>JAPTOF010000008.1:13125000-18443378 GCA_028554755.1 Cordia subcordata
TTGGCGTCTCCTATCATTTTAGCCTGCCCAACCAACCCAGTGGTCCTCGTTATTTGCCCAGCCCACACAACCCACACCAAGCCCTAGCGCTTATCATTCCTCGTAGCCGCAACCATTTTCATCGACACACGATGTTGGTGGATCATCAGGGTTCCAGCAGTACACTCTTATTAGTCACCCTATTTTCTCATTCATGACGACCCCATTGGCTCCGATTCAACCCATTCAGTCACCTGCTAGTGTGAGTTTTCCTACACCTACTAGTGGATCTGGTGATCAGGCAACTAGGCACCCCCCTGATGATGCTATACGAGTCGAGGACTATCTTCATGACCAGCCACAAGTTGAGACTCAGCCATCACATCCACCGCAGACATAGCTCTACACCGAGCAGACTTAGTCAAAGCAGGAAGGACCATCACAGCCCGATTAGGGACCTCTACAGAGAAAGAGGCAGCTACGCAAGTGAGGTCCAACTAGACGACAGCCGCTACGAGATAAGAAGGGACGCCCTCCAAACTGTGATACCAGATGTCGTAGAGGATAAGTTTCCTTTTGTTTTTGGGTTGACAGTATTAGTGGACTTTTGTATATTTAACTTGGATTCATACATTTTTTTTTGTTAGATTGTCAGCTATGTAATATTTTTTTTTCATTTTTTGTTTTTTGGTTATCAAGGTTCGATTAAATGTTATAAAACATAAATTAGATTCATACATACTTCAATCACCAATGAAGCTGATATTAACCAAAGTCCACAACTGCAGATGCAAATAACAATCACTAATGAATATGACAAAGTGCATTTTACGTGACATTAGATATATTTTACATCATAATACATAGTTTTTACATCACAATATATGGATTTAACATTGATGTCCTACCTTGGGCAATTAGAACGGTTGTGCCCCTGCTGATGACAGTTTGAACACCTTATCCGACCTATTTGATCTGACTAGTCCATTTCGTTGTGAATACGTCTCCCTCATAGTCTACCTCTCTTTCTTTGACGCAATCGTGCAGGATTAGGTCCAAGTTACCATGTGGGTATTGGTGGCTAATAATCCTCATGTCCCAAAGGCTCGAACGGCATTGAGTATGTTGTAGTGTACACTGCCACTTTATATTCCTTTGGTATTAGCTCCTAGATTGGTTTATGCAGGTATCATGCTAAGGCTTATGCATGTGAACATGGAACATGATATGCTGTCCATTTACCATAAGTACAAGCCTTCTCATTGAATTAACGACTTGTGTAGGAGATCTTTCAGTAAACGAGGTCGGTAAACGCCCAACTTGTGCAGTCCCAGTTGGCCAATGGAAATTAAGAACACTGTGACGGTGTGAATGAGCCTCTCACTTGTCAAAAAGTTCCCTTGTTTTACTGGGGAGTAGCATTTATTGTCCAGCCAAATATGTAGCATTTATGGAGTGATTGTAGAAGTATTCCACGAGCTTCATAAAGGTGTGGCAGACTAACGCAATGATTGGTAAGCATCTAGTACCGACAAGAACACCATTAAAGTATTCGAAACTGTTTGTCGTCATTATACCCAATGGGCCCCTCCATCTAAACAAAGGGTCCAAACCTCTTTATTGATTTCAAATAGATAGTTGTATGCCTTCTTCTTTGCCCTACCTGGTGTAGGGTCAACTTTAAGATTTTTTGCATAATTGCATTATGCTTGTGCACTTGATGTTCTTTTCTAGCTATCCAGTACAAGTCTTTGACATACTGGTTTTGAACTTGTTTCATCACGCTGCTTTTCAGGTGTTGAAGGCAAATTCGATGATTCACACGTAAATGCCCGTCTGATGAGATATTTTCCACGGCAGCAAATATCCTTGGGTGACGATTAGATATTACACACACCTCTTCCATATCATGAAGAAAATGTTGTCTCATAAGACGTAGAAAGCATGGCCAACTATCTTTCGTCTCTGCATCAACAATGACAAATGCCAACAGCAAAACTTTTCTTGTTGCATCTGTCGTTAATGCTGTAAGAAGATGACCCTTGTATGGGCCCCGTAAGTGAGTACTGTCAAGTGCAAGCACAGGTTGACAATTCTTCCATGCCGCAATGCATGGTGCAAAAGCCCAGAATACATAGTCAAAAATTTTGTATTTTGTCATCAAACCCGGAAAAAACTTGTAAGTTACGATGGTGCCCGGGTTCTTTCTCTTCAAAGCTCTAAAAAACCGTGAAAATGACTAATCAGAGGTGTGTCAATCACCATAGACCAATTTGATTGCCTTATTTCGTCCACACTATGCCTTCCTATAAGATATATCCACCTGAAGTGCTTCTTGAATATGAGCTCGAACAAAACCTACCTCGAAATCGGGTTTATGTTTTACAAAATGCCTTACCATAAATTCGACCAGATCAGCAGTAACATTTTTGTGCCTATATCGTCTGTTAGGAACTAAGCAATTATGAACCCTGCAATACTTTGTAATCTCAAATTAATGGTGCGTGGATTTTTTTATGGCATGCAAGTAGCATCTACATAGATTATCGGGGTTTTACTCTTGCAAGAAATGAGGTACGAGCTAGATGTGGACCTGTCGACCATGTATTCTTGCTGTACATTTATTGCGTACATCTGTGCGACCCTCTGTACATCTTTTTTGGTAGGAAAAACCATGCCTACTGCAAGTTCCTTTTTATCGGTGTCCCAAACGAGCTTGGTTGCTGGTACATCCATACTATCCATGTAGCATTCTTGGGTAGCAATTTGTAACTCTATATGATCAAACTTCTTGACCACAGGTACTCCACCACTACTCGGACCACCCTCTATGTTAGATTTTGCATAGTTGAAATTCCCGTCAAATTATTCTTCGTCATATTCATCATCATTGTACCATGCATTTTGTTAGTTCAATTCGACATCCTCGTCCTCTTTTTTCAACTCCAATTGAAATATGTCTATATTCAAGTCGAACACTACATGTGGGCCTTCGGCATGTGATGTCCCTGTAACATTAAACATGTCTTGAGGAGACACAATCAAACTGGAAGATTCTATCACCGTCGTCGCTTTGTCAATCCCTTTATCTTGGTAACCACTAAAATTTGCATTCAGATAGGGCATAGCGCCATAAGAAGGAGCACCACTCACTGTCTGGAGAATGTACATGTCATCCGTGTCTTCATCTACATAAACATCAGTTGTATGCATGTAATTGGGATGGTAAGCGATCTCATACACGTCCCGTAACTCTTCATCGAAAGTTACTGCACTAAAGCTGAAGTATGGATATTGGGAGTTGATGAGTGCCAATTAGAAACAGTGATGTAACTGAACTCTATCAATGCCATAACGCAAATTAAGCTTCTCATAAACACTATAAACGAACTCGTTGTACAACGTTTCTTCTGTTATTTTGACTTTGTGTCTTGGCTTTGTAGTCTCATATTGTACATCGAAATAGCCATTGACCTTTTGGCAGCCATAATGTAAAATAAAAATTATTGTATTTAGATTCATATTATTTTTTAAGGATTGGTATGAAATTTTGAATGGTTTACAATCACATTTTAGAAGTTTGAAAGAATCTGAATGGGTTGAAAGAAGTGTTAAAGTAACAAATGAAAGTAGATTTTACAAGCAAGTTTTAGAAGCAAATTGTTTGCATGAATGAAGGAAGCAACTGGGATGGAGGTTTATATAGAGACTTATGGGGCTGAATTTGTTAGTAAAATAACCGAAATATTAGGATTTCATTAATTAAATAAACAAATATGGCTGCCACCTAGTCAGGAATATATTCGCTGACGTGATGGGTGAAAGATGCCACAAATTTTTGGATATTGAAAAGCCAAAATCTGCCACGTTTTCAGAGAATATATTCTTCACCAATTTTCGGCTATTGAATAGCCGAAATCTTGCTTTTCGGTCATTGAAAAGCCAAAAGTGGCTTATCTGCCTGCCACTCTGTCAGCCAAGCAAATTTCATTTTTTCAATTGCCTATTTCAGCTTTTGAATAGTCAAAAGTGTTAGATTTGAAATGCTGTTCAAAACAAGACTATTTTTGTAAAGAATTTTACAATTTGTGTTATTTAAATAAAAAAAAATCCCAGCGTGGAGCAGCCTCCTCGCACAAGCCACGACATGACAAATTTCCCAAGAATTAGCTGCTCCTAACATCAATTTTACTGCCCATAAGGAATCCATCTCCACCCAACATTCAGTAAATCCTTTCTCCAAACAGAGGCTTAAAATGATGATATGTGGTATATACTAAAAGGGTATGTACCTTATTTCATGCAATACTAATTTTTGGACTGTGCAATATACGGGTTTTGATGTTAATCTAATATTATTAAGCTTTATAGCTAATAATGTTATAAATTGTACTATGTATATGAACTAATATTTTGATTACTGAAATTAAATTTCTACAAAGTACAATCAAATTAATTGAATTAAAAATAATTAAATTGATCAAATTTTCAAAGAAATTAAAATAAATGTGGAACATGTAAAACATCAAAAACCGATGTATGAAAAATTATAGAAAATTATTTTCATCAACTTCAATAATTTTATTGTTGTATAATATACTTCACGGAAAATAATATCAGATATATATCAAATATCAGTTTTTCCTTTTTGTTTGAAGAGATCGACTGTATATTCATCAACTCGAATACTCCCTAGTAGGCCCTTATATTGCACTCATATCTTATAACTATAACATGCCTAAATCATCCGTGTATGTCATATACCTAAATCAACTATATCTCCATTTCGGAGGAAAGGAATGATAAAAGAAAAGTACCAAAGAAGATAAACTTGATATCTTGGTTTGAAAAGAAATTATGCGAAACATAAAGAGAACGTAGATACTAACGTTTGGTTATTAAATTAGTAAATAACGATAATATGAGAAAGTTATAGAAATATATGGTATAAACGAGTGGTAACCAAATGTAGTTGAAGGCAAAAATGTAAATCTAGTAGAAGATGAGTCGTGTTAGAGAAAGATAGCCACGTAAATGTAGTTGAAGGCACCTTTTGGATTCAGAGAACGAAAATAATAATTAATAAAGGTAAATAAGAAACAAATGAATGGAAACAATAACTGAATAAAGGTAAAAAAGGAAAACCAGTCTTCATATATTATTTTTTATTACTCATTTATTACTATATATAGAGGTAGCATGCTAAAAATAGAAGTTAATTAAAGAATTTATTAATGCCAACTAAGCATTTAATATTTTTGAGGAAAAATTTTGCAAAAAATTCTAAATTTGAACTTATAACTTTCCATTGCAAATCCAATCCTACCCTTGACCCATTTTGAGAATAACTTGGAATTCCCTATGGAATTATTATAAGTTTGAGATGGACCGGCTTTTTTCTTAATAGAAAAACATTGCTTTTGTTAAAAAAAAGTTCATTTTTTTATTCAATGACCATTTTAATTGAATTCCAAAAAATTTAAAAACTAAAACTTAAAAAAAAAAAACGATTTTAACTTTTTCTAAAGTTATAAATTTTAACTCTTCAATAAAATACTTTTTAAAAAAAATATTTTAAAAAATACTTTAGAGAAAAGCCATTTCAAATAACCTCTTAATTTAAGTATGTAATATTACCTAACTGAATTCCTTGAAATCCTTGACCCAAAATAAAAAAAAAGAAAAGAATTCCTTGAAATCATCAGATGAGAACAGAAAAATAAAAATAAAAAATAAAAACTCTTTGCGGGACCACCCGACCACCCGCCAGGCCCCCGTCGTTCGGGTTTCCCTCAAATTACGCCATTTTTTGGCGTCAAAATTGCAAACTTCATAACAGCATAAATTATAAGTTGGCACTACAACTCAGCTTCATCATTACTCTCATAATTAAGTAAAAAATCTCAATTCCAGCCACGGTTTTATTAGATATTTTACGATTAGAATCCCTCCTTTTCCTCATCCAGTTCCTCCTACAGTGAAATCATCATAGACGTCATCATCAATAAGCATGATGGTGAGAGCTTCCTTATTGGTTGTTCTAGTGCTTCCTCTATGCCTATCCATGGCCGCAGCAAACCCTCCGACGCCTCCACCATATCCATCTGATGCTGCAAGCGAATGCTTCTCGTCCCTCCACCTCATATTGGACTCTTGCATGGAGGACATACACGAACTGCTGGAGAAAGATGTGCCATTTCCTGATGATTATTGCTGCTTTTCTTTCCTCTGTTTCCGCAACAATTGCCCCCAGAGACATCCCAACATACCTTCTGTCCTTTACAACCCCAAACTTTATCGATTTTGTGGCCTCAGCCCTTATCCACCCACAATGGCTCCAGCACTACCCCCAGAGGCTGCTTATCATATGTAGATTAATATTTCATCATGTTTTTCTAATTTCAAGCAAGATATATATATATATATATATATATATATATGTATACAATATATATGTATACAGCTTGGCATGGAAATTAGTTAACAGGCTTCATGTGACTTGATGTGACAGTAATTTTGGTGTCGTCTTTACTCCTCTTTTTTCCTCTTCTTTTAGTTGGACGATGATTGTAATGTTTTATTTGCTGTTTTATTTGCTTGATATAAATTGTTCTTCTTTGTATCTTGTTGGGCAAATATCATACCTATGCTCTTTTATATTGTGTTTTTTTTCCAATAGGATATGTAGATCTTGAAACATGAAACATATGTTTATATTAACAATGGGATTTACAGACTGTATAAAGTTACATTTACCAAGTAATATATGATGACGTCACCTGCAATTTCCTATATCTTTTATTCTTGTGGCATTACAATTACTTCAATGTAGAGTAATGGTCAAGCTTGAAGGATGGTAGAACTGGTTTCTTGACCCAAGTAGCAAGTATTCTTTAGTACTCAAATAGAGAATATCTTGTGCAATGCAATGAAAAAATGCGTGTTTTTTATGTTTTTATTAAAGGTTTATTCTTTCTGTAGTCCTTCAACTGACACCTCAACATACCTTCTGTCCTTTACAATACCAAACTTTATCAATATTGGGGTCTGCCTCCAGAGGCTGCATATCGTATATAGATTAATATTTGATCATGTTTCTCTGCTTTCAACAAGATATATAGCTTGGCGTGGAGATTAGTTAATAGGCTTCATTTGGTTGATATGACAGTAATTTTTGTGTCGTCTTTACTCCTTTTTTCCTCTTCTTTCAGTTGGATGATTGTAATGTTTTATTTACTTGATATAAGTCGTTCTTCTTTGTATGTTTTTGTATTATTTTTTCCAATAGGATTTGTAGATCATGAAACAACTGAAACATGAAACATATATATTTATATTACTAACAGGAATTTTTGTGTATACAGACTATATAATGTTACATTTACAAAATAATATATAATGATGTCACCAGCAATAATCCTGTATATATCCTTTATTTGTAGCATTACAATTAATTCAATGTAAGCAGTGAACTAGTGGTTAAGGTTGAAGGATAGAAGAACTGATTTGTTAACCCAAGTAACAAAATAATAGAGTATATCTCGTACAATGTAATAGGGAAATACATGTTTTTAATATTTTTGTTAAGGTGTAATTCCTTCTATAGTCTTTCAACCATTAATTTTGTCTCATTTTATTCCCTCGACTATTAAAACAAGTCTTTTGATCCCTTGAGTTTTATAAGATGAACGTTGTTGGCCCTTCCTCCAAAATATGTTAATTTTAACGAAATTATCATGTGTTTTGCACGTGAATGTAAATATCGAGCAAATTTGGGGGCACTTTCGAGTTAGTTATTTTAATGACTTAAAACCGATTGTAAACGCACCTTCTTCAGATTTGATGAATGGTTTTTAGCTACTATTCAAAGGTGTGGGGTTGGGTATGGGAAAGGAGAAGCTATTATTTATTTATTTATTTTTGTGTTTGCATATTTGGTGTGCACGTAATAAGTTTAAGTTTGAAGTTGTCAACTTAAATCCAAAAATGATGTGTGGTTTATGTTTTCTCAAATGAAATTTATTAAAAAATATTTATTTCTTGAATCATCCCCTTCTAACATTACAAGTAGAGAAGATGATCAACTTCTAGCAAATATCGAATACTGGTGCCAATTGAAGAAAGTATCAAGAGCAACTTCGATGTATACTTTGATGAAGATGGGGGAACTGCTAGTATTGTAGCAATTTCAAGAAATTGGAATGAAGAATCTCTAGTGGTTGAGCTAGAACAATGAAGTATAATTCTATTATGGGTTTATTCCCCTAATAGTGCCTCAACTATTAACTTTATTGCATTTTAATTTCTTGATTTTTAAAATAAATTTTTTAGTCCTTTAACTATTGATTTTGTCACATTTTAGTCCCTTAACTTTTAAAATGAACCTTTTAGTCCCTGTATTTTAGTAAATAGGATGTCATTAATCTATTGACTTTGACAAATGCGACGTTATTAGTCCTTAAAAAAGAGTTCATTTTAGACGTTCAAGAACTAATGACGTCTTATTTATCAAAGACCATGGATTAAAAAGTTTATTTTGAAAGTCAAGGGACTAAATATGACCAAGTCAATAGTCCAAGGACAAAAAGGTTTATTTTAAAAGTCAAGAGATTAAAATGTGACAAAGTCAATAGTGTAGGGATTATTAGAAGAATAAACGCTTCTATTATTTAAGCGAAGGCTTTTGCGCTTCAAATGGTATGTCAATTAGCTGTGTCTTTAGTAGGGATAGTAGTGGGATGAATGACTTAAGATATCGGGGATCAACCAAACCATATAAAACCTGCTTAAACTCGTCCATTAAGAACCTAAAATGATACCGGAACGATTTCTAATACCCGTTAGGGTTTGGGCCAAGAATGGGATGAACCACTTGGGTACCCAATCCTAAAACCAAGTTTCTTATGCATATGTGTGTGTGTGTGTGTATAACCCAACAACCCTCTAGTCTTTAAAGATTTTAAGTTCTTGTGGATTACCACTAAATTCTTGTTGAATCTTTGTTTGTGCGTGACATTTTTTTGCATATGCCGAAGCAATCTAACTCGAATTATATGGCTAACTTAATTTGAATTATACCAGATATTACATTAACTCTAGTCATATGATTCATTTAATTAGAATGACATTAAAAATTATTGTAATTCTAAATTTCTAGTTATGTAACTAACTTAGGAAATATGCTAAAGCTATGTTGATTTTACTTTTTAACTAACTTAAAGGGTAGGTGTAAAGAGAGAAAGATCGATTAAACGCTTTACCTACTCTCCCATAGTCATATCTTGTTATTTTAAGTTTGTCTGCCACATTTTGATCTTGGTAAGATTGAGTATAAAATTCGGCCTCGAACAACTCTTTAAATCTCGCCCAAATAATTAGTCCCTCATGTAGTTCCCTCTTAATGACCCATCAATCCTTGTGCTACCATGCAACAAATGAGCTCTAAAACATACATGCCTCTCATTAGCATAATTGAGAACAACAAGGATCTTCTCTACTATGGACAACCATTCAAACATATCTTGATGTTTAGCATCTCTTTTAAATCTGGGTGCTTGCACTCTTAGAAATTTCTCTGAAGCCATATGTCCATTATCCTATACTTCTCAAGCACCACTTATTGAACTTGCCCTTGATGAGCCCTCGCTCCAATTTGTCATCAAAGGGCTACTATCAAACCATCCATTTGTTTTGCAGCTATGTTTGACTGAGCTAGTATTGTTGTAGCATTATTAGTCGGTGCTAATGCTAGTGGTACTTCATGGATGATATTCACTCGATCAACAATGTTACCATTAGATTTTGCCATGTTTCTCTATAAGTAATAATGGTATCAAATAAGATAGACAAAATGAAAGAAATTGAATAAATATATCCTAGGTACTTTCATGTTTAAATACATTTTAGCTACCCATACCCAGCATTAGTAGATCAAAACCTAAGCCCAGATACCAACTTGTCATGCCCTTAAAATTTGCTATTGCAAATTCTAGGAACATAACTATTGCATACCTAAAAGGTCATTCTTCTTAAATTTGCGAGACTCATAAATAATATTCTAACCCTAAAATATAATTAGGGTAAATAACACAAATCGTCCCTTATCTTTGGCCCAAAAAACAATCTTGCCCCTTATGTTTCAGTTGTGACATTTTAGAGCTTTATCTATAAAATTTGTGATGCCATTAGTCCTTTTCCCTTATAACATAAAAAATAATCGTTAAATACTACGTGAATGTCACATGATGCATATTTTAGGACAGGTATAAAGGGTAGTTTTGTCTAATGACATAATAAAACCCAAACCTAACTTTTTTCCTACAAAAAGGCAATATCATTTGACTGTTCCCACCCTCCATGTCATCGCACAGCATTAGCTTTCTACCAAAAAATTTCTTTTCTCTCTCTAAAGATTTTGTTTATGTCAAACATCAAGAAGCATGGCCTTACAATGCTACTGTGGTCAAACTTCCAAGCTGAACACCTCATGGACCGATGGAAATACAGGAAGGAGGTTTATGGGTATGAGAAGTTTGATGTTGGTGAATCATGTGATTTTTTTAAATGGGTTGATCCACCCATGTATGATTGTAGCAGGAGCATTATACCAGGCTTGTTAAGAACTTCGAATAAGAAGGATGCTAAGTTGATGAAGCCGCAAAGAAAGCCTAAAATCATGTGGCTTATGGTGTTTCTTTTGTGTTTCACTGTGATGTTGGTTTTTCTTTATGCTTAAATGTTATGTTTTATGTGCTGAGTTGCCTACATTCTAGTAAGTTGGTGGATTATGTTGTATGTTAGGATGGATTGATGAATGTAAAGTTAGGTAGGTGTAGTAGATGCCATTGTAGGTGTTGCAAGTAGATGGGTGTAGTAGATGCTGCTGTAGATGGTTTCTTGCAACAAATTTTGTTGGAAATTGTAAATGTTGTAAGAATCTATTTCGGCATAATGAAATGTAAGGTCTTTTGGAACTAAATTTATTCTGGGCACTCCTTTTTGTCAGCATTTTTAACCTTTATATCATTAGTTCTACCATTGTTATGATGTTGATGCTTAGCAAGACTAAATACAAGTATACAATAAACGATAATTATCTTGCATAGCTACAATTTTCTTGCATCAAATCTATATCTTTTTAGCATGCGATAGGAAAACATTAGACTAAAAGAATAATGCAAATTTACAGCCTAAAACCATAAAGCATTATACATCTTACAACCATAATCCATTCCAAAAGCATAAGTTGATTCATCATATGTACAACATATTCAAAAAGTATAAGATAGATCTATCATAACGTTAACATGACAAATCAAAAAGTCTGAGATGATCTATCACAAAGTCAACATGACCAATCCAAAAAATGAGATGATCTATCATAAGGTCAACATGACTAATCTAAAAAGTATAAGATGATCTGTCATAAGGTCAACATGACCGATCCAAAAAACATAAGTTGAACTTATACTACTTGACCAATATTACATGCCTAAAAAGAGAACCAAATAATATTATATGTTTCAACGCCTAATCGAAGGTTATTATATGTATATATCATCAACAATGATGACAAAACTATTAAAAAATAAAGCTAAAAGTATGTAAATGCCAAATCCATTACCTTGAATAGCACTTGCAAGAAGCATATATGAGGTGAGCATACACATCCACTTCGGGAAGGTGAAAATCCCTTTAAAATATTTGCCATTTTAGAAGATTTCAATTTAGAAGCATTTTGCTCAAAATTTACCCAAATATTGATGAAGAATTTTTCTTAACATGTTCATTGCTTCCTTTTGAATCCGCAGCCATTTGCACTTGACAACTTGTTTACTAATGTTGATGATCAATTTGGCTTTAGAAATCGTTGTTTATTCACATCGGTGAGCAACTTAGGGGATTCGAATTGGAAAGAAGTTAAAAAGTGATAAACCCTAGAAATGAAATACTTAGCCCCAATTTGATCTCTTTTTTCCTTAATGAAAGAGTTTTATGTAATCAAACGAAGTTGCCTTTTACATCTGTCCTAAAATGTGCATCAGTTGACATTCACATGGTATTTGAAGATCATTTTTAACGGTATAAGGGAAAAGGACTAACGGCATCACAAATTTTATAGATAAAGGACTAAAATATCACAACTGAAAAATAAAGGGCAAGATTGTTATTTGGGCCAAGATAAAGGACGAAATGTGTTATTTACCCATATAACTATAATCAGAGCATCTAACATTATTAAATCAAAGTTCTCAAAATAAAGTTCAATTTTTAGTCTCCAGATTCAAGATAACGTCACTCCATAAAATTGAAGCTTAGAAACATACCTAAAATGAAACTCTAATGGCTCCATAAGCAAGACTTAGACAGTCATAAGTTCTTTGTTCTCTCATGGTCGTCATATGGCTCTACCCTGCAAACCAATCTAGTCTTCATTGTTTGTAAAATAAGTAAAGTGAAATAAAAAAGAACAAGTATTTAACTCAGTAAGTAGGAAACTTCCCAAGGGAATATGTTGGGAGCCCAAAATATAGGAAATGATCATATAATAATAAAATATGATAATCAAAACAAAATTATCTTAGTAACTTGTCCGCAATGGGATTAAAATCAAAATTGCATAATTAGAGCTCCAACTTTTATCAAAACATTCAGTAAACTGTAACAAAGGCAAAGCAATATGAAAAGTGGTTCATTCTGCTAAACCAAACAGGCGATTATGATACTCTCAAAATAACAGCACACCACACGGAACAATAAAAAAGATGGTGTATAATCTCCCTTGATGTAACGACTTTGATAATCTGAAGATTTTCCATTAAGACCATAGCCTATAACAAATAATTCACTTTAAGAAATTTTAAAAATTATAAGAACGTTTCTCAAGCACTTTTTTGAATGTAAAAATCCAGAAATTTTTTCTTTTTGTCGCAACTTCTTATCTAATCTCAGCAAAATAAAAGTATAGAAAATAAACCATAAAATCGTGACATTTAGTTGATTCACATTGAAAAAGGAAAAGAAAAGAAATTTTGCTAGTTTGTCAATGCTGAGAAATTGTTTCAAACCAAATTTGGGGTCATCAGTAAAAATGCTAACAATTATATTTTTTCAGAAAAAAAGGGATATTAAACTAATGATTAATACTCTTGAAATAGATGCTAAGGCCCATATGCACCTGTATATGTATGTGTGTGTGTATATATATATATATATATATATATGTTATGTATATAATTATAAAAGTTTGATAGGCAAAATGCACATTACTCTTTTATGGTTTGTATAAGTAACTGATTATCTTTGTAGTTTGAAACGGCCTCATTACCCCCTTGTACTTTTTAAAAGTGACACATAATATCCAACCATAACTTTTTTTCATCTAAATTAATGGAAAGGGCATTATACTCTCATTTCTTCTATGTACGGAGTCAAATGTTAAATTTACAATACTTTTTCACTGAAACACCCTCATTTAGAATTATAACATAATTTATTTGTCCTCACTTTTAAAAATCAAAAAATCTAAAACTTAAGAAATTTAAAAAATTGAAAAATTTAAAATTTTAGAAACTAAAAAAAAGAAAACAAAAATTAAAAATTTAGATTTAAAATTAAGATTTTAAAATTAAAAAATTAGGAAAATTCATAATTACCCTTACTAACTTTTATTGCTTCTACTTCTTTTTTATTAAGTTTTGGCCCAAAAAAAAGAAAAAAGTTGAATACTCTTACAACTTGCAAAAGATTCACAAAAAAATCTCAAAAACTTCGAATTGTGTATAAGAATTGTTAGAAAATTTTGTGGGTTCCCAGTAGTTGTTGTTATTACCATTGCAGTTAACCCATCTTTATAAATGTAGATTTATTATTTGACAAATCTAGAGGTTGATGCTAGTCCTTTTTCTTTTCCCAACTACTATAATAAAAAGATAGTTTATAAGAAAGTGATCCATCACAATTCACAACTTGTTATATCACTATTACATCAATTGTTATTAATTCATACTATATAAGAATGTCCATTATTATTTCTAATCCATACTATATGAAAATGTGCATTATTAATGAATCTAATAGACGATATAGAATGTCATAGTGCTTCAGAATAATATGATAAATTTATGTTGAGGTGGTATAAATTATTCAGCAACTTATTAAATCTGAAATACAGATAGGAATATGGCTTGTGCAATAGTACATCTAGAAGGTGGTTTCTCTTTGTAATATACAATCATTACAATCACCCATAGAGATAATAGAAGCATCATGCATGGAGACAATAAAAGCATCATTCGAATTTACAACAATGCATTACTAAAAAAACAAAATGCAAACCTTTTATTGATAATAATAATAATAATAATAATAATAATATAAATATCATGTTACAAATGAGCATTTTTATGATATCATAACTTTATTTATAGTCTGCAAAACTTAGTAGATGAAATTGCATTACATTTCGTTATAGCTAACTTTTTCTTTTGATGCTTCTATAGTCAAACACTCTTCATAGAGAGTACTAAATGACAAAGCATATGAAGCCTATATTAGTTCCCATAAACATAGTAGCAAATTAAACATGTATAAAAGTTTATTAAACAACCGTATATGTCCATTAAATATATATAATCTAATAAACTCTTAAATTAGAAAGTGCAAATAAATATGCGTACCATTATTGTAATACCTTTTGAACATTTATACAAACAATTTAAACGTTATATGTAATGAGAAAAGAAGCATTTTAAACAAGAAAAGATCTACACACCTAGGAATTGTTTGCACAAAACTATGATTTCATAGAAAAAATCAAACGAAAAAATGAAATGATCATTAGATAGTTGCTAAAGATAGAAAACTAAATACATTTGTATTTTTCTATTCTTGTGGTACATATGTATCACTCAGAATTTATTACCCTGTATGAAAGATACAACTTAACTGTTTTCGCTTAATCTGTATTAGGTTTGGTAATTACATTTTCCCACCATTGTCGACCTGTGATGGCATTGTACTGTTGCGTAGTACTTGGAAGCTTTTATAATATGGAATTTATTTCATTTGTAAATGAATTTCATAAGTAATTGTATTTGCAAATGAATTCTATTCTCTGAATACGTAAAACAGTTTTAAATTAATTATATCATTTGCACATTTAAATTGCGTTTGGAACACATGTGGAACTAGAATTAATATGTATATTTTACTTCAATAGAATTCTATAAAAAAGAATAGTATTGTATTATATTAATAATTATAGGGATATTTCTATCTTCATAAGATTTTTTGTGGATTGGCTTTTTATGAAATTGCAAATTTCACCCTAGGACTAAGATTTGAGTATAACTAGAGTAAATCCAAAATATGCAAATTTTGCAATTTCAAATAAATTTCATATTTTAATAAAGTGCTACCAAACATAAAAAAATTGCATTTGCAAATGAATTCCATAAAATTTTGTGGAATTCATTTGTTCCAAACAATCTATTAGTTTCTTTTAGCCGCAATATTTCTTTGCTTTTTGTCAAAATAAAAATTTTATTTCATTAAAATAAAATAGAAATTTACAAAGAAAGTCCAAGCCCTAACGAATTGAACTAGACCCAACACGAACAAATGAAAACAACTTGACTAAGCATACCATAAAACACTTAAGGAAGCATACAGGTAAATACATCGATGATCCTGACCATCCAAATGAAAGACCAAAGTTAAGAATTACTTTGCAACATGTCCTATATCATGTGAGGAAACATCATAAAAAAGGTTGCATAATTGCTGATGAAGAAAGTTAGTGATAATGCCCCTTATTATATAACTACATTGGTTCGAACACCTTAAAAGTAAGAATTATCTAAAGCAAATACTGCATGCTCTGTTTTTGCCACTCATTTCGACTAAAATTGTAATTTTGACAAAAATAGCCTATTATTTTGACATAAAATTAATGAAAATATAAATGAATAATTCTGACAAGAGTCAACTCATAGAAAAAGCTAATGACACAAAGTTTATTAGCTAATCTCAATATAAGAACACTAAGAAATTAGAGCAAGTGAGTCACCATACCAAGCTTTTGAAAGGTTATTGAAAATGTTTCCACCTAAGACACCGCCAGCAACATGGGAGACACAGCAAGACCCATAAGAGCCAATATGAAGTTCAAAAGCTTTTTCGTAAGCACTCAAAACAACTCTTCATGTCATCCTCTAGGATTTTCTTATTATCAACCTCTTCTAGACTTTTCAGCTTAATTCATCAACTCTTCAACGTATTGTGAGAAAAACCCATATCAACAACAGTTACTTCTGTCATAATTATGAAAAGATTTCAAACCAAAGCAACTAAAAAACCTATAATTTTTAGTTAAATTAATCATACACCATCTATTACCACTTAATTATGCAAAATTTCACATGAAATCATACAAGAAATATTAGTTAAATCCAAAATCTATTGCCATATAATTATACAAAAGTTCACATTAAAGCACTAGAAAGAAATGGAAACATTGGTAAAGCCAAAATTACCTACAATTTATTACCTTATAAGCAATGTCAAGTTGACAATGAAGCCCAAAAAGTTGAAAATTCAGTTAAATCCATAATCGCCCACATTTGATTACCTTGTAATAATGCAAAAATTTAAGTTTGAAAATTCAAAAGATAGAAAGTCCATAAAAGCCCAAGATCACTAACAATTTATTCAAAATTTCAATTTCGAAACCAAAAGAACTTGAAAATCCAACTAATGATCAAATGAAAAGTAAATCCATAAGTGGAGAAAGCAAATAACAGTAATAAAATGGCGTGCTAAGTAAGCCAACATGTACAAAAATAAACATTACAGTATAAAGTACTCATTAAGTAAGCCAAGTCACAAATAACTGTGGCGTGGCAAGTTAACTTTGAAGGGGTGAATAGAGCTTGTTGAACTTTTTTTTTTCTTTTTGATATTTTGCAAAATAGCTTGTTGTTGTTGAGATGGTTGCACCAAGAGCATAATATAATGAAAGTAACAAGTTAAGGACAATTTATAGTGGTTCAGCTATCAAGCATACATCCACTTCCCGAGCATCCCATTCGAGATTTTTAACTAATTCCATTAAAAATCTTGAGCTTTTCATAAGTTGGCTAAGCTCAAAAACCAACATACAACACCTTGATTCTTCCCGAATCAAGAAACCCGCTTGTATAATTTTTTTTCTCACAACCAAGCTACTCTACCTAATAAGAATCCCAGCTTGCAAGTGTTTGAAGAAATTTCTATAAGAAAATATCTCACTAACAGTATAGCACAAGCTGGTATGAAAGTATACAATACAACTTATGGTTGTCATAATAATTTTTCAATGTAATTCTTGTGATGCTTTCTGTCTTGTTTTTTTTTTAAGCTTGTATGATTAGACATATATATATGCTCAAGTTCAAAAAATTAGCTGTTAGAGACAAAAGAATTTTGACCAAAGATATTTTTGAATGTTGCAAGAAAAATATGGAAAGAAATCAAGCAAGCAACAACTAGTTTTAAATCGAAATTTCTCAAAACAGCCGACCTAGGTGAGGTTTTGTAGTGCCGGTCGCCCTAGAGGATCAAGAGCTCTCACAAAACCTTATTGTCTGGTGAGCTAAAAGATGTCATCCGGTCACTCTGTAGGCCTCTCCCGACAATGCTTTCATAGTTGTGCTGAATTCCTTTTTAGTTCAAAACTTAGATTTTTTATCAGTAAGACTTATAAAATACTTTTTAACCTAAAACCATTTTGGAAAATCATTTTTGAGCATATAACATCACTTCACAAGCCAAAACATGATAGAGGCACACAAGTGGGCAATCTTACAAATAATTTCTACGTCTGCGCCCTTTATGTCTTCTGTCTCCATCCTTATATCACCACACCTCTTCAAGTCTCCTTAAGTTGAACAAAAGCTCTTGTTAACTTGATTCAAGGGGTGATAGGTGATCTTCTTCAAGCAAAATGGATTATTCAAAATCTCAAGAACTTACACATTATATTAGTAATATCACATAGAAGTTCTACAATCATTATTGATCTTCACATCTCCATCTTATAAACCATTCATTATATGATACTTTGCCATACATTCATCGCATCTCAATTAACACATATATCAATCATTTACCATATGTCAATCTTTCTTCACAATTATGCCAAGTATATTAATCACATTCATTTTTTATCCTTCAATTATTCATCATCAAAACATACACAATTAAGTTGATAATGTTAAAAATAACAAAAGTAGAATATCATTAAGATCAGAGCCGTAGATAACATAATATTGAACGGCAATAAAGGCCTCAACTTGTAAGCAATCAGAAACTGAAGGCCTTTCCTATAGACTCTGTGGCACAGTCACAACTGCAACAGTATAGGCACACTGACAACTGCAACAGTATAGGCACACTGACAACTGATAGGCATCGAAGGCAAGAACTCCAGTGAATACTATGGCAGTATATATATATATATATATATATATATATATATATATATATATATATATATATAAACTCATGCAATGTATAGGAGAAATGAATATTTTTAAATTTTTTTTATTGTTAATAGTTAATTATATTTTTACCGTTTATGATAAGATAAAATGTAAATATATTTGGTAAAATTTAATTGTTGTTAATTTTTTTAATACTAATAATTTTATTGAGAAAATGTAATAATTGAATAAATTAAATAATTATTGTTAATTTCAATTGGAAGAAAATGTAATATAAGAATTAATGACAAATCAACTATGAGTTATTAGCGATACCATAACTTTTTTAGGAAAAACATTTATACATAAATAAGTTCATTTCTATATACTAAAGCTATACATTATCAAATAAGAAAATATGTGCATGAGAGGACAATTTTGTAACATGCTTCTAGCTCATGCACTATATCTCACAAAAGTAGTAAATGATTAATAAAACTAATTGTACATTAAAAAAAAGAAAAATTTAAAAAAAAGAAAAGAAGGATTGTCATTTTAAATGTAGGTGAAAGCACGAATATTAACCGTTGATCAATTGGTAGTGAATGGCTAAATTGAATGTTGGGAAAAATATATAAAACTTAAAATATGAGAGAAAATATGAAAGTGCTAAATATAGTTGGTAGAAACACCAATGGTGGTTCTAGAAGTGAAATACTCATAAAGACTTTATTGTGAATTATTAATGTTTCATGAATACAATAGAAAAACCTATTTATAGACATGATAACTTGGTGAGCAAGACTAGAAGCTAGACTAATAAGGTAACTAGAATTCTAAGGAAACTAGAATAGTTAGGAAACCAACTTAATTAATTACCTAATCCGAACTATTGCCTAATTTAATATCATAAAATAAGGATATAACGTTAATAAGCAAAATATTATTCAACATCCCCTCTCAAATTCAAGGTGGTATTAGAGATACGACCTTGAGTTTGTAAGGTCTTCAAAAGAAAACTTGATCTTGATGAGACGACCACAACATAACATTAATAACTAAAATATTCTTCAACAAATGTAAATGAACAGCTAGGTCAACGGACACGCATCCAAAATTTAGGCTTCAAGAATGATTAGGAAAATGGTTCCAATTTGTCTTTTAGTGGTTGTTGCTTTCATTTTATGAATAATATATATATGTATATATGTATATATAAATATATATATATGTATATATGTATATATGCATATATGTATGTATGTATGTAAGTATGTGTATGTGTGTAATGGTAGCTAAAAAGAAATATTAAACTAATACTTGAAAACAGATACTATGCTAATGTCTACATACACACACAAGTGATAATTGATAACTATTACTTTTAGAAGATTCCATTAATCTAGTATAGATACTCGACTCATAACTTATTGGTTTGAAAATACCAAATATGCATAATCATGTAAAAATCATTAACACACTGCCTTGGAAAAAATGAGCAACTTTACTTGTAGGTTTGAATTTATTCCTAAAGATGTTGGAAAGTTTTTGACTTTATTATGCATAATATAAAAATAAAACTATATAATATAAATATAACTACGAAATTGACCTCTACCAATCACTAAATTTACAAATATGAAGTTCATAAAATAATTATTTTTGGAGAACATTTCAAGAACAAGGAAATTCTAACTTACTTTTGAAGAAGGTTATCAAACTGAAAGTCTCAACCATTGATCAATTAACCACTGCTACAACCCTAACATATTGATAACAGCCCAAACAAAAGCACAAACTATTATTTCTTGATTCTAATAAGATTTTATCATAAGTATAAATCTCTAACACTATATTATATTTTATAAATGATAAACTTAAAAGCTATAAGGAATTAATGGATAACTTAAATGGTTGAGACTATCTTCCTCAAGCGTGAGGTTCTAAGTTCAATCCCATGGAGTGGAGGTTTACCAAAAAGAAAACAAAGAAGAAAAAAACTTAAAAAGCTAGAATATAATCCCAAACTTACCTCTTGCTCAACAATAACTACTTAAGCTATCAGTATGCTAGCCTTAGCTTTTCCTCGCAACATCTTGTTCTAATAATATAGGTGAAGAGGCAAATTGGCTATAAACATATAGGTTTGTTTGAACAAATATAACAATAAATGGGATACTAAGTAAGCCACTAACCCAATAGTTATTGAACTTTAGGACTTCCTATTGATATATAGTAAAGCTCACTAACCCTCAACAAATTTCACTGTCATTACAAAAAGTTTACCATAAATTAAAATTTTGAAATATATATTTACATTTCATCTTTACTAAAATTTAGAAATAGTCTTCAATAATAAAAAAATTTAAAAATACACATTTCTCCGTATATTGCACAAAATATACTCTAGTTAATTTGGATAAGTTAAAACACGGGGTACGAAATCATTAATTCATTTCTATAATTATTTTATGTTAACTCTTATTTTATTATAGAACATGTGGATATTCATGGTCCATTAGTTGGTGACCCAAGTCTAAGCCTGAAAAGACAAAAGCCTACAAAGTTGAAAAGGAAACTTTCTTGGAGATCGAGTCATTGTAATCCTTTAAATAGAGGCTTATTGATGTGTGTCATTTGTGCATGTTTGCATCTAGTTTTTGCATGCATATTTAAGGGTGTTCAGAGCATAATTGAGTGCGCTTAGTATAAACTTTATGCATATTTGTTAATATTCGTACTTAATGTATTTAGGTGCATAAATACTATACTAAGTGTCATATTCCATGTTTTAGGAGTGTTTTGGAAGGGTTCAAGCGTATACGAGGAAGAAATGAGCTAATGGATGAAGACCGGAATAAAAGAAATAAAGA
Source organism: Cordia subcordata (assembly GCA_028554755.1). NCBI lineage: Eukaryota > Viridiplantae > Streptophyta > Magnoliopsida > Boraginales > Cordiaceae > Cordia > Cordia subcordata. The sequence continues at coordinate 13,146,314 of JAPTOF010000008.1, forward strand.
AGAGAGCATTCTGATCCAACCGGTCGGCTTAGATGCAGAGCCGGTCGACCGTCTAGGTCGACCGGCCGCTCCAGAGAATAAAAGATTTAAAGCCGGTCGAGTTCCTCAAGAAGCTGGTCGACCGGCTAGGTCGACCGGCTAGGTCGACCGGCTAGTCCAGAGAGCATCAAGATTGAAGCTGGTCGAGCAAGAAAGAGGAGCCGGTCGACCGGCTGTGCGCGGAAGAAATCTATAAAAGATCGTTTCAGCCCAATTTCGAGGGGAGGAACTTTTATTCTAAAATCTTAATAAACCCTAACCTCGACCCACTACACAAAACACCCTAAACCACCATCTAAACCCCACACCAAGCTAGGATTGAAGCATTAAACAAAGATTTGAAGGATTTGTACGGATTTGGAAGCAAGAATTTAGGAAGTTCTTCTTGTTCTTTCTCTATTTCTTGTAAATATGTTGCTAGATTAGGCTAGATTTAGGGTTGATTGTTGTTGTATATTAGATTAGGGCTTTGAATAATAGATTTGTGTAGATCTTTGGCTCTTAATACATGTTTATTTACATAAATTTATGGCATGATTCAATATGTCTATGTATTGGAAATCAAACATGTCTATGTGTTTGTTAAAATGCCTAAGTGAATATGCTTGTGTTATTTGTGCTTCAACTGCTCTTATCTACTTATTTGGGTGATGTGATTGTGCTTAATCTCATGGCTTTGCTTAGTAGAGTAGGCTTTAACTTTAAATCCAGCTAATAGGTTACATGCTTTGCTTAGTCGAGTTTAGGTGCTAGTCCTTGGCTTTAAATCCAACCAAGCGGATAAGTTAACCTAGACTAGAGTATCCCTCACCCACGTTAGTGTTGGTTAATTGAGCTTTAATGTCACGTAGTGTTTAGGTGCTAGTCCTTGGCTTTAAATCCAGCCAAGAGGATAAGTTCTAAGCACGGATTGCGTAGGCTAGGAGGGATTGGCCCTTAGCTTTAAATCCAGCTAACGGGTTGAACCACTAGTATTGGTTAAGAGAGCCCCCGATCAACACAACGGCAATAGAAGTCCCGAGCCTTAGATAGACCTCATCTGTTATCATAGCCCAAGTCTTGTTGCAATGCAATCGCCCTAGGTCCCCTTCTTCTTTATTAGTGTTTCCTTCCTTAGTTTGGATCCTTTAAGTTCCTCCATAGATTAGTTTTTATTTTTCCTTTTTCTGAGCTCCCTTCCATCCTAAAGTAAGTAAACACACGCATGTAGCTAGTTTAAGGCACCCGAGCACATAGAGACTAAACTAAGGTAGCCTCCCTGTGGATTCGACCCCGCAATTGCACACACTGTACTACACACGTCCCGTGCACTGGCGGGCTATTTAGGCTTGTGCTCAAATAGCGGTATCACTTATATGTTGTAATTTTACACACTTCAAGAATAATAGAATTATTTGTTCTCTCTTTTCTCTGTTTTTCTTAGTTTTCTTTTTATTTTAAACTACGTTATCAACATGAAGCTTTGCCAATCACATGAAGAGACCAAAGTAAGTAGTTCTTGAGATTTCTTTTTGCTTGTACATACCACATAGACTCTTAATAATTTATTGTGTTGTACTCGCATATTGTATCAAAAAAAAAAGAAATCTATTGCTTGTACATGTTACATAGACTCTTAATAGTCTATTATATAGTACTTACTTAATTAGGTCCTGGATGACGTTGATTGAATCTACCCTAGTCTATATATGGTTGGCTGGGTTTAAAGCCAAAACCTAGTTCATCTAAGGTCGATTAAACTAAATCGGAAGCCTATTAGCTAGATTTAAAGCTAAAAGAAACTCAACCTAGCTTAAACATGAATGAAGAACTATCAATCAACATCACAGAAGCAAGATATAAGCATTAAACACACAAATTAGACATGTATCTTAGGCATTTTATTGAACACATAGACATATTCAATTTTCAATACATACACATACTGAATCATGCAATAGATCTATGTAAACAAGCATGTATTAAGAGCCATAAATACACACAAATCTTTTAGTTAAAACTCTGACCTAATATACAACAACAATCAACCTAAATTTAACTCAATTATAAAGCATATTTATAAGAATAAGAAAAGGAAGAAGAAACTTCCCTTCAAACCCCAGCTCAAATCCAAAGCAAATCTCTTCAATCTCTTGTTACAAGTTTCAATCCTTGCTTGATTTGGTGTGTGAATGGTGGTTGGGTAGTTAGTGAATTGGGAAAAGGGTTAGGGTTTATTAGAGTTTAAAAAAATAGAGTTCCTTCTCTTAAAATGACCTAAAACGGGATTTATATAGACTTTCAGTGTGACAACAGGTCCACCTTACTGGTTGACCAGTACGAAATATGATGCTCGACCAGTAAAAATTGGGGGCTCTCTAATCACATCGGTCGACTCTACCAAAAGACCTACCAGTAGCCGGTACTTACTAGTTGACCCTACTGACTTGACAACTCAAATTGAAACCTTAGTTTTGGCTTATTTGTTTAATTTTTCACTTCTGGCCTTCAATGTTTGGCTCATTTCTTCCTTGTTTAAGCTCGACCTATTGGTGTACGTCTTTGAGTGCAAGCTTTAAAGACTCGTAAGTGCACGGATCGATGCAATGTAGCGTGTGTGAGAACGGGTGTCGAACCACAGGGAGGCTATGTTGTGAGATGGATTCTACGTGTGTGTTCTAGAATGTGCCCAAAAATAAGAAATCTAAACTATCTATTTTTGGTATTTTGGATTTTTGAATGATCGGGAGCTCTAACTAAAACGAATTAAACTAAACTATGGAAGTGGGAAAAGTGGGGGACAAGTTAATCTAGAGGAACTAACAAATGGAAAGAGGTTAGGGTGACTTCAACTTATGAATGGGTGATTTTATACTCAATTGATATGGGATTAAAGAATGATGGCTGACTTTAGTGATTGCTCTTAACTAGGTTGCTAAATCAGTGTCTTAATTTCCCCCTAGGACTTGGTGCGGGTCCGTCTCTAGACAGCGCCTCCTAGAGCTACGGCGTGGTCCTTATGACCTAAGGCCTTGGCGTGGTCCTTATGACCTAAGGCCTTAAGAGTGACTAACTAGCTTCCTAGGTGACTTTGAATGAACCTACCCTAGTACCTAAATCATTGGCTGGATTTAAAGCCAAGACCTAGTATCGCTAAGGTCAACTAAACCTATCCTGAAACCTTTTGGCTGGATTTAAAGCCAAAGGAGACTCGGCTTAGGCTAGCCCTAAATTATGCTTCGTCATTATAAGGTCACATAGCAAGATTTAACCTATTAACATATTCATATATGTTCTAAGCCAAGGTGTTAGCGAATAAAAAGGCCTATTTGACTACCAAACATCCTGATGCTTGGATTACACCATTAAAAGCAATTAACAACCAACATGCATGCATTATTGAAGTCATATTCATTACTAGGCATGCAAATATACACATAGACATGAATAGAAGCAGTACCCACTTCATAGCATCCACATATAAACACATAGACATGATTATAACATGGATTAGATGTGTTTAGTAATAAATAGACTTCAATTTATACACACGTTACTCATTTAGGCATTTAATCAGACACTTAGACATGAATGAGAAAATAATCATTTGAACAAGAAAATCAAACATGTATATATATTCAGCCATTTAATCCCATATCATAAGAGTATATAGCTAACCCATTACATAAGCTAAATCACCCTATACAAGTCTACTCAATCATAATAAAAGATAGAATGAAAGAAAGTTTATAAAGCTTACCTTTCATCCTAGCTAATCTTGTACAAACTCTTGAGCAACTTGAATCCAAGTGTTGAAACCCTCTAAATTCTCTTGCTTCAAAGTGATGAAATGTGTGAGAGAGTGTGTGTTGTGAGTGAAGACTAGGGTTAAATGTGTGTGTGTGTGTAATGGGTGTATAAAGATCCTTTCTAAAAAAATTGTCAAAAAGCTCTCATTTTTTAAGTCTAAAAATTAGGCTTTTATATTAGCTCTTTACGCTTTGCCGATCGACCTAGCCGGTCAACCGGCTTCTTCTCTTAGCTCGACTGGCTTTTTGGTGATGCTCTCTGGGCTGGCTGGTCGACCTAGCCAGTAGACCAGCTTTGAAGGAGTGGTCATCCGGCTATTTTTGGCATCTCTCTGGAGTGGCCGGTCAACCGGCTCCTTCTTCTTGATCGTCTGGCTAATGTCTTTCTTCCATTCTTTGTCTTTCTACCTTCGATCTTCTCCTTTTGACTCGTACATCTCCTATCTTTATCACCTCTCATCGCCCAATTTCGATCTTAACCCAAAGTTCACCTAAATCATTGAAAACAAGCAATTAGTGTAGCAATTTGTCTCTTAAACTCAATATGCACATTTGTTTATGCTTAAGCTTATTCTTATCAAAAGTACTACATCAATGTATCTTTTTAAGCACTTAATACTTCTTAAACATAGGTAAATTACAATGCAAACACACACAAAAACACAACACATCAACAGCCCCAAACCTTCTCCTTGCTTGTCCTCAAGCAAGCCTAATCTTAAGTTTATCTCTAATTTATCTCTAAAGCCGATGCAATGGATTGCCTAAAGGATTGACTCTCCATCAAAGTTAGTCTAAGAAGCATTAAGAGGGCATTCCTATTGTGAAGAGATCCCTAAGCCTCTTTAGATCTTCCTTCTACTCATAAGGGGTCTCGTTTCTCGTGGGAATTTCCCAAGTAGCCAATCTACCACAAGGCTAGGATTCTAACTCATGTACTCAGGATGTTGATATTTCGTGCTCCCTCAACTAACATGGCCTCCCCAACATACACCAAGCCTCAAAGACAAGAAGAGAGAATATACAAACACAATGGCTTATAACAAGCCTTATTCACGTATCTAAAAAAATGATAACTTGTGCTAAGTTGACATTGTGTCACTTATGCACTTATTCATTAACTTTTTGGTGCCTTTGGCTTTTTTCTCTCTTTTTTCACTTTTTTTTTTATGTTTTTTCACCCTTGTGCCTTTTTCAAATTTTTTTAGATTTTTCATGCTTTGTATTGTATTCACAAAAAGAAAGAAAAAGAAAGGCTTAGGAACATAAAAAAAAACTAATCAAGGAAGGGGCACTCACATCAACAACCCTTTTCCAACACTCTTTCCTACCAAGCTATGGGGTGGCCACATGAGTTGTGCTTAAAGGTCCTCACTCCCCACAACTTTTGAGGGCATCCCATCCAAGACTTAGTTTTCAAACCACTCTATTCATTTCCCCACAATGCAACTCATATTCACCAATTAATTATATCAATCACAGAAGCCAACGCAATGATCAACCAAGAAATGAACAACTCTACATGCATCAAAATTGAAAAATTTTCACCATTTTTAAGCGCATAATGCAATCTACCCTAAGCAAGATATATAACAAGAAAACCAAACTCCCACATCCCCAAACCGAAACTTTAATTGTCCTCAAGCAAATAGATCAAACACATAAACAAGCAGTTTGACATTATGAAGCAAGTAAGGGTGGTAGGGATGGGCTAAAAACATGGGGAACTAGTAGAGAAAGGATAGATACAACCTTGCATTTTCTTCAAAGCTTTCCATGCCAATGATAAATCACCATACTACTAATCCTGTGATTCACAATTCATAAGCACTTACAAAGACAACAAGATTAGTAGCATTGTGTATGCATGCTTGCATTGGTATGTGCAATAATAAGCAATGGTGTATCTTATGGGACAAAGGATCAGGATTCAACACTTTGGTTTTGGTGCAAGAAAGATAAAAGAAAGAAAATAAAAGGAAAAGAAAGTGAAACAAATGCAAAACTGCAAAATTGAACATAGGTTCCCTCCTAGTAGCGCTAACCATCATGCCGTCAGCCGGGCAAATACCAACTCATTTTCAACTTCCATAGATGGGGTCCTGAAGCATTAAAACCTCTACACGAGCCATGCTCGGATCATATGCATGCTTCAGGCGTTCCCATTCACCGTTAACTCTCGACCATCCTTCAAGTCTTTAATCTTGACTACACCGAAAGGGTAGGCATCTAGCACCTCATATGGACCATCCTATCTTGTCTTAAGCTTACCTAGAAAGAGTTTCAATCGTGAGTTAAACAACCAAACTTTATCGGAGGGAGAGAATGATTTCTTAATAATGTGTTTATCATGAATTCTCTTCATCCTATCCTTATAAAGCTTGGCATTCTCATACGCCCCAAATCTAAGCTCTTCCAACTCAGCTAGGTCTAGCTTCCTTTTCTCATCCGCTGTTACCAAATAAAATTTAAGGCCTTGATGGCCCAACAAGCTCTATGCTCAAGTTCCACCGGCAAGTGACAAGCTTTCCCATAAGCTAATCTATACGAGGACATACTAATGGGAGTCTTAAAGGCGGTACGGTAAGCCTACAAAGCATCATTTAGTCTAATAGACCAATCTCTCCTATCGGGCCTCACTGTTTTCTCTAAGATGTGCTTGATCTCCCTATTAGACACCTCTACTTGTCCACTCGTTTGCGGGTGATACGGAGTGGTAACCTTATAAGTAACTGAATATCTCCTTAACAAGGCCTCTAAAGTCCTATGGTGAAAATGCAAACCCCCATCACTAATCAAGACCCTAGAGACTCCAAATCTAGAGAAAATGTTCTCCTTAATGAACTTAACCACTACCTTATGGTCATTAGTGCGTGTGGGAATTTCTTCAACCCATTTGGACACATAATCAACGGCCACTAAAATGTAGTGGTACCCAAAGAAAGGTGGAAATGGACCCATGAAATCTATACCCCAAATATCAAACAACTCACAATAAAGAATAGGGGATAAAGCCATCATGTTTCTCCTAGAGATGGACCCAGATTGTTGACATCTAAAACACTTTTTGCAATACTCTTGGGCATTCCTAAAGAGAGTGGGCCAAAATAGTCCACATTGCAAAACCTTCGCGGTGGTTTTCTTCCCACTAAAATGACCCCCACACCCCTTATCATGAACATGCTCAAAGTATTCTCAAACTCGTCCTCCGGCACACACCAGCGAATCATTTGATCTGCACACACTTTGAAGAGATAGGGATCCTCCCAAAAAAAATGCCTAACTTGTGCTAGGAACCTATCTTTTTCTCTCTTCTCCCAATGGGAGGGAAATCGCCCTATGGCAAGATAGTTAAGTATGTGAGCAAACCAAGGTGTATGATGAGAGACGGCAAACAATTGCTCATCGGGAAATGAATCACGAAAAGGGGAGGGATCACTAGAAAACTCACTAACAAGACGGGAAAGATGATCCACAACTAAATTTTCTCTACCCTTCTTGTCTTGGATTTCAATGTCAAACTCTTGAAGGAGGAGCAACCACCTAATCAAGTGGGGTTTAGACCCTTTCTTAGACAACAAATACTTCAATGCCGTTTGATCAGTGTAGATAATCACCTTGGATCCTAGGATGTATAACCTAAACTTGTCAAGAGAAAAGACTATTAGTATAAGCTTTTTTTTCGTAGTGGTATAGTTCTTTTGCATTTCATCAAGAGTCTTGCTAGAATAGCTATCACATAATTAGATGCATCACACATAACCTCAAATGGGAGACTGTAGTTAGGTGGCTGGATAATTGGGGATGTAGACAATAGGGATTTAAGCCTATTGAAAGCTCTAACACATTCATCATCAAAGTCAAAAGGGACATCTTGTGCTAGGAGCCTAGACAAGGGACGTGCAATATGACTAAAATCCTTAATGAACCTATGGTAGAATCTTGCATGCCCTAGAAAAGATCTAACATCTTTGACACACTTAGGGACATGTAACTTTTCAATCAATTCTACCTTAGCCTGGTCAACTTGAATTCCACTAGATGAGACAACATGACCCAACATTATCCCTTGTTGCACCATGAAGCGGGATTTCTCCCAACTCAACACTAGATTCTTCTTCACACATCGGTCTAAGACTAAAGAGAGATGACTCAAGCACTCATCAAAGCTATCTCCAAAGACTGAGAAATCATCCATGAAAATCTCCAAATGCCTCTCAATCATGTCACTAAAAATGGCCATCATACATCTCTGAAAAGTCGCTGGGGCATTACAAAGACCGAAGGGCATTCTTCTATAGGCAAAAGTGCCATAGGGATAAGTAAAGGTGGTTTTCTCCTGGTTCTCGGGAAACACGGGGATCTGATTATAACCCAAATAGCCATCTAGAAAATAATAGTAGCTATGCCTAGCTATTCTATCTAAGATCTAGTCTAGGAAAAGCAGTGGGAAGTGATCCTTCCTAGTTTTGGAGTTAAGCTTCCTATAATCAATACAAACTCTCCAGCCCGTGGAAGTACATGTAGGGATAAGCTCTCCTCTCTCATTCTTAACAACCGTGATCCCGGACTTCTTAGAGACAACTTGGACCAGGCCAACCCACTCACTATCAGAGATCGGGTAAATAATGCCTGCATCTAAAAGTTTAATGATCTCTTTCTTAACTACTTCTCCATGTGTAGGTTTAGCCTCCTTTGCATCTCCCTAGAAAGAATGGCTTTATCCTCAAGGTGAATACGATGCATGCAAACTGAAGGGTCTATACCTCTCAAATCATCAATTTTCCACCCTATAGCCTTCCTATGCTTCTTAAGGACCTCTAAGAGATGCTCCTCATGCTCACAAGAAAGATCGAAAGCTATGATAATCGGAAGGGTCTCACTAGGGCCTAGGAATGCATACTTCAAATGATCGGGAAGGGGTTTGAGCTCTAAAGAAGGGTTAGGCTCAACCAAGGGGGACTTAACCTCAACATCATCAATAGGGACATCATTAGAAATGAGACTAGAAGGATTAACCTCAAGTGACTTATTAGTCAAATGGCTCTCAATCAAGGAAGTAGAAGCTATACACTTCCGCTCTAAGTTGCCTAAATCAAAGCTAGTCAACAATTCCACAAATTTCCTCAATTCTTCTCCATCAGTCATAGTCTTCTTTATAAGATCTTCAACATAAGAATCAATCACATCTACCCTAAAACACTCTTCTCCATCATCTCCTCCTCCTATGCTAGCTCTACTCACCGCCTCAGCAACCTTCATAGTGGATCTCAAATTCCCAAGTTTTATCTCCAATAACCCTGACCTATAATGAATGATGGCATCTACGGTGGCAAGGAAGGGGCGACCTAGAAGAACTGGTATAGAATGTCTAGAGTCATGTCCTGAATCCATATCTAACACTATGAAGTTAACAGGGTACACGAACTCACCTACCTGGACCATAACATCTTCTATCACACCCCTAGGTCTACGCTCGGATATCAGCTAGCTGAAGAGTAACATGTGTAGGGGATAACTCACTTAAACCTAACTGCTGATAGACGGAGTAGGGAATGAGATTCACCCTAGATCCTAAATCTAACAAGGCGTGATCAATCTGGGTCTCTCGAATCCTACAAGGAATGATGAAAGCCCCGAGGTCACTCATTTTGGCCGAAAGGCCCGAAGTACAAATACTACTCACATTCTCTGTAAGCCTCACCTTTTTAGGAATGTACGATGACCTACGCTTCCTTGTACAATGATCCTTAAAGAACTTAGAATAAGAGGGGATGGAAAGGATCGCATCTATCAAAGAAAGATTGACCTTAAGGTCTTTAAGATGCTCTAAAACCTTGAAGAACCTAGAATTCTCACTAGGTGTAGGCCTCTCTATGGCGAATAGAAAGGGAACTCTAGGATCAACACCTCTAGACACATGGAACTCATCAATGGGCTCCTTTCCCTCACGATATGAGCGGGAAGTACTACTCTCTCCATGTTCTCTAATGGGCTCATCTTTCTCAACAGAACCTTATCTAGAATTTTCCTCAACAGGGCTACAATGTGGTGCTCTAGACTCGGAAGGACCACTAGGTGCAGGCACTGTAAAGTCAACTCCTACCCTATTATCCACTACCCGACCGCTCCTAAGAGTAGTGATGGCCTTAGCCTAGGCCTGAGGGGGAGAAGTGGTATCGGTGGAGGAACAGGACTAGACTCTAGGGTTCACCTCCAGCTGATAAGGCAATTTCTCGGGGTCTTTAGCTCTCAACTGACAAGCAATCTGTCCTAACTGTGCCTCAAATCTAGCCATTTGCTGCCTATTTTCTGCCAATTCCTGTTGTTGGTTCTGAATTAACTGCATTATCTTCATCATACCATTACTAGGAGGTTGGCTACTAGAGGGAGTAGGCAAAGCCTGAGGTTGAAGAGCACTAGTGAGACGGGGCTGATTAACATGATAGAAACCTAGGGGATATTGAGGATGGGGTCATTGCTGAGGTGGAACCTGAGGATGTGAACTAGACTCATGCTGACCTTGTCTCCAAGAAAATTTGGGGTTGTCCCTTCAACCCGGATTGTATGTATTCGAGTATGGGTTGTACTCACGAGAATAACCTTGCATGGCACACACTTGCTCTTTCATGAATTCAGAAAATTGAGATGCTAAAGGGCAAGCTAAAGTTTCATGAGATGACTCGGAACACAATGCATAAACCTCAACAACTAAACAGGCGGAGGAAGAACCTATTGAACTAGTCCTATGACCTTGGGATGAAATGGACAAAGAAATGAATTGATCTAGCTTATTTGTTAAAGCCTTAACCTTAGCGGGTAAATCTAAAGAAACTTCAACCTCACTAATACTTCTCTTGTTGCCTTCCCGACTAGACCTTTCCATGGAAAAATTTTGAAAAGAATTTTCAACCATTATTTCTATTTTCTCCCATGCCTAGGTCGGTCTCAAAAGATAGAAGCCACTACCGGAGGCGGCATTGACCATCATCCTATTTTGTTCATTTAAACCTCAAAAGAAGTATTGCATTAGGTCATGATTGCCGTACCCGTGGTATGGACATTGTCTAAGAAGATCCTTGAACCTCTCCCAAGCCTCATGATAGGATTCTAGATCATGTTGGGAGAAAGTCATAATGGCAGTCCTAAGGTCAGCCGTCTTGGCCATGGGGTAAAATTTTTGAAAAAACTTAGATTGAAGCTCAGCCTATGTAGTAATGCAACCGTTAGGTAAGGAATGCAACCAAGTCCTAGCCTTGTCCTTAAGAGAGAAAGGAAACAATCTTAGACGTATGACCTCTTGGGAGACATTGGGGACATGGAGAGTGGAACTTATCTCAACAAAGTCAGTGATATGATCTAAAGGACTCTCATTGCTTCTCCCATAGAAGGAGGGAAGCATGGCCAACATATTAGGCTTAATCTCGAAGTTCGTCTCCCCCAAACCCGGAATTTGAATAGCCAAATTAGGCTCAAAGGTTTCAGGAAGAAAGAATTGCCTAAGAGTGGGTTCCTCATCCATGGGTAGATCCGGTCTACGGGGCTCTCCTCTAAAATGATCTTGGGCTTGATGCCCAACGTGATTATGAGGTGGAGTAGGATTCATCGGGGGATTGGGAGGATTAGAAGGATGATTAAGATCGGCCATCTCCTCAAGAAGATCTCCTATATTCCTAAAATGTCTTGCAATTCTATTGGGTTCGGGATTAAGAGGAACTAGGAGATTTCTAAGGGATCTCCTACCAAGCATACACAAATTATCCTAACTCTGGCCACTTCAATCCCTGAAAACTTCAATATTCCTAAATCTACAGCAAATAAACCACAATCCTAGAAAGTCTAATAAAAACAAAGACAAAAGCTAAAATAGATAAACAAAAACTAAAGAAAGACAGTATGAACAATAAACAAGATAAGCAAACACTAAGCAAACTATAAAGGAAAAGTAAGAAAAACAAATAAAGCAACTACCAAAACACACAAGCAAAGAATGTAAATCATCGTGCCTTCCCGGTAATGGTGCCAAGAACTTAGTGTACGTCTTTGAGTGCAAGCTCTAAAGACTCGCAAGCGCACGGATCGATGCAGTGTAATGTGTGCGAGAATGGGTGTCGAACCACAAAGAGGCTATGTTGTGAGATGGATTCTACATGTGTGTTCTAGAATGTGCCTAAAAGTAAGAAATCTAAACTATCTATTTTTGGGATTTTGGATTTTTGAATGGTCGGGAGCTCTAACTAAAACAAATTAAACTAAACTATGGAATTGGGAAAAGTGGGGGACAAGTTAATCTAGAGGAACTAACAAATGGAAAGGGGTTAGGGTGACTTCAACTTATGAATGGGTGATTCTATACTCAATTGCTATAGGATTAAAGAATGACGGCTGACTTTAGTGATTGCTCTTAACTAGGTTTCTAAATTAGTGTCTTAATTTTCCCCTAAGACTCGGTGCGGGTCCATCCCTAGGCGATGCCTCTTAGAGCTACGGTGTGTTCCTTATGACCTAGGGCCTTAAGAGTGACTAACTAGCTTCCTAGGTGACTTTGAATGAACCTACCCTAGTACCTAAATCATTGGCTGGATTTAAAGCCAAGACCTAGTGTCGCTAAGGTCGACTAAACCTATCCTGAAACCTATTGGCTGGATTTAAAGCCAAAGGAGACTCAGCTTAGGCTAGCCCTAAATTATGCTTCGTCATTCTAAGGTCACATAGCGAGATTTAACCTATTGACACAGTCATATATGTTCTAAGCCAAGGTGTTTGCGAATAAAGGCGCCTATTCGACTACCAAACATCGTCATGCTTGGATTACACCATTAAAAGCAATTAACAACCAACATGCATGCGTTATTGAAGTCATATTCATTACTAGGCATGCAAATATACACATAGACATAAATATAAGCATTACCCACTTCACAGCATCCACATATAAACACATAGACATGATTATAGCATGGATTAGATGTGTTTAGTAATAAACAGACTTCAATTTATACACATGTTACTCATTTAGGCATTTAATCAAACACTTAGACATGAATGAGAAAATAACGATTTGAAGAAGAAAATCAAACATGTATATATATTCAGCCATTTAATCCCATATCATAAGAGTATATAGCTAACCCATTACATAAGCTAAATCACCCTATACAAGTCTACTCAATCATAATAAAAGATAGAATGAAAGAAAGTTTATGAAGCTTCCCTTTCATCCTAGCTAATCTTGTACAAACTCTTGAGCAACTTGAATCCAAGTGTTGAAACCCTCTAAATTCTCTTACTCCAAAGTGATGAAATGTGTGAAAGAGTGTGTGTTATAGGTGAAGACTAGGGTTAAGTGCGTATGTGTGTGATGGGTGTGTAAAGATCCTTTCTAAAAAAAATTGTCAAAAAGCTCTCCTTTTTTAAGTATGAAAATCAAGCTTTTATATTAGCTCTTTACGCTCTGCCAGTCGACCGGCTTCTTCTCTTAGCTCGATCGGATTTTTGGTGATGCTTTCTGGACTGGCCGGTCGACCTAGCCGGTAGACCGGCTTTGAAGGGGTAGTCGTCTGGCTATATTTGGCACCTCTCTGGCTAGGTCAACCGGCTCCTTCTTCTTGATCGTCTGGCTGACTTCTTTCTTCCATTCTTTGTCTTTCCGCCTCCGATCTTCTCCTTTTGACTCGTACATCTCCTATCTTTATCACCTATCATCGCCCAATCTCGATCTTAATCCAAAGTTCACCTAAATCATTGAAAACAAGCAATTAGTGTAGCAATTTATCTCTTAAACTCAATATGTACATTTGTTTACGCTTAACCCTATTCTTATCAAAAGTACTACATCAATGCATCTTATTGAGCACTTAATACTTCCTAAACATAGGTAAATTACAATGCAAATACACACAAAAACACAACACATCACCTATTGTAAATTTTCCTAAAACACAAAATACAACACTTAGCATAGAAATTATGCATCTAAATACATTATGTACAAATATCAACAAATATATATAAACTCTATAGTAAATGCACTCAATTATGCTTTAAACACCTCTAAATGTGCATGCAAACACTATGTACAAATACACATAAATCAAACTCATTAACACCCCCGAACCATCCCCAAGCAAGCCGAAAACCAAAGTCTATCCTCATGCTTTTCAAAGAGTTGTCGGTTGTGTTTACTTTTTATCTTTTCACTTCCAAGGGAGTATAAGGGGTCATTCCTTTTGTGTAAGAGGTCTCTAGGCTTTTTCAGATCTTCCTCTTAACCACAAGGGTCTTGCTTCTCTTGGGAACTTACCAAGCTAGTTAAAACCACCACAACACTTAAAATTTTAACTCACGCACTTGGGACAGTAATACTTTGTCCCCTTATCAACTAAGATGGCCCTTCAACATGTACTTAATCCAGAGGTACAAGGAAAAGAAAACATACATCACAATGGCTCACATTTTGATGTAAAAGCCTTATTCACAATACAACGGAGTAACAAAAGAGAACACTTGTGTCAAATTGACATTGTGTCACTTCACACTTATTCAACATATGTCATTTTTTCATCTTTTGGTTGCCTTTTGGTTTTTTTTCTCATTTTTCACTTTTTTTTCAACCTTTTTCACTCTTTTTTTTTTTTTACTTTTTTGCATTTTTGCTTTTTTTTTTTTTTTGCATTTTTCTCAATACATAACATAAAACAAGAAAAGAAAGGAAAAAGGGCTAAGGCACACTAAAAGAACCAATCAAGGAAAGGGTACTCATATCAACAACCCTCAAAAATACTTTTTCCAACCAAGTTGTGGGGCAACTACAAGGTGCATTATTAAAAATGCTCACTGCTCACAGTTTTCAAAAGGATTTTCTTTAAAGTCTAGGTCTTACTCCATATCCATTAACTCCTCACAATACATTCTCATTTTTTCCAATCAATTAAGTCAATAACGAAAGTCAAATCTTCAACCAACATCGAGATAAACAACTCAAAGTATGCAAAAAAAAATAAAAATTGAACACATTGTGAGCTAAAAGAAAAAGACATGATATGCTAATCTACTCCATAAATGATATAAACAATAAAGGAACATCCACACCCCCAAACCTAAAATTTGTTTGTCTTCAAGCATATAGCATGCAACCACATAAACAATCAAGAACGTGAAACTATATGGGGAATGTGGAAGGGATAGATAGGGACAAGTAAAAGATGAATAGATATAACCTTGTTTCCTTGTAAGCCTACAAATGCTGATGCCAAATCAACCATTTGCTATCCTATTTCCTTGTAAAAAGCACTAAGGCTCAAAAAAACAAAAGAAAAAGAGATTAGTAGGCCATACAATGCAACTCCACATTGTCATTTAGAAAGATAAACAAGGATGTATGCAAAGGGTATACGATTGATGCACTAATGACAGCAAAGAGCAAGAAATAAATGAAGGGCAAAAATGTAACCGACTAAGAACAAAAACAAAGGAAAGATAACTTAACTACTTAAAAGATAAGAAAAAGAAAACCAAAGTAATATAATCTCTTACATATAAAAGCAAAAACAAGTAAAATACAAGGAAAACAGAGAAAGTATAAGCATGTCTAGGGTGCCTCCTAGTAGCGCTAGATTTAACATCCCCAGCCGTCCAACAAGGTTAGAGCAAAACATGCTTAAAGTTACGTGACATAAATTATAAGATAATCAATGAAGCACAAAAAGTACAGGGAAACAAATCATGCCACATAAGATAAAGCAATGAATGAACAAGACACCCTTTTTCAAAATCTTGCCTCGAAGTGTCAAAAAAAAGTGTATGGTTAAGTGTGGTAGGGGTCATGCACAAACATGAGAGATCATGCCCAACTTGCTAACTAATTAACCATCCCTTGACCTTCTTCTCACAATATAGGCCTAAGAACATACCTTTCCCATGAGTCAAGGATAAGTCCAATGTACGCAAAGTTGGTGGAGTGTTTCCTAATCTTAAGTCAAAGTGTTCTATGCAAGAAAGCACAAATGTGAGCTCTAAAGTTATGGGAGACATAACGAAATAGGAATGGGGAGTAAGGACGTGATTCAGAGAAGAAAAGTCAATGTAATGCGGCATAGAAACACTAGACTCTTCCTCTCTATGGGATGAGGCGTGAACATTCAAAGGTCCCTCTAACTCCTCACAAGAGGTAGTCACGAGTGGAGGGGGTGAAATCAGCTCAATAGGCTCCTCATCATGCAAACATGAATGCTCAATGGAAGTATGTTCACCTAACTCCCTAAATGTAGACTCAGAATCAAGTTAAGTACTAGAAACATAAGACTCATTCTCTAAACGTGTGTGAAGTCTGGGAAAGAAGGAAAAATAAGCTTAGATGACTCAAGAGTAGAGGGTGAAAGCATAAGAGATAGGGTACCACTTCCTCTAAAACACACTCAAAGTCATCATGAACCGGCACATAATAACACTCATCTTCTTTCTCACTACAAGATATGAACTCTCCATCAACCTCTCTCTTTATCTCTCTCTCCCGAACATCATCAACTTCACCACTAGTCATCTTATCCATAGGTCTCACTCCTCTCCCATCAAGCCAGTCAAATGGTATCTCAACACTCTTAACAGGTTACACATTCTCAACTACCCTATTTAGGCTTTTGACTAGGTAGGACATGTGTTTCTTTATCTTGTGTAGTCTCTTTAGATTGGATTGAATCATTTGGGCATTGAGAAGGACTTGGGATTAGGATTGCTCAACCATTAGTTCTAGTAGTTCCAAAGATGTAAATCTATGGAATGGAGGCTTAACTGAGTGAAAATTGTAGGCCTCTTAATAGGGATCATTATAGGCATAACCATCAAAAAACTCGGAAGAAGGATGGGTGGGAGAAGACGGTGTTAGAGATGGACATTCAAAGCTAAGAAGTGAAAAAGTCATCTTGACCCTAAGGTGCAAATGCATAATATGGCTCCCTATAGGAATAATAACTAGATGTAGCTGCATTCAAGGGTTCATGACTACTAGGGGCATTATTAAGCTTTGAAAGATAATGGGGTTCGGTAAGTAAGATGGGGCAACAATTAACGTCATGGTCAAAGCTATCACATAAAACACAAGCATTAGGAACATGTACAGGAGGTGAGGTGGAGGATACAAATGACCACTAAGAAGCATTAGATCTATCCATACTTAATCAACACAAGTAACCTTTTCACAGTTCACAACAAATTTTTTTTCAAAATTTTCAACTTTTTTGAGTTTTTCAAGATTTTTCAATTTTTTTGTGGTTTTTCAAATAAAGGAAAGCAAGCAAAGATAAAACAAATCACAAACACAAAAGCACAGAAAGAACCAATACCATGCCTCTCCAGCAATGACGCTAAAAACTTGATGTGTTAAAACCCGTAAGTTGCACGGGTCATGTGTAGTGACTTGTGCAAGCACGGGATGGTTATTCCATAGGGAGGCAAACTATACTTAGTCTCTATGTGCTCATGTGCTAAGGGTAGCTATGAACATATGTGTGTTTTGTTGGGATAAAAGGGAGCTTGAGAATGCAAAAAATCAAACCTAAACTAGTCTAATCTAATGGAGGAACTATAGGGTGCCAAGCTAAGGAAAGAAAGCCTAACAAGGTAGAAGAGGATCTAGGGTAATTGTGTTACAACTAGGCTTGGAATATGACAATGACTTTGGTCTATCTGTGGCTTTGGTTGCTCTATTGAGGGCCCTAGCTAATTAACCCTATTTTTTGCCAATTGTAGGTGGACTCCTATCCCCAAGTGTTGACTCTTAGTAGCATAAGATTCTTCAAGCCAATTGTAGTTTTCAAGTTTAATTAACTAAGTTCTTTCGCCAGGCCTTGATAACTAACCTTATTATCCTCTAGGACTCAGTGCAGGTCTATCCCTAGACATTGACTCCTAGAGTATAGTATGGACTTTATCACCTAAGGTTTTCAAGCTTAGTTAGTTACGTCCCGAGTGAAATTGATTGAATCTACCCTAGTGTCTAAACCATTGGTTGGGTTTAATGCTGAGACCTAGTCCATCTAAGGTCGATTAAACTAAGCCAGAAGCTTATTAGCTGGATTTAAAGCTAAAAGAAACTGAACCTAGCTTAAACATGAATGAAGAGCCATCAATCAACATCATAGAAGAAAGATATAACCAATAAACACACAAACTAGACATGCATCTTTACATAGGTATTTATCGAACACATAGAATATTCAATTTTCAATACATGGAAATAATGAATCATACCATATTCTATGTAAACAAGCATGTACTAAGAGCCATAAATACCGACAAATCCTTTATTCAAAGCCTTAATACACAATAACAATCAACCTAGATCTAACTCGATTACAAAGTATATTTACAAGAATAAGAAAAAGGAATAAGAAAAAGGAAGAAGAAACTCCCCTTCAAACCCTTGCTCAAATCCAAAACAAATCTTTTCAATCCTTTGTTACAAACTTCAATCCTTGCTTGGTTTGGTGAGTAGATGGTGGTTGGGGTGTTGGTGAAGTGAGAAAAGGGTTAAGGTTTACTAGGGTTTAAGAAAATAAAGTTCCTTCTCTCAAAATGACCTAAAATAGGCTTTATATAGACTTTTAGTGTGACTACTGGTCGACCGGTATGAAATATGATGCTCGATCTATAAAAATTGGGAGCTCTCTGATCATACCACTACGAACTTGATATCTCAACTTGAAACTTCAGTTTTGGTTCATTTCTTCATTTTTTTGCTTTCAGTATTTAACATTTAGCTCGTTTCTTCCTCGTTTAAACTTGACCCATCCTAAAACTTGCCTAAAACAGAAAATATAATTCTTAGTATAGCATTTAGGCATCCAAATACATTATGTACAAATATTAATAAATATGCATAAAATGTATACTAAGTGCACTCAATTATGCTCTAAACACCTCTAAATATGGATGCAAATACTATGTATAAACACGCACAAATCACACACATCAAGTGGTCTTTGGACCCCCATGTATGTGATGAATGATTTATGCATTGCAAATAAAGAATAAATTCATGGCTACCTTATATGGTATAAATATTATAAGACACAATATGATCTGATTTTGTTCTCATTAATAGGATAAGCAAGATTTATCACTTGAGTTTTATTGTTTACCAAAAAATAACAAATCAAAATACTTCTCACAATGAAGAGAAACAAAATATATGGCATTGATTTAATTGTATACCAAGAAAGTGAAAACATTACCATAAATGGCAAAAGCAAGATATATGGGGTTGATTTTGTTTCCACCAAATAGAAAAAGTCAATTCCTTGCCACAAAAAGGGAATAAATTTTGGTGAGTTTGATTTTATTACACACCAAAAGAAGAAAAAAGAAATAAATCATACCTAATTGTATTAGATTCCAATCTTGATTTCGTTCTCAATCCGTATATTCTTTAGCGCAAATCATTTCAACCAATCTATCTATTGTAAACAAAATATTGACAAATTTTACAATATATTTTAGGATATCTATTTTAGTCCTTAAGATACCATTTATTTCTATTTTTAAAATAATTTGATTATAAATAATAAAATGTTATGAAATAACCTCATACAAATTAATTTACATTATTGAAGTTAAATAGCACGTAATTTAATATATTTGTCGTGAGAGATATCTCAGATTACCTTATTCTAAAATAATTTTTTGTCCAGTTTTATTTTCCATTTTGATATTCTTAGCTTCTGAGCCCTACAAATATCGACATAATACTAAGTACCACCAGGCCAATAGCAGTTTTAATATATCAACGTCGTGGACATAAAATATCAACCATCATCAGAAAGTTTAATTGTCACCGTCGCCGACACAAAATGAGACAAATATGTCGAAAGTTTATTTGTCATCGCCATGGACATAAAATATCAAATTCAATCTGAAAGTTTTAATTGCCAACCGTCATCAGTAACAAAATTGTTATTTGAATATTTTATTAATTGTCCTTTTCTTTGCGCTGCAAAAAACTACAATAAAAAAGAAGAATTTATTGTGTTGCATAAAACTAAACTTACTTTAAGATATCATCATATTTTTATCACCTAAAAATTAATTCATATGTCCAAATCTACTAAGAGCCATACATATATATATATATATATATATATATATATATATATACACACACACTTATATACATATATATATTTATATATATATGTATTTATGTGATCTTTTGAGAATAAGGAAAATTGAGATCTGTTAAAAGGGGTATTTCACTTGATAAGCACCAAATATGGGTTGAAGAAGTCCATGTTTACCTTTTTTTGAAATGGGTCAGCTGATGGTTCATTTATCGACTTACAGAAGATCACAGAATATGTACTCTCACTATAGAAAGTTGTTGTTTGGAGTTCAGATTTCATTTGGCCAACCTCAATTTCTTCTCATTAAAGGGCTGATTTATGTTTGATAGACTGCGTATTATCTGGTTCTTTAATTTAAATTGTATTTTCCTATGTCATGTTTATTGCACTACACTTATCGATTTATCTGACTCAATAGGCATAACTGAGTCACACTCTTATTGTATAAAACCTTGTAAATATAGTGAAATAATACATACAGAAATACAACCTTTTTATGGTATCATTGTAGTGCGACATACGCCAAGCTACTGCCTACTTCGTCTTTCCCTACCTTTAACCCATGGCTACTAACTTCATCAACCATAGATACTACTACTGCTGCAATCTCTGCATCCACATCTCCAGCACCACCCACATTACAATTACCCACACACAATGTCAAGGTATCTGTTACCATGAAACTTGACTGCACAAACTATCTCACTTGGAAAAATCAAATAACCACATTCTTCACTTTTAACAATCTCATGGGCTACATCGATGGATCACATCCTTGTCCAAATAAGAATCTACTGCTTTGGAAATTGCTTAATGGATGTGTTATGATCGTTTTGTCATGGCCTGCATCATGGCCACCTTTTCTGACACTTTAGTTCATCAAGTTAATGGGTTTACTTCTGCTTTAGCTCTTCGGAATTTTCTTCAGAAACTTTTTCTTCAGTAGTCTATGGCGCAAAAATGGCTCGCCGAACTATCAAGAAGTCTGGCTTGTTAGTTTCTGAATATTTACAATAAATCATCACGATTTCTTCCTCCTTGGTTACAGTTGGAGACCGTAATTTAGATCTTGATCTTGTCCTTATTACACTCAACGGTCTTCCTCCTGAATATCATTCTTTTGTGACAACAATCAAGAATTTATCCTCCACCCCTTCCTTCTCGCAGCTTCGAGCAAAGTTGCTTGGTGGTAATGTTGCTTTGGCCTTACCTGATCAGAATTCTGTTGCTGCTTTGAATGCTCAAATGGGTTCTTGCTCCTTGTCTCATGCTAGTCTGCTTGCAACACCTAACTCTTCTACACGGCCAACAAATGGTCAAGATGGACTACGACAAAGCTCTGGCAACCGTAGCTGAATATAGAGCCGTCGCCTTTGCTACAGCAGAACTTTGTTGGTTAAAATCACTTTTAGAGGAGATAAATATGTCACTTGTCAAACCCACATACTGGTGTGATAATGGGGGTGCCACTTATCTAACGGCAAATCTAGTATTTTATGCACGAACAAAACACATTGAATTGGATGTACATTTTCTTAAAGACTAGGTGGCTATTGGTGTTCTAGAAATAAAAGACATTTCTTCAGTTGATCAAATTGTAGACACCATCACAAAGGTTATGTCTAGAACAAGATTCACCTAGTTACGATCCAAGCTCACCATACATAGTCTGGCTTTGCTCGAGGGGGGGTGACAGACTACGTATTTATCTAGTTTTTGAATTTAAATTGTATTTTCTTATCACATGTTTGTTGTACTACAGTTATCAATTTATCTGACTCAATAGGCGTAACTGAGCCAAACTCTTATTGTATAAAACCTTGTAGTTATAGTGAAAAATACATAAAGAAATACAACCTTTTCAATGTTTCAGTCGAAAGTTATGGTATCACTTGAATAGAAGGATTGAAATATAAAATATATTGTCCAACTTAGATCAATCATAATACAGAAAAAATAATAAAGGCATCCAACAATTGTAGTTGAAATATTAAATTCAAAATATACGTACATACCATTCAAGTGTATACGTAAAACCACTTAATATTCATAATTATCAACCAAAAGGATAAAATAACAAAAAAGGGAAATGCTTCCAAAACAACATCCATATGTTCTAAACCAAACAGCAATGATCAAAATCAATATCGCAAATTCAACGAAAATATCTTTAATCGTTAGATGAAGATGCCTCAAGATCGAACAGGACAGCTGCTGATACTCTTTTGCTCTTGGCGAGCTTGGTTGGGGACGTCATAGTGGTTAAAAAGTATTCACACGAGGAAAGTGAATCCAAAAGGGATCGCTTGCAAGGAGTGGCGCTGATTGATTAACGACCTCCAAACCCATTGTCTTCAGAAAATGATAGCACATCCTGCAAACTGGTAAATATAAAAAATAGGAAAAATTACCTTACTTGTCCCTGATTTTTATTGTCAAAAGACTTTTCGGTTCCTTATTTTCTAAATGAGATATTTTGGTCCTTTATCTTGCAGAAAAACACACCATTTGCCCCTATCTTATTTTCACGTCAATTTTTTACAGAGAAAACACGTGAAGTGTATGTAAAGCCCACGTGAACTATACATGAAACGCATATGAAGTGCTCATGGCTCGACTTTTACATGAATAAAAAGACATACAAGTCTTATTCATGTAAAAAAACTGAGTCATGTGTGCATCATGTGCACTTCACATGCTTATTTCATTGAAAATTTGACAAAAAAATTTATCAGGGACTAACAATGTCTCTTTTTTATAAGATAAGAGACTAAAATGTCTCATTTTAAAAATAAAGGACTTAAAAATCTTTCGTAACAGCCATAAGGGACTAATGAAATAATTTACCCTAAAAAATAAGAAAGCTAATACTCTGTCCAAATTATTAACGAACAAAATTATAATTGGTAAGAAAAGAAATATTAAATTGAAAAGTTACATTCGGGTGTGCACTATTGTTAACCATGGAACCAGCACCATCATTCAACTCCAATGATGCCCCATCAACCTAATAGTCAACAAAAAATGTAATGAAGAAAGACACACTTGGGAATATTGAGCAACAAAAATACGTAATCAAAGTCAAAAATACCTTTGATGTTTTGAAAAGCAGTTATAAAATTCTCATTGTCACTCATGCCCAATACACCATAACTAGATGAATTTGTGTTGATCTTACGCTCATTAACTTTTATATAAAAAAGCTACCAGCCGTTAACGAATATGCAAAGGTCTAGAGGGAACCTATTAGGATTGCCACCCTTCACAATATAAGTAACAAACTTTGTTAAAATAAAAATGCAAAAAGAACACATAATGTTAAGAAATTGAAAAGTCATAACAAACTTTTATCATTTCGTTCTTTAACTCACGCATAGAATTTTTAAGAAACATTATTGCTGGTTTATCAAACAACTTAATAGAAGCACGCCTAGTATCATCGAAGACCAAAGTTTAACCTTGTATCTAAATTATAAATTGAAAAAACTATGTGTCATTTATAAACATCATAAAAAATAAAGATTACAAATCAAGAATTTGATATACCAAGGCACAAGAAAGCAGGTCAAAGTTTTGCAACCATCACAAACAACATTTCTAGTTTCACAATCTAGTTTTTTAGTTCATTTGTGACACCCAGTGTAGCATTACCCACAAGTTGTCTAAATGGCCATGACTTTCACAAGTATCACACAATTTTGTTCCTATGTTGGACATTTCATTGCATACATGTCATGCTATATATGGTTGGTTAACTAAATATATACTTATGAAATTGGAATGGATTTAATTATTACCTCCATGAAATACTAAATATCAAATAAAGTTTTGAAATTAGCAATCGTTGTGAACACATCATCTGAGGACACATATTGCTCGAAGGACACATGAGTAATCCGGGAAGAGGAAATGGCTACTAAAGACTTTAAACTATACATATAAATGTAATAAACAAATTTAATGAAAACTAAAGTGAATGAGTATTAGATATAATAATGATTTCAATTTACAATCTATTGATACATGTACCTATTCCTAAACATGATAACTGGCAAAATATGAGGATTGAACAACACTGGTGTGCTTTTTTCCAACTTAAAAAACCCATAAGCACATGGGACCTTGTAGTCTAGGGCATGAGTACGGGGATTGGCTTCCTCATGGAGGCTGTTTAAATGTAGTTCCTATGTGCAAATGTGTCCTACAATTAGTCACGTGATATTCTACCTATTATTTTTGGTCTTTTTGAATTGACTGGAGTTCTAATGATCTAAACTAAAGGAAAAGTAAACTAACTACAGGGAATGGAAGGATAAACAAGCTGTGGAAGCGGGGAATCAACTAGGTTTTAAGGGAACTTAGGGGTGATTGCTCCTTTTGAAGTGGTTTAGATTCTTATCCTTGTTTTGAGGCTATTGATGGTTTGAATACTCTAATTGCAAGCATAATTCACTAGCCTTATTATCTTTATCTATTGGTGCAACCTTATCCCTAATTGGGTCCAATTAGAAGTATAGGCTTCTACTAAATAGCTAGAGTTTTCGGGTCTAGTTACTAATTCCTTAGAGTTTGATTAATTTTCTAACTGAGAGATTAACCTACTACTTTTGTTCCAATCTAGAGATTAGGTCTCCTAGGTCAAGTAAGTGATAATGGGTACCCTTTTAGCCATGTTTCATACTAGAGGTGATTACCTACTATATTAAGCCATTAAGAACTCAACTAATCGACCCAAATGTAGTTGCAAGTAGGACTCATGCCATTAGCATGGATTAAGGCTAAGGTGAGCTGCTACTATTAGCATTTAAGCACAAATTAGCACATGCAAGTCATTAAGGCAATTCATCAAACACATAGACATGTTCAACTCAAAGCCAAGGAGATATAAGAACTTAGCATGTTATTTAACCATCACAAGCTCAAAATAAGTCTTAGAACCATTAACCCATTATAAAAGTAGCAATCCACCCTAATTCAAAGCTAATATAACATAGTATAAACAAGAACAAAGAGTAGTATAGAAAGCTCCCCCAAATCCTTGCTTGTTTGATAGAAAATCCTTGAAAAGCCCTCCAAGTCCAAGTGTAATCCACAATTCAAGCTTGTTTCTAGGTGTTTAAGGTATGTGAATGAATGTGTGAGATGGGTGTGTAATGGGATTAGGGTTTGGTGAAGTAGGTGTTAAGGGATTAATGAAAAAACTCTCCAAAAATGAGCACAATGGGCAGATTTTATAGGCTCTACTATAGAGGCCGATTCACCCTTGGATCGACCAGTTCTTGGCATACAGCGACCCGGTTATGAGGTCTACTCTCTATCCCCTATGGTCTCATCGGCTGGTCTGCCGGTTTGAAGGAGTATATGCGACCGATTCACCCATCTTTCCACAGCTACGCACGATTTGCTTCAAAAGTTGACCGATTGAACTTTTTTGCTTCTTTTCTCACTTTTCTTCATCCGGCACTCTTTTTCCAAGCTCATATCACCCTTGTGCATGATCAATAAAGCTTCAAAATTGTTATAGCATATACCTAAAACACAAAATAATGCATTAACAAGTCACCTATACATGTGCGAACTTGATATGTATAATTATCACTAGTTGTGCATAAATATCACCCTAATACATTCCAAAATCTCTAAATACCTCAAGAAATGTTTGCAAATGCTATGCTCAATCACACACAAAACAACACAGATTAACACTGCCAAACCTTCTTCTTGCTTGTCGCCAAGCAAGACCAATCCTAAGTTTATCTCCAATGTTGCTAAAAAAGGTTGCCAAATGTATTGACTTGCTATCTTCTCAATTCTAAGGAAGTATGAAGGTGTCATTCCTTTTGTAAAAGGGATCTCCAAGCCTTGTTCAAGTCCTCCTCTCAAGCAACAGTTCTCACACCTCCTAAGAACTTACCAAGTAATTAAAACCACCACGACACTTAGGATTTCAACTCACATACCCGAGATGTTAATACTTCATGCCCTACCCACTAACATAGCCTCCCAACATGCACTTAGCCCAAGGATACAATCAAAGGAAAAATACATAACACAAAGGCTCACATTTTGATGTAAAAAGCGTTATTCACAATACAATGAAATAACAAGAGAAACTTGTGTCAAATTGATAACATAAACAAAAATGAAAGGAAAAATGGCTAAGGCACATTAGAAGAATCAATCAAGGTAGGTGCACTTATATCAACAACCCTCAAAACACTTTTTCCAACTGAGTTGTGGGACAACTACAAAGTGCATTCTTAAAGTTGCTCATTCCCTACAGTTTTCAAAAGGATTTTCTTCAAACTCTTGGTTCTCCCTATACTTCATTCACTCCACACAATACACCGTCGTCTTCTCCAATCAATTAAATCAACAGCAAAAGCCAACACTCCAATTAACATAAAGATAAACAACTCAAATATGCATAAAAAAATCACCATTTTTTACAAAAATAATGCAAATTTACCCTAAATAAAGCATAAAAACAAGATAAAACTCCCACACCCCAAACCTAAACTTGCTTGTCTTCAAGCAAATAAAACAAAACTACATAACAAGCAATCAAGAATCATAAGCATGTAAGAGAGGTGGGGAAGAGGTAAATAAGAAGGGACAAGATAAGGATGGATAGATACAACCTTTTGTAATCATTCAACAACACAAGCCACGTTTTGATGATAGTGTTCGTTAACTTCCTTTGCACCCAATTTCCACTCAACTCAAAAAGATCTACAAAGGAAATTATCAAACACGACATTAAAGGCTCACAATGACAAGTATAAATGATAAGGCTTTATGTATGAAAAGTAATGGACATAAGGGCACCCAAAAGAAAATGTAAAGAAAAGAAACAAAGAAACAAAATGTACTAAAAGAAGCAAAAGTAAAGAACTCATCAAACAACTCTAACTATCAAAAGTCTAGGGTGCCTCCTACTTGCGCTGGATTTTATGCCCCTAGCTAGGCAGTAATGTTAGGGCCAATAGTAGTTTTTAAAGTTCTTGGGTACGTACTACCAGATAAGTAAATCAGCACAGGAAAAACAATCAATAAATGCAACAAACGAAAAATGCAATTAACCACGCATCCGATGCCGCAATGATTTGAACTCATGCCCTAAGAATGTATACAATGGGTCACGTTGGGCCTCTTTAGATGAAACAAATGGGTCAGAAAATGGACATCTTCTGGGACAGATTGTAAGAAATAGGTCATCAACAACAACACACTCTTCTATGCCTGAGTCAAACACTCGAATTTCTTCCCTCGAATTTAATTTGCTAACGGCTAACCTAAACTCTAACAAAATCCAAGAAGAAAATAAAGCATTATCCTCTATATGATTTGAAGCACGGGGCACAGATGTAGACACCAAAAAAGTAGGAAACACACTTGGTGGAATCTTGGGACCACTCTCAGATAGGGAAAGATCTATACCAATGGTCTTACTAGATCTAAGAGTAGATGAGAGAACTGAAGAGGTAACTGGTTTAGAAAGAGAGACGCAAGAGTTAATCAGTGTAATAATCTCATCAAGCTCATTAATATCTCTTGAGTCTAAGAGTGAATCAAAGGACTTCTCAACATGAGAATCAAGAGTATTTACTGAGGGAAGCATATCACTCTTTAATGAATCTCGCTAAAAGCCTCAAAATTCAATTGCTTGATGATCGTGTCAAGCTCACCTCTATCTAGTAAGGATAAGAAAGAATCTTGGGAATCCTCAATACCAAAAATGATAGACCCTATAAAGAAGCAGTTCTCCACATTACCTGTTTTATCCTTAGTTTCAGATTTAGCTCCCTTAACCTTTGCCTTCAAATTCCCAAATGTAAACTCATTGATCCTTGTTTTGCAATGAATCATTTCATTAGCAGTTGCTAAAAATGGTTTCCACAAAAGAACAGATGTCATGTTCCTAGTGTCATGACCTAGGTGTATGTCTAAAACAATAAAATCCACAGGATAATAGAATTCTCCAAATTTAACAGTGGCATCCCCAACTATCCCTTAAGGTCCTCTTCACTTCTATTAGTTAACTACAAAATCACACTGGTAGGCTTTAATGCCCCCAAACCTGAACATTTATATGCCGATAAATAAATAAGCTTGACACTAAAACCTAAATAAAGCAAGGTATAGGCTACCGAGTGGTCACTAATAGCACATGAAATGGTACAAGCTCTATACACTGAAAAAGGAATAAGATTGACGCTAAAACCAAAATCAAGCAAGGTATGGCTATCGAGTGATCATTAATAGCACATGAAATGGTAAAAGCTCCATGGTCGCTAAGCTTAAGTGAACTGGTTGTAGTGCAAATGCAACTAACCCTCTCTGTAAGCTTCACCTTCTCAAGCAGGTGAGTAGTCTATCTCTTCCTAATGCACAAATCTCTAAAGAACTTGGCATAAGCCAATATCTTCCTAATGGCATCAACTAAAGGTAAAGTGACATTAAGATCCTTATGATGCTCTAAAATCTTCAATTCTTTATCATTCTCAACTTTCTTTAACCTATCCAATACTAAAGGAAAAGGGGCTTTAGGAATAACATCATAAGATTCAACAACCTATTTCCCTTCTCTTTGTGGTAGATCAACACGTACCTCCATGCAATTTCTCTCTTTCTCTACAAACTCTCTAGTCTTCTCTTGAAGCACACTAGTCTCTCTATTAACACATGTCATTTGAGGCTTAACTCTACTCACAGATTCTTCCACCTGATTGTCTATGACTTTACCACTTCTCAAAGTCATGACAGTTTTATCCAGCGCATAATTATTCAGAGAAAGCCTGGAAATGCTACAGTGATCTCTAGGAATCAACTCAACCTGGATAGGTAGCTTCCCTGGGTCTCTAAGACAAACTTGTTAAACAAGATGTCCTACTTGAGTCTTTAATTCTCCTCTTATGCTTTGAAACATCTGTTGTTGAGCCTATCTAATCTTGGCAAGTAAGTCAAACTTGCAGTCAACTGCAAGCTGAACTAGTAGAGTGGAATCGATAGGAGTAGATTGGAATAATTGCTACGAAGAACTATGATATCTAGGCTAAGAAACTACTTGATAAAACCCTAAAGAACTAGGAGGTGATGGATTAGGATGATTCTGGACTAAATAAAAAGAATCGGTGTTGTTGTGACATTGCACAAGCTTGGATTGATCACGTCACCCGAGCTCAATTGGGTGAGAAGAAATGGATGAATGACCTTAGATGTGACAACTTGCTCCTATATAAACTCGAGGAACTAAGAGGCAAGAAGGTGTGCTATAGTGGTATGACTAGACTCGAAGCATAAGGCACACACCTCCACAAGACTCAGAAAATGAGGGAAAGATGCACTAGGAATAGACTGATGAGCGGATGTAGCACTAAAGACACAAACCGGTCAAACTTTCTAGTGAGAGCTTTTACCTTAGTAACTAAATCATGAGTCAAATCGGCCTTGAACATACTACTTAGAGTAGTATTCCTAGTTCCCTTCCCAATTCTCTCTAAAGTGGCATTCTGGAATGAGTTCTCAGCTATATCCTTTAATTTTGACCATGCCTCTTCAAGTGTCAAATCGTACAACCCTTTACCACTCAAAGCATTGACCATTAACCTATGGGATGAAGTGTAGCCTAAATAGAAATGGGCTGAATTCATGACAATCATACCTATGATATGGGCACTGGCGACAAAGCTTATTGAATTTCTCCCAAGTCTTGCGAAAGGGTTTTAACTCTCGTTGTGCAAATGTCATGATTGATATGTGTAAGTCGTGTATGTTTGTATAGTGTTTATATACACTTTTTAGGCTTTTTTTTAGCTTAATTGAAGGCATTTGGTGTGTGTTTCTGCATAAATTAGAAACATTTGTGCATATAAAGTCAAAGTGCATGAATACTTTACTTAATGCTTTATTTCAATGTTTTAGGTGAAGTTTGGGAGATGTATTAAGCTTCATGGAAGATCTATAAGGTGTTGACAAGGATTGCAAATGCATCTAGGGATGAAAATATGAAGGAAAACAAGTTTGAAGGCTTTCAAAAGAGGTTCGAGGCAAAACAAGGCAAAACAGAAACAAAACAAAGCCGAACGGGACAATAATGGAAGAGATAGTTGAGAGGCCTTCAGGGAGGCGATCGATCATCTCTCTTAGCCACCAAAACCAGAGAGAAATGCTCCATTACTGGCTGAGTGATACCCTAGAGCTGGTAGACTGGTTGGCCAACCGATAATCGTGAATCTGGCCTATATAAAGCCTATTTTAGGCTATATTAAGGGGAGAAACTTTATTTTTTTAAACCCTAATGAACCCTAACGCTTTACCCACTTCACCAAACACCTTCATACACCATCTAAACCCTATACCGAGCTATGATTAAAACATCTAACAAGGATTTGTACATATTTGGAAGCAAGATTTAGGAAGTTCTTGTTCTCTTTTAATTTCTTGTAAATATGTTTCTAGATTAAGCTAGATCTTTGATTGTTTGTTATTATTTATTAGATTAGGGCTTTGAATAAAGGATATATGTGTATCTTTGGCTCTTAATACATGCTTATGTACATTGATTAATGGCATGAATTAATATGTTTATGTGCTGATAATCAAACATGTCTATGTGTTTGTTAAAATGCCTAAGTGAAGTTGCATGTGTTAATTCGTGCTTAAATGCTATTGATAATGGTGTCACCTTAGCCTTAATCCATAATAACGGCATGAGCCTATTTGTGAGCCTATTTGTAACTATGCTTATTGATTAATATGCTTAATTAATTACTTGTGTGGTAGGAGTATACCTCTAGTCTGAAATAATATTAAAAGGGTATCCACTGGCACTAGCTAATACTCTAGGAGTCTAATGTAGGAAGTTAATCAACACCAAAGAGAGCAATCAAGCAATAGATAGCCTAAACCATTATCATAACTCGAGTCTAGTTGCAACACAATCGCTTGAGATCCCCTTCCACTTTGTAGATCTTTATTTCCTTAGCTTGACACCAATAGGTTCTCCATTAGCTTAGGATTAGATTTAGGTTTAATTTTAGAGCCTTCCCTTTTATCAAAAAAAGACCAAAAATACTCCAACACACGCTCGTAGCTAGTTTTAGGCACCAAGCACACAGAGGCCAAACTAAGGTAGCCTTCTTGAGGAAAAACGACCCCATATTTGCACGCTTCACTACACACGACCCGTGCACTTGTGGGTGTAAATACATCAAGTTTTTTTCGCCGTTGCTGGGAAGGCATGATATTGGTTCTTTGTGTTTTTTCTTTTTTTGGTGTTTGTGATTGGTTACTTGCGTGTGCGCTATATTTACTTGCTTTCCCTTATTTGGGTCAAACAACAAAAAAATTGAAAATTTTTGAAAATCCAAAAAATTTAAAAAAATAAAAAAATCTTGAATTTAGAAAAGGTTTACTTGTGCTAATTGAGTATGGATAGATCCAATGCTTCTTGGTAGTCACTGGTGTCCATATTCCCTCCCCCCATATATGCTCCTAATGCTCGTGTTCTATGTGGTAGTTGTGAGCATCATATTACATGTTGTCCCCTTGTATATGGAAATCCCCAATATTTGGCTAATACAAGTCATGCCCTATAGTCATACATCCATTCATGTATCGTTATCTAGTCACTATGATTATAGAAAGCCACATCATGCACATTTGTCTTGGGGTCAAGATGACTCTTTTTTCTATCCACCTCCTTGTTTTGAAAATCTATCTTCCATATCATATTTTCCCACTTATTCTTCTCCCAAGTTTTTTTATGGTTATGCTCAAAATGATTTTCAAACTGATTACCATTTCAATTCAGGTCAACCCTCTTCTCTTAGGTATCTCTCATACAAAGAAAAGTTAGAATATCTCCAATCCCTAAATTCATTCTAACCATGAGACACTAAAGGAACTGAAAGAGATGACCAATCAAGTCACATACTTGAATAGAGAAGTTGAGAGTAAACAACCCGTGAGTGGGAGTGTTAAGATACCTTTAAACCAGGTTGAAGGGATGGAAGTAAAACCTTTAAATGAGGGAAATAGTGGTGAAAGAACGATGTTGGGAGGAAAAGAGAGAGAGAGAAGTGGATAAAAAGTTTACATCTTGTAGTAAAGAAGAGGATGAGCTTGATAGAGCCTTGATTCTTGATGATAATTGTGGGTATGTATTAGAGAAAGTGGTACCCTATCCTCCTATACTTTTACCTTCTTCCATCGAGTCTCGTGATCCTACCTTTCCTTCTCTTTTTACATCTCAATCATGTTTGGAGAATGAACTTGATGTTATTATTGCTCAATTCAACTCTGATGCCTTTTGAAGGAAGATGAGTACACACACTCCCTTTGCACTTACTTATTTGCATGATGAGTTGTTTGAGTCTACTTTACCACCTTCATGCATATCCACCCTTTGTGAGGAGTTAGAGCGACCCTTGTTTGATGATGCCATATCTTATAGAGAGAAAGAGTCTAGTCCTTCCACATCTCCTTCAATTAACCTTTCTTCTCTAGATGTTGCCCAAACTTCCGTTCCCATTCTGTTGAGCTCCCTTCTTTGGAACTCACATTTATGCCTTTTTGTATGGAACACTTTCACCTAGGATTAAGGCATACACTTCTCATATTGCATGCATTTGACCTTTCATTGACCGTGGGAAAGATGTGTTTTTAGCCCTAGATGATGAGAGAAAGGGGTAGGGTGGTTGATTAGTGAGCAAACGGGGCATGATCCTTCACGTTTGCATATGACACCTATCACATTTTAGCACACATCCATATTTAACATTTCAGGGTGGGATATTTGGAAAAGGGCTTGCATTGTTCATTCTTTCCCATATCATTTATTGCATGATCCCTTTCCCTCTAGCTTCTATGCTTTGATGATTATCTGGCAATTTGTGCCACGAAACTTTAAACACATGTTACTCTAACATTGGTGCCCAGCTGAGGGCATTAAATCCACCACTCCTAGGATGTACCCTAAGCTTGTTTATATTTTCCTTTTTCTTCTTGCATCTACTTCTTTTTGATTTTGTATATAATAGATTAGTTTTCTTTTACTTATTCTTGCTTTGTATATAGTAGATTAGATTGCTTTTGTTTCTCTTACCTTTTGATAGTTTAGGCTTTCTTTTCTTTGCTTTCATTCTTCGTAGGTTAGATTTTTGCTCCCTCATTCTTGCTCTTTTCTATCATTGGCGCACTAATCTTTTACCCCTTGCATGCATCCTTGTTTATCATTTCGAATGTCAATGTGAGCTTCCGTGATATTATCTTCTGATCTCTTTGTTTTTTGAGCATTAGTGCTTTTCATAAAAGATGGGGGCTAGAAGATAAATGGATTGTCATTGTCATCTGTGGGACATATACAAACAAGGTTGTATCTTTCCACAATCCCTACCACATTCCTCATATGTTTTTCATGTGCTTGCTTGTTGTGTTTAGATGCTATTTGTTGAAGAATAAATAGAGTTTAGGTTTGAGGGTATGATGGTTCCTTGATTGCATATCATTCATAGGGTGGATTCGCATGCCATATTTTGTTTTTGCTCAGAAAGTGTTCAATTATTTTTATTTATTTATTTATTTTTGCATATTTGAGTGTGTTTATCTCCATGTTGGTTAGAGAGTTAGCCTTTGCTATTGACTTAATTGATTGGAGAAGATAAAAGTGTATTATGGGAAGTGAATGGAGTATATGGTATGACCTAGACTTTAACTGTGAGGAATGAGCACTTCTAAGAATTCACCTTGTAGTTACCCCACAACTTGGTTGGAAAGAGGTTTTTGAGAGTCATTGATGTGAGTGCCCCTTCTTTGATTGGTTCTTTTAATGTGCCTCAGCCTCTTCTTTTTCTTTTTCTTTTTGTTCATATTATGTATTGAGAAAAATAGAAAAGAAAATGCAAAAATGAAAAAAAAAAGTGAAAAAGATTGAGAAAAATGAAAAAAAAAGTGAAAAATGGAAAAAGCCAAAAGGCAACAAAAAGATTAAAAAGTGAAGTATGTTGAATAAGTGTCAAATGACATAATGTCAATTTGACACAAGTGTTCTCTTTTATTATTTCATTCTATTGTAAATAAGGCTCTTACGTCATTTGTGAGCCATTATGTTGTATCTTCTTTCTCCTTGTATTTTTGGGGGCTAGTTACATATTAGGAGGCCATGCTAGTTGATAAGGCACGAAATATCAACATCTCTTGTGCGTGAGTTACAATCCTAAGTTTGTGGTGGTTCCAGCTACTTGGTAACTTCTCAAGTGGTGCGATACTCTTAGCGATTGAGGGGAGGATCCGAAAATGGTTAAGGCAGCCTTTACATGAAAACAATGACCCCTTATACTTCTTTAGAGGTGAAAAGATAACAAGTTAATATAACCGGCAACTCTTTGAAAAGTATATGGATAAACTAGGTTTAGGCTCTCTTGACATACACTTCTTGGGGTATCTTTGAGCTTAATTAAAGACATTTGGTGTGTGTTTGTGCATGAATTAGAGACATTTGTGCATATGAAGTCAAAGTATATGAATACTTCACTTAGTAATTTATTTCAATGTTTTAGGTGAATTTTGAGAGATGTATTAAGCTTAATGGAAGATCTATAAGGCATAGGCAAGGCTTGAAGATGCATCTAGGGATGAAGAGATGAAGGACAGCAAGCTTGGAGGCTTCCGAAAGATGTTCAAGCCAAAACAAGGCAAAATAGAAGCAAAACAAAGCCGAACGGAACAAAAATGGAGGAGGATG
Source organism: Cordia subcordata (assembly GCA_028554755.1). Lineage (NCBI taxonomy): Eukaryota > Viridiplantae > Streptophyta > Magnoliopsida > Boraginales > Cordiaceae > Cordia > Cordia subcordata. Next base: position 13,181,002 of record JAPTOF010000008.1, read on the forward strand.
TTGAGATGCCTTCAGTGAGGCGGTCGACCATCTCTCTTAGCCACCAAAACTAGAGACCAATGCTCTATTACTCGTTGACCGATACCCTAGAGCCAGTTGACTGGCTAGGTCAACCAATAGTTGCGAATTTTGCCTATGTAAAGCCCATTTTAGGCCATTTTAAGAAGAGGAACTTTATTTTCTTAAACTCTAATAAACCCTAATCATTTACGCACTTTACCAAACATCTCTATACACCACTTAAACCTATACCAAGCTAGGATTGAAGAATCTAACAAGGATTTGAAGGATTTGTACAGATTTAGAAGCAAGATTTAGGGGAGTTCTTCTTGTTCTCTTTCTATTTCTTGTAAGTATGTTGCTAAATTAGGCTAGATCTTTGGGTGCTTGTTGTTGTATATTAGATTAGGGCTTTGAATAAAGGATTTTTGCATATCTTTGCCTCTTAATACATGCTTCTTTACATTAATTAATGGCATGAATCGATATGTCTATGTGTTGATAATCAAACATGTCTACATGTTTGTTAAAATGCCTAAGTGAAATTGCATATGTTATTTTGTGCTTACATGCTAATGGTAGTAGTGTTACCTTAGCCTTAATCCATGCTAACGGCATGAGCCTTATTTGCAACTATATGCGTTGATTAATATGCTTAGTTAATGACTTGTGTGGTATGAGTATGCCTCTAATTTGAAACAATACTAAAAGGATATCTACTGGCACTAGTTAATGCTCTAGGAGTCTAATCTCTAGTCTGAAACAATACAAATAAAATTAGTCTCAAGTAAGATGTTAATCAGTACCAAAGAGAGTAATCAAGCCATAGATAGCCTGAACCATTATTATAGCCTTTGTCTAGTTGCAACACAATCGCCCGAGATCCTCTTCCACCTTGTAGATCTTTATTTCCTTAGCTTGGCACCTCTATTAGCTTAGGATTAGATTTAGGTTCAATTTTAAAGCCCCACTTTTATCAAAAAAAAGACCAAAAATACTTCGATACACGCTCATAGCTAGTTTTAGGCACCAAGCACGTAGAGACCGAACTAAGGTAGCCTCTCTAAGGGAGAATGACTCTATAGTTGCACGCTTCACTGCACACGACCCGTGCACTTGAAGATGTAAACATATCAATGATCTCAGCCCTAAGAGTGGTCGTGCTAGCTATAGGGAAAAATATCTAAAAGAACTTTACCTAAAGCTTATCCTAGCTAGTAATAGACTCATGAGGTAAAGACTTAGGCCATTGCTTCGCTTTATCTTTCAAAGAGAATGGGAACAATCTAAGCTTAATGTTCTCGAAAGAGACATCTCTAAGATTAATGGTAAAACATATCTCAAGAAAAGGACTTATATGTGCGTAAGGACCCTCTTTACAATGCCCATAGAAAGATGGAAGCATTTGTAGGGTCTCGAACCTAATCTTAAAGGTTGCATCTCCTAAGGTCGGTAGTTGAATAGTAACCCAGGGTTGATAAATATGGGGCTTAAGGTATTGCCTTAAGGTCTTGGCTTTAGAAGAAGGATCGAGATTAGGATTACCCATCTATTCTAAAATGCAATATAACCTAATTCTTCTTCCACACTTCAATCCTCGAACTTCAATTCAACAAATCAACTACCTACCACAAACACCAAAACCCTAAGAAAAAACACAAAAGAAATACACAAATGCAAGAAGTAAAATAAACTAGCAATATCAAAACAAGTAAAAGCAACAAATAATGAAAATAGATATGTACTTGGCAAACAAATAAGTATATACAACACGTCACTAATGCAGAACACTCAAAAACAAAGAAACCTAAACCATGCCTCCCCCGCAATGGCACCAAAAACTTAATGTACTTTTCTCCAAGTTAAAACACCCACAAGTGCACGGGACCTTATTGTTTAGGGTTTGAGTACAAGGATCATCTTTCTCAAGAAAGCTGCCTAAGTGCAATTCCTATGTGCAAATGTGTTTTAAAAATTAGCACATGAGATTCTACCTCTTATTTTTGGTCTTTTTGAATTGATTAGAGTTCTAATGATCTAAACTAAACGAAAAGTAAACCTAACTACAAGGAATGGAGGGATAAACAAGCTATGGAAGAGGGGAATCAACTAGGTTTTAGGGGAACTTAAGGATGATTGCTCCTTTTGAATGGGTCTAGATTCCTATCCTTGTTTTGAGGCTACTGATGGTTGAGACACTATAATTGCAGGCCTAGTTCACTAGCCTTATTATCTCTATCTATTGGTGCAACCCTATCACTAACCGAGCCCAATTAGAAGTATAGGCTTGTCCTAAAAAGCTAGAGTTTTCAAGTCAAGTTACTAAGTCGTTAAGATTTGAGTAATTACCTAATTGAGAGACTGACCTATTAGTTTTGTTTCAAACTAGAGATTAGGTTTTCTAGGTCAAGCAAATGATAGTAGGTACCGTTTCAGCTATGTTTCATGCTAGAGGTGATTACCTATTATATTAAGCCATCAACAACTCAATTACTCAACCCAAATGTAGTTGCAAGTAGGGCTCATACTATTAGCATGGATTAAGGCTAAGGTGAGGCCACAACTATTTGCATCTAAGCACAAATTAGCGCATGCAAGTCATTGAAATAATTCATCAAACACATAGACATGTTCAATTTAAAGTCATAGAGATATAATAACATTGCAAGTTATTTACCCATCAAAATCTCAAAACAAGTCTTAGAACCATTAACCTATTAACAAAGTAGCAATCGACCCTAATTCAAAGCAAATCTAACATAGTAGAAACAAAAATAAAGTGCAGTATAGAAAGCTTCCCCAAATCCTTGCTTATTTGATAGAAAATCCCTTGAAAAGCCCTCCAAATTCAAGTGTAATCCACAATCCAAGCTTGGGTGTTTAAGGGTGTGGGAATAGTGTGTGGGGGTGAGTATGTGATGGGATTAGGGCTTGATGAAATGGGTATTAAGGAATTAATGAAAAAACTCCCCAGAAAAGAGCACAATAGGCGGATTTTATAAGGTCTGTTACAGAGGCCGATTCACTCTCCAGTCGACCGATTCTTGGCATGGGGTGACTGGTTTTGAGCTCTACTCTATCTCCTACAGTCTTTTGTGCTGCTCTACAGGTTTGGAGTATATGCAACTAGTTCACCCATTTTTCCATAGCTACGCATGGTTTGCTTCAAAAGTTGACCGGCTGAACTTTTTTGCTTCTTTCTTCATTTTTCTTCGTCTAGCACTCTTTCTCCAAGCTTATATCACCCTCATGCATGATCAATAAAGCTTCAAATTTGTTCTAGCACACACCTAAAATTGATGAGGCACATATGTACATACGAACTCGATATGTACAATTATCAATAGTTATGCATAAATATCACACAAATGCATTCCAAAACCTTTAAACACCTCAAGAAATGTATGCAAATGCTATGCTCAATCTCACACAAAACAACACACATCAACCACCTTGCATACATGGTAAGAGTTAACAATAATGATACATTCTGATGACGAACAGGGCAAGAGTTATTGAATAATAAATGTAACAAAAAATAAACACACATATGACATACTGAAAAAGAGAGAGAGAGAGAGAGAGAGAGAGAGAGGAATAAAATTAAAACTAAAAACTAACCTTTATAAATCTTGCTCTTTGCCATCATAATAAACATGATTATATGTCCACAAGTAGGATTTGCAATAAATCTTGAAATTTGGTTAGTACGATCACCCAAGAAAGTGCAAGACAACAACTTATCATTACATTTTAGCGGAATAAGTCTTTATTAATAACTAATTCTAAAAAACTTCAATGCATAAAAGTCCCAAATTTTTTTTAAAAAAAATATTTAAGTATTATAAGGAAATCATATGGTGATACATATTGTTTTGTAGCTCAAATTCAATTCTATTCACTAACCTACTATTGGATGGTGTTTTGGCAACATCTCCGTAACTGACCGTTAATCCAATCAAATCTATATTTATATAAGTTAATTGAATCAGTATAGGAATCAATTTAGAATAAAACATATATATTAATAATAATGAACACATACCAAAAACAATAAGAGTCATCATGCTCGTTTGCTAAATGGACTCAAAAGACCTAAAGTTATGATAATTATCAGAGAAAGTGGTGGCGGTGATTTCCTTAGAAGAAGTGTGCCGATGAAACTCAATACAAAAATAGTGTTAGTAAACCTAGATATGCAATTCAAAATTTTAGACAATATAGCAGTCGCTTCTTTCGTCAACCTGCAAAATTTGTAAACCCTAGGCTATCGACCATATGTGTGGATAGTGTTATCCTTAAACAAAAAAAAGACACACCATTGTAATACACATAAACCCAAAAAATAGTGTAACAAGATTATAATAAAATAAACTTGACTTACATGTTCATCTAGAAACACGATCTCTATACTTAAGTGATCTTTAGCATTATCATACTTGATAAACCAAAGTTGGACCACTTTCACTATGATACACCAAATCTCGTTTGGCGATTCAAGCTCATTGATGAAGTTAGTAGGTGAAGCCATTTGGGTTAGGAAAGGATACTGTCAAAACACCAATAAAAGTTATATTTTATGGCAAAAAAATCTTAGATGTTAAGGAAAAAAAATTGATTTATTGGCAAACTAAAATGTTTAGTTGAAACCCAAATAAAAACTTAAAACAAAATAATGAACAAAAAGAGATATACAAATACATTGGTAATTAGAAATTAATAAAAAAAAAGGTCATAGCAGATTAATTAACAGGAAAAAATAATAACATACACCGAACCCGAAAATAGTAGGCCTTTATCAGTTTCTACTAAATACATATGTAAATAGTAAAAGATTTATACACAACATATAATTCAAATACACAAATGAAATGTGCCAGAAGTAAACTTACTTCTCAAGTCTTATTGATGTAAATACCATAACAGAAAAAGAAGAAAAAAAATAATTGAAAAAATTATGAAAAGTTGTACTTAAAATATAATAATCCTAAGAAGTTGCTCCCGAAAAAAATCCTAGCTGACGAGTATATTAGAAAGGGGCAGTAAAATTAGTGGCGGCAACAAAAGAATTTTGTTAACCTTTTAAAGCAACTCAAGTTTCAAGTGTATAAGGAACAAAGGTCTGACCAAGAAAGGTAGCATTTTGTGATGATCCACATGCAAACAAATATTTATCAACTAGCTCAAATGAGGTATATGTTCCATGTGCAATAAATCCTAACACAAAAAAAATTACCCATTTAGCTATTTTGATACTTACCATTCTAAACTACCCAAACTAATGAGAACACCAAAATCAACTCTATTCTCAGCCAACCATCAATTGGTTTTTTTATCAAAATATGAATGTTATAAATTAACACCAAGAATCAAAACAAAGCCTTCAAGCACTCAAATCTATCAGCTAATCAACCCTTTCTCTTAAACTAAAGCAAAAATATATACTTTTGGTTCTTAAATCTATCTAAATCAAACTTATTAGCATGCCACACACTAACAACTCAAAAACCATTCAACACCTAAGCACCTTAATTAGTTCACCAAAGAGCCCTTATTTGTTATTTTAAACCTAGCCCATATACCCCCATATGATCCCACACAACATTAGTAGCACTTAACAAATACATGCATACTTACATTATATATAAGGAAACACACGTGTACTTTTCTATGGTACCAAGACATCACTAACATATGACACACACTATATAAATAGAAACCCCATCTCAAGGACCATACAAGTACACCTTATAGTATTGAGACTCAAAATAGTCAAATATCATCTATTAAAATACAAATAGATAATTCAACAAATTTAAAATAAGAAAAAATAGACAACTAAAAAGATGTCTCATATATACATGAGAGTTAAAGCATCTATAAGCTGCAGGGGGCAAAACAAGTGAGATTTCTAAAAGGAAAACAAAAATATGAAACTTGTCTAAAGAAAAAAAAAAGAATCATTAAATATATATCTTTTAAATTTGACCATGCAGTAAACAATTATTTAACTTTAAGAGAAATCACAAAGAAAAGGTGAAGACTTGCCACTTGCCAAAAGAAAGATGAAAAAAGTTAAGAGAGAAAAAATATTCAAAAAGAAAAAAGCAATAGAATATTTTTTAGCAGCGTAAGCATAACTACCATAACTTTATTTGTTTCTTAAAAATAAAAATAAAAATATAAAAAATCATAATTCAAAGGACATTCTGAAAATAAATAACCACATTAAATGACTATGAATAAGCAAGCCTTAGGCAAACTGCTACACAAAGTAAAGGCAACTTGTTATATAAAAGTAGCCTACTATATTAGACCCAAGACCCCTATATGAATAATCTAGACTTAAGCATTTCTTTAACACACACATACACCACACACCACATTTATACTATATGCATTCTTGATATAAGAACTAAAGGATGTAAACCAACATACAAATGCCCTACATGACCATTTTGTTCAATTTAAGTAAGAATGGAAACTTTCCAGAATTTATTAGTGTTCACTAAGAGAGTCACTTGCTAAAGCTTGTGATGTGAGCAAGGATCACCATGGCAATGGGCTTGGAGGAAAACCACGTAGGGACAAGGACCTTATGCTTCTGATTAGATAGGCTATAAAGTGGCGGGACAAAATAATCCAAATTGGTATTGCAGCGTTAAGTGTGTGCTAGTAAAGGAGGGCTTTTGTGGACCCTTGTTCATAGACAATTCCAGGACGACCATGGAAGCGAAAAAGGTGGGTGGATTTATTTCTTTATGCCAAGCATGTGGGACATCTTCATTGATTTATGGGTAGATGATGTGCATTTCGAGAAGTCAGTAAATTTTGAAGCAACCCTTGAAAATGAAGCAAGTCATGAAGTGGAGACCGAGAATTTTATTATTATGTCATAGAGCTTCTGGCATCTCATGAAATTTGTTTTGAACCCATGAAATTAGTAGAAAAAGAATTTCATGACTGTGTCATGAAAATCCAAGCAAACCCATGAAATGAGATGCGAGCCTAAGCCACTTGGGCTTGAATCGAACCTAGCCAATTAGAAGTAGGGTTATTTTTATTGTTTTTCTTTTAGGATTTGGAACGTAGGGGAGTATAAATATTCATTCTTTTGCTGGAAAATGTACGTTTATTGAGAGTTATAAACAAATTATATTGGCTTTGCCAATTTCTCCATAATTTGCAAGTGAGGCGTGTTTGCATTCCTTGGTTGCATCAAGAATTAGTTTTCTTATCAAGGTATTTTTACTTTGTGATGAATTTTAATTCTTGCTTCTTTTTTTTTTCAATCCCTATTATCTACGTTTGTAGTTTTTGATAGATAAGGGATTCAATAGGGATGGAATTTGTCTGACTTAATTTCTGACTTCAAAGCATACGTTAGGGTTTCGAGATCAATCTATATCCTTAGGGTTCTGCGTTATTTGGTATTAGAGCCTCAACACACGCTTAATGATGTGTTGGTTTTATGTGTGCTTTAGCATTGCATTTTTGTATTTGTTTTAAGGTGTATTATGCTATATAAAGTGCATTAGTGTAGCTTTTCATCACATTTGTACATATTAGGATTCAATTGTTCATAGTTGAGTTTAAAGAGTAAACACTACACTAAAGTGCATTTATCTTTTGTTTAGGTGTGTTTTGAGAAAATGTTTGCAGCTTCAAGAAAGATAGAGATGGCTTAGACAAAGTTTGAATAAGCATTTGAGGAGGAAAAGTGGGAGAGAATTGAGTTTGGAAGCTCCCAGAAGTAGGCCAAAGCAACTGGAAGTGAAACGTAGTGAAAACGAAGCTGAAAGGGATAATTCTGGAAAAGCCTGCTAGATGCCCTTCAGCTAGCTGGTCGACCAGCTCACTAGGCTAGAAAAAATAGTAACTAACTTATTCTAGATGGCTTAATGGCCTTGTGGTACTAGTAGGCCGGTTCTCTCAGCCAATACTTCGTGAATTTTGGCTATAAAAGCCCCCATTTAGCCTTTTTATGATTTTTAAGCCTTATTCCATCACACCTACATCATCCCAATTAAAACCCTAGCTCTCCATCACTTTTACCCATCTCATTCATACTTATCCACCCATATCTACACCTAGATTCAAGCTCTCTTTGGGAATCAAACACTTAGAGTTGTAGATTGAAGCAAAGATTGTAAAGAGAAAGCAAAGCATGGACGGGAAGATTATCTTTCTCCGTTTCCACTTAGTTTATTCTATGGTTGAGTAGATATTTAGAGGGTGATTGAAGTTGTGTCATGGGTTAATCTATTGCTTCATTATTATGGGATATTTGATGGATTAATATATATGCTTTGTTTTTAGGGTTTTCAATGGCTATTTTCTTACATTTCCATGTGTTTAATGATATGCCTTACTGAAATAGCATATATATTTTGAAGCTTGCTTGCTATTAATCACTATATATATTTTATGAAGCTTGCTTGCTATTAATCACTTCCATATCTTTATTTGAGCATGTCTATGTGTTTATATGAAGAATCTATGGAGTAGGCAATGCATTCATACATGTCTATATGTGCGTCTACTTGCTTTAATAGCAAAGCATGCTTTAGTAGTATACATGTTAGTTCTTATTGCTCAATATGGTATAATCTAAGCATGTCTATGTGTTTGGTAGTTGAATACATCTATGTGTTCACTAATGTCATGCCTTAGCACATGTATAAACTTGTGTTTTAAATCTTGACCCGCTATTGTGATGCATCTTAATTAAAGATTGGACTTAGTTGACTCTTATTTAGCTTTAAACCCAACTAATAGGCTTCCAACTTAGTTTGATCGACCTTAGATGGACCAGGTCTTGGCTTTAAACCTAGCCAATGGTTTAGATGTTAGGATCAGGATTGTTACAACATAGTCTAGATCATCATGCCTTTAAAAAAATTATTAAAGAGTATATCTAATATAATGGCGAAACAAGCAATAAAAAGCTATTTGCACACAAAAGCACAACATGATTTAACATATAATCTAGTAGATGAAGTGATATACCTTGAAGAAGATGAGATCCAAGTGAGTGGTCTCTTTGCTTTGTGAAATCTCCACCAAAATAGCCTCCCGATTAGCTTTCTTCAGTATATTCACCTTTCTAAAGCTAGGATGTGTGGTGTTATGTAGTGGGCAGGCACCTAGGAGAGCTATACTTGAAGATCTATGAAGTAATGTGTATTCTTGGTGTGCTAGGTGAAAATTCCTACACACTTTTATAAAAGAGGCAAAGAGACTCTTATGGGTATTATTGTTAGCTCACTGTATATAGGGCACAACAACCTTAATTAGGTAAGGTCCTAGAAACAATTAAGTTTCCAACTATATCCTTTTTAGAAATGGAATATGCCTTATGGGTAAGATATCCAGATATTTCTTTCTCTTTCCTAATCCATAATATCTAATTTCATGGGACCCATTTGTCCTACTAAGATGCCCATAAATTCAATAAGGAAAAACTTGGATAAAATTTTTTTTCCTTCTTTATTAAATTTATATACATAATTACTCTTAGCTCGAAAATGACCAAAATGCCCTTGCCAACACTTTGGCGATATGAAGGCCATTTTGACGACATCAAGGCCATTTTGACCTTGGTCTATTTCCACCAAAAGACCAAAGCCGCACTTTAAGGATAATTACCGGCTAAGTAGAAACAAGTTACATCAAGTAATTACTGTCTTTGACCAATTGAGCAAAATGACCAAAATGCCGCTCTATGTATACCCATAGTCAAGCCCGGTCACAACAAGTACCATCATCTCCAAGAATATATCTAAACCTTAGAATCTCTATTCCCATGTAATGATCATCCACTGGTTACGGATCTCTTGATTTAGGGAGCGACCCACAAGCCAAATGATTGATATACCTAGGGATGTAAATGGTAACCCACCCCGTCCCGCCCCGCAAAGGCACCGACGAGGTAGAGGCAGGTTTTTTGCAAAAAAACACTCGGGCAGGGTTTTTTCTTTGTGCACTGGTGCCAGGTATTTATTTTTAACTATATATATGTATATATGTATGTATATTATATGTTATGTTTAATAATTATGATTTGGAGTAAGTTTGAATTTAATGTGTTATTGCTGTAAAATTATGTTGAATTTTAAGTATTAGAGTTTGAATTTGATGTGTTAAGGTTTGGTGCATGATTTATGTTGTTTTTTATTTATTTTTATATAATTAAAAAGTAGGGATTTCGCTTGACAAGCAGGGGATTAACAAGTAGGTGTTTTATCTCGATGCTACCATCCCTTTGACTTTTGTTGACAGGTGCTCTGTAGATAGGGATGGTGTAAAAAACACTGGTAGGGACGGGGATGGTAGTCGAGAGAAAACCCTGGTTCAAGTATAGGGGCGGGGTAGGGGTAGGTGGAAAAATACCAGGTGCAGAGTAAGGGTTTGTGAACCCCGCCCCTACCCTACCCCATTGACATCACTAGATATACCCTTGAAGGGTAATATCACTAGTACTAGATTCCTAATGATTAAGTGGGTAAATCCGAGGAGGCACATAGACTATTGTTGCATATACATGTCTTAACTAAACTAGAATACAACACTCAATGTATGAGGCAAACAATCTTATCACACAAGACTTCTCCTATGGCACATCAAAGTGTTGCGCCCTAACTTAATTAGTTCATCTACACATACTCAAGATTAAGAGCATTAGTCACTTGGAAGCTATAAGTATCTCATCCTCTATATGTGACGATACATTTCCTAAAAGACATACTCATGGTGGCCCTATCCAATGCATGACACATGCATTAAGAGGATAGTACAGAAAACTATCCAATGACCTAGGCAGATCACCCTTTCAAGGAGACTTGCCCATTATAGCCTTGTCTGGTAGAGTGCCCAACACTGCCATCCAGCTATAAACCAATTTATGATATCACCAAATCTAGACTTGGACCGAATGTGCTTCTAGCCTCACTACGTACCCAAGTCATTGGTATATATCATTAGACCTTCATACTTTTTATTAATGAACAAATGGAGAGAATATGGTGTGCAAAAAACTCAATTATGTGAATAATATAATGAGCGCATTATGTCTAGTATCCAGTCATCACCATATGTTTGTGGTTTTTAAGGCACTTGAGTAGATTCAATCAACATCACCTAGAAGACTAGTTAAACTAGCCCGAAAACCCTAGGTTATAAAGACCACGCTATACTCTAGGAACGATCGACCTAAGGATAGATGCTCACGAGGCATAGTGGATAATAAGGTAGCTAAATAGGATTCTAGACAAGAGCACCTTTAAAATCAAATCCATCAAGCAACCCCTTAAAAAGATAGTATTAGGTCCCTCGTAATCAAGTGTAGGTCACCCCTAATTCCTAATTCCTTTGGCTGTTTCTCTTAGTTTGTATCTTTTATTTCCCATTTCATTCCCCTAGTTTAGTTGTCTTTAGTTTAGGTTTACTTTTCCTTGAGCTCTATTCAATCTAAAACCCAAAAAAATTGGTAGTTTAGGACCTAGTGTAGCTTTTTATGACACCCATAACTTAAAATCTCATACGAATAGCCTCCCTGAGGTACAAGACCCTGTACTTGCACATTAGGCTACCAACGACCTGTGCACTTACGAGTTAATTTATAAGGCTTGTGCTTAGAATTTGCATCACTTAAGTATAAAGAAATTGTAGACACGCCTCACTTGCAAAATATGGAAAAATTGACGAAGTCAATATAATTTGTTTATAAATCTCAATAACTATATGTTTTCCAATAAAAGAACAAGTTTTACACTCCTATAAGGTCCTAATTCTAAATGGAAAACAATAAAAATAATCTATTTCTAATTGTACTAGCCTAAGTTCAAGCATAAATGGCTTAGCCTCGTATTACAATTTCTTATGTCCAACTGAGATTTCATAGATTTGTCTGGATTTTCATGACATAGTCATGAAATTTTTTGTCCATCAATTTCATGGGTTAAAAGAAAATTTCATGATTTACTAGAAACTTTATGACATAGTCATGAAATTCTCTGTCTCTACTTCATTACTTGTTTCATTTTCATGGTCTGGTCATGAAAATTCCTTACATTCATGGGTTGGCCACGAGCCCTTGAACCTTTGAAGACAACCCACACAACTGGCATTATAAAACAAGGCCAATCACCTTTTTCGCTCCCATGGTCATCTTGGAATTGTCTACGAACAAGGGTCCACAAAAGCCCTCTTTTACTAAGCAGCCCACATAATGTTGCGATACCAATTTGGATCATTTTGTCTCTCAACTTTATAACTGGTTCAACTAAAAGCATAAGGTCCTCACCCTTACATGGTTTATCTCTAAGCCTATTGCCATGGTCATACTTGCTCACATCATTCCCTCTTTCTACAAAAAAATTCGTCCTTGAATCTTGACCCTTCAAATACTTGCTAGACTCGTGGTTCGTATGAATGGATAACTTCTTTGGCATCCCTTTAAGCTTTTCATCTGGGAGCACATTCTTGGGCTCCTACAACATTGCAACAAAACCATTAGACAATTAGGGGTTAATGTTAGCCCAAGATAAATAAAGCTCACTACATCGAGTCACCAGAAGTAGGCTTTTGCATGCGTAAGCACTCATGAGCTTCCCCACTCTTGTATAAAAACTATTCCTTTCCTTACTCTGTTCTTCCTCACTAAACCTTTCTCTTTTGCACATCTCTCTTTCTTTTCTTTTCCTATGCAATCATTCACCTTTGAGTCATTAATTTCTTTCCTATCACTCTTGGCCTCTTTTCTCTCATTATTTTTACTTGCTTCCTTCTTGCTACCCAAAGTTCTCTCTAAAGTTTCCATTGTTTCCAGTCGATCTATGTACACTTCTTTAGGTAACAAAGAAGTCAAAGTGAATTTCTGCCAATCTAATTCAAGAGAGTATTTATTTTTATACCTATCATGAGTTACGCACATATCAAACTGCAAAGGTCTACCCTTCACGAATTGAGCATTATCCCCCTTATCCTCAGCTAGCTCGACTGGAATATTTTCTTCATAAGGCCAACCCCTTACTGCTATCATCCTATTGTTTGCTCTATGCATTTGCTTTATTTCCTCAAGTTGTTGAGATTGTCTATCCATCTAGTCATTTATCTTATGGCACATGTGATTCATCCTCTTAAGCTGAGACTTCATGCATTTAGTATGAACAACGTTTCCTAATCTGCCTTTTAATGTCTTTCAGAATAAGATGTCTCTTTGCATTCCTTTCTAAACATTATGTAAGAGTTGCAAGAAAGTGATTAGAAATAAAAAGAATTCCTCACAATCACTTTCTTACGTGTCTCCTTCTATAAATGATCACTCCATTTGTGCTTCACTCAAATTTAGGCTTTTACCCTTTTCAAAGCTCACATACTCTAGCCTTTTTCTACTTAAGTTTGATTTTTCGTTTGTAATTTAGAATCAAATCCTTCCAACCAAAATAATCAAACCAAGTAGCAAATTCAAAGAACTTTCAATAAGAGATAAATCACCCAACACGAATAATAAACTCAATGCTAGAAGTAAACTTGCTTTTTCAATAAAGAAAGCACATAGGAATGAGAAAAATGTGCTAGAGTTTTCAGATATCAATTCTTTTGATCCCAAAATATGTGAAATAACCCAAAGACAAGATTCAAAACAAAGGGATTACAACCTTAATGACTCAATCTAACAGATAAAAATTCTAATCAATCTATTGAATGGCGCGAAACCCCAAGGATATAGCTTGATCCTGAAACCCCAATACATACTTTGAATTTAGAAATTAAGTCAGACAAATTCCCTCCCTATTGAACTCCTAATCTATCAAAGACTAGAAACATAGATAATAGGGCTTGAAAATAAAGCAAGAATTGAAATTCGCCACAAAGTAAAAATACCCTGATAAGAAAACCAATTCTTGATGCAACCAAGGAATGCAAACACGTCTCACTTGCAAAGTACGGAAAAATTGCAAAGCCAATATAATTTTTTCGTAAATCTCAATAAATATATGTTTTCTAGCAAAAGAATGAGTATTTATGCTCTCATATGGTCCTAATCTTAAAAGCAAAGCAACAAAAATAACCCAACTTTTAATTGGGCTAGCTTAGATTCAAGCCCAAGTAGCCTAGACTTGTATCTCAATTTCATGGGTTCGACTGAAATTTTATGGGTTCGTATGGATTTCCATGACAAAGTAATGAAATTCTTTATCCATCAATTTCATGGGTTCAAAGAAAATTTCATGAGATCCTAGAAACTTCATGATGTAGGCATGAAATTCTTTCTTTCCACTTCATTACTTGCTTCATTTTCATAGATTGCTCCAAAATTTCATGGCTTCTCGAAATACACATCATCTACCAATGAACTGATGAAGATGGCCCACATGCTTGGCATAAAGAAATAAGGCCACCCTTCTTTTCCACTCCTATGGTCGTCCTGGAATTGTCTACAAAGAAAGGTCCACAAAAGCCCTCTTTTACCAAGCAGCCCACGTAACGTCGCAATACTAATTTGGATCATTTTGTCCTGCCACTTTATAGCCAGTCTAATTGAAAGCATAGGGTCCTTGTCCCTACGTGGTTCTCCTTCAAGCCTATTGTCATAGTGATCCTTGCTCACATCATTCCCTCCTTCCATGAAATGATTCGTCCTCAAATCTTGACCTGTCAAATACTTAAAGGACTTATGGTTAGTGTAAATGAATAACTCCTTTGGCATCACTTTGGGCATCTTAAACAGGAACACATTCTTGGACTTTTATAACATTGCAACAAACCCACTAGGCAATTCGGGGTTAATGTTAGTCCTAGATAAATAGGGCTCTCTATATCGAGTCACTACAATTAGGCTCTTGCACGCATAAGCACTTATGAGTTGCCCCACTCTTCTATAAAAAAAAAAAATTTCCTCACTAATTTCTTCTTTCACTAAACCTTTCTCTTCTACACATCCTTGTTTCTTTTCCTTACCCACACAAACCTTTGGGCCATTAATTTCTTTCTTTTCACTCTTGGCCTCTTTTCTCTGATTATTTTTACTTGCTTTGTCCTCACTACCCAAAATTCTCTCTTAAGCTTCTATTGTTTTTAGTTGATCTAAGTACACTTCTTTAGGTGATGAAGGAGGGAAAACGAATTTCTGCCAATCTAATTCAAGAGAGTACTTATTTTTATACCCATCATGAATTATGCACATATCAAACTGCCAAGTCCTACCCTTCACGGATTAAGTATCGTCTCCCTCCTTCCTAGCTAGCTCGACTAAAATATTTCCTTCGTAAGGCTGACCCTTTATTGCTACTCTTCTATTGTTTGCTCTATGCGTTTGTTTTATTTCCTCAAACGGTTGAGATTATCTTTCCGTTCAATCGTTTATCTTACGGCACATGTGATTTATCCTCTCGAGCTGAGACTTCATGGCTTTTAGTATGAACAAAGTTTCTAGATTTGCCTCTCCTCTTTTTTCCGAATGAGATGTATCTTTATGTTCCCTTCTAGACATTATGTAAGAGCTGCAAGAAAGTGGTTAGAAATAAAAAAAAAATTCCTCACAATCACTCCCTTACGTGTTTCCCTCGATAGATGATCAACCCACTCGTGTTTCACTCAAATTTAGGCTTTTACCCTCTTTTAAGCTCACACACTCTAACCTTTTTCCACTCAAGTTTTATTTTTTTATTGCACTTTAAAATCATATTTTTCTAGCCAAAATACTCAAACCAAGTAGCAAAATAAAAAAAATTCAAAAAGAGAAAAATCACCAGCACAAATAACAAACTCAATTGTAAAAGCAAACTTGCTTTCTCAATAAAACAAAGCACACAGGAATAAGAAAAAGTGTGCTATGGATTTTAGACACTTATTTTTGTTTTCCAAAATATGTGAAATAACCCAAATATAAGATTCAAAGCAAAGGAATTCAACCTCAATGATTCAATCTAAGAAATAGAACTTCTCTTCATTTTGTTTCCTTTTTCTTTCTCCTTTTTGTTTTTTGTTTTTTCCCTTTCGTTCTTCTCTTTTTATTTTTTTCTTTTTTTCCTATTCTTTTTCTATTCTTTTCTTTTCCAATAAGCAAAATTCACATTCAAAGAAAAAAATATAGCAATAAAAATTAAAATAAAAATAAATAAGAATTTATCTTGACCAAAACTCTAATAACCAAATAATGTGGAACCCCAAGGATATAGATTGATCTTGAAACCCTAACGCATGCTTTGAATTTAGAAATTAAGTCAGACAAGTATCCTCCCTACTGAATCTCTAATCTGTCAAAGACTAGAAACGTAGATAATAGGGATTGAAAATAAAGCAAGAATTGACATTTGCCACCAAGTAAAAATACCTTAACAAGAAAACTAATTCTTGATGCAACCAAGAAATGCAAACACGCCTCACTTGCAAAGTATGGAGAAATTTGCAAAGCAAATATAATTTGTTTGTAGATCTCAATAAATGTATGTAATCTATCAATAAATTTATGTTTTCTGGCAAAAGAATAAGTATTTATGCTCACTTGTAGTCCTAATCCTAAAAGGAAAATAATTTGTTTGTAAATCTCAATAAATGTATGTTTTCTAGCAAAAGAATGAGTATTTGTGCTCACATACGGTCCTAATCCTAAAAGGAAAAGAAAAAAAACCCTACTTCTAATTGGGCTAGCTTAGATTCAAGCCCAAACAGCTTAGCATCATATCTTAATTTCATGGGTTCAACTGAAATTTCATGGGTTTGCCTGGATTTTTATAACATAGTCATGAAATTCTCTATCCACCAATTTCATGGGTTCAAAGCAATTTTCATTAGGTGCCAGAATCTATCTCCATTTCATGACTTGCTTCATTTTCATGGGTTGCTCCAAAATTTCATAACTTCTCGAAATGTACATTATCTACCCATGAACTAACGATGATGGCCCACATGTTTGTCATAAAGAAATAAGGCCACCTACCTTTTCCACTCTCATGGTCGTCCCGAAATTATCTGCAAACAAGGGTTTACAAAAGCCTTCCTTTATCAAGCAACCCACAAAATGTTGTGATGCCAATTTGGATCATTTTGTCCTGCCATTTTATAGCCGGTCCAACCGAAAGTGTAAAGTCCTTGTCCTTACGTAGTTCTCCTCCAAGCTCATTGCCATGGTGATCTTTGCTCACATCTACCTATACTGTTATTTTTCAGAGTGAAAGGGTCCATTAGCTTATAAAGAGTTATGCACTAATGGAGTAATTAAACACAAGTTCAAAAAGTTATTCATTAATATTGCATCAAATTAGTTTGTATTTCATTTGATGGGTGAGAAATTGAACAATCTAATAGTCCAATTCTATTAAACCCATGAAGAATCCATTACACCCCAAATGCAAACATACACAGTAATCGAGTAAGAACAAAGATTAGGGCCTATTTCATTCAATGGGTGAGAAATTGAACAATCTGATATGTGAAAAATCATTGAGGTTCCATCACAAAAACTAATTGGTCAATATGAGGAGTAGCTTAGGACCTTTATAAAGTTTTCTTAGATTTTGTTCTTTTTCATGTGAGAGCAATATATATTCTAACACCCCCTTCATATGTGACTTGGAATGAGAACCAAGAAACTCTAAGAACTAAAAACAGGTGCTCAAACGATCCAAAGAACCAAGAATAAGTGCTCAAACGAGCCAAAAAGGGTGCTCAAACGAGCCAAAAAGTGTGCTCAAACAAGCCAAAGAGCAAAGACAAGTCATATGTGCAGATGTGAGAGACTATGCTAAAACCCAGCTTTGATATCATGTGAACAATCACTAAGCCCATCATAAAAATCAATTGGTCAATATGAGAAGTGGCCTAGAACCCTTATAAAGTGGTCTTAAATTTTGTTATTTTTCCATGTGGGAGGAATATATATCCCAGCATGATGGTCCAGTTCTGTTGAATCCATAAAGACTCCATTATACACCAGAAAAAGAAAACACACACAGAGTACTCGATTAAGAACGCAAATTAGTGTCTATTTCGTTCAACGGGTGAGAAACTGAACAATCTGATAGTCCAATTCTATTGAACCCATGCAGAATCCAACACGCTATCAGTATATAGCATACCAAATTCTTTATGGGTATGAACGAATGAAAGTGTAAAAGTCAAAGAAATGAATTAACTTTTTCTATGAAAGTTATTGGATGAATAAATAAAATAGTCAAAGAATTGGAAAAAATCACATCTCCTTTTTCCCTTTCTCTATCTCTTACACCATCACCCACAACTAGCACACCCTAAGCCCCTAGAACCCTCATAAAGTGGTATTAAATTTTGTTATTTTTCCATGTGGGAGGAATATATATCCCAGCATGATGGTCCAGTTCTGTTGAATCCATAAAGACTCCATTATACACCAGAAAAAGAAAACACACACAGAGTACTTGATTAAGAACCCAAATTAGTGTCTATTTCGTTCAACGGGCGAGAAACTGAACAATCTGATAGTCCAATTCTATTGAACCCATGCAGAATCCAGCACGCTATCAGTATGTAGCATACCAAATTCTTTATGGGTATGAACGAATGAAAGTGTAAAAGTCAAAGAAATGAATTAACTTTTTCAATGAAAGTTATTGGATGAATAAATAAAATAGTCAAAGAATTGGAAAAAATCACATCTCCTTTTTCCCTTTCTCTATCTCTTACACCATCACCCACGACTAGCACATCCTAAGCCCCTATCCTCATCATCACTCACGCCATTGTAAAACCATGTACACACAATACCAAATAGACAACATGCATATAGCATCATTAATACACAATAACAGTAGACAACTCATATACTTGATGGAAGCTGAAAGTAAAAAAAAAAATACATGCCTCGTGTGATATGATGGTGCAACACATTCAACTACGTATATATAGAGTAAACACATCTCTAATCGATCGATTGACAAAATTATTTTGATATGAGTGACAGGGTTACCATAAATATTATCGAAAAAGTAGAACGAACACAGCATACGTATGAAGCCCCATTATGGATCACCATACGTGATTTCAAGAGCTTCTATTTCATATGCAGAATGGTATATGAATTTTCAAATCTTATTTGTTCAACTAACAGGATTTGCGCAATTGGATATGGGTATTACCATAAAGATATTCACAGCAGAAGAATGGATATATGGAGCATGCTATGATTTTCCATTTTAGAAAATAATGCAATATGATTCTGATTGAGCGCAATACCTAATTAGGTTGTATGATTTTTGATTTTACCCTTTTCTTGTTCACAACAGGCGATTGAAAATAGAGGCACTATAAAGAGGTCAGGGTTTATAGAGGAATGGTGTAAGACATAAGGGCATAACAATAAATCAAACAAACCAATTAGTGGCAAAATTGTAAAATGCACAATAAAACCCTAAACTGCATATAGAACTTATGTGTTGTCTCCTCGTTGCCTTTCTTGCGTATGTAATGCTAATAATAGCAGCACGTGGCATTCATTTAACTAATGTCCCATGTTCAAATGGCATCAATTTAACTTATATACATGCGCTTGCCAAAAGAAAATGCAGTGGCTGTTGTTTATATATATTATAGAAATATATCTATTATCCTATTTTTTCTGTCTAAAATTTTGAATGCTATTTGTCATCATTTGGTTTATCACATCATGCTAACATGACATATTTTGACTATATTTATCATCAAAGTTGTAAGGTCTGTTTGTACAGCACAGTGTAATTACTAGGTAACTACACAGTAATTTAAATTACAAGATGTGTTTGGTTACCAAAATGTAATTACATATTAATTCTATATCGCATGTTTGGTAGTACAAATGGTAATTACATAGTTGAATAATTTGATTTTGAAAATAATATTTATTTTTAAAATTTATATTAATGTAACAAATATTTAAAAATGTTATTCACTAAAAATATTTAAAACAAAATATTTTTATTATAAACATAAATATGACTTAGTAAAAATATATGAATTATAAATATAAGTATATGAAACTAAAAATTATCTACCATTAATATTTTTAAATTTAGTAACTATTAGAAAACATAATAATATTTAATTATAATCAACAACACTATTAAAATTAAATAAATTTTATATATTTTAAAAATATTTATTTATATTATTTATTTATTTATTTTTTATTTATTTTCATTTTATCTATTTTTATTATTTATTATTTATTTATATTTATTTTATAGTAAACTATATCAAATATAAAAAAGATTAATGATTAAAGATTAAAAAAAAAGTTGTAAAGACTAATTACATAGTGTAATTACACCAATTCACACCTCCCTTATAAGAATTGGAAAGTATAATTGACGAGGTACAATTACACTCGATTCATCTCTGACTAAATAATTACTTAGTTTAACAAAGACGCCTAACTGTATAATTATTTCCAATGACACCCAATTCCAATTACAACATGGCTTTTCAAATGTGCCTATAATGTGATTACTTCAATTAAAAGTTCGTTACTGATGAAATTTGAAAAATTATAATTTTAACTATATTTCATAAATTAATTAAATATACAAACAATATATTCACAACCTGTTAATTGAAATAATGTTTTTCTAATGTAATTACCTCAATTAAAAGTGTGTTAATAATGATTTTAAATATATATATATATATATATATATATATATATATATTTGTTTTTTTGGTCAAAAGAAGATTAATATTCACTAAAAAGAAATTAACACAAAGGGCCCAAAAAATAGGGCCAAACCTTAAAAAACAAGCAATAAACGGCCCATACACAATAACAATAGTCCAAAAATATAAAAGAAAACCCTAGCACAACCATAGAAGTAGAAGTCGTCTTCTTCAACATCCAATTCAATTATCTGCTGACTATATCAATAGCAACCAAAGTCCATGATAGATATGGCAACCACCGAGGCTCGCTTGTAAAAAGCATGAACAAAAATAGATTAAAATCACACCCTACTGGCATCTATTGGAGACCTCCCAGTCAAAACCCATGAAAGGGGAAAACTCACTTAAAGTGAGTGAAATGGAATCATGTTTATCGAGACATGAACACCCAACAGAGGACACACATGCCCAAACGCAAAGATTCAAACCAAACACAACAACAACACTTGTTACTAAGACTTCTCCATGAACTCCACCATAAAAGGTGGTAAACCAAACTTAGGGGGTGAGAACCAAGGAGTGAAAACAAGTGAATAGGGAACCACTCATGTAGAAGGCTCCAAATTCACAACACAAGCAAGAAGCAAAGCACTATGATATGCTTTGATCATAAGCAAAGCCAACACCAAGACACGGACATCAAAAGAAAAGACAAAGACAAGAAAGCAAAACAAAATAAAAAAGCCACTACGGGGGTCGAGGCCAGAAAACGGTATTATGGGCTCAGCCTAAACATGAAAAATGTTAAAGGAAATCCTAGGGGAGGATAATCGAGAAGGTCTTTCTCAAATAGAAGAGATAATTTGAAATAGAAGGCATTTCAATTGTATTATATTTTAAAAAAACGTATATTCATTATCTAATTTTAAATAACAACTTAAAATTTAATTTTTAATATTAGTAACTATATAAAATTTGATAATATCAAATTACAATAAACACCATTTACACAATTAATATTAACTATATAAAACTTGCTACCATCAAATTAATATATCAAGACACCCTAATTATATAGTTGAATGGGTAAGGGTGAAAAAACAAAGAAAAGAAGACAAGTCTCTTATCTACAAAGCCCCAACCAACATCCCCCAACCCCCCAATAGAGTTGGCAAACGAGGGACCCAAGGGGGTGGCCTGACTCGTTTTTGGCGGGTTTTGCGGGTCATGTCAACCTGTTTATCCAACGGGTCAGAGACATTAAAATTCTAAACCGATTCTAGTGAGTTGGTGGGTTAGACAGGTTGTGTTTGGCAAGTTAAAAGGATTGCTTTGGTAGGTTGGTGGATTAGACATATCATTTAACAGATTCACAGGTCGCCCACGAGTTGACCCATCCCAACTCGCTTATTTGGTAAGTTGGGTCAGGTTGACCCGTTTATCTAGTAGGTCATTGAACCCTCAGCTCTAACCCTTTTCTTAATAGGTTTCGCAAATCGACCCGCGAGCCTCAACTTGTTTTGTCACCTCTACCCTTGCCCTTCTCTCCCTTCTTTCCAGGAAATGCTATACATACATTTCATTACATTGACCCACACGGCCACACATATATATACACATTATATATAATTGTAAATTGCATTGTTGAAATTTAATTTTTAATATTAGTAACTATATAAAATTTGATAATATCAAATTAAAATAAACACCATTTACACAATTAATTTTAACTATATAAATCTTGATCGGTCAAATTAATACACCCTAATTATATAGTTGAATGGGTAAGGGTGCAGAAACGAAGAAAAGATAGGGATGGCAATGGGACGAGTGACTTAGGATACCCGGCATCGATTGACCCGATAAAAATCTGATAAAATTCGTCCCGTTAAGAACCCGGAACGATTAAAAATACCCGTTAGGGCTTAGGACGGAACTGGGATTGATTCCCGGGTACCCGGATTCTCGAATCCGGTTATATATATACATATATGTACAGATATATATGTGTGTGTGTGTTTATATATAGGGGTGTGTGTGTTACATTTATTAATTAATTATAGTTTTAAATACATAAGTACATATTATATACTAAAAATTAAGAAAAAAATTTTACTTTCTAGTAGTAATAAGGTTTGGATTCTTAATCTTTTACTTTTTAAAATTTTATTATTTTAATATATTTTAAGGATATTGTTTAAATTTTTTGGGAAAAATTATTTGATTGGTTAGTTTTTTTAAAATTTAGTGATTTAATTTAGTTTCTAGGGTTGAGAACATGTCTTCAATTCAGGTTTGGGACATTTCTTGTTAAAATTTTTTATTTAAATTTTAAAATTTTTTAATTGGATTTGGGACGTTCCGGATACTCGCGAGTTTGGGACGTTCCGAAAATGAGATTACCATTTAATTTTTATCCGAATTTAGAACAGAAATAAAAATTAAAATGCTATTCGAGTAGCGAGTTTGAGTTTGAGATTCTCTCACGGTAAGGTGCCCGTCCCAAAAGAAGACAAGTCTCTTGTCAACAAAGCCCCAACCAACACCACGCCCCTCTCTCCCTTCTTTCCTGGAAAAAGACCTAGTTCTGTAAATACATTTCATTACATTGACACACACACACATACACATATATATACACACACATACATTATATATAATTGTAAATTGTATTGTTGATCAATCGAGAGCATTGACTTAATTGAACGTGCGTTTAGGGAAAGGAAGATTCTGGTAGCCTTTTTAGATGGCGTCGGAGATCGAGGTGGTGGAGGAGGAGGTGCAACCATCGTCGGCGCCTGAAGTGGAGGACGAGAGCTTGAGGAATGACGTGTACACGGCGGCGGCTTACGGGGACATGGAGAAGCTGCGGAGATTAGTGGAGAGCGAGGGTTGCTCTGTCTCCGAGCCGGACGGCCTCGGCTACTACGCCCTCCAGTGGGCCGCTCTCAACAACCGCACTGCCGCCGCTCAGTATATCACCGAGGTTTCTTCATATAGATTCTCTCTCTCTCTCTCTCTCTCTCTGTATATGTATGAATGTTTTGTATGTTTTTAGCTAAAATGTTGTTTTTGGATTGATATAATTACTTTTATCTGATAAAGATTTAGTGTAGTTGCAAGTTGGGATGAATTAGAAGTCAATTCAACTATAAAGAATGAACATTTGAAGTGTTGAATTCGGCTTATTACGCGTTCTTGAGCTTCTAAATTAACATGGAAGTACTGATATCCTGTAACCTTGGTCTTTTGATCAGTAAGTTAAGTGAAAAATTTTGGCGAGAATTTTATTATTTTTATGCTAGTTGATTAGTGAAATGTGTTTTTATCACTTGATAGACATAATAGTATGGATAGTTTACAAATAAACACTTGCTGCGTAAATTTGACTGATTGATCAGCAAGTTAAGTGGAAAATTCGTTGGTGCATTTCTTCATATTTATGCTAGTTCCTGATTGAAAGCTAAATACGATCATGTGGCTACTATATCTGGCTGAACTCAAGAAGATTGGTTTTCAGATTAGTTCTAAATCATATAGAGGAAGGCAGAGTAGACAAGGATAAAGCACAAGTGCTCTTTTTCTTCTTTTTGTTTTCCTTTTCTTTTTCTTTTCTGTTTTTGTTGGGGTACAAGAAACTCTGGTATTGTATGGGTAGAGTCCAATTGATTAGAAATTCAGATATGTTTTTCCTCCAGTACAATTATCTTTATTATGTGGTGGGTTTAAGTCATCGATTCCTTTAGCTTTATATTTTAACATGTGGTAGTTATTCAGTGAAACTGATGATCACAATTGGCAGCATGGGGGAGATGTAAACGCTGCAGATCATACAGGTCAAACTGCATTACATTGGACTGCAGTTCGGGGTGCAATCCAGGTTGCTGAGGTTCTACTACGGGAAGGTGCTCAAGTTAATGCAGCCGATATGTATGGGTATCAGGTTTGTTTCTTTTGCTAGCGAATATTCCCAATAATCGATTTTCTGGTTATTCCCCTAGTTGATTTTCTGGTTACTGGGAAAATGAAATGTGTCATGCACTCATGTTAACAGGGGTCAGCGAGTTCTTGGAAATCGTGTATTAAATTATGGAGACTATATCTAGATTACTTTTCCTTGAAATTGCTGTTAGCAATATTATCTTCAATTTACGATCTCTTTTATATATATTTCCTCAATACATCTTACCTAAGCTTCATGCTGGTAATCTGCTGCCACACTAGACGATTATTAAGAAATTACATATAATTCATTATGTGAAAAGGGGCGATTTCCCCAACGACCATATAGTTCAAGCTAATTCCATTGGGCAACACATTAAAAAGCTCCATCCATGACTCTAGAGACTGAAAATTTTGAAAAGACAGAGAAAGACGATGACTGAATCTCTTCTGCTTCCATTTTAACACCTTTACATGCTCTCCTATTCATTCTTTCCAGAGGATCCACACTAAAGCAAGGGAAGCCATCAGCCACTTCCTCCTAGTACTGTACAACAATGAAATGCTTATGTCCTGGTCAAGAAGTTTGATCAGAAGAATTAAAGCATTCAAACATTTACTGATGATCTGCAGAAGCTAAAGTGTTGAAATTTTAGCTTTAGCACTCGTATATTGAAATTAAGTGACGATCAAACAAGTACTGCTGATCAGAGGAAATATTGTGCGCCAGAGTTAAATTGGTTTTCAAAGTATTCCATTCTGTTGTAATATATTTGTAGTTCATTTGTCACTGATGGTGCTTAGCACCACTTTTCAACCTGATCATAAAGTATGGATTAGTTATTCTTCAATAACACATCCATTGCAGATTATTGTTATGATCTATGATCCGAGTTTTATACAATTTGAGTCAAAATCGATTAGCAAGTGTAGAGATGATATAAATTCTTGACTTTTAATCACCTTTTGTTTTTACCCACATACCATTGCTAAGATAATTTAGTTTCAACTGTTAAAACTTTTATGAAGGAAAAAATCCTTGCAACCACTTGTTGTCTCTCCAGACTTCAAACATGTTCATCTTATCATGAGGCAGCAGGCTCAGCAAGTCACCAAGCATGTGACAACCACAAGAATTTCACATTATTTCCCCAATGGAAATATTCATAGACAAGGAGTGCTTTATGTGTTTGGATAGATTAACTAACATAATATATCTTTAAGGAATTAGTAAAATAGAAACTCAACTTATAGTTGGGGCATATGTGGCATTTTCTTGTGAATGAAAGAGCTGGCAATCAGGTTATTCAGCAGAATAATAACTTCACTTAATCACCACAGTTGTGCCAATTAGTTCTGGAATTTATACAAATATAGAATTTTGTCCTCAGTCCAATCTCCAACAACTTCTTAGAAAGTCTGCTTAGCGCCTCGGTTAGAACAATCATAGATGCAGAACCTAATAATTCAACTCCCCACTAGTTCAAGGTATCTTCTGGTTTACCGTTTACCTATTTTATGATGGATTTGACCCTAAATGTCATCTTGTCGCCCCAAACTGGTAGTGCGAAACACCAATTCTATCATCTTGGCTCAAACTGGAGACCTACTTTCCACGGAAATATCTATGGTGCTATGGAGTATAGATAACATAAAATCTTTGCTCTTAGATATGCTTTCCCATCCATCTTTGGTTTGTTGTTCAGGGGCTTGTCTTCTTTTTGGAAAATTAAGATGACCTATAAAATAAGAGAATTGTTAATTTCTTCATGAAAAGCATAGCCAACCAAGTCAAATATGGTCATATTCAACTTTTCGACTCTGTAAATATTGTTTATGATAAAGGTTTTGCTTTGCCATACACGTTTTCTTTGAAAAGTGAGGCTGAACTTGCCCAAGCCCTTGAGGCTTTTACTTGTGATTCTTTTGTGTGGCACCAGGCAAACTCTAGGGCCGTCTTCAACTCAAGCATACCTTATCCACAAGATTTTACTTGAGACTATATTTTGTTAGTAATAGCAGGTGCTGCAATCAAACTTTTAAACCTAAGATTAGTCAACATTACTTTTCCCACCTTTGATGTCCTAACAAATATCAATTTCTTCATAAATTCAAATTATTCCCAATCATCGTGTCAGCAAATTATTCACTACTTCTTGATGATGTAATTGGAGGACATGTATGGTTAGGTATCCATAGTATACTTGGTAGAATTTGGCATATCTTAACCAAACCGTTTGCATGGGCTGCTTAGAAGAATGATGAGGGAGCCAAATGTCTTCCGGTCAAAGTACACCCAACTTCAAGATAATTTGAGTGGAAGTGAGAATAAATGGAAATTTCGTTTAAGTGATGGTGCTTTTTGGAAAAGGAGAAGCAAAAAAGAAAAGATAAATAGAGGAATATCTTGCTTAGGCCATATTCAGCATTACATCTTTCTGTTGTCACTAGTCCATGTGGGTGGTTAAAAATGGAAAGATAATTGAAACATGATAACTTGAACTGGCTCTGATTTGTGCATTTCTTTTATCTGGTAAATCTTGGAAAATTTAGCAAAAGCAAGTCGTGTGCTTCCAGTAGCAGCCATCTTTCCATCAAGTCCCTAGAGAATTCCTCCTAGATTAATAAGACTTAAATGTATACAAAGTCCTCATGTGTGAGATTCAGATCTATGAAAAACTATCAGAGACATAATCAAGTAAAGAACTGGTATATCATGGATAGAAATCTATTGGCATGGATAGAATGTAGTATCATGCTCCCTCTCCTTTTCTTATCAATATATATTCCCTTGGATGCCAGAAATTCCAATCAGATGTCCATATTGCAACAATGTCCTAGCGATGTATAAATGAGACGAATTTAAGGAAGCATGATTTCTTTTTTAAAATCAAAGAAGCATGATAAGAAATCTTTAAGAGTTTACGTTCTCAACTATCTGTATTTAAATATCCATGACTGCCTTTTTCATTGTCATTATTTTATTGTGACTGATTCTGTTAGTAAAGGTTTCTACTGAAGTGTGGTGGTTCATCTTTGAGCACAGGAGTCTCTTTCTTACTGTCATTATCAATGGCTAAATTTAAATTGAGGCTCGGTAGCTCAGATTTACAAGATTACACTTGGATATCTTGTTTCCTCTATTCCTTCTGTTTTTTACATGTCCTAATTAGTATGTTGTCATGCTTTGTTAATTCAACCTGTCTTGTGACTAACTTTGTGAAAGGGGCTACACTCATTAAAACTGTAAATTGAACTTCACTGCAGACAACACATGTTGCTGCACAATATGGTCAGACGGCTTTTCTTTATTACATCATTACAAAGTGGAATGCTGATCCTGATGTTCCTGATAATGATGGAAGAAGCCCTCTGCACTGGTACTGATAACAATATTAAATTACTCTTCATGAATTCGACTATTCAACTATTAATAAAAAATTTCTCCTTTCTTTTTAGTTGGTAAGTAACTAATACCTCCCCCTCCAAAAAAGAAAAAGAACTCATAACCATAGTCAACAGCTTCGAGATTTTGAATCCTATTGTGGGCAGCAGCAAAGGATTTGAACACACGATAATCAAGTATCTGCATAGTTAAATTTTCTATTTTTAGTCCCTTTAGTTCCAAGTTGGCTCTACTAAAGCCCTAGGGCAAAGGGCAGTTCTGGTTTCTGAGATTTGCCCTTGAAATTGGTGTGGTTGGTAAGAGATGGTATATACATTTTTATGGCCGTCTGTAGTAGTACATCCTCATAGGCATGTGCATATTATTTTGTAGTGTAGGGAATTTATTGTTAATTCTCTCTAGGGGATGTTCTTAAATTAAAGACCTCATAACCTCATATAATTTGACATTGGATATCATTCTTTTTCTTTTTTTCCCTTTCTTTCTTTTAGTAGAGAGGTAGTATTATACTTAACAATTTCTTCTCAAAGTTTAGCTCACAGGCAAGGTTCATCATGGCAAGCACTAATTCATATACCAGCTTTGCCATATGCCACTTAATCTGGCGATAATTAACATAGAGAGAACTAGATTCCTACACACTTGTGTGTTTGTACAACACATATATGTATATAGGTGTATATAATAGATATTGAAACACATACACATATATCTCCACATGTATGTATTTATTTGTAATTTTCAAAGACATTATTTGCCTATTTTTCTATTTTTCTATTTTTACTAGTTTGTTTACTCTCAATTTTCCCTGTCTGGTACCTGTAGGGCTGCATACAAGGGTTTTGCTGACTGTATACGTCTTCTCCTCTTCCTGGACGCATACAGAGGCCGGCAGGATAAGGAGGGTAATGTGTTTGCTCTTTCATGTTCTATCTTGATTAGTAGTTGTTTCTTGATTTGAGTTTCAGCCGTGCAAAGTATATTGACATGAAACATTACTTACAATTGTTTCCACTTCTAGGTTGTACACCTCTCCATTGGGCTGCTATTAGAGGTAACTTAGAAGCATGTACAGTGCTGGTGCAGGCTGGGAAGAAGGAGGATCTCATGGTGATGGATAGCACTGGTCTTACACCTGCCCAGCTTGCTTCAGATAAAAATCATAGACAAGTTGCCTTTTTCCTTGTGGGTATTCCATTACCTTCAACCTGAATGCGAAAAGACAGCAGTTTGTTGTATAATTTTACTATAGATTTCTTGAGAGTTCTTTTAAACTTTCTTCAAGTGATACATACTAGTTTGTCAAATACCATACTAGTAACTCTTGGGTCATTTTACTTGTTTTACTAATGTCTCCATTATGGTTTTGCCATTGTGTACATGCACTTGGTTTCTCCTGTATATGTTCCGTGCTTTTAACCCAACTCAAGCTGAAGAAACTTATTCAATGGTCACTTCTAACCGCTTTTAGTTCTCCTTCACCCTAGTGTCTAGGTTCACTAGCTATAAACACTTGCAATGTTAGTTCCACTGCTCATTGATCCGAATTAAAGGTTCTTTAGGTTGTTTAGTACATAGTGGAAATGTTATCAGCATAAACATGTTAACTATATATCTCTCTAGGCAACCTGGAAGTTGAACATATCTTCACTGCTCATATTCTATGATACAAATTTCATCTTGCAGGGAAATGCTAGAAGGTTATATGACAGACGCTGTGATGGCAATAGCCGCCTAGGGAAACTTTCCAAACTAGGACTTGCACCTGTACTATGGTGTCTAATACTTCTGCTACTTGCCACCTATATTCATTCAGTCATTATGGGTATTACTTCTGAATTGTTAGTGTGACTCTCAGCTTGACTATACTTTATATTTATAACCTACAATCCTAACAGTACTCTGTTTGGCGCAGTCTCAAATCTGCCGAAGTTGACTGCTGGTTTTGCCCTTTTTGCATGGTTTGGTGTTTTCCTGGCTACTTCTGGACTAATTATGTTTTATAAGTGCAGCAGGTAACTATGTTGTTTACATGCATGGTTCAGTTTTCATTCATAAAATTGGAGAAGGTGCGGAAAAAATTGTGAAATTATTTAAGAGCGAAAGGTGGAGTAGCTTGTTGGATCTGTATTTTATTTCTTTCTATAAGACTAGTTGCTCGTTTCTACCATATTCTTTTCAACTATTTCCATTTTTGGATAGCAACAATCTGTCTTGAATATTTATAAGAGGAGGTTCTTCTCATTTTTCTTCTAGTGCTTTTTAGGCTTCAATTGGAAAAACTGCAGAAAGAAATTTGGACAAGTTATGTTACAAAGTATTGAAATCCAACTTTTGACAATTTCTAATAATCCTTCCTACCACAAAAGTCAAATGCATGGGATCATAAACAGAACTTCTCAGAACTTGTGCATCAGACCAGATTATATACTGTTGATTCTTTTCACCTTCACAACCTTTATTTGATATAAAACACCCTATATGATCATCCAATAGATTTGGTTGTGCTGTGCAAGGTTTTGCATCACTTATCACTATATTGAGGTTCACTATTTGAAAGTATTTCTTATTGAGATTTGCTATTTGTTGTTCTTTCATACCAAGATCGTATATATAGGCTGTGCAATTGTGTATGACTTCACCTCAGCCTATCAACACTGGTACTATGCAAGTTCCCAATTTATTTTATCTGTATGACTAGCCTATTGCAAACTATGCAAAGAATTTGTATATGGAATTCGTACAAGTGCCACACTTTGATGCTTTCTTGCTTTATGAATTGCTATGGCCAGTATGTATATGTTCAAGAAAGAAAGACAGAAGACCTTTTTTTTTCTTTTTCTTTTCTTTTTGGTGAGCCTTGATGGTCAATAGGTGCTTATATTTTACATTATAATTCCCTTTTGTTATCATATAATTTATTAAAACTATCAAGAATGAATGTCATCCCTGTATCTATTTACAAGTTTGGATTTGTTTGCCTTGTTGTTTTGTAGGAAAGATCCTGGTTTTGTTCGGATGAACGTGCATGACTCGCAAAATATGAAAGATGACGTGAGTTGCTCATGTAGATTCTCCCACGTATCATGTTTCAGCATTATCTTTAACTTATTAGACTATGGTGCATGTCCTTTTTCCTGCATTTTTTTGGAGGCTTAATGCTATCATCAACAATGACCAAAAAGGAAAATGTGCTGTCATAAATAGTTGTACTTGGCAATTTTATGTGATTGACGCCCACTTCTTGATTTATGTCTTTCTGTTGCAATGTCTTATCTCAGGAACCCTTGCTGAAGATTGAAGTTAATCATCCTGCTTTGCTGGCTGGTAATTGGTCTCAGCTTTGCTCAACGTGCAAGGTGCCACCAATTCTGTATTTCCTTTTTATACTCTACTCAACTGCAGTCCTGTTAGATTTCGTAAGGTCTCTTAGCTAACTCCTTTTCTATGTTCTCAGATTGTTCGTCCTCTTCGTGCAAAGCACTGTTCCACCTGTGATCATTGTGTAGAACAATTTGACCACCATTGTCCATGGGTATCTAATTGCATTGGCAAGGTGCTTTGAGACCAATTCTTCTCTCTCTCTTTATCCCGCCATTCATATGCACAATGTTCCACTAGATGTTACTCTGGCTATAAATGTTGTATGCTTTCAGGATTACTCCCAGAGAATGTGAAATAAAATAGTCTCTTGGCTGCTGCATCTGCCTCGTGGATGTAAAGTAACATTAGATGCTTTTCTAGTGATTCTGTGCCTTTATAATATTGGGAATAGGAAAGTGAGGTTTTGGGTGATCAGAGTTCATGATCCAACATTTTTCTTTGTTTTGTTTCTCTTTCTTCCCCCCCCCCCCCCTTCATAATATTTATGATTGATACTTTTTTGCCCTATATGATTATCAATTTTGGTTTCATGCGGGATAACTGCTGTTTCCATTTGTGCATATGGTCTGACCAACAATTACCATTTTTCTTATTCAGAAAAACAAGTGGGAGTTCTTCATGTTCCTAATATTAGAAGTTTCTGCCATGCTGATAACTGGCTTAGTTGCTCTTACAAGTGAGTCATTTTATTCTGTTTCTTTGATGCGTTGGTATCACACATTTGTGATACAATTCTCTCATTTTTCTGCAAATTTTTAAAAATCTCCATATTGCAGGAGTCTTGACTGATCCAAAAGCTCCATCTTCATTTGGTGCATGGTTGAACCATGCTGGTAACCAGCATACTGGTGCCATATTTTTTATATTTGCAGATATCTTTCTCTTTTCGGGTGTTGCTGTTTTAACTGTCGTCCAAGCTTCTCAGGTATATTCCTTTTCTATAGGAATTATCTGCCATATCCCCTATCCCTAAAATAAAAACTGCATGAAAACCCCTTCACCAACCCATTGAAACCACCCCCCAAAACCCTACAGCAAAAGAAGACCTTTAAGGGAAAAAAAGTAAATAAATAAACTAAAATAAATATAGGAAAAGAGAAATACAAGGACTTGTATGACAATCAGGGTTGATAAGCGTTCCTTTTCTTGGTTGTGGAACCTTCTCTGAATATTAGAAGGTTCTGACCTTATCTGGTGCGCTCTCCTTTGTCCAGTTAGGGGGTTTTGGAATGTCTATATATTCGCACAGCTTTTACTTAAGCTTGCTCAAGGTATTTCACTCTGTTATTGGAGGTCCTTCTGTGCTAAATTTTGATGGGTGATTTTGATTTTAGGATGGATTTTAATCTTGTTAAAGTTCAAATCGTCTGCATTTGACATCCACGAAGAATTGATTAGTTCAGGATTTGAAATTTATAGGTATTGGATGTTATAAACAATTAAGAATGAGAAGGAATGTTTGCTGCCCCCAATTCTTTGAAGATTTGGATGTTAGAGAGTGTTGAAATATTTACACTGAATTTGGTCAAGGATTTCAGATCCCCAATTACTGAACTTATCCAACAATTAAGAATTGATCTTTGGGCTTGAAAATCGTTCTCACATGAATCCTTCAATCCAAATGATCCCATCAGCGGCAATGCTTGGCAATTTTTTTCTCTCTCTTCTTGCCCAAGTTATCAAGCACAAAACATTAGGGAGATGTAGACGTGGTTGCACATCTAGATTAAGAACAATCATATACAAGGGATGGAGCACCTGAAACCTTTATGGTCATGGGAAAAGAAGCAATAGACACTTGTGACATACATCGTACACAGTTAGGAGACTCCGTAATCATTAGGTTAAAAAGACCTGTTAGTTGCTTGCTGTACTTGGACGTCATCTCATCCCCTTGGTTGTTCCTGCTGCAGATCTCTCGCAACATTACAACCAATGAAATGGCAAATGCAATGCGCTACAGTTACCTCAAAGGACCGGGTGGCAGGTTTAGGAACCCATACGATCATGGGATCAAGAAGAACTGCTCGGACTTCTTGATAAACGGTTACAATGAAGATGTTGAGCGTATTGAAGAATCAGCTGAATCTGAAGGGATTGGCATGATGCACATGGCTAGGAATTCAAACCTGCAGAACGGGGTCAGCCATTTGCATCAAACTAATGGAAATGGCCATGTAGTAATCAATGTGGATGGCGCAAAAACCCCTCAAGGTCATGTTCATTCTTCTCATTGTAGTCACAGTAACATTGCCAGAAGTGATTCTGTTCCTACAGGTCTGGGTATCGGCCTAGGACGAAAAACTGCTCGTTATTTTTTTGATACAAAAGGAGGCTAAGCCGAAGAAGTTAAGAACCTGACACCAGGTCAATTTTTTTCCCCTTGTACTTTCCACTGTTTATAAGCACGTGTTAGGCTAGCTTCTCAAAATTTAATGGGTAATCTCGATTATGTAATTTTCATTTCTCCGTATCTGCTCATATCTTGCCTCTTTATATTTTTATTCTTTTCAATTTCTTTATTTTCCAATATTTTACAGCTTACCTGCATGTTTTCTCTTTTGTAAAAATTTTTGTTGGACTTTCGTTTTTGAGTTAACGGTTATTGTATAATTGATATAGATAGCATGTACAATTATCTAAATAGTAATAGACATATCTTTGGGGTCGTTGCCCCTTGGTGCATCCATGTTAATAATATTTTATATTCTTCATTGAAGCTTGTGTGACCAGACTTGAGTCTATTGTATGTATGTAGGTATTTATGTAATATGTATGCAAGTACAAGCACATATAATTTAATGGAGATGAGATTAGAAAAGTTTATCCCTTCTTCTAAATTCGTTATCTTTGGTTCCCGTAAAATAATGTTGATCTAAAATGGCACTACGTATATATGCATGAATGCAATACTAAATACTATGTACATGTATGATTGTAAATAGTAAATGCTATATATATATACACATAAATGTCATGTTAAATATTGCGTGTTTGCTGTTGACTTCAATTCAATGACTAGACATATTTAGTCACATGAATTGATATTAAATACTGTGAGCATGATATTCACTTCTGTGTACCTATACAAGAACATGAAAGATTTTCAGCGATGAGAACAATGAATTTATTTGTTTGAAATGGTGCTTTTGGATATGAGGTAAGTTTCTCATTTTCTTTCCTATTGATTATTTTTAATAAAATAAAAATAAAATAAATAAAAAATAGGGATTATAGAGCAATTAAGTGGTTTAGACTACTTTTTCATAGAGTGACGACTTAAGTGCAAATTTCACGAAGGGTGAGGGGTTGAATTGGAGATGGGTTTTAAAAAATTATTTTTTAATAAAATTTAGCTGATAAATATTATTAATAATTCTTTACATTAATTTATTGAAAAATCGAAATCAAATAAACTTTTAATATCACTTAAACAGAAGTATAATGAGATTTAAAAGTGATACACAAAAACAAATTGGAATATGTGCGTAACTAAAGTATGAGTTCTCGTAATTCTGATAAACCGTCTGGCCCTCCTGCTGGATCGAAACCATGCACCTTTATAACACAACAAAGAACTGAATGCCACTTTAGAGCATAAAGAATTAATTCTGCCCTGGTCATGACCCAACACCAAATTGTGAGGTCGAAAAAGTTTTTTTATCAGGGCAATGAATGTAGATCAAACAAACAAAAGATTTTATGCACGAATTTATTGTTGAAACTTTGTAGTTAGTATCTCAAAAGGACGTTTTACTTCTTACATTGAAAAAATGATAAATTTTTACTCATCTTATATTTGTTCACACTTTAATGACCTTGTGAAAGATGAAATAAGGGGTTGAGCTCGCGCACATGAGACTTGGACCGTTAGTGTAAGTAAGTGGATTTGCCCCCCCCCCTCTCCTTGCGCGTGAAATATACGTCAGGCTCGGTTCAAGCCACCTTTTGAATTTTATTATTTTGTTTTCGTCAAAATAATTTATTTATTTTCAGTCTCACCTGCTTATTCGAATTTTGCTCCTAAAATGGCTTACTAGACTTATTCTAGTTTTGCTCAAAATGTAAAACACATGTGAGAATTCCACTGCAGTTCCAGATTCTGCTCCATAAATTGCTCAACTTCAGCTCCTTCTACTTCTCAACTATAGCCACATTATTTCTCTGCTTCTATTGCCAGCACTGCCTATAAATAGAGCCTGCAGTACTGGACGAGATACACACTTGAAAATCTTTTTAAAGACTTCTCTTCTTCTCTTTCTTTGTTTAAATATTTTGCTGGGTTTAACAATATATATATATATATATTATTCATTGTTCCTATTCCTAGTTGCAAATATTAGACGAGCTCATTGGATCTTGGGGGATACGCTTACTAGTTAGGCAAAATATCCTTAAAGGCAGTGTCCTGTCACGCTTCGAGTTACTAATTTCTAAAATAAAATCTATTTTTGCACTATTTTTACACAATCTTAAGGATATTTCTCGTACTATACTAATGGAATCCGCTAGCCCAAATGGCATACCCTCAATCACTACTGTTCCCTTACAACAATAAACTAAACAAGTGCAACCTGTCACTGTCGCCTTCCCCATCCTGCCTACAACCAACTTCGCCAAGCCGTTCCCTAACATTTGTAAGATTGAAGTCTTTGGCGAAAGCAATTTCAAACGGTGGCAGGAGCATATGTACACTGTCCTTGACATGCATGGCATAGCCTTTGCTCTTACTAATCCAAAACCAGAAGAATCATCCTCCAAGAAGTTAGAGCTTTGGGTTACAGCAAACAAGGTATGTAGACATACAATAATTAGCACTCTTTCTAAGAAACTATTCAATTTCTACTACTCTTACAATGAAGCAAAGGAAATATTGCAATCTTTAATAACCAAGTATACAGCCGAAGATGTTGGAAAACAAAAGTTTGTCATTGGAAATTACTACAAATGGGAGATGACTGAGGACAAAGACATCAAGACCCAAATCAACGAGTCCCACAAACTGTTAGAGGATCTCAAGTCAGAAAATATCATCTTGCCAGAAGAATTTGTAGCTGGTATCCTAATTGAAAAATTGCCTCAATCTTGGAGTGACTACAAACAAAACCTCAAGCATAAACAC
This sequence comes from Cordia subcordata, assembly GCA_028554755.1. Classification (NCBI taxonomy): domain Eukaryota; kingdom Viridiplantae; phylum Streptophyta; class Magnoliopsida; order Boraginales; family Cordiaceae; genus Cordia; species Cordia subcordata. The sequence continues at coordinate 13,217,466 of JAPTOF010000008.1, forward strand.
AAACAACTATCACTTGCTGATTTGGTCACTCATATCATCATAGAAGGTACCAACTGGAAGGAGTCCACTGCCGCTAAAGGAAAAGAGATCGCCTCAAAAGTCAATCTCGTGCAAGACCATAAGGTAGACAAGCCAAATAAAAGGTACGAAAAGAAAAATGATTACAGGCCCAAAACTAATAATGAAACCTTCAAAAAGAAAAAAGGCAATTGTTTTGTGGTAAACCTGGAACCATGCACCTTAATGCAGAAAAAGAAAGGGGAGAAATGACAATCCTGCTAAACCAAATGCAAATTTAGTTGAAGCAGATGATATTATTGATACAGTCATTTCTTAGGTAAATATTGTGGCCAATGTGAGAGATTGGGTAATAGACTCTAGTACTACTAGGCACATTGGTGCCAATAAAAATGATTTTGTATCTTACACCCAAATTGACGAGAGAGAAGAATCTGTTTATCTTGGTGAATCAAGAACTACTCTAGTTCTTGGAAAAGAAAAAGTTATTCTCAAACTCACATCTGGGAAAATTCTGGCACTAAGTGAGGTGTTACATGTTCCTATTATTCAAACCAATTTGGTTTTTATGGGATTATTAGGAAAGGTTGGAGTGAAGGTTTCTTTGAATCTGATAAGTTCGTATTGATCAAAAATAATATTTTTGTGGGCAAAGGATATTGTAATCATGATTTATTTGTACTCAATATTTCCCAAGTGATGAATGAGAATGTTGGTTCTTTTGCTTACTTGATTGATTCTTGTAATTTATGGCATGCTAAATTAGGACATGTTAGTTTGTCTTATATTAAGAAAATGCAATCTATTAGTCTTATTTCTAATATCCATTATTCTAGCATGAATAAATGTGAAATATGTGCTGAATCTAAACAAACTAAAAAATCTTGTGCTTCTGTCTTTAGGGAATCTGAGTTACTAAGTCTCATTCACATTGATCTAAAAGACTTAAAACAAACTATGACTAGAGGAGGTAAAAGATATTACGTGATATTTATAGATGATTTTTCTGGATATAACTAAGTATATTTGTTGAGAAATAATGATGAAGCCTTTGACATGTTCTAGGTATACAAATCTGAAGTAGAAAATCAATTAAACAAGAAGATTAAAAGAGTTACACCAGATAAAGGTGGTAAATATATCTTGCTTAATGATTATTGTGAAAAGGAAGGAATAATTCATGAAATTACACCTCCTTACTCACATGAGTCAAATGACGTAGTTGAAAGGAAAAATAGAACTTTAAAGGAAATGATGAATTGTATGCTTATTAGTTCTAATGCACCTGATAATCTTTGGGGAGAAGCTATTTTGTCTGCATGTCACTTACAAAATAGAATTCCTTACAAGAAAACTAGTAAAACTCCTTATGAACTGTGGAAAGGTTATGCTGCTAATTTAAAACATTTGAGAGTGTAGAGGTGCCTTGCTAAAGTCATGTTGTCTGACCTTGAGAAAAGGAATAAAACTTTTGATTGCATGTTCATTGAGTATACTAATAATAGTGTTGCATATGGATTTCTTGTAATTAACAGGGATGTGATTGAATGCAACACTATAGTTGAAACCAAAAATACTGAAATCTTTGAGAATATCTTTCCTTTAAAATCTGATAATATTTCTCGTGCATCTATTGTTAAAAATGATTTTGAAAATGACAATTTGAGAAGGAGCAAGAGACCAAGAAAAGAAAATTCTTTTGATAACGACATTTATACTTTTCTTATAGAGGATGATCCTTTAACTTTTTCTGATGCAATCTTTTCTTCTAGTGCACCATTTTGGAAGGAAAACATTAAAATTGAAATGGATTCAATTTTACAAAATAATACTTAGAAATTAGTTTATTTACCTCCAGGTGCTAAACCGATTGGTTGCAAATGGGTTTTAAAAAGGAAACTAAATCCTGATTGTTCTATTGATAGATATAAAGCTAGACTTGTTACAAAAGGCTTTACTCAAAAACAAAATATTGATTATTTTGATACATATGCTCCTATAACTAGAATTTCCTTTATTCGTATTATAATTGCTTTGGCTTCTATCCACAATCTTTTTATCCATCAAATGGATGTTAAAACTATATTTTTAAATGGTGACGTAGAAGAAAAAATTTACTTGAAGCAACCTAAGGGTTGTGTGGTTGCTGGTCAAGAAAATAAAGTTTGTAAACTACTAAAGTCATTATGTGGTCTAAAACAAGCACCTAAATAATGCATGAGAAATTTGATCATTTTGTTAAGTGATGGCTTTTCTTCTGTTGAGGTAGATAAATGTGTTTATACAAAACTTGATGATGATGATGATTGTGTGATTATATGCCTTTATGTGGATGACATGCTTATCTTTGATTCTAGCCTTGATATAATACAAAGAACTAAAACATTTTTGTCTTCTAATTTGATATGAAAGACATGGAAAGGCTATTGTCATCTTAGGTATAAAAATCATAAGAGATGATCGTGGTATAATCTTAACTCAAGGACATTATATGGAGAAAGTTCTTAAAAGGTTTGATAATTTTAATGTGGTACCTGTGAGCACTCTTTATGATGCTAATAGCCAATTAAAAAAGAATAAAGGAGATATTGTCTCTCAAAATACATATACTCAACTAATTGGAGTCTAATGCATTTAATGATATAGCTTATGCTGTGTGTAGATTGAGTAAATATACTCAAAATATAAACCATGATCATTGGAATACATTAATAAGATTGTTGAAATTCTTGAGACATACCACGAGAGGTACCATGAACTATGGTATTAAATATAATGAATTTCCCACTGCATTAGAAGGATATAGTGATGCTACCTGGATCTTTGATTTAGATGAGACAAAATCCACTAGTGGCTATGTGTTTACCCATGGCAGGGGTGCAATATCTTGGAAATCAGTCAAACTAACCATAATTGCAAGATCAACTATGGAATCTAAGTTTGTGGCACTAGAGTTGGCTGGTAATGAGGTCGAGTGGCTAAGAAATTTCTTGGCAAGTATTTCATTGGGAATAAAACCAACACCTTCTGTGTCTATGCATTGTGATTGCCAAGCTACAATAGTCATTGCGAAAAATAAAACTTTCAATGGTAAAATAGACACATACGCTTGAGACATAATGTGATAAAATAACTGCTTAGAGATGGAATTATTTCTATAAATTATGTAAAGTCGGAGATGAATTTGGCTGATCTTCTGACAAAACCTTTGGGAAGAAAACTAATTAGCGAAATGTCGAGAAGAATGAGACTACTGCCAATTTAAGATGTAAAAAATAATGGTAACCCAACCTATGTGATTGGCAATCCCATGAATTAGGTTCATATGGGTAATAACAAGTCATTTATTGATCTGATAGGCACTATTAAATTTTCGTCCCTCCTATGATGTGAATAGTGCAAAACTGCAAATAAAGTGAGGTTGAGCTATGCTCTTAAGCAAATCCATATCCTTTATCAGTGGTGTATTAATTGCAGAATACACTTGATGAATTGACCTATTTGAGTGTGGAGTGGGGTTGCTTCTATGAAATTTTTGATAAAATTTCTAGAGTACTCATGAATAACCAAGCACGGGTAAGGCCTATTATCGCAAAACTGCGATGAACAACAAAATTGTAGGGGTATAATGTGATGATAGATAAGAATCTTAACTTAGCTAAATGTTTCACCAATTATTCTATAACTTATATCTTATTCTATCTAGGTTTAGTTCATGGTCCGAAAGACATCAGATACGACGCATTATACTCAATGATATAAATAACTAGTAAAGTTGTTCTTCTTCTTGCTTATAATCCTTTTGGGATATGTGGGGGATTGTTGAGACTTTATAGTAAGTATCTCGAAAGGATGTTTTACTTTCCACAAATGATTACTTTTTACTCACCTTATATTTGTTCACACTTTAGTGGACTTGTTAAAGATGGAATAAGGGGTTAGGCTCGAGCACATGAAGCTTGGGCCGTTAGTTTAAATTGGTGGATTTGTCCCTTCACCTCTCCCCCCTCCCCCCCCCTCCCCGGCATATACATGAGGCCTGGTCCAAGCCAACTTCTGAATTTTATTCGCTATTCCTGTTCCTAGTTGCAAATACTAGACGAGCTCGTTGAATCCTGAAAAATATGTTTACTAGTTAAGTGAAATATCCTTAAAGACAGTGTCCTGTCACACCTCGAGTTACTGATTTCTACAATCTATTTTTACAACATTTATGACCTTTTATCATAGATATTATTTGATAATTGATTGACCTCAAACACGCGATGGAGTTTTATGCTATCAATTGTAAACATTTTTCCTTTTACCTAGCACAATAATATACAATTTTGTTTGATGGAGTCATTATCCGAAATATGTGACATAAGTCAGATTTCATCTCAAAAGCATTTTTGTTCGCCCTTTTCGGAAACTTGCTGTCCTACCTGACAGTGGACAATTAATGCGTTACTCTCCCGTTTGAACCGGTTGAGGGCAAGGAGATTTTTCAAAACGCGATTTGTCTTTCAACCCCAAAAAAACCACAGATGTACCTAGCCAACTGAAGCATATGTCTGGATGAGAATCAAGGGGGTGCATCCCATTTAGATTTCCTCTTGTAGGGACATAACCAATGAAACACAAGAAATGTCACGGCAACTATAATTGAATACCAGAAAGTCTATGTGCTAATTAAATTTGAATAAAGAAGATACAAAAGTACATAAGTTCATTACATGAGTGTTAATACTGATCAAACTACTTGCAAAAATCACAAAAAAGAACACCAACAAAACATATAAATTATAAATCAAGAATACAAAGCCCTGACACGACCAAAATTTCCTATCAAAATGTCTGACATACACCAGGGAAACTAACGGGATAAGCGTTCTGAGAATAGAAGATAAAAGCGCGCTACCCCCGCCTAGAAATGGACACAATATAAGGTGTGATGATGAAGAAGCAGAACCAAACAAAAACCGGATACCTGCCGCTTCGTCTTCTCTCAAAAACTTGTATGAGATAAATATGTCATAGTTACAAGTAATGCTGCCACGTCATGTAGTTAACCTTTGGTTTTTGAGTTATGCAAAGCTGGAAACAACAGTTGATTTGGCAAAATACCTGCAAAGTTTAACAGGTCGACTAAGAAAATGATTGTTACACAAATATATGCAAGTACAATTCAGACATGCAGTTGTGGCAAATATATTGATATCAAACATAAAGTATAAACACTTGCTAATAAAAGGTAACTAATTAACCCAAAAAAAAAAGTATTTGGCATACATGTCATGTTTCATAATTTTGCTTGTATTCTCGCAGGCAAAAGGTGCAACGAGATGCTACACAAGAGACATGTAAACTGCGGAAAAAAGTTGAGAAAGGCCATATCAGCATGAGTTTTGTGACACATCATGTCGTAATTCTTTCATGACAACTTGTCTTAGTTAAATTATAATTTCAGGAATTTGGACCTGTTCTAACTCATGAGATACTGAGAAAATTTTCTGCAGAGGCATGTCTCAAAGAAGTGATGCCAAGGTAACACGAGCTCAAACATTGGGAAGATTGTGTGTGTAGTCAGTATAACATGACAGAACTGTGGCTTATGCCTAGCACAACAGTTACATAACAGGTATTATATACAGAAAATAGAAACTGATAGCACTTTGATGTCAGGAAAAGCGAGGGACTAGATATAACCCACTGTGGGGAAGTTACAAGAAAGCTATCTGCTATATAATTGTATGATAAAAATTGAAGCTCTCTTAGAAACCTACTCATTACAGTATTTAATATTAGTGGATATTAGTTTAAGTTTACTTCATTTGTTAAAGTCAAAACTTTACATTAAAGAAAGAGATGCCGTCCTTCAGGCATTGATAAGATATTAACTTCTAAAATCTGTAATTTATATCTTATATCACATAAATGATTACTGTTCCCCAGAAAATGCAGTTCATGACAAAGATAAAATAAACTGAATTTGCATATCTTTGGTTGGTGAAATTCAGCAGTTTAAAGTTACATATGAAATTGAGGGAAATAACTAAGACATTTTCAGAGAAGTGGCAAGATATACATAGGAATATGCCAACAGTAGAACTCAAATAAATAGTTTCAACTAGCAACAGATTGATTTAGACTGATGCCTAGATTTTATTTCTCAGCATGAAGCATTTATTCTTTCTCAGTTCAATGGAAGAAACGTGTGAATGATAAGCTTATAAATTGAATTCATCTATTTCAACTAATCATCAGATTACACAAACAAATCATCGAAATCCATCACAAGATTTCACCAGATTATAAACTGGACCCAGAAAGACAACATATTTGGCTCTGTATGGGACCTACAGAGTTGAACTCTCAAATGTAGTCTCAAGGACCACATGCACAGTTGAGTTAAAATATAAACACAAGGAACACTATTCTTATTAATGGAGATCCAAGTTTATCAACTTCTAACAACCTAGGCCCATTACTTTTAGTTCTTGTTAATTGAGAACTAAGTTCATCTTCTTTTAGCAACTTAGGGCAATTATTCAGCTTCACTCCCCCTCATCCAGGATATTAGCAGGAGTTTCACTTTTTTATGTTTTTAAATTTTAATCCAAATACTAAATCTTCCATCAATTGCCTGCCCACCATCCTACTTTGTGTATCAAAAACAGAATCTAAAAGGTTTAGAGAAGCAAAAAGATACTATAAAAATAGATGAAACAAAATCAAGAACCCAGGACATGGTCATCATATAGCATGAAGGTAAGACTCAACAATGGTGAGGATTCCCCTCATAACATTATAAGTGTGAGTAAGATCCAATGGTTGTGAACTATCCACCAGTTCATCATAACTGCATGGACAATTGACAACTCATGACATTATGAGCAGATCCATTCCCTAAAAAAAACCCAATAGTAGCACACAAAGACAGCTGCAGCATGAGATTTGAAGAGAAAATTGGAAAGCTATCGAAATGATTCCAACCCCCCCCCTCCCAAAAAAAAAAAAGTAAAAATAAAAAGAGAAAAGACAAGCTCTACAGGAGTTAATCAAAGCACAAGTACTCCAAACAGACACTCACATGGTTATTTGCCACATTTTACCATACTTGTAGGCACACTACATTCTATTGCAGCTTTTAGCATAGTGAGATACTTTAAAAAACTTATTACTTGCTATTGATACTTACATGGTGAGCAGAAGTACAGGTTCTGGGTGATGTAGCGTTGGTAAATACTATTCCTTTCTCGTTTTGTGAACACGATCAGCAAAAAGGAATTCATGCGTGTTCCAATGCATCATAGAGTTTGGATACCCGACGCCTAAGTAATGGTTCCAATCTGAAGGAAGGAATACCACTGTACCACCTCTTTGCTTCATACATCTCATTCCATGCCTGTATTATCTCATCAATGTTGAATCCTAGCCCTAAAACAATATGAAGAAATCAAATACATGTTAAAGCTTCATTCATGTAAACATTCCACTAGAAAAATATAGCAAGATTTAGCACATAGATGTCACCTTCTGGTGCCGTATCATTGGAACAATGGTTCTTTATCATAACAGCAATATCTGTTGTAGAAGCTCCAGCAAGTTCAAACTTTTCAATAGCAACCTCTAGACATTCTTCCCAAACAGGAAGTCCAAGTTTAAATTCCATTATTGATCTTTCATAAAGCATTGTCCCCCACAAGAGGTTTATCTGAGACCTCATGTTTGCAGCCTGCTCAACAGCTTCATTGGCTGAAAGATCTTTCAAGAGATCATCCAATTTCATTTTCTTCAACAAGGCTTTAGCTTTACTTGGATGAGAGAGTTCAGTCAAACGCTGCTCTTCTGTTTCCTCCCACATCTGCATACCCTTTTCCATGTTTTCCTCTGCACTGTTGTAAAGTTGCAAAACTTCTGCCGAAGGCCATGATTCAAGATCTACTTTAGTGCCAATCGCGTAATACCAAAAGAGTTTTGCTTGCTCAAACTGTTGCTGACCAAGTGCTAAAATGGCTTCATAGAAATTTGGTTTTATCTTCAGTGCTTCTTCATATCTCATTCCTGCTTTTGAGTATTCATTTTGTGCCCAATCATATGCACTTTTAACCTGTGCCAGCACAGATTCTCTTGAAGCATCTTCAGTGAGAAAAACCTTTTTCCTTGCCCTGGACATGTGAACATTACCCCAGTTAAATAAAGCCAAGGCAGCCATCTCCTCGAACTTCTCTGCAGCAGTACTGAAAATGTCTTGAGCCTCTTCACTCGTAACCGTCTCTTCCATAGCCTCAGAGTAAAGCTCCATTCCAACCTCATGTAGATCAAGATAAGCATCAGATTCAAATCCAACATAATTCTTGAATAGATGAGCAAACTGGATGATCCAATCATCAATACAACATGGTTTGTTCTGTAGTTCCTTACTTCTCTTGACACTGCCATTCTCAATTATCCTACTTTGTTTTGCATCAAGCTTGTGGATGTCTTCTTCCTTTTTGACCTTCTCTAATAGTGGATCTTGATCCAGATTAACTTCCACAATATAAAATCTCACAGAACCATGTTCAGTAGATGCCTCAGCCCACCTCAATTCTTCAGTGGTTGTAATTGTGACCAAATCGCCTTCATGGTCTCTATATTTGATCAGAACAGCTTTAGAGTTTGGGAAACGCTCCCATATAATGTCCCTCAATTTCAAAATGCTGCAGTTAATAGGTATCTGAGCCCACCTTATATCTTCACCAAACACCAGCTTCACTGTTCGATAGCCTTCTTCTGTTGTACTTGCTATTTTTACATCAACTACCACTTCATCTTCAGCTTTCTTTTCCACAATTTTGCCTTCAGCCTTATTCTCCTCAAATTTCTGTTCAGATTTCTTCTCTTCAGTCCTATTCCCAGCCTTCTTTTTATTAGTCCCAGTCTCATTGTTCTTTTGCTCAACCTTATCATCAACTTCATGTTTCTTTTGCTCAACCTTATCATCAACTTTCTTCTCCTCTATTTTTCCACTTTCCCTTTTACATGTGCCATCAGTTCTCATCTCATGCTTGTTGTCCTCAACCATATCACCAACTTTCTTCACCTCTATTTTTCCATTTATCCTTTTCTGCGTGACATCAGTTTCAGTCTCATGTTTCTTTTCCTGAACCATATCATCACCTTTCTTCTCCTCTATTTTTCCATTTCTCCTTTTCTGCGTGTCATCAGTTTCAGTCTCATGTTTCTCTTCCTCAACCATATCACCAACTTTCTTCTCCTCTATTTTCCTATTTATCTCTTTATGTGTGTCATCAATCTCATATTTATTTTCCTCAACCATATCATCTACTTTCTTCTCCTCTACTTTTCCACTTCTCTTTTTATGCATCTTCTCCTTCAATCTAGATAAAGGTGAACTCACAGGTGGTTCAATATACTCAGGTACCGGAACCATATCCACTGGGATATCATTTGACTTCGTGCCCCTTTGCTCAATTGTTGTTTTCACCCTTTCTGCTATCTCAGTTGCCATGAGATTTTTCGGTTCCATTTTCAACACTATATTAACATCTCTAAGTGCCAAGTCCAGCCTATTCAGGGCCTCGTAGCATCGAGATCTCTTCAGGAGTGCCTTACTGTACTTGGGAGTCACTTCAAGAGCCAAATTACACTCGTGAATTGCTCTAGGATACTCACTAAGTCCCATCTGCATGTAACATGCAGCCATATTACTATGCAGATAAGACACATCTATGTGATTTCTTGGAAGCAATTTCAAAGCTTTTTCATACTTTAGCATGGCTCCTTCATAATCCCTCCTCTGAAACAGCTTATTGCCCTCATCTTTCAGCTCCTGCGACATAGAAATGAACACCATCGTATCGTTATCATATGCTTTTGAACTATGTTCATTGATTCCTTTACTATGCTTCACACTTGACTCTCCAGATTTACCTCCCAAAGCTTTCTTCTTTTTCCCACTTTGCTTCCCCATACTAATCCCACAATTCAATTATTAGTCTTGTTTTTTCACAATTCAATTCCAAATCCAATCAACAAAATCTCAAAATCCAACTTATAACTCTTATACAACACAGCAGAAATAAAAACTCAAAATCCAATATACACCTCTTATACAACTCACCAGAAATAAAACCTCAGAATTTAATCTTCGTATAACTTAAAAGCCTTCAAGGGAAAAAAATAATAATAATAACAATTCACAAGACCTTCAAATTCACCAAGGGTAACACCCAACCAAACCAACTTACATGAAAACATGCAAGAGAAACTTCACCCACCAAACAAACTTACCTGCAGAGAAAAATAGCCAAAACCCGTATAGAAGAATCCCTCAAAGCCCCCAATTTCTACCGAATTTGCAATAAATAGCCCATCAAGACCAAGTGTTGACCTTTTAATCCAATTGGGTATTCTTCAAGCAATCCAAAGATATCCACAGAAAAAAAAACAAAAAACAAAAAAATCCCACCAAAACAAATAATGTTGTTTCTTCCCTCCAAATTAAGATTCTTCCTTCCCAGCTAATCAACAATATATATTTCTGTATCAAATCCCAATTCAGAAAGAATGACAGAAATGTGATGAAAAATAAAGGGAAAAAAAGGCTTGTTTCTGCTATGAGAATTTGTAATTACAAACCAAGATGTTTTTTCTTTTTCTTTTTTGATGCGGAAATGAAGGAAACGTGATAAGGAACTTAGCTGAAAATGTTTCTGGAGTTTTTATTTTTCTTTAAAAAACTTTGCAGGATATTAAAAAGAAGAAGAATGTGGAAAGAAAATAACTCTTCTTTCTGAAAGGATATATTGAGCAGAAAATGCAATGCAAAACACACCACCCAATGTTTTTCTTTGTTGTTTCTTGTAAGCAAACGAAAAAAAAAAAAAGGAAAAAGAAAAAGAAGAAGAATTTTACTGCTTGACGTATACGCCACTAAAAAAGAGAAAAAAATAAACCAGAAAAAAAGCTGTATCTTGACTAGTATTTCTAGTGATGTTGGATTTTACTTTTCCTTTTCCTTTTTATTTTTTCAAAATTCTTGTGATGGTTAGTTGGTTCGGACAAAAAATAAGGTGAGACCGGCTTGGTTCCGTGGACTCCAAGGTTGTTGGGGACGTTTAGTTCGAGTCATGCGAAAGATTGTGGTGCGTGCGTGTGGTCCCAGGAAGAGATTTTTGAATTTGGATTTTCTTCCAACTGACATTTTATTTTAACAGGGTTTCCAAAGTTAATAGTGTATTAACAGTAAGAGTTAAAAATAAATATAATTTATGACCCAAATTTAAAGGGTGTTTGTCTTTACTTATTTAATACTTATAAGTATTTAAATAGTAAAAAGCTTATAAGAGAGTGCTTTTCTCTAAATGTTTATAAACATCTAAAATAAGCAAAACCAAACACCCTCTAAATCTAATTTTCTATTTTAGATGAGTACTCTTGATTTAATTATTCTCAATATAAGGATGTAGTGCACACTCAAAATTTTACCGGTTAGTGGTTGAGTTTTGTCGGTTGTTCTCGTGGTTCAGTTCTACCAATTAAATTTCTCTCATTACAAAAAAAAATATTTTAACATTTAAATACTATATTTAAAATCTTACTTCCTTTTATATGATTTTGAAATTTAAAAACAAAATAATTAATTAAAATACATTATTAAAATATTAAAGCAAATATTAATTAAGAGAGAATTTTAATTTAACCGCTTCATATGTGGCCCGTCAAGTTAATCGGCCACAAAGTGTGATCACCATTGTCAGAAATTCTTCTTGTGTTTTCCAAACTTGGAATTTTCTTTCTTTTTTTTCCCTTTTGATGAAAGCTAAGCTCTTTTAAAGTTGTAATTTCATGATATAGTGATGCATTTAAATTTATACTTTTAATCAGTGAAAAATTTTGTGATAAGAAGATATAAATTTGTCTGAATTTAAAGATTTTGATTGTAAAAAATTATTACTGATTTCACCTAATTTTTGGAGAATATTTACTTAATTATTTTAGTGCACAAAACATCCAGAGAAGGTGTAAAAAAGCAGCTTGATTAGTCTGCCCATTTTGGGGCATATAATTTCCAACAATAAAAAGCATGTGAGAGGAACTTTTGATAAGCCTCAAAATAAGCAGCGCCAAACAGGCTCTAGGTCTTAAGTTTCTCAATATCGTGCATAACATTGATGTTATTTCAAACACAATTTGAGCGCAATTGCATTGCAACTAATGTATGAATTATGTACCAAGCCCTTTTTTTGGGTTTTTGATCCCAACCCTAATCCAACTCAATACCTGTCATGAGATTTGGATTTAAATCATTATTTTTACAAAAATAGTGTTAATTACTTGAATTACGTTCTAAATTTCATGTGTAGGTGTGTGCCAAGCCTCTTCTTATACTCTTTTTTCTTTTATTTTTTTATTTTTTGTTAGATGATCTTTTCAGAAGGAGAGTACTTTAATTGAGTATTTTATATAAACAAGTCATTTAGTATCCATTAAAGGGTGTATATTTTATTCTTAAAATTATAGCGTACGTATTTTAAGAGATCTTTAAATCATGTGTATTTTAGCATGAAAAATTTAATTAACCCTCACAGAAAAAATATTGTTGAGTATAAATAAAATTTTAAATTTGTCCTTTTTTTTTTTTTTGAGAACAAGCTTGAAGTTTATATTAACAATAAAAATATTGAAAAGACTACAAAGACATCAACAATATACAAGATACAAAATAAAAAATTTGTAAATAAGCAAACAAGGGTCCAAAAAAACTAGTACAAGTCCTAACAAAAAAAGCAAAAAGAACCTATCATAATCGTATAAACAACACAATCTGCCACCTGATTGGCATGACCATAGAAATGCTTGATTACATAGCCAAGATCAGAAGATAAGAGAAATTTCTGAACAGATAAACGTTTCCAGATGGAAATTGAGAAAACCACGAAAGCACAAGAAATTTTTACTACATCAGAGCCAACCATAAAATAAGCAGCAACATACCCATACTTCTTTGTGCTCAATTAGAGTTGTTAGAGAACAAAATACCTGCAAAGTCCAAGTAACTGGTGGAGAAACTAATATATAAGACAAATAAAAAAGCCACAACAATTACATAACAAAAAAATAATGTCACTAGGCCATAACTAGGGCATGAAGAGGGGGGGGGGGTGGAGGGCGTGGGTTTTGGGTTTGGAACTAATTTGTCCCTAACCATGCATGCATGACGGCAATCCAAACAAACCCTTACTTTATTTTGATTGGAGTTAATAATATTCATAATCATTTATCTTTTCCGGATTTATCTTTATCTTTGTCATAATTGTGAAGCAATTTTCTTATCTTTCAAATGTAAAAGTCCCGATCATCTATCACCATTAATTCCTAAAACAAAATCCATCAAGAAATAGACAAAAAATGTTATGATTATCACATGTTTGCCAAGTCTCGTTTCTTTCAGGTGATAAGCTTGTCTCAAATTATGTAATATATTTGTCCAAATTGTGACATTTCTTTATCCTCCCAAATAGTATCACTTCTATCTATTTTTGGATAAATTTCATTTTAAGAACTAAATTAAAATGTTATATTTAAAAGATAAGAAAATAGTTGATGAATGTTGTCCTAGTAGATGGGGTAATTATCAATTTTTTTTTAAAGCAATAGAGATAAGAGAAAGAAAAAAAAGAAAATAATAATAATGTAGAAATACACAATGTTTATGTGGTTTGACCATCAATTTATGTATTCACACAGCAATAAAATATATCTACTAAATACAAAAGATAAAGGGTAGATTATACAATAGTCCCTCACAATGTGCTCTTTCATTAAGCATCATACTCGTTCATGGTTTAAAAAAAAACGTAGCTCAGTAGAAAACGCGTTTCTCGCTCTCCTCTCATTTCTGTCTCTTCGTTCTTCTCTTTCCTCACCTCTCTCTTCTTTGCTTCATCGATGATGCTATCAGGCATTTTATGTCGAATAAAGACCACCATAAAGTTCGCTTTTTGTGATATCCCACATCGGTTTGTGGGGTGACTTGTGAATTATTTATAAGTAGGTGGAGTTGATATAACTAATAACTTGGGTTAATCATTTTGGGCCAGTTGAATAGAGGCCTAAGTAATTATTAGTTATGCTTATAACACTGGTCTCGCTCGCGGGCCTAGGCTCGGGGGCGTGATAGAATGGTATTCAGAGCCAGTTACCAGCCGGTTACAGGAGCTAATTGCTATGCGGGGCAAAGTGCTACACCAAATGTGCGGTAGGAGCCACCTGTTGAGCCGTAAAAGCCACCTCTAGAGTCCTGCATCGCCTGATTTTGTGTGTGATTGTGTGCACCTTTTGAGCCCGTAGAAGCCACCTTTAGAATCCTGCACTGCCTGATCTTGTGTGTGATTGCTCTAGAGTCCTACACCGCCTGGTCTTGTGTGTGATTGTATGCACCTCTTGAGCCCATAGAAACTACCTCTAGAGTCTTGCACCGCCTGGTCTTGTGTGTGATTGTGTGCCTCTAACAAGGACGTCAGGTCCTCAATGGAGGGTGAATGTGATATCTCACATCGATTGGTGGGGTGACTTGTGACTTGTTTATAAGTAGGTGGAGTTGATATAACTAATAACTTGGATTAACCATTTTGGGCCAGTTGATTAGAGACCCAAGTAGTTATTAGTTATGTTTACAAAACCAGTCTCGCTCGCGGGCATGGGCTCAGGGGCGTGACACGTTTCTTTGCTGATCATAACGATGTGCATCATGTCCCAGAAAAAATCCTAGGTATCGATCCATCATTAAAGCCCATCGTCTTCTTCCTCATGCCGGCGAAGATTCTGGCATCATTTTGCCGCGCCGCTATCACCAATCTCATCCTTTCTTTGTTGTGACCATACCTCCCACGCGGTGTTTGGACGCTCCAAGATTAATTCGCCATTAAAGCGCACCTTTCTTTGTTGTGACCTACCTCCCACACGGTGTTTGGACGCTTCAAGATTAATTCGCCATTAAAGCGCACCTTCACTTTAAAGTATGCATACATATATGGTAAATAAATAGTTGTGGGATAATGAACAAATATTTGATATATATATATAAAAGTCAGTGAACAAATAGTTGTGGCGTAGTGAACAAATATTTGATATATTTATGTATGTGTATGTGTGTAAGAGAATGGTGAACAAATATATGTGAACTAATGAACAAATAAACGTGTCTGTATTTGTGTGTCTGTGTGTGAGAGTAGTGAATAAATAATTGTGAGGTAATGAACAAATATTTGACGTATAAGTAGTGAACAAATAGTTGTGACGTAATGAACAAATATTTGATATATATATGAAAGTCAGTGAACAAATAGTTTTGAGGTAATAAACAAATATTTGATACATATATGAAAGTCAGTGAACAAATAGTTGTGAGGTAATAAATAAATATTTGATGTATATATGAAAGTCAGCGAACAAATAGTTGTGAGGTAATAAACAAATATTTGATGCATATATGAAAGTCAGTGAACAAATAGTTGTATGTGGGATAATGAACAAATAGTTAATAAATAAATAATTGTGAGATAGTGAACAAATAATCAATAAACAAATAGTTGTAAAGTAGTAAACAAATAGTAAATAAACAAATATGTACTACGTGTGAACAGTAGCACGTACTGTCCATGCACAGAAAGAGTACAATGTTTAATGGACGAACAACTTGTGAACAATCATGATATAAGGTCCCAAGATAAGGAAGTCATAAATTTTCTATAAAAGGAGGAAAATCCCTCAATAAAATGCTAACTCTCTTGCTAACATAATTACAATGCGACTCACACCCACACCCTTTCTCCCCTGTCAGACGTGACTTGTGACAATTAACTACAAACTAGAAAATCTAGAATTAATGTTAATTCCATCCGATTGAAGACTCCACTTCTGAACTTTTTATCAGACTTATATTTATCAATTTAAGTTAATTTCAATAATAAATACGAGAAAAATTTAAAAAAAAAGAGTATTTATGTTATTAATTTTGTTCAATTTTAACTGGAAGTTTTTTTTTTTTTGGCTTTCCACAAACAGGCTGGAAAAGTTTATTGTAGTAGGAAGCAAACTCAGAGCCAAAAGTTGAGAAGACGGCTTTTCGGTGGTGTGTTGAATCCTCAAGAAATGTTTAATGGTGGTGATGAGATCAAACAAGTTTGAAGTGGTGAAAGGCTTGGGTGGACAAGTGGTGTGGGGTAGACGGGTAGTGTTGTGTGTCTGCCACTAATAGATCATCACCGCTTTATCCGAAAAGGAAGCGCGCAGAGAGAGCATGTGAACAAAAGTTAACCAAAACGGTGGTGGGAGCTCACCAACTGCCAAAAACCCAAAAGCAACAACAACAAAAAAAAAAAAACAGCTTGCATCACTTGCAAGGCATCTATCTGAAGCCCTGTTTGGCTAAGTTTATCTTTAAGCACTTATAAGTAACTCATACTTATAAGTAAAAAATTATTTATAAACAAGTTATAAATAAGTAAAGATGTATTTAGATAATATATGCTTATAAATTATCGGTATGTTTGGTAAATAAGTACTCATAAGTAATAATAATAGTTAAAATAACTAAAATAAACATGTCATTAATTAATGTGTACATTTTTTTAAGGTAAATTGGTTTTCTTATTTATTTGACCAATGAGCTTATAAGTCTTTCAAAAAATAAACTGATAAACTGGTGTTTTTTTTTGGCTTATAAGCCATGAAAATTCGAACAAAATATGCTGTCAAACATGTAAATTCTTTTTTTTTATTTGTAAACTAGTTTGACTTATAAACTAGCTTTAAGCTTGGCCAAATAGACTATCTTCAAGTAGCACTGTAGCAGTAGACAATAGTGGAATCATATCAAAAGACAGCAATTTCAATACGATGCCGTCTTGGATACCACACAACAATCAAACTTCAATGCCTTGTGAGCCTTTCACAAGCCACCGTTCTAATTTTTTTTTTCCTTTTCTTTTCATTATTTTATAAAATAATTAAACTTTAGGGCATGTTTGGATTGGTTTTTTAGGAAAAAAAATATTTTTTTCTTGAAAAAAGTTACATTAAATTTGTAATAACTATTTTATTTAGTTTTTAAAAAAGTTGAAACTTTGAAAAAAGTTCAAATACATCTTTTTTTAAAAGTTAGAATGTTCAGCTTCTAAAAAAAGTTATTTTTCAAAAACTATTAAAAAAACGCTTTTGAAAAAAAACCAATCTAGACGGCCCTTCTTATTGCTTACAACATTTGTATTAGTGGAATTAGCCCTCATTTAATAAGTCATATGAAGTTGATCTAATGGGAATTGGGAGAAAGGAGGACATCCTTTTTTTGTTTTTTTCCTTGACACAGTACCTCCTCCTTTAGGCTACAAAGATACATTTGACCAACAAGAGTTGAAACGTACTATTATGGACATACAAATCATTTGATACGCAAGGCATTTTGTGTTGCCTTATGATAAAAGGATTAAAACATGACATACTTGTGCATGAGATTATTGAGAATTTACATTCTCAAAAGATGGACAATTAATGAGAACTAGCAAGGGCGAAATCAGAAAATGATCATTGGAGGGGCTGATATTTGATTACGTGTTTAAGTAGGAACTACCGTCAATTTAGTCTTCAATTGTTTTAAGTAAAATACAAGTCTTCCTTTCTTCTACACGAGGAAGAGAACAACACATATATAATAATAATAATAATAATAATAATAATAATAATAATAATAATATTATTATTATTATTATTATTATTATTATAAAACAAAGTTTAGTCATATTAGATATTTTACACATAAATAAGTGTAAAAAATATTTAGGAAGAAAATATAAGATTATGTAATAAAAAATTTATTCATGCAGTTGATGAAATTAAGTTTTTCTCTCTTTTACAAAATTATCTAGCTAAAATAAATAAATTGTATATGGAGAAACTCCCTAAATAAATAAATTCTTTATGAAAAATGTCCTAGATTTTATAAACTTCTCTAAATTTATCGTTGCACAAAAAAATCTAAATAACCTAACTAACAAAATAAATAAAATAAGCATTGTTGATATTTATTTGTTAAAATTATTTATTTATTTATTAGAAAAATTTTATCACTCAAATATAATCTATATAGAGAAAAATGTATACTAAAAATATCACTATGGAAATAACTTCAAACAAAAAAAAAAAGAAAGGAAAAAATTTCCTGCGGGGGAGGGGGGCGTGCCAGAGGGCGTTGCAAGGCCCCCGTCGGCCCTCCATTCCGCCCTAACAACTAGATATAAGAAAGTAAATGGCATGCATGGTCGTTCATAGTGTGGTATGAGGAAAGAATGAACT
The DNA here is from genome assembly GCA_028554755.1 of Cordia subcordata. Classification (NCBI taxonomy): domain Eukaryota; kingdom Viridiplantae; phylum Streptophyta; class Magnoliopsida; order Boraginales; family Cordiaceae; genus Cordia; species Cordia subcordata. Next base: position 13,235,826 of record JAPTOF010000008.1, read on the forward strand.
TTGAGATATAAGAAATTATATTCATGTTTGAACCTAGATGGTGAATTGTTAAATACCAAGAAGGAGATGTTTTAAAAACTATCAAGTTAGTAAGTCGAGCCACAGGCAAGTAGAATCAATTAATGCTGTGTTTAGTTCGTTCTTATTTTAAGATATTTATTTTATTTGATAATTAATATAGAAAAGTATTATTTATTATCCATTTCTTAAAAACTAGCTTTTAGTAACAGCAAAAATCAGATGCTAAATAGCATTAGCAATCGACAATAGTGATCACTGAATTGAAATTATTGACCAACCTTGAAATTGGTCACTAATTGAAAGTCGGTTGCTAATCACATTGTTTGGTCGCTAAAATAGCATGTTTTGGCAATACTAAAATTGGTCATTAAAATTAGAGACCAATTTAGCGACCAATTTGTCTATCACTAAATTAGAGACCGATACATCAATTACTATAATTAGCGACCTAATGTTGGTCGCTAAATTTAGCAACCGATTTGTGTTGATCGCTGAAATCGGTTGTCAATTTTAGCACCCAAATCAAATTGGTTGCTAAGTTCGCCATCTTGAATTTTAGTTGCTGACTTAAAATCAGTGGCTAATTTGGCCATCTTGGATTTTAGCGACCGATTTAAAATCGGTCGCTAATTTGTCCATCTTGAATTTTAATGACCAACCTAAATTGGTCATAATTTTGCAATGAACACCCTATTAGATTTTGGATAATCCTAAACCGTAAACACAAATCTGCTAGCAATTTTATATGTCAAACTCATACATATCACCACATCTTTGTAACACAATCAACAAAATACATTGTAACACAAATCCAAATTCTTTTCACATAAACAACATAATAATGTGTCACAAACCTACATACACCAACATCAATCTTATTTTGCTTGATCATTGTAACTCGTTTACATTGGAATTTTTGCTCCAACTTTGTTTCCTTGCGCTACAATTGTTGCTCAACTTCTTCTTACACTTGTCGCGCCATGTCTTCTCGCATTTGTTGCATTTGCATTTCGTACTTCTCTTGTTGTTCAAAAACGCAAACATCTAATTCTGCTTGAAAGAGCTAATTGTAACCTACAAAAGAAGGTGTTAACCTATCTTGTTTAGGAGGAATGATCCCTTTGAAGTTATTGATGGGCAGACCAAATGTTGCACCCTTTTTCACATCTCCCCTTCCCCCAATTGATTCATAAAAGATTTTAGAGTCAAAATAATTATCCTATTGGTTGATGCTACTTTCTTCACCCTCATCACATTGTTGTCTCTTATGAACACGAATCTTGTTATAACATTCTTGCAAACAGCGAGTCCACAAATACACTTTGCTTCAAAACAACTAATCTAAATCATAAAAAATAAAATGTAAAGCTAATGTAGCAACAAGTTAGATACATTACTGAGACTCTTTTTGCTTTAGAGCTAATCCAATCAGCCTTTCCTTTATCCTTCTTATGTGTTTGCTCAAACAAATCAATCTTTGTAAAGTTTGGATTTTTTTTCAATCTATACAATGCATATTAAAAACATGGGTTTTTTCTTATTTTTTTATAGACCCCTTATTTTTAGGCATAGATATACCGCTAGTCCCTAAATTCACGAAATAGCAATTGAGGCCCCTTGTGTTTTTCTAAAAGTTGCACACTTGTCCCTCTATCAATTTCTCCGTTAATTTGTTAATGTATTTTGAGAAGTGCCCATCTTACCCTTATCTTATTTAATAAAATGTTTATTTAGCTCTTGTTTTATTTAAAAAATTTAAAAATTAAATTAAAAAAAGAAAAGAAGAAAAATATCCATCACCCACCCCCAACCCCCCATCCTTACCAGCCCTACCACCCCCAATCTATACATACAAACACACGCATATACACATGCAGACACTGACACAAACACATACATAACAAATCATTTTTGCCCATTTTCATCGAATAAATCCCGATAGAGTTTGATCAACACCGCAAGAGTTGATTTACATTGCTTTCAAGAGCATCAACATGGTGATTTACATAATTGTTGACACATGGAGAATTATGAATATTGTTGATAGATTCCAGGGCTGAGTGACATTCTTGATATTGTAGAGATGGTAGAGGTGAAAATTTTTCTAGTGATATACATACATACATACATACATACATACATACATACATACATATATATATATATGTATGTATGTATATGTAATCCAAATCCTTTAATTTCTGATTTTAATTTTAATATTTGTTAGGGATTGGGTTGGTGGGTGATGGTGGGGTAGTCGTGATGGGTGTAGAAGTGGGGTAGTGGTGGCGGGGAAGGGGATGGGGTTTCAGCTGAAGGTTTTTTTCTTTTATTTTTATTTAATTTTTAAATTTTTTTATTTTTTAAACATAAAATAAGGGTGGTAAGGGGTGTTGGGGGGAGGGGTTAATTCTTTTGAAATATGATGAATAAAAAAAAAGAAAAGAAAACACAAAGGGTGTATGTGCAATTAAGGGCAAAAAATGAAGCCTAATATCATTTTTAGCGCGTGTTGAACACTTGCTGTCAAAATAGACGAAAATCGTAGCGAAGAGACTAAACGTGCAACTTTTGAAAAAACATAGACGGTCTCAATTGCTATTTCATGAATTTAGAGACTAGCAGTGTATTTATGCCTAAATACTGGGAGTCTATAAGCAAAAAAACCCTATAAACATGAGAATACAACAATAAAGATTTATATATAACGAACAATATATATTTTGTATGCATGTGAAGAAAAACCTCTCATAGCCCCAATTCTTCGAAATTTATAGAGCCACCGGTGTGCAAGGAATATGACCCATCTATTGCCCCTTTTGTCCAGTTTGCTTTACCCGCTTCATGTTTTTTTACCCATTTGCCATTCTTCCACAAGTCCACGAGATTTTTCCAATCTTTTTGCTCAATCCAATTTGGTGGAAAGTCCATACTAGCATCATAAAGTTTAGCTTGTTGAGATTCTTATTTGGCAAATTTTCTAGCACCATATAACAAGCATTTCATCCTCAAGCTACAACGTTGGTGCCAAATTTGTTATGCACCATTCTACGACATTGGTTCCAAATTTGGTATGCATCATTCTCCTCCTCAGGTGTTTCAAACTTATAACATTGTTTTTTACATTACAAGACAAGAACATTTAGAAACATACATAAAAAGAAATTATTAGCTAAATTTCAATTAAATATGATAATATAATGAATATTTATAGTCAATATTAGTAGAACACCTTTCCATATAAGTTGTTTATAATCTTTAGGAATCACTTTCCATGACACCCAAGGACCTTTAAAATGGCTCCTAGTTATATGTGATGTATATCTAACCCATTGTCTTCCTTTGTAAAGGTGAAGGCTACAATGAAAATAAATTATATAGTATTATAAGTAATAACTTCATTAACTTATAATATCCAACTAATGCTTTATGATGCATATCCTTTATTTTTGACATGTAACTGGTCTCGATTCTCAAGATTCGGAGGAGGATGCAAAGCAGCACCTTAACATTTCTCATTGGTCATCTATGTCTCATCATCGTCATAAGAGTCACTGTCATGCTCTTTTGTTAATAGAAAAAGATAAAACACATGTTACTAAAAGAAACATTTAAGAACATAGAACTAATGAAAGTAACTTCATCTTCAAAGTTACAAACAAATTTTCATTGATTATGGTTTATTAGATCTAATAATTGTTTCACTTAAAACAAAACACATGTATATATCTCCTAAGGCTAAACGTATAGCATCTTATTCATTAACCTCTCACAGTATTACAATGTTAGTAGAAAGATTTAGGGTGAATTGCACAAAATCTCCCTGTGGTTTGACAAATGTGCACAATACCCCCTATGATTAGGAAATTAGTGGATTGTTCCCTTATGTTTTTTAAGAATGTGCACACATCCTCCTAAAGCTAACTAGTGTTAGTTTTTTGACCGATTTTAGGAAAATATCCATTTTTCCCTTATCTTATTCCATAAAAAATCTATTTTACCCTTATTTTATTAAAAGTAAAAAAAATAAAAAAAAAATAAACACAAACTAGCCCACCACCCCATCTTGCTGCCATTACCCTTCTCTCTAAAAACTAGCATCTCCCCGTCACCTCTACCACTCCCTCCCCTCTACCACCACTACCCCAATTCCCTTCGCCACCACCATGAGTAGCAATTACTACAGCAACAACAACAGGCAAAAGATCCAAAATAAATGCACCCAAAAATGACCCTTCACTTATTGCAATCAATAAACAATGCTTCTCAGAAAACCAAGCGAAACACCAACAGGTTATGATGATCAATTCTTCCTCATCCACTGTCTCCCTTCCAATAATTCACAACATTACCACCGCAATGGTCGCCACTGTGATGCCACCACCAGTAATGCAGTTCTTTTGGATGGGAACATGTCGAACACATACATCGAACACATTTCGATAGGGAAAGGGGGTAGAGGGTTGCGATAGGAGGAGGTAAGGGGGAGGAGGTAACAACAGGAAGGGAGTTGGGGGATGTTGATATGGGAAATAGATCGGGGGATTGGGAAGGGGGAGGGGGAGGGAGAGGGGGAGGGGGAGGGGGAAGGGGGAAGGGCCCGACTAGGGTAGGGGGTGGGGATGCTGACGAGGTAAAAGGTAGAGGGTGTTGCTTGGGGGGGTACTGCATAGGGGGTGGGAGAGAGGAGAAAGAAGATGATGAAAGTTGGGGGTAGAGGGGTGTTGTGTGGGGTGCAAAGGGGGTGAGGGAAGGGAGGAAGAAGATGATCAAAGTTGGGGGGTAGGGGGTATCCTGTGAGGAGGGGGTGCTGTATAGGGGGTGGGGAAGGGGAGGAAGAAGATGATGTTTTCATTTTTTCTAAAAAAAGTTTTTAATAAATATCTTTTATTTTAATTTTATTTTAAAGTTTATTAGGGGTAAAATAGTCCATTCGTTATGTTTGAAATCAAAATAATCAAGCAGCATCTCATTGTGCGCGCGTGAAGCTCAAAAATCGTTATCTCGGACGAAAATACTAACAGTGGGGGTTGACATGCACTCTCGCTAAAACCATATGGGGTATCTTAGCTAATTTCTTAATCATAGGGAGGTGTTGTGCATATTTGTCAAACCACAGGGGGATATTGCGTTATTCACCCAAAGATTTAATTATAATGATTTGTTCAAGTTATTTTATGATAACTACATAAACAGTTATTGTTATTAACAATCTAATCATATCATCAGAGAATGAGCCTTTAAGAATGAGCCTTGAAGAATTAAGAGATGTTTAAAAGATGGAGCTGAAGAGTTCTTCCTTAAGCCTGTCCAACAGTTTGATGTAAAAAAGCTTAAACCTCACTTGTTAAGAGGAAAAGCTAAAAATCAATCACCTAGCTATAACAAGAGAAAAAGCATGGAAGAAATGCCTTTCACAAGAAAGATTAAGAACAAGATACTTGGATTTGTTTGCGGGTGGTTAGGATTATGCAAGGAGGCAAGGAGTTGTCGGTTGTTTGTCATGCTGTGTATAAAGCAAAGCAAATGCTAAGAGAGCTTGGAGCGAGTATCAATCATATTTTTCATGAAGGTAACTGTCTTGCAAATTACCTAGCTAACGAAGGTACTGATGCTGTTGGTCTTGAGGTCCTTGAAGATACGAGGTCTAGGCCAAAACTCTGGGGTGTAATTCGATGTGATCAATGGCAACTGTCTAGCTTTAGGTTTTAATTTGCCACGGATTATATTTTGGTAGGATTTTAGTTTTCTTGTAAGGGTAATAGTACTACCTTCTTTATATTTTTGCATACATTGCATTTCATTTACACTGTATACTAAAGGTTAGTCTGTCAACCTTCATGCCGAGGACTAGACTAAAGGGCCAAGCTCCCCTCCCTTCTAATGGTAATTTGTGGTAATAAAATTTCTGAGAGTGCCGCCTCCCTTTCTTTGAAAAAAAATACTTGGATTTGTAACTAAGTCTGTTAAAAAAATTTTGAGATGTAATTTATGACACGAAAAATTTAACGAGTAAAAGTTTGAATTTTAACATCATAAAACCCCTTATTTAACCATATTCTACTTTTTATTAATCTAACAATAGCATGCAAAAGAAATCCGCTTAGGTTAAAGCTCATCTAACTATGGTCGAAGGGGAAGGGGATGGTCACATGAATTGAATCCAACCAACGAGCATCATCCTCCCAAGTGAACAATTCATATCAATGAGCATCATCTTTCTAAACCAAGTAACAAAATTTCATCTTCCAAAATTACAACAACTAAGTATTCAGGGCTCGTTTGGAAATAATGCTGTTTCCAATTTCCTGTTTTTGTTTTGCGTTTTACAAAAATGAGTTCGAAAGACTCGTTTGTTTGCATTGGCTGTTTTCAGGGAAAAAGAAATAAGCAACATCATTTTCTCATCTTGAATAAATGAAAAGAATTGGTTTCCTTGCATTGAGGAAATGAGTTGTGGGAGTGGTTTAGAAGCGTGCTATATTTTTAATTAAATGAGGTTCAAGGCGCATTTTTCATTAAACGAGGTTCAAGGCTCAAGTCACGCTAGCTAATTTTTTTTTTCTTTTAAAACATTTCATCTGATACAAATTCTAAAGAACGACATATTCTTCATCCACCCAACTTCTCTCCATCTTCTTCTCCTCTAAAAATCTACAGATCTATATTTTTACTCTTTTCTCTCATCAATTAGGTAAGTTATTTCATATTCTTGCATATATCTATTTCTGATTTCGTGATTTTGATCTGATTTTTCTCTCTAGATTACTTCTTATCTTCTTCACTCAACAATCAGGTACAATTTAATTAATTATATTACTTTTTTTAATTCATGACAACATAATTTTTTTAGTATCCACCCCTCGTTTTTTTCCCTTTATCTTTCTTCAAAAACCTTTAAACACATGAGCAAAAGGCATTGTTTTAGATTTGGGTATCTGAGATATTTTGATATATATGCATTGTTTTCGGATTTGGGCATTTGAGATGTTCTGATAAATATGCAATGTTTTCAAATTTGGCTAAAAGGCACTATAGAGATTAGAATAGGCTAAGAAAGATGATTTACATTATCACTATGCAATTATATATACACAAACTTTACAAGATACAAAAATGTATAGAATCTGTATAACATTACCAACAAGAGATACAAACATATTTGAAGGAAAGCTAGGGAACTAGGACTCTCTCGTTAGGCATTGTTTCTACATTTGGGTATTTTAATTATGATAACTAGTAATTTCGCAACTATGCTTTGCATGGGTCGACTTTTTCTTTTTCTTTTTTGAATTATATACTTTATGTAGTTCTTTATTTATAAATCTTTTTGCTAATTTTCAGGCTTAATTTACCTCTATTTACATTTGGTTAAATCATATAGTATGTACTGTGTTCAGTGTTAGATGTCTTTTTGGTTAAATCTTTTATGCTTAAATAATATAATATCCTGATAATCCTTTTGGCATTTTGTAGGTAAGTTTGGCATTTTGTAGTAATATATATTCTTTTACCTTTTTGAGCAAGTAGTAATATATGTTTAGACTTTTTGCTTCTTCATTTTGGTGTATTTTTGGAGCCTTTTTCTATTACTTTACCTATTACAAAGTTTATATTATTAATTGTTAAGATCATAATGTACATGTTGATATATTAAGATCTGATGATGTTTCTTTTTTTATTTATAATTTGAAGAACGGTTTATATAAGTTATGTTCCAAGTATGTTCTTTTTCTTTGATTATTTACTTTGGTTAAGATAATAGTTTGCATATTCTATATAATTACAAATAAAGAATTAAACTTGTGTGTAAATAACATGATAATTACAAATAAACTTAAATCAAAAAGTTTTTTATATGTATAGGCTTGTGTACGAATCATAACATGTAGTAATATTAAAGAATTAAACTAAAACTAGAATGACCAATTGAATACACAAGTAATATAGATTTATTAAACAAAATAAAATGAACTGCAAGAAATAAAAAGAAAATATTAATAAGAAAGAAAGTAAAAGAATATCAAATGCAAATTAGAATGGAGGCTTGAGTTGGATTTAATCTTCTTAAAACTTTAACGCACTGCTGCGATATTGACAGCTCTTTTCACAAACCTCCTAGGATAAATGGTTTACCTTTTGTGAATATATCACTCAAATTTTTAGAAGCTAATAATAAGGATGGTGTTAAAACTTTCTCAACTATGCAAGCTTATAGACTATAAGAAATACTACATGCAAAAAAAAAAAAAAAACCTTCATTTATTTTGTATATTTTTGAAAGTTTTTACAATACTACTATTTATAGATGGAAGAATTGGTAAGGTATAAAGTCTATCATAAATAAGACATTCGAAAGTCTTAAAACCCCCTTATATTAACCTTATGGCTTAAAAGTCACATTAAAGATGACACTCCAAGGGGTTCAAAACTCATATGTATTAACTTTCATAACCAATATAATAGGGAGATCAAAAGTCTTCTAAATGAATAATATGAAAATTTTTATTAATTAAATTTATAATATTGATAAAAAATTTAGGTGACTTAGCAAACAAATGAAAGCTAATGTGGCATATTTCTTCAAGCTACAGTTCGTCATAGTAAAAAAAAAAATATAACTACGTGAAAGTAGAATTATGAATTAGTATGTAGTTAAAAAAACAATTAATATATAAGCTAATGGTATTAAATGGAAAAAGGTGATATATAAGAAAAAGCAATGGATTTCGGTTGAACGGTTGGATTTCTTTCATATGGTTTATTACCATAATTGCAATGCGAAAGCTCATTAAAAATATATATATAGGTAGTGCATAAATAAAATTAAATATCTTGTTAATTCATTACAATGATGAAGTTGGAAATAGGTGCATAAATATAACTAAACACTATAATATATAGATTTATAATAATGTAACATAATATTAAAAATAAATCTATGGTGACTTGGTAAATAGATAGGTGTTGATGGGGCATCGTTCTTTGAGCTCCCTTAGATTCAACTTTTAGCTATATCACTGCACCTTTATCTGTGCCCTGCACAGATTAATTTTTGGATTAAAAATATTAAATTAAGTTGAATTTATTTACTTTTAATAGCATATGAAGAACTTTGTAATGAATATTCTGTGCTCTGCATGAATTTTTTAAATAATAAATGTTAAATTTACTCATGTTTAATTTTTGAAATTCACAAATGAAAAATACTTTAAGGCATTTAAGCATGAAGCTATTAGTAATTAAATTAAAATTAAGAATATATATATATATATATATATATATATCCATAAATGGTAATAAATGAACTTTTTAGAATTCACAAATGAATTAATTTTAAGCATTAATTGATTGATTATTTAAATTTTCAATTAAAACTAATTATTTATTATATCCATAAAGATAAAAATAATAAAAATGAAATAAATAATAAATAATAATTTATTGTGTAAGTTAATAATAAAATGTTCATTTCCATATAAGTGTTGATATAACACTCTTATAATGCTCAAAAGTATTTTTTAATAGTAAACGTTAAATTTACTCATATTTCACAAATGAATATTATTTTAAGAATTAATTTTTTGAAAAAGTAAATTTAATGCTAATAATATATACATAATAGATAAGAAATAAATTTTTAGAATGCACAATTGAATTTTTTTAAAACATTAATTGATTGATCATTTAATATTTCAATTAAAGCTAATAATATAAATTCATAAAGATAAGAAATAATAAAAAGTAAAATAATAAATAATAAAATAATCATACCATGTAAGCGCTGACATGGCACTCTCACAATACTCAAACATGGTACTATCACAATGCTAAAAATAGTTTAACACATATACACACACACACACACACACACTAGTGTGACACCCGTGTGATGCACAAGGAGCGACATATGTGATTAGATATATTAAAATGATAGAGTTTTTGTATCTTACTAAATAAGTATTGAAACAATTATATACTATGAAATTAATAAACAATGATATATATATATATATATATATAAAGAAATGGCATAATATTAATTAAATTAAAATATTTAATACATGAATGGAACTAAATAAATAATGGAAAACAAAAAATGGCCTACGAATGGGCATATTTGATTAATTGATAAGTAATTATGAAAAGTTTGTCATATAGAGTATCACTTGGCAGCACAAAATATTTTGCTTTATTATATAGTATATAAATATTAGATACTATAATAACAGAGGGTTATATTTGTACGACACTTGTCATTATATGTGAGCGACACTTGTCAGTATTATATTGAATTGTGTTCTTCTATATAATATAGTATAGATATATATTAACTAGACATTCACCCGTGCGATGCACGGGCAATTGTCAAGACAGATTTTAGAAATAATATTGACTTGATTTAGGCTGAAAAATATGAATGTGGAAAAGTTGTATTATATTAATGTATTTTATTTTTATTAGTAAAGTATTTAAAAGATTATTGATAATTAGTTATTTATAATAGCAAAGTAGTTAGAAGGTTCGAAAGCAGAAGTGCAAGTATTTATTAGGAAAGAAAATTATGTGATAATAAAATTTTAATGTCAAAATTGATAGTTGATATTATCAAATACGACTTTTGTAATAAATTTGTTTAACTATAAGATGTTCTTCGATTTGGAATAATGGAGAAACTAATTTATTTTTTCAAGAAATTATTAACTTAAAAAAAATTGAGTTTAAAACAGACACTGGACTTTAAAAATATGTAATACAATATGATGTTGTAATTGGTAGAATGCCACTGTTTAATCATAATATAAAAAGTGCACAGTGAATAGTGCGTTAATTAAGCAAGTCTACATCGACATTCTTAGCAGTTTCAGGCATAGTAAGTGCATAGTTAAGGACATTACAAATCATAACACAAAAGCTGGACGTTTAAAACATGTTAACATCATATCTAGTCGTAGATTTCCTTCGGAAAGATAATGAAGTCAAATGTTGCTTTTTCATCTGCACATCCAAAGAAGCACAGGTATCCTTTCTTCAGATCGAAAGCTCACGACACATCAGCAGTCCAGCCTCCGAAGAAAAAGCGATCACCATTCCTTTTCTTGCAAATCCGAAACTTGAATTGACCTTTCTCAGTGCGAAGTTTTATTTCAGTGATATTTTTTAGAGGTTCTAAATCAACCAGTGCTTTAAGAATTGGCTAGTAACAAAAAATGAAAAGATTAAGTTAAGAAAAAAAAAAAAAAAGAACCAATAGTAAGTAATATTGGAATTTATTAATATAAGAGAAAGTACCATATGATCAATTCGACTAGTGAAAACCATTGAAAGGTAAGCAATGCCAAAATATGTTATACATTAAGATGTTATTTTAACATTTTAAATTGAGATTAGATGTTTTACTATGTAATAATACGTATAGTATAAGATATTGTTATTATAAGAATTTTTTTTTTTTGGATTTTTGTCGTTATAATAAAATTAATAGAGAAAAAATTATAAAATCCGTAAATGTAAAAGGTTTACAATTATTTCCGGATTCTAAGTAATAGGCAGTTAATGTGGAACTATATATAGAAACAAAGATCAAACTAAAGGTGGACAAATATGTAAACACACACACACACACACATATATATATATATATATATACACATACTAGTGTGACACCTGTGCGATGCATGTGAAGTAACATATGTGATTGGATATATTAAAACTATAGAATTTTTGTATCTTACTAAATAGTTATTGAAACAATTATATACTATGAAATTAATTAAACAATGATGATATATATAGAGAAATGGCATAATATTAATTAAATTAAAATATTTAATACATGAATGAAATTAAATAAATAATGAAAAATAAAAAATGATCTATGAATGGGTATATTTAATTAATTGATAAGTAATTATAGAAAATTTGTCATATAGAGCGCTACTTGGCATGACGAAATTATAACTTATTTTACTTTATTATATAGTGTGTATATATAAAGTAAACTTCTTGCAAAAATACATAAGAGAAAAACATAAAGAAACTAAAAATAATATAAATATGTGTAATACATTAGTAAATCGTTGGAGCAAAAGTATATAGTGAAAACAAAATCTACAGAATAAATATAGAGTACCGACCGGCTCATTGTGAGTATTGATATGCAGAGTAAAGTAATGAAGAGTAATGATATGCTTAGTCGCTTTGGCAAATTTGTTATTTAGATGGCGGCGCGGCTAGGGTTAAAAAAGGTAAGTGGAACTTAAAACATATTTTAAGGGCTGGGTGAAATATTGTGTGTGTACTTCTATTTGCAATCAATGGAATGGAGTCGACCCAAGTTTGATTTGGGGTCAAAAAGTGATCACATCACTTCAACTAAATCTCGAAGAGATGTACAAGAGGAGTAATTGACTGCTGAGGTACAATTTCTTTTCTTTAAATCTTAACTTTTTTGTCTCTTACTTACAATATAATTAAATGTGTTGTGGTTTCTATTTAGGTCAAATTTCTTGGATTCTTAGAAAAAGATGCATTATAGAGCTGTCTACTGCATATACTAAACAAATCAACAAAAAGCAAATAAAGCTGCTGGTAAACAAATTTCATTGGCTTCAATATAAAGGTGTAAAGGCCGCCTAGGTTTGGTTCTACTAGTACCATTCAATATAAATTATACGACATGGTATTTTATGCTCACTATAGATTATAAAAAGACATGAGACTTACCTGGAAATAAAGGAGTAGGTTTGTTGAAGACATTACACCTCCCGTAAAAAAGTAGATGATTATCTAAAGAACCTCATTTAGCGTTTGGAACAGAGATGTGAGGAAATTTGGATACAAGTTTTTTGTAATACCCTTTCTGTAAATATTTCTGTAATTGTTGCTATTAATGAAATTCTTAGTTTTTTAGCAAACAAGAAAAACACAAATTCCATAGCTTAACTATCGTAAACAAATGAACAATTTCTCATGAGAGAAGATAGGTCCTGGAATGTAGATTAAGTTTTCAGGTCTACTTCAAACGTTTAAAGAAATGAAACTAAAACACATGATAGATATTAAGTTAGACTTCACTTAAATGAACTTTTCGTTAAAAAACAGATTGTAAGTGGCCAGATTTGTCCTTTCTCTTGGTTATTTTCATTCATTTTTTTAGGAGGAAACGGGCATAGCATATGTTTTCAAAGCCAAACTGGACTTAAAAAATCTCCAAGAGCGTGACATAGCTGATCAAGAATGGCTATTCAATCATGAAGCATAACTCACCTTAAAATAATAGGTTTCAAGTCTATTCCCCCCCCCCCCCCCAAAAAAAAATAGAGAGAAAAGAAAAGAGTAATAGTAAGCAGCAAGAAAATAAATCTAAAAGCATTTCAATATACTAAAAGAAATAGAAATGCACACCATCAGTAGCTGAAATTACATAAACACGCAAAATATTATAAGCTCAAAACTAACCTTATTATTAACAATTAACAAAAAACAATAGCTAACCGTTGACTTTATAAACATGTAAATTAAGCAAAAACTAATGGAAATGAAGGCGAGTGTTTGGCGATGGTAAAATTGCAACTGTGTGATCTAAAGGTGTTTAAGTCACAAAATCGTCATCTTGCAGAAGAAAAATCCTTGAAGGTCAAAGTAAATTTAGACCACTGAGAATTAATAACCTTCGAAGCACAAATTAGCAGGACCACTTTTTCGATATTAAGCAAATTGTCGACACAAATAAACTTATTTACAAAGAGGCTAACATTCAAAACTTATTTCTTAAGTAGAGAAAAATAAAAAATAAAAAATAAAAACTACTTCTTAAGAAACACACTAGAATAGAATCACTAATTTTAATTTGACTACATTATCTTACTTAAATGAATCTGAACAGATTTGATGGAGCATAATTGATCCCTATGCACCATAATAAAACCCAAAAAGATTTATAGCAAGTAAATTTGTTTCTCCAAGATTGATAAATTAACTTGCAGAGATTCACTTTGTGGTCAAGAGTATCTGATAAAATATTAGAATCCTAGGCAAATATTTGATATATCTTTAGTTTGGTCCAGACATAAAGTTGAGTATTTTTGGATGCCAATAATTTTAGCTTCTATAATTAATGATATCCTATGGTAAATTCAGAATCCTACCTTGAATGTTAAAACAAGTAGAAGAATAAAAGAACAAAAAGAAGAAAAAGGAACATCCATTAGAATGTTAGGGACTGTGGGCTTTGCTACTTTTGTCATTCTCTATTCTACCAAATAAATTCCCACTTTCATTTCTATAAGACTGGACTTTCTTCTACCTCAGACGCAAAACAAACACTACCTGAAGTTACCCTTCGGCAGCCAGTAGCTTAAGAATTATCTTGACTCACGATTAACATAATAAATCAACAAACCTATTGAGATATGTTTCTACAATAGTTTTTTTTAATTACACAATGATCACTTATAACTTAGTTGCTTACCCTTTTTTGACATTAAACAAATTCTAAACACAAATAGGCTTATTCACAAAGAGGCTACCATTCACAAAATTGTTTCTTATGTAGAGAAAAAGAAAACATAAAAAACTACTTCTTAAGAAAAATATGCGACGGAATAGAGTCACTAACCAAGGACGGAGCCAGTAAGGAATGCTATAATCGGGGTGGGTGAATCCTCATAGATATCAAGTGCCTACATATATAGAGTCAAAAGAGATATGGAGTCCGGAGGGGAGGGGTTTTTCTTCGGGGCTTGAAAGATTGAATAGGTAGGGCCCCACAAGTTATGAATTTGCTGTTGGGGAATTCACGCCAAAGGGAACGAGGAATTCTCAACGAAAAAAGTGCTCTCTAAACCGCATGTGAAAGTAGTTTTCCATCAGATAGTTGTTCTCGTAACTCTACTCTCAACTCGAATTATACATCCAAAAAGGTTTGCTCTCGGCCATTCCACACGCTGCCTAGTAGAGGCGTGATTATCTGAAGTAGATTCTCTCTTTTGTAGTAGATGCTGAACCTGTTGTGCCCTATTGACTAAGAAGGGGGCGGGCATAGCAGCTATATAGACCTCTTTCTTTCTGGTATTGCTAGCCTTCCCAGGCTGCTATCCTAATAGGCCAGCAAGCAAAACGAGGAAAGGGCCCAGTAATCATACCATGACGGTCAAAAAAGCATGTTTCCATCACATAAGAAGCATCGTAGGCCATCCTCGGCTTGCTTTGTTTTCGATGAAAAACAAATCAAATCTTGTCTTGATTCTCTGAAAACCTTTTCCTTCCCCCACCACATCTCCCTTCCTTCGTCAAGCCTTTCTTTTAATGGTTGGGGGAAGCATTCCCTTACTTGAATTTGGTGGTCATTCTTTCCAACCTTAGTCAAATCAAGTAGGGGCGGGTTTGGTTTGAACATAGACTCAAACATGCTTTGAAGGGTCCTAGCTATGCCATACATTCAATACAAAATCTAGAAAGCTACAGATATAACAAAAAAGGGGCGCTTTCCTATGTTGGACGGAAAAAAAAGGACCGGTCATAAACTTAAAAGCTTGCAATGGAATGATTCAAACTTATGGAAGATAGGTGTTTTACACATTGTAAGCTAACAATATTACTTATGTGATCTTTTTTTTTTTTTTTTCCAAATCATACTCAATATTTGTTTTGCTTCTTTTAACTCTTACTTGTCATGTTTTTCCCATGCCAGCTATTATGTGACATTGTTTAAAACGCCAAAGATATATAGAAATGGCTAACTATCAATGGGGTAATTGGAGAGCCACTGTAGATCTTTTTTAAAAGAAAAAAGGATATACATGTACAATGTGACTTCTCTTTTTTATAAGTTTGAGCATTCCGTTAAAAGTTTTGAAATTGAGGTCCTTAATTTCATCTTACACTAATTTTAGACTCTAAAAATCACCCTTTTCCTATTTTAAAATTTTGTATAATATCTTCATTTTTAACATTATCTGATACATCTTTTTTTAAAAAATAAAAATAACTAAAAGGTTATTACTATTTATGGGTTCATTTTATATGTCCCGCCGTCCTTGTCACTAACCTCAATGTGACTGCATTACCTAACTCAAATGATACGAAGAGGTTTGATGTTGCGTAATTGATCCCTCTACACCATAATAAAATCAAAAAAATTACAGCAATTAGTGTTGTCCCTCCAAAATTGATACACTAACTCACAGAGATTGACTTATTGGTCGAGATTGATGATGCTTTGTCCATCATCTCATCTCTTGAAGCAATAGACGTCGAAGACCAAAAATATCCTCTTGAAATGCAACTTATAGGAAGTGACAGATCTGCAACTGATCTGGTTCAATAAGATAAAGAATCAAATTGAAAACAATTAAAAAAAAAAAAAGAGATGATAATTACCTTGAAGATGAAGGTCTTTCTGATCCTACCAACAGATGATTAATTGGATAGTGTTATTTAGTTGAATACATTTACTGTAAGGGACAAAATATGCGATTCAACCTAGCCAAAAAATTAAAGAATAGGTGAGGAGCCAGAAGAATCAAAACCGGAGATTAACTCATGGACGAAAGACTCTCTTTAAAACTCTTCAAAAAAAATATTCAAAAATTCAGGAATGGCGAGTTCGGAAAAATTCCGTTCGGAAAAATTCCATGTGCATTGTGTAAGTCTGTTTAACTTCACTTATGGGAGAAAGGTTTGAAAAGCACTCATATGTGATCCAGTCTTAATCCTCTCATTTTCACCTTATAATTTTAAGACTTATTCTTTCTGTCACACTATTTTGCTTCAAACCCATTTCAGCTTAGCATAAAAGTTGAAAAAATTAAGTTTGCTTCAAGAGGTCATACAACAACCCAAAGAGAAACCATGCAAAATCATTCACATTGCTTCATTGTTCCATTCCACATTAGTATGCCATCATAAAGGAGAATTTGCTCACGTTGTTTCATTGTTCCAAATCACTTCTATACCTACGTCTTCAAGATCACCATCTGTAGCCTTAAATCCTTTGCCTGCACAACTCTTGGGGGGGGGGGGGGGGAAGAAAAACCTTTACCATGCTCTGTTGTCGTTCTAACACTTGATACTGTACAGTAGATTGAGGCCCTAGGATTACAATGATAATGGAATTTGCTGAATTTTATCACCTTTGCAGAAGTAAAGATTGGCCAAGCAAATATTCATGATTTCTCGGATCTCAAACACTTCAAAAAGGTGCCCAGTAATTTAACATATTGGTAGTTGCAACTTTAGAAGATAGAACAAAGGAATTGGGATTAATATGATATATTAGAAGGGAATTATTTTTCGTCCACACCGAAAGTGGGATTAGTTGGATAATTTTCTTGATATGGGCAAGTTTAGAAGTCTTTAAGTTGGATTTTAGTTTATTTGGAACATTATTATTACGTTAAAATTTGGGTAAAAGATACATGCATGTTGTAAGAATATTGAAAGGACTCTAACTTCTTTTCCTTGCAATATAATAAAGTTAAAAAAAAAAATTGAGATCAAAAGCAGTTAAGAACTGATATGAACAATTGATACAGAGATGTGAACAAAAGATCTAGAAAGTCAATTGTTGTTATTGAATAAGAATACATTAATCCCCTCCCCCACGTGAATTAGGCTTTTGTTTTCTGACTTTTCCTTTTCTTGTTTAGCAGTCCACAACAAGTGAATTAGTGCCTCTTATAGAATGGATTTTTGTGTTCAAGATTCTTTTATTGATATATAATTGCAAACTTACGGAACTCAATTGTGCTAATTATAATTGTGCTAAGTTTTAATGTACCTGATTGATGATTTTACATATTTTTTATTATGCTGTGGATATGAATCTTCTGGTGTTATTGTAAATTTATGAATGGCCTTTAGTCCTTCTCTTTAGAAAAAATCATTGCTATCAATTGAAATCTATGAATAGCCTTTAGTTTAGTTATTCTTACGTGCCAGCCTAAAAATTTTAAAATGTACTCACAGTGTTCCAATTCTACTCTTTTTTTTTTTCAACTCAAAAAGAATATGAACTAGTGTGTGTTATGTCATGACTTATTTTCATTTTGGTTAAGATGGATGATTCTCAAAATGATGCAAATGATTGTGTAGAGATCGATGTGAAGGATGTGTGAACTGATGCAATGGAAGAATACTTGATTAGTTTGATGGTTGAAGAGGTGAAAAAAGAGAGTAGAATTATTGCTACTTTTTCAAAGAAAGGGTGGAAAACAATCAAAGACGCACTTAAAGCTAAATCTAGAAAAGAATATTCTATCAGTCAATTGAAAAACAAATATGATAATTTGAGAAGTAGGCAAAAAAATTTTAAGCTTTGATTAAGGAGAGTGGGATGAGTACAATGCAATAACCAGAAAAGTAATTGCAAGCGATGAAATTTGGGATAACTTGGGCAACATGACATCTCTTGCCATTTGTTTCTCGATATTAATTATATACATAATTGTAAAAACTAACCAGTCTTCTATAAACATTGGTAGGTGTATAAGACAGCAAAAAAGTTTAGGAGGAAGGGGTGGCCAGAGTACAATGACTTATCCTTCATTTTGGAGATACACAAGCTTCAGGCATTAATGCTCATCCCTCCACTAAATCACCTTCAAATACTGATAATGAAGGTGATAGTATTTTTAATAAAGAAAAAATGGATCTTAATGCTGATGCTATCATTTTAAGCTATCCTAATGCTACTAGTTCTCAACCTAGTGCTTCACAAAAGAATCAACCTTCTCCAACTTCCATGAAAAAGAAGAGAAGGATTTACTGTAGCTTGTTCGAAAAGGTTTTGGCTAGTATAGGTGAGAACACTAAGAGGAAGAATGACTTGCTTGAACAAAAATTAGCCTTATCATTATCATCTATGGGAGATGACAAGGGTTGAGGCAATTTTATCTCTTCGTAATGAAGTCACCACAAGTAAGAATTGTTTGAAGGCTTTGAATACACTAGGCATTGAAGGTGTTATATATAGGAATGCTGTAAAGCTTTGCATGATTCTAGTCTTTATCGGAGATCTTTTTACATATGCCGGATGAGAGAAAAAGAGATTGGGTGCTTTCCTTGTAGTGTAGTTGTTAGTTTTTTATGACTAGTTGTGTTAATTTAAGCACTTAGTTGTTTTTATGACTTGTTATGTTGATTTACGGATGTGTATTTGTTGTGTTAAGACTTCTTGTATTTCTTTTAAGCATTTGGGTTATGTTGATTTGAGGGCATCTATTTGTTGTTTTAGTGACTTTTTGTGTTTCCTTTAAGCACTTTAGTAATTTCTTTTTTCTTCTATTTTACTTGTTATGTTGAGTTTACATTATTAATTATATCCTTTTAAGTTAATAATATTATTTCTATATTCTAAACATATGGATCCAAATTTTGACTTTGACTCTGAAGATGAGATGTTTGTTTGGATTACTTTGGCTTTGATGGAGTATGATTGATTATATTTAAAAAAGGAACCATGTTGAATTTCTACCTTAGGTGGACATTAGTTGGTGTAGGAACTTATTCATGGTAATCCTACAAGGATTATGAATTACTTCACTGGATAAGCATACTTCTAATTTACTTTGTTCAAAGTTGAAAGAGTTTGGAGGTTTGAAGCCTACAAGAAATGTTATTGTAGAAGAACAAGTTGCTATTTTTCTAATGATAATTTGCCCTAGGACTTGACTCGTGATAATACCAAATGTTTTCAACATTCTACATGGACTATGTCAAAGTATTTTGGCGAAGTCCTAATAGCAATAACTGACAAAGAAGGTGATCACTCGACCATCAAAGGATACCATTCCTCCGGAGGTATAAAATAATCCAAAATACCATCCATATTTCAAGATATTTTAATTAAATTTAAATATCTCACTGCTTATCTTATATTTTGATATCTTTATTTTAAATTTATGTGTCTTATTTTTCACATGATAAGATTGTGTAAGGGCCATAGATGGAATGTGTCTTCGTACTTCCACTCGAACTGATCAACAAATTCCTTATAAAGGAAAAAATATTGATCCAACTTGGAATATGATATGTGTTTGCTCATTTGATATGTGCTTACCTTTGTGATGAATAGGTGCGAAGGTATGGCAAATGATTCAAGTCTTACTAGAAACTGTGGATAACAAGAGCAACGAGTTTCCAATGCCTCTTTTAGGTACAAAAAGTTAAATATTTGATTTTTTTTAAATATATGAGAATGTATTATCCATCTATTTTAACATGTATTATAGGAAAATATTATCTTATTGATTCTGATTATACCAACATGCCTAGATTTCTTTCACCATATTAAAGGGATAGATATCATTTGAAAGATTTTAGAACAGGTGAGAGGCCAAGAAGTCCACAAAAGCTATTTAATCATAGGCATTCTTCTCTAGATATCCTATATGTAAACAAATACCAAGATATCCTTTGAGGAAGCAAAAGTATAATGGCTTGTTGTGTTTTACACAATTTTATAAGGAAAAGTGCACCACGGAATTAATTGTTTATAGAGATGAAGAAGAGATAATAATTGAGGAAAGTGAAAACAAGAATACAACAAGTAGAGTTTAATATGATGTTACTCCAACTCAACAGCGTTACCGGATTCTAAGAGAACCCAAATTGCAAACAAGTTATAGGAAGATATAGGCTTGAACGTAATAGGCCAAGTATGATAGTTGAAGAAATTTGATGTAGCATCCACATAGTTTTAATATTTCTATTAGGACCTAACTTTTATATGGTGTATTTGACTAATAATAATGAATTTAGTATGGTGTATTTGATTAATGGTTGTGATACTATTTATTTTTCATATCTTATGAAATTGTAAGAGTTGTCATTTAAAGCAAATTCTATGATTAGTGAATGTTCATTTTCTTTAGTAACTAAAAAAATGATGGGCGTCGAAACCACCAAAAATAAATTCTAATTTTTTACCTTGCAAATTTAATTTGAGTATGTGGTGAGAAAAGGTCGAGTCAACAAGGATTGAGGAATTTAGAATATGATAATTATGCCAAATAGATCAATCAAATAAGGCACAATCAAAATGGGGGGGGGGGTTTTAATGCAAAAAATCAAATTAAACAAAACTGTTTAGCACACTGGACCACTAAGCGTGGGCATGTAACTGGATGAAAAATAGAAAAATGTAAATAGCAATAAAATTACAGCTACAAATGCAACCTAGACTTAAATAAATACTAGAAAATTAATATTAAATGAAAAATCAATGGAATTAAGCCTGGCCTCGGGTTTAATCTCAGTTTCAGTCAACAATTCCAATCCTAGATGCAAAAATAACTCTCACCTATATTGATAAACTAGTTATGGTTGTCGGCAAGGCCTAACAATCTCCTCGTTCCTCACAATGTTGATAATAGTTTAAACCCACTACGATTTTTCCCTATTATCGCTTTACCTATTAGGCGGTCTAATCCCAGTAGGGTCTATCTAATGATAGCACTAGATTCTAGAAAGACCTGATTCTAAAAGTCGTTTCTTTCACGGTAATCGCTCAATTAGATTATGTGTTTACACAAGAGACCTGGTTAGTACTATTATTAAATTAATTAAATTAATCTATCTAGCTACCTATCAAGAAGCAATTGATTAATCGTTGGCAAATTAAAGAATTACAAGATAATATTAATTCTTAAAATAGTAAACGCATAAATACCAAAATAAAAAGTAAAAGGATAGAATCGGTTAGATCACACGAAATTTTGTAAAACCAAAATTTGGATTAACCCTTGGCTAGAAAGAAAATTAGAACTCTATAGTCATGAAGATGGCGCCTCAGAAAAATAGTCTATTGAAAATTATTTTCTGAATAAAGTCTCGATCTCTTTATGAATCGTACGTAGGAAAATATAAAGGAGAAATTCCTAACTGGTGTCCTTATTGAATAAGGGAATTCTTTAGTTCTAAGGAAAATAAAAAGGTAAAAATCCCTAATTAAAATTCTTAATGAAATAAAAGTCTTCTAGAATTAATCTCCTTCATTTCCAAAATATGGTAAGTCTTCAATGCAAATCCTTTCCAAAAGTGCTGCAAAAATATCTCCGATCTCGGTCAAAACTTGGTCAATCCTGCATAAGCTTTGCATCGTATTTTTCAACATAGCAGAGTCAACTTTATCAGCTACAAACGCATCCAGAAAGCCTTTGAATCCGTATATAAAACATCTACCTCGTTTTTCCAAGTATAAACATGCAAAAACACATAAAAAGCACCAATTAAGAAACATTTAATTCTAGAATTAAGCACAATTAATTATGAATTAAAGGCTTATTTAGGACTTATCAAAAAATTTTGTAATATAATTGTCATATCAAAATATATATGAATGTATCTCTAAAATTATCTATTTTTATTATTCTTTTTATTTTCATTATTTTTTAATAAAATGTTCATATGTGGTTTATTTAATAAAAATATTGAAAGAGAAATGAAAAGAAAGAAAAAGTTTATAAGTTAAAGGGAAACCAAACAAGTTATATATATATATATATATATATATATATATATTCTGCAATTTAACTAAACATATTTATAGTTTTTGTTAGTTGTTGTTGGCAGTTTGACAGTTTTCTATTTATGATTTTGGTTTCTGTTTATCAAATCTGTTAATCAAATCTTTTACAGCATTTACCAAATGAGCCTTAAGTTGAGAATTATGATTAATAATTTCTTGTTTATGATTCTGGTTTCTGTTTATCAAAGTTTTGACAGCATTACCAAACGAGCCCCTTAAGTTGAGAATTACAGCAAAACTCTAAACAAAGTATTTATTCTCAAGTTCCAACCAAGCACTCAATCTATATTAGAGTAAGAAAACTGAATCAAATGAAACCAAAGTCATATTCCATTAGGTGGGATAAAACACATGTTACCAAAATATAAAAGACAAATACTTACCTTGAAGGTAAGATATACAAATGAAAAAATATACGTGAATATAACATTTACTTTGTACAAATGAAGAGGGTGCAGAAGTATGTGGGAGTGTGGTGTCTACATCATCCAATGAAAGTGATTCTCGTGTTTGAGGAATAAATGATTCACCCCTTTCAATAGACAAAGACGTAGGTGTCTGCTCTCCAACATCATGTGAAATGTTTGAATTACCAACCTCACTATGTGATCTCAACCTCACTGAAGATTTAACAAGGTGTCTTTTCCCTCTACCCCGTTGTCTCTAGATATTATTAAACAAGTACAGGTAGTGCATGTAAATATAAAAGAAAGGTAAAGATTTTAACATAGCATTTAGATACAAGTAAAAAGTGTATGACATAACATAAAAATTAATTAGATTAAACATAACAAAAAGTCAGTTATTAGTGATTATATATTATAAACAATATCAAATTTAGTTGAATTCATGATCACTATCCCTATCAAAGTCTTTTTATTGAGAGTCTTCACTAGAGTCATTTCGTCATCGTCATCTTCTTCATCTTCTCCATCATCCTTTTGTTCAAGTTCTTCATCTTCATTTACAGTCCTTTTCTTTTTTAAAGAATTAAAATTTTGGACTAACGGTGCACTTATATCAACTTCATCATCCTTTTCTCCTGCATCATAAAGAATATCAACACTATCTAACTCAGTGTCAATATCAATTTGAATTGGCTTGAACACTTCTTCTTGATAAACAACATTAATGTTATTGTTTTCATTGTCATCTAAACCAAGATATGTAGCTACAAGAAACATCCTTCATGCTTTAGTTTTGCAAACTAGCCACCAATTCTCCTTCCCAATAGGATAAGAAGTGTAATACACTTGTTGAGCTTGAGATGATAATATAAATGGCTCATAAGCACTAATCCTTGATTGGCACATCTATGAGGCCATATTTGGGGTTCACTATCCCCTTTTTGTAATTTAACCACCTACATTTGAATAGCGTAATTAAATTGAAATCAATATAGTGCAGTTGAATGATCTCCTCAATTACACCAAAATAGTCATACTCTTAGTTATCATAACAACTCCCTCGTACAAATACACCATAATTTTGTATTTTCATATCTTGTCCTTTTTCCTCAATGGGAAACTTGTAACTATTCACAAAATAACTTTAATAACTAGTAACAACTTTACCTAGACCAAGGATCAATTCCTTCAGCAGCAAACTAATGTCTATGTTCCCTTTTAACACCTTAGTATGGCACCATCAAACCAAGTTCTTTTCGTGGAAATTTGCAAGACGATCATCGCTAAGAGTACATTGTCAAAATCTCTTTGCCCAAAAAAAAGAACAAAATAATAATTTTATTTGTCCAAAAAAAAGAACTATTTATGTTTCAAAAAAAAAACTAAGATTTGAATTTTCTTACTATATATATCGTTGAACTAATTCTTCATTACAATTATAAATAACATATAAAAAAAACTAAGATTTAAATTTTCTTACTCTATATATTGTTGAACTAATTCTTCATTACAATTATAAAGAACATATAACTAGAGAGCATTAAACTCTTTATAAGTCACATACCAAGATATCCCTTGCCCAAGTTGACACTTTGGATATGTGAAAATCAATAGTCTCTCATTTCTTTCCACCTCTCTACCATCATATCTTAGAACTTGTTTTCTCCTTATAGGCACATAAGACTTAAAATACTTCAAACAAAATTGAGATTTTGCTTGAATTAAGTATGCCTCCACAATGGATCCTTCGACAAAATCCTTGTTCCTAAATTTTTTCTTTAAATTCCCTATACACGTATACAAATTTCATCTTAAAAGATAATCATTGAATTTAACAGGTAATACAATGTAATTAGATAAAGAATTATTGTTCAAACACAAGCACCCAACGGTATTGTATAGGACCATTGACTTTCCCCTCGTAAGTCAAATGAATTGATAGATGTTCCATTGAATCGAAAAATCCTAGTGGAAAGAATTTCTAGTGAGTTCACCTCGATCTTCTTCACATGGTCTATCTTTAAGGTTGTTATAAATAAATCACAAAAGAATATGCTAAGCTTGGTTACTGCTTCCCATATGGGTTATGGGAGCAAGTTACGAAAAGCAATCGGCAACAACCTTTCCATAAATACATAATAATCATGTATTTTTAACCCATGGAATGTCAGATCTTTCATTTTCACACTTTTGGCGATATTTGATGTAGAGCCATTTGGAAGCTTTAGATCCTTCACCAGGTGCCTTCTTTTCATCACGTGACAAGGCACATTTTACTTTTGGTATTTTTTGTTTTGTTTATCCTTCTATCAAAATACAAACATAATTTGTCACGATAACAATTTTCTGCCACTTCTTTACAAGCTTTTGCATTGCATTTGTTCCTAGTCTTTACATTCATTATTGTATTGAACATATTAGTGAAAACAATTTGCTTAATATGTATCACATCAAGATTATGGCCTATAAGATACTTTTCATAAGATATTTTATTCGTATTTATGAAAAATGAGTTTAGGATACTTATTTCTTATCTATATTTTATACATTATAAAAAAATATTAAAAATTAAAAATTAAAAAATGAATATTAAAAAATTACAAAATTTAAAAATTAAAATATTAAAATTTAAAATTTAAAATTTTTAAAATTAAAAATTGGAAAATTGGAAATTAAAACTAGAAAATTTAACATTGGCATACTTAAAACTTTATAATTTAAAAACATTATAAATGCAAACAGAAAATATAATTACAATTTATATTTTATAATTATTATTTAATCATAAAATTATATACCATGACTTAAAATTGAGAACATTATTATCAAATTAACTTATAACAACATTTTAGCTTAGACTAACAAACTTGCAAACCAAATGATCTTATTACATCATACACTTATTTATTATAAGACATTTATTAGATAAGATACTTAATAGATTTTAGATTTAAGATGGTCAGTTCCAAATAGGCCATAAGCTTATTTGTTTAGAGGGTACCATGACATAGGCATATAAAGTCATAACAGAGATGCCGTAGGTCCTTATAGGTTAAAAAATTCAACAATAGAACCTAAAGAAGAGATTAGATTCTTTCTTATTTGATATTCTCTCTTACATATAGAAGGGATAATCTCAACCATTTATATATAACTAAAAGCCTGTTTAGCTTTGCTTATTTTGAGACTTATAAGCCCCGGCAATAAAAAGCTCTTCTCACATGCTTTTTATTGGTAGGGCTTATAAGCCCCAAAATAAGCAGAGCCAAATAAGCTGTAAATTCATTCGGACCATTTATTTCCAAATAAAAAGAGGGAAAGAAAGAAGTTCAATAAAGAATTTAAATTTTGATTCTCGTGTATGGTGACCTCTTTGCCTGTAAAATTTAGTTAATGAACCAATATCTCTTTTACCTAAACATGGGTTTTGAATTCCCCGTCAGAGGACCAGCGAAACTCAATTCGCTTGCCGACTTTGTCTTTCGCCAGGGCTTGTACTTTATTAATATCATTACTACGTTTCACACTTTTCAGGATCTCGATCTAAGCCCTCAGCTTCAATTCAGCAAGGATGGATAGATGGCATATGACCCTAAGTTAATTAAGTCTGTCTCCTAGTTGTTATGTTAGGAACAACCATTAGAGACAATAGACATTTCTTTTTTTCTTTTTTTTTTTGGTTTAAAGGATTACAATGCACGAAACAAAGGATAAATCTTGTAGAAAAGTGTACAAGACGGAATGCCAAGTTAATCTCGAAAGAAAAAGAAGGAATAAACGATCGAAGAAGAACCCACAAACAAGACAAAGATGTATAGATATGGTAGCTTTTAATATTAACAAGTGATAATGCTACAGCCAAAAAGGAAAGATATAGCACCAAACTTGTCTTTGGGTTTTGGGTAGCACTTATGGAAACTTTTAGCCATTTCCTTTAGTTGTACACTAGTCGATGACCCCGAGCAATACATGGGGTGTGATATAAATTTTGTTATAATAAAGTACATAAATAATAATATTACAATAATTAAAATAAAAGATAAATTAATTGGACACAACAAATTGTCCTAAATTATTATAGTTTTAATTTCACATATTTAGCAAAGAGCATTGTCATGTATAATCTTGTCAAAAGATTCCAAAACCATTTGCTATTCTAATATTTGTTATTGTCTATGACCCCTAAAATTAAATTTTTGACTGAAAAAAAGTAATAAAGCTTGTTCGAGAAGATTGAGTGGTGATAGCTTGTTTCATACACCTTAATTTAAAATTGGACAAAACTAATGACAAATCAAGTACATATATATAGACATATCCTCCCCTCCCCCCCCCCCTCTCCCAACAAAATCAAATCAAACAAATAAACCAAAAAATATGTGTTTATACCTTAGCTATACACCAACCATTGATGCAAAAAACAATTGGGCAGTCATAGATGAAATGACGATGTGGTTACACCAAACTTCAATAAAATTGAAGGGAAAAAAAAAAACATATGGAAGAACCTCCACAAATAGTATAATTAATTATTAAAAATTATATAAAACTTAAGTGTACTCTGTTATATGAAATTATGTTAGATTAAATATTTGAAAAAAGACATTTTACATTTACATTTTTTTAACTAATATATGAATTGCTTACACATTATTTTCTGAATTTGGAACATACACTATATGTATATAACTCAATGCTATCAAATAATTTATGGTAAATGACATAAGCAGAAAGGAAGAAGATAACAAACATGCCTTATAAGAAGCATCACATCTACTGCAAGTTTGGAATATTTTTTTGGAGACCACATTTGTAGTTGTGTTTGAAGGCTTGCTCTGCATCGAGACTCAATATTTTCAAACCATTTTTGCTCGGTACTCTATAACCAATAACATATAATTAGCCATGAGGAAAACCAACCTTGAAAAGTATAGCCCAACATCATTCAAAGATTGTCCTTGGCTCTCATTAATAGTCATCGCAAAAGAAACAACCATAGAAATTTGATGGTGTTGTAGCTTGAATGGCAATTTAGTGTGGGCCCTCTAAGATGATGTACATTTTTTATTATAATTGAATATAAATAGTAATAAAATAACTAATATAATAATTAAAACACGTAGTGTAAAACCTTATATAATTATTATGTCTAGTTATTAACCCTATCAACTAAAATAATAAGTAATTCAGACATGTGTTAAACATGTGAACAATAAAAGCACTTAAAGTTTTTTGAATTTAGCTTTTAGAGATTTTTTTTCTTAAAAAAATTCATCATGATTATTTTAATACAAATATTTAGTTTTAATAATAATTCAAATATTTTTTTAATTAAGATAAAAGAAATTCTTAGAAATTTATTTCCATTCAAGTTAATAAAAGTTTGATTGAATGTAAATATCAATAAAAATGACTAATGTAATAATTTAAATATGTAGTGTAAAAACTTATATAGCTATTACGTCTATTTATTAACAATATTTATTGTTACCAAGTATGTAAACTATAAAAGGACATTGAGTCTTTCAAATTTTTTATTTTAATATAAATATTTTGCCAATAAATTTAAATGAATGTAAATAGTAATAAAAATAAACAATGTAGAATCTTATATAATTATCATGCCTAGTTATTAATACAACCAAATGAGATAACTAAAGAGTATATTGTAAACTATATAAACAATAGAGTAAAATGTATTTTGCCCCCTTGCATTTTGTAAAACTCACATAAAACTTCCTGTATTTTCAAAACTCACTAATAAGCCCCTATGATTTAAAAAAAACATTGTACATTGGCCCCTGTTGTTAGTTTTTTTGTTAAAGTTAACAGATTCTGAAACCAGAAGGGAGATTTTGCACTATTTTTAAAATTAGAGAGGGGAATTTGCACCAATTTACTTGAGTTTTTTTTTTTTCGTTATTAACAAGTCAAAATGTATTTTAGGTGTGTTTTTATTCTCTTCGTTAACTTTAACGGAAAAACGATTGGTGGGGGTTAATGTGCAATATTTTTCAAATCACAGGGGTTTATTAGCGAATTTTGAGAATATAAGGGGTTTTAGATGACTTTTACAAAACATAAGGGGTAAAATGCATTTTACTATAAACAATAAAAGCACTTAAACTTTTTAGAATTTTACTTCTTGATATTTCTTTAACAATTTTGAGATATTGGAAAATCATGCAAAAGATTTGCAACACAATTAGTATGAAAGCTTAGTTAGGATAGACAATAATAATTAATTTGAGTATGGTTGTAACAAAAAAGATAAGGATAGATTGCTTATATGATTTGTTTTAAATCTTCACGGAATGTATATGATAAAATGTATCTTATAACATATGTATTCATTTCAATAAGATAAGCATTTTAAAATAAGTTCATCCCAACACACTCTTAGTTTTGTTGTCATTATGTGTATAATATGAAAACTAATATATGTCAACGCTAATGATAATGTGTTGTAAATCATTCGAACAATGCGATTTCATCTCCTTGAGAACATCCCAAATCATCAACTTTAGTTAAATACTAACAATTACATTTAGTATGAAAAACAAAAATTAATGACAATTATATAAATTGTTCATACAATATAGTAACCATCATACATCACCTTGATAAAAATATATAACTGAAGTTGTTCAGGAAATACAAACACATAGTACTTCTAAAGACATTCTTTTACATAAATATAAATGTATAAAATTTCTAAATTAACAGAAGTTTCAAACTCAATAAGATCTCCTATTTGCAATCGCTCGCCATCTTGAACAGCTACTCATCTCTTTTCCGACAAGCGAGTTTCATCTTTGCGACCAACACAAACTGAATAAGTTACATCATAAGACTCCATCACAACTTCATCGAATTTATTTAGCCAAACTTCAATGGAATTTCTTAGTTTACAAACCAAAAGAGAAAATAAGTCAAAAACATGTATTTCAAATACTTCTATTAATGTATTTCAAATAAAATATTTTTTATAAAAAATTAAAGTAAAAATTGCAATTAAATGTACTCCAAATACTTCTGTAATGAAAATTTGTGATTAAATTTCTCATCTTCAATGCTAATATGAATTGCAATTATAGTAAGAACCAAAAAGAAAAAAAGGAAAAAAAAGGCAATTGCAGCAAGTTTCCTTGGATTTCATTTTCCAAAGAATAAGAATAAGAGGGCAAGCTTTCTTTTGGAGGCAAGAAATTTCTTTATTAATCAACCAAAAAATATACTTACATCCAAACCCCAGACGAAACCAAAAGATAATCTAACTCCTATCTAAACAAAATATATTATTTAACATCCAAAGTTTAGAAGAAACCAAAAAGAAATCTAATTGCTATCGAAGAAAAAATATCATCTAATCTCCAGATATTATAAAGGAGAGATCTACAGGAGTTTTGGAATACATTTAAAAAACATTCTAACACTCTGCCATCTATAACATGGTCTTCATGTAAAAATAATTGGCAATCCACCATTAATAAAAGTAAGAGTGATTCACATACGCATATTAAAGATTTGCTCAGTAGGATGTTATATACAATGCTATTAAAGATTATTTGATAAGTAGAAATGCATTTTATAAGTAAATTGACCCTAAACACATCCTAGAATGCACCTATAGCTGCCACTAAAATGGTCAAATAAGGTATTGCTGTGTTCATGGGGATAGCCAATGATTTCCTCATCTTTCTGAAACAATACTCATTGAGAAAGGCTTTGTTTCTCAAGCATAATAACTATCTTAATGATAATCATGCTAATCTAACTTCTTTTTTTTTTGGGTAAAATAGGGGAATCCCTTGAAATTTTATTCCAACTGAAATCTATCTTTATATATATAGACATATAATATATAATATATATAATATACACATACATACATGTATATGTATATTTGTATGTATGTATGCAGAGTTACATAATGCTACTTTTTTGGATAGTTAAGTGCAGTTACTTAACAGTGTAATTACTAGGGTAGTAATTACATAGCCTAGTAATTACTTGGTAATTTAAATCAGAAAGTATGTTTGTTTACCACAACATAATTATACATTAATTCTATATGACATGTTTGGTAGAATAGATGGTAATTACATAGTTAAATAATATTTATTTTTGAAATTTATATTAATACTAACAAATATTTAAAAGTATTATTTGCTAAAATATTTAAAATAGAATATTATTTATTATAAAAATAAATATGACTTAATGAATTATAAATATATGTATATGAAACTAAAAATTATCTACAACTAATATTTTTAAATTTAAATACTATTTACCAAAAATATAATAATATTTAGTTATAATCAACAATAGTATTAAAACTAAATAAATTTTATATAAAAAATATTTATTTATTTTATATTTATTTTTCATTTATTTTAGATTTATATATTTTATTTATTTATTACTTATTTATTTTTAATTTTATGTAAAGTCATTTGTTATTTATTTATTTATTATTTATAATTTATAAAAAGAATAAACGATTAACAAAATTTGTAAAGAGTAATTATACCAATTCACACCTCCCCTCATGAGAATCGGAAACTGTAATTGAGGAGATCCAATTACACCCAAATCCCCTCTGACCAAGTAATTGTTTGGTTTAATAAACATGCCTAACTGTGTAATTATTTCTAATTACATCCAATTCTAATTATAAGGGGGCTTTTCGAACATGCCCTTGACAATTGACAAAAGCAAACCATAAAGCAACTATTTGGCTTTTTTCACTAGTTAATATATTTCAGTTCTCTTGAATGCATCTACCATTTTTATAAGAATCTGTTAGATCTTTATCCATACATATGAAAGAAAAACCCAGATATAGAGAGGAAGGGCATGCATTATCTATACTTTCTCCTAAAACACTAAAAGCATAACTAAACAAAGGATCGAAAAATCATACTTCTCATAGAGCAACTACATTAATTGAATATCAAGCAAACTAATTTTTCAAAAAAAAAAAGATGAATTTATATCAGGTAAAATAGGAAAGGCACACTTAATTATCAAGTGAAAAAATCTGTAAAAGAACCTAATCAAACCAACCTTACAACAAAACACCAAAGCAACGTGAACCAAATTTAGCAATAACACTATTAAGCTTCTACAGTGCGCAACTGCAATATGCACCCCACTGTATCTCAAACATAATGATATCTGAACAAATTTAATCAATAAGGGTACATATGAGAAATAAGACTTAGACTATTCCGAGTATTGCTAATTTCCAATGATCTATTTGCATTATCGGCAAGCACTAAAACAAAGAATGGACATGTATAGAATTATGTTTAAACTTTAAAATAGGTCAGACACAGAACTTGTGTCATTAAAGCTTTGCCAATTATTGATATCAAGAACTTTATCATGCCAAATACATAAAGATAACTTTTTAAGAAGCATAATAAATTGAGATTCTTGATAAGCTTTTGATTATTTGAAAATTACTCCTTGAAATGATATAAATAACATTATGCAACATAAAATGTTTTAGTAACACTTCTAACCAACTGTTAAGCCCCAAGTCAAAAGATCCAAAAAATAAAAATAGTTGTTTTGTGTGAGATAATAACGTCCAATGACAATAGAGACCTTGATGCCTAGAAAAATAACTAAGATTTCTTAGATCTTTCATCTTAAAATTTTGGCCAAAAATATTTACCAGTAGAATCATTGCCTATCATAATCATATAATCCATATAAAGTAAAAGCAAAACAATAGTAGAAGCTGAGATTGAATAAATAATGCTAAGTCGTAGTTACTCAAGGTGAAACCAAGCTCACCAATGATGGAACTAAACTTTGTAAACCAAGCTCTAGGTGCCAACTTGAGACCATAAAGTGCCATATGTAAACGACATGCCTGATATAGAGAGTGATGATAACCTAGAGGAGTTTTCATACGGACTTCCTCTATGAGGTTAACATTAAGAAAGACATTTTTCACATATATCTGAAATAAGTGTCACTAACGGACTGTACAATAACAATAAGACTTTGTACAGAAATGAGACGCCTACCTGGTGTGAAAGTGTTTTCATAGTTAATGCCATATGCTTGTGTGAAACCTTTTGCCACTAATCGAGCCTTGTATTGTTTTATGGGACCATCTAAATAAGTCTTGATTTTACATCCTCATTTATTGCCCATAAAGTCTGTAGAAGGTCCACTAAATCTACGTATGTTTGCCCTCCCAGGCCTGCAGTTCTTCATTCATGGCATGTTATAAAGATGATCAATACTAGTTTCATGATAGGTCTAAGGTTCATGTAAAGAAAGAACAATAGAAAAACAATGATGATCACGAAGACGTAAGGGTAGTGCTTTTACCTATGTAGATCGACGGAGAGCCAATTGGAGGTGGACTTAGTAGGAGTGGTTGACTCAAAAATATATGTAAACCTAATGGCAGAGTTAGGTGGCTCAGGATGAACTGCATTATTGAGAGAATTAGGATCTAGCCTTGTACCACTATCATCATGTGGGAAAGAGGAAGATATGAATAAAAAAATAGAACATATTGAAGTGGTGGTTTGAGGGAGTGAGAATCAAGACAATAGAGGAGTACGAGTGATTTTCCTGAAAAACAACATGGAAAGTACGAAGCCTTCTATAAATAGGATCCCAACAGTGATATCTTTTATGTTCTCTCCTATAACATAAGAAACATCATAGTTTGACACAAGACTCGAGCTTTGTATGTTCATGGGGATGAAGAACTATAAAGCATGCATACCCAAAAACATAGAGATGATCATAGTTAGGTGATTGACCATAAAGATGCTCATGAGTAAGATCTCTGACAAGTGTGGCTAGTGAGTGATTGATAAGATATATAACAATTAGTGTTGCTTCCCCCTTAAAAACGCTCAGGACAAGAAATAGAGACAATGAATGTGTGAGTAATATCAAGTATTTATCTATGTTTTCATTGTAGTTGCTCATTTTGTTGTGGGGTGTAAGGACAAGAATGATGGGAAAAAAGTATCATTTATGAAAAAAAGTAGTAAAACCAGAGTTTTTATACTCCAAAGCATTATCGTTTCGAAAAACTTTAATGCATTCAAGAGAATTGTTTGTGAATCATAATGGTGAATTCAATATAGGTATGGGGTCAACTTAGAATGGTTATGCATAAGATATATCTAGGTAAAACGGGAATAATTATTAACAAAAGTAAAAAAATACCTAGAACTCCAATAGTGGGAGTAGGGGTGCATCCCCAAATATTAGAATGAAGGAGATAAAAACTACTAGAGGAAACAAAACTAATAGAGTTGAATGGTAAATGAGGTCGTTTTCCTATTGGTATGATAGACATTCCAAAATTATTCAAGGAAACATTTTCTATTACTCCATTAGAAGTTAGAAATTTTAATTTCTTAAATAAGCATAATTATCTCAAGATCACCATTTTATAAGGTCACGAACCGCTCATCCCATTGAATAATTAATTTTTATGATAAAACTCCAATAATTCTCAACATGTAGCATGTAAACAATCTCATGTTTATTTCCATTTTTTTTAATTTTAAGTTAAATGATTATATTATCCTTGTCGATTAGAAAAGAATTGACATCATCTATTTAGAGAACAAAAACCTAGTTATTTTTACTACTTCATACAGCTAAAAAGGTGTTTGGCTTTACTTATTTGGGTGTTTATAAGCGCTTAAAAAAGTACATTCTCACGTATTTTTTTACTATTTGATGTTTATAAGTCTCAAATAGACATGGCCAAACACCCCACAAACCAGAATTAGCTAATAACACATGGGAACATGATCTTTATCCCCTAGGTCAATGGTGCTCATTGAACATTTGAGGGAGTTATTGACCAAAAAAAAATTTTTTGACAACTCGGCTCTATTTGTTTGTAGGAAAATAATTTGTTTGGGAAAAATATTTTCTCGGGAAAATTTTTTCCTGGAAAACAAAATATCTTTTAGTATTTGGTTGTAGCACAAGAAAATATTTTCTAGTGTTTGATAGTCACACTTGGAAAATATTTCTAGAGAGGAATATTTATAAATAAAATGCATTTTGTAATTAAAATATATTATTTAAATTAAAAAATAAAATATAAAAATTAAAAATTAAAAATGAAAATTGAAAACCTAAAACAAATAAAATTTTAAAATAATAATCTCAATTTCTAAAATAATTAATTTATTAATTTTTGACATTTATATTCAATATTTTATTTTTATTTTTAAAATTTTAAATTTTTTATAATCTCTAGTTTGTAATTTTAATTTTTAATTTTTTAATTTCTAATTTTTGATTTAATTATTTTATTTTAATTTTTAAAATTTCAAGTTTTGATTTTATTTTTAAATTTTAAATTTTTTTAATTTCAATTTTTTTTTGTATTGTTTTAATTTCTTTATTTTTAAAGGGTTAGGGGGAGGGTAGGGCGAGTGGTAGGGATAGGGTGATGGGTTTGGAGTAGACTAAGAGAGGATGTTGAACTTATTGGCTTAATTTATTTTGATGATTCCATAATTGCACTCTACTTATTGCTACTTATGATTAATTGCAACAGACATTTTGTACCTTTAAAGGCCTTATGCATAGAGCATGGAAATTATGAAGGTTTCTTGAAGAATTCTCTTGAAGAATTAGTTCTTGATTCATTAGTTTTTGTTAAGTTGATCTTAGTATATAAGCAACTGTCTATGAAGCTCAAAAACTTAGAACATTGCATGAATATATATTGATCTTTCTTCTAAACACATACATACATGCATGCCTACTCTTGCCTTCAAAAAGTTTCCTGCAGAAAACTCATAATATAGCTGTAGCATTTATTGTTATGCTATCTTGATTTTTATAGAAATAACTTGCATATATATATATATATATATATATATATATATATATATACACATACATATATGTAAATACCTGAATAGAACTGCAGTAAAAATGCATATATAGGCTCTATATTAAGCTATCTTGCTCAATATATATGTTTCTATAGGTAAGCAACTTGCATATACCTCTTCCCCATGCAAAATTTGCAAAAATTTTGATTGTGTACAAGTTTTAGCTTTGCATTTAATGATTATGCAAGTTGGTTGATATTGCATTAATGAGATTAGATATGATGTAATAGTAGGTGTCTTGAGCCTAAAAAAATCTGCAGAAAAACTAGCTGTTATGGACTTTTTAAAGTATGGTCACAGTTTTTGTAGCAGGTAGCAGCTTTTTTGATACACTGTGCAACTACCGGCCCACTTAGACAGTCGACCGGTAGTGTCTTCCGGCATAAATAGAGAGTATGAGTGCTCTACAAGAACACTCAGGCGGTTGATTGGTAGAGTGTTCCGATAAGGCTTTTTGGCCTCTGGAACTACCGGAACACCCAGGGGGTCGACTGATAGTGTGCTCCCGTAGTCCCTCTAGTGCTATTTTTAAAATTGACCGTTGGGAGACTTGCTTTTTTGGCTTACAAATACATCTTATCCCTCCCAACTCAAACATAACTTGTTCAAAACATCTCTCTAAGCTCTTTTGCATTCAATATACTTTATCGATTGCAATCTTGCTCTATTAATTACAACCTTCATTGATTGCATATCATTGGCATTTTAAGAACAAGTTTTCTCTTGAGTTTCATAAATTGATTATCTACTTAGAGCAACATAAGAAGGTTTAAATAAGAAGGTTTAAATACCTTTGTATCCTTGCTCATGAGAAGTTCATTGTATATCAAACACTTTACTATCATATTGGGAGTGAATTTCTTTACTCTTAGGTAGCATAGGTGTAAGGAACCATTCTCAAGAGTCAAGAATTGAAATCCTCAAGTATAAGGTTATACTTGTGGTCCTTGTGGTATAACAATGGTTGTGATCGTTGTTCTACGCTTCTACAACGTACTAAGTAAGAAGCCGATTCACTAACGGAGTTTCCAAAACCCTAAGGGAAGACTTTAGGTATTGGACTAGGCCCTTGGGAGTTCAAACCACTCTAAATCACTGTGTTTGATATTATTGGCTCTACTCTTTTTAACTTTCAAGTACTTATCTTGATTGTTGCATGCGATTTTGGTTGAGATTATTGTTAAGATTTTTAATTTGTTAATTGTGCCAATAATTCAATTCACTCCCGCTCTTGGATTCATTTTCTGGGCAACACGTGGCATCAAAGCAGAGTGCTCTACACATTATTTGCATTATTGTGTGATTTGACTTAATCGTCGAGAGCTAAAGATCATGGCACATAGAATTCAGGAAGGTCTTTCCACCACTAGGGTTCCATACTTCGATGGTACAAACTATGCATTTTGGAAAGTTAGAATAAGAATATTTTTGCAAGCCAATGATTATGTTGCATGGAAAATCATAGCAAATGGACCTAGTATTCCATCTAAAGAGGTCAATGGTATAAAAGTTCCTAAACCAAAAGATGCATGTGATAAAGATGATATAAAACTTGTTGAAGCAAATGCTATTGTCATTCACTATCTTTACCTTGCTTTAGATCTTTCCAAATTCAACAAAATTATAGGGTGCACCACAGCACAGGAAGTATGAGACCAATTAGAGGTCACTGATAAGGGCACAAATCAAGCTAAAGAGACTAAGATTAGCATACTTGTACATAAATATGAAATGTTCTCTATGCTTCCTGATGAAAATATTGAACAAATGTTTTCAAGGGTTGTTGAAATTGTTAACTCTTTAAGGTCTCTTGGCAAGAATTATGAAAATGCCGAACTCGTGAGAAAGCTCTTGAGAAGCTTACCAATGGCTTGGCTACCAAAGACAATAGCCATCAAGGAGTCTAAGGATCTCAACATTTGACAATTGAGTGAACTTGTCGGATCACTTATGACGCATGAATTGGAGCTCAAAAAGCTGGAAAGACAACCTAAGGTCAACAAAAACATTGCTCTCAAGGCCACACAACAAGAAGAGTCAACAAGTGAAAGTGAGAGTGAAGATGACGATGAAATAGCTATGTTCTCCAAATTCAAGAGATTCATGAGGAAGCAAAAGTTCAATCCAAAGAAGGGACAAAGGAGAGAGGTAAGTAAAGGTGAGACTAGTAAAGATTTAATTTGTTTCAAATGCAAGAAACCTGGACATGTCAAAGCTAAGTGTCCACTAAGAAAGAAGGATGAAAAGAAATTCAAAAAGAAAGCATTGAAGGCAACTTGGAGTGACTCGAAGTCAAGTGATAAAGAAGAAGACTCAGTTGTAGAAGAGGTTGCCAACCTATGTCTCATGGCAAAAGAAGAAGATGAGGTAAGTCCAAACTATGTTTCTTGTGATAAAAATAACTAAAAGAAATGTACAATGAAATGCTCATAGAATTCAAAAAGGTAGTTAACAAAAATAAGGAGTTCAAGAAAAATATTATATATCTTGAAAATCAATTGCATGATGCCTACATTAAAAATGAGGACTTGAAAAAGTATTTGGAAAAGAGAAAAATCAACATTGATTTACATAAGGAAAATGAGGACTTGAAAGCAAAAGTCAATGATTTGGACAATGTGGTTTCAAAATTTACAAATGGAACCAAAAACTTAGATGCCTTGCTTGGACAACAACGATGTGTTTTTTATAAAGCTGGAATTGGATTTGATTCTTATTCAAAACAAAAATCCTACATAAAGTTTTTTGAAAAAGCACCAAGCTCTTCCAAGGCTTATTCTTCAAAAGACACAAAAAGTCTCAAAAAGAGAAATGATCATTACAAAAGGCATTTTATTAAAGCATCCTCAGCAAGTGCTCCTAAAGTTGCATGCAACTACTATTGTAAAAATGGACATGCTTCACATAAATGTTTCATAAGAAAATATGGTGAGAAAAAGTATAATCTGAGGTAGGTTCCTAAGGGAACTAAAACTAATGTTCAAGACCCAACAAGCCTTGGGTACCAAGTCATGCTTGCTTCGAATTTTGAAGGTTTGCCTTACATCTTTCGAGGATAGTGAAAAATGGTTCTTAGATAGCAGATTCTCAAGGCACATGACGGGTGACAAATCAAATTTTCTGTCACTCAAGGAAAAGAATGGTGGATTTGTCCCATTCGGTGATAACTCTAAAGGAAGAATCATCAGAATTGGAGATGTTGGTAACAAATCTAAATTGTGTATTGAAAATGTCTTACTCGTACAACACAACTTGCTTAGTAATAGTCAACTATGTGATAAAGGTTTATTTGTTAACTTTAAAGCTTCTTTATACGAGATAGGTGATAAATGTGGCAATGTCATATTTGTTGGCATAAGGCATGGTAATGTGTACACTTTTGACTTTGATAACTCGCATGACCAAGATGTAAAATGCTTAAGTGCTATGAATGAAAATACATGGATTTGACATAGAAGACTAGGACATGTTAATGTAGACTCCATAAATAAACTTGCTAATCTTGATCTTGTTAGAGGATTGCCTAAAGTCAAATATGTTGGTAATAATGTGTGTCGTGCATGTAAACTTGGCAAACAAACTTGAGAATCTTTCAAAAGCAAGAATATGATCTCTACGTCAAGACCTTTATAACTTTTGCATATGGATTTATTTGGACCTAATAGGGTTGCTAGCTTGGGTGGAAAATTGTACGCTTTTGTGATTGTTAATGATTTCTCTAGATTTACTTGGGTAATTTTTCTAGCTCACAAAAATGACACACCAACTGAGTTTATAAAATTTTGTAAACGTGTTCAAAATGAAAAAAGGTATTTGATTTCCACCATAAGAAGTGATAGAGGTACCGAGTTTACAAACCTTACTATAAAATCTTTTTGTGAAGAAAATGGTATCTCTCATACTTTTTCAGCGCCAAAAACACCACAACAAAATGGTGTCATTGAAAGAAAAAATCGTTCCTTACAAGAAAAGGCAAGAACTATACTTTGTGAAAATAATTTGCACAGCTACTTTTGGGTTAAGGCCATAAGCACCGCATATTATGTGATTAATCATAGTATTATTCGAAAGGATCTTGACAAAACTCCATATGAACTTTGGAAAGGAAGAAAGCCAAACATCTCATATTTCAAAACTTTTGGTTGTGCATGCTTTATCTTAATTGAAAAAGACAATCTTGGCAAATTTGATGCAAAATCTGATGAAGGCATATTTCTTGGATACTCTTCATCTAGTAAAGCATATAGGGTGTACAATAAAAGAACTATGGTTATTGAAGAAACTATAAATGTGAAATTTGATGAAGGAGTTTTTGATTCAAACTGTGATGATGTTGATGTTGTTACCATTCAAAAGAATATGAGTAATCTTGATCTAGATAAAGGAAATGTACCTAATGATGCATGTCACGAGGATAAACAAGATGAGCATGTAGATGAACAATGTGATGATCAAAATATGATACATGATAAGCATGATAACTTGCCAAAAACCTATAAATTTGTTGGTTATCACCACCCTTTCCAAATTATTGGTGAACCTTCCAAAGATGTTGAAACTAGATCCTCCTTGAGAAATGTATGCAATCATTGCTTTCTTGTCTCAAATTGAACCTAAAAGTATACATGATGCCTTACTTAATGATAGTTGGATAAATGCCATGCAAGAAGAACTCAATCAATTCGAAAGAAACAACGTATGGAAACTTGTTGAAAAGCCTAGAAATCAATTTATAATTGGAACTAAATGGGTCTTTAGAAACAAGTTAGATGAATCTGTCATAGTAACTAGAAACAAGGATAGATTAGTTGCAAAAGGTTATAAGCAAGAAGAAGGTATTGATTATGATGAAATCTTTGCTCCCGTTGCTAGACTTGAATCAATTAGAATGTTACTTGCTTTTGCATACTTTATGAACTTCAAATTGTATCAAATGGATGTGAAAAGTGCTTTCTTAAATGGCTATATTGACGAAGAAGTATATGTGGCTCAACTTCTGGGATTTGAGGATCCTATTCATCCTAACCATGTTTTCAAGCTTAAAAAAGCATTGTATGGACTAAATCAAGCACCTAGAGCATGATATGAGAGATTAAGTGGATTTTTGGATGAAAAAGGCTTTACAAGATGTAAACTTGATTCAACGTTATTTGTAAAGAATAATGATAAAGATATACTTATTGTACAAATATATATTGATGATATCATCTTTAGTGCCACTAATGAGTCTTTTTGTGAGAATTTTTCTAAGTATATGCACAGTGAATTTGAAATGAGCATGATGGGAGAACTTACATTCTTTTTTGGTCTTCAAATCAAACAAACTAAAGTAGGAATTTTCATTAACCAAGCTAAGTACGCAAAAAAACTACTCAAAAAGTTTGGATTTGATGGAGCAAAAGAGATTGGA
This sequence comes from Cordia subcordata, assembly GCA_028554755.1. Lineage (NCBI taxonomy): Eukaryota > Viridiplantae > Streptophyta > Magnoliopsida > Boraginales > Cordiaceae > Cordia > Cordia subcordata. The sequence continues at coordinate 13,277,109 of JAPTOF010000008.1, forward strand.
ACTCCAATGAGTACCTCCACCAAGCTTGATAAAGATGAAAATGGTAAGTCGATGGACGAAAAGAGGTATAGAGGTATGATTGGAAGTCTACTATACTTAACAGCCTCTAGACCCGATATTATGTTTGTTGTATGCTTGTGTGCTTGTTTTCAATCTTGTCCTAAAGAGTCTTATTTACTTGCTGTTAAAAGGATTTTTAGATATCTTAAAGGAACACAAGAACTAGGGCTTTGTTATCCAAAGGAACAAATTTTGAACTTGTAGGTTACCCTGACGTTGACTTTGCTGGGTGTAAAACCGATAGGAAAAACATTAGTAGAACTGTCATTTTCTTGGTAATTGCTTAGTTTCATGGTCAAGTAAAAAGCAAAATAGTGTAGCACTTTCAATAGCTGAAGTAGAATATATTGCAGTAGGAAATTGTGTTGTACAAGTTCTTTGGATGAAACAAACTTTGTTTGACTTTGGTGTTATATTTGAGCATGTTCCAGTTATGTGTGACAACACAAGCGCAATTAATCTCACCAAAATCCAATTCAATATTCTAGGACCAAGCACATAGAAATAAGGCATCATTTCATTCGTGATCATGTGCAAAGAGGTAATGTTGTGCTTAATTTTATTGATTCTCTGCACCAACTTGTTGATATTTTTACCAAACCACTGCATGAAAACCAGTTTTCAAACATTAGAAGGGAGTTGGGAATGACTCAATTATAAAATTAAAAAAAAAACCTCTTATTCCCTGCAAAACTCCCAGTACCAGAACACTTACCCCTATACCGATACACCGACTAAGTCAACCGGTAGTATGTCTAAGCTTTTGTTTTTACCGGAACACTTGGTCCCAGTACCAGTCGATCGGTAGTCTCGATTCTGTGCAATATATGAAGGGCTCAACCGGTTGTAACTCATTATAACTTTTCCTATTTCAAAACTCTTCATCTTCTCTCATTCTTTTCTCTCTAAAACACTCTCTAAAACTCTTTTTCTCCTAAATCTCTCCCTCAAATCTATTAGCCACTTCAACTTTCCTTAACACTAATATCAAACCCTAGCTTTCTCTCTCTATTTTTCTTTCCTTTCCTTCTTCCAAAATCCGCTTTCTCTCATGGCAAATACAAGGAGCAAAGCAAATGCTCATGCTTCTGGTTCTAAGAGCAAAATGTAGCAAGTTCTTCAAGGGGTTCAAGAGATCCAAGAAGACAACCTTCACCTGAGCTAAATCCATTCTTATCGCCTGCAAATCGAGATTTTTCCACCAAAAAGATATGGCTCGGTAAATGCCTTATCCAAGATGAACTTCAAAACTTGAACATGATTGAGTTTTGTGCTGCAAATGGTTGGATGGATTTCATGACTACCAGAGAACCAATTTATCCTCAACTTATTCGCGAATTTTATGAAAGGTTAAATTGGGATAGTCTCTATGGTAGAGTTGGTCAGTTGTTAGAGGAGTTAATATTGAGATTACTGAAAGAGATCTTAGGAACATCTTTAATATTCCCTTGCATGATCATCAGTACCCTATAGTTACGTTTAGAAATTTTTCCCAATTTCCTGATAATATTTGTGAAAGGGATATTTATGGGTTTGTGTTGGAACAAGTACCTCAATATGCTGACTTTCCTCTCCTAAATGATGTATGTCCAGTTTACAAAGCGCTTATCAGAATGTTCAAACATAATGTAGTGCCTAAAGATACTCATGACGAGGAAATTTACAAAGTTGAGGCATATTGTTTATACTTGCTTTACCATGGGTATCGAGTTAGTCTCCCAGAAACCATTCTTGCATATATGAAGAATGTGGTGTTTAGGAACACCGTACTTGGTTATGGGATGGATTTAACTAGGATCTTTAGAGCTAAATGTTTTGCACTTGAAAGAATTCCAAAAACCTCCTTTAATCACATATGGAACTTGGATCTTCAGTGCCTTAAAAGGATGGAGCTATTCTATTGGAGAGGCATATGGATGCACTTGTATGAATTTAGAGCTTTGTCTCAAAATACAAGGAACCTCATCCTACAAAGGATTGTTAATAAGACCACTTTCGATTTTCCACATGAAGATGAAGAAGGACAAGAACTTGATCTTGGAGGCAGTGATGATGATAATAATGATGAAGAAATGGAGGATATGGGAGGAGAAGAAGAAGAGGAAGATGAGGAGGCTTAGGAAGAATACAATGAAGAACAAGGGCAATACCACGAGCTTCGATCAAAGAATGTTAATGATAGGATGATACAAACGCTTTTTGACAAAGTGGATTCCATAGGAGAGAAGGTAGATGCATTGGCTACTACAGTAGGGAATCAACATGGTACTCTTGATAGCCTTGCGACGATTATCGGGGATCAAAGTCAAATAATAGCTCACTTGGCTCGAGATGTGAGGATGATGAAGCTGCGAATGCGACTTCCCGATGACGATGATGCCGGTCCAAGTCATTAGACTCTTCCTCCTTTCCTTATTTTCCAAACATCCCACTCCCTTAGGTTTTTCTTTCAACAACTTCATGTTTCAAATAGTCTCATATCTTTTCACTTCTTTTGCATGGTGTTAATTACTCTCTATTATATATGTTACTTATATCTGTTCTATACTTGCTTAGAATGTCTATGCTTGCATGCTTGTGTGAGAGCCAAGTGATGATACTTCTTAGTATTGATGGCTCATTGCTTTCCTACTTCTTCTCTCACTCTTTTTTTTTTTTTTATGGTGCCAAAGAGGGAGAAGGTAGTAGTAATAGTGGTTGCTGCTATTACTTCATTGGTAGTAGTCATAGTGGTTGCTGCTATTACTTCATTTTTAACTTTATGTTGCTTGGTTATCTATACTTTATGTTGCTTGATATGCCTTGATTAAGGGCGAGTCCTGAAGCTAAGGGGAGCCTTCTAAGTTGACAAATTTTTCATCATCAAAAAGGGGGAGAATGTTGAACTTATTGGTTTAATTTATTTTGATGACGCCATAATTGCACTCTACTTATTGCTACTTATGATTAATTGCAACAGACATTTTGTAGCTTTAAAGGCCTTATGCATAGAGCATGGAAATTATGAAGGTTTCTTGAAGAATTCTCTAGAAGAATTAGTTCTTGATTCATTAGCTTTTGTTAAGTTGATCTTAGTACATAAGCAACTATCTATGAAGCTCAAAAACTTAGAACATTACATGAATATATATTGATCTATCTTCTAAACACATACATACATGCATGCCTACTCATGCCTTCAAAAAGTTTCCTACAAAACACTAATACTATAGTTGTAGCATTTATTGTTATTTTATCTTGATTTTTATAGAAATAACTTGCATATATAGGCATATATATATAAATATGTATATATATATGTATATATATATATATATGTAAATACCTACATAGAACTGCAGTAAAAGTGCATATATAGGCTCTATATTAAGCTATCTTGCTCAATATATATGTTTCTATAGGTAAACAACTTGCATATACCTCTTTCCCATGCAAAATATGTAAAAATCTTGATTGTGTACAAGTTTTAGCTTTGCATTTAATGATTATGCAAGTTGGTTGATGTTGTATTAATGAGAGTAGATATGGTGTAATAGTAGGTGTCTTGAGCCTCCAAAAATCTGCAGAAAAAACTAGATGTTATGGACTTTTCAAAGTATGGCCGTACTTTTTGTAGTTGGTAGCAGCTATTTTGACACACTGTGCAACTACTGGCCTATTTAGGCGGTCGACCAATAGTGTCTTTCGGCAAAAACGGAGAGCATGAGTGCTCTACCGGAACACTCAGGCAGTCGACTGGTAGAGTGTTCCAGTAAGGCCTTTTGGCCTTTAGAACTATTGGAACACCCAGGGGGTTGATCGGTAGTATGCTCCGATAATCCCTCTGTGTTGTTTTAAAAAATTGACTGTTGGGAGACTTGCTTTTTTGGCTTACAAATACATCTTAGCCCTCCCAACTCAAACATAACTTGTTCAAAACATCTCTCTAAGCTCTTTTGCATTCAATATACTTTATCGATTGCAATCTTGCTCTATTAATTACAACCTTCATTGATTGCATATCATTGGCATTTTAAGAACAAGTTTTCTCTTGAGTTTCATAAATTGCTTATTTACTTAGAGTAACATAAGAAGATTTAAATACCTTTGTATTCTTGCTCATAAGAAGTTCATTGTATATCAAACACTTTACTATTATATTGGGAGTGAATTTCTTTACTCTTGGATAGCATAGGTGTGAGGAACCATTCTCAAGAATGAAGGGTTAAAATCCTCAAGTATAGGGTTATACTTGTCGTCCTTGTGGCGTGACAAGGGTGGCGATTGTTGTTCTATGCTTCTACAACGTACTAAGCAAGAAACCGATTCACTAGTGGAGTTTCCGAAATCCTAAGGGAAGACCTTAGATAGTGGACAGCCCAAAATGGGTTGTTCTCTATTTTGGCCTGTCCCCTAGGCCGGTCGACTGGCCAAGGCTCCCAGCTGGATGCGATTGCTGTACTATTTAAGCTCTTTTCTAGCCCATTTTTAGTAGATTTTGGATCCCTTTTCACCTTTCCTTCACACACCCACTTTTCACACATAAAACCCTACTTTCACTTACCTCTAATACACACACTAACACATACACCCACTTGAAATTAAGTTGATTTTGGAGGATTGTAACATCAATTGATGAAGATTCCTCAAGATTGTTAAGAGACAAACAAGGATGGAAGGGGAGATTTCTATAACCTTTTTTCATTCTTATTTACTTCATGCTTGAGTAGATGATTTAGGGTGCCTAAACTTGTGTAATGGGATGATATACATACTTTTGTTATGGGATTTTATTGGCTTATATATATATATATATATATATATATATACATACATACTTTATTCTTATTTCGAAAAGCTTTGTATCATTTCAGTCAATGTGTTTGATGTAATGCTTGAGTGAGTAGTATGTATATAGATTGAGTTGTATTTGTTATAGAACACTTTTAATCCTCAAATTATGCATGTCTATGTGTGTGATTGTGGATAATATAAAATGGGTTGGTTCTTCTTTTTAACTTTCAAGTACTTATCTTGATTGTTGCATATGATTTTGGTTGAGATTATTGTTAAAATTTTTAATTTATTAATTGTGTCAATAATCTAATTCACCCCCTTCTTGGATTTCATTTTCTAGGCAACAGAGGAGATTACTATTCAGAAAATGTTTTTTCTCTTTAATTATTAGAAAAAATATATATTTTTATTTTGAACTAAAATTTTTTTTTGACCGAAAAATATTTTCCTATCAACTTTTTTTTCTTATGTTACCAAACAACAAAAAACTTGAAAAATATTTTCTTGAAAGCAAACAGAGTCGAAGTTTGTGATTAGATTTGATCCGCGCCTTTTTAATTTTTTGAGGACCTTACAAGGACAATAAAATGTTTTAAAGAGTAGGCAATTTGAAATTGGGATCTCTTTCGGTAGGAAATTTAATCACAAGGAATAGCCAATAAGATAGCACCATGTCACCAGGTCAAAATGATGACGTGTCCACATATGATTGGGTTTAACACCTTTTGCAATTCAGCTCCCCTCCCCTTCAAAGGTTCATCTAGCCCAAGACCAAATCCTCTGTTTCGCAGACCACCACAAATCTTCTTAAAAGAAAAAAAAAAAATTAGGGTTTTAATTAGCTGATAGGATTTTTTTCCCCCCCTTAAAAAGAAAATATGAACTTAGGATGGGGGTGCCTTCTATTTCTGTTCATCCATCTCTGCAACGGCGTCGTTTATGCTGATCAGATCTTCTCAGCTCATACTGGTACAATCATGATTTTTTATTTTTTAAAAGAATTTTGTGCCCAATTTTAGATTCAGAATAAGCTCATGATGTTGCTAATTAAAATATTTATTTTATTTACTTTTTTTTTTCGGCAATTAAGAATTAATGTAGGAATTGCATAACTTTCAGGCCATTTATGTAATTTTTGATATCATTACTGATACAAGTTTATGCTAGTCAGCTTTGAAATCCATGCTAATAATTTGATATGTTTTTGCTTTACATTTTTTTTTTGGTTTAATTTGCTTTTGTTTGTAAAGACTACTAGGATCATGTTTTTACTACTAGCGATGTTGTTTGGTAGCAGGTGGGACATTTGGTCGTACTTCGAAAGAACCGAAATACAAAATCGAATTCCATTCTCAAGACTCTCCATTTCATCCTGTAAGTTGATTAATCGGCCGGATATTTTTTGTGTTCTATTGGGTGTTTGGCTTCCATTTGCATAGTCCATTTCAAGGGCTTTTCGGTAGAATATGAAAATTTATTGTTAAATCGGAAGGGCAGATGTCGTTTTGTTAATTGGTTTGTTAATGATTCAAAATTAAATAATATTCAGTTTGCGGGTGCTCTCCCCACTGCCGGGATCTTTAATACTTGGAGAGGGGTGAGGGTTATTGTTCATTGTAGGGTGTTAGTTAATCGCTTTTGGAAACTCTTGTTACTGCCTGTTTTCATGCATAGAGAATCTTCAGGAAGAGCGATCATACCATTTACTTTAAATTCAGTATTGTTGTGCTTAAATCTGTTGCATTTACAAGAAATTTTGTTCTTTTGTTGATTGTTGCACGAGGAAGAAAGAGCGGTTGTGCTGCAATCTTTTGGGCTGTCAAAAGGATTGGAGCAACTGTTACTAGATTTAAGTTACTTTGTGATTCTATTTAGCTTTGAGCGTTATCATATCATGTTTCCTTCTCGTGACATGATTTTAGTTTTCTTTTCATGAACAACACCCTGTACTTGATATTGGGTGGTAATAGTTGTAATAGAAAAGCAAGGTGCTCAGTCTTCTTTTGTTTTACCTAATAGTAATTCTTTTCTCTTCCATTAAGGAAATATGGGCATAACATATAAAATTTGAGTAAATTTGTTCATTCTCTTATCAACATATGGGAAAACACTCAAAGATAAGGTTAATTTCTGCTTTGCAGGATGATGACCAGGAATCCATTGTTATGCCCAATAAGAATGGCGAGAAGTTTCTCTGCTTTTTGCCTAAAGTGGAGAAGTCAAAGAGTGGAAAGCCAGTTAACCAACAAAATACAAGCAGTTTGATTCTTGAGTCTGAGAAACGCATCAAATTAAAGACACCAGATGAGCTACTTGAAGTACTGAAGGATCGATGTTTTATCAGGGTTAGACTCAATCATCTCTCCTGTGCTTCTTCCACATTCCCCATCACCCAAAGGAAAAGATGAATTTTCAGTTAGGTAGTTATTCAAAATTTTCTTTTCTGGGGAAAAGCTGAGATGACAGATGAAACGTTAGACTTTTTTCCTAAGAATATTTGATGACTTTACCATCATATTTTCTGAATATTACAACCAGGATTGTAACATAATAAACAAATATTATTGTCTAGATTTAAGTTTACAATACTGATGTTCAGAAATTTTTCTCACAGCAAGAGGGATGGTGGTCATATGAATTTTGTTATCAAAAGAAGCTACGACAAATTCATGTAGAGGATGAAAAGGTAGTTCTTTACTTCCCTCGAGATTAACTTTTGGTGTCCTTTTTCTTATCTGAGAATGATTTGTTGGTGATTGTTTTTCTAGTGTTTTTTGGACTTGAAATCTGCTGTTTAGTGTATTCAACTGTTGAGAGAGATCAGATAATAAAATTAGAACAGAAAAAAAAAAAAAAAAAGAACAGAACAAAGTTTAATCCAACCTGCTGGTGGTCTTGTTGTCTCACCCTCATGTAGACTAAGTTATATACCCTGCTGTAGGTGGTTCAAGAATTTATCTTGGGTGAGTATGATGGTGAGGCTACTGCAGCTTTCAACCACAACCTTTCTGACATTTCAACGCTAAAGGATCCTCGCTCCAAAGATGCATCTCAAAGGTATGAATTCTACAAGTATGACTAGAGGCCTTACACAGGAACCTTCTGGCTTTTACGTATACTGTGATATAGCAAAACGCTAAATGTGAGATATTGGTCATTCTTTGGCCTGTGCTCTTTATGAGAAATAACAATAGGGTTCGCCCTTTTTTTTTGGGTGAGTTAAAGTGAGTATTTTCCATTAATAATGCAAGTTGGTACATGCCAATCCAATGCCCCTCAATCCCACTAGACATAGGTTCCTAAAGTACAAGGGATTTGAGGGCCACAGTCAAAATGAAATTAAAATGTACGTAGACAATCAAAGAAAGAAAAGTACGAGGGAAACTAATAAAAATACAAATACGAAACAACCAAGGATTCAAAGTAGCCAAAGAGGACTTCCCAAACTCCTATTCTTGAGCTTTGCATGGTTGGTCGGGACGGTCATTTTCCTCATTTGAAATCTTCAACATTTCATCATCAAATGTTGCATCATGAATCTGCCCATCAACTTCCTCTAGGGGAAGCACTTCAAATTGACGTTTAGAAATCATTTTAGGATTGGAATCCTTTAAAGGAGTGGTAGATTTCCTGGGGGATTGTGGCCGAGAGAGAGTGCCAATTGTTCGTGGGGACTTTGCATTTGCGGGAACACTTATCTTCCCATGTTCTAGCAAGCTATTGGTCTTATGATGAGTAGAGACAGTCTTCTTACCTACGGCGATCCATTCATTTTAATTAATAGGTTTTTGAGCAACCAGATCAACCTTAGGTTGAGATGGTTGGGCTTGTTGATTTAAAGGACAAGAAGCGTCATTGTGGCCAACCATCTTACAAAGAGAGCATTTGGAAGGCTTCCATGCGTATTCAACTTCCACTTCGGCCAAGGAGTCATCTAACAATAGGGTTCATCTTGAATGCAGGTACCACGCTCACCAGTATACAAATGGAACCATCTGTGATTTGACAAATCAACCTCGAGAAACAGAGGTGTGAGTCTCTCTATCTCTCTCTCCCCTGCCACCAAACAATCCTCATTTCCTTCTTTCTTATTTATAATCTTGTATGTTTATCTCTTTTGGTTCTGGTTTCAGGTGCGATTTGTGTGCTCCGAGCCCAGAGCCATGATAAGTTCTGTCACTGAATTATCAACTTGTAAGTATGCAGTGACAATACAGTGCCCGACACTTTGCAAGCATCCGTAAGTCACTCTCTCTCTCTCTGTGTGCATGTGTGAAATGTGGACAAATGGATAAAACACTCCTGTTCCGGACAGCATGAAAATAATTTAAACATACTTGTTTAATTTGGTTTTAGTGATAAAACTAACGCTACTTATTGCTAATATGTAAGTTAACTGGAGATATTTGTTGTTTATGTGATGAGGAAATATAGTTCAAAAGCCTATTGACTTGAGCTGTTAAGTTGTGAGATTCTTGCTTTCTTAATTGGAGGTGTTGGAGTATAAGTTGATCTAGTGATAACTGGCCATATGTTACAGGGATCATCATTTCTTAGAGAACCTTGTAGCATAGTTCTTTTGCTTCTTTTTCACATCATCTTCATTCTCTGTAGTAAGCAATGTTTTCTACCTAGTGGCTATGATGAGCTTATGGACTGAGGATCCCCTCATAAGTCATAAAGTCATGAACATCTAATGATTGTAAATAGAGCAATAGGGTACCTATTCAAAGTTCATTTTTCTAGTAACTTCTATTTTTTCTGGGTAACTGAGTGTTTTCGGTAAAGAATTTTGTCATTCAAGAGTAGAATCATGTGCTGAACTATTTGGAGCTCATTTGTTGCATTTTACCTGAGACAAACTTTAAGTTGGCATCCATCATCCATGCAATGCATTCCAATATCCCTCTGATGGCTCAATTTATTGCACAGATTATTCCAAGAGGAGAGGCCAGTATGGCATATAATCAATTGTAATGTCCTTCCAAAAGATTACAAGGAAGCAAAAGTTCAGGAAGAGCATTTTCAGGACGAAAAAGAGATTGCTATGGTCACGGGCGTCGAGTCCCCCTCTACTTTTGACTCAGAAGAACAGGCAACATAGTCAGAAACCTCTTGGGGAGAAAGAGGTTTACTATTAAATTGCAAAATGTACTTGTTTGACCTTAAAGCAGTCTAGTTAGCCTGTGAAAGTTTATTTTCTGTAATTCTTTATATCATTGATATATGCATTAGAATTTTTTCAGTGTTGCTTCTTGTAAGTTATAGGAGATAGGATTGGTGATGATTGATAAATTTTGGGAGTCAAATTTACTTGATGTAAATAAGATAATTACTAAGAGAGAAACAAAATGGAAGATTGCTAAGTATGTATTTGGGGATGTCCTGGGAGCTTTCTAAACTACATAAATTTTGTCAATGGTGTAGCAGATTTTGTAGCAAAATCTTCGCATATAAGGGTTTATTTGGATTGGTTTTTTTTATTTTTTATTAATGAAAAAAATACTTTTTCTACTTAAAAAAGTTCTATTTCAAATGTTTAAATAGAAGATTTTAATCTCTCAAAAAAGCAATTTTTTAAAAAGTTATACAAAAAAAGAAATGTATATTTTTAAAAACCAATCCAAACAAGGAGCCCTAAATAGTTTGGTCATAGAATGGTACTCTAATACCCATTCAATGTTAAATCAACTTTTGGATTGTGATTTTCTAAAAGTAGGATGAATATACTTTTTTTGACATTTATAAATACCATGTTAGATGAAAATTTTGTTCTGTTTTTCTTTATTGGTTGTTCCATATATTACTTTTCCTCAAATATGACTGCCCTTAAGAAGCCCAATTATAAAAAGATGCAAGAGTAATGTTTCCAGAGTTGTGATTGTATAAAGAAATAATTCATCGTATGAGTTGAAGTGGTGATGAGAGATCCAAGTAATTGATAAGTTTGGTCATAATCGAGGGGCTTAAATTAGATGACTATTGTTTCTTACACTATTTCGTTAACACCAAATTATCTGCAAATAATATAGAGATGGCAATATGATTGACTTTTGAAAGCATAATGAAGAAAAAAAAAAAAACTCAAAAGCATATTTTTTACTATTTAAGTGCTTATAAGTACCAAATAAGTAAAGTCAAACACCCTCTTAAAATTACAAATTACACCTCGTGGTTTTGGGAAATGAAATGAAGAGTGAAAAACCAAAGAGATAACAGCAAAACTATCTTGAAAAAGCTATGCTTTAAAACGAATGCATGATATTCAAATTTGAAAAGAGATGGCAATATGATTGACTTTTGGAAGCATAATGAAGAAAAAAAATACTTAAAAACATGTTTTTTACTATTTAAGTACTTATAAGCACCAAATAAGTAAAGTCAAACACCCTCTTAAAATTACAAATTACACTTTGTGGTTTTGGGAAATGAAATGAAGAGTGAAAAACCAAAGAGATAACAGCAGAACTATCTTGAAAAAGTTGTGCTTTAAAACGGATGCATGATATTGAAATTTGAAAATGGACTCCACTAAATAATGACACTAGTAGGAGTTAATATAGTTTGGTTTAATTTTGAATATACATTTTAAACAGATGCAATCTAGTTGATTTTTATTAGGAATTAACTAACTAGTTTTTTCAAGGAAAAAATATTAACTAGTAGATTAACTTCGTGTTACTATCTATATTACAAGTTTAACTAATAAAAACATGAAAATAAGAATGACCATGTTCGTACAAGTTTAATTAATATACATAAAATTATGGATGAACGTGATTATATTTGGTTTGGTTTGGTTTATTTTTTTGGACCTAACCAAACCAATTGATTTTCATTTGAAACTAATCAATTAATTTTTAATCCTGTAAAATAACCAAACCAACCTGAATTTTTAGGTTAATTTAGGTAGGTTTCATTCATTTAACCAAACCATACTCACACCTAGACACTAGTCACTATTATATACAATACTTCTAAATGGCTGCCAATTCAAGAGGTATACATAAAATAGTAAAACTTGCAAAAACAATTTGGATCTTATTAAATTAGTTGTAAATCAGTCATAAATTGATAATTAGTTGTAAATCAGTCATAAATTGATAATTTTTAAAGTGAGACAATCGATTATGATTTCATTTTTCAAGAACCTATACTGGGAGTTCTGTGATTCAGGGGAGTCAAAACCCAAACCCATTTTCAAGTTTTTTTCATCTTGGAATGATGACTAAAGGTGCTTCAATTAACAAAGGCAAATTGTGCTCGGAGGCATTCTAAGATAATCATACGAATTTCATGTTTACTTTACCGTTGAAATGGTTTCATTGTAACAGTCCCACTGCATAGCATAAAAATTCTCTCATAAAATAAAATGACGAAATTTTGATGGGCAAAAGTCTTAAATTTCCTAAAACAAAGGTAAAACCAGCTAGTTGTCCTCCAAAGATGCCTCAACGGTAAGAGTTAGAGACGGACATGGCTCATGACTCGGGTCGAAATCCAGTCTCCTATTCATGCATAGTATGGAGGATGTGCTGTGCACCCAAAATTTGCCCGTTGGTGTCGTGCTCTGCCGAATGTACCGGTGATCGGGTTCCACCAACCGAATTTCCCTTGTCACCAAAAAAAAAAAAATCTAAAATGAGCTATAATACAGAGTGTATTGGAATTAATAGGAGAAGAACAGACTGTAAAGAATAGAAGTTAGTTATGCTATACAGTTGTCAAGTTAGTTACATTAGCTGTCAAGTTAGTTTTAGTATCTGGAAGCTTCTGTTGCAACTAACTCCTACTGTAACTGACATCTATAAATGGGTGTCCTTGTAATTATTTTGAAATCAATAGAAAATACTTTTATTCTAATTCTCTTTCTTTAGATTTCTTCATGATATTAGAGCAGTGGAATTCTGCTTGGCAAGCTTTTCATAATAGTAATTTTCTGTGTCCAACCTATGCCAACACTGCAGAACATTATGGTTGGGCTTTTCACAAACTTGACACCACATAGTAGGTCCTGGAGAGGTACCAGTGGCTTGAGATGAGTGAGTCCCTGGTTTTTGTTGAAAACCTCCTCTGGTAGCACCTTCTCTTTGAGTCCTCCCTCCTTTGTTTGAGTCTTTCTGATTTTTGCCCCTTCCCCTGCCTCTTTGATTGTTATTAGCATAAAGTGTAGTATATTTACAGAGGAAGGATTTTGAGTGAGTCAGTAATAGTTAAAGTGTTCTTGAAGGAAAGATTAGGTTGCGTTTGGTTTGCTTGTTTTCTGTTTTCATTTTTCATTTTCATTTTCTAAAAATAATTTTCATTTTCTATTTTCTAAAATATAGAGAATGTGTTTGGTTACTAAAAGTATTTTTTTATGTTTATTTACAAAATTGCCACCTTATTTTCTAAATTTTTGGATGTATTTGCAAAATTGCCACCTTATTTTCCAAATTTTTTAGAGATATTTACAAAACTGCCACTTTGTTTTGAAATCTTTTAGAGTTATTTACAAAATTGCCACCTTATTTTATAAATTTTTAGAATTATTTACAAAACTACCACCTTGTTTTCTAAATCATTTTGAGTTATTTACAAAATTGTCACCTTGTTTTCAGAGAAAACACTTTTTTTTTATGTTTTCTATTTTCCTAGAAATCTATTTTCTGTTTTCTGAAAATGAAAACAAAAATTGTTAATCAAATGAATTTTCTATCCTAATTTTCATTTTCCATGAAAATGAAAACAGAAAATAGGCAAACCAAACGCACCCTTGAGTTCCTCATTAAGAAGTAGGCTAGTGAGTGCAGGAATTGTGACAGCTGTATCTCTTACTCTTAGGGAGGAAACAAGAGGATCATAAGCTGGAAGTAATCCTTTAAGAATATAAAAGATCATTTCATCTTCTTTCAATCCTTCTTCTGCTGCAACTAAACTATCAGTAATCACCTTAATCTTATCTAAGTATTGCTGCATGGATTTGATGCTTTTTGTAATATTCAGTAATTTGTGCCTTAACTGGTACACATATGACCCACTACTTGATTTAAACCTTTGTTCCAACACACTCAAGATTTCATCAGCAATAGGGAGATCACAAATATGATTATGTATAGTAGGTGAAACAAAGGCATAGATGCAAATATTTAAGTATTCATCAATAGTAATCCAAGAGGTGTGCTCTAGATTAGGAGTAATATTACCATCAGGTTGATGAATCAGTGGATTAGGACAGTGTGTTTTGCCCAGAACATGATCCAACAGTCTCCTTGCTTTGAGTAGAGACTGAAATTGAAGCCTCCATGGTTTATAATTGTTGTCGTCCAATTTGATGTTGACAAGTGTAGAAAAGTGCTGAAGAAGAGTCTTCAGTCCAATTGGAAGAGTCTCATCCGAAGGTAAGGCCATGGTTGAAAAATGCAGCTTCTAGAAAACCAAGAGAAATTTGAGAAAATTGCAGATCCAGAATCGCAATAAGTAGATGAAGCTAATTAGGGCTTTGAATCAATCAATTTGAACTAGATTTGGATGATTTGATTGATTTCTATGGTGAGAAAACCCTAATTTCCAACTTGAGGAGAGATCTAAAATCGCAACCTGAAGTAATGGATTGATATGGATGAATGAGTTTGCGTAGGATTGGGAAGATAGATTCGATGCTGAATCAATGAAGGTTCAAGCAATATAAAGTTGAATCTATGAAGATTCAAACTATTTTGTTGAAGAAAAAAAAATGACACCAAGCCTTTTAGGCTCTGATTACTAGTTTTGCACAATCAGTCTCTATTTCAATGTTTGTACCATCAAGACCCTAATTACAAGGCTCTTAAAGTGTTTGGCTATCTTTATTTTCCATGGCTTAAGCCATATACTGATCACAAATTACAAAACAAGTCTATTCCCTGTGTGTTTATAGGCTACTCATCAACTTTTAAAGGGTACAGATGTCTAGATATAGCCACTAATAAAGTTTATATATCTAGGATGTCAAATTTGTAGACACCACTTTCCCTTTTGCCACCTTATCATTCTCTCCTCATACTGTCACTTAGTTTTCAGCCTCATTTCAGAGTCATAATCCTATCACTGAGTAATCAGCTTCAGTCTTAGAATCATCTCCTGTCTTCACAATACCTTTATCCTTCCCTCTTGACAATCATTCATTATCAGACCAATTATCTCCTACTCCTGTACCAATTTCACAAGGTGCAACACATCATTCTCCTTCAGTTGCATCAATTCCACAACACCTATCATCTACTGCTAACTTTACTGCACAAAATTCATTCTATTCTATTGAAACTAAACATAATGCCACTACTTCATCTTCCATCCAATCATCAGCATCATCATCTTCTTCCAGCTCCTCATTGTCTGTTCCACATAATTCTCATCCAATGATGACTAGAAGTAAAACTAGTTCCTTATCACCACCTTTGTACAACCCGCACAGTGTATCCCTTGTTTCTACATATACTGAGCCTTTTACCTTTAAGGAGGCTAGTAAATATCTGTGCTGGTAGAAGGCCATGGAAGAAGAATATAGTGCTTTCAAGCACAGGGAGCTTGGATTTTAGTTCCTCTTCCACCAGGTAGACAACCCATTGGATGCAAATGGGTTTGAAGGATCAAAAAGAATGTAGATGGAAGCATTTCTAGATTTAAAGCTAGGCTAGTAGCTAAGGGCTTTCACCAAGAACAGGGTATTCATTACTCTGAGACATTTAGCCCTATTGTCAAGCCTTAGACCATTAGGATTGTCTTATCTTTAGCCTTGCATTTTGGGTGGACACTGCACTAGTATGTCTCCAATGCCTTCTTACATGGAGAGTTAAAGGAAATAGTCTTTATGACTCACCTTTAAGGCTTCATTGACAAAGTCAATCCTACCTATGTCTACAAACTACAAAAATCATTATATGGGCTTAAACAAGCACCCAGGGCCTGTTATTCAAAGTTATCAACCTTTCTACTGGCAAAAGGATTCTGCAACACAGCTGCAGACAATTCACTGTTTCTACATACCTCTGCTAGTCATACACTAGTCCACTTAGTATATATTGATGATATAATCCTTACAAGGAGTAGTGAAGTTGCTATTTAGTCCTTTATTTCAAACTCAATTTATCATGAAATATCTTGGGCATCTATCCTACTTTCTAGGTATTGAAGTTAAAGAGTTTTCAAATGGTCTTCTGCTAACTCAAACAAAATATGCCAAAGAAATCCTAGAGAAAATAGGTATGACAAATTGCAAACCAGCAATCACACCTATTGCTTCCAAGCATGATTCTAAAGACTCTACAGTAGCTATTCCATTATCTAATCCTACCCTCCTTAGGAGTTTGGTGGGGGCTCTCCAATATATTACTATGACAAGGCCAGACATATAGTATATTGTCAGTGCTATTTCTCAAAAAATGCATGCACCTACTGATCAGGACTATATTACACTAAAGAGGATCTTAAGGTTTAAAAAAGGTATCTTAACTCAAGGACTACAATTTAGACCTGGATATCTTATACTACACTCATATTCAAATAGTGATTGGGCTTGTGATGTTGTTGATAGAAGATCAGTAACAAGTTTCTGTACATTTTTAGGACCTAACCTCATTTCTTGGAGCTCTAAAAAGCAGACTACAGTATCAAGGATTTCTACATAGGCTGAGTATAGGGAATTGGCTCAAATTGCAGCTGATCTCACATGGCTTACTTATTTACTTAAAGCATTACATATTCCAATTCATCCTCCTACCTTGGCTCGTGATAATCTCTCAGCAATAGCTTTGGCCTCTAATCTAGTCTTTCATGGCAGATCATAGCACATATAACTTGATTATCACTTTGTTAGAGAAAAAGTGATTGCCAAACAGCTTGTTATTTTCTATCTGTCATCTATAGAACAAGTTGCAGACCTAGTCACAAAGTCTCTTTCCACTGCTCAGTTTCAATATCTGAAGTTGAAGCTTCCCCTGGCTATCCAGCCTTAGCTTAAGAGAGGATGTTGCAGTGCAGTTCTAATACAGAGTGTATTGGAATTAATTGGAGAAGAACAAACTGTAGAGAATAGAAGTTAGTTATGCTGTACAGCTGTCAAGTTAGTTACATTAGTTGTAAAGTTAGTTTTAGTATCTGGAAGCTTCTATTATAACTAACTCTTACTGTAATTGACATCTATAAATAAGTGTCCTTGTAATTTTTTTGAAATCAATGGAAAATACTTTTATTCTAATTCTCTTTCTTTAGATTTCTTCAGCAGCAAAGGTCCACTTTCCTATTAGACTCACCCAAAAGAAACCAAAAAAAAAAAAAAAAAAAGGAAAGAGAAAAAGCAAAAGCAAAAACAAAAAAAAAAAAAAGAAAAGAAAATCCACTCCATATGATATTTTACCAAATCCAACTACAACCAAACAAAATGAACAATCTAAAAAGTGAGAAAGAAGAAGAGGTAAATCACATGTTTTCTTATTTTCAAAAGGAAGCTTTACTTAACGAACTAATAATCAACCTCAATAATAACAAAATAATTTAAAAACATTTAGTTAGAGGAATTTTACAATATGCTTCATCACATGTTATTAACACACCAAATCTCTATATACCAACCATTGGAGGCTTATAGTGAACATCTTACTATCATGAACTTCAACTAATAACTTGTGAGAAAATTATAACTTGTATATAACTCCTCACCAAGAATTGAAAGATGAAACAAAAGAACGATGGAAACATGAGGCTTGAAGAATGTTTTTACTATAAATTTGACAAAAAGAAAATGAAAAATCGTTTGCTTTCTATGTTTCTAATTTACTAACTATTTTTTAAGTACAGACTGAAAGTGACAACAAATTAAGAGACACAAACTGGTTACAAGCTTCTTGCTACGCTGTTGTATATTTGGTTCATGACAATAGGGTTCGATGACATTTGTAAATATGTATAGTCTTATGTCAATATAGAATACCATGACTATCATGATTCAATGTTTGACAATCTTGTTGGTCTAAATTTTTGCTCAAAGTGTAACCTTATGAATCAGAATGTTTTAAAACTACAACCACACTCTATTTTCCTATTCAGTCTAACAAATATTTTTCTCAAAATAATTTTAAAAATAAATAAAATAATTAATATTGTCCAAGTGAGAGACAGTTGGAATATTTCTTTTAAAATGGGCTACCATTAATTATTTCTGATTTGGTTCAACAAGTTGGCTTTGTGATCATATTGGTTTAAGCCCACCTCATAAATCCATACGGTTCTTTTGTGCATAGGCCTTTCAATTTTGATAAAGTTATTTATGATAAATATGCTAGAATAAATAGGGGTAGGTTCCTTCTCACTCTTAACCCTCATAGTTGTATATGATAACATGAAAAGTGATCATCCTAAAGAGTTCGACATGATAATTAGGGAAAAGTTAGTAAATAAAATGAAAAATTAATTTTTCAAAATTTAATAACATGACACACACATGCACGTGTGTGTGCATGTCCATGGAGAGCACAAGAGAAAATAGAGGCAAAAGATATAAAAATAATATTGTAGCAAACTACCTGTCTTCTTATAGTTGGATCGGGGGAGAGAGAGGTGATTGTGAAGAGATTTGATGAATTTCTCCCTATTGACGACATGAAGTTGCATCGGCATATCCAGTGGAGAGAAAGAGAGGTGATCGCGAAGAGATTTGAGGAGTTTCTCTTTGTTGGCGACATGGAGCTCTATTAGCACCTCCAGTGGAGAGAGAGATGTGATCGTGAAGAGATTTGAGGAGTTTCTCCCTGTTGGGGACATGAAGCTGCATTGACACCTGCAGTGGAGAGAGTGAAGAAGCCATTCAAGTTCTCTTTTTTTTGCTTTGTCGCACTGCATTTGGACGCTAACCTTTGTGGGTACTGATAGTTGTACGATACGCTTGTATAACCATTTGGCTTCATAACCTGCAAAAAAAAAATTGTTTGGCTTCACTATGGGTGTTAATTGGGGATTCATCACCCCAATTAACAAATTTTTTTTCCCCGAAATAATTTTTGAGGAAGGGACTTTGTTCTGTTTCTCGCCCCAATTCATCAACGGGGAACGCATTTTGGGGAAATAGGGAATGGAGAAAAAGTACCGAGGATTGGAGAATCCTTGAACTTTTTTAAGAAAAAGATTTAAAATTAATTCTACTACTAACAAAAGTCTCAACTATCAGCTAATTCTACTACTAAGTAGTAAGTATAAACATGTCTTGCTGAATAGATAAAAATCATTATCATTCATCAACGAAATAATTCTAAATCTAGACTTCAAACTGTAAATAAAAATATATAACATAATTCAAACTTGAAAATATAACATAATACATAATCAGTGAATCATAACTTATAAGTCCAAAACATAAACAAAAAGCACAATTCAACAGAACATTCATCTATCATAATCAGTCAATCATAACAAAAAATACAAAGCATAAATAAAAAACACAGTCCAGATATACATATTAGAAAAAAGTTTTAAAAAAAATTCGGGTTTCAGGCTTTCCCTAAAAAAATAAATTTGTTCCGATCCCCAACCCATTTCTCCAAAATTTTTTCCCTTCCCGAATATTTTTTTTCCCAATTCTTCGATTCCCCGAAAATAATATTCCCATACCTGATTTTTCAGGTTAGGGATCAGGTTTCTCCGATAAATGCGCAGCCCTATGCTTCAGTATGATTTTTTTTATACATATATAAGTAAAGCTTAATTGAAAGTTGAAACAATATGTTATTGATTTATTTTAGTGAATATAGATTATATAAGTAAAGTAATGTGACTTTTTTTGGGGGGGCTGAAAGCAAACTACCATTGCAAAACCATATTTACAACAGGCCAAGGAGTTTTCACTAATAAATGTTGCAAGATATTATTGATATTTAATTAAAAATTATCTTTTACATATAATATTTCTGAATGTATATAAACTAAATTGATTAATTTTAAATTTAAACTAGTAAAAATTTAAATCAAATGGTATAATATATAATAATTAATGATAATGTCAAAATTACTAGTCAGTGATGTGCTGACCAAAGAGATAGTTACTTAGACACATCTTGACGCTATCCCTCAACCTATCACATGGTACATGTGAGGATGTCTAGTTATGTGTAACCATAGACATAGAACAATTTGGATAGAACCAGAACTCTTTGGAACTTATCATGCTACACTAGCTAAAGGTCTTCTTCTAATTGGCTAAGGCTAAATCCTTCTAGCCCCTGGAGGCTCGAGCTCTAACCTACACAAGGTCGACTACTCAAGGATTATTAAGACCTGGTCTGGCTAGTGCCTTCTTCAGGTTGGTGACCTGGATATGTTTGTGCGAGTCGAATCATCCTCATATCAACTAATAATAAAAATGTTTAATTATATACTAATTAATAAAAAAAAAGTAAGACAAAGATAAAGTAGCAGTCCTCCTAATATTGATATATGTATATGTATGAGAATGTGCTGTGTGCGTATGTCTATGAAAGTGTGTGTTAGCCTTGTTGTAATTCTTAAGTTTGTTAAAGGATAACTAATACTTATAAGAATTATTAAAGGGTTAATTTCACAATGAATTTATAATGTTTCCCCACTTTTTTCTTAAATTGGTACTTATTGTTTTAAAATACTTAATTAATTTTTAATGTTTCACAAGTATAATCAAATTAATCCTTGTTGTTTAGAAACATTCACATTAGTAAATAAAGTTTCATAAAGATAGTCAAACTACTCCTCATTGTTAAGATATATGTATATACACACACACACACACACATACTAGTTCTCAATATTTCACAAACTTACTCAAATTAGTTTATGTTTTAAAAAATAGAAAAATTAGAAACAATTTGAAAAGATTGTAAAATATTGAGAACTAATGTGAATTTTTTTTCAAACAATGAGATCAAGTTTGACTATCTTTGTTAAACTTTAGTAACTAATAAGAAATTTTCTAAATAATAGAAGCTAACTTGATTACTTATGAAACACTAAGGTCTAATTTGAATATTTTGTGAAACATTAAGGAGTAATTTAAATATTTTAAAATAATAGAGACTAATTTAAAAAAGTAAGAAAATAACAGGGATGAATTTTAAAATTTTGCTAATTAGTAAACATGCCATTTTTACTTATGTTTATAACTAAGAGCCTGTTTGGCTCTGCTTATTTTACAACTTATAAGCTCCAAGAAAAAACACCATCTCAAGTGCTTTTTACTATTTGCAACTTATAAATCCCAAATAAGTTTAGCCAAATAGGTTGTAAGTATGACTAGCTTTTAACAAAAACCAAACATCATCGAAGTCCAACACATAAGAGCTCATCAAGGATTCATTTGAATTTGCTTTAAAGAAAACACCTTTTTGCCAAAAGAAAATTTTTAATAGGTATTTAAAATGATTTTTTTTAAAAAATTGAAACCTAAAAGAAAAACTTAAATTAGAATTTTATTTTGGAAGATAACACTTTAAATTCCTCAAAAAAGAAATACTTTTTAAATAAATTATATAAAATAATATTTTGAAATACAACCAATTCAAAGGAGCCATATGTTGTGATCACAAAGTAGAGGGCCTAATAACTTACCGATTGCATGGACCAAAGGAAAATTGAAGGCTTAAGTAAAGTTATGGATCGCATACCCCCAAGAAAACTTGAGGGTCTAATTAAGTTGTAAGTTACAATGGACTTGAGAAAACTCCAGGGCCTCATAACTCGCGAGTTGCTTTTATCATCTACAAGTTTTGTTCTAAAAAATAAATGGAAAGCGAAGTCCAGAGTATACCTCGTGTGCCTTGTACAAGAGGTATAAGTATTTATATTTTTTTTAATTATTGACGCCAATTTTTATAGTTTGTGCAAGGATAAATTATGATATATCTTTTTTAAATTTAATTTTTACTAGTTTTTTTTATTATTTGCGTTTATCGCAAATAATACCATACACTTTAAGGACTCTACACTTGACCACCACCATACACTTCTTACGTGTGTAAGACATTTGCCTATTTAAAAAAGAAATATCTCACACAAACACACATAACAAACTCACATATGCTATCTCTTACCCACACGCACACAAACACACACTCTTACACACAAATACACGGAGGGAGATCTCGCCATCAGATCTCTAGTTGGCCACCACCATCACGTTTTGTGTTCACCATTGACTAATGTAGTAGTCTCTGATCTCTGTCAACTAGCACCATTGTCCACCATCACCTCACAATGCTGCCACTTTCTTCTTTAAACCGTCCCTAAATCTAGCGACGAAGCACTGTGGTGACAACACCAAGAGCTTGTTCTCTCTATCACAAGTCCCAATAGCACCTTTCACACTAGCCTCGAAGCTCCCAAATGCCGTTGCAAGTCCCTACGTCGCAAGGCAAGCAGTTTACTCAATTTTCTTTTTTCATTTTTTTTGGCAATTGATTTGTTTTTTCAGTGTAGTCAATGTTTGTAAATGGAGTAGTTGATATCTTATATGATGTATTTGTTCATAATAATGAATGTTAGCAATAAAAGAGTTGTATGCTTGGAATATGATTTTTGAAAGGGAATACCAATATTGCGAATGTAAAGTTTAATGCTTGTTCACATTTAATTTGGTTTTTGTGAACCTTTTAGTTATGAAGTATAAACATACTGTGAACATTCAAGTAAATGTTAGTATTGTGAATATAAAGTTTAATACATGTGAACATGTAGTTTTTGGTTTAAGAACCTTTTAGTTACGAAGTGTAAACATAATGTGAATGTTCAAGGCAATGTAAAATTTAATGCTTGTGAACATGTAGTATTTGTTTTGTGGACCTTTTAGTTATAAAGTGTGAACATATTTGAACATTTTTGGATGTTAACAGGAGAAAAGTTGTACGTTCGGAATATGATGATTGGGTTTTGTAGATTTTGTTATAGATAAGTGAGAATGTGCACCACAATAATGATGGTCATGGACATTGTGTTGTGTTGTTGGCAGTGTTAAAGGGATGGATGTGCAGCATGTTAATTTTACAGTTGAAGAGACTATTTCTAAGACATTTTTTTTTTTTTTTTGGTAGATTGACTTTTCTTATCTTGATTTTGAGATATTACAAGATTAATAGTTAAAAATTGTAAACATTGTATCTCAATAAATAGTTATAAAGAATTTTCAATAACTATATTTTTTTGAGTTAGTTTTATGTTTCCTCTCAAATTTTTGAAAATTTTAATTTATATTTTTATATAATCTATTTATAATTCAATGGCATCATTAACATCTTCATCAGTTATAGTTGTGCAGAATGGCAAAATTAAATCATTCACATTGATTATCTATTTTTTAGGCTTAGATTTGTTGAATTGTGAACATAGAAGTTTAGATTTGTGAAAATGTTGGTGTTGTCTTGTAAACATAGGTAAAAAATTCAAACAGAATGTATCATAGAAACAATTCAAGCAAAATGTATTTCTATAGTAATTAGATAGCTGAATATGAATGTAATATTGTTCAATAATTTAAACTAATACCATAGAAAAATTAATAAGTAACATAACATTGAAACAACATTTGTCAATGAAAAAGTTAAACATGAGCATAGCAAATATCATAATATTAAAAGACCATTCATGCTGTCTTTCCTCGTTCTCTTTCTCTTCCCTTTTTTCCTCTTACTGTTGTTCACCTCTTTTTTCCTTTGTTGCTTTTTCACCTATTGGTTCAGTGCTTGCTCTTGATGTTTTTCCCCTTCTTGTTTTAGGGCGTTGTCTTTCTCTTTTTAATGCTCTCGTTAAAGGCCATATTCTCTATATCCCTAGTCTTGTTCTTATTTTCTCCTCAACCTTTCTTCTTATTTATTTTCTTCATCATTCTTTATGTGCTCTTCATTTTCTTCATTCTTTGTGTTGTCTTAATTTTGTTCATCCTCGTCCTCTTCTTCACTTTTGTCTTCTTCCTTCTTTGGGTTTTTTTGTCTCCTCATTTTCTTTAGGTGAAATGTTGCATTCGTTGTTTCCATCTTTATTTTCTTTCTCTTTATTATGGGTTGTAACTTGATCATTAGATGATCTCCTGTCTTCTTTATTTTTTGCTTGAATTTGTTGTTTTGCATTATTTTCTTCCTCATCTTGATTCTTTTTATCATTTTGTTCTTCATGATTGCTTCCTTGCTCATCATCAGTTAAGCTAGTTTCTTCATTGCGTTGATATACTGTTGCTATGTTTTTTGATGGCTGACAATATATTATAATGAAATTTGTTAAGGTTGTAAACATATAGTTATTATATTCTGAACATGAAGGCCATGAACATGTATTTTTGTTATTGTCAATATATAATTTTTTGTGATCATATAATAGTATGTTCACAACACAAAAATAGTACGTTCACAAAATTTATCATGCTCAAAAAATTATTCTTGCTTTACAATCATCTATAAACAATTTTCGTATAAGCTTTCCCTACAACCCATTTACCCTTCTTCAACCCTGACTTATAACATAAATACTCAATTGGTACTTCTTTTGTTAAATCTCTTCCTCCTTTTTGTAATACTAAACCCAACATAATATACATTATCATTATATAACTCAAAAGCACCAAACTCCTTCTTAACCTTCATACCAAGAAGAGCTAAGACTTCAACCTCCTAAAAAGTGAACTAATCACCTATATAAAATAGACAAGTTGTTCACATTATATTCACACTTTATAACTAAAATGTTCACAAAAAACAAACTACATGTTCACAAGTATTAAACAATATGTTCACATTGCCTTTCACAACAGCACTTACAAACAAATTATATTTGGAACATAATAACTAAAAGGTTCACACATAATAACTAAAATGTTCATAACACACCAACTATATGTCCATAACCATTAAACATTGTTCAAAATAATTACATTGCCTTCAATACAACTCTTCTAAACATACAACTCTTCTACAATGAATATTCAATACAAATTATATACACCACTGAGTAAACTATTTACCTTGACTATTGCAACCAATTGAACAAACAGGTGATACTCAATCTTCTTCACATTGAAATTCAATATCATTCTCAATCAAAATTGATCTTCAACAACACTTGACATCTTCCAAAATAAAAGTTACAATCCTATAAATTGCACCAATCACAAATTCACAAAAACAAAAAACTTATATCAGTTGCACAAAAAAAAAACACAAAAGATGTATATAAACATTCAGATCTATGTATATATAAATTTATATGTAAAGATACACTCAAATTTGTTAATAGTAGGTTTAGTTTATTAATGATATGTTCTAATTCAAGATCTATAATTTGAAGAAGAATGAAGTTGAAGTAAAATTTTACGTTTGTTTTGATGTCGTGCAATGGCATAGATGTGGATGTTGCTATGTTGGTAGTATCAATGTTTTCTTTTGATGTTGCGTCGATGACATTTTGAAACGTGAATAGCCAAACTAAATGGAGCAACTTATTTTCATTCATGACAAAATGAGGGTCTAAAAACTCTCACAACAAAGATGAAGGCAAAAGGCCATTACATTCAATATCATAAGAGTCTAAGCAAAATAACAAGTTGCTTTAAACTAAGAAACAAAAAGAGTACTACAATGACTAAAGAAAACAAGCCACAGACAATCGAACACTTGACATAGACTAAGTAGCAATAGCAGAGGCATTGCTAGCATCATCACCATCACCTGACATAGGAGAAGCATCTCCATAAAGGGGAGTAAGGGGCATAGATGGATGCTCAAAGGGTGTAGTACCGAAATTTGGAGGCAGGGCTCTTAGCTCCCTCAAAATAACTGTACAAGTCTCATATATAATGCACCTAGCACCTTTGTCAAACTTGGCTAAAGCATTCTCCCATTGAAAGCTTTCCCCAGGTGGTTTTATTTCGCTTAATGGCAATCAGTTTAGCTTCAACAATAGTCTAGTTGGCTTCAGCCTCCTCCAACTTGGCCTTCAAATCTTCCATTTCTTTTCTAGAGCTGCGATTTTGTTCTCCTCTTAGCCATTGCTTCGCAAACCTTGTTCTGCATCTTCTCTAGTTGGGTGCTCTCTCTCTCTCTCTCTTTAAGGCTACATTAGCCCTTTCTAAGTCCTTTTTCAAGCTTTCAATGCCCTCTTTCAACTTTCCATGTCGTCTTTCACAAATATAGCAATTACTAGAATACTGTCCATACTCAAGATTAAGATCATGACAATATTCACTCATATGTTTAAAATGCTTATTTATGCTAAAAACTAAATCATACATCATAGTTTGACACCTCATGATACTATATGACAATAGATAATTCCATAAGATATTTTACCAAATCAAACTACAACCAAACAAAATGAACATTCCAAAAAAGTGAAAAAGGAGAAGGGATAAAGCACATGTTTCCTTATTTGCAAAAAAGAAGCTTTAGTTAAAGGACTAATAATCAATCCTAGTAGCAACAAAATAATTGAAAAACATTTAATCAGAGGAATTTTACAATATACTACAACACATGTTATTAACGTACCAAATCTCTATATACCAAACCATTGGAGGCTCATAGCAAACATCTTAATATCATGAACTTCAACTAATAATTTGTGAAAAAAATTATAGCTTGTATATAACTTGCCTCTAAGAATTGAAAAGTGAAACAAAAGGACGATAGAAACATAATGCAGAAAGAATGTTTTTACTATAAATTTGGCAAAAGAAAATGAAAAGTCATTTGCTTTCTATACTTCAGATTTACTAACTATTTTTCAAGTACAGAATGAAAGTTACACCAAATTAAAAGACGCATACTGGTTATGAGTTTCTTGCTACACTGACTATGTTTGGTCTATGAAAATAGGGTTTGATGACATTTATAACCATGTAAAGTCTTTTGTCAATATAGAAAACTATGCTTATCATAATTCAGTGTTTGACAATCTTTGTGGTCTAGATTTATGCTCAAGGTGTAATCTTAAGAATTATAATATTTTAAAACTGTAACCACATTCTATTGTCCTATTTAGCCTAACAAATATTGTTGAAAATAAATAAAAGAATTAACATTGCCCAAGTGAGAGACCGTTAGAATATTCTTCTTTAAAGTGGGCATTCTGATTTGGTTCACAAGTTGGCTTCGTGATCAAATTGGTTTAAGCCCACTTGGGTTCTTTTGTGCATAGGCCCTTATATTCTGATAAAGTCATTTATGATAAGCGTGTCAGAATAAATAGGACTAGGTCCCTTTCTCACTCTTGACCTTCGTAGTTGCATATGATAACATGAAGAGTGATCACCTTGAAGAGTTCAATATGATAATTAGGGAAAGAATTAGTAAATAAAATGAAAAATTAATTTTCAAAATTTAATAGCTTGACACACACATACACACGTGTGTGCACGATCATGGAGAGCACAAGAGAAAATAGAGGCAAAAGATATAAAAACAACATTGTATCAGACTACCTATCTTCCTGTAGTTGAATCGGGGACAAGAAAGGTGATTGTGAAAAGATTTGATGAATTTATCCCTATTGACAACAAGGAGCTGCATCGACAACTTCGGTGGAGAAAAGAGAGAGGTCATCACGAAGAAAATTGAGGAGTTTCTCTTTATTGATGACATGTAGCTCCATCGGCACCTTTGATGGAGAGAGAGGTGAGTAATCGCAAAGAGATTTGAGGAGTTCCTCCCTGTTGACAATATGAAGCTGTATCAGCATCTCTAGTGGAGAGAGTGAAGAAGGCATTCAAGTTCACTTTTTTTTTTTCTTTTTTTCCTTCGTCACGTTGCGTTTGGATGCTGACCATTGTATGTACTGATAGTTGTACAATATGCTTATATAACTGTTTGGCTTCGTAACCCGCAAAAGAAAAAACGTTTGGCTTCGCTATGATTTTTTAATACATATATAAGTAAAGCTTAATTGAAAGTTGAAATAATATGTTATTGATTTATTTTAGTGAATATACATTATATAAGTGAAGTAACGTAACTTTTTTTTTTAGCAAAAGCAAACTTCCATTGCAAAAACCATATTTACAACAAGCCAAGGAGTTTTTATTAATAAATGTTGCAAGATATTATTGACATTTAATTATACATAATCTTTTGTATATAATATTCCTAAATGTATATAGACCAAATTGATTAGTTTTAAATTTAAACGAGTAAAAAATTAAATCAAATAGGATAATATATAATAATTAATGATAATTTCAAAATTACTAGTCAATGATGTGAGAACCTAAGAGATAGTTACCTAGAGACACTAACCCTATCACGTTGTACATGTGAGAATGCCCAATTATTTATATCCGTAGACGTGGAGCTGTTTGGATAGAACCAAAACTCTTTCAAACTTATCACACTACACTAGCTAGAGGTCTTCTTCTAACTGGCTAAGGCTAGATCATTCTAGCCTCCAAGAACTATTGGGACCTAGTTTGACTAGTGCCTTCTTTGGGTTAGTGACCATCTTTGGGTTAGTGACCAGGATATGGTTGCTCGAGTCAAATCATACTCATATAAACTAAAAGTACAAATGTTTAATTGTATACTAATTAATAAAAAAAAAAGTAAGACAAAGATAAAGTAGCAGTCCTCCTCGTGTTGAGATGTGTATATGTATGAGAGTGTGTTGTGTGCATATGTCTATGAAAGTGTGCATTAGCCTTCTTGTATTTAAGTTTGTTAAAGGATAAATAGTAATTATAAGAATTATTAAAGGATTAATTTCACAATGAATTTATATTGTTTCCTCACTTTTTTTCTTAAAATGATATTCATTGTTTTAAAATATTTAAATAATTCTCAATGTTATGCAAGTATAATCAAATTAGTCCTTGTTGTTTAGAAACATTCATATTAGTTATTAAAGTTTCATAAAGATAGTCAAATTACTACTCATTGTTAAAAGACATTTATATACACACACTAGTTCTCAATATTTTACAAACTTACTCAAATTAGTTTATATTTCAAAAATAGAAGAATTAGAACTAATTTGAAAAATTTGTAAAATATTGAGACCTAATATGATTTTTTTCAAACAATGAGATCGAGTTTGTTTATCTTTGTGAAACTTTAGTAACTAATATAAATGATTCTAAATAGTAGAAACTACCTCGGTTATATTTATGGAACACTAAGGTCTAATTTGAATATTTTGTGAAACATTGAGGATTAATTTAAATATTTTAAAATAATAGAGACTAATTTAAAAAAGTAAGAAAATAATAGAAATGAACCAAAATTTCTTTTGTTGAAGTGATTGATAGATAATATTTCATCTAAATAATGATTAAACTTCATGCCGAGCTAAAATAATTATTTCATAATTCTATATGAGAGCTCTTCATAAGTCCCTATTATAGATGATTCTTGATAGAAACACCCCTTTTCTTTTGAAAATTTGTACTAAAGTAAATATATTCAATTTTCAAAAATGTTTCAGGTCACATAAAGAGCTTTGAATATACTTATTTAGAGATTTATGCTTCAAACTTCTCTAGTCCTTTAAGTCTTGTATACAGATATATATCATGCTCATTAAATATATTTATACACGTATATGTACGCAGTACTCCCTACTAAACATCTTGGAACACCTTTACATAAAGCGAGAAAGAAAATTATTCTGTATAATTATCTTTTTGCTAAAATCACCAGAAAATTGCAAGGGTGGAAGGCTAAGATTTTATCGCCCGGGGCGAGACTTACTCTTTCAAAAAGTACTTTGTCTACTATGCCTATTTATCTCATGCAGGCTATGCGTCCCCCAAAGATGGTGTTAAATAGACTTGAACGAATCTTCAATGCATTTTTTATGGGATGAGAAGGGGGTGAATAAGCGTATAAAGTGGTGCTCTTGGAAGAAAACATGTTACCCAATAGAAGAAGGGGGCTTAGGGATGCGACGACTGGGAGATCTCTGTGCACCTTTGAATACAAGTTCTGGTGGCATTTTAGAACTGTTGATGGCTTATGGAGTCACCTTTTGTAGGAGAAATACTGTAAAAATTCTCATCCCTTGTTTGCTACATGTTCCATTAGGAGTTCAAATGGTGGCAAGGACTTGTGAAAATTAGAGTAGAAGCCGAGAAGCTGATATGTTGGAGGTTGGGTTCTGCGAATATCTCATTTTGGTCTGAGAACTGGCTCCATGATGGTCGACTAAGTGACTGGATTCCTACAAAATATAGTACGCTCTCGTAGGTGCGTAAGCTTTGGATTGACGAGGCATGAGATTGTTGATCTTTTAAATCATTGCCTTCCACTGTATTTGGTCCAAAAAGTTGTAGCTCTTTCAATTTGTGGTGGAGAGCATGATATTCCTTAGTAGCGTGATTCAAGCAATGGAAAAATTTTAATGAAAACAGCATGGGACAAAGTTAGACAAAGGCTTGCTCCTGATTTTATATTTAAGAGTTGTTTGGCACCGCTCCTTGCCTGTGAAGCTTTCGTTCTGCTTGGCGGTTGTTGAAATGTTAGATTCATCTTGATAATTTGTTGATGAGGAAAGGGATACATCTCGCCTTGCACTATCAATGTTGTGCAAGCCAAGAGAATACTGAGCATTGCTTTTTGGAGTCTCATATTGTGAGGGATGTCTGTGGTCATTTTGCGGCGAGATTTGAGCTAAGAACTGATAGTGTTCGAATAGTTACGCAATGTCTTGGATACTGGTTTCGCTCGGGGGCTGTTGGAGGACATAGTCACATTCGTTTGATACTCCCTATCATCATTCTTTGGAGCTTATGGATAGAACGTAATGATGAAAAACATCGTCATATGGGATCTTGTTTACGCAGAATTAGTTGGCGAGTTGAAAACTTAGTTGGGCAACTTTGTTAGGCTGGTTAGTGAAGATAGAGCAGTGGCGTGGAGATTTGGATGCTTTAAGTTTCTTTAATGTGAGCCTGGCGCCTGTCACTAAAAGGGTACCTCGGCTGATTAAATGGTTACCCTCTCCTCGTGGGAGATTCAAGTTGAATGTCGACGGGAGTGTGAGGAGGGAGGTAGCTAGAAGGGGTGGAGTTTTGTGTGATGATGCGAGGGACTTGGTGTTTGGGTTTTATTCTTATCTTGGGCATAAGTCAGTCATTGTTGTTGAATTGATGGCACTCGTTACAGGTCTTAATCTATACCTGAAGAGAGGTTTTGATGAGTTTTGGGTAAAGATGGACTTCTTATGGGCGGTCAAGTTGTTATATGGAGCATATGATGCTTGGGATAGTTGTCACACGGTCTTTTGGGCACGAGATTTGCTTCGAAGGACTCGTTCTATGGTTTATCACATTTGTCGGGAAGGCAATAAACCAGCAAATCTGTTGGCCAATATGGGTACAGAAACGGATGCATTGCAGATTTTTGAAGCTGAAACTGCCGTCCAGCACCTGAGAGGTTTGCTTCGTTGTGATCGTTTAGGTATTCCTAGGGACCTTTGAAAAATTGTCAAGCTATGTAATTGCATCCACCACATGAAAAGATATTTCTTTATTTCCAAGACTCTAATGCTTGGTTTATATAACAAAGGAATAAGATGAGCCAAGGTATAACCACATAATACGCTAGCCCATTTCTTAACAAGTATTTGCCAATTTAAAAGTTAGGCAACTATATGGTACATCCTTTTGAAACTCTCAAGCAATATAGTATAAGATTATGAATTTGCATATGGCCTATTATTAATTATTTTAAATACTGAATACTTTAAAATGATTGTGTACTTTAAATTTTAGGAATATTAAAAACCAAAAAGGAATAGTTAAAAGAAAACGTAAGTGATTAACCAATAGCATTATACAAGTAATGCTGTTGAAATGTAAAAATAGAAGTTGTCACATGGCATAATATGATAAAGTGACTCTTTAGGATGAAGCAATGTTGGTCATATAGTTGTCTCTTTTGTATATAGAATAAACAATAATATATACATAAGCAATAAGTGACTTGTGCTATCCACAAATTTGTTAAATTTATATAAGATGTAAAGAAATTATTTAATTAATAAAAAATTAAAAACTTGTTCATTAGATAGGATGCTAGCATACATCAGAATCCTCTTACACACTACACATTTATATGTTGTTGGACTATAAGAAAGGGGCATTTCTTTCATTTCACAAGTCATTTACATTAATACATGAGTTTGGAAGCAATACATCAATTTCTATCTTTATTCCTACAAGGCTACAACATATCAGGCATTGTTTATTCTTTGTCAAGTTTATTCTGTTTTTTGTCAAAATTCCTCCAACCTGATCTATAGAGAGAAAAAAAAAAAACTTCATACAAATCCAATTCGATTTCATTTTTTAACTCATTTTATCTATTAATCTATCTATTATTTGTCACACTCTTGAGTTCAAACTTTCAGGAATGTGAATGAGATTATTGTTGTCGTCATAACTAAAAATTACTTAAGTTTCTAATCAACTGATCCAAAATGATCAACTCATATTAATTATACCCACACATAAACAGGTCACAAATCGCTCACAAATTGATATAGGACATAACAATCACTCCCCATTGAGAACTTAAAGTCTCCGTCAGGGACACACGATCACACAATCACAC
The DNA here is from genome assembly GCA_028554755.1 of Cordia subcordata. Lineage (NCBI taxonomy): Eukaryota > Viridiplantae > Streptophyta > Magnoliopsida > Boraginales > Cordiaceae > Cordia > Cordia subcordata. The sequence goes on from JAPTOF010000008.1 coordinate 13,309,502, forward strand.
AAGACTAGGCAATGTAGAAATCTCTCACAAACCGATATAGGATATTACAATCACTCCCGTTGAGAACCTAAAGTCCTTGTCAAGGGCACACAATCACACAATCACATAAGATAGACCAGGCAGTGCACAAATCGCCCATAAACTGATATAGGACATTACAATACTAGCAATGTAAGACTCTAGAGGTGACTTCCACCACAAATTTGGTGTAGTACTTTGCTCCCTATAGCACTTTGCTCTAGAAGTGGCTTCTTAAGAGGTGGTTTCACACACTTGGTGTAGTACTTTGCTCCACATAGTACTTAGCTCTAGTATCACATAAGACTAAGCAGTGCAAAACTCTAGAAGTGAAGCAGAACTCTAAAGGTAGCTTCTTAAGAGGACCTCCAAGGCCACAAGTGATACTAGTGTTGCAGTCATAACACTAGAGATGGCTTCAACATCTCACTAGAAACTGGTTGTGAATACTATTCTGTCACACCTCCAAACCCAGACCTCCAAGTCCATGAATGATATTACTGTTGTAGTCATAACCAATAATTACTTGAGCCTTCAAATCAATTGGTCAAAATGGTCAACTCAAATTATTATTTATACCCATATCACCTACTTATAAATAAATCAAAAATCACCCTATAAATCGACGTGAGACATTACAAAAAAGATAACAAAATAATGCAAATCTTCAACTGCTTTAGTTGTCAGAAGTTCCCTAATTAACACGCAGTGAATGAAAGATAATAAAAATGGTCTTGTAGCATATCACTTAAGGCCATATGGGTTGGTTTTTTTTTTTTTTTTGAAAAATTAAAATTTTTGGTTTCATGAAAAAAGTTGAATTTGAGTTTTTTAAAATTTTTTTAAAAAAAGTCAAGCCAAATTCTATTATGAAAGGATATTTTTTTTTCCCAAAAAAAGATAATTTTTTTTTTTTCAAAGAAGAATCAATTTGCCTTCACGCCCTTTCTTTTATTGCTGGATCTATCAAGACTACATATTAATTTGCGGTGCACACTTTGATGACCAGCATTACTGCACATTAAAATAATGTAGCCTTGATGTGTCTTCCTCTATTTTCTATCTTTTCAAATAAAAATATTTTCTTTAGCATAGAGAAAAAAGTGTTGACTTTAAGATCAAATATGAGCAATTATCTAGACAGAACTAATGCGGTTGTATTTCGTATTCTGCATGATTTTTTTATATAAAAAATTGAATATAGTTGTAAAGTGTTTTTTAAATTTCACAAATAAATTTTATTTTAATCATTAAATCATTGACAATTAACTGTCTTTTCAGTATCATTGTTGCAATATGCTATTGTTATTTAAGAATGTTGAACTCAATTTTGTAATTAATAAATTTGTTCAATTATCTGATAAAAATGGAAAATTATTAATGTATAGAAATAATTCATAATATGTTCGGCTAAAAGTGTCGTTTAAATTAATGTTTTATTTATTTATTTACATTTATTTACTTTTAATTTTTAATTTCAAATTTTTAATGTTAAATATTTTGATATTTTAGTTCTTTAATTTTCAATTCTTTCTCTTTCCAATTTTTAATTTTTTTAATTCTCATTTCTTAATTTTTATTTTTGAATTTTCTAATTTTAACTTTTTTAGTTTGTTAGTTCTTGGTTTTTTATTTTTTATTTTTAAATTTACTTTTAACTTTATTCTTCATTTAATACATGAAATTTACTATGCAAGAGCTAATGCATTAGAATGACTTTGAAACAATAATAATAATAATAATAATAATAATAATAATAATAATAATAATAATAATAATAATAATAATAATAATAATAATATATGCCATGCAAGTGCTAATATGGCACCTTAGATGGATCAAAAAAGAAAGTGATGGTTTGGCACTTTAAAATTGTTTTAGAAAGAAGAACTTTAAGCTTATATAAATAATAGATAATATATAAGATATAATAGAGAAAAGACATTAGGAAATTGTGAATTAATTCTTGGAATAGACAAATAGATGATGTCTTCCATTCACAACTTCTAACTCTGGAATCCAATTTGTATCTTGACATGGCTAATTATATTATTATCTATTATTTATAATAGATAATAGATCAAACGTGGCTATTAATGTTGTATCTTGAATTTAGTTATTAATATATTCCCATATTTCTGGCAAATAAAAATTCTGGAAATTAATGCTGACTAAATCTCTCATACCATTTTTGGTTTGAAAAATAGAACCAAAAAAAAATTTATTTTATCACAAAAAAAATTGACTGATTTCTCAATTTATCAAATCCCTTAAAAAATTGTCTATTGGGCTAAAATGTGTTTGGGCCCAAGATTCTATCAAACCGAAGTTCTCGCTATAGCTACAACGTTTACTTTGGGTCTGGGTTCTCACTAGAACCTCAAGAGGAGAGCCCAAGCCCCTTAAAGTAGGCCCATCCACTATAAAGTATCAATCATAAGCAATGTTTTGAAAACCAGACTGGTTGGTGAACCAGACAGCTTACTAGTTCCTGAGTCAACTAGTCATTAGTTCAATTGGACTAACGTCTACATGATGTCACCTTTATATTTAGGCCTTGTATGCATCCAATAAAAAGTAAAGGGTAAAAAAAGAACATAATTTATATGTGTAATGTGCAGAAACATTTTCAAAAAAGACCTAAATACATGACAATGTTCTAAAAATTAAGATAAATAATTGCATAAGTATTCTTGACAATCCAATATTCAAAACAAAAACTCATGTTTAACAAAAAACCAAATTAACCAAAAACAAAATCCCATGTTTAACAAAAAAACCAAATACTATGGTTGACTTTTGAAGAATCAAGAACTGGTTATGAGAATTGCTGGGTTTGTGTGTGGATTGCCGGTGAAGTCTGAACGAATAAGTGAGAAAAAGTTGAAAAGTCGTTGCTATGCTGGAAAGTAGAGACTAGGAGGCTGCATGTAAACTACAATATGTTTTGTTTTCTATTTTTCTTTTTTACTTTTTGCCCCATCTTTAGACTATTTTAAGCTAATTGTGGATTTGTGGCTATGTTAATTAACAAAGTCAAGTCCAACAAATAACATAACATATAGCCCATAATTGATTCATTAAATAGCAATGTGCCAAACTCCAAATTTAGCTAAAACAGGGGTTCGACTGGTTCTACCTAGTCCAGGTCTGGTTCGTTGAGTTGACTGATTTTTTTTTCCGATTTTTTGGTCCTCCAACTTTTAGGCCCTACTTGGCCCACTTGGTTCACAGATTCCCGGTCCAACCGATTCGATCTAATTTTAAAAAACTGTTCATAAGAGTTAAGACTACAAACCAAACAACACCTTAAAAAAACACAAAAATCGATACAAATTCAAAAACCCTTGCTAGTCTCTGATATCAATAAAAAAAAATAGAGAAATAGTTCGAAGGTGAACAAACCCCAAAAAGCCATGCGCAAGAACAAGGTTCATGCTCTGTTTAACCTAACTGTGAGATTTCAATTGCTGAGCTCTAAAGTTTTTAGTAGTAAAGTTTTGGATAAAAGTGCCATTGAATAAAAGCGCAGTTGAATAAATGTAATCGATTATTTAGCTTTATATTTTAGAAGTTGAATTTTTAATTTTTTTTGGGTTAATATTAAAATTTCAAAAATACATAATAATATTTTTTTAAAAAGGAAAAAATTCACATTACCCTCTTGTAATGTGAGAAAGTATCACATTACCCCTCTATGTTTCTAAAACTTCAGATCCTCTCTTGTGTTTTCCTAAAATTGATCCCGATAGCTCCCTCCATTTATTTTCCTGTCAAATGTGAGCAATATGTGCTAGGTAAGCAACTGGTTTAGTATTTCAAAGTAATTTATTTTACATTTTGACAAAAATATCCTTTATAACACATTAAAAGCCAGTCTTTTGTTTAAGAAGCTTCACTCCAACGTTTCTTTGCAGCTTCACTTAGGGCTTGAGCTTCATCCAAGATATTCCAAACCAAGTTCATATCAAGGTTAGTTGGCTTAATCCTTGCTTATGATATGTCAATGTAAATACATTTGGTGTCGTAAAGTTTGAATCTTTGGTGAAAAGCATTGAAGTTTTTGGTGTAAATTTTTGGTAAAGCTTGTATTTTAGGTGTATATCTTTGTTATTTTTTGCTGTAAAATAGTAGTAAAGCTCACATTTTGGGTGTATAACTTTGTTATTTTTTGGTGTAAAGTAGTAGTAAAGCTTGTCAGTTTTCTTGGACTTTTTTCCTCCATAAATGTTTTGGTTACTCTTGCAGAAGATTTAGAGAGGAAAATGTCAAGCATGAGTAGTCAAAGTTCACACCATATCTCAAGTCACTCTTCAGTAGTTGATTGCCCGATTGACGTGCTTTTCAAAACTCAAAGGTGTGTTTGTGGTAACTGGTTTAACGTCAAGGTTGTATGGAGAGTTGATAGTACAAGAGGCCGATTATTCTACATATGTCCCAGTTGCGATCGTTTTAAATGGTGTTATCCTGTCACAGCAACTTGGACACATAATCGACAACCTCTAATGGCGCCAAGGAAGGGTAAACTAATGGAAACAATGGAGGACGATGAGGAGGTCAATTATCCAATGACTCGCGAAACAAGTCGAAATTGTGAAATAGAGAAGATGAAAATGTTATTGACTGGCAGTTGTATATTTTCTCTAGCAATGTTTCGGATTATTGTGATGTTGTTATTTAAAGGTTAATGCGTCGTCTTAGTTATTTGGTTATCAATGAAAAGGATAATGTATCCTAGTAGATAATGGAACATTTTCATGACAATGTAAGTTTTCCATGACAATGAAGCCTTGTTTAGGTATATTTTGTGTTAGTCAAGACGCAGCATGTGTAAAAAGATTGGAAACTATAGCTCTCTGATGGTAGCAAATTATTGAGACAAATAAGCCAATAAATCCTTGACTTAAAATTTGCAAGACAATTCACAAAAAGTTCATCCTAAAATATCAAGGTTCTAAAAGTGCATAAGACAATTTCATAAGTCTTGACGAGTTCACAAAAAGTTCATCCTAATTACATTCACAAAAAGTCTTAACATTTTCCCTTAAAATTCTATCACATGTTGGTATCCCTTAGTCGTTTTCTCCTTGCGAGTGCATTGTCCCGAAAGCTTGTATAAACTCTCCTTTGGCCTCTTTCTAGGTTGCCACTGTTCGATGTATTACTCCTAGCTTCACTTGAACTTTGCCCGCAACCTGCACTACATCTTCTCCCAATATCTCTTCCTCTGCCAACCCTTCTCCCTCGACCGGTTGTTGTATTAAGAACACCCGTCCTTGGCCTTGGGGGTAGTTGAGTGCTAGTTCTTGTAGTTGTGGTGGATTCTTGAGTGTTTGTTGCCTATGCATCCAAATGAAATCCATAAAATGTAATTTAACTAGTATTATTATTAATAGGAGTAGACTTAGGATAACTAAAAGTGTCTTACATGTTCTGCATGAGATTGTTGTTGGTCTTCATTCACAAGCTGAGACCCTGAGTGTTGTCCCATTTCCTGTAACTAAAGAAGAATAATCACAAGTGCTATTCATAGATAATAAACATATAAGAGCAATAAAGGCATCAGTTTAACTAGATAACTAACAATGCTTTCACTTAGAGAATATTTAGGAATGTAGTTTGAGAAGTTTTATGTGAAGTAAACATATCTTTACCTTTAATAGTGGTGAATTTGGGTGGAATGGATTTCGACATGATGACTTATTATGTCCTAATTGCAAGCATCTTTTGCATGTATGTGTTAATCCTCTCCTAGTTGAAACACTTGTTTTTTCCTTCTCATCAATGCCTTTTCTCCTTACCTTCTTAGGTCTACATGTTCTTTTGTGGACTATTGGTGGTTTCAAAGACTTACATCCACTGTAAACATAGTCATTCATACCGAGGACTACATGTATCATATGATTGTAAACTTTCATGTATACGGCTTTGGAGTAACAATGGTCAATGTAATCTTCCACATGTTTCCTATACTTGATAATACAAGCTAATGCATGAACACATGGATAGCCAGTCAATGCAAACATACCACAACTACAATATTGAGTAGACAGTTTCACAACATATTTGGTACTATTCTGGACCACTTCATACTCTTCTTTCCCACTCCAATTTGCCCACCATGACTTGGCCAAATTCTTAAGCTTCTCAATCTTTTTCATAATGTTTGGACAAAGTGCACCCCCATATTTTTCCATTCCCAGTCTCTTCACTTGAAATCTTGTCATCAACTTCTCTCTTATCATCTCAAACATAGTAATGACAGGTTTATCTCTTGCTTCAAGTATATAGCTATTGAATGACTCACAGAGATTATTGGTGAGGATATCACATTTTGATGCATTAGGAAAGTAGGCCCTAGCCCATTGTTCTGGTGGGGTTCTCTTAAGCCATTCCACGGCAATCTCATTGTCCTCTACCTTCGGGTTTGCCTTTTCAATTAGTTTTATACACCATTTATGTTCCCTCAAGTTTGCTGTTGAAGCTGCCTTCCAAAACAAGTCTTTCAAGTGCAAGCCTAGGTATTTCTTTTTGAAATTCTGGTACATGTGTCTAAGACAAAATCTATGGTGAACCACTGGATATTCCTCTACAAACACATCTACCAAACCTTTTTGTCTATCAGAAATGTAAGTCCATCCCTTTTCTCTAGGAATACCAATAACTTCATGCAATTGTCTTAAGAACCATGACTATGTATCTCGCCTCTCAATGGGAACTACAGCTAATGCTATTGGGAACATATTATCATTTCCATCCCTTCCTATAGCGGTCAACATCTGGCCCCCATAAGCAGACTTTAGAAAGCAACCATCTAGACCAATAATAGGCCTACAACCAGATAAAAAACCATTCTTCATAGCTGCCACACAGAAAAACATGTTTTCAAATCTCGGACCAGCTAGACTTCTATTCACAGTCATAGTTGATATCCTCCCTGGGTTATGCAATATTACTGTAGAGTATAGTTCATCCTAATCTCCATGTATGATTTTTAGTGCCACGTGTTTAGCTCTCGAAGCTGTTTGCTTGCTTACATTTAAATTGAACTCTGCCTTAATATATCCTATAATGTCTCTAACACTCATCCAAGGATTATCTCTAATAGATTGCTCAATTCTCTTCCCCAAATACTTATATGTGGCATGTTTATTATCATGATGCCATCCATAATCATGCTTACCTTTCAAAATCTTCACACGAAAAAAGGTTCCACCTGTCACTGGTGAAGCATGTATCCTCCAATCACAACCATTCTTACACACAGCTGTAACTCGTGAATTTTCATTCTTTTTGAAGTGTAACACAACGTCGTGTTTGACAGTCCAGTCTCTAAGCACTTTCCTAAACTGTGCTACTGATTCAAATGTCATTCCAACTGAGAACTCAAAATGTTGCATGTCAACATCTTCTTTATACTCAGGAAATTGTTGACCACCATCATCTTCAGAATCTACAAGATCCTTTATGCCTTCTTCATCCTCAACATCACTACACCATCCTTCTTCACCTCAAGTCTCTGCATCAGATTTCTCTCTCTTTCTTCTTTTCAACTCCTTCCATTTCTACCTATATCTCATTTTTAAACAATCATATTTTTCTTTCAATTGTTGTCCCACATTACTGTCATTAAAGATGTCACCATCACTTGAGCCTTCCATATCTTCAAGCATCCAATCATCATCATTAGAATTTGAGTCATACAATGTTTGTTCTACTGCATGCTTTTGCTCATTTTCATCTACATACCCTGCTGCATGCTCTTACTGATTTTCATCAACATTCCCTGCTGGATGCTCTTGCTCATTATCATCAACATGTCTGGCCTCATGTTCTTGCTCATTATCATCAACATGTCCTACCTCATGTTGTTGCTCATTTTGTTGTTGATGTTTATCAACATGTCTTGCCTCATTAGCACTACTTTTATCCCTCTTTTGCACATTATCATTGGTCCCCTCATTATATACTACAATTTGTCTACATGTAACCACATGCCCTTCTGGATGAACCACTTGAATTGGTTCATAATTATCAACTATGTAGATATCCACATATGGCATTTTTTCACAATCATTCATTAGCTCTCTAATACTATTGTCATCACACAATGGTTTCACCCCATCATCCAATGATCGTCCTTCCCTCAAGTAGAAGCAGTCAAAGTTTGAAGTTATCCCACCCATCCTCCTGTACATTTCATAAATCTCATGCATACTTTTCTCATCTAAAGGGACATTTAGAAATGTGTCTTTTTCTACCGCCTTCATATTGCACATTTGGATTACTTACAAAACAACCACCAACCTATACATTAAAGTCATAACAACCATCCACCAAACCAAAATTGTTATCATATGCATCCTGTTTAAAGCACAAAAGCAGTATGAATGGTGAGCAATATAAAAGCAGTAAAAAGTAAGCAATATAAAAGCAGTAAAATATAACAGTTTACCAACATGCCTTGCAACAGTAAAATAGAATAGTAAAATGATTCAACTTAGACACCAATAGAAACAAAAATGCACATAGAAGCAAAGTTCACGTGTGTCATCACCATCACTGTTTCCAATTTCCAATTTGAAAGCAAGAATACTTTGGAAAGCACTAACAAATGCAAAATGGTCCTTTACAAATGGTCTCCCATATACAAAAGTCATGTTTCCAGTTCACTCGACAAGGACATCCCACATGCCGACATAAGTGTTATTAAATTAGGACCACCATATCAATTAAAATAAGGTCCACATCATACCAAACATATATATACACATTCAATTTGCTACTCGGCCAAATAACAAACAACTTTAGTTTGCTTACCTTGCAGTAGGGGTGGGGGGTGTCGCCGTTGCAGCTTCATCGTCATCGGACAAGGGGCGGTTGTTTTCATCCTCGCTCGTGGGACGTGGTGGGGATCTCATTGTCATCGCTACCGAGGTTGAAGGTAACGTAGCCTCAGCTCCTTCATCGGAGGCTTTTTAAAGTCGACAGAGATTTTGGTCATCTTCATTGCAGCGAGAGTGAGAGGCGACGTAGTAACGGAGATTTTCAGGGAGTGAAATGTTAATGGAATGAAAGCAAAAAAAACACAAGCTTTTGGTCGCAGAGGAGTCGTTCTTCGCAGCTTTGTTCTTCACCGCTTCGTCGACGAAGATTTTGATCGTCTTCGTTCTTCGTCGGAAAAAATTGATGTTAGATTTTCGGAATTTTAGGGATTTTGGATTTTGGGAATGGGTTTTACTTACAGATAGAATTTTATTTGGTATAAAAATTATTACTTTGTTAGATGGACAATTTTGTCATTTTAACTTCCATTTTAACGGTGTTAGTGTTGAACTAAAGGGGGGGTGCGTGTGATCAATTTTAGGAAAACACAAGGGGCGATCTGAAGTTTTAAAAACATGGGGATAACATGATAGTTTCTCACATCACAAGGGGTAATGTGAATTTTTCTATTTAAAAAATAAAAAAATAATTTTGTACATAATTTAAAAATAACTTCTCAAAAATTTTTTTAAAATTTAATTTGGAACTTCTACTTTTTAATTTTTTCATAAAAATCCTTTTAAAAACAGGCCAAACAGGTTAATTTTGACTCAAGGAAACTAATCTCCATAACCCAGGCCAAACATCTCAATCTTTTCTCTAATATCAATTAGAAGTGACGATCTTTTTTTTTTTTTTTACTTAATTGGAAGTTGAGTTGGTCAATTACCTGGCGAAGGTGTGGCAGCCAGGAGTTGACAAGTTGGGAGAAGGAGAAGAGCTGCAGTGTGACCCTTCTGCTTACAATTCTCTCCATGCTTTTCACATTGGTTGGCCTTGTTTAAGGTTTGCTTATTTATGTGTGCATGTGTGTGCGCGCACTCCGACTATTTCATATAATCTGTATTCGGTTGCAATTGCATAATTCTTTTTTGCTTTTATATATATATGTGTGTGTGTGTGTATGTGTTTGTTTGTCTGCCACATTGAATTCTTTGTATTTAGAAGATGGTTCATTTTAGCTGTATAATTCATTTGACTATTTATGTATACATGTATATGTGTGCAAAAATATGTCTCTGTGAATGTGTTTTTACACCCCATATTTGGTGCACTCTGTATTGTAATGATTGTTCATTCAACTATATAATTTATTCGGATGTGTACATATATATATATATATATATATATATATATATATATATATATATATTCTTAAACACATGCTATCGTTTTGAACGCTGTATTGGTAAGACTGTTCATTTCAATTGTATTATTCATTTGGCTTTAATCGACCATATAAATGGGTATATGTCTGTGATATCCATTTGTCTGTTTGTGTGTAACAGATATAGGTAATAAGGCATTCACCTGTTTTGATGTAAGTGCTTGTTTTTGTACAAGTAGGTGAGTTGGAATCTAGGGTTATGGCAAGTTGGCAACACAGTAAACTTGTTGATATCAGCTTTATGAAATTTAGTGTGCCTTTTCGTATTAGAACTTACAAATGTGTAAACCCTATTTTTGATTTGTATGAGAATATCTTTGAATTGATGTCATTTGGTTAAGATAACTAACTTAATGAGAAAGTGTTATTGAGGAAATTTGGCAGATGATAAATTGCTGAAAAGCCATTTCCTGTCGGGTACAATGTTTATTGGAAATTCTGGTGCTTTTTGTTTGGTAATAGCCACTTTCACAAGGTGAGCCTGAAAAAGTTTATCTAGTTCTTGGCTTGTAGCAGCCAGTTGATAGAGCAAACTTCAGTCTTGTGTTTCCAGTCTTATTCTGATTACAAAAGAGATAGCTTGTGCGATTAGGCACTTTGTACAATGAGGCCTTCAGCACTCTGTTCTGTCTGCTAATATAGATAGGCCTTCGAAAAGCTTTGTCCAAGTTGCTGGGCATTTGACTGAATGCTTATTGATTCTCATTGCTAACTGGATCTAATCTAATTATTCCATGCATTTCAATATGTTTGTCTTTCTAATTGATCTCAAAATGGAAATAATTTGGCTACACAGAATGAAATTGGATTTTCCAATGAATCTTTCTTTTTTCTTCCTAAACATCTTATCTTAAAGGTGGCAGTCATTTGAGTAGGTGGGGGATTTCTGTTCACATCTAACTGGTTTTGCAGAATCAGAGACTGACATTAGGAATGGAGCTTCAGCAGTTTTAAAGCAAGATCCACTAGTTGAGTTTAAACATGAAGATGACGGGTATGCAATAGACTGGAGTCCTCTTGTTCCTGGCAGGCTTGTCTCAAGTAATGCCTGCTAGTGACTATCATTTATTGCCTAACTTATAACATTTTACTGTATAAACAAGTGACATATGAGAACATCCTAATCCTTTATCTCTGAAGGTGACCGCAAGAATTTTATTCATTTGTGGGAGCCAACATTTGCTGCAACATAGAATGTTGATTCTAGTCCCTTTGTTGAGCATACTGCTAGTGTTGAAGCCTTACAGGTAAGCTGAGTTAGTTAGAGTCCATAGTGAGATGCATTTGCTTTCTTCTCTTAAGCATTTACTCCATAAGCATGATTTTCCAACTTCTTCTGTATGGTGGAGCTCCATAGAACCTCATGTATTTGCTTCTTTCTTCGTGGATGGGTGGGATACTCTTTTAGGAAAGTGTCCAACAGCATCCATAAAGGCTCATAAGCCAGATGTCAATGTCATATCATGGAACAGGTAATTTGATTTTTTCCTTAGGGCCACATTTTTCTTATATACAAATCTTGCATTTGTAATTAGTGGAATCTAGTCTCTATTCTTGATTAGGTTTTGAGAAGTTGTATAGTGGCTTTGGCCCACTTTTTTTGGGTGGAATGAAATGATCTACTAACTTAGCAAAAAAAAAAAAAAACCTTGGATTTCTGATTGTTTATTTGACTAGGCCTTCGAGCTGGATGTTGGCATCTGGAAGTGATGATGAGTCATTTTCTATTCGAGATCTTTGATTTGCTCAAGGTATTGCTTGTGTGGAAGTTTCCTCGTTGATGATCATAATGCGCCAATTTAAGGATGTCTATTATTTTCTTTTTTGGTCATTTAAGAACAAAGTATGCAGATGGTAAACTATCTTGGATTTAACATTTATTCTTTATTAGGAGACAGCTGAAAGCCTTGTTTAAGGAGTGGGTAATATACATGTGTAGATTCTGTCCCTCTGCTATAATTGGGGAACAACAAAATTGAAGTAAATAAAAGAAAGATAAAAATTCAAGAAGGATTTCATACATGTATGCACACACATGTTATATGCATTGAAAATTTTACCATAGTTTTGTTTCCGTGTTTACCTTCACTTCTCCGCACAGGAAGAAGACTCTGTGGTGGCACATTTTGAATACCATAAACATCCCATTACATCCATTGAATGGAGCCCACATGAAGCCTCCACCTTGGCAGTATCATCATCTGACAATCAGTTGACGTGAGAGTCTCTTTACTCTCTTTCCAACTATCTTTACCTATCCACAGGGTTTTATTTTGTCTCCCCTATTTATTTTGTTTGGGTGGGGAAAAGAGTTTTTGGTGTAAGCTATTGATTTCCTTTTTCTTTCCACCCTGCTAGAATTTGGGATATTTCATTGAAGAGAGATGAGGAAAAGGAAGCTAAAACAAGGGAAGAAGTTAATGCCCCTGCAGATTTGCACCACATCTTGTCTTCGTTCATCAGGTTATGGCCCCGTTGGGATTGGCTTTTTTGCCAAAGAAAGCACCTTGTTGATAAAAAAGCACTTTTTTATTCTAAAGAGGTATTTCGGTTGGCTTCTCTTAGAAAAAAACCAAAAACTACTGAAAAAGTTGAAGAAGGGCTTTTTTTTTAAAGCTAAAAATTTCAGCTTCTCTGGAAAAGCTAGAGTTATAGATGAGAGAGAAACATGTAAAAATTGCGGTGTTTTTTTTTTCTCCCTTGACGTATCTGTCCTCTTTCTCCTCTAAAACATGTCAGACATATCTTTCTCCTCTCAAACGGCTTCTCTCTTCTTCTTGGCAGATTTTCATCCTCACATCTACCGGGTAATCTCCTCTGTCCTCTTTTTCTTTTACATTATGCTCTTTCTTTGTTCAAGATCTATCTATTGCACTTTAATTTAATTATTTTTTATTTTATTATTTATTTATTTATTTATTTTTGGGTAGAAATCTCTATTGGCGGGTCATCAGCTGTCTTTAAGAAACAATAGCCCACAAAGTTTGGCTTCTTTGTTGTGTTTCTAGAAATGTTTATACCAAATGGTATGTAGCGTTTCTTTCTCTCCTTTTTTTTATTTTCACAATTTTATTGGTTTATTTGTGATATATAAAGTTTCAAACTTGATGGGTATCTGCAATAGAAAGAAAATCTTCATGGTGTACAAAGATTTAACTGAATGAGAATCTTCTCATATTTTTAATGATTTTTCATTATATATATAGTTGAATCTTGATGGATTTTTTTTTTTTCGGTGAGTTCTTATGTTATATGAATTTCTTTATTTTTGTGATGGATACTGGAAAATTGGAGGTTTTGCTGTGTATCTTGATGTGCATGTGCAGTACAACCACATATGATTTGAGCTTTTGGTGTACATAATTTTATTCGTGACAGGTATTTTCACATTTTTGTGATGTTTTATGCATCCAAAGTTTTAATCTTGATGGTGATTGTTAAAACAAGGGTGTTTATTATGTATTTATATCTTCACATTTCAGTTTTCATTTGGTCTTGGGTGTTCTTATAGTGATATATATGAAATGTTAATCTTGATAACTGTCTTTGCATTTTTTGTGAATTCTTGTGACATGTAAAGTAAACTCAAGCTTGTTTTGGTGTCAATTTGAATGTATATGTTTCTTCACATTTTCCTCTTTATTCTTTTTAATTTTAGGTTTTATTTGGGGTTTTACCGTTATAATCTTGATGGACGTATTTATATTCATTTTGACCTTTAACCTTATAGTGTATGTTAAAATAAGGTCAATTCTTTTTCTTGTTATATATATATTTACCATTTTATTTGCATTTTCTTTTGATTCTGGTGTTTAATAGGATATGTAAAATTCTAATCTTGATGGGATGGCTCACATTTTTGTTTTGCGATTTATTATGATTGTTTATGTTGTGTTTTTTGAGAAGTTTGTTTATAAAGTTATCATGATGATGTAAAATGAAGGGTGTAATTATGGTTTTGTACATATGAATAAGCATATATGCAGATACACACAATTTTCAATTGTTACAAAATCTATGCCTGATCATCCAAATTACTATTATGCATTCAGTGTCTGATTCAACGATTTAGTGGAATCTTGGTAATTTTCACAGTTATGCATTGACATGAATTATGTTTTACGTTCATATATCTGGTAATGGTGTTGTGAAAGAAGATGTTCAGATTGTAGTTACATGTTTTTATTTGTTTCTTTTAATTTTATTTTCCATTTTGGCACATAAGTTGTTTTGTCAGGTTTTACACCCCTCGTAGCCTCTGTACCTAAAAATGTTGCGCTGCACTACCTAGCGCGTAACCTGATCACATTTTTATTATTTAATATATCTTCTTTGCAGTTTTATGAGAAGAATTTTATGTGATAGAAAATAAAGATCGTTCATGTTGCTCTTTGTGAGAGTTTGTTAATTGTTTTATTCTGCTCTGCCTTTTCTGAGTTCAGGAAAGAGATAATCTGTCTACCTTCAAGAAACTTTACACTACTTAACTTCTACTCTTATACTCAAGATTATTGAGATGAAGACATGGGAAATAGAGTCAATAATCTCTTTACATAATCTGACATGTTCAATGTGTCCTAAGGGGCTCTCTTGGTATTAGACACATATAGTTCTGCTTCCTTTGTGTGGTTTAAGAACAACTAAGCATTTTTCCTCTTATTTGCCTGTTGAAGTTGATTCCAATTGTGGTTGAATTGATATGATCATTACCTTTGTTAGCTTTTTTGTTTATATTGGCCAAGCAACGAACAACTTTGTCAATGTTAATGTTGCCAAAGCCCAGACGCAGATTGCTATGGTGATGGGTCTTGTTTCTATGTGATATGCCTTCTTTTTTTTTTTTTTTTTTGGCTGAATCAGCAAGTGTGATCTCATCTAATGAAAAAGTTCAGGTACAAAGAAAGGCAAAAGCCTAAAGAAAGCAAAAGATGTACAAGAATCAAGAGTCAAAAATACAATCGATATTTCCCCAAATTTTGCACATTCCCAAATTTTGCCTACTGGAAATAGATTTCCTTCCGAGCTTGAGTCTAATATCATTATACTCTTTGATGTGCTTGAAGATCTCCTCCTCGGTTTGGTACTTGGCTTTGAAGCAACGATCATTCCTCTCACATGAAGTCTAAGTTCTATTCATTCATCCAAATTCTATTTTTCTCCTATAGTTTGTGTAGTGCATTTTTGGAACTTTCAGTTGAAGGCGTAGTGTGAGTGCCTGTGTTAATTTTTGTGAAAATGCAAATATGTAGAGAACTGTATCAACAATTTTAAAAATTTAAAGATTATATGACTTGCAGTTATCATCTGTAATATTGTTGTATAATGCATTTGTTTGTACATAGTGAATCAAGGATCTTTTTTTGTAAGAATGTAAACATGTCAAATGATTATGTGTGAGGATAAGATGATGACTATAGTTTTATGAGATCCAAGTTTGTTCAACAATCGGTTTCATCAAGGTATGATTTTGGGTTGTTTGTACATCTCATTTGAATAAAAAATTTATTACTTTTGGCTTTACAAACGATGTTAATACATGGTTGACAACTATTCTTTTCCTTGTTTCTTATTCTTTTGATGGTTGTGCAATGATGAAGAATCCTGCGAATCTAGTGAAGCATCAAGCAAAACCTAAGGTAGCTCCCATAATTGCAAAGATGAGTCCAAAGTGAAAAAGTTTGTGACTGCAATCTATTTGTGTAACGATTAAGAGTTACAGGGTGGAGAGAATATATATCTTGTACAAATTAATTTGTATGTCCATCTCTACGTCAAACTTAATCTACCTCTTAAGGTTGATGCATGGAACCTTTTGTGGTATCAAAAAGAGATCACTAATTCAAAGTCATTCGGTTATTCAAGCCAAGAGATATGTTATTATGAATCTTATGTTTAAGTGCTAGATTACTTTAAACTCTTTCAATTTTTTTTGCTCAATTATGAACAACTTGCATTCTATCATGATCTTTGAGTAAAAGTCGTTTTTGTGGGTGTTAATATGATAAAAATTTCAAGAGCTCTTTTTATTAATCAATTGATTTGCTTAAGGTAAGCTTGATTTGTCAATGATGTTTCTCACCTTTTTTTATAATTTTATATTGACAATTCATTTTTATAATTGTTTAGCCTAGTTTTTATATACTCAAAAGTGTTTTTTGGGTTCAAAAGTTGAAGTTGTCCTATTAGGCTCAATTTTAGAAGAGTTTTTATATAAAAACTTATGCTAAAAAATATTGAAAGCTTAAATGCTCTAAATTGGCCTTTTCTAGAAAGGATTTTGGAGAAGTAATTTTTATATCATGTAAAGATTATTTTCTTTAATTTTTTAAAAAAATATTACTCCACAATTTTGGAAGTGCAATATTGTTTTAAAACAGTTAAAGGCCTATTATTTAAATATAAATTCAAATAATTAATATTTTTATTTAAAGCTTTCCTGCTAAAAACTTTATAACTCAAAAATTAAAATTTTATAGTTAGGTCAAATAGAATTTTATTCTCTACCATCTGGCTTCATCAACACCAAAAAGTAAAGGCAACAGGTTTGATTGATAATGTGTTTAAAAACAAATGTGTTTTAGTTTTATTCTTATGGCAAATTTGATTTCTTCGTGCATTAAGCTTTTGAATTGTCTTTGTAACATAATATGCACGTATTGTGATATCATAGTTGTTTTGTAACCACTTACACGGATGAAGGTAAAATGCATAATCGTGTTTTGTTAACTGATTATCTATTGAAACACAAGTAACATAGACGATCAGAGATTTTATCCATCAGTAAAGGGAAGTACAGATGAGGCGTTACGAGGACTCTTTATTTTTTTTTTTTTGAGAAAAAAGATTTGTCTTTTTGGATTTGTTGGGGAAAAACATGCAAATACGAAAAATACAAGAAGAAGAACAGACATAAGAAATTATGTGGTTCGGCCTTAAAGCCTGCGTCCACGGGCAGCAGAGAACAATTCTATTATTGATCACAAATACTACAAGGCTTACTCTGGTTTCTCTTACACGTCTAACACAATGAGCATTGCCAAATATTTATAGTGCTTAGGTTTCCTAAAACCTATTAAGCAGAAAAGGCAACTAATTAATTATGTACCAGAAAAGGTAATAAGCAAATAAGGTAACGTGCACATAAGGTAATTTGCTATTCTTGTTGCCCAAGAATACGGGCTGCATTCAACAAATCTCTACCTTGGTATGTATTCGCTCCAATCAACACACCATTGTTCCTGCTGCCAACTACCCCTATGGGCTCAATGCTTCGCACCGCAAATAACAACCAAGTCCAAGCAATGCTTGAACTTGCTGACTAGAACCACCTTAGTTATCATATCTATTGGATTCTCATGGATAGATATCTTTTGCACTGATATGATTCTTTGTGATACAACATCTTTGATAAAGTGATATCTGATGTCAATGTGTTTAGTCCTCTCATGATATATCTGATTCTTCGTCAGATGAATTACACTCTGGCTATCACAAAAGACTGTACTTGTATCTTGTTGCAGTCTAAGATCACAAACCAGGCCTTGTAATGACATGGCCTCCTTTACAGCTTCGACAATTGCCATGTACTCCGCCTCAGTAGTCGACAATGCCACAGTAGACTATAATATTGCTTTCCAACTGATAGCACATCCAGAGAGAGTAAACACGTAACCCGTCAGAGATCTTCTCTTATCAAGGTCACCCGCAAAGTCTGAATCACAATAACTCACTAACCTCGTGCAATCTCCAGCCATCTTGCTAAATAGCAAACTTACATTCGCAGTGCCACGCAAATATCTCATTATTCATTTCATCGCTTCCCAGTGTACTTTCCTAGGCGATGTCATATACCTGCTCACAACACTAACTGCATGTGAAATGTCAGGACGAGTGCATACCATAGCATACATCAAGCTACCAACAACACTTGAGTATGGAACATGAGACATATACTCCACATCCTCCTTGGTTTTAGGTGACAAATCTGTAGACAACTTGAAATGAGCAGCAAGAGGCACACTCACAGACTTTGCTTTAAGTATCCCGAAACGCTCCAGCACCTTCTTAATATAACTCTGCTGAGACAAGAACAGCTTCCCAGTGTTTCTATCTCTGTGAATCTCCATGCCAAGTCTTCCTTCACTACCAGTTTTAATAAACTACACATGTGCCAAGCCAAATCTAATTAAATTCAATAGACCAAATTTAATCTCACACATAACTTTATATACATATAATATCATTGATAACATCTCCAAATCATTCATAAACTACTTTAATCATCTCTTCTAGAAAGATATATAATTGGCTCACACAATTATAAACATAAGAACAAATATTGTGTTCAACCTCATAAGTTATGGCATGCTTACACTTTACTAATTCATTTACATATTTCTAGCTCATTACATAGTTCCATAGACCTAAATCATACAATTATTTAGGTGTAAGAACCATAAGAAATTAGGATAAGAGCAATTAAATAAATAACTCACTTACTTGAACTTGTTAAATGGAAAAAGGCCTAATCTTGCTCTAATTTCCAGCAACAGTAGCAGTGAAAGAAGAAGGAGAAAAGAGGGGCTTTGAGGCTGTTTTGGGCAGAGAAAGAAGAGCAAGAAAATGGTTTTTGGAACTGGTTTTTATTTAACCAATTTGAGTTTACGAAAATTGCATTTCAGCCCCCTAAAATCTGGTTAATTAACAAAATAACCCAAGTAGAAGCCAGCTGTATTTTTTATGCACAAACACATGCACACACGTGTATAAGGTAGGTAGAAAGCTTATCTTATTCTCCAGGCTTTTCTTCTTTTTCTTTTCTATTTCTTTTTTTTTTTTGTTTTCCCCACGGGTATTACAACATACATCATGGAATAGCTGTTGCCACTCGTCAGCCGGACGCCGCGCTTTACCGATATCCGACATAGAATCACCCTATACGGGTAAACCCCATAAAACAGCTACATCCTGCAATGTGATGATGACCTCTCCACAAGTGAGGTGGAATGTATGCGTATCTGCTCTCCACCGCTCAACTAAGGCAGTCAGCATAAGATAATAAAACTCCTGCCTACCCGCTGCATAGCACCCATAAAACCTGCAGTGGCTAATGCCTCCTAAACACGAGGGTGCTCAGGCTCGTCATATAGAGGCTTATCCCATCTGGGTACTCGAACCTCCCTAAGATATGTGGTGGTCATCATCAGATGAGTCTTATGCTGAGCATAATGAATGAGAAGGGATGTGTCCTCTAGTACTGGTCTGTGGGCCATAGCGTCACCTATGGACAATAAATGAATTGATTAATAAATATATTAATAGAAATTCAGATTGATGATGATGATGATGATAATAATAATAATAATATTATTAATAATAAAGGTAAATAACCGCAATTATTATAATAATAATAACAATATCAATGATAATAATAATAATAATAATAATATTATTATTATTAATGATAATACCAATAATAATAATAAAACTAATTGATATAATGATTATAATAATAATAATAACAATAATGATCATACTAACAACATACATGTACATACACAGTATGAATATATACATAAATACGATATATACAACATATATGTACATACTCAGCATGAATATATACATAAATACGATATAGACAACTATACATACATATGAAACATACATATACATGAAACAACTTGAAAAAACATGAAAAATAATAATTTAAATCGGTAAAAACTTGAAAAAACTTACAACAAGAGGCAAAATCTTAGGCTTGAAGCTTATTGTGCGAGATATTGAGTGTGTGAAGCTAAAAATTCGTGGGGTAAAACAAGGGGGAAGAAAAAAAACTTTGAAATCGCGTGAGGAAGAAGAAGAGGGGGGAGGGTTTAAATCTGATTAATGTTCGGCTATTTAATAGCCGAATTCGACTATTGAATAGCCAAAAGCGTTAAAAACAAGGGCCGCATAAATGCTATACCATTGTGAGCAAGTTTCGGCTTTTGAATATCCAAAAATTGCTCTGCAATGGTACGGTATTTATTGCTCCGATTTTCGTTTTTTGAAACACCATTTTTGTTTAATCAATCTCCGAAAATGCTACTTTTGAAATTCTTACCCAAATAAGACTATTTTTGAAATTAAATTTTTTAAGTGTGTTATTTATAAAAAAAATCCCAATCTCTATCCAACTCTTCTACACCGATCCAGAGCTTCCGTTACTTCCTTTACACATTTGAAGGGGACAAAGGAGCCACATTTGACATTTTACAATTTCCTTTACAAATTATCCTCACAATAATTGGCTATTTTACACGAAACTTAGTGACTCACAGTTGATTTCTCTTATAACTTTCGGGAAATTCTCTCTAGTTAAAATTGAAGGTGATCGCAGTTTGAAGAAAAGCAATATTAGCAACAAAAGATTTTATTTGACAAATCTGAAATTATATCATGGGGTGAATTATTACTACTTGAGTTATATAAAGTGCTAATTTAAACAAAAACATATAATATATTAGTTTTTACCTAATGTGGACGCCGAAAGATAATACAAAAGTGTCAAATATATGAGAGACTTAAAGAATCATATATATTTGACCTCCCTTTCGGATGAGAAGATTTTAGTTCAAATTGGCCAATTTTTTCATGGTTTCAAACCTGGGCCCCTTCAGTGGCGGGGCTAAGGGGGCAAGTAGGGTCAGTCATCCCCTTAGTCCAAAAAATCACAAAAAATTTTTATATATATTTGTCAAAAAATAAAATTATATGTGTGTTTTGTCTCCCTTCCCCCCAACTCAAAAGAAATATATATATATATATATATATGTGTGTGTGTGTGTGTATGTGTGTGTATTTGTGTATATGATATTTTATAACAATTTTTTTGTTGATTCTTTTGAATTAAAAAAATTTGATATGTTGCCCCCCACGTTTAAATCTTGGCTCCGCCACTGAACCCTTGTCTGCGAACTTGGTCTTAACATACAGGTTAAGAAAATCAGCAAAGCGGAAGTGATGAGGATACGTCAGCGTGGAAGCTGGAGAAATAATGGCATCACCAGCAGGGTTGTAGAAGGTGGCAATTGAGAGCCTGCTTCCATTTTCGCAAGCTTTAAAGTGTGCAGAACGCCCTTGTAAGCCCTACTGCTCAATATTTCCACCTGATCACCAGTGTTTATGAAGATTCTGTTGCCTTTTCTAAAGCTGGAATTGGGCACCCATTCTCCATCTTTCAAGAACTCGAGACCTGAGAAAGTATTGATTGGGTCACATCCAAATTAGGGTGTCTGGTGTGTGTTTATAGTTTCTAATCATTGTATAATTTCACAAATATAACCTTCATCTTGTTACATGAATCTATAGAAATATATGTACTCACCAGGGACTTGGTCAGCTTGGAGCAAGAGGATGATGCCTCCAGCATCTGTGTGCTGTCGCAGTCCTCTATCGAGATCAGGCTCAGGACATTCGGGGTATATGGCCACCTTTGTTCCCACTGATGCGCCTTTGCTTCCTGAAAATGCCTCTTTTATGTGATTTCTCTATCTAAGCCAAGATTCTCACACGAGTTCTGAGAGATTTTCTGCTAGTTTTTTCAGTTGACCGGTGTACTCGTCCACTGTTTCACTGAAATTATGCTCAATTGATTAGACAACATGCGCTCTTTTCACATACGTTGTTGTAACAATTATAATGACTTAGGTCTAACTATTAATCTATTAATAGATATGATTAATCTCGCCTTAACCGTACTCAGTGCTTCTGAGGTTGAAGATGACTTACTGCAGATTCTTTGAGAGGCCTAGGAACTCATACATGTTGGAATTTGGGCGATGCCAAATGAAGGAAGTGCTTTCCCAGTCTGTGTTGCCAAGTTTCTCTTTGTTCTCCAAGCTTCTTGCCATTTTTGATTCACAAAAGCTCTTTTTCATGTTCTCTTCATAATGATGCTTCACATTTTCCATCAACTCCTTATCAATACCATGATTCTCAATCTGCACATTAGGCCCCAAAAAAAAAAAAAAAAAAAACCAATTTAACTAAATCAAAACTACACCCCCAAAGGGTCGAGTCAGATATATATGATATATATCATATCATAATTACCATGAAACAGCCCCATTTCTCACAAGCTTGGTGGAGAAGTGCCATGGTTTCACTTCTCTTCTCACCATCAAGCTCATCTTAACCATTTACAACCATGTGATGATCAAACTATTTTTATACCATTTGACAATCAATAGGCAGATCTCTGTCTTGTCTCGTATACATCAAGATTTGTTCCTTTAATTCTCAGAAAGAGTTTCCTGATTGTATAGCTAATTTGCTACATCTATATAAATTCCTTGCATGTTACTTTCTCTTCATTTGAATATTCTACTTGTCAACTAGTGTTTGCAATATGATAATTTTGTTATCAGAATTTTACTCTAGTTGGTAGTTTCTTGAGGCCTAATTTGATTAGTTTATAAGAAACCAGGGGTAGTGCGGCAATCAATGTGGTGTCAATACCATCAAACAAGTGCGCTTCTCGATATTCAACCATATGTTATCCTACTTAATAATATTTGTTGGTGTGAATCTATTTTTTTAAATGTGTAAAAACTGTATCCATTATTAATCTTAAAATATATTCTAAAACACTTATATAACTGTCAAACAAAATTATAGGCACATTTCATTTGAACAACTATTATTTTTCATCCTAGCTATGCAATGCAGGGTCATCCAAGACAACCTTGTAGTCTTGTAGACCACTCGTTCGACCAAGTGTTTCTTTTGACCGTTCGTAAGGGTAGACTTAAAATAGTTTATCAATGTTTAAGTAATTTTAGAAACCAAAATCAACCGAGATGTTGAAACAAAACTCAATGTTTTGCTGTGGTTTGTAGCCTTATGGGCTCCTGTTGTGCTGTTTGAAATCAGCATCTTTGTGTATGTCTTTTTTTGTAGACTCGGAGAGTGTTTGGCAGTGTTTATTTAAGTGCTATTTTGGGTTTGTTTGGATTTATTTTTCTAAAAGTGTTTTTTTTAACCTTTTTTTTAAAAGAAATTTTTTTAAAAAAATTAAAAGTTCTGACTTTTTTTAAAAAAAATTTAGAGTTTTATTGCATTTGGTTTGTTTGTTTTCTGTTTTTGTTTTCTAGTTTTCACTTTCCATTTTCATTCTCCAAAAACAGTTTTCATTTTTTATTTTCTAAAATTTAAAAAATGTGTTTGGTAAACAAAAGTATTTTCCTTTTTATGTTTATTTACAAAATTGTCACCTTATTTTTTAAATTTTTTGAAGATATTTACAAAACTTTTACCTTATTTTAAAATTTTTCTTGGATATATTATTATATTTATAAAATTGTCACCTTGTTTTTTAAAATTTTTAGAGTTATTTACAAAATTACCACTTTATGTTCTAAATCTTTTAGGGTTATTTACAAAATTATTACTTTGTTTTCAAATTTTTTAAAATTATTTACAAAATTGTCACCTTAATTTCTAAATCTTTTCGAGTTATTTACAAAATTGCTCCCTTATTTTTAGATAAAATACTTTTTTGATGTTTTTTGATTTCTTAGAAACTGTTTTTTATTTTTTGAAAATAAAAATAAAAATAATTAATTAAATGAGTTTTTTATCATAATTTTCATTTTCATGAAAATAAAAATAAAAAACAGACAACCAAATGCACTTTTAAATTTTATGAGAGTCAAACTAAATAATTATTATAAAAAATACTATTTTTAGAAAACAAATATTTTTTTTGAAAAAAATCAATCAAGACAGGTATTTTTAATTTTAAATTTCTATAAACAGTCAAATATGCAGGGCCAAATTAAACACCCTCTAGCATTTGTCCCTTTGTGGCCTTTCTTGTTGATGGGACTTGGAAAGGGATAGATACTTCTTATAACAGCACCAGCATCACCGCGGACCACCATCACATTGCCGCCGTAGAAATGCCTCCGACCGCCAAAAAACGGGGGCGCTGGCGAAAACTCAAGAAAACAAGAGGCAAGAAGAAGATAAATCTGAACAAACTCCACAAATCAACCCAACAGAAGTCCATATCGCATCTCTTCCCTTACTTACTCTCCACCACCGCCGCCGCCCTCGCCTTCCTCCGCCACCACGACCTCCACCTCTCCGCCTCCCAGTCCCTCTCCCTCGAATCACTCCTCTCCTCCACTTCCATTTCCCTCACGAAGCTCCTCTCCCTCCTCTCCCTCCCCCCTCCCTCACGCCGACCCCCACCCCCACCCCCACCCCCTCACTCTTGGTTCCACCGCTTCCTCTCCTCCACTTGCCACGACGATTACGACCCCCGTTGGGCACACTTCTTCAACCTCTCGAAAGCGTCCTTCACTCTCCTCCTCCGGTTACTCTCGCCGTCTCTCTCCTCCCTCTCTCCACTCCCTTCTAACTACGCGCTTGCCGCGACCCTCTTTCGCCTCTCCCATGGGGCGTCCTTCTCCGCGGTGGCTCGCCGCTTTGATATGGATTCTGGTACTGCTTGTCGCGCTTTTTATACGGTGTGCAAGGCTGTAAATGATCAGCTTGGGCATTTGTTTGAGTTTAAGTCGGATATTAATCGTGTTATAGTTGGATTCGGGTGGATTTCGTTGCCTAATTGTTGTGGAGTTCTTGGGATTGAGAGGTTTGAGGTTGATGGTGATTTGTTAGGGGAAAATGGGTCGTTGTTGGTTCAGGGTTTGGTGGATTCTGAAGGGAGATTCTTGGATGTGTCAGCTGGCTGGCCAAGTACGGTGAGCCCTGATAATGTTCTTAAACAATCTGGGCTTTTCTCGGGTGTTGAGGAGTCTAAGGAGTACTTAAATGGGCCGTGTTTCGAGCTAAATGATGGTGCTGATTTGATACCTCAGTACATTTTGGGGAAATCTTGTTTTCCTCTTTCGCCTTGGTTGCTTACACCTTATAAAGAATCGTATGAGAATGAGGCGGGGTTGAGTGAATCGGAAATGGCGTTTAATTCTGTGCATAGAAGGGGAATGGAGTTGGTGAGGATGGCATTTGCGAGGGTGAAGACAAGGTGGAAGCTTGTGGCGAAGAAATGGAAGGAACAATGTATTGAAGCGTTCCCTTTTGTTATTGTTGCTTGTTGTTTGCTGCACAATTTTCTGATCAAGTGTAGTGAGGAGTTACAGGATGATAACGTGGAGCTCTCAGGAGAGCAAGTGTTTCCTGTTTTTGAAGGTGGGGAGGAGGATGAGAATGGGAAGAGGATCAGGGATGCCCTTGCTTCGCATTTGGGTCGGGTAAGCCAGAGGACCTAAATATGATGTTGTCATGTAGGTGCTATATTCTTTCCCTTTCAGTAAATCACGATGTAGCTATGTTGCTAATTTGTATAAGTTGAAACTATAATTCATTCAATTACAAATCTCTGTTCTGGAAGATCCCTTGATTCTCTCTTTGCTTGTCTATATTTATATTATGTTTTTCTCATGTCTTATGTTTGTAGTTTAGTGCTGCAGATGCAATGGAATTGGCTTGTTTATGATAAAGCTGTATCCCTGAGTGATAAATATAACTTCTTATATTCTGTAGTCTCTTGTGATAATTTTATCTATATGTGAGAAGCAGAATAGTAGTGAGAAACATATGGCATCAACAAAAACCAAAAATGTCTCTGAAATAAATTTTTACATGAGCATCACATTGCTCCTGTAAAGGTGCATCTGCACGCACAACCAGATGTTAGACTTGTGACTATGGGAACCAATCTGCTTAACAGTTTGTAACCTTTTACGGCCTAAAAACTTGGGCTTGAAGATTAAAATGATGTCATGATTGAGGACGACACAAAAAACTTATAAAGGAAATGTCTAAAGCAGTTTCTTTCTGTTGCCACTTTACTTTGATCCCTCCTGTAGATTTGTAGGATCATGTACTGCATTAATACACAAATGCACTGACAGATGTTTGTGCGTGTTGTGTATCATGTCAACAAGAGATCTGATTTGTAGCCTCAAAAGAAAGAACAGAAACGGAAGCAACTCTTGCCCATACTTTCTCCCATACATTTTGATCATGTAGTACAGCAACAGGTACGAATTGTGAGGAATAAGAAATTTATTTCTGAAAGTTTCTTGGTGGTCCATTGTGTGCTGGTTTTCGATGCCACTATATATTTTTTTGTGTACTTCTATCCTCTGATGTCCAAGGGAGAGGAACCTGAGAAGAGTGCAGAAGAAATTGGGGATGGCTTGTGTGTAAGGTTTTGAGCCTAGTAGGATTCTTTTTCAACACAGGGTAGTGAGTCGCCAAGCTTAATTTGTAGCTTTGTAGCACATGGTGTAATTTCATATCCACTTAGAAGAGTGTTGTGCCTAGTTGTGTGCTGCGCTTAAATTATACTCTTGATCTGGCATCTTCCCTTTTAGCATTTGAAGCTAGAATGCATTTAACTCATCCGTATGTTGATGAAAACCATCTTCTTCTTATTGTACTTTATTAAGTCCCAACTACTGGCTTGTTTAGGATCATTTTATCTTAGCAGGAGGAAATTTCTGAGGAATATATGACACACATTCCTATATGAAGAGTACATGTCTTATTTTAGGTATCAGTTTCATGAAGGACTTTTCCCGTTTCATTTAGGATGTATTGAGTAATTCCTCTAGGATGTCAGGAATGCATATGGTAATACTTAGAAAAGGGTAAACACCTTGAAGTATCTTCTCAAATACTGATTAATAAGATTTTCTAACATTAGATGGAATTGTCGACGACAAAATGATTCTCAAACTTGGAGTTTTATTGCAGCTCTAACCAACCTGCCAATTCTCATGAGTGAAGATTGCTGCATCCAAGGTTCTTGAGTTGTAAACATTTGAAGGGATTTCCTTGTTTCAAGAACAACCTTTGGTAGATGTGGCAGGCATCTGGGCACTAATATAAGTACTAAAATTTCAAACATCAATGACGAAAAGACAGTATATTCTACTTCCCAAACTAAAGAGCAGGCTTCTTTCTTTTGATATTTGAAATGCTACATAGTAGTTAAAAGTTCAATAAACATGCTATAAGTACAATCTAGATATTCTCAACATTTCAAACCAAATGTTACTGATCGACAATTTTTTTAAAAGTTTAATAATATGCTGGAGGGCCTGATACTTGAATCCTTGCTTGACAAAAACAGAAAAATATTTACATAATGCAACAAAAGAAACTGATTTTTCTTCTACACTATAGAAGTTGAGACTATTGGCTGGCCTTATCAGATTCCTTGTCTGAATTACCACAAGTTGACCACAAATCTGCAAACTCAGATTGAACATGTTAAGATCCTAAACTATCCATTGAATAGCAAAGCAACATATGTTGGAAAAATATGACAGTGGTTAAGATAATATCTGAGATAAAGAGTAATTACCTTAATCATGGGCAAATGATGCCTATTCATCTCAATATACTTCAACTAGGGGGTCAATTGTTGATGGGCTTTTCTATATCAACTTGTTAGTTAAAAGATATTCCTAGGAAGAACAATTTCTTGTACAGTTGAGCCAGCAAGATAGTAACCCTACAAAGCCTGCTTCCCTTGGCTGCAAGATGTCCGTCTCACGCCTTTCCAGAACTCTTAGGAACTCATCTGAACTTAGACTCCCGTCATGGTTCGTATCAAATATGTAGTATATCATGTCCAACAAATTGTCCGTAAGAGAGATCCCACAAACCTTGGATTAGAAAAAGTCCTTTGTCAGCTATGGTGTAAATGCTTGGTGCAATGAAATGAAAGAAAAATGCAATTAAGAAGAGAATTATGATAGCCCATTTACTTGTTTAGCAGCTCTTTGGAGATCTTGCTTTTGGAGCAAACCATTTACTTTCCCATAACTGAAAATGGCCATAGAAAATGGCTGTAGACTTTTACGTAGCTCAGCGAAACTCTTGAATTCTTCAAATGTGATGCGTATGTCTCTGAGATGTGGCTCATTGCGCAGGTTGTCAACCTGGTCGAGAAACATGTTTATCTGACTCATATCAGCAGATAGAACCATTGACAAAGCAAAATCTTTAGCTGAAATTGTTCCTTGTGACTTGTAGTCATAGTGAGCAAACTCCAAACGCAGAATCTGTACCAGAAACAAGGAAAAAGGAGTTGATATATGAATTGAGGAAACTTGAAATGTGCAGTTTAGTTAAAGTACACAAACCTCATCATGCAAGTCCCGGAGGAATTTAACAAATCTTTCATGTTCAAGGCTTCCTTTGCCATCTTTGCCAAAAAAGTACTCTACAACACCACCATCCTCCACAGAACCAGAAACTTGTAATCCGAGTCTCATGCCACCTCTATGGTGAGTCCCGTGTCTGTTTTGAGCACGCATCAGGGCCATCACTTTCTTAAATTCCTGCTTATCTATTCTCCTATTTTGCAATGTCAGTATTGTAAATGTTAGGAACAGTAGATAAGAAAAGCCTTATTTTACTACATTTTATCGTAGAACTTTCTGATTGTATTTGCCTGAATAAATTGCACAAGAAACAAAAAGAAGGATAAAATCATCTTATTACATTGGAAATTTTGAAATATGAGTTAAGTGAATCTACTTATAGAGAAAATTATTCTGTACATCACATTTAGTTTATGCGTTTATTTCCTTCCTCCTTTTCATATCCTGTAGTTCTCCATGTGTTAAGGCTAAGCTGTTAATTGCTTGTGGAATTAGAGGTTAATAACAAATATTCTTTGCTGTTTCTGTTTCCAAAACCTTCAGTGTAGCAATATCATCTCCTTTATATGGGCAGATTTCACATATTTGGATCCCCTCATAGTATATAATGTTAAGAGAAAGATCAGTTGTCGGCAACTGTCCAAATTTCATGGTGTTGAGACACACCTGAGTTGAGAACTTGTAGGTTGATGAACTTGTATAGTTTTGGTTCATAAAGTGATATTGAAAGTTTCCTCTTTGCGATATGCAGTGAACAGTTTGAGAAAAAGGGTAGAAAAAAGTTGATGGTATGCATAACTGACATTTTGAAACAGGCAAAGGACTATGGAGATTGCCTAAACCAAGTGCTTCATAAATTATTCATCTCTAGAGCCACAAATAAATTAGATGCTGCATGACTCTTTGATGTGTTTATGGAAAATGAATATTAATTTTATAAAGCAAAGTCTGGCATGAAAATGTCTCCAGAATGTGGTACTAGAGTGATTTGATTAATAACTACATTGAAGTCTTATCATGATGGCATTATCCTGTAAGCTAAATAACTGCAATGGTAGTTTACAATATATGTTTCTGTGACTCATGAACTCCAAAAGAAATGAAAATTTGAGAAGAGATAGGAGTCCTCTTGGCTTCATTGATAGTAATCTTTTGCTAAGAATTTCCCCTACTTTGATCAAGTTCACTTGTTATTAGTAGTGAGCTATATCTGCATAATAACTAATACCTATGTTTAAGCAAAATTGCTGGAAAACAGTAAGCCGGACGATCTGTCAGAGTGGACCTCACACTCAGCCGGATGGTCTGACCGATCATTCCTAGAACGACCCATGTTTAGGGTGTAAGGCAGTCTGTTATAGACTAATGACGTGAACTTGGTCTTGTAGAACATAAAAAATGAAGCGACATTTACATACCGTAGATTTGAAAATACAGAGATTTACCATCTAAGCATTGGATTTAAACAATTCCTATATACGCCCCGGGGGGGGGGGGGTTTGGTGGGGGGAGGACTCCTTGGTTAATATGAAAATTAGTGGGAATAATATTTTAGGGATGGTGAACTGTTCTTTTGTCTGTCATATATAGACATGCAGGCTGCAGCACAACAGCCTGCACAAGTCCGTTTGCAACAGTTTTGAGGGTTTAACATCATTGATTTACTTAGCCAATGTATCTTCAAACAATATATGTGGGTCGTATGGTGCACGAGAGTATTCTTTCTTGGCCTTGTTCTTTCTCAAAGAATTTCGAGCATCGTCTTTGGGAATTAATGATAAGAGATTGGAAAGAGAACTAAAATGATCTTAAACAAGATGTCTGTGTGTATGTGTTCCTTTTGTTGTAGGGTTTTTGTGTTTGGGGGGGGGGGGGTGGGGTTCGGGGGCGGCAGTGTATGTGCATGCATGGGTGAGTGTGTATAGATACGTTACACCTTGATCATGATAACTTTATAACGAGATATTAGTAAGTAGTAAGTGACCCGAGTGATCTACAGATTTTTATATAAGTTTAATACAACCAAAATACAGTCACCTTATTAGGAGCAGCATTATGAAGGGAAATTTAGATTATAACATGGCAAAGCAAGTCGCAAATTAAAGATTCTAGTTGCGACCAAATATTCAAATTTGGAGGATTATCCAGCAACCAAGAGTGACTCAAATTCTAGGAAAGCAAGTTGCATATGATGTAAGAACAAGCAATGATTTGGATTGTTTTTGGCGTATACACATCAAACGTACCCATTGCTGTCAAGGTCGAACATTTTGAATGCCACAGAAAAGCTTGATTCTGGGATGCTGAGTAGCGTAACGAAAAAAATATACCTGTTACATCAAAAAGAAAGTTAAGATGTGTTCAGTAAGATTTCATAGCTTAAGATGAGTAGCTGGAGGAAACCCGGCCCCGAGGAAGGGCGTTTGCCAGTTGGGGCTGTTTGTTGGCCCGAGAATGGATTTGCTTATAATATTATCAGTAAGATGTTGTGAATAATTCTTGATTGTCAAATTTCTTATACATTATGAAGGGATTCAATTTGGTTCACTTACTCAGGGAATGATACGAGTCCATCGTTGTTGGTATCAAAAAGCATAAAAAATTCAGAAGGAGCGCAATGCAACTGCCCTTGAACCCGCTCGCCCTTCAGGTATCCAACCCTGACATGATCTGCTTCAGTTGGAGGAAACACAGGAACAACTGCTCGCATCAAGTCAGCTGGTGTCATGTAAAGCTCACCGCTAGGAGCTTTGTAAGACGCGAAGTACTCGAACAC
The DNA here is from genome assembly GCA_028554755.1 of Cordia subcordata. Lineage (NCBI taxonomy): Eukaryota > Viridiplantae > Streptophyta > Magnoliopsida > Boraginales > Cordiaceae > Cordia > Cordia subcordata. The sequence goes on from JAPTOF010000008.1 coordinate 13,340,697, forward strand.
CTATTTGAAACACAAAACAAAATGATTGATCATTCAAACAGAGGGCAATCACCTGTGTAAGACACTAAAAGCATTTCTCTTAGTCTTACACGGCTTCCATCTTAAGCTCTTTTCTCAAGTAATAAACTTAGACATAGTGCTCATAGTGAGACTTTAACCAGCTGTGATAGTTAGTATTACACAAGCTCTCAGGGGCAACTGTGATCTTTCTAGATGTGCCAACAGTGGCCCTGGTCGTCATACATTTCTTACATCATGACCTAATCATTTGAACAACCAGATTATTTGTAATTTTTTTGGAGTAATTTTCAAAATTCACTAACTGTATAGGTTGACCGGTAAGGGTAATAAGTACATTGATTCTAGCGATCATAGGATAGGTCGACTGGTAAGTTCACTAAATACACTGTTTCTATCGGACAATAATACTGATCGACCGACAAAGTCAGAATATGACTATTGATGTCTATTTGAGCTAGTATTGACAGTTAGACCTCCAATAGTAGTGTCTCTTTGTATTAGACACCAAATGTTTTATAAATAAACAACATCAAAAGCCTTCAAAAGCATGAAAAACCATCCAAAAAAACAACCCACTTTGCTCACTTGCATCCAAATTAAACTTGGAGTAAATTTTACTTTAGGAAATTCTATTTAAAGTCCTAGATATCCTTGCCATCTTATGATGAGTGCTAGTGACCTATTTTAAAAGTACAACCAAATTAGGTTGTTCACTTTATTGAATCCCAATGGATATTTGCACAAACCCCTTTGCATATTAGATTAGTGGGGACAAATATCCCTCAAGGGAAGTGCAATTAGTAGTACGCCTTGAACCCATATTTCAAGTTTTCCCCCCTATTGCACTAATGGTCTCAAGGATTATTTGGGCTATAACATGAAAACAGCTCCGATGAAGGAGATGGCAACCAAATTTGTGAAGTTTGATTGCTTTTATGGAGGAAACTTCATCTGTTGGTAAAAGAAGATGCACTTCCTTCTCAAAAATCTCAAAGTTGCCTATGTTGTGACCATTGCAAGATATGAGCCAAATGAAAGGAAAAAAACTTGAAAAAGTTCGTGCATGACAAACATGGGACAACGATGATTATTTGCATGGGCCACATTTTGAATGGCATGATGGATGTACTATTTAACACATACCAGAATGAAGGCACTTCAAAGGAGTTATGAGACAAGGCCAGATATATGACTGAGGATACAACTAGTAAGAAATTCCTGGTTAGTCATTTCAATAATTTTAAGATACTTAATAATCATTCAGTAATGAATCAATTTTATGAGATATGTCGAATGCTTAACAATTTTAAACAATATAAACTGAACATGGATGATGCCATTTTTGTATCATCTATAATTGAGAAACTTCCCTTTCCTGGAAAGACACATAGAAAACTATGAAACATAAGAAAGAAGAAATGTCTCTAGAGGACCTTGGCAATCATCTTCGCATAGAGGAAGAATACCATAATCAAGAAGAACCCAAAGTAGAGAAAGCAAAGGACAAAGTTCCTAAGCAAAAACTTCCTAAAGTTTCAGAGGTCCATGTGCTAGAAGAAAGATCACCAAACAAAAAAAAAAAAGAAGAAAAATGGTCCTGGCGACAATAAAAACAATAATAAAAAAAGAGAGGGGCAGTGCTTCTACTGTGTAAAAACAGACACATCAAGATTGAGTGTCGTCACTACAAGAGGGCATGATTGACTTTTAACAACAACAACAACCAAAACAAAAAGGACAGTGGTCAAAACAACAAGTTTGTGACCATGATTTTTTAGGTTAATCTTGTGCAAGATGATGCAAATTGGTGGGTTGACTCTAGTGCAACAAAGCATGTATGCAAGGACAAGGCTCTGTTCAAGTCGCTTGATTTGGTTGCAGAAGGCTTGGTTCTTTACAAGGAACCTCTGCTACTGCACAAGTCAAAGACATAGGGGTTGTTAAAGTTGTGTTCACCTTTCGAAAAACTCATGTATTGAATGGTTTGAACTTTGTTCCAAAAGTTAGGAAAAATTTATGCTGTGTTTGTTTGGATCTTATTATAAAACACTTATCTTATTTGATAACTTATGTAAAAAAAATTATTTATTATTAATTTATTATAAGACACTTATAAGATACATTTCATAAGATGTCTTATTTGTAGTTATAAAAAATAAGTTTGGTTTAGGGTACTTATATCTTATTTTATATCTTATTAGTTAGAAAATAATTAAAATAAAAAATAAAAAATAAAGAAAATTTAAAAATTTAAAAATAAAAATAAAAATTTAGAGATTAAAATATTAAAATAAAAAAATTTAAAAATTTAAAAAATTAAATAATTGAAAAATAAAAATTAAAAAATAAAAAATGTTAAAAATTATATGGTGAATTACTCAACTCCCCCCTGTGGTTTGACTAATATGCACAATAATATCTTGTGGTTAGGAAATTAGCTAAGTCACCCCCTGTTATTTTAATGAGGGTGCACATAGACCCCTCTGTTAATTTTTCCGTCCAAAATAACCTGTTTTGACATGCACGAGCGACTTGTGCGATTTTGCTTTATTTTTTCATAATAAATGCGTTAAATAAGTTTTTCTACCCTTAATTATTTGTTTAAAAAATAAAAAATACCAATTAAATTAAATAAAGAAAAAGAAAAAAAATCCACCACCCCTGCCACCCCACCCCCAGCCCGCTAGCGACTCCGGCCACCCCCACGCGGCGACCCCGTCCTCGTCTTCCCCACCGCCCCACCACCTCGGCGACCCCACCTCGTCCTTCGCACCGCCACCCCACCCCTCGTCCTCACCACCATGACCCACAACCCTAGCAACCATGCCCCGTCGCCCTTACCCTGGTCGCCCCCCCCGTCGCCCCACCCAGTGACCTCTACCCTCGGTGCCCCACCCCTACCCTCACCCCACCCTCGCCCCACTCCCACCCCACCCCCCATCCCTCATGTTTTCTTTTTGTTTTTGTATTTTTTCTAATTTAATTTTTTATTTTTAAATAAAATAAAGGTAAAATAGATATTTTATTTAATAAGTTAGGGGCAAAATGGACTTTTAAGACTTTTTTTAAATTTAAATTTTTTATTTTTATTTTTTAAATTAAATGAAGGTAAAATAGATTTTTTTATTATATTAGACAAGGGCAAAAATGACTTTTTACTAAAATCCGTTAAAAAGCAAATGGCAGTTAGCTTTTGGGGCGCATGTGCACTATTATTAAAACCATAGGGGGTCAAGTAGCTAATTTGTAAAATACAAGGGAATGTTGTGAATATTAGTCAAACCACAAGGGAGAGTTGAGTAATTCACCCGAAATTATATATTAAAAATTAAAATTTCAAAATTTGAATTTTTTTAAAAAAATAAAAATTAATTAATATTTATATTTTATAATTTATTATTTAATTATAAAATTAAAATACCATGAGTCAAAATTGATAACATTATTATCAAAGTAACTTATAACACTATTTCAGCTAACAAACTAAACAGTCTTATTGTATCAGACACTTATCAGATAAAATATTTATCAGATTTCAGATAAGATTATTCCAAATAGGCCATTAGTATCTAGTGGTTTGTTGGACAAGTTTGGTTTCAAACTTGTGTTTGGGTTTGATCAATTTATCCTTTCAAAGGAAGGTTAATTTCCAGGGAAAGAGTATATGTTTGAGGGGATGTTCATGTTGAACACTGTACTAATTAATAACTAATAAGATTACTACTTCTGATTATTTGCATCATGTTGATTCTAATTCTTTTCATTTGCAAACATCAAATATATAATGGTAAATAGTCTTAGACATCACCAATGCAATATTGATTATGTGCCTTCAGTAAGTCATATAAGATCTAGTCATAATCTAATGGATCCAGTCTCATAAAAGCTTTATCAAGGGACTTGATCTCTAAGACGTCAAGAGAGATGGGACTCAAGCCAATACCACAAGGTATTCATGATGAAAGCTCAACTTAACACTTGTAATTATTATAAGATTTAAGTTCAATTAGTCATAGTACATCACCAAATGAAGCACTTAGCTATTATTTTGCCATCCCAAGGTGTAAGTGCCTGTTTACTGTAACTATTAAAGGAGAGGTTGAACTTACATTCTTAATAGACTTATAACATGTTTATTGGGGTACTTAAGTAATAGGACACCTCTGATAGGTCTATTTATATGAGTGAGAAGTGTGGCTATTTTAGGAGTTTTGGCTTGGCTCTAATAGCACCCATGAAAGGATACAGGCATATGGCCTTCAAAGTGTAACTTGATATTAGTCACTTGATGGAATAGAGTCTTATGTGTGACTTGCGCCCAACTGGCTGAAAGAGAATCGTTGGTTCAATTTACTTGGTCAACCATATAATTTTGATTAGCTGTAACACATTTCACTAAGTAAAGATTCAAATCTACTAGATATCTTTATTTATGTATAAGATTTCCAAGAATGTTTGTAATCTGGACATTTTAGAAATTAAGGGGAGGGAGGGATTGTTGGAGCAACTTTCGAAAGTCACTGGTCATATAGGTTGACTTGTAGGTCAACTGGTAAGGCCAGTAAGCACATTGGTCCTACTAGTCGAAGGACAGGTTCATTGGTAAGTCCAGTGAGTATATTGTTTCTACCGGATGATGATACTAGTCGACTAGTAAAATTAGAATAGGATTGTTGATGTCTGCTTAAACTATTATTGATAGTTAAACCTCCAATAGTAGTGTCAGTTCGTATCAGACACAAAATGCTCTATGAATAGAGAACGCTAGAAGCCTTCAAAGGCATGAAAAACCATCCAAAAACAACTCCACTTTGCTAACTTGCATCTAGATTAGCTTTGAATAAATTTTACTGTAGGAAATTTTGTTTAAAGTCTTGGATATCCCGGTCATCTTTAAATGAATGCTACTGACATGTTTTGAAAGTGCAATCAAATCCAACTGTTAGCTTCATTGTATCTTAAATGATATTTGCACAAATCCCTTTGCCCGCCAAATTGGTAGAGGCAAATAATCCTTAAGGAAATAACAACTCGTGTTACACCTTGAAACTGTATTTCAAGTTTTTCCCATAGTCCACCCACAATTTTCTTTATATGAGATCAAGAAAGTCTTACCATTTGAAACTTAGATGCTCACTCAGCCTTGTTTGCAGATCATATCAAGTTGAGATGCATAAGCAGCAGCTCAGCAACTCAAATGAGGACTACTCAATGCCATTTCTAATTGTCTGTTGCTCAAGGACTGTGTGTCAGGTGGTGGTATGCAAATACAAGAAGAGCATTACGTACCTTTTCAGGAGGACTACGTGCTCTCAAGCGTTTCTCGTACTTGAAGAACACTCTTCTCCTGTATGTATCTGAAACATCGGAAGATAAAGCGTTTCCGATCAAGTCTGATCAGAAGGATAAATCGAAGGAGAAGGTAAATTCACCCAACAATTGGAAAATGGAAACAGAAACAGCACGAGCCATTATGTGTAAATGGAAGCAAAAGAAAAAAGGAATAACTAAATTATAGTCCTTATAGCCACAGCACATATATAGGGATGAGAACTTAATCCAAACTTGATTAGTATCTAATTTGATTACCTCTGAATTCAAAATCAATATGGTATTGGTTAGGTTTGATTTCAATCCTGTAAGATTTAATAATAGACCTTGAAAGAAGTCGAAATTTGAAACTTAATTAATAATATATGTCACAGGCGAATTCTAATGAGTATTGAGTAAGCTTTGGGGATAAAAAAGTAAAAAGAGAAATTTTATAGCTTGATCCGTTGCCTAAAGTTGTAGCAATGGATCAATGCTTCATTGCTTGAAATCTCCTGATGCCTAAAAATTAAACAAACAGGAAAATGGATGTCATAACTCTAAGAATATATATCTGAGGGACGTGTGCTTGATATTAATAATAATATTTTAATTTATTATTAAAGCATAAAAATTAATTTTTGATAAATTATTTTTATTTATATTGTTAAAGTATCTTTTAGTTGATTGAAAATTAATTTTGTCAAGGAAAAATAATAAATAGACTAATTAAATTTAAATTTAGTATATTTTGATATAAATATAAATTTGAAATTGATATATATTTTGTTACTTTGATTTATATAGTGAAAAAAAAAAGTAAAAATGTCGGAAGAGATTAGATAGAGTGACATTGCCAAAAAAAAAAATATTGTAGGAAGGCAAGGATTGGGGAAAAAAATAAATAAATAACACATTAAAAATTATCGTGAAACATTATTTCCAATGTTTTTGAAAAAGATGCTTAAAACTAAAGTTACTCTTAAAGTTAATTGAAATATTATTTTATCAAATGCCAATAATTTGCCAAAGAAAGCTACTTAAGAAATTATTTTCAACTGTTGCCATACAGAATTATCCCATTTTACGATAATTTTTTGCTGGTTATTTATTATTTAAATTAACTTTTTAAATTATTTTATTATCAGGTCCGGTTTCACATTCCAACTGATTGTATTTTTATTTTGAAAATTTATCTAATTTCGAATTTAGTAATTAAGCTATTAGGTTTTCAGTTGCATTTCATAGAAAATGAGCTAATTTAATTCGGGTTCTGTTTTGCAGACTTTTTCTCTGTGATGCTCAATCCGTTGTCATTGTGACCATAAAAGAAAAGGACCATACACTATGTTCTGACCATAAATGATGTTATCTTATCTTTTTGTTTCAGGGAAATATTTGCATCCGTTTTGTTGAATATACAATTGGCGATGAGGAACGGGTGGACCTTCATTCCTTTTTTAAGGTCAGAAATGGGTGGGCCTTCGTGTGTCTTAGAGTCCGTTTGAGATCGAGGTTCAACAGTAAAAGAAATAGGTTCCATTAGGTGTACAAGGTGGTTCGTTACAAATAAAATTGAATTTTGAAAGGCCCCAAAACGAAGTTTAAAACAGCATCAACTATATTTCTTTAGTTGCATCTATCGTGAAATGTAATTTCTGTTATATTGAACATTGAAGGTGTGAAATTGACCTCTTTCACAAATAATTGTTAGCCGAGTTTCCAGATATTCATGACCAATTTCTAAAATGTCGAGTCACATAGTTATAGTTAGGGACGAATCCAAAATTTTGTTCCAGTCGAGGTTATTGTGACATACCATTGAATAAAAACAAAGGCTTCTTTTCCTGCACATCCCCAGTTTCACTGCCTGAATCAGCATTGCATATTTGAGTCCAATAACAAAGGCCTAAGCTGGAGCCAACAATTGCCACCCCTGATGATATTGATCTCAAAAGTGCCTGAAAAGCTGAGAAATCTTCCTCATTGCTATTCCGACTGGTTCGAGAAACCAAAACCGATAATGACGACGACGATGACGACGATGACGACGAAGATGCCTCTGTATTATTTGGTTTGCTGAAGAGTGAACGAGGATGGAGAGTTTTAGCTGCAAAGAATCGGGTTGCTGGTGTCGATTTTCTCAGCAATGCCCAAGAATGCATAGTATATAACTTCTCCAGGTTTTCACAAACACACACGCAGTGAGATGAGAGGATTATTCAGATTTGATTTGTTGGAAATACATACAGATAGAGAGGCTTTAGGGGTAGTTGTGTGTTCTTGTGTGGAGAAAGCAGAAAGTGTAAGATTGAGAAGAAGTGGCAGGGAATTGTTTGGCCGAGAAAAAAGGTGAGGATGGTTTTTCACTGAGACTTGTTCCTTCTAACAGTCTCTAAGGTAGTTGATTCTGTTTCTCTAGACAGTTATTTTCATATATAACTAATATCTAGACCCTCATGATGCAGCGTTTTTTAAATATAGATTTAAATTTTTTGTGATCTAAATAATTTTAAAGTTAAAAATTAGTCAATTTTGTAAATAAAAGAATATATTGGTATATATTCATATATAATTATAATTACAATTCAGACATTTATAATATTTAGAATAAAAACAATAAAAGTCAAAAAAATTAGTCTATCTTTTAAATTGTATTTATCAATTTGTCATTTATAAAGAATTTAAGATCAACTAACAAGAAATAAATATAATACTAAAAATTTAAAGCAACAACCACGGGATGCGATGCGGCATCTCTGCCCAATCATTAAATTAAGAAAGAAAAAAATTAAGAAAACTCACCCTAAGCATTAAATGGGGAAAGAGTGAGAAAGAAATGCTCAGGAAACATAATACTCAACTTTTGAAAACTAAAAACAGAACACGGTCAGTCGTAGATAAAAAGGTGAACTTGAATAAATTTTTATCAATTGTTTCAACAATTTAAAAAAATTATGTTAAATGTTAAAAAATAAACAAATTATAAAAGAAAATAATGAAGCAATTATTAACTGCATCTGACAGCCTATCTAATAGTAAATCAAAAGGAACGAACAAATATTCGTCCTAGTAGAAGATATAAAACGGACACAAAAAGCGAGAAGGAATAACAAAACACTGAAGGCGGGTTATGTGAGGACCCGTGGATGTCGAGTCCTCGGTTGTTGCCTATATGTGATTACATAGTCGCGGAAGATGAGGCGCATAAAGACTAATTTTATCATAGTAGTAAGCCACTCAATAGTATCTAGCACATCACTCTTTAGCTTTTCTTTAAAAAGTGGGTGGAGCCTCTCTCCTAGTAGAAGTGGCAAACGAGTACCCGCGGGTCAACCCAACCCATTTACGGCGGGTTTGGCGGGTTGGCGGGTCGGATCGAGTTGACCCGTTAAATAAACGGTTCAGGGGTATTAAACCCTAAACCGACCCTAATGGGTTTGTAGGTTAGGTGGGTTATTATAGCGGGTTAGACGGGTCGCTTTGGCTGGTTCGCGGGTCATTTTTGACGGGTCTGCGGGTCACTTTGGCGGGTTAGGCGGGTTCATGGGTCATTTTTGCACGTTCCGCGGGTTGGCGGGTCATTTTAGCGGGTTGGCAGGTTATGCGGGTCATTTTGACTGATTCGCGAGTCACCCGCGGGTTGACCCAACCCAACCCACCAATTTGTCGGGTCGGGTCGAGTCGACCCGTTTATCTGACGGGTCACTAAATCATCAACCCTAACCCTATTTTTTGGCGAGTTAGACGGGTCAACCCACGGGTCTCAACCCGTTTTGCCACCTCTATCTCCTAGTATGTCTTGTTGTCGTCTCTAGTTTTATGGGTGATTTCATGGTGAGTTTGTCAGCTGGTGATATCTTTTTTCTTTCTCTCTCTCTCTCATCTTTTGTTTTCGCCTTTGTTTTTGTTGTCGTTTTATTCCTTGTTCGTGTAAGTACGCGGGTGGTTTAGCCATTGTGAGTGTTGCGCCTATTTCGTCTTTTGCTTTATCGGAGGTTGACCCTCTTTTGTCATTTGCTTCTCTAGTGCTATGGCTTCAAATCTATCTATTTGTCACCATCCTCTCACATTGATATTTGGGTGTTGGCAGCGACATTCTTGCTAGAGGTGATAACGTGGTTTATGTTACTACTTTGTTCAAGCTATGGCCCTAAAAGATCTGTTCTATGTTGTGGAATATCTAGATCATTTAGTGTTCGAATTCCCATGTCCCAGCTTTTGTCCCGATTGTTGAATCCTAACGAACTCATCGTTATTTAGTGAGGTGTTCACTTTTCTTTGATTGCCGCTTTTGCGGTCTTTGTTTCGGGATTTCAAGAGTTTGGTAGTATTGCTGCTTTGTAACTTCGACCATACCTTTGTCGCATGGTTGTGCAAAGATCCTTGCAGTGTCTGACGGGAATTTTTCCTCCTTGAAGCTTTGCTCTATAGTGGCTATGGTGGTTGGGATGAGTTAGCTACAGGTTTAGGGCTTGTTGTTTTTTCTAGTTGTGTGTTGCGTTCGGGTTAAAAACCCGATTGTGTTTTATGTGGATTTGTGTTAAGTCGAGTCTCTAGTGGACTTGGTGTCTTGCAATGATTTTACTGTATTAAGAAAATTTTTGTTTGGACAAAAAAAGAGAGGATGTTGCATATGCTCAACTTGAAAAAGATTAACTCAATAAATAGTAAATGTAAAAGGATTAAAGAATAAAGGATAAGTTGGTGTATACGGGATTTTATTTAATATTTATATCGTTCTTTTTTTAGAAAAGATTATATAATATGAGATAATATCTTCTATGATAAGAGTTGATTATCTCAAAAGATATGAAATAACTGTAAAATATTTTAATAGTATTTCAATATCTTTTTTACTTAGTGAATAATATTATCTTTAATATTTTTATTTAATAAATAATATTTAGAGTCTTCAAAAGTTGCCACCTGGATGCCTAAGGTTTTTTTTTAATTTTTTACTTTTTTGGCAAACCCCCATCCAATGTTAGAAGAGATAGTTTAAACAACTTGAACTATTCCTTAATCCTAACTGAAGGTTCTACTTTGGTAAATACTAGCATGTGACCCTTGAGATGGACAATTTTAATATAAATTTAGTGTTTTCAATTTATATAAATAACTACTATTTGTACTGCTGCATTGTATAGGCCTTGTTAAATCAATTTTGAAATAGCTTAATTTAATTAATAGGATAATAATTAAGTGTAAGATAAGGTGTGTTGGAGAAAGAAGTTGCACAAACAGATTTGAATAGGAAATTTTCTTCAAATGTAGAGAGAAATTGGTTAAGCTTAAAAAAAAGTTGTTAACTAAAAAAAATTCCTCAAAAAAAAAAAAAAAAGAGTTATTAATCAAAAGCTTGCAAGGGAAGCTTGTGGTTTTTTTAGAATACTTTATTATGCATGTAATATAACAAAATGTGGTACTTTAAAAATTTAAAAGAAAGTAAATATAAAGTTTAGGCTTATATATTGCCTTAGTATATAGTATAGAAAATGATAATGATGGTGATAATGGTGATATCTTTTTGGCCCACATATGTCCATGTTCATAAAAAAACAATAATAAGTATATTTTTAATATATTCGAAAGGGCAAAAAACTTACCTCTATGGTTTGGGTAATGGGTTGACTATCTCTGTGTTTTGAAACTTATCTTATTATCCTTTTATTTTCCTAAAAAAGTGGTATGTAATTTTCTATGTTAATGGTTTTTCTTCCAAATTAATTTATTGTGAACTGTACATGCTTTTTTTAGCATATATGAATATCAAAACTTGCAATGTGTTATATATTTTTACAAAACTATCATACAGCTAATGACATTCAAATTGAAATGGAAAGAAGAGAAAATTTGTGTCTCTTTTGAAAAAATATAAGAAGTAATGTGATGAATTTTAATGAGATTATTAGACAGCCATAAGAGAATAACACGCTTTTCACTCTATATGGAACATAATCTTTTCGCTAAAAAAGAAAAAGAATGATATAATCGTCTTTTGCAAGAATGAAGACTCGAATATAATCGTCTTTTGCAAGAATGAAGACTTGAATACGGATTCCTATCTTGGTTCCAACAACATGCAATTTTTGCATCATCTAAACTATTCCTTCCGTGCTTCCAACAAAATCCTTTTCGTAATCACGGAAACGATTATGCTGGAAGACTTGCAGCCTGTTTGGCCAAGTTTATTTAGGACTTATAAATTGTAAATAGTAAAAAATATGTGAGGAGGTGTTTTTTCTTAAAAACTTATAAGTCACAAAATAAGCATAGCCAAATAGGCTCTTAGCCTAGTATCGATTTAATAAAGTTTTAGGATAGTCTTGTTTGGTCTTGAGATTTTAGCGGGTGAACTATAGAACTTTTAGTTGTAGAATTTTGAATAAAAGAACTATTGAATAAAAATAATTGTTTGGCCTTGTATTTTAGTTTTCTTTATGATAATATTACAATTTTAAAAATAATGGTGCGGGAGGACCGAGCAACGCTCGGTCTGCCTGTGCGTGTCAATTTGTATCCTGATTTCAATCTTTCCATCTGTGCATAGATTTTAAGATTTGATGTAGAAATAAGATCAAGAAGAAAAAAAGTTGTGAAAAATTAAGCCAAGATAGTAAATGAAAGAAATCAATTTTATTTCAACAAAGTTTAACAAAGAAATACTGACTTCAAATAATTTGACCAAGAAAAAAGATCACACAGTATCATCGAGAGAACATAAATGAATTGAAGTGATAAAGAAGACCTTTTCTTTCCGGAAAAATCAAATATTAGTACAAGACCAATATCAGCAACCACTCTAAGACCTCTTCTCCTGGCTAACCAAGAACTAAAACATACAATTAGATAAGAAACATGCAATTAGATAAGAATAAGAATTGTCAACCTTTGAAATGATTTCATTGAAACCATTCTCTGTGATAATTTAGAATCCTACCCTAGATAAGTGATAATCAATATCTCGTTTACAGAATAGTTACAATGAACACACAAGTACATAAGGTTTCTAGGTTCTCAATTCAGCCTTTGTTCCAGCCCATACACATATGTTATGTAGGGAAGAATACAAAATTCCATAGAGTTCGGCAATTGAATTCATTTTTTGACTCTACCAAGCTTACACTTCCCTATAGCAATTATCATCAATGAAAGTACCAAACCAGTTCTCCTTCTATCTCTTAAATAACAAAAGAGACTACTATTAGCTCATCTCTCTGACTCTCCCCCTCCCTCTAGATGTTATAAATACATGCATGTTATTTGTAAATTGATTTCCAAAGAGAAAAATTGGTAATTTTTTAATGTACCCTTATACTCAAACAACTGATGGAACAAAGTTACTCTCAGAACCATACTGCATAAAGCCAATATGACTAAATTCCAAGAGTCACAAAGCATAAACAAACCATTCTTTCTTATTCAAATCATGCCCCTATCATCTTTAAGCAAAACTGCTATTTTGCCCTATGATTATAAATAAGTCAATTAGCTCCTAAATTCAAACAACTAATGACTTTTGGGAGGGACAGAACAGAGATACGAATAATATAATTATTATTGAGAAAATATACATCCTCAAATGTATTAATCTCTGCCTCTACTTCTGAAATATCTTTGCAAATCAAGAATATACATTACACCCTTACAGCATTTCTTCCATGTGTACATTCAACCTATTTTAAAGCATAAAACAATCCAAAACATAATGCAAATAAAAAATAAAACAGTAAAAAAAGCAGAGCTGAGCAAATAAAAAACCAAACGTGCCAACTATCTTATCAACAGGACAGTAACAGTTTGCCCATACTTTATGCTCCATAGCACAAGCTACATTTTTCATTCATGGATTAAAAATAAAAGATAAGCAACAGCATACCTAAGACACCACAATCTGAATCTCGCAAAGAAACAAAGTAGATATACAAATTGCTAATTTCCTTGTTTCCTAAAGCCTTTCTGTGATTTGATTAAAATTTTATCCAAATGAGTTTGATTTCCATTGTACATGCAGATCAAAAACATGGCAGAGTCTTAACTTTTAACCAATATTATAATTCTACCCACCTTCCCTTGTTCGTTTAAACTTACTAAAATTGTTCGATAGTTAGTTGTCCAGGCTATTTCCGGAAACTCAAAAATTGATAGGTCTTAAGAAATCAGTAACAAACTATTGGATTGAAAATGAAAATAATTTTAAATTTATATGTCAAATCCAATACCATCTATCTTAATGCAGCATGTATGAATTTTAAAGGCATTCTTTTAAATTTTAATGAACAAACTTCTGTTTCAATTTACTAATGCACAGTGGTTTAATGCAAGATCATGACAATTTAGTTCTTTCTTCTCTTTTTTTGTTTTTCTTTTGGAGGATGGGGAGTAATGGTGTTTGCACCTCCATAGAATTTTGATGCAAGATGATAATCTTTTACATTTCTTTTTCTTATGTCTTTTGTCTTTTTTTGGAAGTAGTGTGTCACCACTTCCATCTGGTAAAATTATTAAAGGAGAAGTAAAGATGTTTAGGGAGCTGGATTAAGCTTTGTCATTCTGTTATGTAACATGAGGGATAATAAGTCTTCAACATCTGTACAAACGATACTGTCTTATTATGCTTCCCTGGCCTTTTGAGTTTCATGGAATCTTTCTTCTAGAAATCAGTTCGGATGGTCAATCCTATGCCTGCATCCCGTTACATCAAATCAACATCCAAACAAATCATCTTATAGTTCAAACTAAAGTTAGCTATAATATGTGACTTGATAGTAAAAATTAAAAACACAGCATCCATCAGAATGAGTATTATAAGTAACAAAAGGAAAATGTAGGCTACTAAAAAAGTGTCACTAAAGTGCATGGCATGTATTAGCCACTAAGAAGTACCATATCCATGTAAAAATGTGTAAATAAGAAACAAATAAGGGGAATAGCTAAGAAATAGACAGAAACTCATGAATAGGCTTCGGCAAATCCAGCGAGACAAAATAGATAAACTGTTTGAGAAAAAATCAACCTATGATTGAAATTGTTGCAAATATATAATCCAACTAATCAATGAAAGCTCATCTTCTCTTCACATCAGATACAAGCTCAATAACAATTTTACAATTTAAGATCATTACGATACCACCCACTACATCTAAGAGAACGCAAATAGCAATACAAAATAACATAACACTGTAAGTAACATCTCATTGTGCTAAAAAAACACATTGCAAAAGGCAAGATAACATAAAAGCCTTGGAGGGAAGAAACAATAATGAGGGGAGAAGGGGAGCAAATGCAGACACTATTCCCATCCACAACAGCTCTCAGTAGACAGCTTATCAAACACAAACAGAAATACAGTCAAGATACTTTTGGTCTTATAACTGAGCATATTCTAGGTCTTGCGTTTCTTACACCCATCTATGCTATCATGTGTATATACAAAAGAGAGAGAGAAAAAAAAACCAATCTTAATAGTATGAACCTCAAAATCCTTTTGGTTATTTGATTTTAAGGAAACAAGAATTAGATGATAATCATTGACTTTCCAATTTGATTGTATTAATGCATAATATCTTTTTGTCTCCTTGAACCACACACAATCATCTTCATTCCCCTCACCCTTCAGGCTGTCAACACCTCCACTTCTACAATTTCTCACCTCACCACACACCATTACAAACATCATTACACAAAACGAAGATTCAAACTACAAAACGGAGATTTAAACTCTAAAATGGGCAATTTCAACCTATCAGCTTTAATTTTATTCACAGATTTCCTACAACCAACGAAACTAATACTGCAATTTCAGAAAATAAAATAACTTTTGCACCAAAATTACTAACCTCGATAGTTATGAGAAGTGAAAAAGTTATCTTCAAAGTTGAATCTGATAAATCCGATAAAGACTCTTTTTTTAATATAATTGATTCCTACTCTCAGATTTGCTGCAGTTCTAAGATAACTCTCAGTTATGCTGCAAAAAGAAAAACTAATTAAAACTATATTCTAACAAATTAAAGCCAAATAAAAGGTTAAATCATAGCTAAACAGATAAACAACAACTGAAATTGATAAGAACAAAAACAACTAAAATACCTGCGTGCAGCTTCATCTTTCGTGCTTTAATTTTTGGTGAAGCTATGGCCTTTTGTTGTGGAAATCAGTTCAAGTTCGATAGACATCATGAAGTAGAGTTAAAGCATGAGGTGGCAAATATATCTCGTTTTGGGTTGTGTCGTGGCAACAAAGTGAGAATCGTGGCAGAGGGGGAGAAAATGGTGAAGCACGAGGTGGCAGGGTGAGAGAAAAGTAGAAAGCTGAACTGTACGGCGTCGTTTTGGATGCTTGGAAAGCAGGCAAAACAGCACCATTTGTGCGAAGAAGAAAGAAGAGATCCTTTCTTTTATATATAAGTAATAAAGTAATACTTGTGAGAAAAATAAAAAAAATAATTTTTGACATATTGTAACAATAGCTTCTTATAAGCCTTTTCCAAAAAACTCTACATTGGAGCTTTTGGTTTTTCAATTATTTTTTAGCTTCAACTTTTACATAAACTCTTTCAAAAATAAGTCAAATAAGTTAATTTCAACTTTTTAATTTACGAAAAACATTTTTGAATATCTAAAAATTGGGCCAAACATATTCATATACACTTAACCGCTTAGGCCGATTAGAATGGTCTGCTGGGTTATACGTACTTCAACGAGTACCATGTAGATTAGTTTATATCATTAAGAAATATCACGCGATGGTCATACATTTCTTTTCTTCAAGGTGATATTTTTGTTTGTTTCTGAATGGATTTTATTTTAGAGATTAATAATAAGAGCAATATGCTAAATCAAGAATTAAAATATTATATTTGAAGAATAGAAAATTATTCATGCTGTTAATTATTTTTGATAGTGTGTCAACTCTTCATAATTTATCTCATCTTTTACAACTGTTTCTCTCTACCTCATCTTTTTGTTGTTGTTGTTGTTGTTGTGGTCGTCTCCAAACATACAAGTAACCAGTCTTATAGTGATAAAGGGACATTTAGCAATTTATGCAAGTGTTTTCTTTTGGACGAAAAGAAATTGGCAACTAATTTTAGTATTGCTTCAAGTATCAAGCCATTATTTTATGTTTATATCAAGTCATGTTGCATGTTAAAATAAATTTTGTCAAAGATCCATTCAGTAAAACCTAGAAACATGTCAGGTAAATAAATTCCAAGGGCAATTGATACTTAGAGCTCATTTAAATTAGAATTTAAACAAAAAAATATGTTTTGCATATATTTTGAAAAGCTCAAACTTTTGCTCTTGGAAACACGTTTAAGTTGAGCATTTTTTTAGAATTTGGGCACATTTGATTTCTTGTTTTCCATTTTGAGATATAAAACTCATTTGATTAATTTATTTCCGTGTTAGAAAACTAAAAATAGTTTTCTTGGAAATTAAAAAGCATCAAAAAAATGTTTTGAGTGTTTTCTAAAAAACTCTGAGAAGAAGGTGGCAATTTTGTAAATAAATTTATTCTCTAAAAAATTTAGAAAACAAGGTAGTAATTTTATAAATATCTCTAAAAAAATTTAGGAACAAGGTGTCAATTTTGTAAATATTTCAAAAAAAATTTAGAAAATAAGGTGACTATTTTGTAAATATCTCTACAAAAATTTAGAAAATAAGGTGGC
Organism: Cordia subcordata; assembly: GCA_028554755.1. Lineage (NCBI taxonomy): Eukaryota > Viridiplantae > Streptophyta > Magnoliopsida > Boraginales > Cordiaceae > Cordia > Cordia subcordata. Next base: position 13,357,708 of record JAPTOF010000008.1, read on the forward strand.
AATATATAAATATCTCAAAAAATTTAGAAAGTAAGGTAGTAATTTTGTAAATAAACATCAAAAAGAAAAATGTTTTGAGTGTCTATTTTCCTAGTTTTCATTTTCTAGAAAATAATTTTACTTTTATTAACCAAACACATTCTTTAAATTTTATACAATAAAAAATAAAAATTATTTTTAAAAAATAAAAACTAAAAAATAAAAACAGAAAATAGGCAAACCAAAAGCAACAGATTCTACGTTATACTGATATCTAGATTTCACGAGGAGCAAATGGCGAAATTAAGACTATAGACACATGTTTTCTAACTTTGGTGTCCCCTTCCAAAGGAAGCTTCATTAGCAAACTCAAAACTGGAGCTCTCGGGAGGAAGCTTCACTGGGAAAGTGTTGCCATTCCTTTCATCCAAATTATAATAAATATTGCTTTGCAGAATAAAGAAAATGACATTTTTCTTAGACCATGTTTTCTAGTAGGGATGTCAATGGTAGCTTGCCCCACCCTGCTCCACAGGAGTACCGACGAGGTAGGGGTGGAGTTTTTGCAAAAAAAAACTCTTGGGGTGGGGCGGGGGTTTATTTTTGCACCGGTGCCAGGGCGGGGCGGGGTCAGGGTTGAGTCACCCGCCCGCTCCAATATACATAATATATACTAGTATGTCATCCGTGCGATTGCACGAGATGTAATAGATTGATATATTAGAAATATTTAGTTTTTTATCCATTTAAAATTTTCAAATAAATTATATGAATTATTTTCAATAGATTAAACAATAATAATACACATACATGTGATTTCCTTACATATGCATAATTTTGAAATTTCCTTACAGCTTGGAATTACGAAGAAATTGTGGTGATAAAAAAATTGATTGAATTGCAATTATCTAAAACAAAAAGGAAGCGAATCTGTGCTGCTATGAGTGAGATTGGAAGGTAGGAGCTTAAATATAATACCAAAATAATGATTTAACCATGATTTTAAGCTAGTGATTAAGTGTAAATAATATATGAAGAAGAAAAAGAAAAATTTTTGAGTGTAGAAAAAGGGAAGAAATTGGATTGAATGACAAATAAATAATTTAGTTGATTGTATAATTTAGGCAACAGACTTGTGATATCCATATATTAATTCGGAGAATAGATACAGTAGAAACTTGTTTTAAACAATTAAGTGGGGCAGTGTACAGGTGGCATGAAATTTACAGCACTACTTGGTAATATTATATGCAATAACGTCTGTTATATACAATATTTTTTAACTATATATATATATATATATATACACATACGTATATATACATATACATGCATACACATACATACACATATATATACATACATATACATACATACACATACATACACATACATATACATACATATACATACATACATATACATACATATATATACATACATATACATACATATATATATGTATATATATGTTTAATAATTGTGTTATAAGGTTTCTTTTAGTCTAGTGTTAGATGGCTTTCTTTACCTCCTTGGAGGTACGGGTTCAAAACTTTTGAACTCCTTCCCCTTTTCCTTTTTCAATAGCTTTTTTCCTTTTCACGGCTCCTTAGCCAATTTTTTTTCTTTTCAATTGTTTTAATTCTTTTTAGTTATCTATTGTTTACTTAGGTTCCAAATATTAGTGTTTTCACAAATTTGTATATCTTTAAGAAATATTACAAATTTAAATATTTAATCTTAAATTCTTCAAAATTATATAGTAGGTATTGTTTTTAAGCATTAATTGGCAAATCAGCAATTACTTTTGCCTAGGAGTGGAGCTTGTTGTTTGTGTTGATGAAACATTGAAACTTGTTGTTTATTTGTTGGATTTATGTTTTATTATGTTATATATATGTTTAAAATTTGGAGTTTGTATGATTTGGAGTAAGTTTGGATTTAATGTGTTATTGTTGTAAATTATGTTGAATTTTGATGTGTTAAAGTTTGGTGCATGACTTATGTTGTGTTATATTTGTTTTACGTAATTAACAAGTGGAGATTTCACTTGACAGGTAAGGACTTAACAAGTAGGGGTTTCATTTAACAGGTAGGGGTTTTATCCGGTACTACAACCCTTTTAACTTTTGTTGACAGATGCCCCGTAGGTGGGAGCATGGTGTAAAAAACACCGGTAGGGGTGCGGATGGTAGTTGGGAGGAAATCCCGGTACAGTGTATAGGGGCGGGGTAAGGGCAAGTGAAAAAATAACAGGTGTGAAGTAGGGGTTTGTGAACCCTGCCCCTACCTCGCTTTATTGACATCACTATTTTCCAGGTTTTCTTTACAAAGCCAAATGAAAAAGGGTAAATACCTTTAATAGTTTGTTACTAGTTGTCCTCCCTTCCCCCAGCATTGCACGTGCAGGATTTGTAATATTTATTACGTATTAAATGAGATAATATAAGATTTTAAGTGCATATATTGTGTTAAAAACACAAAAAATGTGAATTGGTATTTCAACTGATTAAATTGAAATGCAATGCAAACCTAGTGTGTTTGGAATGATCTTATTTTAAGATACTTATCCTATTGAAATTCGGAGATATTTTATAAGATTTAAGACATCTTATGACATGCACCGTGTATTCTATAATTGTAAAAAATAAGATAGAATTGATTGCTTATTTCTAATAAGATAAAAAGTATGGTTTGTTTTGAATTTTTTAAAGGATGCATGATAAGATGTGTTAAATTTTATAAGATGTATCTCATTTCAATATGATAAGTATCTTAAAATAAGATTATAATAAACAGAATAGAAGTCATGTCATATAATGAAGAGCGAAAAATAAAGTAATACAACCACATATACAGAATGTCTAATTAAACATTAGAGTATTTTGTACATCATATACTACATATTATTGTAACACATAAATGAAAAATTAGCTCACAAATAACATAAATTAATTTTGTTAAGAAAGCAATCTAAATATTTATGGAATATATATTTCTTTTACTTCTAAAATAATTTTTTAAAAGTATTTATAAGGTCGATTAAATAAGCAACATTTTTTTCCCTGAATGCAGCAATAAAGAACAAAGAAACATTAAAGAGTACAAAAATCCACAGTAAAAAGGATTGGAAAAAAAAAGGAATTGGAAACAAATTGAGTAATAGTTAAATATAATCTTTTTATTTAGTCAAGAAAGGATTTTCAATTACTAACAATGTCTCTGTCTGATTATGTATTTATCTTTTAGATTATGATTAAGAGATTCATAATAAAATTAAGAGTGTGAATAACGATTAGGAGTCTTATGTCTTATGAAATGTATTATCAGCTACATGTATTTTATATTTCTTCTGACATGAATAACACAACACTTTCTTCTCATTCTTTATGGTATCTGTTTGGGCCAAAATAAGGGAGCTTTAGAAGGCCCAAGGGCCCATGATTACGACTGGACCAAGAGTTCAGTCCATTGTACTACGTATTGAGGGTCTGGGGTTAGGGCCCGGAATGAGGATGTGGTCCTACTTGTTGGACAAAACTCATAGAGGCATGACTAAAGGACTCAATCTTTTATTAGAATGAACATGGGAATGATATGCCTAATCTTGATATAAGATGAGGCTAAGCATGATGACAAGTTAGATGTTGAGTAAAGTACGTATAAGGACATAAGGATTTAAAGGACTCTTCTAGCTAAGGGGCTATAAAAGAACCATTCGTCAGGAGGTAAGGAGGCACAAAACATTAACTTATTCATATATGCAAATCACCCACAGCACATCATACAACAATTTTTTGCTTCTTTCCTCCTTGAACGCTGACTTGAGCGTCGGAGAACCTTTGCCGGCACTACACCGGTGTTAAGGGTTCTGTCGTTCACCTCCCTTGTCTTGCAGGTTATTAGGGCCCAAGTTGATCCAATCCGTGATTTTAGGATCCATCCTTTATAATTTGGTGCCTATCGTGGCGCCCTATAATCAAGGCGCTGTGATCAAGGGTGGTACTTTTGCGCTCAATTAGCAATCACCATGACATCCAACCCCAGAACTAGTGCTAGCGAAAGCAACGGCATGCAAGCCATCTTGGCCAAGATGGCCTCTATAAGGAGAAATTGGCGATGTATGAAAACAAGTTCAAAGATGTAGAGGCAAAAAATAATGCCATACGTCAAGAGAACTTGGACCTGACGGAAAAAATTACTGCCCTTTAACAAACACGGCACCCCGGGACAAAGGAAAGGCCGCGTGGATTGAATCGGTGGATCCAATGCAGTCATTGGACTCTACACCCCGCCAAACCCCTAGGGATGAAATCTTGACGTTTGCAACTGACGTAGCCGGTACTTCCAACCAACATAAAGCAGCAGGGCAACACTTGACCCCCACGCAAAATGGGGCGCTCCCAGACATGCTTAGGCGGTTCGCCGAATTGGAATCCCTGATTCAAAGAATCCCAGGGGTACCTGTGTCTATTAAGAGAAGTGCCGCCAACAGCTACTCAGAATCTCTCTTTGGATGCCATTGCAATGGTAGACTTGCCCACCAAATTCTCCTTCCTAAATATGAAGCCATTCGATAAGACTACAGACCCAAATGACTATATAATGTAATACAAATGGAAGATGTACACTGTGGCCATTCCCCGCGAGACAAAAGGGCAGTCCATATGTGTAAGAGCTTCGGTTCGAGTTTAGTAGGTCCTGCTCTACAATGGTGCACCAACCTTTCAAATGGATGTATATCATCTTTTGCCCAATTGACTGATATGTCCGTAGAACAATACACAAGAAGTAGGAAACTGGAAAAACAATCAGCTGTACCTAATTGTGCAGAAGAGGGGGGAAACTCTCAGGGACTACGTAGGGAGATTTAACAAGGAGAAAGTATCTATACCTCAATGCAACATGACAACAACAATTTTCGCCTTTCATAGAAGGCTCTTACCAGATTTAGACCTTTACAAAGAGCTTACAAAGTATCCCTCCAAGACTATGGAGGATGCCCTTGCAAAGGCATAGGCTCATATTAAATGGGAAGATGACCGCGCTAACCTTCGCAGGACTTCCATAAGCCATTGACAAGGAGACATTCACTTGGAGCAACAGACAAGAAGGCACGAGCCCTACCCCCTTAGGAGCCGAAGAGAAAGCAAGGCAGTCGATGAAAGACCTCGTGACAGGAGACGACTCCTTGATCGCGACTTAGAGCGAAAGGTAAAGGCTTTAGATTATAATCTCTCTATAACCCGTCTGAACTCATTCACACGTTAAGGACCATGGGCAATGCCGTCAAATGGACAGGAAAGTTGAGATCCCCGGCAGAATAAAGAGACAGATCCAAGTGGTGTGAGTTCCATGTAGATCACGGACATACCACTAAGGAGTGCAATGGTCTCAAATGGGAAGTTGTTGAGTTATTAAAGAAACGATATTTGACTGAGCTACTTTCTAATAAGGGAAACCAAACCCTAGCCCGATGAGACGGAAAGGTGCAAGCTGAGGATCTAGCCCCACCAAAGCCACCGCGGTGAGAGTGAACAGTGAACTACATTATAGGGGGATCACACATCAGCGGGATCAGTGTCTTTGCAGCAAAAAGGCATACACGCCTGGCAGTAGAACACGGCCATCGTCCCCCGCGACCAGTTGACATGGGCCTAGAAACAATAATATCATTCTCTAATTCCGAAATTTCCCATTTAAATAACCTGCACAATGTTGCATTGGTGATCGCACTTATGGTGGCCAATTGTTAGGTATGGAGGATCTTTGTAGATAACGGTAGCTCAGCCAACATTTTCATGTTGAATGTCTTGAAGGAATGGGGATTGACGAATAACGACTCGTGAGGCCATCCACCCTTCTAGTAGGATTTAGCGAGGAGCACAAACACACTATGGGAGAGACACACCTACCAGTTTTCGCTGAAGGAATCAACATGGATGTCAGGTTTTTAGGGATAGACAGTCTATCCCTGTACAACATCATATTAGGAAGACCATGGATTCATGATATGAAGGCAATTCCATCCACTTATCATCAGGTCCTAAAGTTTCCAACAAGGTGGGGAGTCAAGGAGATAAGGGGGTAGCAATCAGACTCCCATGGATGCTATTGCACCGCGATGAGAGGGGCCCGACGCGATACCTTATACCACATGGAAGAAGCTTCTGCCTCCACTCCTCTTGATCGCCCTCAACTGGAGAAATTGGATAAAGTGTAGATTGACCCGGATGAGCCAAGCCATATAGTTCAAATCGGATCGGGATTGGAGCCAAAATTGAGAAACCAAATGGTGGATTTTCTCAGTAGTAACTGGGATTGCTTCGCCTGGTTGCATGCTGATATGGAAGGAACAAACCCAAGAATAATTGTCCATGAGTTGAACGTAGACCCAGCATTTTTCCTGGTCAAACAGAAGCGCAGGAAATTTGCCCCTGAAAGGAATCGAGTAATTAATGAAGAGGTGCAGAAGCTGATCGACGTGGGGTTTGTCAGAGAGGTATATTATCCTAAATGGCTAGCAAATGTAGTTGTAGTAAAGAAGAAAAACGGAAAATAGAGGGTTTGTATCTACTTTACGGATTTAAATAAGGCATGTCCCAAGGATTCCTTTCCTATCCTTCACATCAATGCGATGGTAGACGTGACTGCCGGGCACAAGTTACTCAGTTTTATGGATGTATTTTCAGGGTACAACCAGATATTAATACACCCCAACAACCAGGAGAAGATGTCATTCATTATTAAGCGGGGTATCTATTATTACAAGGTCATGCCCTTTGGCCTAAAACATGTGGGAGCAACCTACCAGCGCCTTGTTAACAAAATGTTTGCTGATCGAGTAGGGCACACGATGGAGGTCTACATTGACGACATGTTGGTGAAATCCCTAGCGGCAGAACAACATGTCGGCCATCTACAAAAAGCCTTTGATGTTCTGAGAAAATACAACATGAAACTCAACCCCACCAAATGTTCCTTTGGAGTCAAATCCGAGAAGTTCCTCGGGTACCTCGTTACCCAGAGAGGACTGGAAGCGCATCCTGATCAATTAAGCGTTATCCTCAGCATCCCATCTCCCAAGAACATCCAAGAAGTTATGAAACTCACAGGTAGAGTCGCGCCACTCAGTAGGTTCATTTCAAGGTCATTAGACAAGTGTCATTCCTTCTTCAACGTACTTTGAAGAAATAAAAACTTCGAATGGACTGATGAGTATGAGAAAGCCTTGCAAGAATTGAAGGCATACTTAATCAATCCTCCGCTGCTGTCCAAACCAAAAGATGGGGAAAGCTTATTCGTTTACGTAGCGGTCTGAGTAGCCGCTGTTAGCGCCGTGTTAGTTCGAGAGGAGGCCAGAAAGCAGTTCCCTATATACTATACCAGCAAAACTTTGCTTGATGCTGAGACCAGGTACAGTCAGCTCAAAAAATTGGCATTAGCTCTTGTCACCGCAACCCACAAGCTAAGGCCGTATTTTCAAAGCCACCCTATTCACGTGATGACCATTTTTTCGTTGAAAGCAATTCTGCATAGTCCAGAGCTATCCGGCTAGCTTGCTAAATGGGCTGTCGAACTAAGCGAGTACGATATCATATTCCAACCAATAACAGCAGCAAAGTCTTAGGTGTTTGCAGATTTCATGGCAGAATTCGCACTGTGTGTCCAGTCAGAAGTAGAGAAAGAGGTGTTATGTCTCGTTGAAAATCCAAAGTCAAGGAGATGGGTACTTTTTGTAGATGGATTAAGCAACGAAGAGGTAGCGGGCTCGGAATAGTACTATAGTTGCTTGAGGGAGACGAAATTGAAAAGTCTTTTAAATGCTGATTCAAGGCCACAAATAATGAAGCAAAGTACGAGGCCCTCTTAGCAAGTTTAACGTTAGCTAAAGATGTGAACGTCAAGCATATTGTGGTAAAAAGCGATTCACAGTTGGTAGTAAACAAAGTTTTAAGAGCCTACTAGGCAAAAGGGAAAAAGATGATATCTTACCTCACCGCTGTGAAGAAGATAGCATCTGCATTTGACAAATTTGAGATAAAACAGGTAAGTCATGATGACAACTATCACGCAGATGCACTGGCGAGCTTGGGAGCAGCAACGCAATCTGTCACTTCAAAAACTATCCCAGTGATATATTTACAATGGCTAGCTATTAGGAGCAAGCAAATAGTCGAGGTCGCGTGTGTGAATGATGAGCCAAGCTGGATGACTCCGATTATCCAGTACATCAAAAATGATATCATTCCTGAGGATCGTGCAGAGGCTAGAAAGCTTAAGGCTAAAACAGCCCGATACTGCATGATCGACGGGAGTTTATATAGGAGATCATACTTGGGGCCTTATCTGCGATGTTTAAGCCTAACTGAGGCTAATTACGTCCTAGCTGAGTTACACGAAGGGCAATATGGGAATCACGCGGGAGCAAGGAGTCTAGCTAATCAAGCATACATGGTAGGATACTACTGGCCAACCATGCGGTCCGATGCCCTCAGCAATGTAAGAAAATGTAACAGTTGTCAAAGGTTCACCCAAATCCCACATCAGCCCGCTGAGCCATTGAACTCTATCATTTCTCCTTGGCCATTCATGAAATAGGGGATGGATATCGTAGGGAAATTGCCCATCGCACCAGGACAGAAAGTATATATGCTGGCAGCTACAGACTACTTTTCCAAATGGATAGAGGCTAAATCTTATCATCCGGTCTGAGACAAGGAGGTCAAAAACTTCGTGTGGAAAAACATAATATGCTGCTTTGGAGTGCCCTCAGAAATTGTCACTGACAATGGTCCCAAGTTCATCAGCCAAAACTTTAAAGATTTTTATAGAGAATGGAAAATCTGACTTGCATTTTCTACCCCGAGGCACCCTCAAGCTCATGGGTTAGCTGAGTCATCCAATAAGGTCATAATTTCTACTTTGAAGAAAAGGTTGGAGAGTGCTAAGGGGCGCTAGGCAGAAGAACTCTCGGGAGTTCTATGGTCTTACCACACCACAGTCAGGACTCCCACTGAAGAGACACCGTTCTCGCTGATATAGGGGATCGAAGCAGTTATTCCAGCAAAAGTGGGCTTGCCAATTCTGCGAGTTGTCCGGGCCTCTGAAGTGCAAAACGATGAAGGAATACGTCGCGATCTAGATGCTGTTGAAGAAAAGAGAGAACAAGCCCTCATTCAGATGGCAGCATATCGGCAAAAAGTCACCAAGCATTACAACAAAAATTTGAGGGCAAAGACATTTAAGCCAGGAGATTGGGTGTTAAGGAAAGTCTTTGAGAACACAAAAGAAGTGAACGCAGGGAAGTTGGGACCCAACTGGGAAGGACCGTACCAAGTTACAAAGGTAGTCAGCCAAGGGGCATATAGGCTCAGCACCAAGGAGGGTAAGGACGTGCCGAATAGCTAGAACGCAATCCACTTGAAAAGGTATCATTTCTAGGATGAAAATCCTTGTGTTGGTAAGATCTATAGAAATTAGTTAAAAGGTTCGTTTTCTTTTCTTTTGAATTAGTTCTTAGACCACAATTTCTCAAGAAGATGGCGCTGCGACGAATATCATTTAGTTAGTTCGATAACTCCTTTTTATACTTCAATATGAAATATTGCAATAAATTTTCGTAAAACTTGCACATGGTTTCTATTATTTCTTGCAAAACTAACGAACAATCTCTGATTTTGAAAGACTCGCCTGCAGTCTTGTTATTTCTTTTGAGACTAACGAACAGTCTCCACTTTCGAAAGACTCACCTACAGTCTTTGTTATTCTTACGAGACTACTAGCGAACAGTCTCTATTTTCCAATGTGAGGCTAACGAACAGTCTCTACTTATAGAGGACTTGCATACAGTCTCTCTGTTATTTCTTGCAAGACTAACATACAGTCTCTACTTTCGTGAAACTAGACATGACGTCTACCGCAACGATCCCTATCTTGACAACTTAATTAATTGAGCTTGGGGTACACGAGCCAGTTTGTTTCTTTTTTTAAAAAAAGAAATGGTTAGCAAACAAACTTTTCCAAACCGCTGCTGTTGAGCCATAGACAAGCAGAAGGCGTTATTAGCCCACAAGCGGAGATAACGCCCCCAAGGAATCTATAACGACCCAGTACCTCCTTGTTGAAGCACGGACATACAATCATCAGTGATTTTAAGAAAGTAATTCCATCAAGGAACAGGATTGTCGACAACATAGGTAACGAAGGCATAAAAATAAAAAAAAGAGGGACATAAGATAAGTTCGTTACAAAAGAAAGAAAAACGTACAGTAGGAGATAGCACGATTTGAAGTTTTGTGCTTCAAAGACAAGGTAGAAGTTCAAAAAGTAACATATCCAAGATAACTTGGCAGCAAAGCACCAAGCATTATACGTCAGCAGAGCCTAGAGAAGTAGTCCCACCTGTATTCGGTGGGTTGGATATGGATGGAGGATCAATGCTCAATAGGGCCCGATTTGGACGAGGAGTTGGGGGAGTGATGGTGGCCTTAAAGCAGTTGATGTCAACATTTGAGTATACCTGCTGGACCTCCCGTAGGCAGTTCTTGATAGCTTGCTCAGCGGCCCTCTCTGAACTCAGCCTTGACACACTGGCAACATACTTACCAAACTTTCTGCTCTTTTTGCAATTACTTACTACAGTCTTTCGGGCCTCTTCAACTGAAGAATCGAATTTAGATTTAAGTCCTTCCTTGGCTGCTTCGGCATCTGCAAGACTCTTCTCTATCTTTGCCCAGGACAATTGTTCCTTCTTAAGATCCTTTTCTAGCCCAGCACAACGTATTTGCTCATTTGCAAGATCTTTTTCAGCTTTAATACGTGCTTTCCGTTCATTTTTAAGCAGACGTTGGAGATCCTGGCATTTGTTCGCTATCTTAGGCACCATCATTGCAAAAGAGGAAATTTCATAAACAAGCTGCCTTCAGAAAGGCCGTGAATAGCAGTAAGAATCAAAATGTTTCATAGAAGGATATATATACGTACCGTAACACTTTTCCTATGAAAGTTTGAAAATAGATTTCCCTCAGTTATAATACAAGCAGCGGAATGCATGGTTAAATACTGCCGGCTGTTAGAAGGGGCAACGCCTTTAGGTAGAATCCAGGATGATGAATCACCTTTCTTTTTCTGATCTTGTGCTAGCCTTTCAACCACCGCTAAGGCAGCGTTCTGATGTTCTTCTGCATCTGAATTACGAACGAAGGGAAAGGTCAAGAGTAAAAAAAAATGAATGAAAACGATGACGAAAACAAAGAAAAATGAAAAGAAGAAAAGGGAGTGAAAGATGAGCATGGTCATACCTGAGCCGTCAGAAGAAGATGAGCTGATACTCTCCAGGTCAATCGGAAGTTCGGGAGGCTCGCTGTCTGAGGAATCCTTCACACACTTATCCTCTTCGTTCTCATCTCCGCTCCTGTGATCGCTTTTCGTCTCATCTAGACTTCTCGAACCAGCAGTAGCACTTGACTTGACCAGGCGGGGGGTTGGCATGGAGGAAGATGTCGTGCCACTTCTGTCAGACTTAGTGGCCGTATGGCCAGCCCTTCTCTTCGAACAAGTTGGGGGTCTTACCTTGGGGCTGATCATAATAGGTGGGCGTCTCCTAGGTTCCAGTAGAGTGGCAATGCCTCTCGCAACAAGGCTGTCATGTGTAATCAAATCTCTTATGCGATACGACTGGCTTCTACAATTTGTAGCCAAGGCTAACAAAGCCCGACGAGCATCCTCACTTAATGTCGGAAGTTCATTTTTTGCGGTGGTAACCTAATATTTGGGGGACATCCCAAACGCCATGTATTCGATCAAGGAATAAGTATTTCCCTCTCCATGAACCATCGTTATCATGCCGGTCGGGGTTGAAGAGCTTGTAAGATCCGCGTGCAGAAAGGATGAACCAACCAGGTTTCATGGTAGATCGGATGAGGGATAGTAGCGTCTTAAAGATCGGCATGGAGAAGTGGACTCCTCTCTGTTGCAAAAGGACGAGTGCCGCTAACATGATTTTCCATCCGCGAGGGTAGAGCTGGCCAGGATTGATCCCAAAGGAATTGAAAATAGCACACTGTGGGGATGTAATGGGACGCGAATTCCCAAGTTAAGGACATCTTGAAACATCGTAATTTCTCCTTCAAGAGAGGAGCTTGACCAATCCCTAGGCCTTTGTTGAACTACTACAACATCTTCGCTTAATTGATCGGATTCACTATAGTATCTGAACTCCTCCTCTGTGGTGGTGCATTAGATCCCTTCGGCAAAGAACTCCCCAGTAGATTCTCGCTGTCACATCCCGAGACGGATTGGAATACGTAGCTTGCGATTATCCGTAGTTTGCTCAGCTTGCTTACAGCGCGACATTCCAATGGAGGAGAAGGGGTAGTTGAGAACTCTTCCAAGATAAGTGGCGTAATGAATAAGTTGGATAGTCAAACCTGCATCACAAGTAACGTAAGAGTCATAATCCGATGCGAGGGATGATGGTCTGGAGAATTTAAGCAAAAAGAAAGAGGCAACGAATGAGGAGGCGAAGGCGTGGGCTTACGTCGTCTCGAAGTGTGCTCATTCGCTCAAGGCGGTGTGTCATCTTCAAAGTGCAAGTAAGGCAAGTGAAAAGGACTATGGAAATAAGTTAAGTGGTTTACCAAGGAAGTTGTTCCTCAACGTATTTAGGTAGATTGCCAGGCCATAAAGGTGGAATATTCTTGATCGAAAGCACCTATTGAGTAAAATAAATGTATTAGATTTCAAACAATGGGGATGTGGTGTATGAGAAGATTAGATGCAATACAATATGAGAAATATGCAGCGGAATAAATGCACCAAAATAAGTCTTGGCGATGTTGGTATCTCTGAGTAAAGTACTAATAAATGGCAGTATAGGTAGAAGAAGAAGTCACAGTGCGGCCTGCGTTGGCTGTGGCTTGAGCAAGAGCGAAGAGTTGATTTAATTTGTAAAGGACATTACATCTTTTTATAGTAAAATTAAGTAAACTTTTCGAAAAAATGAGCTTGCAATGAAACTTTTGTCTGAGTTGGTGTAATCTTCGGTTCGGCTAGCTTGATTTTATCTACGCACCCCCTTAACGCCATCACTTTCAATAGCAGGCCTAAAAGGTCCCGACGGGCTTGAGCACGTGTCGCCCCACACCTTCGGTGTAGGCCAAGAGGCCTTGTCGATTCTTACTGGTACAAGCCAAGTAGCAGGCCGATCGGACTTCCTATTTTTGAAGGGTAAATCACGTGGTAACAAGGTGTAATCCAAGAAGTAGATGCTATGGAATGGCGTTGGGAAGAAATTCGATCTCCAAGCCTTGATCACACCGAAATTTTGTCGAGCACTTAGGGATCATGGAAGGATACTAGGTAGCTTTGTGAGGAATTTTCACAAACACCTTGTGACCGTCACTTTAACATGTTGCTTTAAGGAAGTAACTTAGAACCCTTTCTTCAGATTTTACCTAAACACTTGGAGTACAACAACTAATGGGGTGCCTTATCAATTCGATCTCGCACATGTAATAAGGGGGAAGACGAGTGGAGCTCAGTTATTACCTTACTGTTATACCCTGGACACTTAAGGCATGTGGAACCCCGACTTGCCTCATGGACAATCGGAGACTAGAAGGCACAGTATGATGGGCTTAGAAGAAAGGGTGGGCGATGAAGCGAGCTTTTAAGTTTCTCCGTGAGCTTTAGAAAGCGGATAGGCCTTCGCGACAAGAGCAAGGTGTTGTATGAACTATGGCAGCTGCTTCTTAATACTAGCTAAAGACTTTAGGTGACATTTTCGAATAAGCTTATGCCTTGCGCAGTATTGGCATAATGAGTTTGCAATGTAATTGTCTTTGTTAGACAAGTATGGTTAGGACGAGTACTTTATGACTCGAGGGTACAACATGTAGGCGTGTCGGGCGATGGATGGATGGCATGCTAGCTACGCAAAGTAGGGTACGTGTATATGGAGTTGTGTAGTGGTTAATCCTTGAACGCCTCATACCGTGGGTCTCGTACAACAACATCACTCTCTAATTCGAAAAAGCTTCGGTTTAAAGAGTGGGGGGACAATTGTTTGGGCCAAAATAAGGGAGCTTTTGAAGGCCCAAGGGCCCATGATTATGATTGGACGAAAGGTTCAATCCATTGTACTACATATTGAGGGTCCAGGGCTCGGTATGAGGATGTGGTTCTACTTATTGGACGAAACTTGTAACGGCATGACTAAAGGACTCGATCTTTTATTAGGATGAACATGGGAATGATATGCCTAATCTTGATATAAGATGAGGCTAAGCATGATGACAAGGTAGATGTTGAGTAAAGTACATATGAGGACATAAGGATTTAAAGGACTCTTTTAGCTAAGGGGCTATAAAAGAACCATGCGACAGAAGGTAAGGAGGCATAAAACATTAACTTATTCATATATGCAAATCACCCATAACACATCATACAACAATTTTCTGCTTCTTTCCTATTCAAACGCTGACTTGAGCGTCGGAGAACCTTTGGCCGACACCACACCGGTGTCAAGGGTTTCATCGTTCACGTCCCTTGTCTTGAAGGTTATTAGGGCCCAAGCCGGTCCAATCCGTGATTGTAGAATCCACCCTCTACAGTATCAAAGAAAAAATGACAAACGTCTTGCCTTAGCACTTTTGCTGCTTATAATCACAATGAATTTCTCAAATTCATTGTAATCTAAAGGATAAATACATAATCTAATAGATATATTATCAATAACTATTAGAATATTAGAGAATCCTATAAGTATAGAAATATAAAGAATCAAACAAAATGGAAAAAACATCTGAGGTAGTATTCATAAATTTTATGCCAATATATTAAGAGCATAAGTCCAAAAGAAAAAGGTAAATATGCCATCAGATCAACATTACTGTACATATATGAGTAAAAATAATTTAGTGCAGTAAAATATGTATTGAATTTGTGAATATTGTAACAATTTCTCTCTCCAAGAATTCCTCTAAGGCATTCCCACAGATAGGGACACATGGTTTCTTAAATCTTTTCCTCCTATTAGAAATCAAATATTTATCATACCATAATATCACTGACATTGCATATACAGTGATAATCTACACAGTCATCCATATACACTGTGTTATATGAATAAACTACATATTCATTTCACTTACGGGTACATGCATTTGAGAGGGTCCATTTCATTGACAAGTGGACCAATATCTTTTTGGCAACATCTCATGTCATTTGAGAGAGAAAACTACTTCACCATGGATTCCACAATAGTATACTATTGTAGATAGATCTTTCATACCACTGATATTTTAATTTTATATATCTCAAAATGAATCTTTTAATTTTTCAAAATTGTAAAGTAGGAATTCATGTATTCAAGAATTGATTTGCTTTATAAATTAATCTTAAGTATAAGTTTCCACAAAACACCTGTATTTTTAATGTTAACAATAGAAATAGAAATCGACTTTTAGATTAAGGGAAAAGGGTAGTTTTAAATCTGAACTTTACAAACTATGGAATTAAAAGCCTAAAATTCAAAACCTTTGAAGAACAAATCACTATAGCTCTAAGTTCGACGTAAGTGGAGTATGCTTTGTTGCATCTACAGTAGCTAAAATTTGCAGGATTAGGAATTTACTTACTGAGCCTTATGTGCCTTTGTTGCAGCCACCCGAACTCTTATGTGATAATTTTGAAGCGAGTTCTTTGTGTAATAATCTAGTGTTTTATTCCTGTATGATACACTTGGCTTTAGATTTTCATTTGTTCCTGGCATGGTTGCCCAAAAGTCTGTAAATGTTGCTTATGTGTCTACAAAGAACCAACTAGCTGATATTTTAATGAAGACTTTGCCCAAGACAAAGTTTGCCTTGCTACGGTCCAAAATTAGTGTTGCACAAGGCACCGCAATCTTGCGGGGCATATTAAGGAAGATCCTCATAGCTTGTGTGTCAGAACTACTTTTCACCCATTTCTCTCATTGTAATCTATCTTGTAGTGTAATCCTATCATCTTGTACTTATATGTTGTTGCATCATAATGACAGAACATACGCTTCTTTGCTTAGTTATGCTTAGCTTTTTATATTGGTTAATATTTGATGTTTATCTAAGTAAATTTTTCTTTTCAACCAAAAAGAAAAAGTCAGGTTCACTTGTTGTAGCAAACCAACAATTGAATCTGGATTATTACATTTCATTCTTTGTTGCATATATGATTGTACACCTATTTTGGGCTACTTGTAGAGTCACTACATTGTGCACCAATTTTCCTGTGCACCACTTAGCAGCATATATTCACTTTGAAGTGCTACTCACGTGCTCAATTAAAAAAAGGAAAAAAAAATTGACAGATCATCATCGTTTTCAACTTCCCATTCCCCCTAAATATAACACCAAAACCCAAAGATACAAGACTACAAACTAAAAAAATAAGATGATGGAAAGCAACCCAAAAAAATGAAAGAAAAAAGAAAAAGTAAGAAAAATTCAATAATATTTTTAGTTTTATTTATTTTCTTTTATTTTATTTAAAATTTAGAAACTTAGAAAATTATTATTTAAAAATTATATATTTCTTATGTTCACAATTTTATATTTCTATGTTCACAATGTTATAATTATATTGAACAACTTTTACACACTATTTTCACAAATTTTAATTGTTTATAACTTTATAATATATTTTCATAAGCTTTATGATATATGTTCACAACTAGCTATACATATACTTATCTCATAACTTGTGAATTGATTATGGTTCAAAATTTAAAACTTATGTGTTCGTGACTTGTAACTGTATATTCATAGATTTTTCACAACATATTCACAATAATTTTTATGTTGTTCAGGACACTTGAATCTCAAATTGATAAAGTTATGCATCATTTTCTTCTCTCCATAATATTCATCAATTTTATATATTAAAATATATATATATATATATATGTATATATATGCCATTATAAATCTTAGAAGCAGATTTTCATCATAACCTAAAGCGTAAAGAGACAAACAAGCACTGATGGTGACAACTATTAAAAGATAAACAAGTCACCATGAAATTAGTCATCTTCTATGATTCTCATAATTTTACTTCTCTTGTTCTGGTTTTGCTAGAGATGGTGGTGGAAGATGTTGGAAGAGATCTGGCCAATAGTGGTGGAAGATGGCAGTGGAAGAGCGAAGGAAGTCTAGTTTGCGCAAAAGGCGAAGGCGATGAATTTGCAGATTTTTTTAATATAGCGCGTGGAGCTCACTCAAAAGTGGGTGTATGGTACAAGGAGGTGCATGGTTTGTGTGGCGCATAATAAAATTTACTCTACTTATGGTACCAAGCAAACAATTGAGTTTTGATCGTTATATTTTTTACTTTGTTGCATATATAATCGTTATAGGTCATTGTAGATGGTATTATAATAGGTTATGGGTAAATTTCACACCCATTTTCAACTGGTTACTTAAGCTTACTTGTGATAAGAAGCTAATAGTTGAATCTAAATCATTACATTTCATTCTTTGTTGAATATATAATCATTCCTTTCTTTGATTGCTAATAGCTATCAATGTAATGATTTAATTAGCTACAAATGGCAATGCCTCTCCTAATGGACCAAAACAAAAGAGAAAGAGAAAGAAAGAAACAAATGCGCCTCTTATACTAATCCGATTCAAAGCCAATTCTTAATACTTGTGAATGTCTTTCCTTTTTACTATTTAGAATGTGGATGTGCGACTTGCATGAAGAGAAATTTAACGAATATGAATTATTCATTTAATTATAGTTAAAAGATATAAATAATTCAATAGGATTTTATTTCCCTTACAATCTTGATAGGGTTAGAGGGATCATGTACATAAATATAGGACAACAATATTTTTAAATGTTGATCAACTTAGTATACATCCATAGAGTATTAATTTTTTTTCCTATTATTACTTAAAAGGATCATAATCTACTTACTTATCTACTTACTTCATAATTCTAAAATCATGTCTAATATAGGATTCTTCTTTTCTGCATTCCTACTGCCATCTGTCGCGTGCCTTTTACATCCACATGGCCTCTTTATTCGGAATATTCCTTATTTGATAACACATGTTGATTTCTTCTACCACATGTTCATCTTCTAATCAACAGATAATGTTCTTTGGTGCCCAATTAATCCATTTGCTAAACTGTTTGTCTGATCCATGGTTTGCTTCTCTTGTAGTGTGCTCGCCCATGGTTTCACCATCCTTGACTTGGAGTTGTATTGCCTGTATATACCATGTGGTTGCTTTGTAATCTTCACAGGTCTCACCATACACTCGGCTAGCAACCATTTGCCTAACGCAAAGTAGCTAGCAACGAGCTGCAACATAAGAAGAAAAAAGGCTATTTTTGGCCAAGAATGAAGAAGAAAAAAGCTCCAAAAAAAAAAAAAGAAAAAGGCTCAGTTTCCCTAGATTAGCTTTGGTGAAAAGAGAAGGAAGCTAGGGAAAAGTTTTAAGTGGTGTTTTAAGCTTATTTTTCAACTCTCTTTCTACGAAAAATAAAGGGAAAATGCTGAAAAAATTGCTAAAAAAAGGGCCCATTTTGCTTCTTTTTTGTTGTTTTAGCTTCTTCTAACTTGGTTTGAGTTTGATAAGCTAATTGGGCATCAATATTTGCAGGTTTATGGCTGATTTGGTGCTATTTTAAAGGCAAAATTTTGTAGCAATTAGAGCCAAAATTTGACAATTTAGAGCTTGATTTGCAGACGTGACAAAGCAATCCACTAGTTGCTGAATCGTTGTTCATGTTTTTCGCTTATGGAAAATTATGCACTTTGAATTTCAAGATCAAACCAATAGTATCGGCCTTCTTCTACTCGATAAGGTAAATAGATTGAACTTCTATCTTTATTAGATATGTGTTTGGCATGTGTTGTTTCCGCTTTGTTTTTTTGTTTATGTTGTGATGCATTTTTCATTTTGTCCATGTCGATTCAATTGCAGTTGTTCTTAAATGTATAAATACTCAAATGTGTGAATTTTGAGTTGTAATTGGCGTGTTAATAATGATGACTATAGGTATACCAACGAGTCTGTACAAATTCCCATATTGGATGATAAATTATAATATTATTATTGACCATATGCAAATTAACAAAAAACTTTAATATGTTCGCATTTATGGATGCACTGTTTGATGGAAATACATATGGCTATGATTATGAATCATTGATTTCAAAACATGAGTTAGTGCATTGTACAACTTTTGTATTCATATAAGATGAGTGGAAGTCATGTAATGCTTTTGTTGTAAAGGATATCCACTATTGGAGTAATGGGTATTTTTCAAATGTAGATTCTTGCAAATTACACAAGTATACACACTTTGGCTCAAACCGTGCGAAGCACGGGCCATATACTAGTATTATACTAAAGGGGCTGCCATATTAGGTCTTTTAATATCCTCAATGTTTACCATGTGTCATGCAATCTAGCCATCCGTTCAAGTGAACATATCAATGGCTATATGTGTTTGAGGCAGTGATATTACCTTACATATTCAAGGTAGCTCCTTTTATGTGTTTGATATTTACTTGTTGTATGTTGCTTTTTTTCATGTTAAAACACGTGTATGTTCACACCCAGCTTATGCAATAGCATTTGTGCTCTCTTAATTCTGTATTCTTCAATGGAAATGTAAGGGATCTACTATAAAAGACCAATCTTTTCCATTGTTTATGTTCGAATCCATTTGATTTTTTTTGGGTCAAAATCTATTTCAATGTTTGAAATTCAAAGTTTTGGTAGAAAGAACATGCAAGAATAGGTGTTGTAGCTAGTTTTTCAAGTTTTTCATACGCTTGGTGTATGCAATACATTTATACTATTCAGTTTAATGTTTTTTTCAGTTGTATTTGCTTTATTATTAGTTGTATCCTACATTTTTCTCATATTATGTTTTTTTGCTATTCTATCATTATGTCCATTCATTTATGTACGTTATCATATGTTCGTTTCACTCATGTTGTGTACTTTCCCTATAATTCATATCTGTGTAAGCATGACTAATATTATTTGGTTTGTTGTTAGAGCATATTTGGTAATACTTTACATTTTCTTTTTTCTTTTTTTTATTTCTTCTTTTCTAGACGTATAAAGACAGATTTTTGGGAGTCTTATTTTAGGGTTTGCGAAGCACTTACATTATGTAATATTTGCTATTAGATTATTAGGCTTTTGGGTTTACTTTTTGGTTGGGCTTTATTGAAGCCATCAAATTTTTTCTTAAATATACTAATTGAAAAACCACTTGATCAACTGTTCATTTGCACACCAAGAAGCTTTGAATTGTTGCCTCGTCACCCGAAATTGGCTTGCCGTTGATTGCTCATTCATTTTTTTCTATCAATGGCGAAGATTCATTCTGCATTGACTTTTACAACTGTTTCCCAACCACTTTTACAATTTAAGTTGTACACAACTTTATAGCACTTATTCCTTGCTCCATATGCTTAGTCCCATATCTATCAATTTTCTTTCTTGCAAAAACACTTCTTGCTCCATACACTTAGCCCCGTATCTTTCGATTTTCTCTATCTCAAAATGGCTCCAAAAGTAAAGAAGAAGCTAGCAAAGAAGAAACTAGCTGACAAGAAGGCCCTGGCAACTAAGAGGGCGCCCGCGGAGAAGAGGCAAAAGGCCGACAAAAAGCCACTGAAGAAAGTTGGAGTTGCGGCGATTAGAGACCAGAAAAAGAAGTGCCATGGCTTGGGCAACCAGTGACCATATCATGGATGACGACCCAAAAAATACAAGATGAGAAAGAGGTTGCCTGTAGGTCAAAGATGACTAAGGTGCTAATTAGATCAATCTTGCCTAATGATTTTTACCATTGCCTTGAATACCATCTCTCACTTCTTAGTTCTCTAAATTCCATTAAGATAATTTATCTCATAGTTTTTTATTCATTAATGTAGGCTATAATTAGAGTACACTTCCTTGACAATTACTCATTAAAGGCCAAATTTCATCCATTAAAGACAAAACAAAGCTTAACTAATCTTCTTCTGAAAGTGGTTTCTCATCCTAAGCTGCCATTTTATATTTGTAAGGATATTATAACGTTTTTTAGTTTCCCATAATTTTTCTTTAATTTTCCAAGTTCCTCTTAAATAAGCATCTAGAGTTTTAAAACTAAAGAAATAAGCTTAAGACTAGGTTGTGCATGCAGATACTATTTCTTCTAAGAAGCAAATAAAGGACATGTCCCAGAATTTCTATTCTACTATTTTTGTCCTCAGAGCAATTGTGTATTTTTCATATGATTTTCTAAAAGGTTAGTGCATATTTCAATAGCACAAGAAAAATTGCCATAAATTTGTCTATTGTGGATTTACTTAGTAAGCATTTGCCTTCTCTTTGCTTTCATCTTTAACTTATTAAATGTGTTTGAAGGATTGATGTGTGGAGAGCATTCTTTGCAAGGGTAGAATGAGAGAAATTGATTTATTGCTTTAATGTTATGAGAAAAAGTATAGATAATGTATTCTCTTCCAATTTCAGAGAGAAATTTATAATTTTTCAAGCTAAATATTTGCGTTTAGTTATATGTTTTATTACTAACTAGAGATTGCATTTTAAGGCTCACTTTTGGCAAAAATAGTTAATTTTTTGAAATTTTTATTAATATCTTCATGAGAAGTTGAGGTTGAAGCTTATCTAATAATTTGTAGGCAAAGGCTATAGTTTAAGTTGTCCAGCTTTTGAAAAAGAAGGGCACAAAACCTGAAATGACACAAACAAATATTGAGATGATTGGGCATTAAGGTAAGTATGTAAATTGGGAGTTTATGATTTACCTTATCACGTATTTGTTGGAATTGATTAATTTAATTTTCTAGAAGATGTAATTAACATTTATAGGATGTACTACATGCATATCAAGAACTTGAGTAGTATGCTTTATGCGACCGAAATTTTAGTTTAGTGACCGATTTTCGGTTGCTAATTTGTTGGCCACATATTTAGAGTCCGATTGTATCTTCAGTCGCAAAATCGGTCCCAAAAGTGAAATTTAGTGACCAATTTTCGTCTGTAGCTAATTTTTGGTTGCTATAGACCAGTTTTCTAGTAGTGAATGTTAATGAATTTGGATGAAACTTCAACCCTTTTGTGATCACATGTGTTGAGTTTGCTGTTGAACATATAATATCTGTCGACTTTGTTTCAGCAATAAGATGAAAGTGGCTTTGTATCATTTTATTATTAATGGTCATGAAAAAGATATAGTTGGAATTTTCTTTTATTCTAAGGATCAGCCTCCTTTCATGTTAGTTTTGATTGCCTTCATAGACCTATAAAGGTTGTAAATGTTGGCATGTATGCATGACTTTTGGTACTATTTTACTTTATGGTTATAATTTTATAGTGGTTCCGGTACACTTGAGGTGTTATTATCATTGTTTGATATTAATTCTTTATTTTGATGACTATATTCATTTTCAGTTGCTTTTATTGTTTTTTAATCTTCTTGATGAATATATTTTACCCGTATTTTCTATTTCTTTTATTACTCTGTTTTTGTTTTGTTTAGTTGGATTACCTCTCAAGTCATGTCTATATGCATCTGAAAAAGATATGTTAATGTTATTAGATGATTCATTTATTAAGTCATTTTTCTTTCATTTGCAAGAATTTGTAGTTCTTAATTCTCTAGTTTGACATGGTAATTCTTAACACGTGGTGCTTTTTTCCTGTGCTCTCTTTGAATTAGCTATTCTATGTCGCTGGAGCAAAATGGCTATTATTTTGAATAAGAAGAATATCTTACAACTTGATAATATTTACTGAAAGAATGTTTCTGTTTATTGACCATATCAGTATTCAACTGTGTTGTTGTTTTGCTTCCCATTACATTTGTGAAAGTTCAAGTGTTACATGGAACCTTAATTTTGAAGACACGCCTCTTTCTCATGTCTTATCTATTTATGAAATTTGAAGCTTCTAATACATCTTTTTTTCCAATTCTGCAGAATAAATAAAATGAATTCTACATCCACCTAATTTGTTGCAACAACCAAAATGGCTCTATACATCAAGTTGGCATATGGGGACATTGCAAAGGGAGTGGATTTCTAAACACATTTGCTCCATGATTCTGGAGGTTGAAGTAAAATGGAGCAACCAGGTGTAAACTTTTTTTGATTATACCTTTGGAATCTATTTATCTACATTCGTTCCATGTATAATCTGATTTTTACATTCAAACCTTACAGTTAACAGAAACTTCGCATGGAACATTAGAAGCCTCTAACAAATATGACCAAGAAGCTAAAAGTGATCTCTCATGGCCTGTTTGCTTTATTTTATTTTCTTCAGTTTCTACAGTTATGATCCTCTAAATATGTTTGTAAATGTTGCTTATTTTTATAGCATAATGAGAAGGCTGAGCTGCAAAATGGAACAAGGAGTCACATGTCCTAGGATTTTTCTTAGGGAGCTCAGGTATGGGAACTTTTGTCGATGGTTTGGTGGAGTGCTTAGGGGTCAGGTGAAATTTATGGTATTTGTCCTACTTTCTTTTAAATAAAGCTTTCAAAGCTTGGGTTCCTGTATTTTCCAATTCTCATTCTACTTTTTCTATTTATAATTTTGTCAAGACCCATAATGTTATTCAAAATAATACAGATTTAAAGTGCCTGTCATTCTTTTTCTTTTTTCTTTTAATTTTCGCCAGGTTTGCTATTGGCTTCTACAGCGTTTAACTGTGTAAAATATCATATGATTTCTCAATGTATTAATAGTCATGTTAGGAGATTAATTTCTACTTTTTTTTTTCTTGTTAGTTGTAGAGGTGCTGCCTGGCTCCTTCGAGGAGGCAGTAGCTGATGGACTACTGTCTCACTTTTAGGGTGAGATGGTGCAATTGGTAGATATCCTCAATGAGGATCATTTCTTGAACAGCTTCCTAAACGACATAAGCAACAAGATGAACGTGAAGGAAGATCATGAATATATAAGTGCAGTATGAATAAAGCTCGTGAATATGTAAAGGATGCAAAAAGCAAGTAGATAACCTATCAAGTTGGGAGCGAATGAATATGCTATTGTATGCATGAGAATTGAGATCTTTTACTACTAGTTCTTGTCTCCATAATTAAATATTCTCATTTTTCTCACATCTCATTCATCCATGCTACAAAATGCAGCCATGTATTTTGAAGCTTTTGTATTATTAGCCTTTGATAGTGTTATTTTATTTTGTTTATTAAAAATGTTGGATCTTACATTAACATTTGCTTTGGCTTTCTACTTTGAGATTTTTCTAGTCCTGGGCTGAATCATAAGGTTAAGTCAAGGGAAGGCATTGTTGAAATTATGTCATCTTCAGGGTTAAAGATTATGTATATATTAAAGAAAATCCCAAAGAAATCATTCGTTTGGAAGAACCTATGGTGCCTACTGTGTTGATACAGATACACATATGCCAAAATATTCTGTAAAGGTATTAGGGTTGCTGAGTGATGAATTGAAATTGAAGATTAGTGAATTGCTTCTTAGACATGGTCCAGTACATAATGCGGCAATCTGTGTTGACAGTAATAATTTCTTTTAGATCAAGCCAACTGTTGAATGAAGCCAATATTCACCCAAAAAAAAAAGATATTTTACTACACTTTATCATACTGAGTGATACCTTGATCATAAAACATAGAATAGAGTTCGATAGTTTGTATCTTAACAATCTGACTATTCAATACACAAAAGTTCATAGAAATGTTGGATTTTTAACTAAATTCTGAGAGGCCTCTATGTTGTACTCATACTTAGTTGTGTCAAATCAAATTGCCTTCATACTTAATTATGTAAGAATTTCTTCTATGTGACCCAATTTACATTGATATCTCTAACCTCTTTTTAATATGGTACAATTACTTCACTCTTTGTATTATTTTATTTATTTTAACAACACGATAAATGCCCGGTGTATTGCATGGGTACTCCACTAGAATTCTACTCCTTCTCTACAATATAACAATTATGTTATACATAATTGGATTCTAAAAAATAAGCTTTCACCCACTAATAATAGACTGCATTAACTGACTTACATAACATATTCCAGATTCGCATGCTCCTACAATCATTTCTTCTTCTTTTATTTAGATTTACACAACATTCTCAAATTAAATAGAACTCTACTAGTTACTAACATTCTCAAATAAAATAGAACTCTACTAGTTAACGCAACACTTTCTAAAAAAATTTGTGCCCTTATACATTGCACGGATTTTGTACTAGTATATACATGTATGTTCTTTAGGTTTGGGTAGTGACATAGATAATATTTAGCAAAATTCAATAATGATCTTTTGTTAGGTTTTCTTGAAGTAAATTTTGAAATTTTATGGAAAGGGGAAAGCTTTATGAAAATTTTATTAAGTTAGGTAATTTCCTTTTTCAGTTTAGTGTTTAACTTTTCCTTTTTGAGTTTCGTACTTCTTATTAATTAAAGAGAACTTATTTCTATGTGTAAAGATTTCTCTTTTTGGAATAAACATAGGCATGTGTATAGATTCTGGTAAAAGATATAGCAAAAAGGGCAAGCTTGTATTGTTTTTTGAGCAGAAGTGGCTGACGTGCTTCAAAAATTTTGTTATTGGCAAGATGTTTCAAAGATTAATTTTCTATTGGTATGTACTACTACCAAATACAACTTTTGAGAATGTGTTGTTTTTTAGGGCAAGATTATGAGTTCAAGTAATTTGTTGCAATTACAATTTTTCAATTTCATCTAGTTGTTAATATTGTTTCTTCTTGGTCTCTGGCATAAGATATGATTTTGGACTAGATAAACAAACGTAACTTAATTTTATCTTATTTGAACAAAACTTTTAAGGTAATTTTTCAATTGGCCACTCAAATTAAGCTGCTCAATTGTACGACATGTGTCGGTGGGGCTACTTTTGAGAAGCCAACACATTAACAGTTCCCCAACCATAACTTTCTTGAAATTTTTTTGTCCCTGATTTTAAATTTTTATGGCAAAAATATATTACTTTTTAAATTCGTTTAAAAAATGCCCTTTTTGATAGGTCACTTACCGTTTCAGTAGGTGACTTACCGTTCGCGGATCTCGGAATTTAAAAAAATTAAAAAAACAAAACGGTTGCATCTTTATTGCAAACGGTAAGTCACCTACCGAAACAGTAGGTGATCTACTGAAAAATCCCTTTATATACCGGCCTCTTCCCCCTTCCCTATTTCTTCTTCTTTCTTCGCTCTTCCTCTCACCCTGTAACCCTTAAGCTTCCACCGAAAAAATATCCCCTTCCAAACCATTTTTTCGCAAAAACAAAAATTATACTCCAAGCTTAGAAAATTGCCTTTACTTGTAAGTTTTCTAAATTCTCACCTTTTTATTTGTTATATATTAATTTTTACGTGTATATATGTGTTGTTAATATGTATACATATGTATATGTGTAATGTATATAGTATGTAAGTATGTATATGGTATATGCACATGTCACATTCATATATGTATAACTATATGTGTTTTAATATATATGAGTTTATTTTACATGCATATGTATATCTATATTTGACATGCATATGAATATTGTATATGTATATATGTATATATTTTGTGTTGCATTATTTTGTAGTAAGTTAAATAATTCATTTATCTTGTGAAGATACTTTTTAGGATATTTAACATATTTTTGTAATGTATGCCTTTTTTTTTAGTTATAAATTTATAGGATTTAGAAAATTTAGAAAGCATTTAAAAATTTTATGATATTTAGAAAATCTTTAGAATCGAATATTTGATTTGACATTAAGAATTTATGCAAATTTAATAATTTATTATTATTGTAAAGTAGAAATATATTGAAAATTAGAAATTATAGGAATATAGGATTTTGATATAGTTTATTTGGCTAAGAAATTAATATAGTTTTCAAAATTTATTAAGAATTTTTTTTTAAAAATTAATGTTATATAAACGAGAGTTAGTTGATTATAATAAACTATATTAGATACTTCGTGAATTAGTATAAGATATTTGATCACGAATTTAATGTAAATTATTGGGGATTTAATATAGTTTCTTTGATTAGGAAATTATTTTAATATAATTTTTTCAATTTAGAAAATTAGTGTTATTTTGGTACAAAATTATATTAATTTATTGTAATTTGTCACGAATATTGTATCATTTATTAGGAATTTAACATAATTTACTTGATTAGGAATTTAATATTATCTACGCAAGTTAATTATTGATGGTAGGATATAGATTGGATGTCCGTCTTAGACCTCAAGATACATCGCTTTTGGCACATTATGCCTAGCACAAGATGCAGATTTTGACTGGAGACATCGCGTCAAAGAAGTCGTGCACCCAGCGAGGAGACGGGTACTTGTTTTATAGCCCTGAGCACCCTTTAGTTCAGGAAGAGTTAACGAATGCAGGGTTCTATGGGTGTTATAAGACAGGTTGGCATCAACTTGACCACTCCTTATTGACAGCTGTCGTGGAGAGGTGGTGGACAAAAACACACACCTTCCATTTGCCCGTCAGAGAGGCCACTATTATCTTACAGGGTGTGGCTATCTTACGGGGTTTACCCATGTCTGGTGCTCCCATTCTGCACTTAGATACCACGAGGCGGGAGTACAGTGAGTGGGTTGGGCTTTTCGAGAAGCTTTATGGCATAACGGTGACACAACCACATATGGAGCTGAGAACCCAAAAGATTAGGCTGTCTGAGGTGAAGAGGTTACATGAGATAACTCACTACCAGTATCTCGATGGTAATGTAGCAGCACATCGTGCCCGTTTATGGGTGTTCGGCTACATAGTTTCTTACCTTTTTACCGATGCCAGTGGTAGTTAGGGGAACATGAACTGATTGCTTTTGCTATGGGATATTGAGGCCATAAAGGGAATGAATTAGGGTACTACAGTGCTTGCACATTTGTACAGACAGTTCGATGCTTGCATTTATTCCGATAGGACATACTTGTGCTGCGAAGTCACCATGCTACAGGTAGTTGGCATCAGTCACTTCCTTTTTTTTATATGTTACATATATATGATTTTATATAATTGTACTAATGTTACTGTTTATTTGCAGTGGTGGATATGAGACGGGTTTGACTATTTCCGGCCTACACTCCTTAAGCCCAGGCCCCGGGACATCCAAAGTAGGATACACACTGCGGAGCTCGGTTGGAACTTATCGGGCTCGCACATGCGGGGCAATGTACCTCATGGATAAGGAGTTTAGAGACGCGGCCAATAGGGGCCTGCTAGTTTATCGTGATGTTATTGACAAGCTATAGCCCGACTAGGTTTGATTTGATTTGGAATTTTAGGCCCTATGTTTCATTTATTTCAATGTTAACAAAATATTACCAACTCAATATATCTTTCTAATTTTACATTATAGTTTATTTGGCAGCCGTATAAAGACATTCTCGAGAAGCTGCCAGAATACTGTACAGAGGGGTCAAAATGGTAGAGGACCAAGGTACCCTGATATGCGATAGAGTGGTTTAATGGCATCAAGCTGACCGTGTGATGCGACAGTTTGGAATGCGTCAGCCAATCCCAGATGCACCTAAGCCGTTCGTTTCCCAAAAACATTTGAAAGGGAAAGAGGTGCTGAAACAACCAGACGTGGCTCGTTGGGCTACGTGATAGGCCAAGGACTAGATAGTTATCGTGAATGGCGTAGTGGAAGATAGGCCAAATCCGGTACACCTACAGCAGTACATGCATTGATACCGATGCTGTTCTATCATCTGGATTGGCAATGCATCTTCGGTTCCTCGTCGTGCGGACTATCTGGGTAAAGCATAGGACAAGCATTTTATGGTAAGTTTAACACATTTGTTATAGACACTTCGTGTCAGGTGCTGTAATATGAATTCAAGCTTTTTTCTATATACGTTGTGCAGGCTTCCACAATAGGCCATGCATTTCACCATCTGTGTCGCGCGTCCTAGCAAAACACCCAGGATACGTTAGCGCAGGAGTGTCCCAGCAAAACACTTAGATGCAGCGAGCGTCGGAACAGACGCGACACGAAGACATATTGGCCACACCCTTATATTTTGACGCAGTGGTCTCAGTAGCCTCCTACGTACCCGTAGACCCAGACGCCCCACAGCCTGCCCTGACATATTATATGCTGCAGGCCTATACACCCCCATAACACCCCCCACCGTTATACCCATGGGCCCACACCCTCCCGCAGCAGCCTATCCCGACTTACCAGTGGGGCTACAAGCCATATCTACCACAGCCTACACAGTGGACCCAGCCGGGACCCAGTGAATCGTCCTACATTCAGTTTACCCCAGTTAGTCAGGCATTTCTCCGTTTACTTTGACCCCAACTACTCTTTTTGTAGCCACCCATGTCATCCCTGTTCGTGGATGAGCTGATGCAAATGAACATGTCCCTAGTAGCATCGACGGGGACCCAATATGCGTAGTCAAAGGGACACGGTGTGGCGGAGCCTTCTACCTTCCCCCTGCGGCTTGAAGACTATCTTGCCCCATCCCAAGAGGAGCAAGGTGAGGAGCAGCAAGCCACGACCAAGGACTTGCTACCACAGCGAGCAGGAAAGCGCCTGGCTACCTCGTAGCCAGGATGAGTCCAACCCTTCTGTGCAAAGAATGGACATCCCCCGGTATGTGAGACATGACAGCTTGTTTATTTCTTCTTTTTTGTAATTTATTCTTTTATATAATTTATCCTTACTTCTATGTATCTTACTTTACTTTTATCAAACAAGTTTAACATGCTTTACAGTTTGGAATTCGTAACTGCTACTGTACCAACATTACATCAATTGAATACGTCAAACATTACAACCCAAAATACAATGCGATACATCTATATCAAACATTATAACAAGATACATGATGGACAAACTTTATCACGACTATTATGGTGCGACGTCAATTTGATTTTGGGGGCACTTGGTAATGTTGTGACCCAATTGACCACAATTTGAACACCTTCGTCGAGCAACTTGGTCCGAGTGATCTATCTCATTAGAGATGTGCCTACTCCCTGCGGGTCCTCTCTTTCTCTGTCGCAACTGTCTTGGATTAGGTTGCTACTATCATGTAGGTGTCTCAACCCAATAATCAGCGTGTCCCAATGGTTGAAATGGGATGGAATATGTAGCCTTGTATGCTTCTAACTTATATTCAAACGGGAACAGGTTTGATGATATTACATTTAAATAGCGTGCTACTGTCTGGGAATGCAAACATGGAAAATGATAAGCTGTCCACTTGCCGCAGGTACATGTCTTCTCATAAAACCTAACCATTTGTACAGGACGTCTGTCAGTGTACCATTCTAGCAACCGGCCAACTTGTGCTGTACCTGTTTCATAGTGAAAATGGAACACGTTATGAATGTGTGACTTTGTCTCCCACTTGTCAAACAATTCTCTCACTCTAATCGAGATGACAAATTCTTGTCCTGCCAAGTGTCTCACATGTATAGACCGATTGTAAAAGTATTTGGCACACTTCATGAAAGTGTGCGATATTAACACTGTGATGGGCAAGTACCTTGCTCTAAGAAGGACACTATTAAAACACTCCCCAGTGTTCGTTGTCATCCTAGCATACCGATAACCTCCATCAGCACACAGCATCCACATCTCCCAGTCTATGTTGGTGAGATAGTCATATGCTCGTCTACTAGCCCCTCTTGGTATTGGGTCAACTTTCAAAATTTTCTGCAGTACTTCTACATGTTTGCGGACTTGATTTTCCTTAGTAGCTCTCCAACATAAGTCCTTTATATACTGGTTGTGGAACTGTTTCATGACATTACCTTTAAGGTGCCTAAAGCATATTCGATGCGTCACCTGCAATTACCTATCAAATGAGACACGATCCATGGCAGCAAAAATTCCTGCATGTCTGTTAGGTACTATACAAATCTCCTCCATATCATGGAAAAAATTTATTCATACCAGTTGAAGGAACCACAGCCAGCTATCAGTTGTCTTTACATCGACAACTGCAAACGCCAGCAGTAAGATTTGCCCGTTCGCATCAGCTATCAATGTTGTTAGAATATGCCCCTTATATTGACCACGCAGGCAGGTACTGTCAAAAGATAACACTAGACAACAATGCTTCCACGTTGCAATGCATGGTGTAAATGCCCAAAACACATAATCAAAAATTTTGTTTCCTTGCGTCGACCCTTGGAAGAACTTGTATGTTACAACTGTCCCCAGATTCGCCACCTTGACAGCCCTAAAAAACCGCAGAAGTAACTGGTACGACTCATCCCAATCGCCGTACACCATTTTGATGGCCTTATTTTGGTCACGCTATGCCTTCCCGTATGAAATTTCACGTGAAATGTGTCCATAATGTGTGCTCGTACAAAATCTACTTAGAAATGAGACTTGTGTTTTACGAAGTGCATAACTATATATCCGACCAGCGTAGCGGTAACATTTTTATGGTCGAACCTTTGCCTATCACTGAAGTAATTATTCACACCCTAGTACTTTGTTATTTCAAAATGGCGATGCATGGATTTTCGAATTGCCTGCAATTCCCACCTACATGGATTTCTAGAGTTGGAAGCATTTATACAACAAACAAGCCATAAATCTGGTTCAAACTTCCTGACTTTGTATTCACGTTGTATCTTTATCGAGTGCATCTAAACCGCCCAAATTACGTCTTTCTTGGACGAGAAAACCATTCCTCTGGCCTATTCCTTCTTATTCTCATCCCAAAATAAGTGCGTTTTGTACTTCTCCATACTATCCATATATAATATTCTTAACTAATGGTTTGGAACTCTGCAATTTCAAATACACTGGACATCAGTACCGCACCGCCACTGGATCCCGTACCGCTAGATGGCCCCTCACATTCAGCATTTACATTCCCAGGGTTTGAATTGCCATCCAAGACATCATCATCGTATCAAGCATCATTCTCATTCAGGGCCATGTCCTTATCTTCTTCGTCGGGTTCAGACTGAAATATGTCCATATTCAAGTCCACCATCATACCATGAGATGGCCCAGTTATGTCAAATCCAGCAATAGTGTAATGTGATGGTTCGGCATTCAAGTCGGGAACAGTGTCATAACACTGGAAATCACTGCTTCGTTGC
Source organism: Cordia subcordata (assembly GCA_028554755.1). NCBI lineage: Eukaryota > Viridiplantae > Streptophyta > Magnoliopsida > Boraginales > Cordiaceae > Cordia > Cordia subcordata. Next base: position 13,389,844 of record JAPTOF010000008.1, read on the forward strand.
GGGATGTATACGTCATCTGCATTTACTTCAACAGTAACATGAAAATTTTTGATGTTATTATGATCACGAGTTATCTGAAACATGTCCATCAAATATTTATCGTTGCTAATTGCTGCCATGCTAAAATATGGATACTGTGACTGTACAACCACCGATTAGAAACGATGCAATAACTCAACCCTGTCAATGCCATAATGAAAATTAAGCTTCTCATAGGCACTATAAATGAATTTATTGTACGATGTTTCATGTGTTATTTTGACCTTACGAACAGTTTTCGTAGTTTTATAAACGATACCGTAAGACCCATTAATTACCATAATATAAAAGAACAGAGACTGTCTTCATATTTTTTGACTGATTAAAAAATATTAGAGAACAGTATAAAAGTATGTATGTGTAGAAGAGAATTTGAGAGATTTTGGCCGTTTTGAGAATGAAGGACACTGAGCGGATTATATACAGGTAATAAGAATTTTGGATTAGGGATATTGGCCCTTCTGAGAATGAAAGAGCGGGGATTATAAAGGGGGTTAAGCCATTTAGGGCCGATAGGTGAATTACTGTTCAATGAGATGTAATGATAGCAAGGATCGGTATGTCACTTACCGTTCTATGAGATTCATGTTGATAATGTGTCAGACGATAAGTGACTAACTGTTTAATTAATATGGCCGCTGACAATGTGGACGGTTGTGTGACCTAATAAAAACGGCATTTTTGAAACAAATTTAAAAACTAGGGTAATTTTACATAAAAATTTAAAATCAGGGTAAAATTTTTTTTTCCAACTTTCTCTTACTTTTGCCCTAATCTAACCATTTAATGAATATGGCCTCTGACAACGTGGATGGCAGGTGACCTACCGAAAAGGATATTTTCAAAACGAATTTAAAAAGTAGGATATTTTTGCTATAAAAATTTAAAATTAGGGTAAAAAAAATTCCAACTTTCTCTTACTTTTGCCCTAATCTGTACAAGTGTCGCATCTATCATATTTTAAGAATGATTTTATATTTTAAATAAATAATTAAATTAGATTTTGAAATCTACTCTCAAAACTTGCAAATCAATATTGGTTATTCGAAACGTAGCGATATGTCTTATCCTCTCTTGGAATCAATGGTAATCTCGCCTATGGATCAGAAATTGATTTTTGAAATTTTTAAAATTGATTGATATACGCAATTTGTATATCGATATACGCAACATCTCCATCTATATATTACTGCATTGCTTTGGTATTTCCTGTGCCGCTTACTTCTTGGTTCGTAAACCAAACTGTTGTTGGCATTATTCAACACCTCTGGTATGTATTCCCTTACTGTTAATTACATTGATTGATGAATTTTATAAATTGAAACTTGGGTTGTATAGCATATAATTGCAATTAGATGCTCAATTATGCATTAGTCTTACTGTTTCTATCGCATACGATTGCAATTAAAATTCTTATGATGGATACAAAACAAATGCTTTAAAATCTTTGACATATATGTTAGTAGTTCTAGTGCTGGCATAGAAAAAAAGTTCTATGCGTATTCCTTCTGCATATATGCACTTCAATGTTGAATATATAATTAATTAATACATATCATCATATATATATTGTACACCAATCGTCAGAGCGGCCATATTTTGTTTATATTCGATCTGTATGAGAAGAGAAAAATAAAATGTATATATCACACGAGCGCGAGAGTTTAAAGCTTACAGCTGGGTTTACGTAAACTACTAAAAAAAATATTTATTTTGACCAAGTTGATTACAAGTAAATTAGTAGTTCTCAAAGAAATTTATATTCACCTAGCTAAATTATTATTATTATTATTATTATTATTATTATTTATATATATACAACTGCATCCTCGAGAGTGCCCGCAGTCAAATAAAGAGAATTTGATCAGCTAATTATATTATTGCCGGAGAAATCTAGATATATATATATATATATATATATATATATATATTCACTTATTGAGTCATCAGCTGATAATGGTTAAGATACTCACTAATAGTAGCAATTTTGAAAAGATTACCAGAGAAAATGACATATATATGGATCATATCTATATCTTGATCAATATGATCTTGGCAAAATGGTTAACTAGGCTTTCGTGATCAACTTAAATATTGTTCTATATTCTTAGATAAACATCACGGTTTATTTTATTATCAAATTGCATATTGTGATCTTGAATATTAATATCACTCTCATATTGTACTTGATAATGGCTCTTCCTTTTCCTTCAATGATCAGCTGGAACCCCAAAATAAGCTTTGGCGTATCATTGTTAAGGTTGTTCGTTTATGGTTTGTGAAGAATGATTACCGTAATGATGTTACATGTATGGATATCCTATTGTTAGATGAGCATGTAAGTTGGATGAGTTATATGTTGTTGATTAAAATGGATCTAATATTTGTTGTGTTACATAGTATATTCTAAAAATGTATTTGAACAGGATAAAACTATTGTGACATTTATAAAGAAATCACTGTTTTATAAGTTCAAAAAGTTGATGAAAGAAAGTCAATGCTATAGTATCCAAAACTTTAAACTTTTTGAGATCGTCGGATCATTTAAGTATGCAAATCATTGCTGTCGTATCAATTCTCATGCGCACACTTTGATGAAGGAGCTCACCGCCACTACATTCCCAGGTTAGTACAGCAACTTTGTCTTGTTCAAGTCTATCCTAACCCACACCATTGACATCAATTGCTGTGTTGGTAAGTAGAATTTTATAGCATCAAGTGATTTTATTTTAATTTCATTGTCGATATAACAGATTTATTTTTTTTCCTTTTGATGTTGCATTTACTAACTAATTTCTTCAATATCTAGATATAATGGGTGAGCTGGTGACTTTCGGTGATGTTGTGGAAACAAAGAAATTTCTCAAGATGTATGATAAATGAACTCTTACCTTTTAATGATTTTCTTTTGTGGTTTTTGCTTTTCTTTTTAAAAATAAAAAACATATGACTCCGAAGTAAATATCTATGTATCAAATGGTTGTTATATCTAAAATATAAACTTTTATAGCTGAACAACAAAAAAAAAAAAATTATATGAATATGGTACTCATTGATAATCTATCAAAATATCTATTTATGTCCAATCCCGTGCATCCCACGGGCATTAGAATAGTGTATGTGTGTGTGTGTATACACAAACACACACACTCTTTTCATTCCCCAATATCGCTGTTCCTTTTGAGTTATATTAATTGAAACTATATTAGACATACCATCCGTGCAATGCACGGGGATATAGTAGTATTAATTGTGGGTCACACTCAACATTTTGACATGCAGCACTTAGTTTTCGTATGTTCCAAGTATGGTATATCTACCTTATAGTATGACCAATAAACACAGGGTAAAATATCCTAATATTGAATACAAGTGCTACTTTTAATAATCGAAGACATTTAACATTTTTTTTGCGACAAGAGAAATTAAATTGGAGGAGCTCAATCATTAGAATAATTAGCGGAGCCCAACCATCAACTGGAAACCTTGTGTGCATTGCATATCCACCAGTTAAGTTGATGGCACTCACCCAGGGCAAGGGGACTGGATTCGAACATGGTCATGAGCTATGTCTGTTTCCAACTCTTACTGCTAGTGTATCCTTGGGGGACCTGAACATTTAATATTTAATTAGAAGATTTATATATCTATTTTCAATATTTGATTGGGCTTGTAACACCCATCTCTCCATGTGGGACAAGTATATATTATAACATCCTCTCATAGTATACATTGTAACACCTTGCTCACATCCACGTTGGATAAGTTATGTTGTAACATCATCTCGCATGGGACTTGGAATATTGCCTGCACTACTTGGATGGACGTGTGGCTCAAAAAAATGGATGGACTATCACGACTCCTGAACAGAACTTGGATGGATGTGTGACCTAGAACAATGGATTGGATACATGACCCTTGGACGAATCTTGGATAAATGTGTGACCCGGAACAATTGATGGACCACCATGACCTAAAACACATGCTGTTGCATGATGAACTAGCTAGATGGGTTGCATATGGATGGATATGTGTTGCACGACGATTAGACCAAAAGCCTTGGATATACACACTTGGACGGATGTATGGCTCATTACAAATGTAGCTTTGATGGACTCCTTCCAGGAATGAGCCATCACATGAATGGATATGCATGATGAACGAGTTGAATGGGTCGTATGTGGATAGATATGTGCAGCGCAAAATCCCTAGATTTTCTACGTGAGACAAGTATATTCTTGAACTTTGATGCCATGTTAAGAATCACTAAGGTTTCATCTTAAAAACTAATTGGTTAATATGAGAAGTAATCCAAGATCTTATATGATAGATCTAATCTTGAGATTTTTCTATGTGAGACAAGTATATTGTTGAGAACAACATGCAAAACGAAGAAAATAGTCAAGAGAGACACAAAAAATTTACATGGTTCGACGTCAAAGCCTACATCTATAGGCAATATTAATGCAAATACAACTAGAGTTTTGGCCATGACCTCTCTCTTCCTCAATTGTATGTGTTACCATATATTTATAGTACACAAAACTTCCTAAAGTCTATTAGGTTAAGAAAACCTATTTTACTTAGTTTTAAAGAATAAAGACCGCAAACTAACAAATTTTCATTTTGTCACATATTGGCTCAAATCAACACATAATTATTTTCCGTGTCAAAATGCCCTATATGGGGCTCAATTCTCTGCACCGCAAATAGTAACCAAGTCTAAGCTGCTGACTAGGACCACCTTGGTCATCATAGCTATTGGATTCTCATTGGTAGAAATTTCTTACACATATGTGATCCATTATGACACAATATCTATGATGAAGTGATATCTAACATTAATGTGTTTAGTTCTCTCAAGATATATTTGATTCTTCATCAAATGTATTGCACTCTAGTTATTACAAAAGACAGTACTTTGACCTTGCCATAATCTAATATCATGAGCCAGGCCTTGAACCTCAAAGCCTCATTGACAGCTTCTGCAACTGCCATATATTTAGCCTCAGCAGTAGACAATGCAATAGTAGACAACGATGTCGCTTATTGATAGCACACCCAAAGAGAGAAGACGTGTAACCTATCAAAGATCTCCTCTTGTTAAGATTACCCATGAAGTCTGAATCAGCACAACCTAGAAGGCTCACGCAATCCTTAGTCATTCTGCTAAACAATATAGTGCTTTGTAAATTTCTGAATATACATTTCACCACTTCCCAAATTTCTTTCCTAGGCAATGCCATATACCTACTGATAACTCTAACTGCACGTGAAATGTCAATAGAAGTGCATAACATAGCATACACAAGGTTGCTAATAGCACTTGAATATAAAACACAAGACATATGCTCCACCTCCTCTTTGGTTTTAGGTGACAAGTCTGTAGACTATCTAAAGTAAGCTGCAAGTGGAGTACTCATAGGCTTCTTTTATGCATCCCAAAATGCTCAAACGCTTTCTCAATATATCTCTACTAAGATAAGAATAGCTTCCCCATTTATATCTCTTTAAATTTCTATGCAAAGAATCTTCTTTGACGCTCTAAGATTATTCATCTCAAACTCATCACCTAGCTGCTTCTTTAACTCATCAATGGCTGACATACTTTTATCAATAATAAGTATGTCATCAACGTATAATAGAAAGTACATAAATGAACTACCTAGAAGCTTCTTCAGATACATATAATTGTCATAGACACTTCTTGTGTACCCAGAACCTATCATATATGTGTCAAAACTTTTTTACCACTGCAAAGGTGATTGCTTTAACTTATACAAGGATCTCCTCCATATGCAAACATGGCTCTCTTCCTAGAACAATGTATCTCTTTGGCTGACTCATATGAATTTGCTATTCAAGATCACCATGTAAGAACATTGTCTTGATGTCTTCATATCAAGCTGCTCAAGTTCTAAGTCATAAAGAGCAATCAAAGCAAGTAAAATCCGATGGAACTGTGTTTCACAACCAGAGAGAACAATTCATTAAAGTCAACACCTTTTCTTTGTGTATAACCTTTCTTCACCAAATGAGGCTTGTATTGAGCACCTTCAACCCCTAGAGTACCTTTCTTTTTCTTGAAAATCGATCTGCAACTAATAACTCGCCATCCTTTAGCAATTCAACAAGCTCATGTCTGATTCTTCTAAATAGATTCAATCTCTTCACTCATGGCACCTATCTACTAAACAGAATCTTTTCCAAAAATGGGCTCCATGTAGAAATTCAGCTTATTCACCTTAATTGTTTCAGCAACTATAAGAGCATAAGCAACTAGATCAACATATGAGACTTTTTAATTTGTCTCTTTCCTTGCCAATAGCTATAGTGTACTTCTACTGTTTAGGTAAATATATTCTCCCTTTGTACCTTAGTTTGTTGAGTTGGTTGAATTAGACCACTACTACTTTTAGATGAAATATTTAAAACATCAATAAATACCTCTACCTGCTATTTGACACTGTCATCTAAACTAGCTGCTACTAGCTCCTTTTTTGGGTCTAATATAGCAGACTCATTAAATTTAACATTTCTACTGACGAGACCTAGAGAATTTTAATCTGTAAACCACAATCTGTAAGCTTTTACTCCAGATGCATAGCCTAGAAATATGAACTTCTTTGCCCTTGGCTCAAGCTTGCTATCTTTCATATAAGCATACACAAGACAATCGAATATCCTCAACTAAGAGTAATATCCAAGCTTACTAGACCATAACACAAAAGAAGTCTTCAATCCAAAAGATGAGGTTAGAGATTAAATCACCAAGCAGCACGGTATATTAACTGATTTAGCCCAAAATTCTTAACTCAAGGTAGCATGGGAGAGCTTATAATAAGTCTTTCCAATAGAGTTCTATTCATGCATTCTGCACTCTGATCTTATGGTGTCCTTACGAATGTACGGTGTCTCACAATACCTTACTTCTTGCAGAACTCACCAAACTCTTTATTGCAATATTCCAACCCATTGTTAGTTCCTAAACACTTGGTCTATTTACTAGTTTACTTTTGAATCATTATCTTTTACTCAAAAAAAATGTCGGAAATGCTTCATCTTTTATTTTTAGACAATACACCCGAATCATCTGAGAATATGCATCAATGAATGTGATACAGTACTGGCACCTCCTTTTGAAGGAACTTTGTTAGGACGCCTAAACATCAATGAATGTAATCAACAATACGCTTAGTTGTCTCCTACACCTTATTGAACTTTAGTCTAGTTTGCTTTCCGAAGACACAATATTCACAAAATTCAAGATTCCCTTTTCTTCGTCTATAAAATAAATCCCTTTCGATCAACTCTATCAGTCCCTTCTCGCTTATTTGGCCCAATCTGTCATGCCATAACTGTGTGGTGTCAGCATCATTCTTCTCAGATGCCACAGGTGCAACATTTGTGATAGTACTACCCTAAAGGACATATAGGCCACAAGTCAAGTTTTCTTTCAAGAACACAAATGCTCTAGTCACCTTAAAAGCACTATCATCACTATCAAATTTTTACCCATGAGAATCCAAATGGCCAAGAGAAATTAGGTTTTATTAAATCTTGGGACTTGGTAACCCTCAAGAGATCTTTTAATACCATCTAACATCTTGATATTTACTATGTCTATTACAACCACCTCCAACGTGAGATCATTATCTAGAAAGACTTTCCCTTCCTTTTTAAAGTTTATAGAGAACCAATCTCCCCTGGAACACATGTGGAATGTCACACCTGTGTTAAGAATCCATTAGTTTTGCCACTGTGTAACACTTGTAAACAAATCATTCCCAATACTACTAGAACTTTCTCCACCAATATCAACACTCCCCTACTACACTAGCTAACTCTCAACCTTTCTTCCCCTAGTTTAGTTTTGCACAATCTCTCTTGAAGTAACCCTTCCCACCAAACTCAAAAATAGTTTTCTTACTCTTGATTTGATCTTGATTATTTTTCCTTTTCCCCAAAGATTCCACTTCACTATCTAATCTTCTTTTATTCACCAAACCCTCCCCATGAACATCCTATTTTTGTCTTGGGAAATGAGTTTGAAGATCTTTAGATTTAAGTGAAGTAGTCACATCCTCAAAGCTAATTTTATCTCTTCTGTATAACCTAGTGTCAATAAAGTTCATATATAAAGGCTGTAAGGAGCATAACAAGACAATAGCTTGATCTTCGTCATCAATTTTAACACCAATGTCTTTTAATGCAATATTAAAAGAACTGAATTCATCAAGGTGTTGTTTTAATGGCATACCTTCTCTCATCTCGAGATTATATAATCTCTTCTTTAGGGAGAAGCGATTGGTAGGAGTTTTGGATGCATACAAATTCACCAAAATATTTGAAACCTGAAATGCTGTCGTTTTCTAAGTAATCACTAGCAATACTTTATTCATCACACTCATATGTATAGCACAGAGGGCTTTTGCTTCTAGGTCAAGTTTCACCATTGGTTTTGTCTTCTCAAGGACCTCATTTTTTATGACTTTCCAAAGTCCTTCCATTATCATAAATGTCTTAAATCTGATCCTCCATTGACTAAACTCATTCCCTCATCAATCTTCTTGATTTCGAACCTTTCTACTATGGAATGTGTACAAGCCATCTTCATTTGCTCAAAACTCACACTTCAAGATTGAATTTGGTAGAAAGGATTATAAAAAGCAAATTCAAGACGTTGAAAAACCTCAGTACACCTCGATCAACTCTAGTCAACACCGATCAATGTCAAACCTAATGGTCAAAATCAACATGATCCCTGAACATGTACTTTGAAACATAATTTTGTAAAATGGAGCCTGAAAACCGATTTAACACGTCAAAAAACATGGAGATAGGTTTTGAACAAAAGTTTGGTCAACTTTGGCCAAAGGTCAACTCTGGTCAACCATTAGTAGCTAATCACCTGTAAGGGTTCACCTCTCTCCTATGCACCACGTAGCACCAGATCAGGCCCTTAGCTTTTAATTCTTTTTCCTTCCTTTTTTCTTTAAATTTTATTTTGGGCTTAACCCAAAAACCAAACCCAGAGGAAAACTAAGAACTTTATAGGCCCAACACTAAACCTAAGCACCTAAGGACCTGCCCCGCCCAACAAACCACCCAAACCTAAGCCTAACACGAATCTGGTCTTACCCTGACCGTTCCCACTATTGTACAAATCAAACCCGGCTCAAACTCCAAGAACTCAACCCAAAGAACCTACATGACCTAACAATTAACAAAGAACCAAGCAAACCCGAGGGCTTATCTTCTTTGCCTATTAGTCACCCAAACAAAACCCTAGACCAGCCCGACTTTAACTCTCAAACCAGCCAACGAAATTTCCCGCCATCAACGATAATATGCTCTCCAGCACCAATTACTTGTCCTATATCGTCCACTCACAGATTTAACATTGGTAAAGCATCTCTTTGTCACCTTTGAACACCCATACTATTTGGGTCAGAAACTTCTGGGCTTGAGAAGGGTCTCAGTCGTTATTTGGTTAGGGCCCAATACGTTGAGTTGTATTATGAAAAGCCCGTGGTCAAGGCCGCAGTTTTGACGTTGCTCTTTACTTCTAAAATTCCATAAGAAATGGTTATGGATTAACTTGTCCTACTCCAAGGATATGTACGAAGAGAGATATGTGGAATTTTGGGCATGTCAAAGCTCATCACCACAACAACTGATAGAGGTATATTGGGATACGCTCGAGAGTCTGATGGTGCAAAGGACTCCTTCATCTAGAGGTTATAAAAGCATGAATCACCAAGAGGAAAAGGAGGTAAGAAAAAAAAAGAGCCTTTTAAAATAAAAAGATACGTTCTCTACTACTATAATAATTGTTTACTTATATTCTTCTATTGACTTGAGCATCGGAGAATCTTTGGCCGGCACCACACCGGTGTAAAGATTTTTTGCCCCTTACTTCGCTTTTCTAGTCTTGCAAGTTATTGGAGCCCGATCGATCTTGTTTGTGTGATTGTAGAAATCATCTTCTACAATTTGGCGTCTACCGTAAGGCCTCAGTAACTGAGCGTCGTGACCAGAAGCGATACACTTTCTCCCAGTTAACAATTTCTCCAGTAATTGAACGTAAGGATGTCAGATCCCAGCTTCAGTGAGGACGCCAGTCTACACCCCACCAGACCCCCAGGGAGAGAGTCTAATCAACCAGAACCAATGCATCTATGCCAGCAATTACTATCGTAACCAGCATCAACACAGCCAGACCTTCGAACCAGCAGAAGATGTTAGAGGAGCATTTGACTCCTGCAAGAGATAGGTTACACCCGGACGTACTCAGGCGATTTGCCAAATTGGAGTCCCTGATTCAAAGGATTCCTAGAGTACCCGCACCTATTAAAAGAAGCGCAGTAGACAGCTATGCAGAGTCACCCTTTGTAGACGCCATTGCAATGGTAGATTTGCCTGCCAAGTTTTCTTTCTCGAATATGAAGCCATTTGACGAGACCATAGATCTGGACAATCATATAATGCAGTACAAATGGAAGATGTACACCGTAGCCATTCCTCGCGAAAAAAGAGAAGCTTGTATATACACGAGCTTCGGTTCAAGTTTGGTGGGTCCTATATTGCAGTGGTACACTAACCTTTCAAACGAGTGCATATCCTCCTTCGCCCAGTTGATAGACATGTTTGTGGAACAATATACGAGTAGTAAGAAGTTGGAAAAGCAGTCGGACAATCTATATCTGATCGTACAGAGGAAGGGCAAAACTCTCAGGGACTACATAGGAAGGTTTAACAGAGAAAAGGTGTCCATACCCCAATGCAACATGGCCACTGCAGTTTCGGCCTTTTGACGGGGGCTTTTACCAGACTCGAACCTTTATAAGGAGCTCACGAAATACCCTTCCAATACCATGAAAGATGCCCTGGCAAAGGCATGGGCACAAATTAAATGGGAAGATGACACTGCCGACCTTCGTCGAACTTCTCCAAATCACAAGAAAGAAGACCCTAACTCAGGTCACCAGTTAAAGAGGCACGAACCTTACCCTCTCAGGGACCATCGCGAAAGTAAGGTAACTAAAAGGAGACTGCGCGACAGAAGGTGACCTCTTGATCGAAGAATAGAACAAAAAATAGACACCCCAGAATATAACATGTCTGTGTCTCCATCTGAACTCGTTCATACCCTAAAGAACATGGAAGTGTAGTCAAGTGGCCAACAAAATTAAGGTCTCCAGTGGAGGTGCGGGATAGGTCGAAGTGGTGTGAGTTTCATGTAGATCACGGCCATACCACAGAGGAGTTTCATGGTTTAAAAAAGGAAATGGCTGAATTGTTAAAGAAAGGATATCTAACTGAACTCCTTTCCGACAAAGGGAAGTAAATCCTAACTCGACGTGACGAGGAATGGAAAGCTGAAGAACCACCATCGCCAAATCCACCATGGCGGGAGCGAATAGTGAATTGCATAATGGGAGGATCACACATTAGTGGGATTAGTATTTTTGTAGCCAGAAGTCATACACGATCGACAGTAAGACACGACCATTTTCTGGCTACGACACCGCCAATTTGAACAACCCACACCACGATGCGTTAGTTATTGCACTCATGGTAGCCAATTGTTGGGTTCAAAGAATTCTGGTAGACAACGGAAGCTCAGCTAACGTTATGATGCTCGATGCCCCCAGGGAAATGGGGATTGACAAACGTCACCTTGAAAGGTGATCCACCCCCTTAATAGGTTTCAGCGGGGAGCATAAACACATAGTTGGCGAGAAACACTTCCCCGTCTTCGCTGAGGGCGTCAACTTGGGTGTTAGGTTTTTAGTGATAGACTGTCCTTCCCCATATAATATCATATTAAGAAGGTCGTGGATTCATGACATGAAAGCAGTACCATCCATTTACCATCAAGTCCTTAAGTTTCCAACCAAGTGGGGAATTAAAGAGATAAAGGGTCAGCAATCAGACTCCCGCAGATGTTATTGCACCGCCATAAGGGAGACTTGCCCTGACGCCTTGTACCACGTGGAAGTGGCTCCTGCGCCAATACCCTTAGACCATCCATAGCCAAAAGAGCTAGACGAAGTGCAAATTGATCCCAGAGAACTGAATCATATAGTCCATATCGGGTTAGGGATGGAGCCGGGGCTGAGAAGCCAAATGACAGACTTCCTCATTAGTAACAGAGATTGTTTCACGTGGTCACATGCAGATATAGAAAGAATAGACCTAGAGGTAATTGTTCACGAACTAAAAGTTAACCTAGCATTTCCTCCAGTCAAGCAAAAGCGTAGGAAATTCGCTCCCGAAAGGAATCGCATCATCAACAATGAGATCCAAAAGTTGATCGATGTAGATTTGTCAGAGAGGTGCGCTACCCAGAATGGTTGGCAAACGTAGTCGGAGTAAGAAAAAAGAATGGTAAGTGAAGGGTTTGCATTGATTTTACAGATTTAAATAAAGCATGCCCCAAGGATTCTTTTCCCATCCCACACATTGATATGATGGTAGATGCAACCGCTGGGCACGAGCTTCTCAGTTTTATGGATGCATTTTCTGGATACAACCAGATTTTAATACACTCGGGCAATCAAGAAAAAACATTGCTCATCACTGAATGGGGTACTTGTTGCTATAAAGTCATGCCTTTTGGCCTTAAGAACATAGGTGCGACCTACTAGCGTCTCGTCAACAAGATGTTTGCTGATCAACTGAGGTGTACCATGGAGGTGTACATTGATGACATGTTGGTTAAATCCTTGGTAGCTGAGAAATACATCAACCACCTGCAACAAGTCTTCAATGTCTTGAAAGAATACAAAATGAAGCTGAACCCTACCAAGTGTTCATTTGGGGTCAAGTCTAGAAAGTTCCTTGGATACTTGGTTACGCAACGAGGGATTGAGGCACACCCAGATCAAATTAGGGTCATTCTCAGCATCCCATCCCCGAAGAACGTCCAGGAAGTAAAGAAGCACACGGGTAGGATCGCAGCTCTCAGTAGGTTCATTTCAAAGTCATCAGAAAAGTGTTGTTCATTCTTCAGCGTACTTTGAAAAAATGAGGGCTTCATATGGACAGACGAATGTGAGAAGGCCTTGCAGGAATTGAAAAAGTATTTGGTTAACCCACCGCTATTATCAAAACCAAAAGGTGGGAAACTTTATTTATTTATTTGGCAGTTTCCGAGGCTGCTGTCATTACTGTATTAGTCTGGGAAGAAGACAGGAAACAATCTCATGTGTACTACACCAGTAAATTATTGCTTGACGCGGAAACTAGGTACAACCAGTTGGAGAAGCTAGCCCTAGCTCTTGTTATAGCCGTCCGCAAGTTGAAGCCATATTTCCAAGGTCACCCTATCATGGTGGTAACTGCTTTTCCTTTAAAGGCAGTTTTACACAAGCCAGAATTGTCCGGTCGCCTCACTAAGTAGGCCGTTGAGCTAAGCGAATATGACATCACATTCCAGCCAAGGACCGCAATGAAGTCCCAGGTCCTAGCAAATTTTGTAGCAGAATTTACTCCAAGCGCCCAATCAGAGGCAGAAAAGGAAATATTATGCCTCATCAGGGGTCCGGAGCCTGGGAGATGGACACTTTTTGTGGACGGCGTAAGCAACTCAAAAGGCAGCGGGCTCAAAATAGTGTTGCAGTCTCCTAAAGGGGACATAATTGAGCAGTCTGTGAGATGTGGCTTCAAGACCACGAATAATGAAGCATAGAATGAAGCCCTATTAGCAGGCTAAGCACTAGTCAAGGGAATGAATGTCAAACGCATTACAGTGAATAGTGACTCTCAAGTGATTATGAATCAAGTTTTAAGGACCTACCAAGCGAAAGGCAAAAGAATGGCAGCTTACTTGGCTTCCATTAAAGAGTTATCAGCTTCGTTTGAAGAAATTAAAGTAAAGCAGGTACGTCACGGTGACAATTGCCATGTAGATGCCCTAGCAAACTTAGGAGCGACAATACAGTCCACAACCTCAATAGTGTTCTCAATCATTTATCTACAATGGCCCACCATTGGCAAAGAACAAACTTTCAAGATTACATATATGGATAGCAAACCGAATTGGATGACTCTAATTATCCAATACCTTAAGGACGATATTGTCCCACAGGATTGTGTAGAGGCAAGGAAGCTCAAGACCAAGGCAGCCCGATTCTACATCATTGATGGAAATTTGTACATGAGATCTTACCTGGGACCTTACCTACAGTGCGTAGGCTCAAAGAAAGCTAATTATGTCTTAGTTGAGTTGCATGAAGGGCAATGTGGGAATCATGTGAGGGCAAGAAGTCTGGCCAACTGAGCCCATACTGCTGGTTATTATTGGCCAACCATGCGATCTGACGCAGTCAGCTATGTAAAAAAGTGTGACGGCTATCAAAGATTTGCTCAAATCCCACATCAACCAACTGAGCCATTAACCTCTGTTACTTCACCATGGCCGTTCATGAAATGAGGAATGGATATTGTCGGAAAACTGCCTGCTGCACTAGGGCAAAAAGTATATATGCTAGCGGCTACGGATTATTTCTCCAAATGGATAGAGGCTGAATCAAATCATCAAGTTTGAGATAGGGAGGTCAAGAACTTCGTGTGGAAAAACATAATATGTCGATTTGGAGTTCCACAGGAGATCGTTACAGACAATGGCTCCCAGTTCATTAGTCAGAATTTCAAAGATTTTTGCAAAGAATGGAAGATTAAGCTAACATTTTCTACTCCAAGGTACCCTCAAGCCAATGGATAGGCCGAATCATCCAACAAGACCATCATTTCTACTCTGAAGAAGAGGTTGAAGAGTGCCAAAGTGCGATGGGTGGAGGAACTCCCAGAAGTACTATGGTCCTATTGAACCACAGCTAGGACCTTTATTTTTCATTGTTGTATGGTACTGAAGCAGTCATTCCAGCAGAAATCGGCTTGCCAACCCTATGGGTCATACAGGCCTCCACGAAGCAAAATGATGAAGAAATGAGCCGAGAATTAGATGCTACCGATGAAAGGAAAGAGCAAGCTCTTATTCGAATGGCATCATACCAGCAGAGCATTGCCAAGTATTACAACAAGAATATAAAAGTAAGGTCGTTCAAGCAAGGGGATTGGGTGCTCAGGAAAGTTTTTGAAGATACTAGGGAAATAAATGCAGGGAAGTTGGGTCCTAACTGGGAAGCACCCTATTAGATTAGCAAGGTGGTTGGACGAGGGGCATACAAACTCAACACCAAATATGGTAAGGAGCTGCCGAACAAGTGGAATGCTATCTATTTAAAAAGGTATCATTTCTAATAAAGAAAGTTTGTTCTAGTTAGCATAGTTAGAATTAGAATATTGTTAGAGGGCTAGGCCCAATAGGGTACTGCCAGGCGGACCCAATCTCCGGTTTCTTTCTTTAATAAGGCTTAGACCTTAATGTCAGGGAAAGCATGATCACGAATAAATTTCCTCTTATGCAATGATCCTTGCTTTCGTTACTAACACACCATAATTAGGTAAGACAACTAGTCTCCACAGAGGCTAACAACAACATCTGTTATTTTCGAGTTAACCTTTACAGACTAATGACAGTCAACAATAATGACAATCTTTGTTTTTCCTTACGAGGTGAACAGGAGCTCTCACTTATTGCGAGACCAGAAATAGCTTCGCCTCCGTGTATGGCCCATGGCCAATTTCTATTTCTTGCAAACTAACAAGTTGGCTAACGCACTAGCCCCTAATACCTACAAGACAGGAAATCAGCTTATCCTTTACGGGCCGATGACAAACCCTTAACTTCGCTACGAGGTAAAAAAAAAATGGGAAGGTCCGCAGCGCTCCATACATAGCACCATTTGCAGTCAAACATTGGCATTCGAGTATCAGCCCGCAAGGTTTTTACATAAGCCCAATGTGTAGTGGAGTTCAAACTACGGTAAAAAAAAAAAAAAGAGAAAGCAGTGATGCTTTCAAACTCACAACTATTAAAACAGTATTACAAATGATACACGTGAGAACATGCTATTGGTACACTTACTTAAAAGCTAGCATAATTAACAGTCTCACGCTTCAAAATAAGAGAGCGATAGTTTTTCTTCCAAAAAAAAAAAAAACAGAAGAAGCAGGGATAAAAATATCTAAAATAATCCAGTCATCTGGCACTACACATCGGCGGAACCAATCGAAGTTGCCTCAGTCGTATTTGGTGGGTCTAATGAAGGATCAACACTCGACGGAACCTGATCAGGACGAGGCATAGAAAGGGTGATAATGGCCTTGAAGCAACTAACATCAACATTTGAATACGCCCGTTGAATCTCTCGCAAGCAGTTGTTGACGGCTTCCTCAGCAGCCTTCTCAGAGCTAAGCTTTGACACGCTAGCAACATACTTACCGAACTTCTTGCTTTTTTTATACTCGCTCACGATGTTTTTCTTGGCCTCGTGAACTAGAAATCAACCTTGGACTTAAGCTCCTCTTTGGCAACCTCGGCATCAACAAGGCCCTTCTTTGCCTTGACCCAGGATAATCTCTCCCCTTCGAGTTCCTTTTCTAGCCCAACGCGACGTATCTGCTCGTCTGCAAGCTCTCTCTCAATTCTGACACGTGCCTCATGTTCGCTAATAAGAAGACATTGAAGGTCTTGGCATTTGTTTGCAATCTCAGGTACCATCATCGTGAAGGAAGAAATTTTTAAAACCAGCTGCACCCAAAGAGATAATAAGTTAAAAGGAAAAAGGGGAAGCCATACGAAATACAAATACGTACTGCTGCACCTTTCTTAGTAAAGCTAGCGAACGAGTCCTCCTCGCTCGTCACAGAATCCGGGCACACAGAAGAAGATGTGGTCAAATGCTGGCTTCTGCTAGTAGGGATTTCTCCAACATGAGGAGGCCAGGATAACGAACTCCCTTTTCTCTTTTGGCTCTGTGCAAGTCTCTCAACTATGGCCAAGGCGGCCTTTTGTCTTTCCTCTGTATCTGTATTAGTAAGTAAAAAAAATCAAGGGAAAGACAGATTTTTTTGGATATTTAAAAAAAAAAGGAAAGGAGAAAACGAGGGAGAGCTAGAAGAGTAAATACATCTGTACCTGAATCATCAGAAGACGAGTCCCCGCATGTTCCCAAAATAAATGGTGAGGCTGGAGGCTCGCTATTTGAAGAATCCTCTGCGTTTTCACTTCCTTCATGGCTAGAGCTGCCTCTGCCCTCCTCGTCGCTCCCATGATCATTCTCAGTCTTATCCGGGTTCCTCGAGTTAGGAAACGAGTCCAGCCTAACAACAAGGGAAACAGCAGCGGAGGAAGAGGCTGTGCCACCTGTAGTGGATCCACGAGCCTGCTGGCCAGTGCCCTTCTTTGAATGAGCTTGAAGTCTCACTTCAGGATTAGCCATGATGGGGAAACACAAACCAGGCTCTAGTGGGACAGCGAATCCTCTCGCAATAAGGTTGCCGTGAGTAATTATATCTTTTACACGATAAGATTGTCCTCTGCATTCAGCAGCCAAGGCAAGGAGGGTTCGGCGGGTATTCTCACTCAATTTCGGGAATTTATTTTTTGCTGCCGTAACCCATAACTACGAGACATCCCAAACACCGTGAATCTGAGCAAGAAATAAATATTTCCCTTGACGTGAACTATCAGCGTTAGCCCGAATAGAGCTAAAGAGCTTATAGGATCCACGAGCTGAAAGGTCAAACCAGCCGAGCTTATTGGTGGATCGTACAAAGGAGAACAATGTCTTGAAGATTGGCAAAGAAAAGTGAACACCCTTCTAGTATAAAAGGACAAGTGCTGCTAACATATTTTTCCATCCATGTGGATGCAGCTATCCAGGGCTAATCTCGAAGGAGTTAAAGATGGCACACAAATGAGGGCAAAATGGAATTCGGATCCCTAAATCAATAACATCTTGAATCATGGTTATCTCCCCTGCTAGGGAGGAACTTGCCCAATCCGTGGGTCTTGGTTGAACCACTACGATATTCTCACTCAGTTGGTTAGATTCACTGTAAAGTTTGAGTTCCTCCTCTGTTGTGGTACATCGAATTCCTCCTGCAAAGAATTCTCCAGTAGGCTTCCGGCGACACATGTCAAGGTGGGATGAAATGCGCAACTTGGGGTTGTCCTCGGACTGCTCGGCTTGTTTGTAGCACGGCATCACGGAAGGTGAAAAAGGTAGCTGAGGCTTTCCCTAAAGAGATGACGCGATCAGTGTTCAGACCTGCATTACGAAAGAATGAAACTTAGCAGGGTAATTAACGTAACCATATATAAGCAAATTTTTATTGTAGTAATGCTCGACGCTAGCTGCGTGACAGCACTCCCCTCGTCGGATGAAGATAACCCAATTTGTAAGCGGGATAGGATCTTTGGTGAAAATTTTCACAGATGTGCCAGCATAGTTAATCATGAATATGCTCGAGATCGTATTGCTTACCTTGTGAGTCTTTGGAGTCCTGCAAAGCTTGTACTAAATACTTGAGCCTTAGTTTCGAGGAGTTTTGTCGAACACCTGGTGGTGACCAAACTCCCCTGTCATTCTTGCACGCTTGTTCTCCTTGACCTTATGTCGAGCGCCTGGTATACCAAATCACAGTCCAACAAGCTTTAACCTCAAAAGGGGGGTCACACTAGTGAGCTCATAATAGCTAGCTTACTAACGCTTGTACGAGCACCTTGGCCACGACAGTATTACACTTGGCTGGGTTTAGTTGCAACAAAAAAAAAAAAAAACGCACCCTGCGGGCAATGCGATGGTGATGAAGGTCAAGCTGAAAAGTGCGACGCTATGCAGCGTCTGAGGACATTCATTACCATTGGTTCTTATTGTGGGATAGTACCTGGGACTACGGTCAAGCTACATTACGATTTGAGCTGAAGAGTCCGTGGTATGCGAAGATGATAAAGACACGACGAATTGATGTCTAAGCCAATTCGAGCCTGTAAGCATGCATAATGAGGCGTGGTAGGTAAGAGTAAGGTGGTGCTGTCAATCTTGCATGTCATCCTTGCATGGTAATTTATCTTGGCATTTTGTCAAACATTTAGTGTTGTCAATCTTGAATGTCATCCTTGCATGGTAACTTTCTTTGGCATTTTGTCAAACACTTGGTGTTGTCAATCTTGAATGTCATCCTTGTATGGTAGCTTTCTTTGGCTTTTTGTCAAATACTTGGTGGGTGCACGTCTAGCATGCCATTCTCACATGTCATTCTTACATGCCAACGATACACGCCTAACTTCACTCTGGATTTACGACAAACACTTGGTGGTAGCTAACTTCACCTGTAGTCCTTGCTTGCGATACCCCACTTCGAGTTTTTGCCAAATGCTCCTTGAAGCATAAACAAGTTTCGACCCAAAACTTCAAGGAGTTCACAATGATTTAAGCATTTCCAAGAAGTTAAAATTAGGAAATATTGAGCCTGGAGCTTGTCGCTTGCCGAGCTAATGGCGTTTTGCACGTACGTCGAGCGAGTGAGGGATGTTACACTTGCCAACAAATCTCAAATGCCAACCTTGCGAGCTCTATATTACTTAGAATTTTTCGGTGACAGGTCGTTCACGGAAGTAGCTGAGTTTTATGCTATGAGGTGCTAGCTTTGTTCTCTTTGAGATGGGCACGTGTAATAAGGTCACGCTAGCTGCTATTATGCTGGCTTAGTTTGCTGGCAAAAGTCGTAATTGACAATGACAGGCATGTAGGGTACTCATGATCTAAAGCTTAGCTAACAGCAGGTTAAGGCTAGGCGCATCTGGCTCCGTCATCATCATGAAGCTACAAGCCGTCTTACACCACGCAAGCAAGGTAGATGGTAATGACAAGGGATGCAAGTAAAAGCATTATAACTCTGTCCCATACGTTGTCAAAGGAGATGTATTGTGTACAAATAGAGAAAGGAAGGTGCACAATGACTACTTTTTAAATTGAGAGCCTCAATTCAGAGAGTGGGGGGACAAACTATTTGGATCAGAAACTTTTGGGCTTGAGAAAGGTCTTAGTCGTTATTTGGTTAGGGCCCAATACATTGAGCCGTATTATGAAAAGCCCGTGGTCAAAGCCTGGGTCTTGACGTTGCTCTTTACTTCTAGAACGCCATGAGAAATGGTTATGGATCAACTTGTCCTACTCCAAGGATATGCACGAAGAGAGATATGTGGAATTTTGGGCATGTCAAAGCTCATCACCACAACAACTGATAGAGGTATATTGGGATACGCTCAAGAGTTTGATGGTGCAAAGGACTCCTTCATCTAGAGGTTATAAAAGAATGAATCACCAAGAGGAAAAAGGGGTAAGAAAAAAAAAAGAGCCTTCTAAAATAAAAAGATACATTCTCTACTACTATAAAAATTGTTTTCTTCTATTCTCCTATTATAATAGATTATAGAATCTCCTGATTGAATTTCAAAATCCCTTAATTGATGTAGAGGATTCTAGAAGATTGTGCTAGCCGTTAGATTAAGATGATCATAACCATTCATTTGCTAGAGAAGATGTATAAATAGCCTAGCTTTTCATTTGTAAAGGATACACAGAAAAGTTTGAGAGCAATAGAAAGCATTTCTCTCATCTCTTTATTCTGCTGCTTTACTCTTTATCTTGCAAATTTCCTTTGTTCGTGGTTTTTGCAGGCTGACTTAGCCACTTTTGCTTGAGAAAAGTGTCTAAGTGCCACACGCTGCGCTTAGGATAGGCCAAGGGCGTGACAAGTGGTTCTATTCTCCTATTGACTTGAGCGTCGGAGAATCTTTGGCTAGCACCACACTAGTGTCAAGATTTTTCGCCGCTTACTTCGCTTCTCTGGTCTTGCAGGTTATTGGAGCCCGATCGATCTTGTTCGTGTGATTGTAGAAATCACCTTCTACACATACTATTTTGGTCACCTTTCCTGAAAAAACAACCACCAGTGCACTCCTTATAAGGCAACGAAGTGAATCGTACCCTCCATGTCGAATTTGGCTACTCCATTGAAGAGATCCGAACCAGGTGCAAACACGATCTGATTTAGGATTTTAATTGAGTTTTGATTTTTATCCTTTCCAATGGATTATAACCTAAGCTCTAAATATCAAATTGTTAAGAAAAACATGAAGAAACAAAAAAAAAAAAAATCAAAAGAGACACGTGAAATTTTACACGGTTTGTTGTTAAAGCTTACATCCACTAGTCGCGGAGAACAATTTACTTCATTAATGCAAATATACTAGACTCTTAGCTTTGGTTTCCTCTCCCTCCCTCAATTGTATGTGTTTACCCTATATTTAAAGTACATAAACTTTCCTAAAGTCTGTTAGGTTAAAAAAAAATATGTATACTCGGGCCCGAAGAGTGTGGACCATAAACTAACATGTCTATGTAACAAAATTTCTCGAAAAAATATATACTGTAACATAGTTCACTTTCTTCTATTTAGCAAGTTGCTACGGAGCACCACTCTTTGGCCAAAAACTGCTAGCTTTCTAAGAAGTACGTTCTCTGCAAATTTATATGCCTTAAATACAGTGTAGTGGTTATCGTCAATCCAGTTATCATGAGAAGCATGTGATTATTAATTATTAGTAACTAATTCGCAACAAACATTGACCCTATCTCCGTATGTGCCAAATTTTGCCAAATTCTGTTGCTATCTGAACTGCAGATGCTAAATAGTTATTCCGCCAAGCGCGTCGCGTTAAATCTTCGTACGTGTAGGTGTGGCCCATTTAACAATGGGATGGACAAGCAAAATATTTTTCTGTATATAAATCAATTTATATATTTATATTTATTTATATATATATAACTAAAGTTATTACCACTTCAAGTAATTATACTCCCTGCTAAATTGTTAAAGTGTTAAATGCTGACATGTGGCACATTTGATGTCCCCTTTTTTTTTTTCCAAACTTCAGTCAGCTGTCTTTTTGTAAGAAATAAAAAGAGGGACTATTTTTTTTCTTCCAAAATTCTACTTGTCATCACTTCGAATTAAATGTTTGACAAAAAAAGTCTTTTTGAATTAGAAAAAGTATTTGCTTGCATGTTAAATATTCTTTCTATGTATAATCAAAAATCTTTTTGTATTAGATAAAGTATTTGCTTGGATGTTACCTACTCTTTCTATGTATATTCTTTAAAATACTCCTCATATACATTAGAAAAACAAATATGTTAATTAGTCTCTCAACGTAAAACAACATTTCTATTACAAAAGATAATGATGTTTAAATTTTATTATCATCTTTTGCATCTTATGCTAGTTTTTCGAATAGGAATTCTCGACCATTTCATACTTTTTCAATTTCATTTTCAAGTTTTAAAGTAATGAAAAATTATCTAAAAAATTATCTTAACCAAGATTTAGAGTTACGATCATGATCAACAGAGACCGGGTCCTTCTCTAATAATAATTTGTAATTCGCCGCATCTTAAGCAGAGAGAACAAGAGAAAGAAAAGTTATTGATTATAGTAGGATATGGTGAAAAAGGTAGTTGAGATTTTAACTATGTATAATCACGTGAAAGTATTTGTTTGGTCAGCTATTTGTATATCAAGGCAATCACTTAAAAGTATTCATTAAGTGAACAATAAATGTGACACGGTCATGGTAGCATGCGGGATAAAATTCTCTTATAATAGTTCTCTTATACAAATACGAAAGAAATTTTAACCATTCATATAAATATTATATCATTTAAGTCATTCATTACAATCAAATTTTAAAAAAAAATAAATATATTTTTTTAAATGTTATTTCTCCCTCATATTACTCACTCTTTTAAAACTTAAATTGCATATATAGTTGAGATTATATTCTATATGTATACTCATATCAATATAAGAGAACTAACGATAAGAGAAGATTATGATCCGATAGCATGAACTCGTTTTCGTGGTCCTCTAATTCCGGACCCTAATTATGTGTGGCCATGGTTTAAGAAGTATTAAATTGTTAAAAACATCTAAGCCTTTGCTTTCAAAGGAAAATCAACAACTCGTCATGATAATCGGCTACCCCTGGAGGTTCCTGGAGAGGGCGCGGGGAACTTGGATCACTGATGATGCAATCATAATGAAATAATTATAATAATTTAATAATATTTGATTACATTCGTAAGATTACATGTCATGAGAGCGGTGAAATCCAAGGAAACACACTACCAGATTTTAAACTAATAATTATGTATTTTTTTTGTTACGTTTTGGAATAAATGAGAAGAGTAAAATAATAATTTTTAATTATGTTTGTAAGTGTATTAAAATATTTGTTACGTTTTTAATCATAAAAATAATATATTGAAATTTCATATATTTTTTTTAAGATAGCAAAAAATTTGTTACACTTGAAACTGTAACTAAAATAAATTTCAAAAATACAATTACTACATCTCTAATTGTAAAAAATTTTAAATTTCATTTGGTTCATACTTATATTAGTGACATATCCAAGCGTAACAAACATTATTCACCCTTCCAATGGTACCATCAATTTTTAGTTATACTAGTGCTTTCATACCCCATGCTTTGCACGGACTTATTTAGGTTCCGTGTGTTTTTTAGTTTTTTAAATATTTATATTTGTGATTTTTTTATTGTTTTTATGTTTTCGTATTTTTTTAATTATTTCTAAATATCTATACAAATTAATTTTAGTGACTTTTTATTCTTATTTTTATTTTTTAATTAGGATATGATGCATAAATTAATTAAATTAATGAGTTTTTTTAGATTTTATTACTTTAAACTCATTAAAAAGAAATATATAGATGGTGCATAAATGTAATTAAAAATTATAATGTATAGATTTATAATAATGTAATAATATTAAAAATAAAATTTATGATGACTTGACAAATAGATGGGTGCTGATGTGGCATCCTTCTTTAAGCTGCTTTAATTTTAACTATATATATTAGATTAAAAATATCTATACTTGGGCCAAGTATAATTGATTAATTTTATTATACTTTTATATAAATAGAAGATTAGATATGTACAATTACTGGCTTGATTTTTTGTAGTTTAATTACAATTTCAGTCTTGCCATCTTCTACAACTTGCATTTATCTTCACATGTCTTGCACCAGAGTATTGCTCCGTCTATAAATGAGTTCAAATGGCAAAATCTTGCATTAAACAAGTAACAACGAACATTTACATAGAATCTCACTTTGGAGGACAAAATGCACTTTTCAAGCTTTTCCTCAACTACCTTTAAAGATCCCAAATTAAGAGATGAAGTAGGAAATTATTTAGACACCTATCATCTTACCCACCACATTGATGCACATCCTTTTCGTCTACGTATACTAGCTCTAGACTTTTCCCCATAATTTTTTTTTTATTGTATTTCATTTTCTTTCTCTTTTATGTTTTTTCTAACCCCTCCCCTAACTCAACTCCCGACCATCATAGATACAAGCCCAGATAATTATTCATTAAAGAAGTAATTTCAACTACTTGAGTTTTTTTTTTCCCCTGACGACAACAGAAATCTAGCTAGTGGAGTCCAACCACCAATTGGTAAATCTTGGGGGTACAGCATTTCTCTATATTGTGCACCAGTAAAATAGATGGTACTCAACCCAGGATAGAAAACTAGATTCGAACCCGAGTCATGAACTATGTTCATCTTTAGCTTTTTGGCTGGAGCATCCCTTCGAGACAATCATTTAAGTTATTCTAAAGAACCATTATTATATAGGGATTTTATTATCAAAAGGACAAAAAAATAAGGGACCAAATCAATTATTTCTCTTTTTCAGTTTTTGTTACTTTGTGGGGCTAGATTGGAAAAGGGAACCTTCCATATTGCTTCTTATATTGCACTCAACACTTCACATCACTAGCACTGGAAAATATCATAAAAAAAGTATCATCCAAGCATGGTAGCCAATTAGCCATGGACTGGCACTCTTGGCTATCCAAAACCAGCCTTGAACCATCACTAGTATATGAATATGGCCTATCTTTTACCCGAAACGAGCTTCAAGAAGAGGACATAAGCTACTTCAACCATGAGTTTCTTCAAAGCATGGGCATATCAGTGGCCAAACACAGGCTGGAAATACTCAAACTAGCCAGGAAAGAAGCCATTGCAAGGCCAAATGGCCTCGCAAGGCTTGTCTCAGCCATCAACAAAACCAAAAGGCTCTTAACCAAGAACATCGGCAAATTGTCTGTCAATAGAAATTCAAGTCCAATGCCTCTTTCCGAGCTGGCCCCTCATCGAACGCAATGGAGTGGTGCACTGAGAAGGCTCAACTGCCCAAAGGAGCAAAGCTATGATAAGCCATTAACGGTCACAAGTAGATGTGCTGCTATGAGGTCAGGGCCTTTAGACAGAAAAGTGCAAGACAAGTTGATGGGGACAAATAGGAGCTTGAGCATATCTGGGCCTTTGGATGGGAAGGTCCAAGAGAAATTGATGTACCAGTTCAACGGTTGGAGCCCAAAGAAGTTTGGGCCTATGGATAGAGGAGTAAAGGAGAGATTTGCTGTATCTGGGCCTCCTAGTTTGAGCCCAAAAGTTAATCACCACAATAAGGAGAAGAGTGTTGGTGCTTATGATGAAGTTCACTCACTATGGTCTTTGATGTTTCAAGATATGAAACCCACTTGAGTGTTTTGCCTTTTGTTTTTTTTTGGGAATTTTCCAGTTATATTTGAAAAAAAAAAACTTCAGTTTCCAGCGAACAGGACGCAAAATGACTCACATACCGCATGTGGGCTTTACTTGTACGAGATGAACACGTCCAGTTGTCTATCCGGACGCAAATATGACCCGTGCTATGTCTTCAAAGGTTATATTTTATGTAGTGCCGTAAGGGTGCTTTTTCCAAAGATTGGCTCCTTACATCCTGGTCTATATTACTAGATATTGTGGTAGAAGATCCAGCATCTTAATGTGAGAGTAAAATTTAGCTGCTTGAAGAGGTTGCTTGTCAATATTTTGGGATCTTTTACTCTCAATTTGTATGTAAGTTTATTTATCTGGTAACTTTTGAGGACAGTAGCTCAAAAGTTTATTTCCTTTTTGGCCTTCCAGTGTGTCATGTAGTGGTTTCAAAGACTTTGTTGTTGGGTCAAATAGTGGTTGCAAGATTTAATTACTAGTTAGTGCACCAGGAAATAAGATGTTTAATATTGCTCATGATGTATTATTCTTTAACTTGTTTAATTCTCCTTCATTTTTTTTTTTTGGTTATGTGCTTCTGTCCCACCAAGGGTGATCTTAGATGGGAGAAAGTGAGGGGGTGCAATTTCTTCCTTTCTCTCTATTTTGGTCGGAAGAATTGTAGTTGGACTAATTTTGAGCAATGATCCAAGAAAAATATGTAGCTTTTATTTTTAAAAAATAATTATTTTTCAATAATTTATTTATTTATTGTTTTGTTTTTTTTACAAGGGAGGCAAAGCCAGATTAAAACGAAACAAGTCTTTGAGAGCTTATCCCTCTCAATTCATCTCCTAAAACACTCCTCAACTAGGCTAGTGGCTCTTCCAGATAGTGAACTCCTAGAGCTTGAAGCAGGCCAAAGTTCGCTAACCAATACCATGGCTTGCTTCCCAGTAAATATGTCTCAGTGAAAAACCCTGCTTGCTTGAGAGTAGTCTCCTGCATTCCTCGATGATCAGTAGCAATACACCCCCAGGATGCGAAACACCATTAACCCAGCTGACTAGCAAAAGAGAGTCAGATTCAATTTGTAAATTTGTAACCCCCATCAATAATGTCAAATACAGCCCCTCTAATAATGCTCTAACTTCCACCATGTTATTTGAGTCCAAACCCCAGATTGATCACGAAACTTGAAATCCACTGCCCATGTTCATTCCGAAACAAAACCCCCCGCCAAAGCATACCCCGCGTTTTCTTTTGAACATCCATCAATATTCAACTTGATACTCTCATTAGGTGGAACCCAGCGAATCGCTCTCCATTCTTTGCATCGCGGCGGCGCCCCTTCCCTTTGGAGAAACCACGCGTCTCCCACTTCTCTGGTATACTTCAAAATAATATCACAGTTCACCTGGGGATCAGGTTCTATTCCCTGGCCAAATGCTTTCTCATTCCTCCAATGCCAGATAAACCATAGCGCCACAATAAATCTGACTTTCCAGTGCTCATCAGTCTACACGGCATTGTACCAAACACCTGGTGGCTGTTATTCCGCTGAATGCCACGCCAAATTTCCATTGCTCTATGACAGCTTCTAAATAGATGCTCTTCGTCCTCATAAGCATTTTCACAAACAACACATGACAGATCCTGACCAACCCCTCTACTGATCAAATTTGCATTACAGGGGCAGCCGCTTATAAAATAAACGCCAAACAAAACTCAAACACCTTTGGGGACATTTATTTTTCTAGAAATTAATCCGGTCAAAACTCATATCTTTTGGAACATTCTTAATTAAGTTAAAAGCTGAAGAGATTGAGAAATGACTTTTAGCGTCCTCATTCCAAGCAAGAAAATCATTGTTAGTGTCCCCTTGAATTACTCGTATGCCTGCAATTTGCAGTATGCTGTCACAAGGAAGATATCCATTAAACAACCCCCAGTTCCAGCTGCCATCATCCAATAAGAAGCTGTGCCACAACCCAATTTAACTTCTCTTGAGGGACCTCCATACTGGCAACGTCAACCAACGGAGATTTCCCAACCCACCAATCAATAGGGAATTCATTAGGATTGTCATGAAATTTGAATTTAGGAACTCACGCTTCAACGAAAGTGGCTATTTAAATTATTCTCTAATCTTCCAAACATAAAAAAATTCTAGACCCACAACATTGCTCCAGTGAATAACAATTTAGTTGAGTTTATTTATTTTCAATAACAAATAAAAATTTTAGTTATGAATATTTTGTGCTTTGGGTTATACAACAAACATCAAATTTACTCGAGTTTAGTTTTTTGGAATTTACAAATAAATATTATTTTAAACTTTATTTGATTAGCCATTTAATGTTTATATTAAACTTAATAATGCATTTCCATTAAAAAAGAAAATGAATCTTTTGAAATTCACAAACGAATTCTATTTTAAACATTAATTAATTGACCATTTAATTTATCATTTAAAACTAATAATATATATTCATAAAAATAATAAATAATAAATAATAAAATAAAATTTATAATACATAATAATAAATTATTTTAGTTAATAAAAAAAATGGTCATTGTCATATAAATGCTGAAATGACTCTCAACAATGTTCGGCATGACACTAGCTATTATAATGTTTACAACAAAAAATTAATTAGAAAAGAAATTTAATGTGTGTGTGTAGATCACTGATGATCTTCAGAAAAAATGCTAACGCCATATTAAATTAAATGGGACCAAACCAATAAAGGGTTCTTTTCCTTTTGTAGTGTTAACATTTTGATCTCAAATTTTCAAGAAGCCTTTTAGTATATGATGTTCTCAGCGATGGATTTTTAACTATAACTTTAACATTAGTTGTTCATATGTCATACATATGATTTTTAAGAACTCGCCTATTTAAGGATGTATTTGAACCTTATAGATAAAAAAAACAATACATGATAGTATAAACAATGTTAAATTTTAAATAAAACATTACATTAACAATGCCTCAATTCATAAACTTTTGATAATTATTTGCTAACCTTCCACAACGATAACAAGTAATAGTAAGTTGTTACTGCAAACATCTAAGGTTATGGCCAGGAAAGCGTACGGGGTGTTCATTGGGGAATTCCCGCCCCAATCAACTTTTTTAATTTTTTTGTCCAAATAATTTTTGGAGAAGGGATCTTATTCTATTGTCCGCCCCAATTCACCAATGGGGAACACTATTTGGAAAAATGGGGAATGAGAAAAAACGATTGGGGATTGGAGAATCCCCAAAGTTTTTGTAAAAAAGTTCAAAATTAATTTTCCTTTAAATTTAAATCTTCAACATAATATTTTGAGTTTTAATCACCAATTGCACCATTAAAATCTAATCTCCCTTTTAATCTCACATCAAGGTTGCTTATTGAAGGAACTAAGCAACAATATTTCTAAATAGTATTGCAAGACAGATTATGACATTAATCCTTATGCCAACCTTTTAATATTCACTACTAATATAGACATAGTAACATGCCTTGCAGGCTCTAGATGTCTAAACAAATAAGAATCATCATCATCAAAAGTCAAGATATCAAGAAAATAAAGTCATCAAGACAATAGAGTATATAATCTATCCATGTCCATCACATAATCTATAAATAAAAAACATGTTTTAACAAGTAGTCATTCACATATATACATATATATGTTAACCCTAATATCTTATTAGGAGTTTAGGAATAAAGACCATGTAAGATATATTATACTACAATTTAATATATATATATATATATAAATTATATCATATATATATGTACACACACATACGCACACATATATACATATACATATATATATATATAATAAAAAAATAAAAAAATTTCGGGTTTCAGGTGTTCCCTGAAAAGAAAAATATCTTCCATTATCTAACCCGAGCCCTTGAATTTTTTCCTACCGCCAATATTTTTTCCCAATTCCCCAATTTCCCAAAATTTTCCCTACCAACCTATAGAAAACAAACAATTGTATATATAATTGTTTGTTTTCTGTATGTTGGTGATGTATACATACACACACACACACACACACACATATATATATGTAATCAACTTACACCAACAGTTTCAAATAGAAAGTATAAGGTTTATAATTAACTTTGTCGAAGGAATTGTCGAGGATTTTACTCCACTTGGCTTTCCAAGATATGAGAATAATTAAAAGTATAATTTAACCTAAACTTTTGCAAGCAATACTATCTACTTGTCATGAAAATGGGAAGGGATTAATCCCCATAGTGCTTTAACCTAAGCTATAGTTACATAATTCGGGTTTTCCTTTGAACCTAGATCTTTGGATCTCGAGTCATTTAGGTAAGGTTTCTATTATGGCAACTCACTAGCTAAAGATTTAAGGTCTATTCCTGTTGCCAGAGAATGAATCCAAGAAAGGGGGATGGGGGAGGGGTGAATTGGATTATTGGCACAATTTAAGCACTAAAAACTTTTAGCAATTATCTCAAGCCAAAGTACACGCAAAATTCAGGGTAAATACTTGAAATATAAAGAATTGGGTTAAGAGTATCAAACATAGCAATTTAGAGTGATTCGAACTCCCGAAGGCCTAGTCCCCTACCTAAGGTCTTCCCTTAGGGTTTCGGAAACTTCACTGATGAATCGACTTCTTACTTAGTACATTGTAGAAGTGTAGAACAACGATAACAAACCTTGCTTCACCATAAGGACCACAAGTATTAGCCCAATAATTCAGGATTTCAACCTTTCACTCTTGAGAGATGTTCCTTACAACTATGCTAACCAAGAGCAAAGAAACTCATACCCAATGTGATTGTAGAGAGAACTTCTTTTGAGTAAGTGTACACTTCTTTTGAATAAGTATACAAAGATATTTAAACCTTCTTATGTTGCTCTAAGTAGAAAAGCAATTTATGAAGCTCAAGAACTTCTTCTTAAATGCCACTAACATGCAATCAATGAAAATAGCAATTAACAGAGCAAGATTGCAGTAGATAAAGTATATTAAATGCAAGAGAGCTTAGAAAGATGTTTTAAACAAGTTGTATATGAGTTGGGAGGAGAAGGATATATTTATAAGTCCAAAAAGTAAATCTCTCAATGGTCAAATTTTAAAAACAACTCAGAGGCCTGCAGGAGCACTTTACCGGTTGACCCCCTGGGTGTTTCGGTAGTTCCAGAAGGCAAAAAACCTTACCGAAACACACTATCGGTCGATTGGTAGGCTCTTCTAGTAAAGCATCTTTGCTCTCTGTTACTACCGGAGCTGTGAGTTGGTTGATTGCCTGTATAGGCTAGTAGTTGCAGAAAAAGGTGAGAAAAGTGGTTTAACTTTTTACCAAAAACCTACTCCACATCAAATCAACAGTAGAAACGTTTTTCTGCAGAATTTGGAGGTTCAAGACAACTACCATTCATCTATTATCATATCAATAATAAATGCTAACGCCAACTTAACTTCCAAACATTAAATGCAAGATTAAAATCTTCTAAAAGCAAGACTACAGATTTTATGCAAGAGAAAAGACTTCTATATACAATTCTATTATCGAATGGGTAATAGCCTTATACAAAGATGCTATATACCTACAATATAAACTCTGTATTCAAAATAGTGTCTTTTATTGCAAAGCTAAGCTGATATATACATATACACATACATATAAGCATATATATCTGTCAACTATTAAGATAATGAAGAGTACCATGGTGTATGCGGCTCTATAATACAAAATATGGGCTTTAAAGTTAGATTTTCTGCAGGAAAAGTTGTTTTGAATGCAAATGAAAATATGTACACGTATATTAGTGAGCATAGGAGAATGGAAAAGATATATAGATATGTATTAAGGAGAAAAGATGATCAAGTATAGGAAGACAAGAAAAAATAAACACAATGCATGAAAAATGCATACAATGTACATTGAGTTCATAGCATTTGCATATATACTAAGATCAACTTAACATTAGACTAAACAAAATTGCAAGATTTCTAAGCTCCATGATCAATGCTCCATAACCGTGCTTTAGCTCTTTTTCTTTGCTCCAAAAGAAAAGCTATTATGTAGGATATGCTTCAAGTAGAGCAATTAGATAACAAAATATAATTATGGCATCATAAAAAGCATAAATTAACACAATTAAGCAAGTATATTCAACATTCTCCCCCTTGTTGATGATAACAAAATTTTCAAAGTTGGAGTGTTAAGAGAAAGCTCCCCCTATCTTCAAGACTCCCCCATAATCCAGACATATTAAAGCATATAAATAATATAGGAGAGATAGAATAGTAGTATGAACATCAAAGGACTTAAGAGCAATACCAATACACCTTTTTCCCCCTTTGGCATCATCAAAAGTGATTATAGGAAAGCTTATGAGCCATATGGAAAGAGTAGGAAAGTAATGAGCCATCAATATTAGGAAGTGTCATTACTTGGCTTTCACACAAACATGCAAGCATAGAAGTCCTAAGCAAGTATAGAGCAAGTATAAGCAAAAGATACCACAAACAGTAACTAATACCAACAAAATGATAATCCATCAAGAGTAAAGTGTTGAAAATAACGTGAAATTGTTTCAAGAAAATGCATCATAGGAAGTGGGATTTAGAAAAATAGGAATGAAAGGAGGACTAATGGCTTGGTCCAGCATCATCATCATCGGGAAGGCCCATGCATAGCTTAATCAAACGGACATCCCGAGCTAAGCGAGCCACAATTTGGCATTG
Organism: Cordia subcordata; assembly: GCA_028554755.1. NCBI lineage: Eukaryota > Viridiplantae > Streptophyta > Magnoliopsida > Boraginales > Cordiaceae > Cordia > Cordia subcordata. The sequence continues at coordinate 13,422,185 of JAPTOF010000008.1, forward strand.
ATCCCTGATAATCGTCGCAAGGTTATCAAGAGTACTATGTTGATTCCCCAAGGTAGTAGCCAACTTATCCACCTTTTCTCCTATGGAATCCACTTTGTCAAAAAGTCATTGCATAAGTCTATCATTCGCATTTTTAGAGTGAAGCTCGTGGCACTGCCCTTGTTCTTCGTTGTATTCTTCCCGAGCCTCCTCATTTTCCTCTCCTTCCTCTCCTTTTTCTCCCACATCTTCCATTTCTTTATCATCATTATCATCGTCATTGCCTCAAAGATCAAGTTTTTGCCATTCTTCATCTTCATAGTCGAAGGTAGTCTTGTTGGCAATCTTTTGTAAGATGGGGTTCCTTGTATTTTGAGGCCAGGCTCTAAACTCATCCAAGTGCATCCACTTTCCTCTCTAATAAAATAGCTCTATCCTCTTAAGGCATTGAAGATCCAAGTTCTACATGTGATTGATAGAGCTTTTTGGATTTCCTTCAAGTATAATACTTTTAGCTCTAAAAATCCTAGCTAAAGCCATCCAATATCCAAGGACAGTGTTCCTAAGCACCACATTCTTCATATATGCAAGAATGGTTTCCGAGAGATTAATATAGCCATGGTAGAGCAAGTATAGACAATATGCATTAGCTTTGTAAATTTCCCTGTCATGGGTATCTTTATGCACCACATTGTGTTTGAACATTCTAATAAGTGCCTTGTAAATAGGACGGACGTCATTTAGGAGAGGAAACTCAGCATATTGAGGTACTTGTTCCAACACAAACCCATAAATGTCCCCTTCACGAATATTATCAGGAAATTGGGAAAAATTTCTAAACACAAATATGAGGTACCGATGATCATGCAAGGGAATATTGAAGATTTTCCTAAGATCTTCTTCAGTAATCTCAATATCAACCCCTCTAACAACTGACCAAACTTTACCATAGAGATTATCCCAGTTTAATCTTTCATAAAATTCGCAAATAAGTTGAGGATAGATAGGCTTTCTAGGAGTCATTTAATTCATCCAACCATTTGCAGCACAAAACTCAATCATATTTAAGTTTTGGAGTTCATCTTGGATGGGGCATTTACCTAGCCATATCTTCTTTGTAGGGTAATTTCGATTTCTTGGAGGTGAAGATGGTTGAGCTTCGAGTGAAGGTTGCCTCCTTGAACCTCTTGAGCTCCTTGAAGAACTTGCTACATTCTTGCTCTTGGAACCGGAAGCATGAACCTTTTAACTTCTTGTATTTTCCATGAGAAAAAAAACTTTGGGAGAGAGAAAACTAGGGTTTTGATGTTGAAAGATTAAGAAGATTGAAATGGATAATGGGTTTGAGAAAGAGATTTGAGAGAAAAAGTGTTTGAAAGAGAGTTTTAGAGAGAAAAGAATGAGAGGAGATGAAGAGTTTTGAAATAAAAGGAGTTATAATGAGTTGGAACCGGTTGAGTCCTTATAATACTCAAAATTACGACTACCGGTTGACCGGTACCTAGGGGAAGTGTTTTGGTACGGTTAGCCAATAGAACCAATAGCTAAATAAGGCTACCGGTCGACACAACTGGTGTACCGGTACTAACAAGGTGCATTCCGATACAAAAATTTTGCATAAACAATTGAGTTTTTCACAATTGTAACATTTCCAACTCCCTTCTAATGCTTAAAAACTAGTTTTCATGCAATGATTTAGTAAAAATATCAGCAAGTTGATGCAAAGAGTTAACAAAATTGAGCACAACATCACCTTTTGACACATGATATTGAATAAAACGATGTCTTATTTCTATGTGCTTGGTTTTAGAATGTTGAATAGGATTTTTAGTGAGGTTAAGTGCACTTGTGTTGTCATACATAACTAGAACATGCTCAAATATAACACCAAAGTCAAGCAAGGTTTGTTTCATCCGAAGAACTTATGCAACATAATTTCCTACTGCAATGTATTTCGTTTCGGCTGTTGAAAGTGCTACACTATTTTGCTTTCTACTTGACCTTGAAATTAAATAATTTCCAAGAAAGTGACAAGTTCCGCTAATGCTCTTCCTATCGGTTTTACAACAGGCAAAGTCAACGTCGGAATAGCCTACTAGTTTCAAATTTTGTTCCTTTAGAATACCAAAGTCCTACTTCTTGTGTTCTCTTAATATATCTAAATATCCTTTTAACAGTAAGTAAATGAGACTCCTTAGGGCAAGATTGAAAATGAGCACATAAGCATACAACAAACATAATATCGGGTCTAGAGGCTGTTAAGTAAAGTAAGTTTTTGATCATACCTTTATACCTCTTTTCGTCCACCAACTTACCATTTTTATCTTTATCAAGCTTGGTGGAGGTACTCATCGGATTTCCAATCTCTTTTGGTCCATCAAATCCAAACTTCTTGAGTAGTTCTTTTGTGTACTTAGCTTGGTTGATGAAAATTCCTTCTTTCATTTGTTTGATTGGAAGACTAAGAAAGAATGTGAGCTCTCCTATCACGCTCATTTTGAATTTACTGTGCATGCACTTAGAGAAGCTCTCACAAAGAGATTTATTAGTGGCACCAAAGATAATATCATCAACATATATTTGTACAACAAGTATATCTTTACCATCATGCTTTACAAATAAAGTCAAATCAAGTTTACCTCTTGTAAAGCCATTTTCAATCAAGAATGCACTTAGTCTCTCAACCATACTCTAGGTGCTTGTTTTAGTCCATACAATGCCTTTTCAAGCTTAAAAACATGGTTGGGATAAAAAGGGTCCTCAAAACCCAGAGGTTGAGCCACATACACTTCTTCATCAATATAGCCATTTAAGAAAGCACTTTTCGCATCCTTTTGATACAATTTGAAGTTCATAAAGGATGCAAAGGTAAGTAACATTCTAATTGATTCAAGTGTGGCAACGGGAGTAAAGGTTTCATCATAATCAATGCCTTCTTGTTTATAACCTTGTGCAACTAGTCTAGCCTTGTTTCAAGTTACTATGCCAGATTTATCTAACTTGTTTCTAAAGACCCATTTAGTTCCAATTATAGATTGATTTCTAGGCTTTTCAACAAGTTCCCACACATTGTTTCTTTCAAATTGATTAAGTTCCTCTTGCATGGCGTTTATCCAACTATCATCAAATAAAGCATCATGTATATTTTTAGGTTCAAATTGAGACAAGAAAGCAAGATGATTACATACATTTCTCAAAGAGGATCTAGTTGCAACACATTTTGATGGTTCACCAATAATTTGGGAAGGGGGATGATAAACACCTAATTTATAAGTTTTTGGCAAGTTATCATGCTTATCATGTACCATATTTTGATCATCACATTGCACATCAACATGCTTATCTTGTTTATCCTCATGGCATGCATCATTAAATTCGTTTCCTTTATCTAGGTCAAGATTACTCATATTCTTTTGAATGGTAACAATATCAACATCATCACAATTTGAATCAAAACATCCTTTATCAAATTTCACATTTATAGTTTCCCCAACAACCATAGTTCTTTTGTTATACACCCTATATGCCTTACTAGATGAAGAGTAACTAAGAAATATGCCTCATTGCATTTTGTATCAAATTTGCCAAGATTATCCTTTTCATTTAAGATAAAACATGTACAACCAGAAGTTTTAAAATATGAAATTTTTGGTTTTCTTCCTTTCCCAAGTTCATATAGGAGTTTAGTCAAGTTCTTTTCGAATGATACAACAATTAATCATATAACATGCGGTGTTGACGGCCTCAGCCCAAAAATAGCTAGGCAAGTTATTTTCACAAAGCAGAGTTTTTGCCATTTCTTGTAAAGAACGATTTTTTCTTTCAACAACACCATTTTGTTGCGGTGTTCTTGGTGTTGAAAAATTGAGAGAGATATCATTTTCTTCACAAAGGATTTCATAGATTGGTTCGTAAACTCGGTACCTCTATCACTTCTTATAGTGGAAATCAAATATTGTTTTTCAGTTTGAACATGTTTGCAAAATTTTATAAACTCATTTGGTGTGTCATTTTTATGTGCAAGAAAAATTATCCAAGTAAATCTAGAGAAATCATCAACAATCACATAAGCATACGACTTACCACCTAAGCTAGCAACCCTATTAGGTCCAAACAAATCCATATGTAAAAGTTCTAATGGTCTAGAAGTAGAACTCACGTTTTTGCTTTTTGAAAGATTCCCTAGTTTGTTTGCCAAGTTTACATGCACAACACACATTATTACCAACATATTTAACTTTAGGCAATTCTCTAACAAGATCAAGATTAGCAAGTTTATTTATGGAATCTACATTAGCATGGCCTAATCTCCTATGCCAAATCCATGTATTTTCATTCATAGCATTTAAGCATTTTTCATTTTTTTATCAACTATTTCACACGAATAGGCTTTAAAGTTAACGAATAGACCTTTATCACATAGCTGACTAATACTAACCAAGTTGTGTTTCAAATCATGTACAAGTAGAACATTCTCAATACATAACTTAGATTTGTTACCAACATTTCCAATGCCAATGATTCTTCCTTTTGAGTTATCACCAAATGTAACAAATCCACCATTCTTTTTCTTGAGTGACAAGAACTTTGATTTGTCACCGGTCATGTGCCTTGAGCATCCGCTATCTAGAAACCATTTTCCACTATTTCCGGAGGATGCAAGGCAAACCTACATGATTTAAATCAAACATGAGTTGGTACCCAAAACTTGTTGGGTCCTTGAACATTAGTTCTAGTTCCCTTAGGAACCCTCATTAAATTGTACTTTTTTCTTACCATATTTTCTTATAAAGCATTTATATGAAGCATGTCCATTTTTACAACAGTAGTTGCATGCAACTTTAGGAGCACTTGAAGAAGATGCTTTTACAAAATACTTTTTGTAGTGATCATTTTTTAAAAAAAAATCTTTTTGTATCTTTTGCAGAGAAAACTTTGGATAAGCTTGGTTTCTTTTCAAAAAACTTTATGTAGGATTTTTGTTTTGAAAAAGAATCAAATCCAATTCCGTTTTTATAAAAAACACACCATTGTTGTCCAAGCAAAGCATTTAATTTTTTGGTTCCATTTGTAAACTTTGAAACCACATTTTCCAAATCATTGGCTTTTACTTTCAAGTCCTCATTTTCTTTTTGTAAATCAATGTTGGTTTTCTTCTTCTCCAAATTCTTTTTCAAGTTCTCATTTTCTATGCAAGCATTATGCAATTTACTTTCAAGACTTAAAACATTTTTCTTGAGCTCCTTGTTTTTGTTAACTATTTTCTTGAATTCTATAAGTATTTCATTGTACATTTCTTCTAATTCTTCAAAAGAACTATTTTCATCACAAGAAACATAGTTTGGACTTACCTTATCTTCCTTTCTTGCCGTGAGACATAGGTTGGCAATCTCTTCTTCAATGGACTCTTCTTCTTCATCACTTGACTCCGAGTCACTCCAAGTGGCCTTTAATGCCTTCTTTTTTAATTTCTTTTCATTCTTCTTTCTAAGTGGACACTTGGCTTTAACATGTCTCAGTTTCTTACATTTAAAACAAATTATTTCTTTACTAGTCTCACCTTTACTTACCTCTCTCCTTTGTCCTTTCTTTGGATTGAACTTTTGCTTCCTCATGAATCTCTTAAATTTGGAGAACATGGTTATTTCATCGTCGTCTTCATTTTCACTTTCACTTTGTGACTCCCCTTATGGTGTGGTCTTAAGAACAATAGTTTTGTTGACTTTGGGTTATTTTTCTAGCTCCTTGAGCTCCAATGTATGAGTCATGGGTGATCTAACAAGTTCACTCAATTGTAAGTTGTTGAGATCTTTGGACTCCTTGATAGCCATTGTCATTGGTAGCCAAGCCATTGGTAGGCTTCTCAAGAGCTTCCTCACGAGTTCGGTATTTTCGTAATTCTTGCCAAACGATTTCAAAGAGTTAACAATTTTAATAAATCTTGAAAACATTTGTTCAATATTTTCATCCAGAAGCATAGAGAACATTTCATATTTTTGTACAAGCACGCTAATCCTAGTTTCTTTAACTTGATTTATGCCTTCATGAGTGACCTCTAATTGATCCCATATTTCCTTAGCAGTGGTGCACCCTATAATTTTATTGAATTCGAAAGGATCTAATGCGAGGTAAAGATAGTGAATGGCATTAGCATTTGCTTCAACAAGTTTTATATCATCTTTATCCCATTCTTTTTCCGGTTTAGGGGCTTTTACATCATTAGCCTCTTTAGAAGGGAATACTAGGTCCATTTACTATGGTTTTCCATGCAATATAATCATTGGCTTGCAAAAATATTCTCATTCTAACTTTCCAAAAAGCATAATTTGTACCATCAAAGTATGGAACCCTAATGGTAGAGAGACCTTCTTGAACTCTATGTACCATGATCTTTAGCTCTAGATGGTTAAGTCATAAAGTAGAATAATGCAAATAATCACACACTTAATGCAATTAATGTATAAAGCACTAGGCTTTGATACCATGTGTTGCCCAAAGAATGGATACAAGAGAGGGGTAAATTGGATTATTTGGCACAATTGAGCACTTAAAACTCTTAACTATAAGTTCAAACAAAAGCACATACAAGACTTAAAGTAAATACTTGAAATATAAAGATTATAGGGTTAAGAGTACCAAACGCAGTGACTTAGAGTCATTCGAACTCCCGAGGGCCTAGTCCACTACCTAAGGCCTTCCGTTAGGGTTTCAGAAACTTCACTAGTGAATCGACTTCTTACTTAGTACGTTATAGAAGCGTAGAACAACAATCATAACCCTTGCTTCATCACAAGGACCACAAGTATTAGTCCAATACTTAAAGATTTCAACCCTTCACTATTGAGATATATTCCTCACAACTATGCTACCCAAGAGTAAAGAAACTCACACCCAATATGATTGTAGAGTGTTTGGATACAAGTACTTTTCTTTGAGCATTATACAATAGGTATTTAAACCTTCCTATATTGCTCTAAATAGATAAGCAATTTATGAAGCTCAAGAACTTGTTCTTAAATGCCAATGATATGCAATCAATAAAAGTAGCAATTATTAGAGCAAGATTGTAGCAGATAAAGTATATTGAATGCAAGAGAGCTTAGAAAAATATTTTGAACAAGTTGTATCTAAGTTGAGAGGAGAGGGATGTATTTTTAAGCCTAAAAAGTAAATCTCTCAACGGTCAAATTTTAAAAACAACTTAGAGGGGCTGCCAGAGCACTCTACCGGTCCACCCCCTAGGTGTTCCGATAGTTTCAGAAGACAAAAAGCCTTATCGGAACACTCTACCGGTCAACCAATAGGCTCTTCCAGTAGAGCATCTTTGCTCTCTGTTTTTACCAGAGCTCCTGTGTAGGCCGGTAGTTACAGAAAAAGCTGATAAAAGTGGTTTAAATTTTTACGAAAACCTACTTCACATCAAATCAACAGTAGAAGCGTTTTTCTGCAGAATTTGGAGGTTCAACATAACTACTATTCATCTATTATCATATCAATAATAAATGCTAACACCAACTTAACTTTCAAACATTAAATGCAAGATTAAAATCTTCTAAAAGCAAGATTTTAGATTTTATGCATGAGAAAAGACTTCTATATGCAATGCTATTATCCAATGGGTAATAGTCTTATACAAAGATGCTTATATACCTATAATATAAACTCTATACTCAAAATAGTGTCTTTTACTGCAAAGCTAAGCTGATATATACATATATACATACATATAAGCATTATATCTGTCAACTATTAAGATAATGAATAGTATTATGGTGTATACAGCTTCATAATACAAAATATAGGCTTTAAAGTTACATTTTCTGCAGGAAAAGTTATTTTGAATGCAAATGAAAATATGTACACATATATTAGTGAGTATAGGAGAATGAAAAAGATATATAGATATGTACTAAGGAGAGAAGATGAACAAGTATAGGAAGACAAGAAAAAATAAACACAATGCATGAAGAATGCATACAATGTACATTGAGCTCAACTTAACATTAGACTAAAAAAAAATTGCAAGATTTCTAATCTCCATGACCAATGCTTCATAACTATGCTTTAGCTGTTTTTCTTTGCTCCAAAAGAAAAGCTATTGTGTAGGATATGCTTCAAGTAGAGCAATTAGATAATAGGATATAATTATGACATCATCAAAACATAAATTAACATAATTAAGCCAGTATATTCAATAGTCTTAGACATACTATGGTGCACCAACAGAATATTGATTATGTGGTTTCAATAAGTTTTTTAAGGTCAAGTCACTATTTAGTGGATCCACTCACTAGAGTTTTATCGAGGAACCTAATCTCTAAAACCTCAAGAGAGATGGGATTTAAACCAATCCCACAAGTCATTCATGATGGAAGCTCAACTTAACGCTTATAATTGCTGCAAGTCAAGTTCAATAAGTCATAGTACTTCACAAAAATGTTTGGAAGTAGTTAATTATCTTTTGCCATCCCAAGATGTAAGTGCTTAGTTTTTGTAATTGTTAAAGAGAGGTTGAACTTATGTTCTTAATAGACCTATAACATATTTGTTGGGGTACTTAAGTTATAAGGTGACTTTGATAGGTCTACCTATATAAGCGAGAGTATGGCTGCAAGAGATTTGGTTTGGCTTTGACAGTATTCATCAAAAGGATACATACACATAGTCTTTAAAGTGTTACTCGATACTAGTCAAACTCAATGGAATGGAAATTCGTGCCCAACTAGCCAGAAGAGAATTCTTCGTTAAATGCTTAGTCAATCATACAATTTTGACTAGCGATAACATATTTCACTAAATAAAGATTTACATATAACATATGTCTTTATGTATGCATTAGATTCCTAGAGATGTAGGTAATCTGAACATTTTGAAAATGTGGGGGGAAGAGAGGTGGGGGGATTGTTCGAGTAATTTTCTAAAGTCACTGGTCTATCACTGGCCATACAAGTCGACCGGTAGGCTTGACCAAGAAGATCAGTAAGAACACTGATTCTATTGTCCTAGTAAGTCCAGTTAACATATTGTTTCTACAGAACGATGCTACCAGTCGACCGATTAGAAGGGGTGTTTGTTCATTAGGGGAACCCAATTACTCACCCGATATTTTAGGGATGGGGAAATTGAGTTTAAAGAATTAAGGAATTGGAGAAAAATATTGGGTGCGGAGAAAAATCTCTAGGATACAGGTTGGGAAATGTAATAGATTTTTATTTTCAGGGAAATACCGAAACCCAATTTTTTTTATTTTTAATATACATATATATATATATATATTTGTATGTATGTATGTGTGAATATATAATGTCATCATAAAATATATCTTAAATTTCTTTTGATCCTAATAAATTATTGTTAATGATGGATGTTGTTGATAGTATTATGGAGTTTGAAAGTGCTAAAAAGAAAGCTTCAAATAAACAATTATTTATATACAGGGTGTGTACTACTAGAACATAACTGATGCACATTATATTGCAATTTTAAGATAGACATGAATCTTTATTTTAGGAAAATATGCTGCATATTTAAAGACAACGGAGAAATTTTTTGTTAAAGGCAATGGAGAAATTTTGTGTTTATGTTGAAATTATAGAGGGAGTAAGATATAAACCCCAAGGGATAGAGAATAGGTACTGCTGCTTCCTTAAAGCATTGGAATGTAGAAGTAAAGGGGGGGGGGGGGAAAAAGAGAAAGAGAGAGGAAAAAAGAAAAGAAAAAAAGGCATTCCACCTCAAGAAGCTTTGCCATTTTAGGGGGCTAAGGAAGGATATTAGAAATGACCTACACTTCTTGACCTATCCTTGGATTTATTTTTTCATGAAGGTCAAAGAAGAAAATGTTTGAAGGATCCATTCTACTATTTTGTAGCTTTATGAAGTAAAAGGAACAATTAACAACCAAAATATTCTAATTGTTTTTAAGATTTTTGCATAATATATAGAGTAGATGATTTATTTGGTCCTTTATTTTTTTATCTTTTTTACAATAAAGTTCCTTATTTTTAGAATACGACAATTCGATCCTTTATGTTTGAAATTTGTGATGTCTTTGGTCCTGAACTTAAAAATAACGGGAACTTAATTGTCAAAAGAGTTAACGAGAAGGGACTAAATGAGTCATTTACCCAAATCTAAATATAAGAAAGTGAGTGTTTTTGTAATATTTGTCCTACTAGACCAAGGTGACGACTGGTATGTAGGAATGAGATGAAATAGAACGGCACTCCTGACTCTTTTCTAAATCTTATGATTGGTATGATGTGATGAACAAAGGAATTCCATTCCCGAGAGAATCCTATTTCCACGAATATGGAAATGGCCATTCTTGACAAAATATATGAGAATGAGTCATTTTCATGTTCGTATAATTGAGATTTTTTGTCTAAAGGACTAAAATATCCTTTTTCAAAAATTAACATTTAGCATTTTATATCAAAAATAAAAATAACAAACAAAAAATTATAAATAAAAAATAGAAATGGGAAATATAAAACAAAATAAAAATAAAAATGAAAGATTAAAAATAAAATTGAAATAAAAATAAAATGAAAATAAAGAAGTTCAATAGATTATATATTCATATATATATATATATATACGCATATATTATTAGTGTTATTATTTTTTCTATTAAGTTTATTACTATAAATATACCTTATATATTAGTATTGGTAGCATTTTAGCAATATTTTGTATAATAAATTTTATTAAGTATTACCATTATCATTATTATTGTTGTTGTTAATATTATTATTACTACTTTTACTATTACTGCTTTAATGAATGTAATAATACATGGGTAATCTTATTCTTATATAAATATTTCGAATTCTATGCTAGTATACTAACTATCAAACATAGATTTAAGATCAATATATCTATTTCTAATATCATTCTTAAAATATACCAAGTATAGTATATTCATCGCCAAATTCATTCTATTCCAAGCTCATTCTATTCCTTTGCCCTTTCAATTTCTGGTCAAATTCATTCAATGATACTAATTGCCACCTAAATTTCTTAATTATGAAATCAACCCTTTCATTTTCTTGCCCTTCCTACCTATCTATTTCAGTCTAAACTTGGGCACTCATTTCATTTCCATTTTTTCTGAAAAAAGGTCAAGTCATTATACAATCATATCACTTCTGTTGTGAAAGTCAATTGACCATTGCTAGAGGTGATTGACCAACCAATCTGCCATTTCCATTCTTTTGTGAATTATGACTATTAGTATCGTGTAGAATGATATGACACCAAGAGTTAAATTTCAAATGCTGATAACATCAATCTTCATACATGCAGACAAGAGTTACACGATTCTTAGTTTACTAAGCGTAGACGCCTGCACTGCATGACATCAACTTTATCCTTATCCATTATTTACATAAAAGAACAAACATTGTCACCATCAACCTCGTCATCCATGAATAATATCTCTCGACTTTGCGTGGTTGGAGCATGTACATCATCAATATCATTGCCTTGTTTCTTACCTTGACAGCACGATATTAGCACCTAAAATCAGCTCTCCTCATCCAACTCTTTTAAGATCCTCCGAATTCCAATGCTCTATAACTTTTTGGGTCAATAGTAGTCGATGTGTGTTTTATGGCAAGTGTACGATATTTTCTTATTATTTTGAAATATTTCCTTGTATTTTTAAAAATTAGAGTATAATCATCTCAATCAGTAATGCCGTTAGTTTTTTAATTAATGGAAAAAAACCAAATGTCTTATATATGTTTCAAATTAAATAAGGGGCATGATCATGTGCTTACTCATGGCAAAGCACGAAGATTTTATGCACTTACAGCAAAGTAGAGTTGTGTGTAATTATACATACTAGGTAAGTATAAGTTCCTTTTTCTAAAAAAAAAGAAACAAAAAAAAAAAAGAAAGAAAGATCACATTTGCATTACATGCAGGACACGCACTTTAAATTTTGATAGAAAATGTGATTAAGCTTTGAAAAGCACCGGAAGTTGTTAGCTAGTTAAAACGATAAGGGACATGATATGCTTATTAAGAAACTCAAGGGATTGGGCGCAACTTTCCTTAAACTTTTTAAACCATTCATATCATCTTATTATAATTGTATCAATTAACTCATAATTATCACGTTTGGTTCATAATACCATAAGATCGATAAACAGTTAAGTGTCATAGAATTTCATGTCGAGTGTGCACTTCAAAAGATCCACTTTTTTTTGCGGATGCCATTCATGGCAGTTTACCCCATAAGGGCCGCTAATACTATCTTTTACAGCGGTGTGATCGAAGCGCTGCTAAACATCATGGAATGATTTTATACGGCGATTCTGGTAACCGCCGGCAAAACGCATATTACGTTTTAATTTCTCAGCCACTCTTTTTCCACTTTGCTGGAACTATAACTCATTTTACCAAAACAAAAAACCCTCGCCATTACCAAAACCTTCCATTTTGCATCTCATGGAATCGACAAAGGAGGAGATAACGAAGCCGCGAAATGACAAGAGAGAGTATAGAAGGATTGTTCTACACAACTTTCTAAACAATTACAGCAGTTATACAATCAGCCATTAATTGTTATATCTGTGGCAGTTACCGCCAACCGCCATTTAAACATACCCTTTGCAACACAATTACAAACCGCCGAAATCGCCTTTTGTGAGGGGATCAATATCCTCTCCTATCAAGATTTCTTTTATATTAATATAAAATGATCATCTCAATTGTTCATTTGAGACAAATTCTTAAAAAAAGTGAGTAATGAAACGGAGAACTTTTTTTTTTTAAAATTTGGTATGAATGGTTGAGATGTTTTAGCTGTCCATAAATGGTCAGGATTTTTCTTATATCAATATGAGAGAAATCTTGACGGAGGAAATAACGACGCCTTAGTGCGTGTTCGGCAACAGCTTTTCAAGAAGCGTTTAGCGTTTCGATTAATCAAAACATTATTTTGCTAAATTATTGATATTCGGTAAACTAGCATTTCAAATCGCTTTTTAGATGGCCTTTAGCATTTCAACTAACATTTATCAAAAGTTAAAAAGTTTAGTGTTTCAGGTAACTTTTAACTTTTTATGTTCTTTTGCCCTTTTTGCATTTTTTGATTTTTCTATTCTTTCTCCAATATGTCTCTATATGTTTACCTTTTCTTTCACAAATAGAAATAAGAAATAATATAAAAATGAATTTTAATACTATATAATTAACATTACTAAAAGTATAAGTTTTATTAGTACTTTTTTTTGACACAAAATTAATTTTGAGTTTTGTAATATTGATATAAATATTTTATCAAAAAATTAATTATACTTTAATATTAAAATATGATTACAAAAATAAATATTTAATTATAAAATATATTATCTTATTCCTATAATAGTAATAATAATAACAATAATAATGATAATATGATATCAATATACTTTTACGTTATTTTACATTCATCAACTAATGTAACAGCTAATTTTACCGAGTACATTTTATTCAATCAACTAGTTAAATAGCTATTTGCTAATAGTTATTAGCTACCCGAATAGCTATTAGCTACTCTAATAACTAAATTTGCCAAACATGCCTGAATAGCGTTTAGTCAACTGCAGCTTAATAAGGTCTTACCAGCAGTTCAAATCGCAGCAAAAAGCCCCACAAATAGCAGCAAAAGCTTTTTTTTTATTGTAATGGTGCATGACGCATAGCATGGCCAACCTCTTGCATCGATAGAGTTAGGCATTTCATATTATAAAAAGAGGTCAAGATTCAATTAAAACGATCGAAAATAAATAATTCAGTCTTAATTCACTGCAACAACTATTCACTTATACAATGAAAAAATCCGTGGCAAAACACTATAGTTTTTGTTGGTAATATCACTTAGTCACAAGAATTTTGGTTGTCGCTTGTCGTTAAGGGCTATAACTATAAAATTGGCCACGGAAAACGTTTTCTTCATGGCAATATTTTTAACAATTATTATTGGACTTCCCGTGGCTAGCTAGACCCCTGGCTACGAGGGAGAATTTGGTTTATAAAATGACTTTTCATTTTATCTGGAATCACATTTCCCATGAATTATATCCTTAGGAATCATATTTCTTGATATATGCTAAAAGTTGTTTGGTATCTTCAAGCAATTCTACGAATACTTTCAAAAATATTAAAATTTTGTGTTTAAGCTTAACACTCCTAAGAATTTTAAGTAATTTGTCAAAAATGTCCCTACACTACAATATTTTGGACATCTTGCAACAAAAAATTTAAAAAGGTAAAAAAAAAAAGAGATACCATTGCCGTATATCATTTGTTGCAATGCTAGCTTTTTGAACAACTACTTAAAACTCAAATAGAAACCGTTGTAACAGATCATTTATTGCAATGAATTTTTAATTGTTGCATAATACTAAAACTTTTCAATTAATACTCATCATAATTTTAGTTTTGCAATAATCCAAATAAATATTTTTAAAACAATTTATTATAGTAAACTAAAAACAAACATTATCATTTCAAATAAAAAAAAAAGTGAGCTAAAACATATGAATTATTACAAAATTTATTAAAAAGAAACCACAATTCTATTTCACATTTTCACACCCCCTTTCATTTTAATAATCTCATTTCTCACAAAGCTACACACGACCCATGGCAGGCCATCTCCATTGCGATTCAAAGAAATACAAGTTGCGCAATTTCGTATTAGCGATTGTGTAGATTAGCTACTGTAAGAGCATCTCGATTGTTTGATTTCGAAGAAATTAACGAAGGCAGCTTCATGATGGCGAACAATCTTAAATTTAGGTATGATTTCCTGATTTCTACTTTCAAAATCACTAGAATTTGTATATTTTGGTGAATTTTTTTAGTTAGATAATTGCTAGGGTTTCAGCTCATGTATTGGGACATATATATATACACACACACGCACCCATGTATCTAACTAAAATGAATGAAGAATATATTTTGTTTTTGGATTCCAAACTTAATTTTCTGTTGATTATCTCGAAAGTAGCTACCTTTGGTGGCCTGTCTTTGTTTTTCTCATGCATGTAATTGTGATCGGCGTAAACTTTATTTAGTTCTACTCTCTAGCTGAACGTGTTGTATTGCTAAACATAAATTATTTAATAAATAATTGTCAATTATGCTTACATTAATTCAAAATTAAACTATTGTCCATTGTTTCACACGAAAGAGTTCATTATTATGTAATACTGGTAATTCTATCTTTGTTACTTACTCGAAATTGCAAATTTGTTTTACTTTGTTTCCTTGCTATAACAAAGAGTCCAGGATATACTTGCTTAAAATTAAACTTAGAACAGTGAAATAGATATCACAATAATTGGAGTTCATTACTTTACGTGCACATGGTTTTGTGTGCTAGTTTCTATTAGGACAAGGAGAAGAAAATGGTTTCTTAGCTAATGAATTATCTTGATGAGCCAAGGAAAGAGTTATAAAGACTCACTTGGATGATCTTTCCAAGCAATTATATTTGTTTAGTCAGCAAACACTCTTTTCATTTATCAGATATTCAAAATAATTGTCCTTGATAGATAGGAAATAGAAAATTTTAAGATCCCACCCTATCTACAAATATTTAGCTTGAAAGGAGACAATCCAAAATATTTGTAAACTTTGGTTGCCTACATATTGAGTGTCTTATCCTATCATGGAGACCATAGAACAAGTAGCTTATGGCACTGCATTCTGTGATTTCATATCTTCCTACTTGATGGACAACTTCTCTTAATTAAACCAATGTTTTATACGGCCAAGTTGATAACTTTCCTCTTATTTATGGATTTTGATGTATATAACTACTATGTTTTGAAAAGTGTAGCCAAATTTCAAAACCAAGAAACCCTTGGCTATTATGTTTTGTCAACTTTCTCATTTATCTTGTTTTTTCTCCATTTTTCTTTTTATTTTTCAGCTTATTGTTATGAACATACATGCCAATACAATTAGTACATTCTAATAACTTCTTAAGATTCTTTCTATTTGACTTCTCTTTAAGTTTTTTCTATTATTTTACTTTTTTAGTCATTTGCATATTGGATAAAGTTGGATTCATTTGTGAAGAGGTAGTGATCAGTATGTTAATAGTGTCAATCAATTTCTTGATTTTGCTTCTGAAATAGTATATATAGGCATACAAATAGTTTGCCCTTGAGCCAAATGTTGTAATGGTTATTGGTGTACTAGAGAAGGACTTTTTGAGCACTTAATAGTTGAGGATTTTAGCAAAGGATACACTAAATGGATTTACCATGAAGAAGATGAGATATCATATAGCATGAATATAGATGGTAATGACATCTGTTATAGTGGAGATGATGATATGGATAGGCTTTTGAATGATACATTTACGAATGTTGCTCAAGGATCATCAAGAACAGAAGGAGAAGGTTTTAGAGAAGGGCCAAATGATGAAGCTAAGAAATTCCAAAAATTACTTGAGGATGATTAACAAAAGTTATACCCTAGCTGATTGTAAAAGTTTCTCCACTCTTTCATAATATTTGGTTATACCTTTTGAAATGCCTTCATGGATAGAGTAATGCATTATTTATGGCTCTCCTTGAGCTGTTGAAGGAGGCAATTCTTTTCTAAAAATTCCCAAGTCCTTGAACAAAGCAAAGAAAACTGTAAAGGCTAAAAGATTGATTCATGTCCTAATGTTTACAAGCTTTATAGTAAAGTATGTGAGGACCAAACTTATTGTCATATATGTGAAGCCTTAGGACGGAAGCTAAGTGAAGATCTTTAATGTGATGGTGACAAGGATTCCTCAAGCTCTCATAAAATTCTAGCTAAAGTTTCGTGGCATTTTCCTTTAGCACCTAGATTTCAAAGGTTGTATATGTGTTCAAAAACGTCAATTGATGAGGTGGCACGAAGAGAGCCAGTCCATGGATGGAAAATGTGGCATCCTAGCAATGGGCAAGCTTGGAAAAACTTTAGCTCTTAACACATAGAGTTCTTCTTTGAAGTTCCGAATGTAAGGCTTGCACTCGTAACAGCTGGATTTAACCCATTTAGAACAATGAGCATTGCTCATAGCACATGGCCAGTTGTTTTAATTGTTTACAACTTACCCTTGGAGATATGCATGAAGCTTGAATATCTTATTCTATCTTTACTTATTCCTGGCCCTTGTTCTCCAGGAAATGATATGAGTGCCTTCTTACAACCATTAATTAAGGAATTACATGAATTATGGTTGACAAAGGTTGATACTTATGATGCTTTTCGTAATCAGACATTGAGGATGCATGTTGCACTATTGTGGAAAATTAGTGATTTTCCTAGACATGCCATGGTTGGAGTACCAAGGGAAAATTAGCTTGTCCTTATTGTAACTATGAGACATTTTCATTAAACCTAAATATAGTCATAAGCATTGTTATATGGGTCACCAAAGGTGGTTGGATTAAAAGTGTCGACTGAGATGAGATACAAAATCATTTGATGAGATAAAAGTACCTCCATGGTTTTTGTTCTTCCAAAGCATAGAGTATTTCAAGAAAATCACCCTTTATGGCATAATTTGTCTCAATTTCCTGCAACCTTTCAAGAGTAAAACTTTTGCAAATAATCACATTTAACTTGTCATCTTCAAACAATTCAAGAAACTCTTGATCCCATAATTCATGCAAATTCTCAAATAGTGGATCGTAAGCTTCCAACCCAAAAACACAAGAGACATCATTAGGATATTTCATGGCATCATAAACATTAAATTTCATTACATCACCATCAAATTCCAAGGTTAGAGTTCCATCATGAACATCAATTTTAGCTCGAGCAGTGGTAAGAAAAGGTCTACCTAGCAAGATTTCACAAGATTTGGAAGATGAATCTTCCTCCATATCAAGCACATAAAAATCAGCAAGAAAGACTAATTTTCCCACTTGCACAAAAACATCCTCTAAAACACCTTCGGGATAAACCAAAGATCTATTAGCTCGTTGAATTACAACGCCCGTTTCTTTCAATGGTCCTACCTTTAAAGGTCCCTCATTCAAAGTGGAGTAAACAGACTTAGACATGACATTAATAGATGCTCCTAAATCACACGTAGCTTTCTTAATGCCTAGAGAGCCTATTTGAGAAGAGATAGCAAACATACCCTGATCTTTGCATTTTGGTGACAATCTCTTCTTAAGTACGGCGGAGACGTTCTCCCCCACACTTATCTTTTCATTACCCACAAGCTTCTTCTTATTAGTGCATAGTTCCTTAAAAAATTTTGCAATTCGAGGTACTTGTCTAATTGTATTAAGTAAGGGAATATTTACCTCAACTTTGCGAAAAAGCTCAAAAATCTCCTTCTCTTCCTTCTCTTTTTTGGACTTTGTGAATCTCTCAGGGAAAGGAGGCTTGACCACTAGCTCTGCACCATTTTTAGGTTCTGTTTTATCTCTGTCCAGCACTTTTTCATCGCATTCTGCACCAATTTTTCGATTTCTTTCTCTGTTTCAGGTGCTGTCAATTTTGCATGCCCACGCCTAGCCTGACAATGCCTGTCCTGCAGCTCTTTTCCATTTCATAAGGTCATGGCACTTGCGTTTTGCTTTGGATTAACCACCGTTTGAGATGGTAGCTTGCCCTGGGACTCCAATCGACTAACGGAGGTGGCTAATTAGCTAACTTGGTTTTCCAAGTTCTTAATACTTGCCTTTGTATCCTGTTGAAATTCTTGAGCATTAAGAGCAAGAGCTTTTACAATATCTTCAAGAGAAGTACCTAAATTTGGAGGTGAAGGCTGTTGTGGTGGGGCTGGTCGTGGTTGGAAGTGTTGCGCATTAAATGGATTATAATTTTGTGGCCTCGCTCCATAGCTCAAATTCGAATGGTCCCTCCAACCGGGGTTATAAGTGGTTGAAAAAGGATCGTATCTCCGCTGTGGTGGACCTGAAAATCCTCCAACAGCATTGGCTTGTTGAGGATCCTCTTCTTGGAGGGCGGGGCACATGTCGGTCGAGTGTCCCGCCTTAGCGCAAATTCCGCAAACTTTCTGAACTGGAATATTACCACCTGTAACCAAACTTTGAACAAGAGCAGTTAATTGAGTCAATTTCGAATCAATTGAAGAAACACTTACCTCGTTAACTCTTCGTGAAGCTTCTTGTCTCGCTCTGAATTGCTGCAAATTTGCAGCCATGATAGAAATCAAATCTCTAGCTTGTTGTGGTGTTTTATCAATTATAGCACCTCTGCTTGAGGCATCCATCATTTTTCTCTCTATTGGGAGTAGCCCTTCATAAAAATATTGAATGAGAGATTGCTCCGAAATTCCATGTTGATGGCAACTTGCACAAAGTCTTTTAAATCTCCCCCAATAGTCATATAGTAGCTCTGAATCCATCTGCTTAATGGCACAAATTTCCTTTCTAATACCAGCTGCCCTTGAAGTAGGGAAGAATTTGTCAAGAAAAGATCTTGCCATTGCATCCCATGTTGTGATGGATCCAGATGGAAGGTAGAATAACCATTCCTTTGCTGTATCTGCCAATGGAAATGGAAACACTCTTAATTTAATTTGATCTTCCGTCACTCCTTGGGGTTTCATGCTGGAACAAACTACATCAAACTCCTTCAAATGCTTATGTGGATCCTCATTCTCTAATCCGCGGAAGGTGGGTAGAAGGTGTATTAAACCCGATTTTATTTCAAAATCTGCGTTCAATGCGGGATAAGTGATGCATAGGGGCTATTGATTCAAGGGGGTAGCCACCAATTCGCGCAAGGTCTGGTTGTTTTCAGCCATCTTCTCATTTTTGGATTCACTCAATGGTTCACTTTGCACTTGTAAAGCTTCGGCTTGCTTTTGGAGTTGTTTCCGCAACTTTGCTTCTTTTTTCAAGCTCTTTGCTGTCTTTTTGATTTCATGATCAAATTGCAACTTACTGTACAATCTGACCTGGTCATAAAAAAAATAAAAATATCAGCACCAATCCCCAGCAACGGTGCCAAAATTTGATGGGCGTCGAAACCACCAAAAATAAATTCCTATTTCTTACCTTGCAACTTTAATTTATGTACTCGGTGAGAAAAGGGTCGAATCCACGGGGATTGGGGGACTATTTTATACTAATTATACCAAGTAGATTACTCAACTAAGTTGCAATCAAAAAGGGGGGAAATTAAATGCTAAACAATAAAATAAATAACGCTGTCCAGACCACTGGTCGCGCGGTGTAGGCACGCAATCTGACCAGAAAATTAAAAAAATGTAAATAAAAATTAAATTGACTAAAATATGCAATTCTAAATTAATGCTAAGCTGGAAAATCAGAAAATTAGTGAGAATAAAATCTAGCCTGAGGAACAATCACAATTTAGGCCAACAAATTCGATCATAGATGCAAAAATACTTTCAACTATTTCGATAAATCAGTTATAGTTATTGGCTCGACCTAATAACCTCATCTTTTCTTATAGAGTTGATAACGGTTTAAATTCCTACGATTTTTCCCGTAATCCCCTTATCTATTAGACGTTCTAATCCCCAGAAATGCCTGCATGATCTATCTAATGGCAGCAATAAAAATCTAGAAAGACCCGATTCTAAAAGTCAATACTCTCGCGATTATTGCTCATTTAGATTACGTAATTACACAGGAACCTAATTACCTCTATATTTAGATTAATTTAATTAATCTAAATGGCAACCTATTGTCATGCAATTAAATAATCGCGCGCAAAATTAAATAATCCCAGATCAATATTGATTATTGAAGCAGTAAATACGTAAATACCGAAATAGAATTAAAGGAATAAAAACACTTAGATCTCACGAATTTGATGAACCATAATCTTGATTAGTCCTTGGCTAGAAAAGAAAATTAGAACAGCTTGTCCATGAATATGCCCAAAGAATAAAGAGAAAATTTACTGTTGTCTGCTAAAAGTTGTCTACCTCTAAAGTGCAAATAAGAGGTATTTATATAATAAAAACCCTAACCTATTTTCCTTGTTGGATAAGGAAACCTAGCCCAAAAAGAATAAAAAGGTAAAAGCCTAAAATATATGTTCCAACAAAATAAAAAGTCTGCTAATATTTAATCTAATTCCTTCCAAAAGCCCAAAAAAATATCTTCTATCTTGGTCAACCCAGTCAAACCCGCGTAGCAATTATTGGCATTTTTTCACGCGACGATGTCCACTTTGACCGCTATAAACACATCCAAAAAGCTTTTATATCCATATGTAATGCATCCAGCTCCTTTTCTTAAGCACAATAATGGAAAATCACATTAAAAATATCGATTAAGAAGCATTCTATTCCAAAATCAAGTGCATCTAATGTATAAATTAAACACTTATTTAGAACTTATCATTGATGGTCAGGGCTTGTTGAGTGTTATGATGATCCGACCAGATTGTTGCTCGTGATGTCTCTTCGCGACTTTGAAGACCAATGAATGGCTTATTATCGGGGTTGTAATCTCTGGAGACCACTTCCGATGTTGAAGAACATTAACGAAGATGCTTCAGTTGTGTTTATAGGCACGGCTCAAGTTAGCTGGGAGTAGGTATTGAGAAGGCGTAGTCGAGATGATGGGTCTCTCGACCAAACAGTTAAAAGATTAACCACTTATTATTATCGACAATTCTATACTGAGAACAGCACGAAAGGATCCCCTGCAGTTGGTCCTCAACTTTGAAGAGGATACACACTTATTATGAAGATAAGAAGGGACATGTGATCTCCTTGTATAAATACTTGGTCACTAAATGACGATTTCTTAGCAATCGATTAAGCTCAAAAAAGTCCTTTTTGTCATCATACACCAACAAACAGGTGCTCCACAACCTATATAATCTTACTGTGCAATAAACACTAGGTAGAAAACACTCTCCAGGCAAAAAACCATCTTCAAGCAGAAGGCTCAAGTTCAAGACAGTTGCTGCATGTTTTTGCCAATGTCATGTCTGCGAGGAGAAAATCCTACAATTCATTCTACCTTCAACAGCATCAGCTTCCTTAAAGAAAAAGAAATATTACCCTGAATTTGTCATAGTGGAATCCATCAAAAGCCAGGCTTGCATAGGCAGGTCTTGATAGCTCATGGGCAAGAGGAAGTTCTATGAGACTAACTCCAACAGCTCCCCTAAACATAAAAAAAAAAAGCCCATATTTAGGGGAGTGATTGGGGCTAATATGCTCCAACAGCACCCCTATCTCATCTCCCAAATTTTAGATTTTTTCAAAACCCCAAAACAAAACACCCAAATGTAGGGGTTTTTTTCATCTCCAAAACCAACCCCCAAACTGATCCCCCATCTCTGCAAACTAAAGAAAAGAAATCAGAAAAGGATCCAACATGTTCTGTAGACTTAAAAAAAAAAAAAAACCTCTAACGGTCACTAAGCAATAGAATATTTTCAGAACGGTCACTGAAAAAAAAATAAATTCATGGCCAAAAAAAAAAATTACAAACGGACAAATTTTCTTACCATTGTGTTGATATCTATATAAACCAAGCTTCTTCGATTCTGAAGGCATAAAAAAAGCCAAAGAAACAAAAACCTAAAGATTCAAAAAAATCATTCCAAAACATTCGAAATCTCAATCTCAAGGTATTTATTTATTTTTCTCAAGAAAAAAAGGGTAGAAAAAGGAGATAGAGAAAAAAGAGTGGTAGGGTGAGAAAAAAAATTTTCTCTGTTTTGATCACGGGGAGAGGAGAAGAAGATAGAGCAGGAGAGAAAGAAGGAGATTGTGGGGAAGGGGAGAAGAAGAAGGTGGAGGAGGAGAGAAAGGAGAAGAAGAAGGAGAAATTTTTTTTTTTTTTTTTTGTGTTTCTGTCGATGAAGGCGCAGAAGAGAAGAAGAAGAAGATGTGTTTTTGGATTAGGTTTTATGTATTAGGTTTAGGTGTATACATATATATATATATATATATATATAAGATTATTTTAAGTTTAATTAGTATCTTAATTATAATTTTAGACCACTAACTTTTTTTATTACAATTACAATCATATACTTTTCTAATTACATACCACTAACTTTTTTTTATTACAATTGTAGTCATATACTTTTCTAATTAAATTTTTAAACTTTATTCATTATTTGATTTTTAATTATTTTTTGTAGTGTTTTAATTTTATTATTATTATTATTATTATTATTATTATTATTATTATTATTATTATTATTATTATTATCATCATCATCATCATCATCATCATCATCATCATCATCATCATCATCATCACCACCATTATCATTATCATCATAATACTAACTTTGTCTTTGTTTTTACAGATAGACTCACAAAAAAATGCCTATTTTACAAATTTGCTTCACGGGGATTCAAATTTTGATGATGATGAAGTTGCATTCGACTCAACTGTAAACATGAATGAGCCCGCTATGAGATCAACTCCTATGCCTTCGTTCTTCACACAGGCAGAATCCATAAAAAAGAAAACATCACGAAAAAATAATTTTTCTATCCAAGAAGATATTTTACTCTGTTCAGCATGGTTAAACATTAGTTTAGATGCGATACATCGTAATGATCAAAGCAAAAGCACATATTGGCATAGAATATACAATTATTATCATCAAAACAAAACTTTTGAATCTGATTGCAATGAGAATTCTCTCAATCATCCATGGGCAGCTATTAATCTTGCCACCCAAAAGTTTGCTGGATGCTATGATCAAATTGAGGCTAGAAACGAAAGTGGCAAAACTGAGAACGATAAGGTAATTGTAATATTAAATTTATTTATTTTTTGTTAAATTTGTATGTTAAATTGAATTAACTTATTTATTTATTTATTTGATATAGATTCAAGATGCAAAAATTTTGTACCAAACCTGCCACAAATCATCATTCCAATTTGAACATTGTTGGAATATATTGAGGCATCAAGCAAAATGGATGCAACATGGTGAAAAGAAAAAATGCAAAAAATCCAAAAAATCGAAAGGCAACAGTCCAAGAGTCTCATCTCAATCGACTGCACATACAATAAGTTTAGACGATGATAGCAACCCATATGATACAATTGACCCCATGGAGAGACCGCCAGGTAGAGATGCTGAAAGAGAAAGACTAAGTAAGAGAAAAAAAGAAGCAGTGATGGCAAATGACCAAGATTCCCCAATTGCAAAAACGATTCAACAAATGATGGAGAGCAAAAAAAAGATGCATGAAGATAGAATGCAAAGATTGGATCGGGAGTACGAGGAGAGAATTATGTCACTAGATTTTTCGAAGATGACTCCAATGCAAGTCGAATATTGGACAAAGAAGCAATAGGAAATCATGAAACAAAATGGCTTCTAATGATATTATGAAGAATTGAAATATTTGTTTCTAGTGTAGAATTTAATATTTGTCTAATGTACTTTTATTGGAATGAAAAACTTTATTATTCATCTTGCTTACATGAAAATACAAATTAGCTCACACACCTCCATGTATTTGCCACAAATGTTCTACAAGATCAGCTTGTAGCTGGTTATGAACCTCTCGATCACGAATACAATAATGAGTTTGTATAAAATCAGTAAGTCCAGCTGTCTGTTCACGTGAGATTGTTGAATTTGAACTTTCACCAGCAGAATCATAGTTGAAATCTAAGTTGTTAATACGTCTTTCATCTTCAATAATCATGCTATGCATAATAATGCATGCAGTCATGATATTTTTATTACCTTGTGGAAGTGTCAACATCCCAAAACCGTGCAGGGCGACGAACAATAGCAAATCGAGCTTGGAGTACTCCAAATGCACACTCCACTTCTTTCCTTGCTAATTCTTGAGCCGCAGCAAAATACTTCTTTTTATTACCTTGTGGAAGTGGTATAGTTTTAACAAATGCTGCCCAAGATGGGTATATACCATCAGCAAGATAATATCCCATTGTATAGTTATGTCCATTAATCGTATAATTGACCTTAGGGGCTTGTCCTTCAGCTAATTCAGTAAAGATTGATGACCGTTCCAAAACATTTATATCATTAAGAGAACCAAGCAAACCAAAAAAGGCATGCCATATCCAAAGATCATCAGAAGCCACAGCTTCTAAAATGATTGTCGGTTCTCGAATATGACCAGTATACATACCTTTCCAAGCAGTCGAACAATTCCTCCATTTCCAGTGCATGTAGTCGATACTTCCCAACATTCCTGGAAAGCCTCTTTGATTTCCAACTTCTAGCAATCTGGCAATATCACTCTCATTTGGTGATCTCAAGTACTCATCAGAAAATATTTCCACCATTGCTTTAACGAATCTTCTCAATGTCTCTATGGCTGTGCTTTCTCCAATTCTCATGTATTCATCCACTGAATTTGCAACAGATCCATATGCAAGAATTCTTAATGCGGCGGTGACTTTTTGCAAGGAAGACAAACCCCAATGTCCAGCAGAATTTTGTTTTCGAACAAAATATGGATCATGTGCTTCAACTGCAGATTGAATCCGAAGAAACAATGAACAACTCATCCGAAATCTCCTTCGAAAGAAATTATTAGGATAAATAGGATTTTTCGAAAAATAGTCGTGATAGAGTCTTTCATGACCTTGAACCCTCTCTCGCCAAAAGAAAGCATGACCATGGATAGAACCACGACTTACATGTTGTTGTCTTGCAAGTCGTTGATCTTCCTCAGCCAGCAATTGAAATAATGCAAGCTCCTCATTGGAGTTAGAAGAATCAAAATACTCCATACATCGATAATTAGAATCCATAACTTTGGACACAAAATTTGATAATAGGGAAAACAACTAAATGGTTTCAAATATTACACGAAAACAAGAGAGAAAGCTGATGAATTTCGAAAGATATGTTGCACTTTGAGAAGCTTGTTGCATGAGCATATATAGCCTTTAAGTCTCACTAAAATTATTAAGAAATGAGTGATGGGACATAAAGTTGATTGACAATACAATACGAAAAAAGATTTGACCGATTAAACAAAAAGCGTATATTGACAAAACGAGACATATAAAATATTTGACCGATTAAACATAAAGCTTGTATTTGATGAAACAAGACATAAAAAAGATTTAACTGATTAAACATAAAGCTTGTATTTGACGAAACAAGACATAAAAAAGATTTGACCGATTAAACATAAAGATTGTATCAACAAGACAAGACATAAAAAGAATGACCGATTGAACATAAAGCTCACATTGACAAAGACAAGATGTAGAAGAAACGACCAATTAAAAATAAAGCTTGTATTGACAAAAAAAAAGACATAAAATGACTAATTTAAACGAATAAAATAAAATAAACAATATAACGTAGTCAAAAATTATACAAGATAAAAAATAATATTAATAAAAATTTAAAAATAAATTTAATATTTTAAAATATAACATCTTTATTAATTGACGAAAAATGTTCAGTAGTTAAAATATATTTTTAATGTAAAAAATTAAGAATAAATAAAAATATTAATAATTAAAAATCTAATACTCTTATAAATAATAAAAACAAATAATAAATATACGAAATGATGTGTTTAATTAAATTGATGATATGTTTTAGAGTAAAATAAGATATAAGACCCCTATAATAGGGGAACTACTGGAGTGAAACTGAAATAGGGATTCCCTAAACTGAGTGTTTAGTGAAAAATAGGGGAACTGTTGGAATAGAACTGAAAATAGGGGATCCTTAAATTTAAAAAAGTGACTCAAAACACTTAAATATAGGGGAAAAGATAAGGGAGCTGTTGGAGTTAGCCTGAACTGATCAAGAAAGACGTTATATACGTGATAAAACCCAGAACCATTATCAAGTGAGGCATAAAGAAGCAACCCTTTACAAGAATTAACCAGATAAGGATATTTATGCATAAGAGATTTATGGAGATTACATGATTGGCCATGACTATGATCATGCAGCTTGAAAAACATCGACTCGATAAAAACCATTATCGATAAAGAACGTTATCAAGCTCTTCGATAACGAACCAACTGCAAACCAGAAAGATGTTTTCAGCTCGAGTCTTATGGTTCGAACCAAACTAGTTAGTAATGGCCCCGATGAGAAGAAGTTCTAGTCATCAACATAGTAGGTCAAACTAAACTAGCTAACAGCACCGCTAATGTGAACATGCTTACAGAACGAGTGATTGTAATCAGACTTTTATGGAAGGTATCGAATGTATGCCTCTTTTCAGCTATACATTTCGACGAGGAGATGGTTAGACCAAATAATAACCTGAGATTTCACACAAACATGGAGCCTAATATAAGTTTATGATGTGAAGCTCAAGAGAGAAGTATGATATCTCATGGCTTCACCGATACCCTCAGGATCATCAATGGCAAAGATCGATTATCATATTTGAGAATAGAGGGTTCAGACCAGCTTATTTAACGCCTTTAAGCATTGGTCTCAACATCAAGCACCCCTCGGTTATTATTTGGTCATATAACCTAAATCTTCACCATATACAAGATGGATTTTTGTTAACTTAACTCTATCAAATGGATGTTAAGAGTGCTTTTTTAAATGGGTTTATTGAAGAAAATGTATATGCTGAACAACCTCCCAGTTTTGAACATGCATGCTTTCCAAACCATGTTTTCAAATTAGAAAAGGCCTTATATGGTTTGAAGCAATCTCTAAGAGTTTGATATAAAAGACTTAGTGGATTTCTTGTAGAAATAATTTTGAAAGAGGAAAACTTGATTCCACCTTGTTTATTAAGAGAAGGAAATGATATCTTGCTTATACAAACTTATGTTGATGATATAATTTTTGTTGCTATATGTACAAGGAGTTCGAAATGAGCATGATGGAAGAATTGACCTTCTTTCTTAGACTCCAAATAAGCAAACAAAGGAAGGCATCTTCATCAATCAAGCCAAATATACTAAGGAAATTATTAAAAAGTTCGGGCTTAAAAATGCAAAGGAGATTAGGACTCCCATGAGCCTTTCAACAAAATTGGACAAGGATGAAAAAGAAAACCAGTAGATGAAAAGAAATATAAAGATATGATTGGTAGCTTACTTTATTTAACTGCCCCTAGACTAGATATCATGTTTGCAGTGTGTTTATGTGCTAGATTTCAATCTAATCTTAAGGAGACATACCTAGTTGCTGTAAAAAGAATAATTAGATATCTTAAAGGAACTAGTAATTTAGGTTTATGGCATGTAAAAGGAACTTCATTTGACTTATATGGCTTTTCTGATGCCGATTATGCTGGATGCAAAGTAGATCGTAACAGTACTAGTGGAACTTGTCAATTTCTAGGATATTCTTTAGTATCTTGGTCATGTAGGAAACAAAATAGTTTTGCAATTTCTACTACAGAAGCTGAATATATTGCTGCAGGTAGTTGTGTAGCTCAAATTCTATGGATAGAACAAAATTTTCTTGACTATGGTTTGCATTATGATCATGTTCCCATTTATTATGATAATACTAGTGCCATAAATCTCATAAAGAATCCCATTCAACATTCTAGAACTAAGCATATTGAAATTAGGCACTATTTCATTAGAGATCATGTGCAAAAAGGTGATATTGTACTTGAATTTATTGATACATAGCATCAAGTTGCTAATATTTTTACAAAACCGTTGCATGAAGATCAATTTTGTAAAATTAGGAGAGAAATAAGGATGCTAAACCATATTTAAAAGTGTTTTTCTTTGAAAATATTGCATTATTTGAGCACAAATGGTTTCAAAATGAAAATTTCAACTCAAAATTTCACTATTTCAAAGCTAAAAAGTGCAGCAGGGCGACCAGCAACTGAGAAGCGATTGGGCTTATATTTCTTGGCTATTGACTAAGGCCGGTCGATAATAGGTTGCCCGCGTAGAGAACTGCCCCTGGATGCGTGGCTCACTAACCAGGCTCAATCGATTAGCCGGATACCCAAAATGGGAAGCCAGTTGACCGACTTCTACAGTCGGGCAGTCTAAAAGACGCCTCAAAACTCATTTTTTTTCTCACATCTCTTTCAAAATTTCCCAAATCCTTTCCAAACCCTAATCCCCAGACACAAAACCCATTCTTTAAAACTCATTTTTTCACTGTTTATGTTTGAAATTTTTTATCAAAATCATCAAATCCATCACTGTTACCATATTTGTACATCAAGAAATAAATCCTTATTCTTTTACACGAATGGCACCCCCAAGAAGATCAACCAAAGTAGGAGGAAGCAAAAGGGCTAGACACGATTCTCCACCACCAACTCCGCAACCAAAATGAGGTACCATTGATTCTCAAAGCATTATGTATGGAAAATATTTAGTTGATAAAGATTTGGAAGAATCTAGGGCTATAGAATTTTTAAATTTTCAAGGATGGAGTATGTTTGTGCATTTGAATTGCAATGTGCATGAAAGAACGGTTAAAGAGTTTCACAAGAACTTGAGATTGTTAAGTACTCGTACCATGCATATAAAAAGCAAAGTAAATAGGAAGAGCTTTGAGATTACGAAAATGGATCTTAGAGTTATTTTTGGATTTCCTTGGTCACAAATGGTGAATATAGTGTCCAAGGTTGGCCAGCGGTTGATAAAGAAATTGTGAGTGAAGTAGTTAAATTTATTTGGAAAGGAATTGATTCAATCCCTATCCGAAACATCACACCCAACCGTATGTAGCTTGCGCCCCGAGAAAGAATAATCCTATGAATTATAAGTGAAGTTATAATTTGTTGAAAGACAAACAATGGTAGGATAAATTACATGGAGGCATAAATTTTATACATGCTTTATCACAACCTTCATTTGGATTTAGCATCTATCATATTGGGTCATATGGTTCATGTATGTGGTAAAGATCATGATAATAAGAAATCAATTCAACCACACAAGCTCGCTTATGGAACAGCTCTTACTCAAATATTCATCACTTTGTTGTACCTTTTGATGATGCTCCCACTAAGTTTGCTTGGAAATTTTATATGCCGTACATTCACCAAATGAGAATATATTGGGATAATGGAAAACTAATTGAGAGGGCACAACATACGGAACTAGATTTCCATATCAAGAACTTGATTAAGCAGCAAACAAAAGATGGGACTACTTTCTATAACCTTATTATGGGTCCTAAAGCACCTCAAAGAGATGAAGTGTAAGCTGTTATGGATGCCATGGAAGAGGATGAACAAGCTGAGCAA
This sequence comes from Cordia subcordata, assembly GCA_028554755.1. NCBI lineage: Eukaryota > Viridiplantae > Streptophyta > Magnoliopsida > Boraginales > Cordiaceae > Cordia > Cordia subcordata. The sequence continues at coordinate 13,452,303 of JAPTOF010000008.1, forward strand.
TGGGAAGTTGATATTGATGACCCGACTAATAAGTGTAATGCTAGGACACACTTCACTCAAAAGGAGATTAGAAGGGTCATGCTTGTATCTTTAGAGACTTGGCATGTCGAACAAATTAGAAAAGAGGAAATGCATAAAGGAGTAGGCTCGAGTTCGGCAGCACAAGGAGAAGGTTATAATACTCTAGCAGATAAGCCATCTGTACTTGCTCAGATTCTATCTCAATTGCAGAATTTAAACACTGGAATGGAGCAGATATGCAAAAATTGGGAAGAGACTAATACTACTTTAGGCCAAATGAATACAAGATTGGGAAAGCTTGAGAATTCACAAGAAGAGATCAAGTTTGGTTTGGCAATATATTTTAAGGATCGTGACGCTTGATTCTTGGGGGCACTACCATTTCCAAAAACATTGCTCTTTTTTTTAGCATTTAGCATTTCAAAATTCTTGCACTTCACGTTACTCTCATTCCCATCTTAAGTTTAGCTTATGGATAATGGTATTGAATATCTATGTGCTTTTGTGATTTTTTAATCTTCAAAATTCCCTGAATTATCTTGGTATATTATCCATTATGCTTTCCTTATTTTTGATGATGTCAAAGGGGGAGAAGATAGATGATATGATATGGTGCTATATTAGATGTTTACGCTATACTAATATGATATGATGCTATATTAGATGTTTACGCTATGCTATGCTATATGCTTGACTAGAATTGAGACGTTTTTATAATGTGAATGATATGAATTTATCTTAATTACACATGCATGAATTCAAGCTGAAAGGGGGAGTAACCTTGGTTAACTTTGTTAATACTCTTTATGGTTGGTTATCTATATGTGTTTGGTTTGATTGAGGGGGAGTCAAATTTTTTAACTTCATTTGTTAGGAATAATTTGTCATCATCAAAAAGGGGAAGATTGTTGGCGTAATATTAATTTTATATTATTTTGATGATGCAAATCATAGTTAATGAATTACTAATTGTTCTTTGAGCTTGTTGAGCATATCCTTAAGTTAGATGGTTGAAGATGAACCATGATTAATAGCATTAGAAGAATTCATCAAAAATGGCTTAAGTTATTTAAGACAAGAAAAGTTCAAGATAGAAGAGAAAGGCTATGAAGTCAAAAGGAAGAGATGAGGTGACATAACAGGTATCGGCTTGTGTGCTCTCTTGTGAATGCCTTAAAATACTCTTTTATAGCTCACTCATGATTTCATTTGCATTGCATTCGTCTATCGCCTCTTTTAAACTTGGGTATAACATATCTTAATTGCAAAATTCAAACTATTTATAAAAACCCTTGCTATGTCTTCAAAAGGCTTTAAAATCTTCTTGAAGTATTTCCACATTGTCTCATTGCTTTAAAGTCAAAGAGAATTACAAAATGGCTCTTAAAGTACTTAAAATTGAAATTTACTGGGCATAGTCAGACTCCAAGCCAGCCACCCATCTTAACAACTCTGAGTCCGGGCTCTAAAACTTAGTTTCTGACCAAGGCAAAACCCCAGGCCGGCTGACGGGCCTAGCGACTGACCTTAGTCAGTAAGTTTGGGGAACAACGCCGGTCGCACCCCCGGTTGACCAGGCCCAGCTCTACAACATTAAATGTCCTCGTCGTTTATATCTGTTGCAGCCACTTTTCTTCCCCAATTTTCACATACCTTGCCCTAACTCTTACAAATCTTTTTAAATACACTTCAATAGCATTGAAAATGATCATCTAAGCTTGAAAATCTCTTCATCATCATTTATTGCTTAGAAATCTTGAGCTATAATTGGCTATACTCTTTGAGCATTCAAGAGCTATCATTTACTATACCTGCTTATTGAAGCCTTACACTATATTTCTTCATTATTCCTCAAACCCATTGTTATACACACTCAATAGCTAGGAAATCTTTAGAGATTTACTTTTTGAGCTAAAGAGAGTATGGCGAAATCCTAAAGAGTAGGGACTCTGGGGTTATTTAAAGATTGGCTTCAAAGGATTGTATTACTTGGTTTGTGCTTCACCAAGTATTGAAGAAGTATCCATATTAAAGAAGTTGAAGTCTTAAGGGGAGAATTCGCAAGCGGTGGACGTAGGCAAGGTCGAACCACCTAAAAATTGTTTGTTATCTTCTTCCTTATCTCTACTTTACATCACTTGCTATTATTGATTGCTTGGTGTTTGTGTAATTGCTAAAAGAATTTATTAGTATTACTTGGTAAATTTTCAACTGCAAAAATTATCCAACATCTTAATTCACTCCCTTCGCCCCTCCCTCTTAAGATATTTGTCCCAACACAATGAGTCATTCCATATTTATGGTAATGAGATTTTCTGTTAAAGGACTAAAATATCTTTTCAAAAATTAATATTTAGTATTTTATATCTAAAATATAATAAAAATAAAATAAAAATAAAAAATAAAAATTTAAAGATAAGAAATAAAATAAAATAACATAAACATAAAAAATAAAGTAAAAATAAAAAATAAAATAGAAAATAGAAGTTAAGGTAAAACACAAAATTAGAAATAGAAAATAGCAAATAAAATTAAAATTTTAAAAATAAAAAGAAATGCAGATAATTTTAATAAAAAATAAAAGCAGAGACAAAAATAAAAAAATCAATCAAATTATATAGATATATATATTATCCATATTATTTTTTTATTAAAATCATTAATATAAATATACTTCATATTAATATTAGTAATAATTTAGTTTTATTACTATTACCAATCATCATTATTATTGTTGTTGTAAGATTAGTATTATTATTACTCCTTGACTTTTTATATATATTATTTCTAATACTATGCTAATATACTAACTACTAAATATGAACTTAGAATTGATAGATACATTCTTACCATCATTCTAAAATATACCGAGCACAATATAATTTATTCCCAAGTTCATTTCATCTTTCTCATGCCATTTATGTTCTAATTCATTAGAACATACCCTTCGCGACCTAAATATATATATTTTTTTTAGTAAACCAATCCGAGCGCCATGTAATGATGTATGCGTGACTGGAAAACCAATCATTTTAGTAAACAGGATTACACATCAAATGTTTTACAATGGAAAAGCTATGGGCTAAGTTCAAATTTAATAATGTTAAAAGGAGATTACATAATTTAGTTGATTAAAGTCTTTCTAAGTAATCCCTGCCTTCAATTAATAAAATTCACGTAATCTAACCCCACCCCCCACCCCCACCCCCGGGGGAGCCACAAAAAAAAAAGTTGATGTAATAAGAACACCGCCATGTATGCCGTTCCAAGCAGAAAACCCAGTCAACTTGCCAAAAAGAAAAAGAAAAAAAGAAAAGAAGAAGAAGAAGAAGAAGTAAATAAAAATAAAACGACATTAAAAACTAAAACAAAGAAAAAATAGAACAAAAATAAGGTGCTGACGGAGAACGTTCCTTTAAAGTTCAAACTCCAAGCCTAACGGAATGGTCAACAATGGCGGAGGTCAAGAAGAAAACAAGGAGTAATGAAATAAAATTATTTAAAATTAAAAATTTATGAACGAGAAAATGATGAAGAAATCAAGCCCGTGAAAATTTTAAAAAAATATTGACACATTTACTGATTAATTATTCTTAGAGCCTATTAGAAAAAAGTACTTTTTTTAAGAAAAAAATCATATTATTTTTATAATAATTATTTGATTTAATTTATTATTTTTAAAAAAAATTAAATACAACTTATTCTAAGAGTTAGAATTTTTAACTTATAAAAAAATTATTTTAAAAATTTGTTTAATTAATTCATCGGAATTGGGAGCCCTTTGCAATTCGAATCTCATAAATTTGATTCACTTCATATTATAGTTAAGTAACATATGCACATATAAATATACACACACAAAACAGGTCTGTGTTATCGACAAATTCTAGAGTTTTGGTAACCGGAGCACGAAAAAAAAGGCCGTCCCGGACCACCATGCTGACTTCATATCCACCTGTTGTTGATGCCACCACGGAATTTTTCACAAAAATCAAAAGAGCTTCTGCTGCGGCTGCGTCGTGGATCATAAATCTTCGGCTTTCGACATGACGGAGAGGCGGCTAAGGCGACGCTGAAAGTTTTCTTTGCGGCGGAGCTGGTGAGACGAAGGGCGAATCAGCGCTGCCAAGGCTCTCCTCACCAAATCGCCTTCCACGGCTCCGATTCTCACCGGCGAGTTCGCCATAGCCGACCACCTAGCATCCAACCGGCTCGAGTTACACGACGACGATGATGACGCATGTCCACCACCGTCATTCCCACCATTCTTATGCAGACTACACCGGAAAGAACCAGGATGCGTTGTAGGCGCACACAAACAAATCTTCCTCCCAGCCGCTGAAGCCACCGGAGCCGCAGGCTTCTTACTAACTACCTGATTCCTGTTCGAGCAGACTGAAATAGACCGGTTCGGAGAGACCGGCCTCCGATCTAAAGAGAACCGCACGGACGGGACGGAATGAGTCGACTTGCACACAATCACACGCGTCGGTGAAGTCGATCTATGCAACAAAGTAGAAGTCCGCGATGCAAGACTCGATGATGCAAAAGCTGGAGCCGCAGAAGCAAAAGATGAAGAAGGAGAACTTAACGGCGTGGTCTTGTAGCATGAAGAGTAGAATCTTCCAGAAGGCGACAGTGATCTCAGGACTGGTCCGCTACTTGATCGGCGAGAGGCTGCCGCCATATTTTCGCGGTTAAGCTTTGCTTCTCTCTTGAAATTTCTGGCTTTTATTATAATAAGTGCTTCTGGAGAGAATACTTTAGAGCTGTTGTTGAAATCTAAAAAGATGTGTTTTTCTGTCGAGTTCGGCAAACCGAGCTTCACTGAAGCTACGTATTTATAGGATGAAAAGTGGACGTGTTGATTTTTTGGCCCCTAAAGATCTAATATTTATGTCGCTTGGGCTGCAAATTATATAAAATTATAATTTAGTTCTCGATTTAATGATTTGTTGATGAGGTGTACTTTACTTGGTATTAAGATATGAGTTGATGGTTAAGCATGTCAAACAAAATTAGACTGTTTTAATTAATTGCTATGACCAAGTCATGACAGGTGAAAGCAGTGCAGAAAGTGTCACTGTAACTTGGAGATTAAGAGTTTTTTATATTAAAAAAATCCTAATCATTGATGTGTTGATAAAAATATATTAATTATCTATTTTAAAATTTATTTTAATTTTTTGATAAATATATAAAATATATATCAATTAAAAGGGTATTTTTGTCCAAAAATATATATTAGGAGCTTGGTCATTACATTTTTATGATTGTACCGTTTGTTCTTAATTTTATACTCTACATATATATATATAATGCCTGTATCCGACTAATACGCGCTTCACTTTTGACTAATAAAGAATATCATGTTTTGGTACTAAAAGAAATTAAATGATTTGCATATTATTATACTGTTTTCACTTGTTTGAGTGGACAATGTACCATGACTAGTTAGGTTTAGCTAGGCCAAATACTTTATAATATTTTATGCAATTAAATTTGCACCCTGAACTAATAAACTTTAATATGTATTTACCTCCACACTTTGAAGAGTATTATTTCTCATTCCTTTAATTTCAATACACTGTTATATTGAATTGTTAATTCATTGGAAACAATAATTATTTTTGAGTAATTGAATTATCATGTCATGTTGTTTTAAAACACTTATAGTGACATGTGCTTCTTTTCTTATTGCTATTATTAACAATATAATTATAAAATCTAACAAGGGTAGCGATTTGATTAACTTTTCAAAAGTCTTGGAGTAAAATTAACATCTTACTGATGCTTATTGTATTGTTGTCCTCCAACACTGAAACACCATTAAGCCATCAATCAACGTGCAAGTTAGATTTAGGTTATTCGTCAATCTACTCACATATATACTTGAAAAGACAAAAAGGAAAATATTTTTTTCATACTATAGCTTATAATTTATATATCTATATATTGTAAAAAATAAAGTAAATGCATTTTCAGTACATGCCACATGCATTCAAAAATGACCAATTTTTAATAATCAAAACTGAATTAAAAAAAATAAGTAAGTCAAATTATTTATGTAACTTAATTTTCAGTTAATAATCGAAAATTTCTCACTCCTATTACACAACACTTCTCTTGACCAAAAAACGAAAAAGTCCCACAGGCGCTTCTAAAGTTGGACCCGTACATACATGCATGCATGCATGCATGCATGCATACATACATATATATATATATATATATATATATATATATATATATATATATATATATATATATATACTGTTTGGTTTCTTGTATTGGAGAAAACTGACTTTTAGACTTTAAAAGTTTGTGTAAAAAAAAACGGTTTTATTTTATGTTTTAAAAGTTAGTTTTAATTAAAAGTTAATAGAGTTTTGAGGTTAGGGAGAAGTAAAATTTTTAATTTTTTTTATTTGTCATTTTGGTAATAGTGTTTTAAGATAATTTCTGGGCAAAATATCCCCATATTAGTTCTGAAACGCAAACAAGGTTAGTTTTAAAATATCCTTTTCAATAATTTAGACAACTAATAATTATTTCTAAATATAAAATCAAATACTATTTCATTCGATAAACATTCATTTTATATAAAAATAATCAAATATATTTTTTAGTTTCACAAAAAATTCAACAAAAATTTCATTTTAAAAATAATTTTTCGTAAAATTAAATTTCTCATTTGAATATCAAACTAACTCTTAGGCTTTATTACCTATAGTTATATGTTTCTGGAAAAAAAAAAAGAAAAAAGAAAAAAAAAGAAAGATACAGTTATACGATTGCATGGAATCCGTGGCGTAAAACGACAAAATATGAGCCGTTCGATCAACGGCTTTTGTTGAGTTACTGTTGGGGGCACTAGTGGCTGCCACGTAAACTACACGGCTAAGGTGACACGCACTATGTAGATTCCACGTATTACCATGTACCAATGACTGTGGAATTTTTTTTTTTTTTACTTTATGTTGTGGATTTGTTTGTGTGTGGTAGGATCATGGTTGATCGATCCTACGGCGGTTCGCATGTGGGTTGCGTCAGACCTGTCCAGGAAATGTGTGACACTCAACCTGTTGCCCTCTTTGTATTGTTGGGATATTTTGGGGACACTAACCCTTGGCCAAACTTACTCCCCGAGCTAATAGTATCTGCGTAAGTATATAAGTTCCGTGACTAATAGTATTGTTCACTATAAGACATCAAATTATATTTTGTCTTCCAATTATATTTACAAATGTAACAAAATTAATTTATTACATTTGATTGAAGCGTAAAGTGTTTTGATTTTATTTAATTGATGTTACGTTTAGGGGTTATTTCGATTGATTTTTTAAAAGCATTAAAAAGTGTTTTTTTAAAAATTAAAAATTTTGATTTGTAAAAAAAATTGTATTTGAGTTTTTTTTAAATTTTTAATTTTTGGAATGTAAAATTAAATAATTATTACAAAAAATCTACCATTTTCAAGAAAAAAAAAATATTTTTTCCCTTAAAAAAAAGCTAATGCAAACGGGCTCTTAGAAGTATATTTAAGATATATTGCACTTGGAATAAACTCGAACATGAATATAATGAGTTAGAGAATGTAATGAAATTGAAAATAAAAAAAATGGAGCATATCATACTTGATATATTTAAGATTAATATGAATTACTCCTGACACTGCTTAACAAACATGTATAAGCTTATTTTTCTAATTTAAATTTTTATTTAGACAAGCAGCCGTGTACTTAAATAAAAAATAATAAAAAATTACTTAAGCTAAGTTATACTTATAGTTAATTTCTCCACAAAACCAATCCAAACGTGCTTGATAATGACAAAGTTTATCAGTAATTAAGGTTCCTCTCATCCACCCTTGGTCACATGAAATAACAGCCAAATGACGAAGCTTTTCCATCAGATGAGATCCAATGCTGAAGTTAGAGAGAGATTTTGAGGGAAAAAAATGGCTCTATGTGTTAACCAAGAATGAGTTCCTTTCTTCATTGGTGAATTACTCTACTTATAAGCAGTGGCAAGTGGGTCTAATAATTGACTTATGCTCTGTTTGTTATAGTCTTATTTTAAGATACTTATCCTATTGAAATGAGGGTATATCTTATGAGATTTAAGAAATTTTATCATACATTCTATGAAAATTTAAAATAAAAATATACTTTTTATCTTATAAGAATTAAGCAATCATTCCTATCTTATTTTTTACAACTATAGAATGCATGGTGCATATGATAAGATATCTTAAATCTTATAAGATATCTCCAAATTTCAATAGGATAAGCATCTTAAAATAAGATCATTCCAAACACACTATTAATGTTGTTCATTCATACCAATACTTGAAAGTCTTGCTCATCACGCGTACTCCAACAGGCCCCTCAAATGTGCCCTTATCTTATTTTTACAGGGTGGAAAGAAGAAAATAAGCTCCAATAATTTCCTCATCTCATGCCTCATATTTTAAGGGTCTCTTTTTAATTTGTTATTTCCCCTCATATATAGGGGGTCTCAAACCCACTCCTTTTCCAACCCCTAAATCCAATAACATAAAAAAAATTAAAATGAATAATTAATATAATTAATTTGTAAAAAATCTACATGTATAACAAAACAAAATGGATAACATAAAAATTTTAAAAAAAATGTGTTTAGCTAAAATAAAAAAATGATATAAAATAGGGACTTTTTAAAATAAGAAAGTTGTTAGAGTAAAACTAAAATAAGAAGTTCTGAAATAAGAGTTTGATTCAAAGTAGGAAAGATATTGGAATGAAACTAAAATAAGATGTCCCTAAATATAAGAAAATGAATCATGTAAGGAAAAATAAGTAAGTTGTTGGAGATGGCCTTTAACATAACATAAACATGAATTCTCATAATATTGACGATGGCTAATGTTAAGCAAAGTTTAGGCACGAGTTAATATAAAAAGGACGTTGTTATGCTGCTATATGGTGATCAATTTATCGTTTAACGAGTCAATGGTGGTTATGACATTGATTATTAATTAGTTGATGAATGGAGTTCCGGGATGGTGGCTTTCTAGATTAGTGATTAGTAAGTTCTTTTTGTCAAAATAAAAGGGCTTTTGAATTAATAAAATAATATAATTTGGCAGCAATTGAAAATTTCTTATTTCTCTCACCTATGAACATCGACTATTATACCTGACCAAAAAAAAAAAAATGGATCAAAGGTAATTATTTGGTTAGTATTTTTCACATGATTTTGAATTATTTCATTTACTATTAATTAATTTTAGAAATAACTTTATATACATTTCTTAACATCAGTATTAAATTAAGTTTTATTTCACTCTCGTCTATCCGTAAATAACATATTTAATAATCTTTACATTAATGTTGCACTTTATTTTGGTAAGGAGGTTTAGCTTGATTTTTAATATTATCAAATACTTTTTTTTCAGTCTCAATAGAAATAACCAAATAATCATTAGTAATTCATCTCCCATATAAATTTTCAATTGATTTTTCACAATATTCATGACGGAGAGTTGTCGTTGTTTTATTTGTTCACCATGGGCTCATCTTATATTTTTCTAGTCATAACAAATTATATATATATATATATCCAAGTCCTATGTGTTTGTGAAATTCATCCAATTCTCAATCTAATTTCCATCCAGCCAACTCCTATTGCCGTAATGAGTCCACCAAAACATGCATGCACACTATAATATCATCCTATATTCAATTGATTAAGTGTCGGGGGAAGAAAGTCAAGGCTAGTTATTCTCTCATGCATGCACACCCCACAAATCACAATTTCAAGAACACTCTTTTGTCATCTAATATATATTGGAGACATATGATTAATCTAGAATCAATTTGATGGAATTTATTAATTTGATCATGTCAATTTGGGACCACGTTGTTGCTTGTGTTCATGAACAAGGACACATGTACAAATAGGAAATTATAATCTAATTACTTTTAGATATTAATTAATTCTTTAATTTGCATTTAAACGTTAACATTAATATGTTAGATTTGAACTTTGAATAATCCTACAGGCTACGTACATATACCATAGAAAAGAGATTCTTCTGATCACATGGAAGGCTGCTTTTCTTACACCGAAAGCACTAAGCCTTTTAATTTTCTTTCCCCACGAATCAGTTGAAATATATATATATATATATAGATATATATATATATATGGAAGACTAATGTCTCCAAAAGTATGAGTATTTATTCTTTTTATTTTATCCTTTGTTGAGGCAGAATCCATTTACTAAATGACAAATCTTAGGAAAGCTTTTACTCATTCTATCTCTTTCTAATAACACTAACAATTAACGGGACAAGCGAGACTATATATTTATTAGCTTCTCTGTTGATAGTTGGTGTGTGTGTTTGTGTACTTTAGACAAGATCTTCTTGCAGTCTACCAGCAAAAGCCAAGGAATATATAAATTCATATATAATAACATTAAGAGCAAATTGATTACTTAGCTTAGGCCTGTATCGGACACATAGCTTTTTAATTTTTTCCTTTGAATTTATACATTATGCTCGATAATAGGGAATAAAGCATGTAATTAGGAATTCCCATGTGAACCAGGGAAAGAAACAAGTCAATTGTTTCACAACATGAGAATATTAAAAAAATAAAATAAAATAACAAGCACTATTAGAAAACTAGCATTTAACAACCAAAAATTAGCAACCATTTTAATGATTTGACAACCGATTTTGGCGGTTATTAAATGTCAATTTTCTAGTAGTGAAGCTGTTAATACAAGTATAGATCCAAGATCCAATAGTTGAAGCTCTTGAGCCAAAGTTAAATTCTACACATGTTTTAAGATTCACCTTTTCTAGAGACTCTAAGTCACTCTTACATTACGTTTGGATTGAAGGAAATGGGGGGAAGAGAATGATGGATTGGCAGAGATTTAAGAATCCCTTCCCTTATTTGGGTAGAAAAGATTTGGAAAGATAGCATTGAGAGGAGATTGGTTTAATCCTCTCATTTCGTTTAATATTGATCCTCTCAAATTGGGGAAAAATGGAGGAAGAGGATTCTTTTTTACTTTAATGACTTTTCTATCCTTTATTTTATGTTTAAATATTAAAGTAATAAGGGGTATAAATGTCCATTTAAATATAAAATTCTCCCTTCATTTTATTTTATTTTCAATCCAAACAAGAGAAAACTACTATCCTTTATAAACCTTTCATTTACAAAATTTTTTAATCCAAACAAAAATTAATTATTTCTTCTTCTTTCTTTTATAATCCCATCCTTTCCTTTATTAAACTTTCCCCTTGAATCCAAACATAGAATTAGAGCTCGCCATAACCAATTTTCATTGGGTTCAAGCAAGAAATTTCTTAGAAATTTTTACAAGAGTAAGTAAAAAGTATAAATCAAACATTTTATATGGAATAAGAAAATAATAAGTTGTAAACACAGATGTATAGACTCATGACCCGATTACGACCCGTGCGATCCTCACGATCATCCTATGTCTTGCTCGTCGTGACCACTCGATTTTTACATACCAAACCGAGGGAATTGAAGTCTTCTCATTGCAATAAAGAGTAGGAAATAGGTGACGGTTTCACTACTGATTCTATGGGCATCGGCTATTTTAAAACTACTGCTAAAATAGATATAAAGAGAAGAGAAATTAAAGAAAAAAGTATTTGCCATTATAATAGTATTTTAATTACTAAATTGTTATTAGTGAAGTAAATTCCTCGTTTATGTGGAGTTTTTAAAAACAAGTTTCTGAAAACATGTTTATCTTGTTTTTTGTTTTTAAAACAATTATTTTGAGAACTATTTTTAAAAACTAAAAACAAAAAGCAGTCTTACCAAACAGATTTTTCTGTCTTTTTGTGTTTAAAAACATAAACCAAACAGGCTCTAATTCTCTACTATTGCTCATAAATCATATATTGCGGACTGACTTGTACATGAAGATTACACCATTAAGAAAATTCTTAGCGCAAGCAGATAGTTACTGGGCCTATAATTATAAACAGGCTCTTCGTGCTAATGTCGAATGTCTGTTTGACCTTACATTTTATCTCCGTAACTTAGCCCTTATTGTGGTCCATCATTCAGCTGTCACACTAAAAATACAGTAATTTATCTTCGTCTGTTATGGCTAGAATACATCTTGCGTTGTATAAATAATTTGCTAGGTTGTATGACGAAAGGGTACTGCTGCAGCATACACTATGACCAAACAAAAGAAAGCTACCATCTGTCAATCACCCTTATGTAGCTTGGACACTTTTGGCTTGGGTCTTATATAAACCCTTTCTCAAGTTAAAAGAAAAGAAAAGTAAGCTTGGGAAATATCTTATGAAGTTTCCGTTAAAATATAGTGGTATTTGACTTGTGGTAAAAGCCTCTTTAACCTAAAATTGGATCTGATCCTGTAAAGAATCAAATGAAGTAGTCAACGATCTTCTTTTCGAGCAATGTTGCTCTGGCATGGACAGCTTTGGTGAGGAAGGACCTGCAAGGAAAGGCTACATGATGGTGGGAGGACTGGCGTTAGTCTCTCCGATGGTCAAGTCAATAAGTATTTATTAAAATATGAATTAAAGAAAGAGAGAGAGAGCTTGTATATTTCTACCCCTTTTGGATGGAAATTGCTTACCTTTTTGTTTGTGTACTTGGGGCTATTTATAAGGTGTCCTTCTGGACATGTGGCCTTTTTTAAAGTTATTACCATACAATTACAGTAGGGATAGCCTGATATTATCGAAACGTAAATCCACTATTGAGATGTGACGCTTTAGGATGATTGGGATGCAATGCTTCCAAGGATTAGACAACTTCGTAGGCAGTCGTATTTTGGGTAATTTAGTGGAGTCAACTCAGGTTGGAGAAGGGCGTAGACCAATCCCTATCAAGATCAGACCTCACTTGTCCATTGGGTCAAATCTGGAGACCATTGCGTTTCTCTTTCCAAATAGATGAACATGGTATATTTATATATGAAAAACGGACTTGTGATAAATGAGAAATTAAAAACCAAAGTTGACTTCTTCGATGCTTGGTTTAGTGGAGCTTCCTATGGGATTAATTCCCACATAGGAAAACTAAGAGAATTTTCACTGCTTTATATATAGTCGTCTTTTTTAAGGTTGAAAACTAGTGGTTTAGAAGGAAAATTTTACTTAGTAGACGTGGTATGAAAACTACTACACACATGCCCAGGTGGGTTCGGGTCCAACGCATGGATATGGCCTTGGTTGTTGCTCAAATTCAATCTTTTCAGATAAAATTCACACCTCAACGGGCAGAAAACAAAGAGGTCGTAATTGAAATGCTATTGAAGGCTCGGTTACTACTTCCAACCATTTTAAACTTTGGGACGTTTTTGGCCCTTAAACTTTCAGATGTTTCTAGCATTATCCACACTAAATGCAAACAGTTCAGCTAGCAAATATTCATGTTTTTACGTACCTGTTTTGTGGTGCACCTAGAGTCCTAGACTTTTCAATTTTTCAAATTGCGCATACTGCAATGAGCAGAGAACACTCTTTGTCACTGAAATGCTATTGAAGGCTCGGATACTACTTCCAACCATCTTGCACGTTGGGACGTTTTTGGTTGTTAAACTTCTTGACATTTCTGACATTACTCCGTACCAAATGCAAACAGTTCAACTGGCCACTGCTTCATGTTTTTACATACCCGTTCTGTGGGGCAACCAGACTGTTCGGTTCTCGAAATTGTACGCAACATACTAACGTATAGTTAGCAAATAGTCTGCATGCTTAGTTTTGTAGAGAGAGTTCATACTTCTTTCAGTTCGTAAGCTCTTACTCTAAAATGTTACAATGTTGTGAGAGGTAAACTGTTATACCCTAAGAGGGATTCGTCAGAGCTACTAGCATCATTATGGGGTACAAATCCTTTAAGGACATGGAGTTTTCAAGACTCAATTTAATTGTTTTAGTTTCTGTATTTTGTAATTTTGTTACTCTACATTATCCAGTTATAGATTAATGTACATATCTTTTTCGTTTCAATTTGTATCTCTTAAATTCTAGTATCTGTCACAGCTTTATTTTCTAACACAGAATGAAATATGAGAACCATCCCCACAATTGGCCATAAAACCGACTAAGATGGCACTAACAAAAATAAATAAACAAGGAAAGATTGGCGGTGGCCTTTTGCAACTAAAAGAGAAAAGAATACGGAAATGATTGACCTAAAAATTTACTTTAGAGTCATTTGGTATTTTCCAATGGCATGAAAGGAAATGATTATTTCAACTTTAATTCTTATTCTTTAGTAATGCAAATGAGAGTTGAAACACTTATTTCAAGGGAATGCTCTTTCCAGAAAAAAAAGTTCGAAAATTTTATCTCAACTCATGGAATGCGTTTTTCAACTTAAATATCCTCTTTCTATGCTCTAACAAACTTTTTAATTCTTTATTTCAATTCAAACCCTCTACCTTATATAATTGAGTTTAAAAAATTAAAAATTTAAAAATTTAAAAAGTTAAAGTTAAAAAGATAAAAAAAAAAAAACAGACGTGTCTCTTTCACATTTGACTCTTTTCTAGCCAAAAGAAATGTTTCTTTTTGTTAGTTAATTTTTCTCTTTCAATTATATTTAGAAAGTAAAACAATCAAAATATAGTATTAAAATAGAAAAAATAATAAAAATAAGTTATGTTATATATTATTGCTTATCAAAAGACTGTAAAAATTTTTAGTTTATGTTAATATTATAGAAATTGCTGATGAAGTTCCTCTTGAATATATAACTTCTTAGTATTTTGAATTGTCAAATAATATGTTAATATTATTTCACTAGACAATTACCATTCGTATTTTAAAATATTGACAAATTTATTATGTAATACTGGATATGCTTTTTTAGGCTGTGCAAAAGGAAAATTTAATTTGTTATGCATAAACTTAAACATCTGCCGGGTCAAAGAAAAAAGTTATTTTGGTTAATTGAATTTACTTTCATTCCATTCCAGTTTATAAAATGGTTTTCCCAAACACACAAAATGAGATATATATGTGATCCATTTTGGCTTTTCTAATGTTTATAACCAAATACAAGAAAAAGAATAACTATTCTAGAGTATTCTACATTGAATTCGATTCTACCTTTTTTTTTTTAATTTTTGTCAAAGGAAATTCATTGAAAATGAGAAGTAACAACAACTTTATCCAACCCCATCAAGGTGTTGGTCCTTAAACAGTAAATGACAAAGCGGCTGAGGAATAGAGCCGATCCAGTTACTATTTAAATTGTCAATCCTTATATTTCTAGTAAGCCAATCTGCTGCTGAATTAGCGGTTCTATAGATAGAGACCCATTGAAGTCCTTAATCTTTGAGGCGATCTTCTTGAAGTCCTTAATGATAGGGGCAATCCTCCACGGGGTGCCTTTATCATTAGACGTGATAACCTGAAGAACGAATTCCGTACCATTTTCCACAATGATGTTGTTCAAGTTAAGGTCTCTGGCAAAGTGACAAATGTACTAGATGGTCATTGCTTCGGCCTTTTCAGCGCTCATGCCCTTGAATTTCCAAGAGTTGCCCCAAACCAAATTTCCTTCAGAGTTTTTGCCAATAAAAGCTGCTGCTCTAGCATGGGGGGAATGAAATGGGAAATTTTTTTTATACCCTCATTTTAAAATTTTATCGCAAAAATACTCTTCTTTTTAAATTTATTTCAGAAATACCCTTTTCGGTAGGCCACCTACCATACCGTTCACTAATTCTGGAATTTGAAAAAATTTAAAAAAAAACGTTGGGGCTTTAATGTTTACAGTAAGTCACCTACCAAACGGTAGGTGACCTACCATTTTTGCCCTTTAAATGCCGGCCCTTCCCTTCCCCATTTTTCCCGACCGGTGAAAAAACCCCCTCCCCTCCCCGCCCCCTGCAACCCACCTGTTTTGGCCTAAAAAAATCCCCTCCCAACGCATTTTTTTTGCAAAAAAAAAAATGCTACAAGCCTAGGAAATTGTCTTTACTTGTAAGTTTTCTAAATTCTCGCCTTTTTATTTGCTATATATTGATTTTTACGTGTATATACGTGTTGTTAATATGAGGCCGTATGTATATGTGTAATGTATATAGCATGTACGTATGTATACGGTATATGTACATGTGACATTAATATGTGTATAACTATATGTGTTTTAATATATATGTGTTTATTTTATATGCATATTGATGAGTTGTGATTTGGTGTGTGTTTGTATCGCCATTTACTTATACTTTAGAGGTGTTGAATGCTTATAATGATGCATTAGTGTAGTACTTTTGATAGGAATAGGCTTAAGTGTGAATAAATGTGCATATTGAGTTTAAGAGATAAAATGCTACACTAATAGCTTATTTTCAATGATTCAGGTGACTTTGGGTTAAGATAAAGATTGAACAATGAAAGGTGATGAAGATAGGACATGCACGGGTCTAAGGGAGAAGACTAAAGGCCGAAATGACGAAAAATTGGATGAAGGAAGTCAGCCGGACGCTAAGGAAGAATAGCCGGTCGACCGACCACTCCAGAGAGCTTCGTCGAAAAGCCGGACGACCCCCCCTTCAAGAGCCGGTCGACCGGCCACTCCAGAGAGCCCTTGAAGAAAGCCGGTCGAGTACTCCAGAGGCCGGTCGACCAGCTATGCGCGAACCTATAAATAAAGCCCGATGCGGAGCAGAATGAGGAGTTTTTACACACACTTCACACCTATTCTCACACACACTTAACCCTATTCCCTAGCCGCCTCGCACACCCTTTTCACATACTTTTCACGAAGAACCAAGTTTCGTTAAAGGATTCAAACGCTTTGGAATCGAGATTGTTTACAAGCTGTGTTCTAAATTCGCTAGGATGAAAGGGGAGTTTCGTTATATCTCTTTCATTCTATTTTCTATTATGTCTGAGTAGGCTTGTATAGGGTGATAAAACTTATGTAATGGGTTAATTTTATACTCTTATGATATGGGATATGATGGCTGAATATATATATATATATATATATATATATATATATATATGTTTTGATTTGTTTTGTTTAATTGGGTGTTCTTTCATTCATGTCTATGTGTTTGATAGAATACTTAGATGAGTACATATATATTAATTGAAGTTTGTTTGTTACTAAACACATCTAATCCATCTGTACTCATGTCTATGTGTTTATACATGGATGTTATGAAGTGGGTAGTGCTTTTATTCATGTCTATATGCGTATTTGCATGCCTAGTAACAAGCATAATTTCAATATCACATGTGTATGAATGTTAGTCAAATCCTGCTATAATGATCTTAGAATGACGGAGTATAATTTAGGGCTAATCTAGGTCGAGTTTCCTTTGGCTTTAAATCCAGCCAATATGTTTCAGGATAGATTTAGTCGACCTTAGCAACACTAGGTCTTGGCTTTAAACCCAGCCAACGGTTTAGGTACTAGGGTAGGTTCATTCTAAGCCACCTAGGAAGTTAGTTAGTCCTCTTGAGGCCCTAGGTCATAAGGACCACGCCGTAGCTCTAGGAGACGCCGCCTAGGACAGACTCCACACCGAGTCCTAGGGGAAATCGTGACACTAACTAGCAACCTAGTTAAGAGCACTTTTGATAGTTAGCCATCATCCCTTAATCCCATAGCATTTGAGTATGGAGTTACCCATTCATAAGTCCAAGTCACCCTAATCCCTTTCCAATTGTTAGTTTCTTCTTAATCAACCTGCGTCCATTTTTGTTTTTATTCATAGTTTAGTTTTTTTTTATTTACTTAAAGCTCCCAACAATCCAAACCTTCACAAGAAAAAGAACACTTAGTTTAGATCTTTCTTTTTAGCTCTTTTAGGACACCAAGCATATGATACATTCACGATATTCACGCCTCCCTGTGGTTCGACACCTGCACTCGTAAACACTGTATTGCACGATCCGTACGCTATGGTCTTTTAAAACTTGCACTCGTAAGAAGATTTAAAGTTTTTGGCACCGTTGTCGGGGAGGTACGGTGATTTGCATTCTGTGCTTGTGTGTTTTGATAGTTGCTTTTCTTGCTTTTTCTTTATAGTTTGTTTAGTTTTTACTTATTTCGCTTATCGCTCACATTATCTTGTTTTAGTTCTTTTTGTTAGTTTATTTCAACTTTTGACTTTATTTTTTTAGTAGACTTTTTAGGATTGTGGATTATTTGCTGTAGTCTAGGAATACTGAAGTTTTAGGGGGTTGAATTGGCCGGAGTTAGTATAGTTTGTGCATGCGTGGTAGGAGATCCCTTAAGAATCCCTAGCTCCTCTTAATCCCGAACCCGAAAGAATCACTAGACGTTTCAGGAATTTAGGAGATCTTCTGAGGAGATGACCGATCCTAATCATCCTCATAATCCACCCAATCCCCAATGAATCCCATTCCACCTCATGAGCACATTGGGCATCAAGCCCAAGCTCATTTTAGACAGAACCCCGTGAGACTGTGTCCATCTTTAGATGAGGAACCCACTCTTAGGCAATTCTTTCTCCCCGAAACCTTTGAGCCCAATTCGGCTATTCAAATTCCGGGTTTGGGGGGAGCGAACTTCGAGATTAAGCCTAATATGTTGGCTATGCTTCCCTCCTTCTACGGGAGAAGCAATGAGAGTCCTCTTGATCACATTACTGATTTTGTTGAAATGAGTTCCACTCTCCATGTTCCGAATGTCTCCCAAGAGGTCATACGTCTAAGATTGTTTCCTTTCTCTCTTAAGGATAAGGCTAGGACTTGGTTGCACTCCTTACCTAATGGGTGCATTACTACATGGGCTGAGCTTCAATCTAAATTCTTCCAGAAATTTTATCCCATGGCCAAGACAGCCGAACTTAGATCGCCATCATGACTTTTTTCCAGCATGACTTAGAATCTTTTCATGAAGCTTGGGAGAGGTTCAAAGATCTTCTTAGACAATGTCCACACCATGGGTACGGCAATCACGACCTAATGCAATACTTCTTTCGAGGTTTAAACGAACAAAATAGGATGATGGTCAATGTCGCCTCCGGTGGTGGTTTCTATCTTTTAAGACCAACTGAGGCATGGGAGAAAATAGAAATGATGGCTGAGAATTCATTTCAAAATTTTGCAATGGAAAGATCTAGTCGAGGGGGTAACAAGAGAAGTGTTAATGAGGTTGGAATTTCTTCAGACTTACCCTCTAAGGTCGAGGCATTAACAAATAAACTAGATCAATTCATCTCTTTGTCCATTTCATCTCAGAGTCCTAGGACTAGTTCTTCAAGTTCTTCCTCCGCCCCCTTAGTTGTTGAAGTTTGTGCATTATGCTCCGAGTCATCTCATGAGACCCTAGCTTGCCCTTTAGCATCCCAATTTCCTGAATTCATGAAAGAGCAAGTGTGTGCCACACAAGGTTATTCTCGTGAGTATAATCCATACTCAAACACGTACAATCCGGGTTGGAGGGACAACCCGAAATTTTCTTGGAGACAAGGACAGCATGAGTCTAGTTCACATCCTCAAGTTCCATCTCAGCAGCGACCCCGTCCTCAATATCCCCCAGGTTTCTATCATGTCAATCAACCCCGTCTCACTAGTGCTCCTCAACCTCAGGCTTTGCCTGCTCCCTCTAATAGCCAGCCTCCTAGTAATGACATGATGAAGATAATGCAATTTATTCAGAATCAAGAATGAGCATTGGCTAGCCAACAACAGGAATTGGCAGAAAATAGGCAGCAAATGGCCAGGTTTGAGGCACAGTTAGGACAGATTGCCAGTCAATTAAGCACCAGAGACCACGGGAAATTGCCTTCTCAGCTGGAAGTAAACCCTAGAGTCCAATCTTGTTCCCCCACCGATACGACTTACCCTTCTCAGGCTCAGGCTAAAGCTGTCACCACTCTTAGGAGCGGTCGGGTAGTGGATAATAGGGTTGGAATTGACTCTGCAGTGTCTGCACCTAGTGGTCCTTCCGAGTCTAGAGCACAACATGGCAACCTTGTTGGGGGAAATTCTAGAGAGAGTCCAGTTGAGAGAAACGAGACATTCAGAGATCAGGGAGAGATTAGTACTTCCCGACCACATAGGGAGGGAAAAGAGCCTATGGATGACTCCCATGTATCTAGAGGTATAGAGCCTAGAGTTCCTTTTCCATCCGCTTTAGAGAGACCTACACCTAATGAGGATTCTAGGTTCTCCAAGATTTTAGAGCATCTCAAAGATCTTAAGGTCAATCTTCCTTTGATAGATGCGATCACCTCCATCCCATCTTATTCTAAGTTCTTCAAGGATCTTTGCACAAGGAAACGTAAGGCATCGCAAATTCCTAAGAAGGTGAGGCTTACGGAGAAGGTGAGTAGTATTTGTACCTCGGGCCTTCCGTCTAAGATGAGTGACCCCGGAGCCTTCACCATTCCTTGTAGGATCCGTGAGACACAAATTGATCACGCCTTGTTAGATTTAGGATCTAGTGTGAATCTTATTCCCTATTCTGTCTATCAGCAGTTAGGCCTAGGTGAGTTGTCTCCCACGTATGTTACTCTTGACTAGCTGATAGATCTGAGCGTAGACCTAAGGGTGTGATAGAAGACGTTATGGTTCAGGTAGGTGAGTTCGTGTACCCTGTTGACTTCATAGTGTTAGATATGGATTCGGGACACGACTCTAGACATTCTACACCCATTCTTTTAGGTCGCCCCTTCTTTGCCACCGCAGATGCCATTATCCATTGTAGGTCGGGGATATTAGAGATGAAATTTGGGAATTTGAAATCCACCATGAAGGTTGCAGAGGCAGTGAATAGGGCTAGTATAGGAGAGGAGGATGGAGAAGAGTGCTTTAGAGTGGATGTGATTGATTCTTGCGTTGAGGATTACATAGAAAAAACCATGACCGATGGAGATGACTTGAGGAAATTTGAAGAATTGATGTCAAATTTTGATTTGGAGACCTTAGAAAAGAAATGTGTAGCTTCTACTTCCTTAATTGAGAGCTGTTTGATTAATAAGTCACTCAAGGTTAATTCTTCTACTCCCATTTCTAGTGATGAACGCATTGATGATGCTGAGGTTAAGTCCCCCTTGGTTGAGCCCAGCCTTTCTTTAGAGCTCAAACCCCTTCCGGATCATCTGAAGTATGCATTCCTAGGCTCTAGTGAGACTCTTCCGGTTATCATAGCTTCCGATCTTTCTACTGAGAATGAGAAGCGTCTCTTAGAGGTCCTTAGGAAACATAGGAAGGCAATAGG
Organism: Cordia subcordata; assembly: GCA_028554755.1. Classification (NCBI taxonomy): domain Eukaryota; kingdom Viridiplantae; phylum Streptophyta; class Magnoliopsida; order Boraginales; family Cordiaceae; genus Cordia; species Cordia subcordata. Next base: position 13,473,561 of record JAPTOF010000008.1, read on the forward strand.
GTAGAAGATTGATGATTTACGAGGTATAGACCCCTCTATTTGTATGCATCGTATTCACCTTGAAGATGGAGCCATTCCTTCTAGGGAGATGAAAAGGAGGCTAGACCTAGCAGAACTGGAAGAACTTAGATTCGAGGCATATGAGAACGCTAAACTTTATAAGGATAGGATGAAGAGAATCCATGATAAACACGTTATTAAGAAATCATTCTCTCCTCTTGATAAAGTTTGGTTGTTTAACTCACGACTGAAGCTTTTTCCAGGTAAGCTTAAGACGAGATGGGATGGTCCATATGAGGTGATGATTGCCTATCCTTCTGGAGCAGTCAAGATCAAAGACTTAAAGGATGGCCGAGAGTTGACGGTAAATGGGCAACGCCTGAAGCACGCTTATTATCCGAGCATGGCTCGTGTGGAGGTTTTAGAGCTTCAGGATCCCGCAGATGGAAGTTGAAGATGAGCTAGTATTTGCCTGGCTGACGGCTTGATGGTTAGCGCTACTAGGAGGCAACCTAGGTTCAATTTTATAGTCTTGCATTTGTTTGACTTTTGTTTCTTTTTATTTTCTTTCTTTCATCTTTCTTGCACCCAACTTAAAGTGTTGAATCCCAATCCTTTGTCCCGTAAGATACACCACTGCTTCTTATTGCACATGCCAATGCCGGTATGCATAGGCAATGCTGCTAATCTTGTTTTCTTTGTGAGTGTTTATGAATTGTGAGTCACAGGTTAGCAGTATGGTGAGATGACGTTGGCATGGAAAGCTTTGAAGAAAATGCACGGTTGTGTCTATCATTTCTCCACTTGTTCCCCTGTTCGCACCCTATCCCCACCACCCTTACTTGTTTTGTAATGATAACTTGCTTGTTTTTGGTTGTGCTTTGTTCTATTTTCTTGAGGACAAGCAAAGTTTAGGTTTGGGGGTGTGGGAGTTTAGTTTTCTTTCTTGTTATATTTTACTTAGGGTAGATTGCATCATGCGTTTAAATGGTGAAAATTTTTCAATTTTGAAAATTTTTCAATTTTGATGCATATAGAGTCATTTATTTCTTTGTTGATCATTGTGTTGGCTTTTGTGATTGACTCTATTGATTTATTAAGATGAGAGACATTGTGGGGGAATAAATAGAGTGGTTTGAAAACTAAGTCTTGGAGGGGATGCCCTTAAAAGTTGTGGGGAGTGAGAACCTCAAAAGAATAACCCTTGTAGCCACCCCATAGCTTGGTAGGAAAGAGTGTTGAAAAAGGGTTATTGATGTGAGTGCCTCTTCTTTGATTGGTTTTTGTTGATATGCCTAAGCCTTTCTTTTTCTTCCTTTTTGAGAATTCAATACAATGAAAATGAAAAAAAAAAAAATGATTGAAAAAAAAAAGGCAAAAAGGTGCAAAATTCTATGAATGAAGTGAAAAAAAGAAAAAGCCAAAGGCACCTAAAAGTTAGTGAATAAGTGCATAAGTGACACAATGTCAACTTAGCACAAGTTATCATCTTTGCAAGCATGTGAATAAGGCTTATAAAAAGCCATTGTGTTTGTATATTCTCTCTTTTTTATCCTTGAGGCTTGGTGCATGTTAGGGAGACCACGTCAATTGAGGGAGCATGAAATACCAATATCCCGAGTGCGTGAGTTAGAATCCTAGGCTTGTGGTGGATTGGCTACTTGGGAAATTCTCATGAGGAACGAGACCCCTTATGAATAGAGGGAAGATTCAAAGAGGCTTAGGGATCTCTTCACAATAGGAATGCCCTTTCATGTTTCTCAAACTAATGCTAATAGCGAGTCGATCCTTGGGCAATCCATTGTATCAACTTTAGAAATAAAGTTTAAGATTAGGCTTGCTTGAGGACAAGCAAGGAGAAGGTTTGGGGGTGTTGATGAGTTGTGATTTGGTGTGTGTTTGCATCGCCATTTACTTATACTTTAGAGGTGTTGAATGCTTATAATGATGCATTAGTGTAGTACTTTTGATAGGAATAGGCTTAAGTGTGAATAAATGTGCATATTGAGTTTAAGAGATAAAATGCTACACTAATAGCTTATTTTCAATGATTCAGGTGACTTTGGGTTAAGATAAAGATTGAACAATGAAAGGTGATGAAGATAGGACATGCACGGGTCTAAGGGAGAAGACTAAAGGCCGAAATGACGAAAAATTGGATGAAGGAAGTCAGCGGACGCTAAGGAAGAATAGCGGTCGACCGCCACTCCAGAGCTTCGAAAAGCCGGACGACTTCTTCAAGAGCCGGTCGGCCAAGCTAGGTCGACCGCCACTCAGAGCCCTTGAAGAAAGCCGGTCGAGTACTCCAGAGGCCGGTCGACCGGCTATGCGCGAACCTATAAATAAAGCCCGATGCGGAGCAGAATGAGGAGTTTTTACACACACTTCACACCTATTCTCACACACACTTAACCCTATTCCCTAGCCGCCTCGCACACCCTTTTCACATACTTTTCACGAAGAACCAAGTTTCGTTAGAGGATTCAAACGCTTTGGAATCGAGATTGTTTACAAGCTGTGTTCTAAATTCGCTAGGATAAAAGGGGAGTTTCGTTATATCTCTTTCATTCTATTTTCTATTATGTCTGAGTAGGCTTGTATAGGGTGATAAAACTTATGTAATGGGTTAATTTTATACTCTTATGATATGGGATATGATGGCTGAATATATATATATATATATATATATATATGTTTTGATTTGTTTTGTTTAATTGGGTGTTCTTTCATTCATGTCTATGTGTTTGATAGAATACTTAGATGAGTACATATATATTAATTAAAGTTTGTTTGTTACTAAATACATCTAATCCATGCTGTACTCATGTCTATGTGTTTATACATGGATGTTATGAAGTGGGTAGTGCTTTTATTCATGTCTATATGCGTATTTGCATGCCTAGTAACAAGCATAATTTCAATATCACATGTGTATGAATGTTAGTCAAATCCTGCTGTAATGATCTTAGAATGACGGAGTATAATTTAGGGCTAATCTAGGTCGAGTTTCCTTTGGCTTTAAATCCAGCCAATATGTTTCAGGATAGATTTAGTCGACCTTAGCAACACTAGGTCTTGGCTTTAAACCCAGCCAACGGTTTAGGTACTAGGGTAGGTTCATTCTAAGCCACCTAGGAAGTTAGTTAGTCCCTCTTGAGGCCCTAGGTCATAAGGACCACGCCGTAGCTCTAGGAGACGTCGCCTAGGGACAGACCCACACCGAGTCCTAGGGGGAAATCAGGACACTAACTAACAACCTAGTTAAGAGCACTTTTGATAGTTAGCCATCATCCCTTAATCCCATAGCATTTGAGTATGGAGTTACCCATTCATAAGTCCAAGTCACCCTAATCCCTTTCCAATTGTTAGTTTCTTCTTAATCAACCTGCGTCCATTTTTGTTTTTATTCATAGTTTAGTTTTTTTTTATTTACTTAGAGCTCCCAACAATCCAAAGCTTCACTTTGCAAAGGTCGGATGGAACTTACCGGATGCGCCACGTAGCGCGTTGTACCTTATGGATAAGTCTTTTATAGACACGGCTAACGGGGGCCTACTACTTTACTGTGATGTTATTGACAAGCTTCAACCCGACCAGGTTTATTTTGATTTGCAATTTTAGGTCGTATGTTTAATTTATTTCAATGTTAGCGACAAAGTAATAACCCAATATATCTCTGCACTTTTACATTGCAGTTTATTTGGTAGCCATATAAGGACATTATCGGAAAGCTGCTGAATTACTATACAGAGGGGTCGGAATGGTGGAGGACGAAGGTACCCCTGCTATGCAGTGGATTGGTTGAGTGGCATCAAGTTGACCGTGTGATGCGCCAGCTGATCCCAGATGCCTTTGAGCCGTTCGTGTCACAATCACACTTGAAAGGAAAGGAGGTGCTGAAGCCCAAGGACGTGGCGTGTTGGCATGTGCATTGGGCAAATACCCAAGCAGTTACAGTGAATGGTGTCATGGAGGTAGGCCAGATCCTGTGCACCTACAGCAGTACATGTATTGGCATCAACATCGTTCTATCATCCAGATTGGCAATTCGTCTTAGGTTCCTCGCCGTGCGGGATATATGGCGACAGTACAAGACTAGCATTTTATGATAAGTTTACCACATTGGTTATTAGCACACTTCATGTATTTGTTAGGGGGTATAATATGAATTCAAGCCCTTATACTATATATGTTGTGCAGGCCTTGACCTTGGGCCGTGCATTTCAACACATGCGGCGCGCCTCCCAGTAGTACACCCAGGGTGCATTGGCGTAAGATCATTTCTGGTCAGAGATGGATCATGTTGTGTCCTAGATGCAGTGGCGCTGGAGCTAATGTGGCATCACGACATATTGGCCATGCCCTCGTATTTTGACTTGTCAGATACATCGACCCAGCCAGCGATGTAGACGCAGTGGTTTTAGCCACCCCCGATATACCCATGGACCCAGACGCCTCCTCAGCCCGCCCCGTTACACTATGCACAGCAGGCCTGTACACCTATGTAGCAGCCCCCACCAGCATACCCGTAAGCCCATACCCTATCACAGCAGCCCTCACCAACATACTAGTAGGACTACTAGTCATATCCACCACTTCCCACATAGTGGACTTAGCTCCCACAGTAAACCCAGCCAGGGCCGAATGGATCATCCTACATGCAGTTTACCTAGGCTAGTCAGGGCATTCATCCGTTTACATCAATCCCATCAGCCCCTTTGTGTCTACCCATGTCATCCCCATTTGTGTACGAGTTGATGCAGATGAACATGCCCCCATCAGCATCGACGGGGACCCAATACACATATTCAAAGGGACACGGTGAGGCAGACCCTTCCACTTCCCCTCTGCGGGTTGAAGACTATCTTGCCCTATCACAGGATGATGCCCAGGGTAGGGATCGGTAGCCCACGGCCGAGGATTTGTTGCCACTGCTAGTTGGGAAGCGCCGGGCTACCTTACAACTTGGACGAGTCTAGCCCTCTCGCGTAAAGAAAGGATATCCTCTGGAGCGTAGCTTGTGATTTTTATTCTTTTTTTGTCATTTATTATTTTATGTAATTTATCCTTAATTGTATGTATATGAATTGTTTACCTTTAGCAAACAAGTTTTACATGCATTATAGTTTGGTATTCGTAAGTACGATTGCACCAAAATTACATCAAACATTACATCCCAGAACACATTGAGAATTAAAGCAATTCAATACTTTAAACATTACACAAAGTGAATACAATATGATACATCTATATCAAACATTATTACAAGTTTCTGATGGACAAAGTTTATCACAATTGTTGTGGTGTAAAGCTAGTTTGATTTTGGGGGCACCTGGCAATGTTATGCCACGATTGACAGCAATTTGATCACCTTCGTCTAGAATGGTTGAAATGGGATGGAATATGTGGCCTTGTATTCTTTGACTTTATATTCAAGCGGGAACATGTTTGATGATGTCACATTCAAATAGCATGCAACTACCTGGGCATGTGAACATGGCAAATGATAAGCTGTTCACTTGCTGTAGGTACATGTCTTCTCATAAAATCTGACCACTTGTACAGGACGTCTGTCAGTGAATGATTTCGGCAACCGGCCGACATGTTATGAAGGTTTGACTTTGCCTCCCACTTGTCAAACAATTCTCTGACTCTAACCGGGATGACAAATTCTTGTCCTGCTCAATGCCTTGCATGTATAGACCAGTTGTAGAAGTATTCAACACAGTTTATGAAAGTGTGCGATACTAATGCTGTGATGGGCAAATACCTCGCCCAACAAGGACACCGTTGAAACACTCCACACTGTTTGTAGTCATCATACCCTACCTCGAACCTCCATTAGCACACGGCATTCACAACTCCCGGTCTATGTTGGTGAGATAGTCGTATGCCTGTCTACTAGCCCTACTTGGTGTTGGGTCAACTTCCAATATTTTTCGCATTATTTCTACGTGTTTGTGGACTTGATTTTTCTTACCAGCTCTTCAACATAAGTCCTTTATACACTAGTTGTGGAACTGTCTTATGACATTACTTTTGAGGTGCCTCAAGCATATCCAATGCTTCACCCGCAATTGCCCATTAGATGAGATACGATTCACGGTAGCAAAAATTTCTGCGTGTCTATTAGACACTATACAAATCTCATTCATATCATAAAGAAAGTGCATCTGTATCAGACACTATACAAATCTCATCCATATCATGGAGAAAATACGTCCATACCAGCTGACGGAACCATGGCCATCTATCGGTTGTCTCTGTATCGACAACTGCAAAAGCCAATGATAAGATCTGCCTGTTCACATCAGTTGTCAATGCTGTTAGAAGATGCCCCTTGCATTGACCGCGCAGGTGGGCCCTGTTGAGAGAAAGCACTTGACGACAATGCTTCCACGTTGCAATGCAAGGTGTAAATGCCCAAAACACATAATTGAAAATTTTGGTTCCTTGCGTTGACCCTTGGAAGAACTTGCATGTCAAAACTGTCCCCGGATTAGTTGCTGTGACATTTCTAAAAAATCGTGGAAGTAACTAGTACGACTTGCCTCAATCGCCGTACACCATTTCGATGGCCTTATTTTTGCCACGCCATGCCTTTTCGTATGAAATGTTCACGTGAAAAGTGTCCATAATGTGTGCTCGTACAAAACCCACCTCGAAATCAGGCTTGTGTTTTATGAAGTGCATAACTGTATATCCGACAAGTGCAGTGGTAGCATTTTTATGGTCGGACCTTCGTCTATCACCGAAGCAATTATGCACAGCCCAATAATTTGTTATTCCAAATTGGCAGTGCGTGGATTTCTGAATTGCCAACAATTCCCACCTACATGGATTTCTAGGGTTGGAAGCATTTACGCAACAAATAACAAATAAATTTGGTTCAGACCTCCTAACTTTGTATTCAAGTTGTACCTTTATCAAGTACATTTGAACTGCCCGAATCACGTCCTTCTTCGACAGGAAAACCATTCCTTTGGCCAATTCCTTCTCGTTCTCGTCCCAAAATATGTGCATTTTGTGCTTCTCCATACTATCCATATAATATTCTTGACTAACAGTATAGAACTGAGCAGTTTCAAGTACACTGTGCATCGGTATCGCACTGCCACTAGACCCTGTGCCACCTGAAAGCCCCTTACATTCAACATTAACGTTCCTAGGGTTTGCATTACCATCGAAGAGCTCATCATCATCGTACCAAGCATCGTTCTCGTTTAGGGCCATGTCCTCATCTTCTTCGTCAGGTTCGGACTGAAATGTGTCTATGTTCAGGTCCACCCTCACACCATGAGATGGACCTGGTATGTCACTCCCATCAACGACGTAATGTGATGGTTCGGCATTCAAGTCGGGAACAGCGCAACCATGCTGGAAATCGCTGCTTCGTTGTGGGATGTATACATCGTCTACCTTTACTTCGACAATAACATGAGCAGTATTCATGTTATTATCATCACATGCTATCTGAAACACGTCCATCAAATCTTCATTGTTGTTGATTGCGCCTTGTTAAAATATAGATACTATAACTGTACGACCCCCGATTGGAAATGATGAGATAGCTCAACCCTGTCGATGCCATAACGCAAATTACGTTTCTCATAGACATTATAAACAAATTCATTGTATGATGTTTCATGTGTTATTTTGACCTTACAAACAGGCTTCGTAGTTTTATATTCGATACCGTAAAGGCCATTAATTTTTTCTCCACCATAATATAAAAGAACAGAGACTGTATTCATATTTTTTGACTAATTAAAAATTAAGTGAATAGTATATAAGTATGTATGTGTGGAAGATAATTGTAGAGATTTTGGGCATTTCGAAAATTAAAGAGACTAGGCGGATTATATATGGGCAATAAGAATTTTGGATCAGGATTGTTGGGCCTTCTGAGAATGAAAAAGCAGGGATTAAATAGGGGTTCAAGCCATTCAGGGTCGGTAGCTGAATAACCGTTCAAGGGGAGTAATGGCATAAAGGAACAATAAGTCACTTACCGTTCAAAGAGAGGAATAGTAAGTCACTTACCGTTCAAGCTGACAAGTGACTTACCGTTTACTCAAAATATGCTCTGACACGTGTCAGAATGGTAAGTCACCTACTGTTTTGGTAGGTGACTTACCAAAAAAGGTATTTCTGAAACAAATTTAAAAAGAAGGGTATTTTTGCTATAAAATTTTAAAACGAGGGTATAAAAAAATTTTCGAATGAAATGTAGCATCCACATTAAGTTTAAGCATATTGGGCGGGGGGCCGTGCCAGACTATAGTTGTTGTATGTTCAGCATCAGCCCTCACTTGCGGAATTCGATCTAGCAAAATGGCTTGCTTCCAGAATTCCATCATACTAAAAGCACTACATGAAATGACCACTTCTTTTCAAGTCATTCCATTATACTAAAAGCACTAGTTGCTATTAATCTTTAGAATTATGAAATTAAAGGGATATGTGTTTTCTTCATTTCTTTTTTCAAGAAGTGGTTTGTGTTGCGTTTATTAAAGCTTTTATTTAAAACACTTATCTTATTTAATAAATTATGTAAAAATATTTTTTTGTATGTTATCAATTTTACATAGATGCTTTCTATAAGATGTTTATTTGAAGTTATATAAAATAAAATAGATCTAAGATACGTATATCTTTTAAGTTATAAAAGGAATAGATTAGGTATTTTGAGAATGTATAATATTTTCATATGGGTATAACTCGACCAAAAACCTAGAGAGATGCCCTAGGATGGGGAATCAGTAAACAAGATCCAAGAATCGAGAGTGTCAGCTAAAAATACCACGTGAGTTAATTTGGAATTGAGATTGAGGCTGAATAAGCATCACGGGCTGACTCAGAGACTTAAGACCTTGGCTTAGCAACGAATGAAGGGAAGCTTTTCGAGCTTTCTTTGCCAGCAACTTATGTAGTGGTTGGCTTTATAAAGCTCACTAAGCAAAGCTTCCTTCCCTTTTAATATTAAATTACAATAGTTAGTTTTAAAAAAAGGAATCAAGTGTCCCAAACTTTATTCCATAGTCGAAATCTTTGTGATGTCAAATCAAAAAGGATGCTTTGTTGACCTATAACCTTGGCAGCAGATTTTGGGATAAGCACGGAAAGTAAGATAAGGTTGCTTGAAGAGGTATTATACATAAGAGGCCTAGCTAGGTCAATAGTTCGGACACCCAACTTCTTTCCCTGAAAGATTTAGAGAAAATAGAGTTTTTCCATTCTAAACTTCTCTGAGTATATAATACATGATTTATTCTACATGTTGACATACGTACATACACAAAAGAGTATAAGATATGGATTACAACAGATTAGTTATAAAAGACTTCACTAACTAGCATCCTTATCGAGCATCTTTGTCACGCCCTTGCAAGCGAAGCCAGATCTTGTGGAACATAATTTGGTGAAGCATACTATAGATAGGCTCTTTGTCATTATATCAGCTAGTTGATCCTAAGAAGATATAGAACAAACATTCAGCTGATTTACTGCAACCTTTTCCCAAACAAAGTGGAAATCAATCTCAATATGTTTTGTCCTAGCATGAAAAACAAGATTCGCTATTAACTAACTGGGACCAACATTGTTAGACCACAACATTGGACTTCAGGGCAATTTCATTTGTAACTTAGAGAAGAAAGACTAGTGCCAACAAATTTTTGAAGTCTCATAAGCTATGGCTTAATATTATGCCTCTGTGCTAGAATAGACAGTGGTTGTCTGCTTTTTAACTGACCAAGGAATCATATTTGGACCAAGGAACACACAATACCCATTGGTACCGGGTTTATCATTTAGAGAGCTAGCCCAATCAGAGTCTGCACATACATGTAAAGAGAAATCCATAGAAGCAGTGATTTCCAAACCAAAGCTCATAGTGCTTTAGTTGGTTGGTGCATAAACTGGCAGACTTTGTTGATAGTAAGAGCAATATGTGGCTGTGTGAGTATCAAATACTGTAAAGCACCTATAATACTAAAATAGAAGAAAGGGTCTGGATAAGGATCACCTTCATGAAAATATATATTTTGGTTTGGCACTCTCAAAGATGAAATAGGTTTAGTAGGCAAGAATTTAGCTCGTTCAAGACGATCTTGGATGTATGAGTAACATATACTCTTAGAAAATAAGCAAGAGAGCCAAGATCTTTTACAGCAAACTCAGAGTGCAAAGTGGCAATTGTGGACGTTATAGACTTCGAGCAATTTTCGGTGATAATGATATCGTCCACATATACAAGAATCATCATAGTCACTGGGTTAGTCATAACAAGATTAGGGGCTCGTTTGGATTGGCTTTTTCCAAAAGCTTTTTTCTAATAGCTTTTAAAAAACAGCTTTTTTTGAGAAGCTACAAATTTTGACATCTAAAAAAAGCTGTATTTGAGCTTTTTTTTTTTTTTTAGAGTTTCAGCGTTTTTAGAAGCCAAATCAAATATTTATTACAAATTTAATGTAAAATTTTTTAGGAAAAAAATTCTTTTTTCCAAAAAAAACAATCTAAACAGGCCCCAGGACTTGACATGGAATAATTGATTAGGGGTTTGATAGTATACCATAGAGTTTTTTTGGAATATCTATGGTCATAGGGAATCTATCATTTGTGCCCAGGTCCATTGAATATTGCCTTGCAACTATTCAGTTTATCTAGATGTTGGGAACCGTTACTCGACAATATCTTCAATTAGTACAAAGATAGTCCTTATAATACCGGTTTAAGTTTAAACCTACGGAGTTACGCATATGGTTGAGAATTAGTTGGAGGATTTCCCTGTTGTAATAATCTCGGTCACGTTTAATTGGCAATTGGATGTTTTATTATTTAATTATGAATTAAATAATGTTACGGGTAATTAACATTATAGATAGTTAATTGAGAATTAAATATTGTAGTATTTAATTAGATATTAAGGGTCATGGAATTAATTTTGACTATGTCTAGCTAGCACCGGATATGTAGATCAAATTAATTCATGGCTTATTGTTTATAAATTAAATGTAGATTTAATTTGGGCTTTAATATGGATTTGAGAAGTCCATAATTCTAAGTCCAAAGTGTTGGACTTACTGAGTTGTGAGACTGAGCTTTATGGAAAACCCATATCTCCCTCTATAAAGAGAGTTCACGTTATTTTCTATTGACCATGGTTTTTTGTGATGGTTTTTTGTGATGGTTTTTTTGTGATACCTAATCGTAAAAGAGTTGTCAGAATTATCTCCCAAAACCCTAAACTAGAATAGCCTCCTCTAACAAATCTTGATCGCATAGCCTTCTCCAATAATTCTTGATCGCTTATAAAAAGGAGGAGCTCGACGCTTCTGCAGGGTAAAGCTTTTAGTGCAAGAATTATGAGGTAATTCTTATTCTACGTTTCTTGAAAATTTTTAATTTATAGAGCTTGATCCTACATGAGAAATTCTCAAAAAAAGTCTCTCTGATTTCCTTAAGTGGTAGCAGAGCCAAAGCTCTTTTTTCATTAGTTTTATGACTTTATTGCATCATTAGATTTCAAAATTAATTGTGAATTAAATTCTAAAATCATTATTACATGTTCTTGATATGACTTGAATCTGTCAACTTTTAAATTGCAATCCAATTGTATTTAATGTGCCCATATTCTGCTTGTTTTAATCTGTTTGACTCCTGTATGCCATTAAAGCTCATATTGCATTAAAAATTTTAGAAAGCAAAACAAAGCTATCAGGTGTTGAACTTTTGTATTTACTACGATTTGGAAATAATCACTACTATTTGTCCAAAGGGCTTGTCTCGACAAGAGGAACATCCTTTAATCTCATATGTTGATCAAATATTTACAGTGGAAAAAAATCAAACAACAAAACTTCATGTGACCATGGTTTTTGAAATCATCTTTTTCTAACCTTTGACTGTTGAAGCCATATATCTTATCAAAAATAAGAACAAAATTTGTTCTTTTTCCATATTTTGTTTATGTTAAGCACCATACCACCATTTCCCAAGATCTGTATAATATATTTTTATTGCTGGCCAAGAGTAAGACTCAAACTTCTTAGTTCTATTAATTCTCATGACATTGTGGTAAAATTTTTTTCTGAAAGCCAAGATTGCACCGTGATAGTCACGGCCCTACTTTTGTTACCATCGTGGTGCTACGAATACCAACAAAGGTTGTTGGCATGATATCTGAAGAGTTTTGCGGGTTGGTGTTGTTTGAAAAATGCTGTTAAGGATGTTTAAAGTTTTTGTCTTTAAATAAAAAAAAAATGTTTTTATTGTTGCCTTACTGCGGCCATTCAAGATGACTGGATCTTTGGTTGGTTTCTTCTTTGGTGGCTATTCTTGAAGAGATTGCACCTAGGGTTTTTCAAATGATGACTATAAAAAAAAGGGTTTTTGAACACTAGAAGTTTTGGACCTGCAATCTTAGTTTTGCAAAGTAAAGGCTTCACCAGCTTAACTGACCATGTACTTGTTATTAAATGTGTTTGTTTACCCTTTTTGGTTGAGAAAGAAAAATGATGATGTTGTAGCTAAATTGGAACTAACGAAGGAAGATCAAAATGCTACAAATCATTAAGAAGAAAATGAAAAGTTTCAAAGAGAAGGTAAAGAAGGTCCATCTCTTCAAGAGCAAAGAAATGAAGTTGATAAAGAAGAGGAGGATTGAGACAATTACCAATGGACACAACGACTTGCCAAGAGCTTGGAAATTTGTGAAGAATCATCCATTAAGGAAGTGATAGGTGATCCTAGTAAAGGTGTAAGAATGAGAGGTAATGTAAACAACTTTTGTGAACATCATACATTCCTATCCCATATTGAATCCAAATGTGTTGATTATGCTTTACATGGTAATGATTGGATGATGGCTATGTAAGATGAATTGCATCAATTTGAAAGAAACAAATTATGAAAAATACAATACAATTTTTAAAAGATCTCTTCATGGTTTCAAACCTAAAACTTTTAAGGTGGCATTACAACCTTAATATAATGTGTTTGTTCTATGTCAAACATATGGAAAATATAATATAATTTTTAAAAGGTCTCTACATGGTTTCAAACATAATACTTTTAAGGTGGCATTACAACCTCTTAACCTTCTTTGCTATATGCTTCTTTTGTTCAATTGGTTCCCTTTCATTATTGCATACAGCGAGTTATGGACTTGTTATTTTAGACTATCAACTTAAATTAGCATTAATCAATTTAAATCGACAGTGGGCTTTTGGCCTTTGGGCCAAGGGCCAAGTTTTATTATTAGGCATGTTTTTAATTAGTATCACTAATTAATAAATAAAAGTCATGTATAATTTAATTAATTTTTAATTAAATGATATACAAATTGATAAATAGCTTATTAAATTCTCACAAACTATTTTTATTTGATAAAATAGCAATGTCCTTTGTAATAAATATTTGACATTTATTTTAAGATCCTTTATTTCAATTAATTAAAAGGTGTTTTAATTAATTGGATATATACTAAATTTTTGGAAATTTTATTTTTAACACCAATTAGTTTAAAAAATTGTTTCAATTAATTAGGTAGGCCCTTAATTTGCCAAAAATTTTTTTTGACCCTAATTAATTGACAAGTAGTTCTACTAATTGGATAATAACCCAAAATTAGTAAAAATTGAGATTTTGACTCCAATTAATTCAAAGAGAAGTTTTAATTAACTGACAAAGGCCCATTAATGAGTCAAAATCACTCCAATTAATTTAAAAAAGAGTTTTAATTAATTAGATTAGCCTTTTAGTTGGTCAAAATAGTGATTTTGACTCCAATTAATTAGAAAAGAGTTTTTAATTAATTGAATAACATCCAAAAGCTAGTCAAAAATAGATTTTGACTTCAATAAATTTAAAATAAGATTTTAATTAATTGGAAACCCCTTAATTAGTCAAAAAGGAGATTTTGACTCCAATTAATTTTAAAAGACGTTTTAGTTAATTGGAGGGCTTGATTCAATATAATAAAATTGATCCAATAATTGTGCGATAAAATCATGAAATTCTTTATGTCTTTTCTTTGTTATGATGTATGCCATATTTTGGTGTGGTTATGGGCTTGTCTTTGATATAAATTATTATATGTGTTTATCAATTATTGTAATTATTTTTGGGATTGGAAAGCCTAGTCCTATCTAGGTTTCCCAATATCTACAGGTAACAATCTTGCTTGCATTATGGAGTGGCCATGATGACTTTAGTAGGCCATACTAGGAAAGCCCATAACCACCCGCACATATTTATTCATGTTGATATATATTATTTTTGTATGCCAATTGTGATTAATTAACGGGATTAATTAAAGGATTTGGCTATTAAAACAAATATGCTTATTGTCTCTACTAAATCCTTTAGATTATTAGGTCCATTAAGTGGTTTGGACATAGAGATGTCCAAATCATTGCCTCCCATTAAAGTAAATAATAATGGGCCTAATGTTATGATAAACGTTGGAGGCACTCAGGCCTGGCCTTTTGTTGGAATATTGGGATTATAATTCACTATATGAACTTCTTGGAATCCTTACTAATAAGTAGGTAAGTCGACCTTAGACGGGCTTGCTCATCAGGCTTAGAGGTAGACCTTGGAGTTCATGTTCATGGTTTGATCTAACTGAGCTTTTTGGTCAGTCCTGCTAAAGAGATCCTTGGGGACAAAACTAAATACTGAGAGTTGCTTGGAGAAGCAATTAGTTATGAACCTACCAAGTAGTGTCTATAAGTGGGTCGACCTCATTCGGGCTTATGTACAGTTGTTTTGGACCTCGGTACTCACTAAAGGGGTTTGGATTTGGAAATCCCTTTCGATTGAAGGTAAAGGCTATTAGTTTGAATAAAATAGTGGGGAAATCCTTTACACATTAGCGTATGTCTCTAGGAATGATGATTCATATACAATGGCATGTTTACATTCTTTGTATTTGTTATTTGTTTTCATAAGTCTCAATACATTGTAGATATATTACTATTTGATAGCAATATAATTAATCATAATCATAAATATGTTTTGTATGTTCTAAACAAACTCAGCATAAATGAAACCAATTAGCTACCAAGTGTTGGGATGATCACCAATTAGTTGATGAGGTATAAAGTCTGCAGTGAAAGATCATCTTCATAGTGGATAGTATGTATGCTAGCTTATAGATCTACATTAAAAAATTGGATGAGTCTCCCTATACATTTGATGATGTAGAGAGACATAAAGATCAAATATGCTGTCTTCGACACGTAGTTGAGGGATGGAATGTCTATGTATAGTACAAGACATAATAGATTGAGAAGAAAATGTTACTTGACTACTTCATTTAAGAAGATAATTAGGTATATTATTCTCAAGTCTCACCTCCCAATATCAACTTCCTTCTTGAATTTGCTCAAGACATGCAAGTCAATTGTTGACTATAATGGACTTTTCAAGCTACTAGGGATCCTCTAGAGAGAACATTATTTTAGTGGGAGGTTAATCATCCATTAAATTACTAAGTGAGGTTTAGAACCCCACCAGGTAGTTGCAATTGGTTTGCATGCAATACGTCTTTGAAAATCTAAATGCTAGAAGAAGAAGAAGAAGAAGAATAAGAGTTTTTAAAGTCTAGTGTTGTTGGGTCATATACAAGCATCATCATCATCATAGTCATTGGACGGCTTAGTAGGAGCATTGTTGACATGCATGGTACCTGGAGAGTTATTGGTTGTATTTGGTGCTTAAGTTGTCAACAAGGCTTGAGTGGAAATATTTGTCCCCTGTAATTGTGAAAGCAATGCTTGGACATTTGGAGTTAAAGAACTAAAACTAGAGCCACCTTCTGCATCTTGCAATGCATGTTACTCATGCATGAGTAATTTAGCATGGAGTTGCCAGAAAGATAAAAGAAGATTCCATAATTTTCTTTTATAGTAATAAATGACCTATAGTATTTAGGAAGACCTTTTGACTTGATTAATACCAATTCCGAATCTGAGACTTTATCACCAATTGTCGCAAGACTCGAAGAAATAAGCTGAACTTTTTGAAGGCATTTGGCAATGGTCATGTCATTTTTCTTGATGTTATGCAATTGATGTCGTAGAAAAGACTGGCAAGTCATAGGCTGATGAAGAAAGGATTCCTCCAATGATAACTAGAGATCTACAGACGTCTCAGAACCCAGAACTTGATACACCAAGGAATCTAATAGAGTGGTAGCAACACAAATAAGCACAAATCGATCAGTGATTTGCCATTCCTTATAAGTGAGGGTACTTGCAACAAAGGAAGTACTACTTGTGACTTTGGCTGAAGAGGGGGTGGATGGAGGTGTAGTAGGAGATGGAGTAAAAATTGCTTCAGCGTAAGACATTGGTGTTTTGTCCTTTGATGTGGAAGTAACAACTATCGGTGTTAGGGCATTTATAGAGCTATCAACATAAGAGACCAAGCAATTAAAATGGTAGAAGTTGAGAAATTGGGTTTTCCGCACAAGATAATTAGCATTATCAAGTAAGACGGTCACAAACATTTTGATGTTAGAAGGAGCCTGAGAAAAGTTAGTGATGGAAGAAACCATGTTTGAGGAAAGAATATTAGGAAACCATAGGCCAAGAATGAGAAGACTTATGTCAATGTGAAGCTGATACCATGAAAGATTTAGAGAAAATAGAGTTTTTCCATTCTAAACTTCTTTTGAGTGTATAGTACCTAATTTATACTACATGTTAACATATGTACATAAACACAAGAGAATAAGTTATGGATTACAACGTACATACATACAAGAGTATAAGAGATGGATTATAACATATTAGTTTTAAAATACTTTACTAACTAGCATCTTTATCACTCCTACTTTTTATACACTTAAGCTTACTAAAAGCACTAGTTTGCATCCTAATGTGATTTTGGGGTGTGACCCTAGAAAATCCCGTAAGTGCACAGGTTGTGTGTAGTAAAACAAGCAAGCGCGGGGTCGTATTCCATAGAGAGGCATATAATAAGCTCGGTTCCTAAGTCAAATGTGTTCTCAAGAGCTATGGGAGGCCTAATCTAAGACTTTTTGGTATTTTAGATTAAAGGGAGCTTGGGAAAGGAAGTTAAAACCACAATTAGACCTAAACTAAAGGCAAAGAAGCTAAATGAAGATAGAAAATGATAAAAGGAAGTTCAAACTACCTAAGAGAGAATGAAACACCAATAGGGGAGTTAAGGGTAATCCTACTAGGTTGTGGGTCTATTACACTTTTTTTCTTGGGATTAAGTAATGGATTAAAAAGCCCTCTAAGTCTAGAAACTTAATTAGCTAATGTATTAACCTTAAAGCTTAGGTACGGGTCTATTCCTAGGTAGGCCTCCCCAAGGTATAGTGTAGTCCTAAGATTCAAAGGTTTAAGGCTAGCTTAGAAGGTCTTCTGGGTAGTGTTGATTGTTCTATACTTAGCACCTAAACCATTAGTTGGGTTTAAAACAAAGGCTTAAGTTAATCTAAGTAGGATTAGACTATTTGGAGCCCTATTAGTTGGATTTAAAACTAAAGAACCCTCAACCTAGTCTAAACATCAATTATGAATCAACAATCAATCACTACGACAAGCTAGTAGCACATTGTAAGCTCATTTTAATGCATGCTAGGAAAGTGAACTCCTAAAATACTCATGAAGAAGTGTATTAGAAGCTATAGAATTGATTCATAACAAGCATACAATGATATTTTAACTTGTTTTCATCCAAAAGAGTGTTACATGTTCATGAATTGAAAGCGTATGTTAGGCATGTGATACTTGATTCCAAAGAATAAGAGGAAAATTGGTACATATAGCTACTGCCTTTCTCTTATTTCTTCCATCTCCCCTCATCTTCTTTAATTTGCGACTACTTCTCTTCTTTTCTTTTTCACTTATCAGCTAACTTCTCATCTCATTTTCTTTATCTTGCTCGAGCTTTTTCACTATTCCAATTCAAATTGAGCTATTTTCTAGCTCTTTTTAAGCATGATTATTAGCTCTTCTCCAGCGTTTTTGGCTTAGCTTTAGCACGCTTGGCTTCTTTGAGCATCTGGTCAAATTAGCCCTCTTTTAAGCTTTACTGTAGTCACAAGAATATATGATTAACGGCTAAAGTGCTCGAGCTATCTGCTGCTCATGTACGTGGGCTAGGGGGTGTTTATAAGCTGTTTAGCTCAGGTTTATGAGTTAGGTTGGTGAGTTTATTAGCTTATGCGGTTAAGCTTGTATGGGCCGTAAGAGAGAGGAAGAAGAGTTGGTCTAATAGAAAGAGATATTTTGGGGAGAAAGAATTTGATTCATTATTATTCATCAAATCTTTATAGTACAATTGAGCTATTTATAGCTGAAAAATGAGCTCAGTAACTGTCTTCTAGTTAGTCATTGAAAAAGAAAATGGAGGAAAAATTCTCTAACCTTTTGCAGCGTGAAGTACTCCCCCGCTAGTCGTCAATCACCTTATGAGAAGATAACTGTTGTTTTCACAATGCTAAATGCCTAGGTTCTAAAAATATTAGAGAGGAGAATTTTTCTCTTCCTAATATTGTACTATGAAGAACTCAGACAGAGAAGAATAGTGGAGAGAAGTTTGCTTTTTTTTTTTTCCTTCTGTAGAGCATAGTTCTCTTTTTTGTACTTTTTTTTATTATAACTGCTAAGAAGCAGTTTTATTTTGATTAGGAAAACTGCTAGAGTTAATTTCCTTAGTAATTGCTCTACTTTATCCGTATCATATTTTGGTCGGGTCAACTTAATTCTGGGTGCCCATTCATATTCATTTTCTTACATCTTTTACTCGCACATGATGGGTTAGACTTCATATGCTTAGCTAGATACTTCAACTTCATTTCCATTTCATCTCTTTTACATGTATAGAACCATCATACTTGGCAAATAGGTCGTGCGACCAGCAAGCATATGAATATTGATTGCTATTAACCTGTTAAGGTATATAGCTGCTCAAACAATTCATGCCCTTTTCATGTCTTGCAGTGTCCTAGACAAAATTTATAATGTCAATATTATAGTGACTCTAACCCTCATACAACATACCACTTTATCCTTGTGATAGCTAGAGTCCACCTTTTACAATATCATGTGTTCTCGTTATCATGTCTTTATCCATATCGACTAACATGATCGATCGACCATCAAACACATGTTTTGATATTAAATTTAGTCTTCCTTTTGCACATGAATCTTTCTATAACAATTAGGTTGCTTTCTCAGACATGTCTCTTTAGGTCGAATCATTCATGACCATCAATAACATGCTAAAGTAGTATACACCAAATTAAAATATTAAGAAACATCCAAAAGTAACAAGGACACATAATATAGTTATTTATAAAGGTCTCATACAGTGAAGAACCAGGGATCATCATTCATTACCCTAGTGGTTGTATTAAGCACACGTGGTATGACTCACGTGCTACAGTATTACCAATTCTTGTGTCGTATGTCTCAAACTTATTAATACTGTACATATGTATAGTTAGACAATCCTCATTGTCTAAAATGAATTCGTCAATTGACCAACCCTTACTTAAAATCAATTAAGAATTTCACATCTGGTTGTGATG
This sequence comes from Cordia subcordata, assembly GCA_028554755.1. Lineage (NCBI taxonomy): Eukaryota > Viridiplantae > Streptophyta > Magnoliopsida > Boraginales > Cordiaceae > Cordia > Cordia subcordata. The sequence goes on from JAPTOF010000008.1 coordinate 13,493,137, forward strand.
GACTAAGTAGATAGTGGGAATCTCCTTTGATCACGAAAGGACATGTTCTGAACATGTGCATGATCTCATCTTAATCTTTTATTAAGGCGACTGTCATTAACTCAAGTTTAAGGGTTCTTTTCTTTTCATTACTCAGTCTCATCTTTGCGCACCTCCTTGTGCCAAAAGCAATTGTCCATGTGAGAAGGCCAATCCAGAGTCTATCAGACATACTTTTGTTTTTCATTATATGCACAAAAATAAATATCAATGAATCAAAATATTATATATAATGGAAATATCAATGCACTTTACTTTGCGATATTTATCCATCAAATTTTGCGTAATCCAATAGATCTAACATGATCCAGAAAGACATCCCTTGCTAGAGATTTTGTAAAAGGATCCGCAAGCATATTGCGTGTGGGGATATATTGCAAAGTCACTTTCTTTTGTGCAACAATATCTCTCACAAAGTTATACTTTGTATCTATGTGTTTGGTTTTACTGTGATATTTGGGATCTTTGACATAGGCCATTGTCGCTTGACTATTATAGTATATCGTGATTGGACTCCCACTACCGTTTGAGAATCCTAAATGCTCAAAGAATCTTTTTAACCAAACAGCTTCTTGAACTGTAGCTGCACAAGCTCCAGATTCAGCTTCCATAGTGGGCAAAGCAACACAAGTTTGTTTCTTGCTGCTCCAAGATATAGCACAATTGTTAAGCAAGAATACACAACCCGAAGTTGATTTGCGTCCATCCAAGTCGCCAGCCCAATCAGCATCAGTATATCTTTCGAGGCATAAACTTGACCCTTGAAAGCAGAAAGCATGGCTTTTAGTACCTTTCAAGAACCTTAATGTTCTCTTTATAGCTTTCCAATGCTCTGGTCCAGGATTCAACTGGAAACGGCTAACCAAACCAACGGCAAAACAAATGTCTAGTCTAGTACACATCATGACATACATAAGACTACCAATGGCACTCGAATGGGGCACAGTTGACATTCTTTTCTTTTCTTTTGAAGTGTTGGGACATATGCTGATACTTAAATTCAAGACTTTAGCTATCGAAGTGTTAATGGCTTTACAATTTGCCATTCGAAAATGTTCAAGTATCTTGTCAATGTAAGGCTTCTGATATAGGGACAATAGCCTTTTCAACCTGTCTCTATGAATTTTAACACCAAGAATATAGTTTGCTTCTCCCATATCTTTCATCTCAATTTGGGAGAATAGCCACTCCTTATTTGGTTTGACAAAATCTTTGTCATTACCAACTAATAGAATATCATCCACATAGAGAGATAATATAACAAATTTTTCTTTGAAACGCTTAACATATACACAGTGGTCTTCATCTATCATTTCAAAATCATTTGGTGAAATGACTTCATGAAATCTTATATTCCACTGTCTAGATGCTTGTTTAAGACCATAGATTGATTTTTGCAATCTATAGACTTTTCCTCTGAACCATTTTCCACAAAGCCTAAAGGTTGTTCCATGTAAATCTCCTCTTCTAGATCTCCATTGAGAAATATGGTTTTGACATCCATTTGATGCAATTCCAAATCTAATTGCGCTACTATAGCTAGGATAAGGTGAATTGAGGTAAATCTTACAACAGGAGAAAAAGTTTCTTCGAAATCAATTCCTTCTTATTGTGTGTAGCCTTTTACTACTAAGCGAGCCTTATATCTCTCAATAGAATTGTTAGCTTTTCTTTTAATTTTGAGAACCCATTTGTTCCTAATTGTTTTGTTTCCTTTTGGAAGGTCAACCAACTCCCATACTTTATTCTTTTTCATTGATTCCATTTCCTCTTCCATCACCTTTTTCCATTCTTCTTTAGCAAGACATGATGGCTCATGTACTGTCTTAGGTTCTTCCTCATTCTGTGGAGTTATCATAAAGACTTTTCCTTCGATTTCAAATCGACGACGAGGAATTGTTCCTTGACTACTCCTTCTAGGATGAAGTTCTTGTGAAACAAAATCACTAGATGATGCAATATCTTCTTTGGATCCAAGAATTTGAGGTACATCTTCCTCATTTTCTTGCAATTGTGATACTTTCTCTTATACCACATTCAATTGCATAACATCTTCTCTTGTCTTATATAATTCATATAAAACAAGATTCTTGTCAACTTCATCTCTACTTAGAAAGTCATTTTCTAGGAATGTAATGTCTTGTGATTCAATTTCAGTAAGACCTCCATCATTATGTTCACCAATGAACACATATCCTTTAGAGTGCTCAGGATATCTAATAAAGATACACTTTTTACCTCTAGGTCTTAATTTCCATACTTGTGAGATGGATCATGAATGTAGGCTGATGAACCCCAAGGTCTCCAGTATGATAGATTAGGTTTTCTACCTGTCCATAATTCATAGGGAGTTGATGGAAGTGACTTAGTGGATACTTGGTTAAGTATATAGGCTGTAGTCAATAAAGCATCTCCCCATTAACATATTGGGACATTGGCTTGTGCCATCATAGACCTAACCATAAGAGTGTCCTATTCCTTCTTTCAGCCACTCCATTTTGTTATGGCATTCTAGGAATAGTAAGTTGCCTTATTATTCCTTTTTCATCACAAAGCTCTTTGAACTAAGCAGATAGATATTCATGCCCTCAGTCTGTCTTTAAGGTTTTAACTTTTCTTTCTAATTGATTCTCCACTTCATTTAAGAATTTTATGAAGCATTATAATGCTTCTGACTTACGAGAGATCAGATAGACGTAACTAAACTGAGTGAAGTCATCTATAAAAGTGATGAAATAACATTCCTTGTGTCTTGTTTGAACATTCATTGGACCACAGACATCTAAATGGATTAATTGCAATGGATATTCAGCTCTCTTAGCTTTACCAAATGGTTTTCTTGTTGCTTTCCCTGCTAGGCAATTTTCACAAGTTGGCAAGTTAACCTTCGTAAGTGAACCTAGAAGGTTTTTCTTTGCTAAACGATTCATTCGGTCTTGACCAATATGACCTAACCTAGCCTGCCACACAGTTTCTTCCAAATCTAAAGAACTAGAAGAAGCATTCATAGAAAACAACTAGTATTATAACAACTACTAATAGAGTTATTATCATCCAACAATATAAAACCATTAGAAATAAAACCAGAACCATAATAAGTAGTGCCATGATAAATATCCACTTGTTTGTCATGGAAATGCATACTAAAACCTAGCCCTAAAAGAACATTGACCGAGAACAAGTTCCGTTGAATGTCAGGTGTAAAGAAAACATCATGTGGGTACAAAGTTTGACCTCTCCGTAAGCTCAACTTGCATATGTCAATTCCTTTGACTTTAGCTTTATTGTTGTCACCTACATATATCCATCTAGTTCCTGCTGGAATTCGATGGCACTCTACATAGGCCCTTCGGTCTCTAGCTACATGGTTGGCTGCTCCTGAATCCATTGGTCATAAAGGAGAAGAATCAGTTAGCAACACAGGAGCTAGCTACACATACAAAATCATACGAAGATTATTTTGCTACCCTCTTGGGCTCGCTACACTCACAAGCAAAGTGACCCATCTTGTCACAATTGTAGCATTTCAGATTGCTTTTATCTTTGTTCTTTTGAGCATGCTTGCATTTGTTGTTGTGCTCTTTCTTGTTCTTCTTAGAATTAAATTGTTTCCCCTTACCTTTTCCCTTCCAATTCTTCTAGTTTTTCTTGCGCTTGTTGCTTGAGCCCTTTTTGGAGCTTCACTCAGCAACATAGGCCTGACTTAAAGGCTTCACTGCCTCTAAACGCTCATCTTCTTGTACCACATGACGAGCGGCATCATCAAAAGTCTTGATGCCATCATTGTAAGTCAGATTAACTTTCAAATGTTCCCAACAATTTGGAAGAGATTGGATCAGGGCTTGAACCTGTTGTTCATACGTGAGGATAGAACCAGCAGTCTTGAGCTCCCTAATCATGTTTGACATCTCTCTCAAATGTTGCTGCGTGTTATGATTACGTTTCTTCTTGTAAGTGTCAAACTTAATAGTAAACTGACGTAGCTTTGTCAGTGTAGTACCCCCGAACTTCTAATTTAGAGCGTTCCATATTGCATGAGCAGTTGGGTACTACTGATATTCATAGACTAGATCATCATGCATGGAACTTATCAGTATTCCTCTAGCAGTAGAATCTTCCTTTCTCTACGCCTGGCATGCTTTGATGTTCCTCCTGTGCTAGGTTGTCGCACCAGCCTCAGGCTCAATCATTACATTGTTAACTACTTCAAGCACCTCTTGTTCCTCAAGAACATAGCTTATCTTGAGTTTCCATAGGTTATAGTTATCACCATTCAATTTGTCACCCTTATTAAGGTCAGCTATGATAGTTTTTGAAGCCATTTTCTAACATTTGTAGAGACATCCATTAGTACATGTATATATTTAATGACAAGATTGCTAATTAATGCAAATTGAATTGATAGAAATCAAACAAAGAAAGTGGCCTAGAAAGGTCACTAAGTTCACAATCATAGATCACTTCACTTTGTTTATAGACTTATCAACTCAATTTCATCAATGCAATACAATGTTCAATCTTAACATAGAACTCCCACTATTCCATTATATTCAAATATAATAAAGCTTTATGCACAATTAAATTAAGCATAGATAATTTAACAACATTATGGAGTCAATATATAAAAAACGCATAAGCAATTGACATTCACAGAATATATCCAATCTAAACAAAAGATACAGACTATATACATAAGCATGTACATCATTCATCATCATTGTCTTCCATATTGATGAACTTTAACCTTCTAGGAATAGAATCCTCAAAGTTCACTTTCTTAAAGAGAAAAACAGGGTCATACTTTGGTAGACATGAGATGATGGAAAGTTTCTTGTCATAACGCAAGTTAGAATCAACCCTTAACCTAGTGGTCTTATACATATTTAACCAAGTGTAATATTCTAAAAACATGTAGACAATGGTCTTATATCTCCTACACACTCCTTTCACCATGTCCTCAAGTTTTCTTGGTTCCTAAAAACTCTCAAGCATACCAGCCAAGTCTCTTGGAAGGGTATTGAGCAATGCAAGATATTTTTCTTCTTCATTCATTATATACTCGTTAAAAATGAACTCTTGAATCTTTTTGTTTACTATCTTAACATGCTCAATTAATATGTGATCATTTTACATCCTATATCTTGCTAGTTCATTTCTCAAATCCCTGAGTCGCTGCCTCTGGACTTCAGTTCTTGGTACATTAGGAGAACGTACAACTCTCGAAGTCCCGGGAATCCGCTGATTCCTATGACGCCTTTTATAATCAATTACGACACTAATTCTGTGTGCTCGTGATTTTGCATCATATCGCGTACTCTCCATCTTCTCTAGATATTTACTTCCCTTCAACACAAATTAAGGGAAAATAAATTTCCAAGAACTAGGAAATTGAACTAACTAAAAACAAAATATAATTTTTTTTAAAAAAAATGATCCCATTTTTTTTAATAATGTTGATATAAAACTAAAAGGTATAGTTTATAACTCAGTGCTATTTAAAATGTAATTATTTTGTAAGTCCAATCGCAAAATTTTGGGAAATATATAATTTCTATTTTAGTCAGTGTCATAACATTTAAAATAGAGACTAAAAATAAAAAAAAAATAATAGTCTTAGACCAATGGTAAATTCACTACTAAATATTCATGAAGGTCATGGGTTCGAATCTCTGTGGCAGCATATCACTTAGTATTTTTAACTATTACATGATTTAACTATCATATATGTGGACTGCCAAACTTAATACAAAGAAATCCTACAATCTAGTGGTGTATACACTGCCATTACATGTGATGGGTCTCAGGTTTAAGTCTTGCAGGACTCTAGTTTCCCTTCCTTTTTTTTCTTTCTTCAATAAAAGAACAAAACAACATAGTGTAAGATTTGACCCCTGCACCTATGGGTTAATAATTTAACACCTTAACCATCAGACTACAACATGTTTGTGGTTTCCAAATGAAATTGTAGACACTTATGATATTATGGCTTGTTCAAACTGGAAAAAAAAAAAGACCAGAATAGAAACGATTACTCTATTTCCAGACAATTAAGATTTGCAAACTAAACAAGGCATCATGAAAAATTGCTAACATAAATTCAAGCAAATCATACATAACCCATATGAAAAGAAACTCAACAATATCATAATTATGTTATTGACTTTACAAGTTACGAGATTTAGCAAGATGTCCTATAAGATGTTTATCAAAATTCATGCCTCTCAACCAAAAACATACTAGGCATAAAATCATGCTAAATAAAACAAAATCATATGTTTCTCTCACAAAGGAAGACAACCAACCACATGCTCTGATACCAATTGAAAAACAAAAATGGAGGAAAATTTCTCTAACCTCTTGCAGCATGAAGTACTCGCCCGCTAGTCGTCAATCACCTTACAAGAAGATGACCGTTGCTTTCACAATGTTAAATGCCTAGGTTCTAAAAATATTAGAGAGGAGAATTTTTTTATTCCTAATATTGTACTCTAAAGAACTCAGACATAGAAGAATAATGGAGAGAAGTCTGCCTTTTTTTCTTCTTCTGCAGAGCGTAGTTCTTTTTTTTGTACTTTTTTTTATTATAACTACTAGAGTCAGTTTCCTTAATAACTACTCTACTTTATCCATATTATATTTGGGTCAGGTCAACCCAATCATGGGCGCACACCCATATTCAGTTTCTCATAGTTATAATAAACTAAAAGCTAACTAACTTATAACTACTTTTATCATGAGTTGGCATCATTAATGACTTGATAACTCAGCTCTGACTCTTCCTTTGTTTGGCACAACTTTATCTCCTTATCTTCCCCCTCAAAATGATCCTAAGGAATGCTAGGGGAAGCGAAGCTAGAGAAGCATAGATAGACTGTGAAAGAGCCTTTGTCAACAAGTCTACAAGCAAAGCAGCTCAAGCTACATGACTCAAAATGAGCTGTTGAGACTACAATTGTTCTCTGACAAAATGACAGTCAAGATTTATATGCTTAGTCCTATTACGTTAAATAGGATTATCACAATAGAGAATAGGGATGTCAACTGGAATAGAAAGATCCTTGATAATACATGTTAAACATTTTATTTCAGCTGTTGTAGTTGCCAAGCTTCTATATTTAGCCTCTATAGATGATCTTGAGACTATATTTTGCCTCTTTGATGACCAAGAGATGAGATTAGGGCGTAGGAAAACAAAAAACCCTGTGATTGACCTTCTTGTTAGTGGATCAGAAGCCCAGTCTGCATGATTATAAGCTGTGAGCTGTAATGGACCTCTTATAAATTGCAATCCAGTGGAGATTGTGCCTTGAATGAGCTGAAGCACACTTTTAAAGAGTGTAAAGTGATGTTATGTTGGTTGATGCATTAATTAACATACCGTGTTCACTGCAAATTGCAAATCTAGCCTTGTGATGGTCAAATACTGCAAGATACCAACTATGCTCCTATAGAAAGATGGATTAGAGTATGGCAACTAAGAAGATAACTACTTATTGCTATAATTGATAGGCATAACAGGAGTGGAGTAGGCTTGCATTGCATCATACATGCTCTATTGAGTAGGTCAGTGGCATATTTAGTTTGATGGAGTAGAATTCCATCTGCAATGTATGTCACTTCAATTCCTAGAAAATAGTTGACCCTACCTAGATCCTTAATAGCAAATACTGTGGCCATTAGAGGTATTAAGCTGTTGATGGAAGCTGCTAAATTGCCAGTGAGTAGAAGATCATCAACATAAATGAACATGACCAAGAATTCAGACTTTGTCATTTTGATGAATAGTGAATTATTAGCCCTGCTGCAGTAGAAACCATGTTTTAATAAGAAACCGAGAAGTAATTAGTTCCAAGCTCTAGGATCTTGCTTAAGGCCATAAAGAGATTTTTCTCAATAGGCAAACATGATTAGGATAAGCTAGATCCAGGAATCCTTGAGGCTCTAGCATGTACACTTCCTCTTGCAATTTTCCATGAAGAAAAGCATTTGATACATCTAGTTGCTTCATAAGCCAATTTTGATTCAAAGCTAATATGAGAACAACCATTATTGTTTGCATTTTCACAACTGGACTAAATGTTTCATACTAATCCATCCCATGCTCCTGATCATAGCCCTTAGCCACTAATCTGGCCTTGTATCTTGCTGTGGAACCATCTGTATTTTTCTTGATTCTATACACCCATTTATTGATAATTAGAGTTCTGCCTAGACTAAGAGGAACTAGATCTCATGTGTTTTGGTTTTGGAGTACTTGGAATTCTTCATTCATAGCAGTTTGCCAGGCTTGATACTTGGGAGCTTCCGTATAAAATTGTGGTTCATCAAGAGAAGTAATAAGAATAAGAAAGTGTAGCAAGTATCTTGATGGTCTCAAAGAGCCAATCTAAGACCTTGTGACCATATGATGTCTAGTAAGTACAGGATCATGTGTAATAGAGGAAGAAAGTTTTGGTACAATAGGCAAGGTATCTGGCACTAAATGAATAGATGGTGTAGTTATAGGAACTGCAGGAACTGGCTCAGAAGAAGTATGAGTAACACTCTATGAAAGTGATTGTTGAGATTCAGATATGGAAGATAAACGTGCAGAAGATGATGCTATAGTAGATTGTGAGAAAATAAGATTCAAGGGAAACCAAAAATCAGTGGGAGTCTAGTTTTTAGAGGAATTAGATAAGTGTTGATTATAGAGAAATTGATCATTAAAAAATCTAACATGCCTAATATATAGATCACTTTTGTCTCAAGAACATAGCACTTATAGAACTTACAATTACAAGCATAGCCTAGAAACAAGCAGGGTTTGGATCTGTACTCAAGTTTGTGTTTGGTGTGTGGTTCAAGGAGAGGAAAACATAAGCAATCAAACACTTTCAAGTTAGAATAATCAGGTAATTTGTTATAGAGGCATTCTAAAGGAGATTTGTTGCCTAAACAGGTCTAGGATATCTACTCAACACATAATTTGCAGTTGATAGAGCTTTAAGCCAGAACTGTATTAGTAAAAAAGCTTGATGTAGAAGCATAAGGACAGTTTCTATAAGGTATATGTGTCTCCTCTCTGCCCTGCCATTTTTTTGTGGTGTATAAAGACAGGAGGTTTTATGCACTATGCCCTTTGATTGCTAAGTATGCATTACTTTATTAACAAATTTTGTCCCATTATCAAACACTAAGATCTTAATGGAAGTAAGAAACTGAGTATGAATATAATTTAAAAAGGAAACAAATATAGAATGAACTTCTGATTTAGACTTCATAGTATATAGCCAATTGTATCTAGTATAATCATCCACAAAATTAGGTAATATCTGTAGTTCTAAAAAGAAGAAACATGTGTAGGACCAAATACATCAGTGCAGGAATTTGAAACTGTAAAAGGTAACCTATGCATCTTAGCCATGTTTACAAGATTGACAAATCAGTTTATTTGGATTACAAGAAAAAGACAAAATACTAAACAAAGATTGAAAAACAGCTACATTGGGATAAGCCAGTCTTTGATGCCATAAGATTGAAGGAGTAGTATGCTTAGTCTTGATGCAAGTGGTGATTTGTTGTGTAGAAGCTGAAGAGTAAAGAGAATGAAAAGTATAGAGTCCTTACTTACAGGGGCCTTTGAATAGCACTTGAAAGGTTTTGCTATCCATTATAAGGATCTGTTTGAAGGTAAACACAAGGTAAACATTGTTGGCTTTTGTTAGTTGAGAGATAGAAATGAGATTGTGGGTAGCATATGGAACATGAAGCATGTGATTTAGAGTTAAGGACTGATAAGTAGAGAAAATGTTACCTATTCCAGTGTGTCTATCTGCAGAGTATTGCCATTGCCTACTGAAGCATAATCTCTTCCTTCATAAGGCTCATATGTAGAGAACTGAGAGAGATCATGAGAGACATAATGAGTTGCACCAAAGTCAAGGACCCAAGTGTCACTTGTAGGAACAGTTTGTTGTAGCTGAGCAATTATGACTTCTTTAGGTGGTTTTGGACTTACATAATTGACTCCATCAAACTTGTACTAACACTCAATAGCAATGTGATTTCTCTTAGCACAAATTTGATAGCAAAGAGTAGAATTAGAGGATGTAGAGGTTTGCACAAGATTCCAATTTTAGGATGGCCTTGGAGAGGAATTATATCCTTGAGAAGATAGAGTTCTGCCTTCTCTTCTTCCATCTTGACCTTTGCCTTTATTATTCTATGACCTACCTCTTCCTCTATTAGTTTGTGCATACAGTGCAGAATGGACAATATTAGAGTTATCAGAAGACATATTTGTATCAACCATTTGCAAGTCCAACTTCTCAACCAATAGCAGACTAGACAGTTTAGAAAGAGTAAAGCGACTTGTTGACTTAGCTTTGACTCTTCTTTTGTTTGGCATGGATATTGTTGCATAGTTCTAGAACCTTTGTTTAGAGAAAGTAATTTGTTCTTAAGTTGATAAATGTGAGCTCGAGAAATAGAGCTATACCTCTTTTCAAGAGTTGCCCAAATCTCAACTGTTGTCTTCAAGAAAAGAATGTGCGGATGTACCTAACAAGAAATAATTGAGAAGAAACATGTTCGAAGCTTTTTGTCAATACTTGGCCACAAAAGGAATTGTGGATTGTTAAGGTATTTACCATCAAGACTACGAACTCGAGATGGAGGACATGGTGTAATGCCTTGAACATGTTCAAGAAGATCATACGCAAACAAGAGACCTTCCATTTGATTTCACCACACAATATAGTTGACATTATCACGCTTAACCGAAACAAAACAGCTCCAATCATGTATCAGCTCTTTGAGATTGGAGAAAGTTTCAGTAAGATCAATTGTAGCCACCATTGATGCAATTTGAGAAACCTTAGGAAGAAGAGAAATGAAAATAAGAAACCCTAAATGATGAATTTCTTGAATAAATCAATAAATTTGTTGATGCGATTTGAGAAAAAGATGAAATCGAAGCTTCGCGTCACTATGAGAAAGCTTTCGCAGCTCATCAATGGTAGAAAAGAAAGGTTAGGATTAAGGAGGACATCAATGTCCTTCAAGAAAGCTCTGGATATCATGGTAGAAAGAGATATTTTGGGAAGAAAGAAGTTGATTCATTATTATTCATCAAAGCTTTAGAGTACCATTGAGCTATTTATAGCTGAAAAATGAGCTCAGTAACTGTCTTCAAGTTAGTTACAATAAACTGAAAGCTGACTAACTTATAATTGCTTTACTCATGAGCTAACATCACTAATGACTTGTTGACTCAGCTTTGACTCTTCCTTTGTTTGGCACGACTTTATCTCCTTATCATGGTTGAACTTAGCTTTGTTGGTGAGAGAGTTTCGCTGACGTTGTAGCAGCTGTGTTTGGCTTTTGCTAACTTGCTTGGTGCGTAAGGGAGCTGGTGAGCTACTGAGCTTCATGTCTGTGTAAGTAAAGAGAACAACTACTCGTGCTACCATCTTGTGCTAATGTTTTTCATATGAGAGAGTAACAGGTAAGCTTTGCTGATTTTGGTGATGTATATGTGTGCACGCGGTTGATTTGTGTGGTGTTGATGGCTTTACTTAACTTGTTAGCTCATGGTTTGTTTGCTAGTTGGTGCATGTGTATTACAAGAAAAACATAAAGATATGTACACACACACACATACACACACATATATATATGTATATACACATAATATTATCTAAAACTTAGATAAACATGTAAAATATCCGTATAGTATACTCCTGCTCTTACTACTATATACTATAATATAAATATATATACATATTACGACCAAAAGAATACTAGTAGAACTACTAATACACTATGGTATATATGTATGTGTGTGTGTGTGTGTGTATATATATATATATGTATATATGTATATGTATATATGCATATTTGTATATGTATATATGTATATGTGTATATATATATATATATATAATCTTGATAAATGTGAGAAATGTAAATTAGGAAAACAAAACTGTTGTTGTAATAGTATAGAACAAGATAATTTAGAAGAAGAGGTAAGTTTGAGTTAGGAGACCAAGAGATAGTAGAAGAAGATTTATATTTACAAGATAGGGTGAGTTATAATTTAATAAATCAATTTAAAACTAAGACAAAAATTTTATAGGATTTAGATAAACTACCTTTTTTAGGAGAATATTTAGCTTTTCTTTGTTAATACTAGAATTAGAAATTATTTAGATACTGGAAATTTGTTAATATATTTTAATTTACATTCCTCACATTTATCAAGATTATTAACCTCACATTTATCAATCATTTATTAGACATCTATATTATTCCTTTATTTCTACTCAAACTCTATCGAAACATGCGCAAGCCTAGTCTGAGCACTTGGCATGAGTCAAGTAACTCTCACCTATCTGTGCTATGAGAACGAACATGCCTCCTACTCATCATACGATAAGGGCGAACAGGGGTTAGAGCAGGATTGTGTTGTGGACGTCTGCTCACCCTTGCCGTAGGATGAGTAAGAGGCATATTCGTTCTCACAGTACAGATGGGTGAGAGTTACTCAACTTATGCCAAGTGCTCAGACTAGGCTTGCCCATGTTCTGACAGAGTTTGTGCAGAAATAAAGGAATAGTATAGATGTCTAATAAATGATTGGGTGTACCAGCCAGGATCAACAACGGGAACCTCTTGTGCATCAAGAGCTAATGGATGTGCGTTAGTCCCATACGGGCCATTCTCCAATTCGGCCTCTGATCGGACTCGCTCCCCCTTTGCTCTATACAGGACAAGGTTACAAGAGAGATCAGCTTGTGCACTGAATCATGATATTAGCGAAATCACACTATCCTTTTATTTAAAATATAAAATATCCTTTTATTAAAAGGCATCACTAACCACTCAAATAAGCCTTTGGGTGTAATAAATGCAGTCCATTTAATATCTTCAGGCCACGTTTTTATTTGATAATACCTTGATTTACAATCAAATTTACTAAATACTTTCTTACCTTGGATTTTGTTTATCAAAAATGTTTTGTTAGGTATATTATAACTATCGTCTCGAATATTATCATTTAATCGCTTATAATTTATTACCATTCTACTTTTTCCTTTAACTATTTTCGCATGATTTCTAACTATAAACGCGGCTGATCTATGGGGACTACTACTAGGTCTAATTAATCCTAACTTAAGTAATTCTCCTATGTGCATTTTAAAATCTTCAGCATCTTTGGCGCTAGCTTCAATGTTAGCAGTTATATATATATATATATATATATATATATATATATATATATATATATATATATGTATGTATGTATGTATGTATATGTATGTACATATATATGTATACATGTATACAAGACTACTAAGATTATCAAAAAGGAAAGTTTAAGTACCCTATACAAAAGCCATGTACACTCAAGTTTAACCATGTACTAATCACTAGTATCAAAACATGCAAACACACTCTTAGTCATGCCATTCACTCCCCACCATGCACACACAACATATATCTTATGCTCAAAAATTCATTCCATCATACTATGAGCACACAAATACTTGAGAAGCACACAACAAGGCATTAAATGGACATAAATGTACTAAAGCTTACCAAACACATATATCTCCATTTCATGCACTAAATGGCTTAAAGTGGCACTCAAGAAATACTATTTGCTTATCAAAATGCATGCAACAAGCCACAAAACACACATGCAATCCAAGACACATCACATTCAAAGTCACTAACTTGACCGTCAAAGTCTATTTGATTTGTGTCAAACTAGCGTCTCAATTGGAGTTCGGGCAATGAGTTTACTTATTTTGTAGGTTCAAAAGCCTAAGTGCACAAAAGGAGTTTGCATCAGATCAAGATACTTAATATTGACCTTTATCATATTTATATATTTTCCTTGCCATTATAAATTAAAAAATTAAAAATCAAAGAATTGAAAGATTAAAAAAATAAAAATATAAAATTAAAATAAAACTAAAAAATATATTTAAAATAAATATAAATTAAAAATTAAAAAAGAGAAGTGAAAATAAAAATTGAGAACTTAAAATTTTTAAAAGTTAAAAGAATCAAATTTTTATATATATTTATTGTTAATATATCATTATACATACACATACACACTTATGAATGTTATAAGTCTAGGAAAATAGAATGCTACTCTAATAAATGTAGAGTAAAAAAGAAAATTAATAAAATGAATATAAATGAAGAATTAAAAGATTCTTTGCTAAAAATCTTGTTTAATTCAGATGAATCCTCTGATGAGCATTCATCTCAATCTTTGGATGATTTACATCAATTACATAATTTAGAATCAGAAGATTTAATTTCCTCTTTTGATAATGCAAAAGAAAAATGTTGTAATACTTGTATCAATAAAATACAAGATGATGAAGAAGAAAATTATTATAAAATTCTTGCTCAATTCCAAGATTTACAATTGAATGTCTTGACAAATGTTAATATTATTGAAAACAAGACTTCTTGCAAATTATTTGTAAATCAATAAAATCTGCAAGTATTCGCTTGCATCTGAGGTACTATTACTTATCTCTTTTGATGTGCTCGAGTTTTACACATGCAAGCGTATGAATTGTTCGCGGTATAGCTGATTCGAGTTCGAGAATCGTTTCCACAGAGAGGCTACCTTAGTTTTATCTCTATGTGCTCGGGTACCTAAAACTAGCTATGTGTATGTGTATGCATTCTTTAGGATGTGAACGGAGCTCGGGAAAAGGAAAATAAAACCAAAAGCTACGAAGGAACAATAGGTGCCAAGTTAAGGAAGGAAACCTAATAAGGAAGAAGAGGACCTAAGGTGATTGCGTTACAACTAGACTCAGGTTATGATAACGAATTGGGTCTATTAAAGGCTCGGGACTTCTATTGTCATTATGCTGATTGGGGCTCTCTTAAACAATACTAGTGGCTCAACGCATTAGCTGGATTTAAAGCTAAGGGCCAATCCATCCTAGCCTACGCAATCCATGCTTATAACTTATCCTCTTGGCTAGGTTTAAAGCCAAGGACTAGAACCTAAACATGACGTGATATTGAGGCTTGATTAGCCAATACTAACGTGGGTATGGGATACTCTAGTCTTGGTTAACTTATTCGCTTGGCTGGGTGTAAAACTAAGGACTAGCACCTAAATTCGATTAAGCATAGCATGTAACCTATTAGATAGATTTAAATTTAAAGCCTACTCTACTAAGCAAAGCTATGAATTAAGTAAAATCATATCACCCATATAAGTAGATAAAAGCATTTGAAGCACAAATAACACATGCATATTCACTTAGGCATTTTAACAAACACATAGACATGTTTGATTTCCAATATATAGACATATTGAATCATGCCATAGATTTATGTAAATAAGCATGTATTAAGAGCCAAAGATACACACAAATCCTTTATTCAAAGCCCTCATCTAATATACAACAATAAACACCCGAAGATTTAGCTTAATCTAGTAATATATTTACAAGAAATAGAAAGAGAACAAGAAGAGCTCCCCTAATTCTTGCTTCCAAACCTATATAAATCCTTCAATCCTTTGTTAATATTTCAATCCTAGCTTGGTGTGGGGTTTAGATAGTGGTTTTAGGTGTTTGGTGAAATAGGAAAAGGGTTAGGGTTTTATTAGGATTTTTGAAAATTGAGTTCCTTCTTTGTAAATGAGCTGAAATGAGCTATTTATAGCTGTCATCGAGCTCTAATGGTCGACCGGCTCCTCTTTCTTGCTTGACCGGCTAAATAAAATGTCTTTCTGGACCTTCTAGTCAATTGACACCTCGACCGACAGAATTTCTATATTCTCTAGAGTGGCCGATTGACCTAGCCAGTGACCAGCTCTTCTCCAAGGTCGACCAGTTAGGTCAGAATGCTCTATTCTTCATTCCTTTTCCTCCGGTCTTCATCCATTAGCTCATATCTTCCTCGTGTAAGCTTGAACTCTTCCAAAACTCTCTTACAACATGAAATATAACACTTAGTGTAGAATTTGTGCATCCAAATACATTATGTACAAATATTAACAGTCATGAAACTCTATACTAAATGCACTCAATTAAACTTTAAACACCCTTAAATGTGCATGCAAAAACTAAATGCAAACATGCATAAATGACACACATTAACACCCTAAACCTTTCCCTTGCTTGTCCCCAAGTAAAACCAAACCTAAGTTTATCTCAAATTCCCTAAAGAAGGTTGCCTCAAGTATTGACTCCCTATTTTGGTGAATTTGAGGAGCATGAAGCGGTCATTCCTTTTGTAGAGGGGTCTCAAGTCTTTTCGGATCCTCCCCTTACTCACAAGGGGCCTCACACCTCATGGGAAATTCCCAAGTAGCTATACCTCCACAAGCCTAGGATTCTAACATATACATATGGATGTTGATATTTTGTGCCCCTCGACTAATATGGCCTCCCTAATATGCACATAACCTGAAAGATAAGGAGATAAAGAATGTATAAACATAATGGCTTACCAAAGACATAAGAGCCTTATTTACCACACATGAAAGAACAAAAAGAGAAACATGTGCCAAGTCGACACTGTATCACTTCAGCACTTATTCAATGAGCTTTTTGTTGCTTCTTGGCTTTTTCACATTTTTCACTTTTTTTTCACATTTTTCCAGCTTTTCAATTTTTTTTTTCTCATTTTTGCCTCTTTCTATTGTTTTTGAATTATTCTTCAATGCACAACATAAGCAAAAAGAAAGAAAAAGAAAGGCTAAGGCACATAAAAAAGAACCAATCAAGGAAGGGGCACTCATATCAACAGTCATTTTCAACTCTTTTTTCCAACCAAGCCATGGCATAGCTACAAGGTGCATTCTTAAAGGCGCTCACTCCCCACAACTTTTAAAAGGCATCCCCTTCAAGTCGTGGCTCTCCCTTCACTCTATTCACTCCCCACAATACAAACTTATCTTCGTCAATCAACTGAGTCAATATCAAGAGCCAACATTCCAACCAACATGAAGATAAACAACTCAAGACATGCAAACAACGAAAAAATTGAACATATTTTAAGCAAAAACAAGGTATGACATGCAAATCTACCCCATAGATGATATAAAAAATAGAGGAACAACCATATCCCAAAACCTAAACCTTGTTCGTCTTTAAGCAAATAGCATTCAAGCACAACAAGCAAGCACATGAAACATATATGAGGAATGTGGTAGGGATAGATAAGGACAAGTAAAGAATGGAAAGATACAACCTTGTTTGCATGTGTCCCACAAATGCCAACGACAATCCATTTATCTTTTAGCCTCTATCTTTTGTGAAAAACATTAATACTGGAGGAGAAAAGAGATTAGAAGATAATACCATGAAAGCTCACTTTGACATTCGAAATAACAAACAAGGATGTTTGCAAGGGGTAAAGGATTAATGCACCAATGGTGAAAAGGAGAAGGAACAAGGAAGGGAGAAAAAATCTAACATACTAAGATTACAAACAAATAAAAGAAAGCTTACACCATAAAAAAAAAGTAAGGAAAACACAAGCAATCAAATCTATTATATACAAAGCAAGAATAAATGAAAGAAAACCAATCTATTATATACAAAAGCAAAGAACAAGCAAAATACAAGAAGAATAAGAAAAATATAAACAAGCCTAGGGTGCCTCCTAGTAGCCAGGATTTAACACCCCCAACCAAATGCCAATGTTAGAGTAAAATACACTTAAAGTTGTGTGGCACGAATTGTTGGATAATCATTAAAGATCAAAAGGTAAAGGGAAAAGGGTCATGTACTAAGGATTAGGGCAATGAATGCACGGTGCATCATCTTTCAAAATCCCACCCTAAAATATCAAATGAATATGTGTGCATAAGTGTGGAATGAAACATGCTCAAATGTGAAATATCATGTCCTGCTCGCTCTCTAATTAACCACCCCATTGCCTTCTTCTCATAATCAAGGGCTAGGAACATACCCTCACCATAAGTCAAATATAAGTCTAATGGATGCAATGTGGGTGGAGTATTTCCTAGGCCTTGGTGAAAGTGTTCTATGCAAGAAGGCATGAACGTGAGCTCCAAAGAAAGAGACTCAATGGAATAGGAAAGGGGAGTAGGGACGACACTCAAAGAAGAAAGGTCAAAGATAACGGAGTTTAAAGTACTACACTCTTATTCTCTACAAGATGTGAAATTATCAAGCCTAGTCACAGATGTGTTGTATTTTTGTGTGCGTTTATGTTGTTAATAGCCTATGTTTAAGAGGTGTTCTGAGCCTTAGAAGATGCATTAGTATAGTACATATACTAGAGTTAGGCTTGAGCGTAAGCAAATGTACATAGATGAGTTTCTAAGTCAAATGTTATACTAAATGCTTAATTTTGTGCTTTAGGTGAACTTTGGGTTAAGATCGAGATTGGACGTTGATGGGTGATGAAGATGTAAGACGCACGGGTCGAGAAGAGAAGATCAGAGGCTGAAAAGACAAAGAATGGAGGAAAAAAAGTCAGCCTGCTCCAAAAAGCAACAAAAAATTGCTGGTCCAGTTCCTCCTTCAAGCCGGTCGACCTAGTTGGTCGACCGGCCACTCTAGAGAGCTACCAGAAAATGCTAGTTGACTACTTCTCCAGAGCCGTTGACTGGCTAGGTTGATCGGCAGTGCAAAAAAATTTATAAATAGGGCCCGATTTTACAGAGAAAAGAGAGAAGACTTTAGACCCATCACACACACTGAACATCATTCTTTTCACATAGCCATTTGCCTAAACCCCAAATCCACTTAAACCCACCTTACACACTCAATCCCACATTAATTCCATCCATAAAAAAGCTTGGATTTGAAGATCAAAAAGGATTTAGAGGGTTTTGGAGCAAGATATGTAAAGAGCAAGCAAGGATAATGAGAGAGCTTTATATTCTTCTCTTTATTCCTGTCTATACTATGTTATATTAGCTCTAGATTAGGGATGATTGCTATTTTTGTAATGGGTTAAGGATTTTAACACTTGTTTTGAGATATTGATGGTTGTATAAACATGCTTTGTTCTTAGATTCTTATGACTTGAAATTGAGCATGTCAAGGTGTTTGATGAAATGCCTCTATGAGTATGCATGTGTAATTTGTGCTTAGATGCTAATAGTAGTGGCCTCACCTTAGCTTTAATCCATGCTAATGGCATGAGCCCTACTTGCAACTATATTTGTGTTGATAAATTGTATTCTTAATGTCTTTAATATAGTAGGTAATCACCTTAACCATGAACACATGGCAAAAAAGGTACCACTATCACTTACTTGACCTAGAGGACTTAATCTCTAGTTTGAAACATAACTAAAAGATTAGACTCCTTATTAGGACATTAATCAACACTTAAGGGACTTAAAACTAGACCCAAAAGCCATAGCTAGCTAGGACAAACTTATACTCTTAATTGGGTCTGATTAGGGATAGGATTGCACCGATAGTTAGACATGGTAAGTCTAGTAATCCAAGCCCGTAATTAAAGTATTCAAACCATCAATAAGCTCAAAACAAAGTTAAGAACCCAAATCCATTCCAAAGGAGCAATCACCCCTAAGTTTTCCCAAACCCTTGTAGATCCTCACTTCCATAGCTTGTTTATACCACCATACCCGTTAGTTAGGTTTATTTTCCCTTAGTTTAGGTTTAAATTAGAGCTCCAATCAATCCAAAAAAAACCCTAAAAAGAATAGGTAGGACCACACGTAGTTAGTTTCGGCCATACTTTTACAGTAGAACCACACTTAGATAGCCTCCCCATAGATACGACCCTAAACTCGCACACACTATAGTACCGAGACCCTTGTGCTTGTGGGTAACACTCTTAAAGGTTTACAATCAAGTTTTTGGCGCCGTTTCCAGGGAAGGCATGATTATTGGTTTCTTTATTTTTTTGTGTTTTTCATTAGTAACGTGTCATATATACATTTCTTGTTTGTTTATCATGTACATACTTATTTTCATTGGGTGTTTCTTTTACTTATTTTGATATTGCTAGTTTAGTTTGCTTCTTGTGTTTGTGTTTTCCTTTGAGTTTTCTTTAGCATTTAGGTGTTTATGGTAGGTAATTGCTTGTTGAATTGACCTTAAGGCAATATCTTGAGCTCGACACTTATCAACCTTGCATGCCTATTCAACTACCGACCCTAGGAGATGCGACCTTTAAGATTAGGCCCGAGACCTTGCAAATGCTTCCATCATTCTATGGCCGTAATAATGAGAATCCCCATGCGCATATAGGTTCATTTCTTGAGATATGCTCTACCATTCATTTGAGGGATGTCTTTTTTGAGAACGTTTGGCTTAGATTGTTCCCATACTCTTTAAAAGATAAAGCAAGGCAATGGTTCAAGTCCTTACCCCATGAGTCTATTGGTGTGTCTTTTGAGTGCAAGCTCTAAAAGACCCGTAAGCGTATAGATCGTGTAGAATAAAGTGCACGAGTACGGGTATCGAACCACAAGGAGGAAATTTGTGGAAGAAACTCTATGCTAGCATGCTCTAGAAGAAGCTTAAAAGGAAGACCAAGACTAATATATTTTCGTACTTTTTGGATTTTGGGAGCTAAGGGAGAAAGATGAAAGACTACAATATTAATGCACCAAAGAAAAGAAGGAAAGAACTAAGCTAATTTAGGGGATTGAAATTAGGGAAAGGTGATCGGGTGACCTACACTAGCGAATGGGTGATTTAGTGCCTCTATGCTATGAAATTCGGAGATTGGCTTTCTATATAAAGCTTCTAATGCTAAGCAACTTACTAGTGTCCTAATTACACCCTAGGACTCAGTGCGGGTCTGTCCCCAAGTGTGCACACTTAGAGCTACGGTGTGGTCCTTATGTCCATAAGGCCATAAGAGGGACTGGAAAGCTACCTAGGTGCCCTAGAATAATCCTACCTTAGTTCCTAAACCATTAGCTAGATTTAAAGCTAAGACCTAGGAGTCCTAAGGTTGATTAAGCCTATTCGGACTCCTATTATCTTGATTTAAAGCTAAAGAGGACTTGACCTAGACTAGTCCTAACTTATGTACTATTATTCTAGGGACACTAAAGCGGATTAATACCTAGTAAGTGCAGTCCATGTTCTAAGACAAGGCATTGTGAATATGACATCCTATCCATGATACAAACACTAATGGGTTTGATTTGCACCATTGAAAGCATTCAACTATCAACATATAGCATTGATTGAGCATGTATTCATTATAAGACATACTTTCATACTCACATAGACATGAATAGAATCAACCCATTTCATAATATCTATAATCACACACATAGACATGCATAATCTGAGGATTAAAAGTGTTCTACAGCAAATACAATCCAATCTATATATATACAACTCATTCAAGCATTACATCAAACACATGGACATGAATTGATATGAAGCTTCTAAAAATATAAAAACAAAGTATGTATATATATAAGCCATTAAAATCCCATAACAAAGAGTATATACATCAACCCATTACACAAGTTAGGTACCCTATGTCATCTACTCAAGCATGAAGTAAATAAGAATGAAAGAGGTTATAGAAATCTCCCCTTTCATCCTTGCTGATTTCTTTACAAACTTAAGCAAATCTTCACCAAGCAATGTTTGAATCCTCCAAAATCAACTTAATTTCAAGTGATTGTGTGTTTTAGTGTATGAATCAAAGATGGGTAGGAATAGGGTTTTGTGTATGAGAAGTGGGTGTGTGTAAAAATCCCCCTTTTAAAAGCTGAAAAGTCAAGTTTTTATAGCATCTACCGTGCATAGCCAGTCGACTTAGCCGGTCGACTGGCTTCTCTCCTTAACTCTCCGGCTTCTCAAATGATGATCTTTGGACTGGCTGGTTGACCTAGCTGGTCGACTGGCTCTTTGGTGGAGTGGACCGGCAATTTTTCTAGGTCGGCGGGCTCCTCCAATTGGCCTTATATTGTCTCTTTCTTGCTCTTGGCCTTCATCGCACGACCCGTACCTCTTCTATCTTCATTGTCCATTCTCATTCAATCTCCGTTTCAGCCTTATAACTCATCTAAGGCACAAAATCAAGCATTTAGTATAGTAATTAACTTAGAAACTCAACTATGTACATTTGCTTATGCTTAAGCCTAACTCTAGTATATGTGCTATACTAATGCATCTTTTAAAGCTCAAGATACCTCTCAAACATAGGTAATTAACAACATAAATGTGCACAAAAACACAACACATCATCTATCACTAGTTGGGATGATCTTCAAGTTAAGTTCCTTCATAGATTTTTCCCAATAGTTAGGACAGCCACTCTTAAGGCAGAGATCATGACATTTGCACAACAAGAACTAGAGCCCTTTCATGACACTTGGGAGAGATTCAATGAGTTTTGTCGCCAATGCCCATATCATGGGTATGATTTACATTAATTGCTCCAATTTTTCTACTTAGGCTTGACTTTATTTTATAGGCTAATGGTCAATGCTTTGAGCGGTGGGGGTTCTTAAATTTGACACCCGAGAAGGCTTGTTCAAAACTAGAGGTTATGGCGGAGGACTCATTCTAGAATGCTAATTTTAAGAAGGTAGGGAAGGGAACTAGGAATACCACTCTTAGTAGTGTGTTCGAGGTTGACTCAAATTATGATTTAACTAGTGAGATGAGAGCTCTCACTAGGAAGTTTTCCTAGTTTATGTCTTTAGGTACTACATTCACTCATAGGTCTACTCCTAGTGCATTTTTTCGTAATCCTCCTAGTCATATAGAAATGTGTGATTTGTGCTCCGAGTCTAGCCATACCACCATAGCATGTCATCTCATCCCACAGTTCCCTGAGTTTATACAAGAACACGTTCTTGCCAATCAAGGTCATTTTTCTACTGCTTCTTGCCCACTTAGACTCGGGTAGAGCGATCATTCCAAGACAATGCAGTCTTACAACAACACAAATTCTTCTTATTCATTCCAGAATCATCCTAGACCATAATTTCCTAGTCTTCTAGGGTTTCATAAGGCAGTTTCTAAAGACTAGGTATCCAAGTTTGTCACAGCAGTCATTCCAGTCTACTCCTGTTAGTCTTGCTCCACCTGTCCAGCTTGTAGTTGACCGTAGGATAAACTTACTTACTGAGATGATACAGACTCAACAATAGATGTTTCAGAGCATGATAGGGGATTTAAAGAATCAAATAGGACATCTTGCTAAACAAGTTTGCTATAAAGACCCGGGGAAGCTACCTGTTTATCATGAGCCGAGTCCTAGAGATCCATGTAGTACTTGGAGCCCTTCTCCGAGCGCTTATGCACAGGCTAAGGCCGTTATAACCTTGAGAAATGGTAAGGTTATAGATAATTAGGTGGGAGAGTTCGTGATTAGAGACAGGCCTGAAACGACTTGTGTTGATGGAGAGACTAATGTGCCTCAGAAGAAGACTAAAGAGTTTGAAGAGAAAGAGAGAAATCACATTGAGGTGAGTGTTGATTCACTGCATAGAGAAGGGAAACAGGTTGCTGAATCTCATGATGTTACTCTTAGAGCTCCTTTTCCCTTAACATTAGAAAGGTCAAGGAAAGTTGAGGATGAAAAAGAATTGAGGATTTTAGAGCCTCTTAAGGATATCAATGTCATTTTACCTTTAGTTGAGGCAATTAAGAAGATACCAGCTTATGCCAAATTTTTTAGAGATTTGTGCATTAGGATGAGACAAATCACCTGCTTACCTAAAAGGGTGAAGCTTACAGAGAGAGTGAGTAGTATATGGACCATGGGTGTTCCACCTAAGCTTAGTGATTCAGGAGCTTTTACTATCTCTTGTGCTATTAATGATCATCTCGTAGCGTATGCCTTGCTTGATTTAGGTTCTAGTGTTAGTCTTGTTCCTTTTTTAATGTATAAAAATTTAGGTTTGGGGGCATTGAAGCCCACTAGTGTGGTTTTACAGTTGGCGAATAGGAGTGAGAGGAGACCTCAACGAATAGTTGAAGATGCCATGGTTAAAGTTGAAGGATTTTACTATCCTATGGATTTCATTGTTCTAGACATGCATCCAGGTCATAACACTTGGAATATGATAGCTGTCTTTTTAGAGAGACCATTTTTAGCAACTACCAATGCAGTGATTCATTATAGGACAGGGATCATTGAGTTCACATTTGGAATTTGAAGGCAAAGGTTAGGGGTGCCAAGTCTACCACTAAGGATAAAGCGGGTGATGAGAAGAATTGTTTCTTCACAGAGTCTGTTGCTTCTAGTGATGATGATTCCTATGACTCTTTCTTATCCTTGCAAGATAGAGTTGTGTTTGACACGATCATCGAGCAATTGAATTTAGAGGTTTTTAGTGAGACTCACTTATAGAGTGATATGCTTTCCTTAGTAGATACTCTTGATTCCTGTGTCGAGGAGTTCTTTTATTCACTCTTAGCCCCAAGCGATATTGGTGAGCTTAATGAGATTATTACTCTGATTAACTCTGGCATCTCTCTTTCTGAATCGAATACTTCTTCCGTTCTCTCATCTACTCTTAGATCTAGTGATACCATTGTCGTTGATCCTTTCCCAATTGAGAGTAGTCCTGAGCTTCTAGTAAATGTGTTTCCTACTTTTTTAGAGTTCTCATTTGTGCTCATTGTTCCTTATCATATAGAGGATAATGCTTCATTTTCTCCCTAGATTCCGCTAGAGTTTAAGTTAGCTACTAGTGAGTTGAGTTTGAGAGAAAAGATTCGAATGTTCGACCCAAGTATAGAAGAGTATGTTGTTGCATCATTTGTTGCATCCTACCCCATGAGATGCACATTTTTTTATCCATTTCTTTTATTTGAGGATACCCAGTATGATGCTGTGTACACATTCTTAGGGCGTGAGTTCAGATCTTTGAGGCATCAAATGTGTGGTGTGGATTGCATTTTTCATTTGCTATATCTATTTACTACTTTTTTCTATGCTAATTTGCTTATCTGATGGTACATGCCCAAGGATTTTAAGCACCACTAGCCCTAACATTACCGCCCAGCTGGGGGCGTAAAATCCAGCACTATTAAGAAACACCCTAGATATTTTGATAGTTACAGTTTGATTAATGAGTTCTTTACTTTTGTTTTTCTTAGCATATTTTGTTTTTCATTTATTTTCTTTTCATTTTCATTTCCCTTATGCCCATTGCTTTCTATACATAAAGCCTTATAATTTACACTTGCCATAGTGAGCTTTTAATGTTGTGTTTGTTGATTTCCTTTGTAGATCTTTAGAGCTGAGTGGAAATTGGGTACAAAGGAAGTTAATGGACACAATCATCAAAACATGGCATGCGCGGCTTAATGCTACACAAGGTTGTATCTATCCACCCTCCACTTGTCCCCTCTTATCTGCCCCGTCCCCACCACCCTCACGTGCTTTGTGATGCCTAATTGCTTGTTGTGTCGCCTTATTTTATTTGCTTGAGGACAAGCAAAGTTAAGGTTTAGGGGTGAGGGGGTTGGGTTTTATTGTTTTATGCTTTGATTAGGGTAAATTGCATTATGTGCTTTAAAATGGTGAAAATTTTTCAAATTTTGATGCATGCAAAATTGTTTATTTCTTGGTTGATCATTGTATTGTCTATTGTGATTGACTCAATTGATTGGTGAATATGAGTTCTATTGTGGGGAAGTAAATGGAGTGGATTGAAAATTGGGTCTTGGAGGGGATACCCTTGAAAGTTGTAGGGAGTGAGAACTTTTAAGAATGACCCTTGTAGCCACCCTATAGTTTGGTAAGAAAGATGTTGAAAAAAGGTTGTTGATATGAGTGCCCCTTCCTTGATTGGTTCTTTTTTATATGCTAAAGCCATTCTTTTTTTTTTTTTTTGTAAATACAATGTAAAGCATGAAAAAATCCAAAAAAAATTGAAAAAGGCAAAAAGGTGCAAAAGTAAAAAAATTGAAAAAGAGAAAAAGCCAAAGGCACCAAAACGTTTTGTTAATAAGTGCATAAGTGACACAATGTCAACTTAGCACATGTTATCATCTTTGTAGATATGTGAATAAGGCTTTTTATAACCAATGTGTTTGTATATTCTCTTTCTTCTTGTCTTTTAGGATTTGTGCATGTTGGGAAGGCCATGTTAGTTGAGGGGGCACGAAATAACAACACCCCGAGGGTATGAGTTAGAATCCTAAGCTTGTGGTGGATTGGCTACTTAGGAAATTCCTGCAAGGAACGAGACCCCTTATAAGTAGAGGTAGGATCCAAAGAGATTTGGGGATCTCTTCATAATAGGAATGCCTCCTTCATGCTTCTTAGACTAACTTTGATAGTGAGTTAATCTTTTAGGCAATCCATTGCATTGGCTTTAGAAATAAACTTGAGATTGGGCTTGCTTAGGGACAAGCAAGGAGAAGGTTTGGGGGTATTAATGTGTTGTGTTTTTGCGTGCGTTTATATTGTTAGTTACCTATGTTTAAGAGGTGTTTTGAGCCTTGGAAGATGCATTAGTATAGTACATATACTAGAGTTAGGCTTGAGCGTAAGCAAATGCACATAGTTGAGTTTCTAAGTCAAATACTATACTAAATGCTTAATTTTGTGCTTTAGGTGAACTTTGTGTTAAGATCGAGATTGGACGTTGATGGGTGATGAAAATGGAAGATGTAAAGGTTGAGGAAGAAGATCGGAGGCCGAAAAGACAAAGAATGGAGGAAGAAAAGTCAGCTGGATGACTTAAAAGGAAAGCCGATTGACCAACTAGGTCGACCGGCCGCTCTAGAAAGCAACCAAAAATTGTTGGTCAAGCTCCTCCATCAAGCCGGTCGACCGGCCACTCCAGAGAGCTACCAAAAAATGCCAGTCGACTACCCCTTTAGAGCTATCGACCAACTAGTTCGACTGGCTGTGTGCAGAAATATATAAATAGGGCCCAATTTTATAGAGAAAAGATAGAACACTTTAGACCCATCACACACACTGAACACCATCCTTTTCATATACCCATTTGCCTAAACCCCAAACCCACTTAAAACCCATCTTACACACTCAATCCCACATCAATTCCATCTATAAACAAGCTTGGATTTGAAAATCAAACAAGGATTTAGAGGGTTTTGATGCAAGATTTGTAAAGAGCAAGCAAGGATAATGAGGGAGCTTTATATTCTTCTCTTTATTCTTGTCTATACTATGTTAGATTAGCTCTAGATTATGGATGATTGCTGTTTTTGTAATAGGTTAAGGATTTTAACACTTGTTTTAAGATATTGATGGTTGTATATAAATGCTTTGTTTTTATATTCTTATGGCTTGAAATTGTACATGCCAAGGTGTTTGACGAAATGCCTCTATGAGTTTGCATGTGTAATTTGTGCTTAGATGCTAATAGTAGCGGTCTCATCTTAGCCTTAATCCATGCTGATAGCATAAGCCCTACTTGCAACTATATTTGTGTTGATTAATTGTATTCTTAATGCCTTTAATATAGTAAGTAATCATCTCTATCATGAAACATAGCTAAAAGAGTACCATTATCACTTGCATGACCTAGAGGACTTAATCTCTACTTTGAAACATAACTAAAAGGTTAGACTCCCTATTAGGACATTAATCAACACCCCAGGGGACTTACAACTAGACCCAAAAGCCGTAGCTAGCTAAGACAAACCTATACTTCTAATTGGGCCCAATTAGGGATAGGATTGCACTGATAGTTAGAGATGGTAAGTCTAGTAATCCAACCCCGCAATTAGAGTAATCAAACCATCAATAACCTCAAAACAAAATTAAAAACCCGAATCCACTCCAAAGAAGAAATCACCCCTAAGCTTTTCCAAACCCTTGTAGATCCTCACTTTCATAGCTTGTTTATACCACCATTCCAGTTAGTTAGGTTTATTTTTCCTTAGTTTAGCTTTAACTTAGAGCTCTAATTAATCCAAATAACCCTAAAAAGAGTAGGTAAGACCACACGTAGCTAGTGTAGGACACACTTTTACATTAAGACCACACTTACATAGCCTCCCTATGGATACGACCCCGCACTCGCACACGCTATACTACTGCAACCCGTGTGCTTACGGGTAACACTCTTAAAGGTTTACGATCAGTCACTTTAACACCTTACATGGGGTGGAATCGATCTTAATGGGCTCACTAACACTAAGGAAAGGTTCATGTTCATCAAGAAAATGCTTAACCTCATTATTCAATTTCCTAGTAGAGAGGGTAGAAGAGGGTGTTAACAACGATTCATTAAGTACACCCAAAGACCCATGGAATGCAATTTCAAGCTCATCAATTTCTTTCTTAAGTGTCTTCTTGGAATGACTATTCTCCTCAATGCAATAATGCTTAACTCCAAAAGATTTATCATGTAAAAACTCCAAAATTGATGCTCTATTCTCCCCAATAAATGACTCCAAATCAACACTAGCTAAGATCTCATCAAATGCTTTCACAAATTCATCGCTAGTGGTCATCATCTTCTCATAACGCTCTTCATAAGGGGTAAGCATAAATGGAGGGGACAAGGAGGCTTCAATAGATTTCTCATCATGTATGCATGAATGCTTAAGGGAAAAATGTGTGCTAAACACCCTAAATGCCACCTCGGAATGCAATTTAGTACTATGAACATAAGACTTAACCTCTATGTGTGTGTGTGAAGTATGGGACGAGAGAAAAAGATAAGCTCATGTGACTCAATGGGTGGTGATGAAAGCATGGGAGAATACCGTTTCCTCTAAAACATGGCCAAAGAAGTCATCAAGAACCAAATTACTATTATGCTCACTCTTATTCTAACTATAAGATGTGATCTCTCCATCTATCTCTCTTCTTAATTTCCTCTCCAATACATCATCTTGTTCACCCCTAATCACCTCATTGCTAGGTCTCTCTTCTATCTCTTCAACCTAGTCTAAAGGTATCTCAAGACTTCCAACCACGGGTTGCTCGCTCTCAATCTCTCTTTACAAGCACTCGACTAGATAGTTAGCTTGTTGCATCATGCTCTCTAGTCTCCTTTGATTGGACTGGAGAAGGGATAGGAGATAGGCAATCTTTTCATCTTGTGAAGGAGACCTAAAAGAAGAGGGTCCAACCAAGTGGAAATGGTAACCCTGTTGAAAATTATTTTGTGCATAACTAACAAAAAACTCAAGGAAGAAATGAGTGAGTAAAGAAGGTGTTAGAGGTGGACAATCAAAACTAGAAGGTGAATAACATGAAGAGTCATTATCACCCCATAGTGAAAATGTATGATGTTGCTCCTTAGAATTATGATGATAAGATGTGATGCATGCATAGGCACATAATTGCTAGGGGCATTCTTGGGCGTTGTGTGCAATCGGGGATAAGGATGAAAGGCAGGCCATGAATTGGAATCATAATCATGGCTTCCACATAGATTGCAGTGATAAGAATATGCATTCCCATAGTCATGATTTCTAACTGAAGATGCGTGAAACAATGCATGATTATTGGGGTTATAACTAGCACTAGCCCTAGATTGGGCATTTTCATGGGGACAAAAGATGGTTGGATGCTCATAACTTCTACACAAGCCCGTCATCCGATTGAATCTGCTTGTTCCTGGATACTCTATAGGAATCCATCGCTATTCCTTTTCCTCCACCGATAAAGGTTCATTTCGAGTCACAAGCGCAATCTCTTTTTTTTTTTAATTAGTTTTGCTTTTCGTTATGGTAATGCAATGCAAAATCAGGTTGTTTCTGATGATGAAAAGAGCTTTATCTTATGTGAAATTTATGAAAACCCGAACATGCCTTGGGAACACGTTCGAGTAGTAGGGAAGAGGATACTAGTGACCACCAAGAAGCATTAAGATTGGTCAAATTCAATAAATCACAAGTAAAACCTCTTCACAATCCATTTTTTTTTTTTTGAATTTTCAAAGTTTTCAATTTTTTTTGGGTTTTTCAAGATTTTTCAATTTTTTTGGTAGTTTTTGAATAATGGAAAGCAAGTAATGATAGAGCACACATAAGCAACCAATCACAAACACAAAAAACACACAAAGAAACAATATTGTGTTTCCCCAAAAATGGTGCCAAAAACTTGGTACGCTTGAGTTTTACACCCGCAAGCATCCGGTTCATTTGTGGTATAACGGATTTGAGTACAGGTATCATTTCCACAGAAAGGCTACCTTAGTTTGGCCTTTGTGTGCTTGGGTGCCTAAAACTAGATATATGCATGTGTATGCTTTCTTTAGGATGTGAAGAGAGCTCAGGAAAAGGAAAATAAAACTTAAGCTACGGAGGAACTATAGGTGCCAAGCTAAAGAAGGAAACCTAACAAGGAAGAAAGGGACTTAGGGTGATTGCGTTGCAACTGGACTCGGGCTATGATAACGAATTAGGTCTATCTAAGGCTTGGGACTTTTATTGTCACTATGTTGATTGGGGGTTTCTTAACGAATACTAGTGGTTCAACTCGTTAGCTAGGTTTAAAGCTAAGGGCTAATCTTTTCTAACCTACGCAATCCGTGCTTAAAACTTATCCTCTTGGCTTGGTTTAAAGCCAAGGACTAGCATCTAAAAACAGCTAGATTAACTAACATTAACGTGGGTGAGGGATACTCTAGTCTAGGTTAACTTATCCACTTGGCTGGGTTTAAAGCCAAGGACTAGCACCTAAATTCGGCTAAATGTAGCATGTAGCCTATTAGCTGGATTTAAAGCTAAGGCCTACTCTACTAAGCAAAGCCAAGAATTAAGCACAATCATATCACCCACATAAGTAGATAAAAGCATTTCAAGCACAAATAACACATGCATATTCATTTAGGCATTTTAACAAACACATAGACATGTTTGATTTCCAATACATAGACATAATGAATTATGCCATAGATTTATGTAAATAAGCATGTATTAAGAGCCAAAGATACACATAAATCCTTTATTCAAAGCCCTAATCTAATATACAACAATAAACACCCAAAGATTTAGCTTAATCTAGCAACATATTTATAAGAAATAGAAAAAGAACAAGAAGAACTCCTCTAATTTTTACTTCCAAACCTATACAAATCCTTCAAATTTTTGTTAAATGCTTCAATCCTAGCTTGGTGTGGGGTTTAGATGGTGGTTTTAGGTGTTTGGTGAAATGGGAAAAGGTTAGGGTTTTATTAGGGTTTTGAAAATTGAGTTCCTCCTCTGTAAATAAGCTGAAACGAGCTATTTATTGCTATCATCGGGCTCTACCGGTTGACCTAACCGTTGATTAGCTCCTCTTTCTTGCTCGACCAGCTAAATGAAATGGCTTTCTGGACCTGCCGGTCAACCGGCTCTAGAGTGAACCTCGACCGAGAGAATTTCTATATTCTCTGGGATGGCCAGTCCAAGTTTGACCAGTTGGATTAGATTGCTCCATTCTTCATTCCTTTTCTTTTAGTCTTTATCTGTTAACTCATTTCTCCCTCGTGTAAGCTCGAATCCTCCTAAAACTCACCTAAAATATGGAATATACCACTTAGTGTAGAATTTAAGCATCTAAATACATTATGCAAAAATATTAACAATTACACAAATACTCTGTACTAAGTGCAATCAATTAAGCTTTAAACACCCTTAAATGTCCATGCAAACACGCATAAACGACACAGATCATCTTTCTTTATTATTTTGAATTTATTTTCATTAGCTTAATTAGCCTAAATGATAGGCTAAATTCCTGATGGACTGTGGTTCTCTATATTATTGTTAAGCATGACTTCAGCCATCTTAGACTTGTGTGATAACTCTCAATCAGCTTCCCCTGACATTAATAGTATCTTAATGTTAGAACTATGATTAAAAACCACTTTTAGCTATGGTTGAAAATACATGGCTAGGTTCTATTTAAATGTTCTTAAGTCATGCTTTGGCCTATTTTTGCTTGCTAAGATCATGTTTTAGCATTTTTGTGGGTTGTGTGCATTGACTCAAATTTAACAAGCACTTAAGCCATATATTATTGTAAATCATTTTCCATTAGCCCGTTTAGACTGGTTAAAATATAGTCTAAGCTTAAGGACTAAATAATGTCCACGGATTGCTAATTTTGCAGTCTTATCCCTTGGGCCTTATATGGTATCAAAGCCATGCGTTGATAATATGTAGTAGTTAATAGAGTCTATCATCATTTCAAAAATGTTGAACATATTCAAGAAAAATGAAAGCACTATTAAAAATAGTAAAAAGAAATAATATGATATTCCTCAAAGTTTGGATTTGCTTAATAAGTGGACAATTTAAAAAATTGTCCCCAGATTAATATATTATGTTGGTACTTTTGAAAAACTTGGATTAAAACAAATTGTGAAAATTACAAAAGAATTTGTCCCAATTCATAATCAAAAAATTGACAATTAAATTATTATCTCAAGATGATTTTGAGGCATTTACATCTATTCATAAGTTCCTTCATATAGGACTTGTTCAGGTTGCATTCAAACCATTAACATTGTCTCATTTACTTGAAAGTTGTATGGCAGTCTTACATGATGCACGTAATCTTAATTAGAAACAATCTTTAATTGGTATCATGGAATCTAGTCTTGCACGTGGTCCTATTTATTTTAATACATACCCGAATCTTCAATTATCTTTATTAGATGTCAATATACTTGATGCATTAACATTATATGTTAAATCACACGGTTATAATTATACTCCTAGAACAAAAGTTATATGTATCTGTTATAGAGTTTATCATAAACCACTTTATACTTTAAATCCTTAATGTAGGATTATGAATACAAATTAGAATGAAACAATAATTTTTGAAACTAATTTTAATAAATCTAAAATAACTACTAGAAGATCTATTAAGTATGATGAAATAAATTTCCCAAAAAATGGATAGTAGAAAATGCTTTTCCTATACAACCAATGGTTAATGACCATTTGAATGATGTAATGCAAACACTAGAAGGAACTGTTCAAATACAGTTTAGAAATGATAGAAAAAGTTTAGAATACTCTTCAGGGACATTTAGAATACATAGATCTGTGTCAACACACTCATTTATTTCTCCTTTAGATTATATAGTTGAATTTTCAGCTAGGAGTTCAACATCTCAAATAAGGGAATCTGTTAGAGAATCTATTAATGAAGAAACCTTGAATAATATAGTTCAAGGATTAAGAATGACTAAAGAAAATATAATTAAAGGTGTATATGACAACTACACCAAAGAACCAGAAATAACTGAATCAGAACTAAACTTCCCAATTTAATGGATTGTGGAAAAATTAATTTCAATCTTCTCAGCTTAGCCAAAAAAACAATTCAAGCTAAATTTTATAGGCCAATATTTAAGTCTTTTAGGGATTGGTTATTTACAAATTTGCCTTCAGAAGAAAGAAAAAATCCTTCAAGACCAGTTTTATAATCAATTGGAAGAAATTAATAAAATTAGAGATTTATTCTTTGATTTTTAGATAATTATTTAAGTCAGCATATACCTGTTCTGGAAAGACCTTGGAGACTCAAAAATGGAGAAATAATAGAATCTATTTATCCTCTAACAACCTAACCAATAGCATTAGAGAAAGAAACAAATGGCACTTTATGCAAATGCCTTTTATAATATTGAAGAAAATAAAGTTTTACTAGTTACTGCAAGGCAAATAAATGATGTAATAAAACAAAATAACTTTTCAAATTTATATTTGGTCTCAATAGGAGAACAACTAGTAGATTTAAATAATAAACTACTTAAAACTCTTCAGGAAATTTAAGAATTGAAAAAGCAAATGAAGGAAATGAAATAAGAAATAGAAAATAAAGAAAAAGCTGAAAGCAGTAATAGTAATAATATACTAATAGTCCTAATCCAACCTCCAACTGAGGTAAAAGATTTTATCGTTGAACCAATTAGTGAATTAAGTAAATTATTGGATAGTAAATTTAAAAACCTAAATCTTAATATCATAATAGAAGAATTCGTTTCTAAAATGATTGATAAGGATAATCATGGAATAGTTATCAGAAATGAAATTAACAAATTAAAATCTTATAATAATAAATTTGTTTCAAAACCTATTAACAAAAAATAATTATCTCAAACCTAGTCCTCAAGACATTCTAATAGAAGAAGCTTTTACAAAACAATCTTGTTATGATGGGAAAACCATTTGAGAATGGAATATTGATGGCATTACAAACCAACAAATCTACAATACTATCCATAGAATGATGATGTATTCTATAATTTGTAAATAATCTAGTAATAGTGATAAAACTATTGCACTTATAATAATTGCTGGTTTTACTACGCAACTGTGAGGATGGTGGGAGAATTATTTAAATTAAGAAGCAAGAAATATCATTCTTACTTCAATAAAACAAGAAATTGAATATCTTAAAGAAGATTCAGTTTATACATTACATTAAATATTTGTGAACACTTTACTGGAAGATACACTAGTAATGTCGAAAATATCAGGACACCTTTGCAAAATCTTAAGTGCCCAACTATCACCTTATTTAGATGGTATAAGGAAGTTTTCCTCAGTAGAGTAATGGAATTACCTAAAGCCAGTCAGTCTCATTAGAAGTCTAAATTTATAGAAGGTCTTCCTCAATTATTTGTAGAAAGAGTTAAAAGAACTCTTCTAAGGGAAATCTCAAATGGATTATAATACCCTTAGTTATGGAACAATAATTGGAAATTGTATCCAAAAAGTTCTTAGCATTTGAATTTTACTTTTATATTTTTGTAAACACTTTTGCAGACTTTTTGTAAATTACTTGTAAATCAATAAAATCTCTAGGCTTGCATCGAGGTGCTATTACTTATCTCTTTCTTTATTATTCTAAATTTATTTTTATTAGTTTAATTAGCCTAAATGATAGGTTAAATTCTTGATGGACTATGGCACTCTATATTATTATTATTAGGTATGACTTAGACCATCTTCGACCCATATGATAACACTCAGTCAGCTTTCCCTAACACTAATAGTATCTTAATGTTAAAACCATGTTTAAAACCCGCCTGTAGCTATGGTTGAAAATACATGGCGAGGTTCTCGTTAAATTTTCTTAGGTCCTGCTTTGCCCATTTATTGCCTGCTAAGATCATATTTTGGCATTTTCGTGGGTTATGTGCATTGACTTAAATTTAATAAGAACTTAAGCCATATATTATTATAAAACATTTTCCATTAACCTATTTGGACTGGTTAAAACATAGCCTAAGCTTAAGGACTAAATAATGTTCGCAGACTACTAACTTTGTAGTCTTATCCCTTGGGCTTCAAGAAATTAATAATTCAAAATGGATTCATCATATCTAGACCTGCCTTTTCAAAGAAAAGTAGGTTTTTTAGGTCATAATATTGAAGATGGACAAATTGTCCCAATTAATAAAAGTATTGAATCTGCTTCTAAATTTTCAGATATTATACTTGGAAAAACCCAATAACAAAAGGTTTTCAGAAAGCTTAACTTATATTTCACCTTATTATAAAAATTTTGCTTCAGATACAACTATTCTATATGATAGATTGGAAAAATCTCCTAGAGCGTAAACTGATGAGCATACTGAGACAATAAGGAAATTAAATTAAATGTCCAGAGATTACCATGCTTAATGCTTGCCAACCCTATATGGGAAAAAATTTATTGAAACTGATGCTTTTGATATTGGATTTGGTGGTATTCTTAAACAAATTCATCCTACTTTAATACAAGAATATCTTGTCAGATTTCACTCAGGAAAATGGAACAAGAGTTAGCAAAATTATGCTACTATAGCAAAAGAAATTTTAGCTATTGTTAAATGTGTTTTAAAATTTCAAAATGATTTATATAATCAAAAGTTTTTAATAAACACTGATCACCAAGCTGCAAAATTTATGTTCAATAAAGATTTTAAACATGATGTTTCAAAATAAATGTTTGCAAGATGGTCGGCTCATTTAGCCCCATTTGATTTTGAAATTAAATATATTAAAGGGAAGATAATACACTTCTTGATTTTTTCACATGTGAATATTTATAGGGTGTAGCCTCTAAATAGAGGTAAAGGCTATGGAAAAGGATGAGGGAAATACCCCTCAAATTCCTATAATCAACCTACTAATAAAGCAATGTTTAGGCAATTGAACGTGCTAAACATCGAAGAAATATGTACTTTGAGCTTAATAGTTGGAAATTAAATTATTGCCAAATAACACTCCTTTATATGAAAAGGTTGTGAAAATGATTGATGATGAAGAAAAGGCAGTGGCAGAGAAGAAGAAGACTTCTTACACCAATATGCTCAATACAGAGCATGATGATACTCTATTATACTCACAAGGGTCATAATAAGAAATAATCCTGTATTTATCACAAAAGGATATGATATACCAAAATGATCCTTGGTTACTCATGCAAAAATATTTGAATAATTTTGCATTTCGTGCCTTACCATATAAAGTAAGGTAGTATTATGAGAATATACTCATAAAGTTAGATGCAGCAGAATTTGAACACTTCTACAAAAACAGAAGGGTTGGAATAACAGCAAAAGATTTTGCTCATAGCAAAATTCTTATAAAAAAATATTATTATTGTTGAGGAATGGGGTTTATCAATCTTAAACTCAAAGAATACATTCTTCTAAATTCAAGGACTTCCATATAATTTACTTATTGGGATTATATTGATGCATTTACTAAAATATTTTATTTTGAAAATGAGAATAGGAAGCACTCATGGTTTGTCAAAATCTCCTCAAAAGTTTTGAAAAAGAAAATACCGACATGGTTCCTAATATGGTGAAATTATTTTGGTCTAAGTCCAACAATTCTTCCTAAGCCATTTAAAGGATTATATACAGAATGGCTGAATTGTTCTCCTAGAGTTATAAATCTTGAAGAAATTAATAATAAGTTAACGGTACAACATCAATGTATTTCTTCTTAGAATTTTCAATATTGTGAGTTGTCAGATGGAAACTAGGAGCGGGACATGCCCAATAATGTCTTACTTGCATCAAAAGGACCTTTTTCATGAAATTTGGCAAAAAGCAAAAAAAATGGTTCAAAAAGACCTTAGGAGATTATTACTCCCAAGATGAAATTGATCAAATTAAAAAAAGCTGTCCTTAAATATAAAGTTGAAGTAAAAAGGAAAAAAAGTTGCTCAAATCCCTCCTCCATTGGAGCAATTTGCACTCCAAATGCAAGGGAAAATCCTAATATATCCCAAAAGGAAATTATGGTTGCATATATGGATCAAATTAAACAAGAAATGATCCAATTTGTAAAAATGGAGGAATTACCTTCAACATTTAAAATGTCAGTTGACAGTCAACAACAAGGAAATAGATATTTGTGGTTAGTTGGATAGTCACAAGAGCCAAAAGAGAGTTATACTCTTGAGGATATATTTGACTCAATGGAAAAAGCATTAAAAAGAACATTACAAATAAAGCTAAAGGAGGACAATTGTCCTAAAAAAAGCAATGAGAGCACCGGAAAGAAATGAATAAGGATAAAAGAATGAATACCTTGATTTGAAAAAAAGGTGCTTCATAATGCATGTTTTTCAATATTAGGAATCTCGCTGTAACAACTCATGTAAATATGCTTCGAATACAAAATATTTGAAATCCGAAGAATATTGTATTTAATTTTCCTTTTAAATCTAAGGACTCCAAGCCTTGTAATTGTTTATAAAAGGAGTCTTAGGTCCTTATAAAAGGCAGAAGTTCTTAGCGTTTGAATTTTTCTTTTATATTTTTGTAAACACTTTTGTAGACTTCTTGTAAATTATTTGTAAAGCAATAAAATCTCCAGGA
This sequence comes from Cordia subcordata, assembly GCA_028554755.1. Classification (NCBI taxonomy): domain Eukaryota; kingdom Viridiplantae; phylum Streptophyta; class Magnoliopsida; order Boraginales; family Cordiaceae; genus Cordia; species Cordia subcordata. The sequence goes on from JAPTOF010000008.1 coordinate 13,530,908, forward strand.
AATTCACTTGCATCTGAGGTACTATTACTTATCTCTTTCTTTATTGTTTTGAATTTATTTTTATTAGTTTAATTAGCCTAAATGATAGGTTAAATTCTTGATGGACTATGGTACGCTATATTATTATTATTAAGCATGACTTAAGCCATCTTCGACCAATGTGATAACTCTCAATCGGCTTCCCTTAACACTAATAGTATCTTAATGTTAGAAATATGTTTAAAACCTACCTGTAGCTATGGTTGAAAATACATGGCTAGGTTCTGTTTAAATTTTCTTAAGTCATGCTTTGCCTATTTATTGCCTGCTAAGATCATGTTTTGGCATTTTCGTGAGTTGTGTGCATTGACTTAAATTTAATAAGAACTTAAGTCATATATTATTGTAAAACATTTTCCATTAACCCATTTGGACTGGTTAAAACATAGCCTAAGCTTAAGGACTAGATAATGTCCGCAGATTGCTAACTTTATAGTCTTATCCCTTGGGCCTTGCATATATATATACTTACATACAGACATATATGTTTGTGTGTGTGTGTGTGTCTGTATGTATGTATTCAAATAGACAACTAATCTATATACACAAAAGATGGGTAAATTACAAAAATTGTTCCTTATCTTTGTGACTTATAACAATCCTTTCTCTCGTCTTTCATTTATGACAACTTACTTTATAACTATTAGTTTCGTTTTGTCTTTAGTCCAAATTTTACTTTTCATTTAAAACTATGTCAAAACTCGCATGAGGTACATAACTTTAGTCTTGAAAAAGAGCAAATTTGCATCTCACATGTGTTTTAGGTGAGATTTCATGCATTTTTTAATGGAAAGTGGAATTTAGGCTAATTGCAACACACAACTATTACTAATTTGGCACAAATAAAAACATGGGGTAAAATTGTTACAAGTTACGAAAATAAGGAATAATTAGCATAATTTACCCCCATAAAAGGTGAAATTCACAATTTCACACAAGTGTGGGATACATTATTTGACAATTGGGCTAATATGGGACCATGTACAATCATATAGGTGATTAAGAACTTATATCGTGCACCCATAGATGCATAATGTAATATGCACTTGCGGCTGTAAATGTACTAAACTAACAGCTTATTCGTATTGAATAAAGATGATCTGTGAATTTTATTGAACAAATAGCTTATAAATACTGAATAAATAGTTTTTTAATTCTGAACAAACATCTGTGACTGTTTTTATGTATAAATATTTGTCAATTTTACACTTGTCAATAGATATTGTGATGATGTGTAGATTTTACTGGACAAACAGCTTATGAATATTGAATAGATAGTTTTTTTATTCTGAATAATCATTAGTGATTATTTTCATGTATAGACATTTTTGTGGATTTTACTGAACAAACAGCTTATGAATACTGAATAAACATCTGTGACTATTTTCATGTATAGATATTTGTGTGAATTTTACTAGACAAACAACTTATGAATACTAAACAAATAGTGTAGTACACTGTACTATATACTCTTGCAGGTACGTGATATAATTTGAGATAGGTGATATGCTCTATTTCACTTCTGTTTGTTTTTCATATTAGATTAGGTAAATGATATATTTGGTCTCTTATCTTTGGGTCTTTTAATAATAAAGCCCCTTACTTTTAAAATTTGACAATTTAGTCTTTTATATTTGTAACTTATGATGTCATTAGTCCTAAACTCAGAAAGGTGAAGAAATAACAAGAGTAGTACACATGTTGTAACAAATTGCAAAGATAAAAGAATAATGTCACCATAAATTGCAAAGATAAGAGACTGAAAAATTGTACCTTTTTTTATGTTTTTGAACTTAGAACTAATAGTGCCACTAACTACAAAGATAAAGGACTAAATTGTTATATTTTAAAAATAAAAGATTTAGTTATCAAAAAGATCAAAAATAAGGGACCAAATAGATCATTCACCTTATTTGATTTAACCAAAGTGAGATACTTTATCGTATAGCGACAAATAAATACATTTTCCAAACTAATTAAGAACCCGATAATATTAGAGATAAGATATCTGTATACTTGTTTAACTATCAAAATTTATTAGGCCATATAACAAATAAAGAACTGCAGCTCCAAAATCGAACTTTTGCGTACAAATAGCAATTTAATTTCTTCGCTGTATGGGCATAAGATAAGTTGGGCCAAAACTTTCACAAGCTATAGCATGATGTTAAAGGCTTGTTTCTATCGATTTTCTAAAAAGCGGCCTTTTAACAATTTTTTTAAAAATTATTTTTGTAGAAGTTGGATTTTCTTACTTCTAAAAAGTACTAACTTAAGAGTTTTTTCAGAGTTTTTATTTTTTTTATAAAAAAAATCCAGCCACTTGCTGCAAAAAAAAAAAAAAAAAAAAGCGTGTTTTAAGAAAAATTATTTTTAAAAAAATTCAATTCGAATATATCCTTAAAAAAATATCAGAATCGAAACCTTCACGGTTAGTGAATTGATAAGAGGTAAAATAATTATCATCCGCTAGGAATATTTATTATAGCTTGTTCCCTAATTAATTACCCATACGAGAGAAGTGACGGTTTGTGAGTTTATGCCTCCTTTAATTGAAAGAACTAAATTCTAGGAATGAAGAGACGAAAAAATCGACACGTCTAAGAGACAACTAGTGGGATGGTCAGATAACGATAAAGTGAATCACTTTATCTGCATACATAATGGTACTAGAGTTCAATACTTTCAGCTTAATCATCCATTGAATAATAAATTTTGCAACATAATGAAATCTAGCAGTGTAAGTAAAAGAGTAAGTTTGTGTGCTTATGAAAAATGACCAATAAGTCACTCTTGAAACGATACTTCAAAAAATAATGTAGCTGCTAGTAAGCTGAGATAGCAAGTGAACACAAAGAGTGTGTGCATATGTGTTTTCTTTGTTCTATTTTTCCTCTCTTATGGTAGGCTAAATTGGTTACAAAGTGATCATTTTAGGAGATGGCAAACATCTTGTTCTTCACAAATAACTGGATCAACTGGTCTGAAGCAACTTTGTAAAAAAGAACCCATTAAATTCAACACATAGTTAGCCAATCAACTTGCACACGTATTTGCAAGACGAATAGGTATTCTTTTGTGGAGCTCTCGCTGTACAACCAGGGAGTTTTATGTCGTGTAATTGGCGTATCATGTGAGACATATGACATCAAACATTAAGTCATTGGACATATTTTAGACATATTTTCTAAGAAGTGATAACATTTTGCATCTTATGGTATCTTTATTGAAAAATTCGTCCTTCCATCTGCAGGCTTTTTTAATAAAAGATGATAAAAATGTCATCGTTTTTTTTTTTTTTTGAATTCTCAAAATATAATTTCTGTTATCGAAAAACAGGGTCATATCCAAATATCAGAAAGTAGAAGGTGAAAACCAACCATCCTGACGTGCAAGTCAATGTAGCGTTTATGAAAAGCCAAGAGGCAGGCAATGATTTTCCACTATCTTGAAAAATGGAAAATTTGCCCATATATACAAAAGTCCCCTGCTCCGATTCCCCACTTTTTCGAAATCCTATTTCCCACTTACCCAACAAATCCCTCCTTTAATTTATTGATCATATTGATAATACGAGAGCGATTATATTCTGTACTTTGCACGATAACTGTTTCTTTTCACGTTAGTCAAATATCCAAACGGGACAGTAGTTGCTTTCTCCGTTAGGGCAAGCGATTTTGCAGAAAGCAGTTTACAGACAAAAGCCAACTTATCAGCACCTTATTAAGAAACCATGTCCGTGTTGAAATACTTTCCTTTTCCGGGTTGGGATTGCTTTGATAAAAATTCTTCCAGGATCCAAAATATATATTACCGTTAGCTCTTACTTGTCTAAAGTTCTTTCGGTGACAATTTTCGACGCTAAAAGCAATAATTATGGTGCACGCAAACATACATGCTAGCACGTTTTCAGTTTGTTTATTAACAAATATATATTACTCTATCAACAGGAGAAGCTTTATATATTAAGCTAACAGGACCACCATGAACTAAACGTTTCCATGATGATTTACGATCAGTTTCTTTTTTATTTTTTTTATTTTTAAATCCTTATTCCAAACCAATCATATACCGCTATTCTAACAACCCGTATCCCATTCATGACTTTCCTGAAAGGAAATAATTTTAACCGCTTACATTATATTTGAATTCCTCCCTAGCCATTCCTCTCTTTCCATTGCCCTCAATTAGTAACAATTCATTTCGAGTGTGGGGCAGGGGGTCAGGGCTTTTTCACCATTCTCCGTGTTTGGCTTCAGAGTATTATAATGGTTTCGAAGGGGATAAGTCTTATCCCCTAAATCTCGAAAAGGCAGTCCCTGAATTTAGGGCCATTTGGAGGGGAAGGAATTTTTTTTTTTAAATCCCTATTTTGTGTTTCCCTTTTATTGCACATAACACTAAAATAGGTATAACTATAAAACTATTTCGAGCATAAAATTCACACGTTTCTTCAATTTATCCGCACAAAAGAAATTCTTAATCCTTTATACAATTTTCCAATTTAAACATTAATTAATTGATTACCCGTTTCTTTTCTTTTCCTTTATTAAATTTTCTGTCCACAACCTAAACACAATATTACTCTTACACAGTTGTACCTGGGATAATTTATCGACTCGTGCGGGGGCCATTCTTTCTAGTTAGCTGCTTTTCATTTTCTATTATTTTCCTATTACAAATCGATTGTTGCTTCTTGGTGGAGTTGACTGGTATTGTTGCACAGGTTTGAATGGAATAATGCAACATCCTCTTTATTGGAAACTAGTAGGTTAAACACACATACTTTTCTTTGTTTTCACAATTGATCAAGTACTTTATCATATTACCCAAAAATTAGACTGCGGATTCTCATCCTTGTAATTTTTTAGCAGAAGTTTTTCGAATAAAAAGGGTTAAATAAGATTTGATATAAGCTGATAAACAAGTAGCTGGAATAGCTCAGTTGGTTAGAGCGTGTGGCTGTTAACCACAAGGTCGGAGGTTCAAGCCCTCCTTCTAGCGAACTCAAATTTTTAAACGATTTACACACGGCTTGCTCCTCAGGCGGGTATGCCAAATTTGGTATTTGAAATGAGTTTCAATCGTTTTACATTTCTTCGTGTCCTGCTTATATATATACATATTTCAATTCTTTTTCTCAATTCCCCCCCAAAAAAAAACACGAATTTTATCTGAAAATCAATAGTGTGAGATCCCATATATTAGTTTTAAAATTTATGAAAAATAAAAAAATAATTTTTTTTAATTCACGGCTTAATCCTTAAACGGATATGTCGAATTTGGTATTCGTAATAGCTTTATAGAGTTCCAATAGTTTTTCATTTTTCTCTCTCCTCGTTCGGTATATATTCCATTCTTTTTCAAAATTTGAAAAAAAAAAAACAAGAATTTTATGTCAAAACTAATTATTAATATATTAAAGGTTTAAGATCCTATATATTGGTTTTGAAATATATGATTAATTCAAATAAGACATATAATTAAATTAATCTTCCACCTGATTTTTATTAAGTCTAAAGTCAAAAACATAGATAAGGTTCAATAATTGGCATGAAATAATAGTCAACTGACTTGAAAGTCGATACTATTTTTCGGATCAAATTAAATATTTAAGATTACTCATATAAATCTAATATTTATTGATTTTAAATCACGAGAGATTCTCAATGTATGGGGGAGACAGAATAATACGTCTCAAATCACTCTATGGTAGTACACAACAAAGGCACTTTCTGGTATTATAGCATTAGAGAGGGAAACCGTAACTCTCCCTCTCTCTCACAAAATGCTTTCAACTTTCCTCTTCTAAATTTCTTCGTTTGGATTGCCTCGGCTTTGGCCAATGGTATGCACCTTTCTCTCACTGTTTCTTTTGATCTTTTTTGTTATTTTTTCTCTAGTTTATTTTAATTACTCTATTAGGATGTTTATGTGGTATCCTACCCCAAATTTATTTTGTGGCACATCTTTTCACTAGGAATATTGTTGTCATATTTCAGTTGGGTGGTTATCTTGTTGTTCTCTTATAGATCTGCCTTGCATTGCTGCTATTCTGATTACTAGTCACCATCATTGCTTTGTTGTCCAACCTTTGTGGTGGTTGTGTTGGAGGTTTGTTGGTGGTTTGCTCCTGTAGGATCAATATTATTAAGTGTGATGTATCCTAGTTCATATTTTCTAAAAAATTCTATCAGGAAAACATGCTAGGAAAATTAAATAACCACATAACACACACAAAAACATGCTTAGGAACATATAGAATATAACTAGTACTTACAAAAATATATAAAGCTAACCTCTTGAACCGTGGAGCCTTTGATGAAGCTAAAACTGTCACGAGCTTTGTTCCCGTTCACGAACAAGGCCGTCAAAAGTTTTACTATAATGGTGTCGCAATAGACAACTCCCTAGTCTTCTTCCCTATGATTAAAGAGACTTATCTTGATAAAATAGCCTCTTGTGTGAGAAGACGCAAAGTAATATGCTCTTGAAAAATTAGAGCAAAAATCACACAATAAGTGTGTACTTATGTGTTGTAGTATTTTTTTGCCAAAAAGGAAGAAATCAACTACAAAGTGGATTGCATAAAAGGTGTAAGGTCTTGTCTATTTATAGAGAGAACCTTGGCACCCAAAGTTGCTAATCTTTCAATGTGGGAGAAAATTTCATGTAGTATTTCCTTTATGTAACTTGTCAATCTTGTCTTGGAAGACTTGTGCAAGTTGTCCACTTGTTTTTGTAATATTTTGCAAGTTGTCCCCTTGTCTTGGAAGACTTAGGCCAAGCCCATTATCCAAGTCCAACACATAGTCCATAATCCATGTGGAGGCCCAAGCCCAATAGGAAACCATCCTTGGCCAATTAAGTTATCTTGGACTCTCAAGAAAGCCCAAACACAATTCCAAGCTTTGGCCCAAAAAGGCTACTGCCACAATATGGAATTTGCTCTTTCAAGATTACTCTCTCAAAGTCATTTTAACTAGGGAAGGGACCAAGAAGACACAATTAACCTTGGCTTCCAAAAATAATAAAAAATGTCCTTGCCCGATCTAGGCGACATAATAATTATTTTTTAACTCCGATCTATTCCACTATAAGATCAAAGTTGCACTCCAAGAATAATTGCTATTACCCAGAAGCTTATCACAAAAGAATGTGAACTTTGTCTTTGACCTATTAAATAACTGACCATAATGCCCCTCTATGTATACCCACAGCTAAGACTGGTCCTTTGACCTGTGTACTATCACTTCCTTAGTTGTATCTTTATCGGTTGGGTTTCTTGTCCTATTGCCAACCATCCTTGGTCATGGAATCTCTTGATCTCCGGAGCAACCCTCAAGCCATATGACCGACACACCTATAAAGGTAGTATCACTAGATCTAGATTCGGATGCTAAATTTGGACAATCCCAAAGGGGGCGTATAGATTCCATTTTGCAAATGCAGGTTCCAATTAATTAGAAATTAGCACTCAATGCACGAGGCTGTTGATCCTAATCAAGTAAGATCTCATCCACAGTGAATCAAAGTACCAAACCCTAACTTCATTAGTTCATCCACATATACTCAAGATTAAGACCAATGATTATTTAGTAGCAGTGAGTGTCTTATTTTCTTTCTTTGATAATACGTCTCTAGAAAACATTCTCACAATGGTCCTATCCAATACGTGACATACGTACTATTGAGACAAATCCAGAAAGTCCTCCAATGACCTAGGTAGATCACCCTCAAAGAGGAGACTTGCTCAATATAACCTTATCCCAGTAGAGTGCCCAACACTACTATTCAGTTATGGATTCAATTTATGACGTGACTAAATCTAGACTTGGACCTACTGTGCGTCCAGCCTCACTGCGCACCCAAGTCATTAGTTCAAGTCAAGAGGCCTTTACACATGCATCAATAAAACATAACAGAGATAATATGTAAGAAACTCATAATGCCATATAGCAAAAATGATTATACATTGTTTAGCATCCAAAATGTCATGTACAAGTGAGCTTTAGGGCATACCGATCCTAACCGCTCCACCATGGAAGGTTTTGGATGTCATTTCGAGCGGCTTTGTGTCCAGATCGTGGTCCTTCATTAGGTTGATGAATCCCTTGTTATTCACTATTTGCTGGCTTGCCTTGGTGAGCATTTTCCCACATTCATGGTATTTTCAATGGTGTATTGGTTAGCACTTGTTAGTGGTAGTGGTGAGGATACTGGTTATCTGTTCTTTTATTATTAGGACATGTTTGGCTAGGGTTTGTAAATTTGGGTTTGGGCTTGTCTTGACTCATCTTTTGTACTCTGATTTTATGATATTATAATATTCTCTTTTTGATAAAAAAAAATTTACTCTATGGTAGCGATTAATATGCAAGAATGAATTAGATTGGAGCTCTTCATCATCCCTTTCCAACACATTATCACCATCATCTGTGAAGATCACTGCCTCTATTTCAAGCTCGTCATGGGACAAATTAGCAATTGCAAGTTCTCCCACATCTTCAAAGAACTCGAATGTATCTCCACAAATATTCCATATTTTGCTTCGTCCTTTAAGATAGTGTTCATCTCTCCTAGATAGAAGACGCAAATTGGAATGAACAAAGACCAAATCTTTAGCTCTTTTTGGTGCCAATTTGTTTCTTTTCAAGGAGTGGATAAACGAATAAGTGCCCTAATTTCTCTCACAACAAGATGATGATGAAGGTTGTTCAAGCAATTTCAAAGCAAAATTTTGAAGCAATGGTGCACTAGCTCCATAAATCACCCACCGAGCTTTAGGATCTATATGATAGTATTCATATATTGAATCACTATCTCCAAATTCTTTTGCATTGGTGGAGAAATTTGCAAACTCCATGTTGACTTTGACGTGATCAGTGGGATTTGGAAAGAACTTCTTCAAACATTTTGACCTTTCTTGAGAGATTTCCAAATCTTTGTGTGGAGGAACATGGCCAGGGACCTCATCAATCCATTCTTAAGTATAGTACCTTGAATAGAGAATAAATATAGATTATAAAATTGCATGAAAAAATAAAATTTCAAATAAATAACTTACTTGGGATTCAATGAATGAGCTAAACAATGGAGTAGAGTGTAGTTCTTGGTCCAACGATCAATGAGAATTTTATAGATCACATCGTAAAAACTACTAGACTGCTCAAGTTGCTTTCCCTCTTTCCAGAATATTGCAACTTTCTCTTGTTCAATCATGGAATCCCACATTTCATAAACCAAGTGAAGACAAGATTTATCAGTGTCATATGCCCTAAGCATGTCATAAATAGGCCCCATAAAAGAAATGATGTAATTAATTTTATCCCACCACAAATCATTAAGAAGTGTCTCCTTCACCACTTGAGTCTTTCCCACATCATCTTCTCGATAACTACTCCATTGCTCACTAATAACGAACTCCTAAAGCCCTCTTTTAATAAGCTTAAAGCGCTTCATTAGTACAATTACTAAAGCAAATCGAGTATTTGTCACCGAAAGCAATTTTAGTGGGATAAACTCATTGAACATGGCTAATCTCATAGAATGGTTCATGATGAAATTTTTCACAAACATAATATCATCATGAACATTCATGATCCATGACCACTCAGTAAATGTAACTTCATTGACATTGGAATTCTTTGGTAAACAAATATTCTGAAAGGCAAGATTTAAATTGTGCACTACACATGGAGTCCAAGTAATGTGAGGATAAATTTGACTAATAAGTGCTCTAGCTCCTGCACAATTCTTAGCATTGTCAGTGACTACTTGAATAACATTATCAGGACCAACTTCTTCTATTACTTCTTTCAATATATTAGCAATGAAGTGTTTTTCTTTTATTTCTCCCGAACAATTAATCGCCTTAAGAAACATTGGCCCTCCTTCAGTCACAACCATAACATTTATAAGTGGTCTTATTTGTGAATCACTCCATCCATCACTGATAATACTTACCCCCTTTTGACTCCAAGCGCTCTTTATAGGTTGCAATTTTCTTTCCACATGAGCTTTTTCTTGTTGAAGTAAAGCAGTTCTCAACAAATTATATCCAGGAGGCAAATATCCTGGAATGCTATTATTGGCTGCAAATGAATAAGAATGTACATAATAGGGATTCCCTGCCAAATGAAATGGCAATCCAGCAAAATAGAACATTCGAGCAATGCTAGCATGCAACATATCACGAGCTTGAATATTGAATCCCTTTAGAATGGGATTAGATTGTGAAGAACTACCTACACTCCTACTTGTTCTTCTTCTTTTATGATCATATTGCCCTTGAATAACATTTGTTGTAGCACTTCTAGGCGAAGACACTTTCTTTGAAGCACTACATTCTATTCTCTTTGTTGCATGCTTGTCTAGTTTTTGCATTTCTACCAAATCAACATCTCTAACCTTAGGACATGCTCTTATTCCTGTCTTAGGTATCTTCAATAAATTAGCCCTAACTCTAGTATAAGAGCTTTTCTTAGTTTGGTGACAAAAATTACATATCCATGTACAATTTCCACCACCATCATCCATTTTATTTTGTCCTAGTAACATACTTCCATAGTGGTTTACTTGAATCTTGATCTTGATTTTCACTCAAAATTGGTGGTAAAGGTACACTAGCAGTAGAAGACGATGAAGTCATATCTAAAAAATCATAACCCTGTGTCTTTGGCAAAATGATTATTAATATTTAATTAATAATCACAACAAAGAGAAAAATCCCAATAATTCATAACAAATTAACAATCACAAACAAAAAAAAATAACAAATTAACAATTGTAAACAAAAAACAAATCCCCAAAATTCTTTATCCAATGCAAATGGACCTGGAAAGCTAATCACAATTCACACATTGTGCCAAAGATAAGTACATAATTAATTAAAGGAAAACAGAACTAAAGGGTCTCAAAAGCTCCATCATCATGAAGTAATTAAATAATAGAAATTGAAGAGGCACAACTTGTAAAAAAAAAAAGCAGTCCAACGTTATCAGCTGACCACGGGCTACCTACAAACCCGGTCATTTCGCGTTCTTCACTTTCCTCTCTTCAACGACCACAAAAGAAAGGTCAACCAAAAACAACAACACTCATTTACGCTTAGTTGTAGCTAGCTTAGGGTTAGGGTTTTTTATTTTCTTCTCTCTAATCAAATATCAAAATCACAAGAAAAAAAGGGGGGCCAAAAACTTGAAGTTCTTTAATTATCTTTTAATTTTCCTTATCTTGTTAAATTAAAAGATTCCATTATTCTATTTTAGTGGTAAAAGATTCCATTTGTGCGTAACTTTTCTAAACTTGAAGTGGTAAAAGATTCCATTTTTATGTAACTTTTCCAAACTTGAAATTATGTAAAAGGAAAAACTTGGAGTTTTGAGTTTCTCTTATATTTTTTGTGTTTTTAATTTTCTGTTATTATTATTAATATGGGTGCATAGACTCTCAAAGTAGGTCTTTAACCGGGCCTTATGCGTGAGCATATGTATACAGATTTTGCATATACATATATATAGACCTCGCATATGCTTACCTTTCTCAAACAATTTGTTGTTGAAGTCGAGTCTGTCCTACCGAGCGCCAGAATATTGGAGATAAGTTATCAATTTATTTTTTTTAGGGCTAACTATTTTTGGCTGAAGGACTTTAGAGAAGTGAGAAGATAACTTCTCTGGAAAAGATGAGAAGCAGCATAAGTATGTAAGTTAAATTGATTTTTCTTTTTTTTTAATTATTTTTGGATTTGCAGTAGTGCCCCAAATAATTTTAAAAATTGCAAAAAACCCCGTGCGTGTCCATTTCCGTGTCGAAGCGTGTCAGAAGATGTGTCGAAAATTAAAAAAAATTTCCAGACACGTGTCGGAGGTGTCGGGGGCATGTCGTTGTCCGACACGCGATACGTCGCACTTTGAAGGTATCGGTGCTTCATAGATGGTAAAAATAAATTATTGGAAGTCTTTAATTTTCAAAAGGAAAAGGTTAGAAAACTTTCAACGGCAATTGTATCGTCAATAGAGCAATCACACTTCCAGTTGCAAGTGGTCATACAGTGCACTACAATGTCAACAGATATCCTTTGTTCGGTAGAGGTCCGTTCCCTACTCTCATAACTACTTTACCCTTTTTTTTTTCCACTAAGGAACATAGCCTAGTAGAGACCATGGGCTATTCAAGGCTTCCATTTCCTTCTTCAAAGATGGTAGCACATGGGCTGTTCAAGGCTTCCATTTCCTTCTTCAAAGATGGTAGCACAATCTCACTTTGAAATAGATGAACTCAACTTTACAACCCTCTAAGTTCAAGCTCATGGCCTTCCAATAAGTTACATTAACAAGAAAAAATGCTTTGAGGATGAGCTAGCTCCCTTCTTAGTCTCTCCAAGGGCAAATCGACATTCCCTCTAATGATGAGGGAAACTACAGCATGGGCTCAGCTTCTTATTAAATGAGATGTGGGAAAGGCTCTCTTCTGGCAAATTATAAGGTGCACCTTTAATAAGGTGCACATGCATCTATGTGGTCCTTTATATATTAACAAAAAAAGAACACAAAGAGTCATGTGTACAGATCTTTTTCTATCTCTATTTCTTTCTCTCTCTCTATATATCTTTGTTCTTTCTCTCTCTTCGTCTCTTCTTTCTTTATGATCTCTTTTTTCATCTTTGTTTTCTCTCTTTCTCTACGTCTTTGTTCTTTCTCTCTTTGTTTATGTTCTCTTTCTATGATCTTTTTCTTTATCTCTATTTTGTATCTCTCTACATCTCTGTTTAGTTATATTTGTGACAATTGGTTATGATATGTTTGTGTGTTTTGATATGTGTGTATGTGTATATACACGAAGGATTGGTATATATTCAGTAGCTTATTATTGTTTGTCCAGTAAGCTATTATTTTTAGCCTATTATTGTATGTTCAGTGTTCTATAACTGTTTGTTTAGTATTTCATAACTATTTTTTTTTTCAGTAGACAATTGTTATATGTTCAGTATTTTATATATGTTTGTTCAGTGCTTTATAACTGTTTGTTCAATGCTCCATCACTATTTGTTCAGTAGCCATTTTATTGTTTTTTAGTAGACTATTATTATTTGTTCAATAGCTTATTATTGTTTGTTCAGTATTCTATAACTACTTGTTCTATAGCCTATTATTGTTTGTTCAGTATTTTGTAACTGTTTGTTTAATAGGCAATTATTGTTTATTCAGTAGCAATAGTATATTATTGTTTGTTCAGTGTTTTATAAGTATTTGTTCTATAGGCTATTATTATTTGTTCAGTAATATATTATTCATCAAAATATCTATTTGTAATTAAAATTGGTTGAAACTACTAGAATTATTTATTCATTATTCAGTCTTTGTTCATGGAAAGCTTCATCATATTTATATATTTTTGTTTGTAACTTACAATTCAAAGTTACAGATGTTTTCTATTTTTTTGGACACTATTGCTTTAGATTTGATGTTTTCTATTTCTTTAGATGTTGTTGCTTTAGTCATTTTTATTAAATTGAGCTGTGATTTTGATTTGATATCTTTGTTGAGTTATTGAACAAATTGAATTAAAAATTGTATTTTGGGTTTTGTGATATTTAGTTTTTGTCATGAAACAGAGGAGAGAAGAGAAGAATTGTAGCAAAACGAAAAAAAAAAAGAAAAAACGCATTATGTAGTGCATGATTTCATAGCACCCACAAGTGCACCTTACAACATGTACCTGCGGGTGTATAGTATAAGATCCCCTCTCTTGCCTAGTTTCCCATTTAACAGAGATGGTGTCCCAGTCTCTTGGTTTCCCGTTTAAGAGAAAGAGCGGAAAGCACATAAGCGTACTTAGAACGCAAACCAATTTTTAAATCCCATTCCTAGTCCCTCCATCGTGGTTGTATCCCTTGGCCCCACTCCTTCAATTTGCATTGCCTTTTCCCTCCCCCAACCCTCCTGTAACCCCACCACTCTAGTCATCCACCCCTTGATGTCCCCATCATCCACGACTAGCCCACCCCACGATGTCCCCAACCCCTTGCAACCTCACACCCATAACCTCACCATTCCCACGACCCCCCCCCGGCCGTCCTTACTGCCCTGACGACCCCAGGCCTCCTGCGACGGAAATTTTTTATTTTTACCCTACTTTTAAAAAATTATCCCAAAAATACATTTGTTTTGAAAAGCTTTCAAAAATACCCTTTTTGGTAAGTCACCTACCGTTCTCTCACGTGTCAGAGCATTTCTCGAGAAATTGGTAAGTCACTTACCGTCTACCACGCTGTCAGGAAAACAGTAAGTCACTTACCATTATTCCCCTTTGAACGGTAAGTGACTTACCATTCGTTTGTGCCATTATTCTCCTTGACCGGTAAGTCACTTACCCAATATTTATGGCTTGAACTCCTATTTAATCCCCGTTTTTTCATTCTCGGAAGGTCCAACACCAAATATCCAAATTTCTTATGACCCATATATAATCCGCCTAGTATCCTTAATTTTCAAATCGCCCAAAATCTTTCCAATTATCTTCCACACATACATACTTGTATACTATTCATCTAATATTTTAGTCAGTAAGAAAATATGAATACAGTCTCTGTTCTTTTATATTATGGCAGAGAAAAAGTTAATGACCCATACGGTATCGAATATAAAACTACGAAGCCTGTTCGTAAGGTCAAAATAGCACATGAAACATCATACAATGAATTTGTTTATAGTGCCTATGAGAAGCTTAATTTGTATTATGGCATCGACAGGGTGAAGCTATCGCATAATCGGGGGTCATACAGTTACTATATCCATATTTTAGTGAGGCGACAATCAGCAACAATGATGATTTGATGGACGTGTTTCGAATAGTCTGTAATGATAACAACATGAATAATGCTCATGTTATTGTCGAAGTAAAGGCTGACGACGTGCACATCCCGTAATGAAGCAGTGATTTCCAGTGTGGTTACGTTGTTCCCGACTTGAATGCCGAACCATCACATTACATTGCTGGGAGTGACATAGCGAGGCCATCTCATAATGTGAGGGTGGACTTGAACATGGACACATTTCCGTCTGAACCTAACGAAGAAGATGAGGACATAGCCTTGAACAAGAACGATGCCTGGTACGACGATGATGACGTCTTCAATGGTGATGAAAACACTGCGAACGTTAATGCAGAATGTGAAGGGCCGTCAGCTGGTACAGGGGGACCTTCGTGTGCCATACTGATGCACAGTGTACATGAAACTGCTCAATTTCATACCATTAGTCAAGAATACTATATGAATAGTATGGAGGAGCACAAAACGCAAATATTTTGGGATGAGAAGGAATTGGGCAAAGGAATGATTTTCCCGTCAAATAAGGACGTGATTCGGGCAGTTTAGATGTACTCAATAAAGGTACAACGTGAATACAAAGTCAAGAGGTCTGAACCAGATTTATGGGTTGTTTGTTGCGTAAATGCTTCCAACTTTAGAAATCCATGTAGGTGGGAATTGCGGGCAATTCGAAAATCCATGCATCGCCAGTTTGAAATAACAAAGTATTGGGGCGTGCATAATTGTTTCGGTGATAGACAAAGGGCTGACCATAAAAATGTTACCACTGCACTGGTCGATTATACGGTTATGCACTTCATAAAACACAAGCCTAATTTCGATGTGGGTTTTGTACGAGCACACATTATAGACACTTTTCATGTGAACATTTCATACGAAAAGGCATGGCGTGGCCGAAATAAGGCCATTGAAATGGTGTACGGTGATTGGGACGAGTCGTACCAGTTACTTCTATGATTTTTTAGAGCTGTCAAGGCAACTAATCCAGGGACAGTTGTAACATACAAGTTCTTCCAAGGGTCGATGCAAGGAACCAAAATTTTCGATTATGTGTTTTGGGCGTTTGCACTATGCATTGCAGCATGGAAGTATTGTCGTCTAGTGCTTTCTCTCGACGGTACTCACTTGTGCGGGCAATATAAGGGCCATCTTCTAACAGCATTAACAGCTGATGCAAACGGTTAGATTTTACCATTGGCATTTGTAGTTGTCGATGCAGAGACAACAGAAAGCTGGCCATGGTTCCTTCAACTGGTACGGATGCATTTCCTACATTACATGGATAAGATTTATATAGTATCTGATAGACATGCAGGAATTTTTTCTGTCGTGAATCGTATCTCAGCTGATGGGCAATTGCGGGTGAAGCATCGGATATGCTTGAGGTACCTCAAAAGTAATGTCATGAAACAGTTCCACAACCAGTATATAAAGGACTTATGTTGGAGAGCTGGTAAGAAAAATCAAGTCCGCAAACACGTAGAAGTGATGTGAAAAATTTTGGAAGTTGACCCAACACCAAGCAGGGCTGGTAAATGGGCATACGACTATCTCACCAATATAGACCAAGAGATGTGGACGCTGTGTGCTGATGGAGGTTCGAGGTGGCGTATGATGACTACAAACAATGTGGAGTGTTTCAATGGTGTCCTTGTTGGGGCAAGGTATTTGCTTATTACAGTGTTAGTGTCGCACACTTTCACGAAGTGTGCTGAATACTTCTACAACCGGTCTATACATGCGAGGCACTTGGCAAGACAAGAATTTGTCATCCCTGTTAGAGTCAGAGAATTGTTTGACAAGTGGGAGGCAAAGTCACACCTTCATAACGTGTTTCATTTTCACTATGAAACTGGTACAGCACAGGTCGGCCGCTTGCCGAAATCATTTACTAACAAATGTCCTGTACAAGTGGTCAGATTTAATGAGAAGACATGTACCTGCAGCAAGTGGACAGCCTACCATTTATCATGTTCACATGTACAGGCAGTTGCATGCTATTTGAATGTAACGTCAATCAATATGTTCCCATTTGAATATAAAGTCGAAGCATACACAAATACGTATGCCATCCCATTTCAACCTCTGAGACACGTTGATTATTGGTCGCACCTGCTTAACAATTGCAACCCAATCTAGGCAGATTGCGGAACAGAAATAGAGAACCCGTAGGGGGTAGGCGCATCTCTAATGAGATGGATCACTTAGACCAAGTTGGTAGACGAAGGTGTTCAAATTGCGGTCAACCGAGTCACAAAGTTGCCAGGTGCCCTCAAAATCAAACTAGCATCACACAACAATAGTTCTAATAATGTTTGATAGGGATGATCGTATTAAAATCACTATGTGCAATGTTAAATTATTGAATGGCTTTAATGTTGAATGTGGGTCGGGATGTAATGTTTGATGTAATGTAAGTGGGTTGCTTTAATATTTGTGTAATTTTGTCATACACGGAATTATTAAACTGAAATGTAATGCAAATAAAACTTGTTTGTTAAAAGTAACAAATTCATATACATACATCAAAAAATAAATTACATAAATTAATAAATGACAAAAAAAAGTAATTACAAACCAAAGCTACTGTGTCCCACACCCTGGAGGATGTCCCTTCTTCGAGCGAGGCGGCTGAACTCGTTGGGGCTGTGAGGTAGCCGAGCGCTTCCCAGCTCGCTGTGGCTGTAAATCCTCGGCCATGGACTGCTGATCCCCACCCTGTTCACCATTGCCCTAACGACCGCCTTAATTTGCACCCTGCTCATCCTGTGATGGGGTAAGATAGTCTTCAACCCGCAGTAGGGAGATGGACGGGTCAGTCGATACCGATGGTGGCATGGTCATCTGCGTCGGCTCGTACATAAATGGAGATGACATGGGTGGATGCGAGGGGGTGACTGGTGTCGATGTAAACGGATGGATACCTTGAGTAGATAGGGTATACTGCATGTAGGATGATCCAATCGGCCCCGGATGGCCCCACTGTAGGGTCTGAGACCACTGTGTGGGAGGTGATGGATATGATTGGTAACCCCAATGGTAGGTCAGTGGGGGCTGCTACAATGGGGTGTGTGCCCATGGGTATACCGGGGGGGCTCCTGTGTAGGTGTCTGGGCATGCTGTGAATAGTATGATGGGACGGGCTGGGAGGGCGTATGGGTCCATGGGTACATCGGAGGCGACTGAGACCACTGAAGCTGTATCGATGGTTGGGTCGATGTATCTGGTATGTCAAAATATAAGGGCGTTGCCACAATGTTAGCGTGCCTAGTCTGTTCCAGGGCCTGTTGCATCTGGGACACAACATGATCCATCTTCGGCCAGAAACGTTCATGTGCCAACGTTCCCTGGTTGTACTGCTATGAGGTGCGCCGCATGTGATGAAATGCACGGCCCAATGTCGAAGCCTACAAAACATATTTAGTAAAAGGGATTGACTTCATATAATACAGCATTGACAAATACGTTATGAAGTATGCCAATAACCAATGTGGTATACTTAACATAAAATGCTCGTCTTGTGCTGTCGCCATATATCCCGCACGACGAGTCACCCAAGACAGATTGCCAATCCAAATGATAGAACAGCGTTGGTACCATTGCATGTACTGCTCCAGGTGTACCGGATCTGGCCTATCCTCCACGACACCGTTCATTATAACTGCCTGCACAATGCCCCAATGCCTATGCAAAGGCTCCACGTCTGTTGGGTTCAACATCTCCCTCCCTTCAAATGTGACTGTGACACAAATGGTTCAGGGGTGTCTGAGATCTGCTAGCACATCCCAAACTGGCACAGCACACGATCAACTCGATGCCACTCAACCAATCCACCGCATTGCAGGGGGACCTTCGTCCTCCACCAGTCCGACCCCTCCGTATAGTAATCCGGTAAATCCCCGATAATGTCCTTATATGGCTGTCAAATAAACTGCAAAGTAAAAGTGCATAGATACTTCGGGTTAATACTATTTCGCTAACATTGAAATAAAAAGTTAACATACAGTCTAAATTTGCTATTACAAACTAACCTAGTCTGGCTGAAGCTTGTCAATAACATCGCGGTAAAGTAGTAAGCCCTCGTTAGCCATGTCTATATAGGACTTTTCCATAAGGTACAACACCCCGTGTGGCGCATCCAGTAAGTTCCATCAGACCTCGGTAAAGTGCATCCTGCTCTGAATGTCTTGGGGCCTGGACTCAATAAGTGTGGGCCGAAAACACTCGAACCTGTCCCATACCCACCACTGCAGATAAATATCATAGTTATGTTAATACAGTTACGAAATCATATGATATTTACAAATAAGGTTTAATTGACTTATGCCAAATGCCTGTATGAGGGTGAGCCCGTCACACAGGTATGTCATATTAGAAAAAACAAAGGCATCCATCCCTCTGTACAGATGTGCAAGCACTGCAGCACCCCAGTTCAATCCCTTCACGAACTCAATGTCCCATAGCAAAAGCAGCCAGTTCATGTTCCCCCAACTACTACTGGCATCGGCAAAGAAATGAGAAACTATGTAGCCGAACATCCATAAACAGGCACGTCGCGCTGCGGATGCACCATTGGGCTCCTGCTGGTAAGTCATCTCATACAACCTCTTAACCTCAGATAGCCTGATCTTTTCGGTTTTTACCTTAATATGTGATTCACCCACCGTAATGCCACAAATATCAAGGAAAAGCCCAGCCCACTCACCATACACCCGTCTCGTGGTATTTAAGTGCGGGATGGGATCACCAGATACGGGTAACCCCCA
This sequence comes from Cordia subcordata, assembly GCA_028554755.1. Lineage (NCBI taxonomy): Eukaryota > Viridiplantae > Streptophyta > Magnoliopsida > Boraginales > Cordiaceae > Cordia > Cordia subcordata. The sequence goes on from JAPTOF010000008.1 coordinate 13,550,549, forward strand.
TAAAATGGCCACATCCTGTAATGTGATAGTGGCCTATCCGATAGGCAGGTGAAATGTATGTGTCTCTGTCCGCCACCTCTCAACGACGGCTATCAATAAGGCATGGTCGAGTTCATGCCAACCTGCTTTATAACACCTATAGAACCCTGCATGCAATAACTCTTCCTGAACTAACAGGTGCTCAGGGGTCCGGAATAAGTACCCGTCACCTCGCTGGGTGCGCAACTCCTTTGACGCGGTGTCCCCCATCAAAATCTGCATCTTGTGCTGGGCATAACGTACCAAAAGGGATGCATCTTGAGGTCTAAGGCAGACATCCATGCTGTATCCTACGATCAAGCAATTATCATGCGTAAATAATATTAAATTACATAATATCTTAAAATAATATTAAATTACATAATATCTTAAAATTTCTTATAAATTTCTTATTTAATTCCATATTAAATTATATTACTTCTCTATTCAAATAAACTACATTCAAATCTTAATAAAACACACCATACTCCTATTAAATTGTAATCAACTATATTAACTTTTTATTCAAATGAACTTTGTTAAATTCCTAAAAATTATAAGAAATTCCTAAGGAAATTTCTTATATTTATTATTTAATAAACTATTTTGCACTTCGCATTAAATTATATTACTTTTCTATTCAAATAAACCATATTCTTGTTCCTAATAAATTGTACAATTTTCTTAATAAATTACAAACAATTATGTTAATTTTCTAATCAAATAAACTTTATTAAATTCCTAGTACATTTTAAGAAATTACTAAGGAAATTTCTTAGGAATTATTTTCTAATAAATTATATTAATTTTCTATTAAATTATATTACGTTTCTGACCAACTAAACAACATTCTCGTTCCTAATAAATTACACCATATTCCTAATAAATTACAATCAATCACACTATATTCCTACTAAAATTGCATAAGTTTTAAATGTCAAATGGGCAATTTCGGTTCAATGAAATTTCTAAAATTCATAACTTTTTCTAAAATATTTCTAAATACTATAAATCTCTAGCAAACGAAAAGGTCATACATTACAAAATTACATTTAATACGGTTATTCATGTGCACGTCAAAAATATATATACTTATGCATGTAAAATAAACACACACACACATATACATACATACATATATATATATATATATATATATGCAACTAAAATAAACACATATATATTAAAACACATATAATTATACATAAATAGTTATAAACATATTAATGTCACACGTACATATACTATATACATACATACATGCTATATCCATTACACATATACATACGATCGCGTATTAACAACACGTATATACACGTAAAAATCAATATATAACAAATAAAAATGCGAGAATTTAGAAAATTTACAAGTAAAGGCACTTTCTTACACGTGAGGCCAAATTTTTTTGCAAAAAAATAGGGCTGGCGGTATTTTTTTGCTCAAAATCATAGCTACGCGGGGGGGGGGGGTTTAGCGGTGAGGAAAAATGGGGAGGGGAAGGGGGGGTGTTTAAAGGCAACATAAACAATTTACAGAAAATATTAATTAGCCAACAGCTTTTCTTTTGAATTTTGTCAAATCTCGGAATATGCGAGAACGGTAAATCACCTATCGTTTTGGTAGGTGATTTACCGAAAGGGGTATTTTTACGATAATTTTTTAAAAGTAGGGTAAAAATAAAAAATTCCCTCCTGCGACCCTAACCTCAGACGTCCCCACTACCACGAACAAGCCCACCTCTCTAACCCCAGCCCCCTCTTGCGTCATTTCCCATTCCCAAACAACAAAAAATTTTCCTTTTTCCTTTTTGCTGTAATATTTTCTTGTAAAGGTTTGAGCCGCTTTCCACATTAACTTCGAAAAATTGTTAGTTTTTTTTTATCCATTTTATGTTTAGTGAATTTTTTTATTGTATTACTTCATTGTTTTAGTTTTATTAATTAATTTTGTATTTATAATTAATCGTGTTAATTATATTATCTCATTGCATTAATCTAATTGTGTTAATTAAATTATTTTTTTGTTTTAGTTTTATTAGTTAATTTTCTTTTCAGTTAAGTTGTTACAATTTATTACATTTTAATTATATTAATATATTGTGTTATTTAATTAATTAATTTAATTTATATCACTATGAATTAATAAATTATTTTAGGTAAAAATTTTAGTGCAATTTACTTTGCTTCGTGCATAAATTTGCCTCATGCATTCGCAAATTTGTGCCCCGTCTAAGCAAACTTGCGCATGTGGCACGCCAGCAAAAGAAGCAGTTTTTACCTCAATAACGCTACAAATTTGCGTGCCAGGTAAGCATATTTGCTTCCTCCATAAGCAAACTTTCTTGTCATGGGGGCAAATTTGCTTACGTGGGAAGTAAATTTATCCGGCATGGCAAACCATGTCCATGTGGCTATTTTGGCGTTCTTGGAAAGCAAATTTATTTTTCTGAGGAGCAAATTTTTTTTCAGTCTTTAGCATTTGTCATATTTTCAAAATCAACTTAAAAAACGTGATATTTTCATAGAGAAAATAAAAAAAATAATAATAATATTTCGAGAAAAAGTCCTCTAATAACGCCCTTTCCTCGGCCTCCACTGTTTCTCAACTAAAAGCATCTAAATTCATTGTATCCCAACCAACCAAAAATGCTCCAAACTCTTGGGTTCAAACCTCAAAATCCTTGATCACGTCTTTGCATTGCCATTACTGCCACCCTCGACGTTTAAAGTTGGTCCAACTATACAGATTGATGGAATATTCTTGTTCCTCTGGTTCATTCTGGAGATAAATTTTTACTGCATGAGATTTCAATTTCAAGAAGGTATTTATTATTATGGCTTTGGTTTCTCTATTATCTTTTGACATGACTCAAGAACATGGTGCTACCTCCTTTCTTGTCCAAGCCAACATACGACAACACTTTACATGGAAGTCAGCATTTTAGTCCTTATACTTTGTAGCCTCTTGGTTGTAATAATCTCTTAGACTTTGTAGATGAAACACAAGGCCAAGATGGTTGCCCAACCCTATATGTAAAGAACAGATAAGTTGTTAGTCGAATTCAGTGGACAAGTCAATCATTGTTGTGCAGAGCATACTTATGACGACAAAACACATAAAGCCTGTTTGGCTCTGCTTATTTTGTAGCATATAAGCTCCCAAAAAAATACTTCCTCACTTGTTTTTTACCATTTGCAGCTTATAAGTCCCAAAGAAGCTTAGCCAAGCAAGCTGATGCTCTCTTATTTGATCCTTATGAACTCAACCAATCGAGTGAAGAAAAGAAAAGCGAAAAAGACACTTAGATCTCTTGTTTTTGGGTATAAGACCCAATAGATCATTCAGTTTTTTCCCTCTCTTCTTAGGTTCCTTGTTGTTAAAGTTAACAAAAAGTTAACACAAAATACCATTTACGTCTTCAATCAAACAAATTATATGACAAAACATAATATTTTTATTTTATATTTTATTGTCATGATTCATTCACTACTTTGATAGGTGAAAAAATAAAAAAGTTAAAACTTCCCCAATCGTCATTTTGACCGTTTAAAAGGTTCCAAGGTTTTTCCTTCTAAAAAAGAAAAAAATAATAAATCTTTGTAATTATTTTAAAAAATGATCTTATTTCCCTTAATTATAATAAAATAGCAACGAATGCATTTGAACTATATAGTAGAAAAATATAAATCCATATTCTTTTCACAAAAATAAAAGCATCGATAAGGTGTTAAAGTATTTCCTCCCACATGGAAAAATCACAAAGTCTAAGACCATTTAATAAGATATTGGGCTAGTCCTCCTATTGACCAATTGGTTTTTAGGATGGAATCCTAGGATTCTTCACATAGTATCAAAGCCTAGGTTATAAGGTAATTATATTTGTCCACGTGTGACCCTTCTTCAATTATAAAATTTAAAATTATATTTGTTAGAGTATGTTCTCTCACATGGAAAAATCATAAAATTTAAGACCACTTAATAAGTTCTTAGGCTACTCCTGTTATTGATTAATTGATTAATTGGTTTTTAGGATAGAACCTCAGGATTCTTGACACATTTAATAAGATCTTGGGCTACTCCTCCTATTGATCAATCATTCACGTGTGACGTTCTAATTTGACACATTTAATAAGATCTTGGGCTACTACTCCTATTGATCAATCATTCACGTGTGACGTTCTAATTTGTCCACGTGTGACCCTTCTTCAATTATCATTTAATAAGATCTTAGGCTACTCCTCCTATTGATCAATTATCCATGTGTGACGTTCTAATTTGTCCACATGTGACTCTTCTTCAATTATCAAATTAGGTCACACGTGAGGGGGATTGTTAGAGAATTTCCTCTCACATGAAAAAATCATAAAATTTAAGACCATTTAATAAGTTCTTGGGCTACTCCTGTTATTGACCAATTGGTTTTTAGGATGGAACCCCAGGATTCTTCACACAGTTAATAAGATCTTGGGCTACTCCTCCTATTGATCAATTAGTTTTTAGGATGGAACCACTCATCTTATTGATAAATTGGTTTTTAGGATGGAACCACTCCTCTTATTGATCAATTGGTTTTTAGGATGGAGCCACAGGATTCTTCACAAATTAGGTCACATAGGAGGGGGATTGTTAGAGTATTTTCTATCACATGGAAAAATCATAAAATCTAAGACCATTTAATAAGATCTTGGGCTACTCCTCCTATTGGTCAATTGGTTTTTAGAATGGAACCCCTGGATTCTTCACAGATAAGGCACGACAAAAATATCATTTGTATTAAAAAAATTATATAAAAATATTTTTGAAACTTGTTAAACAGTCACATAGTCAATGGAAAGGTTTTTATTTTTTTTGTCCACCAAAATAGTGAATGAATTATGCAAAAGAATAAGAAAATCTTAATTTTTGTGCGACGCCATTTGGAATGGTATTATGCTAAAATAATTAATTTTATTGTTAACTTTAACAAAAAAAAAAAAAAGGAACTTGGGAAGAAATAAAAAAGAATTAAAAGACTTATTTGATCTAATGCTTAAAATCAAAATACCTGAATTTTTTTTTTCTCCCAAAGAAAAAAGGATGGCTCCAATCTTGCACTTGATTCATAATTTGAGAATTTAACCAACTTGTGTATACGCGTGTTGGCCTATTTATAGGGCGGGAACAAATACAAGCTTTGTCTTCCATGATCTCTCGCATGTTTGGATACAATCTTTAGTTATTTTCTTTTAACTTAGAGTTGCAATTACAAAAAAAAAAAAAAGCAGGGACGGAGCTGGGGGACCAAGGAGGCCTTGGGCCCCCCAAGGTCCAAAAAGATTCTTTTTTATATGTATGTATCTTGTGTTTAAAGTGCAAATATATATATATATATATATATATATATATATGTATGTGTATATATATATATATATATGTATGTATATACTTTTAGGCCCCCCAAATTTTTTAATTTGCTTGTGTGATTTTGTATCCCAAATTTAACGTATTAATGATCGTAAATAAAATTATATAATGTCCAATTTATTTATTATTTTGGTAACATAATTTTATTTAGAATTTTTTAAATATTTTCTTATTGTTAATGGCTGAACATTTTAAGGCACAACACCAACATAATAACTAAGAGTAATTTTTTTTTCCAAATATTTACTATAATCCTTTTTTTATATATATTTTGGTGTGAAACTTTGAATTCTTAATTAATGAGTCTTTTGGTTATTTAAAATGATATTTAAGTGTTCAAATTTTTGTAATAGTATGTAATTTTGGTGAATAAAATCTTAGAAATGCTTAGTTTATTTATCTTTTGGCTTGACAATTTTAAAGTTTTATATAGGATAATTCGTTTTTGGCATCGAATTATTAATTAATGATGAAACTTTTACATAAATTGTATTTTTTTTATGAAATATATTCTTTTTTAAATAAGTTTTTGAAGTAGTTTTTTGAAAAGATAGAACTTTAGAAGAAACACCTTTTTCAAGCACTATAAAAGCATATTCTGTTATAAACTGATCCAAATAGTTCCTTAGAACCTTTAGCAAAATTTTTAAGTGTTAAAAATTATACTTTGTGCCAAATCATCCTCACTTTTTAAAAAATAATTTGATTTTTTTTATAAAAAAGAAATTGTTGTCATGTTTATATAATTATGATAATCGATTTTTTCTATTTTATTGAGTCTAACTTCATTAACTAAATTAGTTAACTTTTCTACATACACTCTTACTTTGCTACATGTAGTCTTAGTTTTTCTTTGGGTAAATAGTATTTTTATATACTTTGTTGTCATTAAAGTAATGAATATCATTCATCTTTTTAATTAAGTTTGGCTCGTCAATCTTAAATTTTTAACTCCGCCCTAAAAAGAGTATAAATATGTGGGCGTTAACCATTGAGTTATGTCCATCTGTAAACTCCAGCAAAGCCTAAGCATCCAAAACTTAACAAGTCTGTAACGTGCGAAGTAAAACACGTTGTTTGCAATCACATGAAGAATACCAATGATGTAATGGCTTTGGCCATCTGCTGGGCATAACTTGAATGCTTAGGCGTCCATTTATGACCTAGAAGTTGTGGAAAAATGGTCGTGCAGGTTCATGGACCGCCATCGATCTTTTCGTTATTGGTTTCTGGAACGCCACACCTAAAGGAGAAATAACAATAAACAAAAAAATATCGTGCATCATCTCTCACAAGATAGGCTTTACGTTTCAGAAAAATTATTAAAACAGCTTTTTCCATGACTTAATTCCTTTTGAAGAGTATCATCTCAACAAGTAGTTGGTTAAGATCGTAGCGATTTCACCTTCGTAAAAAAGAGAACATAAATTTGAATTTCGAGAAGCGCACTTGTCGGGAAGACTTTTTCTTAAACGCTCTCGGTTCGATGGGGATTAGTCTCAAGTCCAATGCGATTTAGAGACACATTAGCTCCCAAAAAAAAAAAAAAACTCATCACAAAGTTGTTACGTTATTTCTTTGGGACAAAAAGGTAAAAAAATATTTTTCTTTTTTAGTATTTTGTTCTTTCAGCACGAGTCCCTAGGATTGAGCACGAGATGTGAGCCTTCCACAATAGACCAAAATCTCGAATTGAATTATCCCGTTAAGAAAAATTTTCGTTGTATTTTTAATACTGTCTTAAATCTCAAATTTTGAAAAGGGTGTATTACATGTTAGCACATAGTGATTCAATTAAGTGTTGACAAATGATTGATAAACTTTTGGAGGAAATGATAGCGCCAATTTTTGTTTTTTTTGGGTTGACAAATATATTACTTGTAGTAGGCCAGTTAATTACGTTGCAAAGTGTAAATGAAGTGGTTTTAGGGCTCACCTTGATTGACGTTTTTCTAAAAAATTTATTTTTTTATAATTTTGAAAAAAGTATTTTTTTATAAGTTAGAAATTTTAGTTTTTGAAAAAAATTAAATTTGGATATTTTTTTTTAAAGTTTTTACTTTTATTTATAAAATCAAACAAATTACTTGTTACAAAAGATACGCACTTTTTAAAGAAAAAAAATACATTTTCATAAAAAAGTCAATTCAAACAACTGTTATGCACGCCGATGAGATGTCAAAATATCACTCTTTCGTTTTTTTTCACCTATACACGTCGGATTTGGCGCCTACATGGATAGGCTAAGTTGTAATTTGCTACTGTTTTAGACTTCAATATAATCCGACTTCAATTGACTCAGAAAAATATTAACCTTCTTTTGTCAAGTAACACTTATAGGTAATATAAATAAGTGAGAAATATATGAGAAATGTGAGTAGCTAAAATATTTTGCTTTGGATTGAGGGGTTTTTATGGCGACAATTGCAGCAATAATACATAACATTGGACATAAGGCGTCAAATTATTTTTATGTACAAAATTCAATAAATGATTAGGCTCATTTTGAGATATCAGCAAGTTAAACAAGAAAAGTTCAAAATGGAAACAGAACATCTCATGATCTCATTGAACAATCCCTCAACACAATTTGCTCATATTTCATTTTATGTTATTCCAACATACCAAACGTCACCTAAGTGCAATATATAAAATTACAACGAACTCCATGATATTTCTCGAAGAAATAATCAGGGAATATTTTGCATGACATTTTCAATGTAATTTCCAAGAAGAGTATAGGATGATCCACCTTCCACCAGGGCCAGTCTACTCTTCTCCTTCATCTCTTTTACCTTTGCTCTGAATTCACTCCCTAGCTCCATCAGGCGATTAATTGCATTTTCAATCTGCTCTGCTTTGACCACTGGACTGGTCATTATGGAATCATTGTAATAATCCATCTTGATCTCTACTGCTAGTCCCAAATCCTTCACCAATTCAAATGCATTCACCTGCTGTTCAGCGTACAATGGCCATGTAGCCATTGGCACTCCACAACAAACACTTTCCAACGTCGAGTTCCACCCGCAATGCGACACGAAACCTCCCACAGCGTGGTGGGACAACACCGCAACTTGCGGTGCCCACCCAATCACCTTCCCCATCTCTGCTGTGCGTTTCAAGAACCCTTCTGGCAATACTTGCTCAGGATTATCATATTCACTTGGAATCTCTAGCGAGTCTTTAGGTGGAGGCCTTCTCAATGACCAAAGAAACCTTTTTCCACTATACTCTAATGCATAAGCAATCTCTTTTACTTGATCATCTCCGAACGTGCCTATGCTACCAAAGCATAGAAACACCACGGATGAATCAGGCTGATCATCCAGCCATTTCATGATCATTTCATACCGGTCATTGTGCCCATCGCCACCATTATTGACACTTAAAATCGGTCCTACAGCATAGACCGGTGGGATATTTCTATTCTCTTCATTCGCCCTGGAGAGAGATTTTATCGCATGAGATTCCAACTCCAAGAAGGTATTTATCATTATACCTTTGGTTTCTCTAAACATCTTGGCATGATTCAAGAACCTGGTGCTACTTCCTTTCTTGTCAAAGACAGCAGAAGGCAGCACTTTAGCTGGAACAGGATTGATGTAAGCTGAAATTAATAGTTGTGCGTCCGAGTCCTTGTACTCGGTCACGTCTTGGTTGTGATCATCTCTTAGACTCTGAAGATGAAACATAAGCCCAAGCATGGCTGCATTAGTTGTAAAGTAGAGATAAACTGGTAACCCAAATTCATTAGCCACATCGATCATCATGGTGCAGAAAAAGTCCACAACTATGCCTGCAAGCCTAATTGAGCTTGAGCTTACAATTTCAGACACATAATCTCTTATTTGGTCCTTGTGAATCTCAGCCAACTGGGACAAAATGTTACTGGACCAGGCTAGTTGTGCAGTTGCTTCATCATTTGAGAACTCGACGAAGTTTATACGCGGGTTGGAGTCTGCTGAGAGAGATTTGATGTAGGAATCGAGCTTGCTGTGATTTGGCCGCTTGATGATCAAGACTCTGACGGAAAGGTTTGCATCTCTGCGAATTAGGAGCTTTGCCATCTCTACTGTTGATACCAAGTGGCCCATTCCTGGGGAAGGAATGAAAATCAGCTCAGTTTGCATAGTTTCTCACTTACTTGGAATACAATTTTTGGCTGTGTTTTTTGGTTCAACTTCGGCAACTGGAAGATGGAAACGGCTTAGAGATTTGGTTGTTAACCTTTGGTTGACGTTCCATTTGTGCCCTTAGTAAGCAGGTAACAGCTCAATATGATTTGACTTGGTTCGGTTCTGTGCATATTTTAAATTAAATCAAATTAATTGCTTTTTTTTTTAATCGGAAATTAACCGACTACTTTCTAACTATATGAAAAGAACATCGAAACCAACCAACATCTTTGCAGTTGTCTGCAATGGTTTGCTCTCCGTTTTTATTAAAAAAAAATAAATTTAATTAAAAAACACAGGAAAATTGAAAAAAAATTGAAAACTTATGCAATAATTTTAAAGAAAAAGATTAAAGACTTCGATTTGGAGATTAAGGAGATTAAGGGATAGTTCAAGTAATTAAGACTATTTCACTAAGAATAAAGTCTTAGATTCAAATCCTATAAAGGTTTTGGGTTGAGAATGGAGAGAAGGGTATTGAAAAAAAGCTTCGATTTACCATTTATTTTAATTTTAACTAATATACAAATAAAGTTAAGAGAGAGCACGGTTTCATTTGATTTTGTTTTGAAGTTATTTTAAAGCAAATCAAATTAATTGGTTTTGTTTGAAATTAACTAATTAATTTTTAATTATATAAAGTAAATGAACCAACTTAAAAATTTTCATATTTTTTGAATTGACTCTATCAATTTACCTACCAGCAGAACAAAAACTTCTAGAGTTTTAAATTAAAATATCTGAATGGCGAGCTAACTGGAGTGTAATTTTTGAACAAAGAACGATAGTTGATGGAGCATGTGGGCTCGCATGACACGTGCACTCACAATTTTGAAGACTTTTTGCAAGAAAGAATACGACAGGTTCTGAAAATGGTCAAAAAGAAGTTTCAAAATTCGATAAATAAATGTATAAATTTCACGAAGAACATATGCACGGTATAAATAAATGATGTCATGGCTGTGCTGTCATCAGCTCAGTGCTCTAGGAGTTTGTCGTTTTCTCCTTTGGGTTCATACTAGGGTATTTCTTTTGACTTAGATTCTCTCATATTAATTATTGTCTCAAAGGAATATGAGAGAAAAAAATTCTTCCATTTGTCGATATGCAATCTCATTTCAACCCATTATTAAATTATTTTTCAAATTTAAATTTTTAAAACAATTAAAATATATTATATGTATATGAATTACAAAATATTTTGTAATACTATAAAAGCCTGAAATAGAAAAAAACTCTAAATACCTAACAAGAAAAAATAAATTAACTATTACTGATATTTATTTGGTAAAACTATTAATTTCTTATAAAAATTTGATAACTAAAATATCATTTACATAGAAAAAAAATATATACTAAAAAAGCCTTTGTGAGAAGAACTTCAGATAAAAGAAAAGAAGAGAAAAAAATTAAGAAGGGCAAATTTTAGAAAATTTTAAATGGATCAATATATATTTTTCTAAAGCTTGCCCTGGCAGTAGTTGAAAATGCTAGAATTATCAGGGCAAAGTTGAGCCCAAGTGGCACACGTATTGTCTCGTACAGTTGACTTGCAAAAGAGAGGAAGAGCAAGTAGGGTTACTAGGACCGATTTGTATAAGGTGCATTTGAAGGAAGGTGCACCTCACTAGCTACGTGCAACCAAAGGAAGGTGCAAAACACGTGCTGAACTATAAATATATATATATATATATATATATATATATATATGCATCAACAGAGCACAAACCCTAGAATTTGATAGCTCATGATAATGGCGTCTTCATCGCGACACTGGTGTCTTCATCGTGACACTAGTGTCTTCATCGCGACACTGGTGTCTTCATCACAACACTGGCAGCTTCATCATGATGTTGGTGTCTTCACCACAACACTGACGCCTTCAAAATATCTTTTATTTCGAAGGAACATTAAAACCAAGGTAAAAATCTAATTTCAACCTTGTCTATATGAAAATTTTTTATTTATTTACAACTTCGTTAGATTCCTCTTTATTTTCAAATTCTGGTCATAATCTTCATGTTATATATATATATATATATATATACATATATATATATATATATATATATATCAAATCTCTAAGTCATGATACTTCAAAAGAAATTATTATGTTCAAAAGCTTAAACTCTAAAATTTCTATTGTTAATATAATCTTCACGACTGCTAATTACACAAAAAGTATACTTATTTGACTTAAAAGAAACAAGTGTAGTAATTCAAAAATGTAATATTTCTATCTTGTGAACATAGATTTTTTCATTTGTGAAATTTAAAATATAACATTTTGAACAATAAATGTTGTATTGGGAGTATGAAGCTCATATATTATACAAAATGCATGATATATCACAAATTAAATTTGTGAACATAAAGAAACATTGCTGTCAACTATCAATTTAGTATATTAAATTACTATGTGAAAGTTTAAATTTCTAAACATAAAGAATTATAGCTGTGAACGATCAACTTAGTGTATTAAGTTGCTTTGCGAATGTTTACCTTTCATTTGTGAACATAAAGAAACATAGATGTGAACAATCAATTGAATGAAATAATAAATAACGGCGTACCTATAAGCATTACGTGTAATCTATGTACATTAACTATATCTTCCCTTCAAATTCTTAATGTAGATGTAGAACAATGGCATTGATCCAAAAACATACTGTAATAAATTGTCCCAGATTTTGTATAATCGAAAAGCATATATATAAGATTATTATGTAAATAACTTATAGACACTTTGTTACAACAAATAGCACAAGCATTTTGGGAAAAGGAGAAGAACAATTTGAATTGCTATGATGTAATATAGAGGATGAGAAAGTTGTGGTGGCTATAGATATGACTATTATGGGTTAAAGACTTCAACAAGAAGGATTAGAAGATGTAGAGGTTTGAGACATGGTTTTGGTGTCTATAAGTTATATATAGGTTATAAATATACTGGTCAATAGTGTAATAGACAAAGCCATAGTGTTAGAGTGTAGACTTGCTCAAGCTGTTAAATTGGTGAATTCGAGTGTGGGGTCAAATGTGGCCTTGGTGTTTACCATTTTAGGTAAATTGAAGTTAAAAAAAATGAATAAATCTTGTGTGAATTATAATTTGAATGGCTAATTATATTAGCTGTTTTAGTTGGCTAAAAAGTAATATTTGTTGGAATATTATATGAGATTCGGAGTTCCGCCTCTGAGGTAATTAGTTTTAGCCTTGACATTGTGGGCTTCAGGGTCAACATCCAGTGGAAAGATTGTTGGTTCCTTATTATGGATTTAGCGGATGGCTCATCTTAATAGGACATGCTTGATTTGTTTGATAATATTGTGAACATTTAAGCTTCATTTTGTGAACATCAAACGACGTCTCTGTGAACCATCGGTTTTGTGATTGAATTATAAAACAAATATTGTGTAACATGCATCGCATAGCAAATTGTAATTTTATTTGTCATATTTTAAGCTTTGTTTTCTGCATATGAAAGAACATCCCTGTGAACGATCAAATTTGTGCCGTAAATATAAAACATATTCTATGTATAGTGCATCATATAGCAAATAGAAATTTTATTTGTGAAAGTTTAAGTTTCATTTTGTGTATGTGAAAGAGCATACCTATGAACAGTCAAAATACAATTTATTTGCATATGATACATTTTCTAGGGAAAATTATTGTTATTTCAAACAAGAGAAAAACCTCATCTTTTACATGACGAGAACTAGACTTCTTGGTTTATTTGTGACAACACATGATGGAACAAGAAACTTCATGTAAGTCTTCTAATACTCTTCACTTTCATTTCATTCTCAGAAAACTAACATTCAATGAATTGCATTTTTCAGTTCAAAAGGATCCTATTATCATTGAAATTGAAGATGATGATTTTACTATTATTGAAATTGAACATCATCATTCAACTGATGTTTGTATTAAGGAAGATGATGATGATGAGTTTCTAAGTCCTTCAATTCAAATAGCTTTCAATTCTTACTACAAAAATTAATTGGTATATTCAATCCATATCATGATCTCTTTATGCAAATGTATATTATATTAATATACTAACTACATTATAATGTTATATGTAGGAATTCCCAAAAAAATTTGCTCAGGAAGCACATTTATCCCTCAACAAACAAATGAAGTTGATAGATATAAACAACAATGAATACACCATCCAAGTAATCAAAGGATCAAAGGTTGACCAATATTGTGCATGCGCTGGATAAGTGGTGTGCAAAGAACATAAACTTTGAGAAGGGGATGTCTATGTTTTTGGTAAAATAGGAGACATTAGATTTAGGTCTATTGTCATCAGAAATGAATAATGATATCGTATTAAAATTACACTATTATATCTTTATCAATATGAATGTATTGCAGTCCAATGTGTGAAATTTTGATTTTTGACACTAAATGTCATGCATTTGAATGTAGCTGTATTAAATAGTGATGTTTTATCAATATAAAAGCAGTACGATTATTGCATGAAATCTACATATAAGCCTATTTTCTGAACTTATAAATATTGTGAACATATATGATATAACTTGTGAACTTACCTTCACAATATTGTGAACATTTATCATTATACACTCCCCCAAAATAAAATTACATTATCAATATATTAAAAAGAAGAAATTACAAAGTTTACTCGTAAGTTGTTTTTGCTAGTGAGATTTAAGTATAAACATATCATACACTTATATATGTTAACAATCACTACATGTTCACAATATTTAACATTTATGTCCACAATTTCTAATGCTAATGTTTACAATAATAGTATTGCATTACTATCTCTCCAATTTCATTAAACAAGATTGATACATATCATACAGGGCTTATTAAACTGAGCTTGGCGCTTAATATGCATTGTCACTGTGTTCTATTTGTTATCCATTTGAGTTTTGTGCTATGATTATATTATATACTTCATATATGTTAACAATCACTACATGTTCACAATATTTAAGATGTATGTTCACAATTTGTAAGACTCACATTCTTAATAACACTACTGCGTGACCATCTCTCCAATTTCATTAAACAGAGCTCAATATTTTTAATAGGGTGCCAATGTTTGGTTGTGATGAATTCATTAGCTACTATTAAGGACATTAACTAATCTTAATACAATTTCTCTAAAAAAAATTGCAAAATCTAGAAACGGTAAAAAATTGATTCTTAAGCTATTGCATCATTTTTAAGCTTTGCAAGCTCTTGTCTCACAATTTCAGCTCTCTTCATTTTTGCCATTACAATTTTGAATATGTCAAGGTCCTTCTCTTCTACATAATAATCAACTTTCTTTCTTATGAACTATTTTTCCACTTATTCTTGACATCAGTAGCCTTCATAGCAACAACAAGCCTCCATAGCAGCAACAAGAGTTTTCTTCCATAAAACTCTTTTGATGTTGATATTAATATACGGGTGTGTGAATCTCTGAAAATTCATTTGACTCCTTATCATGTCAAAAGAAATAAATTACTATTAGGGTAGATACTATAACACCAATTAAGAGGTTGGTAATTGAATACACAATGAAATATGAACCAATAAATTGTAATCACTTACCAAAGCTTAGAACTAAAGAAGTTGAACAAGGCATACATTTCAATAGTTCCATGACCAAAAGGAAAGCCGCATAGAAAAAATTCATATTTGTCGATCTTTACCATTGCCATTCTCACCCTTGTTAGTGACAAATTCTTTCTCTTTTTCAAAATTGCTCACAACCTCAGAATGAGATGTTCACAACCTCAGAAACAGATGTTCACAACTGTGAACAAGTTGTACACAACCTGCTTTTTGACGCTATGCTTACAAAATTGCAGATTTCAAATTCTCAAATGTCAATAAAAACAAACATTAAATTTACGTAAGTTTTTTCCTCATCATTTACTTTTTTCATTTTCTCAATTTATATATCAGCCCTAGATATATAGAACAATTAATTAGCTCGAGTACAATACTTGAGATTTAAGATAGCTAATCAACTCACTATAACCCGAACAAATACAGTAAATCAATTAAAACCAACCTAGACAGGAGGGAATGCAATCAAGAGCTTAGATTTTGTCATAGTGTCCTTTCCATATTCACACACACTCACATATGTGAGCTAAGGCTCCATCGTCAAGTCACCATCGTCACCGTCTTCCATCTCATGCTAGCACCATTTCTAGCCTTCATTTGCTAAGCCACCATCATGAATATCTTTCTTACATTGTTGTGATTCTGATGGTGCGCTAAAATTGGTGAGGTGCTGAGATCTATAAAACATAGAGAGGTAAGAATGAAGAGAGAGAGAAAGAGAGAGAGAGAGAGAGAGAGAGAGAGAGAGAGAGAGATTTGAAAATAGAGAAGAGAAAATGGAGAGAAAGATATGTGAATATGAGATTCGAGAATAAAAGAGTATCTATATTATATATTCACAATTTTTATACGTTCACAATTTTTATGCTGTATGTTTATAATTTTTATATGTTCACAGTTCATAGTTATTTTATGTTCACAATATTTATGCTATATATTCACAACTTATTACTGACATCTTCACCCCTTTAAACTATACGTTCACACCTATGAACAACACATTTACAACTTTGGTTAAAATGTTTACAATTGCAAATGATATTGAGCAATCTTGTTTATTTATTTCTGTTTTAGAAAAAAAGCTCAAAAACTTTATGAAACTAGCAAGATGTTCACAACCTTTGAACGTAATATTTATAACATGTGAATGACATGCTCACAACTTACAGCAATAGCAGTGGTTTGTTTCTTCTTGCTGTAACACTCTACCACCAACAAAGAAATTCATTAAAAAAACTTGAAATTCAATGGCCTAGTCACACACATATCCCACACACTTTCATGCACACCAAAGAAAAGCCCACACACATACTCTGTGTTAATAGTGCGCACACACATATAATCTCACACACAAACTCACACGCACACACTTTGTTTTAATAGCACATACCCACATAATCTCACACACAAACTCACACACGACACATAAGCTCAGACACACGGCATGCATAAATGGGTAGCAACTTTTCAACTTTGTTTCTTGCAAAAACTCTCTAAAAAACGCTAAGGTCATGGTGTTTTGAAGAAGATAGTAGGGTGTGAAAGTGGACGGTGGTACTTGATGTCAACAGAGATCAGAGACCGCTGTGTTGGTTAGCAGCAAACATTGGACGTGATAGTGGTGGCCGATCAGAGATCCGACGGCTAGATCTCCAAATGGAATGAGAAAGTGCATGTTTATATGTGAGAGATATGAAAGACGAGAGAGAGAGTAGATAAAAGAAAAGAGAGAGAGAGTATTTGTTATGTGTAAGTTTCTTTATTTAAATTGAGCATGTGTAAGACCCACACCAAAAGGTGCACCAAGCTCCTCTGGTATATAGTAGTTAGGGTGTATAATATTATTTGCATACTAGGACACTGGTGTGGTACTGACCAAAGATCCTCTGATACTAAAGTTAGTAATGTAATCCAAGCTTTGGGGAAGGGGTAAGGCTAGTGTTTAGACTAGAGATGTGATACCTGTCACTTGTTTGCCCCTTGAGTATTTAGATCTTGCAGTCTTAGGGTTCAAAGATTAGCATGGACCTACAAAGTCTATCTGCTAGCGAGCCTGACAGGCCTTACAGATAAGGGCAGCGATCATAGTCTCCTATTTGGAGTTTTCTATCAGCCGGCTTGAGCTTAGAGCCTTATCCATCTGTTAACCATTAGATACAATAACCCTTACCGATCTAATCCTCAGCAGCCTTATCGGTATGCGTCTGGGGACTAAAGCTGGGCTATGGTTATGGGTCATAGATCTAGTATGGTAGGCGTGTCGGACCACACCTGTATCAATAGTAATTAGTTAGTTACCTACATTAGTTGGCATGTTTGAAAAGGAATATTGTTACATATCACTCTTTCACTCAAAACCTTTTCTCATGTAATAGAATTTGCTAAATATTTGACATGTTATACACAAATTTTTACCCTATAAACGTTAATAAAAGGGTGATATAATATAATACTCCTAAAAGAAGTGAGAAAATTTTGTTCAAAAGAAAAAGTAAGTTAATGTTGCAATTAAGCATATAGGTAACTGTGAATGATATTGATAACTCTTTCAATTAGAGTTATTTCTTTATCTTTTCTCTTGGAATTTTGGGTAGTTTAGAAGCACTTTGGGATCTTTTCATCAATAATTAACTAGTTTCATATTTATTTGCATTCTAGTTTCAATTCTACTTATTTGTGCTATTTTATAGATGATTCTTAGGTTTTGGTCAAGTAGACTGCATATTGGAAGAAGAAATCTTATTTCAAGGTTGGTTTGATTATTCTTGATGAGAAAGAAATGAAGAAACGAAGACGACGTAGATTCACTCTCTACTGTGAAGCATTATTTCTCACCTAAGCGACTAAATTATGACCAGAAAAGAAATGCAGACGGAAGTGTTGTCGCCCAGGCAACATTATTTCCCGCGTGCCAAGACGCACACGACTATGCCAAGCTCAAAAATGTGTTTAGCTGCAACTTTGGCTGTAAAACACAGTTTTTATCATTAGTTAGAAAGAGGGAGCTGCCCTAGGAGCTGAAACAACATCTTTGGAGTCTAAGCACAATAAGTTTTATTGTTCTTATCATAATTTTTATAATTGTTGCTATGGATTTCAAATCTTGCAAACCTTTTGGGTTGTATCTTTATCTAGCACGAACTAAATTCTTATTTCTAGGATTGCTCTGGAACTTTTTCTCAATATTTATTTGAATAGTCTCTCTTTATTTATCTCAATTTGATTATTTGGAGTTTATTTAATCTTGTGCTTAATTTATCGTATTACCTGTTCGACCATATATATGATAAATCCTAATTGAATTGGAAAAGGAGATTAGGGTGCAAATCTAAATTGAATAGCTTAGGAACAAATTGATTTAAGTGGTTTAGGTTGATTTGATCAATGATTGAGACAAGAATGACCTCGTCGCTTTGGGTACTCTTAAAGAAGCCTATGTTTCATCAACCTGACTTAATAATTTATCATAGAAATATATCCATAGGTTTAAGAAGGGTTAGTTCTATTTGTATTTGGAAAGGACATCTAAAAAATATTAGAATTCTGGATTAACACTAGAGATTAAATTGAACAAATATAAGGGTTGATAGGCAACAAAAATATATTATTCGAGGAACACTGTAATCCTAGGTCATTTAATTACTAGAACACCTTGTTATTGTATTTAGTTTTTTTGGCTAATTTACTTTCATACTTTCTTTATTTTTAATTTCAGAAACTCCTCATACTTTTGTTTATTTGAATGAGATAGTGTGAATAAATTGACAGTTAGCAAATTTAGGAATTAGGTCCTCATGGAAATGATCTCTTATTCACTTTCTATATTACTCTATGCAATTATGTGCTCTTGCGTATAGTCACAAAATTTGTCATCAAATTTTTAGCGCTGTTGTCGGGTTTCAAAATTTCTAAAATTCTTGATTTGCTAATATTGGTAAGTTTAGAAGTTATCTGATCTCAAAGTTTTCTTTGCTTTTGTTATTTCTTTTACTCAAGTAATATTTATTGTTGCATGCGCAAGTTTGAGAAGGCAAAATTGATTCCTGCTGATTTTAAGGTTGAAAAGGTTTGTAAGAAGAAAATCAGAGACTTTTTTATTCTATCTTACGATGTACTCCCTCAAGCATTGCCAGACCAGCAATTGCAGCTAATAATTTCAAGGTCGACTCTAGGACAATGCAGATGATCAAAGAAAACAAATTTCAATGGTTAGTTAACAAAAGATCCTAAAACACATGTGAGGAATTTACTGGAGATTATTGACAATTTTAAAGTTGACAGGGTTTCTGAGAATGCTATTAGGCTGGGGTTATTTAGTTTCTCGTTAGCTAGAAGGGCAAAAGATTAGTTAGACTCGCTTCATAACCATTTTATTACTCCATGGGACCATCTTGCAAAGAAGTTCTTGCATAAGTATTTTCTACCAATAAAGACCGAAAAGCTTATTAAAGATATTCAAAATTTCCAATAGTTGGAGATGGAAACATTTTATTAAGCCTAGGATCACTTTAGTAATCTTTTGAAGAAGTGTCCGCACCATAAGTTTTCATATCAACAGAACACTAGGATATTCTATAATGGATTAACTATTCCTTCAATGAGTCAAGTAGATAGAGTAGCTTGAGATTCTTTGTTGAATCAATACCTAGAGGATGCTTTACAAATATTGAAGGACTTAACCACTGACAGTTACAAAGATCATGAGAGGATTTCAGCCCATAAACCAATTACAAATTATGAAGTTGATCATATAACAGCCTTCTTAGCAAAGGTGGTGTCGCAATTTGAAATCTTAAACAAAAAGTTGCACAGTTTGGATGTGGGTTCAAGCCAAAAAATCGAACAAAGTCAGAATACGTAAGTGTATAGTGAATTTTGTAGAGACGGCCATCCATAAAATCACTGTCCACTAGTTTATCATGGTGTGCCACCTACTGAAGATGTTAATTATGCTGGGTATCAGAATCAACAACAAATATTCCTTACTCTAGCACTTATAATCCATGGTAGAGAAATCATTCTAATTTTTCATTGAGTAATTATCAAAGTTCTTATGCTCTTGTGAAAACCAATGTACCATCAGGATTCCAACAACAATTGAATCTGCAAGTTCCAGAAAAGAAGCCAACAACTGAAGAGTTGCTCCTATAGTATATGCAGAAAACTAATGCAGTAACTGAAAATCAGAATGTTATTTTTTGGAGTCAAATGCAGCTGTGAAATACATGGAGACGCAGGTGGGCTGATTTTCATTAAGACTTATGCCTTCTATGCCCTGGTTCTTTAATTTTCATTAGGGCTGATGACTTACAAATCATAAATCTTCTGATTTTCATCAGGGCCGAATCTCAACATCAAATGCCTTTAGATTTTCATTAGGGTCGAGTCTTATAAGTCACAAGGCCTTTGATTTTAATCAAGGTCAGACTTAGAAATTTAAGCCTTTTGACTATCATTAGAACTGGGATCAGGACCATTGAACTTGAAGGGCCAGACTTATGACTAAAAAGAGACAAAAGTCAAGAACTCGAATCTCAGCATAGATTCTAAAGATAGTCACTCATTTTTTCACTCTTTGTGATGGGAAATATTGTAAAGCCCCATAAAATACGTGAGTCCATAAATATTTGTGACATAATCTGGTGAAAAGTCATCATTACAAGTGCAAAAGACTGTGCATGTGTTGCGAGAAGCTTTAGGGCCATCAAACGCACATGTGGAGGAAACACTTCAAATAAGTGAGAAATATTTATCTACTCCTTATGCCTTACAAAATATGAAGTAGGGGGCTAACTGTTTTGGCCATAATTCTAAAAGTGTCCCTCCAATATATCATACGGGTTGTGGGCCAGCTAAACGTCAAGTTGTCTAGAGGTTGATCCATTTAGAAATAATCCAAACTTGTGGACCCAAGGTTTATTCCATATAGATGAAGGCCAAACCCGTAGACCCAATGGATGATCCATATAGATGGAGGCTAAATCCATGAGGAACCCCAGATAGAAAGTTTGAAGGAACAGACAAGTCAAAAGGACCGTTATGGCATGAATTTCATAACACAGTGTCCGGAACCATAATTGTTGCAGTGTCACAAACCATAACTAAAGTATCTAGACTGCTGCAATCAAGGGATAATCCTCTTCGTATAAGGCCAATGGCTAAACCCTGGGGACGACCCAAGACTCACTCACTAATACACTAGAATTCTCAAAAAGGTATCATGTTGTCCCATACTTCAGACAAGGGGTCTTTGACTAAGCTTGTGCAAAGTCTAGGATCTCAATTGTAGATTCAAGGACAAAATAACACTTGAACTCTTATTCGTAGAGAAAAATATCAAAACGTCGTCTGTTGCAAATAGGTCTACCAAATCAAATGGAATTCTAAAGGTTCAATAGCATGTTGCAGGGCAAGGTCTGTGGCTAAAGGATTTAATCAACGGCCGGGTTTTGACTTTAATGACAGACTCAATCCCATGGTAGAAACAAGTACTATTCACACAGTGCTCTCAATCTGACGTGGTTGCATGTTTAATCAACTAGATATCAACAAGGCTTTTTTACAAAGACATCTAAAAGAACTAGTTTATATATGTCCCAACCACCTAGTTTCAAAGATGCCAAAAATCAAACATATATCTGTTGTTTTCAAAATCCTTATATGTATTGCGTCTAGCCTGTCGGCTATGGTACATAGATTGGAAGACTTACGTTCAGTCGTTGGGTCTTAAAAGCATTAGATTAGATTGCTCATTATTTGTTTGTGCCATAAACAATACTCTTAACATATATTTAGTATATGTTGATAATGCCCTTATTACAAGGAACACATCTTTTCTAGAGCACATGAAAATTGAAGCCATAGCGAGAATGTTCTCTATCAAAGACATGGATGACTTATCGTACTTCTTTAAGGTCGGGTCCTACCATGTCCAACAGGCCTATTCTTGTCACAACAAAAGAACATAAAGGACTTGCTCAGACAGTTTAACATGGATGGGGCAAAAGACTCAACGACTCCACTAAGTGCCACTGCCAAAATCTCTTCAGAAAGCAAACCCTTTGCTGATGCGACCTTATACAAGAAAATTATTGGCAATTTGTGGTACTTGGTTATTACCTAGCCAGATCTTGCTTTCTCTATGAACCGCCATGCTTCATACATACATAATCTTAAATTCTTGCACTGGGCAACAGCTAAATTCCTGTTGCATTACCTAAAGCATAACATTAACTTTTGGCTTCATGTATGAAGTTCATCCAATCTTTCTCTTGTAGAGTATTCATAAGCGGACTAGGTTGGAGGTAATGAAGATTATACCTCTACTTCAGCCTATATCATTTATTTGGGTTATAAAACAATGTCATGTTGTTCTAGAAACCAATGGACGATTGCTAGATTATCCACGGAGGCCGAATACAAGTTGATCGCATTAGCAGTAACAGATATCAATTGGCTCTAAAATTTGCTCGTGGAATTGAATATCAAACCAGTTGACATGCCAAAGCTCCTGTGCGACATAGGTTCCACTCTCCTTTGCGCCAATCCTGTGTTGCATTAGTGCGTGAAGCATTTTGGCACTAGACTATCACTTTGTAAGGGACAAGGATATTAGTTTGGAATACTTTAACATAAGGTTAAACCAATATTGACTCAATTTTTGAGTTGGGTCTTGCACGTCAAAAAGGTCAGTAATTAGTACCGTTACGTTTCTTGTTTCAAGTGGGGTAATATGATATATTTACATGTTAGAAACGGATTAAAGGTGAATGAGAAATTAGTAACCCATATAAGAAAATATAGAAACGGATTAAACGGATTAACTAGTTTGGTTGTTTATTTTGGTTGTGAGTGGGTTTGTATCCCATATAAGAAAATCAATAAACTTTTGCTCACTTTTTATATCAAATCCTTTATGAGGTGTGCCAGCAAAACATATGGAAGGAAGACTATACAAGGTGGGCATGAAGCTTAAACCTACCACGCACATGTGCGCGGCTGTAGGTGTGGCACACCTCGGGTTTTCGCTCTAGATTGTTCTTTTTTGCGAAAATTCTCAAACATCTGAAAATTTTTGAAGAGAACATAATTGATACATTAAGCCCGGGATTTATAACTCCATAACGTTTAGCTTATTACCTGGGTAGGTAGCTTATTTTCTAGACATTTTTTGACTGTTGGAGGAAAAGCTTATTACCCCCCTAAATGCTTTTTATTTGGTTGTTCTTCTTTGCTCTTCTATAAATAGCTAAGTCCAAGAAGGTATTGTAAACACAAGAATTTTGTATTAGCATATTACATAATTTCTATAGCATTCTGCCACTCTTATTTTCATCATACAGATAGAGTCTTACACTTCACGTTCATTGGCTTTTGCATTGCTGTGCTACCGCAGTCATGAGGTATAGTTGTTGTATTCTGGGAAGGATACGCCATAGCCTTTAGCATCGTGTGGAGGGGTGTAAATCCTTTAAGGAGATTGAATTTCTCGAGCCTCGACTAAATCCGTTTATTTTTGGTTATTCGTTATTTTAATTCTAGTCTCTTTCTTTCTGCGGTTTATATTTCTGCTCTATGTTAATTTTACATATTTACCAACAAAGGTCGCCAAAGGAATACTACAGGTCAGTCATGTTTGAACAATTAATCAAGTTGTAGATGCATTAACAAAGGCCGCCACTTTCACGGTTCAAGGAACTACGAATCGAGATGGGTGTTGTAGATAGCAGCAGCTCTTATGGGGGCATGATAAGGATAATTTTTAATCTCTATTATCTTTTTGTCGGTTGTAATAGATTGTATCTTTGTAGTTATTGTCATTTCTATTCATACAACTCATTATATGTTTATGTACGTTATTGATATGAATACAACATCATAGTTGCCTTTTCTAAATATCCCAAATTCTTACATAGTTCGGAAAGCATTGAATTGTTGCTCTGCAAATAGTAGCCATATCACCATGGGCACTTCACGCAATACACTCTCTATTGTAAGATTCTAACCACAATGCAAAACAAAGCCACCCATTATTGGATGGGACGACATGACTCATAATTACTTCAAATTTAATTTAAAGTGGTCTTAGGCGTGCAACACATGAGTCATGCTGCTTGGGATTTGCCTTGAAAATGACCCACAAGAAAAAAGATCCGCCTTGAATTAAAATTTTTTTTTTGTGTTATTTAAACAAGTATTTGTACTAATCACAAAAACTAATTACATCATATGCTACCCAAAGACAAGCCTCTTTACCCCAAAAAACTTGAGTCGATGTTCCACAATCTGCACAATTTTATGTAAAAGCATTACTTCTAAAGTTGTTAACAAAAGAAAAATTCAATTTAACATTGAGGTGGTGAGATGCAGCAATTGCTCTTCTGTACGTGAGGCTTCCTTATGATTCTTCTTCTATTTCTTTTCCTCCAAATATGACAAACAACAACTTCAATGAATAATTTGAGGCTTGATGTTGGGGGGAATGACCCTTTCATCTAACCAACAGCCATTTAGTACTATATTCCCAAGAGTTAGGCCTATGTGGTCTCAGTGGCATCGTCATAGCCTTCTTCCAAATTCTTCTCGTCAAACTACGTGCAAAATAAAGATTGTCCCTTGGTTCAATGCATCTTCGGCAAAAATAATAGTAAGGATCCAGATTAAATCCTCAAGCAAAGAGTTGGATTTTTGTAGGATTTCTATTCAGCCATGTAAGCTAAGTGCTAAAAAGCTTACTTAAGAACACAATCTGTGAACCAAACCAAATTCTTCCTGATCACTAGTGGTGTTTATGAAAGATGCAGTCCATGGTAGTGCCATACAAGAAAATCCCATTTGGGTCTCCCACACTATGCTAATATTATGACAATATCACCTTTGGAGCTTGCATAATGTTCTTCAGGGTGTCTAACATGCACTTATCTAAGGCTATGTTTGGTATTATAGAATGGCCTGTAAAAGAATAGCCATTCTAACTTGTTTTTCTTTTTCCTTAGTTTGGCATGAAATTCTAAAGTTAGAAAGATTCATTTCAAAAGAATGACCTTTCCAAGAAAAAGTGTGAAAATCATTCCCTATCTCGGCTCGAGGAAAAACTTTTCCAACTCAAGCAGGAAACGAAAAAAGAAAATATTCTTCGTCTAACCCTCCCAAGTTCTCGGTCATCATATATACAAAATCTTCCAACTTTTGCAACTTGGGTACTCTCTATCTATCTTTAAATATTAAAAACAAAAAAAAAAGTAATATTTTTATAACATGTATTATTATGTTGTTGCATATATAATTCTTTTTTGCTATGATTTTTTTAATGCTTTTGGTATTTATTGATAATAAAATAG
Source organism: Cordia subcordata (assembly GCA_028554755.1). Taxonomy (NCBI): domain Eukaryota; kingdom Viridiplantae; phylum Streptophyta; class Magnoliopsida; order Boraginales; family Cordiaceae; genus Cordia; species Cordia subcordata. The sequence goes on from JAPTOF010000008.1 coordinate 13,576,092, forward strand.
AATTAAATTGGGTGAAAAATAAACCTTATGTGCTTTTGGTATTTATCAATAATAAACTAGAGTTATTGTTTTTTTTTAAATTTTTGAAAAAAAAAGGTGAAATTGAGCTTCACTAAGAATTTTATTTTTTTTGAAAACTAATTAATTGAAATATTTATTGTAAAATTAAATTTCTTTTGAATATTTAGTACCATATATTTTTGGATTGTAAATTTATGCTAAATTAGAAAACAATGGTATTTTGGTTTATTATTACAAATTTTAGTCTCTTTCAACATATTAAAAATGGTTTTATCAAATAAATCAAAGAAAATAGGCATTCTTTTCTAACTTCTTTAGATGGTCTTAATCATACACAAGAAAGAAAATGTATTTATGGAGTATTCTATCTGGAATAACTTTTTTTTTCCCAGTCATTCCATCATACAAAGTGGGCCATAAGAATAACTTTTCTTTTCCCAGTCATTCCATCATAAAAAGTGGGCCATAAGTGCACAAATTATTTGCAATAGAAGGAATGGAAAAATTAAACAGTCATACAAATGAATCTGCACAATACGAATGCCAGAAAATCAGGAAGAGATTGCATTATCCCTGTTGTTATTACCTATAGTGTAATAAATATGAAGTTATGCCTCATAACAATTTATAAAATCTTAAGATATGTCATTTAGAAAATGTTAGAAGACACAGGCCACGTCTTGTTTTAAGGCCATAATACATTAGTAGTTTTTAATTTTTGTAAGTTTCATTTCTATTAATTACACCTCCAAATTAATTGCTTTCAGTATTCCGACAAATTACTTTTTCATTCTCTCCCTAACCCGTCTTCAATCTCTTCTTTTTTATTCTTTTTTATCCTTTGTCTCCACTATCTCCCATTGTACTTCTCGCGCATGCACACACTTCTTTCTTTAAGTACACAGAATTAATTTTACACATCTATCTATTTATTTGGTTTTATAATAGTAAACCATATAATAATATTATTATTATTTTATTTGCTTTTGGCTTCTTCTTAGTCTTTCACGTTGTTGCATTTCTTTTTCCAATTGGCAATTATTCAAATGCAATTATTTTGTTTCATTGCAGAAATTTGTTGAACAAAATGGTGATCGAGGTCTATCATTAAATCAGTTAAGCGTACGCTAACAATTGATTGGTGTCTGACTGTGAGTATATCATGTATATGAAATATTCCAAAAAAAAAAAAAACGAAAAACACATAAATCTCGATAAGCACGGGATAAGTAGAAGTCACTATGTACGTATTATTTGAACTTTTCACACAAAAGAGCTATAATTATTGCAAGAATTCTTGATCAGCATATGCATAAGAAAAATGTCAAATGTCAAGAAAAATGTCACTTTTATTTGATTTATCATTCATCAAAATGTCATGCCTTTTACATTACCGGAATTCACAGAATATAAAGATCATATCATATCACACACAAACCACGGTCACTATAGTCTATATATCAGGGATATATATAAAAAAAAAAGAGCAAAATACATTTTACTCTCTATATTTCGCAAAGTCACTCATAGCCTATGTGGTTTTCAAAACGTTACATATTGATCCTTGTATGGTTTTAAAATTGGTGCATATTCATCACTTGATTTCAAAATCGTCGCATACCATCCCTCTCAGTTTACACTTGCAAGGTTAACATTTTTGAAATCACAGAGTGGTATTAACGAGTTTTGAAACTGCGAAAATTTTATGTGACTTTTGCAAAATATAAGTATAAAATGCATTTTATTCCCAAGAAAAAGGGAAAAGAAGAAGAAAAACGAAATAATGGTTTTCATCCTATATCATGATCATTAGACTGCCACTATCTCTTTACTGCCATTCATCAAGCAAAACCTAGTAGGCTTTGGCTGGAAACTCCTCCTCCTTTGAAGATCATGACTGGATGGTTTAATGATTTGAAGAAGAAACGCCTTCAGTGATTTAGCTTCGCGGCCTTTGCTAGTTCCCAGTAATTATTCGATGAGCCGAGCCTTGATCGACAACGGCCGGCAGCGAGCTTGTGCATGTAACTTTTATGCAGACTGCATCTGGACGAGCCAGCATGGCTGGTCGGAGAACACAAACATGTGCGTGTAGGTGCTGCTTTTGACTTGGAATTTGAGGATGATGATGGTTGAGTTGAATCCATGTAAGAATTTTAAATGAAGAAGGGATTGATTTGGTTTGTCAACCAAACCAAAGAGATGAAATGGTTTGGGTGTGGGATTATATGTATGGAAAATCTCTAACGTGAAGTCACATCTTTAGACTTTTGCCGAGTCCTATTGACTTGTCATGGTTTGTTATGGCCGCTCTGCTCTATTTATTTATTTATTTTTTTAATTTAGTTTTGACAGAGGCCTAAGACCAGTTAAGTAGTAATTCTTTTAGGAATGGTAGCCCTTATTTTATCCTTCTCCAACAAAGAGACCAACTGCTGTGGAATCACTACAATTGCTCCGAACCCAATAGGTCTGTCAAGGTTATAATTATCTAATCAATTTGCACGACTGTTGGCTTCTTTATACACATACCTCAATGTGAAACCTCATCTTTGGTTGAGAACTCTAAGTGGACTAGATTGTGGAATTGGACTATTCATTAGCTAAAAGGTAGCCAATGAATCAGTTCTGATAGTAACTTCATCTAACTCCAAGGACTCGACCATACGGAGGCCCTCCCACAAGGCAACTAACTCAGCTCTATTATATATTAGTCGATACACCAAGGTTTATTAAGAAGCCAACTTTTCCATTACCCTATTCATTTTTGAAAAGTCTACCTGCTCCTGCCAACCCTGGGTTACCTTTGGCACAACCATCCATATTTAGCTTTCACCTTATAACTAGTTTGTACCAACCAACTTCAAATGTGCTCCATGCTCGTAGTCCTTTAGATTGCTAATGTAACCAAATATTTGAGATCTCACTTACCTGGGAGATGACATTACTAACTATCCTAGTAGATACCAAAACATTAGGTCCACCATATATCTTCTTATTTCTCCACCTCCATAGATGCCATCCTACCACAGCAAACACAATACTCCAAAGGACCCCAAAGTGAACCCTTAAGGACTTAATATTGCTTATGATCCATTCCTCCCAGGGGCTGAGGAAAAAACACCCCTTTTGATGGTGATGAAGAAAATTATGAAGAAAATTCTCCCAAATACTCTTAACTTTAGGATAAAACCCAATAACATGCTCTATATCTTCCTTAACGGCACCACAAAAGCCACAAGAGGGATCATTGACATCATTCTTTGATGCTAACTAAGCTTTAGAAGCAACTTTTTTGTGACTTGCCTACTAAAGGGATGTTTTGATCCTATGAGGACAATTCAAGCTTCCAAATAGCCTTCCATGGCAACAATTAGTCTACTAAAGGCCCACCTATAAAGCCTTAAAATCTGATGCCACAGTGAAAACTCCCTTTTGGCCTAGGCTCCAGCTAATAAAATCATCACGCTTACCATTCTTCCAAACCCTGTTATTAGCAATCCATAGCAAAACTGGCAATGGAAGTCTATCCTAGAAGGATTCCCACGAACCATCATCTAATACATAATTCAAGACCATCTACTCAATTTCCTCAGCCAGAGACCTCTCTTATAGCAATATTAATCAATAAGCATTCACCAAGCCACCAGTCCAATCAGCCATTACAAAGAACCCATTTATTGCCTTTCTTCAACAACTCACATTACTCCAGAATTTACAGTACATAATTGAATTAGAGGTTTTACCCATATAGTTATCCTTACTAAAATATCTCTCCTTGAGAACTTTTACCCACAAGAGATTAGGTTTGTTGGGGATATTTCACCCAAGCTTCACCAGAATAGCTATGTTAACTTGTTTAATTGATCTGAGACCAGGACCTTTAGTACTTTTAGGTTAACAAAGCTTATCCCATACTATCTAATGTAGTTGCTTTTTATCCTCTAATGAACCGCAAATAAAATTACACTGGACCTTATCAATCTCCTCACAAGTTTGCAATGAAATAGCAACTGTTTGCATGGTGTAAATTGGGATCAGCACAAGAACAGATTTTGCAAGAGTAAGCCTGCTAACTGGTCTTAGATCTTCGACACTATCCCCCATACGTGCCTCTGGTCGCCCTTGAGTACAAGATAGGAGTACCGAGATACATACCAAGATTCGTAGAGAAGGAATGTTGCTTGACTGGTTGAGAGCACGAGCTACATCGGCATCAGTACTGGTGCAGAAACAAAGAGAGAGGACTTGTTAAAGTTAACCCTGTGGCCTGACTCTACACAAAATTCCTCGAGTAACTTCTTAAGGATACACATTTAGTGGGAATCTTTCTCTACAAAAAACATTAAATCATCAACAAAGAAACAATGAGAAATGAGAGTACTTGAATTATGAAGAAAGATTGGCTTCTAGGTCCTACAAGCCACTGCCTGCGACACCATCTGAGATAGCCATCCAAGATAGAGAATAAAGATATAAGGGGATAACGGATCTCCTTGGCGTATGCCCCTAGAGGGGTAGAAGGCTTCCATCAGTTAGAAGCCGACTTAAGGGAAGGCATAATGATTGAAATCCACTTGTCCGAAATTCCCATTTAGCTTAACATGTCATTAACAAAATCCCAATTAAGTCTATCATATACTTTTTCCAAATCCAACTCAATGGCCATCAATCCTTTTCCGGACTTTCTCTTTCTGAAGTCATCCATAATCTCTTGTACTAAAACCACATTATCCCTCGCAGATCTCCTGGAAGAAAGTTTCTTTGTGAGGAGGAAATCCAACAAAAAGAAAGGGTCTTATCTGATTCACAATAACTTTCATGATTAGCTTGACAGAAACATTTAGCAAACTAATCTGCCGAAACTGTTTCATGAATTTGGGGTCTTTGACGTTTAGGATAAGATGAGTAAGTGCTTGACCCATATCTTTTGGAATATCGCCTTAACGAAAGACATTTTGGACGATTTCACAAACTGCTCAACCAACAGTTTCCAAGCAAATTGGTTGAACCCAGCCAGCATACCATCTGGACCCGGAGCCTTAGTTGTCTTCATTGAGAAAAGAGCATCTCTAATTTCCAAATAAGTGATAGAGCTACTAAGGTATTCCCACGTAGAAGGATTCAACTGCGAAAAACGAGCCTCTAAAAAGTTCTTACACAGTGTTGAGGTTTCTTGGTAGAGATCCATGTAGAAATCACAAACCATGCCTTTAAGTTCACTGGGATCGCTGACCCACTTATCCCTGTCGTTCATAAGCCTATGGACTCTGTTTTTCCTACTCCGAGAAATTGTAGAGAGGTGATAGAACCTAGTATTCCTATCTCCCGACTAAAGCCACTCTTTGTGAGACTTCTAAAACCAAAAAAAGCTCTTCCTGTTGCAAACTACTTCATACTCCTTCCAAAGCTGTTTCTCAAGCGTAACCAAGGAAAAATCATAGCTTCTGTGCAAAGGCATTTCGGATACGCCCAATCTAAGCAATTAATCTCTTTTTCTTCTTAGAAATATTCCAAAAGGTAGACTTATTCCAATCCCCCATCTTAACCAAAAAATCAGAGATAGCCTGCATAAAATTATTGCCCTTATAGGACCAATTACTACTCACAAAATCCTTAAAATTCTCATGAGTACACCATGCCATCTCAAAATGAAATATTTTGGTTCTAGTAGGAAAAGGCCTCAAATCACCAAAATCTACCAAAATAGGCACATGATCTAAACAAATTCTAGAGAGATGTAGAACACAAGTGTTAGGGAAAAGGACAGACCAATCAGAATTAGCATAAGCTCTTTCAAGTTTTGCCATAATTCTTTGACCTATATCTAGAATCAAACAACGTAAACCTTGAACCTACAAAACCCAAATCCACCAAGTTGCAATCATGTTGCCATTTTTCCAACTGCACCGTTTTCTTGGAGAAACCCTGTAGTCCCCTTTTTTATCCTTCGAGTGAGCAACTTGATTGAAGTCACTTGCAATTGGCCAAGGAGAGTTTAAATTAGTGACAAGGAGATCTCTCGAACCTTAGAAAGGGCTGGCATAAATAGCCAAGAGAATCCACTTTGGGCCACCCTGGATAGAAACCATAACATTTAAGATTTGAGTCTCTGCAGATAAAAGGGTAATATCTACTCATTGATCGTCCCACATAAGCTAGATGCCTTCAGAGAATACTGCTGCCTCTACCCTGAGCGATCTAGACATATGAATCCTGGAAATGACACGTTCAGCCTAATTGCCGCTGATCCCGGTTTCCACTATGATAACAACAGGCAGCCAATGGTTCCTAATTAGATTATTAATGGGCCTGACGAACAAAATCTCTTGCAACCACCTACAATTCCAAACCAAGATCTTAAAATCCACATTGATCCTGTTCAAATCGGAACCTATATTCATGGTCATACTTATTAGTGTATATTGTACTATATCTCAGTTGTATTCTTATTAAAGGGTATTATTGTAATCATGTATCCATTTTACACTATTATATAATACCCATCAATCACCCTAGTTGGGGTGTCACCATGAAAATCATTATGGTATCACGAGACATGATCCTGCCTTTCTAACAAATTCCCTACCCTAACTTACCAACAATAGCCCATCACCAACAACGTAGCAGCGCCGCACAAATTCTTCTCCACCAAGTCGACGCTCTTCGTCAAGTCGACATACCCATCACCGAAGCAATATCAGCACCGCCTTATTTCTACCAACTTAAGAAAGTGTCTTTTGCAGCAAAAAAAAAAAAAAAAAAAAAAGAGGGAAGAAGACAAACAAACAAACAAACAAAATCTATTCTCTCCACTCAGCAGCACTTTCTTTCGTTCTCTTTCTTCCGTGCAAAATTGCTGATGGCAATGCTACCCATCATTTCCTCTACAATGGATGCTTCAAAAGCTTCTTTTGTTCGTACCATCACCTCCCCTCTCACTGAAATTTCTGCTGCAACCCTTCCACTCACTACCTCGGCTGTTGCACAGTCAATGGCGGACTTGCCATCAGTTCCTGTCATAACACCATCCACGACTCTCACCAGCTCCGCTCTCGCCTCCATTTTGCCCTCGCTGCAACTTCCCTCTCTGAGTAATCTCAACATTACAACACTGGTTACATTAAGTTTTATGGTTCGAACTGTCGCCTATGGAGGTCCAAGATTGAACCTGTTCTTTTCACCTATGGAGTTTTTGGTATCGTCGACAGCTCGGTTCCATGTCTAGTTGTCAACTCTACTGATCGCCTTCACTGGTTAAGATTGAATAGCTTGGTCCGCACTTGGCTCAATGCGACCTTCACTAATGACATTGTGCAGGACATTTATCACCTCACCACCAGTCATGAAATCTGGCTTCAATTGCAAGAAAGGTATTTTGATACTTCAAAAGCTAATGCACATGCCCTTCGTTTGCAATTGTATGGGTTGAAGAAAAACTCTACGAGCATGGAAGCATATTTGAGTGAATTAAAGGTTATTGGTGATGCATTATTTGATGTTCAAAAACCATTGTCTGATGATGATTTAATCACTATTGCCCTACATGGTCTGCCATCAGAATATAGCACTTTTGTTACAACCTTAATCAATTCTGGTGAACTTTTGACATGGAACCTGGTCTATCGAAAATTGATCGCTTATGAAGCTCATCTAAAGCTTGCCTCCCAGCCGCCATTACCGTCTCCATATCAAGCATATTCTGCCGTTTCCCAGCAGCCAGCTCCTTCCACATCAAATTCAGGCAAGGGAAATCAATCAAGGCGCAACAATCGTGGTCGAGGTCGTAACAACTCTGGTGGTCGTGGTGGTGGACGTGCCTCTTCTTTTATCCCCATGACGACAGCTTTTCCAGCACCTATGCCCAGCCCTCATAGACAGTCACAAATGGGTATTGTCTCTTCCAACCCTTACTCTGCTTCTGTTCGATCAAATAGTTTTTCACCATCCCCGTATGATAGTCTACTCGGTCCGGCCCCTTATCCCTCTCAACTATTATGTCAACTGTGTAACACTACTGGTCATGTTGCTATGCACTGTCCCCATCACTTCAACCATGCCTTTGTTGCTTCTGATTTAGCAAAATCTTTTGCTACTATGTCTGTTGGTGAAACCAATGAAGCTTTGTGGTATCCAGATTCCATTGCCTTTGCCCACATGACGCCACATGCAGGTGTACTTTCTTCTCTTTCTCTATATTATGGCTCGTCTAAAATCTTGGTTGGAAATGGTGCTCATTTACCCATTCAACATGTTGGTACTACACATCTTCGCACATCTCCCCGCCCTTTTATTCTCAAGAATGTTCTTTATGTGCCTCAGCTCTCACATAACCTGCTGCCTATTAAGCATCTTTGTGCTGATAATAACTGTCGTGCTGAATTTGACTCTTGTTCTTTTTCTCTTAAGGATCAGACAACGGGCAGTCTTCTCTTTCATTCAATCAACAACAGTGACTTGTACCCACTTCCGGCTACTAGTGTCTCCTCTTCATTGCATGCTTTGGTTGCTCGTAGAATAGGTGGTGAAGTATGGCATCGTCGCTTAGGGCATTTAAATTTGCAGTTGTTGTCTTATTTAAAGTCTAAGAAACTCATTCATTGTTCTTATAATTCCTTTAGTACATGTACGGACTGTCGGTTAGGCAAAAACACTAGATTACCATTTTCTTTACATAAGAATCGTGCGACTTTACCTTTGGCATTGATTCATTCTGATGTTTGGACCTCCCCGGTTCCATCAAATTTGGGTTTTAAATATTATGTTGTCTTTATTGATGACTTATCCCACTTTACTTGGATTTTTCCCATGATGCGAAAATCAGAAGTGTTGGCACATTTCAAAAATTTTAAAACTCAAGTTGAAAATTTGCTGAATCTTAAAATCAAACAATTTCAGAGTGATGGACGTGGTGAACAATGCATTATTTCATGATTTCTTTCGTCAGCATGGCATTTTGTTTCGAAAATCATGCCCTGATATGCCTCACCAAAATGGTGTTGCTGAGCGTAGGCAGAGACACATCACTGACATCACACGCACATTTCTCATTCATGCTTGCATGCCTCAGAGTTTCTGGTTAGATGCTGCATACACGGCTGTCTATGTCATTAATCGCCTTCCTTCTCCCTCATTTCTTTTTAAATGTCCTTTCGAATTGCTCTTTAACAAACTTCCTAACTATGAATTCATGCGCTCCTTTGGGTGTGCTTGCTTTTCTAATCTTAAAGCTCATACTGCTCACAAGCTGGAACCCCCATCTGTCTCATATGTCTTCTTGGGCTATGCTGATGGATACAAAGGCTACCGCTGTTTAGATCTTCAAACTGGTCGTGTCTATATGAGTAGAGATGTCCATTTTGATGAAAACGTCTTTCCCTATCCCAAACTCGTAAGGTCCCAGTCCCTTGCACTCGTAAATTTTCCCATGCAGTTTACTACCACTTCCTTACCTGATAAGGTAGCTGTTATCTCTTCCTCTATAGGCCAGGAGTCGAGTCCACCTGAGCATGTGATAACTTCCCCTATAAGCTAGGAGTTGCGTCCATCCCTGTCTCTGTCATCACGCTCTCCTTCATCCTCATCAGCTGGCGTCATCCTTAATCTTGTGACTGATCCTCCCTCTCTTATAGCGTTTGAAGCGTTGTCCACTTCACCTGAGTCTCTTTCGCCCTTGCCAGTTTCCTACCCCCTTTCTATAATGTTCATCCCATGCAAACTCGGGCCAAGTTTGACATCCATAAACCTAAACACCTTCTATCCTTAGCCGTACACATTATCCTAAGTGAACACACTTCTTTCACTGCAGCCTCACGTCATATGGAATGGCGTAAGGCAATGGCAGAAAAATTCAATGCTCTTGTCCAAAATCACACCTGGGTACTAGTGCCACCGAATCTAACTAAGAATTCAGTAGGTTGCAAATGGATTTACAGAATCAAGTATAACTCTAATGGCTTTGTGGAAAGATACAAAGTGCGTTTGGTGGCTCAAGGCTTCCATCAACAAGCAGGTATTGATTGCTTTGAAACTTTTAGTCCTATTGTCAAACCCACTATAATTTGCACAGTCTTAACTGTTGCCATCTTTAGGTCTTGGGTCATTCGACAGCTTGACGTAAAAAATGCCTTTTTGCATAGTGTTCTTCGAGAGGAAGTTTATATGAAACAACCACCTGGATTTGTTGATTCCCAGTATCTTATCCATGTGTGTAGACTTCAGAAAGGTTTGTATGGCCTCAAACAAGCTCCTCGTGCATGGTTTCATCGCTTTAGCTCATTTTTATTATCGCATGGTTTTCGTTGCAGCTCTGTTATTACATCTATGTTTGTCTCTAATACCCCAAAAGGGATATTTGTTCTTCTTTTATATGTTGATGAACAGGTAGTTCACCTCTCTTATGTTTGAATTTATTTCCATCTTAAGTTCTTCATTTGCTATGAAAGATCATGGTGATCTTCACTATTTCCTTGGCATTCAAGTTCATCATCAAGATAAATCATTGTCTCTCACTCAAACTAAATATGCTTCTGATCTCTTACACAAATTTTCTATGCATGAGGCCAGACCAGTCAAAACACCCTTGCCATCCAAAACAGCTCCTTCGCTACATGATGGTGAATTACTGGATGATCCTACAGAATATGGGAGTATGGTTGGGGGCTTACAATATCTCACTTTGACTCGTCCTAATTTGGCTTATGCAGTTAATTTAGTGAGTCAGTTCATGCATGCTCCCCGCACTGTTCATTTGCAGGCAATAAAGTGCATATTCCGGTTTGTGAAAGGTACTATTGATCAGGGACTTATCTTACATGCTACTATTAATTCTTCACTTGTAGCCTATGCAGATGCAGATTGGGCAGGCTGTCCTGATAGTCGCCACTCGACTACGGGATTTGCTATTTTTCTAGGCTCCTCTCTATTGGCTTGGCAATCAAAGAAACAACTTGCTGTTTCTCGCTCAAGCACTGAAGCGGAGTATCGGGCACTAGCTTATGCCTTGGCTGAAACCTATTAGATTCGCCAACTTCTCCCTAATCTTCAGGTGTTTCTTCCATCCCCTGTTCTGTTGTATTGTGACAACATCTCGGCCACTTATCTCTCAGTTAATCCAGTTCTCCATGCCCGCACTAAGCATGTTGAGATTGATTTTCATTTCATTCGGGAAAAAGTGGTCCAAGGGGATATACAAGTAAAATTCATTCCCATAGGTTTACAACTTGCAAATCTATTCACTAAAGCCTTACCATCCAGTCGGTTTCAGGAGTTGATGACCAATCTTCATGTGTAGGCTTCTCCCTATTCAGATTGAGGGGGCATATTAGTGTATATTGTACTATATCTCAGTTGTATTCCTATTAAAGGGTATTATTGTAATCTTGTATCTATTTTACACTATTATATAATACACATCAATCACCCTAGTTGGGGTGTCACCATCGAAAATCATTAATACTTATCAATTACATCCAATTACATCCAATTAAGTTAAGGACAATTCACACCTTTCCCATGAGAATTAGAGAGTCTAATTGAGGAGGTCTAATTACACCTTGTTCACTGCTGACAAAGTAATTACTTTGTTCAACAAACATGCCAAACTATATAATTAGAGCCAATTTTAATTATAAAGTGACTTTTCAATTGAGTCTAATTAGAAGACCATAGTCCAGGACCCCAAGCAGCTTAGAATTTACCTAGAGCCTTGCTCGGATACCACTTGTAATGACCTAGGCCTAACTACTGGCCTACTATCACATTTAGTCTAATCAACTAGCCCAAAATGCCTAAACCCATGATCACAGCAGTAGTTAACCTAATCCATTATAAAGTTCACACAAATCTCACAAAGAACCAATGTAGGAGGGCATTGCACAAATTCACTTATATTTTTATATACTAACTAGTAATTATTGGGCATATATGTGACATATGCATCAAGAACTAGATTCTTTCTACTATAATAACTATTCTTGTGTTGGTGCAACGAAAAAAAATTACAAAATTGTGTTTTAGTTTTTTTTATGAGCTGTAATAATTTTTTTTCATTTGATTGCTTATTTAATGTCAAAGGCTTACATGACATACAATTTATAGTTCCCACAGGAAATTCTGTAATGTCAAATTAACTACAAGGATTGAAATACTAAAAGACCTCTAATTGGAACTATACCAATCTTCAAAGAAGTAATACACACTTTAAATATCTTGAAAATCACAAACTACTCTTTAACACCCTTCTTAATTTGTAATTTTCAGAAATTTCTTGAACTTTTCAAACTTCTCGATTGGCACTAGTTTGGTAAGAACATCAACTTCTTGATCATATGTGTTGATAAATTCTATGAATATTTCTCCTCTGCTTACAAGATCTTGAATGAAATGATGATGGAGTTCTATATGCTTCATCCTTGCATCAAAACAAGATTTTTAATCATCATAATGGTTGACATGTTGTCACAAAAGAGAGTAGTAGGTTGATTTTGCTTTTCTTGCAAATCTGAAAGAATTTTCCTTAGCCATATGGTTTCACAAGCTACTGCACTAGTGACTACAATATATTCAACTTCACTTGAAGATAAGCCACTGTTTGTTTTTTAGTAATGGGATATGGAGAAAGAATAGGAAAGGTGATTTCACCATATTTCTCACCCGAGACAGGACCTGCCACAAGAATATTTTTTTTTTACTGGGGAATAGCTCTAAAAAGATAAATTGCCTATCTTTTCTTTTTTTTTTTTAATAAAAACTCCATTCAATCACATCTTTGATCCAAGACAAAAAATAAAAAAAATAAAAAAATAAACTAAAATGGTTTTCAATCTTCTAAAGATCTAGCCGAATCACTATCTACAAAAAGCAATCAACTTATTTTAATTGTCTATTGTATATTTGATGCCTTACTTCTTGGTATCTTGGAGATACCTTAGAATTATTTTTGAAACAACAAAATGAAGTTTGCTTGGCTCACTCATGAATCGAGATATAGGTCACATAATGAACTGTATAGGGTCTTGTATTTGTGAAACAAAACCCATAAGGCTTTTAACCACTCATGCATTACCTTTTTCAACACCATCTTTTTGTTGCAGTTTTTCATTCAAAGCCATAGGAGTTGTTACAAGCTTGCATTTTTTATGTTAACTTTTTTCAACAAATTATCAATTTAGTTTTCTTGAAAAAAAAAAATATCCCCCTTGGAAATTGGTGACTCCATAAAGTTATTTGACATGATTTTTGTGAAGAGTTTTCATTCCAACTCTAAGCAGTTAGCTCATCAAAATTTTCTCCCTTGAAACAACAAGCTTGTTAGTTTTTGAATTATAGAGTCTATAATCCTCAGACTTATCACTATAACCAACAAAGATGAGTTTTTCTCCGTCTTCCATCATATTTGTCTTTGTTTGGAGTTGAAATATAAGAATATGCAATGCAGGCAAAAACTTTTAAATGATTAATGTAACACCCCATCCCACATCAGTTCTTTATGAGATTTGTGTGCACTTTATAATGGCTTAGGTTCACAACTACTGTCATCACTCGCTTAAGCATTTTGGACCAGTTGGTTAAGCTTAAGTGTGGTGGTAGGCCAATAGTTGGACTTGGGTTATTACAATTAACAAAATGCTTCTTTTTGTGCGGTGTTTCAAAGGGCTTTTATTTTGAACCGCCCTGTTGTGAGATCGATTAAAGATGTAAATTCTTGTCTGTACAAGTTCTGCCTAAAGATCATCTGGCAATCCCTTGCCCTTAAGCATGCTTCTAGCCATCTCTTCTATAGTTTGATTTTTCTCTCGGCTACTCGGTTTTGTTGTGGGCTTCTTGGATTGTAAGTTGTTTATGAATGCCATTATTCTTACAGCTACATGAATGGAATGCATAAGAACCCTCCTCCACAATTAGTCTATAATGTCTTGATTTTACATCCATTTTACCTTTAACAAGCTTTAAATTGCAGAAAAACAGAGAATGCTTTTGATTTTTCAAGAAAAAAAACACAACCACATCGTTCTTGTAAAACCATAAATAAAGAGAATAAAATATCTTTTGCTACCAAATGGTGTTCTTAACAGACAAAATTGTTAGCATGCACCAATTCAAGAGGGGTTTTGGTTCTCCAAGAAGTTTTTGGGAATGATAGTCCATACATCTTCCAATAAATGCACCCTTCATACACTTAGTCCTTTTGTTCAAATGATGGAAGTCCGACAACCATATTTTTTCTTTTTACTAACAGCCTTCTTTTAGGCAAATGCCATAATTATTCCATGCATCATGTAATTATGCTGTTAACAAATATAAGAGTTATTAGTAATGCAATAGGTCATTAAACTATGGAGTATTAACAAATGCCTTTTCATATTAAGAAAGGGAAACTAAAAGAATATGGATATATATTCTATATGCTTGTTTTTCTTAGTGATGTTGGTCCAGTACTGGTTTTGCTTTGACATTTTGCATTATGAATTAATCATAGTTATTAAAAAAAAAGTTCGTTTGAGATATGACAATATATAACCCAAAAATTACAAATGTAATGAACTTTCTAAAAACCTAACTTAATTTTAAAATAAAAAACAGAAAGGTACAATTCAAATGCTTTCATATATCTATGTGAACCACAGGGTGCAAAAACACTCGTAATGAAGAATACAAATGTACATAAATTACTACTATAAGCTCTTCTTTATTTGTACGCACCAGATTCAAGACCATAGTTTCTGCTACTATCAATTTTCTTAGTGTAGGCCCTATGCCTGCGCTCTCGTGCATATATCATCCATAACATTAGTGATAGCATTACAGCAATAGATGATGTGAGGAACCCAAGATACATCCACTCGGTATATTTTCTCAAATTGGGACAATTGTTTTTGCTAATGTAAGCAAATGTTCTCTTGAGGAAAGTTGAGTCAATTAACTCAATCACGAATGGCATCTCTGAATATAAACCATAGCTCACTTTTGCTGTTTTGTTTAACTCGTCATAGATTTTGGGGGTAAGCCGGCCAGGCGTGGTACAGATGCCGCTATCTGAAACGTTGCATACATAGGGTTGGTATGCCTGCATGACAATAATCTCTTGTAAGTTTGATTTTTCACCTTAATTTGCAGACCTTTTCGAATGATTTTGTGAATTTTCAAGTTTTAGTAATTAATGCCCAAGTGAAAAGTGAGGTAAATTGTTGCTAACCCCTATTTGGTCTAAAAGTGCCCGTAACCACTGAAAATAAGCATACATCCTCCCTCCGTTCAGGAAATAATCACTTTTAATAGATGGCTAACAAAAAATAAACATACGTCCCTTTATGATCCCCTGCTTCGGACTCTTTATAAAAGCAAAGATTAATTTGTTATTTTACTTAATTATGTGTTGAAAATGACTATTTTTCCGACAGAGGAATTGAGCGCCTGTACTCAGTGGTGGAGGGCAACTATGAGGGAATTTTGTGCCATGGTGGTATGATGCACTTCTAAAGAACCACTCGAGCTCCATAGCAATTTACGCGTGAAAAGCATAATGTTGTGTGCAATAATAAGCTTGTTAAAGATACCAATCAATTGAAACAGGGAAACTTGCTGACATATGTGGCATATTATATTCAAATTATTGTGCTAAACCTTAAAAGATGTTCTTCCTAGCCAGGTTGTCTCATATCGTGAAACTATGGTGTGAAGTTTTGCTTGACACATACCTGTGATGCATTGTCCAAGGTTACTTCACCGACGGCACACTGCCTGTTTGTAAGATTTGTACTGTAGGGGCTGCATAGAGTGGGCATCAAGGGACCAGACTGGTTATAATATAAAGGTCCAGCTTCTGGAGGCAAGTTGACATTGGCAACATTACTAATGAAAACGTTCACCACATTAACAGTTCCAAACGTGATGTCCTTTGTGACTGTTGAAATTTGTTGCGCAGTTGCCGGATCTACTCTTGGGATCAATTGTTCAAGTGCAGAACTGGTATCCGGATTTTGAAGCCACTCATCCATTGCAACGCATGTATCTGAAACAGCACTGTCCACCCAAAAAGGAAAAAAAAAAAGAGTAGAAGAAATGTTATGCTCAGAGTTGAGAAACTTGAACAATCGTTATGGAATTGGAGTGAAAAATGTTATGCACATTGTTGACTTCCGAAGATAATCTCAATCACGTATGGCTAGAGAAAAAATTCTTGAATTTCTTGGGTTATGATAGATACGACAAAAATGAAAGAATATCCACTTTAACTAGAACAAAAATTAATTTCTTTCTCTTCTTCTCTTTTCTTTCACACATAAGTGATCAAAGTTTGAAACGGAGAGCTCACACACACGTAGCTAACATACACAGCTAATACATAGTTCAAGATGCAAGTAGGCTGAGCTACCCACTACTCGTCAGACCAGTTTATTGGCAAGCTAGGCCTGGTCCAGCAAGCCAATATCTTGGTCCGGCTAGGCTAATATTTAAAAATTTAGATGCCATTTTTGTGAGGGGAAAGTAATTAACTTTTATCTTTCCAATAATCATACTATATACTAAATCTGTTGCCTCAAGCCTCCTTTTTAAGCTAAACAACAAGCCTCCCAAGCTTGCCATGTGGCACTCTAAGCAACGTGTTTTTCCTACAACATTTAAATATATTGTTCCAAACCTTTTTACTAGTCAAAAAACATGAATGATAAATATACAGGAACGTTTAAAATTGAAAAATATACTTTTAGTTGATAAATTATTTTTTAATAAATTGAAATTAACTGAAAAAGAAATATGAGTTAATATATGCTCAAGATTAAAAATATCACTAAAAATCTTAAAAATATATATCACCCCACTCATAGCGAGGGGTGTAGACTAGTTCAACTAATTACTCATGCCAACAAAATTGTATAGCGAAAAGACACAATCAAGAGGAACCCATTTTTAAGTTCAGTGCTAAAAACCATGCTACCTGCTTTTTCGTACTCATCTATTCCACTTGTATCAATCGATGTTACGTTGTCTTAGTGTAACGAATTCTATCTATGTTTTCTACTTGACATTACATAAATTGCCATTTTAATGTGCAATTGGCCATTTCAAAAGATTTGCTTTAGTTGCCCTTCTTGTGACTTCTCATTTACAAGGGGAACTATCATTTTCTCACATAACTAGTAGACAATGCTCTAATAGATATGTACTTTATCAGCATTCAATTGCTTAAGCTTATAATTTGTAAGAAAAGGAACTAACAAGCATAAGACTCGTTGACTTATACATTAATTAATTACTTGATAACTTGGTAGGAATAAAGAATCAAATAGAGAATGGTACAACCATTGGTATAGACAATTTAATGTGGTTCATCCTTATGTTTATATCTTCTACTAGACAAGAGACTTCTATGATGAATCAAACAAATACATCAGGGGAAGAGAGCTTGGACTTGAGAATTCTCACCATTTTAGCTCTCCTTGCTCTTTGTCTGATGTTGTCTCTCATCACGTGATGTAATAGACTAGGTTAATATTTATAGAGTACATAAGAGACAAATTTTTGTAGGAACAAGTTTCTTAATTTGGTTAGGATTAAAATCCCTAAGGCCATTTGAATATGGACCATAACCATAGAGAATTCCACCTCGGACTGTATTCGCTCCTTGTCAACAACTTTGCATTCTTCTCACTTCAACTGCCATCTCACCCCACGAGAGGCCTATTACCATGCATCACCCATACCTTCCAAGTCCCTATCCACTACGCTAGATTTTTTATTGGCGGTATCTCCTTGGTCACTCCACAATCATCCCAATATTAGATTAACATCTACAATGTCCTGTAATGATCTAAGGAACTCCTCTGAGCGTGTCCCTAACATCCTTAGTAGTACAATTCTAGTATTGCTCTGCTTCGTCCTTAGACCCATGAATGTGAAGATTCTCGTTTTTACCCCCATAGCACCAAACCACTAAATCCTACCTAGACCAAAACCATCAATCTCACCATAGAAGCCTTGCTCATAACACCTATCCCTGTAGAAACCACTAACTCTATAACCCAAAATCCTCAAGATCCTCCAATTTATCCACTCATCATCAAGTGTCACACTGTATTGCATATTGCTAAGACACCTACGTCTCAACCTGTTGTGCTAGCCTACTTTAAACTACATCTTTAATCATCTAGAACACCTTCTAAGCTTTTCCACAAGCTTCACCTGTCCAGATACAAATCACATGCATTTCCACCCGTCAAGTCACCCAGACTGTCTTATCATTACTACACAAAACTTTTGAAGGTTCAATACCTAGCTCTATCTATTCCCATGCCCCATGATTTGAACTAGCTATTGACTTTTAGTCCCCTATTTGGTGACATGTCATTATTAACAACACTAGAGACTTATTTTCTATACACTGCAGTAAGAAATCTTATGCTCCACTTTGTGCTCAACTCAACTTGCCATTCTCCAAATAAGCATATAGAGCAACCCAATTAACAAGACAGCCACACCATATAAATAATTATCTCTAATGAATACAGATTGAGATTGAATCGCCTAATAGCACACCTCAATCTCAAAACACTAACTCAAATAGCACCAAGAAAGCACATATCAGATTTCTCCTAAAGAGTTCCATCCAAAGTCTCTACAAGAATCTTCCTAACCTATGTTATCCATGAGACACTTACTGGTCTATTTCAACCACCTTTCCCCACTCAGCAACTATTGGAAAACCCTTTCTCTTCATAGAGTACTCATTGACCACTCGCACATATCCATCCACACAAGTGATCATTACCTCTAAAATGAACCTATTCAACTACTTTACCAAAGTAGGCCTCATTTTGCTTGCCTAAGACAAAATTTACCATGTAAGCCCCTTTATCTTCTCTTTTGCAATGCAATAACCTAATAGCTTCTAGTATTCAACCTTTCACACACTTTTGGCCCATGCCTTTACAACTATTTAGTGTCTTTATCACTACTCCTTGATGCAACTATCACACTTGTGATCATACTCACTAGAAAACCAACCAGTCCATCCATCAACCTCTCTACTTTCGTATTTCTCCAAGGACAAAAAATCATTTTCTTTCTCTCCAAGACATAGAGATTCACTTATATATTGACAAAATAGACTGCAAATTCAGACTTAACACGTCAAAAAACCCTTATGAACTCTTTGATCATCTCAAGTCAAACTCAAGTCAAAGTTAAATCTACAGTCATTATTAAAATTACCCTAGAGCATACACATTTAAGTCAAATTTTAGACAGCAGTGCTCAAAATTGGATTCTACGTGTCAAAAAATGTAAAAATGTAAAGGTATTTGGTCAACTCTTTTTAGGTTCAGTCAAAGTCCGGTAAACTTAGTCAAACTTTCTGTGTTTACTATGCATACACAAACTCCCTAGACATGTGCTACATCGAATCAAAACTCTCACAATAGGCGATTAACATATAGGTGCATGGATTTTCCATGTGCCCCGATGCATGCATAGCAAGAGTCGAGGAAAGAATAAGAAAGGTGATTTCATTATATTTTTTACCATGGACGGGGCTTATCATATGAATCTCTTTTTTATTGGGGCAATAGCTCGAAAAACATAAATTGCACATCTTTTCTTTCAGCTAAGGAGAAATATGATTGGGAAGAACCTAATCAATCAAATCACGAATATCTAAAGTTCCGAATCGAGGACGCACACCGCAACCCACGTGTTGCAATACACCTAAGCCAGAACCAGTCAACTTCTTCGCCCCGTTTCTTCGACCTGCCAACCTGAAGCAACTTTTGACCTGATCAGATGCAGCAAAAGATCTAGTTGTCGTCCCTCTAATCAAATGATGGTATCTCATTCTTCGTCCATTGAAGATTTCAGCCATGTCATCCAATTGTTATGCCGACCAGCTGCCACCACTTACCGTCAAATGCTGAATCACCACCTACCTTTCCACCATTACCAAAACACTGCGCGTAATGTCTACACACCTTGGCATGCTTTGATTGTCAAGCCAATCTCGATTCATCGTCCACCATCATCACCATGGCCGAAGAGATCATTAAGCTATGATTCTCGCCTTCTTTAGCCATCAACAACAATGTGACAGCCTCTATACAACTCATTTAGCAACCATGAACATTTTGGTCGCTTCAAGTCGTGCGGTGCTTCCTCCTTTAGTAAGATGGCTATTCCAACAACAGTGCTGTGAAAAATCTTCCAACTTGATGATATCAATGATAATGTGACAGCATGATGTTTCCCTTGGTAGCAGCCTTCCTCTTTCATTCACGTGCCAAATTGCGTCGAAGCTCAATTCGATTTTGTTTTTCATTAGAACAGTGCATCAGACCAACAAATACAAACAATGAAATATCCTATGTGTTTCCTTACGCTCTGTGTTGCAGCCAGTCCCCCAAACTTGGCCCTAATACTAGTGTGCTGGAGAATTGGGGTGCTAGAATGAAAAATGAAATAAAGAATGACGTAATGATGGACACACAGAATTTAAACTAGTTCGACCTTATGCCTGTGTCTATTATGAATAAAACGTATACATCATGGAGAGCCAGCTTGTGCTTAAGAGTCCTAATCTCGTACTCTGTCTCACTATCTCTCACAAGACAAAAGGCTAAGTTCAGGTTAATAGAATAAAGAAAGGCAAATCTTTGTAAGAATAGGTCTCTTGGTTTTAGCCAACAGAAAGATCTCTAAAATCTATCTGAATACAGACCATAACTTCACATGGAGAAATATGGGTTGACGCATAAGACCTTAACTTTCCCATAATAGGATCTAGGAGCATGAATTTTTCTTTTTCTTAAAACACAAGAAAATTTTTGGCTAATTTTGAGAATAGAGAAACTATCGGGCGAAAAAACAAAAAAACATCTTTGAAAAAATTGTAAAACTTATGAAGCAGTTACAGCAAGGTAGGCCTTGATTGAAAAGAAATGAGATGTAGCAATCTGATTGAATTTTTGGGTAGAGGACTCCAGTATTCATACGAGCAATTATCAAAACTTCATGATAAACTGTTCTTATAGTTACCATAAAATAAGAAGAGATAATTGAAACCCTAACGCATTAATTAAAAGATTAAATCTTTTTTCTATTCATAAATACAATGATAAAAATCATGATAGTTGGTAAAACTTACTTGGAGACAAGGAGAAACATGCCACTCAGGATTAATGTTCCCACCACAAGAATCCATCCGATTATCACTAAGCTAAAGACAAAACAAATAATTTTTCGAGCAAGAAACATGTAATTCAAGTTACTATTTGCTTTAGAAAGAATAAATCAACCATTTACCTATAAACAAGGCAACTTGCTCCAAGAATGGAGAACACTGCAACAAGAATGCCACAGGGTTGTCATCAGAACTACGAAAAGGAATGTCAAATCTTCTTGATGCATTTACATAATTGATTTAAAGATTATTTGGATTGGCTTTTTTAAGCATTTGTTTCTATAACTTTTGAAGAACATACTATTTTGAGAAGCACAAAAAACCTTGACTTTTGAAAAAAAACTGAATTTGAGTTTTTTTTTAAAAAAATTAACTGTTTTTAAAAGTTAAGCCAAATATTTATGAAAAGAATGTAATTTTTTTTTTCAAAAAGTATTTTTACATTAAAAATACCAATCTAAAAGGGCCGTTAATGGTAGGCAAGACTCCCATCCGGCTAGCATGCATGCATGGGTCCAGCTCTATTTTACATGTTTGTAGAATTGACCAATCTCTTAGCTAGTCTATACTTTTTTCCTACATGGTAAAACTAAACTTACAAAATCCGAGAACTGCAAGAATAAGTAGAATTGCGGCAAGATAAAGTAAGGCACTCCTCCTGCATATATAGCACGTATACAAACAAATAAGATTTAGGAATACAAATATGAGTAACTATTTAATAGAACATACTTGAGAGCCAGATATTACAAGGGAACCAAGAAACTTCTTATGTCATGAGAACTTTTGGCAGTAACTTCTTGAATATTGACCATTGTTGCATCCATTTCCACCTTCATTTTGTCAATCTCACCGCGCATATCTTCAGGCATGGCAGTCTTAGCGATGGCAAGATCTTTTGCTATCAAAAGAGTGTCATACAAGTTCCTAAGACGCAAGATTACTTGGTTTGCCTCTTTCAGAATGTAGTTTATTGTGTCGACTAAGCTAGAATGGAACCTCCCCTGACCCGTGTAAAGAAAGGCAGTTCCTGTTCTGAATTTAGAAGAAGAGAATAGTAAAACTGTTAACAAAGACATCATCCAACTTAAAAAGCTTAAGTACTTGGAAATTGTGTGCCTCTTGTCAAGGCAAGATATAGAGATAGATAAATACATAAGTTTTTCTCCCCTGTAATCATTTATATCTCCAACTTTTGATGAATTAGCTCCATATCTTCATAAATGATGCGTTTCTAGTTAGTCCTTTGCATTTTTATTTTGTACATCCTTTAGTTCTTCAGTTAATATCCAATAAAATAGGATAGAATATTATGTAACTTTGAATTTTGTTTGGCCTAACTGTAAAGTTTCATACTTTAAGCTGTAAAATAGCTTTCAGTGTTAGAATTTTGAGGAAAATTATTGTTGAATAAAAAATATTACCTGTTTGACCTTATATTTTAGATATTGAGCTTTCAACTATTTTAAGGGTCTTTTGAAAATATGGAGTGGCACCTTTGAGGAAAAAAAAGAAGAAAAATATTTTTGACATCATGTAAAAATAGTGTCTCAAAAGCCATTTTCTAAAAAAATCCAACTTTACCAACAAATTGTTGGTTGAGATGGTAGTTGTATCATCCCCATAAAGAGGATAACATAAGTTTGAATAAAGGGAAGCACACATGTTTGAAGGGTTTTTCCTTCATCATTCCTGATCTCATAGGAATTAGTCTCAACCTAAATATGCTTTGGGGATACCTTAGCTCAAAACATACACACACACACACACACATATATATATATATATAAATAATTTAGAGTGTTTAACTTTTTAACTTGTTTTAAACTTTCACTTTTATCTAAAAGTCTTGGAAAATGGGCCAAACAATTATTTTCTCTTGCCAAACCCAAAGAAAGCACTTTCTAGTGTTTAAAAGTTATGCCAAACAAAGTGTCTTAAATAAAAAAATTATAAATTGAACAAAAAACCTAATATTTTTGTCCAGTTTCTAATGGATATAATAAGATAACTAACACATAAAAAATTAAAAGGTACCACTTATAAAGATAAGGGATTAATTTGTCAAAAGTTCAACGAGAACTATTGGGATAATAAACCGTAAATGCATATATATATATATATGTATGCATGTGTGTGTGTGTGTATGTATGTATATATATGTAGAAAGAGAGAGAGAGGGTGTTACATTGCTGCAAGTGTTAACAAAATTAGTAAAATCAAGGAGATAGCATAGGCAACTTTAGAGTAGCCATATTCCTTTTTAACACAGCAGCAGCATCGACGGCAACAGATGCACAACAAGCATAATCCAAACAAGATGAACCATATCGCAGCAGTTAGAAAAGGGCCTATAGCAGAAAAGGCCAAAGACTGCAATCAAAATAATTAAAATTTTTAGTGTTAGCAAAAATATTTCAGTAAGGAAAGAAATAGGTCAATTTGATTAAGTATGCGACAATAGAAAATCAATCAAGAGACTGTTTGGTTTGGCTCTTTTTTTCCTGGTCAAACCTATTTAAAGCCTAATTTAAGCTAATAGATACATTTATTTTAATAAAAAAAGTGCTTTTTCTTTTGAGTGGCTTTAAGCTAAAAGTAAAAAACTCCCTACCCCTAGCTTCTACTTTTTATGGCTTTAAATATTTTAAAAAAAAGTAAGTTTGACCAAACCATTTACTATCTTATCCTTACATTTTTATCTTTATTACCAAAATATCTTTATTCTTTATGTTATATTTACCGTTTAAATTCTATTAGCATGTCCTTAGTAGTTATTTTAACCCACTTTAATCAAACATATAAATACTTATTTTTATAACTACAACTCTTATTCAAACACATAACTACTTAAAGTTGAATATAAACAAAAACTGCTTAAAGCCAAAGATATTTTAAGTAGCTTTTTGAAAAGCCAATCCAAACACACTCTGAGCTACATTTTAATCATGTGACAAAAGTTGGAGAAACTAAAAACTGAAGAACCATAAAAAAAATATTCAAAGCCTTTAAGAATATTGCATTACACAATATGCCAAATGAACCCATTGAAGGGAAAATCGAGAAGTGTTTGACAATGCTTATTTGGGGTACTTAAAAGTATTGAAAATAAAAAATTAGTAAGAGAAACTCTTTACAATAAGGACCGCTAAACACCCTCTAACTAGAAGACACCCTCTAACTAAGGGGTGTTTGGCTTTGTTTTTTGAACCAGCTTATAAGTAGCAAATAAGCAGCATTTGATGCTTATAAGTGACTTTTGATGCTTAAAAGTAAATGACAAATAACCAAAGAATTGTTTATAAGTTGTTTACATGTTTGGTAAACATATGCTTATGTATAACAATATTGTAAAATGACCAGAAAGGATCTTTCATTAATTAAGGGGTAAATCTTTTTGTATTTTTAAGAGGTGTAAATTTAATTTTATTTGGTCAACTCTCATGACTTATAGGCAACTAAAAAGAATTAAGGGTGGTACTTTTTCTTCTTTGCTTATAAGCCAATTTTATCTGCTTATAAGCATAATTTGCCAAGCATGTAAATTTTATTTTATATTATTTTTTGCTTATAAGCAGGTTTGACCAACTTATAAGTATTCCCAAACATCTTCTAAGGCCATGGCAACAGAAAATTGTGAGCCTAGATAACACACACCAAACTTATGACCATGAATTGCAAAACATGGAACAAATACACATAGCAAAATTCATTTGTGTTATATGAAATCTCTAACTTACATATAGGTAATGCTCATTGGTGATGTTCCAACCACCGGTATAGTATTTGAAGTTATCAGTAGGATCTTTTCTGTAAGTTCTATTTGCTGCCAATATCAGGGGTGGCCCCGTAGAATTGTACGAGGTTGTAGCCGTATGATTATTACCCCAAAGGTTTGCATCATGAAGTTGTTTCTCATACTCTTCGATCCAAAATAAAGGATGATACCAAAAAAAAGTTAAAACATCACAATAAATGGAAAGAAACCATATTCATGCATGCATTGTTACACAACCTTGAATAGTTTTAAATTGAAGTAATACAATAACAAACAAAATTACCTGGTGGAACTTTTAAATCTTGTTGGTTGTCAAAAGGAGGGGCTCCATGAGACGAGGTCAAGAAAGTTGAGAAAATGAGGAAACAAAGGAGAAATAGAAAGAGAAAAGAAGGGTTTGTTCTGAAAGAAAACATGACTCTTTTGGTAATGTGTCCACTTTTATGCTTAGCTTGTTATGCCTCTGCATGCCCGTGGAAATTCCGTGGTGCATCACGGGCTATGGCCAGCGTAAGACTAGAAGCTGAGGGTGGCAACAACCAGATGGCCGAGTTGTTTTCTCCCACACCAATTGGTTGTTTTTTTGAAAGCCATCCTTTAAAATTGTTTTAATTGACCTTTAAAATTGTTTTAATTGAGTAGCACAAAAAAAGAACAAAATATAATTATTTCTTATTTTTAGCCAAGCGCTTTTACGTGTTACCCCTCGTATATCACTCATTCTTTACCTCTGAAATGGCTATGTCCATGGAGCACCAATCACTTGGTATTTTTATTTTTATGGTTCCTTAGAAGAATGAAATTTTAAATGTCTCTTTTGAGTTTTTGATAGTTTTGTGTTATGTATATGTATTTATATGTTAATATCCTTTATGGTATCTCTCTCTCTCTCTCTCTCTCTCTCATTTTTTTCTAAAAAGCGATAATATCCCTTCCAAGGAAAAGGATAAACCATTTTGACCATGACTTCCTAGGAAATCCCAAATACTTCCATGTCGTTTTATAAAAAACCACATGTCCCCATAAAAGCCAACCCTATTAGCATGTATTAACTGTCAATGCATTGACCTTGTGTAGTAATGACTAAATTGCTTATATTTTTTGAATTATATTTTAGAGCACAATACACGTTATCCCTTTGTTCGTTTAGTTAGCTAATTGTTCCTTATATTTTAAAATTGGCCATATTATCCTATGTGTTTTTCAAATTAAAGATGAATCAAAATCTCCTACTTTGGCATTTTTATTCAAATTAACTTCTTTTGCATTGTAAACATCCTTTTTTCATATATATGAGCATTAAAACATACAATTTGTTATTTATATCTAGAAAATACCCTTATTATAGAAAAAAAGAGATGATTTTGCCAATTTTAGAAAGTACAAGGAGGTAATATCGTAATTTGAAAAACATAGTGGTGTAATAAGCTAAGTAGACAAATCACAAGCAGGTGATCAACTAATTAAATTATAAGAGAACGTGCTACCTTTTGAATAATATAGTAATAATATGGTAACTTTTAAAATACAAGAAGATAATCGGTTAATTTGATAAATCATAGGGGATAAGGTGCTTTTGACTCTTCATTTTTATTCCCATTCTTTCTATAGTGAGTAATGAGGATTGCTTTTAGAGTGTGCCGCTATCATAGAACAGAGACCTAACTAAGTTGCATATTGATTCATAACAGGGAAATGATCTTGGACAAGTACACGGAATTGAGAGCAAAGATAGCTTGAGTCAAGTGAAGGGGAACAAATGAAAAGATCACGCTTTATATCTCACGTACTACTCATTGTGTTTGTTTTCATATGGGATGTCGATATTTATGAAACTTCATATAGAAGTTTGGTGTTTTACCATAAACTCATAGGGCAAATGAATTTATCTCTTTAAACAAAACTTGAGCTGTAGTAATTAAAGATAAAATGGAAAACAATCATGTTATTTTAAGATTATTATAAAATTGACTCTAGCGACTCATAAAACTACTATCTTCCTTTTTAAGGATCCTAGCTCAACTACTACTCACTTTGTTAAGTTTCTGACCTCTTACATATATGCACATTAGTAAGACATAAAATTTCTTTGTTTTTAGACACTAGACCAAGTTCTTAGTTATGTTTTTCCTTTTCAAAAGGGTATTCACATTGACCTTTAAGATAATCAAACTCACGTAAAACCTAATTTAAGTTGATAGACATCTTTGTTTTAAAGGAAAAAAAGTATTTTTCCAAGTCACTTTTTAGGAGGAAAATAAAAAGCTCCTTACCTCCAATTTTTGTTTTCTATGGCTTTAAGACCCTGTTCAACAACACTAAAAAATAGCTTTTAGTATATTGATTGGGTCAAAATACTATTTCTCTAAATTATTGCTATTTGATAAAATAGTATTTTAAGTAACTTTTCCGGTGGCTTTTAGTATTTCAAGTAACTTTTCTCAAATGTTTTAAAAATGTTTCACCATAAGTTTGTCAAGATTCTAATAAAGAACCTTGCCAACCAAACCCTAAGGGAGTTGATGAAGAATAACTCCTTAAATAGATTTAGCTTAAGAATTAAGAGAGAGAGAGAGAGAGAGCAAGGAGAGAATTGAGAGGTTTGTTATTGATTCGAAAATTGATTCTATATAATCAACTCAAGTATGCTTTTATATAGCTTTAGATTACAAATTACCAACAAACTTAAATGCCTAACTACTTTTTTGCAATTACAATTGTGTCCTTATTCATTGCAAAAGACAAAGTTGCACTTTTAACTAACAACTTGAATGATCTAATTTGACCTTTTTGTCCTTATTTATTGATGTTAAAGATATTCAGACCTTCATAATCAAATTATCCATTTGACAATACCTCTCTCCCTAAGGATTCTTATCCTCAAGGATTAAGTGAGGAAACTACTTCTGTAGAATGTAGAGATCAATCCAAGTAGCATCCTCAAGCACATAATTGAATCATTTCACTAGGGCATTAGTGAATATATTTTGTAACCTTTCTCTTTTGCATTAGTGAATATATTTTGTTGCTCTGTGGATGTAGGCATTGTCGAACCTCATAAACGTCGTCTGTTCTTGCATCATTATTTTCTTGAATTTTTCCTCCTCTTATATCTCTATTGCAGTCGGATAACTAAAAAATTGTCCATCAGCACAACAAGTGGTATCTAGAGCCGTGGTTATCACATCTAAAGAAATAGGAGATGAAAGTTCAAGTTTGAAATCAACAGAGACAATCGCTAAAGGTGCTATATCAAGATCCAATATGCAAGCACCAAGGATGGCAATCTCTAACGCAAAATTTGAAATTGAGAAGTTTGATGGTAGCAAAAGGTTTAACATGTGGTAATGCAACATCATGGATATATTAGTCTATCAAGGACTGCATATAACTTTGAAAGACAAGCCTGCAGATATGGAAGATGTAGAATAAGTGAGTTTAAATTGTTTGGCTTGTGGATCAACTCGATTGTCACTAGTGAGGGAAGTTAAGTATTGTGTCATGAAGAAGACCATGGCCAAGATACTACGGGAAAAATTAAAAGACAAATACTTGATGAAGAGCATCCAGAATCGATTATACATAAAATGAAAACTTTTCATTTTTAATACAAAGAAGGTACGCCCACGATTGATCATCTAAATGCATTCAATAAATTAGTTACAGATTTATTGAACCTAGATGAGGAAATCAAAGATGAAGATAAAGTAATGAATCTGTTATGTTCCTTACCTAATGAATATGATCACTTTGTCAGAACCTTACTCTACAGAAAAGACTCAATCAATTATAAAGATGTGTTAGATGCATTAATGAATCGTGAACTCAATAGAAAAGACAAAGAAGCACAAAAAGAGAAATCTGAGGCCATGGTGGTAAGGGGCAAATCAAATAACAAATACTAGACAAAGAGAAACAATTCTCGATCTAGGTCGAGAAGACTTTCAAAAGATGGGAGAACAGCAAAAGACGAATGTTCCTATTATCGTCAAAAAGGACATTGGAAGAAAGATTGTCCTAAAATTAAAAATAAGGACGATAATCCAAACATGGTACAAACTGCTGCAGATTTTGAGTTTGCACTTGTGTCTACTCTTGATTCTGTTTTTGATGAGTAGATACTTGGTTCAGCATGTTCCTACCATATGTGTCTAGACAAAAGCAGCTTTTGTATTTTGGAATTAGTTGGTGGTAGGGCAGTGTTGATGGACAATGATTATGCACAAAAAAAAAAAAAAAGAGTTGGCATAGTCAGAATCAAATTACTCGTGGCACAATTTGAAGGTTGTCAAATGTTTGGTATGTACCTAATTTGAAGAATTTGATTTTTGGGGGGCATTAGAGTCCAAGGGATTCAAGATCACTATGGAAGCTAGAGTTTTGAAAATTACAAATAGTGCTCGTGCCATTATCAAGGGCATAAAATGTTAAAACTTGTATTTTTTTGTAGGAAAAGACCATAGTTGATGGAGTAACAACTGTGGTTGAAAACACAAGCGATGCAATTCCTGGCACAATAAGGATTTGACACATGAGGCTCGATCATGCCAATGAGAAGGCTATGCAAGGGTTGGCAAATCAAAGGCTATTGAAAGGTGTGAAAGCTTGTAAAATTGATTTCTACAAACATTGTGTGTGGGGAAAACAAATTGGAGTCTAATTTGGAACTGCAATACATCAAACAAAAGGGATCTTGGACTATATTGACACAAATGTTTGGGGTCCTACCAAGACATCATTTTTAGGCTGTAAGCATCAGTTTGTTACTTTTGTTGATAACTACTCTAGAAGAGTTCAGGTATACACCATGAAGCATAAGAATCAAGTACTTGATATCTTCTTAGCACGAAAAAACTTGATGGAAAAACAAACTAGAAGAAAAATCAAGTACTTGAGATTTGATAATGGTGGTGAATACGCATATGATCCTTTCTTGAAATTATGCCAAGATGAAGGAATCAAACGACATTTCACTATAAGAGGAATGTCAAAGTAGAATGGGGTAGTAGAAAGAATGAACAGAACCTTACTTGAGAAAGTTATCTACATGTTATCCAATTATGGTTTAAGCAAGATTTTTGGGCAGAAGTAGTATCTTATGCAAGTCACTTGATAAACCAATTACCATCAACTATACTAGGAGGCAAAACTCCTATTGAGGTATGGACTGGAAAACCTACTATTCATTATGATTCACTGCGTATATTTGGTTGTCCTGCCTTTTATCATGTGACTGAATGTAAACTAGACCTTAGAGCAAAAGATGCCATATTTGTTGGTTTTAATAGTAGTGCGAAAGGTTACAGGTTATGTGTCCAAAAGAAAAGAAAGTGATATTAAGCAAGAATGTCACTTTCAATGAAAGCAAAAGGTTGAAGTGTCCAGGAAAGGAGATGCCTAAAGAAATTAGTAAGGATAAGAGAGATGTGTTACAAGCAGACGTAGAAAGAGTCCTTTCTAGTTCGTAGCTTAAAGAATCTCCTCTAAGAGAAGAAGATAAGCATAAAGATGATGTTGAAGAGGTTACATCACAAAAGTCTCAACAACAAGAATCTATTGTAGCAAATAGACCCAAAAGGGAAATACGTAAACCAGCTAGATTGAGGGATATGGTGGCATATGCATTACCCACAATCTATGACAATGTTCCAGCCACTTATAAAGAAGTAGCGGATAGTGTAGAATTTGTAGAATGGAACAATGGGATAAAAGAAGAGATGCATTCTCTTCATAAGAATTAAAAGTAGGAGCTTGTGAAATTTCCTAACAATAGAAAAGCAATTGGTTGCAAATGGGTCTCTATAAAGAAAAAAGATCTTTAATGCAAAAGTGGTATTAGATTCAAGGCTAGATTGGTCACAAAAGGGTATGCACAACAAGAAGGAATCGACTACAATAAGGTATTCTCACCAGTTGTGAAGCATTCATTGTTCCGGATCTTATTAGCATTGGTTGCACAGTTCAAGTTAGAATTGGTCTAATTGGATGTGAAGAAAACTTTCCTATTTGGGTTTTTGGATGAAGAAATTTATATGTCTTAATCAAAGGGTTTCAAAATTGAGGGTAAAAAAGATTGGGTTTGCAAACTAAAAAGATCTTTGTGTGGTTTGAAGCAATCTCCAAGGCTGGTACAAAAGATTTGATTAGTTTATGCAGGAACAAAATTACTCTAAAAGTCAATATGATCACTGTGTTTACTTCAAGAGGCTGCATGATGGTTCCTTTATATGTTTACTTTTGTACATAACTGATATGTTAATTACAACTAAGAATAATACAGAGATTGAGAAACTAAAAGCCTAATTGAAGAAGCAGTTCAAGATGAAGGATCTTGGTGAAGCCAAGAAAATTCTCGGAATAGAGATTACCCGAGAAAAAAAGAAAGACACCGTGAGCTTGACGCAAAAGCAATACTTGAGGAAAATACTAAATAAGTTTGGCATTGATGACAAATCAAAATCTGTAAGTACTTCTTTAGCATCCCACTTTAAGCTAAGTACCCAATTGTCCCCTAGTAATGATGAAGAAAGGGATTATATGCTTTGAGTACCTTATACTAGCTTGGTTAGGAGTTTGATATACATAACGGTATGTACTAGACCCGATATTACACAAGCTATTGGTGTTGTTAGAAGATATATGCATGATCTAGGTAAGAAGCATTGGGAAGCTACTAAATGGATTTTGAGGTATCTTAATAGTACCAAAGATGTGGGATTGAATTATGTGAAAGATCTATATGGTACAAGTAAATTTCTTATAGGGTGTGTTGATTTAGATTATGTAGGTGATCTGGATAGAAGGAGATCTACCAGAAGTTATCCATTTTCCATGGCTGGAGGAGCTATCAGTTGGAGGTTGATGAGCTGTGATTTGGTGTGTGTTTGCATTGCCATTTACTTATATTTTAGAGGTGTTGAATGCTTATAATTATGCATTAGTGTAGTACTTTTGATAGGAGTAGGCTTAAGCGTAAACAAATGTGCATATTGAGTTTAAGAGATAAATTGCTACACTAATTGCTTGTTTTCAATGATTTAGGTGAACTCTGGGCTAAGACAAAGATTGGACGATGAAAGGTGATGAAGATAGGACATGCACGGGTTTAAGAGAGAAGACTAAAGGCCGAAAAGACGAAAAATTGGTAGCAAGATCCATCGAAAAGCCGGACGACCCCCCTTCAAGAGCCGATCGACCTAGAAAGCCGGTCGAGTACTCCAGAGGCCGGTCCACCTAGCCGGTCGACCGGCTATGCGCGAACCTATAAATAAAGCCCGATGCGGAGCAGAATTTGGAAGGAGCCACACACGCACTTCACACCTAAACCTCACACACAGTTAACCCTATTCTCTAGCCGCCTCACACACCCTTTTCACATTTTTCATCAAGAACCAGGCTTGAGTTAGAGGATTCAACAATCTTTTGGAGCAAATCTATTCAAAAGCTGCAGTCAAGATTAGCTAGGATGAAAGGGGAGTTTCGTTATATCTCTTTCATTCTATTTTCCATTATGCTTGAGTAGATTTGTATAGGGTGATTAAACTTATGTAATGGGTTGATTTTATACTCTTATGATATGGGATATAATGGCTGAATATATATATGTTTTGATTTGTCTTGTTTAATTGGGTGTTCTTTCATTCATGTCTATGTGTTTGATAAAATGCCTAGATGAATAACATGTATATAAATTGAAGTTTGTTTGTTACTAAACACATCTAATCTATGTTATACTCATGTCTATGTGTTTATATGTGGATGCTATGAAGTGGGTAGTGCTTTTATTCATGTCTATATGCGTATTAGCATGCTTAGTAACGAGCATAACTTTAATAGCGCATATTTCTGCACGCACTAGCAAGTGAAATCCTGCTGTAGTGACCTTAGAATGACGAAGCATAATTTAGGGCTAGTCTAGGTCGAGTCTCCTTTGGCTTTAAATCCAGCCAATAGGTTTCAGGATAGATTTAATCGACCTTAGCAACACTAGGTCTTGGCTTTAAACCCAGCCAACGGTTTAGGTACTAAGGTAGGTTCATTCTAAGCCACCTAGGAAGTTAGTTAGTCACTCTTGAGGCCCTAGGTCATAAGGACCACGCCGTAGCTCTAGGAGACGTCGCCTAGGGAAGGACCCGCACCGAGTCCTAGGGGGAAATCAGGACACTAATTAGCAACCTAGTTAAGAGCAATTATGAGAGTTAGCCATTATTCCTTAATCCCATAGCATTTGAGTATAGAATTACCCATTCATAAGCCAAAGTCACCCTAATCCCTTTCCAATTGTTAGTTTCCTCTTAATCAACTTGCGTTTCCATTTGTTTGTTTTTATTCATAGTTTAGTTTTATTTCATTTACATAGAGCTCCCGACAATCCAAAATCCAAAAGAAAAGAAATATATATAGTTTAGATCTTTTTCTTTGGCACTTTTAGGATACCAAGCATAGAATTCATTCACATCATTCACGCCTCCCTGTGGTTCAACACCTGCACTCGTATACACTATATTGCACATCCGTACGCTTGCGGGTCTTTTAAAGCTTGCACTCGAAAGAAGACATCAGAGGTCCATATTCATTTAGCAAAAAACCAAGTATATCATGTCCAAACAAAGCATATTGATGTTTGTTTTCACTTTATCCAAGATATCGTGAGTGAGGGTGATATTCTTCTTCAGAAGATCGATACTAAAGATAGTCCTGCTGATATGTTGACCAAGGTGGTTAGTGGAGTCAAGTTTTTACATTATTTGGATGTGACTCATATTGTAGTTGTTTGACAACACATTCGCATAAGCAACAAGATCAAGTTTACATTATCAAGTTGGCTAATAACTCAGTTTCTATCGAGGTGGAGGTAGTTCGCAGAATTCTTGTCAAGATAGAGAATGTTGGTTGGTGACTTAAATTCCTAGACTATTTTGGATTAGAAGTTTAATTTGGAAAGAAAATAAGAATCCTAATCTTATTAGGATTTGCAATTATTCCTTATCTTTTATTTTTATTCCTATAGGAATAAGGATTAGTAATTGCCTTTTATGTATCCTACTCTTATAGGGTTTAGGATTAGTTTTCTCTCTATAAATAACTCATTGTATTATTAAGAGAAATAACTAATAACTGTGCAATATTGCATTCTTATTGCACTAGTCTAGGAGAGAGTTAGCATAGGTATTAAGAGATTGTCTTCTCCTTTTCAAAAAATTTGTAACCTCTCTCTTTTGCATTAGTGAATATATTTTGTTGCTCTGTGGACGTGGGCATTGCTGAACCACGTAAACTTTGTGTGTTCTTGCATCATTATTTTTTTTGAATTTTTTCTTCTCCTATATCTCTATCGTATTCAAGTCACTCAAAATTTGCCCATTATCAAAACAAGTGCCAACTGATCGGAGGGGTGATAACCAGATCCTTGGCGAGCTTTGATTTGGGTCGCAGGTTTGGTGATTTATTTTAGGTCTGCTTGGTTGATGTGATGAAGAAGGAGATGGGTTTTGTTCCTATACGACGCGTTGCAGGCTTGTTTGATGAGCTTGGGTCTCTCATAAACTGTTAGATCGCTTGAGATTAGATATGAAGACGTATGATGAGTGTTGTGATAATATATGACGCAACTCATGAAATGTGATAAGCACACCAGATCTTATTGGTCTAGCAAGAGTAGTGATTCAGTGTTTCACGAACACATGAATTTTTGGTGAGCCCAGCTTTGACTTTGACCACAAAGTTTAACGGCCTTTGACTGAAGCTTGACCGAACCAAAACAGAGTTGACCAAAGGGTACCCCAACATTTTTCAACACGTAGAAACTGAATTTGAGCTCCATTGGCAAGTTCAACTCTAAACGATGTGGTTTTGAGATTTTGTCAACTTTGGCTGTGTTTTGACCAATGCTAATCGGGTTCCCAAAGGTTTTTGACGTGCTGAGTTTGAATTTGCAGTATGTTTTGCCAAATTCCAAGTGGTTGTATGTGTGTTTTAGAGAGAATGAACATATTTCAACCTTTGGAGAGATGTGAATGTTGAGAGATTGATAGATGGATGTTTATGGGTCTTCTTGGATGAGTATGATCACGTGTGTAGCGGTTGCAACGAGGAGAAGTAATGAAGACACTACTCTCTTGTGGCAATATGGGCCATTGTGTAAGAGACGGACTAACTGCGAGGAACTAGTTGGTGTTGCGTTACAGAGAAGACAAAGAGGCTTATATGTGGTGAGTATATGTCTTGGTAAGTAGATTAAAGCCTAGTTTAGTGTAGCAGTTGTGTGGGTCTTTCTAGAGGTAGTAATCACTTGTGGATGTAGACTTGCAAAGTGATCAGATTATATTCATAAAGATGGTGAGTGGTTCAACATAATGTGGATTGGAGAGTGGTGTGTATTTCGAAGACGACATAGATTGGAAACTTTGTGCCAAGAGTTCAAGTGGAACTCTTTAGGAGAAGGTTAAAGCTTTCTCAGTGTTGCCATGAGTCAAAGGTTAGAGATTGAGGTGTGCTACTAGGTGATTTAATCTCCATCCATATCTTATGCAGCTACTTCTTAATAGTGGTTGTCTTGTTGATGTGTTATTCTGCTCACTTGGAGAATGGAAAGCTAGAGCCGCAGAACAATGTGTATAGAGGACAAGGTTTTTTGCAGTGGTGTTTAGAGAAGGAGTCTTTGAAGGATTTCAATAAAGACGTATGGAACCACAAAAGGGACTGAGAAACAATAGCTGATTACAAATCGTGGAATAAGGGAACAGGTAGAGCTAGATGGCTCAAGAGTTTCGTGAAGTAGCAAGTGGAACAATCTATGTGATTCGGCAATTGAAGGTACACGGGAAGGTATATCTTAGAGTTGATTTGAACTACGGTGCAATGAAACAGGTGGAGCTTGTTGCAGAAGCTTAGAGAGTGCTCTAGCAGATGGGAAGAGGTAGTTAAATCATATTGACTTCAACAAATTGAGACAAGTGTGTCTCTATGATGTGGTAGTATGTTGTGACACTGAATGATGAAAGGACAAGTCGAAGGATTTTTGGGATTTGCTTTGGAAGTTGATGTAATGTCCGAGAGGGACGTGTATGCATAGCTAAGGCTCCCATAGTGAGATTATAGTCCTAGTCCTAGTGGGGTTTAGTGTGTTGGTACTACAGGTGAATATGGTGTTTTCCATGTACACGGATATGATAAAGAGGTAAAGTGATGGAAGCATTAGTTGTTGAGGATGTGGTAGGCGCTCAAGAGGAGTTCTTTAGATCACTGCGGCGCATCATGTTGGTTCGATCTTGAGTTAACCATAAAAGACCAAAGAAGATACCGTCGAGGATAAGTTCTAACAAGTGGCTAGAGGCTTGGGAGGTATGGGCAATGTATAATAGTTGACCTGTCATGGGGCAGATGGTAGCATAAGAAAGAGAAATTTGAGGCTGTTGATAAGGAGTGAATACAATCCCAGATAGAGATTTGTAAGGTTTGGCCCATATTCTGAGTGCACATTAAAAATATAGGGCCTTCTGGTTTGAGACCTTTCTTATTTGTTATCATGCCTTTTCTATAGTCTTTCCTTATCATGGAACATTACCATATTCGTAATGCTGTAATATTTTTTATTTTTTGTACTCTATAGATAGG
This sequence comes from Cordia subcordata, assembly GCA_028554755.1. NCBI lineage: Eukaryota > Viridiplantae > Streptophyta > Magnoliopsida > Boraginales > Cordiaceae > Cordia > Cordia subcordata. Next base: position 13,612,676 of record JAPTOF010000008.1, read on the forward strand.
GGCTTTGCCTATTATATTAGAATGAGACAGAGAGATAGAAAGGTGAGATAGAGAGTGAGTGACCTTGATGGTGAGAAGAGCATAAAAGGTGAGGTCCCTCAAGCCCGAGCCCTCTCTCTATGTGATGTATTCGTTCTTGTCATAGTAGAATTCTCTTGTCTACCCGTGGACATAGACGGAAGGCAGTACCATATTAAAATTATTAATGTCCACAATATTTTTATCTTTCTCTATTTTGTTTATTTTTATTCCGAACAACCCGAATTTCTAACAGTTTTTAATAACAAATATCTTTTTTAAAAAAATAAATTTGTTTCACTATAAATTAATGTAATAATGTGCAATTTTGAGTAAATGTCATCTCCTTGTGCATCTCTAACATTTTACTTAACCCAACCAACTCTTGTGTTCATCAATTCCATTCGATATAGAATTCGAGCTAAAATCGATAAATCCTCGGCTTGACATCTAAAACTAGAACTGACTCTATGTCTCATCTCTTGACACCACATTTCATCAACTCTAGCACTCTCTATTAAAGCTTGAGTGGTTGCATGAATCAATTGAGCCTCTGGATCATCCCCATTCTAACTATCACTAACATCTATGGGTATGCCAATTTGGGGTTCATTAATGGTAATACATCTTGTTTGAGAATGGTCCCTTCTAGCACATCTATCCATTTTTTCTCGAACTTCATCTGCCAAAACAACTACGGGAGCTAAAACTAGATTGGTGAAAGTGGTACCCTTTTTAGTCCTTTCCTTGATTTGCTCCATAATCTCCAGTTGCAACTTTTGAAATTTCACTTTTGAGATAGGTTTTTGGTTATACCAATAGATGTGCATGGAATTCATATAGGCCATATCAAAGTTCCTTCTAAATGTCTTGTGCTGTTGGGGAAGCCTAATATGTATAAGTGCTATACCATACGCAGGTTGTGGTTTGTTTTTTTCCCATTGTATACCATATGATGTAGGATTATAAACGGCAAAGTGGCCTTTTTCTTCTTAGACACATGATACATGTTATAGGCATCAATGGAAGCAATCTTATCATTATTCATTTTTCTAGGCATCAACACTTCGCTAAACACTTTAGTCATAAGCCTTTTTTCAACATCCAAAACACTCTTATATGGGGTTGTTTCACTTATAAGATCATCATCTATTCCTTCCCATATGAACTTTACTGCCACATCAACAACATCATCCTTGTCTTTTGGCCAACCCGTAGGATTATATTATCCCTCACCCTTAATAGGAAGATTAAAAATCTCTTTCAAGGTTTACTCATTTAACTCAAATTCAACACCTCTAATGGTTGACATTATATGAATATTAGGGGCTTGTTCAAAGAAGTATGCATTCTCATAAAACTCCCTAATCAATTCATCATAAGCTTCACATTTAAGATGAATGAAGAAATCCTAACCTTGAAATTTTAGAAGTTCAATAATATTGGTACCTTGAAAATCTTTGTCAACAATATATTTGCAATACATAATCTTCTTCTCTTTATCATCCTTTCGTTCCTCCTTTCCTTTGGATGGTGAATCACATGGAATTGGTGAAAGGTCTCTTCTTGGTCTCTTTTTCTTTTTTGAATGTTCCCTCTATCTTGGGTTCACTATTTTTGTCAAAATTTTGAAGAAAAAATTATGATAGAATGCCCTTTGTGAAATGAGTGTTGAGATTTTGGAAAAGAATTGAAGAAATTTTGACCAAAAATAGATGTATGTGAAGTGGGTTTGAGAGAAATAGGGTTAGGGTTTAAGAAAATTTGGGAGAGATTGGGTTTTGAAGTCAAAAGAAGTCCTTTTTTAAAAAGTTGTCTGGCTTGTGCCGGTCAATTGGTACACCTATATGGTGACCGGCTAACCCAACTGATAGAGGCCGAGTATAGTTTCTAAAATTTCTATACCGGTCACCTATTTGTCCCAGCCGGTCGACCAGTTGATGCGACGGTTAACCCATAATGCATTTAAACTTGTGATTTGCAATTAAAAGCCTTTTTAAAAGATGTTTTACACTAAAAACATTAAATTTTAATAAGAAAAATGCAATTTAAACACAAATTTGTATCCCAATCTCTGTCTTAATTTTCCAAAATTGTTCTTGATGCAATGGTTTTGTAAAAATGTAAATTGATGCAAGGTATCAACAAATTTAAGTACAATGTCGACTTTTTGCACATGATCCCTAATGAAATTATGCCTAATCTCAATATGTTTGGTCCTAGAATGTTGAATAGGATTCTTAGTGAGATTAATAGCACTAGTGTTACCACAATAGATAGGCACATGATCATGATGCAATCCATAATCAAGAAAGTTCTGTTTCATCCACAAAATTTGGGCAACACAACTTCCAGCTGCAATGTATTGAGTCTTGACAGTAGATATAGCTACACTATTTTATTTTCTATTAGACCAAGACACTAAATAATGACAAAGGAATTTACAAGTGTCATCTATACTCTTATGGTCTATCTTACAACTGACAAAATTGGCATCGGAAAAGCCACATAATTCAAATGAGGTTTCTTTAGAATAGCAAATCCCTAAGTTACTAGTTCTCTTAAGATATCTAATGATTCGTTTTACGGCAACTAGATGTGTTTTCTTATGATTATATTGAAACCTAGCACATAAACACATAGCTAACATGATATCTGACCTTCAAGCCATCAAATAAAGCAAGCTACCAATCATACCTCGATATTTCTTCTTATCTATGGGTTTACTGATGGGCGTCGAAACCATAAAAAATAAATTCCTATCTTTTACCCTGCAACTTTAATTTGTATTCGCAATGAGAAAGGGTCGAATCCACAAGGATTGAGGAATTTAGAATATGCTAATTATGCCAAGTAGATTAATCAAATAAGCCACAATAAAAAAAGGGGGGTTTTAATGCAAAAAATGAATTTAACACAAAACTATCCAATATACTATACCACTGAGCGTGGGCATGCAGCTAGACAGAAAATAAAAAACGTAAATGAAAAATAAAAATCAACCAGACACGTAATTCTAAGCTCACATCAATGCTGAAAAATGAGAAATCAATGAAAATTAAGCCTAGCCTCGGGTTTAATCTTAGTTTTGGTCACCAAATCAGATCCTAGATGCAAAGATAACTTTCACCTATTTTGATAAATTAGTTATGGTCATCGGCACAGCTTAACAACCTTATCTTTTCTTTCACTATTGATAATGGTTTAAACCTCATATAGTTTTTTCCCACTATCGTCTTACCTATTAGACAGTCTAACCCTCAGCGATGCCCGCAGGGTCTATCTAATGGCAGCACTAGGCTCTAGAAAAACCTGATTCTAAAAGTCAATTCTGTCACGGCAATCGGTCAGTTAGATTATATGTCTACATAAGAGACCTAATTACCGTTGTTCTTAGATTAATTAAATTAATCTATTCGGTAACCTATCATCGTGCAATCAAATAATTACTAGCAAATTAAACAATCACAAGACAGTAATTCTTAAAACACTAAACACACAAATACAAAAATAAACGTGAAAGGACAAAATCAGTTAGATCTTACGAAATTTTGTAGAACCAAAATTTGGATTAACCATTGGCTAGAAAGAAGTTTAAAACTTTATGGACATGGAGTGGGTGCCTAACGAGAAAAACCAGCTAGGAAGTATTTTTTGAATAAAATCTTGATGTCCCTTTGAAAGGTACATAGAAAAATATATAGAAGAAATTCCTAACTAGAGCCCTTATCAGATAAGGAAACTTTTCAAAAGCTAAGGGAACTAATAAGGTAAAAATCCTTAATTACAATTTTTAACGAAATAAAAATCTTGTACAATTAATATCCTTCCTTTCCAAAATATAGCAAGTCTTCAATGCAAGACTTTAACAAAAGTGCTGCAAAAAAATCTTCAAGTTTCGGTCAAAGCTTGGTCAATCCCGCGTAGGAATTGCATTACATTTTCCAATGAGGCAAAGTCAACTTTATAGCTATAAACACGTCCGAAAAGCCTTTGAATCCATATATGATGTATCTACATCCTTTTTCCAAGCATAATCAACTAAAAGCACCAATTTAGGAGCATCCAATTCCAAAATTAAGCACAATTAACAATGAATTAAAGGCTTATTTCGGACTTTTCAAATTCCCCCACACTTCGATCATGCTTGCCCTCAAGCATGAACTCAGTAAAAAACATAAAATATTCATGCAAGATTGACCAAAAGTGTTGCTTTGCAAAGATCATACGCTAACCTTTCAAAACTTGAGAACATGTGCAAGCATAAAGCAAGTGCAATAGTCTTTACAGCACCAAACTAAAATTTACTGTTTTTTCAAAACACATGAAGTAGCTTTTTCCATGGCACACAAATTGCAAATAATATTTTGAGAACATGTAGTACCAAGCTAACTTCAAAATCAACTCAACAACTTGGGATTTCAATAATCAACCCAACTTCAACTCTTTTCATCATTCAACATATAGATAAGTCAAGTTCTCAACACAAATCATTTATCTATAATTAGCTTAAGAATGTTGTATCAATAAATAATCCAAAATACTTCCTAATTACACAAACCAAACTACTTTCTTATACTGTCATCATTTCAACTTTTCAACAAAAGAATTCCCCCGAAAACAAACATTTTTCAACAAGAAAACATGGCCACAGGTATTATTTACCAAAAAGAATTCCACCAGAAATTTTCACTAAGCTTCAAAACAACCCAACCTCTTCACAAGCAAACATAGACACACAAACCTTTAAAAATCTTTCCATTGCAAATCAAAGAAACTCGAGAAGGAAAACAAAAGTAAGCCAGTTTCTAGCAAGACAAAACAATTACCACCATATGTATAAGCCACCTCAATAGCACCCAAAGAAAATGTAAATGAACCTCACACTGGTTGATGCACACACAAAAGATTATAGCCAAGTATGATTATGCCAACATAAAGAAGAGAGATCAAAAGCACTTGTCACAATGTGCAATTTTCCTTTAAAAAATAAGTTTGTGCCAAGGCCCAGCTGTTGAAAGGCCGAATCACTTCAACTGCTATCATTTACTTTCATACATAACTTTCATAATTTGCCTAGAATGTCACTCAACCTTTTTACACGATGACAAACATTTGTGATGAATGCTCTTGGTTACTCAGTTGGTCTTCTAGGTGGCTTTTAGCTCTACTCTTGGTCTCCTTTCTTTTCTTTTCTTTTTTCTTTTTTTTTTTTTGTAGAAGACTAGGGGAGTAAGAAGGCACTTATTTATTTTACTTCATTCATACATCTTTTTCACAATTTAACTTTTAGTACTTTTGCAAGAGTGACCTCAACCTTGACATAACTTTCCTAGGCATGCACTTTTTCACAATTTTACCATAAAAATAAATCAAGGCAAGTAACCATCAAAATCAAGCTAAGCATTGGTTTCAATTTAAGCACATGCACATTTTTAAGCCCAAGTTAAGATTAAGCAAGGTTCAAGCACGGCGTGTTCAAAGTAACTATCAAGGAACTAAAGACAATGGGGATGGATTTATTGTATGTACCAACTTACCATTATAACCAAAACAACTTTCCCAAGCATGGGGATTAGACTTTTTCGTAGATAAGTGTCCAGTTTACAAATAAGAAAGTTGAGAAAAAAGAAAAATGATTTGACAAAAGAATTGTTAAGAATTTACTAGTAAAATGAAACTAAAGACATTAAAAGACTCTAAAAAGAATTTATAAAACACTTAACCAAAAATGTTTTGGTCATTTTTCTGGTTTTTCTCTTTTTTTTTCTTTTTCCATTAATGAAGAATCAAGAAGACTCAAGCAATACTAAATATAACACATATATTCATAAGACTAAATATACCACATTAAAAACACATCCGAGCATAAAAAACTCAAAATAAAGGACTGAAACGAAGCATTCCTCCCCCACACTCATTACACACATTATCCTTAATGTGTAAAGAAAAGAAAAGCAATAAAATAAAAGAAAGATAAAACAAAGTTAAGGAAAAGAAAAAGCAAGAGGACTTTCCTTAATAGAATAAGTGAGGTGGTGGATCCGGCTACTATTCATTAAAACTAGGGTCATGGAACTCGACAAGATTCATCAATTTTTGTAAGCTTTGATCTGCATAAACAAAGAAACACACTTTCCTCCCCTTGTGGATTAAATCCATTCATGAATCAAATCAATTTTCGTCTCAAAAATTGTTTGAAAGCTATGTAAGTATGTATCAAGGATTTTTTTCATCTAACCCCTATTATTTATAGGCTAAAATAACTCCCAAGTCTTTGAAAACACATCTGCTCGGGGTGTTAAAAATGTACTTTTCATGATAAACATGCCTAATTCTTGCATAGAACTTCTAACAAAGTTCATAGTAATCACAATATACAATCCCCAAGTAAGAAATCTAACCAAAATTGTCACAAAATCTATCAACCACATTCTTGAAGCACAAAATTTTCAAAATCTCAACGTGTAAAAATTTTCAAGAAGGAATAGATTGAGAAGAAATTTTGGAATACGTTGTCCACGGTTTCAAATATGAAAACTAAGGTGTAGTGCTTGAAATCGGAGGTTGCAAAACTTGGTCACCTTGGATTCGGGCTTTACCTCGAGAAAGAGCAAGCGGGGTTGGAATGTGGGGCCGGGGTAGTGCTTGGCTGCATGTCACTGGTTGTTGGTCAACCATCGGTGGTGGTGTTGTTGTTGAGGGGTTTATGGCTTTTTGCATTCTTGGCTTTTGGATTGCTTAAAGATGATTTTTGTGCTCTTTTCTTCTTCCTCGTAGTTGTTTGTGAGGTGGGTTTAAGAGATTTGTGGTGGGTTTGATATTTAAAGTGGTAGTTATGGTGGAAAAAGGTGGTAGATGTGGTGGTGGAATCTTGAGGAAGAGGAAGGGGGCAAAAGTGAAAATAAGATAAAGTCAGTTTGTCTAACTTCTATGCTTTCTTCAAAATAGCACCTGTGCCTCTACGTGGGCACACCTAAACATCCACTACCCAATTTTTCATAAAACAACTCAAAAACTCACCAAAATTCCAAACCAACTCCTACTTGTAAACATCAAAACTCTCATTGAACACATTCAGACCAAAGTTAAGATTTTCAAGAAGAAGACCAAAAATAATAGAAAAATTCATAAAAAATTGTCAAAATTAGAAATTAAATAGAAAACTTTGGAAAACTTCAAAATTGAAATTTCTAGCTCTGTGGGTTGCCTCCTACCAATGCCTTTGTTTAACGTCATTGGCTTGACGTAGCCAATTCATCTAAGCTTTATTTAGAGGCTTTTTCAACTCAATTCTCTCACGAACGAGCTTCAAACAATTTCCATTAATTTTGATGACTTTGTCAATGCTCAAGCCTTTCACTTCAATTGCACCAAAAGAAGACAATTTAGTAATAACAAAAAGACCTACCCATTTAGTTTATGGATCATCGAGAAACAATTTAAAACCAGAGTGATGATATAAAACATTTTGTCCAACTAAAAATTGTTTTCCGACAATAACTTTTTCTTGAAAGCTCTTTTTCTTTTCATTGTGATTTTTTGCCTTCCCATGAGCATTGTTTTTCTTCTTTTCCGACTCTTAGGCTGCAACTTCCTATATGCACCTCTCTTGTTCACCGTAGATGGATTCAATTAGCTTCGAGTTTCTTCCATTGGCTTCCTTCGATTTTTCCTCATGGCAATTGGTTTCTTGGTCTTTGCATTTCAGCAGTATTCGCTCTTTAAGCATAGTGGAGACATCTCTCTGACACTTGTCTCTACCTTGCGAAAATGCTAAAAAATCTCCTTCTTTTCCTTCTCTTTTTTGGACCTTGTGAATCTTTCGAGGAAATGAGACTTAACCACTACCTCTGTACCATTTTTAGGCTTTGATTCATTGTTGTCCACCACCTTTCCATCATGTTTCGCACCTTCTTTTTTGTTTTTTTCCCTCTATTTTAGGTACTGTCAACTTTGCATGCCTATGCCTAATCTGGTAGTAGCTGTCCAGCAACTCTTTTTCATTCTGTATAGTGATTGCGCATGCAGTCTCCTTCATATTAGCAATCGTTTGTGAAGGTAATTTACCACGAGACTCCAACCTACCTACGGATATTGCCAATTGGCTCAATTGTGTCTTCAAATTCTTTATGCTTTCCCTTGTTTCCTATTGAAATTGTTAAGTGTTAAGAGCAGGAGATTTCACAATATCCTCAAGAGAAGTACCTGAACTTGAAGGTGTGGGCTACGATGATGGGGCTGGTTGTGGCTGGAAGTATTATGAATTTGGGGAACTAAAATTTTATGGCCTTGTTCTATAGCTAAGGTTTGGGTGATCCCTCCAACTTGTGTTGTAAGTATACGAATATGGATCATATCCCCCATATGGTGGACCAAGAAACCCTCCAATGGCATTTACATATTGTTGATCGTCTTCTAGAAGCGTGGGGCACATATCGCTTGGGTGTCCCACCATGGCACAAATTCAGCAAACATTTTGAATTGGAACACTACAACCTATAACCAAATTTTGAACAGGAGACGTTAGTTGAGTTAACTTTGAATCAAGAGAAGAAACAGTTACCTCATTAACTCTTCTCAAAGGCTCGTATCTATTTCCAAATTGTTGTGAATTTGTAGCCATAATGGAAATCAAATCTCTAGCCTCTCTAGGTGCTTTATTGACGATTGCTCCTCCGCTAGTGGTGTCCATCATCCCCCTCTCAATAGGAAGCAATCCTTCATAAAAGTATTGGATAAGAGACTGTTTGGAAATTCCATGTTGGGGGCAACTTGCACAAAGCCTCATAAATCTCTCCTAATAATCATAAAGAGATTCGGCATCTCTTTGCCTGATGGCGCAAATTTCTCTCCTAATTAGTGTGGCTCTAGAAGCTGAAAAGAATTTGTTAAGGACTACTCTAGTCATATCTCCCCAAGTAGTGATAGAACTGGATAGATGATGGAATAACCACTCTTTCACCGTATTCGCCAAGGAAAAAGAAAATGTTCTTAATTTAATTTGGTCCTCCATTACACCATTAGGTCTTATAGTTGAACAAACTATATGGAATTTCATATGTTTATGGGGATCTTCATTCTCCAACACATGGAAAGTGCATAAAAGATGAATTAATCCTGATTTTAACTCAAAATTGACATTAAACTCTAGATAAGGGATGCAAAGGGGCAGTTGATTCGAAGGGACAGTGGCTAGTTCATGCAAAGTTCTCTTATTTTCGGCCATCTCCTTTTCTTTTTCGAACTCATCAGATGATTTAGACAAAGCTTGTGATGTTTTGGCTTGTCTCTCAATTTGTTTCCGCAACTTTGCTTCTTTTTTCAAGCTCTTTGCAGTCTTTTCAATCTCTGGATAAAAATGCAACTCATTTGTATGATCTGACCTGGTCATAAAAAATAAAAATTTTAGCACCAATCCCTAGCAACTGTGCCAAAATTTGACGGGTGTTGAAACCACCAAAAATAAATTCCTATCTCTCACCTTGCAACTTTAATTTGTGTACGCGATGAGAAAGGTTCGAGTCCACAGGGACTGGGGAATTTAGAGTATGCTATGCCAAGTAAATTAATCAAATTAGCCACAATCAAAAAAGGAGTTTTTTAATGCAAAAAATCAATTTAACACAAAACTATCAAGAACATTGGACCACTAAGCATGGGCATGTAACTAGGTAGAAAATAAAAAAAATAAATAAAAAAATAAAAATTAACCAAGGCACGTAATTCTGAGCTCACATAAATGCTAGAAAATGAGAAATCAATAAGAATTAAGCCTAGCCTGGGTTCAATATTAGTTTTGGTCAAAAAATCTGATCCTAAATGTAAGATAACTTCCACCTATTTTGATAAATTAGTTGTGGTCGTCGGCACGGCCTAACAACCTCATATTTCCTTTTAGTGTTGATAATGGTTTAAACCTTGTACAATTTTTTTTCCACTATCGCCTTACCTATTAGATGGTCTAACCTCTGAAGATGTCTATAGGATTTATATAATGGTAGCACTATGCTTTAGAAAGATCTGATTGTAAAAGTTAATTCTCTCATGGCAATCGCTCAGTTACATTATGTGTTTACACAGGAGACCTAGCTACCACTATTCTTAGATTAATTAAATTAATCTATTTGGCTACCTATCATCATGTAATTGAATAATCGCTAGCAAATTAAACAATCATAAGACAATATTAATTTTTAAAACAATAAACACACAAATACCAAGATAAAAGTGAAAGGTCAAAATCAATTAGATCTCATAGAAGTTTGTAGAACCAAAATCTGGATTAACCCTTGGCTAGAAAGAAGTTTAGAACTCCATGGACATGGAATGAATGCCTAAAGAGAAAAACTTGTTGGGAAGTATTTTCTAAATAAAGCCTGGATGTCCCTATGAAACGTACATGGGAAAATATATAAAAGAATTTCCTAACTAGAGCCCTTCTCGGATAAGGAAACTCTTTAAAAGCTAAAGGAACTAGTAAGGAGAAAATCCTTAATTACAATTATTAACGAAATAAAAATCTTCTAGAATAATTAACTACCTCCTTTCCAAAATATGGCAAGTCTTCAATGCAATTCTTTTCCAAAAGTGCTGCAAAAATATCTTCAAGTTCCAGTCAATGCTTGGTCAATCCCGCATAGGAATTATATGGTATTTTCCATTGTGGCAGAGTCAATTTTATCAACTATAAACATATCCAAAAAGCCTTTAAATCCATATACAATGCATCTACCTCCTTTTTTCAAGCATGATCATGCAGAACACATAAAAAGCACCAATTTAGGAGCATCTAATTCGAGAATTAAGCATAATTAACTTCGAATTAAAGGCTTATTTCGGACTTATCACTTACCCTTCTTATCCATGTCAAGTTTGGTTGGTGTACTCATGGGAGTTCTGATTTTCTTAGCATCTTCAAGCCCAAACTTCTTGATAATCTCCTTTGTGTACTTGGCTTGGTTGATGAAAATGCCTTCCTTTGTTTATTTGATTTGGAGTCAAAGAAAGAATGTCAACTTGCCCATCATGCTCGTCTCAAACTCCTTATTCATACACTTAGTAAAACCTTCACATAGCAACATTAGTGGCACCAAATATAATGTCATCCACATAAATTTGCTCAAGTAAGATATCATCTTTGTCCCTTTTCATAAACAAAGTTGAGTCCAATTTTCCTCTTTCAAAACCATTTTCAACAAGAAAACCACTAAGCCTTTCATATCAAGCCTTAAGGGCTTGCTTTAAACCATATAAAGTCTTTTCAAGTTTGTAAACATAATTGGAAAGCAAGAATTTTTGAAATTGTGAAGTTGTTCAACATATACCTCCTCTTCAATTAAACCATTTGAAAATGCACTTTTCACATCCATTTGATAAAGCTTAAAGTCTAAATAACAAGCAAATGCAAGCAACATGCGAATTAATTCCAATCTAGTTATGGGAGCATAAATCTCATCATTATCTATTCCCTTTTTTTTATTATATCCTTGAGCTACAAGTCTAGCCTTATTTTTAGTTACTATACAAGATTCAGCAAGTTTGTTCCTAAATACATATTTAGTTCCAATTATCGGGTGGTCTCTAGGTATCTCAACTAGTTTTCAATCTTTGTTTCTAGTAAAATGATTAAGCTTCTCTTGCATTGCTATTATATGATTTTCGTCTTGTAAAGCTTTATTGAAATTCTTAGGCTTAATACGTGAAATAAATGCATAATGCTCACAAAAGTTATTGATATTAACCCCTTGTTCTTATTCCTTTCGATAGATCACCAATGATTTGTTCTTTGTGATGGTGTCTCACAAACCTCCAACTTTTGGGGAAGTCAAGATGAATCTCTTCTTACTCTATGGTGGTATATTGATTTGAACCTTGTTCTTCAACCACCTTAATTTGAGAGTTTTCTCGTTGATTAGCATTTTCTTGATCCTTTGAAAATTCCTTGTTATTTGTAGATCTTCTATCAATTGTGACTTTCTCCAAGAGGTTACCTACATCATCATCATCATCATCATCATCATCATCATCATCATCATCATCATCATCATCCTTTCTCGACACAAACGGATTAATCTTATCAAAGGTAACATACATAGATTTTTCCACAATTAGAGTTTTTTATATTATACAGCTAATATGCCTTACTCTTAGTGGAATAACCAAGAAATATGCCTTCATTCGATTTAGTATCAAATTTTTGCAAATGATCTCTAGTGTTCAAAACGAAGCATTTACAACCAAAAACTTTAAAGTATGAAATTTTGGGGTTTTGCCATGCCAAAGCTCATAGGAGGGTCTGTTTAAAATGGATCTAACAAGGACTTTATTTTGCACATAGCATGCAGTGTTAATGGTTTCACTCCAAAAATATGTAGACAAGTTGTGTTCTTTAAGCATTGTTCTTGCCATTTCTTGTAAAGCACGATTCTTCCTCTCTATTACTCCATTTTGTTAAGAAGTCCGAGGAGCCAAAAAGTTGTGCTCAATGCTATGCTCATCACAAAAATGCATAAAAAGAGTGTTCATATATTCTGTGCCATAATCACTACGTATGTAAGTTATAAAATAGCCTTTCTCATTTTGCACTTTTCTACACAATCTAGCAAATTCATTGAAAGCTTTATTTTTATATACGAGGAACATGACCCATGTGAATCTAGTGTAATCATCTACAACAACAAAGGTATATCTAGATCCACCAAAACTAATTATATCAATAGGTCCAAATAAGTCCAAATACAACAATTGCAATGCTCTAGAAGTTGAAACCATGTTAATGAAAGATGTATTTTTGTTGTTTGCCAAGTTGACATGCATCACATACTTTTTCTTTTTTCAAATTTGATTTTAGGTAAGTCTCTAACAAGCTCATGTTTTGACAAATTCTTCAAAATACTCATGCTAACATGTCCAAGTCTTCTACGCCATAACTAAGAATTTTCATGCACCATGGACAAACAAGTAACATTTTAATTTTCAAGTTGATCAATATCCACAGTATGCACATTATCACTTCTACTAGCAAAAAATAACACATTATCACTATCACAATCATGAATGATGGAACTAGAAGATTTAAACATAACTTTATAACCTTTATCACACAATTGACTAATGTTAAGTAAGTTAAATTTAAGACCTTCTACAAGCCAAACATTGTGAACAGCAAGAATGTTTTTGTTACGAATGCTATCTTTGCCAATTATCCTTCCCTTGCTATTGTCCCTAAAAGTGACATCGCTACCCTTGACTTTTTTAGATTTATAGAACAATGAGAGATCACCCATCATATGTTTGGAGCATCCACTCTCTAATATCAATTTCTTCTTGCTATGTTTGCTTATATGGCTCACCTACAAATAATATCAATTTCTTCTTGCTATGTTTGCTTATATGGCTCACCTACAAATATCAAAATAAGTACAATTCCCTTCATTTGTAGGCCTTCAACTCTTTTGGGTCCTTAGCATTAAAGTCTTTAATGCATGGTTTTCACAACCCATTTAGGTTGCTGCCATGTGGGATAAGAGTGCCTCTATCACGTAGTCTCTTGTAATAGCATGAGTAGCAACATACCTATATTTTTCACAATAAGGTGCAAGTAATAGAGGATTTCAAAGGTGTAGTGGAGGTGGATGCTTTTACAAAATAGGTTTTCAAATATTTTTGCTTCATTTTTGGCTCAAAACCAATATCACTTTCGTCAAATGCCATTTTTTGAGAACCAAGAAGATTTTCAAAGTTTTCCTTACCATTTGTGAATTTTCCTGCAATCCCATTCAAATTATCATTCCTCTTTTTCAACTCTTGCACTTATTTTTCCAAACTTTCTATGTTTTCAATAAGAATGTGTTTTTCTTCTTCAAACAATCTTTTTCGTCCAATGCAAGTTTCAATTTCTTTTACAAACTTTTATTTTTGTTGAAAGCAAAGAGAAGATCATCATACAATTTTGAAATTCTTCTTGTAACTCATCAAAAGTATATTCATCACTTTCATCACATGAAGACGAGAAACCAAAATCCCAAGGTGAAAAGTTTACCTCATCTCCATATGCCAAAAGACAAATGAAGTTAGCAACCTCATGCTCTTCTCCCATCTCTTCTTCACTTGTGTACTAAGTTGCCTTGAGAGCTTTGCCTTCCTTGTGTTTTGCAAGCTTTGGGCAAGTTGCTTTGTTGTGTCCAGGTCTGTTGTAATTGAAGCACTGTGGCTCTTCATTCTTTTCTTCTCTTCGCTTTTTGATCTCCTTGCCTTTCTTCTTCCAATTATTTAGAGTAGAATCCTTTCTCTATTTCTTGTACTTCATGAACTTCTTAAAGTTTCTAACAAGAAGTGCCATCTCTTCATCTCTGTCTTTATTATCATCATCATCGTTTGAAGCGTATTTTGAATTAACAAGGGCCATGGACTTTTCCATCTTCTTATCTTTTCTTCATAGACCTTTAGCTCAAGCTTGTGACTCATAAGTGATCTAATCAACTCATTCAAGTTATAGACATTGAGGTCCTTTGGTTCCTTTATGGTTGTCACCTTCGGTTGCCATGTTGATGATAGACTTCTTAGCACTTTTTTCACGTTTTCTGCATTAGAATATTCCTTTCCAAGTGCCTTAAGGCCATTAATGATTTCCATGAATCTAGCATACATGTTTTCAATACTTTCACCTTGTTCCATTTTGAACATTTTACACCTTTGAACAAGCATGCTAATTCTAGAATCCTTAACTTGGCTAGTTCCTTCATATGTTATCTCAAATTGGTCCAAAAGTTCCTTAACCGAATTATATCCCGTTTTACTCTACCAAATTCGATTGAGTTCAATTTGACAAACAAAATATATAAAGCTTTAGCATTCAATTGAGCAAGCTTAATGCCATTCTCATCCCATTCACTTTCTAGTTTAGGTACTTCTCTATTGCCTTCCATCTTCACAAGGATTTAAGGTCCATTAACAATAATTTTCCATGTTTTACAATCATGTACTTGAATAAAGAGTTTCATTCGCAATTTTCAAAAAGCATAGTTAGTGCCATCAAATACCAGAGTTTTGTTAATAGACAAGCCCTCAATAGGTAAAATATCAATGTTATTTGCCATGAAAAAATTCTACTTTTGGTTAAATTATTTATAGAACCCTAACTCTGATACCAAATGTGGGGAGGCAAATAAACTTAAAAAAAGGGGTTGAATTAAGTTAATGACGAATTTGAGCAATAAAGATCAATTAACAAGCAAATAATAGTCACTTAAGCAAATAATCAAACAACTGTTGAGCAATATACCAAGTAAACTAAAGAGCAAGAAAGGGAAGAGAAATCCTAATCGATTTAATGTGGCGCGGCCTAGCCTACAGATCTGCCAAAAGATTCTATCTTTAGAACTTCAAGCAACTTCCCTAAATGCTTCTTCAAAAGTTAGTGAAGCACAAACCAACCATACACCACTTTGAAGCCTCATTCAAGGAACCCAAGTAAGCTTCTGATGTATTGTCATATTTTGTAATAAATTCCACTATTTTGCAGGTGATTACATAGACCAAAGTGATTAAGTGATTCATTTTATAAATTATTTGATCCAGTCTCATTCAAGAGAAGAAAAGAATTTTTGGAGGCCTACAAAAGCAATTTACAGAAGATTCTAAGCAATTGAAGTTGAAGATGGGTCATAATTTGAGTTGGCTTAATTTAATGGAGAAGTATTGGGCTCAAATATATGGACCGAGGATCAATTTGTCATAGAAAACAAGGAACTTTGGCCTTTCTTGAAAATAAAGTCGTTGGTGATGGGATATGGCAAGTGACTTTGACGTTAATTTTTGGAAAGTTTTTCCTGTTAGACCAGTTTTGGTATTTTGCTCATAACTCCAACTCCAAAAGTCAAAATCACGTGAATCCTGGGCCATTGGACCCCTAAGAGGCAGGGGTACAATTCTTATGAAGACCATCTTTCCAAATTCAAGGGGGATCAAGGTGAAAAATCAGTCACAACACGTTTAGAAAATTCCCATTACCTGCTGGACACAGTTTGGTATTTTGGGCATAACTTGGGCTACAGAGGTCCAAATAAGGTGATTCTTGTAGTTATGGAAAGCTAATTCATAGAGATACAACTTTCCTACTTTGATCTCAGCCCAGATCTGCCTTTAAGATGGTAAAAAACGTTGGTCAAAAGAGAGCATAAAAACTGGTAGTGATTTCCTAATCCAAGTGGGATTTGAAAAGGAATTTGATACCATTATAAATACCCACAATACACAACAGAAAAAGGGGACTCCAACCTTAGAATTTTTAGAAGATTAAATTGAAGAAAAAGTTGGGGAGCAGCTCTTGAAGAGATGGAGACAACGTACTCAATCTCTTATTTGTCTAGGAATAATACGATGAGTTTTTCTTGTTTTAATTCTTTTTCAATTTTTGCTTTGAACTTAATTATGAACTAAATTCCCCATGATTCGGGGTGATAGCTAATGATTATTTTTATTCATGTTCGGATTCTTTGGGATTTATTTGATTATTCGTATTTGTGCTTATTGCGTATTAAATTCTTGGTTAATCATTATTATGCTTGTAGCTAATTTTCGTTAGTCAAGAATTTATACCTTTTGCCATTTAGGAATCTTGTAGGTTTTTGCAGATACGAATATAGATCAATTAACAGGACTAGATTTAATTAGTTGTTTCAAGATTGAGATAGGTTATGCCACTGGATAGCCTATGCCTTTGTAGTCTTAATTAATTTTCTAGGATCTGTGAGATTAATTAATTAAAGAAAAGTGAGAGATAAGTTATGTCATTGTGATAGATTATGCCTCAATAGCTTTAGTTAATTAATTTAGATGAATTAGAGCTTGTAGCCTAATCCCTTGTGCTTAATTGGAAATCCTGAAGTTGACGAACATGAATAGGACAATTTTCTGGCAATCACCCTAAATTGCAAGTTCCATAGATTTAATTCTCGCAATTTTTGTGGTTGAGTTCCACGATTTTCTTTCAATTATTTTCTTTTATTAATTTTTCTCTTTGATTTAGTTTAATTTAAAAATTGTCACTCTCGTAGGATTTAGTTTAGTCATATTTAAATTCTTAGTTTTTAGTTTTAGGTTATTTATTTATTTTTTTCCTCTTTTCAATTCCTGACAGCAATCCCGGTTCTCTGTGGTTCGACCCTCTAGTCGCGTTAGCATGATAAAGAGGAAATTTTTTATATTTTGTCGTTGACTATTTCAATTGATTTTATTTGGCCATACAACAACGTGGTCAAATTTTTGGAGCCATTGCCAGGGAGTTGGCATCTAGTTGCTAGGAATTTTTTTTTAATTTCAGTTTTTGCATTTCTTTAGTTTTTCTTATTTTAAAAAAAAAAACAAAAAATTGCTTGTGATTCTTAGTTTATTTTCAGAATTTAATTTATTTTATTTTATTTTTTGGGTGTAATTTAGTTGCTATTTATTTTTTTGTATTATTATTATTGTTTTTATTCTTGTCATTTTTTTATTTTTATTTTGGTCTAATTCATTAGTTGTGAACTTAAGTTGGTTTATTTGTGTTGTTTGCACATCGCTAATAATCAACCCCGAGCTATTAGGGACTTCTTTATTCTTGGGAATTATGTGTTGTTTGCACATGGCTAATAATCAACCCTGAGCTATTAGGGACTTCTTTATTCCTGGGAATTATGATGTGCCTCCTGGCATTGCATCACCGGACGTCGGTGATTCCACTTTTGAAATTAAGCACCACTTTTCGCAGATGCTTCCCATATTTTACGGCCTTAATAATGAAAATCCCTACCATCATTTGAAGGAATTTCTTGAGGTATGTTCAACTTTTAGAGTTAGGGGAATTGATCATGATGACTTAGGATTTTCCCTTTTTCTTTGAAAGATAAAGTAAAATATTGGCTTCATTCGCTCCAAGTAGGAGAAATTACCACATGGGCTCAATTGAAAAATAAATTCTTAGAAAGGTATTTTCCTATGGTTAAGACTACCTCAATTAGGAAAGCCAACACAAATTTTAGCCAACAAGATAATGAAGCATTACATGAGAGCTAGGAGAGATTTAATGACTTACTGCACAATTGCCCATATCATGATATACCTAAATGGCAATTAGTTGAGGCTTTCTACCATGGTTTATTTGAGAGATATCAACAAATGGTTGATGCTTCACGTGGAGGGATGTTCTTATATAAGAATGAGAATGAGGCTTAGGAGTTATTTGAGCGTTTAAGTGAGAACTCACAACAACATGCATCTTTTGCACGCAATGGTGAGCGTAGAGGGGTTAAGAAAGGGATCTATGAGATTGCACCCAATCATGATCTTGTATTGAGAGTTGATGCTATAACTAGAAAACTTGATCAGTTATTAGCAACACAAAAGGAACCAGTGCATGCTGTAGATGTAAATTTGGGCAAATAATGTGCTTTATGTGATAGTCCTACTCATGCATTGATTAATTGACCTATGGCTAGTCAATTTCCTGAATTTGTGCAAGAGCACATTAATGCTGCTCAGGGCCAAGCACAGAGTATTTCTTATGCAAATACTTACAATCCTGGTAGACCTAACCATCCTAACTTTTCTGGTATGTCTTAACCTCCTAGTTTTCAAGTTGGGCCAAGGTATGCTCCTCCTCCACCTCCTCCTTCTATGCCTACTAGTCAATCTAGTTCTAGTTTTGAGGATAAAGTTTTAAAGGCTTTGCAGAAATTGGATGATCATACTCAACTATTGCACTCATACTCACAATCCATAGCTAAACTAGAGCAACAAATAAGTCAATTTGTTAATACTGCACAGTCTGTAACAAAGTTGGAGTCACAAATGGGTCAAATTGTGAGTGCGTTAGCAAGACTTGAGGATAGATTACCAGTACCAATCATAAACAATCCTAAGAGACATGAACAGGCAAATGCAATCATGGTGCTTAGGGATGGAAAGGAAGTGGATAATGGGGTGAATCTAGATGCACCACATAAGCAAGTGAGCATAAAGGACAAAGAGAAAATAGATGATGCATATGTGAATGATTCTAACGAATTAATTGACATTGTTATTCTTTCACCTAGAATACAACATGCCCTTAAAGCACCATTTCCTCAAGCCTTAGGTAGGGACAAAGAAAAAAAAATCTAAGAAGAATACAATTTTGGAGACCTTTAAGCATGTGAATATTAATTTGCCTCTTTTGGAAGTGATTAAATAGATTCCTGCATATGCTAAGTTCTTGAAGGATGTATGCACTCGAAAGCATAGGATCCAAGCACTTGTTCCTAAGAAGGTAAGGTTAACTGAGGCGGTTAATAGCATTCTCACTTCTCCAACTCCACCTAAATGTAAAGATCCAGGGGCTTTCACTATTCCATTCTTTCTAGGTAAGCATCGCATTGATAGAGCACTCCTTGATTTAAGTGTTAGTGCTAATATTTTACCTTTTGCGATTTATGAGCAACTAGGTTTGAAAAGGATTAAGCCAACCCCTATTACACTTCAATTGGCAGATAGATCCATTAGGGTACCTAGAGGAATAGTGGAAAATGTGTTTATTGAGGTTGATAAATTCTTAATTCCTATGAAATTTATTGTTTTGGATATTGAGCATTTAGATCTTAAACAGAGTTATACACCTATGATCTTAGGTCGACCATTTTTGGCCACAGCCAATGTGAAGATAGACTGTAAAACTAGCCTAATGAAGGTGTCTTTTGGCAACAAAAAGGCTAAAGTTTTGGTCAATAGTTTGGAGAGAGTGGAGACATATGAGGATGATGAAAGTCTTAAGGATAATTGTATCCCTATAAAAGTTGGTTCACATAGTGGTTCACATGTAGGAGGACATAACGCTTATGGGGATGGTTGCTTAAAAGTCTCTAGGAATCCCGGTTAACAAGATTTGGCTATGTGTTGTCTTGCTAAAGACATTAAACATACCACTTTCTAGGAGGCAACCTAGGATATTTGAGTATATTCTTTTAATTTATTTTTTGTTTGTGTCTTTCTTAAACTTTGTTTTGTTATGATATTTTTGTTTTTTTTATTGTTTTTGTGAGTCGGCTTAAGTGTCTCCCAGAGTTCGGAGCCTTTATATGGGAATGTAAATAGGGTTGGCCTGAAAAAAATTGAAAAAATGAAAAAGAACCAAAAAAAAAATCTTTTGTTTTGTTTTGTTTTAAGAAAACTCATCGATTATTCTTATCTTTGTCTTTTGTGTTTAACTAAAGATGTTCTCATTTGTGAGGAAGGTATAAGTTTTGTAGGATTGTGAAGTGAATGCGAAAAAGCTGTCATCTGAGGTTGAGCAAATCGTTTTATTGGCATCATCCATCAGATTGTTTCGTTCTAACCTTTTCCTTTTAATGTTTAATGTTTCTTGCAATAGGGACATTGCAAGATTTGGGTTTGGGGGTGAGGGTGAGAATGAACAACAATGCGTTTTTATGATTACGTGTTAATAAGGTGAAAAAATGGAGTAAATTTGAAAATTTTTGGTACATATGAGCTTGAATTGCACATGACTTTAACTTGATAGTGAGACTTGCATGATTGATAAGTGAATTTGTTGGTGTAGTTGTTCCGTCTTTGCTATAAATCCCTCTTTGCTTGCTTTGGTTGTGTCATTTTCTGCAAGCGTCATAAGGGTGATTAATAAAGAGAAGAAGGTGATTTCATAAGCTTGCATTAGACCTAGTTTAAAGTTTGTTGAAGTGCTACGCTGATGTGTTGAACTGTGATAATATTATTTTCTTTGATGTGTTTCCCTACTTAGAAAAAGAAAAAAGAGGAAAAAAAGAGAGAGAGGAAAAAAGCCAAAAGGCAAAAGCATGAAAAGTGAAAAAGTCAGATGAAAAAGTGTGAACAAGTGTCAAAATGACACAATTGTTATTCATGTGTACTCAATTATTATTTTGTTATATTTTGAAAAGTGAAAAGAATGACAAGCAGAAAAAAGGGAAAAAAATGAAAAAAAATGAAAAAATGAGTGAAAAAATTTTGTGGGGACAACAATTTGCTCTTATTATGAAATGAAGACTCGGGTCTAGCAAAGTTTTGTGGAGCCAACTTCCTATTCTTGTTAATTACCTGATATGCTTAAATAGGCTGAAAGGAGTGACATGATTGAAGTTGAGTAATTGAGGGGTACATGCCTAGTAAGTGCTGCACCATGTGCATGCTTGATTGTGTGATTTTCATCTCACTATTGATTCATTGTTGTTTGTGTGGTTCTTCTCATTGCACTTAACTAAATATCTTCTTGAGTTTATTTGTTCTTTTGCTTGAGGACAAGTAAAGAGTAGGTTTAGGGGTGTGATGTATTGTCATATTTTGTAATAAATATCAGTATTTTGCATGTGATTACATAGACCAAAGTGAATAAATGATTCATTTTATAAATTATTTGATCCAGTCTCATTCAAGAGAAGAAAATATTTTTTGAAGGCCTACAAGAATAATTTACAGAATATTCTAAGCAATTGAAGTTGAAGATGGGTTTGAGTTGGACTAATTTAATGGAGAAGTATTGGGCTTAAATATATGGATCAAGGATCCATTTGTCACAGAAAACAAAGAACTTTGGCCTTTCTTGAAAATAAAGTCGTTGGTGAAGGGATATGGCAAGTGACTTTGATGTTAATTTTTGGAAAGTTTTTCTTGTTAGACCAGTTTTGGTATTTTGCTCATAACTCCAACTCCAAAAGTCAAAATCACGTGAATCCTGGGCCATTGGACCCCTAAGAGGCAGGGGTACAATTCTTATGAAGACCATCTTTCCAAATTCAAGGGGGATCAAGGTGAAAAATCAGTCACAACACGTTTAGAAAATTCCCATTACCTGCTGGACACAGTTTGGTATTTTGGGCATAACTTGGGCTACAGAGGTCCAAATAAGGTGATTCTTGTAGTTATGGAAAGCTAATTCATAGAGATACAACTTTCCTACTTTGATCTCAGCCCAGATCTGCCTTTAAGATGGTAAAAAACGTTGGTCAAAAGAGAGCATAAAAACTGGTAGTGATTTCCTAATCCAAGTAGGATTTGAAAAGGAATTTGATACCATTATAAATACCCACAATACACAACAGAAAAAGGGGACTCCAACCTTAGAATTTGTAGAAGATTAAATTGAAGAAAAAGTTGGGGAGTAGCTCTTGAAGAGAATTGGAGACAACATACTCAATCTCTTATTTGTCTAGGAATAATACGATGAGTTTTTCTTGTTTTAATTCTTTTTCAATTTTTGCTTTGAACTTAATTATGAACTAAATTCCCCATGTTTCGGGGTGATAGCTAATGATTATTTTTATTCATGTTCTGATTCTTTGGGATTTATTTGATTATTCGTATTTGTGCTTATTGCGTATTAAATTCTTGGTTAATCATTATTATGCTTGTAGCTAATTTTCGTTAGTCAAGAATTTATACCTTTTGCCATTTAGGAATCTTGTAGGTTCTTGCAGATATGAATATAGATCAATTAACAAGACTAGATTTAATTAGTTGTTTCAAGATTGAGATAGGTTATGCCATTGGATAGCCTATGCCTTTGTAGTCTTAATTAATTTTCTAGGATTTGTGAGATTAATTAATTAAAGAAAAGTGAGAGATAAGCTATGTCATTGAGATAGATTATGCCTCAATAGCTTTAGTTAATTAATATAGATGAATTAGAGCTTGTAGCCTAATCCCTTGTGCTTAATTGGAAATCCTGAAGTTGACGAACATAAATATGACAATTTTCTGGTAATCACCCTAAATCGCAAGTTCCATAGATTTAATTCTCGCAATTTTTGTGGTTGAGTTCCATGATTTTCTTTCAATTATTTTATTTTATTAATTTTTCTCTTTGATTTAGTTTAATTTAAAATTTGTCACTCTCGTAGGATTTAGTTTAGTCATTTTTAAATTCTTAGTTTTTAGTTTTAGGTTATTTATTTATTTTTTTCCTCTTTTCAATTCCTGACAGCAATCCCAATTCCCCGTGGTTCAACCCTCTAGTCGTGTTAGCGTGAGAAAGAGGAAAATTTTTATATTTTGTTGTTGACTATTTCAATTGATTTTATTTGGCCATACAACGACGTGGTCAGCTTCCTCACCAAGGATTTTCTCACACCCTTTTCTAGCTAAAAAATATGAACCTTGCAATGAATTTCTAGCTTAAGAGTGTGTACAAGCAACAAT
Source organism: Cordia subcordata (assembly GCA_028554755.1). Taxonomy (NCBI): domain Eukaryota; kingdom Viridiplantae; phylum Streptophyta; class Magnoliopsida; order Boraginales; family Cordiaceae; genus Cordia; species Cordia subcordata. The sequence continues at coordinate 13,635,878 of JAPTOF010000008.1, forward strand.
TTGAAGAAATGAAAGGTTTTTTAAGGTTACTGTTCTATGCAAAAGATGTAGCATAGATGAGCTCTTGTTTTTTAAAAGATTTATGATTTTCAAACTAAAAAGGTGTTTGAAAGTGAAGAAAAAGCTTTGAAAATACTCTACAAATGATTTTAGCTCTATGTCACAAATGGGATGAAAATGAGTTTAAATAGACAGCCAAAAAGTACTATTAACGGTCAAAAACTTTTCAAATCTGGGGTCTAGTCATCCGGTTATGGTGACCAGTACCTCTAGAGTGCTCAACCTTCGCTGGTAGCTTCAATCGGTCGACTGGTAAGGGTAATCGGCAAGGCCAGAGAGCAACTCTAGCAAATCTCCTATTGCAATGCTCACCGATAGCCCTCTTAGACTTGTCAGTTGACTGACTGGGGTGACTAATAGGTCCATAAAGGACCTTCTTCAAAGCACAAACATGTCTTATACACTCTTTTGAAAACAAAGCAAATTTGGCAAGATAAAATCATTTCAAAGAGAGTCTAAAAACACAATTTGAAGGCAAAATGTGTTATGCAAGTGTCTTGAAGATTTTAAGGAAAGAAGCAAAGTGAGGAACATTTCATGAATATTTTTCACCCCTTACAAAACAAGTTTAAAACCATTTAAGCAAAGAATAGTTCAAGAAAATCATGTCATTAAGAGCTATAAGATGTTTTCTAAGGCTAAACACAAAGAAGCATTTGCTTGTACCCTTACGTCGCTTCGTCTCCTCCTTGTAACTCCTAATCTTGAACTCTTCATGCCATCATGCCATCCAAACTTATATAGTCTTCAAGCCTTAATGAATATTTGACATGTATACATTCCCAACTACTAATGAACTTTCTTGCCAATCAACTCATGCATAATCTTACTAGGACGATGTTAGTGCATTAAAAATTTTCATTTAGGCAAGCATATTCTCAACTAAAATTTGCATCATCAAAACACAATATATTAAAACTATAAAACCAACATGTTGACTCTTAGAGAATTATTATCATATATTTTATGTATTCTAAGCATATTAAACATAATGTAAGTAATATTGTTATGTAAAAATTGAATTTTCATAATATAATGCGTGTTAAGACGTCATTATCCTCAGAATTAGCGCCTAAACTCTCCCTCCAACAATTGGATTAGTTTTGCATTAGATAAAGATAAACTCTTATGTAGTTAATTATGTATCTTTGTAACTTATCATGTATATCTCTATGTTGTATTTAATCATACTCTGATCCATGAAAATATTCATTTAGAATCTCATACATTTATCTTATATGGGATCAGCTTTTTCATAGCACTCCAACGAGTCTCGATCCTTCTCCACAGCTTCCAATGGCGTCTTTCTCTGCAACCAATGAAAACAGTCCAATTTCTTCCACGACCACTCCACCTGTTACAACTGATGGTAACAATTCTTCTCTGATTGCTATTAATGTTGGGAATCAACTACTCCTTAAATTGACACCATCAAACTACTACTCTTGGCGCACTCAATTTGATTCCCTTCTGATTGGTTATAACCTTATGGGGTTCATAGATGAAACTCCTCCATCTCTCTCTACTACAATCAAAACTGGAGAAAGACTTACTCCAAATCTTGCGTACACGCAATGGATACAATAGGACAAGCTTTTGCTATTAGGGATTATCAGCTTTCCAAGTCCAAATGTTGTTCCTCTTACGCGATCTTGCACCACCTCTGCTGCTGCTTGGGACCGTCTCACTATAGCAAATGCAAACCCATCATTCTCTCGCATCATAGGATTAGCGGAATAATTGACACTTTTATCTCGTGAAAATCAGCCTATTGCTAATTATTTGGCCAAAGCGTGTGACTTGGCTGATGAACTCACACTTGTTGGCACCCTAGTTCCCAAACAATTTCTTATCACTCACATGCTAAATGGTCTTGGCCCCGCTTTCAAGGAGATTATTGCTGATATTCATGCTAGAGATACTCTGATCACATTTGAGTTACGAGACGAATTAATTGAGTATAAAGCTTTCCTCCGTCGTAAAGAACTTAGTTCGACTGGCGTTCTTGGGACATCAGTTTCAATCATTGTACATGTTGCGCAACAACAATCTTATTCATCTAACACTGGACGATGCAACAACTACAATCAACGAAGCAATCGTCCAGGACAAAATCAAATGCGTGACAACAATGACTCTAGTGTTTCCACTAATCAGTCCAAACAACCAATTGTTTGTCAATTTTGTGACGAGAAGGGTCACACAGTGTGTCGATTCTTTACTGCAAAATGACTACTCTTTCCATCCTCAATGCCCAATACCAGCACTGCAACGAACACTAATCCCAATACTTGGCTCCTTGATACTTGTGCATTGCATCACATCACCAATGATGTTGCCATTCTTCAACATTCACAACCATATGATGGACATGAAGATGTTATAATTGGTGATGCTACAGGTTTAAACATATCCCATACTGGTAATACAAATTTGCCTCAATCTTCTTTCCAACTAAAGGATGTATTTTATGTTCCTTTGATGGGTTGAAATCTTATTTCTTTCAATCAATTTTGAAAAATAATAACACAACCGGTGAATTCTCACCTAATGATTTCTTTGTCAAGGATCTCAACATAGGAGCAATTCTCGCAACGGCCAAAAGCACCAACAACATATCTGGGTGGCCGGCCAACAAGCCTTCGTCAGTCTCTCTCCAAGCACCCGTTTCTCTAGCAACTTCCTTACACGCTTAGCACAATAGGATGGGTGACCCAGCAAACAAAATCCTTCAGTCCATGGTGTCGAATGGTAGTATTTTTGCATCTAGTGTGCCTCTACCTTTGATGGTAATTCATGTCATCTAAATAAGTCTCATAAATTGCCTTTTGACAAGACCAGTTTAGAATCTACTTGTTCTCTAGAAGTCGTTTTCACAGATGTTTAGGGACCTGTCCCAATAAAATCTATCAATGGATATTCTTATTATGTCCTATTTGTATATCATTTCACAAAAAACTATTGGATTTTTCCTATGGCTTTAAAATCTAACATTTATGATATTTTTATTCAATTCAAAACCATGGCTAAAAATAATTTTAACACCACAATTGGCACAGTTTATTCTCATGGTGGTTCAAAATATAAAGGGTTATCTAAGTTCCCTGCTACAAATGGTATTCAATATCTTGTGTCACCTACCTATAACCCTAAACAAGTGACCACTACTGAGCGACATTAACACATTGTCAAATGTGGTCTGATAATATTACATAGAGCAGCACCACCTTTAATTTCTTGGACTTTTGCACTTGAATGGGTAGTATATTTAATCAATCAGACTCCCACTCAAATTCTTAATAGTGATACCCCTTTTTCGAGAATTTACTAAAAAATCACCAAATTATGATACAATCAAAATTTTTAGTTGTCTGTGCTACCCGTGGTTACGACCTTATAATAGACAGAAATTGAAAGTTCATTCCCAACCATCTTTCTTGGTTTTTCAAATAAACATCATGCCTTCATTTGTTTTCAACAAGGCACAAATAAATACTGTTTCTCAAGGCATGGCAGGTTTTGTGAAAATTCTTTTCCATCTCAATCTCATACACATTCAAGCTACACATCATGCTTAGATATGTCCAACGGGTATGGTCTATCTAGGAAACTCGTGTCCAGCCCTCACAAAACAAATGATACACATTTTAATTCTACAATTGCAGGGTTTAATTTTCCTCTCTTACTCAATGTCACTCGTCTAAGGCCCACACAAACGGAAAGCTCAAATACTTCAAGTCATCTGTCAACTTCGCCCTTGCTTGAAGCCGAGTCGCTCGCTGGAGCCCCGTGCAAGGATTTGCCACCGTCCACAACTTAAACAAACCCTTTACCTGAACCTAAACCCATTTAACCTACACACCATATGCAAACTCGTGCAAAAAGTAACATTTTTAAACCCAAGAAAATTTTTACCCTCACTGCAACCACAAATGAACCATCTTCTCATGAACCTCGACCCGTCAAAGAAGAATTAAAATATCCTCACTGGAAAAAGGCCATGCTTGATGAGCTTGAGACTCTCAAAAGAAACGCCACTTCGGAACTAGTTCTAAGAAAAGATCATTAAAATGTTATAGGTTGTAAGTAGGTGTTCCAGGTTAAAAGAAATCTCGATGGCAGCATTTCAAGATTCAAGGCACGCTTGGTTGCAAAGGGCTTTTACCAAAGACCTGGCCTTGACTTCACAGAAACCTTCAATCCAGTAATTAAATCATCTAAAATACATGTTGTGCTAACAATTGCCGTCTCATCTCAATGGCAAGTTCATCAACTGGACGTTAACTACTATTCTTGCATAGACAACTAACTGAAGAGGTATTCATGATGTAGCCACCTGGGTTTTTAGATCCATCGAAACCTTAGTGTTAGCATTATTGCATTTTATACTTGTGTTTGATAACGAGTTTTGAAAGTTATGATACATAGGTGATTAAGATGCTTGTGATAAAATCTAGTGATGAATAATTGATTTGCTTGTAATAAATCTAGTGATGAATGAATGATTTGTATAATTTATATTGATTCATTATGAGTATTATATGGCATATTACATAAAGATCAATGTTGCTTATGGAACTCTTATAAGCTATTGTATTGCTAATATGATTTGTGAGTTCTTGAGCATTTAAAGATGTATTATGCCTTAGAAGAAGATTTTATGCCATCGGATGTCTTAATTCATCATGCTTATTCATTCGATCAATTGAAGACTTCGCTTGATGACATAAGAATAGAGATGAAAGTCATAAGGGGTGTGGTCGTAGTTTTTTTTTTTTTTTTGTGAAGTTTCCTTCCTTGTGTCTTCTAGTCTTGACTTAGCTTATAATTTAGATATGAATGCCCTCAAAGTTTTCAAAAATGGTATATGCTTTTTAAAATGTTTTTGGTGACTAAAAAGCTTTTTTGGACCAATTTTTGAAGAAAATGAATGTTGGACTTAAAAAGTATTTTCTGCAGCAAAAAGGGCATAGATGGCAAAGTTTTATAGGCTATGGGTGAACTTCAACTCCACCTGATAGTATGCTTTTTAGTTTTTCAATTGATGGCTAACGGGAGAAGTTTTTTGGGTGACTGGAATAATGGGACTTCGACCAGATCGTACAGTTTTTCAGAAATCTTATCCAAAACTAGCTGTTATTTGTACAATCTCTTTCCTAGCTTAGTCTATAATGTTGTAAAGTCAAAATTGATCAAAAATAATTATTTCTAATAGCTACATTTTTATTTTGGGCAACTTGTATTGTAAACCCAAACAAAGCAAGAGCTTTAAAATTTCTTTCAAGGCAACTATAGGGCTTGTATTATAAACCCATATTCCAACTTGTGCTTACTCTGTCTTTGAGATTTATTGTATAAATCTTATATTCATCTTTTGCATTAGTTGGGCATTGGGTAGATTAGCCTTAGATGTGAGCAAATACTTGCATTTTAACAAGTGGGTTTATTGATTTTGCGAAAAATCAGGGTTATATGGTTGCTTTTGGAGCTTAACTAACTTTTGAAATACTCAAGGTTTAAGTGAAGTTAGTTGAAATTCTCGAGTGGGATACTTAGAGTGATGAAGGCTTGGTAGCTAAACCATTATAAATCGTTGTTGTCTTACTTTTGCTTTTCTCTTTCCTATCTTTCAAATCAACACAATTCTACACGCTATACGCCCCCATAACTCGAAGATTTATCCTAAGGCTACTGGTGCACCTTTATGGTGCAAGCCCTAAAAGACACGCAATCATACAGATTGTGCAGAATAGCATGTACAAGTGTGGGTATCGAACCACAAGGAGGCTCAATGTGTGAAAGAAATTATAAGCTAGTGTGCTCTAGAAGAAGCCTAAAAAGGAACCTAAGCTAACATGTTTTTGTACTTTTTGCATTATAAGGAGCTAAGGAAAGACAAAAGGATTACACTATGAAAATGGGAAAGGGTAGTGGGAATCTAAACTAGCCTGCGAGGGACTTAAACCAATAGGAAGGTGTTAGGGTGACCTACACTTACGAATAGATGACTCTCTACTTCTACGCTATGGGATTCAGGTATTGGCTTATCTAAATAATGCTCTAATACTAGGCCGCTAGCTAGTATACTAATTAATCCCTAGAACTCGGTGTGCGTCCGTACCTAAGTGTGCACTACTTAGAGCTACAGCGTAGGCCTTATGTACCTAAGGCCATAGGAGGGACTAGAAAGCTACCTAGGTGTTCTAGAACAATCCTACCCTAGCTCCTAAACTATTGGTTGGATTTGAAACCAAAGCCTAAGGTGACTACGGTAGACCAAACCCTACACGAACTCCTATTAGCTAGATTTAAAGCTAAAGCATCCCAAACTAGGCTAGTCTAAACTTAGGCTCTATCAATCTAGGGACACTATAGTGGATATTTGACTATTAAGCACAATCTTATATGTTCTAAGCCAAGGTGTTGTGAATATATGGTTCTACTCACTATCAAAACATCGTCATGTTTGATGCACACCACTAGAAACAATTGGGTATTAACATGTAGCAAGATTAGAGCTAGTATTTACCATAAAGCGTGCTTACACTCATATAGACATGAATATAGCAAACCCACTTCATGATATCCATAAATAAACACATAGACATGCATATTCGATGGATTAGAGGTGTTCTATAACAAATACACTCCAATTTATATACATACTACTCATTCAAGCACTTAATCAAACATATAGACATGTTTTGATAAAAAGTTATTCACATGAAGAACAAAGTATGTATACAAATAAGCCAATAGAATCCCATAACAAATAGTATAAGATCAACCCATTACAAAGTTTAGTCACCTTAATCTATCTACTAAAGAATCAAATGAAATAGGATGAAAGAGTGTTAAGGGAGCTCCCCTTTCATCCTTGCTTGTTCGTGTACAAACTTAAGCAAATCCTCTCCAGATGTTGTTGTAATCCTTCCAAAAAGAGTTTAGATGTAAATAGGTGTATGTGTTAGTGTGTGTATTAGAGGTGGGTGAAATAGGATTCTATGTGTGAAAAATGGGTGCGTGAAGAGGAGGTGAAAAAGAGTTCAAAGATACTCAAAATAAGCTAAAAATGCTTAAATACAGCTGAATTCACAACAAGTCGGGGAACCAGGCCAGTCGACCAGCCTAGCACATAGGTTGATCAGCCTAAATTCTTTAGCTACTGATTTAGTCGGTCAACTAGGCTGGTCGACCGGCCTAGGACAGAGGCTGACCTGCCTAAATGCTTTAGCTACTGATTTGGTCGATTTTGCGAGTGTTGCTCCCATTTTGCTCCAGTTGCACTTTTCTTTGCCTGGTTGCCTTAAAAAGCTTCTTTTATACTTCTTCCATATCCCAAACACCTCTCACATGGCTCTATCATCAAATCATCATCGATTCATGCCCTGAGCTTTGACTTAACTTCACCAAACATGAGAAATAAGCACACATTAGTGTAGCATTTATATTTAAACTCAACTATGTACAATTGTATGCACCTAGGTCCATCTCAAGCATAAGTACTATATTAATGCATCTATTAAAGCTAAAAATACCTCTTAAACATAAAAAATAACAATGCAAACACACATAAAAACACAACACATCAAGAACCCCAAACCTTTTTCTTGGTTGTCCTCAAACAAATAGAGGAAAGGACATCAACAAGCAAATAAGCAATAGAAAACAAGTAAAAGTGGTAGGATGGGGTAGATAGTTAGGGAACAAGTGGAGAAAGGATAAATGCAACCTTGCATTCTCTTCAAAGTTCTCCATGCCAATGGTCAATTAATCAACTATTAACCCTGTGACTCACAATCCATAAACACTCACAAAGAAAATAAGGTTAGTAGCATTGCCAATGCAAACTTGCATTGGCATGTCCAAATGCAAATAATAAGCAAAGGTGTATTCTATGGGAAAAATGATTGGGACTCAACAGTTTGGTATGGGTGAATAGAAAAGAAAGAAAACAAATAAAAGGAAAATGAACTAAGAAGTGTAAAATTGCAAAATTGAACATAGGTTGCCTTCTAGTTACGCTAACCATGATGCTATCAGCCAGGCGATCATCCACTCATCACTAAATGTCTAAGATGCCTCCTAGCAGTACTGGATTTAACATCTCTAGCTGGACGGTAATGTTATGGCCAATGATACTTGTATTCCTTGAGCACAGATTGGCATACAAAGCTACCAAGGCATAACTCAGAAGAAAAAGAATCATGTGGTATAAGATCAATCAAATTATGCACGTCACAATCCTTTTCAAGTAAACATGAAAAAAGGATAAATGAAAAACTCGACACATCAAATATAGAAGAATGATCCAAGGTGTTATAGGGCATGGAAAAATCTAGAGATCTAGGTCCCTTGTTCTTCTCCAATCCTAGCCTAGCAAGCTTGGTTTTTGCCACCAACCATTATATTGCCTTCTTTTGGCGATCAAGGGCTACCCTCACCCCATGCCGATAGGTCGATGAAGAATCCAAAGCACAAAGAATGGGAAGAGTATGAACAAATCCTACATGAACATGCTCCAAGTGGAATGGCATAAAAATGTGCTTACTGGGGAAAACTCAATAAAAGGAAGAAGAGGAGAATCATCTAATGGAATGGGATTGGATGGGATGGAATCAAAGAGAGAGCAAGAAGGAATGGGCTTGAAAGAGGAAAAATAGGAAGAAAGGGTAATGGGCTTACTCTCGCTAAAGGACAGTTTGTGTTGATATAAGAAACAGGTAACTTTATCAAGCAATTCCCTAGTTGAGAGTTTAGAAGAAGGTTCTAACAAAGACTCGTCAAAGATACCGAAGGACCCATGTATCATAATCTCAAGTTCCTCAATCTCTTCCCTAAGAGTCTTCATTGATTGATCATTACTCCAACATCAGAATCTACAACTCCAATGGACTCATCGGGCCTAGGATCAAAGATAGGCATGATTCTCTCCTCAACAAGTGTCTCTAAATCCACTCTGGCTAATATCCCATCAAATTCTTCAATGAATTCGTGATTCGGGGATATCTTCTCACAACCATCTCTATTGATACAAGATTCCATCACATGCACCTTAAACCTCTATTTTCATCTTTTACTTCAAGATCAATCCTATGTGTATGATTATAATGGTCCACATCTCTCAGATCAAGATCGAAAGAATTAACCCCAAAGTAGTCATCAAACTTATAATTATCACCTCTAGAAGTAGAGGTTACACATCCCCGCTCAATGGTCTCTCGATCAAAGCTAGCTAGAGCATCTATAAGCTTTCTTAATTCATTATTCTCTATTATGGTTTCTTCATCATGGTCCTCAATATATGGGTCATCACCTTGACCATAAATCAATCTTCCTCATCATCGTCTTTACCTATTCTAACTTTGTTCACCGCCTCTGCCACTTTCATGAAGGACCTCAAATTCCCAAATTTCATTTCTAATAACCTCGACCTATAATGAATGATAGCATCCATAGTAGCAAGGAAGGGGTGACCTAAGAGAATAGAAGTTGAATGCCTAGAGCCATAAACCACGTCCATATCAAGCACTATGAAATCTATGGGGTACACAAACTTTCCTACTTGAACCATAGCGTTCTCAACTACACCTCTAGGTCTACGGTCGGACTATCAACAAGCTAAAGTGTAACATGCATGGAGACAACTCACCTAAGCGTTGCTGCTGATAAACGAAGTAAAGAATGAAGTTCACACTAGACCTTAAATCTAATAAAAATTTCTCAATCTAGGTCCCTTTTATGTAAAAAGGAAGGGTGAATACTCCCAGATCACTAAGCTTAGGTATATGGGGTGATGTGTAAATACTACTCTCTTCTTTGTGAGTTTCACCTCCTTAGGCATGCACAATGTGCTACACTTCCTCATGTAAAGGTCCTTAAAAATCTTAGAGTAGGATGGAATAGAAAAGACTGCATCTATCGACAGAACATTAAACTTAAGATCTTTTAAATGCTCTAAGACCTTGAAAAACCTAGTATCATCACTAAATGATGACCTCGTTAAGGAAATGGGAATGGAGCTCTAGGAGCAACATCTCTATACTCATGCGAATCAATAATGGGTTACTTTCTGATGTGTGTCATTTGTGTGTGTTTGTACATAGTTTTTGCATGCATATTTAAAAGTGTTCTAGACCATAATTGAGTGCATTTAGTATAGAGATTCTGCATATTTGTTGATATTTGTACATAATGTATTTAGATACATAAATACTATACCAAGTAATATATCTTGTGTTTTAGGTGAGTTTCGGAGAGGTCAAGCTTAAATGAGAAAGAAACGAGCTAAATATTGAAGGCCAGGAGAACAAATAGTGAAGATTGAAGATCAAATGAAGCTACTAGTTAGGGCAGAAAGAAGTATCGACTGACCAGTAGGGTCAACTGGTAAAACTAGAGAACAAAAGTCTATACCAATTGAGCATACGGTCAGCCAGTTGATCCAAAGAGCATAAGAAGGAACAGGTCGACCCCCTATTACCGGTTAGCCAGTAAGGTCCCTCGATACTCGCAATGAAAAGTCTATAAATAGCCCATTTTGGTCATTTTTAGGGGAGGAACTTTATTTTTGAAAACCCTAATAAACCTTAACCCTTTACCCACTTTATCAAAAACCCAAAACCACCATCCTATACCATACTAAGATTGAAGCTTGTAACAAAAGATTGAAGGGTTTTGCTTTGGATTTGAGCAAGAGTTTAAAGGGGAGTTTCTCATTCCTTTTCTTATTCTTTTAAATATGCTTTGTATTTGAGTTAGATCTAGGGTTGATTGATGTTGCATATCGAATTAGGGCTTTGAATAAAGGATTTATGTATATCTTTGGCTCTTAATATATGCTTCTTTTCATCGATTAATGGCATAAATGAATATGTCTATGTGTTGATAATTGAATATGTCTATGTGTTCGATAAAATGGCTAAGTGAAGTTGCATGTGTTATTTTATGCGTAAATGCTATAGGTAGTAGTGTCACCTTAGCCTTAATCCATGCTAATGGCATGAGCCCTATTTGTGCTAATTAATATGCTCAATTAATGACTTGTGTGGTAGGAGTATACCTCTAGTTTGAAACAATACTAAAAGGGTATCCACTAGCACTAGTTCAAGTTCTAGGAGTATAATCTATAGTCCGAAACAATACTAATAGGTTAGTCTCGAGTAAGACGTTAATCAATACCAAAAAGGCAATCAAGCCATAGATAGACCAAACCGTTATTATAAGCTTGAGTGTAGTTGCAACGTAATTATACTAGTTCCCCTTCCATCTTGTAGAGCTTTCTTTCCTTAGCTTGGTACCCTAGGTTTCTCCGTAGTATAGGTTTATTTTCTTTTTCCCAAACTCCCTTCTATCCTAAAGAAAGCACCCACACGCACGTAGCTAGTCTTAGGCACTTTTGCACGTAAAGACCAAACTAAGAAGCCTCCTTGAGAAAGAACAGCCCATACTTGCATGCTTCATTACACACGACCCATGCACTTACAGGTGTAAAGACACATCACTTTCCTTCCCTATGTAGGTGGAAACTACTTTTTCCATGGTTTCTAGTGGGCTCTACTCTCTCAGCAGGACTCTCTCTATGATCTCTCTCAACAGGGTGACGAATGGGCTCTCTGGACTCAGAGAGACTACTAGGTGCAGGCTCTACATATTCAACTTGTATCTTATTATCCATTATCCTATAGTTCCAAAGAGTGGTGGCGGCCTTAGCTTGGGCCTAGAGGAGATAAGTGGCATCGGTGGAGGAACAGGATTAGACTCTAGTGTTTACCTCTGGTTGGGAAGGTAATTTCTCAAGGTCTCTAGTATGCATTTGACTAATAAGCTACCCTAATTGTGCCTCCATCCTAACCATTTGTTGCTAATTTTGTTGAACAATTTACATCAAAAAGTCAACCCTCTCGTCATGAAAAGACTGAGGAATCGGTGCTGACTGTACAAGAAGGGCTGGGACAGTGGTGTAACGAGTGCCTGATGCTGTGATGCACTAGGAAGTCTAGCCTAATTGATATTATAAAACCTTAGAGAATTAACAGGACGAGGTCTCTAATGGAGTAGGGCCAAGGGCTGGGAATGGGAAACTTCGGACTAACCCAGTTTCTATGAAAACTTTGGGTTGTCTCTTCAACCTAGATTGTATGTGTTCGAGTACGGGTTATACTCTAATGAGTACCCTTGTGTGCCATAAACTCGCTTCTGAATGAACTCAGGAAATTGTGGTGCTAGGGGGCAAGCTACGGTCTTGTGAGTAGACTCAGAACACAATGCACATACTTCAACTACTGATGGAGTGGAAGATGAACCTACAGGACTAGTCCTTTGACCTTGAAGAAAGGCTCATAGTGATGAATTGGTCTATCTTATGCCTCAATGCTCTAACCTCGACGAGCAAATTGAAAGAAACCCTTACCTCATGAATACCTCTTCTATTAGGTCTTCGACTGGACCTATCCAAAGCAAAATTTTGGAATGAGTTCTCGGTCATCAAATCCATTTCTCCCACGTTTCACTTGATTTCACGGTATAGAATCCACCATCAGAGGCGGCATTAACCATCATCCTATTTTGCTCATGCAAGCCTCGAAAGAAATACTAGAGTAAGTCATGACTACCATACCCATGATGTGGACATTGCCTAATAAGGTCATTGAACTTTCCTAAGCCTCATGAAAAGATTCTAAATTGTTTTGGGAGAAAGTCATAATGGAAGCCTTATGGTCAGCCGTCTTGGCTATGGGAAAGAATTTTTTATAAAACTTAGATTGAAGCTCATTCCAAGAGGTAATGCAACCACTAGGTAAAGAATGATACCAAGCCCTAGCCTTATCCTTAAGGGAAAAAGGAAATAACTTAAGGTGAATGACTTCTTGAGGCAGGTTGGGGAAATGAAGAGTAGAACTTATCTCTACAGAGTTCGTGATATGGTCCAAGGGACTCTCATCGCTCTTCCAGAAAAAGGTAGGAAGCATAGCCAACATGTTAGGTTTAATTTCAAAATTCACTTCCCAAAACCCCAAAATTTGGATAGCCAAAGGAAGAATTCTCTAAACGTATGATCTTCTTCTATGGGTGGGTCCAGCCTAAAGGGCTCTTGCCTAAAATGCTCTGGGGCTTGAGGATGCCCATGGTGATCGTGAGGTGGAATGGGATTCATTGGGGGAAAGGGTAGACGAATAGATATTGTTGGGATTGGCCTTCTTCTCAAGAAGATCTCCTAAATTCTTAATGTGCCATGCAATCCTATAAGGTTTAGCAACAAACGAAATTAAGGGATTTCTAAAAGATCTTCTACCAAGCATGCAATACTATCCTAACTCTGGCCTCTTCAAGGTGCAAGTCCTATAAAACCCGTAAGTGTACGAATCATGTAGAATATTGTGTACAAGTGCGGGTGTCAAACCACAGGGATGCTCAATGTGTGGAAGAAATTCTATGCTAGTGTGCTCTAGAAGAAGCCTAAAAAGAAACCTAAGCTAACATGTTTTTGTGCTTTTTGAATTATAGGGAGCTAAGGGAAAGACAAGAGGACTACACTAAAAATAGGAAAGGAAAAGTGGGAATCTAAGCTAGTCTTGGAGGGACTTAAACCAAGGGAAAGGTGTTAAGGTGACCTACACTTGCGAATGGATGACTTTATATTTCTATGCTATGGGATCCAAGTATTGGCTTATTTAAGTGATGCTCTAATATTAGGCTGGTAGCTAGTATCCTAATTAATCCCTAGGGCTCGATATGAGCCAATCCCTAAGTGAGCACTATTTAGAGATACGGTGTAGTCCTTATGTATCTAAGGCCATAGGAGGGACTAAAAACCTACCTCGGTATCCTAGAATGATCCTACCCTAGCTCCTAAACTATTGGTTGGATTTAACACCAAAGCCTAAGGTGACTACTGCAAAACAAACACCACCTAAACTCTTATTAGCTGGATTTAAAGCTAAAGGTTCTTGAACTAGGCTAGTCTAAACTTAGGCTCCGTCGATCTAAGGACACTATAGCGGATATTTGACTATTAAGCACAATCGTACATGTTCTAAGCCAAAGTGTTGTGAATATATGGTTCCACTCACTATCAAAACATTGTCATGTTTGATTCACACCATTAGAAACAATTGGATATCAACATGTAGCAAGATTGGAGCTAGTATTTACTATAAAGCATGCTTGCACTCATATAGACATGAATATAGCAACCCACTTCATGACATCCATAAATAAACACAGACATGCATATTCAAAGGATTAGAGGTGTTCTATAGCAAATACACTCCAATTTATATGTATACTACTCATTCAAGCATTTAATCAAATAGATAGACATGTTTTGATAAAAAGCTATTCACAAGAAGAACAAAGTATGTATATAAATAAGCCAATAGAATCCCTTAACAGATAGTTTAAAATCAACCCATTACACAAGTTTGGTCACCCTAATCTATCTCTTAAGCATCAAATAAAATAGGATCAAAGAGTGGTGAGAGAACTCCCCTTCCATTCTTGCTTGTTCTTACACAAACTTAAGCATATTCTCATCAAATGTTGTTGTAATCCTTCCAAGAAGAGCTTAGATCTAGGTAGGTGTATGTGTTAATATGTGTATTAGGGGTGGGTGAAGTAGGTTTTTTTGTGTGAGAAGTGGGTGTGTGAAGAGGAGGTAAAAAGGAGTTCAAAAATACTCAAAATGGGCTAAAAAAGTGCTGAAATACAATTGAATTCGCGAGAAGCCAGGGAACCAAGCCGACCGACCGACCTAGCACATAGGTCAATTGGCCTAAATGCTTTAACTACAAACTTGGCCGTTCCACGAGGCCAGTCGATCGGTCTAGGACAGGGGTTGACTGGCCTAAATGCTTTAGTTATTGATTTGGCAGATTTTGCGCGTGTTAATCCCATTTTGCTTCAGTTGCACTTTTTTTTGCTCGATTGCCTCCAAAAGCTTCTTTTATGCTTCTTCCACATCCCAAACACCTCTAGCTTGGCTCGATCGTCAAATCATCATCGATTCCAGCCCCGAGCTTTGACCTAACTTCACCAAACTTGAGAAACAAGCATGCATTAGTGTAGCATTTATCTTTAAACTCGCACATATACAATTATATGTGCTTAGGTCTATCTCAGCATAAGTACTATACTAATACGTCTATTAAAGCTCAAAACACCTCTTAAATATAGAAAAATAACAATGCAAACACAAACAAAAACATTAGACATTAGCTACAAAGGATTTTTAGAACTTTATTCACCTCTTCTGGAGCTAGCTTTCAACTCACACTCAGTATATTTGTTGCTTGCTTAAGTCATTATATGGCTTAAGGCAAGCTCTGCAAGCATGGTTCACTGCCCTTTGCAACTTCATTCTATCTCTTGGCTTCAACAACTCAAAGTCTAATAATTCTCCATTTATTTACAAGAGCTCCTCTATAACAGCTTATATTGTAGTCTATGCAGACGATCTCTTGGTAACAGGGAATTCCAACACCTTTATTCAATATGTGATTGATGCTCTTGCAACTAAGTTCTCAATCAAATGCTTGGGCCTCTAGTCATATTTTCTTGGTGTTAAAGCAGTGCCACTTTCAAATGGCATATTCCTGTCCCAACATAAATATATGCATGATGTCCTGACCAAATTTGGGATGCTTGTAGCGAAATGCTCCAAAACTCCAATGAGCATGAGTCAAGCACTCAAAAAAATTAAGGGTGATTCATTATACAATGTTAAATCATGTAGAAGTCTAACTCACGATCTTCTGTACTTGTCCATAACCCGTCCAAACATTGCCTATGCGGTGAACAAGCTAGCTCAATACATGCAAGATCCAAAGCAGCCTCACTAGGTTGCGGCCAAATGACTACTTCGTTACCTTAAGCATACGATCAATTTTGGCTTGACTATTGCTCCTTCATTCATGAATTTGGTGGCCTACTCCGATGCAAATTGGGGGGTTGACAAAGATGACTACATGTCAACTTCTGCCTATGTGGTGTTCTTAGGCAACACATGAATATCTTGGTCTTCTTGCAAACAAAAAGCAGTTGCATAGTCCTTGACAAAAGCCGAGTGCAGGTTGATAGTGCTGCTACCTCTACATTATGTTGGCTAAGCAATTTGTTGCGCGAGTTACATGTTTAACTGAACCAAAAACCGAGGCTGCTATGCGATAATCTGTGAGCAACTTGTATTGTGTCAATCCCACACAAAAGCTGTAGCTAATGGCTCCATCATCTTCTGGGGGCATGTTAGGACGTCATTATCCTCAGAATTGGCACCTAAACTCTCCCTCCAACAATTGGATCAGTTTTGCATTAGACAAAGATAAACTCGTGTAGTTAATCATGTATCTTTGTAACTTATCATGTATGTCTCTCTGCTGTATTTAATCACACTCTTCAATGAAAATAGTCATTCAGACTCTCATATCTTTATCTTATAATGCGTATTTTATTTTTATTTCGTAATATTTGTTATTTTTAAGTCAAATTTTAAATGATAGGAGGACAAAATTTTATCCATTTAGAAATCACAATGGAAAAGTGATGTTGAAAGAAAAAGCGAGGGAATGGCGATCGATTGAACTAGGGATGGGAATAGCGACAGATTGATACAGGACCAAAATGGCCACGAAAGAAATGGCAGCGCGTTAGCAAGACCAAAGGAAATGGTGACGAATTGGTAACACAAAAATGGTGATAGAATGGCGATAGATGTTGATTTACACAAAAAAAAAAAAGAAAAAAAAAGAATATTAAACGAGGATGGAAAAATGGCAATAGAATGGTGATGAACGTCAAATTCAATAGAGAATAGTGAATAGCGATGAAACTTTACATGGGAAATGACAATTATGTCACCAGCCGGTGATGAAATGGCTACCAAATCCGAAATGGCTATGGGCCTTGTAGCCATACTTCGTTCATCATCATTCCATCACCAAACCCCTTTTGGGGATAGAAATCATCCATAGCTTGTGACATTTTTTTTTTTTTTTTTTTTTGCAGTGACCTTTTGAGATTAACTCCTCATCTAGAAATGTTTGTAACTAGTTCCTCTTTGTAGTTTAGCTTAGCAAAAATTGCTGAAGCTTTTGACTGGTCAAAGAACATAAACTTTGGAGGGACCTCTCTCTGTGAATTATAACTATGCTTCTAGATTCTCCCTCACCAAAGAATAAAATTTTACTTAATATTTTCATTAAGAAACTTAATTTGACATATTGAGATAACTAATTATAATGGTAATACTGTCTATTCATTGTGTTTTCTACTGCTAAATTTGATATTAACAAGTTTATTCCTTATTAGGAATGCAATAAATTAGAAGAGTATATCTTATTATGTTTCGGGTATTATTTGCAAGTCTAATCCCTATAACTAGCAACATTTTTCAAATTGACTTTCATGTTGATTTAATCTGTATTCATATGTTTCTATCAACCATACTCTCAATAGAAGATTGGTAGTAAAAGTAAAAGAGAGATGATTTTGAAGCAGGACTAGCTAGTACCACAACAATTTTTCATATATTTCATCATGCCTGCAAGCCTCGATCCAATAAAAACCTTTTTCACCCGAATTCAAAGTGCGTTCTTAGTCTATTTCTGTATCCTTTCTAGGTTAAAAATTAACGACAAAATTGCCAACGGAATAATAGATGAATTATTTTGGACCTTTTGAGGCAATCCTGATTGGTTTACCCTAAAAGTAGTTGAAAAATTTTTCGTGAAATTAATCGATTGAACATAATACTGATAAAGAATAAATAGAGAAAAGAGCCATCTATGTCAGGACTCGAAATTAATAATGAATAACATGATATGGAAAGTGCAGCAAAATGTACAAAATAATCACTTGGAATTGGGAATCACGTGATGCCATTAAGACAAAACACCCCGACCTAGCAATTAATTAACTCCAGACCCCTCACACACACATTGCATAAGGTCTGAGGTCAAAATTTTTTGAAAATTTCACCTTCATGAGGTGAGACAAGATTTTGAAATTTCAGAAAGTTTTTGATGATGGTACTACTAAAAGAGAAAAAGGGAAAAAATGGTACTACTAAAAGAGTTTTTGATCACTAACACAAAGGAGATCTATGAGGGATGCCCTTTCTTCTACTAATGCTAGTAGCCATATCCTCTTCTGTAATTTTGTTGGCTGATCGTCCACAGACATATAAGCCACTTCTCTTCTTCCTAACAAATTCAGTGCATGTAAAGCTCATATTCTCCGAGCCTGAAGAGCCCGACGACGAGCTCAACGGCTCGTCGCAATCGACGATGGTCGAATGTGGTGTCTCATTGGTCATTTCATCGTCGCCAATGTCCTGAGGGATGAAAAAATCTGGACTAAGTTGTAGAATTTTGCAGGCTCTCAGGAATGGTGAGAGGTCCTTGTAGTGTTTAAGTATAAAGTCCACCTGAAATTACGAATATAAATCTATTTAGCATCCTATTCAAATCATTAGAAATTCTTAGATGGATAATTTTGATAAGAAATATGGGGTTTCACTTTAAAATTAGTCGATGTTAGATGGAACAGTTCAAGAACTTATATGCAAGTCTTCGAATCTGTGATTTATCTATGTAGGACAATTAAATTCTCCAACAAATTTCACCGCGATTGAATCAAAAAATAACTTAGGTTGGTTAATATATACTGTGAGGTGATAATGTAAGAATTTCGTACCTTGCATCCTAAAGAACAATGGATAAAGGGTTCCTGGAGACTTCTGTCACAGGAAGTGCAATAGTTTCCTGAACCTTTAAACTGCCTGTTTTGAGGTCTTTTCTTGATGAACACCACTTTGGCACTATTTATTGTATAAGCCTGATAGAATTATAGGATAAATTAGAAAAACTCATAACCCAAAATTTTATGAATTGAGACTACTTTCTTAAGAGTGATGACCTCAGTTCGGGTAGGCCGACTTTTAGAGGGTTAGAAACAACACAGAATTTCCAAGATCAATTACCTGGACGTTTGAGCAGTCAATAAGCTTCTCCAAGTCTTCCAACCTAACAACGTCATGATACACATATCTCCGGATTTGAAGAAGCCTGTGTACCCGATGGGACATCACACAATGGGGACAGATGCTCATACAACAATCCAAACAGAATATATTCTTCTCATTCTTCTTTGCGGCTTCATGAATTGAGCATGGTGCAAAGAACTTCTGCGTGTAAAGAGCTTCCAGCCATGCTGGTTTCTGTGTGCATATCAAAGGCAAAATTCAATTCATCACTATAAAAACCAAAAATAAGGTGAAGACAGAAAACAATCAAGGGCTAGTTAGAGCGAACGTAATATGAGAATTGACAAGATGGTGTAATTCAATGGTCTAGCACCGTTCACTTGAGATATGTACGGGTCTCAAGTTCGAGTCATCATTGAAGATAAGTGAGAAACCACCTTTAATCTTTTTTTTAAAAAAACGAAAGAACGTAATATGAGAATTAACCTACCATGATTAGATAAAAGAGCAAGATGCCCGGAGAATTTCCTTCAAGTAATATGATGCAGTAGCGCGTAACTGCAGAAAGAGAGGGATTATGGTTATGGTGTTTATGTATTTATGCACTGGTGATGAGAGAGGAAATGATATATACGTGCGTGTGTATATATATATATATATATATATATTCCTCGGGTGCACACACAGCAATTTGTCAACAGGTTCACTTGTAGCCTTTCTGTATAGTGTGTGTAATAAAGAAAGGCATAAGATATGAGGAGAGAACGTGCGGCTGTTCCCGTGTCCCCCAAAACCTGCTTGCCCCTTTAGATTTTTTTTTTTTTTTTTTTTTCCTCATCTCCTTGTGTTGAGAGCTTTTTGCCCTAAAACTTTCAATGAACTTTTCTTGAAGTAGCTGCGCTGAAACTTTTGTTTTTGTAACTCATCCACCTTTTACTACAAAGCCTAATAAGTAAAGAGGACGAGCTACCTAGCCAACTTGTTTTCTCTCTCGGACAAAGTGACTTATATGTGGTGCTTATTGTGTTAATGTTTTTGTCTCGTAGAAGCCTAGTTGCTTAAACTGTGGATTTTTTACGGCCGTTCAATGCACCTATGGTTGCATGGCTTCGTCAATTATCGTATGAACCCTAAAAGAGTTTGCTACGCGTGTTTTGGGGTAATCAAGGTGAGCAAATTTTGTAATGAAAAGATATAAAATTGAATTTAAAATTTTCTTATTCTATGGTATTTACATGAAGTTCCTTTTAAGAAAGTTTATAAGACAACTTTGTTGATTTATGATATATGATTCATTTTTTATTTTTTTATTTTTGTTTGATCTGAGTACCGCGATAAGTTATTACCCAACTACCTTACGCCACCTTAGGGATTTATAGTGATGATACTCATTTTTTATATTAAAGAAATTGTGTTTACTGGCTCAGTTAGGAAAAAAGCTAAGCAATGAACAATCTGTTACTGGTAAAGAAGGAAGTCCTTATATTAATAAAGGATCCTGATTTGGTAAAATGCCCCTGATTACCCTATAAAACTTGTCAACGCAAGGGAGAACTATATATATATGTATGCACATATATGTATACATATCTATATGTATATATGTACGTATACATATATACACATAGATATGTACACATATGTATGTATACATATGCACATATATATGTATATGTATATATGTACATATATGTATATGTATATGTACATATATATGTATACATATACATATATGTGCATATAATATATATATATATATATATATATATATTATATCTTTATTTTGGTTCTTTGGGTCGAAATTTGATGATAGCTCAATATACTGAATGATAGACTTGTTCTGTCACTGTAAATTTAAACGGTATTATTTCTTTGAATGTGGAATAGATCTCCTCTTTTTCTTTACTTAAATTGATTAATTGCCACAATAAATGTTAGAATTTTATTCTTTCCACATAATAAATTCATACGACCTACTTCTTCATCAAATTAGGTCATATATACTTGAGGTGAGTGTTAGAATACTATTCTTCCTACATATAGAAAATTTATTAAATTGAAGAATCACATTATAAGATCTTAGATTACCCTTTTTAGTACCAATTAATTTTAACAAGGAATCTCAGAATTCTTAACCTTTAATTGGTTCAGTCACATCTAACCACATAACATTATTTCAATTCCAAAAGTCATTAAGATCAAGAGTGTTAGAATATTATTCGAAAATTCAAGATCACCTTAAAAGATTTTAGTTACTCCTCCTAACACAATTTCCTCCTATTTTTTTTTAGACATGTTGCTAAATATATTTGAGCTGCTAAATATGAGTACTTCCAATATAATCAGCTTCATTTTACGAGTATTTTACAGGGACTTGAGTTAAAGGTGTAAATGATGTACCATTTATCCAAGTACTACTACATCACATTCTATCCGATATATATATATATATATACATACATATATATATATACATAGATACATACATATATATATATATATACATAGATACATTCATATATACATATATATATATATATATATACACATATATATTCCCGACACTGAAAAAGAAAAAGCACATTAATGGCAAAGCAATGATTTGTAAGTAATAAGTAATGTGATCACCATGGTACCGTTAAAAGTGATACCAAAGTGTAGTGCAAGCTATGTTTAATTTCCCTAATTAATTTTTTTGTTTTTTTTTCTTGTTTTTCCTTCGACTTTGTCACTCAAAACTGATAATTAGGCAACGACAGACATTTACGAGGAAATCCGGAATATGGGAAGGCAAAAATGGCAACAATATTCCACAACCACTCCACCAATGAAAAATTTTGCAACTAGAATAATAATGGAGGGCTAGTGAATAATAATATAACAGACAATCACAACTCATTGAGCACTAGTTAGGGAATTTAATGAGAGGATAATTAATTAATTTCTAATTTGCTAATTTTGAGGAAACCTTGTTCGTTGCACCCCTAAATTAACTTTAACCGAGAGCTATCTTGGACTTTGAAGCTCCACATGTTATTTTATGATAATCAGTTTGTAACTTTTTAATCTACCATTTATTAGCATATTCCAATTAAGCTGGTGCATGGGCAATCCACAATGGCAATTGTTCTTCTTCTTCTTCTTTTTTTAAATTTCCTCTAGACAATTTCGGTGGTTCAAAATGATAAATTATATGCGTATGCTTAAGCATTATATAAGTTACTCGCCTAGGTCAAAGTATATCAGATTTACGTTAAAGTTATAAATCCCATAATATAAATGTACTCTACTTCTGTTCTTAATTAGTCCAGAGAGAAACAATATTTATTATGAGAAATTAAAATATCATCATAATCAACCTTAATCAGGTAATTATTCAACAATATTGTATCTCTTCATGCCAATAAATGTAAACAATATCCGGGCAGTATATATTTCCCATGCTTGGTCTGGCTTTCTAATGTTTGACGTTATCAAATTTAAGGATCTAGATAGATCACGAAAACTTACAAAAACTTATATTAAAATTTTGCATGTTCCACACAACCCTAACGAGTGGCTTTTGGCACACGTTAATTTTGTTTTGTGATTCTTTTTTTTTTGCCAATTGTGTACGACAATTTACATAAATCTAAATGGAGTTCCTTGTTTTAAGAACTCCAAAAATTACATATAACAAGAAAAGGTGCATGAAGTGTTTAGTTACTCAAGTAATTTGGAAACAGTAAATTCGATGGGTTGTCAGGATATATACATATATACATACATATACATACATATATATATATATATATATTATTTGGATTTTGGTTAAACAAGAACTACCATGTCATGTTCGTTTAGTTAATACAAGAAAAAGAAAAGGAAGAGGGTGTAGCTATAAAGTAGTGATGAAAACAGAAAATGATTTTTTTTTCTAGCTAATTAAGCAAGAAATTTATTGATAACCAAATTTAAATATGAAAAATTTTTAGCCAAGAGGGAAAACGAAAGAACTTTTAGAGATAGAAATTACTAAGCCAGAAATACCATCAACTCAAATATCATTGCGTGGGGCATTTAGAGACTATTTGGTTTTGCTTATTTTTACAACTTATGAACTCTTAGAAAAAGTATTTTTTCACATCTTTTTCACTATTTGCAGCTTATAAGCCCCAAATAAGTTTAGCAAACAGGCTGTTCATTGATGATTCACTTGATCATGATTAACTAATCTGGTATTTATCCTTTTCTTGAAAACTTTTTAAAAAAATCATTTTGTATTATTAAAGGGACCATGTAATTGAAACACAATTTTCCAAGTTCATACGTTGCTAACATTCGCTTCAAAAGTTTGTGAGATAGATTACCATTTTCTTAGTAATGGAGGAATAGGCTATACGCTATACTGTTCACATTAGCACTCATCTACACGTGTGTAAGGTCCAATTTTTTGGACAATTAAATTAATTTTTATAGTTAAAAACTCCATTCTAAAATAAAAAAAAAAGAAAAAAAAAAGTGAAAATTTATATTTCTTTTCTTAAAACCAAAGTCCAATTTATCCATTTCACTCTCTTAAATGGAATGGAATAAATCTATAGGCATTTATTTACACTTAATACTATAGACGATCTGAAGTCGTTTCATCCTCAAAGTCACATAGAGAACGTACTATGTCAGAAATAGTTCTCCATTGTTTCATTCTAGAGTTTTACTTCAATATTAAGATTCAACAATGCATACATAAATATAGTATATTTAAATAACTTTGATGCCAATTTAAATTGCCTTTTCAGTGGATTCCATTAAAAGCATCATACTTGTTGCTTGTCAAATATTTTCCGTTAACTAAATTATACCTTGTGAGATGCACAGAAGATATGAGTATTTTTAATTTTTGATTTATTGTTAGTGTCAATTTTTAGAGTTTATTCAAAGGTAAATGATAAATATATTTTTAAAATTTAATTCTTGGAAAAATTTTAATACCAATTCTACTTTTTATGAGGGATATGTGAATAGGAGATTTAATTGAAAAATAAAATTAGAAAATAATCTAATATGAAAAGAAATATAAAAAATTAGGAGATTATTTTGTACTGATTGAAGAAATGTACTAATGTGCTTTTGGAGGGGGGGAAAAGTTCATGACATGAAGACATATGCATTGACTAAAAATGCACGTATTCTTTTTTATATAATACTAGTATAGTACACAAGTGATATATGAAAAAGATGATTCTTTTTTGTCTATATATTTTGTTATTGGTAAATTATTATAGTTTAATATATTTTGGCTAATTTACCTGTTACCAAATATTCAATATTAATCATAATTTTTATATCTTATAAACTTAAATCATTTTAGAAAGATATGTTGCACGAATGAAAGTAGATGGGTATGTTTTCGCCATTTGTTGAGCATTTTTAGATAAATAGATCAGAAAATAATTTTAAATTGATAAAAAAAAATTACTCAAAGTCCTTTAGAAGGGGAAGGAAAGTCATGGCATGACGACATTGGTATTAATAAATAAATAAAATTTTTCTTTTTACCATAAAATTAACCTGCAAAAGGTATAGGATATGAAATACCAATTTCAATAAAGTTTTGAATTATTTTGATAAGAAGAAATGCTTAGAATTTTATTAATTTCGGACTAGTAGTACTTTCATTATTTTATTCTAAGAATTCCTATATCTTTTAATAATATTATTCTATGTTCCTTTTACAAATTAAGGAGATTGATTACCCTTGAAGTCATGGATAATGGAGACTATTTTTCAAGGAGATAACCTATCTTTTCTCTTGTCCAATTACACAAAACCCTAACTTTAATTTATTATTTAAGGACCCTACATGCTTATGATTATAAAATGATCGAAAACTTAGATACCTTTCCGTCCAAACTCTACAAAAGCCTTTTGCTTTGACAAATGTTACATGTATACCATATAAATATCAACAAATAATACATTATAATTAATTATCAAGTCCTTAAGATAGAGCACTAGGAAAATGAACCCATGTGGCAAATGGTGGAAGCCAATAAACATATAAACAAAAGTAGCAGTGTTTATCTCAGAGATAATCAGAGACTTTCAGTGCACCGGCAGAGATCCCCCCTCGTGCGGCTCAAACGCTGTTCCATTCTGTTTGTTCTTCACCTTTCTTTATTTACTTATTTATTTTTTTTCCCTTAATTTCTCGTGCACTCATGTTGTTTGACTTTGACCAGTACTCATGTATACATATAAAACAAACATGGTATAGGTTTAAATGTTTAGACGGAGTTCGAAATTCATTATCATTATTTAAAAAATAAAATAAAATAAAATTTATACGTACAAGATCTAAAATAAATTATACTTATACGCGAGGGAATGTTAATATAATAAATAAATATATTAATATATTTTTTACACATTTAAACTTTTACATAATGTAATAATTCAATAGAAACTAATACACAAACTGAAAAAAAAATAATAATAATAATGCATAGAGAGTGGAATATTAATTGGCAAGACCAAGGCATATGGCTTAAAAGACCAATTGGATTTTCATATGCGAAACTCAATTCATTGGATCCTTTGCACGTGAGTTCAAAATTAAAAAGAATTATGAGGACACCGTCTATCACGTGGGGGTGGCAAACGTACCCTTTTCCTTTTGTTTCTTCATATTTTGTAAGTTAGGTTTTTTTTTTTTTAATTTCGTACATTTATATAAATTTATTTAAATTTTAATAAGAAGCGATGAATCTAGTAATAAGTTTGTTAAATTTGTATATAAATTCTTTCAAGCATTAATCGATTGACATGTTTAAAAAAGCTTGAAATGAGAAAAGTCATATATATGTTTTACACACACTCACTGGATACATTGAGGTTTTTTCACAACTGTTGACATGTCTAACTCCACAAATGAGGAGAGCTCAATACGTTAATATTGCTAAATCTTAATAATGTCATTAATTTTTCTATTTATTATGTATATGTCCGGTGATACAAATTAATATTAAATACTACATACATGATCCTGAAATTCCAAGACAAATGCTGCAGATACGCTGAAAGTTGTTATGTGAAGTTTTTCACATTAGGAAATTCTGAGCTATTCACATTAATCGATCTTCTATAAAGATATTCAAATTAGTACCTATTGTTTAAAAAAGGCTATTAGTCTACAATGTTTCACTAATTTAATCAAATTAGTTTTTATTTTTTATTCATTTTTTCTTCAAATTAGTTGTGGACTAGCCTAAAAGGACTTTGTGAAACATTAAAGACTAAAAAAATTATTTCTAGATAACAGGAGTACTATTCAATAAAATTTATGAAAGAATAAAGACTCATAAAAGGAACTTGGAACCCCGAATAAGTGAGCACGAGAGCCACCCTATCACTATCAGACAAACCACTATCAATGGTGGAAAGGACAGGTACAAGCAAACTCCAAACTATAGCAGTAGCAACTGTAGGAAATTGGAGAAGTAGACTTGGATTAGTAAACAACACCAGATGTAGCAAAGTCCTCAAAAGGCTAACTAACTCTAGTAAACGGCCATCAAACCATAGAACCTTAGGAACATCAAGATTGGTTGTCGGAGGCTCAGGTTGAGGTATGAAAAGAAAGATAATACCATGCAATGGTCATAGTTCTTTTGGAGCAATAGGAAGAAAGGCTGGGTAAGTGCAGAGAGAAGGGTAAGAGAAACCAAGTAAACATCCTCACAGATGAGGAGGAAGAAGCTCAAGAAAGCAAGGGGCCAGTTTACCAAAAGGAAACTTGTCTGAAGTTTAACCTTGGCCTAATTTTGACATATATATATTGGGCCATGATCAATGTTAAGAGTGGGCTGGTAGCTACAAGTTTTAGGTATTAGTCAATTGGGCCAGTTCAATTATGGTAAATAAATTTTTTTTTTAATTTCTAGAACATTATGTTATATGTGTGTTGTGTGCAATATATGCGTATGTAACTTTTAATAAATTAACAACTGTTTTTTAAAATATCTTCAATCTCTATATCAAATCTTATCAAATTAACCATATATAACCCCTTACAGAAACCAAATTTTATGTAAAACCCTCCCACATTAGTTTTTTGTGAAATTTATATTCACTTTATAATATTTTTGATTCAATACTACTGTCATCATGGACTTAAACATCTTGAGCCACTTGATTAAACACAATGTGATGACAGACCAATAATTAGACCTTGATCATTACAGGTGGTACCAGATCAAGCAATGGGCAAATTCCAAGCAGCACGCCGCTTGGGGTCATTATCTGTGATTTTACTTGTGTGTACTTTATAATAACTTAGGTTCACTACTATTATCATCATATGTTTAAATATTTTGGGTCAGTTGATTATATTCAATGTGATAACAAATCAATAGTTAAACCTAGGTCGTTACTCCTTAAACTATAAACCATTAATTCCCAAGTTAAAAAGCAAACTAAAAACAAAGCCAACGAGTGAAAATGCAAGTTTTAACTCTTAAATTATGGATCGGACGACCATAGTTTACCCCACATCTCTCGTCTTTGGTGACGCGTCACCATGGAGGTCTACTGATAATCTACTCATGGCAGACTCATGTTCCTTTTTCATTTTTCTTTGAATCTTCATATAGAAAGCCAACTTCCTCAAACTCCTCCCTGTAAAAACCAAATCTAAAACTATAACCATTAATTTTGTAATGACATTTACAGGTAGATCAAATATCCAGATAATTTTGAGTTTATAACCTACTCGCAACCATTGCCGAACAAGACCAGGGTCATGAAGACTTTCGTGTTGACTCAAAAGAGCATCTGAGTGTTGCTAAAAAGCTACTTTATTTCCTTTGAAGAGCAGGTAGTTTTCTACACAATTATCTCATCAAAAAACAGTGCTTGTTTGCTTTCATGCTCTCTTCTCTTTTTACAAGAGCTTTTTCCAAGATAATTTGCTTTCATATGTATCCAGTTCACCATGCTAACTCCATAAACAAACAGAAGTTGTGGGAAGATACATCAGGCGGATCAGCCTCGTAAAATTTCAGAAATATGCTGTGTTCAACACAAAACGATTACGGGAGAAAATGATGATAATATCTTCGAAAAATAACCATGTATATATAATATTCAATTTACCATTCTATATCTAATTGTAAAGGTCACTATACACACATCAGCTGGTTGTCAAGTGTATACATGTACACATTTATTAGCATCAAAAGAAATCTAATAAAGATAAAACAATGAAATGTTACACAAACGCTGAAGCAAATCCGCAACTTTAGTTGGAGAAGTTTTAAACATCAAGGTTTTTGTGCAGAAAACATGATGAAGGATTGCTGAACTTTGCTGGTGTAATTGATGAGACCACATGAAGCGCAGAGATCTTTGATCTCTTTTTCTGTTAAATAATTGTAGTCCCGCGTAATCCTCTGTCACAAGTTGTAAATTTAACATGTAAACTACTACTGATAGCATGTGATAAACAACAGAAGATTTTCATAGTCCCCGTAGTAAGCAAGAACCTATGCCAGTTACTGAAACAAAAGGTTATTGTTATTGGCAAGTGTATTCACAAATGTTAAAAAATTTATTAATATATTAACAAATGGTCTTCTCTCTTCTGTAGTCCGTCTTAACTGACAGGGTCAACATGCCATTTTTCTGCTATCTCATACAACTGTAATGGCCTTCAGTTATATGTTACTTTGATCACCATAATTTATAATCAAATGATGAAAAGCATAGAGTTGAGCACTATGAGTTTAACAAGAAAGCACGACAGAAAAAAACTGAAATTTAGAATGAGAACCACCTGTCTGAAAGGCCTTAGTATAACAGGAGTAGATGAACTAACTCGAAGAAAGGTAGTCCCAACAAAAATACCACCACTTCGCAATATACGATTGATTTCAGCAACCTGACATATGAGCAGATTATATAAACAAATATAAGCATATATACTGTTTGGTCCAGAGATGAAAACAAGAGAACTGACCATATAGGAGCATAACAGAGAAAATCAAGAGAAATAGAAATAGTGAGCAAACAATCGAAACTTACTGCATTGGAAGGAGATGGCCAGCAATGTAAGGCTGCACCAGCATGAACAGCATCAATTGAAGCAGATGAGAAGGGAAGTCTGGAAACATCTGCTCTTACAAGAGCAAGATTGCTGCAGAAATCCGGAACAAGAAATGAGATGCAAAATCCACCCCTCACAAAAAATTGAGTGGCTACAATTTCCAGAATATAAGTCATTCTCTATATTCTAGGAGGCAAGCCTTCATCCCAGTGAATAGAGTAATTCACTCACGCATTCAGAATCGTGTCATCAATCTTTATAAAATCATAACATTGTCGAAGCATGTTTTCTGAAAAATCAAGTGCAACAACTCTTGAGTAGACCCCTGATTGGGCAAATTTACGGGAAAACAAACCACTCCCACAGCTGACATCCACTAGGACTCCACCTTCCACTTGTTTAAAGTACTCCTGAGCCATTTTGAACTACACAATGCAGGTATCAAATTACTAATTTACAGCAACCATCATAATTTGAATAGGAACGCAAAATGAAGCAAATTAAAAAATGAAGCAGACAAGCATGCTCAGGTCTAGCAAAAGGGACACTCTAACCTGTTCTAGATTTTCTGTCGAAACACTAACCTAAACAAAAGGCTATTGTTATTGGCAAGTGTATTAACATCAAAAGGAACCATAGATAGCCCCATAGCAACAACAAGATCATGCTACTTGAGGAAAAAGCATAATGGATGTATAAAAACTGATATCTTTCAAGGACAAATTATCGCCATAGGAGAAGATAGCAACATATCAACATCAGAATCTTCCTCTATACATTTGACTTATATGTCCTCTCCTTTCAGCTGAGGGACCAAATATCCTGGGTGACCAAATGCACCATGAACAAAAAGGAAATCTGATGAAATACTTCCCAGTCACTAGAAATGAACAAACCTTTAGTCCCACCGGTTTCGTAGATTATCACATAAAGATGGATACAGAGCCAAGAAAGGCCAAGTCCTTTCCGTAGGAAGTCCGAAACATGTATGCATAAACCTCTGATGGAGTATCAAGGTTAAGATCTCTTGGTAGCTGCTATTTTGCTACCATGCCAAATATTCCCTTCCCTCTCTGCCCCCCTCCCCACTCACAACCCAAAAGAGGCACAAGAAAGAAGAAAATGATACAGAAACAAGAAAACAGTTAAGAGAAAAATGAAAAGCAAAAACATACACGCAGCTCTTCTTTGCAGGAAACAATGTTACTCACAAGAAATTTACGGCATGCTCCAAAGGCATAAGGCAACTACTGTAGTACTGCACTGCCTTTGGAGAAGAGAGAAAATAAATGCTTTTGATAAAGCAGATTCCAGTTCTGTCACCATAAAATGAGTGGTCTAATAGGCATTCTTTCTTCCTCCCTTCTTTGTATTTTGATCTTTTCCATTTTGTTTAGGATGGGGTTGGGGAGGAGAAAGAGAAAAGGGAGGAAGATTTCTTCAAGTCTTTACACTTCTTCTAATTGACATATGGACCATTATTGAGCAAGGATAGAAGCAAAACACAGGCTACCTCTCTCCAAATCTTTAGGGGAAGGAGATACTCGTGTGCGTATGTACTAATGTGAGGTTGGTGGCATTACTGGACAGAAAGTTTCTGGATGCTACTAGTCAGAAGTTCTTTACCTACTGTATGGGGGAAGATGAAATGAAGAGAAAAAGAAAAAAGTGAAAGAAAAAGGCATTACAGTGTATCAAATGAAGTTGTCAATTTGGAAATTACAAGTTTGATTCCAGAATAAGAAATAACCTAACAAATTAACAAAGTTGGAAATTTTCACCCATAAAATCCATTACAGAAGTCCAAACACCAAAAAGTAAATGGTCAAGAGTGGTATTTGTATTCCTGTTCATCAAAATGCACAAATACCAACTTGATACAAGTTTATTCAGGGTGTGTGGAAAAGCCCTAGGCAGTAGTAGAAGTTATGAATCCCTCTAACAGTAAAAGCATGTCACAATGCTCATATAAAGTGCTTCCACAACTAGCAAGTCTAAGCTTACTGGTAAGTTTCCCATGAAAATCCATCAAGCAGACACCTTCTAGCTTCTGACTAGTTTTCTCTCCAGTGCATTCCACTCTTAAAAATGTAAATTTTTTAAATATTATACTACGCAAAAGAATTTTATTTCTCTGTTATTAAGCAAGAGAAATATTGGAAGGTCTGGAAGCTACTCCTCGGATACTTGCTCACAATGCCTCTAAATTATTCTGATAGATATCAAGATAGTAGTGTCTGTGAACTGAATGGAACAGCATAGATTACAAGTACCTGATGGAGATAATTCCGCAACTCTACAGATCAGTCATCACTCTGGAAAAGGAGTATCTCCCATATAAATGCAATGCACTTCTTTAATGCACTTATTCTTCAATAACACTTGCACAACATTTCATAATTGACCTCAAAGGTCTCACTTCGATGATGCATCAATATAGAACAGAAACCAAGAAAAGTTTTACCTCTTCCTCTGGGCCAGGAAAACCACTACGATTAAAATTTTGTCGCCAGCCTCTCTCATACACAAACGAGACAAGTGGGCTCCTGGGAACGTGAACATCAATATTAGATGTGCATAAACCCATGCAAGCAAATGTAAGACAAAGGATCAAGTTCAAGGAGAATGAGAAAAAACCTCAGTGCAAGCAGGGTGATAAGAAGTGCAAGCAAAAATTTCTTTTTCCAAGAAAATTAACTCATGAATCTAAAGAGATGCTTCTAACCTTCATTAGCCAAGCTCGTTAAGCAAGTAAGCTTATTTATCTACAAGAAACTCTTAACCCATTTAGGTACAGTAGCAAAGTCATTTCTTTTCTTTTCTCCTTTTTGTTTTTAGTAATGAAGTGCACCAGCAATGTCAATAGTGCTTATCCTTTCATGTGTAAGGACACCATAAAAATGGTACAGAACCGACTGAAAGATATTTCCAATGGCTAGGTATCCATGAAGACAACAAATTAAGATGGAGCATTGGGCATTTACAGAGAGCCCACTAACATTTCAGCGAGTTTAGCATGAAATTACCAATTTGGCTTAGTTTTACAGGATAGTAAGGCAGGTAAAACACATTACATAAATAGACATGGTTATTAATTTAGTCCCTGAATGTGATCACCAAGTATAAGGATTATATTAGTCAATTTCTAACATTAAAATAAAATCTGAAAAGACGTCTGCTTAGCAGTAGATCGTTACTTAAGTTTATTTATCCACATAGAAATAAAGAAAGAAGAAAATCAAGATTAGAACAAGCAACAGGAAAAGAATATAGCTCCACTAATCAAGATTAGAACAAGCAACAGGAAAAGAATATAGCTCCAATAACATAGTTGAATTGAAGAAACTAATCGTCAGTTATTCAACATATTCCTTGATTAAGTTACAGCACAATTTGCTCAAGAATGTGTAACATTATAGTGTGAAAGCTTAAAAGTAATCAATGAGTTCAACATGATCAGCAGAAGCTGGAAAGGTCTCATCTACTTCGTCTTAATATTGCAAAGAAAATTTGTCCTGGAAATTGGTCCCTTCCCCCTCTTTTGCGGAAAGGGGCCAACACATGAATGTTAACTTGAACCAGATTGAAACCAACTACATCCTTTTCTCTTCTAGGAATACAAAACTATTGATCCTTACAAAGCTACAACACTGCAAAACTATAGAAAAGAAAATCGAATTCACATAGCTTTGAACATTAGACAAACTCTTTAACCAATTATTACAATATTAATTCATCCTAATTAATCCATACACATCCCTAACGTTTTGGGTTTCGGGAAGTTTCATTTGTAGGTGTTACTCTTTCCCTTGTTTATCTTCCAACCAGGAGAAGAAAAGAGGGTATGAGGAAGGGAATCGATTACAAAGCAACTTTTGATTAGATGACTTCTATGAAGAGGATGAATGTTTCAACTTCATAAGCAAGATGCCAAGATCTCTATGATTATCACTCTAGAAACGTTTTCTCTCCTGATACGTCCACCATATTACAGCAGGCTTAGATCATGCACTGCAACCCATTACTCTTCCTTATTGGCTTATATCACCATGAAACAGAAACTTATGTCATATACTAGCTGCGTTGACCATTGATGTTGGCTATATCAGTTAATTGCACATCATATTTATGTTAGTCATCGTTCTTCTTCTCATTCACCACTATAATTAATTTATACATATTTCCCTTTCTCAATGATAAAAAACCTAGATAGCTTACTTTAGCACTTCTCATATTCTCATTCGTAAAGTTAAAGTTATATCAAAAGAATAGATTTCCTTTTACCAGTATCAAGCACATGAAAAGTGATAAGGATATGTATATATAGAGTAGAACTAGCTTAAGGTGTTCTAGAAGATTGGTGTAACTATATTCTGTTATTAAAGAGTAGTGGACAGCTGTTGTAACCAACTCTAGTGGACAGCTGTACCTAACTAACTCTATGCTAGAGATCTATAAATATCTAGCATCATGTATTCAATCATTAAGTCAATGAGAATCATTCATTTTCTCTCTGTTTCTCTCTTTAAAAAAGCTGACATAACATAATTGCTGATATTCACCGAAATTGATCTAATTTCCCATATTCAAAACCATAACCATAATATTGATCTCATTCAACAACAATCAGATAAAGCTTACCATAAAAGCAAATTTTTGAAGATTTTTTAGCTTCTGGAAACAATTCTGGCTACTAAATAATGTACACATGATCAAGCTATAACGTGGAAGGCGGAGAAGGAGAAAGAAAAACAGTATGAAGGAGGAAGGGTTATATAATGGTCATGGAATATATCATACTATTACAGAGAGAAGAAAATTAAAATGTATATACACAAGTCTCGGAGATACATACAAGAGCAATAAATTTTATTTTCAGGTTTGTAGTTTCTTTACTAAAAGACCTGATTCTTTTTGGCTCTTAATCTTCTTCTAAAAGTTTCTATGTGGAAACTAATCCTCACTATACTAGTGAAGATGAGGAGCCATAAAATGGCTAGATCACATGTATGCGATCAGAAGAAAGAATCTATTCATTCAGCTTTAAAAAATCAAATTTTGCTATTAACATATACATGTATATATATATAGATATAGATATATATGTATAAGCAAAACCAATATAAATTATAGTTATATAATTTCATTGATAAACAATGCATGTCTAACAGATGACAAATAGAACCCTTACCTGAATAGCTCAGTTCCAGCAGGTCTAAATTCATTATAATCCTTTGCCCCAGCCGTAACTGTTAAATCAAGATAAATGTTTTTGCTCGAATATGTCTTGTTACACCTCTTACATTTGAAGCCAGACCTGTAAATTGCTGGCCTACAGGCATTTCAACCATAAGTCATTAAACCTTAACCAGATCAAACTTGCAAGTTGCAACAGCTCTCTCAATGTATCTCTAATGGACTTACAAGTTGAAACCTGGAGGTCCCTTTCTTATCAGTGGTTCATAACAGACTGGGCATGCAAACAAGTCAACTTCTGATGTATCTTGGGCTTGACTTATTGATTCCTGAGAAAGCAGCACAAGATATTTAAAAATTGATATGCAGAATCAAGCATATAGCAAATTAAAGATGTTCCACACATAAGCATCTTTAGCAGTAGAAGGAAAGAATTCAATAATGATTCCTCCACCATAAGAACAGCAATTAAGCCCACCAGCCCCCCAGCCCACCCACAATGGCAGCATCTTTCTTTCAGATTCACACTTGCAAATGTAAGTGAAGAACTCTAAACACATTACTCATTTTTGTTCTTCAATTAAGTGACCAAAAGGAAATTCACATATTTTTATGAGGAATCCAAATTGTATAAAAGTTGTACTAAAAGGTGTGCACTACCATATGCAAAACCATGTAAAATGAAGCTAAGCACTGCCTTACTCAGAAGAACAATATGAAAACATACCTAACCCTGTAGTCAAACACCCAATCAAAACAGAAGGAACACATCAAAGAAAGATTTAACATGAACAATTACTTCTTTTCCCTGGGATAGTTCTTCTCCTAGTAATCATTTGCTTTATTGATTGAGGAAGTTCAGTCCAAGTTTCTTCTTCTCATTGTTCTATATATCCCTCCCTTCTTCCCAAATTCTTGCAATGCCCAAAAGTAACTGTTTTGCTTTATCTCTTGCCAATAGATACCACCAAGAGCTCAACAACCTTTACATGGCAGCCCAGAACATACCAAAAAGATGCTCCTCGATCTCATTCACTTCATGAGTGCCACCTATCCCTTCATTTAAATTGTAGGGATACTATGTCCCTTTAACAGCATGAGTTTGTGGAGAGTGGTTGAGACACAGAGAATTAGAAACTGACCCTGTTACTCAAGCAATTGAAGAATCACGGTTGCTTTCCCAATAACATTTGCTAGGATCGACCTCTCTTACGACATCGGAGTGGTAATTAATAGATGACTGCTCTGCCCACCATATTGCCCGAATAAGGAGCACCTACATAAGAAGCAGCTAGAAAATTTGTCCCCACCAGCACCTGATGATACATTTACGCTCAACTTATTGGTGAAGGGATGACTACAACCATTGAGTGAATAGAATCTAAGAGAAATACTTATGTTGCTCCTTAGCAAAAAGCATATATATTTCTCCATTTATAATGCTCACGAATGCCAATGATGACTTCACCTTAGCAATTTAACCATGCTAAGAATTTAGGAACCAGAACGCGATGTCCGCAGTTCTAGTCCTTCTAATAATATATTTTGAATGCCTTCTCTGCAATCACAGAGTAAAACTTTGAAACTAGTAAAAATGATAAAACCAATTCTAACAAATAAGATGATATTCATAATCCAAATCAGAATGATCAAGGTTGCCAAATAAATCCAATAATACATCCTTTCATATGATTGATAATTCACTGGCAAGCTCCACTATGTGAAGTTACAACACGAAGTTCATTTCCAATGGACTTTTAAACTATTAATAAATCCAAAGCATTTGAACTAACAAGTAGACCTCCGGATAAACGGAAGGATCTATGTCCATCACCAACTTCTTTTCAATCCACATAGGCAAATTTAGGCTTTTTTCAAAAGAAGGAAAAGTGTTATACTGTTCAATGTCAACATCCAAAAATTTAGTGTCTTTCACATACACAATAAAGTGGAAAAAGAAAAACTTCATACTTTTGTCAAAGTTACACATTACATATGTCTTAACGTAATAATTAATCTCCACGATTCATAAGAATGTGAACAATAAGGTAGCATTGAGTCACATTTTCCATAAACCACACAGGTTATGAAATGATAATGTAAGGTTTAACAATCCATTTCAGCAAAACCCACGGAGGATTTATGCACTTCACCCTACAACCAAAGTAGAAGTCTGCTTATGTTTCTCAAGCTTTCTGGTAATAATAATCTACTGTACATAAATATGTGTGTCTGTGTAGTAGTACGCTAATTTATCTACGTACATTTGACAAACATTTCAAAGAACCTCCATTAAGCTTTCACCATTTATCTACATAAGTCAACCCATCATTTATCTACAAGAACCAAACCAAAAAAATGGATATTTGACCATTTTCTTGCTTATTTAGTTAAACTATTATCAGCTACTGATCACCCAACCATGGTATCAAGTAAAACATATAGAAAATGACATAACATATAAACTCTTAATACAATAAATAAATATAACAATTTTCACACCACAAGCTTAAGCTATGAGATGGACACTTCTAGAGTCTGAAACCGAAAGATCTTGATTTCAATTTCTGAACTTAATGTCATCCATTTAAAAGTATTAAACCTTTACACGCAAAGCCCAATATGAATCTCACCTACAATAAATAAATATACTAATGTTTCCTTTACATGCTTAGTCAAGCGTTGGTTTAAATTGGTTTTAAAAATACTTTTCCTAAATAACTTTTGAAAAATTAAAAATTTTGACATTTAAGTTTGAACTATTTTTCGAGTTTCAAATTAAAAGTTAAATCAAATAATTATTATAAAAATAATATAACTTTGTCCAAAAAAATACTTTTAAAAAAAAAAACAATATATATACATAGAGAGAGAGAATTACGGGTTCCGTGGCAACAGCAAAAGCTGCGCGGATTCTACATGGTCGAAGCCGTACAGAGGAAAAGTGTAAAGGGGCAGTTTGGGATTTGTGAAAAAGAGAAGGGTACTTTGGGAAGAAGACATGGTGAGCAGCAATAGCCATTAATGTTTATATTTCTGATGATGGTGGGTGTGTTATTGGGGTTTGGTGCTTCTTGTTTTGCTGCGTGAATAAACATAGAGACACAAGGCCATGTATATGGGTGATTTTACTAAAAAGAGGAGAACAGGAGAAATTATTTTGTGATTTTGTTTCATTTTTATTTGGTTTTTTCTCTTTTCTTTTTTTTTTTCTCCTCTTTTGTGTGGATAAAAATAAGTGTTTTCTTGCAACTGAAGTTTGAGTTTCAATTGAGGTTGAAGTGTGCCCACATCAAAGGTTATGGAATAAATGAAGTTATCGATTTTTTTTTTATTCGACAAGACATTAGCACTACTTCTAAAAAATCAGGGCCGGTTTGGTTTTTGTTTCTAAAAACAATTTTTAATTTTAGCGCTACTTCTAAAAAATCAGTGCCGGTTTGATTTCTATTTTTAAAAACAATTTTTAATTTTTAAAAATAGAAAAATAAAAAAATTTGTTTGATAAAATTGTTTTTATTTTCAGTTTTTAAAAATAATTCTCAGAATAATTCTTTTAAAAACAACAAAAACATTTTTCAGAAATTTTTTTTTAAAAACTCCACAAAAACATGGAAGAATTTATTTCATTAATGATAATTTAGTAATTAAAATACTATTGCAATGGCAAATATTTTTTCTTTAATTTCTCTCCTCTTTATATCTATTTTACCATAAAATTAACTAAACAGATTTTTTAAGACTTTTGTTCTCAAAAACTATTTTCGAGATATGTTTTGAAAAACTATTTTCCAAACAAAAAACCAAAAATAGAAACCAAACAGGCCCTCACTTTCTCCTTTTTTTCTTTTTTCATAGCCTGTTTGGAACGTCAAATTGACTTAAAAAAGAAAAGGTCATTTTAGGTAGCATACTTGTTTTTTCGGCTTATTTACTAAAATAATATAGAAATAATACTCCCAAACTGTTATTGGTTTATAATTTTCGCATTTTAAGAAAGTAGAAAACGATTTTACTTTTTCAGAAAGCAAAAAATTGGTGTTATATCACTGCCACCCTACCCTACAAGAAATGACAAAAAAGAGAATATGCTTTTTTAAAAAGTACAATTTTCAAAAACAATAATTTTAATTTCCGTTTTCTGAAATAGCAGAAATTTGAAAAGCTGTATCACCAAGATTTCTGAGCAAGATTCTTGAGCATGTGAATAGATTCGTAACGGAAATGACTACAAACACATTTTCGCTTTCTGAAAAAGCAAAAATTATAAAGGAGAATTTTTCAGCTCCAGCAAGATTCTTGCTTGAAATGACTAAAGCCAAATTTTTGCTTTTCTAAAAAAGAAGATGACTAAAAGACAATTTTTATAGGTCCTTTAAGCATGCATCACTGCCACCCTACCCTACAAGAAATAACAAAAAAGAGAATTCTGCTTTTTTAAAAAGTAAAATTTTCAAAAACAACAATTTTAATTTCTGTTTTTTAAAATAGCAGAAATTTGAAAAGCTGTATCACCAAGATTTCAGAGCAAGATTCTTGAGCATGTGAATAGATTCGTAAGTACAAACGAATTTCTGCTTTTTGAAAAAGCAGAACTTATCAGCTCTAGCAAGATTCTTGCCTGAAATGACTAAAGCCAATTTCTGCTTTATGAAAAAGAAGATGACTAAAAGACAATTTCTACAGGTCCTTTCAACACACAAGATTGCTTGAGTATGCCAATGAGCAAAATGACTAAAGCCAAATTTTTGCTTTCTGAAAAAATAGAAATTTTAAAAGAAAAAAATTTCAGATTCTGTTAGATTCTTTCTTTTAGCACGTCAGATGACTAAAGCAAACTTGAAATGACTAAAACAAATTCTGCTATTTGGCAAAGCGAAAATTTTAGGCTTTCGATATCTACAATAGCAGAAAATTTTCCTTTATATACCCCCTCTACCAACGAATTACTCAAGCCTTGGTTTGTCCTCCTTTGATCACTTTTATCACTCTTGTTAAAACACCTCTTCCTTTGAAAAAAAAAAAAACTCTTATTGTTGAGTTACTAAAAAAACATGCCTTCAAAACTTGTCGATATTATGTTATTATATGGAGGACAAAAAAAATATGGTATAGAAGGACTTGAATACGAGACAACCAAACCACAAAAAATGGTTAGAATTAAAGGAAATACATCTTTTTTTGAGTTTCAAGCAGCTATATTTCAAAAGCTCCATCTTCTTCCAAAGAGAGATCAAATAGAGTTAACATTTTAGTGTCCGACTTACTTCACTGGCCCACATGTACGTTATAATGCAATATCAATCAACGATGATGATGATGATGTTCAACGTATGTATGAATTTTCCTCTAGTAATCCCAAGATAGGTGTTGTTGAAGTGTATGTTGATATTATGTATACTGAAGTATCTTCCTCTAACTTGGTTGGTTTGCCTAACCTTAATAAAGAAGTAAGTTGGATATGATGATTATTCACAATTCACTAGCTTCAACCAAGGAAAGATCAATGTTTAGACCACGACAGCCCAGTTTGGATCATTATATGCTTCACAGCAATCGACATTTTACGAAGTAGGTACATCTTCCAGGTGCAACGCCGAATTGCAATGGGATTTCATGATGGATTCCATGATATCAGAACCGGAAGAGGATGAGAATGTATGATTGGAAGATGATGACAACTATGCTGAACCCAATGAAAATGAGGACATTGATGTAGATGCAGCGCATGAGGGTTTTTCGAGTGCCAACACGAATGAATATCCTGAGGAAACAATTGAGTTTTTCAGTGTTCGAACTGAGCATTATATGACTACTAGGTATGATCCTTTGCAAATAAGCTATTTAATCTCATACAGATGATTAGTGATGTTTAGCAACTAGTTTTGAATTAACATTTTGTATGATTATTAGGTATGATCTTCCAGATTATCCTGTATAGGATCTAGAGAAGATGCGATTGGGAAAGGGGATGGTTTTCAAATCAAAAGAAAATATGAAGAATGATGTAAAGTTGTACACTGTGCGAAGTCATCGCGTATATAAGGTTATCATTTCATCACCAACCATATGGTAGGTACAATGTAAAGCATACACTAACGGGACTTCTGGATGCCAATAGGGTTTACATGCTATTTGGAAGAACAAGCTCCAATATTGGGTCATAACCAAATATTATGGAAAACATATCTGCATGGCTGATACTGAGGGCAGTGATCACAAAAATGTAGATGCAAATTTGAAAGGGTCATTAATTAAGCATTTCATCGCAAGAAAACCAGATTACGAAGTTGGCTTCGTTCAAGCACATATCAAGGACCAACTCAACATCAATGTATCTTACAAAAAGGCATGGCATGGCCGAAATAAGGTGATTGAGGAAGTGTATGACAATTAGGATACTTCGTACACTAAATTACCTCGATTTCTTGTAGCAGTCAAGTAGGCACAATGGTCAAATATTTACACGAGAAGAGTCCAATGATTAGAAGAATATATTTGATTTTGATTTTTGGGCATTTGGACCATGTATTCAAGAATGGAAACATTTTCGTCCAGTCATCAATATTGATGGAACACACTTGCGAGGCAAATACATTGGTGTCTTCTAGTGGCCTTAACTTCAGATGCAAATGGACAAATATTGCCACTGGCTTTTGTAATGGTAGACGGGGAGTCTGCATGTAGTTGGTCATGCTTTCTCTACTATGTGCGTAAAACATTCCTTGAAGGTATGTCAGAAGTATGTCTTGGTTCTGATTGTAATGCTGGAATTTTTCAAGCTATTAAGTATATAACTACTGATGGCCTACTAAGCATTAAGCATCGTGTATGTTTGAGACATCTAAAAAGTTATATAATGAAACAATTCCACAACCAAATGATTAAGGATTATGTTGGACGCTGCAACGGCAACATAGGAACACAAATACGCCAGGATCATGGAAAAGATCTTACAAGTTTATCCTAAAGAAACTGGATGAGAGGCATGCAATTGGTTGTCCTAGATAAATCCAGAGTTATAGACCTTATGCCATGATCGCGGCTACCGCTAGGGTATGATGACAACAAATAATGTTGAATGCTTTAATGGAGTAATTATAGGTGCAAGGAGTTTGCCGATTACAGCTCTTGTTACTCGTACATTTGAAAAGTTGCGAGAGTATTTTGTGGATAGATTGGCCCATGCGCATCACTTATCGAATGAGGGTGTCATGCTTCCAGATAAGATTAGACAACTATTTGATAAGTGGGAAGCTTCATCATACCGTCATGAGGTTATATCTTATAATCGGTTAGAAGGTGTATGCGAGGTAAGATCTAAACCCATGCACTTTACCGACGTTCCAACATTCCAAATAGTAATTTTCGAGAAAGAACATGCTCATGTGGCAAGTAGGGCATTTATCATTTGCCATGCTCTCATACACAAGCTGTGGCTCGGGAATTGAATCAAAGAGTGTTTGATCTTATACCTGTATAATACACCGTGCAAGCATATAAGGCCACATACTCTA
Organism: Cordia subcordata; assembly: GCA_028554755.1. Lineage (NCBI taxonomy): Eukaryota > Viridiplantae > Streptophyta > Magnoliopsida > Boraginales > Cordiaceae > Cordia > Cordia subcordata. The sequence goes on from JAPTOF010000008.1 coordinate 13,677,711, forward strand.
GCACATTTCAACCTCTTGGGCATGAACATTATTGGCCGATTGGACCCCGATGGGAGTTACTTTTGAATGAGAACTGTTTGCGTGATAATAGAAGAGAAAGAGAGAGAGAGAGAGAGAGAGAGAGAGAGAGAGAGAGAGAGAGAGAGAGAGAGGTCAATGATTTCAGAATGAAATTGATAGATCTGATCAAGTTGCATGCAGGTTATGTAGTATATGTAGGAAACCTAGTCATAATAGGAGCAATTGCCCTGAATCACGCGAGATGTGATCTGTTTATTTATCAACTTCTATTTCTTTATTTATGAACTTCAATAGAATTTAATCATTGTACTATTTTAGAATGTTAAATAATAATCCAAGATTTTAGTCTTGATTATGACTTATTCACATGAAACAATTACATATTCTAATACATATATTCTAGAAACTCAATTATTATTAGAGTAATTTCCTAGATAAATCAAGTTATATCCTCAAACCAATTTATTCTCAGAGACACATCACAAGATTAATGATTTTCTTTTAATATGAAATAAATGCATATTGTAATAATCTTAAGATTTTAACAGGCATGCAGAGACCAAAACGACATGATTTTTCTAACCTATGAATGTCTTAAAACCCTAATTATAATTATTAATGTGTCCTAAAAATCTAATTAAGTTAATTACTCATGTTACTAAACCTTAATTGTAATATAATTAACTACGTAAACTAATTTTCTAATTCCTAATTAACAATTAATTAATGGTGACTAATTAAACTAATACTACTAAAAAAACATTAAAAAGGCATAAAAAGCATAAAAAGATTGGAAAATACTTCGTTAAACATATCAAGTCTAAGATTCAATTTTTACATAGTTCAACATTCATTAGCAAAGATATAACTATCAACGATAGTTCAACATTCATTAGCAAAGATATAACTATCAACGACAATCTCATCCACGTTTATGGGGCCTGGTAATCTAACATCTAGCTGTGCCGCAACCAAGAGTTCTGGGAACTCTCTTAGATCTGTAAGGATTTTTTGGGCTTGCTCCTGCATCTAAGGTATTAGCATAATCATTATTAGAGCCATCTGTACCATCATTGCCACCGTGCTCAGATCCATCAATGTTTTCTTGTCCAGCCATTTCTTGATCCACACCTGGAAATAGATCCATATGTGAAACCTCTGTTGCCTGTACTTGTGAAGAGTAACCTGCAGTTGCCGTGTCAGAAGTTTGCTCATTATTCTCGATATTACCACTAGTACCCATCACATCAAATCGAGGAATACTACCAGTCTAACCTTGGTAAGCAGTTCCGGTGAAATGTGACTGTTATGTAAGACCCTCGCTGAGGAAGTCTATGTAAGATGGTATTGTTATAGGCTGCGAAGGGGTAAAAACTTTCAGACCTAGCCAGATAATCTGAAGTTGATGCAACATGTGTGTACACCGGTATGAATAAAGGCCTTGATGTATTTGCATCTCCCAGTGTGAATGAGGGTTCTGCTATATCTCTACCCATTGGCATAATTGATGTCTCAAATGTCAATGTTTGTGGGAATGAGTGTGTTCCTATGTCCCTTTGATCAAACTACCTAGAAATAAGCATTGGATAGCACGTTGGACCATGTGACGGTGAGATAGTATATCCCATCTGTGATCTGGATCTACTACTAGGCATGCCTATAGAGCTTTGTTGTGTGTTACCCTTCGGAAATAGGATATGCTCTACGTAATGTCGGTCATCCTGGCACCCTACATCGATTAATACACATTTCAAATATAATTTCATAATTGAACCCCAGCCTTTTTGTATGCCAACACAATTCCCATGTGACAACATGTCAGTAGTGTGATACATTCTTCTAGATATGGTTATCTATTAGAAGAAAAGTTTATGAGCTCTAGTCAGATAATATGTAATTTCAAATAAACATCAAACTTTAATTTACAAAAAACTTACTAGTTTGTTAAAGCCCACTGCAGACCTAACATAGCTGATGGATAATCGTTACATGTGTGTCCCACAAGTAGGACAGTCACACTACAGTACTAGTCCATGTATTGTGGGTGGACCCCTGTCTCTAATGGTAGGTCAAGCCCTTGAATATTTTGCCATTGTTGCAAGTATGGGCCCATATCCCGCTGATGCTTAACCTTATCATTTCGTTGCACGTGTTTAAGGGTAATCGATGGATTTGGCATCACTGGAATAGTTTGAAAGAACCTAAATTGCCGTAATACCCACTCTATGTTATGCCACTCCACGTACACGTCATGTATAAGTGGTACTGTTGCATTCCATACTGCCTGAGCATCCATGCAATAATTAGGAAGGGTATTATATACGTTTTGGTACGTTCTCCAAATAAACTAAAACACAATGACATAAAAAAATTGTTATGATCATATAAATAAGTAATTTATATAGTAGAAAAATTACAATGGCAAACTAAACTTTTGTTTACGTCCCTCCTCATCAACCATGGAATCAATTGTATCTCTACAGATCCTTAGCACACATCGGCCCTTAAATTTGTGACTTAAATAACATGCCTAATGAGCTGCGCAAGGTCTACCAGGTAAGACGAAACCTTGATGCTCTTGAACTACATCTGGAAGATATGACAATTCTCTTATTGGTTGTAAATGTGTAAAGCGCTCCCACGCCCACAACTGTAAACACGATTGAAATAGTTATTATCACTCAATATATTAAAACGCATAAAATTTACAAGTAAACCATAGCATACCTGTATTCGGGTGAACGGCCCATATAAAATACTCACTCCATGCTCACTAGCAATACTCATAGCACGATATAAGTATGCCAAGACACAAGAACCCCAAGAATATGTCCTGATCGTGTCAATGTCTTCGACCATCGTTAACCACTTTAATTGGCAAAGACCATTTGACTTGGTAGAGGAAAGGTGGCCTATCATAACCATGTAAATCCAAAGGTGGGCACGTTGCTCAACCTCTAAATCACTCAGCTCAATAGGGAGTGGAGTAAATACGACCTCCTTCAACTTATGCATCTTCAACATATTTTTAGAAAACCAGTCATCAGTGGCAATAATGCCAAACAATCGAAATATCAACTGCCTCCAGTCTGTAGAAGGCAAGTGATCTCTAAGTCTAACTGGGTTACCAAGTATCGGTAATCCCCAAATTATGGCCACATCCTCGAGAGTGATCGTGGCCTCTCCAATAGGCAAGTGGAATGTATTTGTCTCAGACCTTCAACATTCAATTAGTGATGTGATAAGGCTGTGGTCAGTAGAGTGAGCTCCTCCCACATATATACCATGAAATTCGGCTCTATTTAACGTGTGCTGCAGTCTCGGATGTAAATCGAGATTAAACAACTGTAGATTAGAACAACGACAATTGAGAGAATGATAAGCATCGGGAGTGTCCAAATGTCTTGTCCAATGGTGGTCGTATAATGTCAATAAGGACGTATCTATTAGGACACAACGTGGTCGTACAAGTGGTCCCCCATCTTCCATTATGAAACCCTTAAAAAAGTTTGTTACCACAATTAGTGAATTTCTTTTTAATAAAAAATTAAACAAGTATTGTATCACAATAGTACTAAAAAATCACTAAACATTGAAGTTCAATTTTCTAAAATCAAGGGACGGCAATGGGAGAAATGATAATGGAATATATATTTTTTTAATTTAATCTTTAAAAATTCTTTTGCATCTTTTCCTGATAGATGTATTTATCTTTTAGCGGTGTTAAGAAATTATTGCTTTAGATTTTTGCTCTTCCTACTTTTATTTTTTATTTTTTGTTATATATGGATTCCTTTTTTTGGTTTTTGTTAAGAGATTGAATATTTAGAATTTTCGTCATTTTCATTATTTTTGGGTATTTGGAATGGTAGAGTTAGTAATTTAACTGGTTTTAATTTTTTATTTTATTTTAGCTGAGATTTTTATATTTTGTTTTTTTTTCCTTCAATAAATTGCAATATTTTAGCCTCTAGTTTGGGTAGTTATCGGGTTGCACAAGTTTTTTGATTCTCTAAGTTTAACTTTTTTGGTTTATTTTTAACATGGGTTCAAGCAGAGCTTTGGATTGGAATGGAATTCGAGAACCTAGTAGGAAATACTTCATGGAATATTTACCCCTCCCATTGGATGGATACAAAAAAAAAAAAAATTGTGGCCTTTTTGGACAGAGAGTTTTTTTTGCCAAAAAAATTTCGCTTTTCTAGATAGCAGAATATTGTCATTAATATTTTTGAACATATAAGACCGTTATCATTTGAAAAGCGCCAAAATTATGTCATCAAAACATTATTTAATTATATCAAGGTGAATGTATCTTGATATAGTTTTTGTCTTGCTAATATACTTTTACCGTTTCTCAAATGATAAAGGTCTTATATGCGCAAAAGTAATAATAACAAGTTCTATCGCAATTTGTTCAATTTCTATGACAAAGATAAATACATTGCAATTATAAATTTAAATTCACGAACAAGAAGTAAGAAACACTTGCCGTTTTATTTAATGCTACAATCACAGCTGAACTTCACATCATATTAATATTTTGTGAATGATTAGCCGTATGTAAACATGAAAAAAGAAATTATTTTTAGAGCTTATTTTCATTATGATATTAATTGAAAATGTTTGACATAATGCAGAAAAAAATATTAAATTTAGGAAAAGAGATGATTGTTGTTTGTATAGTTAGGTAGATTAGATATATTTTATATATTTTAATAAATTTATAAATTTTTAAAATCAAATTAATATATTCTCAATAAATTAAACAAATATATGTAAAACTCAACATTTATTTTTGTATTTAAACTTTCAGTGAACTTAATGTACTATTTTCATTAGAGATTTAGTAAACATCAAATAAAACAATAAATTATAAAAATCACATACAAAATTAAATAAGATTCTGGAAAGATTGAAGCCACAATCATGAAATTATAGTCAATCAAATAGAAGTAGAACCAAAACATATATACAGACCAAGCCAAATAGTTTGTAGTCAAATAACTGAAGCAAAATACATCACATTGTCATAATGAGAACTCTCGTACTTATCTCTAAGACTAAAGGATTTTAAACTTCAATCTTAATGTGCTAGTAAATTTTGTTTCACAACACTTGTATAATAGATCTCATGATATTCATCATCAACTTCTGAGTATGACTTCTTAGATGGTGCATAGCTATTCAAAGAACATATCACAATATCACGATCACTTGAGACAAATGAGGAAAATGTAAATGTTAGCATGAAAATATGATTAAGAAAAGAGATGTCATGCATCATACATTTGTTGCAGAATACTTTTATTTGATAATTGAGCCTCATCATTCAACTCTTCTTGGTAAGTAGGATCTTGCAAACTAAACTACTCTACTAACAAAATATGGACGGTCAGGTGATGGACAACGTTGCTTAATTTGGATGCTTGGTTAGAAGACTTCCCGGGGGGTAATTGGCGGGAAAACCAGGAAACTGGTTTCTCTTTTCATTTAATGTAAAAGGGACATATATATACACACACCACAGAGTGCTTAACAACTATGATACATGTAACAACTTTCATCATAATAATTTTTCATAATAACATATTAAATTAAATATTAAACAATTTCATCATAACACCATATCTAAATAAATATGCACAAAAATTAAAAAAAGATACAAATTAAAAAAATTAAAAATGTCATAGTAATATTATTATACAACAATATTTCAATAAGTATAAACAAAAGTTAAAAAAATAAAAGAACTTACAAATGAAGGAGAAAAACTAGAATGTGATTATTGTATTAGATTTTGTAAGGTGGGAAAACTGAAATTTTCGCCGGAGAAGAAATGGGATTGAGAAGGTGGACTAAGGAGACCAACTATATATAACCATATTCTACTTTAGTAGAGAATCCAATTCTGCTTTTTTCAATAGCAGAATTCAAAAAGCAAAATCCACTATTTTGGTCAATAATAAAATATAACTATTCATGTGTTCCAAACTTTTCACCTGCTCAAGAATATTGCTCAGGAATCTTGGTGGTACAACTTTTCAAATTTCTGCTATTTTAGAAAACAGAAATTGAAATTGTTGTTTTTGAAAATTCTGCTTTTTAGAAAAATAGAATTCTCCTTTTTGTCATTTCTCGTAAAGTAGGGTGGCAGTGATGTAATACTAATTTTCTACTTTCTAAAAAAGTGGAATCATTTTCTACTTTCTTAAAACGCAAAAATCATATTTTGGGAATTGCTTTCAAACCAATAACATTTTCGGAACAAAGTATTTTTTCCAATAATATTTTAGTAACTAAGCCTGTTTTTTCTTATGTTTGATTATTTCCTTAAAGAAGTTAGAATAGAAAATCTATTTTTTCATTTGTTTGACATAACTATTTTCTGACATGCTAGAATGGAATGAAAAATGAAACAATAGACCAAAATACAATTTTTTTTTTCTAATTTGCCATAAATTTAATATATTATTAAACAATCAAAAAGGATATAGTGCTAAATGTTAAAAAATATATATAATTTTACAACAAGTATTTGAATTAATTAGTTTTAAAAAAATGAAATTCTTAGAAAAGCTCAATTTTATCTTTTCTTAAAAGCCAAAATTTTGTGTTTCTAGAAAAATATTTATTTGAAAAATTGTAAGAATAAAACATAATAATTCTAGTTTATTATTGGTAAATACCAACAACATATAAAGTTTTATTTTTCACACTAACTTGATTCTAGTATCTCATCAATAGATACCAAAAGCTTGTAAAAAGATCATAACTAACAAAAGAAGTATATATGTGACAACATAATAATACATGTTATAAATATATTACAATTTTTTTATTTTTAATATTTAAAGATAGATAGAAAGTACTTAAATTATAAAAGTTGGAAGATTTTGTATGATTGGGTGGAGAACTTGTGGGGGTTAGATGGAATATATATAGATATATATATATATATATATATATATATATATATATATAGAACTTGTGGGGGATATATATATATATATATATATATATATATGTTTTTGTGCTTAAGTTGGAAAAGTCTTTCCTTTGATTGAGATAAAGAATAACTTTTTTCATTTTTACCTAAAAAATCTATTTTCTTGGAGTGGACTTTCCAACTTTAAAATCTCATACCAACCAAAAAAAAAAAAAGGAAAAATAAGTTGGAATAGTCATTATACCAAACATAGCATATGAGCAGAATTATGTTGGAAACTCATCAATCATTTCAAACCCAATAAGCTTACCAAAACTGCAATTAATAGCAATCTAATTCGTATAGTTATTTATTTCTCTATGAAGTTATAAGTTAAAAAATTTACTTCTTGTTGTTCCATTTTTCTTTTCTCTTATTCTTTTATTCTCTCTTTACATTCAAGATTTGATATATGGCAAATATTCCATATTAAGCTCAAAATAATTTAGTGCAAGAATGTAATATAAGGATATGAACAATATATCTACAGTTAATTCTTTTTATGATCCTTAAACTATGACCCTGAGACAATTTGGTTCTTAAGCTATCAAAGTGTGTCTTTTAGTTCCTAATTTATTTACAATTGGACAATGTTGGTCCAATTAATATTTTTCATCTAAAAACTAATTATGCAAAAAAGAAACTTCCCTCATGTTTTTCATCTTTACGTGCCTTTCTCATGCAATTTTCGTTAATTTTTTAACATAATTTGTTAAATAGACTAATGTTGTCTAATTGTTAATAATTTAGAGACTATAAGGCACATTGTAATATTTTAATAACTAAATTCTCCCAATTGTAGTTTAGGCACTATGGGAGAAATTAACCCTTTCTAAAAAATCAATAGCCAAGCTTGAAGCTACAAACTTTTGTAAGGTGTTGCCTGTGGATCTTGAGTGTTCTTAAGATTCCATGTTAGATTCCATGGCCTTAAGCCATTCCTTGGATTCGTGCCTTTGCATGGCATCCATATAGGTGACCAGATCCTCATCATTCTCATCTAGTTTGACGGGATCACCGTCTTAAACTAGGAATTCATACCTAGCTGGTTGACGGGGTACTCTTCCAGATCTCCTAAGTGATGCCTCTATAGCGGCTTTAGGATTTGGTTCCCTATCCTTATCATGTCTTGTATGTTCCACTATAGGTGTTTGTACTTTACCAATCTTAATAGTAGAGGCAGTACTGTCTTATTCGAGAAACTCTTTCTCTAGAAAACTGCTCTAGCAACAACAAACACCCTTCCTTCTCCAACATGATAGAAGTAGTATCCCTTACACTCTTTAGAGTATCCTAAAAATCTACATTTGTCCTTAGACTCTCTAGGGTATACTAAAAATCTACATTTGTCAAATTTTGGTTCTAGCTTGTTAGTTTGAAGACGTTTGACGTATGTTGAACACCCTCAAACCCTAAGGTAAAAGAGTACTGGTCTATGACCATGCCATATCTCATACAGTGTCTTTTCCACTGACTTGCTAGGTACTCTATTAAGTACATAAGTGGCTGTCTCAAGAGTATATCCCCAAAAGGATATGAGTAAATCCATGCGTCTATCATGGATCGAACCATGTCCAACAGCGTTCGATTTCTCTTTTCAGATGCACCATTATGTTATGGTGTGTACTTGGAGGAGTCCATTGCAAGAGAATCCCGTTCTCTTCTAGGTAACTCAAAAACTCATTGAGAAGTTATTCTCTTCCATGATCAGATTGTAGGATCTTAATACTCTTTCCAGTTTGTTTTTTTACCTCATTTTTGTATCTCTTGAATATTTAAAAAGAGTTTGATTTATGTCTTATCAAATAGACATGCCCATACCTAGATAGGTCATCAGTAAATATAATAAAGTAGGAATACCCACCTCTAGCACTTATGCTCATGGGCCAGTTCTATAGCTCGATCACCTTTTCTAGAAAAAAGGGAACTTGGTCATTTTTCCAAGAAGACAAGACTCACAAGTCGATAGTGATTCAGGATCACTAATGTCAAGTAACCTTTCCTTAACTCACCTGTTAATCCTATCCTTATTAATATGACCAAGTCTATAGTGCAAAAGATATATATCAGAAGTAGTTCCTATTTTGAGATGTTTATCGCTAACATGCAATATGTGCATAGGCTGTGTCAAAATATAAATCCCATGTCCTAATCGTGCGTTAAAAACACAAACATTATTCAAAATGACGTTAATGCCATTATCGGAAATTCTAAAGAAATATCCATCTTGGACTAAAAGCCCAACTGAAATAATGTTCAAAATAAAATCTGGATAAAGAAAACATCAGAAAGACTTACGTTCGTAGAATTGATAGCTAGAGATAAACATCCTAACGCGAGCACTGGGACAAGATTCTCGTTGCCAACGCTTAGGTATTGCTCTCTATCTTTGAACTTCCTACTGCCCCTACAATGAATTGCAAATATGATAAGGACTGCTTGTATCTAATACATAGGTAGTAGAGTCTATGACACTGAAGTTACAAGGAGTAATCGTATACATACTTTGCTAAGCAACCTGTTGCTTTCTTTTAGGCCTGCTAAGATCTAAGGAAGCCAGATACTGAAAACAATTCTCTTCCAGTCCAAGCTACTTATAGAAGAAACATTCTGCTTGGCTCTAGTTAAACTTTTGGTTGTGGATTTTCTGCTGTTTGGGCTTCTTAACCCCATCATGAGTTTTTAACGCATTATTGGTTTTCTCTTTGTCTTTCTTAAGAAAACCCTTGTGTTTTGAGGATGAAGCACCTCTCACTACATTAATCGGCTTTCTGAGGAGCTGGTTGTCTTTCTCTAAGGTTTACACAACCCTAGTAGCCCGTGGTAGTTAACAACAGGCTTACTCATCTTGAACTAATTCAAGAAGGGGAGAAAGGATGGAGATGGCGAGTTAAGGATGAAATCTTTGCCAAGCTGTTCCTGGAGTGAAAATCCTAGCTTAGCCAGCTTTTTGATGTTTTCTATCACATACAATACATGATCAGTAACTGGTAAGCCTTTCTTCATCTTGGCACTAAAAATAACACATGAGGTTCTATGTCTCTCAACATTATTAGATGTGCCAAATGACTCATTCAACGCTCGAATGATTGCCTCAGCTTGTGAATCCTCAAACTTGTGACAAAACTCATCGTTCATCACAGTCCTCATGATGCAACGAACTATGACTCTATTATCAAGCCATTTTTTACTACGTCCACGATTCGCTGCAGGTGCATTAACAACAGGTTTCGTAGGTGCTGGATTAGTTAGAACATATAAGACACATTCATGTTCAAGCATAATGCGTAAACCTTCGATACCAGCTATCAAAGTTAGGCCCAGTGAGCTTCTCATTATCCAATAATGATCTCAAAGGTAACGTCCTTGCCATTTTATCTACAAATAATTGACATAAAGAAAATAAATAAGCTATCTTATATACAGACTATTAATATTCCAAAAGATATGAGCTAATATCTAATGGATTCTCCCACTATTTTTTTCAGACTATTAGCCTCTACCTACAGCCTGAAAGTATTTTCGAAAATAAACCCCTTAAGTAGGTACCGAGATCCAAAATAATGTACATAAGCCTGACCGAGATTGGCCTTCCTATGGACACCGCTTGGTAGGTTCATAACCAATTACTTTCTCAAGCAACTCCCCGTATTTTATTTTCCCCTAAGCATCTCTTTAGTAGGATTAGGGTCGCGTGTAGTATAGTGTGTATTAGTACGCTTGTGGGCCCATCTTTTTTTTAGATTTTTCTTTTTATTCTTCAAATAAAGAAAAACATGAAAAGATAAAAACACAAAACAAGCAAAGACACACAAAACAAAGAAACTAAACAACCGTCACTCCTCCAATAACAACATCAAGAACTTGATTACTATCTCGCAGCACAAGCCTAAATAGCCTGCGAATGCACTGGTCGCGTGTAGTACAAAGTGTACGAGTGCGGGTCAAATCCACAGAGAGGCCAAACATTTGTGGTGTCCTAAGCTATGTGCATTCTAAGGAGCTACGAGTTGGGTCCCTAAGCTACAATGTTTTAGGGTTTTTAAATTGAAGCGAGCTTAAGGAAGATAAACTTGAGCTAAAGGCAAGATAATAAAAGGCGGTGTGTGCATGTGTGTGATGGGGGACTTAAGCAATCTAAGAGGAGTTAAACATCAAAAATGGGGACTATGGTGATTACAACTTGCAAATGAGTGACTATTACTTCTCGTTAAGGTTGCTTGATAAATTATACTACATTGCTTTTGTCTAGACCTCTAACTAACCTCATGTTGCTTGATAGATTATACTAACTAACCTCTTAATGGGACCCTAGGACTGTATGCGGGTTCATCTCTAGACACGTATACCAAGGGCTACGGCGTGGTCTTTATGACCCAGGTATTAGGGCTAGCTAGTTAGGATTCTAGATGACTTAGATTGATCTAACCCTAGCATTTAGCCCACTAATTATCTACCTAATCTATCCCTAGGACTCGGTGCAAGTCCATCTCTAAGCACGTCTACCTAGAGCTACGATGTGGTCCTTATGAACTTAGGGCCTTTGGGTGGACTAACTAGCTTCCTAAGTGACGTAAGTTCAACTAAACCTATCCGGACACCTATTAGCTGGATTTAAAACCAAAGAGGACTCGACCTAAGCTAGTTATAAGTTATGCACCATTAATCCTTATCATGATAGTGAAAATTAACAATTGAGCACAAAGCATACACATCTAGGCGATCAAGAATATACTGGCCCATTCTACTACTAAGCACATAGACATATTTAGATTACACCAATTTAAGCTATAGCACTCAACATGTAAGTAATAGAAGCTATTTACACTATTAAGCATGCACATACACATGTAGACATGTATACAAGCATACCCACTTCAAGTAAACACCATACAAACACATAGACATGCTAGCACAATGATTTAAAAATGGTTAGTAGCAAAATAGGCTTCAATATATATATGCAACCTCATTGAGACATTTCTACAAATACATAGACATTTATGTAAAAATAGCCTTTGAAACCCTAAACATAAATCATATATACACAAATCCATCAAATACCCATGACAAAAGAGTAGTAATCAATCCATAATATAAGATATAATTACCCTACATACTTTACTTATACATACATTAACTTGGGATAAAAAGGAGATAAGGAATATACCATTTTATCCAAAGCTAATCCTTTACAATCCATGAGCATGAGCCCCAAATCCTTGTGTTTGATCCTCTTAAAAGCTTGATTCCAAGTGCTAAATATGTTTAGGTGAGTGTATGTGAGGTGGGTGAGAGAGGAAATAGAGTTTGGGAGATGGGTGTGAAAGTATACTTGTTGTTACATAAAATGGCCAAAAAAGGGCTTATGTAGACAAATTTCGTGAACTACCGGTTGAATGAATCGGTGCACCGGTACCATGAAGGCACTCAACTGCCGCAAGGATGTAGCTCTCTAGTTTTGGCAGCTTAATGAGCCGGTCAACCAGTTTTCTGAAGCCACTCAATTAGTACTCCAAAGTTGCTCTCTTTTGGCTTCGTTTTCACTCCGTTTTGCTTCCGGTTGCTTTGACCTTTATCTAAAAGCCTCTAATCTTGCTTTTCTTCCACTTTTCATCCTTACAATCTTCTTCAATTCTTGCCCAAGCCATCTCCATCTTCGTTAAGTTTCAAACATTCCTCAAACTCACCTAAAACACAATGTAAGTGCACTTTAATGTAGCATTTATGCTTTAAGCTCAACTATGAACACGTAAACTCTAATATGCATAAGTATGAGCTAAATGCTATACTAATACACCAATTGAAGCACAATACACCTCAAAACAAGAACAATAATGCAATACATAAATACACACAAAACCAACACATCATGAACAAAGATATAATAGATGACTGACTTTAGGACACTATTCCTAACAAAGTGAGATATCAAGCATAAAGATTTTGAAGAGTATTTAGTTGTAACAAAAGAAGTTTCAAACTTTTTGCCAAGGGAGGAATTTGTTGCTCCTATGGGTGTTGTATCATTTGGTAATATTCTAGTCTAGTGGGAATCTGTATTTATATGTTTTTGATGTTCTAGACAAGTTGGTGGCAACATGACTTTAGATGGAGGGTTGAATAAACTCTTTTTCTCCAAATTAATCTCTTTTGGAACTTTTGTCAAACATAATATGCAACCATATTCACAACAATGATAAAGCACAAGATTAACCGGAAAAATAAAGCAAGGAGAGGACACATGATGTAAAGTGGTTCAACACAAGCCTACATCCACTACTTAGAGTATCCCACTTTAGGAATTTTTCAACAATCTCCACTAGAAATCAAAAATTGAGGTTTCCATAAGTTGGCTAAGCTCTAACCAACACTACAACCTTGAATTCTTCCAGATTCAAGAATTAAACCCCCACAATTGTTTTTTCTTTTTTTTTTTTGCTTGTTGTTTTCTTTACAATGATAAGCACACTCTAGCTAACACAACTTTCAAGAAAGATTTGAAAGTGATAGCTTAGCAAAATTTAAGCACACAAGCTAAAGAAAAAGATACAAGTTTGATCCTATGTGTTGCCTCAAAAGATGTAAATCCCTTGTTTTTAGCTCTCTAAAATGTGATATTTATATCAAAATATCTCAATAAAGCTCTTAGATACAAAGTCCAATTGATATTTTGAATTTTAAAACGTTTGGAAATGGATAAGGTTGTACCTTTGTACCAAAAATGGCTAGTTTTGGTTAAGATTTCATATCATAACACTCATGCGATCAAGATATCCCTCATGGCGGTCAATCAGAAGGTGTTACTGCCAGTGAACAATAAAAATTCAAATGGTTGAGTTGTTGGTACATGCAATCGACCTCATGTCGCAACTGCATAGAAGTTCTGCAATTACTGATCGTTGAGGTATCCTTTGGTATGGTCAACTACACACCTGCTACTGCCAGAGAGTACAACTTTGATTATGAAAACTTTTCCAATCCAAACTCCTTTTTACCAAAATCAACTTTCAAAGTATCTTTAAAGTTGTAAACTTTTTAAAGCTCATGGATACTTTGAAAAAACACATTTATAGAGCATTATAAAAATCGAGCCATAAACCAAATGAACACATAGTTAGCACAATATTACATTTTCAGTTACGTTCCCGCCCCTTATATCTTCTGTCTCTATCCTTATGTCATCCCTTCTCTTCAAGTCTTTAAGAATATGACCAATGAACCTTCATGACTTGGACTACTGACAATGACAAGGATTCTCCATGGCACATAAGATCAATTGAACTTACACCAACTCAAGCAAACATATTAGTACACTTGATTCACATCTTGAGTAAGTATCATATCCATTCATTTCAAGTAATTCTCAATACATTCGTTCATCCTCATCAAACATCATTGATTGATGTTCATCATCAATCATCATGACATACTTGTAATCATCATGAAAACAACCATTATAGGAATAATGCCAATACCATCTCCCTTTTTGATGACAACAAACATATATGTATTTCGTGGATAATGTATTAGACTATTGTCTTAAGCACATAAATAAAAAGGTTAACAAAAATATAGCTTCTCTTGACAACATGCATCTCAACAAATAAATACTCTGAGTCTTCAATAGGCCTGACTCCCTCTCAAAATATGCATATATCAAGATAGATCAATATGAGCATTCTTAGGCATAATGATCATAATCAATCAAGCTCAACTCAAGTGTCTTACAAGAATAACTTGTATGGCATCCATAATCAAGAAAAAATTGCATAATAACCAATAAGCTTATTCATTTGCCGCAACTCATTTGTATCCGCATACAACACATATATAACATTAATAAATTATCAACACATAGCTTCACAAAGTTATCAACACATTTATAATCCATAATAACAGCATATACCACTATTTATTCAAGCTTATCATTTCAACATATATACCCTTCAATTAACATATACCACCATTACTTCATCCAAACTAATGTAAACTTGATGGGATGGAAACATAAGCAGTAAACCAAGTTTTAAACCCATAAGCGCACGGATTACACGCAAATGTGTCCTAGAACTAGCTACATGTGTATTTGATTACTCTTTGTGTCTTTTTTTGGGATCAAATAAAGCTCTAAAATCTAAACTAAAACAAAAAGTAAGACTACCTAAAGAGAATGGAAACTAGACTAGCTTGGGAAAAAAGGATGCAAACATAATTGGTAAGGACCTACGACGTTTGCTACTTGATAATGGGTCTACAGTTCCACACTTGATTTGGGACTATCTATGGTTCGAGGCTCTAACATCACTGTATTGATTAGAGTTCTCTTCTAAGGACTATTTCTATTAGCCTTATTTCATACTCAAGGTCAAGTTTCTTAGAATTAACTAATACTAGTGAGTTAACCTATTAGCCTTATTGCATACTAAAGACTAATCCTTGCTAGCCTATGCAATTGCGATAGTGAGCTAATCTATTGACCTTATTTCATGCCAAAGATTAACCTTGTCTATCATTACGTGCAAATGAGGCTCGATTAATCAACACAAATTTAGGGAGTTAATTGATATTCGATTCTAGGTCCAACTATAGGCCACCTAGAATCGACTAAGTATAACGGGTACCTATTAATCTTATTTCATACTAAAGAGTACTTATCTATACTAAGTCATATTAGGTACAGTCAATTAACATCCAATTAATGAGATTTAAGCATTTAAGGCACAAATAATACATGAATCTTCAATGAGGCATTTTGGCTAACACATAGATATGCTTAAGAAATAGCCATTGAATAATACGAGTAATGCATGTATGAAACCATCAATAATAAAACCCAAAACAAGTGTATAAATATTCAACCAATAAAACAAGTAACAGTAACCCTAGAAATAAAGTTTTAGCTAAACATGTTCAAACTTAAATCAAAACTGAAATTTAAACTTAAAAATATCAACAGTATGTTTTGAATTTCAAACTACTAGTTTAAATTTCTTCACTAAACTTGAAGCTCAAATCCCCTCTTTCTTTTTTGCAAGATTTCCTCCAAAAGGTTGCTTCAATTTAGCTTTAGAAACCTAGAAAAATGCACCGAAATTAGTTAAAATAGAAACTAAAAGAAAAGGAAAATAAAATAAAAACTAAAACATATATATTTTTTTGTATTTCTTTTTTTGGTTTTGGCTAAAGAGAGCTATACTCTCTTTTATTTCCTGTTTTGAGCTATCCGACCTTTTCCTCCTTATTCTCTTTTTCTTGCTCGTTGTTGCTAATAAGTTTTTATACGTAGTGTTTGAATTGTGTAAAAGTTGGTGAGGTACGATAACATGAGGGTGTTCATTTGTGTATTATAAAATATATATTATCCTAAGCATGTGTTATGTATATCTTAGTTTCTATAATATAAAGCAAAAACAGCAAAAAGTGCTATGCAAAAAAGCTCTTTTAAAAAAAAACCCAAGTCAAGTGAGCTTTAAGTTCCCAATCATCATCCAAAATCCTAATGTGAAAGAAAAATTTATATAATTCATTTTATGCAAAATTATGTTTTAAAAAGTTCCACAAATTTAATAGAACTCTCCACTTATTAAAATAGAAAGTTGAAATGCACATGCAACATTAGTTATTACGAGATTGTTTGTACTAATATATCATCTTATTTACTAGAAAAGACTTAAAGAAATTCTCTAGAAAGTTTAGAGAATTTAGAGGTGGCCACGGATAACCCTTAAAATCCCGTTAGCGGTATTTGTTATTCATGGACAACATAGATGTCCTAATAGCCCTCTTTTGAATATATATTCAAAAATTCTTTTACGACCCTATTATATGTATAAATGTGTACATTTCCACAAACATCTTCAAAATTTTGTTTCCAAGTCTCTAGAAGAGTATTTTTTAATGCATCAAGTTTTTTAATGTCATTCATAACCCAACCATTCCAAATAACTTCTTGTATTTTTTTGTTGATTGAGATAATATGATATATGATATTTAAACTTCCATCCTAATAACTCAAAGCTAAAACCCTTTTTGAAGCTTCAAGTTTTTCCCTTTGGATTGGTATTCTAGCTTCAATAGAAGTTCTAGTTAAAATTGACATCGTTCCTAAAACAAATACAGAAATCTATTAGATATAAACAATGTAATAATTGATAAATTATTATTTTGAATAGAATAAACCGCATAAAAGAATCTTAGAAAAAAAATTTTTGGGTCCAAAATGTAATTCCTAAAAATTTAGGCGTCAACATTTTCCAAAACTTTAGTCAAAGTATAATTTAGAGAAATTTTGGGGCAAAAATGTAATTTTTAGAAAATATTAGGGTTAAAATATAAATTTTGAAAAATATTGGGTCAAAAATATAATTTCTTAAAAATTAAAGGCCAAAATCTTATTTTCATAAAATTCATAAGCTAAAACATAATTTCTAAAAAGTTTTGGGATAATATGCAATTTCATTAAAAATTGTCATGTCATCGCCACATGTCACCACGTGGCTGCCATATTATTTTTACATAACAAGCATGTGGCCCAATTAGAAAACACCATACAACCCTAGCCAAAATCATACTTTCCTAGAACTGATGTTGGAGCGTAATTCGACTAAACTTCATTTTGATAGAGTTTTTAGCAAACTTTGATCGCTTATATCTTTTGCTACACTAGGCCAGAAAATTGCATATAGTATATCTACGAAAAGCCTGAAGTATGTAATTTCTAACGGTATAGACATTTACTCCAGATTCAAACTACATGTAAAGATATTTGCATGCGAATATGGCTCAAAAACAACATCACAAACCCAGTTTTTTTTAGTTTATTTGCATGAATTTCAAACACCTCTCTCGTATCATATCCAAATAAACACATAATATACCGTTTGAAAACCCTCTGAATAGGTTTTCTATTCATATATAGATCACATTATATCTCATAGCAAATAGAGAGATATCTACACGCAAATTACGCCATAAAAACATGAAGAACACATTTTCCATCAGATTAACAATTATGAATTTCATGAATGAAACATTTAAATTCATGTTGTCACTGCAAAAATACTTCTTGAACATTAGAATACAAGTATTTATGGCTTTGATACCATATATTGTAGATTAATCGCATATAATCTCGATTATAAATAAATAAATAAATAAGAAACATTCCTAAAAACAAAATCCTACTTGTATTACTGATAAGAGTAGATAATAAATAAATACCTCAATTTCCATAGCATAAATGCCTTTCTGTATTGTAGTGATTTGACTTTTTGTTTTACATTGAAGAGTAAGGAACATACAGAGTTTTCAAAGAGAGAATTTTGTTTTTTGCATATTTTTCTTCTTTATCATATGAAAAGTGCGATGATGATATATTTGAATGTCAGTTGTTATAGCTAACTCAACCTCTTTTAACTGCTCTTAAGTTGTTATTAATATTCCTACTGGGGTAGGGTTGACCATCATGGGCGACCGAACTTGAAATCCAACAGCTAGTATAAGGTATGATGAATGAGTTTGGAAGAACAAGAGTTTATCTAGGTCATTATTTTCTATGTGTTGTTCGTAAGGAAAGGTACAACTTCCTCTCATTCAAGATCCATCTCAATGTCTGAAAGATCTATGTTTTCTCCTAGAGAAACTCTTAATCGACATTTTGTTGATAATATACGTGTGTATAATATAATTTATTTTATTTACATTGGTACAAGCACAAATTAATAGTGCAAGTAGTAGAAGATTCGATTTGTTATGGAGAAAATAATCTTAAGACGGAGGGATGAACTAAGATTATACTAGCTTAGTGGAAATTAATTCAATTCAATGCCAGTTTTAAAATCAAGACAATAAACAATACTTCACTCAAGTAATTCATTAAACAAGTTGCAACCAATATGAAAGTAATTGAAGTAGTAAGAGAAAGGAATAGAATGCATCGGATTTTTAGGTGGTTCAGTTAAGCCTAAGTCCACCGCCTAAGGATTCTCCCCTTAGGACTCTAACCTCCTTCACTATAGATACTTCTTCAAATGTTGGTGGAGTATAAACCAATTTGTTACAATTCTTTGAAGCACCCTTTTGAAAGAACCCAAGTGAAAGCTGCTCTCCAAGAATTTCCAAACTTCTCTCTAGCTAAGAACTCAATCTCAAATCAATCCTAATTGCAATTGATAATGAAAAGAAAGAATACAAATCCTGTTCAACCTTACCCAATAGATATGAAAATCCACAGCTCTTGTATAACCTAATGAAATAGACAATCTAAAGCTCAATAATGTTTGTAATGCTCAAGTGTTTTTTTGAAAAGATTTTGAATAATGTTTAATAGTGTTAGAAAGAGTTGCTAAAGAACCATGATAGAGAGAAAACCTTGTAAGGTGAGAGTGAGTTGCAAAACTTGCCAAAAATAGGTTATAACGGGCAAATTTTAAAACATAGCAGAGCAGGGTTGATCGCCGATAGGTGTGTCCAACCTATACCTCTGATATTTTGTATACCCTCGATTGCACAGGTCGATCGCCCAGCTTGGGTGTTCGGTAAGGTCCAAAAAACACCAATTCAAGGTCGGCTGTACTTGGTCCAAGTCAGGAGCTCGACTAGAGGATCTAACCTATAGGAGAAAATCTGAATTCTAACCTTTTTCTCAAGTATTTCAAATCCCTTTTTGAATGCATAATATTTAGCAATTTAGAGAGCAGTAATAGGGATCCAAATCAAAATTGGAAAGTTTTGATACAATTTTGAATTTCAATAGGATTTGAAAAAGGAGAGAAAATTTCAAAAGTCAAATATTTGTTTTCAAAAAACTTTCTAGGATAAAGTATGCAATCAAATATATTTCAATTAGGACTTAATAAGCACTTTTATGATTTCAAGAAATATGTTTAAGAAATCAAAAAGCTATTTTAAGAATATGATCAAGGAGATTTTGAAAGATCATGAGTTTTAAAGAATAATTTCAAGGTTATACACAATAAGAGCAAGAATAAGATAAATGAGCAAATACTCCTTATGACTTTTCATCTTTAGCCTTATATCTCCCTTTGTTCTTGACTTGAAATTCCTTGTTTGGACTTCTATCTTCAAAATCACGAGC
Organism: Cordia subcordata; assembly: GCA_028554755.1. Lineage (NCBI taxonomy): Eukaryota > Viridiplantae > Streptophyta > Magnoliopsida > Boraginales > Cordiaceae > Cordia > Cordia subcordata. The sequence continues at coordinate 13,697,819 of JAPTOF010000008.1, forward strand.
TTTCCATGAGCATTGATATGATCAAACTTTGCAAGACATAGCTCATCAAAAAAGAATAATATATAGATAATCCTTATGAAGCATTCAATCCACAAGACAACCCATACATTCAATTCATAGTCATTTAGCTCATTCATCCATAACAAATAATTTGCCCAAGATAAGATCAATATGTGTCATAGCTAATAAAATCATGAAATTATTATAAATCATAGGCAATTTATTTTTTTCATCATTAAAATATTAATATCAAACCATACAATTCTAACAATCGTCCATTTTTTATGATGACAAATAACTATACACATGTTCAACCATGTGATTCAAAATGTGAGGACTCCCCTAAATAAGTGCATATGAAAGAATAAATGGAATCTTTAATAAGTATGACTCCTCCTTAAGTAAGCACAAAGATAAAGTAAAAGCCATTCATGATAAGCCATAAATTATCCATAATAATAAAAAACTAAACCATAAACCATGTTATAAGCATAGCATAACAATTAAAGGAATATCAATAGGAGTTTTCTTCTCTCCCATTGGCATCATCAAAGAGAAGGATAAAGTTATAAGCTAAAGGTAGCAAAACATGTTAATAGCTAATGGAGGAAAAAAAAATTCTAACAACTAAGTCATTAGGAGCTTAGGTAGATTGCTTTGGAGTAGAAACTTCATCAAACTTGAGTTTCTTGACAACTAGGCATGGAGGATTGGTAGAGGACTTTTTGATAGAATTATCATCAATGGAGATAATTTATTGTTCAACATGTTTTTTACCACATAATTATTTTTTGATGGTTCTTTTGGCTTTGAGTTTGGCTTCGTGTACGCCTCTAGTGCATGGAGGTGGTGCTTGTTTAGTCATGGTGTGAGCGGATTGTATTGAAGGAGACAAAATCTTTGATTGTGAGGGTGTAAGAGAATTTGAAGGGTTGAATAGGATTCAGATAAGGCTTCAAAAAAGGAAGGATATGGTAAGAAAAAAGGTAAAATAGGGTTGGAAAATGATTTCTTGGGGTTCAAGGTGGTAAATGTTAAGCGCCAGACTAACCTTAGGGGGTGACTAGCTGAGACAACCGGCATATGACAGAGAGCACTGGAATAAAAGTTGGATGATGTAGCCTTAAGTTGAGGAACTTGTAGGGCTTCCAGCTAGGGGTAGAATGTGAGTTTTTGAGGTTTTTTGAGTATGCAATCAAATTTAAGCTACCATACTGCCTTTGGTATCCCAAAAATCAACTCCAAAACATGATAGTAATAGATCAAAACATTCAAACCATGTTCTATAATGCAATTATGCTAATGAAACATTATGAAAGATGCAATTCATTTGAAGTTTTGCATTCCAATTGCTCTTCTAATGGTGCAAAATTGTTCTTCAAGTAGAGGTTATGTAAAAATGTCAGCAACTTGATGTAAAGTATCAACAAATTCAAATAACATATCTCCTTTTTGAACATGATCCCTAATAAAGTGATATCTAATCTCAATATGTTTGTCCTAGAATGTTGGATGGGGTTTCTAGTGAGATTAATAGCACTTGTGTTATCATAGTAAACGGGTACATGATCATATTACAATCCATAGTTAATCAAGTTTTGTTTCATCTAAAGAATTTGTGTTACACAGCTACTAGTAGTTATATACTTAGCTTTAGTAGTTGACAAGGCAACACTATTTTGTTTTCTACTAGACCATGAAATCAAAGAATGAACAAAGAATTGACATGTACCACTAGTGTTGTTACGATCTACCTTACATCCAGCAAAATTTGCATCAGAGAAACTATATAAATCAAAAGAAGTACCTTCAGGATACCACAAACCAAGATTACAAGTTTCTTTAAGATATCTAATCATACTTTTCACGGCAATTAAGTGGAATTCCTTGGGATTTGATTGAAATCTTGCACATAGACAAACAACAAACATTACATCAGGTCTAGATGTTATTAAGTATAAAAGGCTTCTGATCATACCTCAGCAGAGTTTCTCATCAACCGACTTATAGTTCTCATCTTTATCAAGCTTAATTGAGGGGCTCATAGGAGTCCCAATCTCTTTTGCATTCTCCATTCCAAACTTTTTGATTATTTCCTTCGTGTACTTAGCTTGGTTTATGAAGATGCCTTCTTTAGTTTGCTTGATTTGCAATCCAAGGAAGAAAGTTAATTCACCCATCATACTCATCTCGAATTCCCCGTGCATGTAAAACTTTCACACGATAAGATGTTAGTAGCACCAAATATGATATCATCTATGTATATTTGTACAAGCAAAATATCATCTTTTTCTCTTTTAATGAACAAAGTAGAATCAAGCTTATCTCTCTCAAATTTGTTCTCAATAAGAAAGCCACTTAACCTTTCATACCAAGCTCAAGGGGCTTGTTTCAAACCATATAATGCTTTCTCAAGTTTATGCGCATGATTAGAAAAGCATGCATCTTCAAATCTAGGAAGTTGTTCAACATAAACTTCTTCCTTAATGAAACCATTTAAGAATGCACTTTTTACATCCATTTAATATAACTTAAAGTTCATGTGACAAGCAAATGCAAGTAGTATACAGATGGATTCTAATCTAGCTACAGGTGCAAAGATTTCATCATAGTCAATGCCTTCTTCTTGATTATAGACTTTTACAACTAGTCTTGCTTTATTCCTAGTCACATTTCTAGATCTATCTAGCTTATTTCCAAAGACCCGTTTAGTGCCAATGACAAGATAATCTTTAGGTCTTTTAATTAATTTCCAAACTTTATTTCTAGTAAATTGGTTAAGCTTTTCTTGCATGGCATTTATCCAATTTTCATCTAATAGGGCTTCATTAACACTCTTAGGTTCTATATGAGAAACAAAAGCAACATGTTTACGAAAGGCATTAATATTATTTCTAGTTCTTACTCCCTTAGATGAATCATCAATGATTTGCACTTTAAGGTGATTCTTCATGAATTTCCAACTCTTCTTTGGTAGTTTGGTGTGAATTGGTTCTTGTTCTGAGTAGGGATCTTGAGTTTGTTCTTCATTTTCCTTTGCTTGAGAGTTATCATTTTGGATTTCACATTCTCTGTCATTTGACATTTCTTTGTCCTTTGTTTGTTCTTCTTCTTGTGTGATCTTATCCAAAAGGTTACCTACATCAACGATTTCCTTTCTCAACTCAAATGGATTAGCTTTATTAAAAGTAACATCTATTGATTTTTCCACAACTTGTGTTCTTTTATTGAATACACGATAGGCTTTGCTTTTAGTTGAGTAACCAAGAAATATTCCTTCAATAGATTTAGTGTCAAATTTGTGTAAATAATATTTAGTATTCAAAATAAAATATTTACAACCAAATATCATAAAGTATGAGATCTTAGAAGTCTTACCATGCCATAGCTTGAATGTAGTTTTGTTGATAATAGGTCTAATGAGAATTCTATTTTGCACATAACATGTAGTGTTTATAGCTTCACTCTGAAAATATGTAGGCAAGTTGTGTTCTTTAAGAATAGTCCTTGCCATTTCTTATAGAGTTTGATTCTTCCTCTCTACTGCCCCATTTCGTTGAGGAGATCTAGAAGCCAAAAATTTATGTCAATACCATGCTTATCACAAAAATGCATAAAAGGTGAATTCACGTATTTAGTGCCATTATCACTATATATGCAAGTTGCAAAATAACCTTTCTCATTTCGTGCTTTATGACACAACCTTGCAAATTCATTGAAGACTTCATTTTTGGATGCAAGAAACATGACCCATATAAATTTAGTATAATCATTTACGACAACAAAAGTGCATTTGTATCTACCTAGACTAGCAACATCAACAGGTCCAAACAAGTCTTATGCAGCAATTGTAAAGCTCTAGTTGTTGACACCATATTAATAGGTTTCAAAGAAGATTTATGTTACCAAATTGACATCCATCACATACTTTATCTTTTTCAAGGTTTTAGACAATTCTCCAACAAGTTCATTTCTAGATAAATTTTTCAATGAACTCATGTTAGCATGCTCAATTCTTCTATGCCATAACCAAGAATTTTTATGTACAGCAAATAGACAGGTAACATTTTGGTTATCAAGTTGATTAATCTCAACAGTATATACATTATTATTTCTAGAAGCAACAAAGAGCACATTATCACTATCACAATCATGTACAATGCAACTAGATGATTGAAAAGAAACTTTATGACCTTTATCACATAGTTGACTAATGCTAACTAGATTGAATTTAAGACCTTCTACAAGTAGCACATTATGAATAATAAGTGAGTCTTTGTTGCCGATGCTTCCTTTGCCAATGATTCTTCCTTTGCTATTGTCTCTGAATGTCACATCTCCTCCTTTGACTCTTTTAAGATCATAGAAGTCATGTGTTTTGAGCATCCACTATCTAGAATCCTTTTCTTTCCTTCATTCTTTGCCTACAAGTTGAGAAAACACAAGAATACTTTATATTGGTCCCTAATTTCTTGGTCCATGCGGTTAATCTCAATTTTTGGCTTTCACAATCCATTTAGGTTTTTGCCAATATGGAACATAAGTGCCTCTATCATGTCATTTCTTAAAATAATATTAAGAAAAAATATGACCATTCTTTTCACAATAGGTATAAATAATAGAAGCTTTTAAAGGTGCAATAAAGGATGATGCTTTCACAAAATAGTTTTTCAAATATTTTGTTTGGTTGTAGGTTCATAACCAATTCCACTTTGTCAAACATCATTTTTTGTGAACCAAGAACTTTTTCAAGATTTTCTTGTCCATTTGTAAACTTGTTCGCCATCATTTGTAGAACATTGTTTGTCTTTATCAAATCATTTGCTTGTTTTTGCAAACCATTTATATTTTCCAAAAGAGATGTATTTCTCTTCTCAAGGCCATCTTTTTCTTTCACAGCAATTTTCAAATCTCTTTGTAAAGCCTTATTTTTGTTTAAGGCAATTGAAAAATCATCATGCAATTTGAAAAAAGGCTTCTTGTAGTTCTTCAAAGGTAAATTCCTAATCATCACATGCGAGATAGTTCAAAGAGTTACATACCTCATCTTTGTTTGCCCTAAAACACGCATAGTTTGTGACTTCATGTTCCTCTCACTTTATCCACTTTCGGAGCTATTCCATGTGGCTTTGAGAGCTTTTCCTTCCCTTTGTTTTGTCATCTTTAGACAATTGGCTTTAATGTGATCGGGTTTGTTACAATTGAAGCATTTGAGTTTTTCATTCTTTCCTTCTCTAGATTTTCTCTTTTATTTACCTTTGTTCTTCCAAATGCTTGAGTTTGCTCCTTTCTTCCACTTTTCGTACTTCATGAATTTTCTAAAATTCTTTGCAAGTAGAGCCATCTTTTCATCTTTGGATTTATCACTATCATATTCTTCACTTGAAGGGCATTTGCAGGCAACAAACGTTATGGATTTCTTCATCTTCTTATCTTCTTCTTCATATGCTTTGAGTTCTAACTCATGTCACGAGAGAACCAACTAGCTCATTCAAGGTAAGTGTGTTAAGGTTTCTTGCTTCTTTCACGGCCATCACTTTTGGTTGCCATTGAAGCGGTAAACTTCTCAGCAATTTTTTCACTATTTCTGTATTTGAATATTCCTTTCCAAGTGCCTTAAGATCATTAGTAATTTCAATAAATCTAGAAAACATACGTTCAATATTTTCTTTGGGTTCCATTTTAAAACTTTCATATTTTGAACAAGCTTGATGATTCTAGATTCCTTAACTTGACTAGTACCTTCATAAGTTACTTCAAGTTGATCCCAAATTTCTTTGGCCAATGTGCATCCCAGAACTAATTCAATAACATTCAATATAACATACAAGGTATACAAAGACGTAGCATTCAATTCAACAAGTTTATAATCTTTCTCATCTTATTCTTCTTCTATTTTCAGCACTTTCTTATCTCCTACAATTTTCATAAGACATTGTAGTCCATTTTCATAGGACATTGTAGTCCATTTTCAATTATTTTTCATGCTTTATAATCATGGCTTGCATAAACACTTTCATTCTCATTTTCTAAAAGGAGTAATTAAGGCCATCAAATATGGGAGCTTTATTAATTGATAAACCTTCAATGGTAGTAGTAATAACATTATTTGCCATATTAATTCCAATAATTTTTAAACTATATGTAGAATCCTAGCTCTTGATACCATTTGTTATAGGGCAAATAATCTTAAAAGAGGGGTGAATTAAGATTATACTGCTTTATAGAAATTAATTCAATTCAATGCCAATTCTAAAATTAAGACAATAAATAATACTTCACACAAGCAATTCATCAAATAGGTTTGCAAGCAATATGAAAGTAATTGAAGTAGGAAAAGAAAGGAATAGAATGCACTAGATTTTTAGGTGGTTCGGCCAAGTCTACGTCCATCGCCTAAAGATTCTTCCCTTAGGATTTTAACCTCCTTCACTATAGATACTTCTTCAAATGTTGGTGAAGTATAAATCAACTTTTTACAACTCTTTGAAGCACCTTCTTCAAAGAACCCCAGTGAAAGCACCTCACTAAGAATGTCCAACTGCTCTCTAGCTAAGAACTCAATCTCAAATCAATCTTAGCTATAGACTGTAATTTCAATTGATAATAAAAAGAAAGAATAAAAATTTTGTTCAACTTTATCCAATGATATGAAAATGTATGGCTCTTTTATAATTCAATGAAATAGAAAATATAAAACTCAATAATGTTTGTAATGCTCAAGTGTTTTTCTGAAAAGCTCTAGAATGATGTTTAAATAGTGTTAGAAAAAATTGTTGATGATCCATGATGGAGAGAAAATTGTGTAGGCTGAGAGTGAGTTGAAAAACTTGCCAAAAATAGGTTTTAATGGGCAAATTTTGACCTTTTTCCCAAGTATTTTAAATCCCTTTTTGAATGCACAATATTTCAACAATTTAGAGAGCAATAATAGGGATTCAAACCAAGAATGGAAAGTTTCGATACAATTTTGAATTTCAATAGGATTTGATAAAGGAGAAAGAATTTCAAAGGTCAAAGATTTGTTTTCAAAAACTTTCCAAGATAAAGTGTGCAATCAAATATTTTTCAATTAGGATTTAAGAAGCACTTTTATGATTTCAAGCAAATATGTTTAGGAAATCAAAAAGCTATTTTGAAAGTATGATCAATGAGATTTTGAAAGATCATGAGCTTTAGAGAGTAATTGCAAGGTTATAAACAATTAGAGCAAAAATAAGAGAAATGAGTCGGTATCTCTTATGACTTCTCGTCTCTGGCCTTATATCTCCCTTTGCTCTTAACTTGAAATTCCTTGTCTGGACTGCCACCTTCGAAACCACGAGCTTTCACATTATGAAACTTTGCAAGACATTGCTCATCAAAAAAGAATAATTTATAGATAACCATTATGAAGCATTCAATCCTTAAGACAACCCATGCGTTCAATTCATAGCCATTTTGCTCATTCATCCATAGTCATATAATTTGTCCAAGATAAGATAATATGAATCATAGCCAATAAAATCATAAAATCATTATGAATCATAGTCAATTTATTATTTCCGTTATCAAAACATTAATATCAAACCATATAATACTAACATAGTCCATGCTTTCTTAGATTACATGGACAGAATTACCATCGAATTGGTAGTTTACTGTTAACACCTGGGACGTAACCTAAGTTTGCCCAGTTATACATTTATGACATAGATAATGAAGTTCCAAACCAAATCGATGCATTGCATAAAGATAATTAATTCATCATATCTTCATTAGCTTTGATCCATTTTCACATTATATAATAATACATGATTACTTGCTTCATTATTTTAACGAATAGAAGGGAAATGCTACTTCATGCAACTTGGATGTTACCATAATTGAGATTATTAGTAGCATGCTTAATGTATATAATCCATTGGCTAAAGCATTTCGCATTGCACACAATTGATTTACATCAGAAGATCATGCTCAATTTCATTTGCATCTTATTTGACAACAATTAAAGGATGGTATAATGTATAATCTACCAACAGCATCTAAAGTTGCTGCTCTTTTTGCTGGAGATGTTAATGATTTAGATTATAGCGATGACATTGTTATTAAAACTTATCATGGTAAGCTTCAACAAATTCCTACACTGCATCCATCCTACGTGGCTTTACAATATCCGTTATTGTTTCAAGACAGAGAATATGGATTTATGTTAGAGATTGCACATGAAGATACTGCTTTGACATCGAGAAAGCATATCAAACTCATGATGGCTGAATGTTTTGCTTTTTGATTGCAAATGTGGTCGAAGAGCTAACCATTTTAGTGGTTGTCGATTGTTTCATCAGATTACGATTGATGCGTACACCATGATTAAAACTAAGCACATTGCATATTAGATCACACCAGACTGATTTTTATACTAAAAAATATAGAGGGGTGGCAAATGTTGTATCCCAGGTCATTCTACAGCATCTTTTGTTGGTAAACGGATTATTTTACTATCATCTTTTACTGATAATACTTGATACATGATACAAAACTACCAAGATGTGATGGCTATAAATACTTGGGTTGGATATCCGAATCTATTCATTACATTCACTTACAATCCTAAATGGCCTAAAATAACTTGTGCCTTGTTAGAATATGGTCTTCATCAGGAAGACAAGCCTAATATTGTTTCACATATATTTCATATAAAATTGAAGTTGTTGTTGCGTAACCTAAAAAAGAACGAAATTTTTGGGTCTTCTCAGGTAGGTATGTTTTTATACATGTCAATTTTTTATATATTTTTAATATATCATTTTATTTATTCAATTATATAATGTGTTTTTCAATTTGCATATACGTTTACTTTATTATACTAGAATAATAGTTATTTCAATATTATGGTTATATATATTGAATATAGTGCATTTACGTTAGTACAACATGAAAATATTCGAAAGTTTCAAAATTTTCTATTTGATTTTCATTGATTAATATTCTAATCTTTATCTTTCATGTTAAATGTAGCTGTTTACAAAGTTCAATTTCAAAAGAGAGGACTCTTATATGTTTATATTTTGTTTTGTTTTTGCAATTGTGCCATAAATTCATAAATCCATAAGAGATTGACAAAATCATAACAATGGAAACTACAAATAAACACGCATAGGTTGGATTATATGATGCATGGTCTGTGTGGCATTGCGAATCTATCTTCTTCATGTATGCATGATTGCAAGTGTTTAAAATATTTTCCTAAAAGCTTTCTTAGTGAAACAAAATTCAATAAAGATGGGTGTCTAGTTTATAGACAAAGAGATGATGGACACACCATGATCCATAATGGGGTTGAGCTTGATAACCAGTTTGTGTTCAAGTTCATTAGAGAAAACATCTTTTCTAGGTTTGAGGTCCCTCCAGTCTTGATTAGTGATGGTGGTCAACATTTTCGCAATGGGACACTTGCGGCATTTCTTAGGAGATATTTAGTCATACACAAGATTGGAACCCCATATGACTCGCAGACTAATGGACAGGCTGAGGTGTCTAATAGGGAGATTAATTCCATTTTAGAGAAGATAGTTAGGCCGGATAGGAGAGATTGGTCTTGTAGGTTGAGTGATACATTGTAAGCCTATTATACTGCATATATGACTCTCATTGGCATGTCTTCATATAGATTAGTATATGGTAAGGCTTGCCACTTGCTTGTTGAGTTGGAGCATAGAGCATATCAGGCTATTAAAGCCTTAAAATTTGACATGGTTAGAGTGTGTGAGACGAGAAAGTTAGACTTAGGTAAGTTGGAGGAGCTTAGGTTGGAGGCGTACGAGAATGCCAAGCTTTACAAGGATAGGATGAACAAAATGCATGATAGGCACATTCTTAGGAATTTTTCTCTCCTACTGATAGAGTTTGGTGTTTTAATTCTCGATTGAAGCTTTTTCCAGGTAAGTTGAAGACATGATGGGGTGGTTCATATGAGGTGCTTGAAGTATACCCTTCCGGAGCTGTGAGGATCAAAGATTTAAAGGATGGTCGAGAGTTAACTGTCAATGGCCAGTACCTGAAGCATATATTTGAGTCGGGCCCAGTTTCGGATAGAGTGGAGACTATTGAACTTTAAGACCCCATCCATGAAAAATGATGAATGATGATCGCCTGGCTGATAGCATAATGGTTAGCCCTGCTATGAGGCAACCTAGAATTTTTGGTGATATTGTTCTTTGTTATCATTTTCCTTTCATTTGTTTCCTTTTTTAGGCTTTAAAAGTGATTGATCCCTATTCTTGTTATTTCCCATTCATACACCTTATTTATCATTTGATGATGTCAATGTAAGCTTGCATGGCAATGTTATTAATCTATCTTATGCTTTGTGAGTGTTTGTGGTTTATTGAAAAATAGGCTTAGTAAATGACTGATTGATCATTGGCATTTGAGGACTTCAAATATACAAGGTTGTATCTATCCATTATTCACCTGTCCCCTATTGTCTACCCTTTTTCCCATCTCCCTTGCATGCTTTGTAATGCTTGCTTATTGTGTAATTTTTATTTCATTTGCTTGAGGACAAGCAAAGTTTAGATTCGGGGATGTGGAGGTTTAGTTTTGTTTTTAATTTCATTAAGGGTAGATTTGCAGTATTTTTTGAAAAATGGTCAATTTTTTTCGATTTTCGTGCATATTTAGAGTCGTTTATCTTTGTTATTGATTTTAGAGTGTTGGCTCTTGCTATTAACTTAATTGAATGGAGAGGATAAGGTTGTATTTTGGGGAGTGAATGGAGTGAAGGGAGAGCCAGGAGATTGAAGAAAATCTTTGAGAAAACTGTGAAGAGTTAGCACATTTAAGAATGCACCTTGTGGTTGCTCCACAACTTAGGTAGAAAAATGTGTTTAGGGCTATTGATACGAGTTCTCCTTCCTTGATTGGTTCTTTTGATATGCCTTAGCCCTTTTTGTTTATATTATGTATTGAAAAAAATGGAAAAAGTGTGAAAAAAGTGAAAAGGAGAAAAAAGATGGAAAAAAAGTGAAGTATATTGAATAAGTGTCACAATATCAAATTAACCAAGTATTTGTTTTGATATTTCATTGTGTTGTGAACAAGGCTCTTAACATCAAATATGACCCACTGTGTTATGTATTTTCTTTGCATTGTGCTCTTAGGTTAAGTCCATGTTAGGTGGCCATGTTAGTTGATAGGGGCTTGGAGTATTAACATCCCGAGTTTGTGTGTTTGAAATCCGAAGTGTTGTGGTGGTTTTAACTTGCTTAGTAAGTTACCAAGAGGTGGAGAACCTTTGTGCTTAAGAGGAAGATTTGTAAAAGGCTTGGAGACTTCTTATACAATAGAAATGGCGCCTCATACTTCTTAGAATCAGAAAGATGGCAAGTCAACACAATTGGCAACCTTTTTGAGCAACATGAAGAAAAACTTAGGATTAGTCTTGCTTAGAGACAAATAAGGAGAACGTTTGAGAGTGTTGATGTGTTTGTTTAGTGTATGCTTTTGCATAATATTTCAATACTTATTTGAGGTGTTTTAAGCTTTACAAGTTGCATTAAAGTAGCATTTACATCATACTTGTGCATGATAGGCTTTAAGTTTTCATAGTTGAGCTCTGAGAGTAAATGCTACACTGAAGTGTATTTATCTCATGTTTTAGGTGAGTTTTAAAGAGATTATTTGAGCTTAAGTAAAGTTGCATGGGACATAGACAATGCTTGAAGATGTATTTGGGAATGAAAAGATAAAGAATAGCTACTTTGGAGGCTTCCTGAAAAGGTTCAAGGTGATAGAAGAAGACCTGAAGCAAAATGAGACAAAACGGAGTTGAAATGGTACAAGAGGAATTGGCTAAGCAAGCTACAAGAGCCAGTCAACCCCCTCTCTCAGGCAGTTCTTCCAGTGTGCAAAGTTTTACAATCGGCTAAGCAAGCTTCTTGAACCGGTCCAAGTTGATCGGAAGTACGTGAAATCAACTATTTAAGCATGTTTAGGCATTTATTTGTGAGGAATTGAACATCTTCACACATATCCACTTCATCTCATTAAAAACCTAGCCTGCCATCTCTCTCACCCACCTTACACTCTTTTCTTCACACATAGAATCAAGCTATTTTGGACTGATAAAACTCTTGTTTTCAAGGATTTGAACAAGCTTTTGTAAAGAGATTGTTAAGGATGGAAGGGAAGACTATTTACCTCCCTTTTATCTTAGTTTATTCTATGTTTGAGTAGAGTATTATAGGGTGATGAACACTATGATTATGGGCTAAATTATTACATGTTTGTTATGGGATATTTGATGGATTAACATATGCTTTGTTTCTATGGCTTTAATGACGATTTTCATTCATGCTTAAGTGTTTGATAATATGTCACAATGAAGTAGCGCATATTATCTTGATGCATGCTAGCTATTAATTCCTTCCATTTCTTTATCCAAGCATGTCTATGAGTTTGTGCAAAGGATCTATGAAGTTGGCTATATTCATTCATGTCCATGTGTTTGTTTATATGCCTTAATAGTAAAGCATGCTTTATGTACACATATGTGGCTCTTTATTGCTCATATGGTATAATCTAAGCATGTCTATGTGTTTGCAAGTCAAATATGTCTATGTGTTCGATGAAATTCCATAATCAAGAATATGTATAGATTTGTGCTCCAAATGTTTGACTTGCTATTGTGATGTGTGGTTGATAGAGCGTAATTAAAGGTTAGATGTAATTGAGTTCCTTTAGCTTTAAATCTAGCTAATAGTTGTCCGCCTTAATCTAATTGACCTTAATTGGCCTAGGTTTTAACTTTGAACCCCACTAATGGTTTAGACATTAGGGTAAGATCAATCAACATCGCATAGAAAGTCTAACTAACTAGCCTAAAAACCATAGGCAATAAGGACAAAACTATGCTCTAGAATGGATCCATCTAGGGATAAAATTGCATTGAGGCCTAGAGGATAATAAGGTAGTTAATTAGGAGTTCTAGCAACAGCAACCTAAAATCCATCAAATAGCCTCCAATCAAGAATATAATATCACCTCCATAATCAAGTGTGAGTCACCCTAATCCTCATCGTTTGTGTTTCTTCCCTCTAGCTAGTTTGATTTCTATTCCTCTCTCACCTTTAGTTTATCTTGCCTTTAATTTTATTTACTTTACATTGGGCTCCATTCAATCCAAGCAAACCAAAAAATTGGCAGTTTAAGACTTAACGTAGCTTTCTAGGATGCACATAACCTAGGCACGTAGTCCAAATCACTTTGGGTTTGATGGATGATGATAAGGAATATATGGTTGGAACTGTTGAAGCATCTGCATGGGAATCTGCTCATTTAATCAGACAAATGTTTGTAACTTTGTTAACTACTAATTCATTATCTTGACCAGAGGTTGTTTGGGAGCAATGCTGGGAATTATTTTCTGATGATATCCTATATCGACAATGGTTGATTTTGAAATATCTAGGTAATAGTTATTCAATTAATCAAGTAGTGTCTTATATTATTGATTATTTTAACTATTTCTTTTAGAATAAAATTTGGTCAACTTCATAAAAAAGTTACAATTAGATGAAAATTTTAATTTGGGTTGTATACATAAACATGAACACACACACACACCCTTATATGTGTGAAAGATGATTTATTTAAAATTTTTCTTACTTTTGTAACCTATTTTTTTTTTTTTCAATATATTCATCTTTACATGTTTCATGGTTCACAACATCATGTAATATGAAATGAAAAAGAAAAAATTGATTGAGATGTACATATTAGAGAAAATATTTTTTAACATGAAATTAACATTTCTTTAATACTATTTATACGGCCATTTTTGTAAGGTACATATATTTTTTATGGCTTTTTGTCTTAGATTGCATTTAATTTTTTGGGATTATATAGTTTATCATATATCAGTTGATTGAACGAGTATGATTAATTTTTTCTCTTTCTATTATATTTGATATCACAATTGATTAATTATTTGATATTTTCATTAGAATTGCTGTTGGAAGATAATGTGACAAAGAATTTTTCTTTGCTTGAAATCCAAAAGCTGTTGAACATCAATGGTCGAAACATACATGATTTTCCATCATTGCTATTGCCAGAAGCACTTGATTTATTTGTGGTTCAAAATAGATTGATTCTGGTGGAATTATGATAGAAATGCATTAAAAGTTGAACCTGATCGGTTGATTACCAATTTGAATAATGAACAATTGACTTTATTTAATATTATCATAGATGTTGTTAAGTTGAATTTAGATGGTGTTTTTTTCTTATATGGATGTGGTGGCACTAGGAAAACCTACGTATGGAGAACATGACATTGTTACATTACACTCCTAAAGAGAAACTGTGTTGAATATTGCATCAAGTGTGATTGCTACTACATTGATATTGTTAGGATCAAGTTGCTATACCATAGGGTTTAGATTTCCATGTCTTTAAAAATTATTATAAGCTCAAATCTAATATGGTAGTGGAAATAGCAACAAAATACATATTTGCACATATGAGCACATCATGAAAATAACATAAAAGTATTAGGGTTAGGGTAATATACCCTCAAAGCTTGTAGATAAAGGTGATGGCCTCTTTATTTTGCAATATCCACCACGAATAGCCTCCCAATTGACCTTCTTTACTATAATCATGTTCCAATGGCTTGAATCAATAGTGCTATATAGTGGGCCAGCACTAAAAGGGCTATAATTTAGGGTCAATTGGCGTATTATGTGTTTTAGGTATGCTGCATGAAATTTCCTGCACACCTATTCTTAAATTGCAAAGAGGCTCAAACGGGTTTTGGCATAACCTCACTATTTGTAGTGCATGACACCTCCAATTGGATAAGGTTCTAGGAATAAAGTTGTTTCCAACTACACCCCTCCATTACCCCTTCTAAAAATGGAATATTCTTTACGGATAAGATCATTCAACATATTCCTTTCTCTCGCACACCAAAATATAAAATGCCACGTGGGGCCTGCTTGTCCTATTAAGATACCTATAAATTAAATAAGGAAAAACTTAGATTAAAATCCTTTTTCTTTTATTCCAAATTTATATCTCAACCAAGCATCCACATAATTAGATAACATTAATTAATTACATCTAATTGGAATTGTGACTAGCGAAAGGACTAAACGACATAATTAATTAATTACAACTAATTGAAATTATGACTAGCGAAGGGACTAAAAGATGTAATTATCCTTGGCTCCTAAAATGACCAAAATGCTCTCCATCGCTTTGGTGATTAAGGCCATTTGACCTCGGTCTATTTCCACCATAAGAACAAAGCTGCATTCCAAGAATAATTACTGGCTAAGCAGGACCAGGCACCAAGTAGCCATTGTTTTTTACCAAACCCAGTGAAATGATCAAAATGCCCCTCTATGTACACCCATAATCAACAATGGTCCATATAAGTAACATCACCTCTAAGACTATATCTGGAACCTCGGAATCTCTAATCCAAGATAGTGATCACCAACTAGTCATGGATCTCTTGATCTAAGGTGTGACCCACAAGCTAAATGACTGATATACCCCTAAAGGGTAATATCACTAGATCTAGATTTATGATGACCAATAGGACAAACTGAAAAGGGCACATAGACTTTACTATTGCATATATGTGTCCCAACTGAACAGAACACAACACCTAATATATGAGGCAGACAATTTTATTAAATAAGGCATCTCCTCATTATGCATCAAAGTCCTATATCCTAACGCCGTTAGTTCATCCACATATGCTCAAGATTAAGAGCATTGGTCACTTGAAAGCAGTGAGTATCTTGACTTTTTATGTGATGGCACGATTCCAAAAGACATACTCACGATAGCCTTATCCAATGTGTGACACACACTAGGAGCGAAGTTCGAAAAGACCCTCCAACGATTTAGGTAGATCACCCCTATTGAGAGACTTGCCATTATAGTCTTATCCCAGTAGAGCTCCCATCACTAGTATTCGGCTATAGACACTTTTATGATATACCCAAAACGAGACTAAGACCTACTATGTGTCCAGTCTTACTACAAACCCAAGTTGTTGGTTTTAATCATTAGATCTTTACACAATGTATCACACACATACACCAGAGATAATGCATGTAAAGATGCTTAGAAATATATACTATGATCAAATATCTAGTCCAATATCCATATACAAGTAGTCTTTAGGGCATACAATCCTAACATATATTAGGCGTCCGAATAGCTCATTCTCAATTTGCGATCTCCTTATGCATATACGCCATGTGTAATATAAAGGAAGTCAGTCCATTCGTTAGTTTATTAAAAAAAAGCTAAATTGATAATTTGGGATGAAGCTCCCATGGTCAATTGCCTCTATTTTAAAGCATTTGATCATATATTATGAAATATTCTATGTTCCAGTCAGTTTGATAGTCAGAATGTCCTGTTTAAAGGTAAATTGATTGTATTTCGAGGTGATTTTCAACAAACACTACCAGTAATACCCAAAGGTTCTACAGCTGATATTGTGGATGCAGTGGTAAATTCATCTTATTTGTGGAATAGTTGTCGGGTATTGACATTGACAGAGAATATGAGGTTATGCTCAAATGACACATCATCTGATTTTGATAAGATTCGTGAATTTGCAAAATGGATTTTGTCTATTGGTAATGGGTCAACTAGCATCAACTCTTATGATACGACGTTGGTTTGCATCCCAGATGAGTTGTTGATAATAGAATATGAAGATCCTATTGCGGCTATCATTGCTAATAATTATGATGGTTGGAATGATAATACTACAAATGAGGATCGAGCTATACCGGCACCTACACTAGACCTTGTGGACAAAATTAATGATATCTTTTGCCTAGAGATAAACAAGTGTATTTGAGCTCTGACAATGTTTGCCATATAGAATTAGGTATGCATTCTGCTGACACATTTGATTTTTGACATTTTGAATTGTGTTAAGGGTTCTACAATGCCAAACCGCATTTTGAAATTAAAGATTGGTGAGCCTGTGATTTTGATGCGTATTATTGATCAAACAAGTGGATGGTGAAATAGAACTCGATTGAAACTTACACAACGTGGAAGACATGTCATACAAAGCAAAATATTAGGCGGTCATTATGACAGATATATGGTTTGTATACCTCTCATGGTGCTTACACCATCACATGCTTGATTACCTTTCAAAATGCAACAGAATCAATATTGCGATGGCTATAAATGAGAGCCAAGGTCAGCCTCTATCCAAAGTGGGTGTATATTTGCCACGATCGTTATTCACTCGTGGTTAGTTGTATGTTGCGGTATCATGTGTAACTAATAAAAAAGGGTTGAAGATTTTGGTTCATGATGCAAATAGAGTACCATTGAAAGAAACTAAAAATGTTTTACGTCACAAATTTTTTTTAGCAATTTATGATTAATGAATGAAGAATTTCATATTTATTCTTATATGAGTTTATGCATTTTACTTACACTTATATATGATTTTTCATTCGTCATGGTTTAATTAATTAACTTAAATTATAGCTGGCATCAGCTCTTTAATTACTCCATTCTTTCAACATGTATATAAAGATTGATTTATTATAGCAGATTTAAACTAATTACCAAATATTTATTGTCTTGCTCATAGTATACTTACTATGTGGAAATAGATGTCACATAATTAAATGGATTAAAAAATTAATTTTCATTTAAACTTTTTGAAGAGACCATTCAACTCAATTTAATAAATTACATTTGTGAAATATATTATATACATATAATGGTAACTTCAATATATATTTTCTAATGAAAACTAGCATTAACTTTGATTACACATGAATTTTAATTATTATCGTATTTATATATTTTCCCATATTAATTATATGCTTATAATAATTAAATAATTAAATTTAACTTATTGATCGCTAGACTGTACCCACTTCGTGCAATCATGCAAGATAGTAATACGAAATAAATGTGATATTTCATCAATCGTCCCTTCATTGTAATTGGTTAAATGCCTGCTTGCTTTTCTCTTTATGCAAGTACCCCATAAGCATTAAATGCTAAATGTCGTTTAGATTATGGTGTCAATGCTCACGAGGTGCATAGCAAAGTAAATGTCTTTTATATACACATGCTTCTACGCACATTCACCGAGATTTATCAACTGACAACTTTTCAAGCCCATGAATACACACATATATATACATAATTTCACGGTAATCTATTTATATACCATGGCGTTTAGCTTATTAAGTCCATATCTTATAGTAGATAAATTCATGCGACATGTTAATATGCTATTGCTATTCAGGGAGTTCATGAAACGTTATCAGTATATATTCATTAACAATGCAGCAAGAAGTCGAAAAAAAGTATCATTACGCGTGCGATGCACTGTGCCATAAATAGTCTTGCAGCTTTTTAAGATCAATTTTCTTCAATTATGCTTGGGTATAAATATGCATTGCTTTCTTAATTCTTTTATCAGACCTTTGTTAATTATATTTGTGCTATCCACCTATTGCACTTGAAATTCAGGTATACAAGTATCACAAGCTTAAACATGTTTTATTTATCAAATGAATAATAATTTGATTGATACGTGATTTTTCATTTTTTTTTAGAATGAGTGAACATGACGAATATGCTACAAACTCAAATGATATAGATAAGTTTTTACAGTACTTAATTTATTATGTAATTCCCATTACATGTCATAGTCATACACATATATATATATATACACGCGCAAGCACACTACACATTTCTTTTTATAGGACATCAATTACTTCTTAGTTGACAATCCAAAAGATATCTTGCTAAATGATAACTGCATAATGGATGAATTTTATTTACTATATTATATGCATTTTAATTTTCTTATATATATATATTATTTATTTATTTCCTACATTTATTTCTACAATTTGATGGTAATGATAATGAATGAATACAGATAAAAACTTTTATGATATATCAGCATCAGCTTTATATAGGAAAATTGCTTATTTTAAAAGTAACTCATTATATATAAAATATTTATATTTAACAATTAATTCTAATGCCTTGATGACTGTTACAGGACCAGATTGAAGACAATATGGCTGATCATTCCATCGAGCAACCATTGCTTGCATCAATTTGCGGCAACAAAATCATGTAGTTTTAAATGAAGAATTGCCTGATCAACCTGAGAACATGAGTCATATATTCAAAAGTTATCACCGCTTAAGATATCACACGGGTCGAGTGACTCAATGTGAACTATAGACGGTGTAATTGGCTCTAGAGCACACGATAACATTCATTTAATTTTTTTCACATGAAATTAAGTATTTTATTAAGTAATTCATTGCATTCACTCTAGCTGCTTCTTCATACGTTATATACATAGTTCACTGATATATACGTAATTAAATCGTGTTAAATGTTAACGCATGAATTCCATTCTTTTAATTAATTATATTTAATACTAGACATTTTTATAATATACACTTATATATACATATATATATATATATATATATATATATCTTATTAAACAGTTTTAAATTATTTAGGTAACATATCAATGAATACTAGTTTTTAAGTAATTATACGTCATGGTAGAATTTTTGAGTATATATGTTTGTTGAATGTAGCTCGTATTCTTGGACAATAAGAATAGCAGATTTCCTTGTTAGCATATTACCTTATTCGCTTGTTACCTTTTGTAGCACATAATTAATTAGTTGCCTTTTCTGCTTAATAGGTTTAGGAAACCTTTGCACTATAAATATGTGGCAATACTCATTATGTTATGTGTGAGAGAGAAACCAAAGTGAGAGCCTTGTAGCATTCGTGATTAATAATATTATTCTCTGCTGCCCGTGGACGTAGGCTTTAAAGCCGAACCACGTAATTCTTGTGTCCGTTATTTCTTCTCGTATTCTTCGAGTTTGCATGTTTTTCCCCAACAAACTGGTATCAGAGCTTAGGTATATTCCGCTGTGAGAGAGAAACCAAAGTGAGAGCCTTGTAGCATTCGTGATTAATAATAGAATCATTCTCTTCTGCCCGTGGACGTAGGCTTTAAAGCCGAACCACGTAATTCTTGTGTCCGTTATTTCTTTTCGTATTCTTCGTGTTTGCATGTTTTTCCCCAATAAACTGGTATCAGAGCCAGTGCCTTGAAAAACCAAAACTCAATTAAAGTCAAACCAACAAGTGCCCTGAAAAACCAAATAAGCTTCAAGCCAAACAAAGCCTTAAAACCATCGTTTGCTGCCAAAATTGAAGCTCACGTTTTCATTAATGAAATTGCACAATATTGGTACCAAAAGTTTCCTCCCGTCGAGAGGAGTTGATCGACGGTATTCACGTCACGTATTGGTGGTTGGAATCACGTTTTTCGAAACTTGAAGGTCGCAGATTTTCTTGGGGGTCACCGACTGTGCTCCGGTGTGAATATCGGCAATTGAAAGGTGCCGTGAGGTATACGCTCGACGAGGATCAATTTGGTACAAGCGGTGCGAAGTTTCGTAGATCGGATTGAGAGTTGCCATTGGAGAAGCCTTGAAGCTCTCCGGGGACAAGGTGGTTGTTGGCGGAGTTCCAGTGGGTTATTCGGTGTTTAGAGGCTATTGACCAACTTGCCGTTCGACGAGGAGAACAACGGTAGTTGTCGCGTCGATTTTGGTGGCCGAACAAAGAAGTTAGCGTTGGGTCGGGTTGGTTTTTTGTTTGGGTTGAAAAGTGGTGAAGAAGAAAGCACCTGCGGGTTCTTGGGTATTGGTTTCAGGTCAGATTGGTTATTGAGTTTGGGTGGTTTGAATTTGTTCTTAGACGGGGGTGTTTTTTTTTTTGGGTCGAGTAGAGTTTTTTGGTGGAGTTTGGACTGCGTTTTATTTTTTGTTGGGCTCTAGGTTTTGTTTTAGGCTTGGATTGAAAGTCTTAGGTTGTTGTTGTTTTTTTTGGTGTGTTGGGCTTGGGTAGTTTCCAAAAAAAAAAAAAAATTTCTTTGGGCTTGGGTTTTGGATATAGCCTAAGAGGAAAAAGAAAAGAAAAGAGTTTTTATTTTTGGATTTGGGCCTAGTCCAGAAAACAAGAAAAAAAAAACTGATTTGACCATCTGACCAGATTTGACCTTTGACCAGCGTTGACCAGCGTTGACCGGGTTTGACTTTGACTATTGACCATTGACCAAGGGTTGACCAGATTTGACCAGAGCCTTGCCCCACGTTTTTCGACGTGCTGAGTCCATTTTTGGGCTCTGTTTTTCCAAATTCTACTCCAAAGTACGTGTTTAGGGACAGTGTTGACTTTGACCAATAGGTTTGACTTTGACTAGTGTTGACCAAAGTTGACCAGGGGTGTTCCTAAGGTTTATCAACGTGCTGAATCCGTTTTTGCGGTCCATTGAGACAAATTCCATCTCGAAGTGTGAGTTTTGAGCAAACGAAGTTGTCTTCCACAGGTGAAAAGTTTGAAATCGAGAAGTTTGACGGGAGAACGAGTTTCAGTCTTTGGAGGATCAGATTCAAGGCATTTATGACAATGCAAGGACTTTGGAAAGTCATTGAAGAAGTGATCCCGGTAAAGATGGAACCAGCAGCAAGAGAAGAACTCGAAACGAAAGCCTTGAGTGCAATACATATGTCCGTGACAAATAAAGTATTGCTAGAGATTGCTGAGAAAACGACAGCAGTTGAGGCTTGGAATACTTTGGTGGAATTGTATGCATCTAAATCTCTCACAAATCGCCTCTACTTGAAGAAGCGATTGTATCATCTTAGAATGAAAGAAGGTACCTCACTAAAACAACACCTTGATGAGTTTACCTTTTGTTTTATTGCTTTGAAGGATGTGGGTGCTAAAATTGATGACGAAGACCAAGCTATGATCGTATTATGCTCCTTACCACCTTCATATATGAACTTTGTGGACACTATGTTGTACGGGAGGGATAAACTTACCTTTGAAAATGTAATTACTTCATTAAAATCAAAGAATCTTCAAACACGTATTCCGGGACATAGGGAAGAAGTTCATGGGGAACGTTTAGTGAGTAGAGGGAGATCGGAGAATAGAGGGGGATTTTCGAGTAGAAAGAAAAGCAAGTCAAGGTCAAAATCAAGAGTAAGGAAGCTACGCTGTTTTAAGTGTGGTGAAAAGGGTCACATTAAGAAAGAATGTCCAAAACTGAAAAAGGGAAAGAAAAAGGTGGAGAATTCAGCTAATGTGGTGGAGAGTCTTGTGATGATGGAGATAACTCGAGTAGTCTTGGGAAGTTTTGGTGTGAGTGGATCACGATGGCATAATCAATGGATTCTTGATACTGGTGCAACGTTCCATATGTGTCCTAGGCGCGACTGGTTCTCTTCTTATTCCAAAAGAGAAGGGAAAGTCTTTCTAGGCAATGATCTTTCGTTGAAGGTGGAGGGAATGGGTATCGTAAATATCAAGATGTTTGATGGTATTACAAGATCTCTCGAGTGTTGGCATGTACCGGAGCTGAAGAAAAACTTGATTTCTCTTGGACGTTTGGATTCTCATGGATACAAATTCCGAAGTGAGAATGGTGTCTTAAAGGTGACCATAGGTGCAATTGTGCTCTTGAAAGGAAACTTGACTGGCGGTCTATATGTCCTTCAAGGTAGTACAGTTACAGGTGTTGCAGCTGTTACATCCGAGGAGAGTGATAATGACACTATGCAGTTGTGGCACAAAAGGTTGGGCCATATGAGTGAGAGGGGACTGACCGAGCTGAGTAAGAGGGATTTGCTTTGTGGACAAAGAACTGGAAAGCTTGAATTCTGTGAGCATTGTGTCTTTGGAAAGCAAACCAGGGTGAAGTTCAGCAAGGGGCAGGAGAACACCAAAGGTATACTTGATTATATTCATTCTAATCTTTGGGGTCTTAATAAAGTTCCTTCCAAGAAAGGTGCCAGGTATTACATCACTTTCATTGATGCATACTCTCGGATGGTGTGGGTATACATCTTGAAAACTAAAGATAAGACGTTTCCAACATTTGTTGAGTGGAAGACGTTGATTGAGAAGCAGACTAGTAAACAAAGTAAGCGTCTTAGGACTGACAATGGGTTGGAATATTGCAATAAAGAGTTTGATGAGTTCTGCAGGAAACATGGCATTGTGAGACACTGCACATGTGTAAGGACACCACAACAGAATGGAGTTGCAGAACGCACGAATAGAACTCTGGTGGAGAGAGCTCGTTGTATGCTCTCCCAATCTGGTTTGAGTCAAGACTTTTGGGCTGAAGCCGTCAATATGGCATGCTACTTGGTGAATAGGTCTCCATCCAAAGCTATTGAATTGAAAACTCCTTTTGAGTTATGGTCTGGTAAGCTTGCTGGCTACTCTCGATTGAGGGTGTTCGGTTGCTCTGCATACGCTCACGTGAAGGATGGCAAGTTGGAGCCGAGGGCAAAGAAATGCATATTTCTAGGCTATGCGTCTGAGAGGAAAGGTTACAGGTTGTGGTGCACAGATCCAAAGTCTCCAAGTTTCCTCATCAGCAGGGATGTCATATTCAATGAGTCTGCTTTATTAGACTAAGAAAAGGAGAAAGTGGTAGCTGGTCTAGACCACGGTGTCAAAGAGCAGGTGGAGGTATTTGCTGATGTTCCAAATGTTCCATCTAGCAGCCAAATTCAACCGACTCAATCAACTGAGGTGCATGATCAAAATGTGCTTGAACAACAGAAGTACAGCATTGCCACTGGGCGAGAAAGAAGATAGATTAGAGAGCCTCAAAGGTACGGATACGCTGATCTTGTTGCTTATGCTTTGACTGTTGCCAAAACAATTGAAGGACATGAGCCGAATTCATACAAAGAGGCCATATCTGGGAAAGATTCTGCTCAGTGGGTGGGTGCCATGAGTGAGGAGATTGAGTCTCTTCATAAGAATCAAATATGGGAGCTTGTTGAATTGCCTAAGGGACAGCGAGTTGTCGATTGCAAATGGGTTTACAAGAAAAAGGAAGGTACTCCATGGGTTGAAGGTCCTCGATACAAGGCACCGTTGGTGAAAAAAGGGTATACACAAAGGGAGGGTGTTGACTTCAATGAAGTGTTCTCTCCGGTTGTGAAGCATAATTCCATTAGGGTTTTACTTGCCTTGGTTGCTCTTCATGACTTAGAGCTTGAGCAGCTAAATGTGAAAACGCCATTTTTGCATGGTGATCTTGAAGAGCAAATTTACATGAGTCAACCGGAGGGGTATGTAGTTCCTAGTAAGGAGAACTATATTTGCAAACTGAAGAAGTCCTTGTATGGGTTGAAGCAGTCACCTCGGCAATGGTATAAGAGATTTGACACATTCATGGTAGGTGCTGGATACACAAGGAGTGCCTATGACAGCTGTGTGTATCTCAAAAGGTTTCTAGATGGTTCGTTTGTGTACTTGCTGTTGTATGTCGATGATATGCTTATTGGTTCTAAAAGCATGTCTGCAATCGACGAATTAAAGAAGCAGCTAGGTGATGAGTTTGAGATGAAGGATCTTGGAGCAGCGAAGAAAATTCTTGGCATGGAGATTCATAGATATAGAAACGCTGGGAAGCTGTTCTTGTCTCAACAGAGTTATATGGAGAAAGTGCTACAGCGTTTTGGGATGCTGAAAGCAAAGCCTGTGAGTGTGCCGCTTACTGCTCATTTCAAGTTGTCTGTAGATTTGTCGCCTAAAACTGAGGAGGAGGTGGAGCATATGTCTCATGTTCTATACTCGAGTGCTGTTGGTAGCTTGATGTATGCTATGGTGTACACTCGTCCTGATATTTCACATGCAGTTAGTGTTGTGAGCAGGTATATGACATCACCTGGGAAAGCACACTGGGAAGTGGTGAAATGGATAATGAGATATTTGCGTGGTACTACGAATGTAGGTTTACTATTTAACAAAATGACTGGAGATTGCGCGAGGTTGGTGGGTTATTGTGATTCAGACTTTGTGGGTGACCTTGATAAGAGAAGATCTCTGACGGGTTACGTGTTTACTCTTTCTGGATGTGTTATCAGTTGAAAAGTGACATTACAGTCTACTGTGGCATTGTCGACTACTGAAACGGAGTACATGGCAATTGCAGAAGCTGTGAAGGAGGCCATGTAGTTACAAGGCTTGGTTCATGATCTTGGACTACAACAAGATACAAGTGCAGTCTTTTGTGATAGTTAGAGTGCAATTCATCTGACGAAGAATCAGATGTATCATGAGAGGACTAAACACATTGATATCATATATCACTTTATCAGAGATGTTGTATCACAAGGAATCATATTGGTGCAGAAGATATCTACCCATGAGAATCCAGCAAATATGATGACTAAGGTGGTTCCAGTCAGCAAGTTTAAGCATTGCTTGGACTTGGTTGCTATTTGCGGTGCGGAGCATTGAGCTCTTAGAGGCAGTTGGCTGCAGGATGATGGTGTATTGATTGGAGCAAATACGTGCCAAAGTGGAAATTTGTTGAATGTGGCCCGTATTCTTGGGCAATAAGAATAGCAGATTTCCTTGTTAGCATATTACTTTATTCGTTTGTTACCTTTTGTAGCACATAATTAATTAGTTGCCATTTCTGCTTAATAGGTTTAGGAAACCTTTGCACTATAAATATGTGGCAATACTCATTATGTTATGTGTGAGAGAGAAACCAAAGTGAGAGCCTTGTAGCATTCGTGATCAATAATATTATTCTCTGCTGCCCGTGGACGTAGGCTTTAAAGTCGAACCACGTAATTCTTGTGTCCGTTATTTCTTCTCATATTCTTCGAATTTGCATGTTTTTCCCCAACAATGTTCTTATTACAAAAACTATATTTTCTAATTTGTACTTTTAAGCGCTTATTTTATGTCATCTTAATCTTTTTCTTTTAAGGTACGTCTACAATTGAATGGATCTTATATTTCTAACAAACAAAAGACCTTTGACGTTGATGATTTCCCAAGAAATGTATATGTCACATATGGCAAATATTTGAAAAAACTAGTATGAGTTCGAATATATACATTCATTAAATTTATATCATATATATTATGAAACTAATATCTTATAATTCTACTTCCATTTTTTTTTTATCTAGATTGTACCAAAACAAATATGCTAATGCAAAATGCTTATGTGATATTTAATAAGTTGCACTTAAATCAATTAAAGGAGATTTCAAGGATTGGGGTTGTTGGAAACGAAGAGGATCATGCTTTATGTTGAAAGGTTGGGCTATAATTTGCGACGCATTTCATTTGAGGAAAGGGAATGTTTGTGTGTTTGAATGTACGGATTCAATCTATCATTTCTCATTTCGTGTGGTTAGTTAGTAGATTGTGATTGAATATGCAACCAAGTAACGTTATATGAAATTAATCTATAAATGCCATATGAAAGTTTATATTTTTTTAATTTGCTTTTTATCTTATAATTACGGTTTGATTTAATTTCCACAACAATGTAATTTGAAACAGAAATATTTTTTTCCTATTCATTGTAATTGGTTTTGTCCATTGTAATTAGTATTTATACTTTTCAATGTTTAATTTCACATTACTACACGTGCAACGCATAGGTGGGACTCTAGTATCATATATTTTAAGAATCTATTATCCCAAACTTGGCATGTGTACATCGTAATTTATATCCGTTGATCACACTTGTAAATATATAATATCCAACTTAAAAATTAGTGAAAAAAATTATTTTTAATATTTGGTTTTCCTTTTTTTGTTTTAATAATTATAATATTATATCACCTAATTACATTTGAATCAATGTAGAATCTTGATAAGATGTAAGAAAATATGAAATATATTAATCTGAAAAAAATTAACATTCACTTAGATTACATAAAATTTTTATTATATTCTGTGCAATGCACCGGACTAGCGGCTAGTTATATAATATTGTGTTACGTGTGCTGTGAGAGATTGGTGGGTGGGCTGTTGGGCGTTATGGGTTCGTGGGAGGAAAACTTGGGTTTTAAATGGCCAGGTGAGGGGTTGATCAAGTGGGCTTTGTATAAAAAAATATGGTTGCTCCTTTAATTTCTTTCAATTTTGCTGCGTGTTTTTGAAAATGTGCTGCTGCTTCCTTTTAAATATGAGTGTGTGTGGTGTAAGGTTGTGTGATTGCATGTAAACGTGGGTTGTATGTGTGTGTGTGTGCTTATATTATTATTATTGTTGTTGTTGTTGTTGTTCTTGTTCTTTTTAATTCTATTCTAACCAACTAACTAAAATCTAAATAACTTAATTAATACCATTAAAGTATGTCCTAAAACCCTAATATTTAATTAAGATGCTCTAATGCTAATTAATAATCATTAATTAATCCTAACTAATTAAATAACTAAAATAATTTAATTAAACTAATGAGTATAATTAATTAACTAGATTATTAATTTAACTAATCAACTAATTAATTAAATTAAAACCTAACTAATTAACAACAAATAAAAAAACTAGATTAAATTAATACTAACTAAAATAAAAATAATAAAGGCATAAAAAGGTAATGAATGGCACACAACGCAAAAACACTTAATAAACACTCAAAAGCATAAAATAGACAACATTAGTACCAGAATACGTGCACATACTCTTTCCAAATCATCTAATTGATAGCCAAAAATGCAAACACATCAATACCCTCAAACCTTCTCCTTACTTGTCCTTAAGCAAACCGATACCAAAGCTCATCTTTATATTTTTCTAAGAATTGTCAGTTGCATTGACTCAATATCCTTTCAACTCTAAGGGGTACGAGGCCTTACTCCTTTAAGAACACACCAAGTGTGTTTAAGCCACTACACTGTCATGCTAAAAGCAAATGCACACCATAGGTGTTGATGCTTCTTGCCTCCTCTACACTCTCATGGTCCATTCAACATACCCTTATCCCTTTTATTCAAGGGAATAGAACAACGTAAAGAAAGAAAATACAAACACAATGGCTCACTTTTGATGGAAAGGGCCTTATTCGGAATATAACAAAAGAACCAAAAACATCATCATGACAATCATTCACATACTTTTTCTTTTTTTTTTTATAACTTTTTCCCTTTTTGCTCTTTTTCTTTTTCTCCTTTTTTTTTTTTCCTTTTTTCACAACTTTGTAATTTTTTTTCTTTTTTCACAACTTTATAATTTTTTTTCTTTCTTTTTGGAAATTCATAACAACTAGAGGTTAAGGCACACCAAAAGAACCACTTAAGGAAGGGTACTATAGGATCAATGATATTACATGTGGTCTATCTTAGTTCATATTTTTAAAAAAATTCTACCAAGAAAACGTGTTAGGAAAATAAAATAATTTAGGAAAATAAAATAATCACATAACACACACAAGAACATGCTTAAGAACATATAGAACATAACTAGTATTTGCGAAATATGTAAAGCTAACCTCTTGAAGTGTGGGGCCTTTGATGAAGCTATAACTGTCACGAGCTTTGTTCTTGCTCACAAACAAGGCCACAAAAATTTTTACTAAAAGCGTGTCGCAATAGACAACTCCCTAGCCTTCTTTCCTATGATTGAAGAGACTTATCTTGAGAGAATAGTCTTTTGTGTGGGAAGAGGCAAAGCAATATGCTTTTGAAAAACTAGAGCAAAAATCACATAGTAAGTGTGTACTATGTGTTGTAGTATTTTCTTGCCAAAGAGGAAGAAATCAACTACAAAGTGGATTACATAAATGGTGTAGGGTCTTGCCTATTGATAAAAAGAATCTTGGCACCCCAAGTTGGTAATCTTTCCATGTGGGAGAAAATTTCTCATGTAGTAATTCCTTTATGCAACTTGTCCACTTGTCTTGGAAGACTTTTGCAAGTTGTCAACTCATCTAGTAAGACTTGTGGAGGTTGTCCACTTGTCTTGAAAAACTTGTACAAGTTGTCCACTTGTCTTGGAAGATGTGGGCCAACCCCACCATCCAAGCCCAACACATAGTCCATAATCCATAATCCATGTGGAGGCCTAAGCCTAATAGGAAACCAACCTATCCTAATTAAGTTATCTTGGACTCTAAAGAAAGCCCAAACTCAATTCCAAGCTTTTGGCCCAATAAGGCTACTACTACAATATGAAATTTGCTCTTTCAAAATTACTCTCTCAAAGTCATTTCAAATAGAGAAAGGACCAAGACGACACAATTAACCTTGGCTTCCAAAAATAATAAAAAATGTCCTTGTCCTATCTAGGCAACATAATAATTATTTTTAACTTCGATCTATTCCACCATAAGATCAAAGTTGTACTCCAAGAATAATTGCTATTACCCAGAAGCTTATCACAAAAGAATGTGAATTTTGTCTTTGCCCTACTAAATAATCGACCATAATGCCCTTCTATGTATACCCACAGCTAAGGCCGATCCTTTGGCTTGTGTACTATCACCTCCTTAGCTACATCTTTTTTTGTTGGGTTTTTTGTCCTATTGTCAACCATCCTTGGTAGTGGAATCTCTTGATCTAGGGAGCGACCTTAAGCCATATGATCGATACATCTATAAATTTAGTATCACTAGATCTAGATTCGGATGATAAATTTGGACAATCCTAAAGGGGGCACATAGATTCCATATTGCATATGCATGTTCCAATTAATTAGAACTTAGCACTCAACGCACAAGGCTGTTGATCCTAATAAAGTAAGATCTCACCCATAGTGAATCAAATTACCAAATCCTAACTTCGACATATGCTTAAGATTAAGAGCAATGATCATTTAGTAGCAGTGAGTATCTTGTTTTCTTTCTTTGATAGTATATCTCTAGAAAACATACTCACAATGGTCCTGTCCAATATGTGACACACGTACTATCGAGACAAATCTGGAAAGTCCTCTAATGACCTAGGTAGATCACCCTCACCAATAAGACTTGCTTAATATAACCTTATCTGAGTAGACTGCCCAACACTATCATTCGGTTGCGGACTCAATTTATGACATGACTAAATCATAGACTTGGACTTACTGTACGTCCAGCCTTACTGCAGACCCAAGTCATTAGTTCCAGTAAAGGGAACTTTATACATACATCAATAAAACATACCAGAGATAATACTTAAATAACTCATAATGTGATTTAACAAAATAATTATACATTATTTAACATCCAAAATGTCATATATAAGTGAGATTTAGGGCATACTAATCCTAACAATCTCTCACTTGCACTATAGATCACTTTTGCACAACTTAATACCCATAGATTCCAAATATGCGTTAAACATTTTCTCTGGAAGAGTCTTTGCAAATGAGTCTGCCAGGTTTTCCGATGAAGCTATCTTTTCAACTACTACATCCCCTCTCTGGATAAACTCACAGATCAAACGATATTTCCATTCAATGTGTTTAACCTTTTTGTGATTCCTGGGCTCTTTGCACTGTGAAATAGCACCATTGTTTTTGCAATACAACATTATCGATTTGTGAACTGCCAGCACAACCTCTAGGTCTAAACGGAACTTTCTTAGCCATATTGCCTCTTTTACAGCCTCAGATGCTGCTACATACTCGGCCTCCATGGTATAGTTAGTAATACAATTTTGCGTTACACTTCTTCATGAAATAGCTCACTCTGAGAGAGTGAAAACACATCTAGAATTAGACATCTTGGAATCTCTATCGGACTAGAGATCCGAGTCTATATAGGCTAATGCGTTAGATTATCTGCATAGTATTCCAGCATATAATCCTTAGTCCCTTGCAGGAACTTGAATATATGCTTAACTGCAATCCAATGTGCCGGTCTAGGTTTGAATGATATCTACTAACCATGTCAACAGCAAAGTAAATATCTGGTCTAGTACATAACATGGCATACATGAGGCTTCCAACTGCCGAAGCATAAGGAACTCACTTCATATTCTCTATCTCCTCAGGTGTTTTAGGACATTGATCTCGAGATAGATAAACTCTATGTCTAAAAGGAAATGAGTCCGTCTTAGAGTTTTGCATGTTAAACCTGATCAATATCTTCTTAATAAATGAAGCTTGAGATAAGGCTAGCTTTCGTTCTTACGATCTCGCACAAGCTTGATGTCTATAACATAACTAGCTTCTCATAAATTCTTCATTTAAAATTAAGTAGAAAGCCAAACCTTAATGGATGATAATATCCCCACATCATTTCTAATTAGTAGAATGTCATCCATATATAAAACAAAAAAAGTTACAACATTTCCATTACGCCTCTTATACATGTAAGGTCTATCAATATTTTGATCAAAACCATAAGATTTAGTTGCCCAATCAATTTTGATGTTCCATGCTTTAGATGCCTGCTTTAATCCATAATGAACCTTATTAACATACAAACCATATGTTCCTGGCTTTTAGCAACATATCCATTTGGTTGTGTCATGTAAATGGTCTCGTCAAGCTCTCTATTAAGAAAAGTTGTCTTGATGTCTATTTGCTATATCTCATAGTCATAATGACATGTGATGGCAAGAAGTATCCTGATGGATTTAAGCATGGCTACTGGTGAGAAAGTTTCCTCATAATCGATCCCTTCTTTCTGAGTATAACCTTTTGCCACCAACCTTGCTTTAAAGGTTTCAACTTTTCCATCAAGTCCTCTTTTTCTCTTGCAGACCCAGTTGCACCCTATAGGTTTTACCCCTTCATATACAATTACTGGATCCTAGACTTTGTTAGAATACATATATTCTAACTCTAAATCCATTTCCTTATTTCATTGGTTGGCATCTATGTTGGAAAATGCTTCAACATAACTTATGGGATCCACACCTAATTCTTTGAAGAAGTCTGAAAGGACTTTCATAGTATCGATCAGGAGGCCTGTATTTCTTCCCACTATGATGAGACTCCGATACATTAGGTGTAATATGCTGTTGTTTTTCATTCACGGTTACCACAGGTGTTACTGGAGATTCTTGTGAAATCTCTTCTACAGAAACTTCAGAATCTAGTATTTTTTCGATCATTTCATCATTCTCTAAGTATCTAGCATGGGTACTAATGTGTTGGTTTCGTGTGTAATTTTGCATTTTATTTCTATATCTATTTTGAGGTGTTTTGTGCTCTATTAGGTGTATTAGTATTGCATTTATCATACTTGAGCATATTAGGTTTTAAATGTCTATAGTTGAGCTTAATGCATAAATGCTACACTAAAGTGCACTTAACTTGTCTTTTAGGTGAGATTTGGAATAGTACTTAGAGCTTAAAATGATGAAGATGTGATGATGAAGCCAAGCCAAAGGTGTTTTGGATGAGAAGAAAGCAAGAAGATTATATTTACAATCTCCCAAATGAAGAACAGAGTAACCGGGCGAAACTAAGCGCAACGGGAGCCAAATTTGGAGCTTGCAACCAAAGGGGACATGGACTAAGTTTGGACATGTTTATGGGGTGTGAAAGATGAACAAAAATTGGCTTGGGAGATTCTCGAAAGTGATACGAAGACATAAAAAAAACCACGCGCGAATCGGAGCCAAAACGAACCTGAATGGAGCAAAATAAGAAGAGCTAGCTGAGTGCCCTTCAGAGAACTGGTGCACCGGCTCACTAGGCCGGTAAAACCAGTGAGAAACCCTCCTTTGGCGGAATTAAGGTCCCCTGGTACCGGTGCACCGGTTTGGTGTTCCGGTAGTCGCGAAAAATTGGCTATATAAGCCTTCTTTTGGCCATTTTATAGAAGGACAAGTCATATTCTTTCACACCCATCTCTCAAAAACCTGATCCTCTCATCTCCCACCTCTCACAAACTCTTCCATACATAAAATCACTTTGGAATCAAATATTTAAGAGGATTAAATACAAGGATTTGGGCATAGCTCATGGATTGTAAAGATATGGCTTTGGATAAAAGGGTAACTTCTTTGTCTCTCTTTTATCCTAAGTTAATATATGTTTGATTAGAGCTATGTAGGGTGATTTACTCTTGTATTATGGATGATTATTACATTATTATTATAGGTATTTAATGGACTTATATATATATATATATGCTTGTGCTAAGGGTTTGGATTGGCAAATTTACATTCATGTCTATGTGTTTGTAGAAATGCCTCAAGGATGTAGCATGTGTATATTGAAGTCTATTTTACTATTAACCATTTCTAAATCATTATGCTAGGATGTCTATGTATTTTTGTGGAGATTACATGAAGTGGGTATGCTTAAATGCATGTCTATGTGTGTGTTTGCATATTTAATAGCGTAAATAGCTTCTGTTGCTTACATATCAGGTGCGATAGCTTAAATTGGTGTAATCAAAGCATGTCTATGTGTTTAATAGTAGAATATACTGGTGTATTCTAAAAATCCATGCCTTAGATGTGTTTGCTACGCGCTTTAATGTCAATTTTCGCTATTGTGATACGATCGATGGTGCACAACTAGTAACTAGCCTAGGTCGAGTCCCCTTTGGCTTTAAATTCAGCCAATAAGAGTCCGGATAGGTTTAGTTGACCTTAGTTTACTTAGAAAGGCTAGTTAGTCCACCTTAAACCCTAGGTTCATAAGGTCTATAGCTCTAAGTGGGGTGAAGGTTAGGGACAGATTCGCACTGAGTCCTAGGGCCAGATTGGGGAACTAATTAGAGGACTAAGTGCTAGGGTTAGATCGATCTACAGTCACCTAGAGCCTTATTGGCTAGCCCTAATTCCTAAGTCATAAAGACCATGCTGTACTGCTAGGCATCACCACCTAGGGACGAACCCGCACTGAGGCGTAAGGTACCAAGTAGGAGGCTACTTATAGTTCTTGATTAGAGCATTTAGTATAATTCATCAAGTAACCCTAGAATGATGTAATAATCACCATAAACAAGACATAATCACGTTAGTCCCCTATTTTCGACATTTGAATCCTCTTAGATTACTTGATTCTCCCGTCACACACACATATTTTATTTTCTTGTCCTTAGTTTAGCTTTACCTTTCCGAGTTCTCTATAAACCAAAAATCCCCTAAAAAAGTGTAGTTTAGGTCTTAACACGTAGCTCTTAAGACGCGCATAGCTTAGGACACCTTATGCATTAGGCCTCCTCATGGATTCGACCCCGCACTCGCACACACTGTACTACATCCGACCCTGTGCGCTTGCGGGCTATTTAGGCTTGTGCTCATGAATAGCGATCAAGTTCTTGGTGCCGTTGCGGGGAGGCAACGTTTGTTTGGTTTCTTAGTTTTTGTGTGTCTTACCTCGTTACGTGTTGTTTTATCTTTTCTTTTCATGTTTTCTTTATTTTGATTAATAAAAAAATTTTAAAAAAAAGTTGTTGAGCATTGTGAAGAGGTTTACTTGTATCAGTTAATCATGAATAATCATAATGCATCATGGTGGTCACTTATCTCCTTTTCCCCACCACCCGAACGTGGTCCTATTGCATGTCACATTTGTGAAAGTTTTATACATCCAACTGTTTTCTGTCCCCATGAAAATTCCCCATCTAGGGCTAATGCTAACTATGACCCCGTAGTCATGTATCATCTCATGTATCTTTATTTAGTAATCATGAATATAGGGATGCATATTCTTGTTATTGCAATCTATATGGAAGTCGTGCTCATAATTCCAATACTTGCCCTACCTTCTACCCTTATCCCCGATTGCATGCTACGACCTATGCCCCTAGCAATTGTATGGCCATGCACGCATCTTCATCATATTATCATGATTCTAGGGAACAACATCATGCATCTTCATATTGGGGTCAAGATGACTCTTTATATTTTCTACCTCATTCCTTTGAAAATCTATCCCCCGCACCATCGTTTCCCACCTACCCTTCTCCCGAGTAATATAATGGTTATGCCTATAGTGATCCCAATCAAGATGTTTCCCATTTCCACTCAGTTGAGCCCTCTTCTTTTAGGTCTTCTTCTCAAGAGGAAACATTTGATTATCTCCTATCTCTCATCCAATCTAACCAAGAAAAACTAGAGAGTTTGAAGCGAGACATCAAATCTTTAGGTGTGTCCTTGGAGAGAGTGGTTAAGAGTGTGCAACTCATGAGCGAGAATGTTGAGATACCTTTAGAACGAGTTGAAGAGATATGAGAGAGACCTAGAGATGAGAGAAATAGTGGTGAAAAAGATGATGTTTTGGAGAGACGATTAGAAAAAGAGGTCAATGGAGAGATCACATCTTGCAGTGAGGATAAGGATGAGCTTAATGATAATTTGGCTCTTGATGACTTATGAATATGTTTTAGAGAAAATAGTACCCTATCCTCCTAAGCTTTCAACGACTTCCATTGAGTCATGTGAGCCTTTTCTTTCTCCCCATCCCACACATTCCACACAGTTAGAGGTTGAGTCTCATAATCATAACACTTATTTGCATTTCGAGTCTATATTTAGGGAGTCTAGGGTACACACCTCCCTTGGGCATTCATGCATCCATGACCTGAAATCCTTTAAGTCCTCATTATCCCCTCTATGTGTGTCTACCCCATATGAAAAGCATCATGGTAAGATGACACCCATTAGTGATGAATGTATTGTTGAATTTAAAGAGACTGTAGCTAGTGAAGGTTTAAAGTCATCCATTCGGGAAAACAAGACATTAATTTCGGAGGTTTTAAATGATAAATTTCTTGGAGTTAAGAATTATTGTATTGAGGACAATAGCAACTCTAAGAAGACACTTAACAAAGAAATTGGTGTACTTGGAAGATTGGTCTACAGGTCTCTTTGGATGTTTGATGAATCATTAATGGAAATAGAGCCCATTGAGATTAAATCCACCCTTTGTGAGGAGTTAGGGCGACCTAGGCTTGATGATGAGGTACCTTATGGAGAAAACGAGTGTAGTACGTCCATTTCTTTTGTCGTTGCTTCTTCTTCTCCAAGTGTCGTTCCTACTCCCCTTTTCTATTCCGTTGAGTCTCCATCTTTGGAGCTCACATTTTCATCTAGGGTTAGAAAGCACGTTTCCTATGTTGCATGCATTAGACCTATCTTTGACCTATGGGGAGGGTGTGTTCTTAGCTCTTGATTATGAAAAGAAGGCCATGGGGTGGTTAGTTAGAAAGCAAGTGGGGCATGATCTTTCTCATTTCTGCATGACACATTCCACACTTGTGCACACATTCTTATTTGATGTTTCGGGATAAGATCTTGAAAAGAGGTGCGTTGTGCATTCATTACCTCATCATATAGTGCATGACCCTTTTCCTTCTACTGCTTGTGCTTGGTTGAATATTATGTAATTTATGCCTTGCAATTTTAAACATGTATTGCTTTAACACTAGCGCCCAACTGGACGCGTTAAATCCAGCACTACTAGGAGGCACCCTAGACATGTGTATACTTTTCTTGTTTTCCTTGTCTTTTACTTGTTTTCATTTTTCTTGTTGCTACTTATTATACTTGCTTTCTTGTTTACTTTTCTTGATTCCATTTTTCTTTTTGTTTGCTTTCTTTTTCATCCTCCCAAGTGTTGATCCTTACTTCTATTATTCCCATTCTTCATAAACCTTGCTTATCATTTGATGATGCCAATGCAAGCTCGCATGGCATATGCTACTAATTGCGTGCTTTGAGTGTTTTTCATTTGTTGAGAAATAGAGTTAGTAGACAAATTATTGATCATTGGCATCGAAGAGCTTCAAAAGGAACACAAGTTGTATTTATCCTTTCTCCACTTGTTCCTTCTTATCTACCCTGTCTCCACCACCCTTACTTGCTTTGTGTTGCCTATTTGCTTGTTGAGTAGTATTGTTCTATTTGCTTAAGGACAAGCAACGTTTAGGTTTGGGGGTGTGGGAGTTTGCTTTTATTGCTTTATGCTTTGTATAGGGTAGATGTACATTATGCGCTTTAAAATGGTGAAAATTTTTTGATTTTGATGCATATAGAGTTATTTATTTCTTGGTTGATCATTATGTTGGATTTTGTGATTGATTCAATTGATTGGTAAATATGACTTGCATTGTGGGGAAAGAATGGAGTGGTTTGAAAATCGAGTTTTAGAAGGGATGCCCTTGAAAGTTGTGGAGGGTGGCAGGAAAAAGTGTTGAAAAAGGTTGTTGATATGAGTACCTCTTTCTTGATTGGTTTTTTTTATGTGCCAAAACTTTTCTTTTTCTTTTCTTTTCTTTTTGTGCAAATATAATGCAAAGCATGAAAAATTCAAAAAAAATTCAAAAAAAGCAAAATGGTGCAAAAATATCCAAAAAAAAATTAAAAAAAGAAAAAGCTAATGACACCAAAAAATTTTGTGAATAAGTGCATAAGTGACACAATGTCAACTTAGCATAAGCTATCCTCTATGTAGATATGTGAATAAGGCTTTTTATAAGCCATTGTATATGAATATTCTCTCTCTTCTTGTCTTTGAGGCTTTGTGCATATTGAGGAGGCCATGTAGTTGAAGGGGCACGAAATCTCAACATCCCGAGTACGTGCATTAGAATCCTAAGCTTGTGGTGGTTTGGCTACTCTAGAACTTCTTACGAGGTTCGAGGCCCTTTATGAGTAGAGGGAGGATCCGAAGAGACTTGAGGATCTCTCCATAATAGGAATGCCCCCTTCATGCTTCTTAGGCTAACCATGATAGCGAGTCAATTCCCTAGGAAACCCTTTATATCGACTTTAAAGATAAATTTAAGTTTTACCTTGCTTGGGGACAAGCAAGGAGAACGTTTGGGGGTGTTGATGTACTAGTTTTGGGTGTGATTTTGCATTGTATTTTTATATCTATTTTGAGGTGTTTTGTGCTCTATTAGGTGTATTAGTATAGCATTTATATCATACTTGAACATATTAGGCTTTAGATGTCTATAGTTGAGCTTAAAGCATAAATGCTACACTAAAGTGCACTTAACTTGTCTTTTAGGTGAGATTTGGAATAGTACTTAGAGCTTAAAATGATGAAGATTGGATGATTAAGCCAAGCCGAAGGTGTTTTGGATGAGAAGAAAGCAAGAAGATTGTATTTGCAAGCTCTCAGACGAAGAACGGAGTAACCGGGCGAAACTGAGTGCAACGGGAGCCAAATTTGGAGCTTGCAACCAAATGGGACATGGACTAAGTTTGGACATGCTTATGGGGTGTGAAAGATGAAGAAAAATGGCTTGGGAGATTCTCGAAAGCGATACGAAGACATAGAAAAAAATCGCGCGCAAATCGGAGCCAAAACGAAGCTGAATGGAGCAAAATAAAAAGAGCTGGCTGAGTGCCCTTCAGAGAACCGGTGCACCGGCTCACTAGGCCGGTAAAACCAGTGAGCAACCCTCCTTTGGCGGAATTAAGGTCCCCTGGTACCGGTGCACCGGTTAGGTGTTTCGGTAGTCGGGGAAAATTGGCTATATAAGCCCTCTTTTGGCCATTTTATAGGAGAATAAGTCATATTCTTTCACACCCATCTCTCAAAACCCTAATCCTCTCATCTCCCACCTCTCACACACTCTTCCATACACAAAATCACTTTGGAATCAAGTATTTAAGAGGATCAAACACAAGGATTTGGGCATAGCTCATGAATTGTAAAGATATGGCTTTGGATAAAAGGGTAGCGTCTTTGTCTCTCTTTTATCTTAAGTTAATGTATGTTTGATTAGAGCTATGGAGGGTGATTTACTCTTGTACTATAGATGATTATTACATTATTATTATGGGTATTTGATGGATTTATATATAGATATATGCTTGTGCTTAGGATTTTGATAGGCAAATTTACATTCATGTCTATGTGTTTGTAGAAATGCCTCAATGATGAAGCACGTGTATATTGAAGTCTATTTTGCTATTAACCATTTCTAAATCATTATGCTAGCATGTCTATGTGTTTGTGTGGTGATTACATGAAGTGGGTATGCTTATATGCATGTCTATGTGTATGTTTGTATATTTAATAGCATAAATAGCTTCTATTGCTTACATGTTGGGTGCGATTGCTTAAATTGGTGTAATCTAAGCATGTCTATGTGTTTAGTAGTAGAATATACTGGCGTGTTCTCAAATTCCATGCCCTAGATGTATTTGCTATGCACTTGAATGTCAATTTCCGCTGTCGTGATGCGATTCATGGTGCATAACTAGTAACTGGCCTAGGTCGAGTCTGCTTTGGCTTTAAATCCAGCTAATAGGAGTTCGGATAAGTTTAGTTGACCTTAGTTCACTTACAAAGGCTAGTTAGTCCACCTTAACACCCTAGGTTCATAAGGACCACGCGCATAGCTCTAAGTGGGGCGAAGCTTAGGGACGGACTCGCACTGAGTCCTAGGGCCAGAATGGGGAACTAATTAGAAAACTAAGTGCTAAGGTTAGATCGATCTACACTCACCTAGAACCTTATTGACTAGCCCTAATTCCTAAGTCATAACGATCATGCCGAGTTGCTAGGCATCGCCACCTAGGGACAGACCCGCACTGAGGCTTACGGTACCAATTAGGAGGCTAATTATAGGTCTAGATTAGAGCATTTAGTATAATCCATCAAGTAACCCTAGAAATACATAATAATCACCATAAAAAAGACATAATCACCAAAGTCCCCTATTTTCGACGTTTGAATCCTCTTAGATTACTTGATTCCCCCGTCAGACACACATCTTTTATTTCCTTGTCCTTAGTTTAGCTTAACCTTTCTGAGCTCTCTTTAAACCAAAAATCCCTAAAAAGAGTGTAGTTTAGGTCTCAGCACATAACTTAGGACACCTTATGCGTTAGGCCTTCCCGTGAATTCGACCCTGCACTCGTACACACTATGCTGCATACGACCCTGTGTGCTTACGGGTTATTTAGGCTTGTGCTCACGAATTGTGATCAGGTGCTTATAATCACCTTTTACTCCTTAGGATTATAAAAGATCCTACCTCTAGTTTCCTTAGGATACCCAGTAAAATAGCACAACTCGGATCTTGGTTCCAACTTTAAAACATTACTATTAAGTACATAAGTTAGACAACCTCAAATGTGGAGATGTTTTAAAATAGGCTTATGCCCAGTTCACATTTCTTGTGGTGTCCTAGGTACTGATTTAGATGGTACCAAGTTCAAGATGTATGATGTTGTCTTAAGGGCATACCCTCAGAAAGATAAAGGTAATGATGCATGACTCATCATTGACCTTACCATATCTAATAGGGTACAATTTCTTCTCTATGCTACACCATTTTGCTAAGGAATCCCTAGTGCAATTAACTGAGACGCAATCTTTTCTTGTGTAAGGTACTCCCTAAACTCACCCAAGAGGTATTCGCCACCTCGATCAGATCGAAGGGCTTTGATACATTTATCTAATTTCCACTCTACCTCAGCCTTGAACTATTTGAATTTCTCAAAGGATTCAGACTTGCGTCGCATCAGATATATATATCCATACCTAGAGTAATCATTAGTAAAAGTAATGAAATACTCATAACCTCCTCGTACTAGTTTGCTCAAAGGACCACATACATTAGTACGAACCAATTCTAATACTTCTTTATCCCTTTCTCCTTTAGAAGAAAATGACTGTTTGGTCATCTTCTCGTGGAGACAAGATTCACACGAGGGTAGATCTTCGAGTTCTAGTGAGCTAAGATGCCCATCTTCGATTAATCTCTGAATTCGCTTTAAATTAATATGTCCCAAGCGTAGGTGCCAAAGATAAGTATCATTGATTGAAGAAACCTTCCTTTTCCAAGAATTAGTTCATTCTATATTATGCAGTGAATTTGCAATAGGTTTCATATAGAACATGTTATCATGCATACTACTAGAACATATAATATTTCCATCTCTACTAATATTAATACTAGAAAGAAAATTGATGCAAAAAACATCTAATATTAATTACAAAATAGAGATAAGGTTTTTACGTACATCTGGAACATAATAAACATTGTTAAAAAATAACTTCCTATTACATGGAAAATTTAAGCGCATTACCCAGCTTCAGAGGAAATTATCCATTAGCTAGTTCCTTCATTTCTTAAAACCAATGTAAAGAATTGCAAATATGATTAATGGTTCCAGAGTCTAGAATCCAAGAATCAGTAGAATAAACCACCAGATAGGTTTCAAGGTAGAACAAAAGAGGTGTACCTATCTGGCCTCGTGCCAGGTACTTCGGGCAATCCCTTTTCCAATGCCCTTTTTGGCCACACTTAAAGAATTTTCCCTTGGGCTTTTCATCTGTTAACTATTTGGGCTATTCACTGTTTCTTTTCTTTTTCCCTTGACCACGTTTTTGCTTTCCCTTTCCTTTGAACTTTCTTCTTTTCGGTTTAGGTCCAGAAGCGGATGCTTGAACTATGTTTACGTGGCCCTTATTTTTTATTATGGCTTCTGTAGCTCGAAGCTCTTTCATCAATTCCATCATATCCATGTTCATCTTGTCCATATTATAATTAAGCTTGAATTAGGTGTAAGACGATGGTAAGGTCTCCAAAATCATGTCTATTAAAATCATGTCTACCTTTAACAGTTCATCTATGTTTGCCCCTAGGATCTTGGTAGTATTGAAGTAATCCATCATTTTGAGCATATGCTCCATAACTGATGCTTTTTTTGCCATCCTTTAATTCGTAATTTCTCTGAGGGCACCTTGCCTTGTGGGCTTGCTCTTATCGGCAAACACACGAGAAAGTGAGGTCATGATTTCTTTTGTAGTTTCCATATGATGATGCATGCTCTGCAAAATATCTAACATAGAAGCCATCATATAGCACTTGGCCATACTATTGGCCTTCTGCCATTTTGTCTCAGCATCTGTCTGGGCTTCAAAAGAGTTTGCCCTTACAACAGGACAAGGAATTGTTAGGACATACTTGTACTCTTCTACAGTGAGTATTATGTCCAAGTTTTATTCCTAGTCCACAAAATTCAGTCCAATGAGCTTGTGCTTTTTGAGAATTGTAGCTAGTGGATTGAATGAAGATATTTTTCTAGATATATAACAATATAATCATAATTAATTTATGAGTATGGAATTAATTCATGTATAATATGTATGCAATCTTTGGAAATAAAACATGCAAGTACTTTTACATCATTTGTCTTTGAGTAGATTATCCCTTAAATTACTTGATGTAACAGTGTCTCAACGTCCTCACAAGAACTCCACTGATGGGATGGTTAAACTTATGAACATTAAGTTAAGTGCTACCGCTTATTTGAATTGACAATTATCTAGATATAATCCAATTGAATAATTCAATCACTATTTTGTTTAGCTTCTTAAATCCAGTAGTGAACTCTATCAATGCGATAGCCAAACCTACCATTTAAGTTGAGTGTATACCCATTCCTTTTGTTCATTCCCTGTAACATTTTTTATTTAAGCCCTCCGATGGGATAGTGACTTTAATCAATGTTGCGTGAGGCGATCTTTAGTAAAGAACTCTACCGATAGGATGGCCAAACTCACTAACACACTTTTGAATAAATATTTTAAATTCACCTTGCTAAACTTGATAAAGTGTCACCTTCCGATAGGAAAGTTCATGATATTTACCATCAATATGAATTGGATATGGAAAGCTGTGGAGTATTTCTAGTCCCCTCTTTTACTCAATATTTTAACATAAGGGTTTTATCTATGTTTGGTATTCTTGCTTTTGTTTTAGATCTAAACACTCTTTGGATTTGCGAAACACTTTGTTTTTTGTGAATCCCCTTTGCGTTACCAAAATATTGCAATACCATAATAGATTATTTACCTAAATCTAGATGTATAGACCATTAGGTTGTCATATTGTAAATCTCAAGTTAAGTTTTTTATTTTTTTCATGAGATTGCATGACATCTTCAGACATAATTGCTTGCAATTATTTTGTCTAAGCCAATCTCATTTAAATGAACTTAGTTATCTTTGAAATTAACACATAGGATTGGCCAATTTTTAAATCCTAATGAGTCGGCATATTTCTAGGTGGTAATTATGTTTATACTTATGCAAATATGTTAAAACATATATCAATGCATTATAAACACCTACCAAAATACGTTAGAATCTCTCTTTGATGGCTCCCTGCAATCTTCAATTTAAAAGCGCAAAATAGCAATCTTTGTTGCAATTTCTGCCAAAGCTGGTCGACCGCAAAGGAGGAGCCGGTCGGCTAACAAGCTCAACCAGCTGAGACAGATTTGCTCCTGGATGCTATTTTTCCTTGCTTCTCTCGTTGGTCTTTAAAGATTACAACAATTATATATTTTGCTATTGGTAATACAAGTTTACAATCATAAAAGAAACATTACAAGGACATTAAAACATCCAATGCTTCTTTTAAATGAAGCCACAAACAATAACCATAAAGATTTATACACGAAATCGCCTATGCCCAAGCTTTATTGACCGTACACGAAACTCTATCATGCATACATACGAGCTATCAAGGGGATTTTAGATCTCCTACATATACAAGCATAAAACCACAAGTACATGCAACACAAGATTTCCTAATCTTGCCACTCACAAGATGACTAACATATTTATGCAAATACAGGATTCCTACAAAGTCTAAGCGTGTTGTGTGTGAGCCTAAGCTATGATACCAATCATAGAATCGATAATATTACATGTGGTCTATCCTAGTCCATATTTCAAAAAAATTCTACCAAGAAAATATGCAAGGAAAATAAAATAACCACATAACACACACAAGAACATGCTTAAGAACATATAAAACATAACTAGTATTTGCAAAAATTGTAAAGCTAACTTCTTCAAGTATGGGGCTTTTGAAGAAGCTATAACCGTCACGAGCTTTGTTCTCATTCACGAACAAGGCCACAAAAAATTTTACTATAAGGGTGTCACAATAGCAACTCCCTAGTCTTTTTCCCTATGATTGAAGAGACTTATCTTGAGAGAATAACCTTTTGTATGAGAAGAAGCAAAGAAATATGTTCCTGAAAAGCTAGAGCAAAATCACACAATAAGTGTGTACTATGTGTTGTAGTATTTTCTTATCAAAGAGGAAGAAATCA
This sequence comes from Cordia subcordata, assembly GCA_028554755.1. Classification (NCBI taxonomy): domain Eukaryota; kingdom Viridiplantae; phylum Streptophyta; class Magnoliopsida; order Boraginales; family Cordiaceae; genus Cordia; species Cordia subcordata. Next base: position 13,741,702 of record JAPTOF010000008.1, read on the forward strand.
ACTATAAAATGGATTACATAAATGGTGCAGGGTCTTCCCTATTTATATGGAGAACCTTGGCACCCCAAGTTGCTAATCTTTTCATGTGGGAGAAAATTTCTCATGTAGTAATTCCTTTATGCAACTTTTCCATTTGTCTTGGAAGACTTAAGCAAGTTGTCCACTTGTCTTGGAAGACTTATGCAAGTTATCCACTTGTCTTGGAAGACGTGGGCCAAGTCCACCATCTAAGCCCAACACATAATCTATAATCCATGTGAAGGCCCAAGCCCAATAGGAAACCAACCTTGCCTAATTAGGTTATCTTAGACTTTAAAGAAAGCCCAAACCTAATTCCTAGCTTTGGTCCAATAAGGCAACTACCACAATATGGAATTTGCTCTTTCAAAATTACTCTCTCAAAATCATTTCAAATAGAGAAGGGACCAAGAAGACACAATTAACCTTGGCTTCCAAAAATAATTAAAAATGTCCTTGCCCTATCTAGGCGACATAATAATTATTTCAACTCAGATCTATTCTACCATAAGATTAAAGTCGTACTCCAGAATAATTACTATTACCCAGAAGCTTATCACAAAAGAATGTGAACTTTGTCTTTGACATAGTAAATAATCGACCATAATGCCCCTCTATGTATACCCACAGCTAAGGTTGATTTTTTGGCTTATGTACTATCACCTCCTTAGTGGCATCTTTTTCCATTGGTTTCTTGTCCTACTGCCAACCATCCTTGATCATGGAATTTCTTGATCTTGAGAGCGACCCTTAAACTATATGACCGATACACCCATAAAGGTAGTATCACTAGATCTAGATTCGGATGATAAATTTGGACAATCCCAAAAGGGGCACATAGATTTCATATTGTATATGCATGTTTCAATTAATTAGAATTTAGCACTCAACGCACAAAGCTCTTGATCCTAATAAAGTAAGATCTTACCTACAGTAAATCAAAGTACCAAACCCTAACTTCATTTGTTTATCCACATATGCTTAAGATTAAAAGTAATGATCATTTAATAGTAGCGAGTCTCTAGAACATACTCACAATGGTTCTGTCCAATACGTGACACACATACTATCGAGACAAATCCAAAAAGTCCTCCAATGACCTAGATAGATTACCTTCAACGAGGAGGCTTGCTCAATATAACCTTATCTAGATAGAGTACCCAACACTACCATTCAGTTACGGACTCAATTTATGATTTGACTAAATCTAGACTTGGACCTACTGTGCGTCCAGTTTCACTGCGTATCCAAGTCATTAGTTCAAGTCAAGGGACCTTTATACATACATCAATAAAACATACTAGAGATTATATGTAAGAAACTCATAATATCATTTAACAAAATGATTATACATTGTTTAACATTTAAAATGTCATATACAAGTGAACTTCAGGGCATATTAATTCGAACAAGTACTCATATCAAAACCTTTAATGCATACTGACTCTTCGCCAAGGTTATGGGGGTAACAGCAAGGTACATTCATAAAGTTGTTCATACCACACAGTTTTCTCAAGGATTGTCCTAAAGTAACTCCCTTAAATATGTACTCATTGTCTTTATTCAATCAAACCAAGAACAGCAATCAACTCCTTAACCAACATGAAGATAAGCAACACTCAAATTCACACAATAATTGAAAAAAAAATCACTCATTTTTTTAGCACAAACCACACAAGGCAAACAAATCTACCCCATAAATGATGTAAACATGAAATGAATGCCCACAAATTCAAACCTAAACTTTGCTTGTCTTCAAGAAAATGGCATATATTGCACCAAGTAAGTAACATGAAACACATAGGGAAATATTGCAAGGGTAAATAGGGACAAGAAAAAGATGGAAAGATACAACCTTGTTTGAGTGGGAGTCTATAAATGCCAAAGACAAATTCGTTCATCTACCAACTTGCTTCTTAGTAGAAAGCATAAGACTTAAGAAACAAAGAAGTGATTAGTAGACAATACCATGCAAGTCTACTTGGTATTTAAAATGATACACAAGGATGTATGCAAAGGTTATAGGGATTAATACACCAATGATGATGGAGAAGAGCAAAAAACAAGTGAGAGGACAAAAATCTAAACTATTAAAATAAATATGAACTTAGAATAACCAAAAATATAAACAAATGAAAAGACAACTAGAAATAGGAAGTATACATATTTCTAGGAAGTCTCTTACTAGCGCTAGATTTTACGTCACCAACCAGGCACCTATGTTAAAGCAATCTACATTTAAAGTCTTTTGGTACATATTGTCGAATAATCAAAATAGTGCAAATAGTAAAAAGAAAAGGACCATGAAGCAAATAAGGCAAAGAATCAACATGATCCTTCTCAAAATCCCACCTTGAAACATCAAAATAGATGTGTTCTCTAGTATGGTAGGGATCATGTAAAAACAAAAGAGATCATGCGTTTCTTGCATCAGATTAAAACAAGATAAATCAATTTTAGCTTTATTAATCAACCACCCCATGGCCTTGTGATGATCTAGGGCTAATAACACACCCTCCCAATCAACTGAGGATAAGTCAAATGCATATAAAGTGGGAAGTGTGTGTTCTAGTCCTATATACACATGCTCGATATAGGAAGGCACTAGTGTAAGCTCCAAAACAGGGAAGACTTAATTGAAAAGGAATGAGGAGTAGGGTCACATCTAAAGAAGTAAAATCAACCTTAATAGCCTCTACTAACAGGATAGGGAAGAGGGTCGTGGAAAACTATTCCTCACTATGGGATATAACGTTGTTGTACAAAAATTGCTCTAATTCCTCAATCTTTTTACTAAGGGTGAGGTTGAAAGGAGAATATGAGATAAATCCAACTAAGGGACTATAAGAGCCATATACAAGATGCTCAATCTGTTTAACCTTATTGGATATGGGAACTCATATCAAAACCCTTAATGCACATCAACTCCTTGCCAAGGTTGTGAAGTAATAGTAAGGTACATTCATTAAGTTGTTCACACCCTACAGTTTTCTCAAGGATTCTCCTAGAAAACCCAGTTCGCTGTTACACTCAAGTAGCTCCCCCTATATACATCCTAATAAATAATGCTAACAATATCTTCTTTTTTGAAGATGACAAACATAGATGTAGTCCACAGATAAATGTATTAGACTTAATTATTTTAAGAATTAAATGAATGGGTTAACAAAAAATATAGCTCCCCCTAACAACAGACATCTCAACAAATAAGTACATGGAGTCTTCAATAGGCTTGACTCCCCCTCAAAATATGCATACATCAAGATAGGTTAATGTGAGGATTCTTAAGCATAATGATCATAATCAGTTAGGCTCAACTCAAAAGTCTTAAAAGAGTAGCTTTCATGGCATCCATAATCTAGAGTAACTTGCATAATAGCTAATAAGGTCATTCATTTGTCAAAACTCATTTGTATTCTCATACAACAAATATATGACATTAATAAGTGATCAACACATAGCTTCACAAAGTTATCAACACATTCATAGTCCATAGTAACAACATATACCACTATTTATTCAAACATATCATTTCAACTTATATACCCTTCAGTCAACATATACCACCATTACTTCATCTAAACCAACATATACCACTCAATTCTTTCAAAATGACACTATTTAATTTATCTAAAACACATTCATCCAACATACAAACATTTATCACTATTTCTCCCTCTTTAGAAATCATCAAATCACATAAGCATAGTTGAGATAGGATATGAAGCATAAGATACCTAATTAAGTAAATATTAATTATCAATATCCATAATAGTACTAAAACACAAAAAAAACAAATTACCTAGCTATTGCCATATGAAAGTGCTTGCTAAAAAGTATCAAAATGCATAAACAAAAGTTGTTATAAAATGTTTCAAAAACTAGAAATTGTTCAAAGTGGGAATAACAAAAGTAGGGATAAGGTTTAGGGACATGATCTTCAAGCATTTTCTTTATGATGAATTAGGCTTCTTGATGTACCATGCAACCAACATACCATCCTTGAGCAATAGGTGATCGTGAGTAGGATCAACTTCCACCCAAACTAGTTTGTAAATCCTTGCAATCATGAGTTGCCTAAGTTTAGCTGAACTCCATTTCCACTCAACATCCTTTTCTTCAGGTGGTGTCTTCTCAACCACTTTCTCTTTGTTAGCATTCTCGTTAGCAATAGGCCTTTTGTTTGAATCTTTTGGTTGATTCCTCCCTTTGCTCATCCTTTTGCATTTTTTACTATTTGAAGATGCTCTTTTGGCTATTGATTTTCAAGATTGAATAGGTATAGTTGATGTTTTTGAAGTAGGTCTGTGAAATTTTACAAAAATTTTGAGTTTAATTGGTGAAAATTTGAAGTTTTAAAAGTGTGTTTCAGAGAAATTTAAGTTTGGAAGGAAAAAGAATGGGTGAAAAGTGAAATTGATTTGAAAAGGTAACCCTTTTTAACTTTTCATGTTACACGGTGTAGTTGATAACCACATCTGCATGGCTCAGCCATATGTGTCACATCTTGGCTGGTAGAGTGACCTGTGGCTGGGTGCAGTTGGGGTGATGTAGTTGGGGTGGTGTAGTCAACCGCATGAGGTCTTAGGTTAACCATCAATGAGCACACTCTGTTTTCTAAAAACATTTTAATGCAATGCTTGTGACACATGCGATTTTCACCATGTATACTTATCTCAAAGTATTAAAATCACATTCAAACAACATCCAAATCATTCAAAGTTCATTCAGAATCACATAAATTGAATCAAGACATAATCAATCAAGTTCAAGCATTCCCAAATTTCTTCGAATCATGCAAAGTCTATCTTTATGCAATGGTTTAGTAAAGATATCAACTAATTGGCGTTCTGTATCAATAAATTCAAGAGAAGTATCACCTTTAAGCATATGATCACATACGATATAATATCTAATCTCAATATATTTTGTTCTTGAATGTTGAATAGGATTACATGTCAAATTAATAGCACTTGAATTATCACAATTGACGGATGTCAAATCCATCAAAAATCAATTCCTACTCCTACCTTGCAATTTGCAAAAGTAATAAGAAGGGTCAAACCCATAGAGATTGGTCTAACAATAATTCTTTTATACCAAGAAGAAAGAACAAGGGGGCGGGAACAAGAGGTAAGCAATTAAAAATAAAATATAAAATCTAGAAAAATAACAGAGCCTTAGCCATGGGCATGGTTGATGCAACGACAACATAAAACTTGACCAACAAAAATTAATGATAGAGAGCAAAAATTCAATTAAAAATAGAAAGATCAATTAAAATAGGATTTCAATGGTCATAAAGCCTAGCCTAGGGTAAATCTCCATTTAGGCTTACGAGTATGATCTTGGATGCAAAGATGATTCTCGCATATCTCAATAAACTGATTATAGTTATCGGCACAACCTAACAACCTTATCTTTCCTTTCAGTGTCGATAACAGTAGAAATTTCTTTGATTCCTCCCATTTATTTTCCCTACCTAATAGACAGCCTAATCCCCGACTCACGCAAAAGATCTATCAATATCCCTTTTCATGTCCAAAAGCTTCTTGAATCCATATCTTTTGCTTCCTTCAACTCTTCCAAGCCTAAATATGCTAGAATACACGAACTAGTAGAAATTAGGAAGCATCAAATCCCATATTTGAACACATATCATTATAAAGTCGTTGCATTTTATGGACTCATCAACAATACAATTCAAACCATAATCACTCAACTTTTGTTTCATCCAAAGGATTTTAGCACTAGAATTGCCTGCGGCAACATATTTAACTTTGGTCATGGAGATTACAATGTTATTTTGTATTTGGCTTGACTAAGAAACAAGCGATTGTCCAAGAAATTGGAAATTCCCATTTGTGCTTTTTTATCAACTTTTCAACTGGCAAAGTCAACATCTGAATATCCAATCAAATCAATTGTTGTCTCTTTAGAGTATCACAAACCAAGATGTTGCTTGAAGAATGAAGCCAAGAGGGGTTGAATTGGATTAATGGAACAAGTAAATAAGAACTCTTTTTCAGATTCATAAAATAATCTATGGTTCAAGTATGAAGTGCAACAAACAGCAAGTAAACACTTGAATGTAAAGAGTTTAAGTCTTATAAGTATTGCATAATATGCACCTTTTTCAATTTAACTATAATATTTTTTTTTCTTTTACTTCCTAACATGAGTAATTCTTTAATAGTTAAAGGGAGATGGACAACTCAAGAAAAAAAGTATTCCAAAAGGTCTAAAAATCCAAAAGAGATATGGCAGGGTTGCACATACATAGACAATCAAGCTTAAAATTGACCAGTAAACCATTCTAAATCAACTGGTTAAGGAAAAGATAAATGGAAAAAGCATGACCAACAAGAAGAGCTTATTAACTACTCCAACCAACAATTTTAAATGATGGATTGGCTAAATAGAAGTGGAATGAGCTCAATATTGACAAGTAAATATGAGGCTAACCGATAAACAATTGCACCTCAAAAGGCTAAGGAAAAGAAATACAGGAAAAGCATAATAAAAAAGAGGCAAGCATCAATTGCACTAGGCAAATGAGAAAATAGTGGACCATCTTGGCAACTATAAAATGAATCAAGTAGAGCAACAACCAATTGCAAACAAGGAAAATGAGCAACCTTCAATCTAAAGGGAAAAAAAGAAAAGGATCATATAGGCTTGCATATCCAGCAATGTCCATTGCTAAGTTCGCAGGTAAAAAGCATGTTAAGGAGCAAGTTCATTAACAAGGAGAGGAAGAAGACTTAATGTTTAAAAAAACATTTTGGTCAACTAAAATATATCTACTAAAGATGAGGAAAGCACAAGTATGTCTTAAATTCGTAAGAGTACCAAATATTCTTTCCCTTTTGTTTGAAAATTTTGTGTTTATCATATTTTTGACATTCTTATAAAATTTTTGTATTAACAAATTAGGGCGACTTAGCAAAAAATCAAGAGGTGCTACTAAATGTCATAAGGTCCACTCACGGACATTTGAGGATAGAAAGCGTATCATATTCAATGAAAGTGCTTGGCAACCAATAGGCTCAAATAGTAAAACCGTTAAAGAGTTCAATTTATTTTTCAGGACTTTGGGTAGAAATCCATTCCATTGTCCGTTGGTTTACAATAATTGGATAGCACTACCAAAAGATCAAAAAGAATATGTATGGGATTATGTGAATGTATGAAACTCGGCACTTTCACTTGATCTGAGTTGTTTATTGTATTATTTTTAATGTTTGTATACTTTATGGTGCAGTCAAAGAATATTATTATTTCTCAAGCTAAAAAATGGGTTTTGATTGATATTAACAATGCTTGGAGATGCTACAAAAGTAAATTCAAGGCTAACCACTGCTTTGCATACGGAAATGATGAAGAAAGGCAGAAAAATCATCCAAAAATGATATCAGATAAATATTTTAGGGTGCTTTTACAGTATTGAAACAACGAAGAAGTATAAGTAATAGTTGAAATAGTATATAATTTTCTGTAAGGTAATTAATATTTTACTAATTATTTTCTTTTTGAATGTAGAAAATTAGCAAGAGAAATAGTGAGAATAGATAACATTTTTATTCACCTTTTCATTTTCTTTAGCTCAAATGTATTTTATTTTAATACAAGAATCTAACAACATGAGTTCAAAAGTATTCTTTTGTTTTCATTTTCTTTTCTTTTTCTATTTTAAGTTATATTAATATTTCAATTTTCATTATATCATTAACTCTAACTTATATTTTGCCTATTGATGTAACTATATTTTTTTTTATTGAAATAGAAAAAGAAGTCTGAAGATCATAAGGAGCCGACATGGATACAGATGTTCATAGAAACTCATAGAAGCAAGAAAGGGAAGAAATCTAATAAAGTGACAGGCGACATAGTTGTAAAAATTAAAATAATTTACTCAATTTCTATACTAGGTAAATCATTTTGAAATGTTCTTCTAATGTATGACTAAATTTTTAAATACTCCTGACTTGAGGAGCTTTCCAAAGACCTCGAGCAAAATCCTGAAGATGTTTTTACTACGGCTTTTGGAAAAGAGAAAGCCAATCAAGTTCATACTTATGGACAAGAAGTGACTCCATCTTCCTTAAAGCAACATCTTCCAATTAAAGATATGAAAGAAGCTCACATGGAAGAAGTACAAACTATGAAGAAAGACATGAAAAGAAAAATGGATACACATACTAATCATGTAGCAAATAGAGTTCATACAGTTCTAATGAATCTCAAGGAAAATAATCCTAATTTGGTTATTGATGTAGATATTTTTGCATCGTTATTGAGTCAAACTTCTGGTGATGAGGATGATACATTCACATGAGCTAAATTTCTATAAGGTATGTATTTTTGTAAAACTTTTTAAATGATAGGACAATGGTAAATATTCAATTCAATGGTCATGTCATAATGATGGATAGAGCTATTCATGATTCATAAAATTTATGGTGGTCATTATATCACCTCGAAAATACATAAAATGTTTGTTGTGAGCTTTGTATTGCTTGAAGATGGTTCTGGTTAAATCTTTGAAATTGTTGTGTTACATGTCGAATTATAATAAATGTTTATCAACCATAATTATTGCCCACTCAAGCAAAGATTCTATTCAATTTATGTACTTGGAAGCTCAGACTTTGAAGGAACAGATCCATTTGCATTATGATGATTATTGTTGGTGTAAGTCTTAGATCGTATTTTGATATAATTTGACTATATGGGACTAGTAATTCAAATGCATTTGCAAAATTGCAATTTAATGTTGATTGACTGGGGAAATATGATCCCTTAATTGTGAAGTCTCTTAAGAATCCAAGAAGAGCTGTTTGTAAGATTAGAATTATGGCATCTTCAGACAATTTAAAACTTACAATGATGATATGCTATTTATAAATGAATCTTATTACAAGAATAAGATGATTTGGGACTAGTGCAACTTTTATTTACTATTGGTAGGATTGTTATTTGATTTCCTTTATTCATGTACAGGGCCAAACTTGAAATCTAGATGACAATACTTTTAATGGAGATTCGAAAGAGGAATAAGATGCTCGAATAATGAGTGATGTTGAGACGATGACAATGTTTAATTGTATTGTCACGTGAGTTAGAGTTGCAATTTTTCTTTATATTAAACATGTAAAAAAAATGACTATTAGACTTTTCATTTTCTTATTGGAAAATAGCCCAATGAAATTCATTGTATTGTGAGTATTAATCTTAGATTTTAAATCATGGACATATAATTATATTTCATTTAGAGTTTATTAATTTCAAAGTTTTCATAATTGAAGACTATTGCCATAAATAAGTATTTGAAATGTATTACTCCACATAATCATTCCAATAATTGACAAAAAAGCATTAGAAAAAAATAAAGGCATTGCTTATAGTTTTATATGATCCAAAATCATTGCAATATCTGACATATATTGTCACGAAAAAATATGAAAAACCATTACATAAACTTTTAGAACTAGTGCAATAACTTGCCAAAATTGTTGCAAAAAATTTTTAAAAAAACCATTGCTTGAAGTTTTGAAAACCATTGAAATAAACTATTGCATAAACTTTTAAAATCATTATAATAATTTACCAAAACTGTTGCAAGAAAATAAAAAACTACTATATTAGTATATCAAAACTATTGCATAAACCTTTAAAATCATTACAATAACTTACCAAAATTATTGGAAGCAAATAAACAACTATGGGTTGTAGTTTTAAAAACCATTGCAATATTTTATCAAAATTATCACAAAAAGTATGAAAATATTTGCTAATACTTTTGAAAAATATTACTTATATTCATAAAAATTGTTGCAATATCTAGTATGAATATCACAAAAAATAACAAAAAATGTTGAAATACTATTAAAATCATCACAAAAAGTATAAAAAATGTTGCTAATATTCTTAAAAACCATTGCAAAAATTGAAAAAAAATTATTGCTCAAGGTATTAAAAAACTATTGCAATAACTCTTTAAAACTGTCATAAATTAGAACACTCACATCATTAGTTTTTTTGCAAAAAATGTTGCTTAAAGCATATTTGCAATGACTTTTCACCGCTACATTTGATTTGCAAAAAACCGTTTCAATATAATATTTGAAACGTTGACTTTATACAATGACTAAAAAACTGTTGTATAAAGTCATTTGCAACTGTTTAGAGCTTCTTTGCAATAGTTTTCAAGCATTGCAATCAACTCAAAATGTGGTAATGAGGTCCCACACATCTTTAGCCAACTCACAATTACATACCCAACTATATTCGATTTCATTCAAAGCACAATGGATAATATTTAATACCTTTGAGTTCTTTGTGAGTTTGGGTTTATCTTAATTGGTCAACTCATTCATCTTCTTACGCATAGTGGTCCCCTCATCATTGGTCTTTGTTGGCATGACCCAACCATTCTTTACTAAGATCCAAAGCTTGTAGTCAACTGATTAGGATAATTTGTGCCATCGAACCACAGAGGCTTGAAAGGTGATAACCCCTAATCAAAACTAAAAGACCAAATTGACCAATTTGCCATTTTGGATCACTTACAAGATGATCAGACCACCCATACTAGCCCTCGATACCATTTGTAAATGGGCAAAAGCGATAGAGGTAGGGTGAATAGATCATTTGATCAAAGGACACTCCTTTTCAGGTTTGATATTTGATTACGCATGTAGCGGAGAAATTGTAAATGCAAGAAGAATCAAGGAAAAGCAAGAAACGAATCATATGCAAGATTTATAATGGTTCAGTGCCTAGCCTACATCTACTTCCCGATCTTCTCAATCAAAAATTTTAACAAACTCTACTAAAACCTGTGCTTTTCAAAAGTTGGCTTAGCGGAAACCAGCTCACAAACCTTAATTCTTCCTGAATCAAGAAATCCAAGTTTCTATGAAACCTTGATTCTATTTAAATCAAGAAACCTTAGTGTTTTCACAATGATTTTATGCATAGCCCAAGCTATTCTATCCCATAACTAGCTTCTTAAAGAATAATACAAAGATTGAAAGTGTTTGATTGCAATGTTTAAGCTCAAAGTTGGAGAGAAAAATAATAATACAAGTTTTGATCTTAGGATTACCTCAAGCATGTGGCAAAACTTATTTTTGGCTATTGTATATTGTGTATATACATGCTCTTTTGAAAAATAGCTAATAGCCACTAGACATATCTTGGGAAGTCTTAAAATCAAATTTGAATGTTTGAGAGTGGATAAGGTGGTACAAATATACCAAAAATGGCTAGGTTTTTAAATAATATTTTACATGACAACATTGATCTGAGGTCGAGGTCCCTGTGACTACAGGTTGCTCACATGCCTTTCACATCAGAGGACAAGTTAAATCACATATAGTCAAGCCTTGGTATATTTGAATACCATAATGGCTCACTTGAACCAAAATTCACCCCTCACTGTCTGGGCGAGGTATCATTCCATGCAATTGACCACATGTCTCTTCCTCCAAAGAGTTTGAATTATGTTTCAATGCATTTTAAGTTCCAACCTCCCATTTTTCAAAATAACAAGTTCTCAAAACATCTTTTAATCATGAAAAACATTTTAAAAGCTCATTGGATATTTTGAAAACATTTTAGAGCCTATACATATACTTAAGTTAAGTAAAAACCAACAAGAAGCACATAAGAAGGGCAACCTTACATTGTAAATTATACGTTTGTGCCCTTTATGTCTTTTGTCTCTATTTTTATGTCACCCCTTCTCTTCAAGTCTTCAAATGCACCATTTTTAAGTGCTTTGACTTGAAATTCGGTCAATGGTAGGGATTTTCCAAGGCAAGTTGGATCACTTACTTTTCTCAAAGATTCAATCAATTCATTGGTACACAAAAAAAGCACAAATTAAGTCTAATAATCACCAAGTACTATTAGTATTCGTTCAGTGCAATCTCCAATACATTTATACATCCATTGTAAGTATCATTCATCACCATTAATCATCATCTCATCATCAAAACGTACATAAATATATCAAATATGCTAACACATAGCATTTATATCTAAATACATTAAAGTAAGCAATGTTCGGTTTCTTTCCATCCCATAGCTCATATGGTGTTTTCTTTAAGAAAGGTCTAATAATAAGCACATGGTTAACCATAAGGTTAGAAGCATTTACCGCTTCAGCCTATAGAAAAATGTAGGAAAGCCATGCTCATTAAGCATGGTTCTTACTATTTCTTGAATGGTTCAGTTCTTTCCCTCAACAACCCCATTTTGTTGAGGTATATGAGGTGCCAAAAAGGTATGCTCAATGCCAAATCATTCGCGTAAACTAGAAAAAGATGCATTCACAAATTCTTTACCATTATCACTACGAATGCTCTTTATGAAACATCCCTTCTTGTTTTGCACCTTTTTGCAAAATCTAAAGAACTCATTGAAAGTGTCATTTTTTATGCAAGAAACATGGTTCATATATATCTAGTGTAATCATCAATAATTACAAGTACATGACGTGAACCATCTAAGCTAGCAACACTTATTGGTCCAAATAAGTCCATATGCACAAGTTCAAGAGCTGTAGATGTAACAACCTTATAATAGGCTTAAAAAATTCTTATGTTGTTTTCCAAGTTCACAAGCATCACACATGACATTTTTCTTCAACCAAGTCTTTCTTATTTAAGTTCATTAACAAGTCCATACTAGTATGCTTTGTATGTCTATGCTAAAACCACATATCATCATCAACCACCAACAAACACTTCACATTTTGGCACATAAGGTTATAAAAGTCACACATATACACATTGTTCACTCGTTTAGCAACAAGTATTTCGATAGCAACCTTCATCACACAACATGCATTTGATTTAACACCACATCAAAGTTACTATCGCAGAATTGGCTAATAGAAAGTAAATTGAATTTAAAACCTCCAACATAAAGTACATCATTGATGGTGATTGAGCCTTTTATTTCAATGATTTCATTCCCAAGTAATCTTCCTTTTGAAGTATCTCTAAAGGTTACCATTCCTCCTTTGGGTTTCTTAAGATTAGAGAAGAGGAAGCATTTCCGGTCATGAGTTTAGAACATCTACTATCTAATATCCATTGGGTTCCAAGCTTATTCACCTACATCCAAAGGCAATTATTTAGTTTTAGCTACCTAACTTTCACTAGGTCCTTGGCAATTAACTTTCTCCACAACCCATTCAAGTCTCTTTTAAAGTAGCACAAGAGTTTTTTTTCACATATCTTTCTCACTTTGCATTCAGTAGAGGTAGAACCTCTCTTTCACAACAAGTGCACACAACATGAGATCAAACTCTACTTACTCTTATTGAAACAAGCTAGCATATAAAGTAGATGCACCACTTGAAATTGATCCTTTTACAATCTTATTTTTGAAAAATCCTTGAGATGAAGATGGATCAAAACTAATTCCTTCTTTTCCAACAAATTTTTGTTGAGAAAGTAAAGCTTCAAGATTTTCCTTCCTTTTTGTAAATTTCTCAACAACTCTTTTTAGATCATCATTTTCTTTCCTCAATTTTGAATTCTCATTTTGCAAAAACAAGTTATATTCAAAAGATTCAATAAAAATATCACTTTCATGTTTCAAGTCACAATTTTTCTAAGCAAAACTTCATTTTCACTCTTGAATTCCTTGCTTTGTTTTTGTACAACTTTTTTTTTTCACAAGCATTTTGGAGAGATCTTTATATAACCAGTGCATGACATCTAGTATTTCTTTAATACTGAAATCATAATCAAAATCCACTAAAGAGCTATCATGATTAGAGGAGATGAGACACTTAATACTTACCTCATTACTAGCCATGAGACAAACATAACTAGTATTTTGCTCTTGCTCTTCTTCATCTTCAAACTTATTAATCGATTCTCCTCGATAGGTCATTTTGAAATCTTCCCACATCTCCTTGGTGAATTTACAATGGCATACCTTTTTAAATACCTTCTCACTTAGCCCACAATTAAGAGTATTTAGAGCTTGAAACTTCTTTGTCACCCTTGTTTTGTTTTCTTGAATGAATTTAATCTTCTTGTTTACAATCATAGAACCATCATTTTCCATTCTCATTGAAGTGTAAGGACCGTCTTTCACCACACCCCACAACTCATAATCAGTTGATTGAAACTTTCTCTAACAAAAATAATTTATACCATTGAATGGAGGAGGCTTGAAAGGTAAATACCCTTCATTAAAGCTCAACCACCCATTTGACCCGTTTGCCATATCGGATCACTTACAAGATGATTAATCTACAACATAAGCCCAAGTTCTCAATACCAGTTGTTAGTGGCAACAAGACTTTAAGGAGGTGAATAAAGTCCTTTGCTTCAAATTGGTCTCTTTTGGAACTTTTATCAAACATTAGATGTAACCAAATTCACAACAATGAAAAACCAAGATTAATTGGAAAAATAAAGCAAGGAGAAGGCACACGATGTAGAATGGTTCTACACAAGCCTACATCCACTACCTAGAGCGACCTACTCTAGGAATTTTCCAACAATCTCCACTAGAAATCAAAATCTGAGCTTTTCACAGGTTGGCTAAGCTATAACTAACACTACAATTTTAAATCTCCCCGATTTGAGAATCAAACCCCAATAATTGCTTTTTTGCTTTGTTGTTTTCTTTACAATGATAAGCACAGTCTAGCTCACACAAATTTCAAGAATGACTTGAAAGCAATAGCTCAACAAAATTTAAGCACACAAGTTAGAGAGATAAAGATACAAGTTTAATTCAATTTGTTGCCTCAAAAGATTAAATTCCTTGTTTTTGGCTCTTTGAAATGTGATGTTTATATCAAAATATCTCAATATAGCTATTAAATGCAAAGCGCAACTGATATTTTAAATTTTAAAATGTTTGGGAGTGGATAAGGTTATACCTTTGCGTTGAAAATGACTAATTTTGGATAAAATTTCGATTCATATCACTCGTGCGGTTGAAGTGTCCCTAGTAGCAGTCGACCATAAGGTGCTAGTGTAAGTGAATAACAAAAATTCAAGCAATCGAGCTTTCGAAACATGTGGTCGACCTCATGTCGCAATTGCATACAAGTTTTGGCCTTACTAATAGTCAAGATATCCTCTGGTACAGTCGACCGCACCTACTCTACTGCCAGAGAGTACAACTTGGACTTTGAAAACTTTTTCAATCTAAATTCCCTTTTTGCAAAATCAACTTTCAAAGTATCTTTGAAGTTTGTAAACTTTTTAAAGTTCATGGATACTTTGAAAAAATGCATTTAAAGATCATTTTAAAGACCAAGTCAAAAACCAAATTAAGCACATAGTTAGGAAAACCTTACTTTTTCAATTCTACGTCCATGCCTCTTATGCCTTTCTTCTCTATCTTTATATCATTCCTTCTCTTCAAATCTTCAAAAATATTACCAATGAACCTTCATGACTTGAACTACAGATGATGACAAGGATTCTCCATGGCACATTGGATCAATTGAACTTACAAAGACTCAAGTAAACATATTAGTACACTTAATTGCACATCTTGAGTCTTAGTATCCTCAAGTATCATATGCATTCATTTCAAGTAATTCTCAATACATTCATTCATCCTCATCAAATGATAACATCATTCTGTGATGTTCATCATCAATCATCATGACATACTTCCAATCTTTATCAAAATAATCATGATAGGAATGATGTTAATAAGAGACAGCTTATGTTTATGGATTTTTTTTGCAAAAAATAAGGGATTTAGTTGATTTTAACTAATTTGATTTTATTGTTATCTCATAATGAATAAATTTGGACCAATTCAAAATAGGCATGTTTAGATCAAATTGCATGTAATTTCCATGCTACACATATATACTTGATCTATGTCGTTTAATTATGCTAATATTTGTGACCAATGATGGTATTGGTTATGATATATGTAATAAGAGTCATCTTGATGCTATGTTAACATTGTTGATGGACAAGATTGTTTGGAAGGCGCGATAGCAAAGTTTGAGCTCATAAGGTTATATGCAGTTGTAAGGAAACACGTGGCCCAAGTGGGAGATTGTAGGAAAATAATTTTTTCATATATATAGGCCTATGTGTGCAATTTAATGTGTTTTTATAGGTTATCCTAAAGTTAATCCAACTAAAATGATCTTGCTAAGGTTAAAGTTATTAGAATTTAGGTATCTAATTTGGTATGGACTCTATATGTATAGAAATCCAATTTCCTACTGTTTCCCAATTTCTATTTAGGATTGTAAAAGAACATATTAGAGTCATGATCCCCATTACGTATGGTTAACATTATTCTTGTTTTTTCTGACATTCCACTATAAGAAAGAAAACATGGAGAAAGCCATATCGATTTGAAAGATCATAAACTTACGTCCAACTTTCTCTACGGATCAAGGACTTCATTATCTATTTTGATGGTTTAAAATGGATAAGTTTTAGGAAATTCAAATTATCATAAATAATTTTTTTCTAACAAAAACTTTTTCTGTCGAAGTTAAATATTAAACTCTTTCAATGCCAGAGATACGTATTATAACAAACACTACTCGTCGTCCCGTGCATTAATTGTTGCCATTTATTGTACCTTTTTCTTTGAAAGAGTACGTCGTGAGCCATCCACGGTCATTGCCATTTATTGTTGCCTATCTATATTATTTTGGTATTGAATGCACGTCTATCTGAACTTCTGTCAGAGTCATTAAAATTCATGAATGCATTGACAAGATGTCTTAATTTCATGATGACGCAGGTCCCATGCAATCATGTAGCCCATCCCACTTCAAGTCATGTCTCGATATCTATGGATATATTCGGCCAACACAAATTTACAGAAAGAGAAAGAGTGAACTTTAGAGTGAAAGCTTATATCTTGTTCAAGAAATATTTTTTAATTTTAATTTTTTATTTTTGGAAACAAATTTCAGTTTTAGTTTTAAAAACTTTAGAAATTGTGTTTGGTTGTCAAGACTGAAAACCATATTTTCATAAGTAGAAGTTTTGAAAATGGTCACAAGTCTATAACTAAGTTCATAATAGTTATTTTTTGTGTTGAAAAACTCTAAAGTTCAAACTTATATGAACAATTGTTGCATATGTATTTTTTCTGCAATTGTGAACCTGCAATATAAAACTTATAAAACATAAAATATAAACTTTACGGGTATAGAGTTTAAAACTTATATATATATATATATATATATAACACTAAACTTGTGAATATTAGTTAGTAGATATACAATATAAAATTTGTGAACATATTGTTTAAATCATATGAATATATAGTCAAATAGTTATGGACAAATTGGAATTTCTACAAATTTAGTATAAAATTTGTTGGTATTTACTTGTAAATAAATAGTATAAAACGTGAATATACAATATTACACTTGTGGACATATGCATTTATTATTAGAGTACTATGAACATTTAAACTAATGGATTAGGATCATCTTATATTAGTACTTCTCTCATATTAATATGAGATGATTATCTCAACCGTTTATGTGTTAGTTAAAATTATCTAAACTATTAATGTAAAATAAATTCCCAAAAAATTGATAATGGGAGGGAAAAATTTTTTGGAAAAATTTAACATAAATAGCTAAAATGGTTTTATCCACCCATAAATGATCATGATTCTCTTCATATCAAAATGAGAAAAGTCCTAATATATAGGAGAAAATCTTAATCCCTAACCTAAAATATGATGTTATAATGCATGTGCCTAGTAGATGCACCATGCTTAGGTGTACACCCGGAAGTGGGTGCACGGTATAAGAATTGGAATATGGTTTAACTGCAACACACAGAAAAAGATTATATTGCTTAATTAGTATTTTACATTTGGTGAGATATCTTGAGATAATTTATTCCCTCGTAAATACGAGCGAGTTTTATGAAAAAAATTGAAAAGAAATTGAGGTTTCTCATTACTTCTAAAAGAACTCATTCCAAAAATGTTTTGGTCTAGTCATTATGCAACTCAACAAAGAAAATAAAATATTGGTTCCAATTTGTCATAAATTTTAACTTTTGTGACGGAAAATTCACATTTTCTTTTTCACTAGATAGAAAAGGGGATAAAGTTTTTAGCATTGTAGATTTTTTTTTGAGATTTTATACAATAAATTAAAGGGATGGATCAAATTAAATAATAACCTATTCATGACTCTAGTGATGACAAAATTGCAAGTATAGACAAATTTCTGGCGTAACTGATAAAAACTATCACAAAACTATTAACAAATTGTTGTTGTAACTATTAAAAAGAACAGCTTTCAAACATGTAAATTACGCACCCATTGTGAAGTATTTAAAGAAAACTGCCATCATAAATTTAGCACTTGTAGTAGTTTTAAATTATCACCATGTTTCTGAAAAAGAATAGGGCAAAAGGGAAGCTACCCAATTCTTTATTTCATGTCAAAATGAATACATTTGAAGAAGGGGATAAGAACCTCGCCTCCCATAAATCAAAATATGTAAAAGAAATTATTCAATACTTTTTTGATCTTTTGGCAATATTTTTCAAGTGCTGCCCTGAACTAAAAATTGTGGCACAAGCACTGGGTAATCTACTCTAATAGAGAGAATTGGGTCTGAAAAGCTTTTTTTAATCAAAAACAAGGAAATATTGTTAATAACATGGCTAGGAACTATCTCAAGACGTTGGATCTTGGCCTATTTCTCGTGTACCACAGAGTGCTAATCAGGTTACTTGTTAGTTAGTAAAGAATGTTCGGCTTGGTTCTCTTACTGGAAATCTATTCCTCCGTTGAATTTGTTTAATATCGTGAATTCTGTATGTATCATCTAAAAAGCATTCAGTCTTTGAGATTTACTCATTGTTCTAAAGGTTTACGAATGTTAAAGTAAGATGTGTTTAGATTAGAATGACAAATCATAATAGTGAAAGTTAAGACTCCATTTATTTTGAATTAAATGAAAATTTACTCGGAACAATGATTGTTTTCGATTAGAAAATGATTATATGCCTACTATAATCAAAATAATGAATAGTGTTGATTATCACAATATTAATGGTTATAATATATTCTTATACTATATTGAAAAATTCATTCACGTGGATTTAAAATTTTGGACTATCCCTTTCAGTATTAATTTAATATGTTTCAAAATAGAACTCAAAATTCTTAACATGATATTGTAGCTATGCCCTTAGTCTGGATTTGTTCACTATTCATATCTATCAATGTGTAACCATATCTCTTTGGGGTGTTTATCCATTTTTGTTCATCATGCTTCTATCTATGTGGTGACTTGCCCTACAAGTAGCTCCTCATACCTACATCTTTAACCTGTTAAGAAGAGTGTTACAATATATTCCTATTTCATATAGAATAATTTCAAGTTTTATGTTAATTTTTAACATCTTGAACTAATTCTCTTAGAATTAATTGATTTTTGCGATGGAATCCTAAAATCCTTAACATTGATTGTACTTAATTTGAATAAGTGATATTGATTTTCCGCAATGAGATTGCTAGTAAAGTTCCACAAAATTGTTTGTCGTTATTCAAATACTTGTAATTTTCTGTTCAAATAATCATCAGAATTAATTACTGAATATAATCCAAAACAAAATGGAACATATATCATGTTTCAAATGCCAAAATTTAAGTGTAATACGGCTCCCAAAATGATAGTTAATTAACGTTAAAGTTCTATTAAGTTAATAAATAAATATGACTTTACCTTATAAATTTAGTTTTTAAATAAGATAATCACTTACCATGCTATTAAAGCACAGGTCATGAGTTCAAAAGTCAAATTTTGTGAAAATTATACTTTAGAACCACATTATAGTATATTCAAAGGTGCATAGTGCACCGCTCAATAGATCTCACAATCTAGCCATCGAATCAATATGAAATTTTTACAGATTCACGCTTCTCAAGCTGACAAACAGAACACAACAATCCAATCGGCAATTGGACACTAGTAACACCACTGGCTACAAGCTCCAAAATAGTTTACAAATTGTGAACTTATTATTCACAACTTATTAATATATCATTTACAAATTGTGAATATATTTTAAAAAGTTGTAAACATGTAATTTATCATTGTAAATGTATGATATAAAACTTTTGAACACATAATACAAGAGTAATGGCTAAGAAAATTGTGAAAATTAAAAGCTTAATTTGAACTTAAAGTATTAAAATTATAAACATATAACATGCAATTTGTAAATAATTAAAAGTTGTAAAATATAGTATAAAAATTGTGAACTTATAATAATAAAGTTGTTAATGTGCTAATGCGGGGTGCACAATACTAGTGGGTGTACAATGTTTAAGATGCACGGTATCTAGTTCCCTCAATTTTGTCTGTTTAAAACATTAAAACTATTTATGTGTAAAATTTAAAATAAATCCTCTTAAGATTATAAATAAATACAATAAACTTCTCTTAATATAATAAAAATCTTCCTGCAAGTTTAAGTTGTAATAAACTCCTCTCTCCCAGCCAATAAATCACCAATTAAACCTCTCTCTAGAAATGATAACAAATAAGTACGATAAATTTCTCTCAAATACAATAAACCTTTATCTATAAGTTAAATAACCCCTCTATTAGCCAATAAATTAATAAACCCTTTCCTATAAGTTTAAACTCAAATTCCTATGTACGTGTTAAGATAATAAACAAACGAAAGGTGAGGTATAAACCTAAAACAAACCCTAGTTAAAGCGCTACAAAACAGACCTTCCTCTACAAATTTAAACTGATGACATGATCACATATCAAATCCAAAAAAAAAAAAGATATCTTTAAAAGAGTAAATTTTTGTGATTCCTTAAAAGGACATACTTTACCTTCACGTTTTTTCAAGTACTAAAGTGGCACGCGAGCTTGGTACAACAGGAATCGTATTATAAATTACGAGTAATTAAACAAACATTCATCTTCTTGATGAATTGCTAGCTCGAATTTTCCGGCTTTGTGTTAGGGTTCACTATGATGCTCACTCGAAACATTCTGCAACTTGCATTAATTTCACTAGGCAATTTGTCAGCAATGTAGCCATCACTACATTATTGCCTTCAAGGCTTCTTTAATTTGGTCTATTGACTTGGTTTGGTGATTTCTGTTGTGCATTTAATCTGGAGGGCGATTATAATGGGTTTGCATGATCTGATTGATGGTAATCCAACGGAGATGGGGCACCACTTGGTTCTATGCATTAATTTTTTTCATGGATTTTGTGCATCTACTCACAAGCTGACCTTTCTTTTATCTTCATGACGATGGTGTTGTTGGTTGTCGTCTTCTCCGACAACTTTTATTTTATTCACTTATTGGTGACAAAATGATGGCGGCAAAGTGACTTGAGATGGCTCAAGGGTAAAGTAACTAAAATCCTCACTTTAGGTCCTTCAAATTTTTAATTAAGTCCAAAATTTAATGATATTATAATTATTATTTATCTAATTACAAAAAAAATATTATTGTTGTTGTTGGGGAAAAAACATACAAACACGAAGAATACGAGAAGAAATAACGGACACAAGAATTACGTGGTTCGGCTTTCAAGCTTAAGTCCACGGACAACAGAGAATAATTCTATTATTGATCACGAATGCTACAAGGCTCTCACTTTGGTTTCTCTCTCACACATAACATAATGAGTATTGCCACATATTTATAGTGCAAAGGTTTCCTAAACCTATTAAGCAGAAAAGGTAACTAATTAATTATGTGCTACAAAAGGTAACAAGCGAATAAAGTAATATGCTAACAAGGAAATCTGCTATTCTTGTTGCCCAAGAATACGGGTCACATTCAACAAATCTCCACCTTGACACGTATTTGCTCCAATCAATACACCATCATGCCTGCAGCCAACTGCCTCTAAGAGCTCAATGCTCCGCACCGCAAATAGCAACCAAGTCCAAGCAATGCTTGAACTTGCTGACTGGAACCACCTTAATCATCATATCTGCTGGATTCTCATGGGTAGATATCTTCTGCATCGATATGATTCCTTGTGATACAACATCTCTGATAAAATGATATCTGATATCAATGTGTTTAGTCCTCTCATGATACATCTGATTCTTCGTCAGATGGATTGCACTCTGACTATCACAAAAGACTGTACTTGTATCTTGCTGCAGTCCAAGATCACGAACCAGGCCTTGTAACCACACGGCCTCCTTCACAGCTTCTGTAATTGCCATGTACTCCGTCTCAGTAGTCGACAATGCCACAGTAGACTGTAATGTCGCTTTCCAACTGATAGAACATCCACAGAGAGTAAACACGTAACCCGTCAGAGATCTTCTCTTATCAAGGTCACCCGTAAAGTCTGAATCACAATAACCCACCAACCTCGCGCAATCTCCAGTCATCTTGCTAAATAGCAAACCTAAATTCGTAGTGCCACGCAAATATCTCATTATCCATTTCACCGCTTCCCAGTGTGCTTTCCCAGGTGATGCCATATACCTGCTCACAACACTAACTGCATGTGAAATATCAGGACGAGTGCACACCATAGCATACATCAAGCTACCAACAGCACTCGAGTATGGAACATGAGACATATGCTCTACCTCCTCCTCGGTTTTAGGTGATAAATTTGAAGACAACTTGAAATGAGCAGCAAGCGGCACACTCACAGGCTTAGCTTTAAGCATCCCGAAACGCTCCAGCACCTTTTCAATATAACTCTGTTGAGACAAGAACAGCTTCCCAGCGTTTCTATCTCTATGACCCTCCATGCCAAGAATCTTCTTCGCTGCTCCAAGATCCTTCATCTCAAACTCATCACCTAGCTGCTTCTTTAATTCGTCGATTGTAGACATGCTTTTAGCAGCAATAAGCATATCATCAACATACAACAGCAAGTACACAAACGAACCATCTAGAAGCCTTTTGAGAAACACACAACTGTCATAGGCACTCCTTGTGTATCCAGCACCTACCACGAGTATGTCAAATCTCTTATACCATTGCCGAGGTGACTGCTTCAACCCATACAAGGACTTCTTTAGTTTGCAAATATGGTTCTCCTTACTAGGAACGACATACCCCTCCGGTTGACTCATGTAAATTTGCTCTTCAAGATCACCATGCAAAAATGTCGTTTTCACATCTAGCTACTCAAGCTCTAAGTCATGAAGAGCAACCAAGGCAAGTAAAACCCTGATGGAACTATGCTTCACAACCGGAGAGAACACTTCGTTGAAGTCAACACCCTTCCTTTGTGTATAGCCTTTTGCCACCAACCGTGCCTTGTATTGAGGACCTTCAGCCCCTCGAGTACCTTCCTTTTTCTTGTAAACCCATTTGCAACTGACAACTCGCTGTCCCTTAGGCAATTCAACAGGCTCCCATGTTTGATTCTTATGAAGAGACTCAATCTCTTCACTCATGGCACCCACCCACTGAGCAGAATCTTTCCCAGATATGGCCTCTTTGTATGAATTCAGCTCATGTCCTTCAATTGTTTCGGCAACAGTCAAAGCATAAGTAACAAGATCAGCGTATCCGTACCTTTGAGGCTCTCTAATCTGTCTCCTTTCTATCCCAGTGGCAATGCTGTACTTCTGTTATTCAGGCACATTTTGATCATGCACCTCAGTTGGTTGAGTCGGCTAAATCTGACTGCTACTATTGCTAGATGGAGCATTTGGAACATCAGCAAATACCTTCACCTGCTTTTTGACACCGTGGTCTAAACCAGCTACCGCTTTCTCCTTTTCTTGGTCTAATAAAACAAACTCATTGAATATGACATCCCTGTTGATGAGGAAACCTGGAGACTTTGGATCTGTGCACCACAACCTATAACCTTTCCTCTCGGACGCATAGCCTAGAAATATGCATTTCTTTGCCTTCGGCTCCAACTTGCCATCCTTCACGTGAGCGTATGCAGAGCAACCGAACACCCTCAATCGAGAGTAGCCAGCAGGCTTACCAGACCATAACTCAAAAGGAGTTTTCAATTCAATAGCTTTGGATGGAGACCTATTCACCAAGTAGTATGCCGTATTGACGGCTTCAGCCTAAAAGTCTTGACTCAAACCAGATTGGGAGAGCATACAACGAGCTCTCTCCACCAGAGTTCTATTCATGCGTTCTGCAACTCCATTCTGTTGTGGTGTCCCTACACATGTGCGGTGTCTCACAATGCCATGTTTCCTGCAGAACTCATCAAACTCTTTATTGCAATATTCCAACCCATTGTCAGTCCTATGACGCTTAATTTGTTTACCAGTCTGCTTCTCAATCAACGTCTTCCACTCGACAAATGTTGGAAACGCCTCATCTTTAGTTTTCAAGAAGTATACCCACACCATCCGAGAGTATGCATCAATGAAAGTGATATAATACCTGGCACCTTTCTTGGAATGAACTTTATTAGGACCCCAAAGATCAGAATGAATATAACCAAGTGTACCTTTGGTGTTCTCCTGCCCCTTGCTGAACTTCACCCTGGTTTGCTTTCCAAAGACACAATGCTCGCAGAATTCAAGCTTTCCAGTTCTTTGTCCACAAAGCAAATCCCTCTTATTCAGCTCGGTCAGTCCCCTCTCGCTCATATGGCCCAACCTTTTGTGCCACACTACGTAGTGTCATTATCACTCTCCTCGGATGTAACAGCTACAATACCTGTAACTATACTACCTTGAAGGACATATAAGCCGCCAGTTAAGTTCCCTTTCAAGAGCACAATTGCACCTTTGGTCACCTTTAAGACACCATTCTCACTTCGGAATTTGTATCCATGAGAATCCAAACGCCCGAGAGAAATCAAGTTTTTCTTCAGCTCCGGTACATGCCAACACTCGAGAGATCTTGTAATACCATCAAACATCTTGATATTTACGATGCCCATTCCCTCCATCTTCAACGAAAGATCATTGCCTAGAAAGACTTTCCCTTCTCTTTTGGAATAAGAAGAGAATCAGTCGCGCCTAGGACACATATGGAACGTTGCACCAGTATCAAGGATCCATTGATTATGCCACTGTGATCCACTCACAGTCAAAACTTTCCTGGTACTACTCGAGTTATCTCCATCACTGTCAGCACTCTCCACTACATTAGCTGAATTCTCCACCTTTTTCTTTCCCTTTTTCAGTTTTGGACATTCTTTCTTAATATGACCCTTTTCACCACACTCGAAACAATGTAACTTCCTTTCTCTTGATTTTGACCTTGACTTGCTTTTCTTTCTACCCAAAGATCCCCCTCTATCTCTGATCTCCCTCTACTCACTAAACCTTCCCCATGAATTTCTTCCCTATGTCCCGGAATATGTGCTTGCAGATCCTTCGATTTTAATGAAGCAATCACATCTTCAAACGTAATTTTATTCCTCCCGTACAACATAGTGTCTACAAAGTTCATATATGAAGGCGGTAAGGAGCATAATATGATCATAGCTTGGTCTTCGTCATCAATTTTAACACCCACATCCTTCAAAGCAATAAAACAAGATGTAAACTCATCAAGGTGTTGCTTTAGTGATGTACCTTCTTTCATTCTAAGATGATACAATCGCTTCTTCAAGTAGATGCGATTGGTGAGAGATTTAGATGCATACAATTCCACTAATGTATTCCAAGCCTCAACTGCTGTTGTCTTCTCAGCAATACTTCATTTGTCACGGACATATGTATTGCACTTAAGGCTTTCGCTTCGAGTTCTTCTCTTACTGCCGGTTCCATCTTTACCGGGATCACTTCTTCAATGACTTTCCAAAGTCCTTGCATTGTCATAAATGCCTTGAATCTGATCCTCCATAGACTGAAACTCATTCTCCCGTCAAACTTCTCGATTTCAAACTTTCCACCTGTGGAAGACATCTTCGTTTGCTCAAAACTCACACTTGGAGATGGAATTTGGCTCAACGGACCGTAAAAAACGGATTCAGCACGTCAAAAAACCATAGGAACACCCGCGGTCAACTTTTCTCAACATCGATCAAAGTCAAACCTATTGGTCAAAGTCAACACCGTCCCTAAACTCGTACTTCGGAGCAGAATCTAGAAAAACATAGCCCAAAAACGGACTCAGCACATCAAAAAACGTGGGGTAAGGTTTTGGTCAAACCCAGTCAACCCTCGGTCAACAGTCAAAGTCAACCCTCGATCAAACCCTAAACAATTGGTCAAACGTGGTCAAAGGTCAAACTATATATATATATATATATATATATATATATATTTGTGTTTCTGGACTTGAGCCCAAAAAGAAAAGAAACAAAACTCTTTTTCTTTTTATTCTTTTGGACTAGTTTGAGGCCCAAAACTAAAAAAGAAAAAAATATCCCCCTTTCTCTTTTTTTTTTTTTTTTTTGGTCTTTAAACTGCTACAAGCCCAAACCCAAAAGACCTTTTAACCCAAACCCAAGCTCCTGCTCCTACCCGAAAAGAAAAAAGAACCCGATCTAAGCTCCACCCGGTCCAAAACCTAACCTTCTACCCAAACCCAAAAACCAAACCCGAATTTGATGAAATAGCCCAGGAGACCCGCCGGTGTCTCCTTCTTTACCCGTTACTACACCCAAACATGAGCTCAACCCGACCCGTTCCTTGCACACGATCTAGGCCACCAAATCACACGCGGCAACCACCAAAATGCTCTCTGTCGTATGATGATTTCTCCAGTAGCCACAAACATCATTCTCTCGCCAAAAAACACACCTCCCCGTCAAGCTCAAAGACCCGCGACCTTGCTCTTCCTCCAATGGCAACTCACGTTTCGGCTGCTAACAAGCGATGCCAACAGCAACAAGACCTTCTCCAGTCAACGAGGCCTTCTTGGTGACTACCAATCGCTGTTCTCACGCCAAAGACCCCCCCCCCCGCTACCGTCAACCTTCGAAATCTGCAACTTCCTTAACTCGCCGGTAATGCTCCGGTCGTCTATTCAAGATGCAAGCACTACCAATCAACTCCTCTCGACAAGAGGAAACTTTTGGTACCAAATTTGTTCAATTTCATCAAGGAAAATAGTTGAGTTCAAATTTTGGCAGCAAACAATGGTTTAAGGCACTGTTTGGCTTGAGGCTTTATTTGGCTTCAATTAAGGCTCAGTTTGGTTGAGTTTTCATTTTCCTTTTCTCCCTTGCAGCGGAATAAAACTACCTATGCTCTGATACCAGTTTGTTGGGGAAAAACATACAAACACGAAGAATACGAGAAGAAATAACGGACACAAGAATTACGTGGTTCAGCTTTCAAGCCTACGTCCACGGGTAGCAGAGAATAATTCTACTATTGATCACGAATACTACAAGGCTCTTACTTTGGTTTCTCTCTCACACATAACATAATGAGTATTGTCACATATTTATAGTGCAAAGGTTTCCTAAACCTATTAAGCAAAAAAGGCAACTAATTAATTATGTGCTACAAAAGGTAACAAGCGAATAAGGTAATATGTTAACAAGGAAATCTGCTATTCTTGTTGCCCAATAATATGGGCCATATTCAACAGTTATCTTATTTTTAATCATAAAAAGTTTGATCTTTCTTTACAAAAATGATATAAGCCAAAACCTTGCTAATACTATAAATCTTATTCTCTATCTTATTCATGTTAATTAGTCAATTATAACTTATCCTTAATTTTTCAAAACCCTTTATTTTTTCTCTAGTTCTCTCTATAAAAAAAAAATTGTCATTTCTAACTCTAGTTCATCAAATGTTATCTTTTAACAATTAGAACAAGTGTATTACTTTTTAGTCTTCAATATTTCCCACACTCTTTATTTCTGTCCCTAATTTCATATATCAAAATCACTTTCTCCAATACCAATAATCAAAATTTTTCTTTATAAAACTTTAATAAAGTTATAATTTTGAATCTTCACTTTATTTTGATCATTTGTAGTCTTTTTCTAAAGTACACTCTGTTTTGACTTTTATATGAACACACACACACATAATTATAAAAAATTATATTTTATTTTTTCATAATTTATAAAAAATTTAGTTATGTCAAGTAAAAAATACATAAGGCTCCATATCATAATTTGGCTTTAAGCCTCGATTTGCCTTGAGCCACCCCTGGGTGATGGTAGTGTGGTTCGAGGGCTAGAAGCCTTTCGAGTTGGAAGAAGTCTTCGTTCAGCTATGTACTATGCAGTGTAATTGAATTCTTTAATACTTCTCTTGAAGTGTGATTCATGGTTAATTAACTATTCAAACTCCAAATATATTTATTAATTTGGGGGTTAATTATAAAATTTTAATTGTTGAGTTGTAGAATGTTTAACAATATATTTAAGAGATTCGAATAGAATTGATGTCAACAAAACCATTAACTATTTAGTGTTATATTTAAGTGTTGAGCTTTTAGCTATTTTATGAATACATTAGTTTCCAAAAATATGAATTGACATTTTTAAGGAGAAAAAAGTAAAAGAACATTCATAACTTCTCAAAAGTCTTTAATTCTTTTAAGCAATAATTTGGAGGTTCTAATTATTAACTTTTTAAACTTTAAATTGTCACTTCCCGGAGCCCGGATCCCCAGGCCCGTGAGCAAGACTGGTGTTGTAGACATAACTAATAAGTACTTGAGCCTCAAATCAACTGGCCCAAAATGATTAACTCGAATTATTAGTTATATTTACACCATCCACTTATAAACAAGTCGCAACTCACGCCATTAATCGATGTGGAATATCACCCGTTAAGGACCTGACATCCTCGTCAGAGGCACACAATCACACACAAGACCAGATAGTGCAGAATTCTAGAGGTGGCTCTTACAGGCTCAAGAGATGACTCCTACCTCACATATAGTGCAGTACTGCGCCCCGCATAGCACTTAGCTCCAACAACCAGCTGATAATTCGCTCTGAATACCATTCTGTCACTCCTCTGAGCCCAGATCCCGAGACCCACGAGCGAGACTGGTGTTGTAAGCATAACTAATAACTATTTGGGTTTCAAATCAGCTGGGGCAAAATGGGTAACATGAGTTATTAGTTATACTTACACCACCCATTTATAAATAAGTCACAAGTCATTCCACAAATCGATGTAAGATATTACATAAATTTTATTGAAAGCTCTTTTAAAATAAGAGTCAAACAAACTAGTAATAATTTCAAATCAGTAGAAAACACTTTCAAGTGTCTAATTTGGGGGAAAGCTACGAATTCGAATTGCTCTATCAGAGTCCAAACGTCTGACCCAAAAATAAATAAATAAAAATAAGAGTCCAAACGTGACGAAATCTACTAAATGAGTTACACAGTAAGCGATTAATACTTAATAAAAAATGGCTTAAATTCGTCAGGGATAAAGAATATTACACTAAAGCCCAACTTTAGTGACCTGATAATATTTCCATTGGAAACGATTAAATTCTCCAACACCAAATTGATTGTTTTGTCTTAGCGCAATACATTCGTCACAAATACTGTATCAAGGGGAGAGAAAAGTTCCATGGTTAAGTGGTCTTACGTATACTTGTATATTGAACGTAATAAATAAATAGGGCATATTTAGTTTTGCAACCACATTAATTTTGTATTTTTTTTTCTTTTTACCTTTTCCCATGACTAATTTCACGTAATCTTACCAATTTAATTAGGCATATTAATATAATAAACAAATAAATTAATATTCATTCCACTAACTTAAACTTTTAATTGAGGTGGTAATTCTAACAATAATAACGTGTATTGAAAATAATAAATATAATAACTTGGTCTAATAATTTAAATTTTTAAATAAAATCGTGTAATTTCTCTCTTGTGATTACATTTGTTACTGGAGGAAATTCATGAATTAACTAAAACTACTTGTCCCTCCTGTTACGAGTTTTCTACCGTCAGGCTTTTTACACATTTTAGTAGTTCAATATGGAAGCCGTACAAGCATACACCTAATAATACTCGAGTAGTGTATTATTTTTTATATGTATATTTAGTCATATATTAAAAAATAATTAATGTTTGAGATAGTACAAAATAGATATACATCAAAAAATTTAAATGAATAACAGAAAAATAATATTTAGCATTATCTGATAAAGTGATTTCGTAATAATCGCATAATAATACAAAGTCCAATCAGCACGAAGTGAAAAAGAATAAATTGTTTATTGGAAGTGACATCCAGGCTGAGGGCTTAGGGATTATCATTTTCAATAGTAGGACATTAATTCTCGAAACATGCAAGCAATGTTTCATAAAGCATGTTCTCTTACATATGACTCTCATCAACAGTTTGGAGGTGGTCGACAAGTTTTGATTACTTCAGAGAAACTGGGATTTCCGTCAATGACAAGCACACGTGCGTTATTGTGCTTTCGTTGGGATTACTTAAATAATATGGAAAAAATCATCCCGTCCAAATTAATATGATTTTTGGATTTATTCCTCAAAATAATGTATCAATACTGATCTAATAGTGGTCCTTTTCTCTCTTATGGCTGCACTATTACACTCACCTATTCAACACTGACTTGGTAGTAACCTTTGCACTAACTCGATGGTACTCACCTATTCAATGGTGGTAGTCTCTTTCCATTTGGCTTCTGCACTCATCTATCAGTATTTAGCGTATCATCGATTATCTATTATCTCAATGGTTGAACCACATTGCTTCTCTCCAAAATTTTTTGATTCACATAAAGCTGCCACTTGTCTCTGTTCCTATGACGCTGACGCGTGTCTTTTATACATTAAAAGGGAAAAGATTACTCTATAAGTAAAAAAAGAAAAGACTAATCTATTGCATTAAAAGATGCTCAATAAATAAAAAAATATATCAATCTACCTCATTCATAATTTTTCTTTCTAAAAATTATTAGATTTTACAAAATATAAAAGTTGTAAAATTTTGAAAATTTAATATGACAAAATATATTTATTTCTATCCCTCACGTTTTGTCGAAATTGACCATTAACAATAAAACATAAAAATACTCATTTCTCTAATGTATCACACGGGTACAACACTATTTGAATGATGCATTGAGAATTCAATTAACATAGTGTAATTGTCTTTTATTATATTATTAGGTACTTATATTATTAATCTAATGAAACTTATTTTAAAAATTACATGTACATGAAATTATATTTCACTTTCCTATACATTGTACGGGAAAAAGACTAGTTCTACTATATTTTAAAATGTCACATTTTAATCCAGTCTATGGTCTCATTTTATGGAGTCCAGTCTTAATTAAAGCATTAATATAATTATTTAAGTTCAAATGAAGATCTCATCTAAAAAAACTAATTTTTTAGGCAAGAGAATTTCTTAACTTATTAACTGCTCACAAGAAAGTGAGACTTTTGATGTACAAAAAAAGTTAAAAAAAACCAATATCTAGATCTAATTATTTTCCTAGCTAATCACATATTAGGCTTTAAGTTAAGTTCGACCTAGCTTTAATTTAAACCTACATACCATTAGAGTTCTGTACAACTACTCTTTCAAACATGACATTGTTTGAAGCACTTTGTTTCTTTCTTTGCGTCAATAGAGGAAGACTAAAAAGAAAAATATTACATTATCAATTCAGAGCAGTTTTACCTTTTTATCTCTCTCAAATAACAATTTGACATGATTCAAAATTTTGACTAATTATTTTCGATCTTAACATTTTAGGAACCCATCAACATATCTATATATTTCCCAAAAATACACGCACGACATGTTATTGTGCGTGTAAATTTGAAAGACGTGCGATCCTCAACCAAAAGCTTTGAGTAGACTTTATTGAATTACAGTAGGTTTTTCATTTTTTTCACCCTCTCTCGATCTACTCCCTTATCTAAAAATTTTAAAACAGGTCATCACGGTTGAAAAAATAATTTTAACTAATTGAACTACACTTTGAATATCATTTACTTACATTAGGATGATCATGTTTTCAGAGTTTATGGGCCCATTTGAATTGATTTTTTTTAAAAAAAGTACATTTTTTTTTGAAAAACAAATATCTCTTTTTGACACTAAGTATTTGGTTTGACTTTAAGAAAAAGTTCAAATTCTAAAATAGAATTGAATTTTAACTTTTTAGAAGATAGAATTTTAAACTTTTCAAGGAAATACTTTCTTAAAAAATATATAAAAAAAGTACTTTTTTAAAGAAAACAATGCAAACCAGCGATATTTCAATGTGAAGGCATGTTAAGGGTTATTGGATAGATGTAATTATAGAATTACTACACTGATAGAGCTAAAAGTAGCTTTAATTAACAAAAGCGGCCTATTAACTTAAATAATATGAAAAAAGAATTTTTTTTTAAATTAATATAATTTTAGAGGTTAGTCTTAAAATAGCATATTTCACTTTGAGAAAGAATAAAAATTCTTACAAAGAATCTTGAGCCAGATCTCACACCTTGAGAAGGTGGAAGTTTGGTGCAACTTTTTTGGCTAAGTTTAACTTTTGGACTTCAGAAGACCCTTAACATATCATGATCACCTCTTTCTAAGGCAGATGAGTTTCGAGGTATATATAAGATCACTTTTTCTAGCACAACAAGTAATTTCTATTAAAAAAAATTACTTTTCTGATCTAATGCACATTTAAATTAACTTTTGAAAACTAAAAAGTTCACTTTTAAAAAGGCATGTTTGGATTGGCTTTTTTTGAAAGAAAAAATATATATATATTTTTTAAAAAGTTACATTCTTTTCTCAATAATTGTTTATTTTAGTTTTAAAAAAAGTTAAAATTCTTGAAGAAAAAAAAAAAAGGTTCAAATACTACTTTTTCATAAGCTAGAATTTTTAGTTTTTCAGAAAATATTTCTTTCAAAATTTGTTAAGGAACAACACTTTTGAAGAAAATCAATCCAAATGAGCCTTTAGCATTATTGTAAGATAAAGTGATTTCATAATATCATAATAACACAAAGTCAATTAGTACTAAGTGAAAATTGTGTATGGGAAGTGACATCCAAGCTGAAAGCTGTAGGATTATCATTTTGGTTAGCAAGAACATTAATCTCAAAACATGCAAGTGATGTTTCATAAAGCATGTTCACTTTTTAGTTATTACTCTTATTAACTGTTTGGAGTGGTCGACAAGTTTTGATTACTCCAAAGAAACCGAGGAATCTACATCAATCATAAGCAGCCGTACGCACTTTCTTGTGCTTTCGTTAAAAAAATAATAATAATGATAATGAAAAATAATTAAAAAATTCATCCTGTCCAAATAAATATGATTTTGAAAATTATTCTCTGTTGGTACAAATATCTTAAGAGGGGGTGAATTAAAATATATTTATTAATTTTTGTTTTAAAAATTCTCATAAATTTAATTATTTCTATCAAGTAATTTATCAAACACAATGTAAACAACACAAGTAAATAAAAGTAAATAAAGAGTAGAGATAAGGAAGACAAACGATTTAAGGTGGTTCGGCTAAGCCTACGTCCACTGCCTAAGGATGCTCCCCTTAGGACTTCAACAATCTTCACTAAATTGCTTCTTCAAACTTGGTGAAACAAAAACCAATTTTTACAGCTCTTTGAAGCCTAACTTTAAAGAACCCAAGATCCCACTCTTTAGAATTTCCCTATACTTTTACAAGCTTTTAATGAATGTATCTCTCAAGATTTTTAGCTCTCAAAGTGTGTATATAATCAAAGGAATAAGAAATGATAGAGAATCCGAAATTTCTTCTCAAAAGAGTATATAGCAATGAATGAAGCTCTTGAAAGCTAAAAAATATTGCAAGAATGGCTCAAAGCTCAATTGAATGATGATATAATGATTTTGCAAGCTTGAATTGATGATTTGAATGTGTGTCGAAGTGTATATAAAGAGATTTTAGTGTTAGAGCTTTGGTAGGTGAAGAAAAGAAGAGAAAAATGGTCAGAACGGTAATAAACGGCTAGTGTGGTTGACCGGCTGGGTCGTCCGGCCTCCTCTTGGCCCTCTCTGACTAGGCAGGATGCCTTAGCCGATCGATCGGCTAAAGGGTCCGGCTTTGTCTTTCACTTTCTGTTTTGGCCGTGTGACCCTCCCCGGTCAGCCGGTCTATCGGTTGGGGGTCCGACTACTCCAGAAAGTGAAGTAAAGCCAAACTTTGCCTAAAAAACATTTTAAGTGCAATTTTCATAACTCCAAGGCATTTTGTAAATGCTTTTTATGACTTATAACACTTCAAAACACATATTTACATTACATGTGCATTGAAATTTATTTATACTTTTATGAAATCTAATATGCATGAGATTTAAATTGTTTGAGCTATGAAAATAAAGGTTTGAGCCAAACATTTACAGTACTTAGGCATTTCGCAAAAGGGCAAGAACGTCCGGTACCCCCTGTGACGCCTCTTCTCCTCTTTATGCCTTCTTATCTTTTTTCTTCTTCAAATAACGTGCATTTGTTCATTTTCTTCCATCTTCCAAGTGTCTATTTACTCATCTAAGCACTTATCTTCACAAGATGCTTTTAGTTAAATAATTATGAATGCATATCAAATTTTCATCATCAAAATTAATAACTAGTATTTAGC
The DNA here is from genome assembly GCA_028554755.1 of Cordia subcordata. Taxonomy (NCBI): domain Eukaryota; kingdom Viridiplantae; phylum Streptophyta; class Magnoliopsida; order Boraginales; family Cordiaceae; genus Cordia; species Cordia subcordata. Next base: position 13,776,229 of record JAPTOF010000008.1, read on the forward strand.
CAACAATCTCCCCTTTTTTATGATGACTAATTATTAAAGATATAAGCAAAAATACTCCCCCTTAATATAAGCATTCTTTTTTTCAAATAAAAGTTAGTTTGGGAAATGCTCCCCCGGTCAAATTTAGCTTATGCACATTTTGAAAGCAATCATCAAAATAGCCTTTTCAATACACAAGTGATCAACTCATGCAATTTAAAATCAACTATTAGTTCAAGTTCAAGCAATAGTTCAAGTTCAAGCAAATCAAATTAGTTGTTAGTTCAAGTAATCAACTTAAGAGTCAAGCCATATAATCGCAATAAGAATTAAGCCATATAATCACAAGTAATCAACTCATGTCAAGCTATATGTGCTTACGCAGCCAAGCAAATCAAATTAGCAAATCAAGTTTCTATGTGCTCCTTTTCTTCTTTGCTCCTTTTCTTTTTCACTTTTTCCTTTTCCCCCTTTGGCATCATCAAAAATTAATAAGGAATTAAGAAGGACAATGCAAGTAAAAATAGCATAAGTTGGAAGAGTTTAATCCATGAAATAAAAGCAAAAGTAATACCACAAAACAAAAACTAAAAATAAACTAAGAAATTTTAAACAGACTAAAAAGTTAACTAAAAATTGTTTACTAGTACTAAAAATGAGTTTTTAAATACAGAGGTTCATGGTGCATGGTCATGGTGATCTCTGAAGTATTACTGCATATCAGAACGCATGCTCGCCATTTCTGAATCAATGTGTTCCCTCTAGAGAGTAAGCTCATTCCATTGATTTATCATTGTGGTCCTCATTTCTCCCATCCCCGTATTCAAGGCTTGTAACTGTGAAAGAATCTATGCCATTATCGAGGGGTCTTTTTGTTGTCCCATGGAGCTAGAACCTGCACCTCATTGCATTTCAACTCATCGTTGCTTATCAATATGCCCTTGTGCCCGTGATTCTCTCATTACTTACCTCAGAGTAACCTTATCAGGATGCATTTCTTCATCTTCAGAAGTACTAACAATCATAGGGATCGTTCCTGGTATGTCTATGTTAGCTTCACCCTCATGTTTTGGCCCTTCTTCTTCTTCGAAAGTAATATCTATTCCCTCAACTACATCATCAAGATGTTATGCATCTAGCCCATAGACAAGATTAGTAAAAGTAGTCCCCTTTTTTGTTCTAGCCTTAATCGCTGCCTGGATATCTTGTGGCAAGTTTTTGAATGTTTTTCTGTTTATTGGTTCACCATTGTACCAATAAATCACTATAAAGTTCACGTAGAGCATATCAAAATTCCAAGCAAACTTCCTAAACAGTGCATTTGAGGAAATATTGAAGTGAGAGAAAATATACATCAATGCCATCCCATACCTTGGAGTGGTTGTCTTTCCTCCATCTTTTCCACTTATATGCAACATATGGTGTAGAATAAGAAAGGGCAATGCTATATTAGTTTTCCTCTTGATGCTATAATAAATATAAGCATCTATAATTGGAATTTTTCCATCATTGATGTTTCTAGGGAGAAATACTTCACTAATGATTTTAAAAGCAATTTTCATATTGAAATTAACATCCCTCAACAATGGAAAAATCAAATCTGGAATCTTAGGTCCTACATCCTTCCACATATATTCTATAATCTCTCCTGGTATGCTATTACCTTTAAGCCCTTCCGGCCATCCTTAGCTATTGTAATGCCCTTCTCCTTCCACAGGTATCTTAAAAATTTCATGCAATTTAGCCTCATTGAGTATAAAGCTAGTTCCATAAACAGCCGATGCTAATTCTATCTTAGGACTTCTACGATATACTTCAAGATTTTCATAAAACTCTATTACCAATTTGTCTTGAACATCATAATGCAAGTGCATGAACATATACCAATCCTTAAATAATGGAAGAACATCAGTACGATCAAAATCTAAGTCCATGAGAAATTTACCATACAAGATTGAATGTTTTTCTTGAATCTGTGATACGGGTGGTGGAGGAAATTGTGTTCTAGCCCTCTTTCCTCTTCTTCCACGTTCTTAACCTCTAATCCTTGGATTTTCCATGATTTTGCATGGTTTTTGGAAAATTGAATCGGTGAAAGCTAGTTTTTTGAAGTGGATAATCAAAATATAGGAAGAATTTTGGAAGAAATTGGTTGAAATTTGAAGAATTAAAAGTGGGTTTGAGAGAGTTTTTGGTTAGGGTTAGAAAAGATTTGAGAGTAATTGAGTGATTTTGGGGTTAAACCCTCAATTTTAATCTTGTCTGCGTTCAGCCGGTAGATCTGTTGGTCGTGGGGGTCAATCGGTTAGGTTGACTGGCCGAATCAGAGAGCACCTTAAATTTTTCTTTTTAGCCGGACGCCCTATAGCTTTAGTAGCTGGTCGACCGGCCAGGTCAGAAAATGCCTAAATGTGTATTTTTTTCATGCCCAAGCCATATAAACACATATATATGTATGTCAACCACCTTTTATCATTCCAATTTCTCTTCTAATCTTGCAAAATTGATTCTCATGCAATGGTTTAGTAAAAATATCAGCAACTTGATGCAAAGTATCAACAAATTCAGGTATGATATCTCCTTTCTGTATATGATCTCTAATGAAATGATGCCTAATCTCAATATGCTTAGTTCTTGAATGTTGAATTGGGTTCTAGTGAGATTAATTACACTAGTATTATCATAATATATAGGAATATGATCATATTGCAAAGTGATGTGTTGTGTTTTTGTGTGTGTTTGCATTGTGATTTACCTATATTTTAGAGGTTTTGAGTGCTCATAATGATGCATTAGTGTAATGCTTTTGATAAGAATAGGCTTGAGCGTAAACAAATGTACATATCGAGTTTAAGAGACAAATTGCTACACTAATTGCTTGTTTTAAATGATTTAGGTGAACTTTGGGTTAAGATTAAGATTGGACGATGAAAGGTGATGAAGATGGGAAATGCACGGGTCTGAGAGAGAAGACCGGAGGCCGAAAAGACAAAGAATGGAGGAAGAAAGTCAGCCGGACGACCAAGAAAAAAGAGCCGGTCGACCGGCCACTCTAGAGAGATGCCAAAAATAGCCGGACGACCACCCCTCCAGAGCCGGTCGATCGGCCAGTCCAGAGAGCATCATTAAAAAGCCGGTCGAGCTAGGTCCAGAAGCCGGTCGACCGACAATATGCTGAGAACATATAAATAGGGTCCGATTTTGCAAAAAAGAAGGACTTTTTGGAAGATTAACACACACTTCACACCTAAAATTCTCACACACTTAACCCTAAATCCCATCCACTTCACACACATTTTTCACACATTTCTCACTAAGAGCCAAGCTTGATTTAGTGGGTTCAAACATTTGGAATCAAGTTTGCTCAAAAGCTTTGTACAAGTTTAGCTAGGATGAAAAGGAAGCTTCATTATCTCTCTTTCATTCTATTTCCTATTATGATTTAGTAGATTTGTGTAAGGTGATTTAACTTATGTAATGGGTTAACTATATACTCTTATGATATGGGATGTGATGGCTGAATATATATATATACATGTTTTGAATTCTCTTGTTCAAATGGGTATTTTCTCATTCATGTCTAAGTGTTTGATAAAATGCCTAGATGAGTAACATGTGTATAAATTGAAGTTTATTTGTTACTAAACACATCTAATCCATGTTATAATCATGTCTATATGTTTATATGTAGATGCTATGAAGTGGGTAATGCTTATATTCATTTCTATATGTATATTTGCATGCCTAGTAATTAGTATAACTTCAATAAAGCATACATGTTGGTTGTTAATTGCTTCTAATGGTGCAAACTGAACATGACGATGTTTGGTAGTTGAATAGGTTCCATTATTCACGAGCACCTTGGCCTTGAACATGTATGAACGCACTAGCAAGTCAAATCCTGCTGTAGTGACCTTAGAATGACGAAGTGTAATTTAGGGCTAGTCTACTTTAAATCCAGCCAATAGGTTTCCGGATAGGTTTAGTCAACCTTAGCAACACTAGGTCTTGGCTTTAAATCCAGCCAAAGGTTTAGGTACTAAGGTAGGTTCATTCTAAGTCACCTAGGAAGTTAGTTAGTCACTCTTGAGGCCCTAGGTCATAAGGACCACGCCGTAGCTTTAGGAGGCGCCGCCTAGGGACGGATCTGCACTGAGTCCTAGGGGAAATTAGGACACTAATTAGCAACCTAGTTAAGAGCACTCATGATAGTTAGCCATCATCTCTTAATCCCATAGCATTTGAGTATAGAATTACCCATTCATAAGTCAAAGTCACCCTAACCCCTTCTCAATTGTTAGTTCCCTCTTGACCAACTTGTGTTCCTATTTTTCATATTCATAGTTTAGTTTTATTTCCTTTACCTAAAGCTCCCGATAATCCAAAACCCCAAAAATATATCTAGTTTAGATTTTTCTTTTTGGCACTTTCTAGAACACCAAGCATAGAATTCATCCACATTATTCACGCCTCCCTGTGGTTCGACACCCACACTTGTGCACACTATATTGCACAATCCGCACGTTTGCGGGTCTTTTAGAGCTTGCACTTGAAAGACGCACCAAGTTCTTAGCGCCGTTGCCGGGGAGGCACGGTGATTTGCATTCTTTGTTTGTGTGTTTTGGTAGTTGCTTTTCTTACTTTCTTGCTCTTCCTTTATAGTTTATTTAGTTTTTGCTTATCTTGTTTATTGTTTATATTATCTTGCTTTGATCCTTGCTTATCTATTTCAACTTTTGTCTTTATTTTTAGTACTAGCATTATGGTTTATTTGCTGTAGTTTTAGGAATATTGAAGTTTTCGGGGGTTGAAGTGGCCGGAGTTAGGATAGATTGTGCATGCTTGGTAGGAGATCCCTTAGAAATCCCCTAGTTCCTCTTAATCCTAAACCTGATAGAATTGCTAGACATTTTAAGAATTTAGGAGATCTTCTTGAGGAGATGGCCGATCCCAGTCATTCTCCTAATCCTCCCAATCCCCCAATGAATCCCATTCCACCTTATGATCACATTGGGCATCAAGCCCAAGATCATTTTAGACGAGAGCCCTGTAGACCGGACCCACCCATAGATAAGGAACCTACTCTTAGGCAATTCTTTCTTCCTGAAGCCTTTGAGCCAAATTTGGCTATTCAAATTCAGGGTTTAGGGGAAACGAACTTTGAGATTAAGCCTAATATGTTGGCTATGCTTCCCTCCTTCTATGGGAGAAGCAATAAAAGTCCTCTAGATCATATCACTGATTTTGTTGAGATGAGTTCCACTCTCCATGTCCCCAATGTCTCTTAAGAGGTCATACGTCTAAGATTGTTTCCTTTCTCTCTTAAGGACAAGGCTAGGACTTAGTTGCACTCCTTACCTAACGGTTGCATTACTACATGGGCTAAGCTTCAATCTAAGTTCTTTCAAAAATTTTATCCCATAGCCAAGACGGCCGACCTTAGGACCGCCTTTATGACTTTCTCCCAACATGACCTAGAATCTTTTCATGAGGCTTGGGAGAGGTTCAAGGATCTTCTTAGACAATGTCCACACCACGGGTACGGCAATCATGACCTGATGCAATACTTCTTTCGAGGCTTAAATGAACAAAATAAGATGATGGTCAATGCCACCTCTGGTGGTGGCTTCTATCTTTTGAGACCGACCGAGGCAGGGGAGAAAATAGAAATGATGGCTGAAAATTCTTTTCAAAATTTTGCAATGGAAAGGTCTAGTCAGGAAGGCAATAAGAGAAATGTTAGTGAGGTTGGAGTTTCTTTAGACTTACCCGCAAAGGTTAAGGCTTTGACGAATAAGCTAGATCAATTCATTTCTTTGTCCATTTCACCCCAAGGTCATAAGACTAGTTCTTTAGGTTCTTCCTCCGCCCTTTTGGTTGTTGAAGTTTATGCATTGTGCTCCGAGTCATCTCATGAGACAATAGCTTGCCCTTTAGCATCTCAATTTCCTAAATTCATGAAAGAGCAAGTGTGTGCAACACAAGGTTATTCTCGTGAGTACAACCCATACTCGAACACATACAATCCGGGTTGGAAGGACAACCTAAAATTTTCTTAGAGACAAGGCCAGCATGAGTCTAGTTCACATCCTCATGTTTCACCTCAGCAGCGACCCGGTCCTCAATATCCCCTAGGTTTCTATCATTTTAATCAGCCCTGTCTCACTAGTGCTCCTCAACCTCAAGCTTTACCTGCTCCTTCTAGTAGCTAGACTCTTAGTAATGGTGTGATGAAGTTAATGTAGTTTATTCAGAATCAGCAGCAGGCATTAGCTAGTCAGCAACAGGAGTTAGCTGATAACAGGCAAGAAATGGCTAGCTATAGGCAGTAGATGACTAGGTTTGAGGTAGAGTTAGGACAGATTTCTAGTCAATTGAGCACTAGAGACCTAGGGAAATTGCCTTCTCAGCCGGAGGTAAACCCTAGAGTCCAGTCATGTTCCTCCACTGATACCACTTATCCCCTTCAGGCCCAGGCTAAAGCCGTCACCACTTTTAGGAGCGGTCGGGTAGTGGATAATAGGGTAGGAGTTGACTTTGCAATACCTGCACCTAGTGGTCCTTCTGAGTCTAGAGCACCACATTGTAGCCCTGTTGAGGGAAATTCCAGAGAAGGTCCTGTTGAGAAAGATGAGCCCATTAGAGATCATGGAGAAAGTAGTACTTCCCGCCCACATCGGGAGGGAAAAGAGCCTATTGATGACTCCCATGTATCTAGAGGTGTAGAGCCTAGAGTTCCCTTTCCATCCGCCTTAGAGAGGCCTACACCTAGTGAGGATTCTAGGTTCTTCAAGGTTTTAGAGCATCTTAAGGACCTTAAGGTCAATCTTCCTTTGATAAATGCGATCCTTTCCATCCCCTCTTATTCTAAATTCTTTAAGGATCTTTGTACTAGGAAACATAGGTCATCGAACATTCCTAAGAAGGTGAGGCTTACGGAGAAGATGAGTAGTATTTGTACTTCGGGCCTTCCGCCCAAGATGAGTGACCCCAGAGCCTTCACCATTCCTTGGAGGATCCGTGAGACCCAGATTGATCATGCCTTGTTAGATTTAGGATCTAGTGTGAATCTCATTCCCTACTCTATCTATCAGTAGCTAGGTCTAGGTGAGTTGTCTCGTACACATGTTACTCTTCAGCTAGTTGATAGGTCTGAGCATAGACCTAGGGGTGTGATAGAGGACGTTATGGTTCAGGTAAGTGAGTTTGTGTACCCTTTTGACTTCATAGTGTTAGATATGGATTCGGGACATGACTCTAAATACTTTACACCCATTCTTCTAGGTCGCCCCTTCCTTGCCACCACAGATGCCATTATCCATTGTAGGTCGGGGCTATTGGAGATAAAATTTGGGAATTTGAGATCCACTATGAAGGTTGCTGATGCGGTGAATAGGGCTAGTATAGGAGAAGAGGATGGAGAAGAGTGCTTTAAGGTGGATGTGATTGATTCTTGCGTTGAGGATCTTATAGAGAAGACTATGACCGATGGAGAAGAATTGAAGAAATTTGAGGAATTGATGTCTAGTTTTGATTTGGAGACCTTAGAGCGGAAATGTGCAGCTTCTACTTCCTTGATTGAGAGCCATTTTACTAATAAATCAATTAAGGTTAATCCTTCTAGTCTCATTTCTAGTGATGTCCCCATTGATAATATTGAGGTTAAGTCCCCCTTGGTTGAGCCTAACCCTTCTTTAGAGCTTAAACCCTTTCCCGATCATTTGAAATATGCATTTCTAGGCCCTAGTGAGACCCTTCCGGTTATCATAGCTTCCGATCTTTCTAGTGAGTATGAGGAGCGTCTCTTAGAGGTCTTTAGGAAATATAGGAAGGCTATAGGGTGGAAAATTGATGATTTGAGAGGTATAGACCCTTCGGTTTGCATGCATCGTATTCACCTTGAGGATGGAGCCATTCCTTCTAGGGAAATGCAAAGGAGGCTAAACCCACACATGAGCAAAGTAGTTAAGAAAGAGATCATTAAGCTTTTAGATGCAGACATTATTTATCCGATCTCTGATAGTGAGTGGGTTAGCCCAATCCAAGTTATCCCTAAGAAGTCCGGGATCACGGTTGTTGAGAATGAGAGAGGAGAGCTTCTCCCTACACGTACTCCCACGGGATGGAGAGTTTGTATTGACTATAGGAAGCTCAACTCCAAAACTAGGAAGGAGCATTTCCTATTGCCTTTTTTAGACCAGATCTTAGATAGAGTAGCTGGGCATAGCTACTATTATTTTCTAGATGGCTATTCGGGTTATAACTAGATCCCTGTGTTTCCCGAGGACCAGGAGAAGACCACCTTTACTTGTCCCTATGGCACTTTTGCTTATAGAAGAATGCCCTTCGGTCTTTGTAATGCCCCAGCAACTTTTCAGAGATGTATGATGGCCATTTTTAGTGACATGATTGAGAGGCATTTAGAGATTTTCACAGATGATTTCTCAGTCTTTGGAGATAGCTTTGATCAGTGCTTGAGTCATCTCTCTTTAGTCTTAGACCGATGTGTAAAGAAGAATCTAGTGTTAAGTTGGGAGAAATCCCATTTCATGGTGCAACGAGGGATAGTATTGGGTCATGTTGTCTCATATAGTGGAATTCAAGTTGACCCAGCTAAGGTAGAATTAATTGAAAAGTTGCCTGTCCCTAAGTATGTCAAGGATGTTAGATCTTTTCTAGGGCATGCAAGATTTTACCGTAGATTCATTAAGGATTTTAGTCACATTGCACGCCCCTTGTCTAGGCTCCTAGCACAAGATGTCACTTTTGACTTTGATGATGAATGTGTTAGATCTTTCAATAGGCTTAAATCCTTGTTGTCTACATCCCCAATTATCCAGCCACCTAACTACAGTCTCCCATTTGAGGTTATGTGTGATGCATCCGATTATGCGATAGGAGCTGTTTTAGGTCAAAGGAAGGATAAGTCGCCCCATGTTGTGTACTATGCTAGCAAGACTCTTGATGAAGCACAAAAGAATTATACCACTACAGAAAAAGAGCTTCTAGCAATAGTTTTCTCCCTTGACAAGTTTAGGTCATACATCCTAGGATCCAAAGTGATTGTCTACACCAATCATGCGGCATTGAAGTATTTGTTGTCTAAGAAAGAATCTAAGCCCTGCTTAATTAAGTGGTTGCTCCTCCTTCAAGAGTTTGACATAGAAATCCGGGATAAGAAGGGTAGAGAAAATTTAGTTGTGGATCATCTTTCCCGTCTTGTTAGCGAATCTTCTAGTGATCCATCTCCTTTTCATGATTCATTCCCCAATGAGTAATTGTTTGCTGTCTCTCATCACACACCTTGGTTTGCTCATATTGTCAATTATCTTGCCACAGGGCGTTTTCCTTCCCATTGGGAGAAAAGAGAAAAAGATAGGTTCCTAGCACAAGTTAGGCATTTCTTTTGGGAGGATCCGTATCTTTTCAAAGTGTGTGCAGATCAAATGATTCGTCGGTGTGTGCCTGAGGACGAGTTTGAGAATGTTTTGAGTATGTGTCATGATGAAGGGTGTGGAGGTCATTTTAGTGGGAAAAAGACTGCCGCGAAGGTCTTGACTATTTTGGCCCACTCTTTTTAGGGATGCCCAAGAATATTGTAAGAAGTGCTTTAGATGTCAAAAATCTGGGTCCATCTCTAGGAGAAACATGATGCCTTTATCCCTTATTCTTCCTTGTGAATTGTTCGATGTTTGGGTATAAATTTCATGGGTCCATTTCCATCTTTCTTTGGGTACCAATACATTTTAGTGGCCATTGATTATGTGTCTAAATGGGTTGAAGCAATTCCCACACGCACTAATGACCATAGGTTAGTGGTTAAGTTCATTAGGGAAAACATTTTCTCTAGATTTGGAATCCCTAGGGTCTTAATTAGTGATGGAGGTTTGCATTTTCGCCATAGGACTTTAGAGGCTTTATTGAGAAGATATTCGGTCACCCAGAAGGTAGCCACTCCTTATCACCTGCAAACTAGTGGACAAGTAGAGGTGTCCAATAAAGAAATCAAGCACATTTTAGAGAAAATGGTTAGGCTCGATAGGAGAGATTGGTCTATTAGGCTAAATGATACTTTGTGGGCCTACCGTACCACCTTTAAGACTCCCATTGATATGTCTCCATATAGACTGGTTTATGGTAAAGCTTGTCACTTGCTGGTTGAACTAGAGCATAGAGCTTATTGGGCAATCAAAGCCCTAAATTTTGACTTGGCAAGAGCGGGGGAGAAAAGAAAGCTGGACCTAGTGGAATTGGAAGAGCTTAGATTCAAGGCGTATGAGAACGCTAAACTTTATAAGGATAGGATGAAGAGAATTCATGATAAACACATTATTAAGAAATCATTCTCTCTTTTTGATAAAGTTTGGTTGTTTAACTCAGGATTGAAACTCTTTCCAAGAGAGCTTAAGACAAGATGGGATAGTCCATATAAGGTGATGGTTGCCTATCCTTCCGGAGCAGTCAAGATTAAAGACTTGAAGGATGGCCGAGAGTTGACGGTGAATGGGCAACGCCTGAAGTACGCATATGATCTGAGCATGGCTCGTGTGGAGGTTTTAATGCTTCAGGATCCCATCTATGGAAGTTGAAGATGAGTTGGTGTTTGCCTGGCTGATGGCATGGTGGTTAGCGCTACTAAGAGGCAACCTAGGTTCAATTTTGCAGTTTTGCATTTGTTTCACTTTCTTTTCTTTTTATTTTCTTTCTTTTATCTTTCTTGCACCTAAACCAAAATGTTGAATCCAAATCCTTTGTCCCATAAAATACACCATTGCTCATTATTGCATATGCCAATGCAAGTATGCATAGGCAATGCTACTAATCTTGTTTTCTTTGTGAGTGTTTATGAATTGTGAGTGACAGGATTAGTAGTATGGTGATTTATCATTGGCATGGAAAGCTTTGAAGAAAATGCAAGGTTGTATCTATCCTTTCTCCACCTGTTCCCCATGTTTATACCCTATCCCTACCACCCTTACTTGTTTTGTAATGACAATTTGCTTGTTGTTGTGTTTTGATCTATTTGCTTGAGGACAAGCAAAGTTCAGGTTTGGGGGTGTGGGAGTTTGTTTTTCTTATTATATATCTTGTTTAGGGTAGATTGCATTATGCGTTTAAAAATGGTGAAAATTTTTCAATTTTGATGCATATAGAGTCATTTATTTCTTTGTTGATCATTGTGTTGGCTTTTGTGATTGACTCTATTGATTTATGAAGGTGAGAGGCATTGTGGGGAAATGAATAGAGTGGTTTGAAAACTAAGTCTTGGAGGGGATGCCCTTCAAAGTTGTGGGGAGTGAGAACCTTGAAAGAATAACCCTTGTAGCCACCCCATAGCTTGGTAGGAAAGAGTGTTGGAAAAGGGTTGTTGATGTGAGTGCCCCTTCCTTGATTGGTTCTTGTTGATGTGCCTAAGCCTTTCTTTTTCTTTCTTTTTGTGAATACAATACAAAGTATTAAAAGTTCCAAAAAAAATGAAAAAGGCAAAAAGGTGCAAATATATATATATATATATATGTATAAAATTAAGTGAAAAAGTAGAAGAGCCAAAGGCACCAAAAAGTTAGTGAACAAGTGCATAAGTGACACAATGTCAACTTAGCACAAGTTATCATCTTTGTAGATACGTGAATAAGGCTTTTTATAAGCCATTGTGTTTGTATATTCTTTCTTCTTGTCTTTAAGGCTTGGTGCATGTTGGGGAGGCCATGTTAGTTGAGGGAGCACGAAATATCAACATCCCGAGTGCGTGAGTTAGAATCCTGGGCTTGTGGTGGATTGGCTACTCAGGAAATTCCTACGAGGAACGAGACCCCTTATGAGTAGAGGGAGGATCCAAAGAGATTTGGGGATCTCTCCACAATAGGAATGCCCTCTTTATGCTTCTTAGACTAACTTTGGTAGAGAGTCAATCCTTTAGGCAATCCATTGCATCGACTTTAGAGATAAAATTTAAGATTGGGCTTGCTTAAGGACAAGCAAGGAGAAGGTTTGGGGGTGTTGATGTGTTGTGTTTTTGTGTGTGTTTGCATTGTCATTTACCTATATTTTAGAGGTGTTGAGTGCTCATAATGATGCATTAGTGTGGTGCTTTTGATAAGAATAGGCTTAAGTGTAAACAAATGTACATATCGAGTTTAAGAGACAAATTGCTACACTAATTGCTTGTTTTCAATGATTTAGGTGAACTTTGGGTTAAGATCGAGATTGGACGATGAAAGGTGATGAAGATGGGAAATGCACGGGTCTAAGAGAGAAGACCGGAGGCCGAAAAGACAAAGAATGGAGGAAGAAAGTCAGCCAGACGACCGGCTAGATCGACCGGCCACTCCAGAGAAGTGCCAAAAATAGCCAGACGACCACCCCTCCCGAGCCGGTCGACCGGCTAGTCCAGAGAGCATCATTAAAAAGCCGGTCGAGCTAGGTCCAGAAGCCGGTCGACTGGCAATATGCTGAGAACATATAAATAGGGCCCGATTCTGCAGAAAAAGAAGGACTTTTTGGAAGATTAACACACACTTCACACCTAAAATTCTCACACACTTAACCCTAGATCCCACCCTCTTCACACACACTTTTCACACATTTCTCACTAAGAGCCAAGCTGATTTGGAGGGTTCAAACATTTGGAATCAAGTTTGTTCAAAAGCTTTGTACAAGTTTAACTAGGATGAAAGGGAAGCTTCATTATCTCTCTTTCATTCTATTTCCTATTATGATTGAGTAGATTTGTGTAGGGTGATCTAACTTATGGAATGGGTTAACTATATACTCTTATGATATGGGATGTGATGGCTGAATATATATATATATATATATATATATACATGTTTTGAATTCTCTTGTTCAAATTGGTATTTTCTCATTCATGTCTAAGTGTTTGATAAAATGCCTAGATGAGTAACATGTGTATAAATTGAAGTTTATTTGTTACTAAATACATCTAATCCATGTTATAATCATTTCTATGTGTTTATATATGGATGCTATGAAGTAGGTAATGCTTATATTCATGTCTATATGTATATTTGCATGCCTAGTAATGAGTATAATTTCAATAAAGCATACATGCTGGTTGTTAATTACTTCTAATGGTGCGAACTGAACATGACAATGTTTGGTAATTGAATAGGTTCCATTATTCACGAGCACCTTGGCCTTGAACATGTATGATCGCACTAGCAAGTCAAATCCTACTGTAGTGACCTTAGAATGACGAAGTGTAATTTAGGGCTAGTCTAGACCGAGTCTCCTTTGGCTTTAAATCCAGCCAATAGGTTTTCGGATAGGTTTAGTCAACCTTAGCAACACTAGGTCTTGGCTTTAAATCCAGCAAAAGGTTTAGGTACTAAGGTAGGTTCATTTTAAGTCACCTAGGAAGTTAGTTAGTCACTCTTGAGGCCCTAGGTCATAAGGACCACGCCGTAGCTCTAGGAGGCGCTGCCTAGGGACGGACCCGCACCGAGTCCTAGGCGGAAATTAGAACACTAATTAGCAACCTAGTTAAGAGCACTCATGATAGTTAGCCATCATCCCTTAATCCCATAGCTTTTGAGTATAGAATTGCCTATTCATAAGTCGAAGTCACCCTAACCCCTTCTCAATTGTTAGTTCGCTTTTGACCAACTTGTGTTCCCATTTTTCATATTCATAGTTTAGTTTTATTTCCTTTACCTAGAGCTCCCGATAATCCAAAACCCCAAAAGTATGTCTAGTTTAGATCTTTCTTTTTGGCACTTTCTAGAACACCAAGCATAGAATTCACTCACATTATTCACACCTCCCTGTGGTTCGACACCTGCACTTGTTCACACTATATTGCACGATCTGTCCGCTTACTGGTATTTTAAAGCTTGCACTTGAAAGACGCACCACAAACCATAATCAAGTAAATTTTGTTTCATCCACAAAATTTGTGCTACGCAACTACCAGTTGCAATATATTCGGCTTCGGTGGTAGAGATAGCAACACTATTTTGTTTTCTACAAGGCCAAGATAGTAAGGAATGTCCTAGGAATTGACAAGTCCCACTAGTGCTCTTACAGTCTACTTTGCATCCAGCGTAGTCAGCATCAAAAAATACACATAACTCAAATGAAGTTCCTTTTGCATACCAAAGCCCTAGATTAATTATTCCCTTAAGATATCTAATGATTCTTTTTATAACAACTAAGTAAGTTTCCTTATGATTAGATTGAAATCTAGCATATAAGCAAACTACAAACATGATATCAGGTCTAGAGGTAGTTAAATATAGTAGGCTACCGATCATACCTCTATATTTCTTCTCATCTACAAGTTTACCTTTCTCATTCTTATCCATTTTTGTTGAGGGGCTCATGGGAGTTTCAATCTCCTTTGCATCTTCAAGCCCAAATTTTTTGATAATTTCCTTGGTATATTTGGCTTGATTAATGAAGATCCCCTCCTTTGTTTGTTTGATTTGGAGTCCAAGGAAGAACGTTAACTCTCCTATCATGCTCATCTCGAACTCCTTGTGCATAAACTTAGAAAAGCTCTCACAGAAAGATACATTAATAGTACCAAAGATTATATCATCAACATAGATTTGTACAAGTCGAATGTCATTCCCTTCTCTTTTAATAAACAACGTAGAGTCAAGTTTTCCTCTTTCAAAGTTGTTTTCCACAAAAAAAAAATCCACTAAGTCTTTCATACCAAGCTCTAGGAGCTTGTTTTAAACCATATAATGCTTTTTCTAGTTTAAAAATATGATTTGGAAAACATGAATCTTCAAAACCGGGGGGTTGTTCAACATAAACTTCTTCTTCAATGAAGCCATTTAAAAAGGCACTTTTAACATCCATTTGATAAAGTTTGAAGTCCATATAACAGGCAAATGCAAGTAACATACGAATGGATTCAAGTCTAGCTACGAAGGCATAAGTCTCATCGTAATCAATTCTTTCTTCTTGATTATATTCTTGTACTACTAGTCTAGCCTTGTTCCTATTTACTAGACCGGCTTCATCTAGTTTGTTTTTAAATACCCATTTTGTTCTTATTACCGGTCTATCTTTAACCCTTTCAACTAACTTCCATACTTTATTTCTATCAAATTGGTTAAGTTCTTCTTGCATAGCAATTATTCAATTTTCATCAAGTAAAGCTTCTTTTACATTTTTAGGTTCTATATGAGAAATAAATGCATTGTGTTCACAAAAAGTATTAATATTACATCTAGTTCTTACACCTTCATTTGGATCACCGAGAATTTGATCTTAAGGAAGGTTTCTTACAAACTTCCAACTCTTTGGTCGGTCTCCATGAGTTTCTTTGATTTCAATGTTTCCTTTGTTTGGGCATTTTTCACTCTCCATATTGGCTTGAGACCTCTTTTCTTGATGTTCTTCTTCTTGTTTCGTATCTTCTTGTTTTGGTGGAGTTTCTTTGTCTTTTGGAGTTGGATCTTCAAGTGTCGTCTTTTCCAAAAGATAACCTACATCGCTAATTTCCTTTCTAGGCTCAAATGGATTAGTTTCATCAAATATGACATGTATTGATTCTTCCACAGCAAGAGTTCTTTTATTATATACTCTATATGCTTTGCTCTTTGTAGAATAACCCAAAAATAGACCTTCATCCGATTTAGCATCAAATTTCTTTAAGTGGTCCTTAGTATTTAGGATAAAACATTTACAACCAAACACTTTGAAGTATGAAATTTTAGGTGTTTTTCCATGCCATAATTCATATGGAGTTTTATTTAAGATAGGCCTAATCAAAACTCTATTTTGTACATAGCATGCGGTATTTATGGCTTCACTCCAAAAATATGTTGGCAAGTTGTGTTCTTTTAGCATAGTTCTTGCCATTTCTTGTAATGTACGATTCTTCCTCTCTACTATCCCATTTTGTTGAGGAGTTCGAGAGGCCGAAAAGTTGTATTCAATGCCATGTTCATCACAAAAGTTCATGAAAGGAGTGTTCACATATTCGATACCATTATCACTACGGATGCAAGTTATAAAATAGTCTTTCTCATTTTGCACTTTTCTACACAATCTTGCAAATTCATTGAAGGCATCATTTCTATGTGCAAGAAACATGACCCATGTAAATCTATTATAATCATCTACTACTATAAATGTATATCTAGAACTTTCTAAACTAGCCACATCAATAGATCCAAACAAATCCATATGTAATAGTTGCAATGCTCTATTTGTTGAAACTTTGTTTAGGGATTTAAAAGATGTCTTATGTTGTTTTCCTAATTGACAAGCATCACAAATTTTGTCTTTTTCAAATTTTAGCTTTGATAAGTCTCTAACTAGATCATGCTTTGACAAATCATTCAATAAGCTCATGCCAACATGTCTTAATCTTCTATGTCATAACCAAGCATTATCATGCACAACGGATAAGCCTTTAACATGTTGACACACAAGTTGATCAATTTTAACCGGTGTAGACATTTTCATTTCTCTTAGCTACAAATAATACATTATCATTTCCACATTCATAAACAATGCAACTAAAGGATTGAAAAACTACTTTATGACCTTTATCACACAATTGACTAATACTAAGTAGATTAAATTTTAGGCCTTCTACAAGTAAGACATTATGTATAGCAAGAGAGTTTTCATTACCAATGCTTCCTTTCCCGATCATTTTTCCTTTGCTATTGTCGCCAAAGGTAACGTCTCCTCCGTTTGTCTTTTTCAATTTGTACAAGAGTAAAGAGTTCCCCGTCATGTGCTTGGAACAACCATTATCCAAGATCTACTTCATTTTGCTTGTTTTGCTTTCATTGCATACCTACACACATGAAATTCAAATGCAATTCTTTTTTTTAGGGTCCCCAACACTTTGGGTCCTTAGCGTTAGTTTCAATTTTGTTTTTTACCACCCATTGAGGTCTTCGCCAAGGTGGAACATGTGATCCTCTATCACGAAGTTCCTTGTAGTAACAATGAGTAGATATATGTCCTTTCTTGTCACAATATGTACAAGTAATATTAGATTTTGGTGAAGAGGAGGATGTAAAGGTAGAAGCCTTAACAAAGTAGGTTTTGAAATACTTTTGATTAATGCTTGGTTTGTACCCAATTCCACTCTTATCAAAAGCCATTTTTTGACTTCCAAGGAGTTTTTCAAAATTTTCCTTGCCATTTGTAAATTTTTAAATAATCTCATTCAAGTCCTTGTTTTTCTTTTTCAAATCTTTGACCTGTTTTTCAAATTTCACAAAATCTTTGGCATATGAATCATTTTCTTTTTCCAAGATTTCTATCTTTTCTATAAGAGAGGCATTTTTCTTTTTTAAAATTTCTTTTTCATCAAGAACAAGTTTCAATTTTCCATACATTTGCTTTTTTTTTTTTTTTTGCCAAAGCTAGAGATAGATCATTATATAATTTAGCAAATGCATCTTTTAGTTTATCAAAACTATATTCCTCTTCCTCTTCTTCACTAGAT
This sequence comes from Cordia subcordata, assembly GCA_028554755.1. Lineage (NCBI taxonomy): Eukaryota > Viridiplantae > Streptophyta > Magnoliopsida > Boraginales > Cordiaceae > Cordia > Cordia subcordata. Next base: position 13,793,654 of record JAPTOF010000008.1, read on the forward strand.
GAGTAATAAATAGATGGAGAAGGTGAAGATAGTACCTCATCCTCATTGGTTATGAGGCAAAAGTTGGCTACTTAATGTTGCTCTTCCATATCTTCTTCACTTTTGGAGGTGTTCCAAGTGGCTTTGAGTGCCTTGCCTTCTTTCTTCTTTGAAAGCTTTGGACAATTTGCTTTTATGTGTCCCGACTTGTTGCAATTGAAGCATTTCAACTTGTTGCCTTTTGCATCTTTTGTCCTCTTAAAGTCCTTGCCTTCTTTTCCCTTCTTCTTCCAATTTGTATTGCTTGAAAATGCTCCTTTTTTCATCTTTCTAAACTTCATGAATTTTTTGAAGTTCCGGGCAAGAAGTGCAATTTCCTCATCTTCCGGGTCTTCATCATCTTTTTCATCGTCACTTGATGTGTATTTTGACGCAACGAGCGCAATGGACTTCTTTGCTTTTCTTTCTTCCTCTTCATGGTCTTTTTTTTAAGCTCATGAGTCATGAGTGATCCAATGAGCTCATTGAGCTCCAATGTATTTAAATCCTTAGCTTCCTTGATGGTTGTGACTTTTGGTTGCCATGATGATGGCAAGCTCCTTAGCACTTTCCTTACTTTCTACATTAGAATAATCCTTTCCGAGTGCTTTCAAGCCGTTAGTAATTTCAACAAATCTAGAAAACATTTGCTCAACATTTTCATTGGGAAGCATTTTAAACAGTTCATATCTATGTACAAGCATAGCAATCCGAGATTCTTTTACTTGGCTAGTTCCTCCATAAGTTACTTTTAATTGGTCCCAAAGTTCCTTAGCCGAAGTGCACCCTATTACCCTTGCAAATTCGATTGCATTCATAGCATTGAATAAATAATGTAATGCTTTTTGTTTTAACTCAAATAGTTTAATATCTTCATCATTCCATTTATTTTCGAGTTTGGGTACTCTCCTGTCTCCTTCTAATTTTGTAGGTAAAGTAGGTCCATTTTCTATAATTTTCCAAGCTTTATAATCATGTGATTGTATAAACACTTTCATTCTCATTTTCCAAAAGGCATAATTTGTTCCATCAAAAGAGGGTGCTTGCTTAATAGAAATTCTCTCCATATTTGCTAAGATTCTACTAGGTGTTAAACTATAGGTAGAACATTAGCTCTGCTACCAATTATGGGTGCAAATATCTTAAGAGGGGGTGAATTAAGATATGTTTACTAATTTTCATTTTAAAAATTCTCAGAAATTTAACTATTTCTATCAAGCAATTTACCAAACCCAATGTAAACAACACAAGTAAATAAAGTAAATAAAGAGTAGAGATAAGGAAGACAAACGATTTAAAGTAGTTCAGCCAAGCCTACATCCACCACCTAAGGATGCTCCCCTTAGGACTTCAACAATCTTCACTGAATTGATTCTTCAAATCTTGGTGAAGCAAAAACCAATTTTTACAGCTCTTTGAAGCCTAACTTCAAAGAACCCAAGAGTCCCACTCTTTAGGATTTTCCCATACTTTTACAAGCTTTTAATAAATGTATCTCTCAAGATTTTTAGCTCTCAAAGTGTGTATATAATCAAAGGAATAAGAAATAATAGAGAATCTGAAATTTCTTCTCAAAAGAGTATATAGCAATGAGTAAAGCTCTTGAAAGCTCAAAAATATTACAAGAATGGCTCAAAGCTCAATTGAATGATGATATAATGATTTTGCAAGCTTGAATTGATGATTTAAATTTGTGTTAAAGGTGTATTTAAAGAGATTTTAGTGTTAGGGCTTTGGTAGGTGAAGAAAAGAGGAGAAAAATGGCCAGAACGGTAATAAACGGCTAGTGCATTTATTACAGCATTTCGCTCAGCCGGTCGACCGGCTTGGTTTTCCGGCCTCCTCTTGGCCCTCTCTGACTAGGCCAGACGCCTTAGCCGGTCAACCGGTTAGGGGGTCCGGCTTTGTCTTTCACTTTCTATTTTGCCCGGGTGACCCTTCCCGGTCAATCGACTGGCTGGGGGGTCCAGCCACTCCAGAAAGTGAAATAAAGCCAAACTTTGCTTGAAAAATATTTTGAGTACAATTTTCATAACTCCAAAGTATTTTGTAAATACTTTTTATGACTTGTAACACTTCAAAACACATATTTACACTACGTGTGCATTCAAATTCATTTATACTTTTATGAAATCTAATATACATGAGATTTAAAATGTTTGAACTATGAAAATAAAGGTTTGAGCCAAACATTTACAATACTTAGGCATTTCACAAAAGAACAAGAATGTCCGGCACCCCTTATGACGTTTCTTCTCCTCCTTATGCCTTATCATCTTCTTCTTTTTCAAATAATGCGTATTTGTTCATCTTCTTCCATCTTCGAAGCATCTATTTACTCATCTAAGCACTTATCTTCACAAGATACTTTTAGTTAAATAATTATGAATACATATCAAATTTTCATCATCAAAATTAATAACTAGTATTTAGCCAACATTCTCCAAATAAAATATTCGGCCATGGCCCTTGGAAAAGAAAAAATCTCAACCAAAGAAAAAAAATTAGACTCTTAACTAAAGAAAAAAAATTATCTTTGAGAACGATAAGTTGTACAGGTGGAAAATTCATTATATTCCTACAAAATTATCTGTAGAGATTCTTGAGGAATCCTTATAAACTAAGAGCTCATTTGGCAAAGCTTATCTTTAAGTGCTTATAAGTAAAAAGCTACTTATGAGTTAATGATAAATAAGCAAAGATATATTTAAATAATATATGTGTTTATAAGTTACTGATATATTTGGTAAATAAGTACTTATAAATAGTAATAATAGTTAAAATGATTAACAAGGACATATCATCAATTTATGGTAATTAAAACTATTTGCCTTTTTTTTAAAGGATAATGTTGTTGATCTTTTTATTACTTTGACCAAAGTGCTTATAAGTTATGAAAAAATAAGCCAGTAATTGGAGCTTTCTTTCCCCTTCTTATAAACTAGAAAAAATTGTTTAACCAAACATTTATCTTTTTAATCTTTTGTGGCTTATAAGCTAGTTTATAAGCTAGGCAAACTAGCTTATAAGCTTAGACAAACACCCTCTAGGTCATCATATCTCAAATTTGACCTTGAGGAAGTAAAATTTTACAGTAACTTTTTGACTAAGTTCAATTTTGAGAAAGCCAAACAATGTGTTTTCTTCGCAATATCGATCCCACCTTGAAGCAGCATTTTGTTGTCTTTAACAACAAATGAGATGAAGCAACTTAATTTCTTGTTTCTTTAATACAATTTTTTGAACGGGAAAGATAACAAAGACAACTAGAGAAACATATTTAATTTGCTGAAAGAAATACAATTTTTTGGATTGGTTATCTAAAATATTAAGGCTCTATTTGGCTTGATTGTGAGATTTCAATTGTTGCACTGTAGAGTCTTTAGCAATAGTGCATGGACTAAAAGTACTGCTGAATAAAAATCATTGATTGTTTGGTTTTCTATTTCACGACTTGAGCTTTTTGTTGTTTAGAGGGTAATATTGGATTTTAAAAAATATGGAGTAATATTTTTGAAAAAAATATATAAAAATAATTTTTGAAAAAAATATATAAAAATAATTTTTGAAATGATGTAAAAAAAACTTCTTTAAAAGTTTTTTTTCTTTTTAAAAAGCTCCAAATTGGAGCTTTTTTCAGTTTTAACTTTTATCTAAAAACTCTTTTTAAAATGGGCCAAACAAGTTACTTTCAGTTTTTGAACTCACAGAAAGCACTTTTGAGTATCTAAAAGCTAAGCCAAACAGACTCGATCAAAAATAATTAGTCAAAATTTTGTGTCATCTCTAATTGTTATTTGAGAGAGAGAAATATGGTAAATCTCTCCGAAAATGATTATGTAAATTTTTCATTCTCAGCCTTCTTCCTTTATATTGAAGCGAAAAAAGTAAAGTGCTTCAAATTAAGGGTGAGTATTCGGTTTTACCGAATTGAAGCCGAAACTAAATTTCCAAAATTTTAAAAATTGACAACCGGAATATAACCGAACTATATTAATAAGTGAAATTATTGAACTGAATTTTTTTGGTTCGGTTTCGATTATAACCAAAATAACCGAAATATTTTAAAAAATCATGCATGATTCAAAAATAATTTAAGAAACTAAATTTCTTTGCAATTGTAATAATCAAATTCCAATATCTACCATCAAAATTTACATTATGCATATAAGAATGATATAAACTTATATATATATATATATATATATATATTGGATGTAAATTTGAAAAATAATAACTAAATAAAAAATTTTAATGAAAAAGTAACTATTCGGTTATTAACTGAAATTTTAGAGAAATGACCAAAACCGAACCGAAAATGAATTTTTTTTTTCTATTTTTAATAACTGAAATCGAACCAAACCCAAAAATAACTTAACCGAATTTTTGTATTTTGGTTAGGTTCGGTTCGATTATTTGATTATAGCCAAATAATGCTCACCCCTACTTCAAACAAAGTCGTGTCTGAGTAGTTATAAAGAACCCTTAATTTAAAGCCTATTATATGAAGGTTTAAAAGAATAGGTCATACTTAATTTAAAACCTATTATGTGATTAATTGAAAAAATAATTAGATTCGCATATTGGTTTTTACAGTCCAAACTTGGTTTCTTTCAAAAAACACAAATGAAAAAAAAAACCCATTTATTAAATATAATAAATAAATATAACTAAATTCTCAATGCAAACTTAGCTTTTAGACGAGGTGGTAACTCTAATATAGTATAAAAATTAGAAGTGAAACAATTTTAATTTCAAAACTCACTGTTATTTATTAAAAAAATATTAAATTATTTACGTGTAAACTCTAAATAAATTACGTCAACATTACTACAGGAGCGGTCGACAAAGGTCCCGTGGGATTTTTTTTACAAATAACACAAATTAAATAATAAATTTAAAAAATAACCTTGTTTTTCGTCAAGTTTCAAAAAAAGCACTTTCGGTTTTTCAATAAACGAAATCGGGTATTCAAAAAACGAAAACGTGGGAAATTGGCCCCGCCCATTTTTCTGCTATTCAATAGCCAAAATTGGGTATTGAAAAACCGAAAAATTTTTTGGCTATTCAATAGCCGAAAAATGGTGTGGAATATATTCCCCCTGGCAACCTAGCAGATTCCTGGTTTTTTAACAACAAATTTCGGCTATTGAATAGCCGAAAGTTTGTGCCGTCATTCTTACTTCCCATCAATCAATACGTGACTGACAAAGTGGCAGCCATATTCGTTTATTGAATAGCCGAAATCTATATTTTGGATATTCAACTAACGAACTCAGCATCACGAATGGCTATATAAACCCCCTCCTCCTTCCCATTGCTTGCACACATCGCTTTGTTTTTTTTTCTTAGCATATCACTAGCAAAAGGACACTTGGTTATTTGTAAACCACCCAATTTTTTATAGCAAATCCTAAAAATAATATAAATGCAAATGCAGTAACCGTTATTTTACATTATGGAGGCCAAAAAATCAACGGCCCTTTCGGCGTACAGTATGAGACTGCAAAGCCAAGGCGCAAATTCAAAATAACAGAAGAAATGTCGTACGATGAGTTCATTTACAGTGTTTATGAGAAACTCAATTTGCGTTACGGCATAGACAGAGTTGTGTTGCATCATCGTTTTCAATCAGTACTCATCAACTCCCAATATCCGTATTTCAGCGTTAGTGCAGTCAGTTTCGATGAAGAGCTGTGAGACATGTACGAGATTGCTTGTCATCCCAATTACATGTGCACGGCAGATGTTTATGTGGACGTAGACATGGATGACGTGTACATTCCCCAGACAGTCAGTGGTACTCCATATGACGAGGGTGTCCCCGATCTGAATGGAAATTTTACATGTTACCAAGACGAAGGCGACGACATTGCGACGACCGTGCCGGAGTCTTCCAACTTAAACGTGACTCCTCAGGAAATAAATAATGTGGTTGGGACATCACATGCCGGAGGCTCGCATGCGATGTTCGACTTGAAGATGGACACATTTCAATCCGAGCCCGAAGAAGATGATGAGGATGTGGAGTTGAGCCAACAAAATGCATGGTACGATGATGATGAATACGATGAATATACAAACTCTAACATAGAAAGTGGTCCGAGCAGCGGTGGAGTACCTACTGTGGAGGAGTTGGATAATGTTGAGTTACAAACTGCTACGCAGGAGTGCCACATGGATAGCATGGATATACCAGCAAGCTTGTTTGGAACCCAGATAATAAGGAGCTTGCATTGGGCATGATTTTTCCTACCAAAAAAGATGTGCAGTGGGCCGTACAGATGTACGCAGTCAGCGTACAAAAAGAGTACTCAGTCGACCGGTCCACATTGAGCTTCTACGTCACTTCTTGTAAGAGTAGCAGGCGCTATAATCCATGTTGATGGTACTTGCGTGCCACTAAAAAATCCACGCACCGACAATTCGAGATTACAAAGTACTGCGGGGTACACAACTGCTTAGCTCATAATAGATGGTGTGGGCACAGAAATCTTATCGCTGATTTGGTCAGATTTATGGTAAGACATTTTGTAAAACATAAACCTGATTTCGAGGTCGGTTTTGTTCAAGCTCATATTAAGGAAACACTCCGGGCTGATATATCTTATGGGAAGACATGGCGTGGGCGAAATAAGGCAATCGAACTTGTATACGGCGATTGGCACACCTCATATTAGTCCCTTCCATGGTTCTTTAGAGCTTTAAAGAGAAAGAATCCGAGGACGATCGTAACTTACAAGTTCTTTCCGGGTTCGACGACAGAGTACAAAATTTTCGACTATGTTTTCTGGGCTTTTGCACCGTGCATCGCAGCATGGAAGCATTGTTGACCTGTGATGACGCTCGACGATACCCACTTACGAGGCCCATACAAGGGTCATCTTCTTACGTCACTGACGACAGATGCAACAGGAAAAGTTTTACTGTTGGCATTTGCCATAATTGATGCTGAGACAACAGATAGTTGGGCATGGTTCCTAAGGCTCATGCGGTAGCATTTTCTCCATGATATGGAAGAGGTTTGTTTAATATCTGATCGTCACCCAGGGATACTTGCTGCTGTGGAAAATATCTCGTCAGTCGGGTATTTACGTGTAAAACATTGGATTTGCCTTCGCCATCTGAAAAGCAACGTGATGAAGCATTGTCGAAACCAGTACGTCAAAGACTTGTGTTGGGTAACTGGAAAAGAACATCAAGTTCGCAAGCATAATGCAATCATGCAAAAAATTCTTGAAGTTGACCCCACACCTGGCGGTGTTGGGAGGAAGGCGTACGACTATTTATTTGAAATCGACAAGGAACTTTGGACCCTTTCTTCAGATAGAGGGGCCCGTGGGGTATGCTAACGACAAATAGTGTCGAATGTTTTAATGGTGTTCTTGTTGGTGCAAGATGCTTACCGATAACTGCGTTAGTCAGTCACACTTTCATAAAATTGGTGGAATACTTCTATAATTGATCCATAAATGCTAGTTATTTGGTTAGATAGCAAACGCTGCTCCCAAGTAAAATAAGGGAACTTTTTGAGAAGTAGGAGTCTCATTCACATCGTCACTGTGTTTTAAATTTCCACTTCCCAACTTGTACGGCACAGATCGGGCGTTTACTGGCGTCATTGACTGAAAGACCTCCAACACAAGTTGTGAAATTCAATGAGAAGACATGTACTTATGGTAAATGGACAGCGTATCATGTGCCGTGTTCACATGCACAGGCATTAGCACGTTATCTAAACAAACCAATCGATGGGTTAATACTAAAGGAATATACGGTGGCAGCGTACACTGCAACATACTCAATGCCGTTCGAGCCTTTGGGACATGAGGATTACTGGCCATCAACACCCACATGGCAACTAGTGTCCAATCCAACACGATTACGCCAAAGAAGGAGAGGTAGACTAGGTGGTAAATGTATCCCCAACGAAATGGACCAATCGGATCAAGTTGGTCGGAGAAGGTGTTCGAATTGTCATCAGGTAGGGCACAACTGTTTAAACTGTACAAGGTGATTGAACCTGTGTTATTATGTCATATTTGTTAACCTGTGTTATTCATCAGTGATTAAACCTTTGCTATTTTGTAATGTTCGTTGGTGATTAAACCTTTGTTGTTATGTCATATTCATCGGTGATTGAACCTCTGTTATGATGGCATATTAACCAACTTTTGAACATTTGATATTATGTAAAACGATAGGACATGATAATAAGAAAAAAAGAAATAAATAATAACAAAAGTGCATCTCAATGACATGTACATATACACTCAAAACCACTTACCAATACCTACATGTACATATACACTCAAAACCACCCACCAATACCTAAGCCCTACGATGTCCGGTGCCACAATCTGGAGGGTGTCCCTTCTTCTCTCGTGGGGGCTGTCGCTTGCTCGAACCCTGATCGCGTGGGGGCTTTCTCTTCTGTGGTCCCTGCCCAGCCTGGGATGGTCCATGATGCTCGACCTACAGCGGGTCTAGCTGGACTTGCGGAGGGTCTGGCTGGACCTGCTCGGCCTGTCTCTGCTGGCCGTATGGCTGGGCCTGCTGCGTGTCAGGCTGCACCTCCGGTGGCTGTGACGATTGAGTCTCAACCTGTGGGTCGTCATGAAGATAATCCTCAACTCGCAGTGTATCATCAGGGGGTTGCCCAATCCCCTGCAGACCAGATCCACTACCAGGCTGCGCAGGTCGGATAGGCACGAATGGGGTCGTCATGAACGAGAAGAAGGGCTGGCTGCCTGAACCGTACTAAAAGGAACCAGACGACCCCCCAACACCCTGGCTAGACAAAGATGGTTGCGCTGAATCAGCGGAGGGGCTGGGGGTGGCCTGAGTGGGCTGTGTGAAGAACGGGGACAGCTGCGTGGGCTAACCCGTCCAATATGCTGGGATATTCCACTGCGTCGACGGGTAAGGCCATATGGGCGTAGGCTGTGGCGGTGTCGGGATATGCGACTGCGCTGGCGGTGGGACATCGAAGTATGTGGGGGTATCGAGCACATGCTGGTACTGTGCCAGTGTCAATGTCTGGTGCATCTGGCCAAGTACAAAGTGCATCTCTGGCCAGAAGCTCACAGAAGAAAATGTACCCTGCGCATGCTGCTGGTACCCGTAATATAGGTGGTGATACACGGTACCCATGGTACTAGCCTGCACATAAAGCACATCATTATTACACTACATAATATTTACATCCTCGTTATTACAAAAATCATGATAACGTTGTTATACTCTACTTACCAAGCAATCCATGTCCCGAGACTGCGTCTGGTAGCCAGTATGCGTCTGCTCCGACAACGACTGACCGATGACGGTGATAGAGTGACGCCAGTACCACTGCATATACTGAGACAGTGGGACTACATCTGTGCTCTCCTCGCGATCACCCTCCGCTGCTGATCCCAGAGACCATGCAACCAACCTACCTCAATAGGATCCTTTATTTTCTCTTTTCCTCGTATGTGGTCCACTGTCGTCAACAAGAGTGGTGCATCTGGGATCGACTGGCACAAACCAAACTGCCTCAAAACCCTGTCGAGTTTGTGATACTCAACTATCCGTCCCAAGAGTAGTGGGACACATGCTCTCGACCATTCAGACCCCTCCGTGCAATACAATGGCAGCAGGTCCATGGTGCTCATGTACAGCTCCCAATCAAACTGTGATGCCAATATTGTTGCCCAAATAAGTTAAATAGTTATTAAGTTAAAGAGTATATGTAATATACAGTTATACATCTTAATATGCTTATCACACCTGATCCGGCTGCATCTTGTCCAATGAATCGCGAATCACCAACAAACCGTCGTTAGCAGTATCTCGAAACTGCTTCAGCTGCTGATATATGGCACCATGGGGCTTCCCCGGTAACCCAACCCAATTACCCTCAGCCGGGTGTAATCGCCGCGCTTGCCGTGCTGGCGGCGGATGGAGTCTAGGCTTAAAAATGTCGAACCTATCGAACAGCCACCACTGCACGTAAACCAATACGTTAGAAACATTGCTATTCATAGAAATTTTATAGATACAGTATGGAATATATATGATACCTGCATCAGACTAAAGCCGCCGCATAAATTTACTCTATCACTGTATGCACATAGATCCAACTGATGGTAGATGGATGAAAGTGCTGCAGTGCCCCAATTCAACTGTCTAATATTCCCAAAGGCGTGCAGCTCAGACAACCAATTCATGTCTCCCAGGTTGCCACTGGCGTCAGCGAACAGATGGCAGTTCAAGAAGAAGAATATCCACAAACGGGTACGATGCTGAGCTTGCTCCTGGGTGGACTCCTCTAGACGCGTCGACGTGTATACATGTCTCAACTCATGCAAGTTCACCTTGCCGGTTCTCGCATTAATAGCGTCCGGAGGAAGTGCTACACCACATACATCATGGAATAGCTACTGCCACTCGACAACCGTGCGTCGCGCCTTACCGATCACCAGCATAGGCGCACCCTGTACAGGTAAACCCCATAAAGCAGCTATGTCCTGCAGTGTGATGGTGGCCTCTCCACAAGTGAGGTGAAATGTGTGCGTTTCTGCTCTCCACCGCTCAACTAGGGCAGTAAGCATAGGATAATAAAACTTCTGCCCACCAGCTGCATAGCACCCATAAAATCCTGCAGTCGCCAGTGCTTCGTGAACACGAGAATGCTCAGGCTCGTCATATAGATGCTTATCGCATCTGGGTACTCGGACCTCCCTCATATATGTGCTGCTCGTCATCAGATGAGTCCTGTGCTGAGCATAGTGAACGAGAAAGGATGTATCCTCCGGTACTGGTCTCTAGGCCATAGCGTCACCTACGAACAATAAATGAATTGATTAGTATATAAGTTAATATAAATTCTTACTGATAATAATCATAATAATACTCAAAATAATAATAACAATAATAACATTAATAATAATACTATAAGACTAATGGTAATAATAATAATAATAATAATAATAACAATAACAATAATAAAACTAACAACAACAACCACAACAACAATAATAATAATAATAACAACAACATTAATAATGATACAACTACTAATAATAACAATAAGAATAATAATAATAATAACAACAGTGAGAATGAGAATAAGAATCAAAAAACTAATAATAAAGCTAATACCATTAAAAATAATAATAAAACTACTACTACTACTACTAATAATAATAATAGGAAGAAAGAAGACAACCACTAAGACCACTACTATTACTACTAGTACTACTACTGCTACTACTCAAAATAATAATAAAACAAATAATACAAATGACAACAACAACAACAATAATAATAGTAATAACACTAAAAAGAATAATAATAAAAGATATTTTAATAAAAATGATAATAATACCAATAATAATAGTAATAAAAAATAATAATAATGTTAATAATAATAACAACAACAACAACAACAATAATAATAATAATAATAATAATAATAATAATAATAATAATAATAATAATAATAATAAAACTGATAATAATTATAGTAATAACAATAATAAGAATAAGAATAAGAATAATAATAATAATAATAATAATAGTAATAATAATAATAATAATAAAACTAATAATTGTAATAATAATAATTAAACGAATAATAGTAATAATAATAACAAAAATACCAATACTAATAACAATAATACAACTAATACTAATAAAAATAATAATAATATTAATAATAGTAGTACCACCAATAATGATAAAACTAATAATAATAACAATCAGAATAAGAAAAAGATTAAAAAAACTAATAATAATAATAATAAGAATAAGAATAATAATAATTATTATAATAAGAATAATAATGATAAAAATGATAAAACTAATAATAATAACAATAAGAATAAGAATAAGAATATGAATAAAAAACATTAATAATAATAATAATAATAATAATAATAATAATAATAATAATAATAATGATGATGATACTAATAATAATAATAATAACACTAATAATTAATTACTATTATTATTATCAAAATTGTTATTATTATTATATTGACAGTAACAATAACAATTTCAACGTAGTGATTCAAATATCGACATCCTAAACTAAACTACACAACAATAACATCAACAATCATATCGGCATATGTTTATACGTAACATAAACATGCACAACATATATGCACATGCACATCATGAATATATACATAAATACGATACATACAACTATACATACATGTGAAACATGTATATACATGAAATAACTTGAAGAAAACGTAAAAAAATAATACTTTAAGTCGGTAAAAACTTTAAAAAACTTACAATAAGAGGCAAAATCCTAGGCTTGAAGCTTTTTGAGCGAGATTTTGAGTTTTATGGCTAAAAAAATGTGGGGTAAAACAAGGGGGGGGGGAATTGCTTTGAGATCGGGTAGGGAAGAAGAGTTGGGGGGTATTTATAGCAAAAAGTTCGATTTTTGAATAGCCGATTTCGACTATTCAAAAACTGAAAGAGCAAAAATCGACGGCATTAAATATTGTATCGTTGAAAAGAGATTTTTTGGCTATTGAATAGCCGCAATCAGCTATTCAATAGCCCAAAAATCTTAGGTTACGATTACGTGTATATTTTGCACGTTTTTGCTTGTTGAATACCCGATTTCGTTTATTGAAAAATCGAAAGTATTATTTTTGAAATCCAACAAAAAACGAGATTATTTTTAAAATTTATTTTTTAATTTGTGTTATTTGTAAAAAAACTCCGGTCCCGTGTTGGTTTCTATTTTCCGAAAAGCACAAACATAGGATGTGAATTGTGAGTGCCGTGGGTGTCCACGTGGATACTTGAGCCACGTCACCGTACAGTGGGACCCAGCGTTGGACGCCCACGTAGACAAGCGTGTCTAGTGCAAATCACAAATGGACAAGACCAACTGCGTCAGCGGAGAAGCTCTTCTACCGACAAGTAGTGACGCGAGTCGCCGTCGTATTAAATTCTTTTGTTCCACCCGACACGTGGGATGTAAGCCCTATTAATTGCTTCCAATTACCCCGATGGTTTGACCAAAAAAAGAAAAAAATTACCCCAAGAGACTGGTCAAGGTAATATATATTTTTGCCCTTTTCTTTTCCCTCTTTTACTCCTACTCCTACAACCCAATCTTCTCTTCATCAAAAGATTTGAACACAAGATCTCGCATCTAGATAAAAGTAATTTTAACTACTTAAATTATTTCCTAATCACATAATAACTTCATTTTCATAAAATAGAGAATACAAATTTGAATCTTGAAAAATCTACTTGTTGATAGAGCTTTTTCTTTTCATTTTTAACTCGATAGAAATTTGTCCCAAATTTAAAAGAAACCCCAAAAAAGGTTGTGAATTTTTAAATTAATGTATTAATTATTAATTTATAGTTATTTAAATTTGATTTTTAAAAATTTTGATTTTTAAATTGCCACCACATTTGTTTTTTCTGCTGATAAACATAACCCATTTTGGTAGATAATGAACAAAGGTGTTCGGAAAGTAAATCTATACATTTATTTAGTTTGGTATCATAGAATGATTTAGAAAAAAATAATCATTCAAGACAAAATACTACTCATACAATATTTATGTTTCCTTGTATTTAGTTAAAACATAAAAAAATTATTATAGAATGCTCATGTTCTTTGATATGCTTGATAAAAATATTTTAACAAATTAAAATGGAACGAAAATATATTCTATTAACCAAAATACATTTGTTCTTTGATTTGACATAAATTTAAGTTTTTGCGCGACAATTAATTTTATACAATACTAACATAATCTAAAATACTCTTGCTAGTCTTTAATGGCAAAAAAAAACATAAAATAACTTATTCTATCATTTATATTTTAACATCGTATTTCAGTTTTTTTTTTTGACATAATTAAGAGAGAAAGTTAATTATCTAATAAAAATACACATATTTTTCGACTAAAAAAGAGTCCAAAATGAAATAGATACCTTTATTTTTAACTTTCATTTTTTAATTGTTTAAAAATTTAAATTATAATTTTTTTTATTTTTCAAAATTTTTATTTTTTAATTTTTTAATTTTAAATAATGATTGATAATTTGTTTAATAATAGATGAAAATTAAATTATTTGTAATTTTATTTTATTTTTTATTAATTCCTATTTAAGTTGACATACTCATTCCTTGAGTTTGACTAAGAATTGAATTTTTCAATATTTTATTTTTATTTTTTATTTTTTATTTTTGCAAAAATCATTTGATTGGAGTGATTTCTCCAACTTTAATTAATTCTACCAAATTTCGTTTATACCTATTTCTTGGGGCACTTATTACATCCACATTTACACACAATGCTCATACGATGACATGCCGTTGAGCTGCGAGAAAAAGTGATGGATGAGGTTATATGTCTTATTTTCAAAATCATAAAGACGTTATTAGATAAGTTCTTACGCACAAAAAGTAACTAGCTACTTTAACAAACTACAGTATTATGCATTTCACCTTGTCTTTGGCTGAACTTGCCCAGCAAGTTCATTTCACCACATTTTACGTTCTTATTTGATACCTTAAATTCTTATTAAAAATAAATCTTAATTAAGTTTCTAAACTTTTACTTGTTCTATTTTAGCCTTTATTCTATACTTGCGACAGGTCGATCTTTACACCATCTTTGCAGATTTTTTAGTATCAAATTGATAAGAATTTGATCGAAAATATGTGAAAACAACAAATGGAAAAATTATGCAAAAGTTTCTCTTCGTTTTTCAAGAACAAAGGTTTTTATTCCTTTATATAGCAAAAAAAAAAAGTTATATCCCTTTGTAGGTTGTCGTAAGTACTTTCACTTTTATTTGCGAAGTTATTTGAAAATAAATCAGTATATAGCAGAAACACGCGCAAAGGATACACATTATCTTTAATGTGATTCCACCTTCTATTAACGGCCATGATCCCCTCGATCCAAGACAAATCTACTATTTAACAATAATTGTAATTATTAATTTTTTGTACAGAGAAACTCTGATGAAATTAAAACCCTACCTGACATGGCTTTATGGAGAAAAAAGCCTAAGCTCTCCCAAACAGATCTATTATTCAAAAATAATGGTAATTATTTTTTGCATGAACAAAAACTATTAAAGAAAAATCCGCTCTTACATGTCTTTATATAAAAGTCTAAAACCATTTTTAAAAGATTTTTTCCAACGAAAAACCTCGTGCAAAACTCTTCCATTGCAAATTAATACGTCTTTCTAAACTAACAAAATAACGTGGAAAACCTCCTTATGCACTCGTACATGTTGTTCAAGGTTCATCATGTATCATGTATAGTTCGAACTTAGGGCCTGTTTGGATTCACTTTTTTTTAGGAAAAAGTATTTTTTTCCCTCAAAAGGTTACATTAAATTTGCAATAACTATTTGATTTGGTTTCCAAAAAAACTGAAACTCTGAAAAAAGTTCAAATACAACTTTTTTTAGAACCTAGAATTTTTTACTTCTCAAAAAAAGCTATTTTCCAGACGAGCCCTTATTAGCTCAAGTTCACTGTAATCATAAATAATATAATATAACGGACAAACAGGAATAATGCAAAATTAATAGTTATACCTCACAAGCGTAACCGCGTCATTCATTACATGTATGCTATTAGTTCTAGTATTAGAGAGTACTACATATAACCATATATTCATATATTAAAACTCTTTTTGGTCCAATTTTTAAACACTTAAAAATATTTTCTTTTTGGTAATTTTAAAAGTTGAAATTAATGATTTCACTTATTCCAAAAGAGATTTAGGGTAAAAGTTAAAAACTAGAAAACTAATAAAAAGTTCATAAATTCCAAATAAAAGTTTCCCGAAAAAAGTTTTTGAACAATTATTACTTTTACATCATTCTTCTCCCCAAAGTTACCACTTCATAACTTCTTTTTAGTATTGTCCTCAAAATAGATAACTAAAAACTCAACAGTTAAATTATACAACCAAATAATCAACGACATTTTTTTTAATTTCATTTTTATCCAAAATTTCACATTCTCAACAATTGAAATTTCATGAAAGTGAAAAAGAGCTGAAACCATACATTAAACTCGTCTTGGGGCCTGTTTGGATTGGCTTTTTTTAAGGAAAAAAATAAATTTTTTTTCCTAAAAAAGTTACATCAAATTTGTAATAATTATTTGATTTGGCTTTAAAAAAATTGAAATACTAAAAAAAAATTCAAATACATCTTTTTTTTTTAAAACAAAATTTTCAACTTATAAAAAGAAGGTTGTTTTTAAAAAATTGTTAATTTTTTTTTTTTAAAAAAGCCAATCAAAACGAGCCCTTTGTGACCCCCCGCCGATGGAGACGCCACATGGGCAACAAGATGACAAGACCGAGGCTTGTACGGAAGCACATGTGGCACTTTCCCGTGCTAGGGCAACCCTGACGATGCAGGCGTCATGCGGACAACCATATGGCAAGGATGACAAAACTTAAAAGGATGCATGCATGGCACTTCTCTCTAGGAAGGATATAGAAGATACACCAGATAAGGATAATATCAAATCCCCTTTGATTGAAGGATTATGGTTTGAGATTGGTTGTAAATATCTCATGATTAGGGTAGAATCTTCTAGAAACACATATTAGTCATTAGATTGAAGTAATCTTAGCCATTTATTAGATTACAAGCATGTATAAATAGCATAGTATTTTCATTTGTAACACGTAGAAAAGTTGAGAGCAATACAAAGCCTTATTCTCTCATCTCTTTATTCCGCTGCTTTACTCTTTATCTTGTAATTTTCCTTCGTTCATGATTTTTGTAGACTGACTTAGCCATTTTTACTTAAATAAAATTGACTATGTGCCACGCGCTGTACTTGAGATAGGCCAAGGACGTGACACCTTGCTCCAAATGACTTGGCTATACTTATTTCTTGAGCAGGACTGACACGGGAACAAGTCTAACCTAGGTCACTAGAGTACTTGTCACCCTCGAGAAAAAGTATTTATTAATTATTTGTATGGTATGTGATACTATATATTAGTTGATGAATTGTTTCTATGTTAACGCGACACAATAAAGTTAATTAATTCCAGCTGCAGGTAATATGCTATGTAAGTTTAACTCCAAAAAAAACTCCCATTTCACCCAATACCCTATGAGCCAGTTTGGATTGTTTTTTTTTAAGAAAAAATACTTTTTTTTAAAAAAAATTATACTAAATTTGCAACAACTATTTGATTTGGTTTCCAAAAAGACTAAAATTCTAAAAAAAGTTCAAATACAAATTTTTTTAGAAGCTAGAATTTTTAACTTTTTAAAAAATTTTATTTTTCAAAAACTGTTAAAAAAGTGCTTTTAAAAAAATTAATGCGAATGGGTCTTATATTAAAGTTGGGAGTTCCCATAGAGTAAAAGTACTCCAACAATACAACTATCTAACCTTCTAAATTTTAAGGGCTTCCAACTAGATTTCAAGGACTTCCAACCTATTATTCCTTTTTAATTTTTCCCCCAAATGTAGGAGGCACTATCACATCTTCTTTCCGATCCTCTAAATCTATAATGTCAACAAAGCTAATAATTAATAATAAAATATCAATGTGTAAAAATGTACTAAAATTTAAAATGTTGTGTTTAATTAAAAAAAGAAGATATATTAAAGTAAAACGTAAATAGGAGTCTCTTAATTAAAATAAAAAAGCTGTTAAAGTAAAATTAAAATAAAAATTCAATGAGAAAAACTTGAAATTTACTTCCTAAGAGCTTCTTAAGCATGAAGCCTCCAAAAGAATCCACACGAAATTATGTAATCACTAATGAATTCTATCGAGCTCAACTTAGCTTATAGAGTTTTGTGAACATAAGCATTGAGTCTGTTTAGTCCAATTTTTAAACACTTAAAAGTTTTTTTTTTTTTTTTTGTGAATTTAAAAGTTGACACTAACCTATTTAGTAAATTTTTAAAATATTTTTACATAAAAGTCAAAGTTGAAAAAAGCTAAAAAACCAAAAGCTCCAATTTCGAAGAAGGCTTTTGAAAAGTTATTTTTACATAATGTTAGAAATTAATTTTTTTCCTTCTTTTCTCAAAACTACTACTCTAAAATTTTGAAATTTCAATATTGTTCTCAAAACAGCTAAAAGCTCAACATCTAAAATATCATGCCAAATAATTAACGACTTTTATTTAACAATACTTTAATCAAAATTTTATTACTAAAAACTCTATAACTTAACAATTGAAATCTTACAACTAGATTAAAAAGAGCCTAAGACTTCAAACTGATTTGACTATCTGTCATGGTAGTCAAGCTATAGTCTAAGACACGAAATCCTAAAAATTAATTTTAAGACACCTAATTAATTCAAATACTAAATCCAATAATTTCAAATTGCAGAACTACTTTTTTCTCCTTATTCATTAATTAAATACAATTGTCTTGTGTGTGCCCTATTAGGTTCATAACTAATTAGTAATAAAATTAATTCAATTAATTAATTTAAATTAAACTAAAATTTAAATTTCATAAATCTTAAGTGATGTCCCGCAATATATAGCAACTATCCATTGATAAAGTAAAAATAATAGAAACATAAAATAAATAAATATAATTACCGCGTAATGAATTCCGTCGATCATCCGTTCGGTTCAACTGTCATGGTACAATCACTCATTGTCTTTATCTATTTTAAAATCCCAACAAATAGTAAAATCCCAAGAAACCATTTCTAAGATCTCACCCAGCTCGACCAATGACTAATGTTACAACTTACAAGTTAATGGATTGGGAGCCTGTTTGAATTGGTTTTTTTAAGAAAAAATATTTTTTTTTAAAAAGTTACATTAAATTTATAATAACTAATAGATTTGATTTCTAAAAAAATTGAAATTCTGAAAAGAAAAACTCAAATAAAGCTTTTTTTAGAAAATAGAATTTTCAACTTCTAAAAAAAAATTGAAAATCTGTTAAAAAAAAGACTTTTAAAAAAAGTCAATCCAAACGGGCCTTGACTTAGGGTGTCAAACATGGGTCAGGATACCATACACCTTAAATTATGTGTACTAATATAGTATGGTGTATTTGTTCATAATCTTTATATTATATATTTACAATTTTTATACTATATATTCACAACAATTAATTATTTATGAATTGCAAGTTTTATGTTTATAATTTTAATACTTTATGTTCAAAATTTTTAATTAGTTATAATTTACTCACTCATTACTCTTATATTGTATGTTTAAAAGTTTTATATCATATGTTCACAATAGTAAATTATTTATTGATAACTCTTTAAGATATGTTTACAACTGGTGAACAATATGTTCACAATCTATGAACGATTTTGAAGCTCAACGTTAGAGGTGTTACCTGTGCCTGATCGGTGACCTGATTCTTGTGTTGTATTCGTCGGCATGAGGAGACTGAATTCGTTAAATTTCATATTAATATGACAAGCAAATTGTGAAATCTATTAAGTAGTGCACCATATAATATCAGGTGTACCATAATGTGAGTATATGGTATAATTTGCATTCAAACACATATAAATAAATTGGAAGATTTCATCTTCACCACATATTAATCCACGCATATGAAGTAATCATGATCACCACATTGTACATGATCTAATTCATAAACGAGCTAAACAACAAAGTACTAACTAAATCATGACAACTTAACTGCTAAACCACATGGTGTTTTGAGGTCAAAGGAACACACGTATATGTAACTATAACATATGACCAATCATTAACAAGAAACAATTCCATGTCATTGTTATATTAGCAATCATGTCTAGTAAGTCATTCACTAATAAATCACGTATGTGATTGTTTTTGCAAGAAGGGACTCGTGACTCTAAGTAGTCAAATACTAATAAAGGAAGCAAAAGCACATATTGACTTTCCATAAATACAATGGCCAATTGATATTCCTATGGTCAAGAACTAATTTAGAACAAAAAACTTAATAAAACATGACACTGTGTTCGCAACTACGTATGTAAGAATAAGTGTATTCTAATTTAAATATCTTAAACTTATTTAATAAATTTTAAATACAAACACGTCAAGTATGAACGATAAACTAGCAGATTTTTTGGCCAACAAGGGCACGGAGATAAATGTCATACATGTCTTTGAAGATGAGAGCACTTTGCCACTCCTTCAAGGCTTGTTACGTTGTGATTGAATGGGTCTTCTTAACTTTAAATTTTAATATGTATGGTAGTAAGTACTTTTTTATTTATTTTGATTTGCATATTAATATAACGGTAGTAGTACTATTTTGTTTATTTTTTGTTTACATTTGCATTCTATTGTAAGTGTTGGCTTGCAACGTAGCATCCTCAGGAGTAGACTAGGGGATTAGGCTTACGTCCCCCTTTATCTTGTGGTTGTTTTTTTTGTATTAATAAAATTTCAGGGGTGCCATCCCTTTTTACAAAAAAAAAAAAAAAAAAAAAGAGTATGAAACAATAAATGCCCACTTATTGTGAAGATTGTTATAATTCTGGTTCCAGCCTAAAAACTAATTGGTCAATAGGAGAAGTAGCCCAAAATTTTATTAAGTGGCATTACAAAAAAACTTGGGAATAGGTGGCAATTTGATGCGGCAGTTTTGGTGAACCACCAGCCATAAACAGCATAGGTGGCGGTTTTGTCTAAGTACCGCTAACTACAGATATAGGCAGCGGTTTCCTTATGAACCGTCGTTAATTGTCCTGCATTTTATTTCTTCAAAATAGAAAAGTGAGTTTATATTACATTTTATTTTTTTCGAATTATTAAAAAAGTTATAGGCAACGATTTTACCATAACCGCCACCTATAGTCATAAATATTTTTTTAAAACAAAAAAAATAATTATAGGTGGCATTTTTCCATAATAGGTGACAGTTTCTTCAATAGATAAATATATTTTTACATGAGAAGTTAATGAATGAATACTTAGCTTATTTGGTAGGTGCAATGGTCGTAAGGTACTATATTAATAAACAGTTTAAGTTTGAATTGTGCAAGAAGCAAGATGCTGTGTTTTTCTCTTTTGTGTTGCACAGAGGTGGCAGTTCCAAAACCGCCTATAACCATATTATTAGTTTTTTTTATTTCCATAAAATATTTTTCATTTAAAATTATAATTTTCACATAGGCATCCATTTCAAAACCTCCACTTATGACATGGTATAATAGGTGACGGTGGTATAGACGGCACAAGCTTAGGTGGTGATTTTGTCATTAGCGGTGGTTGAAAATCAATCCTTTTCAACCATTACCTATAAGATTCAAAACTGCCACACATGTCTTGATTTCTTGTAATGGGCTTTAAATTTTATAAACTTTCTAAATGGGAAGAATAACACTCTAATACTCCCTCTCACGTATGACCTGATTTGGTAATTGAAAAAAGGGCCATCACATGTGGACAAATTAGAACATCGCACATGGATGAATAAGGGTCACACGTTGACACATATAACTGGCCTATAATCTAGGCTCTGATACTATGTGAAGAATTTTAGGATTCCACCCTAAAAACCAATGGTCAACGGGAAGAGTAGCCAAGGACGATTTTATTAAGTGAAAACCCACTGGTCAATGAGAAGAGTAGCCTAGGACGATTTTATTAAGTGGCCTTAGATTATATAGACTTTCTATGTGAGAAGAATAACACTCTAACGTTTATAAAAAATGAAGATAAATATTCTTAAATTAATTGTAAATAATTATCTTTACAACACTAGCTCTAACAGGTTATGTAGCTTAATATCTTATGTACTAGTTTTCAATATGTTAATTTTCTAAAATTGTACCTCCCTCATTCCATGAGGTTCATGATTTGTTGAAGTATATTTAGATTTTTAATGTATTTCCTTATCTTGGGGCATAGTCTAGATTAGGTAATTAATCAAGTTGAGTTCCTTATTTTTCTAGTTTCCTTAGTATCCAGTCTACCTTACCTTTCTTGCTTACCAAGTTATAAGTTCTATAAATAGCCTTTTCTATTGTAGTCACATAGATTAAGAATTCAAAATGTAGCCTTTATGAGTATTTCTCTTTTTTGGAGCTGCCATTGATGGTGACTCTTATTCTCTTTAACACATATATTCTCCCCATATTTTCTCCTTTTCGATTTTTTTTTTAATTTCGACATGGTATCAATGCCACCATCCTAGTGGCCTATGTCAGTGTTATCTTATTATTCCCACTACTATTATGCTGTAGTCTTATTTAAACCATTCTGGTCTCTATTTCTAGCTTTTTTTCTTTAGCTCGTATGAGCTTTTGTTCTCAATGCTTGGCTATTCTTTGTTTTGAGGGATTTTTGCTTTAGCTCATTTGAACTCAATCTCATTCTTGCTTCTTGGTTTGTGAGATTTTTGCTTTAGTTCAAACAACCTCAATCTCATTCTTGCTTTTTGGTTTGCGGGATTTTGTTTTAGCTCAAATGAGCTTAATCTCATTCTTGGTTCTTGGTTTGCGGGATTCTTACTTTGGCTCTTGTTGAACTTAATCTTATTCTTAGTTTTCTTGAGGGTTTTTTGCTTTGACTCTCATTGAGCTTAATCCCGTTCACGGCATTATTGGTTCTTGTTCCTGGCAACAACTACATATTCAAGTTTATTTCACATTCCAGGTGTTCCAGTTTTCTCATTCTTTCCATTCGAGTTTTGATACAGATAAACTCACTATATGATCCATTTATTCAATGTTGCAGAGGCTCTTTATCAATTCGGTTATTAAACTCAAGTTGATCTCTATTAGACCATTTGAGTTAGAAGGGGGCTATTAAAGTATATGTAGAATTTTAATGTATTTCCGTATCTTGTGGTATTAAATTAGGCAATAGTCTAAATTAGGTAATTAATCAAGTTGATTTCCTTATTTATCTAGTTTCATTAATATTCTGTTTGTTGTGTTTATATGCCCTAAAGACCACCTTTACATAGATATCAAACTAGACATTTGATCATTGTTTATATTTATGAGCATCTTTACATATATTATCTGTAGTGTATATGTGTGATACATTATATAAAGGTCTAATGATATATCCAATGACTTGCGTGCGCAGTGAGGTTAGACACACAGTAGGTCCAAGTCTAGTTTTGAACATATCATAAAAGATGTTTATAGCCGGATGGTAGTGTTGGGCACTCTACTAGGACAAGGCTATAATGGGCGAGTCTTCTGATAGGGGTAATCTATCTAGTTCATTGGAGAGTTTTTTTGGACTTCGCTCCTAATGCGTGTGTAACGCATTGGACAAGACCACTGTGAGTATGTCTTCTAAAACCGTGTCATCATATATATAAGACAAGATGCTCATTATTTTCGAGTGACTAATGTTCTTATTCTTGAGCATATATAGATGAACTAACGAAGTTAGGGTGCAACACTTTGATGTACCATGAGGAGAGGTCTTCTGTGATAAGATTATATGC
The DNA here is from genome assembly GCA_028554755.1 of Cordia subcordata. Lineage (NCBI taxonomy): Eukaryota > Viridiplantae > Streptophyta > Magnoliopsida > Boraginales > Cordiaceae > Cordia > Cordia subcordata. The sequence goes on from JAPTOF010000008.1 coordinate 13,817,104, forward strand.
CTCTTACATTGGGTGTTGTATTATAATCAATTGAGACATCATATGCAATAGTAGAGTCTATGTGCCTTCTTGGATTTGTCCTATTAGTCATCATAAATCTAGATCCAGTGATATTACTCTTTGAGGGTATATCAGTCATTTGGCTTATGCGTCGCTCCCTAAATCAAGAGATCCATGACCTATTGGTGATTACTTCTTGGACTAGAGATTCCAAGGTTCCAAATATAGTCTTAGAGGTGATAGTTCCTTTCAAACTAGCCTTGACTACAGGTAGACATAAAGAGGTATTTTGGTCATTTCGCTCGTTTGGTAAAAAAAACAGTAGTTACTTGATGTGACCTACTCTTGTTAAGGCAGTAATTATCCTTAGAGTGTAGCTTTGGTCTTCTGGTGGAAAGAGACCGAGATCAAAATGGCCTTAGTGTAGCCAAAGTGGTGGCAAAGGCATTTTGGTCATTTTGGAGCCAAGGATAATTATGTCTTTTGGTCCCTTCACTAATCATGTTTCAGTTAGATGTAATTAATAATTATGTGGATGCTTTATTCAGATATAAATTTAATGTAAAGGGAAAAAGATTTTATCCAAGTTCTTTCTTATTAAATTTACGGGCATGTCAATAGAACAAGCGGGTCCCACATGGAATCAGATAGTATAAAGTAAGAGAGAGAAAAGAATATGTTGGATGATCTTATCCATAAAACGTATTCCATTTCTAGAAGAGGTAAAGGAGAGGTATAGTTGTCAACAACTTTATTCCTAGAACCTTACATAATTAACATTGTCATACACTATAAATAGTGAGATTATGGCAAGACCCACTTGAGTCTCTTTGCTATTTTAGAATAGGAGTGCAGGAATTTTCACATAGTACACTTAGAGCACACATTACTCTATAGATCTTCATTCTTTGTTTTTCTAAGTGCTTGCCTACTATATAGCACTACACATCCAAGCTATTGAAAGGTGATCATAGTGAAGAAAATCAATTGGAAGGCTATTTAGTGAAGATTTTGCAAAGCAAAGAGGCTATCTTCTTTCATCTATAAATCTTTGAAAGTATATCACCTCATCCTCTTGTTTCTATGTTTATATCATGTTGTGCTTATGTGTGCAAATATGCTTTCATTGCTATTTTTGCCACCATATTAGATTTGCTTTTAAATTTTTTTAAAGCATGATAATCTATAACCTATGGTGTAGCAATCTTGGTCTTAACAATGGGTATAGAGCATAGACTCTGTTGGCACATATTTTAATCCAAGAACATGGTAATAGGTTTCTTGAGGTAAAATAGTCTTGTGGGTGGCAAGACTTGTATGATTCTAAGATGAATATTTTATGGGTTAACCTTAGTGGTTGCAGGTTGTGTGTTCTTTTGGTCCTAATCGATGGCTCAAATGTACGTTTTTTATTTTTTCTCATACATAAAGCTATTGTAGCTTTAAATTAAGAAAAACATAAGAATAGAAATGGCTTGTATTTTTGTGGCCATATTTATGTTTATTGTCTAGATAAAGCTTGTATGGATTGTTTTTCTATGTAATTCCTTGTAATGTATTGATTTGGAGTTGAAATCGTTGTTATGCACGGAGTTCATGACATTTTAGAGGAACTAGTCAACTAGTAGAAACTCCCAGCTTGACAGGTAGTGCTTGAAAGCTTTATGGAAGAATCTATCGACCCAACCGGTCGGCTGGTAGGAGGCCTTTGCTCGACCAGAAGAAGAAGCCAACGTTCTGGAAGCACTGGTCTACTAGAGTAGAGCTCGACAAGTAGGCGCAATTTGCAATTGTTTGAAGGTTTTTACATTTCAATTGCTTTAGGCTTTGAGCCTAGGCTTGATTTACAGGGAGCCATCGATTAGGGACCATTTAATTTTGCTATAGACGCTTATTTTGCTGTATTTATATACATGTATGATTGTATGTGATGTGCCCTTAAAGGTGCAAACCCTAAAGGTCCTGCAAATATATAGACCATGCAATATAGGAGTACTAATGTGGGTGTCGAACCACAAGAAGACTCAAAGTGTGGTAAAGCCCTAAGCTGGGTGTTCTAGTGGAAGCTTGAAAAGAAACCTAAACTAGTCATCTTTTTTTTCTTTTTGAGCTTTTGGATTTTAGGGAGCTAAAGAGAAAATTGAAAGGACTACACTATATATACTACAAAGGAAATGTAATAATTAAGCTAATCTAGGGGGATTAAACCTATGGGAAGATGATAGGGTGACGTACACTTGTGAACGGGTGACTCTTTAACTCAATGCTATGGGATTCGAGATATTGGCTTACTAAATGTGGCTTCTAATACTAAGAAACTAACTAGTATCCTAAGTACACCCTAGAACTCGGTACAGGTCCGTCCTTAGGCTTGCACACTTAGAGATATGGTGTGGTCCCTATGTACCAAGGCCATAGGAGGGACCAGGAAGTTACTTAGGTGTCCTAGAATGATCCCACCCTAGTTCCTAAGTCATTAGCCAGATTAAAAGCTAAGACCTAGGGTTCCTAGGATCGACCAAGCCTATCTGGACTCGTATTAGTTGGATTTAAAGCTAAAGGGGACTCGATCTATACTAGTCCTAACTTATACACCGTCATTCTGAGGACACTAAAGCAGATTGGTATCTAATAGGTTCAATCCAATATATTCTAAGGTAAGACATTGTCCATAAGCAAGTTTGATTTATGCCATTAGAAACATTTAAGCATCAACATGCAGATATATTTAAACATGTATTCACTACAAGGCATGTTAACATTCACATAGACATGAATCTAACTAACCCACTTCATATTATCTTCAAACGCATACATAGAAATGCATACTCAAAAGTTTAGAAGTGTTCTATGGCAAATACAACTCAAATTATATACATACCACTCATTTAGGCATTAAATCAAACACGTGGACCTGAATTGAAATAACGCCACTTATATTAAGAACAAAGTATGTATTTATAACCCAATCAAATCCCATAACAAAGAATACAAAAATCATCCCATTATACAAGTTTAGTCACCCTAATCTATCTACTCAAGCATACAATAAATGAGAATGAAAGAGGGTTAAGAAAGCTTCCCTTCCATCTTTGCCTATTTCTTTACAAACTTGAATAAATCTTCACCAAATGATGTTTGAATCCTCTAAGATAAACTTAATTCTAGGGGGTGTATATGTGTTAGTGTGTGTATTAGAGGTGGGTGAAAGTAGGGTTTTGTTTGTGAGAAGTGGGTGTGTGAATGGGAGCTCAAAAAAGGTTCCAATCTTCTAAAAAAGGGCTAGAAAAAGGATTAAATAGTGCAGCATACGCATCCAGCCGAGAGCCTTAGCCAGTCAACTGGCCTAGCCTTGAGATTGACCAACCCAAATGGGCTAACTCTCTGCTTTGGCCAGTCACCTAAGCTGGTCGACCGGCCCTAGAAGGGGGGTTGACCTGCCAGGTCAGAATCCTGGCTAATTTCCTCGCGTTGTGTCCGTTTTGTCCCGATTGCTCTTTTCTTTGTCCAGTGTTACCTCCAAAAGCTTCTTTCATGCTTCTCCTATGTCCCGAACACCTCGAGTTTGACTCCAATCATCAAATCATTATCAATCCAAGCCTCAAGCTTTGACCTAACTTTAGCAAACACGGAAAATAAGCATGCATTAGGGTAGTGTTTGACTTTAAACTCAACTCTGTACATTTGCTTACGCTTAAGCCTAACTCTAGCATATGTACTATACTAATACATCTCTTAAAGTTCAAAAGTCCTCTTAAACATAGATAAATGATGATGCAAACACACATAAAAACACAACACATTAATACTCCCAAACCTTCTCCTGCTTGTCCCCAAGCAGGCCCAATCTTAAGTTTATTTCTTAAGTCGATGCAAAGGGTTACCTAAGGGATTGATTCGCTATCAAGGTTAGTATAAGAGAAATGAAGGGGGCATTCCCATTGTGAACAGATCCTCGAGTCTCTTTGGATCCTTCCTCTACTTATAAGGGGCCTCAAACCTCACGGGAACTTCCCAAGTAGCCAAACCACCACAAGCCTGGGATTCTAACTCATGCACACGAGAGGTTGAGATTTTGTGCCCCTTTGACTAACATAGCTTTCCCAACATGCACAAAGCCTTAAAGATAAGATGAGAGAATATACAAATGTAATGGCTTATAAAAGCCTTATTCAAATATATACAAAGAGGATATCTTATGCTAAGTTAACATTGTGTCACTTATGCACTTATTCACAAAACTTTTTGGTGCCTTTGACCTTTTTCTCTTTTCCAATTTTTTAAAATTTTTCAGCTTCTTTTCTCATTTTTTTTGCATTTTTTCCTTTTTCAATTTTTTTTGTAATTTTCACACTTTGCATTGCATTTCAAAAAGAAAAGGAAAAGAAAGGCTAAGGCACATAAAAAAACACCAATCAAGGAAGGGACACTCATATCAACATCCTTTTTCTTCACTTTTTTGTACCAAGCCATGGGGTGACTACAAGGGGCATGTTTAGAGGTCCTTACTCCCCACAACTTTCAAGGGCATCCCTTCGAAGACCTGGTTTTCAATCCACTTTAATCACTTTCATCCAATGTAACTCATATTTACCAATCAATTGAGTCAATCACAATAGCCAATACAACGATCAACCAAGAAATAAACAACTCTATATGCATCAAAATTGAAAATTTTCACAATTTTTAACCAAATAATGCATTCTACCCTAAGAAAACATAAAATAATAAGACCAAACCCCCACACCCCTAAACCTAAACTTTGCTTGTCCTCAAACAAATAGAGTAAAGCACATAAACAAGAAAATTAACATCACAAAGCAAGTAAGGGTGGTAGGGATAGGGTAGAAACATGCGGAACAAGTGGAAAAAGGATAGATACATCCTTGCATTGTCTTTAAAGCTCTCTATGCCAATGATAAATCACCACACTGCGAACCTTGTGACTTATAAACCACCAACACTCACAAAGAGAACACAATTAGTAGCATTGCCTATGCATGCAGGCATTGACATATGTAATAATATGCAACGGTGTGTCTTATGGGACAAAGGATTGGGATTTAACACTTTGGTGTGGGTGAAAGAAAAAGAAAGAAAACAAAAAGAAAGGAAAATGAAACAAGTGCAAAATTGCAAAATTTAACCTAGGTTGCCTTTTAGTAGCGCTAACCACCATGCCGTCTGCCAGGCAATCATCCTCTTTTCTTTAACCTCTATAAATGGGGTCTTAAAGCATTAAAACCTCCACATGAGACATGCTCAGATCATATACATACTTTAAGCGTTGCCCATTCACTGTTATCTCTCGGCTATCCTTCAAGTCCTTGATTTTAACTGCTCCAAAAGGGTAGGCAACCAACAGTTCATACGAACCATCCTATCTTGACTTGAGTTTACCTGGAAAGAGTTTCAAACATGAGTTAAACAACCAAACTTTATTGGAGGCAGAGAATGATTCCTTAAGAATGTGTTTATCATGCAATCTCTTCATCTTATCCTTATAAAGCTTGGCGTTCTCATACGCCTCAAATCTAAGCTCTTCTAACTCCACTAGGTTAAGCTTCCTTTTCTCACCTGCTTTTGCTAAATCAAAATTTGAGGCTTTGATAGCCCAATAAGCCCTATGCTTAAGTTCTACAGGTAAGTGACAAGTTTTCCCATAAATCAATCTATTCGAAGACATATCAATTGGAGTCTTGAAGGCGGTACGATAGGCCCTATAAAGCATCATTTAGCCTAATAAACCAATCTCTCCTATGAAGCCTAACCGTTTTCTCTAAAACGTGCTTAATCTCCCTATTGGACACCTCTACTTGTCCACTCGTTTGTGGGTGGTAAGGAGTAGCTATCTTATGGGTGACTGAATATCTCCTCAATAAGGCTTCTCAAGTCCTATGGTGAAAATGCAAACCCCCATCAAGACCTTAGGGACTCCAAATCTAGAGAAAATATTCTTCTTAATAAATTTCACCACTACTCTATGGTCATTAGTGTGTGTGAGAATAACCTCAACCCATTTGGACACATAGTCTACGGCCACTAAAATGTATTGCTACCTAAAGAAAGGTGGAAATGGACCCATGAAATTTATATCCCAAACATCAAATAACTCACATGGAAGAATAACCGATAAAGGCATCATGTTGCTCCTAGAGATAGACTCGGATTGTTGATATCTAAGACACTTTTTGCAATACTTTTGGGCATCCCTAAAGAAAGTGGGCCAAAAGAATCCACATTGCAAGACCTTCGTGGTGGTCTTCTTTCCACTAAAATGACCTCCACACCCCTCATAATGACACATACTCAACATGCTATAAAACTCTTCTTGGGCACACATCGGTGGATCATTTGATCCGCACATACTTTGAAAAGATAGAAATCCTCCTAAAAGAAATGTCTCACTTGTGATAGGAACTTATCTTTCTCTCTCTTCTCCCAATGAAAGGGAAAATGCCCTGTGGCAAGATAACTTACAATGTGAGCAAACTGTGGTATGTGATGAGAGATAACAAATAATTGCTTGTCAGGAAATAAATCACGAAAAGGAGATGGATCACTAGAAGACTCACTAACAAGACAGGAAAGCTGATCTGCTACTAAATTCTCACTATTCTTTTTACCCCGGATTTCAACATCAAATTCTTGAAAAAGGAGAAACCACCTAATCAAATGAGGCTTAGATTCTTTCTTAGCTAATAAGTACCTCAATGCCGTATGATCGGTGTAGACAATCACTTTGGACCCTAAGATGTACGACTAAAACTTGTCGAGAGAGAAGGCTACTGCTAGAAGCTCTTTTCCTGTGGTGGTGTAGTTCTTTTAAGTCTTATCAAAAGTCTTACTAACATAGTATACTACATAGGGCAACTTATCTCGCCGTTGACCTAAAGCAGCTCCTATTGCATAATTAGATGCATCACACATAACCTCGAATGAGAGACTGTGTTAGGTCACTGGATGATCCGGGAGATAGACAACAAGGATTTAAGCCTATTAAAAGCTCTAACATACTCATCATCAAACTCAAAGGAGACATCCTTTTCTAAAAGCCTAGACAAGGGACGCGTTATATGGCTAAAATCCTTAATGAACCTACGGTAAAATCCTACATTCCCTAGAAATGATCTAATATCTTTAACACACTTAGGGACAGGCAATTTTTCAATTAATTCTAACTTAGCCGGATTTACTTGAATGCCACTAGATGAGACTACATGACCCAAAACTATCCCCTATTGCACCATGAAGTGGGATTTCTCCCAACTCAACATTAAGTTCTTCTCCACACAACGGTCTAAGACTAAAAAAAGGTAACTCAAGCACTTATCAGAACTATCACCAAAGACTACGAAATCATCCATGAATATCTCTAAATGTCTCTCAATTATGTCACTAAAAATGGCCATCATACACCTCTGAAAAGTTGCTAAGGCATTACAAAGAAACGAAGGACATCCTTCTATAAGCAAAAGTGCCATAAGAACAAGTAATTGTGGTCTTTTCCTGGTTCTCGAGAAACACAGAGATCTGATTATACCCAGAAAAGCCATTTAGAAAATAATAGTAGCTGTGTTCAACTACTCTATCTAAGATCTGGTCTAGAAAAGGCAATGGGACTGATCCTTTCTAGTTTTGGAGTTAAGTTTCCTATAGTTAATGCAAACTCTCTAACCAATGGAAGTACTTGTGGATATAAGCTCTCCCATCTCATTCTCTACAACTGTTATTCCAGACTTCTTAGGGACGACTTACACTGGGCTAACCTACTCACTATCAAAGATCGGATAGATAATGCCTATATCTGATAGCTTAATGATCTTTTTATTAACTACTTTACTCATGTGTGGGTTTAACTTTCTTTGCATCTCCCTATAAATAACGGCTCCATTCTCAAGATGAATACGATGCATGCAAACTGAAGGATCTATACCTCTCAAATCATCAATTTTCTACCCTATAGCCTTCCTATGTTTGCTAAGAACCTCTAAGAGACGCTCCTGATGCTTTCTAGAAAGATTGGAAGCTATGATAACTTGAAAGGTCTCACTAAGGCCTAGGAAAGCATACTAATGCTCAAAAAGAGGTTTGAGTTCTAAATATAGGCTAGCTTAACCAAGGGGGACTCAACCTCAACAACTTCAATGAGGACATCACTAGAATCAAGACTATAAGGAATAACCTCAAGTGACTTATCAATCGTGGAATCCTCAACTATGAAGGTAGAAGCTACACATTTTCGCTCTAAGGTCCTCGTATCAAAGTTAGACAACAATTCCTCAAATTTCCTTAAATCTTCTCCATTGGTCATGGCCCTCTCTACAAAGTCCTCAATGCAAGAATCAATCACATCCACTCTAAAGTATTATTCTCCATCCTCTTTTCCTCCTATACTAGCCCTATTCACCACTCGGCGACCTTTATGGTGGACCTTAAATTCTCAAATTTTAGCTCTAATAACCCTGACGTACAATGAATAATAGCATTTGCAATGGCAAGAAAGAAGGGACCTAAAAGAATGGGTGTAAAATGTCTAGAATCGTGACTCGAATCCATACCTAATACTATGAAGTTAACAGGTTATACGAACTATTCCACCTGGATCATAACATTCTTTACCACATAGCTAGGTCTACGCTCGAACCTATCAGTTAGCTGAAGGGTAACATGTGTAAGGGACAACTCACCTAGATGTAGCTGTTGATAGATGAAGTAGGGAATCAGATTTAGACCGAACCTTAAATCTAGCAAGGCGTAGTCAATCTGGGTCTCACAGATCCTACAAAGAATAATGAAAGCTCTAGGGTCACTCATCTTGGCCAGAAGGCCAATGGTACAAATACTACTCACTTTCTCCGTAAGCCTCACCTTTTTAGAAATGTTAAATGATCTATGCTTTCTCGTACAAAGGTCCTTGAAGAACTTAGAATAAGAGGGAATGGAAAGGGTATCATCTATTAAGGGAAGATTAACCTTAAGGTCCTTAAAATGCTCTAAGATCTTGAAAAACCTAGAATCCTCACTAGGTGTAGGCATATCTAAAGCGGATGGGAAGAGAACTCTAGGCTCAATATCTTTAGACACATGGGAATCATCAATGGGCTCTTTTTGCTTCCGATGTGAACGGGAAATACTACTCTCTCTATGGTCTCTAATAGGCTCAACTCTCTCAGCAAGGCCTCTCTTTACAAGGCTACAATCAAGCTTTCTAGACTCAAAAGGACCACTAGCTGCAAGCATTGCATAGTTAACTCCTACTCTATTATTCATTATCCTACTACTCCTAAGAGTGGTGATACCTTTAGCCTAGGCCTAAAAGGGATAATTAGTGTTGGTGGAGGAATAGGACTAGACTCTAGGGTACAGTTCTGGTTAAGAAGGCAATTTCCCAAGGTCTTTGGTGCTAAATTGTGTGACAAGCTGCCTTAATTGTGCCATAAACCTAGCTATCTGTTTCTTATAGCTAGCTATCTCTTACCTATTATTAGCTAACTCCTGCTACTGACTAGCTAATGCCTGTTGTTGATTTTGATTGAACTACATTAATTTCATCACATTGTTGCTAAGAGATTGACTACTAGAAGGAGCAGGGAATACCTGTGGTTGAAGAGCACCAAGAAGCACGGGTTGGTTGACATTGTAAAACCCTAGAGGGTTAGCAAGGAGGGGTCACTGTTGAAGTAGGGCCTGAGGATATGAACTAGACTCATGCGGACCTTGCCTTTAAGAAAATTTTGGGTTGTCCCTCTAACCCAGATTATATGTGTTTAAGTATGGATTGTACTCACGAGTATAACCTTGAGTGGCACACACTTGCTTCTTCATAAATTCGGGAAACTAGGGTGCTATAGGGCAAGCTATGGTCTGATGAGATGACTTGAAACATAAAGCACACACTTTAACTACCAAAGGAGCGGAGGACAAACCTATCGAACTAGTCTTATGACTATGATATGAAAAAGACAGAGAAATGAATTGATCTAACCTATTTGTTAACGCCTCTACCTTAGCGGGTAAATCTAAAGAAATTCCCACCTCACTAACACCTCTCTTAGTACCTCCCCAACTAGACCCATCTATGCAAATTTTTGAAAAGAATTTTCGACCATCAACTCTATTTTCTTCCATGCCTCAATCGATCTCAAGTTATAGAAGCCGCTACCAGAGGCAGCATTGACCATCATCCTATTTTGTTAATGTAAACCTCAAAAGAAGTACTGGAGTAGGTCATGATTACTATACCAATGGTGTAGACACTGTCTAAGAAAGTCTTTAAACCTTTCCTATGCCTCATGAAAAGATTCTAGATCATGCTGGGAGAAAGTCATAATGGCGGTCCTAAGGTCGGCCGTCTTGGCCATGGGATAGAATTTCTGAAAGAATTTAAATTGAAGCTTAGCCCATAAAGTGATGCAACCATTAGGTAAAGAATGAAACTAGACCTTGCCTTATCCTTAAGAAAGAAAGGAAACAATATTAGACGTATAACCTCTTGGGAGACATTAGGGACATGGAAGATGGAACTCATCTTAACAAAATCAGTAATATGCTTTAAAGGACTCTCATTGCTTCTCCCATAGAAGGAAGGAAGCATGGTTAACATATTAGGCTTGATTTTGAAGTTCATCTCCCCAAAACCTAGAATTTGAATGGCCAAATTAGGCTCAAAGGCTTCGAGGAGGAAGAATTGCCTAATACTGGGCTCCTCATCTATGGATAGGTCCATTCTAAGGGGCTTTTGTTTAAAATGATCTTGGGATTGATGCCCATAGTGATCATGAGGTGGAATGGGATTCATTGGGGGAAAATGGGAGGATTAAGAGGATGATTGGGATCGACCATCTCTTCAAGAAGATCTCTTAAATTCCTAAAATGCCTTGCAATCTAATCGGGTTCGGGATTAAGGAGAACTAGGGGATTTCCAAGGGATCTCCTACCAAGCATGCATAAACTATACTAACTCCGGCCACTTCAACCCCCAAAAACTTCAACAATCCTAAGACTATAGCAAATAAACCATAATCCTAGAAAGTCTGGTAAAAAAACAAGAACAACTAATAAAGCTAAACAAGCAAGCAAGCTAAATACGGAAAATAAACTCAAAGCTAAAAAGGAAACAAAAAAATATATAGATAAGCAAGTACCAAAATAAGATAATATAAACAAAAAGCAAGATAAGCAAAAACTATAAAGGACAAAGAAAACAAATAAAGCAACTACCAAAACACACAAGCAAAGCATGCAAACCACCGTGCCTCTCCAGCAACGGCGCTAAGAACTTTATATGCCCTTGAAGGTGCAAGCCCTAAAAGGTCCCGTAAGTGTATGGATCATGCAATATAAGGGCACTAATGCGGGTGTCGAACTACAGGGAAGCTCATAGTGTGGTAAAACCTTAAGCTAGTGCGTTCTAGTGAAAGCTTGGAAAGAAACCTAAACTAGTCATCTTTTTTCTTTTTTCTTGTGCCTTTGGATTTTACGGAGCTAAAGAGAAAAGTGAAAGGACTACACTATAAATACTACAAAGGGGATGTAAGAATTAAGCTAATCTAAAAGGATTAAACCTATGGGAAGGTGATAGGGTGACCTACACTTGTGAACGGGTGACTCTTTAACTCAATGCTATGGGATTCAAGATATTGGCTTATTAAATATTGCTTCTAATAATAGGTAACTAACTAGCGTCCTAATTACACCTTAGGAATTGGTGAAAGTCTGCCCTTAAGCGTGTACCCTTAGAGCTATAGCATGGTCCTTATGTACCTAAGGCCATAGGAGGGACTAAGGAGTTACTTAGATGTCCTAGAATGATCCCACCCTAGTTCTTAAACCATTAGCTAGATTTAAAGCTAAGACCTAGGGTTCTTAGGGTCGACTAAGTCTATCTGGACCCCTATTAGCTGGATTTAAAGCTAAAGGGGACTAGATCTAGACTACTCTGAATTTATATGCCGTCATTCTAGGGACACTAACGCGGATTGGTATGTAATTGGTGCAGTCCTACATATTCTAAGGTAAGGTATTATGAATATGATGAACTATCCATGATACAAACACAAGTAAGTTTGATTTACGCCATTGGAAACGTTTAAGCATCAACATGTAGTAATATTTGAACATGTATTCATAAGAAGGCATGTTAACATTCACATAGACATGAATCTAACTAACCCACTTCATATTATCCTTAAACACACACATAGACATGCATATTCAAAATATTAAAAGTGTTCTATGGCAAATACAACTCAAATTATATCCATACCACTCATTTAGGCATTGAATCAAGCATATAGACATGAATTGAAATAAAGCCATTCATATTAAGAACAAAGTATATATATAAGCCAATCAAATCCCATAACAAAGAATACAAAAATCATCCCATTACATAATTTTAGTCACCCTAATCTATCTACTCAAGCATACAATAAATGAGAATGAAAAAGGGTTGAGAAAGCTCCCCTTCCATCTTTGCTTGTTTCTTTACAAACTTGAGTAATCTTCACCAAATGATGTTTGAATCCTCCAAAATTAGCTTAATTCCAGGTGGGTGGCTATGCTAGTGTGTGTATTAGATATGGGCAAAAGTAGGGTTTTGTGTGTGAGAAGTGGGTGTGTGAATGGGACATGAAAAAGAGTTCCAATCTTCTCAAAAATGGCTGAAAAAGGGCTTAAACAATATAGCATACCCATCCAACCGAGAGCCTTGGTCGGTCAACCTACCTAGCCTTGAGGTTGACTGGTCCAAATGGGCTAACTCTTTGCTTTGGTCGATCACCTAGGCCAATTGACTGGCCCTGTAAGGGGGGTTTGACCGGCCAGGTCAAAATCCTAGCCAATTTCCTCGCGTTGTGTCCATTTCATCCCGGTTGCTCTGTTCTTTGCCCGGTTGCCTCCAAATGCTTCTTTCATGCTTGTCCTATGTCCCCAACACCTCGAGTTTGACTCCAATCATCAAATCATTATCAATCCAAGCCTTGAGCTTTGACCTAACTTCACTAAAACGGGAAATAAGCATGCATTAGTGTAGCATTTGACTTTAAACTTAACTCTGTACGTTTGCTTACGCTTTAGCCTAACTCTAGTAGATGTACTATACTAATGCATCTCTTAAAGCTCAAAACACCTCTTAAACATAGATAAATGATGATGCAAATACACACAAAAATACAAGACCTCAGTATGTATGGTTATTGCAATATATCACATAGCAATATGACTATCGAAGTAGGGTTTAAAATTGTCTAACCCTTGGATCTTGTTTTGGATCAAGTTTGATAAGTCTCTTAAGATTACTTAAGATAATTTTTTAGTAATTAGAGATCCTAAAGAAGTAATGCATGTAATTGGCAATTTACTCGTCTTTCCACACTAATTAATCAATTAACTTATTAAGATAACTTGAAGCATGCCTATTTATAGATTTTAATCCAGATATAGATACAATCCATTTATGGTATCAATCATGTTTTAGTAGTGCCGGGTTGAATGCGACAATTCCTAAGGGTATTAAGATCTAAAATGAAATACCAAGATAAATGAAGGATAAAGAAAACACTCGAGGTTAAAATTTTGAGTGGGAGAAGGGAATGGAAAACCCTACAACCTTCCACATCTGATTCACGTCAAGGGTAAGTGGCATTGACCTCCCTATTGAAGGGTATCATAACTACCTAGATTTGACGAGGTGGACTTAATGTATACATTCGTAAGGAAGTTGATGAAGTTTGGCCATCCTATTGATAGAGTTCATCATCATAGATCATCTCACGGCATGGGGATAAAAGTCATTACTCCCATCGAATAGATCAAGTCTAGATACATGGTAGGGAATAAGACACTAAGAAGTGGTTAATTACACTCAGCTTGAATCATGGGTTCAGCCACCTATTGGTGGAGGCCCCTGTGAGATTTAAGAGGTCAAATAAGCAGTGATTGGATTATGATAGATAGTATTTATCTAGGTAAGTCTTATCCAAATAGGATATGCCTGAATCAACTATCCATAGTTCGGCCATCCCATCAATGAAGTTCGTATTATAAGGTTGAGACACTGGTACGTCACTGTAGTTTGAGGGTTAAACTACAAAATGACAAATGATGTAAAAAGCAAGATGTATGTTTTTCTTTCCACTGTTACATACATATTACACATATATATATCCTATTCATATTGCTCGCTATTAATTATGATCTATTGTTCGATATCTAGAATGGTTTCCTTCAGTCCAATTGCAACAATTCTAAAGGAGCATAACTCTCTAGTCCACATTTTATGGATTGAAAAAGGAATCTGGACATGGTATTCATCGTCTAGGAGTACAAGTATGTCCTGGCTACTTCTTGTCCTGTTATAAGGGCAAACTCTTCTGACGCCATGTGTGATGCTGAGTAAAATGACAGAAGGCCAATAATATGGCCAAGTGCTATATGTTGGCCTCTTTGTCGAATGTTTTACAGAACAAGTATCAAAACATGACAACTGCCAGAGAGATCATGGCTTTACTGCCACTTATGTTTGCTAACCAGAGCAGGCTTGCTAGGCAAGTTGCTTTGAGAGAGCTTATGACTACGAGGATGGTAGAGGATGCACTTGTCAGAAAGCATGTGCTCAAGATGATAGAGTGCTTCAGTACTGCCAAGATCTTAAGGGCAAATATTGATGAGCAGTCACAAGTAGACGTGATCTTAGAGACCCTTTCATCGTCATTTAATCAGTTCAATCTTAACTATAACAAGGCAAGTTGAACATGAATCTGACAAAGTTGATGAAAGAGCCCAAGCAGTAGAGGCTATCATGAAGCCTTTAGGTTATGTACATCTTTCTTAGGCTTTCACTTTTGGGCATTACCCAAAAGGGAATAAGAAGCCCAAGATGAAGGGAAAGTAGCAACATGGCCAGAAGAAGAAGAAGAAAAAGAAAAAGAAAAGGACCCTTGGGCCAAAGCAGGGAGCATATGTTGACAAGCCTAAAGCGAAATGCTTCAAGTGTGGTGAGAAGGGCCACTGGAAGAAGAACTGTCCCTAGTACCTAGTCGCTAGATAGAAAGGTACATCCCTCATGCTCTACGTTGAGACCAGTTTAGTGGTGGTTTCTATTGATTCTTGGATTGTAGATTTAGGAGCCACTAATCATATTTGTAATTCTTTATATGGGTTTCAGGTCATGCAAGAGCTGAGTAAAGGGTAGTTCGCTCTTAAAGTCGACACACGAGCAAGAATGTGGGCTATTACAGTTGTTTGAGTTTGTTTATCGTTCTCCTGTAATAAGGCTTTAGTTTTGAACAATGTTTTTTATGTTCTAGACATTTAGAAAAACCTGGTTTTCATTTCTCATTTGTTGATGGATGGTTTTTTAGTATGTTTCTATACTGATGTTGATATTAATAGAGATGGAAATTTTATATATACTCTGATAGATTACATAATGGTTTGTTTGATTTACATCTTATTGATGCTGTAACACACAACATAGAAAGAGTATAGTCCCATTAAAAAGAAGGTTCTTCAAACCAATAATACTTATCTTTGGCATTTGCGTTTGGAACATATCAGCCAAAACACATTCAGAGATTAGTTGAGAATAGGCCCTTTAGCTCATTAGATCTCGAAGATTTACCTCAATGTATTTCCTGTCTTAAGGGAAAAATGACCAAAAGGTCATTCTCTTATAGTGAACAAAGGGTCAAAGAGGTATTGGAATTGGTGCATACTGATATATATATTCCTATAAGCACACTAGCTTATGAAGGTTATGAGTATTTCATTATGTTCACGGATGATTACTCTAGATATGGTTATGTTTATCTTATGCAACACAAGTCTGAATCCTTTGAGAAATTCAAGGAATTTAAGGTTAAGGTGAAGCGGAAATTGGATAAATAGATCAAAGCTATTCGGTCTGATCATGGTGGTGAAAACCTCTCAGGTGAGTTTAGGGATTATTTAACATAGTGAGGGATTGTTACGCAGTTGATTGCACTAGACACTTCCCAGTACAATGGTGTGGCAGGAAGGAGGAACTGTACCCTCTTAGAAATGGTAAGGTCAATGATGTCTTATGTATCATTGCTTATATATTTTTAGGAGCATGCCCTAGAAATGCTGGCATTTATTCTGAATTTGGTACCATTAGAATTAGTACCTAGGAGGCCTCAAGAAATATAGACACGACGTAAGCCTTGCTTGAGTCATTTACACATTTGGGGTTGTCCAGCTTATATACTGAGTAGTTCTAGTACAAAGTTGGAACCTAGGTTGAAATTGTGCTATTTTGTTGGGTATCCTAAAAGAACCAGAGATAGGATCTTTTATAATCCCATAGAGTAGAAGGTGCTTATTAGCATACATGCTAGATACTTGGAGGATGGCATGGTGTTCCAAAAAAACACCAGACTATATAGTCACTCTTGAGTAGATTTCTTCTAAGTCTCCAGAAGCACTTGCAAGTATGTAAAAGGAAAAACAGCTAGTTGCTATTAGTGCACTGGAGCCTTGTCATAATGGAAGGATGCCTAGGTAGCTTGATAAATACTATGAAGAGTTCTTTGAAACTTCAAATGAGGATTAGTTTGAGGATCCCACTGGTTATGATGAAGCAATTTCTGATATAAATGATAACTAATGGTGCAAGGTAATGGATATATCCTAAGTTAGAGTCTATGTACTCTAATAGTGTCTAGAGCTTGTAGAAGCACCTGAAGGGGTAAAATCTATGGCATGCAAGTGGGTCTACAAGAGGAAGAGGAGCTGATGGAAAGGTTGAAACCTTTAAAGCTAGACCAGTATCCAAGGGTTATACCTAGAAAGAAGGCATCGATTACGAGGAAACTTTCTTACCAATAGCCATGCTTAAGTTCATCAGGATACTCCTTACCTTTGCTTGTCATTATGACTATGAGATATGGAAAATGGATATCAGGACAGCTTTTCTTAATGAAGAGCTTGACAAGACAATTTATATGACCCAGCTAGATGGATACATTGCAACAGGCCAAGAGCAAATGGTTTGTAAGCTTAAGAAGTCTATTTATGGACTTAAGTAAGCATCTAGGGCGTAAAACATCAAGTTTGATCATGCTATCAAATCTTTTGGCTTTAACCAAAACATTGATGAGCTATGTGTATATAAGAGGTGCAACAGAAACGTTGTGGCTTTCCTAGTTCTATATATAGATGACATCTTATTGATTGGAAATAATGTAGGAATGCTATCGTCTATAAAGGTTTGGTTGTCTTCTCAATTCCACATGAAGCATATGGGAAAAGTAAGCTATGTTCTTGGGATCAACATTATATGAGATCGGAAGAATAAGAGGCTTACGTTATCCCAAGCTTCCAACATAAAGAAGATATCGGTGAGGTACAATATGGCAAACTCCAAGAAAGGTTTCTTGCTTTCTAGACATAGAGTTACTCTATCTTAAGATCAATGTCCTCGAACAGCTAAGGAGATAAAGAAGATGAAGAAGGTTCATTATGCTTCAGTAGTAGAAAGCCTTATGTATGCCATGATGTGTACCAGGCCATATATCTATTATGCTGTTGGCATGGTTAACAGATATCAGTCACACCTTAGACCAAATCACTGGACTACAGTCAAGCAAATGTTCAAGTTTCTTCAAAGAACTAAGGAATATGTATTGGAATGCCGCGCAGATGATCTAGTACCATTGGCCTATACGAACTCAAACTTTCAGTCAAACAAAGATTCTAGGAGGTCTACTCTAGCTTTGATTTTTACTTTGTCAAGAGGTGCAATTTCATGGAAGAGTGTGACGCAGCAATGCATCGCAAACTTCACCATGGAAGCAGAGTACACAGTAACATCTGAAGCTACAAAGGTAGTTGTATGGTTAAAAAAGTTACTTACTGACTTAGATATTGTCTTAGCTATACAGAAGCCTATTGTCATGTATTATGATAATACCGCTACTATTGCACAGTACAAAGAGCCCAGGAATCACAGTAGGGGCAAGCATATTAAGAGGAAGTACCACCTGATCCGGGAGTTCATCCACAGAGGTGACTTAGTGGTAGATAAGATTACTTTAGTTGAGAACTTAGCAAACCTATTTACGAAGACTCTTCTAGAGAAAGTGTTTACTACACATGCAGAATCTATGGGTGTTAGGTTCTTAAGAAGTGATATTTAGTGCAAGTGAGAGATTGTTGGGATTGTATGCCCTAAAGACCACTTGTACATGGATATCGAATAGGACATTTCATCGTTGTTTATATTTATAAGCATCTTTAATATATTATCTCTGGTGTATATGCATGATATATTGTGTAAAGGTCCAGTGATGTAATCCAATGACTTGGGTGCGCAGTAATAGGTCCAAATCTAGTTTTGGATATATCATAAAAGATGTTCATAGTTAGATGATAGTGTTGGGTACCCTACCGAGACAAGGCTATAGTAGGCGAGTCTCCCTAATGGGTGATCTATCTAGGTTATTAAAGGGTCTTTTCGAGCTTCACTTTTAGTACGTGTGTAACGTATTGGACGGGAACACCGTGAGTATGTCTTCTGGAACTGTGCCATCATATATATAAGACAAGATACACACTACTTTCGAGTGATCAATGTTCTTAATCTTAAGCGTATGTGGATAAATTAACGAAGTTAGGGTGTTGCACTTTGATGTACCATAAAGAGACGTCTTATATGATAAGATTGTCTGCCTCGCACATTAGGTGTTTTACTATAATCAATTAGGATATGCATATGAAATAGCAGAGTCTATATGCCCCCTTAGATTTGTCCTATTAGTCATCATAAATCTAGATCTAGTGATATTACTTTTCAAGGGTATATCGGTCATTTAGCTTATGGTCACTCCCTAGATCAAGAGTTTCATGACCGATTAGTGATCACTTCTTGGACTAGAGATTCCAAAGTTTCAGATGTAGTCTTGGAGGTGATGGTACCTTTTAGACCGGCTTTGACTATGGGTATACATAAAGGGTATTTTGGTCATTTAGCTTGATTGGTGAAAGACAATGGCTACTTGGTGTGACCTGCTCCTACTAAGTCAATAATTATCCTTGGAGTGTGGCTTTGGTCTTCTAGTGGAAATAGACCAAGGTCAAAACGGCCTTAGTGTCGCCACAGTGATGGCAAGGGCATTTTAGTCATTTTGGGAGCAAAGAGTAATTATGTCTTTTGGTCCCTTCACTAATCATGTTTCCAATTGGATGTAATTAATTGAGATTGTCTAATTATGTAGATACTTGAGATATAAATTTAATGTAAAGGGAAAAGGATTTTATCCAAGTTTTTCCTTATTAAATTTATGGGCATCTCAATAGGACAAGCGGTTCCCACATGGAATTAGATGTTATAGAGTAAGAGAGAGAAAGGAATATCTTTGGATGATATTATCTATAAGACATTCCATTTCTAAAAGGGGTAAAGGAGGGGTATAGTTGTCAATAACTTTATTCCTAGAACCTTACCCAATTATGGTTATTGTGCACTATAAATAGTGAGATTATAGCAAGACCCATTTGAATCTCTTTGCTATTTTAAAATAGATGTGCAGGAATTTTCACATAATACCTGTAGAACACATACTACTCTATAGATCTTCGTTCTTAGTTTTCCTAAGTGCTTACCCACTATATAGCACAACATGTCCAAGCTATTAAAAGGTGATTATAATGAAGAAGATCAATTAGGAAGCTATATGGTGAAGATTTTGCAAAGGAAAGAGGCCATCTTCTTTCTTCTACATACCTTTGAAGGTATATGACTTCATCCTCTTGTTTCTATGTTTATATCATGTTGTGCTTATGTGTGCAAATATGCTTTCATTGCTATTTTCGCCACCATATTAGATTTATTTTTAAATTTTTTTAAAGCATGATAATCTATGGTCTATGCAATCTTGGTCTTAACACTATTTTCCTTACTAGTCTACCTTATATTTCTAGCCCACCAAGTTATAAGTTCCATAAATAAGCTCTTCTATTGTACTCGCATAAATCAAGAATTCACAACGTAGCCTTTACAAGTAATTCTCTTTTCTGGAGCCATCATTGGTGGTGGCTATTATTCTTTTTAACAGACACATACTCTCCCCCGTCTTTTCTCTTTTCTATTTTTTTTCTAATTCAACATAATTAATGATTGATTTTGCAAAAGGACTAAATTTGGATAAGTAGTGAACCAAGGTAATTATTAAAGACCCAACTAATAACATAATATTAGAAGCAGTGAATTTGAACAAGTTGGATACTAAAATCAAAGCTTGAAACACGAATTGTTTGTACATGGACAAATGACATTGGACCCAGACCAAACTATACTACAATAAATATCCTAATTTTCTATGTTAAAACTAATTGATACCAAGTGTAGAGTAAACCAATGCCTTAATATATTTATGGGACATTGATACATCTCGTCTAAAGGGATGGACAGGGTTTTTGGCAAAACTTCTGTCCAGGGTAGGGTGAGATAGGGTTTTTTGCCCCTATCCTAATATGGGGGTGGGAAAGGATAGGTTTATCGACCTCGTTCAACCTTGACCATTGTGTGTGTTATATATTCTTTTTCTAATTATATATTCTTTATCTAACTATGTAGTTTTGTAATTTTATCATAAGTGTTATAATAAAGAAAAATTCTCTGATTTAATAGTTGAAATTTCTTATACCACTTTGAAGACTAAAGTTCAATTATCCATTGCAACAATTTGCTTATTTACCTAAATAAGCGTAACTATTGGACTAAACTCTTGTAATGGTAGGAGCTTTAATTAATTGGGGTTTTAATACAATCTTACCCTATTATCCTACTCTGTTGGCTGGTTCTCTAGGGGCAAGCGAGGTATTATTCATCCAGTAGAGGCAAAATTGGTGCCAGGAATTTTCCCTAATACCAGTCATAAATAAGAGTTGGAGCAGGGATTTTCTACTAGGTACAAAGTATAGGTTAACAAATCCCACCTCTACCCTATTCCATTGGCATAACTAATTTATGTGAAACAATTATATTCTTTAACGTGATCAGTATTTTTCAGTACAAGATTTGTTCTACCAAAATATGTTCATACCATCCAACTGAGAGGCTCTAATCAGTGGACATGTCACAGTACCTTTGCTGCTATAACTGCTGATAAATCATCGAAAGAAGATGGCAATTGATTAGCCAAAAGAAGTGGTCTACACGTGATGGGGCCGTTATTCATATGTTTATGTTGAATAAACTCGGCCTTGGCACATCAGGCGGAGACAACCAAACAAATCTAGAAATTAAACACTGTCGTGATTGCCTGAATACACTAAAAAACAATGAGCTCCTTGTTGCAATTCCACAAAATGGTTTTATTTGCTGGAAATTAGCATGTGGTCACAAAAAGAGAGGTAATTCATTTGGATTTAAAACAGCCAACAAAGGAGACATTCCAATGGAATATATACACACAAGAGGGGAGCACAATTTTTTAACATCCTTTTTCTTTCATCTCCAACTATTCTTGTCTCATGTGGTATTGAGCTCTTGTAATATCAAGAAAATGGAGCCAACTTTTTTTAGGACAGCATTGTCTTCCAACAACAACGACCTGAATGTCCCATTAATCCACCTTTTCATTAAAAGTCTCAAACCCTTCGAGAAAATATTATAATTATTCACTTCTCAAAAAAAGTCCACCGATTTTTTTTCCCCAGGTACGTACAAGAGACAAGATAAAATAAGTGAATTTAATGCCATGTTGAAGTGATATGGGTCCTTAGACATGTGGTCTGTGTATAAATAGCATAAAATTGTCTTGCTTACCATATCATCAGCCATACTCAAAAGCTTAGAAGCTCTCCAATAGGAAATTAGGGAACCCAAAGAGATCCAAATTCTGTTGCTTCTCATAAAATTTCCAGCAATTTCTTGCATTTTTATTAACAAATCACAAACGCAAAAGAAAAGGAAAACATGAAATTGTCTCCTTTTATTTGTCTTCTACTTTTGTTAATTTTGTTCCATGAGGCTCAAGGTATGTATGTATTTCACAACCACATGATATATGCCTATTCATTTCATGAGCCTTTGAAAGTTATCCTTGCAGCTTTTTCGTTGTTACGATATTGATTCTCTTCCCTTGTTTCCGTGAAGGTATACGCTTGAAGAAAGTATCTTCGTCCTCTACGCATCAGAAGTCGCATGTAAGTGTCTAATTTTCCTGATACTCCCCTCTAGTGCGGGCAGGGTTTTTTGTTTTTTTGGTGTCTAAGCTTTAACACTATGTTAGAGTTATCATCTTGTTGTGCTTATTTATTGTATTAACACATTGTTTACATGAGTACAAGCTATATTTTCTTTTTTTTCTTTTTTTCTTTTTTTTGTTTTGGGGTTTGGTGAATGAGTATGTGAACTAGTATTCTGATGATGAGAATTTTGCTGATTAACACAGCATGAAGGTGCCAATATGGTTAGAAGGAAAAATGAAGGAGCTGAAGAAGACATCCCTCTTTGCAGAAACGAGCATTGCTCAGGTACAACCAGAAGAAGACTTTCTAGGATCTCCAAGTCCAACCATTGGTTACCTAGAATCCACGAAGATTACTATGGACCTAGGAGACACAAGCCTAAGCACCATTAGAGCTAGAGAGCTCTTTATAGGACTCATTTTTATTCTGTCGGGTCGGGTCGCTCGCCCGTCGAGAGCCGCCTATGAGTCTGACATCCATCACGCACCTCTGACAACGTAATTCGATTGTTCAGACAACTAGGCCATTTCAACGAATTCTCCTATTCTTTCTTTAGCCTTTTGTCATTAACAGTTGGAGATTTTACTATAGCACCCTCCCTGACCTTGTGCTCTTCAAAGTACTCTTTGTAGCCTCTAATTACAGATTATGACTGATTGATTTATTTTTATCGATCTTTCTAGCAAGTGCATTATTGCACCCGTTGATGTTATTCTGCTTCATTGTCACATTAAAGATAAGTCTACCCCTCACAGAAAAGATAATTAAAAATTAGTAAATTTAATCTGAGAATTATTAAAAATGATGACTTTCATATAAAGAGAAATATTAATCTAATCTTAAGGGGTCCAATTTTTCTTGTTCCCCCTTTTTTAACGTTATACGTGGGAACGTAGTTCAAGTTAACTTTTCCTTAATTTTCCTTATGCTATGATATTGTTCCATGTTAGATTCAACAGTATGGCATATGAAGTTGATTTTTCTCTCTACATCTTGCAGGGAGGAATAGGAAACTCATGACTAAAATCTCCTCTAAATCTAGCACTACCACCACTTCAGAGGTTGGTTTAACTTTTCTTATAGATTATTAGCCTGAAACGAGAAGAAAGAAAATCAAATAAACCACCCCACTCCATTGATTAATTTCATTTTACATGAGTACTTCATGGTTCATGTACAGAATAACAAGCATGAAGGAAATAAAGCTGACCCCAAACCAGAGGTTCAATCAAGTACTAGTCAAACACTAGGAAGCAAGGAAGAGAATTTTTCGGTTAATTCGACGAGCCCCCAACACTATCCGGATATCATAGACATAGCTGGGATGGATTATTCTCCTGCAAGAAGAAAACCTCCAATACACAACTAAGTCGAGCGAAATGATGGGTACCGAGCATGGAGACAGCGTCTTATCTCAGTGGAGTCATATGTCACGAAATTTGACTTGAAAAGCTCACATTTTGAAAAAGGGAAAAGGGAAAGCAGAATTAGTATATCAGATAATTGAAGTTGGACAACGTTACAGAAATGCTGCAGCCTTTTAGGGTTAGGAAGATCTTGTATATTGTTAAATTATTAGTTGATGATTGAGTCAATAATTAAGCACCTAAGGTGCCAATAAGCAGCCTTTTGTAACCTATATAGAAATAAAATAATACAAAGGGTATCGATATAATCTCAGTTTAATGCTTTAACTTCTCTTTTTGTCAGAGGAACGAGATTGAGGTGCTTCAATATATTTTTCTGTTAGCTCAAAAAGTATGTCTGCCTTATTATAAGCTGAGTGATAAAGCCAGAATTTCATCAGAGTTGCTTAGGAGTTGTTTCTATATTTGAAGAAAACAATTCCATTTTGAAGTACTAAGTTTGCGATATTATATAAAGAAGGGTATAATAAGTAAAGTCTTACTCTCCAGTGGTTTAATATAGATATACACTGATTAGTGTGAGACTTGTGTACTTCACAAGTATGTGATGTTAACTTGATATTATTAAGTTTTGTATAACTACTATTATTAGAAACTGTATTTTAAATTAATTTACAAAATTTGATTAAAATTATACATGTAATGATAAATATAGTCAAAATATCTATGTTAGGAGGATGTGATCAACCAAATGATGAAAATAACGTTTGAAATTTTGGGAGGGAGAAGAATGATTAGTGGATTCTTTCTTTAGTATAGATATAAATATATTAGGGATAATCGATTAGAGCAAATAAAACTAATTCACGGATAAAGTAGTCAAATTTTATTATTTGCAGGAGTATATGCTATATGTTGTAATAATTAAAAGGACAAAATGAAAAGTAATAATTCACAATTAATGATGCATATATTATAAAATAACTACAAAAAGGAAAAAAGATATGCAAACAAGTAAAATAAAGAAAATATAAATAACGAGAGAAAGAAAAAAAATATAAGAGAGAAGAGTGGAAAACATTTTATTGCTTTTCTTGATATTTGGTACCACTTTATAATATAGAGACCCCTATTTATAGAAATAATACAAAAGTAGTTATATAAGACTAGAATTTACATGGACTTAGAATACATAGATTGATCCATTTTTATCTCGTAAGGGTCCAATAGTCATAAACTATATCTAAAATTTAGATAACAATAAACTAGCCCTAATATGAATATCCACAATAATTAATAATTTTATAATGTTTCCCCCTGGATATTTATCTATTAAGAATATGGCTATTCATATTTTAAGAATATGCCTCGTTAAAACCTTACTAAGAAAAAAACCGGTGGGACAAAAATTTCTAGTGAAGGAAAAAAAGTATAATATTCTTGTTATAGCCTCATGCTGCCTTATTAAAAACTTCGCCAAGAAAACTTTGTGTGACAAAACCTAGGCTAAGAGAAAAAGAGTACAATGTATATTTGTCTTCCCTACATTTAAACATACCAAGAGATCTTTTGAATACACATACCAATCTTGTAGTTTCTCAAATATCATTATAGATGGTATCAATTAAGATAAATTTACTAAGTTCTATCCTTTTCCATATTTCTTGAGGAGTTCATGCAAGGATTCAACATTATCTTCTAGGCTCAATCACTTCTAATACAATCTCTTTTCACTCAAACAATTCATGGAGTGTCATTCACTTGTTGAATAATATATTGGTATTTTTAAGGGGATAATAATAATGAGCTTTCACAAGCATGAATATAATAATATTATTAGCATATATGAAAAGATATTGCTCGTTGTGAGTCAACAAATACTCAACAACTTTTATACTCAATCAATATTAACTTTGAGTGTCTTGATAATAATGATAACAAAATTCGTGTATCATACCTCCAAGGCCTTTTTGTTGGTACAAAACCAACTCTTGCTAATAAAGTAAGAGATAATTGTGCCAACATATATAGTATAGCAAGATGTATCGAGGTACGACACTTTAGGACTAATAATTTTTCGTAATCTTCGAAAATCAGAATGGTTCAGCAAAATATAAAGATTGAAAATATTTAGACACTCAAAATATGAGTTGTTTGGCTCTAAAATTTCTTTTGCCGAAGTGATTGATGGATAATATTCCATCTAAATAATAATTAAACTTCAAGTTGAGCCAAAAAAAAAAAATTTATCTCATGGTTCTATATGAAAGCTCTTCATGAGTTCCCTTTATATATGTTTATAAGAAACATGAGTTATTAAACTTTTTTTTTTATATATAAAATTTGCGTTAGAGCAAATATTTCTTGATTTTTTGAGATGTTGTAGTTCATACAAAGAGTTTTGAATATACTTCTCCAGAGATTTATGATTCAAATTATCTCTAGTCCTTTAAGGCAAATATTATACTCATGAAACACATGCATATGTTGTTTCATATTCATAAGACGCTTATATAAAAAACCTTACAAAAATTGCCAGATTAATATAATCGTATCCACCACATAAAACATATCTCTTATGGGATTGGTTTATATCATATCCCTCTCAATCCCATTTGCAATATGGTCTCAATCCCATTTGCAATATGTGTTGACCAATAAGGGTCAAAACACTTAGATATGCCTAGATTGCATCTTTTACATATTTGGCCAAATACATTTATGTCGACATCTTTAGATGGACCTAGATTCATGATCCTTATTTTTTATCATAATAGTAGTTATTGCATATGCAAATATTTTATCATGATCATTTTCACTTTTCTCGATTTCACTCTTTCAAAAATATATATAACTAAGTAAGAACTTATTCTCATTAATTTCAATGATATTCAGATACCTAATACTCTTTCAAAATAAAGTAATATCTCTCAGTTACATATTCTACTTACATAGTTTGATATCTTCAAGATACCAAATGTTTCAAAATGCTAACTTACTTATTTTGCTCCTTTACAGATGGAAACGAAGTCTACTATGCTTTTAGCGTCTAGCTAATATATTTTGTAATTTGTCTATTGAGACATTAATTTAAATAGGGGCACTTATAACTGGTATATGTGAATCATCACGTTCTTTATATCAGTAAATGCATCCTTGCAATTTATTGCAAATAAATAACTTTTTGAACGTTCAACTCATAATCACTTATGCGAGGATTAGATGCATTCTATAAAACTTTTATATTTCTAGCTTTTGTTTTCTCCCCCTAATATTGGGAATATTTTTTAACAGTCAGGAATATATGCTTTTGAACAATTAACAATATATGTTATTTCAATATTCTTAGTCGATGATACAAAATATGTAATAATTGACTGGAATTCAAATTTAATATAACATCCCAACTCCTTTTCATATATCCATCTTAATGCGCTGTGGTGGAGCATAACATATTTTGCGCAACAAAAATATTTAGATGGAATTTTTCGTCCAATGGGAAGTAATGATTGATAAGCCATTGGTCTTATTTAGTTAGTGTTATAATATTTTACATAACATGTCATCGGATAAACATTAGGCAATTGTTTAATATCATCAATGATGGTCTAGGAATATATACTTTAGGTGTTCAATAAAAGATTTTTTGCAGACCAATTTATTCATCCTTTCTAAATTAATTATAGACATTTAGATGATTCAACGTTTTTCGAGGGGATTGCCTCTTGTGAACAAACACCACATGTACAAGTGCATATTCGAATTCTCAAGAATTCTTTTCATTATTATTGCACTCATATGACCACCATAACATTTATAATATTATTATTTGTACAATCACATCCCCAATAAATAAGATCATTCTCTTCAAGGAATGGTTTTGAGCAGATTGATATAATTGATAATAATTCATCACAAATTATTTTGCTCATACGATGTGATAATGCCCAAAATAATTTTAGATGATAATCTTAATACTGATAATGTTGGAGCATATTTAGGGCATTCATTTTTTTTTTGCGTCCATATTTATAAATATTGCGGATTCATACTCACTTTCAACTTCAGAATTTCGCAATCGCGGTTAAATTTAAATTTATTCATAGTGAGTTTTTGAAATATTGCCCTTAGATGGTCGTATTTCAGTATCTAAAAAATCTTTTATCGATAAAACTTTAGGCTTAGAGAATTTCGCAATCGCAATTAAATTTATTCATGGTGAGTTTTTGAAATATTGCCCTTAGATGGTCGTATTTCAGTATCTAAAAATCTTTTATCGATAAAACTTTGGGCTTAAAGCCTCTATGGAGATAATGAAATAAAATCATTAATTTATCGCAATCCTTCAAGGATACGTTATGGCATTCCATAAAAGAATTTTTCCATAATCTTTATCATCCATATGAATTTTAACCTCAAAGGATTTATATTATATTTATTGCATGACAAAACAATGAACTTTTAGTTTGTGACCATATGGATATCAATCTAATTTTTTCAGGCTAATTATAATTGCTCAATATTTTTAAATGAAAGAACTTTTAGTTCGTGATATTTGACATCATGAGATATATAATTCAAAATAAAATTAAAATGTTAAAAATAAAACTTTACTGATCATCGCAATATTACTTTACCAAAAATTGCAATATGGATCTAAATCTTCACAATAATCTCTTCATATTTCTTGATTAGTAGAGACTAATCTTGCTAATAATGTGTTCTAAAATAACTACAAAAAAAAAAAAGAGGTATGTCCGGCTAATAATGTGTTATAAAACAACTAAAAAAAGAAAAAGAGATATGTGAACAAGAGAAATAAAAAGAATATAAATGATGAGAGAAAGAGAGACAATATAAGAAAGAGAAGAGGGGGGAATATTTTATTGCTTTTCTTGATAGTTAGTACCACTTTACAATATAGAGACCCTTATATCTAGGAGAAATATAAGAGTAATTACATAAGATTAGAATTCACATGGACTTAGAATATATAAATTGATCCAACTTTATCTCATAAGAGGCCAGATAGTCATGAATTATATCTAGAATTTATATAACAATAAAGTGTCTTGAGATAAATGCCCACAATAATTAATAATTTCATAACAGTATACAATTGGTTGATTTTGTTAATGTTCATTTTTTTTGGTCAAGATGTTAATAAATATATACACATACATACATACACACATAATATATATATATATATATATATATATATATAGACACACACATATTTATATACATATATATATAGATAGATAGATATACACACATACATACATAAATACCTAACGTAAAACATGATTTGCCGATCTATTTTGCAAGGTGAGGTGCTTTTTCTTAAAAAAGGCAAGTAATCTAAAAGTTCATCCTGTAATCAGTAATTAAGAGGCTAAGAAAAATTCCATATTGGCAAACTAAATTACAATATTCCAAGTTGCTAAATGTGTTTTGGAGAGAACTGGGGCTAGATGACTTACTACTTAA
The DNA here is from genome assembly GCA_028554755.1 of Cordia subcordata. Lineage (NCBI taxonomy): Eukaryota > Viridiplantae > Streptophyta > Magnoliopsida > Boraginales > Cordiaceae > Cordia > Cordia subcordata. The sequence goes on from JAPTOF010000008.1 coordinate 13,846,182, forward strand.
TATATATGCATTATCCCTATGATTTTAAATGGATATAGATATTTATTTAGAAGCATATGTGCTATATATTTGAAGACTAAAGAGGAGTTTCATCAAGGACGAACCTATGTTATTCTCACTAGATTGACTTGAACGCACTGAATTTTTTTTTAAAAAAAAAAACTTGTACATATACATATTTATGTATATTAAAAATGAACACTACAAAAACTAAAATGAACACTGTGTTCAATGCTTGAACCAAAAAAAAAAAAAAAGCAGAATCTTTTTCTTTTGAACCTCAATGATACATTTTTTTTTTCCTTTAGATAAAAGAGGTGAAATCATTTAGCTTGTTTTTATCACTTGGAATTTTCTTCAATGAATCTTTTGGCACTTGAAAATAAGCTTGATACTTTATTGATATGGATTCAAGTAGTAAATTCAATATCATGAAGAGGATAAATGATATTGCGAGAAATTGGTTGAAATAAAGAAAAATATTATATTTCTTTTATTTTATTTGCTAGTCAAATTAGCATTATTTTTGTCAGTTGCAACTAAAATTGTTAAAAGAAGTATTTTTTTATAAGAATATTGTGAAAAATCAATTGAAAATTTGAACGGGATATAATAAATAATTATTTAGTTACTCTTATTATAAAGGATCTATTTGATAATGTTGACAATTAAACTGTACAGCACTTTTAAATATAAAACTTCATGGAAAACAATTGTAATTTTTTTTTCTATAAAAGATTCAAACTTTTATATATATGTTGCAATTACTCTTACATTGACCCCAATGAAAAAATTTTCTAGCTCTGTCCCTAGGTTTCATACTTATTTTATGAGGCATATGTGCTAGACATTTGAGTACCATGGAAGGATATGGTGCATACTATGATGCACACTTTTTACAATTAAAGAAGATAATATATACTTATGATGAATCACATAGAGGGATTGTGTGCTATTTACTTTGTTTAGAAAACTAGAAAACTTAAAGTCAATTTTGGAAATTCATTTAATTTACTCTTTTTAACCAAAATACAAAAACTTCGAAACCATCCAAATTAAATGAAGTCTTCTAGAAAAGAAACATTATCATAATCACAATTATAAACTACAAAAATTTTGCTTTGCATTCTCAGTAACTGCAAGCACTAGAATTGTTTGGCGTGCAAACACAAAATTAACAGACATCACCGGTATATATATTCACATTATTCTATAAGAGTAAACCAATTACACCGGAATATTTAAGAATTGAAGCCCCTCTCATATTTTCTCTTAGGTAATAAACTCCAATCGATAATTGAAGGCCGTAGTTTGCAAGCCAATCCGTACTTTTGTTAGCCTCCTTACAAACATGCTTGATATAAAATCCTCTATTTTCCTTCATTATCCTGCAGCATTCTTCAACATAAAGCAAAACGTTGTTTCTGAGGCACGTTAGAAAATTTTAATATACCAAATACGCTAAACTTATCAACACCAATATAAATAAGATTGAGAATCATAGTGAAAGAAAACTACCCATTTATTTCACAGATACAAGTTCTTACTTCAAGATTTCGCCTAGAATCTTGTTAACTGATTGTTCTTCCTCCCTTTAGTCACCGAATTTGTCTAATGGGAAAAGTAATAACATTATGTTCTTTTAACAGTCGTGATTTTTCAAAGAAAAGTCACGTATTTTCAGAAATAGGAGAGGAAACCAATCACATTAATCAATTTAGTCACGGACCCCTCCATCACAGACCCAATAACTACACTCAATGTTTAAGTTATACAGATCATATGGGCTTTTTTCGCATCATCTTATCAAATTGTGAAGTCTAATATTCTTATAGGGCAATGAATGTCTTTCAGCCAAAGAGTGAGCACTTAGGAGTCAATTTCAATGTCAAGCTCCTTGATTCCTTCACGAACAGCTCGTTGAAGGCCTTCAAGCAAAGCCAAAACCTCCATGACGTCATTCATAGAGATTCCCAAGTTCATTGAAAAACCCATCATCCATTTTCCATGTTCATTCCGGAAAAGACCCCCAACTGCTAACTTACCTGGATTGCGTTTGGAGCAATCATCTATCTTCAATTTTAATTCTCGTGTTAGAAAAGACCAATAAATGTTTTCGAAAAGTATTTGAGTTTGGTCGTCAGATGATCCAAAAGTCTGACAGATGCAGGGCCCATCAACTTAGGCCCACATGCATAAGAATTCTAAAGTAGGAAAAGGAAATCAAAGCAGGAGAGCAAGAAGTGCCACAATATAAATGCCAAAAAATTGGGGGACCATATATGCATGTTTTAGGAAAGCAGGCAAATTAAATGCTAAAGGTATTTCCCATCATCAAGTTTTGTGAGAGAGCCCTTTGCGCCCACCATGGTTTTTGGACTCTAGTTACGCGACTAGAGTTGGTAGGCTAACTTGTGGGCTCACATGGCCTTTGTTGGGTCAATTTTCATTGGGCCCAATCCTTAAGATTGTGGTGGACCGCAATCTAGCCTATATTATCTTGGGCATCTGAACTCTGCGTTTGACTAAAATTGGTGCGCGATGTCGCTATATATTCATCAATTTGTCAATAATGAAAAATAACATTAGTTATTGCAAAAATAAAAAAAATACTGAAAAATTGAAGAAATAATTATGTGGTGCCACATGGACATTATAATGTGTAGATAGACCGGCGTGATGTTGCTTCTAATATTATATATGTCTTTTATTTTTTATTTGGTGTAATTTAGATAATTGTATAATTAAATATCTATCAACTATATTAATTAAAAAATATTAATTTATTGAATATATACTTTTTTAATTTATATAAATATTCTTGAGATTTAGAATTAAAAAGTTTAGAAGTCAGAATTTAACTTTATTCTGAAGAAAAATATCAATTTTTTAATAATAAAAAAGTAAAGTTATTGATTAGGAATGTGAACAAAAATATTGTTCAGAAAGATTAAGACGCAAGAGGTAGGATGGGAAGTCGTGGTCCCTGGCAAATGAGGGAATAGAGCCAAATAAATATGCCTTGAGAAAGAAAGTTTTTTTTTTTTTTCCTTCCCCCTTCTTGGTCTGAAGAAACGTATAACTCCAGAATAGTTGTGATGAGACCAGGCAGGCACAAGCACTGGTAGAGCTCGATATCTTGGGTGATAAAAATATTAAAAAGGGGCATATGGCAATCAGTGCTTAGTGAAGTACTAGTGGGAGTGTACTCTATACTTTGGATGATTTTTATTTATTTTTATATCAGACATTAAATGTAGTCATATACTTTTTAAAAGTTTTATTTATTTATTTTTTTAATTTTAAATATTTTATTGTTTTAATTTTTAATTTTTTCACTTTTTTATTTCTTAATTTTTATTTTGAAGTTTTAAAATATTCTAATTTTTAATTTGTTAGTGTTTTAGTTTTATCTTAACTTTTGACTATTAGTTTTTTTTAATTATTTTTATTTAAAGCATGAGGTGTAGCGTGTAAATATTAATGTGTCATAAAGACCTAAAAATGAAATATATATATATATATATATATATATATATATATATATATATATATATATATATAACCATTGTCAAAACAATGTTAAGTGAAAAAATGTCTTCCTCTCTTCTAAAAACTATAACGACCCAGACCTAACTATTAGCCTACCACCACACTTGAGCTTAACCATCTAGGCCAAAATACTTAAACCGTGATGATAGTAGTAGTAAACCAAAGTTATTATAAAATACAGACAAATCTCACAAAGAATCAATGTGAGATAAGGCATTATAAAAAGAATATATTATATATGTAACAATAATCATGACACAAACGTTGGTTACATATTTTTTAAATATTAAAAGATATTTAGCAAAATAATATAAAATTTTGTAAAGAAAGGTTTATTGATTTAGTCGATGAAACTAAGCTCTTCTCTCGTTTATGAAACTATCTAGCTGAATTAAATATGTGAGTAATATATGAAGAAACCCCCTAAATAGATAAATTCTTTATAAAAAGTTAACTAAAATTTAAGGACTTTTTAAATTTATCTTGCACGAAAACTCTAACCTAACTAGCAAAACAAATAAATTAAGAATTATTAAAAAATTATTTTCTAAAATTACTTATTTGTAATGAAAATTTAATCATTGAAATTTCATCTACATAATATATATATATATATGTATATATATATATATATATATAATTAAAAAGACTATTAGGAGAATAATTTCAAGCAAAAGTTCAAGCAAAAGAAAAAGATTTTTTTTTTTTTGGGAGGGTGGGTCCATAAGAAAAATTTTAGGGACTCAACATGTCTAACAAGTCAATTTGGGCTGACCCTGTTGCCAAATCGTGAGGTAGCGATAGTGCTACAAGGCCATTGTCAAGTAAACTTATGCTTGTGGTGGAAATGCTGGAGGGTTTGCAATACTAAAAGGCAAAGAATGAATTTTGATTCTATAAAACAATTAACAACTAGTAAACGAAGTTGATCATCTAAAGAATGTTGATAAAGGGAATTATAGAGAGAATCGAGGGTTTCTATTATGAACTAGTCAAATTTTTGGGTATTATTTTCCTTTTTCTTTTTCTTTTTTTCATTTTCTCATGTTACCCTTAAGCTAGTCATTTTATGTTTGGGCTACTCCAATGGTCATCTCGAAAAATAGGGATTATTGGGTTAAGAGTGGTTATCATGTGTGTCAAAATTCGCCCTAACTTGGTCCTTGCTGAATCTTCTTGAAAGTGGAATCCTTCCTCCGTGCTGCGCCAGAATTTTGGGAAATGTTGTGGTTACATCATGCATGCTTTTCCCCAAATGTTAAAATATTCTTGTGGGAAAGGATATCACAATATCCTACCGACACAGGAAAATCTTTTTAAGAAAAAATTGGTGTAAAATCCTTCGTGTTCTCAAGTTTTATTGGGAAGTGTGGTCTTGTGGGATATCAAAGGAAAGAAGTTGAACCTAAACTGTGTTTTTTTATGGAACATTTGGGGGGAAAAATGCCAAGCGATTTTTGAACATTTGGAGATTAATCCTGAGAGTACCGTCAACTTTTGATAGCTTCATCGAGTTCTAGAATTCATGCGAATATCATAGTAGAAGAGAGTTAGAAGAATGAAAACCCTAGTTTGCCAATCGAAGTTGGTCTCTACTGTGGGAAGGCTTTCTTAAGCTGAATGTGGACGCCCCTTTCTACTTACTTTTTAAAGTAGCTACTCTATGTGTCCGTAGAAATCAGTGGGGTTCCTTTGTGTATGGGATCAACAAGTGGAATGTTTTTTTTTTAAAGTGGGTACCATTAATTATTTTTGGTTTTATAAAATAAATTAAATATTTGGTTCATAAGTTAGCTCTGTAATAATATTGGGTTAAGCTCACCTCATAAATCCATAAGGTTCTTTTGTGTGTAGTGTCATATATTCTAATAAAGCCTTTTATAGATAGGTCTGTTAGAATTTCTTACATATATATATATATATATATATATATATATATATATATATATATAGAGGGCTAGGTTCTCTCCTACTCCTCTGAACATAGCAATTATTGCCATAGGCATCTATTAAATCTTGAGTAGAGCCGAGAGATGAAGATCTAAGCCTAAATTGGGTGATAGTTATTTCTTTTATGATAATGGTCCAAACTAGTACGCGCTTCAGCTATCAATTATGTCTTTTAATTTCATGCTGTAAATTCATGTATATGATGTTTATATGTGCCTATATTTGGTATCAGAGCTACTTATATATGGATTTATATGTCAAATATATATACTAATTTGAAGCATGTAAATTACGAAAGTCTTCGATTTATTTTGTGAACATATGTTGTTACGTGATTATCGAATTATTGTTTCACAAAATTGATTAGAGATGTTTCAAAAACCATTCTTGCTTGTGCTTGTTGTTTGCCATCATATTTTTCTCTTAGGGCCAAAAAAGGGAGAAAGGCAGGCGACGATAAGAGATGGTTGTGAACTCTAGTGTCCGGAACAAATTGGACACCTTGTAACCTTGTCCCACTCTACTGGTCCATGCAGGTTTTTTGTTCCTTTGTTTTTGCCATCTCTTTATTATATATACTTTGGGATGATTGAGAAAAAAAAAAAAGTGGGACTTTAATGAATTAAGCAAGAATCGAACTTGAACCTTTTGATAACATACACTATATACTGTGTTTGCTGCCACTAAACCAAAGGCGGTCCTTTTTTCTTTCTACCAAAATAATTTGCACTTGTTGCGGGACTTCACCCAACACCTTACGGCACGAGCTGACAACAACCACCCTTCACTTGTGTCCGCGTTCCCGAAGGCACCCTAGTTTTATAATACAAAGAAAAATATATAATGTCGCTACCATGTTTTCAATGCAGAACCTTTGTAACCTCTAGCCATGGTAGCTATCCACTTGTAATCTATTTTCTGTCTAGCTATATGTGTTTTCAAGGCAAAAAAAGATAATTGAAGCCAGAAATAGACTATAGGACTCAAACCTAAGACTTTTAGGTAAAACAAACTTTTAATTTAAGTGAATTACCACTATACTAGAGTTCTATTTTGTTTACATTTTTAGTTGCATACTATATATGTGGTCATGATTTGTTTACATTTTTAGCTGCATACTATATATGTGGTCATGAAAAAGTATAATTAAAATAGGTTTGTAGCTTAAAAGGTTCAAACCCTAAACCAATCAGATAAAGGGATTCTATCACCGTATAGGTTGAAACTAAGCAAAGCACAATTGCTTGTAATTATTTTTTGCTATATATCTATCCTAGTAAATTAATAATAAAAAAAAGGGACTTGTTGGTAGAAGGTTTCAAACTCTGGCCCTTTTCAAGGCTTTACCACTAAGCTAGCAGCCTATGTTTGATAATTGCTTCTTAATTTCTGTTGACAATAAAATTGGTTGCCTGTTGAAATTTTTGTTTATTTTATTTTATTTTATTTTTCATCCTTTTGAATCTAAAAAGAATATTTATTTTCCTTATTTTGGAATTTTATAGATTTTTGTTTCTAAATTGTTCCTATGTGCCCTGTTGACAATTATACAATTTTTTTAAATACTTCTTGAGGAATGCAATTTTAAATTAATCACTGAGACACATTATATAGAAGTGTTTCATGTCTTGTAATCAAGTGCATACATAGCATTCTGTGATTATATTAAGCATTAAGTTTTTTTCAATGAGTTGATAACATATATTTAAGTTGTTAAATTCACCAAAGTGATTTGCTCAATTAAATCTGTGGCTTTTCCCATTTTATTTGGGAAACTACCATGATAAAGTGCGCAATGCTCTTCCAAAGGAGATTATTATATGGCTTTAGCACAAACATAAAGTATGGACCAAGAGTACAATGCTGTTAAGGAGTTCAATTGCCTAAAGGTGGTTGACCTTTCTTTTAGTAGGGTGATCTTATACATATTACTTTATATTAAAAGAGTACCTATTTACATGTTGAATTATCTGCCTAAAGTTGGATATGACAACGATGTGCTTGGACTCTTTTGTTTATAATACTTACTTTTGTAATATGGTATGTATGCATAATATTTATTGATATTGCATTCTTTTCTTGGTTAGTTTCTTTTGCTTTGAACAATGCTGTTACTACCTTTAAGGTCTTGACTGGACAAAACTTTAAGAAATGGAAAACGCACATTGAGTTTTATCTAGTTGTAGCTGATCCCAACTTAGCCCTAAGTTCTGATGTGCTGGATGATTCGATGAAGGAAAGTAGTGGTGAGGAAAAGAAATATTATTAGCAGTGGAAAAAGTCTAACCGCCATGCCTTGATGACTGTGAAGAGAACAATGGCTAAATATTTAATGAGTGGTTGCCCAAAACTGAGAACGCAAAAGAATTTTTAACTGTTGTAGGAGAGAGATACCAAGTATCTAATATTGCTGAGACTAGAGACCTGCTGAGTGAGCTTACAGGAATGAAATGTTATAACCAAGGTAGGGTCAGAGATTATATTCTAAAAATGGTTCATGTTAAAAAAAAATTGCAATCTTGCAAAGTCACCATTCTAGATTCCTTCATAATCCACCATGTCTAACAATTTACCTCTTGAGTTTTCCCATATAAAGAATGCATATAACACTTAAAAGGAATCTTGGACCATTAATGACTTGATTACCCATTGTGTTACTGAGGAAAACAAAATTAAAAGTGAAAACCCTGAGGTAGCATTGCTTGTTTCCAAACCTAAACCCCACTCTGATAAGGTAAATGCCTCAAATTCTAAGGAACATGCTCATAAGAAAGTTCAAGATTTTAAAAAGGATGGTAAAGGTTAGAAACAAAATCAAAAGCACCATATAGGAGGTCTTAAATCTATTGTCAATAAGTTTGATCAAAACTGTTACTTTTATAAGAGAAGAGGTCACAAGAGAGCACAATGCACCAAATACAAGTCTTGGTTAGAGAAAAAGAAAGAAGAAGAAAGTAATTCACTAACCTATGTTTATTTAGAATCCAATTTAGTTGATGTACCATCAAACACTTGGTGGATTGACAGTGGTGCAATGGTTAACGTTGCCATTTCTTTGTAAGAGTGTGAAAACAAACGGAGGCCGAGTAAATTAGAGTCTAAGATCAAAGTTGGGAATAATGTTGCCATTAGAACATAATAGATATGATCTGTTAGTCTATGTTTGAGCACTAGCTTTGAACTTGTTTTACAAAATATTTTCTATGTACTGTCTCTTTCACAGAATTTGACTTCTATTTCTATTTTAGACAAGATTGGTTATGGTTTTAACATTAGCAATGACAAAGTACATTTTTTTTTCAATTCCAAAATTATTGGTAAATGTGTTTCATCAAATGGTTTATATCAATTGTGTTTGTTCCCAAATAGTTCTCGTGACTCTTTCCATATAGAAATTTTGGCTTTGAAAAGGAGTTTAATTAAAGAAACTTTTTATTTGCTATGGCATAAAAGGTTAGGTCATATTTCTAGGGAAAGAGTTGAAAGACTTATTAAAAGTGACATTTTACCTTCTCTGAATTTTGATTATCTTAAAACTTGCATTGGGTGGATAAGAGGTAAGCTTACTAAAACTAAGAAGAAATATACTACCCATAGTTCTAACTTTTTAGAAGTAATACACACAGATATTAGTGGACCTTATTCTGTTACATTGTGTGGTAATAAATAATTTGTTATATTTATTAATGACTTTTCTTGTTATGGATACCTTTATCTAGTTGAAGAGAAATCTAAAGCTATTGACAAATTTAAAAATTTTACGACTGAGGTAGAAAAACAATTAGGAAAGGCTATCAAAATTATTAGATTTGACTGGGGAGATAAGTACTATGATAGACATGGGGTCTTCGTACAACATATAGGGTCGTCTGTCAAGTACTTAAAGGATTGTGGGATTGTTGTCTAATACACCATGACTGTTAGTCCTGAACAAAATGGTGTGGTCGAAAGGCGAAATCACACCTTTGAGGAGCATGATGAGTGTTATTGACCTATTAGAGTATCTTTAGGTTGAAACCATTAAATCAACTTGTTATATCCTCAATCGTGTTCCCAGAAAGTCTATCCCTAAAACTCCTTTTGAACTTTGGGTAGAGAGAAAACCTTGTTTGAACCATTTATAAGTTTGGGGTTATCCTGCTAAGGTGAGGATTTACAATCCAAATGAGAAAACCACTGACCCTAAGACTACTCATTGTTATTTCATTAGGTATCTTACTCTCTTTAAAGGATATAGGTTCTACTCTTCTACACATGGTACTAAAATTGTTGAATCTCAGACTGTAAAATTCTTGGAATTGGATGTTGGTAATGTTGTATGCTTTCAGCCTGCTATTGAAAGTAATGATAAAGAAATTGTCTCATTTCCATTACTAATAGGTAGTCAAGCTAATACTTCCACTCATATTAAGAGAGACAAGATACTAGTAGATAGCAAGTAAAAGATGAATATGTTACAGCTAGTGAAAATCCACAAGTTAAGAGCTACCAGCCAAAAGAACCTAATAAGGAACAATATTTAAGGAGGTTTACCAGAGAAAGAAGGCCTGCCATCTCTGATGATTATCTTGTTTACCTGGGCGAGGGAGATTAGGCTCCTAGAAGAGTAATTGACCCGGTTACTTTTCATTGAATCTGTAAACGGGCATCAATCTAAGATATGGATAGGTGATATGAAAGAGAAAATGTAGTCTATGATGGATAATAAAGTTTGGGAACTTGTTGATCTTTCTAAAGGTCATAAGCCTATTGGTTGCATATGGGTTTTCAAGACCAAGAGCGATTCCTTAAGAAAGATTAAGAGGTTGAAGGTGAGATTGGTTTCGAAAGGCTTTACCCAGAGAGAAGGAATAGATTATAATGAAACTTTTTCACCTATTTCTACAAAGGATTCTTTTAGGGTCACAATGGTTCTTATGGCACATTTTAATTTGGAATTACATCAAATGGATGTAAAACATCTTTCTTTAATGGCAATTTATATAAAGAAGTCTACATGAAATAGCCTGAAGGTTTTACTATTACTAGTAAAGAACTTTTGGTGTATAGACTTAGAAAATCCATTTATGGCTTGAAGCAGACCTCAAGGCAATTGTACCTAAAATTTGATCAAAAGGGAAACTTCTTATGGTTTTGAGGAAAATAAAGTTGATCAGGGTATATACCTCAATATCAGTGGGAGTAAATTTATCATTCTAATATTGTATGTTGATGATATTCTGCTAGCTACAAATGATTTATGTATGCCCCAAGAGACTAAGCAATTTTTGCCTCAGACTTTCGATATGAAAGATCTCGAAAAGGCTTCTTTTTTCTTTGGTATTCAAATTTGTCAAGATAGGTCTCGTGGAATTTTAGGTCTTGCACAAAAGGCTTACATGGATCGAGTTCTCAAACGATTTAACATGGAGAATTGCAAGCTAGGTGATACCCCTATTGTAAAAGGTGATCAGCTTAGCTTGAAGCAATATCCTCAAAATGAAGTAAAGAGAAATATCATGCAAGATGTGCCATATGCTAGTGCTGTTGAGAGCTTAATGTATGCTCAAGTATGTACTAGACCTGATATTGCTTTTGCGGTAGGAGTTCTTGGTTGATACCAGATAAATCTTAGAAGAGAGCACTAGGTTGCTTCAAGAAGGTAATGAGATACCTATAAAAGACCAAGAAATATATGCTTGTTTACCATAAAATAGATCATCTGGAGTTGATTGGATATTCTGACTCTAAATATGCTAGTTATTTAGATGATCAAAAATCTATTTTTGGGTGTATATTCATGTTAGCCGGAGGGACTGTGTCTTAGAAGAGTGTTAACCAAAAACTTACTGCCTCTTTGACTACGCAGACAGAGTTTGTGGCTTATCATGAAGCCTCATCTCATGTTATATGACTCAAGAACATGATATCTGGTTTGAGAATTATAAATTCTATTACTAGATTTGTTAAGATCTATTGTGATAATAGAGCTGTTCTTCCATTCTCAAAGAATAGTAAAAGTACTAAAGCTAGCAAGCATATGGATATCAAGTTCTTCGTAGTAAGAGATTTTGTCAAAATTAGTGATATTCTTATAAAGTAGATTGCTATTGATGACATGTTAGCTGACCCTTTGACTAATGGCCTTAGAACTGTAGTTTTTTTTAAACATGTTGAGAATATGGGCATTTTACAGTCTTTTAATGTTATTGTCTAGTAGGGGTTTTACATTATCATGTACTGTTGGATATTCCCATTATTTTTGTTTTGTTTGCACGTAGGTGTATTTATACAATAGCATATTGTTTTATGTTTTATGACATAATTTGATATTCTGTAATTGCTCATTTTCATGTTTTCTTATGGATCTTATGTTTGGTGTCCATTGTGATAAGATCCCCAATTGAGTTTAATATCTCCATAAGGACACCACTTTGGTTGGCGATATGTATTATTTCCTTTGTCCTGTTATTGCCGTTTTGTGAGGTTAAGAATAATATTTCCTCTATTGCCGTTTTATAAGGATATGTGTTCTTTCCTCTAGCATGTTGAACGTTGTTTTATGAGGATAAGAATGATGAATTTCTCTGGCCTTTTGAATGCCAATCTTGAAGAAATCATATGGAGAATTAACGAAGAAATAGTATATTTTGATCACATATTGGTACTAGTTTCTTGTTACGTTGCAGTATGTTTGGTCCACAATGATAGGGTTAGATTACATTTGTGACCATGGATAGTCTTGTGTCAATGTAGAATATTATGATTGCCACGATTCGATGTTTAACAATCCTATTGGTCCAAATTTGTGCTCAAGGTATAATCTTGTGAATCAGAGCATTTTTTTTATTTGTGGCCATATTTTGTTTTCCTATTTAGTCTAATAAATACTTTTCTTAAAATTTTTGAAAATAAATAAAATAGTTAATGTTGCCTAAGTGGGAGACTGTTGGAATATTTTTCTTTAAAGTGGGCTACTATTAATTATTTTTTATGTTATAAAATAGGCTGAATATTTGGTTCACAAGTTGGCTTTATGATCATATTGGGTTAAGCCCACCTCATAATTCTATACGATTCTTTTGTGCGTAGGCCCACATATTCTGATAAAGCCTTTTATGGGTAAGCTTGTCGGCATTTATTATATATAGGGCTAGGTTCTCTCTCCTATGTTTAACCTAACAGTTGTTCCCATAGGCATTTGTTAAATCTTGAGTAAAGCAAGAAGAAGAAGATCTAAGTTAAACTGGATGACAGTTATTTCTTCTACAATGATGGTTCAAATGGGTATGCGTTTCTGCTATCAATTAGCTCTTTTAATTTTATACCGTAAATTCATATATATGATCTTTATATGCGCTTACACATCAATCTTGTTGCTTGTCGTAGTATCAAAGAAGTTGAAGCTTGAGCTATTCTGTATGCCTACTTGCTAGCAAAAAGGCAACATTTCTCTTGCATCATTGTTGAGAATGATGCTGAAGCCATTTTCAAAGCAATCACCTCAAATGGTATGACCACGTTGTAGAATGTTGGCCATATTATTGAGGATATCAAGATGGTTACTATTGAAATCCTCAATGTTAGGTTTCAGTGTGTTAGAAGATCAACAAATCAACCCTCAAATTGGGTTGCTCGTAGCTTTTTTGTTAGGTACTTTGGCTTGTAATTGGAAGAGTAATGTCCTAACATCTTCTTCATTTTCTATTGATAGATCATCACCCACTGAGGTGGGCTAATTGGTTGTAGCTCTTCTGCTTGTTAAATGAAATTTCTTTCACCAAAAAAAAAAATTTGACTATAACGAGCACCGATTGTTAGAAAATTGGATTTTTGAAATATGAAAAATTGTAAAATTTAAGACTTCAATGCATGTAAAAATCCCACTTTCATAAAGAATATCTTGCCTTAACCGTGCAAAACAGTTATTGCCAAATCTCTTTAAGATATAATGAAGTTATAATAATCTTTGTTTTGCACTACATAATAAGCCTTGAGATATTGTGTGATTTAGAAATATGTGTAGAGAAGAGTATAAAAATGGTTTCCCTGTAGTGAGAACCCCCTTATCTAGAACTTGATGCCTGCATATCTGAATAGTGATGTCTTTCTTGGGAATAGGTACATTTTTAGTGAATAGGTACACACTTTGAATGCACAGGCACCTTTCTAGTGAAAAGGTACACAGTTTGAGTAAATAGGCACCTCTCTAAATAAAAAAACTGAACTTTTACCAAATAATCACCTTTTCATATGAATAAGTGCAAAGCCCACTATTTAGAAAATGATGTATATTTTAAAAATATTTTGAAAATCCCCTGACATTTTTTAAAATAAAGATGAACAGGTTTGTCATATTTCTATAAGTAACATGCATAAATAAAGGTATCTTACGATTTGAACCTATGTATAGTGTAAGTTCATTCCAACAAATCAGAATAGTAATAGTAGATAAACTTTGAACATTCATTTAAAAAGTTGTGCAAAAACATACATATTACTTAAACACTTAAACATTCATTTGAAAAGTTGTGCAAATAAACACTTGAAAGCCTTGTGTCTGTATCTATTCATGAGTGTATTAGAACCAAGACCTTGAGCTCCTTGAAGTGGCAACATTTCACACTTACACAGATAGATCTTATGAAAAGTTCCCCTGTAACTTTAGCACTCTGACAATATGTCTAAAGATCTATTAAGAGTATACAACTCATCTTTCTTGTAAACTTTTGACTAAATGACATTAGGATGAACAAAACATTCTGTTAAAGTGTTTGCAACCACTCTAATAATTTATTTTACCTCGTTGTACTCAAGACTTGATATTATACCAATCATTGAGTTGACGTTCCATTATTGGTGATTTTTACTAATAGGCTTGAAACCCATCCTTTTTGCATTTTATTTATCAAGGCTATAGATAGTTTTTTTTGTCAAAGGATCTGTTAAGTTTTAACTTGACCTCACAAAATCTACTATGATCATGATATTAGTTATTAACTCTCTTACATAACTATGTCTTAGACCAACACATCTAGATTTTCTATTGTAGACATGGTTATAAGCCCTTGACAATCTTGTTTCATTATCACAGTGAACTTGTACAACTGCAATCAGTTCTGGCCACAAAGAAATTTTGTATAGCAAGTCACATAGCCATTCTGCTTCTTTGCATGTCAAAGTGAGCACTACAAACTTTGCAGCCATGGTGAAATCTATTATGCAAGTTTGCTTCTCGAAACCCCAAGAAATAGCACCACCTCTAAGCATAAAAATGCCATAATTTGCATGCCCCAAAGACCACTTGAGCAATGCATTTTTGATATTAGACATTGATGATGATTTGCATTAATTTGAATTCCATTCATATACTACCTTAAATTGAATATAACATGATAAATATGTAAAGGTCGAACGACATAAAATAATGACTTGGGTGCATAATAATACTGGATGCATAGTAAGTCCAAGTTTAGTTTTAGTTTTGTCATAAATGAGTCCATAGCTATATCAGTGTTGGGCACTCTACCAGAATAAGACTATAGTGAGCAAGTCTCCATGTTAGGTGACTTACCTAGGTCATTGGAGGTCTTTTCGGACTTGTATCTCTACTACGTGTGTCACACTTTGGACATAACCATTATGAATTTGTTTTCTCAGGACTATACTATCAGAGATAGAAAAATTGACACTCATTAATACATAATGGCTAACACTCTCAATCTTGAGCATATGTGAATAAATTGATGAAGTAAGGGTTCAGGACTTTAATACATTATAGGTGAGATCTTGCCTTAGCTAGGATCAACAACTCCATGTGTTAGGTGTGGAGATCTAATTAGACAGACATGTATATGCAATAATAGAATCTATGTGCTCCCATCGTAGTTGTCTATTTGGTCATGAGAACCAGGACCCAATGATATATCCCTCCAAGGGTATATATGTCATTTCACTTGTGGGTCGCTTTCTAGCTTAACTATATTATAATTGATGGGTGACTACTCTATCAGACTAGATTAAGGAGGTGATAGTATATCTAAAAGACTAGCCTTAACTACGAATATACATAGAGGGACATTTTGGTCATTCTTAGTAGGGAAAAGACAAAGATCACCATCGTGTGTGACGAGCTTCTGACAGTCAGTAATTGTCCTTGGAGTTCGACTTTAGTCTTTTGGTAGAATAGACTAAGGTCAAAATGGTCATAATATTGCCTAAGAAGAGAAAAGGGTATTTTGGTCATTTTGGGAACCAAGGGTAATTTTGTCTTTTGGTCCCTCCACTAGTCGATAGTTGCTTTTGAGCAAATTTTATTTGCCTTGGTACTTTTCAAATTTGGCAACTTTATAAATTGGGAAAGTTTGACTTGCATTAAGAATTTTGATTATAGGAGGTTGACCTAATTTCTTATTGGTTCAAAAATAATGCAAAGTCAATATTTCTATTTGCTCTCCAATGTCTAGGCGTATAGGCTTGTGGAATTGGACATTATCATCCTCAAGTCTTGCAATTGAATCATGAAATGAAATTTATATTTATTAGACAATTCAATTATCTAAAAATTTCAAGATTCCATAATTGGGTTCAACTAGTCATAATTAGAAGATTTAGAACGCCTAGACTACACATGAAGGGCTAGGAGGTGTTTGGCTTGGTGCAGTCAAACTTGACTTTTTGGATTGCAAGATTAATGGGAAAGGAAAGATATTGGGAGAAATTATAGGATTGTGTTCCCACAATCTCCTCTCTCTCTCTCTCTCTCTCTCTCTCTCTCTTTTAGATCTTCCTACAATTAAGCAATCAAATTGGTTTAAGAAAAATATTTTTTGCATGTGACATTTTCTAGTCTTGCAAAAAGGAGAAAAAGCCGAGCAATCTTTCTACACCTTGGCTGGTCCCTTCTCTCTCCCATAAACCTTTTTTGTGTCACGCAAAAGAAAAAGAAAAAGGAAGACAAACAACTCTTCTTCTTTTGGCCATAATAGAACTTAGGCAAAAAGTTTTGAATTCTTTCACTAAGAATTCATACCATTCTCATAGAAAAGATAAACACAATCATAGTGGTGAAGGCTACAAAGCGATGCCAGATTATTCCACACATTTTTTCCAATTTTTTAGGTGTTGTAAACTCATTCTACGAGTTTGTACTGACAGAGATAACCTCTGACCTTATCAATATTATAGCCCCTGCTGTTCCTTCACCAAATTTGAGTTTCTTTGCTACAAGACTAGATTTACTTTCTCAGACAAGAAAGGTGACCATTTCTAGTTACAAGAAAGTTTAAAATTTGTTGAAGGGCATGCAACATCAGGAATGGACAGAGTTGAAGCAAATCAAAAATTTTGGTGGCTATTTGGTTTTACTAGGATTTATTGAAGTCATTTTGTTGGTTTTGGTAAAGTTACCAATAGCAAGTTCTCCGATAAAAAAAAATCTTAAAATTGCAAAAGAAAAAAAGATGTTAGAAATGAGAGGTATCACCTTAAATAAACTTGAGATGGTGTGGCAGTTACTTGATAGTGGCATTACAACTATTAGCACAAATATAGTTTTCCAAATTGATGAATCTGGTGTTCCATTAAAATTTCTAGATTTCGAAAAGAGACATCTGTCTAAATAGTTGGAGATATTAAGGGTAGCAAAGATGCATAGAAAATGTAAGTTAAATAGCACGAACCAAAAGAGATCTTATGGATGAGATTTCTTGGTTTAGGGTTTTCAATAAAATTAAAGGGTCATTTGTTAGCCAAATGCATGGACTTCTCCCTTTGCTCGTAAATCGTCCACCTTTCAATGGATTTTTGAGAAAACCTAACGAATTAATAGTAAGGGAATTCTATCTTAAGGAAAATGAAGGGACTCAGTATTGGATGGCAAATACCTTATATGGCTGGAAAAGTTTAGCCTTTGAATTCCCTAGAGCATACCTTTCCTAAATAAACCACACAACAATTATTTTTACTCTCTTTTCTCCTTCTCTCTTTCTTTTTTCTTTCCCATTCTGTTATTTGCTATTTTTCCATGACCGCAAGCTTCTTGAATTACTTATAGAATCAATCCAAATGTAGGGTGGAATAGAGAGTTAAGTAAACTAGCATTTAATAAAATATTAACTATTTATTATTTTAAAGATGAGAGTTAAAATGTTATAAAGTTATATTTAAAAATATTCTATAGCAAATATATTAAAAATTCATTTATTATATTTCTAAAGAGTATTTTATTTTTTACCTCTAAGTTATAGACATACATTTACCTCAGAAATACAAAATTTATCACTTTAGTTATTAATGAAGAAAGATTGAAATCTCAAAATCTGATTCTAAATAGAGGTCATATTTTCTCGTTAACAAATATAAATAAAAGAATTTGAATAAATATTTTCTAATAAGTGATAAATTATTTGCAAGTAAAAAATCTATGTACATAAAATTAAAAAATTATGTAATATTTACTTTATTAGCTAAATGGAAAATAAGAAATGATATATAACAAAAAAAAAAGCATGCTATATTACCCCCATGCGATAAATGAGAAAAATGAGCATTCTTTACATATTTATTTATTATTGATAATAAATTTTTATAATTCATCTAAATCTAAAATACAATTTTTTTTAATTAGCATTTTAGCAGGTTTTCAATACCAATCATAATTTTCTTTTATATTTTTGTAAATAAAATAAATTTTTAAAGAAAAATCTAAATGAAGTAGATGAAAAAATTATGAATGGGGAATGAAACATATATGGAATAAATTTGAATATGAAGTTATTTTTTATTAATAAAAGGAGATAGAGCTCTTTTAGAAGGAAAGAAATATGATATGATTACTCATGGTATAAATTAAAAAGGCAAAAACAATACTCTATAGTATATAGATAAAAAAAACACTAACTACATAATATTTGATGTATAGCTAGTCATAGAACAACACAAAATTAACATGTTCATAAATTATTCCTATACCCGAAAAAGATATAGCTTAAAACTAACATTTCATTCATATCAGGACATACATTTAACACCTGAAATCATGTCACATTCCTATTGATCGTTCTAAAACCCACAAGTGCACAAATCGAAAATGATATAGCGTGTGTGAGAGTATGAGTATCGTCTCCTTAGGGAGGCTTTTAAATTTGGTTCTAAGATTGAGCGTCCTAAACTAGCTACACATGGGAACAAGTTCGTTTTGGGTTTTTGAATTGAAGGGAACTCTAAACTAAAGAAAAAAAAACTAAACTAAAGTGTGCTAAGGTAAGGTGAACAAACAATGAAAAACAGGGTTAAACCAAAATAAAGAAGGACTAGGGTTATTACCATCCACTTATGGGATCGAGATCTTATTATTGCTTTGGGATGATTGACAGTTCTAATTGCTTCTTTTAAAAGCCTAAATTAACTAACTGCATTATCCCTAACTTATGATGCAATTTTATTGTTAAATAGATCCAATTTAGAATATAGTTTTGTCCCTATTAATTAAGGTTTTAGGAGTTAGTTGATTAGAACTCTTGAGTGATGTTAATTAATACACTAACCTAAGGTTTAAATCATTAGCTGAATTTCAAGCTAAGGCGTAATCCACATAAGTTCAACTAAGAACGATGGGTGACCAATTAGTTCTTTTTCATCTAAAGACCACACATTAACCTTAGTTATGGATGAAGCACACTTAACTAACATCATACAAATGGTCTTCATTGAGGCATTTTGACGCATTTTGACAAACACATGGACATGCTTCAAAATAACCTTGAAAACAATAATAAAAGAAACATGTATTAACCATCAAAATAATCCCAAAGAAAGTTTTACAATCTTTAACCCATAAGAGAAATAGCAATCAACCCTTCAAAAATCTAATCAATCATCATAAATACAAGAACAGAAAGAAGATCATAAAACTGAGAACCTGCAACAAATCCTTCCAACAAGATGTTTTAATCTCCAAACCTTGCTTGTTTTTGGTGGAAAAATGGAGTGGGAAGGTGTATGAGAGGTGTAGAGAAGATGGGGTGTGCTAGGGCTAAGAGTAAGATACGTCTCCTCTAAAAGAATGTTGAAAGACGAGCTTAAATAGCTAACAATGCACTTTACTTCATCCCAACCCTGTCAAGATGGCAGTTTCTCCCATTGGGGTCGGAGCTTCTCTATCAGCAACTTTAATTTTAACTTTATCATCAACTTAGATGGGAAATTTTCCCATCATGATGGCTCAGCCACTGTCATGCACGAAATTTTATTACATTCTCCTCTTTCTCTAACTATCTTAGGCATGAATCTTCTTTGCTCCAGGAACCATCTTCATTGGTCAATCAAGTACACTCTTAAAAGCTCTTTTCTTCATCTTTTCTTCTCAATCTCGATTCTTCTAACTCGTTTCTTCCTCATTCATGCTCAATCCTCTTCTCAACACACATCGACAACACGAAACATGGCATTAATACGACATTTATACATCTAACTACTCAATCACCAAATATGACAATCTTTGCATAAATACTTTATGAATATACTCTAAAAGCTCTGAACACCTCAAGAAATGTATGCAAATGCTATCTATAAATAACCATAAATCAACACATATCACATATGAACATTTCACTCAATTTACTTAACATAATACATTTCACTCACCTCATTCGAGTACACTTCCTAGTACACACTCTCACATATTATACATATATATATGTATGTATGTGTATATATATATATATATATATGTATATGTAGATGTTATTTGATGCTCTCACTTCACAAGAATAAGGTACAAGTATGGTGGGGAGGTGTTGTCCTCTTGATTCAAAGATTGTTCAGCGTTTGGCAAATATGTGTCGAGAAAGTGTTGAGATATTTTAGAAGAGTGTTGAAAAAGTGTCGAGAAAAATAAAAAGAATAAAATTGTTTGACACATGTCCGACACGTATCGAAGAGTGTTGAGAGAGTGTCGGTGTCCAAAACATGTTGGACACAGACACGAGAACCTCCAAAAAGTATTGGTGCGTCATAGGTGTATAGCATCACAAAAGACACCATGCAACAAAGATATATACTTCTAGTCTTTCTACTCTAGTGTTATATGTTCCTATTGCGTGTTATATTCATGGAAAAGGCTATGCTATTTCTGCTGAACTTTAGGGTTAGATTTATGGCGTAAACATAACTAACCTATGATAGTTTTAATGGACCCATACTAGTTATTTCAAGTGGTATCAAAGCTAGGTTACCACTATACATGTGTAGGAATTGACTATAGTGAAAAGCATTAAAAGAAGCACTAAAAATGGCTCTTTTGGTGGTGAGTTTAGGGAACTTTTTGGAAGTTTTTATTGCTGGTTTTCATCTTCAATATGCAAGTTTCAAGTGTTCCCATGGTAGTTCCAATGTATATGTAGTTTATGTTTCGTGCACGGTCAATTTTTAGGACCATATGTGATTGTTGGCTTGTAACATTTTATGCAGTTTTTTGTTTTCTTCTGCAGTTTTTGTAGTATTTTGGTCAGGTTTAAGGTTCATAGTTCTGGTAATAGGTTAGAATTTGCTTTAGTATTGGTAGGAGCATGAAGCGGACTTTTTCATGAAAGGTTGGTGTCTATAGCCAGAGAGGATAGAGTCCAAGTCTTGGAAGAGCCAGAGGAGTTCATAACCCAAAATGGGCTATTTTGGGCCAAAGATCCAAGGAGGTACATAAAGGCTTTAGCTTGTTTTAGGCTTTGGGTCATTTAAGCCCAAAATATAAAGCCAGGAGCCATTACAGGGAACACACTATATGTGGATGTTTATTTTTATGTCATGCATCTTTTAAATTATGCCTTTGGATATTTATTTGCATGCTTAGCACCACATAGTTAGTTAGTCCACCAAGTAGTGTTAATATAAAGGCAAATCCTAGAATTGGCTCAATTTGCAAAGTTTAGTTAAGTCCAGAAAATCTTATGTGCTTAGACAAGCTTAATTGGACCCAATTAAGTCTAAAGATGCAAATTAAGATGACTCAAATGGGTAGGATTAAGTTTGTGGACTTTAAATTATAAGAACCAAAAGGACTTAACTAGATAAACTTTGGTAAGCCTACCTAATGGATTTTAAGATCCAAAAATTAGGTGGAATTCTACTTATGATACAAAATGTTTTAGCAACACAAAGGGGATTCCAAGTCCAAAGTATGTTAAGGTCTACAACAAGTAAAGTACCAAGCTTAAGTAGAGAATACACAAAACCCTTAGAGTTAAAATATTGAGTATGAGAGGGGATTAGAAGACCCCATGGCTTTCTATTCCGGTCACACTAAGAGTGAATGGCATTAACCTGCTCATCAGAAGGCGTTGTTCCACTCAGCTTTAGCAAGATAAACTACATGTGAACATTCATAAAGGGTGTTAGGAGAGTTCAACCACCCTGTTGATGGATTTCTTTTTGACAGCTCACCTCATTATATGTGGATAAGGGTTAACCTCCTCATCAGAGGGTTCGAGTCTAGAACATATAAGGGAATGACACAAAGGAATAGTTGACACACTTAAAGTAGGAGCGACCATCCCATCAGTAAAGTTCTCTAAGGTATTCAGGAAGCAAGTATACAAAACAAAACTCAGCATGATCATTATTAAATGTGACATAATATTTTTTTTACCACAAATACTAGGAGTACTATGGAAGTCACATGTCTATATGTTTTAACTCTAGGATAAATGTTAGTTTTTCTATCTTAGGAAAAGTTTTCTTCTTATCTTTATTATTGAACAAGTATGACATTTTACATTATTCTTATCAAAATAAGGAAGTAAATTTAATTTAACCATGTCATGCAATCTTCTGAAGTTCACATGCCCAAGTCTTTGATGCCATTAAAATTTAGACTCAACAATATAAGCAAAAGAACCATTCATATTTTTATTAATGATTTGAGATACATTAAGTTTAAGCATTCCATTACAAAGATAACCCTTTCCTACACACCCCCTTGGAAAGAACAAAGTTATCTACCCAAAAACAAGTTTGAAACAAAACTTGTGTAATAGACTACCAAATATAACATTCTTCTAAACTTTTGGAATGTAGTATACATTTATTGGCATCATCTTTTGTTCTAGAAGTGGACTCGAGTTCCACATTTCCAATTCCCATAATAAGCACAGTGAAGGAGTTTCCATACACCTTTTTGCCATTTGTTACCAACTCCTAGGTCTTGAAGAATTCCTTGTTCTTGCAAATATGTCTTATGACACCAGTGTCCACCTATCATGTTGAATCTTCATCCAACATGTTAATCTCCAAAATGACAGCAACCAAGTCCTCGCTACTAGCACCAATGTTGCATTTCTCTTTCTTCTTCTTGTAAAAGTGACAATCTGTGCCCTGGCTTACCACAAAAGACATAAGTGTCCCTTTGGCTTTCTTCTTGTTTTTCTACATACTATGGTCGTGATTTCACTTTTTGTTGTTCCTATTATTCTTGGAAGAAGATTACCTAAATCATCAAAAGACATATATTCTATTTTGTGTTTTAGGCTTCTCTTAAAATCATTCCAAGAAAGAGACAACTTATCAATAATGATGTATATTGTAATAGATGCATCCATGTTCATGTTATGTATCTTAAAATGATTTAGTATTATTTTTAAATTCATGTAACTATTCATTACATGCCTATTATATACCATTCTATAGGGGTTAAAGTGAGAGACAAAGAACTTATTACTCGTAGCGTCTTCCTACATATATTTTGTTTCAAGTTTTTCCATAATTCCTTGGTGGTTAAAACAACTTGATGGATGTCAAATAGTGAATCTGACATTGAATTCAGAATGCATCCTCAACAAATCTCATCATCTCAAACTTTTATCTTGTTAGCTAAATAATGGTATATTGTAAGTTTTGATGATGCAAATTATACTATTTGAATTGAATGCTTAGAAGCCATTAATATCCTTTGTACTTTGAGCTTGTGATATAAGTTTGCTGGCAAAGAAGTTCAAGTTCATTAGAAGAAGAAAGATTTGAAGAAATGAACAAGATTTATTGATTGATTGTACAAAATTTACGAAATTGGCCAAAAAGAAGAGTTCAAGAACATTCGAGCTCTGAAGAAGAGATATATGGTGGAGACGAAGGAGATATAATGGGTACCGAATAGTGCTAACTTGTATTTGGCCTTAGAGAACAACTTATAGCTCCAAGTTTGCATGATTTTCTTTAAACCATTCTTTGTATACTTGCTTCTAATCTTTTTTAGGAGAAAAAATACTTTTTGAAGCTTTGTTTTCTTGGTCTTATCTTCAAATATTCTCAAAAGGATTTTGTATAACATGCTTTTGATTCAAAATGACTTTATACGAACTTCTTTTAGGTGCTTATATATTGTCAAATGCTTATGATCTTTAAAGAAAAGCTTTTAGCATGTTTCCAAGGGTTTGTGGGTATGTTCTAGCCTTGCAGTGACCCTTACTGGTTGACCAACAGGTGTAAGAAGGAGACCAGTAAGTGCAGAAACAGAGGACCTGCCAGACTCATTCTCTGGCCTTACTGGTCACCCTTACCGATTGGCCCATTGAGGCCACTAGTAAAGCCTGAGGAACTCTGGAGATACAAGTCATCCAAACTGGTCGATCAAAACCTCAACTGACAATGCCTAATTTTGAAAAAAAATTTACCATTGTAAGTATATTCCAACTGCTTCTATGAATACCCACCTACCCCAATTTGGAACATAAGCAGAAAAATCATCTTTGAGCATTTCTAAGCCGTTTCCTTTATTTTCAAACATCTTTTAGCAATAATCATTTTGAGAGCTATAATATTTTAAGATCTTTGAGCAAATTTGAGCCTTTCATTTGTTATATTTACTTTTTAAAAGCTGTAGCCTTACATCATTCAATTGCTTCCATTCTTGTTCACACACACACTCTTGAGCTTGTACCAAATCTTGGGTAGATTATAGAGCAAATAAAGTGTAGGGAAATCCTTGATAGGTCAACACTATGGTTCGTTGAAAAAGAATTTCAAAGAGATGTAAGGTTGCTTTGTGCTTCACCAACTTGTGAAAAAGTATCTTAGTGGAGTTATGTGAAGTACTAAGGGAAGAATCCTTAGGCGGTGGATATGGACAAGGCTGAACCACCTAAAAATTGGTTTCATTCTTGCTCTCTTTACTTTCTTGCAATCTTTCTATAGTGCTCACTAGGTGTTTGTTATTTGTCTTGTGTTGTCATTTGCTTTTTATTTCTCCTTAAGTGTTTGCTATTTTAATCATTACATGTTCAAGTATTTCCCTAAGAGATATCCTTTTTTGCTAATTAAGTTTTTGTTGTGAAAATGAATAATAAACATAATTCACCCCCTAAGTTTATTTGCCTCCTACATTTGGTATTAAAGCAAGGGTTCTACATATAGTTTAACTACTAGTAGAATTTAATCATGGCAAAAAAGATGGATATTAACAAAATTTCGGTATTTGATGGCACTAACTATGTTTTTTGGAAATTAAGAATGAAACTCTTTACATGGAAAATTGTTGTTAATAGGCCTCAAATCCCTATAAAGATGGAAGGCAATAGAGAAGTGCCTAAACTGGAAAGTGAACGGGATGACAATGACATTAAGCTTGTTCAACTAAATGCTAGAGCTTTTTATATCTTATTTGCCAGTTTGAACTCAACCAATTTTGGTAGAGTAATAAGATGTACTTCAGCTAAGGAACTTTGGGACTAACTTGCGATAACATATGAAGGAACTAGCCAAATTAAGAATTCTAGAATTAGCATGCTTGTTCAAAGATATGAAATGTTCAAAATGGAACAAGGTGAAAATATTGAAAAACTGTATGCTAGATTCATGAAAATCACTAATGGCTTTAAGGCTCTTGAAAAGGAATATTCTAATGCTGAAAATGTGAGAAAAGTGCTAAGGATTCTACCATCATCATGACAATCGAAGGTCACGGCCATAAAGGAATCAAAGGACCTCAATGCCTACACTTTGAATGAATTGATTGAGTCACTCGTGACTCACGAGCTTAAGTTAAAGGTCCATGAAGAAGAAGATAAGAAGATGAAGAAGTCCATGGCACTTATTGCTTCAAAATACGCCTCAAGTGATGATGATGATGATGATGATGATGAAGATGATGATGATAATGATAATAATGATGAAGACTCGAATGAAGAAATGGCTCTTCTTGCTAGAAACTTCAAGAAGTTCATGAAGTAGAAGAAATGGAGAAAGGGCTCTACATCAAACAATTAAAAGAAGAAAGGCAAGGAGATCCAAAAGCCAAGGGAAGAAAAGAATGAAGAGTTAAAGTGCTTCAATTGAAATAAGCCTGGGCACATCAAAGCAAATTGTCTAAAACTTGCAAAACATAAGGAAGGGAAAGCTTTCAAAGCAACTTGGGATAATATCAATAGTGAAGATGAGACTAAAGAAGAACATGAGGTTGCTAACCTCGTTTACCTTATAGCAAATGGAGATGAGGTAAATTTTACACCTTGTGATTCTAGTTTCTCTTCTTCAATCTGATGAGAGTGATAAATATACTTTTGAGGAGTTACAAGAAGCTTTTTCAAAATTGCATGATGATCTTCTCTTTGCTTTGAACAAAAACAAAAGTTTGCAAAAGAATTCAGAACTTGCATTGGATGAAAAAGATTGTTTGGAGAAGAAAAATGCATCTCTTGTTGAAAACATTGACAGTTTGGAAAAACAAGTGGAGGAGTTCAAAAAGAAGAATGATGATTTGAGTAGGATTGTAGGAAAGTTTAATAATGCAAAGGAAAACTTTGAAAAACTTCTTGGTTTTCGAAAAATGGCATTTGATAAAAGGAGTATTAATTTTGAGCCTACAATCAAGCAAAAATATTTGAAAACCTATTTTGTTAAAGCATCCACCTCCATTACTCCTTTGAAATCCTCTATTACTTGCAGATATTGTGAAAAATATGGGCATATTTCTACTCATTGCTATTACAAAAGACAACGTGAGAGAGGCACTCTTGTCCCACATTGGCAACAACCTAAATAAGTTATGAAAGCCAAACATTAAAGACTTTTATATCAAGGACCTAAAGGAGTTTAGGGACCCACAAATAAGGAGCATTGTACTTATTTTAATATTTGTAGGTGAGGCATGAGAACAAATAGAGCCAGAAGAAATGGATATTGGATAGTAGATGCACCAAACATATGACGAGGTGAGCCCTTATTTCTCTATGAATTTAAAAAGGTGAAGGGTGGAGACGTCACTTTTGGGGACAATAGCAAAGGAAGAATTATTGGCAAAGGAAGAATTGGTAACAAAAACACTCTTTCTATTCGTAATGTTTTACTTGTAAAAGGTCTTAAAGGTACCTTGCTTAGTATTAGTCAATTTTGTGATAAAGGTCATAAAGTTGTTTTTAAATCTTCTAGTTGCATCATTCTTGATTGTAATAGTGATAATGTGCTATTTGTTGTTAGTAGGAATCATAATGTGTATGCCATAGAGATTTATCAACTTGAAAAATCAAAAAGTTACTTATTATGCATGAAAATTCTTGGTTATGGCATAGAAGACTTGAACATGTTTGTATGAGCATTTTGAAGGATTTGTCAAACATTGAGTTTGTTAGAGACTTGCCTAAAATAAAATTTGAAAAAGACAAAGTATGTGATGCATGTGAACTTGGCAAACAACATTAAACATCTTTTAAACCCATTAATATAGTTTTAACATCTAGAGCATTACTGTTACATATGGACTTGTTTGGACCTATTAATATTACTAGCTCAGGTAGATCCAGATACACTTTTGTTGTAGTAGATGATTACACTAGTTTCACATGGATCATGTTTCTTGCACACAAAAATGAGGCCTTCAATGAATTTTCTAGATTATGTAGAAAGGGCAAAATGAGAAAGGCTATTTTATAAATTGCATACGTAATGATAATGACACATAATATGTGAACACTCCTTTTATGCAAAAACATGGCATTGAGTAGAACTTTTTGGCCCCCAAGCTCCTCGACGAAATAGGATAGTAAAGAGAAAGAATCGTACATTATAAGAAATGGCAAGAACTATGCTTAAGGAATACAACTTGCTTACATATTTTGGAGTGAAGCCATTAACACCACATGCTATGTGCAAAATAGAGTCCTCATTAGACCCATTTTAAACAAAATCCCTATGAGCTTTGGCATGGCAAAACCCCCAAAATTTCATATTTTAAAGTGTTTGGTTGTAAATGCTTCATTTTGAACACTAGAGATCATTTGCACCAAGTTTGATGCTAAATCGGATGAAAGCATATTTCTTGGATTTTCCACTAAAAGTAAGGCCTATCGTGTGTACAACAAAAAGAACTCTAGTTGTGGAAGAATCTATGCATGTTATCTTTGATCAGACTAACCCCTTTGTGCTGACAAAGAATGATGATGATATAGGTAACCTCTTGGAGAAAGTCACAATTGATGAAAGATCTACAAATACCAAGAAATCTCCAAAGGATCAAGAAGATATTAATCAAGGAGAAGACTCTTAAATTAAGGTGGTTGAAGAACAAGGTTCAAATCAAGATACCACCATAGAGCAAGAAGGGAATCATATTGACTTGTCCAAGAGTTGGAAGTTTGTGAGACACCGTCCCAAAGAACAAATCATTGGTGATCCATCCAAAGGAGTAAGAACAAAGGGTAATATCAATAACTTTTGTGAGCATTATGTATTTATTTCACATATTAAGCCTAAGAATGTCAATGAAGCTTTACACGATGAAAATTGGATAAAAGCAATGCAAGAGGAGCTTAATCAATTTGCTAGAGACAAAGTTTGGAAGCTAGTTAAGAGACTTATAGACCACCCAGTAATTGGAACTAAATGGGCTTTAGGAACAAATTTGATGAATCCAGTGTAGTAACTAAGAATAAGGCTAGACTTGTAGGTCAAGGATATAATCAAGATAAAGGAATAGATTACAATGAAACTTATGCTCCTGTAGCTAGATTGAAATCAATTCACATGTTGCTTTCATTTACTTGTTATATGGACTTTAAGCTTTCTCAAATAGATGTGAAAAGTGCTTTTCTAAATGGCTTTATTGAAGAGAAGGTATATGTTGAACAACCTCCTAGTTTTCTAAATGGCTTTATTGAAGATTTTTACTTCCCAAAACATGTTTACAAACTTGAAATGGCTTTATATGGTTTAAAGCAAATCCTAGGGCTTGGTATGAAAGGCTTAGTGGTTTTCTTGTTAAAAATAGCTTTGAAAAAGGAAAATTGGACTTAACTTTGTTTATAAAAAGGGACAAAACTGATATTTTACTTGTGCAATTTATGTGGATGACATTATATTTGGTGACACTAATGTTGTTTTGCGTGAAAGCTTTGCTAAGTGTATGAATAAGAAGTTCTAGATAAGCATGATAAGAGAGTTGACATTCTTTCTTGGACTCCAAATCAAACAAACAAAGAAAGGCATTTTCATCAACCAAACCAAGTACACAAAGGAGATTATCAAGAAGTTTGGGCTTGAAGATACTAAGGAAATTGAAAATCCTATGAGTCCATCAACCAAACTTGACATGGATGAGAAAGGTAAGCCCGTAGATAAGAAGAAATATCGAGGTATGATTGGTAGCTTACTTTATTTGACAGCTTCAAGGTCAGATATCATGTATGCCATGTGTTTGTATAGTAGGTTTCAATCTAATCCTAAGGAAACATATCTAGTTGCCATAAAATGAACCAGTAGATATCTTAAGGGAACTAGTAACCTAGGACTTTGGCATGCAAAAGGAAATTTATCTGACCTATGTGGTTTTTCAGATACCGATTTTGCCAGATGTAAAGTGGACCATAAGAGTATGAGTGTTACTTGTCAATTCCTTGGTCATTCTTTGGTGTTTTGGTCAAGTAAAAAACAAAATAATATAGCTATATCTACTACCGAGGCTAAATACATTGCAGTCAAAAGTGGTGTTGCCCAAATTTTATGATTGAAACAAAACTTGCTTGATAATGGATTGCAGTATGATCATGTGCCTATCAATTATGATAGCACTAGTGCTATTAATCTTACTAAGAATCCTATTCAACATTCTAGGACCAAACATATTAAGGTTAGGCATCATTTCATTAGGAATCATGTGCAAAAAGGTAACATTATACTTGAATTCGTTGATACATTGCATCAAGTTGTCAACATTTTTACAAAACCATTGCATGAAGAATAATTTTGTAAAATTAGGAGAGATATTGGAGTGCAAATTTGTGTTTAAATTTCACTTTTATTATTGAAATTTGATGTTTTTGGTTTAAAATTACATTTGAAAAGGTTTCAAATAGCAAAAAGTGAGTTTGTATGCATTTTGGGTCATCCAATCGCATCAACTAGTCAACTAGTTAGGACAGGTAGGTGATCGACAGAAGCAGATTTCAGAAAGTATCTCTGCCCCTATTAGTCGGGTTAACCGATTGCCCTATAGACATACCAGTCGATCGGCTCGTGCCGGACATCTCACTGAAATGATGATTTTTTGCCTCCAAAACTCATTTTTCCCCAATTCTCTCAAACCCTAAACCCTTCTTCTCTCTAACCCACTTTTGCATCGACAAATTCTCACAAATTTCTTCAAGATTTGCAATACCCACTCCATAAACATCTTTGAAACATCATCCTTTTCAAAAATCTCACAAAAATGGTGAACCCAAGAGGGAAGGAACAAAGAAGAAGAGACCCATCACCATCCTTAAGTGATTCATCATCTGAAGGAGAAGAAGAACAAAAGGATGCTAAAGGCAAAAAGATTATGTATGGCAAATATCTTGTTGACAAAAATTTTCAATGTAGCAATATCATTAAGCTTCTTAAATTTCAAGTTTGAGATTTCTTGATTCATCTTAAATGTGAATCTTGTGATGAATTGATTAGTGAGTTTGATGAGAATGTATACTTGTTTGAACAAGCCCCTATCATTTGAATAATGTCAATTGTTAGAGGTGTTGAATTTGAGTTAAATGAGGAAACCTTGAAAGAGACTTTTAATCTTCCTATTGAGGCTGAAGGACAATATAATCCTAAGGGTTGGCCAAAAGACAAGGATGATGTTTCTTATACGGTAGTAGAATTCATATGGGGAGGAATGGATGACGATCCTATAAGTGAAACAACCCCATATATAAATGAAAAAAGGCTTATGATAAAAGTGTTTAGTGAAGTGTATATGCCTAGAAAGATGAATGACGATAAGGTTGCCTTCATTGATGCTTATAACATGTATCATGTGTTTAAGAAGAAAAAGATTGCTTTGCCATTTATAATCCTAAACCACATAGTGCATATTGGGAAAAACAAACAACAACCTGTGTATAGTATGGCAAGTTTTAAGATTCCACTTTCAAGATGGGTTGCAAATTGTACCAATAGATATGCATGGAGTTCATATAGGCCATATAAAGTTCCATGTAAATGTCTTCTTTTTCTTAGAAAGCCTAACATTAGACCACCTAAAAATGTGTGACAATCATTTCATATGTCTCATTCTTCATCTTATTTAAAACATCTGTACTTGTTTAGCACTCATTTTGGCTTTTGGACCTTTTCATTAGTATTAGCTTAGTACTAGCTTTGCTTTGTTTTGAATTACTTTGATTATCTTGACTACCTTTTATATATGGTTAGTTACTTTAAGTTATATTTTACTTCTTTCATGTGCTTTTATTGGTTTTGATGATGCCAACGGGGAAGAAGTTTGGATGTGGAATGATGGTTGCTTAATATGATAGATATGTTGACTATGTTGGCTATGATTATGTTTGCTTATGATGTGATTATATGTTATTGCTATATGCCATGTTGATTGTGCTTGAGTAATAGTGCTTAATTGCTTAATTGAGGGGGAGTTACCCTCCTTATACTCCTAACTTTGACAATAATTTGTCTTCATCAAAACTCATAATATACCATTATTTAGCTAACAGTCTCCCTTTTTTTGATAATGACAAATTATTGTCAAAGTTAGGAGTCTAAGGAGGGTAAATCCCCCTCAATGAAGCAATTAAGCACTATTACTTGAGCACAATCAAGACAACATATAGTAATG
Organism: Cordia subcordata; assembly: GCA_028554755.1. Taxonomy (NCBI): domain Eukaryota; kingdom Viridiplantae; phylum Streptophyta; class Magnoliopsida; order Boraginales; family Cordiaceae; genus Cordia; species Cordia subcordata. The sequence continues at coordinate 13,877,752 of JAPTOF010000008.1, forward strand.
ACATATAATCACATCATACACAAACATAATCATAGCCAACATAGTCAACATATCTAGCATTTTAAGCAACCATCATTCCACATCCAAGAAAGCATTAATTAATGGCATGATTCATTATGTCTATGTATTGAAAATTGGATATGTCTATGTGTTCGATAAAATGTCTAAGTGAAAATGCACGTTCTCTTTTGTGCTGAAATACTATTGGTAGTGGTCGCTTGTCCTATTTGCAACTAAAGTGTATTGATTAATATGCTTAAAAGATAACTTAGTGTAGTAAGAATATACCTCTAGTCTGAAACAATACTAAAAGGGTACCCATAGCACTAATTAATGCTTTAGGAGTCTAATCTCTAGTCTAAAACAATAATAATAGGTTAGTGTCTTTAGTAAGACGTTAATCAACACAAAAAAGGCCCTAACTAACTAAGCCTAAAAACCTTAAGTCATAAGAACCATGCTATACTCTAGGGAGATCTACCTAGGGATAGACCCATACTGAGGCCTAGAGGATAATAAGGTTAGCTAGCTAAGGTCTCCAAGAAAGCAAATCTAAGCCATAGATAGACCAAATCATTGTCATAGCCCGAACGTAGTTGCAACTCAATCACCCTAGATCCTCTTCTACCTTGTTAAGCTTCTTTTGCTTAGCTTGGCAGCTTTAGTTTCTCCATAGCTTAGGTTCTATTTTCATTGTCACGAGCTCCCTTTTATCCCAAAAAGATGAAAAATACTTTAACACACATACGTAACTTGTTTTAGACACGCGAGCACATAGAGGCCGAACTAAGGAGCCTCCCTGTGGAAATGATACCTATACTTGTATCTGTTATACCACGAATGATCCATTCACTTGTAGGTTAAAACATGATCAAGTTTTTTGCGCCATTGCCAAGGAGGCACAATATTGGTTCTTTGTGTGCTTTTGTGTTTTTGATTAGTTGGTTACATGTTGTTCTATCTTACATGATTTTCTTTATTTGAAAATTAACAAAATAAAAATAAAAAATCTTGAAGAACCTAAATAATTAAAAATTTTGAAAAATAAAAAATATTGAAAGAGGTCTACTTGTGATTGATTGATCCAATGTTTCTTGGTGGTCACTGGTATCTTCTTCCCCACTTCCCGTTTATGCTCTTAATTCTTTTCTCTTATATGGTAGTTGCAAGTATCAAGCTATTTGTTGTCCCTTTGCATATAGAAATCCCCAATCTTGGACCAATCTAAGTCATTATCCTTATAGTCATGGACCTATTCATGCATCTCCATCTAGTTATCATGATTATAGGGAGCCATATCATGCATATTCGTCTTGGGGGTCAAGATAACTCTTCATTCTATCCATCTTCTTGTTTTGAGCTCCACACCTTTTTTTCCCACCCATTCTTCTCCTATTTTTTATGGTTATGCTCAAAATGCTTTACAAAATGATTACCATTTTCATTCAGGTGAACCATTTCCATAAGAGACTAAAGGAAATAACTGAACAATTATCCATAACAGTCAAATGCTTGAGTAGAGAAGTTGAGAATGAGCAACCTGTGAGTGAAAGTGTTAAGATACCTTTACACTGGGTTGAAGGGATGGGAGTAAGACCTTTAAATGAAGGGATGGGAGTAAGACCTTTAAATGAAGGAAATAGTGATGGAAAAGATGATGTTTAGGAGAAAAAAATAGAGAGAGAGGTGGATAGAGAGTTATCATTTTGTAGTGAGGAAAAAGATGAAATTGATAATGCTAACAACTTAGGGTATCCTCCTGTGCTTTCACCACCTCCCATTGAGTCATGTGAACCTATTTTTCCTCTCTTTCTATGTCTTAATCATGTTTGGAGGATGAACTTGATGTTATTATTGCTCAATTCAACTCTGATGCCTTTTAGAGAGAGATGAGTGTGCACACTCCTATTCCATTTACTTGTCTGCATGATAAGTTGTTTAAGTCTACTTTACCACATCCATGCATGTCCACCCCTTGTGAGAAGTTAAAGGAACCCTTGTTTGATCACGCCATATCTCATATAGAGGAAAAGTCTGGGGCTTTCACGTCTTCTTTCATTGACTTTCCTTCTTTGAATGTCATCCCTACTCCTCTATTATATTCCATTGAGTCTCCCTCTACTTTAGAGTTCACATTTGTACCTTCTTCCATAGGACACTTTCACCTAGGACTAGGACACACACTACCACTTTGCTTGCATTAGATTTATCCTTCACTAATAAAAAGGGAGTGTTCCTAGCCCTAGATTATGAGAAGAAGGCCATGGTGTGGTTGATTAGTGAGCAAGTTGGGCATGATATTTCATGTTTGCACATGGTCCCTACTGCATTTGAGCACATACCTTTATTTGATATCTCATGGTGGGACTATTTGAAAAAAAAGGTGCTTTGTGCGTTCATTGCCCCACATTATATTGCATGACCCTTTTTCCTTCTATGTTCTATGATTTGATGATTATCTGGCAATTTGTGCCATAAAACTTTAAACATATGTTGCTCTAACACTAGCACCCGGCTGAGGGCGTTAAATCCAACGCTACTAGGTGGCACCCTAGATTTGTTTATATTTTGCTTGTTCTTCTTGTATTTACTTCGTTTTGGTTTAGTTTTCTTTTACTTATTTTTGCTTTGTATATAGTAGATTGGATTGCTTTTGCTTGCTTTTGTTTTCTTTGTCTTTTAGTAGTTTAGGTTATACTTTGTTTGCTTTTATTCTTAGTAGAATTAGATTTGCTCCCTCACTTGTTCTTGCTCCTTTCCATTATTGGTGCATCAATCATTTACCCTTTGTATATATCCTTGTTTATCATTTTCTAATGTTAATGTAGACTTGCATTGTATTATCTTCTAATCTCTTCTTTGTTTTTTTCGAGCATTAGCACTTTTCACAAAAGATGAAGGCTAATAGACCATTGGATTATTGTTGGTATTTTTGGGCTTATAAAGAAATAGGTTGTATCTCTCCATTCTTTACTTGTCCCTATCTATCCTCTCCACATTCCTCATATGTGTTTCATGTTCGTTACTTTTTGTGGTTGGATGCTATTTGCTTGAGGACTAGTTTACGTTTGGGGGTATGGTTGTTCCTTTATTGTTTATTTCATTTATGGGTAAAATTGCATGCCATACCTTGTTTTTGCTCAAAATATGTTTAATTTTTTCAATATTTTGCATGTTTTGAGTTGTTTATCTCCATGTTTGTTGGAGAGTTGGCCTTTGTTATTGACTTAATTGACTGGAGAAGATGGGGGTATATTGTAGAGAATGAATGAAGTGTGGGGTATAACCTAGACTTTGAAGAGAATCCTTTCGAAAACCATAGGGAATGAGCACTTCTAAGAATGTATCTTGTAGTTTCCCCACAACTTGGTTAGAAAAAGTGTTTTTAAAGGGTTGTTGATAATAGTGCTCTTTCTTTGATTGGTTCTTTTAGTATGCCTTAGCCCCTTCTTTTTCTTTTCTTTTTGTTCGATGTTATGTATTGAAAAAAAATGAAAAAGTACAAAAATGAAAAAAAAATGAAAAATATTGAAAACATAGAAAAATTGAAAAAGCTAAAAGGCAACAAAAAGATTGAAAAAAGTGAAGTTGATTGAATAAGTGTCAAGCAACACAATGTCAATTTGACACAAGTATCTTTTTTGTTCTTTCATGTCTTGTGATTAAGGCTCTTACATCAATTATAAGCCATTGTAATTGTATCTTCTTTTTCCTTGTATCTTTGAAGCTATGTATATTTGGGGGCCATGTTAGTTGAGAGGGCACAAAGTATCAACATCTCGGGTGCGTGTGTTGAATTCTTAGGTTTATGATGGTTCTAGCTCTGTGAAAATTTCTCGTGAGGTACGGGGACCCTTGTGAGTAAGGGGAGGATCCAAAAAAGGCTTGGAGATCTCTTATATAAAAGGAATGACCCTTTTATACTCCTTAAAGTCACTAAGATAGCAAGTCAATACTTTTGGCAACCTTTTTTAGCAACATGGAGATAAACATAGGGTTGGTCTTGCTTGGGGACAAGCAAGAAGAAGGTTTGGGGGAGTGTTGATGTGTTGGTTTTGTGTGTGCATTTGCTTTGTATTTCTATATTTATTTTGAGGTGTTTTATACTATATAAAATGCATTAGTGTAGGTTTATATCATATTTATGCATATTAGGCTTCAAATGTTTATAGTTGAGTTAAAAGAGTAAACACTACACTAAAGTGCACTTATCTTGTATTTTAGGTGAGATTTGGACAGATGTTTGGAGGCTCATTAAGGATGTTGATGGCTTGGGCTAAGCTTCAAGATGTTTGTGTATTGAAAAGATAAAAAAAAAATGAGTGTGGAAGTATGCGGACGAGGCTTGAAGAAAACAAGGGAGACTGAAGTGAAATCGACAAAGTTTGGAGCTAAAGTGCTGTGGCTACCAACCACCCTAGAGCTCTTGCTAGTCAACCAATAGAGATGACCAGAAGAGACAGAGAGCTGCAGTAAGAACCAGTCACCCTAGCTCCTTTGCCGACCAACCGGTTGGCCCTACTGGTAGCACCCGCAGAACAGCTATTTTTAAGCCCCTTTTTGGCTTTTATTTGTGGATATTCACCCTATCTCTTATACCCATTACATCAAACCCTAATTCTATCACTCACCCACCTCACACACTCAATCCCACATCAATTCTATCCATAAACAAAATTAGAATTGAGGATTAAACAAGGATTTGGAGACTTTAGGGCAAGATTTGTAGAGAGCAAGCAAGGATAATGAGAGAGCCTTTCATTCTTCTCTTTATTATTGGTTATACTATGTGATATTCGCTCTAAATTATGGTTGATTGCTATTTTTGTAGTGAGTTAAGGATCTAAACACTTATTTTGAGATTTTGATAGTTATATATACATGCTTTGTTCTTATATTTCTATGGCTTGAAATTAACATGTCAATGTGTTTGATGAAATGTCTCTATGAGTTTGCATGAGTAATTTGTGTTTAGATGCTAATATTAATGGCCTCACCTTAACCTTAATCTATGTTAATGGCATGAGCCTTACTTGCAACTATATTTGTGTTGATTAATTGAGCTCTTAATGCCTTTAATGTAGTAGGTAATGAACTTTAGCATTGGATAAAAGGATACCCACTATCACATTATTGACCTAGGTGACGTAACTGGTAGTTTGAAACAAAGCTAAAAGGTTAGACTCTTATTTGGGCAATTAATCAACAACTAAAGGACTTAGAAATTAGACCAAAAAGCTCTACCTAGTTAGGACAAACCTATACCTCTAATTGGGCTCGGTTAGGGATAGGGTTGCACAGATAGTTAGAGGTAACAAGGCTAATAAACTAAGCCTACAAGTAGAGTATTCGAACCATCATTAGCCTCAAAATAAGGATAGAAATCTATAGCCTTTCGTGAAGATGCATGTGATCTTTTATGCTTAAATGCTATCGGTAGTGATCTCAACATAGCCTTAATCCATACTAACGACATGAGCCCTATTTGCAACTAAAGTGTGTTGATTAATATGCTTAATAGATGACTTAGTGCAGAAAGAGTATACCTCTAGTTTGAAACAATACTAAAATGATACCTATTAATACTAGTTAATGTTTTAGGAGTCTAATCTCTAATCAGAAACAATACTCATAGGTTGGTCTCTTGGATAGGACGTTAATCAACACCAAAGAGGCCCTAATGGTATATTGTGAGTTTTGATGATGCAAATTATGCTATTTAAATTGAATGCTTAGAAGACACTAATATCCTTTGTAATATTTATCTTTGAGCTTGTGATATAAGTTTGCTGGCAAAGAAGTTCAAGTTCATTAGAAGAAGAAAGCTTTGAAGAAATGAACAAGATTGACTAATTGATTGTACGAAATTTATGAAATTGGTCGCAAAGAAGAGGTCAAGAACATTCGAGCTTTGAAGAAAAGATATAAGGCAGAGATAAAGGATACATAAGGGGTAACGGGTAGTGCTAACTTGGGTTTAGCCTTAAAGAACAACTAATTGCTCCAATTTTGCATGATTTTCTTGAATCCATTCTTTACATACCTGCTTCTAATCTTTTTTAGGAGAAAAAATACTTTTTGAAGATTTTTTTTCTTGGTCTTATCTTCAAATATTCTCAAAAGGCTTTTGCATAACATGCTTTTGATTCAAAATGACTTTTTACAAAATTATTTAAGGTGATTATATATTGTCAAATGCTTATGATCTGCAAAGAAAAGCTTTTAGCATGTTTGCAAGGATTTGTGGCTATGGTCTGGCTTTGGCGGTCATCTTTACCAATCAACTGACTAGTGTAAGGGTAAGACAAACAAGTGCAAAAATAGGAAACCTACCAGACTCACTCTCTGCCCTTGCCAGTCACCCTTACCGGTCGAATGGTTGAGGCTACCGGTAAAGGCTTAGCAACTCTATAAATATTGGTCACCCTAACCGGTCGACCAAACCCCCAACTGGCTGCAACTTTGAAAAATCTTTTACCATTGTCAGTACATATTAGCTGCTTTTATAAATACCCATGTATCTCAATTTGGAAAATAAGTAGAAAAATCATCTTTGCGCATTTCTAAGCCATTTCCTTCATTTGCAAACATCTTTTAGCTTAGAAATCATCATTTTGAGAGCTATAATTTGTTAAGATCTTTAAGCAAAGTTGAGATTTTCATTTGCTACATTTACTTTTTAGAAGTTGTAGCCTTAAATCATTCAATTTATTCCATTCTTGTTCATATGCATACTCTTGAGCTTATATCAAATCTTGAGTAGATTATAGATCAAATAGAGTGTGAAGAAATCCTTGGTGGGTAAACACTAGAGTTCTTTGAAGAAGGGCTTCAAAGAGGGGTAAGGTTGGTTTGCACTTCACCAACTTGTGAAGAAGCATCTTAGTGAAGTTGTGTGAAGTCCTAAGGAGAGAAATCTTAGGCAGTATATGTAGGTAAGGCTGAACAATCTAAAAATCGAATTTCATTCCCCTGCTCTCTTTACTTTCTTGCGATCTTTCTATATTGCTCACTAGGTATTTGTTATTTTGCTTGTATTGTCATTTGCTTACAATTGCTCCTTAAGTGTTTGCTATTTTGATCATTACATGTTCAATTATTTGCCTAAGTGATATCCTTGTTCACTAATTAAGTTTTTGTTGTGAAAATTAGTAATAAACTTCACTCAGCCCCGCTCCCCCTCATAAGTTTATTTGGCTCCTACATGTCTCCTTCTTATGTCATTGACAGTCTCATTTTCTCTCTCTTCTAGTCTTGGCGTGTTCAGTATTTAAGCAACTTGTAAACACAATAGAAGAAAATAAACCTTTTTTTTTGCCATCTGAGAAAGTTCCTTCCATCAAATCTTTCCAACTTCACGAAGTTAGTAACGACATCTCTCATTTCTAGCCATAGTTGAATATTCTTTAGATTATTAGAAAATTGAGTTTTTGATATTTGAGAATTTGTAAAATTCTTACTTCAAGGTGTGTAACAACATTACTGTCTGAAAGAATATTTCGCCTCAACAGTGCAAAAGAGTTACTGAGATATCTCTTACGATACAATGAAGTTATACTAATCTTTGTCTTGCATTTGACATAAATTAACCTTGAGATATTGTGTTTTTAGAAATGTGTATAGAGAAGAGCATAAAGGATGTTTTCCCTACACTAAACAGCCGCTTATATAGAACCTGAAGCCTGCATATATGAATAGTCATGTTTGTCCTTGGAATAGGCACCTTTTTAGTGAATAGGTACCTTTCTAGTGAAAAGATACACACTTTGAGTGAATAGGCACCTTTTCAAATAAAATTGGTGCAAAGCCCACTATTCAGAAAATGATATATATTTTAAAATTGTTCTAACACGGGTTACAAGGAAAGGGTTAATGATACAAAAATTACATAGGTGAATGTAAAATGTTACACTACTTGTACATTAAGAGAGAAAAGTGTAATTGCCCTTTTCATTTGCCACTTTTTAGCTTAAGTGATGGTCTAGATTGGACCAAAAAGAGCTTGGTTGAAAATAGACACATTCCTTGGTTTCATAATGTATTACAAAGTCGAAATGACAATAAATAGTCCCGTCATGAACCATTCTAATTTATAATTTTTTTTTTTAGTTTGAAAATCAATTAAAAAAGATTATTATTATATAATCAACAAAATATTATTGTGTTTGTTATATGCTTTTCTGAAATCTTAAAGTTTAAAAGCATACGCTTTTGTATGCTTTTCATATTTAAGATTTCTAATAAGCATAAAACAAACACAACAAATGTATTATACTCTTACTAAAAATTGCTGAATCTGCGCTCGTCCAAATATAATGCCATTACTTCGAAAACTAAAGTCCAAATCTCCTTTGTTATACTTTTCAATGTTTTGTGTAAAGATTTATTTATGTAATGATTTCTGCTAAGATTTATTTATATGTCATTAATAGTAAGGCTTTAATTTGATTTTATCCCATTGACCTTATTATCTAGTGCTCCATAAGGGTAGGGTGGGTTTTTTTTGTTTTCATCTAATAGGATATGGGGTCTATCAAGAGTGGAATAGAAGTTAGCAAACTCCATTGCTACCCTATTATGCCCCCATTGCCAACACTAGGATAAAGGGAAATAAACCAAACTCTTCTCATCATTGTTTCAAATGCTATATCAGAACAATTTAGACCATGAAAAATTCAAATGGCAACCCCTCATATCATCAACCCCTCCCTCTCCTTCCCTCCCCGCTCCCCCTTTCCTTTTTTACCAGGACAAGTAAAAAAGCAGAGCTCATAAGTTCAAATGTAAATTAGCACAAAGTGTATACACTAGTAAAGAGATAAACCATAAAGTGGACAAACAAAATTTAAAATTTAAAGTAAAACTTAACTTTAAGAATAGGTATATCCCACTCTTTCTTTCATCTTCTATTTATCACCTAGTATCAATATGCTTAGTTAGCATGTTAACGAATGAAAAAATGGTTAAAATAAAAAAAAATCAAATGTTCATTTGGTGTACCAACAAGGTTTACTTATAAGAGAAGATTTTTTTTTTTTGAGTGCAAGGAGAATATAAATGAGTCGTAAAAAAATATAGAACATGTCTAATCGATGACATATTACCAATCTAACAACAATAGAGCTAGTTATTTTCCTGCCTACTTGCGCAACCATCATGTCCATGTGTTTGTGACCCTATCTACGGTTCTCATTTGCATGGATGATGCAAGGCGTTTTGCTTTCTGCACATCCCTAAAAGTAAAACACGCATGTTTTGCTTTGTGGTGTAACGAAATCCAAGTGCCATTTGGCTATCATGCTATGGGCACGTTTATATTATTTTTTTCGAAAGTGTTTTTTAACAACTTTTAAAAAATAAATTTTTTTAGAAACTAAAAATTTTAACTTCTAAAAAACAGTTGTATCGGAGTTTTCTTCAGAGTTTCAATTTTTTTAGAAGCCAAATCAAATAGTTATTACAAATTTAATGTAACTTTTTCAGCAAAAAAAATAAAAAATATATATATTTTTTCCTAAAACAAGTCAATCCAAACAGGCCCTATATCTCCTCATATGTAGTCGAAAACGTATACATGAGTTATATGTAGGCATACCACCATGGTGTACTTGCAGTTCCAGGGTACTACAAACCGTGACTTGAGCCGCAAGTTGTATTACTACTTATGTGTACTTGCTGGGTTGTCATACGACACAAATTTCATTCCTATTGGCGGTCTTACATCTCATGTCCTAAATACTACCACAAAGTTGTCATCAGAAACGACCAATTCTGGTGCAGTGATTGCAAAACTTTGATGCCCAACTCGACACCAAGGTAATTTCCCAATTGGCTTTTATTAGTATAATTTTTACCAAATAAATTATATTGCGCGCTCAATATTTACTCGCTTAATGTAATCTCAAATTCAAGCTCGACTTGATGTACTAGGACATTATGGAATGACAATCTTTGTTCTGTTTCATAAAGCGGTCATGAGGTTATTGAATACCAGAGCCGCTAAGTTGAGCATGAAAATTCTTCAGGTAAGGGTCAAAACAAAAGCTCCTTCCACTTCTACTTACGTGTTGCATTGATGCAAATATCGTGTCTATTTTCGAAATTATAAACGCATGAATATGTATGTAGGAGGGTACTACAGCAATATTCCCAAACGAGTTTGTTGTGATGCTTGACAAATTAAATTACGGAAGACAAAATTGATAAGGATGCTTGCATTTTGGGGTCTAAAGTGTGAGAATACCATCTATATATATGTATATATAGGCTGCTTTAATAGAAATACAATTTTCCATTTTTCCCAACATAAATCTAGCTACCATTTACATTACATAGGGTCTGTTTGGATTGACTTTTTTTCAGGAAAAAAACTTTTTTTTTCCTAAAAAAAATTACATTAAATTTACAATAACTATTTGATTTGGTTTTCAAAAAAGTTAAAACTCTGAAAAAAGCTCAAATATAGTTTTTTTTATAAGCTAGAATTTTCAGCTTCTAAAAAGAAACTATTTTCTAAAAGTTGTTAAAAAAAACGCTTTTGAAAAAAGCCAATCCAAATAAGCCCATATTCGCATTGCCTTCAACACATGTAGTCCGAGAAATGATAGTTGTTCGGAACCAACGGAACAATTTTCCTATATATGCCTAGCTGATATTTTACATTACCTATATTAATTTCCAAATAAGGTGCTTACTCCATTTGTAAATTTCAAAGTGTTGATACGTCAATAAGCTTTTCTTATTCCAATTGAGGGGATATCAAGAACATTATCGATTAATTTTTGCATGACTTCGAAATATGTTCTTAACTTACTCCATCACAGTATCAATCAAATAACATTTCTCATCTTTTCCTGTCAATCTAATTTATTTTACCCTTGTCAAGGACCACATATCACATTCTATTGTAAAAAAATCCTTAAACAATCATTTTCACACATTTGTGGGATCCATTTACCCCGCATAAAAAAATGGCGGAACTTGCATGTCTTTTTCACTTTTATATCTAAATTATATTTTTGGTTTCACAAAGTATAAGTTGGTTTTCATACAAATATAAATATCAATCGATCTATATAGTTTTTGGCCCAGCAACCATTACATTTTTTTCCTTACTTCTTTGTGATTGACTTAAATACTTACGACACTACACACTACTAGAAAATTAACTTTTAGTGACTGCCAAAATCGATCGCTAAACCATAAAATCGGTCGGTAAAAACAATTAGCGACTGATTTAGCGACCAACAATGGCGGTCGCTAAATATCTTCCCCTAACAAAGTTAAAGTCGGTCACTAAATTAGTGACCATTATTTGGCGATCGAAATATCGGTCGGTAATTTACCGACCGAATGTGGTCACTAAAGTTACCGACCGCCATTTCGGTCGGTAATTTTACCAATTTCGGTCGGTAATTTTACCGACCGAAAAGTTCGATCGGTAATTTCAACGTCCATAATTTTAGCGACCGACTGAATCAGTCGCTAATTTTGTTAAACGAATGCAATACCTCATCCACTTTAGTTTACACATAAACCTGCTAACATTTTATATATATGCACATATATCATCATAAATTTGTAATACAATGAACCAAATGCATTTAAACACATCTTCCAATCCAAATTGTCCCACATAATAAACCATACAATAATGTGCCGCTTAAAAACTTTAAAACATACTCGAAACAATGTACCAAACTTAGTAATATTTTTATCCACACATAACAAAGTATTCTAGAGACCAACATAACAAGGTTTTTTTGTTCACCAACATAATACAATCACTTTTTAGGAAGGAGTGGATCCAAAGACGGTAATTGAGTTGTCAATCCTACTGATTGCAACATCAATCTTATTTGTTCCATCACAGTAGCCTGTTGACGTTGGAATTTTTCCTCCAACTCAATTTCTTTGCGTTGTAATTGTTGCTCAATTTTTTTCTTACATTTGTCGCTCCATTTCTTCTCGCATTTGTCACTCCATATCTTCTCACATTTGTTGCTAGGAGGACATCAATTCAGAGATCTTAGCTTCATACTTCTATTGTTCTTCATAAAGGCAAACATCCAATTGTGATTGAGAGAGCAAAGGAGTGCAACCTATAGAAGAAGATGTTGAAGCACATCGTTTGGAAGGAATGATCCCCTTGAAGTTAGTAACGGGCAAGCCAAATGTAGTACCCTTCTTCACACCTCCAATTGCATCATAAAAGAGTTCAGGATCAAAGTACTTATCTGACTGGTTGATGCTACTTTTTTTCCTCTCATCACCTTCTTGTCTCTTCTGTGCACGAAGGTCATTATAACGTTCCTGCATATAATGAATCAAAAAACATAGTTTAGTTATAAACAATTAACTGAAATCATAAAAATAAAATGTGAACTTAATGAAGTAACAAGTCAGATACAATTACCGAGACTCTTTGTGCTTTAAGATTAACCCAGTCGCCATGTCCTTTATTTCTCTTATGTGTCCGCTCAAATACATCTATCGGTATAACATCTGGATTCTTTTCCATCTATATAATAAATATTAAAACCATAAGAATACAACAATAAAGATTTATATACTTTATATGCACGCGAACACAAACCTCTCGTTGCCCCCATTCATCAAAACATATGGAGCCACCGGTGCGCAAGCAATATGATCCGTCTATTGCTCCTTTTGCCAGGTTTTGTTTACCCGCTTCATGTCGTTTTATCCAATCGCCACTCTTCCAGAAGTCCACAAGCTCTTCCCAATCCTTTTGCTCAATCCAATTTGGTGGAAAGTCCTTCCAAGCATCGTGAGGTTCAACTTGCTTAGATTGTATTATTGCACGATCTCTAGCATCGAACAACAAGTTTCCAAAGCTGTTGCTACAACTTTGCTGCCTAATGTTATATGCAGCATTCTCCTCCTCAAGTGTTGCAAATTTATAACATTGCTGTTTACATTACAAGACAAGAACATTTAGAAAAATATACATGAAAAATATTATTACCTAAATTGTAATTAAATATGAACATATAAATAAAATGTATATTCAACATTACCATAAAACCTTTACACATAAGTTGTTTATAAGCTTCAGGAACCTTTAGCCATGACACCCAAGGACCCTTAAAGTGGCTCCTAATCATGTGTGACGCGCATCTAACCCATTATCCTCTTTCGTAAGGTTGAATTCTATAATGAAAATAAATTATAAAGTATTACATGTAATAACTTTATTAACTTGTAAGAATAATCAATTTATGTTTTATGACACATACTTTTCATTTCTAATATATAATTCTTGTCAGCTCTCAGGATTCGGAGGAATAGGCAAAGTAGCACCTCGACCTTTCACATTGGTCACCTCTCTCGATATATCATCATTGTCATGAGAACTACTGTCATGCTCTGATAAAAAAAAACACACACACACACAGATGCACATGTTACCACAATATACAAAACTTCAACATTTATCTTGAACAAAAGATACACATATGTGAAAATATACGTGATTATAATATTTACCTTGTAGAGGTGCAGAAGATGACGAAGTATGTGGAAGACTACTATCTGCACGAGCCGATGAAAGTGATTCTCGTGTTTGGGAAACAAATGATCCACCCCTTCCAGTCGACAGAGAAGTAGGTGTCTGCTCTCTCACATCATGTGACATGTTTGAACCAGCCCCACCATGTGAACCCAGCCTAGATGCTGAAGATTTTGACAAGGGTCTTTTCCCTTTACCCCATAGCATCTAGATTTTATTAAACGAGCACATGCAATGCATATAAATATAAAAGACAAGATTTCAACATAGCATTTAAATACAAGCAAAAATATTATAACATCACGTGAAAAACAGAAAAAATAATGCGAAATAAAAAGTGTATCTGGTGAGGAAAATAAAAAAAAATCACTTCTATACTTAGCCAATCTTAGAGTTTGGAGTGCAAGTCACTCGATTCTCTACTGAAAGTTCAAATATTTTGTAAATTTTTATTCATATGAATAAAATCCTTACTTACTGAGCCAAAAAAAAAAAGGTAAAAAGATTATAAGATAATATGAAAAGGATGAGATTAAGCATAACCAATAGTTCGTTGTTAATAATTACATATTACAAATGATATCAAACTTAATTGGTGTCACAATCCCTATCCTCGTCAAAGTCTTCTTGCTCAGAATCTTCATTAGAGTCACCTTCATCATCATAATCATCTTTCTCATCCTCTTCATGTTTTCCATCATCCTCTTCTTCAAGTTCTTCATCTTCATTTATGACCCTTCTCTTTTTTGAAGAAGATTGATTTTGGGCCAACAGTGCACTTGTCTCAACTTCTTCATCATCTTCTCCTCTACTATAAAGAGTATCAGCACTATCTAATTCGGTGTCGATATCAATGTGAATTGGTTCGGATGCTTCATCTTCTTGATAAACGCCATCAACTATGTTGTTTTCATTGACATCCAAACCAAGATACGCAGCTGCAGGAAACATTCTTCGTGCTTTAATCTTGCAAACTGCCCACCAATTCTCCCTCCCAATAGGATAAGAAGCGTAATACACTTGTTGGGCTTGAGATGCTAATATAAATGGCTCGTAAGCACTAATCCTAGATTGGTGATTTACATCTACAATGCCATATTTAGGATGAATTACCGTCCCCTTTTTGTAATCGAACCATCTACATTTAAATAAAATAACTAAATTGAAATCAGTATAGTGCAACTGAATGATCTCCTCAATTACACCATAATAGTCATACTCGAAGTCATCATAGCAACTCCTTCGTACACACACACCATAATTTTGTGTTTTCATATCCTGTCCTTTTTCCTCAGTGTGGAACTAATAACCATTTACAAAATATCCTTGATAGCTAGTAACAACTCTACCAGGACCAAGGATTAACTCCTTCAACTGAGGACTAATGTTTGTGCTCCTTTCTAGCACCTTGGTATGACACCATCGAACCAAATTCTTTTCACGCAACTTTGCAAGATGATCATCACTAAGTGATCGATTCGTATGACGCATTTCATTGTCAAAATCCCTATGGTCATGAAAAGCACAAAAGATAGTATTATTAACTTAAATATTATTTTTGCTTCAAAACAAAGAAACGAACTAAGATTTGAATTTTCTTACTCTATATATTGTTGAACTAATTCTTCATTACAATTATGAAGAATGTATAAATGGGCAGCATTAAACTCTTCATCAGTCAAATACCGAGAAATCTCTTGTCCAAGTTGACACCCTGGGTATGTGAAAATTGAGAGTCTCCTATTTCTTTCCACTTCTCCACCATCATCATTCCTTGGAACTTGATTTCTCTTTGTAATCACATGAGACTCGAAATACTTCGAACAAAATTGAGATATCTCTTCAATTAAGTATGCCTCCATAATGGATCCTTCCACAAAAACCTTGTTCCGTACTTTTTTCTTTAAATTCCCCATTCGCTTATACAAATATTTCATCTTAATAGATAACCACTTAACTTAATAAGAAATAAAATGTAAGTGGATAGAAAATTACCTCTCAAACATAAACATCCAATGGTATTGTACAGGACCACCTACTTTTGCTTCGTAAGGCAAATGAATTGGTAGATGTTCCATCAAGTCAAAGAATCCTAGCAGAAAGAATTTCTCAAGTTTGCAAAGGATTTCTGCGATATTCGCCTCCATCTTCTCTACATGGTCTATCTTTAAAGATGTTGCACATAAATCATGAAAGAATATACTACGCTCAGTTATTACTTCCCATATGGGTTGTGGCAGCAAATCACGAAATGCAATCGATAACAACCTCTCCATAACTACATGACAATCATGTGTTTTTAACCCATGGAATGTTAGATCATTCATATCGACACTTTTGGCAATATTTGATGCATAGCCATCTGGAAGCTTTAGATCCCTTACCCAAGTACTTACTGCCTTCTTTTTATTTCGTGACAAGACATATTTTGCTTTTGGCATTTTTGTTTTGTTTGTCCTTCTATCAGAATACAAATGCAACTTGTCACGGTTACAATATTCTGCCACATCTTTACGAGCTTTTACATTGTCTTTACTCTTGCCTTTTATATCCATCACCGTATTGAACACATTATTGAAAACATTTTGCTCAATGTGCATCACGTCAAGATTATGTCTAATCAGATTGTCTGGCAACTCCTAAAAAATACAAATCTTTGTCCAATTATGGGACACTCCATAGCCTGGCCACTTTTGATTTCCTGATGCTTTGCCAAATTTGATTTGTTAAAAACATGATAATCTGGATAACACTTCATCACCTATCAACTGAGGTGAAGGAGGATCATGTTCAACCCAACCTTTCTTGAAAACATGTGCTAAATCTTGATATGGATGGTCTTGAGGCAAAAATTGACGGTCACAATCAAAGAATGAAGCCTTACCACCATTTTTCAAGGTAAATGCCTTAGACTGCTCCATGCAATAAGGACAAGCCAATCTCCCATGAGTACTCCAACCAGACATCATTCCATATGCTCGAAAATCACCTATTTTCCACATTAATGTAGCCTTCATTACAAAGTTTGTACTTGTAGACACATCATATGTGAGGGCCCCATGATCCCACAATGTTTTTCGCTCATCTATTAATGGCCTCAAGTATACACAAAGATTGTTCCCTGGGCTATGAGGATCGGGAATGAGTAGCGTCAAGAACAACACGGCATCTTTCATACACATGGTCGGTGGAAGATTGTAAAGTGCCACATAAACGGGTCAACATGAATATGGGGCAGATCTATTACCAAATGGATTAAAATCATCTGTACATAATCCCAACCTACATTACAGGCTTGATTAGCAAACTCCGAATAACATGAATCAAAATGCTTCCATGCTTCTCCATCTAATGGGTGGACCAATTTACCTTCTTCTCGACAAGCACGTTTGCCAAGTCATGTGTTTGGATGTTTGCTTAGACAAAAATAACCTTTGAAGTCTAGGCGTGATTGGGAGGTATCGCAAAATTTTGAAAGGAATGTTCTTTTTCTTCCTTTTAGATGTGCCCTGTTCCTTGTAACGTTTATGCCCCATACTTTACATGAATCAAGGCCAACATCATCCTTCCAATATAATATGCAATCATTTGGACATGCATCGATCTTGATATATTCAATCCCTAATGCCTTCATCATCTTTTTGGCCTCGTAAAAGTTGTCTGGCAATGTGTTTTTTTATTACAGATATATTTTTTTAATTGATTGAAAATTTATATTCTAAAAGAAAAATAATAAATGAACGAATAAAACCTACATCTTTTTATATACATTTATACATTTTGATGTGGATAGAATTTGAAATTATTTTTTACTTTAGTTTATATTTATATTTGTGAAAAAATATTTTATTGCAGACATATTTATATTTATAGTTTGGATTTGATTTTGAATTTTTTACACTAAACTAAAAAAATTGAATAAAATATATTTTAAAATAATTAAGGCACTAGATTTAGGCACCAAAGTTAAAAAAGAACTTTTTGACTATAAATAATTTTTTATTACGCTTGAAAGCGTAGCTAATCATAAGTTATTTTCTATTATGCTTGAATTATTATACTTAGAAATGTAACTAATATCTATTACGCTTAGAAGCGTAACTAATATTTTATTATGCTTAGAAGTGCAACTAATTTTATGTAGTATGACTTTTGTAAAAGGGAATCTCAATTGAGATACAACTATAAATATTATCATGGCTTTCTTTTTATCTCACAAACATACATCATATCATATTTTTAGAAACTCAAACATTATGCCCAGAGCAATTAGCTTAATAGTAAAATGTAATGTTAAATAGTAAATAGTTTATGTTCAATGGAGTAATGGCTAGCTAGTCTGGATTGTGTTTTTTTTTTTTTTTTTGAGAAGTGAAAAAAGTTCTGGAAAACTTAAATATTTTATTGTTGAAGAAAATTGAAATGAAACTATTTTTAAATTTTTTTTAAATACTTATTGTAAAAAGTATGAAAAGAAAATCAACCCAAATAAGTCATAAGATAAACTCATATCAATTACGCTTTCATAGTAACATGATAAATAAAAATAAACCATTTATATGCATATAATATTATCACAATCGTTCATGAAATTCTAATCTAAAAAATTAATCCGCTAAAATATAATCAAGTCAAATAGGGCCAGAGCTAAACAAGTACGTACACCCTTCACCAACCTTTAAAAACACTTTTTATGAGCCGATAGAAAAATATTGTTCTAAAGAATTAAAGGAAATGATCAGATAGCAATTTGTTGTGAATAAAAAGGAAATAAAAATAAAAATTAGATATTAAAGGTAAAATTAAAAAATTAAAAATTTAAAAAATTAAAGATTAAAAGATAAAAATTATGTAGACCAAATAAGAATAGGATCTAAAATATTTGCATTTTCTTAAACTAGATTTTCCTTCACTTTCTTTTTTAAATTTTAAATTAGTGACTGATTTGCAAATCGGTCGCTAAATTAGCCACCGATTTACAAATTAGTGACTGATTTAGATTTAGCGACCAAAAATGAAGTGGTCGCTAATTTAGCGACCGATATTATTATTGGTCGCTAAGAATGGTCAAAATTTATATTTAGCGACTAAAATTTGTTCGGTCGGTAAATCTATAAATTAGCGACTAATATTGAGCGGTCGCTAATCTTCCATCGCTAAAAGCCAATTTTCTAGTAGTGACAAATACACTTATAAGTTGACTGCTAGTGTTCACCAGATATACACATACATTGTATCCTACTTTAAGAAACCATTTAATTACTATCTTGCTCCTTTCTTATGACAAAAATTTGTGCACTCAGATCCCATGCGTAGCATGGGTATCAAACTAGTAATATATTTAAAGTAAAACAACTTGGATTTCAAGTGGATGGGCCTTTAGCAGTAAATCACATCCCACCTTGTAGACAATGGTAATCAAATTCACCATACAAACAATGGCCCAATTAGTCAAAATTAGCCCAATATATCAGCCATTCATTTTTCACATGAAAATATTACACTAAGATTTTTATGTTGAACTGATTGCTATAATTATGACGAAAGGATATATACAGTTCGTGAATATATTGCAAGAGTTAAGTGGCTCAGTTTTGCATTTTCTTGAAGTAACCATTGAAAAGTGGAAGAGGATCACTATTCTTTCTTTTAAAATTTGGAAGTTGTGAAGCAATTTTTTTTTTTTTGGCTAAATAAAAAAGAAATTAGGAAGTTTTGAAATTGGAATAATCATTCCATTTTAGGCCATTCCTGTAGACCAAACGTAGCCTTAGTGTTATTAGCTAACTCAAGACATCGACATCTTGGGCAAATTGAAGAACCATGAGAGTATGGACATCTGCACCTAATATGCATGGAATGACGTATATGGCATGAGACATAGGTAGATTTTACATGAATGTCTAGCCCACTTGTACGTGATTGGGCTTTTGTTTGATGGAATAATTTTCCACACTTGGACTTTATTTTCGGGAATGGAGGTTTATGTTGGAAATCCTTGTATGAAAAAATAGTAAAAATGGACTTAGATTCTATTTGGTCTGATTATGAAATTTTAGTTGCTGAGATATAGAGTTTTTGGTAGTAGAACTTTGAGTAAGAGTGCTATTAAATAATAATGTTAATTGTTAAGTCTTGTATTTTAGAGTTGAACTTTTAATTATTTTGAAGGTAATATTAGACTTAAAAAAATATAGAGTATATTTCTTTTTTTAAAAAAATTAATATGATGTAATAAAAAAGTCTCTCAAAAGCCTTTTTTGAAAAAAATCTAGTTGAAGCTTTTGGTTTTTTAGCCTTTTTTAGCTTCAATATAAAAGCTCTTTGAGAAATAGGTAAAACAAATTAGTTGTGATTTTTAAACTCATGAAAAATACTTTTGAACATTTAAAAATTAAGTCAAACATACTCTTATTCTTGGTGAATTTGCCGCATGAAAATGTAGTAAATTCAAGTTCAGTTGTCGTTATTTCCTTTTCACTAGAGAAGATTTTACCAACCAAAAAAGTCAATCATCCAAATTCGTGTAATTCGGACACTAAGGGAACGTTGGTATGCTAGAATAGTTTGAAAAGAATAGTCATTCTACTTTTATTTCCTATTCTCTAGTTTAGTATAACAAATTGAAATTAGAAAACCTTATTGCATAGGAATGTTATTTTCAAGAAAAAGTTAGAAAACCCATTCCATCAAATCAACCCAGATAGATTTTTCAACTTCAAGTAAGAAAGATAAAAATTTATAGTCTAGATCATAAAAAATAAAGTTATCGTCCATTTAGCCTCTAACAATTTTCCCAAAAAAGAAATTAATTAAAAAATTGAGAACTTAAAAAAATAAAAAATATATATGTTTCTCTTTAATTTTTACTCTTTATTTCAGTTTATGTTAATATTATAAAATTGTTGATTAAATTACTTTGAATATTTAACTTCTTCACTTTTGGAATTGTTTAGCAATATGTTAATATTGTTTCACTAAACAATGACCTTTTATGTTCCATAATATTTATAAATTGATGATACAATGCTAGATACACCTTTTTTTTATTGCATCAAAAGAATTTAATTGTTATATATCAACTTAAAATTATATCAAATCAAAGAATAAGGGTATGCTCAATTGAATTAATTTTTATTCTGTTTCAACTTGTGAAAATAGTTTTACTAAACACATAAAAAAATAAATATCCCATTCTGACTTTTGTTATGTGTATAACCAAACACATATAAAACAAATAAGTATTCCATAGAAATTTTGACTTGAATCATATTTTGCTTTTAATAATCATTCTTAACTATTTTTCATACTATACGGAGCATACATGATTGACAAATAAACAAAAAGATTTGCTATCCATAATACAATGAACTCGTATTAGAAAATTTGTCGCGCAATGCATTTTGTATATAAAGTGACAAATGAATGTGAACCACGAGATATGGAATGGTGGCATACCAAGGTCCAATATTTTCGGTCCCTAGGTAGACACCACAGAATCTATTCGCTACACTATCAGGGTGTCTGGCTTTGTTTATAAGGAGATCAAACATGTTTATAAGTATTAAAAAGAAAAAAGCTATTTATTTGATAAAATTTGTTTACCTACTTATAAATAAGGTAACTTAATTAAATAAAAAATATTTTTACCTCTTAAAAGAGAAAAAAAAAACTTATCTTATTTTAATAAAAAATTTTCTTAACCATTTTAACAAATACAACTACTTATAAATATTTATTTATCAAATATATTTATAACTTATAATTTATAAATACATTTTTATATTAAAAAAGTTACCTAAAACCTTTTAAGAAAAGCAAAGCCAGACAGGCTCTAGAACTAGGCCTGAGGTGAGGGCCACCATTGCAACATGGTTGGAAGTGATATCTCATGATTTTTGACCAAAAGAAAATTAAAAAAAAACAAAGATATTTCATGATTATGTCAGATCCCAACAATAATTGGTCAATATTGTGCCACGCCAGGTTCCATCAGCCTCTTTTTTTCCACCAATCAACTTCGAATATAATTGCCAATCCAAGCAACCAAAAAGATTCCTTTGCATAAATGATAATAGACTTGGTGATTTTAGTATTTGATGATTTAAGAAATGACCAATTCAATTCTTTTTTTTGGCTTTGGCACCAATTTGGTTAAGTCAAAAGTATCCACTCAACAGAACTTCTTTACGAATTTGGTATTTTTTACACCTGATACTATTAGAGGCTTGTTTGGATTAGATTTTTTTTAGAAAAAAATACTTTTTGTCTTAAAAAAGTTATATTAAATTTGTAATAACTATTTGATTTGGTTTTTAAAAAAATTAGAATTCTAAAAAAAGTTCAAATATAATTTTTTTAAGCTAAAATTTTTAACTTATAAAAGAAAATTATTTTTCACAAGTTGTTAAAAAAATATTTTTTGGAAAAAATCAACCCAAACGAACGGTTAAATCGCGTAACTCAGTGATATTAGTTCCTATTTGATGTGACCTATTACATTTAAAAACATAGACCATGAACACATGTCATGTTAATTACCAATCACTTTGATACAAGTTGATCTTTTTTTATTTGTCTTTAATTCCAAAAAAGCTCTTGATATGTCGATATTCTCTCCTTTTACATTCCAAATCTTTTTGGTTTTTAAGGGAAAACCCCCAAGAAATAATCAAACAAATCGCAAGAAACTCGTGGCGACTAAACTAAAATTTTTTGTAAAGTGCAAAGTCATTTCTCTAATAAAAGATAAAAGTAATATCAGGAGCAACTTTTAGGCTGCAAACCAACTTGTCCAACTTTTGCTGATGGTATGTATATATATTATATTACGACATCCAATTCGTAAGTTGACTGCATCGAACATCGTAGGCTTATTATTCTCATCAGAAAAGACTAGCAAAAGGTATGACACATTATTATAAAGCAGAAGCTTTTCTTTTTCCTTTTGGCTTGTAGCTTTTTGTCACAACTCACAGATGGATTGCTCTTTCAACCGAAGTTGCCCCCTACCATTCCTCATACAATAAAACCAAAAAATTATGCAGACCTTGTTTTTTTCAGAGGGGCAAAAATTAGGCAGTCCGTTTCGAAAGTTTTCTCCTCGCAGATACCATCTGGACCATTCATACATGAAACGAGATTTTGGGTCTATCTGGATTGGTTTTTTTTTTTTCAAGAAAAAATATATATTTTTTTAAAATTATATTAAATTTGTAATAACTATTTAATTTGATTTTTTAAAAAATTAAAACTGTAAAAAAATTAAATAACTTTTTTTAAAAATCAAATTCAACTTCTTAAAAAACTATTTATAAAAAAAATACGTCTCAAAAAAATTATTTTAAACGGGCCCTTTATCTCGCCTAGATAGACATTAGTGCATCACTATCTGTCTGTCTCCTCATTGGCCAAAAGAGATAATCTGTTGTCAGGTCTTACGTCATCTTTCCTAGCCAGACGACCTATCATCGAGAATAGTAGGTTTTATAAACGACAAATGAACTCTATTAAAAATTTTACAGTAAATAATTTTGGTTTCTTATACCTTTTCCACAATTAGATTTCTTATTTTTAAACACGATAATTTAGTTCCTTATCTTTGTTATAATTGATGTTGTTAGTTCAAAATTGAAAGTTTTTTTTTTTTAAATATTTTCTATTCCTTTATCCTTGTAATTTTTACATTATTTGTCTTAAAGCCATTATTTTCTTGACATTTTTTGAGTTTTAGAGCTGAGGGCATCACTATTAAATTTTCAAGTTTTAAAGATAAAGAACTTTTTAAGGTAAATTACCCCAATAGTTGGTCCTTTATCTTTAAAATAAGAAAATTTTAATTCTTCATCTTACAATACAAGGAATGTTTTTAGTCCTTGAAACAATTCTTGTGAAATTTGTACTGATTTTAGCATGGTCAAAGCACATGACTTATTTTGCATCAAATTTTCCTAGGTATTTTAATTTTTTAACAACCGATCCGATCAACCAGTCTCTTCGACAGGTAAAATTAGGTGTGTTTACTAAATTTACTGGTCGACCGATAGGCTCAACATTAATCCTACCAGTCGAAACGACTAAAATGCCTAGCAAAATTGGTAAAAGAACAACTCGTGTGCTATGCACCTGATAAAATCATTAAAAATTTAATGAAAATAGTATGAGGGACTAATGGCGTCCCTTATATTGTAAAATGAGGATCAAAATGTCGAATTTTAAAAATAAGGGACCAAAAAACTTTTTATAGTAAAAATAAGAAATATGAGGTGATTTACCATTATTGTTAAAAAATAAAAATAAAATAAGAAACCAAATGAATTATTTACTTAAAATTTTATTGGACATCTAAAATGATTATAGTATCTTTATTTGTTTTTATTATTCTTCAAATATCTTATATTTATACACGTGATAATTATTCAAAGCGATTAACGTATTCAAGATATTTCCAACTTAGTAATCCAACTAACTAAATGCTCACCACATCGTTTTCAAAATGCGTGGCGGAGTTTGTTACCAGTAAAGTACGGCGTAGTCTGATGGTGAGCTGAGTTGTTTTCACACTATACAGCTTGCCACTATCGGTAGCTTTTGGATTGGGCTCAAAAGTAATAAGCTTGGCTTTATTATAAAAGCCTCTTTTTAAGGAAATAGTCGGGAAAGAAAGTAGTCAAATTATGTTACAATAACACCTGTCCCTACAGACATACCAACGGTGACAATTAGAAACAAATACGATTCATGACTCATGTTTAGATTTAATCCCCTTTTAAAAAAGTAACTCAACTTAATTAGTGCTCCATATAAAAGACGTATTGGGCACTCAGAATTTATCAGTTGGTGGCCAGGCTTGACCAATTGTTTTGTTGGTCGGACTCCACTAATTGAATTTCTGTTGTCACAAAAAAAAAATCTACAATAACACTTCAAGTGAAAAGCAATTTTTTTGTTTGTCTTTTTTCCAGACACAGTCAAATAATATCTTATATAATAAAAGACATTATGACCTCTAAACTTTGTATTTTTAAGATGAATTCAATCCAATTGCGGGTTGAATTTGCTTATTTGGTGAAAAAAGGACAAACTTCATTCTGCCATTTTTACAGTAACCTCGTAACCTCATGCATTAAGCGGCAAGCTCTACTAATTAATTTTATATCTGTTTGGACTGTATTTTCGTCTTGAGTAGCGCATCATTATCCTATGCCAAAATTTTGGCTTCTTTTAAATGTGTTAATGCAAACATGTAAAATAATTGCCTCTAGACTACCACCTATGCGTATTAGCTAGTTTAGAAGATGCAGATTAATTTCTACCAGAGGTATTCGGTGACACTGTCAGTGAAACGGATGCATTTATGGTGGTTCAAGTTCGTCTAAAACATTCTTGATTTGAAACTCCTTTCTCTATGTTCGAATTTTTCTTACTTATTTTTTGGTTCATGTCAATTTTTCGAACATAATTGCGGTCATGACTATAGTGTGGTAAAGTAGGTGGTTATATATTTTTGTTTGACTTAATTGTGAGATTTTTAATTATTAAGTTTTAGAATTTTTAATAGTAGAACTTTAGATAAAAGTTCTTGATTGTTTGGTCTTGTATTTTTAGAAGTTGAACTTTCAATTATTTTGAGGACAATATTAGACTTTTAATAATATAGAGCAGTATTTAAAAAAAAGGGAATAAAAATAATTTCTAACCTCATGTAAAATAGCTTCTCAAAAATGCAGGACACATTGTAAGGTGAGAAAAGCCTTCACAAGGGCTTAAACTGAATATAGATGAATGTGTGAAAGGCATTCCGGGACTCGCAAGATGTGGCGGCCCCTTTTGTGACAACTAAGGCAATTTGGTTGCTAGCTTTGTACTAAACATTGGCATAGGATTGAACAGCAAGGCTCAGATGACTATTCTTTGGTAAGGCCTATGATGGGCGACCAAAATAATAATCATTGACACTGATTCTAAAAGCACAAGTACCTGATCATCAGGTCCCTACCAACAAATAGCCCCTTCATGTTCATCATCGGGGATTTTAGGAGGTGGCTCTAGGAATATCAACAAAGCAAGCTTAAGTACGTCTACCGTGAAACGAATACATTCAATGATGTGCTAGCAAACTATGCTTTACAATAACCTATTTGTTTCTCAACAACAAAGTCGATACCAAATTAGATGAGTCTCTTAATTACTTGAGAATGATTAAAGTAGTGTTAGATCTCCTAGATTAGTTTCTACTTAACCAGCTTAGCCTCCCATGAAGCAAGAAAAAAAAAAAAAAGTTATCAAACAAGCTCCAATTTGGTTTTTCAACTTTCTTAAGCTTTGTCTTTTATGTAGAAAATTCTTTTAAATAATAGATCAAATAGGTCAATTTTAGCTTTTGAACTAATAAAAATCACTTTTAAGTGGCTCAAAGGTTGGCCAAATAGACTCTAATAGTTTAAATAAATTCCTTTCCTTTAGATTAGGCTCAATCTCTCTAAGAAACTATTTTTGCTTGTAAAATAGGATACTGATACTGCTGATATTGTTGATGTAATTTTCTTTATTTTAATAGCTTTCTTCTCAACCAAATAATAAAAAAAGATGTCAACTAGAAGAAGTATATTTGACAAAATAAATAAATAAATAAATAAGCTGGGAAGTATATTTTAAGGTTTTAGTTAGGGAGAAGGGTTTTTAATTTCTTTAATAAAAAATAACATACAATGCACATAGTTATCCATTTTGTATTCAATCTTTTTTTTTTCTTAACCCTATTTTTCAAATGCATTTAAAAATAACTTACTTTGACTTACTTTTCAGGACGTTTTAAAAAATGACTCAAACTGACTCTAGGAATTTAACAAAGGACTTTAGGAATCACAACTAACTCAGAGAGTTAGTTTTTGGCTGTGATTTATCTCTTTTTTTCCCTTTGTCTTTGTCTTCTCCTTCTTTGCTTTTTTTGGATTAATTTGTCTTTATCATCTGAAGCTAAAACATGTATTAAATACACTATTAAAGTTATAAAATATCACTTGGTCTCTATCTATAATTTGATGTTAAATCTTAATTTTTAAAAGCATTTTGAACAATATGTTTCTAAAAAAATTAGTTATTGGATCAAAAAAATCCAAATTCAAAAATTTTAAAGGCTAAATGATTCGTTTTAAACATACAAAATTAAAACATATCAGAATAATAAAAGATAAATAATTATTTGTCATATTTGATTGAAAAAAATGTTAACTGCAAGAAAGAAAGAAATATTAAATGGAGAAAAGAATATCAAAATAATCTTTAATCTTTTATTATTTTGATATGCTATAATATTGTATGTTTATGATGAATCTTTTAGTTTTTGAAATTGTGAATTTGGCTATTTTTTATCCAATAACTATTTAAAACTTATTGTTCAAAATACACATGTTTTAAAAAGTTAGATTTAACATCAAATTGTAGATAGAGGCCAATTGGTATTCAATAATTTTAATAGTCTATTTAATACATTTTCTAGTTTTAGAAGATAAAGGCAAATTAATTATAAAAAAAGAAAAAGAAGATAAAAGACAAAGGAAAAAAAAAAAGAAGAGACAAATTATATCAAGCCAAAAACTGACTCCCATAGTTGGTGCGGAGTCCGTTGCCAGATCCCCAGAGTCTAATTGAGTCATTTTTAAAAACGCCTTAAAAAGTGAGTTATTTTTTAAGTGCATTTAAAAAATGGGGTTAGAAATAAAAAAAAATCTGAAAATCGTCAAATTAAAACTTCGCCCTTTTCCCGGATTTCAGTGGTTTGAGTTGATTTTGACTTTCTTTGTTATGTTTTCCGCCAAAACGAGAATGGTAAATTCAATTAAAAAGAATTGCGCAATCAGAAAATTAACAAACTGATCAAAATATACACTACCGTTATTGAACAAATTTAGATTAATAGCCAAATAAAAAGTACGATACATTAAGTTCAATAATTAATCAAGAAAATGGGTATACAAATAATCATGCAAAACATTTTCAATCTTAACAGTGAAAAAATGGTTTTTATTTCCTTGGATTTTGGGGAGATATTTTACATTTTTCTCCAAAATAAACACGATAAATAAATTTATGACTATAGAGTTAGGTGAGTCACAGAAAAATTATTTAATTTACAAACTAATAACAAAGTGTATAATAATGTCTGTATCAAAACTTTTAAATCGTGAAATAAGTAAAAGAATATGACACATTAAGTTTATCTTATGTTTGAAAAATGAACACAACAACTTGTAAATCAACACATAAAAAAGTAGGGTTTTTTTTTTTTTTTTTTTAAGGTTTGGGGGCAATATAATATAAGAAAGTAGGTGTTGAAAAATAGAAAAACTTTCATGAAAAATAATTTTCAAAATTGACCACATAGAAAGGGGGTGGGTGACATATGATATTCTAAAAGAAAAGGACAACATATTCTGAATTTAGTAATGGTTTTAAAATGGGAAAAGGAAAAAAAAAATATCAAGAGCTAACCTTAAAAAAGCAGAACCTAAACACCACTAGCAGCCACTCTTTTAAAAATCTCTCTCTCTCTTCACTCACCTGCTTAAATTTCAAAATCTTCCCAGCTTTCTTTCACACACACACAACACAGACAACAAACACAGCACATTATATTACATAAATAACATCACTGTACTAAAAATATATTCTGACTCACACACACACACACACAAGACTAGTTTCTTTAACATATCCTGAGAATCTTCTCTGCTCCATCCTACAATTTGCAAATTCACCGCAAAGTGAAGCAAAAAAAAAAAAAAAAAAAAGAGAAAGAAAAAAGAAAAAAGAAAAAGGACCATACTTGCTTACTCCTATTACTTTTGCCATATACACACCACTCATCATCAAGCATGTGTATTCAAGGAGTTGAGCAACCAGCTGAAGAAGAAATGGAAGAAGAAGAAGAAGAAAAGTTGGTTGTTGTTTCCAAGAATGATCATGATGCTGAGAATAGCTGCAAGACTTGTTGGCCTTTGCATTCTCAAGTTGGATTCTCAAATACCCACATAGAGAATTGTCAAAAGGATTCATCTTGTGATCAATCTGCTCTTGCAAACTCATTTCCAGTAAGAAAAACTAATCCAAATTATCACTTTTCCAATGTTACTTCTACTTCAGGTTAACATAATGTGTTTTGTTAAAATTAAACGTTTAGTTTCGGATTCTCTTCTAACAAGCTGTTTCTTTGAAGACTTTTAAGGACTAAAATTATATTATGGTGCTTACAACTCACAAGGGAGTATTTTAATTCAATTCCTCCTTTCTTTTTGTTGCTTTCTTTGATCTCTGAGCAATTCATGTGATCAATTCTTAATATTTCATGATTATATGGATAAATTTGAAAAGGGGTTTCCTTTTTCAAGTCTATCATGTGTATTTGCTGACAATTGTCAGTGTTACTAGCTTAGATGTTGATTGAATACCCAACTAAACATGTTTGCTTGATGAGTTGGGTTCTGTAAAGATCCAATCTTGAAGCTGCTCCAAGTTAAGTTTGCTATTCTATCTTTCTTGATCTTATATCCATTCTGAAATTGCGATCCGGATCATTCTATATTCTACTGATAATGCTGAAGACCCAGGAAATGTATTTGGACAGTGAAGGCCAAGTAAAAGGATAACCCGAACAATAATATAATTTGAATAGGAGGATTTTGTCAACAATATATGCTAAAGTTATATGTGATCATAGGATTGTAAATAATCAATAGTGAGCATAATTGGCAATTTGTACACTATTACAATCATGGTATTACTAAAAACAGAGATGACAATGAGAAGAAGCAGGTGCATGTACTTTCTTCCTAACACTGTGATAAGACTTAACAAACTTCTTTGTCTTCTCTAATTGCATAGTTGCATATGGTTGCACATGACATGTACTAGAAAAACCTAATAGTGATTTCTTCAGATTATTGCGTGTAATTGGTATCTGATGTTACTATATGTAGTCAAACATGAGCATTTGTATTATGAAATTTTCAATTTTGTTGATTGGTTTCTGTTGTTGTATGTATTTTAAGACATTTAACTGGTAGGAGGCAACAAAAGCAATAGAGTATTAGCAGTGAACTATAAACAGTGTGATGGAGCAAAGGGGGATATGGGTTTTCGGGTTGTACAATAACTTTAATGTCCTTTTCACTTGTTGGGTACAGAGAGCAGCAAAAAGATGTAATGTTTCCGCTGTCCAAACATGGCTGGAAATCATCAACGAGGAAGAGTTATGGAGGAGCTAAAAAAATTAAAGTAGCAAAGTGGTATTCTAATTACTTACACTAGCTTCTCATTAGGACTTAAACAGACATTGCTCATTGCTGATGGTAGTTTATCTCTCTTGAGGCCCTCGGCTCTAATGTGGAACCGATAACTGTGTAATCTCAACAGGCCTTGTCTGATTTATTCTTTGTCTAGCAGATGTTGTATCCTACAAACTTGGCATAGATATAAGGGACATCTAGCTCTTAGCTAAGAGAATCACAACTCCAAACATAAATAATCCACTGATTGCAACAATTTGGTGTTCTATGGCTAGAGTATGTTAATCAATGACCTCCTTGAATCATGCTAATTACTTCCATGTCCAACACACACCACGAGAGCCCAGCGCCCCCCCTCCCCGCCCCCCCAAAAAAACAACCCCCAAACCCAAAAAATAGAAAAGAAAAGAGAAGAGGGGAGAGAGAGAGAGAGAGAGAGAGATGAACTTTATATGCTTTGCCTTAAACGTCTTAGTTGTGCATATGTTTCATCTGCAATTAACATTGTTCTTACATAGACTATTCGATAACTCATGATAGTACAAGTTGCCTTATGATATCAAGTCTTTGAACTTAAAATGGAAGCTATTTGTGTGCACTTAATGTATTTCCTAGAGCAATCAATTAGGTAATCCATGACAATGCAGGTCGGTTTTAATGTTGAACAGTATCTCAAAATGGAAAACTTCATGGTCTCCCTTGAAATGACTCCTGTGGAGAAATCAGAAACAGTATTTCTTCAATGGACTAAGAAATAACTCGACACAAGCCTTGAATTTTATGAAGAAAAGGAGCTTGGGGAACCATCTGCCATGTTCAAAATTTAATTTTGTCAGAGTTAAATGGTACAAACTAGAGAGCGATATTCATCCTCAGAAGCTTGTAGATAGATGCACTACTGCATCCTTTTTCTCTTGCATTGCTGTTGTTCCGAATGCTTTTGAGTTTCATTATTACTCTAATCATATTTAAGTTTTTCTTAGGCAAGGAAATTGTTTCGGATTTCCTTTTTCTTTTCCTTTTGCCTTGCCTTAAGAATGGGTGTATCATATCAATCCTGAATTTATTAGTACAATGTTCATTTGCACTACCCAGAGCTGATTTGCTACATGGGTATGACTCACATTGTACCTAACCGACAGTCTTTTTTGTTCTTCAGTCACTCTCTTAATTTTCCTATTTCCTAAATCCAGATGGAAAGCATTTGTGAGAACACGGCTACTGAAGACAGAAAAGAGATCCTCCAGAATAACTTTCTCCCTGCCCTACGCTCTGGTGAATGGTGTGATATTGGAAATCGCTTTGATATGGAAGACACTCACATATGCATTCCTGACTTAGCCAGGAAATTTAGTTCGAATAAACTTGGTGAGGAAACCATCTCCTTCTATGGTGTAAGTTCTTTACCCTCATCTAACATTATATTTTCCTTGAAAGACATCTGCAACCATAAATTAACACTTGTTCTTACATGTATTAGTCGAACCTGAGCTTTAGAGGAAAGGGTAACTCTATTATGTTACACAGAGCTCACTAATGTCTTTCGAATTTGATTTCCTTGTGATTAGAATCCCAATGTTCTCTTTTAGCTTTAATCATGATTAACAACTCGCTATTGTGTGACAAAGTTGGTATCATAAATATAAGTGACATAGCTGTATCAGTGAAATAGTGTCTTCATTTAGATTCTTCCCATTTATATTAAGAGATAGACACACCGCAAAGGACTAAGAATGGGAGAATCTCCATTATCTAAAATTTGGTAATAAGTGGATCAGTGCTGATTAGCTAACAAGCTTGTTATGAAGAACGAAATAATAGCCTAATTAGGTTATGATACATGATCAATGGACCAACGTGTGGGGTCCTCACTTTAAAAGATTAGACTTGGCTTGACTGGATCAGAGCGTAATTACTTTTTTGGTGTTGAGCTTGTTAGTCCAACATTAATCATAAGCCGACACTGGATCAACTAATGTAGCGAGTTAAATGGTTATAGTTAAAAACTTGATATTGCTCAATGCTTTAATCTCGTCCCAGAAGGACTTTGAAGGTACCCATTACACATCCACAATATCAAAAGCCATATTCACAATGATATGCCCTCTTCTCTGGAGATTATCTAACGTTAGAATTTGGAGATACAAGCCATTTGACATGAAGCGTTCTTCATATCGAACTTGCAAATTACCCCTTTTCCCCCTCTTAGGCCTTGAATCTACCACCTTGTTCACAATGAGAGCTGCATGAAGAATTTGTCTAGCCCCAAAAACGCATTTTGGAATTATCCTACCATATGCCTCAACCTCTTTGCTAAAACTTAGATATGATTTTACAAGCACTGGCCGCAAGACTGATTAGTCTAGAATCTTATATGTTCTTTTCTACCATAAGGGTGGTGGAAGTACTATTCAGCTTGTCAAACAACTCTTGTCTTTTCTGGAACTTGTTGAATAATGCCAGAAAGTCATCTTGAGAACATCTCCGGTTTGCTTGAAGGAATACCCAGGTGTAACCATCCAGTTTCGGGACTGTATCATCATTACAATCCCTGAGAGCATTCAATAATTTTTATCAAAGGGTTGGTCGATCTTCTCTTTCATCTCATCACTCGTAGAATCAAATGAAAGGTTATTGATGTTACACCTCTTAGCATATGTTTCCTTGTAGAGTTCACTATAGTACATAAAGCTGAATTGGTCTCCTCCTCATACCATGTTCCCAACCTCAATATATGAGGTTTTTCCTTAAGAGTATTAGCCATCTTATGGGAGAAATGTGTATCTTAATCTCTTTCCTTGAGCCACATCTCTCTTAACTTCTGCCTTCATGAAATCTCCTCCATCTCCAGAGGATTTGCTATCTCTTTTTTACAAAATCCTCCCTCCCCCTCTCATTATGAGATAGATCATTGTTTCTGTCCTTATTATCAAGTTTCTCAACTTCAAAAAACAAAGCCTCCATCATTCTCTTTATATCCTGAAATGCTCCCTACTCCAAAATTTTGTTTTTTCTTTGACAAATTTCAGTTTATTTGCTATACGAAAGCTTGCATGCCCATTCACCTCAAACCCATCAAACCATCCTTAAAGAATCCCAAACCATTTTAACTTTCAACAACATATTCTCAAACTAGAAGGGAGAAGAGTCCCACTTGATCTCCCTACCTCCAAAAGAAGAGGTTGATGATCGAAAATAGGCCAAGGGAGAATCTTCTGAGCAACACTTTGGATAATGAGATTCCCAAGTGTTGCACAAAAGAAATCTACCAATCCTTGAAAAGGAAGGGGAATCCCTGAAGCTACACCAAGTGAACAAGACTCCCAACAAGGGAATGCCCATCAAATTAAACAAACCCTGAAACTCCTTAGATGCACGCTTTGCCTCTACCTTGACTTCTTTCAAAAGGGAACATCGCCATGTTAAAATTCTGTCCAATCATCCAGGGATAATCCTATCTGACCCTAACCTTGACAAATCACTTTAGAAACCATCTCTACTATATCTCACACCTGGACCATACACCCCTGTGAAAACAAACCAATAGCAGCAGCACCCAGCAGAGTAAAAGAAAGAGAATACAAGAATGTATGGTGGATCTTGTATAGTTGATGCAGAGCACACAGAATAGATAGATAACTTATAAGATTGATGTAAAGATTTTTGGGGCTGCACCCCTTGTTATAGCTTATTGACATTTTTCATATTTTAAAACTAAAAGGGGGCTCTAGTGTGTTGAGCTATGCTGAAATCACAACAATTTCAATGCATAATTCTGCTCTGTAACTCTGCTGGAATATTTTCCTCTTTTCTTTTCTTTTTTTCTTTTTACTTATTGCCTTTGACTCCACAAAACAGTTTGAAAATAGTTTGTTTTGATATTGGTAGATAAGAGAAGATATTTACTGGAGAAACAAGGGAGCAAGATAAGGAATTTGAGTTTATTAGGAGTACAATTATTCAAGATGTTATCATTCAATGTAGGTATTTGATGGGCATGGTGGAAAAAGTGCTGCACAGTTTGTACGTGAACATTTACCTCGGGTGATTTTTGAGGATGCTGATTTCCCACTGCAACTTGAGAAAGTGGTTACTAGGTCTTTTATGGAGACTGATACTGCCTTTGCAGATTCATGCTCTCTCCAGTCGTCTCTTTCCTCTGGAACGACTGCACTTACTGCAATCATTTATGGCAGGTGAGCAGCCCAGTTTGTTGTAGATATATGTTTTCTTTCTAATGTTCAGATCAGATTATTTCATTGTAATTATAGTTATCGGTTTATCAACGTTCGTTCTCACACATAAAAGGGAACATCGTTTGGTTAAACCAACCAAATCAATCCATACCAATCCAAACTTTCGGTTTGGTGTTTTCTGAAAAGAAATTAATCTCGGATGGTTTTCTGGTCAAACCGAACCAGTTTAGTTTGATCTGATTGAGGCATGGTTAACCGAAGCCAAACCAAGGCAATTCATATATATCTGTATAAAGACTACTCTTCATTTAGAAAATTGTTGCAATACTGGAAGTCTAGACCTCACGTTTCACCTCCTGTGCTTCATCCACCAGGTTGTAACAGTACTTAGTTTTTGTTATTGAAAACAAATCTAACTTCTATGTCAAGTTCTGTTTCTATTTTCTGAATTTATCATCTTTTTTATTTTTTATTTTCTTGAAAAACCAAAACCAGACTAAATCAACCATCTTTCGAGATGTTGGTTTTGTTTTGGTTACTGTATATGGATAGAAACTGGTTAGTTTCAAATGGAAAGCAATTGGTTTAATTTGATTTAAAATAGGTCTAAAACCAAACTAAATCAAACTATGCTGACCCCTATTATCTCATAATGATACATTGTCATGTGGGGATCCAAAAACTTGGCCAGATGATGTGCTAAAGATTCTTACACTTGGACCTAAACTTTCTCTGTCTGACCAATTGCGGGTATGAAGTAGAAATGATCATATGCAGTAGTCAAATATTTGGATAATATACCATGGAATTATTTACTTACTCATCTGACTTAATGCTCTGAACAGATCATTACTTGTGGCGAATGCTGGAGACTGTAGGGCTGTGCTTTCTCGACGAGGATTAGCAATAGAGATGTCAAATGATCACAAACCTTGTTGTATGGATGAAAGGTTGAGAGTCGAGTCCTTGGGTGGATTTGTGGATGATGATGGATATTTGAACGGGCAGCTGGGCGTATCTCGGGCATTAGGCGACTGGCACTTCAAAGGACTGAAGGCTGAAAATGGCGGACCATTGAGTGCTGAACCAGAACTTAAGCTAATAACACTGACAAAACAAGATGAATTCTTGCTAATCGGCAGTGATGGTATTTGGGATGTTTTCAGGAGCCAAAATGCAGTGGACTTTGCTCGGAGGAGACTTCAAGAGCACAATAACGTCGAGTTATGTTGCAAGGAAATAGTGGAGGAAGCCAAGAAGCGAGAGGCAGTGGACAACTTGACAGTGGTAATGGTTTGTTTTCATCCAGAGGCACCACCACCATCTGTTCTGATGCAAAGAACAAGAGTTAGGAGGAGCATTTCTGCTGAGAGTCTTCAGAATCTTAAATCTCTTCTTGAAGGATAGCATTGCTCTTTGTCTCAACTATTTACTGTAGATGGAGCCAATGTCAATCAGGAGCAGACAATCCATAATAATTTCTTTAGATAATGATGATAAATCGGTTGTTCTCAAGTATTTGTAAATACGTAATTAGACGCGGGGCATAATATCCCTGAGCTTTTTGTAAATGTATCATGAGTTAGAGAGGCTCCTACATCTTCCACTTGGTTGTCAAAGTAGGGAGAGTGAAAGAGAATAAAGCTGAAGGGAATGGTGACCCGACTTGAGAAATCATCTCTTGTACATGAATATTGTAATTCTTCAATTGTATCCAACCGCTCCCAATGAAAATAAAGCAAGGGGTACCGAACTTTTAAGTCGTTTTGTAGATGATTCACTTTGCATTGCCAAAAAACTTTTTCTCTGGCACAAGTGCATAGCTGAGGAGTGTTGTTTAATTGCCAAGTTCTTAGCTGTAAATGCTTTTCTGTTAAGTCTATTGTCTAGTAATAATTGGATTAGATCTTTTATCTGATCTGCAGCAACATATTTCATGCTAGATTATGCAACAGTACTTCTGAAGCAATATCTGACCATCTGTACGTGGATATTCTTTCTGAAAGATCAGAAGGAATGTGAAAATGCAAAGAATAGAACCACTCTTACCGGCCAGCAGCAGAAATTGCTAACCAAACCTTATCCCATTGCTACGGATATGATGACGCCACTCATTTTTTGTCCAAAGTCATCTTCTTCATTAATTCCATACACAAGCAGTTTCGACCTTTGTAACACTGTATCTTCTAATAGATATCTCTCCAAGTTATCTCCTAATATGTCCAAACCATCTCAAATGGTACTCCGACATTCGATCAAGGCCACCGTCACTTTTTCTTGTATCACCTTGTTCGTAGTCTTAACATTCTGAATTTTGCCACATATCTCATCTATGCCACTAATCTTCAGAATCCACTATCAACCCTATCTTGGATAGAACATGTTGGTACTTCATCACCCAACTCTCAGAACCATACACACCAAAGCTGGTGCCTTAATCTACTAACTTAATACCTTTTATTTCCCAAGTCTTACTCTACAATTCTAACCCAGTGATCCTTTCTCCAGACTCGTCCACCAAAACAGTGTCATCCACGAATAACATGCACTGTGTTGTTCCGTCGTCAATATTACTAATTACCTCTTCCATTATTACCCCCGACTTCCTGACATGAAACCAAATCGATTTGCAAACACCTTCGCATTTCATTCTTAACTCATCAATTTGATCTCCTAACAATTGGCACAGTTCCCAATGTCCCCGTTACTTCTCTTCCATTTCATTCTATCACGAATGAAGAACCTTCTGTCGCTCGTAATATATATATTATACAAAAGAAGGTACGTGTATTTTCGATATATGTCACATATCATCTTTAACTTTCTATAAAAATTCTCATAAAAACATTATTAGCATTGAAATTTTCCACGAATTAAATTTTAAAAATATATTTGTATTTCATTCTCATATAGAATGTAAAATTTTCATCAATCATAAAATAATGATGTTAAAAACATGCATTTCTCTCGTGCATTCTTGTAAACCAAATTATACCACGCTCATTTGTGCACCTCCTTACCTAAATTGGGAACCATTTGATCCAATAGCCTCAAAGCCATAAAGATTTCTGGGAGAGACAGACATCACAGGAATCTGATAATGAACCAGAATGGGGAACGAGCTCCCCTTAGTGTACGGTATATTATATACTTCCTTTCTTGCTCTTTTCTCCGTATCAAGTTGCATAAAAAAATCCTCATATGCCTTTGTTTTAGAGGGTGTTTATCCTCATATGCCTTTGTTTTAGAGGGTATTTGGTTTATCTTTTTTTCTAGTCAAACCGACTTAAAACTTAATTTAAACTAATAAAAATATTTATTTTAATTATAAATGTACTTTTTTAAATGATTTTAAGTGAAAAAAAAAAACCCTCTAACCTTAACTTTTGTTTTTTTATAGTTTTAAACATTTTGAAAAAAAATAAATTTGACCAAATCATTTAGTATCTTATCCTTACCTTTTTATCTTTATTACTAAAATATTTTTACTATTTTACTTTATACTTATTTTTTAAAATTCTATTTTAATATCTTTAATAATTATTTTAACTATATAACTTACTTTTCAACCCACTTTAATCAAATATGTAAATACTTATTTTTATAACTATAACTTTTTTTCAAACGCGTAACTACTTAAAGTTGACAATAAAAAAAAAAATCACTTAAAGTTAAAAGCGCTTTAAGTAACTTTTTTATAAACCAATCCAAACACCCTCTTAGCCTCACTAATTGCTTTCCCTGCTTGCTTTTCAGACACTTATAACGGAGAAATTACTAACTACATCAAGATCATAACCATAATAACAATGCCATGCACCATGCTAGTGAAGAGATTATTCAACAACCCTCATAACAACGTGATAAATTATCAACAGCAATAATATTGTTAAACTAAGTAATAATACTATTATGCACCAAGGGACACTACAGCTACCTGTATGTATAGACCATACAGAAAGTCTACAAACACAAAGCAACTTGAGTAAGACCCATTAATCTCAGAACTTCAGTTTTCAGGAAATGAATTTCAGACTGTGCAGAGGGAGTTTATCCGCAAAGCAACTCGTCTTACCATCGTTCCACAAATTCCTGGAAAGAAGCAGTTTCCCATGTTGCTCTATTGTACTGCCATACACAGACCATTCTAGAATCAAGTTCTTAAAGCTGAGAGAAGCAATCCACAAGATCACAGCAAATGATGCAAAGTATCTGGCAGCAGATGCATTGGCCCTGCTCTGAGGTTCGTACCTCAGGGATATTTTTTCTGCAGCCCACTTGGAGGATATCTGTCAACTGATTCAACAGCAAATAGCTCATTGTGTTCTTTCCCTCCACAACTTGGTATGCAGTCTGGAACTCCTGGAGAGACTCAAGAATAAATAGACAGCATCTACCCCATCCTTGAGAATTTCTTCCAAGGACCTGTTGCTACTAGTTGACAATCTCGAGCTCCAATATATACCAACAAGCCATTTGTCGATTCCAATATAAAACGGGTTAGGAAAGCTTCCTGTCCGTACATTCCACACTTGCTGTGCAAATTTCACGGAAGGTGTCTTGGTCAGAGGCCATTGTATAAAGATGCATTGGTATTTTATAGCACGAGTAACTCCTAATACTTCTGGTTCAAATGCTCAGAGTGTCTGACATTGACTTCCAAGTTTTACAAACTCAGTTCGATCAGACAAGAATTACTTATCAATCTAATGAGTCCAATGAAAGCTGTCCTACACAATTTCATTGGCCTGAATGCCAACTTTGCCATTCATGTTCGTTTATACGCAAAATATAAATGACTTAGGAAATTCCAACACCAGCAAACACAAGTGCAAACTTATTAGACAGTATAACTTGATATCAAATCCGAACTTTCAGATATTAAGCTACAACAGACGCTTATAACAACCAAAAGACAAGCAGGGCCATAATTAAAATGAAGATGAGAATGAACTCAACAACTTGGCACAAGTAAGACTCTGGAAAATGGCACAGAGCCACAGGCTTACCAAATGCAAAAACGCTTGTATTCAAGGCCACATGAGAAAAAAGTTAAACTTTTTGGACATTTATGAGCAGCATTAAACTATTTGGACATTGATAAGCAGCAATTGAAGTAAGTATTAACTTACCTCTTATTTGCATAAAGCTTCTCGAGCGTTATCAGTGACGCATCAACTCAGAGGAGGCCAGAAACTGATTAGAAGAAAGAAACCACCACAAATAACAAGCATAGAGAGTGTCAATAAAACTATGATAATTGTTAAGTCAATTATGCTGTAAATTATCATCCTCACGATTTCTCCACAAGTTCAAAACCGAAGTTGTGAAAAGAACATTAGACCATCAGATCCACCATTTGGAACTCACCACTCAAATTAGGAGCTTGTTTGAAGGAAGAGAGAGGGAGGGAAGGAGGGAGAGTTTATACTTTTACACGTGAGAAACGGCAAAGGAGTATCTTCATATTTATTATCAGACAAAGAATGTGTGTTAACATCTGTAAAGAGAGAGAGGGAGCCAGGGAGGGAGAGGCCGTAATTTTACACCTGAGAAGGGAAAGAGAGTATCTGTTTATTCATTCTCATATTAAGGAACATTGTATATCATCTGAAAGGCACATTGTTCTAGTTTACAAAGCCCTAAAAATTTCCAAGTGCACTCCATATACAATCTGCAAGAGGTAAAAGAAACAAAGGTATAGGTGTGGCAACTCAAAAATACATGAATTTTTAGTTTGTGAAAGACACCAAGAAGAAGCACGCACGGCAATTCAACAATACACAATGTCGCTATGCCTCCTCCAAACGCCACTGAGCATGTACAGAAACCATCTTTCCGTTACATTACTGAATGATTCTGCAAAGACGGGAGATAATGAAACTACCAGTACCATCAGTCTCCTCTTTGTTCCATGTAACTCATCTCAGTCTAACTACAAAACTCTTCAACATTTGGCAAAGAATCCATTGAATATTCTTACAGTAGAAAACCATCGTAATCTGCAAAATGATGCCTGGAGGGATCATAATCAATGAGCCAGGAAACTGAACCAGAGCCATTTTCCTTCATTCAACTTTTCTTCAATCTCATGTTTTACCACACGGATCAATAACAATCCAGCAATGGATATCGAAAGAATAAGCATAAAAAATACATTGTTCCATCCTCTGGTAGAAATATATCCAGCTAAAAGAGGTCCAATGGCTGCACCTACAGAACCAGTGCCATCTATTATAGCAGTCACAGTAGCTAATGCACGGGAATTCCCTTTAATTACGCTCTGAGTACCAAGGTCAGCTGCAACTGCTGTTGTAATAAGTGCATATGGCCCATTCACAAGTAAACCGGAACTAAGCATCAAGGTGATATTCAATAACATAGATACACTTCCATAAATGCGATAGAAGAGAAGGGATGGAATTGATATCAATAAAAATATAACAGCAGTAACAGCACGAGCTTGAATAGTATCAGAAACGAACCCTGCCAAAATACCTCCAATGACTCCTCCAACATCAAAAATTGTTGAAAGAATCCCAGCTGTTTTGTGTGACAAATGCACCCCTGCAACAG
Organism: Cordia subcordata; assembly: GCA_028554755.1. NCBI lineage: Eukaryota > Viridiplantae > Streptophyta > Magnoliopsida > Boraginales > Cordiaceae > Cordia > Cordia subcordata. The sequence continues at coordinate 13,918,341 of JAPTOF010000008.1, forward strand.
CTGCAATATGTACACAGATATCAAGATACAGAAAAGCACAATTAGTATCAACTGTTCTAGCAACCAAAGAAATGCCTATTACATTGACCTTCAGCATTACATGATAAATCGTATTTCTTACAAACATGGATTTGTAGAATCATTGATTGTAGGTAGCTTTAAATTTCACTCAGCTTTCTACACAAGGCTGCTCATCGTAGGAGTGTAAGTATATATTCTAAACCATGCAAGTTAAAGCCAAGGTAAATATTATTTGGACAACCACCAACCACATCGAATCATAGTTATTGAAGTTGTAATCATGAATCAAACAATTCAATACAATTCACCAAAAAATCAGTACTGTATATTAACTGGATTGTAAAGAATGCTCAAACATATGCCTAATTGCGATGAATCGTGTAGTATTGTAACAAATTGTACGATTTCCTGAACCGAAGCAATTCATATTCTACATTCAAGCCCAATGTAAAAGTCCATTTTCTAAAACCAGATTAAAAGCACGTTACAAACATAAAAAGTACAGAAATGATGCCCATTTGAAAGAGAATTAAAATATATTTATATAATCTAGACAGTAACATTTAATTGCCTCTGCTTTTTGCCACTAGGAATACCTAAGAGCAACAAAAACATGTACCAATATTCATTCAACTAAAGTATTTTAATTCAAAACAGCTAATGGAAACATAACATATCAGTTTTATCTATTCTTCAATTTGTGGTTGAATTGTTGTGATTCATGAATCTAATAGGATTCAAGACTCGATTAACAATTTGACAATTATGAATCAAATATAGTTCATTAATATCAATCTTTCTGCTACACTATACTACAAATTGATTTTACGGATACATCTCATCATTTGTTTTCTCAAGCATCAAACTAGTACTTTCACAATCTATAAAGATCAGGGTAAATTACCTGTGTGCCTTATGTAGAATGGTAACCAGTACAAGAAGGTGTAAGCCACAAGCTTAGAGAAGAACAGACAAAATGCAAATGGCGCCACTCCTGGCAACCTCCATGCCTCCAAGAATCCAATGGCAACAGAACCCTCTTCACCATCAAATGCAACCACTCCTTCCTCTTCAGCTTCAACTTTTTCAGAATTCACCAATGCTACTCCCTCTACATTCATCTCAACCTCCTTTCCAGGAAACTCAAATCCGATATTTTCAGGGCTCACAACAAGAAACATATACACCATAACTGCCACAACAATGATGAAAATTCCAGGCCATACAAATGACCAACCCCATCCAAATCCCAAGACTGATGACGCCACTACTGAACCAATAATATTGCCCACTGAGGTATGGGAATTCCAAACCCCCATGACCAATCCTCTCTTATCCTTCCCAAACCAATTCCCCACCACTGCCACCACACAAGGCCACCCTACTGACTGAAACAACCCACACAGAACCTGAACAATCACGAAAAACCCAAATGAATGCACATCAAGAAAGTACCCTAACCCGAAAACCACCACAAAGACACCACTGCCCACCATTCCAACTGTCAAGAAAATCCTTAAATCGATGCTATCACCAATGTGCCCTGAGAAGAACATCCCAATAGAGTACGACAACAGGAATGCAAGATCAAGCTCCCCAAGCCGGTGGGGCCCACGGGTGCCGTTAAACGGGGCCCACCCAGCAGTGTCATTCCCAACTGGGTTTTGCGTGACCTGAGATGGGTCGTGATCGGATTTCGAAGTTAACGTGGTGTTGGTGGTGATTTGAATTTCAGGGCCCAATACGGATTTCACTATGCTGGGAGGTTTTCGGGAGGCGTGGAAGGCGGCGTAGGCGGTGAAGGTGAGGAAAAGGACGAAGAATTGATGGAAAGTTTGGGTTTTGTTTGGTGGCTTGAGGTTGGGGAAGATGGTGATGCCTGGTGGTGGTGGTTTTGATTGTGGTGCTAGGGTTAGGGTTTTGAGTTGCATCATTTTTGGTTTATAACCTTATTTGTCAATATAAAAACTCAAACTATATATCTATATGTTTGTGTTGATAGATATTTGAGAGTATATAGTATATATAACAATCTGTAACATTTACAACAATCTACACAAGAAAAAGAGGGGAAGATGGGGGAAGATCAAATAAGATCACATAGAGGGGATGATCTATCATCTATTTTCTTGTTCTTTGTTCTTCAATGGCCCCCCCGACTTTTTCAGTCATTGGGGTGAAGAGGAAACGTTGAAAGAAGAAGAGGCCTTTAAAATGATGTCAACCTCAATGGTGGATTTTCCCGTTCAAAACAGAGGAAAATCTAAGTAGGACAAAGATTTTATATAAACCCATGTACTTCTTTCACACTTTCTAGCCTTTAGTCGCAAAAGAAACAAGCCGTCGTTTTTTGATTTATTTATTTAAAATTTGATATTCATATAATTACGTGTATTTTATATTTAAGATTGCGACAAGTATATAATAAACACACAATAGTATATAATTTGAAAATTATATGTGCTGGATATTAGATTGTGTTAGTAGTGCAATACACGGATTTTGATATAAATTTGATATTAAAAGTTTTATAGTTTATTTGCTGTCTTAATAGATTTTTAACATTTTACTTCAATTAATAGATGCATAATTATTTATAATATTTTTTTTTGAAAATAATATTTACTTTTTATTTGATGCAATTATGTTCTTTCATTCACCTTTAAATTATTGCATGCTATGTATTGTATCATTTTATATATGAAAAAATTATGTATTCAAATGGTTTGGAAAGAAATGTAAAATTTTGTATTTGCATCTTAATTTTCTTATTCATGAACCAAAATAAATGCATTTATTCATGAGGGATCAAGTGGTTGAGACTATCTTTTCTAGCAGTGAGGTTCTAGATTTAAATTGGCATTGTGGTGGGGTTTCAAGAGAAAATAAAAGGAACAAAAAGAAATGCATTGATTCATGAATAATAAAGTCAATAAATTCAGGAATAAAGAATACGTTATTCCTTGAATTCATTGATTTTACTATTCATAAATGAACGTCTTCATTTTGCATAATAGGTAAGAAAATTAAATTACAAATTACAAAGCTTTACACTAATTCATAAAAAGACAATCATAGAATTATAGAACATAAGATTCATAAATTCTTTAAAAACAATTAGGGTGTGTTTCGATTGGAGGGGGAAAATTTAATAAAGGAAAGGAAAGGAAAGGATTATAAAGGAAATGAGAGAAAATGAGCAATTCATGTTTGGATTAGAGTTTTTTTGTAGGGAAAAAGAACATACAGAATTATGAGTATCTTGTGTTTGATTAGAAAGGAAATGGAATGAAGGGATAAATTTTATATGTAAAAGATTAAGAGTGAATGATTTCAAGAATCCTTTCCCTCTATTTTACCTCAATTTGGAAAGATTGAAAATAAAGGATTTAAGGAAATTTTGCTTTTTTTTTTTTTTCAAAATCCTCCCTCTCCCAATACGTTCAAAACAAACAAGGGATGGGACACTAAAATTCCTCCCTTCCCTTTCCTTTCCCTCATTCCCCTCAATCCAAACAGCCCCTTAAAGTATTACAAGAGTGCACATTATTTTATTTATTTATTTATTGTGAAGTAGTGATACAAATTAACCTGATACAGAATGGCTACAGTTAGACATTTAGGTGTTGAATTGTATGCAATAATAAGTTGGGAATGAAATAGCGTTTTTGGTTCTTCATTAAATTGGCAAATTTCACATTGCCTGACTGTTATTGTGCACCTTAGGAGGATTGTGCACCTCCTTAGCAGTGGCATACATGCGTGGCAACAACAGACAAAAAAAAGCAAATCAGTAGTATATTCTAAAGTTATACCTGGAGAGAGAAATATTCCTCCAGCTCGTCTTTTGTATCATATATTCTTGTCATGTGTCCATTTGATGTGCCATTTGGCATGTGGACCTTTCTTTAAATATTGTCGTGTGGGTTTTCCTTTTTTTTTTTTTTTTTTTACACATCAGTTTTATCAAATAATGGGTATATATGTAAAGTCTCCCACACACTTTTTGATTCTTCTTGATATGCATTTTTTCATCTACTCATATTTTCTCCTTTTTTTTTTTTTTGGTTTCTCTCCCAAATATTGAATCCCTATTATTGCTTTACACTTTGCAGTGGAGCTTTACCTTGCTATGGCTGCGTTTCAAGTTATCAGTATCGTTTTGACTTCCCCAGATGAAACTAGAGCTATCGGGTGTCAATTTGTGATGATTCTCAAGATGGGTTTTCTTGTTGCCTATATAAACAAGTTTATACTTTCTTTTTTCGCTATTCTTGCTCTTCTTCTTCGATCACTAGGTGTAAATCTATACTTTATTATTTCTCTTCATCTTCAATCTTTATTTATGATTTTATGTTCCTGCAACATTATGCATTAACAGTATATTCTCTGTTCGTGTACCGTATTCGTGGGTTTTTGATTTTTGGGTCCGATCTTTATGCGTTTCACTCATATGCATGTGTTCATTTTTTGCGTATAAATTTCAAATAATTTATGAACATGTTTATTCCAATCTTAGTATATTGTCATTGCTACTGATCATATGGACAAATTATGATGGTTTTTCGTTGTTTTTGTTGCTTTTTTTTTTAAATTTTATTTCAACAAATTTTTTATCGTTTAGTAAAGATGTTCATCAATTATTAGACGTTCATTAATTATTTTTGTCACATTTTTTCAATTTTATTTCAACAAGTTTGAAGCATTTGGCATTTCCTGATCATACATTAAGCCACGTTTGCTTATCTATAGCATGCATTTTTTTTTTTTTTGGCTTTTTGTTGATCCTTTTAGATTCTTTTCTTTTTTCTTCTTGTGGCGTACAGAGTAACAGATTTTTGGTTTGGCTTGGAAAGTCTTGATCATCAGTGAGAATTTCTCATCATTGTCATTCTTTATCACCAAAATCACTGTTGCTTCACCTTTCCTACAGCAATTATTGTGTTTCAGGCCATGATGATAGCTTTCTTGGAGTTTTGATTGGCCTGTAACGAGTAGACCCGTATCTTGGCGAGGCAAACCATGATAGCATTTTGTCTGCAACTGGGTATTTGCAGCCATGGCGTGTGTCTATCCTTTTGCCTTATCATAATAGAATTTGAGCCTAATATTCTTTCCCTGAATGGCTTCCACTATTTGTTTACATAATGTGTTTTGCTTTGTTTATATATGTAATGGTGCAGCACATAATGTATGGTTTTGGAGATGATCCTAATGCAAGTCTATTTAATAGTTTTGTTTGAAGATTTATTTATTTATTTATTTTTTTGTTTATCTATGCTATGCCATGTAGTTTTTATCTTTGTGTTCTTTCATTTTTGTGGTGTACTTAAGCTTAAAACACAGGAGGTGGTTTTCTTGATCATTTTATGCTTTCAGTTGAGTTTGGGTGGAGAGATTGTTTGTTCTCTTAACCCTTGGTAATATGTATACTTTGTTCTTCTTATTTTAGTTTAATATTTTTGTTACCTGTCTGTTAAATGGTCATGCATCATCCTTAATATATTAACTTTTTTTGCTCTCTTTATTTTTGGTTCTACTTTTAGATTTGGTACTTGAAGGTATTCCGCGTATTTTTCTTTTCCTTTTTTTTAATAATATTTTTTCCCTTATTCCCATCTTGCTTTTTTACAATTTGATTTTTTACTATACGATTTTAATATCTTTCTATTACATGTAAGCTTGACATTATCTTTATTAGTTCTGCCTTTCGAGCTTCTATGATAGTATGTTCATACTAGCCCCAATAATCTAATCCCTATTTGTGCATTTTTTTCTCCCTTTTTTGGGTTTGTTAATTTACATGAAGTACTACGACCAAATGTTCCACATGTCTCCCACCTTTTTACTTAATGGATATGTGTTTCATTGAGATATAAAGTGGCTGCATATCTGATGGAAGAGTATCACTCTTGTGGGAGTTGAAAAGCAAAAGGATGGAAGAGAATTGATGACTTTTAAGAATTCAGATGAGCTTAGCACCAATTTGGTGGAGTTTGTAGCAGAAATATTAAAAGTTGCTGTAAAAAGAGCGTGGCATTTTTGCCTTTGCCTTACCTTTTGGCTCTTTCATTAGCTTGGTAAAGTACATGAGCACATTTTCCCTTTTTGGGAGGGGAAGGGGGCATATATTATTTCTTCCCTCTATTTATTTTTTTTTCTATTTAGCATACACCCACTTCTTAATATACTATCCAAGTTTAGATGTATCTTAGGATCAACCAATTCTCAGAACCGTCAAGCAGACTCTTGCTTTACTAAATGATTCGCCAAGTCTAACCTTATAATGAAAAGTAACAAGAGCTAATATTTGTAAGCAATAATGTACCTCTATTTACTTTTACTTCATTTAATGAAATTAAAATGGAATTATTACTATATGTAAATGGGAAAATTACTTATGTGATCACACCAAGACAGGTTTCTTCAGGTCACTTTGTTGCATACACATTTGACTTTGTATAAGTCTGATTTTTTTAACTTTTTTTGGACTCTGTACCACATGCATAATCAGCTTATATTCCTTTAGCCTTTTTTGCTTTTGCCCTTTGGGAGTTGGATTGCTCTGCTTCGCCAACTTTACCTCCAGTAATCTAGTTGTTGTTGTGTCATACTATGGTATTTTTCTTTTTGTTGGTTTTTTCAAATTTCAGTTGTCTCACTTTTGGATATTTGTTTCACCACACTATATTTGTCTAAACTCTCTCACCATACATAGAGAACTTGCCGAGCTTTACATTTAAACTAAGGCAAACCTTTTTACATTTTGGCACGCATCTTCTTTCTCTCTATATGCCTTCACTCCTTATATATATTCACATAGCATCACCCTAATTAAGAGATCGTATTTTGGATCTAATGAGGATTTGTAGCCTTTTGTGCTTGAGGAAGGTGCTTTGATATATTTTGATTTGACTCATGGTTCTGTATTTGTTGTAAGGGCCAATATAACAACTTTGGATCAGATCATATGTACTTCCACTTTTGGGATTTTGCTAAGCAGATAGTTTGGCATGTCAATACACAATTAGTGTGTTTTAGGGATGAATTTGTTTGAGATCATAGTACTTGATATGTTGTGTAATACTACTATATGGATGATTGAATGTATTTGCATGGTGGTATGAAAATTACAAGCTTATTTTTGAAGTATTTTTCACATAAACTTTGTTCTGTTCCAGTTTCTCTTGTGCCATATTTTAAGTACACAGGTATGTTATTTAAGCTTGAAACCAAGTTCGTATTTATATGGCTACATTGATCTTTTCATTTGTCAACTAATTGGTTTCAAGTAAAAGTTCATTTGGTCATGTAAAAAATGGCTTGAAATGTGAAATTAAGGGAATAGTTCTGAGTGGTTGAGACTACCTTCCTCGAGGCAGGGATAAAATTTGAAAAATAGAATTAGCATTAGATTTGTGGCACCCATATGAAATAATATGTCTTGGTAAGAAACCATATGAACGATCACAAGCATTTGATATCCTCTTTTCCATAAAATGAAATCTTACTTATACAGGTCATATTTATACACTTATTCTCACCTCCGATTTTGTACCACCTTTGCAAGATGCTCCACAAATGCATGACATAGATACAAGTTAAGAGATAACAAATAGAGTCACTATACAGGATTTTCTACAGGACCATATAAATGACTCACCCATGCATGCATCTATTAATCTTTTTCTTTTTAAAAGTTCCCAATATTAAAGTTCATTTTTATTTGTTCATTTTTATTTGTCTTAAGTGTCAATTATCAAAACTTTACTTCTTATATGTTTCACATGTAGGAAAATAAAAACTAAATCAAGTGTTTTGAATATATGCCTGCAAATAATGTGGCTGATATTATTGCCAGGCTGACTAGGCAAGGTCAATTGGGAGCTCATTGGGTTTGAAACATCCACCATCTGGAGTAAATTTTTGTTGATGATAACCTTTGTTGGGGTTGGATAACTTCCGATGTTGTTTCCCTTTTTGTTTGGTGAAGCTGGTGATTTGTATAAATTGAACAATTATATATTTACTGTTTCAAGAGTCACAAACAAGAAAGAGCTTAAAATTTTGATTCATGATGAGAAGGGTGTCCTTTTCAACGAAACTGTAAATGTAATTTATGAAGAAGTATTCCAAAATATAAGATAAAATATTATTTAAGTTTTCAATTTTGCATTTATTTTGTTTACTTTCTTTATGTGTACTTTTATATTTTGTATTATTTTTTAAAATTTTGTTTTATAATATAAATTAATTAAGTTAATTTATTTGACCTCCCCGTGCGACACATGGATGGTTACGCTAGCCATGCTTTATAAAAAAGAGAGATAGAGAGAGAGAGAGAGAGAGAGACAAGAAATAGATCTGAATGTTGTCAGCTCCCATTTCATGCTTTTGATCTGCTCCCTTCAATGGCATCAGGCGTAACGGAGAACCAACCGTATTCATCCATTCTAATGCCCTGATCGTGATGGAAGAAAAGGCCGTACATTTGGAGAGATAGTACTTGTTCACCAGTAGGCTCACGCCGCCTTCTCTTCTGGGTCTTTAATTTTTTCGCTTTGACCATCACTAATCACAAAAAGAAAAGAGCACAAAAAACACTCTGAAGAGAAAAGTTTGATTGCTATTTGTTACTAGTTGTGTGTGTTTTTATTATGTGTTGTACCTCTTCTTTGTTTGAAAAGCTTAGCTGCTTCTTTGAGTGGGCCATTAGTGGCTGATTTTATGTGAACCCAAGCTCTAGTTGAACGAGGTTTCAACAAACTTGTATTAGTTGATAGCAAGCTTAGATAATTTTGTAAAAATATGAGAAAAGTGATATTATGTTCTGCATTCAGTCATGCTTTTGGAAAAAAAAAATAATAAATGCCCCATATATACATGGATATGTATATCTATGTGCATATGAAAATGAAGAGCAATGCCTAGATTTATTGGTTGAGATTTCAAATTATGAACATACGAAAAATGGCTATGAGCATATTGTAAATGAGTCATGAATATACAATTTATAAGTTGTGAACATAGAAATAATTTATAAATTAAGAACAAGGTACAGCTCCCAACTTCTGAGATCTGTCAACTTATGTTTAGTTGTAAACGTATACTGTAAGAATGGTAAATAATAAAATTTTATATTAATTTTTATTGATATATAAATGAGATCTATAAATAATTTAAAATTGTGAACCTATAAAATAAAGTTTTGAACATATAATACAAAATTTTAAATGTGCATAATGTTCACATGCATGTATAGTGCAAGCACAAAGAAGTGCACAGTGTTTAGAAGGAGCATTATACGTGTGGTACACGATATTAGAACTCTTTTTAAATCTCATGATTAGTATAATGTAATGAACAAGAAAATCTCATCTTGGAAGAAATTCTATTCTTATAAATATGCGAATAGTCATTCCTAGCAAAACCCATCGGAATGAGATTTTATGTCAAATGACTAAAATATTCTTTCAAAATTAATGTTTAGCATTTTATATTAAAATTAAAATTAAAAATAGAAATAGAAAATAAAATAAAAATAGAAATAGAAAATCAAAAATAAAAATAAAATTTTAATATTAAAAATAAAAGTAAGAAATAAAACGAAAAAGGAAAAAAGAAAAAGAAAAACTAAAACTAAAATTAAAATTAATATTAAAAAAATAAAAATAAAGACAAAAATAAAAAGTTGACCATATTATATATTCATATACATACACATATTATCATTATTATTATTGTTGTTGGAATTATTGCATTTTTACCTATTTAGATGATTTTAAATAATTGATGCTCATGATTACATTATTGACTAATTCTAAGTAATTGCCTTGAGTATATAATTATATAATCTATATTGGTGATTATTTAGAGTTGAGTGATCAAGGATGAAGCCTTCTTGGAGCCTGAAGTGAAGACCATTAGTTGAAGCTTAGTAGAAAACTTGTACATTGGTCTTGTAGCTAAGCTTTCTTAGAGCGTCTTTGGGAGTGCAGTTTAGCAGTTAAAGAAACAGGTTTGACAGAAAAGTGATTGTATAAGGTGTTTGGTGATGGACAAAACTGGGTTTTGAAATGCCTAAAATGAAGTTAAAAAGCATCAACTATACTACTTTTTCTCAAACTGCATTTTCTAAATAGCAGGTTTACATTATACTCTTTGTTAATTACAATAATTACAATATATTCTTTATAATTAAAGATTAAGTAAATTAATTAAACAAAATTTTAAATCTTAAATTTAAAAAATTAAAAAATCATTTAAAATTTAAAAATAAAAAAATAAAAAATAAAAAGTGAAAATTAAAAACAAAGGTAAACTGACTTAAACAGTTTGTTTGGCCTTAGCACCAAATAAGGGTGCTAGTTGGCCTTAGGGTTGACTGGTAGTTCCAGTGAGTCTTGTAGTGTTACTAGCTAAGGCATGGTCAACCAGTAAGGATAATTGGTATTGCTGGAGACTTTCAAAACTAGTCATTGGGGTTTTCACTTTTTGCAATTAAAAATACATGTTGTTATCCCCAACATTTAACAACTTGATTTGAGCTCTCTCTTTCTATACACTAGCATTCATAGCTTTCACTTGCACTAAACTCAATTATTCATTACCATTGATCAAGTTAATTAAGCTATTAAGTTGCCTATCCACTTTGAGTAATATAGAAATGTACTCATACCTTTGTAGACACTTTGCTATGTAGAAGATATTGTAATCCAAAGTTCCATTGTTTTCTTCTTCACTATTGGGTAGTATAAGTGTTGTGATTAATCTCGTGAAAAATAGAGTGAAGGGTTAAAATTTTTTAAGTGTTGGGTGAACACTTGAGGTCCTTGTGGTGAATTAAGGCATATAAAAGTTGTTCTATACTTCTATAACGAACAAAGCAAGAAGCTAAAAGTTATAGTGAAACTTCTAAAATCCTAAGAAAAATCTTAGGTGGTGGACTAGTCTCAAAGGAGTTTGGACCACCTTAAAATCATTGTGTTTGACTCTCTTCTCCCTTAACTCCTTTTCGTTAGTTATTTGTTTGCTTATTACTTCTTGCTTTATCACTTGTCATCATAGATCATTTTGGTAAACTAAAAAGAACTTATTTTTCTCTACTTTGCGTCAAAAATCCAATTCACACCCCTCTCTTAGATTATTTTACTGCACGATAATTATTTGCTTATTAAGGTTATTAATATAAATTTACTTTATATTAGTTTTGATAGTACTTTAGTAGTATTTTGTATAATTAATTTTATTACTATTACCATTATCACCAATTTTATTGTTGTTGTTCCTATTATTATTACTAAATTACTATTACTATTATAATGTATAAAATAATATAGGTAATCTTGGCTTTTTATATAAATAATTTCTAATAGTAACTATCAAACATGGATTTAGAATCAATACAACTATTCCTACAATCATTCTTAGAGTATACTAAGTATGGTATATTCATTACCAAGTGCATTCCATTTTTAAGCTCATTTCATTCCTTAGCTTATTCCGTTCCAGTCCAAATTCATTCTATTATACCAATCGCCATCTTAATGATAATAACAGTGTATGAAAACTATTAAAAGAGAAGGAACTCCTTTAATATTGTAATACCGGATAGGCATTCGTCTTAAGAAATATTCATCCAACTAATCCATCAAATCAACATCTAAAAAATAAGATAAATTTTTTTTTTCAAAAATAAAGACAGATCCAAAATAAGTAGATAAGATGCCATCTTGACCAAAACACAAATTCATTAATCCATCATATTGTCACTAAGAATATTTTCAATCATGTCCTGTAATGAACGAGTTTAAATCTTCTATTTCAATATGCTTGTGAACATTCTTAAACGACACTTGAGTGGTAAAGACTTCCCATGATAAAGACTCAATTTAAGAAGTCCTTTTTGAGCGATATTTAGCTATTTTAAAAAGTAGCTTGACATTATCATAAATATGAAACAGACAAAGTATCATGCATCAAGAAGAGCTAACTATCATAATGGAAAAAAAAAATATTAAAATTTCATCCAAGGATAACTAAAATCTAGACAAGGAATTATTAGAAGAAAAAGGTAATATTTCATCAAGTTCAACATATGGTTTTGTGCTTTAATTCGTGACCTACAGCTTTGTGTTGAGCATGGATGGACTAATGTTTGGATGGAATTAGACTTTCTTCTTCTTGCTGTCAATTTTATTTTGAGCGACATGAGTGGCCCTTGGTCTATTTGTTATGAAATTATCAAGGCAAAACAGCTTCTTCAGCAAACTAATGGCAAGAATTTCACACATTCTGAGAAGGGAAATGTTGTTACAGATGCGTTGGCCTGTTGGGGTGTCGGACTCTCGACTGACATTTGTAGATAGTTGGTGAGGCTCTGTCAGTCGTTGATATTTTACACTAAGAGTGTTTGATCTGGCAATCTCTCTTTTTCAGTTTTTAGGGAGCTTCTTTTCCCTCTGTCCGTGTACTATTTTTAGTATGCAATAAAAGCTGGGGAGTTCGAAAGGTTGATTAATAAAGAGGGAAGAGTGGCTAATCTAACGTATGCATAACAAAACATGATTATAAAACAATGACATATACGTAAAGAGCTTATTATTCAAAACTTTTAAACATGACTCAACAGAGATTGTTCAATGCATGTTTCTCAAACATGGCAATCATGGGGCTTCTTCAAAAAGGGGTTTGATGCAATTTGAATTTGGGTGATTTTAATTAAAAGCGTGTGACTAGCACAAACTCCATTAAACATTAAGTTATTTGGGCGATTTTGCAATTAGGGGTTTTGGGTTTCATTTATGTTAGATCCTGTGAAGAGTCAGATAAAAGCAACTGGTAGGATAAACAATTTGCTTTTTTGACTTTACAAACATTTTTGAAAGTTTTATTATCCCTTTCAACTCATAATATCTATCATCAGAGCACATATCAATAATATGATTTTCAAGTTGAAGACCAAGAGCCAACATATCATTAGCGGAAGAGCCATCAGGATAACATTTAGCAAGTTCACGCAATCTCTCTTTTATCAAATGAAACAAAACGATTTTCTGGATTAAAACAAGCCATACAAAGAAGTAACTCGGAGTTTGCCTCTATAAATCGATTGCCAATTCTTGAAGTTGCATATCTATCACTATGTAAAATAATCCAACACGGTATCAATGATCATCTATTTCTTGTAAAGTTCTTTGACGTGATCTTCCAAGAGCAACACATAGGTCATTCATGTTAAGTATAGAAATATCATGCTTATTGCAAAATACTGAAACTTCTTTAAAAAGAATTCCATTCTTCATCTCTCATCATTTGTAGACGTTTCTTTGCCACTTCTACAAGCTTCATAGCATTAATGATGTCTTTTTCCTTTCTTCGAAGAGCTATTGACAAATCATGTGTAACACCTAATTCTCTTTTCACTAAATGGAGGTTAAAAAAAGTCAAATGATACTATTGAATTCGAAAGGGAGTGTGATATAGCTTTTTGCTCAAATAAAACATGTCTCTAGAACTTCAAGCACATTAATTACAAAAGAGAACAACCCAATCAAAATTAAGAGTGTAGAATAATGGGATCCCCATTGAGTGTCATCGGCTCATTTTAAACCCAATTCTTGGTTTAACCCCCTTTCGCTTTGTATCTCACCATGGCTAACTGCTTCAATTTTAGTTGCTTAGTTTTCTCGACCCATGTCTCATCTTTTACAAGAAGCACCGGCCATATCCACAAGATTGCTCACTAAGTTGAAAAATATGGCAACATCAACATTATTCTTGGCAACTGCTACAAGAGTTAAGTGGTTGTTTATGTGTAAAGTAATGAATGCTATATGCTAATCCATTAAAGTTTTAAGACCATTGAACTCACCTTGCGCATTACCAGCCCCTTAATAGCCTTGGGCGTTTAACCTCGATAAACTCAAACTATGCTTTGAGAGTAGGGAATCAATTATCTATTTAAGTGATACTGTTGTGTATCAACCACCTGAGCAATGCCAAGAAAGCGCTCCATGAAATTTCCTTTCTTATCAGCATAACGTAGAACAACATCCATTTGCTTTTTAGAGGATACATCTATATCCTCATCAACTAGTATCGCAATGCAGTCTTCTCTGAGGTCTTTGATGATCAAATTTACCATGTCACTAGCAGTAGCATTTATAATATCTTTTGGATGTCATAAGAAACCATTTGAATGTTTTTTGGTGCATTTTTCAACACAACCTTATCAACAACATCATTATGTTCTAGAAGAAATTTCAAAAGTTCAAGAAAATTTGCCCTGTTATTTTAACGAGATTCATCATTACCTTAGAAAGCTAGGCCTTGCTTGAGAAGAAACCTTATGCAGTTCACTGTTGTGTATAAACGTATTTAGTATTCGGTCTTAACTTGTTCAGATTGCTTCTAAATGACTGCTTTGACACTTTGTTTTTCTTTCATCAAAGCTTCACATTTTCTCATAGCATCATTGTGAACACTAATAGGACCACCAACATGCTGTGAATCCTTCAGTGACAAAGACATCACTTCCACCTTTTCTAGTATCTTGCTTAAACAAATAAAAAGGTAAGCAATACACAGCTGTCCTTGGTAATGCTATATTTTAACTAGCTTCCAAATTCATCAAACCAATTTGAGTTAAATCTTCACACAACTCCTCTAATACTTTGGAAATGTGTGATTACAAGGTTGACAAAGACCCTTTTGGATATATGCTGTTTTGATTTCATCTTGATCATTTGGATGAAAAATGATTTTTTTTTTTTTCCTTAAACTTGGGTCACTCATAAGGTCATTTACATCTATGCGACATCATGATCCACGAGCACTTCTTTCGATATTTGATAAGTTTTCTTCTAAAATATTTATCCATTGAATTGTAATTAACAGCCAAATACAAAGTTAATCAGTAAAAATAGTTAACTGAACTCACATTTAATGCAAAACATTGTATCATAATTTAAACTTTTAAATTAAAATAAAAAATGATCGCAAACAACAAAAACTGCCAACTTTTAAGAATTATAGGAATATAATAATTAGTAAACAGCATTGCATAATTACATTTCATCTTATCAAACATCAGTAAAAGAAAATACAATCAAGAAATTATATAATAATTGAGATGTTATAAAATTAGGCTGCAATAAAGCCATTGATTGAAGATGTATCATGTACGCATATGCTATTCAGCTCTCTACTCTTGGGATGTGAGAATTAGCACTTGGGTAATAGGTAATGTTAACAACAAAATGCAACAAAAACTATTATTATCATATTAGGTCTTATGTGCACGTGAACTTGCAAGTATGTGAGAATTGCCGAATTGGGATTTGCCGGTTTGGGATTGATTATTGGGCATGTTCATGATAATCATAATTCTTCACTTTTTCTTTGTCTGCATTGCATATTGTAGGTGTTATAGAAACAGTCAAAATAGAAGTCTAATAAAAGAAGCTTTTTATTACTAAATTGGCCATATATTTACTAATTATAAAATTGGGTCATCTGTTATTTTGTTAATTTTGTAAGACTAATGTTGCCAAATTAATATATATATATTTAATTTTATCTAACTAAAAAATAAAATTTACATTGTTATCTCTTATTAAAACATGTAATTTTAAATTGAAAAGGGTGCCATTCATAAATTTAAGGTGGGTCAATATAGTAAAAGATTTTGATAATAAGACCAACAACAATAATAATAACATTTTAAATTCAAGGGGGGTCAAATAAAGTGGCTTTGTCTATGCACTTGAATGCATAAATATTGTGAAAATCTAAAACTTGTGCACATAAAGTGTAAATCTTGTGAGGGATAAAAAATTCTAAAGGACATTAAATTACCTCTTGAGTCCTGTTTTAACCAAACAAATTTTAGATTATCCCTTCACAAATTTAATATTAGTTATTCACACGGTCTTTGACATTATCGGCTACTTTCTTTATGTTCTATCATTATTTAGTTTATATCTATCAATCGCTCATTTCCTTTATAATCCACCATTATTTACTTTATGTCCATCAATCGGTCATTTTCTTTATGTTCCATCGCCATTCACTTTATATCCATTAATTAGCCGCTTTTTTATGTTTCATTTTCGTTCACTTTATGTCCATCAATCAGCCAATCTCTTTATTTTCCATCACCTTTAACTTTATGTCGGTTAGTAGTCATCATTGGAGAGATTTCGTGTTTATAATTAGTCATGCTTGAAGCTCAAATGTAAACGCAACTCTTGTAAACATATAACCATTGTAACTTTTTCATCATCATGCTTTTTGATTTCAAGTATGTCTTCAAACTATCGATGCATCCAAATTCTTGACAATTTTAATTGAAATGAGAAGTTAGCAATCATGAAACATCTTATTGATAGGAATGAGCACGCTATGAGTCATCAAAATGTATGTCGCAGTTCTATTCCTGGTCTATTTTTCTTTTAGCAAGGTAAATTGCAAGGCCACGAAAGACTATACAATGACTATTTTGCCGAAAATCATGTTTATCTTGCTAATATATTTAGAAGAAGGTTTCAAATGAGCCAGCTCTTATTTTGTTGAATTCAATCTACAGTGGAAGCATATGATCCATATTTCATCTTGTAAATAAAATTTTGTCAAGTGTTGGGGTTTGTTGTCATTACAAGATGCTATAACTAAATTATAGATGCTTGTAGATAGGGTAAATATAGATTCAGTTGATTATTATGTGAGCATAGGAGAATTCACATTACTAAGTCTGTGAAAAAATTTGTTAAGTTGATTATGAAAATATTTGGAGATGTATAGTTGAGATCACCAAACGAAAGTGATATGGCTACATTGATGGAAATTAGAAATCAAAGAGGCTTCCCTAGAATGTTGAGAAGTATTCACTGGCTGAAGTGGATAAATTGTCCAAATGCATGAAAATATATATGCCCTGGTCGTTAACATGAACTAATAATTATTTTAGAAGATGTCACTTCACATGATCTATGGATATGGCATGGATTTTTCGTATTATCTACACTACAAAAAATTTGAGATTTAGTGAAGCTAAATTTTGTTATTGTAAGTCGAAATTTCGTAACTAATGTTTTTAATGATGGCTGTTAGTAGTCATCACCTATATACAAGTTCCAAATATTTATGGTGAACGTTTAGTTCCTCCTTGTAGCAACATTAAAAGTGAAGAATAATAATGTCATTCTTACTATCTTCATACAGTGAGGAACACTACCGCTACAATAACACGTTTCAATTATGATCTTATATTAGTCACTAAAAAAATTAACATGTAGTGACAACTATAATTATCACAACTTAATCTATTTTTTGTAACAAAAACTTGGACACTATAAGAGTCACATTATTTGTGACTCATAATACCATCACTATTTAATTATAATTTTAGTGACAATTACTGTCATCACAAATTTATATTTGTTATTATGACATCAATATCATCATAGTTTAATTAATTTTATTTATAATTTTGGTAAGTTTTATTTATGTTGTTGTGATACCAATGCCATTATAGTTTAATTTATTTTAATAATAATTCCACTAAATTCGTTTGTGCTATTTTGACACTAATACTATCAATAAATTTTTTTGTGGCAATTGTAACATTAATTTTTCGAAGAAATGCATAAAAATAAAATTAAGAAATAAAAAACAATATTATCAATGGTAGAAAAGATCCAAAATGAATGGAATTCAACATCATAACAATAAGTATTACATCTCCAATAAATAGTACGATCCAAAAATTCAAAGTCCAATTACAGTATCCATGTTTGCTTCTCAATTTCCGTTGTGGAGAAACTTTGTTAGAACAAAATGTCTACATATAAATAGAAAAATGATTGTTCTGGCACAGTTTCCCCTAAAATTCTTAAAACTTTATTCGACAATCATTCTCAAAACGATCCAATATAACATAATCTTCCTCGCAAATCAATGCAAGATTGTTGTAAATATCATTCACCACAGGAAGAATTGCAATTTGAATAAGAAAAAACTCGTAACTTTGACCTTACGAGATCTGATAGTTTCAACAAAAAGAACAGAAAATGTATGTATATCAAACATGAAGTCATGGAAAAAAATAAAATAAAATCCTATTAGAAAAAACCACTATTCCTAACCATTGATTGGATATAGAATTTACCTGCCTTGTATGATGAACTAACCATGGGGCTAGATGCCACGTATCAAAGTCCTATTAAAAAAAAACCATTGTGAAATTTCACATCTTTTGCAATGCCTAGTGAACAACGTTGGAAATAGAAACATTCAAGTTATAACTAATACTATGATTCATACTATAATTAAGGTAAGCATTCCGGTTAAACACCAAAAAAAAAATTATTGAAACAAGAAGAATGAATACTAACCAGGAAATTCCTTTTTAAAGCCAAAGAAATAATGACTTCTTTCAATATTCAATTTAGAAGAAAATTGGCAAAGAACTGAAAAAGAAAAACTACAACCACTATTCCTAAATTCTTGTGAATTTCACCCTGTGTTTGCCTTATAATGATATATCACGTGGTCAGGGAAAACCTTGTGAATTACCTTTTGAAATTTTTCTTTTCTTTTTTTCATTATTTCTTCATGATTATTATGAACAAAATCCCTCTTCCTTATCTTAATCCAATTGAGCGTCTCATTTTGTCGAATCTACGTATTTTTACCACCTCAACCTTACTTTCTCAAAAATATAATTAAGGTGCTTATATTTTACTATAAATGTACATAATAACTTCTATTAAATCTTGAGAGACCTTTTTTAATAAATCTTTTGGCCCAAATGTTAGTCTTTTTTTAATTTTTAGAACCCTTTTAATGATAAATCCTCTTTATTTTTTTATTTGTTAGACTAGTGAAATCTCTTTTCTCAAACTTTTATATATTACTATTATAAACCGTCACAAAGGGAAAGAAAAGCAAACAAGAGCAGAAAAAAGAAAACTTTGACTTTTTGATCAATTATTATAACATCAACAAAAGGAGTTATAGTTTTATTTTATATATATATATATATATATATATATATATTCTATATGGAAATTATTATAAGACCAAATTGTAGATTTTTAATAGTTTGAAAATTTATTGTATATAATTATTTTAATTAATTATTAATATATTTTATTAAATCATACCGTTTATGTGATTTTTTAAAGAGATTTTTTAGGTATTGTTCTTTAAATTATTTACCCTAGTCTTTTATTAAATAAAAAATATTGATAGTGATGATAACAAATCTGACACAAATACGGTTGTCATGATCAAAATTTCTAAAAGGTGTCACAAATGAACCTTATTTTTAGTGACGAATTAGACTTTGCCATTAACGAACGATCACATTATCTTAATAAATTATAGTCATCATATGAAAAAAACCCACTAATATAATAGTCTTAATGACAATCACCAAGTTGTTACAAAAAACAAATCGAATAGTAATCAATCAATTCATTATATGTGCCTTTCGCCAATCTCCTAAAGAGTCTGAAGTATTTATTTTATTATATTTAGCACAGCCTCTTGTCATTCTATTGTCTTGTAAGTTAAATGTAAATGTTTTATAACCTATCAGGTTTCAAGTATGAGTGAACAAGGTTTGATTTGATTTGAAACAAACCAATCATACTAGTTGGTTTTTATCAGAAACTAACCAATTAGATTCTAGTCATATAAAATAATCAAAACAAACAAACATCTCTAAAGTTGGTTTTGTTTTTATTTGGTTTCGAATTTTATTAAAAAAATTTATATTTTATAAAAAAAATACAAAAAAAAGAAAATAAAAATTTACCCAATAATTTCAAGAAAAAAGCCCAATAGATCAACTTTGATTTATTTATTACAAGTTTAACTAATATATAAATAGAACTAGCATAATCAAAACCCATGCTTTGCACGGTTTCTTTTTTCTTTTTTAATTTTCTAAAAAATCTTTTCATTTATAGGGTCAATTAGAGTTCATCCTTACAAGCAAGAAGGTTAGAAGATTTAGCCAATTCGGTATGAAGGGATCTTTCAACTCCAAAGAATAGAAATCTCCTAAAATCGCATCTGGAAACTCAACAAACAAATTAGCAGTTGAAACATTGTTGAGTTAATCAAAAATACTTGGTCTGTAGAAAAGCATTAACACACATTCCTTATTCCAAAAGGGATCATAACTGTTGTAACTCATAATTACAAATTACATCCCATGATCGACATATGGCAACCAACTGCAATACGATCTTATTTTTCTCCAATCCTATCTCATATTTACTTCTAAGTACTAAGAGCCAATACCCAAAATATACATTTTGCGTAGTACACTATTGCTCTTTTAGTAACTTTAGATTTTGCATTTTGTATCAGACAAATTATAAGAACTTCCGAGGCCTTACTGCTGAAAACATAGAAAAGGCATAAAACTTTTCCTCAATTAAGGGTTTGTTTGGATTGGTTTTTTTCAAAAGCACTTCTTTTATTAGCTTTTGAAAAATAACTTTTTTTTAAAAACTGAAAATTCTAGCTTCTAAAAATTGTATTTGAATTTTTTTTAGAGTTTTAACTTTTTTGAAAGGCAAATCAAATAGTTATTGCAAATTTAATGTAACTTTTTTAAGAAAAAAAGTACTTTTTCTTGAAAAAAACCAATCCAAACAAGCTTCAAGTCTACATCACCATTTTTTTTTTCTTCCCCTCCCCCCCCCCCCCCCCCCCCCAAAAAAAAAAAAAAAAAAAAGGCAGAAGGCATGCAAAAAGGTTATCTGGCATTTTTTTTTGGAGACTTAGAACAAAGAAATGTGAAAAGAAATTGAACAAACTAACAACAATAAGAAGAAATTAGGTAAGTACTGCAATACCTCATACAGCTCAACTTCTTCCTTTTATGCATCACCTGACAACATACATTTTTGTCTATTTTATCAGCTAATGCAGAACTCTTTCCAATGTAGGCTATCAACAGCGTAGAAGATTGTCCATTCCTAGAAGTTCCTGCCGAGGATTTTGAAATAACTCTCTTCTTGTTTATTATCAATGATTTTAGTAAAGGAAATAGGTGATTGCTCATACATAAAGCCACTAGTACTATGCTCAATTACTTGGCAATTATCTTTTGGTTTTGGAGCAGGAATATGAACAAAAATGGGGAGTACTTCTATTTAGTTCCTTGCCTCTGCTTCCTCCTAGGATTCATTTAAATTAGATATTATCATGCATGAATCATACACCCCCTTGATGCTAATGAAAACATGTCTGCATTAGTATTAAAATAAGAGAAAATATAATGACTTGCAGTAATGCCATGTCCCCTTTTTAGGTTGACATAACCTATATTAAGAGGGTGTTTGGCTTTGCTTATTTTGGGTGTTTGTAAGCGCCTAGAAAAAAGCATCATTTCATATATTTTTTACTATTTAAGTACTTATAAACACCAAATAAGCAAACCCAAACACCCTCTAAGTTCCATATTGTTCTAAGTAAAAATATACTTGCTAGAAGTTAGAATGAAACAACGCAGACCATAGAAGAACATGTCCAATATGTACCTTACGCAAAATTGAGATTCCTTTGTTTCTTTTTTCAATTGCTTTCTTAGTCTCACAGTCTCGTTTTATATAAACCAATAGTAAAAAAGAAAATAATAAAAGTAGTAGGACATTACCATTCTCCAATCTCAAATAAATGAAGAATTCTGAATTTTGAACCATATGATGGTAATTGCATGGAACACTATGGCCACATACCTTCAAAGGACCAAAAAGACATACTTTAAAATTTCCATCAACTAGAAGTCTCAACCGATTGCAACCAGCAAGAAAATGCTGAGTCATTGATGTGATAAAAGAAACTGTGCCTTGTTGCCCTTCTATCCGACATTCTTTGCTGTCTCCGTGGGATGACCCTAAATCCTTTAAAGCCCTGTAAATTGTTTAACACGTTTAGTGCCTTTTTGGATTGGTTTCTTTTCAAGAAAAATATTTTTTTTTTGAAAAATTACATTAAATTTGCAATAATTATTTTATTTGGCTTCTAAAAAAGTTAAAACTTTGAAAAAACCTCAAATATAGCTTTTTTTTTATAAGCCAAAATTTTCAACTTCCCAAAAAAAATTGTTAAAAAAAACACTTTTTAAAAAAACTAATCCAAACGAGCCCTTAGTAATCTTTAGTAGTTCAGACGTACTTGGATAAGAACATTGAAAAACAATCAGAAAGTGACAACCAGCAAGCAATCTACCTTACCACTATTTATTCATCATTGTATCCTTACATCACAACACATTGACTCAATTCGCCTAATACATAGAACATAATAAAGCCATAATTAGGTCTTCTAACAACCACATATGCATTGTAACAGAGTCATCTCATTATATTCAGAAAGAAGAAAATAAAACTAAAATAAGAAGGAAAATGATGATCATAATAAACTTGAGATAACCACCTTCACGGGACTAAATCTCAAGTCTATTGCAAACCTTAAACTATCTTGGGTTCATATGATTGACAGCAACGTATGTGTAATGGAGAGATGGTAACGTCTACTTCTTTGTTCCGTTTGTGAGTAGCGGGTAGAGGGAGGGTAATGTCTGATTAATGGAGAGAGAGCAAAATTATCGCCAACAACAATAACAATAACAAGAATAATAATAATGAAGAGAGAGAGACAGAGAAATGTTAAGATGGAATGATGTAACGGAGAGGGAAAGAAGGAAATGTCCAAAAGTAGGTCTTGAATTATTTTAATTTATAATTACAAAATAATAATGTAACAATGTTAGTAGTACAAATTAATAATACGATTTATACTAACTTGTGGATTTGGCAAATAGATGGGCGCTGATATGACACGCTTGTTTGAGCTGCATTTTGTATAAATTTAAACTATATATAGATATAGATTAGGGGCAAACATGGTTCGTACTAGTTTAACTAATATACACATAAAATTATAGAACATAGTTTGTTTTTGTTTGGTTAATGTATCTATTTTAAATCAAACTAAATCAGTTAATTTGCATTGGAAACTAATTAATTAGTTTCTAGTCATGTAAAAGGAACAAACCAATATGAAGTTTTTGACCAAAAATTTAATGGTCAAGTGGTATGTCTCCCACCTTTAGTGAGTAGGTCTAGAGATCAATTTCCGTTAAATACATGTTGTAATTAACTTTTTACCTTTCTTTAAGTAAAAAAAAAAATAATATGAAATTTTTGGTTGATTTGGTCAATTTGCCCAACTCATGTTCACCCTTAATTTTAGGAGCAATGGTTCACTATCTAAATGTTAACTAGCGAGTAACTACCAGTGACCAACTTAAATATCATGAATTCAAGTTAGTAATATAATTAAAAATTATTAAGTGTGATTAAGTTATGAAATAGTCAATTAAGGTAGGAATTTAATAATATAATTAAAATCAATTAAACTAATTGTGGTTAGGTTACATAGATTAATATTTAGTGACTGGATTTAAAAGAAAAAAGAATGATAACTAAAAAGTAAATATAATCATATTTAAATTAATGACTAACAAAAATAAAGTCGAAAATAAAATTTGACAATTCATTTTATGACTAAAAATATATTTATCTATACATGCAAGAGACATTTATAAAATTGTCACAATTATGACAAATAACTATGATATCATTACTACTAGAAATTAATAGAGACAAAAAAATTCTGTCACAAACATGTAAAATTTCGTCTCAAAACTTGTTTGCGACGGAATTTGAGACGAAAAATTTCCTTTGCAAAAAGCCCCGTCTCAAATTTTGAGATAGAATTTTCCGTCTCTGTTTGAGACGGAAATCGTTTCCGTCTCAAACACTGTGTTAAAATTCGTCATTGACAACATATACTGACGAAATGTTCCGTCTCAAAAGTCTATCTCTACTTTGTGACAAAATTTTCCGTCTCTAATTGGGTTAAAGCTATTTTATTGTTGACGAAATATAGCGACTAAAAAATTTCCATCTCAAATTTGAGATGGAAATTTCCATCCCAAATTAGTCTTAAACTATATGAAAGATGTTGACAAAATGTTCCGTCTCTATTCCGTCACAAATCTCACCACGTTTTTTGAAAAATTCTGGCTCAATTTTGTCTCTAATGTGATTGAACTAAAATAATTTCCATCTCAAATCCGTCACAAATACAATTTAACTAAATTTATTTCCATCTATAATCCGTCGCTAACGCAATTTGACTAAAATATTTTCCATCTCAAGTCCGTCTCTAATATATTTTTTGTTGAAAATATTTTACCAATTTATTTTGTTATCCAGACCTGTTAAACTATAATTATATACCAATACATCCATTCATACCAATCCATTCATTCATGTTATCCGCCCACACTTACAATACATGTCGATAATGAAGTATCTGTGAATACATTGTCCCCCACTCTTATCTTGATAATCCGTCAAGATTTAGTAGTGACTTGGGATCACGCTTGGAAACAAGTTGGAAAGATCGATATTATGAAGAAAAATTTTCTCCAAAAGCTCCACTCTCATCTGCATTTGTAAGCAGCATTTATAGCTTAAAATTAGATTCACATTAAATTTATTGGTAATTTCTTTTTTAAATTGCCTACGTAATTAACTTAGAATAAATTTTGAAGAAGTCAAGAAGCATAGTTCCATTGTTTTTCTAACTTGATTCTACTTATGCATCCAATAGTATTAAGATGAACTCAACCCCATATATATGTTAAAGTACTCTAAATACTTCATCAATCACTTCCTGTAATTAAAGCTACACCATCTTTATTAAAAAAGATATCCCATCTTTAGCCTAAACCCAAGCAAACTCTGCAATGTTTCTTCGTCTTTTACTCCTTTTTAGAAAAATTTGAGTGTATGCTACTCAACTTGATAATGTCATGTTTTGCATTGGCATCTTAGGAGTGGTCCACCTTGAAATCAATGAATTTGCTGTTAATCCTTTTTACATAATCTAAATAGTAAGTAGAATGAAAATTTTCAGTCACTTCTTAATCATTCTACGACACATTGATCTAAATAAATGAAAAATGAGCTATCATCTCAGGATTTCAAAGTTCTAAATTCAGAGTTCAAACATGGCATCAAGAGACAAGCATAAAACAAAGAGAAGCCAAGAGGTTTCTCCCCATTCTACACAAGCTCCATGTGTCTAGCCTTTATCCTCTTCTTTAAACTAAACACAAAATACTGTGGAAACTCCTTCAACTCCTCTAATGTACCATCCATCATCAACTCATTTAATGTACCCTCCATCGCTTTAACATAGTACTCGGGTTAAAATTATTCTCAATGCCAGCAGTGAACAGTGGACATCTTAAAACCATACCAATTGCATCATCCCTGGAGAATCCTACGCACATCAGATAATTCAACTTAGGAATCAACTTCTTCTCCACACTGGAAACTATATATTACCCCTCAAATTTGTAATTGGTTTATAACCAAATCAAATGCTCATGGAATTCGAGTTTAAACCCTCTTATGTTTTCATTTCTACACATGACTCTATTTAACACATGCATAACTATACACGACCAGGAACAAAATAGATACTTGAAATAAAGAAATGCCCAAAAAGCAAGCCAACTAGCAACCTGTAGATTTATGCATCTGAGAAGTAAACAACTAAACATAACATAGACTGTTGTACTTGGTCATCTCACCCCATTCCCCTCCCCCCTCCCTCCCGTTTCTCCTCTCTTCTTTCTCTCTCTTAACCGGCTATTCTTCTTTCACACTCTGATCAAAGGGAAGTAAAACTCCAGGCAGACTACAAATCTTGGCTTAGAAAAATTCATAACCTCAATAACTAAAGTTGAAGCCTTTTTCTTAGTTCTAAAAGTATGAACCTAGGACCAATATTAATCACTATACCATCCAGGGACCAATTATCCTATTTTTATATTTATTCTGAATATCAAAACTTTTTCTTTCAAGACATTATTCTTCAACCAGAGTTGAAAGCAGTCAACTAAATTAGAGAAAACATAATAATATAAACAACAGAGATATAGAAGATACATAATCATGAAGAAACTAAAGCACTCTAAGTCTCTGCTTTGGAACAATTTATCTTGTCATATGAGAAAATTACTCATGCAAAGCCCTATCTAGAGAACGAAAGCTTGATTATTAGTTGTGGAAAGTACCAAGTTCTTCCCCGACATCCTAAAAAAAAGTTATGATACACCACAAGCCCTGAAGTTGGTAAGTGACTTGTGAAGCATGCTTGTTGAAAATTAAGAAAAAAGAAGTAACTTATAGAGTGATTCTTCAAAGCTACAAGAAGGAAGCTTTTTCATTCAAGGACTCTTGCACAGCCTTCAGGAGAGCTAGCATCAACTTTTGATTTGCAAAAATTATGCCTGTGTCTAGAACAAGTTACCTTCCCTTGGAGAAGCCCAAAGGATTTCCAGTGGCATCGAGGAGGATTGCCTCAGCTTCTACAGAATTCATCAAGAACCAACATGTTAGAAGCCAAGAATGCATAAAATAGCGATTCATATACCACTTTCATCAGCAAGACAGAAACCATTTCTAAGTAGTAGTGAGAACTAGAGATACCAATAATGTTAGTTTATCTTATTATTCACATGTAGAAAAAATTTTGACAATATGGAAATGGATCACTTATGCTTTCCTCTTTGAAATCAAGAGTTGAAGTAATTAAAATTCCTTTCTTAATGGATCATGCAACTGTTTCATAGCCAAGCTCCATGTTTTGCTTGGCTATCAATTTGCACTAGTGGCAGTTTGACCCCTAATTTCTAGTTAAAAAGATTAGGATCCCTATAAATACACACACGTAAGAAAGGAGAGTGAAGGAGGGAGGGAAGGAGGGTGTATTACCTTTGCAATTAAGCTAGTTAAGTCATGCATGGAGTATGCCCTTTCAAAGGACTCAAAAAATGATGCCTCTTCAGGATTTTTTGTAATACTTACATGCACCTTTGCTAGATGATTATGAATTTTATAATAAGTTATCACTCACAATAATTGAATTTTCATGGCAAACATATCTAAATTCAACAAAAGCAACATAATGCTTTCACCATGTTCTCAGAACCAAATTTTACTTATGTGAACCACTCACAAATTAGCACTAGTTACAAGCTTGATATGAGATTATAATTTCCTCGTTGTGTCATTTCCGTCTAAACTACCCTGATTTAATTAGTGGAAGCGTTGACATGGAACTACCACATTTTATCTTTCCTTTACTATGTCCTCTCAGGCAACTACAAGAAATCAGTTTGTTCGCTATTTACTTCCTATGATTAATGATTTTAGTTTTAAGTTTGAACTTATTTTAGATGCTTAAAAGTCTGTTAATGTGAAAAATACTTGCATTCTAATCGAAGGAGTGGAACTGAATTCATTATTAGGATATGATCTCGTTTTAACATCTATATTTATTTTCTCCATTTATTGTAATCTATATTTATTTTCTCCATTTATTGTAAATCCACCCCAAACCCCGACCCACTATCAATCTATGCTGGTGCAAGACCTTACTTACCATTAAAGCTCTTCATTTTTTCCTCTTCGAAGAATCCAAATTAAACCTAATTAGATACCATTCTTCAGCCTTGAAGCTACTGTGAATCATATCCTTAGACCTCTGCAAAAATTTTGATGATTTCTTCATTGTTGTTTGATCCAAGAACCAAAGCTGATTCTAGATGGGGTTAGTAACAAAAAAATAAAATAAAATAATGAGGCTTCGAGAGATTGTATGTGTGTTTCTTGAAGGGCTAAAAAAATGGAAAAAAAAAAAAGAAAAGAATATATTCGTGAGAAGATGGAGTGTGCGCACGATCTCAATGAATGAATGAGAAGGATCAGCTGTTGGTTTGGTGTTCGGTGAGGAATGAATGGATGAGGAGCAGTATGATTGCTTGTCTAGGAAGATAAAAACAGCCAAAAATAAAAATAAAAATAGAAGTATTGCATGGTTAAATGACCATTTTTCCCAAATGGAGGAAAACACAAACGAATAGTGCTCATGAAACCCATTTTTTTTTACTTTAGTAGTGATAAAATTATGATATTTTTAGAGTTTCATATGATACATGTGACAAGTTATCTTATTTATATTTGTAAAAAAAAAAGATAAAAGTATAGTTTTTTTTTAGTTTTTATAAAATACATATTTTATATATAAAACGATAAACATTATCTCATTCATGTCCACAACATAAGCATTTTTTACTTATACTTCTAAGTTTTTTCAAACTATTTTGTTTCTTAAAATATGTATGACTATTAATTGTAATAGAATACGTGAATCATTTTTTGTCCTCATTTTGCTTAGTTCAAATCACATTTTTTATAAAAATCATTAAATCAATAGCATATCTATAAAAAAAGATCAAATATTGCTAGTATAACAATTGAATCAAATATTGCTAGTATAAAAAAGTCAACAAACCCTGACCCTGACTTGCACCGGCACCGGTGTAGTAGAAAAAAACCCCGCTTCGCCCCGTCCAAGGGTTTTTTCCACAAAATTCCCTACCCATCCCCTGTGGTATTCCAACGGGCTGAGGCGGGGTGGTGCCCCATTGCTAACCCTTTAGTAATTTAGTATTTATGCCAATTAATTTTAATTCTTTTTATAATTCTCTCCAAATTTTGTCTCTATTTCGTCTCCAATATTAAAATATCTTTCATTTTTAATAATTTTAAATTTCAATTCCATCTCAGATCCGTCTCAAATAATTTGCTTCCTAAATTTAATAATTTTTATTTACAAAATCCGTCTCTATTCCGTCACAATATTCTCAAACTTTGTAATATACATTCTGTCTCTAATGCGTCTCAAGATAAAATAAATAAATTTTAAAAGAAATATGTCTCTATTCCATCTCTAATTCCTATGTCTCAAAATAAGTAACAAGATTTTAAAAATATTCGTCTTTATTCCGTCGCAAAATATTTTTTCCGTACAAAGAATAATACTCAAATTGAAATTATGTCCCTATTCTGTCTCAAATATTCTAAAAAAATTATAGAAAAAATTCGTCTCTATTCCATCTCAAAAACATTAAAATATTAATATAAATTCCGTCTTTAATCCATCTCAAAACTATCAAAAGAGAAAAACCATCATAAAAGTCATCTCAAATTCGTGTCAAATATTTACAACACATATTCCGTCACAAAATTCTGTCACTAAATATTATCTTTCCACCTTTTGAGATGGAATTTGCGACGAAAAACAATGCGTCACAAATTCCGTCGCAAAATCCATCTACAAGTATGACAAACTTTTTGTGCAAGAGATCATTGCAATTCTGTCTCAAATCCATCTCAATTTGAGACAAAAAATTTCCGTTTCAAATTTTGCATTTCTAAATTGTTAGTTTCTAGTAGGAGATAAACAACTACAATGCCACTATTACTAATAGTGACGATATATATTCAGCACAAAAAATCAAATGCACAAAATTCCTCAATTCTTTGTCAACAAAAAAAATTTCACGTATGACACTCAAATGGAATTCATAAAATTGTCACCTTTTATTGCTTTTATGACAAATAACTTTGTCGTTATTAATAATACAATGTTATGACAAATTATTAAAAATCCGACTAATATTATTATTATTATTATTATAGTGATGATATCTATGTTCTCATGAAAACAAACGAGCAAAAATCTTTAATTTTTGTACTGATTATAGAAAATTTGTAACTAATC
Source organism: Cordia subcordata (assembly GCA_028554755.1). Lineage (NCBI taxonomy): Eukaryota > Viridiplantae > Streptophyta > Magnoliopsida > Boraginales > Cordiaceae > Cordia > Cordia subcordata. Next base: position 13,948,095 of record JAPTOF010000008.1, read on the forward strand.
TATTTGTAATGAAAAAACTAAATTGTTAAACATATAAGTTATAATAGTGATACATTATTTACACGTCAATTGAGTATACTATTAGTGATTATATGATATTTGTCACTAGAAAGTGTCACTATAAACATCTATTTATGAACTTATAGTGACATACATAAAATTGTCACTATTAATATCTCTTTGTGATGAAAAATTGTACTATCACAAATAATATGACTTTGGTGATGAAATTTTTAAAATGTTACTTAGCTTGGAATGGGAGTCATGGATATTCATTCCTCCTTTATTTGTATCATTACCTCTAAAACTACATCTTAAACCTTGAAATCTTTAGTCTTATAGAATGATCATTCAATGGTCATGGATCACTTAATCTAAGGAATGAGCTACAAGCTAAATGATCAATATACCCTCAAATGGTAATATTGTTAGTACTAGGTTTCAAATGATCAAGCAGAGAAATCAAAGAGGACACATGGACTCCATTGTTGCTCATGTATGTCCCAACTAATTAGAATACAACACACAACATACAAGGCAAGAGACTTACTCGATCTCTCCCATGGCACATCAAAGTGCTACACTGTAACTTCGTTTGTTTATCTACACATATTTAAGATTGAGAATATTGGTCACCTAAAGCTGCGAGTATTTTTTTCTTCTATCTTTAACGGTATAGTTCCTATAAAAAGTCTCTTGCTGGCCCTATCCATTATGTGACGTATACACTATAAGCGAAGTCCGGAATGACCCTCTAATGACCTAAGTAGATCACTCTATCAAAGGACCTAAGTAGATCACTCTATCAAAGAGACTCGCCTATTGTAGCCTGATAGAGAACTCAATAGTACTATCTGGTTATGTACCAACTTATGATATTATCAAATCTAGACTTAGACCTATTGTGCTTATGACCTATTGCACACCCAAATTATTGGTTTATATCATTGAAGATTTATATATTCCATCAATGCATAATGGAGAGAGTATAATTCACAAGCTCAATCATATCTACAATGTCATGAGCGTATTATGTCCAATATCTAATAATCATCATGTATAAGTAGTGTTTAGATTATACAATCCCAACAGATGTGATCTCTTGGAGTTTGAACTACATAGCAATCGAGTTCTTGTACCTATGTGTAGAAGGGAATGAAAGGATTTGGTGTAATTGAAAATGTAAATAGAGAAAGAAGGTTGACAATCTATTAATTTAGTTAATTTTTTTTAACACGATTATCTCAATCAGAAGTTTGTTAATGATAAAATTTGAAAAATTACATTTTTTACACAAAAAAATTCATTAGAAAAAATTTTCATATTTTATTTATTTATATATATATATATATTAAATTTTCATATTATTAGCTATATAAAACATGATAATGTCAAATTAACTCCAAAATTCATGTTGATCACACACTAATTAATCTATAATTGGCAAACATTACTTGGTATGTGGATAAGCGACATTGATGTAAAGATTGAAAGGAAAGAAAATTTCACATGTCATTTTCATTTTAGGTCCTTTGTCAATCACTAGAAAGCTACAAGTTATAAACTACACCAAACATAGACCATCAACTAAGCAAAAGAAAAGACAAAGATCAAACGTATATTAGCTATTTTGGTCACTTGAACTGCACTAACATATATTAGCTATTTTGGTCACTTAAACTACACTAACATCTAATTGTAAACAATCTCCTTTTTCTTTTGGTAAGCAATTATTTATATATATGCATATATATTATTTATTATCTATTATCAATATTTATTCTTATTTATAACTTACAATTTAATTATTAATCAATTAATATTTAAAATTAAAATTTATTTGTGAATTCGTCAATTATTTATTGTAAACACTCACATAATTTTATAATAATGTTTTTTAATTATTTAAAAACTAAAATTTAGCAGTTGTTAGTTGATCAATCTTTTCAATTATCGCCCAACTTTCAACTTGGAGCCGTGCTTTTGTTACACACAAACACAAATAAGCGTGCGCACCCACACACACAAGCACACACAAAAACACGCACATCCCTCCATATCCCATGTCTCATTGTCACCGTCACCTTCTCCACCCCTCTAAAAACATAAAACAAAAAAAAAAAACACACAACACACACAAAAATATGTAATATCAATATGCATATACATATATCAATATATATACATATACATACAGATGTATACATATAATTCAATCTTTTTCTCTATCTAGAGAGACAAGAAAGAAAGAGGGGGAGGGGTTGGTTTAAGTACGATGGGAGCCAGCAGCAGTAATATGGGCCGCCCACGTCCTCCCCATCATCGGTCCAGTCGGAGGACCAAACGCTCCCTCTCCTCTTTCTTCACCTGCGGCCGTGGCGGCGCCGCGGCGGCCTCCGTTTCGTCTTTCTTTATCTGTGGTGCCGCTTCCTCCTCTGCCTCAAAATTTGAGGTAAATTTGATTTAATTTTACTCTGTATCCGAAATAAAGATTTAATTTTACCATTCATTGTGCTAAGATTCTGTATCCAAAATAAGTGCATTAAGGGCCTGTTTGGATGAAGAAGTACTTTTTTTTTTTCCTTAGAAAAACACTTCTTTTTTGTGATATTGAATTGACTTAAAAGAAGTTGAATTAGCTTTCTTTTTTGAGAGGCAAGAAATTTCAATTTCTTAAAAGGTACTTCTTTCCAAAAGTTTATTTTTGAAAAGAGCCAATCAAAAGGAGCCCTAAATATAAAAGGGAAACAGAGAGAGCATATATATGCAATGCTCATTTAATTTATAGTTTTGCATCTCAATATGATACCCCCATTTTGCTAATTTCTTTAATTTGATCGCATTTTTGTTTATTTCTTTGATGCAGTCAGGATTAGACCGAAAATCTTCAGTCTTTGATTTTTCTTACTGATGATTCCTGTTTGCTTTGTGATATGAATTCTGAATAATTGAAACAATGTGGTTTGTTTTTCTATTAGTTTATTGGATGGTTAAATTTACCCTTTTTTACTAGTATTTGTAGCCTTCTTTGTGTCATTGTCTTGCACCATTCAACCCGGAGTAACTCTTATATTTCACTAGGTGAGTTGGTCTTCTGATCAATAAGAGAAACCTGGTATAATTCTTATGCTGGCCTTTAGTTACCTAAAGCAGCTCTATACTATATTCGGCTTGGAACCGTCTGTAAACCCCCAGATATAGGCGGAGATGTGTTAAACATTAGTGATATTTAATTTTAGATGAAGAGATTTGGAAACGATAAAAATTCAGTAAAATTAATAACAGAATTTCAATTCATTTCCATCTCTTTTTATAACTTCTCAAGAAGAAAAAGAATAAAAGCAGAATTTGGCTTGAGTTGTGAGTTAATATGAGCATCAAGCATGGTACTTTTAGCACTCCAAAGAGCAGATATGTTCACATAAGTTAATCTCAGCCAATGGTGCTGTGGATGAAGTCACGGTAAGGCACATATCAGTTTGATTCCTTTTCATGTAATTGTACATGCAAGGATTGAGATTGTCGAGCATCAAAGCAGCCCTTGACCACTTATCAATAAATGCCTGTAATATCTCTCAAATTACATAGCTAATGAACCAAGGTCTGGAATTATGTTGGGTGTCTATGAAGCCAAGTACTGAACTCATGCTGGATGTTGGCTTACTTTGAGAGTGCAGAATATCTACTCTATGGAAAATCTGAATTAGTCTAATGTTGTCTTCTATACAGTGAATTGAACCCTTGCTACAGGTTCCCAGGAATCTTTCCATTAATGAATGACCTTTGATTTTGTAAAATGAAACATGAGTTTGAATTCGCTTTTTCCTTGCTGAAACTCCCTTGCTTTTGCTTCACCTGGAGTAAGAGTTTTGCTGCCCTTCAGCCAATATCTTAATTCCTTCGCTTGATTTTTGCTTTTCGGATTTTCCTGCTAAAGGTAGTTCAAATGCCCCCGAGTTTTTGGAATATAGGGCCTGTTTGGATTGTCTTTTTTTCAGGAAAAAAACACTTAAAGTTTCATTAAATTTGCAATAACTATTTAATTTAGCTTCCAAAAAAGCTGAAACTCTTAAAAAAGCTCAAATATAGTCCTTTTTAGGGCTTGTTTGGATTGACTTTTTTTAAAAGTACTTTTTTTGTAGAGCCTTTTTTAGAGAGCTTTAAGCAGTAGTAAAAGCTGTTTTGTGTTTGGATTCATCCAATCAGAAGCACTTTTTAAGCTGCAACAGGCATTTGGATAGAAAACTATAAAAGCACTTTTTTTCTGACAAATTACCCAAAAGGACATGCTGAAGCACTTTTATTGACTGGCATTTGGATAAAAAGGAAGTTATCATAATAAGCTGTTATTATTGAAAAAATTTTGCATGGATTGTTAATTTTATATTTTATCACATATATTTGATATTTAATTTTTTAAACAATATCTTTTAATAAATTTAAATATTTTGCTTAAATAAAATGAACTTAAATAGGAAAAAAGCTTTAAAAAATTAAAAATTATGTCAATTTTTGTTTTTTTGTTTTTCATGATAAAGAGATACATAATATATATATATATATATATATATATATATATGTTTTTTTTTGTTATATAATTTGAAACACATCCAATTTTAAAACTCTGAAAGGGAAAGGAAAATATAATTTGATTACTTGTTACAACATATGACAACGTCCATTTAATATCATTTCTACAATTTTAATGACGTATTCGTCCTGGTAATTGATCTCTAATAGCATCTCTTGTTTCCTCCATTACTTTAGTATCTGCTAAAGTTGGCTCTTTCCATTCTTGATTTGACACTTCTTCATGGTCATTAAATGCTTGTTCTTCAGCCTCCAATTCAGATATATTTTCTAACATTTCAAGAATATTTAAATCTAGTGAATCCTCTTGTCTTACATAATTGTGAAGCGCAAAGCATGCCCATATAATAGCAAATTGAGTTTCAAGTTCAAAGTTAGTAAAATTTTGCAAGATCCTTCATCTTCCTTTGCAAACTCCAAAAGTTCTTTCAATAACACTCCTCAAGCTTGAATGATGATAATTAAACAATTCATTTCGTGATTTGAAAGCTGGGGCTAACGTAAATTGTGAAAGGTGATATCTTGTACTTTTATATAGCCCTAGATATCCCTTAAAAGTTGGATATCCAGAATCAACAAGATAATATTTACCTGTAAATAAAATGTTACAAATTAAAAAAATGATGGATATTAATATTAATAAATTAAATAAAAATAATTTTGAATATTACTAACCTTCAGGTGGATGAGGAAATTGTAATTCTGGCTTGCGAAGAGTGTCTAAAAAAATTCTTGTATCATGTGCCGAGCCTTCCCAACCAAAATATTTGTACTAGTAAATCCCTTCCTACAAGTGAACGGTATCTTTTTGTCATCTGGAACATAGACAGCAATATGAGTGCCATCAATAGCTCCTATGCAATCCTTAAACCATGGCCAATATCTTGAATCAGCTTCAAGTAATGCTTGAGCATCTCTAAACATACGATCAGCTGGTCTAATATATTCATTTCCTAACCTCCTTACATCTTTTAACACCCTATGAACTTGTCTCCATATAGTTTCTCCAGAACGTTGAAATCTCTCTTCAAGATTCCTATATGAAGCCCCATGACCAATCATGTATAAGAACATAGCTATTGACTCATCTAATCCAACATCTTGTTGGACCTAACCCATATTTTTTATTTAAATCATCTACTAATTTTTCAAACACATGTTTTCTCATTCGAAACTATTCAAAGAAATGCATCTCATGCCCTCTCTTCAATTCTTCTACCCATCTTTGTCCTGTAAGAGTTGATGTTCTTTTTTCCTGCCTCAGTACATAATTAAAATAATAGTTTGTAACTGTTGCAGTAGCTATTGTACTTGCTACCCCAATTCGAACTTTGTTTGCACCTGCAACTTGGTTTAAATTTTCCGAACTTTCAGAATCCGAGTCTGAAGTATCAGTCATCCTGTGTAAATAAACATGAACAAATGCTTCAATAATAAAAAAAACATGCTTTAATTATAAAAATTGAATAAAACACACGACAAAAAGACAACATCTCCATAGTCATATCAAAGTAACATGTCATACAACTCATATTCAATAGACAAAACAAATGAAAATATAAGATATAAGAAAATTGTACAAATAGATAAAAGTAAATCAACTTCGATGTGTATCTTCATCCTTAAATGTGTTCAACTACCCAAATGCTAGCTCAGGATCATTTTCCATAAAGTGGACAAATGCCTCCTTGTGTTGTTTCTTAGTCAAGATTCTAGGAGCCAAGAAGTAACGAGAACTGCCCTTTTCTAAACCAGGGACTTCATTCAACATACTCAAGCATCTATCTATGCTATAACGATCATTAGAAACAGGTCAAGTCACCGTGGTTTGAGACATTTGATCTATCCCAACAAAGAGCCGATCAAGAGAATCTTGAAGTTTTTCTGCCATGGCTTCTCTTTTCTCTCGTTTCCTCACTCTTTTCCTTTTGTTTTGAGCACTTGAGCTAGAGACATTAAGGGCATCAAATTGTTGTTAAGGGTTTTGAGTTGTTTCATCAGTATCTCCATCACCTTCTAACATTGGGCCACCATCATTACCATCATTCACAACTTGATCTTGATATGGGAGAAACACAGCATAACCAGTGGCCACAACATCCTTAAAGCATGTTTCTAGCATGTTCAGAAATTTTGGCCCTTTATTTTTCCACTTTAGGTATTCTGCATTTTCCTATAATCAAGATAAGAAAGTTAATAAACCAAATACTTATAAGAAATATACAGTTAATTTAAACAACACAAATTACGAAACTTACTTTTCCCTTGGCAATCTAAAACTCCTTAGGAGCTTCTATAGTTTTCTTTATTGGATCCCAACCAAGGCCAGTTTCATTTTGTACAAGTTTTGGCCACAAAGAGAACTCCCTTTTCAGAGCATCCAACCTATTTTTTAGTTGTTTGTACACATAAGAATGACCTGTTCTCTTATTAAATTTCTTTATCAAGTTCTTCCACCCCTCTTTTGTAAAATGAGCATGAGGCCTATTACCAGCATGTATCTCCTCAACACATGCCTTCAAGAATTCTTCAGTATTATTGTCAGTCCATCTTGCCTTCTCTATTCCCTCACCCTCACCTTCACCTAAGTTTGAGTCATCAATAACCTTTTCTTTTGTAGCTCTTTTAGGAGCATATTTTGAAGCCATTCTATTCAAACACAAAAATTAGAATAATGATGCCATTGAGTAAAGAACATCCAATAGCCAAGAAGCAAGGAAAAGAATAAAAGGTGTACTAACTCTGAGTTGAGCTCTAATATCAATTCTAAAATTGTATTCTCAAAATCAAAATCAATTTTTCATTGCATAATGAAAACTTTAACTAAAGATCATAGGTTCAAGTAGAAGGGTTCTTAGGAATTGTACACTACTTTTTTAATCTATGCATGTACATTTTTTACTATCACTGATTATTACATCATCCTTTTATGTTGCTTGCCTTTTTCTTTAGTTTTTCTTTTTCCTTTCCTTTCTCTTTCTTTACTTCTTTCTTAATTTCTTGGGTTCTTTCTTTTTTCTTGGTAAATTCTAGCAGAACACACACAGGCAGCACACAAAAAATGCAAACAAAAATTTTTGAATTCAGTGAACTTCATGATTCTGAATTAGATTTGCTGATTACTGGTGTAATAGAATATTTTATCTTTTCTTTTTCCCATTTCTTCCAACTTCATGTATAATATACAGGATGCTACATCCATTTCAAACTTGAGGCACCATAATATTTTCAGAAACAATGACAAAGAGAAAGCCCTGTAGTTGGGAAAATGAAATTTACAAATGGCCCCAGTTCTTGTTTGCAAACCTTCAAAAATGACAATGAGAAAAATCTAGCATAGCAAATCTATCTCATCTTTCCATAAGAACATACCCAAATTCAACCATCCAGTCGATCAGCAGTTGCTACATACTTTCTTTTTCGTTTTTTTTTTTTGGGTAAAAGATACATACAATATTCAACATTTCAAAGGTACCATAAGAGAATCTAGCATTTTTTCAACCAGAGAAAGATTTCAACCAAAAAAAAAAAACTAAAAAATAAAAAAACGTTCAATAGATAGATCTGTGACAAAAGAAAGAGAATACTTGTTTTTTGAAAAAAAAAAAAGAAAAGAGAGAAAAGATTACCTTTTGAGATGAAGATCTAGCAGAGGAGATTAGCAGAGGAGATCGTTTGGAGCTGTTGCAAGATTTGGGCATGGGGAGAGTAGTAAACCGGACCTTTGCAACAACTTAAAGAAATGCACCACTTTAATTAAAAAAAAAAGTTAGTCATACTCATTAAAACGCACACACACACACTTGTAAAATGTGGTGTGCATGTTAAAAAAGAAGACAAAGTGAAAAGAAAGTAGCAACAGAAGCCAAAGAAAGCCATTACCTTTTGAGATTCAATAGATTAGCAGAGCAAGATTTTTTGGTAGAGGAGATCGTTAGCTGTTGTTGCAAGATTTGCAAGATTTTTTGGCAGAGGAGATCGTTTGGAGCAGAGGAGATCGTTTGGAGTTGGTAGAGGAGATAAGAGAATGGAGACGTCTTATGAGAGAGGAGAGAGATATGTTTGTGGAGGAGAGAGGACTGGAACGTCAAGTCAGCAAAAAATGCCGCATTTTCACACTTTCCCTCTTATCTACCACATGAGCTTTTTTGGAAAAGCTCGAAATTTCAGCTGCAAAAAAAAGCTGAAGAAGTGCTTTTTATGCAGCTTTTGCTTTTTTTAAAAAAGCCAATCCAAACACATGTTTATAACAAAAAAGTGCTTTTTGGCTAAAAAAAGCCAATCCAAATGCGGCCTTAGAAGTTAGAATTTTCTAGCTTATCAAAAAAGGCTGTTTTTCAAAAGCTTTTAAAAAAAGCACTTTTGAAAAAAGCCAATCCAAACGAGCCCATAGTCCACACTGACTTTGAAAGTTTTCTGATATCATCATCTTCAATTTTTGTTCTGAAAGATTCAACTATGTTAACTTGAAGGAAAAAACTCAAAAGATGGGACAAAATCCAAGGGAATTGCTCACAAAAGCCTAATAAAGCCTTGAAGAAGGATTGGCCATGGTAGCTTACTTGAAAAGCTCTAGTTTACCTTGAGTATTTTTGTGACCTTTTGAAAAGTGTTTGCATTCTTTCTCTATTGACTTATAAAATAAAGAAAAATATTTTACAAACTCTAAAGCAAGGTCACCTGATAATTTTCAACGTGGATGGGTAGTAACAGAAATAGGAATTGTAGGAAATGACTCGTGAGATGTTCTGTAATATTTGACAAGATAAATTTATATAGACTATGACATGATCCATCTAGGACGTCAGGTACTTTGTTTTGCTTAAACCATTGTAAAGATTTCACTATGTAAAGGTTAATTTTTCTATTTGTGCAGTTTACACTCTGGATTTTCTGGGCAATTGCATGCCAAGCTGTTAGGAAGTTGTTTACTGGATCATTCTGATGTTCAAGCCGTTTACATAACAAAATTTATTTTTTTATGTCCTCCAGAAGTTGCCAGCTCAGTAGTTAATAATAGACTGAAATCAACTAGGTGTATTAGGCACTAAAACTTGATTTCATATACTGGCATCTTTTCGTGTAGATTGAAGATGGTCCAGCTGAATTGCTAAAGAATTCTGCAGAACATGGTGATGTGGATAAGTTCCCAGCTCCAAGAAAGAATTCAACACTGTTCTGTGGTGCTGGATCTGGGTTAATCACCCCAAAATCAGATAGTGGAGTCACATCTGAGAGAAGTGTTCTTCCCAGTGAGAATCGTCAACTTGGAGATGGTCCTGGTGATGCTGAAGCAGGTATTAGAGGGAAATACTCATCTGAAAGTAAAGAATTAGTTCCATCAGACCAATCAATTTCTGATTGTCATCGTGGTGAAACCGCTAGTTCATCCTACAGGGATCAACCATCAGCTGATCCAGTTTCTGCCAGTAAGCAAAGAGCCAATATGGATGTAAATGATGCAAATATCTCCATGAACAGGGATGTCTGTCCTGGGCCCACCCATCATGGTAGTAGTCCATCTACTGATGAGCTTGGGGATTGTTCATCAGATGAGTCTTCAATTGAAAATCATGTGACTGTAGTTATGACCTTCCAGAACTATGATTCCACCACTGCTTCTGCTGTCTCAGATTCACCACTGAATAATCATTTGACCAGAGATGATACACTTCAGGAGGCAGGACCTGCAGGGTTAGAAATGCTTGTGTCAGGAAGGGAACTGGATAGCAGAGATGGTAATGCACTTCTGCTTGATGCAGCAAGTGGTTCTTCTAGTGTAGTATCTAGTAGTTCCTCTGAGTTGAACAATGAATCAAGAAGAAATGGCAGAAGACTATTGTGGGATGCTTTCCCCAGACGTCCCAGAATGTATACCGATTCTGAAAGTTACCTTTTCCCAAACGAAAATCCTGATCATCTGGCACATCGTGATAGGTGGCTTCTTGATTTTACTGGTGATTTCTTGGGTGAGGGAGTTGGAGGCGAGTTCAGATCCTATGGAAATAGAACCCAAGGAAATTATGAGCGTCGGTGGCATACAAGATCTCAGGTGATTTTTCAGACAGTCCTCTCTAAATTAGTTTTATTTTTATTCTGAAAAACTATGATTGTAAAATTTATATCTCTCTATTTCTTCATAGTTGATAGAGAAGTTATTATGCCCTATTGACAAATGGCTTTTCTTTGTCTAATGGTTCAAGAAGAGTACCGCACAGGATATGTTCTACTGTCACACCACTTTGTGCCATTATATCTAAAGAGAAGTAGAATAGAGAGATTGAGGAGGAAAATTATCTGGGTTCTCATTAACTGAATGAATGGTTCTACAGATACTTGTAGGCAACTAGTTAGTTATTGCTTAGCTGTCATATTCTAACTAACTTGTCCATATGCTGCAATGACCTGCTTGTTACGTAGAGATATATGACTATATACATGCACACATTTAATGTCTAAGTTATTGCTTATCGACCCCCCTCAAGCTGAGCAGGCGTTCTCTCAGGGGAAGCTTGGACTTGAGATGCTGGAATAATTGCTTAGACAAATGCTTAGTAAGAATATCTGCAGTCTTCTCTTTTGTAGAGATGTAGGCCATCTATAGCTTCTTAGATAAAACCTGTTCTCTGACAAAATGGTTGTCTATCTCTATGTGCTTGGTTCTCTCATGAAACATTGGGTTGTTAGCCAAGGCAAGAGTAGAAATGTTGTCACTGTGAAGTGTAGGAATAGAGATGGGCACTCCAAGATCCTCAAGTAGATAGGTGATCCATTTGATTTTTGCAGCAGTGTAGGCCATTACTCTGTACTCAGCCTCAATAAATGATCTGGCTAGTGTTGGTTGCTTTTTGGAACTCCAAAAGATCAACTTAGGATCAAAAAATAAGTAGTACCCTCTAGTAGATTTTCTGTCAAGAATGTCTCTGGCTCAATCTGAATCAGGCAAGGCAGTTAGTTCCAATGGTCCTGGACTGAACAGAATACCTTGTGATTATGTACCTTTAATGTATCTCAGGAGCTTCTTAAGAGTGCTGAAATTGGCCTGATTTGGTGAATGCACGTGTTGGCAAACACTGTTTACTGCATACTGGATATCAGGCCTTGTAATTGTCATGTATTGCAAGGCCCCAACAATGCTCCTGAAGTGAGGGATTTGAATAAGGGATATGATCTGCTGCAGCAGAGGTTGATGAAGGTCTGCCACAGTAGGAACATCTGTAGGGTGACATTAGACATGCTAGGCTTTTGTAGGAGCTCTACTGCATATTTAATTTGGAGTAGGATTCCCTGTTATGAGGAGTAAACCTCAATGCTCAAGAAATATGATAGAGGACCTAAGTCCTTCTTAGCAAACTGGTTACTCATTGTTCCAATAAGTCTTGTAACCTCAGTAGGAGATACTGTCAAACTAGAGAGAGAGAGAGAGAGAGAAATATCTTCATCTTTTTATTATCTGTATTGTATTACTGCAGATATGTACATTCATCTATTTATATATGCTGAGGTAACTTAGTGCCCAAGCATATCAGTTACAAAGTCAATCATTTAATGTACTTGGTCAAAAACCTGCCTTATTGAATACAACTGTAACAATAACAGAAAATACAACTGAAACCAATAACTACCTAGCTATATCTTTACAGCCCCCTCAAGCTGAGCAGGGAGTTGCCATGGGAAGCTTGAACTTGAGAGCCAAAAATTTAGAATTGGGTAAGGCCTTAGTAAGAATGTCTGCTAGCTGCTGATCAGTAGGAATATAGAAAATCTGCAGTTTCTTGGTCTGAACTTGCTCTCTAATAAAGTGATAGTCTATCTCAATGTGCTTTGTCCTGGCATGAAAAACAGGATTGGAAGCAAGAGCCAAAGCTGAGATGCTATCACTAATAAGCATAGGGGTGGAGATAGAAACATGTAGATCAGTCAACACATAAGATAACCATTTGAGCTCAGCTGCAGCCTGAGCCATAGCCCTGTACTCTGCTTCAGTAGAGGACCTGGCCACTGTAGCTTGCTTTTTAGATATCCAGGAGATTAGATTAGTGCCTAGGAAAACACAAAATCTAGTTGTTGACTTCCTGTCTAGAATATCAGCAGCCCAGTCACTATCAGAGAAGCAATGAAGATGAAAAGACCCTGGTCTGAATTGCAAACCATGAGAGACAGTACCCTTTATGAACCTGAGAATCTTTTAGGGCATTAAAATCACCAACAGTAGGAGAGTGCATATGTTGACATAAGGAATTTACTGCAAATTGAAGGTCAGGTCTAGTTAAAGTAAGATGTTGGAGTCCTCCAACTAAGCTCCTGAATTGAGATGGATTATGATAAGGTAGATCAGCTTCTTGACTGGGAATAGAATATTTTGAGACAGATGGATTAGGACAAGAGTTGCAGTCCTCTAGACCAGCCTTTTAAAGTAAATCCTGAGCATATTTAGTCTGATGAAGAACCATAGTATCACCTGAATAAGAGACCTCAATCCCAAGAAAATATGATAGAGTTCCCAGATCTTTCATGGCAAAGCTAGATCTCATAGCTTCCACTGTATTGTGGACTGCAACATCAGAGCTTCTTGTGATGAGAATATCATCTACATACACTAGAATGTAGATAGTGTAATGAGATGAGTAATACACAAATAATGAGGTATTTGCAGAGCTACACTTAAACCCTTGTTGAATAAGAAAATTAGATAGCATAGTGTACCAGGCTCTAGGAGCCTGTTTAAGCCCATAGAGTGATTTTTGTAGCTTGTAGACATATGAGGGATAGTCTTGATCTACAAATCCTAGAGGTTGCACCATATAGACTTCTTCTTCCAAGTGTCCATGCAGAAAAGCATTGGACACATCCAATTGTTTGATAGGCCATTGATAATATAGAGCAATACTCAAGACAAGCCTAATTGTTTGAGGCTTGACCACAGGGCTAAAAGTCTTTTGATAATCCAGACCTTCTTCTTGATGGAATTCTTTGGCTATAAGCCTTGCCTTGTATCTGGAGATAGTACCATCAGAATTCCTCTTAATTCTATAAACCCATTTACAGCGAATGGGTTGTCTATCAGGTGGGAGAGGAACCAAAACCCAAGTTTGCTGATTTATTAAGGCTTGAAATTCCTCTTTCATAGTAGTAACCCAATAAGAAGATGTAGAAGCCTCTTTATAAGTAGAAGGTTCAGTTTGTGGAGGAACCAAAGAGATAGAATGTAAAGAATAAAGAGGAGTAGGTAGGTGCCCTGTTTTAGACCTTGTGAGCATAGGATGTGAGGGCTGAATAGAAGAAGGATGAGAAACAATTGGCTGGGAGATTGAACTGATTGGTGGAGAAGAGGTGGAACCTGGAGTCTGCTGAGTTTTTAGTTGTGCAGACTCTAAGATAGGTGAGTCAGATGTGGATGTGGATACAACCCCAAGGTGTGGATCTTCAGGTGCAGATACTGAAGGAGAAAGATTAGATGCAGAGATGGAGACAGGTACAATAGACTCTATTTGTACAAGGAATTGAGGAATGAATTGAGAGAGTGGGATAGAAGATGTTTTTGGGAAATAGTTGATAGAGGGAAAAATGGAATCCATGAACTTCGCATGTCTGGAGGTATAAACTCTTCCAGAATGAAGATCAAGAGACCTATAACCATTAGTATAAGGACAATAGCCAATAAAAGCACAGGATATTGATTTGTTTTGAAGTTTATAGGCATTATAGGGCTTGATCCAGGGAAAACACAAGCATCCAAAAGGTTTAAGGCTGGTATAATCTGGTTTAGTAGCAAAAGACACTTAAAAGGAGATCTATCATTGATAGTACTCAAAGGTAGCCTGTTTATTAGATAATTTGCAGTGGCAAGTGCATCAAGCCAATATTTGGTAGGGAGATGACTGTGATTTAGAAGGGCTAGGGTTGTTTCTAGAAGATGAAGATGTTTTCCCTCAGCTTTCCCATTTTGTTCAGGTGTATGAGGACAAGAGGTTTGGTGAATAGTTCCTTCTTTTTGAAGGAGTTGTTTGAACTGATTACTAAGAAATTCACCTCCATTATCAGACCTGAAGACCTTTATAGTGGCATGAAATTGTGTTTTGACCATTGCAATAAAACTGGTGTAAGCAGTAAGTACATCTGACTTCAATTTTAGAGGATAAAGCCAACAAAACTGAGTAAAATGATCCAGAAATATCACATAATATCTGTAACTTATACAGGAAGTAATAGGAGCAGGGCCCCATACATCAGAGTGAATGAGCTCAAAAGGAGCACTACTTTTAGAAATAGAAACAGAAAAAGGCTGCTTGTGAGCTTTAGCTACAGAGCAGTCTGTACAATCAGAACTAGAGTAGTTTATTCTAACTTGTAAATCTTTAGACAGAACTTGAGTCATGTGTTTAGATGGATGACCTAACATGAGATGCCAAAGTCTGTCTGCAGACTGAGAGGACTCTCTGCAATTGCATTGGAGAGCTTTATTTGTGGAAAGAGATAGACTGCTAGAAGGCATGGGACACAACCCATGCTCACAGGGGCCCTGGAAGAGCACCTTGTTGTTGTGAAGATCTAGGATCTGAACATCTTTGGAAGTAAACACAATTGCACAATTATTATCTTTAGTTAGTTGATGAATAGAAAGCAGATTAGAAGAGATAGCTGGGACATAAAGAACATTAGATAAAACAAAAGAGGAGTTAGAGATGTTAAGAGTACCCTGACCAACACTGTTAATAGCCAGAGTAGAGCCATTGCCTACTGCTACAGTTTCTTGTCCATGGTAAGACTGGTAGTGCTGTCGCTGAGAAATGTCATGAGTAACATGACTAGTTGCTCCAGAATCTAAGTATCACTGAGCAGAGTAATTGTTTTGTTGTGGTTGCACTGCAAAAGCCTGATGTGCCTGATGTTGAGGAAGACCAATGGGTGTGTTATAGTGATCAACATCTAGTCTATGCCAGCACTGTACTGCTACATGATTATACTTTCCACAGATCTGGCACTGAACTAGTGTAGGAAGAAGAGGAGCTGAGTGAGGATGCGGAGGTGGAGCCTGAGGTCTATGAGCTGAAGTAGAGGGTGAAGAAGTAGTGTAACTTCCTTGAGAAGAATAGCCTCCTCTGCCTCTTTGACTTCCTCCACCTCTGTTAGTATTCTTTTCTCTTCCTCTAGTGTTTCCTCCTCAGTAAGAATTTGAAGTGTAAAGAGCAGAATGAATATCAATAGCAGAGGACTCATTCAAGGAAGTAGCCTTTGTAAATGCCTGATTTAACTCCTCAGTGATAAGCAAACTGCTAAGCTCAGAAACAGTAATAGGTTCCTTTCTAACTCTGATAGATGTCCTGACTGAGTCAAAATTAGGAGGAAGTCCTTTGAGAATCAGTAGAACCAGATCCTCCTGATTTAAGATTTCTCCAGCTGTAACAAGTTGATCACAGATGGCTTTGGTCTTGTCAAGATAGATTTGCATAGATTGATTGCCCTTGGAAATAGAATACAGTTGCATCTTGAGTTGATGTATATGAGACCTGCTTAAAGAGCTAAATCTCTCTTCCAAAGCTCTCCAAATTTCAGCATAGGTTTGAAGGTGATACACTTGCGACATTACAGGTGGAGTAAGAGATGCAAAAAGACAGGACCTCAAATGCTCATCAGTCAACATCCAGTTGTTATGCTTAGGATTAGGTAGTAAGGAACCATCAGCTGCAGTAATAAACTTTGCTGGAGGGATGTAATGCCTAGCAATGTGAGACAGTAAACGATTAGGTTTAAGAATACCTTCAATTTGAGCCTTCCACATGATGTAGTTAGAATTATCCAACTTAATCTGCATCAGAAGACTAAGATTCTGGAATATCAGCTTGAGTCCTGGATCAAGTGACTGATCAAGAGGAAGAGCCATGGAGCTAGGGTTTGTCGCAAGTGAGAAGAGATAAATTTTGAGTAAAAATGATTCAAATCAAAAAACAAAAGTTATAGCAAGGCTCGCACAGCTGAAAGGAAGCTGAGGATGTAATTTGAGGGCTGGGTAATGAAGAAAGAAGAAATTAAGATGATTTGATGATGAAGAAAACCCTAGCAGAAGTAATGATAAATTGTGATGAAATTAGAGAATGAAGTGGAGAAAAATTGATGAAAAGCAGTTACAGAAGCAGGCGATAGAATCAAAAACAAGCGCGAGAAGCCATGAAAACTGATTTGAGAGAGAGAGAGAGAGAGAGAGAGAGAGAGAAATATCTTCATCTTTTGATTATCTGTATTGTATTACTGCAGATATGTACATTCATCTATTTACATATGCTGAGGTAACTCAGTGCCCAAGCATATCAGTTACAAAGTCAATCATTTAATGTACTTGGTCAAAAACTTGCCTTATTGAATACAACTGTCACAATAACAGAAAATACAACTGAAACCAATAACTACCTAGCTATATCTTTACAGATACACCTGTGATAATCAGGTCATCTACATAGACCAGGATTATGGTAGTGCTAGTAGGATTCTGAGAATGAATAAGGAAGTGTCTGAGGTACTGCAGTGGAACCTCTGATTTTGAAGGAAGTTGGAGAGCATCTGGTACCATGTTCGAGGGGTCTGCTTTAGGCCATAGAGGTGTTTGTCGAGCCTGCAGTGCTGAGAGTCCTCAAAGCCCTGAGGTTGAACCTTGTACACCTCTTCTTGAAGATATGCATGTAAAAAGGCATTAGGGACACCTAATTTCCTCAAAGACCACCCATTTGTTATAGCCAGATAAGCACCAGCCCGATTGTTTGAGGTTTAACCACTGGACTAAAGGTCTCAGTGTAATCCAAGCCTTCTTGTTGGTGACATTCCTTGGCCAGAAGTTTGGCCTTGTATCTAGAGACTGTGCCATCTGCATTATGCTTGATTTTGAATACCCACTTGCAACTAATAGGATTCCTGGAAACGGCTAAAGGCACTAAGGTCCAAGTCTGTTGCCTAAGAAGAGGATCATATTCTTCCTTCTTAGCTTGGAGCCAGTAACCGTTTTTAGCAGCTTGAGTATAGGTTGTTGGCTTAGGAATTGGGGGAGTTGTAATAAGAGAGTGGAGCTTGTACAAGGGAGGCTTGAGGCTGCCAGTCTTAGACCTGGTCAGCATAGGATGAAAGGAACCATGTCTTTGAGGAACTGAGTTAGAAGACCTTGGTGAAGATGTAGAAGACCTGTGGAACTGTACTGGGACCTGGAAGGGTTAGAAGCTGGCTCAGTGGTAAAGGACTGTGATGTTGCAGGAGATCCTGGTGGTAAAGGAGAAGAAAAGGTAGGAGGTGAAGCTTCAGAAGATGAAGAATTAGATGTTTGTCAATTTGAGATTGATGGAGATATGACTGAGTCACTGATAGAGGAGAAATCTGGGACTGAGACACCTGGCAGAGACTGAGAAGGACTAGAGTGATGTGTGAAATATAAAGGTGCTTGTGTTAGTAGAAGGAAAAAGTTGAGAGGGAGTGGTTTGACTCAGGAGCATAAGCAATGGGAAAAGAGTGTTCTAAAAATTGGACATGTCTAGATATGAACACTCAATTAGTGGTAGGACCAAGGCGACTAAACCCCTTTGTATGTGGGCAGTAGCCAGTGAAAACACGGGGAAGTGACTTAAGTTCTACCTTGTGTTTGGAATAAGGCCTAAGCCATGGATAGCAAAGGAGACAGGCTAGAATAGTCAGGAACTTGGCCAAAAAGCATTTCAAAAGGGGATTTACAGGTAACCTGCTGATTACGAAATTTGCTGTAGCAATAGCTTCTAGCCATAGATAAGGAGGACTAGCTTGATGCATTAAGGCCAAAGCAGTTTCAACCAAAATGGCTATGTTTTCATTCAATTCTTCCATTTTATTGGGGTATATATGGGCAAGTGGTTTGATGTATTGTGCCAAGAGATTGAAGAAACAGGCCGAATTTAGAGTTGATATACTCGGTGCCGTTGTTTGTTCTAAATACTTCGATTTGAGCATGAAAATGAGTATCAATCAATGCGTTAAAGATTCGAAACGCTGAGTAGGCATCTGGCTTTTGCTTCAAAGGATAGAGTCAAGAGTATCTAGTACAATCATCAAGAAAAAGATTATAGTATTCGAACTGCATACAAGATGTTGCAGGCGAAGCATCCCATACATTAGAGTACACTAGCTCAAATGGCTTAGTACTAGAAGGCAACTGAAATGGTAGCCTATGAGATTTTGCTACTGCACAAGAGTTACAAGTAGTCAAATTTGAATAAAATTTTATAGGAATTACAGAAAACAGTACAGAAGTGACTTTCTTGGTAGGATACCCCAGTCTTTGATACCATAGCGTGGCTGTATAATTATCATATCCACAGATATAGCTTAAGAGTGTTGGAGGGGACTGAATAGGTGAGGAAGCAGTAGAAGATGGAAGCAGGTAGAGTCCATTTTTACAGGGGCCCAGGTAGTGAACTTGGTGTGTAGAATTGTCCACCAGTAGGACCTCCTCAAAGTTAAAAACAAGAGTGCAATTATTATCTTGTGTAAACTTGGAAATAGACAAAAGATTAGAAGAAATTTGAGGAACAAATAAAATATTAGAGAGGTGAAAGATGGAAGAACCTATGTAAGCTTACCAGACCCAAGACCAGTGATAGGAATTGTTTGACCAGTCTCCACAGCAACAGACTTAGTGCCATGATAGGGAGAGAATGAAGTCAGTTGACTGAGGTCATTGGTTACATGAGTATTGGCCCCACTATCAAGAAACCAGGCAATCTCATTAGGTGTAGTAGAGGATGTGTCTGGACATATGACACTTACTTTTCTGCCTGAGTGCCTCCATAGTTAGCTAAATCAAGTCCAGACCAACTGTCCTTAGTAGTATGATTTGGTTTGTCACAAATTTGACAAACCAATTTTTGTGCTGCCCTGAGAGTGCCAGAAGTAGCAGGGTTGGACTAACCACCTCTATTAACAGTCTTCTATCTTCTGCCTCTAACATTCTGGTTTCTGCCTCTACCTCTGGAGGAAGTACCAGGGTCTCTCCCTTGAGCAATGCTTGCATAGAGTAATGTATGGACATCCATAGTAGAGGAATCAGAGGCTACAACTTGTTTAGTTAGTGGCAGGTGAAGCTCCTCATTGATGAGGTATGAGGGAAGTTCAGTCATAGTGAGAGGAGTAGATCTCAACCCCATATTGAATTTGAAGGTTTCATACTGAGGTGCGAGCCCTCTGAGTACGAAGAGAATAATGTCCGCCTCTCTAACAGGTTCATCAACTGCAGCTAGATTATCAACTAAGGTTTTGACTTCATCTAAGTAGGATTGCGTTAATCTGGAACCCTTGTGAAGCTTGAGAAGTCTATTTTTGATTTGATGCACATGAGCTCTGCTTAAAGAGCTGTACCTTTGTTCTAATGTCTTCCAGATTGAAGAAACAGTTTGCGAGTGAAGTACTTGAGGAAGAACATATGAGGAGATGGATTGCAAATAGGCAGTTTTGAAGATATTGACCCAGAGTAATCCATTCTTCATACTTAGAATTAGTTTGCTACTTTCCAGTAGCATCAACAACTTCTCTTGAAGGACATGGACTGTTGTAAAACATGATCAAGCAGCTGACTAGCCCTGAGAATCCTCTGCAATTGAGCTTTCCAAACCAGGTAATTAGACCTATCAAGCTTGATGTGAACCAATGAATTGAAGTCTTGGATGAGGAATCTCAATCCAGCTGGAAGATCACCATCAGTTGAAGAAGCAGCCATTAATGGAGGAATAAAGCAGCATTGGAGAGAGCTTGGAATCAGCTATATCCAGATCAGAGAAGTCTCCACGAAGCAAGGAGAGTGACTGTGAAAGGAATTAAAGTTTTTTCAAGCTAGGAATCAGCAGCTTGAGAGCTGCAATTTTAGTTCTCCAATGGAGAATTGAAGAGTAAACCCTAAGAGAGGGTTTTGAGAAAAGTATCCAGACTCTTCCTAGCTCTGTGGTACCATAAACAGAAGTAGAGTAGAGAGCTTGGAGAGGAAAAAATATCTGGATTCTCATTAACCGAATGAATGGTTCTACAGGTATTTATAGGCAGCTAGTTAGTTACTGTCTACCTGTCATATACTAACTAACTTGTACATATGCTACAATGACCTGCCTGTTACATAGAGATATATGACTGTACACATGCATACATGTACTGTCTAAGCTATTGCTTATCAATACCGGTTACAATACTGAGGACATTGTGTCTTCTGGGTATCTAAAATATTGCTGGTTGTGTCTATCACTGCAATTCATTGAGCTGCAGAATGTCAATCATTATCAACTCCTGAAGACTTTCTTTCTAGTTATTGTTCTTGTTCCCTGGGCCATTTTTGATGGGAAAATGTGAAGTTAAATCATCTAATTTTATGTGTGCCTTGTGGCTGCTTTATCAAGTGCTCACTCTCTGCAGATATTAGAAAGAATTCGTGGTGGTCTGGATGGGAACAGTTCTCGAACTTCTGTATGTCCAACGGGGATTCATCCTGAGGGCTCATGTTCATGCGAGTCAGTTTTAAGAGCTGAAGAATCAGTCCCTCGTGCAAGTATATCACGAATAGTGATGCTTGCTGAAGCATTGTTTGAGGTAATATTTCAACCGGTAGAAGCCTAGAAGCATGTAGAACACTTTCCAGACTTTGCCAGTCATGTCTTTGCTGAATCTGGCTTCCTTTTGGCCAGGCATTTCAAATTAATTGCTGTTATGTGAAAAGCTGTGTTACTTCCATGGCATTTGATCAAATGAATCTCTTCTAAACAAAAATGCATTTGATGAAGAGAGAATAGAAATAAGTGCACATATAGTTCGAATTCACATTGTTTTATTGATTTATCTATGACAACATCTAACAATGCAATCCAGGTACATGTTGGTTTTGACTCATTTTGGATAATCAACAAAATGGTGAAACAAATAAGGTTCTTATGGATTTCATTTCTTTTTCCTAGACAGATGTTAGAAGTAATTCTTAGAGTTACCACTTCATCTAAAAGCTTAAGCTTATAGAGAGGATATTGGTTTATTAATTTATTGCATTAACACGCCATTTGTTTAGAGCTTGTATGTGGACAATTTAATTAAATGGGTGGCGGTAAGAATCGAACCTCTGCCGTTTGGCTTTCAGTCTCTGATACCATCTTAGAGTTACCACCTCATCTAAAAGCTTAAACTTGTAGAGAGGATATTGGTTTATTAATTTATTGTATTAACAGTAATATTTGAATAATGAGCACACATTTTCACATAATGTATAGCAAAAATACTTTTGAATATGCTGTTAATTCAATCCTCAGTTTTTGGCTTTCTTCAATGTTTAATGCAATGAAGAAGATAGAATGTTAGGACCGAAAGAAGATAGAATGTATGCTTTGGAATTGCCTAATGTGTCAATGGGTTAAAAAGTTTCATTTCCTAAAGGGCTCTGATGGCATGCTGATGGTAAAATGCTTGATTTCAGGCACCAGTGTAGAACATGGATTACTTACAGCTTGAGCTGTGTTGTTCCAGTTAGTGGAAGAATTGATAGGTTTTCTAAAATATGGCTGTCATTTTTGTTTTTTGATTGGGTGGCTGTCATTTCTTTTTCCAAGAAATATTTGTCATAATCTTGGCCTTGGTAGTTCCCTCAAATTGCTCGCATGCCAACCTATTTCATTTTGAAGGAAGCCTTACAAAGCTATTATGATTGATTCAAGGAAAAATTGAAGCAATTACTTGCGAGCAGACTAGTATTACTTCTCTCCAGCTACCAAATTGAAGTCTTACTTCTGATAGAAGATTTGAGGTTCTTCTTTCAAAGTGATGGACACAAACATAAAATTATACCTGTGGACCAAACAATGGGAATAAACATGAAAAGAGCTGCTGGAGTTATGTGCTGCATATGGTACATTGTCGAGGTTGGATACTGATAACCATGAATTGTATTGATTACAGGAGCAGTGGCTGATTAAATGTCTGCTTTGCCTAAACCACTTGCCTTCCTGAGCCTCTAAAATTCTTTCTTGATTCTGATATTTAATACTCTGAAATTTGCTTGATGTAAGATAGCAATATGCATTCCTTGCATCCTTAAAGGCGATCCAGTATTGCTTTTCTATTGGTATAATTAGGAAATTTTTGGAAGTTTGGACTTGATTAATTGACTGTTATTCTAATATGCTTTCTGCAGGTACTGGATGAAATACATCGAGAACCCTTGTCAGCTTCTTTGCCTGCAGTCTCACTTCCAGCTCCAGAATCAGTTGTTAACTCTTTCCCTGTGAAGAACTATGGAAAGCCAGAGAGATTTGAAAATGTTGATGATGTTGCAAAGTAAGTTTCTATTTTTACTTTTCTGTTTCTTTGGTTAAGAGATGAAGGGGGGAGGAAGGGGGAAGATTGCAAAATGGGTTGGGCTTTTGTAGTTAACCGTCAAATTAGGACCTCCTCTCTGAGAATTCCATAATCCATTAGATATCATTCTGTTGACATTGGCTTGATTGGATTGTTCAATAGATAATGCCCTGCAATCTGTTTCACACTTCCACAACTTGATCTCATACAGTTACAGAAACAAAAATGTTAACAAAGGAGACCATCCCTTGGTCTCTATTTGACAACCAATCTTTGGTTTCTATCAAACAATAAAGGGTGGGTAGTGAGTTTCAT
Organism: Cordia subcordata; assembly: GCA_028554755.1. Lineage (NCBI taxonomy): Eukaryota > Viridiplantae > Streptophyta > Magnoliopsida > Boraginales > Cordiaceae > Cordia > Cordia subcordata. The sequence goes on from JAPTOF010000008.1 coordinate 13,971,330, forward strand.
TAGATCTCATCTAACTGGCAATTGTCTGAGATTTAGCATTTGATATATGTTGTACTGGAAATCCTAGAAAGGAATGAACGCAACCAAAAAATTTAAGGAAACTAGTATGAGCGAGCTACGAAAGAGGTGTGGTTTTAGTCATGAGCTTAGTTAATTGACAAGGCTCCATAAGATGTTTGTTACATCACCATCACCATATGCTATTGATTTTATCAAACAGAGAACTCTGATGATTTGAATTCTGTCCCTTTTAATCTTTACTGACATAATAATTCAAACCTTGTCAATCAGACTCTTTTGTCCTGTCAAAGATGTTGCAGTTCAAGGCTGGTCATAGCTCCCTCTAAACAGTTCTATCAAACAGTCCCATTTTTCGGTTTTTTTTTGCCCCTTTCTAGTTTATTTATGACAGAGAAAAGCACTTCTTGTAAAATTTTTACTAAATGAGAGAGCGAGATGCTTCACTTTCCTTGGGACCATCCTTCCTATCACTTTCCTATCTCAGTATTAGCTTCTTCAGAATGGTTGTGGCATTTTCAAAAGATACCAATGTCTACATATCTTGCTCTCTCGAAAATTGACATACAAAATTCATCCACTAAAGAAGTATATAACTAGAACCCAAAATAATTCGTTTCAGGAGTTGATGCCTACAATTCCAATGCTTTAACTACTACCGTCTAGTTCTTGGTTAGCTTGCTAATAGATTTTAGTGGGTACTTTGTATTCTTGTTTGTGATATCAAGATTGAGATCTGAAGAAAGCATAATATCTTTCAGTTACACTTATGGATGTGATAACATGTGTAGGTGTTATATTTGTCTGGCTGAGTATGAGGAGGGGGACAAAATACGCGTTCTTCCATGCCACCACGAGTACCACGTGCCATGTGTCGACAAATGGCTCAAGGAGATTCATGGGTACCATAGCATTGCTCCACCCTTTTCTTGATTCTGTCTCTTCTTGTTGCCTACTTTAAGTTTTATTGTTTTTGCTGATTTTCACATTATTTACTGTTTCAGTGTGTGCCCACTCTGCCGACTAGATGTTCGTGAGGGCTTGACTGAGGGTTCTGCCTCGACCTCAGAAATCCCATCTCTTTAACCAATTTTGTATATCTGTATGTATATATAGAACTTTCTTCTTTTCTTTTCTCTCCCCCCTTTCTAAAGAAAAAGGTATTTTGCATATATTAAATGCAAAAATACGTTCTCAATTGGATGACAATAGCTTTATCACTTATCTCAATTGTCGCTATGAGAAGTTTTGTTTTCCTTTGGCTTTTCACAAATCAATCGTGTAAAACACGTGAAATTACAGTTCCAAAAATGAAATTCAGTAAAATTTTTGGAAAGGTATTCATGTGTGAAATGTTTTCAATCATCCATCATCTGCTCAGGATTCGGCGTTAGACTTGCAAAATTGTCACCATTTCATCTTGAAGGCACTTCATTCAAGCTTTATGTATATATCTGATAAGCAACTTTGTTTTTCCCTCCTTTTTGCTTGAACAAAATGCCTTGGGATTCCTATCATCGCGGGGCAATTGAAGAGAAACTTGCAATGAATTGTTAGAGAAAATTGAGGCAAGAATTCAGGGTTGGTCGTTAAAATGGCTCTCACTCGCAGGAAACTATTTATAGATTAGGTTCTGTGTGGTCTGGGTGTGAGATTTTAGTTGTTGAATTGTAGAGTTTTTAGTAGTAGTAGAGTTTTGAAAAAAGTATTGTTGAATAAAAGCAGTTTATTATTTGACATTGTATTTAAGGGGTTGAGTATTTTAGTTATTTTGAGATTAATATTGGACTTTTAAAATATGAAATAATATTTTTGAAAAAAAAATGAAGAAAAATAATTTTTGATATGACATAAAAATAGTTTTTCAAAAGTTTTTTTTGAAAAGCTTTAATTTAGAGTTTTTGGTTTTTCAGCTTCAGTTTTTATATAAAAATTATTTTAAAAATGGGCCAAATAAGTTAATTTCAACTTAAGTATTTTTAATTCTCTAAAAGCTAGGCCGAACAAGCTCTTAGTACTTATGGGCATCCAATCCTAATTGGTGAGAATGGTTATTTTGCCGAGTGTTGTCATTAGAGATTTTGAATGGCACGTTTCATTTTTGTCTAGGACGAATGAAACTGCGAAATCCTGTGTGGCTTCGCAAATTCTCTGCGGACCAGCAAATGAGGGGGCAATGGACTGAAATGTATTAAAGACATGAATCAAGCTGCAACATTTATTCTTTGGAGAATCCTCAACAGGGAGAACACTATATGGGTGAGTTGGATCTAGGCATACGATATTTGAAGTAGAAACATTTGGGAAGTGGAAGTGTCTGGACAAGATGCATGGTTCTGGAGAAAACTTCTTGCCCTCAGAGACATCATGAAACAGTTTACACTTCACAAAATTGGCAATGGCAAATCTACTAAGTTTTGGCTCGATCTCTAGCACCCATTTTTGGCTCTCTCATTGATATTTTTGGTGATCACATTGTGGAAGAGCCTTTTTTTTTTTTTTGAAAAAAAAAAATCATAATGCTTATGTCGTTCACTTCATTGTTGATGGGTCGTGGTGTTGACCAGCTCTGTGCCATGTCTCTTTTATTTTTGAAGCAGTTGCCTTACCAACACCAAACACTGATAGAGAGGATACTCTTCTATCATGATTAAAGAAAAACATGGGATATGATTAGAGAAAAACATGCAAAGTTTTTTTGGCATAACCTCATCATGTTTAGGAGTAATAGGCCGAAACACACAATCTATACCTTGCTTGTTTGGATGAACAGGCTTCCTTTAAAGTGTAGACTTGTGAAGTAGGGGATTCACATTGACTCCTACTGTGTGTTTTGCAAAAGGGCTTTTGAAGACATGCAACACCTTATTTTGACTGTGGCTACTTGAAGAAAGTGTGGATTTAAAGGCATGAGACTTACTAAAGGTCCTCATTGGTTGCAGTATTGGGAAGACATCATGGGTTGGTTCCAGTGTGAATATATTGGTAACAATCCATGCACAGATTAACAAATTCTTTGGCCAAGTAGCTGTCAACCATATATGGAGAGAGGAATAGAAGAATTCATGACAAGGAAACTCCAAAATCTATGAAACAGCTCTTTAACATGAATATCTTTTATGTAGAAACTAGACTTGTAAATGGAAAGAAATTCAGGAGTAGTAACCACAATAGGGACTTAACTCTAGATTGTTGTTGACTTTTGTTTTTTGATCGGATTGACATGCTTTGTTTGTCGGTTTTTGGGTGTAAATGGTTTTTTTTTTTTCCTCAGTAGGAAATCAATTCAAATACTTGCTCATTGAACGCCAAAAAAAAAAAAAAAAATGCAACAAATCACAATGATCCGAAAGTTGGAAATGGAAAAGAGTGAAAGCGCCAAGGCAAAAGTCAGGCTTTATGTTTTTGGTAGAGAATCCTATTTCTTCTAAGATACCTTTTACTCAATCCAGAAAGAAAATTATTGACAAAGGAGTCTATATCCTTTCATTGTCAAATGTGAATGTTGTCGAGAAAAGATGCTTGAGTACTATGCCTATTCGAAATTCCTTTGTTGACTTTATGTTATGATTGTGATGATGTTTTGATGAAGAAAATTATGAGCTATGAATGTGTCGTAAATTGCTGATATTATGGAATAATGCATGCTTGTGTATGTAAGTGTTTTTACCAGCTCTAGAAGCTCTGCACGAAGTCCATTCATGCTTTGAAGAGCTCAAGATCATTTAGGATGAAGAAAGGAAAGTATAAGGTTGAGACGAGGCGACATAAGGAGTACTGACTTTTGCTCTTTTTGTCATTTGCCTTGTCTCTATGACTTATAGTTTAATTACTAATGACGTTCTTGAATCAAGTGCTTCAAATATGTTTTTAACTGTTTATATATTCCCTTGAAATCTTTGAAAAAGTCTTTTTCTACAAAATTTGATGACCTATTGTGATATGCAAGTTGCAGAGTGTTCTTAACCTCTTTAGAATAAATTTTTGGCATATTTCATGATCTAGTAAAAACGTATTTTTAATAGTAAATACTAGTATTTTTAGGATTTGTACTTTGCAAAGGGAGTCTTTTTTTCCCCCTTTCTTTTCTATTTAAGTTAGAATTGTATAATATTCCCAAATTTGCATTGGCGTCAAACTATAAAATCAAAATCTTTTTAGGCCATTTTTGTAAATATTAACTCTAATAATTTTGTCTTTTCTTTAATGGTTTTTGATCCTGCAAAGAATCAAATAATCTCCTTGATGAGTTATTCTGGCATGTATGACCTGCTAAACAATGAAGCTAGACATTAGTGCCACACCGACCAAAGGGCCTCTGATACCTAAGTTTACAAATATAACAAAGTGTGTCGAGTTAAGTTATCTTATTTGGAAGCAAGGGGCACTACTTATAGTTTAGGGAGAAGGACACGCGTCACCTTAACTTGTTTGTATAGATGGTCATTTGATCCGCTGGGATTATGGTTAAGAGAAGTCGTCAAGTTGGTTGGCCAAACCTGGCTTGGGGAGATCTTATTAGGAAGTTACCAATTGGGTTGGTGGTGTTGCCCGATCCCGTATCATTAGCGCCCATTTAGGGATGCGCCGCATCGGGATGTCGCTAAATGCTTCCTGATCAGCTGATTGTATACTTAGACATTTTCTTGGCTCCTAGTGCGCGAAGATAGATTACCTTATTTTCCCTCGCGCGTGTGCATTGCACAAAATAACACACTTGTCTATAATGATGGCGCATCTTGGAAACGTGCAACAGAGCCGCCTTTTCATCACGACCCTTCGCTTGACCCGTCAAACATTAGTTTTATCTTTGTTTTTGAATTTTGAATCACTTTAATTGCAAGGTATAAATACTGTTTTCACCATTTTGATTTGATTTTTTCATCTTCCACTTTCGCACTTCACTTAATAGTTTGCTTTCTGATTTCAAGATTTTCTCTTTCCTTGCTCTCAATAGCTTTGTGTTGTCACTTCCAAGAGTATTTTTGGCACAGTAACTCCGGCGTTTCTCTTCTTTAGGAGTTTCTTTCAACCTTCTTTCTAAATTTTTTACGTTCTCTTTCCCAAGTATGCTTGCTTTATTACCCTTTGCTTTCTTCTCCTATCTTTATTTACTTTTCATCAAATCATCTCTTGCATACCTTTTTCTTTTTCTCTTTTCCTCCATCCTCTTTGTACATTTGATGTCCGATAGTGTAGGTGCAAATATCTTAAGGGAGGGAGGAGAGTTAATTAAGATATCTACTAATTTTCATATTTAAAAATTCACCAAATAAATCATACAATCTCTCTTAGGCAATATATCAAAGACAAAGATATCAACGCAAGCAAGTAAAGGAAATGAAGAGTAAGAGAGTATGCGGACACACGATATTTAGATGGTTCGATCGTGCCTATGTACACCGCCCAAGGATGCTCCCCTTAGGACTTCAACAATTTCACTAAAATGCTTCTTCAACTCTTTGTGAAACACAAACCAAGTTTTACAACTTTTTGAGACCACCTCTCAGAGAAGAACCTAAGAGATTCGCTCTCTAAGATTTCCCTATACTTTTTGAAAGCTTAGCAAGTGTTCTCTCAAGATTTTCAAGCCATTTGTGGGTGTATACAATCAAGAAGATTGTGAAAAAGATGAAGGATAAAGTAATTCTTCTCACAAGAATATATATCGAATAAAGCTCTTGAAAGCTCAAAGATTTTACGAGTATAGCTCAAAGATTTTAGCAATAAAATGATTATTTCAAAATTTGCAAACTTGGATTAATTATATTGAATGTGTTTGAATGAGTAGTTAAAAAGAATTTGATGTTAGGGTTTTGGTAGGTGAGGAAGAAATGAAGAAATGGGGCTGAACGATAATAAAACGGCTAGTGCATTTAATGTAGAACCTGTTCAGCCAATTGACCAGCTTGCCTTTTGCTTCACTGACTAGGCTGGACGCTTTATCCTCTGCTTTTCTGTCTTGGCCGGGCGACCTCCCTGGTCAGCCAGTCGAGAGTCTGGCCACTCCAGAAAGCTGAAGCAAAGCCAAAAAGCCTAAAATAGTTTTAAATCAATTTTAAAAAATTTTCATAACACCAAATCAACTTAAATGCTTGGTAAACAATTTTTTTCAAAGCTTAGGATCATTTCAAAACACATGTTTAAAGAAATTTATGCTATGTATGCATTCAAACAATTTTTCATTTTATGAAAAATAATGTTCATGAGATTTTAAAATGTTTGTATCATTAAGTGAGAAACTTGAGCTATTACTTGTGATTCTAAGGCAATTGACAAAGGAGCAACATATCCGGTACCCCTTATGATGCCTGTTCTCCGCCTTATGACTTCTCATTAACTTCATCTTCGAACTTCGAGCTCTTTGGTAGATAATCTTTTATGTCCTTAATGACTCATTTTCTTCTATCTTCCAAGCATCTATCTTTATAATGCATATATGACACTCACAAGATGCTTTTAGTAAAATGATCATATTTAACTAAAATCGATAATGCATATTTGGTAAAAATATGATTGAAATTTTCATCATCAAAATCAATAATGAATATTTAGTCAACAATCTTCCTTTTTTTTATGATGACAAATTATTACTAGAAAATTTTGAGATCTAAAAAATTTTACTCCCTTTCAATATAAGCATGATTTTCAACTAAAAGTAGTTTGTGGGAAATACTCCCCCTTTCAAATTTAACTTGTGTATTTAAACCATAAGCTCATAAGCATACAAATGCACTATTGTTTATCATGTTTACTAAACGAAGCAAACTTGCACTTGCATATTAACCAAGCAAACTTGTACTTGCATAGTACTTGCATATTTTTCTTCTCCCTCTTTGGCATCATCAAAATCAATAATATGGGGACAAAATAATGAAAATAAGCATAATAGCTAATTAATTCAAAGGAATAGGCTCAAAATTTAAGCAAGTATAAACCGATAAACCATAGAAAAAGCAAACAATTCTCAAAACCAATAAAAGCGCCAAAGTGCATAATCCATAAAAGATTTAAATGCACTAACTTGAGTGGCAAAGGGAAACTAGCATTTTGTAAAATAGTAAGAAAGCTGTTCAAATGGTGAAGTTTATGAAAGGACATGGTGGATTCAAGGTGCACAATCACGAGGATCCTTAAAGTACTCCTTCATGTCAGAGAGCATTGCTGCAATTTTTGTATCAATGTGCTCTCTCCATTGTGTAAGCTTAGTCCATCCAATCATTGTGATTTTAATCGTCCCCATTCCAATATTTAAGGCTTGTAACTGGGCAAGAATCTATGCCATCACTAATGGATCTTCTTGTGGAGCCATAGAGCTAGTCCTTGCACCTATTTGCATTTCAACTCGTCTCTACTCTTTAACATGTCCTTGTGCTCGAGATTCCCTCATTACTCTCCTAAGGGTAATATCTTTAGGAGCCATATCTTCTTCTATTGATGTACTTACATTCATAGGAATTGTTCTATGTATACCTATGTGAACTGCACCTTTTTACTCTTGCTCCTCTCCTGAGGCTGCGTCTAAACCTTTTTGAACCTCATCCATGTGTTGTGTCTCAGGCCCATAAATAGGGTTCTTTAAGGTAGTCTGTTTCCTAGTTCTGAGCTTAATTACCTCCTGGACATCCTTTGGTAAGTTCTTGTATGTTTCTTTATTTATTGGTTCACCATTATACCAATAAATCCCCATGTAGTTCATGTATTACATATCAAATTTCCATGCAAACTTTCTAACCGGTGCATTAGAGAAGATTTCAAAGTGAGCAAAGACGTGCATAAGGGTCATGCCATATACTGGAGTAGTTGTTTTTCCGCCATTTTTCCACTAATGTGTAGCATGTGTTGCAAGATAAGAAAAGGTAGAGTAATCTTAATTCCATGCTTAAGGCTATAGTAGACATATGCATCCATAACAGGAATTTTTCCCTCATACCTTAAGGGCAATTCATTTGTTGAGATAAACATCCTTTAAAAATGGAAGAATCAAATCCAGATGTTTTAGGCCTACATCCTTCCACATATAGTTAATAACTTTCCCCAGTATACCATCAGCTTTTATTCCTTCCGGCCAACCTTGATTATTATAGTCGTCTTTTCCTTCTATAGACAATTTGAAAATTTCATGCAATTTATCGTCATTAAGTATAAAACTTTTCTTACAAACTGTCAATTTTAATTCAATCTTAAGATTTTGCGGTGTACTTCAAGATTTTCATAAAATTCGATAACCATCTTATCTTGAACATCATAATAAAAATGCAAGAACATATACCAATCTTGAAATAATGGAAGAACATTAGTACTAACAAAATCCTAGTCTATAAGGAATTTACCATATAAAATTGTTTGCTTCTCTTGAACTTTTGATATAGATGAAGGTGGAGATCTTGTTCTTGCCCTTTTTCCTTTCCCATGTCCTTGATCCCTACTCCTTTGATTCACCATGATTTTGAGTAAAATTTTGAAAAACAATCGGTAGGAAGTGTTTTTGTCATGTGTGTTTGTGATTTTTGGAAGAAAATTTGAAGGAGAATGGTTGAAAATTGAGAATTTAAAGTGGGTTTGAGAGAGTTTTTGAATTAGGGTTAAGAATTTTGGGGGAAGTTCGAGATTTTGGGGTTAAAACCCCCAATTTAACTCTAATATTCGTTTGTCAATTTAGAAAGCAACAAAAATTTTAGCTTTAAGTTGGGCACCCTAAGGCTTTAGTCGGTGGAACGGCTATGTCGATCAGCTGGGTCAGAATATACATAGATGTATATTTTTTTCATTCCCAAGCCATATAAACACACATACATTCAATTTAGTCACTTTTTATCATACCATTTCCCTTCTAATCTTACAAAATTGATTCTCATTCAATGGTTTAGTAAAAATATCTGCAACTTGATGCAAAGTATCAAAAAATTCAAGTATAATATCACCTTTTTCCATATGATCTCTAATGAAATGGTGCCTAACCTCAATATGCTTAGTTCTAGAATGTTGAATTGGGTTCTCGTTGAGATTAATTGCACTAGTATTATCACAATATATAGGAACATGATCATAATGTAAGCCATAATCAAATAAATTTTGTTTCATCCACAAGATTTGAGCCACACAACTACCAGCTACAATAAATTCGACTTTAGTGGTAAAGATCGCAACACTATTTTGTTTTCTACATGACCAAGACACTAAAAAATGTTGTAGGAATTGACAAGTTCCACTAGTGCTCTTACGATCTACCTTACAATTAGCATAATCAGCATCAGAGAATCCACATAGGTCAAATGAGGTTCCTTTTCCGCACCAAAGCCCTAGATTACTAGTTTCTTTAAGATATCTGATTATTCTTTTTACAGCAATTAAATGTGTTTCCCTTGGATTAGACTGAAATCTAGCATATAAGCATACCGCAAACATGATATCTAGTCTAGAAGCAGTTAAATAAAGTAAACTACCAATCATACCTCTATATTTCTTTTCATCTATCGATTGACCTTTCTCATCTTTGTTCAATTTTGTTGAAGGGCTCATGGGAGTCTCAATCTCTTTTGCATCTTCAAGCCCAAACTTTTTGATAATTTTCTTAGTGTATTTGGCTTGATTGATAAAGATACCTTCTTTTGTTTGCTTAATTTGGAGTACAAGGAAGAAGGTCAATTCTCCCATCATACTCATCTCGAACTCCTTATGCATACACTTAAAAAAGCTCTCACACAAAGACACATTAATGGCACCAAATATGATATCAACATAAATTTGTACAAGTGGATTTCCTTCCCTTTTAATGAACAAAGTGGAGTCAAGTTTTCCTCTTTTAAAGTTATTTTCTAGAAGAAATCCACTAAGTTTTTCATACGAAGCTCTAGGAGCTTTCTTTAAACCATATAAGACCTTTTGTAATTTGAAAACATGGTTTGGAAAATAAGGATATTCAAAATCGGGAGGTTATTCAACATATACCTCTTCTTCAATAAAGCCATTTAGAAAAGCACTCTTGACATCCATTTTATAGAGTTTAAAATTCATATAATATGCAAATGCAAGTAATATGCGAATGGATTCAAGTCTAGCTACGGGGGCATAAGTCTCATCATAGTCAATACATTCTTCTTGATTATACCCTTGAGCTACAAGTCTAGCCTTGTTCCTAGTTACTACATTGGCTTTATCTAGTTTGTTTCTAAATACCCTTTTGGTTTCAATCACCGGTCTATCTTTAGGTCTTTTAACTAATTTTCAAACTTTATTTCTAGCAAATTCATTTAATTCCTCTCGCATAACTATTATAAAACCTCTTTAACATTTTTAGATTCTATATGAGAAATGAATGCATAATGTTCACAGAAAGCATTGATATTATACCTAGTTCTTATGCCTTAAGATGGATCACTAAGGATTTGATCTTGAGAGTGATTGCGCATGAATTTCCAACTCTTTGGTAGATCTTCATGAGTCTTTTTTATCTCAATGTTGCTTTTGTTTGAGCATTGTCCATTATCCTTCTTGGCTTGAGACTCCTTTTGTTTTTGTGTATCTTCTTGTTTTGTTGGAAATTCTTTGTCTTTTAGAGATGAATCTTAAAGTGTAATATTCTCCAAAAGATAACCTATATCATCAACTTCCTTTCTCGACTCAAATGGGTTAGTCTCATCAAATATAATATGCATTGATTCTTCCATAACAAGAGTTCTTTTATTGTAGACTCTATAAGCTTTGCTCTTAATGGAATATCCCAAAGATATGCCTTCATTCAATTTAGCATCAAATTTTCTTAAATGATCTTTAGTATTTAAGATAAAATATTTGCAACCAAACACTTTGAAGTATGAAATTTTAGATGTTTTTCCATGCCATAGTTCATATGGGGTTTTATTCAAAATAGGTCTAATTAAAACTCTATTTTGCACATAACATACAGTGTTTACGGCTTTACTCCAAAAATATGTTGGCAAGTTGTCTTCTTTTAACATGATTCTTGCCACTTCTTGTGTTGTACGATTTTTCCTCTCTACTATCCCATTTTGTTGAGGAGTCCGAGGGGCCGAAAATTTGTGTTCTATGCCATGCTCATCATAAAAATGCATAAAAGGAGTGTTCACATATTTCGTGCCATTATCATTACAAATGCAAGTTATAAAATAGCCTTTCTTATTTTGCAATTTTCTACACAATCTTGCAAATTCATTGAAGGTATTATTTTTATGTGAAAGAAACATGACTTATGTAAACTTAGTGTAGTCATCTATAACAACAAAGGTATATCTAGATCCTTCTAGACTAGCCACATCAATTGGTCCAAACAAGTCCATATGCAATAATTGCAATGCTCTATTAGTTAAAACTTTGTTGAGGGGTTTGAAAGATGTTTTGTGTTGTTTCCTTAGTTGACATGCATGACAAATTTTCTCTTTTTCAAAATTTAATTTTGACAAATCTCTAACAAGATCATGTTTTGATAAAATCATTTAATAAACTCATGCAAGCATACTCTAATCTACTATGCCATAACCAAGCATTGTCATGAATAATCGACAAACATTTAACATGTTAGCACACAAGTTGATCAATTTCAACGCTATAGAAATTTTCATTTCTTTTAGCGACAAATAACACATTATCATTTCCACATCCATGCACAATGCAACTAGAAGATTGAAATGCAACTTTATGACCATTATCACATAATTGGCTAAATTGAATTTAAGACCCTCTACAAGTAAGAAATTGTGAATAGCAAGAGAATTTTCATTATCAATACTAACTTTCCTAATTATTTTTCCCTTGTTATTGTCTCCAAAAGTAACATCTCCCTCTTGGTTCTGTTCAATTTATAGGAGAGTGATGGGTTCCCTATCATGTGTTTGGAACAACCATTATCTAAGATCTACTTCATCTTGCTAGTTTTGCTTTCATGGGACATCTACACATATGAAATTCAAATGAAATTCTTTATTTTGGGTCCCTAACACTTGGGTCTTTGATGTTCGTATCAATTTTTGGCCTTGACAACCTATTTTGGGTCTTTGCCAATGTGGGACATGTGATCCTCTATCATGAAGTTTTCTAAAGTAACAATGAGTTGATACATGTCCTTTCTTTTCACAATATGTACAAGTGACATATAACTTTTGAGGAATGGACGAAGTAGAGGTAGAGGTAGATGCCTTGACAAAATAAGTTTTAAACTATTTTGGGTTAATAGCTAGCTTATACCCAATTCCACTTTTATCAAAAGCCATCTTTTGAGATCCAAGAAGTTTTTCAAAGTTTTCTTTTCCATTATAAATTTTTGAATAACTCCATTTAAATACTCATTTTTCTTTTTCAATTCCTTTATTTCATTTTCAAACTTTACAAAATCTTCGGCACATGAGTCATTTTCTTTTTCCAAGATTTCAATTTTCTTAATGAGGGAAGCATTTTCTTTTTCCGAAATTTCTTTTTCATCATATGCAAGTTTTAGTTTTCTACGCATTTATTTATTTTTTTGCTAAAACTAATGAGAAATCATCATGTAATTTTGCAAATGCTTCTTTTAGTTCCTCCAAAGTATACTCATCTTCCTCTTCCTCACTAGATGAATAATAAATAGATAGAGAAAATTGTACCTCATCCTCATTAGCCATGAGGCAAAAATTTACAACCTCGTGTTCCTCCATGTCTTCTTCATTCTCAGAAGTGTCCTATGTTGCCTTGAGTGCTTTGCCTTTTTTCTTCTTTGTCAACTTTGGGCAATTTGCTTTGATGTGTCTCGATTTATTGCAATTAACACATTTGAGTTTATCATTTCTTGTTTCCTTTGATTTCTTGAACTCCTTGGCTTTTCTTCTTTTTCTCTTCCAATTGTTATTGTTGCCTGAGGAAGCCCCTTCCTTCATTTTTCCAAACTTCATAAATTTCTTGAAGTTCTGAGCAAGTAGTGCAATCTCCTCATCTTCCCGTTCCTCCTCTTCAACTCAGATAATTTAAAGTCTTCATCATTCTATTCATTCTCAAGTTTTGGCACTCTCTTATCCCCTTCTAACTTAGAAGGTAAAGGTCCATTTTCTATAATCTTCCAAGCCTTATAATCATGTGATTGTATAAATACTTTCATTCTCATCTTTCAAAAGGCATAGTTAGTTTTATCAAAAAGGGTGCTTGCCTAATAGAAACTCTCTCCATATTTGCTAAATGTAACTCTACTAGTTGTTAAATTATCAGTAGAACCATAGTTCTAGATACCAATTATAGGTGCAAATATCTTAAGAGGAAGAGGGTGAATTAAGATATTTACTAATTTTTGCATTTAAAAATTCACCAAATAAATCATACAATGTCTTTTAGGCAATATATCAAACACAAAGATATCAATGCAAGCAAGTAATGAAAATGAAGAGTAAGAGAGTACGAGAACAAATGATTTTTAGGTGGTTTGGCCATGTCTACGTCCACCGCCTAAGGATGCTCCCCTTAAGACTGCAACAACTTCACTAAAATGCTTCTTCAACTCTTGGTGAAGCACAAATCAAGTTTTACAACTCTTTGAGACCACCTCTCAAAGAACCCTAAAGATTCCCTCTTTAGGATTTTCCTCTTTAGGATTTCCCCACATTCTTTGAAAGCTTAGCAAGTGTTCTCTCAAGATTTTCAAGCTATTTGAGTTTGTATACAATCAAGAAGATTGTTAAACAGGTGAAAGATAAAGTAGTTCTTCTAACAAGAAGATATAGCAAATAAAGCTCTTGAACGCTCAAAGATTTCAGCATTAAAATGATGATTTCAGATTTTGCAAGCTTGGATTAATTATATTGAATGTGTTTGAATGAGTATCTAAAGAGAATTTGGTGTTAGGGTTTTGGTAGGTGAGGAAGTAATGAAAAAATGGGGTTGAACGGTAATAAAACGGCTAGTGCATTTAATGCAGAACCCACTTAGCCGGTCGATCGGCTTGCCTCTTTGCTTTACTGACTAGGCTAAATGCCTTAGCTGGTCGATTGGCTAGGGGGTTCGGCTTTATCCATTGCTTTTCTGTCTTGGCCGGGCGACCTCCTTGGTCAGCCGGTCGACCGGCTTAGGGAGCCCGGCGACTCTAGAAAATTAAAGCAAAGCCAAATAAGCCTAAAATAGTTTTAAATCAATTTTAACAAACTTTCTTAACACCAAATTAACTCAAAACACTTTATAAACAATTTTCAAAGGTTAGGATGATTTCAAAACACGTCTGAATAAATTTATGCTATGTATGCATTCAAACAATTTTTGCATTTTAAGAAAAATAGCGTTCATGAGATTTTAAAATGTTTATATCATTAAAGTGAGAAACTTGAGCTATTGCTTGTGATTCTAAGGTAATTGACAAATGAGCAATACATCTGGTACCTCTTATGACACCTCTCCTGTACGGGCCTCTATGCATCTTTTTTGGTAGGAAAAACCATGCCCACTACAAGCTCCTTCTTATCCGGGTCCCAAACGGGCTTGGTTGCTGGTACATCCATGCTATCCACGTAGTATTCTTGCGTAAGAGTTTGTAACTCAATATGATCCAACACCTCGACCATAGGTACTCCACCGTTGCTCAGACCACCCCCTATGTTAGAGTTTGCATATTAATCATATTCATCATCATCGTACCATGCATTTTATTGGTTCAACTCTACATTCTCGTCCTCTTCTTCAGGCTCGGATTGAAATGTGTCCATATTCAAGTCGAACATCGCATGTGGGCCTTCGGCATGTGATGTTCCTGCAACATTAAACATGTCCTGAGGAGACACATTTTAATTGGAAGACTCCGGCACGGTTGTCGCTGTGTGGACCCCTTCATCTTGGTAACCGGTAAAATTTGCATTCAAATTGGGGACATCGTCGTGAGAAGGAGTACCACTCACTGTCTGGGGAATGTACATGTCATCTGTGTCTACGTCAACATAAACATCTGTCGTACACATGTAATTGGGATGGCAAACGATCTTATACATGTCCCGCAAATCTTCATCAGAAGTGACTACACTAACGCTGAAGTATGGAAATTGGGAGTTGATGAGTGCCGATTGAAAATGGTGATGTAACAGAACTCTGTCCATGCTATAACGCAAATTAAGCTTCTCATAAACACTGTAAATGAACTCATTGTACGACGTTTCTTCTGTTATTTTGACTTTGCGCCTAGGCTTTACGGTCTTGTACTGTACACCAAAAGGGCCATTGATTTTTTGGCCTCCATAATGTAAAATAACAGTTACTATGTTAAGATTCATATTATTTTTCAGGATTGGTATGAAATATTGGATGGTTTACAAGAACAATTTACAGGTTTAAAACATTTTGGCCGGGCTGAAAGAAGTGTTAACAAAACAGTTGTAAGTATTTTTTACGGGCAAGAGCCAAAAGCCAATTGTTTGGAAGCAACGGGAAGGGGGTGGGGGTTTTATATAGTACCTTGTGAGGTTGAGTTCGTTAGTTGAATAGTCGAAATTGGGATTTTGGCTATTCAAGAAACGAATATGGCTGTCACTTTGTTAGCCATATATTCGTTGATGTGAAGTGGGAATGACGGGACAAACTTTCGGCTTTTCAATAGTCAAAATTTGCCATTGAAACCCATAAATTTGCCAGGCTGACAGAGGAATATATTCCCTCACAATTTTTGGCTGTTGAATAGCCGAAAATAGCACATGGTCTAATAGCGTGTAAAAAAACAAGTTTGACGTTTATTCAATTGCCTATTTCGGCCTTTCAATAACCGAAAGTGTTAATTTTAAAATAGATCCCAAAATGAAACTATTTTTGTAAAGAATATTACAATTGGTGTCATTTATAAAAAAAATAGTAAATGGCATATTACCCCCCTGTAGTCTGGCATAAATACACAATACCCCTCTGAAGTCTCAAAACTATCTGATTACCCTCTTGAACTTTTTAAACGTGTGCAAATTATCCCCCCGCCGTCTGTTTTTGGTTAGTTTTGATGGAAGTTTGAGTCTACGTACGTGTGTTGCGTGTGTGTTTGTATTTTTCATTACATAATATATAGAGTAAATGGCATATTACCCCCTTGTAGTCTAGCATAAGTGCGCAATACCCCCTGAAGTCTCAAAATTACCTCCTTGAGTTTTTAGAGAGTGAATGAGTTACGCGTTTTTGTAAAAAGTGTAAGAGTTTAAATGGTTCAAAATATTTAGTTTTTATATATATTATATAATGAAAAATGCCATATATGTGCATAAAATTCAATTCCTGTTAAAACTAACCAAAAACAGACGGCGAGGGGGCAGTGAGCACACGTTTAAAAAGTTCGAGGGAGTAATCAGATAGTTTTGAGACTTTAAGGGAGTATTGTGTATTTATGTCAAATTACAGTAATATGCCATTTACTCTAAAAAAAATTCGATTTTGCTTTGGTTGAAATGTTAACCTTGCACGTGCACGGACTGGCTTAACAGTATGATTGTCTCTTTGTGCCCAATCAACTTCCGACATGGAATATATTCGATTACAGAAATCATAGAGTTCCTTTCGTCATATCTCCGTCGTAGTTCGGGGCATGCATGGTTATCCATCATAAATATATTATATACTGTCCATTTTTCTTATTTTCTTGGGATCCGTTTGTTATAATAATGATATAACCTATTCTGTCCATAGCTTCTTTTGTTTATGTAATAATTATTTAATTTTATTAACAAAGGAATTTATAAATTATATAACAAAAAGTACATATCTTTGGTTAATATGTCACATATTCTCCTTCTATGTCCTTTTTTTCTTTACAAAAATATTTAGTCTACCCTTTTCATCTATGTATAATTATTTCCTAATCTAAATGGTTTTGTCTATTGCTTTTCTTTTATTATATTAGATAATTTTTCAATTTAAATAGTTTATTTTGTTAATGCAGATCTATCATAGAAAAGTACGAAACTTATTAAATTTTAAAATTTAAACATAATATATTAATATATATACACACATACATACATATATATATATATACATGTTTTATTTCCGCTTTTTGAAGTATAAAAATTTTCCATCTTGTGTAAAGGAAAATCCTTGTTTATAATTCTATTAAATTTTTTTTCCTAAAAAATGTTAAACTCCAAAAAGTATATTGTTCATCTTGTATCCGATTCTTTCTAATTAAACTT
The DNA here is from genome assembly GCA_028554755.1 of Cordia subcordata. Classification (NCBI taxonomy): domain Eukaryota; kingdom Viridiplantae; phylum Streptophyta; class Magnoliopsida; order Boraginales; family Cordiaceae; genus Cordia; species Cordia subcordata. Next base: position 13,988,471 of record JAPTOF010000008.1, read on the forward strand.
TCTTAATTTAATTGTTTTATTTAATTATTGTAAATATCTCATAAAAAAAATTTACAAATGATTAAATTTTAGAAACATATTTACATTTTATCTTTGCATACATGGTAAAATCAGCCAACAATAATTAAACAAAAAGCTAGAACTGTCTAAGAACAAATAGCATTGACCAATACATCTTGGAGCCACCTATGCCATCAAAAGGCTGGGGATGAAAATCATGTCCCTTCCGTGCTTGAAAGAATAGTTAAGGAAGGAGCATCAAACTTGCAACTAGCGATTACACTAATTGAATTTAATTAGTAATAAAGTTTTGTGTCTTGAACACTTTATTTGGATGGTCGTTAAGCAAAATTTTCTAGTAGTATATGGTGTATATATGTATACTTTAATTTGTGAGAAATTAAGTTAGTGACTTGAAAATCATTCAAGCTCAAGCTAGCACGTTATAATCATGAATTTAAAAAATGCATTGACTAGCTCGCGACCAATGCTTTACAACGATTTATCTATTTTCTCATAGTGAAGCAGGCAGCGGATCAATTGGATCTTTTATTTGAAAATGATACAAGAAATGTAAAGAAAGAAACAAAGAAGATCAGAAAATGAAAAAGCCACAATAAACCTTTCACAAACGCCAAGATCTTGGCAAAGGCTGGCAAGAAGCAAAAACTTCATTTAGGTCGACTTTTACATTTTGTGCCTAATCAATCTCACAATAACTTAGGTCCCGTTTGGATTGGCTTTTCTTTAAAATCACCTTTTTAACAGTTTTTAAAAAAATAAATTTTTTGAGAAACTAAAAATTTAACTTGAAAAAAAATTATATTTGAGATTTTTCAGAATTTTAGTTTTTTTTAAAGTTAAATCAAATAATTATTACAAATTTAATGTAATTTTTTCATAAAAAAATACTTTTTCTTAAAAAAAAAATCAATCCGGACAGGCCTTAATAAATTGATTAGAAGTAAAAAGGCGAAGAAAGGAAAGAAAAAGAAGAAGATGGCTTAACCATCGAGCCATTCCATTGAAATTTCCATTCTACAACAAGGACAACGTGCATTAGTCTCCAGCCATGGCACCAAACACCCTGAGTGGAACTTGTGGGCGCATGGCAACTGCATCAAGGTGTCCCCGGCCTTGAACTGTTCCAAGCACACTGCACACTCACCGTGTTGCCAAGATTTCCAGCTCAATTTTGAACAACTGAACCTCTTTGCCATGCGCTTCTTCAATTTAAACACCTTTCCGTGTGCATCACCTAAGACTGCATGCCTCCCCTCCGAATTTTGACACCATTGTTGGCCATTTGAAGCCCTGATGACAAAAAAAAAATAAAAAATTGGCAGCTTAACCCCATGCCCAACCCAACCCCATTATATTCTTCATGGAATTCGAACCTAGTCATTACTCCTAATCCCGACCGCTTAGAGTTTGTTTTTATAAATAAGCATAATGTCCTTGCAAAACATTCATGCAATTTCGAGAATCAAGTTTTACATTACCTTTTGTTTTCTGAATTCCACTGTGCTCTCAGCTTCTCATCCAACCTGTGCTTGGCCTCTCTAGCTGCTTCACCTAGCTTCTCTCCCAAGTGTGCCTGCATTATTATATGTACGATTTTGCAGTTTAGAATTTTTCTTTTTCGTTTTTCCCTTAAAGAATGAAAAAGAATACATTTTCAACTATATTGTTTGAATGGCACTTTTACAGAGAAAGGGGAAAATTAAACTAATTATACCATGGAGTGGCTGGTTGAACCATAACCTGATGTAGTTGCTGAACTAGATGATCCACCACTTAGATGATATCTTCTTCTTCTTGCAGCTATTATTGCACTAAGCATAGTAGCCATTTGCAGAACCCCAATACAGACAACAAAACCATTTATGTAAAAAGTATATATATATATACGACTTGCATGGCGTCTTTATCTATGTATTTGGTGTAGAATTGGCTTTATCCTTTTGCTAGCTTTCCTTGTAAGACACGACAAGTCTATGTATATACATATACATATACATATGTCAGCACAGGTGGATACTTGATCGAGATCGTGAGAATTGGTCCTATCGCCTGATTGGAGTTTCTCAGTGAACTCGTCAAATCGTAAGAATCATTACGGCTGACTCCTTTGGTTTTTCTTTCACCATGTTATGATGGTCAATCATCTCATTCTTCGAGCAAAATAAAAGAATAAAAAACAAACCATCCTACTGTTTGACCAAAATAAGAAAACCTTCCTCTTGTTATAGCTTTGTCGACCTTTATGCGCTTACCAGCGCAGTAGAGTTGAACGATAAATTTTCCGAATAAATTTTCTAAGGTAATCTGTGCTATAGTGGGCTAAACGTGTTAAGTATAATTCGTGGTATGTGCAGACAAAATAAGTACTTTTAAATTTTTATATGTTCATTTTAATATGAACAACAATTCAACTGATTTGATTGACTAGCAAATAACAATTATGGAATAAGAGAATGTGCTGGTAATATATTTCCCAAGGTAACGAACAAGAGGGACAACGAAATAGGCACAAGGAAATAGATCGGACTAGCCTACAAAAATGAAATGGCCTCTTCGGTCGGGATTCAAAAGACTTAGGTGAAGTGTTTGTTCCTAAACGACGGAAGTGGAAAGATACTAAGGGAGAGGGATATATTACTGATTGTCAATTTTGTAGTTTCTATGAAAATAATTAAGACATAAATATATATATTTTAAATTTATATTTTGGTAATTAAGTTTTAATACTAATCCTATTTTCTTACGAGAAGTCTACGGTAATTGAATACAATATTTAAATTTTCGAATGTACAAATTTCAGAAAATTATTTGATTTGGAAAAAAAAACCAATTGAAGATGAATAATTTATGTATTGGAGTTCATCTCATTTTTAGAAGGAAGAATTAATAGAATTAGAACATATAAGATTATTAAATATAACATCAACTCTACTTTATATGATTATGTTATTATTATATAATTATATACTAGTATAGCACCCTTGCATTGCATGGAATTTAAGAAAAATAAACATATTTTATTATATATTATATCATAAATAATTTTATATCACATAAAGTTATTATGACATTTTAACGTTTAAGTATTAAATCACTATAACACTCAACATTTAAGTATTAAATTACATATTGTATAAAACATAAAGATTTATAACACAATTAATCAAAGATAAACAATATTTTAACTTATATTCTAGAACATTTCTTTAAAAATTACATTTATAGTTTTATTTGAAGGGACACTATCCTCATCATAAATCAATATTTTAAGTCATTTCTTGTTTGTATTTGTTAAACAACAACATGTAATCAGTCATGTGTCAATATTGAGTGCGCTAAATATAAACTAATAGTTGACAAATATTATCTTAGATTTTTGTTAATTGTCATTGCATATAAAACTACCAATGAAAATTGATGCATTTGAAACTTAATGACAATTTTGTATTTGATTGAGTGAACACCATCCTTAAAATTACAATAAAACTATACTATTAGTAACGTTTAAAGTATGACGAGTCCATAATCATCGGTAAAAGTAAATTAAATGCTGTCTTTTTCCAACAATTCAAGAAAACATCTTTTTTTAATTGTCAATAGTGGGTAGAATTTGGGTAGAGTGCAATGTGATTCTTTATTATCGACACTTGCATATAAACCGTTAGCATTGAATCTAAAAAAATAAAAAACTATGACAGTTATGTATCAACTATCAGTGTAATTAAATAAAATTGCTGATGATTATGCTAAAGCATTGACATAGACCTTTTAGTATTACTTTTGCTGACAGTGATATTGATTCGTCATACTTGGTGACTTTTATTTCATTATTATGGATGATAGTCATGAATTGTTTGCAAACAAAATAAATTAAACAACCATTAAATTGATTTTATATTATTATAAATTTATACAAAAAGATCACTTTATCTACACATAAAATATAATTATTGGAAAAAGATAAATAAACAAAAGAAAAGAAAAGAGGAGCATGCCTTGCATCTAACATCTTTGCCGAAGAATAGGAATAGTTGAGTAACCATCGCAATTATTGAACTGACATTTTATGAATATCTTGATAAAATTTAGATTTTTTCATAAACATTGAAAGAAAACTAAACTATGTTCACCCCTATAGTGTTGCTTCATATGTAAAATAAAAGTGTTAATAAGAGGAATCAAACCCCTGACCTAAGAAATGCATTTCCAAGCTTTAAGCACTAAATTATAATAATTATTATATTTATTTTAATGGTAAGACTCTATGACATTGAATTTGTTATATGGACAGTAGATCTACTCCTTTTTTAAATTATTTTATTATAAAATTTTAGTTTTTTTCCTTTAAATTCTTTTAAGGAAACCAAGAATTGGACCAACCTAGACTAGTGTATCTATGCTATCTGGTTTGGTTATATATATATATATATATATATATATATATATATAGGATTTAAAAAGAAAAAATTGGTTAGTTTCTTTTTTGTTTTATTATTTCAGAAATATTTACTTTCAACTTCTATCGTGAAATTTTGTTATTTTTTATTTTTATTTATTTAATGAACCTTATTAACTTTTTCATTTATTATTACAAAACTAATATCAAACTAAGCCAATATGGAAGCCTAAGTTGAATTCAACCAAAAATAAGGTTCAAACAACATTTTATCTTCTTGGTGCACATATGTCGATTGCCTGAGAGGTATAGGCACTGTTTGACAACAGTGCTTCAACTAGTATTTAGTGTTTTGACTTGGTCAAATCACTATCTCCTCCTATTTTTATTATTCGGTAATATAGTGTTTTAGGTAGTGTTTTTGGTTGAAATAGTGTTTCAAGTGGTGTTTCTGAAACGTTAATATTCTTAACGTTTTAGGTAGTGGATAGTGTTTTATTTTTTATTTTGGTAATTTTATCCTCTCTTCATTATTTTTTGGCAATTCTACCTACTATACAATCTTTTTCTACATTTTTATATTTTCTTTCACGAGTATAAATCTAAAATAACATAAAAAGCAATTTTAAATCCTATCTATATCAAAATATACTAAAAAAAGTGTAAGTCTTATTCATCCATTTATTATTTTTCTTGACAAAAGAAATCTTTGATCAATTAAAAAATATTTCTACAATAATAACATTTTTTGTAATATTAATAAAATTAATTTATCAAAAGTAATTTTATTATACTTTAATAATCAAATGTTATTACAAGAAACTTATATATAATTATGAAATAAATTATCTCATTTCAATAATAGTAATAATAATTATATTTGCCATAACATAATAACATAATACTAATGTCTTTTTATGTCATTTTACATTCATCAACTAATAAAACAGCTAATTTTATCGAACACATATTATTTAACCAGCTAATCAAACAGCTATCCGCTAACATCTAAAATACAACAGCTATCAGCTACTCAAACCACTATCTGCTACTTAAACAACTATTAGCTACTCTAACAGCTAATTTTGCTGAACAGGCCCATAGTTACCTGAAAAGTAGTAATGTTATTTATTGCCTAAAAAGATCGATAATAGAAGAACTGCCTTCCTCTGAAATGTAATCTTGAACAAACTCATATAATTTTCATATATATTAGTCTTTTAAAATTGGCTAGACTTTTTATAATTAACTAATTATAAGTATTTCAAAAAATGAATTGTCTAATTAACACAATCTTCTTTTTGTAAAAATTGTTAATATGGCTAGAGTTTTTATAATTAATGAAAGTATTTAAAAAAAAACTTAATTATTCAAATAATACATCTTTTTTCTTTTGTAAAAATTGTGAATGTTGGCTAGACATTTTATAATTAAAAAATATATATGTATTTTAAAAATAAATTGTCAGTCAACTCTAATTTTCTTTTGAAAAAATTGTCAATATTGGATAGACTTTTTATAAATCTACTAAAGATAAGTGAACGAAAAATTGAATTGTTCAATTAATACCATTTTACTTTTCTAACAATATTGCCAGCTTTGGTTAGAAATTGTAAAATTAAACAAAAATATACGTATTTAAAAAATTGAACTCATCAATTAACAGTATTTTTTATGTAAAAACTCAATATCGTTAGAATTTTCATAATGAATTAAAGATAAGTATTTAAAAAATTGCATCATTGTTCAATTAAAAATCATTTTATTTTCATAAAAGTTGTCAATGTTGGCCTAACGGTTTATAATTAACTAATTTTTTTAAACAAAAAATTAAAATTTAAAATTTACTCCATTTCATTTAATAAAAAAAGTGACTATTGGCTATGTTTTGAAAATTTTAAAATAATTCATTTTGTTAAATGTCAAAAATATACCAAAATATTTTGGTCAGAGAAAATAAAATTAAAGCAAAAAATTATAGTTCTCACCAATATCAAAAAAGTTTTCCTGCGATATGTATGTTTCGCTAAACTAAGGAGTCTGCTCACCACAATTTAAGGTTATCAATCCCAAATTACATCCCCAAATCTTTCATTGTATAAACTTCCACAAAAAAGTCTTCACTTTCCAAAGTTCTTTTACCGGTTAGGTATTCATCTTTCCCAATGTTCCTCCCAAATCAGGTAAAGTTTTCTATCAATTAAATTTTTATTTCAGCGAATGCATTGGTGATTGATCTAATATAGCTGCAATTATTCTTAAAAACTTCCTGTTTATGGAATCATGGTAGAGAGAATGTACGGTCGTGAGCAAAATTTTATATGTTTTTGCTCATCATTGCAGCCAGCTGTAATGTTATTAATTCAACAGGGGTATCATATGCAAGATCTATTGCAGTCTTTTGAGATATTAGATATATATATATATATATATATATATATATATATATATATATATAAATAAATATTAAATCAGTGCACGACTTTACTATTGCTGGTATTATGTATAATTGCTACTGTGACATTGTGTAGCTTCAATTGTTATCATTATGCACCACTTCTTTTGTCATAAAATCTGCTGTAATGTCAACTAACTAGAGTCATCATGGGTGGAGTTTGTGAATTGAAATTGTGAGTAGCATGAATTGGATAGTGTATCAATTCAAAGATGTTTGTCAAAATTGTATAGGCAAAATGTAATTTGAGCAAGGGTTAAAATGGTTGCAATTATAGATTGATGGTTTTGGGGAAATTTTAGGTGGAATCACTATAGAAAAACTAGGTAATAGGTGATGGTTTTTTCGCTGGGTATATGGGCGTTATCTATTTCAAAACCACCATTAGTATGGGCATTGGTTATTTAAAACGCCGCTTATATATAATTCAGAAAAAAAAACTACACCATGCTTCATTTACGGTCTGAATGTTGAACCTTCCTTATTGTACGATTCTCTAATCATACTATCCACTAATCAAGCTAAGAATATATTCATTAATTATTTTACATAACAATATATATGAATTAGATAAACTCCTACTTATATTGTAAAACTACTAGATATTCCTTATTTTTTTGTAGTGAAACTATCACCTATTTTAGATTTTTTTTGTAGTGAATAGGACAAATGGGACATTAATGGCTGAAATGTAAATCTATATGTGATCACCATATAATCTATTCGTTATCCTTGCCTATTATGTAAATCAAATACCCAGCTTTACGTTTCCCCAAGTCTTGCGTAAGAGCCTTCATTATATCATATTGTTTTTCCTTGAACAGTTTAAGCAATCCTTTGAGCTGAGACCTCTTCCAGGATTATTGCTTCGTTATGCCTGAGTTATATCTACCTAGGTACAATTGCAAGAAATAGAGATTGTTGCTCGCTTAACTATGATAATTGGAGGAAAATGCTAGATAGTTACAAAAAGGCACAAACAGCACAAGTTGAGGTTAGTGAATTTCTATATAAATTGTTGCTTGACTTACTGATATTTGGTCCTTTAAAAACTTTTATTATCCTTTTTTTCAGTTGAATTCACTTTCAATGTTCCAAGAAATATGACAGAGAAGTTCATTCTCCATTCTATTAACACAAAGTGCCAAAGTTTTAAATCAGAGATCAAGTCAGGATATTTTGATCATAGCAAGTCACAAGAATGGAACATTGAAAACAAGCCACCTGGTGTGTTTGCCAACCACTGGGAAACACTTGGTTATTTATTTCATGTCTAGAAAGGGAGAGGCAAGCAACTTCAGTTATTTTTTTTGTTAATATGAGTATACTATTATTTATCTTCTTTCAATAATTTTTTGATTGGACTTTTGTGGTGAAATATCATCTTTCAATAATTTTTCGATTGGACTTTTTTTTACGGGATTAAATTATGCAAGCGTGATTCTTAAGTTGGTTTGAATAAAGACACTTGCTTTGGATTAATATCAGGAGTGATGTGAGTGATTGAGTGATTTTATTTTAGTTTTTTCTTCTTTTTATAAAAAAAATTATTTTGGGTTCCTACACTTTGATGCGAGATGTTCTTTTGAATTCTTTATAATAATAGTTGATTCTAAATTTGTGTTATAATTTTAATATTGTCTATTTATAATGCAACTATTTGAGAAGAATATATGCTTAAAATTGCAAAGGAAAAATTCATTATTATTAAATGATAATAAAAAGTAGTCAAACACTTATTGAGAAAGTGTTGGTAAAACCATAATACGAACAATGACGTCACATGTGAATAGTCGACAATAATTGAGACCAAATCGTAATACTTATATTTTCAACGTCAACAATAAGTCAATCGAATAACGACACTTGATCGCAAATCATCATGTTAATACTTTGTTGTTAGGAAATTAGGATGCATAATACACACTCACGCAGTGGAATTAAAGCATGAATAATAAGAAAAGAATACATACAATTAAACATGGTTCGACCCTCTGCCTACGTCCACGAAAACCTTTACTAAATAGAAAAGAGTACAAACTCAATAGGACTTTTTGCATGGATAGAAAAGTCTAAACCCTCCCTTACGGCGCTTTTACAATGAGTCTCTCTCTATTTAGACTGATTGCAAGACACTCACCTTACAACTAATGTAAAAGTCCAATTTATAGAGGAGACTTCCTTATCCTCCAAGACAAAGGTTTCCTAATATATCAATCCTCTCATAATTAAGACTCTTACCATAATTGAAATTTTGACTCTCATTATTACTCTTTCCTATTTTTAATATGGGCTTAGATTTAGCACTTGAGCCACAACCCAACATTTGTCAACAACAATGATCTAAAATAATCGTCTCAAATCATAAAATCAAATGCTAACACTTTTCTTCAACCGTCACCTATTCCAATTTGCTTATCATAATGAGTCATTATAGTCATTAGCAATTACATATGTAGACGATGATGACTGTTAAAATCATTAGGAAATTATATCATTTCCAATGCTTTGTAAACTGTTGGGATAGCCAAAAGACAACGGCTTCATAGACGACTTCTAACAAATCGTTAGAAATGAAAATAACGACGCTAAAAATTTTCTTAAAAAGCCAAAACAAGCGTTGGAAAAACAGTGTTTTCTTGTATTATGTACTCTGTCTCTAGAATTTGAGTCAGTTAAAATGTTTATTTCAATCGCATGCTTACTCAGGTGAGTTATCAGCAACCTAGTCCCATTGACTTGTCAATAATAGTACAAGTACAGTAATGAAAATCGCATATTTTGCCCTCACAAATCTGTTTGACGGCTTTATATTAAGTAATATCGGATATTCTGTTGCAAAAATATTTTAATATTTTATAGTGATTACAAATGTTTTGCTTGTGTAACAATGAAAAACTTTTAGTTTGATAAATAAAGTTTCTATAATATTTTAAAGAGTAAATTACATATTATTTCCCTGTACTTTAACTTATGTGCATCATACTCCCTGTATTATCAAAATTAACTAATTATCTCTTGTACTCTTAACTATGTGCACCTTACTCACCTATAATATCATAACTAGCTCGTTATCTCCTGAAGTTTTTAAACGTGTACAAAATACATCCCTACCGTCAAATATTTCAGGAGATATTTTGCATACCTTTAAAAACTTCAGGGGTTACTTTGCACATTTTTAAGAACTTCAAGGGGGGTAATTAATTAGTTTTGATATTATATGAGGATATAGTTCACATATATCAAAGTATAAGAAAGAAATTAGCTAGTTTTGATATTATAATGAGATATGGTCCACATATGTTAGCATACAAAGGGGTAAAATGTAATTTATCTATTTTAAAAAGTAGATAATAACTTGAATATAATAATTTAAGGAAAGCTGAATTTATGGTTTAAAAAATTACTTAAAAATGATAATTTTTGTAAAACGTATATTGCAAACAACTCCACATATATAATAGCTTCCCTAAAATGAGTTAAAGTCATGAAAAGATATATTCGAGCTAATTTTAAATGATGCTGCAGCAAATGGAGAAAACGGTTCTGTAATTGGACAATATTTAACATCAACACTAATAAATTATATATAATCATAATTACTCCCATTTGTCTATTGTAAAATCAATATAATCTTTGGCCTAAAATACATGTATCCGTGATTCCATATTTTCTTCAGCAAAAGCTTTCTATTTTGCCAAGAAGTTTTACGTTTTGAACAGGTAATAGACCGCAAAAATTATCCGCAAATAAGTGACCTTGATATTGAGTTGGTTATTATTTCATATACATGACCACCTTGTTTGTTTGACAGAACAATACCTTACAAGACATCAATTCTTCAATAACAAAGCCTTATATAAATATCTCTGGATGATTACTGTGTTAGAGCTTCAATAGTAAAGTGAATGCTATTTTTAAGTGTTCTAGCAAAATTGATTGCCCAGAATTGCGAATGTACAATTATAATCAATCATCTAAAATTAAATAGACAAACTATAAGTACACCCAAAGATTATTCTTTAAAATAAAAAAGAGAAAAAATAAAACTAGTAATGATTGCTACTTAGCAAGTCTTTAATATACTTTGTTCATGCCCCTCAAGGTTTGATTTGATTTGTATTATTGTATCTTTGGATTGAGGGGTCGTGAGATATCTTTGTACATATTGTGATTAGCAAAATCTTACTTAATCTGCAAAAATAAAGTCTTTCATATATAATAGGCAGCTCAATGCATCCCATATTTAGACTCGGGAGTCTTGTAATATAAATAAAGTGGTAAGATAGAGAAAGAATTCTCTCAACATGGTATGAAGTCTAAATACTAAAAACAATATGCATCCATAAATTTAAAAATACAAAGATTACAATGGTCAAATCAATTCTTTATTGGCACATGACTGCAAAGAATAAAACCTCTTCAAAATCTCAATTGAGAAACTAAATAAAATGGAGGGAAGGCCCGTACCACATGCCACCAACTTGCATGGCTTGCAAGTTTTGTCGAGCATATATCCCAATCATGGCTATTTTACAATATTTGTGTATTGAATAGAAGACTTTAATTGTCAAAATCTCATTTTTCTCATTGTCCAAACATTTGAAAACCTATTTTTCCTTTTTTCCTTCCCTAATAGTAGAACCACAGTTGTGAGAAATCATATTGAATAATTATTAAAAGATTCCATTTGTACTGCAGTTGCTAATTGATCCTGTCAAGTTGACATCAAAAGTCATCCTATCATATGGATGGAAGAAATGAGAAACAGAAACACTAGAGGGAAGATACTGAAAGGGTAAAGTCGCACACCCTCAATGCTTTGATTATGTCATTATATAAGCATTGTCATACAAGGATAAGTTACAAAGATAACTACAATATGTGATCCTAAGCTAATCAAGTAATATTAGATGTAGTACAACACAACAGAACCTATCTATTAAGATAAACATACTATTGGTCTTGACACTTCCCCGCAAGCTGTAGAGGGTGAAGCACCCGAAGCTTGTTACATAACTGGACAAATCTCAGCCTGTAAAATGCCTTCGTAAAAACATCTGCAATTTATTTGGAGGAAAGAATGTACTGCAGTTTGAAGATGCCTTCTTTAATCTTATCACGCACGAAATGGACATCGATTTCAATATGTTTGCTGCGGTTGTGAACAATTGGATTTGTGGCCATGTATATTGTGCTTATATTATCACAAAAAACCATTGGATATGTTTGAAGCTTTATTCCAATTAATGTTGTAATATGCAAAAGCCAAACCAATTCAGAAATCAACGAAGTTAGAGCTCTGTACTCAGCTTCAGAGCTTGATCTAGATATAGTATTTTGCTTCTTGGATGCCCATGATATCAAATTATTTCCCATGTAAACTGGATACCCAGTTGTCGACCTTCTTGTATCAGGACAACCTGCCCAATCGGCGTTGCAGAACCCATGAATGACCATTGTTTCAGAAGGTGAAAAGACCAATCCATGTTCGAGCATTCCTTTAATATAACGTAACACCCTCTTAGCAGCTATCAAATAAGACTGGCGTGGCATGCTCATATACTAACTGATAGAGTTGACAGCAAATGCAATGTCCGGCCTCGTCATGGTTAGGTACTGTAATGCACCCATAAGCTGCTGGAATTCTGTGGGATCACAAAGTAGTTCTCCATCATCAGCAAATAATTTTTCCATGGCAAGAGTTATGGAAATAGGCTTGGCTCCGTCCATGCCATACTGCTAAAGTAACTGAGTGGCATATTTTGTCTGGGTCACCATAACTCCATCATCTGTTTTTGTCACCTCCATTCCAAGAAAAAATCAAAGTGGCCCAAGATCTTACATTGCAAACTCTGAGGACGATATGTTAATGAAGTTTGCAATATGAGCTGAAGAATCACTCGTCACAATTATGTCATCAACATAAATTAAGAGAAGAATAATATGGCCATCTACTTGCCGCATGAATAGACTTGCATCATGGTGGCAATTTACAAACCCATTCTTTATAAAAAAAAATGCACTAAACCATTGGCACCATGCTCGCAGGGCTTGTTTTAGACCATACAAAGACTTTCTTAATTGACACACATGCATTGGTCGGTGTTCATCAACAAATCCTACAGACTGGTGCATATATATTGTCTCTGATAACTCACAATGAAGAAAGGCATTTTTCATGTATAGTTGACGTGAACTCCAATTATGAGATAAGGCTAACACCATGATCAAATGAATTGTAGTTGGACGAACTATAGGGCTAAAAGTTTCCCCATAATCTTTGCCAGGTTGTTGAGTGTAGCCCTTGGCGACTAATTTTGGCCTTATAATGCTCCAAAGAACCATCTGAATTTTGTTTTACTTTATAAACCCACTTGCATCCAATGACATTCATGTTGGGTGTATGTGGTACAAGAGTCCATGTATCATTTTTTAGAAAAGAGTTAAATTCATCTGCCATAGCGGCACGCCAATTGAGATCTTTATTTGCATGTGTAAAGTTTTTGGGTTCGGTTGGCAATTGGGTGAGTGAGGTTAAGAGAGCAATGGGAATGGGATGTTTGGTGGCAAAGAGTACTTGTGGTTTACGAGTTCCATCCATTGTGCGAGTAATCATCTTGTGTTGACGTGTAGAAGGATTATTATGAGATATAGGAGGTTCTTTAGTTAGTTGGGCAGATTTGGATGAATTTGAGGAGGTGGATATAAGCTCTATGGAGGACTCTTGGGTAGTGGATAGAGAATGGGTAGTGTTGTCTTGGTGAGTTAAGAAGTGTATTTGAGATGGTGATTTGGTTAAAGGTGTTTGATGATCATTAGGAGACGTGTGTAAATAAAGAGACATTTGTGGGGAAGTTGCATCAGATGATGTTGTTGGGCTAAACCAAATTTGCTGCAAGGTATGAATTGGTAAAGGGTGTCTTTTAAATGACTTTGAGAATAAAGATGCACCACTGTTATGCGACTGAGACACTGAATAAAAATTCTCTTCATCGAATACCACATGTCTCGAAATAAGAATTTTCTAGTTTGTGGATTAAAGCACTTGTAACCTTTCTAATCAGAAGCATAACCCAAAAAGATGCATTGACTGCTCTTGAACTTTAACTTAGACCTGCCAAATGGACTTAACCAAGGGTATCAAAGTGCTCCAAATACCCTTAAGAAATTATAATCTGGTGCTTTCTCAAAGAAAATTTCATAAGGTGATTAGAAATCCAATACTGATGAAGGAAGCCAATTAATAATATAAATCGCAGTTGAAAAAGTATGTGTCCAAAATTCCGAATTTAGTCCACTATGAGCTAGCACAGTTAATCCAGTTTTCACAATATGACGGTGTTTGCGTTCAGCAACACTATTTTGTTGTGGTGTTCCTGGACATGAAAGACGAAGAGTAATCCCAAAATCTTGAAACAAAATTTTGTTCACATGATTGATAAACTCTCCTCCATTATCAGCTTAGACATATTTAATTCGAGCATTACATAAATTTTGGACCATGTTGATGAATACAGGAAAAATTGCAATGACATGAGATTTACGAGCCATCGGGTAAAACCAGCAAAAACGACTATGATCATCAATCAACACTAAATAATAACGAGCCATCAGGAGAAGGGATTGGGGAAGGGCCCCAAACATCACAATGTATTGTGTGTAACAAAGAAGTTGCTCTTGAAATTTTATTTGTAAAGGGCAGTCGATGACTCTTGCCCATTTGACAACTACTACATCTATTATTTTGATCTCGAGATGAACAAGAAAAACCAAGTAAATTCTGAAGGGAATGTAAAATCTTGTTCGAGGGATGTCCCAAGGGTGCATGCCATGTAGCCAACCTTATTAGAGAAAAAAACTTGCTTGATTGACGGCTGAAAAGTATAAAGCCCATGATCAATTGTCCCTTGATGGAGGAGTTGTCCTGTCTTCACATCCTTTATAGAATAACCAGAATCAGTGAAAACAAAATAACAATTATGATCTCTGCTAAACTGTGCCACAGAGAGCAATTGTTTGGTAAGCTGTGGAACCAATAAAACTTTAGATTGCAAGATCTCGGCATTAGATAGAGAAAAAGAAGAATAACCAGTATGTGATATGCTCATGCCGGCTCCATTACCAATAAACACCTTATCAGAACCTGAATATGGAACCTTACCAGTAAGAGAATTCTCATTAGATGTCATTTGTATGTGGCACCAGTATCAAGATACCAATTTGGATCAGCAGTATTGTCGACGTGAATCGCAGAAAAAGCCTTTGCCACGTTACTAATTACATCATCAGTTGCCCAGCACGCATTAGCTTTGTGGTAAGGGTGACCACACCTGTAACAAACTACCGGAGAAGAAGAAGTAGATCGTCCAGGTCCCCCGCGACCACCACGGCCCCTACGACCACCAGTCGAATTCTATCCAGAACGCATTTGACCTGTAAGAGGAGCGACTGGGAAAGGTTGACGACCTGAAGCATTGGAACAAGGAGATTGGTTTGAATAATGCCCTTGTGGTTGCGAAGAAGGAACTTGCAAGCACCCGTGAGTACTGGGTGTTAAACTTGAAGAAGAAATAGGTGGCTAATTAGCTGTGAAAGTAGCAGCTTTATAAAAAATGGAAGATAAGGTGGAGAGCTATAACTCATAATCTAGAAGAAGGCCACAAACGTTGACGAAGGAAGGGGCAACTGGGCGAGAGTTGATAGCAGCAACAATGGGATCAAACTCAGACCCCAAACCATGAAGAGTTCATAAAATCAAGTCATCCTCATCAACAGGCTTGCCTGCACTGGAAAGAGCCAAAGACAAAGATTTGGTTTGCTGAATATAAGAGTGAATAGAAAGATTGCCTTTTTGGATTGTTTGCAGAGCTATTTTGAGCTGTTGAATTCGAGCTCGTGATTGGGCACCATAAAGTGTTTTTAAAGTTTGCCATACGTCATGTGACATGGTCTTGTCGATCACCTGAGAGAGAGCTGCATCGGAGAGAGAAACAAGTGGCCAGCCAAGAAGAAGTTGATCAATTTTAACCCATTGAGTATATGTGGAAGATGATTGAGCTGGACAAGGAATACTGCCATCAACAAATCCAAGGATGCCATGACCACGAAGTACAGGGACAATTTGTGTTTTCCATAAAAGAAAATTGTCACTTGTAAGTTTAAGAGAAACCTCTTGATGAATATGATCAAAAGCAAGAAGAGAAATAGCATTAGAGGTGGCAATAATCGTTGGTGTAGTGCTTGAACTAGAGGAAGATGTGGAGTGCGCCATAGTCAAATTGATATAGGAAGCGTAAAAAGGGATGGGAAAAAAAACTATGGTTGACATACCGTGAAAGGGTAAAGTCGCACACCCTCAATGCTTTGATTATGTCATTATATAAGCATTGTCATACAATGATAAGTTACAAGGATAACTACAATATGTGATCCCAAGTTAATCAAGTAATATCAAATATAGTATAGCACAACAGAACCTATCTATTAAAATAAACATACTATTGGTCTTGACAGAGACAAACAAAAGGAGAAAGAGCAATGCCCTCAGAAAGGTACTTGGAAATCAATGGCAAGGAATTCACAAACTGAAGATAAATTAATCTTCAAGCATTTTACTTAGTCTCCAGTGTGTACATTAACTTAAATTGTCCATTCTCTTTTCGATACATCCCAAATTACTCCTGCTGCTTGAAACCTTCCAGTTTCCGTGAGAAAAAAATCTGGAAAAGTGGCAACAGTTCTTTAAAAAGATTTTATATGGCCTGAAAAGTGCTATCAACGGTAGCTCTTCTTAATAGCTACATTTGAGGCACCTTAAAGTCCAAAAGCAACAGTTAATTTCTCTTTTAAATAAAATTTTCAATACCTATACATTCAAACGGAGGAATCTCGAGTAAGAGAGCCCACAAATAAAAGAAAATGCAACTCATTTATGTCACCGGGGACCAACTATTGCAAGACGTTAACAACTTGCCTATTGTGCATTACCAATACATGGCTGTAGTTGTATTATGATTTCAAAGCGAGTAATATAATCCGAAGACAAAAGTCAAAGGACATGCACAAGCAATAATCCAATAAAGCAACTATTATCTCCTAATTTGAGCAAGTTGGTTGACTTCATTTGCAGTTCTAGCATAGAAGTAGTAAACAGCTTCATCTTATTCTTATCTAGCATCGATCAACTAATGAATTCAAACTTTTTTTCACCATTTTTAGCTTCCCAAATATCTAGTTGCTAATACAATGGTTACAGAGTAACATAATGATAAATGTACTTTGGTAACTAATTTTGAATTGATAGTTGAAAATATGAGTAAATTCTCAAAAAGGAAATTAAATAGCAACCCAAAAAATACCATCATAAATGGATATTTATAGTGTGTATGGAATGCTCTGATTTTAAGATGTTTATTCTATTGAAATTTGAAGATATTTTATAAGATTTAATATATCTTATTACATGCACTATGCATTTTATAGTTGTAAAAAATAAGACAGAATAGATTGTTCATTTTTAGTTGTAAAAAATAAGATAGGATGGATTACTTATTTCTTATAAGATAAAAAGTATAGTTTTGTTTTGAATTGTTATAGGATGCATGGTAAAATTTCTTAAATATTATAAGATGAAGGCTTATTTTAATAGAATAAATATCTTAAAATAAAACTATAAAAAATAGAGCATTAGTCAACACTAACAATTGATATAACAATAGAAAAGAATTCATATCTACAGAATCTTTAATTTCGAATGGATTAAGCCAAAGAGTCCAGCAAGTTGTTGGCAACGAAAACATTATTTTGGGTAAACTTTACACTCTGTGTCCAATCAAATCTCACAAATTTAAAAGATTAGGAGTGAAGAGGCAAACCAAAAAGAACAGCAAAACAAGAAGATGGCTATACTATCGAGCTATCCAATAGAACATAATTGCCATTCTACCAGGTCGATTTTGAGCAACTGAACCTCTTTGCTATGCTTTTCTTCAATTTAAACACCTCTCCGTGTACATCTTCTAGAACTGTAGAGCTTTTCGCGAATTATTCAATCTTTCTCAAGAATACCTTGCGGGGCATCTCTAGCAGTACTAAATAAGGGAAAAGTATCCTTCGTAGACGCACGTTTCTGAATTTCTTGGCCATTTGAAGCTCTGATAGTGAAACAAATAGGCCATTTAGAGTTCGTTTCTATAAATGATCAACTTTTTATGGCCTATGATAACATGCATCGTATTCTGACAATCAAATTTTAAGGGTTTGCTTGGATGGCTTTTTTAAAGCACTTTTTTTTAACAGTTTTTAAAAGAAGTATTTTTTTGAGAAGTTAAAAATTTTGACTTCTAGAAATACGATATTTTTTTTATGTTTTAACAATTTTAAAAGCCAACTCAAATAGTTATAGCAAAAAGAAATACACTTTCTTCAAAAAAAAAATATGCTTTTTTTTGAAAAAAAAAAATCTAAACGCCCTAAATTACCTTTTGTTTTCTG
This sequence comes from Cordia subcordata, assembly GCA_028554755.1. Taxonomy (NCBI): domain Eukaryota; kingdom Viridiplantae; phylum Streptophyta; class Magnoliopsida; order Boraginales; family Cordiaceae; genus Cordia; species Cordia subcordata. The sequence continues at coordinate 14,006,842 of JAPTOF010000008.1, forward strand.
AATTCCACTGTGCTCTGAGCTTCTCATCCAATCTGTTCTTGGCTTCTCTAGCTGCTTCAACTAGCTCCTGATCATCCAAATACGCCTGCATTTTTGCTGTTTAGATACTTAAAGACAAAATTAAAAAAAACTGTATATTTGTGTATGTATATATATTATATAAATGTAATCCCGCTTTTAAAGGAAAGAGAAAAATTACACTTATTATACCATGGAAGGGCTTGGACAGTTACTTGAAGTAGTAGCTGAATCGGACCATCCACCAGTTTGACGAGACCTTCTTCTTCTTGTACATATTGCTGCACTAATTAGCATACTAGCCATGAAAACCACTATGCAAAAACCATCATGGCGTCTTAATACTCTCTAAGTGAATTAATTGTGAAATCAAAAATAAAAGAATTGACTGAGAAATGGATAGGTTCAGAGTATTGCAACCTTATCGATCAATGTGTAAATAACCTTGTTCTCCTGACTCTTATTATTTTTCTTCCACTATTTTGCACATTGTAATTAAACAACGTTATACAAGTGTTCCACATTTAACTGAATCACTGAAAGCATCCCTTTCTTTTCTCAAGTTGGTTTGTGATTCCCATGGACCTTTTCTTAGTAAGAAAGTCAAATCATCCTCGAAAACCATTATACTTTTCTTTTTTCTTGTACACACCTCTACTCATAAACGTAGTAAATTAATGATATGAAATATTACATAGACGATGTTGAATTTCAATTTAAGGTTAGATATAACATATATGATATTATTTACTAGGATGACTAATATAACAATGAAAAAGGGCAAGATGCACATTACATTGTGATTTGTCTAAGAGTAATGCTCAATATCACCCTATTTTCATCAGGGAAAATGCCATTTATCCTCATGAGTTTCTACCCTAATCCCAAAGTCCTCTATGAAGTTTTGTCATAAGTGTGCATTTACCTCCTATGATTTAAAAATTAGTTAGTTGTCCCCTATACATTTCAAAAGTGAAGCACATTAACCTCTTCTGTAATTTTAGATTTAACCGAGCGTGTGGTACACACATTGGGCCTATGATTAGACTTAGTTATTTTGCTATTAAATTTGATTTTAGTAAAAAAATGCCCTCCCTTTTTTGTTTTGAAAAAATATTTGCAAGATAAAAGGTTTGAACCTTTGACCTTAGTTTAAAATATATAAATTTAACCAATTATACTAGAAACATGTTTGTACTTAATTTCATGCTACAGAGTAAATATGTTTGTCATTGAAAAATAAAAATGGCACAACCATAATCTCATTAATTAAATTAATTATTTAATTAATTTTAATTTTAATTTATTTTATTAATTAATTAATCAATTATCAAATTATAAATAATTAATTATTTAATTATTAATTATTTAACTAATTATTAATTACTTCACGTTTCCAATTAAATAGGGTAAGCAGCACCATACTCCCTGTGGTTTATCATAAGTGCATTATAACCCTTTGTAGTTGTCATAAGTACACTATTAGCCCTTGTGTTTTATAAGCAAATTAGTCTTTTTGCATTTTCGTTAGCCAAAACTAACGAAGTTAAAAAAATGGGCGTGTGTGCTTCACTTTTGAGAAGAACAGGGTCATTAGCTAATTGTATATCACAGGAGGTAAATACACATTTATGACAAAGCACAAGAGAGTTCCGTGCAATTTACCCTTATCCATTTCCTCCCATGACATTAATAAGTCTAGTCAAACAATGCCTTGTATTTGGTGATATTTTGTCATTTTTATCTTTTTATTTATTCATTGGACAATTTAATTCTATTTTATTGTTACTAATCTTAATTTAATTTAATTTTTTCAAATGTTAACTTGTTGTAGTAAAATTATTATTCTATTTTGGTCACACACACACACACACACACACACACACACATATATATATATATATATAGATAGATACACACATAAAGATAGATTTCAATCTAAAGTTAATATCTTAATGTAATGTATAATACAAATTTTGTGCAATAAACTACTTTTTATTTTCATTTTTTATATCCTTAAGAGTTAGTTCATTCCAAAATATATGTATTAATTTAAGTAGAACAAAACTGGATTATATTTAAAATGTATAGTAATATATTGAAAAAATAGATATTAACTTGTAACTAATTTTTCTCTCTTTAATCTCGTGGATAGGAAAAAAAATTTATAAACACAATATTTTGTATATTTTGAAATTAAAATCTTTTGCTTTCTATTTGATTGTAATTTTTTGTTGAATTATTCTATTAAATAATTTTATCCAATTCTTTACTTTAATAAATATATAGATAAGAAATAAAAAGTAAAAAGTAGTTTTTTGGTAACAAAAATTTTACAAATAAACTATTTTTTATTTATTTGAAATTAAAAATTTTATTTGCAAATTAATTGCAGACTTTTTTGTGAAATAATTTTATTAATTATTTTATTTTTCTTTAATAAACAAGTACAAAACACTTTTTTAATGTAAGGCTTTGTTTGGTAAAGTTTGATGGTGTGGGGGAACATGAGTCAATTTAAAACTTCATGGGGGAGTTTAGGATTTAAGCTAAAACTCATGGGGCAAAATGGCATTTATCCCTATTTTCACCCCTTTCGTGTTATGCTTATTTGGCACGCCAACTACCCGCAAATTATACTATGGTCCCTCGTAAGGTGCTCCAATAGAGCATCATGCTTCCTCACCTATTTTAAAAAATAAAAGCAACTTAGCATCAGACATAAGTTCTCTCTCTCTCTTCATTCTTCTCTCTTCTCACCTTTTTCTTTTTTCAACTGGCAAAACCACTGGTTATCTCACACTGGATAAAGACCACCTTAAAATTTACTTTTCTTCGTTGATTGTAATGACGTGCATCATATTCAAGAAAGCCTCCTAAGTGTCGATCCACCATTAGAGCCCTTGTAGTCTTCTTCCTCATACTGGCGAAGATTCTAACATCATCTCGCCATGCTGTAACTACCAATCTTTTACTTTTCTCATCGCTATTCTAACCATCCCATGAAGTGTTTGGATGCTCCAAGCTCAATCCATCATTAAAACCCGTCTTACCTTCAATTATGGATACATATGAGGTGAACAAATAGATGAGGAGTAATAAACAAATATTTGACGTATTTATAAAAGTCAATGAACAAATAGTTGTGGAGTAATGAATAAATATTTGGTGCATTTGTATATGTTTATGTGTGTAAGAGAGCGGTGAACAAACACATGTCAACCAGTGAACAAATAAACGTATATGTATTTGTGTGTCTGTGTGTGTGAGAGCAGTGAACATATAGTTATGGGATAATAAACAAAAATTTGATTCATGTATAAAAGTCAGTGAACAAATAATTGCATGGTAATAAACAAATAGTTAGTAAAAAAATAGTTATGGGACAATTTTCAGTAAATAAATAATTGTGGGATAGTTAACAAATAGTTAGTAAATAAATAGTTATGGAGTAATGAACAAATATTTGATGTATATATGAAAGTTAGTGAATAAATAATTATCAGGTGGTGAACAAATACATATGGGGTGAGCATAATAATTTTTTTTCTTTAGTTTCACTGTGCGTGAATATTGTTCATGCACAGGAAGAACACAGTGCTCAGGAGGAGCACTATGTTGAAGGACAATGATATAAGGTTCCCCAACTAGGCCTTTTCTTCCCAATCTCTCTCCTTTTATTCTTCTTTTTTTCCTCACTCTTCTTTATTTCCTTACTCTTTTTTATTTCCTTCTTCTTTTCTCAATTAAAATTTTCTCGTTTCTTTTCTTTCCATACCAAGGCTTAATCTAATTAAATCTGTAGCGTCTACCAATTTCTCCATATCCCCTTCTTTTTATTTATCTCTGTTAAAATTTATTTTCCTTCAAACTTCTCATGTCTTCCTTTTTGTCAGTTTTCTTACTTTATCTCAACTCACCACTTTACAAATCAAAATACAACTTTATCGTATGATCCATTGCACCCACAAAGATGTTTGGTGGTCAGCTTATTCAGGTTGCAGATAGAGAGCTCCCCCATTGGTCTTAATTCACGAGTAGCAGCAGATATATTGGATGGTGTGTTGAGTTGGCCTTGTCATCCATTAATTGATCTTGCCATAGATAGAGAGCCCCCCGCGAGGTTTGTTCTTTATTTTTGCTGTGTGGGACTTTATCAGAAGTAAGGGGATTGTATTTGGTGGAATGACCTTATCTTGTTTAAATTGAGGATCCCAAAGCTTTGATATTTTAGCAAATTATATATGTTGGATAGACCTCCAAAGTTTTTATTGGTTTTTTGTGGAGTTATGGTTGAACCAGGTTTAAAATTTTGCCGTTTTGCTATCTTGCCGTAGAGGATATGGAGCAACTTTTCTTTGGATGTACCTTAGGAGAATTTCATTAGCTATTATGGAAAAATAGCTATTATGGAAAAAGGATGTGTCAAATGATATGCCGACGTGGGTTAATATTTAGATATAGGTTGCTTTGCACTATTAAGGATCAAAAGATGCATTGGTGAAGTCAGTTTTTAGAGCCTCGGCTTATACCATTTGAAAGAGAAGCCGTTAATTGCATCACAAATCTGGAAAACTAATTTGGATTAAGTTCAAAATTTTTGTTAGAACTTAAACAAAACCATATACAATTTGTTGGAAAAGATTTTACAACCAAAATATCTCCTAAGCTCGGCCTATTAGCTATCTGAAAATTCTTGACATTTGGTTTGTAATTCATACAATTAGCGAGTTCAGTTTTTCCTTTTGTAAATAAACAAGTGATTCTCATTGATTTTAACAAAAACTGTGATCTTTACATCCCAAAAATTAAAATCAGAATAAAGGCAAAGTCCTAATTATGTAAGCAGGTCAAATAAGCTCAACAATTACAAAGAAGTAAATTACAAGGATTCCTTTATGATTTTCTACAACCCAAGAGTTCACTTCTAATAGTTTTTAACATTCCTTCCGTGATGTTCTCTTCACTATTTGCCACACTTGAGCGAATACAAGATTTCTTTGTCTTTTCCAGATTGTGTAGACAAAGGCATTCAAGAACACTTCAAACCTTTCCAATGGGATAGACCAAACTCCAACTTCTCAACTCCTCCAAATTTCTCATATATTAATTTACCCCAAGAAGCTTCAATCCATGCTCCTAAATTCTTGTACTGAAGGACCACTCCAAGAATAGGTAATCCATAGCAAGTTTAGTTTTAATAAACTAAAAGATGCTCCCCTATTAAGAATTTCCTATTGTCCATCCTCTTGTTTCTCTCATACAAGGACACTGCTATAATGGTGCAAAATACTAGTGTGGAAGCGTGGCTTGGACATCCGTGTTACTGTCAAATCTGCTAATAAAATTTTCACTTAGCAAAGGGCACATTGGCCTGAACATCTATGACTGTAATTATTATATCCAAATCAACTATTTTTTCATTTATTTTTTAAAATAACATTATCAACGATGCCAATTATGTTACGTTTCTGTGGATATGAAGTATCGTTCATGCCTCTGCTATGGTAAATGAGTTAACGTATCCCGCCTCTTCTCTTTCTTTGTACCATATAAATTGGCAAAACTTCTTTTTCTTTGTACCATAATAAATTCGCAAAATCAAAGCATCTATTAATCATCCCAAAACATTGGTTCTCAACAAATCATTCTTTTTTCTTATGTAACATACATCCAAAATTTATATCTCTAACATAAATCCAAAAGGTAGAAAAAGTTACTTTCAAAAGCAAGACTCACTCTAGTATTTTAACATGCAAAGAGAAATAAATTGCAATGTAACTAGCAACATTTGACTAAAAAACTCAACATTGCTCCATCGGCAATTGGTGAATACTATATACCACCAAATTTTGACAAAATTGATCATGGGTTATTGCTAGATGCATTTTCTCCATCATTTTTTCCATTAAAAATCTTCCACATTGCTGGCATGTAACATTATGGCCAAAAAAAAAAAAAAGAAAAGAAGAACATTGTTAGTAAAGGAGAGAAACAAAAGAGAATTAAAGTAGGATAGAAGTAAACCTGTAAGAGCTGCATACAACTAGGAAACATTCCAAAATTACTGGTAAGTTGCTAATTAGAAATAAAATTATAATTAATTGATCAAAAATAATTATCCAGGAACATTAAATGAATAATTGCTAGAATTGTAATACTCACCTAAATATTCATTAATAAACACATTGAAATACTTTGTGGTGTTTGAAATTTGGAACTTGAAACCTTCCAATATGGTCATCTAAAAGAATATTCTCTATTTCTATAGGCCTAATTTCCTCATGTTGAATATTTGAAAATTTTCTCTTGGCCTATAACAAGAAACACAAAAAATTGTACAGTTTTTATTCAAGTAAAAAAGTGAAAAAAAAAAACTAATTTTTCCCGTACCTTTTGTTTCTTTTGTGTAGGCATGTTCGATTGGTATTCTTTTGCATATGACTTCTTTGAAAAACCTATACAAAATACAATCCAAACTCTACCAAGAAAAATGGCTGGAAAAAAGGTTCTTAAGAACCAAAAGTTGATTAAATGATAAAAGATATGATTATTGGTTACATCAAATATAGAAAATAAATATATTAGAGATTATAATATACCTTGTTTCTTGGTTGCCTTCATAAAATTTTCTACATTGAATTCTTTCTGTTTGAAGCAAGGGCATCCTTCCCTTGATACTTGTAAAGGGGTCAACTTTAGAACTAGAATGTGAATTTTGAAGACAACCAACATTATCAGTTTCTTTATTCCACTACCTTGAACCACTAGATCTGCACTGAGCATCTGTTATCTCATCACTGAGAAGCTTTCCTTTTACCTCATCTAAATATTTCATTGCAGTACTACATTATCTTTTAGATTTTGCTCCAATTAGTGCAATTCTAGTTAATCGTGAGTACAACTTATTGTATCGAATAATTTCTTCTTTGGATTCAAATTCATCATGAAAGATCTTTATTTCTATGTGAGGGTACTTTATATCTTTCCTCCAATGTGGTAAAAAGTATTTATCTGGTATGACCACCACTTTTTGATCCATGAATACACACAATGCATGTCTACAAAGAATCCCTTGAAACTTGAATAGACGACAAATGCAGCTTATATCCATATTTTGCATATCAAGAGTGAATCATATAAGACTTGGTCCTTAGATTTTCTTCATTCATCAAAACTTTTAGAGTTATCATTGACCTAAAATGTCCATTTTGACCCATCTCTTTCGATAAGTATAACACCACTAGAAAATATAAGGTTCTTAATCTCATCCTAGAACAATTTAAAAATTCGATTTGTATAAATTTTCTTAGCTTGCTTTTCTATCAGAAGATCTGCAATAAGAGCAATGTTGGCATTCATGATAAAAAAATTTTCATCCTTTTTATTCTTTATCTTTTGTAACATAGCCATGTCTTATTGCTCATGAAACTTCTTAAGACTAGTTCTACTATGTGCATATTCATCAAAAACAGAATTTATGCTTTCATTCCTTTGATTAGTTAACTTTCCTGCCTAAAAGGTATCCTTAATGTAGACTAGAACCCAACAATGTTGATCTTCAAACAAATTCTTCAGCTATTCATTGTCCTCGAAATCATATTCCTCTATCATATCTTTCCACTTTATTTTGAAATCTTCAACTCGTAAGGAATCATACACAACCATATGTAAATCCTTCTTAATTTCTTGACAGCCAACATATCTTCCCAATTTTTTGAAAATTTTTTCATGATATGTCATAGGCACAAGCGATAATGAGAATTGGAAATACTTGTGCAACAGTATTCTGAATTTCTTTTTACACTCGTTAGTGATTAGGGATGGCAACGGGACAGGTACCCCACCCATGAAGGAATCCCAAACCCGCTACCCAGATAGCATCTCAATTCCCATTTCCGTCCCAAACCCGGATAAAAATTAAATGGGAATCCTATTTCCGGAACGTCCCAAACCCTCGGGTACCCGGAACGTCCCAAACCCGGTTAAAAAAATTTAAAATTTAAATAAAAATTTAACAAGAAATGTTCGGAACCCAAATTTAAGACATGTTCTCAACTCCAGAAACTGAATTAAATCAATAAATTTTAAAAAACTAACCAATCAAATAATTTTTTCCCAAAAAATCTAAACAATATCTCTAAAATATATTAAAATAATAAAATTTTAAAGAATAAAACGTTAATGGTTCAAGCCTTACTACTTTTAGAAAATTTTTCTTAATTTTTAGTATATAATATGTACTTATGTACTTAAAACTATAATTAATTAATAAATGTAAAACACCTATATACATGTGCACACACACCTATATATATACACACATACACACACATATATATCTATACATATATGTATATATATAACCGGGTTCGAGAATGCGGGTACCCGGGGGGTCAATCCCAGTTCCGTCCCAAATCCTAACAGGTATTTTTAATCGTTCTGGATCCGTTCCGGGTTCTTAACGGGACGAATTTTATCGAATTTTAATCGGATCGGTCGATGCCGGGTACTCTAAGTCACTCGTCCCATTGCCATTCCTATTAGTGATTATTGCTTCACGTACAACTCCTGACCTATATTCCAACCAAACCTTGAATAACCAATCAAATGCCTTGGTAGTTCCATTTATTAATAATCCACAACCCTACAATATTGATTGACCATAACGATATACACCAACAAATGGGGAAAAAGGCATATTATATTTATTTGTCAAGTAAGTTGTGTCAAATGTAACAACATCACTAAATGATTGATATGTTGCTCCACACCTTGCATTAACCCAGAAGACATTACTCATCCTATTTTTTTCATCAACTTCCGTTACATAAAAAAATAGAATTTCTTTTTTGGCATTCACCTAAAATAATTAAGTAAAGCCTCAGCATCACCTTTACCAAGCCTTAATTGCCTTTGTTTATTAATATAGTTTCTACAATCTTTTTTCCCAAAAGGCACATATTCAAAAACCACCCACTTCAATAGCAAAAGAACAATACTGTATCATTCAAATCAAGGAGCCTTCTACTAGATGTATCAAGCTTTTTGTTACTTCTATACATGTATGCATCAAATGGAGTAACCTTACAGTTATGATCCAATTCAACCACCATTGAGCAGTACAAACCATCACTTCTTGGTTGTGCCCTGATCCTAGCCATACAATCAGTTTTAATCAATGGCTTTTTTAGAAAATCATTTGGAGCATTGTGCTTAGGCGTACTTGATTTAAAGCATGCAAAGATGAACAATTTCTTTTTGCCCATCATCTCCAATACTTGTCCTTTTCTTTATAATCCAGTAATTTTTGCATAATGACTACAAAAGTCATGCATGTCTTGATAACACTCAAATAAAATCCCTTCTTTTGTGACTTCCACTTTATCACTAATCAAAATTTTATCTCTATGTTGTCTACTTGGTGTACTCATTTCATTTGTTTGTAGAGTTACATTATTTGATTCACCTACATATGCAAAAATAATAATTAAAAAAAGAAATAGTTCATAAATAGTGTAACAAGCAAAAGTTTATTTGAAGAAGAGTTGGTTGCAATGCTAGTTGAAAGCTGCCTTTAGTTGTCCTTACCATTACTAGAGCAAAAGAATTCAAGTACAAAAAGTAGAATAATTGGAGCTTTACTTATGGAACTAGTTATGGTGCCTTAAATTGGACAAAACCTGCTCTAGAAGTGGTAGAAATATGTAAGCCATGTGTCAAATGGGATTTTGTAGGCCTTAAATTCATGTATTCAATTGATTGCTGCTCAAGTTGCATGAAATGGCTCCTATAATAATGGAAACTAGATGTAGATACATGCAAAGGCATATGACTATAAGGGCCATTACAAGAATTAGCACCAAATCCAAGGTTACTATAGGCAAGCGAAAAACAAGTAATCTGATGCTGGTAACTACCACATAAAAGACAAGCATTAAAAGCATATACAGGAGGTGGGGAAGAGAATACAAGTGAAAACTAGGAAGCATTAGATTTATTCATACTCAATCAATCGTAAGTAAACCTCTTCAAAATTAAATTTTTTATTTTTAAAAACTTTCAATTTTTTTGGGTTGTTTGAAATTTTTCAATTTTTTTTCTAGTTTTCAAATAAGAGAAAACATTTAAGATAAAACAACACGCAAGCAACTAATCACAAACACAAAAATACACAAAGAACCAATGTTGTGCCTACCTAGCAATGGCCCCCAAAACTTGATCATTTGACCAGTTGTGGGAAAATTAAAGCACAAAATCAACAACCAAGTCTTAACCTGCAAGCGTACAGATTGTTTGTAGTATAACGTGTGCAAATGTGAGGTATCATCTCCATAGGGAGGCTACTTAGTTTGGTCTCTACATGCTGGAATGCCTAAAACTAAGTACGTGCATGTGTGTCTTCTTGTGATGGAAGGGAGCTTAGGAAATGCAGAAGATAAACTTAAACTAGCCTAAACTAATGGAGGAACTATGGGTGCCAAGCTAAGGAAGGGACCTAAGGTGATTGTATGTTGCAAATATGTTTGAGCTATGATAGTGGTTTAGGTCTATCTATGGCTTAATTTTCTCTATTGAGGGCTTTAGTTAATTAACCTTATTATCCTCTAATTGCAAGTACACTCCTATCCCTAAGTGACACCTCTTGGAGCTATAGGATTTTGCAAGTCAATATGATTTTTGGGCTTAATTGACTAAGTCCTCTTTGGTGTTGATTAATGTCCAACTTGAGAGATTACCTATTAGCACTATTTTAGACTAGAGATTAGACTTCTAGGGCATTAACCAGTGCTAGTAGGTACCCTTGAATATTGTTTCAAACTAGAGGTATGTCCTACAACACTAAGTCATCAATTAAGCATATTAATCAACACACATTAGTTGCAAAGGCTTATGTCATTAGCATGGATTAAGGCTAAGTATTAAAGCACAAAAGAATACATGCATCTTTACTTAGACATTTTAACAAACACATAGATATGCTTGGATCAAAAGCCATTAAACAAGAAAATCAAAGAATGTATTCAACGCCATAAGTATACACAAATAATTTATTCCTAACCTTAACCTAATATACAACAACAATCAACCCAGATCTAACTCAATTACAAAGCATATTTACAAGAATAAAAAAAGGAAGAAGAAACGCCCCTTCAAACGTTTGCTGAAATCCAAAGTAAATCTCTTCAATCCCTTGTTACAAGCTTCAATCCTTACTTGGTTTGGATGGGGATTGATGTTTTTGAGTGTTGGTGAAGTGGGGAAAAGGGTCATGGTTTATACATTTTTCATTTCTAAAGTTCCTCGGGTTTATACATTTTTCATTTCTAAAGTTCGTCTCTTTTTAAGCTAAAAAAGACATTAAATAGGCATTTCGTGTGACTACCGATTGACTAGATCGATTGACCAGTACTAGGAATTTCTTGGCCAGCTAGAAAAAGTTACATTTTGGAAGAGGAGACTGAGAGAAGGGGTCAAAATGCTACTGTAGTTCTTCTAGGCTGGTTCCTTTTTTCTTATAGCATTTCGACTCTTTTTCACTTTGTTTCGCTCCGATGCTTCTCTTTGGCCTTGTACATCTTTAACATCTTCAAATCTTGATCCGGTACACATGTTCTCTCCCATATTCTTTATTGAATTGATTCCATAAGCTCAAGCATCTTCAATTGTTTCCTCGACTTAACTCAAAATCCACCTAAGTCATGCAATAATGCATTTAGTGTAGTATTTATGCAATTATTCACATTATATACCACTATTGACAAATATGCATAAACTCTAAATTAAATGCACACAAATAAGCTCTAAAACACCCTAAGAAGTGTATGCAAACACGATGAAAAAACATATACAAATCACACACATCAAATACATCTGGTATATTGCAGTTTGAAGCATTCAAATTGACACAAAAATAAAAACGTTGAAATTTACTTTCACCACTCTAAATTGTTGTCCCATTGTGAAATGTTTTTAAGAATCATCATTACATGTGTTTGCTTAATAACACGTGTTTACTTAATTGAAGTTCTAACATTTACACCAATTGATGCTTTATATAAAGAAAAAGTAAAAGATCGGCATACATGACCAACAACATACATGGCGAGCGGTACTTAAATGAAATACTTGAATTAAATGAAAGATTTCTACTTGACATGCAAAATTTGCACCCAACTTGTTTAGAAATTTTGTTAGAAGAGCTAGAATTCTCAAAGAAGTTCTTTTATGAAATAATTAATACTTATTATTAAATATAAATTTTCATTGAAGGTTAACACCAAAAAAAATTTTTGAAGAGATATTGAGCATTATGCCAACTCTTAAAGAAACACTCAAAATACTAACCAATATCATTAAAAGTAGAGGAACATGGATCTAGATTTTTGTGAAGCTGTTTGATGCACCAATATCAACAAGGTCTTTCATTCTTTATGGCTATCAACGTAACTCACCAACAAGAAAACGAAAAGTCTAAAAAAAGAAAAAAGACGTGTAATATGGATGAGCAAAAAAAGAAAGAAAAGAAAAGAGGAAACCTTAAATTAAGGGAAGTTAAAAATTAAATAAAGAAAAAAGGGAAAAAAAGGAAATTAAGAAAAAAGAAAGAAAGAAAATAAAGAAGAGTGAGAAAAAACTTAAACGGAAAAAGATTGGAAAAAAAAAAGTCTTAGTGGGCATTTCAAATAAGCACATCATGTAGGAGGTGAAAATAAGGTGATGTTGAACATTACTCTTTGTCTAATTATATGATTAGTTCTTTGTGTTTTAAAACTTACCATATTAACTTATGTGCTTTTCAAAAGATGTCATATAATCTCTTACCTTGACATTTTTTGTTCAAATTAACTTATTGTGTATCATAAGTCTCTCTTTTTGCATCTTGATATCGTTTTAGGAACACAAGCCCTAAAGATCCACAAGTGCACGGATCAGTGCAGTGTAGTATGTGCAAGAATGGGTGTTAAACCACAGTGAGGCTAACCGTAGAAAGGATTCTATATGTGTGTGTTAAAAGGTGCCTAAAAGAAACCTAAACTAACCATATTTTTGGGGTTTTTTTGGGATATAGCGGGAGCTCAAACAATAGGAAATGAAAGTACACTAAGGGGAAATAGGAATGGCAAAAAGAAAAAAAAGGAAATAAACTAACCTAGAGGGAGTGACAATTGGAATGAGCTAGGGTGAGTTTCATTTGCTAATAGGTGATTCTAGACTCAAATGCTACGGGATTATGAGGGATGGCTTAACTATGGTGTTTGGTCTTAGCTAGGTTATTAACTACTGTCCTAATTTCTCCCTAAGACTTGGTATGGGTTCCCTAGGCATGCACTCCTAGGGTCACGGCATGGTCCTTATGACCTAGGGCCTTAGGATTGGCTAACTAGCTTTCTAGGTGATCTAGAACGAACCTACCCTGGTACTTAAACCATTGGTTGGGTTTAAAGCCAAGATCTAGTGTTGCTAAGGATGACTAAACCTACCTGGAAATCTATTAGCCAAAGGAGACTCGATCTAGGATAGTTCTAAGTTAAACATCATTGTTCTAGGGTCACTATAGCGGGATTTGACCTATTAGTGCATTCATATATGTTCCAAGCTATGGTGTTCGCGAATAAAAGGGATTTATTTGACTACCAAAAATCATCATGCTTGGATTACACCATTAAAAGCAATTGGGAACCAAACATGTCTGCATTATTGAGGTCATACTCACTATTAGGCACGCTATCATACACATAGACATGAATAAAAGCAATATTCACTTCATAAAATCCACACATAAACACATAGACATGATTGTAGAATAAATTAGAAGTGTTTAGTAGCAAATAAACTTCAATTTATACATATGCTACTTACATAGGCATATTATCAAATACCTTGACATGTATTGAATAATAGCCATTACAACAAGAAAAACAAAGCATATGTATATATTAAGCCATCAAATCCCGTAACATAAGAGTATATAATCAACCTATTACACAAGCTAAATCACCCTAAAAAAGTCTACTCAATTATAATATAAAATAGGATGAAAGAAGAATAAGGAAACTCCTCTTCCATCCTAGCAATTTTTGTACAATCCTTGAGTAAATCCTCACTCCAAAGTTGTTAAATTCCTCCAAATAAGTTTGAATCCAAGTGGGAAGTATGTGAAAAGGCGTATGTGTGAGGTGAGTGACTTAGGATTTTATGTGTGTGAAAATTGGGTGTAAAGTGTGTGTGAATTGATGATTCGTAAATGCTGAAAATTAGGCCCTATTTATAGCCATCTGTGAACTACCGGTGGACCGGCTCTGGGAGGTAGTCGATCAGTTCTACTGGGTGCTCTTTGGAGTCATCGGTCAACTGCGTCTTGAGGGGGAGGTGATCGGCATGATGACCGATCGACTTAGCCGGTCAACCGGTATTACCTCTAGGTAGACTAGTTGCTTCCAAAGCCTTCAATCTTCTTCGTTCTTTGCTTCCGGCCTCTCCTCCATGACCCGTACACATTCTATCTTCATCACCCATTGTCTTGCAAACTCGGCATCATCCCAAGACTCACCTAAATCATCAAAACTTAGCAATTAGTGTAACATTTATCTATCAAACTCAACAATGTACAATTATCTTCACTTAAGCATATCTTTAGCATAAGTACTACACCAATGCTACAACATAAGCACATAACACCTCAAAATCATAAGAAAAATACAATGCAAACACACAAAAAATTGAAGCATATCATATCTATGACTTTAATTTTTCAAAAATTCCCTTATTCTTAGTTAACGGTGATTAGATAATAACAAAAAAGAGATGATTGTTTCATCTTTTAAAAAGCATAATGGTGTAATATAATAAGATTTAAAAAAATAAGGAGGTAATTAGGTAACTAGACAAACCACAGTGGGGTAATTAGCTAATTTGATAAATCATAGAAGGTAACATGTCACCTTTTGAAAAGCACAAATGGAGTAATGTAGTAAATTTTGAAATACAGGTAGGTGGGCAACTAATTAGACAAACTTTAAGGGTGTAATGTACATTTTATTTCTATGTGAGTGGATGGGGATCTTGCAATCTCAAGTTGTTGTAATCTGTTAGACAAACTAAAAGACAAAAATACTTATATTAGCAAGAAGAAAATTAATTTTTTCTATTGTTTCCTTCTTTTTAATACATATATTTGGTCAACACACACAATCAATACTGCACATATACATTACATACACTTTATGCATACACTACACATATTGTGCATGTGTCATACTCTACATATATTAAATATATGTACATTGTACATACCACATGCACATTTGACACACTTTTTATACATACTACACATATTGGACAATATTACACATACTTCACATATCACACATGCACATTACACTTACATATATAACACATAGCACTCACATTACACTTACATTGCACAAACTACACACTTTGCAAACACATCACATACTGAAATGGATCAAAATATTCCATTAATAAGGTGACACCACGTGTAAAATGGGAATGATTTCTTCTTCATGGTCGAATCAAGGTGGTATTGGCTTCATGCCATATTTGTTTGCACTCTTCCAATGGCTGAACCCTATGCGTAAGCCTTCGGCCTTTTCAATTATGATGTGTATTTTCTTGCTGAAGCAAGTAAAGCATCCTATTGCGAACTTTCAAGCTAATCTAAGACACAGTCGAAGCCATATGTTGTAGCTTCGTATGCCACTTCATCCCCTCAACCTAATGACTGAAGCTGTGGGGTGTGACTTCGGCCATTCAAGGAAGCTTAGCGATGACATCACATTTCCCCATATAGAAGGAGGACAAACCTAGCGATAAAAAGTCAAAGCAATTAAGGTAGCACGGAAGAGGTAAGACTTGTAAGTGATGTCAAAACACCTATAAATACCCCCTTATATCATGAAGAAGGGGACTTTTTTCGCTCAACTCATTTAGAATATTTTGCTACAAATTCTCTCAACACCTTGAACATTAACTAACTTAAGCATCAGATGTGAAACAGGGGAAAACCTTGCTCCTCTTCTTTGTAGGTCAAAGCGACATACACCTTCTTCAGAGGACAAAGCACCATAGACGCTCTTTGGAGGTTGTTGCAACATTAAAACTCTTTGGAGATCTAAAATAATCACCATTGCTTATATGACGGAGAGCATTACCATTTCTTTGGAGTTTTTAAGGAGTTTGACAAATTTATTAATGTGGAAGAGATCAATTTCCCTACCACATTGCATACACTACAAACACATATCCCATACCTCGCATTCACTCTTTTACATATTCTTTTGGTAATTAATAAAATCCATGAGGAGAAATCCCTCACTTTTGACCAAAAAACAAAAGAAAAAAAAAGTATTGCACGCTTATATTATGCGTACTACACATACACATAACACATACCTCATAAATACTACACAATTATACTTCTATACATGGCACATATGTACAATACACATTGTACACACTATATACACATTGTACATATATATTACACACATTGAACATATATTTCACACATATTATATATATTACACTTACATACATTTGTACATACTAGACTCGCAACACTCACATTACACACTATTTGCACATTACATATACTCTATACACTACATATATTACATATATTATACATATTACACACACTACATACAAAAAAGTTGATATCTTTATCTTTTTAACTTAGGGTATTTTGAAAAATGGCTCAAGATTCCCAAGAATATTGAATTTATACCAAATGTAACAAATAAATATTTCTAAAAGTTATCCCAAATTTTTCCAAGAATATTTTTAGTACACTAAATCGTTTTAATAATATTCTCACGAATAAAAGACATTGTGTGAACTAAACGCTCCGAAAAGAATTCTGCCTTACTTCCCATATTCTTTCTACCTGTATGGTTTTCTCTTTGTGCTTTTTTTTTTAATATCTTTTTCCCTATAGGAGAAATGAGAAGGGAGAGTTAAAGTCGCCCGTTTCTTAGATGATATCTTTGTCAAAATCTTCCTTTTGCGTTCATATTTGTGAATATGCTCTCACCGAGGGAAGAAACACCTAATCTTGTGACCTTGTTTTTCTACAAATTAGGATTCATTTAGATTGGCTTCCTTTTCCAAAAAAAAAAAAAATTTATTCTCTTAATGTTTTTTTTCAAAAAAAAAAATTTCTCTTATTTTATTTTATTTTTTTTGCAACTAGTATTTGGATAGTTTTGCAAGAAGAGCTAAAATTCTTAAGAAGCTCAATTTCAAAAGCCTAAATTTCAAATTGTTTTTTAGAAAGCGTTTCAAAAAAGTTATATAAAAAAATATTTCTTATCAAAAGTCCAACACATGAGCCGTTATACCTAAAGTTAAATACAAGATTATAAATCATACTAGAATATCTTTTGGTTTTCCTCCTCCTCCTCTCTATTTCGGTCGAAGAAAGATTCCACTATAACTGTCCAAAGGTATACTATTCTACCCATATTAATGGGAATAGAGATAACAGGGAGTCAACTAATACATTTAACATAACTTATAACTAAAATTATAACGGTTATCCAATAGGGTTTAAAAATAAGGAACTAAAATTCTCTCGAATTACCTATTGTTTATCTCTTATTAAAACAAAATGCTAACAATAACATCGTTATCCATTATTAGTCTTATTACGTATCACGTATTCGTCAATTTTGAATTTAAAGCATACTTGCTATTATCCTTAGACGAGAAGTCTAGTGCAAGAATATAAGGTGTGACTTGTATTTTGAGTGTGCGCTTTAGAAATATGGGCTTAGAGTTTAAGGCTTGCTTTATTTCTTGTCCTATCATATTTTTAGTCTTAGTCTTATCATACGTGTAATATTACCATATTCGTAGTATTGCCATGCTTGTTTTTTCTTGTATTGTATAAACGAGAGCTTTGCCTATTCTATTAGAGTGAAACAAACAAATATGATAGAGAGCGAGTGACCTTGAGGGTAAGGAAAGCGTGAGGGGCAAGGGCCCAAGGGCCAGAACCCTCTTTTCGTATATTGTATTCGTTCTTATCATAGACGTAAGTCGAAAACTGAATCACGTTGAGATATTGTATCCATCGTATTTACCTCTTTCGCTATTTTGTTCTGTCTTCGTTCTATCTTCGTTTAGAATTCCCAACAAACCGGTAAGCCCGGTTTGGAGAACTGGGCACTTGGATGGGTGAAAACACACAGGATTTTTTCTTCGTTTCGAGATTCCGCTGCCGTGACGAAAAACGAAAATCTTGGACACGAAATTTGACATGGAAAATGAAAAATGCAGGTGCTGCATGATGCTCATGTCATCATCACCAAAAGTTTGCAGGAGTTGCCGCTTTGTAGTCATCGTTGCTGATGGAAGCCGTTGAAGTTGATCGTGTGTCTGAGACCACGATTGGAGCTCGTGCAAGGCGGCAGAAGGTTCCTCGCGATGAGAGGAAGCCGACTGTGGTGCCTGGGGCATAGAGGCTGACGTGGACGCCAGTAAGAAGCTTCAAGGCTGCCCATGGCCATTAATGGTAGATGGGTCTAGACGACCTTAGAGCTCGCGTGAAAGGTACCATCGTGTTCCTCGCTAAGAGAGGAAGCTAATGTAACCAACGATGCAGAGTTTGATTGTCAGAATTAACATCAGTAGGAACTTCAAGTCGACGGCCATGGTGATGTCGGCAATGGTGATTGGAGCTTTCGTGAGGGATGTGAGCTATTCCAGGAGAACGGCGTCGGCATGCGGAGCACAATGATGGTTGCGGCATGGTGTTTGGTGCACAGTGGTGTTGCCGAAGTTGCATGGAAGTTGGCAGCGCTGGATTGTGGCCGTGGACGGTGATGGCGCAACGTGGGGTAGATCGGAGGGCGTCAGGTGGTCTTCGGTGGTTAGAGATTGCATTGGTGGTGGCGGATCGGTGGCATGACGGCCGAATCGTTGGCCATGGCATTGAGTCTCGTCACAGGTCGTGATGGGTTTTTTGCTCTGCTGGATTGTGCATTTGGATTGAAGAAGATTGGGGCTACTCCGGTGCTCTACGGTGCATGGGTATTTTGGAGTGCTCACGTATTTAGGTTGTTAGATTATAGTAAGGTGTGATCTGGTGAAGATATGATCGCGTGGTCCAAGTACATTGTCTTATAGTGAGTGAACATATTTGAACCATTGACCTGATTGACGGGCGGAGGATGTAATCATGTGCCCTGCAAGTGTGCCTGGACGATGAGCTTTGTTTGATTAGAATTTGATTGCATTGACCAAGGCCTAACTGAACCCGAATTTGAGTTGACCAGGACCGTACCCAATGTTTTTGGATGTCAGAATTCGACTCCGAAGTGCTTGATTTTAGGATTTTGTTGACTTTGACCACAAATTTGGCTTTGACAGGGTGTTGAACAGAGTTGGCCAGGGGTTCCCAAAGGTTTTTCGACGTGCTAAGTTTGATTTTGTAGTCTATTTGGCCAAATACCAAGTGATTATGTGTGTTTTGGAGTGAATGATATGGTTTTGACCTTTGGAGAGGTACAAACATAGAGAGATTGATGAATGGACGTTTATGTGGTCTTCTTGGACGAGTACGATCACATATGTGGCAATGGTATCGAGGAAAAGTATGAAGACACCACAATGTTGTGGTAGTATGGCCCACGTGTGAGAGAAGGACTGACTGCGAGGAACTAGTGGGTGCTGCGTTGTGGAAAAGACAAGGAGGCTTATGTGTGGTGAGTGTGTGTCTTGGCAAGCAAATTGAGGCCTAATTCAGTGAACCGGTCATGTGAGTTTCTTCTGAAGATAGTAATCACTTGGATCCAACATGTTGTCAAGTGGAAAGCGGCGTGCTTCTTGAGGAGAGCACATGTTGAAAGCTTTGTGGAAAGAGTTTAGGCAGAACTTTTTAAGAGAAAGTTGATGGTTTCTCTGTATTTCCATGAGTCAAAGATTTGAGACTTAGGTGCTACTAGATGATTCGATTTCCATTCATAACTTATGCTGGTACTTCTCAATAGTGGTTGTCTTGCAGATGTGTTGCTCTACTCACTTAGAGGATGGCAACCTGGAGGCGAAGAACAATGTGCATAGAGGACGAGGTTTTTTGTTGTAGTGTTCAGAGAACAAGACTCCACAATTTTCAATAGAGACATGTGAGATCACAAAAGGATTGAGAAGCAGTAGCTGAGTATGGATTTTGGAATAGAGGAACAAGTGGAGCTGAGTGGCTCAAGTGTTCCGTGAAGTAACAAGTGGAGCAGTCTATGTGACTTGACAATTAGAGATTTATGGTGAGGTGTATCTTAGAACTGGTTTGAACTACGGTGCTATAGAGTAGGTAAAGCTTGTTGCAAAAGGTCTAAGATTACTCTAAGAGATGGCTAGAGATCCTTTGGAGGTTGATGTGGTGTCTTGGAGGGATATGTATGCATAGCCGAGGCTCTCATGGTGAGACTAGAATTCTAGTGAGATTCAATAAGTTGGTACTACAAGTGAAGATGGTGATCTTCATGTACACAAATCTGAGGAAGAGATGGATCGATGAAAGCATTACCTATTAAGGATACTATAGGCATTCAGAGAAGATCCTTGATCGTTGTGGAGCATTGTAGATGTTGGTTTGATCTTGAAGTGATCGCAAGAAACCAAGGAGATAATGCCAAGACAAGTTCTAGCAAGTGGTTAGGGACTTGGGAGCTATAGGCAACATATGACAGCTAATCTATATGAAGCAAATGGCAGCTAGAGTAAAAGGTGTTCAAGGTTGCTAATAAGGAGTGAATATAGTCTAAGGTGGAGATTTGTAAGCTGTGGCCCGTATTCTTAGTGCGCTCTTTAGGAATATAAGCCTTAGAGTTTAAGACCTGCCTTATTTCTTGTCCTACCATATTTCTAGTTTGATTGTATGTGTAGTATTGCCATATTTGTAGTACTGCAATATTTGTTGTTCCTTGTATTCTATAAATAGAGGCTTTGCCTATTGTATTAGAGTGAGATAAAGAGACTGAGAGGTAAGATAGAGAATGATTGACCTTGAGGGTGAGGAAAGCGTGAGGGATGTGTATTATATTCGTTCTTATCATAGCGGAATTCTTGTCTACCCGTGGACGTAGGCAGAAAGCCGAACCATGTTAAAATATTGTGCCCATCATGTTTATATCTTTCTCTATTTTATTTTATCTTCATTTCGAACACCCAGAATTTCCAACAAAGAATTTTCAACAAGTTTGGGGCGAGAAGCAAATTGCTATGCCTAATGCTATTGGTAAGCCAACTATTCCTATATTAGTTTCTCCACCAATATGCTAAAGAGAAGAACAAGGAAAAATTGAGATAAGGGACCTACCACTCTAATATTTTTCTTGTTATGTATTTATAGGTGGATCAATTCTTAAAGCCTTGACAACTTCAACCGAGTTGGTATGTTTGTACAAACAGGACATTTCTTGAACAATAGTCATGGCTTTTCAAAGCTTGGATGGCTCAACTTGAACTGTAAAGTCCCATGGTTTTTCCTATGGGCTTTCTACCTTACCTAAAGACTATCTAGAAATCATCTCCAGTTTTACTTCTCATCTATTATTTGCCAATGCAGCATCAAAACTAAACTTGAAAATACCACCCAAAAACTTAATCTGAACTAGATGCGTGCTCAAATGTGTCAATAAATCTATTCATTTCAGGTTTGAACTTGCAAGTACATAGAATTATTGTTGATATGAGGTGTACCTAACCTAACCTAGACTTTGCCAAGTTTAGCCTTACTTGAATAAGGTAGCAACTAGATTGAATTCTATAATCTCAGCTACACTATTCAAATAGTCAGGATCAAGCTCAAAATTTTTGGAATAAAACGTTAGCTAGCTAATAGAAGACTTAACTTTTTTCTTTCAAATTATTGGGTTTACATATGAATTTAAATTGAACTCAACATTTCTAAGTTTATCACACTAAGGACACCTAATCTGATTAGTCCAAGGTCCTGTAATTGGATCATCTTAAGGATTCTTAACCCAATCCAAATTCTAACATGCTCACTATCTATAAATACTGCAAGGATCAATGGCTCAAGGTAACTCAATTTTATTCAGCTCATTTAATATACACTTATAAGTAATTTTTGCTTACAATTATATTGTGTCCGAATCAGATTACTATGTTCTAGTGACTTCAGCATTGAAATCTCTTACCCCAAGTCACTTGACCTATCTTTTTCTTGTTGCATGTCTGCCACGCAGTTCAATTTGGATGTTAACTAATGATTTGAAAAGAGAAAGAGAATTTGACTAAATCAATAAAGAAAACTCTAACTAAAATAATTAACTAAATCCCTAACTAATTAATAGAAACTCGCAATAAATTAATCAATAGAAATTAATGAAAGAAAAATGAACAAAAATTGAAATTAATAAACTGACAAAACTCTACAAATAAAGATGACTAGAGCATGTGAATTCACCTAAAAACCTACTAGATATTTTATTTAGTTGTGCAATTTCTTCCTATTAATTTAATCTAATTGGCCAGATTTTCTAGATTAGCAAATTATCTCTCCGAGTAGAATCAAAATTACACTCACAAGTTTTCTTAGCTATATCTCTATGTAAAAATAACCTATGAGTGTGCTTAAAGGTCAGGAATTCTCAAACTTGGCTATACTAACTTTGTTCATGTCTTCATGCAACAAATAATTAACATCAACTCTTACAGGTCTATTACACATATCACCTCTTAGTCTCAACAAGCAATTAAAATCATTCAATTGGTGGCAAAACAAAAGAGAGCATTAAGTACAATATGAATTGATAGAAATTAAATTAATAGCATAAAAATTAAGCCCAATGCACAACCTAAACTAAATTATTCACATTATAGTTGAAGATTTCATCACAGCCCGAGTACTAGAAAATTAGCTCATGTTCAAGAACATAAATCCTAAAAGAATTAATTGAGACATTAATTAATGGAGACGTATTAAAATAAATAAAGTATAAAATTGAAAATTAAAAATAAAACTGAAATATAAATCAAATATGAAAATTAAATTCAAAACTAATATAGAAATCTAAAACAACAAATAAAGTAAAACAATAATCTAAAACTAAAGCTAAAATTTTTAAAAAAAGTAAATCTAAAAATTAAACAAAAAATTAAATTTAAATCGGAATCTAAAGCTGAAATCTAACTTGAAGAAAATTTAAACAGTGTAGAGATCTGTTGGAAATTCAGGGTGTTTGGAACGAAGATAAACAAGATAACAAAAATGTAAAACACGACGGACACATTATTTTTAATGTGGTTTGGCCTTCGGCCTACGTCCATAGACAGACAAAAGAATTCCACTATGATAAGAACGAATACAATACATGGAGAGAGAGCTTGGGCCTAAGGGCCCTCACTCCAAATGCTCTACTTACCCTCATGGTCACTTACTCTTTAACTTACCTCTCTGTTTCTCTATCTCACTATAATATAATAGGTGTAAGGTCTGGCCCGTATTTTAATAGTACTTAAAGAATATGAGAAGACTTACCATATTTGTTGTCCTGACTTACCATATTTGTTTACCATATTTATTGTCCTGCCTTTTTTTTAGTTCTGCTTTATTTGTATTTCTACATTAATTATATACTGCTATATCTTGCAGTCTTTGAGTCATATAAATAGGTGCTTAACCTATTGCAATAGGTGTAAGGGAGCGATAGAGACATGACGCAGGTAGCAGAGAGCGTTTAGAGCTAGAACGAGAGTTCATCTTGTATTCATTATCAATATTGTCTTAATAAAATTCTCCTTCTATTTGTAAAGTAGGCGTTGATCGAACCATGTAAAATAGTATCATTAATTTCTTGTTTATTTTGTCTCGGTTTACACCACGTTTTTCCCAACAAACTAGTTTTGAGAGTTCGGGTTGCAAGTTGGGTATCATTGTCATGGGTATTATTGTGGCAAAATTTTGTAGGTATGAGAGCACAAAAATGTGAATGAAGAAGGAAAATCTGGTTTAATGCGTGTGTGTGAGTTGCGGTGACAACTTTGACCACATTTGACTATAGTTGACCAAACTTTGACTTTGACCAAAGTTTGACCGGACCTACCCCAAAGTTTTTCAATGTGCTGAGTCTATTTTGGCCCTTCGTTTTGCAAAATTTCGCTTTGAAGTACGCGTTTTAGGATATCATTAACTTTGACCCCGAATTTGACTTTTGACCCAAGCTGACTAAAGGGAGTATCCTAGGGTTTTACGGCGTGCTAAGTTCAAATTTGCATTTGGTTTGACCAAATTTTGTTCTGAGTTTGTGTTTTGAAAGAAAAGAAGATGAGTTCGACTTCGGTGAAGTTCGAGATTGAGAAATTCGACGATAAAGGCAGTTTCAGTGTTTGGAAGATCAAGTTCAAGGCTTTCATGGTCATGCAAGGACTTTGGAAAGTGCTTGAAGGAAAGATCAAGAAGGAACTCGAACTGGAGGAAAAGGAGGAACTAGAGGAAAGGGCTTTAAGTGCAATATAAATGAGCATTACTAATGATGTATTGATAGAGATAGCCGATAAGGAGATAGCGGTCGAGGCTTGGAAGGCTCTGATGGATCTTTATGGGTCTAAATCACTAACAAATCACCTCTATCGCAAGAAGAGATTGTATACTCTCAAGATGAAAGAGAGTACGCCCATGAAAGAACATCTTGATGAGTTTTGCGATGGAATTGAAGAACATATATGAGTGACGATTGATTCTGAAGATCTTGCCCTTGTTTTGGTGTGTTCTCTACCAGCCTTATATGATAACTTCGTAGACACTCTATTGCAGAAATGTAACAAGATTAGTTTGGATGATATTTGTTCAGCATTGAAGTCTAAGGATTTGAAGAAATACTTCCCGAGAAACAAAGTGGAGGTTCAGGGAGAGGGATTAATAAGTCGAGCAGGAAAATACAAGAAAGAGAGATCTTCATGGAAGTCAAAACCAAGAGTAAAAGATGTGACATGTTATGAATATAGGGAACAAGGTCACATTAAGCAATATTGCCCAAAGAGAGGTAAGCAAGAATTAGCGAATGTTATGGACAATGCAGAGGACGAAAGTTCTGATAGTATTGGGGATGTCTTGTTTGTCACTATTGGACAATGGCAAGACAGTGGATTTTTTATTTTGGTGCTATGTTTCACATGTGTCCTAGGATAGATTGGTTTTCTACTTATTTCAAAAAGAGTGAAAATTTCTATCTTGGGAATAGCCTTACGTTAGACGTGGCTGGAACAGGCATCATGAAGATCAAGATGTTTGATGGCACTATCAGATTTTTCGAGTGTTGGAATTTCTCTAAGTTGAAGAAGAAATTGATTTCTCTTGGGCTGTTAGATTCTTGCAAATGAAAGTTTCATTACAAGAATATAGTAGTTAAAGTGCATAGGGGTTCTTGTTTGCTCTTGAGAAGGTTTTAGACAGATAATCTATATACATTTTATGTTTGTACGGTTAAGGGTATTAGGGTGGAAGATGGACAGAAGGGTGCCATCGAGCAGGTGGAGCTATGTGGCGATGTTCTTAGGGCTTTAGAGAATGGCAATAGAGGTTCGGTCTAATAGGAGATACAAAGTGAATGTGTACCTTTAAGTGAGCAGTGCAACGTTGTTTCTAAGAAGAGTGGATATAGTGAAGAATCTCTTGGAGATGGAACAAATGATGAGGCTTATGCTTTGATTGCCGGGGCGATGAATATGAATGAGCAAGTGTTCCATGGTGGGGTTGAAGATGGCCCAAGGGTGGCTCAATTGAAAGACATTATGAGTAAAGAGATGGAGTCTCTTCGACTATCTTAGGATGAGGTGGAGCATGTGGGTGATGTTCCCAAATTAAGTGGTGTTAACATTAAGGTTGAGGATGTTGTAGAAGACACTCAAGATGTTTCACTTGTAAGCAACATGGGTAGCAGAGATCCGGCGCTATGAGTACATTGGAAGGCAATGGGTCGCTTAGACAGTTACGAGGCATTGTCTATATAGGCAATGCGAAATGGTGAGCCTAGTTGTGGTTAGTTGGCAAAGGAGAGGAGAATTTTGGTTGGTCGATAGGGAGTGAATACGGTTAAAGGTGGAGATTTGTAAGGTGTAGCCCATATTCTAGTGGCACCTAAAGAATATGGGAAGACTTACCATATTTGTTGTCTTGCCTTTTTTCTAGTTTTGCCTTATTTGTATTTCTACATTAATTATATACTGCCATATCTTGTAATCTTTGAGTCCTATAAATAGGTGCTTAGCTTATTGTAATAGGTATGAGGGAGAGATAGAAATGTGAGGCAGGTAGTAGAGAGAATTTAGAGCTAGAGTGAGAGTCCATCTTGCATTCATTATTGACGTTGTCTTAATAAAATTCTCTTTTTGCCCATGGAGTATGCGTTGGCCGAATCACGTAAAATAGTGTCATTAATTTCTTGTTTATTTCATCTCAATTTACAGCACATTTTTCCCCAACAGTAGGCAAAACCCTTATTTATAGAATACAAGAAACACTAAATATGGCAACACTACGAATATGGTGATGCTTCAAATATGATAAGACTAAAGATATGGTAAGAGAACAAATAAGGCAGGTCTCAAACTCTAAGGCCCTATATTTCTATGGCCAATCAGAATACGGGCCAAACCTTACAAATCTCCACCTTGGCCGTATTTGCTCTTAATCAGCAACCTCAAATCCCTTTTGCTCAAGCTGCCAAATCTGCCCCACGAAAGGCCCGCTGC
Source organism: Cordia subcordata (assembly GCA_028554755.1). NCBI lineage: Eukaryota > Viridiplantae > Streptophyta > Magnoliopsida > Boraginales > Cordiaceae > Cordia > Cordia subcordata. The sequence continues at coordinate 14,033,602 of JAPTOF010000008.1, forward strand.
CATGCATTGTCATACCTCTCATGATCACCTCAAGATCGAACTAATATATGCAATGCTCTGCAGCGATTTAAGGAACTCTTCTAAGCGCTTATAGCATCCTCAATAGCTAATGCTTCTATCGCTCCATCTCTTCCTTAGATCCATATCCGTAGTACCAACTCACTAAATCTTACTAGGACTAGGACCCCTCTGACTCGTCCTCTCATTATTCAGTTTATTGCCACATCCATTAGACTCGCCCGTCTCAATCTGTTGAGTTAACCTAATTTAGCTACCTTTGGCCATCTCTTAGAGAGCTCTCTGAGCTTCTACAGTGAGCTCTACCTACTCCATGGCACCATAGTTCAAATCAACTCCAAGATACGTCTCACCGTGTACCTCTAATTTCTGAGTCACAAATAGACTACTCTAATTTCTACTTGACGGAACACTTGACCCGGCCAACTTCACCTATTCCTTTATTCCACAATCTGCCAACTACTGCTTCTGATTCCCTTTTGTGGTCCCACACGTCTCTACTAAAAATCTCAGAGACTTGGTCTTTAAACACTAGAGTAGAAAACCTCATCTTCTACACATTATTCTTTACCTCCAGCTTGCCATCCACCAAGTAAGTAGAGCAACACATCAACAAGACAACCACACTGAGAAGTACCTCTAGAAGCTATGAATGGAGATCGTATCATCTAGTAGCACATCTCAGTCTTAAATCTTTGACCCATGGCAACTCAGAGAAAGTTCCAACTTTCTTTAAAAGAGTTCACCCAACTCTTCACACAAAGCTTCCAACATATGTCCTCTATGAGACGCACACCGCTCTTAACTGGACACCATGTTGGAACACTTATCGTCTTCATGAGTACCCACCGATCACCTTGTAAGTTTGTATCTACAAGTGATCACTACATCCAGAAGGAACCTATACGACTGCTCAACTGAACTAGGCCTCAATCTACTTGCCCAAGAGACACAATCACCACATATGAGTCTCCTTGTCTTCTCCGCAACGCAGCACCTGTTAGTTCTTGTAGTCAGTCCTTTTCTTACATGTGGCTCACACCGCTACAAAAGTGTAGCGTCTCATCACTTCTCCATGATACAACACACGTGATGGTACTCATCTAAGAAGATGAGCACAAATGTCCATCAATCAATCTTTGCACGTTTACACATTCCCAAAGTTTGAAACCATCTTCATTTACTTCAAAAACACACAAAACCACTTGGAATTTGGCCAAACAGGTTGCAAATTCAGACTCAGTACATCAAAAACCTTTGGGAACCCCAAGTCAACTCTAGTCAACACCCGGCCAAACACAAAACCGCAGTAAAAGTCAACAAAATCCCAAAAATACGCACTTCAGAGTCGAGTTTTGCCAAATGGAGCTTATAATCGGATTCAGGATGCCAAAAAATGTTGGCGTACACCTCTATTAACTCAATTTGAATCTAGTCGAGGCTTAGTCAAATAAGTCAAATTTTCTGGTCAAATGAGGTCAAACGAGGCTCATAGATTCTACTTTGCACGCATCACACTGGATCTAAGCACCACTAGGTTTGAACAACCTAGATTAGTACCTTAAATCAGCCATACGCACCAAATTCACATGTGTTGTTCTACACCCAACCATATCATTTCACCATCAAATCTCAACATCTAATGGTCAAACAACACAAGTACACCATAGCACCATGATCCACAATGCACTATTGCAAGCCCCATAACCATCTTCTTGTCAACTTGTTTAAACATGACTAAGCAAACCCAAACAAGCTTTAAACCAACCCGCGACGCTCACCCGAGCACTGCTAACGATCCAACAATCAAATCTAAAATTGGACGACATCATCGCGATCATCAGATCTCGACAAGCACCATGGCTACATTTGATTGACATCTCAAAGTTGCTATATCGTCCACAGCCACTGTTTGACGTTGTCGTCTTCTTCTTCTCCAGCGCATTCTAATGCAATGAAACATCTCGAAACCGCAGTTAAAAGCTTCTTTGCACCGTTTCCTTTTGATTGGTACTGGCCATGCTATGTTTTGTTACTCTAAACAAGAAATGCCATTGAAGCTCCACCTTCTTCAACCAAGGCTCATGGCTGCGACCTTCTTCTTCCTGCCGGCAACATTGTTGGCCGTCACGTAAACACCACCATTGCCAAAGGCATCCCTTCATGACAACAGTCTTCAGGCACCTTCCAACTCTGGCAATGATTTCTTCTCTAATTAGATGGTTCAACCAACGTGGATTCCTTCATGACACAAATTTCTTTCTTGGTGATGACATTAGCAACCACGGCTTGCTGACATCAGCCCTTGTTCGGACTAAAAATATGGAATAGTTCTACATCCGTTTTCCTCGCCAAAATCTCATGCCAAGTTTTGCTATTTCATTTTTCGTGCCAAACAGCTGAATCAAAATTATGAACTAACAAAAGCTCTTCATGCGTGCTTTTTACCCGATTTTCTTGCCTAGTTCTTTAAATCGGGCTCTGATACTAGTTTGTTAGGAAATCGAGGTGTTTGGAACGAAGATAAACAAGATAGAGAAAGATGTAAAACACGATGGACACACTATTTTTAAATTGGTTCGAGCTTCGACTTACGTTCATAGGCAGACAAGAGAATTTCACTATGATAAGAACGAATACAACATACAGAGAGAAAGAGCTCAGGCCTAGGGTCCCTCACCCCTCACATTTTCCTCACCCTCAAGGTCACTCGCTCTCTATCTTACCTCTCTGTTTCACTGTCTCACTATAATACAATAGGCAAAGCCCCTACATATAGAGTACAAGAAACATTAAATACAGTAGTACTATGAATATGGTAATACTCTAAATATGATAAGACTAGAGATATGGTAAGAGGACAAATAAGGCAGGTGATGTGTGCTATTCGTATCGAGTTTTACACCCACAAATGTACGGATCGTTCATGGTATAGTGGATTCGAGTGCGGGTATCGTCTCCACAGGGAGGCTACCTTAGTTTAGTCTCTATGTGCTCAAGTGCCTTAAACAAGCTACATGTGTGTGTGCTTACTTTAGGATGGAAGGGAGCTCGGAAAAAATAAAAACTAATCTATGGAGGAACTTAAAAGAGCTAAACTAAGGAAGGAAAAACTAACAAAGAAAAAGGGGACCTAGGGTGATTGCATTGTAGCTAGACTTGGGCTATGATAATGAATGAGGTCTATCTAAGGCTCGGGACTTCTATTGTTGTTGTGTTGATCGGGGGTTCTCTTAACCAATACTAGTGGTTTAACCCGTTAGCTGGATTTAAAGCTAAGGCCCAATCCTTCCTAGCTTACGCAATCCGTAATTAAAACTTATCCTCTTGGCTGGATTTAAAGCCAAGGACTAGCACCTAAACACTATGTGACATTAAGGCTCGATTAACCAACACTAACGTGAGTAAGGGATACTCTAGTCTAGGTTAAATTATCCGCTTGGCTGGATTTAAAGCCAAGGACTAGCACCTAAACTCGACTAAGCATAGCATGTAACCTATTAGCTGGATTTAAAGCTAAAGCCTACTCTACTAAGCAAAGCCATGAGATTAAGCACAATCACATCACCCATATAAGTAGATAAGAGCATTTGAAGCACAAATAACACATGCATATTCACTTAGGCATTTTAACAAACACATAGACATGTTTGATTTTCAATACATAGACATATTGAATCATGCCATAAATTTATGTAAACAAATTCACTTTCTGTCGCTAAAGTTTGCGACCGCCACAAGTCGGTCACAAAATTACTGACCGATTTTAATGTCGGTCGCTAAATTTAGCGATCGATTTTACCTCGGTTGCAAAATTTAGCTAGCGATTTTGAAATCGGTTGCTAATTTAGCTACCGATTCTTAAATCGGTAGCTAATTTTGTGACCAATTTCAAAATCGGTAGCTAAATTTGAAGTTTCAAAAAAAAAAAAACTTGAAGGAGTTGTAGTTTAAAAAATGCAAATATTTTCCATCCTATTGTTTGGCCTATATATAATGCATATTTACTTTACATATATATACATATATTCATATTTAAATTTAAAAGATTATGTATTTATACATACTACATACTATAAATCTAACAAAATTATATTAATGAATATGTCTATTAAAATTTAATTTGGTTGGTTTTCTTTTCAGACAATTTTTCTTATTTGAACAAATTTAATCATAGCATCTACTTATTACTTGATTGATGGTTTTGTGTATAGATAAATCACTGTATTTAAGTAAATTGATCTTAATTATATTGCTAATTGTAATGATAATTTTATTTATACTATAAACGTTTTTACTTTTTATTGTATTAACAATGTTATTAACTAAATTAACTTTTCAATGTCTAACTTAACCATGGTTAGTTTAATTAACTTTAAGTACGATATTTTAATGTAATATAATTGCATTAAATATAGTATTTGTGTATTAGTATATTAACAATAATATATTTGTATATTATATAGTATATATATACTATCATGATAGTATATAGTATCATATTATTTTAGATTCATTATTGTAAGATTATTATTTTGTATTTTTACCAAAAACGGCCCAAGTAGCAAAGTAGCATATAAACAAAGACATTTTGTAAGCAGATATAAATCAAATAAGTTTAGAAAATAGCAATATAATTGAAAGTAAATTTGAAATAGAAAATATACCTTAAATTTGATGGCGCAGCAAAAGTTTGAACAAAACATTTTTGAATAGGAACAGGAACTGGAACTTTTATTGATGTAGGAGAATGATACAAAGAGAGCATACAACGAAATTCACCACTAACATTCTGAGCAGCGTCTTTTGTTAGCTTTAGAAATCGAAGGCTGATGTGTGGATTCCAAAGCAATCGTCTTCATTTTGATTTGGATCTGGGGACGAATTTGCCATAGTTTGGGGCTGTTCATTATCTTCATCTTTTGTCCCAAGCTATTAGAGATAATCTTTGAGAATTTTGTTATATGTCTTTAGGTCTAGAGCTGCTAGCAATTCCGCCTGCATTTGAGCTTTGCGAGACAAAATTTGACTTTGAACTTTAGATACCACGGAGGTAGTGTCAGGATTATTTTTGAACCATTCTTCGAGGTCAGCTTTGGTAAACTTTGAACAATTGAAACCATCCCACCACTTAATGCTAAAATTTTTAGCTAAAAATACGGGGTCTATGTTTATGGCCGTTCGGATTTGGAGATCCCATGAGAGAATCCATGAAACATTAAATTGGGTACAAAAAACTAAAAGAGGATAAAAAAATTGCCATTTTTGCGGGGTTTGGTAAGAAAGTAACCAGTCTTTGCAAAATTGGGAAATTTGTTCAGGGGAAATTTGGGTGGTTAGGCCAAGAAGGTTCCACCAATCGCAAAACCAGAGAGGGGAATTTTCAAGTTTAAATTGCTTACAAAAGAAAAGGAACCAGGAGTATTGACGAGATTTGTTTTGAGAGAGAAAGACATTATTCCAAGCTTGTTTGTACTCGAAATAATTAAAACTTGATAGGGTAAAGCGTTAGGAAAAGGGTTTGGCCTAGGAAATAGGAGCTTTCCAATTGGAGGGAGTGAGGACCTTTTTGATGCATATTTTCGAGTAGGCAATTTGACTGTCAGGATTCTTATTGTGAGTAATTTTGATTGAATCCGTATCAACCAAAATAAACTCATAAAACTTTTGGGAGTTTTGATTGTCAGAAGCGGGAAAACAATGGGGAAAGAAGAGCTCTTTGAGAAGTGCCCAAGGATATTTGAAGTGGGAGAACTTTTGATCAATCTAGAAGAGATTAAAAGAGCTTTTGTGAATATATTGACTTTTGACGAGAGATTGCAATTGTTGAGAGGGTTGCACAGGGGATGTTTGGGAGGCTTGAGAGTAAGTTTGAAGAGGAGAGAAAGTATTTGATGTTGACAATGGGGGGTTTGGAGTACGAGGAATTTGTCCTAAACTAATCATCTTATTTTGTGGAGAGCGTGTTTGAAAGGAAGAGGACGATGCTTCTTGACCATACAAACTCTTTGAGTTTGGCTTGGGGCGATTTGGATGGCGTGAGTCTGTTCTTCTGTTCTTCCTTGCAGAAATTCTCTTGTTAAAAAATTGGAAAGAGAATTAGTATTGCCTTTGATAAATTCTATATCAAAATAAAAAATAGAAAGAAGAGCTTGCCATCTTGCAAAAATTTGTTTTGAAACAAGATTTTTAACATCCTTTTGTAAAATATCTTTGGCAGCTTTGCAATCGCAAAAGAAAATTTTCATTTAAAAGATCATCTTGAAATTTTGTGATACACAGCACTATAGATAAAATTTTCTTTTTTATAGTACTATAGTTCTGTTGGGTTTTGGACCAAAATCCTGAGGTAAAGCAGACAATTTGTTCAGGTTGTTTTAGGCCAAGGATTTGTTTGAGAATACCCTTATAGCCTAGCTCAGAGGCATAGGTTTCAACAACTTTGAGGGTTTGTGGGTCAAGAAGGCCAAGACAAGGCAAGGATCGAGCTTGCTCTTTGAGTTGCGAACTATTTGAGTATGTTGGTCAGTCCATGGAGAAGGTATTTTTAAGAGTCTTTGATAAAGAGATTTTGCAAGCTGGGTCAGTTTGGGGCAAAATTCAGATATATAATTCAGACAACCTAAAAATCTTTGTAACTGTTTCTTATCTTTAATTTCATCAAAAAATTTTGATGCGAATTCTATTGTTCTATCAATAGGTTTGATTGTTCCTTGAGTAATATTGTGTCCTAAAAATCTAATTTGTGTTTTGAACAAAACTATTTTAGGTGCAGACACAATGAGACCATTTTCTTTGACAACATTAAAGAACGTATGCAGATGTTTCAAATGTTGGTCAATTGATGCAGAGAAAATTAAAACATCATCAATGTAAACAATTAAAAATTTTGAAAAAGGAAAAAAAATATCATTCATGATTTTTTGAAATTCGGAGGGAGCATTTTTAGACCAAATGGCATTACATTCCATTCGTATTGACCAAAAAGGACATTAAATGTATTTTTGTATTTATCTTCTTCTTTGATTTTAATTTGGTAATGACCCGATTTCATATCGAATTTAGAAAAGATTTTAGTGTAGATGAGTCTTTTAAGGAGATTGCGTTTGTTTGGAAGAAGGTATCGAATCCATTAAAGGGCTTTGTTAAGTGGTTTATAATTTATAACCATTCTTGGAGCACCTCGTTTAATTTCAGTAGCATTGTTAACAAAAAATGCAGAGCAACTCTAAGGGCTTTTGCTGGGTCTAATGAGACCTATTTGAAGTTAATCGTCAATATATTGTTTACAAAGTTTAAAAAGTTGTTCGTTCATTTGGATTGGGAGAGATTTGGCAGGGATCATTGTTTTGGAAATTTCTTTTATATAGGGGAGTGAGACTTCATGGCGTTTTCGTTGCCCAAAAGCACATGGGTTTGAATGACAAACTTCGGTAACTAACCGATCTTGAAAATGTTGAACCTTTTGTTGAAATTCTGGGTTATTAAGTTGTTCTTTAATTCTTTTAAATTCGAGATCATCTTTTAGGAAATCAATTTGAGAACATTTCTTTTGGATTAAATTAAGGTTTTTTTCTATTGTCATATTTTTAAGGAGATTAAGATTACGTTCTTAAGGAGGGTCGATGAAGTCAAAAATGATATTTTGAGAAAACATTGTTGAAGAGATTCCTTTTGAAGAGACAGAGAAAGGTTATATTAGATTGAGAAAAGGGGTTCCTAAGATTAATTTGGAGTCAAGATTTTTGATGAGGAGGAAGTTAGTTTTAATACAAATTCCATCTTTACAAATATGAACATTAGAAAGCTTATATTTAATATGAAGTTTAGAACCATTTGCTGTGGTGACACGTTCTTTGGTTTTTTTCAAAATATTTTGTTAGAATTAAGCCTTCTTGAATACAGTTCATATCGGCGCCTGAATCTATAAGAGCGACAAAATTAAAAGTTTCATTTTTGTTGATGACAAGGGTAATAATTGTTCTCCATTTTTGCCAGGTTACTTGGGAGAATATTTGGAAAAGTTTATCGTTAGGATTTGAGGTAGAAGCTTGTTCAGGTTGAGGTTTGTGTTGTGGTTTTGATTGAAGGGTAAGGTTAATATTTTGAATTTTAGATTTAATTTGTACAATTTCTCTTTTTCATTCTTGGATTTCATTTTGGAGATCTTGGATGGTAATTTCTTTAGGGTTAATATGTTGATTGAAAATATCTTTAAAGTCATCGATTTGAGGTTGAGTTTTATAGAGAGGAAGATTTTTTAGGGTTGAATCTTGGGTTGTTTCAACAAGTTTTTTAATAATCTTAAGATATTCTAATTGCTTTTTAGGTGAGTCAAGAAATGTTGTAAATTCAAGCAATTGATCTGTTGTATAATGTTTTATCATATTAAGTTTTAATTTTCAAGTGCAATTTTGACGAGTGCAATTTTTAGATATAGGACAATCATTATCAGAGGAAGACGAGTATTTATCAGAAGAAGTTTGTCTTGCAATTTCATCCATTTGGAAGGATTCTTCAGAATCAGAGGAGAAAGGAGAGGAGTTAGAATTGATAATATTAAAGATTTGTTGTTGAATATCTTCATCAAGGTCGATAGCATTAAGTTTTTGTTTTAGTCTACATTGATTTTCATAATGACCAGGTTATAATGACCAGGTTTGCCACATTTATAACAGGTTAGAGTCTTGGATTTTTTAGTAGAGGCATATTTTTCCTTGTCTTTTTTGAAAGGACGGTTCTCTTTTTTATAAGGCTTCTTATAATATTGTTTTTTGTACGATTTTTTATAAGTTTTATGTTTTTCTTCTGGCAAGGGTCTTTTTGTGAAAGGACAAAGAGGTTGGTAGCCGAATTGTTCATAGAAATTTCCTAATTCTTTTCGAGTGGTTACTCTTTGATGCTCTAATTGGCTTTTAATTCGTAGATCAGTGCAAAGTTGAAGTCTAGTTTGATTAATAAAAGAGATTAATTGTCCGTATGTAAGTTCATCGTATCGAATATGTCCATAGATATCAACTATTTTTGTTCTAACTTTTTCTGCAAGAGAGTCCAAAAAGAAAATTTTCTTTCCAGAAGGTATGATTACAATCTTGTCTAAGCATGACTCTGGAGAGGAAAACATATTTATACCACCTAAAGTCTTTGAAAGTTTTACGTTTGAGATTTGAAAGAGTTTCTATCATCCTATCTTGGAGACTTTGTACATTTCCTATAAAATGAATTGCGATTGAAGAAAGGAGAGTTGGGGCAGCATCCATAATCATTTGACCTTGTTCGTTAAGAATAGGATTATTATTGGCATCTTTTTTTACAGTAGCAAGAATACTATTACGATCAGTATCGGTGAGGTAATTATCCCACCATCCTTTGAGGATACCTATAAAACCAGAAATAAGCATTTGGGCAATTTAGACATCAGTTTTAGTATGGAGTCAGAAAACATTTGCAGTCATGGTCATTTCATGGAGGATATTGAGAACTTCATAATCAGATTTGTCATCAATGTTCCCTTCATAAAGAGAGCCTTCAGAATAGTGACCTTGGGAAAAGTTTACGCATTCTTCGAATTGAATGCCAACGGGAGTAGGACGAGGATAGTAGTTTGGCAGGGTATGATAAGAATTTTTACGAGGACTACGATGCATACGGGAGGTAAGAGATTTGACTTGGCATTGTTCCTCTTCGTGTTGAGTGAATTGATGTTCTAACTCAGCTATGGATTCGTCATCGGTTTCTGAGTCAAAAGTTTGGTAAAGGACAGAAAGCTTATTTTGAGAGGAAGGTTCTTGAATTTGAATTCCTTTGGAAACTGGGGTGTTTTGGGAACGATGTTAGGTTTGGTGTCAACAACTTTATTGTTACCTTTTGTTGATCTAATTTGGAAAGGTATTTATCTGGGGTTGACTTAAGTTTTATTGAAGAAGGAAGGTGGAAAGGTTTAATTAGAGGTTGTGAGATTTGAGTCTTTGGAAGAACTAGGGAGGAAGAAGAGTTTTGATTATTAAGAAGGGATTCAACTTTGTTAAGATGAGTTCCTAATGTATCTAAGTACTAATTAGTATAATTGTTTTGTTCAATTATTTTATTAACATATTTAATCGTAGCTTCTTTTTCAGGGTCGAAAGAAGAAGGACCTTTGATTGGAGCGGCTGAGAACATATATTCTTTATACGGAAGTTTGAGAGGTTGAAAAAGAGGGAACTTGGAATCAATAACTTGGTCATCTGTTAATACCCATTTTTTCGTGAACTAAGAAACCATTTGAAGAGTTGTCGGGAAAGGAAAATCAATTTGTTGAGCTTCACAAAACATTTCAAACCAGTCAAAAAAGAAAATATTAAATTTGTTCTCTCGTTTTGGAGTATTTTGAGAAGAAGTAAAATCAGCTTTTATATATTGAAAATCAATTTCAAAATCATTGGTAAGAACAAAAAGATTAGGGTCGCGGGCTTGGGATGTTGATTTACTTTTTCAAACACAAGGAGTTGAGGGTTTCATTTCACTAAAGGTTGGGGACATATGGGTTGAGGATTAAGCAGAGTATACATTTTGAGGAATAGGAAGTTGTTCTCGGATTCCTTGATAACAAGAGTTTGAAGATTTAGGGATGTAATCAGACTCAGAAAAGGAAGAAGTTTTTGAGTTTTGAGAAATAAATTCAAAAGCGCTAAACCAAAGAGAATCATTTGTGTTATTAGAAAATTTGATTTCTACAGTACAATCAGGATACTCTATTATTTGTTCTAAGTCTTCATATTGTTGAGGGGGTGAAGGATTTGATTTGTTATGAACAGTTCAATCCGTGGGAAGTTTTACTTCGGCCCATTGGATTTCTTTTGGAACGAAAGTTTTACTTATATTATCTTCTAAGTTTGATTGAAGTAAAAAAGTTTTACCCTTGGGATCACATCTTAAAGCTTTTGGATTTAAAAGTGTCTTCGTTACTTTATAGTGTATCCTATATATTATTGCAATTGGAATATTATCAGGATCCATGTCAAATCCTGAGGTTTGACGATTTAGGGTTAAAGTTTTGTTAACTCTTGGATCTTGTAATGCCACAGAAAAGTTTAGAAAACAATTAAAATAAATAGGACCTTTTGATAAACTTGATGCAACTGTGCCAAGCAAAGAGTCAATGAATTTGTGGCGCCTAGCATCCCTAAGTGCAATCAAAACAGAAGATTTGAGACCATCTTTAGTTAAAGGTTTGACAGCAACTTGAACTAATCCTAAGTCCATATATGAATATTTTTGCTTATGTTTTTGAATTGCCTTATCTAAAAGAAGTTGAATACTTTATACGGGTTTTGAAATCGAAAGGGTCTGTTCAACAGTTTTAATTGAATAACTAGTTGCAAAATCAAAAGTATTTTTAAGATAAACTTCATTTGAATCTACCCTAGGTAATTGCCAATCTGAAAGTTTTTGATCTATATTTGAAAATTTTTATTTTTGTTTATTTACTATTTGCTATGGATCTAATCCTAAGGATGTAGATGACATAATCCTACTTGAGTTTGTTCTAAATAACCTAGATATATTAAATAGACTTTATTCCTTAAACCATGGTCAACGACGTTACTGCCCTAACACAAACGCCTAACTCTGGCAACAATAGGGACTAACCACGCGACTATATGGGTTTTAGGAAACAGGGGCAGTTAATTTGTTTCAATTATTTGGAAGGTCGCTCAAAAGGGAGTTCTGGCTCTGATACCAGAAACGGCCCAGGTAGCAGAGTAGCATATAAACAAAGACATTTTGTAAGAAGATATAAATCAAATAAGTTTAGAAAATAGCGATATAATTGAAAGTAAATTTGAGACAGAAAAATATACCTTAAATTTGATCGTGCAGCAAAAGTTCGAACCAAAAGATTTTGAATAGGAACAGGAACTTTTATTGATGTAGGAGAATGATACAAAGAGAGGATACAACGACAGAGTAAACTTTTTTTAAAAAAAAAGAAAGGCACACCGAAACTACACAACTTGGAACCTTAAATAGGCTCGATCGAGAAATTGAAAAGATACAAACGAAATAATTAAAATAATTTTGCTTTTTGAAAAGTAAAGAAAAGTTTGCAACTGTTGAATCACGCGTTCTCTTTTCCGTCTTTTGATAAGCACGCGGGAATTTTTAGCCGTCGCGCCATTGCCATCACTTCTCTACCACGGCGCCATCTTTATCACCTCTCCACCACCGCGCCTTCTCCACCACCTCTCTAGGTAGAATCATCTAAAGCTTTAGCCATTGTGATACAATTGATTGCTTAGTGACCCTTTGATTTTGATCTTCATGAAAGGCTCACGGTTCATTGGTGCGTGCCGATAAGGTGAGAGGCCAAACCCCTATGGTCGCCGAGCAGGACAAAAAGAAGAAGCCACATGGTCGTGCTTAGAAGCGTATGCAATACAACAGCCGCTTCGTCACTGCCGATAATGTCATTAAAATACTCTTTCTTTTGTTTCCCTTAATATATTCAATTTATTCTTGTTGATTTGTTCTATGTTGAATTGTTTGTGTAATTTTTAGTTATGAGTTTACTTTCGTGCAAGTATAATAAACTGAAATTTAATTAAAAATTTCTGGTTGTGTGATTTTTGGATTTATGTTGTTTTTGTGAAATTATTAATTTATTCAGTTTATTAGCCTAAAACATAAAAAATTTAAGCCTTCATTCAGCTGTGTGGTTCGATAATGCAAAAATTATATATATTCAGATATCTTGTCTTGATAATGGCTTATTAAACATATTATCTTCATTGTAGTTATGGTGAAAGTAAAAAAAGAAAGGTTCAAATTTTGCTTTACGAGATTGGGTAAAATCCTTGTGTGTATTTGTTGCCTATTGCAGTTGTTGGGTTTGGAGAGAAGAGAGGACCAAACTCGTCAGAGAAGTAAATCAAGACTGGGTAGTTTTTTTCTTTTGTTAAGTGAAAGAGATGTTTGGGATTTTGGGCCTGTAATGTTACTTTATCCAGTTATAGTAATTCCATTTTTGAGTTTGTGTGTGTGAAAATGAGTGCACATAGCAAATACCATTCTTGTCATTAAGTATACTATTGAGCCTACTACGATATGATCTGCAAGAAGGGAAAACTGAATATGCTATATGCCTAATTCTTTAATCATATGTGTTTGTCTGTGCTCTTTATTTGTTCTTTTTCTTTTTCATTGTTTTGATTTGAGGGTGTTTTGAATCCAAAGAATATGGAATGCCACAAGTACTTTTCGTGTGATTTGTTCATTTAAGAAGTTAAAGAAAATTCATATGTTCGGATGCATCAAAATTTACAGTAATATTAATTGAATGTTCCTGGTGGATGTGTGAATTTTGCAAATTGTCTATGTGAGTCTTGAATTATATTCCTGTCACTTTCTTTCGTTTTATCTTCTTCTTTTTTCATAATTGTGTTCCTTGGCGATGTCATTTTCTCCCTAGATTCTTGATTCGTAAATGATCAAGGTTGTAATTACACAATTTAGTGAGAAGAAGATTGAAAAGTTTAAGCTAAAGTACTTAAGAAGTTAAATTGGATTGGAAGATATTGTCCATATCTTGAATTCAATACATGTTTAAGTATATAATTTCTCTCTTTGATGTATTTCCTCTTAAAATAACAGCTAAGCGTGCCCATATCACAGCAATTAAAGCTGACAAGAGAAGAAAAAATAATAATAAAAAATAAAAGATGATACGATGTTATTTGATTGGGTTGGGATGAGTTGTCTTTAGTGCATTTGTTGATATGATGTTATTTGATTTCCTGTGTTGATATTTATTGCTATAGTAGAGTATTATTTTTTTTAATTAAAGACAGTGGAATTACTTTGCTAGTATGATGTTATTTTATTGATTCCGTGCTACCAAATGAGAAGTTTTTATCTTTTCAAGGGGATTTTGATTCCTTACATGTGACCCGTAGAATATGAGTTTCTGAAAGTGGCTTTTTTTCCCTCTTTTGAATTAACTTCTTAAGTTTTTTGTGTCCATTGTAACAATATGATGGCAGAAGGATATTCACCTAAAAAAATATGGATGACAAGTTTTTTGTATTTAAATCTATTTTGTTGTTGATTTTGTGACAAATTTGTGGTGATATATTTGAGTTTACATATAAAATTGTCATGAGGTTTGTGTTTTAGGGTTTAGGATTGGCTACAATTTGATAGGGCATTCATTCATTAAATTAGCAGATCGGTCGCTGATTTAAAAGATGGTAAAATTAGCTACCAATGCGTCGGTAGTTAAATTTAGCGACAGCAGTTTAGTGACCGCCGCGTCGGTAGCTAAATTTAGTGATTGCCGCGTCAGTAGCTAAAATTAGCAACTGCTAAATCGATAGCTAAATCGGACATTAAAAGTTTTGCGTCCTATTCCAGTATTGCGTGCATATGCTATTTTAGTGACCAATGAATGTGTTTACAACTGACTTTGCGGTCGCTAATTAGCGACCGATTTCAAAGTCGTTTGCTAATTTGAATTTAACGGCGAGACATTTAGTGACCGCTTACTTCAGTCGCAAAATCGGTCGCTAACGCTATTTAGAGACCAATTTTGCAATTTAGCTACCGACTTTGGTGGTAGCAAAAGGCCTTTTTTTTAGTAGTAATTTTAATAGGGTTGACCACTTGACTTATAAGTAAAAAAAGTATATATATAAGTAACTCCTGTTTATAAGCAACTTTAAATGACTTATAAATAAATTTATCAAATATGTAACTTTTTTATTTTTAGCTTATAAGCAAAGCCAGGCGCTCTCTAAAGATATACATGCATGGGTTGTCCTACTTCCTTTGAAACATTCAGATTTTCTTTTGCGGTTTCCTGACACACCCCTAGCAAGAAACACCTAGCTCTTTAATAATTCAAAAACCGAGTTCTCCCATCGAGGAACTTGTTCTTTGCTTACAGAAAACCAGGAGAAAATCATAAGTCTCTCTGTGTGCTTTGTATGTTGATCGAGGTTCGTGGGGACTTCGATGAGCGAGATTTCAGTTGGCTACATCGAAGGCATACAGTGGTAAGGTACATCATTCTTCTTCGTGTAAACTGGGTCTCTTGTATGATATCTTATGTAGTATTTTAATTGCTTGAAATATATTTCTTTTTGCTTTCTAGCAGTGTTTTGATTAATTCTTAAATCAAAATCAGTCATAGCATAGACTGAATGTTCCCATAGATCTATCAAGTGAAAGCTTAAAGATCTGAGGGTGAACGAGCCTTAAACAGGCCTCAAGTCCTTACGAGAAGTTGTGTACACTTGGAACTTTTTGCCATTTTTTTCGTGATTTGAGTGTGCTAATCACAAGTAAACGAATTTCAAAGAAAACTAGACATTACATTACCATCTAAATCTCCATCACAACAAGCAGTACCAATGCCTTGAGAGCTATTTAAACTATGAAACCGCTAATTGATTTGCAGGAACGTACATTTATCTAGGAAAGAAATGTAAAGATTAAGCTAAAATAAACTAGGTTAAGTTACCTTAGGTTAGGCTAGTCTATAAGCTATTGCAAATGACTTGCAAGATAAAGGAAATAAAGTTGTCTCACTACTTTATAGCTATTTATGCAAAGAAGCTGCAAATAACCACTTGGATAATACCCTTTCTTCATTCTCCACATTTTCGAGCATATTTTGACACTTTTTACACAATCTAGTGCTCGCTATCTATCACAGACTACCTTGACCACGAAGTTCATGCCTCTTTAAATCCATTGAACCAGGTCAAAAACCCCTTTGGGACCTTTGAGCACAATACTAAACTCTTGTCAGGCCTCCAAGCCTTCGAGCAGGAGCTTTGACTTCATTTTACTGAAAGTACCACATCACACTCTTAATTCAATTCATTTGTGTGACGCTCCGTCGCTGATAATTCTACATACGAGTCGTACCATGTCAGCTATCCTATTCACGTATCATGCGTATGTGTTATGTCTCGTCAACGATAATTTTTAGTAATAACAATTGTCAAAAACTATATAAAATGTTATTAAATAATAAAGTTGCAAGGTTGTTTCCTGTTTTCATTTTCTGCAAATAAAAGATTCACAAAAAAAAAAATCATTAATTCTCCGTTTCTTTTTGTTTCTAAAATTGGAATTATGTTCTTAACTAATTCTACCTCCTTGCTTTGAAAATACACTCATTTTTTTCGTGTTTTAAGTTATGGTTATTTTCTTTTCAAAACAGTAATTAATTTATTGATTTCTTTATATGTTATTATTTGATGTCTGTAGTTATCGATAAATGGGTACCTAAAACAAATGACAATAATTATCTAATAATAGTGGAAACACACACACACACACTAAAGTCAAAGGAGTTGCAGAAAAGCCTAATTGCCTGACAAATAAACTCTTTAGATAGATGACAGCCTAACACGTCAATTCAAAATATATTGAATTTTACTAAATATTATTAATGCTATACAAAGTGTGTTATTGATTTCAGATTTAATGTGTATCATGTTAATTTCAATTAAATAGCATAATACATTTCATCAAATTTATTAATATCAAATATTGTATACATGGTGTAGAATTTAACTCAGTGACAAATACTATGTATGGCATATCATTCATGAATATTATCATTAAACTAATGAGGGAAAAAAACATGTACAAGAACTACAACAGGCTCTTATTTTTTACCTGAATGGTAATAGATCTTGAAATAGTTATAAGATATTGTCAATTCAAATAGTAATATGAGTAAAATCCATTTGTTTGGATATACTGTTTTTTTCATTTTAAGGAAAGTTATCATTCTTCTTTATTTGCCACTAATAAATAAAAATTTAGTTTAATAAATATTGTTAATAGTCCTTATAGTTAATTTGTCGTAATAATTTAATGAAGTGATTTGTGACATTACTTAAAAATAAAGTACAAGAGTCTTTAACTCCATTGTAGGTAACTTTTGTGTGGGGGTAAATATCTTAAGAGAGATGGGAGAGGGAGGAGGGGTGAATTAAGATATTGGACAATTTTCACAATTAAAAATTTATCAAATAAACCGCACTCTTTCACTTAAGCAATATATCAAACACTACAAAATCAATAATGGCCAGTAAAGTAAAGTAGAAATAAGGAAGAAAATGACAAACGATTTTTATGTGGGTCGGCTTTGCCTACATCCACTGCCCAAGGTAGCTCCCCTTAGGACTTCAATCAATTCCACTATGGTGCTTCTTTAAAACTTGGTGAAGCACAAATCAAGTATTACAGCTCTTTGAATCCAAATTTCAAACAGCCCAAGAGGCACTCTTTCCCCACACTCTTCTCTAGTTCAATATATATATCTCACAAGATTTTCTAGCTCAAGGAGTCTGTATGTATCAAGAATTTGCAGGAATAGGTAATAAAGATGATATAACTTCTCACAAGTAGATATGAAAATTTAAAACTCTTGAATGCTTAAAAATATCTCTATAATAGCTCAATAATTTTCAGCAATGAATGATGAATAAGGATTTTGCAAGCTTGGATTTCTACTTTTTAATTTTTTTGGATGGTGTATTTAAAGAGATTTCAAAGTTAGGGTTATGATATGTGAAGTTGGAAGAGAAAAATGGGGCTGAACGGTAATAAACAACTAGTGCATTTATTATTGAAAAATTTCTCTTTAAAGTGGGCTACCGTTAATTATTTTTTGTTTATAAAATAGGCTGAATATCTAGTTCACAAGTTGGGCTTTCTGATCATATTGGTTTTAGCCTACCTTATAATCCATGCGATTCTTTTGTGCGTAGGCCCATATATTCTGATAAATCCTTTTATGGGTAGGATTATCAAAATTTATTATAAATAGTACTAGGTCCACTCTCCTACTCTTAACATAAAAGTTGTTCCCGTAAGCATCTATTATTATTGAGTAGAGTAGGGAGAGGAAGATCTAAGCCTAGATTGGGTGAAAGTTATTTCTTCAACAACAATTCTTTAACAATAATGGCTCAAACAGGTATGTGCTTCCGCTATTAATTATGTCTTTGAATTTTATACTATAAATTCATATATACGATCTTATATTGTGCTTACATGTGGTATCAGAACCACTTATACATGGATTTACATGTGTTTATTTAAGGAAAGAAAAAAAATCAAAATACTTGTTTGAGCATAAAGATTACAAGAGTTCTTGATTTTCTTTGTGATTACTAAATTATTATTTCATAAAATTGATTCAGGGCTTTTATAAAACTCTCTTTGTTCATTCTATTTATATATGATATTTTATGATATATCTCCTAAATCGATATATGCCCTAAATCAACAATATTATTTTGAGAAAAGGATAGCCACGTTCATCTTATCTTTGTTGGCTCACACAATATAAATTTTTTTTTAATTTTTCCCCCTTTGGTTGTATATTTGTCATGTAATAAAAAGAAAAAAGAAAAAAAAATATGTGGTAGATCTAAAGGGTTCAGTCAGCAAAGCTTTAGTCCTAGATATGAATTTTGTTGAGCATCAATGATTATTAACAAAAATAAGAGATAAAAGACATGAGGCAAAATAGGTTTAAACTCTAAAGTTGTAATTATTTAAGGACTTTAATACCAAGTCCATTACCATCGAACCCAATGGGAGTTCTATTTGCTTTTGGTTTGCCATACCGTTAGGTAGAATCATGATGACATATTTAAATAAAATATAACAAAAAATTCTTTTCAAAAAGATATGATAAGAATAATAAAAATAATTATTATGTTGATATTTGGTTTATTATTTTTTTTAATGACTAAACATGTAGTTACTGTAAAGGTCATGTAATCATGTACTTATCTAGTAACCCTTAATGAGTTATTAATTTTGGAGATAGATTTGTTGGACACATCTTGATTAGACAATGAATTAATTTTTAAATGAAGTTACACCATTTTATTTGTGGTCATGGAGTTTTCTTTTTCCCTTAATAATTATGATATTGACTTACTATTTAATAATTATGGTCTCAAATTGTTGTCATGGAATTAAATTAATTTTTTATATCAATTTCTATTTATGATTTATAAATTAAGATTTGATTCTAAAGTTTTATTTTATTGGTCCTCTAAGTTTAACAAAACTATTTATTTTTCTATATTCAATTTGAAATTTTATATATATCCTATTGCTAGATTATTCATATGTGCTAGTGAAATTTGTTGAAGAATGCAATTTTAAATTGATCACTGAGACACGTCATATTGAATTGTTCCATATTGTGTGGTCACTTGCATACATAGCATTTTGTGGTTAAAGTTTAGCATTAATTTTTCCCAATGAGTTTACAGCATAGATTTAAATAGGCAAATTCACCAAAGTGATTTGCTCAATTAAATCTATGGCTTTTCTCGTTTTGCTTGGGAAACTATTATGATAAAGTGCGTAATGTTCTCTCAAAGAAGATCATTATATGGTTGTAGACTAGTAGTATAAACATAAAGTATGGACCAAGATTATAATGCTATTAAGGAGTTCAATTACCCAAAGGTGGTTGACTTTTCTTTTAGTGGGGGATCTTATATGTATTACTTTATGTTAAAAGAGTGTCTATTTACATGTTGAATTATTTGTCCAAAGACAGATATGACAACGATGTGTTTGGACTCTTTTATTTATAATGCTTACTCTTGTAATATAGCATGTATGCCTAATGCTTATTGATATTGCATTCTTTTTTTGTATTGTTTCCTTTGCTTTGAACAATCATTACTTAGATGTCTGGATAAAACCATTATGAAATAAAAGTGGTTATTGGGTTTTATTTGAGTATAGTCAATACTGACTTGACATTACGTTTGATGCACATGTCACCTTAGTTGACAAAAATGGTGATAAAGAAAAAGGAATATGATTGGCAATATCAGAGGTCTAATTGTCTTGCTTAATAACTATGAAGAGACTATAACTAAGTATTTAGTGAATGGCTTGTCTTGAACCAAAAATGTAAAAGAACTCTTAGCTATAGGAGAGAAATACCAAGGAATATTGGAATATCAATAACCAAGAATTACCCATTATGTTACTGAGAAAAACAAAATTAAAGGCAGAAATCCAAATGTTGTATAATTTGTTTCCAATCTTAACCCCTATTCTTATAATGTTAGTACTTCGAATTCTAAGGATCATATTCCTAAGAGAGGTCATGGTTTTAAAAAGGGTAGTAAAGGTTAAATCTAGATCGTAGATTAAAATTATAATGTAAGAGGTCCCAAATCTGCTATCACTAAGTTTGATAAGAACTCTCACTTTCATAAAAAAATGTCATAAAAGAACTCATTACACAAGTTCAATTAATTTTGGTTAAAGAAAGAGAAAATAGATGAGGGGCAAATGGATTAGAGTTTTACATTGGAACTGGTAGTTGTATTTAAAGACTAGTTTTGAACTTATTTTAGAAAATGTTTTCTAGATGTCATGTTTTAGACGGAACTTGATTTTTATTTCTTTTTTAAACAAGATTGGTTAAGATTTTTACTTTAAAAATGACCAAGTACAATTGTTTTTCAATTCCAAAATTGTTGGTGAATGTGTTTTATCAAATGGTTTATACCAATTGTGTTTATTCCTAGGATGTTCTCGTTACTCTTTTCATGCATAAAATTTTGCTTCTAAAAGGAGTTTAATTATAAGAAATTTTTTCTTTGCTATGGCATAAAATGTTAGGTCATATTTCTAGAAAACTCATTAATAGTGAGATTTTACCTTTTCTAAATTTTTGATGATCTTAAAACTTATATTAGGTGAATAAGGGGTAAGCGTACTAAAGCTAAAAAGAAATATACTACCCGTAGTTTTGCCTTTTAGAAGTAATAAACATAGCCACTGTTGGACCTTATTTTGTTATATTGTGTGACAATAAATATTTTGTTACATTCATTGATGATTTTTCTCATTATAGATACCTCTATTTAATTAAAAAGAAATCTGACGCTATTGAGAAATTTAAAATTTTTAAGACAAAGGTAGAAAAATAACTTGAGAAGATTATCAAACTTGTTGGATCTGACGGAAGAGGTGAATACTATGATAGACTTGGATCACCGGACAACATATAGGGTCGTTCACCAAGTACTTATAGAATTATGAAATTATCGTCTAGTATACTATGCCTAGTATCCCAGAGTAAAATGGTGTGATCGAAAGTTGAAAATGTGCCTTTACGGATATAATAAGAAGCATAATGAGTGTTACTGACCTACTAGAGTACCTTGGCAGTGAAGGAATTAAAATGACTTGTTAAATACTTAACCATATTCCCAACAAGTTTGTCCCTAAGGCTCATTTTTTAATTTTGGTTAGGGAGAAAACCTAGTTTGACCTCCAACTTGTGGTTCTATAATTGGCAAATCTTAAACGCCCAATTCTTAGAATTGGATGTTGGTAATGTTGTATGTCCTCAACCTACTACTGAGGATAATGATAGAGAATTGTCGCATTTCCACTGCTAATAAATAGTCAAGCTAGCACTATACTCACATTGAGAGACAAGATATTAGTGGATACCTTATAATAGATAATGATGTTACGACTAATGACAATCTTCATGTTGAGATCTCACAATCTTATGAGATTAATGATAAACAACATTTAAAAAGGTCCATTAGAGAAATAAGACATTCCATCTATAATGATTATCTCATTTACTTGAATGCTATGAGAGATGAGATGCAACCTATGATGAAAAGGAATTTGAGAACTTGTTGATCTTTTGAAAAGAGATAATCTGATTGGTTGCAAATGAGTCTTCAAGACCAAGAGAGATTCCCTAGAGAAGATTGAGAGGCCAAAGGTGAGGTTAGTTACAAAAGGTTTTAGCCAAAGAAAACGTATAAATTACAATGAAATCTTTTTCACATGTTTCTATAAAATATTCTTTGAGCTATTAATGGCTCCTATGAATGTGAAAATAGTTTTCCTCAATAGTGATATATATCTATAAGTCTACATAAAATAGATTGAGGGTTTACTATTACTGGTAAGGATAATATGGCTTGTAGACTTAGAAAATCCATTTATGGTTTTGAATCAGGCCTCAAGGTAATGAATATTTGAAGTTTGATAAAATGGTAACTTCTTATTAGTTTCAGGAAAATAGTGTTGATCTATATATATACTTCAAGATCAGTAGGAGTAAATTTGTCTTCCTAATATTGCATGTTGATGATATTTTGCTAGTTATGTATGACTTGGGTATGCCCCATGAGACTAAATAATATTTTACTTAAGGCTTTTTATATGAAAGATCTTGAAAATGCTTCTTTTGTTCATAGTACTAAGTTTTGTGAAATAGGTCCCTTGGAATTTTTGAATCTTTTACGAAAATCTTACATTGGTTGAGTTTTCAGAACCTTTTTGGTGTGAAGAATTGTAAGTCTTATGTGCATTTGTTGTAAAAAGTGATCAACTCAAATTGAAGCAATATCCTCAAAATGATATAGAGAGAGATTCTATGAAAGATAAACCTTGTGCTAGTGCTGTTGAGAGCCTGTTGTATAATCTAGTATGCATTACACTTGATATCACTTTTGCAATAAGAGTTTTGGTTGATAATAAATCTGGGAATGAATTGTTGAGTTGTTGCTAATTAGGTAATAAAATACATACAAAAGGCCAAAAATTATACGCTTGTTTGCTATAAAGTAGATTATCAAAAGTTGGTTGGATATTCTACCTTTGACTATGTTGAATGCTCAGATGATTGAAAATCTACTTTTGGATATATCTTTGTGTTAGCCAAAGGGGCTATGTCTTGGAAGAGTGCAAAATAACAGCTTAATGCCTCTTTAACTATGTGAATTTGTGGCTTGCTATGCTGCCTCATCTCCTACTATACATTTTAAGAATATGATATCTAGTTTTGAGAATTATAAATTTTGTTACTAGATCTATTAAGATGTGTTGTGATAATAGAGTTGTTGTTCTATTCTCGAAGAATAATAAAAAAAATTGAAGCTTGCAAGCATATAGATATCAAGTTTTTGGTAGTTAGAGACTTTGTCAAAAGTGATGGCATTCATATAGAATGAATTGCTAGTAATGACGTATTAATTGACTCCTTGTCTAAGGGTCTTTGACTTATAATTTTTGTGAAACATGTCAAGAATATGCGTATTTTACAATCTTTTGATGCTATTGTCTAGTGGGAGCTTTATTTCATCATGTACTGTTAGATGTTCCCATTTTTTTTATATTTTGTTTTGCACATAGCATTCAAATAATAGCATGTTGTTTTATAGTTTACAATATAATTGTATACTGTGATTACTTATATTCATGTTTTGTTGAGGATCTTATGTTTGATGTCCTTGAAATAAGATCCCCTATTGAGTTTAGTATCTCCATAAGGACACATTTTGGTTGGAGATATGTATTCTTACCTCTGGCATGTTGATCGCCATTTTGTGAGGTTAAGAATAATATATCATCTAGCATGTTGAATGCCATTTTGTGAGGATATGTATTCTTTCCACTAGCATGTTGAACACTATTTTGTTAGGATAAGAATAATATATTTCTCTTGCTTTAAACGCCGATATTGAAGAAATCATATGGAGGATTAACAAAGAAATAACACATTTTGATCACATATTGGTGCTAGTTTCTTGCTACACCGCTGTATGTTTGGTTCATAATAATAAGGTTGGATGACATTTATGACCATGGAAAGTCTTGTGTCAATATAGAACACTATGATTGCCGTAATTCAATGTTTGACAATCTTGTTAGTCCAAATATGTGCTCAAGGTGTAATCTTGTGAATTAGATTATTTTAGAATTGTGGTCACATTCTGTTTCCTACTTAGCCTAATAAATATTTTTCTTAAAATTTTTTAAAACAAATAAAACAATTAACGTTGCCAAAGTGAGAGACTATTGAAAAATTTCTCTTTAAAGTGGGCTATCGTTAATTATTTTTGGCTTTATGAAACAGGCTGAATATTCGGTTCACAAGTTGGGCTTGTGATCATATCGGATTTAGCCCATCTTATAAATCCATGCGTTTTTTTTGTGCGTAAAGCCTATATATTCTGATAAATCCTTTTATGGATCGGACTGTTAGAATTTATTAAAAATAGGGCTAGGTCTCCTTTCCTACTCTTAACCTAACAGTTGTTCCCATAAGCCTAGATTGGGTGACAGTTATTTTTTCAACGAGAATTCTTTAACAATAATAGTTCAAAAAAGTATGTGCTTCCGCTATCAATTATGTAATTGAAATTTATATCGTAAATTCATGTATACGATCCTATACTACACTTACATTTATTAGAGGAAAACATTTGGCTGGTCGACCAGTTGGCTTGCCCCTTTGCTTTAATAACTTGGCCGGACGCCTTAACTGATTGACCGGCTAGGGGCTCCAGGTAAGCCCCAAGGTCTCTAGTTTGGCCGGGTGACCCTCATGCTCAGCCGGTCGGCCGGCTAAGAGGATTCGACTGGTCCAAAGGCTTTGGGAACAAAGCGAAACAACCCTAAAAACATTATGAGTCAATTTTAACTCATTTTCAAAACACCAAATCAACTCCAAACAAGTTTTAAAAGATTAATTGAAGCTTAAAATCATTTCAAGACGTGTTTGAAGAACTTTTATGCATTTCATGTACTCAAATCAAGTTTTGCATTTGTAAGTCAATGTTCATGAGGTTTTAAAAATGAAGATGAGATACTTGAGCTATTAAACATGAATTTAAGACTACTCACAAGGAAGCGTTACCTCCGTTATCCCTTATGACACCTCGCCTTTACTTTATGACTTATTATCATCTTCTTCTTCTTCTTCATGTTGAGCTTTTTGATAGATGAATCTTTCATGTAGTCAAGCTCAAAGCTAAACAAATTCTTCTATCTTCTAAGCACCTATCTTATGGTATTCATTTGAAACTCACAAGGTGCTTTTTTATTAGTAAATTAATCATAATTTTCATCATCAAAATCAATACAATAATGAGTATTTTAACCAACACTTTGACTCTTGGGTGAGAGGCAATGGCATAGTAACGTCCTTCTTGGGAGGTGAGTGCTTTCCTCAAGCCAATCCTCTTACCCCTCCCGTTAAGGATGTGATTTGGACTTTGTAATTAAAAACATATTAGACCTACGCATAGCACACGACTAAATGCTAGTATATACTAAAGTCGAAGGAGTTGCACAAAAGTCTAATAAGTGTCACGCCCCCAATTTTACACTATAGATATTTGGAAAGCGAGACCACTGTGAACCTAGAAAGGAGACTCTACCTAAGCCCGCAAAGCTTCATCAATTCAAAAGCACAACTAAAAGCTAATGACAATCTCGATAAACAAAGTATAATTCATAAATCTCCAAATTTATAATATATTGTTAATTCGAAAGTATTAAAAGAAAAGATTTAATCTTTGCTCATGAAGTGTTCTCGAAACCAAGTGAAGTGCTAAATTCATATTTTCTTATCAAACAACTATCCGATCATCTTCTTGTAAAAAGACTGATCTTTCTTCTCTGCAAAATACATTAGTTTAAAAGAAAACGAGCATAAAGCTTTGTGAGAGCGAAACATCCCTAGAATATAGTTTGAGACCTTATATCCATAGAGAAAATAAATGATATTTTAACCATTATCAAATACCAAGACAAGATACGTACTGTAATAAATAATAAATAATAGTTTACATGCAATATATCAATTGTTCTTGACGAGATAAAACTTACATCAAACACAAAATAACAAGTCAATTAATTCTTATCAAAATACAAAATTAGCTGTGATAATGGTATAGTAATACTAAAAGTGAATCATTTTGTCTAACCACCAAAGGCAAATAAGATATTCTCAAGTAGTGCACTACACAACAAGATAGCAAAGACAATGTACAAGCCTCACCGATGCAAATTTCACAATAATTTCAAAATTGCCAAATGAAAACACAACCAAGAAAATATATCAAACAGTACATGACGCTATGAAAATCTTTAATGCTTTAAAGTACTTCATTACAAAGACAATATGCTCTATGATTTGGGTCCCAAG
Organism: Cordia subcordata; assembly: GCA_028554755.1. Classification (NCBI taxonomy): domain Eukaryota; kingdom Viridiplantae; phylum Streptophyta; class Magnoliopsida; order Boraginales; family Cordiaceae; genus Cordia; species Cordia subcordata. The sequence goes on from JAPTOF010000008.1 coordinate 14,059,631, forward strand.
TCCATTTCAATGATTTCAAAACCATGCACAAACTCCTTACGCAAAATTTTAAAAATCAATAAGTTATTTTGAAACTCATAAAATCTTTAGTTAGTATAGTAAATAAAAGTTCCATTCCAAACTTGTTTGAGGTCTGAAACCAATAAAACAATATTTGGGCATATGAAGACTCAAGCTTTTAGGACCATGAATTGCTTATGGTCTTTAAAACTTAATAAAATGGAAATGCATAAATGAAATTTATCAAATGTTTATAATAAAAGAAGGAAGTCCAACTTACCTCGACTATTGCAATATATAGCCATAAACCCAAACTTGTATCATCAACCAATCATTTTCCACCACTCAAAGTAAAAGATAATTATAAAACTAAAGTGGCATGCTATGATGATTGCCACTTTAACATAGGACTCAATATAGGACAAATACTACCCATAATTTTTCCTTCTCAAGAGATTCAAACTTGCTTCATTTATATGTTAGAATAACATCCTCCATGCCACTTAAAGATTAGTCTAAAAGACTTATAGTAACCATTGTCAAATCTTAATTACAGGATACTAAATCACTTCAAGTATTCAATTCCCAAAAGATGTCCCATATTCTCAATTAAATAAGCCACATGCTTGATATACCCACTATCTTCAACTTTAAAATAAATGTAAGTTATAATTCTTCTAATTCCATAAATTTTCATTACAACTCTATCATTTATTTATTTATTTATTTTCTTTACAGAAAATTGTGCGATAGTACACTAAGAGCCTGACACATAAGGATTTTAGATAAATGACATCTTAACACTTCAATTAAAAAATATATTGAATTTTACTAAATATTATTAATACTGTACAAAGTATGTTACTGTTTTCAGATTCAATGTATATCATGTTATTTTTAATTAAATAGCATAATACATTTCGTCAAATTTATTAAGGTAAATTTCACATTACCCCTGTAATATACGGAAGTATCACTTTACTCCCTGTATTCCTAAAACTTCAAATTGCTTCCTTGTATTTTTTTAAAATTTATCACACTCTCGTCTACTGTTAGTTAAATAGTAACACTGTTAAATATAACCATAAAATAAACATTTTAGATCTGAAATAAATTAAAGTAGATTTCATCATCTTCTTCTTTAATCTATCAAAGCAACCCATTAACCCAAACATCGTAGCGACTCGACCTAACCATTCATATCGATCTAGGCCGCTAAACTCCGATCAGCTTCCATCAAAACGTTCCTCGACTTGCTGCGAACACAACTACGCTATCTGATAGGCAAATAGTTGCCCCATAACGGTCCACCATGGTAGCCATGGCCGCGACAAAATAACTCCTTGACGGTACCTTCTCCGGCTTCCTTTTGCCACACCACAAGTACTAAAGCTCCTAGACATTGTTGCAATTCCATTCGTGTATTTCGTGCGAGATTTGGAGGGTCTATGCTTAATCTACCATTAACGCTCCATGCACGAGCTTTAAACTTTTTTGGTTAATAAAAAATTTCAAGCAAATCAAACCCTTGTCTTTCCACCATTTTCACCACCATCTTCTCCCCTTTCTCCCCAATAACCCACCACCACTGCTTCTTTCGTCTTTACTCCAACAACACACACCACTTGACTTTTTCTTTTTTTTTTTTTTTTTTCTTCCAGACCACCCACAAATTTTAGGCTAATCAAAACCTTGCCTACAATGTTTAGAACAAGAACAGGAAAGAATCAAGCTTAATTAGAACATTTGTCTACGCATTTTGGTCAAGCAAGAATAGACTTGAAGCTTAACCTTGTGCATGAGACATATTTAGACTTAGAAGGTTAAGATTTAACCTTGTTGTTATAAAGGACATTTTCATCCAAATAGAAGGTAAAATGATTGAAAATGTTAGAGTAGTTACGTTTTTAGTGCATGTGGCTCAAATTTGATGGAAACATAGACAAAGCGGTTAACATGATATATTTTGGAAAAACAAAAGGAGGCAATTTGAAATTTTAAACATAAGGGATAATGTAATACTTTTGCATATCACGAAAGTAACGTGAAATTTACCAATATATTAATATAAAATATTGTATACATGGTGCAGAATCTAAGTTAGCGTCAATTACTATGTATGGCATGTCATTTAGGAATATTATCATTAAAGTGATTCGGGGGGAGGGGGGAGGGGAGAAGAAACCTATGCAAGAACTACAATAGGCTCTTACTTTTTATATGAATGGTAATAGATCTATAAATGGTTATGAGATATTGTCATATTCAAAAAGTAATTGTGAGTAAAATCCATTTGGTTGAATATATAGTTTTTTTAATTTTAAGGCAAGTTATCATTCTTCTTTATTTGTAACTAATAAACAAAAATTTACTTTAAGAAATATAGTTAATAATCCTTATTGTTAATTTATCGTAATAATTTAATGATGTGCTCTGTGATATTATTTAAAAAATAAAATACAAGAGGTCTTTTTAACTCTCGGGTGAGGGGCAAAGGCATAGTTACATCCCCTCTAGGAGGTGAGGGATTTACTTAACTAGATTTGAAATTTATAATTAAAAACATGTTGGACGCATGAATACTACACGACTAGATGCTTGTATATTTAAAAGACTAAACAAAAGTTTTTTAATTTAATTATATTTATTATATTATATAAAAAATGAAAGTAGACCCATTCTTTTATAGAACCAAGGTAGCAGTTCAAAAAGTCTACGTCCATGTAGCTAATGTATATATGGACGAGGTCCACATTTTCTGCGCTTAAAATGACACGAATGCCAACTCATTTCAAATTGAACTTACAGTTGAAAATGAAAATTTAAGCATGACTTAAAAATAAAATAGACATATACAACTACAATATTCTTGTTTAACTGCATTGAAACAAGCTGACTTTTCCTCTTTCATGGATGGTGGTAACCTGCCACTATATTTGCGGCTGATCCATTTTCAAACTGCACTTTTTTAATGCACAAATGTCATATTTTGACTTAAAAAGATGAGGTGAGATTCTTCATTAGGCAACATGCTGCGAAACTGAAAGACGAAACATTTTCCTTGGCTACATCGGAGAATTAAGTTCCTCTTCCGTGTCTTCCATTGTCTTGCGGATTGGATTTCAATTCTTTAGTTTTTGTTGCAATGGCGCCAAAGGGCGGAGTTCGTAACCCAAGAAAGACAAAGGGTGAAGAAGGTCCAGCGATTGGGATCGATTTGGGCACGACGTACTCGCGTGTAGGTGTTTGGCAACACGACAGAGTTGAGATCATCGTGAATGATCAAGGCAACAGGATGACGCCGTCTTGTGTTGCTTTCACCGACGTTGAGCGCCCCATGGGCGACGCAGCCAAGAACCAGATGCACACCAACCCAACCAACACTGTTTTCAGTAAGTCTTCTATGCTATCACTACAATACTTAAGCACTTAGCCATAGAGCAATCCCGTGACAGAACACTATAATTCGCGTGGCTTAAACTTTTAGTCACGGGAATTTTGTGGCCCAAGTGCGTAATTGTCGTAGTGACTTGGTTAATTTGTATGATCGTATATAGTTGCTTGTCTTAATGATTTTACTTCAATTAATAATATTCAGATGCTAAACGTTTGATTGGGAGAAGATTCAGTGACCCTTCAGTGCAAAGTGACGTAAGGCTGTGGCCTTTCAAAGTCATCGCTGGACCTGGTGACAAGCCTATGATTGCGGTGACTCACAGGGGTGAGGAGAAACAATTTGCCGCTGAGGAAATTGCCTCCATGGTGATTACCAAGATGAAGGAAACTGCAGAGTCGTGTCTTGGTACGGTAGTCAAGAATGCAGTGGTAACTCTACCTGCTTGTTCCAATGATTCCCTGAGGCAGGCCACGATAGATGCTGGTACCATTGCTGGACTGAACGTAATGCGTGTTCTGAATGAAGCCACTGCGGCTGCAATTGCCTACGGACTAGACAAGAAGGGCGAGAGAAGCTGTGGGCAGAAAAATGTGCTCGTCTTTGATCTTGGTGGTGGTACTGTTGATGTGTCTCTCCTCACCATTGAGGAGGGTATTCTTGAGGTTAGGGCCACCGCTGGTGATAGTCACTTGGGTGGTGAGGATTTTGACAATATATTGGTGAATCATTACATTCAGGAATTTAAGAGGAAGCACAAGCGGGATATTGGTGGAAACCCAAAGGCTCTGAGGAGGTTGAGAACTGCTTGTGAGAAGGCAAAGAGGACTCTCTCATCAACTAATCAAACTGCAATCGAGATTGCTTCTTTGCACGATGATATTGATTTCTACTCGACTATAACGAGGTCGGAGTTTGACGAATTGAATATGGATTTGTTCAAGAAGTGTATGGAGCCTGTAGAGAAATGTTTGAGAGATGACAAGATGGAGAAGAGCAGTGTGGATGAAGTGGTCCTTGTTGGTGGGTCGACCAGGATTCCGAAAATTCAGCAATTGTTGCAGGATTTCTTCAATGGGAAGGAGCTCTGCAAGACCATCAACCCTGATGAGGCCGTTGCCTGTGGTGCAACTATCCATGCTGCAGTTTTGAGTGGTGAAGGCAACGAGAAGATTCATGACTTGCTGCTTTTGGATGTTTGTCCATCATCTCTTGGTGTAAAGATTGGCGGCGGTGATATGAATGTTGTGATTAGAAAGAACACAACCATTCCAACCAAGAAGGAACTCTCCACATCCTCCAGTAACCAGCCGAGTGTCCTGATTCAGGTGTACGAGGGCGAGGGAGACGCGATGGAGGACAGCATTTTGTTGGGAGAATTTGAACTCACTGGCATTCAATCTTCTCCCATTGGAACACCTCACATCAATGTCATTTTCGACATTGATGCTAATGGTATTCTCAATGTGACAGCTGAGGTGCTAATCCCTGTTCAACAGAACAAGATCCCCATCACCAATGAGAAGGGAAGGCTCTCCAAGGCTGAGATTGAGAGAATGGTGCAAGAGGCTAGAAAATACAAGTTTGAAGATGAAGGGCACAAGAAGAAAGTGGCCGCCAAGAATACTTTGGAGAACTATGCTTACAGCTTGAGGAACATAATCGAGGATGAGAAGATTAGTGCTAAACTTTCGGCTTCAAACAGGAAGAAAATCGAGGATGACGTTGAGAGTGTCATTAGGTGGCTAGATGATAACCAGCTTCCTGAGGCTGATGAAATTGAGGACAAGATGAAGCAGCTCCAGAGTATCAACAATCTTATCACAGCCATCAAGTTTCCAGTGAGGCAGCAGTGGCATGGAAGGAGCCTCAGATAAGGATGCTCCCTAAGGTGGTACAACTCCTGCCAAGCCAAGGATTTTGGAGGTTTCTTATAATGGAGTAGTAAGATATTTCATGGGCAAGTAGTGTTGTTCGTTATCTATTTTATTCTGTATGTTCTGTGTTGTATGATCTTTTGTTCTAAATTGCAATGTAAAGAGTAACTCAATTAATTGAGACAATATCTCTAATCCGATGAGTGATAGTTTAGATTCAAATAACATGAGACACGAGATTGGGTTGGAGATAGGTTAAAAAAAGAAAAAAAAAAGTATAGTGTTTTGTATTTTGATCTTTGTTTCAATGGTCGTAAACCATGCGACAATGACCGAAGAGAAGTACTTCTTCAATGGTTGTAAACCTTGCAACAATGACTGAAGAGTAATTTTGATAAATAGAGTATTTCTTTATCCCAACATTTATACCTTAGCCATACTATTTGTGAGGTTCTTTCCTGTGAATTTTACCTCCAACTGTAGTGAAATTAAAAAATATTTTTGACAATGATTTTGATATTTATGTTTTTGTTATTAATAATAGTCAAATTTGACAATTAATTGGGAGGGATAAAATATAAATATATTTTATCATATTAAATTCCCAACATTGATTACAACTTTTATATTTTTATAAAATCTAATAATTTTAGGAGAAATTATGAATATGTAGATTGTTATATTTCTATTATTTATCAACATATTTTTAATATAATAGATTAATCTTTTCCTTTTGTAGTGACATATGGGCACAAAAAATACATGGTTAGATTCTGGGCATGGTCTCGCATTGCACATGGCAACCAAATAGAAGAAAATACATGTGGTAGACAATGAAATGCAAGAAATTGAACTCAAAATTAAAATCTCCGTAGTTGTTTCTTTATATATAAGTATGGATTTTAAAATTTAAAAGTATTTTTGATAATTATTTTGATATTTATAAAATATGATAATAGTCGTATGATACATGAGAGAAATAAGTATTTTTATATTTTTTTTATTATTAATGGTCAAATTTGACAATATAATGTGAGGAATATAATATAAATATATTTTGTCATTTTAAATTTCCAACATTGATTATAACTTTTATATTTTTGTAAAATCAAATAATTTTAGGAAAAAAATTCATGAATGATGTAGATTAATATATTTTCATTATTAATTGAACTTATTTTTAATATAACAGATTAGTCTTTCCCTTTTCTAATGACCCATAGGGACAAGAAATATGTGACAAGATTCTAGATATGGTTCCGCATCACACATAACAACCAAATAACAGACTACACGACACGTGATAGACAATGAAATGCAAGAATTGAACTCAAAATTAAAATTTCCGTGCTTGTTACTTTATACATTAGTATAAATAAATTATAATATTTTTATTTATGCACTTTGTTATAACAAAATTTATATCGCATCCCATACAATGCACAGGTCAAACATTAGTATACTATGTAGTTAGTAGTCTTCGTTGGATAAAGTTCTCCTTGCACATTTTTTAGATTATACGGTTTTTGTCTTAAATCAGATTTTCTAGCCCCTCTCTGTGATGTTGCCCAAACTTCTGCGAAACCATTGAACTATTAACTTGTCATTGCATATTGTAGAAAGAATTAAAGATTTTACATTAGTGCTGTAATTGACATAGAAAAGAAACTCTGAAGAGTTTTTCCAATAAAATTGAATTTAAGGGAGAGTGTTCTTTTGTGATTGTGGACCACACAAATGATTTTGGGCTTGTTGGCGCAACTAGTTGTTAGGGTATCTTATGGCTATTATATTTAGTTGTTAGTAGATAGTTATTCAACTTATGAGTACAAAATGATGTAAAAGAACATTAATATCAAGTTGTTATTATTATTATGATAATTATATTTATTATTGCTATTATTAGAATAAGATAATTGATTTCATAATTAAATATATGTTTTTCATAATAATATTTTAAAATAAAAATAAAACAAAATTAATTTTTGGTTAAAGCACTTCTATCAATACTACAGTAAAATACTTTTAAGTTTTAATAGATTCATAATTTTTTTTTACAAAAATAAAATAACAAATGGACTAATAAAACTTGTAATACTCCTTTAGTATATTTTGAGGTGGATAAAATTTAATTGTTGTATTGTATTATTTTTTATTTATATTTGTGAAAGAAAACGTAAAAATGTGGAAAGAGATTGGAGAGACTAGAATTGTCAAAAATAAATAGAAAAAGAGTAAAAATTACTAGAAGAGATTAAACACTAAAAACTATATTGAAATGGTAAAATTTAATGTTTGAAAAATGCTAATAGAAACGCTAACCTAAAAAGTTATTTGACACACTAGTTTACCGAATAATAATAACTTGGAGAAATAATATTTTAAAAAGCTATTTGAGAAACTGTATTTGAGTGTTGTAAATCAAGGCCTTTTAGACATGTAACTTTAAACTTGAAAATAATTAACCACTTGTTAACGTGGAAAAAAGTAACTTACCGACTTAACATTATTTTATGTTTAATATAATGCTCAAACTACTTTATTTGTCAGAAATCTATTTCAACTTGAGCAGACAGGCTGGACAAACTCTCGTCTAGTGGCGACGAATCCAATCTAATTTTATGCCATGCTTGACAATAAGTTGGTGTTATATGAGAAATTATTGATTGGGGCACATCCAAATTAAGGTGTCTTGTGTGTATTTTATAATTTCCAATCAATGTACAAATTTACAAATATGCCCTTTTTCGTATTACATGAATATATATATATATATGCAAATATATATAGGGCTCGTTTGGATTATTTTTTTTTAAAAGCACTTTTTTTAACAGCTTCTAAAAAATAGCTTTTTTCAGAAGCTAAAAATTCTGGCTTCTAAAAAAAGCTGTATTTGAACTTTTTTCAGAGTTTCAATTTTTTTTAAAGTCAAATCAAATAGTTATTACAAATTTAGTGTAATTTTTTCAAGAAATAAAGTGTTTTTTTTTAAAAAAAAAAAAAAACTAATCCAAACAAGCCCATAGTGATGGGACGCAATGCGGCTGTGTGAGGATAACTAACGTGGGGGGAGACACACATAAGGAAGGGTGGCAACACATGCATGGGGTAGGAGACTGAGCACTGGTGGTCGGCTAGAGACATGGATTGAGCGACCATAGAGGTGGTCAGAACAACGACACAAGGTGGAGACTGGGCCGAGACAGATAGAACGAGCGAGGGATGGATTGACTAAGGCACAACATGGAACTGTATAGGTGGGGTAGAATAAGTCTTAACAAAAGAGGGGGGCTATGTACACAAGTGTACAGAAAAGAATGCTCATTAATTCAAACATGCAAGACATCATTGAGGGCACGGGGACGACCAGAAACGTGTAAGTGGGTTGTGCCAACATTCTTAATAGGGAGGTGTGAATATTACCAACCAAAATCTTTGAAGTGCTAGTTTATTATTCTCATCGAAGTGCCAGTTTATAGAGATAAAGAAGTAAGCATACCTGCATTTGGGTCATGTGTGTAGAAGCTGCAGAATCTGGATACCACGTAGCATCATTGGCCTTACCTATAGTTATGGTAGCAAAGGATTTTGCAAGATTATATGTAACAAAAGTGTGATTGAAGCGATACGGACAATTAACAGCAATATGACCAATCGTATGACAAATATTTCCTCAAGTTATTTCCCATACAATGGCTTCTTTTTTTCGAATTTTACTCTTAGCAACTTCTATATTCAAAGCAAGATGTTGTCTAATTAGACCCTGAATTACAACAAGCAAATCAGTGTTTTACTACCACTTACAAGTTTCATGTTGGACGCTGCATTCATATTGGAAATTATGATCAAAGAATCCTCATCATAAGGCAATGGTGACATCATAGAAGGCTGAACTGAATAAATAGAAGAGTAAGGGGAAGCATTACCTGTACACAGCTAACCCAGCTACTGACTAGGAGCAAAGGAATGTACTGCACCATTAGTTTAAGCACCTTCTTGACCACGGCCACAAGGTTGATGGGATGTGGTGTTGTTGCTACAACCACAACCTCTTGAATTTTGCGTGATGTTAGAGTCACACTACGATTGCTAGTAGTGTTTTAACTTGACTAAGTTGTGGTAGATGCAGCAAAGGCCAAGAGGTAGGTAAAGACAATTGTGTAGCAAATATCAAGTGAGCCTCCTGAGCAATGAGCTTTCTATAGACATTGTTCCAAGTCAAAATTTGCCCAAAGTTAATAAGAGTGGTGATAAAGGTACTATATTCTGAGGGCAAATGCTAAAGTGCTATGGTGATTAAATCATCCTCAGAAATAGGTTTTTACATATCAAAGAGAGCATCAGTAATACCTTTTAATTCCCACAAAGAAGCATCCATAGGTTTGTTATTCTTTTGCTATTGTTGTAACTGGAGTGCATGAGGATTCGCCTTGGAATTATCTAAATACTGTTCTTGTAATGCAACCCATATATCTCGACTAGAAGAAAGATGATATATGTCTCCTGAACAATTTCACTGGTGAAGGTAGCATTTAGCCAACTATGTACCAAACTATTAAGACGAAGCCACAGCACATAATTGGAATGCACAAGTGTTGGACATGGTAGCTAGATAGTACCTTTAGGTAGGCAGCAACGAGTTGTGTGGTGATTGATGTTGGACATGGTACTATATTCTGAGCTTTCTTTTATTTCTTAAGTTTTCTTATTATTTTCTTGAGCATTTTATATTATTATTAATATAATTTTATTATAGTCTAGTACTAATATAATAGTATACTATCATCTTATTTCTTTTTATTTTATTTTCTTTTATTATCTTAGTTATTAGTAATTTAGTAATTATAGTTAATTAGGATTAATTAATTAGTTAGGACAGATGAGTTAGAACATTAGGGTTTTAGGACAAGAATTGGGTAGGATTTAATTTTATTATTCTTTCATTAATTAAATGTGAGGATGAGATTCATGCAGATTTTACTGTGCTCCGTAGGAGCTATACTCCTACGTAGCACTGTGTAGCTTAGATAAGGTGGAAGATATGTGCTTTTCTAAAAAAAAATCTAAAACCTCCCATCTCCTTCTCTCACTCTCACTCTCTTCCTCTTTCTTCATTTTGCCTGTCTCTAGCAAAATCAAACCGTCTGATTTTAAAATGGGCATCACCATTGCGATCATCATCTTTGCAAGACCATAACAATAGCCTTCAATCTTCATGTCGATTTTGTTTCATCGTCGATGCAAGTTGTCGCTGCTATTCTCTTTCTCTGTTTTTTTATAGTTATTTTTTTAGATCTATAACAAAAGATCCATGTGTGGGTTGTGGTCATGGTGTGTGTCTTGGTGGTGGTGTGTAATATGTGGTTGATGTATATAAGTGAAAGGATGGAGAATTTGGTTGTCTAACAAATGATTGAAAATAATGCAAATTAAGTGTTTGATGTTTTGGTTAAATCAAATTTGTCTATTCCCTGTATTAAAGTTTTGAACAATAATATAAGAATCTTGAACATATAGAATAATAATTTTAAACTAGGATTATCAATCAGGTAACACACTTATTCATTTTGAACTAATATAGAACAATAGTTTTGAACTAAGGCTGTTAATTGCTCAGATAACACACTAGTTCATTTTAAACCAATAGTATTTTGGTTTTGAACATATAAAATAATAGTTTTAAACTAAGACTATTAATTGATCAAATAACATACTTATTCATTTTTGAACCAATAGTGTGTTAGTTTTGAACATATAGAACAATAGTTTTGAATACAAGCAAAATCTTCTTGCGTATCTTTATCCATGAACATGCATAAAATTCATGAGATTATAGTTTTTATTTTGTAAACTTGTTTTTAAATTTTTGAACATGTAATGTAAGAGTTTTAAAATATAATATAAAAATTTTGAATATAGAAGATAATCTATGAGCATTTAATATAATAGTTTTAAATATATAATATAAGAGTTTTGAACATGTTTGCAATTTAATATAAGAGTTCTAAATCTATAATATAAAATTTTTGACCCTATAATATAAAAATTTTGAACTAATAATATAAAAATTTTTAATACATGTACTGTTACATACTATACATGTACTGTTCATGTATAGTATAGTGTATGCAAAGCACTATACATATGGTACATAGTGTAGGTACTGTGCGATTCAATATATGAATATATATTTATCGTTTGCGTACATTTCTTTTTGACTTTCTGTTTAGAAACGTGAACACATGCACATATATGTTGTCTATATAAATCAAAGCACACAATATAATATATATATATATATATATATATATAATATACACACATATATACATATATACATACATGCATAAATTATAACAAAAAGCCACTCATGCATACTACACCAATCTCATCGTGGACCCCTTTCCCCCCAATTTCTTTTTCTTTCTTTTGGGACACAAAACACCCACCATATATTTATGTAAAAGGCAGCAGTAAAGGAGAAGAATAACAATAAGCCTAGCTGAACCATATATGCATATTATGTATAATTTATAGGGTAAAATGTACTAGAATCCCCTGTGATTTACTATAAGCGTACAACATCTTCTATGGTGCTAAAAGTTCCATAACAAGTCCTGTGGTGAATAAAAGTTTTATGCGCACCCCTTACTGTCTATATTTCCTAAACAGTGTTAAAATTTATAAGGAAAAAGACATTAATAACTTTATCCCACTTTTTTCTTCTTCTTTTTTTTTTTTGTAAACCAAGTGTAAAACAATTAACAAAAACAAAAATATATTTGATCTTAATTAACAAAAAGATCAATTTGAATTTCACATGAACTAAGGATACCCAACTCTTCTATATATATATATATATATATATATATATATATATATATATATTCACATATACATACATACATACATACACACATACATACATACGTATATATATATGTGTGTGTGTATGTATATGTTAGTCACTGTCTGATACGTTGCATCTTGCAAGACTTCTTTGGTACAGTCCTTTTAGCAACAATAACAAAAACAATAATACACCACCATGATCAAGTTGAAGGTGATAGAATTGGTCACAAAAGCCATGTAACTATCAGTGTAGCAATACCCAAGAGTCAAAGTTCACAGAGTCCTCAATTGATGATTGTGAAGAATGGGTACGTCAACTGCGATATTAAGGCAAATAAAGACAAAAAAAATTGAATGAGTGAAGGCTATTAATGTCTTTCCTACTATAAATTTTAACAGTGTTAGGACAGTGTACACAATAAGGGATGCACGTGTAACTTTTACTCACCACAGGAGTTTGTTGTGGAACGTTTGGTACCACAGTGGGATGTTGTGCACTTATGAAAGACCATTGGGGTGTCTCTGCATTTTACCCAAATTTATATTATCATGAACTTCTATAAACATGATCAAATTAGAATTTCAAAAAATTAGAATAATTTTTTGATTCATTTGCATTGAACAAATCTTTGCTGACGCACATACATATACACATGCAAATCCATTTTTTGAGAAAGAGGATGGTTTGATGTTGAATAATTCCTTTGGAATCGACAATTTCTTTAGATGTTATTGATGTTCTTTTGATCAGTGTGAAATCATTGAAGCAAAGTTGATTGTTACTGATTTGATTGTGAAATAATCGAGTTGAATAATGGAATTGAAGAATTAATTTGGATAATATTTGTGCAAAATCGAGAAGAGAGCAGAGGAGAGAGAAGAATGGGAGAAATTGGACGGGAGGAGAGAGAAAAACAGGTTTATATATGCGCGTGGCTTCAATCGTGTAGGATCGCATAGTCGGTGCAAGAGCATATTTTGCAGGTGCACAATCTAAGGTCTCCGCTTACGTGGGCTTGATATTGACTACTTGGCATAGGTAAGTGAGAGGAAGAATATCATTTTCTCCCATGAGTTATAGTATAAATCCCAAACTGTCTTATGAAGTCTTACTTTTACTCATTTTTCCTTATTGTATTAAGTTATACTAAACAATGCCTTATTTTAATTATTCTTTTAGTTTTTATTTTATGTTTTTAAATTGTTAGTCCATTATAAAAAGTTGTACTTTGAGTTAAAAATTAATTTGATATATAACTGTACACACACCTATATATGTAAAAGAAGATCTATTTAAATTTTTTAATTTTGTACAATAAATTATTTTTATTTTTAATTTTTATTTTAATTAGTTAGTTGATGGGAAATAGAATGTGCTAGCTAGGATAAAAAAAAATGTTCCAATTTGAGATGTATATATATTAAAAAAATTATTTGAAAGTGAATTTAATTTTTCTCTAATGTATATAAGGCAATTTTTGTAAAATAAATAGCTTTTCATACTTCTTATTTTGAAATTATTATTTTTTTGTGACTTTTATCTTATTACTGACTCATTTATTGAATGATTTTATTAAATTTTTTGTCTAATACTTTTCTTTTTCTTTTTCATTCTTTTTTGGATTATAAAAATAACAAAAAAGTTATAGATGCCTTTAATTAACATAAGGCTTTGTTTAATATAATCAAAGTTATGAAGAAATATGGATAAAAATATGGGATTTATGTCACAACTCATGGGAGAAAATGACTTTCTCCTGTAAGTAAGAAAACAGAGGAATTCTGTAGTGGAGAAGAATAAAGAAACATAGACGGCTATGATGAGTCTTGTGTTGAGAAAACTCCAAGGCCTGCCGAGTGGGAAGATATGGTATGTGCAAGAGTTCCGACAGAACCTGATGTAGAAATTGATAAGATAGAAGACGCAAGGTGTCCTGCAAGATGAGGTTGAAGCACTGACAGTGGACATAAGGAAGAAGGTAGCAAAAAAAAAATTTTAAGTTAGGTTAGGATCTCAGGTCTTGATACCATGAGAAAAATTATTGATTAGCTCACATCCAAACTAGGGTGTGTCATATCTATTTATAATTTCCAATCAATTTATAATTTTACAAATATGACGTTCACCATATTACATGAATATATATACAAATATATACTAATATTATATAACTATATAGTTATATTATAAGTAATTAATTTCAATGATTTATAATTTGAAATTTTGAATTTCTCTTCCATATTCTTTCATTTTTATATTTCATTCCTTTTTTTATTTTCTATCTATTATAATTATGAGATTTAATACAAATAAATTGAATTTCAACTTCCACACATTCGAAGATATCAATGGTTAAGAGAGAATTCAAATCAACATCAGGGGGAGTTGAATCTTTTGGCGATTTGAAAGCTTGTCTCTATAAAGTAACACCACCCCTGCCCCTGCCCACCAACCCCCTAGCAAGATTCCACTTAGGCAACTGAAAATCCATCGATCATTTGTTGGCCACAAATTTTACCATATGCCCTTCACACCATACACCCATTTTGCACCGTACACCCTCTTTAATGTGAACAACACACTCTCCTATTTATTAAAAATAAAAAACGGGCACCCATAGACAGCAAACAAATCTGAATGACATTGATGCTCAAAAACACATTGGTGAATAATTGGCCACTTCGTGTGAAGATAGTGTTGATATAAAGCAAGCATTATTTCACTAGCTATGCCGACAAAATTTGTAGTCCCGTTGATGATTAATTTCACGGTGAGTTGGCTACGCCTTCATGGTCAGCGGCACCCTCTTTGCGCTTCAATTGTTACGAAGGGGATCTCCTGCTTCCAAGATTTTTTTTTTGGCTTATATAGATTAAAAATGTATTGATAAAGTTAAGGAGAGAAGAAGAAGAAGATGATGAGAAGGATTACTAGTTGAGATTTCAAGTATGTAAATATACATAAAAATGATCGAACATATTTGTGAAATAATTATGAATAGTTCAGAGGCTGTGAAAATATAAATTATACATTTAAAACAATATAATGAATATTTCATAGGCACTTAGATTTGCAAAGATAATTTGGTTATGAACATATATGGTAAAATTTATGAACTTATATTATAAAGTTATAAATAATTAAAATGTATGAAAATAGAGTATAAAAACTTTACATATAAAATAATTAAAATTTATAATGATAAATTAGAAAATTATGAACATAAAAAAAATTAAATATGTGAACATAAGAAAGATATATTCTTTTAAACAATAAGCCAATTTTCTGAAATTTAAGAATAAAACATAAAAAATTAAATTAAATTAAAAAAATCTTGAACTTCACTTCTATTTTTTTTTTTTTTTTTTTTGGTTTCTTTATATCATTTTCTTTTCTCTGTTGAATTAGTTTTTGGCGTAGATGTGGTTGATGAAGAATGGAGAGCTAGAGATGGTGATGGTTAGGTGTTGTTGTGCAGTTGATGGCAAGGACGGAACTACATATGCTTTAAGAGGAGCCCTACCCCCTCCCCCTCCCCCCCCACCTCCCCCAATTTTTTTTTTTTTGTTATGAGATAAATTTGTGTACAAATTTTGGAAAAAAACACAAAACTAACTTTGTGAAAAGCACAAAACATGCACAACAAATTACTTTACAAATTGGTAAAGATGTTTTATTTTCAGAAGTTAGAAAATCAAGCACACGGAGTTTGAGCGATAAATAAGCATGTAATTGATTTGATAATTATTTGTTTAGAATGAAAAATTAATTTAATAAATGGTAACTTAATTTATTTTTGTAAATTGATCTCTTTACCATTAACGTTTCATATTTATCTTATTTATTTTTTATTTTTGCAATTTTAGTTTTTTTTTTTCGTGGAAGGAGTGCTACTTCTCTCTGAAAATGTATTGATTGAAAGCAAATCCACAAAGAAGAGAGGGCATTGATTGTACCCTCTATCTATCCTAAGATAAGGTTTTTGCAATTTTAGTTGAACAATCATCAGAAAGTAGAACGTTACTCTCTCTTTTTAGATAACACGTAAGATCTTTTCTCCTTCTCTCTCTACATAATTTTATTTTTTGTCGTTTTTTGAATTGGAGCAAAAAGTAAGAATTTTTTTTTCCTATAATGTTGATGGTGGATTAAGATACTCTTTGGTCTCTACTCTCTTCAATCTTACTGGAGTAATAGCTTAGTTGCTGCTTCTAATACCTTTCGGTCTTTCTTCTATATTTTATTAAGATCTCTTCTCGCTATGCTTTATATTTGACCCCCTCTAATATCTCATTCTGGGTCCGTCCCTAATTGATGGTGTTTTTAGATGCTTTTCTAATTCTTGTTGAGTGCATGAATATCACAAAGGAGGAGGCGCATGGTGCTACTCTGATGCACAGTAGCGTTGGTGCATGGTATACGAGTCTTTTGTTGGCTGTGTCAAGAATTGGAGCATGCCCTCCAATTATATAAGGGCTTGTTTAGATTAGTCCTTTTTCTCACCCAAAAAATTGTAATAATTATTTGAATTAATTTTAAAAAAATTAAAAATCTTAAAAAGTTCAAATTTGGCATGTTCGTATCTCTTTAGTATCAAGCAAAATTTCAAGGATTATGAAAAGGATTTTTCCATTTAACCTCATTAATGTATATGGCTAGGGACACTTTTTCCCTACTGTAAAAAATAGTCACATAACTTTATTAATTAATAGTGAAATTATATGACGTAACTTAATTAGAAATTACATTCTAACTTATATGACTAACCTAATTAGAGTCATATCACTAACTTATATGACTAGCTTAATTAGAATCATGCTAATTCTGGTTTAGTCTTAAAGTAGTTTTGAGTTTGATATATGACTAACCTCATGAGAATCATATTACAAATTCTATTTCCTCATATTATAAATTCTGTTGACTCTCGTTATATGACTAACTTAAATAGTTAATAAGTAGGTAAGTCACACAAAGAATAAAAACAATATAAAGTGCATAAATAATATAAAATATGTACATGATGGAAAATATATAAATGACATTACAACTCCACTCATCTAACTTAATTAACCATAATTAGTCTACTAGCTAATTTTAATCATGTTACTAATACTACTAGATTTTAGTTATATTGCACACTTTGTCAATTTTAGTTATATTACCAGTTTCATTATTTAACTAATTATTCTAGCTTTTAATATAGCTCTGTTAATTTAATTGTAAAATTTATAGTCCAATTACTAATTTTAAATCCTAATTTGTTATTCTAATGAAAATTTGGTTGAGTTTAGTGATATCAAAATTTAACTCCCTAATTTTCGATATAACTACAGTAACATGGTTAATTCTAAACTTATTACTAACTTAATTTTTTTTAATTTATGACATAATCACAACTAGTTTAATTGATTCTAACAATGTTACTTAATTATTAATTTAATTGATTAAAACTTAATTTTTGTAGAAGTAATATCATTAACTATAAACCACAATTTAATCTTATGTGACTTAAACATGAATATAAATAGTTCATAATTGTAAAAAAAAAATAAGTAAATTATAATCAATAAAATTTATTAGATTAAGAGTACAAATTAAAGAAACTTTTAATTTTATCATTTATGTGATATATATATGTATATATATAAACACACTCACACACATATAAATAGACATTAGCACAAAACCCTACTTGCAAAGACACTCTTTGAAGCAAATCGTTCTATGCAAATTATGTCAAGGATAAATCCATTTAGACTGTTGAAGAGCACGACCCTTTTCAAGTGGCATCCAAAATCCATCCTTATCTCCGGATTCTATTAGGTGGAAGCTCACAAGCAATGGAGATTTTTTTTTCAAAAGTACTTTAGAACTCACAAGGAAGAAAGGCAAACGGAACCAATGGCATAATATCATTTGGTTCAAAGGTCATATTCCTAGACATGGTGTAATTTTGTGGCTTGCTTTCCAGGATAGATTAAGCACAAGGTACCGTCTCCTTAACAATGATAGCATCTCTAATCCCTTTTGCATCTACTGTGGTTTTGGTTGTGAAACAAAAGAGCATCTTTTTTGAATGCCCGTTTACCAAACGGAATTGAAGAAAAGGATTGGAAATATTGCATATTTTTTCATTTTTGTCCACTTGGAAGGATATGCTCAATTTTATCACTCCTTATGCACTTGTCGGCAACCTCAAGGCAACCATTCTCAAGTATTTTCTTGGATCATCCATGGGTTGAAAGGAATAGAAAAATCTTCAAAGGCATGTCCATGATCGACGAACAACTCTTTGATGCAATCCAAAATGACATTAGATTAAAATTTCTTTTGGTAGAAAATTTACCTCTTCTAGTTTGTATGAAGAATTTTTTAAATTGTGAAAATTTGAAGATATCCTTGTATTAGCCACTTTTTGTTCATCCTAGGTTGCACACATACTACTTTTGATCTTTAAATCAAATCTTACTCACATAAAAAAAAAGAAAAAAAATTTCCTTACCACGCTTCCCACCCCCGCTTTGCAAACTCCCATCCCCCGTGATTCACGCTCACCTGCACCCTCGTAAACTATCCCTTTACCCCTACCAATTCCCTTGAATTAACCCCCAACACTGTGACGCCCTATACTCCCGCTCCTATCCCTATTAGAGCCTACTTATGTCTCTCAAACACATAACCCATAGCTTTTTTCTTCTCTTATACATATATATCTATATATATCTATATATGTACACACACATGGGCGAGATTTTGTTGTTTTTCTTTTCATAATATTAAAAGTTTTGGTTTTGATAGATGTTTTGTTTTTATTTTTATTTGTTGAATCTGTCACGCCCCCAAAACCGCCAAGTCGAACCCAGGGCCATCAATGCTGCAAGCCTAAGTCCACAACACTCTAAACAAGATACAAAAGCTAACGCATCTCACAAATATGTTATCTGAGCACTATAAACCATCAACAACAATTAATGACAGGGTTCAATTAAATAAATACCACTAAATTATACAAAGAAAAATAAGCCATTAGATTACATTAACAAGCAAAGAAGGGTCCTCTCTCAAATTCCAAACCATCACCCTCTACAATAAGGAAAATAAAGAGAATGAGCCAAAAGCTCAGTAAGTAAGACACTTCTAAAATATATATGTATATATATGTGTATGTGTGTGTGTATATATATACACACACTCGATGGTTTCCACAAACAATTAACATATCAGTGTTTAGGAATCAGATATCACAATTATCAAAACATTACAGAGATAGTGAAGTAAATTCTATATACTTAACCATTCATATCAAACACTAGCAATGCTGAGTAATAGCATCCATTTCTGAGCACAAACACTATTTATTTTACTCTGTGATAACATTGACGACATTACTTCTGCATTTGCCTTGAATACATTACTATGCATTAGCACTAAATATATCACTTGTGCATTTGTATTGAATACATTACTTATGCATTATCACCGAATACATTAGTTGTGCATTACCACTGAATACTTTTGTGCATTAACATTGAACATATTACTTGTGCATTTGCACTATTTGCTTTATTTGTGCATTAGGGCATTAGCACTAATTTCATATATCCACCGATACCAATACTGTCGTAATATGATTGGTTCCGAGCCGTAACATCGATAATACGCTTAAAGAAAACTGTTTTAACTGACACTAAAACGTGTGGTTTAAAAAAGTATCCTACTTACCTCAATCTGACTTTTAGTCAGATCTCGCCTTTCTTGAATTTACTCGAATACATATTAATTCTCTTTGATTTTATGTTTTGGAACCAAAAGAAGAGAAGGATTAAGAGGGAGATTGGTTCACAGGTTTAAGAGGAAAAGAGAGGAGAAAAATGAATGGTTTTGCCTTGTGCTAATATGATAGAAGAATCCACTTATGCTTTGTTATACTTCTGCCCTAAGTTTGGTTATTTTGCTGAAATGATTCCTATCAAGCAGACACATGTAACCCATACACATAAACATTAACACACAAACACACACACCTACGTGGAGACCATGCAAGAGCAATGAATTTACTTTGTTTGTTTTTCTTTTTCATTTTTTTTGTGGGTATTATATCTTATACTCCTTCAAGAAGTTTTGTCCTTAAAACTTCACTTAGCATGGTCTTCAAATGGGAACAGGTATATCTCAAGCATTCCAAAATCCAATCTCAAATAGCCTTTCTAATTACGATTACTATTCCACCCAACTCTTGCATGAAGAACAATACAACATTGCAACACTTGGTCTTCTCGGTCGCCATAGCCATCAGTTACTCTGGATGCGCCACTACATTACAAAATACGATTAGAATCTTTAACATACTTTTAAAGCTGAGAAGTAACTGAGAATCCAAATACTAGTTTAGTCGGAAGCCAATACATGGTCAATGCTCAGTAGAAAGAATTCTAGAGAGAGCTCCATAATAATATAGTAATGAGATCTGTAAAATAAAAAGCAACCATAATATGAAGCCCATAGAAAATACCAGTAGTAATAGTAGAAACCTATACTCCAAAAGTAATAAGACAGATAATACCAAAAATTTATAATGCCTGAGAGTGGTTGTGATCTGTCCCAGCTTTAGCAACCATACACGGAGTTGATATGACAAACGAAAGCCATGATTAATACGAATACCAACTGATACAGAATAATAACCGATAACAAAATCATGGATACCAAGCATAGATAGCTGATACAATGAAGCAGAGTTGATGTGAAAGCATCTGATACTTCTATATAGTAACAACTAATGTGTCAGAGACCATGAAGCTTTGTCTCCCACTTTCCATCTTGGTGTTGTAGTCGAAGAGAAACACATAACAGATAAGTGGCCTGGATGTTAACTGGGAATATCAGAGCTGTAGATCGATTAATTAATAACCATAATTCACCTTTCTTCAATTTAACAACCCACTAGAATTTGTAAGCTTTCTTGGATATTTTTCATGTTCCTTAGAACTTTTAGAGTATAAGAGGTCGTCATCTAATTGCAAATGACCAGTCTAGAGCAACCTTGCATTTTCTTCTTTTGTTCCAACCTTCCAATATGTATGCAAACAGCTAAATATCAAAAGGAACCCAACAAGCAAGACCTATCGAATATAGCATCTGCTTAGTGGAATTAAACCAGATTATTACTTGTGTACTAAACCCGAGAAGCAAGACCTATCGAAATGATACTATCAATTGTTAAACTCTGTCATATGTCGCGAATTTTGAGAAGCTTACGTGTGAACGGGCACAAGGGAAACCACAACTCAACCAAAAGAAGAAAAGAAAGACAAGAACGAGGATGGTGTACATGCAAGGAAGAACTACCAACCAACTTTAAGGGTCTATTTGGATTGATTTTTTTTAAAAAAATATATAATTTTTTTGTCTAAAAAATTTATATTAAATTTGTAATATCTATTTGATTTGGCTTCCAAAAAACATGAAACTTTGAAAAAAGCTAAAATACAATTTTTTTAGAAGCTAGAATTTTTAACTTTTAAAAAAAAGTTATTTTTCAAAAATTGTTAAAAAAAATATTTTTTTTAAAAAAAACAAATCCAAACAGGCCCTAAATTGATGAATAAGCCCTGCAAATACCCCCAAACGGCCAACCATGGATGCTGCTGGATACAGGAGTAGATAATAAAGAAATTTGAATACCCAATTATTAGCTTATTGTTGTGCTTGGTATATATCAGTAGAATACGGAAGAGTAATGAATTTCCTTGAATAAGGTCAACAACATAGATAAGGCAAACCATCAAGGTCTATCGTATCTTTCCTATCCAAATATCATATCCATCCCCATAAAAACATGAACACGCTCCATTTATGAGCAGACCAGATTGAATGACTACTCCGTACCCCTCTTATCTACAACACCATCCTTAGTTATTGAGTTGTAACAATAAATTTCTTAATGGAAATTTCCACCCACAATTCTATTTTCTAGTCCTAATAACTTGTGCACTTAACTTAATATGAATGCAAATGATATAGTCACAGGAGTATCTCAAGTCGTTATCAGATAATATATGGGCGCGCACACATCGTGAAGAGTAGTTGTTGCTGCTACATATAATGCTCGATTACTAGTACATGAAAGTCGCACTTTTCAATTTTAAAGTTTTATGACAACCTATTTACATAATTCACCATATCTAACAATAATAAACAAGGTCAATAGCATGTATACACGCATAAAACATTATGTATTCATAAGCAGCAACTGCATATCTATTACACTCTTCAATTCACGACTTGATATTAATAAAATAACACTTCTATATTCTCAATACAATTTCTCCAGAGTTCTATCAAAACTTCTCAATCTAAGTCTGAAGAAAACATACAAGTTCAATAGCTAAACATGGCACAAATACTCTTAAAATTCTTATCACTTGCTCAAGCTCAAAAATAGATCTAGTTTCTTTCCCCCTAATTTTTCCAGTCTATATACATATCTCAACACATTGATACACAAATATAACATTTAGAAAGGTAGCCAAAAGCATTAATAACTAAAAATAGATACCACCACTTGAGCAATCAAAAGAGGTGTAATTCTTCCCTCAATTTTCAATTTTTACAGCAAAAAGAAAGGGCTGATGGAAAGGGGTCCAGTCATGGGTGGAAAGGAAATGGATTTTGATTTTATCTGATATACTCTTATGTGTATAAAATTTGTTTTATTGCTATTAACCCCTAGAACTTAGTTATTTTGCCAAATGAACCACACGTACAAGAGATATAAAGAATAAATATTGATACCAAATGTGATGCTCAGATAATCTATAGATCAAAGCATAAAACCTACTTTTCGAACATGTTGCAAGCATAATGTAACATCACCAGATATGTTGAATTAGTATACAAGAGTTCTAGCTACCATACTCAGGTCTCATTGATAGTAACCTATTACTCTGATACCACTCTGTCACGCTCCCAAACCCGCCATGGCAAACCCAAGGCCATGAGCCTGAGCCCACAATGCTCTAATCACGATACAAAAGCTAGCACATCTCATGAATACTCCACCAGAGCACTATAAACCATCAATAAAAATTAATAATAAGGTTCAAGTGGATAAATACCACTAAATTATACAAAGGAAAAAATAAACCATTAGATTACATTAATAAGGGAAGAATGGCACTTTCTCAAATTGCCAAACAATCACACTCTGCAATAAAGAAAATAAACAAAATGAGCCAAAAGCTCTGTAAGCAGGACATCACTTGTACATTAGCCATTAGATTACATTAACAAGCAAAGAAGGATCCTCTCTCGAATTTCAAACCATCACCCTCTATAATAAAGAAAATAAAGAGAATGAGCCAAAAGCTCAGTAAGACATTCCTATAAAATATATATATATATATATATATATGTGTGTGTACACTCAATGGTTTCCACAAACAATTAACATATCACCGTTTAGAAATCAGATATCACAATTATCAAAACATTACAGAGATAGTGAAATAAATTTTATATACTTAACCACTCACATCAAACAGTAGCAATACCGAGTAATAGCATCCATTTCTGAGCAGAAACACTATTTACTTTACTTTGCGATAACATTGATGACATTACTTGTGCATTTGCCTTGAATACATTACTGTGCATTAGCACTGACTATATTACTGTGTGCATTGCATTGAATACAGCAGTTGTGTATTAGCACTGAATACATTACTTATGCATTTGTATTGAATACCTTACTTGTGCATTAGCACTGAATTCATTATTTTTGCATTTGCACTGATGACTTTTCTTGTGCATTACCACTAATCTCATATACTTACAAGTTCTAATATTGTTGTAATTACGACTGGTTCGCAGCTATAACATTGATAACACGAGTAAAGTACACTGTTCTAATTGACACTAAAACATGTCGTTTAAGAAGATATCCTACTTACCTCAGTCCGACTTTTAGTCAGACCTCCTTTCCTGAATTTACTCGAATACATGTCAATTCCCTTTGATTTCACGCTTCAGAGCCAAAAGAAGAGAAGGATTAAAAGGGGGATTGGGTCATGGGTTTAAGAGGAAAAGAGAAGAGAAAAATAAGAGGTATTTACTTGTGTTAATTTGATAAAAGAATCCACTTTTGCTTTATTATACTTCTAATGGAGACCTAATCAAAGGTTCCTTTGCTCACTTTGGTCATGGCACTGCATTAAATGTAGAACTCCATGCATTCATTCATGGTCTTATGCTATGTATTGAACTTAACATCCATCAGCCATTGTTGGAAGTGGATTCCTTTTCTGCAGTTCAAATTCTCGATGGTTTTTCACTGGGATCCTTGGATGCTACTGGGTCGATATTGCTCTAACGCTACTTAGAAATGCCAAGGTCGACTCACTCATACTTTGTGTGGAGCTAATTCAGCATCTGATTTTCTCGCAAACAAAGGAGCACTGGAATTTGGATATCAAGTCATTAGCCCCAGCGATGATATGCATCAACTTAGAGGTATCATCAGGTGTGATAAGCTTAGACTTCCATACCTCAGATGCTAACTTCAGCTTCTCATTGTTTTAAGTCTTGTTTGTTTGTAACCAAGGCTGGCTTGTCAACCGTTTCTTAATTTTTGAGAGTTTTCTCTCATCTGATGTATCTTGCCACAGTTTTGCAATAAAAGCTGGGGATTTTTCTCCCCTTTTGACCAAAAAAAAATAATAATAAATGCTTGTGCCCTTAAGTTTGGTTATTTTGCTGAAATGACCCCTATTAAGCAAACACATGTAACCCACACAAATAAACATTAAGACACCTAAACACCCACGTGGAGACCATGCAAGACTAATAAATTCACTTTGTTTTTCTTTTTCTTTTTTTTTTTGTGGGTGTTACAAAATTTCAGATTTTTGTTATTAGATTTAGGCTTTTTTTTTTGCATTTTCTGAATTTGAATTTTTGTTGTCAACAAGTGTTGGTGATTTTTTTTTTTTGGTTTTTTGGTTCAATTATAGAGTTTGAGAACAAATGGAAAGGCTTATGTATTTCTATTAGTATGTACAATAATTTATAGGTACAAGATGATAAGATTACTACTTTGTAAAATAGTAAGGATTACAATAAGAAGTTCAATCTATAATAAATTCTAGTCATAGAATACTAGACCGAGTCTTCGGTAATATGCCCCACAAGACGGTGGAGCTACTGTTGACACAAATTTTGGACCTCAATAAAGCAAACCTGATTTTAGACAAAGGCTTTGTTAGGATGTATGCAAGCTGGTTCTGAGTTGATCCATGAGCTGCTTGAAGAGAATTATTTGCAACATTTTCCTTTACAAAGTGATAGTCCAATGGTGGATGATTCATGTGAGTATGGAAAACAGGATTGACACACAGATACGTGGCCCGAGTATTGTCACAAAGCAATTTCAATGGACGAGAAATTTGAACTCGAAGCTCACCTAGTAGATTTTTCAGCCAACACAACTTTGTTGTAGTCACTACAACAGCTCGATATTCAACATTAGGGAGAACTATGCTACTGTCTGTTGCTTTCTAGAGCACTAACCAATTGCATTTTTCCCAAAGAAAATAACATATGCAGAGATAAAAGTGTAGTTGTCTCTATCACCAGCCTAATCAGCATCAAGATAAGTTGTTAAAATTTGAGTAGACGACTCTTGCAAAAATAATCCATACTACAAAGTTTCTTTAAGATACCTCAACAAACTTTTTGCAGCTGTCCAATGTTGCTGCGTGGGTGCATGAATGAACTGAGCAAGTTTATTAGTGCCATATGCCAAGTCAGGCCGTATAACGCTAAGATATTGCAATCCACCAATTAATTACCTATAAAAAGTTCCATATAAAAGAGGTTGACCAGATGCTTTTGTGAGCCTCATAGGGGTCCTAATTGGTGTTTACACACCATTTTCTCTGCCATGTCAAACTTAGCAAGCAAATCTTTGATATGTTTCTTTTTGTGGCAAAAACATACCTTCTGGTGAATAGATCACTTCAACTCCCAAGAAGTAAGATAATTGTCCAAGATCCTTGATAGAAAACTGCTGAGAGAGCAATTTGATAACCTTTTGAACCATGTTCCAATCATTCCCTTTGAGAATTAAGTCGTCAACATAAACTAATAAGTAGAGTAAAATACCATCTCTCGAAAAGATAAACAACAAAGAATCTGAGCAAGATCATTTGAAACCAATGGACTAAATAAATTACTTCAATTCGCTGAACCAAGCTCGAGGAGCTTGACGCAAACCATAGAGAGATATTGTTAAGTGGCACACATAATTAGTCTTCGTAGCATTGACAAATCTCAACGACTGAACCATATACACATTTTTAGTGAATCGGCCATGGAGGATGGAGTTATTCACATCTATTTGATTTATCATCCACCCACTAGAAATTGTAATAGTTAAGACCAATCTGAAAAAATTTCATTAAAATCTATCCAGATCGTTGAATCCTTGAGCAATTAATCTCGCTTTATATTTGTCAACACTCCCGTCAGGCTTTCGCTTAACTCGAAACACCTATTTGCATCCTAATACATTTTGCACTGGCTGCTGCGGCACTAACGTCCAAGTAGCATTTTTGTGTAATGCATCAAATTCAGTTTATTGCTTTCCTCCATTCAGCACTCTTTAATGCTTGTTTGGCATATATTGGTTCTACATGAGAGTCTCCTGCAATAGCTATCAATAAAAAATGCTTTTTTGGACAAAATATATTGTCTTAGCTTTAGTGTTCAACAATTTTGGCATGCCCATTCATTTCTGCTTTTTCTCTATTTATAAGCTAATCATCATGTTCCTTGTGCTTGTTATTGATTCACACTTCTACACCTCACGAATCTTCTAGATGCTTGGGCACTTTCTGTTACACCAGCCTCTACCTAACGGTTTTGCTTGTTGGTTGTGGGCCACATCATCAACTGGCCACCCTAGCTGCCATCTCAATGTTTTCATTTCCTTGAGTTGTTATCACAATGCCTCCCCTTTCAACGAGAAACTAGGCCGCAAGGTTCTGAATCAAGTCTTTATTTTCCCAAGTTGCTTCCTCAATAGTAAGGCCCTCTCATTGCACAAGGGCTTGCTTGATTTCCTGCCCTTTTTGCCGCAGTGTTCTTTCGTCAATGAGAGCTATAGGTTTCATGACAGGAGACAAATTATGGGATTGCTCTGGCGAAGGAACTGGTGGAATACCCTTGTCTCCTTTATGGCATTTCAGTAGCGAGACGTGAAAGACAGGGTGTGTTTTTTAGGAGGATGGCAACGTTAGTCTATAAGCTACTGCCCTAATTTTCTCAGCAATAGGAAAGGGTCCATAGTACCTTATGCTAAATTTTTGCCTTTTGTGCCCCCTGAGAGATAATTGCCTATAAAGTTGTAGCTTGACCCATACAAGCTCACCGACTTTGAACTGTTCATTCCTTCTTCCTTCATCAGCATAAAACTTAATTCTAGCCTGAGCTTTAGACAAATTTTGTTTTAAGAGCTGAAGAGCCTGATTTCTTTGTTGAAGTTCCTTCTGCACTGCTTGATAGGTAGTCTTTCCCAGTAAATAATGTATGAGAGTAGGGGATGGCCGCCCATAAAGAGCCTAAAATGTACTCATCCCAGTCGAAGTGTGATGGGTCGTGTTGTACTAATATTCCTCCCACGGCAATTATTGATCCCATTTTCTAGGTGTATCAGCAACAAAACAACGCAGGTAAAGTTCAAGGGAACGGTTCAAACTTTCAAATTGACCATTGCTTTGGGGATAATAGGCACTGCTCACAGCCAATGTCGTCCCATGTTGTTTAAACAACTCTTGCCAAAATTTGCTAATGAAGATTGGATCACGGTCGCTGATGAGTGACCTTGATAATCCATGCAATTGAACAATTTCTTTTGCAAAAATAGTGACCACCTTGAAGCTTGTTAGCGGTTGGGCTAAAGCTATGAAGTGGGCACATTTGGTGAGCTGATCAACCACCACTAAGATCACAGTTTTCCTATTAGATTAAGGGAGGTTTGTGATGAAATCCATGGCCACATTCTTCCATACACAATCTAGAATAGGAAGTTGTTGAAGTAACCCCACAGGCTAGGTCTGCAATACTTTCATTTCTTGGCATGTGCGGCACTGGTTCACAAACTCATTGACATCTCGCCTCATATTTCTCCAATAAAAACCACTCGTAATACATTGAAAGGGGCGGAGTGTACCTAAGTGTCCACCAACAAGAGAGGTATGGACCTCTTGCAACAATTTAAGCTGAACCAGAGAATCGATTGCCAAGTAAATCCTTCCTTTTCTTAAGAGTAATCCTCGTTGTTGAGTGATGTTAGGAATTAAGTGGGGGTCGTCCTATAGTTGATGGTAAAGTTCTCTCAATTGAGGGTCGTGGATGTTTTCTTGCTTGATATCTTCCAAAATGTCAAATGTGGGTCCTGAAAAGCTGAAAAAACATTTAGTTGGCACTCTGGATAATGCATCAGTAGCAAAATTTTCTTTCCCGAGGTTGTAAACAATATCAAACTCGTAACCAATTAGCTCGGACATCCATTTTCATTGCTCAGGAGTTTGTATTATTTGCGCAGTTAAAATTCTTCAAGCTCCGCTGGTCTGTCTTGATTATAAACTTTCTGCCTAACACATATTGCCTCCGACGTTGAACAGCTCAGACAATTGCAAACATCTCCATATTGTAAGTAGAGGACGCTTGCATTCTCGGTAATAATTTTTTACTGAAGAATGCTATAGAGTATCCTTGTTGTAGTAGAACTACTCATGTCCCTATTCTAAAGGCATCTGTTTTGACAATAAAAGACAGAAAAATTTGGCAGTGATAGAAATAGTGCCTCGGTCATTTTACGCTTTAATGTATCAGAAGCAGTTTGGGCCTTCGTTGTCTACTGGAAAGAATTAAGTCCTAACAAGTGTGTTAACGGGATAGCAAGTTGCACATAGCCCTTAATGAAATGTCTATATTAGCCAGAAAGGCCCAAGAATCCTCGCAGGCCCTTCATGTTCTTTGGGACAGGCCAGTCCAGCATGGCTGTATTTTCCCAGTATTCATTGCCAGCCGGCTCCTGGTACCACATGATCGAGGTACTGCATGGTTATTTCTCCAAACAGACATTTTGACCTTTTAGGAACAAAACCTTATTGCTCCAACAACATCAAAACCAAGCGCAAACGGTTCAAGTGCTCAACCTAATCTTTGCTATAAATCAATATATTATCCAAAAAACACTAAAACAAACCGATGAAGATAAAGTTTGAATATGGCATTCATAGTCGCCTGAAAGGTGGCTGGAGCGTTAACCAGGCCGAAAAGCATAACAAGGTATTCATGGTGTCTGTCATGGGTCTGAAATGCCGTCTTTCGTATATCTTCCTCCCGGACTCGTATTTGATGACAACCTGCAAGTAAATCAAGTTTAGAACATATGTGTGCTCCATGCAACTCATCAAATAGTTCATCTATGGCAGGAATAGGAAATTTGTCTAGTATGGTCACTGCATTAAGAGCTCAATAGTCAGTACAAAATTTCCTAAGTTGTTTGGGCTAGAAATCGTCAGGCCTAAAGGGGTCCATAATATGCTTGGATCAGGGCCCAATCTATTGGGTCGTAAGAATGGAACTTTGGGGTAGGCCTAGAATTTTGACGCTTCTAGATATCAGAGTAGACTACAACTAGTGGTCAACTTAATCCCTGCGGATACGCAAGGAAAAGGGTGTGCATGATCAGAACACGATGAGGATCAACAGCTTGCACGACAGGTTCATGGAGATTGAAGAGGTGAAGAGGACTCTTCCGTCTTGGGGCTATAAAGGCACAAATGCCCAAGAGGTAGGGCCATAGACAATCAATGAAAACACTAAAGCCTACCCCATACTGCTACGGTTTGCTCTAAATCCTATAATTTCTTCCCATTCTTGCTCCTTTTCTAAATCCTATAATTTCTTCACATTCTTGCTCCTTGATAGTGTCGGAGTATCTTTGGCCGGCATCATACTGGTGTTAAGCATTTCTGCCGCTTATCTCACCTTCTAGTTTTGTAGGATATTGGAGCCCAATTCGATATTTCCTGTGATTGTAGAACTCGCTCTCTACACAAGTGCCATCTTTTTTCTTTACCAACAAGACGGGGGATGAGTATAGGCTGGTGCTTGGCCTAATGATTCCTACAGCTAGCGTTTCACGAAGTAATTTTGTTTTGGGAAGTAGAGATACCTATAGGGCTGAACACTGACCAAGTGGGATTCCATGATCCTGAGGTCGATTCGAAGGTAATCAATGTGGTTTGCGAAAAACAGATTGAAATTCCTCCAAAAGAACCTTCAAGTCAGGGCCAAGTTCTGGTTCCTAGGAATAAGAATCTTCGAGTGGTGAAACCCCCAGGCAGAAGTATTCTGAAATTGTATCAGTTTCATTAAGCCTTTTGATCCCTCTTAACTGTATATGTTCAACAAGAGACACTCGTTCTCCTTGAAGTCGAATATGCTGCCCGTTCTGAGAAAATTCCAACTTCAACTCCAAATAATCCATTTGAATTGGACCCAACCTAATCATCCATGAAATACCCAGAACTACATCAAATCCATGCAATGGTAAGGCATAGAGGTATGTGCAAATTTCATGGATTTCAACCAGAATTTTAGCTGGCTTTACACAACCTTTAGTCTTCAATTTTTCATCACTGCCCACTACTACTGCAAATGTCGGTGCCGGCTCCACTGGTAACGCTAAATGCTTAGCTGCACGTGACTGGATAAAGCTATGAGTGGTGCCTCCATCTACTAATATTTGCACCTAAGTGCTCGCCAATTGTCCAACTATCTTTAGCGTGGCCAACGGTTGATGCCCAACCATCGCATGATAGGAAATGTCAGGCAAACCCATAACTTCAGTCTCTTTCACACAGTCTGGTTGAGTTGGTGAATCCCCAGAATCTTCCACTTGTCGTCACAACAATAACAAATGCCCTTTTCTCTCTTTACTGAAAGCTCGGCTATAGTGAGGCGTCGCATAGGGATTAGAGATAGGTCAGCAAAAGTTGGTCGATTTGGTGGTGAATATGGTCAAGGAAACAATGATACTGTGTTTGGTGGGTAATAAAGATGGGTTGTCAGAGGTTGCGTAAGGTGTATAGGGTGAAGTTGATTTTTGTGGGCTGGCTGGACCGGTCCAAATTGGTGGGATGTTGGGCAGCCAGAGTGTGGGCTTTTAATAGAAGAGTGTGTAGGCCTAGTGGTTGCAGAATAGGAGAAAATTTTATGGAGGTCCTGAAGTTTCACTTCTTGGAGATGGGATAATTCCACGGCCCTGTTCATCGTAGTGGGCCTAAAAACTAGAACTTCATTTTTGATCTCTGGTTTGACACCGGAGATGAAACAATGGACCAAGAATTCAGGCGATAAATTGACGGTTTGGCTGGAAAAAGAGAGGAAAGTGGCCTGATATTCAGCGATGGAGCCTGTTTTCTAGAGCTTAGCAAGGGAGCCATGAGGATCTTCAAATTCCACTGGTGCAAATTGAATCTCCAAAGCTCTTGTAAATGCTAACCAAGTAGTAAGTTGATTATTATGGACAAGCCTATGGTACCATTGAAGCGCGGGTCCATCCATATGAAAAGAGGCGATGGTGATGCACT
Source organism: Cordia subcordata (assembly GCA_028554755.1). NCBI lineage: Eukaryota > Viridiplantae > Streptophyta > Magnoliopsida > Boraginales > Cordiaceae > Cordia > Cordia subcordata. The sequence continues at coordinate 14,091,419 of JAPTOF010000008.1, forward strand.
GAGCGCTATCAATGGCATAATAATCAAAGTATTGTTTAGCTCGTAAAATCTAATCAACCGTATTCGTATCATTGAATCTGGGAAAATCGAGGCGTAGGGGTCTAGAGAAGGAGTTGACATTATGGCTCGCCATCAGAGGTGGTGTACTCGCTGAAGCAGCTTCCGCACTTATCAGCTGACTGATTTTGCCATCCAAAGTTGTGAATTGGATCGCCAGTTGTTCATGTGCTTTTTGTCGTGTGGAAATTGCTGATTGAAGGGTTTCAAGCATCTAGGCTTGCTGACGAAGAGATTCTTCCATTTGTTTCGACTTGGGTCCGTCGGGCATGGGTTCGAAGATGAAAACACCAATTGTAATTAGCTCAAATCACTATACCAGAGTAGCGAACAAGTGAAGAAGGAATTGAGGAGTAACATTGAAATAATGGAAAAAAAAAAAATTACAGAGGAAACCCAGTTATTCGAGAGAGCTGGAATTCTCCAAAAGAAGAAAAAGAAAGGAAGAGAATTATAGAGCAAAAGTATTTAACAATTTTTGCATGCTATTTCATTTCTGCTTTTTCTCTATTTAAAGCTACTCCTCACGTTCCTTGTGTGTGCTTTTTATTGATTCACACTTCTAATACCTCACGAAGTCTTCTTGATGTTTGGGCATGTTTCTGTTACGCCAACCTCTGACTAACGGTTTTGCTTCTTGGTTGTGGGCCACATCATCAACTAGTCCCCCAGCTGCCATCTCACTATTTTTTTTTTATGCGCAGTTGTTTTCACAATGTGAAATAGGTTTATAACACACATAAGAATTATGTTTATTAGAATAACCCAAAAATATGCAAAGCAATGATTTTAGTTCAAGCTTATTATCATTATACGGCCGTAAACCATGGATAATAAATACCCCCAACAATTTTTAACTTTGAGAAATTCATTGGTATTTTAAATAAGCATTTCCCATGGTCATTTATATCCAAGATTGGGAGTTGGGAGTTGGGAGTTGGGAGTCTATTAATTAAATATATTGCCGCTTGAAAAGCAAACATCCAGAAAAAGAGAGGAAGTGAAGCTCTATGCAGAAGGGTCCAATCGCATCTCAACCATATGTCTATGACACCGCTTAGCTACAGTAGCATGTTGCGTCGTATAGGGTCGCAAGACAAGATATTGAATGTCATAATGGTCAAAAATTTGTTTCAAACCTTTGTACTCCGTCCCACTATCAGAATAACTTTTTTTAGTGGAGTTATCAAAGTGTTTTTCCACCTTCTTTTTGAATATCAAAAATATTGTAAACACATATGATTTTTGAGATAAAGCAAAAATTCATACAAAATGAGTGTAATGATCCATAAAAAGTATATAATATGAAAAACTATCTATTAAACGAACGGGCAAAAAGACCCTAAACATTAGTATAAATTAATTCTAATGAACAAGAAGTTGTTAAAGTAGAATGACCAAACTGCAAATGATGCATTTTATTGCAAAAGCATGAATTACAAACTGAGACCTCAGTGGCCAACGAAATAGACAAGGAGTTATTAGCAAGAATTAAACCTAGAATGTTGGCATTTAGGTGACCAAGACGGTCATGCCAAACACTCTTAGAAACTTTAATACTAACTAACGCTTGGGTTGGAGGATTATTACTAATAATTTTGTAGTTAAATTAAAATTATACTGCTAAACATGTTAATTAGAATTGTAAAAGAAAATATGAATAGATTAACAACCATTTTTTTTGGTAATATTTATGCTAACTTTTGAACCCTTAACCTTCTAGTCTTTGAAGAATTAAGTTATATATGCATTCAAAAAAAATATTGTTAATCTATTTATATTACTCTTTCTGTCTTATTTAGCATGGCTTAATTTAATAAAAAGATAAGTTCTTATGCAATAAATTAGGAAAACAATAAAATAGGAAAAACTCAAATAGTGATTATAAACTCAAAAGTTGTCAAATAATATACCAAAACAATGTAACTCGTTATGTCTATATTAATTATGCTAGTCATTTATAAACATATTAATTAGAATTGTACAATAAATTATGCTAGTTAGAATTATAATAGGAATCTTGATAATTCCAGTTATATAACTAACTTAATTTTAATTATACTATGAATTATACAAATAGTGTTTTTGGAATAAACTCAAATTAAGATACTTATCTTGCTGTTAATACTAGTTATAATGAGAAATTGAGAATTAATTAATTATACTAAAAGTCTATGTTAATTCTAATTTTATAATGAAAAATGGAGAATTATACTATAAACTATGTTGATTATAGTTATAACTTATAGAAGTATCAAATCATAATTTCTTATATACATAATTTTTAAGATTATATTAAAACTATTAATGGTAATTATAAAATTAAAGACTAACTTAATGACTAAAATTGAAATAACATAATTTTTAATTTCTTATTAAGTTATATAATTTATATGATTACATAGTATATCATAAAATATGATTTAAAATATATAAATAATATCTAGACCACTTGGCACTCAACCCCTATATATATATAATTAAGTTTTATGGCATTCAGATTGCAGTCTTTCAGATCTAGAACTCTCGTTTCTTTGCTCTTGGCTGTCCTTAAGCACAACTCACTCTCATAGCCAAGCACCAAGCACGTATGGCCAAGCACGACGCGCCACTTGTAGCCCATAAGCATAGTGCCCCTTCATTGTGAGCGTCCGATCTCCACCAACGGCGTCGACAACGCTCATAGATTTAGGGACTATTTTGTTTTTATTTTTTCCTTGAATCTGAGTTTTTTCAACGATTCTTTTATAGCTTTCTCTTTTTGATTTATGGATTTTTTTTTTTACTTAAAGACTCTCCACCAGTAGAGTCTTTCTTTTTTTTTTTTGATTTATGGATTTTTTTGTTTGATTTATGGCTTTTGTAATTTGTATTCTGTTTGGTAAATAATATTGCAATGGCATGTAAAAGAGTTTTAAGCTATTGGGTTACAGAGATGATCATTTTATTTTTGCTCTCAAGATTCTATTCGGATATGAACATCTTGTTTCAAAATTTTGAAACCAAACTCTTGATTGAAAAATTTAAAAATGTATTTTATTATCATCAGTCTTCAATTTTATATTTCTGTTGCTCTAATTGCATGACCAAGAAAAACAGAAAAAAAAAAATAAAGAAAATTGTTGCCAACTACCAAAATGGTAGAATTCCAAATTAAAATATATGTGACTCGTTGACAAAATTTTCTATTTGCTTTGTTTCCTGTGAAGTTTCTTTGCCTTGCTGTTTATTTTATTCCATTTTATTGTTAACAAGATCAGCATTCTATTACTCCTATTTTGTTTTTTAAAAAAAATAGTTTTGGCATATACATTCTTGACATGTCTGCTTCAAGATTGTATTGTATGTATAACATTAGCATGTCTACTTGACTACTTGAGTGTTCGTCTTCCGCCAATGAATCAAGAACAAGATATATTATCTTTTTACTATCCTCATCTCTGATTTCTTTTATATTTCATATGCAATTTATGTTTTTTTTACAGCATACACATTTAAATACCTTTACTTAGGCCATGTCTGATCCTAGTGTGAGTGTCCATCTTTCGCGTAAAGATGGCCTGTCAAGTAATGATCACCACTCTGTTACACCTAGTGCTTCAACACCTACAGGAACAACCCCTGGTATTAAACCTGCAACCCCTACTTCAGGTTCAGCTTCAGGAACAGCCCTTGGTATTAAACCTGCAGCCTCTACTTCAGGTTCAACTTCAACCCCTACCTCAACTTCGGCCCCTTCCACAACTAACCAGAAACAAATAGGCTTTACTGTTACAGCTATTTTATAACCTAGTGAGGAAATTGTTGTTAAAAAGCGTAAGTTGACAAGTGAGGTATGGAATCATATCGTGAAAATAAGGAAGGATGTCAAGATTGGGCTATATGTAATTATTGTAAAGTGCGTCTAAAAGCTAGCAGTGACAAACGGACAAAGAGTTTACACAATCACTTGAATCGTTGTCCAAAAAAGAGTAATTTGACTATTGAGGCGTCTTTAGAGAGTCAAAAGCAAATTGGCATCAAAACAACAAATGATGGGAAGATACAATTTGGCAATTTCACATTTGATCAACAAGCTTCTAAGAGGGAATTGGCCAATGCAATAATAATGCATGAGTACCCATTATCTATTGTGGAGCATGTTGGTTTTAAAAGGTTTGTGGCTAGCCTTTAACCACTTTTCAGTATGATATCTCATAATACCATCAAAAGCAATATATTAAAGGTGTATGGCATTGAAAAAGAAAAGTTGGGAAATTGGTTGTCTTACACCCCTGCTAGAATGGCTATCATAATAGATATGTGGACTTCCAATTAAAAAAAAAAAAAAAAGGTACATGAGTATCACTGCACCCTTTGTGGATGACAATTGGAAGTTGCAAAGCCGGTTATTAAGGTACATGAGCATTACTTAACTTTTTTAATGATATATAATTATGTACACAACTCATCTCTCTTTTTGTTTTGTTCTTTTTTAACTTCTAGGTTTGTTGATGTGCCTTCATCTCACACTAGAGAAATTCTAGCAAATAGTTTATTTGATGGGTTGATGTGGTAGCATTTGAAAGAGAGAATCTCCACAATAACAGTTGATAATTGCAGCTCAAATGATGGTATAATGAATTTTCTCTCTGACGAATTGTCTAGACATTCCTTTCTTGATGGAAAACTTCTTCACATGCGATGTTGTGCTCATATATTAAATTTGATTATGAAGGATGAAATGTCTGTTATTGAAAATGTCATTGAGAACATTTGCCATAGTGTTGTATTTGGTCTAGTTCTCAATCTAGGGTTGAAAATTTTGAGAATATGGCTTCTTCCATCAAGTTGAGTTATTCTTAAAAATTGGTGCTTGATATTAAAACCCGATGGAACTCAACTTATTTGATGCTTGAGATAACTATTGAGTATAAAAATGTATTTTCAAGGTTGAGTCTCAGGGATAAGAGTTACAAAACTCTACCATCTAAAGGAGAATGGGAATTGGCTAAGCTTATTTGTGATAAGCTTAAGATCTTTTATGATCTTAGCAAATTGTTCTCAGGTACAAATTACCTGACTTCCAATGTTTATTTTTTTCAAATTTGTAATACTGAGAAGTTGTTGTGTGATTGGACGAGTTCAAGTAATGATATTATTTATGATATGGCTTCAAGCATGTAAAAAAAAGTTTCAGAAGTATTGGGAGGAGGTAGGTGATGTGATGACAATTGCAGCAATTTTAGATCCAAGGTTCAAACTCAAGGTGGTTGAATTCTATTTCAAGCGGATTTATGGTGAGATAGAATACAAAGGCAAGGTTGAAAGAGTGAAGAACTTTGTTTATGATTTATTGAATGAGTTTGTGGGTAAAAAAATGGTGCATAGATCTACTTCTAGTGAATCATCTGCTGATAATTCTTCTATTGTTAGCCTATCAGTTGATTTACTTAATTTTTTATCTACTAAAGACACTGTTTCCCATTTAATATCCGAATTTAATTATTATATAACAGAAGGTGTGATAACTTATATGGCTGATTTTGATATTTTGGGTTGGTGGAAGACTGGTGGGATAAAATTTCCCAAATTGCGATTGGTTGCTAAGGATTCTTTGGTAATTCCAATTTCGACTATGGCATCTGAGTTTGCATTTAGCACAGGTGGTAGAGTTGTTAGTCTTCATCGAAGTAGGCTTTACCTAGACACTTTAGAAGCTTTAATATGTTCACGTAATTGGTTGTGGTCTGAGCTTAAAGGTAAAGATTTTATGTTATGAATATTTTTATATTAAAGTTTGGTTTTATTGTATTATTAATATTTATATGTTTTGTGTTGTAGGAAGCTCTCTTAATTCAGAAATGACGTCCGTAGTTGTAGTTAAGGATGAAGAATCTACTTGCACTTAGTTTGAAGGGGATTGTTGAGTTAAAATGTAAGATATTTGGAAGTTGTGTTGTGTGTTGTTTGAATTAGAGGCTCTTGTGTTGCTTTAATTTATATCAAATTAGATTTGTGGTTGGTTGAATTGGACTTTTTTGTTAACTAGTTAAGGCTATTGTAATTTGGATGATAGATTGTTTTATTATATGAATGTGTGTTTTTAGACTTTAGTTTATGATTTATGAATTATGGTAATTTAGGTTTATTTAAAATTTTGATTTGTGTGATTTTTGTTTTTCATTGACTAATTGCATATATTATTAGATTTGTGTTGTGTATTTTTATTTTGGATTTGTGTATTTTTTTAGCCAAATTTTTATTTTCCACTTCATGTTGAAATTCTTGTTTAACAAACAAGAGAGAGACAGAGAGAAAATCGGGTTTCGGGTTCGGATTTTCAAGTTTGGGGCGAGTGTTAATATAAAAATTCGGGTTTTGGGACGTTTTGGGTTTTGCGGGTAATGGGACGTTCCGGGTTTGGGAATTTTGTTAATTTCCTAACCGAGTTTGGGACGGTATAGGGAATGGGACATTAATCAGGTAGCAAGTTTGGGAATGCTTCCTGGGAAGGGTACCCGTCTTATTGCCATCCCTACCTGAGACTGCTCTGTTACCAAATAAACAAACTTCTTCGAAGGCAGAAGCATCTTTATCTAATCCTTCTATTTCAAACCTTTTTGAGGTCCTTGTTGAGAGCAGGTTGACACCACAGATCCAGTTGAGAAATTGGGGAAAACTCAGAATTTGAATGGCAATCCAGGGGATCTTTCACTTGAGCTGCTTATAAATCAGAACCCCCAAATCTATGAATATTCTCATATGGAATGTCAGAAGAATAAATAATCCATCCAGGCAGGCAAAAATTGCCAGTGTTTTGAAGGACCAAAATTTCAATTTTTGCTGTGTAGTTGAGACCAAGATCACGAAAGGAAATGAAGGAACTATTTTGTCTTCCAATTTTTGGAATTGTGCGAGTATAAATAATTATGAGTATGACAATTCTAGTCAAATTTGGATTCTCTGGACACCCCAGGATTTGGTGGTCACCAAAATTGAAGCAATAGATCATGGTATTCTTTGTTCAATTAGAGACGTGAGCAGCTTTTCCGAATTCCTTTTTGTGGGAATTTATGCCAAGAATGAACCAAAGCTTAGAAGGATCCTCTGGAATAAAATCACTAATTGGAGTAAAGCCTATGAAGATCACCGTATTTGCCTTAGAGGAGATTACAATGAAATTTGTCCTGTGATAATAGGATCAATTGCTTAACCCTTCCTAGCAACAGTAAGGAGTTTTGTGATTGTGTGGAGGTTGCAGAGTTGATGGAACACAAGAGTATTGGGCTCTATTTCACATGGTCTAATGGTGCACAGGGTGACATGTTTCATGCCAGTAAGCTTGATAGAGTTATGATAAATGAGAACTGGTTGATTAATTTTCCTAACTCATGCTTGGCTATTAATCATGCGGACTTCTCGGATCATTGCTCTCGCACACTTAGTCCATATCCTTCTATCGATAGAAGGCCTACTCCTTTCAGATTCTTCATGCATAGACTAAGCATGACAAGTTCCTTGATTTGGTCTGTAAAGTCTGAAGGGAGCTTATTACTGGAAGCCCTATGTTCCAGGTGGTCAGTAAACTGAAAAAACTCAAAAAGGAACTTAAGGCCCTTAATAATATTCATTTTAGGAAATCTGATCAAGAGCTTAATGAGTTGAAAGAGCAGTTAAGAGAGGTTTAGGAGATCATCATGAACGGCCAAAGGGATGGAAATTTGGTTATCAAGGAAAAAGAGATCTCTAGGAAAATAAACATTCAGAGGGAAAATAAAGCCAGTATTTGGCAACAAAAATCCAGAATTCAATGGTTAAAAGAAAGGGACATTAATACGAGATTTTTCTTTAGGTATGCCAATGGTAGACAAGCAAAAAATGCTATTAATTCCATCATTGGACTTAATAGGAATCAATTGAATACATTAGAGGAAATTGGAAAAGAAGCTGTTGAGTTATATTCTGATTTGCTTAGGACTGCCAATCAAGATATCAAACTCCTCACTCCGTCTATTATCCGAAGTTTATTCTACTTTGGATGCCAATGAACTTAGCAAACCAGTTACTAAGGAGGAAATTAAAAGGCAATGTTCGAAATCCCAAGTGAGAAGAGTCCGGGGCCTGATGGGTTTTGTAGGTGTAAATATCTTAAGAAGGGGGGTGAATTAAGATATAATTACTAATTTTCGTTTTAAAAATTCTCAGAAAATCAACAATTTCTGTTAAGCAATATATCAAACACAATATAAGCAATTTAGGCAAATATGATAATAAGAGTATAGGGAGAAGAGAGACAAACGATTTAAGGTGGTTCGGCTAAGCATAAATCCACCGCCCAAGGATGCTCCCCTTAGGACTTCAACAACCTTCACTAACATGCTTCTTCAAATCTTGGTGAAGCACAAACCAATTTCTTACATCTCTTTGAAGCTCAATCTTCAAAGAACCCAAGAGTTCCACTCTTTAGGATTTCCCCACACTTTATAAGCTTTAATGAATAAATCTCACAAGAATTCTAGATTAAAAAGTGTGTATAAAATCAAATGAATAAGAAATGATAGAATTTGAAAAGTTTTCTTCTCAAAAGAAGATATTGCAATGAATAAAGCTCTTGAAAGCTCAAAGATATTGCAAGAATGACTCAAAGCTTGATTGAATGATGATATAAGATTTTGCACACTTGAATTGATGATTTGAATGTGGACTGAATGTGTATTGAAAGAGATTTTTGGGTTAGGGATTTGGTAGGTGAAGAAAAGAGGGAAAAATAGCCAGAACGGTAATAAATGGCTAGTGCATTTATTACAACAGCCCATTCAGTCGGTCGACCGGCTGGGTCATCTGGCTTACACTTGACCCTCTCTGACTAGGCTGGACGCCTTAGCTGGTTGACTGGCTAGGGAGTCCAGCTTTGTCCTTCAGTTACTGTTTTGGCCGAGCAACCCACCCAGGTCAGCTGGTTGACCGACTGGGGGGTCCGGCCACTCCAAAAAGTGAAGTAAAGCAAAACTTTTGCCAAAACCTTTTTTTTAGTGCAATTTTCACAACTCTAAATCATTTTGAGATATTTTGTACATACATGTTATGACTTGAAACACCTCCAAAATACATTTTTACTCTATGTGTGTATTCAAATTCATTTGTGCCTTTATGAAATCAAATATGCAAGAGTTTTAAAATTTTGTTTGAACAATGAAGAAAGTTTGAGCCAAGCACATACAATATTTAGGTATTTCAGAAAAAGAGCAAAAAAAGAACCCCTGGTACCCCTTATGATGTCTCTTCTCCTCCTTATGCCTTCTCATCTTCTTGTTCTTTAAATGATGCGTTTTTGCTCATCTTCTTCTATCTTTCAAGCATCTACTTACATTTAAGCATTTATCGTCACAAGACGCTTTTAGTCAAATAATGCATATAAATTTTCATCATCAAAACTAGTAGCAAGTATTTAGTCAACAATCTCCCCCTTTTTGATGATGACAAATTTTTAAGATATGAGCAAAAGTACTCCTCCTTAATTTATGCATTCCTTTTTCAAAAAATGTATTTGGGAAAATACTCCCCCTGTCATATTTAACTCATGCATATTTTGACAGCAATCATCGAAAAACATTTTTCTCAATGCACAAATGGTCAAATCATGTAAATCAACTATCATGCAAATCTATTAATCATCCATATAAGCTCATAAGTATATAATCATTATAAGCAAATCAACATATTAACTCATGCGTAATTCAATCAACATATTATCTCATAAGCAATTCAAGTTAGCAAGCAAATCATCTTCTCCTTCTCCTTTGCTCATTTTCCACATAAGCTCATAAGTATATAATCATCATAAGCAAACCAACATATTAACTAATAAGTAATTCAATCAACATATTATCTCATAAGCAATTCGAGTTAGCAAGCAAATCATCTTCTCCTTCTCCTTTGCTCCTTTTCCTTTCTTTTTCTTTCTTTTCTTTTGGCATCACCAAAAATTAATAGGGAGATAAGAAGAGAATGCAAGTAAAAACAGTATGAACTGAAAAAGTTAATCCAAAAAAAAAAAAAAGATCAGTCAAACAATAAAAGCAAAGTTAAAAGGTTTAAAACCAGCTAAAAATGGACTAAGATTGCTTTATAATGCTAAAAACAAATTTTTTGAACATGAAAATCAGGGTGCTCAATCATGGTAATCTCTGAAGTACTCCTGCATGTTAGAACACGTACTCGCCATCTCCGAATCAATGTTTTCCCTCTAGAGAGTGAGCTCATTCGATTGATTTATCATTGTGGCCCTCATTGCTCCTATTCTTGTGTTTAAGGCCTGCAACTTTGAAAGAATCTGAGCCATCATCGAGGAGTCTTCTTGTTGACCCATTGAGTTAGACCCTACATCTCGTTGAATCTCTACTCGGCGTTGCTCGTCAATGTGCCCCTGTGCCCTTGATTCTCTCATCACTCTCCTAAGAGTAGCTTCCTTATGATCTACTTCTTCTTCATCAGAGGTACTAACAACCATGGGTAATGTTCCTGGTATGCCTATGTCAGCTTCACCCTCATGTTCTGGCCTTACATCTTCTTCTAAGGTGATGTCTATGCCCTCAAGCATATCATCAAGTTGTTGTGCATTAGGCCTATAGACAGGATTAGTAAAAGTTGTTCCCTTCTTAGTTCTATTCTTAATCACTGCCTGAGTGCTTCAGGGCAAATTCTTGAAAGTTTCTTTATTTATAGGCTCCCCATTGTACCAGTAGATGTCCATAAAATTCATATATAGCATATCAAAGTTCTAGGCAAACTTCCTATATGGAGCATTCGAAGAAATCTTGAAGTGTGAAAAAATATGCATTAAGGCCATACTATATCCAGGAGTAGTAGTTTTTCCTCCATCCTTTCCACTAATATGTAACATATGTTGTAGGATAAGGAAAGGTAGAGCAATCTTGACACCCTTTTTCAATCTGTAAAAGATATATGCATCCATGATCAGTATCTTTCCATCATTGATATTTCTAGGGAAAATTACTTCATTAATTATTTTGAAAACAATTCTCTTGTTAAAATCAACATCTTTCAATAAGGGAAGAATTAATTTCATATCCGTAGGTCCTACATCTTTCCACATAAACTCTATAACCTCTTTTGGCTTATCAGTGCCCTTAATTCCTTTCGGCCACCCTTGGCTGGCCACCTTTGGCTATTATAATGCCCTTCTCCATCTATAGGCATATGAAAAGTCTTTTGCAAAGTTTCCTCTTTAAGCACAAAATTTACCCCACACACAGTTGAAGTTAACTCAAGTTTTGGGCTCCTACGGTGTACTTCGAGATTTTCATAAAATTCTATCACTAATCTATCTTGAACATTGCAATGTAGATCCATAAACATACACCAATCATAAAAAAGTGATAGAACATCAGTGCTAGCAAAATCTGAGTCAACGAGATATTTACAATACAATATCGAATGTTTCCCTTGAATCTTTGATACGGGAGACGGTGGAAGAGATTGTGTTCTTGCCCTCTTCCCTCTTCTTCCACTTTCTTGACCTCTAGTCCTCAAATTCACCATGATTTTGCGTTGTTTTTGGAAGATTGAATCGGTGAAAACTAGTTTTTTGAAGTGGGTAATCAAAATATAGGGAGAATTTTGGAATTACTTGGTTGAAAATTGAAGAATTAAGAATGGGTTTGAGAGAATTTTTTGGCAAGGGTTAAAAATTTTGGAAGATTTGAGTGAATTTGGGGTTAAAACCCCCAATTTTAACCTTGTTCGCGTTCAGCCGGTCGACCACCTGGTCACGGGGGTCAAGCCAGATTAGAGAGCACAAAAAATTTTCCTTTTTAGCCTAACGCCTTATAGCTTCAGTTAGTTGACCGGCTGGGTCAGAAAGTGTAAAAATGCGTACTTTTTCATACCCAAGCCATATAAATACATATGCATGTATTTTAACTACTTTTTATCATTCCAATTTCTCTCCTAATCTTGCAAAATTGATCCTCATGCAATGGTTTAGTAAAAATATCAGCAACTTGATGCAAAATATCAATAAATTCAAGTGAGATATCTCCTTTTTATACTTGATCTCTAATGAAATGATGCCTAATCTCAATATGCTTAGGTCTTGAATGTTGAATTGGATTTTTTGTGAGATTAATTGCACTAGTATTATCAAAATATATAGGAACATAATCATATTGCAATCCATAATCAAGTAAATTTTCTTTCATCCACAAAATTTGAGCTACACAACTACCAGCTGCAATATATTCTGCTTCGGTAGTAGAAATAGCAATACTATTTTGTTTCCTACAGGACCAAGATATTAAGGAATGTCCTAGGAATTGGCACGTTCCACTAGTGCTCTTACAGTCTACTTTGCAACCAGTATAATCAGCATTAGAGAATCCACACAAGTCAAATGACATTCCTTTTGCATACCAAAGCCCTAGATTAATTGTTCCCTTAAGGTATCTAATGACTCTTTTTACAACAATTAAGTGAGTTTCCTTAAGGTTAGATTGAAATCTAACACATAAGCACACTGCAAACATGATATCAGGTTTAGAGGTAGTTAAATATAATAGACAACCGATTATACCTCTGTATTTCTTTTCGTCTACAGATTTACCTTTCTCATCCTTATCCAGCTTTGTTGAAGGGCTTATGGGAGTTCCAATCTCCTTTGCATCTTCAAGTCCAAATTTTCTGATAATTTCCTTTGTGTATTGGCTTGATTTATGAAGATCCTCTCTTTTGCTTGTTTGATTTGGAGTTCAAGGAAGAAAGTTAACTCTCCCATCATGCTCATCTCGAACTCTTTGTGCATACATTTGGAAAAGCTTTCACATAGAGATATATTAGTAGCACCAAAAATTATATCATTCACATAGATTTGGATAAGTAGAATGTCATTCCCTTCTCTTTTAATAAACAAGGTTGAATCAAGTTTTTCTCTTTCAAAGTTGTTTCCACAAAAAATCCACTGAGTCTTTCATACCAAGCTCTTGGAACTTATTTTAAACCATATAATGCTTTTTCTAGTTTAAAAACATGATTAGGAAAACAAGAATCTTCAAAACCGAGGGGTTGTTCATCATAAACTTCTTCTTCAATGAATCCATTTAAAAAAGCACTTTTCACATCCATTTGATAAAGTTTGAAGTCCATGTAGCATACAAATGCAAGTAACATACGAATAGATTCAAGTCTAGCTACAGGAGCATAGGTTTCATTGTAATCAATTCCTTTTTCTTGATTGTATCCTTGTGATACTAGTCTAGCCTTGTTCCTAGTTACTATTCTGGCTTCATCTAGTTTGTTTCTAAATACCCATTTTGTTCCTATTACTAGTCTATCTTTAGGCCTTTCAACTAACTTCCATACTTTATTTCTATCAAATTGATTAAATTCTTCTTGCATGACAATTATCCAATTTTTATCAAGTAAGGCTTCTTTTACATTTTTGGGTTCTATATGAGAAATAAATGTATGATGCTCACAAAAAGTATTAATATTATGCCTAGTTCTTACACCTTCATTTGGATTACCTAGGATTGGATCTTGAGGATGGTTTCTTACGAACATCCAACTCTTTGGTAGGTCTTCATGAGGTTCTTTTGTTTCAACATTTCCTTTGCTTAAGCATTGTTCATTTTCCTCATTGGCTTAAGACCTCCTTTCTTGATGTTCTTCTTGCTTTGCATCTTCTTGTTTTGTTGATTTTTCTTTATCTTTTGAAGTTGGATCTTCAAGTGTTGTTTTCTCCAAAAGATAACCTACATCATCAATTTCCTTTCCCGACTCAAATGGATTAGACTCATCAAATGTAACATGCATTGATTCTTCCACAACAAGAGTTCTTTTATTATATACCCTACATGCTTTACTATTTATGGAGTAACCTGAAAATATTCCTTCATCCGATTAACATCAAATTTCCTTAAGTGGTTCTTAGTATGCAGAATAAAGCATTTACAACCAAATACTTTGAAGTATGATATTTTAGGTGTTTTACTATGCCATAATTCATATGGAGTTTTATTTAAGATAGGTCTAATCATTACTCTATTTTGTACATAGCATGCGGTATTTATGGATTCACTTCAAAAATATGTTAGCAAGTTGTGTTCTTTTAGCATAGTTCTTGCCATTTCTTGTAATGTACAATTCTTTCTCTCTAGTACCCCATTTTGTTGAGGAGTACAAGGGGCCAAAAAGTTGTGTTCAATGCCATGTTCATCACAAAAGTGCATGAAAGGAGTGTTCACATATTCGATACCATTATCACTACGGATGTAAGTTATAAAATAGCCTTTCTCATTTTGCACTTTTCTACACAATCTTGCAAATTCATTGAAGGCATCATTTTTATGTGCAAGGAACATGACCCATGTGAATCTAGTGTAATCATCTACTACAACAAATATATATCTAGATCCTCCTAAGCTAGCCACATTAATAGGTCTAAACAAATCTATATGTAATAGTTGCAATGCTCTATTTGTTGAAACTTTATTTAGGGATTTGAAGGATGTCTTATGTTGTTTTCCTAGTTGGCAAGCATTACAAATTTTGTCTTTCTCAAATTTTAGTTTTGGTAAATCTCTAACTAGATCATGCTTTGACAAATCATTCAATAAGCTCATGCTAGCATGTCCTAATCTTCTATGTCATAACCAAGCATTATCATGCACAACGGATAAGCATTTAACATGTTGATATACAAGTTGATCAATTTCAATGGTATAGACATTTTCATTTCTCTTAGCTACAAATAACACATTATCGTTTCCACATTCATAGACAATGCATCTAGAGAATTGAAAACTACTTTATAACCTTTGTCACATAATTGACTAATGCTAAGTAGATTAAATTTTAGACCTTCTACAAGTAAGACATTGTGTATAGCAAGAGCGTTTTCGTTACCAATGCTTCCTTTTTCAATTATTTTTCCTTTGCTATTGTCGCCAAAGGTAACGTCTACTCCTTTTGTCCTTTTTAATTTGTAAAAGAGTGAAGAGTTCCCCGTCATATGCTTGGAACAACCACTATCCAAGATCCATTTCATTTTTCTTGTTTTGCTTTCATTGCATACCTACACACATGAAATTCAAATGCAATTCTTTATTTTGGGGTCTCCAACACCTTGGGTCTTTGGCGTTGGTTTCAATTTTTGTTTTTGACCACCCATTTAGGTCTTTGCCAATGTGGAACATTTGATCCTCTATCACAAAGTTTTTTGTAGTAACAATGAGTAGATACATGCCCTTTCTTTTTGCAATATATACAATTAACATTAGATCTTGGTGAAGAGGAGGATGTAAAGGTGGAAGCTTTGACAAAGTAGGTTTTGAAATACTTTTGATTAATGCTTGGTTTGTATCCAATACCACTCTTATCAAAAGCCATTTTTTGACTTCCAAAAAGTTTTTCAAAATTTTCTTTGCCATTTGTAAATTTTTGAATAATTCCATTCAAATCCATGTTTTTCTTTTTTAGGCTTTTAACCTCTTTTTCAAACTTCACAAAATCTTCAGCATATGAATCATTTTCTTTTTCCAAGATTTCTATTTTTCCTATAAGAGAGGCATTCTTCTTTTCCAAAATTTCATTTTCATCAAGAACAAGTTTCAATTTTCTATGCATTTGCTTGTTTTTTGCCAAAGCTAAAGATAGATCATCATGTAATTTAGCAAATGCATCTTTTAGTTCATCAAAACTATATTCCTCTTCATCTTCTTCACTAGATGAATAATAGATAGATGGAGAAGGTGAAGATAGTACATCATCCTTATTGGCCATGAGGCAAAAGTTGGCTACCTCATGTTGCTCTTCCACATCTTCTTCACTTTCGGAGATGTCCCATATGGCTTTGAGTGCCTTGCCTTCTTTCTTCTTTGAAAGTCTTGGATAATTTGCTTTTATGTGTCCTGGTTTGTTGCAATTGAAGCATTTTAATTCTTCTCCTTTTGCATCTTTTGTCCTCTTGAAATCCTTGCCTTCTTTTCCCTTCTTCTTCCAATTTGTATTGCTTGAAGATGCCTCTTTCTTCATTTTTCTAAATTTCATGAACCTTTTGAAATTTCAGGCAAGAAGTGCAATTTCCTTATCTTCCAGGTCCTCATCATCTTCCTCATCATCACTTGTTGTGTATTTTGATGCAATTAGAGCAATAGACTTCTTTGTTTTTCTCTCTTCTTCTTCATGATCTTTTATCTCAAGCTCATGAGTCATGAGTGATCCAATTAGCTCATTGAGCTCCAATGTATTAAAATCCTTGGTTTCTTTATGGTCGTGACTTTTGGTTGCCATGATAATGGCAAGCTCCTTAGCACTTTCTTTACTTTCTCTACATTAGAATAATCTTTTCTAAGTGCTTTCAAACCGTTAATAATTTCAACAAATCTAGAAAACATTTGCTCAACATTTTCATTTGGAAGCATCTTAAAGAATTCGTATCTCCGTACAAGCATAGCAATCCTGGATTCTTTCACTTGGCCAGTTTCTTCATAAGTTACTTCTTGTTAGTCCCAAAGTTCCTTAGACGAAGTGCACCCCATTACCCTAACAAATTTGGTTGCATTTTGATTTAACTCAAATAATTTAATATCTTCATCATTCCATTTATTTTCAGGTTTGGGTATTCTTCTATCACCTTCTAATTTTGTAGGTAAAGTAGGCCCATTTTCTATGATTTTTCAAGCTTTGTAATCATGTGATTGAATGAATACTTTCATTCTCATCTTCCAAAATGCATAATTTGTTCCATCAAATGAGGGTGCTTGTTTAATAGAAATTCCCTCCATATTTGCTAAGATTCTACTAGGTGTTAAACTATAGGTAGAACCCTAGCTCTGATACCAATTGTAGGTGCAAATATCTTAAGGGGGGTGAATTAAGATATAATTACTAATTTTTATATTAAAAATTCCCAGAAAATTAACAATTTCTTTTAAGCAATATATTAAACATAATATAAGCAATTTAGGCAAGTATGACAATAAGAGTAGAGGGAGAAGAGAGACAAACGATTTAAGGTGGTTCGGCCAAGCCTATATCTACCGCCCAAGGATGCTCCCCTTAGGACTTCAACAACCTTCACTAATATGCTTCTTCAAATCTTGGTGAAGCACAAACTAATTTCTTACACCTCTTTGAAGCTCAATCTTCAAAAAACCCCAAGAGTTCCACTCTTTAGGATTTCCCCACACTTTATAAGGTTTAATGAATAAATCTCACAAGAATTCTAGCTCACAAAGTGTGTATAAAATCAAATGAATAAGGAATGATAGAATCTAAAAATTTTTCTTCTCAAAAGAAGATATTGTAATGAATAAAGCCCTTGAAAGCTCAAAAATATTGCAAGAATGGCTTAAATCTTGATTGAATGATGATATAAGATTTTGCACACTTGAATTGATGATTTGAATGTGTAATGAATGTGTATTTAAAGAGATTTTTAGGTTAGGGATTTGGTAGGTGAAGAAAAGAGGGAAAAATAGCCAGAATGGTAACAAATGGCTAGTGTATTTGTTATAGCAGCCCGTTTAGCCCGTCGACTGGCTGGGTCGTTCGGCTTGCATTTGACCCTCTCTGAATGGGCCGGACGCCTTAGCCGATCAACTGGCTAGGGAGCCTGGCTTTGTCCTTCAGTTTTTGTTTTGGCTGGGCGACCCACCCAGGTCAGCCGGTCAACCGGCTAGGGGGTCTGGCCACTCTAGAAAGTGAAGTAAAGCCAAACTTTTGCCAAACCTTTTTTTGTTTGCGCAATTTTCACAACTCCAAATCATTTTGAGATATTTTGTAAATACATGTTATGACTTGAAATACCTCAAAAACACATTTTACTCTATGTGTGCATTCAAATTCATTTGTGCCTTTATGAAACCAAATATGCAAGAGTTCTAAAAATTTGTTTGAACAATGAAGAAAGTTTGAGCCAAGCATATACAATATTTAGGCATTTCACAAAAAGAGCAAAAAAAGAACGCCCGGTACCTCTTATGACGTTTCTTCTCCTCCTTATGCCTTCTCATCTTCTTGTTCTCCAAATGATGCATTTTTGCTCATCTTATTCTATCTTTCAAGCATCTACTTACATTTAAGCATTTATCTTCACAAGATACTTTTAGTCAAATAATGCATACAAATTTTCATCATCAAAACTAGAAGCAAGTATTTAGTCAACAGGTTTAATTCTCACTTCTTCAAAGTTGCCTAGCCCATTATTGGAATTGATGTGACTTTGGCTATTAAGTCCTTCTTTAATTCGGGTAAGCTACTTAAGGAGATTAATGCCACTTCTTTTGTTCTCATCCCAAAGTTGAAGAAGCCCTCACAAATTACTGAGTTTTGGCCCTAATTGCATGAGGATGTGTTTACATTACCTGATTGCTCCTGAACAAAATACGTTTGTTAAGGATCGTAGCATCTTGGACAATATATTGTTGGGACAAGAGTTGGTTAGAGGATATGGAAGAAAGAACATTTCTCCTAGATGCATTATTAAGGAAAATATCTAGAAAGCTTACGACTCATTGGACTAGGACTTCGTTCTTAACACTTTGGATGCCTTCAACTTTCCTCCAAAGTTCATCTCATGGATCAAAAGCTATATCACTTGTCCTAAATATTCAATTGCTATAAATGGAGGCTTTTACGAGTTCTTCAGTAGAGCCAGAGGTATCAGGCAAGGCGGTTCCACTTCACCTTACTTGTTTGTCCTTGCTATGGAGTTGTTCTCCGGAATTATAAGGAGGGCTGGTGAACTCAGGGAGTTTAAGTTTCATCCAACAAGCAAAAGCCTAAAAATTAATCATCTCAGCTTCGTGGATGATCTTCTTCTCTTTTGTAAAGCTAATGAAAATTCTATTAGAATTATTAAGGAATGCCTCAATTTGTTTCGACAAAGTTCTAGACTCTGTACAAGCCAGACTAAGAACGAGATTTACTTTGGACGATACACTGAAGCCATGTGTTTAAAATTGCAAGATATCTTAGGATTCAGGAGGGGTAAGCTCCCAATCAAATATTTGGGAGTTCCCCTTATTCCAGGAAGACTTTTTAAGAAGGATTGTGACTGTTTGATTGAAAGGATCAAAAGAAGAATTAACGGCTGGACAAACAAATGGCTGAATCTTGCGGGACACCTCCAACTTGTGAGCTCGATCCTTGCCAACATCAATTCTTATTAGGCTCCCATGTTTATCATTCTAAAAAGAGTCCTTAAGGAAATTGAAAGAAAAATGGCTTCTTTTCTTTGGTCTGGGAAGCAGGACATGGGCAAAAAAGCAAAAATTTCTTGGACTGTGGTCTGTACAAACAAAGATGAAAGTGGACTTAGGTTAAGCAGGCTGACTGAGGCAAACCAAGTTGCTATCCTTAGATATCTTTGAATCTTGCGCACCAAACAAAAATCAATTTGGGCTAATTGGTGATGCATTTTTACTTGAAGCAGGACACTCTCTAGGTGGCTCCTATTCATTCAAACTCCTCCTAGGCTTGGAGGAAAATTATGCAACTTAAAGAGGTGGCTCGTCGAGCTATGATTCACATTATTGGTAATGGATAGGACACACTTTTCTGGTATGATTACTGGTACCCATTTGGTCCTTTGATTGACTATTTTTCCTTGGATGATTCAACTATAAACCCCAAATTGAAAGTTTCTGATTTCATCCAAGAAGATAACTAGGTTTGGGATTTTTCTAATCTTGTCTTCTCTGGCATCTTCCATTATCTTAGGGACATGAGACCAAATGGCATAAGAGAAGATAAAATTGTTTGGATTAATGATCCTAATGGAAGGCATTCGAAAAAGGCATCTTTCGAACTCATCAAAACCCCACAGGTGGAGTGGCATAGGATTGTTTGGTTCAAATACCATGTTCCTAAACATGCTCTTTATTGCTGGCTGATGTGGCATAAGAAACTCCCAGCGCTGGACAGACTGATCTCCTAGGGAATCTCTGTTAATCCTTCTTGTTTCTTCGGTAATTTGTGCATGGAAGATCACTACCACCTTTTCTTTAATTGCCCAATTGTTAAACGCATTTGGAATAGTGGATGGAGAAAGATCAAAGGTCCAATCAACTTGAGATATTGGACTGAAGTAACCAATTGGCTCATCTCTCAGGCAAACTTTCGATCTTTGCAAGGAAACATGGCAAAGCTTTTCTTGGGAGCATTTGTATTCCACATCTGGAAAGAGAGAAACCAGAGAATCCATTCAAAAAAGGCCTTAACAGAAGAACAAAATTTTGAGAATATTATTTTTGATGTTAGAAACAAAGTACATATAATTAGGAAGATTAATAATTCTATTTTGAATTTGGCCATCCTGAATGTTAGGGCCTGTTCAACAAAATTAGTTGTTAGAGTGGCTGATAGCTGTTTAAGTAGCATATAGTGGTTTGAGTAGCTGATAGCTATTGTATTTTAGCTGTTGGCAGATAATTGTTTGATTAGTTGATTGAATAATATGTGTTCGATAAAATTAGGTGTTTGATTAGTTGATAAATGTAAAATGACATAAAAAGATATTGGTATTATGTTATTATGTTATGATAAATATATTATTATTACTATTATTAAAATGAGATAATTTATTTTATAATTAGATATATGTTTCTTGTAATAACGTTTGATTATTAAAGTATAATAAAATTACTTTTTATAAATAAATTTTATTAATATTACAATAAATGTTTTTATTATAGAAATATTTTTAATTGATCAAAGATTTATTTTGTCAAGAAAAATAATAAATGGATGAATAAGACTTACACTTTTTTAGTATATTTTGATATAGATAGGATTTGAAATTTCTTTTTGTGTTATTTTAGATTTATATTTGTGAAAGAAAATATAAAAATGTAGAAAGAGATTGTATAGTAGGTAGAATTGCCAAAAAAATAATGAAGAGAGGGTAAAAATGCCGAAATAAAAAATAAAACACCATCCACTACCTGAAACGTTAAAAATATTAACGTTTGAGAAACACTATTTCAAACACTATTTTAACCAAAAACACATCTAAAGCACTACTTTATCGAACAACAAAAATAGCAGGAGATAATAGTTTGACTAAGTCAAAACACTAAATGCTAGTTGAAACACTTTTGCCGAACAGTGCCTTAATGTGAGTAGCATGCTGACTTGACTTTTGTACATTTTGTTAATATTAATGAAATCTTACTTATTGAGTAAAAAAAAAAAGATTACAACAAGAAGTTCAATCTATAATAAGCTCTAGTCATAGAATACTAGAAGGACTTCTTTAATATCAATAAATTAATTTTTGTTTTTTTTTTTCTCTTTTAGCTAGCAATAAAAATATTTTATTTGTAATTTACCTGAACCATGAATGGGCATTGTCATTTCAAGCCTAAGCTTCGCTAAACGCTCTTTCAGATTACAAATTACGCCACGTAGAGAAACATCTAGCTCCACTTACGCCATTCGAGCTGTGTTCCAGTCCTACTTGTACTACCAATTGCTTAACAACAAGAAAGGCTTTGAGAAAAGATTAAAACCTAAAAAAAGTTTTGGTGTTGATTATTAGGATGGATATATTTATGCACAGATCTAGCTTTCCCCATTTTTTAGAATTTTCTTTTTGTATTTTTATTTTTGTAGGTTTTGTAAAGTGTTAGTATTTTCTTTTTTAATTTCAATTTCTCCTCTTCTTATTCTCGATTCTAGAACCGGGTTTGAGACAACCGTGATTGGAATTTTCATTTAATTTCTATTCGAGTTTCGGGATTTTCATTTAATTCCCATTTAGGTTTGGAACGGGATTCTGATAACGGGTTCGGGATCCCTTCGTGAATAGAGTATCGGTTCCCGTCCATTCAACCAGATATCCAATGGACTAATCGTACGTCTCATATTGGTTGTTAAAAACTGTACATGTTGTATTATCGCTAGCTTAAAGAAAAGGAAAAAAGAAAGCAGAAATTAATTCAGCTAAAACAGGGGCAATTCGTAGGATTCTCTAGACAAGGAACCAAACACCTCGACTCTGACATGTGGGCGCATGGCAAGTGCAGTAAGCGATCGCCGACCTTGACCTGGTCTAACCACATGCCACATTTTTCCTGTTTTGAGGATTTCCAGTTTAGCTTTGCCCAACTGAACCTCTTTGATCTGCTCCTCTTCAGACCAAAAACCTCCTGATCATGTACGCTGCCGACAACCATTTCCCGGCCGCCGTCGGAATTCCTCGACCGTTCTCGGCGATTTGAAGCCCTGCAAATTAAAAAATTGGGAGCTCAGAATTTGTTTGACTTAAAAGTTTCCACGGTCTCATATTTTAAAGTGTAAATTGCACCAAATGATTTATTATAAGAGCATGTTATTCTTTGTAATTTAAAATCAGTGGGGATCCCAAAAAAAAAAAAACCATAAATCGTCCTCATGATTATTAGAATATGTAACACATGCCAACGACAAGGGTGTTCTTACCTATTTTCAAACTATAAAGGAAAATGCACTTATAATAAGTGTAATTTACCTTATTTTAAATGAGAATATCCAATTTTAAAAATAACAGATTTGATTGTCAAAAACAATAAACATGATAACTTTCAGACAGGACCATGAGTAATTTTACATTACCGTTTCGATTCCGATTTCCACTGTGCTCTCAGTCTCTCATCCAACCTATACTTGGCTTCTCTAGCCGCTTCGTCTAGATCCTCATCAAGTGAGACCCGCTTCATCAAATTTCGTTCCTGTTCTCAACCATGGAAAATTAAAATTAGAAAACTGAAATTTCTTGTACAGATAATATATATCCATCAATTACCCACCAAAAGAAGAAAACGATAAAGGTTTGTGAAAAGGTAAAACTAAATTAGTACCATAGAAGAGGTTGAGCTCAGATGAGATCCATGACTGCTTGTATACAAACAAAAAGAAGACCTTCTGGTTGAGACATGGCCAGATGAACTTGATGAATCAAACAATCCACCATTTTGATGGATCCTTCTTCTTCTCGCACACTCAACACCAGGAAGCATACCAGCCATTTTTTTTTTTGGAACCCCTCTAGAGAGCTAAACAGTAATGGAGAAAAAAAGTAGATGTATAATAATGTATGGCTTTTGTTTATGGTCAAGAAGTTTTACTCGTAGATATCAAAAGGTAAAGCACGTATGGTTCCTTGAAGCTTCCCTCAATGTAATAAGTTTCTCCAAATAGAAGTTTCTTTGAAAGTGAGGAGAGAGGGAGAGGCGGGGGTGGGTGTGTGTGTGTGCGTGCGTTGGGCCCGTTGCACATAAAATCGTATGGTTTTAGGAACATTGTTAGAAACTTCACGGAAGCAGCATTGCACGTGAAGTTGGTGAGATTAGACAACCAGCGACGTTTACAAGGTGAACCACGTGCCTCACCAAACCTTAATTTTCAAGGGGCAGAGAACGATATAATGTTATTTTGAGGGTGCAAATTTCACAGTCAGTCCGCTTATATTTATAAAAAGTGATATTTTAATTTTTATTATTATTTTAAAAGTAGTTTATTTAATTTTTATTATTAATAAAAAAGTATTAATTTAGTTCTCATTGCTTCAAAAACGAGTAATTTAGTCTCTAATATTTACAAAAAATATTAACTTGATCTTCATTTTGACTTTCAAAAGTGGCCATGTGATGATCAATGACTAATTAATGAGATAAAATTACCACCTCTTATAAACAATTAAGAACCAAGCAAGTCACCTTTTTTTCTCTTCCAAGGAGGCGAAGCAAGGTTAAGTAAGGATCATTCTGGAAGAAGAAACTCCTCTAATATCGTTGTCGACAAGCTCCCTAAAGTTATTTGGAGGATCGCACGACCAATGAGTGCCCAAGGAAAAGTTGGAACCATGATTTTCAGTCAATTTACACGCTTGTTCGCTTCCCTGTAAATGTGGTTGAAACTAGGGATTTTCATTGGGGAATCCCCATCCCAATCAACAAATATTTTTCCCCGGAATAATTTTTGAGAAAGAGATTTTGTTCTATTTCCGGTTCCAATTCACTAATGGAGAATATAATTTGCGGAAATGAGGATTGGGAAAAAACCAATGGGAATTGGGGAATCCCAAAAATGTTTTTAAGAAAAGTCCAAACCCAATTTTAAACAGAAACTGTAACGAGTAGTTCTAAACCTAACATGTAAACGAAAATATATAATCTATATTTCAAAATATAAATAAAATTATATAACCAAAGGTAAAGCATAGCAAAGAAAATAGAAAGAGACTAACTAGATAGAAGATGTTGAAGTAGTTAAGTGAATTAGTAAGAAATAAGGATTAAAAAAATTTAAGATGTATTATGTTAATATATTATAACGTTAAATGATATAACTAAATTATATGTATGTATATATATATATATATATATGTACATATGTATGTATGTATGTATGTATGTATATATATTGTATATAATAAAAAATTTAGGGTTTCTGGTTTTTCCTGGAAAATAAAATCTATTCCAATCCCCAACTTGCTTCCTCGAAAATTTTTCCCATCCCTGATATTTTCTCCCCAATTCTTTGATTCCCATACCCAATTTCAACATACCTTAAAAATCAATTCGATAATTGGGTTTCCCTGATGAATAAACACCCCTAGTTAAGACTATAGCCTGGCTTACTAAATAATTTTCTGCATTCTTTAATACAAGGTCTCAGTGTTTCTAACACTTGAAAATTGCCCTTAATCTAATTCACCAACAATCGGGAGTCAGATTCAATCTTAAGACTATCTATATCACCTCTACTGAAACACCAGGATTTTTCTCAGAGTAACCATACATATTGAGTTACCATTGCTTAATGAGCAAATTCCATTGAATGTGCTTCAGTATTTTGTTGTTGGTTTCCCTAGAAAACTGCTCTCTTTGCCAAGCTTACTTGAAGTCGTGAACACAATTGTTGATAATACTAGCTTTTTACCTGGGGCGTGTTGGGTGGAGTTTCTTAAAATATGGCCTTGTTGCGCCATTTCTAGATCATCTAGGCTATAACAGTGAAGGTAGTGCCCTCAAACTTATGTATTAATATTGATATTAATCTACTACTACCATTGAAAGTTTATATGAAGCAGGTCCTTCAAATCAGGTTGAATATAGTTCTAAACTTCGTTACTGCTATTGCAGTTCCTCAAAATGTGTTCCTTGTTTACCTGAGTTGCTCCACAGGTTGGCACGCCTCCAAACACAGTTGGACTTGTGTCATTACAGGTTGGGCAGTAAACGTTATCCCCAATGTTCCCCTTGACTGGATTTTCTCAGCATGCAGACGGCAATGAGTTGCCATAAAAAATAGAGAGTGCATTGGGGACACTTAAGCTTCCAAATGTTCTTCCAAACAAGGCAAGGTTAAGCCAAGTTGTTGCTATGAAATTTATAAATTAAAGCAACCTTGAAGTCTCCTGTTTTATCCCAATTCCACAGAGAGTTCTCATGCTCACTGTTCAATAGAACTCTGATACCTACGATTCCACAAAAAACCATGTCAGGCAACAAGTTCTTAAAAAGAGATCAATCCCAGGAACCATCCTCAAGCATAAAAGATCCACAGTCTAATGCTCTTTGCCACAAGAATAAGGCTAGAGGAATACAGACCAGGTTGGAAGAGCCAAAAATGCGTTTTCGTCCTTAAGGGTGGACAGGAATAACCTAAGACGAATGACCTCTTGAGACACATTGGGGACATGGAAGGTAGAACTCATTTCTAAAAAAATCTATAATGTGTGGTCCAAGGGACTCTCATTGCTCCTCCTATAGAAGGAAGGGAGCATAACCAACATGTTAGGCTTGATCTCAAAATTTGCCTCTCTTAACCTCGAAATAATAATAGCCAAATTATGCTTGAAGACATTGGTTAAGTGTCAGCTCATCGTCTATGGGTGGGTTAGGTCTAAGGGGCTCTTGTCTAAAATGATATTGGGCTTGATATCCATGGTGATCACATGGTGAAATAGGATTCGTAGAGGAAATATGAGGGATAAGAGGATTATTTGGATCACCTATCTCCTCAAGAAGATCTACTAAATTCCTAAAGTGTCGTGCAATCTTATCGCATTTAGGATTAAATGGAATTAAGGGATTTCTAAGGGATCTCCCACCAAGCATACAACACTATCCTAACTTCAGCCACTTCGACCCCCGAAAACTTCAACAATCCTAAAACTATAACAAATAAGCCACAATCCTAGAAAGTCTACAAAAAACAAAAACAAAAACAAACTAATAAAGCTAAACAAGCAAACAAGCAAAATACGAAAAGTAGCTAAACAAGCAAACAAGCAAAGTACGAAAAGTAAACACAATTGCTCAAAAAGAAATAAAAACAAAGATAGATAAGCGAGTATCGAAGCAAGATAATATATAAAAGAAGTAAGATAAGTGAAAACTAAACAAACTATAAAAAAAAGAAAGAAAAACAAATAAAGCAACTACCAAAACACACAAGCAAATAATGTAAACCATCGTGCCTCCCCGGCAACAGTGTTAAAAACTTGTTGTGCTTTTTTGGTGCAAGCCCTAAAAGACTCGCCAGCGTATGGATCATGCAATATAATGAGTACTAATGCTAGTGTCGAACCATAGGGAGGCGTGAAATGTGGAAAGATCCTATCCTAGTATATTATAGAAGAAGCCTTAAAAGAAACCTAAACTAAGCATATTTTTTGTACTTTTTGGATTTTTGAGAGTTAAGGGAAAATAAAAGGGACTACAATATGAATGCTAGAAAAGAAAAGTTGAGAACTAAGCTAACCTAGGGGGATTAAATCTATGTGAACGTGACAGTATGACCTACACTTGCGAATTGGTGACTTTCTACCTCTTTCCTACGGGATTCGGGAATTGGCTTATGTAAGTGATGCTGTAATACTAAGCAACTAGGTAATATCCTAATTACGCCCAAGGACTCGGTGTGGGTCTGTCTATAAGGTGCACACTTAGAGCTACAGCGTGGTCCTTATGTACCTAAGGCCATAGGAGGGACTAGAAAGCTACCTAGATGTCCTAGAATAAATCTACCCTAGCTTCTAAACCATTAGCTATATTTAAAGCTAAGACCTAGAATTACTATGGTCGACTGTACCTATCCGGACTCTTATTAGCTGGATTTAAAGCTAAAGGGGACTCAATCTAGGCTAGTCCTAACTCATGCACAGTCATTTTAGGGACATTATAGCATATTGATGTCTAATAAGTGCAATCCTACATGTTCTAGGCTAAGGTGTTGTGAATATGTTGACCTATCCACTATTCAAACATTAACTAGTTTGATTTGCACCATTAAAAAATAATTGGCAATCAACATGTAGTAAGATTGCAACTATATCCATTATAAAGCATGCTTACACTCATATAGACATGAACATAGCAAATCTACTTCATGCAATCCAAAAGCACACACATAGACATGCAGATTAGATGGATTAAAGGTGTTCTATAGCAAATACACTCCAATTTATATACATAATACTCATTCAAGCATTAAATCAAACACAAAGACATGGATTGAAATAAAGCCATTCACACTAAGAACAAAGTATGTATATGTGTGTGTGTGTGTGTGTATATATATATATATATATATATATATATATATTTATATAAGCCAATAGAATCCCATAACAAAGAGTATGAAAATCAACCCATTACATAAGCTTAGTCACCCTAATCTTTCTACGCAAGCATAAGATAAAAGAGAATGAAAGAGGGTTGAGAAAGCTACCCTTCCATCCTTGCTTGTTTCTCTACAATCTTGAACAAATTTTCACCAAATGATATAGTAATCCTCCAAAATCAACTTAGATCTAAATGGGTATATGTGTTAATGTGTGTATTGAAAGTGGGTGAACGTAGGGTTTAGTGTGTGAGAAGTGGGTATATGAATGGAAGGCGAAAAGAGGTTGAATGATTCTCAAAATGGGCTAAAAAAGGGATTAAATAGTACGGCTTTCATGTCCACCCAGGGGCCTTGGCTGATCAACCGGCAAGCACCTTGGTCAACTAGTCTAAGGGCCTTACATTTTGTTTTGGCTAGTCAACTAGATCGGTCGACCATCCCTAAAGGAGGGTTGACTACCCAGGTCAAAAACTTGGCAAATTTTCCTCGCGTTACTTTCATTTCACCCCAGTTGCATTTTTCTTCACCTGAGTGCCTCCAAAAGCTGCTGCTCCCACATCTCGAGCTCCTCGAGCTTGAATCCAACATCAAATCGTCATCAATTCAAGTTCCAAACTTTGACCTATCTTTACCAAAAACTAGAAATAAGCATGCATTAGTGTAGCGTTTATCTTTAAACTCAACTATGTACAGTTGTATGCACTGAAGCCTATCTCTAGCATCTATATTATACGATTATATTAATGCATCTCTTAAAGCTTAAAACACCTCTTAAACATAGATAAATGACGATGCTAACACACATAAAAACACAACACATCCAAAAACACAGCACTTTAACACCTCCAAACCTTCTCCTTGCTTGCCCTCAAGTAAGCCTAATATTAAGTTTGTTTCTAGGCCGATGCAAAGGGTTACCTAAAGGATTGATTCGCTATCAAGGTTAGCCTAAGAAGCATGAAGAGGGCATTCCTATTGTGGAGAGATCCCCAAGCCTCTTTGGATTCTTCTCTACAAATAAAAGGTCTCGAACCTTGTGGGAAGTTCCCAAGTAGCCAAACCACCACATGCTTAGGATTGTAAACACGTACTCGGGAAGTTGATATTTCATGCCCCCTCAACTAGCATGGCCTCTTTAATATGCACAATGCCTTAAGACAAGAAGAGAGAATATAAATACACAATGGCTTATAAAAGCCTTATTCACATATCTACAAAGAGGATAGCTTGTGCTAAGTTGACAGGGTGTCAGTTATGCACTTATTCACAAAACTTTTTAGAGCTTTTGACGTTTTCCCTTTTAATTTTTTTTATTTTTTTAACTTTTTGATGTTTTTGCACCCTTTTGCCTTTTTCATTTTTTCTCGATTTTTTATACTTTGCTTTGTATTTACGCAAAAAGAAAGTAAAAGAAAGGCTAAGGCATATGAAAAAGAATCAATCAAGGAAGGCGCACTCACATCAACAACCCTTTTTCTTTACTTCTTCCTACCAAGCTATAGGGTGGATACAAGGGACATTCTTAAAGGTACTTACTTCCCACAACTTTCAAGGGCATTCCCTTCAAGACCTGATTTTCAATCCACTTCATTTACTTCCCCACAATGCTTCTCACATTCAACAATCAATTGAGTCAATCACAATAGCCAACACAATGATTGACCAAGAAATATACAACTCTACATACATCAAAATTTGAAAAATTTTCACCATTTTTAACCAAATAATGCAATCTACCCCAAGAAAAAACAAAACTATAAGACGAAACCCCTACACCCTAAACCTAAAGTTTGGTTGTCCTCAAGCAAATAGAGCAAAGTAGATAAACAAGCAAATTGGCATAACAAAGTAAGTAAGAATAGTGGGGATAGGGTAGAAACATGGGAAACAAGTAGAGAAAGGATATATATAACCTTGCATTGCTTTCAAAGCTCTTCATGCCAATTATAAATCACCATAATACTAACCTTGTGACTCATAAACCACTAACACTCACAAAGAAAAAAAGGTAAGTAGCATTGCCTATGCAAGCTTGCATTGACATACGCAATAATAAGCAATGTTGTATCTTATAGGATAAAGGATCAGAATTCAGCACTTTGGTGTAGGTGAAGGAAAAAGAAACAAATAATGAAAGACAAGAAAATAAGAACAAAATTGCAAAATTGAACCTAGGTTGCCTCCTAGTAGCACTAACCACAATGCTATCAGCCAGGCAATCATTTTCCCTTCATCAATCTCCATAAATGGGGTCTTGAAGCATTAAAACCTCTACACGAGCCATGCGCGGATCATATGCATGCTTCAAGCGCTACGCGTCGACTGTCAACCCATGGTTATCCTTCTAGTCTTTATTCTTGACCACTCCAGAAGGGTAGACAACCAACACTTCATAAGGACTATCCCATCATGTCTTGAGTTTACCTAGAAAGAGCTTCAAACGTGAGTTAAATAACCAAACTTTATTGAAGGGAGAGAATGATTTCTTAAGAATATGTTTATCATAGATCCTTTTATCCTATCCTTATAAAGTCTGGCGTTCTTATACACCTCGTATCTAAGCTCTTTTAATTTCGCTAGATCAAGCTTCCTTTTCTCACCTACTCTTGTCAAATCAAAGTTTAGGGCCTTGATTGCCTAATAATCTCTATGTTCAAGTTCTACCGATAAGTGACAAGCTTTCCCATAAACTAATCTATATGGAGACATACTAATGGGAGTCTTAAAAGCGGTACGATGTCCTACAAAGCATCATTTAACCTAATAGACCAATCCCTCCTATTAGGCCTAACCATTTTCTGTAAAACGTGCTTAATCTCTCTATTGGACACCTCTACTTGTCCATTAGTTTGCAGGTGATAAAGGGTAGCAACCTTATGGGTAACCGAATATCTCCTCAACAAGGCTTCTATTGTCTTATGTAAACTACCATCACTAATCAAGACCCTAGGGACTCCAAATCTGGATAAAATGTTCTCCTTAATAAACTTCACTGCTACCTTATGGTCATTAATTCGTGTGGGGATAGCCTTAGCCATTTTAGGCACATAATCAACGGCAACCAAAATGTATTAGTACCTAGAGGAAAATGGAAATGGACCCATGAAATCTATACCCTAAACATTAAAAAGTTCACATAGAAGAATAAGGCATCATGTTTCTTCTAGAGATGGACTTGGATTGTTGACAACTAACACACTTGTTACAATATTCTTCGACATCCCTAAAGATAGTAGGCCAAAACAATCCACATTGTAAGACCTTCGTGGCAGTCTTCTTTCCACTAAAATGCCCACCATGTCCTTCATCATGACACATACTCAACACGCTCTCAAACTCGTCCTCTGGTACACATCGGCGAATCACTTGATTCGCACATACTTTGAAAAGATAGGGATCCTCCCAAAATAAATGTCTCACTTGTGCTAGGAACCTATTTCTTTCTCTCTCTATTCTCCCAATGGGAGGGAAAATGCCCTGTGGAAAAATAATTGACAATATGAGCAAACCATGGTACGTGATGAAAGACGGCAAGTAATTGCTCGTCGGTAAAGGAATCACGAAAAGGGAATGGATCACTAGAAGACTCATTAACAAGACAAAAAAGATGATCCGCTACTAAATTCTCACTATCTTTTTTATCCCAAATTTCAATGTCAAACTCTTGAAGAAAGAGGAACCAACTAATCAAGTAGGGCTTAGACTTTTTCTTAGTTAACATATCCCTTAATGTTGCATGATCAATGTAGACAATCACTTTAGACCCTAGGATGTACAACTTAAACTTGTCAGGCAGCTGGATGATTAGGGAGAAAGATAAGAAAGATGTAAGCCTATCAAAAGCCTTAACTCACTCGTCATTGAACTCAAATAGGAAATCTTGCACTAAAACCCTAGACAAGGGTCATTCAATATGGATAAAATCCTTGATAAACCTACGGTAGAATCCTGCATGCCCTAGAAAAGATCTAACATCCTTAACAAACTTAGGGGCAGGTAACTTCTCAATCAATTCTACCTTAGTTGGGTCAACGTAAATGCCACTAGATGAAATGTGACCCAAAACTATCCCTTGCTGCACCATGAAGTGAGATTTCTCTTAACTCAACAGTAAGTCCTTCTACACATAACAGTCTAAGACTAAAGAGAGGTAACTTAAGCACTCATCAAAACTATCACAAAAAACTAAAAAGCCATCCATGAAGATATCTAAATGCTTCTCTATCATGTCACAAAAAATGGCCATCATACACCTCTAAAACATCGTTAGGGCATTACATAGACCAAAGGGCATCCTTTTGTAGGCAAAAGTGCCATAGGGACAAGTAAAGTTGGTCTTTTCCTTGTTATCGGGAAACACAGGGATCTAATTACTCTAAGGAACATGAAAGCATGACTAAGTTGACCTTAATTACTTTTCAAGATGAAGTGAAATAGATTTAAATAACAAAAAATCCAATATGTAAAAATTGTAGCAAGAATGACTAAAAATGTGAATTATGAATTTTCAAAGGGTCATTAAATTTCACTATGAATCTTGTATATAATTAACTAGTTCTTTACTCTTTTTGCTCATAATAGTGAAGATATAATATGATCATCACATGGATCAATAAACAGCTAACGTATACTGTTGTTCTATAGGAGCGGTATGTCACACCCCAATGATGCAATTGCCATTTAGGCCGCCACTGGCGAAGATGACGAGGCTCATAAGGAGGCACATGTGTCACTTTCCTTGGAATATCTAGAAGATTCCATAGATATGAACAAATATGGTAAGGATTTTGACTTATTCTTAATCCCCTTAATTATACGATATTCTATTGTAATTGATTGTAGAGTTTCCCTGATTGATTTCAAAATCCCCTAATTCATGTAAAAGAGTCTAAAAGATAGTGCTAGCCATTAGATCAAGACAATCATAGCCATTCATTTCCTAGAGGATATGTATAAATAGCTTAGCTTCTCATTTGTACAGGACACACAGAAAAGTTTGAGAGTAATACAAAGCCTTATTCTCTCATCTCTTTATTCCGCTGCTTTACTCTTTATCTTGCAAACTTCCTTTGTTTGTGGTTTTGTTGGCTGACTTAGCCACTTTTGCTTGAGAAAAGTGTCTAAGTGCCACACGTTACCCTTGGGATAGGCCAAAGGCTTGACAAGTGGTTACCAAAGCCGAGGTTACATTCTAGGTGTTTGTGATTTTGCTTCTTTGAAGGATGTCTTCTTCAGGTGTTAAGAAGAACACTGATGTCGGCCATGATGAGAGGGGAATATAAGCCCTAACACCTGCAGTAACCAAAGGCACAAGAAGGGGAAGTCTCGAGATGTGCAAGTCACTTTTGAGGTGTATTTGACAAGAGCAGAAAAGGCCCTAGTTAAGTTCATAACGAAGATGCAGTAGCTTGGGTTTTACGATGAAAAGGCACTAGGTCAGGGGAACTTATGGGAAGAGCTCCAAAAGCTTCAAGCTCATGTGCAAACAATAAAAATGATGGCTCAACAAGCACTGACAGAGAAGGAGACCCTGGCCGATTGGTTATAAGGTAGAATGGCTGAACAAGACAATATCCTTGAGGAGATGAAGAAGGATTGGGCTATGTGTAGAGAGGCAATAGCCTATGGCACACCAACTTTCTACTATGCACCAAAGGTGGATATGTTGAGACCTAGTTTCCATCGTGGGAAATGTGAATAAAAAGAGGTGGACAACTTCTTTTGGCAGGTTGTGCAATACTTCGAGGCAATAGGGTTAGAGAATGACACAAGCTGTGTCAAGACAGCAACACTCTACTTCACTGAGGATGTAGCTTTATGGTGGCCCATGAAGCACCAAGGGCTCAAGGAGGCAAACAAAGACTTATGCACTTGGGCTATATTTAAGGAGGATGTGTATGCTCAATTTTATTCGGAGAAAGCAGAATGGGATGCTCGTGACAAGCTTAGCGTCCTAAAACACACAAGGACTATTCACGACTATGTCAAAGAATATGTTTCCCTTAAACTTTGGGTACGTAACAAGCCAGATTATGACCACATGTATGACTTTGTTAAGGGTTTACAGCCATAGGCCCAACAAGAAGTTAGGATGAGAAGGCCAAAAACCTTTACTAGAGTTCAAGACAAGGGACAATTCCTCCAACAAACCCAAGAACAACTTTAAAGGCAAAGGTGAGGGAGATAAAAATCCCAAAGGACAAGATAAGTTGTCCTCTAACCAAGATGGAAAGAAAGACAAGAAGCCCTTTAGTTGCTACTTTGTGGAGGACCTCATGTGTGGCGAGAGTGCCTAAAGAGACAGACCCTCAACTCATTATTGGAGAAACATGAGAAGGCGACCGAGTCACACGTAAGTTCTTTGCAATTGCTCAATGCTCTAAACATCAAGCCAACCATGATGACTATGCCTAAAAGTGGCTTGATGTATGTAGAAGTGTTGATTCATGACAAGACCACCATGGCCATGTTAGATACCGGAGCTTCCCACAACTTCATGGCAGAAGATGAAGCTAAAAGGTTGGGGCTTATCATTAACAAGTCTCAAGGGTCGCTCAAGACGATCAATTCTGCCCCTCAACCGTTGTCACGTATGGCTAAAAATGTTTCGTTAACCATTGGTATATGACAGGGGGATGTAGACTTCACAGTGGTACCTATGAACGACTTCAAGGTTGTCCTTGGCATGGAATTCTTTAGACGAGACAAGGCCGTTCTCACCCCCCACCTTGAACAAATAGTACTCATGGGGAGAAGGCCCCATGTATGGTACCAGCTAAAGTTCAAGAAATGCCAGAAACAAAACTCCTATCAACCATACAAGTTGACAAAGGTCTACGACATAGACGGGCAACTTAGCAATTATGAAGGAGGACGTAGGTGAACCTATGCCAGGAGAAGTGCCCAAGGAGATTACCAAAGTCCTTCTGGAGTTTGAAGATGTTAAGCCATTTGAGTTGCCAAGGAAGCTACCACCTAGGAGAGAGGTGAACCACGAGATTGAATTGATTCCTGGTGCCAAACTATCCGCTAAAGCACTTTACCGAATGGCCCATTCAAAATTAGAGGAATTAAAGAAGCAAGTCAAGGAGTTGCTCGATGCGGGGTTTATTCGACCATCGAAAGCTCCTTATGGTGCACCTGTGTTGTTCCAAAAGAAGCAAGATGGCTTACTCCACTTATGTACAGACTATCGTGCCCTCAACAAGGTAACGGTAAAGAATAAGTATCCTATCCCTTTGATAGTAGATTTGTTTGATTAGTTGGGTAAGGCAAGGCTCTTCACCAAACTTGACCTTCACTTGGGATACCATCAAGTGAGGGTTGTTGTGGAAGACGAACCTAAGATGGTGTGTGTAATAAGGTATGGATCATTTGAATATTTGGTTATGCCGTTTGGTCTCATTAATGCCCCGGTAACCCTTTACACTTTGATGAACAAGATTTTCCACCTTTACTTGGATCAGTTCGTAGTGGTCTATTTGGATGATATTATGATATATAGTCAAACTCTGGAGGAGCATGCCAACCACCTATGCACTGTTTTCAAGGTGTTGAAATAAAATGAGTTGTACGTAAAGAAAGAAAATTGCTCTTTTGCTCAACAAAGAGTACATTTTCTTGGTCATATCATTGAGGGTGGAAAATTGAAGATAGACCCAAAGAAGATTCAAGCTATCATGGACTAGGAAGCACTAACCAAAGTAAGTGAATTACATTCTTTTCTTGGGTTGGTAAACTATTAGAGGCAGTCCATCATTGACTATTCAAAAAAAGTAGCCCCACTTACCGAGCTTCTCAAGAAAAGCACTTGTTGGAAATGGAGTAAGACTTGCCAAGATACCTTTGAAGAGCTAAAGAATGCTATTGCCAATGAACCTGTCATAAGCTTAGCTGACCCTGAGAAGCCGTATGAGGTCCACACAGATGCCTTCAAATTTGCCATTAGAGGCGTCCTCATGCAAGATCACCATTCAATTGCCTATGAGAGTCAGAAGCTTAATGACACTGAAAGAAGATACATGATGCAAGAAAAAGAAATGATAGCCATTATCCATTGCCTAAGGGTGTGGCGCCATTATTTGCTGGGATCTACACTCGTGGTCATGATAGATAATGTTGCTATGAGTTACTTTGAAACCCAAAAGAAGTTAACTTCGAAGCATCGAGGTGGCAAGAGTTCCTTGCTGAGTTCGACTACAAATTAGAGTACAAGCCTAGGAAAGCCAACTTGGTGGCCAACGCCTTAAGCCACAAAGCAAAATTCCACCACATGAAGAAAGATGACACCTTGGTTGACAAGATCAAGGAAGGTATGTCCCAAGATTCCATTGCTAGTAGTCTAGTCAACCTTATCAGGGAAGGGAAGACAAGATAATTTTTGGAGAAAGACGACTTGCTATACACCATAGGGCACCGCATATGTGTCCCAAGGTAGGGGAATCTGCGAAGGGACTTGATGAAGGAATGTCATGACTCAAAATGGGCTAGTCATCCGGGCCAATTATGCACAGGAGCTCGATTAGAAGCTTCATACTACTGGCCATACATGAGGAATGGCGTTAAGTCATATGTGAAGACATGTTTGATTTGCCAACAAGACAAAGTTGACAATCAAGCACCTGGAGGATTACTTCAAGCCCTTCTTATACCAGAGAAATCATGGGAAATAGTGACCATGGACTTCATTATCGCTTTACCAATATCAGAAGGGTATGGAAGTGTCATTGTGGTCATGGACAATTTCTCAAAGTATGCCATATTCATACCTAGCCCAACTGATTATACTACAGAACAAACAGCCAAGCTCTTGTTCATACTTATGATAAAGTACCGGGGACTACCACGGCACATTATTTCTAACCGTGACCCAAGGTTTACTAGTAAGTTATGGTCTGAACTCTTTAAACTCTTAGGGTTAGATTTGCACTACTCGACAAGCTTTCACCCTCAAACTGATGGGTAGACCGAAAGGGTCAATGCCTTGTTGGAGTTATATTTGAGGCACTTTATTGGGGCCAACCAGAAGAATTGGCAGGGCTACTTGATGTGGCCCAATTTTCCTACAATCTTCAAAGGGGTGAAGCAACAAGTAAGAGTCTATTTGAAGTAGTGATAGGCCAACAACTCCTTGCCCCATTCACTCTTGCATTGGAGTCCACCTATTAGGGAAGTAGTCCCTCAGCCTTCCAGATAGCTAAGGAATGAAAGGAACAAGATGATTTGACAAGGGCCTATCTTGACAAAGCAGCCAAAAAGATGAAAAAGTAGGTTATAAGGGAAGAAGAAATGTCTCCTTTCAAGTTAGGGACAAAGTCATGATGAAGTTTCTACCACAACAATTCAAGGCATTCCGAAAGGTGCATAAAGGACTCATTTGTAAGTATGAAGGGCCTTATAAGGTGATAAAAAAGATTGGTGACATTTCTTACAAGCTAGACTTGTCACCAAAGCTAAAGATCCATCCAGTATTCCATGTAAGCATGTTGAAACCATACCATGAAGATAAGGAGGATCCAAGCCGAGGGGAATCCAAAAGACCACTAACGGCCGTGGTAGACTCTTATGACAAAGAGATTGACTTCATAAAAGCCGATTGCATAATTCACAAGAGAGGAGTACATCCTCGATGCGAGTACTTGGTACAATGGAAGGGCTTGCCATCAAGTGAGGCAAGTTAGGAACCAGTAGACTCCCTGTGGCAATTTTACAAAAGAGATTGAAGGGTATCATGAAGGGAACACGACGAAGATGTTCGCGGGAATAGGTGGGGGAGAATGTCACACCCCAATGATACGATTGCCGTGTAGGCCACCACTTGGCGAAGATGACATGGCTCACAAGGAGGTAAGCATGTCACTTTCCTTTCTTGGAATGTCTAGAATATTCCATAGATATGAACAAATATGGTAGGGATTTTGAGTTATTCTCAATCTCCTTAATTATGTGATAATCTGTTGTAATTTATTGTAGAATTTCTCTAATTGATTTGCAATAGAATTTCCCAAATTGATTTGCAAAATCCCCTAATTGATGTAGAAGAGTCTAGAAGATAATGTTAGCCATTAGATCAAGATAATCATAGCCATTCATTTGCTAGAGGAAATGTATAAATAGCTTAGCTTCTCATTTGTCTAGGACACACATAAAAGTTTGAAAACAATACAAGGCTTTATTCTCTCATCTTTTTATTCCACTGCTTTACTCTTTATCTTGCGAATTTCCTTCGTTTGTGGTTTTGCAGGCTGACTTAGCCACTTTTGCTTGAGAAAAGTGTCTAAGTGCCACATGCTGCACTTAGGATAGGCCAAGGGCGTGACAAGTAGCTAGTTGTTGACTCAATAAAATTCTAGTGAGTAAGCAAGCCACTTTAGGGCCTAGTAAATACTTCAATTTGCTAGGGTCCTAGGATCCAAAATTTAGCACTAGATCCAAAATTTAGTAAACATCACTTCAACTAATCAATCGTTGTTGTGTTGCTTCTTGCTAGGATAATTGTAAGATGTAAACTTCACATTGAGAAGAGAAACAAAAGTCAAGATGGATGAGATCTTCCTGCATGAAATCTTGACAATGCATGCAATGTTTAAAAATGAAATAAGCTTCAAGATTTGTTTTGACAAGCCATGCACACAAAATTGGAAGCAAGAGTAAAATCAATGCATAGGAAATTAAAGAAGCACACAAAGTCCTCATAAGTATTTAATACCCACTTGAAAAGATTTGTACCTATGGTAATAGGGTGGTAAATTTTGTCAAAGCTTGTTTGAAATTCTTGCTCCAATTTTGTCTATAACTAGCAAGATCCAGGAGAAGACAATTCATCCTAAGCAAGAAGTAACAATAAGCATTTAGAGAGAATATATATAGAGTTTCTCCTAAGTGTTTATTTCTTCCACTTGCTCTATATATTAGTATGAGAGTGAGTTTCTCCTATTATAAAAGAAAGTAATATTACTCTCTCCTTATTAGGTTGTAAAAACTTTTACACAGTGAAATTCTCTTACTTGCCCGTGATTTTTCCTTCAATTTATCTGAGGGTTTTCCACGTAAAATTTTGATATCTTAATTATCTAATTTTTCTCATTTCCTATTTTAGTTGTATGATTTTACTTCGACAACCCTGTCATTCCACTGTGCCATGCCCTAACAGTGGTATCAGAGTCACAAGTTGGCAGTGTTGTTACTATTCACATATTACTAAATACAGTTATGGGCTGTCACTTTACATGGTACTATTCATATATAGTACTATTCACAGTTAAATAGAAGGTGCAAAATCAACTCAAGAAGTAAATCATCATCAACACTATGGCGGCAAAATTCGAATAGAGAAGTTCAACGAGAGTAATTTCTCCCTATGTACATTGAAGATGAAGGCCATTCTAAAGAAGGATAATTGTCTTGCAGCAATTGGAGACAAGCCAGCAAGAGTAACCGACGAAAAGTTGAAAGTGATAGACAATGTTGCTAAGGCCAATTTACACTTAACGTTGGCATATTCAGTGTCATCGAGCGTCGAATAAAAAAATTAGCAAAAGAAAGTTGGGATACACTGACTAAATTGTACGAAACTAAGTCACTTCATAACAAGATCTTCTTGAAGATGAGACTTTATACTCTTCGAATGGGGAAGACCACACCGATTACAGAGCATATTAATACCTTAATTATTCTGCTTTCTCAATTCACCTTGTTGGGTCATAAAATAAAGGAGCTTGAACGTGCAGAAATCCTACTTCAAAGTCTATCGAACTCGTATGATCAACTCATCATCAACTAAACCAACAACATTCTCACAGATTGTCTAGTCTTCAACAATGTTGCAGTTGCTACTCTGGAAAAAGAGTCTAGGTGCAAAAACAAGAAGGATAGACTAGGAAGCTTAAAACAAGTAGAGGTGTTAATGATGACGAAAGACAGACCAACGAAACATGGCTTGAGTAAGAGCCACAATCATGGTAGATCGAAATCTTGATTCAGGAAGACTATAAAATGTTACAACTGTGGCAAGAAAAGGCACGTCAAGAAGGATTATTAATGTAACAAGACAACTCCCCAAAGCACAAACTCTCAAAGATGTGTTGCAAATACCTCTGGTGATGGAGATGTTTTGTACAACAAAGCAGCAATGATTTCCACGAAGGCAAAAAGAGCTCACTAATGTATGGATACTAGATTCAGAAGCGACATGGCACATGACCTCTCGTCAAGAATGGTTTCAAACATATGAACTATGCTCTGGAGGATCTATTGTACATAGTGAATGATTATTCCTTAAAGATTATTAGAATTGGTACCATCAAAATAAAGATGTACAGTGATACAGTTTGCCCCATTCAAGGAGTAAGGCATGTGAAGGGCTTGAGAAAGAATCTGTTATCTCTTGGACAATTGGATGACCTCGATTGCAAAACCCATATCAAGGCCGGGATTATAAAGGTCATCAAAGGTGCACCTATAGTGATCAACGTAGAAAAAATCATAGTAAATCTATACATGCTTTTGGGAGATATGTTACAAGATGTAGATGTATTAGTTACATTAGCCAACCAAGAAGAATCAACGATAATATGGCATTGCAAACTTGGCCACATGTCGGAACGAGTTGTGAAGATTCTCTTGGAGCGTAATCTCTTACCTGGGCTTAAGTTGGGTAAATTTACTGCTTTGTGAGCATTGTGTGATGAGTAAGTAGCACAGATTTCTTATCAGGAGATCTACTACCAAAACTAAACATATACTGGAATTGATTAACTTAGACGTATAAGAAACATTGGTCTTAGCCCTGGGAAGAGCAAAGTATCTTATATTTCATTGATGACTACTCAAAGAGATTGTAGGTACCCAATCAAGAACAAGTCAGATGTGTTTCCATTATTCAAGGAGTACAAAATGTGGGTTGAACTTCAATCCAGGAAAAAGATCAAGAGTTTGAGAATAGATAATAGAGGAGTACAAAACAAGAATTTTTTGGCATTTTACAAGTAAGAAGATGTTCAAAGGCAGTTTACTATTCCATATATGCCTCAGCAAAATGAAATTAAAGAGAGGATGAATAGAACTTTCCTTGAAAGAGCAAGAGCGATGTTGGAAACTACAAGTCTAGCCAAGTCACTTTAAACAGAAGCAGTCAGAACCGCTTGTTACCTGATAAACCGATCACTATCAACTGCAATTGGGTTGAAGACATCAATGGAGATGTAGACCGATAAACCCGTAGATTATTCTACTTTACATGTTTTCAAATATCCTGCATACATGATATAATTCCCAAGGAAGAATGAAGCTAGATCTAAAATCTAGGAAATGCAAATTCTTGGGATATACTAAATGTGTTAAGAGTTATCGCCTATGGAATCCCACAAACCACAAGGTTCTTGTCAGCAGAGGTGTGATCTTTGCAGAGGGTCAACTACTAAGTGAAAAATATGATAACACTAGAAAGGAGACTATAGTAGTACAACTTGAAAATGAACCAGAACAAGGACATGCTTCTCTAAAGCAGCATAGGGGCACGAGGAAAAAGAACTAAATGAAACCGAGGTTATAGAAGTTTGACATTCATTGTGTCAGACAGCAAGACCAGTATGGCACTTGGATTATATCATGGCAAGCAATGCTACATACCGTCTTCTAATGAAGGATGAAGAACCATCAACTTATCACGAGCTTGTAAATAGCCTTGACATTGCACTATGGATGATAGTAATGTAGGAAGAAATTGAGGCCTTATGCAGAAACAAAACACGGTAACTTGTTTCACTACCACCCAAAAGGAAAGCAATCGACAACAAATAGGTCTATAAGATTAGCAATGACCAAGTGAAATGACATTGTGCGAGACTAAAGGTGAAAGGATTTGCTCAAAAAGAAGGTATCGACTTCAACGAGATCTTTTCTCCTGTGTTCAACTTACAATTGTTTGAATAGTCTTGGCTGTATGTACTGTGTTTGATTTACATCTAGAACAGTCAGATGTAAAGATGATTTTTCTTATGGAAAATTTGAAGAAGAGATTTGTATGCTTCAATTAGAAGGATTTGTTGAGAAAGGAAAAGAAAAGTTGGTTTATAGGTTAACCAAATCTTTGTACGGTCTAAAGCAGATACCAACATGTTGGTACAAGAGATTTAATTCCCTTATAATTAGCCTCAGGTACAACAAACGTAGCTCAGACCATTGTCCATATATGATGATTTCATCATTCTGCTGTCGTACATGGATGACATGCTGGTAGCAGGCCCTAACAAAAATCGCATCCAAGAATTGAAGGCATAGTTGGCTGAGGAGTTTGACATGAAGGATTTGGATCTAGAAAATAAGATTTTAGGGATACGAATTCACCAAGACAAAAAAAAGGTAGAAAAGTATAGATTTCCCAAAAGAACAACTCCAGGAAAATCTTTTAGCACTTCAACATGCAAGATTGTAAAGAAATCTCGACCCTACTTTCTGTTAACTATAAATTATCCTCAATTATGTGCCCTAGCAGTAAAGTAAGATGATGGATGTCTCAAGTACCGTGTGCATTGGCAGTGGGAAGTCTCATGTTAACTATGATATGTATGAGACCAGATATTACTTAAGTTGTTAGAATAGTCAGTCAATTTATGATGAATCCTAGTAGAGAGCATTGAACGTAGTCAAGAGAACCTTGAGATATATAAAAGGAACCTTGGATGTTGCATTATGTTATGGAGGATTAAAATTTACTTTTAAGGACTTTGTTGATTTAGATTTTATAGGTGATTTCGATAAACGAAAGTCTACTATTGGCTATGTGTTTACACTTGTAAGAGGAGTAGTAAGCTAGATATCCAAGTTATGGACTGTTATGGTATTTTCTACAAAAAAGGTAGAGTATATAGTAGCTACACACGCCTGTAAAGAAGAAATTTGGATTCAGAGGTTAATGGAGAAACTAGGGCACAAACAAGAAAAGATTCCCTTGTATTGTGATAGTCATAGTTCCTTGTGCATTGCAAAGAATCCAGCCTTTCATTCCAGGACAAAACACATAAGTGTTTAGTATTACTTTGTTCGTGAAGTAGTGGAGGAAGGAAGTGTGGACATGCAAAAATTCATATTAACAAGAACTTAGTAGATAATATGGCGAAGCTGATCAACTTTGACAAGTTCATTTGGAGTAGATTCTCTTATGGCGTAGCAAAGACATAAGCAACATGGAACAAGCAAATTTGGAGAGATTTGAGAATAGATCAAAGTGAACTTTAAGTGAGAGAACGTGAGATGTAAAGTTCACATTGAGAAGAGAAACAAAAGTCAAGGTGGATGAGATCTTCTAGTATAAAATCTTGACAAAGCATGGAATGATTGAAAGTGAAATAAGCTTCAAGATTTGTTTTGACAAGCTACACACACAGTTTTGAAAGCAAGAGTAAAATTAGTGCACGGTAAATTGAAGAAGCATACAAAGTCCTAACAAACATTTAATACCCAATTGAAAAGAGTTGCACTAAGGTAATAGTGTGGTAAATTTTGTCAAAGCTTCTTTGAAATTCTTGC
The DNA here is from genome assembly GCA_028554755.1 of Cordia subcordata. Lineage (NCBI taxonomy): Eukaryota > Viridiplantae > Streptophyta > Magnoliopsida > Boraginales > Cordiaceae > Cordia > Cordia subcordata. Next base: position 14,134,619 of record JAPTOF010000008.1, read on the forward strand.
TCCAATTTTGCCTATAAATAGCAATGTCTGGGAGAAGGCAATCCATTCCAAGCAAAAAGTAATAATAAGCATTTGGAGAGAAAATATGTAGAGTTTCTCCCAAGTGTTTATTTCTTGCACTTGTTCTATATTTTATTGTGAGAGTGAGTTTCTTCTATTATAAAAGAGAGTAATACTATTCTCTCTTTATTTTAGAGAGAAGGCTATAAAAACTTTTACACATACTGAAATGCTCCTTGCTTGCTCGTTGTTTTTCTCTCAATTTATTTGAGGGTTTTTCACGTAAAATTTTGGTGTCTCAATTATCCAATTTTTCTTATTTCTTATTTAGCTATGTGATCTTGCTTCAATAACCATATCATTCCATTATGCCACATCCCAACAATAACTTCATCCATATAAATAAAGACAACCATAAATGTTTTCCACTGGAAAAAGAAAAAAGAGAAGAATTTGATTGTGATTGGCAAAAATTCACTTCTTTTAAAGCTATGGTGAATTTTTCGTACCAATTTCCAAAAGCTTCACAAAGACCATATAAAAATTTTCGAAGACAACAAACACAATGCTTTCCGTTTCTTGAATAACCCTATCGAATGCTTAGTTAAACTTCTTCACATGGGTCATCATGAATGAATGCATTGTTGGTGTCTGGTTGATGGAGTTCCTAGTAATTGATAGTAGAGACAAGACGTAAACAATGAACTATGACAAAAATTGTGATTACAACAAAAGTCTCATGAAAATCAACTTCTCCAATTGTGTGAAATCCTTTTCTGCCAATTTGGCTTTATATCTCTAGACTCATTGTCAATCAATGGCCTTCTTTCTCATTGGCAACTCCTTCAAGGTCTAGGTTCTAATTTCTTCAAAAGCTTTATTCTTCTTGCTCATCACATCTTGCCACTTTACATATTTTATTGCTTGGAAAAATGTTTTTGTCTTCTTAGTAGAATTGATGGCAATAAGAAATGTCTTGTGCTTGTTAGAAAATTTTCATAAGAAATGTAGTGCATAAGAGAATCAATACTATCTATAAAATTGTACCTCAAGGTGAGTATATAAGCTTTAGGTGCAGACATATTAGCACTATAAAAGTCTATTGAAATGCCATCTCAGCTTTATAATCATCTAATTGCCCTATTACCTTTTTGTTTCTAAGAGCCAAGAAAATAACTAGACATCTAACTCCTTTTAATTAAAACATTTAACAAAAATTTAATAAATTTTAACTCTTTAAAAAATGTTTATGAATCTTATAAGTCTCTTAATCATGCATTTTCTTTGCTGAACAAATGGTCAGAGAAGCTGCCTCATTTGCTTTTGGCCAGTCTGCTAAACATATGCAACCGAAGATGGTATCTCATTATGACAGTGTTCTACCTTGTATTCTATGTGCCCTTGAAGATGCATTTGATGAAGTTAAGGTAATATACATGGTAAGACAACTAGCATGTTATGTGTGAATGTTTCCCATAGGTGTAGATGATAGGTTTTGTTTCAAAACATTTTATGAACCTTTTTCTCTTTGTAGGAAGAGTTTTATTATGCATTCGTAGCATTTTATGAGAACATTGGTGTCGTCTTTCGAGAATAAGCTCTAAAAGACCCACAAGCGTACGGATCGTGCAATATAGTGTGTACAAGTGTGGGTGTCGAACCACAGGGAGGCGTGAATAATGTGGGTGAATTCTATGCTTGGTGTTCTAGAAAGTGCCAAAAAGAAAGATCTAAACTAGACATATATTTTTTTTTGGGGTTTTGGATTATCGGGAGCTCTAGGTAAAGAAAATAAAACTAAACTATGAATATGAAAAGTGGGAACACAAGTTGATCAAGAGGGAACTAACACTTGAGAAGGGGTTAGGGTGACTTCGACTTATGAATGGGTAATTCTATACTCAAATGCTATGGGATTAAGGGATGATAGCTAACTATCATGAGTGCTCTTAACTAGGTTGTTAGTTAGTGTCCTAATTTCCCCCTAGGACTCGGTGCGGGTCCATTCCTAGGCGGCGCCTCCTAGAGCTACGGCGTGGTCCTTATGACCTAGGGCCTTAAGAGTGACTAATTAACTTCCTAGGTGGCTTAGAATGAACCAACCTTAGTACCTAAACCTTTGGCTGGATTTAAAGCCAAGACCTAGTGTTGCTAAGGTCGACTAAACCTATCCGGAAACTAATTAGCTGGATTTAAAGCCAAAGGAGACTCGGCCTAGACTAGCCCTAAGTTATACTTCGTCATTCTAAGGTTACTACAGCAGGATTTGACTTGCTAGTGCGTTCATACATGTTCAAGGCCAAGGTGCGCGTGAATAATGGAACCTATTCAACTACCAAACATCGTCATGTTCAGTTCACACCATTAGAAATAATTAACAACCAACACGTATGCGTTATTGAAGTTATGCTCGTTACTAGGCATGCAAATATACATATAGACATGAATAAAAGCATTACCCACTTCATAGCATCCACATATAAACACATAGACATGATTATAACATGGATTAGATGTGTTTAGTAACAAACAAACTTCAATTTATACACATGTTACTCATCTAGGCATTTTATCAAACACTTAGACATGAATGAGAAAATACCTATTTAAACAAGACAATTCGAAACATGTATATATATTCAGCCATCATATCTCATATCATAAAAGTATATAATTAACCCATTACATAGGTTAAATCACCCTACACAAGTCTACTCAATCATAATAGGAAATAGAATGAAAGAGAGATAATGAAGCTTCCCTTTCATCCTAGCTAATCTTGTACAAAGTGTTTGAGCAAACTTGATTCCAAAATGTTTGAACCCTCCAAATCAAGCTTGGTTCTTAGTGAGGAATGTGTGAAAAGTGTGTGTGAAGTAGGTGGGATCTAGGGTTAATTGTGTGAGAATTTTAGGTGTGAAGTGTGTGTTAATCTACCAAAAAAGTCCTCCCTTTTTCTGCAAAATCGGGCCCTATTTATATGTTCTTAGCATATTGCCGGTCGACCGAGAGTGGTTGACCGGCTTTTTAATGTTGCTCTCTGGAGTGGCCAGTCGACCGGCTCTGGAAGGGTGGTCGTCCGGCTATTTTTGGCACCTCTCTGGAGTGGCCGGTCGACCGCCGGCTCTAGAAGGGTGGTCGTCTGGCTGACTTTCTTCCTCCATTCTTTGTCTTTTCGGCCTTTGGTCTTCTCTCTTAGACCAGTGCATTTCCCATCTTCATCACCTTTCATCGTCCAATCTCGATCTTAACCCAAAGTTCACCTAAATCATTGAAAATAAGCAATTAGTGTAGCAATTTGTCTCTTAAACTCGATATGTACATTTATTTATGCTTAAGCCTATTCTTATCAAAAGCACTACACTAATGCATCATTATGAGCACTCAACACCTCTAAAATATAGGTAAATGACAATGCAAACACACACAAAAAGACAACACATCAACACCCCCAAACCTTTTCCTTGCTTGTCCTCAAGCAACCCCAATCTTAAATTTTATCTCTAAAGCTGATACAATGGATTGCCTAAAGGACTGACTCGCTATCAAAATTAGTTTAAAAAAGCATGAAGGGGGGCATTCCTATTGTGAAGAGATCCCTAAGCCTCTTTGTATCTTCCCTCTACTCATAAGGGGTCTGGTTCCTCATAGGAATTTCCCAAGTAGCCAATCCACCACAAGCCTAGGATTCTAACTCATGCACTCAGGATGTTGATATTTCGTGCTCTCTCAACTAACATGGCCTCCCTAACATACACCAAGCCTCAAAGATAAGAAGAGAGAATATACAAACACAATGGCTTATAAAAAGCCTTATTCACGTGTCTACAAAGATAATAACTTGTGCTAAGTTGACATTGTGTCACTTATGCACTTATTCACTAACTTTTTGGTGCCTTTGGCTTTTCCTCTTTTTCACTTCATTCATTTTTTTTATACATAGATTTTTGCACCTTTTTGCCTTTTTTTCATTTTTTTTTAACTTCAATTGCTTTGTATTGTATTCACAAAACGGAAGAAAAAGAAAGGCTTAGGCACATCAACAAGAACCAATCAAGGAAGGGGCACTCACATCAATAACCCTTTTCCAACACTCTTTCCTACCAAGCTATGGGGTGGCTACAAAGGTTATTCTTTCAAGGTTCTCACTCCCCACAACTTTGAAGGGCATCCCCTCCAAGACTTAGTTTTCAAACCACTCTATTCATTCCCCCACAATGCCTCTCATCTTCATAAATCAATAGAGTCAATCACAAAAGCCAACACAATGATTAACAAAGAAATAAATGACTCTATATGCATCAAAATTGAAAAATTTTCACAATTTTTAAACGTAGAATGCAATCTACCCTAAGCAAGATATATAACAAGAAAACCAAACTCCCACACCCCCAAACCTAAACTTTGCTCGTCCTCAAGCAAAAAGATCAAAGCACAAAAGCAGGCAAATCATCATTACAAAACAAGTAAGGGTGGTGCGGATAGGGTGCAAACATGGGGAACAAGTGGAGAAAGGATAGATACAACCTTGCATTTTCTTCAAAGCTTTCCATGCCAATGATAAATCACTATACTACTAATCTTGTGACTCACAATTCATAAACACTCACAAAGAAAACAAGATTAGTAGCATTGCCTATGCATACTTGCATTGGCAGGTGCAATAATGAGCAGTGGTGTATCTTATGGGACAAAGGATTGGGATTCAACACTTTGGTTTGGGTGCAAGAAAGATAAAAGAAAGAAAATAAAAAGAAAAGAAAGTAAAACAAATGCAAAACTACAAAATTGAACCTAGGTTGCCTCCGAGTAGTGTTAACCACCAAGCCGTCAGCCAGGCAAACACTAACTCATCTTCAACTTCCATAGATGGGATCCTAAAGCATTAAAACCTCCACACGAGCCATGCTCGGATCATATGTGTGCTTCAGGCATTGCCCATTCACCGTCAACTCTCGGCCATTCTTCAAGTCTTTAATCTTGACTGCTCCGGAAGGATAGGCAACCATCACCTCATATGGACCATCCCATCTTGTCTTAAGCTTACCTGGAAAGAGTTTCAATCGTGAGTTAAACAACCAAACTTTATCAAAAGGAGAGAATGATTTCTTAATAATGTGTTTATCATGAATTCTCTTCATCCTATCCTTATAAAGTTTAGCGTTCTCATACGCCTCGAATCTAAGCTCTTCCAATTCCGCTAGGTCTAGCTTCTTATAGTCAATACAAACTCTCCATCCCGTGGGAGTACGTGTAGGGATAAGCTCTCCTCTCTCATTCTCAACAACTGTGATCCCGGACTTCTTAGGGACAACTTGGACCGGGCTAACCTACTTACTATCGGAGATCGGATAAATAATGCCTGCATCTAAAAGCTTAATGATCTCTTTCTTAACTACTTCGCTCATGTGTGGGTTTAGCCTCCTTTGCATTTCCCTAGAAGGAATGGCTCCATCCTCAAGGTGAATACGATGCATGCAAACCGAAGGGTCTATACCTCTCAAATCATCAATTTTCCACCCTATAGCCTTCCTATGTTTCCTAAGGACCTCTAAGAGACGCTCCTCATGCTTACTAGAAAGATCGGAAGCTATGATGACCGGAAGGGTCTCACTAGAGCCTAGGAATGCATATTTCAAATGATCGGGAAGGGGTTTGAGCTCTAAACAAGGGCTACGCTCAACCAAGGGGAACTTAACCTCAACATCATCAATAAGGACATCACTAGAAATAAGACTAGAAGGATTAACCTCAAGTGACTTATTAGTCAAATGGCTCTCAATCAAGGAAGTAGAAGCTACACATTTCCTCTCTAAGGTCTCCAAATCAAAACTAGACATCAATTCCTCAAATTTCCTTAATTCTTCTCCATCGGTCATAGTCTTTTCTATAAGATCCTCAATGCAAGAATCAATCACATCCACCCTAAAGCACTCTTCTCCATCCTCTTCTCCTATACTAGCCCTATTCACCGCCTCTGCAACCTTCATAGTGGATCTCAAATTCCCAAATTTCATCTCCAATACCCCCGACCTACAATGGATAATGGCATCTGCAGTGGCAAGGAAGGGACGGCCTAGAAGAATGGGTGTAAAATGTCTAGAGTCATGTCCCGAATCCATATCTAACACTATGAAGTCAACAGGGTACACAAACTCACCTACCTAGACCATAACGTCCTCTATCACACCCCTAGGTCTACGCTCAGACCTATCAGCTAGCTGAAGAATAACATGTGTAGGAGACAACTCACCTAGACCTAGCTGCTGATAGACAGAGTAGGGAATAAGATTCACACTAGATCCTAAATCTAATAAGGCGTGATCAATCTAGGTCTCACGGATCCTACAAGGAATGGTGAAGGCTTCGGGGTCACTCATCTTAGGCGGAAGGCCCGAAGTACAAATACTACTCACCTTCTCCGTAAGCCTCACCTTCTTAGGAATGTTCGATGACCTACGTTTCCTTGTACAAAGATCCTTAAAGAACTTAGAATAAGAGGGGATGGAAATGATCGCATCTATCAAAGGAAGATTGACCTTAAGGTTCTTAAGATGCTCTAAAACCTTGAAGAACCTAGAATCCTCACTAGGTGTAGGTCTCTTTAAAGCGGATGGAAAGGGAACTCTAGGCTCTATACCTCTAGATACATGGGAGTCATCAATAGGCTCTTTTCCCTCCCGATGTGGGCGGGAAGTACTACTCTCTCCATGATCTCTAATGGGCTCATCTCTTTCAACAGGACCTTCTCTAGAATTTCCCTCAACAAGGCTACTATATGGTGCTCTAGACTCGGAAGGACCACTAAGTGCAGGCACTGCAAAGTCAACTCCTACCCTATTATCCACTACCCGACCGCTTCTAAGAGTGGTGACGGCCTTAGCCTAGGCCTGAGGGGGATAAGTGGTATCGGTGGAGGAACAGGATTGGACTCTAGGGTTCACCTCCGGCTAAGAAGGCAATTTCCCGGGGTCTCTAGCGCTCAATTGACTAGAAATCTGTCCTAACTGTGTCTCAAACCTAGCCATCTGTTGCCTATAGCTAGCCATCTCTTGCCTATTGTCAGCTAACTCCTGCTGCTGACTAGCTAATACCTGCTGCTGATTCTGAATAAACTGCATTAACTTCATCATATCATTACTAGGAGTCTGGCTACTAGAGGAGCAGTAAAGCCCGAGGTTGAGGAGCACTAGTGAGACGGGGTTGATTAAGATGATAGAAACACAGGGGATATTGAGGACGGGTCGCTGAGGTGGAACTTGAGGATGTGAACTAGACTCATGCTGTCCTTGTCTCCAAAAAAATTTCGGGTTATCCCTCTAACCCGGATTGTATGTGTTCGAGTATGGATTATACTCACGAGAATAACCTTGTGTGGCACACACTTGCTCTTTCATGAATTCAGGAAATTGGGATACTAAAGGGCAAGCTATGGTCTCATGAGATGACTCGAAGCACAATGCACAAACTTCAACAACTAAAGGGGTGGAGGAAGAACCTAAAGAACTAGTCCTATGACCTTGGGATGAAATGGACAAAGAAATGAATTGATCTAGTTTATTTGTCAAAGCCTCAACCTTAGCGGGTAAGTCTAAAGAAACTCCAACCTCACTAACACTTCTCTTGTTGCCTCCCCGACTAGACCTTTCCATTGCAAAATTTTGAAAAGAATTTTCAGCCATCATTTCTATTTTCTCCAATGCCTTGGTCGGTCTTAAAAGATAGAAGCCACCACTGGAGGCGGCATTGACCATCATCCTATTTTGTTCATTTAAGCCTCGAAAGAAGTATTGCATTAGGTCATGATTGCCGCACCCATGGTGTGGACATTGTCTAAGGAGATCCTTGAACCTCTCCCAAGCCTCATGAAAAGATTCTAGGTCATGTTGGGAGAAAGTCATAATGGCGGTCCTAAGGTCAGCCGTCTTGGCCATGGGATAAAATTTTTGGAAGAACTTAGATTGAAGCTCAGCCCATGTAGTAATGCAACCATTGGGTAAGGAATGCAACCAAGTCCTAGCCTTGTCCTTAAGAGAGAAAGGAAACATCCTTAGACGTATGACCTCTTGAGAAACATTGGGGACATGGAGAGTGGAACTCATCTCAACAAAATCAGTGATATGATCTAGAGGACTCTCATTGCTTCTCCCGTAAAAAGAGGGAAGCATAGCCAACATACTAGGCTTAATCTCGAAGTTCGTCTCCCCCAAACCCGGAATTTGAATAGCCAAATTAGGCTCAAAGGCTTCGGGGAGAAAGAATTGCCTAAGAGTGGGTTCCTCATCTATGGGTGGATCCGGTCTACGGGGCTCTCGTCTAAAATAAGCTTGGGCTTGATGCCCAATGTGATCATGAGGTGGAATGGGATTCATTGGGGGATTGGGAGGATTAAGAGGATGATTGGGATCAGCCATCTCCTCAAGTAGATCTTCTAAATTCCTGAAATGTCTAGCAATTCTATCAGGTTCGGGATTAAGAGGAACTAGGGGATTTCTAAGGGATCTCCTACCAAGCATGCACAATCTATCCTAGCTCCGGCCACTTCAACCCCCAAAAACTTCAGTATTCCTAAAACTACAGCAAATAAACCATAATCCTAAAGAGTCTATTAAAAACAATGACAAAAGCTAAAATAGATAAACAAAAACTAAAGCAAGATAATATGAACAATAAACAAGATAAGCAAAAACTAAACAAACTATAAAGAAAAAGCAAGAAAGTAAGAAAAGCAACTACCAAAACACACAAGAAAAGAATACAAATCACCGTGCCTCTCTGGCAACGGCGCCAAAAACTTGATATCGCTATTTGAGCACAAGCCTAAATAGCCCGCAAGCGTACGGGACATGCAATATAGTGTGTACAAGTGCAGGTGTCGAACCACAGGGAGGCGTGAATAATGTGGGTGAATTCTATGCTTGGTGTTCTAGAAAGTGCCAAAAAGAAAGATCTAAACTAGACATATTTTTTTTTGGGGTTTTGGATTATCGGGAGCTCTAGCTAAAGGAAATAAAACTAAACTATGAATATGAAAAATGGGAACACAAGTTGATCAAGAGGGAACTAACACTTGAGAAGGGGTTAGGGTGACTACGACTTATGAATGGGTAATTCTATACTCAAATGCTATGGGATTAAGGGATGATGGCTAACTATCATGAGTGCTCTTAACTAGGTTGTTAGTTAGTGTCCTAATTTCCCCCTAGGACTCGGTGCGGGTCCGTCCCTAGGCGGCACCTCCTAGAGCTACAGCGTGGTCCTTATGACCTAGGGCCTCAAGAGTGACTAACTAACTTCCTAGGTGGCTTAGAATGAACCTACCTTAGTACCTAAACCTTTGGCTGGATTTAAAGCCAAGACCTAGTGTTGCTAAGGTCGACTAAACCTATCTGGAAACCTATTAGCTGGATTTAAAGCCAAAGGAGACTCGGCCTAGACTAGCCCTAAGTTATACTTCGTCATTCTAAGGTCACTACAGCAGGATTTGACTTGCTAGTACGTTCATACATGTTCAAGGCCAAGGTGCGTGTGAATAATGGAACCTATTCAACTACCAAACATCGTCATGTTCAGTTCACACCATTAGAAATAATTAACAACCAACACGTATGCGTTATTGAAGTTATGCTCGTTACTAGGCATGCAAATATACATATAGACATGAATAAAAGCATTACCCACTTCATAGCATCCACATATAAACACATAGACATGATTATAACATGGATTAGATGTGTTTAGTAACAAACAAACTTCAATTTATACACATGTTACTCATCTAGGCATTTTATCAAACACTTAGACATGAATGAGAAAATACCCATTTAAACAAGACAATTCGAAACATGTATATATATTCAGCCATCATATCCCATATCATAAGAGTATATAATTAACCCATTACATAAGTTAAATCACCCTACACAAGTCTACTCAATCATAATAGGAAATAGAATGAAAGAGAGATAATGAAGCTTCCCTTTCATCCTAGCTAATCTTGTACAAAGCTTTTGAGCAAACTTGATTCCAAAATGTTTGAACCCTCCAAATCAAGCTTGGTTCTTAGTGAGAAATGTGTGAAAAGTGTGTGTGAAGTGGGTGGGATCTAGGGTTAAGTGTGTGAGAATTTTAGGTGTGAAGTGTGTGTTAATGTACCAAAAAAGTCCTCCCTTTTTTTTGCAAAATCGGGCCCTATTTATATGTTCTCAGCATATTCCCGGTCGACCGTTTAGGTCGACCGGCCTTTGGAGTGGTCAACCGGCTTTTTAATGTTGCTCTCTGGAGTGGCCGGTCGATCGGCTCTGGAAGAGTGGTCGTCCGGCTATTTTTGGCACCTCTCTGGAGTGACCGGTCGACCTAGCCGGTGGACCGGCTCTGGAAGGGTGGTCGTCCGGCTGACTTTCTTCCTCCATTCTTTGTCTTTTCGGCCTCTGGTCTTCTCTCTTAGACCCGTGCATTTCCCATCTTTATCACCTTTCATCGTCCAATCTCGATCTTAACCCAAAGTTCACCTAAATCATTGAAAATAAGCAATTAGTGTAGCAATTTGTCTCTTAAACTCGATATGTGCATTTGTTTACGCTTAAGCCTATTCTTATCAAAAGCACTACACTAATGCATCATTGTGATCACTCAACACCTCTAAAATATAGGTAAATGACAATGCAAACACACACAAAAACACAACACATCAAACATGGATGAGAAAGTTCCTTCTTTTTTGGACCTTGTGATAGGAAGATTACTTGACACTCTCCAAAATAGTCACCGAAAATTATAGGAGACTTGTATGATGAGAAACTACTCTCTATGATCTTAGAATATAGTTGTTGTGTAACATTCCATCTATTTCAATTGGTTGCTTAATCTTATTTGTAGTCTGCAATTGGTTCTATTGCATCAGTTGTCAAACAAGCCTTTGTTTCATATACCAAGAGGGTTCTAGAGTTGATAAAAGTATTCATGGTACTAAACAAATGATGAAGATCTCTATTCATGCTATTGAATTGGTTGGGATTGTAGCAATATCAGTTAGAAGAATGAGGATTTACTTATTTATTATTTATCTTTGTCTATCAGCACTTTTAGCCACTAGAGGAGAGTCATAAAATATATGCAGACTAATACTCCTATTATACAACCTCTAGCTTTGCATAATATTGCATCATCTAACAATGCAAAATTTTAAATTTTCCATAGGGGTACTACTCTTTCCTTTGTCAAAAAGAGATGATTTTCCAAGAATTACTAATTGATTATGATTGCAAAAATTACCTCAAAAATGAATTATGTCTTGACCAGAAAAAGAGAAAAGAATTTTACTTGTTCCTATGGAAAGATGTATCAATTGTGGAAAATCGATACATCTTTCTTGGTCAAACCTGTTTTAAAAGATAACTTAGTCCACCAGGGGTAGCCCAAAACTCCAAAACCTTCAAAATCCAATGTTTTCTCATAAAAGAAAAGAAAAAGGTAATTAGATAGAAGCACTTATATTGTGCACACAGCACTGTATGGCACACAGAGCATGAACGATATACGTGCTCACAATTTTATACTATAAGTTTACAACTTTTACTATACGTTAATAATTGTTAATTAAGAGATGAGTTTAATGTTCAAAAGATTTGGTGCAATAAGAGAGTTTAAAACTAATGATTACTACTAATCTTTCAATTTAACACCCTTTGATGATTTTTATTACATAAACACACACAAAGATAAATACATTATACATAAGATTGTAGAAACAAAATGCAGAGGTATATGTATACATTATATATCTATCTACCTATACATCTATTTATCTACCTTTGTATCTATCTTAAGTTTAGAGTCATTACAATCTAGCACTATTAATGTGCAAATAAAGGAATGAGTTTAGAAATTCAAAAATTCTAGTGTGATAAGATAGTTTAGAACCAAAAGATTACCATTATCTGTGTCTATTATTTATTTATTTATCTCAATAATGACTGGAACTCGAGACTCATAAAATAATTTTTAATTTAAAAATTTTAATTACAAATACAAAAAAAAAGAAATTTTGAATTTAAAATTAAAATTGAAATTTAGAATTCTAAAATTACCAACTTATTTGAATTTTAAAACATAATTATAATTTGAAATTTTTGTAAATAAAATTAGAACATTAAGTAATAAAGAATTTGACCCGTGTGAAGCATGGGTTTTGATATAACTAGTGTGATAAAGTTCTGTTATTATCTTATTTAGTTATGTCACATTTCCTCTAAAACTAGCAAAAATAAAATAAAATTTCAAATCCCCTTTATATTAATTGTATCTCTCCATATAATAAAAAGAATAGCTTTTTTGTGGTACTATTCATTCATATATCCCAATGGCAATGTCTTAACAAAATTCCAAAAAGATGCACGATTATTAATGAGAATTTATATAGTATTTGTAATGACAAACTTGTAATTTTCATGTTTATTATGATACAATTATAATTTTACATTTACTCTTTTTTCCCATTTTCCTTCCCTACCAAAACGATTTGTTCTCTCTTTTCCTATTTATTTGTTAAACACGTTTTTGAATTTATATTTGGGCTAGAAATTGGCTTGAATTTTTAATATTTTGAGTTTTAGGATTTAAAAGTCATAAAACTCAAATTGGATTAAGATAACTAATAAACTTATGGAGTTAGCCGATGGTATGGGTGATTACGATGGCTTAAGTGAATAAAGCTAATGTAAACCGGTTGTGTATGGAGATGAAGCCCAAATTACAACCAAATTATAACCCACCAAGTGCACGGATCAAAAATAGTATAGTGTGTGTGATTGCAGGATCGTCTCCATAAGGAGACTCTTACAATCAGTCTTAATGTGCGAATGTGTTCTGAAGAAGCTATGTGCATGAATAACAGGCCTATGTGTGCAAGATTACAAATCAAAGTGGATCATAGAGAGTTTGGAAAAACAAAACCTAAAGCTAATCTTAATCTAATCTAAACCTACTATAAATCTAATCTAGGGCATGTAATCAGGGATTCAAAGATTAGGGACAACCTAAGGTGACCACCTATTGCAAACGGGCTTGAACTATGGCCATGGTTTTGGTCTATTTATGGCTCCAATAGCTCTTGTGAAGACCTTAGCTTATTAACCTTATTATCGTCCAATTGCAAGTGGACTTCTATCCCTAAGTGATGTCTCTTAGTAGTATAGGATTCTCCAAGCCAATTGTAGTTTTTAGGCTTAACTACCTAAGTCCTTTTGTCAGGCCTCATTAACTAACCTTATTATCCTCTAAGTCTCAGTGCAATTCTATCCTTAATTAGAGTATAGTTTTGTCCTTATCACTTATGCTATGTTTGGATTCAGGGGGAGAGAGTTTAATAAAGGAAAGGAAAGGAGAATATCATAAAGGAAAGGGAAGGAAAGGATTAATTCTTATTTGGATTGAAAAATTTTTATGAAGGAAAGGATTATAAAGAATTGTAGATTTCTTTTCTTTGGACTAAGAATGAAATAAAAGGAATGGATAAATTTTATGTTAAAATAGACTTTTATACCCTATTCTAATTTTATGTCTAAACATAAAAAGAAGGATAAAAAAGTCTTTACAAAAGGAATCATTTCCTTCCACTCCATTTTCCCCCAAATTGAAGGAATCCATTTTAAAAGATTTGAAGGGATAAGTGGTTTCCCTCCTTAAGCTCATCCCTCCATATCCTTTCTGCCTAAACAAAGAAAAGAATTTAAGAATCCTTCCAAAACCATTCCTTTCCTTTCATTTCCTCAATCCAAACATGGGGTTAGGGTTTTTTGGCTCAGTTAGTTAGGTCCTTTAGTGATGTTGATTGGGTTTAATCCTAGTATTTAACTCGTTAGGTAGATTTAAAGCTAAGAACTAAGCCATCTAGAATGGATTAAACTAGTCGGAAGTTGATTAACTAGGTTTAAAGCTAAAGACCAATCAATCTTAGCTTAAATGTAGATTAAGAATCACTAATCAGGCATTACAAGAGCAAGATATAAGCATTAAGCACAAATTATACATGCATCTTCATTTAGGCATTTCATCGAACACATAGACATTTGATTTTCAAACACATAATTATGTTTGAATCTAAGCCTTTGCACAATGTAAACAAGCATATATTAAGAGCCAAAGATACACACAAATTCTCTATTTATAACCCTAAACTAATTTACAATAACAAATACCCAAAGATCTAGCCTTAGCAACCAACAAATTTACAAGAAATAGAGAAAGAACAAGGAGAATCCCCCTAAATCTTATTCTCTTGCAATCCTTGTTAGATGTTTCAATCTTAGCTTGGTTGGGTGTTTAGATGGTATATGGAGGTGTAAGAGAAGATGGGAAAAGGGTTAGGGTTTATAGGGTTTTTAGATTATTGAGTTCCTCCCCTCAAAATAAGCTAAAAACCCTCTTAAATAGTTGTTCTGTGCGTAAAATCGGTCGGGGATCGGTCACCCGACCTACACTAAGTACGACCGGCCCAAATTAAGAGCTTTCTAGACATGGCTGGTCAGGGGGTCGGTGGCTCGACCTTGGATAGGGTGTCACCGATCTTTTTACTCCTTTTCCCTATCTCGGCTCCCTTTCGCACTCAGTTTTATCCTATTGCCTTGTACCACTTCAGGGGGCCTCTAAAGCCATTTTCATCTTTTTTTTCTCTTATTCGCCTTCTAGAGCTTATTCCTTAGCTCAAGCATCTCCAAATTTCCTTAATCTTTGCTCCGGACTGCACCAATAATGCAAAATAAGGCATTAAGTGTAGCATCTATGCACTTCATCACCTTAGACATGCATATGACTTATTATGCACAAATGTAACACTACATACACTCAATTACGCTCTGAACACCTCCAGAAGTGCATGCAAATACTATATACAAAGTACACAAATCACACATATCAACACCCTTAAATCTTTCCTTTGCTTGTCCCCAAGCAAGGCTAAACCAAAGTCTATACTCATGCACTTATCCCAGGGACACAATGAAAAGAAAGCATACATAACACTATGGCTCACATTTTGACTTAAAGAGCCTTATTCACAATACAACGAAATAACAAAAGAAAAATTGTGTGAAATTGACATTGTATCCTTTGACACTTATTCAACATTTCACTTTTTTTTCCCTATCTTTTACTTGCCTTTTAGCTTTTTTTCACTTTCACCTATTTTTTCACTTTTTCACTTTTTTTATTTTTTTTCCTTTTTTTAATACCTAAAATAAACAAAAATAAAGAGGCTTCAGGCACACCAAAAGAACTGATCAAGAAAGGGGTACTCATACAAAAACCTTATGTTTATCCACTTTTTTATTATGTCGTGGGGTAACTGCAAGGTGCCTTCTTAAAGTTGTTCACTCCCCACAATTTTATCAAGGATTCTTCTAAAAAAACTTAGTTTACCTTCTATTCAAGTCACTCCCCACAATACAACCTTCTCGCCTCCATTCAAACAAGTCAATAACCAATGCCAACTATTTAATTAACATGGAGATGAACTCAAAACAAGCAAAAATCAAAAAAATTGAAACAAGTTTTGAGCAAAAACAAGCATGGCAAGAAAATCTACCCAAAAATGATATGGACAATAAAGAAACAACCACACCCCCAAACCTAAACTTTGATTGTCCTCAAGCAAAGAGCATCTAAGCACAACAACAAGCAACATGAGCACATAAAGGGAATGTGGAGGGGGTAATAGGGACAAGTAAGAGATGGGGAGATACAACCTTGTATACGTGTAATCTGCAAATGCCAAATCCAATCCATTTATCTACTAGCCTCCATCTTTTGTGAAAAAGCACTAATGCTAAAAAAGCAAAGAAAAGATTCGTAGTCAATACAATGCAAGTCCATATTGACATTTAAAAAGATAAACAAGTATATATGCAATAGGTATTGGATTAAAGGACTAATGATAGAAAGGAGCAAGAACAAGTGAGGAAGCAAAAATCTAAACTACTAGAAACAAAAGCAAAGAAAAACTAGACTAAACTACTCAAAGACAAGAAAAACAAAAGTAAACCAAAGCAATCTAATCTACAAAAGATATGTACAAAGTAAAAACAACCAAGACATAAACAACTATAAAGCAAGAATAGAGTAAAGAGGATATACAATCCTAGGGTGCCTCCTAGTGGCGCTAGACTTTACGCCTCTAGCCGGGTGCTAGTGTCAAAGCAATCCATGTTTAAAGTTCCTTGTCACAAATTGCCAGATAATCATCAAAGCAAAGAAAGTAGACAGAAAAGGATCATGCAACATATGATGGGGCAGTTAATGCACAATGCACCCCTTTTCAAAAATATCCTACCCCGAGATATCAAAAGTGGATGTGTGCTCAAGTGTGGTAGGGACTATGTAACAATGCAGAGAATCATGCCCTGCTTGCTCACTAATTAACCACCTCATGGCCTTCTTCTCTTGATCTAGGGCTAGGAACACACACTTCCCATAGGTTAATGACAAGTCCAGTGCATGCAAAGTGGAAGGTGTGTGTCCTAGTCCTAGGTAAAAGTGTTCCATCAAGAAGGCATAAATGTGAGCTCTAAGACTAACGGAGACTTAGCAGAATGGGAATGGGGAATAGGGACGACATCTGGAGAAGGAAAGTCAATGGAAGGAAATATGGAAGCACTACACTCTTCCACTTGATGAGATATGGCATGATTAGACAAGTGTCACTCTGACTCCTTCACAAGAGGTAGACACAGTAGAGGGGATAAAGGGAACTCAAAAGACTTATCATCATGCAAATTAATATGCTCAAAGGAAGTTTATGCACCCAACTCCCTAAATGAAGACTCCAAATTAATTTAAGTACTAGTGATATGAGACTCGTTCTCCAAATATGTGTGAAATGTGGGAAGAAGAGGAAAAATAGGCTCAGATGACTCAATAGAAGATGGTGAAACCATGGGAGGATAGGGTACCATTTTCTCTAAAACAAACCCTAATTCATCATCAACTTGGACGCATTCATGCTCATCTTCTTCCTCACTGCAAGATGTGAACGTTCTATCAACCCCTCTTTTTATCTCTCTCTCTTGAACATCAACTTTACCATTAATTACCTCATCCATAGGTGTCACTCTCATCCCATTAACCTAGTCTAAATGTGTCTCGGCACTCTCACTCATGGGTTGCTCATCTCTAACTCTTCTATTTAGTACTCAACTAGATGATCAGTTTATTGGATCATTCTCTCTAGCCTCTCTTGGTTAGATTGAATGAGTTGGATTAATTCAAGCATTTTCTCACCACGCAAAAGAGACCTAATAGAGGAGCACTCTACTAAGTGAAAATGGTAAGAATCTTGATTGGGATCACTATAGGCATAGGCATAAAAAAATTCAGAGAAAGGATGGGTGGGAAAGGATGGTGCATGATATAGACTATCAAAACAAGGAGATGAGTAGAATAAAGAATCATCTTAACCCCAAGGTGCAAATGCATAATATGAGGTCCCTATGGTCATGAAAACTAGATGTAGATGCATGCAAGGGGATATGACTATAGGAATCATGACTTAGATAAGAATTAAATTGGGGATTACTATATACTAGGGGACAATAAGTAGTATAATGCAACAAGTAGTATGATGCACACAACTACCACATAAAGC
Source organism: Cordia subcordata (assembly GCA_028554755.1). Lineage (NCBI taxonomy): Eukaryota > Viridiplantae > Streptophyta > Magnoliopsida > Boraginales > Cordiaceae > Cordia > Cordia subcordata. The sequence continues at coordinate 14,152,257 of JAPTOF010000008.1, forward strand.
ACAAGCATTAGGATCATATATGGGAGGCATGGGAGAGGATACAATTGAAAACCAAGAAGAATTAGATTTATCCATACTCAGTTAACACAAGTAAACCTCTTCACAATTCAAGATTTTTTTTTTCAAAAATTTCGATTTTATTTGTGGTTTTCAAGATTTTTCAATTTTTTTGTGGTTTCAAATAAAGGAAAGCAAATAAAGGTAGCACAACATGCAACCAACTAATCAGAAACATAAAAGCACCCAAAAAACCAATACCATGCCTTCCCGGCAAAAACTTGATATAACCCGGTTGTGTATGGAAATGAAGCACAAATTATAACCAAGTTATAACCCGTAAGTGCACGAACCGAAAATAGTATAGCGTGTGTGAAAGCGGGATTGTCTTTATGGGGAGGCTCCTATGGTTAGTCTTTATGTGTGAATGTGACCTAGAGAAGTTACATGCGTGAATAACGGGCCTATGTGTGCGAGATCACAAATCAAAGTTGATCAAAGGGAGCTTAGAAAAACTAAACCTAAAGCTAACCCTAATCTAATCTAAACCTAGTCTAATCTAATCAAGGGCATGCAATCGGGGATTCAAGGATTCGGGACAACATAGGGTAATTGCCTATTGCAAAAGGGCTCAAACTATGGCTTATAGCTCTTGTAAGGACCTTAGCTAATTAACCTTATTATCTTCCAATACATGTGGACTCCTATCCCTAAGTGATATTTCTTAGTAGTATAGGATTCTCTAAGCCAATTGTAGTTTTCAGGCTTAACTAGCTAAGTCCTCTCGTTGGGCCTCAATAACTAACATTATTATCCTCTAAGTCTTGATGCAATTCCATCCCTAATTACAGTATATCTATTTTCTTATCACTTAAGGTTTTCAGGCTTAGTTAGTTAGGAGCTTTAGTGATGTTGATTGAGTCTAATCCTAGTGTTTAACTCATTAGCTGGGATTAAAGCTAAGAACTAAGCTATCTAAGATGGCTTAAACAAGTTGAAAGCCTATTAACTAGGTTTAAGACTAAAGAACACTCTATCCTAGCTTAAACATAGATTAAGAATCACTAATCAAGCATCACAATAGCAATATATAAGCAATAAGCACAAATTATACATACATCTTTACTTAGACATTTCATCAAACACATAAACACATCCGATTATCAAACATATAGACATGTTTGAATTTAAACCTTTATATAATGTAAACCAGCATGTATTAAGAACCAAAGATACACACAAGTCTTTTATTCATAACCCTAAACTAATTTACAACAACAAGCACCCAAAGACCTAGTCTAATCAAGCAACATATTTACAAGAAATAGAGAAAGAACGAGAAGAACTCCCCTAAATCTTGTTTCAAAATCCATACAAATCTCTTTCAATCCTTGTCAGTTGCTTCAATCTTAGCTTGGTTAGGTGTTTAGATGGTGCATGGAGGTGTAGGAGAAGATGGGAAAAGGGTTAGGGTTTATGGGGTTTTAAGATTATTGAGTTTCTTCTCTCAAAATAAGCTAAAAACCCTCTTAAATAGTTGTTCTGCGTGTAAGGTTGGTCAGGGGGCCTAAATTGAGAGCTTTATGGACACAGGCAATCTGGGGGGTCGGTCACCCGACCTTAGGCAGGGTATGATTGACCTCTCTGCTACTTTTCCTGTTTTGGCTTTGTTTCGCACTCGATATTTTCCTATTGTCTCATACCACTTCCGGGGGCCTCAAATGCCATTTTTCTTCATCTTTTGTTGTCTAAATCGCGTTTTGAAGTTTATTCCTTGGCTCAAGCATCTTAAAATTTCCTCAATCTTTGCTCCAAACTGCACCTACAATGCAAAATATGGCACTAAGTGTAGCATATATGCACTTCAACATATTATGCATGCATATGACTTATTGTGCACAAATGCAACACTAAATGCACTCAATTATGCTCTAAACACTTCCAGAAGTGCATCCAAATACTATATACAAACATACACAAATCACACACATCATAAGCAATGCATATTCATAGCCTGCTAGCTTATGTGAAGGGGTTTACTACTACTTTTGTGTTGTCTCATGCTCATTGAAGGCATATGTGTTGTTGTTCGCTAAATGAGGTAAGCCAGTTGTGCTATTACTCTCCAAGGTCACGTATCACGTGTCTGACATTTGTGGGACATCGACACGCACAATAATTATTAGACATAAGTGGGTTTTGCTATGGCCCTATCAATTGAGCCTATGCGAGCGAAGAACGGGAAACACCTTTGACCTCCAAAGCATGAAGTTTTCGCTACCGAACTTGAAAGAGATCTCTTGATGAATATGTTTGACCACAGGCAAACGTCCCACAGGCAATGAAGAAGGGTTTGATTTTGAGTGGTATTTGCAGTGTCTATAGTAGAGGAAGATGAGATATTTGGTGTAGCTATGGAAAAAGTGTGCATTAGAAAAAAACCTAAACTCTTGACACTATGTGAGAGTTGAAGTCTATTTGTATTCATAATGTTCTACATCAGTTTGTGGGTAAACTGTGCTTTGTTTATAAGTAAATAGTGTGGGTATAACTAATAACTTGGATTAACTATTTTGGGCCTCTCAGTTTAAGGGCCCAAATAGTTATTGGTTATACTTACAACACTAGTCTCGTTCATTGACCTAGGGGTCCGGGCTCGAGGGCATAACAAAATGGTATTTAGAGTCACTCATCAGCGAAATGCAAGAGCTAAGTGCTATGCAGGGCAAAATGCTATCACCAAGTGTGTGGTATGGAGCGACTTCTTGAGCCCATAGAAACCACCTCAACAGTCTTGCACAGTCTGGTCTTGTATGTGATTGTGATTTGTATGCCCTTGACGAGGACGTTAGGTCCTCAATAGGGGGTGATTGTAATATCCCATATATGTTTGTAAGGTGGATTGTGACTTGTTTATAAGTGGGTGGTGTGAGTATAGCTAATAATTTAGGTTAATTATTATAGGCCAATTAGCTTCAGGGCCTAAATAGTTATTTGTTATGCTCACAACATTAGTCTCGCTCACGGGCCTAGGGATTCGGGCTTGGGGGCGTGACAGTATATATTTTTGAAGTACCCAATATTTATACAAAATACAAGGCCTGATAACTCAGCTTACATATAAATTCTATATTTATCCTATACTAATTGATAAACTTACAAGTTATACATATGTTACAAGATAAGGCTTATAGTTAGCCTTGATAATTTTTGTATGAAAGGGATTTTTATTAAATGAAATGATGTTTGGTTCTACATTTGAAAATAATAGTTAGTTGTCTAAATCTATTAAAAGGACCTTTTCAAACTTATAATAATAAATTATTATTTGATCTGTGTGATATCAATGAAAATCATTAAATTTCATTAAGAATATATAAACCGTTGTTAAATTAAAAATTAAAATATATTATTAAATTATTAACATTTAAATCATTATTGCTAATTGAATTATTATTTGTTTATGTTATTTTCTTTTTTTATTTTTAATTAATTACATTAACTTGGTTATTTATTATTATTATTATATTTTGATAATTTTTGCTATTTTATTTTTATTAAATTCAAAATTGTTAAGTTTATTTTTATTTTTAATTATTATATTTTATTATCTTATTTATTTTTTAATTATAATTATAACTCAAAAAATGTTAATAACAAAAATAATAAGCATATTTTTTTTAAAATAATTTTTGAGACTCCTTCCTCCAACCTGTAAACGGAGAAGTAAAAAATTTTTACTTCTCCGTTTAAATCTAAAACTACTTTTACTCTAGGCTCAAATTGAATTTTAGGATGGAAAACCAAACACCTCTTTTTTTTTCCTCGAAATAGACTTTTACGCTATAAAAGTTAGTTTGGCTCTCCAAAACGTAAAATCAAATTGGCTCTAAAGATGTTTGATCTCTATAGTTGTAAAAAATAAAATGAAGGATAATTACTTATCTTATAAGAAAACCATGGTTTGCTTTGAACTTTTATAAAATGCTTATAATAAGATGTCTTTTATCTTATAAAAAAGAAAAAGAGACAATAAATAGTGTATCTTTAATGTCAGCGGTGAAACCAAAAATTTGTCACCATTGGGCACAAGATCTATTTACCTATTTAAACGTAAATTACCTTAGAGATAGGATTAAGTGAAATAACAAGTCCTTTTCTCTTCTTAAGAGATAAGGATAACAACACATTTTTTATAATAATCATAACAACGAAGGTAAGGTAATGCTAGATATTCAAAATATGAACAAGTAAAGAAAATACTATTTAACAAAATAATATAAGATTATGTAAAAAAAAAAGTTTACTGATTCAGAAGGTGAAATTAAATTCTTCTCCCATTTATGAAATTATCTAGCCAATGAAATAAATAAATTCTCTATCAAAAGCTACCAAAATGAACTTTCTTAAATTTATCATGTGAAACCTAACTAGCAAAATAAATATATAATGCATCATTAAAATTTATTCTCTAAAATTATGTACTTATTATAAAAATCTTATCATTGAAATATCATCTGCATAGGAAAAAATATATACTAAAAGAATGACTATGAGAAGAATTTCAAACAAAAAAAAATGAGAAAAAATTTTAGGGGGGCCGTGAAAAAAAAATTACATACACTAATATATATTTTACGGAAGTTGGGGGGCCTAGGGCCCCCGCTGGCCCTCTGATTCCTACCCTACTTAACATCAATAAGATAATTAGCATCTTATAATATGATTACTCCAAGCACACCATAGTCATCTACTAAACTCAAAAGATGACGTGCTTCACAATAAATGGGGTCGTACATATAAGGCCCTGCACATCAGTCATCACAATGAATCAATTCAAAAATTTTGGATTTATTATTTCTCCAGTGGATAATGTCGGATCGAAAAGCAATCCAAAATTAATTCACAGTTCAGCTCCTTTGTTAACTTTTGCGCATACAATAGATTACAATTAAAACCAGGAACGCTCATGACATTTTTCAAAACTAACTTTTTTCCCAATGCCATATTGCCAATAGCACAATTAGGTAAGCCGGTAAGGTCGTCCATTTGGTATGTGTACTGGGTGAATTTTTGGATTCTTGATGGCATTACAAAGCAAATCAGGCATACAGGTAAAGTGATTTGTTGTTGCTGAGACCAAAATCCAAGGCACTGTTACTATACCAGAGAAATTTGCCAAATTAACTGAGGGATCACATTAGCATTGTTGTCCGATAGTTATAGCTGGCATCGACCTCTTTCTTGAGGAAAAGAAAAAAAAAATGTACAGTTACTTCAACGTGTAACAATATAAGCGCAATTTTCTTTATACTTGAATATAAATATTATTCGTAGATATCAATAAAAATTAAAAATATAACCTAAATGTGCTCCAAAATCTTTATCTGTGTTGGAACTATAACGTCATTGCAGTCTTGCAGATTGATTATTCAGTTCATGAATGTTATAATACACCTAAACATTTTTTAGTGTCCGTTTGACTAGAATTCTCATTTTCAAGAATTTTTAGTAAAACATTCTTCACTTAGGATCAGTTTGTTTGAACATTTAGACCTAAGGATTGACAGCAGTGAAGCCACTATCAACTATAATGCAATATTATGCTCAATGACCTTATTTCTGAATTTGAAACCCGAGAAATCTTAATTGGATCTTTTGTTATTTATGACGAGAGAAACGTAATTGACAGAACCTCACAACCCATAGTCATTTTGTTCAACATCATTTCTGAATTTGAAACCTATGAAATCTTAATCGAATATTTTGTTATTTATGACGAGAGAAATTTAATTTATAGAACCTCACAACCTCTAATTATTTTGTTCAAACATACAGAACTTAGCATTAACAACTGTGCAGCCACCATCAACTACAAGATTATGCCCACTGACATACTTCGACTCATCACTTGCCAAATACAGGGCGGATTCAGCCACATCTTCTGCATCAAGTGATGTCCCTTTGAGGTTGGAGTAAACGGCAAGACGCCCTTCTTCACTCAGATTCAAAAACTCCATAGCTAATGGTGTTGCAACAAGGTAGGGAGACACACAATTCACCCGAATGCCATGCTGTCCGAGCTCCACAGCCGCGTTTCTTGTGAGCCCCAACACAGCATGCTTTGAACTTGTATATGCATAAGGAGCAACTATTGGGTGTTTTTGTTTGTACCTCAAAAGGAATAGAATACTTCTCACATTGGAAAAGTGATAAATCTTTTATCACTTTATATTAGATTTCACTCTAATGGGTTTGTAAAAGAAAGGATAAGGGGTTGGGCTCACGCGCATGAGATTTGGGCCTATAGTTCAAATTGGTGGATTTGCCCCCCCCCTGCGCGCAAGACTACATTTTTCCAGCAGCAACTCCACCTACAACAGAACACACACTAGCTGTGTTGATTATAGTGCCGCGGCGATTCGGGGCCATCACTCTAGCAGCATGTTTGATGCCCAAAAATACACCTACTAGATTGACATCAATGACTTGCTTGAATGCAGATAAATCATTGTCAAGTATGTTGGATTTCACTTCGCCAGCAATGCCAGCATTGTTGAACATGATATCTAGTTTCCCGTACTTGGAAACCGTTGTGTTTACTGCTTTCTCAACGTCAGATTCTTTTGTGACATCGCAGTGTCCGAAAGTTGAAGATGAGCCCAATTCTTGGCATAGAAGTGACCTCATTATCGAGTCCCATAAGATCTTGTACATTTTCGCTTTCTCGCATAGCCTAAATTTTGTCAAGTGTTCCACGTTTGTAACCATAGACTCCTTAATTTCCCATAATAGGTAGATATTGGGACATTGATCTTGTTATAGTAGATCAATTTAATAGCACACCTGATCTTACATACTTTTGGCGCGTTTCCCTGTGAGAAAAGTTCCTCCAGGTCTTGCCAAATCTCTTCGGTATTTTCTGCATATATGGCGCTATTTTGACGTTCATTTAGAAATGAATTCACAAGCCAGGAACGTACCAACGAATTAGAAAGAGAAATGGTATCACAACAATGTTTTAATAAGTTAACATTAAAGAAAAATAAAATAAAAATTAAAGTCCAGCATAGTTTGAAATAGATAACTTCAAAAAGTAGAAGATCACAAAAAATCCATACTATTTTTAGTCGGTCCTCAACATCTTCAACTGAATTGATACGTCCATTGAAAATAATGCTAATTTTGTTAAAATTTTTTCTCTGAAACAATGGGTGTTTGGTTTGGCTTTTTTTTTTTTTTCTAGTTAAACCTTCTTAAAGTCTAATTTAAACTAATAAAAATGTTTGTTTTAATTAAAAATATGTTTTTTTAAGTGACTTTACATAGAAAATAAAAAGCTCCACAACCCAACATTTATTTTTTATGGCTTTAAACACTTTGGAAAAAAACAAGTTTGACTAAATCATTTACTATCTTATCCTTACCTTTTTATTTTTATTACTAAAATATCTTTACTCTTTTATCTTATATTTATGTTTTTAAATTCTATTTTAATGTCCTTAATAGTTATTTTAACTATATAACTTACTTTTCAACCCACTTTAATTAATATGGAAATACTTATTTTTATAACTACAATTTTTATTCAAACACTTAACTATTTAAAGTTGACAATAAAAAAAGTCACTTAAGGCCAGGAGTGCTTTAAGTAGCTTTTTTATAAGCCAATCCAAATACCCTCTAAATATAATAGATGTCTAATCCATTAAAATTTCTCTCGTGTTACTACCTCATCTAAAGGATCATAAAGATCACAAAAAATCCATACTGCTTTTAGTCAGTCCTCAACGTCTTCAACTAAATTGGTACGTCCATTGAAAATAATGCTAATTTTGTTAAATTTTTCTTTGAAACAACCTTAAATATAATAGATGTCTAATCCATTAAAATTTCTCTTGCATTACTACCTGATCTAAAGGATCAAAAAGATCACAAAAAATCCATACTATTTTTAGTCGCTCCTCAACATCTTCAACTAAATTGGTACGTCCATTGATAATAATGCTAATTTTGTTAAAATTTTCTTTGAAACAACCTTAAATATAATAGATGTCTAATCCATTAAAATTTCTCTTGGGTTACTACCTCATCTAAAAGATCTAAAAGATTCAACTTGTAGAAACAATAAAACTTGCGCGTGGACAATTTAATATATATTTTTTAAATGAGTAGCATTGCATTTTGAACCTGAAACCATTTGGTTTCTAAGCTTTGATACCATTTTGGGTTACTATGTGATCTAAAAGTTTAAACTTGTAAAGAGATATATTAGTTTATTTATTTATTGTGGCTAACAATTTCAAACTTCAATATTAGTGATATTAACAAACTATCTATTAACTAAAATTAGTTTTATGAAGTTATAAAATTAAAAAATTTTAAAACAACGCAAAGCTAATTAAAACTCATTTTTTGGTCATAAATATTCAAAAGATTCTACCTTTAAAAGTATAAACAAAATAAATGCCTAATCCTTAAAAAGTTAAAAGGTTCACTTAAATTTTTTCAAAAAATAAAATATAAATAGAAGGACACCAAAAGTTAAGGTACTTTCTGTAACTAAGTCATCGAGAATAGCTATGAAATACTCACATGTCATAGATAAATGTCACATTCGTCGCTCGGCCGTCGAAAATAGTGACGGGATGTTCAATCGGTCAATGAATTTTGTAGTTAATCCGTAACCAATATTGATGGAATAGCGAGGATAACACAATTTCCAGTAACATTTACATAATTTGAATAAAATTCAATCCAAACAACATGTACAATATCAAAAATTGTCAACTCTAAGTTATATCGTGTTGAGTCGTTTATGATAATAAGTTGCACCATATGTAATATCACAAAAAGATTATACTAATAGTAATGTCATAATTATATGCATTTAAATGGGCTTTGAAATGTATCTTGTCCATTTTTACCCAAAAAAAAAATGTTTCTCCCTTACTACTCCTTAGATATTATAGATAGAATCCCAACGGATAAAAGATAAACTTCAGAGAGAAGAAAGAATTTGTGAAAAGAAATTAAGCAATTCTCATTCTTTTAGTTAGTTAGGAGTACATCTATTTATAGCTATTCAGTTACAAGCAGAACATCACACTTACTAATAACAGCCAGCTCAACTAACTTGTTAAAAAACTATTGCCAGCTGGCATTTGGCATTGAGCTCATGGCTTATCTCTAAACACTTCCTCTTGCCTAATTATACTCTAACATCTCCCCTCATGCTAAGCATTGGTAATTTACCAACGGAACTTGCTTTTAAGGTATTGAAACTGATTCGAGGCAAGAGACTTTGTAAGAATATTTGGAATGTGCAATTGAGAAGATAAGAAAGCCAACTTAATTTAGCGGCAGTTTGGGTCATAGCCTTATATTTAGCTTCAGTTGAACTTCTAGAGTCTTTGTTTATTTCTTTGAGCTCCATGATATCAAATTTGATCCAAGGAAGATGAAGAAACTAGTTGTTGACTTCCTATCAACAATATCACTAACTAGTCACTATCTAAGTAAACGTGAAGTGTTAGAGGACCTGGAGTGAAGAGAAGACCCTGAATGATTATGCATTTGATGTATTAGAGTATTCTTTTAAGAGCTGCAAAAGCCTGCATTTGATGGACTATGAATCTTTTGGCAAATTGTGCTCATAGCAAATTGCAAATTAGGCCTAGATGACCGAGAAAGTGAGGTGAACTGAGATGCGTTGAATGAATCCGAGTTGACAAGCGGTGAAGTGAGGTTGATAGAGTTCAGCGCCTCAAGAATTGTTGGAGTGCTAATGCTTGATAGGTAATGGAGATCGTGGCCCACAAGACAGCTGAACAGAATGTCGAACCTCTCCATGTGAGGTCCTTTGGAGTCCAAATGTGTTGTAGCCAGTAGGCTTGGTCTAAGCCATGAAGGGTCGTAACAAAGCTCGCTCAGATAGCAAATGATGTAAACTCGGTGGTATGGAAGAATTAAGATCAAATTGCACCAAGTTAAATACCCGTAAGCGTACAGATTGTGTCTAGTACAGTGTGTGTGCATATGCAAGGAGGCTCCTAAGCTCAGTCTAGTGCGTTACTATGCAATAGAAAAGCTACGTGAAGTGAATTCTAAACTAGAGTAGACCAAAGGGAGCTCGGTGTTTAACTATCAAACCTAAAGTGCAAGAAAGAAAAAAAAACTAAAGTACTCAAACTAGACTAAAAGAAAGTAAAATGAAGGGGAGGATAGCATACTGGAATGACTAAGGCAAGTTTCGGGAAAGGGATCAAGGGTTTTTGGAGGCTAGGAGTGTGTCTAGGGTCAAAACTTTTCACTGAGTATGGGTTCTTGGTCGTATTATGATGCTTATCCTCTTTGCTAACTCAATTGGTACCCAATTACCTAACTTAAACAATTACCGGTGTATTATCCTGGCTTGCAAGTACAACCCTATCTCTATAGTGTAGGCTTCTCTATGTAATCTAAGCTTTCAAGGCACTCAATCAAGTGGGTAACAGGTACTCTACACTACTTAATTAACTAACAGTGTGATCTCCTACGGTTTAGGTGCAATACTAGCTTATCGATATCATATGATTTGCTCTATGAATTGTATGATTCGGTTCAATACATATGAAAAATGATATGAATTGTAAAGTGAATTGTAACATACGCTGAATCACACGTTGAATCGGTTCAAATCATGAAGAATTGAAGTGAATCGTACGATTCAATAAATCATTTTGATTTGTTATTGGCCGAAATTCAAGCCCAAAACAATATTACATATTTTCTAAAACCAAATTAAAAGCCCAATCCAAACACCAAAAAAATCCCATTCTTAAATTAAAAGAAAGCCAAGTTAAACATTTTAAAACAAATAAAAAAAAAACCCATTTACTGATTTACAAATGAAAATATCATCTTTTAACCAATATAAAATCTCAAAATTAAAAAAAAAAAAGAAATAGAGAGAGAGAGAGAGAGACGTAGCTGAACTGAAAAGAAAAGAGAACTAAGCAATGGACAAACCAATTTACTGATTCACACGACGTTGCTGAGTTATTGTTCGACGACGTCACTGTTTGCCAACGTCGATGTTCGCCGCTTCGATAGTTGCTAATTGTCGTGACTCGTGCAGAGGTAAGGTTTAATGATTCATTTTTTTTTTTTTTTTGGTTTGATCTTTGGTGAACTTTATGAAAAAAAAGAGAAAGGACTTTACAAATTTTCTTTTTCTTTTTTTGTTTGGTTTGACAACACTGGTGAACTTTGTGAAAAAAAAAGGAATAATGGCACTTATAAGAGGGCTGTTGGTGGCCTCGTTGGTCATTGATAAATTTCTTTTTTTTTTTTTTGCACTTTAAAGTTGCACTTTACAGTCATTGATGAATTTCTTTTTTTTTTTTTAATTTTTCACTTTAAAGTTACACTTTAGAAGTGTAACTTTACACTTGCATAAATGCTCACATGGCCTGTTGGTTGGGATGAGTGATGATTGAATTTCTTTTTTCTTTTTCCAAGGGCACTTGTGACTTGTCTGACTAAAGAAGAACAACAAAAGTAGAAACAAATATTGTGGTCCCAACTTATTTATTTGTTGGAATTTGGAGTTTGGTATTTAATATTTATTACAAAGTGATGGGAAACAAGAAAAAAAAAAAGGAAAAAAAAGGAGCGCACCCTACATGGGATCATTGTTCTAGGGGCAGTGATAATAATAGAATGCATTTAAGATTTTAGTTCTTATGCTCAAGTTATTGAAAAAATTAAATCATTGTTTGTGAACATGTTGAAAGAGAAACAACCAATCAAGGTTGATGAAGTGGAATGCTTTGATGAGAATGATGGTTGCCAAAGAAAGTGAAACATGGATTCATTTGTCATAAAAAAAAAGGGGGCTCAACAAACATTAAATCAAATGATGAAGAAGAGAGAGCCTGTGATTCGAGACATATGTCATTTTTTGTATGGTTATGCATTGTCTTTTAATCTAGTAAAGAGTCTTTTATTTACTCAAATGAATTAGTTGGAGAATATGGGAAGGGACTAAAACCTCCAACATATCATGAAGCAAGGGTTTCATACTTGAAAAAAGAGGTTGAACATGTATATTAAGATTTAGAGGAGTTTAGAAAAGAACAAAAAAAACAGGTTGCACATTAATGTCTGATGGTTGGACTGATGGAAAGCATAGATCTATAACTAGTCTTCTTGGTAATACTCCAAGAGGCACAATTTTTATTAAATCCGTTGACACCTCCTTAATGATTAAGAGCTCGAAAAAAATGTTTGAATTGCTTAATGGAATGGTGGAGAAAATTGGAGAAGAAAATATTGTGCAAGTCATAACAGATAGTGCATCTAATTATGTAGAAGCCGGAAAGCTTTTGATGAATGAAAGGAAGAAGCTGTTTTGGTTTCCATGTGCAGTGCATTTGATAGATCTTATGCTTTCAAACATAGGTGAAATTTCAAGGATACTATTGAGAAAGCAAAGAAAATGAATACATTTGTTTATAAACAAGGTTGGGTACTTGATTTGTCTAGGAAGCATAGAAAACAAAAAGAGTTCACCAGGCTTCAGGTTACTAGATTTGCCATACGCTTCCTAACTCTGAAGAGTTTTCAAAAGTGAAAATTTCCATATGGGAGTATGGTTGCTTCAAAGGATTGGGTAGCAAGCCCACCTTTAAGTAGTGCAATAGGAAAAGTGGCAAGAAATAATTTTAGAAGATGCAAGAATTTGCAAGTCAATAAAATTTTGCTTCAAAGTGTGTTGCCTTTAGTTAAAGATTTAAGACTTGTTGATGATGATTCAAAGTTGGCAATGGGATACATTTATGAAGCATTAGATAGAGCAAAAGAGGAGATTCCTAGAAACTTCAACAATATTGAGATTAGATACAAGAAGATTTGGGAGCTTATTGATGAAAGGTGGGATTTCCAAGTCCATAGGCTACTTCATGCAGCAGGCTACTATCTCAACCTCGTATATTTTCTTATATTTTTGTAAATCTTAATATCAAACTTGATAGCTTTTCAATATCATGATTCATTCTTATAAATCTTATAGGTTTCATTATGATGATAAGTTCAATCTAAATGTGGAAGTTAAGCTAGGTTTATACAAAACCATTGAAAGAATATATCTGAACATAGAGACAAAGTTGAAAATAGATGAACAATTAAAAAACTTCAAGAAGGCAAAAGGAATGTTTGGAATGAGTATGGCAATCTTAACAAGGGACAAGAAACAACCAGGTATATTACATACCTTAATAACTTCACAATGTTTTTAAACACGTGACACATCTCATTTATAAATCATTTGTGATATTGCCTTTTGTTTTTATAGCTTTGTGGCGAGAGAGCTATGGATAGAAGTGTCCAAAACTTCAAAGGCTAGCTATAAGAATGCTAAGCTCGACTTCTAGTGCCACTGGATGTGAAAGAAATTGGAGTACTTGTGAACAAGTGCACTCAAAGAAAATAAATTGTTTGGAGCAACAAATATTGAATTCTCTTGTCTTTGTGAAGTATAATATTCAACTTCAAATGAGACATTTGAAAAGACAAGAGTGAGATGACACTTATGATCCTATTTGTTTATCGGATTTGGAGTCCGATGATGAATGGATTATAGATAAAGAAAATGCTTGTCTCCCTGAAGATTGTTCATAGATGGATGTTCAAGAATACTTCCAAGATAAAGTTGTTAGTGGTAGTAAAAAAAAGAGATGTATAAATTTTATTTGGTGGCTAATGCCTAGCCAATTCTAAATAGTGTGCAGGAATTTTCATATAGCACATCTAGAACATACACTACTCTACAGATCTTCATTCTTAGCTTTCCTAAGTGCTTGCCCATTATATAGCACTACATATCCAAGCTATTGGAAAGTGATCATAGTCAAGAAAATCAATTGGGAGGCTATTTGATGAAGCTTTTGCAAAGCAAAGAGACCACCTACTTTCATCTACTAGCTTATGAAGGCATATCATCTCACTCTCTTGATTCTATGTTTATATAATGTTGTGCTTATGTGGGCAAATATGCTTTTATTGCTTTTTTGCCACCGTATTAGATTTGCTTTTAATTTTTTTTAAGTACGATAATCTATAGCCTATGGTATAGCAATCTTGGTCCTAACAGCGCCCTCCTTCTTTCCTCTTTCTTTCTTCTTTCTTCTCAGGTTATTTGGTTCATGCAGTACTAATCTTTGCGAGTTTTTCTCCATTTTCTTCATGCCCCAGTCTTGGGCTGGTGGTATAATCTTTTTGTTATGTATATATTGTTGTTTTTTCATTTTATTTTTATCGTGCTTCCTCCACTAATTATATCGAGTTTTCAGGTATTTTATTCTCTTGACAATTTGGTTGGAGTAGTGGGCAGCCTAGGTCTATTCTTGCTTGTGTGATGGTTAGCTTTGGTGTATCACAAGTTTATCGTGCCCTTACAGCTTTTCCAAATTCCAATTGGAAACGCTTGTTTGCTATTCAAAAATTCCTCTAATCTTCCAATCTTGGCTATGCCATTGAGCATGTCTATGGTCGTGCCATCCGCGTGGTAGATTGGGTCGCTTATGTGGTTATGATTGGTTTCTTTCTTTTTGTTAGGACTTGTATTAATTTTTTAGAGCTGTGTTCGTTTATGAACAAAATCTTTTTTGTTTTGTATATTTTACTTTTGTTTATATCTTTGCATTCTTGTTTTCTGGTGTTAATATAAATTTCAAATTTGTTCTTAACAAAAAAGAAAGAAAAAGAATATCACTAATGGGAAGAGTTTGATTATAATAGATTTTTCTTATGTGCACACTTTTTTAGTTTCAGACCCATTTTACTCGCATATGTGCAACATATTAAATGAGATAAAAATTTTAAAACAAGCACAATATTAATTTATAAATGATAATTAATGAGTTAGTTGTTTTTTTATGATATATGTGATAGATAAAAGATTTAATAAGTAAAAAATTAGTTTGACTTTTGACTTTTTTAATTAATTTGTTAATGAGTATTTCTTTAAGTTAACCGTTAAACAAATAACTAAGATATATTAACTCAATTGATGAAACAAACACAGACATATGGCACCTGACTTCAGCATCAAATTAAAAATAAAAAAGACGAAGACACACTCATATTAAAACCAAAGCAAACAAATATATATATATATATAGAGAGAGAGAGAGAGAGAGAGACAGATAGATACATACATATATACACACATACATACATATATACATACATACATATATATATATATATAGAGAGAGAGAGAGAGATAGAGAGCGCATTGTCACGCCCTACCGATAGAGACGCCACATGGTCTACAGGATAACAAGACCGAGGCTTGTACGGAAGCACATGTGCCACTTTCTCGTGCTAGGGCAGCCCCGATGATACAGGCACCATGTGAGCAACCATGTGGCAAGGATGATAAAGCTTGAAAGGATGCATACATGGCACTTCCCTCCAGGAAGGATCTAGTTCCCCTTTGATTGAGAGATTATGGTTTGAGATTGGTTGTAAATATCCCATGATTATGGTAGAATCTTCTAGAAACACATATTAGCCATTAGATTGAAATGATCTTTGCCATTTATTAGACTACAAGCATGTATAAATAGCTTAGCATTTTCATTTGTAAGATACAGAGAAAAGCTTGAGAGCAATACAAAAGTCTTATTCTGTCAACTCTTTACTTCCGCTACTTTATTATTTGCTTTGCGAAGACTTTTGTTCGTGGTTTTCAGGCTGACTTAGCCACTTTTGCTGTAGAAAAGTGTCTAAGTGCCGCATGCAGCGCTTAGGTTAGGCTAAGGGCGTGACAAGTGGTATCAAAGCCAAGGTTACACGCAAGGTGTTTGTAATTTTGCTCCTTTGAAAGATGTCTTCTTCAAGTATTGAGAAGAACGTTAATGCTGGTAATGATGAGAGAGGAAGAAAAGTCCTACCTCTTCCTGTAGCAGCCAAAGGCAGTAAGAGGGGAAAGTCTCGTGATGTGCAAGCTGCTTTTGAGGCACATTTCACAAGGGCAGAAGATGTTGTTGCTGATTTCATGCAGAAACTTCAACAGCTTGGGTTCGACGATGAGGAGGCACCAGTTTGGGGGACCTCTATCAAGAACTCAAAAACCTTCAAGCTCATGTACAAATGGCAGAAGAGGCGGCTAAGAATGCACTAATTGAGAAAGAAACCATTGCTAATTGGTTACAGGTTAAGATTACCAAGCAAGATCGCAAGATGGCTGAACAAGACCAGATCCTTGAGGAGATGAAGAAAGATTGGCCTATGTGTAGAGAGGCAATAGCCCATGGCGTCAACCCACCATGTAGCACCAAAGGTAGACGTGCCAAGGCCTAGTCCTTACACCGGAAAGCGCGAAGCCAAGGAGGTGGAAAACTTCTTTTGGCAGATTGAACAATACTTTGATGCGGTTGGGCTCGAGGAGGATGCTAGCCGTGTGAAGACAGCAACACTCTACTTCTTAGAACATGCAGCTTTATGGTGGCGTATGAAGCACCAAGAGTTCCAAGAGGCTAAGAGGGGGCTTCCAACTTGGACTGCTTTCAAGGAGGATGTATATGCCCAATTCTACCCTGAAGAGGCCGAATGGGAAACTTGTGACAAGCTTAGAGTCCTGAAGCATATAGGGACCATACATCAATATGTTCAAGAATACATATCCCTTAAACTTCAGGTACATAATAAGCCCGATTATGATCACATGTACGACTTTATCAAGGGTTTGCAGCCATGGGCACAACAAGAAGTACGAATGAGAAAGCCCAAAACTTTCGCTCAAGCGGTTGCCATGGCTGAGTCCTTGATAGAGGTGAAGCAAAAGAACAACCCCGCCGGATCCCCAGGAGATTTGAAGGAAAACGGTGGGGAGGACGAGAGTCCCAAAGGGCAAGACAAGGATAGACATGGGAGACAACCTTTCAACAAGGACGAGAAGAGAGATAAGAAATCCATCAAGTGCTACTTTTGTCTCAGTTCCCATCCATGGAGAGAGTGTCCACGAAGACAAACACTCAACATGTTGATTGAGGAACGTGAGAAGATCGGCGAAGCACAAATGGGTTATCTTCAATTGCTAAATGCTTTGAATGCCAAAATAACACCAAGGGTCACATCAAAGGGTGGCTTGATGTACATGGAGGCATTGATTCAAGGGAAGCTCTCCAGGGCCATGTTGGACACTAGAGCTTCTCATAATTTCATGGCAGAAGACGAAGCCAAGAGATTGGAACTTACTCTTAACAAGTCTCAAGGGTCCCTCAAGACTGTCAATTCTGCCCTGCGACCATTGACAGAGGTGGTGAAAGATGTTTCTCTAACAATCGGTACCTGACAAAGGAAATTAAATTTTATGGTGGTACCCATGGATGACTTTGAGCTTGTCCTTGGTATGGAGTTCTTTAGACAAGCAAAGGCCATCCCCACACCCCATCTTGAACATATGATGATCGTGGAGGAGAATACCCCTTGCATGGTCCCGACCAAGATCCAAGCGAGACACGAAAAGAGACAACTTTCGACTCTTCAGGTGGACAAGGGAGTCCGACAAAATGAGGGGGCTTACTCAAAAGCCATGAAAGGAGCGAATAAGGGTGAACAAGTGGCAGATAAGACACCAAAGGAAACTGCCAGAAGCTGTGAGAAGGTGGAAGAGTTCACATCACCCTTGGTACAAAAGAAGGTACTACCTATGGAAAAGGTAGACCTTTCATGTGATGCAACCCATGGTGCCAAACCAAAGAGGAGGGCAACAATATGTGATAAGACACAAATTTCCGTCAATCTTCACGGGAGCCGAGCAATGGGCAAGAAGCCGGTTGAAGTAGAAACAAGTCAACGGATCCTTGCTGCTCACACCAGGGAGTCAGAGACCAAGTACAAAACAAGTTACCCTCAAATGAAGCAAGCCAGTTCATCAAAGATCTGCCTTGATGAATCAGCTAGTAATAGGATCAGCGAAGGAAGTCGAGGAAAGAAGGACATAACCACCAAGAGTCTAGCAGCCACACTGTTAGATCTTTGTGACAAGGAAATTGATTTCATTAAAGCTAATTGTATAAGGGGACTTCCTCTACGGCATGAATACTTGGTACATTGGAAGGGCTTGCCAGCAAGTGAGGCAAGTTGGGAGCCAACAGACTCTCTTGGAAACTTTATGAAGGAGATTGTGGAGTATCATGAAGAGATCGCGACGAGGACGTTCGCGAAATTAGGTGGTGGAGTTTGTCACGCCCTGCCGATGGAGACGCCACATGGGCGGCAGGATAACAAGACCGAGGCTTGTACGGAAGCACATGTGGCACTTTCTCGTGCTAGGGCAGCCCCGATAATGCAAGCACCATGTAAGCAACCATGTGGCAAGGATGATAAAGCTTGAAAGGATGCACACATGGCACTTCTCTCCAGGAATGATCTAGAAGATACACTAGATAAGGATAATATCAAATCCCCTTTGATTGAGGGATTATGGTTTGAGATTGGTTGTAAATATCCCATGATTAGGGTAAAATCTTGTAGAAACACATATTAGCCATTAGATTGAAATGATCTTAGCCATTCATTAGACTACAAGCATGTATAAATAGCCTAGCATTTTCATTTGTAAAACACAGAGAAAAGCTTGAGAGCAATACAAAAGTCTTATTCTCTCAACTCTTTACTTCTGCTGCTTTATTATTTGCTTTGCGAAGCCTTTTGTTCGTGGTTTTCAGGTTGACTTAGCCACTTTTGCTGTAGAAAAGTGTCTAAGTGTGGCACGCAGCGCTTAGGTTAGGCTAAGGGCGTGACAGCATGCTATCTATTTTACATTTCCAAAAATAAATACTCTGAAGCGCAAATCCCCACTCAACCTATCAATCATATAAACTCATATATAGTTTTGTTAGTAATATATATATGTTATTTCTATGCCCCATAGTTTATGTAGAATAGTCAAAAATGACTTTTTGCAATTAAAGGTTTTAAATTTAAATTTCTATCATTTCATCACAAATATTAAATGTTCTTTGCTTGATTAGGAATATGAATTGGAGAGTGTGCCATTACTTTACAATATTTACCATGTAGTCCCGTGTGATGTAGTGAGTATTATTTTTTTTCATTCAATTTTTTGTTTGATTTAAATAATCATATAGTTAAAAATGAATTGTTTTTATAAATAAAATGACCTATTAATGCATTGAATATATTTCATAAAATTAAAGAGAAAAGGAGAATGAGAGAAGAGACAAGAATGAGAAGAAAGAGAAGAGAAGAGTGATTTTATTAATATTAATGTGTATGCAATTATAGTAAATAAAGCCCTATTTATAGTAATACAATGACTTGTTCTTCAAAAGTTTTTCTTTTACAACCATAAAGGGCTTTTGTCTTGTCAAGCTTGGATTTGGTTCATAACCCAATACTACTTTATAAATATAAATATCCACATGATACATAACACTCCCTCTTGTATAGCTAGTAAGACCTTCAATGGGACAAAAATCTTAGTGAAGGAAAAAGAATGCCATATTCCTATTATACACTTTATACTTCCTCTTTGAAAACTTTGTTAGGAAAACTCAGTGGAACAAAACCTAGAGCAAGGAAAAAAGAGTATAGTGCATATTTGTCTCCTCCTTGTATCAGCATATCAAGAAATCTTTGAGTACATATGCCAATTGTGTAGTTTCTCAAATATTATTATAGATGGTATCAATTAAATTAAACTTGTCAAGTTCTTATTCAAAAAACTTGATAAGCCTTTATTTCAAATTTCTTGAGAAATTCATGCATAGATTTCAAGATTACATGCTAGGCTTAGTTACCTTTAATATAATCTCCCTTTACTCAAACAATACATCTTGTGTTATTCACTTGTTGAGTAATATATTGGCATGGTTTGAGGAGGTAACAATAATATTGAGCCTTGATAAGCATCAATATGTATTTATTGTAGCATATATAAAAAACATATTGCTGCTTGTAAATTGAAGAAATACTTAATAGTTTTAATGCTCAATTAGCTTAAATAGTAAGTTTCATGATATAGCAATCTTATATCACTTTCTCATAATGATAACAAAATTTATGTGTAATACTTTCAATGCTTTTATGTTGATATAAAACTAAGTCTTACTAATAAAATAAGAGATAATAGTATCAGATATTTTAATATATAAATAGCATTGAGTTATGACATTTTAGGACCAATATTTTTTGTATCTTTGTTAACCAAAATAGTCTATCAAATATCAAAATATTTAGATACTAAAAATATTAGTTGTTTGACTCCAAAATTTCTTTTGATGAAGTGATTGATAGATAATATTTTATATGATCGAACTTCAGGCCAAACCAAAATTTTGTCTTAAAAATCTTATATGAATGCATGAACCAAAGCTCTTTAGGATTCTCTCTTACAAATGTTTACTCATAGAAACATGGGCTATTAAACCCTTTTGTTTAGAAGATTTGCATTAAAATAAATATGTCATAATGTTGGAGATGTTTCAGCTTATATGGAGAGCTTTGTGATTTATTAAATAAAATTCTGGGAGATTTATGATTCAGACATCTCTAGTCCTTTTGAACTTGTATACAAATATCATATTCATCAAATACATTTATACATGTATAAGTTGTTTTATAATCATAAAATACATGTGAAGTTCATTTCAAAAATTACCAAGCAAATGTTATTGTATTTGCCACTGTTAGCTAAATATTCATTATTGATTTTGATGATGAAAATATATATATGCATTATTTAACTAAAAAGCTTCTTGTGAAAATGAGATGTCATCAATATGAAGCTTGGAAAGATATAAAGATGTGCAAAAGGGTTATTTGAAGAAGAGAAAAGATGAGAAGGCATAAGGAGGAGAAGAGAAGACATAAGGGGTACTGGATTTGTTTTTCTTCTTGCTCTTTTTGTGAAACGCCTATATATTGTGTGAACTTAGCTCAAAATATTTTTCTTTGTCATTGGAAAAATTTTCAAGTCTTACACTTTTGAAAATAACATATGCACAAATGTATTTGAATGCACACATTAAGATAAAATAAGTTTTTGGGGTGTTTTTATTCACAACATGCATTTACATAGTTATTCAAAATAACTTGGAGTTGTGAAAATGCACTTGAATTTGTTTTTCTGCAAAAATCTGGCTTTACTTCACATTCTGAAGTGGCTGGACCCCACGTCGACCGGTGACACGGGGTCGCCCGGCCTAATCAGAGAAGTGAAGGGAAAAGCCGGACCCCCTAGCCGGTCGACCGGCTAAGGCGTCTGGCCTAGTCAGAGAAGGAGAAGGGCAAGCCGGATGACCAAGCCGGTCGACCGGCTGAACGGGGGCTGTAATAAATGCACTAGCCGTTTATTACCGTTCTGGCCGAAAATCTTCATCCTTCTTCTCCTACCAAATCCCTAACCCCCAAATCTCTTTAAATACTCATTCAAATACACTTTCTAAACATCAATTGAAGTGTGCAAAAGTGTTTATCATCATTCAATCCATCTTTGAGCTATTCTTGCAATATATTTGAGCTTTCAAGAGCTTGTTCTTTCTCTTCTTGAGGAAGATTTCAGATTCAATCTCTTTTCAATCTTGAGTATATACACACTTTGAGAGCTTTAATCATTGTGAGATATATCCATTTAAGCTTGTAAAGTGTGAGGAAATCCTATAGAGAGAATCTCTTGGGTTCTTTGAAGTAAGACTTCAAAGAGGTTGTAAAGAACTTGGTTTGTGCTTCACCAAGTTTTGAAGAAGCATTTTAGTGGAGATCTTTGAAGTCCTAAGGGGAGATTCCTTGGGCGGTGGACGTAGGCTTGGCCGAACCACCTTAAAATCGTTTGTCTCTCTTCTCCTTGCATCTCTATTTTTATTGTTCTTACCTTGCTTATCTTGTGCTTGATATATTACTTGTTAGAAGTTATAAATTTTCTGAAAATTTTAAAAAACAAAAATTAGTATTAATATCTTAATTCACCCCCCCTCTTAAGATATTTGCACCTACAGCCACAATAAAAAATAACTTGTTGGATGTATGTTTTGATGATGTCACTATTAAGCTATAAATTGTTTAAAATGCTTTTTCTTGAGTATAATTGAGTTTAGCTTGAAGAGTTGAGTATTATGAAGTCTTGGTTCAAATTGGAGGCCTTTGAAGATCTTGAAGCTTAAATTACTTGAAGAATTCATAGAAGGTCTTTTAGTTTTTATCTTGTCAAATTGATCTTTGTAGATAGACCTTATTGTGAGCTCAAATGCATTGCATTAGCATGTGCATCTTTTGCATTTTAGATTATCTATTCTCCATAATGTGCTCTTCATCAAAACAACTTTATTTGTACATTTGCATTTTGCTCTCTGCAGAATTTTTTCATAATTCAAGTATATATTAGCTATAGTATGCTCTTGTGTCTTCTTATTACTAGTATAAGTATATAACATTTATTTAACTTATTCCATGCAATAAAAACATCTTTAACCTATAAGTATAGCTTTACACGTTGGGTGCTTGCTTTACATGTTGGATAATCATATTACACCTTGTATATTGCATAAGCATATAATCAAGCATTTTTTTTTTACTTAACTTATGCAGTATCTTTAAGGTTATTGCTTTTCTCTCAGAAGTTAAGCTTAAGTTATTGCTTCACTTATTGGTCAATAGAATTGCAGCATGAATATATCCTTCATCTTGGAAAAGCATGTGTTTTTATGAATCAAATTCCTGTAGAATCTTTGAATAAAATAAGTTATATTTCCTTTATACAACTTGCATGAGGCATATATGTTATGTATATATGTATATAAGTATTTATGTAAGTTGCTTGATTTGACTATTACAAGAAATCTTCTCTTTTGCATAGAAAATCTGCTGGATTACATTGTTTAAGCTAAGTTGAGCATTACATTTAATGTTTGGTTGAAATAGATAAATTGCATTTATGAGATATGATAGGTTAAGTGTTTGCTATTTGCATAGAGCCTTGCAATTTGCAGAAAAAAGGCTATATTTGGTGCTTGAGCTATCCTTGTTGACTTTTAGTTGATTTTTAATAGCTTTTATCAGTTTTGCAGTACTTGTTTCCAAGTACAAGCTGGCCGTACCGACAGCCGGTAAAGGTCGCTGGTTGGTACCGGTTAGGGGTTAGATGCCCGGTGTGCCTAGCTGCTTTTTCCAAAGAACCTTGTTTTGTGGTGGCTAAGGTACCGGCTGATCGGTAGCGTCGGGTCAGCCGGTAGATACAAAGTGCCTGGCAGCTAAGGTCACCGGCTAACCCTACCAGTCAGTCGGTAAATGTATTTTTCTACAGTACATGTTTTGAATGTTGGGATTTTACTTTTTGGTTATTGTAAATACATCTCATACCCAAAACCTCGGACATAACTTGATCAAGAGCATTTATTCAAGCTTTCTAACATTCAATACTCTCTCTTGTAATCTTGTTTCATGTGGGTCAGCCGGTAAATGTATTTTTCTACAGTACATTTTTTAAATATTGGGATTTTACTTTTTGGCTATTATAGATACATCCCATACCCCAAAACTCAGACATAACGTGATCAAGAGCATTGATTCAAGCTTTCTAATATTCAATACTCTCTCTTGCAATCTTGTTTCATGTGGGGTCTGCCGGTAAATGTATTTTTCTACAGTACATTTTTTGAATATTGGGATTTTACTTTTTGGCTATTATAGATACATCCCGTACCCCAAAACTTAGACATAACTTGATCAAGAGCATTTATTCAAGCTTTCTAATATTCAATACTCTCTCTGGTAATATTGCTTCATTTATTTCATTTTCATTGATTGCATATGAGTGGCATTTTTTATCAAGTCTTTGAGCTCATAAATTGCCTATTTACTAAGAGTAATATAGGAAGGTTTATATACCTCTTGTACACTTACTCAATAGAAGCGCTTGTAAAAACCATCACTTACTATTACATTAGGTGTGTTCTTCACTCTTGGGTAGCATAGTTGTGAGACACTTTCTATCAAAAGTGAAGGGTTGAAATACTCAAGTATTAGGTTAATACTTGTGGTCTTTGTGGTGAAACAAGGGTTGTGATTGTTGTTTTATGCTTCTACAACATACTAAGGAAGAAACTGATTCACAAGTGAAGTTTTCAAAACCTTAAGGGAAGACCTTAGGTAGTAGACTAGGCCCTCGAGTGCTCGAACCACTCCAAATCGTTGCATTTGATCTTCTAACCCTAATCTCTTTATATTTCAAGATATTTTTCATATATTGTATGTATTATTGCTTGAATTGTTTGTTAGAGTTTTTTATTCTTTTTGTGCCATTAATCCAATACACTCCCCTCTTGGATTCATTCTTTGGGTAATACGTGACATCGGAGCCTAGTGCTTTATACATTAATTGCATAACTTGTGTGATTGTTTGGTTTTTTGTGTGTTTTTCACATAATTGTCTAGAGCTAAAGATCATGGCCCATAGAATTCAAGATTTTTCCACTACTAGAGTCCCATATTTTGCTGGAACCAATTACGTTTTTCGGAAAGTTAGAATGAGAATATTTTTACAAGCCAATGATTATGTTGCATGGAAAACCATAGTTAATGGACCTAGTATCTCCTCCAAAGAAGTAAATGGTGTAAAGGTCCTTAAACCAGAAGAAGAATGGGATAAAGATGATATAAAATTAGTTGAAGCAAATTCTAATACCATTCACTACCTTTACCTTGCATTAGATCCCTCCAAATTCAACAAAATTATAGGATGCATCACGGCTAAGTAGATATGGGATCAACTTGAGGTCACACTTGAAGACACTAATCAAGTGAAAGAAACTAGGATTACCATGCTTCTGCATAAATATGAAGTAAGAGTGAAGATGATGATGAAATGGTCATGTTCTTCAAATTTAAGAGATTCATGAGGAAACAAATGTTCAATCCAAGGAAAGGACAAAGGAGAGAGGTAAGTAAAGGTGAGACTAGTAAAGAATTAATTTGTTTTAAATGCAAGAAACTAAGACATATCAAAGCCAAGTGTCCATTGAGGAAGAAGGATGAGAAGAAATTCAAAAAAAGGCCTTGAAGGCTACTTAGAGTGACTCGGAGTCAAGTGATGAAGAAGAAGACTCTATTGAAGAGGAAGTTACCAATCTATGTCTCATGGAAAAAAAGGAAGATGAGGTAAGTCCAAACTATATCTCTTGTGATGAAAATAGTTCTTATGAAGAATTAGAGGAAATGTATAATAAGATGCTTACATAGTTCAAGAAGATGGTTAACAAAAAAAAAAAAAAAAAAGAAAGAACTTGAGAAAAATGTTTTGTCTCTTGAAAGTAAATTGCATGATGTTAGTATGGAAAATGAGGGTTTGAAAAAGATTTTAGAAAAGAAGAAAACCAATTGATTTACAAAAAGAGAATGAAGATTTGAAAGCAAAAGTCCATGATTTAGAAAATGTTGTTTCAAAATTTACAAATGGAACCAAAAATTTAAATGTCTTACTTGGAAAACAACGTTGTGTCTTTGATAAAGTCGGGATTGGTTATGATTCGTCTTCAAAACAAAAGTCTTACATAAAATTCTTTGAAAAGAAACTAAACATTTCTAAGATTGACTCTTCAACAGATAAGAAAGTTTTTCAAAAGTGGTATGATTATTACAAAAAGTATTTCGTAAAAGCATCTTCTTCAAGTGCTCCTAAAGTTACATGCAACTATTGTTATAAAAATGGATATGCTTGACATAAATGCTTTATTAGAAGATATGGAGAGAAAAAATACAACTTAATGTAGGTTCATAAGGGAGTTAAAACTAATGTTCAAGAACCCAACAAGTCTTAGGTACCAAGTCATGTTTGATTTAAATTGTGTAGATTTGCCTTGCATCCTTTGGAAATAGTGGAAAATGGTTCTTGGATAGTAGATGCTTAAGGCACATGACGGGTGACAAATCAAAGTTCTTGTCACTCAAGGAAAAGAATAGAGGATTTGTTACATTTAGAGATAACTCCAAAGGAAGAATCATCGGTATTAGAGATGTTGGTAATAAGTCTAAATTATGCATTGAGAATGTTTTACTTATACATAGTTTGAAACATAACTTGCTTAGTATTAGCCAACTATGAGATAAAAGTTTATTTGTTAATTTTAAAGCTTCTTAATGTGAAATAGTTGATAAATATGGTAATGTTGTGTTTGTTAGCATGAGGCATGGTAATATGTATACTTTTGACTTTGATGATTTGCATGATCAAAATATTAAATGCTTAAGTGCTATGAGTGAGAATACATGGCCTGGGCATAGAAGGCTAGGTCATGCTAATGTGGATTCCATAAATAAACTTGTTGGTTTTGATCTTGTTAGAGGTTTGTCTAAAGTCAAATATGTTGGTAATAATGTGTGTTGTGCATGCAAACTTGGTAAACAAACTAGGGTATATTTCAAAAGCAAGAATGTGATTTCAACCTCTAGACCGTTGAACTTGTGCATATAGATTTGTTTGGACCCAATAGGGTTGCTAGCTTGGGAGGTAAGTTGTATGCTTATGTGATTATTGATGATTTCTCTAAATTTACATGGGTAATCTTTCTTGAACATAAAAATGATATACCAAATGAGTTTATAAAGTTTTGCAAACGTGTTCAAAATGAACAAGGTTATTTGATTTTTACCATAAAAAGTGATAGAGGTACCAATTTACAAACCAATGATAAAAATGTATCTCTAACAACTTTTCGGCACCAAGAACACCACAACAAAATGGAGTTGTAGAAAGAAAAAATCGCTCTTTACAAGAAATGGCAAGGACTATACTTTATGAAAACAACTTGCCTAGCTATTTTTGGGCCAAGGCCATCAACACCGCATGTTATGTGATTAATCGTTGCATCATTCAAAAGGATCTTGACAAAACCCCTTATAAACTTTGGAAAGGGAGAAAACCAAATATATCATATTTCAAAGCTTTTGGTTGTGTATGTTACATCTTGAATGAAAAAGACAATCTTGGCAAATTTGATGCAAAAATCGATGATGGCATATTTCTTGGCTACTCTTCATCTAGTAAGGCATATAGGGTCTATAATAAAAGAACCATGGTTGTTGAAGAAACTATCAATGTAAAATTTGATGAAGGTTGTCTTGATTCTAAACATGATGATGTTGATATTGTTACCATTCAAAAGAATAAAAGTAACCTTGACATAGATAAAGGAAATGAATCTAATGATGCATGTCATGAGGATAAACAAGATGAGCATGTTGATGTGCAATATGATATTGAAAATATGGTCCATGATAAGCATGATAACTTGCCAAGAACTTATAAATTTGTTGGTTATTGTCCCTCTTCCCAAATCATTGATGAACCTTCAAAAGATGCTGAAACTAGATCATCTTTGAGAAATATATGTAATCATCTTGATTTCTTGTCTCAAGTTGAACCTAAAAATGTGCATGATGCTTTACTTGATGATAGTTGGATAATTGCCATGTAAGAGGAACTTAATCAATTCGAAAGGAACAATCTGTGGAAACTCGTTGAAAAGCCTAGAAATCAATCTATAATTGGAACTAAATAGGTTTTAGAAACAAGTTAGAGGAATCCGGCATAGTGATTAGAAACAAAGCTAGATTAGTTGCAAAAGGTTATAAACAAGAAGAATGTATTGATTATGATGAAACCTTTGCTCTTGTTGCTAGACTTGAATCAATTAGAATGTTACTTGTCTTTGCATGCTTTATAAACTTCAAATTGTACCAAATGGATGTAAAAAGTACTTTCTTAAATGGCTATTTTGATGAAGAAATGTATGTGGCTCAACCTCGGGGTTTAAGGACCCTATATATCCTAACCATGTTTTTAAGCTTGAAAAAGCAGTGTATGGACTAAAACAAGCACCTAGGGCATGGTATGACAGACTAAATGGATTCTTGGTTGAAAAGGGCTTTATAAGAGGTAAACTTGACTCAACTTTATTTGTAAAGTATAATGATAAAGATATAGTAGTTGTACAAATATATGTTGATGATATTATCTTTGGAGCCACTAATGAATCTCTTTGTGAGAGCTTTTCTAAGTGCATGCACAGTGAATTTGAAATGAGCATGATGGGAAAACTCACATTCTTCCTTGGACTTCAAATCAAACAAACAAAGGAAGGAATTTTCATCAACCAAGCTAAGTATATAAAAGAACTACTCAAGAAGTTTAGATTTGATGGAGCAAAAGAGATTGGAACTCCAATGAGCACCTCTACCAAGCTTGATAAAGATAAAAATAGAAAGCAGATGGACGAAAAGAGATATAAAGGTATGATCGAAAGCTTACTTTACTTAATCGGCTCTAGGCCCGATATTATGTTTGTCGTGTGCTTATGTGCTCGTTTTCAATCTTGTCCTAAGAAATCTAATTTACTTGATGTTAAAAGAATTTTTAGATATCTTAAAGGACACAAGAACTAGGGCTTTGGTATCCTAAAGGAACTAATGTTGAACTAGTAGGCTATTTCAACGCCGACTTTGTCGGTTGTAAAGCTGATAGAAAAAACACTTATGGAACTAGTCATTTTCTTGGTAATTGCTTACTTTCATGGGCAAGTAGAAAACAAAATAGTGTAGCACTTTCAAATGTCAAAGCGAAGTATATTGCAATAAAAAATTGTGTTGCACAAGTTCTTTGAATGAAACAAACTTTGCTTAATTTTGGTGTTATATTTGAGCATGTTCCTATTATGTGTGATAATACAAGTGCAATTAACCTCACCAAGAACCCATTCAACACTCTAGAACTAAACACATAGAGATTAGATATCATTTTATTCGTGATCATGTGCAAAAAGGTGATGTTAGGCTCAATTTTATTGATACCTTGCATCAATTAGAAAATATTTTCACAAAAACCCTTACATGTAAATCAATTTTTAGGCATTAGAAGGGAGTTGGGCATATTACTGCTTTGAAAAATCTTATTTTCAAATTATTTTGGGTACCGGTTGGACGGTCAGCCGATAAAGGCAAAGAACAACTTCTCTTACCGAGGAAGGACAAGCTAGTCAGTGGGTCAACCGGTAATAATCTTTGCTCTCTGGTTTTACCAGCTGGGGACCTCCTCATATCAGCTAGCCGATAGGTAAACTTTTTACGCCTATATATAAGCATCGAGTGGCCGATTTCCCCAATTTTAAATCTTCTTTTCTAAAACTTCTCATCTTCTTTCTCAAAATCCTTCTTCCAAACCAAAAATCTTTCTATTTTCTCTCAAATTTGTTCCATAAAACATCAAACTCACTTCATTAAACTCATCTTCCACTTGAAATTTCTTTCCTAAATCACAGCCATTTCATTCTCTCTCTTCTTTTTTTTTTAATACAAAACCGTAAAAGTTCATGGTAAACAGAAGAGAAGGAAATAGGAAAGGTAGAGGACATAGGAGAGCCTCGAGAAGCATGCATAAGGCGAGTCCCTCATGTTCAAACATTTCACATGCTCCACGCAAACGTAAAAGAAAGGTGATTCATCTCCATCTTCATCATCAAGGGATTCTTCACCTACACCACTAGTTGGACAAAGAGACTACTTAGGCAAGCACATAATTCTGGGTAAGTGCCTTGTCTAAAATAAACTTCAACACATGAATATAGTGAAGTTTGTGAATGATCAAGGTTGGCTTACATACATGACTATTGAGGAATCTATTTATTCCGGGTTAGTTCGTCAATTTTATGAGAATATGGAAGCAAATGATTTTATAGTACTAGCATTAACAGTATTGTGGCTGGGGTGCCCTTTACTCTAGATATTTTGAATATTCAAAACATTTTTAATATTCCAATTCATTAAAATGTTGTCAAGCTTTATGATTTTAAGGGTTTTCCACGAGGGGTTTACAGGCAACCAATATATGACTTTGTGCGGGATCGGCCAAATGCTCATACTAATAGTTTACCTAAGTTGAAGCAGCTATCTCCTGAAAATAAGGCTTTGGTTAAGTTGTTAATGGCTAAGGTGATTCCTAGAGATGTGCATGATGGAAATTTGTATCAAGCTGAGGCATATATTTTATATCTTTAGCATCAGGATGAAAAAATTGGCTTACTTGACATTATCTTTTGCCACATGAAAAATGTGCATAGAAGGAAAACTGGGCTACCATATGACATGTTTCTGACTAAGATTTTTAGAAACACGGGTTGTTATTGCTGAATCATAAATTTACTTAGTTTGGTAGGAGTTAGAGAATGAACTTGAATGCTCTTAAGTCCACAGATATCTTTTATTGGGGAGGTAGATAAATGTATAAAAGTGAATTTGATGACCTTCCTCTTGCCACTAGAAGGCTCATTATTGAAAGGATTAGAACTAAACCTATTTTTGACTTCCCCAATGAGGATGATGAGGTGGCGTTTGACCGGGAAATGAGATGAAATGAAGAAGAAGAGGATGAGGATAAGGAAGAAGAAGAAGATCTTGAAGCATAGGTCGAGTAGGATGAAGAAGTGGGTGAACACTCTGAACTAAGATCCAAGAATGCTAATGATAAGGTGATGAACCGCATACTTGATCGTATGGAGGCAATGAGTGAAGTAATGCAATTTGGATGTAACACAATGAATACAAAGGTTGATAGCTTAGCTGAGGCACAGCAAATGAGAATTGAGTACTTGGCTAGAGATGTGCGAAAAATCAAGCTTCACCTAGAAATTGTGGATGACCAGCCCGGGCCCAATCACTAGCTTGCCTCTTGTGTCCTTCCTTCTATTTTCCCAAATTCCCACTTCCTTAGGATTTCCAAATATTTTCTTTCATTTTCACAACTTTAATTTGCTATTTTCAACATTCATGAATGCTTTCCTTCTATATGATTGCTTATTTCTTAGTAATGCTAATTCTTAGTTTATATCTATAAGGATTCTATGTATGCATGCTTGCATGAAGCCAAATGATAATATCTTTTACTATTGGTGGCTCAACTTTATACATATCCTCTTGCTTTTTCTTAGGCTATGTTTTAATGATGCCAAAAGGGGAGAAGAGGTATTTACATTGTTTATATACATTATATCTCACTTTCTTTGTTTTTGGCTACATAAACTTAAAGCATGTGTTGAGGAGGAGCTATGTTCGATTTATAGCAATTTTTTTATATAATAGGTTGTCATCATCAAAAAAGGGGAGAATGTTGGATGTGTTTTGATGGTGTCATTATTATGCTATAACTTGTTGAAAATGCTTTTTCTTGAGTATAATTAAGCTTATCTTGAAGATCTGAGTATTATGAAGTCTTGGTGATCAAATTAGAGATGTTTGAAGATTTTGAAACTTGAAGTACTTGGAAAATTGATAAAAGGTCTTTTAGTTTTTATCTTGTCAATTTGATTTTTGTAGACGGGCCTTATTATGAGCTCAAATTCATTGCATTAGCATATGCATCTTTTGCATTTTAGATCATCTTTTTTCCTTAATGTGCGCTTCATCAAAATGACTTCATTTGTACATTTGAGTTTTGTTCTCTGTAGATTTTTTTCATAATTCAAGTATATATTAGTCATAGCATACTCTTATGTCTTCTTATTACTAGTAAATATATGTATATATGTACTAGTATAAGTATATAAAATGTATTTAACTTATTCTATGTAATAAAAGCATCTTTAACCTATATACACTTTGGATAATGCTTTAAATGTTGAACAATAGCATATCTTGTATATTGCATGATTATGAATCCTGCAATATCTTTAAGATTATTACTTTGCTCTCATAAGTTAAGCTTAAGTTATTGTTTTATTTATTGGTCAATAGCATTGCACGATGAATATATCCTTTAGCTTGGAAAAACATCTGTTTTTATGAATCAAATTTCGGCAGAATCTTTGAATAAAATAAGGTATATTTGCTTTATACAACTTGCATAAGGTATATATGTTATATATATATATATATATATATATACATATGTATGTATGTATATAAGTATATATGCAAGTTGCTTGATTTGACTATCGCAAGAAATCTTCTTTTTTGCATAGAAAATCTACTGGATTATGTTATTTAAGCCACGTTGAGCATTGCATTTAATGTTTGGTTGAATAGATAAATTGCATTTATGAGATATGATAGGTTAAGTGTTGGTATTTGCATAGAGCCTTGCAATTTGCAAAAAAAAAAAAGCTACGTTTGGTACTTGAGCTGTCCTTGTTGACTTTTAGTTGATTTTTAACAGCTTTTATTAGTTTTGTAGTAGCTGTTTTCAGGTACCGGCAAGTCAGTAAGGGTTGCCGGTAGTTACCGTCTAGGGGTTAGATGCCCAATGTGCCTAGCCATTTTTTCTAGAGAACCTTGTTTTTGTGGTGGCTGAGGTATCGGCTGATCGGTAGGGTCAACTGGTAGATGCAAACTGCCTAGCAGCTGAGGGCATTGGCTGACTTGTAGGGTCAGCCAGTAAATGTACTTTTCTGCAGTACATTTTTTGAATGTTAGGATTTTGCTTTTTGGCTATTATAAATACATCCCATACCCCAAACCTTAGACATAACTTGATCAAGAGCATTTATTCAAACTTTCTAATATTCAGTACTCTCTCTTATAATCTTACTTCATTTATTTTATCTTAATTGATTGCATATGATTGGCATTCTTTGATCAAGTCTTTAAGCTCATAAATTGCCTATCTTCTAAGCAATGTAGGAAAGTTCATATACCTCTTGAACACTTGCTCAATAGATGCTATTGTAAAAACCATCACTTACTATTACATTGGGTGTGTTCTTTATTCTTGGGTAGCATAGCTGTAAGACACTTTCTATCAAGAGTGAAGGAGTGAAATCCTTAAGTATTGGGTTAATACTTGTGGTCCTTGTAGTAAAGCAAGAGTTGTGATCGCTGTTCTACGTTTCTGCAATGTACTAAGCAAAAAGTTGATTCACTAGTGAAGTTTTCGAAATCCTAATGGAAGATCTTAAGTAATGGACTAGGCCCTTGGGAGCCCGAACTACTCTAAATCGTTGTGTTTGATCTTCCAACGCTAATCTTTTTATATTTCAAGTATATTTTTCATACATTGTACGTATTATTGCTTGAATTATTTGTTTTTTTTTAAAATTTTTTTTTGTGCTGTTAATCCAATTCACCCCCTTCATGGATTCATTCTTTGGGTAACATAACTTCTCATGGTCAATCCCAAGTCTTTGACACTTGGCTCATATAAGAAAGGAGTGAAATAAATCAAAGTCCAATGCTAATTAACAAAAACAATAATAATGGTAATGACAATAGAAATAAAATTAATTATACAAAATATTACTAAAATTCTATCAATAACCAATATAAAATATATTTATATAAATGAATATATAATTTGGTCAATTTTTATTTTTATTTTTGTTTTAATTTATATCTCATTTTTAATTTTACTCTTATTTTATTTTCTATTTTTATTTTATATTTTATTTATTTTTTATTTTTAAATTTTTATTTTTATTTTTATTTTCTTTTTTTAAAAATTTTTTATACAATACACTAGTTAATTTTTGAAGGATATTTTAGTCTTTCAAAAAAAAACCCCTCATTTTCACGAACAGTGGCGAAGCCACATTGTAGTTTGTAGAGAAGGGGGACAATTGTCCCCCATATTTTTTGAAAAAAAGAAAAGAAAACTAATAGTATTGAAAAATGAGTTGGAAGAACAAAAACCATATTTGCCTCCCCCCGCCCCCCCCCCCCCCCCAAAAGCTTACTTAAATCTTATTTACTACAAAAAATCAGAACGTCTTATTTGTCTGAAAAGAAAAATCGAAACCTATCTTCTCTTTTGCTCCAATTTGGAATCGTCCTCCAGCAAGCATGTGCTCTTCATTCTTTTCTTTTCTTTTTTCTTTCATCTTTTTTCTGCTTGGGTTTTCGGTGTTGGAAGAGTTTGAGAAAGTATAAAAGTAAAATTATTTAATTAATATGAATGTAAAC
This sequence comes from Cordia subcordata, assembly GCA_028554755.1. Lineage (NCBI taxonomy): Eukaryota > Viridiplantae > Streptophyta > Magnoliopsida > Boraginales > Cordiaceae > Cordia > Cordia subcordata. The sequence goes on from JAPTOF010000008.1 coordinate 14,186,205, forward strand.
AGATAAGCTATTTAAGTGTTAAGAAAAGTAGAGAGGTTTCATTTCGTGAGGTGCAAAATGATCAATTGGTTAAGAAATTTATTTCTATGCACTCTTTAACAACATGTAAAGTTTATATAATTGAAGCTCAAATTGGTTATACATTTCTCAAAAAGTTTTTATCTTCTAGGAATTGTGAAAAATCACTTAGCAATAGAATAGGTGATCACTGGATGGTTAATTGTTTAATAACATATTGTGACAAACATTTTTAGCAGCTATTGACAATGAGGTTATCATGCATCTTTATTAAAGTACAAAGAATCGTTAAGAGCAATTATAGTTTTATTTTCTTTTTCTTATTTTATTAATATAAAAGATTATTGATTTTTGACTAACTAGTTTGAATGCCTTCCTAATTTATTTAGAATATTTTGTGGTATATGACTTAGTTTATAAAAGTTGTAATTTTGCCTCCCTTAGTTTGAATTCCTAGCTACACCACTGCCCATAGGAACTCATTCCATGTGTTTTGTTAGGAATGACTATTCCTATTCATGCAATGGAATTTCCTCGGAAATATGATTTCTTGATTTATTACTTCATACGAATCTTAAAAGAAGACAGCTAAAAATGTGATGTCATTTCTAACTTATTCTCGTGTAATAATTGCCACCTAAGTGATTTTTAACAATTAAAAAAAGTGATATTAACTGTTAAAAAAATAAAATAAATATAAAAAATCAAAAAAGCAATAATATGACGCTTTACAATTAACAAAAGCTGATCCTAACCTTCTATTATTTTATGTATAGCATAGATAGATATACTGATATTAAAATGCTCTTATATGCAAGGTAAGTATCTCGTAAAGAAAAAAAAAAAGAAAAAGAAAAGATAATTGCTATTTCTCTGCTCACAAAAACCACGTTCGGTGTGCCAAAACAACTTGCCAGAAAAGACCTCAAACAATCCCCTCATATCCGGACAAAATATTAATAAAAAAAAAAAAAACCAAAAAAAACAAAAACTTTTTCACATATAAAAACCCGACCCGGTAAAACCCTTATTAAGCACTTGAACCATTTCACACTCTTATGTCCAATCACTAACAAAATTCCAAAAGAATGGATGTGGAAACACACTTCCCAGTTCCCCACTCTCCACCACCTTCCTTCAAACGAAAACTCAAAAACTGCCTCTGCTGCTTCAGCCACCACCGCCGCCGCCACTGCACCGTCGAGTCTCCACCACGGGCCACTGACGACAAGCCCACTCTAATTTGGGTCAAAACAACGAGGCTGTCACATGAGCTTCCAGGTGAGTTCAAAGACAAGTGCAAGGCCATCTTCGGCTGCCATATTTGGAACCCAAATAAGCATCGGAGACGTTCATCTGCTGAGTTTCGATATGACCCATTGAGCTACTCGTTGAATTTTGAAGATGGGTTTTGTGATGATTCTCTATTTTATGAAGCCCCTCTCAGGGATTTATCCTCTCGATTGCCGCCGTCCCCGTGACGGAGGTTGGTTAATAAGAGGGTGGGGGTGGTGGTGGTGGTGGTGGTGGTGAGGATTTTATTTTTCTTTTATTTTTTTATTTTTAGAGAAATTGGCTTTTAGGGGTATCAAGTATGGTTGGTTGGAGGAAGAGGGGATGTGTGCGTGTGTGTGTTTTTTATCTTTGTACAGCAAATTCAACGTATGATACTCATGATTCTCTTAGCTTATCTCGAAAGATTTGTTTATAATTCCGTTTAGCAGAAATCAAAAGAAATTTTATCAAAAATCATGATGAGATGATACATGATGATCTAGTATGCTACTTGTGTGTTTCTTGAGAGCAGCTATGATGGGTGCACCAAGTCACCAACTCCAAGTGAATAAGCCTTCGATTTGATTTGGTCAGTTTGTATTTATGCAATAATTTATAAATAATATATGAGTAATTTTATTATTATTATTATTATTATTATTATTATTATTATTATTATTATTATCTCTTTAATTTCGTTTGTGAAGTAAGACTCTATGTATTGATATTAAATATATTATATATTATGTATATGATAAACATGTATTATATAAAAAAGATTAAAAATAAAAAAATAATATATAACAACGCTTTATATTTTTACAGAAATTATATCAGTAGATTAAAAGTGAGATGATATTAGAAGTATAGAAGGTGACTCGTAAAAGTTGAAAGGTCTGGAGATGGTGTACCCCTAGAGAGCTAGAGAAAAATTATAAAAGAATAAAAAATTTGGAAGTGACACGAAGTATGTATATTAATTCAATCAAGGGAGTAGATGGACGAGTGGCGTATTGTCAAATTTTTATATTTTATTTCACTTAATAAAATAAATCATTACTTGGCCTAATTTAATTTATTATTTCATCCGCTAGGATAAAAATAAGTGGTACAACTATTTGTTTAGGGAAGAGCATAAGAAGGGAAAGAAAGAAAGTTATATCATGCCCCCTTACGTATTGTATCTTTATTAAGTATTGTGTATCCACTAAGTAAAATTTATGAACAAATAGTATAAAAATTATGAACAAGTACATTAATTAAATTGTTTATTATTTTTTTATTATTTATTCATAATTTATTAATTTATCACTTAATATATATTTATTCACTACTTTTATACACACATATACATAAAAATATATTTACACACATAGACCCACATAGTATTAATATTGTGATCAAACAATATTAATACTCTGAACAAATAGTAATAATATTTTGAATAAAGGTGAATTAGCACGAGGAAGCATGATGGTGGAGGAGCGTGGTATAAATTGCGGAGAAAACATGAATAGTCTGTAGGTCGCAGTTGACACATTTTACACCTCAAAATTGAATTTTAATTTTTTCTTCGTATTATATACATTATGAGAATAATTTAATAATAATAGATTATATAATTTATAATAAAATAATTTAAATTTATTATTATTATTATTATTCCTAACGTTATAATATTGTACCTGTAAAATTATGATGTTACTCGATATCCTTTAACAGTAGAGTTTGTTGTTCCATATCCCAAACGTAATATTCTCCGCGATTGGTAATTATCTCGGAAGTTTTTGGACTTGTTTGAATTGGTTTTTTTAAAGTGTAACTTTTACGTATATTTTAAAGAAAATGTTTATTTGAAAGTTCAGATTTTTAATCTTTAAAAAGAGCTAAAATTGTTGTTTTAAGAATTATATTTCTTTTTAAAAAATTAATCGAAATAATATAAAATTAATGTACTTATTTTAAAAATATGTTTTTTAATAAAAAAAAATCAATCTAACTGAACCCTTTTATCTTCCACTTTTCCCTTCTTGTGGGGATACGTCAACATCGTATTGGCCCAGTGGGCGAATCTAAATGTTAAAAGAAAGGCACCCGTGAAGCTTGATAGAGATACATCACAAGAAGAGAATATCTTAAGGATAACCCTCGCAGATTTTGTTTTTGCCTGAAAGACTCGTAAATCGCACGATAACTAACAGCATTAGAGTTTGGCTTTTGTGTCAGCTACTGTCCGATAAAGTTTCCATTAGTTGAGTAGGACGCAGAATAAATTTACTTAAAATTTAAAATTTATTTTATTTTTGATGGGTAACTAGTTGCATATGTATGACATTGCCGAAAGAAGAAAATAGAAGAATATGTTGTCACGTGGCATAATATAGTCAAACGATCTTTTGGAGGGAATGTGGGATTTGAGGTTGTTTCTTTTATATATAGTATAGAAATGTCTCGTTAAAAAAAAAAAAAGATTCAGTAAGAGTATCTTAAAAAAATATTAATTTTTTCCATGTCTTAATAAAATATAAATTGAATAAAGAATAATCTTTTGTATAAATTTCAAACAAAATAAATATTTATTTTATTTAGAGTGACACCAAACGTAATAGAACCTTATGCCGAGTAGAAATTCTACCCTTACATAACATTAGTTAGATGCCCTTAGTAGGGTTAATTTCACCATAAGTTCTTGTGGTTGTGCACATTTTTTAAATTAATTTTTATTAATTTAAAAGGTTTAAATTAGTCAATAATATTTTTAAAAATAATTAAATTAGCCTCTATTATTTAAAAAATTCATATTAGTTATCAATATGATAGAAAAATGTCAAAATAATCCCTATTATTTGAAAATTATTTATATTTATTCTCAACGTTTTTAAAAACATACCCAAATTAGTCCTTCTTTTAAGAAAAACTAGTAAAAATAATTTTAGCTAATTTGAATAAATTTATTAAATATTAAAGATTAATATAAATATTCTTTCAAACAATATGAACTAATGTAACTATTTTTGTAAAATATTAAGGATTAATATAAAACAATAGGAGCTAATTTGACTATTTATTTAAAACATTACTTTGAATATTTTTATGAAACATTAGAGTTAATTAAAATATTTTGAAATAGTGAGATCTAATTTTGAAAAAATGTATGTCAATAGTGAAGACAATTTGTGTAATTAATCCACATGACTACGTCAAACAAAGAAAGCCGCTATTAATCTCAATATATATCTTGCATCAGTTGTTGATAACAAGAGAATTAGTGTGTGGATTTGCATGAGACACACACACAACGCACACACACACACACACACATATATATATATTAATTTTTATATTATTGAGATAATTAAACGTTAAAGATCAATCAATTTTATAGAAGAAAAGAATATATCAATGAACTAATCATAAAGATATGTTTCCAATTTGTTGACACAGTAAGTTAATTCATTTAAAAATTAAAAAAGTAAAATAATCATTTAAAAATAAAATACACAAAATAAGGGAAAAAAAAAAGAAAAAAGGACTACTAGATAAAAGTGATAAGCACTGTGCCACTCGGCTGCAACGATGACGAGAAAAGAGATGGGTGCCTTTGGCATTTGCCTTTTCCCCTAACAAAGGATAAGAGCATGATCTGGCAAAGAAAACAAAGGATAGAGCATTGGATGCATGGTGGGGCCACGAATCCACGTCCCATATTGCACTTCACGTGACTTGCGTTCCAGTCCAATCCTTGTCCCGGCCACTCACGTGATTCATTTTCTTTTTCTTTTTCCCTTTTTTTTAATTTTTTTTCCAGATAAATACTTCTATTAATGTAAGAGATTATATGAGGTCTGGCCAATTCTGAAGGAATGCGAAGAAAATTAGGAGTAACATGAGTGCTAAGCGAAAGAGCATTGGAGGACTGAGTTTTAGGGATCTTCAATATAGGAATATTGCAATGCTAGGAGGTCAAGTTTGGAAACTGATTATGAACCTCTTTTCACTTGCGATCACAACGGTTATGATGAATCAAGATTTCTATGAAAGTGCAATAATCATAATGGTCACAATGTGAAAACGGCGACAGAAACAAGAAACAAGTCACATGTGCATAACGGAAATTGGGCCAAAATTGACCAACCTTTGATGCAATTTTAGAGTTCAGGCCTAAAACTAATTGGGTCTTAAGTGGAGTAATCCAAGGTTTTATAAGGTGGTCTAGATATTATTATAATTAAGTTCCTCTCCTTGTTCATCAAGATTTTGGAGGGCATCAAAGGCATTATAAAGAGGAATTGGGTTACCTGTTGCTGGTTCTTTGGGTTGAAAGACTTGCTTCGTGTTTTTTTGGCCATTGCTTCACCCAAGTTTTCCTAGGTTTATTAGTGCAATCACCCTTAGGCTTTTGGCATTTATTTCGGGCTTGTTTCCTCCATTATCATTTAAATATTTTGGCTACTGAAAATCTTTGTTTCGTTTATTTTGTCACACCTTTTTATCGAAACCAAGTGCAGCACAAGAGTTCTTGTCCTGACCAATTTGTAAGCAACGAATGAAATATTGAGGGATGTCTTCATAGGAAATAGCCTGCCAGAATCTTTTGATATTGGCAGAGGTCGACTTTGAACGCACTTGAATCCACACATCGGATGAGTGATTCCTAAGAAGATCAAGTTCGACACAAACCCTACTAACATTGGCGGCCCTTTCGATGTTTCCACATCGAGTTGCAATGATGTACCTACTGTTCTTGCGAGCCCCATGATGGCCTGAGGGTGTTTATAAATATGCATTGGAAAATGCGGAAACTTAATCCAAACCGACACATACGAAGGTTTCTTTTCATGCTGAAAATTGGATGTGCACTTCGAGTGATGCATTGTATGGCCATAGACATCCCATTCTTTTTTCACCCAAGACCCAGTGAAGTCAACTTCGTTAGTAAAGGAAAGCAGGACGCATGTGTATCCAAGCCATAAAACTTCATATCTTTTTGTAGGTTGTGCCTTGCTATCCTTGGAGAAACGTTTAGCATACTGGGCATTGTAAAGAACTTGCCAACTAATGAAAACTCCATAGCCAGCATAGTCTTCATCTTGTATAATAAAGGATGGCGCGTTTTGATACTGTTCGACAAGAAGAAGATTAACGTTAAAGTTGGGTTTGGCCAAAGTGGTGCCCGCTGAAGATGGTTGACAAGTTTTGTCCCATGATCCCAGCTCACAAGGAGGACGAATACTTGCTGCGGGAAGTAAATCTGGTGGCTTGGGTGGTGCTAGGGTTGTTGATGGTGGGGAAGGGTTCATGGCAGGGAGAGATTTTTACACTAGTCTTTAGTATTATTTCACAAAATTTGCAGTGTTCTTACTTGAACAAAAAAGAACATTTATTATGTGTTTAAATGTAGCAAAATATTTGTTATATTTTCAACTGTAATAGTGATATTAGAATTTTCATATTTAATTGTTCAAGTTAGCAAAACTTTGTTAAGCTTGAAAGTGTAATTAATATAAATTTAAAAAATACGTATGCTTCTAAGTGTAATAAAAATTAGTGATCCTTCCAAGGGTCGCATCAACTTTTACTTATATTGGAAATCTTTATGCTCGGGTCGAGGTAACCAATTAATTTTGTTATACTTGTAAATGTAATTAGTAGCTCAAATATACATAGCTTTCTTGTAATGGATCAACCATTTTGTGAAGGAAAAGAGTGACCAAAAGATGCCAACCAGAATATAATGGAGAAACATTTTCATAAAAAATGACATGCCTGAAAATTAAAGACGTTTACTTGGCACATGGTAACATCTATATCTCCTATCATTTTCACTATAGGCCAAGAAGAGATAGGGAAGAGATTTGGGCCTTGTCTTTCTTGTAAGGTCCCAAATAAGGAAAGCACTAACACCCAAAACAACGTGAAAGGCTGTAATCAGGTTATTTTTTTGTATAACTGAGAATATAGAGAATTCTTTTGAAGTACAAGAATAGTAGATGATTTATTAAAACCACTACAGTCACAAAAGCTTCTGCCTAGAATTCTTTTGGCATTGAGGCATGCTAACAAATTTAATATTTTTAAATTTATATTAGTTACACTTTCAAGCATAACAAATTTTTTGTTATACTAAAGAAATAAATATATAACTACCAATATCATTATTATGTTTGAAAATGTAACAAACAATTTGTTACTCTTAAACCTATAACTAGAATAAACTTATCATTTGCTAAGTATTTATTTAAGCAAATTTAAACATCTATTTCGTATTCCTTTGGGAGGTCATGCATAAATTTCAACATAATATGTTAGGTTCAATCACATGCAATATGATCTCTCTTTACTCAAACAATACATGGAATATCATTTATTTGTTGAGTAATCTATTGGCATGTGCTGGGAGGTAACAATAATAATGAGCCTTGATGAGCATTAATACTTAACAAATCTAGCATATATGAAAATATACTGTGTGTCATGAGTAAATAAATACTCAACAATTTTCATGTTCAATTAGCTTTGATTGTAGGGATTGGGGGTAGCTCAAGTGGTTGAGACTATCTCCCTAAGGAGTGAGGTTAGGTTGAGGGTGGGGGAGTTTGCAAAAATTAAAAAAAAAAAATTAGCTTTGATGTAAGTGTTTTGATAGATGTCATATCAATAGTTTATAATGATAATGAAATTTATTTGTAAAAACCTCCATTGCTTTTCAATTGGTAAATGTCTTGCCAATAAAATAAGAGATAATAGTGTTAGCATAAGAACTTTAGCAAGATATATCAATTGCATTAAGATATGACATTTTAGGACCAACAATATTTTATATTTTTGCAAATAAAAATGGCCATCTAATATCAAGAATCAAAATTTTAAGACACTTAATGTATGAGCTTTTCGGTTTCAAACTTTCCTTTTTCTAAAAAGTGATTGATGGATAATACTTTAACTAAATAATGGTCAAACTTCAGGCTGAGTTAAAATATTTATTTAAAAGATTTCATATGAATACATAATTGAGAGTCTTTTAGGAGTCTTTTTATATATGTTTCTTCACAGAAACATATGAGTTGTAACACCAATTTCTCTAGAAAATTTGCATTAAATTAGATATATCATAATTTTCGAAATGTTTCAACTCATATAGAGATCTTTGTTATTTAATTGAATACATTTTCTTTGAAAATTTATGCTTCATATGTTTTTAGTCCTTCAAGGACTTGTATATAAATAACATGCTCATGAAATGATGCATAAGTTGTTTTATATTCATAAAGATGCATATGAAGTTCTTTTCAGAATTGTCAAGCTAATGTAATTGCATCCACCACATAAAATCATATCTCCTTATCATCAATTCCAAGTCTCAAATGCTTGGTTTATATCAAAAATAAATTAGATGAACCAGATTATAACGACATTATACGCTAGCTCATTCTCTGACTAATGTTTAATGGTTTAAGAGATAGGCAATAGACTGTACCTTTGAAATTCTCAAGCATTATTAGATTGGTTTCTAGAATACTCATCCTCAATCCCATGATCCAATGTGTTGACTAATAAAGACCAAAAGTACTTATATAAGCCTGGATTGTATCTTCTTATATTTGGCCAATTATATTTATGTTGTATCTTTAGATGGACTTTTGTTCATGATCTTTTTTTCTTTATTATAGTAGCTCTACATATATAAATATTTGACTACAATAATTTTCTCTTTCCGGTTCACTCTTTTTAGTAGCAATATAATTAATAAGATCTCTTTATTCTCAATAATTTTAGTCATATCATATTCAAGCATGTGATACTTTCCCAGATTAGACTAATATTTCTCAGTTATAGCTACTTATATGAATGACTTGATGTCTTCAAAATACTAAATATTTCAAAAATATCTTGCTTCTTTATATTTGGAACCAATAAATCTATGATAGCTCTAGCCTCTAGTAGAGATACTTTGTAACATATTTGTTTATTGAGACATCAATTCAAACAGGAGTATTTAAAGCTCGTATACATGACTTGGTCACCTTCTTTGCATCAATGAATACATCTTTCCAACATTTTACAAATACATAATTGTTGGGGAAAATATCTTAAGGAAGGGGGGGGGGGAGGGGTGAATTAAGATATTGACTAATTATCACAATTAAAAATGTTATCAAACAAGGCAAGTAATTTCACTTAGACATATAATCAAACACTTAGCAATAATGAACAACAATAAGCAATCTAAAGATAGAGATAGGGAAGAAGAGAAAAGGATTTTTAGGTGGTTCAGCCTTGCCTATGTCTGCCGCCTAAGGATACTTCCTTTAGGACTCAACACCTCTACTATAGATGCTTTTTCAAGACTTTGTGAAGGACAAACCAAACAATACAACTCTTTGAAGCCTAACTTCAAAGAACCCAAGAGTCTCACTCTTTAGGATTTCCCCACACTCTCAGAAGCTCAATAAATATATCTCTCAAGAGTTTCTAGCTTGTCGAGTGTGTATACAAGCAATAAATTGAAGGAAACAAAGATTTAGAGTTACAATATTTTAATAAGCAAATATAGCAACTGAGGCCTTTTAAATGGTAAAAGAATATAACAAGTTATAGCTCAACAATGGTGATTTCTAAGTAATAAAGATGATTGAAAGTGGTTGGTGAAGCTTAGAAATTAGCCTTCAATGTTCAAAGTTCATGTTTTAAGTTTGGGGAATAAAATGGGGTTAAAAAGAGCTTCTTAAACAGTCATAAATAGCTACAACATTTAATACGCCGGACTTAGGGTTGGTTGATCGGGGATGTGATCGACTCTATTTCCTGAGCTCTCTGACTAGGGTCGGTCGCTGGGCTGGTCGACCAGACTAGAGTTTGACCTACGTCAGAAGCTAAAATAAAAAATGCCAGGCGCAAGGGTGCTAAGTGGGGCGGCCACCTTAGAGTTTAACTGTGCCTATTAAACTTCATTTCAAAGCATTTTAAGTGCCTTTTGAAACTCTTTTTGAACCTAAGGTAACAAGTCATTGCAAAATCACTTCAAAGAGATTTGTAAAGCCTTTAGAAAACATAGTAAGAGATTTTAAAGAGTCTAAAAGCTTTTTGAAATAGATTTAGTAATCATAATATGCTATAGCCAAGTTTTATCAAAAACATATGAAGTAATATGAAAATGCAATGTAAAGAAGCCATGAATTATGAGCTATAAGGAAGTATTCTAAGGCATTCGTAAGAAAGATACAAGCCGGTACCACTTATTTCGCCTCGTCTCCTCCTTATAACTTCACATCCTTCTTTTTCAAACTTGAGCTCTTTTTATCTTGAATATGCCACGCCATTCTTGATGAAATCTTCTTAGCTCTTAATCATGGCTCAAATCTAAGACATCATGCACCTATCTTAAAGATATACTTAAGACAATCTCATAAATAATTAGCATTCGATTTAATATAATTTGCATCATCAAAACAACATAAAAGCAATATTAAGCCAATAATCTCCTCTTTTTTGATGATGACAAATTATTTCTAACAAATGGAGTTCAAAAATTTGACTCCCACTCAATCTAAGCACATATAGACATTTTAAGACTATAACATAGGGAGCATAACAAAGTTACTCCCCCTTTCAACTTCAATCCATGCATATTTAACCAATACAAATTCATAAGCATCATATGTAGCATTGCAAGCATCACATAGTATCACATATATCAAGTATCATCACACACATCAGACATATATCTTTTCCCCTTTGCCATTATCAAAAGCAAGTAAAGCACAAAAGACAAGATATCAAAGCAATGCAACCTTTAAAGTAGTAAAAATACCATAAAACTAAAGAAGCACCAAAGTACCATCATCTACAAGCTAAACTAAGTTAAGAACTAAAGTAGCAAAGTACAAAAATGAAATGGAATGTAAGAGTTTGAAATGCTAAAAGCAAGTGCATGAAATGCTTTAAAAAACAGTGGTGTTCCCAAGACTCAAGCTCTATGATCCTTGAAATATTTTGCCAAGTTAGACTTTATCTCTTCATGTTAGTTCTCGAGCTTTCCCAGTCTGGTGTTCATCTGGCCCAAGGTAGTATTGGTTTCTTTCCAAGTTTTGCGCATCTGCTCCATGCCAATATTCAAAGTTTTCATCTAGGATAAAATCTAAGCAAGCATGGACGGCTCATCCTATTGAGCACTAGAACCCTTTTCCCTGTGCTGCTGAACTCGAGCCTGCTCCTCTACGTATCTCCATTTTCCTTTTCTGCTGGACGTACCAAGTCTCTAAAGATGCAAGCTTGGCCCTTCTTATATCTTCTTGAGTAAAGTAAATCTTAGCATTATGCTCTTCAGTAGGCTCATCTACCTTAACTCCCTGCTGCTCAGCTGGCTCATTATTCTTTATGACATCTATAGCAGCTTGCACTTTATCTCCTTGAAGTGCCTCAAGACCCATAACCGAATTAGAAAAAGTAGTCCTATCCTTATTGCATTGCCTAATCAAGTTTTTGATATTGTGATCTAATGCCGCATACTGTGCCCTCTCATTTGGTTCACAAATATACCAATATACGCCCATTTGATTAGTATAAGGCATATCAAACTTCCAAGCAAAGATAGTAGGATTTTGATCAAATGGCATACTAAAGTGATGAAAGATCGGGGTAAGAGCCATTCCATAGGCAAACTTGTTCGGTTGAGTCAGTTTCTTAGTAGCATGATCTTTACCACGCATATGAATCATGTGACTCAACATGATATAGGCCAAATCAAGAGGAATCTTGTTATAAAGCATGTATCAAATGTAAGCCTCCATGTGGTTGATTCGCCCATTGTTAGTCTTTCGACATATAATAACTTCACTCACAATCCTTAACATAATCCTTTTTCTAGGCTCAATGTGTATTTGATTGGGTGTGATATTCCTTACAAAGATGGAGTCAATGCCTTGCCAAATAAACTTCACCACTTCACTTACAATTTCTTTCTCAGTAGCAGGCAATCCTTGGGCACTATATTCATGATTTTGCGCCAAGGCAATCCAAAAATAACTCTAAAGTCCATTTCGGTAATCTAAAAAATTTTCCCATTCACCGTGATTTTCACATGCATTCTATGATTATCAAGCATTCTCAAATTTTTGTAAACCTCTCTCACCATCTTTTCATGCACATTACAATTCAAATGCACAAACATATCCCATCCTTGAGCATTAAGCAATTCTATAGCACTAGTTCCACTAAAATCTTCATCAACCAAAAATTTTCCAAACATAATACTTTGGGAGTCGATGGTACCTTTTGCAGATTGCAGTTCCGAGTTTGGTGGTGGTGAATTATGCCTTGGCTTCTTGCTTCCTCCTGTTAAGGTGGATCTTCTTGGGGTGCATTTTTATGGTGGAATAATAAATTTTTTATGCTAATAAATGAAAATTTACAAGTGGGCGTTTTGATTTTGAGGAGAGATTTAACAAAGATTGGTGAAAAAATTGATTTTTAAAGGTGCGTTTGGTGTTTTAGGGGTTAGGGTTTAGAGAGGAATTGAGAGATTCGGAGCAAAAGGGAGAAAAATGAGTTCAAAGACCGACTTAAAGACTCCTCGTTGCAGAAACCGATCGACCGGCTCCTAAAAGGGGCGTCCGGCTAGTCGACTAGGCCTGGGCAGAAAGCCCCTTAATGTGGGTCGGTTGCATGGTAGGGTAACTAACTAGGCATCTGGCCCTCACCAAAATTCAAAATATTTAGCCGGTCTTACCATTAACAAGTCGGGCGATCGGTAGAGCGTTCGACTGGGCCATTAAAATGTGAAAAATGTGATTTTTGAGCTTCAATCACCATTTTAAAACCATTTTTGCCCAAATGATGCAAAGTTTTCACAGAAACAGATTTTAGCCATACTTTGGCATCATAATTTCTCTCCTAATTTTGCAAAATTGATCTTCATGCAATGTTTTTGTAAAAATATCAGTAACTTGATGCAATGTATCAACAAATTCAAGCACAATGTCACCTTTTTGCACATGATCTCTAATGAAATAGTCCCTAATCTCAATATGTTTAGTTCTAGAATGTTGTATGGGATTCTTAGTGAGATTACTGGCACTAGTATTATCACATTAATGGGAACATAATCATAATGCAAGCCATAGTCAAGCAAATTTTGTTTCATCTAAAATATTTGAGCCACACAATTACCGGTAGCAATATATTCAGCTTCAGTGGTGGAAATAGCAACACTATTTTGTTTATTGAAGACCAAGACACTAAAGAATAACCAAGAAATTGACACATTCTGCTAGTACTCTTAAGGTCTACCTTACAATCGGCATAATCCGTATTGGAAAAACCACATAAGTCAAATAAAGTTCCTTTTGCATATCAAAGTCCTAAGTTGCTAGTTCCTTAAGATATATAATGATTTATTCTATGGCAACTAGGTGTGTTTCCTTAGGATTAGATTGAAATCTAACACATAAGCATACAACAAACATAATATCCGACCTAGAGGCCATCAAGTAGAGTAGGTTATCGATCATACCTCTATACTTTTTCACTTCTGCCGGCTTACCCTTTTCATCCTTGTCTAGCTTTGTGGATGGACCCATCGGAATTCTGATCTCCTTGGCATCCTCAAGCCCAAACTTTTTTATTATGTCCTTTGTGAACTTGGCTTGATTGATAAAGATGCCTTCCTTTATTTGCTTGATTTGGAGTCCGAAGGAAAAGTTCAATTCTCCCATCATGCTTATTTCAAACTCCCTATACATACACTTGGAAAAGCTTTCGCACAAAGTACATTAGTAGCCCCAAATATTATATTATACACATAAATTTGTACAAGTAAAATATTATTTCCTTCTCTTTTCACAAATAAAGTGGAGTCAAGTTCTCCTCTTTCAAAACTATTTTCAACAAAGAAACCACTAAGTCTTTCATACCAAGCCCTAGGGGCTTGTTTTAAACCATATAAAACTTTTTCAAGTTTGAAAACATGGTTTTGAAAACAAAGGTATTCAAAATTGGGAAATTGCTCAGTATAGACCTCTTCTTCAATAAAACCATTTAAGAAAGCACTCTTGACATCCATTTGGTAAAATTTAAAATCCATATAACATGCAAATGCAAGCAACATACGAATGAATTCTAATCTAGCTATGGGGGCATAAGTCTCATCATAGTCCATTCCTTCTTCTTGATTATACACTTGAGCTACAAGTCTAGTCTTTTTCCTAGTTATTACACTAGTTTCATCTAGCTTTTTTCTAAATACCCATTTAGTTCCAATTGCTGAGTGGTCTTTAGGTCTTCTTACTAGTTTTCGTACTTTGTTTCTAACAAATTGATTTAAATCCTCTTGCATAGCAATTATCCAATTTCTATCAAGTAAAGCCTCTTTAACATTCGTAGGTTCTTTATGAGAAATGAATGCAAAGTTCTCAACAAAAGTATTGAGGTTACACCTTTGTTCTTACGCCTTGTGATAGATCATCAAGGATTTGATCTTGAAGGTGATTCCACATGACCTTCCAACTCTTTGGCAAGTCTACGTGAGTCTTCTTCTCTTCCAAGGTGGTGGTTTGATTTGAGCATTGTCCATTGTCCTCCTTGACTTGAGACTTTTCTCCTTAATGTGCATTTTCTTGCTTCGTTGGAATTTCCTTGTCATTTGAGGGTTGATCTTTAAGAGTAGTTTTTTTCCAAGAGATAACCTACATCATTAACATACATCATCAACATCCTTTCTCATATCAAATAGAATACTCTCATCAAATGTCACATGTATTGATTTTTTCACAACAAGAGTTCTTTTATTATAGACTCTATAAGCTTTACTCTTAATGGAATATCCTAGGAATATACCCTCATCCGACTTAGCATCAAAGTTTCTCAAGTGATCCTTAATATTTAAGATAAAACATTTACAACTAAGCACTTTGAAATATGAGATCTTAGGGGTTTCGTTGTGCCAAAGTTTATATGGAGTTTTGTTCAAAATGGGCCTAATTAAGACTCTATTTCACATGTAACATGCGGTGTTAACGGCTTCACTTCAAAAATATGTTGGCAAGTTGTGTTCTCTTAACATAGTTTTTGCCATTTCTTGTAATATACGATTCTTCTTCTTTACTCCCCTATTTTGTTGGGGAGTCTAAGGGGCCAAAAAGTTATGCTCAATGCCATGCTCATCACAAAAATGCATAAAATGAGTGTTCACATATTCCGTGCTATTATCACTATGAATGCAAGTTAGAAAATAACTTTTCTTATTTTGCACTTTTCTACACAATCTTGCAAATTTGTTGAAGGCGTCATTTATATGTGCAAGAAACAGACCCATGTGAATTTAGTGTAGTCATCTACAATAACAAAGGTATATCTAGAACCACCTTGGCTTGCCACATCAATTGGTCCAAACAAGTCCATATGTAACAATTGTAATGCCCTATTAGTTGAAACTTTGTTGATAGATTTGAAAGAAGTTTTATGTTGTTTCCCTAATTGACGTACATCACAAACTGTCTTTTTCAAACTCCAGTTTTGGAAAATCTCTAACAAGATCATGTTTTGACAAATCATTCAACAAACTCATGCTAGAATGCCCTAATCTTCTAATCCACAACCAAGCATATACAACCGACAAGCATTTAACATGTTGATTTCCAAGTTGGTCAATCTCAACGATATACACATTATCATTCCTACTAGCAACAAATAACACATTATTACTATCACAATCACGTACAATGTAATTAGAGGATTGAAAAACCACTTTTTGAACTTAATCACACAATTGACTTATACTAAGCAAATTAAACATAAGATCTTCTACAAGCAAGACATTATGAATAGCAAGAGAATCTTTATTACCAATACTTCGTTTACCAATTATTTTTCCTTTGCTATTGTCCCTAAAGGTTGCATCCCTACCTTTGGTTCCCTTCAACTCATAGAATAGTGATGGGTTCCCCGTCATGTATTTGGAACAATCACTATCAAAGATCCACTTCACCTTGTTAGTTTTGTTTACATGGGTTCCCCGTCATGTGTTTGAAGCAATCATTATCAAAGATCCACTTCACCTTGTTAGTTTCGTTCACATGGAATACCTACACATATGAAATTAAAAAACAAGTCTTTATTTTGGATCCCTAACGCTTTGGGTCCTTGACGTTGGTATCCTTTTTGTCCTTGAAGGTCCATTTTGGTCTTTGCCAATGTGAGACATTCACCAAGTTTTTTTATAGTAGCAATGTGTTGATACATGCCATTTCTTCTCACAATAAGTGCAAGTGATATTTGACTTTGGTGAAGTAGAGGAAGTGGAAGCAAAAGTGGAAGCCTTGACCAAATAAGTTTTCAAATATTTTTGTTTAATAGCTGGCTCATAGCCAATTCCATTCTTGTCAAAGGCAAGTTTTTGAGACCCAAGAAGATTTTCAAAATTCTCCTTCCTATTTGTTAACTTTTGAACAATGCTATTCAAATCCTCATTTTTCTTTTTCAAATCTTTCACTTCATTTTCCAAATTCTTAACATTTTCAAGTAAGCAAGTGTTTTTCTTTTCTAAAATCTCCTTTTCATCGAAAGAAAGCTTTAACTTTCTATGCATTTGTTTGTTTTTTGCTAATGCAAGTGAAAAATCATCATGGAGTTTTGCAAATGGCTCCTTTAGTTCCTCAAAAGTAAACTCCTCTTCCTCTTCCTCACTAGACGAAAAATAACTTGATATAAAAGGTGAATATTGTACCTCATCCTCATTGGCCATGAGACAAAAGTTGGCTATCTCAGGTTGCCTCCATGTCCTCTTCACTCTCAAAGGTGTCCCAAGTTGCCCTGAGTGCTTTGCCTTCCTGTATCTTTACAAGTCTTAGACAATTCGTCTTTATGCTCCCCGGCTTGTTGCAATTGAAGCACTTCAATTCATCATTTCTCACTTCTTTTGGCTTCTTGGTTTCCTTTAATTTTTTTCCCTTTCTCTTCCAATTGTTGTTGTTAGAAGAGGCCCCTTTCTTCATTCTTCTAAACTTCATGAATTTCTTGAAGTTTCAAGCAAGAAGTGCTATCTCCTCATCATCTGGGTTCTTCTTGCCATCTTCATCTTCACTAGTTATGTATTTTGATGCTACAAGTGTGATGGACTTCTTCATCTTCTTGTCTTCCTCTTCATGGTCCTTCACTTCAAGTTCGTGAGTCATAAGTGAGCCAATAAGCTCATTTAGCTCCAAAGTTTTGAGGTCTTTGGCTTCCTTGATGGTCGTCACCTTGGGTTGCCAAAAAGATGGCAAGCTCCTTAGCACCTCCTCACCTTTTCAACATTTGAATAGTCCTTTTCGAGTGCCTTTAGGCCATTAGCGGTTTCAACAAATCTAGAATACATTTGCTTAACACTTTCATTAGGAGGCATCTTAAATAATTCATATCTATGTATAAGCATAGCAATTCTAGATTCTTTTACTTGGCTAGTCCTTTCATAGGTTATCTCTAATTGGTTCCAAAGCTCTTTAGCTGAAGTATGCCCCATTACCCTAGTAAACTCAGTTGCATTCATGACATTAAATAAGTAATGTAAGACCTTTTGATTTAGATCGAATAATTTGATATCCTTATCATTCCATTCATTTTCAAGTTTAGGAACTGTCCTATCCCCTTCCATTTTAATGGATAAAGTAGGTCCATTTTATATTATCTTCCAAGCCCTATAATCATGTTTTGAATGAAAACCTTTATTCTCATTTTCCAAAAAAAATATAATTTGTTCCATTAAAAGATGGTGCTTGTTCAATTGAAATACCATCCATATTTGTCAAATAAAATTCTACTAGTTGATAGACTATAGGTAGAACCCTAGCTCTCGATAACACTTGTTGGGGCAAATATCTTAATGGGGGTGAATTAAGATATTGACTAATTATCGCAATTAAAAAATTTTATCAAACAAGTCAAGTAATTTCACTTAGACAAATAATTAAACACTTAGGAATCAACAATAATAAGCAAGCTAAAGGTAGAGATAGGGAATAAGAGAACAATCGATTTTTAGGTGGTTTGGCCTTGCCTATGTCCACTGCTTAAGAATGCTCCCCTCAAGACTTTAACACCTCCACTATAGATGCTTCTTTAAGCTTAGTGAAGCACAAATCAAGCAATACAACTCTTTGAAGCCCAACTTCAAAGAACCCAAGAGTCCCACTCTTTAAGATGTTCCCACACTCTCACAAGCTTAATAAATGTATCTTTCAAGATTTTCTAGCTTATAGAGTGTGTATACAAGCTATAAATTGAAGGAAATAAAGATTTAGGGTTATAATGCTTCAATAAGCAATTATAGCAACTGAGGGCTCTTGAATGTTCAAAGAGTATAGCAAGTTATAGCTGAACAACAATGATTTTGAAGTAATAAAGATGATTGAAAATAGTTATTGAAGCTTAGAAATCAGCCTTGAATGCTCAAAGTTCGTGTTTTAAGTTTGGGGAAGAAAATGGGGTTAAAAAGACCATCTCAAACAATCATAAATAGTTACTGCATTTAATACGCCAGACTCAGGGTTGGTCGATCGGGGGTACGACTAACTCTATTTCTTGAGCTCTCTGACTAGGGTCGGTCGCTGAGCCGGTCGATCGAACTGGAGTCTGACCTAGGTTAGAAGCTAAAATAAAAAAATGCTGGGCGTAGGGGTGCTAAGTCAGGCGGCCGTCTTGGAGTCCGACCATGCCCAGTAAACTTCATTTTAGAGCATTTTAAGCACCTTTTGAAACTCTCTTTGAATCTAAGGTAACAAGTCATTATAAAATCACTTCAAAGAGACTTGTAAAGCCTATAGAAAACATAGTAAGAGATTTTAGAGAGTCTAAAAGCTTTTTGAAATAGATTTAGTAATCAAAATATGTTATAGCCAAGTTTTATCAGAAGCATATAAAGTAATATGAAAATGCAATGCAAAGAAGCCATGAATTGTTCGTTATAAGGAACTATTCTAAGGCATTCACAAGAAAGCACACAAGCCGGTACGCCTTATGTCACCTCGCCTCCTCTTTATAACTTTACATCCTTCTTCTTCAAAATTGTGCTTTTCTTATCTTGAATATGCCATGCCATTCTTGATGAAATCTTCTTAGCTCTTAATCAAGGGTCAAATCCAAAACATCATTCACCTATCTTAAAGATATACTTAAGAGAAGCACATAAAATAATTAGCGTTCAATTTAATATATTTTGCATCATCAAAACAACATAAAAGCAATATTAAGCCAATAATAATTTTCTTATCTTGTAGTTTATATTGATTTAGACAAGGATCAAATGCATTCTATACAACATTTTATATTTTAAGCTTTTGTTTTTCTCCCTTTAATTTTGAGAATATTATTTTAACAACTAGCAAAATATGCTATTTCAATATCTGTATTCAATAATTTGAAATAACTAATAATTGGCTAATATTCAGATTTAATATAAGTTCCCGATTCCTTTGGTTTCTCAGTTTGCAATATTGAGTTAACTCATGGTTAATAGTTGCAGTTACTTTTAATTTTAGAATAACTAAATATGATAAATTTTTCATATTAATAAGACCATCTAGTTAACCTTAATGAGTGTAATTTTGTACCTTTAGAGAAATTGTATTTTTATTTGGTTTCTTTTGTAAGTGATTTCTAAATGGCTACGATCTTCTAAGAGAGGAAAGGGTAATTTAGAAGATAAATAGGAACAAGAAAATCAACTTGCAAATAAAATCTAAAAGGTAAAGCAAATACGAAGAAATAACAATATTAGGTTGTCAAAGTAAGTTTATCAAATACCTAGTATAATACCACAAGTAAAAGAGTAGAGAAAAGTAAGTGAGAGATTCAAACTCAGATTTTATAGTGGTTCAAACTCCTAAGTGCCTAATCCCGCCTTAGGATTTCAAAAATCTACTAACATCAAACAAGTGCTTAGTTGAAATGTTGGTGAAGCACTCAAACACCAATTTTTACAAGGCTTTCTTCCTCACGAAGTTTCTTTGAGTGACCCTTTCTCTCTTCTAAACTCTAAAATCGCTATCTAAGGTCAAGAGAGCAACAATCAATTAAGCAATGATACAATAAGAATCAATCACACCCCTTTAATAATACAATGAATTGAAAAGTGGAAGCTTTTAAGAGTAGCCAGTTGTTTGCTAAAAAATAGAATGATTTGCACAAATTTCAAAAACGTAAGGTGTTAAAATGATTGGGAATAATAAAAAAGGCTATAGCTTTTTTTTATAATGTTAAGTGAGATCTTACCAATGGTTGGTGTTCACAGAGAAGCTTTCAATGTGCATAAATGCCACACTAAGTGCGTTATTTTGTATTTTAGATGTATTTCAGAGTGAAGATTGAGGACCTTTGAAGATGCATGAGCTAAAGAATGAAGTCTGAAAAGGAAAAGAGGAAGAAAATTTCATATTGAAACGAGTTTGGAGTTTGATTAAAGATGAACAAGCCAAAGAAAGAAGACCAGAAGTGAAATAGCGAAAAAACAGGCAAGAAACTAGAGTTGTTGATCACCCTGAGTGCTCTGCCAGTTGACCGATAGATGGTGGCCGGTAGAGGCAAAGAGCAAGCCTAAAAATGCATCAAGAACCGGTCACCCTAGGTTCACTTGCCAGTCAACTGCCAAGGTGACCGGCAGAGCTTGATGTGCACTTATTTAAGTTAATTCTAGGCTATTTTTAGCATTCTTTTCCCATTCTTTTGAGCCTTTTTAACTCCTAATAAAACCCTACACTTGCACCTCATACACACCTTCCCACACCCAATTCCACCCCAATCAAGCTAGGAATTGGAGATTCAAACAAGGATTTGTGAAGGATTTGCAAGCAATTGTTGAGGATTGAAGCAAGAAGATGGGGATGACTCTTTATCTTTTCTTTCTTGTTTTCTATATGATTTTTAGATCTATTAAGGTATATTGCTTATTGTGTTATGGGTTAAAGATTCTGCTCTTATTTTGGGATATTAAATGGATTGAGTACATGTTTTGTTCTTATAGCTTATGACTTTTTTTCAAGCATGTCTAGATGGCTTATGTCTTAGCTTTAAAACAACTAATGGTTTAAACACTAGGATTGGACTAAATCAACATCACCTAGAAGACCTAAATTAAGCAGCCCTAAAACCCTAAGAAATAATGACAAAGCTATACTCTAATTGGAGATAGAATTGCACTGAGACTTAAAGGATAATAAGGTAGTTTTTGAGGGATTCTAAAGAGTAGGACTTAGTTAATTAAGCCAAAAAACTCTAGTTGGTTAGGACAATCCAATGCTTCTAAAGATGTCGTTTAGGGAAATGAGTACACCAATAATTAGAAGATAATTAGGTTAATTAACTAACGCCCAGACTAGAGTAATCTCGATCCTTCAGTTTCCTTACTTCTTTCAATCTTGAGTTTAATCCCCTTTTCAGGCGGTTTTGCACATAGAGACCAAACTAAAGAGCATCTCTATGGAGACGATCTCGCACTCACGTACTATTTTTGATTTGTGCACTTGCGGGTTAAGACTTAATTATAATTTTGTGCTTCATTTTCACATAGAACTGATTTACATCAATCTACTCAATAAGATTCCTGCAACCAAAGATCCATAAAGAGAGAAGTATAAAAGATAACCTATTAGCTACAAGAATTCAAGTCTTCTTCGAGTGACCCCGGACTTGTGTCGCAAAGCCAATATTCATGTCAAAGCTTCATTTGTATCTCTTCCTTGCTTATCCTTTCTATATAAGCATATTTTAGTCTTTGAAAGTATGCAGGGGTTAGTTTATCATCAATAAACAACTATACCCATGATATTCATCAAAATGTAGAGCCAGCTAACATTATCTTAAGTGTCAAGAGTTTCCAGTCTCTATCCATTCAAAATCCAAACATAAATTTTTTTTGATTATTTTTGTAAAAGAATATAAAATTGTAACATGAAATATAAAATAGGATTGGGTAAGAAAATCACAAGGTAAAATATGAGGCACATATTTTTAAGACTACGTACAGCATAACCTACCTTACCATGTTTTTGCTCACCTTTCCTTTTTATCCTCTCACTTCTTGAAAGTAAGAAAAAGTGTAATAAACTCTGTATAAGAATATAATAATGGGCATAAAATTTTCCAATATATATTGACCGTTTAATAAGCAAAAGAGATACATAAATATGGTGAGAAATGCTACATATGTCCCCTATATTTTTGGAATCATTTACTACTTTTTATATTGATTTTTACTTATCATGCCAAAATAAAAAAATTCTTTGTTTCTCGTTCTTCTTTTGCCATGCCAAGTAAAAATGCTAGTTTGATTTTAGTTTAAATCACATTTTTATTAAAATATCTTTTGAAAATGGTCTTTTGTGTCAATGGATTTCTAGTGTAAACATAAATATATATGCTTATTTTTACGTGAAATGAAATTTCACCGAATAGGATCATTGTTTGGTTTTATGTTTGAAAATAGATATTGGTTGTCTATATTATTAAGAAGACATTCTAAAACTAATAATAATATTATTTGTATCTCTTATGTGGATTTTTTTATTTAGTAATATTTTAACTCATCTGAAAAATTAATATATCATTGTAATTTTTATAAAGATAAATTTTTATTGAATTAAAGATTAATGAAATCATTATAAAATCATTAACTAATTTTTTTCTAACTAAATTCTTAATTTTCATACATCCTTTAGTTAATCAAATTAAATTTTAGTAAAAAGATATATATGTGTGCGCGTGTGTGTATATAATATTGATAATTATATTTCTATTATTTGATTTTGTTTTAAATCATAATAACAAGGATATTCTTGTGCCAAAAAAATTTAAAATCTCCGCTAGGAATTAGTTGAAGTAGGACTAAAAAAATTTAACCCTTGTCGTTTAAGCCAAAAACTTTGTTGACTTAGGAATCAAATCATGTTTAAGATTTAAAACCAAACACCTTTTTTAAGATGAATTCCTAAACTGTAGAAGCTAGTTTTGTTCTCCAAAATAGAAAACTAAATTGCCATAAGCATTCACATAGGAATGACAAATTAGTGAAAAAATATGGTCATATCTAGTTGTTAGCTTTATGCGATTTACATATGTTTCGATGATGATTAAGAGTAATTTTATATAGAGTGATGAGCTTTAAATTAATGTGTTATCTTGAGTTTGTGTGTTGTACAGAAGGATGTTTATACTTGTTAAATGATTATTTTCCAGTAAAGACTTCTCCCAACGCAAGTTGATATAATTATATTTTTGGACTTATTTTTGTGCTTTTTGCAATTTATTATGCATATTTTTTGAAAACATTTCATCACTTCAATATTATTTTTTGTGCATGTAGGATTAGGATTGAAAAGCAGGAAAATTGAAGCAAAATATGGAAGAGACTGAATGAAGCGAAAGAAAAAAAATTCCTAGAGCAAAAATTTTGAAAAAATAAAGGGAGAAGAAAGGAAAAAAAAAAGAGAAAAGTTAAGAGGCCACTTGGCCATGACAAAAAGAATAGGGGCCAAAGCCCACGTGGGCCAAAGCCCACGTGTCTTCTTTTAAGATGTATATAAATATAACACAACATACATGCACACAAGGGGGGAACTTAAAAGCTTCAGGATGAGAGCAATAAAACAGAGAGTTCATCTTTTTAGTTTCAGTTTTCTTTTCAAATTTTTTTTTTCAAATTGAGCGTGGAAAACACTATTAGGTTCAAAATCAAGATACAAACAATTGTCAACAAATTTAGGCCACTGTTGTGGTGAGTTTTCTGCAACCTTTTCTGGTAATTTTGGCTTACTTTTGTCAACTATGTCTTAATGATTTATTGTTTAAGGTAAGATTCCTACTTGATAATTTGGTTTTATGGTCTTGAACTTAGATAGATTATTTTGACGTGATATATTTATATGATTGATGTCCTCCATTGTTTTTATGTCTATTATTTTATTATGCTTGTAATTAACGTTTAATAGATTTCATATGTTCAATCTGAGAAGGGAGAGAAGAGAGCTACTCCATCCACACGGGACAAGCAACACTCGTGTTACACAGCCGAGGGGATGTAATCATTCCTAAGGGTTGGACTGATGTTTGACATCACACAGGATGAGAGCAGTAAACTTCCCTTATAGGAGTAGCTCTCTTATATTCTATACCAAAAGGGAGGGAGAGTTTAAGGTCAGGGATGAGTGAGAGGTGTACTATAAGGCAGAAACTGCTTGTATAAATGAACCCTCCCCTCATTTCCTTATCAAAGGAAGAAAGTGATTGATATAACTCCTTCCTAACTAACCTATGAACTGAAAGTCCTAGGGTCAGAAATGTGGCCTAGGATTTGTTATTGGTCAAGTCCCCTTTGAAACTACAAAATAGGCACAAGGAAGTAGGCATGCTGAGTGATATAAGAGTTCTACGTTTTTAGCATCGTGAGAGTGCCGTGTCAATGTCTACATGGCATGGTTGTTTTTTATTTATCATTTTACTTTCTAATATTTCTTATCTTTATGAATATACAATGTTATCTTCAATTGAAATATTAAATGGTTACTCAATTAATGCTTAAGATAAAATTCATTTATGAATTTCAAAAGGTTTATTTCTTATCTATTATCTATATATATTATTAGTATTAGAAATTTAATTTTCAATTAATTAATTTTTAAAATAATATTCATTTGTGAGCTTTAAAAGATTAAATCCAAGTAAATTAACGTTGCTATTAAAAAACACCTTTTTTTTTTAGTATTATGAAAGTGTCATGTTAGCATTTATATGACAATAGTTATTTTATGATTAGCTTATACAATAATTTATTATTTATTTTTTGGTATTATTTTTATATTTATGAATATAATTAAATTATTAGTTTTAGTTGACAAATTAAATATCAATCAATTAATATTTAAAATATAATTCGTTTGTGGATTCCAAAAGGATAAGAATATCGTGTCAGTGCTTATATGACAATAGTTATTGTAAGAGGCAAATAATCTTAAGAGAGGTGAGGGAGGTAAATTAAGATTATGTCCAATATGTGCGATAAAATTGCCAACTAAAGCAAATATGGTCACTTAGGCAATTATACAAACGTTTAGTAAGCAATGGACTTAAACAAGTAGAGAGCAAATATAAGGGAGAAAGAAAACATCGGATTTTTGGGTGGTTCGGCCTCACCTATGTCTGCCATCTAATGGTTCTCCCCTTAGGGCTTCAACACCTTCACTAGTGTGGATGCTTCTTCAAGAATTTGTGAAGCACAAACCAATCTTTACACCTCTTTGAAGACCTCTTCAAAGAACCCAAGTGAATACTTCACAAAGGAGTTCCCTACACTCTTTTGTAGCTATACAATGATTCTCACAATCTCACAATGCCTAAGAGTGTATATATAATAGAATGATAGAAGGATTTTTTGAAATTAGGGTTTATAACATCAAGAATGTAGATATAGAAAAAAAATAGCTCTAGTTCTTGCTCAAGAGATATAGCAACTTATAGCTCAAATAGATGATTTCCAAGCTTCAAAGATGTTAGAAAAATGCTTTGTAAATGCTTAGAAATGTAATTGAATGCTCAGAGTTAATGATTGGAGAAGTTGGGTGAAAAGGCTTTTTAGAAAAGGCTCAACAACATTCATAAAAGGCTAGTGCATTTAATGCACATGTTAGGGGATCCGGTCAATCGACAAGGGTGATTGGTAGGCTCCTGACCTTTATGGAATTGCTGGTTGCACCCGTTAGCTGTGCCAATCGACCGGCAAGGGATGATTGGCACTTCTAAAAGGTTTTTCTGAAAGCGTGCCAAAAAATTTTAAAGGTCTAATCGACTACAGGGAGAGCCAATCGACTAGCTGCATGTGACTCGTAGCATAAAAAAATTTTAAATTTTACCTTAAAGTTCATGTTTTAGCAAGTGCTTGAAAGACTTTATGAGATATCAACCATATAATACTTTCAAGACTGGTATTCTAAGCAATATAAAATATAATGAGCATGATTTTTCCAAGCCTTTTGAAAACAACGAGTTTCGGAACATTCTCAGAAGTAATTTTCAAAGTCCAAAAATTTATTCAAAGGAAACCAAGTATATAGAGCAATAAGGTGGAATCTAAGGCAATCATGGAAGAGCATACAAACTAGTACCCCTTATGACGCCTCGTCTTCTCCTTATAACTTCAATTCTTAAGCAATACTTGAAGTCTTGAAATCTTGAAATCACTTGATTGCCTTCTTGAAACAATTCTTCTTTACTCTTCAAGCAATGTAAGACTCCAAGCAAAGCATACACCTAGCTTAAGCATATATACCAATAAGCTCACAAGGTATTTGTTATGAGTATTCAAATCAAGTGTAGCATGCAATAGTTAATTCTTTATCATTCAACTATTTTGATGATAACAAATTATCACACAAATTTGGAGTCTAAGGAATTGACTTCCCTTCAAACAATGCATATAAATAGCAAATATCTTGGAGCTTACAATAGGCAACCACCCCTTAATTAAACAACATATGCATTGCATCTCATCATTCATAAGCATAGTATATATAAGCATCTAACCTTATACCACATATAATTCTCACACATGTACATATCTTTTCCCCCTTTGGCATCATCAAAGCGAATAGGAGCATAAGAGATATAAGGAACTATAAAGTACTTAAAGACGTAAGAATTTTAAAGCATTCCAACCATAATCCAAAGCAATTAACTAAACTAGGCAATAGGCTAACAAAGTTCAAAAGTACTAAAATGTAGCAAAATGCAATGTTCAAAGTGATAAATGTCATGAGTTAATGAAGAAAAGTGCAATGGTGGATACATGATTCAAGGATTGTGGTCGCGTTATTCCTTAAAGAAGTCATTCGTTTCTGTGCGTATCCCTTCAATTTCTAAATCAACTTGATTGTGCCATGTTGATAGTTTAGCCCAATTTGCATTCCAAGTGGCATTCAGTTGACACACATTCATATTCAGTGCATGCATTTGAGCCAATAGCTGGGTTAATATGGAAGGATCATCTTGTTGCACTCCTGAACTAGACCTTACACCATGTCTCATTTTCTCTTGCTTCTGTTCTTCTATTCTAGCTTGTTTCTTTGAAGCATGCATAGCCTTCCTAGTTGTATTTCTTCTTTAGTTAACCTTATTTCTTCATCTTCTGAACTTACATCCTTAGGCATTCCAATAACTGGCTCACAAATATTAATGCGTTCACCTCTAGCTTGTTCTTGTCATACTTCCTTATCCAATATATCCTGAACCTTATTACCTTCTGGAGCCGTAACTAGAAGAGTGAATGTATTGTGATTTCTTGACCTATCCCTTATTTTCTCCTGAATGTTCTATGGTAAGTCCTCAAATTGAACTTATGAGATTAGTCTCTCTTTATACCAGTAGATTTCAATTTGATTGATGTAAACCATATCAAAGTTCCAATTGAAAGCTTTAGCTCAAGATCAGTCGTTAAAGGCACTTTGAGGTGTTTGGAGATTTGTGTAAGTGCCATTCTATAACCCAAATGTTGACCCGACTGAGAAAGATGTACCATGTGATTCAAGATAATATATGGTAAAGCAGGTTCTTTCTTTTCATAGACAAGATACATATTATAGGCATCAAAGAAAGCAACCCGATTATCACTCATTTTCCTAGGCATTAAAAGCTCATTGGAAATCTTGTTCATTATTCTTCTTTTAGCATTTAGTGAGTTTTTTAAGGGTGTGTGATCATCAACCCGAACACTACGAGCACCTTGACAAATAAAGTTTAATGCAGCCTCTTTTGTATCCTTTTTCCAATAGGCCAACCTTTTGCAGGATATTCAGCTTCCCTTTCAATTGGCAAGCCAAAAACCTTATTCAAAATTTCCTTACTTATCATAATTTTAAACTGAGACTCAATTCTAAGACGGGTGATGTTCTTAACTTCTTGTACATGAGAGTAAAACATATATACCATATTTTCATATACTTCACATTTTATATGAGTAAAGTTATTCCAACCTTGATGCCTGATAAGTTCAATAACTCGTGTCCCTACAAGGTCTGCATCGACAAGATATCTCCTATACTGAATTTATCTACCTTGCACATTCCTCTTTGGCAATGAACTTGGTGGTCCAGTTTGTGGTTGTGGTTGTAGTGGTGGTGAGCTTCTCATTGGCCTCTTTAATAAAGCCTTACCATTCCCTTTCCTTGAATCCACCAATGTTGAGGCTTTTTGAAGGAAATTTTTATGCAATAGTGCTTTATGTTATGTGGGTTTTGCAAATCTTGAACAATTTTTGGAAGATTTTTTATGTTTATAGAGGTTTAGAGATTAGGGTAGAGAGGATATGGGGGTTAGAGTTTGAAATTTTAAGGAGAGAGTAAAGAGTTTTGAGGGAGAAAAAGCTTTTAAAAAAGCTTACATGCAATAATCGGTTGATTGACATGACCTAGTCGATCAGCAAAAGAAATTTCAAAACTGGAACTGTCGGGCAATTGATACGATTGAACGGCACTTGCTGTAGGTCAACCGACAGACCTATTTTGAGGTTAAAAACCATTTTTCGCAATGCAAACACTCACTATCCAATATCTACTTCTTGATATGTTTGCTCACATGGCATACCTACATACATTAATAAGCACAGAAGCCTTTTTTTTGAGTCCCCAAACTCCTTGGGTCCTTGACGCTAGTTTCAATGCTTGGCTTTCC
Source organism: Cordia subcordata (assembly GCA_028554755.1). Lineage (NCBI taxonomy): Eukaryota > Viridiplantae > Streptophyta > Magnoliopsida > Boraginales > Cordiaceae > Cordia > Cordia subcordata. The sequence continues at coordinate 14,215,179 of JAPTOF010000008.1, forward strand.
AACCCATTTACGTCTTTTCTGTTATGGGACAAGTGTACCTCTATCACGCATAATAACGATGAGTAGAAACATGTTCATGCCTTTCATAATAAGTACAATGATAGTGGATTTTGAAGAGCTAATGGAGGTTGATGCTTTAACAAAATAGTTTTTCAAATTCTTTTGTTTAATTGTTGGATCATACCCAATTTCACTTTTGTCAAATGGCATTGTTTGTGATCCAAGCAACTTTTCAAAGTTTTCCTTTTCATCTACAAATTTTCTTACAATTTCATTCAAATCATCATTTTTTCTTTTTTCAAATCCTCCACTTGTTTTTCCAAACTTCCAACGTTTGCAACAAGAGATGCATTTTTATTTTCCAAGCAATCATTTTCATTCAAAACTAGAATAGCAAGATGAAGAGTATACCTCATCCTTATTTTCCATGAGGCATACAAAGTTGGCTAATTTATGCTTCATTCTTCACTATTAGAAGAGTCCTATGTAGCCTTGAGGGCTTTTCCTTCCTGATCTTGCAAAGAATCAAATAATCTTCTTGGGTTCCTTTCCAGTGAACGTTGACCTGTAACAGTTTTCTTCCTTAGGTAAGTTTAAGAATGGAATAGTATGTGTAGGGTGAAGTTACCTTATTTGGACATGGAGGGATCTTATTTATAGTTTGGGGCAAAGGACACGTGTCCTTCTAGCCAGGCTAACTGGTGGTCATCGACTTTGTCGGGGATATGGTTGGGAGATATCCTTGGGCTGGTCAGTCAAGCTTAATCTAGGGATGCCTTATTGGGATAACCCTGATAAGGCAGGTGGTATCGGTCGATCCCATATCATTAGCCTCCATTTAGGGACGTGCTGTATCGAGGCGTTGCCAAATGGTTCCCAATCACTTGGTTGTCTACTTAGGCATTTTCTTGGGCTTCTGGCGCGAGCAGATAGCTACCTTGTTTTACCCTGCACATGTATGTTGCACAAAATGACGTGCTTGTCTCTGCAATAATGGCGCATCTTGGAAACAAGTAACAAAGCCATCGTTTCAGCCACGACGCTTCATCGAACTGGTTCTTTTATTCATATTTTTTAATTTCAATTCACCTTGATTACAAGGAATAAATAGCATTTTACTCTTTTATTTTCTTTCTTTTATTTTTTGCTTCTGCAATTCTTTAGCAATTTTTTCTGACTTTAGGTTCCTTTACTCTACATGCCTACTCCCAGCAGTTTCACATAGTCACCTTTCAAAGCATCTCCAGTGCAGTCGTTCTGACAACTTCTTCTCAAGAAGTCATTTTCTTTTCCTCTTAAAAGCTTTTCATGCTATCTCCTTAAGTACGTTTGCCTTGATCACTTCGTTTGATTTCTTTTCCATCGATTGTTTCCACTGATATAGTCTCTACGTGCCTCTTTCTTTCTCTTTCTTCCTTCTTTTTGGATGATTAATGTCCGGTAGCCCTAGCTCGTCTAAGAATAAATGTGAGGATTCTTTGCCTCCTAGGTATGTTTCTGAGGATTTTAGGGTTAGGGATTCCCTTATCTTCTCAAATATATTTGATAACCAAGGCTATTTCAAACATCCTATACCTAAAATCCCTGATTCTCTCAAAGAGGCTTTTGCCAGAACCTTTGGTATTGACTTCCTTTTGGAATCCCCTGGGGGTGACTTTGTTGAGGGAGGAGTAGATTTAAGGATCGATCCTAATATAGATATCACTTCTAGTGGTTTAGATGGGTATCTAGGGATCTCTGTTCTGGAGGACCGGGTTGTCGGAATAGACGGAGTAATTTGAGGCATAGACCCTATCAGCCCTTCTTCTATTGAAAAGAAGTACCCATGGGGGTTTAATAAGGTTGCAACTTTTGTTCGAGAAGACGCCGATGGCGGTATTGGCGCTCCTGCGGATGATGAAGATATTGAGGAAGACTTTGAGGAGGAGAACCTTAAGGCAATCAGGGCGGGGTCCCTTTTAATTGTCTCCTCAAGGAGCCTGTTCTCGATCCCACCATACTTAATAATATTGCCCTTTGTCGAGAGGTTCCTGATGATTATGTGGTTAGGCTACCTAACCCCTATGAATACGCCTATCAAAAGGAAGATGGCAAGATCACATTTTATGAAGATTTCTTTGCCATAGGTCTTTGGCTATCGATTCCCCGCTTTATTTGTGAATATTTGAAGCATTATGGCCTTTGTCCTAGGCAACTATGTCTGAATGGTTAGGCAGCTCTTGTCTAATGGTATTCTTATCTTAGGGTGAACCAGATGACACCATCTGTCAACCTTTTCCGACATATGTTTCATCTTGCCCAGAACTAATAGAAGAGCTGATACTATATTGTTGCGTGAAACTAGCAATTGGGTCTGAAGGGGGAACCCTTCCTCTTATAAAGGTTGGCATTATAAGTACATGCTTGTGAGTTATCTCAGCCTCTGGGGAGTGAATTAAGAATGGTCCCAGCTAGATGTCACACGGGGAATTAGGAAAGAACTTAATAAAGCCTTGAAGCTTACTCGAAGAGAAGAGAGAGACACAACTTACTTAGGGATATGGGGAGAGCTTTATTTCCTGATTACCAGGCCTTTGATAGGGTCGGGGCCTACAGGCTATACCCAGAGTTTTTGCCATGGCCAGTCATCTATGGTTGGGGACTGCTTCCTTTAAGTTTTGATTGCTTATCACCTAGTACTAACCCCGCTTTTATGTTTGTCTCTATTCAAGCATGGCTGGCCGATAAAGAAGGAAACTCACTCCCCAACAGAAAGAGATCCAGCGTCAGCTTCAGGCTTGTGATAGAGGCCAAGGTATTTGGGCGCATTTGCCAATAGATTAGGTTGACTACCCTAATCAGGCTGCATCCTAAGAGAGCCAGGATAGCCCTACCAAAAGGCCTGCTTAGGGCATTATCATGCTTAAAGGTGGCCTTCCACTTTGCTCTAGCCCTAACTACGATTGAGAGAGTAAACACCTTGTCGAGGAGGTCTCTGATGACTCGAAAGAGATGAAAAACTGACCCCTCCAGCATCTTAAGAGGGGCTCTGCTCGAACAGATGAAGCTGAGTCCTTTCATGCCTCCGAATATCGGGAGGGGCGTTGTGCTCCGCTCAACTTGCAAGTCTATCATCCTTAACCCCCTTGACTAGGCCTTTAAGGGAATATGAAGCCCCATGGTCGATGTTGGGGATGTCACTAGATAAGCCTTCTAATTCTACTGAGTTAAAGAGGCTCAAGTGGGAAGTGGAGAGGCTGAAGGCTAACAAGGACACTACCCATGCCAAACATCGCATTGACCTTAATGATTCAGAGGCCACGCATTCTGAGGAGCTAAAGGTCAAGGATGGAAAGCTGCAAAAGAAGAAGGATCTGAACGACTCCTTGAAGTCTTCAGTACCAACTAGAGGAAGGCCCTCGAGGATTTCCATGTTGAGGCAAAGAGGTTAATGAAGGAGCGGGAGGACTGTGCCTTGGCAAATCAATCAACTACCAAGCGTATCAAGGCGTTGGAGCAAGAGTTGTAGAACGCTCGAGAAATTGCTGTTGTTGACTTCAAGGCTTCCCTAAAGCTCCAAGCAGCCATTCCCAAGGGCGTTGTCATCCACTAAGATTTGGGCTTCGATGAGGGCCTTAAGAATGCCATCGAATTGCTACAAAGGTACCCTCCTGCTATCGAGATGCTGGTCGATACTGGCTTGGATGAGCTGCTTCCTGCTGCCCTCGACAGTACTGCTAGAGGAATAGGGAACGTAAACCTCGATACGCTTGTAGGAACATCTTCAGAACTCTTGTCTACTCTTATTCCTGAGGGAGATATGGCTCCCCTCTGCTTTTACTGAAGATCGGTTGATGCTGATGTCAATGGGACAGAGGTGCCGACATCCAAGGCCCCTACTACTTGAATTTTATTTGAAATTTTAAATATTTCTGAGGATGTATTTATTTTCATCTTGGACAATTTAAATTTGTGCCCCTCTTTTCTTCTTCTTATTTGACAATGGTTACTGGTTTTGTAACCTGTATGTGGCTACACATTGTTATTTATCTTAATGAATCGTATTTGCTCTTGCTAATTGAATTTATGTGTTGAATCTCACTTGTTTGTTTTGCCTTTGTGTCGCTTTTTTTTTATGTATTATTGTTGATCATGTATGGAGTATATCTGTTGTATTTATCATATAATACGATTTATGTTGACTCATTCTTGATTGAAAGCACTCGTGCAATTGTTTGTCGAAGTATGTAGAATTACTTGTTATAGGGCATTCGTTGTTCCTTCAATATGGTTGGGCATCGGGTATTCACAACAGAGTATTCTTGATAAAGAGTAACAAATTTGTAGTAGTAGTGATCTTTGTCAGTATGGAATCACAACTTGTTATTCATTCGATGAGCATTTTGAGTACATGAAAAAGTTCCAGAAGTTTGTCGTTAAACATAGTACTTTTTCAAGGGTTCGGAGTTCCATGCATTTGGGAGTAGTATCCTATTAGCTTTAGCCAATCTAAAGGTTCCTAGTCGGATAACCTTTACGACCTGATAAAGGCCTTCCCAATTCTTATATAGTTTAATCAAGTTGCCTTTGGCAAATTGGTGTTTATGCAAGACTATGTCCTTTAAGCTGATGTTCTTTGACTTTACTCTGCCAGCCAGGTGTCGCTTTAGAGTTTTCTTGGCTACTTCATTCTTCATTTGTGCCTTTTCCCATACTTTGTCGAGCAATTCCAACTCAATATTCAGAACTTCATCATTTTCCTCTTCTTCAAAGTGCTTTACCAGTAAGGTCGGGGATAATATTTCAATCAGAATCACTAACTCTGACCCATAAGCCATTCTAAATGGTGCCTTCTCAGTGCTGCTATGAATGATTGTTCGGTAGCCCCTTAAAACCTCTAGAAGTACTTCGGGCCACAATCCTTTTGCTCTTTCAAGCTTTACTTTTAATGCACTCACAATGGATCTATTGGTAACCTCTACTTGGCCGTTCATTTGGGGATACACTAATGAGGAGAAACGTAAACCAATTTCCAATTCTTTAGCTCTTTCCCTGAAGTATTTCAAATCAAGCTATCGGCCATGATTAATGATAATGGCCTTGGGGGCACTGAATCAGCATATGATATTCTTTCATACAAATCTACATGTTGCCTTATCGGTTATTGTGTTTACCGCTTCTGATTCAACCTATTTTGTCAAATAATTGATAGTCGCAAAGGTGAACTTTCATTGCGCCTTCCTTATGGGCATTGGTCTAATAATGTCGAGTCCTTATTGAGCGAATGGCCATACAATTGTTATCAGGGTTAGTCTTGTAGGCGCAAAGTGTTGGATGTTGGCATTTTTTAGACATCGGTCACATTTAGTCACAATCTCCTTAGATGCATTTGCAATGGTCAACCAGTAATATCCTTTTTGAATGGCTTTTTGTGCCATGGCTCTTGCCCCTGAATGATTGCCATACATTCCTTTGTGTATTTCCCTAATGATATACTCCCCTTTTGAGTTACTGACACATTTTAACAATGTTCCTCCGATGGTGCGTTTGTATAGTTGATCTTTAAGGATGATAAACCGTAATGATCGATTTACCACCTTTAGTGCTTCTCGATCATTGTCTGGTAAGACGCTATCTTGTAGATACTAAATAATTGAATGTCTCCAGTCTATCTCATTAGTGATGCTTATAACTACAATGTTCATTGAAGGCCCTATGAGGCGTTCAATGTTGATTACTTCTCCCTCTTTGAAGGTAGAAGCGACTTTTGATAATGCATTAGCTTGGGTGCTATCCCTTCTCGGCATTTGTTGCAATGAAAATGACTCGAAAGTCAAAATTCTCATTGACTCGCTTTTGGTATGCTTTCATCTTATCACCTTTGGCTTCAAAGGTCCTATTGACCTACCCTTCAATCAGTTGAAAATTAGTATAGGCTTTTACTATTCGTACCAGCAGTTGTCACAGTAGTCTCATTCCTGACAACAGTGCTTCATATTCGGCCTCATTATTTATAGTCTTGAATTTGAACTTAACTACATATTTTAACTCAATCCCATCTAGTCTTCTGATCACAGTCCCTACCCCTGATCCTATTTCACTAGATGCCCCATCAACGTACAATGTCCACTGCCCGATCACCTCTTCCGCTGGCTAGGTACATTCCACTGTAAAACCTGCCAAGGATTAAGCTTTGATCGTTGTCCTGGGTTGGTAAGTGATGTGATACTACTTCAATTCAATTGACTACTTTAGTATTCTTCCCAACAGCTCTAGTTTGTGCAACACATGTCTTAACTGCTAGTCAGTCATCAACTTGATCAGATATGCCTCAAAATAGGGCTTCAGCTTTTAGGCTAACATCACGAGTGCTAGCCAGTTTCTCTATGCTACTATATCTAAGTTCTGCTTCTTTCAATGTTTTGCCAACATAATAAATTGGACGTTGGCCTTCTTCTGTTTCCCTGATAAGGATTGCTACAATCGCTATGTTAGAATTTAACTAATACAATAGCAAGGTCTCTTCTTCTTCCAGTCGGGCAAGGATTAATGGAGTTGTGAGATAGGACTTGATCTCTTCAAATGCTTCCTAGCATTCAGGAATCCATTTGAAATCCTTGGGATTTCGAAGAATTTTGAAAAATGGTGTGCAACCATCAGCTGATTATGACATGAATCTATTCAGAGCTGCTATATTTCCCAATAGCAACTGTATCTCGTGTACTGTTCTGGGTGGTTTGAGATTGAGTATGGCCTCAAGCTTTTTAGGGTTTGCTTTAATTCCTCTGTGGATTACCATAAAGTTGAGAAACTTTCCCGCGCGAACTTTGAAGGCACTTTTCTCAAGATTTAGCATTATACCAAACTTTTTCATAGTTTGGAAAGCTTCGTTCAGGTCAGACATGTGGCCTGCTGCTTTCTTTCTCTTTACGAGCATGTCGTCAATATATACTTCCATGTCATGACCAATTTTGTCTTTAAAGGCCTTGTTGACCGTTTGTTGATACGTTGCCTTGGTGTTTTTCAGCTCGAAGAGCATGACTTTGTAGTAATAGAGGCCTCGATTAGTGATGAATGATATGCGCTGCTAGTCAGTTGGTGCCATTTTAATCTGGTTGTAGCCCGAGAAGCCATCTATGAATGAAAGCATCTCAAATCTTGCAACTGAATCCACTAGTTGGTCAAATCTTGGTAGTAGGAAGCTGTCCTTTTGGACATGCTCTATTCAAGTTAGTGAAGTCTACGTAAAGTCTTCACCTCCTACTAGCCTTTTTGACCATCACTACATTAGACACCCATGTTGGATATTTGATTTCTTTGATGTGGCCTGTTTTAGCAGTTTCTCCACTTTTCCAGAGACATCTTGATTCTTTTTAGAATTAAATGGTTGACATTTTTGCCTGACTAGTTTATAGCTGAGGTTGATATTTAGGCAATGTTAAATGATTCTCAGATTGATCCCTGTCATGTTTGAGGATCCCGAGCAAATATATTGGAATTGATAGTTAAGAATTTAGAAATACCTTGTCGGATATCCTTAGTTATTTCAGCTCCAAAAATGTTTTTTGATCAGGCTGTCCAATCTCAATTGCCATGAGCTTTTTGGCTGGACTCCCTCATCTGGGTTGTCTTTAGTAAGCTCTACCATCATGTTCTCAATCTTCTTCTAATCTTCCTTTGGTTTTAATGCTACTGCATAGCATGCTTTGGTGTCATGCTGATTTCCCCTAACAATTATCACTCCATCTCTTATCGGAAACTTTATCATCTGCTGGAAAGTTGACACTATTACCCCCAATTTGTTGAGTATAACTCTTCTAATAATGCCATTGATGTACTTAGGAAATTGACCACCACAAAATCTACAAGGAGATCCACATACTTGCTACCATTTTGATGCTGAGGGGAAGATTTATGACCCTTTTCACGCAGACTCCATCACCAAAGAATCTAACAATCTCACGTTTCAGAGAAGTAAGCATGGTCCTAAATAACTTCAACCATTCAAATGCTTCAAAATACAGCACATCAACTATACTTCCAGTACCTACGAGTATCTTGTAGACTTTATAGCTAGCCAAAATAATAGTTATTATATTAGGGTCGTCATGATTTATTGAGATTTAGATCAGATCATTGCTAGTAAAAGTCAGTCTTCCATTCGCCTCATTTTGTTTGATATAGTAGCTTGCAATGATCAAACATACAACTTTCTCTTCGTGGCTGATCCTCCTCCTGTTGCTAAACCTCTTGATATCATGGTGACTATCCCAAGCACTTTTTTCTCTCTTTTTAGGCTGTGAAGGTGTTCTTCTGGAGCTTCACGCAATCGCTTAACAAATTGCACCAACCTATCTTTCCTGGCTAGTGATTTAATCTCATCTCTCAAGTTTTGACATTCATTGATGGTATGCCCATGGTCCTTACGGAAATGGCAGCATTTCCTCTTGTCCCTTTTGTCGGGGTTGCCCTTCATCTTATCGGGCCACTTGACATCCCACTCACGTTTCAAAGTTGGTAAGACTTCAGCCCTTAAGGCATTTAGGGGCGTATAAGTATTGTAATGCCTTTTAAACATCTCCAAGTTCTCTCTCCTCCATTTTGGATTTACCCATTCCTGATATGCATTTGTTTCTGCTTCCTTTTCGCCTTTTCTGGCTCATACTTTTTCTCCCATTCTTTCTTACAATATCACATCCTATGCTAGAATGTATTTCTAAACCCTTGCCATCAAATTGATCAGTGATGTGGGATTCTTCCTTGTCAGAGTGCTAGACAGCTTATCATCCCGTACCCCATGTACGAAGGCTTCCATAGTTACTGAATTGGCAAGGTTGGGCACTCGTAGAACTGTCTCATTAAAGCTCTTGGCGGATGCCCGAAGGGTCTCGTCACTTTGCTACCTTATGTCGATAATAGGCGTCGACAATCTTGGCACTATTTTTCCATTCATAAAATTGTTCATAAAGGCTGTTACCAGCTGCATGAAAGAATGGATTGAGTTGATTGGCAATTCATCGTACTATGTTTGGGCTGTGCCCAGTAATATAGTAGGAAATTCCTTACATTGAGCAATATCAATGGCATTATGAAACAACATCTTATGATTAATTACAAAGAGATATCGTCGATAAGATCTATAGAACCATCATAATAGGGCAGTTTTAGAATAACAAAATCCTTCAGTACTGGCTCTTTGATGATATCTTTCGATAGTGGGCTGTTAGCAAACTCTTCCACATTGATAACCTGCAAAGGCTCTGGGATAGAGGCGATTTGTATGTTAGCCATAGCCATTGTTAGGGCTTTGGTGGTCGTGTCTCCTTAACACAGTGACTTTTCTTAGTTATCAGTAGGTTGTTGGTGGATAAGGTTTTGCATATGTTATGGGGGTTTCGATGTTTGTGTGAGGTGGTAGGTTTGGAAAAGGAAAGGTGTACGAGTAGGTTGACAGTTAGGCTTGTGATAGGAAGATTTAGTTCATGTAATTTTGGATGTTGGTAAACATATTAGCTATTGCTACCATTTGAGTTGGTGAACAAAGTAGTGGATGCATGTCCCAGAGCAAAGGAGAAAGACTCGTTAGAAGGCTCCAACTGTTGCCTAGGCAGCTACAGGTGGTTTCGAGGTAATTGTGAGCTGTGTTTGGGGGTGATAGTTGGTGTTGTAGTTGTTGTTGCTCTCTGCTCTTATTTTCTTCTCTGGCATATGACTCGCCAGCGACTTGGCTACGGGTGATTGCCATGTGAACACAATGGGATTATCAAAACGATATTCTCACATATGGTGCCAATTTGATCTTGCAAAGAATCAGATAATCTTCTTGGATTTCTTTTTTGTGGCTATTAACTTGCAAAATAACAAAACTGGGCAATGTGGTACCGGTCGAGAAGCCTCTGATGCCTAAAGTTACTATTTTCCTTTGGTAAGTTTAAGAATGGAACAATATATGTAGAGTGAAATTACCTTATTTGGACATACAGAGGTCCTATTTATAGTTTGGGGCAAGGGACACGTGTTCTCTCTACCAGGCTAACCGGTGGTCATCGGTTCTATTAAGACGTGGTCGGGAGATATCCTTGGGATGGTTGGTCAAGCTCAATCTAGGGATACCTTATTGGGATAACCTCGATAAGGTAGGTGGCGTCGGCTGATCTCGTATCACTTCTTTATGCTTTGCAAGCTTTGGACAATTTGCTTTGATGTGCCTAGGCTTGTTGCAATTAAAGCATTTTGGTTCTTCATTTCTTGCTTTTGTCTTCTTGATTTCCTTGCCTTTCTTCTTCCAATTGTTTGAAGTAGATCCCTTTCTACATTTTTTGTACTTCATAAACTTCTTGAAGTTCCTTGCAAGTAGTGCCATCTCATCTTCCATGTACTCCTTATCATCATCGTCACTTGATGCATACTTTGAGGCAACAAGAGCCACAGACTTCTTCATCTTCTTGTCCTCTTCTTCATGAACATTTAGCTCAAGTTCATGAATCATGAGTGACCCAATCAATTCATTCAATGGATATGTGTTAAGGTCCTTTTATTCCTTCACAGTTATCGCCTTTGGTTGCCATGAGAATGGTAGACTTCTTAACACTTTCCTCACTATCTCTGCATTAGAGTATTCTTTTCCATGTACCTTGAGGCCATTAGTAATTTCAAGAAATCTAGTAAATATTTGTTCAATATTTTCACTTGGTTTGATTTTAAAGCGTTCATACTTTTGAACAAGGATACTAATTCTAGATTTCTTAACTTGGCTAGTTCTTTCATAAGTTACTTCTAGTTGATCCTAAAGTTCCTTAGTTGAAATGCGTCCCATTACTCTAGGAAATTCGGTTGTATTCAATATGGCAAACAGGATATACAAAGCTTTAGTATTCAATTGGACAAGCTTAATATTGTTTTCATCTCATTCATCTTCCAGTTTAGGTATCTTTTTATCACCATCCATTTTCATAAGAATTTGAGATCCATTCGCAACAATTTTCCTTGCTTTATAATCATGTGCTTGAATAAAAAGTTTCATTCTCAATTTCCAAAAAGCATGGTTGTACCATCAAATGCAGGAGTTTTGTTAATAGACAAGCCCTTAATAGGTGAAATGTCTATATTATTTGCCATGATTAATTCTACGAGTTATTAAACTATATATAGAACCCTAGCTTTAGATACCACTTGCAAGGGACAAATAATCTTAAGAGATGAGGGGGGTTAAGATTATGTCCAATATTGGCGAAAAAATTACCAACTAAAGTAAATATGGTCACGTAGGCAATTATACAAACACTTAGTAAGCAATGGACATGAACAAGTAACAAACCAATCATTAGAAAAAGACTCGAGGGCTAAGGATTCTTCCCTTACGGCTTCAACATATTAACTAGTATGGATGCTTCTTCAAGAATTGGTAAAGCACAAACCAATCTTTACACCTCTTTGAAGCCACTTCAAATAACCCAAGTGAATACCTCATTAAAGATTTCATCACATTCTTTTATAGCTATACAATGATTCTCACAATGCCTAAGAGTATGCATACAATAGGATGATAGGAGGATTTTTTGAAATTAGGGTTTACAACATCAAGAATGTAGATATAGCAATAAATAGCTCTAGTTCTGGCTCAAGAGATATAGCCAACTTATAGCTCAATATAGACGATTTCTAAGCTTGAAAGATGTTAGAAAAATGCTTTGTAAATGCTTAGAAATGTAAATGAATGCTCAGAGTTAATGCTTGAAGAAGAGAGGTGAAAAGGCTTTTAAAAGTGGCTCAATAACGTTCATAAATGGCTAATGCATTTGATATATAGGTCAGGGGGTTCGATCGACCAACAAGGGTAACTAGCAAGCCTCTTGACCTTTCTAGAATTCTTGGTCGCACCCTTTAGCTCTACCAATCGACTAGTAGGGATGGACTGACACTTCTAGAAGGTTTTTCTAAAAACGCATCCAAAAATTTAAAATGTCCGGTTAACTGTAGGGGAGCCGGTCGACTGGCTACATGTGATCAACAGCATCAGAAAATTAACTTTTTTTAATCCAAAGCTCATGTTTTTGCAAGTGCTTGAAAGACTCTTAGAGTTTGTTAACCTAAGGACAATTTCAGAACATGTTTTCTAAGCAATATAAAATATCATGAGCATGACTTTTCCAAGCCTTTTGAAAACAAAAAGTTTTGGAACATTCTCAAAAGTAATTTTCAAAGTCCAAGCATTTATGCAAAGGAAACCAAGTATATAGAGCTATAAAGTGTTGGATCTAATGATTATTACCATATGCAAGATAAAGTTCCGAATTTTCAATTTTTAAACTCTCAATCAAGATATGGTAGCAGAAAATAGAATAAAACATGTTATACACCTGGGAATCAATATAACCACGCAAAAGATAAATTAGTATAGATAAAGATATCATTACCCTCGTAGGGTGAATCAATCACAAATGGCCTCTTTGCCTTAAATCTTCCTTAAAACAACCTTCTAGTGGTTTTCTCCACTATATCCTTAACTTTATCCCTTGGATATACTTAATTATATAATGCGTAGGCTAGATCGAGGATATTTAATTTAGTATATGTTCTTGGTGTTAGTGTGTGAGAATTCTTGTAGACACCAAGAAGAGAAAATATTTAAAGAGGTTCAAGAATTGGGTCTTGTTTATTTAGTACTATATATAGTATTAAGCAGCCCTAAAATGTATAAGGTTCAAAAGAATATCATAGATTACCTATAATACCCTTCCGTAAACTTTCTAGATAAGAACCATTCCTTTGGGATAAGGACATCCAAATATTCCATATCATGCACAAATTAAATATCTCTCATGTGGTCCCCACTTATCCAATTAAGATATCTATGATGTATATTAAGAAAACTCAAATAATAAATAATTCCCTTCTTAATATTCCAAACTCATATCTTAATCAAGCAACCCACATATATTAAATCCTCAACTACATATCCAATAAAGTGATGGCTAGTGGAGGAACTAAAAGACATAATTATCCTTGGCTCCCAAAATAACCAAAATGCCCTCGCCACCACTTTGGGAACACCGTGGCCCTTTTGACCTCAGTCTACTCCACCAAAGACCAAAGCCGCATTCCAAAGATAATTAATGGCTAAGCAGGAGCTTATTACACAAAGTTTGCCATATTATATTTGACCAATATCTTTTTTATGTAGAAAGCTTGGGATAGTGCAAGCCTCCTGTTTTTTCGGTCTCGCAAAATCTTGATCCGAAAAACATAGCTTGCTTCTCCTATATCCTTCATATGGAACTAAAAAGATAACTAGACCTTTATGGACGATAACATCCCCACATCATTACCAATCAACAAGATGTCATCCACATACAGATCTAGGAAAGCCATAGTATTTTTGTTATGCCTCTTGTACACATATGGTTCATCAATTTTTTGTTCAAAGACAAAAAACTTGACTGCAAGATCAAACTTGATGTTTTATGCCCTAGATGCTTGCTGAAGTCCATAAATGGACTTCTTAAGCTTGCAAACCAGGTGTTCCTGGCTTGCTGCAATATATCCATCCGACTGGGTCATATAAATGGTCTCGTCAAGCTCTTCATTTAGAAAAGCTGTCTTGACGTTCATTATCATATCTCATAGTCAAAATGACAAGCAATGGCAAGGAGTATCCTAATGGATTTTAGCATGGATACCAATGAGAAGGTTTTCTCATGATTGATACCTTCTTTTTTGGTATATCCCTTGGCTACCAATCTAGCTTTAAAGGTTTTAACCTTTCCATCAGCTCTTCTCTTCCTCTTGAAGACCCACTTATACCCTATGGGTTTTACCCTTTCAAGTGCTTTTACAAGCTCCCAAACACTATTAGATAGAGTACATAGACTTCAACTAAAAATCCATTGCCTTGTGCCATTAGTTAGTATCTATATCAGAAACTGCTTCATCGTAACTAGTGGGATCCTTGACTTGATCCTCATTGGAAGTTTCAAAGTACTCCCTATGCTATCTATTAGGCTGCTTGGGAATCCTCCCACTACAACGAGGCTCTGTTGCAGTAATAACAACTAGCTACTTTTCCCTTTCCATGCAGGTGATTCTGGAGACTTATAAGAAATCTCCTCGAGAGTAACTCTAGATTTTGGTGTTTTCTGGATCACTACATCATCCTCTAAGTATTTAGCATGTGTGCTAATAAGCACTTTCTGCTCCTTGGGGTTATAGAAGATCCTACCTCTGGTTCTCTTAAGATACCTAGCAAAATAGCACAATTGCAACCTAGGTTCTAACTTTGTAGTAGAGCTACTCAGTATGTAAGTTGGACAACCCCAAATGCACAAATGACTGAAACTAGGCTTGTGTCCCATCCATATCTCATGAGGTGTCCTCAGCATAGATTTTAGATGGTACCATATTCAGAATATAAACCGTTGTATAAAGGGAATATCCTCAAAAAGATAAATGCAACTGATCTGTTAGTTTTGTGTGTACTTATGCATTGCATATATATACTTGTTTTGAGGTGTTTTGAGCTTCATTTAGTGTATTAGTATAGCATTTAGGTCATACTTATGCATATTAAGGTTTACATGTTCATAGTTGCGGTTAGAACTTAAATGCTACACTAATGCGCATTTGTTGCTTGTTTTAAGTGAGATTCGGAGAAATGATCGGACTTTGATTGGTGGCATTTGGAGGCTTTTAGTGAGACTCACTTACAGATTGATGTGCTTTTCTAAGTAGATACTCCTGACTCCTGTGTCGAGGAGTCCTTCGATTCACTCTTAGCCCTAAGCGATATTGTGAGCTTGATGAGATTATTACTCTGATTAACTCTGGCATCTCTTTTTCTGAATTGAATACCTCTTTTATTCTCTCACCTACTCTTAGATCTGGTGAGACCATTGTCATAAATCATTCCTTAGTTGAGAGTAGTCCCAAGCTTCTACCAAGTGTGCTTTCTACTTTTTCTGAATCCTGATCTGTGCTCATTGTTCTTGATCATATAGAGTTTAGGTTAGCTACTATTGAGTTGAGTTTGAGAGAAAAGATTTGAGTGTTTGATCCAGGTATAGAAGAGTATGTTGTTGCGTCACTTGTTACATCCTACTCTGTGAGATGCACATTTTTTTATCCATTTCTTTTATCTGAGGATAACCCAGCATAATCCTGTGTACATATTCTTAGGGCGTGAGTTTAGATCTTCGAGGCGTCAGATACATGGTGCTGATTGCATTTTTCATTTGTTTCATCCATTTGCTACTTTTTTTCTGTGCTAATTTGCTTATTTGGCAGTATGTGCCCAAGGATTTTAAGCACCACCGGCCCTAACGTTACCGCCCGGCTGAGGGCGTAAAATCTAGCACTACTAAGAGGCATCCTAAAAATTTTGATAGTTAGAGTTTGATTAATGAGTTCTTTACTTTTGCTTTTCTTATCACATTTTGTTTTTCATTTCTTTTCTTTTCATTTTTGTTCCCATCATGTCTGTTGCTTTCCATGTATAAAGCCTTGCCAGTTATACTTACCATTGTGAGCTTTTTAATGTTTTGTTTGTTGATTTCCTTTGTAGATCTTTTGAGTTGAGTGGAATTGGGTGCAAAGGAAGTTAATGGACACAATTATCAAAACATGGCATGCGCGGCTTAATGTTACACAAGGTTTTATCTATCCACCCTCCATTTGTCCCTTTTTATCAACCCCGTCCCTACCACTCTTATGTGCTTTGTGATGCCTAATTACTTGTTGTGTGACCTTATTTTATTTGCTTGAGAACAAGCAAAGTTTATGTTTAGGGGTGTCGGAGTTTGGTTTTATTGTTTTATGCTTTGATAGGGTAGATGTGCATTATATTCTTAAAAATGGTGAAAATTTTTCAATTTTGACGCACATAGAGTTGTATATCTGTTAGGTGATTGGAGTGTTGGCTCTTGTGATTGATTTAATTCCATGGTAAAGTTAAGTTTGTATCGTGGGGAGTAAATGGAGTGGAGGGAGATCCGAGACTTAGAGGAGATGTCTTTTGAAAACTGTGGGGAGTGAACACCTTTAAGAATGTAGCTTGTAGCTACCCCATGGCTTGGTTGGAAGAAGAGTTTGAAAAAGGGTTTTTGATATGAGCGGCCCTTCCTTAATTGGTTTTTTTTTCATATACCTTAGCCTTTCTCTTTCTTTTCTTTTTGCTCATGTTAGGAAAGTATGAAAAATTTTAAAAGAAATGGAAAAAGGAAAAAAAAAGCTTGAAAAAGCCAAAAAAAAATGAAAAAATGAGAAAAGCCAAAAAGGCACAAAAAATATACAAAAGTGAAGTCCATTGAATAAGTGCTTAAGTGACACAATGTCGACTTAGCACAAGTTATCATTTCATTCTTTTGATGTGTTGCGAATAAGGTTCTTTCATCATTTTGTGAGCCACTATGTTTGTACAATCCTTTTCTTTGTATCTTTGATGCAATGTGGATGTTGGAGAGGCCATATTAGTTAAGGGGGCACGAAGTATCAACATCCCGTGTGCATGCATAAAAGTCCTAAGCTTGTTGAGGTTAAGGCTACTTGGGAACTTCCTAGAGGTACAAGACCCCTTGTGAGTAAAGGGAGGATCCAAAGAGGCTTGGAAACCCCTATACGAAAGGAATAAGCCCTTCATACTCCTTAGACTCTCCTTGATAGAAAATCAATCCTCTAGGCAACCCTCTCTACCAATCTTGAGATAAACTTAGGTTTAGGCTTGCTTGGGGACAAGCAAGAAGGTTTGGGGGTGTTGATGTGTCAGTTTTGCATGTGCTTATGCATTGCATATATATACTTATTTTGAGGTGTTTTGAGCTTCAGTTAGTGTATTAGTATAGCATTTAGGTCATACTTGTGCATACTAGGGTTTACATGTTCATAATTGCAATTAGAACTTAAATGCTACACTAATGAGCATTTGTTGCTTGTTTTAGGTGAGATTCGGAGAGATGATTGGACTTTTATTGGTGGCATTTAGGATGTGGATTGAAGCTAAAGGTGTTTGGGACTTAAACAAGGCTTGAAAGATGTATTTAGAAGTGGCCGGGCAAAGGAAGGAGCGACTGAGGCAAAACGAAGCGCAATAGGAGCCAAATTCGAAGCTTGCAACCAAAAAAAGGACATGGACAAAATTTGGACATCTTTTAGGGTGCAAAAATGGCTTGGGAGATCCCCAATTGTGATACGAAGCCATAGAAAAAAATGGTGCGCGAATCGAAGCCAAATGAGCGAAATACGAACATTTTAATATCAAGATCGATTGAGCTTCTGTCAAGGCCGGTCGACCGGACTGGATAGATCAAAATCTGGGCCAATTTTGGCTTGATGATCTAGCCCCAAAGCCGGTCGACCGGCTGGGCCCTCGGCTGGACGCAATTTCAGCTTTATTTAAGCCATTTTTTAGCAACTTTTGAAGGAGAACACCAACCTTTTCACACACCCATTTGCCTAAACCCAAAATCCACTTAAAACCCACCTCACACACAATCCCACATCAATTCCATCCATTAACAAGCTTGAATTTGAAGATCAAACAAGGATTTGGAGGGTTTTGGAACAAGATTTGTAAAGAGCAAGCAAGGATAATGATGCAGCTCTACATTCTTCTTTTTATTCTAGTCTATACTATGTTAGATTAGCTTTCGATTAGGAATAATTGCTATTTTGTAATGGGTTAAGGATTTTAACACTTGTTTTGAGATATTGATGGTTGTATATACATGCTTTGTTCTTATATTCTTATGGCTTGAAATTGAACATGTCAAGGTGTTTGATAAAATGCCTCTATGAGTTTGCATGTGTAATTTGTGCTTAGATACTAATAGTAGTGGCCTCACCTTAGCCTTGATCCATGCTAATGGCATAAGCCCTACTTGCAACTATATTTGTGTTGATTAGTTGTGTTCTTAATGCCTTTAATATGATAAGTAATCACCTCTAGCATGAAACATGGCTTAAAGGGTACCATTATCACTTGCTTGACCTAGGGGACTTAATTTCTAATTTGAAACATAACTAAAAGGTTATACTCCCTATTAGGACATTAATCAACACCCAAAGGACTTAGAACTAGACCCAAAAGCCATAGCTAGCTAGGACAAACCTATACCTCTAATTGGGCCCGATTAGGGATAGGATTGCACCGATAGTTAGAGATGGTAAGTCTAGTAATCCAAGCCTGCAATTAGATTAATCAAACCATCAATAACCTCAAAACAAAGTTAATAACCCAAATCTATTCCAAAGGAGCAATCACCCCTAAGTTTTCCCAAACCTTTGTAGATCCTCACTTCCATAGCTTATTTGTACCACAATTCCCATTAGCTAGATTTATTTTCCCTTAGTTTAGGTTTAAATTAGAGCTCCAATCAATCCAAAAAACCCTAAAAAGAGTAGGTAGGACCACACTTAGCTAGCATACGACACATTTTACTTAAAGCCACACACTAAGACAGCCTCCCTGTGGACACGACCCCGCACTCGAGCACACTATACTACAACGACCCATGCGCTTGCGGGTAACACTCTTAAAGGTTTACGATCAAGTTTTTGGTGCCGTTACTAGGGAGCCACAGTTGTTGGTTTCCTTGTTTTTGTGTGTTTTTCATTAGTTACGTGTTGTATATATGTTTTTTGTTTGTTTATCATGTACATATCTATTTTCATTATTTGTTGCTTTACTTATTTTGATATTGCTAATTTAGATTACTTCTTGTGTCTGTGTTTTGCTTAGGACTTAAGTGTTTGTGGTAAGTAGTTGCTTGTTGAATTGAAGTTTCAGGGGCTGAAGTGTGGAAGGAGAATTAGGTTATTTTGCATTCTTGGATAGATAGCTAATCCTAATCCTGATCCTCCACCCAGAACCAAGACCTTGAGGCAATATCTTGAGCTCGACACTTATCAAACTTGCATGCCTATTCAACAACTGGCCTTAGGAGATGCAACCTTTAAGATTAGGCTCGAGACCTTGCAAATGCTTTCATCATTTAATGGTTGTAATAATGAGAATCCCCATACGTATATAGGTGCATTTCTTGAGATATGCTCTACCCTTCATTCTAGGGATGTCTTTTCCGAGAACGTCAGGCTTAGATTGTTCCTTTTCTCTTTAAAAGATATAGCAAGGCAATGGTTCAAGTCCTTACCCCATGAGTCTATCACTAGTTGGGATAAGCTTTAAGTTAAGTTCCTTCATAGGTTTTCCCCAATAGCTAGGACAGGCACTCTTAGGGCAAAGATCATGACATTTGCGCAACAAGAATTAGAGCCCCTTCACGAGACTTGAGAGAGATTCCATGAGCTTTGTCACCAATGCCCATATCATGGGTATGATCTACATGAATTGCTCCTGTTTTTCTACTTAGGCTTGACTTCACCTTATAGGCTAATGGTCAATGCTTCGAATGGTGGGGGGTTCTTAGATTTGACACCTATGGAGGCTTGGTCAAAACTAGAGGTTATGGCAGAGGACTCGTTCTAGAATGCTAATTTTGAGAGAGTAGGGAAGGGAACTAGGAATACCACTCTTAGTATTGTGTTTGAGGGTGACTCAAATTATGATTTAGCTACTGAGGTAAGAGCTCTCACTAGAAAGTTTGACCAGTTTATGTCTTTAGGTACTATATCCATTCATAGGTCTACTTCTAGTACATCTTTTCCTCATCCTTCTAGTCTTGTAGAGGTGTGTGCTTCGTGCTCCGAGTCTAGCCATACCAACATAGCATGCCATCTTGCCCCATAGTTCCCTGAGTTTATACAAAAACACGTTTTTGCCAATCAAGGTCATTTATCCACTACTTTTTGTGCCCCCCGACCCGGGTGGCATGATCATTCCAGGATAGTGCAATCTCACAACAACACAAATTCTTCTTATTCATTCTAGAATCATCCTTGTCCATCACTTCCTAGTTCTTTGGGGTTTTATCAGATAGTTTTTGAGCCTACATATCCTAGTTGTCACAGCAGTCATTCCAGTCTACTCCCGTCAGTTTTACTCCACCTATTCAGCCTATAGTTGACCATAGGATTGATTTACTCACTGAGATAATGCAAGCTCAGCAACAGATGATAGTGTCCCAACGGTAGATGTTTCAGAGTGTGATAGAAGATCTAAAGAATCAAATAGGACATCTTGCTAAACAAGTTTGCTATAGAGACATAGGGAAGCTACCTGTTTATCCTGAGTCGAGTCCTATAGATCTATGTAGCACTTCCAGCCCTTTTCCAAGTGATTACGCACAGGCTAAGGCCATTACGACCTTGAGAAGTGTTAGGGTTATAGATAATTAGGTGATAGAGTTTGTGAGTATAGCTAGGTGTGAAACAATGTGTGTTGATAGAGAGACTAGTGTGCCTAAAGAGAAGACTAAAGAGTCTGAAGAGAAAGAGAGAAATCACTTTAAGGTGAGTGTTGATCCACTACGTAGAGAAGGGAAACAGGTTATTGAATCTCAGGATGTTACTCCTAGAGTTCCTTTTCCCTTAGCATTAGAGAGGTCCGAGAAAGTTGAGGACAACAAAGAATCGAGGATTTTAGAGCCTCTTAAGGATATTAATGTCACTCTACCTTTAGTTGAGGCCATTAAGAAGATACCAGCTTATGCCAAATTCTTTAGAGATCTATGCATTAGGAAGAAGAAGACCACCTACCTACCTAAGAAGGTAAAGCTTATGTAGAGTGTTAGTAGCATTTGTACCACAGGTGTTCCGCTTAAGCTTAGCGATCCTAGAGCATTTACCATTGCTATTAATGATCACCCGGTAGCCTACGCCTTACTTGATTTAGGTTGTAGCATCAATCTTATTCCTTTTTCAGTGTACAAATTGGGGGTGTTAAAGCCCTATAGTATGGTTTTACAGTTGGCTGATAGGAGTGAGAGAAGACCTCAAGGGTAGTTGAAGATGCCACGGTTAAAGTTGGAGAATTTTACTATCCTGTGGATTACATTGTTTTAGACTTGCATCAAGGTCATAGGACTGCATACATCAGTATGAACCAATTCTAATATCTCTTTTGCCGTACATCCCTTAGAAGAGAAAGACTACATGGTCATTTTCCCTTTCAAACAAGGTATACTCTTAGATAGATTCTCGAGATCTAATGAGCCAAGAAGCTTATTCTCGACTAACCTCTAAATGTATTTTTGACTGATATGTCCCAAAAGAAAATGCCAAAGATAAGTATCATTAGTTTAAGGAACCTTTCTTTTAAGGGACTCTACTCTTTCAGTGTTATGAATTGCAGCACTAGTAGGATATAAATAGAATAATCCATTATGTAACCTACCAGAACATATAAAATTCCTGTCTCTACTGATATCAAGATTAAAAAGGAAACACACTGTAAAACCATCCATTAACAACTGAGAAACAGAAACTAGGTTTTTTCGAATATCTGGAACATAATAAATATTGTTCAAAACTAAAACCTTACTACAAGAGAACGACAAATGAACTCGACCAACTGTAACAACCCAAACTTTTGCTTATGTGGTAACTCTAAGAGCGAACTCCCTTCTACCTAACTCCTGCATGACCTGAAACCCATGGAAAGAATTGTAAATGTAATTGATGGCTCCTGAATCTACAATCCAAGAATCAGTAGAATCCACCACTAAACTGGTTTCAGCGTAAAGTATAAGGGATGGACCGTCCTACCCTTTGGCTCGGTACTTCGGACAGTCCTTCTTCTAGTGGCCCTTCTTACCATACTCGAAGCACTTCCTTTTGGGTTTCCCAACACCTGCTCCCTGCTTTGGCTTAAGGGTCCTCTTCTTCTTCTTCTGGTCATGTTGTTGCTTTCCCTTCGGCTTGGGCTTCTTTTTCCCTTTTGGGTGATGCCCAAAAGTGGAAGCCTGAGAAAGATGTGCATGACCCAAAGGCTTCATGATAGCCTCCACTATCTGAAGCTCTTTTAACAATTCCGTTATGTTCATGTTCAACTTGCCCATGTTATAGTTGAGCTTGAACTGATTGAACGATGGTGGAAGGGTCTCTAAGATCATGTCTACCTATGACTGCTTATCAATGTTTGCCCTTAGGATCTCAACAGTACTCAAACACTCTATCATTTTGAGTACATGCTCTCTGACAGGTGCTCCTTCTGCCATCTTGGTAATCATGAGCTCTCTCAGAGATGCTTACCTAGCAGGCTTGCTCTGGTCAATAAACATAAGAAATAGTGAAATCATGATCTCTCTAGTAGTTGCAATGTTTTGATGCTTGTTCTATAGAATGTTTGACATAAAGGCCAACATAGAGCACTTGGCCATACTATTAGCCTTCTGCCATTTCCGCTCAGTATCGCTCACGGCGTCAAAGAGTTTGCCTTTGCAACTGGACAAGGAGTGGTCAGGACATACTTGTACTCCTCGGCGGTGAGTACTATGTCCAGATTCCTTTTTCAATCCACAAAATTCAGACTGGTGAGCTTATGCTCTCTTAGAATTGTAGCTAGTAGACTAAAGGAAGTCACACTAGATATCGAATAATATATCATAATTAATATAATGAGCGATAAAATGGGATACATGTGCAATATATAGGTAACAACGAAAAAACAACATACATCATGCTTTTTGCATCATTTGCTATTTAGTAATTTAATCCTCAAAATACAGTGATGTAACAATGTCTCAACCCTATCACTTGAACTCCAACAACGGGATGGCCAAACTAGCAAATAGTTGATTTAGACATAGGCCTATTTGAATAACGCTTATCTAAATACACACTATTTAATGGTATCCAATCACTATCTTATTTGGCCTCCCAAATCGCCTAAGGGCCTATACCGACGGGGTGGCATCCATGATTCAAGTTGAGTGTAAACAACCATTCATTGGTATTCATTCCTCGTTATGTCTAGATTTAAGCCCTCTGATAGGGTAATGACTCTCATCCACATATCATGAGACAATCTATGATGAAGAACTCCATCGACGGGGTGGCCAAACATCATCAACGTCCTTATGAAATAACATGTTGAGTTTATCTTGCTAAATTTGAGCCAAGCGACACCCTCCGACAAGGAGGTAACTGCCACTCCCTCTTAGTGTGAACCGGATATAGAAGGCCGTGAGGGTTTTTTCATTTCCTTCTCCCACTCAATATTTTAACTTTGAGGGTTTTTTTTATCCTCTATTTATCTTGGTATCTTGTTTTTAGATCTTAACACCCTTAGGAATCACCGCATTCCACCTTGTGTTATTAGAACACGATAGATACCATAAATAGATTGGATCTATCTCTAGATTAATTCCATAAGTAGGCATGCTTTAAGTTATCTTGACAAGTCTGTTGGTTAATTAGTGTAATAAACAACTAAGGATCTTAGCCAATCATATGCATTGCTTCTTTAAGATATCTAATGATCAAAATTAGCCTAAGCAATATCGAGGGACTTATCAAACTCAAGCCTAACAAGATACAAGGGTTAACCAATTTTAAACCCTACTTGGGTAGACATGTTGCTATGTGATCACTTGCAATAATCATACATACAATCAAACTTACATATAAATATCACAAAATAAACATCCATAGCATAAATAAATGCTCCCAAATCGATGGCTTCCTATAATAATGCCTTAGGCACATAGCCCAAAGCAATAGAACTTGCCAAAACTTCATAACAGCTGTAATCTGCCTCTATTAGTCGAGCACTACATTTTTACCCGTCGACCGGCTTGGTTGACCAGTATTTCTAGAATGTAAGCTTGCTGATCTAGTTGAGCAATGGCCTTCTATCGGTTGACTGGCTTTTCTAGAAAGCTCCACAAAACTACTGATCGAGCCTGGGCTTCTTACCCATCGATCAATAGGGTTACGAGTTATTCTAGAATGCCTCAAACTCTGTGCACAACAGCTATTTTGGCTTTAAATCGATACATAAAAGGAATTACATAGAAAAACAACCTTACAATCTGCATCTATGACAAGAAGCATAAATTTGACCACAAAATACAAGCCAATTTCCACCCCTGTGCTTCTCCCAAATTGAAGCTACATTAGCTTTCTATGCAAGAAAATAAAACCACACATTCGAATCATCAATTAGGACCAAAAATCACACATAAGCTGCAACCACAAAGGTTAGCCCATAACACATATACCATAGAAGCACATAAATCTTGCCACCCAGAAGACTATTACACGTTTTATCGATTTATTATGCAATCTAAGGCTATATCCATGTGTATATACCTATGCTCTAATGCCACCGGCTAGATCTAAATAGCACAAAACATGTTATACATATAGGAATCAATATAACCGCGCAAAAGATAAACGAGTATAGATGAAGATATCATTACACTCATACAATGAAATGATCTCAAATGGCCTCTTTGTGTTAAATCTTCCTCAAAACAACCTCATAATGGTTTTCTCCACTATATCCTTCACTTTATGCTTGGATACATTTAGCTATATAGTGGGCAAGTTTGATTATAGGCTAAATTGAGGATATTTGATTTAGTGTATGTTCTTGGTGTTAGTGCGTGGAAATTCCTGTACACACACCAAGAAGAGAAAATATTCATAGAGGCTCAAGAGTTAGGTATTGCTTATCTAGTGTTACATATAGTACTAAGCAACCCTAAAATGGATAAGGTTCAGGGAATATCAATGATTGTCTATAATACCCTCCTTAAACTATCTAGATAAGGAATATTCCTTTGGGATAAGGACACCAAAGAATTCTATATCATGCACACATTAAATATCTCCCATGTGGTCCCCGCTTATTCAATTAAGATATCTATGAGTTATATTAAGAAGACCCGAATAATAAATAATTCCCTTCTTAATATTCCAAACTCATATTTTAATTAAGCAACTCACATATATTAAATCCTCAATTATGTATCCAATGGAGTAATGGTTAGTAGAGGAACCAGAGGACATAATTACCTTTGGCTCCCAAAATAACCAAAATTCCCTTGCCACCACTTTGGTAACACTATGGCCATTTTGGACTTCGATCTAATTCACCAAAAGACTAAAGCCATACTCTAAGGATAATTACTAGTTAAGCAGGAGCTTCTTACACAAAGTAACCTTTTGTCTTTAACCAACTGAGCAAAATGACCACGCCCTTCTATGTATATTTGTAGTCAAGGCTAGTCTAAACACGTACCATCACCTCTAAGACTACATCTAGAACCTTGGAATCTCTAGTCCAAAATAGTGATCACCAATTGGTCATAGATCTCTTGATTTAGATAGCGACCCACAAGCCAAATGATCAATATACCCCTAAAGGGTAATATCACCAAATCGAGATTTATGATGATCAAAAGGGCAAATCCAAGAAGGCACATAAACTTTGTTGTTGCATATGCATGTCTTAATTGATTAGAACACAGTACCCAACATATGAGGCAAACAATCTTATCACTCAAGAGCTTTTCTTATTATACATCAAAGCGCTGCACCTCAACTTCATCAGTTCATCCACATATGCTCAAGATTAAGAGCATCGATCACTCAGAAGCAGTAAGTATCTTGTCTTCTACATGTGATGGCACGGTTCCAGAAGACATACTCATGGTGGATCAGTCTAATGCATGACACACACACTAGGAGTGAAGTCTGGAAAGTCCCTTCAATGACTTAGGTAAATCATCCCTATCAAGAAACTTGCCCACTATAGCCTCCTCCTAGTAGAGTACCCAACACTAACATCCAACTATGGACATCTTTTATGATATACCCAAAGCTAGACTTGGACCTATTGTGCGTCCAGTCTTACTACGCACCAAAGTTATTGGTCTATATCATTTGACCTTTACACAATGTATCACACACATACACCAAAGACAATGCATGTAAAGATGCTCATAAATATATACATTGATCAATATTTAGTCTAATATCCATGTACAAGTGATCTTTAAGGTATATAATCCTAACATAAGGTGCAATCTAAGGTAATCATAAAAGATCATGCAAGCCGATACCCCTTATGATACCTCGTCTTTTTCTTATAAATTCAACTCGTGAACAATACTTGAAGTTTTTAAATCTTGGAATCACTTGAGTCCCTTGTTGAAACAATTCTTCTTTACTCTTCAAGCAATACAAGACTCTAAGCAAAGCATATACCTAGCTTAAGCATGTATACCAACAAGCTCACAAGGTACTTCCTGTGAATATTCAAATCAAGTGTAATATGCAATAGCTAATAACTCTTTATCATTCAACTATTTTGCACAATTTGTTCTCTAAGCCATGCACAACATATAACCATAATTTTCATCATCAAAATAAAGTTAAATAACAATAAAAAGTCAACAGTTATTTTATTAACTTATATAATAATTTATTATATATTATTTATTTTATTTTTATTATTTTTATCTTTATGAATACACTTGAATATTAGTTTCAATTGACAAATAAAAAATCAATCAATTAATACTTAAAATATAACTCATTTGTGAATTCCAAAAGGATGAGAGTGTCATGTCAGCGCTTATATGCCAACAGTTATTTTATTATTAGCTTATATAATAATTTATTATTTATTTTATTTTTATTATTTTTATTTTTATGAATATAATTAAATTATTAGTTTTAATTGACAAATTAACTGTCAACCAATTAATACTTAAAATATAATTCATTGGTGAATTCCAAAAATGTTCATTTATTATCTATTATGGCAATAGATTATTAGTTTTAACTTGAAAATTCTATTGCTAATTAATTAATTTTTAAAAATAATATTCATTTATAAATTTCAAAAGGTTCATTTTTTATCCATTATGGATATATATTATTAGCTTTAGTTTAGAAAATTTTTATTATCTATTATCGATATATATATTATTAGATTTAGTTTAGAAATTTAATTACTAATTAATTAATACTTAAAAACCTTAAAGTATTTTTTTATTTGTGAATTCCAAAGATTAAACCTGGGTAAATTTAATATTGATCATTTAAAAAATCATGTGTGAAGCATGGAATATTCATGACTAAATTTGTCATCTACTATTGAACCAAATAAATTTAACTTAATTTAATATTTACTACTAAAAGAAAAATCCATGTAGAGCACTAATAAATGTGCAATACACACACACACATATACACACATATATATTCTACTTTTCTTAGCATTGTGAGAGTGCTACATCAATGCTTACATGGCATGGTTATTTTATTATTTATTATTTTACTTTCTATTATTTCTTATTTTTACAAATATACATCATTAGCTTTAACTGAAATATTAAATGGTCAATCAATTAATGTTTAAAATATAATTCATTTGTCAATTTTAAAAGGTTCACTTATTATCTATTATAGATATATATTCTTAGTTTTAATTTAGAAATTTAATTGTCAATTAATTCATTTTTAAAATAATATTCATTCGTGAATTTTAAAAATTTCATTTCTTATTATGGATATTTATTATTAGCTTCAATTTAAAAATTTATGAATTAATTAATCAATGCTTAAAAGCCTTAAAATATTTTTCATTTGTGAATCTCAAAGATTAAACTTGAGTAAATTTAACATTTATTATTTAAAAAATTCATGCAAAGCATATAATATTCACGACTAAATTCTTCATATGCTATTAAAAATAAATAAATTCAACTTAATTTAACATTTTCTATAAAAAAAAAATAAATCCGTGCAGAGAACAGATAAAAGTGCATTAGTTTTTCTCTGTTTTTTTTTTAGTAAAAGAAAGGCGGCACACGTATGATTTTATTAATGAAGTAAAGAAAAATACATGTGGTTTACTCAAATTTGTAGGGATTTATTGCATGTTTTTTGTTAGATATTTAAGCATTTGTGGTTGCAAAATGACATTTATTTGTGTGTCTTTTGGTATTTGGAGTTTATTTTTAGTTTTCATTGTTTAGTTGTTTTTCTTGTTTTCTTGTCATCTTATTAGAATTTCGTTTCAGTTTTAAAGTTATATTTTTCATTTTCTACACACACTTTTCACCTACATACCCACACACTTTAACACACACAAGAGGGGAATTTAAACACGTTTTTCTACAGGAAAAAGTGTAAAAATCAGTCATAAAAGCTGCAAAAATGAGAGATTTTTCTTGTTCTTTTCTTTCTACTAGTTAGTGTTATATAAATACAATAATTGCGTTCTTATTTTTGTAGGTTTTGGGCGGTTTTGGGGCGAAAAAGGAAGATATTTTTGTGCAGTTTTTTGCAGAAAAGTTGCCGTCAAGTTGCATTTTAGAGCTAAAAATTGCATTTCCAAGTTGGATTTGAGCAAAATTGAAGGGAGAAGAGGTTTTAAACTTGAAATTTAATTTTCTCATGGAATTGATGTTTGAGAGGTTGAATTTCAGCTTTGCACTCTCTTTTGACATGATGCACTAAATCTTTTTAGGGTTGATTACTATTTCTATTATGGGTTAAGAATTGTACAACTCGGTTTGGGATATTTTGATGGTTTTGAATGCATGTTTGTTTTTATTATTTTAATGGTGATTGTTAAACATGTCTATGTGTTTGATTACTTGCCTCAATGGAGAAACATGTATTAGTATGTTCTTGATTTCTCATATCCACTTTTATGATGTTGATTAATTGTGCTTGAATCTATAACTAGATCTAATTTGTGGCTTTTAGGATGAAATGGAACTAATAGGTCAATCATTATTTTTAGTTGAACTTAGGTGGATTAGGCCTTAACTTGAAACACAATTAATGGTTTAAACCCTAGGTTAGTGTATTAATCAACATCAACCTAGAAGTCTTAATCAACTAAGCCCTAAAACCTTAGTTAATAAGGATAAAACTATAGTCTAAGTAGGGTCCACTTAGGGATAGAATTGCAATGTGAATTAGGGATAATACAATCAGTGAGATTAGACCTCTAAAA
The DNA here is from genome assembly GCA_028554755.1 of Cordia subcordata. Lineage (NCBI taxonomy): Eukaryota > Viridiplantae > Streptophyta > Magnoliopsida > Boraginales > Cordiaceae > Cordia > Cordia subcordata. The sequence goes on from JAPTOF010000008.1 coordinate 14,244,025, forward strand.
GAAGCAATCAAAGCCATCAAAATGCCTAAAGCAAGATTAAGTTCCTGACCCTATAATTAAGTAGTAATCACCCTAGTCTTTCCTCGTTGGTTTAATCACTCTTTTTTATTTTTCTAGTTTGTTTGTCTTTCCATTTCATAAATTAGTTTAGGTGGTTTGATTTAATATCTTGAATTTAGAGTTCCCTTTAATTAAAAAAAATCACAAAAAGAATTTCCTTTTGGCACGTAGTTAGTCTAGGACGCATAACATTACACACTGCATACTTCTGATCCGTGCGCTTGCGAGTTTTTGAACACATCAAGTGTTTGGCACCGTTGTCGGGGAGGCACAATTGGTTTCTTTGATTTGTGTGTTTCTAGTTGGTAAGTGCTTTGTATATCTTTCATGCTTTTCCTGCTATTGTTCTAGTAGTAGTCTTGATTTTCATTGTTCTCATCTATTTTCGTGATCGTTTGTGTTTTCTCTTTGCGTTGTGTTTTGTTTAATTTTTTGTTTCTATTTTGTGTTATTTTCCATTATAGTTTAAGGGACTTGTGGTTTCTATGCTGTTGATTTAGGTTGAAATTGCTGTTTCGAGGGTTAAAGAGTTGGAAGGAGATCTTGTTTCTTTTTGCGCATGCTTGGTAGATGGTTACTTAGACCTAACTTAGTTCCCTTTAATCCTGAACCACAAAGAATTCACCATCATCTTAGGAACTTAGAACACAATCTAGGTGAAATGGCAGAAAATAGGAATGATCTCCCTCCTCTTCCTCTTTATCCTTCTGCTCCTGTTTATGGGAATGGTGATCTTCTTAGACTTCTCGATCCACGCTAAGGGGCCAATGACATGACCCTTAGGCAATACTTCCTTCCGAATGCTTTTGAGCCGAATATGGCTATCCACCCGCTAGGTTTGGGGGAGGAGAACTTTGAGATTAAGCATGGATTGTTAGCTATACCCGCTTCCTTCTATGGGAGGAGCAATGAGAGTCTTCTTTCTCACGTCACTGATTTCGTAGAGATCTGTTCCATCTTCAATTTTTTGAATGTCTCAAAAGAACATTAGGCTTAGGCTTTTCCCCTTTTCTCTTAAGGGCAAAGCCAAGCAATGGCTCTAGTCCTTATCCAATAAAGACATCACTTCTTAAGACAAGCTCTAGTCCCGATTTTACCAGAGATTTTATCCCATGGCCAAGACTGCTGACCTTAGAGCTTCCGTAATGACTTTCTCCTAGCATGAGTTGAAGCCCTTTTATAAGGCATGGGAAAGGTTTAATGATTTGTTGTGTCAGTGTCCCCATTACAGGTATAGCATTCATGAACTTCTACAATACTTTTTTATGGGCCTTACCAACTCATAGTGCATAATGGTTAATGCCATGTCGAGAGGGGGTTTTTACAATTTGAGACCTAGTGATGCATGGGAAAGATTAGAGAGTATTGCTGAGGATTCTTTTTAGAATGTGGCAATGGATAGGTCTAGTAAAGGTAATACTAGGATAAGAGTCCATGATGTAGGCACATCTCATGATCTTTCTGCTAAGGTACAAGCGTTGACCCATAAGCTTGATCAGTTGATTTCCTTATGTTTAGCACCTATTTGTGGCCATAAGGCCAATCCACTAGTGTCATCGTCTTAACCTTTTATTGTTAAGGTTTGTGTACTTTGTTTCGAGTCATTGCATGAGACCATAACTTATCCTTTAACACCACAATTTCCTAAGTTTATATAGGAGCAGGTCTATGTGGCATAGGGATACTCACATGAGTATAACCCCTACTTGAAGACTTATAACCTGGGGTAGAGAGATAATCCTAAATTTTCACGGTGTCATGGCTAGTATAAGTCTCCCTATCCTCAAGACCCATTGCAACAGCAACCTCATCATGCTCAATCAAATCCACTAGGGTTTTACTATTTAGATCCGTGTAGGATTCAAAATATACCACAGTGTAATCATTTCCTTTACAGCCAGTTTTAGCACTTGCTTCTTCATCTTCTAATCAGTCTGTTAGCGATGATAAGATAGATATCATATTCCAGACATATAAGACATTGCAGTAGATGCTAGAGAGTCATAAGCAACATATGGCTAAAATGGGTACACAATTGGGACAATAGCGAGTCACTTGAGCGTGAGGGATCCGATCAAGTTGCTTGTGCAACTTGAGGTAAATCCCCGAGGGCATTGTAGTTCTTCTAGTGTTCCCTATCCTACTCATGCCTAGGCTAAGGCCGTCATGACTCTTGGAAATGGAAGGGTAGTTGACATTAAGAAAGAAGAAACTACTGGAGTTAAAGATGAAACTGAAGATAAGGAAAAGAAAGATAAGAAAAAAAAAGCCATGAGGTTGAAAAGGGTAGTGACATAGAGTTTAAAGAGAGAGAGATGAGAGTAGGCCTTCAGGTTTAGAGCTCAAACCCCTTCATGAGCATTTGAAGTATGCATTCTTAAGACCTGATAGGATACTTTCCTATCATCATAGCTTTTGGTGATTCTGATGTTAAAGATAGTGTTGAGATGGAAAGATTCCTCTTTTTGAATGATCTTGATGAGTTAGGGGTTCCATTTAAGATTGATGATGTTGAAGTTGATAGATTCTTATTCTTAGATGACCAGGATAAACCAAACTTGGAGTAATTTTTCTTTCTAGAAAATGATGATAAGCTTGAGATGGAGAGCTTCTTGTTTGATTATGACTAGTCTGAGATGTATACTATTGAGCTTGAGAGATCTAAGATATATGAGAGCAATCATGAGAATGCCATATCTTTAGCAGTAGAGAAGGATCTTTGGAGACCCTTAGCATGGTTGGCATATCTTTAGCAGTAGAGAAAGACCTTTGGAGACCCTTAGCATGGTTGGTTAAGGAAAAGAATGGTAATACTTCCTATATCTTTCTGCTAGGAACTTGGTTGGCCTTGGGTAAGTTGACTTCTCTTGAGGGGATTTATATGTTTGACCCAGGTATAGATGATTTTGTTGTTGATGTCCCATTCATTATAGTTAGTCCCATGAGTTGTCCATCTTCTGATCCATTCCTTCCACTTGAAATCACCCAACATGATCCAGTATACACCATTCTAGGGCGTAAGTTCATATCTTCACGACGTTGAATACGTAGGCCTTGTTGTATTTCACATGCGTTGCATTCTTTAAAGAACCTTTGTGTCTCTGTGTTTGAATTGATTTGAATGTTTGGCAGTTCTTGCCAAAGGACTTTAAACATAAATAGCCCTAACATATTGTCCGGTTGAGGCATAAAACTTAGCACTACGAGGAGGCACCCTAGAATTTTTATGAATGGAGCTTGCTTGGCTAATGGCATAATGGTTAGTGCTACTAGAAGGCAACCTAGAATATGGTTTGTTTTTCTTTTCTTTTCTTTTGCATTGGTTTTCATTTTAATATCTATAGCATTGTTCTCATACCTTGCATTCCCATTCTCCATTTATTTTGCATACATCCTTGTTGTTAGTTGTTAATGGCAATGCGAACTTGCACGTGTGCTTTTTGAGTGTTTGTGTAGTGATGAGAAATAGGTTAGTAGATGATTGGAATGTCATTGGCATTTGTGGAGTCGAGCAAACACAAGGTTATATCTTTCCATCCTCTTGTCCCTATTTTTCTACCCTCTTCACAATTCCTATATGTGTGCTTTATTACTTATTTGTTTACGTGATTAGTTGCTATTTGCTTGAGGACGAGCAAAGTTTAGGTTTGGGAGTGTGAGAGTTCGATTTGTCTTTCATGTTTTATATAAAGGGTAGATTTGAATGGTTTTGCTCAAAATTGTGAAAAAAAAATATTTTATTCTATTTTTGTGTTTTAAGAGTCGTTTATCTTCATTTTGGTTAGAGTGTTGGCTTTTGCTCTTAACTCTATGGAATGGAAACAATGAGGATGTACCAAAGGGAGTGAATTGAGTGTAGGAGTCAACTAAGTCTTTTACGAGAAACATCAAAAGAACTGTGGGGAATGAATAATTTTAGGACTCTACCTTGTTGTTACCCCACGATTTTGGTAAGAAGTGGACAACCATTAAGGGTTTTGATACAAGTGCCCCTTCTTTCAGTGGTTTTTGTTGGTGTACCATAGCCTTTTTTTTTTTTTTTTTTGGTTGAAAAGGAAAAGATCCTCCTAAAATTTTATTAGCTCATAAAGACAAAATACAGTGATAGGAGGCAAACAGTCCTTCATCTAAAGCAAGTAATCATCAATGTCTCAACCAATTACAACAAATATAACAATAAACTAGAGAGCACAAATATAAGGGAGTCTGCTCCTATCACTCGCCAATAGTCTCTGAAGCTTGGGGATATCCGTAAATGATGTCAAGCACTCGAGCCTTGCAAGATTTGCCCCTCAGTTCACAAGCCAATCAGCCACTGCTTTGCCTTCTCAGAGGATATGTGACACCTTCCCCTGACTCTTTACAAGAAGTCTTTTAGCCTACTCGAGTTATAACATATGTTCCAAGGGCCTGTCCGCTGATGCAGCATGAAGTTGACCACCAACAATGAATCCATCTCCACCTAAACTCTCTCCTAACGATGCTTTAGAGACATTTCAAGCCCTCGTAGAAGAGCATTAAGCTCTACTTGAATGCCTGACGTACCTCTTTCGGAAGGTTTACCAAAGGCGAAAAGCAGTTGGCCTTTATGATCATGACATACATCACCGCCCTCTGCTTTATCGCTTGCTGAATGCACACAACCATCCACATTAACTTTTACCCATCCCTGCATTGGACGCGACCAAGTAACCAATCGGACCTCCATTCGATCATTGTCCTTCAGCGCCTGTCTAAAGCTTTCAGCTATCATTCTATCACCTTTCTATCGTAGACCTGGTAATAGATCCGCTGCAGCCAAATTCTCAACGCTCATATATACCCTCCGAATAATATGATCAGCTGGATACTTGGACACGTATGGTTAGCATTATTCCTTTCAAGCCATGCTAGCTAGATAATCAACATTGGAATGGTATTTCGGATGTGGCCTTTTTGATTGAAACAGCCTGAAGTGAGCCAACTCATCAGGACCCCCTGGATCAACGTAGCATGATACCACCTAGCGCCAAAGATATTACCAAAGTGTTGCCAAACCTTTTGAATTTCTGGCCTCGCAAATAACACATGATTTAAAGACTGTTCAGCGTTACAACATTGACATTTAGAAGCCAATTGGAAACCCCGCTGCTTTAGTTTCAAATCTGTAGGCACCCATCCATGGATGGTGCGCAGCGCGCCAACCAAAGAAGGAACATTTAGCTGGATATTCTTGTGCCAGAGTCAATTGAACCCATAGACTTAGCACGAATCACATGCCAGGCTACAGCTAATGAAAACATCCCATCAAAGGATGGCACCCAAAAAGCCACATCATTTAAATGCTTACCCTGAACATCTTTAATAATCTTTTCAGCAATCTATGAAGGGATTAGATTCTCCAACACTCCTCTCTCCCATTGACCTTGTGCCATAACATTACGTACTTTAGTAAAAGGATCTCCGGATATTTTTTTGACATCCCTCGGAGGCTTTTTACCCGACCAAACATCATGCCAAAATGAAAACATCTCCCTTTCCGATTTTCCATCACAAAAAGTGCTCCCCAACACCAGCACTAAAGAGAATTCTCTTCCAAGTCATTGAATCACTAGCCTTACTCACAACTTGGCCTAAAGGTAAGCCTTCGATGTATTTGATCCTCATAAAGTTAGCCCATGGGCTCTCAAATATACGACATCGCCACAAAAGTTTAATACTCATAGCAAGACTAACTTCTCTGAGATCTCTAAATCCTAGGCCCCCTCATCCAACGGTTTGCAAGCTTTGTTCCTGGCTGCCCAGTGCATTGCTCTCTGTCCACATCTATCAACCCATAAGAACTTATTAAATAGTTTTTCAATTCTCTGAATAACATATACTTGTAAGCTCAATATAGAATTGTATACATAAATATACAATATAAAATTCAAAGATATAATTGATAGCGAAAGTACGTACCAGTTTGAGTCATTATTATTAAAGAATTGTTGTTGAAGAAGTAACTATCACCCTTTCTAGGCTTAGATTTTTCTCTCCCTGCTCTATTCAATATTAACAAATGCTTATAGGAACAACTGTTAGGTTAAGAGTAGGAAAAGGGACCTAGTCCTGTTTGTAATAAATTCTGACAGTCCACCCATAAAAGGATTTATCAGAATATATGGACCTACGCACAAAAGTACCGTATGGATTTATGAGGTGGGCTAAGACCAATAGGATCACAAAGCTGATCTTGTGAACTAAATATTCAACCTATTTTATAAAACCAAACATAATTAATGGTAGCCCATTTTAAAGAAAAATTTTCCAACAGTCTCCTACTTGGGCAACGTTAATTGTTTTCTTTATTTTAAAAGATTTTAAGAAAAGTATTTATTAGGCTGAAAAGGAAACAGAATGCGGCCACTATTTTAAAATATTCTGATTCACAAGATTATACCTCGAACGCATATCTGGACCAACAAGATTGTAAAAAAGTGAATCATGACAGTCACAGTATTTCATGTTAGCACAAGACTTTCCATGGTCATAAATATCATCCAATCTTATCATTATGGACCAAACATATAGCAGCATAGCAAGAAACTAGCACCAATATGTGATCAAAATGTGTTATTTCTTTGTCAGTCCTCCACATGATTTCTCCAATATCACATTCAAAGCAAGAAAAATCTATTATTCTTATCCCTACAAAATAGCGCTCAACATGGTAGAGGAAAGAACATATATCCTCACAAAGCGGCATTCAACAGGCCAGAGGAAAGATTATTCTTAACCTCACAAAACGACAATCAACATGCCAGCGGTAAAAATACATATCTCCAACCAAAATGATGTGCTTATGGAGATATTGAACTCAATAAGGGATTTTATCTTAATGGACAACAAACATAATATCCTCAACAAAACATGAATATGATTAATCACAATATACAATTATGTTGTAAACCAGAAAACAACATACTATTATACAAATGCACTAGTGCGCAAAACAGCAGATAAAATAATGGGAATATCCAACAGTACAAGATGATATAAAGCTTCCACTAGAAAATTGCATCAAAAGATTGTAAAATACTCATATTCCTAACATGTTTCACAAAAATCATAAAACAAAGACCCTTGGACAAGGAGTCAATTAACACGTCATCAATAGCAATTCATTCTATATAAATTTCATCACTTTTGACAAAATCTTTTACTACCAAGAACTTGATATCTATATGTTTGCAAGCTTCAATATTCTTATTATTCTTTGAGAACAAAACAACAACTTTATTATCACAACAGATCTTAATAGATCTAGTAATAGAATTTATAATTATCAAAACTAGATATCATGTTCTTAAACCACATAGCATGAAATGAGGCCTCATAACAAGCCAGAAATTCGTATAATTGAAGAGGCATTAAGTTGTTATTTTTTTACACTCTTCCAAGATATAGCTCTTTCGGCGAACACAAAGATATACCCAAAAGTAGATTTTAAATCATCTGAGCATCCAACACAATCAGGGGTGGAATATCTAACCAACTTTAGATAATCTACTTTATGGTAAACAAGTGTAAAATTTTTGGCCTTTTGTAAGTATTTTATTACCTAAGTAGCAACAACCCAATAATCCATCCCAAGATTTATTATCAACCAAAAACTCTTGACGCAAAAACGATATCAAGTGTAGTGCATACTAGATCATACAACAGGCTCTCAACAGTACTAGCATAAGGTATATCTTTCATAAAATCCCTCTCTATATTATTTTGAGGATATTGCTTCAATTTGAGTTGATCACCTTCTACAACAAATACACACAAGGCTTACAATTCTTCACACTAAAAAGTTATGAAAACTCAATCAATTTAAGCCTTTTATAGAAGATTCAAAAATTCCAAGAAACCTATTTCAACAAAACTTAGTACCAAGAACAAAAGAAGCCTCCTCAATATCTTTCATATCAAAAGCCTTAAGTATATATTGTTTAGTCTCATGGAGCACACCCAAGTCATATATAACTAGTAGAATACCATCAACATGTAATATTAGGAAGATAAATTTACTGTCACTAATCTTGAAGGATATACATGGATCAACTTTATTTTTCTCAAAATAATGAGAAGTTACTATTTCATCAAACTTCAAATATTCAATGCCTTGAGGCTTGATTCAAAATCCATAAATGGTTTTTTCTAATTCTACGAGCCATGTTTTCCTTACCGATAATAATAAACCCTCAAGTTATTTCATATAGACTTATGAAAATATATCATTATTGAGGGAAACTATTTTTATATCCATTTGATATAACTCTAGGTCAAAATGAGCCACAAGAGTCATTAATAGCTCAAAGAATATTTTATAGAAATTTGTGAAAAAGATTTTATTGTAATCTATACCTTCTATTTGGGTAAAGCCTTTTGTAACTAATCTCGTCTTTGGCCTCTCAATCTTCTCTAGGGAACCTCTCTTGGTCCCCATTTGCAACCAATAAGATTATGGCCTTTAAGAAGATCAATAAGTTCCCAAATTCATTTCCATCACAGGTTGTATCTCATCTCTCATAACATTCAAGTAAATGAGATAATCATTATAGATGAAAGATTCTCTTTTCTCTAATGGACCTTTTTAAATGTTGTTAGTCATTAGTCTCATGAGGTTGTGAGCTCTCCACATGTGGATTGTCGTTAGCTGTAACATGATCATCTATTATAGAATACCCACTAATATCTTGTCTCTCAACATAAGTAGAGTACAAGCTTAACTACTTATTAGTAGTAGAAATAAAACAATTTCTCTATCGTTATCCTCAGTAGTAGGTTGAGGATATAGAACATTACAAACATCTAATTCTAAGAATTTGGGCATTCAAGATTTGACAATCCTAGAAACACATATAGTAGAGTAATACCTATATTATTTAAAATGAGTCAAATACCCAATGGAACGAATAGTCTTAGTGTCAGTAGTTTTCTTATTTGAAGATCCGTACCTAAGCAGAACAACCACAACTCGAAAATCAATCAAACTAGGTTTTCTTCCTAACTAAAATTCAAAAAAAAAAAAAAAAGCCTTAGGGACAAGCTTGTTGGGAATATGGTTAAGTATTTAACAAGTTATTTTAATGGCTTCACTACAAAAGTACTCTAGTAGGTCAGTAACACTCATCATGCTTTTTATCATATCCTTAAAGGTGAATTTTCACCTTTCGATCACACCATTTTAGTCAGGCATACTAGGCATAGTATACTGGGCAATTATAAGTACTTGGTGAATGACCCTATATGCTGTCTAGAGACCCATGCCTACATAGTACTCACCTCTTCCATCAGATCCAATAATTTTCATAACCTTCCCAAGTTATTTTTCTATCTTTGTCTTAAAATTTTTAAATTTGTCAATAGCGTTAGATTTCTCTTTAATTAGATAGAAGTATTTATAACGAGAAAAAAGTCATCAATGAATGTAAAATATTTATTACGACACAATATAATAGAATAAGGTCCAATAGTACTTATGTTTATCACTTCTAAAAGGTAAAACTACCCTTTATGTATATTTCTTTTAACTTTAGTGCGCTTACCCCTTATGCACCCAGTACAAGTTTCAAGATCATAAAAAATTAAGAGAAGGTAAAATGTCACTGTTAATAAGTCTTTCAACTCTTTCCCTAGAAATATGACCTAACTTTTTATGTCATAGCAAAGAAAAAATTTCTTTAATTAAACTCCTTTTAGAAGCAAAATTTTATGTTGAAAAGAGTCACGAAAACTTCCTGAGAATAAACACAATTGGTATAAACTATTTGATAAAACACATTCACCAACAATTCTGGAATCAAAAAACAATTGTACTTGGCCATTTTTAAAGTTAAAATCATAACCAATGTTGTCTAAAACAAAAATAGAAATCAAGTTCTATTTAAAACATGACATCTAGAAAGCATTTTCTAAAACAAGTTCAAAACTAGTTTTTAAATACAAACTAACAATCCCAATCTGAGACTTTAATCCACTTGCCCCTCATCTATTTTCTCTTTCTCTAACCAAAATTGAACTTGTGTAATGAGCTCTTTTGTAACCTTTTGTTACAAAAGTAAGAGTTCTTATCAAACTTAATAATAGCACATTGGAAACTTCTTACATTGTGATTTCGATCTAGATCTGACCTTTACCCCACTTTTTAAAACCATGACCTCTCTTAAGAACATGACCCTTAGAATTTGAGGTACTACCGTTATAAGAATAGGACTTAAAATTAAAAACAAACTATACAACCTCTGGATTTCTACCCTTGACTTTGTTTTCCTCAACAACGCAATGGGTAATCTTAGTTATCGATAGTCCAAGATTCTTTGGTATTTCTCTCTTGGAACTTCTTACATTGTGATTTCGATCTAGATCTAACCTTTAGCCCCCTTTTTAAAAACATGACTCCTCTTAGGAACATGACCCTTAGAATTTGAGGTACTAACGTTATAAGAATATGGCTTAAAATTAGAAACAAACTATACAATCTTTGGGTTTATACCCTTGATTTTTTTTTCCTTAACAACGCAATGGGTAATCTTAGTTATTGAGTTCAAGATTCTTTGGTATTTCTCTCTTATAGCTATTAAGAGTTCTTTCACATTCTTAGTTCAAGACACGCCATTCAGTAAATATTCAATTATGGTCTCTTCATAGTCATTAAGCAAGACAGTTAGACCTCTCCTATTACCAATTATATTCCCCTTTTTTATCACTATTTTTATCAACCAAAGCGGCATGTGCATCAAATGTCATGCCAAGTCAATATCAACTATAATCAGATAAAACCTAATATCCGCTTTTATTTCATAATGGTTTTATCCATTCACGACATTTAAGTAGTACTTGTTCAAAGCAAAGGAAATAATCCAAGAAAAGAATGCAATATCAATAAGCATTATGTATACATGCTATATTACAATAGTGAGCATTATAAACAAAAGAGTCCAAGCACATCGTTATCATATCCACCTTTGGGCAAATAATTCAACATGTAAATAAGCACTCTTTTAATATAAAGTAATACATATAAGATCACTTCACTGAAAGAAAAGTCATTTACCTTTAGATAATTGAGCTTCCTAACAACATTGTAATCTTAGTTCATACTTTATGTTTATGCTACCAGGCTAAAGCCATATAATGATCTCCTTTGGGAGAACATTGCGCACTTTACCATGGTAGTTTCCCAAACAAAACAAGAAAAACCATAGATTTAATTGAGCAAATCATTTGGGTGAATTTGCCAACTTAAATCTATATTGTCAACTTATTGGGAAAAATTAATGCTTAACTTAACGACAAAATGCTATGTATGCGATTGACCACACAATATGAAACACTTCAATAGGACGTGTCTCAGTGATCAATTTAAAATTGCATTCTTCAACAAATTTCATGAGCACATATGAATAATCTAGCAATAGGAGATATATAAAGTTTCAAATTGAATAAGGAAAATAAATACTTTTGTTAAACTTAGAGGACCAATAAAATAAAACTTTAAGATCAAATTTTAATTTATAAATCATAAATAGAAATTGCCATGGAAAGAAATATAAAAACTTTAACATTTAATTGAATTTAATTCCATGATAACAATGTGAGACCATAATTATTAAATAGTAAGTCAATGCCGTAATTATTAAAGGAAAAAAAAAAGACTCCATGACCACAACTAATACTATATTTCCCACAACAATATATCATCCTTTAAGGGACCAAAGAAAAAACATAATTGGACTCAAATTAGGATTTCAAAAAGATCCCATCTAAATTTCTTAAAGTCCACAGCACCAGATTAAAGGCAGACAAAACAAATAACAAAAACATCATGTTTAATGGCAATATTCTCGACTTCAAAGTCCTACCAAAAGTTGATAGCTGGAGTTGAACTCCAGTTTGCTCCATGATATTATTATTCTTTTATCTTATTTTGTCCGCAAATAATACAAAAACAAAACCTTTGTCCATAAGTGATACATGAAGAACAAAAAGCCAAAAGTAATATACAACACCTTTTTTTTTTTTTTTAAATATGAGTATATGGCTAACAAAAGCAATAGGCACTACCATGTTGGTCCAGTGGCAATATGCTATTATAAACATTTTTTTGTGAGAATATAGTCTAACATAAATGACATTTAAGTTACCCAATATAATTTCACTCACGATTAATTATGTATTCCTTCAAATAAATGCATAATTTCGACTAATTTATGGATATACAATTTTAATAAGAAGAATGAATTTTAATAAGAGGAACATAAAATAAATTGATTAACACTTGTACAATATAAGCACTAGGAAGCTTCTGGCCAAGTACTAATTATTCCACTGGACCATTCTTGCATATATATCCATTACATATTGATGTTATTTTTAATTTCCATCATCAATAATGAACTCTCTTAGCATTATGGTAGGTGTATAAATGTCTGATTGTGGAAATTAGAGTGCTATATCTCAAAGATGCAATTCAAGAAAACTAATGCCTAGTAATAACGTGATCAAGACCATGTCTTCCTCAACCAGCCTTCTCTTCTCGATAAGGAAAATAAATTCACAATCAAAATACATAATATGGTATATATAAATAGAACAAACAAGAAAAAATCTACGAAAGCTCTCAATAAATTTTATGAAACAACAATTTAATACATCACAAAATAAATCAAGAACTTTCATAATTTACATGCTCAAACAAGTATTTCAATTTTTTTTAATTAATAAATACATATAAATTTATGTATAAGTGACTTTGATATCACATGGAAGCACAATATAAGATCATATACATGAATTTACAATATAAAATTCAAATACATAATTGATAGCGGAAGCACGTACCTATTTGAGCCATTATTATTAAAGAATTATTGTTGAACAAGTAACTGTCACCTAATCTAGGTTGAGATTTTCCTCTCTCTGTTCTACTCAATATTAACAGATGCATATGGGAACAACTGTTAGATTAAAAGTAGAAGAGGGGACTTAACCCTATTTATAATAAATTCTCACATTGCTACCCATAACATGATTTATCAGAACATATGGGCCTACGCACAAAAGAACCGTATGGATTTATGAGGTGAGCTAAAACCAATATGATCGCAAAGCCCAACTTATGAACCAGATATTCAATCTATTTTATAAAATTAAAAATAATTAATTGTAGCCTACTTTAAAGAGAAAATTTTCAATGATACCCTTTGAAGGCTTTAGAACGTTCAGTAGATAAATAAGCATGGAATTAAGTACACTCTTAAGCAAAACCATTCGCTCCCTGCTGACAGCAAATATGACTCCCAACTGCTAATTCTCCGTTGTATCTAGGGTTGTGCATTATTTGGGGAAACCCGATTACCAATCCGAAATTTCGGGTTCGGGGAAATCGGGTTTGGGGAAATGGGGAACGGGGAAAAGAATATCGGGAATGGGGAAAAATATTGGGGAATCGGGTTGGGGAACAGTATAATTTTTTTTATTTGGGGAATCCCCAAAACGCAAACTACTTTTTTTATTTTATATATATATATATATATTTAATACATATTATATATTATATTTAGTTTTTTATTTCTTAGACATATCAAAGTTAGCATTGAATCAACAAAAACAATGACTAAGATTTGAAGGTTCATGGAGTAATGGAGAATGGAGATGAATGGTTATCGGCAACTTGTTAAAATAATGTTTTTCATTTATGCTTTGGACTTTTTATTTATGCTATGATTGATTGATTATGACTTATGAGACTATGGTCTATGTACTTTATTTACGTTGTGGTTTGAAATTATGATTTATATACTTTATTTATTTTGTGGTTTGAAGCTATGGTCTATGTAATTAATTATGATGGCATGTTTTCGGGAATTCCCCGATCCCCGTTCATTTTTTCGCATTCCCCAATTCCCCAAAATGTATTCCCCATTGATAAATTGGGATGAGAAACGGAACAAAGACCTTTTCCCAAATATTATTTCGAGAAAAAAAATTATATTGATTGGGACGAGAATTTTCCAATGAACATCTCTAGTTGTATCTTCTCAACGAGGGACTCAAATAGAAATTCCTTTTTCCCACCCTTGTACAACAAAGCGCCCAAATAAATAAGAGGAAGTTTCCGACAAAAAAAAAAAATAAGAGGAAGTTATGATGGACGAACCCCAAAATTTCTGCAATAATCCCGGCTCTGCTCTTCGGCACCTTGCTTGACAAAACAAAACCGCTTTTTCTCTTATTAACCTTCTGGTCAGCAACTTGCTCATAATGATCTAAAAACTCACAAATGTGCTTATTGACTTCTTATTACCATTAGCAAATATAGCCACGTCATCTGCAAAAGCCAGGTGAGTAATCTTAGCTTGCGCTGCACTCTTATAATACATGGAAGGGTTTTCTTCGAAGAGTGCATTCAGCCCCCTCGAGAGATATTCTGCAGCAATCACGAATAATAAAGGCGACATCGGATCTCCTTGCCGGAGGCCCTGTGATGACTTGAAATAACCCGACAATTCTCCATTAATAAGAACGGAAAACCTGCAATTATCTATGCATTTTCTAACCTTCTCAATCGCTCAAAATCGAAGCCAAAAACAGCGAGCACTTTAAATAAGAATTTCCATTCAACTCTATTGTAAGCCTTCATCATATCAAGTTTAAAACTCGTGTTACTGCCCTGGACCTTCGCATCAATATTACGGACTAGCTCATGTGCAAGTAAAATGTTATCGCTAATGAGCCTTCCTGATGTAAACCACTTTGGTTGTTAGATATGATCTTACCCATCAACGATCCCAGTCTGCTCGCTAACACTTTAGTGATTACTTTATTCAAGACTGTGCATAGACTTATTAGTCTATAGTCATTCCAACTTTCTGGGCGACCAAACACCTTGCTCAGTAGTAGGACTGCCTGCTTTCAAGAGGTTTGAAAAATATCTTACACCCGAAGTTTTAATATCCTCCTGATTTTCCACTCTCCCTTTTCTTCAATCGCGCAAATGTGGCTACGCAGCCACTTCTTCCTCACCACAGCATGGAAATACTTTGTATTTCTGTCCCCATCTGAAAACCGTTTACACCCCGCTTTCTATCTCCAAAAATCATCTTCAATTGCTAATGCTTTGGTCAATTTTGCGTTGGCTATCTTTACAGCCCCCTTAACTCTCTTGTTGATATTACCGAACACCACCACATTCCAGGATTTTAAAAATTCCTTCAATCTTCTCTGCTTGAACCAGAAATTAGGAACACCTTGTTTTCCTGTTGGCAAGCTCTAGTTGTTACTAACAATGTTTGTAAACTCCTGGTGCTTAGTCTAGGAGTTAATGAATCTCAAAGACGAAGGTCTCTTCTCTACCGTTAGAGAACAAGAGAAAAGAAGAGGACAATAATTCTAACATTCTCTCACCAAGTCCTGATTCCTGCAACTAGCAAAGCAGTTTGCCCAATCATGATTAACCAGTATCCTGTCCAGTCTCTGAAATAGCGAATCATTAGAGCAGGTATACTCATTGCCTTCAATACCCACATCTTGAAGACCACACTTTCTAATACAAATATTAAAATCCTCCATAGGTCCTACTAATGGTGCTTCTCCATACTTTCTTTCACCTGCATGAGTGATGACGTTAAAGTCTCCATCAATACACCAAGGTCGGCCAAGTCTTGCAACTGTTTCCATCTCTCTCCCCAGTGGAACGCGGTCCGCTGTATTAGTTCTAGCATAAACAAAAGAAGCCAAGAACTTCAAGGGCACAGAATTTGTTGTAACTTCAAACGTAAGACATTGGCGATGCTCTCTTACAACTTCCATATTTAGCTCCTCATTCCAGAAAACCCAGATCTTACTCGCTTGGTTACCAGCACATTTACTGAACTTCAATCTCCGTTCGAAGTCCTCAATCTTTTGCTTTCTGACCAACGGTTCATGAATTGCCAAATATTTCGGTTTGTGCGTGTGGATATTATTTTTATGAAGCCTAAGGTGATCTTTTTTGACGATACCTCTTTTATTCCACATGATTCTCTTGATCATTTTGATTGATTACTTTGGGCTTTTTATAGCAAGTTTTTGACTTTTCTGCTTTTCACTCGGGTGATCGGCGTTGAAAAGTTCTGTCGCTTTACAGCAGACTTTCTAAGGGCTCGTTTAAAAGCGTTTTTTTTTTACAGTTTTTGAAAAATAGTTTTTTTTTGAGAAGTGGAAAATTTTAGATTCTGAAAAAAGCTGTATTTGAACTTTTTTTAAAATTTCAGCTTTTTTGGAAATCAAATCAAATAGTTATTGCAAGTCTAGTGTAACTTTTTCAAGAAAAAAAAATACTTTTTCTTAAAAAAAAGTCAATCCAAACAAGCCCTAAATGCTTTCTTGGTTTCCAGCATGTTGATTCTTTCTGAGGAGTTGCAATGCTTCAAGCTTTGTTCTTTGCCCTCGTTATTGCCAACTTCCTCATGTGATAATTCATAAGCGCTAGAATACTCCGCAGCCTCCAAGTCTTCTAGCTCCGATATGAACTCCAAATCAACCTCCAAGTTTTTTTCGGTTTCTTGATTGAGTGCCCCTTGATATACAACTATTTGCTTTCCTTCTGCCTTACCTGTCATGTCTCCTACCACACTCGAACTATTCACCTCATTCGGCAAAGGCTTGGCTTCTTGATAGTGTCTAATCTACCCTCTTCCATATCCCTCTCACTCTCCAACTCTCTCTCGCTCCCCTCGGCAAAACCTACTCCACTATCACTTCTCCTAACTTCCTTCTTCTCCCTCTCGCTCCCCAAAACCTTTACGGCTATTGGCAAATCAATAATTGCAATGGTTTCCACCAACAAATCATTGTTCAAATTTGAAGTTCCTTCTCCATCAGTGTTCAAACCCTGTGCCACAGCAAGCGCTGAATCCTCCTCGTCGCTCTCAGCTAACATCTTTCCTGGTTCATTGATAGAGATGACCCCAGCCTTACAAGCCTTTTCTGATCTCTCTAAATCCTTGTAATCTGATTGCACCACTTCTTTACCTTTTCCTTTGTTGTCCTTTTGAACGTTGACGTCACCTTGTTCCTGCATTGAATTATTTTCAACGTCAAGAACCTCAAAAGGATTATGTGTGGCCAAGCCATTACCGGTGTTCACTTGAGGTCTTTGCACTGGTTTGTATTCTCGTTTCCCACCTCTTTGCCAATTGTTGTTCTGTACCAAATTGTTTGCATGCTGTACTGCTTTGTTTTGCGTCATAATCTGTGCGATACCCGGAAAAAAATAATAATAATGTGTGCTTATGTTAGTAAAGAAATATTTTGTGTGGCCAAACTGTTATTTTAATTTTGTCGGGTTTTATTTATGAGCTGTGGGGTTTAAATGCAAACAGGAAAGAAATATATCAAAACACCCCACCAACCCACTCATTTTTTCTCTCTCTTTTCCCGTCACTTCTCAAGGCCAACAAACACAAACACACGCACAGTCACACACTCGGCTAAACATGAAGAAGAAGGAGAAGAAAGAAAGAAAAAAAGAAAAGAGGGAGAAATTAAGAAGGAAAAACCGAGATTAAAGGCTAACTAGCATCATCTTTGTTAATCAAGTATTATCACCTTATTTTGGGTGTAAACATCTTGGTATATGTTCTATACATGTTCCTCTGTGTGTATATATATTGTTCTATGTATAAGTCTTAAACCCATTTGTTACGTAAGATAGTTGATAATTTTGATTACAAATGCTTAATACTTTTGGAAATTCTTAAAGGGTTTGCCATGGGGTACAGCCGTGTGTGTGTTCTGCGTGTGTGTACGTGGAGGTAGAAATTGGTTCAAGTTTAAGAACTCTAGTGGGTACTAATTTAGCTGTTGAAATGGGAGGACTTTGACGTATACATGTATGCAAGCTTACTTACCGTTTAGTCTTATAAACTGCATGTTTATGAGTATGTAACCTCCTTTAATAGACATATACTTGTGCTTAAAGGTGTATGTAGAACTGAAATTGGGGAAAGGAAATTTCATTATCTTTGTCATTCAAGCTAACTGATAGAATTTGCAAATAGTTTGTATAAGTAACCGTGTTCTTGCATAAGCTTGTGAGTTTGTGTCCATATATTGGTACTCAAACTAAAACCCACTTAGTTACTTGATCTAACTTGAGTATTATAACCTACTAAATACTGGATAAACCGTTAGAATTGCGGGAAGCTTGATGTGATGTGTAAAATGTGTAGATATGGGTGTTTTAAATGGGAGTGTGAAATGGTGCAAAGGTGTACAGTAGCTAATTTTGAGTCAGGCATAGAGTTGGTGGCAGGATTCCAGCTTATTGGAGAAATTATGATGGCTTTACTTGTGATTTATTCCATTTAAGTGTTAATTGACAATAATGAAAGAACAATAAAGAAAAGTAAAAGAGGAAAGGGGATGGCAAAAAGAAGAATAATATATTTTTGGAGATTGATTTGACAAGGATCAAATATATTAGTATGAGATGAATGAATTGAGCTAATTTATTATCATTTATTATTTCTTTCATCGTTTATGTCTTAGTCTGAGTTAAATTTGTAAATATTGTGGAATATTATAAAATTATGAATTGGTTAGATTACTGAACACCACTTACTTTAGGTGTACTAGATGAATAATATAATACTTCTATTTTAATTAACTTTACAGCTTTATTTTAGCAAGCATTTGATGAATTACAACTATTTTTCTTGTTGAATTTTTTTTACATTGACTTGTCATCAATTAAATGTGACATTTTCTCTGAAAGTGATATCGATAATGTTGTGTTAACTAGAAATTATTATAATTATTAGGCGAGCAGACGTTTGACTAAAAGATGGGTTAAGGTAAGTTGAACTACCCATCTACACCCTGATATTTCATTTCCTTCCTGCTTAACTTAAGTCTTTTGAGCATCCTTTGTTATCTTCCTTCTGACTGTAAGTCTGTAATTAGAATTCTGAACTTGTACCTGACGTCTACTCGTATTTATTGGGATCCTCTGATCCTAGAATTATTTAGTGTATTTTCTGCAGTTGAGTGTGTTTCCTTATAGCTATGGCACCCATCTAGCAGGTGAGACTGCCGTATATATGTGATCTTGTTATGTATTTCTGTGCCCGTCAGACGAAGGCGTTGTGGCGTGGGGCCTGAGGTTGTCCATATATGTGATTCTGTCATGTTTCTGTGCCTGTCCAGATGGAGGCATTGTGGCGTAGGGCCTGAGGTTGCCCATTTTAGTATTAATATCACAGCTCTAAGTTATACTCTAGTTCTGACATGGCTTTGTTTATTAGTTTATCTAAAAGTGACTTCTGTATGCCTGGATTCTGTTATTTCCTAGTGTCTATTATTGATTCTGATCTGGTGTCTTTGGTTAGGACCACTCGTAGGTCTTATCCCAGGTATCCACTTACTGAGCTTTATTTCGCTTATTATATTATTTACACGTTTTTGCAAGGGTGATGGTTTGGGTTACTCAAGAGAGGACTTTTCTTAGCAATATAGATGTAATTTAATTAATTTTGATTTCTTTATAGCTTGGATTACATGTAACTAATTTGAACCTGTGAAATAATTGGCTTTGATGGCTTATAGTGCTTTGATGGAGTTTATGAGATGTTTTAGCTTTTTATACTATGTTTTAGAGCCTTGCGAGTTTAGAAGGAGCGATCTTCTTAAGCTCGCGGCGATTACGGCCCCAAGTTTAGGTTGGTGGATTTGGAGACGTAACAATCTATCCTTCTTTTGAGGCGTTTGCATTAGTGTTTGAGTCGAAAAAATTAAGTGGAAATATTGAACTTAAGAGGGCTTGAAAAGTCCGCAATCATGGTTGGGCCAAGGGTTCGATTTGTATTCATATATGCTAGAAGGCCTGGGTCAAGGCCCAAAATGGAGTATGGCCCATGCGTTGGTCGGGACTTTGGATACTAGGAGAAGGACTTGTCCTTTACCAAGATGTGCATGAAGATGATATGCATGACCCATAAGTGATAAGGCTAAAAATGATGACTGGGGATGAAGCTAAACTTGACGACGAAGTAGTCTTTGGTTGAAGTACGTTTGGGGATTTGAAGATGAGGAGGATTCTTCACCTAAGAGCTATAAAAGCTAATGTTCGACAAAAAGGAAGGGATATAAGAAAACAGATATCCCAACCTAATCATATTCTTGATTTATCCACCATTCATCATACAACAATTCTTTGTTTCTTTCCAAACTCAACGCTGACTTGAGCGTCGGAGTACCTTTGGTCGGCACTACACTGGTGTCAAGGATCTCGTCGTTCACCCTTTTCTTGATTTGCAGGTTATTAGGGCCCAAATTTACCAATTTGTTGTGATTGTAGACTCATTCTTTACAATTTGGCGCCCACCGTAGGGCCCTATAATCAAGGCATTGTAATCAAGAGTGGTGCTTTTCCGCTCAATCAGCAAATCCCATGATATCCAACCTTAGTACCAGTACTAGTGAGAGCAGCAGCATGCAAGCCATCTTGTCCAAGATGGCGCTCTGCAAAGAGAAACTGGCGATGTATGAAAACAAATTCAC
Organism: Cordia subcordata; assembly: GCA_028554755.1. Taxonomy (NCBI): domain Eukaryota; kingdom Viridiplantae; phylum Streptophyta; class Magnoliopsida; order Boraginales; family Cordiaceae; genus Cordia; species Cordia subcordata. The sequence continues at coordinate 14,264,641 of JAPTOF010000008.1, forward strand.
AGACGTAGAGGCAGAAAACAACGCTATACGTCAAAAGAATTTGGAGCTGACTGAAAAAATTACTACCCTCTTAACAGACACAACACCCTGAGATAAAGGAAAGGCCTTACTGGTAGAGCCAGTGGATCTAATGCAGTCATTGAACTCTACACCCCGCCAGACTCCTAGGGACGGAATCTTGACATTTGCAACTAACGCAGTCGGTACTTCGAACTAACACAAAGAAGCAGAGGAACACATAACCCCCACACAAAATGGGTCACACCCAGACATGCTTAAGCGATTTGCCGAATTGGAATCTTTAATTCAAAGAATTCTAGGGGTACCTGCACCCATTAAAAGGAGTGTCGCAAACAGCTATGCAAAATCTCCCTTTGTGGACGCCATCGAGATGGTAGATCTGCCCACCAAGTTCTCTTTCCCAAATATGAAGCCGTTTGACGGGACCACAGATTCAGATGACCATATTATGCAATACAAGTGGAAGATGTACACTGTAGCTATTCTGCATGACAAAAGGGAAGCCTGTATGTGTAAAAGCTTTGGTTCAAGTTTAGCAGGCCCTACTCTGCAATGGTACACTAACCTCCTGAACGGATGCATATCATCTTTTGCCCAGCTGACTGATATGTTCGTAGAACAATACGCGAGCAATAGGAAGTTGGAAAAATAATCAGATGATTTGTACTTAATCGTACAGAGGAGGGGGAAGACCCTCAGAGACTATGTAGGGAGATTCAATAAGGAGAAAGTGTCCATACCTCAATGCAACATGGCAACAGCAATTTCTGCCTTCCGAAGAGGGCTATTACCAGATTCGGATCTTTACAAAGACCTTACCAAGTATCCTTCCAACACTATGGAAGATGCCTTAGCAAAGGCGTGGGCTCAGATTAAATGGGAAGATGACCGCGCTAATCTTCGTCGGACTTCCGCAAGTCAGGGGCAAGGAGACCTCCACTTGGGATGACAATCAAAGAGGTACGAGCCCTACTCCGTTAGAAGTCGACGAGAAGGTGAGGCAGCCGATGGAAGACCTCGTGATAGGAGACGACTCCTTGACCGAGACCCAGAACGAAGGATAAAGGTTCCAGATTATAACCTCTCTGTAACCCCGTCCGAACTCATTCACACGTTGAAGACCATGGGCAACACCGTCAAATGGCCAGGAAATTGAGGTCCCCAGCAAAACAAAGAGACAGATCCAAGTGGTACGAGTTCCATGCAGATCACAGATACACCACTGAGGAATGCAATGGTCTCAAACGGGAAGTTTCTGAATTATTGAAGAAAGGGTATCTGACCGAGCTCCTCTCTAATAAGGGGAAACAAACCCTAGCCCGAAGAGATGGGAAGACAAAAGCTGAAGATCTAGCCCCGCCAGAACCACCTCACCGTGAACGAACAGTAAACTGCATTATGGGAGGATCCCATATTAGTGGGATACGTGTCTCCGCAGCAAAAAAGCAAGCACGCCTGGCAGTAGAGCACGACCACTCTTCCCTACGGCCAGTTGACATGGGCCCAAACAATAATATCATTCTTTAATTATTCTTTAATTATGAGACCTCCCATTTAAATAACCCACACGACGATGCATTGGTAATTGCACTTATGGTGGCAAACTGTTGGGTTTGGAGGATCTTGGTAGATAATGGCAGCTCAGCCAATGTTTTAATGTTAAATGCCTTCAAGGAAATGGGGATTGACGAACGACGTCTCATAAGGCGATCTACCCCTCTGGTAGGATTCAGCGGAGAGCAGAAGCACACTATCGAAGAGATACACCTGCCAGTCTTTGCTGAAGGAATCAACATGGATGTTAGGTTTTTAATAATAGACAGTCAATCCCCGTACAACATCATATTAGGAAGACCATGGATTCATGACATGAAAGCGATTCCATCCACTTACCATCAAGTCCTAAAGTTTCCAACAAAGTGGGAAGTTAAAGAGATAAAAGGACAGCAATCAGACTCCCGTGGGTGCTACTGCACCGCGATAAAGGAACTCGACGGGATACCTTATATCACATGAAAGAAGCTCCCTCCTCATCACCACTCAGTCACCCTCAACTAGAGGAATTGGATGAAGTGCAAATCGACCCAGAAGAGCCAAGCCATACAGTTCAAATTGGGTCGGGATTGGATCTAGAACTGAGAAGCCAGATGGTAAACTTTCTTAGTAACAACAGGGATTGCTTCATATGGTCACATACCGACATGGTGGGAATAGACCCAAGAATAAATGTTCACGAGTTAAAAGCAAATCCAATGTTTCACCTAGTCAAACAGAATCGCAGGAAATTTGCTCCTGAAAGAAATCAAGTAATGAACGAAGAGGTACAAAAACTGATCGATGTGGGGTTCATCAGAGAGGTACATTACCCCGAATGGCTAGCAAACATCATGGGGGTAAAGAAGAAGAATGGAAAATGGAGGGTTTGTATTGACTTTACGGATTTGAACAAGGCATGCCCCAAGGAGTCCTACCCCATTCCTCATATTGATGTAATGGTAGATGCAACCGCAGGCCATGAACTGCTAAGTTTCATGGACGCATTATTTGGGTATAACCAAATACTAATGCATCGCGACGACCAGGAGAAAACTTCGTTCATTACTGAGCACGATACTTATTGTTACAAGATCATGCCTTTTGGCATGAAAAATGTAGGAGCAACTTACCAACGCCTCGTTAACAAAATGTTCGCTAATCAATTAGGGCACACGATGGAGGTCTACATTGACGACATGTTGGTAAAGTCCTTAGCGGTAGAGCAACATATCAGCCACGTACGGCAAGCCTTTGATGTTTTGAGAAAATACAACATGAAACTTAATCCCACCAAATGTTCCTTTGGAGTCAAGTCTGGAAAGTTCCTTGGATACCTCGTTACCCAACGAGGAATTGAAGCGCACCCTGATCAGATAAGAGCCATTCTCAACATTTCATCTCCAAAAAATGTTCAAGAAGTTATGAAACTCATGGGCAGAGTCCCAGCACTTAGTAGGTTCATTTCGAGGTCTTCGGACATATGCCATTCATTCTTTAACGTACTCCAAAAAAATAAGGACTTCGAATGGACGAATGAGTGCGAGAAAGCTTTACAAGAGTTGAAGGCATATTTATCCAACCCCCCGTTGCTATCCAAGCCAAAAGATGGGGAGAACTTGTTCATTTATTTAGCAGTCTCAGGGGCCGCTGTCAGCGCCGTATTAGTTCGAGAGGAAGGAAGAAGACAGGTCCCTATATACTACACCAGCAAAGCCTTGCTCGATGATGAGACCAGATACAGCCAGCTTGAAAGTTGGCGTTAGCTCTTGTCACTACCGCCCGTAAGCTGAGGCCATATTTCCAGGGCCATCCCATTGAAGTAATAACCACTTTCCCTTTGAAAAAGATCCTCCACAGTCCGGAACTATCCGGTCGACTCGCTAAATGGGCTGTCGAATTAAGTGAGTATGATATCAAATTCCAGCCAAGAACAGCGGTGAAATCCCAAGTACTCGCAGATTTTGTGGCAGAATTTACACCATGCATCCATTCACAGGCAAAAGGGGAAGTTTTATGCCTTGTTGGAAATCCAAAGTTGGGAAAATGGGTACTTCTCGTAGATGGATCGAGCAACGCAAAGGGTAGTGGACTTGGAATAGTGCTACGGTCACCTGAGGGAGATGAGATTGAACAATCTGTTAAATGCGGATTCAAGGCCACGAACAACGAGGCAAAGTACGAAGCCCTCATAGCGGGACTGTTGTTAGCTAAGGGTGTAAACGTCAAACATATCATGGTGAATAGTGATTTGCAGCTGGTAGTAAACCAAATCTTGGGAACCTACCAGGTGAAAGGTGAAAAGATGATAGCTTACCTAGCAACTGTTAAAAAAATAGTGTCAATGTTCGAAAAATTTGAGATAAAACAGGTAAGCCATGATGACAATTGTCACGTGGATGCACTGGTAAGTTTGAGAGCAACAACCCAATCCACTGCTTCAAAGAGTATCCCTGTGATATATTTACAATGGCCAGCCATAAGGACGAACAAGTAGTTGAGGTTGTACTCGAGGATGACGAGCCAAACTGGATGACCCCGATCATCCAGTATTTAAAAAATGATAATGTCCTCGAGGATCAGGTAGAGGCAAGGAAGTTGAAGGCAAAAGCAGCCCGGTATTGTATTATAGACGGGAGTTTATATAGGAGATCATACTTGGGGCCTTATCTACGATGTTTAAGCCCATCTGAGGCCAGCTACATTCTAGCTGAGCTTCACGAAGGGCAATGCGGGAATCACGCAGAAGCAAGGAGCCTAGCCAATCGAGCACACAATGCAGGATATTATTGGCCAACCATGCGATTCGATGCCCTCAACTACGTAAGAGAATGCGACAACTGCCAAAGGTTTGCTCAAATCCCACACAAGCCAGCTGAGCCATTGACCTCCGTCACTTCTCCTTGGCCATTCATGAAGTGGGGGATGGTTATCGTCAGGAAATTGCCTACCGCGCCAGGACAGAAAGTATATATGTTAGCAGCCACAGACTACTTTTCTAAATGGGTAGAAGCTGAGTCTTACCATCAGATCTGAGACAAGGAGGTCAAAAATTTCGGGTGGAAAAATATAATATGCCACTTTGGAATCCCTTTGGAGATTGTCACTGACAACGGCTCGCAGTTTATTAGTTGAAACTTTAAAGATTTCTGTGAAGAATGGAGAATAAACTCACGTTCTCTACTCCAAGGCATCCTCAAGCTAATGGACTGGCCAAGTCATCTAATAAGATCATAATTTCCACTTTAAAGAAAAGGCTAGAAAGTGCCAAAGGACGTTGGGCGGAAGAACTCCCGGCAGTGCTGTGGTCCTATCGCACCACAGCCAAAACTTCTACTAGAGAAACACCGTTCTCGTTGGTATAAGGTGTTGAAGCAGTCATCCCAACAGAGGTCGGCGTGCCGACCTTACAAATTTCTTGGGCTTCCAAAGTGCAAAATGATGAGGAGATTCGTCGTGAGCTGGATGCTACTGGAGAAAGGAGAGAGCAAGCCCTCATTCGAATAGCAGTAGATCAACAAAGGGTCGCCAGGCATTACAACAAAAACTTGAGAGCAAGGACATTCAAGCCAGGAGACTGGGTGCTAAGGAAAGTCTTTGAGAACACCAAGGAGGTGAATGCCGGGAAGTTAGGGCCTAACTGGGAAGGACCATACGAGATCACAAAGGTAGTTGGCCTAGGGGCATCCAGACTCAGTACCAAGGATGACAGGGAAGTGCCGAATAGCTGGAATGTAGTTCACCTAAAGAAGTATCATTTCTAAGAAAAGTTCTTGCATTGGTAAGTTCTTTAGTACTTAGTTAAAAACCTAAACTTGAATAAAGTGTTGCTAGGCGAGTTAGACGAAAGACTGATTTTCTTTAACTAGTCCTTCTACCTGGGAGGAAAAGGTAGGTATCATTGCAACGCCAATAAATGTCTTCTTTCTTACTTCAATGGCTCTCATTTAACATTACAGCAATGGATATCGAGATGAGCTTCTGCTAGGCTTATGAACAGTCTCTTATTTTCAAGACTAAGTGGATGGTCTTTATGTTTAAAGATCTACTCACAGTCTCTGATATCCTCGAGACTAATAGCAGTCTCTATCGGCCTAAGGGCTTGCAAACAGCTGCAAAGGCTTGCAAATAGTTTTGTTATTTCTATGAGACTTTTAAACAGTCTCTATTTTTGGCAAACAAATGCCCCTTTGCTTTCATAAGGCTAATAACAGCCCCTACCTTTGTAAATGTCTACTCCGAAAATCCATATCTCTACAGCTCAATTGAGTGGACTCGGGGTACACAAATCGACCCTTTTTAAGACTAGGCAAACAGTCTTTTTTAAACTACTATCAAACTCATGGACAAGCAGAAGGCATTGCCGGCTTACAGGCAAAGGCAGCACCCTAAGAAAAATCTATGACGATTCCATATACTTTTTAAACACAAGCCTATAATCACTAGTAATCCAAGGGAACAACCCCCTCGAGGTTTGTAAACAAGATGAACATCAACGCAAGCAAAGGTAAATTGAAGAATGAAAGAGCATACAATAAGAGCTAACATAATTTGTAGACATAGGAATTTGTGTATGCTTGGGCTTGGTTCTCTGAATTTGCCATTAGAACTTTTGGTCTTGACCAATAAAGAATTCCTCATAGACATAGGAATCCTAGGACTTCACACAAGAAAATGGTTGAAGATCAAATGCATAATGAGAATGAAAATCAAAAGTAGCAAAACCTGCAGATCAATGTTATACTAGCCTTGCGAAGTCAACTTGCTTAGCCACATCAAATGACTCTCTACCAATACTTTCTCCCTAACATTTATGAGCCTAACATTGCTATAAATCTCCTAATTTAGGAATCTCAATTTTGAAATCAAATATGATACTATAGCGATGTTTCCATCATTCTATGGAATAACTAATGAAAGTCCATGAACTCACTTGGCTAGATTCTAGACATCTATTCCACGATTCACATTCCAAATATGAGACCAAAGAATATTAGGTTAAGAGTATTCCTATTCTTCCTTAAAGATATGGCTAAACAATGGCTTTAATCTCTTCTAAACGGAAGCATTACATCTTGGGATGAACTTCAGATGAAATTCTTACATTGATTCTTTTCAATAGCCAAGACCACGTCACTTAAAGCTGATATCATGACCTCTGCCTAGCATGATCACGAGTTATTCCATGAGGTATAGGAGAGGTTTAATGATCTTCTTCATCAATGCCCTCACCATAGGTTCAAGTTACCTGATCTGCTTCAATACTTCTATATGGGTTTGACTGTGCAATGAAAGATAATGGTCAGTGTTATGAGCAATGAGGGATTCTACAATCAAACAGTTGATGGGACTTGGGCTAATTTAGATAGTATTGTAGAAGATTCCTTCCTAATTAGAAAATGTAGGAAAAATCAATATTTGTGCCTTTAGGAAGACGAGTAGGTGTTGGTGAAGACCTAAGTGCTAAGATGCTCTTTCTAGGAAATTTGACCACTTACTTCAATAAAAACAACTCCTACCCATACTTGTGGTCAAGATGAGATATGTGCTTTATGTTTGGAGACTAGTCATTCCATACTTGGATGTCCGCTAGCCTCTTATTTTTCGTAATTCATTCAACAACAAGTTTGTGCTACCCAATGTAATTCTAAGAACTATGACCCTTTTCAAATACCTACAACCCAGGGTGGCAAGACAATACAAAATTCTCATGGAGGCAGGGACAATTTGATCCTTTATATCCTCAAGCCCAATTTGGAAACCCGTATCAATCTTATGCTAATCCTCCTGGTTTTCATAATATGCTTGTTAGGTCCAAATTTATGCTTCAAATTCCAATCATTTCCAACCCATTTTTTTTGCTATTCTAACCGCTTAACTTACATCCAATAATAAGTTTAATCAAATGTTTTAATTCTAGTAGCAATCCATAGTGAAGCTAGAAACTCAACTTGGACAACTAGTTCAACATCAAAGTAGAAGGGATGAAGGCAAGCTCCTTGCCAAGCCAATAGTTAATCCAAGAGATCAATGTTGCTTTATACAAAAGGGAACTACATAAGTGTAGGCTAAGGCTATTATGACTTTTCTAAATGGGAAAGTAGTGACATTAATGAGTGGAGTTAAGGGTGAAAATGAAAAGAAAGAAAAGAAAGATGAGAAAAAGACAAATGATGAGGTTGAAAAAGATAGTGAAATAGATTCTGGAGAGAGAAATGAGAGTAGGCCTTTACAATGAGCTAAGAAAAAAGTTGTTGATGTTGATAGTAATAGTCCTTCTAGGGCACCTTACCTTTCGGCCTTAAAGCAACCAAAGTCTAAAGATGATTCGAGACATTGTAAGGTTTAGATCACCTTAAAGAGATAAATATTAATGTGCCTCTTATGGATGTAATTAAACAAATTCTAGCATATGTGAAATTTTTGATGGACTCATATGTTAGGAAGAGGAAGAACACCCATATTTCAAAAAGGGTGAAATTCACAGAGAAGGGTGAGCAATATTTGTACTAGGGATCTTCTGCCCAAGTCTAGATATTCGAGAGCCTTCATTATTCCTAGCATTATCAATAATCATCAAGTGGAGCATGCTTTCTTAGATCTAGGATCTATTATCAATCTCATTCCATATATTAGGTATGAGTATTTAGGTCTAGGGGAGTTGAACCCCATCGATGTCATCTTTTAATTAGCTGATCGATTTGAGAGACATCTCTGCAGAATAATTGAGGATGTTTTGGTACAAGTTGGTAAATTCTTATTCCCCATAGATTTTGTTGTTTTAGACATGGATTTTGGTCTTGACACTAAGAACAGTACACCAATCTTTTTGGGGAGACCTTTTGTAGCAACAACAGATGCTATCATATACTGTAAGACAAACATGACAGAATCAACTATTAGAAATTTGAGGGCTAGGTTGAATGTCGCTGAGACAACTAATTGAATGAGTAGAAAGTGTCAAGAGGAGTGCTTTATGCTAAATATTATCAACTTCTATCTTGAGGAACATGCTCTCTATATGTCCATCACTGATGATAAGCTTGGTAAAGTCAAAGATATCTTGGATCACTTTGATCAGAAATCATTTATGCATAAGTTTATTACTTCTACTCCAACTTCTTCCAGATCTAGTCCTGAGGAGCCCCTTAATGTCTATCCTCTTTCTTCTATAGAAGCAAGTCCTAATCCCCCTTTTATAGTGTTGCTACCAACTTTGGAGCTCAAAGAAAAGCCTGAGCACTGTAAATATACATTCTTAAATCCTAATAATACTCCTGCTATGATAATTGCTTCTAATCTTTCTTTAGAGTGCAAAGCAAGATTGTTAAAAGTCATAGAGAACATAAGGCAATAGGCTAGAGCATTCCTGATTTAAAGGGGATCAACCCTTCAGTGTGTATGCATCATGTTCATTTGGAGAAGGGAGCTACTCTCTCCCATAAGATGCAAAGATGACTCAACCCTCATATAAGTGAGAGTTTACAAGGAACTAATTAAGTTCCTCGATACTAATATTGTTTATTGCATTTCTAATAGCTTATAGGTTAGTCTGGTACAAGAGGTCCCTCAGACGTCTAGAATCATTGTGGTCCTTAATGACAAAGAAGAGCTTATTCCTAGACGCATGACTACCGGATGTCCTATCTCTGTTGATTAAAAGATCAATTCTAAAACCCCTATGAACCATTTCCTTTTACCTATCCTGGATTAGATTTTAAACAAAATAGTTACACAAGGCTATTATTGCTTTTTAGATGGGTACTTGGGGTACAATTAGATTCCTGTCATCCTAGACAACTAAGAAAAAATCACTTTTACCTATCCATATGGCACCTTTGCCTATCGACTCATGCGATTTGGTTATGTAATGCACCAGCAAAATTTCAAAAGTGTATGATGGCTATTTTTTCTGATATGATTGGGAAATTTTTAGATGTGGTCTTGGATGACTTAGTATTTAGAGCTACATTTGATGAGTGCCTCATACATCTATCTTTAATGCTAGACTGGTGTGAGAAAATGAATTCGGTACTTAGTTGGGAGAATAGTCACTTTATGGTGCATTGAGAAACTATGCTTGGTCGTGTGGTTTCTCGAGATGGTATTCATTTGTACCCAGCTAAGATTGAGTTGATAAAGATCCTCTTTACATATAAAATAGTGTGGGATGTTAGATCATCCCTTAAACTCACTATCTAATCTAATGGTATTTGTTAGCATTTTATATATTGCTAGACCTCGCTTACGGCTCTTAGTGTATGATACTTCATTATTATTTGATTATGAATTTGACAAATCATTTGAGAGGTTAAAGTCACTCTTATCCTCTGTGCCTGTCATCTAGCCCCCTAATTATAACTTGCCCTTTGAGATTATATGTGATGAATCCAACGATGTTATTAGAGCTATTTTTAGGCACCACAGGGATAGACTACATATGTGATCTACTATGCTAACAAGAACATGGATGATGATCAAAAGACTTACACAACCATTTAACAAAAGTTGCAAGCCATAGTCTTCTCCCTTGATAAGTTATTATCATACATTCTAGGGTTGAAACTGATAGTATACATGGATCATGTTGCTTTACACTACTTGCTTGTGAAAAAGGATGCAAAACCCTATCTAATCTATTGAATGTTATTACTTTAAGAATTTGATTTGGATATAAAGGATAAGAAGGGGAGTGAGAACACTAATCATCTATCACATTTAGTTCTTGGCTGACATACTAACCCTGTTCTGCTCAATGACAAGTTTCTTGATGAGCAACTCTTTGTTATCTCTACCATGCCTTTTAGTATGCTAATATTGTTAATTATTTGGCAGTAGCAAGAAAGCTGCCATCTCACTAGGGTAAAAGAGAAAGAGATTGCTTTATGTTATAAGTGAAACATTTTATTTAGGAGGATCTATATCTCTTTAAGGTGTGTGTTGATAAAGTGATCCTGAGATACCTCCCAGAAGAGGAGTTTGATAGCATTCAAAGTTTCTGTAATGGATAAACCTATAGTGGCCATTTGGAGGAAAGAGAACAGTTGCTAAAGTCCTCTAATAGGTTTTTTAGGCCCACTGTATTTCTAGATACCCAAGAATTTTGTAAATGATGTCATCAATATTAATAATTTTGATCTATATAATGTGAGATATGATGCCTCTTTTGCCCATGCTATTTTGTGAGATATTTGATGTACAGGGCATCATTTTATAGGTCTTTTTTATCCATTCTTTGGATATACTTACATTATTGTGGCTATGGATATATGTCCAAGTAGGTAGAGGTGGTGGCTACTTAAAAAATGTCTAGAAGATTGTAGTCAAGTTTATTAAAGAACACATCCTTTCTAGGTTTCAAGTGTCCTGTGTGCCTTTGAGTGATGGTGGAAAGCATTTTTGCCATAGGGCACTAAGGACGTTATTGAGGAAATATTTAGTTTGTCACAAGATTGCAATACCCTTCCACCCACAAACAAGTGGACAAGTCAAAGTGTCAAATAGGGAGATTAAATCTATCTTGCAAAAAATGGTTAGGCCTAATTGTAAGGATTGGTCAAATAGATTACATGATGCATTATAGGCCTACTGCATAGCTTTTAAGACTCATATTGGCATGTTTCTACATAGATTGGTGTATGGTAAAGCGTATCATCTCCTTGTCAAGCTTAAGCACCGTGCATATTGGGCTATTAGGGCTTTAAATTTTGATATGCAACATGTAGGTGAGAATAGAAAGCTAGCCTTGAGTAAGTTAAAAGAATTATGCTTTCAAGCATATGAGAATGCAAAACTCTACAAGGAGAGGATGAAGAGAATCCACAAAAAATCCATTCTTAGAAAATTCTTCACCTCTTTGGACAAAGTTCGGCACTTTAATTCAAAACTGAAGCTTCCCTGGAAAATTGAGGACTAGATGGGATCACCATATGATGTGCTCGGGGCATCCCCTCTTGAGCTATCAAAATAAAGAACCTCGAGGATGGATAAGTTCTTATTGTAAACGGTCAAAGATTGAAACATGTGCTTGACTTGAATTCAAGTCCTCATGAAGTTTAATTTGTGGATCTTATAGGCTACACATACACTACATGAGCTGACTTGTTTGCCTAGCTGAAGTCGTAAAATATAGTGCTTTTAAAAGGCAACCTAGGATGTTAATTTACTTTATTTTCTTTTATTTCTGTTTTAGTTTTATATTTCAAAGCAAATTCTTAATTGTTGTAGCTTATTTCTATATCTGAGTTGTTGCTCCATATTAATAGCTGATAATTTACATGTTTATAGGCAATTTTATGTGTGATCGTTTCATCTATTGATCTCTTCATTGTTTTGTGAGCTTTTGTGCATTAATGAGATACAAGAGTTCGAAGATAATGCTTATGACATCACAGTCAATGATACTGTTGCTTCATTATGTTGCCTTATTCTATACTCTTTTACCCTTTTACCCTTTCGTATACTTGTTATTGTGCATTTTTGTCATTTGCTTCTCATGTTTTTATTATATTTTTACTTGAGAACAAGCAATGTTTAGGTTAGGGTGCAAATATTGAAAATTTTTTCGTTTATTACATTCTTCATTGAGTATTAAGAGCATATATGATTTGATGGGAGTTTCATTATGATATCTAATTGTTGATTGAGAAATTATCTTGTTTCCTAACTTGCTTACATTGAGATGATTGGATATATTAAGGACTCTTGTTTGCATTACAAAAGTAAAATAAACTCTTAGGAATGCTCAAGAGAGAGCCTGAAGGTATGAATTTTGTGAATGTGCTTTGCAATATTTCTTACTTTTTGACAGAGAGATGTTAGATGTATGTGGATGTCTATTGCCCTAATATGATTGGTTATTACGATTGTGAGTGGCAAGCTAGCTCTAGAGAGGGAGGGGTGAATAGAACTTGAAAAACTTTAATTGCAAACTTTTTGAAAATCATTCATTGAATGAATTGCAAAAGCGTGTAGCAAAAATTGATTAACACAACAAAATGAAAATTAAAGAACACAGTGATTTGTCATGGTTCAACCACCAAGCCTACATTCACTCCTCGAGTATCCCACCCAAGAATTTCAATAACTCCGCCAGTAACTTTAAGCTTTTCAAAAGTTGGCTAAGCTAAAAAACCAATACTATAACCTTGATTTCAACTCGATATCAAGAAACCCACATGCAATTTTTTTACAAATTCAAACCTACAAGGCTAATCTATCTAAATCCTAACTTTTACAAGATAAAGAAATTGTAAAGTATAAAGCACAAGTTGGATTTGATAAATAATACAAGACCTATAGATACCTTGAGAAAAGTGAAGCACTTCTTGTACTACTCTCTCTTATCTTTTTTGCATTTTCAAACTTTGAAACTCTTGATTCTTGGGTTCTCTCTTTGAAAGACTAAAGATAAGTGATATATATGCCACAATTGAAAATAGTTATTAGACATAATGGTCAAGGACCAAAATTAGAATTTTTTATTGTTGTAGAAAAATAGGGGAAAAATCGTACATCCAATGGCTATTTCCAAGTTAAAAAATCTGAGATCTAAAGCCTCTTGGTGGACTTTCCTTCGTACTGATACACCGGCAAAGTGTCTCCTAACAAACTCCAGGTGAGGTAGATCATGTCCAGTACCCTGAGAAGAGTAGAACATAGAAACATTAAAAACTTTCTGCTGGGTGAGGTAAAAAATCAATTGGTACCCCGGCAAGATCAGCACAGCAGTATGCAAAAGTTTGTTTAACTAGAAAAACGTGACCTATCACCTCAAAGACAAGTTTAAAGTCATTTTTAGCACAAAAACACTTTTGAATACAGAAAATCATTTTAGAAAACAAGCTTGGGCATATAATATCTCAATTTTAAGCAAGAGCGAGAAATAGAAGATGAAGAGCAAGGCATCTTTACAATAAAATATCTATAGCCACTCCCGTTATGTCTTATCTCTCCTTCCTTATGTCACCACACCACTTGATATATACAATCTTCAATGCTCATAGTGGTGAATGATCTTTTCCAAGGCATAGGCTTAGTGTACTTGTTGAAAAACTCAAACAATTCATTAGAACAAATAGAAGCACACTTGAGTTCACAAAACAATCACATACCATTAGCCTATATATGTCATTCACCCATATATCAGTAACATTCATTCATCACATATTTCACAAATAATTATGTTATCATCATCAATCTTGTTTTCATCATTAGAACATAATTATCATTAAAGCTATAATGTCAACAATTTCCCCTTTTTTTTATGATGATAAACATATATGATGTGCCTTTTCGGTGCAAGCCGTAAAAGACCCACAAGTGTACGAATCGTGTAGAATAGCGTGTACAAGTGTAGGGGTTGAACAACAAGGAAGTGTGAATTGTGGAAAAAATTCTATACTAGCGAGCTTTAGAAAAATCGTAAAAGGGAACTTAAACTAACATCTTTTTGTGCTTTTTGGATTTTAGGGAGCAATGAGAGAGAATTAAAGGCTACACTATGAGTGCTAGAAAAGAAGAGCAAGAACTCAGCTAATCTAGGGGGATTGAAACAATGGGAAAGTGATGGCGTGACCTACACTTGTGAACGAGTGACTTCCTAACTCAATGTTATGGGACTCAGGAATTGGCTTACTAAATACAGCGTCTATAATTAAGCAACTAACTAGTGTCCTAATTACACCCTAGGACTCAGTGTGGGTCCGTCCCTGAGCGTGCACACTTAAAGCTACGGTGTGGTCCTTATGTACCTAAGGCCATAGGAGGGACTAGAAAGCTACCTAAGTGCTCTAGACTGATCCCACCCTAGTTCCTAGACCATTAACTGGATTTAAAGCTAAGACCTAGGGTTCCTAGAGTCGACCAAGCCTATCCAAACTCCTATTAGCTAGATTTAAAGCTAAAGGAGACTCGATCTAGATTAGCATTAACTTATGCATTGTCATTTTGGGGACACTAAAGCGGATTGGTATCTAATAGGCACAGTCTTCCATGTTCTAAGATAAGGCATTGTGAATATGACATCCTATTCATGGTACAAGCACACACAAGTTTGATTTATGCCATTGGAAGCATTCAAACATCAACATGTAGCATTATTTGAGCATGTATTCACTATAAGGCATGTTTCATACTCACATAGACATGAATAGAACCAACCCACTTCATATTATCCATAATCACACACATAGACATGCATAATTTAAGGATTATAAGTGTTCTATAGCATATACAACTTAATTTATATACATATTACTCACTCAAGCATTACGTCAAACACATAGACATGAAATGATACAAAGCTTTTCAAAATAAGAATAAAGTATGTATATATAAGACAATAAAATCCCATAACAAAGAGTATGTAAATAATCCCATTACACAAGTTAAGGCACCCTAAATCATATGTAAATCATCCCATTACACAAGTTTAGGCATCCTAAATGATCTACTCAAGCATGAAGTAAATAAGAATGAAAGAGATTATAGAAATCTCCCTTTCCATCCTTGTTTGTCTCTTTACAATCTTAAGTAATCTTTGC
This sequence comes from Cordia subcordata, assembly GCA_028554755.1. Taxonomy (NCBI): domain Eukaryota; kingdom Viridiplantae; phylum Streptophyta; class Magnoliopsida; order Boraginales; family Cordiaceae; genus Cordia; species Cordia subcordata. The sequence continues at coordinate 14,279,739 of JAPTOF010000008.1, forward strand.
AAATTGATGTTACAATCCTCCAAAATTAACTTCATTTCAAGTGGGTGTATGTGTTAGTGTATGTATTAGAGGTGGGTGAAAGTAGAGTTTTGTGTATTAGAAGTGGGTGTATGAACAGGAGGTGAAAAGGGATCAAAATCTACTAAAAATGGGCTAGAAAAAGGCTTAAATAGTGCAGCATACGCATCCAGCAGGGGGCCTTGGCAGGTCGACTAGCCTAGGATTGAGGTCAACCGACCCAAAATGGGTTTCTCTTTGTTTTGGCCGGTCCCCTAGGCCGGTCGACTGGCCCTGGGAGATGGGGTCGACCGGCCAAGTCAAAAGCTGGCCAATTTTCTCACATTGCGTCTGTTTCGCTCCGGCCAAGTCACGTTGCTTGCATTGATTTCTTTCCTTTCTTCACAAGCTTGGGACATTTGGTTTTGAAGTGTCTCAGTTTCTTGCAATTGAAACAAATCACTTCTTCATCAACATTCTCCTTTCCTTTTTTGTTTCCCTAAGAGTCTCTTTTCTTCATTTTTCTTATCCTTATGAACTTTCTCGAGTTTCTTGCTATCATAACCATATCATTATCACTTTCCCCATCATCTGCTTTTTCATCTTTTTCAATAGCCTTGAATGCAACAGACTTCTTAATTTTCTTTTCTTCCTTATCTCTAAGCCTCTCTTGAATAAGCATAAGCTTCTCCATTTCCAAGTTGCAAACCAACTCATGAACCGTTATAGAAGACAAGTTCTTAGACTCTCTAATAGAAGTCACTTTAAGCTTGTACTCTTTAGCAAAGCAAGTAGTATCTTTCTATTCAATTCATCATTTGGGTACTTTTTACCTAAAGCACTCAAGTTATTGATGATTTTAGCAAACTGTTGATGCATCTCATTGAGTGTTTCATTGGGCTTCATCCTAAACATCTCATACTCATGAATGTATAACCCAATCTTAATATCTTTCACTTGGGTAGTACCTTGATATGACATCTCAAGCATATCCTAAACTTTCTTAGCCGACTCACAATTACAAACTCGACTATATTTGGTTTCATTTAAAGCACAATGAATAATGTTAAGTACCTTTGAGTTCTTTGTGAGTTTGGCTCTATCTTCATTGGCACATGTGGACCATTTTCAACCAATGTCCAAAGCTCATAGTCAAAAATTGAATGTAGATCTCTATTCGATGTCGCCAATACGAATAGTTGATTCCATCAAACCTCGGTGGCTTGAATGGTGAAAATCCTTTATCAAACGTAGAAGACTAGCTTACCATGATTAGACCTCTTACAAGACGATTAGTCTACCTTATTAAAACAAGCTCTTGGTACCACTCATGAGTGACAACCTAGCTCTAGAAAAAGGGTGACCAGAGTTTGAAAAACTTTAATTTCAAACTTTGAGAAAATCATTTGTTGAGTGGACTGCGAAAACGTATTATAAAAATTAGTTAGCACAACAAAAAAGAAAATTAAAGGACACGGCAATTTATAGTGGTTTGGCCAACATCCACTCCTCAAGTATCCTACCCAAGAATTTCAACAACTTCACTAGCAAGCTTGAGCTCTTCAAAAGTTGGCTAAACTCAAAAACCAACACTGCAACCTTGATTTCAACCCTTAATCAAGAAATCCACTTGCAATTGTTTTTAACAAATTCAAACCTACAAGCTTAATCTACCCAAATTTCAACTTTTACAAGATAAAGAAATTGTAAAATATAAATCACAAGTTGGATTTGATAAACAATACAAGACCTATAGATGCCTTGAGAAAAGTAAAGCTCTTCTTGTATTACACTCTTGTATCTTTTTGATTTGTCAAACTTTGAAACTCTTTATTATTAGGTTCTCTCTTTGAAAGACTAAAGATAAGTTTTATATATATATGCCGCAATTGAAAAATAGCTGTTAGACACAATGGTCAAGGACCAAAATTAGAATTTTTTACCATTGTAGAAAAAATAGGGTAAAAAATCGTACATCCAATGATTATTTCCAAGTTAAAAAATCTGAGATCTAAAGCTTCTGGATGGACTTTCTTTTGTACCATTACACCAGAAAGGTGCCTCGACAAGCTCCGAGTTAGCTAAATCATGTCCGGTACCCCGACAAGAGCAAAACACAGAAACTTTAAAAACTTTCTATCGGGTGAGGTAAAAACTAAATCAGTACTCCAGCAAGGTTAGCCGACAATATGCAAATGTTCGTTTTACTAGAAAAACATGACCTATCTCCTAAAAGACAACTCTAAAACCATTTTTAGCACAAAAAATACTTTGAAAAGCACAAAATCGTTTTAGGAAACAAGCTTAGGCATATAATATCTCAATTTTAAGCTAGAGAAAGAAATAGAAGACGAAGAGCAAGACATCTTTAAAATAGAAAATATCTAAGGTCGCTCCCCTTTTGTCTTCCGTCTCTTTCCTTATCTCACCACACCACTTGATATATACAATCTTCAATGCTCATGATGGCGGATGATCTTTTCCAAGGCATAGGCTTAGTGTAAGTGCTCAAGAGCTCAAGCGATTCATTAGAGCCAATAGAAGCACACTTGAGTTCACAATACAATCATGTACTTTTGTCTACATATGCCATTTATCCATATATCATGTAATGTTCATTCATCACATATTTCACAAATAATTCCGTGTTCATCATCAATCTTGTTTTCATCATCAAAACATAGTTATCATTAAAGCTATAATGTCAACAATGATACTACCTAAACCAACTGTTATGCAAAAAAACGTAAAAAATGATAATATATGTTTGTTTGTTCATTTGAATAAATTACTCAGCACCATTATACTTACTTATATTGTTCATTTTATGGGATATGTGCTACAGTTTGATGGTTTTGTGTCTAGGCACTTTGAGCAAGTATGGTATGCATGGGGCTTTTCAAACTTGGTAACCTAAGCCATTAATGATTGGGATCGCGCAAAAAAGCCTGATACATGGGGTACCTAGAAAGCTAGAGGGAACCAAGCACTTTCAAAGGAGAGATACTGCTTTTTCTATTTTTATATTATGTCTTCGAATAAATCTGGCTGAAGTTATGTGTTGGGGTCATGATGGTAATGGGGCATGAATGTCAAGTTTACTGCGTCTGATTGTCTTGAAGGTTAGGGAGTTTGAATGACTTAATTTGCTTGGCATATTTTTCAATCTATAAGCTAAGGTGATTGATTGAGTGTTTTGATAGAATATTGGCTTCAAAAATGAAATAAGGGTTGCTTTTGTTATTGATGTGTGGGTTGGTCGGGTACATGTGTGATTTGTTGAAAGATATGAAGATATGTTTTGAGCTAGCCTTGCTTGGAAACAGGCAAAAGACCTGTTTTGCGGTGTTTGTAATAATATTTTGAGGCCTATTTTTGTGCTTTTTAGAATTTATTTTGTTTATTTATTGGAAATTTTTTGTCACTTCAATATTATTTTTTGTGCACATAGGATTGAGAATGAAAGAAACAAATTCGAAGCAAAATATGGAATAAATTGAAGGAACAGAAAGAAAAAGTAATTTCTTGGAGCAAAAATTTTGAAAAAATAAAGAGAGAAAAAAGCAAGAAAAGAAAGAACCAAAAAAAAAAATGTTAAGGCTATTCGACCATTACTAAATGAAAAGGGGCCAAAACCCACGTGCCCTTTTCAAGGCCATAGGTCTTCTTACAAGATATAGATAAATATAACACAACACACGTGCACAATGGTAGAACTCAGAATCTTAGTAGGTATTCGACCATTACTAAATGAAAAGGGGCCAAAACCCACGTGCCCCTTTTCAAGGCCATAGGTCTTCCTTCTAGATATAGATAAATATAACACAACACAAGTGCACAACAGTAGAACTTAGAATCTTAGTAGGTATTCGACCATTACTAAAATGAAAAGGGGCCAAAACCCACGTGGCCTTACTCAAGACTATTGGTCTTCCTTCAAGATATAGATAAATATAACACAACACACGTGCACAATGGTAGAACTCAGAATCTTAGTAGGTATTCGACCATTACTAAATGAAAAGGGGCCAAAACCCACATGGCCTTACTCAAGACTATTGGTCTTCCTTCAAGGTATAGATAAATACAACATAACACACGTGCGCAAGGGTAGAACTCAGAATCTTAGTAGCTATTCGACCATTACTAAATGAAAAGGGGCCAAAACACACGTGGCCCTTCTTAAAGCCATAGGTCTTTCTTCAAGATATAGATAAATATAACACAACACACGTACGCAAGGGTAGAACTCGGAATCTTAATAGCTATTCAACCATTACTAAATGAAAAGGGGCCAAAATCCACATGGCCCTTCTCAAGACCATAGGTCTTCGTTCAAGATATAGATAAATATAACACAACACACTTGCACAATGGTAGAACTCAGAATCTTAGTAGCTATTCGACCATTACTAAATGAAAAGGGGCCAAAACACACGTGGCCCTTCTTAAAGCCATAGGTCTTTCTTCAAGATATAGATAAATATAACACAACACACGTACGCAAGGGTAGAACTCGGAATCTTAATAGCTATTCAACCATTACTAAATGAAAAGGGGCCAAAACCCACGTGCCCCTTTTCAAGGCCATAGGTCTTCTTACAAGATATAGATAAATATAACACAACACACGTGCACAATGGTAGAACTCAGAATCTTAGTAGGTATTCGACCATTACTAAATGAAAAGGGGCCAAAACCCACGTGCCCCTTTTCAAGGCCATAGGTCTTCCTTCTAGATATAGATAAATATAACACAACACAAGTGCACAACAGTAGAACTTAGAATCTTAGTACGTATTCGACCATTACTAAATGAAAAGGGGCCAAAACCCAAGTGGCCTTACTCAAGACTATTGGTCTTCCTTCAAGATATAGATAAATACAACATAACACACGTGCGCAAGGGTAGAACTCAGAATCTTATTAGCTATTCGACCATTACTAAATGAAAAGGGGCCAAAACCCACATGGCCCTGCTCAAGACCATAGGTCTTCTTTCAAGATATAGATAAATATAACACAACACACGTGCACAAGGGTAGAACTCAAAATCTTAGTAGCTATTCAACCATTAATAAATGAAAAGAGGCCAAAACCCATGTGGCCCTTCTCAAGACCATAGGTCTTCTTACAAGATATAGATAAATATAACACAACACACGTGCACAACGGTAGAACTCAGAATCTTAGTAGGTATTCGACCATTACTAAATGAAAAGGGGCCAAAATCCACATGGCCCTTCTCAAGACCATAGGTCTTCGTTCAAGATATAGATAAATATAACACAACACACTTGCACAATGGTAGAACTCAGAATCTTAGCAGCTATTCGACCATTACTAAATGAAAAGGGGCCAAAACACACGTGGCCCTTCTTAAAGCCATAGGCCTTTCTTCAAGATATAGATAAATATAACACAACACACGTACGCAAGGGTAGAACTCGGAATCTTAATAGCTATTCAACCATTACTAAATGAAAAGGGGCCAAAACCCACGTGCCCCTTTTCAAGGCCATAGGTCTTCCTTCTAGATATAGATAAATATAACACAACACAAGTGCACAACAGTAGAACTCAGAATCTTAGTAGCTACTCGACCATTACTAAATGAAAAGGGGCCAAAACACACGTGGCCCTTCTTAAAGCCATAGGTCTTTCTTCAAGATATAGATAAATATAACACAACACACGTACGCAAGGGTAGAACTCGGAATCTTAATAGCTATTCAACCATTACTAAATGAAAAGGGGCCAAAACCCACGTGCCCCTTTTCAAGGCCATAGGTCTTCTTACAAGATATAGATAAATATAACACAACACACGTGCACAATGGTAGAACTCAGAATCTTAGTAGGTATTCGACCATTACTAAATGAAAAGGGGCCAAAACCCACGTGCCCCTTTTCTAGGCCATAGGTCTTCCTTCAAGATATAGATAAATATAACACAACACAAGTGCACAACAGTAGAACTTAGAATCTCAATAGCAAGAGCAACAAAATAGAGAGTTCATATTTTTAGTTTTATTTTATTTTTTCTTCCATTTTTCTCCAAAAATCAGTGTGGAAAATACTATTGAGCAACAGATTTAGGCCACTTTTATGGGGGAGTTCTCTGCAACCGTTTCTCGTAATTTTGGTTTACTTTTGTTAACTATGTCTAGATAGTTTATTGTTTAGAGTAGGATTAATATATGATCATTTTAGTTTTATAGTCTTGAACTTGGATAGATTATTTTGATGTGATGTATTTATATGAATGATGTTCTCCATTATTTTTATGTCTATTATTTCATTATGCTTGTAGTTAACAGTCAATAGATTTTATTCTACAATACTTTAATCTAGCAGTTACGCTTACTTTGATCTATAGTTATGCTTACAAGTATAACAAAAATTGCTTAATTATATTTCATCCAAGTGTAATCAAAATCAATGCAACTAAAATTTATGTTATGCTTAGAAGCGTAACTAAATTCTGTTACGCTTCGAAGTGTAACTAATATGATTACCCTTGAAAGCGTAACTAAATATGGTTATCAGTTGCACTTCAAATCTCATGATAGTTACACTTAGAAGCTTAACTAAATTCAATTTCAATATTAATTTAATTCTTCTAATATTAGTTTAAATATTAATTCTTTTAATATTAATATCAATTATTTAATATTAACATTTATTTAAATATTAATTTAATTCTTTCAATATAATAGCTCTTATTTGTAGAATTCAATACACCTATCATTTCTATTTATATATTGTGTATACACATTTACACAAATTTAAATATCAAATTACTTTAATATTGCATTCAAAAATCATATACATCCAATTCCTTCAACTATAACAAAATACTAATTAACACATTTCAAAATGGTTCTAATACGAAGATATAAGTGACAAATTGATATTGTCTTAAGCAAAGACTACAATAAATTTCAACATGCAATATACTTTTTCTCTCAATCACAAGTTGCCCTTACACTTGGCGTTAACTATGCTCGGCCTTAGCCCTTACCACTTGGGCTATTTGAAACCTGAAAAAATCAAGGGAAGATATTAAAAGGGAGAACATGTATGACAAAACAATATCTACATTGTGCATCATATGTACAGTATTCTGCATGAGCACTGTACATCATACTATGTGTGAATAGTACGCGCACACAGTATGTAACAGTATATATGTTCAAAACTTTTATATCATAGGCTCAAAAGTTTTATATTATAGGTTCAAAATTTTTATGTTATAAATTCAAAACTTTTATATTAAGCAGCTAACCTATTCAAAACTCTTATATTAAATGTTCAAAAGTTTACAAGTAAGTTCACAAAATAAAAATTATAATCTCATAAAATTTATACTCTCTGTTCAAAATTTTTGTATTATATGTTCAAAACTCTTATATTATAAGTTCAAAAGTTTAAAAGCAAATTCACAAAATCAAAATTATAATCTCATAAATTTTATACTCTATGTTCAAAACTCTTATATTACATGTTCAGAACTCTTATATTACATGTTCAAAATTCTTATATTATATGTTTCAAAATTCTTATATTACAAGTTTAAAAGTTTAAAAGCAGTTCACAGAATAAAAATTATAATCTCATAAATTTTATACTCTATGTTTAAAACTCTTATATTATATGATCATATATTATAGTCTGTATTCAAAACTCTTATATTATACGTTCAAAATTCTTATGTTATATATTCAAAACTCTTATATTAAGTTGCAAATATGTTCATAATTTTGAATTTAAATTAAAAAATTATGAACATGCTTGTAACTTAATATAAGAGTTTTGAACATATGTTATAAAAATTTTGAATATATACTATAAGAATTTTGAACACATATACTGTTACGTATTGTACGCGATTACTATTCACGCATGCGACGGCATACGATTATGTATTATCTGAAGATCTTGTTCACGCACGATCGACATACAACATACCATCCCTATGGAGCATAGGAAAAATTGCAATGACAAAATAATACAATAAGACGAACAGAAAAGCACAATAAGTCAGAAAGGAATAATTCACCCTTTCTTAATTTATTAACATAGAAAAAATATAGATAGAACTAAATAGTTAAAATTCATAAGTGAATCCGATTATAAATATTATATAGGATTGGGAAAAACAACAGATACAATATACACCATTTCTTGTACAACAAACTCAGCAATGGAAAATTGGTTAAGGAAATCAAAGTAACATGATTCAATACAGCTTCAACTCACACCTCCATTTTCCACAGCTGTACCACAACCAGCATTCAACACGAATTCCTCTTGAGGGTACGAACATATCTTCGACGTTGCATCTTCCACGCGGGTCTCACAAGCAGTCCCATTAACAAACTCCCGACACTGAGCCAAACCATAAACAGTTGAAGCCTCTCTACCCACAAAATCAATGTAGAATCCATCATTATTCATTATCCCCTCCACACTTAAATTCCTCACTAACACCAAAAACTTTAGCTTTAGACAATATAACCATTAAAGAAAAATAAAATAATTTCTGAAAGAAAATAACATTGGAAAACCTATATCTATAATCTTAATCATCAACAAAAACAAAAATCAACCACAAAACACAAATCACAACACCAAAATCTCAAAAAATAGTAATAACAATAAGAGGAAAAATATATATATACACAAACTAAAGAAAATTAGACGTCACGGGAGCGGGTGGTCGCTGGGGAGGGCGGTACGGGGTGGTCGCCGCCTCATCGGGGGTTGGGGGCTGGGGGTTGGGGGCATGGGGTGGTTTTGATTCCACGGGGAGAGGGGGGGTGTCGGAGGAGGGCACGTTGGGCGAAGAAGAGCATGCTGAGGAGTTTTAACTCCTTTTTCTTTTTTTCTTTTTTTTTTGGATTTGTACTTATATACACATATACTTACATATTTGAGAGTTTTAAAAATTGTACTATTATCCTGACAAGGTTTAAAAATTATAATGTTATTCTAATAAGTTATATTAATTATAGTTCACTTATTAATTTATTTGAAAAGTATTAAAAATCTATAATGATATTTAAGCACATAAAATTTAAATTATGATTTATAATTATTGATACTATTTTATAGGAATAAATTCTTTTTTTGGCTACTTGTAATAAATTTTTTTATATTACTGTAATTAAGAAAAGTAATTTTGTGGCTAAGAAAATGAGAAAGCAGTTATCAAAATTAACTCATCATCTATTTTAATATGATTAGCACAAGTATTATGAGATTAAATTAAAAATATTAATGAAAAAGTAATGAAGTTATGTGAATTTTTAATTACGCTTATAAACTATTAAAAATCTACAAGCATTTCTATTAATAAATATAAAATATATTAATATATCAATTTAATTATAGTCAGTTATATATTTAAGGAAATATGTAAAAAATGTTCAATACATACATATATATATATATATATAGTTAGATATCAATTTAATTATAGTTAGTTACTTGTAAGGAGCATTTTATAAATTTAAAAGTTCATAACCTTATTCACCTCCCCTTTTAGGTTATTTTATAACTAAGTATTCAATTTTCTCCCTTAGGTTCTTAGTTAAAATTCAAACTCTCAAACAAAGCCATAAGACAAAGAATATTCTTATCCTTTTATTTATTGACAAAACTAAAACTTCCTTATACATAGACACACTAAATATTACACTACAAGAACATATGCGTTAGGGGACAATATTTTTCAAAAAAAAAAAAAAAAGGAAGAAAAGATATGCAAAAAGAATTTGGTATAATATGTAGTGTTTAATTCAATGTATTGGGGGATTATAGCTCTTCAATAAAATAAGAACTCCAAAATTAAGAAGTTTGTGATATAATGCATAGTGTGTCCATGTACCGATAGATTATATTCTTTTTAAATAAATTAAAAGACAAAAGTATACAAAAACTTTTGTGTTGCAATATGTAGTGTGTCTTTGTATTTTGAATTATAATCTTTTTCTTATAAAAATGTAAAATTGTACAAAATAATTTGGGGTGCAATGCGTTGAATCTATGTATTGGGGGATCATAGTTTTGTTTAATAAAATAAAAAGATAGATTTTTACTCTTACAACTATGTTTGGCATAACTTAATCATCTTGGTTGGCCGCTAAAATTAGCGACTGCAATTTTCATTGCAAAAACGGTTGCTAATTTATATAAATTAGTGATCAATTTCAACTTTGCAAGTACATGGTATTAAGCGACCAAAAAAATATGGTTAGGGATCGATTTTCGATATTTGTCGCTAATTTTAATTTAGCAACAAATACTTTAGCGGCCACCTTGTGCAGTTGCAAAATCGGACACTAATACTGTTTAGTCATCGATTTCGTAATTGAGCGTTCAATTTTAATAGTCACTAAAAATCAATTTTCTAGTAGCGAGAGTACTAAACTCTATATTCAAGGTTTATATTACGTGTTTATATTTTTGTATTGTGAGATCACAAATTATTGATATTATGCATATGAAGACGCAAAAAAGTGAGACAAAAGAGACAACAAGGGAGAGTAATAAAAAAAGACATAGATACACATTATATTCTTTTTATTTTTTTATTTTTTTTTTAAAAAAAGACGAAAGAAATTGAAATATCAGCATGATGTGGAGGAGCTACTTCTTTACGGTACTTGAGGCCTAGTAGTCCACGCAGAGGTCCATAACGTAAACACTCCCACAAACACGCACAAGAATTTAACGGACAACCAAACAATCTTTTTTTTTTTTAACAAGATTCAATATGTTACAATTCTAACACCCAGGTGCTTGTTTGCAAACTCCACGAGGTTGCTGATCTCCATGTCTTCGATGAAGCCATCGCCATTAGTGTCGGCTCTTTTCAGCCCTTTCCAGCCTCTGAAACGGGAAAACCGACCTCCTCGCGCCCTGATTGCTTGTCGCAGCTCCTCTTTGCTTATTCTGCCGTCTTTGTCGACGTCGAATCTCATTAACCATTTCGCGAATTCTTCCAAACTCATCTCAACCTTCCCATCACTAGACACGTATCCATAACGATACATGAAAGCCATCTTTCGTCAAGAGCGCACTACAAAAAATGCGGTTAGAGGTAGTGGGTTTTTTTTTAAAAAAAAAAATTATTAGCAGCCGTTTACAATCGCCACCTAAAGTATAAGCAGGGGTTTCGAGATGTTGCCAATTGATCATCACCCATCTCCCATATTTATACAATCTTACAAGGCAAAGAAAATTCTAGACGGCACTAGATTTTATGGAATAAGAGAGTCAAAAGTTAAGCTGCCTAAAACGCGACGACACAAGAGGTGGATATCTGGGTCAATATTATTATACTTTCGTGCATTGAATTCAGATACAATGGGTGATTAGTCAAACTTTCTTTTTTTTTTTTCCAGCAAGGCACATGGCCCAGAAGAATTAATATCACAAACCGTTTATAACCCAGGAGGATCAAGTCTAGTCAAACTTGGTTTATTATAAGCTAAAAAAACAAAAGTTATATATGTTTAATAAATTTTGTTTATAAACAAATAAAAGTTGCATGTTCATGGTCATAAACTAAGGAGGCAAGATGATATCTTCCCGTTATATAATAACGAATCCTTCTTTCCAAAGCTAGTTAAAGATTTTTCTATTTTTATTTGTTTTTTCTCACGTGCAACAAAGGTATACCATAATGCTATCTTCACGTCTAACTCGAGTTAAAATGGTCATGAACTGAACTGACCAGAACCGATTATGATTGTGACTCACATTGAACCTATTTGCGATAGGCAAAATTGGCGTTGATGGAACTCTGTTAAAATGTTAAGATAATTGATGTTCTAATTTAAAACTAATTAATACTAAATGAAATACCTTGAAATCTTATATAATGAACTTGGAGTTAGAATTTTTTTTTATAATTTTTTTTTATCTCACAACAATATAATAACACTCTAAAAATAATTTCATAAATTAGTAAAATTAACCTAAGAAGTTTAATTACAATACAAAGATGTCCAATACTCCTCTTGAGTCTTGGCTGCATGGGGTCAAAATTCGTCTGACGATGCAAAATTGCCCGAGAAGTAAAAGCTTGCTTTTACTAGAATTGTTGATTGATATTAATCTTCGTTTTTTTTCCTTTTCTTTTTTTTGGTCGAGTTTTGTTTCCTAATGAATAACTCGTAAATATACCCAAGACTTTTCCATGGCCGAACCCGAAGGCAGGTTGGCTTCCACTTTAACTTTGTGTACTTTGTTAGAATCTCATGAGTAGAAACATTTTTCTTTTTTTGGCATCTTAGACTCTAAAAATTCCTCAAACTCTTTGAACTTGGCTAAAATGTTCAACAAATACGTCTATTCCTAGTTATTCTAAATTGAATATAACAACTTAGGTGATTTAACAAGTGGATGTAGCTCAGAGGTAATACCCCTTATTTGAAACCTATAGATTTTGAATTCGAGTCATCGTTAGTGGAAAAGTGGGGAACTACTACTGATCTTTTTAGAGGGGAAAAAAAAAGAAAGAAAAACTTAGAGTGATCGATATATAAATAACATAATATTTATTTAAATACGTTCGCACAACTCTTTCTCGTAATTGGACTCTATTCACCTTTTTATACTTCTATTGAATTGAGAAATAAATTAATTGTCTTCTTTTTTATATATATGGGGCATTTTTCAAATAATTCAAATTGAAGCAATTGAATGTCCAACTTGGACCAATATGGCAGCCGCTAAGTGGAGGTCGGGCTATTTAAATGATTTCAAGTAGAGGTTTGTCCAAAAAATTCGAGACCAACCGGTAAATAAAGAAGAAGGGTGGATTGAATCTTTTGATTTAAATGATTTCAAGTAGAGGATTGTCAAAAAATTTCAAGACCAACCTGTAACTAAAGAAGAAGGCTAGGTTGAATTTGTTGAAGTGACAGGGCCTCTTTGGATTGGGTTTTTTTTAAGAAAAAGTATTTTTTTTCTTAAAAAAATTATATTAAATTTGTAATAACTATTTGATTTAGCTTTAAAAAAAACTGAAACTCTAAAAAAAGCTCAAATATTATTTTTTTTAGAAACAAGAATTTTTACCTTCTCAAAAAATATTTTTTTTTAAAAGCTGTTAAAAAAAGCGTTTTTAAAAAAAACCAATCTGAACGAACCCTTAGATTATGATCTGGAAGCATATATGTGATAACAATTGGTGCATTGAAGACTTTAAAGTCGATTTTGAGCCGAGGAGAAATATTCTGCAGATGGCGTGGTTCTAGCATATAGAAAAAACCTGTGGGTTGACCGGTTGAGCTGTACGATTACATCATGTATGTCAAGAATTTTTCTCAATCTGAGGGAATAATACGACAAGAATTTTTCTCAATCTGACGGAATAATCATATATATGCACCCACATAAAGAGAAATGTTTGCCAATTTTGAATTTTGTCAAAGTGGACCTGCTTATAAGCTTGGTTCACACATTTGGTGGAGAAAAAGAAAGTGTAGTCTATAACCTATTTTCTGCTTATTTAGTAATTCTTTTTTTTTTTTTAAAGGGAAGCTAAGCAAACAATTATCATCTATAGGACACTTCACCCTGTTTCTCCTTCTCAAGCCGAGTCTGCAGTAATTGTTTGCCAAGAAGAGATGTCAAGCCAAACTAAGTTAACTAATCTACACATTTATTTGTTTCACCATAAATGTGCTTATTTAATAATCTTGTAATCCTTGTAGGACTTGATTAGTCAATCTAGGTCTCTCAATATGAGTTGACCTGATCAAATAGGAAGTTATGAGATTATTAACTTTCTACAACTTTCGTTAGCTAGCCCATATATATATATATATATATGAGAATATGAGAAGTAAAACTAAGATAGGCATTATATTCCAGTTATTCTCAGTTTGTGTGAAAAAAGTCAAAAACTCATCATCTCTTTGCCAATTAAAATTCTACGAAATGAAAAGGCGTTCAAGTTGTGAAATCTAAGTTTAGAATATTCTAGCATTGTGAAATCGGGTTGGCGACAACTGAGGCAGTGAAACAAGTTCGGCGAACCCAGAGCATGCATGTTAGACTTATCTGACTACTCCACGTGTATGCATCGAAAAGGATTACTATACTTGTGATCTCTATAACTGTACTACTACAGACAAAGATCACCGAAATTATTAGTACTAAGTGACAATGCTCTTAATATTAAGCATCTAAGAATGAACTAATGACGATATGTATCAAAGACTAATGTTTTGATTCATTATTGGTGAGATACTAGTCATGGGTCAATAACTCTGTTAAGCACAATATTAGTTTTGATTAACTGTGTAATGCTATATTTTAACAATTAGTGGATAACTATTTAGCTAATTAATTAAAGAAAATAAGTTTGGTAAAATTAGTTGTTAGGTTAGTAAATAAATGTGATAATGCATGTTGGGAAATTAGGACGTATAACACACACTCACGGGGAATTAAAGTATGAGTAATGAGAAAAGAATACGCACAATTAAATGTAGTTCAGCCCTCTGTCTACATCCACGAAAACCTCCAATAGGTAGAAAAGAATACAAACTTAATAGGAATGTTTGCAAATATAGAAAAGTCTAAACCCTCCTTTATGGTGTTCTTATAATGGCTCCCTCTTTTAACCTCGATCTGTTATAAGACACACACCTTACGACTAATATAAGAGTCCTATTTATAGAAAGGATTTCCTTGTCCTCCAAGACAAGGGTTTCCTAATCTATCAATCCTACCATAACTAAGACTCTTATCATAACTGGAATTTTGACTCTCATTATTTCTCTTTCCTATTTTCAATATAAGCTTGGGCTTAGCACGTGAGCCACAACCCAACAATGCAAAACTTATCAGTCAACAACTAAGCTCGGACAAAGCACTTCTCAATTCTCGAAAGTCTATGAAAGAGAAAAATAGAGGATAGAATTACTTGGGACACTGGCATGGTGCAGGCCAAAGATACTCCAAAGCTCAAGTGAAGAAAGGTTTAACCAAGCTATAAAGTTGTGAATGTAATAGCTGAAAGCTGTATGATTATTGTCTGTGTTAAAGGTTTGGTTTTCATTTACTTCATTTTGTTTACACACAGTGTACAAATATATAGAGTACAAAAAGATGTTACAAAACCAACTAAGAATAAGTTTTGACCCATGTAAAATGGGATTCTAATCTACTCCTATAATTCCTCCACTATTAACTGCATTGACAACTCACGCCAACACTCCCTCAAGTTGGCGTGTATATATATATATATATATATATATATATATATATATATATATATATATATGGGATGCCCAACTTGCCAAGTGAGTCTTAAAAACTTTTTTTGGACACAGCCTTTGTAAGAGTATCTACTAGCTGCTCTTTAGATTTAACAAAAGGAAAATGAATTATTTTTTTCTTCAAGATTTGTTTGATGAAGTGTCAGCCCACCTTGTCATGTTTAGTATGATCATGTTGGATAGGGTTGTAAGAGATATCAATTACTGTTGATCATTATGACTTGGTGTGTGGAAATTAAAGCTTAAACTACAACCAAGTCTTAACCTACAAGTGTATGGGTCAGAAATAATATAACATGTGTGAGTGCAAGAATCGTCTCCATCAGGATGTTCCTTAGTTTGGTCTCTATATGCTCGTATACTTAAAGATTAGTTACGTTCATGTGTGTGCCTTCTTGGGGTGGAAGCGAGCTTGGGAAAACAAAAAATAAACCTAAACTATGGAGGAATAATAGGTGCCAAGCTAAGGAAAAGAAACGCAACAAGGTAGAAGGGGATCTAGGCTGATTGACTATTACAAATTAGCTTGGAACTATGACATTGATTTGGGTCTATCTATGGCTTAGGACTTTATTCTCGTTATGTTGATTAAGGCTCTTTTCTAACAACTATCTATTTTAGTATTGCTTCAGACTAGATGTGAAAGTCTACTAGAATTAACTAATACTAGTGGCTCAACCTATTACCCGGATTTAAAGCTAAAGGCCAGTTCCTTCTAGCCTACGCAATCCATGTTTAATACTTAACTTTTAATTGGCTTTAAAGCTAAAGGCCAGCCCCTAAGTGTCATCAAGGTTCAATTAACCAAAACTAACATAGGTGATTGATACTCTAGTTTAAAGTCTAACTTATTAGCTAGATTTGAAACTAAAGACTAATGTCACGCCCTGATAGATTCCTTCGACCTAGAAGCCTAGCTGGGAGGCCTTTACCCACACTGGTTCCATCATATGCCTCTTGTGCACTCACATGTGATGTTCATCTTACAGGTAATGTCATTGTCAACTCCCTCTACTGTTCATAATATTATGCTTGATACTTGTCAACCTAGTGTTGCTGGCTAACCCTGTCCTTAGCCTCGGTAGATTGGACACTGGGCAAGCCAATGGCACGCGGCCTATTACAAGTAGTATTAGAGCCAGCTCGCTAGCCCTCATTTAGCAAGGAGTAGAGATGGTGGCAGTTTGAGTATGGAAGTCTTGGCGCTACGGAAGAGGCAAGTTAGTGAGCTCCTTTGGTGGCTGCCGTTGGTACGTGTACTATTGTTGAATGACCCGGGGGGTTGGTCTTAAGTGGTCAACAGGTGCGTGCTTCAATGGCGGGTGGCAAGCATCTATAATCCAGGTAAGCCAGGATCGTTGGTGCTGCACGCACGAGGAAGATGTGGTGGATGTGCTTTAGCCGGGTGACTAGGAATTGACCAGTGCACTAGGGTCACCATTTTTAGGCCTGGTCTCGTAAAGAGGAGTCGTAGAAAAATAGTGTTGGTGGACTCGACACAAGTGTTGGTGACTCGGTTTAATGCAAGGACACTAGAGGATTGAGTATGGGAGTTTGTCACACCGCGATAGATTCCCTGGACCCAAAAGCCTAATTAAGAGGCCTCTAGCCACACTGGTCGCATCAAATGCTTATTGTGTGCTCACATGTGATGTTCGTCTTACAGCTAATGTCAACAACCTTCCTGGACTGTTCATATTGTTATGCTTGATACTTGTCAACTTGGTGTGGCTGGCTAGTCCTGTCCTTAGTCTCAGTAGACTGGGTGCCCGGTGGGCAAATGGCACATGGCTCGTTACAACACCCTTAGCCTATCTTAAGCATCGTGTGCGGCACTTAGACACTTTTCTAATGCAAAATTGGCTAAGTCAGCCTAAAATAAACTAACAAAGGAACTTTGCAAGGTGAAAAGTAAAGTAGCGAAATAAAGAGAGTTTGAGAAAATAATACTTGTATTGCTTCCAAATTTTCTATATGTCATACAAATGAAAAGCTAGGCTATTTATACATGTTTCCAATCTAATGAATGGCTAAGATCATTTCAATCTAATGGATAATATGAACTTCTAGACTATTCTACCCTAATAATGAGATATTTACAATCAATTATAATCAATAATCCCTCAAGGTAAAGGATTGACATTCTTTCAAATTCTTTACCATATCCACCCTATCTAGTATATCTTCTAGACCTTTTCCTAGAAAGATAGTGTCATGCATGTATCTCTACAAGCTTTGTCATCCTTGCCACATGGTTGCTGCCAGGCGTGTGCATTATTGGGGTAGCCTAGTGAGGGAAAGTGCCACACGTGCTTCCTTGCAAGCCTCAGTCTTGTCATCTTGCTGGCCATATGGCGTCTCTATCGGCGGGGCATGACATACTTCCCTACCTAATTCGGAAAACATCATCGTAGTGATCTCCTCATGATACTTTACAATCTTCTTCATAAAGTTTTCAAGAGAGTCCATTGGTCTTCAACTTGCCTCACTTACTGGTAAGCCCTCCTAATGCATCAAGTACTCATGTTAAGGTGGAGGTCCTCTTACGCAATCGGCTTCAATGAAATAGACTTCCCTATCACGAGGATCTATCATTGTGGCTGCTAGGTTCTTTGTGGTTGTGTCCTTCTTTCCTCGACTTAATGCCCTGATCATCTTGCTAGCTGATTCGTCAAGGTAGATTCTGGATTAACTGGCTTGGTCCATCTGTGGGTAACTGGTTTTGCACTTGGTCTTTAACTCTGTAGTGTGACAGTAAGGGTCCGTTGACTTGTTTCTACTTCAATTGGCTTCTTGCCCACCGCTTGGCTTCTTCAGAGATTGAGCGAGAGTTGGGTCTCGTCAACTGTGATTGCCCTACTCTTTTGCTTGGTAACATGTGTCGCGTCATATGAAAGTTCCATCTTTTTCTTAGGTGGTGCCTTCTTTTGTAACAACGATGATGTGGTCTCTTCCACCTTCCCATGGCCTTTGGCAACCTCTTTTAGTGTCTTGCCTGCCACTGCTCACCCCTATCCACCCCTTTCATGGCTTTTAAGCAAGCCCCTTATTTTGTCGAGCTACTTTGTCCACCCAGATGGTCGAAAGTTGCCTCTTTTCCAATCTAGCTTAGACCTTTGCCAGTATCATGCAGGGGGTATTCTCCTAAATGATCATCATATGTTCAAGGTAAGGTGTGGGGATGGCCTTTGCTTATTTAAAGAACTCCATACCAAGGACAAGCTCAAAGTCATCCATAGGTACTACCAACAAATTTAATCTCCTCTGCCAAGTACTGATAGTTAGAGAAACATTTTTCACCATACCTGTTGATGGTCACGGGGTTGAATTGACAGTCTTGAGGGACCCTTGAGACTTGTTAATGGTAAGTCCCAATCTCTTGGCTTCGTCTTCTACCATGAAATTATGAGAAGCTCCTCTGTCCAACATGGCCCTAAAAAGCTTTCCTTGAATCAATGCCTCTAGGTACATCAAGCCATCCCTTGATATGGCCCTTGGTGTCATCTTGGCATTCAAAGCATTCAGCAACTGAAGAGAATCAATTTATGCTTCACTGGTCTTCTCGCATTCTTCAATCATCATGTTGAGCGTTTCTCTTCTTAGACACTATCTCCGTGGATAGGAACCGAGACAAAAGTAGCACTTGATGGATCTTTTCTCTCTTTTCTCGTCCTTGTTAAAAGGTTGTTTCTCATGTCTTACCCTTGAAACCCTCGTCTTCCCAACATATTTCTCTCAAATCTTTCTAGGGTTTGGCGGGATCGTTCTTCTTCTTGAATTTTATCAAGGACTCAGCCATGGCAACTACTTAAGCAAATGTCCTAGGCTTTCTCATTCGTACTTCTTGTTGTGGGCATGGTTGAAAACCCTTGATAAAGTCATACATATGATCATAATCGGGCTTATTACGTACCTTGAGTTTAAAGGAGATATGTTCTTGAACGTATTGATGAATGGTCTTTATATGCTTCAGGACTATAAGCTTGGCACGAGTTTCCCATTCGGCCTCTACAGGATAGAATTAGGCATATACATCCTTCTTGAAAGCAATCCAAGTTGAAAGCTCCCTCTTGGCCTTTTGGAACTCTTGGTGTTTCATATGCCATCATAAAGCTGCATCCTCCGCAAAATAGAGTGTTGCAGTCCTCACATAGCTAGCATCTTTCTCCAACACAACCGCATCAAAATATTGTTTGATCTATCAAAAAAAGTTTTCCACCTCCTTGGCTTCGCACTTCCCATTGTAGGGACTAGGTCTTAGCACGTCCACCTTTTATGCATGATGGTAGGTTGACGTGTTGCAAGCTATTGCCTCTCTACACATAGTCCAATCCTTCTTCATCTCCTTAAGGATCTTGTATTACCTTGTATCTAATCGGTAAAGTTCTTCTTCTCATTCGGTGCTTGTTGAGCCATCACTTTTGTCATTTGCACTCAAGCTTGAAGCTTTTAGAGCTCTTCACGTAGGTCCTCCAAACCTAGTGCCTTCTCATCATAGAACCCAAGCTGTTGAAGCTTCTCCATGAACTCAGCAAGGGCCTCTTCTGCTCTTGTCAAACGTGCCTCAAAAGTGGCTTGCATATCTCAAGACTTTCCCCTCTTGTTGCCTTTAGATGCTATAGGTGGTAGGGCTTCCCTTCCCTTCTTCTCATGGCCAACTTTAGTGCCATTTTCAACACCTAAAGAAGACATCCTTCAAAGGAGCAAAATCACAAATACCTTGCGTATAACCTTGGCTCTGGTAACCGCTTGTAACGAGCCACGTGCCATTTGCCCACCCAGCGCCCAGTCTACTGAGGCAAAAGACAAGGCCAACTAGCCACACCGAGTCGACAAGCATCAAGTGTAACAATATGAATAGTCTAGGAAGGTTGACAACAACATTACCTGTAAGACGAACATCACATGTGAGCACACAACAGGCATATGATGCAACCAGTGTGGCTAGAGGCCTCCTAGCTAGACTTTTGGGTCTAGGGAATCTATCGGGGCATGACACTAGGCTATCTAAACTCGATTAAGTATAACATGTAACCTATTGATGGGATTTAAAGCTAAAGCCTACTCTATTAAGCAAAGTCATAAATTAAGCACAATCAAACATCATCTAAATAAGTAGATATAAGCATTTAACACACAAATTATACATGTATCTCTTTATTGTGGCATTTTATCGAACACATAGACATATTCGATTATCAAACACATAATCATGTTTGAATCAAGCCATAGGACAATATCAACAAGCATTTATTAAGAGCCATAAAAGAACTCAAATCAATTATTCAAAGCCCTAACCTAATTTACAACAAACAATCAACTCACGATTTAACATAATCAATAGGAAGAACAAAGAGAACTCCCTTAGAGCTGCTGCAAGTTCGAAGGAAATCACTCCCAATCCTTGTTACAAGCTTTAGTCCTTGCTTGGTTTGGTGTGTGCATGGTGTCATAAATTAATTATCTCTAAATAACAATTGCCCTTTTGAGTATGAAATACATATGGATATTACTTAGGTGATTACTTGCTGATACGGAGATCTCTTGGAGTAAAGCTTTCACTTGAAGTCTTGGAGCTTGAAGATTTGAAGACTTGAAGAAATTATTCTGGTTCTAGTTTATATTAAGTTGATCTTAGTAGATAAGCATTATCATGAGCTCAAATTCCACATTACATCTCATTAGCATATCTTGCATGTCCAAATAATTGTTTTATTGTGTTTTGGTTGTATGTTGGAATTTTTCTTGGTTATCTATTTGATCATCTTTTCTTCTAAACATGTTGTATGACATAAATGCTTGATACATATTTCACTCTTTGCTCTCTATAGATTTTCTCTATTTAGCAAAGCTTTTTGACTTAATTTACTTAGAACTTTATAAACTCTAATTGAAAATTATCTTGGATCCTAATTTCCATATGTATATATGTAAGTATGTGAGTATACAACTTATATCTATAAAGTATATGAGTATACAACTTATATCTATAACTATTTCTTACAGTAAAAGCTAAACAAAGTTGGATCTAGCTATAAAACATAGGGCATTAAGTGTGTTTGTCATATCTTGCTTCATTGGGAATGGTTTTATCCATATGTGTGTGTGTATATATATGTGTGTATGTGTGTCTATGTGTTTATGTGTATCTCTATATGTATCTTGCAGTACTTTCCAAATCTTGCCATCATAATGCTATAACTAGAGGTCCTTGAGTACTTTTAGCAAGTTGCATTGTATTAGGATTTATTCTCATGTATGATATATATGTATATATGTAATTTGCAATAAAATCTAAAATTTTTGCCTTGAAAAATGTGATCTTTGAGTGTTTGGTTCATCTTGCATTTATGAGAAAATATATATAAGTACAAGTTGGTGTCTTGAGCCTCCAAAGCCTACAAAAACGTGCTTGCACGCTCATTAGGTGAAAAAGTGACTTTTTATAGAAGTGATTGTAGCTTTTTTAGCATTTTTAGGTTTTTCTACACATACCGACTGAGAGAGCTAGTCGACCGATTTAGTCAACTGGTAGAACCAATTGTCTTTTTGCTTAGTCAGCTGAGCTTAGTGATCGACCGGTAAAGTCAACTAGTAGTTCTAGTTTGTTCACCTTTTGTAATGGTTAAGTAAGGCAGTCGATCGATAGTGTTGATTGGTAGTTGCATAAGTTTGTTTTTCAAAATATAGCCACTGGGGACGTATTTTTTTGGCTTTATAAATACTTGTTCTCTTTCCCAACACTTCAAGAACAATCTAAGCCTTCTTTGCAATCAATTACCATTCAAAGCACTCTTTATTACAATCTTCTATCATTTATATTCATTGATTGCTCATCATTTGCATTCATTGATCAAGTCATCTTGAGCTAATAAATTGCCTATTTACTTTGAGCAATATAGGAAGGTTTATATACCTTTTGTACTCTTGCTCTTAAGAGGTTTGTTACCAAACCATTGCACTATTCCATTGTTTAAACTTCCACTCTTTGGGGTAGACTAAGCTTATGATCAACCTAGTAAGGTAGAAAGTGAAGGGATTTGAAATCCTCAAGTGTTAAGAGAACACTTGCAGTCCTTATGGCAAAGTAAGGATTGTGATTATTGTTTTACTATTCTACAACGTATTAAGCAAAAAGCTGATTAATTAGTGAAGTTTGTGAAATCCTAAGGGAAACTTTAGGTAGTGGACTAGGCATTCAGGAGTTCAAACCACTCTAAATCACTACGTTTGATCTTCTAACTTTTAAACTCTTTACTTTCAAGTGTTACTGTCTTGAACTTGTTATATACTTATTGCGATCACTAATTACTTGTATTGCTTCAAAAAGAGTTTTTATTTGCTATTTGTGTCAATTAATCCAATTCACTCCCCTCTTGAATTCATTCTTTAGGCAACACATGGCATTAGAGCCTAAATCTCTGCACATAATTTGCATAATTTGTGTGATTATTTACAACATTGTGTGTTTTTGACTTAACCGTTGAGAACTAAAGATCATGGCACATACAATTCATGAAGGTCTTTCTACCACTAGAGTCCTACACTTTGATGATACTCATTATGCTCTTTGGAATGTTAGAATGAAAATATTTCTACAAGCAAATGATTATAATGCATGAAGAACCGTAGTAAATGGCCCTATCACCCCCACTAAAGAGGTTAATGGAGTTAGGGTTCCTAAACCAGAGGTTGAATGAGATAAAGATGATATAAAACTTGTTGAAGCCAATGCTAAAGCCATTCACTTTCTTTATCTCAACATGGATGCTACTGAGTTTAATAAAATCATTGGATGTACTAGGGCTAAGGAAATATGGGATCAACTAGAAGTTACATATAAAGGAACTAGTCAAGTTAAAGAAACTAGGATTAGCATACTTGCTGATAAAGATGAAATGTTTGCAATGCTTCTTGAAGAAAACATTGAGAAAACGTACTCTAGATTCATAGAAATTAAAAGTCTTTAAAATATCTTGGAAAATCTTATGAAAACTCTATGCTTGTTAGGAAACTTTTGAGAAGTCTATCATTGTCATGGCAACCAAAGATGATGGCAATCAAAGAAGCCAAGGACCTCAACAAGCTACCATTAAGTGAACTTGTCGGCTTGCTTATGACTCTTGAGTTGGAACTCAAAGAACTTGAGGAACAACTAAAGACTACAAAGACCATCGCACTCAAAGCCACCTACAAGATGATTCAACAAGTAAAAGTGAAAAAGAAGATGTTGAGGAGATTGCTATGCTCTCTAAATTCAAGAGGAGCGTGAGAAAGGAAAGATTCAACTCAAAAAGAGGACTAAAAAGAGTTATAAGTAAAGATGAATCTAGTAAAGAACTAATATGTTTTAAATGCAAGATATCAAGTCATGTCAAAACAAAATGCCCATTGAGGAAGAAGAACAAAAAGAGGTTCAAGAAGAAAGAATAAAAGGCAAGTTGAAGTGGATCAGAGTTAAGTGATGAAGAAAAGGACTCCATTAAGGAAGAAGTGGCCAACCTTTGTCTTATGGCAAGAGAAGATGATAAGGTAAGTCCCAATTATGCGTCTTGTGACGAAGATAAATGTTCATATGAAGAACTAGAAGAAATGTACAATGAAATGCTTGTTGAATTCAAGTTGTAAATAAAAACAAAAGCTCAAAAAGAATATTTCTACTCTTGAGTACAAGTTACATGACTCTTCTATCAAAAATGAGAATTTGAGAAAGGATTTGGAAATGAAGAAAACAAACATTGATTTACAAAATGAAAATGAAGAATTGAAAAAAAAAAGTGAAGGATTTAAGAGATGAAGTTGTTTTATAATTTACAAATGGAACCAAAATTTTGAATGCTTTACTTGGAAAACAAAGGTGTATTTTGACAAACTGGTATTGGCTATGATGCTTTAAAGAAACAAAAATTTTACATGAAATTCTTTGAAAACAAAGCAAATTTTTCACAAACTAGCACTTCAAAAGTGCAAAATGAGTTCCAAAATAAACATGATCATTACAAAAGGCATTTTTTAAAGGCATCGTCTACTAGTGCACCTAAAGTTTCTTGTAACTATTGTTGTAGAAATGGTCATGCTTCTCATAAATTTTTCATTAGAAAATGTGATGAAGAGAAATATAATGTTATGTGGTTCCCGAATAGAACTAAAGCTAATGTTCAAGGACCCAATAAGCCTTGGGTACCAAATCATGTTTGATTCAATTGTGTAGATTTGTCTTGCATCCTTCGGAGATAATGAAAGTTAGTTCTTGGATAGTGGATGCTTAAGGCACATGATGGGTGACAAGTCAAAGTTCATGTCACTTAAGGAGAAGAATGAAGGGTTTGTCACATTCAAGGACAACTCCAAAGGAAGAATCATTGACATTGGAGATGTTGGTAACAAATATAAACTATGTATTGAAAATGTGTTACTTGCCCATGGCTTGAAACATAATTTGCTTGGATTAGACAACTATGTGATAAACAATTGTTTGTTATCTCAAAGCTTCTTCATATGAAATTATTGATAAATGTGGTAGTGTTGTGTTTGTTGGTATAAGGCATGGTAATGTGTACATATTTGACTTTGATTACTTGCATGATCAAAATGTTAAGTGCTTAAGTGTTATGAATGAGAATACTTGGCTTTGGAATAGAAGATTAGAATATGCTAATTTGGATTTTATAAATAAACTTGCCTATCTTGAACTTGTAAAAGGTTTGCCTAAAGCCAAATATGTTGGTGATGTGTGTCATTTGTGCATGTTTGCATCTAGTTTTTGCAAACATATTTAAGGATGTTTAGAGTATAATTGAGTGCACTTAGTATAAAGTTTATGCATATTTGTAATATTTGTACGTAACGTATTTAGGTGCATAAATACTATACTAAATGTTATATTCCATGTTTTAGGGGTGTTTTGGAAAGGTTCAAGCTTATGCGAGGAAGAAATGAGCTAACGGATGAAGACCAGAAGAAAAGGAATAAAGAAGAGATCATTCTGATCCAGCCGGTCGAGCAAGAAAGAAGAAGGTCGACCGGGCGCTCCAGAGAATAAAAGATTTGAAGCCGGTCGAGTTCCTCAAGGTCGACCGGCCATTCCAGAGAGCATCATGATTGAAGCCGATCGAGCAAGAAAAAGGAGCTGGTCGACCGGCTAGGTCAACCGGCTGTGTGCTGAAGAAATCCATAAAAAGCTCGTTTCAGCTCATTTTCAGGGGAGGAACTTTTATTTCTTAAATCCTAATAAACCCTAACCCTTTACCCACTTCACAAAACACCCTAAACCACCATCTAAACCCCACACCAAGCTAGGATTGAAGCATTAAACAAAGATTTGAAGGATTTGTACGGATTTGGAAGCAAGAATTTAGGGAAGTTCTTCTTGTTCTTTCTCTATTTCTTGTAAATATGTTGCTAGATTAGGCTAGATTTAGGGTTGATTGTTGTTGTATATTAGATTAGGGCTTTGAATAATGGATTTGTGTAGATCTTTGGCTCTTAATACATGTTTATTTACATAAATTTATGGCATGATTCAATATGTCTATGTATTGGAATCAAACATGTCTATGTGTTTGTTAAAATGCCTAAGTGAATATGCATGTGTTATTTGTGCTTCAAATGCTCTTATCTACTTATATGGGTGATGTGATTGTGCTTAATCTCGTGGCTTTGCTTAGTAGAGTAGGCTTTAGCTTTAAATCCAGCTAATAGGTTACACGCTATGCTTAGTCGAGTTTAGGTGCTAGTCCTTGGCTTTAAATCCAGCCAAGCGGATAAGTTAACCTAGACTAGAGTATCCCTCACCCACGTTAGTGTTAGTTAATTGAGCCTTAATATCACGTAGTATTTAGGTGCTAGTCCTTGGCTTTAAATCCAGCCAAGAGGATAAGTTCTAAGCACGGATTGCGTAGGATAGGAGGAATTGGCCCTTAGCTTTAAATTCAGCTAACGGGTTGAACCACTAGTATTGGTTAAGAGAGCCCCCGATCAACACAACGGAAATAGAAGTCCCGAGCCTTAGATAGACATCATCTGCTATCATAGCCCAAGTCTTGTTGCAATGCAATCGCCCTAGGTCCCCTTCTTCTTTATTAGTGTTTCCTTCCTTAGTTTGGTTCCTTTAAGTTCCTCCATAGATTAGTTTTTATTTTGCTTTTTTCGAGCTCCCTTCCATCTTAAAGTAAGTACACACACGCACGTAGCTAGTTTAAGGCACCCGAGCACATAGGGACTAAACTAAGGTAGCCTCCCTGTGGATTCGACCCCGCACTTGCACACACTGTACTACACACGTCTCGTGCACTTGCGGGCTATTTACGCTTGTGCTCAAATAGCGATATCAGTTGGAAATAATGTGTATTGTGCATGCAAACTTGGAAACAAACTGGGACTCTTTTGAAAGTAAGAAAGTAATTTCAACTACTAGACCCTTTGAATTATTGCATATGGATTTGTTTGGACCAAATAAAGTTACTAGTTTGGGTAGAAAATTGTTTGCTCTTTTGATTATTGATGATTTCTCTAGATTTATATGGGTAATCTTTCTTACACACAAAAATGACACACCAATTGAGTTTACAAAATTTTGCAAACATGTTCAAAATGAAAAAGATTATTTGATTTCAACTATTAGAAGTGATAGATGTACCAAATTTACAAATCAAACTATGAAATCCTTTTGTGATGAAAATGGTATCTCACACAATTTTTCGACATCAAAAGCACGACAAAAAAATGGAGTTGTTGAAAGGAAAAATAGATCTTTACAAGAAATGGCTAGAACAATGCTGATTGAAAATTATTTTCCAAGTTATTTTTGGGCCAAGGCCATAAACATTGCATGCTATGTGATTAATCGTTGTATTAGTCAAAAAGCTCTTGACAAAGCCCCTTATGAACTTTGGAAAAGGAGAAAACCAAATATTTCTTATTTGAAAACTTTTGGTTGTGCTTGCTTCATTTTGAATTGTTGGGGAAAAACATGCAAACACGAAGAATATGAGAAGAAAATGGATACAAGAGAATTATGAGGTTCGGCCTTAAAGCCTATGTCTACGGGCAGCAGAGAATAATTTATTATTGATCACGAATACTACAAGGCTTACTCTAGTTTCTCTCACACCCATAATACTATGTCCTAACCTCTATTTATAATACACAAGTATCCTAATCAATACAAGGAAAAGGAAACAGTATACTACAAGAAAAATGACACATATTAATTATGTACTGTAATGGTAATAAGCAAATAAGATAAATGCTAATAAGGAAATTTGCTATTCTTGTTGCCTAAGAATACGGGTCACATTCAACAAATCTCTACCTTGGCATGTATTCGCTCCAATCAACACACCATCGTCCCTGTTGCCAACTGCCTCTAAGGGCTCAATGCTCCACACCGTAAATAGCAACCAAGTCCAAGCAATGCTTGAACTTGCTGACTGGAACCACCTTAGTCATCATATCTGCTGGATTCCCATGAGTAGAAATCATGGTCCCTTGTGATACAACATCTCTGATAAAGTGATATTTGATGTCAATGTGTTTAGTCCTCTCATGATACATCTGATTCTTCGTCAGATGG
This sequence comes from Cordia subcordata, assembly GCA_028554755.1. NCBI lineage: Eukaryota > Viridiplantae > Streptophyta > Magnoliopsida > Boraginales > Cordiaceae > Cordia > Cordia subcordata. Next base: position 14,307,612 of record JAPTOF010000008.1, read on the forward strand.
ATTGCATTCTGGCTATCACAAAAGACTATACTTGTATCTTGTTGTAGTCCAAGATCACGAACCAGGCCTTGTGATCACATGGCCTCCTTCACAGCTTCGGCAATTGCCATGTATTTCGCCTCAGTAGTCGACAATGCCATAGTAAACTGTAATGTCACTTTCCAACTGATAGCACATCCAGAGAGAGTAAATACGTAACCCGTTAGAGATCTTCTCTTATCAAGGTCACCTGTAAAGTCTGAATCACAATAACCTACCAACCTCGCGCAATCTCTAGTCATTTTGCTAAATAGGAAACCTACATTCGCAGTGCCACGCAAATATCTCATTATCCATTTCACCGCTTCCAAGTGTACTTTCCTAGGTGATGCCATATACCTGCTCACAACACTAATTGCATATGAAATGTCAGGACGAGTACACACCATAGCATATATCAAGCTGCCAACAGCACTCGAGTATGGAACACGAGACATATGCTCCACCTCCTCCTCGGTTTTAGGCGACAAATCTGCAGATAACTTGAAATGAGCAGCAAGTGGCACACTAACAGGCTTAGCTTTATACATCCCGAAACGCTTCAACATCTTCTCAATATAACTCTATTGAGACAAGAATAGCTTCCCAGCATTTCTATCCCTGCGAATCTCTATGCTAAGAATCTTCTTTGCTGCTCCAAGATCCTTCATCTCAAACTCATCACCCAGCAACTTCTTTAATTCGTCGATGGCAGACATGCTTTTACCTGCAATAAGCATATCATCGACATACAAAAACAAGTCCACAAACGAACCATCTGGAAGCTTCTTGAGACACACACAACTGTCATAGGCACTCCTTGTGTATCCAACGCCTACCATGAATGTGTTAAATTTCTTGTACCATTGTCAAGGTGACTGCTTCAACCTATACAAGGACTTCTTCAATTTGCAAACATGGTTCTCCTTACCAGGAACTACATACCCCTCTGGTTGACTCATGTAAATTTGCTCTTCAAGATCACCATGCAAAAATGTCGTTTTTACATCTAGTTGCTTAAGGTCTAAGTCATGAAGAGCAACCAAGGCAAATAAAACCCTGATGGAACTATGCTTCACAACCAGAGAGAACACTTCATTGAAGTCAACACCCTTCCTTTATGTATAGCCTTTTGCCACCAATCACGCCTTGTATCAAGGACCTTCAACCCATAGAGTACCTTTCTTTTTCTTGTAAACCCATTTGCAACTGACAACTCGCTGTCCCTTAGGCAATTCAACAAGCTCCCAAGTTTGATTCTTCTGAAGAGACTCAATCTCCTCACCCATGGCACTTACCTACTGAGTAAAATCTTTTTTATATATAGCCTCTTTGTACAAATTTGGCTTATGTCCTTCAATTGTTTAGGCAACAGTCAAAGCATAAGCAATAAGATCAATGTATCCACACCTTTGAGGCTTTCTAATCTGTCTCCTTTCTCGCCAAGTAGCAATGCTATACTTCTGTTGTTCAAGTACATTTTGATCATGCACCTCAGTTGATTGAGTCGGCTGAACTGGACTGCTACTACTGCTAGATGGAACATTTGGAACATCAGCAAATACCTTCACCTGCTCTTTGACACCGTGGTCTAAACTGCTTTCTCCTTTTCTTGGTCTAATAAAGCAGACTCATTGAATGTGACATCCCTGCTGACGAGGAAACCTAGAGACTTTGGATCTCTGAACCACAACCTGTAACCTTTCCTCTCGGACTCATAGCCTAGGAATATGTATTTCTTTGCCCTTGACTCCAACTCGTCATCCTTCACGTGAGCATATATAGGGCAATCGAACACCCTTAATCGAGAGTAGTCAGCAGGCTTACCGAACCATAACTCAAAAGAAGTTTTCAATTCAATAGCTTTAGATGGAGACCTATTCACCAAGTAGCACACCGTATTAATGGCTTCAGCCAAAAAGTCTTGACTCAAGCTAGAATGGGAGAGTATACAACGAGCTCTCTCCACTAGAGTTCTATTCATGCATTCTGCAACTCCATCCTGTTGTGATGTCCCGACACATGTGCGGTGTCTCACAATGCCATGTTTCTTGCAAAACTCATCAAACTCTTTATTGCAGTATTCCAACCCATTGTCAGTCCTAAGACGCTTAATTTTTTTTACCAGTATGTTTCTCAATCAATGTCTTTCACTCGAAAAATGTTGGAAATGCCTTATCTTTAGTTTTCAAGAAGTATACCCACACCATCTGAGAGTATGCATCAATGAAAGTGATGTAATACCTGGCACCTTTCTTGGAAGGAACTTTATTTGGACCCCAAAGATCAGAATGAATGTAATCAAGGGTACCTTTGGTATTCTCCTGTCCCTTGCTGAACTTCACCCTGGTTTGCTTTCCAAAAACACAATGCTCGCAGAATTCAAGCTTTCCCCTTCTTTGCCCATAAAGCAAATCCCTCTTGCTCAGCTAGGTCAGTCCCCTCTAGCTCGTATGGGCCAACCTTTTGTGCCATAAATACGTGGTGTCATTATCATTCTCTTCGGATGCAACAACTGCAACACCTGTAACCGTACTACCTTAAAAAACATATAGGCCGCATGTCAAGTTCCTTTTCAAGAGCACAATTGCATCTTTGGTCACCTTTAAGACACCATTCTCACTATGGAATTTGTACCCATGAGAATCCAAACACCCAAGAGAAATCAAGTTTTTCTTCAGCTCTATTACATGCCAACACTCGAGAGATCTTGTAATACCATCAAACATCTTGATATTTGCAATGCCCATTCCTTCCACCTTCAATGAAAAATCATTGCCTAGAAAGACTTTCCTTTCTCTTTTGGAATAAGAAGAGAACCAGTCACGCCTAGGACACATATGGAATGTTGCACCAGTATCAAGAATCCATTGATTATGCCACTGTGATGCACTCACAGTCAAAACATCCCCAGTACTACTCGAGTTTTCCCCATCACTGTCAGTACTCTCCACCACATTGGCTGAATTCTCCACCTTTTTCAATTTTGGACATTCTTTCTTAATGTGACCTTTCTCACCACACTCAAAGAATCGTAGCTTTCTTGCTCTTGATTTTGACCTTGACTTGCTTTTCTTTCTACCTGAAGATCCCCCTCTATTCTCTGATCTCTCTTTACTCACTAAAACCTCCCCATGAACTTCTTCTCTATGTCCCGAAATATGTGTTTGAAGATCCTTCAATTTTAATGAAGCAATCACATCTTCAAAGGTAATTTTATCCCTCCCATACAACATAGTGTCCACAAAGTTCATATATAAAGGTGGTAAGGAGCATAATAGATCATAGATTGGTCTCTGTCATCAATTTTAATACCTACATCCTTCAAAGCAATAAAGCAAGAGGTAAACTCATAAAGGTGTTGTTTTAGCGATATACCTTCTTTCATTCTAAGATGATACAATCGCTTCTTCAAGTAGAGGCGATTTGTGAGAGATTTAGATGCATACAATTCCACCAAAGTATTCCAAGCCTCAACTACTATCGTCTTCTTAGTAATCTCTAGCAATACTTCATTCCTCACGGACATGTGTATTGCACTTAAGGCTTTCTCTTCGAGTTCTTGTCTCACTGCTGGTTCCGTCTTCTCTGAGATCACTTCTTCAATGACTTTCCAAAGTCCTTGCATTGTCATAAATGCCTTGAATCTGATCCTCCATAGACTGAAACTCATTTTCTCGTCAAACTTCTCAATTTCAAACTTTCCACCTGTGGAAGGCATCTTCGTTTGCACAAAACTTGCACTTTAGGATTGAATTTGCTCAACAGATTCAGCATGTCGAAAAAACCTTAGAAACACCCCCGGTCAACACGGTCAAAGTCAAACCTATTGATCAAAGTCAACACCATCCCTAAACACGTACTTCAGAGCAGAATCTAGAAAAACAGGCACGTCAAAAAATATAGGGTAAGGCTCTAGTCAAACCTAGTCAACCCTCAGTCAATGGTCAATGGTCAACGATCAAAGTCAAACCCCGATTAACGTGGTCAACATGGTTAAACTAGTCAAACTGGCCAGAATTTTTTTTTTTTTGGTTTCTGGACTCAACAGCAAGGCTCCAAAGGAAATAAATTTTTTTTTTGGTCTTAAAATAGAAGCTCAACCCAAAAATATTTTCCTTTTACCTTTTGATTCAACTAAGCCCAAACAAAAAAAAGTTTCAAAGCCCAACACCCAAGACCCAAAAGACCTAACCAAATCTAGACAAGGCCGCTACCCAGGCCTAATCCAAAGCACCAAACCCAAACCCTAAACCTGCTTTACAAACTTGAACCAATTCCCAAAAACTAACCTCAAGAGCTCGCGAACTCTATCTTCTTCTCTTGTTCTTCAAAGCCAAACAAGAACCACGACCCGCCGATGTAAGCTTCCGCTTTAGCCACCAACACTCAACGTAAATAGCACCAGAGCACTCATTGCCGAGCAAAGACCTTTGTTTGGTTTGAACAATTTTGGTTTTACAGTGAGTTTTGATTTTTCCTTTTTCCCTCAAGTAGCTGATTAATACCTAAGCTCTAGATATCAGTTTGTTGGGGAAAAACATGCAAACACGAATAATACAAGAGAAAATGGACACAAGAAAATTACGTGGTTCAGCCTTAAAGCTTATGTCCACGAGCAGCAGAGAATAATTTATTATTGATTACGAATAATACAAGGCTTACTCTAATTTCTCTCATGCCCATAATACTATGTCCTAGCCTTTATTTATAATACACAAGTATTCTACAAGGAAAAGGAAACAATATACTATAAGGAAAAGAACACATATCAATTATGTATTGCAATAGTAACAAGCAAATAAGGTAAATGCTAATAAGGAAATTTGCTATTCTTGTTGCCTAAGAATACAGGCCACATTCAACATGAATGAAAAAATAATGTTAGAAATTTTGATGCAAAATCCGATGATGACATATTTCTTGGTTATTCCTCATCTAGTAAATCTACAATAAGAGGACCATGGTTGTTGAAGAAACTATCGATGTAAAATTTGATGAAGGTTGCTTAGATTTTAAACGTGATGATATTGATATTGTTACTATTCAAAATAATTTCAATAATCTTGACCTAGATAAAGGAAATGAAACTAACGATACATATCATGAGGATAAACAAGATGAGCATAATGAGCAAAGTGTTGAACAACATGATATACATGATAAGCGTGATGATTTGCCTAGAACTTATAAATTTGTTGGTTATCATCCTCCTACTCAATTTATTGATAGACCCTTTAAGGGTATGGCTACTAGATCATTATTAAGGAATATATGTAATCATCTTGCTTTCTTGTCTCTAATTGAACCCAAAGATGTGCATGATCTTTTCTTGATAATTGTTGGATAAATGCTATGCAAGAAAAACCTAATAAATTTGAAAGAAATAATGCACGAAAACTTGTAGAAAGGCATAGAAATCAATCAATTATTGGAACTAAATGAGTTTCTAGGAATAAGTTAGATGAATCCAACATAATAACTAAAAACAAGGCTAGATTAGTTGCACAAAAATATAAACAAGAAGAAGGAATTAATTATGATGAAACCTTTGCTCCTGTTGCTAGACTTGAATCTATTAGAATGTTACTTGCCTTTGCATGCTTTATGAATTTCAAATTGTACCAAATGGATGTAAAAAAAGTGCTTTCTTGAATGGTTATATTGATGAAGAAGTATATGTTACTCAACCACCAGGTTTTAAAGATCCTATCCATCTTAACCATGTGTCTAAAGCCTTGTATGGACTAAAGCAAGCACCTAGAGCATGGTATAAAAGACTTAGTAGATTCGTGATTGAAAATGGCTTCACAAAAAGTAAACTCGACTCAAAATTGTTTGTAAAGCATAATGGAAAAGATTTATTAATTGCACAACTCTATGTTGATGATATCATATTTGGTGCTTTTAATGAATCTCTTGTGAAAGTTTCTTCAAGTGCATGCCTAGTGAATTTGAAATGAGCATAATAGAAGTTCAATTTCTTCCTTGGAATTCAAATCAAACATTCAAAGAAAGGAATCTTGATCAATCAAAATAAATACACGAAGGAACTACTCAGATAGTTTGGCTTTGATAGAGCAAAAGCGATTGAACACCAATGAGCACCTCTGCCAAGCTTGATAAAGATGAAAATGGTAAGCTGGTGGATAAAAAGTGGTATAGAGGTATAATCAAAGTTACTTTACTTAACCACCTCTAGACCCAATATAATGTTTTTCATATGCATGTGTGTTCGTTTTCAATCTTGTCCTAAAGAATCTCATATACTTGCTATTAAGAGGATTTTTAGATATTAAAAAGGAACTCAAGAATTAGGCCTATGGTATCCTAAGGGAACTAACTTTGAACTGTTAGGATATTCTGATGCTGATTTTGCTAGTTGTAAGATTAATAGGAAGAGCACTAGTGACACTTGTCATTTTCTAGGAAATTGCTTAATTTCTTGGTCAAGGAGAAAACAAAATAGTGTAACACTGCCCACGGCCAAAGTAGAGTATATTGCAATAGGAAATTGTGTTGTTCAAGTTCTTTGGATGAGACAAACCTTTCTTTCTTGACTTTGGTGTGATATTTGAGCACGTTCCTATTAGGTGTCACAATACAAGTGTTAATAACCTCTTTAAAAACCCAATTTAACACTCTAGGACTAAGGATATAGAGATGGACATTATTTTATATGTGGTCAAGTGCAAAAAGTTGATGTTGTGCTTAATTTTGTTGATTTTCTACATCAATTACCTGTTATTTTCACCAAGCAATTGAACGCAAATCAATTTTTGAGTATTAAAAGGGAGTTGGGCATGTTAAAAATGTGAAAATCAAATTTTTATACATTTTGTTGGCACCAACCAAAATTATTGGTTGACTGGTATGTCAGCCAGTAAAGGTGCTTACAATCTGGAAGTACCGGCCGAGAAGTGCCGGTCAAGAGAAGCAGTGTACTGGTCGACCGATAGTCACGATTTTAGTCTTTAAAGCTAGGGTTTCGTTATTTTAAATTTTCTCAAAACTCTTTACAATCTCTTGCTTTCTCTCTCAGATTCCTTTTTTCCAAAACTCAATCCTTGGTGTTTTTCTCTCAAATCTTTTTCAAAAAATCAACATCCACTTCTCAAAACCTTTTATTTCATCTCCAAGCTCTTTCCTTCTCAAATCAAAATCTCTTCAACTTTCTCCAAATATCTCTGTGGCCAATACAAGGGGTGAAGGCAAATCTCAAGTATCATCATCCAAAGGAAAAGAAGTGGCTAGCTCTTCATGTGCAACAGGCACCCAACTACGAAAAAGAGAATCATCTCTTGAACCATCATACATTTCTCCAACTGAAAGAACGACTACTTTGGAAAGAGAATTCTTCCAAGTAAAAGATTCATTCCAAATGAACTTCAGCACTTGCCCATTATTCATTTTGTACTGAGAATATATGGATGAATCTAATGACTATTGAGGAAACATAATATCCTATAGGCTTGTTTAAGAGTTTATGAAAATCTACACTCGAACACTCTGTATGGAAAAGTATCGTCTACTATGCGAGGTGTCTACTTTGAGTTAATTGAATTAGACATTAAGAGCATGTTTGATATTCCTCTTTATGATGAGAAATTTCCTGTGTTCGCATTTAGAGAATTTCCACCTCATCCAGACGGTGAGTGTATACAAAATATTTATACCTTTGTTTGGGAAAGAAATCCACCTGCTCAAGAATTTCCTTTATTGACTGATGTTTGTCCTGAATATAAGGCACTTATAAAGCTTTCCAAGAATAATGTTGTGCCTAAAGACACTCATGACAAAGAGATTTATAAAGTAGAAGCATATTGTCTTTATCTGTTGTACCATAATAGAAGAATGAACCTCGCTGAAACTATCCTTACCTACATGAAGAATTTTATCTTCAAGACCATAGTATTACCATTTGAGATGGCCTTAACTAGAATTTTTAAAAGAAAAGGGATCATTCTTGAAGGTACACCACGTAGACTTTTCAACCACATGTGGCGTTTAGATTTACGATCTCTTAAATACATTGAATTTTATTTTCAAAGAGGTCAATGGATGCATCAAGCTGAATGTGAGGCATTAACTCAAAATGAAAGGGATATCATCTTACATCGTATTACTAATAAAACAACATTTAACTATCCGAATGAAGATGAAGATAATGATGAAGAAGGATTTGATGCTAATGATATTGCAAATTTACTGGATGGTAATGATGGAAATGAGGTGAGAGATCAAGAAATGGAAGAAGTTGAAGAAGAGAAAGATAATGAGAAAGCACGAGCTGAATATAATGAAAAACCAAGCCAAAATTGACTAACTAATCTACACATTTGAAAGATCAACATTTGTTTGCCTCACAGTAAATGTGCTTATTTAATAATCTTATAATCCTTGTAAGACTTGATTAGTCAATCTAGGTTTCTCAATATGAGTTGACCTGATCAAATAGGAAGTTGTCAGATTATCAACTTTCTACAACTTTCATTAGCTAGCCCATATATATACGAGAATATGAGAAGTAAAACTAAGATAGACATTCCAGTTATTCTCAGTTTGTGTGAAAAAAAGTCAAAAACTTTTCTTCTCTCTGCCAATAAAAAGTATACAAATGAAAAGGCGTTTAAGTTTTGAAATCCAAGTTTATAATATTCTAACATTGTGAAATCGGATAAGTGACAACTAAGGGAGTGAAACAAGTTTGGCAACCTCATAGAACATGCATGTTAGACTTATCTGACTACTACATGTGTATGCATTGAACAAAATTACTATATGTGTGACCTCTATAACTGTACTATTACAGACAAAGATCGCCAAAATTATTAGTACCAAATGACAATGCTCTTAATATTAAACATCTAGGGATGAACTAATTAATGACAATATATATCAAAGACTAATAATGTTTTGATTCATTATTGGTGAGATACTAGTCATGGGTCAACGACTCTGTTATGCATAATATTAGTTTTTGATTAACTCTTTAGTGTTATATTTTAATTATTAGTGGATAACTATTTAGCTAATTAATTAAAGAAAATAAGTTAAGTAAAATTAGTTGTTAGGTTAACGAATAAATGTGATAATTTAAAACTTATTAGTCAACAACTAAGCTCGGAGAAAGCACTTCTTGATCTTCGAAAGTCTGTGAAAGAGAAAAAAGAGGATACAGTTATTTGGGATACCATCATGGTGCCAGTCAAAAACACTCCGAAACTCAAGTCAATAAAGTGTTCACCAAGCTATAAAGCTATGCATGCAATAGCTAAAAGTTGTATGATTGGTGTGTGTTAAAATGTTTGGTTTTCATTTGTTTCACTTTGTTTACACACAACATATAAATATACAGAGTAAAAAAAAGATGTTACAAAACCAATTTTAGTATACACAATCTAAGGTTAAGAATAAGTTTTGACCCTTGTAAAATGGGATTCTAATAATCTACTTCTATAATTCCTCCACTATTACCTAAATTGACAACTTACACCAACACTCCTCCTCAAGTTGGTACATATATATCTAGGGCTTGTTTAGATTAACTTTTTTCAAGAAAAAATATTTTTTTCTCGGAAAAGTTATATTAAATTTGCAATAATTATTTGATTCAACTTTCAAAAAAACTAAAACTCTAAAAAAAGCTCAAATATAACTTTTTTTTAGGAGTTAGAATTTTCATTTTCTCAAAAAATTATTTTTCAAAAGTTATTTAAAAAAATGCTTTTGAAAAAAGCTAATCCAAACGGACCCTTAGATGCCAAACTTGACAAGTGAGTTGTAAAAACATTTGCTGGACACATTCTTTGTAAGAATATATACTACCTGGTCTTCAAATTTAACAAAAGGAAAACGAATTATTTCTTCTTCAAGATTTTGTTTGATGAAGTATCGGTCCCCTCGACATGTTTTGTATGATCATGTTGGACAGTGTTAGACTATCTCCAACAACTCCCTTATCTTTTCCCCTATATTTAAGTGTTTTGAATCACTTTTTAAATTTTAGAATCCCCTATTTTTAGTTGTATTCCAATAGTTCCCCTAATTTTCACTAAACACTAAATTTATGGAATCCCTATTTCAGTTTCACACTAACAGTTCTCCTATTATAGGGGTCCTATATTTTATTTTGCTCTAAAACACATCATTAATTTAATTAAACACATTATTTAGTATATTTATTATTATTATAATTATTTATAAGAGTATTATATTTTTAATTATTAATTTTTTATTTATTCTTCATTTTTTACATTAAAAATATATTGTAACTACTTAACATTTTTGTTAATTAATAAATATTTTATTTTTTAAAATATTAAATTTATTTTTAAAATTTTTATTAATATTATTTTTTATTTTGTATAATTCTTGACTATGTTATATTGTTTATTTTGTTTTATTTGTTTAAATTAGTCATTTTTATGTTATTTTTTTTGTCAATACAAGCTTTATTTTTTATCGGTTCTTTCTTCCACGTCTTGTTTTTGTCAATGCGAGCTTTATGTTCAATTGGTTTGTTTTTAATTATTTATAAGAGTATTATATTTTTAATTATTCTTCATTTTTTACATTAAAAATATATTTTAACTACTTAACATTTTCGTTAATTAATAAATATGTTATGTTTTAAAATAATAAATTTATTTTTTAAATTTTTATTAATGTTATTTTTATCTTGTATAATTCTTGACTATGTTATATTGTTTATTTTATTTTATTCGTTTAAATTAGTCATTTTAATGTCATTTTTTTGTCAATACAAGTTTTATTTTTAATCAGTTGTTTCTTTTATGTCTTGTTTTTGTCAATGCAAGCTTTATGTTCAATCGATCATTCCTTTTATGTCATGTTTTGTCAATACAAGCTTTGTCTTTAATCGGTTAAATCTTTTTTATGTCTTGTTTTGTCAAATACAAGCTTTATGTTTAATCAGTCAAATCTTTTCTATGTCTTGTTTCGTCAAATACAAGCTTCATGTTTAATCGGTCTAATATTTTATATGTCTCATTTTGTCAATATACACTTTTCATTTAATTAGTCAAATCTTTTTATGTGTTATATTGTCAATCAACTTTATGTTCCATCACTCATTTCATAATTTTTTGTCTATGATGGTTAGTGAGACTTAAAGGCTGTATATGCTCATGCAACAGGCGTCTCAAAGTGCAATTCGAAATTCATTAGCTTTCTTTCTTGTTTTTCTTGTAATACTTGAAACCATTTTTCTCTCAAAGTGAAACAAGCTTTTATCACATTTCATGTCCAAAGTTATGGATTCCAATTATCGATGTATGGAGTATTTTGATTCTTCTGACTTTGAGGAGCTTGTGTTACTTCAATTGTTGGCTGATGAAGATCAATGCTTACGAGACAACAACATATAAGTCTAGGGATGGAACTACATATGCAGGTCCCCTTCTTTCTCCCAATTTTTTTTTGTACGAGATAAACACAGAATTTGAGTGATAAATAAGCATGTAATTGATTTGATAATTATTTGTTTAGAATAAAAAATTAATTTAATAAATAGTAATTTAATTTATTTTTTTACATTGATCTCTTCACCATTAACCTTTCATATTTATCTTCTTCATTTTAGATTTTGGCAATTTTAGCTTTTTTTTTTTCATGGAAAAGGGGTGTTTCTTTTTGAGATTGTATTGGTTGAAAGCAAATTCACAAAGAAGAGGGGGCATTGATTGTCCCCTCTTTTTATCCTAAGATGAGGGTTTTGCAATTTTAGTTGAACAATCTTCAACTCTCTCTTTTTGGATAACACGTAAAATGTCTTCTCCTTCCCTCTCTACATAATTTTATTTTTTGTCATTTTTTGAATTGGAGAACAAAATAAGAATTTTTTTTCTCTATAATCTTGATAGTGGATTAGGATACTTTTTGGTCTCTACTCTCTTCAATCTTACTAGAGTAATAGCTTAGTTGCTACTCCTAATACTTTTGGTCTTTCTTCTATATTTTATTAAGATCTCTTCTCTTTGTGCTTCATATTTGGCCCCCTCTAATATCTCATTCAGGGTCCGTCCCTATGTAAGTCGTGGTTCTATCCATGGTCATGCTTTCTTATGGTGAGATAGGGTTCAAGGTCATGAAAGACTCTATCACGACTATTTTTTGGAAAATCCTATTTATCTTAATAATATTTTTCGAAGGAGATTTTGGATGAGTCGTTCATTGTTTCTTCAAATTCAATCTTTAGTTGACGCATATGATCCATATTTTGTTCGAAAACAAAATTCTGTTTCACATTGGGGTTTGTCTTCCTTGAAAAAAGAACCACCACATTAAGGATTCTTGCATATGGATCTATTGTAGATTCAGTGCACCCGTAGAGATTTTGAGAAGATTCGTTAAAGCAATGGTGGAAATATTTTCTGATGAGTACTTGAGATCACCAACGGAGAGTGATGTTGCTAGATTGCTAGAAGTTGGAAATCAAAGAGGCTTTCTAGGAATGTTGGGATCTGCATGCATTGGAAATGGAAGAATTGTCCGACTGCATGGAAATGCATGTATACTGGTCATATTCAAGAACTGACAATTATTTTAAAAGCTTTGGCTTCTTATGATCTTTGGATATTACATGTCTTTTTTGGTTTGTCTGGTTCTCTCAATGATATAAATGTTTGGAATGGTCATCAATCTTTACTGAATTAGCTGAAGGATGAGCCCCTAAGGTCAATTATACGATTAATGGACATAACTAAATGATGGGATATTATCTTGCTGATGGTATTTACCTATCTTGGGCAATGCTTGTTAAAACTATATCACTTTCATAAGGCAATAAGAAGAAATATTTTGCTGCAGCTCAAGAATCAGCTAGGAAATATGTGGAGCATGCATTTGGAGTATTTCAAGCTCAATTTGTTTTGTTCATGGCCTTGCATGGTTTTGGGATGTTGACAGTCTCAAAAATATCATGACTGCATTTATTATTATGCATAACATGATTATAGAAGATGAAAAAGGCATTAACAACTTAGATTTCAACTATGATTCTACTGGTGAAAGTTCAAATTTAGTAACCTCACAAGAACAGACAACTAATCGTATTGATTTTATACAAACTTATTATTGTATTCGTGATCGAGAGGTTCATAGCCAACTACAAGCCGATTTTGTAGAACATTTGTGGAAATTACATGGAGGTGTGTGAGCTAATTTGTATTTTCATGTAAGTAATTAAAGTTGAATAATAAAGTTTTTTATTCCAATAAAAGTATGTTAGATAAATATTAAATTCTACACTAGAACAAATATTTAAATTCTTCATAACTTCATAAGAAGCCACTTTGTTTTATGATTTCTTGTTGCTTCTTTGTCCAATATTCGACTTCCATTGGAGTCATCTTCAAAAAATCTAGTGAAATAATTCTCTCCTCGTACTCTCGATTCAATCTCTGCATTCTATCTTCATGTTGCTCTTCATCATTTGTTGAATTATTTTTGTAGCTGGAGAATCTAGGTCATTTGCCATCATTGCTTTATTCTTTCTCTTACTCAGTCTTTCTTTTTCAGCACCTCAGTAAATATCTTCTTGGATAGAGAAATTATTTTTCCATGATGCTCTCTTTTTTATAGATTCTAACTGTGTAAAGAAGGAAGTCATAGGAGTTGATCCCATAGCGGGTTCATTCATGTCTACAGTTGAGCCGAATGCAACTTCATCTTCATCAAAATTTGAATTCCCATGAAGCAAATTTGTAAAGTAGGTATTTTTTTGTGAGTCAATCTATAAAAACAAAGACTAAAGTTAGTATCATGATGATGATGATGATGATGATGATAATAATATATTTATTATTATTATTATTATTATTATTATTATTATTATTATTATTATTATTATTATTATTATTATTATTATTATTATTATTATTATTATTATTAATATAAACTACAATTTATAGCATAATGTACATTCTTGGAAAAAATTATAACTAAAACACTTAAAAAAATAATTAAAAATCAAATAATAAATAAAGTTTAAAAAGGTAATGAAAAAAGTATATGACTACAATTGTAATAAAAAAAAAGTTAGTGGTTTAAAATTATAATTAATATACTAACTAAATTTAATATAATCTTAGAAGAATATATATATACACATATACACACACACACACATACATACATACATACATATATATATATATATATGTAAATCCTAAACCTAATCCAAACACTCCTTTTCTACTCCATCTGCGCCTCCAACAATGAACATCTCCCCCTCTTCCATCGATCAAAAAAAATTATCTTCTTCCTCTTCTTCTCCTCCCTCTTCTCCTCCACCCTCTTCTTCTACCCTTCCCCATAATCTCTTCTCCTTTCTCTCCTCCTTTGACTACTTCTCCCCTCTCCCACGATCAAAACAGAGAAAAAAAATCAACTTCCCACCCTATCCCTCTTTTATCTCCATCCCCTTTTTCTACCCATTTTTTCTTGATAAAAATAGATAATACCTTGTGATTTTCGTATGTTTTTGGATGATATTTTTGAATCTTTTGGTTTTCTTTTTCTGTCTGTTGCTTCTCGAAATGATTGAAATATTTTTTATGCATATAGAATGGGAGAAGGTTGGTTTATATAGATATCAACAACAACGGTAAAAAAGTTTTCCCCTTTGTAATTTTTATTTTTTTAGGCCATAAATTTATTTTTTTTGTTCAGTGAACGTTCTGATAACGTATCCATTGCTTAGTGAAATATTTTTTATGCATATAGAATGAAATATTTTTTATGCATATAGAATGGGAGAAGGTTGGTTTATATAGATATCAACAACAACGGTAAAAAATGTTGCCCCTTTGTAATTTTTATTTTTTTAGGCCATAAATTTATTTTGTTTGTTCAGTGAACGTTCTGATAACGTATCCGTTGCTTTTTCACCGTTGGAGCTTTTTCTTTTCTTTTTTTAATTTGCATATCACGTTGGAGCTTTTTCTATTTTCTTTTTTTAGTTTGCGGACATAGGGGATGAGTTTGGGTGTTGGTTTTGGGGATGAAAAAAAACCCTACATATGGGCATTTTGTTTTGGGATTCAGAAAAAATCTAAAATTTTGGGAATGAGATAAGAAAGCTGTTGGAGCACATTAAAACCAATCACTGCCCTAAATATAGGATTTTTTGATATTTAGGTGAGCTGTTAGAGTTAGCCTTTTAAGCGATATCAATTGCTACCTTGTTGTCACAGAAAAAGGTTCATCTTAGAGCCAGAAGCAAAACCAATCTCAGTCAATAATCTTTTTAGCTAAAAAAGTTCATAAAGTCCTTTAGCCATTCCTCGAAACTCAGCTTCAACATTGGATGATGCCACACCTTTTTCTTTTTGCTTCTCCATGTAACCAAAATCCCTCCTACTAAGGCAAATTAACTTGAAGTGGAATTTTTATCATAAATATTTCCTTCCTATTCCCTATTTGTGTGGGCTTCAAATCTTGGATGTTTGTTCTTTGAGAACATAATTCCTTTCCCAGGAGAAGATTTTAGATAACAAAGAATTCAAATAACCACATCTATATGTTTTTCACTTAGGCAGTGCATGAATTGGCTCACTATTATAACATCATGATCTTGCTTAAAGAATTCAAATTAAGCAATGTTAAGGCATGTATGTGACAAGTAAATAAGTTTTTTAACTAATTGCTGGTACCACTCTGTTGGTTGGTACATCATGATCTGAGCACTTTCCAAGCTTGTGATTTTGTACAATTGGACTATCAGCAGGCTTGCAATCTAGTAATCCCACTTCAGATAACAAATCTAGCACATATTTCCTTTGAGAAAGAAAAATGCCATGTTCTGACTTGTTACTTCAATCCTCAAAAAATATTTCAGTGCTCCAAGGTTCTTCATTACAAATTCTATTACAACCTATCTTTGCAATCTAGAGATTACTTCAAAGTCATCCCCTATAATAATCATGTCATCTACATATATTATTAGAGCTGTCACTTTCCCTCACCGATGCTTTAGGGATAAAGTATGGTTTGAATTTTGGCGGAAGCCATACTTGTTTTTGGCTAAAGCTAAAATGATAGAACCTTGCTAGGGTGATTGTTTTAGCCCAGACAAAACCCGTTGTAGTTTACACACCACTTTAGTCTTCGAAATACAGTGTACCTGGTGGAATATCTATATAAACCTCCTTCTCAAGATCCTCGTGAAGAAAGGCATTCTTCATATCAAATTGATGTAGTGGCCAATCTAGGCTTGTTGCAAGAGATAACCAAACTCTTATCACTATTTAATTTTGGCACTGGAGAAAAATCTCTTGATAGTCTATTCCATATGTTTGAGTATATCTCTTTTGCCGCAAGCCTTGCCTTGTATTTGCCAATAGATCCATCTGCTTTGTGTTTCATAGAGAAAACTAGTTTGTACCAACCATCTTCTTTTCTTTCAGTAATGGCACCAAAGTCCATGTTTCATTCTTTTGCAAGGTCTCTATTTCTTGCTTTCTAGCTTAGACTCATTTTGGATCCATTAAAGCTTCTTGTGCACCATTAATGCTGTGTTTGGAGCTTATTATAAGACACTTATCTTATTTGATAACTTATGTAAAAAAGATTATTTGTTATCAGCTTATTATAAGACACTTATGAGATACTTTTTATAAGATGTCTTATCTGTTGTTATAAAAAATAAGTTGGGTTTAAGGTACTTATATCTTATTAGTTAGAAAATAATTAAAAATAAAAATTTTAAAATTAAAAATTAAAAAAAATAAAAATTAAGAAAATTAAAAATTTTAAAATAAAAATAAAAATTTTAAAATGAAATATTAAATATTTAAATTAAAATTTTTAAAAAATTAAAAAATTAAAAATTAAAAATTTTAAAACTAAAAAATAAAAAAATAAAAAACAAAAAATGTTAAAAATTAAAATTTCAACAATTTAAAATTTTTAAAATAAAAATTAATTAATATTTATATTTTATATTTATTATTTAATTATAAAATTAAAATATCATAAGTTAAAATTGATAACATTATTATCAAAGTAACTTATAATAGTATTTCAGCTAATAAGCCAAACAGTCTTATTGTATCAGATACTTATTTCTTATAAGACACTTATCAGATAAAATGCTTATCAGATTTCAGATAAGACTATTCCAAACAGGCTATCCGAATAAGTAATGGGATTAGACAGTTTGGATATGAGTCTTCCTTCAACGAACTAAGGCTAAATCCCTAGTTATTTAGTTCTGAGCTCCAAGTTATAGAAGGTCGGCATCTTAGAGGGCATTTGGACCAGGACTGGTTGATGCCTTATTTGGGTTGGGCCTCAATATGTACTAGGCAAGTCAGATAGTATGCCCATCAATAGCCCTTTTGGTTCTAACTAGGCAAAGCATTTGGCCAGTTGGGACCGACTCCCAAACGAGGTTATCTAATTTTGCCAATGTGATGTGTTTCTCCCTTAGGATTAAGTTGGAAGCTCATAGCTTTACCCTTGACAATGGCATGTAGCCACAATGTTGATGTCGGGTCATCATTACAACCTGCAATGGTTTATTTTCTGAGGTTGGCAACTGCTTTTTTCAAGTGGTAGTTGAGCTTCTTAGTTATAAATAGGTGAAAGCCCTTTCTCTCTCCCTCCCCCCTCCCAAATTTTATTTGCAACCCAAAAATTTTCTAAAGCTCAAAGCAACTAGCAACCTTAGGTCATCTTTATAAGTTTTTTGTTCCTCCCAAATCCGCTTTGCTTGTCCCCATATCGTAAAGGTACGTCTTTTTTCCCTTTTCTCGTTAGCTTAACTATGCATCCCTCAGCATGTTTTCAAGTTCAAGATTGGACTCTCTAGTCCAAGCAAGGCCCAGTTGCCCTTGGCTCAACGGGAACTCTAGTCCGAGCGAGGACCATGTGCCCTTGGCTCAACTGGAACAGTAACTTTTTCGGACCTTGGAGTTGTTGGCACAATTATAAGGTTGTGCAATTGTAGTTGATTTGATTGATTCATTGCCACAATCAGATATTTTTCATTGTTAAAGATTTACTCTATCTAGGATTTCCCTTTTGTAGATTTGTTTGCTTGGGTATCAAGAAACTTTTACTTTTTGTTTTGTAGATTAGTCTATGTGGGCATCAAAAAACTTTGGTCTATATAAGGATCCTAGTGTTTGTATTGTAAATCATACTTCTCAATATATTATATGTGAAAGAATCACTGGGATTTTATTATAAAAGTTAATTAGTGAATATAAAAAATGGCCTAAGACCTTTATAAGGTGGCCTTAGATATTGTTATTTTTTATGTAAGAGGAATATATATGCCAACACTATCCTCACGTGTAATCCGAAACCAAAACCAAGAACAGTATTCAAACGAACCAAGAACCACAGAAAATCAAGAACAAGTGCGTGCTCAAACGAGCTAAGAACTAAGAACAAGTGCTCAAATGAGTCAAGAACCAAGAATATGTGTTCAAACGAGCCAAAAAGCAAACAAGGGTCACACGTGCAAGCACAAAAGACTGGGCCAAGACCCAGCTCTGGTATCATGTGAAGAATCACTAAGTTTTCATTCTAAAAACCAATTGGTCGATATGAGGAGTGATCCAAACGTAGTCTCAAATTTTGTTATTTTTCATGTGGGAGGAATGTATATTCCAACAATATATACTTAAACATATTTTTATGTTTTCTCTTGACTTCTTCGACAAACTTAATGTACAGAACTGTTATATAATGAAATACAATAGCCCGACATTTCATTTAGCATTTTGCACCCTCATATTTGCTCACCTCTTCCTTCCATCTCCCCGCCTCTTAAAAGAAAGGAAAAGTACAATAAAATCACAATAAGGATACAAATATGCGCATTGGACGTTCCAATATTCATCGTTTAATAAACAAAATAAGAACATAAATACGGCGAGAAATGCCACATGTGTTTAGGATTAAGCCCCAAACATAAGGTCATGGGTTCAATCATATAAGGGTAAAGGTTCAACCAAAAAAAAAAAAGAAAAAACTGCCACATATGATTATCCTATTGGCTAACAAAATTAATGCTCCATAAATATATACGTAAAGATATTTCGTTGACAAATTCAATAAGTTACAATTCTAATACCAAGGTACTTCATGGCAAACTCCACAAGGTTGCTGATTTCTTTGTCTTCGATGAACCCATCATCATTTGTGTCTGCTATCTTCAGCCCTTTCCAGCCTTTGAAACGGGCTAACCGACCTCCTCTCGCCCTGATTGCTTGCCGCAACTCTTCCTTGCTTATTCTGCCATCTTTATCGACATCGAATCTCATTAACCATTTCTCGAATTCTTCCAAACTCATCTCAACCTTTCCATCACTAGACACGTATCGACAGCAATGCTTAAAAGCCATCTTGTGTACGTTGAGAGTTTATGGTGAAGGAGTTCACAGTTGCTCTCTTATTTATACCATATGCTCATCTCATTAGGCAAAAAGAAAATTTAGACGCCGTAAGGAATAAGAATCCAAATTTATTTACAGCTTGTTTGTAATGACAGAATCTAACACAATGAATGTACTTTGCTTTCGCACGTTGGTTTGAGGTATATATAGTCATAAACTAATGAGGCAAATAACACTTTGCTGTTCCACATGGAATGAAATACGAACCAAGAACTTCTACGAGCTTTCTTAGAGGGTGTTTGAATTGGCTTATAATAAAGTTACTTAAAATACTTTTGGCTTTAAGTGGCTTTTCTTTATTGCTAACTTTAACTAGTTACGTACTTGAATAAAAGTTGTAGTTATATATTTAAAATAACTATTTAGGACATTAAAATAGAATTTAAAAAGGTAAGTAGAAGATAAAAGAGTAAAGATATTTTAGTAATAAAAATAAAAAGATAAGGATAAAATAGTAAATGATTTGGTTAAATTTATTTTTTTTTTTTTACAAAATACTTAAAGTCATAAAAAGCAAAAATTGGTGTTGGAATCTTTTTATTTTTTACTTAAAGCCATTTAAAAAAAGCACATTTTTAATTAAAACAAACACTTTTATTAGTTTAAATTAGGCTTTAACCAAGTTTGACCAAGAAAAAAAAAAAAAGCCAAACCAAACACCCTCTTAGCCCTTCTTTTGTGATAGTCTATCATAAATTAATTGATTACTACAAAGAGTACCCTTGGACCTTATAAAGTTTATTATAAAATTTAGTTAGTTACTAAGAAAAATTGTTGAGGACTTTATAAGATAATCTTATACTTTTTAATTTTTTATGTGGGGGGAATGTTTATTCCAACGGAAAAGAAAGATTTGCTATTATATAACACGAAAGTGTTACTTGCCTCATTAGGTTATTATGACTATATATATACCTCAAACCAACATGGAATGAAATACGAACCAAGTAACTTCTACGAGTTTTCTTAGCCCTTCTTTCGTGTCTTATTTGGATAATTGTTAATGTAAGTGGGCTCTTTTAGAATCAACTAAAGTATACCCAAGCAATAGGATGAAAAATTGCCGTCTCACCGTGCAAAATTCCCCGACAATAAAATCATGTTTTTTGAATTGTTGATAAACAATAATTAGAGTCTGCGGTTCTTTTCTAATGATTAACTCGCACAGCTAAATAAAACTTTTGGACTGCCAAACTCCAAAGTTGGTTGGCTGCAATCCACTTCGATTCTTTTTATGTATTTCTTGTGACAAGTTCATGAACGGAAACCTTTTTTTCTTGGCGTCTTGGACTCTGAACTTTCCTTAAAGTTTTCGAACTGGTAAAATGTTAAAACAAATTAATAAATATGGAAGCTGTAAGTGGGATGTTGCGTCTGTTTAAAATAATTTCAAGAAGAGGCTTGTCCGA
Source organism: Cordia subcordata (assembly GCA_028554755.1). NCBI lineage: Eukaryota > Viridiplantae > Streptophyta > Magnoliopsida > Boraginales > Cordiaceae > Cordia > Cordia subcordata. The sequence continues at coordinate 14,328,469 of JAPTOF010000008.1, forward strand.
AACAATTGAAACCAACCTATAAATAAAGAAGAGTAGGTCGAATCTGTTAAGGTGATTTGATTATGCTAAGAAAGCATACATATAATAACGAACGGTGCATTGAGGACTAAAAAGGAGATTCTGAACCAAGGAGAATTCTTCTTGTTGATTATGGTAAGTGCGGATGCAATTTTATTATAGTTTAAGCATGGTTATTGTGAGGCTGAGTGTTGTTCCGTTTAATTATTAACAATAAGCATATCCACCCACGGCAGGAGACAGGTGCCCTAGTGTTTTTTGCCGTTTGCCAAAGTTGAAGTGCATATTTGGAGGACAAAAAGAAATGAAGTGCAGTTTATAAGCAATTTAGAAGGACTTTTTTCTTGCAAGGTTATCTTTAATAAAGGGACGTCTGGATTTTGGTTTGATGGATTGGATTGATTCTGGATTCTCCCTGGCTATGCAAAGGATAAAAAGAAAAAAAGAAAAAGGGGGTATTTTGGGTTGGTTTATGGGGAAAAATATATTTTTAATAACTTTAAAAAAAGTGCTTCTTTAAACAGTTTAATTTTTTTTTTTACTTTTGCAATATATATATATATATAAAACACAGATTTAGTGGTCAAATGATATGTCTGTCACCTTTAGTGTAAGTAAGTTCATAGATCAATTCCTGCTAGATACATAATGTAATTGGCCTTTAGGCTCCCTTAAAGTGAATATATATATATATATATATAAATGATGGATGCCAAGTCTACCAAAAATATAAAAGCCTACTCTTACTCAATGGGTTGTAAATGGTAATGAGTAGTGCCGTATGCACAAGGATTAGTCCATTTTCATTTTCTTGAAGATAAGATCCAACAAGCAGGATGACCCTGCAAAGAATCAGATGAAGTCTTATTGTCCTCATTCTGATGTGGATGACTTGCAAAACAAAGAATCTAGACACCAGTATAGTACCGGCCAAAAAGCCTCTAATGCCCAAGTCACTATTTTCCTCTTGAGATAAGTTTAACGATGGTAGAAAGTGTGTAGAGTTTAGGTACCTTATTTGGAACTAAGTGATCCTATTTATAATTTAGGGGGAGGAACACGTGTCTCCTTATCTGTTCGTACAGGTGGTCATCAGACGTGCTGGGCTTATGGTCGAGAAAAGCCTCAAAGGTGGTCGGTTGAGCTTGGTCTTGGGAGGTTTCATTGGGAGGCGCCCAATTAGGACGGTGGTATTAGTCGATCCCATATCACAGGCAAAGCAAAAAGGAGAGGGAGTGAGCAATAAAAAGGAAAGACAGAAAATTGGTTAGATAAACACAGACTAAGCCTTGCCCAAGGATTAGTTGAGATCAACAATATTTAATGGAGCAGAGAAGTAAAAAGAACAAATTAAAACAAAACAAAGACATTGAAGTAGTAAATCAATTACAAGGTTCTAGCCTAAGGTATAATTTTCAGTTTGGTCCACAAAAGATTGGTCACTGATGCAATGATGACTTTCCTTTTCTTTCAATAAATTGGTTATAGTTATTAGCACGACCTAACAACCTAGTCTTTCTTTAGTTTCTCAATAATCAAGAGAAGCCCGTTCATTATTTTCCTCACAAATAAATAGCCCTAGAGAAACTCTTAGGATTTAATCTACTAACAGCATTAAAAACTAGAATGACTCAATTTTAGCCAACAAACTCCACAAGCAGTTCGTTTAAGTTAAATTTGCACATTTCCACAACAAAATTGTTTACCACATGTATTACATTTATTGTACAATTACTTATCTAATAATTATGTAGTAATTAGCAATCAGACCCTAATTACACAATCACAATATAATAATATCATAAAATAAAAAAAAACATGCAAATAGTGAAATATAAAAAAGAAGAGAGAGAAGTAGTTGGATCACACAATTGTTAAAGAACCAAACACGTAAATTATCCTTGGCTAAAAAGAAGAAATTTAGCCACTCGTTCTACAAGAGGCACCTAAAATGTACAGAAAAACTAAAAAAGGCTGAGTGTAAAAGTCTATATATGGAAACTTCATGTTCTAATGGTTAATGAAAACTTAATATAAAACTTGGTAGTCTCCTTTCGTGAAAAACTTTTTAATGCTAATCTAAGAAAGAAAAATGAGTCGAAAAACAAGCCTTGGCAAACAAGCCAATTATAAAAGTATTCCCTGACTTTTAGGAGTCAAATATTCGCATAGACCATCTACACATATCCAGAAATAAGCCAAAACATCATGCAACTATCAATTTGATAAGCCCTGAGAACAACTTAGCTGAAATCTGTTGTTGATTGATCTTTTAAGTACAGATCATCTCAATTTGGGTCTTTTTTTCTCGATTCTTCCACTCCTTCCATATTAACACCAAAAACAAGCAGATTCTGATCAATCAAGCAATATTTGCCCCCAAAATTAATCACAAAAACCTAAGATTCATACGTCATTATGCACATTATCAAATTCCCCCATACTTAAACCGTGCTTTCCCTCAAGCATAACTCAGTCTTTAGCTCCTACCTTAATTAAAATCCAATATAATCTACCATGACTCATAGGTAATTAATAAAACTTATCAAGAACCCACGTAAGTGGCTAAACACGTCAATAGGCACCATGAACACTAAATGAAAGAGCCTTGCCCCAATTTAAGCATACAACAGTAATTTCTCAAGTAGAATTATGCCAACGCATAGAAAAACAATCACAAAACTTGCCAAGATACACATTTTCCCCACACTTAGATTTAGTTCGTACCAAGTACCAACGATCAAGGAAATCAATTCATTGATTTATTCTCTGAAACACTTTTTCACGTTAACTTAGAATGTCATCAACCTTTTGACGTGAGGACACATTGGTGATACAAATAGCCGGTTACTCAATTGATTGCACTTCTATATGGCTACTAGCTAGAAAGTTACTAACCTTTTGAAGCGAAGTCACATATTTGTGATACATTTACCTAGATACTCAATTAGTAACAAATTCTTGATGGCTATTAGTAGAATTTCTTTGAATCACTAGTAGAGTAGGTTTTGAATTGCACTCTTTGTGCTCTTTTTGTCATTTTTTCCACTTTGTTTTCCTTTTACAACATAAAGAGACAAAAATTGAATGTCAAACCTGGGCATCCTCAATCAAAGACAGTCATTTTGAGTTCACAATTTAACACATAAATCAAGGCAAGTATTTAGCAAAGTTCTAACTAAGCAATAGCAACCAAATTAAGAACAAGCAAAATTTACTCTAAAGTCACTAGCAAGCAAGGTTCAATCATTTTCATGTCCAAGATGACCATCAAAAGCAATTATTCACTATGGGGATAGGTATACCACTTGTGCTAGCTCGCTATTGCAACAAATTTCAAGCATTTTGAGCATAACAACTTAAATTTTTCAAGGAGTGTCAAGAAAGATATAAACTAATGATTCTCAAGAAAAAGAAAAAAACTAAGATAGAATGCAAAAAAATCCAAGAGTTTAAGTAACAAAACCAAAAAAAAAAAAATTTAGTACTTTAAGCAACTAAACAAAAAATGCAAGCATTCATTCCCTCCCTACACTTAATCCACACATTATCCCCTATATGTACCAAAAGTGTACATAAACGAAGATCAAATCTTGAGTGAAAAGAAAAAGACTTCCCTATATACTGAGAAAGAGGGCTGGGGTTTTATGTAAGAGTGGTGTTAGTCGCCTCCCAATGAAAACTCGCACGCGAGGTGAAGATGATGGACATGTTGATAGTGGCGACACTGGGGTGGTCTTCTCGGGCCCTCTTCGGCACCCCACCCATTGTGGCTTATCTCTCTTGGGTCATTTTGGGGTGTAGATTACTAGGAGGAGTTAGATTATTAGGTTGGTGAAGTTTGGTGGTGGTAATATTAGAGTTGGGTTATGGTGGTTATGGACGTTTTTGGGTGTTTGAGTAGAGAATAAAGGGGAAAGGGTGAGAAGAAAGGGGCATGACTAAGGGGAAGGGGTAGATGGGGTAGGGTTTGGTTTTTGTTTTATTCTGATAAGCACTAGTAGTAAGGCGAAAGTTTGGGCGTCGGCAAGGCTTGTGCAGCACCGAGCGTGGGCAAGACTTATATAATGCCTCAACTATCTACCAAAATAGTTTGTACTTTGACCATTAAAATTACCACTTTCCCCAGAAAACATGCAGTGCATAGAAAAGAACAACAAAACAAAATCAAACCAAAAGAAATATGACAAAGGTTGAAACTGATGCTACTTAAAAATTTGTCAAGAGAAATCTCAAACTAAAAAGAAAATTAAGGGAAAAGTAAAAGAATAAGATGTAGGCACACCTTAAAGTCCGATTTTGCCTTCCACGAGTGTCTTTGTTTAACATCTTAGGCTAGATGTACCAAATTATTTAAACATCATCCAGAGACTTCTCTGGAGCGATTTTCTCCACAGTTAGCACATGAAATCCTTCATAAAAGGATATCAAGCGATGGCCATTAGCCTTGAAAATTTGTTAGTCTACCTTGTTTACTTCAACTGCACAATGAAAAATATTTTAGTAACGACAAAGGGGACTGCCCATCCAGACCATAATTTTACCAGGAAATAATTTTAGAGGAGAATAGTAAAGTAAAACTTTTTAGCCAACTAAAAATTGCTTCCCAGAAATAATCTTGTCATGGAAGTTCTTTGGCTTTCCTTGTAAGTCCTTAAGCTCTCTTAATCATTGCTCCTTATTTCCTCTGACTCTTGAAGTTGCAATTTCCTATGTTCAACCATTTTCTTCACTATGAAATCCTATTCAAATTCTTTTAGCCAATCAAGAGTGAAAATTATACAACGTATAGCATTCAGCATATCATCATGACATAATTCAAACATCTCTTGAGACCAAAATTGACACATCTTTTTAGTTAAAGGGTCAACAGCTTCCAAACCAAAAGTATAAGATACTTATTGGGATATATCATGTCATCAGACACATAAAATTTGATTATTTCTCCATTAAATTCCATAGTGAAAGTACCATTATGCATATTAATTTTTGTCCTGGCTATACAAAGGAAAGGTCATCCTAACAAAATTTCATAGTAATTAGAAGATAAGCCTTCCTTCATGTCTAGCATATAAAATTAGTAGAGAATAATAATCTATTAACAACAAGTTGTATGACTACACTTGTCTCTTTTACCAATATAACATTTAAAGATAAATAAACAAACAAAGGCATAACATTTATTGAAGTTCCCAGATCAAACATGGCTCTTTTAATCCTAAATTGCCTATTTTGAAAGAAACAGCAAACATAACTTGGTCTTCACATTTAGGAGGTGACATCCTTTGAAGCACTATTGAGACGTTTTTCCCCACACAAAACTTTTTATTATTAGTCAACTTCTTCTTATTGGTGCATAACTCTGTGAGAAACTTGCATATCAAGATACCTATTTAATAGCATTGAGTAAATGGATATTTACCTCAAATTTGCAAAAAGTCTCAAGAATATCCTTCTCTTCCTTCTCTTTTTTGGATTTAGAGAATCCTTCAAGAAAAGGGGTTTTATCACCATTGCTTTAGGCTACTTGCTTTCAATTTCTTCACTTTGCTCTGTTAGGTATTGTTTAACAATAACCTCTTTCACTGGTTCTATTTATGAGGCGTGCCCATGCCTTATCTAGTAGGGTGTTTCTAGTAGCTCTTTTCCATTTCTCAAAGTAATTTCACTCACCTTTTACTTTGGGTTAACAATAGTTTGAGAAGGCAATTTCCTTTGGAACTTTAGCTTACTCATGGATGACACTAATTGGCCTATTTGGTTCTCTAATTTTGAATGCTTTCCTTGTTTCCTATTGAAATTGTTGTATTTTAGTTGTCAATGGCTTAACAATTTCTTCAAGAGACATACCTAATAAAGATAGGGTCGTTGCTATTGTGGAGGTAGCCTCAACTAAAATTGCTTAAAATTTGGTGAATTGAAGTTTGGTGGTCTCTTTACCCTAGGTTGTCTATATTCGAGTATAGGTTATACATTGTGACAGATTAGGAAATCCTCCAAAAGCATTGACTAGTTGTTGATCATCTTCTTGAAGTGTAAGACATATGTCAATTTATGACCAGCAATAGTCAATATTTCGCAAACTTTAATTTGGGGCACGTCTTCTATAACCAAAATTTGAACCAAAGTAGTTAATTGAGAAACTTTTGATTCAAGGAAACATATATTTATCTCATTGATATCTTTTTACAAAATCTTGCCTATTCCTGAATTATTGTAAGTTGGCAACCATGATCGGCATCAACTCTCTAGTGGCTTGAGGAGTTTTGTTCACTATTGCACCACTACTACTACATCCATCGTCCTTCTCTCCATTAAGAGAAATCTTTCATAAAAGTATTGAATGAGGGATTGTTCAGGAACAACATGTTAAGGGCTACTTTTACAAAGTCTTTTGAACCTCCCCTAATAGTCATAAAGTGTCTCAATATCATTTTGCTTGATTGCACAAATTTTTTTTCTAGTTACTACAACTCGTGAAGGAGGAAAGAATTTATCAAGGAATTCTCTTGTTATCTCCATCCAAGTGGTGATTGAGCTAGATGGTAAGCAAATTAGTCATTCTTTAGCTGGAAAGAATTTCTCAAGGAATTCTCTTGCTATCTCCATCCAAGTGGTGATTAAGCTAGATGGTAAGCAAAATAGTCATTCTTTAGCTGTATTAGCTAAAGGAAAAGGAAGAGCACACAATTAATTTGCTCTTTATACACTCCTTGTGGCCTTATGCTCAAACACACGACTTGGAACTTTTTCATATATTTGTAAGGATCTTTGTTCTCGAGGCTACGAAAAATGGGTAAAAAATGTATCAAGCTGGATTTTAACTCAAAATTAACATCCAAAACTGAATATATAATGCAAAGTGGCTATTCATTCTTCAAGAGTGCAGTAGCCAACTCGAGCAAGGTTCTATCACCGGCGGCCATCTCTTTTTCTCGTTCAAAGTCACTAGATATTTAGATACTTTGAATAAAGATGGAGATGTATTAGCTTGCTTTTTCTACAATTTGGCTTCCTTTTCAAGCATCGAGCGGTCTTTACAATCTGAGGGTCATATTGAAATTCACATATATGATCATAATTGTTCATTAAAAGAACAAAAATTGGCACCAGTCCTGGCAACGACATCAAAATTTGATAGGTACCGAATCTACCAAAAATGTAAAAGTTTACTCTTATTCAATAGATTTTGCACAATGATGAGTAAGTTCGTATCCATAAGAATTAGTCAATCTTCAATTTCTTTTAAGGCAAGCTCAAACAAATAGGTAACACAAAAAAGGAGGGAGTTTGACCAGTTAAAAGAAAAGGAAGAAAACTGATTAAATAGACATGGACTAAGCCTTACCAAGGCATAGCTAAGATCAACAATAATTTAATGAAAGAGAGAGTTTGAAGCAACATATTAAAACAAAACAAAGATATTAGAGTAGTGAATTTATCAACAAGGTTCTAGCTTGAAGTATAATTTCCTATTTCAATCTACAAGTTTGGCCACTGAGGTAAAGATGACTCTTCTTTTCTCTCAATAAACTAGTTGTAGTTGTTGGCACAACCTAACAACCTAATTGTTCCTTAGTTTCTTAAAAATCAAGAGAAGCTCATTAATTATTTCCCTTCCTAATAAACAACCCTAGAGAAAATCTTACAATTTAATCTACTGATGGCATTAAGAACTAGAAAGATTTGATCCTAACAAACAAACTCATATGCACAATTCATTTATGTTGGATTGCATATTTCCACAACAAAAACATTTACCACTTATATCAAATTTATTAGACAATTACGGATCTAACTCCTCTAATGTCGATACATTATCTAGTAATTGAACAATCGGGCTCTAATTGCATAATTACAAAATAATAATATCATAAAGTCATAAAACATACAAATACCAAAATATAAATAAGAGGACAGAGAACTAGTTAGATGTCACAATTATTGAAGAACCAAACACATAAATCCTCAGGTAGAAAGAAGGAATATAGGCTCTCATGTTCTACAAGAGGTGCTTAAAAGATGTAGAGAAAAACTAAAAAAGTTTGACTCTAAAGTTTGTATACGAAAACTTCATGTCCTAGTGGCTAATGAAAACCTAATACAAAACTTCGTAATCTCCTTTTATAAAGAAACTTTTTAAAGGGTGTGTGGGAATAGATTAGGCTAATAAGGACTCAATAGTTTATGTTTAAGCAAATTTGGCACAGGTCTTTACCTCTGAAGATTTCATTTTTCATTTAGAGACTGGTCATAATTAGATACCAGTTGATGCAAGATTGCAACAAAAAGGAATTTGCATTACCTTTAGCTGCTAATATTGCTCTCATGTTGGAACTTTGAAACATTATTTCTTTAAGGCACCCAATATCTAGCTGGTCTAGAACTATTTCGTAAATAACTTTAGCATTCGCCTTAGATGTTTTGTAGGCCTTCGACAATGGCTCCTCTTTTGGTTTGCATTACCTAATGCTTATTTTGGGCATATTAGACATCTGCTACCCCTCATTATCCTTTGGTTCCTTTGGAAAGAGAGGAATGATGCAAAACAGCATGATGCAGGCTTCTTCTTCAATCACATAATTTAAAGGGTGCAAAAATTTGTAGCTTAGATGTTCCAGGGGGTTTATTGGTCAAAAGGCAATGGAAAGGAGAACTAGACATGGCAGCTTTATTCCATTTCATTATTGTAACATTTTGGTGCAATTACTACACATAGTGCTTTGACAGAAGCCAAATCTAAAGTTATAAGTGGAGTCCTCTTATGTGATTTGTTCTTCCCTAGTGAATATTACTCCCATATATTTGTGACTAGTCTAAACCTTCTTGGCAATATTGTTCTTGAACTCGCAAATATGATGTAACCATCATCCTATTTGGCATATCATTAAGTGTATATGAAGGCGTCTTAAATTCTAGTTCCTTCTTGAATCTAGAATGTCCGTTGCAAGTCCTTAGCATATGATTTCATAATTTATGAGATTGAGCATCATTCATATTACTTCTCTTATTCTTGCTTTGATTCTTCCCCCTTGTGAATGTTATCTCATTTGAACCTTGAAAAGTATATCATTGGATGTTTTTTGTGGCCATTTCATTGGGAAAGAATCCATCAAATAATGCCATCTTATGTTTTTTTGATATTACTCACTATCAGCTTGCTAAAATGTCATAATGAATTCAAGCTTTACTTGCTTTTCCATTTTCCTCTATAATGTTCCCAACTAGGTTATTGTCATGTAATGACTCTCCCTTGCAAAACCTAGAAATAATTTCAAGTAAAAAACATATGGTGATTTTTCCTAGCCATGTCTAAGCCCTGCTATATATACATACAAAACACTAAATTAACTTGTTTCTAGCCCTCATATTCATTGACAACTCCTAAGCTTATACTTTGTTCACTTCCAAATCTAAGATATCAATGTTATAGCTCACATTAAAATGTTAATCTACTTGTATATTATGCAGCCAGCCATTCCTTTGTGTTCTATATGCATTAAACCTCCTTACATTCATATTGATAATTTGAGTAAATACCTTATTTGCAGTTCTGTGGATCTCATGTAACCTCAATATCCATGAACATCGAACTACTTGTTTCTTTGATTGTCTTGCAATATCTTGCTATTTCATTTCTTGTTCTATGATGAAACAACCACAAATTCATTAAAAGCTCAAACCCTTGATTAAAAACCTCCCTTGGGAATGCTATGCCATGTTTGCTTACATACTCTTACTATTCACATAAGTATTCCTCTAATTACCCTTATACTCATCATTGTAAGACTGTTATTGACATCCTTAACACCTTCCATTGTATACTTCATAAAATTTTATTGAGTTACCTCTTGTTAATCTCTCCTCTAAGCTGGGTGTATAAATATTAAATTAATAAAAGTGTTAGGAGACTTTCACCACAAAAGTAAAGTGAATGAGATGGAGGCACTAATGCCCATGAAAGTGATAACGTGTTTAAGTGTGAAAGTGATTAAAAGATTACCCCAGCTTAAAGGATCTCTTTCTCGCTTCACTCATTGCATTCTTATTAGATAGTGTATCCAAATTCATTGATGGTTGAAATGTTGAATGAGCCCATTATTAGTATTATCTATCGCTATTGTCACTACTGGATATTCTCTTCATATTAGATCCATGTTGTTTTTTTTCAAGTGTTACCACTCTCGCTATTGTAATTGATATTCCAAGCGAAGGATTTCTCTTACTGATACTCTTTTGCTCACTTCTTTCTGTTTATTTTTATTGATTCTTTTTAGATAATGAAGTCTAAGGTAGGAATGAAAGGCAAGCGGTAGAATAGTGATTCCATATGAGATTTCGAGAATAATAGTGTTTCAGGCTAGAGACTTATTTTTCTTTAAGTACTGTTGTTTTTCTTTGGGTCGTTGATTTATTAGATATAGATTGGTACTTCTTTTGGGAAGGCATTATTGATAGATGTTGAATAATTTGAATGATGAGATGTTTTTTAATTGAGTAATGTATTGATTTTCATTTGGGGTATGTTTCATTAATAAATATTGATGGTTTATTTGCAAGTTATTCTTTTGGGTTTTAGCTCTCTAATTTAATCTCAATGGAGTTAATGGTTTGGCCTTGTGCATATTAGGAGCTAACACCCCTTAGTTAAACGCAGTTGTGTCCCTAAGAATTCATAGAACTAAATTTTAGAGGCATGACAATTACAATTATGTATCCAACATGGTTTAACCAATGTATGGTAAGAGATAGACTCTGTGTGGCCAATGAAGCTTATGAATGGTGTAACAGATTTGTGGAGTCTTTGCCATGAAGTTTTGAAAGCTCGATAGTTGGTTAAGCAAGTGCAAGCCCAGGTGACTCAAATGTTTCATGAAGGAAATAAACCAGTGAAGTACCTGGCCAATCTTTGGGCTAAGGTTGTGAATAGTCTTGTGTTCGAAAATGCTCAATAGGTTCCTTTGCTTTAGAGTCTTGTTCAATGTGATCAATTTAATTTACCCAGTTTTGGACACTAGACTTGTGTTTGAAAGGGTAGTAAATACTACCTTGTTTATTTTGTTTTGCAACTGCATGCTTTTCTTATAACGGTAGAAAATATTGCCTTTTTTATTTTTACTCTACATCTACATGCATATCATTTATAATTTTGTTGTATAGTAGTTGGCTTGCCAATTATCCATACCTAGGAGTAAACTAGAGAGTTAGGCTTCATCCCCTATATACCATGTACTTTGTTTTTGTGGCAATAAAACTCTAGGGAGAAGAACCCCTCTTTCTTTAAAAAAGCAAAAGAAAAAGAGTCAAAAAATAAGTCTTCATAAAAAGGCCAATAACTAAAAAGTCTCTAACTTTTACGAGTCAAATATTTGCATAGACTATCGACACATATACTATCCAAAAATAAGCACAATATCATCTATATGTCAGTCTGTAATTATGTCCTTGTGTTGTTTGATAAGCCTTGGGCACTACTTAGCTGAAGTCTCGTTGTTGACAGCTTTTTAAACACAAATCATCTCAATATGGGTGTCTTTTCTCTATTCTACCATTCCCTACGTATTAATACCAAAATAAGCAAATTCCTATCAATCAAGCAGCATCTGCCCCCAAAACTAATCATAAAACCTTAGATTCATATGTCAATTATGCACACTATCACAAATCTTTTGTAAAGAGTTTCATTTTAAAAAGAAAGTCAATCCAAATGCCTCTTGAGGAAAAAAAAGAAGAAAAACAAAAAGTGTTTTTCATAAAAACTATTTTCTTAAAGAAAGTAAAGGTGAATCTAGACAAGCCCAAAGTGGTTGCCAAATTGAGTAATGAGAACTAAGGGCTTTTGCTAAAGGACCCTTTGTTTTATCAAAAATATGGCAATACACCCTATTTTTTGAAAACTTCCTAGTATTCCCCTTATGCTTTTTCAACTATAGCTCACACTCTCCAAAGTCCATTTTTCATCCATGCCATAAGTCAAAAGTACAAAATGACCATTTTACCTTGTGATCCATGTAATTACTATATTGCCATGCTTTGTATTATCTTCTAACACTATGCAAAAGAGATAAAAAGCATAACTTTACCAAGTTGCAAAGTAACATCAGATTTGAAGTCTTCTTAGATATATAACTTCATTGTAGATTTTAAGCTTATCCAAGTAAAAATCAATTGTTTGGCCTTATTGACATCTCAAAGTTAGCTATGCTTATATAGTTTCAGATTATGGTCCCCATGCTATTTTTTTTTTCTTTTGTAAAAAATTTTGTTATTATGTGCTTTGTGTTTTAAATATTAACTTGGACATGTGGGTCTCATATTGATGTGTTGTGATCCCATGCGAGATAGATAACCATCCATTTGTCAGACACAATTTCCATTTAAGTATTTAAAGTTAGTGCACTTTCATGCTCTAAACGAAAAACTTTTTTCTATGGGTTTCTCCGATTAGGGTTTCAGAGTTAGGATTTTCAAAATTAGGATTTTTGAATTCAAGAAATTTTCAAAATATGGTCTATGTAATTAGTGCCAACAAAAATTAGGAACATTTGTCTTCTTCATTGTGTATGCATGTTCTACAAGATTTATTTAATATGTTTTTTTTTATGAAATTAGGGTTTTTCAAGTTACATTTGTCATGCAATTTGTCTTCTAGCAGAACTTATAGTAACATGGATGATTATCCTATTTTTGCTAACTTCGGAATAGTAGATGGTGATTTTGATTTTGAAGCTTGGGTTGGTGGTCAATTTGTTTCAGAACATATATTTAGATATTAGGGGTGGTTGGAAGAAGACATTTCACAATTTTGCTCAAATCTTATGATCAAGTTCAATTTCATAGAGATGTACAAAAAATGGGTAGAACATAGACGAACTTACCGATATATCACAAACATCCATCAGTAACAAGAAAATTTTAGGATGCGCTTATCTTGATTATAGGTGATGATAGTATTCAAGAAATACAAAGTATGTTTGTTGATATTACAAACTGTACCATTACCCTATGAAGAAGTATAATCTTATATTTGTATTCAATGAAGAAGAAAACATCTTAGGCCAAGAAATATCTTAGGCCAATGATAGGGACAAATTGTTCTTTATGAAGATAAGAATAATGGGTTGCATGTATTGACAGGATAGATGAACAGCAAAACAATACCTTTTCAACAAATAATGAGACTTTCTAAAAGGTAATGAAGTAGAAGATAGTAGAATATGCAACAATATGGATCAGGTTTGACAAGAAGATGTGCTTATTAATTGTGTAGATAATCAAGGTATGCCTTATGTTGGACAAGAAGATGTGCCCAATTGATTGTGCAAATAATCCAGAGTGCCTGCTGATTTTGTAAATAGTCACAATGTGCCTACTAATTTTGCTAATAATCAACAATGTACAATTGAAGATTTTAGGGATTGTAGGTCATGGTAGGCTTGATAGTGGTCATGATTCAAAGGAAGGAGATTTTAGTTATCTTTTTGCTAAAGAATCTTTGTCTGATGATGTCTCTAACACATCTTGTTGGATGTGCGAGAATACTAAAGTCCCTAGTGAAGATGGTATATTTGAAGGAAATCATGCAAGTTTGTCATATAAAGAGAAATACAGTGCACAAAAGAATAAGTTAAGAAAGAAATATGATAATTTAAGGAGAAAAAAGCCAGAAAAGAAGCTTATACATCAAATGAAGAAAGACGATACAATGGTGTGAAAGAAAAGAAGCAAACTAGTGTCAAGGGGTATAACATATAAATGTCTAATGTGTTTTACCCATGATTTGGCCCATCGACATATGGTTTTTTCATCTAGCTTTGTAACTGACAAATGCTAATAATCATATTAGACCAATTAATTAAATAGCTACCACTAGGGGAGAATTTAGGAACCATGATGGACAGTTATTGCGTAATGGTAGGTAGTCCTCTTCTCTCTTCTATAAAAGGGTATCTATATTATCTACATAGTTATGTTCTTTCAATTTTTCCATCAAAAATGATCTTTGTCACTCAAGAGAGATAGAAAGAGGAAGAGAGTCACGATTCTTTCTAGTTAATATTATTTGCTAACAACGGTTGGTTTTTAATGACTAATGATGGTATGCATTCTTGATCCTATGCATTTCTGTCTACATAATCAAAATATTATGTTGTTTATTCTAATAATTGGTATCGGAGCTTGCTTATCAAATTATGTTATATCTTGTATGAAATTGTACATATATGTTCGTTAAAATTTATGAAAATAAAAGTAACGTCTCCTAAGCATTACTATGGCATCATTTGTGGTACGTAATGATGATAGATGCATGATGATCATAACATGTGAAGTTATGCAATATTAATAATTATTGATTATATTTTGTGATTCACGTTAGATTTATTAAAGTCTTAATTTGCATTGTTTAATCGCATCAAGTTTTAGATCAACTTGTGCATGCAAATGTGCAAAATTTTGAATGGATGCTTGCCTTACTTTCAATAAATAATTATATGATCTGGCTAACAATTGTCTATCATTTGGTGCCATATGTTCAATATTATAAGTCTATATATAGAGATCTAACTTTTAATGTTTAAAAGTTGCTCTTGTATTGAATTTATTAATTATAGAGTCATCATGTTTTGTACAAAATCCTATTTGATTTCATTCACTTGGATACATTTGATGCTTGGCCACTAGCCATTACATGTATGGAAATATTGTTCTATGCAACATGGTAGAATATGTTAAAGAAGTTTTATCATATTAAAGAAAAAAATTATGGAAACAAGAATCTTAGTTGAATCACTCTCTGCCATCCATTACAGTTACTTTTTTTCATTATTGGTATCAATCATAGTGTCGTTAATTTACTAGAGCGGATTGTGAGAGCTTTTTGCATTTGTCTTATTATGTATATCATGCATTGACAAGGCAAAAAAACTCATATTGATTTATCATTTGTGTATGTCAAGATGTTTTATATAACTATTTTGTTTGCTATTGTTTTCATATTAATTTAGCCTGGTACATATGGTACATTTTAGCATATACATTTTTGTTATGGTAAATTAAAACATCTCATAACCAAGTAATTGCTCAATCACTTGTGTAGACTATAATTGAGAAAATCTGTTACAGAAGAACTTTCTATAACTCATTTTAGCACTTGAGTAATGCATATTTTTTGGTATGTATGTACATAAAAAGGATTATAGAATGTTATTAATTAATTTATACAATAAATTTATTAGTTTAGTTGTCACTAAAGTGACCTATAAGTGTAAAATTAAATAAAAGAATAGTCATATATGATGACATAAAAGAAATAATTTTCTTAAATAGTAGTCAAGGTTAGAAGATTGTGGCTAGCTAAAACGAGAGTCATTTTAAACTATTATGCTCTAGACAAAGTGATACAATTTTTGATGATCTGTAGTTATGGTGTATTCCCAAATGTGACACAACTATTTTCTTTTAAAGTAGTAATTTTAAATCATTCTTAATAGATGATTAATGTTTGCATCTATCAGAGAGACAATATATTCTTAATTAAGATTTACCCAAAGACAAACTTAAGTGACACCAAATGATTCATAGCCTTACTATCAACAAAATTTGTGCTTCAATATCTAGTCCCAATGTGTACATTCACAAGCGTCAAGTATTCCAGTCTTGAATGAAACAATTTTGCTAGGGTGGCATGAACATATCCAATTTAATTACATTGGATAAAATGGAACATGATTCAATATTTCTTATGAACAAGCTTGAAAAGCTAATTGCTCATAGCACTCCAGAAGAAGTTAATGTCATGTTAGCATGGAAAATCCAACAAGCTCTATTTCATGTTAATAAGGATAACTATAGCTAATAATATCAAGTCCTCATTACCAAAGATGAAAATGCAAAGGAATTTTTTACTTTTGTCAAGGATCGTTTTAAAACTGTAGACGAATCACTTGCAGAAACACTTATGGCAAAATTGACTACCATAAAATATAATGGTAATGAAGGGGTTCAATAGTACATTTTGAACATGGCAAAAAAAGGTACAAAACTTAGTATGCCTTGGGAAAGCATTTAAGTAACTCATTTTTGGTTCAACTCGTATTGGCTTCATTTCCTCTGGAATTTGGTTCATTTAAGATCATTACAATACTAATAAAATAACTAGACTATAAATGAATGCACAAATATATTTGTTCAAGAGAAAGTACGTTTAAAGCAAGAAGGACAACCTACTGCATTATCGTATCGAGAAGAAGAAGGGTAAGGAAGAAGCAATTCCACCATAGAAAGGAAATGCGTGTAGCAAGGCTAACCAAAAGTAGAAAGGAAAACTATTGTCAAATGCTACTTCTGTGGCAAAAAGTCATGTAAAGAAGGAATGCCACAAGCACAAAGCCTAGTTCATAAAAAAGGTAAGGATCTTTCATATGTATGTTACAAATTAAACATTGCTAATTTTCCTTCTAATACTTCATGGATTGATTCAGTCACCATGGCTTACATGACTAACACAATGTAGGGATTCCTTACAAACTAAAAACTGAGGTAAAGTGAACAATTCATATGTATGGAGAATCATTTCAAGGTACAAGTGATAGCCATCGAAACTTACTGTTTACTCCAAGAACTAGGACGTGGGATGGAACTTAAAGACACTTTACATTTATGTACCCTCAATTTCTAGGAATGTAGTTTCTTTGTCTAAGTTAGATGTTTCTAGATATACATATGTATATATATATATATATATATATATATACATATATATACATATATTTATATATATATATATATATATATATATATTATAGAGTGAATTCCATGTTTTTATTTTAACATTTCATGAACTATATATACAACATAATTACAACGCATTTTTCTTACACACCCCACGAATTCCAAACTAGTTAAAACTATATCCAAATCCAAAGTTTCACTTCTTGCATGACATGATATCATCATAACAATAGCCAAAAGAATCTAACAAAAAAGATAATTATCTTAATCAAATTGTTGACACGAAGGCTTATCTTGAATGCTTTACAAATTCTCTACTATTAATTTATTAGAAAATTTTGTTCAAATTTAATACATATTAGTGACATAATTTTCCATCTCAAATCCGTTTTGAGACGGAATTTTTTTTTTCAAAAATTTGAATAGTGTGTATATATAATATAAGTTTTTCTTTTCAATGGAGAATTTGATTTTTTTTTTTTCTTTTCTAGAACTTAGTAGGAAAAATATAACCCTTTTATTGCATTTTTGAATTCTCTCTTTGTCTCATGCAAATGTGAATATGTTAGTAATAGACAATAGTCATACAATCATATATATGACCCTAAATGAAACAAAAGGTTAATTTTAGTGTTATTATTTATTTATTTTTGTTTTCAAAAACGTTAATGTCGTGGAATCATAACCGATGTTTAAAATTGTTTAGTCACACCACAGTCTGAATGATTAGATTTAACGCTTTGCATATCTTTTCGAGATATGAAAAGCACAATGTTCTAAGTTATTATAGAATCTTAAGTAGCTCTTTAATTACTTTTTCCAAGAAAACTGCAATATTATTTGATCTTTATTATTAAGGTAGCAAGTACTTCTATTATAATCTAAAAATATTTACATGCACTTACAAATTCAAATTTCAAGAACAAAGATCAAAGAAACTTATTTCCCCCAAACTAACAACCTAAACCTAACATCAATGTTCCACTTACAACAAATGATTCTGTTGAGTGTGTTGTTTCCAGTAGTGAACATCTTTCTATTAAATTAAGTTTTAATTTTATGTAATCATCTAATATGATATTAAAGTTCAAAGTTTAACTCTAATCGAGACTCACTTATAACTTTATATTCACATTTAATGTGCTCCACAAAAATAATTAAATCTACATGTGAGTAAATGCGTTGAAAATAATAAATTTGTCTACAACCGCTTAATTTTTTAATAAAATAAATAGTAAATTAATAAAGTACAATATCCATATCCTAAGGCTCCCTTTATTTGTAGGAAAATGTTTTTCAAGTTTTTTGGTGTTTGGTTACTTAGGAAAATAAATGAGCAGGAAAATATTTTCTGGTCAAAAAAAATTCTAGTTCAAAATAGAGAAAAAATATTTTCCTATGACCAAAGAGAATAAAACATTTTCCAAATAGTAAATTTCTCTTTTAATCCATTCGTCCTACCTCTACTCCACCTCATCCCCACCTAGACCTTGATCTCTTAAAAAAATAAAAAGTAAAAAGAAATTAAGAATAAATTATATAAATTAAAAGTAAAAATAGAAAATTATAAAGTTTAAGAAATAAGAGTTAAAACACTAAAATATATAACATTAAAAATTAAAATTTGTAATAATTTAAAATAAAAATTAAGAATTAAAATTAGAAAATTTTAAAAAAGGGGAAATTAAAAATTAAAAGCATAAAAATTTATAAATCAAGAATTTAAATTTTAGATTGTAAATTAAAAAAATTAAAAATAAAAATAAAAAACTAGAAATTAAAATTTTAAAAATTAAAAATCAAAATTTAAAATATAAAATATAAAATTTTAAAATTATTTTAGGTTCCAATTTTTCTAATTTTTAAATTTTTAAACTTTTTTAGCTTAACTTTTATATTATATTTGTTAATCTAAACAATATATTTCTACTTGCAAAATGCATTCTGTGTATAAAATTTCTTACTAAAATGTTTTCTCAGGTGTGACTGCCAAACCACAGACAACGTTTTCTTATGTGACAACCAAATACCAAAATGTATTCTGTTTCTTGGGAAATTTTTATCCCAAGAAAATATTTTTCCTCAACAAGTTTTTCTCCTTCTCCCTCCATCCCTCCCTTTCTCACCAACCCTCTCCAAATTAAGATTTAACTCATCAGATATAATCGGGTGAAAGATCATTAGATGTTCTTTACTCCTCTTTTTTTCTCTCTCTCTCTTTAAGAGAGACTAAGAGCCAATTATATATTACATGCAATTAATAAGAATTAATCCCAAGACCACTCATCACTAAAGGTGAAAAAAATACTACTAGATCACTCAGTCATTAGTTTTTTTTTTAAAATAATTAGACCTTTGCATAATTACACTTTGCAGTATATTTATCAAGTAGTTTAGGGAATAGAAAGAAAAAATGCTGATAAAATGTCTTTAACTTTTTGAGTAAATAACACCTTCCCCATAGATTATTCCTGATCTAGCTCGATCTGACTCAAATGTTAAATTCAGTCCTGAGGCATCGTAAACGTTAAAGAGAGATATATTAGATGAGCTACAGGAGTTATTATTATTCCTTCTTTTTTTCTTTCTTTTACAGGTTTATTAGTGAATAGTGATTATTTGGTGACCAGCTCAAGATAGCGAGAAGCAGCAAGACTTAATTGGGACTTCTTTATCAAAACAATGTTAAAGAAAAAAAATGACAGAAATATTATTAATTTAAGGTACTTTTGAAGTATAAATATCCCCGCTATCCAAGATAGCATAAAGAATTTTGCTATCCAAGATAGAGAAGAGGTGAAAAACTGATGACAATTTTTGAAGGGTTTCGAACCCCGGCCATTAGAACCCTTTTGCTCGAAAAATGACATGAATGTACAACGCAAATACTGACATTCCAAATGCTATATTTAGTGTTAGGGAGAGAAAAAAAGTTGAAAAGATTTGCAATAAAATAATAAAAACACTTTAAATATTTATTATTGTAGTAGCACGGTTTTCTTGATGTTATTGTATAATTAAATAAGTTGAGGCTTGCTGTTCTGACGAAGGTAAATTATGAAATTTTTACGACTAAAATCCTCATGAAAATAATGATCCATATTAAAGTAGTACGTGAGCAACATAATTTTTGGTTCAGCAATGCTTTACAAAAAATAAACCATGCATGATACACTAGCCTTGTTTTTTCGTCTTTTATTTTTTTGAGCCTTGGCATTGTGGAATTCGAACTCAAAATTTGACATTTGAAGGAGATAGTCTCAACTACTTGAGCTATCTCCTAATCTCAATTCACTAGCTTAAAATACACGAATCAGCAAGTAACAAATGGCACTAGAAATTTTGAAGGGAAGGAGAGGTGGTTAACAAATTCAATATGTTACAATTCTAACACCAAGGTGCTTGTTTGCAAACTCCACGAGGTTGCTGATCTCTATGTCTTCGATGAAGCCATCGCCATTAGTGTCGGCTCTTTTCAGCCCTTTCCAGCCTCTGAAACGGGAAAACCGACCTCCTCGCGCCCTGATTGCTTGTCGCAGCTCCTCTTTGCTTATTCTGCCGTCTTTGTCGACGTCGAATCTCATTAACCATTTCGCGAATTCTTCCAAACTCATCTCAACCTTCCCATCACTAGACACGTATCCATAATGATACATGAAAGCCATCTTTCGTCAAGAGCGCACTACAAAAAATGCGGTTAGAGGTGGTGGGTTTTTTTTTTTTTTTGTCTTTTTTTCCAATTATTAGCAGCGATTTACAATCGCCACCTAAAAATTCTAAGCGGGGGTTTCGAGATGTTGCCAAATGATCATCACCCATCTCCCATATTTATACAATCTTACAAGGCAAAGCAAATTCTAGAAGGCACTGGATTTTATGGAGTAAGAAAGTCAAAAGTTAAGCTGCCTAAAACGTGACAACACGAGGTAGATATCAAAAGTTACACTGCCTAAAACGTGACAACACGAGGTAGATATCTCGGTCAATATTATTACACTTTTGTGCGTTGAATTCAGATACAATGGATGCTAAGGTTTCCATAGAAATTAGTCAGACTTTTTTTTTCTTTTTTTTCCTCAGCAAGGCACAAGGCGTTTTCCACAGCTGTACCACAACCAGCATTCAATACGAATTCCTCTTGAGGGTACGAACATATCTTCGACATTGCATCCTCTACGCGGGTCTCACAAGCAGTCCCATTAACAAACTCCCGACACTGAGCCAAACCATAAACAGTTGAAGCCTCTCTACCCACAAAATCAGTGTAGAATCCATCATTATTCATTATCCCCTCCACACTTAAATTCCTCACTAACACCAAAAACTTTAGCTTTAGACAATATAACCATTAAAGAAAAATAAAAAAATTTCTGAAAGAAAATAACATAGGAAAACCTATATCATCAACAAAAACCAAAATCAACCACAAAACACAAATCACAACACCAAAATCTCAAAAAATAGTAATAACAATAAAAGGAAAAAATATATATACACAAACTAAAGAAAAGTAGACGTCATGGAAGCGGGTGGTCGCTGGGGAGGGCGGTAGGGGTGGTCGCCGCCTCGTTGGGGGTTGGGGGTTGGGGGCATGGAGTGGTTTTGATTCCAGGGGGCGGGGGGTGTCGGAGGAGGGCACGTTGGTTGAAGAAGAGCCTGCTGAGGAGGAGTTTTAACTCCTTTTTCTTTTTTTTTTTTGGATTTGTACTTATATACACATATACTTACATATTTGAGAGTTTTAAAAATTATACCATTATCCTGACAAGGTTTAAAAATTATATTGTTATTATAATAAGTTATATTAATTATAGTTCACTTTTTAATTTATTTGAAAAGTATTAAAAATCTATAATGATATTTAAGCACATAAAATTTAAATTATGATTTATAATTATTGATACTATTTTATAGGAATAAATTCTTTTTTCGGCTACTTGTAATAAGTTTTTTAATATTATTTTAATTAAGAAAAGTAATTTTGTGGCTAAGAAAATGAGAAAGTAAGTTATTAAAATTAACTCATCATCTAATTTAATATGATTAGCACAAGTATTGTGAGATTAAATTAAAAATATTAATGAAAAAGTAATGAAGTTATGTGAATTTTTAATCACGTTTATAACCTATTAAAAATCTACAAGCATATCTATTAATAAATATAAATATCTTAAGATATCAATTTAATTATAGTTAGTTATATATTTAAGGATATATGTAAATATATATATATATATAGTTAGATATCTATTTAATTATAGTTAGTTACTTGTAAGGAGCATTTTATAAATTTAAAAGTTCTCATAACCTTATTCCCCTCCCCTTTTAGGTTATTTTATAACTGAGTATTCAACTTTCTCAGGTAGGTTCTTAGTTAAAATTCAAACTCCACCGTGTACTTTTATGTTACCTAAATTCCCTATGGTGTTAAATACTCTCAAACAAAGCCATAAGACAAAGAATATTCTTATCCTTTTATTTATTGACAAAACTATAACTTCCTTATACATAGACACACTAAATATTACACTACAAGAACATATGCGTTAGGGGACAATATTTTTTCAAAAAAATGAAAAAAAGGACGAAAAGATATGCAAAAAGAATTTGGTATAATATGTAGTGTTTAATTCAATGTATTGGGGGGATTATAGCTCTTCAATAAAATAAGAAGACAAAAATTTAAGAAGTTTGTGATATAATGCATAGTGTGTCCATGTGCCGATAGATTATATTCTTTTTAAATAAATTAAAAGACAAAAGTATACAAAAACTTTTTGTGTTGCAATGTGTAGTGTGTCTTTGTATTCTGAATCATAATCAGTTTCTTATAAAAATGTAAAATTGTACAAAATAATTTATGGTGTAATGTGTTGAATCTATGTATTGGGGATCATAGTTTTTTTAATAAAATAAAATGATAGATTTTTACTCTTAAAACTTTGTTTGGCATAACTTAATGATCTTGGTTGGTAGCTAAAATTAGCGGCTGCAATTTCCGTCGCAAAAACGGCTGCTAATTTATATAAATTAGTGATCAATTTCAACTTTACAAGTAGTATTAATTAAGCAACCAAAAAAATATGGTTAGGGATCAATTTTCAATATCTGTCGCTAATTTTAATTTATCAACAAAGACTTTAGCGACCACATCGTGCGATTGCACGATTGAACACTAATACTATTTAGTGATCGATTTTGCAATTTAACGATCAATTTTAATGATCGCTAAAAGCCAGTTTTGTAGTAGTGAATGTGCTGAACTCTATATTCAAGGTTTATATTATATGTTTATATTTTTGTATTGTGAGATCACAAATTATATAAAGTATGATATTATGTATATGAAGACACAAAAAAGTGAGACAAAAGAGACAACAAGGGGGAGTAATAAAGAAAGACATAGATACACATCTATATTCTTTTTATTTTTTATTTTAAAAAAAAAAGGAAAGACGAAAGAAATTGAAATATCAGCATGATGTGGAGGGACTACTTCTTTACGTGACTTGACACCCTGGTAATCCATGCAGAGGTCCATCACGTAAACACTCCCACAAACACGCACAAGTATTTAACGGATAACCAAACAATCTTTTCTTTTTTTTAACAAGATTCAATATGTTACGATTTTAAATCCGAGGTGCTTGTTAGCAAACTCCACGAGGTTGGTGATCTCTTTGTCTTCGATGAAGCCATCGCCATTAGTGTCGGCTCTTTTCAGCCCTTTCCAGCCTCTGAAACGGGAAAACCGACCTCCTCGCGCCCTGATTGCTTGCCGCAGCTCCTCTTTGCTTATTCTGCCGTCTTTGTCGACGTCGAATCTCATTAACCATTTCGCGAATTCTTCCAAACTCATCTCAACCTTCCCATCACTAGACACGTATCGACAGCAATACTTGAAAGCCATCTTGTGTACGTCGAGAGAGTTATGGAGAGTTATGGCCAAGGAGTTCATGACCCATCTCTCTTATTTATACCATATGCTTATCAATTTTAGGCAAAGAAAATCTAAGACGATCTCATCTGGATTTATTTTTTTTAAAGTTTTTTTTTTAAAAAAAATTTAATAAAGTACTTTTTTTATAAGTTAAAAATCTTAGTTTCTGAAAAAAAAAAACTAAATTTAAGGGGTTTTTTTTTTAAGAATTTGAGCTCTTTTGGAAATTTAATCTAAACACTTATTATAAAAGAGATATTTTTTTCTTTTGAAGAAACTTATTTTTTAATTGAAAAAATAATCAAAGTAGGCCCTAATCTTTTTATGGAATAATAATTAAATCTGAAAATGTTTATTGCAATTTGCAAAAGCTGCCTAAAGCTCGCTACATCCCAACGAGGTACATGTTTTGGTTAGTTTATTTTATGTTCGTAATGAACAGAATCTAACACAATGAATGTACTTTCGCTTATTGGTTTGGGATATAGTCATAAACTAATGAGACAAAATGATACTTTCCTATTAAATAATAGCAAATCCTTCTTTTTCCACTTGTAATGAGATAAAAAGCAATTAAGAACTTCTACGGGCTTAATTCTTTTGCTCTGCTTTCGGTGCTTATGTGGACTATTGTTAAGATAAGTGAAGTTCATTAATTATAAAATCAATTATAACTACGAAAAGGTCGCCAATATCTTATATGGTGAAATAATTATGAACTGAACCAAGATTAATGATTAAGAGATGTGTTATTAGAATCTTTAAAGTGAACTTTTCCACTTGTACACTTCTCACGAGTGACAATGAAATGAATTAGAATTAATAATGATAACTCAGACGTGAATAAATGTACGGCGGATAAGACTAGCTTTAATCGAACTCTAATAATACAATTTAATACAAGTAAAGTTCATTATTGCTACTAACTAATGTGACTTAATTCGATGCCAAAAAATTGTCGTCTCACATGCAACATTCCCCATTAGTTAAAAGCTTTCCTTTAGAGTTTTTGATACACACATTAGAGTTTGCGTTTCTTTCCGAGAATATAGCTAAAACTTTCAATGGCCAGAACATGTTCATGAACATAAACCTTTTTCTTTTTCTTTGTGTTTTTTGCTTTTCTTTTTTTACTTCAAGAAAAACCAAAGACCGATTACAATATGCAACTAACGAGAATTGATCCTAGACCACTTACACTAAAAGTGAGAAACATAGCACTTGACTACTAGGTGTTTGGTCTTTAGCTTTTTCTTTTGCGTATTAGACTCTGAACTTTCCTTAAACTTCTAAAACTGATAACAAGTTAAACAAATTGATATTGCACTCGTTAAAATTAGATTAATATTTGTATTAATATACAATTTTACTTTTCAAATGTTCTCCACATTAAATTTTTTACTGTTCATTTTCTCTTTCAAGAGTTGGTTTTGTTCAATACAAGAATGATTAAAAATAATAAATTTTCATATACATGAAAATAAAATTACTTAATTAACTTTAGTAAGGGCAATATCGCATCCATTGAAAAAGTCGAATAATAAATATGGAAGACGCAAGTGGAGGTTTCCTCTGTTTAAGTTGATTTCAAGGAGAGGGTTGTCCGAAAGCAGATATAGAGATATAATAACGAACGGTGCATTGAGGACTTGACAGGAGATTCTGAACCAAGGAGAATTCTTCTGCAGATGGCGTGGTTTATTTATAAACATTAGAGTATATATGTAATACTAAGAAAAAATGGATTGAGATATTCGATAATATCATATACTCTAAGAGCTTTTCTTAATCTAGAAGGATCTTTCATGTCGACTATGGCAAGTGCGAAGAATGCCATTTTATTACAGTCAAGGCATAAATATTGTGATACATGTTGTTATAGAGTAGTTTATAAGCAACTTTCTGCTTATTTTAGAAGGTGTTTGGTTTAGCTTGTTTTTCTGGTCAAACTTATTTAAAATCTAATTTAAGCTAATAAAAGTGTTTGTTTTAATTAAAAATATGCTTTTTTTAAGCTGCTCTAAGTAGAAAATAAAAAAACTCTCCAACTCCAACTTTTGTTTTTTATAACTTTAAGCAATTTGAAAAAAAAAACAAATTTGACCAAATAATTTACTATTTTATCCTTACCTTTTTATTTTTATTATTAAAATATCTATACTCTTTTATCTTATACTTATCTTTTTAAATTCTATTTTAATGTCTTTAATGGTTATTTTAACTATATAACTTACTTTGCAACCCACTTTAATCAAACATATAAATACGTATTTTTATAACTACAATTTTTATTCAAACACGTAACTACTTAAAGTTGACAATAAAAAAAAGTCACTTAAAGTCAAAAGTGCTTTAAGTAACTTTTTTATAAGCCAATTGAAACACCCTCTTAGAAGGACCTTGTTCTTCTTGTAAGGTTATCTTTAACAAAGGTGCACTAGGATTGGTTTATGACAAAAAAGTTTTTCAGTATAATTACAAAAAAAAAAGTATTTTTTTAAGCAGTTTAGATTTTTGCTTCTAAGGAAGGCCTAATTTAAGTTTTTCTAAGATTTTCAGTTTTCTTAGATAAAAAAAAATCATTCCAATCACCTCTTGAGAGGGGAAAAAAGTACATTTCACATAAAAAGTCCTTTTTAAATTGAAAAAAGGTACAAACAGGCCCAAAGAATTGTTTGGTTTTCAAACTGCTTAATGAGAATTTAACACACATATTTTCATTCTGCAAGCTTGGGCCTAACCAGATGTCCAGATACATGGTACAAACTTAGCTATAACGAGGGCACATTGATTATGTTGGATTGAACAAGTCAAGTCTTGGGCTTTTTTCCCCCCATTTTTGGTCAAAGGCTTGGGCTTAATCTTGAGAAATCTTCCATAAGGTAGGAACTTCGGTGAAGCATTTAACTTCCTCTACAAACTACATGTCCTTAAACTTATATTGTTTTGGCAACAGAGAAAAAAAAAAAAAAGAAAAGAAAAGAAAAGGAACCCTTATATTGTATATGTTTGTTGTGTGTATACAAATCCCCGCCCTAACCATCAGCTGCTAGGGCCTGTTTGGAAGTGTTCTTATTTTTTTGTTTTGTAAAACAGTTTTACAAAATAGTTTTTAAAAATTGTTTCCAAATACAAGACAACAAAAAATTTGTTTGGATGGAAGATAAATTTATTTATTTTTATCTTGTATTAAAAAAAACCATTACACCCAAATTTATTTTTTTTATCTTGCATTAAAAAGACGATTACACCCTTATTTTTTTCTTTATATTTGATTTTTTCCTCTAATAAACATATATCTACATATGTACACACACACAAACATATATATGTGTGTGCTCTAAAAGAGGCTAGAATAGGCATGGGTTAGGGTGAGGGCAAGGATGGGGGGTGGATGGGGCGAGGGGTAGGTGGGGTGGGCGAGGGTCAGGGTAGGTGGGGTAAGGGGGTGGGCTAGGGTTCGGGTAGGTTGGGGGAAAGAAAAATAATTAAATAATGAAATTACTCTTTTGAGAACAACATGTCAAAAACACTTGAAAACAACAAAAATGTGTTTCCTGTTTTTTGTTTTTAAAAACACTTTTTCTAGAATAATTTTCAAAAACAATTTTAGAAAACAACTGCTTCCAAACAATTTTTATGTTTTTTTCATTTAAAAAAAAACTGTTTTTGAAAATAATTCCAAACAACCCCTAGATTTTCCATCTTTCCTAAACGTTCCCCCCTTCTTCTGTTCGAGTTACAATCCTTTTTAGTAGACGTTACGACCAAATGCTTTATCTCTCAAGGGGTGGGAGAAATGGGGGTCCCCGGAGGAACAAAAAGGTGTAGTTTAATAGTAGAATCTCTTACTTGGGACTTATAAGTCTCGAGTTTGAGTCATCATCAGGAGACAAGTGAAAAATCATTATTGATCCTCTAAAAGAAATATTTAGTGAAAATGGTGTGCATATTCAACTCTGGTTTTATTGAAGATAGATTGCAAAATAAATAAATAAATCAACCTATGGCCCTGTTTGGATTGGTTTTTTTAAAAGTATTTTTTAAACAACTTCTAAAAAATAGTTTTTTTTAGAAGCTGAAAATCCTGATTTCTAAAAAAAGTTGTATTTGAACTTTTTTCAGAGTTTCAGATTTTTTGGAAGCCAAATCAAATAGTTATTGCAAAATTAATGTAACTTTTTCAGGGAAAAAAAAGTCTGCCCCCTAAAAAAAAAAGTCAATCCAAATAGACCCTATATTTTGACATTAGTCCACGCACAAAATTATATTATGAAATTGTTTACTATTTCACCAAAAAACTAACAATTTATTTGGATTTCAAATTTCAATTGTGATTTTGAGAAATATTCCTTAATTTTGCCCTTGAATTTGCGTTTGTGAGCATTTAGACCGCAATCGCAAGTAAAAGTCATTTTCTTCCGAAATAAAAGACTTGCTTGAATTGTTCTTTTTTCAATGAAAAATCATATCTTTTTACAATAAGTGTTTGGGCCTGTTTGGATTAGTTGAAAAAGTTATGTTGAATTTATAATAACTATTCGATTTGATTTCCAAAAAAGTTGAAACTCTGAAAAAAAACTCAAATACATCTTTTTTTAGAAGTCAGAATTTTCAACTTCTAAAAAAAAACTATTTTTCAAAAGCTGTTAAAAAAAACGCTTTAAAAAAAAGCCAATCCAAACGAGCCCTTTGTCTTGATTTTAAAAAGTAAAAATAAAAATAAAACTCAAAAAATGATATTTATAAGCTTAAATTTAATTTTTCTAAAAATCAAATTTTTTATTCCTTAAAAAATACTTTTTAAAAAATCATATAAAAAATACTTTTAAAAAATATCAAACTAAACAAGCCCACAATCTATTCCCCAAGAGTGCACAGAAAACGATTAAGCAAAGCATGTCAAGTCTCCAACACTCTGCTTAAATGTCAAACTGCAAAGACTTGCTACTAAATTTCTCCAACACAGCCTACACATGTCGGCATATATCATATATTGATAGTCATGTTTCAAAACATGAAATCATCATCAACTCTTTTCATTTCTTTCTTGGTGATAAGAAAATGATTCTCTTTTCCTTTTTGTTGCCTGGTGAAGACATGATGCTGATGTTGTTAGAACTTGTCTTTTTTTGGTCGAAGTTGTTAGAAAATGCCACTAGTGGGGCATTTCAGAAACAGGATATGACGACTAAAGAGTGAGCTGAACCTTCATAGTTAAGTAATTTGTTTAGTTCCGACCCAAAAGAAAAAAATAATTTGTTTAATGGTTAATGTTGTGAAGCTAATTACAATGCTGATTAGATGGCCAACTTTGGATTAACTTTGCTTCTTGGAGTTTATCATTTGGTTGAGTCACCGGAGCAATTGAAGTCGACACTGGGAGAAGATCTGAGATATCTAACCTCCAATAGATTCATTTCAACTTAGAACAACTTTGCCACCCATGTAAATAAATAAATAAATATACATACATACATACATACACACATACACATATATATATGTATATATATATATGTATATATATATATATATATATATATATATATATATATAGATAGATAGATAGATAGATAGATAGATAGATAGATATTTATATATTTATATAGATAGATAGATATTTATTCAAATGAGAAAAGGATACAATCCGCTTGATCTCTACGCAAGCTTTGATTAGTGAAAGGATTAATTAGGCTCCGTTTGGTTGGAGGAAACTATTTTTCTAAAAAGTGTTTTGTTTTTCATTTTTCGGTGTTTCGTAACACCAAATATTTAATTAATTAAAAAAATTGATAATAGAATATTAGGTAAAATTGTTGGAGAAATAACCTCATCTAAAAGTTTAAACTTATAAAAAAAATATTGATATATTTATTATTATTGTATTAACTTTTAGTTAGTATATTAGTGTATTTATTATTTGTGTTAACAAAGAAAATGTTTGCTTGTTAGTAACTCTCTTTTTCTCTCACTTTGACTCTCACCCCTCAACCAAAATGCACATTTTTTAAATAACTAATCCCAATAATTAAGGACAACCCTATGTTACAAAGATTTTAAACAAATTATGATTTTTGGGTGCTTTAACTCATATAATCTTTAAATCTTTTAACTATTCGTAACTTTCTATCGACATTTCTTTCTTTTCACAAACAAGAGCAAGTTTATGTATTGATGTGCAGCAAATAGGAAGAACATGTATAGATACGACTATGTCAACAGGAACCTTTGTAGAGTGTGGAATTTGAATATTTCCCTTGGCTATCGTTAGTTGTTGTTTTTTTGGTGATTGCAAATCTCTTTTGTAATTAATACAAATACTTGCTAAATTAGTAAAAAAAAAAAAAAAGAAAAAGAGAGAGAGAGAGAGAGAGAGAGCAAGCTTGCAATTTGGCCCCAAAAAGAAAAAGTTTCAATCTGCAAAAGGTTTTACGGAAATTTCATAATTTATATATTAAACAAAGTAATATTCATATCTTTCAATTAACATCACATGTTTTCATCTCATGAGTTTTTCTTTTTCTCCAATAACATTGAACACATACCTTTTCAATCATTTACTTATTGTTTGTACTTAAATCCCTCGTCACATTTTCTTACCTTATAAAACTCAGATAAAGTAAAAAATGTAGTTAGTGTTCGAACTTCTCAAAACTAATTTCTATAAAACAGATATATACCTATATATTTTATAAAGTGAACTCCATGTTTTTATTTTAATATTTCATGAACTATATATAAACAAAAACATACAATGCATTTTTCTTATACGCCACGCGAATTACAGACTCGTTAAAGTTAAAGCCCAAAATTTCACCTCTCGCATGATATATATGACATAAGACTAGCTAAAAGAAAGTATAAAGATCTAAAAAATAAAAATAATTATCTTGATCAAATTGTTGACACCAAGGCCTATCTTGAATGCTTTACAAATTCTCTGCACTTTCCTGCTGAAGTTTCAATGAACCTTCCGTAAAGTCTTTCCATTTTCTTTTGCCTCAATGAAACATCAATTTTAGAACTTTTTTCAACTGTACAAAACCAGCCAGGCTGCATATAGAGACAACATCTGTTTCTAGTGGACCATCCCCCTTTTCTTAATTTGTGTGAAAGAATGGAAATTGAAAGTGACAGCAACTGACATTGACTAACCCAAGTGTACAATAACCACCAAATCCAAGCATGCAAACACCTCCCGTGAGATAATGGATTAAGATTCTCTTATATTAAAAATTTTTTTATATTAATATGAGAAAATTATTTTAATCATTTATCTATTAGTCAAGATTATTTTAAATATTTATCTAAGGTAAATCTCTAAAACAAAGTAGATAATAAAAGGGAGAAAAATTACAAAAAAAAATTCACATGAATGGTTGAAATGTTTTTATCAACCCATGAATAGTGAGAATTTTTTTCATATTAATATGAAAAAAGTCTTGATATGATAAAATTTTAATCCCAAGATTGCTTCTTTTTTTCTTATATATTTCATTAGCAAGTACTATAATAAAATCTAAAAATTTAACAGACACTTTACAAATTCAAACGTAAAGAAGAAAAAGCTTAAACGAAACTTATTGTCCTCAAAGTTAACAACCTAAACGCTCCATAGGAATAATTAGGTTAAATAAAATTTTAATATTATGTGATCATCTAATATGATATTAGAGTTTAAAATTCAAGTCAGGCTAACACTCATTTATAAATTTTTAATAAAATGATAATTCAATAAAATACAATATCCATCTTTTTAAAAGTGAAGTTCTCCCTCCCTCTTTCTCTCTGTCACCAACCCTTGACAAATCAAGATTAACTAATCAGATAAAACCAGCTGAAGGATAAATGATGTTCTTGACCATTTTATCTCAATCAGACCTTTAATTTTCGAGTAGTTCAGGGGGAAAAGGATGATAAAGTGTAGGGTGCGCAAAATGGTGTCTTTAACTTTTTGAGTTAATTAAATAACACTTTCCTCATCATAGACTCAATCCAATAAAATATTCTCATTCAAATATATAAAATTCACCCTTGAGACATCATAAACAATAGAGAGAGATATATTAGTGGTGGGACATATGAATTCTTTTTTTTTTTTTTTTCCTCCCTTTCTTTTACAGGTGTAGTAGTAATGATTTGTTGGTGATGGCCACTCTAGATAGCGATAAACAACGGGATTTTTCGGGTATGTCTTGCGCTGACTTATGATAAACATTTTTTTTCATATAATTTTTTATTGAAAAAATAATTTTTTAGAAGCTTAGTGTATGTTTGATTTGCCTGTTTTCTATTTTTATTTTAATGAAAAATAAAAATTATAATAACAAACTCATTTAGTTAACGATTTTTGTTTTTATTTTCAGAAAATAAAAAATAGCTTTCTAGGAAATCAAAAAAATATTAAAAACAGTGTTTTATCAGAATATAAGGTGGTAATTTTGTAAATAATTTTAAAAGATTTAGAAAACAAGGTGATAATTTTGTAAATAATTCTAAAAATTTTGAAAACAAGGTGGTAATTTTGTAAATAATTCTAAAAGATTTAGAAAATAATATGGCAGTTTCGTAAATAACTCTAAAAATTTTAAAAAACAAGGTAATAATTTCGTAAATATATCTAAAAAAATTTTAAAAATAAGGTGAAAATTTTGTAAATAAACATCAAAAAGAAAAATATTTTTATTTACCAAACATATTCTCTAAATTTTAAAAAATAAAAATTGTTTTTAAAAAATGCAAATAAAAAATAAAAATTAGAAAATGAAAACAAAAAACAATCAAACCAAACACGGTCTTAAATTTTTAACTATGGATGAAAAGAAGTCTATTTTTTAAAGAATTTAAAAATTTTGACTTTGTAAAGAATTAATCCAAACGCCTGGTACAAAAGAAATGGTTTATTCTTTATGAAAAACAATGTTTTCTAATAAAAAATTAATTTAAATAGACCCGTCAGAAGTGGTGTAAGTTCACTTTAGAGTCCAAAAGCTAGGGGTGTACAAGAAATCGTAAAAATCGCGAAAATTGATTTGGCCGATTCGAAATCGTAAAAATCACGAAAATCGATTTGGCTGAATCGAATCGACTGTAAACCATCGATTTTTAAAGTAATTCAGTCGGTTGCGGTTTTAATTTTGAAAAACTGAGGTTGCCGGTTCGGTTTACGGTTTTAAGAAGTAAAAATCGCCATTAAACTGAATCGCCCAAATATATATATATATATATATATATGTATATGTATATATATATATGTATGTATGTATATAAATATATGGTTTTACTCAGCAAATGAAACGTTGTGATGATGAGTTTGGTTCAAGGCTCTAATAATGAGGGTGATGACAGAGAAGAGGAAAAACAAAGATGGTGATGAGAACTTGATAAGTACTAGAGTGAACAAATGATTTAAATTGTATTCTTAGAATTCTGTTAATAAGTCAAACGTTATATTTTGCTTTATTTGTGTGTGGGTGTTCTTTTCTCAATTTTATTTTTCTCCTCATTTGCATTTCTAGATCGGGGTGTAGTTCAATTGTCAATTACTCTATTCATAGCCAGCTGAATTAAGTGACATTGAGCTTTAGATATTTTTCAAAATAGATTAGTAGATGAAATTACCCAAAATTTCATCTTCAAGTCCCCAAAAATTTTATTTTAAAACCGGCCAAAAAAATGGCCCAAACTGCATTAAACCGCATTAACTGAAGCCGTTGATTTTTTGATTAATTTGGGCAATTTTTATTTTATAAAAAGATAAACCGCATATATCGGTTCAGTTAGAAATTTCATACAATTGCACCAATTCTCTAACTCGAGCTCCACCGTCCGAGTCTTCGTGGTGGATGAAGCAACTGTTATGACTTTTTTTATATAATATAGAATTACATGTAAGAGCTCCTGTAGCAATTTACCAAACAATTTTAGTTAATAAATTGTTAAGAATTATTTTAGTTAATAACTTGTTAAGAATGATAATTTTTTTAGATAGAAGGGGGCAAGTATCTTTTTTCTTTAATACCATAAGAGGGCCCGATGCATGCACTTTTAAAAAATTACAGCGTCCGTAACAATTTACTTTATTGTTTCCTCTAATATGCATATATAAGAGTATTATCACATCATCTATTTTGTATGTGCTGATCTAATCTTGTCAATTGTTCATCAAATCTATTAATCACCAAACTTTGAAATGTCTTCATTCCTCTCAATATTGAGGACTTTTTCCTTTCTTTTGTAGTTAACCCTGATTTTGTCATCTCTTACCTACATTCATGATCCCTAAAAAATAATCTATTATATTATAATTATTATATAATTATAACTTTTTGTATGGATAGAAGTGATAGGAAAATCCTCCTTAGTTCAAACCTGCCCTTAGAATCTAGTTGGACCATCTTTTAGAGTCGGGGTACAAATTATACTACGTGACAATTGATTACAAACTTGAAAATCTTATTTGTAGAAAACTATTCTTAACTCTTGTACCATTTGGAGTCGGTAATTTATAATATCTTTTATGAGAAATGTTATGTCACTCCTTTTTTTATCACCCTTTTTCCACCCTTTATGTGGCATCCTACTTGGAATGTCAACGAGATATATTTTTATTTTACTTTTTTATTCCTTTTATTTTTCTCTGTCCTTCTAATTTATTTTTCTCTACCCAAATAACTTTTCAATCAATTTCTCCTCTTCTTCAAAATTCATTCCCTTTAGTTAAAAAAAAATGTTAGGCGGAAGATAGTAACCTGCTAGCAAATGGCATTGCTCTTTTTTGTTAATGAAAGTTCCGTTTTTTTTTTTTAAAAAAAAAATTTCTCTACTCACCATCACTCCATATTATGTTTCAGAGATTTTAATTGGTTGTGAACATAAGGCTGCCAAAATCTATCTTATCAAGCTTTTGATAATTGTGTCTTAAACCATATGTTACATGTTCTGAGTCTACGATTAGCAAACTTATGGCACATTTAATAATGTTATCATCGAGTCTGACTCTAAAGAAGCGCTACAATTTGTGAATAATGTTGTGGATGGAATCAAAAAGAAAAAATTAGAAGGTGGATGAAATCTTAGCGAGCAGCGAAACAAATTCCGCAGTTGGTGAGAAGGTGCATTAAATTTATCCGAAGAAATGCCAATGAAGCAGCTGATTGCAATGATACCACTTTAAAGATTACGCTAGAGCCAAAAGATATTAACACCATTTCAAAGATTAGGCTAAAGCCCAAAGATATTAATATATAATCGTATTAATTCAATCTATAGCATGTTTCTCCATGTAGCCAATAGGCAAAAGCATAAACATTTTTTTCTTTTGATTCAAAATATATCATTTATTCATAAGACTGTAATGGGTTAAATGAAGGAGAAAAAAAAATTCACCAGAAAGGAAAAAGGAAAGAATTAATTGAAAATTAAATTTGGATAGAGAAAAGTAAATTAGTAAAAAAATATATTAGGAAGTGAAAGAAAAATAAAAAGAATAAGATAGTAAATAAAAAGATCTATCTATTTAGCATGTCAACTAAGACATCAGGTAAAGAATAATAAAAAAGTAATAGAAAATAGATAACATATAAGCTTACTCTATCTTTTATTCTTACCAAACATCCTTTATTCTCAATACTTGGTGGATTACGACTTTGACCGGAAACCCATCAACACCTAACTATTGGAGGTTGCGAAAAATAAAAAGATTTGAATTCTTACCCATCATAGGGCCACTATGGATTTACTTTCTTTCACTAAAAATAATAATAATAATTTTAAATTTTGAGAAAAGTTCAAGTCTAATTTTCTCTGTAAAGTTAAAATTTTTGTTTCTAAAAAAATACACCTTTTAATTTTTTTTAAAAAAAACACTTTTTAGGGAAAAAAAATCCAACTGAGTCCATAAATACATATTAGCGGAAATTGTCGAACATTTCGAAAGGGCTATTGGAGAACAATGGTCTACTTCTTTTCTTTATCTTTTTGTTTTCTTTTTTTTTTTTTAAATCTCCCAACCCGATAGAATTGAATTTAGACTTCACGTATAAGGGAAATAGAATCCCGAACAATAATATACTTGTGGGGACTCTAGTATTATCTAATCTGGCATTGTAATACCCGACGTAGGATCAAGAGATAGTGACTGGTAACTGAAGAAGGTGATGGGGAAATCATACTCATCTTCATTTCTATGTGGTAGGTCCATACCGAAATCGTGTATCATGAACATTGATGTACACTTGTCTTCCGATTGATTAAACACAGGGAAATATTGAATGGTACTTGATACTCCTCTCTTATTTTAGAAATGTCGAATTATAGTATTTTATTACTTGTCAGCCTATAAAATTAGGTTTAAGAATTTGCTCATAGCATTATTATGGGTCCATTTAAATTAATTTTTCTAATGAAAATTTATTTTCTTTTACTAAAAAAATGTACAATAAATATTTGACTTGATTTTTTAAAAAATAAAAATTTTAATTTTAACTTTTCTTAAAAAATATTTTTTAAAAAATTATAAAAATAATACTATTTGGAAAAAATAATACTTCAAGTGACTCTTATATTACAAGTGAAATTTAACCGTAATAAAAAAAAGATATGATACACTCCCTCTGGGAAAACCTCCAATCGCTATTCTGAAAGACACGCACTCCATTGTCAATGTTCCACCTGTATAAAGCAGGCATGAACTTTTGTTGGAAAAGACATCCAACTTCTAAAAATATATCTTTTTTTTTTATTTTTTCCCCTTTATTAAGTAAAAACAAATCTAGAATCAACTGAAGAACCAAGCGTCATATAATTACATCCAAAGGTACGTTGGCAGGTGGATCATTTGCTCTCTTACGATGCTCGAGTTGAAAAAGATCCCCATGCTATGAGAAGCCTTGTAAAAGTTGCTTCAAATTTTAACAATTTTTATGACCACAATAAAAGCAATTCATTATCCTTTAAATAATGCCAAATATCCTCCCTGTGTTTCCGTTATTGTAAGTTACGTTGAAACGGTAAATTTGAACTGTTCATTTGGCATGCTTGAAATGACCTGAAAACCCTGTTATAGCATCTAATTCACCACAAAGTATTTTTAAAATATTTATTTTCTTGTATTTTATTATAGTCATATAAAAAATTCATGATGAAATATCTATTTTGTTTCGTATCTGTTTTCTAAAATCATCCTAATAAATTTGAATAGAATGAAAATTCATGATGAAATATCTATTTTGTTTCGTATCTATTTTCTAAAATCATCCTAATAAATTTGAATAGAATGAAAATCAACTCAATAATAAAAAAAAACTTAATTATTTGATTTGGCATATATTTAATTTAATTTTATGATGATAACTATTATATTTCTTTACAATGTTTAACTTGTATACACCCTAAATTATGGCGTCGGTACTTAGATGCACAGTAACCAATGCATCTTATAAAGGTTAATTTATCAGTTAGCTTGCCAAGTTCTACTCAAATACAGCACAAGGGATCCTCCCTACAAAACAAAGCAAAAAATGAGATCGGAAGGTGCTTGACACCAGTGTTATGCCGGTCAAATAATCTCTGATGCTCAAGTCAACACCTTATATGAGGAGGGTTTAGGGAAATATTCAAGAAAGTAAAAAGAGTTTGTTTGGTAGTTTCTCTGTGTACCTTCCCTGCCAACACTTTTCCCTTTTATAAGCACATGAACCTAACTTAACGGATAGACATGGACTCTACCTGTGTTTATCTATATCTTTTCACAACATTTATCTCATCTGCTTAGTTCTTTCTTTGAGATGAGTTCTTATTCTTCCTGTATAATATTCATGCACCCATCAGAGATCATGACCGCAATCACCTGTGAATGACTATCCCGACATAAAGTAAGACCCTAGCTACGAGGTTACCCTTGACAAGATGAGCCCAAGCTAGGGAGTCATCTGTTGAGAGGTTATCCGCTAGGAGGTCATCCATTAAGATGTCATCCCCTAGGAGGTCATCCCTAATAGGCCCAGATCATAAGATGACCTACTAAATACAAAGGGTGACCTATTCGTATGAATCGTAACCTTGACCTCCAAGTTCAACCAGGGATCACCCCATTATCAATAGCCACCTTATTCTCGTTTGGGCTAGGTATTAGGGCAAATAAGAATAAGCAATAGTTATCACACCTCTTTTCTCCTCCAGGCGAACTTCCTTTCTCTTACGTACTCACCTCTCCATCACGATCGCATCTAAACCATCACCAATAAGCCATCTACCATAAATCCACAATCCATCACTCATTGAAACATAAGCCCATTTCATCATAGTCATTAAATTTACCTTTAGCTCAATCTAATGGGTGTCATTAGAATGATCCTTGAGCTTCCAAGTCTTATAAGTCCTCTCAAACTCTTCACTTTACCCCAAGCAAACTCAGCACTATAAATAGAGACTCCTCACTTATGTCCAAGTCACTTCTGTCTACTTAATCCTCTTTTCCCTGATAATCTCGTCAACCACCTCCAACGACTGGAGAATCCAACGTCCGATCATCATTATGTCCACCTTAGGTGACCTAAGATCTCAATTTATCTCTCCACCTACCTCTAACGACGAAGATCACTCTTCTGAAAGTAGATCTAATCAAAGTAATCTTGCTCACCCGCCGTACCTTATTGACATCAAACTTACACACAAGACCCATACTTTAACTAAAAGAAGGCCACCTTACTCGGTTAAGAGCCCTACCCCTATTAAAGAGAAAAGTATCCGACCCCCTTCAGCCCCAGCGACGGTGCAAGGAAAGGTCACGCTTCCCCAAGCTTATACCTAAAACCTCGCTCCACCCTTACCCTCCTTCGTTACACACGAGTCAATAAGTCATGGTAAGGGTAAAACAGTCTTGGGTGACATGTCACGAGATCCCGAGTCAACTCAAGATATTTTTCTTAAAATATCCACATGTAATGTCGTAGCTTCACAACAATTCCAATTGAGGCTACCTAACCCGTACAAAAAGTCATGTACTCCTAAAAATCCTAAAGAAATTGCCATTTATGAGGTCGCCTTCAAGTTAGGTCTCTACTTACCTTTTCTTCCCTTGATAGCCGAGATCTTAACTTTATATTGTTTAGCCCCAGGACAATTGACACCTAATAGCTAGGGCAAATCATGGGCTTCATAATAAAGGCTCACTCCTTAGGCGTGATGCCTACCCTTCGTCTTTTCAAGGAGGCTTACAGTTGCATTCCGAAATCCCAACTTGACCTTAGATGGCACCACTTCCTAGGAAAGAAAAGATTGATTTATGGCTTGAAAAGCTCGTACAAGAAATGGCATCATGATCGTGTTCGAGTTTTACACCCACAAGTGTACGAATTGTTCGCGGTATAGTGGATTCGAGTATGGGTATCGTTTATACAGGGAGGCTACCTTAGTTTGGTCTCTATATGCTCTGGTGCCTAAAACTAGTTACATGCATGTGTGTGCTTTCTTTAGGATGGAAGGGAGCTCGAAAAAGGAAAATAAATATAAACTACAGAGGAACTATAAGTGTCAAGCTAAGGAAAGAAACCTAACAAGAAAGAAGGGGACCTAAGGCGATTGTGTTGCAACTAGGCTTAGGCTACGATAATGACTAGGTCTATCTAAGGCTCGGGACTTCTATTGTCGTTGTGTTGATCGAGGATCTCTTAACCAATACTAGTGGTTCAACTGGTTAGCTAGGCTTAAAGTTAAGGGCCAATCCCTCCTAGCCTACGCAATTCGATGCTTAGAACTTATCCTCTTGGCTGGGTTTAAAGCCAAGGACTAGCACCTAAACACTACGTGACATTAAGGCTCAATTAACCAACCCTAACGTGGGTGAGGGATACTCTAGTCTAGGTTAACTTATCCACTTGGCAGGGTTTAAAACCAAAGACTAGTACTAAAACTCGACTAAGCATAACATGTAACCTATTAGTTAGGTTTAAAGCTAAAGCCTACTGTACTAAGCAAAGCCATGAATTAAGCATAATCACATCACCCATATAAGTAGATAAAAGTATTTGAAGCACAAATAACACATGCAAATTCATTTAGGCATTTTAACAAACTCATAGACATGCTTGATTTTTAATACATAGACAAATTGAATCATGCTATAGATTTAGATAAACAAGCATGTATTAAAAGCCAAAGATACACGCAAATCATTTATTCAAAGCCCTAATCTAATATAAAACATTAATCAACCCTTGATCTAACTTAATTACAAAATATTTTTGCAAGAATAAGAAAAGGAATAAGGAACACCCTTCAAACCCTTACTCAAATCCAAAGCAAAAGCCGTCAATCTCTTGTTACAAACTTCAATCCTAGCTTGGTATGGGATGTAGATGGTGGTTTTGGGAGTTTATTAAAGTGGGAAAAGGGTTAGAGTTACTAGGTTTGAAGAAAATTAGGTTCTTCCCCTTTAAATGAGCCAAAAAGCACTAAATATAGATTTTACCCTGCAAAAATGGGTCACCGAGTCGGTCTCCCAGCCTAATTTTAAGTGAGTCCAACCAAAATTATGTAGCTTTTTGATCAAGGTCAGAAGTAGGGCTAGTCGACTAGCCTTGGGATGAGGGGTGACGAGCATTGGTCAGAAATGCCTAAACTTCGCTTCTCTCCTGCTCAGTTTTGCTCGGTTGCTCCTTTTTTTGTCTAGCGACCTTCTAATGTGCCTTTCTTGCTTTCTTCTCACCCAAAACACCTTTGGCATTGCTCTATCATCAAATCATCATCAATTTGAGCTCAAATCCTACTCCTAAAATGCACCTCAAACGCGAAATAAGGCATTTAGTGTAGCATTTATGTGTTTTAACACATATGCACAAATATGATTAGAAGTGCACAAATACAACCCTAAATGCACTCAATTATGCTTAAAACACCCAACAGGTGTATGAAAACAATATATACAAATATACACAAACCACACACATCATACTATAGGTACGTTTTTGTCAAAGTCAAGTCTAGTCACTAGAATGTGCCCATCTATTAGATGAAGATGGACTCTTCCTCCAATAAGTCTTCCCTACTGAATGATGATGAACGAACAAAGTGGGAAAAAAACCCAAGATTTTGAAATCATTCGTTATCAAGAGGTGTGTATCAAAAGTTTTATGTGTAAGTTCTTTCCCAGCTTCGTCCCATGGCCCATTAGAGGTAAAGGTCTTCCCCTTTTTTCCTCTCATCTTATCTTTTATTTACCTTAATAAATAAACTAGGCCATTAAGCTTAACTTCCCAAGTTATAATAGGTAAAAGCAAAAAGGACCTTGTCTAAAGGAGAAGTTGGAACGTGCCAAGGCCTTTTAAGACCAAAAGCACTAAGCCCGAAGAGCCCCACTCACTTCCACCACAAAGTCAAGCAAAGACAAGGTGGTCGTTGAGAAGAAACGTCAGGCTTTCGAAGTAAAAACCTCTCGGAGACCCACTCTAAACATATTGATGTTTGCTCAAGGAAAAGCCCTTTTGTTCTTTAGGACCTAGTCGACTCACATCAAGAAGCCTCAACCCCAGTTGTGGTTGCCCTTACATGCTGGTCTTTTCCTACTCTTCATCCCGACCTCTCTAAAGATGATGTAATCCACTTGGAAATGCAAAGAGAAGGGAAATTAGTTGTGGTGCTAAAGGAAAAGCCGCTCGAAGGTTTGACCAACATATTAACCAACCTAATTGCAAAGGTATTCATGCTTACCCCCTCTTCTTTCTTTATTTCCTCTAATTCGATACTTTCAATCTTGTCTGTCATTTTTCATTTATACTTCTTAGGAAGGGCCTTCAGAAGACATTGTTAAAGTTTCCCAAGAGATCAATTGTCGGTCTTAGGTGATGTGTTAAGGAAGTGACGGTTCCTCCTTCTTTGATGATGAAGTACGCTTACTTGAAAATGAGCTCCACCAAGTCCAATCCAAAAAAAGAGAGCTAAAGCAAAAATTAAAGACGTCTAAATGAGAAATTAAATAGTTGCATGAAGACAAAAAAAAACTCCTCCAATAGGTCACCAACAATGAAAATTTATTATCAACAATGCCAAACCAAATTGAATCCCTCTAGGCCTAATTTGATGCTGAAAAGATTTGCTCAGATAATGAGAAAACTCGTACTAACCAACTAATTCTTGATCTTCATAGACTAAAAGAATATATTGGCCCTCATGGAGTGAATATCATCAACGCTTACAATAAGACCTTTGAATTTCGTAATTACGCTGTATGCAAGGTGATATCGCTATTTGAGCACAAGCCTAAATAGCCCGCAAGTGCACGGGATGTGTGTAGTACAGTGTGTGCAAGTGCGGGGTCGAATCCACAGGGAGGTTACCTTAATTTAGTCTCTATATGCTCGGGTGCCTTAAACTAGCTACGTGCGTGTGTGCACTTACTTTGGGATGGAAGGGAGCTTGGAAAAAGGAAAATAAAAACTAATCTATGGAGGAGCTTAAATGAGCCAAACTAAGGAAGGAAACACTAATAAAGAAGAAGGGGACCTCGGGCGATTGCATTGCAACAAGACTTGGGCTATGATAACAAATGATGTCTATCTAAGGCTCGGGACTTCTATTGCCGTTGTGTTGATCGGGGGCTCTCTTAACCAATACTAGTGGTTCAACCCGTTAGCTGGATTTAAAGCTAAGAGCCAATCCCTCTTAGCCTATGCAATCTGTGCTTAGAACTTACCCTCTTGGCTGGATTTAAAGCCAAGGACTAGCACCTAAACACTACGTGACATTAAGGCTCGATTAACCAACACTAACGCGGGAGAGGGATACTCTAGTCTAGGTTAACTTATCCGCTTGGCCGGATTTAAAGCCAAGGACTAGTACCTAAACTCGACTAAGCATAGCATGTAACCTATTAGCTGGATTTAAAGCTAAAGCCTACTCTATTAAGCAAAGCCATGAGATTAAGCACAATTACATCACCCATATAATTAGATAAGAGCATTTGAAGCACAAATAACATATGCATATTCACTTAGGCATTTTAACAAATACATAGACATGTTTGATTTCCAATACATAGACATATTGAATCATGCCATAAATTTATGTAAATAAACATGTATTAAGAGCCAAAGATCTACACAAATCTATTATTCAAAGCCTTAATCTAATATACAACAACAATCAACCCTAAATCTAGCCTAATCTAGCAACATATTTACAAGAAATAGAGAAAGAACAAGAAGAACTTCCCTAAATTCTTGTCTCCAAATCCGTACAAATCCTTCAAATCTTTGTTTAATGCTTCAATCCTAGCTTGGTATGGGGTTTAGATGGTGGTTTAGGGTGTTTTGTGAAGTGGGTAAAGGGTTAGGGTTTATTAGGATTTAAGAAATAAAAGTTCCTCTCTTGAAAAATGAGCAGAAACGAGCTTTTTATGGATTTCTTCAGTGCACAGCCGGTCGACCGGCTAAAATAAAAGTTCCTCTCTTGAAAATGAGCATAAATGAGCTTTTTATAGATTTCTTCAGTGCACAGCGGTTGACCTAGCTGGTCGACCAGCTTCTTGAGGAACTCGACCGGCTTCAAATCTTTTATTCTCTGGAGCGGCCGGTCGACCGTCTAGGTCGACCAGCTCTTCTTCTAAGTCAACCGGCTGGATCAGAATGATCTCTTCTTTATTTCTTTTCTTCCGGTCTTCATCCGTTGGCTCATTTCTTCCTCGCATAAGATTGAACCCTTCCAAAACACTCTTAAAACATGGAATATAACACTTAGTATAGTATTTATGCACCTAAATACATTATGTACAAATATTAACAAAGATGCATAAACTTTGTACTAAGTGCACTCAATTATACTCTAAACACCCTTAAATGTGCATGTAAAAACTAGATGCAAACACGCACAAATGACACACATCAACACCCCCAAACCTACCCTTTGCTTGTCTTCAAGCAAGCCTAAATGAAGTCTATCCTCATGCTTTTCAAAGAGTTGCCAATTGCATTGACTTGCTATCTTTTCACATCCAAGGGGTACAAGGGGTCATTCCTTTCATGTAAGGGCTTCCCTAGTCTTTTTCGGATCCTCCTTTCAATCACACGGGGTCTCACACCTCTTGGGAATGTCACCAAGTAGCTAGAACCACCACAAACTTAGGATTCCAACTCACGCACTCAGGATGTTGATACTTCGTGCTCTATCAACTAACATGGCCTTCCAATATGCACTTAGCCCCAAAGATACAAGGAAGAGAAGATACATCACAATGGCTCACATTGACATAAGAGCCTTATCCACAATACATAAAAATAAACAAAAGAGATACTTGTGTCAAATTGACATTATGTTACTTGACACTTATTCAACATACTTCACTTTTCAATTTTTTTATTGCCTTTTGGCTCTTTTTTTTTCTTTTTTATTATTATTATTTTTTTCATTTTTGCATTTTTTCTCTCTCTTTTTTTCAATACACAAATAGAAAAAAAGAAAGGAAAAAGAAGAGGCTAAGGCAAACTAAAAGAACCAATTAAGGAATGGACACTCATATCAACAACCCTTTAAAAACACTTTTTCCAACCAAGTTGTGGGGAAACTACAAGGTGCATTCTTAGAAATGCTCACTCCCCACTGTTTTCAAAAGGATTCTCTTCAAATTCTAGGTCATACCCTACACTCCATTTACTCCCCACAATACATCCTCATATTCTCCAATCAATTAAGTCAATATCAAAAGCCAACTCTCCAACCAACGTGGAGATAAACTAACTCAAAATATGCAAAAAATTGAAAATTTTGAACACATTTTAAGCAAAAATAAGATATGGCAAGCAAATCTATCCCAGATATGATATAA
The DNA here is from genome assembly GCA_028554755.1 of Cordia subcordata. Lineage (NCBI taxonomy): Eukaryota > Viridiplantae > Streptophyta > Magnoliopsida > Boraginales > Cordiaceae > Cordia > Cordia subcordata. The sequence continues at coordinate 14,372,979 of JAPTOF010000008.1, forward strand.
ACAATAAATAAACACCACACTCCTAAACCTAAACTTTGCTTGTCCTCAAGCAAAAATCACAAAGCCACACGACAAGCAATCAACATGAAACACATATGGGGAATGCGGAGAGGGATAGATAAGGACAAGTAAAAGATGGATAGATACAACCTTGTTTCCATGTACTCCGCAAATGCCAAAGACAATCCAATGATCTACTAGCCTCTATCTTTTGTGGAAAGCACTAATGCTCAAAAAACAAAGAAGAGATTAGAACATATGCTATGCAAGCTCACATTGACATTTGAAATGATAAACAAGGATGTAAACACGGGGTAAGGGATTGATGCACAAATGAAGATAAGGAGCAAGAAAAAGTAAGGGAGTAAAAATCTAACCTACTAAGAATGAAAATAAACAAAAGAAAGCCTAAAATATAAAAAGGTAAGATAAACAAAAGCAATATAATCTATTATGTACAAAGCAAGAATCAGTACAAGAAAACTAATCTACTATATAAAAAGGCAAAGGCAAAAAAAAAAATACAAGAAAAACAAGAAAAATATGAGCAAGCCTAGGGTGTCTCCTAGTAGCGTTGGATTTAATGCCTCCAGCCGGGCACCAATGTTAGAGTAAAACATGTTTAAAGTTGCGTGGCACAAATTGCCAAATAATCATCAAAGCACAGAACATAGAGGGAAAAGGGTCATGCACTAAAGGTTGGGGCATTGAATGCATGATGCACCCCTTTTCAAGATCCCATCCCGAAATATCAAATGAGCATGTGGGTGCAAGTGTGGAATAAAGCATTCTCATACATGAAAAATCATGTCCCGCTTGCTCTTTAATTAGCCACTCCAATGCCTTCTTCTCATAATCAAGGGCAAGGAACACACTTTCCCCATAGGTCAAAGATAGGTCTAATGCATGCAACATGGGAAACGTGCTTTCTAACCCTAGATGAAAATGTTCTATGCATGAAGGCACAAACGTGAGCTCCAAAAAGGGAGACTCAATGGAATGGGAAAGGGGGGTTGGAATGACATTTGGAGAAGAAGGAGCAACAATATAGGAAGTGGATGTACTACACTCTTCTTCTCCACAAGATATAACATAATCAAGCCTAGGTTAGATCATTCTTTTAAGCACACCAATTTCTTTTTTATGTGTCTTCTTAGAGTTGTTATTCTCTTCAACATTGTGATTCTTAACTCCAAGAGACTTATCATCTAAAACCTTCGAAATTGATATCTTGTTTTTCCCAATGGATGACATTAAACCTTCACTAGCTACAGTCTCTTTAAATTCATCAATACATTCATCACTAGTGGGTGTCATCTCGCCATCATGCTTTTCATACGGGGTAAACACTAATGGAGGGGGCAATGGGGACTCAACAGATTCCTCATCATGTATACATGAATGCTCAAGGAGAGAATGTGCGCTAAACTCCCTAAATGCTGACTCGGAATGCAATTGAATACTATTGACACAAGACTCATCCTCCATGTGTATGGGTTATGTAGGAAGAGAGGGAAGGTTAGGTTCACGTGACTCATTGGGTGGCAACGAAAGCGCAAGAGGATAGGGTACTATTTCCTCTAAAACATATTCATAAGAGTCATCAAGAACCAAATTATCATTAAGCTCATCCTCATCCTCACTACAAGATGTGATCTCTCCATCAACCCCTTTTTCTAATCTTCTCTCCAAAACATCATCTTTTTCACCACTATTTCTCTCATCTCTAAGTTTGTCTCTTATCTCTTCAACTCGTTCTAAAGGTATCTCAACATTCTCACTCATGAGTTGCACACTCTCAACCACTCTCTCCAAGGACACACCAAAAGATTTGGTGTCTCACTTCAAACTCTCAAGTTATTCTTGGTTAGATTGGATGAGGGATAAGAGATAGTCAAGTGTTTCCTCTTGAGAAGAAAACCTAAAAGAAGAGGGCTCAACAGAGTGAAAAGGGTAGTCATGTTGAAAATCATTTTGCACATAACCATCAAAAAACTCAGGAGAGGAATAGGTGGAAAAAGAAGGTGTTGGAGGTGGACAACCGAAACTAGAAGGTGAATGGAATAAAGAGTCATCTTGACCCTATTGTGAAAATGCATGATGTTGCTCCCTAGAATCATGATAACTAGATGTAGATGCATGCATGGGCGTATGATTACTAGGGGCATAGGGCATTGCATGCAATCGGGAATAAGAGTGGAATGTGGGACAAGCACTAGATAAGTGAGCACGGCTTCCACAATGATTGCAATAACAAGAATATGCATCCCTATAGTCATGATTACTAAATGAAGATGCATGAGATGTTGCATGACTATAGGGGTCATTAGTAGCACTAGCCCTAGGTGGGGAATTCTCGTGGGGATAGAAAACGGTAGGATGCATGAAACTTCCACATAAGCGACATGCATAAGGGACACATTCGGGTGGTGGGAAAGAGGATACAAGTGACCACCAAGAAGCATTAGGATTGGTCATATTCAATGAATCACGAGTAAAACCTCTTCACAATCAATTTTTAAAATTTTTTTTCAATTTTTTTTTTGTTTTTTTTGTTTTAGTTTTCAAAAAATGGGAATCAAGTAAAGATAGTGCACATGCAAGCAACCAATCGCAAACACAAAAGCACATAAAGAACCAATACCTTGCCTCCCCGACAAAGGCACCAAAAACTTGATATCGCTATTTGAGCACAAGCCTAAATAGCCTGCAAGTGCACGGGACTTGTGTAGTACAGCATGTGCAAATGCGGGGTCGAATCCACAGGGAGGCTACCTTAGTTTAGTCTCTATGTGCTCGGGTGCCCTAAACTAGCTACATGCGTGTCTGTACTTACTTTGGGATGGAAGGGAGCTTGGAAAAAGGAAAATAAAAACTAATCTATGGAGGAACTTAAAGGAGCCAAACTAAGGAAGGAAACACTAATAAAGAAAAAGGGGACCTAGGGCGATTGCATTGCAACAAGACTTGGGCTATGATAACAGATGATGTCTATCTAAGGCTCGGGACTTCTATTGCCGTTGTGTTGATCGGGGGCTCTCTTAACCAATACTAGTGGTTCAACCCGTTAGCTGGATTTAAAGCTCAGGGCCAATCCATCCTAGCCTACGCAATCCGTGCTTAGAACTTATCCTCTTGGCTGGATTTAAAGCCAAATTTATCCGCTTGGCTGGATTTAAAGCCAAGGACTAGCACCTAAACTCGACTAAGCATAGCATGTAACCTATTAGCTGGATTTAAAGCTAAAACCTACTCTACTAAGCAAAGCCACAAGATTAAGCACAATCACATCACCCATATAAGTAGATAAGAGCATTTGAAGCACAAATAACACATGCATATTCACTTAGGCATTTTAACAAACACATAGACATGTTTGATTTTCAATACATAGACATATTGAATCATGCCATAAATTTATGTAAATAAACATGTATTAAGAGCCAAAGATCTACACAAATCCATTATTCAAAGCCCTAATCTAATATACAACAACAATCAACCCTAGATCTAGCCTAATCTAGCAACATATTTACATGAAATAGAGAAAGAACAAGAAGAACTTCCCTAAATTCTTGCTTCCAAATCCGTACAAATCCTTCAAATATTTGTTTAATGCTTCAATCCTAGCTTGGTGTGGGGTTTAGATAGTGGTTTAAGGTGTTTTGTGAAGTGGGTAAAGGGTTAGGGTTTATTAGGATTTAAGAAATAAAAGTTCTTCTCTTGAAAATGAGTAGAAACGAGCTTTTTATGGATTTCTTCAGCGCACAGCCGGTTGACCGGCTTCTTGAGGAACTCGACCGGATTCAAATCTTTTATTCTTTGGACGGTCGACCGACTCTTCTTCTAAGTCGACCGGCTGGATCAGAATGATCTCTTCTTTATTTCTTTTCTTCCGGTCTTCATCCGTTAGCTCATTTCTTCCTTGCATAAGCTTGAACCCTTCCAAAACACTCCTAAAACATGGAATATAACACTTAGTATAGTATTTATACACCTAAATACATTATGTACAAATATTAACAAATATGCATAAACTTTGTACTAAGTGCACTCAATTATACTCTAAACACCCTTAAATGTGCATGCAAAAACTAGATGCAAACACGCACAAATGACACACATCACAAGGGCTTGTTTCGTGGTTGGGTCCAAGAGGGTAAGCATCTTGCATATAAAAAGGCTAAGAGTCATTTTAGTGAAAAGAAGTTGACTTCTTGATCTCTTTGCCAAACAGTAGTGATGATAAAGAAAATACTAAGACTTCTCGTGATGAAGACAGAGATGATGAGCGTCCCAAGACCAAGGATATTTGAATTTATTTTTTTAATCGTTTTGAACTCAAATTGTTTGAAACATGTTTATTTGATGAATCTTGTAAGGTGTAATCACCTAAAAAGAACTGTTTTAGTTCAAATAGCTTACCTCCTTAGTATTTTTATGCAATCTTGCATTATTTCTAATGTCTTTATACATGACGCCAATCTTCTATTTTGCATGACCCTTATATTAATACTTTCCGCTTTATGGCTACCTCTCTAAGGATATGTATTTGTTACGATTACACACCCCTTTTTTATGAGGTCACCATTCCCCAAGATCATACATCTTCCCATTCACACCTCACTTGAGGTCAAACGTCTTAAGAACCAAGCCTCTCTTTTGAGGTCATATTTCTATTAGGATCATGTCTTTTCATAGATCCTTCCTCACAAAAAAAATATCTCGCGAAGGTCACTTTATATAGTTTACACCCTCTTGGGGGTTATGGGTCACCTTCTATATAAACTATGCCTTATTATGGGTCTTACCTGCTTGAAGGTCATGCTTCATCAATGGTTATGCCTTACTAGAATCTTTATTCTTAGAAGTCACACCTTCTTAATTCGAATATTTATGCCTGAAGGCTTCCAAAATACATGACCTTTGTTTTGAACATCAAGTTCATAAGTTTAAAGGATATGACTTTTGACCTAAGTATCAAGGTCAAGGGTTTAGAAAACATGACCTTTCGAATGTCAGGGTCAGAGGTTTCGAGGACTTGACCTTTACTTTAATTTGATATTAAGGTCAAAGGTTTAGAGGACATGACCTTTAATTTAATTTGATAATAAAGTCAGAGGTTTAGAGGACATGACCTTTAATTTAATTTGATATCAAGGTCAAAGGTTTAGAAAACATGACCTTTTAATTTGATTAGATATTAAAGTCTGAGGTTTAGAGGACATGACCTTTGATTTGACTTAATATTAAGGTCAGAGGTTTAAAGGGCATGACATTTAATTTTATTTGATATCAAGGTTAAAGGTTTAGAGGATATGACCTTTTAATTTGATTTATTATTAAGGTCAGAAGTTTAGAGGATATGACCTTTTAATTTGATATTAAGGTTAGAGGTTTAGAAGACATGACCTTTAATTTGACTTAATATTAAGGTCAGAGGTCCAGGGGACATGACCTTTAATTTAATTTGATATCAAGGCTAGAGGTTTAAAGGACATGATCTTTTTTAATTTGATTAGATACTAAGGTCAAAGGTTCAGAGGACATGACCTTTGTATAAGAATACGACACCAGAATTTACATGGTTCGGTCAATATGACCTATGTCCACGGGCTATGCCTTTTATTCAATATATTTACAATCTTACACATCTAACTACTAATTATTCTACTCACTATGACCTACGTCCATAGGCTACACCTCTATCTCTCTCTGTCTCTCGCTTTCTCTTCTTTAGGGGTAAACCTTCTTCAGATGCTTCGAATGCCAAGCATTTGGAAGCTCCTTCCCCTCGAGCTCTGTTATTCTAAATGTTGTTGGTCTAACTTACTTGTAACCTTGTATGGTCCTTCCTAATTTGGTGCCAACTTCCCTGTATATGCCTTTGGCTTGAATTGGGCTTTACGAATGACAAAATCCCCCTTTTGAATGTTTTTATGTTTAACCTTTCAAGCAAAATGTTTGACCACCATTACCTTTGTGGTCTCTGCCCTCATTCGTGCTTTCTCTTTAATTTCCTCTACTAGGTCTACTTCCCTTGGCAATGTTTCATCATTTTTGGTCTCATCAAAATGCTCCACCCTGAAATGTTTTGCACCTACTGGTACCACTGCCTCTACCCCAAATGAAAGCCTAAACGGGGTTTCCCCCGTTGTAGAGCTTGTTGTTGTCCTATGCGTCCAAAGCACTTCCAGTAATATGTCTGCCCATGCTCTTTTTAACTTCTCTAGCTTTGTCTTCAAGGCTTGCATGACTGCTCTATTCGTGACCTCCACTTGTCCATTGGCTTGGGGGGTAAGCCACAGATGCAAATCATAGATCAATTTCCAATTCTTTACATTTATTTTGGAAATATTTCAAATCAAACTAACAGCCGTGGTCAGTTATTATAACCCTTGGTATACCAATGCTCGTTATAACATTTTTCCACACAAATCCCCAGGCTGCCTTGTCAGTAATCTGGGGAACCACCATCTACCTTTGCCCATTTTGTAAAATAATCCACTACCACAAAATATAAGCTTTCTATGACCTGAAGCAGGGGGTAAGGTCCTTCCAAACCTTACTTTGAGAAGGGACATGGATTATAAACCGAGGTGATCTCTATTGTTGGCAACTTTTGAATTCATCCGTGCCTCTAACATGCTTCGTAATTCCTCACCATCTTTTCTACATCTTGTTGTATTGTAGGCCAAAAATACCCTTGGCATACTACCTTTAATGCCAACGTCTGGGCTCCACGATGGTTCCCATAAATTCCCTTATGAATTTCCTCTAATATATAACACCGTTCTTGTTGTTCAACATATTTCAACAGAGGGCTAAAGTGTGATCTTCTATACGCTTGCCCTTGACATAACACATAGTGAGAAGCTTGAGCTAAAAGCTTCTTAGCATGACCTTTATCCGTTGATAATTCTTCTATCTCTATGTACTTCTTTTCGGGAGTCCATCAGCTTTCTTTCTCTTCCACTTGAAATACCCCTTCCTTTCCTACCTAAATACTTGGTTTAGCTATTCCATCTATCACAATGGTGTCTTTACCCTGGGATGTGGACGCCACTTTGGATAGGGCATCAACTATCTCGTTTTTCTCTCGGGGTATTTGTTGGATCTAGCATCTTTCAAGGCCAATCATTACTTCCTTCATTTTCTCCAAATAGGCCTTCATATTTTCTTCCGTGGCCTTAAATTTTCCCTCAATCTATCCTACTATTAACCACAAATTTGTATATACTCGTAATGATCGAGCCCTCAATGTAATGGCTATTTTAATACCTATAATTAACAACTCATGCTCTGCTTCATTGTTGGTAGGGTTGAAATCGAACCTTAATGCGTACTTGAATTCCTCCTTGGCTAGGGATCTGATAACTACTACTGCTCTACTTCCATTTTCATTTGAGGATCCATCAACCCATACCTCCCAATCTTTCTGTTCTTGAGATCCTTTTGGACCCATTGTGCATTCCACCACGAACTCTGCTAAAGCTTGAGCCTTAATTACTATTTGAGGTTGATACATAATCTCATATTGACCCAGTTCTACAGCCCACTTTAGGAGTCTCCTTAAAGTTATAGGTTTGGCCAAACTTGTCTTCATGGTAAATCTATCATTACCTTGATGAGATGAGCCTCAAAATATGGCTTTTGATGCAGTACTACCTATTAGGAATGGTGTCTTAAAGTCAGTCTTCTATTGTATATTTTATACTAATTTGTACATGAATCATTTTACTTTCAGCCTTACGTCATATCGTACATCTTCTCCTCAGTTGTTAGATCATGACGTAGTCCTTAGGATAACCTAATGGGCCTATATGAATGAGGAATAGTCCTGTTGTCCTTAAACCTTGTTCATAACCAAATTATAGAATCGATACTAGGACATTGATTCTATCGAGCATGGGTTATAGTGTGTTACATGAGTTGGCTATCCTCATGACCAATGGGTGTAGAGACATCGGTGTGACCCACGGTGAGGTGTGGAGACATGCTCGCTAAACATGACTTTATTTAAAAGCATCATGTGATATATACCTTACTGTTAGATGAGAGCTTATGGTGCATATGGATGTCATATTCCCTCAGACCTGAGACCGCCATAAAGACTTGCGAATTACTCCCCATTCTTTGGTGCCGGACTATCTGGATTTTTAATCCGGTGACGAAAGGCTGCTGGGTGTGGGCAAGTGCTGCGAAGTCAATGCGTATGTCAAGATGGGATTGACCGCTTCGGGTATTAGGAGAATGATATTTTGCTTAGTCGTAATTCATTAACACGTTGGCCAAAGCTTTCCGCATTATGTGTCACATGGTTACGTCATGGTTAGTCATGGGGATATTGGGACTTGACATAGAATAGCTAATTAGGGGTTTGACAGTACCATGCCCCTAGGGTTATCCAAAATATCCAGGGTCATTGAATATTGTCTTGCAACTATTCTGCTTATCCGGACATTGGAAACCGTTGCTAGATGGTATTATCGATTAATACAAGAATAGTTCTTGTATTACCGATTTAAGTTTGAACCTATGGAGTCACGTATATGATCAGGAATTAGTTGAAGGATTGACCCTACCATAATAATGTCGGTCACGTTTAATTATAAATTAAATGTGCTGTTATTCAATTATGAATTAAATAATATTATAAGTATTAATATTATAAATATTTAATTGAGAATTAAATATTATAATGTTTAATTACTTATTACGGGTCACAGAATTAATTTTGACTATGTCTAGCTAGCACTAGACATAAGGATCAAATTAATTCATGGCCAATTTCAGTTTTAACTGAAACAAATCGGATAGATCAAAATATATTTCAGTTTCGATCTATTCGGTTTTTGAAAACTTCAAGTTCGGTTCGGTTCGGTTCAGTTTCCAAAATCATTAAAAAAAAATGGTTTGCTTCGGTTTGGCTTATTCGGTTGGATTAATGTTGAGAATTTATGATACAGTAGCAAGCAAATAAGTGTATTTATGTTTTCACTTAATGTTGAAAAGTTCTTTAGTTAGATTGAGATAATAAATATATTTTTTTAACTTTTTCTTAAAAAAACATGTTTCATGAATGGAGAATTTGTAAGGGAAAAAAAAAAAGAGAAATAAGAAGGAAGCTAAAATGACTTCTTTTACGTTATTTAAACTATGATAAAGTAAACAAAAGCTAGAAATATCCAAGTCTACCAGATGTAGTACTTGTTTAGCATCATTAGCTGTTAGAGTAGATGATAAGTGTTTAGGTAGTTGATAGTGGTTACATTTTAGCTGTTAGTTAATAGTTGTTTAGCTAGCCGATTGATCAACAAAATTTGTTGATAAGATTAGCTATTGGATTAGCTGATGAATGCAGATAACATAAAGACACATCGGCATCACAATATTGTCATTATAATAACTATAATTATTATTATAAAATAGTTTATTTTATAATTAGGTATTTGTTTCTTGTAATAAAATTTTACTATTAAAGCATAAAAAATTTATTTTTGATAAATTATTGTTATCAACATTATAAAAATATATATATTTTTATTGTAAAAATATTTTTTTGATTAAAAATTTATTTTGTTAAAAAAATAATAAATGGATGAATAGACTTACACTCTTTATTATATTTTGATGTGGATAGAATTTAAAATTGTTCTTTTTGTATTATTTTAGATTTATATTTATGAAAAAAATGTAAAATTTAAAGAGTGATTGGATAGAAGGTAGAATTACTAAAATAAAAATGTTGGAGAGGATAGGATTGCTAAAAGGATTTGCACACAAGGGTCTAGAAGAAGCATGTGTATGTCATTTACTATAAGTGTACACATATGTCATTTGGGCATTGGCTTCGTCAATGCATCTGCAACTTGATGAGATGATGAAAGATGTGCTATAGCAAGTTCTCCAACTGTTTGGAAGACCCACTATCTAATATCCATTAAGTGTCAAGGTTATTCTTCTACAATTAAAGTAATCATTTTAGTTTAGGTACCCAACTTTCATTGGGTCCTTGGTGGTTAGATCTTTCCACAGCTCAGTGAGGCCTTTTCCATTCCAGCACAAGAGTTCACAATTCACATAACTTTCTCACTTTGCATTTAGTGGAAGTATGACCTCTCTTTTCACAATAAATACATATGATATGAGAATGGCATTTACTTACTCTTGTAGAAACATGGTTCACATAAGATATAGATGCATTACTACTAGAAGAACTTTTAATAAATTTGCTTTTGTAAAAAACTTTAGATAATGATGGATCAAAACCAACTCATTCTTTTCCAAAAGCTTTTTGTTGAGAACCAAGCAAAATGTCAATAGTTTCTTTCCCTTTTGTAAACTTTTCAACAATCTTTTTCAAATCTTCATTTTCTTTGATTAAACAAAAATTTTCTTGTTGCAAATATAGGTTATGCTCATTAGTAATCATTTTATCCTTTTGAAAACCTTTGTAAAGATCAACTTCACTTTTCAAATCATGACTTTCCAATTGCAAAGTCTTTTCGTCAATTTTAAGTTCATGGTTTTCCTTTGACAAATTTTTATTTTCATCTTTAAGTTCCAAAAGTTGTTTTTGAAGAGTCTTGTTTTACGTGACAACATTTGCTAAATCCTTATGCAAATCACATATTTCATTAATGGTAAAATTTTAGTCACAATCTTCACAAGAATCATCATCATCTATTGAATAAGTTATAGGATTTAAGTTTACCTCAACTTTAGCCATGAAGCAAACATGAATAGTCATTTGCTCATCTTTTATCTCATCTTTAGATTCATCATCTAGGTCTCCTTGATAGAGCATATTCAAAGCTTCAAAGACCTTTTGAGCTATCTTACAATGAGATATATTTTTTAACACTTTCTCGCTCAATCCACAATGAAGAATATTCAATGCTTGAGAATTCCTTGCCAACACGGTCCATTCTTCTTGAGTAAGCTCAATTTTCCTCTTGATGACCATAGTGCTATCATCTTTCATTCTCATTGGAACATAAGGACCATCTTCCACGATGTACCATAAATCGTAATCAACTCATTGAATATATATCTCCATATGACATCGCCAATATGGATAGTTCACTCCATCAAATCTCGGTGGCTTGAATGGTGAGAATCCTACATTGAACGTAGAAGACCCATTTGCCATTGTAAGACCTCTTACAAGACAATTAGTCCACCCCATAAGACCAAGCTCTAATGCCACTTGTGGGTGGCAAACTAACTCTAGAGGGGGAGTGAATAGAGCTTGAAAATTTTTTGAACCTTTTGATTTGCAAAAAAGCAAAACTTGAATCAGAAGCAAGAATGTAATAAATGATGCGAGATTTGTAATGGTTTGCACCCAAGCCTACATCCACTCCTTAAGTATCCCGCTCAAGAATTCCAACAATCTCCACTGAAACCCGTGCTTTTCACAAGTTGGCGAAGCACGAACCAACATACAACACCTTGATTCTACTTGAATCAAGAAACTCATTTTGAATAATTTGATTTCACTCAACCCGATTCTATTCTACCAAAAAATCCCAACTCTTATGAGTTTAATATATTGATTTACAAGAGTAGTCTCAAGAAAATTGAAGCAGAATGCAATACAAGAGTCACAACACAATATTCTATGATTGCCTTTGAAAGTTGAAAGCATAAATTGCTTCTGAAGATGTGTTTTTATGTTGTTCTTCTGTCTTCTTATGAAAGGGCTTGAATGAAAAGATATTTTTATGCTGTTTTTGAAACCATTAGACACAATGAATTTTGACCAGAAATACTTTTAAAATGTTATAGAATTAGTATGGAATGAAATTGTACAAATAACAGCTAGTTTAGATGATATTTTAAAAAATAGTGCAATTCGGTCGAGGTATCATGCATGTCGGTCACCCGACAGGACTTTCCTATTAGTTAACACAATGGTTTTATATAGGAGCACTAGATAATGTCCGACCGCTTGGTAAGGACTAGACAAGCCTAACTCAAATCCTACTGATGAATGGGTACTTACTCATTTGGTCGCCCGGAAACCCTCTCCTGATAGTGGTCTTGTAGTTGTGCTATAAACCACTTTAGTCCATGATCTAATTCTCGTAAAAAAAAGTTCGAAAAACACTTTTGGTACTAAAACATTTAAAAAAAACATGAATTCTTTGTTCAAATACTTTAAAGCATACAATCTAATAATTTTCAAACCAAATCAAGACAAGAAGCACACAACTAAGGCAATCTTACAAAAAATATGTCTACGTCTGCACCCCTTATGTCTTTTGTCTCCATCCTTATGTAATCACACCACTTCAAGTCTTTAGAGGTCAAATAATCGAGTATGTCAACTTGAGTCTAGGGTGATGGATGATCTTCTTCTAATGCACATACGTTCTTTAATGTCTGAACTCGATGATTACATTAGCAACATCAACATCAATATACCAATCTAAATCTCATGATAAAGCATTCACACAAATATACTAATCAAAGTATCGATCATATATCAACTATTCATTTCATATATCATTCATCATTCACATCAATCATTCATCACACACATATTTATTAACCATTCATTACAAGTTCATTCATCATTCATCGCAAGTGTATTGTGAACACATTAATCACATATCTTTTATAACTCATCATCAAAACATATGTAATTAAAACAAAAAATGCTAAAAACTAGGAAGCTGTGAGTATCTTGTTGTTTGTCTTTGATGGCATGGTTCCCAAAAGACATACTCATGGTAGCCTTGTCTAATGTGTGACACACACACTCGGAGTGAAGGCAAGAAAACAATTCAATGACCTAGGTAGATCACCTTATCAAGGAGACTAGCCTACTATAGCCTTATTTTGGTACAGTACCTAACACTACCATTCGACTATGGACTAGTTTATGATATCATCAAATCTAGACTTGACCTACTATATGTCTAGCCTCACTATGTACCCAAGTCATTAATCTATATCATTGGGCCTTCATACATTGCATCAATGCACAATGGAGAGAATGTAATGTAAAACTCAATCATATCAACAATATCATGAGCGTATTATGTCTATTATCCAGTAATCATCATGTACTTATGGTCTTTAGTGTGTACAATCCCAACATGTGTTAATATGTTTTTCTATTTTGGACACTTGTTTAGGCATATTTTCTGCAAAAATAAGGAATTTAGTTGATTTTACACTCTGATTTGATTTTATTGTGATCTCATAAAGAATAAAATTGGACTAGTTGTCAATAGGCATGTTTAGATTACGTTGCATGTAATTTCCATGCTACACATCCTTACTTGATCTATGTCGTTTAGTTATATTAACATTTGTGACCATGGATGGATTTAGTTACAATATATGTAACACCATGATTCTATGTTGACATAATTAATGGATGATATTGTTCGAAAATGCTTTTGGTTGTGATAACAAAGGTTTTGAGCTCATAAGGTTATACACATTTATAAGGAATTACATGTGGCCCAAGTGGGAGATTGTTAAAAAATAATATCGTTTTGGAAGTTCATAAACTCATAACCAAATTTTCTCTATGGGGTAGGGTATTTTTCTGCTTTATTTTTTGTCTTGATGATTTAACATGGATAAGGTCTTGGTAAATTTAGGTTTTCATCATAAATAAAATTCCCTAACCATCTCCCCAAGTCTTCTTTGGTTTTTAATCCTATATCAGCACTCCATTGGTTGAGTTTGAACCATGGTGAAGGTAGCAGTAAAGGAACAATAAATTGTCCAATGCCATTTTCAAGCAAGAATGCTTCACTGATAAAGGTGAAGCCTAACATGAAATTTGAGATGAATTCATACCTATCCATTAAAAGATGTTACATATGAAAAGAAAGCCTCATCATAATACAAGTGAATGGTTTTTACCTATTATATAGAGATGTAGGGGGTTGGATATGAGGAAGGAGAAGTTGGATTATTAATTTTTTTTTTTTTGTGTTTGTATATTTGGTGTACACTTAACAAGTTCAAGTTTGAAGGTGCCAACTTAAATCCAAAAAAGGTGGTTTGGTTTATGCGTTCCTAGATGAAATTTGTTAAAGTATTTGTTTCTTGGATCATTTTGCTCTTAACGTTACAGGTGCAAAAGATGATCAACTTCCTGCCAATATTGAAAAACGGCAGCCATCAATTGTAGGAAGAATCAAGAGCAACTTGGATTGCATACTTTGATAAAGATGGGAAAACTACTAGTATTGTAGCAATTGAAAGAAATTGGAATGGAATTAGCGCTACAAATGGCCTATTAATTAGCAACTATTTTAATGGGTATGGAGCAAAAAAAGTCATTTTTGAATCTAATTCTCTTAGATAGCGATTGGTAAGATTGAATGAATTTGACAGGAATGGATGAGTAAGGGAATGGAATGAACTTGCGAGTGGAATGGACTTGGTAATAAATATACCATGCTTTTATATACTTTGAAAATGATGATAGGAATGAATATATGGATCTATTTTTTATTTCTTATATTTATTTTAATTTTTAAATTTTTATGTTTTATTTTCTATAATTTGATTTTTATTTTCTATTTTCTATTTTCTATTTTATTTTTGTTCTAATATTTATTTTCTATTTTATGTTTCTATTTTCATCTTTCATTTTTATTTTTGTTTTTATTATTTTGTTTTTATTTTTATATTTTATTTTTAATGTTCATTTGCTAGTTGCTATTTTTATTTTTGCTTGTACTATTTTATTTTCTACTTTAATTTATTTTAATTTTCAATATTCAAATTTTATTTTCTATTTTAATTTTTCCTTTTTATTTTCCATTTTTTAAAATTTATTTTTTATTTTCATTTTTATTTCTGATATAAAACACTAAATATTAATTTTTAAAAGGATATTTTTAGTTGTTTGACAAAAAATCTTATTCTAACAAACATGGGAATGAAGAATGACTATTTCCGTATTTATGGGAATGGGATTTCGTGATTCATTACCTTATACCAATCATGAAAATTTCGAAGAGAGCCAGGAATTCCATTCCACTCCCAACCCATTCCTTTATACCAATCGCCACCTTAAGGTTATTTAGAATGTGAATAAGGGGTGTTATGGTATAAGAAAAAGAGTAACTGTAAGATTGATGGGATATTAGATAACATTGTTAGAATGGACCGTTTGTTGGATCTAATATGCTTATTAGCACATGCAATAGTAAGTTCTGGATTATAATTTTTAACTCATAATTGAGATATGGTAGCGGACTATAGGACAAAAATGTTATACACATAGGAATCAATGCAACCACATAAAGATAAACAAGTATAGATAAAAATATCGTTACTCTTGATGAATGATTCAAAAGCTAGTGGCCTCTTTGAGTTAGATCTTCCTCGTAGTAGCCTCCTCATGGCTTTCTCCACTATATCCCTTTCTCTACAACTAGGATACACTTAGCTATATAGTGGGCAAGTTAAATGTTAGGCTGAAATGAGGAAAAAAGATTTAGTATGTGTTTTTGGTGCTAGTGGACGAAAATTACTGCACACATTCCAAGAGAGAAAAATATCAAAGAGGCTTAAAATAGGTCATGCTCATCTAGTACTATTATAGTACCAAGCTTACCCGAAAAGGATAAGATCGAGGGAATATTGCAATTCCCTTGATACCCTTCATTAAACTTTTTAGATAAGGAATATTCGTCTGGGACAAAAGGGCACCTAAATATTCCATGTCATGTATACACTAAATATGTCCCATGTGGTCCTCGCTTATCTGATTAAGATATTCGTGAGTTATATTAAGAAAACTCGGATAATAAAATCCGTTATTAATTTCTAAACTCAAATGTTAATTAAGCAATCACATATTAATTTCCGCAATTATGTATCCAATAGAAAAATGGCTAGCGAAGGAACCAAAAGACATAATTACCCTTGGCTCCCAAAATGATCAAAATGTCTTTGCCACCACTTTGACAACATTGTGGCCATTTTGACTCCGGTCTACTCCACCAAAAGACCAAAGTTGCACTCCAAAAATAATTACTGGCTAGACAGGAGCTTGTTACATGAAGCAACCTCTGTCGTTGACCACTAAGTGAAATGACCAAAACAGCCCTCTATGTATACCCGTAGTCAAGGCTGGTTTAAAAGGCACTATCATCTCCAAGAGTACATTTGGAACCTTGGAATCTCTAGTCCAAGAAGTGATCACCACCTGGTCATGGATCTCTTGATCTAAGGAGCGACCCACAAGCTAAATGATCGATATACCCCTGAAGGGTAATACCACTAGATCTAGATTTATGATGACCAATAGGACAAATCCAAGATAAACATATAAAGTCTACTGTTGCACATACATGTCCTGATTGATTAGAACACAACGCCTACCGTACGAGGCCGACAATCTTATCACTCAAGACCTCTCCTCGTAGTTCATCCAAGTGCTACACTTTAACTTCACCAATTCATCCACACATGCTCAAGATTAAGCTCATCAATCACTTAAAAGTGGTGAGTATCTTATCTTCTATAAATGATGGCCTGGTTCCAAAAGACATACTCACGGTGGTTCTGTCTAATGCATGAAACACGTATTAGCAGCAAAGGTCGGAAAGACCCTCTAATGACTTAGGATAGGAGACTTGCCCACTGTAGCCTTATCTCGATAAAGCACCCAACACTACCATCCGACTATAAATACCTTCCATGGTATATCCAAAACTAGATATGGACTTATTATACGTCCAGTCTCATTGCGCACCCAAATGATTGGATTATATTATTATACCTTTACACAATGTATCACACATAAACACCAGAAATAATATAAAAAAGGCTCATAAATATAAAGTTCTGTATCTATGTACAAGTGGTCTTTAGGGCATACAATCCCAACACCATCATTTGAAGAATTGATGCATGCAATACATCCAAAAAATACCAACATGTTTGCGGATTGTGCCCTTTGAGCTAAAACTTATTTTGGAGTTGAAATTCCAAGCTATAGAGATTGGTTACTTCTACTTGCCTATTTTGGATGTTGTTGGAGTTGTTGTATTTTTGTTTTGTATTACTTTTCTTGCTTCTTCTCATTTTCTTCATAATTTTGAAGATTTTTGCTTAATTTTTGCTTAAAATTTTGTCTCAAAATGATCTATAAAAGAAAACCTGGAAGCGTTGACCTCGGATATGATGCCAAATGTGGAATTGTGCTAAAAAATAAAGAATAATTAGGCATAAAGACAATAAAGAAGTTTAGTTCTTGTTTTGCCATAAATGCACTTAGTATATACATCTTACATGCTTAGCACATGTTTTTTCTATTAAAAATTAGATGGGATAACTAAAAGGACTAATGACGTCTAATTAATAAAAGTCAAGGGACTAAAAGACTTATTTTAATAGTCAAAGGACTAAAATGAGACAAAGTTAATAGTCCATAGGTTATAGATGGAACTTACCCATTTTAAAAATTCAATATCGCCCACTAAATAACCAAAAACTCAAACTTCTAAAATGCAATGTCTAACAATTAACTTAAAACTTACATAATATGTCCTCGAGGGATGCCTTATTAGTAAGAGTTCAGACCGAATGCATATTAAAACTTGTGTTTGATCTCAGTTTCTTGACTTGGATAAGTGTCCTTAACTTATCTAGTACTTAGTATAAAGGACGTTCTGCGCATCAAAAGTTTGCCAGTTGGTAATTGAGTTCCACTAGCTGGACTTCCTTTGTTGAAAAAAAGGGGTCCAAATAATCAATGACTTTTATTCAAAAACGCTTTTATAAAAATATCTACTACTGAAAACTCTAGCATTAAGCAACTAAGTTGCATTTCAATAGTCACCTTATAATTGAATTTGAGTATAATTGCTAGTAATTATGCATTAGTGTGTGTTTTGTTTAACCATATAATCATTTGGTTGGAGATGAGTTGGGTGTAACTGGACCTACTCAATTACTCTCTCCAATTAGTATCATTACACAATGTAAATTACTCCTTAACATATATTTCAACAAAAAATAAATATAAATAATAAATAAAACTATATATTAAAATATAAATAATTACAAAATAAATGAAAAATATAAATATATAAATATCTTTTAAAAATTGTGAAATTTATTTAATTTTAAAAATTTTAATAGATTTGTTAATTATAGTGAAATATTAGTCATATTTTTAACAAATAATATTTATTTTTTACAAATATTATTAATAAGTAATATTTAGTTTCGTATATTAATATTTGTAATTCACAATATTTTTAGTAACTTATTATTTTTATAATAAATCATATTTATTTAATTATAATTAGTAAATAAAAATTTTAAATATCTGTTATAATTAATATAAATTGTAAATAAAAATTTATTTCTAAAATTAAATTATTTAATTGTGTAATTATTGATTATACTAGCAAACATGATATAAGAAATTAGTGTGTAACCTGTGGTAATCAAATACGTTTTGTAATTTAAATTATTATATAAATACTAGATAGTATAAGTATTGTTAGTATAATTATTATGTATTTAATAATTACACTTTGATATCTAAAAGTTGTTTTTTTGTTTTTCTAAATGACAGTTTTAATGAAATTATTTTTTTTAATAATAACAATAAATATACCTAACTAAATAAAATTTTTTATTTTTTTCTTGAAAGGAACAATTTTCAAAAAACACTCCCTAATAAACCCTTACTCTCTTGCAAATAAAAATCAAAATCCAGAGTGCTCATTTGGTATTGCTGTAAACTGTTTTACAAATGAAAGTGAGAATCATGGACAAAAGATTGTCAACAGCAATTGAAAATTGAAACTGTAAATGCTTTTATTAAATTGTAGAATTTATAAACAATAACTAAAAACTAGTTTGGTTGCTCATAGTTTACAAACTGTTTTTTTGTCTCTTATTTTTCTTTTTAGTCTTTTATATTAAATATAGCACAGGAGAATACTTTAAAAAGGAAAAATGAGAGTAGACAAAATTTGCTAATACACAAAATTTATTAAAATTAATCTTTAACAAAATAATATTAATTTTTAAAAAGTTCCATTTTAAAACAAATTTATTTACTTTAAGACCATATTTTCAAAAAACAATTCTAATTATATCAAAAAATTTTTTTATTTATTTTTTGAGTTTTTATAAAATAATTTTAGTTTATTAAAATTATTTTCAAAAATAATTTCTTATATTTAAATTATTTTGAAATATTTTTATTTATTAAAATTAATTTTAAATTAATAGAAGTACTTTTCAAGTAAAATTTTAATTTATTAAAATTATTTTTTTTTCTAAATATTTTTAATTTTTAAAGTATTCTTTAAAAACAATTTTGCAAATTAATTTTTAAATTAAATTTGATTTTTGATAATTGCATTATTAAAAATAATTGTATTTGAAATCATATTCTAAAAATGATTATAAATTTTTGAAAAAAATATTTCTCTGAAAATAAATTTTAAATTCTAATAATTTCTTTAATTTTTTGAAAAATTTTTATAAAATCAAATTTAATTTGTTTGTGAAAAATATTTTGAAATAAAATTTAAAAAATATATTTATAAAATTATGTTTTTCTAAAAAATATATTTTGAAAATAATTTTAATTTTAATAATTTTTTAAAAAAATTTTAATTGGTTTATATTATTTTTTAAAAAGATAAATCTAATAAGTATTTTTTACCAAAAGGTGAATAAAATTTTGAAAACCTATTAACACCACATGAGAAAATCATTTTTTCTTGTTAATAATTTAAAAAACTAAATTTTTAGTTTTTGCTTTTCTAAAAAATACAAATAAATACAAAAAGAAATAAATTAATTTTTGAATTTTGATAAACAAAATTAAAAAAGGAAACAATTATGTTCCCCAATGAATAAGGATGCTAACGGATAGAGGTGGCAAAACGGGTCTGAACCCGTGGGTTGAACCGTTTAACTTACATAAATGTAGGGTTAGGGTTTAGCATTTCATAACCAGCAAGGCAAACCGGGGGGGGGGGGACCGCGCTAAGGGCGGGTTGTGCGGGTTGACCTGTGAGTGTCGTTTTTTTTTTTTTAAATACATAAAAGTTTAAAGTTAGAAACCTTAAGTTTTTTTTTTTCTTATTACACTTTATAGTTTACAGTCTTAGCAACCATATTTGAGGCGTTGATTGTAGCTATGGACTATGGTAATTGTTGTCTTATTTTGTTAATGTTAGTTTGTGATTAGGTGTTTAATTTTGATTTTAAATTATCGACTGTGTTTGTGACATTTAGTTCATTAACTTTAACTATTTTTAGGTGTCTAATTTTTTGTTTTTTGTTTTGTTTTTTTTTATGTCAAACAGGTTACAAGTGTTTATTAATTACTACTTAATTTTTTTGGTTTTATTTATTTTTTAAATAATATTAAAATACCAAAAAATTAAGCGGATTAACCCGCGAGGCCGCGGGTGCGGATAGAGGATGTAGACACCCACATGAATCCAACCCGACCAGACCCGACCCGCGGAACCGCATAACCGGAGCTAAACGGGTCGGGTTGACCCGCGGGTGCCCGTTTGCCACCTCTAGTAACGGAGCGAGGTAGGGGTGGGGTGCACTTACCTCTACTCTACACCTATTAATAAAACTCCCGCCCCTACCCCTATCATATTCCTACATTAGGGTAAAACTCCTACACTACTGGTCTCGCCCTTGTTGGATGAAAAGTTCCGTCGGAATACCGGCTAACAAGGTCAATGATATTAAAATTTTATTAAAAAATATTAATACATAAGAATGTATTAAAAATAAGTTGACTTTTATAACTAAACCAAAAAAAGTTTTAATAATATAAACTTTATATTAAAATATATAAGAATATATTAAAAATATATACAAAATGATATAATATTTATATTAAAGATATATAAGAACATATTAGAAATAACAAATATACATACATAACAGGGGAAGGGGAGCGAGGGACAAACGCCTATGCTGGCCCTAGCAGGGGTTTTTTTGGACAAAAACTCCGCTCTTCCTCTTGTAATGCTCCAGGAGAGTACAGTGGAACGGAGAAAAGCGTGATACCATTATCATTA
The DNA here is from genome assembly GCA_028554755.1 of Cordia subcordata. NCBI lineage: Eukaryota > Viridiplantae > Streptophyta > Magnoliopsida > Boraginales > Cordiaceae > Cordia > Cordia subcordata. Next base: position 14,394,044 of record JAPTOF010000008.1, read on the forward strand.
ATAAACCCTGTGCTTGTAACTGATCCTTTGGTTGGACTCAAATTGTTGAAATACTAATCCCCTGCATGCACTCATCCACGTGCCCTCCCCCTTTGCCCCCACACACAGTTTACTCGCACGAAAAGCACACCGAAAAGTCCTACCATCCCCTACGCTGTCTAATAATAAATTTCAAAATTCACACACCTCTTCTCTCTCTCCCCACACTCACAGCTATTACTATCATCGTTACTCCTCCGGAAACAAAATCACATCTTGAAAGCGACCCTTTTGGCGCAGACATTTTTTTCCTTTGTAAAATCTCAGCCCAGAATAAACGCCTAAATACATACACCCCTAAATACATATATATGTACATAAAGGAGGAGGAAGGCGGCTTATTCTGAGAGTTTTCGGCTTTCTCTTTTCGTTTTAGCATCTGGGTCTTCATCTAAATCTGGTATTTTTCTTTGGTTTTGCTTTGCGTATGATATTATGTTATTTATTTTATAAAGATTTTGCTTAATGACTCGGAAATTTATCTATATTTTCTGTAAGGTACCTCTAGGGTTTATTAGAGGTTGACGGTTAGTATACTGTTTCATTGCTGAGTTGTGGAGCAATGGAAACCATAGAGATTGGGGGAAACAGAAATTCTTAGCTTTGTTGCTCGAGATTTGGGTAAGGAGATTGAATTTTAGCTATAAAAGTTCATAAATTGATAGAAAAGTCATGGCTTTTGATCAGAACTTAATACCCAAAGATTTGCGCCCTCTGAATGTTGTTAGAACGGTGGCTGATGAGGCGCACATTATGCCGGTGACAACCTCAGGGAGGCCTATTGAGGGGTTTTATGCTAATCCTCCCCGGGATGGGAGCCCTGGATCGGTTCCTGGGGTTTATTATCCGGCAACGGTCTCAGATGCCGGGTTCGTAGGTCTGGGGTTTTGTAATGCTGGGGCTGCAGTTGGGGTGCCAGGGTGGGTCCCGCGTGTGGCTCCTCTGGTACCGCCGCAGCCAGGTGTCGTGAGTGCTGGTTTTGGCAATTCAGGAAGTGGCTTTAGTCGTATTCCGAGTTCTGGGGCCCGTATTCATGCTTCTGATCAGGTTAGTGATGAGGGTGGCGATGGTTCACTGGTGGTGAGGAAGGTGAAGTTTTTGTGTAGTTTTGGTGGGAAAATATTGCCAAGGCCGAGCGATGGGGCGTTGAGATATGTTGGTGGACAGACTCGGATTATTAGTGTCAGGAGGGACGTAAGTTTTAATGAATTAGTTCAGAAGATGGTAGATATGTATGGAGAAAATGTTGTGATTAAATATCAGTTGCCCGAGGAAGATCTTGATGCCCTTGTTTCAGTTTCATGTCCTGATGATCTGGAGAATATGATGGATGAGTATGAAAAGCTAGTTGAGAGGTCTTCTGATGGGTCAGCTAAATTAAAGGTGTTTCTGTTTTCAGCTTCAGAGGTTGAATCAGCTGGTGGGGTTCAAATTTCAGATCTACGAGATAACGGGATGAAGTACTTTGAGGCTATAAATGGGATATTGGATGGGGTTGGCACTGGTCATATAACAAGGAAGGAGAGTACTGCTAGTGCTGCCTCCACGCAGAATTCTGAACTCAGTGGGGCTGATGCAGGTGATAGCTTAGGGCATGGTCAAGGGGAAGTCAATGGTCCACCATCTACAGGCGCTCCATCACCTAGGGAGAATTCGACTCCCTCTCAACAAGCTACTCCAAGAATGCCTTGCATGGATCCAAATGTCCATGTTGATGCTTCAACTACTCCATTGGGTCTTCCAACGGTTATATCCGGATCTTCTCCAACTATACCTGTTCAAAGGGAGCACGAGGTAGAGACATCTGTTCCTGTTGTTGTGCCACAGCAAATTGGCTTGGATGCGCAACAACCTGGACTGACTTTTCCAGCAGGTTCACCTTATATGCAGGTCTACGTGGATCCTCAACAAGAAATCTCGAACTGTGGAGATTTTGTCCAACACCCTTCTCAGATGGGCTTTCCTGCACAGATCTTGGGGACTGTTGCGCCTGTGTCATTGCAGCAGCATGTCACTGCTGGTGTCACCCCTCAGCAGTTTATCCCTTCCATGCACATGACAATGCGCCCTCCTTCTCATGTCAGTATGAATCCCAACATGGTTCCAGCACTCATTCAACCCCAACAAATTCGGTTAGAACAGTTTCCTTCTGAAAGCATGATGGGCCAGCGGGTTGTCCAGCTGCCTGTCAATTCCACTTACAGTACATATCAGGGTCAGGTTCCTCCAGCAGTAATAGGAGGTCCATATGCCTGGCATCAGGTTCCACAGCAAGAGCAGGTGACCTGCCCTGAAAGTTGGGTGCCTAGACAGCAAGCAACGGTTCCTGAGAGAATCTCTAGATTTGAGGACTGTAATATGTGTCAGAAAGGTTTGCCACATGCACACTCAGACACGATTGCACAGGAACAGAAGGAAAGCCCTGCAAGCAACTTCTCTGACCCTAAATTGGTTCATCACAGCCTCCAGCTGGATGACAGAGGACGACCAGTGAACAGGAATGTTGTATATGGTGCCCAGGGAGAAGGTACAGTTGAACAACAGGGGACTGGAGCTCAACTGAGAGGTCATGTGGATCCCGCAACCGGAAAAACTCAGGTGGAGACCATTGGGGTTCCTCAAAAAGACGGATGCTATGGTGGCGATAGATTTGTTCTCCAGAAGGGAGAGAATCTTGAGCAACCTAAGGTATCTGTTCCCCAGGGTGTAGTAGGGTTGATGGGGGGTCCACTTGGGGTACTTGTAGGTACTGTTCCTCAATCATTCCAGGATAGTGTTGTCCCGCAGGTTGTAGTTCCTACACAGTACCAAATTAGGCAGGAACCTGTGATGATCAGACTAAATAATAGAGATCCTCCTACTGTTGGAGGTATGCCCTTGCAGACTTCAGGTTATCAGTTTCATGAATCGCCAAAGGACTATCCTCGTAACATTTCTCCAATGGTGCCTAAAGAAGATAATCAGGAGTCTTCTGCTCTGAGTGACCATCTGGGGCAGATCGATGGGAGAATGGAACATCTCGGCGTAAACCCTGGTGAAGTTTTATCCAGTAATGGGCAGAGTAAGTCACCAATTGAGAATTTGAAAAGGGAAGACATTTTCGAAAACAGGCAACCTAAGGTTGGTGAAAGAGAAGCGCACCTGGATGCCAACTTTGGCAATCCCCATACAGTTCATGATGCTAGTCTGGCCAAACAAAATGAAATTTTGCCTTCCTTTGCAAATGAGTCTCCTTACTTGCATAATCTACGACCCATGGAATCTTATGAAGTGGCACAGCCTCCTCTTTTTGGTAATCCTAGTTTATATCCTCATTCAACACAAGGAGTCAATCGTATGTACCATGATGAGATTCACTTGGCCATCCCAGCTTTTTCTGGTGTTAATACAGCTCACCCTCTTGGTGAATGCCAGGATAATGGTTCAGCCTTTCAGTCAAAGATCGTTCCCAGTGATATTGGAAGTGTTCTGCTGGATGGAAGCGCAGCATCTTCTCAGTCTCCATCTTATAGGGTCAGAGACATGCAAGATACTCCAAACTCACTTTTCAGCGAGCAGGACCCTTGGAATTTTCAGCAGGATACTCATTTTCCTCCTCCAAAACCAAAGCACATTCAATTGAAAAAGGAACCTTTATGTTCAAGAGATCCTTATGGGGACAGGCGTACAACCAGCAGTGGAGAATTACCAGTAAGCAATGGCGGGGCATTTATAACAGAGGCACAGCTTGAGGGGGTTCATCAAACCTCTGGGAATTTAAATGCAGATTTGAATTCTGAACATTCACAATCAGACAAAGGTCAAACAACTGCACTTGCTTTAGTTTGACCTAAAATCATATTGTTAGATGTCCTTATATTTGCAAGTTTTTTAATTTGTCATTTTGGCCTATCATATATATTTTTTCAGGCTCAGCTGAAGATTTGATTAAACAAGAACTCCAGGCTGTAGCCGAAGGTGTTGCTGCTTCCGTTCTTCAGACATCAGTCCATTCTAATTTAGACTTCTCTGCACATGGGAAAAGTGAGACTTCAACAATGATTCCGGAGAATAATGAAGTTCAAAAAACTGATGTGGAAGTAGAGAATAAAGATAAATTTGAGGTCCTTAAGACTTTCTTTATATCTCTTCCTTGCGCCATTTCATGACCATGCAAGAGAGACTTTGGTTGTATGCTTAATTTTTGTTAGTGTTCTTAATTCTCATCTTTATGTTGTTCAGGAAATTAAGGCCAAATTGCCAGAAAAGATCAATTTTGGGTTTCCTTTGTCTAACGGCATTGGTCGCTTACAGGTTCATACTTTCACCCTATGCAAGTCCCAAGTGTGATCCATACCTAGCTTGCAAATAGAAGCTATCTCACATCAACTCCATTCAATGTGTTTGTATCCTCCACTGGCAGATTATTAAGAATAGTGACCTTGAAGAGCTACGAGAGTTGGGTTCAGGTACCTTTGGCACTGTTTATCATGGCAAGTGGAGGGGTACTGATGTTGCTATCAAACGGATTAATGAGCGATGTTTTGCTGGGAAGCCTTCAGAACAAGAACGCATGGTAAGTGTTCTTACCTCTGTGAGTACTAGGCTCTAAAGTTGGTGCCAGTATGTTGTTTGCTTAATTCTATTTTTTGTCCATTTTACCCATGTCACTAGATTGATGATTTCTGGAATGAGGCCATTAAGCTTGCTGACTTGCACCATCCAAATGTGGTGGCTTTCTATGGTGTTGTGCTTGATGGTCCGGGAGGCTCTGTTGCAACTGTGACAGAATATATGGTTAATGGCTCTCTAAGGACTGCTTTGCAGAAGAATGAGAGGTATGAAATTATCTAATTTGTTTGAACCTTTATAATTCAGATGTTCCATTAAGATTTAACCATGTCCCACTCCATTCTGATTGCTATCAGAGTAGAGTGGTCCTGGATGGTGAAAAAACTTAATCCATGTGCTATAGAGAAACAATGTAAAAATCAACTTTAATTGCCTTTGTTTATGCCTCTGGAATAATCACAAAGATGAAAGGTAGATTCTTTAGAACACACAACTGATATCTAAAGATGGTTTGGGGTTGAAAGGTGTGATTTTCTCTAATTCTTTTGAACCTTTGTTTTTAGGATATTTTGTTAAGATTTAGCCATGTCCCAGGCCATTCTGATTGCTGCCAGTGCTAGAATAGTCCAGTTGGTAGGTAAAAACTTAATCCTTGTGGTATAGAAACTATGTAAAAATAAGTTTAATCCAGTGGGCTTGGGATTTCTACTTGCTGCAATCACAAGGATGAAAGTAGATTCTTTAAACACAGAGAAGATATTTGACAGTTTGGACTTGAGCATATTGCTGGATGTCGCTATTGTTCACATATTATTTTCTTCTCCACTTTATTACTATTAACAAGTCAAGCTTTGGTGATGTGGAAACATAATTTTGTTGCCAGGAATCTCGATAAGTGCAAGCGTTTGGTGATTGCCATGGATGTAGCATTTGGAATGGAGTACTTGCATGGAAAGAAGATAGTGCATTTTGACTTGAAAAGTGACAATTTACTGGTCAACCTACGGGATCCACAGCGCCCAATTTGCAAGGTTTGACTACAGAAATATCTTCTAATACTCATGAGCTGGGTATCACCTAATAAGTTACTTTCAACTGTAAAATTCCTTTAATGTTATCTGTGGAAAAACATAAAATATATTGAAAACCATCTACAATTTAGCTGGTGATACAGCTTGCAGATTGAAGCAAAATTCATGTCATTTGGAGGTGAAAGAGGTTTAAAAAACCTCTCTTCCTTGCCCTGAAGGAACAGAAAAGAAGGAGAAACTCTCTTGTTGCAAAATAAGGCAGAAAATGAGATAGCTGTTCTGTGGGAGTTAGTAGGCTTTGATCTTTTTGCTGATTCAAGACGATTCAGACCAATACAGATATCTCAAAGTGCATCTGTCGATTGATAGGAAAAGAACCCATCATCTTGGCCATTGCCCTTGGTAATTGTGATTCAGAATAGCTCTCACCTAATGAAAAATAAGAAAATAAAAATATACTTAATAGGAAGAAGGTCCGAATTAGTTGATATATGTAGGTTTCCGTAGAGCTAATATTTGTTAGTGCTAGGGTTTGCTTAATCTATTAGATTGCAAATATCTATTGCACTATTCCTAGAGTATTTACATTTCTGCCCAACATAGGGTGGTTTCAAATTCTTAGTTTGCTGCTTGTGGGAGGGACTCCATTTGTAGCAACAAGGAGTAATGTGTGAATTATTGTAGGGAAATAGTAGTAGTTGGCTTGCTTGCTTTTGCTGAATATGCAGGATTGTCTTTCCAGACTTTTTCTCCAAAATGCCAAGCCATCAGAGAAGCCGGAATGTAGATTCTTTTGCTTGCTTTTGTTTAATGTGCAGGATTCTCTTGTCATAACCTAGAATGTAGTATTGACATTCACCCTCATGTGGTTGTTAGAGGAAGGATATTGTCATGCTAACTTTATAGGCAGTCGAGGCATACCAGGTAAAGTGAACCTTTTGCTGAGTGAGCTGATCTTTGCATGGGTGGAATTTGTTCATCTCTGTTAAGGAGTCTTTGCTGTTTTCACATAGGGCAGGAATAAGTTTATGAATGAAAAGTAGAGAAACTAAACTAGTTTTTTTTTCCCCCCCCTCTGACTAGTCTTGGCCCAGGGTTACCAATTTAGAAGAGGAAAATGCCTGCCTAAGATTTATAGCAAGTTGCACCACACAGTGGGAGAGTGCTGATTCGCATATCTGCTTGCGGGTTACTAGTATTTGCTTTTAAGCAATCCTTTTTGCTACCATTTTGCTTTTCTTTTTTGTTGTGTGCTGTGGGGGTGGGTGGAGAATTTTCTACTTGTTTGTCAAGGGGAGATATATACATTGATTAAGAGACTGAAGCATTGACATAAAACGACTGTTGGCCCCCCTTTGTGTCCTTTTGAGTAACATGAGAGAGAGAGAGAGAGAGAGAGAGAGAGAGAGAGAGTACTCTATTTATATTACTTGATTTTCCTTACATTTACTTACATCATGCCAGTACTTGTTTAGAATATTCATTATTTCTTTTCTCTCTGTTAGGTTGGTGATTTAGGGCTGTCCAAGGTGAAATGTCAAACCCTTATCTCAGGTGGTGTGCGGGGAACACTTCCTTGGATGGCACCAGAGCTTCTTAACGGAAGCAGTAGCCTTGTCTCTGAGAAGGTTTTACCCTTCACCACTCTTTATCAAATTTATATTTTTTCATGGTCTACGTTGATCATTATCTTTCCCTATTGATCAGATTTATATAGAGTGCAAATAGCAACTGACTTCATGCTTCGGATACTAAACTAACAGGTTGATGTATATTCTTTTGGAATTGTAATGTGGGAACTTCTAACTGGCGAAGAACCTTATGCAGACTTGCATTATGGGGCTATAATTGGTAATATTTCATATTAGTCCACTGTTGCCTGCTAGTTAGAAGTAAACAATCATGCTCCTTTTAATACTTGCATTATTTCAGGTGGTATTGTAAGCAACACGTTGCGACCTCCCATTCCAGATTCCTGCGATCCAGATTGGAGGTCACTCATGGAGAGGTGCTGGTCATCAGAGCCATCAGAGAGGCCGAGTTTCACGGAGATTGCAAATGAGCTACGAGTTATGACATCTAAAACTCTTGCAAAAGGACAAATGCACCAATCACATACTTCAGTGCATCCGCATTCCAAAAGTTGATTTGGGCAAAGCTTCTCTTTTCAGCCAGAAGTTAATCTTATACGTTTAACTAAAATGCAAGTTATAATGCACAGTTCAATACCGAAAAACCTTTTTTTCCTTTTTTGGTTTCCCTTTTTGTTTTTTAGTTTTCCAATTAATGAACTCTACTTGACCAAAAAATTAATGAACATTACAAGGCCTTTTCTTTCCTTTTCTAATACATCCTGTCTCTTCCCACCGCAAACAACCCCCGGGGACTAACAGGGAGGGGAAGATGAGTTTTCCAAGTCGTTCTAGGCCACTCAAGATGTGTGAGAGTTGTCTTTTGGTGGGAAGGGTAGTGTTGTTGACTTATGGTAACTTGCCTTTCTAATGTGCTTAGTGTTCTTGTTCTACTTCTCTTTGTTGATCAAGTCCCCAGTAATGCTGTTTTCCATCTCTAGCTAACAATTATCACTTGTATACTTGAGTCACTATATCCATGTATCACATTGTGTTTTATGCTTATTTGTTTCTTTTCTCCACATGTTATACGATCATGCATAACATTTATAATCTCGATATTGAGGCTGGGAGGAAAATCTTTAATATGTTTTTCATGTTATTTATTTATTTAATTTTTATTTGATGGAAGAGTTATTCACTATCTTGTGGTCAGACATATGAGACTACTCCAACGGTGTGGATTCAAGAAATTTTTTTTTTTTTTGGTGAATTAAGTAAAATTTTATTAATTGCAAATTTGGTACATCCTATGTCAAAACCCTCAAGTCACTATAACAAAACAAAACCAAAGCAAGACTTGAGAGGTATTGAAAATGAAAAACAAGGCAAAAAAAACTAATGCATGGAACCATCATCAACAATCAAAAAGAAAAGTGAGGAAAGACAAATTTTAAAGAAGCCAAGTCAATCCTAACAAGCAGTAGGATCAATATCTGGGGGATCACAGTAAACTACAACAATCTTTCTTTCTTCTCCATCCCGAATTCCATCTTCAAGAACTTGATTTGCACCATCTCTGTTGACTACTTCATATGTGTTTTTCATTCTTACCATCTTCGACCGGAATGGCATCTTGATTCTTCAATTCTTCAACTACGTTTCCATTGTTGCTCTCATTCATTTCATGAAGTGTAGCAAATCTATTTCCCTCAAGAGAGATCTTTGGTGCATTGGCCGAATTTGTGCTTTGAACAACCGTACCATGGAAAAGGGTGGCATTAGAAGTTGGCTTATCTTTTTTGTCTTTATACTCTTCCATTCATTCATACTTCTTTCAAACTTCACTTCGTTGCGGGGGAATTGCCTTGGAGCAGTGTTTTGTGGCATTTGGGGACAAAAGAAGAAGCATTCCCAACTAATTTGCAAGAGGAACAAACAATATTCAAGATCAATTCTAGCCCATTCTCCATTCCTCAATCTCAGATGAGTGAAATTTGGCAACAACTCTTTGGAAAGATCAAATAATCACACATACCCTAGCAAAACCCACAAAATTGTGAGATTTTGTAAGTTTATCCATTTGTAACTGGAGGCCAATGATACTAGCAATATAGCTCAATCCCCTCCTAGTAATAAGTGGGCATGAGACATTCCTAAATTTAACCCACAATGATACTCTATCCCAACTAAAGTTAACCAATTGATCATGGGGATCCTATCTTCGAAGTAAGAGTAGACGTTGGTTCACATGCCATAATTGTTCTATGACTTGATCGCAACAATCATCATTCTCAAATTTGAAAGCAAAGAGGCCATTTTTAGTTGATTTGATTTCCACTTGCCCAAGTTGTTTCCAATGATAATCCACCATTCCTCTAATAAGAAAAAATGGTGGCGGGTTTATCCAAGAATTGTGCAACAAGGCAATTTTTCCAATGGCCATCCCATTCCACAAAGACATCTTCCAGTGGAATAGCACTAATGAATCCATTTTCAATATAAGGTTCATGAAATTCAAGTTTATGGGATTGGAAGAGATCACCAATGAACCATTTTCCCTAATCCTTATTGTTTCCCCAAACATTTTTAGGTGCATTTTCTTAAGTGGAAGCTTGAACATGAGAATCATTTATAATTTGTCATTGCTTGCACATACATGATTGTCATTGAAAGGAAAAGTGTATTCGAATAGTTTAAAGATGAATACTTACTTGAATTGCCCGAAATTCGTAATGTACATTGCTATGTTTAAATCACAGATCAAAGTCTTGAATACAACCAGTTGAAGACTGTCTATCACAACTTAAGTGTTCCTTTTCTGAGTAGTGTTTTTTGTGGAGAGAAATTTTTGATCGACAGAGATTAATATAAGACATATTCTAATGAAGAACTTATCTTAATTATATTTAGATAATTCCCATTTATTGTGATAATGGGGAGTTATTTAACTTCCCACTCCTGGTAGGTTTCTTAACTTCCCATAACTCATTTTTTTTTTGGCTTTATCCATTAATAAATGGGTTGGATTGGGTCAGTCCATATTGGGCGACTCAACTTGAGATTCTAATGTCTCCTATTCACACAAGGTGGACAAACTCTTGTACACTATTTTCTCTCCATAATCTTATCGGGAATTAACACCAATTCCATACAGACAAATAAGTCATTCGACCCGTGAGCTCAACACGTGAAGGCTTAGACCACGCACCTGATAGGATGTCATAGGAGCCATATCCTGTAAAGAAAAAACAAAAGCTCGCAGTACCTTAGACTTATTTAAGTTCATTTTTAGTCAAACATCCTTTTTTACTCGTTGGCCATGTTTGACTTTTAAGATCTCATTCATGTATATAATTGGTCGACCTATGAACACATGTAGCACTATGAGCGAACAGTCTTTCCTTCACCTCAATGTCTCTCCAAGTCAAGCCAACTGCTTTCTTAGCAATGTCCCTTATAATCAAATCTAACATGATCTTTAGGTGGCATACCAGAGTAGCTAACGTTAAACTTGTCAAGTCGTGGCACCAAGTAGGTTTCTAAGGGTATCCACAAAGAAGCTTTTATAGCTTCAAGGACTCACACAGTGATGAAACAGAGATTCAGTCATACACTTCCCTAAGATGGTCGCTAAGCACACACAGTATGGAAATGTGTGCTATGGTGGAGTCTTTCCCATAAGGGCGTGTCTCATAACTCAAAGAAACACTCTTGACACCATACGATTTTCCCTAGTTACCACTAAGTAACTAACTAAACCCTTAAACTTAATACACAAATTAATCAAGGATCTAATTTGGCTACATATAGGTTATATGGATAGTGGACACCCATATCGACATTGTTGTTGGTTTTAATTGCTTCATATAGCACCTATTCGGTCTTATCTCAATATTATCTTGGACACCAAGCCTTGATAATCATTAAGGCGACGTAATTTGCATGAGTATAATGTTTCCTGATGAACATTAATCTATTCATGTCGTCTCATCTCAAGACACTCCTACTGCATTTGAGGTGATTGCTCATGTGAGAGAGCCAATCCCAACTACCTATTGACATACTTATCATTTGACAATTATATAGGCCAGAGCCTGATAAGACTTGAAAATCTTCTTGTACTTTAAGCACTAGTATTTTCTTCTTTTATTAGCATTGTTCGATACTTCAACATCACCATCATATTTCATCCTCTTATATGATTCAGCCATCAGCTCATTATCATCAATACTATCCTTGATTTTTTTTTATATGTGATAAAAACATATCTATAAGAATAGGTTTAGTGAGCGAGTCTGCTATCATCTCATGTGTAGAAATATGTTCTATAGTCATTTCCTTTTTCAACACTAAGTCTCCTATAAAATTAAATTTAATATTTATGTGCTTCGTCTTGCCATGATACTTTGGGTCTTTGGTATAGGGAATAGTCGTCTGACTATTGCAAAAGACTGTCATTACCTGAACAACATTTTTGACAACTCCCAAGTCTACTAAGAACCTTTTAAGCCATACCGCCTTTTGCATAGCTGTTGAGTAAGCTATAAACTCAGTTTCCATAGTGGATAATGCTATGCATGTTTGTTTCTTGCTACACCATGAAATAGCACTATCGTTGAGGAAAAAAAGCATATCCAAAGGTGAATTTTCGCTTATCTGGGTCACCTTCCCAATCAGCGTCAGTAAATCCTTTCAGGCATAAATCACCTCCTTGATAACATAAGCAATAGTCCAATGTCCTCTTTAATTACCTTAAGATCCTTTTTATAGCTTTCCAATGGATCTGCCTAGGGTTTGACTGATAATGACTTACCAATCCTATGACAAAATAAATATCTGGCCTTGTATACATCATGGCATACATTAGGCTCCTACAGCACTCGCATAAGGAATAGCCTTCATGTCTTCTACTTCTTTTGGCGTTTTGGGACACATCACTTGATTTAGGCTCTCACCCTTGGCTACAAGAGTATTTATGGGTTTGCAGTCTTGCATGTGGGATCGTTCAAGGACCTTTTTGAGGTATGTTTCTTGCAACAAAGCAAGAAGTCTCTTGGATCGATCCCTCAGGACCTTGACTCCAAGTACATGTCTCTTGGATCGATCCCTCAGGATCTTGACTCCAAGTACATATGCTGCTTCACCCATATCCTTCATTTCAAAAGTCAAAGACAACCACTTCTTTATAGTGATTATGTATTCCTTGTCATTCCCGGCTAATAGTATGTTGTCTACATAGAGAGATAAAAACACATATATATCCTTGAATTGTTTGACATACACATAGTGGTCTTCTTGTGCCATTTTGAAACCATGCAAAATGATTTTTCAATGGAACCTAAGATATCATTGCTTGGATGATTGTTTTAATCTATAGATTGACCTTTGGAGTTTGCACACTTTGCTCTCCTCGTCTTTAACTATGAATCCTGTAGGTTAAACCATATAGATTTTCTCATCCAGTTCTCCATTGAGAAATATTGTCTTTGCATCCATCTAATGTATTTCTAGGTCTAGACGAGCTACTATAGCTAGAATTAAGCAAATAGAGGCAAACCTATCTAGCAGAGAGAAGGTTTCCTCATATTACCTTCTATTTAGGTATATCTTTTTGCCACCAAGGGACTTTTGTACCTTTCAATGGATCTATTTGCATTGCGTTTGATTTTGAGAACCCACTTGTTTCTAATTTCTTTTCTATTTGGTGGAAGATCAACTAGTTCCCAAACTTGTGGAAACCATTTTCTCTTCTATTGCTCTCATCCAATGTTCCCTCGTAGATGATGAGAAAGCTTCAGTCACTATCTTCGTCCTAATTTCCCAAACATATAAGAAGTATCATAACATAATTAGTCGATCCCTAAAGATGCAAATTATTTAGGTCAGGTCTCCTACCTGTCCATAACATATAAGGAGTTGTCAGTACTAACTTTGTGGGCACACAATTAAGGACATAGGTGGCCATTAATAAAGCATCTCCCCAAAACAAAATTGGAAGATTAGCTTGAGCCATCATTAACCTAACCATGTCTAGTAAGGTTTTATTCCTTCTTTCAGCAACACTATTTTGTTGCTGATTTGTAGGAATAGTCAGTTGTCTAGCTATACCTTTCATATGACAAATATTCTTGAATTGATTAGAAAGATATTCACTACCATAATCAGTTCTAAGTGATTTCACCTTTTTGTCTAATTGATTCTCAACTAAGTTGAGATATCATTCAAAATAATCCAATGCTTCAAATTTTTGGGAAATCAAGTACACATGACCGTAGTTTGTGTAATCATCAATAAATGTGATGAAATAAGAGGCCCCATGCCTTGCCCTAATGTTCATTAGACCACAGATATCTGAATGGACTAATTGCAATGGGTATTCAGCTTGTAAACCTATGTTAAATGGTTTTCTTTTTGATTTACAGGCAAGGCAACTTTCACATATAGACAAATCGACTTTAGCTAGTGACCCTAACAAGCCTTCTTTAGGCAGTCTGTTCATCTTGTCTTGCCCTATATGGCCCAGCCTGCTATGTCACACATTCATATCCATATCCATGTTGCTAGAGGATGTATTATATGAATACAAACATTGCATAGCTAATATGATTATGTTCAACATCCAACACAAGAAAACCATTTGTTAAGTATCCATAGCCATACACAAATTGTTCCAAATAAGTTTAACAAATACACCAAACATATAAAGTTCAAAACCTACTTGCAAGAGGATTGATGTAGAGACCAAGTTCCTTCGAAAATCTAGGGCATACAGGACATCAAGGAGAAAAAAAATGTAACCACCATGCAATATGAGTTTGCAAGTGCCAATACCATTGACTTCAACTCTTGTATTGTTCCCCATGAATATCTATCTAGTATTACCTTAAACACGTCAGTTCTCCACATATGCTGCCCTGTCCCTAGTTATATGGTCAATTGCTGCTGAGTCAAGGGTCCACATAGGATAAGATCTAGTTAGTAATGCACAACTAGAAACATAGGCATTACTTGAAGAAAAGGATATTACCTCAGTCTTTGGCTCGGGACAGTCCCAAGCATCTTTTTGCGGTGATTATAGCACTTCACTTTAGCAATGTTCTTATTACAATTGCACTTGCCACTTTTTCTTATTCCTTTTCCTTTGTTTTCTTTGGCCTTCTTCACTAGCTTGCCCTTCCCTTTGTTATTGGAGTTCTTGCCTTTTTTATGCTTAGATCTGCTTGCTTTTTGCTGACTAGATTCAGCTACATTAGCTTGTCCAATGACCTTAATGGCTAAAAGATGTTCCTCCTCTAACTCCAGATGATGCTCAATGTCTTTGAATGTCTTGACATTCTCATTGTGCGTCATGTTGACAACTTTATGCTCCCAACTTGATAGAAGGGATTTAATAACAGCCTACACTTGCTGTTCATCAGTGACAACGTAGCCAGCTGCCTTCAGCTCTCGTATCATGTTTAACATTTTCCTAAGATGTTGTCTCATAGTGAAAGCGGGTTACTTCTTATAAGTGTCAAACTTGATGGTCAGCCGATGAAGTTTTGCAATAGAAGTACCACCAAACGTCTCTTTCAAAGCATTCCACATGCCTTGAGCACTAGGGTGAATCTCAAACTCAGCACCGAGGTCATCATGCATGGTGCTTAGTAACGTAATACGAGCTATTGCATTTTTCTTTTTCCATACCTGGAATGCTTCCAAGTCCTGTCAATGCTGAGCGGTGTTACCAGGTTCGGGCTCCCCCATAACCTGGGTTAGTGTTTTTAGAATCTATTGTTCTTCGAGAATGTATTAAACTTTACGATGCCATACATCATAATTATCTTCGTTCAGTTTGTCTCTTTTGTTCAAGTTAGCAATAGTGGTTTTGGTAGCCATGATGACTACATAAGACATTTGTAAGAGTCAACACTGGCACACATATATTAAATAAGTTTTGCTAGGAATGACATTAGATTGTAATAGGATGACATTAGTTATAGAATCAACACATTGTTACACAATCTATCATCTCTTATAGGTCAAATGTCAAAATATTATGATGCTATCCATGTCGAGCAAAAACACATCTTCCTTAAAATTTGAATTACTTAAATTCATTTGTTAAGGAACACAAGAAAAAACTTTGGATGAGGATCATATTCTCATAGAGTTCCCACTCAAAAAGATAAATAAAATATATCCAATAGAGGAAAAATACAATAGATAATATTAAAATAAACAACTGATGTCCAATAAAAAGAAGGTCTTACAAGATAGAAAAAATAAAATGTTTAATCATATTACACATCCCCAACCTAAAGTCAAGACAACTTACTCCTCGTTCTGTTTATAGCCCAATCTGTTCACTAATGGTGTCAAATCCAAATCCATCAGAATTTTGGGACCTTGATGATTAGGAACAAATATGCTATCCTGACTTTTGTGGGATCCACACAACACATTTTTGCTTCTACGCATGCTAGATGAAACGGACAAAAAATTGGTATGCTTAATGCCTTTAGCGCTCATTGCTTCTAAAAAAGTTCAATCTCACACATAGCTTGATCGAATGTCAGGATTCTATCATCATAACATATTTTCTTTTTGACATCCTTGTACATGTCTAGTAAGGACCTTAACTAATCCTTTAACTTCATTTTCGTCAATTGGGTACATATGTGCATTAGATCTATACTTAATGTTAAACAACATAGTACGCATGTGTCTTAAATATGCATCCAAGGGCAATTTGACACACATATGATATCTCTGATAATGGGAAAGAGTGGGCTTTGGGTTTTGATACTCAAGCACATAGCCATACAATTTCTTAAAGGAGCCAATTGTGGATTTCCGAGCAGTTTTTAATGTCCTTGCCATTTTTTATCATGAAAGACTTGCTTAAAAAAGATTAGTGCTAAATTAACTTAGATATTAAATTCAAACAATATTGTCTATTGCACTAAGCCAAAAACACATGTTACACATAGTAATTTACAACAATTTAATGTGAATTTACAAAAATTTTCATAATATAAAACCACTCATTGCACAAAGCAATGTATAACTACATAAATTTAGGTTTTATTTGAATTTAATTTAAGTCATGCACTAATTTATATAAGAAGAGACTCCATAAAAAAAACTTAGAGTCATAATCTGTCACAAGAATATTTTGAAAAAATTCAGGGGTCAAAATATTATTTTTTGAAACTTTGGCGCAAAAATTTAATTTCATAAAATCACAGGGGTCAAAATATAATTTCTAGAAAATATAGGGGTCAAAAAGTATTTTCTAAAAATATAAGGGTAAAAAAGTAATTTCAAAATAATTGAAAAAAATATAGGGGTCAACTAGTAATTTAACAAATCTAAGGACCATATTGTAATATAGACAAAGTATAGGAACTAAATTACAGATAATAACACAGTTTGTTAAATACTTGCTCGCTGCTTTCGTTCATGAAAAAAAAAACACAGTTTTTCTTACCAACTTCAAAAAGCTATAACTTTCTACGTAATTATCTAAATTGTGCATATGATATATCATTAGAAAGCTTGAAACAAAAAGTTTCTATCAGTATAATGATAATATTTAGACATGCACTATGCTAAAAGAAATTTAGCCTCAAACATGGTCCAAAAAATTTACAATCCAAATTTTCAAAAATTTGATTTTGGCGCAAGGAATTTAACCAAGTAAATCTCTCTTGATTTAAGGCCAAAAAATGCATGTGATATACCAATGCAAAGCCCTTACATGTAATTTCTATTGGTATATTACTTGCATACAGAGACATAGTGAATAAAAAGATATATCATTCCTAAGTTGGCACTTTAAACTCATTTTTCTTATTTCTAGAAAAACTAATTTGATGCATGGACCGCAAAGAACCCTTTCTCTCTCAATTCTTAGCCAAATCACGCATATAATATACCAATTGAAAGCTCTAAGCGTCTAATTTTAAATGATATATATAACATACATAATAGAGCACTGAACGAAAAGAGAAAAATCATGCAAAAGGGCACAAAAAATTGAAATTACACAACTTCTATAACTTCGAAACAATATTCAAAGTTAATAATCATAATCCAACGCAGAACGAACATAATCCAAATCTGATATCAATGAAAGAAAAAGTGTATTCATCGTCTAAAGATGAATACTTACCTTAATTGCTTGAAATTCGTGATGTACGTCACTTTGTTTAACTCACACATCAAAGTCTTGAATACAATGGGTTGAAGACTGTCTATCACAACCTCAGTGCCCCTTTTCTGAGTAGTGTTTTTTATGGAGAGAAATTTTTTATCGACAGAGAGGAGTGTAAGACATATTCTAGTTAAGAACTTATCTTAATTATACACAAAGAACTAGGATTATGATATATATATATATATAAAAATTCAAAAGTATTGTGTTGATCTATTCTATAGCAATATTAAGATAAGATCACATGGAATTTAATAAAAACAGTCACAAATATTTGTTCAAAATAAAAAGACTATTTATTCAGTGTTTATAAGTTATTTGTCCAATAAAATTCACAGATCATTATAATAACCATTTGATAAAGCACATTCACCAACAGTTCTGGAATTGAAAAAAAAAATTGTGCTTGGCCATCTCTAAAGTGAACCAATCTTGTCTAAAACAGAAATAAGAATCAAGTTCCATCTAAAACACGACATCTAAAAAACATTTTCTAAAACAAATTCAAAACTAATTTTTAAATACAGACTAATAATCTCAATCTTAGACTCTAATCCACTTGCCCTCATATATTTTCTCTTTCTTTAACCACAATTGAACTTGTGCAATGTGCTTTTATGACCTTTTCTTACAAAAGTAAGAGTTTATATCAAACTTAATGATAGTAGATTTGAGACCTCTTACATTATGATTTTAATCTACGATCTAGATTTGGCCTGTACCACCCTTTTTAAAACCATGACCTCTCTTAAGAAGGAATAGCTATCGTTTCGTGCCCAAGTCCAAGCACGGGATGAGACTTACCAACTGATCCTAGTGGCTCTGGATCAGGTCACGAACGGTATTCGATTGATTTGGCTTGCTACCGTACTTTAATTAGTCTTCCACTATACCTGGATTCTATAAAGCTTAAAGGGAGTGTACCTCCGGTCGGGAGAGATATTAAGATAATCGATTTACGAAGAAATTTATTTATCTAAAAGAAGAGAATCCGCAACTCTTTCATCCCTACCTAGCACTACTTTACTTGGCTTAACTATATTGCTTTGAGCTTTCACGTGCCTTTAGAATTCGAGGTACTAATGTTATAAGAATGGGGCTTAAGATTGGAAACAAACTATACAACCTTTTGGGTTTCTACTCTTAATTTTGTTTTTCTCAGTAATATAATGGGTAATTTTTTGTCATCGATATTCCAAGATTCCTTGGAATTTCTCTCCTATAGCTATTAAGAGTTCTTTTACATTATTAGTTCAAGACAAGCCATTCACTAAATACTTAGTTATGGTCTCTTCATAATCATTAAGCAAAATCTGTTGACATGTGTAAAATTGACAAGCATCTATACATGAAAATAGTTACAGATATTTGTTTAGAATAAAAAGACTACTTGCTCATTATTTATAAGTTGTTTGTCTAGTAAAATCTATAGATTATCATAGTATCTGTTGAAAAGTGTAAATTTAACAAACTTCTATACATAAAAATAAGCACATATGTTTATTCAAAATAAAAAGATTATTTGTTCAGTATTCATAAGTTATTTGTTCAATAAAATTCACAAATCATCTTTCATTAGTACTGATAAGCTATTTGTTCAGTACATTTACAGTCGTAAGTGCACGTTACACTGTGCACCTATAGGTGTACGACATAAGTTCCCCTAAAAGATCCAATAACGCTGATAGGTTAACAAGAAATAATCCGTGAAGCAAATTATTTGTCTCTTGCTCTCCTATGTTAGCTTACAGTTTTTTTATTACCTTTTCAAAGAGTTTCATGAGGATATCATTTATTATATTATATAACCACTTGTCACGCCTTTAGCCTATCCTAAGCGCTACGTGCGACACTTAGACACTTTTCTACAGCAAAAGTGGCTAAGTCAGCCTGCAAAAACCACGAACAAAGGAAATTTGCAAGATAAAGAGTAAAGCAGCAAAATAAAGAGATGAGAAAATAAGACTTTGTCTTACTCTCAAACTTTTCTGTGTATCTTACAAATGAAAAAGCTAGGCTATTTATACATGCTTGTAATCTAATGAATGGCTAAGATTATTTCAATCTAATGGCTAATATGTGCTTCTAGAATATTATACCCTAATCATGGGATATTTACAATCAATCACAAACCATAATTCCTTAATCAAAGGGGATTTGATATTCTCCTTATCTAGTTTATCTTCTAGATCCTTTCTGAAGAGAAGTGTCATGCGTGTATCAAGCTTTGTCATCCTTGCCATATGGTTGCTCGTATGGCGCCTGCATCATCGGGGTTGCCCTAGCACGGTAAAGTACCACATGTGCTTCCGTACAAGCCTCAGTTTTGTCACCTTGTTGCCCATGTGACGTCTCCATCGTCAAGGCGTGACATACTTCCCCACTCAATTCCGTGAACGTCCTCGTTGCGATCTCCTCATGATACTTCACAATCTCCTTCATAAAGTTTGCAAGAGAGTCTGTTGGCTCCCAACTTGCCTCACATGCCGGCAAGCCCTTCTAATACACCAAGTACTCATGCCGTGGTGGAAGTCCCCTTACACAATCAGCTTCAACGAAATCGACTTCCTTGTCGCAAGGATCTAACAGTGTGGCTACTAAACTCTTTGTGGTTGTGTCCTCTTTTCCTCGACTTCCTTCACTGATCCTGTTGCTAGCTGATTCATCAAGGTAGATCTTTGATGAACTGTCTTGCTTCATTTGAGGGTAACTGGTTTTATACGTGGTCTCTAACTCCTTGGTGTGAGCAGCAAGGATCCATTGACCTGTGAAAGTTGGGTCATTGCCCATTGCTCAGCTCCCGTGGAGATTGAGGGAAAGTTGGGTCTCGTCACATATGGTTGCCCTCTTCTTTGGTTTGGTACCATAGGTTGCGTCATATGAAGAGTCCACCTTTTTCATAGGTAGTGCCTTCCTTTGTAACAAGGGTGATGTGAGCTCTTCCACCTTTCAATGGTCTTTAACGACCTCCTTTGGTGTCTTATCTGCCATATGTTCACCCTTATCTACTCGTTTCATGGCTTTTGAGTAAGTCCCCTCATTTTGTCGAACTCCCTTGTCCACCTAGAGGGTCGAAAGTTGTCTCTTTTCGAGTCTAGCTTGGATTTTCACCGGGATTGTGCAATGGGTGTTCTCTTTCATGATCATCATATGTTCAAGGTAAGGTGTGGGGATAGCCTTTGCTTGTCTAAAGAACTCCATACCGAGGACAAGTTCAAAGTCATTCATGGGTATTACCGTAAAATTTAATTTCCCTTGCCAGGTACCGATTGTTAGAGAAACATCTTTCACCACCCCTGTAAATGGTCATGGGGCAGAATTGACAGTCTTGAGGGACTCTTGAGACTTGTTAAGAGTAAGTCCCAATCTCTTGGCTTCATTTTCTGCCATGAAATTATGAGAAGCTCTAGTGTCTAACATGGCCCTGGAAAGCTTCCCTTGAATCAATGCCTCCATGTACATCAAGCCACTCCTCGATGTGGCCCTTGGTGTTATTTTGGCATTCAAAGCATTTAGCATCTGAAGAGAACCCATTTGTGCTTCGCCGGTCTTCTCGCGCTCCTCAATCATCAGGTTGAGTGTTTGTCTGCTTGGACATTCTCTCTCTGGATGGGAATCAAGACAAAAGTAGCACTTGATGGACCTCTTATCTCTTTTCTTGTCCTTGTTGAAGGTTGTTTCCCATGTGTATCCTTGTCTTGCCCCTTGGGACTCTCGTCTTCCCCACCATTTTCTGTCAAATCTCCCTAGGATTCAGCGGGGTTGTTCTTCTTCTTGACTTCTATCAAGGACTCGACCATGGCAACTGCTTGAGCAAAGGTTTTGGGCTTTCTCATTTGTACTTCTTGTTGTGCCCATGGCAGCAAACCCTTGATAAAGTCATACATGTGATCATAATCGGGCTTATTACGTACCTGAAGTTTAAAGGAGATGTATTCTTGAACGTATTGATATATGGTCCTTATAAGCTTCAGGACTTTAAGCTTGTCATGAGCTTCCCATTCAGCCTTTTTAGGGTAGAATTGGGCATATACATCCTCCTTGAAGGCAGTCCAAGTTGGAAGCCCCTTCTTGGCCTCTTAGAACTCTTGGTGCTTCATACGCCACCATAGAGCTGCATCTTCTGAGAAGTAGAGTGTTGCTGTCCTCATACGGCTAGCATCCTCCTCAAGCCCAACCATATCAAAGTGTTGTTCGATCTGCCAAAAGAAGTTTTCCACCTCCTTGGCTTCGAGTTTCCCATTGTAAGGACTAGGTCTTGGCACGTCCACCTTTGGTGCTACATGGTGGGTTGACGCACCACAGGCTATTGCCTCTCTACACATAGCCCAATCTTTCTTCATCTCTTGAAGGATCTTGTCTTGTTCAGCCACTTGCGATCTTGCTCGATAATCTTAACTTGTAACCAATCTTTCTCTCAATATTGGATGATATCTGTCAATGAACCTTTTCCGAATAGAAGCCAATATCTAATCATCCTACAAACCAAAAACAAATAAAAAAATTGTTAGCAAATAAGTAGAAAATTGAAACATCAACAATATACAATTTTATATATAAAAAATAAAAGGCTCATCATGAGAAAGTACATCTAAATCAATTAGCACCATATCTAAACTCATAATTTTATTATTTGATTTAAAATTCAATACATCCCATAATCGTGAAACTCGAGTAGTCAAACACCAATCATGAGTATTAGAGTTCAATTGGTTGATATTATGTTTCTCTTGACCCATTTTCAAGAAAACTCGCAAGAAAGATCAGGAGATTAATAGTAAATAAAAGTGTTAAAATAAAAAATAAAATAAATAAAAGTAAAATAGTAAAAATGGTATGTACCCAAGAAAAGAAAAATAATTTTTATATAGGACCATTGCTTTAATGATAATGTTTAAATGCAGGTTGATGATGATGATGATGATAATTGCAAGAATAGGACAATTTGGGGATGTCTCAACTTCTACGTAATGATAACTTACAAAAATTTCAGAAGCATTCAAGAGTCCACTCTGCCACTATGCAGATTTTCGATAAATGCCAATTACAAAATGAAGAAAAAGACTTTATGATTCATTACTGAGGGAAATAAATTTATACTAAATGAATAATTAAGTTAGCAAAAATAGTATGATAAAAATGTATCATAAAGACTTTATGATTCATGATTGTCTTTGGAAGAGTTAAAATTCTTTAAGTTTAAAAATGTATGATAAAGACTTTTTGAATCATGATTGAGGAATTGAGGAAAACAAATGTTCGTATGATTGTCTTTGGAAGAGTTAAAATTCTTAAAGTTTTATTAAATATTTAATTTAAGTTAATAAAGAAGTTGGATGTTTTTTTTTTTTGGCTAAAAATGATGTGTCAAAACTTAAAGGATGAAGAAATAAATGTATACTAAATGAAGAATTAAGTTTGCAAAAATAGTATGATAAAAACGTACGATAAATACTTTATGCTTCATGATTGTCTTTGGAAGAGTTAAAATTTCTAAAGTTTAAAGAGTTAAAATTCTTAAAGTTTTATTAAATATTTTAAAGAAGAAGGATGGTTTTCTTTTTTTTTTTTTTTCTCAACTTCTATCGTAATGATAACTTACAGAAATTTCAGAAGCATTCAAGAGTCCACTCTGCCACTATGCGGATTTTGGATAAATGGCAATTACAAAATGAAGAAAAATTAAAGACTTTATGATTCATGATTGAGGAAAATAAATGTATACTAAATGAATAATTAAGTTTGCAAAAATAGCATGATAAAAACGTATGATAAGGACTTTATGATTCATGATTATCTTTGAAAAAGTTAAAATTCTTAAAGTTTAAACAGCTAAAATTCTTAAAGTTTTATTAAATATTTTAAAGAAGTTGGATAGTTTTCTTTTTTCTTTTTTTTTGGGCTAAAAATGATGTGGCAATTCAATAGAGAATTATTAAGTTGACATGGCATTTTGGTAGAGATTTATAGAACTGATGTGTCAACACCTAAAACTTAGACACTCATTTGAGATACAATTTCATATATATAGTATAGATTCCTACTTATTGAGATAGTGGGGAGTTATTTAACTTTCCACTCTTAAGAGGTTTCTTAACTTTTCATAACTCATTTTGTTTTTGACTTTATCTATTAATAAATGGGTTGGATTGGGTCAGTCCACATTGGGCAACCCAACTTGTAATTCTAACAGTCACGTTGACCATTAGCATTAAGAAAATGAGCTTGAGCGTGAATATGCAAACCTTGAATATCAAGCACTTTCTTGTTTGCATTATGAAGATCAAAATCTACCTAAGTAAGAAATAAATTGCTCACTTGGCCCTGATTTGTCACATTTGGAGAAAAGTTGTCCAAGTTGGGTGGAATTGCTGAGGTGGCTTTTGAAAGTGGGGGAAAAGCTTCCAAATTGTCAAAGTGAGTTGCTGCTAACCTAGGGCAGAAAAATGGAGCTTTGTCACGTGAATTTTGGTTGAGCATGTGCTGTTGAGTGTGCTCCATATGGCAAGAAAGATTTGGTTGAGAGAAGTCCCCAACGTTTGCTTCATGTTGCTGCTGGAGCGCAATTTGCTTAGCAAATGACTTTCCCAGTTGAGGACAAATTGGAGGGAAGCTCTCCTTAGTTGTAAAGTCATTTTTAAACACACAAAGCAGCTGAATTTTCAATCAAAAAGTACATAGCTGTCGAACCTAGAATGGTTGGACACTGAAATTGGACGTTTTGACCTGGTGCGTCCACTGCTGCAGCAAGTACACTGTGCTTTTGCCCACTGGATAATATCATATTGCCCAAATCTTTTTCAGCAACAGTATTTGATTTAAAATTTCCACGATTTGAGCCAATTCCTTGTGGAATATGTTGTTCAAAATCAGATTTAAACGGTGGGAGGTTATTCTCCATCTAAGAAGGTTTCGATGGAGACCCATTTTGCTTGGAAGAAAGTGGTGAAATTTGGTACGAGCTGGAGGCCAAAGTCAAGCAATTAATGAGCTGTGTATTAGTGTTTTTATAATTTCCTCCAACCTTCTTCCCAAAGGAGCTCTGTGATGAAGAAGTCTTGACCTACATAGCAACAAGACCAGCTTGGGAAACAGCTTGTCTCGCCTTGCTTTATCGTGTCAAGCTTTGAACCAATTGTTCTTTGATATATTGACATTTTCTTCAAGATAATGGTCCAAGCAACTGAAGAGCGGCATTTCTTACGAGCTTCTTCAATTTTACCATCCAAGACATCCAAGGGGAGGGAGGATTCACCTTGAATGTCACGCCCTCAAATCCATCCACCTGAACTCAGGGCCGTGATCGCCGCGAGCCTAAAAACATTGCTCCTCCTAAGCCCACAAGGTTTTAAAATGCAGAACAGAAAACTAAAACTCACAAATATTTTCATCAGAGCACTAATACCATCATGACTAGTTATTTTACATGTTCAAATTATTTCCAAACTACAAAGAAATTAAAGCTAGTTTAATTACATTAGTATCACCATAAGGGTCCTCTCTGGAACACCCAAATCATCACCCCTACAAATTCATGTAAATAATATAATGAGCGAAACAAAGCTCAGTAAGTGAACACCTGGGATAAGACCTACGGGTGGTCCTAACCAAAGACACCAGACCGAAATCAATAACAGACACCAGGAAATAGCAGAATCTAAACAGACAGAAGTCATTTTCAAATAAACTGATAAACAAAGCCAAGTCAAACTAGAGTGTGACTCAGAGATGTGATATTAATACTAAAATGGGCAACCTCAAGCCCCACACCATAACGCCTCCGTCTGAACAGGCACAGAAACAGGACAAAGTTATATATACAGGCAACCTCAGGCCCCATGCCACAACGCCTCTATTCGACGGGCACAGAACAGGATCATATATATACGGCAATCTCACCCGCCGAATGGGTGTCACAGCTCTAAGGGGACACACTCATCCACAGGAACACACTATATAATTTCATAATCATGGGATCCTAACGCATCAGATACAGACTCAGAATTCTAATTACACACTGACAATTTGAACTGAGAAAATAAAAATACTCAGAAAACCCAAGTCAAGCAAAAAGGAAAGGGAACGGAATACCAGCGTACAAATGGGAGTCCAACCTACCTCAAACCAGCTAAATAATCAAGTCCCCTTCTTCCTAGTAATTATAACAAGTATAATTATCACATTCAGAGAAAATGTCACACTTATCTAATGACAAGTCAATGTAAAAGAATTCAAAGAGAATAATAGTTGTAATTCATCAAATGCTTGCTAAAATGGAGCTGTAAAGTTAATTAAAATAGAAGTATCATATTACTCATCCGGTACACCTAAAGCAAGCAGTGTTCAGTAATCTAATAAATTCATAATTCCATAATACTCCACAATATTCATAAATTTAACTCAGGCTAAGACATAAACCATGAAAGAAATAATAATGATAATGAATTACCTCAACTCATTTATCTCACACTCATATATTAGATCATGTCAAATCAATCTCCAAAACATATTACTTTTCTTTCTTTCCCAGTCAACAACAACACACCACAATCATGCCGAGCCAAGCCTGCCTTACTTCAATATACCAATTCGATCTCACATATAAACATTCCAAACACATCTATAACTTGGCAGCAAGAAATAAACTATTATGAGTATATATTCATATGAAATTACAGACCTTAATTCCTAAACAAGCATGTACATATAAACATATCATTTTCCAACTTTTAATAGTTAAACCAAGTGCATCAAATCATCCGAGTTCTCAAACAGCAAATTCTATCAATTAGCGTGAATAACAAAGATAATGGAATTTCATTTCCTCAGTTTCAGTTCTACATACACCTTTAAGCACGTGCATATATTTATTAAGGGAAAACAGTTTACACAATTTATAAACTAACCTGCAAAACGATACACATACGTATACACATGTCGAGGTCTTTCCTTTCAACAACTAAGCCAAAATAGAGTAATAAAACTTGATTAGCAAAGATGATGCTAGTTAGCCTTTAATCTTGGTTTTTCCTTCTTGATTTTTCTCCCTATTTCCTTTCCTTTCTCTCTTTCTTTTTCTTTTCCTTTTTCTCCATTCCTTTTCTTTCTTCTTTTTACCGTGTGAGAGTGTGTGTGTGTAAAAATCTGATGGAAGGAAAAGAAAAAGGGGAGTGGGTTGTGGAAATAATTGGGCAAATACCTTAACACTTGGCAAACACACACCACATATGTGCACACATGGTTGGTTCATGCAAAAGCAACTTTATTTTGTTTTATCCTCTTCTCTCTTTTTTTTTTTTTTTTTCAACCGGGTATTACATTGAAAGTCTTCATTCTCAAGTGAACTTTGAGCACGCGAAATTGAAGGTGAAGAAGATGCAGCCATGGAAGAGTGAGCATTGGGCTACCATAGAGGAGATTGTGTTATTTACTTGCGATAGAGTGATCATCATCCGATTCTTCAAAGAAAACTGATCCTTCAAGTCCAAGAGAACGTCTTGGACAAACTGCTTTTGTTGTTAATCGAGCAGCACGAGTTTTTGACGCACTAGATCTTCTCTGTTTTTTCCATATTTGGTGGAGTTAATGGTGGTCAACAGGATGCATAAAAGTTGTTTGGGGGTGGTTCAAGATTTATGCAGGGCTGTTTTACCCGCCTACTCTACATAAGCATCACATTGTGTAGAGTGATGAAAATAACTTGTGCACGTCTCTGATATAAAAGCAGAACCTTGGTTGTTTCCTTGGTCGGAATGGTTATGTTCATGATTTATGTGAGGACTGGTTAGTTATTTATTTGTTTTATATTTTTTAACTCAATAATTACAAACACGTTTTTATAGTGGTAGTTGCTGATAGTGGGGTTCTTTAAAAATAATAATAATAATAATATATTAATAATAAAATAAATAAGATAAAATTTGACCAGACAATTTTTGACTTGTGACTTATATATATTCTTACTTTCATGATTATATTTTTTTCCTACGCTTCTCTCTTCTCAAAAAAATATAAAGAATCGTAGAAAACCAACTTGGGCATTTATTCTTTCTTTAAGGACTAATCTTAAGGTAAGTTTTGATTATACTCGTTTACTTTGGAATTCTAAGATTGAGTAATAAATCATTTTTTCTTTAGAATAATGATAAAGAATTTTTGTATTACGTGCATATGATATTTTCAGTTGTAGATTAAAGAAATTCAGAATCTAAGATTCAAAAAAAGTGGAGTGAACTTGTATTCTGAATTCTCCCATCATTTCTGCGTAACTCTCTTGCACCAACCGTGCTATTGATTACTTAATTTTGAGTCTTGTGCGTTTGGCAAATTGCTCGAATTTTTTCTGCGCACAAAATATACAGCCTGATAATGAGTTTCAATAAATCTCGTGCTTGATTTCTTTGATGGCCAGAACTTTTCATTTGATACTAACTCAAATTCGTCTTCTGGCCTGTATGTGCAATTTAGATTCTCGATTATAAAAACATATATATGCAAAAGTTCTCCTCGTCTGATGTGATGGTTTCACATTGTCTTAAAATAATAATAATAATAATAATAATAAATTAACAGGAAGTCTTTCGCAAGCCATTGACAATTCTTTTAAGCTTCTCCTGTCTTGATTTTTGGCCAATCTCAATCATTTGGAAATTTGTATTCTTAACTCATATTTGATCCTTGTTCTTTTTTCCCCCAATTTTTGTCAAAGCTAGAGCATGTTAAAAATATATATATATATATATATATATATATATATATATATATATATTGCAGAAATGGTTAAACTTGTTTACTCTCGACTTAGAAAGAAACTGGTTTATGAAATTACAAGTCATTACTTGTTAGCTATCAGATTAGTTTACTTTTATTGTTAAGTTATTTTCTTTTCTTTAGATTTCGTGGTTTAAATTATGTTTAAATTTTTTTTAACACTAGTCTGGTTCTGTTATCTTAACAGCATTTCAATTATTTTTTTTCTAACTTTAATACATTTAAATAATCGTTTTCTTTCCTTGATGTTTGCTAATATTAGCGGGTTTTGTTTATTTTATTTTATTTTATTTGCTTGATTTTACTTTATTTCTAACCGGATTTTTAAAAAAAAAACAATATATCGCATCAAAGATATAAGAGTTTCCAAATAAACGAGTTGAACTTGATTTGATCCTAATAGAGAACGTGTCTGGAGCAAATGTTTTCATGCTGTACTATACACGACCAGATTTTTATTTTATTATTATTAGTATTTTTTTTTTGTTGGTGAAATCATAGACAAGTTTTCTTCTTGGCCATCCAGCTTTTGCATAAATTTTGGGTTGTCCAGATTTACTTTCATAATATATATATATATATATATATATATATATATATATATCAAAGTAATAATGAAAGCATTAACTTTTCAAAGGTTTCAATGATGAGCTTTTACTAAAAGTTTAATTTTTTATTCTTTGTTTCTTCATCTCTTCTTGAAAATTTGTGATTTCAGAAATTTTCTTGTAAAATTTTATTTTCTTTTAAAAAAAAATTAGAAACAGTTTGATCAATTGCTACAGAAAGTTAGACCATACTTGAGTTAATAGTATATACTAATCCTCAGCCAATGTTATTCTTCCTCTTTATCTTGAATTATTTATTTTTTCTTTCTCCTATCTTCTCTTGAAACCCCTGGGTTGCACCTTATTATTATTATTAATTTTTTTTTAAACCAAGAATCTTTTTGCTCTTTCCTTTCTCTCATGATCTAAATACTCCGTCAGTACCATGGTTATCACGTTTGGCATAATATTGTAACAATGACTTATTGCTTACTGAAAAGTTAGAAGATTCTACCTATGGTAACCCATAATTATAATTGATTCTCTCTTTCATGAGATGGGTTATTAGGAAAAAAAATTAGCTTGTCTCTACTCTTGTCACATGATGTAACTCAATTCTTTCCTCTTGATTCTCGATCCTAAGTAACTATCCTGCTATAACGCTATTTTCTTGTTATAGTATTGACTCCAATAACGTAAGTTGTGCTATGATGTAGCTTTTTTTTTTCATGATACGATACGACCTAATATGATATGACTTGACATGATATGACATCACTTGATTTGGCGGATACTCGCTTTCTCGCGAAATTTTGGGATCTCATTTTCTATTTGTTTGAGCTTGTTGGGACATACTCCCCTATCATGTTTGTGCCTTTGGGGGCCTTGTACCCATATCATGTGTGTCAATGGGGGCTTTATACCCATCTTTTAATATGATCATGAATGATCCTTGATTGAGATTTGAGGGCCTTGTACCCTCACCATGAATTTATTATGATCAAATCGCTATAGCATAGTCACAGCTGATGTTATAGGATATTCAATATACTTTCTTTTGCGAGTTAATTCTTGTTATGATTAACATGAAATTTTAATTCTATGTGTTCCCATAATTTCTTAATGTCCTCCTGGGAATGTGTTTTTTGTTTCAACTTCCCTCTTATTCCGATATTCACATTTGTTCTATCTTGGGGGAAGACCCTTACTTACTGAGCATTTTATTCGCTCACCCTTATATATTTATGCTCTTACAGACGATCACAAGTAAGGGGATGTATGCTAGCGATGAGGAATGACCTTATCTTTATGAGTATTTGGAGAATTAGATCCTAGTCGTGAGATATTGCTTTGATATTTTGGTCTATGTTAGATGTGCCAGTTTGGCAAAGACTTGTAATAGTTATTTGAAGTTTTCTTACTATATGTTAGAGCTCAGTTTTTGTTTCAATAATTTATGGTATTTAGTGCTCTGTTTGTTTGTTGAGGTTTTAGTAGACTTGTGGTGTGAGGGGTTCACTCCTCTTGGTCCACGGCGTGTCACGTCCCGAGCTTTAAGTTTTAGGGGCGTGACAATTTATGAGTGAGATTAATGATAGTTCCTTAATGTAGTTATGAAGTAATTTGGATAATTAACTGTTTTTGGATGTTGTTCTTAATGGTATAACGAAAAGGGAATTTTAACTTTTTTTTGTTATACTTATTATATGTTATCCTTAATGTTATTATGTTATAAGGTAATATTCCTTTGAAGGTTGAAAGAGAGGCAACGCTAGCTAAATAACTATCATTCAAGGAATGTTCCACTATCCTTGGGGTTTGATTGAATTAGCTTTTCCTAAAGCTGTTGTTTTTCAGTACTTATAAAGGAAGTGTTTTCTTGAAAAGTTAGAATTTGCTTATGCAAAAAGTTGAATTTGAGCCTTTATTTGAAGTTTTAAATTTTTTGAAACTCAAGTTAAGCACTTATTGGAGAAGGAATATGTTTTTTTTAGGAAAAAGAAGTCTTTTTTCCATGAAAAAAATTCAATCTAAATAGGCTATTATACTTTAAAAGGATTAGTAAAAGTAAAGAGATGTCAATTATTGACCACAACATAGCATTCTAGGAAAGCATTCAAACACAGTAAAGAGTTGTCAACCATAACATGGCAATCATAAGGTTGTTGAAGGTTAAAATTGGCCAGTTAGTTTGTACAATAAATTATTCAGGAAGTTTTCAATTTCTTCCGACTTTCATTAATTAAATTTCTCAAATCTCTAAAAGATTGAGCGTGTGTGTTTTTTTTTTTCTTGCAATGTTATTTTTTTGGCTTTTGAACTAGATATTTTCAAGTGATATTAGATTTGAGACTAATTTTTATTACAGTAGGAGCAGTGAAAGAAAAGTTCTCATGTTGACAATTGCACTTCAGAGATTCAAAGTTTCATACTTCTTGCTTAGCGAGGTCCATATCACTTTAACCGAAAATCTGTTGGCACTAAGTAAATCTTTGACAGTGTATTGTTTATTCCTTTTATCTCTGTTTTGCACAAAATCATTAGTTCTTCCACTAGGGATTGGTAGAGTGTGCATAGATACCCAACCAGTCAATGGCGAATATGGATTGGTTAAATTGTTAGGGTTTTATTTTAAAGGAGGAATAATAATTGACAGTAACTAAAAAAAAATTGAAACTTGAAATTTGATTTAATTTATTAAAAATGTGTGTATATATGTACGTGGACATGTGTGTAATATGCATAAGACATATATAACAATATAATATTCATATAACAAAATATGTAGAGCTAAAAAGTAATTTTTTATATTAACCTAATAAATTAATACTTAAAATTACACCGTTAAGTCCATATTTGTTAACTTGTGAGAGGATGGCAAAGCTCCAACTACCATTAGCTTCAGCTCCAAGTTACTTATATTTTTCTACATTATTTTAGGTTGGTTTTCTATTTAAACAATATTTTAGTTTTTTTTTTCCAAAATAATGATAAAGATTTAAATGATGACTATAGGGGTTAGTTAATTTTAAATCTATTAATATTCTAGTGCAATCATTTCATTTTTCATGGTTAACCTACCAGCTATTATTCCTATCTTTTCACTAATTGCCTTTAAAAACTCATATAATAAACTTGGATACCCCAAACTGTATGGCATAATCTCAAGAGGTAATTCTGACAAGTTTCTTTTTGTTTTTTTTTTTTTGCTGAATAAACAAGTACTCATATTGATATCAAAAGTTCTATACACCTATTTGTACAAAAGAAATACAACTCAACAAAAGAGCAACAAATCTGTACTAGCAAGTTACTAGCAAGTTTCCATTTTTTATAGATTTTCAGTTGATAATGTTGTTACTAAATTCATTTGGTTATACGCTTTGCACTTTACATAGAAAATAATATCATCAAGAATTTGGTCTTCATTCTACACTTTTTGTTGGAAAATTTTCTTGTCTCTCTATACACAAATGCCATAAATGGCTGCTTTAGGCATAAGCTTAATTATAAAATTCATCATAAAAGACCTCAAACATCTCTTTACCATTCATTGTGTCATAGATCTCCACTCATAAACCCAATAAGGCCCCATTGCTAATTTTATATATGTCATTTCTCGATTCTCTTGGAGAAGGAGACTCAAAGGAGAAGTAACCCAATCATCTATATAAAAAATACTGAGTGAATCATACTAACTCCCTAGGCCACTAGTTTGCTCTTTGTAGGTTGTTTGTCCTTCCAAACAAGTCAAGAGCAAAATGTATGCTTTGGAATGTGGTTCTTGAACCAGAAAATCCTTGTCCATTTTTAAAGATCATGTTTCTCCCCAATAGCCTCCCAAGCTAGCACTGTAGAAAATTTACCACTAAGGTCCCTTATCCAAAATGTGTCTTCATCTTCCATGTTAGGGTGGCAATGACCTATAGTATCCTTAATGAATGATAACCTTGTGGTAGATGAGAGGTCTCATGGTATCTTTGATTTCAAGTAATGTTCCTATTCTTGAGATGATAACCTCTCACTTTGTTAACCTTATGGAATTATGCTCACAGATAAGCATCCATAGATAACCTGTGAGAGAACGGATGAGCTCCAAATACCATTTGCTTTAGCCCCAAGTTACTTATATTTTCATAAATTATTTTAGGTTGGTTTTTCATTTAAACTAATTTTATTTTCTTTTGAAGTAAATGGTAAAGATTTAACAATGATTGTAATGGTTAGTTAACTTTAAATCTATCAGTATTTGATTACAATTATTTCATTTTTTATGTTTAAGCAACTTGCTATTTTTCCTTACTTTTCACTAATTGCCTTTAAAAACTTATACAATAAGGTTGCGTAGCCTAATCTTGCATTGCATAATCTCTAGAGGTGATCCAAATAATTCCTTTTTTGTTTTTTCTTTTGGCTCAAAAATCAAGTACTTGTATTGATGTCAAAAATTCTATATACCAATTTTGTACAAAAAACAATACTGCTCAACAAGAGAGTAACTTTTGACCCAAAAAAAAGAAAAAAAGATAGAGAAAGAGAGCAAATATCTACAATAGTAGGTTGCTATCAAGTTTCCATCTACTATAGCTTTCGTGGTGTTAATGTTATACCTAAACTTCCTTTGGCTACACATTTTGCACTTTACATAAAAAATAATATCATCAAGAATTTGGTCTTCATTTTATACCCTTTGCTGGAAAAATTCTCTTGTTCCTCTCCACCTAATTGTGGTGAATGACTGCTTCAGAAACAAGCTTAATTACAAAATTTTCATAAAAAATCTCAAATATCTCTTCACCATCCACTATGTGATAAGCTCCAATCATAAACCTAGTACTTCATTTTTAGATTCTTTTAGAGATGAAGCACTCAAAGAACAAGTGGCCCCATGTTCTACATAAAATACAGTGTCAATCAACACTAACCCCAGGCAACTAGTTTGCTCTTTGTAGGTTGGTTGTACTTCCGAACAAGCTAAGAGTGAAAGGCATGTTTTGGAATGTGATTCTTGAACTAGACAATCTCTTCTATTTTTTGAAGACCATGTTTCTTCCTAATAGCCTCCCAAGCTAACATGGCAGAAAATTTACTACTAGGGTCCCTCATCCAAAAAATAGTGTCTTCAACTTCTGTGTTAGGGTGGCAATGACCCATAGTATCCTTAATAAATTGTATTAGAGTTACCACTTCTAGTTATATTTATTTATTGTACTTAATATGCCCCTTAACGTGTTCCGTGATTTGTAGAACTTATACGTGCGCAATTTAATATTTTTCCAATAGGTAGCACTCAAATTTGAATCAGAGACCATTTGATTTCTAGGCTCTGATACCATATTAGAGTTACGATCTCTTCTAAAAGCTTAAGCTTGTAGGATTTGGTTATATTTATTTATTATACTTAATAAATTAATTAAGTGAATTGGCTAGCCACACCCTTTTATCCCTTTCCATGAAGTCAACCACATTGTCTTGTAGATTAATGATGCGTTGTGTTTTTGTGTGTGTTTGTATTGTTATTTATTTATGCTTAAAAGGTGTTTTTTTGAGCTTTATCTATGTCTAAAAGATGTTTTTGAGTTTTAAGAGATGCATTATTATTTATTTATGTTTTTTGAGCTTTATCTATGTCTAGAGTTAGGCTTAAGCCTAAGGAAAAGTACATAGTTGAGTTTAAAGACAAACACTACACTAATGCATGCTTATTTCTCGTGTTTGGTGAAGTTAGGTCAAAGCTCGAGGCTTGGATTGATAATGATTTGATGTTGGAGCCGAGCTCGAGGTGTTCAGGACATAGGAGAAACATGAAAGAAGCTTTTGAAGGCAACCAGGCGAGGAAAAGAGCAACCAGGACGAAATAGATAGAACGCGAGGAAATTGGATAAGATTCTAACCTAGCTAGTCGAGCCCCTTTCCAAGGTCGGTCGACCGGCCTAGGTGACCGACCAAATAGAGAGTTAGCCCATTTAGGCTGGTCGACTTCAAGGCTGGGCTGGTCAACTGGCCAAGGCTCCCGGCTAAGTGTGTATGCTACACTATTTAAGCCCTTTTCCAACCCTTTTTGAGTAGATTTTGAACCCTTTTTCACCTCCCATTCACACACCCCCTTCTCACACACAAAACCCTACTGTCACCTATCTTTAATACACACACTAACACATGTACCCACCTAGAATTAAGTTGATTTGTAGGATTCAAACATCATTTGGTGAAAATTTACTCAAGTTTGTAAAGAAACAAGCAAGGATGGAAAGGGGGCTTTCTCAACCCTTTTTTATTCCCTTTTATTTTATGCTTGAGTAGATAGATTAGAGTGACTAAACTTGTGTAATGGGATGTTTTTTGTATTCTTTGTTATGGGATTTGATTGGCTTATATACATACATACTTTGTTCTTAATATGAATGGCTTTAATTCAATTCATGTCCATATGTTTGATATAATGGCTAAATGAGTGGTGTGTATATAATTTGTGTTGTATTTGCTATAGAACACTTCGAATCCTTTGAATATGCATATCTATGTGTGTGCTTGAGAATAATATGAAGTGGGTTAGTTAGATTCATGTCTATGTGAATGTTAACACGCCTTATAGTGAATACATGCTCAAATATTGCTAAATGTTGATGCTTAAATGTTTCCAATTGTGTAAATCAAACTTGCTTGTGTTTGTATTGTGGATAGGACATCATATTCACAATGCCTTACCTTAGAATATGTAGGATTGTACCTATTAGATGCCAATCCACTTTAGTGTCCCTAGAATAATGGTGCATAGGTTAGGACTAGTATAGATCAAATCTCCTTTAGCTTTAAATTTAGCTAATAGAAGTCTGGATAGGCTTAGTCGACCTTAGGAACCCTAGGTCTCAACTTTAAATCCAACTAATGGTTTAGGACCTAGGGTGTGATCGTTCTAGGACACCTAAGTAACTCCCTAGTCCATCTAATGGCCTTAAGTACATAAGGGCCACGCAGTAGCTCTAAGTGTACATGCTTAGGGACGGACCCGTATCAAGTCCTAGCATATAATTAGGATACTAGTTAGTTGCTTAGTATTAGAAGCCCTATTTAGTAAGCCAATATCTCGAATCCCGTAGCATTGCGTTAAAGAGTTACCCGTGTCACCCTATCACCTTCCTATAGGTTTAATCCCCTTAGATTAGCTTAGTTCTTACATTTCCTTTCTAGTATTCATAGTGTAGTCTCTTCATTTCTCTCCTAGCTCCCTAAAATCCAAAAGCACAAAAAGATGACTAGTTTAGGTTTCTTTTTTAAGCTTCCACTATAACACACTAGCTTAGGATTTTACCACATTTTGAGCCTCTCTGTGTTTCGACACCCGCGTTAGTACCCTTATATTACACAATCAGTACACTTGCAGGACCTTTTAGGACTTGCACCTTCAATGGCACATCAATTAACTACATCTCATTGATCAACTTTACTCCAATCGCATCTTTGAGAATTGTTGATAGGGGTGCCAAAAATCAAGTCAAAATCGTGTAAGCCATCAATTACCAATCTTGTGGTAGATGAGAGGTTTCATAATATCCTTGATTTTTAGTAATTTTTGCCAATACCATTTTAGTAGTTTCTACTAATACCATGCATAGTAACTAGGGATACTAATCTCTCAAATGTTCTTATTCTTAAGTTGATAACTTCTCACCCACTTAAGCCTCATGGAATTATGCTCATTGATAAGCATTCACAGATAGCCCATGTAGTAAGCATTGTTAGCTCCCAAGGTGTTTCTGATACCAAGGCCGCCTTCCTCTTTGGTTTTACAAACTTCTTGCCATGCCACCCTAGCCCATCTTTCACTGTTTGCACTTCTGGCCCAAAGAAATGAGGCAGGTTTCCTCTCAATCTCCTTTAAGACCCTCTTTGGTAACAAAAATATGTGGGCCCAGAATACTTGAATATTGCTCAGAACAAAGTTTATCAGTTGAATTTCACCTTGTAAATGATAACCATTTTGTGGCCCAGCTCACAACTCTTGCAGTAATGCGCTGGACCAATTCTTTATAATTCATTATATTGACCTTGCCCGAAATTATAGGAAACCCCAAGTACCTGACTGGTAACTCCCCAGAATTGAAGCTTATGAATAAGGTCAATGAGGTCTTGGTCTCTGGGCTGCATCCCTTATGAAGATCTCACCTTTTGCCTTGCTACGGTTAGGCAAGAAAGAGTTTGGAAGAGTTTCGGTCCCTCTTGATCTAACCAAGAGAAGATTTGTGTGCTTTGGAGAAGATGAGTAGGTCATCTGCAAAGCATAAATGGTTAAGCTCGATTCTCTGGCATTTTAGATAAAAAAAAGAATCGTCCACATTCAGCAATCTTTCCCACGATCCCTGAAAAATCCTGCACACATAGTACAAAGAGATAAGGTGACAACGGGTCAACTTGTTGAGATCCCTGTTAGCGTCGAAATAGCCATGCAAGCTCCCAGTGAGAGCAAGCAAGAATTTAGGAATAGTAATGCATTGTTGGACACAACGAATGAATCTCCCAGGAAGTTGTAGGCCTTTAAGGTAGCAAGGAGAAAATTCCAACCAATCATATTATAAGCTTTTCTCAAATCCACTCTGATTGTGCAACGTGAAACTTCCCCTTTTTGTCATAACCTCTCACCAACTCTTCAGCAACATGAAAATTCTCAGTAATATTTCTTCCTTTAACAAAGATCAAATTCAATTGACGAAAGAAACAAACACAAAAGAAATTTGGAGACAATTGACCATTTCAATAATACTCTCTCACAGATTCAACCCTAATAGGAATATCTCTTGTTTTATCAATCACGCTCGTTGTATAACATTTTAAGGTCTAGTTTGACTTTTTCTTAAAAAAAAAAAATTATTGTGAACACATAAACTAACTTCTTTAGTTCGAAATTGCATGTCAAAAATGTGAAAAAGGAGAATAAATAAAAGAATTAGTTCAATATAGGTTTTGTTATTGCCAAGTAATTTCAATTTAATCCCTATAGTTTCTAAACATTCATATCTTATTATGTTAAAAGATAATCAAATATAGTCTCTGTTACTTAAAAAACATTCATATTAATCCGATCCTCAATATTTTACAAATTATTCAAAAATTAATTGCTATCTTTATAAAAATTATCTAAAAGAATATGCGCTAATTTGAATAAGTATGAAACATTAAATTTAATATGAATATATCTAAATAATATGGTCTAGTGTAATTATTTTTGTGTAATAATTGGATGCAAAATGAAAATGATTTATCTTGATTAATACACGATCAAAAAGACTTGATCAAGAGTTAGTAGTGAGATGGGTCTCACATGATGAATATGCGTAATAAACAAGAATTGATCAAAGGCCTATTTTTAATACTGTATTAGATATTAAAAAAATTTATTTAAAATTAATTGGTGTTAAAAGATAATTCAAAATCTTACATGGTAGATTAGAAAATTGAGAGAAAAATAGGCTCTCAGTTTGCTCAAGATTTGTCAGCCT
This sequence comes from Cordia subcordata, assembly GCA_028554755.1. Lineage (NCBI taxonomy): Eukaryota > Viridiplantae > Streptophyta > Magnoliopsida > Boraginales > Cordiaceae > Cordia > Cordia subcordata. The sequence continues at coordinate 14,432,252 of JAPTOF010000008.1, forward strand.
TTGTAAGTCGTGGTCCCGAATGTTGCGCAAGGCAAACGTAAGCTTAATCCAAAGCTGTTCCAAAAGTCCTCGTTGTTATTATATTATTATTATTATAATAATATATTTTAATTCATTCCTAACAAGAATATCAAATTGGTTGGACAATCCACTTGGACAATTTTATCCATAGACGCGTTGTGAACACGAATAATCTATTGGTAGGACCCTCGCTTACTTATTGTGCCGGCCAAACACTTTAAAATATATATCCAAATTGACCATCAAACTTGTATTTAAAGTATGTTAGCTTTTTCATTTTTTTTTTAAAATTATGTTCTTATAATGAATATTTGAATTGATTTTAAAAAATATTAAAATTTTAAGAAAAGTTAAATTTTTTTTAAAAGTTAAAAAAATAGAACTTTTGAAAAATTAAATATATTCTTTAAAATAATAGAAAATATATTTGACAAAAACAAATCAATTGTGAACTCTGAACCCTCGGGGGGACCAATACCATTCAATCAAGAAAAAGCCACAAACCGTAAGAGAGCATCAAAGCACCATTCAAGATTGCAAACTAGAATAAACTAATTAACGTGTATTTGAGTTTGACCACAACAAATCATTGGTTCGCATACTTTTCATAGAAACATCTTATTCTCGTTCTCAGTAATTACTACCTTAAACCTGTTTTTTTCTCTTCTGATATTTCTTTGCTTCTTCCCTTACACATTCATCACACATATTAACACTGAAAAACACGCACACACGGAAAACACGCACACACACACACACACACACACATATATATATATGTATATCTTGTTGCTTCATAACAAATAGCATATACTAAACAAAACATTCATATATACAATTCCAGAGACCAAGAAGGGGGAAAACATCATGAGAGCTTACTCACCAATAAAGGAGGAAGAAGAAGGTGTCCCTCTTAACAATAACCATGATGAGGAGGCAGCTTCATATAGTGGTTGTGGGTGCTTCAAGCTCTTCTGCTTTGATTGGCAACAGAAAAGAGATCATGAAGAGACATGGTTGGTGAAGAAGCTCAAGGGTTTGAAAGAAGCTTCTGAGGTTGTAGCGGGGCCAAAGTGGAAGAATTTGATAAGGAAGATAGGCAAGTATTTCAATGCAAGGAAACCGAGATGTCATCAGTTTCAGTATGATCCTGAAAGCTATGCTCTTAATTTTGATCAAGGCGTTGGTCATGAAGATGAAGAAGGAGATGGTGTGCTGCTTGGTTTCTCATCAAGATTTGGGCCTCCTGTTTCCAGTGATCATCAAAGAACAACCGGTGGTTTTTAATGTGTGTACTTTTATTGATTCAACCGCGGCGTATTGATTTTGATGATTGGATGATTGAAGTCAGGACTTCACGTTTGAAAATAGATAGTTTCAACCACTTGCTCTCTCTTTTAATCTTAATCTTGATTGGACTATATATATATATATTTCTGTTTAATATTATTAATGGAATGCCACCGAATTCTTTTTTCTTTACTTTTCTTTGTTTTTTTGGTCGATTCTTTCAATTAAAAGAAATCAGTTGCACAACTAGTTTGCATTCTTGATGCTCTTGAATCCAAATTTTACGCCTGTCATTGAACCTTTAATTTGGGTTCTTTGATGTTAGTGTAACATAAGTTTTACCCATTAATTCCACCAAATATTTAAAATTTGAGGGCATTTTTAATTCATAAATAATTTAATTCTAAAAGAAATGATTATTTGTGGAATCATAATTAAGTTGTATGTTATATAATTCTCCTAAATTATCTTCATTATATAGAGTGGAATGAATATATTTGGTAAAACATGAAAGCCGAAGCTGGCGTGTAAGGCTAAAAAGAAATAAATAATTTGGCCAACTTGGTCTGGAAAGGTAAGCAGAAACTGAAAAAGCGCATAGCCGCCTTGGACTTGGTCAATCAATAAAAATATATCATGTAACGTCTTCTAGTCAACGCTTCTAACACCAAGTGGTGACGGTATAAAGGTAATTACTGTTGTTGCATGAAGTCGAAGTAATGTACCAGTACAAAACTTAGCGTCATAGGTCAAGAAAGATAATGTGTAAGATCGCGCTAAATGGTTTTGGCCAGGGCAAGTATAATAATGATGGACCTCTTAAAAAATTGAGCTATTCTTGCTTAGACATAGATAAATAATAAATTAAATTATAAACTAATAAAAACAACTAACGCACTTGAGCTTAGACAAATGGCAAACAAAGCGTATGGTTTATTTAATAATTGAATGTTACTTGTCAAAACAACCAAGATATCTTATAAATATATTCACAAGTATGCACTCTAGATTTTTACGACAAGTGAAATCCAGTTGGTAGACCTCAACTACCGATACACATGGTAGAGCCCCACCAGTAACTGGTAAATCTCTAGTGTACCACATCCTCTATATTGTGTACCAATTAAGTCGAGGATGTAGGCATTAGACTAGATTCGAACCCAGGTCATGAGCCAATGTCTGTCTCCAGCTCTTACCATTGGGGCATCCTTGAGGGAGGTATGTGCTCTATATTTTTGAATGAGTTTTACAATGTGCACAACTAGCGTATACAAAGGCACAAGCTAACTTGCTATCCAAGATTAAGAAGGAAATGCGAAGAAATTTCGTAAGGAAAGAGAGAAATTGTCCCCTTAGGGATGTTTTAGTAGTAGGAGCTGGAGACAGACAAAGCTCATCACTCGGGTTCGAATCTAGTCCACTGCCCTAGATTGATTCAACTTACCTGGTGCATAGTATATGGGATATGCTGTGTACCCGGAGTTTGCCAGTTGGTGGACGGGCTCCGTTAGGTGTATTAGTGGTTAGGCTCTGTCAGTTGAATTTCCCTCGTCACAAAAGAAAAGAGAGAAATTATGCAATAATTATATATTTACATATGATAAAGATAATATAGAAAATATGCTTACACTTGCTATTATGGTTTACTAGGCTCCTTTCTTGGGTTCTTTCTACTTGATCATGTTGTATATTTGTCAACCACGGGTTTTGTGCAAATAGATGTCAAGAGCTTGTATGTTCAAACATAATCATTCGTTGGATTTTTTTTTTACCCAAATTTTGATAGCCCACGCAAAATTGACTCGAAATTGAATAGGGTTTCAAAAATAACCCAATCTCGTTTCCAAAACGCATTAAACACACTCCAAGGACAAGGAGCGAGTTCGAGGAAAGCGGACCGCGTTCCTAGAACGAGGACCGCGTTCCTAGAACGAGGACCGCGTTCCTAGAACGAGGACCACGTTCCAAGAATGTAGTCGCGCTCTAGGAATGTAGCCCGCTTTCTCGAAACTTATTTTCTGCTTTTCCCAGTTTTCCAGAAATGTCTTGGCCGATTTGATAGGGATGCAGGGAATTTATTCTTAGTAGCACATTCTGGGAGTGCATTTGCATTGAATCAATTATATTCCTTGCCATAGGTCATGTTCGAGGCATTTCACGTCAAGTGGAATTTCAAAAGTCTCACCGTCAGAATGCGTTTTCTACCTATATAAACCCCAACCCCTTCCACCACTGGCTCATTCAACACTTAAGTCATCCCATAGCCTCTCACACACTAACTTTCTACCAAATTCTTTCCACTTCTCACTCTAAGTTTTTACCAAAGCACATAGAAGAATGAATTCAATCAAAGTTACTATTCTTTTATATTACATCGGTCAAAAAATTATACCCGATTATGGTCTTGATTACAGGAGTCCAAATATACCATGTAAAATCAAAATTCTTCCCGATACAACTTACGATCAATTTGCTTCTCATGTAATTATAAAGCTCAGGTTGTGTCTAACCATTGATAGAGTTAACTTATGCTATTGTGATCCTAGATGGGATGCTACATTGCAGCAAATTTATTATTATCCAAGTGCAATAACTGATGATGAAGATCTGTGGGACATGTATAGCACCGCTCGCTATTATTAGAGCAGTTGTGTTGCGCATGTAATAGTGGACGTTCAGTGTGACGACGTGTATGTGTCGCAACTAATAACCAAAGTCCCGTACTAGTCTAACATGCCGGACCTAAACTCAGCACCATTGTATAATGAAGATGTACAGATCAATATTGCAATAATAGTTGCAGAGTTTGCCACTTTTTCTCTTTCTTCGCAACCACAGTCCACTTTTGAAGTCGGAGAACCCTATCATCACGGTGGTGGCATGGAGGAGAGATGTGAAATTGCAGTAGATACGATTTTGTTAGAGGCAGATGAAGAAAATGAGGATGGTGAATTGAACGATCAGGAAGATGTAGTCTTAGAAACAAATTTGAACTACCAAATTGAGAATGATGTTGAAGGACCGAATGCAGATGCGGAGCCAGAAGTAGAGGAGAAGGAACCAATAGAGTTTCACACTACTAGGACCGAATTCTACACAATAAGCAAGTATGAGGCACCCAACCACCAAATATGGGACCCCAACCGGATAGATCTGGCCAAAGGAATGGTGTTCCCATCCAAAGTAGATGTGATAAGGCCTATTCAACAAAACGCGATAAAGATACAAAAGGAATACAAGGTCCTTAAGTCGAGTAGGACCTTGTAAAAGGTACAATGTAAGGAAACACACAGTGGAAGTGTAGATGCCGATGGTTTGTATGTGTCATAAAGAAAGCAATGCATAAGTAGTGGGAGATCACGCAATATGAAGCCAAACATATTTGTATGGCGCAAATATCTGCATTTGGGCACAGAAATTTAACTTCGGGTTTGGTTGGATGTTTGGTAAGGCATTTCATAGCTAAGAAAGCTGATTACAAGGTTGGGCTTGTCAAAGCTCACATGAAGAAGAAGCTTAACTCGGATATTAGTTATGGGAAAGCTTAGAACGGGCAAAATAAAGTAATTGAACTAGTTTATGGCAACTGAGACACATCATACCAAATGTTTCCACAGTTTCCTGGTGTTGTGATGGCTAAGAATCTAGGGAGTGTTGTAAGATACAGGTTTGATGAAGGTTCAATGCAGGTTGAAAGAATTTTTGACATGGTTTCATGGCGTGAAGGCATTGTAAACCTATGGTTTCACTTAATGGTACACATTTGCAGGGAAAGTACAATGGTCATCTCTTAGTTACATTAACCGCTGATGCCAATTGCCAAGTATTGCTATTGGCATTTGCAGTTGTGGATGCAGAGATGATAGGCACTTGGTCATGGTTCTTACAGCAGTTACGTGAGAAATTTTTTAGTGAGATGCCTTAAGTATGCATCATATCTGATAGGCATGCTGACATCGCCTCTACAATCGAATAGGTTGCATGTGACAGTCAACTTGAAATAAAACATTACATTTGCTTGAGACATATCAAAAGAAATGTGATAAAGAGATGACGAAATCAATTCATTAAAGACATGTGTTGAATAGCTGGCCGAGAATGTCAAGCACGCAAACATGAAGTTGCAATGAACATGATCTATATTGTCGACCCTAGTCAAAATGGTGTTGGCAGACGAGTACACAAGTTCTTATCCAATATCCCTATTGATACATGGTCCATGAACGCTGATAGGGGCTACAAATAGGGTGTGATGACTACAAATAATGTCAAATGCTTCAACGGTGTCCTCGTCAGTGCTAGGGGGTTACCTATCACGGCCCTTGTAACTAACACTTTCATGAAGATGAAATGTTACTTTCATGATCGGTTGGTCCATGCCATGCACTTGGAAAGTGAGGGCCGTTGTCTCCCTCCTAATGTGAGGGAACTATTTAAGAAGTGGGAGATCTCATCACATTACCATCATGTACTTAGTTTCAGAGAAGATGGAAGATACCAGGTCGGACGGTTGCCAATGCAATAGAACGAGAATCCATCGTACCAGGTAGTCAATTGGGAAGAAAGTACATGTACTTGCAGTAAGTGGGTTTCATATCACTTACCATGCTCACATACACAAACTTTTGCTCAGTTTAGAGAGTTTAATGTAGAGAACATGATACCTCAAAAACTGATAGTGAAAATGTACAAAGATACCTACTAGAGGAGATTCGAGCCCCTTGGACACTAATTTTCTTAGCCTCCAGTGCCTACATGGATGTTGCATCTAAACCCCGTCATGTTCTTTAGAGAAGAGGACGAGCCGGAGGACGGTGCATCTCAAACGAGATGGATCACTCAGATCGCCATGGACGACGAAGGTGTATAGCATATGGTCAACCATGCCACACTGCTGCAACTTGCCCAAGCAATCAAAATGCATAATCTGAGAATGTTTTTATATGTACTAGTTGTGATGTGTAGTAGTTGTAATCTTGTTTTGTTTACTTATTGTAATGTGGTAATGTTATTATGTAATCAATCCTGTAATGTCCACTTCAATCGAAGGACATAAATAACACAATCTGCCCAAATATCTTGAAACAGTGTATGGATTATAAATAACCATATAAATGAAAAAGAGTGCTACAAAACTAAATACATCATCCAAGTGTGTAGTGCCGAGGGCCCTGTCCCCTGGTAGTGCAGTCAGGTAATGGATGTCTAATAGGGGATGGTGTGTACCGTTTCCTAGACGAGCTTGTCTGAGGGTGTCGAGACTATTACACAGGAGATAGCTGTGCCTGTGCAACTGGGGCCTAAGACTGTGGCGGAAGGTTGTGCTCCTCACCACCACGATCAACCAACTACTCGTGCACGAAGTCTCTGGACCTCATGTATTTGTTAGGAGATCTCCCGGATGATTCGCTCTACGTCGCTTCGTCATCCTCTACCTCGTCATCTGGCTCGTCAATCACCGACCTGAAGGATCTAGCTCCATGGAGCATACCGTGCCTATAGCTGCTGCTCTGACCCATCCCCAGACTGGAATAATCAATAGGGTCTAATCGATACGTAGATCAGTGCCATGAGTGCTGCATGGGCTGACGATGATGTGGTAATGGTACGTTAGAGGTGAACGGCATATGATGCTCAGGGGCCCTGGACAGTTATGATAACCTACTGGGATAAGTGTGCTACTCTCTGTGCTATGATGAACGCTTCTGTTAGGAATGATGCCCTCTGTATTGCTATAATGGCTGCATCGGGGGTGCATCAAGCAACTCCCACACCGTTCTCTGTTCTATGAGGTACTTATGCTGTGTGTGTTGTAGAGCACTCTTCCCATGGAGCTGCATAAGCTGCAGATGTCTCATCACAAGATCCATGGACTGTGCGTCGCCGTGAAGGTCCATCTGCATGTATTGCCCTAGCAAATCACAGGAGTGGTAGACTACATGTTGTACAACTATTGCCTAGATGAAGAAATAACACGCTATGATTAGTTTCATATAAGTTTTCAAAGCTTTCATAGAAAACAAAAAAAGAATACAAGTATTGCTCACCAGAGAAGTCTAATCCTGTGTAGATGCCACGTCACCATCCCTCATATGAATTGTACTCGCATGACCAACCTGCAATATGGTCACCTTATGGTACCAAGCCATGTAATTACAGAGTGCTGCAGCTGTCGGTGCATTCGTCAACTATCCTTAAGCAATGCATTGCTCCCAATTCCCTCACATATTTGTCGTCTGTGCAAATGCCTCTCCCTTGCGCTTTTCCTTGTCATCATTGTGCTTCTCGTGATGAGGTAGGTCACAAGGGATCTCCAACCGCAATCTGAACTGCCGCAACACACGATCGGGATGCCACTCAATAGTTTTTCCAAATATCAACGGGACTCAGGCACGCCAAACGTCACTATACAATATGGTGGCAGGCTGTCTAATACTATCTTGAATGACTGCCATGTAAATTGTAACCAAAACAAGTAAATCAGAGTTACTTACATTACTTGCATGTTTAATAATAAGAACAAAAAAACAATTCATTAAAAAAATTAAGTGTAATGTACCTCGTCAGCCTGTAAATGGTCAATAACATCCCGACATTCAATTTGCCTTGACTTTTCGGATGCATCTGTCATATCTTTTTTTTACATAAAAATAGCACCTTGTGGCACGCCAAGGAGCTGAAACAAAGGCTCAAGCTCATGCTGCTATCACTCTAGCCGTTCTTGGGTGGGATGTAAGAGCTGAGGTCTAAAAGCTATGAATCTGTCCTATGCAAAAAATTGCAAGCAACATAGACTTGTTATAACAAAGTTAATATTTAGAAAAGTTATAGAATATATACATGATGAAAACCAATACCTGGACTAGTGTCACGGCTCCGCATACACCCTTACATTGACGGAAAGAGGCAGGGTCAAGCTGCTGGTACAAATATGCTAGTACAATTGCGCCCTAATTGAACTGCCGTATCTAGTCAAAGTTCTCCAATCGAAGCAACCAAGACAAATTGCCCTCATTAATACTCGAGTAGGAAAATAGATGGCAATTTATCATCAAAAAGATCCACATGCGTGCCCGTTGCTGAGCCTGCTGTAGGGTGGGATTCTGCAGAGTACCCTGGCTATTAAACCTGTCTCGTAGCTGAACAAAATTGATTGCGTTTCTGACTATGTCAATATGACCCACATCATCGTCTGCAATAGCATCCGCATCAATCCCCATATATTCACGAATCAGAACAACCGTATCAAGCTCCAGAAAAGGTGTACCAGTTACGAGAAGACCTCAATAGATGGCCACATCCTGGAGGGTGATAGTGGCCTCCCCTATAGGCAAATGAAAGGTATGTGTCTCCGGCTGCTACCTCTCAATCATGGTAGTAATCAGCCTACAGTTAAGTTAATGGTAGCGAGATTTATAACAACCATAGAATCCCGTTCCCACTAAGTATTGCTGTACCAATGGGTGCTCTAAGTCCCTAAACAAATTCTGATCAGACCTATAGCATCTAATGCTACCAAGTGATATGGACCCTGCAAATACTAGACCTGGCGGTCCAAGTAATGGCACAACAATGTCGCGTCTACTGGACTCGGTCGACTATCCATAATGACTCCTAAAATGAAAAACTTTGAATTATGATTAGTAGTTATTGTAAAATTAGTGGTAGTGATAGTAGTAGTAGTAGTAGTAATAATAATAAAAATCTAATAATAATAATAATAATAATAATAATAATAATAACACTACTACTACTACTAATAATAATAATACTATTACTACTGCTACTAATACTAATAATAATAATTATAATGATACTAATTGTAATAATGCCAAAATTATAAAACCTAAACTATAAATTACTTACTAACTTAACTTTTTTAAATTGCTAAATCCCAAATTTTCTAAAATTAACTAACTTAACTTTAGTCTAAAATTTAAATCCCTAATTTATTAAATAACTAATTTCTAAATTATTATCTTCCTAAACTAACAATAATTAAATTACAAATTAACAAATCAACATCATCACTAAAAAAAAAATTAAATTAAACTACCAAAAAAATTTACACAAATTAAAAACAAATTATATAATGCAAAGCATAAAGTAAGTAACTTACAAGGTAGAGGCTAAATCCTTGGAAGTGAGGCTAAGAAATTAGAAATTTTGACTAGGGGTGGGGGAAAATTTTGGAAAATAAAATAGAGAGAATGGAGGTGGAAAAGCATGGGGGGCTAATTTATGGAACACAGTCGTATTTCTAGAGCGCGGATCGCATTCCTAGAGTGCGCTGCATTAGCGGCTGTATTTTCGAAGTGCGGTCCGCATTTTCAAAGTGCGCTATGTTTAAATTTTGATTTTTTTTGAATTATTTTGTATGATCTTTGCTTGGACGCATTCTTGGAGTGCATTTAACGCGTTTTGGAAACGAGATTGGATTATTTTTGAAACCCTATCCAATATCGGGTCAATTTTGCATGGGCTATCAAAATTTGGGTTAAAAAAAAAATCCTCATTCGTTGCATATACAAAATACGAGCTTGGTAACTACACAGAAAAGTCTGGATTAATTGCTCATAAGAGTATTGGCCCATATTTCACAGACTAATAAAAGGTAGGGGAACTTTGTTGTGCAAGTTGGATTGATCATATGTTGGTGAATGGGGAATGGGAAGCTGAGTTGTAATAACAACGTAGCTGCAACCCCTCCTTATAAGAAGGTCAACGTGTCACCTCCATTGTTAACCAAGTCAATATCCTTCAATAGCTCACCTCCACATCTTCTACTCATGATGGTCGTCTTGATTTTCATAATGAGTCTCGTTGTGATTTAGTTTATCGAGAAGGTCATCACCTTGGTTGGGATGCGTGACCAACTGCTTGGTGCTCCAACAAAGCTTGAGCTTGATCGTGAATGAAAAGGTACCTTTAACACTACTCTACTATTGCTAATCTTTTTATCTGACTATCCTGAAGTTTTTGATCCTCCTAAAAGCTTACCTTTAGTTTGAGAATTTGATTAGAATATTCATCTCATACCCAATTAGCACTGATTAGTGTTCTTGCTTATTAATATCACTCACAAAAAGGTGAGATCGGGAAACATGTCAATGAAACATTAAGATGAAGTCATTTAAAGCAGCAACAACCCTTTGTATTATTGGTCAAGAAAAAGGGCAGGTCACTACGTTTTTGTGTTGATTATCAGGCCTTCAATGTAATCACAATTAAGTATTGTTTTCCAACACCAATAACTGATGAGCTTCTTGATGAATTACAGGGCACAAGATATTTTTCCAAATTAGATTTTCGGGCAGGTTATCACCATATGGGTCTGAGCCAAAGATACCTATAAAATAACTTTTTGTACTCATGAAGGCCACTATGAATTTCTTGTAATTCTATTTGCTTCAATTAATGCCCCTTCAACATTTTAGGCTTCCATAAACTTTGTTTTTTGAAAACGGTCTAATCTGTAGTATTTTCAATTTTGTCAAAGTCACTTTTGGCTCCAGGGCTTAATTTAGTGGGATAAGCTTGGTCAACCTTATCTTTGTTGTTAGGTTTTCTTTTTCCTTCTTCTTTGTAAAGCTAACAATATCATCTTATGTATGTGCTTTTTTACATTAGATTTCTTTGAAAGGAACTGAAATTGTACTACATTTTTTTTTTTTGTAATGGTTGGCATGTTAACCATAACATCTAGGGGTAGCAATAGAAGGTTTGGCTTTTGTCTCCCTCCTATCTTGTATATTTTTGTTGTGATTAACAAAATCCAGCGAGAAGTACTTGAAAGAGTAATTGGGTAGAAATAGAGATAATAGTAGTGGAATATAAAACTTTAAAGCTAATCAAATCCCACAATACTTGATGTTACATGCGACAAGCATATAAAAGATAAAAAACACATAAAGAAATGTATACCTCTTCCAAACCTTGAAGAAATGTCGTAGACTCTTTCTTCCATAATTGTGGAAGCCCTAATTAGTCCACACCAAGCACAAAAATCAAGCCATTTTCTTCCTTGAATTATAGTGCTAGAAAATTCTTTGGAAGAAAAATAAAGTTTATTCTTTTTCTATTGTTTTTCTCTTAGTGGAAAATTATGTATCTTTTCACTATATATATATATATGTATATATATATATATTCATGCACAAAAGAATTGCATGCAATAGCCACATGTCATTAAAGAACACAACACTTGAATTCTTCTCTTATACATGGTTGACAACTCATAAGAGAGAGAGAGAGAGAGTTAGTGAAAAATTCCGTAATTTCACTATCTTATATTATAATACTTAGCATCAAGATTAACATCTTAATCTTGGTATGCATGTATAAAGATTGGTCATCATTAGATTAAATCATAACAAAGTTGACTTTGATTAATTAATTCTATTAATATTAGTAGAATCAATTTACTCCATCACATTGCCTATATTGCATATAAGTCTTCAAGTAACATTTTTATGATACATTACCTACTAATAACTTTTAATAAGAATAGAATATCATTGTTAACTTTTAAAAATTTATTAAACAAGATACAAACTTGAGTAAAACTTAGTCACTATGCTTTATAGTGTGTTGTCTTCTAGGTTCATTGCCAAATAGCAATAAGGTAATATTAAACACTTTTGATAATAATCAAACTCTTTGAATTGCTTCAATAATGTCTCCAAATTCTTGAAACACACTCTAAAGGTCTTGAATAAGGTCTAGCGAGAATATCAAGACAACATATAAGGCAATAAAACCAATCAAATAAGTGAACATATTTAGTTAACAATTACTGTGCAATTGAGTGAAAATCATAGATGGATTAAGTTCACTAACTCAATACTTGCTTAGATTAGATTTGGTATGATGAGACATGACACGTGGAAAATACCTTTTCCATCATTTATATCTAGGGTAAGGATTTTCTCATTCAACAACCATAATCGAATCGCATAGGACATTCTCCTCATACAAGAGGTAATGGATCCTATTTTGGCAAACACTTGCCTCTCACTATATCTATCAAATGAAACTACAAATGAACAGATTTCACCCATAAAATAGACGAGCATTATTCATAGTAAATCTCAAACATCAATAATAAGGCAACTATGTTGTCACAAGTCAAAGGATCATTTGCACTTATCGCAACAAATAACAAATCATTAATCCCAAGCCATGTGATTTGTTATTTACATCACGTTCACCGATAATTCCTCTAACAATCACCCACATGTTTGCTACTTGCATCTCATGCTTTATGGTATGTGACTCATCATCCTTTATCGTTAATTTCACATACTAATCAAAGGTAGTAAACTGATGTGATAGTTTATGTTGGATTAATTGAAGTCCCAATCAAATAATCTTTGAACTATGAACATTTTAAGAACTCTCATACTAAAGAAACATGTCTCATATTTTTAACAACTTAAAATATATTTTTTATAAAGAAATCTAAATATAATTTTCTTTATAAAAAATCTAGGGACTCATTCATATAAAAAGAAGACTATGAATGATAAAAAAATCCATGTAAATAATTACAAGTTCACATCAAAATTTCCTGAAAAGAAGTGATCTAATTCTAGCATTTGGGCATAGCATTAATAGTACCTCTTTTTTTCTTTAAGAAAGAAAAAAGCTGTTGGAATGGTAGAGAGTCCAAACTAAACTTAAAGATCAGTTTGGTTAGATCATTGGTGCAGAAGAAGGAATTGGGAAGGAAGTTGTAAGTTACTTCAATTGAGCTTATTGCCAGTAATATGTACATGGTATATACATTCTTTACCAATGACATGAAATCACTACTAAGTTTCACTTTGACACCTGAATAAGGCAACGACTTGACTAGAAGGGTTACATGGAGGAAATTAAAGAGGCATTTTTCTTGGTTAGGGATAGTAATGGTACACTATGCCACACCACCCCCTTAGGAATATCATAGGGGCTAGGATGGGATTTTGACCAACAGCCTCTATTAAGGATAGGGCATGGTTTGGGTTTAAAGGTCTCCATCCACGTGGCTCCGGTTCCACCTTACCTTGGGCTAAGTGTTTGTTTTCGACTCTAATTTAAACACAGTAGTCCTACTAAAACTTAACCACATGGATTGCCACCACATAAGCAGGATTTATCCAAACTTTATCGACTAAAGATCTATAAATACCCTTTCATGCCATAAGTCAAGGTACGCTACTTTTAACACAAATAAACAGTCTTTAAGAATATCACTCTTTGCTCAACTAGTTCAATCAAATTACTGATTTGAGTGTCAAAGTTCTTTTGACTAGCACCGCATCAGTGGCCCCATAAGTTTTGATTAGCTCTTTTACAAATTTGTAGGTTGTCTATGGGTTAAGCATCTAACTCCGAGTAAGCAAGTTTGACTGGTAATCTCTAGCATTATCAACAAGTGTCAAACTTTATGTTCACAAAATTTATACATTATATTTACAATCTTATATTGTATGTGCATAGGTTGTATATTATATATTTACAAACTTATATCTATTTACAAAATATTCACAAATGTCATAATAAACATATTCGACTCTTTATTATTCGTTCACAACTTAGAAACTTTATGTTCACAAATATCAACTGGTGTAACTCTCAAGTGCAAGCTCTAAAGACCCGCAAGCGTACGGATCAGTGTAGCAAAGTGTATACAAGTGCGGGGTTGATTCCATAGGGAGGCTATATTAGGAGATAGATTCTTTGTGTGTGTTCTAGAGTGTGCCTAAGAAGAAACCTAAAAAATCTATTTTTGGGATTTTTGGAATTTTTGATGGTTGGGAGCTCTAACTAAAACGAATTAAACTAAACTATGGGAATGATAAGTGGGAAACAAGTTAATGTAGAAGAACTAACAAATGGAAAGGGGTTAAGGTGACTTCAACTTATGAATGGGTGATTCTATACTCAAATGCTATGGGATTAAAGAATGATGGCTTGCTCTGATAATTGCTCTTGACAAGGTTGCTAAATTAGTGTTTAAATTTCCCCTAGGACTCGGTACTGGTCCGTCCCTTGGCGGCACCTCCTAAAGCTATGGCGTGGTCCTTATGACCTAGGGCCTTAAGAGTGACCAATTGGCTTCTTAGATGACTTAGAATGAACCTGCCCTAGTACTTAAATCATTGGCTGGATTTAAAGCCAAGACCTTGTGTCACTAAGGTCAATTAAACTTATCCTGAAACCTGTTGGCTGGATTTAAAGCCAAAGGAGACTCGGCCTAGGCTAGCCTTAAATTGCTTACCGTCATTCTAAGGTCACTATAGCGAATTTTGACTTGATAACACATTCCTACATGTTCTTGGCCAAGGTGTTTGTGAATAAATGAATCTATTCAACTACCAAACATCGTCATGCTCGGATTACACCATTAGAATCAATTAACAACCAACATGTATTCGTTATTGAAGTCATATTCACTACTAGGCATGCAAATATACATATAGACTTGAATATAAGCATTACCCACTTCATAGCATCCACATATAAACACATAGACATGATTATAGCATGGATTAAATGTGTTTAGTAATAAATATACTTCAATTTATACACATGTTATTCATTTAGACATATAATCAAACACTTAGATATGAATGAGAAAATAACCATTTGAACAAGAAAATCAAACATGCATATATGCAGCCATTTAATCCCATATCATAAGAGTATATAGCTAACCCATTACATAAGCTAAACCACCCTACAAAAGTCTACTCAATCATTGTAAGAGATAGAATGAAAGAGAGTTTATAAATCTTCCTTTTCATCCTAGCTGATCTTGTACAAAACTCTTGAGCAAACTTGAATCTAAACATTTGAAACCCTCTAAATCTTCTTGCTTCAAGGTGATGAAATGTATGAGAGAGTGTGTGTGATGTGGGTGAAGACTAAGGTTAAGTGTGTGTGTGTGTGTGATGGGTGTGTAAAGATCCTCTCTAGAATTCTTAAAAAGATCCCCCTTCGTTTAGTCTGAAAATTAGGCTTTTATATCGGCTTTTCACGAACTGCCGGTCACCTAGCTGGTCGACTGGCTTCTCCTCTTAGGTCGACCAGCTTTTTGGTGGTGCTTTCTGGACTGGCCAGTCGACCAGCTCTGGAGGGGTAGTCATCCGGCTATTTTTAGCACCTCTCTGGAGTGGCCGGTCCTTCTCTTAGGTCGTCCGGCTGACTTCCTTCCTCCATTCTTTGTCTTTCCGGTCTTCAATCTTCCCATTTTGACCCGTCTATCTCCCATCTTTAGCACCTATCATCGTTCAATCTCGATCTTAACCCAAAGTTCACCTAAATCATTGAAAACAAGCAATTAGTGTAGCAATTTGTCTCTTAAACTCAATATGTACATTTGTTTATGCTTAAGTCTATTCTTATCAAAAGCACTACACTAATGCATCTTTTAGAGCACTGAATTCCTCTTAAATATAGACAAATAACAATGCAAACACATACAAAAACACAACACATTAACACCCCCAAACCTTCTCCTTGTTTGTCCCCAAGCAAGTCTAATCTTAAGTTTATTTCTAGAGCCATCTAAGGGATTGACTCTCTATCAAAGTTAGTCTAAGAAGCATGAAGGGGGGATTCCTATTGTGGAATAATCCCTAAGCCTCTTTGGATCTTCCCTCTACTCATAAGGGGTCTCGTTCCTTGTGGGAATTTCCCAAGTAGCCAAGCCATCACAAGCTTAGGATTCTAACTCACACACACGAGATGTTGATATTTTGTG
Organism: Cordia subcordata; assembly: GCA_028554755.1. NCBI lineage: Eukaryota > Viridiplantae > Streptophyta > Magnoliopsida > Boraginales > Cordiaceae > Cordia > Cordia subcordata. The sequence goes on from JAPTOF010000008.1 coordinate 14,448,312, forward strand.
CTCCCTCAACTAACATGGCTCCCCAATGTGCACCAAGCCTCAAAGATAAGATGAGAGAATATACAAACATAATCGCTTAAAACAAGCCTTATTCATATATTTACATAGAGGATAACTTGTGCTAAGTTGACATTGTGTCACTTATGCACTTATTCACAAAAATTTTTGGTGCCTTTGGCTTTTTCTCCTTTTTTTTCATTTTATATATATATGTATTTTTGCACCTTTATGCCTTTTTCAAATATTTTTTTGGATTTTTCATGCTTTGTATTGTATTCACAAAAAGGAAAGAAAAAGAAAGGCTTTAGCACATAAAAAAGAACCAATCAAGGAAGGGCACTCATATTAACAACCTTTTTTCAACACTCTTTCCTACCAAGCTATGGGGTGACTAAATGAGTTATTCTTAAAGGTCCTCACTCCTCACAACTTTGAGGAGCATCCCCTTTAAGACTTAATTTTCAAACCACTTTATTCATTTCCCCACAATGTATCTCGTATTCACCAATCAACAGAGTCAATCACAATGGTCAATCAAAGAAATAAATGACTCTACATGCATCAAAATTGAAAAATTTTCACATTTTAAGCACATAATGCAATCTACCCTAAGCAAGATATAAAACAAGAAAACCAAACTCCCGCACCTCTAAACCTAAACTTTGCTTATCCTCAAGCAAATAGATCAAAACATATAAACAAGCAATTTGGTATTACAAAGCAAGTAAGAGTGGTGGGGATGGGGTAAAAACATGAGGAACAAGTGGAGAAAGAATAGATACAACCTTGTATTTTCTTCAAAGCTTTCCATGCCAATGATAAATCACCATACTACCAATCCTGTGACTTATAATTCACAAACACTCACAAAGAAAACAAGATTAGTAATATTGCCTATGCATGCTTGCATTGGCATGTGCAATAATAAGCAATGGTGTATCTTATGGGACAAAGGATCAGGATTCGACACTTTGATGTGGGTGAAAGAAAAAGAAAGAAAATAAGAAGAAAAGAAAGTGAAATAAATGCAAAATTACAAAATTGAACCTAGGTTGCCTCCTAGTAGCACTAACCACCATGCCGTCAGTCGGGCAAACACTAACTCATCTTCAATTTCCATAGATGGGGTCCTGAAGCATTAAAGCCTCCACACGAGCCATGCTCGGATCATATGCGTGCTTTAGGCGTTGCCCATTCACCGTCAACTCTCGAAAATCCTTCAAGTCCTTGATCTTGATTGCTCCAGAAGGGTAGGCGACCATCACCTCATATGGGCCATCCCATCGTGTCTTGAGCTTTTCCTGGAAAGAGTTTCAATCGTGAGTTAAACAACCAAACTTTATTGGAGGGAGAGAATGATTTCTTAATAATGTGTTTATCATGAATTTTCTTCATCCTATCCTAATAAAGTTTAGCGTTCTCATATGCCTCGAATCTAAGCTATTCCAATTCCGCTAGGTCTAGCTTCCTTTTCTCACGCACTCTTGCTAAGTCAAAATTTAGGGCTTTGATTGCCCAATAAGCTCTATGCTCTAGATTTACCAGCAAGTGACAAGTTTTCCCATAAACTAATCTATATGGAGACATACCAATGGGAGTCTTAAAGGCGGTACAGTAGACCCACAAAGCATCATTTAGCCTAATAGACCAATCTTTCCTATCGGGCCTAACCGTTTTCTCTAAAATGTGCTTGATCTCCCTATTGGACACCTCTACTTGTCCACTAGTTTGTGGGTGATAAGGAGTAGCTACCTTATGGGTGACCGAATATCTTTTCAACAAGGCCTCTAAAGTCCTATGGCAAAAATACAAACCCCTATCTCTAATCAAGACCTTAGGGACTCCAAATCTAGAGAAAATGTTCTCTTTAATAAACTTAACCACTACCCTATGGTCATTAGTACGTGTAGGAATTGCCTCAATCCATTTGGACACATGATTAATGGCCACTTAAATGTATTGGTACCTAAAAGAAGGTGGAAATGGACCCATGAAATCTATACCCCAAACATCAAACAACTCACATGGGAAAATAGGGGATAAAGGCATCATGTTCCTTCTAGAGATGGACCAGGATTGTTGACATCTAAAACACTTTTCATAATACTCTTGGGCATCCCTAAAGAGAGTGGGCCAAAATAGTCCACATTGCAAGACCTTTGGGCGGTCTTCTTCCCACTAAAATGACCCCCACACCCCTTATCATGACACATGCTCAAAACACTCTTAAACTCATCCTCGGGCACACACCGGCGAATCATTTGATCTGCACAAAATTTAAAAAGATAGGGGTCATCCCAAAAGAAATGCCTAACTTGCGCTAGGAACCTATCTTTTTCTCTCTTCTCCTAATAGAAAGGAAAATGCCCTATGGTAAAATAATTGACAATATGAGCAAACCATGAAGTGTGATGAGAGACGGAAAACAATTGCTCATTAGGAAATGAATCATGAAAAGGGGATAGATCACTAGAAGTCTCGCTAACAAGACAGGAAAGATGATCCACAACTAAATTTTCTCTACCTTTCTTATCCCGGATTTCTATGTCAAACTCTTGAAGGAGGAGCAACCACCTAATCAAGTGGGGCTTAGATTCTTTCTTAGACAACAAATACTTCAATGTCACATGATCGGTGTAGACAATCACTTGGACCCTAGGATGTATGACCTAAACTTGTCAAGGGAGAAGACTATTGTTAGAAGCTCTTTTTTCGTGGTGGTATAGTTCTTTTGGGCTTCATTAAGAGTCTTGCTAGCATAGTACACAACATGGGGGCAACTTATCCTTCCTTTGACCTAAAATAGCTCTTATCGCATATTCAGATACATCACACATAATCTCAAATGGGAGACTATAGTCAAGTGGTTGGATAATCGAGGATGTAGACAATAAGGATTTAAGCCTATTGAAAGCCCTAACGCAGTCATCATCAAAGTCAAAAGGGATATCTTGTGCTAGGAGCCTAGACAAAGGACGTGCAATTTGGCTAAAATCCTTAATGAATCTACGGTAGAATTCTGCATGTCCTAGAAAAGATCTAACATCCTTAACACACTTAGGAATCGGCAACTTCTCAATCAATGCTACCTTATCTAGGTCAACTTGAATACCACTAAATGAAACTACATGACCCAACACTATCTCTCTTTACACCATGAAGTGGGATTTCTTCCAACTCAACACTAGATTCTTCTCCACACATCGGTCTAAGACTAAAGAGAGATGACTTAAGCATTCTTCAAAACTATCACCAAAGATTGAGAAATCATCCATGAATGTCTCTAAATGCCTCTCAATCATGTCACTAAAAATGGCTATCATACACCTCTGGAAAGTCGCTAGGGCATTACAAAGACTTAAAGGCATTCTCCTATAGGCAAAAGTGCCATAGGGACAAGTGAAGGTGGTCTTCTCTTGGTCCTTGGGAAACACGGGGATCTGATTATAACTCGAATAGCCATCTAGAAAACAATAATAGCTATGCCCAGCTACTCTATCTAAGATTTGGTCTAGAAAAGGCAATGGGAAATGATCATTCCTAGTTTTGGAGTTAAACTTCTTATAATCAATACAAACTCTCCATCCCGTAGGAGTACGTGTAGGGATAAGCTCTCTTCTCTCATTCTCAATAACCGTGATCTCGGACTTCTTAGGGACAACTTGAGCCGGGCTAACCCACTCACTATCGGAGATCGGATAAATGATACCTGCATCAAAAAGCTTAATGATCTCTTTCTTAACTACTTCGCTCATGTGTGGGTTTAGCCTCCTTTGTATCTCCCTAGAAGGAATGGCTCCATTCTCAAGGTGAATTCGATGCATACAAACCGAAGGGTTTATACCTCTTAAATCATCAATTTTCCACCCTATAGCCTTCCTATGTTTCCTCAGAACCTCTAAAAGACGCTCCCCATGCTCACTAGAAAGATCGGAAGCTATAATAACCGGAAGGGTCTCACTAGGGCCCAGGAATGCATACTTCAAATAATCGGGAAAGGGTTTAAGCTCTAAAGAAGGGCCAGGCTCAACCAAGGGGGACTCAACTTTAACATCATTAATAGGGACGTCATTAGAATCAAGACTAGAAGGATTAACCTCAAGTGACTTATCAATCAAAGAACTCTCAACTATGGGGGTGGAGGCTATACATTTTCACTCTAAGGTGTCTAAATCAAAACTAGTCAACAATTCCTGAAATTTTCTCAATTCTTTTTCATCAGTCATAGTCCTCTCTACAAGGTCCTCGACACACGAATCAATCACATCCACCCTTAAGCACTCTTCCCATCATCTCCTCCTCCTACACTAGCTCTATTCACCGCCTCGACAACTTTCATGGTAGACCTCAAATTCCCAAATTTCATCTCTAATAACCCCCGATCTACAATGGATAATAGCATCTGCGGTGGCAAGGAAGGGGCGACCTAGAAGAATGGGTGTAGAATGTCTAGAGTCATGTCTCGAATCCATATCTAGCACTATAAAGTCAACAGGGTACACAAACTCACCTACTGGACCATAACGTCCTCTATCACACCCCTAGGTTTAAGCTCAGACCTACCAATTAGCTGAAGAGTAACATGCATAAGGGACAACTCACCTAGACCTAGCTGCTGATAGACGGTGTAAGGAATGAGATTCACACTAGATCCTAAATCTAACAAGGCGTGATCAATCTGGGTCTCACAGATCCTACAAGGAATGGCGAAGGCTCCGGGGTCACTCATCTTGGGCGGGAAGCCCGAAGTACAAATACTACTCATCTTCTTCGTAAGACTCACATTCTTAGGAATGTTAAATGACCTACGTTTCCTTGTACAAAGATCCTTAAAAAACTTAGAATAGGAGGGGATGGAAAGGATCGTATCTATCAAAGGAAGATTGACCTTTAGGTCTTTAAGATGCTCTAAAACCTTGAAGAACCTAGAATTCTCATTAAGTGTAAGCCTCTCTAAAGCAGATGGAAAAGGAACTCTAAGCTCAACACCTTTAGACATATGGGAATCATCAATAGGCTCCTTTCCCTCCCGATGTGGGCAGGAAATACTACTCTCTCCATAGTCTCTAATGGGCTCATCTCTCTCAACATGACCCTTTCTAGAATTTCCCTCAACAGGGTTACTAAGTGGTGCTCTAGACTCAGAAGGACCACTAGGTGCAGGCATTGCAAAGTCAACTCCTACCCTATTATCCACTACCCTACCGCTCCTAAGAGTAGTGACGGCCTGGGCCTGGGCCTGAGAGGGATAAGTGGCATCGGTGGAGGAACAAGACTGGACTCTAGGGTTCACCTCCGGCTGAGAAGGCAAGCTTTTTTCCACGGTCTCTAACGCTCAATTGACTAGCAATCTGTCCTAACTGTGTCTCAAACCTCGCCATTTGCTGCCTATTGTTTGCCAATTCCTATTGCTGGTTTTGAATAAATTGCATAATCTTCATCATGTCATTACTAGGAGGTTGGCTACTAGAGAGAGTAGGCAAAGCTTGAGGTTGAGGAACACTAGTAAGACGGGGCTGATTAAGATGATAAAAACCTTGGGGATATTGAGGACGGGGTTGCTGCTGAGGTGGAACATGAGGATGTGAACTAGACTTATGCTGGCCTTGTCTCCAAGAAAATTTTGGGTTGTCCTTCCAACCCGAATTGTATGTGTTCGAGTATGGGTTGTACTCACGAGAATAACCTTGAGTAGCACACACTTGCTCTTTCATGAATTCAGGAAATTGAGATGACTCGGAACACAATGCACAAACATCAACAACTAGAGGGGCGGAGGAAGAACATATAGAACTTGTCCTATGACCTTGGGATGAAAGAGACAAAGAAGTGAATTGATCTAGCTTATTTGTCAAAACCTCAACCTTAGCGGGTAAATATAAAGAAACTCCAACCTCACTAACACTTCTCTTGTTACCTCCCCGACTAGACCTTTCCATGGCAAAATTTTGAAAAGAAGTTTTAGCCATCATTTCTATTTTCTCCCATGCCTCAGTTGGTCTCAAAAGATAAAAGCGACCATCGGAGGTAGCATTGACTATTATCCTATTTTGTTCATGTGAACCTCGAAAGAAGTATTACATTAGGTCATGATTACCGTACCCATGGTGTAGACATTGTTTAAGAAGATCCTTGAACCTGTTTCAAGCCTCATGAAAGGATTCTAGGTCATGTTGGGAGAAAGTCATAATGGCGGTCCTAAGGTCGGTCGTCTTGGCCATGGGATCAAATTTTTGAAAGAACTTAGATTGAAGCTCAACCTATGTAGTAATGCAACCGTTACGTAAGGAATGTAACCAAGTCCTAGCCTTGTCCTTAAGAGAAAAAAGAAACAATCTTAGACGTATGACCTCTTGGGAGACATTGGGAACATGGAGAGTGGAACTCATCTCAAAAAAATTAGTGATATGATCTAGAGGACTCTCATTGCTTCTCCCGTAAAAGGAAGGAAGCATAGCCAACATATTAGGCTTAATCTCGAAGTTTGTCTCCCCTAAACCCGGAATTTGAATAGCCAACTTGGGCTCAGAGGCTTTGGGGAGAAAGAATTGCCTAAGAATGGGTTCCTCATCTATGGGTGGATTCGGTCTATAGGGCTCTCGTGTAAAATGATCTTGGGCTTGATGCCCAAGATGATCATGAGGTGGAATGGGATTCATTGAGGGATTAGAAGGATGATTGGGATCGGCCATTTCCTCAAGAAGATCTCTTAAATTTCTATAATGTCTAGTAATTCTATCAAGTTCAGGATTAAGAGGAACTAGGGCATTTCTAAGGGATCTCCTACCATGCATGCTTAAACTATCCTAACTCCAGCCACTTCAACCCCCGAAGACTTCAATATTCCAAAAACTATAGCAAATTAACCACAATCCTAGAAAGTTTACTAAAACTAAAGACAAAAGCTGAAATAGATAATCAAGGATCAAAGCAAGATAATATAAATAATAAACAAGATAAGTGAAAACTAAACAAACTATAAAATAAAACCAAGAAAGTAAGAAAAGCAACTACCAAAACACACAAACAAAGAATGCAAACCACTGTGCCTTCCCCAGCAACGGTGCCAAGAACTTAGTGTAACTCTCGAGTGTAAGCTCTAAAGACCCGCAAGCGCACGGATCAGTGTAGCAAAGTGTATGCAAGGGCGGGGTCGATTCCACAGGGAGGCTATCTTAGGAGACAGATTCTTCGTGTGTGTTCTAGAGTATGCCTAAGAAGAAACCCAAACAATCTATTTTTGGGATTTTTGGATTTTTTGATGGTCGGGAGCTCTAACTAAAATGAATTAAAGTAAACTATGGGAATGGCAAGTGGGAAACAAGTTAATCTAGAAGAACTAACAAATGGAAAGGGGTTAAAGTGACTTCAACTTATGAATGGGTGATTCTATACTCAAATGCTATGAGATTAAAGAATGATGGCTTACTTTCATAATTGCTCTTGACTAGGTTGCTAAATTAGTGTCTTAATTTCCCCCTAGGACTCGGTGTGGGTCCACCCCTAGGCGGTGCCTCCTAGAGCTATAGCGTGGTCCTTATGACCTAGGGCCTCAAGAGTGACCAATTGGCTTCCTAGGTGACTTAGAATGAAGCTGCTTTAGTACCTAAATCATTGGCTGGATTTAAAGCCAAGACCTAGTGTCACTAAGGTCAATTAAACCTATCCTGAAACCTGTTGGCTGGATTTAAAGCCAAAGGAGACTCGGCCTAGGCTAGCCCTAAATTGCTTACCGTCATTCTAAGGTCACTATAGCGAGACTTGACTTGATAGCACATTCCTAAATGTTCTTTGCCAAGGTGTTCGTGAATAAATGAATCCATTCAACTACCAAACATTGTCATGCTCGGATTACACCATTAGAATCAATTAACAACCAACATGTATTCGTTATTGAAGTCATATTCACTACTTGGCATGCAAATATACATATAGACATGAATATACGCATTACCCACTTAATAGCATCCACATATAAACACATAGACATGCTTATAGCATGGATTAGATGTGTTTAGTAATAAATAGGCTTCAATTTATACACATGTTATTCATTTAGGTATTTTTAATCAAACACTTAGACACGAATGAGAAAATAACCATTTGAACAAGAAAATCAAACATATATATATATTCATTTAATCCCATATAATAAGAGTATATAACTAACCTATTACATAAGCTAAATCACCCTACACAAGTCTACTCAATCATAATAAGAGATAGAATGAAAGAGGGTTTATAAAGCTTCCCTTTCATCCTAGCTAATCTTGTACAAAGCTCTTGAGCAAACTTGAATCCAAATGTTTGAAACCCTTTAAATCTTCTTGCTTCAAGGTGATGAAATGTGTGAGAGAGTGTGTGTGATGTGGGTGAAGACTAAGGGTGTGTGTGTATGTGTGTGTGTGTGTGTGATAGGTGTGTAAAGATCTTCTCTAGAATTCTTAAAAAGATCTCCCTTCTTTTAGTCTGAAAATTTGGCTTTTATATTGGCTTTTAACGAACTGCGGCTTTTTAGTGGTGCTCTCTGGACTAGCCGATCGACTACTCTGGAGGGGTGGTTGTCTGGCTATTTTTAGCACCTCTCTGGAGTGGCCGGTCGACCGGCTCCTTCTCTTAGGTCGTTCGGCTAACTTCCTTTCTCCATTCTTTGGGCTCATTTGGATTGGCTTTTTTCAAAAGTACTTTTTTTAACAGCTTTTGAAAAATAGCTTTTTTTAAAAAGCTAAAAATTCTGGCTTCTAAAAAAAGCTGTATTTGAGCTTTTTTCAGAGTTTTAGCTTTTTTGGAAGCCAAATCAAATAGTTATTACAAATTTAATGTAATTTTTCAGGAAAAAAAAGTACTTTTTCCTGAAAAAAAAAGTCAATCCAAACAGGCCCTTTGTCTTTCTGGCCTTCGATCTTCCCATTTTGACCCATACATCTCCCATCTTCATCACCTATCATCGTTCAATCTCGATCTTAACCTAAAGTTCACCTAAATCATTGAAAACGAGTAATTAGTGTAGTAATTTGTCTCTTAAACTCAATATGTACATTTGTTTGCACTTAAGGCTATTCTTATCAAAAGCACTGCACTAATGGATCTTTTAGAGCACTGAATACTTATTAAATATAGGCAAATAATAATGCAAACACAAATAAAAACACAACACATCATCAACCAATAGGTATCATGTATATTTGCTTCTTCTGTTATTATATTGTTCATTGACTTCTTAATCTTTATCACTATTTTCTTTAAATCTAGACACACTCATTTATACATAACTATATATGCACGCGTAGGTAACACATTATATATATATATATATATATATACACACACACACACACAAATTAAATTGTATATACACATGTATAACAACATATATGTATATACATACATAACACATCTTGTGCAGTTGAGGAGAGAGATTGACTAAGAGGGGAAAGAAAAAGAGGGAGATAAGAGAATGACAATAGCAATGGCAAAATGATGGTCTAGATTTGATTTTTTTTTTAAGCAAGTGCATGCTTCTAAAACACAAGAAGGTGTACAATGCTATTAAGGTGTGCAATGAATCGAGTGGACAGTAAAATTTGTACCTTTGACATTTACGTCTTCAATTCATCCCCAATCATATTGGCGACCTAAGAGTATAAATGACATTCAAAATAGTCGACCTGGCTCCTCATCTTTTGTTGGACTGAATTGCTAATACTATGTCTAGTAAATTACCCAATTTAAAAAAAAATTAATCAACAATAGTAGTAGAATATAGCAACAAAACTTATATTATACACATGTGCACAATCACATAAACAACATATATAAAGAAGATAGGATATAGTGTGTCACCCTTGATGCATAGTATCGTTGAAAAAGCCTTCTTGCACAATTACCTGCCTCGTACTAGCCTCCTAATGGTCTTCTCCACTATAATCAATCACCAATAGATAGGATGTAATGTGCTATGTAGTGGACAAGTACAAATTAGAGCTTAATTGAGGCTTAGGCTAGGTAGTGTGTGCTTTTTAGTGTAACTATTTGAAAAATTCTGCACACTCACCAAAGAGAAACTGAGCTTTTTATGTTATCTATTCTCCCTTGGGTCTTATCAATTGCCACTATATATAGTATATGGCAACCCTAGTAACGATAAGGTGCTAGAAAGATTATTGTTCCCAATAATACCCCTCCTTATCTTCTAGAAAAAGAATATTCTCTATGGATAAGTCTTATCCAAAATATTCCACTTCACACACTATAAATATCTTTCAAGTGGGCCCCGCTTATCTAATTAAGACACCCATGACTTTTATTAAGAAGACCTGAATAATTAAATCCCTTCTTAATTCTAAACTCAAATATTAATTAAGCAATCCACATAATTATCCATCCTCAATTAATTACATCCAATCGGGAACATGACTAGCAGAGGGACCAAAAGACATAATTACTCTTGGCTCCCAAATGACCAAAATGTCCTCGCCACCTCTTAGGCAACATCAAGGCTACTTTGACCTCAGTCTATTTCCACCAAAAGACCAAAGTCGCACTCTAAGGATAATCACTGATGAAGCAGGAGCTTATCACCTACTTTGGTGACATTTGTCTTTGATCGACCGAGTGAAATGACCAAAACGCCCTTTTATGTATACCCATAATCAAGGCCGGTCACAACAAATACCATCACCTCCAAGACCACAACTAAACCTTGGAATCTCTAGTCCTATATTATGATCATCCACTGGTCATGGATTTCTTAATCTAGGAAACCACCCACATGCCAAATAATCAATATACCCCTAAGGGCAATATTACTAGTACTAGATTTCTGGTAATCAAGTGGACAAATTCAAGGGGGCATGTAGACTCTATTGTTGCATATGCATGTCCCAACTGAAATAGAATACAACACTTAATGTATGAGGCAGACAATTTTATCACTCAAGACCTTTCCTTATAGCACGTCAAAATGTTAGACCCTAATTAGTTAGTTCATCCACACATGCTTAAGATTAAGACCATTGGTCACTCAAAAGCTATGAATATTTTGTCTTTTATATGTGATGGTATGGTTCTCATAAGACACTCACGGTGGCTCTGTCTAATGCATGATACACATACTAGGAGCGTAGTCCAGAAAGCCATTTGATGACCTAAGTAGATCACCCTCTCAGAGAGACTCGCCCACTATAGCCTTGTCCCAGTAGAGTGTCGACACTACCATCCGGCTATGGACAAATTTATGATATCATCAAATCTAGACTTAGACCTATTGTACGTCTAGCCTCACTACGCACCCAAGTCATTGTTCTATATTATGAGACCTTCATACTTTGCACCAATGCATAAATGGAGAGAATATACTGTACAAAATTCAATCATATGAATAATATTATGAGCGTATTATATCTAGTATCTAATAATCACCATGTGCTTGTGGTACTTAGGGTATACAATCCCAACATCTTTATCATAAAACGGTACTCCATTCAATATCAATTGAAAATTCTTTCAATAAAAGAGACTATCATATTCTCACAATTTAAGTACATGCGAGATATAGAATTTTCCTTTTTGTAGTTATAGAAGCATTTTTTTTTGGTTCGAATCCTTTTTTTTTTCCATTTTTAGGAATTCAAGAATGAAGTTTTCATTCTTTACATGCCAACTCATAAATTAGTAACTACATCCAATTAAAAAAAAATCCCAATTGTGTGGAACTTTCCATTTTCTGAATGGAATATTTATAGAATCCTCATGAATAAGATCAAACCTTATTCCATGGTATTTACAAGAGGTTCCTTTTTAAGAAAGTCCCAGAGACGGCTTAGTTGATCCATGATTTACATTTCGTCTTTCATTTCCTTTTCATTTGTTTCGAGAAATGTATCTGATTCTTTCTTTTTCTCTTGATTCTTTTCCTATCAAGATGCATAGATCCTATTCATGGATTAACGACAATGTGCAAAAGCTCTATTTGCCAATTCTATTCTATAAGTCTCTTCCTTTTTATCTATGGCATCACCACTCCCTTTAGTGGCATCCACTAATTTAGAACTTAATTTGAAAGCCATATTTTGCCTTGGACGTTTTTGGGATGTCACTAATAACCAACGAATGGCAAGTGCTTTTCCTTGTGTGGATCCTATTTCAATGGGAAGTTAATGAGTTGATCAACCTATATGTCTTGCTTTCACTGCTATATCATGGAGGATTGAAATTAAAGCCCTAGGGCCCTATCCATTTATTAATTTGAACCAACTAAATTTTTTTTTTAAAGAATTTGTTTAGACTGATACCCAGCAAAAATATAGTATTCTCAAAACTATATCCGTTGCTATGACATGCTCTTTTTTCCATTCATTCCCTTTCAGGATTAGTGAGCTATTACACACTCTTGCAAGGTTTGCTACTTCTAGGCAAACCTCCTAGCTGTCTTTGCATCCTACCTCCTCTATCACTTAGCAGTCATTTAGGGGCCTTAGCTGGTGATCTAGGCTATTTCCCTCTCAACGATGGAGCTTATCCCCTATCATCTCACTAGTCGACCTTGACTATAAGAGGAAACTTTGTGCAATGTTCTATTGCTATTAATGAGTGGCTCTACAACTTCTTATGGTCACTGGTATCTCAAGTAATTCAGTCATATAGTTATTCAATATCTATACATGGTCTTTTTTTCCTTGGTGCTCATTTTGTATGAACTTATAGTTTAATGTTTCTATTCAGTGGACGTGGTTATTGGCAAGAACTTATTGAATCCATTATTTGGGCTCTTAATAATTAAATGTGTCCATTTTTTGGGGTCTTAAAGAGGCGTGGAAACATATAAGAACTTTAGAATGGAAATGGAAATGGAAAAGAGATGTAACTCTAGTTCTTTCAAAATCGGTAGTCAATCCTATTTCTGATAGGGGTAGTTGAAATTGAATCTAATTTTGACCATTATGTTCATATCTGGAATGGTGTGAAAAGAAGGCCCGGCTCCAAGTTGTTTAAGAATAGTGGCATTGAGTTTCTCGACCCTTTGACTTAGGATTGGTCAGTTCTATTTATGATCAAATAAAAGGGGCTATTTTCTATTTACATATAGGTAAATTGCTACCCCGGATTCCCACAAAAGAGAATCATTTTTATTCAATACTCACACTTCTTATTCGTTAATAATCCTAGTGATTGGACTTCCATGTTTATTCTGATAGGAAATAAATAAAATAGTCAAAAAAAATTTTGGATTGAATGACTATTCATCTATTGTATTTTCATGCAAATAAGGGGCAAGAAAACTCCGTGGAAAGATGATGGTTCAATTCAATGTTGTTTAATAAGTTTAAGAAGAAGTTAGAATGCAAGTGCGAGCTAAATAAATCAATGGACAGTCTTGGTCCTATTGAAAATACCTGTGAGAGTGAACATCCGAATCTAAAAGATAGGGCTAAAAACATTCACAGTTGGAGGGATCGTGACAATTCTAGTTACAATAATCTTGATTCTTTACTCGGTGTCAAAGACATTTAGGAGTTCATCTCTTATGACACTTTTATAATTAGGGATAGTAATGGAGACAACTATTCCATATATTTTGATATTGAAAATTAGATTTTTGACATTGGCAATAATCATTCTTTTTTGAGTGAACTAGAAAGTGCTTTTTATAGTTATTGGAATTCTAGTTACCTGAATAGTAGACATACGAGTGAATAACCCTACTAAAATAATTACATGTATTTGATACTCAATATAGTTGGAATAATCACATTAATAGTTGCATTGACAGTTATCTTTGGTCTTAAATCTAGATTGAGACTTGCATTCTAAGTGGTAGTGATAATTATAGAGACAGTTACATTTCTAGGTCCATTTGGGTTGAAAGTTGAAAAAGTAGTGAAAGCAAGGGTTCTAGTATACAAACTAGGACGAAGGGTAATAGAATTGATTCAATTATGGAATCACGAATAGTCATTGGTTTAGTTGATGCATAGACTATACAAATGGGTAAAGATATATAGGTACATAAAGATGTTTCTTTTCTGAAGAAGTCTTAGCAAGATCCCATCTTTAACATGCACACATACATATATATACATATACATATATATATATGTGTGTGTGTGTGTGTGTTCCACAAGCAAGGAAAATCCAATCATGGTAAAGATACTCAATAAATAAGATAAAATTCACTCTAAAGGAATAATGAGCTTATTCTTTTGAAATAAGTAGAAACAAGATTCGAAACAAATGCTTTTTCTTTTGAATTTGTAAGACTTTTATACAATTTGAGATGATCGCCACATATAAAAAAACTCAAATTATTAGAAAGAGATATTTATATATTTATTTGCAGTCTTTAAGAGTATTAAGTTTATGTCATTTACATAGGAAGAATTCAGATATATACATATTAATATCTATTAATTTTCTATGCCTTTATATTAAGATTCTCATGGATTGAAATTTTATGAACTTTTGATTATCATGCTTCCAAATCTAGAATTAAAGCCATCAATTTTTATTTTGCTAGTATTATATAAGGTAGAGTAAACTCAAAATACTACCTTCTTCATATAAGGAATAGATACAAAATGTTCAAGATGCCGAAGAAGGAAGACAAAAGGTACACTTTTTTATTAAAAAAGGCACAACAGAGAAGAAAATCTTGCCTTGATTATAATTTAGTCTCATATGGTGCTAAAATATTGAAATTAGCCAAACATAGTCGAATAAATTTTCATTGTTCTAAAATATTCATAATAGTCCATTAGTTACAAATTTATTCAAACTAGCCCCTATTATTTGATTTATTTTCTATTAGGATAGGGGCTACTTTGAATAGGTTTATGAAACATTAAGGACTAGTATTTGTAAAGTAATAAGGATTAGCTTGATTATATTTGTAAAATTTTAAGGAATAATTTAAACATTTTAAAATAATAAAAATATTTTAAAATATGTAACACGATTGACGACCTTTATGTAATTAACTTGCAAATTGAACAACATCAACTAAATAATTTTAAGAGATTATTCAACTAAACCCTACATGGGTGAATTTAGGATTCTTCTAAACATAGCCCATAAGACGTCATTTAATATTTATAACAATTAATTTTTAAGTATGAATTAATTGAATTTTGAATGTCATTTAACATTTATAAATAATATTTTTTAAGTATGAATTAATTGAATTTTGAAACTAAAAATACTAAATTATTTAAAGAATTTTTTAATTTAGTGAAGACCACAACCCTACCAAGTGAATACATCCGCCAATAGGTAATAGATTATCTTGTTTCAGTTGAGGAAAATATAATGTTGTTTATACCTAATTAATTTGTGGGTGTTTGCCTCAGATTAGCAAACGAAGATAAAGACAAGATTCGTACATTTTCAGAAAAGCCATCATCAAAGTGGAAGATGATATCCAAGAATTTGGCAAAGGTTCTCCAGATCTCCAATAATAAGAAATCAAAAACTAAATTCAACTATGATCCGCAAAGCTACACACTCAACTTTGACAATGGCCCTAGTTTTTCATCAACAATGGCACCTCCTGCTTCGAACAATTTGCAGAGATGAAACTTGTTTGTGAGCAAAAGAAAGAAGAAGAATAGATGAAAAAGTGTTTAGATATATCATAATAATATTTGGTGTAAATTAAGAGTATCACTCTAAATTATTATTATTCATCATGTACTTATTATTTTATTTGGTAGTATGTTAAAAAGTGAAAGAATTATATAAAAAGTTAATAAATAGGTACAGCATACATAGATATATAAATTGCTAAAAAAAGAGATATCTTGTATTTCTCTTCAAGTTAAAATAAGTAATCTTAAGAATAAAACCCTAGCTATAGATTTCTTAGACATTAAATTATTTCAAATGAACAATATGCATGCCATTTGTAGTGCACTCGTTGCTAATCTAACTAGCCATTGTAAAGTCATTTATATATTTGTTAGTTTCCATAAACAAAACACTCGTGTTGAAGCATATTACTTTGCAAAATGACATAAAACAGCTCAAAGCAAAGCATACACAGAATATATAATATTACTATATATTATTAGCTACTTCATTATTTATCTCCTATTTACTTAAGGCAATAAAACCTTTTGCATAACATTAAATTTCTCACAAAACAACATATAGTACTTCTAGTTTCCACTGTAGAGTTTTGAAAAGTCTAATTTGAAGCAATAGAGACAAAGATCTAGATATGCTTTTTGCTAAGAGTCAATCTTTCAAATTTTGAATTTTTGAAATGTTTTTAATGTTTGTTTTCTTAACTTGATTTTCTGTACATATTTTCTCCAAATTTTCTCACTTGTGGTTATTCAGTTGCATCATATATATATATATATATATATATATATATATATATATATATATATGTGTGTGTGTATGTATATTGTTGTAATTATCATTATCAATACAAGTGAAAACACTTTCTTTTAATCTTTATGGCATCATCTTTCTATTCTTACTAACATCATTTCTTTCTCTCCTAGGATTCTTTTGCTTTCTTGCTACATCCCTACTTACATATCATGGCCACTCAGAATTCTACTCCTTTTGCTCTTTCGACCTGTTTGCTTGGAAAAACTTTAACCAGGCCGCACACTTAGGGCCAAAGCCTTTGCCAGGTGTGTTTGGAGCGGGAAGGGCAAACTTTATGACGCCTTTTCAGCCTACGAGTCTCCGCAAATAATTTTACGATTTTGGGTTTTTTATCCCTTACCTTGAACTCTGTCTGGGGACTTTGTAAAGGAACAAGATATTGGCTGCTTAATTGTAACAAAATTGAATCAAAATCAAAGTAATAACAATTGATTCATAATAAAACCAAGCCACTAATTTTATTACCATTCATGTAGTATACAAGAATGAGGCAGACCCTCAACAAAATGGAGAAAAATGCAGTAAAGGTCACCAGATTGCGCCAAAAAGCTAATTGCAACAGAATCAATCCGACCATAAGTCTAATTATAGCTCAAAAAAAAATGATAAAGGCTAAAGTCACAACGCTAATTACAACTAAAGCTAGAAGGCCTTAAACCTAATTATAGCAAAGCCGTAAATTGAATTAGAACAAGAAGGAAAGATCTAAGCCATAATGTGAATTACAGTAATTTTTGGATAGTTCTAAGCTAACATTACGCTAACTGTGGCTAAGCTAAGACTAAGCTAAGGATAGGACTAAGCTATGGAGCAAAAAGGATAGATATAGATTAAGACATGGTGGTTTTCAGACCTCTTTCTTCATGGTCTCGATGAGCTTTTATACTTGCTGCTCCTTCTGAAATCTTTCAGCAGTTGTGATTCTAGCATCTTCTATTTTGGTGCTGCACGTTTTATTTGACTTGGTCTTTTAATTTGAACTAGGTATGTGCATATCATGTTGGTTTATTACCTCTAGCCAAGCATCAACCACAACATTTGTTTCGGTCATGGTATTGACCTTGAGTTCTCCTCCTTCTGAGTTCTTTTTTTAGCCATCAGGTCAATATGAATTATATTTTAGGTGTAAACACAACGTTTAACATCAAAGCATATGTCACAATTGCGTTTGACTGTAATAATTATCTCACTTGGAAGAATCAAATTACTACACTTTTTCTATTTAATGACTTACTAGGATACATGGATGGCTCTATTCCTACTCTTTTCCTATTCCTACTTTAGAGGAAGGCTCTTCTCAATCACTTACTCAGTGGAAGAAATATGATGGTATTGTTATAGCTTGCATCACCTCTACCTTATCAGATGTATTGGTACATCAAACAAATAGCTATACATCAGTACGTGCATCGTGATCTACACTTTAGGAGATTCAAGCAGCAATCAATTGCTCACAAATCATTGCTCGGGGCTCAGTTGTGATTCTTTTATTGCAATGATCTTTATCCAATGCTTTGATTGTTATTGGTGAATTACAATCAGATAAAGATTTGGTTCTTACTGCATGAGAAGGTCTCCCACATGAAACAGAGCTTTTGTTACTTTATTTGAAAATTTGCCCATGCCTTTGTCATTCAATCAGCTCCATACAAAATTGCTCTCCTTCGAACAAAGGCTCCTATATTCAGATACTAGTGTCGTGGTTATTTCATCAGTTGAGGTGCTAACTTCACAGTTGCAGTCATCCTCTTTTTAGTTTTAATGCTCTGTTGTTTAGCAATCCACCCACTTCTTTTCATCATCTAAAAAATTTTTCAAGCCATAGAATGTTTCCTCTCAACCACATAAGGGTTACAATGGGAAGTGCCAAATTTGTAAACAAGTTAGTCATTCTGTTGATCATTATAGGCTTCGTTATTCTTTGCCTTCAAGCACCTGAGATCCACTATCAACCATCCAATCTTTTCTTTGTTATTGCCCATGCTGTCTTTCTCTTCTTAGGTTGCCAACTCTGGTGTAATGTCACATATGACAAATGATCCAATAGTTCTTCAGAATCTATAGCCTTATAATGGATCAGATCAAGTCATTACTAGTGATAGTATGTCTTTGTCTATATCTTATATTGGCTTTGCTTCACTCTATTATGTGTCTTGCGCATTGCATTTAAATCATGTCTTGTATGTCCCAAAACTCACTCGAAATCTTTTATCAGTGTCAAAGTTCACCAAAGACAACAATGTCTCACTCAAGTTTGTTCTTCCCATGTGTCTTATTAAGGATCTTCACATGGGGAAGCCACAGCTGAATGGCCACATTGAGTCCAATCCATACTTATTTCCAGTGTCTTCTTCTGTGCCTACCATTGCTGTATCCACAATTATAGAGTCTGCTTCTCTGTGGCATAGTCAATTAGTACACCATGCAAAGCCAATGTTATCTACTTGCATTCTTAGGCCTTTATTGCATTTAGGGATTTTGTTTCATTGAATAAAATCTGTACTTCGTGTATGCAAGGGAAAAGCCTATTAGCTTTATATTGTTTTAGAATGTTTGGTGATGTAAATTATGATGAATTGAATGCTATGCTTTACTAATGCCCCTTCAAAGATTATTGTGTAAGTTGTTTGTAAGGGAAAACCAAAAAAAAAGGACGCCAAGCTTGTTAAGTACTATTTCCTTTTCATAGCACAGAATTATGCACAAGATCTATAGAGTGAAGCATTCAAGATTTGTTCGTTGAGAAAAAGGAGTTATAAGGCGCAGACGAGGCGATATAAGGGGTACCCGTTATGCTCGCTTGTGTTTGGCCTTGATTATACATGCTATAGCTCTTTATGTGCATGAATTCCTTGAAATTTATATTGAACGTTCTTTCTCCAACTTATTTGTGAAAATCAAATTATCTTGAAGTTGGTTCTACTTCTTTGAGATCCTTGAAAACTTCAAGTTGTTTGGAGAACTTGTTTTTTATCTCAAACATTGCATATAACTTGATCTTTGAAGTGTTCATGTTTTGTCAAAACTTTTTTACCTTTACAGATTGCATAGAAAACATGTTCAACAGGGTGAAAAATGATTTTCTAGATGTGTTAGACGCCCTTAGTTATGAGACCGACTAAGTACTTAGGCTATTGGCCTTTTTAGCAAAATAGGGTAGCCAGAAATCAACCTTCTAGATCTGTTGGTCAGCCAACAGAGCAGTTTAGTCGACTGATAGCTCCAATGTGTTTAGGAATTCTAGCGGTCGACCAGCAGACTTTACAACATTAAATGCTATACCTATTATGTTACCATTGCAGCACTATTTTAAATGCTATCTTCACCCTTTTTCTTGAACACAAAAAAGAGAGCATTCAAAGCATTTCCATCAATTTTTATCATCTTCCAAAATTAGAAATCATTAATCTTGAGCTATAATTTGTGATACATCTTGAGCAAACAAGAGCCCCCATTTGCTATATTTTCTTAGTAAAGCTTGTAAACCTAAAACTTTCAATTCTATCAATTCTTTGATTGTATACACACTTTTGAGCTACAATTAGATTGAGAGAATCTTATATAGCAAGAAAGTGTGTGGGGAAATCCTTGGTGTGAGGATTCACTAGGGTGCTTTCGAATGGGCTTCAAGAGGTGTAAAGATTGGTTTGTACTTTACCAATTCTTGAAGAAGCATCCATACTAGTGAAAGTGTCAAAGTCCTAAGGAGAGAATCCTTCGGCAGTGGACGTAGATAAAGCTGAACCACCTAAAAATCAGTTGTGTTCCTTCCCATTTTCTTTACTCTTATCTTCCTTGCGTATTTTGCTTTAAGTGTTTATTAAATTGCCAAAGTGACTATACTTGGTTTTGATTGGGAATTATTTTGCAAAAATTGAATATAATCTTAATTCATCCTCTCTGAAGATTATTTGCCCCTTACAAAGTCATAAACTACCTTTTTCAGCTTCATTGTGTTAGTCTATTAGCTTGTTAGAATTAGTTCATTGTGATATATAGGGTCCCTCACCTGTTCCTTCTTTCTCGGGTTATAGGTCCTTTGCAATTTTTATTGATGACTTTAGTCGATACTCATGGATGTATCCTTTTGCAAATAAAAGTGGTGTTATTTCCTATTTCATGCAATTCCAAGACCTTGTTGAGAATTTATTTTCATCTGAAATTAGTGCTTCTTAGTGTGGTGGTACTCCTGAATTGATTAAGGGCAAAATAAAGAATCACTTTGATTCTTGTGGCATCCAATATCACATCTCCTATCTACATACCCTAGAATAAAATGGCCCTTCTAAACATAAAATCTGACATATTACTAAAATGGGCACTACAATAATATTTAATACATCTATGCATGCCAAAACAATTTTGGGTCGAAGCCTTTTGCACTTCGTCATATTTAATTAATAGATTACCATCTACTGTTTTAGGCAATATTTCTCCCTTTCAGAAAATATTTGGGTGCCCTCCTAACTACTCAATTTGACATGTCTTTGGTTGTTTATGTTTCCCTTACTTAGGTGGTTATAAATCTAACAAATTAAGCCCTAAATCTCTTTCTTTCATATTCTTGGGTTACTCTTCAAATAAATAGTAATATAGGTGTTATCATACGAAAACTGGGAAGGTCTACGAGTCTAGACATGTTATATTCGATGAGTTTCATTTTTTGTTTGCTTGGTTAAACTCGCCTATTTTGGATTCTCCTTAGTTTAAATTGCATCCAAGTGAGTCTTTAAGGGTGCTGGGTGTTAAAACTAGTCGAGTAGTTGTCCTTCTAAAGTTTCTTTGGATTCAAACTCCAATTTGACTACTTGTCCATCTAGCCATCTGTTATCATATTTTTCTTTGGTCAAACTTGCATCTTGCCTAGAGTATCACATTCAACTCTTCTAACATAGCAATGTACACAATCGAGCATGTCTCCATCTACAAGTCTTTCATCGAGTGTTCCTAGCTCACCAATTTCACATGTTTTAACAAGCAGCCCACCATCAAATGTTGCAGCCAATGTCCCACTATCTAACAATTCCTCATCGCCTCATTGTTCTAGTGAGTTCCTATGTGAGCCATTGTCTTTGTAATCACCAAATAATGGTTTGTGTAACACCACAGATGCATCAACTATTGTCCAGTCTAATCAATTCTCTCCACATGCATTCATTTTGTCTCCTATTCCTCCTTGGTGTCTATTTCTCAAATTGTGCATAGTGATCCTTCTGTGTCTACCTCATTATCTTCAATACACCCTATGGTCACTCATTCCAAAAACAACACACAGTCAGTCAAACAATTCTCAGATTTTCTTACTTATTATGTATCTACTAAACAATCTATAGCACCTAAAATTGATGACTATGAAATGCACATATATCTACAAGCCTCAAAACATAAACATTGGCATGAAGCTATAGACTCAGGATACAATGCTGTCATTCGTAGTGGCACTTGAGTTCTTGTTCCAAAGCCTACAGATTCTAATATTGTTGGCTGCAAGTAGGTTTTTTGAATTAAATGCAAGATGATGGAATAGTTGACTGCTATAAAGCACGTTTGGTAGCAAAAGGCTACAGTTAAGAAGAAGGTATAGATTGCACTGAGATGTTGAGTCTTTTTGTCAAGCTAACTAAGATCCAAAAGGTGCTTACTATTGCATTTTTTGTGTAAATGGTTTGCACATCAACTGGATGTAAATAATGCATTTTTTCATGGATTTATCCAAGAAAATGTGTTCATATCTTAGTCACCGGATTTTATTAATAGTTGTCGTCTAGACTATGTTTGCAAGCTTCAAAAGGCTCTTTATAGTTTGAAACAAGCTCTGTACGCTTGTTTTGTTTGTCTCAATTCTTATCTTGGCACTTAGGATTTTGCATCTTGTGTCTCTATTATTT
This sequence comes from Cordia subcordata, assembly GCA_028554755.1. Lineage (NCBI taxonomy): Eukaryota > Viridiplantae > Streptophyta > Magnoliopsida > Boraginales > Cordiaceae > Cordia > Cordia subcordata. Next base: position 14,470,595 of record JAPTOF010000008.1, read on the forward strand.
CTCTGTTTATACATGCCATGCCTTCGGACTGTACTTTTATTCTAGTTTATGTTGATAATATTATTCTTATAGGGGATAATGAAGATATTTTTCAATTTCTTATTGATTCTTTGCATGACCAGTTTTCTATTTAGAACTTGGGGCTACTGTTATTCTTTCATGGGGTGCAAGTTAAAAACATTCATCAACAAGAATACATTATTAATATATTAAAATGCACAACTATGAATCATGACAAAGTAGTTTCGACTCTAATTTCTACTCCTCAGTCTCTCTCAAAACATGTTGATGAGCCTTTTCAGGATGATTTCTAATATTGTAATAAAGGTGGTGCACTTTAATATTTGAGCATTACCCATCTTGATGTTGCTTTTGTGGTGAATAAGGTTTGTTCATTTATGCATAATCCGACTGATGAGCAATAGGCAGCTATCAAACGAATTCTACGTTATCTTAAGGAGACACTGGAGTATGGTCTTCATCTTCAATCAGCCTCTGATTGATCACTTCATTCTTACCCCAATGCAGATTGGGATGGATGTCCAGATGATAGGTGTAGCACTCATGGATATTGCATTTTTCTTAGACCTAATCTTATATCTTGGTCTGTTAAAAAGTAGACGACAACTTCTCATTCTAGCATTGAGGCTAAATAGCTACAAACAAGAATGGAGCTACTTGTTCCAGTACTAGAAAAAAAGACACAGAGAGAAAGATGTGGAATGGCAAGATGTTTCAAACAAAAAACTCAAATGAAATCTCCTTCTATCAAGAATAGGAATAGAGAGGTTGAAACACGTAATGGATATTTGGCCCTCGATAAGGAAACAAACAGTTTGAGAGATGAAATTGAGGACTTGGTTAAAAGAGGTGAGAAGCGTAAAGACACAAGAAGGAAACCCCCAGGCAAGACATTGCTGGGAGATTCTCATCATTGATCTTATCTTTTGGAATACAAAGGGCTTTAACAGGCCCTAAATGCAAAAAGATGTAAATAATTTTATGAAGAAAACTAACAAGATTTTTACATACTCGAAACCAAAGTCAAATAGGAGAATGCCAATCTCATTTGGGAGAGAAAATTCAATGGATAGGAACCTATACACAACTATGATTTCGATCCTTTTGGCTGAATTTTGGTGATGTAGGATAGGAATTTTGTGAAGAAGGAGAGAACTAATGCCAATAAACAAGCTATCTTTTGTAGAGTGGTTGATCTTGGAACTAGGGAGGTTTTTTTATGTGTGAAATTTACGTTTGTAACAGCCCAACAGAAAGGAAATCTCTAGAGAAACATTACAGGTTGGAAGTCTATTGTTGATATCTCTCTATGGTGCATTGCAGGGGATTTCAATGAAATTTTGAACATCGATGATTGTCTTGGGCATGAAGCTCTCCCATGCAGTGTAAGGGACTTTAAGGACTGTGTTGAGGCTATTGAGTTGTTCGAACTGCCAGGATTTGAAACAAAATTCACATGGACTAACAAAGGCACTGGGAACAATTTTAAGGCTAGTAAAACTAATCGAGTTTTTCTTAATACAGCTTGGTTTACCAACTTTCCAATTTCTAGAGTCTCTATAGAGGTCCCTTCAACTTTAGACAATTGCTATAGAGTGCTAATATGAGAAATATCAACAAATTCCATTAATGATTTTGTAGAGTATAAATACACCAAGTGTTTGACTTAGATACAATTACAAATGCCACATTTAGTGGAGTTACAATTTATCTAATCATACAACTAATAGATGCTATCTTTTATGAGTTAAGGTACACTTGAATCATGATAAAACTCTATCTTTATATGCTTCCGCAAGAGGGTAGTGAGATCTTCAATACCGATGTTGGAGCTCATGAGAAAAAGTCGAGCTTTGGCCAGTGGTTTTGTAAGAGCATCTGCAATTTGGTTGACAGTGGAGATATGTGAAACTAAAAGAGTGTCGTAATTTACCTTGTCACGAACAAAGTGATAATCCAAAGCCAAGTGTTTTATGCGTAAGCGAAAAACTAGATTAACACAGATGTAAATTGCTCTAATATTATCACACAAAAGTGTTGGTGTGTTTGGCAACTTTGCACAAAGCTCACGCAGTAAGTTCTTAATCCAACATATCTTAACAGCTGTGGTTGCAAGAGAGCGATATTCAGCCTCAGTAAAGGAATTAGCAATCGTTCTTTGCTTTTTGAAGAACCAAGATACTGGTGTAGTGCCCAAAAAAATAATATCAGCTGAGGTAGAAGTGTAATATCCACGTTCATTAGCCTAATCGGTATCAAAAAAGGCTGTGAGATTTAAGTTGCATGCCTTGCTAATTATTATCCCATAAGCCATCATTGACTTAAGGTAGCGCAATAAACTTTTAGCTGCTGTCCAATGTATTTTCCATGGACGATGCATACACTGTGCCAACTTGTTTAATACGTACGCAATGTCAGGTCATGTAATCACTAAGAACTGCATACCTTCAATTAAGCTTCGATAAAGAGATGGATCGAAGAAGAGAGAACTAATAGTATTTGAGAGATCAATCAAAGTGCTCATAGGAGTTGTTATGCGCTTTGTATTTGTCAGACCAAACTTTTCTAGAAGATCAGTAATATATTTCCTTTGGGACAAGAAAATACCTGAAGTATGAGGAGTGACTTCAACTCCCAAAAAATAGGAAAGGGTGCCGAGATCCTTGATGGAAAATTGTGAGGCAAGAGCCTCAATAATTTTTCTGATGAAGGTCACTGAATTTCTTGTTATGATTAGATCATCAACATACACAAGAAAATAAGCAATATTCCCATTATTAGAATAAACAAACAAGGAAGGGTCAAATCTTGTCCCATGAAAGCCCAGTGATAAAACAAAGCTATTCAATTCTGGATACCACGATCGTGGTGCTTGTTTAAGCCCATATAGTGATTTTTTGAGCTTCTAGACATAGTGAGGATGTTGTTGATCATGAAAATCAGGCACTAAGACATATAGACCTTCTCACTGAGATAGCTATGGAGGATTGCGTTGTTGACATCCAACTAATTTATAGACCACCCATTATTGATTGCCAGTGTAAAGACAGTACGAACAGTTGTTGATTTGGCTACTGGACTGAATGTTTCATTGTAGTCAACTCCAAGCCATTGATGGAAACCTGTTGCCATTAAACGGGCTTTATACTTGGCAATGCTTCCATCAGGATTTCACTTGATACAAAACATCCATTTGCACCCAATTATATTATGGCCGGAGTCACGCGGTACTAGGTCCTTAAGTTTTATTCTTATGCAATGCAACTAACTTTTCATTCATAGCATGTTGCCATTCTGGATATTGCATGGTTTGCTTGACTGAGGTCAGTTCAATAGCACAAGCTACTGGTACCTTTGTTGCCAATAAAGAAAGAATATTCTTGGGCTTAAAGATATTATTTTTTGCCCTTGGTGTCATTGGATGCAAATTTTGAACTCCAACAAGTTGATCTTCACCATGGGCGTAGCTTCACAGGAAGGGACGAACAAACCTATGTGTTGTATTTGAGGAATACTGGGTAGGAGAGGAAGTAGACTTACACCGGGATGAAGATGCATTATTTAATGAGATGAGCATGGAACAGGTGATGTGAGTGGAATTGTATGGTGGGTAGGTGCATGCGGAGCGAGATTATGGGTGGTTGACAAGCTAGAAGAAATAGAGGACAAATCTTGACACTACTGAGATATAGTAATCTGATTAAGGGAAGCATAAGGCATATTTAAGGACATGCCAAGAAATTGATGCTCACAAACCGAACATGACAAGAATAATAATACTTATGTAACTCAAAGTCATAGCAAATATTATAGTCATGCATGGACGAGTAACCCAAGAAAATACATGCTTTAGATCTAGGTTCTAATTTATGCACATTGTGAACTCGTAACCACAGATATCATAAGCAACCAAAGATGCGAAGTTTGTCATACTTTGCTTTTTGATTGAACAAAATTTCATAAGGTGAATGATTATTTAGAATTGAAGTAGGTATTTTGTTGATCAAAAACATTGTGTCTAAAAGCCAAAACTCCTAAAATTAAGAGGTAACGAGGCACGATAAAGTAAAGTGATGCTAGTTTTGACAATGTGTCCATGACGTCTCTTAGCAGTAGCAATTCTCTAAGACGTGTATGGGGGAGAGACGAAGTTTTGAATTCCTAATTTTGCAAAAATTGGTTTGAGGCCATTATAGTCTGTGCCCCTATCAGAATATATGGTTACAAGAGTATGATTAAATTGGCGTTCAACCACGTTTTTAAATGAATGAAAAATGATGAAAACATTAGATTTAAAAGCCATTGGAAAAACTTTCGTAAGACTAGTTCTAACGGACAAGAACTATGAAGCATAGAAACACCAAAAGGTTGCCTATGGCTCTTATTACATTTGCATGAGTGACATGAAAAATGTTTAAAAGATAGAGACGATGACAGACAATGACTATTAGCTAAGCATTTAAGCATTTTGGCTGAAAGATGGCCTAACCTATCATGCCAACTGCCAAGCGACTCTTTGACATTAAGGGAGACTTGTTTAGAAGGAGGTATGTCTTTGTTGATGGACCATTCATAACTGTTGTCGTTGCTCTACCCCACCGCAAGAATTGCCCTCATGGAGAGATCCTTGACAAAGAAAGAAGATGGTGTAAATTCAATGGCAACATTATTTGAAGTACAAAACTAATTAACAAAGATCAAATTGCGATTCATTTTAGGTACACATAGCAGATTAGATAATTTAAATTGAGCATCTGGTGAATGAATCATAGATGTTCTTGTACGCATTATATGCAAGCTAGTACCATCTCCTAAGATAACATCATCTGGACCCTTATACACTTGAGGAGAAGAGATATTGTTAACATCTGAAGTAACATGATGTGAAGCAATATATTTAGCAGCCACTGAGCAGATGATATGGTAGTGGCATGTTTGCTATAGGAGTGGAGCCAAAGAAGAACAATTTTTGAGTAGCAAAACATTGCTTAGCAACATAACCTTGTTTGTCTCAGAATTGACAAATAACAATCTACTTATTGAAAACATGTACAGGAGCATTATTTTACTGGCATCGCTAATTGTTGGTACGTGTGGACTACTGATTATTAGAGTCACGAAACTAATTGTTATGTCATCAACCAGAGTTATTGCTATCACCCAACTGTGTATGTGTAACATTGACTGTGATTAGAGTGGCTACACCAATTTGTCAAGCAGCCTTGATTTCTTCCCTGTGTAAGAAGGCCTCATATTCTAGTAACTTGTCCTACAACTCATTAAAAGAAATCACCTGATCTTGTGCACGAATAGTAGAGATAGTTATTCGAATGCTATGCCGTCGCCATTGAGAGTATGAGTAACCAAATATTGCACCGAAACTGGAGACACTGGAGTATGGTCTTCATCTTTAATCAGCCTCTGATTTATCACTTCATTCTTACACCGATGTAGACTGGGATAGATGTCCAAATGATAGGTGTAGCACTCATGGATATTGTATTTTTCTTTGACCTAATCTTATATCTTGGTGTACAAAAAAGTGGACAATGACTTCTGTAAAACATTTGACATATAGACTAACATATAGCACTTGGCCATACTTTGGCCTTTCTGCCATTTGCGTTCGGCATCATGCTCAGCATCAGAAAGGTTTGCCCTAACAACAGGACAAGGAATAGTCTGGACATACTTGTCCTCCTCGACAATGAGTACTATGTCTAGATTCCTTTTCCAATCCACAAAATTTGGCCTGGTGAGCTTATACTCCCTTAAAATTATAGCCAGTAGAATGAAAGAAGTCATATTGAATATCGAACAATGGATCATAATCAATATCAAGCAACATAAACTAGATACATGTGTAATATGTATGTAATAGTGGAAAAACAACAGACATAGCACTTTTTACATTGTTTGCCATTTTGTAGTTTAACCTCGAACTATAGTGATGTCACAATGTTTCAACCTTATCACTCGAATTCCACCGACAGGATAACTGAACTAGTGAATAGTTGAGTTAGGTTTAAGTCCTTTTGGACATCACTTATTTAGATAGACACTATCTAGTAGTGTCCAATCACTTTTGGTTTGGCCTCTCAAATAGCCTAGGAGCCTCTACCAATAGAGTGACTGAACCCAACATTCAAGTTAAGCCCTGCGACGGGATAATGACTCTCATCCACACATCGTGAGACGATCTATGATCATGAACTCCATTGATAGGGTAGTCGAACCTTACTAACATCCTTATGAATGAACATCTTAAGTTCACCTTGCTAACTCTTAACTGAGTAACACCCTCCAATGGGGAGGTAAATGTCATTCTCTCTTAGCGTGAACCAGATATGGAAGACCGTGAGGTTTTCCATTCCCTTCTCCCTGTCAATATTTAACTTCGAGGGTTTTTCTTGTCCTAGATTTATCTCAATATTCCTTTTAGATCTTAACACCCTTAGGAATCACCGTATTCCACCTTGTGTTATTAAAACACATTTGATACCATAAATGGATTATAATTATTTCCATATTAGAATCCATAAGTAGGCATGCTTTGAGTTATCTTTATAAGTCCATTAATTAATTAACGTGGGAAAAAAGAGTAAATTGTCAATTACATGTATTGCTTCTTTAGGATCTCATATTTCCAAAATAACTAGCCTAAGCAATCTCGAAAGACTTATCAAACCCAAACTGAGAACAAGATTCAAGGGTTGGCCAATTTTAAACCCTACTTGGGTAGACACATTACAGTGTGATAGATTGCAATAACCATATATATAATCAAACATGTATATAAATATCGTAAAATAAACATTTATAGAAAAATTAAACGTTTCTTAATCAATGGCTCCAAATAAGTCTTAGGCACAAAGCCCAAAGCAATCGAAATGCCAAAAACACTTTAAACAACTGCAGTTTGCCTCTGCCGGTTGACTGTTACCTCCTACCGGCTAGGTCTATTGGTACTTCTAGAGACTTTTTGGCCTTGCCGATTGGGCTGGGGTTTCTGCCAGTCAACTGGCTCCTCCAAAGAGCTCCGATCTTCATGTGCAATAGCTTTTTTGGCTTCAAATCGTTACATTACAAGGGATTACACAAATAAATAAAAAACCTATACAAGCTTCATCGATGACAAGAAACATAAATGTTGGCCACAAAATACAAATCATTTTCCCATTCTTATGCTTCTCTCAAATTGAAGCTACAATAGGTTTATATGCAAGAAAATAAATCTATACATTCGGGCCAATATAACACACAAACTGCAACCACAAAGGTTAGCCCATAACATATCCAACATGAAATCACATAAGCCTTGCCACCCATAAGGCTATTTCACTTCAATCTACTTATTATCATGTTCTTGGCTTAAAATATGAGCAAATAGAGCCTAAACTCTTATACCAATTGTTAGGATCAGGATTGCTATACCATAATCTATAGATCATCATGCTAAAAAAAAATTAAATGACATATCTAATATGGTGGCAAAACAAGCAATATAAAGCTATTTGCACACATAAACACAACATGATTTAACATATAATCTAGTAGATTAAGTGATATACCTTTAACGAGTTAAAGATTCAAGTAAGTAGTCTCTTTGCTTTGTAAAATCTCCACCAAAATAGCCTCCCAATTAGCCTTCTTCACTATAATCAACTTTCCAAAGCTAGGATATGTGATGCTATATAATGGGCAAGCACCTAAGAGAGCTATAATTAAAGGTCTATACAGTAGTGTGTATTCTTGGTGTACTAGGTGAAAATTCCTGCACACCTTTATGAAAGAGACAAAAGGAATCAAGGATGTATTGTTGTTAGCTCACTATTTATAGTACAGAATAACTCTAATTGGATAAGTTCCTAGAAATAATTAAGTTTCCAACTATACCCTTTCTAGAAATGGAATATGTCTTACAGATAAGATATCCAAGAAATTTCTTTCTGTCTCTTACTCTATAATATCTAATTCTATAGGATTCACTTATCCTATTGAGATACCCATAAATTTAATAACGAAAAACATAAATAAAATCCTTTTTTCCTTCTTTAATAAATTTATATCTCAATAACGCAACCACATAATTAGATTATCTCAATTAATTACATCCATTGGAAATATGACTAGTGAAGGGATCAAAAGACATAATTACCCTTGGCTCCTAAAATGATTAAAATGCCCTTGCCACCACTTTGGCGACATCAAGGCCATTTTGACCTCAATCTATTTCCACCAAAAGACCAAAGCCATACTCCAAGGATAATCACTAGCTAAGTAGAAATAGATCACAACAAGTAACGATTGTCTTTGACCAATAAAGCGAAATGATCAAAATACCTCTCTATGTCCACCCATAGTCAAGGCTGGTCAAAAGGCACCATCACCTCTAACATTTGCAAGAAATTTAGGGGCATTTAGATCTTTTTAAAGTACAATTGCATGGCATTGTGTGCTTAAGTGTTAATATTACTTGATTGATAGTGTGTGCATACGTTGGTGCTTAGTTGAGCTATTTTGAATACATGGAGTATTCGTTTTGGCTTGCTTCAACTGTTCTTGAATGGTTGGTGTATGCCGGGTTACAATTCGAGCATGGTTTAGTGCGTGGATACTCTTCGAGCGACAAGTGCATGCTTTAGAGAATGTGTATGTATGTATTTTGGTGTTAATGTTGATTACTTCGTGAGCTTTAAGCGTGCATTGCTTTTGTATAAAGTTTAAGTTTAGTCTTACGTTAGCGTTACTAGTCTAGTGTATATATTAGTATTGTAGTACAGTAGTAGTTATAATAGTATATTATTAGTAGTAATATATTGTGTTAGGTTGTATGATTTTATATTAAGTATTATAGTAATATATTAATTGTATAGAGTTAGTAAGTAGTATTAGTGTATTAGTAGTAATATATACATGCATATACCTGCATATACATATATATATATATATATATATATATTAGTAGATATGATATTATATTAGTCTAATAATGTAATAATTATGTAGAGATGGTAATATAGAACTACTATATTAGTGTTAGTACCATCTTATCTTTAGAAACACATGCACCTCACATGCAGACTTGCACATTTTTCATTTTCGCCCACACGACACAGCACAAGAGCAGCACCAAGAAGGGAAGAGGGAAATGAGAAAAGATCAAACTTAGCAAATCTCCTAGCTCACTAACCCCTTCGGTCAAACCCATTGACCTTTCAACCTTTAAAGCCTTATCCACTAAGCATTTCACCTCACCAAAAACAGCTCACACGAGCCGAGGAAAAAAAAAAACGCAGCATACATTCACATCACAATACGGGAACGAGCTCAGCACCTTTGAAAGCCAACGAGCTTAAATTTTTATTTTTCCTTCTCTCTGTCATGTTACCCTCTGGACCCCAGCCCCACACACACATTAAGCACAAGCTTTTTCGCTCACATCAGCTAAGCAAGACAATAAACACGTTGAATAGAAAAACAAATAAGCTCATCTCACTTGTTCATTTTGTTGGCTGCAGCAGGAGACATTCTTTTTAGCTGACATCTACACACCAGCTAAGCTTACTTCTGGAAGCTAGGAGAGCAAGAAGCCAAGGAAAACAAGCTGATAAGGATGCTGGAGAGAGACCGAGAGAAAAGGGAGGCAGCAGCTATTTTGATATTTTAATTCATCTTCATCTTCTTTTGGGGGAGACACGCCTCTCTCATTTTCTCTGACACAATCTTCACCCATTAAAAACACACACTCAATCACACACAAAAACACAAGATTCAAGCTATTTGGAGGAGATTTAACAACATACCCACTTCACACACAAAAACACAAGATTCAAGCTATTTGGAGGAGATTTAACAACATTTGGAGAAAGATTTTGCAAGCTTTGTAAAGGAACTAAGTAAGGATATGGGGAACACTCTAAACTTCACTTTATCCTTGTAATTTCTATGTTAGCTTAGATTATTTTAGGGTGTTGAATACTTGATTTATGGGATAATTATTACACTCTTTGTATGGGTTTGAATGATGAAGCAATGCTTTGTTCTTTATGGTTTCAATGATTATTTCTCATTCATTCTAAGTGTTTGATTAAATGTCTCTTAGAAAGCATATGTTATTTCATAGTTTGCTTGTTCTTTATAGCTTAAAAATGCTTTTCTAAGTATGTCAATGTGTCAGAATTAGGGTTCTTCATGAGAGAGGGCGTTAGCTATAATCATGTCTTTGTGCTTGCGTTATTGCCTCAATGGATGAAAGCATTCTGTATTATTCATACATGTGAGTTATGATTCAATTCTATGGTTTCAAATCAACTTGTCATGAGTTATCTTGAAGTTTCCCTTTTGAGCTTGTATGGAATTGAGCTTTAAATGCTATGTTTGCTTGATGCAATGCTTGGTTGATTGTTCACAATCAATGTTTAGGCTAGGTTGAGGGTTCTTTAGTTTTAAATCCAACTAATAAGGCTCTAACTAGTTTAATCCAACTTAGATAGACTAGGTCTTAGTTTTAAATCCAACTTGTTGACTAAATATTCATTATTGATATTGATGATGAAAATTTTGATCATGTTTTGATCAAATATGCTCTATTGATTTTAACTAAATATGATAATTTTACTAAAAGCATCTTGTGACTGTTAAATGTGCATTATAAAGATAGATGCTCGGAAGATAGAAGAAATGAGCCATGAAGAAAATAAAAGATTATCTACCAAAGAGCTCAAAGCTTGAAGAAAAAGTTAATGAGAAGTCATAAGGTGGAGAAGAGGTGTCATAAAGGGTGCCGAATGTATTGCTCTTTTGTGAATTACCTTAAAATCATAAGTAAAAGCTCAAGCTTCACATTTTCATGATACAAACATTTTAAAATATCATGAACATTATTTTTCATAAAATGCAAAACTTGTTTGAATGCATACATAGCATAAAATTCTTTAAACACGTGTTTTGAAATGGTTCTAAGTTTTGAAAAAATACTTACAAAGTGTTTGGAGTTGATTTGGTTTATGAAAACTAATTAAAATTTATTTGAAAGCTATTTTAGGCTTGTTTGGCTTTGCTTCAACATTTTGGAGTGGTCGGACTCCCTTAGCAAGTCGACTAGCTAACCAGGGGGTGGCCCAGCCAAGACAAAAGGGCAAGAGTTAAGCCGGACCCCCTAGCCGGTCGACCGGCTAGAAGGCGTCTATCCTATTTAGTGAAGCAAAAGGGCAAGCCGGTCAACCACTGAGTGGGTTCTGCGTCAAATGTACTAGCCATTTTATCACTATTCGGCCCCAATTTTCACTCTCTTCTTACCTACCAAAGCCCTAACACCAAAGTCTTCTGAAATACTCATTCAAACATATTCAAAATCAAAATCCAAGCTTGTAGAATCTGAGATCATCATTTTATTGTTGAAATCTTTGAGCTATACTTGTGAAATCTTTGAGCTTTCAAAAGTTTTATTTGCTATATCTACATGTGAGAAGAACTATTATATCTTAATCCATTTTACTATCCTCTTGATTGTATACACACTCAAATAGCTTGAAAATCTTGTGAGAACATTTGCTAAGCGTTCAAAAAGTAGGGAAATGTTAAAGAGGGAATCTCTTGGGTTTTTTTAGAGAGGGTCTCAAAGAGTTGTAAAACTTGGTTTGTGCTTTACCACGATCTGAAGGAGCATTTTAGTAGAGTTGTTGAAGTCCTAAGGGAAGCATCTTTGGGCGATAGACATAGACATGACCGAACCACCTAAAAATCGTTTGTTCTCATACTCTCGTATTCTTCATTTACATTACTTGCTTGCATTGATATCTTTGTGTTTGATATATTGCTTAAAAGATATTGTTTGATTTGTTGGTGAATTTTTAAATACGAAAATTGTTAGATATCTTAATTTAGCTCCCTCCTTAAGATATTTGCACCTACACAACTATGATTTTTTGGTAAATTTTTAAATATAAAAATTGTTAAATATCTTAATTCACCTCTCTCCTTAAGATATTTGCACTTACACAACTAATGGTCTAGACTCTAAGTTCAAATCAACCGGTACTGCCTAAAAACTCTAAAATGCTAGCCCAAAAACCTTAGGCCATAAGGACCATGCTACACTCTAGGGGAGCTCACCTAGGTATAGACTCATATCGAGGCCTTTAAGATAATATAGTGGCTTGTTAGGACTTCCAGAAATAAGAGTTAGTTTTCCCTTTTAATCCATCACTTATACCTCAACGAAAGAGTCTAATAGTTCCCACAATCAAGTATGATTCTTCCTAAGCCTCAATTATGTTAACCCCTTTAGGTAGTTTGAAATCCCCTTTTCCCATATCACACACACACTTTTCAGCTTTATAGTCTTGTAGTTTAGATTTAAATTGGAGCTCCACTCAATCCAAAACCCAAAAAGATTAGTAGATTAGGTTTCTTTTCAGTAGTTTCCTAGGACACATAGCTTAAAACCATTCCCTATTTTCACCTCTTTGTGGACACGACCCCGTACTTACACGCTTTGCTACCAATGACCCATGCACTTGCGGGCTAATTTTAAGACTTTATGCTTTACACATCACTTGTGCTTTATGCAGTAGTTATAAGCATCATACTACATGTCGTCCCCTTGCGTATAGAAACCCCTAATCTAGTGGTTATTCAAATAGTGCCCCTTATAGTCATATGCCCTTGCATGCATCTACATCTAGTTTTCATGATTATAGGATCCCATATCATGCATTTGGACCTTGGGGTCAAGATAACTCTTCCTTCTATCCATCTTCTAGCTTTGAGTATTCTCCTTCTATACCATTTCCCACTTACTCTTACTTCGAGTTTTTTAATGGTTATGCTTATAGTGAACCAAGTCAAGATGCTTATCATTTCTGCTCGGTTGAGCCTTCTTCCGTTAGGTCTCCTTCACAAGAGGAGCTAATATTTGAATAACTCTAAGCTCTAGCCCGTTGTAATGCTCAATTCATCCAATCCAATCAAAAGAGACTAGATTGGATAATGGAACAAAACCATTATCTAGTCCAGTGCTTCAAAAGAAAAGTTAAGGATGAGTAATCCATTCAACCCGTAAGTGAGTATGTTAAAGTACCTTTTGACCAGGTTGATGGGATGGGAGTGAGACCTATGGATGAGGTGATTAGGAGTGAAAATGATGATGTTCGGAAGAGAAACATAGAGAGAGAGGTTGATAGAGAATCTGCAGCTTGTAGCGAGGAAGAAGATGAGCTTGATAGTGCTTTGGCTTTGATGACTTTGGGTATATTTTAGAGGAAATGGTATCTTATCCTCTCGTGCTTTCACCGCCTCCCATTGGGTCAAGTGAATCCTTTTTTCCCTCTCTTCCCATATTGCACACACGTTTGAAGGATGATTTTGTTGTTCCTTGTACTAAAATTGATTTCAAGTCTATATTTAGGGAGTTGAGAATGCATACTTCCCTTGAACATTTATGTTTATATGATAAGGAGCCTTTTCAGTCCCATTTACCCTCTCCACCCGTGTCCACCCTTTGTAAGGAGTTAGAGCGATCCTTGTTTGACTATGCCATATCTGAAGAGAGGAGAAGTCTAGTGCTTCTATGACCTTTTGTTGGCTAAATCTGAATATGTACTCTCATTTCAATAAAATAACTATTTTAAAATAAGATTATAACAAACAGAATATAAGAGTAATACATTTTCATCAAGTACATTATGAAGCCAAAAGCCAAATGTCAATTCAGTGTGTCTGTGTACAATATGACATCTCTAACATGAGTATTTTTTTATAATATCATAATATTATAAATAAAATTCAATAATTTTAAGTTGGTCACATTTTTTTTATCTTATTAACAAATTTTTACCCTTATTTTTGCAATTTCTTTCAAAAATACTCTTATTTTCAAAATGTTTTTTAAAAATACTCTTTTTAGAGTTTCGAACTCCTTTTTGGAGAATCAATCTCTGTTTTGTGCCTTATTTTACCACTTTTGACAGTTGACAGATATTTTGGCATTTAAAATTTTCGAAAAGTCAGTACAAAAGCTGGTATTTCGGAGTTTCAAACTCCAAAATAGAGTTTCAATATCTCAAAGTAAGGAATCTCGCTGTGTCAGAAGGGCCAAATTCCAAGACTGAATCTCCTTAAAGGAGTTTGAAATCCCATTTACGAAGTTTGAAACTCTGAGAAGGGTGTTTTAAAAACGCTTTAAAAAAAAGTATTTTTGAAAGGTTTGAAAAAAAAAAAAAAGGGTTAAAAAAAAAATCCGCCTATCATTACAACGCCGAATTCTTTCCCGATGTAGAATGCTACCACAGAACTTGAAAAGTTGATGAAGTATACAAAACGTTTTCTTTTATCAGGTTTTTCTTTTCTCCATTCAATGGCATCATTTACAGAAGTAAACCTTCTTCCGATGAGAAAAATCCAAACGTATATGGGGATGAAACACACAGAAGCTGATCGAATGAATTTACACATCAAGGCAGGTTTGGAGAAAGCGTAGGCTTCACCACTTTGTGCTCTCCACAGTCACTGATGTAAACAGTTTTAAGCGGCTTGTTCCAGATTGCACGGGCGTTTTTGGCTCTCCCATCGCCAAGGAACTCCGCGAAATCATTGTATTGTCGGATTCTGTCCGATGGTTTATACGTGGGGATGGAAGCTATGCTTGTCACAACGTCCAAACCTGCAATATAATTCATTTACAGAGACTGAGAAAACTGAATTAAGCAGCAGCAAACATATTCCAGGTTTGAATATGCAACTACTGAGCCATTTGGACCACCTCTTAGTCTTCCTTTTCTACCAAGCAGTGGAAGAAAGCCTTCAGATTTTGTACTCCTGATGAAAAGTCTATTACCTCTGATAATTTTAAATGCTTCATGCTACTTTGACAGATTGTACTATGTTAGCATTTTTGGGTGTCATAACGAAGAATCAAACGCGAGAATAATAAATAATGGAAACAACGTTTCACGTGGTTCGGTGAAAGCTTGGTGATAATTTCACTATTAGAAGCACAAATACATAGTTGAGAGGCCCACGCTTGAGAGCCCTTACCCCCCAGTCATCTCGTCATGGACTGGCTTATTACAATAATCTAAATACATAGAGATCAGGTTTCCTAATTAGGTATAAGTTTTCTCAGTTAAATCCAAAAATGGGTAAAAAACAGAAATGTAGGGTCTTAGCTTCAAATCATCAAGCAATGATAAATAACTCTAATGACAAATATTTGCTGAGCAGTACTTAATAGTGCAAATTATGAAGGACAGTCCTGTAACTCTATTTCCAAATGTCATTCTAACAACTCTGGAAGTGCAAGGGAATAGAAAAACCTTTACTAGTTATATAAATTACATCTTGACTTTGATATTCCATTACATCTTGTTGGAAAAATTTTAGTGGTCTTTACAAATCACCAACTGGCAAAAATTAGTGAAGTAAATGGGTCTACATCATTTTACTCTAATATAAGCTTCTATATTATTTTAATACTTTCGTATCTTCCTTCAATTTTTGTTACAGACAACAAGAAAGAGTGTTTGTCAAATTAAAAGAAAGCATTTTGCCATTCTTGATTACCATTCTCACCAAACAAAGGACTTTATAACTGGAATATTGAATCATGATGAAAAAACGTTGAAAATTTAGATAGTTCTCTGCAGACTTCGCACTATAATCACTCAGTAACATCTTTTACTGGAGACTTGTAATTGGACTTTGACCTATTCCATGAATTCTTTTCTTGTCCAAATTGGGTTAATTTAATTCCAAATTCTTAGAAGCAAGACCACAAAAATACCAAATTGATCACAAATTCAAAAAGTACTAATTATATAAGAGAAATCTAGTGAGTTCTACTAAGAGTAGTTGCAGAATTAGTTAGAACTAAACCAATATTTCAAACACCAACATGATATTGAATGCAGAATATGTATGAGTTTACAAGTTACATGGCTATATCAAGTTTATGTCTACTAGCATAGCATTATATAATTCAGAAATATTTTGTCAAAAAGAATAAGAATATCTAAGTGTTGGTACATAATTATTTGAGCTGAGGTTCAAATTTCTGATTAATTTCCAACAACAATTGGTAGATGCCACACCCCTAAACTCAGGTTAATGAACGAGACTAATAATATAGGCATAACTAATAATTAATTAGGCTTTTAATCCTCTAGTCCAAAATGATTAACCCACGCTACCTATTTATAAACAATTCACAAATTATCCTGCAAATTGATGTAGGACATTTCAGTAGAAGAACTAAAAGTAGCACAAAATAAAACGGAGTAAAATGTGTCACTGCAAGAATAAGGGAGTAACTTGTTAAAAACCAGAAAATTTAAGTGCTGCAAGGCAATAAAACCCAAAGAATAACTCACCTTCTAGCACAGTTCCAAAAACAATGTTCTTATTGTCAAGCTGAGGACAGGGTCCAGGACCAGTAGTGATCAAGAACTCAACATTATGATAGTTGGGATTAAGCTTGAAATCATCATCATCATCATTCTCAGACATACACAAGGAAAGAACACCACCCCTTGAATGTTCCAGGAGGAAGGCCTTAGAATCAACCGTCTCAGTGTTCCTAACAAGATCCACCGGAGGCTTAACCTCTCCTTTGTCTCTCCGGCCTTGTCGGCCCGCCATGAAGAACTGTCCGGGGAATATCTTCTGAACCAGTGTGCCTCTGTATGTTGAGCCAGACGAGCCAGTGCACATTGCTTTGAAATTGGAAGCAGTTATGGGTACATGGTTGCCGTATAGGCCAAGAACAAGGCGGCCTAACGGCTCGGCATCTGCGCAAGAGGAGAGATCGTCGCCGAGTGTCCGGTTTTGGAAGTAGGTCGGGCAGATGCTGAAGTCCAGGAAGACTCTGTCTGTGATGGTGGTGTCTGGGGTTGGTGGGGTTGTGGAGAAGGAGAGAGGTGTCGGAAGGGAGGAGGTGGTGGAGAGGAAGAGGAGTGAGCGGCGGGTGAGGTGGAGGTTGGGTTGTGGTTTAGGGGTTTGTTGGTGGTGGGGGAGGAGAGGAGAGGAGGAGCAAGTGGTGGAGCAGCCCATGAGGACGTGTGCATGGTGGGGAGTAGTGGGAGTGGGAGAGTATAACCGTGAGGTGTTGTCTCAATTAATGCCACACGAGCTGAGAGATGTGGGGACTGGTTGTGATGATATTTTTAGATGGATTTCTGGATAAGATAAAGTACATTTTTCATCTGAAAATTTATTGATTCTTTTTTTCATATAGAAAATTGATGTTGCCCAAAAAAAAGAAAGAAAAAATCTTTCTTGGATTATTTGCATTATTATGCAGATTTTATGAAGATTTCTCACGGAGCGAATCATGAAAAGATGCAGAAAACAGAAGATGCTCGCCACCGTTGAAAAAAATTTATATGGGTCTAAGTCGATCCCTTTTATGTAAAAAGAAATAGAGAAAACAAGTTTGTACGATCATTATTTAGGATATACAATTTGTTTTTCCGTAAAAGAAATTGTGCTATTGTTTACTTTACGAGTTTACATCGTGATGACTCACACATTAATAATTAGTTTCAAATAAGAGAGACCATTATTTCGGGCTTATTGACCACTGTATGCTACTTGCTTTAAATACGAAAAAACTTCGTTCTCAATATACAAAATATTATATTATCTACGTTTAACATTGCTTGGTTGGTCTTCCACATTTCCATCATTTCTGGTGATTTTTGTGAAGTTTGGCTCCTGGACTTCGTCTTTACTTGCACTGGTTTCTAATGGACATACTGCAGTTAAGGTTTCTTTCACTTTTTGGGTCTTTCTCTAGGTCCGTTAGTTTCTTTTGGGCTTTGTCCCAAAGTTATAATTTCCTAATTTGGGCTCGACTTGTTTAGGCTCATCTAGATGTATTTTTCTTTTCGTATAAAATAATAATTTTGCAGGGCATGCGTATTTATTATATAAACTGATGCTTGCTGTGAGATCTTGACTTTTGCTCTGTTTGGTATTAGCTCGTTATAGGATACTTTTTTGAATTACAAAAAAGTATGATTTCATTTGAATTCTCATAAGATATTTGTGATAAGCTATCTTATTTATAATTATAAAAAATAAGATAAAAATAAATTACTTATATCTTATAAAATAAAAAGAATGATCCGTTTTGAATTTTTATGAAATACTTACGATAAGATATCTTATATCTTATAAGATAAACACTACTAGAAACTGTTAAATTTGAGACGGAAAATTTTTGTCTCAAATTGAGACGCATTTGAGATGGAAATTGTCCGTCTCAATTTGAGACGGAAATTGTCCATCTTAATTTGAGACGGAAATTTTTCTTCTCAATTTGAGACGAATTTGAGACAGAAACTTTGGAGTAAATTTTCTAATAAATTAATACAAATTTGAGATAAAATATGAGTCGGAAATTTACGATGGAAAAATTTTCCGTCTCAATTAGAGAGAGAATTTTTGGTCTCAAAATTTGAGACTAGGGTTTTGAGACGGAAAATTTCCATCTCAAATTCCGTCTCAAATACATTTGCAGACGGAATTGTGTAAGTTTGAGACGGAAATTTCCTTTTCAAATTCAAAAATTTTTTATAGCAAAAGAAAGACAGTAAACATTGTCGGATTTGAGATGGAATTTGAAACTAAAATTTTCGGTCTCAAATTCAAAAAATTTTTATAGCAAAAGAAAGACAGTAAACATTGTCTCAATAATAAAAACATCTTATGATAAGCTCATTCCAAACACAGAATTTATGTAATTATTGAACTCTCAGATAATTTTGACGCATAATAAATAATTTGGCAAAATCCTTTCACCGTCTAGTGAAAATGAATTAATTTTTTCCTTTAATTACTAGCTAATAATAAATTTATGGACCGCAATGAAGCAAAATATTGCTTCCATTTCTATAAGACTGAAATATTAAGGAATAATATTGCAAACTATCTCTAATCTAAGTAATGGTGTCAAAGGCGTTGCTTTCGCACTTTCTCCCTTATGTTTTAGTGCTGGCTATACAATACTCGATATGTTTTGCATGCCAATTATGTAGTAGATTGGATTGCTTGTGCGATTATGATAGGTCATTTTTTTTTTACGACTGATACTCTGTTTTTAGAGTTATGATGTATTGTTTATCAAAATTTTGATCTTTTTGTACTATATTATTATTTATGTAAAATGTATTCTTATGTGACGGAAAAAGTAAAATAATAGTGAGAATGATCTTCATCAAGTGACATTTATTTAGGCCAATTCCAAACGTAGGCTCTTAAGGATGCAAAATCTTGAAATTAATTAGCTTCGACTTCTCGAATGAAATTTCCTTTTTCTGGGAGCGTCTACATTTTGGTTCTGTTTTCTAACAGTATTTTAATTAGTATTTAATATTTTGATTTAGTCAAAATACTATTTTGTTTAATTTTTATTGTTCGGTAAGATAATGTTTTAAGTAGTGTTTACATTTAAAATAGTGTTTCAAGTAGTGTTTTTCAAAAGCTAATAATATTAACGTTTTAGAATATAATTTAATGTTTCAACTTTTTTTGGCAATCTCACCCTTATTTCAGTAATTTTTTTGGCAATACCAGAAACCTACTTTACACTTTTATATTTTCTTTCACAAATATAAATCTAAATAACAAAAATTTCAATTTCAATTTCTATCTACATCAAAATATACCAGAACAGTGCAAGTTTTATTTGTCCACATATTTTTTTTGACAAATAAAAATTCAATTAATTAAAAGATATTTCTATAATAAAAATATTTTTATAATATTAACAAACCTAATATATCAAAAATAATTTTTTTATACTTTAATAGTAAAATATATTTATAGAAACATATATTCAATTACAAAATATATATTCAATTATAAAATAAATTATCTTATTTCATGAATAGTAATAACAATTATAGTTATTATAACAATGATAATGTGATACTAATGTTTTTTTACGTTATTCTACATTCAACAACTAATTCAACAGCTAATTTATCGAACACATTATATTCAATCAATTAACTGAACAACTATTCACTAACAAGTAAAATTCAACCGCTATCAATTATCCAAACCACTATCAGCTATTTAAATAACTATCAGTTACTCTAACTACTGAGTTCGCCGAACATGCCCTTAATTTGTGACTTCCTAAACCTAGGGAGTCATATATATATATTTGCCTCCCTATTCTAGTGATCCAAAGTTTCAAACTAATAAATTAAATTTTTTTAAATAAAAAATTTAATACCACAGAAATTTAGATAAAGTTCATATTAATAGTTAAAAATAGTGTTAATAACTATATAGTTCTAGCGTAGCCACTAATAATCCAAAATATTAAAATAATGTGTTAGCTAACATAAGAAGTGTTGTTGAAATTGAGTTAGAGATTTAAAAAAAGAAATCTTAAAACAAGAGAATATTTCGAAAGTAAAACTAATATAAGGAATCCTTAATTTTTTTAAAAAATAGATCTCTATTGTAAGGAAAAAATTAAAAAAGAAAGAAAGAAAGAAAGATAAGGTGTTAGAGATGGCTTGGTAACAAAGTTTCTATAGTTGTTTGTTGCTTTCTTCTTCTTCTTCTTCCTTCTTTTTTTTTTTTTTTGTACTTTTTACTTTTTGATCTTTTTATATTGTTGCAGGGAATACGATCCTTGTGTGAACAGAATATTTTTATGTTCCTCAAAATTGTGTCGTGAAAACTCAAAGGACACCCTTGTTGTGCTCGCGGATTTTCTAGGACTCTCCATTAGAGCCTTCCACCAGGCGTCTGTCTCATATAGGCGTGTGAATATTTTGTACTTTTTATATATTGACGTTCATGTTTTTTTCCTTTTATTTATTTAGTTTTCCTTTTTCAATTTTGGGTGGGGTAAATGATAGTGATATTAATCTCATCCCTACGTGGTGCGTATCGTACTTGTGTAAGTGGTTCCTATAAAAAGGATACAACAAAGATTGCATACCGACTCCTAAAGCATCTTGTTCTTCAATTAGCCTCGTCCAACTCGGCGTCTTGACCAAGTCTGGCCTAGATATTTCCGATAAGTTGAACTAAAATGTGTAAAAATGTAGGAAAAAAAAAAAGTATTCGTTAGTTATCATTGTGGCTGGTTTTTTTTTTTTTTCTCTCTTTTTCTTGTTTTCCTCTCTCAAAATTTAGAAATAGGTAAGTCGCATCCAACTTTCAATGGTTTATTATAAATATGTCTCAAAATTTAGAAATAGGTAAATAGCATCCAACTTTCAATTGTTTATTATAAATATGTCATGAAACTCGAAACACCCCTTGTGTTTTTAAAAACACAATTATACTTAGTCTTCTGTCACGATCTTTGACAAATTTAACAGCATGTTTTGCAAACGTGATAGAAATGCGGTATAAATGCTTCTTTTTTTTTTTCTTACATAAAAGAAGGGGATAAATTGCATCTAATCCCTCTGTGCTTTGCAATAAATACTTGATAACCCTTTATATTTTCATAAATATATGATATCCCCTTGTTTTCAAGGATATATTGGATATTTTATTTTTGTTTTCATTAGGAAAAACTAACGACTTTACCAACCGTGACAATTGTTTGCTAGTTTCAAAAATCAGCAGGGGGACTCCATGCCTATTTTGAAGCTATAAATAAGTAACTTACACCTATGACAAACTACAAGGGGACATGGTGCCTTTTATTCTTTAAAAATTAAAGTATTTTGTTTTTATTTTCATTTTCTAAATGATTAAAAACTAACAACCTATTTTTCCAACTTTAAGAAATAAAAAAGTGGTTTTCTCAACTTGTGACAGTAGGTTGTCAAAACTTTTATTCGCATCTTAGTAAAACACTTATTAAATTTTTAAAAACCAAAACACTTAATAATTATTTAGAAACCAATATTAACTTAACAAAATTATTTTTGAAAGCTAAATTATTGAAATTAAAATTACTTCTAAGAAATTTTTTTCACAAAATAAAATATTTCTTAAAAAGCATTTTTCAGAAAATTAAAATTATTTTTGAAAATATTATATTTTTAAAAATTAAAACTAAGGTTAATTTATGGAAATTTAAATTTGGAAAAAATAGTTCTACCCTTGTCAGAAAAAAGTAGTTTTGATATATTTAATTTTTAAAAAATATTACCAAATTTTTAAATTATGTTCACAGGAACATATTTTTTAATAACTTAAAATTATTTTAAAATTATTCTTAAAAAAAACTATTATAAAGTAATTCTAAAAAATAAAATTAATTTCTAAAGATAAATTATGGTTCAAAATAAAAATAATATTAAAAATCCAGATTATTTTGAAAATAATTTTTCAAAAAATTGACATATAAATATAATGAAATTACTTTTAAAATTTTTAAAATAAGATTTCAACTGCATCTAGTTGATATGGTGTGATTTAGAGTGGAGAAATGAATTGCGTGATAGTCTGGGGTTACTAAAAGGAGAACTTTAGAGCACGAAATTTTTATTTATGTAAAAAAAATTGGAAAACGACCAACGCGGTTTTTAAATATCAAAGTGCTTTCTTCTTTGTTTTTAAAGTTTTAAAAGTTGAAATAATTTGTTTGAGTCATTTTTAAGAGAATTTTTAAATAATGACAAATTAAAAAAATCAGATTAATCAAATCAAATTTGAACCCTTTTTAAAAAATAAAAAATCTTGAGAGTTGTTTTACATCATGTAGGAAGTAGCTTTTGTTTCTAACTTTTTCATAAAAAATACCATCCATATTTTAAAAAATATAATATTATTCTCAAAATAATTAAAAGTTTAACACATAAAATTCTAGGTTAAATAATTACTAACTAGTTCAATCCAAAATTCTTCACTTAAAAACTCTTTGATTTAACAGCTAAAATTTCACGGCCAACCTAAACAAAACCTACTGCTAACTAATTAGAAAGCAAGCCAGCAACACTTTTCGGATATTCCCCTAAAAGTGGGAGAGGAATTGATTTGAGATTGCAAATTTTGAGCTGTTCGACAATAGAAGAAAATTAGAAGGTTGAACCACCTTTTTTCGTTTC
This sequence comes from Cordia subcordata, assembly GCA_028554755.1. NCBI lineage: Eukaryota > Viridiplantae > Streptophyta > Magnoliopsida > Boraginales > Cordiaceae > Cordia > Cordia subcordata. The sequence continues at coordinate 14,493,646 of JAPTOF010000008.1, forward strand.
TTTTACTTCGACATTTTCCCTTTGATGGGTATTCCCGACCTTAGATGATTTTGGTCGACAAATCCTCCTGGTTAGGTTGCCGACTTACAAAATGAAGCCCCCGATCATATCGTTAAGTCTATAACTTGTACCCATGTACAAGAAAAATGAATGTTTTTATTTGTTGTTAATAATTAATTATATTTTTACTGTTTATATAAGATTATAAATATATTTATAAAGTTTAATTATTAATAAATTTTTAATATTAGTCATTTTTTATAAAACAACATATTGATTATTGAATGCAAAATGAGAAATAATATCATCTGAGAAAAGGAAATGACTAAAAGACAAATAATATATTTATTGAAGTTTAAGTCATTTTTTAAAAGTAATTTAATATAATTATGATTGTGGCATTGAATGATAACAATGGTCTACTTTACACAATATATAAATATATATATATATATATATATATATATACACACACACACATACATGCATACATGATAAGATAAATAGGGCTGTAACTATTTGTAAATGACTGTCACTTATTGATAGGTCATATTAGCATTTGTTCCCTATGTTTATTACAACTGGCAGAGTTAGTTACTGAGCTGTAAATATCTGGAGTAGAGCCAGTTATAGAATAAGCTCTCCAGACATGTATAAATACTACATTCCATTGTAAACTGAGTTGATGAAAATGAAAGATATTTTCTCTGCAAATACTATTCTCTTCATGGTAATCAAAGCTAGGATACTTTTTTCGAAACCCTAGGTTTCAAAATTCATCAAACCCTAACAATTAGGGCTTCGATCTTCTTTTTCTACCATTCTTCTCTATCAGCGATCTCATCAGAGGTTCAAAATTCATCAAACCCTAACAATTAAGGCTTCGATCTTTCTTTTCTACCATTTTTCTCCATCGGCGATCTCATCGGAGGTGTCGTACAGCTTCTCTCTCAGCTTGCGAAGTGTTATTTTGCTTTTCTCCAGTTTTGTACCTTTGTGCGATTCAGTTTGCATCATCTGCTTCAACTGGATACAAATGGCAGCTTCATCAACAGACTCTCTTCCTTCTGGCTTGAAGTTTGTTGTTCAGAACTTTAATTCTTTGGTTCAAGTGAAGCTTGACAGCAACAATTATATTATCTAGAAATCACAAATTCAAAGGATCTTCAAAGCTAATCACCTGCTTGTTCATCTCCTAGGCAAATCACCTTGTCCAGCTGCAACAATCTTTGATTCTTCTGGTAAAGATGTTCCAAATCCTGCGTATGAGACATGGATTACTCTTGATGAACATATTCAAAACTGCCTATTTGCTGCTATTTCTCCTTCTCTTCTGCCTCTTGTTTTACATCTTAACACTGCATGCTTTATGTGGCATGCACTGGAACAAAGATTTAGTAGTTTAAGTAGGTCATATGTGCATCAAATCAAAAATAAGCTTTTGAACTTGGCAAAAGGCACAAAATCTATGCAAGCATATCTTGATGAAGTAAAAGTCCTCACTGATAGTCTTGCTACCGTTATTGAGATTGTTCAAGATAAGGATCTTGTTCTATACACCCTCAAAGGGCTTTTATCAGAGTATGAGACCTACAAAGCCAATATCAGACTTCAACCTACCAAAATCACTGTTCCAGAACTTAATACCTTACTTCTTGCAGAAGAACACAACTTCCAAATCACAAAAAAGCCTACTAGTTCTAAAACCGGTTCAGCCTCAACTTCAGTTGATGTTCATACTCTCTTGTACACTAATACTAGCCAATCTAGAGGTGCACAGAATAATAATAGAGGTAGAGGTAGAGAAAGAAACTTCAATCAACAAGCTAGAGGAGGTGGTGGTAAAGGCAGAGGCTTTGTCAATAGAGGAGGTTTCACTCAGTCTCCATCTTCTAGTCCAGCCTCAGCCTCTGGCTTATTGTCAATACCACAGACTCAAGCTCCATCTGGCTATGTATATGCTCCTAGTACCAAGGTTTTTTGCTAAATTTGTGATAAACCTAATCATGTTGTAAGAAACTGTTGGTACAAGATGGATTATGACACCTATGGACCAATTCCAACTGAGAAGCACGCCTACACAACCTAATTTGCACCATTAGCTTCCTTCTCTAATGCAAATTGAATTCTGGACTCAGGGGGAAATACTCATATCACTGATGATTTGGCCAACTTGAGCACCCACTCTCCATATCAAGGCAAGGACACTGTGACAGTTGGAAGTGGGCAAACTGTTCCAATCAATAGTCTTGGTTCTGGTATACTGTCATCCTCTTCTATAGTTTTTTCTCTTCACAATGTTCTTTATATTCCTCAAATATCATCAAATCTTATATCTGTGTCTAAATTCACTAAGGATAATAACTGCTCTCTTCTTTTTAACTCTAAAGAAGTACTAATCCTTGATAATGACACTCATCAAATACAGTCCAAGGGCTTTTGTAAGAATGGACTGTATACTCTTCCCTCTAGCTCAGTTCTTGCCAAGTCTTCTCCATTTGTTTCCCTCAGTTGCACCACCAGTTCAAGTTTCTCTTCATCTACTCTCTGGCATCAAAGGCTTGGACATCTAGCAAAGAAACTCACTCTAGTGTTATCTTCCTTACTGAATGTAAAAGTAGACAATAAAAATGCTCAGTGTAATGCTTATGCAGTAGCTAAGTCTCATAGGCTTCCTTCTAAGCTGTCTGACACTATTACTACTAAGCCATTTCGGATTGTACACTCAGATATCTACGGACCTTCCCTTTATCATCTTGTAAACATTATAGATATTGCATTCTATTCCTGGATGATTGTACTAGATATACATGGTTTTATCCTTTAAAGTAGAAGTCAGATGCATTTTCTGCTTTCGTGATGTTTAATACTATGGTACAAACACAATTTCATGCTCAGATTCAAATATTTCGAAATGATAATGGGACAGAATATCTTAATTCTCAATTCAGTTCTTATCTTCAATACCTGGGAACCATTCATCACACCACATGCCCTTATACCCCAGAACAAAATGGAAAAGTTGAAAGAAAACATAGACATCTAGCAGAGACAGCCATTGCCTTAATGAATCAAGCCAATCTTCCTTCCTGTATACGACTTGAAGCATTAGCTGCAGCAAATTTTCTAATCAATAGAGTACCTACCCCTGTGCTTCTCAACAATTCACCATATGAGGCCCTTTTTTCTACTATCCCAGACTATTCTATGTTGAGAGTCATAGGTTGTCTCTGTTATCCTTGGCTCAGGCCATATACCAAACATAAACTGTAACCTAGATCATTACCTTGTGTTTTCCATTGGTTATTGTTCCACAACAAAAGGTTACAGATATCTAGAGCCAAAAACAAATAAGGTGTTTGTGTCTAAGCATGTACAATTTCAGGAATCTATTTTTCCTTTTGCCTCTACAACTACTTTCGCTCCTCTATCTTCATCTCTATTTCCTGCACATTCCATGTCAAATCCAGGACAGTCAGCTGAGTTTGACTCTTTCCATTCCTTTCTTACTTTTCTACCTTCCTCAACATCTCAATTCTTTGGATCTCCAGAGCATACATTTGCTTCTGATTCTATTGCTATTTCAAATACTTCATCAAATAGTCTCACTGCAAGTTCCTCTCATTCCACATCATCAACTCTACCAACAGAGTCTCATCAACCACAATCAGTGTCCTCACCATTACTGTAAAGTTAATGTTCTTCTCCTTCAAGGTCATCCTCCCAATCTCATCAGCCAGGACATCAACTTCCAACTTCTACTTCAATTTCCTCTAACATATCATCCCATCCTACTTCTTTTCATCCTATTCTCACTAGATCCAAGACTAGGAGCTTAAAACCTCCACTTTATAATCTTTACTCTACATTGTCTTCTCTCCCACAAACAGAACCTACTACTTATAAACAAGCCAGTTCTTCTCCCTACTGGATCCAAGCTATGAAAGATGAATTTGCAGCCTTACTGAACCAGCAAACATGGTCACTGGTTCCTTTGCCTCCATCAAGATAGCCCATTGGTTGTAAATGGGTATACAAAATTAAAAGACATGCAGATGGCCCTATTTCTATATACAAAGCCAGACTGGTAGCAAAAGGTTTTCATCAACAAGAAGGTTTGGATTATATTAAAACCTTCAGTCCAGTGGTTAAGACACAAACAATAAGAATTGTTCTAAGTTTGGCTTTCACAAACCACTGGAATCTAAGGCAACTAGATGTATCCAATGCCCTTTTACATGGCTCACTCACTGAGGAAGTCTATATAACTCAACCTCAAGGCTTTGAAGACCCTGCTTACCCTAACTTTGTGTGCAAACTTCATAAGTCACTCTATGGTCTTAAGCAAGCTCCAAGAGCTTGGTATCAACTACTTGCGTCATTTCTCATCAGCTTGGGATACTTCTGTAGTACTTCTAATAATTCTTTGTTCATCTAAAGGTCCTCCACTTCTATAACATTTGTTCTAGTCTATGTGGATGATTTAATTATCACAGGGTCTTCTTCAAAAGCTATCACAACTCTTATCTCTTCACTAAGCAACAGGTTTGCAATGAAAGATCTTGGCCCACTAACCTATTTTCTGGGCCTTGAGGTCTGTAGAACTTCAGAAGGCTTGTTATTACGTCAAAGCAAGTATGCTCTTGATCTACTGCAAAAATCAGGCATGGTAGACTATAATGTGACTAATGTTCCATCTATTTCTAAGGCTTCTACGTCTGATCAAGCTCCTTATTCCAATCCAACACAATTCAGGAGCATTGTTGGAGCTCTTTAATATCTCACAGTCACTAGACCAGATATTTAGTTTGTTGTGAACTCCATTTGTCAACATATGCATCATCCTACATAGTCTGACTTCTATGCCCTCAAGAAACTATTGAGGTTTGTCAAGGGCACATTTTCTCATGGACTTGCTCTGAAGCCTACATCTTTTCACCTCATTGCATTTTCAGATTCAGACTCGAGAAGTGATTCATTGGACAGAAAATCTACTACTGGCTTCTGTATTTTTCTAGGTCAAAACCTATTTTCTTGGTCCTCAAAGAAGCAGCCAACTGTAGCCAGGTCATCTACTGAAGCTGAATATAGGTCTATGGCATTTACTGCAGAAGAATTGAAGTGGTTAACCTACATATTAACTGATCTTGGTCTTCCTGTTTTAGTGCCTACTCTACACTGTGACTATATTTTAGCTATTGCATTAGCTAACAATCCTGTTTTTCATGCTAGAACCAAACACATAGAAATTGATTATCATTATGTTATGGAACAAGTTCTAGCAAAATCACTTCAGCTTTCCTATATTTCTACAACAGACCAAATTGCAGATCTGTTCACAAAGTATCTTAGCCAACCAAGGTTTCTGCAGCTCAAAGCCAAGCTTCACATGGCATCCCCTGCTTAGCTTGAGGGGGGCTGATAAGATATATAGGGCTGTAACTATTTGTAAAATGACTATCACTTACTGACAGGTCATATTAGCATTTGTTCTCTATGTTTGTACAACTAGCAAAGTTAGTTACTAAGCTGTAAATATCTGGAGTAGAGACAGTCATAGAATAAGCTCTCTAGACATCTATAAATACTACATTCCATTGTAAACTGAGTTGATGAAAATGAAAGATATTTTCTCTGCAAATACTATTCTCTTCAATACATACATATATATCTCTATATATACATATATATCTATATACATATATATATATATATATATATACATACTTTAAGCAAAAGTTAAATTTTACAAAAAGTATTTATATTTTATCTTTACACACACACACACACATATACATACATACATATATACATATATATATATATATATATATATATATTCTCTGCAAATACTATTCTTTTTAATACATACATACATACATACATACATATATATATAAATAAATAAATATATATATGTTTATTTATATTTTATCTTTTCACACACACACACATATACATACATACATGTATACATACATATATATATATATATATATATATATATACTTTAAGCAAAAGTTAAATTCTAATAATCTTGATAAATGTAAGGAATGTAAATTAGAAAAACAAAATTGTTGTTGTAATAGTATAGAACAAGATAATTTAGAAGAAGAGGTAAATTTAGAGTTAGGAGACCAAGAGACAGTAGAAGAAGATTTATATTTACAAGATAGGATGAGTTATAATTTAATAACTCTGATAAATGTAAGGATAAAGATTCAGGTATATTGTAAATAAAAGAATCACCCTGGTGGGTTAGAGCAGAATTGAAACTAAATTCTGAGCACATATGTGTGAGAGAAACTTACTTACAGTCACCGAACCTTGTAGAAGAATTCAAGACGAGAGATGTATGGAAACTTGATTGTTTATTAATGAAAGGCTAATATCATGATTCGGTGCACAAGCCAGTCTTTCTTGTAACCTTGTCCTGCATAGAGCAAAAGGGGAAGCGAGTCCGACCAGAGGCCAAATTGGAGAGTGGCCCATATGGGACTAACACATGTCCATAAGCTCTTGATGCACAAGCGGTTCTCGTTGTTGATCTTGGCTGATACACCCAATCATTTATTAGATGTCTATACTATTCCTTTATTTATGCTCAAACTCTGTCAAAACATGGGCAAGCCGAGTTTGAGCACTTAGCATGAGTCGAGTAACTCTCATCCGTCTGTGCTGTGAGAACGAACATGCCATGCCTCCTACTCATCCTGCGGTATTGGGGGGTTAGAGCAGGATTATTCATATTGGCTTCATATATACTATCACCCTCATAACTACTTAGACTACATGGACTAGTAGGTGGAAATGCTTCATTATTGTCTTGCGGACGCCTGTTCGCCCTTACCGCAGGATGAGTATGAGGCATGTTCGTTCTCACAGCACAGATAGGTGAGAGTTATTTGACTCATACCGAGTGCTCAGACTCGGCTTGCCCATGTTTCGACAGAGTTTGAGCAGAAATAAAGGAATAGTATAGACATCTAATAAATGATTGGGTGTACCAGCTAAGATCAACAACGGGAACCTCTTGTGCATCAAGAGCTCATGGACATGCGTTAGTCCTATATGGGCCATTCTCCAATTCGGCCTTTGGTCGAACTAGCTTCCCCTTTTGATTAATTTAGGACATAACTATTATCTTTACACACACACACATTTACATACGTACATATATACATACATACATATATATATATACACTTAAAGTGTGTATATATATGTGTATATATATATATATATATACATGTATGTATGTATATGTGTGTGTGTGTAAAGATAAAATATAAATACTTTTTGTAAAATTTAACTTTTGCTTAAAGTTTTCAAAAGTTTAATATTAATAACAGTTATGTCTATAATATAGATAAAAGACACGAAACGAGTGTTATGTAATTTATGTAAGTATATATTTTTTAGTAATATAATAGGAAGAATTTTGCAAGATAGATGTGTATATATATACATGTATGTATGTATATGTGTGTGTGTGTAAAGATAAAATATAAATACTTTTTGTAAAATTTAACTTTTGCTTAAAGTTTTCAAAAGTTTAATATTAATAACAGTTATGTCTATAATATAGATAAAAGACACAAAACAAGTGTTATGTAATTTATGTAAGTATATATTTTTTAGTAATATAATAGGAAGAATTTTGCAAGATAGATGTGTGACAAGTAAATGAATATAAAAAAAAATGTCACATGACAAAATTTGGTATAATTTAATTTTTAAAGAAATTGCATTATGGTGAACGTGTGTGTATGTGTGTGTGTGTGTGTATATATATATATATATATATATATATATATATATATATATATATACTATATGTATGTATGTATATATGTATGTATGTATGTATGTATGTACACACGATTACAAAGACTTTTGGACTCGAGTAATCCTCTAAAAGAAATATTATTTGGGCTTATTAAACACGTAAGGATATAATAATCTAGATCTTCCTATGATTTATTTCGAGTGTATGGAACCTTCTAATAATTGTATTTCAAATTTTTTTCATAATTTCCGTCTAATTTAATTTTTAAATAAAGCACCATACTCTTAAAAAGGAAATTTTAAAAAAATTAAAGAAAGAGATAAGGAGAGAATTTTAATTATACAAGGGGATCTAACACACTTCATGTAAATTATAAAAAAAAATTATATATTTTATCCAATATAAAATTTATCAAACTTAATTATAAAAATGGCTTTTCCGCTAACTCAAATCTAAAATATGGGCAAGAGTTTATTTGGCCTAATTCTTAGATGTGCAGAAGTGCTTTCTGTCAATTTGAAAGGTGTAAACTTGCTTGACCAATTTTGAGAAGAGCTTTTACATAAAAACTAAAATTGAAAAAAGTTAAAAAATCAAAAACTCCAAACAAAATGTTTTTGAAAAAGCTTTCAAAAAGCTTTTTTGGCATTTTGTTAGAAATTGTATTTCTTCTTTCTTCTCAAAAATACTACTCCATATTTTTAAAAGTTTAATATTATCTTCAAAATAGTTAAAAAGCTCAATTCCTAAAATATAAAGTCAAATAATCAATAACTTTTATTCAAGATTACTTTTACCTATAACTCTATTACTAAAAATTTTACAGTTCAACGGCTAAAATTTCACAACTAAACAAAACAAAACCCAAATTTCTCTACCATATGACATACCACCTTCCACTTATTTAACCCTTGGATTAGATAGTGATCTAACGAGTAAAACATAAAAAGACATCAAGAAAAACAGATCAAGGGAAGGAAACTTCTCACTTATCTGATATTTTCTTCTTTTGGATGAATACTTAATTGATTAATAATCAACTTTTTCTTTCAATTTTGTGCGCACAACACTGCGAAGAACTTTAGGGTTAAGAAAACTGCATGTGACAACCACTTGGCCACATGAAAGCCCCTCAATAAAAACAGTTCACTAGGAACACTTTGCATAATTGCATTTGTCTTACTATTCATCGGGTTGAAATTTTAGAATTAACTAAGGAACCGACCACGTGATCCCCTCAAAGAAAGAGCTCATGTGCATCCATGTAATCGGGACAAAATGCTATGTCGAAGAGGAGAATTAAATAATTTATAATTATTAAATTTTGTTTATAACATTAAAAAAAAAAGCTCCTTTCTTTATGCAAAGAGGGTAGAATTCTACAAATTTGGAAATGTTGCTAACTTAACATTTATATTTCGACATAACAAAGCTTTTACTGTCTTTTTTGCACTTAGGCGCACAGGAAGATGTCTAATTAGGTCTTGATTTGGCTAATAATCGAAGCTTGAACCATTTACTCTTGATTTAGACGCACTTAATTTGGAGCCACAAAGAGAGCAGAAAAGAAAAATATCCTACTGCATATATACATCTGCTCATCTTCTGGGGCCTGCAAGATTTAGTTTAATGGGTGGACAACTATTATGTGTCACGCTGGTCAACTGCTTCTATTGATGACGAATATTGACCACTAGAGCTTCTCCTGTCTCTTACCTGGATGTTCAACACTTTTGAGATGTCATTTGCGAGTGTTGGACATTTTTGAGCTGGAATTCGGCTTCTTAGCTACTTGTCAAAAAAGTAAAATATATATTCATTTTTGTGTTTATTTTAAAAAATCACATTAAATTTTTTTATGATTTTAAAACTAGCTGATATTTTTTTTGAATTTTTTAAAATATTACAAATTTACCCCGTTATCTTTTTAATATTAGTGCGTATTTACTTATCAGATTTTTAAATCGATGGATAATCCCCTCTTATTTTGCGTTTTGAGATTTAAAAACTCATGACCTTATGTGTTTCGAGATTTAAAACTCATAACGTAACCTCAAAAGGGTAGAGCATATGACGAAGTACCAAAAGAGAAGAACTATGAAATGAGAAAGCAGGGAAAAGATGAAAATCTAATAGTAGGTCAGAAAATTAATACCAACCAACCATCCAACCAAGAGTATTCATTAATTATATTACACATGGTGCAAATTTTCTTTTACAATACTTCCCCAAAAAAAGAAAAATGGGGAAAATATCAAATCTTACAAGCAATGGTGTCTTCTTATTCTTCTTCAACATGGAAAACCATCGAATTTCTCCTCGATATCATCACCTCCGTCGAGGCGGCGGCTGCAGGCGAAGCAGAAGGCGAGGGATGCGTCGCCGTAGACATCAACGCCAAGCAGCTCTCGCTCCACGAGCGCCTCACGGGGTACAAGACGTTGTTATATCTCGACGCATGTGAGCAACTCCCGCGAGATTTATGCAGCGCGCAGCTGCAGTTCCGATGGTACGGCCTTCTTTGAATCCCCATATCGTTGCTGGATATACAGCCTTCGAAAACACCCCGGAGCAGACCATCTCCAGCTGCAGCACCTGTGGCCATATCTCTATCCTTTTAATTATATTACCACCTTAAGCTTTCTCTCTTGATGTCTCTCTAGGCTTCAGGACTCTTTTGCTTTTGCTTGAATGTGAGAGAGAGAAAGAGAGAGTATTGTGGGAAAATGGCAAGAAATGAATTCCATGAACGAGGGTTAAATACTACAAAGGAGTTAAAGACAAGATTGGTTACGTGGTTAATTACTTGGCGCCATGTGCGGCGTTTTGTTTACTGACCAACACACGCACTTTAATATCTTTTATTTCTATTACCAACTAGGGTATTATTCCGCACGAAACAAATACATATTTCTAATGTTTTCTTTATTTATTATAATTGGTTAATTTTTGCATATTATGTAAGAATGCGATACAAATATATCTTTTAAAACTTAGTTCTTAGTAAATTTTCAAAATTAATAATGTTTTTAGGAAAGATTTCTGTTAACTAAATGAAGCCTTTAAATTATATATGAAAAATATTCTATAATGAATAATGTATTTAAATTGAGAAAGCAAAACCAAAAAATCTTTTGATATGAGAAAAAAATAATAAAATATTTTTGAATATTATTCTTGATAAAAATAAAATTATTAATTGGTGATTGAATAAATTTAAATTAAGTAATAGTTGTGTGTATATATATAGAAGAGTGTATTAAATGCTTCGTTAAATGAAGGAGAGACGCTAACATAATATCATGCGACATGTTGAAAAACATGTACTTTCTTTTATGTAATACATATAAATAATTAATCTTGTTAAATTATACAAAAATAAAATATAAATTTGTTTTTATAAAATTTAATTTTCAACAATTACTCAATAGTAATTACGCTCTTTCATGTACAAATAAAAGATAAATACGAAACTTACTTTATATGATTTACAGATTTTTAAACCAAAACCGTGTAGGATTAGCGTTGTACTAGCGATGGCAAGTGGGGCAAGTTTTGGACGTCGCGTATGATGTGGGGTTCTTTGCGTTTTTGACTCTGAAAAAGTAGTCTTTGTAGTCGTCTAGAAGAAATGAGAAACTTGTAACTATTAAAGATGGCAAACACGACTGTACAAATTTGGTTCCTTGAAATCATCTTCCTAGTTATGGCTTTTTAGTTCAATAATACTTGTTTTGTAAGGCTGAAGTAGGGACGATATCCTTTTAAAACTGTGATTACTAAATTGACGATCTTGCATGTATGAATTACGTTGTATTCAGGGACGAAGTCAAAAATTTAAGATTGGAAGAGCCAAACTTAATTAAGAAGTTTATTAATATTAAATACTTTAATTAGGGTAAAGAACTCTACAGGCCACTAAACTATTTCAATAGTCATGTTTTGGCCATTTAACTATTTTTTGATTCAAAATGACCATTAATTTTATGAAATGGTACTAATAGCCCATTCTGGTATTTTTCCATTCAAGAAGTAATAACAAAATAATTTCTTGTGCCTATCACATGTTATAATAAGGATAAAAATGTCAATTTATCTATGTTCATTGCAAAATTGCCACAATATTATCTTAATTTCTTATTTACCCTAATTAAATTGCAACAGAGCCTGAGTAAATCCCAAATAATCTTTGGCCCCATTCTCCCATATACGTAAATCTCAAATAAGCTTTGGCTCCATTCCGCCGTATACGCCACTTGTTTTAGCAAAATGACCCAAGTGCAAAATTGGGTTTAGAGCTCAAAATAACTTTCACCTGCATTTGAGATCATCTAATTTCTCGAAAACATCCGTGAAATACTCATGGTTTTAATCACTAAGGCGTCTGGAGTCGTGCAATGTCGTGGGTTATTAGGGAGCCACACTTGATGCAGAACCTAAACTTGTATGTGGTAAGATTCTATTTTATATGCATGAGCACTTGCTTACTAAACCAAACATAGGGCTCATTTGGATTGGTTTTTTTTAAAAGTGTTTTTCTAACAGTTTTTGAAAAATAATTTTTTTTGTGAAACTGAAAATTCTGGTTTTCAAAAAAGCTATATTTGAACTTTTTTTTTTATATTTTTAACTTTTTTTTAAACCAAATCAAATAGTTATGCAAACTTAATCTAACTTAAAAATATATATATACTTTTTTTTGGAAAAAAAAAACTAATCCAAACAGGCCCATAGTGCTGTGCGAGCATTCTTTGCTTTGTTTTGTAGTACCTTTAATTATTTTATTAAAATGAATGATGAATTTTTGATATTTTTAATGGTCCTAATAATTTTTTGTAATTAATGAAAGATTCAAGGATTTTAGGATTTTTAAAGCAATTTAATGAATTTTAAAGAATCTTGAACAAGATCAATTTAAAATGAATATTGAGAACTCAATAATGATTACTCTTAAAATTTTTAACAATTGTTAACAAAATTATAAGAAATTCTGGACGGAATCATAAGGCATAAGATTTTGGACAGAATCATAATGCACAAGAATTTTTGGGGCAAAATAACAAATTAAAATAATACTGCGGCAGTTTTGTAGTTAATATAGATAATTGACACTTTTACCCTTATTATAAAATTTGATAGGCACATGAAATTATTTTGTTATTACTTTTTGGACAAAAAAATAATGGAACAGCCAAGTTTGGACCATTTCATAAACTAATGGTCAATTTGAATCCAAAAATAGTTAAGTGGTCAAAACAGGAATTGTTAAATAGTTTAGTGGCCTGTAGAGTTTTTTTATCATTTTACTTATAACAAATTATAAAAATATTGTTTAGCAAAAAAAAATTAAGATATGTAAAGGAAAATTAACTAATTAAGTTAATAAAAAAATCATTTATGGTATTTACATGAACATGACAATAATTTTTTCTTTTATATAAAAAATAAAGTTATTTTATAGAAAGTTAAGGTACTTTGAGACATATAAATTATGTTCAACCATTTAAAATTTTCTGAAAGGTTCTAAGGGCCCATTTGGATCAACTTATAAAAAAGATACATTTTTTTAGTGCATGAAAAATGTTTTTTTTTTTCCCAAGAGTTTTATCTTCTCAAAAAATTACTCCTAACATTTATTGGGAAAAAGTATTGTTTTCATGAAAAAAGTGTTTTTGATATAAAAAAAGTTATTAATTAATAACTTGTAAACCCAAAATAAATTATTCTATTAGAAACTCTAAAATCGCAAACCAAAAGATAAATATATTAAGCACACATAGAATTTTACCACTAAATCAAATTACCTATCCATTACAACAAATTTGACAATTTAAATAACTAAAAAAAGTCACTAAAATATAACGACAAGAATTCAAAACTTTAGACTAATAAATAAAAAAGGGTATTGCGACAACAATTTTAAACAAACTACACATAGTCATTGTAATAGGGAAATGTTCACCTACTAATAACAAAAAAGAAATATTAACAAAAATTTTTTACATAAAACTAGCTTACTAAAAGATAAAAAATGAAAAAAAAATTCAATTATCTATTTTAATGTGATAAATTTGAAACACGGGATCACATAAGCAAACAATAAAATTTGGGGCCAAATAATTTTTTTCTCTTTAAAAATAACACGCATATACAAAAAAAATCTGTGGAGCTTGGGGGAGCCAGACCCCCCCTCCTCGGGGGTTCCCCTTCGCTCTACCTCTAATTGTGTCAGCTCCCTACCTTGTTTTACTTCTTACCAAATTACTTTCATGCAAGAAACTTGGTGGTTAGTTTTGAATACTCTTTTTTTGTACGTAATACCAAATTCCAGATCCCAGATACCAAGTTTACCTGACCTTCCTAACAACCCAAGCAAGGTGAACCTATCATAAAGAGGAAACAAGAGGATCCGACAACCACTGATATGAGTGTGGTGCGACCAAATGAGCCTTTGACACTCAAGTCAGCCAAAGCTTTTAGAAATATACGTTGGTTAGGTTAGGCGATGTTCATGAAGTATAATTTAGCAAAAATACTGAACCTCATTCTTCTGAAGCTTATATAAGCCGTGAGGTGAGAAAAGTTGAAGTTAACTTCAACTTCTCCATGTTGATCAGTTAGCTTTTCAACAAGATTTTCTAATAATAAGGATTCACACCACTAGAGTCCTACTAAGTGCCTTATGCTAATCCTGATAAGCATAGAGAACTTTCCGATTCTTGGTAACCAACCTTTGATTTGTCATTGATCCATTGACCATGCATCCGTATCTGATTGGGTGGTCTTATCCTCGGGTGTGGATCTCAATATATTCTTAATAATGGGGTTGCTTGTTGGAAACATGTTTGGTTGCGAAACTTGGAAAGTAAATTGCTCAACAAAATGGTCAAGTGGAATGTCACTTAGCAAATGGTTTACATAGATGAATTCAAGATATTAAGTTAACGCTAATCAATAAAAACTCATGAGCTGAATGATAGAGCACTTAGAGAGAGAAGAAGAGATATTTTGCATTGATTGTAAATGATTACAACAATGATGACAGGTATTTATGGAATCACGAGTCAGTTAGTTATAGTTTATTAAGCAGTTATTATGTTCATGTAACTAATAGTCTAACTAACTTTACGCTTTATCATCCCCCTTAAGTTGAATTGAGGTTGTTGCCAAAGGAAGTTTGTTTCTAAGATAAGAAAACTTGGACACTAGCAGTGTTTTAGTGAAGAGTTCTACAACTTGATCTTAGGAAGGAATGTAGTAGATTTTAGTTGATTAGTGTTAACTTGCTCCTTTAGATAGTGATAGACTATTTCAATGTTTTAAGTTTTTCCATGATAGACTGGATTAGTGGCAAGAGCTAGTGCAGACACATTGTCACAAGTCATAGATAGAAGGAATAGTGATTGGAATAAATAAGACCTTTAGAAGGAAGGTCAGCCACTTCAACCATAGCTCTGTACTCAGCCTCAGTGGACGATCTTGCCACTATGGCCTATTTTTTAGAGCACCAAGATATTAGGTTATCATCAAAAAATGCACAAAAGCCAGTTGTTGATTTCCTATCATAAGAATTTGTGGCCCAGTATCAGTGTGGACCAATTATCATCAGTGATGCCATAGACATTGTAGTACTTTTTTAGTTCATATCAAATAATTGTACTTGATATAAAGCAAACAATTTTTGTTTCTAATTTAATAACAAGTCTTATTTTCTTCAATTGCAGAAACTATTGATGTTAATAATATATTATCATTTAAAGGTAAAAAACATATAGCTTTCTGAATTATATTTGTCACTCTTTTTGCCTAATATATATGATTTTTTTTGTTTCAAAGGTGCTAAACATACAAATTCAAGTGATAAAGGGAAGAAAGTTACCAACATATTCTCAATTTATGAGAATGGTAAAGTACAGGAAGTTAGCATGTCGTAACTTGATAGAATTCTTAATAATTATTTAATATGTGCTTTGTTATTGTGATAGGATCCACATCAGGACATAAGAATATGGAAAGACTACAAATGCCAACCAAAGGTATCAATGCTGTTATGTGTGTATTTCGTCTATGTTTTATGCTAATTTAACTTAGTAACCTTTTATTTTATATGGATTATTGAATTATATTTTATTAGTGAATTGCGGATTCACTAGACAAAGGGGATACACTTTGAGAGATCATATAGCTAAAGAGGTATAGACTTTACCTAACTCTCTATCTTGTGAATATTGTAAGGCTAAAAGATTTTATTTTGAATCGGATAGTTTTTGTTGCTCTCAAGGAGAAGTATCACTTGTGATGAATGAAATGTGTGAAGAACTAAAATATCTATATACTTCAGGTGATAAAGAATGTGTTGAATTTCGAAAAGTGGTTAGAACTTATAACAACATATTTGCATTTACATCTTTTGGTGTCAAATATGATAAGGATTTATGTCTCTAGAACAAAGGAATATATACTTTTAGGGTGCAAGGACAAGTATATTATTATCTTAACCCATTTTGTGATGATGAAAATGCTACTGGAAATTTGCAACTATTTTTCTATGACATGGAAGATGATATCTGGCAACATTTGAACTTTATAAACAGGTTAAGAGAAAGCACTGCTAGACGAATTGTTAGAATACTTGTTGATAACCCATACAATTCACTTTTTCATAGTTTAAGAGCGATTGAAAACATAGATTCCTATGAAGTAAGAATTAAAGCTGATCCAAGTATGGATCAACGTGTCTATAACATGCCAAGTGCTTCGCAAGTTGCCACGATTTGGAGTGGTGCTGATAGTTAAAGTAATTATGAAGTCGCAATATTAAGGTTTATACTAAAATTGGTCATAGCCATAGAGTAGAGCATTATTTTGGTTGTTGTGACCCCCTTCAATACCCTTTCTTGTTTCCTAGAGGTGAGACAAGTTGGCACCAAGGTATACAAAGAGATTTGTGCAACAATATAAAAAGAAAATGCAAGCAGAATACACACTAATCCTTGATAAATCCTAAAGCTGTTGATTCTGCTGAACAATTGTTAGATCTTATGATTGAAGGTATTCTCTCCTCCAATTCATTAACATTAGAATGCAAATCTACACGTCCAATATGTGAAGTTTACTATAAATTACGCATTATTTTCATTAGTTTTGTTTATTTTTTGTTTGTATTGAATGAATTAAGTGATGTTTCATTGATCTTACCTTATCTTTTTTATTCTTATTTGTAGTTTTGCTTTTTCCAGTTGCTGAGTCAAACATAAGGTCGAAGAATACTGTTCATGTAGAGAGTATTATTGTTACACGTTTCAGGTTAGACCAAACGACAACTCTTTGTTGATTCATGCAAGTAGGCTAAATCAATAATATATAGTTGATCAATATGTTAAGTTAGAAACTATGCGACTTGATTTTTTTTTGTCGAAACCAAGACAAATTACAATCAGAATAATATCAAGGGCTTATAGATAGTATTATGGATGGACAATTAGAAGGTTCAAAAGTTGGTCGTAGAATAGTGTTGCCTATAACTTTTATCGATGGACCACATGATATGAGGAAAAGATATATGGATGCTATGGCATTAGTTTAACGATTTGGAAAGCCTAATGTGTTCTTAACGATGACATGTAATCCTAGTTGGAAAGAAATTAAATATAATTTAGAACCTTATGAAAAAGCTCAAAACAGAGTTGATTTACTTGTTCGTGTATTTTGGGCAAAGCTTGAGGAGCTAAAATTGGATCTAATAAAAAGAAAATTATTTGGTGATGTCGCTACATATGTTTATGTAGTTGAATTCCAAAAAAGAGGTTTGCCCCATGCACATTTTTTGTTGAAAATGAAGTCAAATTTTAAGATTTGTGCACCTAAAGCTTATGATTCCATACTATATGCTGAATTATGAGATCATGACAAAAACCCACACTTGTACAAGACAATTGTTAAGCATATGATGCATGGACCTTGTGGAACACTAAATCCAAATAATGTATGCATGAGAGACAGTCGTTGCAGATACTCATATCTGAAAGCATTTTGTATTAAAAATGGTAGAAATTTGTTTCCTATTTATAGGAGAAGAAAGGATGGTAGAGTTGCAAAAGTGCGAAATAATTTTCTCACTAATGAGTGGGTTGTGCCTTATAACTCATATTTAGAAGCAAATTTTGATTGTCATATAAATGTTGAATTATGCTTCACTTTGAAATCTGTGAAGTATATATGCAAATATGTTTATAAAGGTCATGCCAAGATAGTCTATAATATATCATCACAAAATTGTAACAATGATATTGATGAAATTCAATATTTTCAAGCAGCAAGGTGGGTGTCTACACCTAAAGCACTGTGGAGAATATATAGATTTCATCTTAATGAAATGCATCCTTTTGTTATAAATTTGCAGCTTCATCTACCACATGAACAACTTGTGACTTATGGAGAAAATGATAACGTGAAAAATGCTGTTAAAAATCCAATGTCGTCAAAAACAATGTTTACTGAATTCTTTTATATGAACAAGTGTGATCCTTATGCAAGAGAGCTTAATTATCTATATAGAGAATTTCCTGAACATTTTGTTTGGAATCAGAAGCATAGAATATGGGCTCACCGAAAACAAGGTGAAGTAATTGGCAGAGTTGTTGCAGTAAACCTTGTTGAAGGTAAGCGATATTATTTAAGATTATTGTTATCACATGTTAGGGGGCCAAAATCGTTTGATGATTTGAAGACTATAAATGGCCGTGTGATGAAGTCTTTTAGACAAGCTGCTTTGTTGTGAGGATTACTAGAATCTGATAATTCCCTTGAAAAATGCTTGGAAGAAGCTTCTTTGTATGGAATGCCTTTTAGTTTACGAAGATTGTTTGCTACCATTTTAGCATTTTGTACTCTAGATAATCCTAGGAAGTTGTGGAAAAAGTTTGAATCTTTATTGTCTGAGGACTTTGAAAATGACCCTTTTCTCACAAGGTACAGAATAAAAAATAAAGTTTTGGAAAGTGTAAGTGAATTCCTTGAATCAATGGGAAAAAATATAAATGATTATCATTTGGTTCCTTATCAAGTTGGTCTCTATCGAGCAGAGCAAATAGCTAAAGAAATCAGCGCTAAAAAGAATATTACTATTCTTGACAATGATCTATTAGGAGTTTTGAAACTAAACAAAGACCAAAAAAATGCTTTTAATATTATTATGGACAGAATCTTCTCTGGTTCAAGTGGAGTTTTTCTTGCTGATGGTCCTAGTGGTATTGGTAAGACATTTTTATATCACACTCTTCTAGCTCATGTAAGATCTAGGGGCTATGTCACTTTAGCAACAGCTACATTAGGAGTTACAGCCTCTGTTTTACCAAGAGGTCGAACGGCTCATTTTAGATTCAAGATTCCAATAAATATTGGTGGTGAAGGTGTTATACGTCGAGTCAGTAAACAAGGTAGCTTGGCAAAGTTATTAATAACTGGAAAACTCGTTGAATTGGAAAACTCGTTGTTTGGGATGAAGCTTCAATGGCAAAGTGACAAGCAATTGAATCTCTAGATAAAATGTTAAGAGATTTAAATGATTATGATACTAATTTTGGTGGTAAAGTTGTAGTATTTGGTGATGATTTTCGACAAGTTTTGCCAGCCATTCAAAAAGGTAAAAAGCAAGATCTTATAAATGATTGCTTCATCAAGTCAAATTGATGGAAAAATATTTATAGAATCACACTTACAGAAAATATGCGAGCGAAGTTTGACCCAGAGTTTGCTTAATATCTTCTTAGAGTAGGTAGTGGCATTGAACCAACAAATTCCAATGGTCATATTAGAATTCCATCATTCATGACTATTCCATATGCAAATGAGGAAGAATCTTTGAATGCTTTAGTTAATAAAGTATTTCCTGATTTGTCAATTTATCTGACTGATCCATACTCCGTGATGGAAAAAGCTATTCTAACCCCTAAAAATGATTATGTGCATTTGATTAATGATGCATTGATAAGTAGATTTCCAGGAAGTGCACATGAGTATGTAAGTTATGGTAGAACGATAGACCCGAACCAACAGATGCAATATGAAGATTATTTAAATAGTTTGGATCTACCTGGTTTACCTCCTCATAAATTGATTCTTCAACCAAATTTTCCAATTATTCTCCTTAGGAATCTTAACCCTTGTGAAGGACTTTCTAATGGCACTTGATTAATTTGTCAAAATTTTGAAGATGATGTTACAGTTGCTGTGATTGCTACTGGTCATTATTATGGAAAACAAGTATTTATTCCTAGAATTCGATTGCAACCATCCAATGAAGAGAATGTTCCTATGGAATTTAAAAGAACACAGTTTCCAATACAATTATGTTATGCAACGACTATTAATAAGGCTCAGGGACAAACTTTAGAAACAGTTGGGGTATTTTCCCAAACCAATATTTTCACATGGACAATTATATGTTGCATGATGTGTTTGTTTTGTGTGTGCTTATGCATTACAAGTATATATTAGTATAGCATTTAGGTTATACTTGTGCATTTTAGAGTTTTCATGTTCATAGTTGAAGTTTAGACTTAAATGCTACGCTAATGCGCATTTATTGCTTATTTTAGGTGTGATTTGGAGAGATAATTAGAGCTTGATTAAGGGTGCTTGGTGTGTGGAACAAAGCCAAGGGTGTTTTGGACATAAAGGAATGAAGAAAAGTGCACATGGAAGTGGCCAGGCGAAAGAAGGAGCGATCGAGGTGAAACTGAGCGCAACGTGAGCCAAATTCAGAGCTTGCAACCTAAAAAGAACATGAAAAAAATTTGGACATGTTTTAGGGTGCAAAATATGGCTTGAGAGATCCCCCACAATGATACGAAGCCATAGAAAAAAATGGTACATGAATCGGACCTAAAACGAGTAAGATATGATCATTTTATTATCAAGACCGGTTAACCTCTGTATAGGCCAGACGACATAGCCGGTCGACCGGCTAAGTCGACCGGTCAAATCAAAATCTGGGCCAATTTTAGCCGAACGACTTAGCCCCAAAGCCGGACGATCGGTTGGGCCCCCGGCTAGACGCGCTGAAAGCTTTATTTAAGCCACTTTTCGGCCTTTTTTTAAGGAGAACAACACCCAAATCAAACACCCATTTTCCCTCAACCCAAAATCTACAAAAAATCACCTTACACACTTACTTCTAAACACATTTTAACACTTGGAATCAAGGATCCAAGATGATCAAACACAAGGATTTGAGCATAGCTCTTGGATTGTAAAGATATGACTTTGGATAAAAGGGTAGCCTCTTTATCTCTCTTTTATCCTAAGTTAATTTATGTTTGATTAGAGCTATTTAGGGTGATTTACTCTTGTATTATGGATGATTATTACATTATTTTTTTGTGTATTTGATGGATTTATATATATATGCTTGTGCTAGGGCTTCAAAGGCTATTTTACATATATGTCTATGTGTTTGTTGAAATGCCTCAATGATGTAGCATATATATATTAAAGTCTATTGTGCTATTAACCATTTCTAAATCATTATGCTAACATTTCTATGTGTTTGTGTGGTGAGTACATGAAGTGGGTATGACTATATGCATGTCTATGTGTGTGTTAGCATACTTAATAGCATAAATAGCTTCTGCTGCATACATGTCGAGTGCCATTGCTTAAATTGGTATAATCTAAGTATGTCTATGTGCTTAGTAGTAGAATACCCCGAGATATTCTCGAACGCCATGCCCTAGATGTGTTTCCTTTGCACTCAAATGTTAATACCAGCTGTTGTGAAGATGATCGGTGGTGCATAACTAATGGCTAGCCTAGGTCGAGTCTCCCTTAGCTTTAAATCCAGCTAATGGGTTTCAGGATAGGTAAGTCGACCTTAGACAGACTAGGTCTTGGCTTTAAATTCAGCCAATGGTTTAGACGCTAGGGTTAAATCGATCCAAGTCACCTAAAATCCTAACCAGCTAGCCCTATGGCCCTAAGTCATAAAGACCACGCCGTAGCTCTAGCCAGATGTGCTTAGGGACGGACCCACACTGAGGCTTAGGGTGTAATTAGGAGGTTAATTAGGAGACTAGACGAGAGCAACCGAGTTTAATCCATCAAGCAACCCTAACAAGAAGTAGTAATCACCCATTTGCAAGACGTAATCACCCTATTCCCCATTTCCACGTGTTAGCATCCCTTAGATCGCTTGATTCCCCCATCACACATACACACACACCGCCTTTTTATTTCCTTGTTCTTAGATTAATTTTACTTTTCCTGAGCTCCCTTTAAACCAAAAAACCCAAAAGCATTGTAGTTAGGACCTCAACACGTAGCTTTTAGGACGCACTTAGCTTAGGACACCATACACGTTAGGCCTCCCCGTGGATTCAACCCCGCACTCGCACACACTATACTACACACGTCCCGTGCACTTGCAGGCCATTTAGGCTTGTGCTTAAATAGCGTATCAAGTTTTTGGCGCCATTATTGAGGAGGCAACGGTTGTTTGGTTTCTTAGTTTTTATGTGTCTTAGTTCATTACGTGTTGTTTTATCTTTTCTTTTCCTGTTTTCTTTATTTTGATTCATTAAAAAATTCAAAAAAAAAGTTGTTGACCATTGTGAAGAGGTTTACTTATGTCAATTAATCATGAATTATCCTAATGCATTATGGTGGTCACTTGTATGCTCTTCCCTACCACCCGAATGTGTTCCTATTGCTTGTTGCGTGTGTGGAAGTTATGAGAATCAAACTTTCTTTTGCCCCAATGATGATCCCCAATCGGCTTGTATATGCAATCATTGCGGAAGCCATGATCATTTTTCTAGGGTTTGTTTTACCCTCTACCGGTATTCCCGATTGCATACAACGTCCAATGCCCCTAGCAATCATATGCCCATGCATGCATTCACATCTAGTTATTATGATTCTAGGGAGCAGCAACATGCATAGTCATATTGGGATGAAGATGACTCTTTATATTTCCCACCTCACTGCTTTGAAAATCTATCTCCTGCACCATCGTTTCCCACCTACCCTTCTCCCGAGTACTATAATGGTTATGCCTATAGTGATCCCAATCAAGATACTTCCCATTTCCACTCGATTAAGCCATCTTCTTTTAGGTCTTCTTCTCAGGAGGAAACACTTGACTATCTCCTATCCCTTATCCAATCTAACCAAGAACAACTAGAGAGTTTGAAGCGAGACACCAAATCTTTAAGTGTGTCCTTGGAGAGAGAGGTTGAGAGTGTGCAACTCATAAGTGAGAATGTTGAGATACCTTTAGAACGAGTTGAAGAGATAGGAGAGAGACCTAGAGATGAGAGAAATGGTGGTGAAAAAGATGATGTTTTGGAGAGACGATTAGAAAAAGAGGTTGATGGAGAGATCACATCTTGTAGTAAGGATGAGGATGAGCTTAATGATAATTTGGTTCTTGATGACTCTTATGAATATGTTTTAGAGGAAGTAGTAACCTATCCTCCTAAACTTTCAACATCTTCTATTGAGTCACATGAGCCTTTTCTGTCTCCTCATCCCACACATTCTGCACACTTGGAGTTTGAGTCTCATGATCATAGCACTCATTTGCATTTTGAGTCCACATTTAGGGAGTCTAGTGTACACACCTCCCTTGAGCATTCACATTTCCATGACTTGAAATCCTTTGAGTCTTCATTGTCCTCTCTATATGTGTCTACCCCTTATGAAAAGCATGATGGTGAGTTGACACCCAACAGTGATGAATGTGTTGTCGAATTTAAAGAGACTTTAGCTAGTGAAGGTTTAAAGTCATCCATTGGGGAAAACAAGACATCAATTTTAGAGGTTTTAGATGATAAGTCTCTTAGAGTTACGAATCATGATGTTGAAGAGAATAGCAACTCGAAGAAGACACATAAAAAAGAAATTGATGTGCTTGGAAGAATGATTTGTGGGTCTCTTTGGATGTTTGATGATTCATTGATGGAAATAGAGCCCATAAAGATCGAATCCACCTCTCAAGAGGAGTTAGAGCGGCCTAGGCTTAAACATGTTATATCTTGTGGAGAGGAAGAGTGTAGTACTTCATCATCCCTTACCCTTGCCCTTCCTTCTCCGAGAGTCGATCCAACCAGTCTTTCCCATTCCGATGAGTCTCCCTCTTTGGAGCTCACATTTGTGCCTTCTAGTTTAGATCACTTTCATCTAGGGTTAAAAAGCACATTTCCCATGTTGCATGCATTAGACCTATCTTTGACCCATGGGAAGGTGTGTTCCTAGTCCTTAATTATGCGAAGAAGTCGATGGAATGGTTAGTTAGAGAGCAGGCGGGGCATGATCTTCCACGTTTATGCATGACACCTTCCACACTTGCACACACATTTTCATTTGATGTTTCGGGGTAGAATCTTGAAAAGGGGTGCATTGTGCATTCATTACCTCATCATATAGTGCATGACCCTTTTTCCTTCTACTATCTGCACTTGGTTGAATATTCGGCAATTTGTGCCTTGCAATTTTAAACATGTATTGCTCTAACACTAGCGCCCGGCTGGAGGCGTTAAATCCAGCGCTGCTAGGAGGCACCCTAGACATGTTTGTATTTCATTTGCTTTCCTTGATTTTCCTTTTCTTTTATTTGCTTTTAGTATTGTTGTTCCTTGATTTTCAATTGCTTTTTGTTTTTCTTTTTCACCCTTCCAAGTGTTGATCCTCACTTCTATCATTTCCCATTTTTCATACACCTTGTTTATCATTTGATGATGCCAATGCTCGCATGGCAATGCTACTAATTGTGTGCTTTGAGTGTTTATGATTTGTTAAGAGACAGGGATTAGTAGTTGAATCATTATCCATTGGCATCGAAGAGCTCCAAAGGAACACAAGGTTTTATCTTTCCTTTCTCCACTTGACCCCTTGTATCTACCCCATCCCCACTACCCTTACTTGCTTTGTGTTGTCGATTTGCTTGTTGAGTAGTATTGTTCTATTTGCTTGAGGACAAGTAAATTTTAGGTTTGGGGTGTAGAAGTTTGGTTTTCTCATTATATGTTTTGTATAGGGTAGATTGCATAATGTGCTTTAAAATGGTTTAAAAAAAATTTTTATGCATATTGAGTTGTTTATTACTTGGTTGATCATTGTGTTGGCTATTGTGGTTGACTCAATTGATTGATGAATATGAGTTGCATTGTGGGGAATGAATGGAGTGGATTGAAAATTAGGTCTTGGAGGGGATACCTTTGAAAGTTGTGGGGAGTGAGAACCTTTGATAATGACCCTTGTAGCCATCCCATAGCTTGGTAGGAAAGAGTGTTGAAAAAGGGTTGATGATGTGAGTGCCTCTTTTTTGATTGGTTCTTTTTTATATGCCTTAGCCTTTCTTTTTATTTCTCTTTTTGTTACGCAATGCAAAGTATGAAAAACTCAAAAAAAAAAATTGAAAAAGGCAAAAAGGTGCAAAAATATCCCCAAAAAAAAAGTGAAAAAGAGAAAAAGCCAAAGGTACCAAAAGGTTTTGTGAATAAGTGCATAAGTGACACAATGTGAGCTTAGCACAAGTTATCCTTCTTTTTATAACCTATTATATATGTATGTTCTCTCTCTTCTTGTCTTTGAGACTTTGTGCATGTTGGGGAGCCTGCCTTAGTTGAGGGGGCATGAAATCTCAATATCCCGAGTGCGTGCGTTAGAATCCTAGGCTTGTGATGGTTTGGCTACTCGGGAACTTCCTATGAGGTTCAAGGCCTTTTATGAGTAGAGAGAGGATTTGAAAAGACTTGAGGATCTCTCCACAATAGAAATGCCCCCTTTATGCTTCTTAGGCTAACCATGATAGCGAGTCAATCCCTTAGGCAACCCTTTGTATCGACTTGAGAAGTAAACTTAGGTTTGGGCTTGCTTGGGGACAAGCAAGAAGAAGGTTTGGGGGTGTTGATGTGTTTGTTTTGTGTGTGCTTATGCATTACAAGTATATACTTGTTTTGAGGTGTTTTGAGCTTCATTTGGTGTATTAGTATAGCTTTTAGGTCATACTTGTGCATATTAGAGTTTACACGTTCATAGTTGAGGTTTAGACTTAAATGCTACACTAATGCATGTTTATTGCTTGTTTTCGGTGTGATTTGGAGAGATAGTTAGAGCTTGATTAAGGGTGCTTGGTGTGTGGAACAAAGCCAAGGGTGTTTTGGGCATAAAGGAATGAAGAAAAGTGCACTTGGAAGTGTCCAGGCGAAAGAAGGAGTGACCGAGATGAAACCGAGCGCAACGTGACCCAAATTTAGAGCTTGCAACCTAAAAAGGCCATGGACAAATTTTGGACATGTTTTAGGGTGCAAAAGATGGCTTGGGAGATCCCCCACAATGATACAAAGCCATAGAAAAAAATGATGCGTGAATCAGAGCTAAGACGAGCAAGATATGATCATTTTACTATCAAGACCGGTTAGCCTCTGTCTAGGCTGGACGACCTAGCCGATCGGATTAGAATCTAGGCCAATTTTAGCTAGACGACTTAGCCCCAAAGCCGGACGACTAGTTGGGCCCCCAGTTGGACGCGCTGAAAGCTTTATTTAAGCCACTTTTCGGCCCTTTTTAAAGGAGAATAACACCCAAATCAAACACCCATTTTCCCTAAACCCAAAATTCACCAAAAATCACCTCACACACTCACTTCTAAACACATTTTAACACTTGAAATCAAGGATCCAAAAGAATCAAACACAAGGATTTGGGCATAGCTCTTGGATTGTAAAGATATGACTTTGGATAAAAGGGTAGCCTCTTTGTCTCTCTTTTATCCTAAGTTAATTTATGTTTGATTAGAGTTATGTAGAGGGATTTACTCTTGTATTATGGATGATTATTACATTATTGTTGTGTATTTGATGGATTTATATATATATATATATATATATATATGCTTGTGCTAGGGCTTCAAAGGCTATTTTACATACATGTCTATGTGTTTATTGAAATGCCTCAATGATGTAACATATATATATATATATATATATATATATATATTAAAGTCTATTGTGCTATTAACCATTTCTAAATCATTATGCTAACATGTCTATGTGTTTGTGTGGCGATTACATGAAGTGGATATGACTATATACATGTCTATGTGTGTGTTAGCATACTTAATAGCATAAATAGCTTCTACTGCATACATGTCGGGTGCCATTGCTTAAATTGGTGTAATCTAAGTATGTCTATGTGCTTAGTAGTAGAATACCCCGGGATATTCTCGAACGCCATGCCCTAGATGTTTTTGCTTTGCACTCAAACATTAATACCAGCTGTTGTGATGATGATCGGTGGTGCATAACTAATGGCTAGCCTAGGTCGAGTCTCTCTTAGCTTTAAATCCAGTTAATGGGTTTCAGGATAGGTTAGTCAACCTTAGACGGACTAGGTCTTGGCTTTAAATCCAGCCAACGGTTTAGACGCTAGGGTTAGATCGATTTAAGTCACCTAGAATCCTAACTAGCTAGCCCTATGACCCTAAGTCATAAAGACCACGCCGTAGCCCTAGCCAGACGTTCCTAGGGACAGATCCACACTGAGGCTTAGGGTGTAATTAGGAGGTTAATTAGGAGACTAGACGAGAGCAACCGAGTTTAATCCATCAAGCAACCCTAACAAGAAGCAGTAATCACCCATTTGCAAGCCGTAATCACCCTATTCCCCATTTCCACGTGTTAGCACCCCTTAGATTGCTTGATTCCCCCATCACACATACACACACAGTGTTTTTTATTTCCTTGTTCTTATATTAGTTTTACTTTTCCCAAGCTCCCTTTAAACCAAAAAACCCAAAAGCATTGCAGTTAGGACCTCAACACGTAGTTTTTAGGATGCACTTAGCTTAGGACACCATACACGTTAGGCCTCCCCGTGGATTTCGACCCCGTACTCGCACACACTGTACTACACACGTCCCACGCACTTGCAGGCTATTTAGGCTTGTGCTCAAATAGTGTGTCATTGCACTTTCGAAGGCGAAAAAAGCATCTTTTGTTATGGTTTTGATAAGGCCACCATTGTTGGAAGAGATTCTGAGTAACTACAAAAAAATTTTGTACACGAGGAAGTCCTTAGACTTGCACAAAAAAGTAATTAGTGTACGTAATTTGAAAATAAGAATATACCTCTTTCATGTTTATCAAGTTTCTTATTTTATTATGTTTAAAGCACCCTGTATTCTTTGTCATCATAGGATGATGAGGCAGATGAGGAATAGTCCTCTTTCGTATAGCCATCCTAATATATGATGGAGTTTAAGACTAGGTGTCATGATTTGCTTTTCGTGATATGTATTCAGTGACTCCCTTCTTCACCTCTTCTCCACTTAATCAGTAAGACTCTCATTTGGAACTCCCTATGCCTTTTTTTAATATATATAATAAATTAAATCTTAGGGTTTAATATGCTGCATGGTTAAGCTTCTGGTATATTGAAGCTGGAATTTTTGTTTTTTTTATCCGATCAATTTAATCTTAATCGAGTTAACGTGTGTTTTGGAATTGTTTGCTTTTGTGAATGAATAAGTGTTTGGTTAATCATTGTGATTGTTTGTTTAGAATGTAAGAGGTTCCTCATATACAGTAATGGACCACACCTACAATGCTATCATGGTAGGCACGGTGGCTCGAGGCTGAGGCAGTGTTAGGTTTATCCGAGCATGGACTCAACATTGCTTGCATTATTAAGCTCTTTCCTATGTGGTCTCACACTATAGCAACTCAGGTATCTCAAGAGTCTTCTAGATACACACCAGTATATATTTTTATGTGAAATGTTGTTACCAAATAGACAAAAGCTCGTGCTTTGGCCTGAGAAATAAAGGAGGGAAGAGAATTAATGTAATGGTTGTTTGGGTATGAATACCATTATGTGACCAAGTAAATTCATGATTTCTGCTATACAGACTTACAGTGCTTATCGCAAGAAATGTGAATGTCTTAATTTTCAAAAGAAAATTGTTTGAAAGGTGTGAACTTGTGTTTGGAAAGAATTCATCATTTCTTATTGGCTTACCACTATAAATTTATCAAATGTTGCCTATCATTTACTGACTTGTTTACAATGTTATTTGCAATAATTTAAATCCTATACACTGTAATATTGGGCCTTTCTTTTAGCATCTACAGAACTTGCTTCAAGTTCCTTTCTATCTTTGTTTTGGGTAGTTTCTCTGGCATTCTAAAGGGTGGGTGGTTAATGCTTTAAAGAAATTATAGTTAATTTTCTTTACATTATTTCTTTCTATACCAATATTTGCAAGAAATAGGTTCAAATTTGTTGAGTTGGAGTTCATATATTCTCTTGTGTTGATTGAGATTTGAAATGCATTCTATCCTCCCCATTTCTATGACATTAAGCAAAATAAAATCTGTTGTATAATAGATAGAACCAGCGATTATTTTCAGCTTGTAAGGTTACCATTGACCCTCTTACATTTTCCATTTGCAATGGAATTCCAAACTATTTTTCTCCTGAGGTACTTCATTTCTCCATGGTGCCATTCATTATATTTGGCTTTTTCATGTATAGTTGTCATTATTGCCTTCTATTTTCTACTCAGGTTATGAGCAAGAAAGAGTATGATGGAGTTAAGGCAGATCTTTGGTCGTGCAGTGTAATACTTTTTCTTCTCATGGCAGGGTATCTGCCTTTTGAAGATTCAAATTTGATGGTATTGTATAAAAAGGCAATATTTTTCTTTCATTTTTCCAAACTTCAATTGTTGGGATGTCATTTTTATATTTATGTGATATGTTTGTAAGCAAATACATGGGTGTCTGTTTTCTTTTTACAAACAATATTGGCTTAACCATTAGACAAGCATTTACATCATGAGACTAAAATCCATGTTGATGTGAACTTTGTGTACTGGTTTTCTCTTCCTTAGACTATTTCAGTAATGCACTAGTAGTATCAAGTTTTTCATTAGAAATATATTGTGTATTCACTAAAGTCCACCTTATAACTTAAAGCATTCTGTTCTCTCTAAAAACATCTCTTTAATTCTTTTGTTGTTTCTCTGTCCATCTCATTTGGAAATTGTCTTCTACTTTGAAGAAGGTTGATATTCAACTAATATCATGTACTTCCTTTTTCATCTTTTCTTCTTAGATTGTGTTTATTTCTTCACAACAAGACAAATGCTTCTTTTGTGGTGAAATGAATCCGATTGAAGCAAATTGTGAACAACATGTAAGTAGAACGAATAGGAATTAGATGATAAAGGTGATGACAAAGGTTCTACCTAAAAAGCCTTATCAAGAGCTTTAAGATGACAATGAGGGTCAAGCATGAAAATGATGACTTCAAAAGAACCATTCTCCTGATAGAAAAAAAGTTGTTAAAAGTGATTGCTTACAAATAGTATATGTATAATATAACTCTCTTTTAGTGGACTGTCAGGTAGGTCTATCTATAAGCAAACATCATTGAAGATTGTTCATTTTTTTCCTCTGTCTCATTCTCTGCTGTTGGACACGACAAGAGTTGAAAATATTACAAGTTTTATTTACACTCTTCTCTCTTTTCATGTAGATTTTGTCCGATTGTACTTCTTCCTACCCAGCATGGCCATTCCATGCCTAATGTACTACTATCATCTTTGGCAAATGTTGTCTTATATAAGAAGCACTACATTCATTTTCTCATTGCAGAAGTAGGCATACAAAAGAAAGAAAACCACCTCAAATTCAAAGGTGAGATCTTTTCAATAAATATAATTCTTGCATTATGGCTTGCAATGGGAAAATTTTTCTATTTGCATTTTCAAATAAAAATGTCTAAGGTGTCTTATTAGTAATTAATTTAAACTTCATTTCATAGACTTTTATATAGTAACAGATGCCCTATGAGTGACAATATATAGTCAACCATTAGTGTTTCATTGTGATTTTAATCAAACACAATGGTATATGTTCAGTTTATCATTTTTTTTGGGTCTTATTAACTTGCCGAATTTCAAAGGAAAAAGAAAAAAGGGCAAAAAAAGTAGCTAACTTTTATATAATAGTATAAAAGTATATTATATTGGTTTTCTTCTTTTGACTTTAAGATCTTATTCATGCCTCAAAAATATTTCTCTTCCTCACCAACTTAAAAATATATTTAGTTTAAAACTCATAAAGGTCCTAAATGAATAAGGTAAAAAAATACGCATAAAATGCAGAAAGCTTCACAAACACAAAATGGCAAAATAAGCCTTCTTTCCCTTCTCAAAAAAAAAAAAAAGAAAAGAAAAAGACTAACGAGTATATATAATAAATAAAAAGGCTTATCAGACTTTGTAAAGAAAAATTGGATAAGTCAATAGTTAAATAACAAAAGCATTAAAGTTAACATGACTCGTTTTTTACTAAGATTTTCAAAACTTTGCTCAACTTTGAACACTTTGAACCAAGGTAACAAAGTGTGTTTTGTGTATTCTATGAATGGAGTTTCATTCACTATTATGAAGAATTTGTCATCTATACTTTGAGGTTTATATTTGTATGTTGCATAAATTGCAAAATATGTTTAATCAATAATTTCTGAATTATTACATCACTTTATCTAATACAATTGTTTTACAGGTTACAAAAACAATGCCGATTTCAGTAAGAACTTCTCTTTTCCCTAGAACACAATTCTAAAGAGAAAAACTCGAAGCATTAAAACAAGATTTAACCTCAATTAAATGGGATGACCGTTTAAATGTAATAAATCATATTATTTTGGTCAACCAAAAATTAGAAGAAGTAATTTGGAGCTGTTAAATCAGGAACGATCTCAAAAAACTTCATGCTTTCAAAAATATTCCCTCGAAGACATGGAAATTTTTATTAGACCAAGATTTTAGCCATTGAATTATAATTTATATAAATTTCCTATGATAACAATATCAGGCAATGGCCGAGCCTTTACAACTAGTGATTGATAAAACACAAAGTCGATTATGCTCGGAGATCACGGAAAAGAAAAATGGGTGTAAAAAGACTCCCAAAGCCCATGTCCAGGTCACCACAGCACCACCTACGCCCTTTACAACCACCAGCAGCACCACAATTCCTCCCAATTCCGGCCACCACCACCGCCACTCCCCAAACCCAACTCACTAAACTAAACCACCTCATCAAAACCCATCTAAAACCCTCATTCACACCACAAGACCTCCTCTCCTTCTTCAAGAAACACATCCACCACCACCCAACCCTCACCCACCAAGACTTCCACCTCTTCTCTTATGCCGCCTCCCTCGACGCCTTCCGCCATGACCACTCGACCTTCGAATGGATGGCCCGCTCACTCGCCACCTCTCACCGCCTCCACGCCCTCAGTTCCCTCCTCCAATTCATGGCCTCCAACCCTTGCCCTTGCTCTGACGGTATCTTCTCTTGCCCAAGAACTGAACCCATCTTCCGATTTTCGATTAATGCGTATTGTAAATCCGGTAGATTTGATGATGCGTTGCTCGCTTTTGATACTATGAAAAGATTGATTGATGGCAAGCCTAATGTAGCTTTGTATAATATTGTGATTCATGGCTTTGTTAAGTTTAAGCATTATGATAAGGCTGTAGCGTTTTATGAAAGAATGATTAAGGAGCGTGTTAAGCCGGATGTTGTTACTTTTAATATCTTGATCGGTGTGTATTGTCGAAACGATCAGTTTGGAATGGCTTTGGAGATGTTTAAGGAGATGAAGAACAAAGGGAGTGTTCCAAATGTGGTTAGTTTTAACACTTTGATTAGGGGATTCTTCAGGGAGGAGAAGGTTGATGAGGCAATTGGGATGGCTTACGAGATGATTGAACTGGGGTGTGGGGTTTCATCTGTTACTTGTGAGATTTTGATTGATGGATTTTGTAGAAAAGGAAGGGTAATGGAGGCGTCTGATTTGTTGATTGATTTTTCAGAAAAAGGGGTTTTACCTCAACGGTTTGATTATTTTGGGCTACTTGAAAGCCTGTGCGTGAAAGGGGATATGGGGAGGGCAATGGATTTAGTGGATCGGCTATGGAAGAAGGGGAATGCTCCTGGCCCAATTGCTTGTACTACAATGATTGAGGGTTTACGCAAAGTGAGAAAAATCCAGGAGGCTTTTGAGTTTATGGAGAAGATGCTGAAAGAAGGGATTTTTCCAGATAGTCTGACCTTTAATTGTCTACTTGGGGATATGTGTCATGTAGGTCGAGCTGTGGAAGCAAATAAGTTGAGGTTGTTGGCTTCCAGCAAAGGTTTGGATCCTGATGGCATGACTTTTAGAATTTTGATTTCAGGTTACATTAAGGAAGGTAGAAGGAAAGAGGGAGAAGCTCTGGTAAATGAAATGTTGGACAGAGAATTTATACCTGATATTGCCACTTATAATTTGTTGATGGATGGTCTTCCTAAAGCGAAGAGCCCACTTAGTTGATAAAATGATATTTTGAACAAGCGTTATTTTTGAGGATTTCAGTTTAGACTTACTGGAAGCATGGTTTGACTTAGTGACAAGGAGATATCCATGTATAGAATGAACTGATTATGCAAAATTCTTGTACATTGATGAGAAGGTAACACAACTGTACACTGAGCTTATGAATTGCAAGTGTTATTTTACTTTTCTCTGGATGCTCACTAATTGAATGTGCATGTTATGTTTGCAGCAGCACGGCAATGTTGTTGGTAGAAGCAGGCTTTATACCTTGACTTTGGAAGGTCTGTTACTAGTTCTTGGGTGAAACAGAAGTATCACTGTCAAGTTTGTTTTGGATCTTCTGCTACGGAAGTGTAATACTGTGTAGTTCACTATGGATCTTCTGTCATGAGAAGTTTTACTGTCATCATCCTTTGGTATTTTTTATAGAATAACTTACAGAAAGGAATTTTCTGTCGTCTAAATTTCTCTAACACAATAATACTGAGACAATTGTTTTGCCGGTAACTCCTAATCCAGGTCTTGTAGAAGTACCTTGTGGGGAAGGATTCATCATACAAGTGGCTCAAATAGAAAGGTGTAAATGGAGAAATGATCAATGGTAAAAGTGTGAAATGGTGACTGGCCACGTGGACTCCTTATTGCCAAGGAAACTGCACCCACTTTTCTTGATTTGAAGTCCCCATTCCAATTGTTCTGCATCAAAGAACATGAACTCTATGAGTTCTTCTAAATGGTACTTTTGCTAACTATGCAGTTAAGGATCGTACAAAAATCTATGGTCCCTGGAACATCAGGCCATGAACTTTATGGAGTTCATGCTAAGAATGGCAAATACTCACTGATGCCGGGATACATGTAGTTTTACAACAGTCACAAAGACAACAAACTGCTCTTCTTAGTTCTTAAGGTCCAACTTTTTCTACGACATTTTGGAGTAGTATGGATCGGAAGAGAGACTAAGAAAGGGGTCAATCGTACATACTATGAGGTGCAATCAAGAAATTGAAACTCGTGAACATCTCTTCCTGACTTGCGTGCATCTAATGCACATGTGAAGAGGCTCCAGAAGAGTGCCATGATTCTTTGATGGGGGAAGCCTCAACTAGGAGCAACATGGGATACAACCCAGATCTCGAAGGTACATTATATTCAGTTGCCAGTCTGGGAGATTTTGAGGGATGAAACAGCAAGGAAGGAAAAGCTTTTGACTTCATAGACATTATTAGGGAGAACATGAATATCTCATATCAATTTAGTTTCTGTGGAATGATGATACGTGGGAGAGCATGACCACCCCTGGTTCTTCAAAAATGCAGAAGGAAATAGAGGTGTCAGAGGATAATTGCATGATTCCAAGTTTCCAACATCAGCAGATGGGTTCAGGGATAAAGGATAACTTGGTATGCAGGTATTGCGTGGCTGCACTTGAGAGTGGGACTCACAAAACTTCAGCGTCCTGAAGCTGCGCATGCCATTTCTCCTTTGCAAGCCGTAGAGGTGGCTGGGCTGCTTGGACTCTGAATGTGGGAATTATGCAATGCAGGGCTATTCTAGTGTCAGTGTTTCAATTGACACTAAACTTTTAGTTGAAAAATATTGATCTCAAGTAGATTGATTAGTTGGGAATGTTTGGATGGAACTATGGTCTGCTCTCAGTATCTTGCTTCTAGAAGTGGAACAGCGTGTTGTAATTGGACATATTGTTGTTATTTCTATTTAGCACTAGATGCAAGACTATGGTCTTAAAACGGAAAAATTTAGCGTAAATGCCAAAGAACAAGCATCTGATGGGGATGGGCCTATTATGCTATATCCAGTGCGGAGGATTTTAACCAACCAAATAAGAGCGTCAATTTTCATAACAAAGTGGTTGTGCTTTTTGAAATAATTTCCCATTTTGTGTGTTCTTGGAGAAAATCTTTGAGAGTGTGTGACTAATTTTAAGTTGGTCAAATCAGTTTAGAAGTATTAAAAAAAAAAATGACTTGTTTGGTTTGAGGACTTATAAGCCAATTTTAGGTGCTTTTTAGGTGCCTACGAACAAGTAAAAGATAAGGCATGTATACTAGCTTTTTTCTTTTCCTAACATATTAGCATCTATTTTTGCAATATTAATTAATAAAAAGTTATTTTTAATCTGTTTAACTAATGCTACGACTTACAAGTACTTATCAACTAAATATATTAGCAATTTAGAAGTACATATTACCTAAACAATTTTCTAATTATTTGTCATTTATTTAGTTATTTATAAGCGTTAGATACTTATAAACGCATAAAATTAAGCAAAACTATACGGGCCCTTAGATGGTGTTTGGCTTTGCTCTTTTCAAGCTACTTATAAGCATCAAAGCAGTTAATGCTTATAAGTTGTTTTTTATGCTTATAAACAAATATTAAATAAGAAGATAAGTGTTTGAATAAAATATGCTTATAAAATATTGACATGTTTGGTTAACATATGCTTATTAGCAGTAGAATTCGTTAAATTAACTAAAAAGAACCTTTCATTATTTAAGGAGTAGATATTTTTGTATATTTACCGGATATAAATGTAATTGTATTTGGTTAACTCTTAATGCCTATAAGCAACTAAAAAATAAATTGGGAGGGTGGTGTTTTTTTTGGGTTGCTTATAAGCCACCTTTACCTACTTATAAGCAGAATTTGCATAACGTGTAAGTTTCATTTTCTACTTATAAGCAAGTTTAACCACCTTATAAGCACTCCCAAACACCCTCATAGTACACTTAAGTTATGAAACTCATTGTTCAAGGGAATTGAATACCGTGCACTCTAAATATTATACATCCACCTAGTATTGTGCACCTCATAATAGCCAATTCAAAACTTTGTAATTATATGTTCACAATTTTTATACTATATGTTCACAACTTTTAATTATTTACAAATCGCAAATTATATGTTTATAATTTTAATACTTTATGTTCGAAACTTTTAATTGTTCATAATTTACTTACTCATTACTCGTATATTATATATTCAAAAGCTTTATATCATATGTTCACAATGATAAATTACCCGTTTACAAGTCTTTAATATATGTTCACAATGTAGAAATGATATGTTCACAACTTATAAACAATACATTTACAATTTGCAAACGTTTCAGAGCTCGCAATTAGAGGTATTACTAGTGCCTGATTGATTATCGAATTGTTGTGTTGTGTTTGTCAACATGAGGAGAGTGGACTCGTTAAATTTCACGATGATCTAAAAACCAGATTGTGAGACTTAGGGCTCATTTGGATTGATTTTTTTAAACGTGTGTTTTTTAACGGCTTTTGAAAAACATTTTTTTTAGAAGCTGAAAATTCTAGCTTCTAAAAGAAGCTGTATTTGAGGTTTTTTCAAAATTTCAGCTTTTTTTTAAACCAAATCAAGTAGTTATTGCAAAAGTAATATAACCTTTTCAGGAAAAAAGTGCTTTTACCTGAAAAAAAAACCCATCCAAACAGGCCTTTATTGAGTAGTATACCATGTATCTTTGGATGTATTATAATGTGGATGTATAGTATAATTTGTGCTGTTCAAGTATTGCCCTGGTTTGATTGAGTTGTAAATGATGTAACTGGACAACAAAAGCAAGCTAACAGGAGCTAAAGTGCGTTAAAGTTTCATCTTGTTCTCAGAATCTAAATTCTTTTGGATCTCAATTGATATGCTCATTCTATCTTCTTTTTACATTTATTTTACGAGAAAAGTTTTTTTTTAGTAAAAAGTTTTTGCGAATTAAGTTTTTTTTTCCCTTAAAAGCAATGAGTACAAGACGTCACAAATCCCCTCAAGCTAAAATACAACAATACAAAGCTAAAAACTAGCTTGAGGGAAATTTATTCAAACTAACAAGGTAACCTACCATAAAGAAAACAAACTACCATGCAAGCAAAGAACAAATACAAAGGAAAGAGCAACATTGAAAGAAAGGGTACAACCAACTTGGGGAAGAGGGAGGGGATGCATTCACACAGAAGGATACACCATCCCCCAGTTCTTCCGCTTTGTCAACAAACCCTTCTCCTTCAAATTTTGAATCAATCTTCTTAATATCAAGTATCACCTTGAGCATCTTCTTGGAACGTTTCATCATGCCCATCAATCTCTTAATTCAACCTACCATTAAGGGTGTTCATTGGAGATTATCCAATCTAAATTGAACTTTTCTAGATTCCCCAAAATTATTTTGGATAAAATATTTTTCTCCAAATTATGCATAATTCTCCAATGGGGAATATATATTGCAGAATTGGGAATGGACAAGAATCATTGGGGAATGGGGAATCTCTAATTTAAAAGAAAATACTTCAAAAGTAAACACACACACAACGACCCTATTTACTTCACGGAAAATAACTTGTTTACATTTTCTCTAGAAAAAAATTTCCTTTTGAATTGTCAAGTGATTGAGCGACTCAACAAATAAGTGAAATACCTGGAAACGAGTGAACAAACGAGCATGTAATTAAGCATAGGAGAGGATAGTGGCTTTATGTTTCCACTGTCAGGATATGTCATGACACTTCATACTTCCTCACCCCTTTGGCTTTGTCTTCTTCTTCCTTTCTTAACGGTTGATAAGACTCTTTCTAGCCCATTCCGTACTATTCTACACAGCGCCTTATGGACAAAAATCATTGGGGAATGAGGAATCTCTAATTTAAAAGAAAATACTTTAAAAGTAAACACACACTCATACACTTACTAAACACACACTATGACTCTGTTTATTTCCTGGAAAATAACTTGTTTATGTTTTCTTTGGAAAAAACTTTTCTTTGTTTGGTTGTCACAATAAAAATTAATTAGAAAATATTTTTAATAACACCAAAATATATATTTATGTGCGCTGGTTGGGGGGCAAGCCCCCCAAGCTCTCCCTGGGCCCTTAACCCCCAGCCCCGAAGGACTCGGGACCCTGCCCCTGAGGCCCTGGCACCCCGAGGCTCTAGCCCTTGGAGACTCGGCCTCGATGCCCATGTCTACAACAGCCCGGGACCTGGCCCCCGGCCCCTAGTGCTCTCACCCCTGGCCTCGAGACACGGTGACCTGATGTCCCGAGACCCGGTGCCTATGCCCGTGTCCACGATAGGCCGGCCCCTGAGACCCGGGTCTCAGTACATCGAGGGATGGGGACCAAGGTCTCAGAGCTCTGGCCGCCGTGGACCCGTGGACCCGTGGCTGAGTCATAGGGACCAGACTGCCAAGGTCCCAAGTGTAGTATGTGTAACATGTGTAGGGTGTTTAATATGTGTAGCATGTGTAATGTGTGTAACATGTAACGTGTGTAGTGTTTGTAGCGTGTAAAATGTGTGTAATGTATGTAATATGTGCGGTGTGTGTAATATGTATAGTGTGTAGTGTGTGAAATGTGTGCAATGTGTGTGTAGTGTGTGAAATGTGTGCAATGTGTGTGTAGTGTGTATATTTGGCCTTTTAAAAAGTTGGTCTATTTAATTTTGGATGAATTGGATAATTTCCAAAATTTTGAATTTTCTCCAATCTCCAACTTTTTTCCCCAAAATATTTTCCATATCCAAACTTTTTTCTCCAATTAACAATTCCCCGAATCTAATTTCTCTAAACTCAAAAAGTTTGGAGAAAATATTAGGGATCTCTAATGAGTGAACACCACATACCATTTTTCTTCAATCAAAGTAGCAATTTTCTTCATCATTTGGAACGTTATCAAGTGTTGCAAAATGATTTGATGCCAAAGAATTCTTTGGAGATATAGCTAAGGTGTCATTTGCCAAACTCATCTTAATTGGCCTTTGGGAGAACAACACTTAGAAAATAGCATTGGGCTCACATATGAAAACTTTCTTCCAAACTTTTTTGAACTTGTAATTCTCCTATTCTTCATCTTTCTTTCTTTCAACTTGAAGGACTCATCTTAAAGTATTTTGGGGAGTTGCGTTAGGCAACAATGTTTGGGCGTGGCTAAATATTTTGCAAATGGAGCACACAAGAGGTTTTCAAACAAATTCAACCTCAATCCTTGCCTATTCCCCATTACTTAGCCTCACAAAAGTATGATCTGGCATCTCTTTAGAGAGATCCATCTTAATGCAAACTCTTGTAAACTCAACAAAGATTCTTGATTCCGTGAATTTATCCATTTACAATGCATGGCCAATGTATTAGCAACAAAACTCAATCCCCTTAATGAGTGAGCAAGGTGAAAAGTTAGAAAAAGCATTCTCTGGTCTTAACTCAAAGAATGAGTGTTTTTTTAGATGAAGTGACAAATACAAAAAATAATTCATCCTCTTTTTACTTTCTCACGAATACTTTTTATTTTTTTTGGCTTCAACTCAAACTATCTCCACCTTTGGTTTCTCGCAACTCATATAAAAAATTACCTAATTTTTACAAAATATTTTAAAATATGTACAATTATATATATATATATATATATATATATATATATATATATATATATATAACATTCAAATATTTTGACTTAATAGTCATTCTAGTCCTCATGGCACTATTAATATTAATTTCTAAACAATAAAATATTTGGAAAATACCATACACAAATTAATTTAATGTGTGACATGGGCGTGCCACTTGGACCGGTTGGATGACGACCCATGGCATGTGGAACCGGGGAGCCTCACATGGCTAACCTTGGTGCGGCCTTCTTGGACAATCCCGGTAGTTAGTAGGCGAACCCCTGGTGCACGGGTCTGCCACTCTACTCACCTCAAGCATACCCTTAAGCCACGAGTACGCCCTTTTGAATGTTCAAGGTACCAACCAAGACAAGGGTGCAAATCTTCATGTGACACATGAATGTACAAAGGGAAGGACCCTAAGCCCACACGTACGCTAGCAATTAAAGGAAAGCATACCCTCACACCAAGGGCACGCCTAGGCCAAGTTCTTTGTTGGATGCATGGCTTCTTTCCTGAAGTAGCTGCATATGCCATGTCAATAATTACAGTTGGTCCAATCAGCACTTTATTTGGGTAAACTCATGTCTCACGTATCTATAAATACCAAGCCATATTTCAAGTGAAGTAAGGAAAGGTGAGAATTCTCCCTACACACCTTGGAGCATGATCGTGTTCTCGGTGGTATGTGAAAATGAAACACAAATACAACCAAGTTTTACACCCGCAAGCGTACGGATAATGTCTAGTGTAGTGCGTCCGTACGGGTATCGTCTCCACAAGGAGGCTACTTTAGTTTGATCTTTACGTGCTTGGTGCCTAAAACGAGCTACGTGTGTGTGTGTGCTTTCGTTAGGATCAAAGGGAGCTCGGGAAAGGAAAATAAACCTAAACGAACCTAGTCTAATGGAGGAACCTAGGGTGCCAAACTAAGGAAATAAAGCTCTACAAGGTTGAAAGGGGATCTCGGGCGATTGCATTGCAACTAGACTCGGGCTATTACAACGATTAGGTCTATTTATGGCTCGGTTGCTCTCAAGAGTTCTTAACTAATTAACCTCGAGTTTAATTAACTAAGTTCTCTTTGCTGTTGATCAATGTCCTACTCAAGAGACTAACCTATTAGTATTGTTTCAGACTAGAGATTAGACTCCTTGAGCATTAACTAGTGCTAAAGGGTACCATTTTAGTATTGTTTCAGACTAGAGGTATACTCCTATCACACGAGTCACTAATTAAGCATATTAATCAACACACTTAGTCGTAAATAGAGTTCATGCCATTGGCATGGATTGAGGCTAAGGTGACACCACTATCGATAGCGTTTAAGCACAAAATAACACATGCAACTTGACTTAGGCATTTTAACAAACACATAGACATGTTTGATTATCAACACATAGACATATTGATTCATACCATTAATTAATGTAAAGAAGCATGTATTAAGAGCCAAGATATTTACAAATCAATATTCAGAACCCTAATCTAATGTACAACAACGATTACCCAAAGATCTAGTCTAATCAAACAGCATAATTACAAGAAATAGAAAGAGAACAAGAAGAACTCCCCTAACTCTTGCTTCCAAAAACTATACAAATCCTTCAAATTCTTGTTAGATTCTTTAATCCCAGCGTGGTATGGGGTTTAGATGGTGGTTTAAGGTGTTTGGTGAAATGGGTAGAAGGTTAGAGTTTATTAAGATTTTAGAAAATAAAGTTCCTCCCCGAAAATGAGCTGAAACGAGCTTTTTATGGATTTCTTCAGCGCACAGCCGGTCGACCAAGCCAATCGACCAGCTCCTCATTCTTGCTCGACCGGCTTCAATCATGATGCTTTCTGGAATAACCGGTCGACCGGCTGCTCCTTGAGGAACTCAACCGGCTTAAATTCTTTATTCTCTGGGGCGGCCAATCGACCAATTCTTCTTATAAGTTGACCGGCTGGATCAAAATGATCCATTTTCATTCCTTTTGTTCCAGTCTTCATTTATTAGCTCATTTCTTCCTCGCGTAAGCTTGAACTCTTCCAAAACACTCCTAAAACATGGAATATAACACTTAGTATAGTATTTATGCATCTAAATACATTCGGTACAAATATTAACAAATATGCATAAACTTTATACTAAGTGCACTCAATTATACTCTAGACACCTCTAAACATGCATGCAAAAACTTCATACAAACATGCACAATTGACACACATTAACACCCCTAAACCTTCCCCTTGCTTGTCCTCAAGCAAGCCTAAACCAAGTCTATCTACATGTTTTTCAAAGAGTTACCAATTGTATTGACTTGCTATCTTTTTGCCTCTAAGGGAGTATAAAGGGCCATTCCTTTCGTGTAAGGGTTTCCTAGTCTTTTTCGGATCCTCCCTTTAATCACAAGGAGTCTCACACCTCTTTGGAATTTACCAAGTAGCTAGAACCACCACAACTTTAGATTCCAACTCACGCACTCGGGATGTTGATATTTTATGCCTATCTACTAACATGGCCTCCGAATATGCACTTAGCCCCAAAGATACAAGGAAGAGAAGATACATCACAATGGCTCACATTGACGTAAGAGCCTTATCCACAATACATGAAAGAACAAAAGAGATACTTGTGTCAAATTAACATTATGTCGCTTGACACTTATTCAACAAACTTCACTTTTCAA
Organism: Cordia subcordata; assembly: GCA_028554755.1. Taxonomy (NCBI): domain Eukaryota; kingdom Viridiplantae; phylum Streptophyta; class Magnoliopsida; order Boraginales; family Cordiaceae; genus Cordia; species Cordia subcordata. Next base: position 14,535,927 of record JAPTOF010000008.1, read on the forward strand.
TCTTTTTGTTGCCTTTTCACTTTTTTTTTTCTTTTTTTCTCATTTTTTTCTCATTTTTGAATTTTTCATTTTTTTTGCACTTTTTCTCAATACATAAATAGAACAAAAAGCAAAGAAAAAGAAAAGGCTAAGGCATATTAAAAGAATCGATCAAGGAATGGGCACTCATATCAACAACCCTTTAAAAACACTTTTTCCAACCAAGTTATGGGGAAACTACAAGGTGCATTCTTAGAAATACTCACTCCCCACAGTTTTCAAAAGGATTCTCTTTGAAGTCTAGGTCATACCCCACACTCCATTTACTCCCCACAATATACCCTTATCTTCTCCAATCAATTAAGTCAATAGCAAAAGTCAATTTTCCAACCAACATGGAGATAAACCAACTTAAAATATGCAAAAAAAATTGAAAATTTTGAACACATTTTAAGCAAAAATAAGATATGGCAAGCAAATCTATCCCATATATGATATAAACAATAAATGAGCAACCATACCCCCAAACCTAAACTTTGCTTGTCCTCAAGCAAATAGCATGTAAGCATAACAAGCAAGCACATGAAACACATATGGGGAATGTGGATGGGGATAAATAGGGACAAGTAAAGAATGAAGCAATACAACCTTGTTTGCGTGGAAGTCCTGAATGCCAACGATGTTTGATCATCTACTAGTCTTCACCTCTTGTAAAAAGCACTAATGCTTAAAAAAAACAAGATAGAGATTAGAAGATAATACCATGGAAGCTCACATTGACATTTGAAATGATAAATAAGGATGTATACAAGGGTTAAAGGATTGATGCACAAATGAAGGAAAGGAGCAAAAACAAGTAAAGGAGCAAAAATCTAACCTACTAAGAATAAAGACAAACAAAAGAAAGCCTAAATTATCAAAAGGTAAGACAACCAAAAGCAATCTACTCTACTATATACAAGATGAAAAAGAAGTAAATACAAGAAGAACAAGAAAAATATAAACAAGTCTAGGGTGCCTCCTAGTAGCGCTGGATTTAACGCTCCCAGCTGGGCGCCAATGTTAGAGTAAAACATGTTTAAAGTTGTGTGGCACAAATTGCCTGATAATCATCAAAGCGCAAAAGGTAGAAGGAAAGGGATCATGCAATAAATGATATGGGCAAGAATGAATAACGCAAGCCCTTTCCAAAATGTCCCACCCCAAAGTATGAACAATGGATGTTTGCTCAAATGTGGTAGGCGTAATATGCAATCGTGAAAGATTATGCCCCGTTTGCTCATTAATCACCCATCCCATGGCCTTCTTCTCATGATCTAAGGCTAAGAACACACCCTCCCTATGGGTCAATGAAAGGTCAAATGCATGCAAAGTGGATGGTGTGTGTCCTAGTCCTAGGTGAAAGTGTTCCAAGCAAGAAGACACAAACATGAGCTCCAACAAAAGGAGAGACTCGACAGAATGGGAATGGGGAGTTTGGGCAACATCCGGAGAAGGAAGGTCAATTGAAGAAGACGTGAAAGTGCTAAACTCTTCCTCTCTATGAGATATGGCATCATTAAACAAGGGTCACATTAACTCCTTACAAGGGGTGGACATGTATAGAGGTGGTAAGGTAGACTCAAATGACTCATCATGCAGACAAGTAAGTGCAATGGGAGTGTGCGCACTTATCTCCCTTCAAAAGGCATCAGAGTTGAATTGAGCAATAATAACATCAAGTTCGTCCTCCAAACATGGTTGAGATGTGGGAAGAGAGGGAAGGGTAGGCTCAAGAGACTTGATAGAAGAAGGTGGAAGCATGGGAGGATAGGCTACCACTTCCTCTAATACATACCCACAATCATCATCAAGAACCAAAGCACTATTAAGGTCATCTTCATCCTCACTACAAGATGTAAACTCTCCATCTACCTCTTTCTCTATCTCTTCCTTCCAAACATCATCCTTTTTACCACTAATCTCTTCATCTATAGGTCTCACTCTTATCCCATCAACCCGGTCTAAAGGTATCTTAACACTCTCTCTCATGGGTTGCTCATTCTCAACTTCTCTATTCAAGCACTTGACTATTCCGGAGATTTGTTCGTTCATCTCCTTTAGTCTCTCAAGATTGGAATGAATTAGGGATTTGAGGTATTCATACCTCTCTTCTTCATGTGAGGAAGACCTAAGAGAAGAGGATTCAACCGAGTGGAAATAGTAGGCATTTTGAAAATCATTTTGAGCATGACCATCAAAAAACTCGGGAAAAGAATAAGTGGGAAAAGATGGTGCAGAAGATGGACTCTCAAAACAAGGAGGTGGGTAGAATAAAGAGTCATCTTGACCCCAAGACAAATGTGCATGATGTGGCTCCCTATAATCATAATAACTAGATGTTGGCGCATGAATAGATGTTTGACTATAAAGATCATGCCTTGGGTTAATCCAATATTGGGGATTTTGATATGTAAAAGGACAACCAGAAAAATGATGCTCATTACTCCCATATAAAGCACAAGCACTATAAGCATATATGAGGGGTAGGGAAGAGGATCCAAGTGACCACCAAGAATCATTGAATCTATCCATACTCAATTAGCACAAGTAAGCCACTTCTCAATTCAATTTTTTTTTTCGATTTTTTTCAAATTTTTTTTTTATTTTTTATTTTGGATTTTCAAGATTTTTTTTTAATTTTAATTTTTTTTCAAATAAGGGAAAGCAAGTAAAGATATAACACACGCAAGCAACCAATCACAAACACAAAAGCACACAAAAAAGCAATGCCGTGCCTCCCTGGCAACGGCGCCAAAAACTTGATCGTGTTCTCGGTGGTATGTGAAAATGAAACACAAATACAACCAAGTTTTACACCCGCAAGCATACGGATCGTGTCTAGTGTAGTGCGTGCATACGGGTATCGTTTCCACTGGGAGGCTACTTTAGTTTGATCTTTACGTGCTTGGTGCCTAAAACGAGCTACGTGTGTGTGTGTGCTTTCTTTAGGATCAAAGTGAGCTCGAGGAAAGGAAAATAAACCTAAGCTAACCTAGTCTAATAGAGGAACCTAGGGTACCAAACTAAGGAAATAAAGCTCTACAAGGTTGAAAGGGGATCTCGGGCGATTGCATTGCAACTAGACTCGGGCTATTACAACGATTAGGTCTATTTATGGCTCGGTTGCTCTCAAGAGTTCTTAACTAATTAACCTCGAGTTTAATTAACTAAGTTCTCTTTGCTGTTGATCAATGTCCTACTCGAGAGACTAACCTATTAGTATTGTTTCAGACTAGAGATTAGACTCCTTGAGCATTAACTAGTGCTAAAGGGTACCATTTTAGTATTGTTTCAGACTAGAGGTATACTCCTATCACACGAGTCACTAATTAAGCATATTAATCAACACACTTAGTCGTAAATAGAGTTCATGCCATTGGCATGGATTGAGGCTAAGGTGACACCACTATCGATAGCGTTTAAGCACAAAATAACACATGCAACTTGACTTAGGCATTTTAACAAACACATAGACATGTTTGATTATCAACACATAGACATATTGATTCATACCAGTAATCAATGTAACGAAGCATGTATTAAGAGCCAAAGATATTCACAAATCAATATTCATAGCCCTAATCTAATGTACAACAACAATCACCCAAAGATCTAATCTAATCAAACAGCATAATTACAAGAAATAGAAAGAGAACAAGAAGAACTCCCCTAAATCTTGCTTCCAAAACTATACAAATCCTTCAAATTATTGTTAGATTCTTCAATCCTAGCGTGGTAGGGGGTTTAGATGGTGGTTTAAGGTGTTTGTTGAAGTGGGTAGAAGGTTAGGGTTTATTAGGATTTTAGAAAATAAAGTTCCTCCTCGAAAATGAGCTGAAACGAGCTTTTTATGGATTTCTTCAGTGTATAGTCGGTCGACCAAGCCGGTCGACTGGCTCCTCGTTCTTGCTCGACCGGCTTCAATCATGATGCTCTCTGGAATGGCCAGTCGACCTAGCCGGTCGACCAACTCCTTGAGGAACTCGACCAGCTTAAATTCTTTATTCTCTGGAGCGGCCGGCTGGATCAGAATGATCTATTCTTTATTCCTTTTGTTCTGGTCTTCATTCATTAGCTCATTTTTTCCTCGCGTAAGCTTGAACCCTTCCAAAGCACTCCTAAAACATGGAATATAACACTTAGTATAATATTTATGCATTTAAATACATTATGTACAAATATTAATAAATATGCATAAATTTTATACTAAGTACACTCAATTATACTCTAGACACCTCTAAACATGCATGCAAAAACTACATACAAACATGCACAATTGACACACATCAGAGCATATTCATAGTACCTTTAAACATATCTTCATAAATTCATTGATTCCAATAACTGACTTGACCATCGGAGATACAAACGGAGGAAAGACCTCCTCTTTCTTTACCTCATAGGGAAAGGCGTATCCGTCTACAAACCAGGCATAAAAAGCGTACCCATCTACTAACCAAGAAAAATGGAAGCGTACACATCCAATACACAGGCATAGGTTGACCTTTGGCTTATGCGTCCACCATTAACTCACCCAGCAAGCGCACTAAAGACATCTGAATCTCTACTGACATAGGTGGGATTTCTTCATCCACATCAGGTGGCTCCGTCTGTGGGGATCCGAAGGCAATTCCCATTAAGAAGCACGTGGTAGAAAACCATGGCAAAATCTAAAAGGCCGCAAGTGCAGCCTGAGCATGTCGAGCAAGGAGAAACACCTGAATACTGGGTTGGGCAGGAGGAACTGCACGAAGGGAATAGAGGACAAGTTAGCTTAACTGGACACCAGGACCCTCAAGAGGGTGGAAACATGCACAACCCGATGCCAGGGGAAGTGGATCCCCAGTGGGAGGCCATGAACTGGCTGTATGCTCATAAGCAAAACTTGATGGCAAAATATCAAAGGATGGGAGGACATCCCGTGATCCCGACAGCAGCCGAACCCGGTCAACTCCCTTTCCAGGCGGGTCACCTGTATTTGCCATCATCCTTCCCCCCGGGCCACAATATTACCCGTATCCAGTACCGCGGATATACCCTTCTCAATAAGCTCCTAGAGATCAAGAGGCGCAGTCCTCCACAATCCATTGTACTTACTCATCCAGGGGGGAAAAAAAGAGGGGTGATAGTTTGAAAGTGCGCCACAACAGTCATAAATCAAGCAGTAATCGGAAGACCAATAGCAGCTCTGAACAAACGTTCACTGTGAGAAATGTGGCTAGGCCCTTTGTGTCAAAGATAGAATTCGAGAAACTCTCTCCTTGGGTTGTCATTCCTCACTTGCCTCTGTACGATGGGATAGCTGATCCCGAAAACCACATCAGCATATTTGAGAGCACCTTGATAATCCATTGCCTGACGAATACCCTAAAATGTCAGGCACTCCCAGCAACCTTAGTAGATGTCGTATGTGATTGGTACAAGTGCTTACCTGATTAGTCAATAACTAGCTTTGATTAGATGGCTCAAGCGTTGATCAACAGGTTTGCCAATAGCTAAGTCATCCCAAAGACCTCAGCTACTCTAATTTCATATCAACAAGGGCCTAATAAATCTCTATGAGAGCACACTGAAAGATTTAATAACGTTACATTAAAACTGGCTGCTTCAAACGAGGGTGTTACTATCATAGCAAATATGCAGGGATTGAAGCCAAGTCTTTCAAATATGGTATTTCAAGACAAGACAATTGCTTGTTCAGAGATCTAATGAAGGAAGCTGAAAAATTTATTCGAGAGGAGGATGTCAATTGTGGAGCTAAAACTGTTGCCCGAGAAGACAACAGGCAGCCAAGAGATCCAATCAAGGGAAAGGGTAGAGAAGAGTCTAGCCAGCGTAAAGGGAAAGCCCGTATTAACACCACATGTAACCAACCAAAGTTTGAAAAGCATACCCCGCTTAATACAACTCGAACCGAGGTGCTTGCTGCTATCCAAAATGATAGGGCTCTTCAGTGGCCAGATAGAATGTTTAGAAACCCATCCAAAAAAGACCGAAACTTCAAGTGCCACTTTCACGGGGATCATGGGTAATCAACAGAGGACTGTAGAAAATTGAAGAATGAAATTGAAATGTTTGTCAAGAAAGGGAAGTTGGAACACTTTGTTGACTGCCCTAGGAATCATGATGGTAGATATCCAAGGGTGAGAGAAGAAGAATGGCACCATGACCAACATTCACATCTTGGAGTAATTGAGATGATATCTGTAGGTACGATGGCAGAAGGACAAATGCCTTATGACCCATTGATCATCAAAGCTCGCTAATGGACACAGGGAGTTCCGCGGAGGTGATTTTGTTAAAGCATTCCTACAGCTGGGAAAAAGAGTGGAAGGCCTACACCCGGTATCAACATCGCTGATAGGATTCTTGGGGGAAAGAACTCGACCCTTGGGAATTATAGAACTGTCGGTGTCCGTTAGGTCTAAAGGCAAGTATGCCGACCTGAAGGTTGATTTCCTGGTGATGGATTGCCCTTCTCCGTATAATGTTATTCTGGGAAGAGGGTTTCTGAACAGAATTCAAGCAATGGGTTCAACTAATCATCTGGTGATGAAATTCCCAACTCGAAATGGCGTGGCAGAGATCTGTAGGAACCAACTCCCTGCCAGGGAATACTGTGCAACTTCTCTAGAGGGTACTAGAAAAGGCAAGAAAGCCATGCAAATTGAGGTGCCAGATTCTAAGGGTAAGGAATACCGAGGGGTACCTATGGAGATGTTGAAAGAAGTTGTCATCAGAAAGAGTGATCAAAGGAGCTTTATAGGGTCAAAGTTGTCAGAGAAAGAAAAAGGAACGATGATCAAGTTTCTATCAAAGAACCAAGATGTGTTTGTCTGGTCAGTGTTGGACATGAAAGGGATCAATATGGAGATAGTTGTCCACAAATTAAATGTGGACCTAAATGTGCGTCCTGTACAACAAAAGAGGAGGTCCTACTCTGTAAAGAAAAACTAAGCAATTTTAAAAGAGACAGAGAAACTCTTAGCGGCTAGACACATCAGGGAGGTGGTCGTTAATCTGGTATTAGTAAAGAAAGCAAATAGGAGCTGGCGGATATGCATAGATTTTGTGGATCTTAACAAAGATTGCCCAAAAGATCATTTCCCATTGCCTAAAATAGATCGGTTGATTGATGCTACCACAGGGTTTGAGTTACTAAAATTCATGGATGGTTTCAAGGGGTACAACTAAATCAAAATGGCCCCAGAAGATGTGGATAAAACCTTCTTCGTAACTGAGCGAGGCAATACTGCTATCGAGTAATGACCTTTGGATTGAAAAATGCATGGACAACCTACAAAAGGATGGTCAACAAGGTCTTCAGACAACAACTAAAGAGAAACATGGAGGTGTATGTGGATGACAAGTCGGTAAAAAGTTAAAGGGCTAGAGACCATCTAACAGATTTGCAAAAGGCGTTTGATGTCACGAGAAAGTGTAGCATAAAGCTTAATTTGGAAAAGTACAACTTTAGAGTGAAGGTTAGGAAGTTTTTAGGCTTTATGGTGACACACAAGGGGATCGAAGCCGGCCCAGAAAAGATCCAGGCGATTTTAAAGATAGAACCTCCCAAGAATACTCATGAGATCTAGTCCCTGGCTGGCAAGGTGGCTGCTCTTAGCAGGTTCATGCCCCGTTCAGCCGACAAGTGCTTTCCTTTCTTTAGGATTCTGTGCAACCCTAAGAATTTCCAATGGACCAATGATTGCCAAATAGCCTTCGACCAGATTAAGCAAAATATGTCTTTTCCACCCTTCCCAGCCAGAAGGAAAAGATGAGTGATGTGTTAGTTTTGTGTATGATTTTGCAATGTATTTTTATATCTATTTTGAGATGTTTTACGCTCTATAAGGTGTATTAGTATAACATTTATATTTACTTAAGCATATTAAGCTTTTGGTGTCTATAGTTGAGCTTAAATCATAAATGTTATACTAAAGTACACTTGTCTTATGTTCTAGGTGAGTTTGAGGAATTTCTTGAGCTGAACAAAGATGGAGATGGCTTGGGAAAGTATTGAAGAAGATTTTGAAGATGAAACGTGGAAGAAAATCATGTTGGGAAGCTTCCAGACAAAGACCAAAGCAACCGGAAGTAAAACGGAGCTAAAATGAAGCCAAAAGAGAGTAAACAGGCACTACCGGGGCACTGGCTTCAGAGTACCTATGCACTGGCTCACTGTTCCGCCAAAAACAGAGAGCAACCTTCTACTACCAGAATAGAGGCCCCTTGGTACCGGTGCTCCGATTAAGTGTTCTGGTTGTCGCAAAAATTGGCTATATATGCTTGCTTTTGGCCATTTTATAAAAGAGGAACAAGTCATAATGTTTCACTCTCTTCCATACCCATTACACCAAACCCTAATTCCTTTACTCACCCACCTCACATGCATAATTCACATCAATTCCATCCATAAACAAGCTTGGATTTGAAGATCAAACAAGGATTTGTAGGGTTTCGAGCAAGATTTGTAAAGAGTAAGCAAGGATAATGAGGGAGCTCTACATTCTTCTCTTTATTCTTGTCTATATTATGTTCGATTAGCTCTAGATTAGGGATGATTGCTATCTTTGTAATGTGTTAAGAATCTAAACACTTGTTTTAAGATTTTTATAGTTGTATATACATGCTTTGTTCTTACATTCCTATGGCTTGAAATTGAACATGTCAAGGTGTTTAATGAATTGCCTTTATGAGTTTGCATGTGTAATTTGTGCTTAGATACTAATAGTAGTGGCCTCACCTTAGCCTTAATCCATGCTAATGGCATGAGCTCTACTTGCAACTATATTTGTGTTGATTAATTGTGTTTTTCATGGCTTTAATATAGTAGGTAATCACCTCTAGCATGAAACATGGCTAAAAAGGGCACCACTATCACTTGCTTGACCTAGGGGACTTAATCTCTAGTTTGAAACATAACTAAAAGGTTAGACTCCCTATTAGGACATTAATCAACACCAAAGAGACTTAGGGCTCATTTGGATTGGCTTTTTTCAAAAGCGTTTTTTTTAACAGTTTCTGAAAAATAGCTTTTTTTGAGAAGCTGAAAATTCTGGTTTCTAAAACAAAGCTGTATTTGAGCTTTTTTCAGAGTTTTAGTTTTTTGGATAACAAATCAAATAGTTATTGCAAATTTAATGTAACTTTTTTAGGAAAAAAAGTGTTTTTTCCTAAAAAAAAAAAAAAAACCAATCCAAACAAGCCCTTAGAACTTGACCCCAAAGCCATAGCTAGCTAGGACAAACCTATACTTCTAATTGGGCCCGGTTAAGGATAGGGTTGCACTGATAGTTAGATGTGGTAAGTCTAGTAAACTACGCCCGCCATTAGAGGAATCGAATCATCAATAGCCTCAAAACAAGGTTAGGAAACCAAATCCATTCCAGAGAAGCAATCACCCCTAAGTTCTCCCCAAACCCTTGTAGATCCTTACTTTCATAGCTTGTTTATACCACTATTTATTTCCCTTAGTTTAGGTTTAAATTAGATCTCTAATCAATCCAAAACCCCTAAAAAGAGTAGGTAAGACCACGCAACTAGTGTAGGACACACATTCACTTAGAGCCACACACATAGATAGCCTTCCCGTGGACACGACCCGGCACTCGCACACGCTATGCTACCGTGACCCGTGCGCTTACAGGTAACACTTTTAAAGGTTTACGATCAAGGAGTTGTTGCTCTACCTGGCAACTTTGAGGGTAGTGGTGGCAGTTGTGTTGCTTCAGGAAGATGGAAGGGAGCAAAGCTTATATACTATGTGATTAAGGCACTCCATAGAATAGAGTTGAGGCATCCCCCCCATCAAGAAGCTAGCCTCAGTAATAATTATGGCAGCGAGGAAACTGAAGCCGTATTTCAAGGCTCACCCTATAACAATCTTGACTGATTCCCCGCTAAGACAAATGCTTCACAAACCAAAAGTCTCTAGGGATTATTAAAGTGGGCAATCGAACTAACGCAATGTGAAATCATGTACCAGCCAAGAGCAGCTATTAAAGCCGAAGCTCTTGTGGACTTTATTATCGAATGCACTGGGGATCCAATAAAGCCTTTAGAGCCAACTTGGACCTTGCAAGTAGACGGTGTTGCCATGAAAAAAGATCGGGGGCCGACATAGTCTTGATCAGCCCTATTGGTGAGAAGTTTTAGTATGCATTGAAATTTGGATTCCAGGCATCGAATAACGAAGTGGAGTACAAAGCCTTGATAGTGAAGTTGAAGGCAGCATTAGGAGTGGAAGCTGAGGCTGTAACAATATTGACAGATTCACAATTAGTGGCCAATCAAGTCTCTGGAGAATATGAAGCCAAAGATCCGACAATGATTGCGTATTTAAACCAAGTCAATGACTTAATCTCTAGCTTCAAAAGGGTGGTCGTGCAATAGGTTCCACGAAAGGCGGTAGAGCAGGCCGATGCTCTTTCAAAGTTAGTTGCAGGCTAGGTCAAGGGAGAAGAGGTCCACATAGAGACATTGGTTAAGCCAAGTATTTGTCAAGGGGCTGAGGAAGAGGCAAATTGTATCAATCCGGAACCCGATTAGACCAGTGACATTCAAAAACTCCTCGAGAAGAGAGAGCTCCCAACTGACAAGAAGCAAGCAAAAATGATAGAGAGAAAAACCCCAACATTTCTTACTTATTGGGGGGGCAACTATATGAACGTTCCCACGTAGGCCCTTTGTTGAAGTGTATAGGGCAACATGAAGGAGATTACATACTCCAAGAGATTCATGAAGGTATTTGTGGGAATCACACTGAGGCCAGGGTCCTAATGCAGAAAGCACTATTGGCCGAACATGCAGAGGGAAGCTAAGGCGCTAGTGCAAAAATATGACGCTTGCCAGCATTATTCTAACATACAGAATCGACCATCTTCGGAGATGATCCTGATAACAAGCCCATGGCCTTTCGCTCAATGGGAGCTAGACATCATTGGTCCTCTCCCTACTGGGACTGGGCAAATAAAGTTTGCTTTTGTCCATATGGATTATTTAGCACGTGGGTCGAGGCAAAGACTATACCTAAAATAATTGAAAAGGCCGCCTAAGGATTTGTGTGGAAAAATATAGTATGTAGAATTGGAATCCCAAATACAATCATAATTAACCACGGCTGGTAGTTTGACCGTATGTCCTTTCGAAGTAAATGTGAGGAACTAAGTATTAAACTGAAGTTTGCCTAAGTTGCACACCCACAATGCAATGGACAAGTAGAAGTTACCAATAGAATATTATTGGAAGGGTTGAAGTCTAAACTGGGAGACAGAAAGGGGCTATGGGTCGATATCTTGCCAGAGGTGCTATGGTGTATGAGGACGACCCCTAGCACAGTCACTGGAAAGACACCGTTCAGATTGGTTTTCAAGGCAAAGGCCATTATCCCAGCAGAGATTAGGTCTCCAAGCTGGAAAGTCATCAACTACGACCCAGACGCAAATGATCAGAGTATGAAAGAGCAACTAGAGTTACTGGACGAAGTTTGTGAAACTGTTTACCTTAAGACTGGCGCATAAGGAGGCCATGGCTCTGAACTTCGCCAAAACTATAAAGGCCAAGGCGATCCAGGAAGGAAGCTTGGTATTGCGAAAGGCCCAGTTCCAAAGAGATAAGAGAGATGAGAAGTTGGGTCCTAACTGGGAAGGCCCCTTCTTAGTCACGAAAGAAGTGCGACCGGGAACCTACTGTTTGGTGAACCTTGATGGGAAAGATTTTGCCAACGTATGGAATGCCGAGCACCTTCGGCCCTACTAAGTGTAGCAACCTAGTGTATTCGCTGTTATGTTGTAATTCAATTAAGGCATGAATACCATTTCTAGTAGTTTAAGGTTAAACCAAAAAGCCCAGGATCTATGTATGATAACTATGTCGTGTATGCCAGCACGGGTTAAGTTAACTCGGTTTACATCGTGGAAAATGGATGTCTTCCATTGTATTCAAAAAGATCTTTGTTGTTTTAACATATTGATTTGTCATTGCAAATGATATTTGTTGTCCTAACATATTGATCTGCTATTGCAAAAGATCTTTGTAGTTTTAGCATATTAATCTGTTATTGTAAAAGATCTTTGTTGTCTTCACATTTTGATCCATTATCGCAAAAGACCTTTGTTGTCTTAATGTGTCAATCTATCACTACTCTAAAGATCTTTGTTGTTCTAACATATAAATCAAAGTATCAGTGTGAGTTAGGTACTTGTTGCCCTAACAACGCCTAGTGAACTGGAACCTTCCCATATAAGAAAGACGATAAAAGACAAAAGCTAATCATAAAATGGTATTAGCTCACGTACATAAAAACAAGAAGTCGCAAGGATTTACTAGAAATGTACATAGATAACCAAGAAGGAAACTCCAAATTCTTTTCTCCACTAGTGCTAAGGGGACATTAATCCCCATATAGAAAAAAGCACGAAATAAGTAATGAGAAACACCGGTCAGTCATAGCCTAGAGGTGGCTGCATAAGACTACTGGAGGCAGAATGAAAACTCCTAAGCAACTAAGACAAATATAGAGATACAACCTCAGCAAACTAGATCAACTCTCCTGGTGAAGGGTTGGAGTACCAAGACATCCTAAGAAAGGTGAAGTGGCATACTTGTCACCAGGACCAAGCGTAGGAAGAGAAGTGAGGTGAACAAAGAAGTATCCAAGGTAGGGTGATAGTCTGTGATCTCCTGAAGGAGGTCTGAATGGATTTACCGAACATGACTCCGAGCCTCGTGCTTGAACCACTCATAACCTTCATCTATCGCTGTGAAGAACCTGAACACCTCGGCCTTGTCATGGTCGATTTCATCGGCAAAGGCCTTGTACTTCCTTAAGGCAGCTAGCTCTTCGTCTTTCTCGGCAATCTCCTTGTTCTTCGTCTTGCACAATGCGCAAAACCCCATCCCGCTCTGCTTAGGCCTCTGCTAACTCATTTTTCTTCTTCTCCTTCAGGTCACATGCCTTCGTGTGTTGCTCCTCGCTTTCTGACCCTTTCTTTGTTCCTATCCTCAGTAAATGTATTAGCTAAGGCTTGCCCTTTCTTCTGCTCCTCCTTAGCTATGGCGTGACCCTTCTATTCCTTTTCAATTTACTGGGTTAGGTCCTTCGCGAGCTCGGCTGCTCAGAGGTTTTCGGTAGAAGCCTATCCAGGATAAAGGAACTGGTTAGAAAGCAATAAAAGTAAGGAGAAAGAGAGCATGAAAGAAGTGAGGGCAACGTACTTGGTGTAGTGCAAAATCCAGCCCCTTGTTGAGGTTCACCGAGCTAACTCCAGCCAAAGAAACTTTCGACCTAATGTGCTTTTAAGGGAAAGAGAAGTGATCTCTTTGTAAACCTTTAGAAGAATTTAGCGAGCGAATGGCAAAGGAAAGAGGGACATGATCTATGGATTCCTTAGAGGCTTCCTCAGACTTTTCTCAAGGATTTGAGGGAGTGGCCATATGAGTCAGCTTGGGGCTAACCGCCTTCTCTTTGTCCGCAAGTCTAGTGAGCTTATGTCGCCTACGCTCCTCTAGGGAAGAGCCTATTACGTCTCTTGAGTGCAAGCTCTAAAGACCTGCAAGCGCACAGATCGATGCAGTGTAGTGTACATGAGAACGGGTGTCGAACCACAGAGAGGCTATGTTGTAGGATGAATTCTACGTGTGTGTCCTAAAGAATGCCAAAAAGGAAGCTTAAACTAACTATTTTTGGTATTTTTGGATGGTGGGAGCTCTAACTAAATTAAATAAAGCTACACTATGGGAATGGAAAATATAGAGACAAGCTATCTAGAGAAAACTAACAAATGAAAAGGATTAGGGTGACATCTACTTGTTAATGGGTGATCCTAGATTCCTATACTATGGGATTACATGGAATGGCTCAATCATCAATTGCTCTTTTACTAGGCTTCTTAGTTAATGTCCTAATTTCTCCCTAGGACTCGGTGCGAGTCCGTCCCTAGACGGCGCCTCCTAGAGCTATGGCGTGGTCTTTATGACTTAGGGCCTTAAGAGTGACTAACTAGCTTTCTAAGTGACCTAGAACAAACCTACCCTAGTACCTAAATCATTGGCTGGATTTAAAGCCAAGACCTAGTGTTGCTAGAATCGACTAAATCTGCCCAGAAACCTATTGGCTAGATTTAAAGCCAAAAGAGACTCGATTTAGACTAGTCTTTAATTATGCATCGTCATTCTAGAGTCACAATAGCAGGATTTGACCTAATAACGCATTCATACATGTTCTAAGCCAAGGTGTTTGCGAATAAAGGTATCTATTCAATTACCAAACATCGTCATGCTCAGATTACACCATTAAAAGCACTTTTGAACCAACATGTATGCAATATTGATGTCATATTTACTACTAGGGATGCAAACATATACATGGACATGAATATAAGTAATACCCGCTTCATAAGATCCATAAATAAACACATAGACATGATTATAGAATAGATTAGAGGTGTTTAGTAGCAAATAGACTTCAATTTATGCATATGCAACTCTCATAGGCATATTATCGAACACCTAGACATGCATTGAGCAATAGCCATTGAAATAAGAAAAACATAGCATATGTATATACATTAAGCCATTGAATCCCGTAATATAGAAGCATAGCATCAACCCATTACACAAGTATCATCACCCTAAACAAATCTACTCAAACATAATATAATAGAGGATGAAAGAGAGAATAGAAAACTCCCCTTCCATCCTAGCAATTCTTGCATAAAATCCTTGAGTAGCCTTTGTTCCAAGTGTTTGAAACCCTCTAAATGAGCTTAAGACTAGGTGAAAAGTATGTAAGTGTATGTGTGTTGGAGGTTGGTGAAAAAGGAATTAGGGTTTGGGAGATGGGTGTGAAATAATATTTCTTAATTGTCTATTAAAATGGCCAAAAGTGGGCTTATATAGCTAATTTCTACAACTACCAGAACACTCTACCGGAGCACCGGTACCAAGGGGTCTCTATTCCGTAGTAGAAGCTTGCTCTCTATTTTTGGCGGAATAGTGAACCGGTGCACCGGTACCAAAGGCCCTCTATTCCGGTAGTAGAAACTTGCTTTCTGTTTTTGGTGGAATAGTGAGTCGGTACACCGATACTTTGAAGCCAGTGTTCTGATAATTTCTCTTTGCTCTCTTTGGGCTTCGTTTTAGCTCCGTTTTGCTTCCAATTATCTTGACCTTTGTCCGGAAGCCTCCAAACTTGATTTTCTTCCACTTTTCCTCTTCAATATGCCTCTAATCCTTGCTCAAACCATCTCCAGCTTCGTTGATCTTCAAACAATCTTCAATCTTACCTATAACATCCAAAACAAGCGATTAATGTAGCATTTACGTTTTAAACTCAACTATGTACAGTTGTATACGCTTAAGCTTATACCTAGCACAAGTACTACACTAATGCAAATATTTAAGCTCAACACAACTCTAAAATATAGACAAATAACAATTCAAACACACATAAAAACACAACATATCATATCCTATGCCAGTATCTTCTATGAATAATGAAACCGGGTCTTGCAGAGGAACCGGAACAGGCACTGGTAGTTGCCGAGCTAGTACTCTTGTGAGCCATATCTGTAGAAACAAAAGTGAACGTTTGTTCGGTAACCCTGTCTTAATGAGTGTACGGAGACGTAAAATGAGGCGAAAACCAAACGCACTTCCCGAGTCGAAAGGCTTAGGTTCCGCGAAAGTTAAAAGTTCGTTGCTCTCAGGGGCAGCCGTGGATTCGGTAGACAAGCCATCTCCACCATAGCTACCATGTGCGTGGGACTCGCCTTCGTCCGTCCTGGGGTTGCTGTCAACCCCAGCAGCATCTCTTTCACTCGAATCGTCTGAAAATTCAATCAATCGAAACGTCCTCCTATACAAGCCGACTTCCTTCATATTTACAGCATTTAATTTAAATTAATGGAGGTATGGGCCTGGAGGAGCGACGACTGCTATCAGGGATAGAGTAGTCTCCTCCGGGGCCGAGTGAGACTTTTGAAACCCCCATTGGACAAAAAAGTTCCATGAACCCTCTTTCAGAGACAAGAAGAAAAGTCAGCTCCTCCACAACATGTTCAGGTAGGAGACCTTGGTCATAAACCACTTGTTCTTACGATCTTGGAAATAATACCACCCAAGGGTGCGAGGAGATTTGCTCAAGGTCATAAGCTCAACGAAGGCGTCCACTGAAGGCGTGTAGCCTTAATCAAACAAGAGGACTACTAGAGTCGTCATTATTTTCCAACCGTTCGGGGCCAATTGTCCAAGCGCTATTCCATAACGGCAGAAGATGTCACAAAAGATTTGAGGAAATGGTACGTGGATCCCCATCTTTAAAGTAGATTCATAAATAGCAATGTCACCAGTAATGGGGCAACAAGCACGCTCATTAGGCCCAAATGCATGAATATCAACCCTGTTATCATCTGGCCGCACTCTTTAAACCTGTTTACCCTTCGCTACGTAGTGATGCTAGAGATATATTTAGCAGTCCAGTCCAGAGGAAGAGAAGTCATAGCAGGCTTGCCCAGCCGACGAACCGTGTTGCCACGTGAGCGAGCTATTGGTGGAGATAGGAAGTCAAACTACCAAACAACCATGAGGATGTTGTAAAAGCGACAAAAGAAAGAGGGATGGTTCCTTTAAAATAGTGTAGACAGAAAGTAGTTGAGCTGCAAAGGACTTGCCAAGAAAACAAATGCATACACATTAGAAAATCATAACAAGTATATCCCAGGTGTGGTTTCAAATGAAGAAATAAATGTGCATGCGCGCTACGAAGCCAGTGTGGAAACCCACAGTGGCACATGAGGACCTAGGTGGTGTGAACTCATGATGACCAACGAAGCCCACGAGATACCCGTCCACCTCCAATAACCGCGACGGCAACTATGCCCCATAGATCCCTGGTTATCGCGAGTGTCAGAAGCCCCAATCTTGGGATAGGAAAATTGACCTGAGGTAGCTTGAAGAAATAGGCGGATCCGTTCCATTCCCGACTACCCCATAAGAGGCCAAGAATTGCCATGAGGAAAGGTGGACCCCACCAAGCACATCTGCCATCATGCGCCAAAGGATGAAAGACGAAGAGATTAATCTACAAGGCCTTAGCTACTGTGAGGAAGAAGAAATAGCCCGCTAGGTAGAAGGGAAAGGCTCATAACCCTGAGAAAGGCGGACCCTGTAAGGTCGTGATAATTAAAGGATAGTTCCGTGGAGTGAGGCAGACTCTCAACCACGAGTTCGCTGGAAGCAGCTATGCTCGAAAGGGGTGGACCTATATGTTTGCACCCGTTAGGCGAAATAAAATGAGTAGTACGTGGACCCTCCCCCGCATCTTCATGTTCACCATGGAGTAAACTATTCGTAAGGAGAAGTTTTGCCTAGCAGGTGAAGCCTCCTTTTTTGTGTCCGCCGTGAAGTAAACTATTCATAAGGAGACATTTCGCCTAGTTGGCAGACCCACTAGCGGACCCTTTATCAACCTGTTCGACGAATGATAGATCGATGAAGAGAAGCTATCTTTGCGTCTGCCTTAAAGTAGTCCCATGATGAGTAATTTTGTTCAACAAGCGGATCTGTCGTCGTTGCATCTGCCATGGATAGTTCCGTAAGGAGAAGCATTACCCGAAAGAAGTAGTCCATCAAGGTGGAGCTGGGAATGGCCTCAATTTGCAGCAGGCAAATCTTCAATGCCGTGTCGCTGGAGAGAGGACTTAGCAAGAGTGACGGATCCTCGGCCATCCCGTCCGTCGTAGGGTAATTCCTTGAGTGTAAAGTTTTGATTACATGTTATAATGTATTTACCTTGAAGGAGGTCTTGCAAGAGATAGACGATAGGAATAAGGAGAAAGGCTGTGAAATGTAGCCTGTAAAATTGGAAAAAAAATTGAAGGTGAAGAGAAGTGAAGGATAAGGGGCCTATTTATAGGCTACACTCGCGCGAAAAACGAGGAGTCAGCTACCTATGAGAAGCCAAAACGTTTTGGGACGACTTTAATTAGAGGAAGTAGCACATTAAATGTAGTAATTTTTGGCCCTTACACGATGAGCGAGCATCGTATAAAAACCAAAAAGGGGGAATTGATAAGGGCGTACCACTTGGACCAGTGGAATGACGACACGTGGCACGTAGGACCGGGGAGCCACACCCGGTGGAACTTGGGGGCAAGGGTCCTCCCCTTTTGGATGATCCCAGCAGCGTATAGGCAGAGCACTGGTGCATGGGTCTGCCACTCTACTAACCTCAAGTATACCCTTAAGCCACGAGTACACCACTTTGAATGTTCAAGATACCAACTAAGACAAGGGTGCAAATCTTCATGTGACACATGAATGTACAAAGTGAAGGACCCTAAGCCCACACGTACATTGGCAATTAAAGGAAAGCATACCCTCACACCAAGGGCATGCCTAGGCCAAGTTCTCTAGAGGGTACGTGGCTTCTTTCTTGAAATAACTGCATTTGCCATGTCAATAATCAAAGTTGGTCCAATCAGCACTCTACTTGGGGTAAACCTCGGGTCTCGCTTATCATTGTCTATAAATACCAAGCCACATTTCAAGTGAAGTAAGGAAAGGTGAGAATTCTTCCTACACATTGGAGCATATTCATAGTACCTTTAAACACATCTTCATAAATTCATAGATTCCAATAAATGACTTGACCGTCGGAGGTATAACGGGGGGAAAGCTCCGCTCTTTCTTTACCTTGTCAGAAAAGGCGTGCCCGTCTACCAACCGGGCATAAAAGGCGTACCCGTCCACTAATCGGGAAAAATGGAAGCGTACACATCCAATGCACGGGAATAGGTTGACCTTTGGCCTGTGTGTCCACCATCACCTCACCCAGCAAGCGCGCTAAAGACATCTGAATCTCTACTGACATGGGTGGGATTTCTTCATCCATATCATTGAGGACCTTTAGAATTGTAAATATCATTGAAGTTCAATAAATATGTAAAGGTTTGATTACCATCTTATTATAATTATTAACAACAATGATTATGTAGTTAAATTTGAGATTTCATCTTTTGACCTAACTGCGAAACCTTTTTCAATTTTCTTTTTTAGTTGAAAAGAATCATTAGAATCAAATTTGATCATTCTAAATCCCAACCATTCATTTTAAGATTATTATAAATATAATTTTAAAAGAATTATTAATTTAGTAGTCTAAATTGAAGATTGAGATTTATTTGACGAAATCTAATGAATTTGAGATTTATTTGACGAAATCTAATGAATTTTATATTGCTCACTTTATCTTAAAATTTAAACTTAGCAAAAGAGAGAATCCTTACTAAAAGCCTAATATTTTAGGTACAAATAGAAGAAAAAAAAAATTCCCAAAAAAAAAGAGGGACGGAATATTATTTCTTTTGTCGAGGAGAGACCCGATATTAAGCAAATGAAAAACCGACATCAACAAACATTAAAATACAAGTTTTAAACAAATGTATATTATGCCTGTTAAAATAAGATTAATATTTTTATTGATATAAAAATTTATCATTTTTATATTATGTTTATTTTTTTATAATTAATTCTTTCAAAAATTAAATTATAATTAATGTAAAAATAATTAAAAATGATAAATTTTCATTTCACTCCGTTGACCTCATTGGGTATAAAACTGCATCCGTTAAAAAAAATCTAAAACAAAAAATTTAATAAAGAAAAAAAATCAGAAAAAGAAATCTTAAATGGACTCGTATCAAGTAATAAAGATTCTTTTGTTCACGCAAGAGGAGTGCTTATCGTGTACAACTCCAGAACACCCACCGCCATAATTTCCCTGAATCTATTGCCCTTAATAGGTTGTACACTGAAAGTGTCAACGTTGACTTTTATCAAAACTTTCAAAGGGTACAACTACTCAAAACGCATCCCTCATTTGTTTGAGCTTTACATAACACAAAAACAACTCAATACCCCTTACCCTCCTACAGACACACACACACAGGTACACGCACAATTGATCGGCGATGGGCGGAGGCAGCAGAAGGAAGCTGAACAAAGCGAAGAGCCGTGGCCGTCGGCCGGCGGGCGGTTCATCTTCCGGTCGAGCTCTCTTCGTCAAAGGCGGCATCTTAGCCGATTGGGCCGCCCTTGATTCTCCTCCTTCAATTGGTTTCTCTCTCTCTCTCTCTCTCTCTCTCTCTCTCTCTCTCTCTCTCTCTATCTGTCTTTCTTTCTCTCTCCCCGAACACACACAGACACGCACATATAGTTCTGGTCGTTGTTTGTATTTGATTTTTTTTTTAATTTGTATTTTTTTACCTAAAGGGAGAAATTTAAGTGGTGGAAACGGAAATGGGAAGAGATCTGATAATGGAAATGGAAATGGAAAAGGAAAAAGAGGTTCTCCTTCTGATTCGAAAAGCGAATCGAGGAAGTCCAGAGGAAACACAATTACGTACGTCTACCCTTCTGAAGATTCTCAGGTACTCAGTCATACACACACGCGTGCGGGCACACACATATTATATGTATCTATGTATGTATCTCTGTGTTTGTTTAAGGTTTTGGAGCAAAGTTAATGTATTAAAGTTCGGAAATTTGGTTCGTGTTTTACTTAATGTATCGGCGCTTGTGTTTGTTCATCCCAATTGCTTCTTCTGATTTAATAAAAGAGATCAATTTAAGCTGTGTTGAACTTGTATCTTGATTAACTAATGTGATGGTGAAAATGATGTCGTGGTTAAAGTTTTGGTTATCATTGAGATGAACAATTATTTAAACTAATCTTGCTAGTGGTCTAAAAAGTTGATTTCTATTGAGTGTCATGTTCTTATTACCTAACTATATACGTGTTCTTGTCTGTTATTTTCAATTTCTTCAGGAATTGAATTAGTGTCGTGTTTTTATATTTTTATTTTTCTTCATCTGCTTAATGGCTCTGTTTATCCTCTTACGTGCATCTACTCTGTATGTGATCAAATGGATTTTCTTGCCCTCTCCTTTCTTCTGTTTAATTACACTGTCTGACTGTACTAAGATAGTCTTTTGTTTTTTTGTTGAAAGGAATTTATATATCTTTTGGCAATTCTAACTGTGTGACCTTCACCTCATTTAGATTTTTTGAGGTTTTTTTTTTCAGAAAGGTCCTAATGCAGACATGGTTGAAGAAGGTGGAGAGAAAATATTCGACAAGTCTCAACCTATGATTTTGGTTGGTTCCGGTGGGACCCCAATTGTTGCCTATGTGGATGAAGGGCCATTTAAAGCAGCTGAAGGTGTGGAATATGCTTATGATTACAGTGCGAGTTTCACGTTTGGTGAATCCTCCCATAAAGGATTGGGTTTCCATGATGAAGCCGAAGGAATGCAAAGTGGTATTGGCTCATCATCCAATATGGACAAAGAAGGTGGCTCTTTTGAGTCCTCATCCTCCGAGGAGGATAAGGAGGCCGATGCTGGTTCTAAGTCAAGTGTAAGAAATGAATCAGATGATGAACTACTTGGTGATTTGTCATCTGGTGAGGAGAATCCTGGATTCTTGTCAATTGGGGGTATGAAAATATATACTCAAGATATCTCAGATGAGGAGGAGGACGAAGATGACGGACAAGAGTTGCTTGATGAGGAAACCTCTGGATCAGCTGAGTCGGAAGATTCGTCTGGATCATCTGAAGGTGATGACACTTCTGATACTGGGTCAGACATTGATGAAGAGGTTGCTGCAGATTACTATGAAGGCATTGGTGGTGATGATGTAGTAAATGTTGATAAGCTGGTGAAACAGATTGCTGATGATAGTCTCTCGGATGGTAGTCATGATGAGACTTTGGAGGAAAAATTAGGTGGTATAGCTCTTCAGGATGCATCAAGGGAATATGGCATGAAAAATCCTTTATCAGGGAGCAAATATCATCCTAAAGATTGCAAATCCACACCTATGAAATATGTTCAGTCATCTGCTTTGGATGATCTAATGCTTGTAAAAGATCCGAGGACTGTTTCTGGGAAAAAGAAGCATGCTGCTAAAGTTTCAAAATCTTGGCCTTTTGAAACTCAGAGAAGTAAAAAGTCCAGGAGATTTCCAGGTAACAAACTCTACTATTGAAGTCTTCATGGTCAACAAATTTTGAGCTCTGCCATTCTTGTGCTCTTATGTGTCTCTTTTTCTCCAATGACATGTATGTCTATTTCCTTAATTTAACAAGCATGTTCTCCCTTATTTAATTTGATGTAGCTATTGGTTGTAATTGTCCATCTGAATGGTTTTACTGACACTTTCCTATTAGAATGTTGACTTTTGTTCAAGATCATCAACTTAGAATATTAATAGGTGACAGTAAACTTTCTGAGATAATAAATGGATATCTGTAAGTGTTTCCAAATGGTTAGCTGCAAAGAAACCCACAAAGGCATAATGCTATTGTAGGAGTTTATCCTTTTTCAGTATTTTCCCTTATTCGTTTGTTTACTCCCTGTGTCTCCTATTGAGTTCCACCTGACCTTATAATTGATTATTTTGGTTGGTGCCAGATTGAATAACCAGTTTTGAGTCTAGCTTCCTGTATTGGTTTACTAACTTTCATAGATATTTATCTTTTATTGAGTTACTATTTTTCTTTTTATTGGGAACTTTCTTTTACTTTGTAAGTAAAGGTTACCGTTGAACCGAATGATGATGGTTAACCTCTAATTGGTATGTATAAAATGTTTGGTTTCCATATGTCTTGTATTATTTTTCTCACTCTAAAGGTCGACGACAATATAGCTGACAAATCTCACCGATTTGATTGGTTGATGCAATCCTTTGACTAAAAAATCTACCTGCTGTATTGGCTCTTTCTCTTCACAGCAAACTAATGACTAGTTAAAATATATGTAAATACTACTATGTGCATTCTAATGTTAGAGCTCGTTATTTCAGGGGAAAAGAAGAAACACCGGAAAGAAATGATAGCAGTTAAACGTCGAGAAAGAATGCTGCGCCGTGGAGTTGATCTTCAAAAAATAAACTCGGTAAGAGAATATCTAGTTTTTGGGAGAAAATACGTTATGTTGAAGTATTAGTCTCTAGGCTCTTTTGAAAACTTGTGGACAATAGTTAATCGTTATGATATGTTGCTTATGGGAGAATAAAAAAAGGAAGTTTTACGAAATATGAATTCAGATTGATTTGCATTATTTTCACTTCCCAACATTTTCAACTGTGTTCCAATATATTGTTTTATCATTTTCCTTTCCTTCTTTTCTTTCTTTCTTTGGCTGCAATAAGACTTGACCTGATATGGTTGCACTTCCTTTTAAGCCGTCCAACCAGGGTAGTGCCAATGGGACAGGATCTGGAAGCCTTAATAGTGATTTTACGAAAGCATACTGATTTGAATTATATATGGTAGAACAGCATTGTTCTTTTGCACCAAAGCTGATTCAGTCAGTAATTTTTTGCTTTTCTGGTTTCCTCTTGCATGTAACACATATCTATGGGTTTAAATTTCTGATATCTGCTAGTAGTATAATATAGTTCCTTGGCTTCCAGAGTCAATCCTAGTCCATATAATCTATTCTTAGTGGTCAGACCGTAGTTTTACACAAAAAATTGTTGAAGAATTGAACCATAAATCTAAAATTTTGATTAAATTGATTGCTGGAGTGGCTAATCAGAAGTCTTACTTTTTATTAAGATTTTCATCCAGCAGGCATGCTCTAGGTTTTAGTGGTAATTCCCTTAGGAGATCTGGGAGATGGCTTCTCCCACTTCTTCTTAGTTGAATTTTATTAGCCAACCTATTCGTTAATTGGCAGAATAGCTTCAATTCATTTACGAGGCAAAGGTAGAATCTTTACACGGATTCCCAGTACTGGCTTCACTACTTTATGATCTACGATTAGTTGGGAATGCAATGGATTAGCCCTGCAAGACGGTTGAGAGCACCCTTTTTTGTCTGCTAAAACGACAATACTGCCTGCTTCCATGATTGTGTTGTAAAATCAAAAAATATTTCGACTTCCAAGTCCAACATGTATTAGATTTCTCCACGCATTGGTTTCCTATATTCCTGAAAAGACTTTTAACTCCCGACATGTTTTAGATTTTTTCAACACGTTAAATTTTCTTATATTTCTGAAAAGACTCTTACCTCCAGCATGTGTTAGATTTTTCAACACATTAAATTTTCTTGTATTCATAAAAGGAATTTCAGCTCCAACAGGTATTAGATTTTTCAATACATTAAATTTATTTACCCTGTAGGTGGATTAGCATACCTGGTTTCATAAATACTCCCCTTCTACTACAATTTCTCACAATTCATGGTGTGAATTTACTGCTACAACAAGATTGTTGTCAGCACCATAACATGTATACTGCAGCATGTCTTAGATTTTTCATCACATGTTCGCTGATTACTACAACAAAGTGATAGAGGCTGCAGGAGTGCCTTCAAGGATGTCAAACTTAAATTTCAATTCATATGTCATTTTTTGGGTCCATTGACAGATAACTGCAACAAAGTATGCAGTTTTGATTTTGTTATGAAGCTTTCTCTGTTTCATCCGATCCTTGGTTAGTATAAAGTTGATAGAGTGGACCACATAATTCAAGCTTTCAGCCAGATAGAAATTAGCTTTCCTTTCTGATCTTCATCGATCATTTGGTACATAGACAAACAAGTATCTAGATCATTTGCTTCTTAAAATCTCCAGAATGACCAACAAGCTCTAATTTTGCCTTGTAGCAACTGGAGAAGATGGTTTTGGATGGAGTTGATATGTTATCGTTCCCACCTATGCACTCCCGGGACTGTTCCCAGGTATGAACTTAAAGCTCAGGTTGTCAGTTTGGTCAACAGCATCATTTATTGTTTTAACTCTACTTCCTAACAAAAGTTCCCTCAGCCTTCACCACTTTGTGATTCTTTTTTGTAAACATGATTGAGTTCATGTATAAGATTTTCCTTTGTGTTGCAAATGTATGAGATGACACCATTGTTTAACTGTACAAAACCAAGACTCTTAAAAGTCAAGATTAGATTATCCATGAAGTTAATATGAAGGAGCAGTCTTTTCCCTCAATGGAGAAAGGTTTAAGTTTCTCAACCGGACATGGTGATCATTGAATAATTAATAGTAGTGTAGGTCTTTCCTTCTAAAGTGGGAACTTTGTAACTTAGGCATGTGCATGTATGCATATCTGGGTCTGAAGGGCTCTGATATTGTGCTTTTTTATGCTATAATCAAGTTGTAATTCTTTCTCTTCTTTTATTACTTCTTTTCCTGGCTTAATTTTTTGGTCGGCAAGCTAATAAGTAACGTCTATATTGTGGCAAAAGTAGCATACATGTACATTTCTAGCTGATGGAATGTCTTCACAAGAAACTTTACTTCAACCTGGTAAAATGATTGTATGATTACCTATGTAATAAAAACATGGTGAGATTTTGGACTGAAGACCAATAAATTTATCCAGGAGTAACTTGATGAACTTATAAGTCGAGTTGAATGTGTGCAATGAGGATTGATTCTTTGACACCTCTAATTCTGTTTGTATTTTGTTCGCTCAATATTGTCTGAAGATGGTATAAGCCTGGTGCAACTTCTGGATCTAGCAGGCCGTTGCAAGTATAAATTTGCCTTCTTTTGTAGGCAGAGAAAAATAATTTCATTGTATAAGATTTTATTTGCTTCTGATATAGTGCTCAAAATGGATGCTACTTCTGTTTCCTTTTGCACTTCTGAAGAGTTCGTACTACTCTTTAGCGCACAGAACAGCAATCTTCTTTGTTGTATATATATATATACATACATACATACATATAATGCAAGTACAATGCATATTGGTTTATATATGTGCTGTCTCTTATGTTGGTTAATAAGTGGCTCGCGATCTATATAGGTCCAACGGCTATCAGCAATATATCGTTTGCGGAGTGGTTGCCAAAATTCTGGCAAGAAAAGGTATGGTAAATTTTGTTGGCCTATAGATATGGCTTTTCAGTGTTTCGGATTCATGGTTCAGTGGAGGGTGGAGTCACACACATTCCTTTTTTGTCTTGTATATGGGTAATATCCATGTGTGCTTCTAAAGGTGATGCTGTAATCAAACTAAAGATATTGTTTTCCAGATTTGTGACGGTTTTGCGAACAAAACACACGAGTATGCCATCTTCTAGTGATAGAGTGCGTTTGGAGAAGGTATAGTTAAATTAAAGGTTCTCTTTCCCCCATAGACTCGGTGAAAAGAATTTCCCTTCTATGGTAAACTTAAATCTTGTGGTTTCTGGATTTTCAGCTGCTAGGAGCTACTGATGAGGATGCTGATTTCACTGTCAATGGTTCTGTTAGAGATGCAAACAAAGGTAAGAAGGGTTCAAGAGGAAATTCAACCTCACTGAAGAACTCTGCAAGTAGTCATGGTAAGAAGAAAAAGCATGACAAAGTGGGCTCATATGCTGAGCAGCCGGTGTCCTTCATCTCAAGTGGCATTATGCATTCCGAAACAGTTGAACTCAAATTTAGTGAACCAAATGAGAACAGTGATAGTTGCCATGAAAAAGGTGCATCCAGCTCTGTTAAATATGGGTCATTTGAGTTGCACACTACTGGTTTTGGCTCGAGGATGTTGGCTAAGATGGGATTTATAGAAGGGGGAGGTTTAGGGAAGGAAGGTCAAGGTATGGCAGAGCCCATTGAAGTATTTCAACGACCTAAATCGCTTGGATTGGGTGCTGAAGGCCCTGAAACTAGTCTTAAATCAGCAGAAAAGGAAACTCTACATAAACCTCTTGGGTCGCGTACTGTTTCAAGAAGTCGTAAATATTCAGGGAAGGAAAGTCGCGGTTTTGGGGCTTTCGAGAAGCACACAAAGGGGTTTGGGTCAAAGATGATGGCAAAGATGGGTTTTGCTGAAGGCATGGGACTGGGTAAAGATTGTCAAGGCATTGTTGACCCTCTTGTTGCAGGCAGGCGCCCCAAAGGACAAGGGTTGGGCGCCAAGGGCTAGGCTTTTAGATCATTAGGCTTTCGTTGTATTGTTTATGGGCCTAAGATTAACTTAGTTCATGCTGTCAATACTAATTACCATATTATCTTTGCTGGTACGTTTATGACATTCGGTGCGATTTTACGTCTAGATAGCTGACATTAACGTCCTGATTTTATATAAATTTGTATGTTCAAGGAATTGGTAACAAGAGTCTGGTTGGCAAGTTATTATGGTCACTGCGCTCTCCTCCAATTATCATGCTACGATGAGCAGTAATATTTTTTATGTTGTTGCAGGGTAAGATGCAGTGTCCTCTAACTTTAATTGCTGTTGTTCTGAAAAAATAAGTCAACGGTCTTCAAAACGTTGTTAATTCTTTAAATATTTGACATAAAATCAGATGATTTAAAAGAAGTTAAACAGATTACCAATTAGTCTCCCTACTCCCACACTATGCCATCCTACATGTTTGTTCTTTTTTGCATTTTCATCGTTGACTTTCTTTTTCATTTCGACATCAATAGTGTTGCTTGTTTGAAGGGACTAACATCGTGGACACAACTTTCATGGTGAGGGGAGAGTTTTCTAGGTGAGCTTAGAGCTGCCGCGGGCTCTATGACTATACGCTTGTTCGCACACTTAGTTGTTAGCATAACTGATAACTGTTAATTAGAATTATGCACACTTAGTTATTAGCATAGTTGATAACTGTTAATTAGAATTGTGCACGGTTCTTAGAGATCCCAACTTGAATCGAAATAGCATAGTTGATAACTGTTAATTAGAATTGTACACAGTTCTTAGAAATCCCAACTTGAATCGAAACTGTACCCAATTGTATCATAATTAAAAATTCTGTTGAGTTTTTGTTTTTATAAGAATTGAACTGAATCAAAAATTCCTTTATAGTAAGGTTTTCTAGATTATGTACTGAAAATTGTACCGAGAACTAAACCAATGCAAAATTGTACCGGATTAAAAGAACCAATTTTTTAATATTAATAATTATATGTATAACTTCTATTTTACAATTTTTAAAGATTTTATATAATAGTTTAATACTAATATTTTTATTTTAAGATCATAATTTTTTTTAATTCTTATTGAAAAAGAAAAATTAAGAAAAAAGTACTTTAGAGTCACAATATAATCACACTTGATTCTAGTTATACTACACACAATTAATTCTAATTACATTATTAACATTATTTATATATTTTAAGTTTTTAATCTTTAGTCTAATAACAAATTAATTTTGTAATAATTATCTTAATTATATTATCTTTTACGTACATTCTAACTAAAGTATATGATCTAATCGCTAAATAGAAGTAACTAAGTTCTAAGAAGTTTAGAGCCAAACACAAAGTTAAATTTTTAAACATAATGACTTGTAATCCTAAATTTAATATTAGCTCTTTATTAATATAATTATATTTGTATTAGTCAATGTCAATTACATTTCTAGCTTTATTCCTTGCTAGCTTAATTTCTTACTAGCTTAAGCTAATAGCACTTAACTGATGCTAGTTATATGACATGTTTTATGATTCTAGTTATACTACTTACTCCATTTATCTACTTAACTTGCTAATCTTTAATCCAACCATAATAAGCTTAATTATCTTAATCAAAATTTTCAATTACTAATTTAATAATTTAATGTATAACCTAATCATAATTAATTAATTCTAGTTATATGATAAACTAAATTTTATAATATAATTAGCCTAATCATATTAACTAGGTTAATCAAATTATATTATTATATACAAATTTGTATAAGTTTTACATATTTTGCACATGAATTACTGTAACATTTCTTGAGTTGTTGGTGTAAGAGTTAACTCTACTGATGTATTAACATTTTGTCTTATTTTTCATCACTTTGTGTTAATTAAAATTTAAGTTTCATTTTCTTCATTTTATCATTGAAAATTATGTTAATATGCAAAAAATCTCTGCAAAGTCATATTTCAAATTTTTGAACAAGTATTAAAATATTCGAATCCTTATCCCATTCTATCTCGATAGACAAGTATTAAAAGTGTTGAATACCTGTATAGAACTATCCTAATTATGATTTTAAAATATTTAAAAACCAAAAGTTTGGGTCAGTTTTGAAGATTTTCAAATCTTCGAACTGGAATGCACCATTTACACTAACAGTTATTTCTTTGCTGTTAGAGGGTAATTATTTAGTTAACTAATTGAAGAAAATGTGATTTACAAAATTAGGTGATAAATTAGCTAATAAATGCAAGATGACTAGAAAAACATTGATATTACATTAATATTGTTATGATTGTTATTATAATTATGACTGTTTATTATTATTAATGGAATAAGATAATTTATTTTGTTATTATATATATTTTTATAATAGTATACTACTACTAAAGCATGATAAAATGAATTTTTCGATATAGCATGTGTGTCAATATTACAAAAAATATTTTAAATATATTCAAATCTTATTTTCTCAAAAATAAAATAATAATTTGTTGGCTTAATCTTGCATTTTATGATGATTTTGATGATGAAAATTATATCCTAATTACTAAAGCATCTTGTGAGCTTGATTGTATACATTCTTAAGATAGATGCTTGGAATTAATGGAAAGTGTTGGACTTGAGCCATGATCATTTAACGAATGCTTATCCAAGAATAAAGCTCAAGCATATAGAGGAAAAAGATGAGGAGTCATAAGGCGGAGATGAGACGTCATAAGGGGTACCAGATCAATGCTGCTTGTGAATAGTCTTAGATTCACCTTAATACCTCAATATTTTTATCTTCTGATATGTCTCGAGTTTTACACCCACAAGCACACAGATCAAAAGTAGTGTAATGTGTGCAAGAGTACGGGTATATTGCAAGAGTACGGGTATCATCTACTTAGGAAGGCCTTTAATTATGGTCCTAGATGTTATGCATCCTAAACTAGCTTCGTTGCAAACGGAAAATCTTTTTGCATTTTTGTATTTTGAATTGAAGGGGAACTCTAAACTATCCTATTGAAGCTAAAGTGCACCAGTTGAACTAAAAGTAAATGGAAAACGAATGAGAAGAAAGCAACTAGGAACGATTAGAGGAACTTCACTAATTTAATTTAACTACCTAAACTAAATTACTAATTGATCTTATTACTTAATTCCTATAATAATCAATTAAAATTAATTAAACTAATACTACTAAAATAAAAACATTAAAAAGGCATAAAAAGATAAGAAAAAATACACAAACACTCAAAAAGACTCAATAAACACTCAAAAGCTCAAAATAGACAAAATTAAGCACCAAAACATGAACTCAAGCGCATTCTACATCGTGTAATTCACACTCAGAATACACACACACATCATCTTCTCATTGCATCATTCGCATAAAATTTTTATGGGTAATGGTTTACATTGGTGAAGACTTGATTTCATTGCATAAAATCTTGAAAACTTCATAGAATTGTGTTAACATGTTTTGAGCTTCAAATGTTCTATAAAAACCGTCTTTGAATTAGTCTATACTTGCAAAATGCCTTGATTCAACATTTGGTGCTTTTTAAACTTGTTTGGCAATGTTTACATTCTAGAGTTGCTGGACCCCTAGCCGGCCGACTGGCTAGTTGCGGAGGTCAATCGGCATTCTCGAAATGTTGAGGCATGTAGCTAGACCCCTAACGGTCGATCGACTAAGGCACCCGGCCTAGTCAGTGACTTCAAGAAGGAAGCCAAACCCCTGGCCGATCAACTGGCCAGGCAACCAGCCTCCTCTACAATATTAAATGCTGTAACCATTGTATAGCTATTGTGAACTTATTTTTGCCCCTCTTCTCAACCACCATTGTCCTAACACTCGTATCCTCTATAAATACACTTTCCTATCAAGAAGATCATCTAAGCTTCCAAACTCTTTTTATATCATTAATTACTTAGAAATCATTGAGAGATTTGAACTATTATCGTGAAACCCTTTGAGCTTTCAAGAGTTTTACTTTACTACATCTACTTATAAGAAGTTGAGCTTTCCTTCACATTTATTTCTTCATTTATTGCTATTAACACACTCTAAAAGCTAGAAATTCTAGAGAGAAACACATATTGAGCTTGAAAGAGTGTGGGAAAATCCTAAAAAGTATAACTCTTGAGTTCTTTGAAGTTGGGCTTCAAAGAGTTGTAAAGCTTGCTGGCTTTGTACTCACCAACACTTGAAGAAGTAACATACTAGTAGAGTGTTGATGTCTTAAGAGAAGCATCCTTAGGCAGTGGATGTAGGCTCGCCGAACCACCCAAAAATTGGTTGTCTCTACTCTCTTTCTCTTGTCTCTACTATTATCTTTCTAGTGTGCTCTACTTGTTTGATGTATTACTTAAGTGAAATAGCTTGCTTTGATTGAGTAGTTTTAATTGCAAAAAATTGTCAATATCTTAATTCATCCCCCTTCCCCCCAAAATATTTGCTCCCAACATAATTATACTAATAAAACTTATATTTTTTTTTAATATGTTTTGATGTTGATCGAGTTTGAAATTGATTTTTGTATTTTATATTTATATTTATGAAAGAGAAGGTAAAAATAAATAGAATGATTAAATGGAGACTAGTACTGCCAAAAAAGGAGCAAAGATAAATTTTCCAAAAAAATTGAAAAACTAAAAGCTATTGTAAAATGTTAAAATTTTTAATATTTAAGAAAAGCTAGTTAAAATGGTGAAAGTTGCTCAAAAAGTTATTTGAGAAACTGTTCAGTCCAAAATCAACTCAATGGCTCTTGGGCCAAAGTGACCCGTGATGGACCATGCAATGGGCCTTGCTTAATACGCCATAGAAGTACAATAGGTAAGGACTTTCATAGGGGAAAAGTCAGCCATAATTATATAATCAGGCCCTAAACATGAGGTAATCAGAGCCCTATAACCAAGGAATTTGAACTTTCCCGTGATTGAGTAAATCATGCCCTAAAATTAAGCTAGTTGACCTTTTTAAGGGAAGGGGAAGGGAGGAAGGGGAGGGGGTGCATGCGCAAGGCATGATTTCCCCTAGCAAATGATCATCTACCCTAGCTTTCTCTCTGAAACTTTAGTGCCATACTCCCACCATAACCAAAAAGGGGGCTAAGCCCTTAGACCTCAATTATAAAATACGCTCTACAAAGATTATTTTACCGAACAACAATAATTTAAAAAATAATTTTTTGACCTAATCAAAACGCTAAAAATTACTTCAAATTTTATTTTTTTGGTGTCAATAAACCAGGCCTATGATGTGTGTATATAATATTAGAGATTTCTTTTCAAGTTGTCTGTGGCCTTAGGTGATGGTTTTTCGCTAGAAATAACAATAGTACTCCATCTCGTTTCATTCTGCATAAGTATTATAGAGGTTGAAGGCAGAGTTTTTAGCAAAAACCCCTACGGTGTGGAATTTTTTCCCTTGCACTAGTCTACTTGCTTTTCTCCCACCCACTTATATATGTATATTTGTTATTTTTAATATTTTCTTATATTTTTTATGTAAGCATCATATAATTATGTATATTCTTTTATCTTTAATACAAACTTTATATCATTAGAGATTTCACTGGTTTTATAATAAAAATAATTTATTTTTTAATATGCTCTTATATATCAGTATTTAAAAAAATTAATTCCATTGCAATTTTATTTTTTAATAGGCAAGGGTTTACCTGGGTTTTACTCAGTTGTCTCCTCTAGTAATCTCGTTGATTGGTACTCCATAGGGATGGTGTGGAGTTCTTTCCAGTCCGGATATTGTGTACCCCGACATCATATACTATCCCAGCGTTGTGCATCCCTGCATCGCGAACAGTGTGTACAGTGCCTCAACAATAGGACATTCACGCGTTTTATACTATACGTTAATAATTTTTATATTATATATTCATAAATTTTAATTATTTTTATATTTCATGTTATATATTTACAATTTTAATACTTTATATTCAAAATTTTTAATTATTTACTACTCTTATATTTTATATTTAAAAATTTTATATTATATATTTACATTGATAAACTATTTTTTTATGACTCTTTAATATATATTAACAATATGTGAACACTGTGTAAACACTGTATTCACACCTTTCAAATTGAAAAAAAATGAGCTTGATTTAAACAAAATATTAAATACTTTATCTACATTATTTTCCTTCTATACAGCATTAGCTTTGACATTACAAGCTTCCTCACCAATTTCTACACTCCTACATCATCATCTTAACACCTAAATACTTCTCAACACACAAATAGCACTAACTATTTACTTACACACAAAAAAATATATCTACTACAATTGGAGTCATATATATAGAATTGCCTGTATATATAGATCTGTTTGTATATGTGTGTGTGCATATATACACATACACCCACACACACACAAAGAGATTTGCTAAGAAAAAGAGAGTATAACGAAGGGAGAGGAAAAGAGGAGCACAACGAGGAACAACTATTCGGAGCATGACGATGATGGTAGTTGTGAGATTTTTTTTTTTTTCTTTTGTATATACACAACCGTGAGAGAGAAGAGAGAAAGGAATGGGTTATGGAGTACTATGAGAGAGAAAATGAAAGAAAGAATGAGAGATTAGATCAAATCTGCTCTTTTTTTTTTTTTTTTTAATAAGCGCGTGTGACATACTGTTGAGGTGTTGCACAATTGTGAAATGGTGTACTAATAAATAGGATGGATGATAAAATTTGTCAAGTTCTTTTCGTAGGGAAAGGTAATAGGAGTGGATTTGGATCCTCTCCGAATAGAATTGTCTTCGAATGACTAGGAAGTAAATTCTAGTTCTTTAAATTTAAATAAGAAAATCTTGGTCATTTAATTAAAAATATAATAAATTATATTTTTAATTAAATGTATTAATTATATTTTTAATTGAATGACTAAGATTTTTTATTTAAATTTAAGGGACTAGAATACACATTTTAGTTACTCGGAGACAATTCTACTCGGAGAGGATCCAGTACTAGGTGTACACTAGGGATAGGGCTTTAGATTATTAACAGATGTAGGAAAAGAACAAGTAAACCTCGTCCCATTACCATCCAAATCTTCCACAGAAAAGTAATGCCATGTTTGGTATGTGGGAGCGACTTAGAAAAAAATGGTTATCAAAGAGATAATAGAACTCAAGGCATAATACTATTGAAATCCTTATTCTATTTCTTGTATTTAGTTATTATCATAAAAAAACTAGAATGGGATATTTATGTCATTTCATATGTTTGGTAAAAAGAAAGGAATCTCTTTTTTAAAAAGTATATCTAAAATATCTTGTTAAAATAATTTTGTTAACAATTTAATATTAAATTATTAAAATTGTTTAAAAATAAATTTTTTAAAAAACTCTCTTTAAAATATTTTTTGGGAAAAATTAATGTATCTCATTAATATTTTTTTTTCTATTTTAGATCATACCCCTCCCCCACCCACCCACACACGCGCGCGCACAGACACACACACACACACACACATATATATATATATTAAAATATTCTGGTTATTCTTTTATTCAACAACAATACATGACATTACTTATTTTATTATTTTTTATTTTAAAATTATATTCTAAATTTTTTGTAAGCATATTGATATTTTGTGGGAGGGTAAATGAAACATAAATATTATTCTTTTTATATTTCTTTCTTCATGTTGGAAGAGTCATTTTTTGGATTGAGATAAGGAAGGACTTTTTCAATATTTTTTTAAAGGCCATTCTTATGAATTGATCTTTTCAGTTTTAATTTTTTTATACCAAATCAAAGAAAATGAATTGAAAATCAAAATGATTTTTAATTCTTAATGAAAGAGATGCATAAAATGACGAAAACTTCAAGTAATTGGACACAAAAAGATGTGTGTAAAAGAAACAAATAAGGAATGAATAACTAAAGAATATTCTTAAAAAATAGACTAATAAATCAATGATCTAGATCAATAAAAATAAAAATAAAAATAAAAAGATCAAAAGTCAAACTGCAGACCGACGCATATAACAATTAGGCTGTGCAGTGTGCACTT
Source organism: Cordia subcordata (assembly GCA_028554755.1). Lineage (NCBI taxonomy): Eukaryota > Viridiplantae > Streptophyta > Magnoliopsida > Boraginales > Cordiaceae > Cordia > Cordia subcordata. The sequence continues at coordinate 14,570,924 of JAPTOF010000008.1, forward strand.
CTCACAAATTAATGTGGACTTTTTCTCGCAAGAGTTGTATCCAAGTAAAGAAGCTTGTACTTGTGAATGGTGGATACTCATAAGAGCATTATGAGCTGTAAAACAAGTGATTGTGTGGAACCCATTCATTGAGCTTGGAGCAGGGGTTCTTTAAGTTGGTTTTTAAGAAAAAGTATTTTTTTATGGAAAGTTAAAAGTTTTGATTTTAAAAAAAAGATTATATTTAAAGTTTTGATTTTAAAAAAAGATTATATTTGAACTTTGTTTTCAAGGTTTTAGTTTTTTTTAAGGTCAATTGAAATAGTTATAGCAAAGAGAATATACTTTTAAGAATTTTTTTTTTTACTTTTTAAGAAAAAATATTTAAAAAAAAAAAAACAATTCGAACAAACCCCAAATAGGAATGAGATGAATGTTGTTAGTTGTTACATATTATTACTAGTATACGAAATAGCATGTTGTAGTATAGTATTTTAACTTTATATTTTGTGTACATAATTCGGGTTCGAATCCAGTCTACTGTCCTGAGTTGAGTGCCTTTGACTTGTCCTGAGTTGAGTGCCTTTGACTTGCCTGATGCACAGTATAGGAGACGTGTTGTATACCCGGGGTTTGCCAACTGGTGGTCGGGTTCCGTCGGATGTTCCAATGACCGGGCTCAGTCAGTTGGATTTCCCTTGTCACAAAAAACTTTATACTTCGTGTATGGTAAGGGTATATCCAATCCGACCTATATTTTATCAAAGTTTGGATATGTGTTATCTAAGAAAGACTCGTATATAGACTCAACTAAATCCTTATTTACAGGTCTTAACAATTATATCCTGACTAAATATCAAACTCTATTATTAGAGTCCTATCAAATACCTATTAGGAGTACCATACTTATTGAAGACCATCTTGTTCACGCTATAAATACATTATATCCTGACTAAATATCAAACTCTATTATTAGAGTCCTATCAAATACCTATTAGGAGTACCATACTTATTGAAGACCATTTTGTTCACGCTATAAATACTGTAAGGGGTATAGGCTTCAGGTAACTAAAATTTACTGAGTTCATTTATTTATATATTATGAGCAAATGTATGCTTATGTCTAAATTATGCATATATTCTTCGACTTGCCTATATTTTACTAACTTGAGCGTCGTAGGGTCTTTGACCGGCATTATACCGGTGTCTTAAGATAACTTGACCCTGTTTTCTTTTCCATACAAGTTGTGTTCTGAGGCGAATTCGGACATAATTTTTACTAGTAATTTTTTGCATTATCAGTGTAATTTGTATAATTATATGATTAAAAATCATCATGGATCAATGAATATTCCAAATGATTAAATTTAATTCTTAAAAATTATGACCTGTGTTTAAATCTTATTAGAGACAGGGTTGTAGATTAAAAAGAAATGGTTAAAAATGATCAATTCTATAACTAATAGAATTTGTTAATATATAGAAAACAATATAAATATTCATGAGATTGGAATAAAAAGAATAAAAATCAAGGAATTAATTTATTTTTTGAATTCTTTCATCAACTTGATAATGATAAAAATATTGAAGTGAAATTGCTGAAAATAAAATTAAATAAGCACCATTGTCGATTGGCTCTGACGTGACACTGTAGCCAAGCATTAAATGAAAAAATAACGATAAACTCACTCAAGCATTAACCTAAAAAAAAAACACTACATAGTGCCACGTGGCACTCCACTTTTTAGGGGAAAAATGTAGAGAAACAATATTGTTACCAGTGTTTTTATACCCCGCACTTTGCACGGATTTATTTATTATTTTTAAATATCTATAAAAATTCATTCTAGTGCCTTTTATTTTTATTTTATTTTTTGAAATATTCTATAAATATGATACCATTACGTTCAAAAATCAATTTTAACTATTAATATTCACTTGAATAATACAATGACATGTCTTAACCATTTTATTTAGTAAATATTTACAATTAAAAACACTTTTAGTTCGCCAAATTAGTAAAGTTATTTTAGTCATATTTGGTTCAATATTTAATGGCAAGAGTTAAATTGAATGTTTCTAAAAAAAAATTATAATTGATTTGGATATTTCAAAATAATAAAGACCGGATATAAAAGGAAATAACAAGAACTTGTAGTGATCATAGAAATTTATTACTATTAAAGAATATTTAATAGAAATAAACCAAAAAAAAAATTAATTAAAATATGACATGGTATCTCCTACCGTCTCTTAAATTTTGATGAAGCATCATCATCATCATCATTATTATTATTAGTATTGTTATTAGTACTACTACTACTACTACTGTAATAGTATAATTATATAGAAGAATTACTAAATATCATTTTATTTTCTTTAGTAATTTTTGTACCATTATTTCTATTTGAATCTTTAAAAATAATAGGGACTAATTAAAGAAAAATACTAGTACTTATAACATAATTTTCTCATTTGTTAGTGTGCTATATCTCTAAAATCTATATCATATAATATTATATTATACAATGGGACTAATTCAAATAAGTTGGACTAATATAAATATATTGAAATAATGAAAAATTTGACTATGTTTATTGGTTAGTTTGACTATATCCTTAAAATATTATCAACTAATTTAAATAGTTTAAAAGTCCTTATTATTTTACTCATATTTATACTAATTTGAATAACTTTATTAAATATAAAGGACCAATATAAAATTTCTTAACTGATAAAAACTAAATTGATTCTTTAATTTAGGGACTAATTTGATTATGTAGTAAAATATTATGAATCAATTCGAATATTTTAAAACAATAAGAGCTTAGTTAGAGAAAAATAACAATTTTAGGGCCTTATAACATAATTTATACATTTGAAATTAATGATCTTTTTAACCTTGTACATCACCACTTGCAAAAGTACAAAATTAACTCGTACTCTCTCAATAGAAGCTGATGTGGCATGTCTCTTAGAGTTTTATTGGGTACAACTTTTATATATACTAGTAACGCAAGCACGGGTCGACTTTTTCTTTTTTTTTTTTGAAGTATATACTTTATATAGTTCTTTATTTATAAATCTTTTTGCTTTTTTTAGGTTTAATTTACCTCTATTTACATTTGGTTAAATTATATAATATGTGCTGTATTGAGTGTTGGATATTTTTTTGGTTAGATCTTTGATGCTTAAATAATACAATATTCTGATAATCCTTTATCAATTTTGCAGGTAAGTTTGGTATTTTGAACTAATACACATTCTTTTATTTTTTTTAGCAAGTACTAATATATATTCAAACTTTTTGCTTCTTCATTTTGGTGTATTTTTGGAACCTTTTTTTTTATTATTATACCTTACTAAGTTTATATTATTATTTGTTAAGATCATAATTTATATGCTGATATATTAAGATCTAATGATATGATGTTTCTTTTTTTTTTTTAAGTTATAATTTGAAGAACGGTTTATGTAAGTACCATTCCAGGTATGTTCCCTTTCTTTGATAATTTGCTTTGGTTAAGATAATAGTTTGCATATACATACAATTACAAATAAAGAATTAAACTTGTGTGTAAATAACATGATAATTACAAATAAACGTAAATTAAAAAAATAATTCAAAAAGTTTTATATATGTATAGGCTTGTGTACGAACCATAACATGTAGTAATATTAAAGAACTAAACTAAAATTAGAATAACCAACTGAATATACAAGTAATATAGATTTATTAAACAAAATAAAATGAATTGCAGGAAATTAAAAGAAAATATTTATAAGAAAGAAAGTAAAAGAATATCAAATGTAAATTAGAATGGAGGCTTGAGTTGGATTTAATCTCCTTAAAACTTTAACGCACTATTACAGTATTGACAGTTCTTCTCGCAAACCTTTTAGGATAAATGGTTTACCTTTTATGGATATATATTACTCAAATTTTTAGAAGCCAATGATAAGGATGGTGTTAAAACTTTTTCAACTATGCAAGCTAATTATAAGAAACACTATATGCAAAAAAAAGAACTTCATTTATTTTGTATGTTTTGAAGTTTTTATAATACTACTATTTAAGATGGAAGAATTGGTAAGGTATAAAGTCTACCATAAATAAGGTATTCGAAGGTCTTAACCCCTTTACATTAAATCTCCTTAAAACTTTTACACACTACTACGATATTGACAACTCCTCTCACAAACCTTCTAGGATAAATGGTTTACCTTTTGTGGATATATCACTCAAATTTTTAAAAGCCAATGATAAGAATGGTGTTAAAACTCTCTTAACTATGCAAGCTTATAGACTATAAGAAACACTATATACAAAAAAAAAACTTCAAATACTACTATTTATAGATAGAAGAATTGGTAAAACTCTCTTAACTATGCAAGCTTATAGACTATAAAAAACACTATATACAAAAAAAAAAAAAAAAAAACTTCAAATACTACTATTTATAGATAGAAGAATTGGTAAGGTATAAAGTCTACCATAAATAAGGTATTCGAAGGTCTTAAAACCCCTTTACATTAACCTTATGGCTTGAAAGTCAGCTTAAAAATGACACTCCAATGGTTTCAAAACTCATATATATTATTAACCTCTATAACTAACATAGTAGGGAGATCAAAAGTCTTCTAAATGAATAATATTAAATTTGTTATTAATTAAATTTATAATATTGATAAAAAATTTTAGCTGAGTTAGCAAACAAATGAAAGCTAATGTGGCATATTTCTTCGAGCTACAATTCGTCATAATGAAAAATATAACTACGTAAAATATGATTATAAATTAGTATGTAGTTAAAAAAACATTGTATATATAAGATAATTGTATTAAATGGCAGAAGGTGATATATATATATATATATATATATATAAGGAAAACAATGGATTTTGCTTGAATAGCTGGATTTTTTTCATGTTGTTTATTACCATAATTACAATGCCAAAACATGATGGATAAATGTAATTAGGATATGGTGCATAAATTAATTAAAGTAAATGATTTTTTTCAGACTTTATTACTTTAAGCTCATTAAAAAAAATATAGATATATATATATGTGGTGCATAAATATAATTAAATATCTTCTAACTCCATTGCAATGATGAGGTTGGAAAGTAGAGTATAAATATAATTAAACACTATAATATATAGAGTTATAATAATGTAATAATATTAAAATAAAATCTATAATGACTTGGCAAATAGATTATTGATGTAGACCCATTTTTGAGCTCCTTTGGATTCAACTTTTATGTATATATTAAAAATAAAATCTACGATAACTTGGCAAATAGATAGGTACTGATTTGACACCCTTCTTTGAGCTTCCTTGAATTCAACTTATATATATATATATATATATATATATATATACTTATTTATTTTGAAGTGATCAATAAAGAAAGCATCTCGAGGTTCCACATGCAATTTAGACTTACACGGTATGTGATAGATAAAAAGTAAAAGAAATTATATTTTTCACTTTTTTTTATCAACTTGTCAACTATTAAAAAATGAAGTAATTGTTAAAACAATAAATGATGTATAGAGAAGAATTGATAACAAAGTGCTATATAAAAGCCTACCCAAATATTAAATTAAAAAAGAACAAATAACTGATCACTAACGCTAAATAAAAAATGGAACTTTAAACTTTTTTAAATAAAAATACAAAATTGAGGGGCCCACTAAACGTTTTATAGTTAAAATAAAATAAATTGTAATAAAAAAGAAGAAAATTTGATGAGGTTCCACATCATTATAATGTATAGCTAGATTATTAATATTATTTTTCACTCTTTGTGTTTATTCTGGTGTAGCAAAAGAATAAAATCTTATTCTTCTTTTAGCATGTGAACTAAATATATAAACATAAAAATAATAAACTGATAGAAATGAGTTATATTTTAGATTATAAAATTTTGGATAAAAATGTCCTTTACCGCTCTGTAATTTGTCTAAATGATGTTTGGCTAAATTTATTTGGGACTTATAAACTGCAAACAATAAAAAAAATATGTTAAGAGTATTTTTCTCTAATTACTTATAAACACTTAAATTAGTAAAGCCAAATAGACTCTACCTAACTACTTACTCTTTATTTTATAAAACATATCACGTAACTCTCTTGCACTTTCTAGAATGTAGCATACTGGTCTTTTTTGTTTTAATTATTATCTTAGACCATCATCCAAAGAGGTAAATAGTTAATTTAAAAAACCACATAGGGTTAAGTAACTAATTGTTTATTAACGAGCGGAGTATTTTCGGTTACACAACGTGCATGCAATAGCCATGTGGGAGTTTTTCCAGGGGCAGAAACGTCATTTCACACAAGGTCGCCTCAGGATTGCCAAAATGGGGTCGCCGACGAATAATCAATATTAAATCTTCAATCACGCCACATATGACACTCTGCTTCTTCACGTTCTCTCCCTCCTTGGGGTTCCCCTTATTGTAATGGCATGTGCATCGCTAAGGTCAGTTAGATCTACACTTCTTTGCTCTATTAAGACCCTCAATATTTCACTATTCTCTTTCATTTCTCTTATATAATTTCTTTTATTTTGCTTTGTTATGCACATTGTGATCTGATTAAAAAATAACACAGAAAACCAATATAGATTCAACCGGTTTCATTACTAGATCTTGGTTAGTTTCACATCCCACATCGATATACCACTGGTTTTAGCATTTTGAGTTCATTTCCCGATCTGGGTTAAGTCCAGATCTGGTCCAACAAAACGTCAAAGATGGAAACTTTTGAGAAAATCAATATCTGGGTTTTGTTTATCTGCTTGATATCTCAATTGGGTCATGGGTTTTATCTACCTGGTAGTTATCCTCACAAGTATGGTGTTGGTGATCCCTTGAATGTGAAAGTCAACTCTTTGACCTCAATTGATACTGAAATGCCCTTTGGCTATTATAGTTTGCCCTTCTGTGAGCCTTTTGAGGGTGTAAAGGACAGCGCTGAGAATCTTGGTGAGCTCCTTATGGGTGACAGGATTGAGAATTCTCCTTATAGGTTTAAGATGTATAAGAATGAGTCGGAGATTTTTCTGTGTCATACCAAGCCTTTATCAGGCGTGGAGTTTAAATTGTTGAAGGAGAGGATTGATGAGATGTATCAGGTTAATATAATGCTTGATAATCTGCCTGCGATAAGGTATACTAAGAAGGAGAATTATTTCTTGAGGTGGACAGGGTATCCAGTTGGTATTAAGGTTCAGGATGTGTATTATGTGTTTAATCACTTGAAATTTACGGTTCTTGTTCATAAGTATGAGGAGACCAGTGTGGCTCGTGTGATGGGAACAGGGGATGCTGCAGAGGTGATTCCTACTGTGGGGAATGTGGGATCAGATCCACCAGGGTATATGGTTGTGGGGTTTGAAGTGGTCCCTTGTAGTTTTCAGCACAATGCTGATTCATTGAAGAATCTGAAGATGTATGATAAGTATCCTTCCCCGATCAAGTGTGATCCAACCACTGTGGGCATGCCTATTAAGGAAAATGAGCCTGTGGCTTTCACTTATGAAGTGACATTTGTGGAGAGTGACATCAAATGGCCTTCGAGATGGGATGCTTATCTGAAGATGGAGGGAGCTAAAGTACACTGGTTCTCAATTTTGAATTCACTCATGGTGATAACTTTCTTGGCCGGAATTGTGCTTGTTATATTCTTAAGAACTGTTAGACGTGATTTGACTCGGTATGAAGAGCTTGACAAGGAGGCTCAAGCTCAGATGAATGAGGAGCTGTCAGGGTGGAAACTAGTTGTAGGTGATGTTTTCCGTGCTCCAAGCAATCCAGCTCTTCTGTGCGTGATGGTTGGAGATGGTGTTCAGATTCTTGGAATGGCAGTTGTGACAATTTTGTTCGCTGCGCTTGGCTTTATGTCCCCAGCTTCTCGTGGAACATTGATCACTGGTATGCTTTTCTTCTACATGTTTCTTGGGATTGCTGCTGGTTATGTTGCTGTTCGTCTGTGGAGAACAATTTTCTGTGGTGATCACAAAGGATGGCTTTCTGTCTCTTGGAAAGTTGCCTGTTTCTTCCCTGGAATTGCGTTTCTCATTTTATTTACTTTGAACTTCCTTTTATGGGGTAGCCACAGTACAGGAGCCATCCCCTTTTTCCTGTTTGTTATTCTCATATTGCTCTGGTTCTTCATCTCTGTCCCCCTTACCCTTGTTGGTGGATACTTCGGTGCAAAGGCTCCGCATATTGAGTACCCAGTGCGAACAAATCAGATCCCTCGAGAAATCCCACCTCAAAAATACCCCTCTTGGCTTTTGGTTCTTGGGGCTGGCACCCTTCCATTTGGAACACTATTCATCGAGCTCTTCTTCATTATGTCTAGTATCTGGATGGGCCGTGTATACTATGTGTTCGGGTTTCTCCTCATTGTCTTGGTTCTTCTTGTTTTGGTATGTGCTGAGGTCTCTCTTGTTCTAACCTACATGCACCTTTGTGTCGAGGACTGGAAATGGTGGTGGAAGTCATTCTTTGCTTCTGGTTCTGTTGCTATATACATCTTCCTCTACTCCATTAACTATCTTATATTTGATCTCAAGAGTCTGAGCGGACCTGTCTCTGCCACCCTTTACCTTGGATATTCCCTCTTCATGGTTCTAGCGATTATGCTTGCGACAGGCACTGTGGGATTCCTTGTTTCATTCTGGTTCGTGCATTACTTGTTCTCATCGGTGAAACTGGATTGAACAGCTACCACTACACCAAAGTTTCACCTTGCAACAGCAAGGATCAGCCTGTCGAGAAATGGACACAGCTGCTCAAGTCGTTCAGCATTTTGGTGTTTCACCTTCTATATGTCATTTTCTTGGAATTTGAGAAGTTACAATAATAATATCATCAAGTTTTGTTTATATTCTTTAATAGACGGAGAGAATTTGTATGCTAGTAAAGGAGCATTGGTGGGTAGGATGAATGTTGAATACTTGCTACTCGCTATGCCAACTTTCCAATGTGTTATTAGTTATCTATCTAGACCTGTATCAATAGTAATGCAGTCAGTTTAATTTCAGGTCTTCTATTTAATTACATCTTCGTATCTTTGGTTTTCTCTTCAAGATATGTGACTGTTTTATTATTACAAAATTCTGTGGGAGTTTCATGGAGAAAACAGTGGTGGTTGTGGTCTCCTTTTCAGATGTGCAACTTTATAAATCTATTTCTGTTGTATGTTATTTCTAGCAATAATGAATGTTTGGCTTTTCATTTTGCATTTCGCGAGTATGCCACCCATTAAGTTATTGAGACATGACACATATTGCTGCCTTCTTAAATAGCCAATAAGTACTTAATCAAAAATGGCCAAAATGTTTTTAAGGCAAATAAAAAGACTTTTCTACCTAAGTTAAACACTTGTACATATGCATTCTCTCTCCTTATTATAGCATTTATATCAATATCACAATTCTCTTGCCTCCCCTCACTATACTCTCTTCTCATTACTATTATTTCTCTCGCCTCATTTATCTCTTCCTCTTTCCTTCTCACAAGGCCACACTAGTTCCTCCCTCTCTCTTGCACATATCTCCCACAATATTTACCTTTTTTTCTTTGCAAAAAGCCAAGAAGTGTTTGCATTTTATCCTTTCAAACTTTGACTCCATAAGTCCCAAAAAAAAATTTTTTTGATTGGCAAATAAAAGTAAACTCACACAATCATCTCTAAGGTATTATGATGCTCATGATTTATGTTGTAAATCTTTACATTATAAAAATATTATGATGGTATTTTAACTTTATAAAATGTTAATATAATTATAGCAATTGACTTATTATATGTTTTTTATAAGATTGTTTTATTATAAGAAAATATTATATTTCATTTTTAGATGTTATTTAAAAAAAAAAAGGTTGCTGCTTGGGTAGAAAATAAATAAAAATGTTACATAATTATTTTCTACCCATTATATAAAGTTATCTTTTTCCTCTTTCTATTGAATTATAATAACATTATTTGCTTAAATATACAATTTAATAATTACTCATATAAATTATACATATAACTAAATCGATAATCTCTTTTTTAATATTACAAAAAAGCATCTTCCTTGCTTATAGATCATAAAAGTAAATGTGTAATATGTTTCATTGATAGCATCAAAACCATGCTATTAATCAACACTTCCACAATTTCTTTTACATATCTTGTAAATCCTTTAGTTTTTTTCTTTTCTTTTTTGAGTTTCTCCTTAACCATAATAATATTTGTTTGGTTAAAAATAAAAGTTTAATGAATATAACCACATATATAACTAGATTGATGATCATTTTTTTTTCAATTTTGATGAAATGAGTCTTCCTTAATTATAGATTATAAAAACTAAAATTTTAACATAATTCACTAATTGGACAAAAAGAACTATTATAATGATCTAAAGCTTCGCATTTTCTTTTACTTACCCTATCAAATTTTTATTTTTTTCTTTCGAATAAATAATAACATTATTTATTAAATTGACTATGAAGTAAAAGTAAGATTTTAGACGTAAATTAGTTAAATTTACTTTATCTTCATATAATATAGAATTAACTTAGACTAAAAGGATTACATCTTAATAAATGAAGTGTGACGCCAAAGTTGATTTTTTGGTGTAACTTAATGAAAATTTCTTTATTTTAACGTAATATGAATTATTACCATTATCAAATAAATTAACTTAGTAGGCTATTTCAAATATTGAAATCTTAACATAATTAGCTAATTTGACCAAAACCATGAGAATAGTCAAAAGGTCCACATTTTCTTTTACTTAACCAATATTTTGATAAAAATCTTGTCAAAAGATAAACTGACTTTTTAGCTTTCAACTTTTTTTTCTTAATTTATAAGCTATAGTATAATTCTAAATTGGAGTACCACAAGGAATCTCGTTATTATTTCTTCATTTTTTTAGTACTTTTTTTAATGGTAATTATAATATTTTTTGGGTATTAAGAAGCAACGGAAGTGTTTATTTCTTTTTTGTTTAAGTGACAGGTCACGTGGACCCATGGTTACTTCTTTAATTTTTTTAATATTTTATTTATCATTTTAGTAATTAATCTCAATTTTTATTGATAAATTTGTATAAAAATTAAAAATAAACTAATTTATTGACTTTTTATTGTACACCTTGAATATTTGGATAAAAATATTTTTTTAATATATTTAAAAAAATTATTTTGTAACACTTCTTCATTTCAACTAGTTATGTTATTACTTAAATTATACAAAAGTATATTAAAAAAATTCATGACAAACTAACAAATAAATCTGGAAAAGATACAAAAATTTTTCAAGTGTGTGAAATTTTAACAAACTTGATGATCTCAATTCTAATTTACAAAAGCAAACCTTCCTTACTTATAGATTATAAACACCGAAATTTTAACATGATTCACCTATTGGACCAAAACCATGCCATTCATCAAAAGCTTGACATTTTCTTTTACTTACCCCTATCAAATTCTAGTGTTTTACTGTTCTCTTGAAACATAATAATATTTATGCAATTAAAAATAAAATTTTAATAGAAAACCATATACCTTATATGCATACATATATATATATATATATATATACACACACACACACACATATATATAAGAAAATTGATGATCCCTTGTTCAATTTTGCAAAATGAGTCTTCGTTGCTTATAAACACTGAAGTTGTAATATGATTTACTACTTGGACCACCACAATAATAAGCTAATGGTTTAAATTTTCTTTTATTTACCCCCTACTATTTTCAAAAATTTTCTTTTCCTTCTCTCAAGTTGTAATAAAATTGTTTGGTAAAAAATAAAATTCTAATATCTAATAACATAACCATAAATTATGCTTGGAGTACCACATGGGATCTCATTACTTTTCCTTATTTTTTTTAGTACTTTTAAAAAAAATTAAAAGATAAACTAATTTCTTAACTTGTTTTTCCTACATGTTGAATATTTAGATAAAAATTTTAAAACATAAACTAATTCCTTGACTTTGTTTGTTTATTTTCATGTACACAACAGTTTGGTGGAATGAAAAGATCAATTGCTCTGTAAAAAAAGAAAGATATACTTTCAATAAATTAATAAAACTTTTTTATTTATAAAACTTTTGCATTTTAACTAGCTATGTTATTACCTAAATTGTACAACAATAAAATTAAAATGAAAATCCACAACAAATCAACAAATAAAACTAGGAAAAAGAAAAGCCATAGATATTAAAATTAACAGACTTCAAATGTGATACAAATCAAAAGCCGCCATCATGATTAAGCATAATCATCGTCTGACGACCTTTTTCTCTCTCTCTCTCTCTCTCTCTTTTAACCAAAAGATGAATGCATAGTTCAAAAGCTAAAGAAATGAAACATAGTTTACATGATAAACTTAAAGAAACGAAACAGCAAGAAAAATCCATAAATAGAGAATTATTCTCTGATTGTTTGCATAAGTTATAACCAACAAAATCTTTTAGTCTCCTCTAGCACAATTTTCAAGTGTTGGAACTCGAAAAACTTTGTAATTATTAAATAGTTAATAATGATAAAGAGAAAAGAATTAAAACTTAAATGTTAAATCTTACTTTTTATAAAGGGTAAAATAATCTTAATATAAATAAAATTTCATATTTACCCCTATTTTAACCAATTTTGGCCAAGTTTTTCCGGCCACAAATTTTTATTCAATAAAAGTTTTTGAGTTAAAGAAACTTACAATCGACCGGGTCTCACTCCTCGATTTCCCTCCTTGTCAGTCAGTACATATCAAATCACTTGTTCTCACTCCCTTATCTTAAATCGATCTCACCTTAATATCTGTCATATACTTGGTTGGAAAATGACTTATTTAATCTCTTATTTTTTTATTTTTTTACAATTAACTTTTTACTTTTGTATATGACAATTTAGAGGGTGTTTGGATTGGCTTATTTTAGTGCTTATAAGCACTTATAGAAAAACATTCTCTCACATATTTTTATTATTTTGGTGCTTGTAAGTCAGAAATAAGCAAAGCCAAATAGCCTCTTAGTACCTTATCTTTGTAATTAATGATGTTTTTATTCTCAAGTTTAGAACAAATCAAAAAATAATAATTTTTAATCCCTTATCTTTGTAATTTGTAACCACGCTATTCCTTCATTTTTGCATTTTGTGATGTCATCAGTTTTTTTTCCTTTTTTATTTGATAATTTGTGACAACATTAGTTCTAACTTCTTTGATTCTTGATGGGATTAGGGGAAGTTCAAGTGGTTGAAATTATTTTCCCTAGGTGCAAGGTCCTTACTTTAATCCCATGGGGGTGGGGGTTTAATCCAAAAAAAAAATTTAATTCTTTGATTTTTTTTATTTTAAGACTAATGACATCGTAATTATAATTTGTAAAGATAAGAGACTAAATTATTTTAATTTATAGATAAAGAACTCTATTGTCAAAAGGGCCTAAAGGACCAAAGGAATAGTTTACTTATTTTGTTTATTCACAATTTATATTTTATTTATTTACAAACCATAAATTACCTATTCACATTTTATATTATGTTAATTCATAATATATATTCTATTAGTTAACAAATTATACATTATTATTTGTTCACAACCCTAAATTATTTGTTTACAAATTTAGTACGGTTTGTGTACAAAGTAAACTCTATTTTTTCCCAATAACTACATTATTTATTCACAATGTTTATTCTATCTAATTCATTATGTATATTTTATTTGTTCACAAACTATATATTATTTATCCATTTCTATTTTACCTCTCATGTCATATCATTTATGAACTCAGGACCTAATCGTTTGGAAAAATTATACCGAAAAAACTCCGCGGCACTTGGTAACCCACGTATCTCTGAAATAACTACACGTTTGCACCGACTGACATTTTGCACTCTTAACATTAATGACTGCTGACTTTTTGCACCATTAACATTAATGGAGTCATCATCTGTGTCAAATTTTATTTTATTTTATTTTTTCCCCTCCATCTTTCATGGTTAGCGCTTGTTTTTCTTTTATAGGACAAATCTAGATACCTTGCATGCTTGAAACGTTGTCATAATATCCATAAACTCTTCTCCAAATAATTATCACAAAAGATAATTATTCAGAAGAGTTTATATAAGGATATATGTTGAAATAAATGGATTTTTTTTTTTTTCTTTGTGGTAAAATATATGAGTGTGATGACATTGGATAACTTGATGATTGCATCAAATTTATGACGGAAAATAAACCTGTCAGACGTCAACATGTCATACTAATCCAAACTACTAAACAAAACAACTCAGAAAGCAACATAACTGTGCGGTTGATGCACATCCTTTTCATAAAATTGTACCTGTTCCTTGTTTTCATGTGGAAAAGCAGACCTGCCTGACACCCTCCTGTGCGCAAAAGTGTGTGTTCATATATGCAATACTTTTCGGGTGATGCAATAACCGAACAATACAAGAACAGCTTTTCTGAATATATATATATATATATATATATATATATATAGAAAAAGATCACAGACCAAGATAGTGGTTCTTGATTGTGTGAATATTCATATGCTGATGTAAGTGGCATGTGCAAAGTTTGGTGATGTTATCTGGAAAGTTGGTACCTTACTTATTAGTTTGAAAAAGTGGAAAGTGAAAGAAAAGTTGAGTTGGTCCTTCAAGAGGGAAATAGTTGACCTGCATAAAAACATACTCAGTAGCAAAGGAAAAGAGGAATTTAGAAATGGCAGGAGGGTCTCTTGCTCCAGTTGGTGTGAAGAAAGATAGAGCCCAACAGTACCAAGGAAGAGTCACCCTCTATGTGATTGTTGCGTGTGTTGTAGCTGCAGTAGGAGGATCACTCTTTGGATATGACATTGGAATTTCAGGTAATTTCATTCATTCATTTGTCAAGTTCATCAAAAAGATTGTAGAGGATCTGATCATTTGTTGGATACTCTCTTTTTTTGGATTGGAGTCATGGAATATACCAAATGATTGTGTCATCGGGGCAATCAAAAGAACAATGGCAATTTAAGATTGCAGTAACACTGTTAACAGAACGAATTAGAGCCAGTTAGGCTAAGCTTATTTTTAGCTGCTTGTAACCAGCTCGTGCTTATAAGCAAAAAGCTGCTTGTAAGTAAGTTATGATGTATTCAGATAATATATGCTTCTAAGCTATTGATATGTTTGGTAAATGAATACTTATAAATAGTCATGATAGTTAAAATGATAAAAAAAAAATGTAGTTAATTAATGTGATATTTTTTAAAGGGTAAATTAGTTTAACCAATGAGCTTACAAGTCTTTCAAAAAAAAGTTGGTAGATTGGTGCTTTTTTAATCAGCTGATGCTTATAAGCTGTATTGCTAAACATGTAAATTCTATTTCTTGGCTTATAAGCTTAGGCAAACGGGCTCTTAGTAACAGAAAATTTAAAGAGTTAAATTTGAATGACTGTTTCCACATTTTCTTGCGTCTCATAGCACAATTCTCATTAGGGTATTAACTTTTATGCGTTTGGAAACATCTATAAATAAGTGAATGAGTTTGGGAGTTTATTAGTCAGCCAGACATGTCAAAATAAGAAAGGTAAGAACATTGATGAGTTCATCTAGTCAAACAAATCCTTCCTTTTGCTGGGGTGGATTGTTATGGAAGAACGTGCCTTTGATGCCTATTAGGAAACAAGGGTTCTCTAAATGCTGTTTTCCTCCTCCTGCATAAACCACACAGCAAGCAAGTTCTTGCTATGCTTTCACTGATTGCTAGAGGAAGACAATTTTCTTTTTCTGGGAAAGACACTTATTAGGCCACCCAGCCCACTAGCTCAACAGTGGGCCCCATATGTTAGGGAACGCATGACCTTCGCCTGCTTTGGAAATTTCTTTTTCTACAATGGGATGTGCCATAATCTACCAGTGATTGCTATAGAGGTGACGCTAATAAGAGATGTGTGTATGTGTGTTTATGTTGAGTGTAATCTTATTCATAATTCAGAGTAGTAGATCTTCAATTTCAGATTCAAGATCAGAAGTTATGGAAGTTTCATGCTTCATGCACAAAGCTAATGTTGTCTTCCAGCATATATGAATGTTGAAATTCAATAAACTACAGAAACAGGAGGCAGACCACCTCACCATTGAAATATAACTGAAAATGGTGACGAAAAAGTGACTACAGTTTCGCATATAAAGAAAAACTGTGCCAGATCAGAGAGTCTGTTCAGAAGATGAGTCTGGAGTATGATTTCCTGTCTAGTGTTCTTTTAGTAAATCTGATTCATGACAAAGGTAAACAAGATTCAATGAACTCTCAGGCCATAACATACGGAATCTATTGCCTCTAAACAAGAACACGCCATAAATTTTAACCACAAACCAGGTGAAAGTATTGGGCACTCATGTGGTATTGCATTGGAATCAATATTGTGAATTTCTCTGGCATTCTCTTACCAAAATTACTTTGGATAACTTCCCAGGAGGGGTAACATCAATGGATGAATTTCTTGAACAATTCTTCTATACAGTATACATTAATAAGAGGCATGTACATGAAAACAACTATTGCAAGTACAACAACCAGGGTCTTGCAGCATTTACCTCATCTTTATACCTGGCGGGGTTGGCAGCATCTCTAATAGCATCTCCCATCACACGGAAATATGGCCGTCTTGGAAGTATAATTTCTGGTGGCATAAGCTTTCTTATAGGTGCCATTCTCAATGCAGCTGCTGTCAACTTGGCAATGCTTCTTTTGGGTCGAATCATGCTTGGTGTTGGTATTGGCTTTGGGAATCAGGTAGCTATATTTGCTTCAAAATGTTTCTGTTCTTCAGTGTCGTGAAAATATATTCAGGGCTACACAATAATGCGTCGCAACACAATAATGCATCGCATTGTCTCACTCATTATTGTTGGAAAACATGGCAGAAAAGTAGCCCCTCCAGTCAAATTCACAACCAATTGGATGAACACAGGACAATTGAAGTTGAAATGAAATTTTAATTCTTTCTTGACGCTTTGCATATGCTTGATAATTAGAAGCCGAGACTTCAGTTGTCTGAGCTCTTAGATGACAAAGCACGAAATTCTTAATGGATTTAACTGTTTCTCTTCTTCTGTGTGAAGGCAGTTCCTTTATATTTATCAGAGATGGCACCAACCCATCTTAGAGGAGCCCTGAACATGATGTTTCAGTTAGCAACGACACTTGGAATCTTCACAGCAAACATGATCAATTATGGAACAAGTAAGCTTCATCCCTGGGGATGGAGGCTTTCTCTAGGCCTGGCTGCAGCACCAGCTGTCTTGATGACGGTCGGGGGATTCTTTCTCCCAGAGACGCCAAATAGCTTGATAGAACAGGGATTAAAGGAAAAAGGAAAAGAGGTTCTGGAGAAAATCAGGGGCACTAAAAACATCAATGCAGAGTTTGAAGACATGGTGGAGGCAAGTGAGCTAGCAAATTCAATAAAGCATCCCTTCAGAAACATCCTGAAGAGGAGAAATCGACCTCAGTTGATGATGGCCATCTTCATGCCAATGTTTCAGATCCTTACTGGCATCAATTCTATACTTTTCTATGCCCCAGTTCTTTTCCAGAGTCTGGGGTTCAAAGGAAACGCCTCTCTCTATTCCTCAGCTTTGACTGGTGCTGTTCTTGCTTCATCTACACTGGTGTCCATGGCCACAGTAGACAGATGGGGGCGGAGAACGTTGCTGATTGGCGGTGGAATTCAAATGATTACGTGCCAGGTAAAATGTTTTACAGTTCTTCAGGTTACAATTATCCTTCCTGAAGGTAAATAAATCAGTTCGAATCATATCTATAACACAACTTCTTTCATGGTTTTTACTATTTTTTTGCATGATCAAGGTTAGTGCATTCGGGATTGGATTTGCTCATATAAGTGAAATCTAACGTAACTGTTAGATCATAACATTATGATCTTATAGTAGAATATCAAAGACAGAATTAACAAAGACTCTGCTTATCAAAATGCAAATAGTACGAGTTCGTTAATGTAGTATAGAGTTCTAATCGAATGGTAATGAAGAAGAAACAAATTTCTAACTTATAGCCCAGACTTTGCTAGAAAATGTAGTTTCTTTTTTACTTACAATCTCACAAGTAGAAGTTGCTTTGAAACAGATTGTTGTTGCAACAATTCTGGGCCTTAAGTTCGGCAATAACAAGGAACTATCAAGAGGCTTTTCAGTCTTGCTGGTGGTTGTCATCTGCCTCTTCGTTGCTGCATTTGGATGGTCATGGGGTCCCCTTGGCTGGACTGTGCCCAGTGAAATATTCCCATTGGAGACGCGCTCTGCAGGGCAAAGCATTACAGTGGCTGTGAATCTCCTCTTCACCTTCATCATAGCACAAGCTTTCCTCTCACTCCTCTGCACCTTCAAGTTCGGTATTTTCCTCTTTTTTGCTGGCTGGATTACTCTCATGACGATCTTCGTCTACCTTTTCCTGCCAGAAACGAAAGGCGTTCCTATCGAAGAGATGATACTCCTGTGGCAGAAACATTGGTTCTGGAAAAGAATTGTTTCGTCATGTCCTGAAGCTGATGAAAGCAATGGAACCGAGAGCACAGTAGTTAAGATCAACCATTGTTAATACTAGTCTTTCTTTTAGAAGACATTCCAGGTGCTAGAATGAGCAGCATACTGCGACCAAAACCGTGATGCCTGAAGGATTATATACCTGCAAAAATTGTCAGTCATGAATTTATAGTCCCGGAGTCATGTTCCACCTGGCCAAACTGTCACGCTTGTAAATTTCATGCCGAAAGACAAATCTTTCTAAACTCACAGGGTTCTAAAGCTTCCCAAGTGAAACTGTATGACCATGAAAATAACATAAATAAACATATAGAATGTTTGTTATTAACGATAAAATGTCAAAATCTATAATGACATGCATGACAACATTCCAAACATAACAATATAATGTAAAATTCGTAACTGATCGTAAAATCATTTGGATCATATATAATTGCTCAGCAGTGCAATAGCATTCAAAATTCACAATCAATAATAATTGGTGACTCTTTAACTGTTATGAGGCATTTGATTCGGGGATGAAATATCATTCCCGGAAATCACATTCTGAAGAATGACTTGAAACGTTATTAAAACTATTTGGTATGTCAAAAATATTCTCGGATACTTTTGGAATATTTCCAAAAATGTTAACTTATTATGTTTGGTTTAAAATTTACATTATTTTAAGCTATTTTACGAAAATGTCTTTAATTTAATTCGCAGGAAAAATATACAGAAAAAAGTAAAGAAGAAAAAAACAGTTGAGCTGAAGTTTTCAACAGCTTATTTTTGAGGGGAAAAGGAGAAAGGAAAGTCTCGCAACAATGTCATAGGATACATACACATACATACAGACATATATATGTATATGTGTGTGTGTGGAAAGAGAGAGACAGAGAGAAGGGTTTCTTATTTTTTTTTTTAATTTACTCTAGACGTGCCCACAACCCAAAACAGTTAGATTCCAACATCTTACGTGGGAATAAAAATTGCAAAAAAAGATCACGGGAATATTGCATTCCCAAGAATGTGGCACGCCTGGAATTTCTTTTTTTTCAATTTTATGAATTAAACATACGAATATTACATTTTTCAATTCACTTTGTCAATAATCTTGTATAATTTTCATGAACCAAATGCTTCCTTATTTATATGGGATCTGATATGCAGTTTGTTAGTCAATAGGGGCTACAATTTGGATACCGTGCACCCAAACACCTACAGCCGTGTTCCCACTCGTGCATCTCCTTCACGTGCTAAGACAAAACAAAAGTTACACACACAATCTCAAAAATCAAATGGAGGCTCTTTTTGCGTTGAAATTAATCGTACTTCTGTTACTTTTGGTGCCAAAAATTAAAGCGCCATGTACTGTTAGCAATTTCAGGCCTATTAGTTGCTCTAATTTAATTTGTAAAGTTATTGCTAAAATCTTTGTTCTTCGTCTCAAACCTTGGACGAAATCTATTATCTCCTCTAATCAAGCTGTTTTTGTCCTTGGGCTCGCCATTCATGATCTCATTCTTATTGTGCATGAAGTTATGCATTTCTTGAAAAAGAAAAGGAAATCCAAAAGTTGTTTTGTTGCTTTAAAAAATTGATATGCACAAGGTTTTTGATCAAGTTGAACGGGACTTTCTTTATACTCTTCTCAACAAATTAGGTTTTCATTACACTTTTATCAAATGGATTATGAACTGCCTTACTACCGTTTCTTACAATATTCTGATAAATGGTGTTCCACATAACACCTTCCGGCCTCATCATGGTATACGCCAAAGGGACCCTCTTTCTCCCTTACTTTTTTGTATATCTCTTTGGCTTTTACAACTTGTAATAGAGAAGCGAATGGATCACTTAAAGGTATTAAACCTTCACCTAAAAGTATGCCCCTTTTTCACCTCGTTTTGCAGATGAAGTTATCTTGTTCTTTCAAGCGAAATTGGAGTTTGCGGCCTCACTCCAAGGAGCGATCCATCAATATTGTTTTGCACTGGGGCAAAGTATTAATCTCAATAAATGTGGTATCTCTTTTAGTTCTAATGCACCTAACTCTCTCAAAATTGAGATTTGTGATCTTCTTAGAATTAAAAAATTCTTAGATTTCTTGTTCAACTGCTCTTTTATTTCCAAACGAAGACCGTAATACTGGTTCAATGCTAGAGCCCTCTAGCGATATGGCGTATCCTGAGACGCCTAATCCTGACATTGGGTCCATTTCTGCCACAAAGTTGGTCCTTGCTACCGAGTCTTCGTCAAGCTCTAATCAACCTATTCGTCAATCTACACGAGTAACATCTCTACCATCACATCTCCAAGATTATCATTGTTTTTCTACTACCCTTTTCTTGCACGAGCCTCAAACCTACCATGATGCTAGTACTGACCCTATCTGGCAGCAAGCTATGACCAAAGAACTGTAGGCATTGGAAGCTAAACATACTTAGGATTTAGTGGATCTTCCACCTAGGAAAAATGTCATGGGCTGTAAATGCGTTTACAAGATCAAGACTCATTCTGATGGTTCTATTGAGTGTTATAAGGCTCGATTAGTAGCAAAGGGATTTACTTAAGAATAAGGGATTGAATATGAAAGACCTTTGCCCCAGTTGGTCGACTTACATTAGTACAGAGTCTTATTGCAGTTGTTGTAGTTCATCAGTGGCCCTTATTTTAGATGGATGTGGAAAATGTCTTTCTTAACTGTGATCTAGCTGAAGTAGTCTATATGAAGCCTCCTCCATGGTATCATAACTCTCCACATTAGGTTTGTCGATTGCAGAAGGCACTATATGGTCTCAAACGGGCTCCGAGGGATTGGTTCAACAAATTTAGTTCAATTATTAGTGAATTTGGCTCCAAGTGCACATGACTCAGCATTATTCATTCGTTGTTCAAATTCTGGAATTATTATGCTACTTTTGTAAATGGATGATATGATTATTATAAGTAGTGATTCTTCAGGTATTTCTAATTTGAAATAATTTCTTGGCTAGAATTTTGAAATGAAGAATTTGGCAAATTTTAGTTATTTCTTGGGCATTGAGGTCTCCACTGACTCAAAAGGTTGCTCTCATACAAGCCAAGTACTCCTCTGATCTTTTCGCTCAAGTTAGGCTCACCTATAGCAAAACTGCTACTACTTTGCTTGATCCTCAGGTTCGACTAACTCCACTTGATGGAACTCCACTTCCTGATGCTACTTTGTATCGACAGTTAGTTAGAAGCCTCATATATTTCATTGTCACTTGCACTAATATTTCTTTTGATGTTCATCTAGTAAGCTAGTTTATATCTTCTCCTCGAACAACTTAGTATATAGTTGTTCTTCATGTCCTTCGATACATAAAAGGTACACTAGTCCATGGGTTGTTCTTTTCTACTTAGTTGCCTTTAGTTCTCCAAGGGTACTTCATGCACTGGGTTGGTAATCTGACTGATTGTCATTCTATGACTGGATATTATTTTCTATTAGGTACTTCTCTCATCTCATGGAGAAGTAAAAAGCAAATTGTTGTTGCTTGCTCCAGTACAGAAGCTAAATATCATGTGTTGGTTGATGTAACTCAAGAGGTTATTTGGATTTAATAGTACTAAACGGTATGGGAGTACAATAGGATCCTGTGATTGTACTTCATTGTGATAATCAGAGTGCCACCTAGATTGTTTACAATGATGTATTTCATGCGCGTACACATCATATTAAGTGTGACTATCATTCATTCGACAATGTGTTGCTAGTGGTACTGCCCGTCTTTAGTATGTTCCTTCTACTGATTAGCTTGTTGAAATCTTTACAAAGGCTTATCCTCCAGCGAGGCTCATTGACTTGGTTAACAAACTCAAGCTAGTGTCATTTACACCACGTTGAGTTTGAGGGGGTGTAGATTATTTGAGATTATTTCCTTATGCATGATATTGCCTTTTGTATATAAATTAGCTAGATTAATTCAGTACCTTATTTACTTGTATGATTAGTATGATTTTAGCAATTTGTAATTAATGTGATTAAGACTATACTCTTATATAAGGAGCTCACATTATGTAAAAAAATTCATTTAGAGAAATAGACAATTCTCCACCATATATTTTTATGTGTTTCTTTGTTTCAACAATTCCAACCTTAAATCTCTTAAACTTTTCTTGTTTCCTATCATTTTCATCATCACAAAAGTTATCAAAACTATCAAGTTCTTCATTAGAACAAAGGTGAGAACTACTACCACTACCTAATTCATTAACCCTTTCATTTTCATCCATATCTATATCAGTATCAATATCACCTTCAAACATCTTGTCATGATCAACAACATTAGTACCTTCATCACTTTCACTCATGCTAGTCACTATTAGCCAAGCCTAAGTCCTCACTATTATCTTCTTCACTATAATGCTCTATCACATATCTATTCCTCTTCCTCAATCTCTTCTCTCTTAGCTCCTCTTCAGCCTTAAACAACTCATCACTTCTTATTTCTACATCCTTTATTGTTGGTCCCACACTTGTTGAAGGCATACCATATGAATGCATGACTCTACTTGACTATCAAAACCTAATGGGAAGACATTATAATCCCACACATATATGCATATCAATTACCACGTTGTCAGTGGAAACTTTACACATTTCTAAAGCATCAATATCATTCTTCAAAAACACTAAGCCATTTTTCAAGTCATGCCCTAGTTTTTTATAATAAAGAATAATCTTTATAAGCCAAATTGTTAGCAATAAGATATGTGAAATTGAAATCTAAAATTTTGAAAAAAAAAATATAATTATGTAGAAACTAAAATTTAAAATTCTTAAAACAAAATAGATAAAAAAACAAATAAATAAACCGAGCCTCGTAGAACTATTTCCTTAAGGGATTTATGCCCCCCACAATGGTGCTAAGGGTCATGGCCTATCCCTTTTAGGATACAACGGTTTTACCTCATGACGTTCTGGTAGCACTCCACGTAAGAGCTCGCGAACTAGTATGGATGAACTCTCTCCTTTATAATGCACTATAAAACTATTAAAATACCAAGACTTCGGAAATTTATGTGTATCTTAGAGTACTACGAAACAAAATCTATTTAGACAAATGCTCAAAATATTGTGTGTATCCAAAGCAAAGAAAATACCAATATTTATAGGAACAAATTAGGCTAATAACTAAAACCAATTAATTATACAAACCAAAACGTCTTAAACGTCTTCATTTCCATA
This sequence comes from Cordia subcordata, assembly GCA_028554755.1. Lineage (NCBI taxonomy): Eukaryota > Viridiplantae > Streptophyta > Magnoliopsida > Boraginales > Cordiaceae > Cordia > Cordia subcordata. The sequence goes on from JAPTOF010000008.1 coordinate 14,594,687, forward strand.
TAGCACGTTATCATCAGTTACAAACAATACATGCAAGGTCATAATACGCATAATGATTACTACCATCATGACATTTAATATTAGCAAATCATGAGCAAATTGCTTATAACATATAGGCATTTCCAACCAAGACAATAATGATCATTATAAATTATAATATCTAACTTACTTTCATAATTATTCAATTCCAACATTCCCCCACATGAATGGATATTAGATGATCAGAATGCAAACATTAGAGAAAGTTCGAAGAAAGATACTGCCTCAGGATAGATAGCTTTTGACTTTGAACCTTCCTTAGTGAATACCATCGAGTTTACTTGCTGACCGCTAGACTCGTGGTCTTGAACTGTTCAGCTTTAGCGTAAGCCAAGACAACAGCATACACACAGCATCTCTCAATTCACTACTAGTTATCATGGTTGTGTTCATTTTGGCCCTAAACAACTCCTAGTATTCATGAGTACTCAGAGAATTCAGCCTTGAATTCTTTTAGGAACGGCCCCTCCTTACTCATATAGGTGATTCTTCATGAAGAGTATCCTGCTATACCCCACTTGGTCTTTCCAAGTTACAAAGTTCATTAAAAGCGAAGCTTATCCTATGCCACATAGGTTGCACTTCTGCTTGCCATAGGAATGGGTAAAGAAGGCTTATGCCCCCTACAGTGCTTGAATAAAGTCATACAAAATCCAGCTTCCCCTTTGAACCAAGATTCAAGGATCTCCTGAGTCCTGTCAGCAAGGTAGGGTTGACAATTATGATGACCCTTTAGTTACTCTATAGGCTTAAGACCTATTTTACTCGACAACTTGAGAACTTGCTCTCTATTTACACCTTTGGTAAGCAGATCCGCAATGTTATCCTTAGACTTTACGTAATCTAAAGTGACAACCCTATTAGAGAGCAACTGCTTAACAGTGTGATGTCTATGGCGTATATGTGTAGATTTACCATTATACATGACACTTTGTGCCCTGCTAATCACTGATTGACTATCACAATGAATACTGATAGCAGCTATAGGTTTCAACCAACATGGAATGTCCTTTAAGAATTGTCGAAGCCATTCTGCTTCTTCTCCAGCTTTGTCTAAGGCTATAAATTCAGACTCCATTGTGGATCTAGCTATACATGTTTGTTTAGAGGATTTTTGTGACACAGCTACACCTGCTAAGGTAAAAATGTATCCACTTGTAGATCTTGAGTCTTTTGTATCAGATATCAAATTTGTGTCACTATACCCTTCTAACACAGTTGGAAACGTAGTATAGTGCAACGCCTATTTAATGGTGTATTTCAAATATCTTAAGACCCTGATTAGTGCAACCCAATGTTCTTGACTTGGATTACTAGTGTATCTACTTAACCTATTCACAGCACAGGCTATGCCAGGTCTTGTACAGTTCATAATGTACATTAGACTCTCTATGATCCGAGAATACTCCAATTGGGATACCCTTTCACTTGTATTTTTCCTTCGATGTACACTTACATCTAAAGGAGTCTTTGTAATCCCGATATCACCGTTATTATACTTGTTCAATACTTTCTCAATATAATGAGACTGAGACAAGGCTAGACCTTCAGGTGTCTTAATGATTTTTATGCCTAGGATTACATCGGCAACACCCTTGTCTTTCATTTCAAAATTTTGGGAGAGCATCTTCTTTGTAGACACAATCACTTCATTATTCTTTCCCATAATAAGCATGTCGTCTACATAAAGGCAAACAATGACAAAATTATGATATGTTCCTTCCAATAAACACACTTGTCACACTCGTTGATTTTGAACCCATTTACAAGCATGACTTGATCAAATTTCTCATGCCATTGCTCAGGTGCTTGTTTTAATCCGTAAAGAGATTTCACAAGCTTACACACTTTTTGGTCTTGACCTGGAACTACAAACCCTTCAGGTTGTTTTATAAAGATCTCCTACTTTATGGCATGAGAGGTTGGGACATGTAAACTTTGATTCTCTAAACAAACTTGTAAAAATGGGACTAATTAGTATCTTTCTTCGAACTCTCTCTAATGTTTGCATTCTGATCATCTAATTTCCATTCATGTGGGGGAATGTTGGAATTGAATAATTATGAAAGGAAATTAGATATTATAATTTATAATGATCATTATTGTCTTGGTTGGAAATGCTTATACGTTATAAGCAATTTGCTCATGATTTGTAGTCAAAATTGCTTCCCCCCACAAGTTCTGAGGTAGATCAGAATTTATTAACAAGGCATCCATCATTTCTTTGAGTGGTCTACTTTTGCATTCAGCAACCCCATTTTGTTGCGGAGAATAAGGAGCTATTGTTTGGTGTATTATTCCTTGTTTAGCACAATAAGTTTCAAAAGGATATACGTACTCTCCAACCCTATCACTTCTCAAAGTTTTGATCTTCTTATCTAGTTGACTTTCTACCTCAACTTGGTATTGTTTAAAAACCTCCAAAGCCTCATCTTTGGATCTTAGTAAATGTACATAACAATACTTTGTGCAATCATCGATAAAAGTTATAAAAAAAAAATTTTACCGCCTCTTGTTTTTACAAATTTTAGATCACAAATATAACTATGAATCAACCCAAGAGGTTCTGTGGTTCTTTCTAAAGATTTGAAAGAAGTTCTAGTTAATTTTAATTCTACACAAACTTCACATTTTTTATGATTAGAAAAATCCATTCCATGGATTAGTCCCATTTTTACAAGTTTGTTTAGAGAATCAAAGTTTACATATCCCAACCTCTCATGCCATAAAGTAAGAGATTCTAAGAAGTAAGCAGAAGGAACAATTTTATTTACCTCATTCTGGCCAGAAGGCCCAGTAGTTACATTTTCTTTTGGGATCTGGGCTCTAACACTTAATTTATATATCCCTTCATGGAGATAGCCTTTACCCACAAAATCATGTCCCTTCTTGATTACAACTTTATCAGCACTAAACAGCATAGAGAGTCTGGTTTTACCTAACAAAGAGATGGACACTAGATTTTTCCTAATCTCAGGAACATGCAGAACATTCTTAAGCGTCCGCTTAACACCAGAGGTCATCTCTAGAACCACGTTTCCTGTACCTACCACTTGGGAAGTTGTAGAATTTTCCATGTACAAGACTTCTTCCCTAAAATTGGTGTGTAAGAAAAGAATAGCCTTTTCTTAGAACAAACGTGTCTAGTTGCCCCTGTGTCAATGAACCATTGTTTAGGATTACCCACCATGTTCACTTCTGACACCATCGTTGAAATATTTAGATCAGACACGTCACCTTCTAGTTCTTCCACAACATTTGCTAAGGCTTTTCTCTTGCGCAACTTGCAGTCCTTTGCCTTGTGACCAATTTTGTCACAGATATAATATGTCCCATTGAACTGCTTCTTGTCAGCCTTGAGTTTCCCAACAATTGTCTTCCCTTTTTGCCCTCGATTAGCTTGACTGGTGAACTTCCTCTTTTTGTTGGGATTTGGACCATGTTCCATTATGTGGGCCTTGGATTTCATTCGACCATGCATACCCCATTTGCTAGTTGAACGATTTTCTTTCTCAATTCTAAGCCACAGGATTAAATTTTTCATCGTCATCTCCTGTTGCTTGTTTTTTAGGTGATTTTTTAACTCACTCCAACCAGGGGGCAATTTATCTATTAAGGCAGCCACTTGGAATTGTTCAACCTGTGACATCCCTTCAGCATGGAGCTCTTGGATGATCAGCTGGTATTCTTGCACCTGTGACATCACTAGTTTAAAATATGTCAAAGAGAATTCCAAAAATCTAGTCACTACGAATTTCTTCGTCCTTGCACTTTCTAGCTCATACTTATCCTCTAATGACATCCTTACTTTCTTAGCTGTTTTACATTTAGCATGTACTTTATACAAGGAAGTTTATAAACAATTCAAAATATAACTCCGGCAAAGGAAATCGCTATGCTTCCAAGCATCCACAGGCGCCACCATCTGCACATCCAGGTTGTCCCCTAAGGATGGAGGATCTTGCTGCACATACATGAACAGTCCCAAAGTCGTGAGATAAAATTCCATTTGGAGCTGCCATGTCTTGAAGTCTTTTCTAAAAAAATTTTTTTGGCTTCTCAGCATGTAGAGGTGGAGGTGCATAGTTGGTCGTCCCAAATACAGGCTTGCCTCCAAAAGCATTACTTGGACCAGCAAAATTTGCAGCTCCCCAAAAGCCACTGCTTGAACCAGCAACATTGTTGGCTTGTCCAAACGAACTGAAAGTTGATCCAGTCGCAGATCCAAAACTGTTGAATCCCTGCACAGTCCTAGGAACCTGCACAGTCATATTAGTTGTTGGAGTAATTCCAACATTCCTAGTCATGGTAACTCCAGTTGGGGTGTTCCCAGCAGTCACAATAACATTCGGGGTAGCAATGGAGACCCCCGGTCACACTCGTTCCAGCAATCCAGGTATGGGTGTTATCCGCAAATTACTTTTCATCATTATTCCCAGTTTGAGTTTTGTTATTTCCAGACATGATTGAAAGTAAAGGTTATAAGATTTCCTGCACTCAACCAACCGAAATTAGTTAACCAGTATAATAAATAATTTAAACCAATAGTGAACAGAAAATAAAAAACTAGTTTCTGTTTGATACAAATTTGAAAATTGTAAGCAATAAATACTACAGTTTATCAAACCTATAAAAATTTAGAATAATGTAAAGTAAATCCCTTGAGATCGTTAGCATTTGAAAACAAAATAAAATATAATTATGTAGAAACTGAAATCTAAAATTCTAAAAACAAAAATAGATAAAAATAAATAAATAAATAAATAAACCGAGGCTCGTAGAACGATTTCTTTAAGGGATTTACGCCCCCCCACAATGGTGCTAAGGGTCGTGCGTATCCCTCCTAGGATACAACGGTTTGACCTCTTGACGTTCTGGTAGCACTCCACGCAAGAGCTCACGAACTAGTATGTGATGAACTCTCTCCTTTATAATGCACTATAAAACTATTAAAATGCCAAAACTTCAGCAATTAATGTGTATCTTAGAGTACTACTAAACAAAATCTATGTAGACAAATGCTCAAAATATTGTGTGTATCCAAACCAAAGAAAATACCAATATTTATAGGAACAAATTAGGCTAACAACGAAAACCAATTAATTATATAAACCAAAACATCCTAAACATCTTCATTGCCATACAACACGTTATCATCAGTTACAAACAATACATGCAAGCTCATAATAGGCATAATGATTATTACCATCATGACATTTAATATTAGTAAATCATGAGCAAATTGCTTATAAAATATAGGCATTTCCAACCAAGACAATAATAATCATTATAACTTATAATATCTAATTTCCTTTCATAATTATTCAATTCCAACACAAATTACGAGAAACTTTGTCAAATATAACTAAAGACATGACATGATAATGCAAATCCCTCACATCATAAGCGTTCCCACCAGCATATTGCTTTCTAAGAAAATCTTAAATTAATCATCATAGTGAAAGTTTACATCAAATGCTTCTGAAGAAAAAAAAATGCATTCCCACGCAAATCAACACAAATTAGCAAGAATTAACACAATGTTGTGAAAAACTTTAGCAAAAAGAAGAAATTAAACACAAGGTCATGAAGAAATTTAGAAGATTAGAAAAAAGTTTAAAGCATTTTTAAGTAAGAAAAAAGTGCATTTATTTACTGAAAATGACATCAGTTAACAAAATTTAGCATATTAGTTGTGGAGTTATTTTGGTAGCAATGGCACGAGAAAAAAAAAAGTGGAAAAATGTCCCAATTTTGTTAAGATCGAACGAGTAACATAAGTCCTAATTTGGGATAATCGGCAAATTTTTTAATCTACTCTTTTTCAGCCAAAACATGTGTCACGTCCTCATCACGTGTGTAAAAGGTTAAAACTTGGATGGGATTTGGAAATTGGAGTAATGACTTGAGTCGAGTCAAATCTAAAGGACTAAAGTATTTAAATTAAAATGTGGGGATATTGAAGTGTAAAACAGAGCAAACATAAAGATTACTTAGGGTATGTACGCCAAGAGTTATGTGGAACTTCAAAATGGATCACCTTAATTTAATACCCTGAGACATCCATTAATTGACGCGATCTCACAAAAATGGCAGGCCATGCTCTTGGCAATCACTTTCGAGCATGCCGCCTTCCCTTTTCGAAAAATCAAAACAATACAACAATATTTTTAAAAGAGAAATAAAATGATAATATTTATTCAAAAAAGAGCCTTCCATTTTTTACTTTTTTTAAAATATATATATTGTAGCTTTTTTTCTTCTTTTAAAAAATATTAACTTTTAAAACCATTTTCAAAAAGAGCGTTATACGAACACTTGAACGCTTATGCTCTTTTTTTTTTCCCTTTCTGTCAAAGAGTGATGACAGATGAGTCTTGGCCGTATCTTAAAACATCTTGGTAGACATTTGTTGGGCTCTGGAATGTAAGTTACATTAGTAGTGAGACTCTACTGGTAGTCATCAATACTCAATTGTTACACAAATTTAACAAATCATAATCTATAAATATTTAAGAAAATATATAAATTTAACAAGAAATTTTGAAAAAATTACACTAGGCAAAATTATTTTGGTTATTAATTTTATACTTATACTATTATTTTGTCATACTAAAAATTACAATCTATGGATATTTAAAATAATTTCCAAATTTGAATTAAAAAAGCAAAAAATTTATACTAGGCAAAATTATTCTGGTTTTTAATTTTATATGTCTACGATTATTTTTATCATACCAAAAATCATAATCCATAAATATTTGAAATAATTTAATCACAATCCATAAATATTTAAAATAATTTACAAATTTAACTGAAAAAGTAAAAGAAAATACTCTATGCAATTAAAATAATTTGAAAAGTATAATAATTGAAAAAGAAGAATAAGAACTATAAAAATTTCATACGGGAAACACTTTCCCAAGAATAAAGTATTACTGGTGTAATTAATCCATTTTTGAAAGATAAATCAAACATCTCACAAAATTATTATTGGAATCTAAAATACATTTAGCTCTCAAGACATTGGATATGTCCGTTTAAATTGTCTTATAAAAAAATATTTTTTGTATAATTAAAAAATACTTTTTAAAGAAGTTTCATATTTTTAGTTTTTGAAAAAGAAATTCTGCTTAAGCTTTTTTGAAAGCTGCAACTTTTTTTTTTCTTTGAAAGGCCAATTCATATATCTGTTAGAGAAAAAAAGTTTTTTGAAAATATTTAAAAAACTTGCAGCTTTTGGAAAAGCTTAAACTTGATTTCTTCTTTAAAACTAAAAATATGAAACTTCTTTAAAAACCTTTTTTTTTAATTATAAGAGAAAATATTTTTTTATAAGTCAGTCCAAACAGACATCTCTAATATCTTAAGAGTTTAAATTATTAGATTCCAATAATAATTTTGTGAAACATTCGATTTATCCTTCATAAGTGGATTAGGTAAAGCAATAATATTTTATTTATGAGAAAGTGTTTCTGGGATGGGCTTCTCAAATGCTTCCCCAATAAAGGTAGGCAATCTCTTGCAAGGTAATACTTTAGTGTTTTTTCCCCCACAATTCAGAAGTTATCAGAATAAGAGGGATCCAAGTAACATTGAGAAAAAAATTATGCTAGGCAAAATTATTTTAGTTATTAATTTTATATTTTTACAATTAATTTATGTTAGTTTTTTTTCTTTAAAACTAATTGCTTAAGAGATAAGTCTTTTAAAATGCCACAGAATTAAAATATTGCAAACATATTGGAAGTAGAACTCTTTGAACCCAAATAAAAGGAAACAAAAGCATTTATAACGCTTGAGGCATTTTCAGACAACGCTTCAGGAGTTTTCACAAAAGTTTCCAGGAGCTCTTAAAACACTTTTCTAATATTCTCAAAAATTATTTAAAAGTTATAATATTTTTGTAATAAAAATAAAATTTATATATATATATATAAGTTAAAAAAAAAAAAAAAACCCTCTATTTCCACCAGCAAGGGGCATGGTCAACTGGGTTTCAATGCCATTATTTTAATCATGAAGATTTGGTCTCTAATAAGAAGTTAGCCTTTTGTGTTGTTTCAAGTTTCTGTGGGGGAGTTAGTCAACTAGTGACGTTGGTAACTGCGCATGACATTTGGGAACACCACAACCGCAATGGAACACGAGGATTATGCCAAGTCCACCCGCCGTTATTCCGTCCAACATGTGACTCACCAAATTCTGATTCTTTCATTTTCACTTGACTCCAAATCTTCTCGTTGTTATCGTAGCATTACAAGAGTGCCCCTTCTCGTGTTAGGGATGCACGATTCGGGCTACTTGGTTTTTTTTTTTTTTTAAGAAAAATATATTTTTGAAAAGAATATTTTATTTTTTGTATTAATTACTTTACTTGATTTTTTTAAAAAAAAAAATTTAATATAATATTTTAATTTTAAAAAATATTTTTTAAAATTTATTAAAAAACACTTAAAAAAAAAAAGCGCTTTCAATGATTCATTTTCACAAGAGTCCAAATATTGTCGTAGTTATCGTCGCATTACACAAGAGTGCCACTTCTCATATTAGGGATGCATGCTTAGGGCTTGTTTAGATTAACTTTCTCTTTTAGAAAAAGTTGAAATTTAAAAAAAAGTTTAAATATAATAATTTTTAAAAACCAATATTTTTAGTTTCATAAAAAAAAAACATTTTTCTAAAAATAAAAAGCACTTTGAAAAGAACGCTTTCAATGTTTCATTTTCGCAAGACTCCAAATCTTCTCGTAGTTATCATATCCTTACAAGAGTGCCACTTCTTGTATTAAGATTGATGAATGAATATTACGAACGCATACAATTTATGGATTTTAATATTCTTTCGTAATTCTTACTGGGAGACAGATGTCAAGGCTTGAGAGGCGTCACATGTCACTTTCATACTGGTCGTTTGTGACTTTGTTCACACCGCATAAGGGCCAGCCACGTTGGCGCATCTATTCAAACGAATGAATGGAACAACAACTATTGACTTTGTCCTGCGAAAAAAGAACAGCTGTTGACTATGAATGTTAGTCATAAGGTTTAGGTAAATAAATTAATTAAAAAATATGATTAATATTAAAAACTTGCTAAAAGATTTATTTATATTTTATCTCTTATCTATCTATTTCATTCATAGTTTTTGTTTTCAATATTATTAAAATTTTCTAAACTAAGAAATTCAATAAAATGCATTATTTATCTTATATTTTTTCATCCAAGACCCTTTATTTTATACTTTTTCTTTTTCTAATTCAAATATTCATTTTAATTACAGTAGAATTTAGTTATTGTTGAAAACATGCTAAAATTAAATTTATAAATTTATTTATATTTTATTCTCACACAAATTATAAAAACTAATCCTTAATAATAAATATAAAAAATACTCATTTATTCCGTATATAGCATGAGAATTATACCAGTTGCTTGCTAAAGGGATGAGATTTCCATTTGCAATCCTTTTTCTAATGGCTTCTAACTCCTCGGTTATAAATGAGAAGATTTCGGGCCTATTCAAGTATATATCTCTCATTTTGAACCCAATTGTGAATTCTTGTTTTGAGACAGAGAGAAATTTCATAAATGATCTTTATCATTTACAAAAAAAGGTATCATTTTGGTTCTTGTTGTTTTAAATGTGATTTAATCCTTAATATTTGTAAAAAGTGTCAATTTATGAGTTATTGTTTATAAAGTGACTTATGGTCCTTAATATTTATAAAATGTGTCAATTTTTCATCTCCATTAATTGGTCATGTATTGATCATATAACTATTTTTGAAGGTCAAAATAAAAATTAAGTAAACACTTTTTGTAAATATTAGAGACCAAATACATAATTTTTGAAACAATAAGGATTAAATTGATTTTTTTTACAAATAATGACAATTAAATTAATGAATATTTTTAAATAAGTAGATTAGAAAATATTTTTGTGATTAGAAGGAGAATAATTCAAAATTTCTTGAAGGGGAAAAAAGTTATGTTATAAAGACACGTAACATTAACTAAAAAGGAAAATACATATTTTGATAATAATATAGATTAATTGAATAAACAATGGATATTTTTGTTAAACACTTGTTGTCTTTAACAGTTACAATAAAAAAAAAATACAATACGGACTAATTGAAGACTTTCTTTTGCCCCTTTTTCAAGTGTGGAAGCTATTCTTGGCTTGGCTTACACTTTGAATCTCTCATTTCTGGCTGATAAGTTAGATGCCATCAAGAAACATCATATATGGGATCTTATTCTTCTACCACTCAACAAGCCAATAATAGGATACTTAAAAATTTCGGTCATTATAAAGCACGTCTTATTGCTAAAAGTTTCAATAAAAAATATAATATTGTTAGTAAATACATTTATTCAGGGGTATGAGATATTGAAACAATATATATATATATATATATATATATGTGTGTGTGTGTGTGTATGTAAGTTGGACCCAATAGAGCTCAAAAAGACATGCCACATCAACTTCTAGAAGGAGAGTATAAGGGCTCGTTTGGATTGGCTTTTTTCAAAAACTCTTTTTTTAATAGTTTTTTTAGAAGCTGAATATTCTGGTTTCTAAAAAAAAGTTGTATTTGAACTTTTTTTAGAATCCAAATAAAATAGTTATTACAAATTTAATATAACATTTTCAAGAAAAAAAATATTTTTTCCTAAAAAAAAGTCAATCCAAACAGGCCCTAACTTAATTTTGTACTCTCCCAAGTGGTAATATGCAAGGTTAAAAAAATCATTAATTTCAAAGGTATAAATTCTGTTATAAACCCCTAATATTGTTATTTTTCTCTAACTAAGATCTTATTGATTTAAATGTTCAAATTGATTTATAATGTTTTACTACATAGTCAAATTAGTCCCTAAATTAAACAATCAAGTTAGCTTTTATTAGTTCAGAAATTTTATATCGGTCCTTTATATTTAATAAAGTTATTCAAATTAGTATAAATACGAGTAGAATAATGAGGACTTTTAAACTATTTAAATTAGTCGGTAATAATTTAAGGACATAGTCAAACTAACCAATAAACATAGTCAAAATTTTCATTATTTCAATATATTTATATTAGTCCTGAAATTAAACAATCAAGTTAGTTTTTATTAGTTAAGAAATTTTAAATCGGTCCTTTATATTTAATAAAGTTATTCAAATTAGTATAAATACGAGTAGAATAATGAGGACTTTTAAACTATTTAAATTAGTCTATAATAGTTTAAGGACATAGTCAAACTAGCCAATAAACATAGTCAAAATTTTCATTATTTCAATATATTTATATTAGTCCTTAATATTTCACAACTTATTCGAATTAATCCCGTTATATATAATATTATATGATATAGATTCTAGAGATATGGTACACTAACAAATGAGAAAATTATGTTACAAATACCAATATTTTTATTAAATTAGTCCCTATTATTTTTAAAGATTCAAATAAGAATATTAGTACAAAAATTACTACGGAAAATGAAATGATATTTAATAATTCTTCTATACATACTATTATAGTAGAAGTAGTAGTCATTGATACTTCATCAAAATTTAAGAGATTTTAGGAGATGCCATATCATCTTTTAATTAAGTTTCTTTAGTTTATTTCTATTAAATAATTTTTAATACTAATAAATCTCTATGATCACTACAAGTCCCTGTTATTTTCTTTTATATCCAGTCTTTATTATTTTGAAATATCTAAATCAATCATGGTTTTTCAAAAAACATTCAATTTAACTTCCATTGTTAAATATTTAACCAAATATGACTAAATTAACTTCACTAATTGGCGAACTAAAATTATTCTTTAATTGTAAATATTTACTAAATAAAATGGATAAGACATATTATTGAATTATTCAAGTGAATATTAATATTCATAACTGATTTTTGAATGTAATGGTATCATATTCATAGGATATTTCAAAAAATAAAAATAAAAGAAAAACACTAGAATTAATTTTTATAGATATTTAAAAATAATAAAAAATATACGAAAACCTAAAAATAAAAAAATCACATCTCTAAATATTTAGAAAACTAAGAAATACACAGAAAATCTAAATGAGCCCGTGCAAAGCACATGTTCTAAAAGCACTAGTAATACATAAATTTCAAATCCCAAAATCTAATTATTGGCGTTGGATAGACTTATATATCTTTCTCAAACAAATCATTGAATAAAAAATTAACTCTTATATGTAATCAAACTGTGTGAAAAGTAACGTTACAAATAAATTTAATAATTATAAATATCATTTCTCATACCAATATAATTGATTTAAGTATATTATATCTCTAACATAATAACTTTTTTGAACAAATTTAATAATTTTAAATATCATTTCTCATAATAATATAATTAATTTAAGCATATTATATCTCGAATTTTCTTTTTACCCAAAATTTGATATCCCATACAAAATTGACCCTATTTTGGTTAGAGTTTCAAATATAACCTAATCTCGCTCCCAAAATGCGTCATCTCCACTCCGAAAACGCGTCCTGGCAAAGGTAATACAAAATAATTCAAAAAATTTCAAAATTTAAACTTGCCGCGCGTCGAAAACACGGACTACATTTTCAAAACATGGAACGCACTGCCGAAATGCGGTTGCAAATGCAGCGCACTCTAGGAATACGATCCACGTTCTGGAAATGCAGTTGCGTACCATAAATTAGCCTGCTTGGGGGTTTTCTCCCCCATTCCCCGTTTCGTTTTCCAAAATTTTCCCCCATCCTGAATTGAGAATTTCTAATTTATCAGCCTCACTTCCAAGGATTTAGCCTTTATCTTGTAAGTTATTTATTCTATGCTGTGAATTTTGTAATTATATTTTATGTTTTAAGTTATATAATTTATTTTTAGTTTGTGTAATTTGTTTGGTAGTTTAATTTAATTTTATTTTAAGTGATGATGTTGATTTGTTAATTTGTAATTTAATTGTTGTAAATATAGGAAGTTAATAATTTAAGAAGTTAGTTATTTAATAAATTAGGGATTTAAATTTTATAATAAAGTTAAGTTAGTTAATTGTAGAAAATTTGGGATTTAGCAATTTACAAAAGTTAAGTTAGTTAGTAATTTATGGTTTAGGTTTTATTATATTTTAAGTTATATAATTTGGAAATTTAATAATTTTATAATTTAATAATCTAGTAATTTATTAATTTAGGGATTTAAAGTTTGTAAGAAAGTTAAGTTAATTAGTTGTAGAAAATTTGGTATTTAGGAATTTAAAAAAGTTATGTTAGTTAGTGATTTATGGTTTAGGGTTTATAGTTTTAGCATTATTGTTGTTGTTGTTGTTGTTGTTATTATTATTATTAATATAATTTGGTAATTTAATTATTTTATAATTTAATAATCTAGTAATTTATTAATTTAGGGATTTAAAGTTTATAAGAAAGTCAAGTTAATTAATTTTAGAAAATTTGGTATTTAGGAATTTAAAAAAGTTATGTTAGTTAGTTATTTATGGTTTAGGGTTTATAGTTTTAGCATTGTTGTTGCTGTTATTGTTGTTGTTGTTATTATTATTATTATGTTTTAAGTTATGTAATTTATTGTTAGTTTCTCTAAAAAAATTAGGTTAGTTAGTAATTAATGGTTTAGGGTTTATTAATTTGGCATTATTATTTAGGGTTATTATTATTATTATTATTATTATTACTACTACTACCACCACCACTACTAATTTCACAACAACTACTAGTCATAATTGAAAATTTTTTATCTTATGATTCATTATGGACAGTTAATTGAGTCCAGTATATGCAACATTGTTTTAGGTGCTTTAGTAGAAAGTTAGAGTAAGAAGTGGAAGAAATTTGGTAAAAAGTTAGAATGAGAGACTATAGGAGGAGTTAAGTGTTGAATGAGCCGGTAGAGGAAGGGGTTGTGATCTATTTAAGTAGAAAATGCATTATGGGAGTGACACTTCTGAAATTTCACGTGACGTGAAATGACTCGAGTATGACCGATGGGAGCGAATATATTCGATTCATTGCAAACGCACCCTTATAATACATTGCTAAGAAAAAATTCCTTGCATCCCCATCAAATCAGCCAGAGAATTTCTAGAAAAGTTGGGAAAAATAGAAGACGCGTTCGCGGAACGCGAGCCGTATTCTCGAAGCGTGACCGCATTCCTAGAACGTGGTCTCATTCTGGGAACGCGACACTCTTTCCTAGAACGCGCTTTGCATTCTTGGAGTGCAGCGGATGTATTTTGAGAGTGAGATTATATTATATTTAAAATTTTATCGAAAATAAGATTAATTTTGCATGAGATATAAAAAATTAGGTAAAAAAGAAAATCCATTATATCTCTAACATAATAACTTCATCGACCTAGTCAATCCCGTCATCAATGCATTGTGATCCAATCTGTCTTGCTGTGTCACAATCAGTCGGTATAAAAAAAACCACTCCTTGCCGACGCCTCCGAAAACAAGAAAGAAGCCAAGAGCTCCAGGAAAGAGAAGAAAATTTTATATATTATATAAATGTACACATATACAAAAGGATGAATTCAATATTTTCTAAATAAAAAATATCTACATAAAGCTCATTTTTATATCCTAAGGAAATGTTCTAATTTGAGAAGAAGAGGAAAAAATCCACCAATCAATCAATCTTCTCTCTCCTCTTTCTCCATCTCTCCACATCCTTTTCGCCTTGACTTCGGGGCCCCCTCCTCCATTCTTCCTTCACAAACACCCCCAACCCCCACAAAATCCTTTTAACGTTCCTTTTTTTTTTTTTATATATTTTAAACTTTTCCAAGCATTTTTTTTTTCTCTTTCTGTGAGATCTTGAGCTGCTTGATCATGGCGGCAGCAACGGAGACGGGGTTGCTGAAGAAGTTTGGGGGCGGGGGAGGCTCGTCGGAGAGCGGCAGCTCCGACGAGAAAAACACCACCCCAACCAGCAGCAGCAATAACAGCGGGCGTGATGCGTTTGAGTACTCAGGTTGGGTTTACCATCTGGGTGTTAACTCAATCGGCCATGAATATTGCCACCTCCGTTTCCTCTCCATTCGCGGCAAGTACGTGCAGATGTACAAACGTGACCCTAGTGACAACCCCGGCATTGTAAGCTTCACCACCTCCCCTTTCTTTATTTGCCCATTTGTTTCCATATTTGTATATCTTTTACCTCGGGTTACGAGTTCGAGTGGTGAAAATAGACTTTGCAAGATGCAAGATAAGTTGGTCTCATAACGATTGAAGCTAGTTAACTTGTAATGATATGCTTGAGTTCAAATGCGGAGCTTTGCTTTTGTTTCTTGAAAAACAAAGGAAAAGCAATGTGTATTTATGATTGTTTAGCTTTTTGAGCTGCATAATAATATCCCCAAAAAAGAATGATAATAAGATTGGTAGTTTTGTTTGTCAATAGAGTGTAAGCTTCTTGAATCAGCTCCAGCTTTAATAAAAGTATAATCTTTGATAGGATAATGTTCATTGCCTTTGCAAGCGTTGTTGGTTGGGGGAAGATGCATAATTGAAGTTAACTATGTGTTTGATGCATCAGAATAGATGATTGAGTTTGTTGTTGGGCCATGAAGTTTTTCTCATTGATCCTACCTGTTAGATTAGAAAGATGAATAAGGGATTGAGAAAATATTGTTTTTCTAGAGGGGGTGTGCCTAAAACGGGTGGATTGACAGCTAATGATGCAGTTGAGCTTGAGTTACGACCCTTCGGGCCAAGGGTGTTTTCTTGGCTTACTTATTGTTGCTGATGGGGTATTTGATGGCAGAGTGCAAGTCTTTGCGCTGTGATATTAATAATCTTATAAAACTAGAAAACGTGAAGAGTTAAGAAGTAGTTTAAGGTGAATGCTTAGTTAAAAAGGAAAGGTTTGAGGATATGATTATTCGAGCAGATGACTGCAACAGGAAGTTCTTAGAAGAAGAGTAATATGTTCCCCAAGAATATGATGAGTTACATGTTTTTCTTCCCTAAGCATTTATCCTGAAATTTCTTTGGTTGAGAAAGTAGCGGAGGAGAATTTCTGGGCATAGGGTTTTGGGGAATGCAATAAAAAGGGAAGGACAAAGCAGGAGCTTTGGATGATCATTCGTTCTGTTGTCTAATGGATCACATCTTCCATCTCTCTAGCTTATTAAGAGTAGATTACTGATACATACATGCCAAACTGTGAATCACATAAAAAACCGAAACATGAGGTTCCTGAATCATGAGAGGAGCCGTCAATTGCAATGATTTGTCAGTATTCCAAACGGACTGGGAATTGTATCCTTGCATCAATCTGTTGAAAATCTGTCGAGAATCCAAAATTTAGGGTTTTGAGAGAGAAAGGAACAAGAGTGAGTGAAGGAGGGTTCTGGCTTCCTTTATTTTCAAATGTGTAAACTGGTTAGCAGCTGGAAGAAAAAAATCAACTTGAGATGCTTGAAAATATTTGATAAAAGTGGAAAGGAATCTGAATAACTATGCCTTTTCAGCTTAACAAATCCTCTTGTTGATTCAGTCCAACGAAACCTGAAGGGAAATCATATTTCTGGTTTCTGCATCTGTGAAGTTCTGGTTTTGTCTAAGGCACCCATTTTGTAGAACACCCAAAAATTTGCACAAGTTTCGTGTGAAAGACATTTCAATCAAAATGGTATATTGATATGATAATATAACTTCCACAACTAAGACTGGTGTCGAAAATTCCCACTTAGATTTGAAATTCTTGAATCATACAATTTAATAACTATGGCCTCATGTCCTTCCTCATCAAAGAAAGGAAAGGAAATGTTTTGAGGCATGTGCTTTTCTGGTTTTTGTTTTCAAATTTATATCATGTGCTGTTTTATTCTTTTTGTTTATTTTAGTATGGGGGAAAGTTATGCTGTAGGTCCATTGTTCCCACTTGATTTCAGTTTACTTCTCAATGTTAGAAATATTAGTCCACTATGTTCTCATATGTAGTCAAATTAGTTCCCTTTGTTTCAAAATATTCATGTTAGTCCTCAATATTTCACAAACTTGTTCAATTTAGTAGTCATCTTAATAGAAAATGAATAGAATAATAGAGACTAATTTGAATAAATTTGTGAAACATTGAACACTAATATTTGTGAAACATTGGAGACTAATTCGAACATTTTAGAACAATAGGAACTAATTTGAAAAACTCTGACAACATTATGGATCTTTACGTAAATCTTACTAAAAGCCTCTCGTTTTCTTTTGATTCCCAACTGATGATTTTACTTGTGAGATAGCTGCTTGCTAAAGGATTATGTAATTGTTGTGATTTGTGTAAATTTTGGTACTCCCAGCATAAATTGCAGTGGTTTAATTGTGTACATTAAGTTTTTATTGTCTCTACTCTAGAAAGTCTATTTTGTTAAAAATAGTGTCTTTGTTTACTTTCCTTGACTTGAAGATATCTTAACTTCCTAACATCTTTTCCCTATAAATTGTTATCTCTTTAATTTTCATGCATGTCAACTTTGTATGTAAGTCTAGCTAATATCTTCTATTATCCTTTTTGTAGAAACCAATAAGGAGGGGTGTCATTGGGCACACACTTATGGTGGAGGAGTTAGGACGTCGGAAAGTTGATCATGGTGTAAGACCTTTAGAATACTCATTTCTTTGACATTTAGTCCATTTGGATAGCCAACTTCTCCTAAACTTATCCAAAAATGTTATTGATATGTGCATTGCAATTTTACTTTAGTTGGCTTCATATGCCACTTTGTTTTTATTTTCCTAATGAGTATGTTTGAGTTCTTCAAAACTGAAACTTTCTAATCTGTTTTCTGATAGTAAAAGCTAAGTTTTCTCTTTCCATTGTGCACTTCTTGTAGGATGTGTATGTCCTAAGGTTTTACAATCGCTTGGATGAGACAAAAATGGGAGAAGTAAGTGATATTATTTATTTTTCTCAACATATTTTTCTGAAAACTTTGCCATAGTAAAAAGATACTTCGTTCTCTGGTTGGCTTTTTTTGAATGGGGAATTTTGTTGCATGTCAAAATACTTTTTGCAGGATGGGTTTACAGCAATTAGCTTAAGCTTAAGAACTTGTATCCATTCTTTGCATCTATATCTTGAGATACAACTTCTATGTTCTAAGGCATAGTGGATATGGTGAAGGATAAACTGCATAATTTATTTTTGAGTGTCTTATTGTGGAATTTTTTGATTTAAGTATTCTGGTAATTGTTGAAGCATTTTGGAATAGTTTATTTACAATCACCATTGTATGCAACATTTTGTTTGACGTGAAGCAACTTTTAATAAGTTAAATTGGTTAAATATAAGTTGGTCCACTCGACTGATATGATAGATGGAGTGGTAGTTTGCGTTATGATTTGTTAGGACCTTGTCTCTCATTTGTGGTCTGCCTTTCCCCTTACTAGATCAAATAGGGAAATAAAAGAAGTACCGGAAAGGAAAGACAACTATTGAGTATGCCCCTAATAGAGTAAGTAGGGAATGAACCACTAGAAAAGAAGTTGCTGATTTAAATCTTAACGTCTAGTTGAAAAGATTTGGATCTATTTTATGATCTCTTAATCATCACCTAATTGTTGAAAAATTGCCTACTATGAAGTTATATTCATACTATGGTTCATCTCTTGTGTTGTTTGAACCTTAGAAATAGACTTTTGTTCCATATTTTATTTTCCAAATCAAGGGAAATTAGGAGAATAGTGAGATTGGCATTCACTTTGTAGCACATAAAGAGTGATTGGTTTAGTGTATGTGCTTAAAGCAATCTTTATTCCATATTTATATTAAACCAAAGATAAAAGCAATTACGTAAGTGCTTGTTTACTAGTGACATACCCTCTCAAGTTGTCACTCATGTGTTATATGTGTACATATCTTGCTACAACAAATAAACTCAACCTGAGGACTTTCTAATAATTATATGATCAAGTTTGCTAGATTGCTATGTTGATCATTGGAATTGGTATCAGAAAGGACAATTCTTACATAAAAGACGTATCTCTCGTAGAGTTGTGGTCAATCTCAATATGCTTTGTTTGCTTGTAGAGTACTTATTGATAGATTATCCCATATTGTTAGATGATCCCATACTATCTCATTGGATGATGACACTCACCCCAAGTTGTAGGAGTAAGGGCTCGTTTCGATTGTTTTTTAAGAAAAGCGCTTCTTTGTATAACTTTTCAAGACTATTTTTTTTTTTCCTGAGAAACTCAAAATTTTGGCTTTTTTTAAGAGTTTCAGTTTTTTTTTTTTTTAAGTCAACCTAATTACTTATTCTGTGTTTTTTATATGCTTATCTGAAATCTTAAATCTGAAAAGCATATACATATAACAAACACAATATTAGTGCAAAACAAGATGTATTTTTCAGCCAAAAAAAGTGTTTTTTTTCATGGAAAAAGCCAATTCAGACATAAATGCTTCACACGTATCAATTCACTTGACTAAACACATGGCAAAAGGTGTTAATATAGCAATGTGTCACATTTCCAGATCCTTCTTCTCTCTTCCAAGAGACTTAGGTAGCGTTTGGTTTGCCTGTTTTCTATTTTCATCATGAAGTACCTCAACCTTAGTTCGTGTATCTAGCATATACTTGTGCTTAGAGATAACCAACCTTTGCTTTGATAGTGCGATGCTCAATTCCTAGGAAGTAGCATTTTGTCCAAAATTCTTGATTTGAAGTCGCTTATGCAAGGAGGCGTTATCCTACATACCTGTTGTATCATCATATATTATACTTATCAATGTAGTCAATCAACAAAAGGCATTTCTTAGAATGTTCATACAAGAAAAAATGATCAGCTTGTGTACTTCAAGTCGAACTCCAACTAACCATACAAAAGCAACCTATGAGAATGGTTTCACTGCCATTTAAGGCTTTCTCGAGACAAGAGACCTTTTTAGAATCTTCTTGAGCTACAAACTAAGATGGTTGCTTCATATACACTTTCTCTTGTAGATCAATATCTAACTGATGAAAAAGATAATGGAATGTATTAGCAACTGAGAGGAATATATTGATGAAGGACATCTTCGAAACTTTTGAGAAATGTCACCATAAACAACATCATACACCTAGCAATACCTGTTGGCCATTAAAATGAACTTTCACTATGATTTTTTGGAGTGAATTTTACAGTGTAGATTCAGCAACACCTAACACTAGATTTGTCTTATGAAAGATCAACTAAGTCCCAAGTATTATTAGTGTGTTAAGCTAATATCTTCTTGAAAATTGCCTTAGACCAACCAAGGGTGTAAGGGTCTTTGAGATGGAGTTGAATGAGGAAAGAAAAGAGATTGGAGCAACAAATGTTGCATAAGAGGGTTGTAAGAACTATAAGAAGCAGAATTAGCAGTAAGATGCTTGGTAGTGTTACAATATATTCTTATTCTACGTAGAAAAATCTCAAGTTCCAAGTTCACCATACAAGATTTTGGACATTGTCTCTTGGCACTAATTGGTAAGGTGAAACCCCATAATTGTTAACATGGTATCAAAGATGGTCCCATGGTTCAGTCTTGTTCTTCACATATATATATATATATATATATATGCATGTGTGACCCATCTCTTTGCTAGGTCTTAATCTATTCTTCTTCATTGTGCATACATCAAGGCCAATCTTGTTCATTGTGCTTCCACCTATGTGTGCCTCAATCTAGTTCTAGTTCAGGCAACTTGCCATAGTCGCATTTTTAGTTTAGTATTGCTCACCAATCTGAGCCACATATGTGTGTTTGGGTGGGTGGTTTTACAATATATTCTTGTCCTACAATAAGAAAAATCTCATTTTCCAAGTTTACCATATAAACTCTTGGCAACTTCTCTTGTCACCAAAGTTTGATATGGAATGTCAGTGATTCTTCACAAATAGTACAATAGTGAGTACCTTTCTTAACAGGAATCGGAACATTTGAGTATGGTATTGAAATTAGAGAAGGCAACATGGACATATTAGATTGTTTGGCTAATGGCTAATGGTGAGGTTGTTGTATATATACCTAAAGTTCCATTCTAGATGAAAAGCGAGAATTGAATGATGGAGGACAGCCACCAAAGGCGGGAATGGGAAGAGGTAAAGCCTTCACCACCGTGTAGCAAGATAAAAGGAAGGCAAAATCAGGTGTAGATTCAGCGATGACATTTGGTAAACTGCATAATGCAGTCACTCTTAGAATGATTGGTTATAGTTAGTTACAGGTTAAGCACAAATGTCATATGGAGAGCATTCTACTGGATAGTTAATTAGAAACATGATAGATATAGAATAAATATCCCGCTCAAGTATTTTATATCCCAAAATATCTAACTAAAGATCTATTAATACCCTGTAATAGGTGTACATAAATGCAACCAATGAAAGCTTTTAGTTCTAGATTTTTCTTCTTTCTTGATTCTTCCATGGTTATGAAAGCAGGTTGAACCCTAGCCAAAAACGCCACAATTTGTTTTTCCCAGCAAATTGCCAATCTTTCTCCTCCTAGTCCTTGAGGATCTTCAATTATTCTTCTTCAAAGATCTTCAATTTTGTTCTTCAACGGAGCTTTAGCTCTTGTGAATGGATCCCACTTCAGCCCCAGGGACTTCCTATAGGACCAAAGCAACTGATTCAGAGTGTGAATAATCTGGTTTGGACCAAATTAGATAACTCCAATTATGTCCTATGGAAGACTCAGCTCCAAGTTGTTCCTCAAGCCCATCAATTATTTGATCATGTGATTTGAGTAGATCCATGCCCTATCAACCTCTTAACCTTACTGGAAGCCTCCACTACAAACGTTCAAAGAAGGAAGAAAAGTACTCTCTGGCAATATCACTGCACAATTTATGAATAGGAACACCAAACTTGTTTCCTCAAGGATGTCAATTAGTGCGTCTACTGTCTGAATCAGATATCTGGTGTTGCATAGATCAGAAGTAAAGTTGGCTAAGCCTAAGGGTTGTTTCTGGTGAAGTGTGGGGCTGCTAGTAGTGAGTCTGCTGCAGATTGTCAATTTGACATCCAGGTAAGGCGAAACGATGCTGGTCTAGATCAATGATGAATATTAGTGGTGGTTGAGCATTTTCCTTGTATCTTTATATTTTTTGTTTGCCAAAGCGTTGACAATTTAACTAGCAATTTGTCTCTCCTTTAGCATTGATACAATGTAGAGCATAAATGAGAGAGAATTGGAGAGAATAATACATAAATCTCGCCTTTGTTTTCCTTGGACCACGTAAGAATTCGTCATGTGAGGACTAATCCCCTTTTATATTTACTTTAGGATGAACACAAGTATTCTCGATGTGAGGACTAATCCCTGTTTATATTAACTTTAGGATAAACACAAGTATACAGATACATTTATAAAATTTTCCTGGCAACATGTTTGTGTGAACTCTTCTGGATTTGCCAAACTGGAAGAGATCTATAGAGATTTAATGGCAGATGTAAACATGGAGTCTACTGATGTGCACTTTTCTGACATTGATGTGACTAAGAACTACTTATGTTGTTCTTCCATCGCTAGGAATTCCAGAGAGATATGAAGGTCAGATAAACTCCATAGACCTTTCTTCATAAAGGAGGTGGGAGAAAAGGTGTAGAAGAGCTAGACGCCCTGGTCCTTTGACATAAATTAAATGACGTTCCGAGATAGATGAAGAGGAAGGCATGAACAACCTGAATTGGTGTAATGACGATAATATCCTTGTGATTCAAGATCATTTATCTTGAAGCAAGAATTCTTTGGTTCCAGTTCTGGGGGAGGAGACAACAGTAAGGTGTAGTGGAATAAGCGGGAAAGAAATGACAATATGTGTTATGTCTTTGTTTTAGATGATTTCTTGACATTGGTTTTCTTTATGTTACCTGTTTCGAATCTGAATGCCAGTGATAGTTTTATGTGGTTGTCCCGACAACCCTTTTGTGCGTCTGGCTCTGTAGAGGACGATAAATATTTTGAAAACCTGAGTGTTAAAAAGATCCGTGTGGAGTTCTGTTTGTAATTTTGTAACCTGAGTGTTAAAAAGATCTGTGTGGAGTTCTGTTTGTAATTTTGTCTCTGAAAGGGAATCTTTTATTGATAGTTTGGTTGTTGTCTAAATTCTTTGGACTTATTTTCATGGGAAGCTGTTTTTCTTGCTTGCCTCTGCATTCATTATATGTTTTAGTTGTTTTTTGAGGTCTTCAATGGATGATTAGAACTCCTGAGAGGTAAGCTCCAATATCTAATACGGCAGGATGAGTAGGTTAATTATAAAGGAAAATCTGTTGCAAAAGAGAGAATGGAAATCATGAATTAATCCGTTGCTACAGCAAAAAGATTTTAGTGAAAATGTGATCTTGCTATTCTGTTCGATCTCTTTCTTACTGAACCTGGTGTGTAATTGAAGCAGAAAATGAGGGCTTCCATGAGATGTTCTGTGCTGTCTTCGAATCTTATAACCTCATTTGGAACTAATATTAGTGTGCTTGTGGTGCTACTGCTAGTGAAGCACTCTTAGTTTCTCCGAAGATGCTTGAGAGATTGTGCTTGCTTCTTGAATGTAGTTTACGCAACCACTATCACTTAGTTAAGACATCTTTGCGTCATTCTTCTACTGGGATTCGTTTGTGAATGCTGATTATCTTTGTCCTGTCTATTTTGGTTGGAAAATGGGAGAATTATGTGTTTGTCATAATTGTTGCTGTTTGCACTATTTGACATGATTATTGAATGACAATGGGAGACTCTTGATCACCTGAAAATTTATTTCGTTTACTTTCTAATACATCAATCTTATGCTTGCTAATTGAACTTCAACACAACAAATTCATTAATTTCTACTAGTTGAATGGCATTCATCTGGAAATACCATTGTTAACTACTCTCACATCTAGATAAACCTTTGATCTGCAAGATTGCTTGTGCAACAGCTGGCGAAGTCCGAAGATGGATGGAAGCATTTGATCATGCCAAACAACTGGTATGAGCTATACATAGCTTTTGTGCTTATTCTTTCTAGGCAATAGGACATTGTGATATCATTCCCTGGAATTAGTGTTACTAGGGGTAACAATTGGTATGAGCTATATATAGCTTTTGTTTCTCTTTCTTTCTGTGCAATAGGACATTGTGATATTAATCCCCGGAATTAGTGTTATTAGGGGTGTACATAAAGCCATAAAAATTGCTATAGTTGTTTTGGTCGAATAGAATCGACCATAATCCAGTGGTTTTTAAGTGAATTGATGAGTCATGGTTTTACTTTTCAACTGAAATGGGCCGTTTCTTTTCCGATTTTAGGGATAAAAATTGTGATTTGAACTGACCTGCCTGCTATATTGTTTATATAAATACATCACTAATATATTATATATTAAAATCAGCAAAAGCATTCTTAATTTAATAGCACATCTCAAAAAGATGTTTGATTATGACTATTTCACCTTAACTTGGATGTCAACAGCGAAGCTTGTGATTGCATCCATCATTTTTGTATGACTATCAAAATAATATTTTATACTCATGACAACCATTGCCTATAACTCTCCCTAACACAAGTTTGACAAAAAGACAAAAGTTGTGATGTGCATAATTTCTTCTAACCCATCATATGCAGAAAATCTATGCATTTAACATTTTGGTGTGTGAAGGTTAATTATGTTACAAAACTAAATATGTCATAATTAAAATTTAAAATTGTTCAGAACCACCCAAAAACTGAATATATCACAATTTAATCTTAAAACTGTTCAAATCCACCCAAAAACTGAATTAACCGAAAATGGTAGTTTGTATTATTTTGGATGCTGTTGGTTTCACAAAATTATAAACCGCGGAAAACGGTTCGATTAGAAAATTAATAGCAAAATTGCCCAAAACTACCAGCATATAATAGACTAGTTATGATGGGAGAAAAGGAGTTGATATTATTGACTTGATGAATCATACATGGCTAGATATTTATATAGCAATGTAGAGTTATGGCAATGGGGCCCCGCCCTGCCCTGCCCAGCAGAGGTTACCAGGAGTTGGGGCGGGGTTTTTGCTAAAAAAACTCCTACATGGGGCAGGGCGGGCTTTTTTCTTCTCCCTCGGTACCGGGGCGGGGCAGGGTTGGGGTTTATTGACCCCCACCCAACCCGTCTGAGTGTACATGCTATATTTTTTTATTTTTATTTTTTATATTACTATATTTTGTTATAAGTGTGATGCAAATAAAAATCCTTCTAGACACATATAAGGCCTAATAAAATCCCACTTCTCTAATAAAACCCTACATAGCAAAATCCAACTTCCTCTCCCTGTCACCCCTGTACGCATATCACTTATTAGACAACATATCCCACCCTTTACCCTTTACCCCGTTGGCAACCGCCAATTTACCACTGTGACCAACCACCACCCCTACCCTTTACCCCTCTGCAGCTACCCCTCACCCCCACTCTATACCACTGTGACCAACCCCCTAGCCCCACGGCCTACCCCTGCAACCAGCAACCCCTCACCTCTTCGAATTTGCAAAAAATCATGTCATCCCCTACCCCTGCAGGATCATGACCACTCCAGCAACCACCTTTTTTTTCTTTTGAAACTTTTAGTTTGTTCATAATTTGTACTATTTTGCTTTTGGGATATTTAGTATGAGTTGGTAGGAGATTTTGTTGTTTATTGATGAAGAACATGATAGATCTAGAGCTTTTTCATCTTATTTTTTTAGGATTTTATTTATTTTGTTTTTTGTTTTTGGTATGAAATCTTAGTATTGTAATTTTTTTCAAGAATTTTAATTTGTTTTTATTCTTTTGTTTGTTAGGAGATTTTATTATGTATTTTAGTTTTAGTTTTTTATTCTTCCATTTTTGGTTGGAGTTTGTAGTTTTTTTTTTCCCCCCTTTTTTCCCTTTTCTAGAAGTTTAGTTTTTTATTTTTTGGTAGGCAATTCTAATATAGCTTCTAAAGTTTTATTTTTATTTTTTAAAACAAGTATCAGTGCTCCTCCAAGGTGGGACGTGGTCTTTTTTAACGTGATAGGGGTGGGGATGGTGTTCGGAGATGACCCCGGGTGGGGCAGTAGCTTTTCACTAGGTTCGGGCTAGGGGTATGCCAACCCCGCCTCTACCCCGCTCAATTGCCAACTCTATATTTATAGCCTCCATATTACAAGTACTCATTTAGTTATGACTAACTACGCTTAGCTGTTAAGTATCAAACACTAGTGATAACTAACAAGTACAAGCACTACTTAGCCAATTCATTATTAACAAAGACAGTCGTTCAAATACACTTTAACAGCCTCTCTCGAGTTGAGCTTTGGGAATGTCCCCAAAGGAGACTCACCCTTTTGATAGTTGGATTGCTGAGTAGGGAGAGACTTAGTGAGGATGTCTACTAATTTTTCAGCTGATGGTAAATGTGAAATTGTAAGTTTCTTTGCCACAACCTATTCCTTGATGTAGTAGTAATCCAATTCAATATGTTTGGTCCTAGTATGAAAGACAGGGTTTAGTTGCCAATGCCAAAGCTAAGATATTATCACATTCTAGGATAGGAGTGACAATAGGTGCATGCAGGACAGTAAGTAGATAGATTAGCTAGGCCACTTCAGTTGCAGTTTAAGCAATTGATCTGTATTCAGCTTCAGTTGAGCATGTGGCAATGATTGGCTGCTTTTTGGAACACCAGGAAATCTAATTAGAACCCAAGAAAATTCAATAGCCTATTGTAGATTTCTTGTTCGTAGGGTCGCGAGCCCAATCACCATCTAAAAAGGCATGAAGAGTGAGTGGGCTAGGAGTAAAAACCAAACCCTGCAACAAGGTGCCTTTGATGCATTTGAGGATCCTCTTGAGAGTAGCAAAGTTAGAATTTGTAGGAGAATGCATTTTTTTGACAAAGGGTATTCACAGAATACTGAATTTTAGGGCTGGTGACTGTAAGATACTGTAAAGCTCTCACCAGACTCCTGAGTTAAGTAGGATTGGCATGGGGTGGATACCCATTAACTGCAGCCTTTTTTTACTTAGAAGTAGTGGGTGTTGGAACAGGCTTACAATCAGTGAGACCTGCTTTGTGTAAAAGCTCTTTGGCATATTTTCTTTGATACAAAAGAATGCCAGAATTGAACTCCTTCACCTCTAGGCCAAGAAAGTAAGACAAAGTCCTCATATGTTTAATGGCAAATGTAGAATGCATAGTGGAAATTAGACTTTAAATAGCTTCAGAAGATGTGCCAGTGATGATAATATCATCTACATACACCAGGAGTATAAGTGTGTGATAGGAGTCCTTTGAATAAAGAGAAAGGTGTCAGTTGAAGTAGTAACAAACTCTTGCTGTGTGAGAAATGATGACAGCTTGGAATACCTAGACCTTGGGGCTTGCTTAAGACCATACAAACATTTTTTTGGTTTGCACACACAATTTAGTCTGGCAAGATCTTAGGGTATATTTGGTATGACAGAATGGCTTGGAAAGGAAAGGCCATTCGACCAGAATATGTTTCATTCCAGAATACTCTAGGAATAATTACTTTCTTTCTTGTGTTTGGTTGTAATTATTAAAAAAGCCTTAATGGAATGCTTATTCTTTTTCATGTGTTTGGTAAAGCCATCTTAATATGTTGGAATGGAATGAAAAATTATACCAATAGACAAAAATACCTTTATTTATTAATTTTATCAAACTGAAATATCTTTGCAGTGCTGACAAGAGATTAAATTCTTCTAAAAAGTATAAGAAAATGCAAAATATAAAGGCAATTCAATATATGAATTTGCATTTTTCTAAAAAGTATAAGAAAATGCAAAAATCTTGCATATTACTTGTATGTGAATTCTCACAGAGGAAGACAAGCACCAGACAACAAAGGGGGAAAAAGAGTAGGGTCGAAAATTGCATTCTTCATCACATGTTCTTCTAATAAATGCAGGTAGTTTATTTTAACTAGGACATGCTTTCAAACGTAATAAAGGAACAAAAAAATCCATGCTTAAAATCCATCGGCAGTTAAGCATTAGAAGTTAATGCAAGAAAGACAAATTAAAGGGGGAAAAAGAGTAGGGTCGAAAATTGCATTCTTCATCACATGTTCTTCTAATAAATGCACTAACTAAAAGCAAAGCAGCCATCCCAATCAATCCTATATTACGCATCAGCTTTGTTAACTCCATTCTTTGTTCTTTCACCATCAGCTTCAAGTAATCCTTTCACATGATTCTCATACTTATTTACTACCCTTTTCAACTCACGACTTATAAGCAAGCATTACCCAATAACACCACCTTATGTGCCTATAACGGAATAAGTAGGAAATATTGAAGCTTAAGTCGCCCCAAAAAAAAAAAAAAAAAAAGAAAGGAAGCCAAGTTTTATTAAAAAAACATACTGGACATGCATATGTTATTAACAAGTCTCAAATTATCATCTATAAATAGGGATATTTTGGTTTGAACAAGTTTAAAACATGAAAAACACACAAGATTGATCAACGAATTTTGAAAATTGAAAAGAGTTAGAAAAAAAGAGATAGATAAATTACCTGATTGTAGCTTTGCAAGAAGAAGAGAGTTTGGCAGAGGGTGTAGGTCGAACAAAAC
Organism: Cordia subcordata; assembly: GCA_028554755.1. Classification (NCBI taxonomy): domain Eukaryota; kingdom Viridiplantae; phylum Streptophyta; class Magnoliopsida; order Boraginales; family Cordiaceae; genus Cordia; species Cordia subcordata. Next base: position 14,623,304 of record JAPTOF010000008.1, read on the forward strand.
GATCGTGATTTGTGAAAAGGGCAGATAAGGTATAATTTTACTTTAATGTTTTCCAAGTGATGTTGGAAAGCCCATTCCTTAGGTTGAGGAGAGGAATACATTTTCCAACTTTTTCCTGGAAAGGGCTTTCTTGAGGAATGGGTTTTCCAACTTTATTTTGCTCAACCAAACAAAAGAAAGGAAAAAGGAAATTGTAATGGCCTTTCCTTTCTAGGCCATTCCATCATACCAAACGTACCTTTAGAACCGTATGGTTGTTCCGTATAAACAATCTCTTCTAGATTTCTATGCAAAGAGGCATTAAAGATGTCAAGTTGATGTAAAGTTCATCCAAAATGGAGTGCAAGGCTAAGAACAGTCCTTAAAGTGGGAGACTTGACCTCAGGGCTCAAAGTCTCTGAGTAATCAAGGCCTTGTTCTTGATGAAATCCCTTGGCCACTAATCTGGCCTTATATTTTGCAATTGAACCACTTGCCGTCTTTTTAATTTTATAAATCCATTTGCAACCTATAGGTTGCCTATTTGGGGCAGAGAAATTAAAGTCCAAGTCTATTGATGAACGAGAACATCATACTCTTCTTGCATGACCTTTTGTCAACAGGGAAGCTTAGAAGCTTCTCTGTAGGTAGCAGGCTCTATGTCAGTAGGCTCTAGAGTTATAGAATGCAATTGATATAAGGGAGGGGGTAGTGAACCAGTTTTTGACTTGGTGAGCATTGGGTGGGTATTAAGAGGCTGAGTAGGTGGTAAGAGAGACTCAGGTGATGTACTGCTGGACTGAGAACTTTGTGAAGGCTCTTGAGCAGGACTAGAGTTGGTACAGACCAGTAGAGTGCTAGAAGCAGACTGAGAAGGAAATGAGGCTGGTCTTTGATTATTTTGACCTTACCTTGATCCCTCTGTCTTCTACCTCTGGAGGAATTGTTGAAAGCTCTGCCCCTGCCCCATAATCTTTGAGTACCATAATTGGTATGAAGGGCATTGCATAGGTCGGTATTAGTTGTGGTGGTATTAGGGTCATAGGCTAAGTTTATTATTGAATGAATGGTTTAACTCTTCATTCAGAAGAAGACCAGTAAACTCAGGGACTGAAATAGGTTCAGGCCTCAACCTAATAGTATTCCTTAATTCTTCATAAGCTGCAGGTTATCCCTGGAGTAGATAGTACACCAAATCCTCCTCGTTGAGTGGTTCATCGGCTCCAGCAAGGCCATCAGCTATAGATTGATTTATCCACATATGCCTGAATAGACTTGGATACTTCAGTGATAGCGTGTAATCTATGCCTTAGTTGATAGAAATGAGTTCTGCCACTAGCTTGAAACCTCTTCTCAATGGCAAGCCAAATCTCAGGTGAAGTGTTAAGGTGATAGATATGAGACAGAATGGACTGTGTAGCATATGCAAAAAGGCAAGTTTTGAGGTACTGATCAGTAGAGGTCCAAGAGTTGTACCCAGGATTAGGAGTAATACTGCCATCAGGATGCGACCAAGACAAGGAATGTGACCTGTGACATGAACCACGAGTCTGCAGGCCTTGAGAAAAGACTGAATTGTGTTTTCAAAATCAGATAATTCTGACAATCAAGCTTTATGGTGATAACGGCTGAAAAGTGTTGGAGAAGAAGCTTTAATCCTGAGGAGAGTGATTGATCTGATGGTAGGGCCATGAATTAGGGTTTCTCGCAAAGGTGAGATCTCAAGAGAGAAGAAAATTTGATGGTGAAAATGGAGATTTGAATTCCACAGATGAGTTTGCACAAGAGAAATGATACAGCACACAAAGTTTTGGAGTTCGGAGATAAGAAAATAGGTGAATTAATGGTGATGAAAACCCTAATCCTTTGGAGATGTGTGAAGAACAATTTTGGAATGAAAAAAGAATGAGAAAGTGTGAAAGATGAGCTTGCAACACTTCAATGTAGCTATGTAATGGAGTAAAACAGTTTTTACTGAATTTGACAGCCATGGTAGGAAAGAGCTTGCAGCTAAAAAAAAAAAATGTTGTCAGGATCCTAACCTGCTCTGGATACCATAACAGAGTAATGATAGGAGAAATGGAGCCGATATCATTAACTTAATGAATCAGTACATGGCTAAATATTTATAGCCTTCAGTTTAAAAGTACTCACTAACTATGCTGAGTTGTTAAGTAACAAATACTAGTCATAATTAACAAGTACAAGCACTACTTAGTCGATTCATTATTAATGAAGACAATTGTTCAAATACACTCTAACAAACATACACCCCTAAGTGTTACTTCTGATGCATTTACCTCAGGATTTAAGTTAATTCATGTGGTGAACATACCATGATAATTATTATGTGATGTCTTGATATTTTTTTTAATAGATTATGCAAGTAATCATCTGTCTTAAAAACCCTACAGAGTACATGCTAGTAGGGTTGGGAATATCTGTTCTGAATTTGAATCTGAAGCAGATGGGATAGATAAAATTACAAAAATTTTGGATTCAAATATATCTAAATCCTATAAAAACTCGGATATTAGATAGGAGCTCGGATGGTATTTTCGTATCCGAATCTAATTTGAATATCCGGAAAAACATTCAGGCCTAGACTCACCCATCCCATAGAGCTCGGATGGTATTTTCGCATCTGAATCTGATTTGAATATCCGGAAAAACACACAGACATAGACACACCCACCCCATAATGCATACAATTGTTCACCATAATATTCTAGTCCAACACATATATAAATGCACATGTTACATAATATATTCATATTAAAAATACAAATAAAAAAAAGAACAAAAGCATTTCACAAAAGTAATAGAAGTTAATTAGCTCAATTGAGCTATTTTTGGGTGCATTAGAGATTGAGCTAGATAACTAAAGTTAGTAATAAAGCTAGAATTAACAAAATGTGATATTTAGTTTGGATAAATAATTGGTATGTTTGAGTTAGATAAATATGAAAATATGTTTGTATAGTTAATATTTAGTAATTTCCCCCTTTGCTTTGGTTAATAGTTATGATAAAAACATGTTTGTATTTTAAAAAATATTTGATTCATGTATCACCATTATGAACCATCTTGTTTCTATTTAAAAAATATTTAGTGGCCACTTAGCTTGCATCATAAACTTATTTATGCCTATGTTAATTTAACAACATGAGAATATTTAAAAAGTGGTCCTTGCCAAGCATGAATGTAAGTTTAGTTTCTTAATTATAAATACATCTTTCTTGAACAATATGTAAGATGGCTAACTTTTGGTATATGTTTCTCTTGATTTCACATCTAATGCGATTGCGATTCATCATAGGCTGAGTATGAGCTTACAAGAGGTGGTAGCACAAGAAACAAGCTGAACACTGAGAATGAGTATGCCCTTAGTGCCTTGTTTTATCCTGCACATTTTTATCAATAATGTTTCTTAGTTTCATTGTCATTGCAGCATGTACTCCTCTCTCCTTGTTATTCTTGTTGGACGAAAATACTATAAACAATTCGAAATACAGGATCTGAAAATGAGTGGTGTGGTACGCTTGACAACAAAGGCTAAATTCACACGTCACAAGTTTCTAATAAGTTCTTAATTTTTTTAAATCTACTTTCTCTCTGTCTTTTCAGATTTATCATCTCCATATGCTCACTCATAACTGGTCTCTTGACACCTACTTTTCATGGTTTCAAATGGTTATGTCAAATTTTGAGAAAAAAGAACTTGTCAAGCTGGAGAATGAAAGAAATTATATTCCTTGTGCACATTTTAAGTCATTAATAGAATGGCATTTAAAGGGAAAGAAAAGGATTCTTAAAGTTTGAAGAGAGATATTCTTAATTCATCTACTTTTCAATATATGAAGCTACCTGAATACTTTTGGTTGTTTATTGAATTTATGGAGAAAACACATGATTTTGCAGAAACAATATCACACTTAGGCATTACACTTCACATACCAACCTTTGTAAATTTTGTTTTCACCTTGATGCTTGTTTCAAAGTTTTACTTGCTAGAAAAAGTCTAGAAATGAACCTCTTGTTGGTTGTGCATAAAAATTCATTGGATATTCTTTTATACAACAAATTTGGTCTCTTAAATAATATTTTAGAGAATTAACTGTTTATAATACCTCACCTTTTTCCTTTTTCAAGGATTAATCTTGAAGGACACAGACCTAGGGTACGACGGGGTTTGAAAAAGCTAATTAGAATTGGACATGGTAAGTTAAGGTGGTTACAATTGGTTATGTGCATTCAATTACTTCCTAATTTTCAATTGTTCATGTGTTAAATTTTAGTGAACCATTATTCTGTCAACTTACACCTATTGTTAATTTAATGCCAATGATAATTTGAGGAATTTTATGTTATCATGGACTTTTTAACTGTGGGGTATAGATGAAAATGCAAAGATAATATTTCTCGAAAATATATTTGTTATTATCTACTGCCGAATTCATTATTAGCAAATTATTTGTATTCAGTGGAATCAGAAGACTTTGGTGGAGTTGCTTTTCTCTATCTCAGAAAGAGATCGTTTGCCCTTCTTTCTAGAATACTACACAGCACACATGTATATTTTGTCACTAATTAGTTCTATATTCACTTTCCATCCAGGATCCAATTTCTGGTATTTGACTAAGGTGAAGAAATACCAGATTGCTTCTGATAGATAACTTGTAACTTACGCAACTGCTCATGTTGACAAATCATAGATTCCAAGATCACTGTGGAAGATGTTAGTTTAGTCCACATAATGTTGATTGGTTTTAGGATGGAGCCCCGTCTTTTGCAGCTAGGCCTTAGTTCAGTCTTGTTCATCAATGTACCATGTTCGAACTTCATTATTTCACACTTCTCATATTATTGTTGTTATTAGCTCACCCATTGCTATTTCAACATTCAAATCTACTTCCTGCTACATTTTTCATTCAACATGTAATTCTTGTTTCATACTGTAATGATCCTCAAAGCTATTGAGCCCTTTCCATCACTGCTGGGTCACATATGAAGAGGAGTGGGTATTAAACAGTATAATTTTCCCCATTGATCAATCATGGAGTCCAAGGCCACCATGTAACCTCTTGTATTAATCCATCTAACTCCAATTGGTTTTAAAACAAAAGCCCATGTTTCTTATCAGTTGAATAAAAGTAAGGCATGATTTTAGCACTTTGTTGTTTCTCTTCTTAATGATACTTCAATCTACAATTAGGTCAATTATTTTAAGTTCAGCATAATCATGCTCTTAGCTGCTTTCCTAATGCATGGGATTTTGTTTGTTTATGTTGAGATAAAGAATCTATATTTCAGTGTTTACTTTACAATTCTGTCTTCATCTATTATCTTCTAATTATTACTATGTGATTGTAAAAAGCTCTAATTCATTCTTGCACAAATTAATCAGTGCATCAATCAACTATTGTCAAATACTTTTTGGTCTAAGTTGTTAGTGATGGCTTCTGTTCTGTTTAGGTCCAGAGACACTCTTGCGTCAGTCCTCAGGTTTGGCTGCCAATGATCCATCAAATATGTACTTGGAAGGTGATGGCAGCGATGTAGTTGAAGCATATGAATGGAAATGTGTGCAGACAGTCAATGGTATCTTTCTATTCTAACAAGTTTTTGTACGATGCAAAAAAACCTCGTGTTTCATCTTATTCTAGACCTTTGTAGTCATATGCTATGTGCGTATTTTTGACCAGAATGAAGCAGGAAACACATTGTGATGTAGTTTCCTTTTTCTTACTCTAGCATCTTTGGGGATTGTGGCCTTGAGGTGAAATGTAGGAAGATTTCATGAGTGTTTACTAAAGTGGTCATCCAGTTTGGAATTATTAGGGCTGAGGTACGATAAGTTTAGAAAGTACAATCAAAGAAGTAATAAATAAAAGAACAAAGGACTGGAGAAATGTTCTTATGCGTCAGATCTGAAACCAGCTTCCTTGGGCATCCGATTGTGGATGAATTGCATCAGACAGTTCTTTACAAGAACCTCCATTGATTGTCTAAACAGTGAGGGTACACATGCATAGTGAGTAGACAAATTACAGACCCAGCCTGTCTTGATTCCCATGTAATGTGGGGTTCAAGACTTGAAACCTCTTCCATCTAGGATGTTAATTCTTGAACTTATGCTGTTGACACTTCACTGCATTGGAAATTTTTTGGCCTTTACATGAATGTGCAATTTTTGATTCTTGCTTGTATTATGATTATAATTTTTTTAAACATGAACCTGTCAGACAATTTCATGTTTAACATTGTTGTAATACTAGCATTTTATGGGTTGGGAAGATGTGTACTTTAGTTAATGATTTCTTCTGCTAGAGTCGACAGCCTGTTAGCTAGCCAATGTGTAAGTCATGGATAGCAGTCAAGATAAAGAAATGGTACTTGACCTGAAATATGAAAAGTGGCTTCTTAAGAATATTCTATAAGACATGGAAGTTGACAAGCAATTATCTGTCTTACACTGGATGTTGAGTGACTATTAATGTGACTTTCGCCTTTTTGTGAGGTAAAAATCCCATTTCTCAGAGTATGGTTTACCTATTTTTCGGGAAATATACTCTATGATCAAAAGCCATTTTTATTATGCTAATTTGATTAAGAGACTGATAGGTTCACTTATCCCTTGCAGGAATAGGTTTTGGCTAGTCATTTTGCCGTTTAAATGGGTATATTAGGTTAAAGTGAATCTCAGCATGTCAAATTCAACTAAAGAGGAAATCATGTGATCATTACTCTAAATTTGCCGAGGATGTTATATTTGGAAAGCCCAGTGGAATATTTTGCCATTTTATGAGAACTAATGAAATCTGAGTGAGTTTTTTTGCAGCCAAATGAAATAATAAAAAGTTACAGTGAACTTTGGTTGATCAGACATGCAGCAGAGTTAAGAACTTGTACCTTTTATCTTCTGGTATTGCTCCCTCTGTGTCACTAATCCTGCCACACCTGTAATCAGGACGAAGTTTAAGAAAACTTTTGCTTACTGAACTTCAATGACCAAAGATTGTCCTTCATCTGTTTTCCCATTTAAAAGTTGTGTTTGCAGTTTTATTAGTATTATGGGATAAAGTTAAACTGTAAGTGTATTCTAATTTTTGGAGTACGAAGCAATTTGGGCCTTCCTGAAAGGAAAGTTTGTCTTAATTAATAAGACGGATAGTATTTTATGAGAAATTTTGTCTTCCTTCTTGTTAAGAATGATGGTGTACATTCTAGAATCAATTGGTATAAGTTGGAGTTGAAGTTTATGATTTTTCTATGTGGGAGGAATTGAATATTCTAGCAGAAGTTCAGTTTTTTTTTTTTATGTAAGTGATTTCACAGATAACTCTTAATTGAGGTAGTATAGTTTGTGTGGACTGTATTGTAATAACTTTTGTTGTGGGTTTAGTGTTGTAATGTGACAGATGAGCAAGCCTAGGATTGCTCATCTTCACTTGCTTAATGACTTTGCCGTACTACACTTCCACATTGAAGATAGAAGAATATAAGGTCAATCAATGAATTGTTGCAGCCATGTCACTGAAGAAATTCAACGACATTTTTCAATCAAATTTCTTGAATGCGGTTTAGATCCCATAGAGGACACTCCATAAACACATGTTCCGACAATCTTCCATGACAACCACCGACCATGTTGTCGTCAACCTCCTCCACTATTGAACAGAATAAAGCTGGCCACCCAAAAACTCAGGACGCCACCTCTTACTGAAGCAAATCCATCCAATGTAATAATTACCTGGAAGAAACCCATTATCACCTTGAGACTGCCATTACCACCACCAACCGACCACCACCATCATCAGATGAACAACATGTTGGTTGCCACACATGCAACATAATTCTTTTTCACACAACAGCCAATTCTAAGATAAAGGAGATAAGGTTTGGTGGCAAAACAGGATTGCTTTACATGGTGTGATACTTGGGGGTGGAAGTGGAGACAGCAACAGGGGTGCAAGCTCTGCAGGGTATTGGATGGTGGTCAATGATGTCGGATGGAGGAGGAATGGAAGCAACAGAATAGCATATTTTCGTCCCCATGAACTGCCATAATCACAATGAGGTTACAAGTGATTCAGTTGCTTGTTACTATTAGTAGAATTGCGGTTTAAATTTGATACAGACTGCAAAAAATGCAGTGGAGAAAGAGCAGCACAGAAAACGAAGGATAAGGAGCTTCAACTGGGGGTGCCCGCTAAGTTTCACTTGCATTATATAGTGGAGTGACAAATGCAACGGTCAGAATAGCATTGTTTTCTGACTCATTTAAAATGAGGCTATGCTATCCAAAGTTGAAAGCAAAGTCTCGCAGGAGAAGTTGTTAGTCTTCGGGCCCAAGTTTACTGCAATACTGGAAACTTGGTCTCAATTTTATATATCTAGTATTAATTCGTTTTCTTAATAAATATTCAGCTAGGCTCGTTCCTTCTAATAGGTGTGATGCCTATGAACTCTTATGCTCTTCTCTAAGCCTATTGCCTCAAAGCCTTACAAAAATATCCAAGGGCAGATCTAACATTCCTTCCCTCACCTTATCGATTCATCAACTTATTATCTTTATGTGGGCCACCAATTTATTCTATTTGACTTTCCAGCCTTAAATCCTTTAGCTACCATCCACTGTTATCATAATCTAAATATTCTAATGTTTGTCCTGGATCAAAAAGTTTCACCATTATTTCTAATGTCACTTTAAATGCTGCAGAGTGAATAGCTCACCTGTGGTATTATTTGGTAATTGCATTAATCTAATTTCATGGTTCTTGAAATATTTTGGATTGCAGGTGTTAGAATTTTTGAAGATGTGGGCAACTCTAAGGTATCCAGTGTTCACTGAATTTGCATTCATAGTAGTTATAGTCCTGTGCAAATTACACTATGCTTCTTCTCCTTTGGCAATCACAATTACTACAGTTTAATTTGGCTTTGAGATGGAGAGAGATATAGAAGTACAAAATAATTTAGGGAAAAAATGAATGCTTCAAATACTCATTATTGGTATTTTCTTGATGTGAAAACAATTGTACATTTGGTGGAGCAACTTTCTTGCCACAAAACTAGGAGTCACATGGGCTTTATTAAAGATGTAAAAGAAGGGATCTGGGGGAAGAGAAAAAGTCTCTTTAGTTGTAGAGTCTTATTACTCCCTCTATTTCAAAGTAAATGTTTCAGTTTTCCCTTTAATGGAGCTTAATCAAAGTGTTAAAAGAAATATTGCATTAATTGAATGTGGTATCAATTTGGACCAAATCATACTTGATTTTTTAACATCTGAAAGTGAGGAAGGTGGAGATGTGTTGGCCTGAAGACGTCTGATCGATGTATCTTATTGTTGAAATAAATGATCAAATTTGCCACTTAAAGGAAGTGGACTTTATTATGAAATAGCCCAAAAATGGAACGCAAGACTTTCAATTTGGAATGAAGGCATATGTGTTTTGAGAAGTTAGAAACTGACCAAAAGCTATTACTCTAGGCATACTTAATAACAAAGATTGGAGACAGGAAAACTTTTTAATGATAACGTGCATTTTAGTTACCAAGAAAACAGGATATATATTTGTTGAAAGAGCACAAACATTTTAGTTACTATACTCCATCAGCGAATTGAGAATGGTGATACTGTTATATATGAACGGGCTTGTCTTAATGGACTGTGAGCTATTAGTAATTATCCAGAGGAATGTATCTGAATATCCTTCGGGCTTAATATTATGAAATAGTTGAAGTATGAGATGCTTCAACAATCATTTGCTATTTGTAGTCCTCATACTTCATCCCATTAATTTTGTCACGCTTGTAACTGGCACAGAATTTAAGGAATTAATTGAAGAAAGATGCCCTTTACACTTCTCTCAGTGCAAGGCTTGTGGGAGTAGTTTTTAGAAATATTTCTACAGGGTAATATTGTAAAGGGAAAAGGAAAAGTATAGTTCAACTTTTAGAAACTTCTCGAAAAGGAAAGTGAAGATTATTTAATGGGGGGAGGCGTATATACACTCTATTGGCAGTTTATTTGTATGTCTTTATCTATCTATCTATTTATTATTTTTCTTTCAATGTATAGAGTTTTTGTATATGTTGCCTATGGGATTTCTGTTACATGTCTTTTGCATTCTAGAGTGGCAAAGGTGTTCTTGTCAAAGCTGTTGGTGTTGTCGATGCTAGTGCAGATACCGTATTTGAGGTTATTTTGAGCCTTGATCGACATCGGAGATATGAGTATGCTGCTTGGACTCTATTTCTCATTTACATGCTCAATAATATTAGAGATCTCATCTGATTGTTACTATGTAGGTGGGATACGTTCACGGATGACTTAGAGTTAATAAAGTCCTTTAATGGACATTATGATGTTGTATATGGGACATTTGTTCCAAGATACTTAACTTGGTGAGTCCTTAACCCTTCCTCATGTTTGCTTGCAGATTTGTGGGATGGCAAATTCTTAACACAAAGTTGACCGACCATCATTATGTTCTTTATTTTTTTCTCTTATACGACATTAGCTTCGTGTTCCTCCCTTGTAGCTGCCAGCAAAGATCTCATAATTGTTATTTCTAAGCTGATGCCTTATTTCTCTATCAGATCGTATTTCTGCAATTGCCAAGCAGTTCAGCTAATTGTTTTTGATCCGGGAAATTGGAACTTTGTCGAGAAATATAGAATGAGTTAAGATGCTCTAGACTCTAGATGTATTGTATCAAAAAAGAAGTATGTCTTTTCTTTGGCTTCAAGTAGATACAGAACATAATTCTCTTAGGGCGCATTTGAGAAGCTTCCTTTTAATTGGATTTGAGTGTAATTGAGAGTAATTACACAACTAGGCGCGTTTGGTTAATCAAGTAATTACTTGTCAGAGTTGAATTGGCTGTGATTGAGCCTTCTTAATTACACTCTAATTCTCATCTATGAAGCACCAACACTCTCAGAGTTCACGTGTCCCTGTGTCCGACACGTGTCGGACACCGACACTCTCCAGACGCTCTTCGATAAGTGTCCTATAATTTTAAATTTTTTAATGTTTCACAACACTTATAGACACTCTCTCGACACCTCCCGACGCTCTCCTAACACTTTCCGGATAAGTGTCCGGCGAATGGCGAACAGTCACTCAAAGTGGTCAACACCCCCTTTGGACACCATACTACATACATATATGTTGTGCGTGTGTGTGATATAACATAAGGTGTTAAGTGTGTATCCTTAGGGGAGTGAAGTGTTAGTTTCTAAGCGATATCTTTTTAAGCTATAGAAATAATTTATAAACATGTTAGTTTTTGTGACTTTTGATTTCCTATGATAAGCTAAATGTCAAGTATTTATTGTTGTTTGTTCTTTTATTTATGATAAAAATGATGGCTATTCACTATATATAACATATTTATATATATGTTATATAACATATCCTAGCGTGTCATATTTTAGTTTTTTGAAAAAGACGTATCGGCATGTCGCATTGTGTCGCGGATTCCATGCTTCTTAGATTCTCATGGAGAAGGTGTGAATTAGTGTAACTACTGCCTGACAACTTTTTGTATTATTTTATTCTTCTTATGTTTGGCATGCTTCACTATAAAGTAAATATAAATAATAAATAAATAATAAAAATAGATAAATAAATTTTATTTTAAAATAATAAGTATTAAATAAATAAATAAATAAATAATATATAAAAAAAGAAATAAATGAAAAATATAAATAAATATTAATAAAAAATATAAATATTTAATTTTAATAGTGTTGTTGATTATTATTAAATATTATTATATTTTTTATAAATAATATTTAAACTTAAACATATTAGTAATAGATAATTTGTAGTTTCGTATATTTACATTTATAATTCATATATTTTTAATGAATCATTTATTTTTATAATGAATAATATTTTTATTTTAAATATTTTTAACAAGTGGAATTTTTAAATATTTGTTAGTGTTAATATAAATTTTAAAAATGAATCTTTATTTTTAAAATTAAGTTATTTAATACGGAACTAAGGTATAATTATGCTATGGTAACCAAACACATCTTATGATCTAATTACTAGGCAGTGTAATTACTAGGATAGTAATCACACTGCTTGTCCAAAGAGACCCTAAATTCTTTGTTTGACATTTCCTTTTCCAAACTTTCTTCTAAGCTAAGAAGTAATTACTACTGACATATCTCTAGAAAAGGCAAATGTTACGCTGGTTTCTTCATAAGTGTTCTGTATCACATTTCTCTTTCTTGGTGTTTTCTGTCTGTTCTGTAAATCATAGTGCCATTATATTTTCTGTCTAGAAACATGAAAATTGTGATTGGATCATACTAATGGCATCCACTTTCTGAGGCATACTCAACTTGGCATTACTTCATGCCTTTGTCTACTTTTGTTATTTGTGCTTTAAAAACAATAGTGCTTCCGGTTGACAGAGTGTAAATCAACAATAGTTGTTATCCTCCACATAAGTTGGGATGAATCGGCTGAATCGGACTAGAATTTGTTGTAAATCTGATGTGTGCTATATTTAAGAAGAATTGACTGGTGTGTGACAATTGAGCTTCATATATTGAGCCTAAATGTTGCCTTGTCCTCTTGTCTGCAGGTGGCAGTCTAAAAGAGATTTTGTCTTTTCTAGGCAGTGGTTTCGTGGACAAGATGGAACATATAGTATGATTCTTCTGTTTATCTAATTCATTAGGTTCAGATTTCGTTGTTTTGGTACTACTTCAGTGCTTTTGGTCCGACACATGCATTATGCATGTGATGAATTTATCTTTTATGGTACTATAACCTTAGAATTGGCATTCTGTTACTGCCTTTATTTCCTAAATATGTATATTACTTTTATATCCATCTGGAAGCTAGCTTACGTTCTTGACTAATGATTTCTACTTTGATTCAGCAATTTTGCAGGTTCCTGCAGTAAACAAGCAGTGCCCTCCAAAGTCTGGATATCGCCGCACAAAAATTAACCGTAAGAGAAACTTTAACTAAATTCCAGTAAGAAAATGAAGAGCTTAAACTTTTGTTTGTAGGTCCTTCTGACATCAAGATGCGAGTATTTAGGCTTGATACATATTTTTCTTTCTTAATTATATTCAGTAAGTTCATCATGTTGTTGTTGTTTCTCATTTGTCTTTCATTGCTCCTGGTTTTCCTTTTTCTTTTTTCCTATTTCCTCTTTACTGTTCGTAGAGATGGAGGCTGGTTTGTTGGCTTTACTGTGTCCAACCTTCCAGCTATACATCTTTTCCATCATGTATGTGTCACCTTCACTTCTCTAATAATTCCTGACTTGTTTAATTCCATGTTGTAGCTTCCACTTGGGAGATTAGAGATTTAAAGACATCATCTTCAGCAGATGCTACCAAATGTCTCGTGACACAGATGTTGGAGATAAACACTAGGGGATGGTTTAGATGGAGAAACAATCAAAGCTCACATTTTGAAAGGAGTGTCCCATATGCGTTGTTGAGTCAAGTTGCAGGTTGGTAACACTTGTTTCTTGCTGCCTTCCATAAGCATTGTATGCTGAAGTCTTGTCAATGTTCAACCACCAAAAAGTCTTCTATAATATTCATTTATGCATTGGAAGAAAGAAAAATGTGCAACCATGGTAGATAGGAAGATTCGTGCTTTAAAATGAGTAATTTGTTATCAAACAGATTTTGCCTCGTGCATCCTCAAATCCCCCAAAATGCATAGACAAAAATGTTTTCAACACGCTTGTGCATCAGGTGGGATCCTGTCAACATTATTTTTTGTTAATTGATCACCTCATTTAAAAGTTTAAACTATTATAGAGGGTTTTGTTTAGTTGTCTGTTGTTTCTGACATGACCCCTTGTGTGAAAGTGAGATTCCTTTGGCTGAGACTTGCATGTGCAAATATTCTCTTTAAAAGGGTGCTGTTGGCAAAACTTTGACCCAGGTTATTTTGCCTATTATGCTCCAATATCATGTGAACTGACTCTCTCATCTTAAAGCTTATGCTATTAGTGGGGTTTTATTTACGTACTTTATCTATTCTATCCAAAGTTGTGGTTTCGTGAATAGTTATGTCATCTAGTGCCAGATTCTTGTCCCATTAGACTCTTTGTAAATTCCAACAAGAATGCATGCCTTTGTTTCTGACTTCCATTAATTGCCTGCTGTTAAAAGTAAATTCTCTGACAACCTACTACTTAAGTACTTATCACTACTTGGTCCATTAAGTATTCACTTGGAGATGCCTCTTTTCTCTCCTCAACTAATTGGAGTTGAAACTCCCAAAGCTAATTATGAAGATCGGTGGCCTTCTAGGTAGATCAAATGGACAAAAGGGCCATCTACTTGCTACCATTATTGAAGACCAAGTACTTTATTACCTAAAAGGAAAACAGTGAATTACAGAAGCCTCAAAGGTGCCTGAGGATATTTGCCTATATCAAACTATTTCTTACCTTCTTCAATCTCTCTAATCAAACGAGAGACCGTAGAAAAGTGTATAAAAGTTATATATAGACAAGCACACACATACGGATACTAGTGTTGTCAAATCGTGAATCGTATCGTGAATCGAAATGCCAATTTTCTAAATCGTGAATCGTAACGATTCAGTTAAAAATTTAAATATAAATAAAATAAATATATTCTATTTCTATTAGTTATTTTGCATTAAAATTCTTTATTTGAATGGATATTAATACATGTTTTTTGTTGTTTTTAGGTTATTCATAGTGGTAGAAGATACAAGCAAACATATTTAGTATTTAGTTTGTATGAAAATATAATTGTAATTTGTAAATTATTGGAATAGACAAATATATGATAAAGGCTTCATGCATAATTTTATATTACTTTGTACTTTGTAATTTATACATATATTATGTATTTCCGTTTTGCTATGTTAAATTTTTATGTAACATAGCAAAAGTGAAATATCATGTGATAGATAAGTTTTAAAATTCCAAAAAGTATATTTCCTAACTCCTAAGTTCCAAAATCCCAAAATGTATGTTTCCTAATTCCTTTCATTCATAATCTCCAAGCACTAGATCTAGATCACCATCATCATCATCATCATCATCGCCATCATTATCAACTTCATCCACTATAAAATCTTCATTTATGTCATCTTTTCCATCATTACAAGCATCATCTTCAAATGGTTCTTCTTCTTCTTCATCTTGTAGCACAAATTTTCCTTTTTTCTTTGCCTTCTTGTCTAGATTTAAAATTCTTGGACCTATTATAATTATAACATAATTAGTAAACAACATACTCAAAACTCAAAAGTAACTTAGAATTATTAGGCATTACCCACCAAATAAAATTTATGCCTCTCTTTTTTTTGCTACCACTAACAACTTCATCTTGGAAGCATTCTTGAATATCCATCCATGAACAATCATCAGGGAGACAAGCATCTTCTTTCTCTATAATCCATTCATCATCGGACTCCATATCCGATAAACAAATAGGATCATAAGTGTCACCTTGCTCTTGTCTTTTGAAATGTCTCATTTGAAGTTGAATATTATACTTCACAAAGACAAGAGAATTCAATCTTTGTTGTTCCAAACGATTTCTTCTCTTTGAGTGCACTTGTTCAAAAGTACTCCAATTTCTTTCACATCCGGTGGCACTACAAGTCGAGCTTAGCACTCTTATAGCTAGCCTTTGAAGTTCTGGACACTCCTCTCCATAGCTCTCCCACCACAAAGCTATAGAAAAAGAAGGTAATATCACAAATAATTTATAAAAGAGATGTGTCATATGTTTAAAAACATTGTGAAGTTATTTAAGGTATGTCATATACCTGGTTGTTTCTTGCCCCTTGTTAAGATTGCCATACTCATTCCAAACATTCCTTCTACCTTCTTGAACTTTTCTAATTGTTCATCTATTTTTAACTTTGTCTCTATGTCCGGATGCATTCTTTCAATGGTTTTGTATAAACCAAGCTTAACTTCCGCATCCGGATTGAACTTATTATCATAATGAAACCTATAAGATTTATAAAAATGAATCGTGATGTTAAAAAGCTATCAAGTTAAATATTAAGATTTTAAGATATACAAAAATAAAAGAAAATATACCTCGGGTTGAGATAATAGCCTGCTGCATGAAGTGGCCTATGAACTTGCAAATCCCATCTTTCATCAATAATCTCCCAAATCTTCTTGTATCTAATCTCAACATTGTTGAAGTTTTAGCAATCTGCTCTTTTGCTCTATCTAATGCTTCATAAATGTATCCCATTACCGGTTTTGAATCATCATCAACAAGTCTTAAAACTTTAACCAAAGGCGACACATTTTGAAGGCAAAATTTGATTGACTTCCAAAATCTTGCATCTTCTAAAATTATCTCTTGTGCCACTTTTCCCATTGCACTACTTAAATGTGTGCTTGTTGCCTATTCCTTCGAAGCAAACATACACCTAAGTGGAATTTTTCGCTCTTGAAAACTCTTTAAAGTTAGGAAGCATGTGGCAAATCTAGTGACCCCAGGCCTCGTTAACTCTTTTTGTTTGCTATGCTTCTTAAACAAATCAAGTACCCAACCATGTCTATAAATAAATGTACTCACTTTCTTTGCTTTCTCAATAGTATCTTTGAAAACTGGCATTTCACCTATATCTGAAAGCATAAGATCTATCAAATGTGCTGCACATGGAGACCAAAACAAACTTTTCCTTTCATTCATCAAAAGCTCACCGGCACCTACATAACTCGATGCACTATCCGTTATGACTTGCCCAATATTTTCTTCTCCAATTTCTTCCACCATTCCATTGAGCAATTCAAACATTTTTTCCGAGCTTTTAATCATTGAAGAGGTATCAATGGATTTAATAAAAACTGTGCCTTTTGGACTATTAACAAGAAAATTAGTTATAGATCTATGCTTCCCATCAGTCCAACCATCAGACATTAATGTGCAACCTATTTTTTTCCATTCTTTTCTAAACTCCTCTAAATTTTGATACACATGTTCAACCTCTTTTTTCAAGTATGAAACCCTTGCTTCATGATATGTTGGAGGTTTTAGTCCCTTCCCATATTCTCCAATTGATTTAATCATTTGAGTAAACAAAGGACTCTTTACTAGATTAAAAGACAATGCACAACCATATAAAAATCGACATATGTCTTGAATCACGGGATCTCTCTTCTTCACCATTTGTTTTAATGTTTGTTGAGCCCTTTCTTTTTCTTTTATGACAAATGAATCCATGTTTCTTTTTCTTTGACAACCATCATCCTCATCAAAGCATTCCACTTCATCAATCTTGATTGGTTGTTTCTCTTTTAACATGTTCACAAACAATGATTTAATTTCTTCACTAACTTGAGCACAAGAACTAACATCTTTATGAGTACAAGCTAAATGGTGTTTCATCCTTATAACACCACCCCAAAATGATTTTCCACAATAGTTACATCTTAAATGCATTCTATTATTGTCAACAACCCTAGAACAATGATTCCATGTAGGGTCTTCTCCTTTCTTTTCCTTCTTTTTCTTGTTTCCCATCACTTTGTAATAAATATTAAATACCAATCAAACTCCAAAGTCCAACAAATAAACAAGTTGGGACCACAATATTTGTTTTTACCTTTGTTGTTCTTCTTTAAAGTTTAGCCAAACAAGTCACAAGAACCCTTGAGGAGAAAAAAAAAAAAAAAAAAGAGTTATCTGCCACTACAAAACAGAAACCGACAGCCCATGTGAGCATTTACACAAGTGTACCTTTACACTTGTAAAGTGACTTTGAAATGCCAAAAAAAAAAAAAAAAGCATCAGTGACCGAGGCCACTAGCAGCCTCTTTATAAATGCCTTCATGCTTTTTTTTTTGACAAAGCTCTCAAACCAACAACAAAAAGAGAAACAAACGCAGCAAAGTCCTTTCTTGTTCTCTGCTCTCCAGAAAATTCATGAAAGACAAAACCAAACCAAAAAAAAAAATCAGAAACCCTTACCTGTTCACGAGACACAACCATCAGCGAGTAAGGAAGTAGCGACCAACAACGTCAGCAAATAGCGACGCCGTCGAACAGTAACTCGGCAATGTCGTGTAAATCAGCAAATGGGTTTGTCGATTGCTTCAAGCTTTCTTTTCTTTCTGAGTTCAGCTACGTCTCTGTCTCTCTCTTTTTATTTCTTATGTTTTTTTAATTTTTTAGATTTTATCTATCATTTAAAAGATGATATTTTCACTTGCAAATCAGCACATGCGTTTTTTAATTTGTTTTTTAATGTTTAATTTGGCTTTTTTTTTAATTTAAAAATGGGAATTTTTTTTGTGTTTGGATTGGGCTTTTAATTTGGTTTTAGAAAATATATAATTTTGTGTTTTGGGCTTGATTTTCGGCCCATAACGAATCGAAGCGAGTCACTGAATCGTACGATTCGCTTCGATTCTTCATGATTCACAACGATTCATTTTGCGATTCAGCGCATGCTACGATTCACGCAACGATTCGTATCATTTTTGCAACGTATCGAACCGAATCGTATGATATCGATAACACTGCATGCTATTATCCCGGATGATGCACATACTCATGTCTGGTGTGTTTCATTGAGCATTAGGATTAAGATTCAGTAACTGGCACTTTTGAAGAAAGCACATTTCGATTGTACTTTACCAGGACAAGTGTATTTTTGGTACTATTTGCCCTTTTGTATGTTTTGCTGCTGAAAAGTTCTACATGGCTGTTGATTGGATAGTATTGTGCCACCTTTTTCAGGTTTGAAGGCATATATTGGAGCAAATCCAACATTAAAATTTGAGTCACCTACCACAATTTCTCATTCTAAATCATCTGATGTTTCTCCATCCTATAGTGAGTTTGAGGATGCAGAAGCAGCAGATGAGTTCTATGATGCAATTGCCACTGATTCATCATCAGAAGATGATAAGGATGACAATGAGATAGACCTTAACAACAAGGTTTTGTTGTTTTTCCTGCTGTCTTGCTAGTAGTGTAATATATGAGACACTCCATAAATTTCAGATGATTTCAAGAAAATGCATCAGGATATAATTTTCCTCTTTGAACTTTCAGGAGAGGAAAATTAAGCTCAAGAATGTTGCGTGGGCCTTATCTAGCTTGGCCTTAAACCGAGCTTCAGGTACTCTCTTCTATTCTGAGTATCTGTAATGGAAGTTGACTTCTCTTCCCTTACATAACACATTCTCTTTGGTTGACCAGTTTCTGTGATATAATTTGTTTTTAACTTTTTTCATTCTTCGTTGGTTTCTAAAGTCTTGATCTTTCCACTTTGCATTTGTTTCTGAAACATTTAGTTTTTTCTTCAATGCAGCAGCAGACGTGAACAAAGAACTAGATCCAAATGTTCCTTCAGTTTATCTTGACCCTAGTCAGTTCCATGGTTCTATGCGGCAAGGGAAGGGTGAAGTCGACGGTAACTGCTGGGCATCTCCAGGTGGTTCAGGATTCATGATCAGGGGGAAGACATATTTGAAAGACAACAATAAGGTCCTATTTCCTCATATTATGCGATATTTAAACTTTCATCCAAAATTATATTTCTGCATCTGCCTCTTTGTGGTAATGTAATAGAGTTGACACTGTCAAGTACTAAGATGCTAACCATGTCCAAGTTGAAATTACTGCTGCATATGTCACAACCTCGACTGAACGGTTTGATACTGGGGACGATTAGTTTTGCTTCTGGAAGTTGTTTTGTTGTCGAGTAGCAAAACATGCTTGGTTGCAGTAGTTTGCTTTATTTGAACCTGCATGACCACAAGAGCAATGGACTCAGTTTTGTTTTTTTTGGCATGTAGTTTTATTAGTTTCTGCTTGTAGCCTGCTATATTTCCCTTCATTACAATCTGTGTTGTATATGCCCTTGTATCAGGTTTGTGGAGGAGATCCCCTTCTTAAGCTTATCGCCGTTGATTGGTACAAGGTGGACAACAGTGTCACACGGGTTGCATTGCATCCACGGTGTCTTGTTCAGGTAATAGGATGTCTATATTTTTGACATTTTGTGATAGGAGCTGTTGGAAACATCTTTACTGCATCAGCTTGTTTCTTTTAAAGGTTGATGGATTGTTAAGGAAAAAGGAGTTTTTGCTTACAGTCTGGGTCATCTGTTGTATTATTGTCAGGGGTTAAAGGCAGTTTTCTGCTTGGAAATCCTTAAGAAGATGCATTTTGAAGAGAACGACAGAAATAAGATGAAAGAAGGAAATCTTTCTTATGTCTCAGATATAATATTTGGAAAACTAAAAGAGAACTACTAACATACATTTTTTCGTCTATGAAAATATTTCTATGATACAGTATATTATGGTATGTCCTCAAAGACAATTGATTAGGAGAGTGCTCAAGAACCTATTGTACTTACAGACTAGTTTGCGAATTTTAGTAGATTATTCTAGAAGCATCATCTCTACGTGGTTAGTTAAAATATCTAAGACAGAATATTCTGTAACAAACCAGCACATCTGAGTTAGGTAATTCTAGTAGATTATTCTTGAAGCACTGTCTCGTATGGAGTTCGTTAAAATATACAAGGCAGGATATTCTGCAACAAACCAGCACATCTAAGTTAGTAACAAGACTGCCAACATCAGTTAGTTGGCTGGCAGTGTTGGTAACTTCAAACACCTATATGAATAGCTGACCTAGAGATCAAAGCAGAGATTGAAATCATTTGATGAAAGAAATAGCTCTCTCCTATCATGGTTATCAGAACCATTTGAAGACCTAGGGTCTTCTAGATCCTTCTTTTTCAAGCTAGCTCAACAGTGGCTACTGACAACTCTAAGGAGTTGCCTTCAGGCCTTCAGTTCCTGATCCAAAATCGCAGTTCCTTGTTTCAACTGAAACATCCTTTGGAGATCATTTTTGCAGACACCAAGCTATTGGATCATTTGTCTGGTATTCCATGCCATGTTCACCAAAGCTTGTTAGGGCATCGGATGGTGGATACACAACTATTTCAGAGTACAGCTCTTGGAGTCTCCATGATCAACATCTTAGGGGATGCCTATTACACCTGAAATCTTACCTCAGGTTCTTTTTCTTCAGCCTTCTACTGAAATTTGGTCTATGTAGAAATAAAAAAAGAATAGAGAAAACATGTAGATAGAAAATATATGTATGTTGAAGTAGTTGGAGCCACCATTGGTGGTGGCTCTAGAAAAAGAGAAAGAATGATGATAACTACATTGTTAATTCTTGATGTATTTTTGAATACAATAAGAGAGCCTATTTATAGGTCATATAACTTGGTGACAAAAACTAGGAGTTAGACTAGTAAGAAAGCTAGAATATTAAAGAAACTAGAATAACAAGGAAACCAACTTAATAATTATCTAAGTGTAGACTATTGATAAATTTAGTGCCATATTGAATAAGGAAATATATTAAAAATCTAAATATACTTTAACAATTTGATCCTCAAACTCTAGTGCGAATATAGACTGACTTGAGTGTGATAATTGAATTGTGGAGACCAAAACTTTTTGACTACTCCTTTCTCAGGGTTTGTGGCTTCCCTCACTTTCCTTGGTTGAGACCCCTTCTCAATCATAAACTAGAACCTAGATCTAACCTCTATATCTTCTTAGTCTATTCATCTACTTCTAAAGGCTACCGGTGCTAGATATCAAACACTAACACTGTATGTCTCCAGACATGTAAAGTTTTCTGAGCATATGTTTCCTTAGTCAGATGCTCGGTCTACAGGATAGTCCACATCTCTCCAGTGTTCACTGACCTCCAATCTCTTCCTACTAAAAGCCCTGCACCGAATCCTATCTCATATTTCATCTAAATCTCCACTTTCTAGGCCTCTCATTCCTTCTGAATCAGATCTCTCTGCTTCTATCTGTTAAGAGAGATCAGAAGATAGTTTAGACAGGCTTACACTAGTAACTGTTGTACTGTAAAGTGTTGTGTCACACTCAGTAATAATGCATGTGTACTCCAACTACCAGATCAGTTAGTTAGCTGTTGGGTGGTTAGTTAGGTGTCAGGTAGTTAAGACTCATCAGTTAATGACTTAATCGCCAAGGCTTCCCTGTCTATAAATACATAATGTACTTCATCATCTGAATAATGAGAAGCCTAGATATTTTTACATGATTTTATTCTTCTTTACTATCCCTTCCACTTCAGATTTTGTGCATCACTTCTCTTTGAACCCAGTTGATTTATCTACACTTTTGCCCCCTATTCCTACTCTTCAATTCACCTAATGCTAGAACGGGATCTCTCAACCTCCTTATATAAGCCTCCTTATATAACAGGATATCATTTTTTGGTAAAAGTCAATGCATGGAGGACTTCAAGGTTTGAGGGCTCAATAGACCTGGCATCTTGGCCTATTACCAGCCAACAGGCTACATATTGGGTGCAAATGGGGTATACAGGATCAAAAGAAATGCAGATGCCACTGCTAGATACAAAGCTAAGTTAGCTGCTCAGGGTTTCACCGGTCCTATGGTCTAGGCTACTCCAAGATGTTCAGTCTAGTAGTCAAATCTCAAGCCATTAGACTCGTCTCTCCCTTTTACTTTATCACAACTGGCAAATAAAATAATTGGATGTTTCTAAAGCTTTCCAACACGGCCAGCTCAGTAGGAGGTTTATACACAACAACCTTAAAGATTGATGGATGCTTAGACCCTCATCATGTATCCTGTATGTAAGCTACGGAAATGACTCATGGCCTCAAACAGGCCGGCATGGTATCGGTTACTATCAGATTTTCTTGTCAAGCAGCACTTCATTGGTAGCAAAGCTGACATATCTCTGTTCATATGCAAACTTCTGTGACTAATTCTTATATATGTTGATGACATTGTCATTACAGGATCCTTCTCTACGTTTATCTCTGAAGACATTGTCATTACAGGGTCCTTCTCTACGTTTATCTCTAAACCAATTCACCTTATGAGTACACAAGTTGTCATGAAAGACTTAGATTATCTCTCTTACTTTCTAGGCATTGAGGTGGAGTAAACTCCCGCTGGCATTCTCCTTTGTCAGAGGATGCAGCTGATTTACTTAAGAAAGCTGATTTACAAAGCTTGCCTTACCAGCAGTGCCTCATCTCTCACCTTCTCAAGCTCATCCTACTGCATCTAACACTTTATTCCTGCCCTCTTAGTTTACGTGCTTAGTCGGAGCATCGCTATACTTAGCCGTAGACCTGCAATTTGCTGTCAACTCAGTATGTCGACATATGCACTTCCCTGCTTGACAATACCATGCAGCTATTAGACACTTCTCAGATATGTGCAGGGCACTCTAAATCAGGGTTTATTAACCTGGTCTTTAACTCTGCAAGCTTATTTTAACTTTAACTGGGCTAGTGATTCTGCTGGTAGAAGGTCAAGTACTGATTTCTGCATATTCCTTGGGGATAAGCTCATTTCCTGGTGCTTTAGAAAGCAGCAGTGTCCAGGTCTTTTACTGAGGCTGACTATAGGAGCCTAGTCCATAAAAGTAGCTGAAAGGAAATGGTTTACTTTCCTATTTACGGGATTAAGCATCTCACCATTGTGCCTTGATTATGGTGTGACAATACTTTAGCCATTGCCCTCACTGCTAATCCTATCGTTCACAATTGGACTGAGCACTGTGACCTTGACAATTACTTTGGGAGGGAACTGGTCAGCCAAGATCACTGCAACTGATCATATCCCAACCACAGAACAGGTGGCTGATCTGTCCACTACAGTCCTTCCAGTTGCCAAATTTACTTAAATGCAAGTTGCCACTTCGGACCTCCAGGCTCAGCTGGAGAGGGGATGATAAGGAGAGTGCTCGATAGCCTATTGCATTGCCAGCTAGTTAGTTATTTCTTCTAGTAAGTAGATTCTTCTAGATGCATTATCTCACATTGTGTTGGTTAAAATATCTAAGACTGTCAGAATATTAAAAAGCCAGCAGATCTGAGTTTGTTACAAGAGGGGCAATATCAGTTAGTTGCATAGTAGTGTCAGTAATGATAAGCACATGTACAAACAATTGTAGTTCCAACCAGATGCGGAGATCGAAATCATACAATGAAAGAAATTATTCATCTCTCAAATATCTTGTCCACTCTCTTTCTTTAGCAAGCTTGCATGACTTGTGTCTTTTGTAGAGCTGATTCCTAGATGTAATTTTTCTAATTTGGTTTATTCAACTGTGTTATTTGCTTTTAATTTTGAGAATAATATGTGATTCTTATTCAGAGATCTCTTAGCTTGTTTCTTTTGTGTTCATTGGCAAAATTGTTTGAGTTAAAATTTGGGGTGATTGTGGTGAAACCGTTTCTTTCATAAGTTGAGGTCCAATTAAGGTTTAATGTCTAGTTTCCATCTAAAATCCTTCATTGGTTCATGTGCTATTGGTACATCATGAAGAACTTCTTTTATATAATATTATTTTTTTAAAAACTAAGAAACTCAGGGTGCTTCCTTTCCTTCTATCTTCTGAATTCTGACATTTCCATGCTGCGTTTTATGCTTTCTGAAGTAAATCATGCCAATGTTGATAGTGATGCCTTTTGATCTAAATCTCCCTTGGTTCTCTTGCTAATTTGTAAAGGGTAAATTTCACAATAAGTCCCTATTGTTTCTCTATTTTTTCAAAGTGGTCCTTATTATTTTAAAATGTTCAAATTAGTCCTTAATGCTTCACAAATATAGTCAGATTAGTCCTTATTATTTAAAAAATTTATATTATTCCTAATGTTTCACAAAATTAGTCAAACTAGTCCCCATTATTTGAAAAAATTCATACTAGTCCCTAGTGTTTTACAAACTTATTTAAGTTAGTCCCTGTTTTAAGAAAAAATGAATAAAAAAGATTGGAACTAATTTTATTTTATTTTATTTTATTCTTAATTGATTATAATACCTTGAACTTTTGTATTGTGACTTTCATTATGGAATAATTTTTAGACAATAAAAGCTCCTAATTTTCATTAAAAAATTTCAATCAGATATCTAATATGTCTTATAAAAGTCCACAATAAATCCAAATATGCAAAGAATGCAATAACTATCATCCAAAATGTTAAATTCCTACTGTTTTTTTTCTTTTTGGCTAGGAATTCTTGCTTAAAAAAAATAGATAATCGAATTTTGTTTTATAGCGCAAAGGGTAAGATTGTCAATTGCTTTTATGTTTGAGGTCATTTGGGACATTTTCGTCAAAACTAACGTCCATTCTAATTGTAGGGACTAATCTGACCATAATAATTAAACATTGGGGACTTGTATGAATTATTTGAAACAATAGGTATTAAAATTAAAAAATATGTAAATATTAGGGACTTATTTGAATTTAACTCTAACTGCAGGGACTAATTTGACTATAATAAGTAAACATTGAGGACTTGTATGAATTATTTGCAACAATAGGGACTAAAATGAAAAAAGGTGTTAACATTAGGGACTTATTTGAATTTGACTCATTTGTAAACTATGGATCTGGTAATTATTTAATGAAAGACATAGTAATAATGGCCATATTTCTTCTGTTACCAAACTTCATATTGACCAATCTCATTTTCTTTCTTCCTTTCCAATTTTTGATCCTTGTAACGTTGTTGATATTCACCGCGAAATAGTATAATTTGCTGCATAGTTTGATTTACTGTATAATATCATATGTGTAAAATATTCAACCTTTAGCTTAACATTTATATGCTTCTGAAGTACTCGGTTCTGCCACTGACGTTATTTCTCTAATTTCAGTCTGAAACAGGAAAAAAACTTCCATTCATCCTCGTCATCAATCTTATGGTACGTTCAGAATTTATTATGTATCTGATATTGACGTTTTATTATGATCTACTTGACATCCACTAAGAGCTTATTATTTGACATTATTTATGTTAACTTGAGAGAAGAGAAATATTCTTCATTAATTGAGAAATGATTACAAGCCTAATATTTATAGGCCTCAGATACAACCAGATAGTTAGTTATAACTGCCAGCTAGTTAGTTAGTGCTGAGCTGTTATTAGTGTACTACTAACTTCTTAACTTTAACTAACTATCCTGACTTCCTTCTAAAACCACAATATTACAAATATAACCCAGTACTCTAACATCCCCTTCAAGCTGAACTCTGGCTTTGGCCAAGGGAAGCTTGCTAATGAGATACTCAAATTGTTGTGAGGATAGAGCTTTAGTAAATAAATCTGCTGGCTGCTTTGTAGATGGAAGATAGGTAATTTGTAGTCTCTTGTGAGACTACCTGCTCCCTTATGTAATGATAATCCAACTCTCTGTGTTTAGTTCTGTCATGAAAAACAGGATTAGAAGCTAGAGCTAAGGCAGAGATATTATCACAAGCAAGTGTTGGCGGGGAGACTGGAATGTGTAGAGTAGATAGGAGATAGGTAAACCATTTTATTTCTGTAGCAGTTTGAGCCATGGACCTGTACTCTGCTTCAGTGGACGATCTTGCAATGTTAGGCTGCTTTTTAAAGCACCAGGAAATTAGATTTTGTCCCAAAAAGACACAATAGCATATTGTGGATTTTCTGTCCAATGGATCACTAGCCCAATCACTATTTGAGTAGGCACGTAGTGTAAGTGGACCAGGAGTAAAAATAATGCCCTGAGTAAGTGTGCCTTTGATAAACCTGAGTGTTCTTTTGACTGCTGCAAAATCAAAATTAGTAGGGGCATGAATTTTCTGGCACACAGTATTGATTGCATATTGAATGTCTGGCCTAGTTACTATAAGATATTGTAGGGCACCAACTGAACTCCTGAATAGAGTTGAATTGGAAAAGGGTAAGTCTCCATTAATTTGCCCTTTTGTGTACTTCGAGGTTGTAGGAGTATTGGCAGGTTTGCAGTCCACCATGCCTGCCTTTTGAAGTAGGTCCCTGGCATACTTGGCTTGATGTAATAGAAGTCTAGAATGCAATTCTTGAATTTCCAATCCTGGGAAATAGGAGAGATGGCCCAAGTACTTCATTGCAAAGGTAGAGCCCATAGCATTAATCAGTGGTGAAATAGCTTTAGGAGTTTAGCCTGTGATGATTATGTCATCCACATAGACAAGAAGGATGAGAGTAGCAGTAGGAGTTCATTGACAAACAAAGAGGCGCCAACTGGAGTTGTAGTGAACCCTTGACTAAGGAGGAAATTGGATAGTTTAGAGTACCAGGCCCTTGGTGTCTGTTTGAGTCCATACAAGGACTTTTGGAGTTTACAGTGTTAGAGTATAGGCAGTTGATGTATATTGTTGTTGTAATGTTTAGTAGACAATTGTTTGAATTAGAGTCAAACTCAACTCATTAAAAGAGATGACAGCTGGCAGTTTGTTATAACAAACTATGTGTTGTCAAGTGCCTATATATACTGGACTTTGTAACTGAATCAGTGAATGGAAAATCATTTTCTTTCTCCTCAAGAAATATCTTTTGTCATGGTATCAAGAGCCGGTTCAAAGCCTGGTTCTCTCTTTGTGCTTGAGAAGCTCCATAACCATGGCTTCCATGGCTGCTAATTTTTTTTTTTGTTTTTTCAGTTTCTGGTGTAGATCAGCTTCCTTTCAACTAAGTGAAGCATCACAACACCACAGAACCTGAATTTTTTCATCTCTAAAACACAATTTTTTGCTTCTTTTCTTCAGTTTCTTATTGTTAGGGTTTTGAGTATTCAAAAATCTTCATATCTTCATCAATTCTTCACATCCAGAACTCAAAATTTAGCATCTTTTTCATTTCTTGGCTGCGAACAACTTTACTGGATTAGATTTTTAAATCACATCTCAAATCATTAAATTTTTTCTTGTTCTCACCTCGCGAAAACGCTAATATGGCCCTGCCTTTTGATGAAGCTTTGCCTTTTGCTACAAAGCATCTTCTTCAACATTTTCCGTCCTATGTCACCATTAAACTTGATACTAACAATCATTTGTTCTGGAAAACACAATTCTAATCATTTCTCAAAGCTTGCAAATTACTGAATCATGTTACTGGTCTTGTTCCATGTCCTCCTCAAAGACATTACTGTGCCGTAAGGCTCAATTTCTTTGAATCTCGAGTATACAGCTTGGCAAACAACAGATGAGTATCTGAAGTCTTGTTTGTTTGCCTCAGTTTCCTCTTCCATGTTCTCTCACATTTATCATCTATCCACTGCATCTGAGATTTGGACTACTATTGAAAAGAGGTTTCAATCAGGCAGTCGATCACAGATTTATCAGCTTAGACATAAAATAATGAATATGACCAAGGGCACAAAGTCTATTCAGGCCTATGTAGATGAGTTGAAGGCCTTAGCTGATTGTCTTGCAGCTGCTAATGATCCTCTTAAAGAGGAAGATCTGGTTTATTACATTCTTCAAGGCTTGCCTTCAGCCTATGATTCTCTTAGGAACACAATAAGAGTTAGACCTGAACCTATTGCAGTTCTTGAACTCACCAGTCTTCTGCTTAACGAAGAACTTAATCTAGACTTTAATAACAAGCTTCAGGTCACTGACTCTTCCTCTGCAAAGCTTCAAACTGCTCTATATGCTACCACTGCTTCTCAAAGAGGCAGAGGTAGAGGTAGATTCAACAATAACAATAGAGGCAGAGGTCGGAGGAGTCAAGGCAGAGCTTCAGGCAATCCTAATCAAGCTCCAAATTCTGTTGCAACTCAGTTTTCTCGAGGAGTCAAACTTTTTTGCCAAATTTGTGGCAAACCTAATCACAATGCCTTACAATGTTGGCATAGACTTGACACAGATAATTACTACTATGAGATGCCAAATCCAACAGCTCTTACAGCTCAGGTTTCCACCTCTGGCACTCCTGCAACTGCATCTGCCACTCCTTGGTATCTTGATACAGGGGCTGCAAGTCACGTCACATCTGATTTCTCACAACTGCATCAACCTCAAACTTATACAGGGTCATCTTCAGTGGCAGTAGGCAATGGAGCTCAACTTCCTATTCAAAACATTGGATCTGGTATTCTCAAAACATCTTCTGGTAGTCTTATTGTCTCTAATCTTCTTTTTGTTCCATCTCTATACTCAAATCTTTTGTCAGTGTATCAACTAACCAAAGATAATCACTGCACTGTTGTGTTTAATTCTAAGGAGGTGGTCATCTTGGACAACCACTCCAATTTGGTGATTTTCCAGGGCCCTTGTGATAGAGGACTATATCCTATTCCACTCCAGTTGCAATCTCCTTCACTTCATAATCCTTCTGTTTTGCATTGTGTTTGCACTTCTTCAACACCTTCAGTGGACAGAGATTGGCATCTTCGACTAGGACATCCTGCTAAACAGTCTTCCACTATTATATCTTCATGTATTAAGCAATTAGGCTATTTTTCTGAGCATTGTAATGACTGTTCTGTCTTTAAAGCACATAAGCTACCTTTTGCTAGATCAACTTCATGTACTTCTAAGCCTTTTGACTTAGTACATTCTGATGTATGAGGACCTTCCCCTGTTGATTCTTGCATGAAATACAGATATTACATCATCTTCTTAGATGATTGTACAAAGTTTTCATGGTTAAATCCTCTGAAATCTGAGTCTGATGCTTTTCCTGCCATTGTCAATTTTCATTCTATGATCAAGACACAGTTTAACACTGAAATTAAACTCTTTAGGACTGACAATGGTGGTGAATACATAATCCATCAATTTCAATATTACTTACAGTCTTTAGGCGCTATTCACCAGACAACTTGTCCACACACACCTGAACAAAATGGTAAGGTGGAGAGAAAACATCTTCATCTTATAGAAACAACATTGGCTTTACTAAATCATAGCAAAATGCCTTCCAAATATTGGCTTGAAGCCCTGGCTACTGCTAACTTTTTAATAAACAGACTTCTTACACCTATTCTGTCTAACAAATCTCCTTATGAATGTCTATATGTAGAATTGCCTGATTACAATGCTCTTAAAGTGTTTGGTTGCTTATGTTTTCCTTGGCTTAGGCCATATTCAGCTCACAAACTAGAGAATAGGTCCAAGCCTTGTGTATTTCTAGGATATTCTTCTACCACCAAGGGTTATAAGTGTCTAGACATGGAAACCAACAAAGTTTACTTGTCTAGACATGTGAAGTTTGTTGAACACACTTTTCCCTTTGCCACAACTAATCTCTCTATTGCTCCTTTAACACCAGATCAATTTCCTTTCTTCATTCCCACTAAGACTCCTAATTCAGTGTCAACATGTCTTCCTGACTTAGTTACCATCTCTGCTCAGTCTCAAGAGTTTCCTATAATGAATTCCGACAATCAGAATTCTTTTCAGTCAGAAACTCAACTTGTTTTACTACCTCAATCTCACTCTGAGTCTCCCTCAGAGTCACATTTAGAGTCATCCTCTGCTAATATTCCTGCAGGTTTCATTTCTGATTCTCTTCCTGGTCCATCTAGTTCTCCATTTATCTTCTCTACTTCTGAGTCCTCTATTGTTCCTAGCCAACTATTCAACACTCATCCAATGTTAACCAGATCTAAGACTGGGTCTTTACCTCCACCTGTTTATCCTTTGCATTCACTGGAGCTAGTGCCTGCTGACACTGAGCCTAACACTTATAAACAGGCTTCTAAGATGGCCTGCTGGCAGGTTGCTATGCAGGAAGAATTTACTGCATTAATAAAACAGGGAACTTGGTCTTTAGTTCCTCCTCCTTCTGACAGGAAGCCCATAGGATGTAAGTGGGTTTATAAGATAAAAAAAAAACCCTGATGGTACTATTGCAAGATATAAGACCAGATTGGTTGCTAAGGGTTACAATCAAGAGCATGTTATTGATTATTTAGGGACTTTCAGTCCTGTGGTCAAGACATCTACTACAAGAACTGTCTTAACCGTGGCATTACATTTTGGCTGGGAATTGCATCAACTGGACATCTCAAATGCTTTCCTTCATGGTAATTTACATGAGGTGGTCTATATGGAGCAACCTTAGGGTTTTCAAGATTCCTCTAAACCTAGGTATGTGTGCAGGTTACACAAGTCCTTATATGGACTCAAACAGGCTCCAAGAACCTGGTATGCTAGGCTTTCATCTTTTTTGTCTAGCCAAGGTTTTGTCACCACAGCTGCAGATACATCTTTGTTTATCCTTAAAGTTCCTACTCATGCCCTGGTTCTGCTTGTCTATGTTGATGATATAATCATTACTGGATCTTCTGCTAAAGCTATTTCCCAATTTATATCAACTATTTATACTACTTTTTCCATGAAGTATCTTGGAACTCTATCCTATTTTCTAGGCTTAGAAGTTCAACACACCAATTTTGGGATTTTACTTCATCAAAAGAAGTATGCTCTTGATCTTTTAAAAAGAGCTGGTTTTTCAGATTGTAAACCAGTGTCTACACCTTCAACTTCCAAGTATTCCAAACCCACTGCAGATGCTACTGCACCCTATCCTAATCCTACATTGTTCAGGAGTTTGGTGGGTGCTTTACAGTATCTTACTGTAACTAGGCCTGACTTACAGTATTCTGTCAACTCTATTTGTCAAAAGATGCAAAATCCAACAATGGGAGACTATTTTTTTCTCAAAAGAGTCCTTAGATATATCAAAGGTACTCTATCTATGGGTCTTACATTTGTACCTGGACCACTTACTCTCCAGGCTTGTTCAGACAGTGATTGGGCTAGTGACATCACTGATAGAAGATCAACTACTGGATACTGTGTTTATCTAGGATCCAATCTTGTTTCATGGTGTAGCAAGAAGCAACCTACTGTGGCAAGGTCTAGCACAGAAGCAGGATATAGAGCCATGGCTACAACTACAGCAGAATTATCCTGGCTTACATATCTTTTACAGGCCCTTCATGTTCCAGTCACTACACCTACTCTATTTTGTGACAATATTTCAGCCTTGGCACTTGCTTCTAATCCTGTGTTTCATGCCAGGACCAAACATATTGAGCTAGATTATTACTACATCAGAGAACAGATGGTGTCCAAGAAACTTCAAATTTCCAATCTTCAACCAAATGAACAAGTGGTAGACATTTTTACTAAGCCTTTTTCTACTCAACAGTTTGAATATCTTATAGGCAAGCTGCCACTCGTTTTTTCTACCAGAGATCAGCTTGAGGGGGGCTGTTAGAGTATAGGCAGTTGATGTATATTGTTGTTGTAATGTTCAGTAGACTATTGTTTGTATTAGAGTCAAAGTCAACTCATTAAAAGAGATGACAGCTGGCAGTTTGCTATAACAAACTTTGTGTTGTCAAGTGCCTATATATACTGGACTTTGTAACTGAATCAGCAAATGGAAAATCATTTTCTTTCTCCTCAAGAAATATCTTTTGTCATACAGACATATCCAGGTTTTGTGGGATCTTGAAACCCTTGTTGTTGGTGCATATATACCACTTCATCTAAATCTCCATGCAAAAAAGCATTTGAGATGTCTAGTTGATGTAAAGACCAACCAAAATGCATAGCTAGGCCTAGGACAATCCTTATTGTTAGTGTTTTCACCACTGGATTGAAGGTTTCTTCGTAGTCTGAGCCTGCTTCTTGATGGAAACCTTTGGCCACTAGTCTAGCCTTGAATCTAGCAACAGAACCATTAGCTTTCCTTTTGATTTTATGCACCCACTTGTAGTTAATTGGTTGTCTATTAGAGGGTGGAGGCGCCAATGTCCATGTCTTTTGCTTCATGAGAGCCTCATACTCTTCTGGCATAGCCTGTTGCCAACAGGGCACTTTTGCAGCCTCTTTGAATGAGGTAGGTTCAATTTCAGTAGATGTAAGAGTTGTGGAGTGTAACTGGTTAATGGTGGTGGTAGAGAGCCGGTTTTAGACCTGGTTAGCATTGGGTGAATGTTTGTGAAAGGAGGTGGATGAGGAGAGTTAGTTGTGGAAGCAGGTGAGGATGTGGTAGGTGCAGCATTAGGTGTTGCAGACTCTGCAATGATGTTTGTATGAGTTTGTGGAGGAGATGATGTAGAAGGTGTAGAACTGTGTATAGGAGTACTAGAATTAGGAGAAGCATGATCCCCTAGTGATGTGAAAGGACTGGATGACAATGTGATAGTTGAATTTGGGAACAATAGAGGACTAACCATAGGTGAACTTGATGATTCATGTGTAATAGATGAATCTAAAGAGGAAGTGTTGTGAAAAATGGGAGGAAAAGTACTAGTAGAAATGGGAGACTCTAAAACAATGCTAAAAGGGAAAGTATTTTCAATAAATTTAACATGTCTAGACATGTAAACCCTATTTGTGGTCATGTCTAGACACTTGTACCCCTTGGTAGTAGATGAGTAGCCCAGAAACACATAGGTTTGGACCTATTATCAAGCTTGACCTATTATCTAGCTTGTGAGATGTGTATGACCTTAACTAGGGGTAACATAAGCAGCCAAATACCCTAAGGGAACTGTAGTCAAGGGGTTCATGATAGAGACTTTTATAGGGGGACTTATGGTTGAGGGTAGGAGTAGGAGCTTGTTTATAAGATAATTGGCAGTGGCAAGAGCCTCAAGCCAATATCTGACTGGCATTTTATTGTGATTTAACAGTGCCAATGTAGTCTCTATAAGATGTAAGTGTTTTCTCTCGACCTTCATGTTTTATTCAAGTGTGTGAGGACATGAAGTTTGGTGGAGAGTGCCAAAAGACTGCAAATATGTTTGGAAGGAGTGATTAATAAATTCTCCTCCATTGTCAGCTTTGAAGATTTTAATGTCTGATTGGAATTGAGTTTTAATCATTGCAGTGAATGAAAGAAAAGCATTGTAGGCATCAACTTTAAATTTCAGAGGATAGATCCAAGAAAATTTAGTATAGTCATCTTGAAATATGATGTCATATTTGTATTCTATACAAGATTCTACAGGAGAAGGCCTCCATACATCTAAATATATCAACTCAAAAGCTCTAGAAGTTTGTGTTACAGAATTGGAAGAAAGACAATCTATGAGCTTTGGATACAGAACAATCTTGATAGTTCTCTATAGAATAGCCTAGCTGCTTATTTATACTAGTAGAAATTACAGCTGAAGCATGCTTATTAGGATGACCTAGTCTTAAGTGCCATATTCTGTCATCAGTGGATGTAGAGTCTATACGTATGCAGTGATAGGCTGATGATGACTGATGGGGTTGAGACTGAATGGGATAGAGTCCTTTGTCACAGGGGCCCTTGAATAGCACCTTGTGAGACTTGTTGTCCAGTAAAGTAACATCTTTAGATGGAAACACAGCAGTACAATCATTATCTTGTGTCAATTGATGGACAAATAGAAGGTTGGATGAAATAGAAGGGACAAACAAAACATTGGACGCAAGGAGATTAGAGGAAGGAGTGGAGAGAATACTAGAACCAATGTCAAGAACTGGTAAAGTAACTCCATTACCAACTGCAACTGAACTTGTTCCCTTGTAAGGCTGAGTGTGGTGCATCTGCTGCATATTTGAAGTGACATGGCTAGTTGCTTTTGTATCTAAAAACCAAGGACTAGCAGTTGTTGATGTAGATGGCCAAGTAGTGGAAAGTTGAGTAGTCAGTGCAGCAAGGTTAGGAGTCTTAGATTGTGTCAGAGGTCTATGCAGTGAGAGCTGCTTGTTTAGGCTTGACACAGAAATAATTTTCAGCGTCAAGCCTGTGCCAACATTGGGGAGCATTGTGGTTTGGCTTACCACATATTGGACACTAGACTAGAGGACTGACTGTTAGAATTGTTAAGTTTCTGAGCTCTGCCTTGGCCTCTTTGTTCTGCACCTAGAATTATTGTTGAAAGCTTTGCCTCTACCTCTGCCTCTTTGTGCAGTGGAATTAGCATACAAGGTAGTTTGAAGATCTTGATTGGTTTCAGAGGTAGTAGACTCAGTCAAGGTAAGTTTGGAATTGAAGGCAAGGTTAAGTTCTTCATTGATCAGAAGACTTATGAGCTCAGAGACTGTAACAGGCTCTGGTCTAACTCTTATAGAGGTCTTGATAGTGTCATAAGCAGCAGGCAAGCCTTGTAGAATATAGTAAACAACATCTTCACCCTTTAGAGGTTCATTGGATCTGGCTAGAGCATTAGCAATAGCTTTGACTTCATCAATGAAGGCCTGAATAGTCTTTGTTCCTTTAGTGATGTTTTGTAGTCTATGCCTTACTTGATACACTAAGGACTTACTACTAGATTAAAACCTCTGCTCTATTAGAAGCCAGATCCCAAGAGGATGTATTAAATTGGTAGATGTGACTCAGAATGGACAGATACAGAGGCATAAAAGCAACTTTTCAGATATTGATCAATATCTTGCCAACTTGTATATTCAGGATTTGGAGAAATGGAGCCATCAGGTTGTCTTAACACAGGACTGGGGTAGGGTACTTTGCCTGTGACATGATCAAACAGTTTACATGCGTTGAGAAAAGATTGTAATTGAGTTTCCAAAAGAGATGTTCTGAGTGTCCAATTTGATGTTCACGGATGCAGGAAAAGATTGCAGAAGCAATTTTACAGCTGGTGAAAGCGATTGATCTGAAGGAAGTGCCGTGAAGACTCTATGAGGGTTAGGGTTTGTAGCTAAAAAAGTGAGATTGGGAGAGATTTTATGATTTTGTAATGCGATTATGAAAATAAATCGATTGATAGGCTTGCACAGTTGAAAAACAGCAGTAAATAAGAATTCAAGGCTGGGTGAGAAGATTTGAGTAGATTTTGATGAAGATTTCGATGAAGAAAGCCCTAGAAATAGGAACAAATTGAAGAAAAACAGAATTGAATGAAAATTGAAGCTGAAAAAGAGTAGCGATCAGCTCGCAAAGAGGCAATCTAGTTGTTTAATGGAGTGAAATCCTTGATTGATGAGCTTGGAAGCCATTGGAATGAGCTTCGAAGCTCAAAAAAGAACCAGGACCATGCCTGCTCTGAATACTACGTTAACTTGAGAGGAAAGAAATATTCTTCATTAATTGAGAAATGATTACAAGCCTAATATATATAGGCCTCAGATACAGCCAGATAGTTATAACTGCCAGCTAGTTAGCTAGTGTTGAGCTGTCATTAGTGTACTACTAACTTCTCAACTATAACTAACTATCCTGACTTGCTTCTAAAACCACAATATTATAAATATAACTGTGTACTCTAACAATTTATGTATGCTTCTAGAAGTAACAAGGGTAACTCATGTTATGTCTAAGTAGTTCCCATGTAAGTAAACCTTTCAAAGCTCACATTTAAGAGTGGAGCAAACAAGACTTGTATCATGTTATGTCTAAGTAGTTATACATGAACGGTTTCTGGATTTCTTTAGATACTGTAAATGAAGAACTTTATTTCAAATGCTTCTCATGTTCCTAATATGCCTCTTTTTGGTGTCTTACCAATTTTTTATTTGATTACTTATGTGTGTAAACAGCAGAACTTTTTATGTTGTCTTTTGTTCTGGTGCAACCAGACGAAACTTTTTATTGTAGAGATTATCTCATGATTGTTTTATTTCAGGTTCCAGCTAAACCCAACTACAGCTTGGTTCTTTATTACGCAGCAGAGAGACCGGTAAATAAGTCATCCTTGTTGGGCCGATTCATTGATGGGAATGACATGTTTCGAGACGCAAGGTTCAAACTTATACCTAGTATTGTTGAGGTAACATGTCTTATCATGATTCTTTGATAGAGTGAGCTCCATATGTGATGCACTTTAAAATGTTACACAACCGTCGTCCATAACAGGGATACTGGATGGTCAAGCGTGCAGTTGGAACTAAAGCTTGCCTATTAGGGAAAGCAGTAACTTGCATGTACTTTAGACAGGACAATTTTCTAGAGGTACATTCCAGCATACTTAAAACTTGTCTTACTGGGATGAAGTGTGCTAAAAATGTGTCTTACTGGCTTATATTGCTACAGTTAACATTTCCATTTACTGATTAGTGGTACCATGCAGAAGGGCTTGGTACCGATAATGGGCCTTTGAGGTTGTAGAAAGTGATCTCAATCAGTTACAGAAGTCTTTTACCATCTTCTTTCTCTTGGGAACTTCCAACCACCTGTCCTCCATAGATTGCTGGATCCTCCCCAGATTACTAGATGAATTTTTTGATGGGGTATTTATTTGAAAGTGAAATGGGGTCACTTGGTTTCATATGGAATCAAAATGACAAAATGGGGTTGCTTTGTTTCCTTGACATTGCAGGATGTCTTTTCTTCTTGATAACCAATCTGTGCAGTGATGCTGGGGGTGAGTGCAGTAGGGAGAGTATTGGAGCATGACGATTTTACATTTTATGAAGTCAGGAGCTTGTCTCGACCATCCATATTTTGAAAGGGCAGATAATTAATGACTTTCTACCAGAAGTAGTGTCATTATATCTATATTACCGATCTCGTCTAATGGGATAAGGGCAAGGTTTGGTTTGGCATTATTTTGTGACTTTCAATTAGGGGTGAACTCGGGTTGGCTAAACTGACCAAACCAACCCAAAAATTTGGTTCGATTTGTTTTTTTTTTTTTAAAGAAAATTCTTGGATTGCTTTTTAGCTAACAAAACCAATTCGTTCAGTTTTCCTTCACCGCTAGTTGGTTTTAGTAATATATGTAACGTTAATTAGGGGAACCAAACGCTTGACTTCAGGAGGATATTTCAAAGCTTTAACCACTACGTTGTAGCTACACTTGTGCGTTATTTTTAATGGTAAAATCCTATGACCAATAAGTTCTACGTTAGTTGAACTTGTAGTGTGGATGGTAAATTTATACATTTGCTTTGTGCATATTATGCTTAGATTTGGAATATGATCAGTAAACCGAGTTGCTTTTCCCCTTTCCTTTTTCCTTATGAATTTTATTATGAAATTTGATTTTTTTTTTAAATTGAAAAAAAAAAACACAAAACCCAGCCAAATGAAACCAAATCAACTTAGATATGTTGGTATGCTTTGCTTATTATGCATGATAAAAAATCAACTAGTTTGTTTCAAATGTGTTAGTAGTAGAAATATGGTAATAGAGTTATGGTAATAGAGTTATGACAACAGAGTTATGGTAATAAAGTTATAGTAATTCTCCATTATGGTAAACAGAGAAATAGAAAACTTTGTATGTTATAAATAGGGCCAAATACACAATATGTATCAAATCATTTTCTTCAATTCTAATGTCTTATTCCTTTCAACATGATATCAGAGCTAGGTCAAGACATTAGGGTTTCTTTCAAAACACCCACCCAGCCTAACACCCACAAAATCCATCAGAACACCCTCCAAAAAAAAAAGGCACTATTCACGCGAGGCTACTGTTCATGTTCGGTTACTGTTCACGCAGGTGAATTTTTTTGTTTAATTTGTCTATGGTTTTGGTTTTTGTTGTCTGCCTCTCTTAATCCAAAAAAAAAAAAAAAGAGAGGAATAGAGGAGTAACACCTCAACAGGGAAGATGTTATGACAGGTTGTTAGTGTAGTTGTTCCCTTTTCTCCTATACTTCATTAATCGGTCTTCTTGCCTTGCCTCTTTGTATTGATTGAGTGTTGATAACTAGTATAGATTCCTCCAACGATACTACCAGTAATTCTACTGCTGTTAGTACCCATATTCAACGGCACCCCCACTATTACTACGACCAAACTCACTGGTCGAAATTACTCCTGTTGGTGTTTTGCCTTTACGTTATGGTTTTGAGGGCAAGACTTGGAAGACCATTTAACTAACGATGTTCTAGCTATTTTGTCCGCTGCCAATTAACGGATTAGGGGGCGCGTTGATGCACAACTTACCAGTTTACTATTGCAATCCATTGAACCCGAATTGCATGATGTCTTTGATGAGTGTTTCTTGTAACGCTATATGGACTTTGGTGAAAGAGATGTATATCAGCAATGTTAGTCGCATCTATGATGTTGTCAATGATCTCCTCCGCATTCAATTGGATGATCGTGGTCTTCAAGTTTGTTTTGGTTGATTTCGACGTGCCATGTCTGAGTACAATGATATCTTCCCTACTGATACTGATGTTGCACGAAAACAACGTGAACAATACTTTGTTGTGCTTGTGCTTCGTGGCCTTCCTCCTCAATATGAGTCCGTTCGATCTCAAATTCTTTCAGGACCAGAGCTACCGTCAATGTCTGAAGTTTATTCACGCCTTGATCGTGCATCTATTGGGAATCCTGTCAAAAATCTATCAAACCAATTCGCTTTGCTTGTCCAAACTCAGCCTGGTGGATGTCAAGATAATGCTTCCCGTGGTGGTCGTGGTGGTAATTGTGGAGGAGGGTGATCCGATAATGCTTCTAGACCACAATGCACCTATTGTAACAAGTTGGGACATACTAAGGACAAATGCTGGGTTTTGCAAGGTCGATCCTCTAACAGTGCTAATACTGCCCATGTAAACAATGAAGAATCATCTCCGTCAGCTCCGCCACCGTAGCAAGCCAACTCCAGTTATCCGACCTTTACCTTGTCTGAAGCAGAGTACAAGCATTATCTTTAGTCGCAAGCTTTGCAGCAAGTTGCCCAACCTTCCACTGCTTCATTTGCACATGTTTCCCCTATTGCGACTGCCTATCTTTCCTAGTCCTCATCCAGTGCTGGTAAGTGGATTTTAGACTCTGGTGCTTCAGACCATATTAGCAGTAATCGTTCTCTTTTATCTCCTATTCAACCCTCTAAGTCTTATCTCCCCGGTCAAACTTGCAAATGGTTTTTCCGCTACCGTGTCTGGTTTGTTGTCTCCCACGTCCTCTATCTCCCTTTCTTCTGTTTTGTACCTTCTTGATTTCCCTTGCAATTTATTGTCTATTAGTCAGTTAACTATATCATTTAATTGTTCTGTCACTTTTACATTTAATTTTGTGGTTATTCAGGATCAGAGAACGTGCGAGCAGATTGGCACAGGGCATGAATCTGGTGGCCTTTACTACCTTGATACTGATTCTTCTACAGCTTTTGCAGCCGTTTCCACCCCTGAAGTCATTCATAGCCGTCTTGGTCATCCCAATCTTTCAATTCTTAAGCACATGGTTCTTAGTTTGGGTAGTGTTAAGAATATCAACTGTGAGTCTTGTCAATTAGGTAACACAGTCGCACATCCTTTGTTAATCGTGTCAATAAGCGGGCTAATTCACTATTTGAATTTGTTCATTTTGATATTTGGGGACCTAGTCGTCATGTTTTCAAGTTTGAATATCGTTATTTTGTTAGTTTTATTGATGACTTTTCTCGTATTACTTGGTTAAATTTAATGAAAGATCGTTCTGAGTTATTTTCCATGTGCTCTCTCTTGTGCTGAAGCGAAAAATCAGTTTAATGCATCTATCCGTATTTTGCAAA
This sequence comes from Cordia subcordata, assembly GCA_028554755.1. Taxonomy (NCBI): domain Eukaryota; kingdom Viridiplantae; phylum Streptophyta; class Magnoliopsida; order Boraginales; family Cordiaceae; genus Cordia; species Cordia subcordata. Next base: position 14,663,554 of record JAPTOF010000008.1, read on the forward strand.
GTGAGAATGCCAAAGAGTATTTTTCTACGTCTTTTTCTTCTTTTCTTCAAAATAGTGGCATTATACATCAATCTTCTTGCGCTTACACCCCTCAACAAAATGGCGTTGCTGAGCGTAAGAATCGGCACCTAATTGAGACTGCTCGTACCCTTCTTATTCATATGAATGTTCCTTTTCGTTTTTGGCACGATGCTATTCTCACTGTCTGTTATATTATCAATCGCATGCCTTCCTCTATTCTTCAACACCAAATACCGTTTACTGTTCTTTTTCCCCATTAGTCTATTTATTTATTACCACCTAAGGTATTTGGGTGTGTTTGTTTTGTTCATATCTTGACTCCTGGGTTTGATAAATTGGGTCCACGTGCCATCAAGTGTGTTTTCCTTGGGTATGCTTGTCATAAAAAAGGCTACCGTTGCTACTCTCCTGAGTTGAATAAGTTCTTTATTTGTGCTGATATCACCTTTTTTGAGTCTCAACCCTTTTTTTTCTTCTACGTCTTATTCCTCCACATCAGTAGTTGATGATCTTCTACTTCCTGTGCCCCTCTTTAGTGTTCCGTTGGATGTCCCACCTTCACCTGCGTGACCATCCCCCGATCCTGCCCTGTCACGTTTGGATTGTTCGGACCTCAAGACTTATCATCGATGTAATTGCCCACCTATTGCTACTCCTGTGCCACCGGCTTCGCCTTCTCTGGATCCTTTGCCTCCTCCGGCCTCCGACTTGGATGTTCCTATTACACTTCGTAAAGGTATTTGCTTTTGTACTACTAAACATCCAATATCCAATTTCATTTCCTATAATTCTCTATCACCCTCGTATCGGTCGTTTGTTGCTTCCCTTTCATCTGTGTTTGTCCTGTCTAATGTAACAGAGGCACTTGGTCATCCGGGTTGGCATGCTGCAATGGTGGAAGAGATGTCGGCTTTACAAACTAATGATACATGGGATTTGGTAGATCTACCTCTTGGGAAAACCGTTGTTGGTTGTCGTTGGGTCTATACTGTAAAGTGTTCTCCTGATGGAACTGTGGATCGCTTGAAGGCTCGTCTGGTCGCAAAAGGATATACACAGGTTTATGGTGTTGATTGTGATGATACCTTTTCCCTTGTTGCTAAGATGCCTTCGGTTTGTATTGTTCTTGCTCTTGCAACTATGTTTGGCTGGCCACATCAACTTGACATTAAAAATGCTTTCCTTAATGGTTCACTTGAAGAAGAAGTATACATGGAGCAACCACCAGGTTTTGTTTCTCACGGGAAGTCTAGTAAGGTATGTCGGTTGTAGAAATCGTTGTATGGTCTTAAACAATCAACTCGAGCATGGTTTGGCCGATTCAGTGAGGTTGTCATCAAGTTTGGATTATCAAGATGTGGGGTCGATCATTCGGTCTTTTATCGACACACCTCCGCTAGGAAACGTTTGTTACTAATTATTTATGTTGACGATATTATCATAACAGGCGATGATCTTACAGTTATATGTGGCTTGAAGGCATGTTTACATCAGAACTTTCAAACAAAAGACTTGGGATCATTGCACTACTTTCTTGGAATTGAAGTTGCTCGTTCAGATGAAGGTATTTTTATTTCTCAGCATAAATATGCACTTGATGTGTTGACAGAAGTAGGAATGCTTGGGTGCAAACCTTGCGAGTCACCAGTGGACCCAAATGTCAAACTTTTATGAAATGAGGGGGAGCCATTAAAAGATCTAGGAAGATACAGAAGATTGGTAGGAAAGCTCAATTATCTTACGATAACTCACCCAAATATTTTCTTTGTAGTGAGTGTGGTCAGTCAATTCTTGAATTCGCCACGGAAAAGTCATTGAGATGCTATCATTCGTACCCTACAGTACATTAAGAGTGCTCCAGGGAAAGGGCTGCTATATAAAAAGAAAGGAGCAGGCATGAGCATTGTTGGCTATTCTGATGCAGATTGGGCAGGATGTCCGGATGATTGGCGGTCCACCTCTGGCTATTGTGTGTTCGTTGGCAGAAATCTCATCTCTTGGAAAAGTAAGAGACAATCAGTTGTAGCTTGTTCAAGTGCAGAATCTGAATATAGAGCTACGGCATTAATGGTATGTGAGCTAATTTGGGTGAAACATTTGCTGGAGGAATTTGGGGAAGATTGCTCTCAGCCTATGAAGTTAATATGTGATAACCAAGCAGCAATGCATATTACAACCAATCCCGTCTTCCATGAAAGGACCAAGCACATTGAAGTCAGTTGTTACTTTGTAAGGAGTAAAGTGTTAGCTGAGGAGATTGTTACGTTACATGTCAATTCAAATGATCAGTTAGCAGATCTCTTTACTAAATCCTTAAGGGGTCCTCGTGTGGAGTATATTTGTCACAAGCTGGGCACGCATGATATTTATGCTCCAGCTTGAGAGGGAGTGTTAGTAGTAGAAATATGGTAATAGAGTTATGGCAATAGAGTTATGGTAATAGAGTTATAGTAATTCTCCATTTTGGTAAGCGGAGAAATAGGAAACTTTGTATGTTATAAATAGGGCCAAATACACAATATGTATCAAGTCATTCTCTTCAATTTTGATGTCTTATTCCTTTCAACAAAATGCAGACCTACTAGTTTGGTTTGAAATATGTGCCAAAACTAAGCCATATAAAGGTAACCTAGTTGCTCATTTGCAGAAGAGCAGTAGATGCCTCCATTTTAAATACCAGAAAAACTAGAGTTGCAACTTTTGTGGTAGTATTTTGTGTCCTATGGTTCATTTTATACCCTACTTTTTGTTTCAGCCACCTAAATCTTATGGAATATGATTGCTTTGCAAGTTTGCTGATAAATAGTGTTTATCTTTTTCTTGACATAAAAGGATAAGTTTGAAGAAGAAAAACAAAGGAAAATGATCATGGTGATGTTACATAGATTATTCTATAAAAAGACAAAGATTAATCATGACAGAAAATGAGGTGCCCATCATGAAAAATGAAGGTTGAAGATGTAAACGAGCAATTAAGTTCAAAGTTTAAACAACATAGCATAGGAGGTGATATGAGCAAGGATCATTATGGGAAGAGGCTTGAATGAAGATCATGTAGGGATGAGTACTTTGCACTTCCAACTGAGCCAGTTATAAAATGGTAGGATAAAAATATCCAAATTGGCATTTCAATATTGTTAGAGTATTTCCTCCCACATGGAAAAATCACAAAGTCTAAGACCACTTAATAAAGATCCTGGGCAACTCCTCCCATTGACCAATTGGTTTTTAGGATGGAACCCCAGGATTTTTCACATGGTATCAGAGCTCAGGTTATGGGCCAATTATATTTGTTCACGTGTGACCCCACTTCATCCACGTGTGACGTTCTAATTTGTTCACGTGTGACCCTTCTTCAATTATCAAATTAGGTCACACGTGAGGGGGAGTGTTAGAGTATTTTCTCCCACATGAAAAAATCACAAAGTCTAAGACTACTTAATAAAGATCCTGGGTAACTCCTCCCATTGACCAATTGGTTTTTAGGATGGAACCCTAGGATTCTTCACAAATATTAAGTGGGCCGCCTGGTAAAGGAGGGATTTTGTGAACCCTTGCTTGTTGACAATTCCTGGACGACCATGGAAGTGGAAAGGCGAGGGGCCTTGTATCTTTATACTAGATGTGTGGGCCATCTTCTGAGATTCAAGAGTTCATGGCCAACCCATGAGAATGGGGCAAGCTATGAAGTGGAGATAGAGAATTTCATTGCTATACGTCATGAAATTTTTGGCAAGTCATGAAATCAACTTCATACCCATGAAATTGATGGATGGAGAGTTCAATGGCTATGCCATGAAAATCTAGACGAACTAATGAAATCTGTTTCGTGTCCATGAAATTGAGATACGAGGCTAGCTCATTTGGGCTTGTACTTAGGCTTGCCCAATTAGCAGTAGGGTTATTTTGTTACTTTCTTTTTAGAATTAGGATCTTAGGGGAGTATAAATACTCCTTTTGCTAAAAAACAGAAGTTCTATTGAGATTTACAAATAAATCATATTGGCTTTGCCAATTTCTCCACATTTTGCAAGTGAGGCATGTTTGCATTCCTTGGTTGCGCCAAGAATTGATTTTCTTGTCAAGGTATTTTTACTTTGTGACAAATTCCTATTCTTGTTATATCTTCAATCCCTATTATCTGCATTTCTAGTCCTTCATAGATTAGGGGTTCTGTAGGGATCTATATTCCTAGGGTTCCGCGTCAGGAGGCATCCTTAAAATCAACTGCTGGCTACAAATGTGGTTCTTCCCTAAAATCATATTACATTTTATTAGTTCCTTTTATGCACATTTATTTATTTGTCCCGTGAATTGCTTCTATGCAGATTGATGTGGATATTGGCTCCTCATCTGTAGCAAGGAGTGTCATCAGTCTTGTGCTTGGATATGTTACGAGCATTGTTGTGGATCTTGCTATTCTAATAGAGGTTTGTATGTCACTTTACTCTGCCAAAATTCCTCTTTGCAATGATGTGTTCTTCCCCGGGTGGGATCAAGATGCATTTGCTCAAGCTTTGCACTTTCTGTATTGGCAGTTCATGTAAAGCAGTAAATGGATGGACAAAATAGATACTACTATTATAGATTTTTGCTCCAAACTGTTAAAATTTGTTCTCCTCTGGTGCTATATTTGACATGATTGTTAAATTCCAGGCAGAAAAAGTTTCATATAAATATTTGTCTGTTTATATTAGCTTATTGGAACTCTGAACTCCTAAAGCACTTGGTACTTGTCCAATAGCTCTGGAGTTTGCTACTCCAGAAAGAAACTTCAGAGGAACTTTTACGAACTTAAAGTAATGTTTAACTGAACACCTGACAGCTCATATAGGCTGCTGTATCCTACAAATTATTTTGACCAAAAAAGGGACTTGGCTAAACACTCTGTTTTTTGGGGATCTGAATACGATGATAACTTTCTCAATATCTGGGTAGATGTATTATACATTACAGGTACCACTCGCTTTCCTTGTGCAACACTGATATAGCAGTTCATTCTAATATTAAGGTTTCATCTCTAAGCCTAATTCTCTTTGATTTAAGGCGAAATTTTCTGGGGCTTCCGTTCGGGTTCGTATAATACTCTCTCATTGAACAAGAATCATTACCCTGTAAGCGTAATTAGCAACTATTTGCCTTCTAATGTAAATGTATTCTTATTTGGATCTAATGGCTGTTTCCTGTTCGTTAATTTGGAAATTATATCTTAACATCTTATATGAAAATGTAGCTGGTGATATTAGAAGTCCACATTTCAAGTTTCCATGGTACTCAAATGGAAGTTTTTGATAGTGGTTAGAAACTAACCACCTTGTTATCAGGTGGGTTGGGGTGCAGGTAGACTTTTATTGAGGTTTTGCTAAATTTCATGATGTTGTACAATACCCTTGTACATAAGGTTAATTTGTTATGCATCTATATCTGAAGCTCAATTGGCAAACAATCTTTGAGCCCGTAACTACCTTGGATCCGTGGATATCATAGTTAGCTGAATGAACAGAAAAGGAACAGAAAAAGGGAAACGGAGAGAGAGGGTTCATAATTCATTTGAATGACAATTTTTAGTGTAGCTTCACCAGAAGGTATTTTCTTATGTTCTTACTAACAATGTATTGGATATATTTCTTATGCTGTTAAGTCTGCTTGCCTAGTGTCATGCTTCTGAGAATCTTGCTGATTAGATGTATGATTTATTACAAGACAAAGGGTTGATATATCTACCGTTCTATCTTGGTATTTTCAAGTGTAAATAATTGCCTATTACCATTGATCTCTCAAACTTGACCCTCTACAATCTTTTTGTTGCAGGCGAAAGAAGAGGAAGAACTCCCGGAATACATTCTTGGAACTGTGAGGCTAAATCGCGTAAGGCCAGATTCTGCTGTACCTTTGGAGGTTTAAGTTTGCACCATGTCGAAGTTGGGCAAAATTTTCTGCCAGAAAGGTCAAACTTCTAATTTCACTGGATCATCGTGATACTTTTCAAGACTGTTGGTGAACTGTAGATGGTTGCCATGTCATTCAAAGATATATCTGTTATACGACAAAGCCTGCGTGTTGTCTTGCTCCTGCGTCCGCTTTTATTCTGTTTTCTTGTATTCTGTGTAAAAATGAGAGGAGAGAAAATTTGCAGAAAAGATATTTCAAGATGCAGTATAGTGACAGTCAACTAATGTAACTAGTCGTATGGCATTTGTTAACTATACACAATTCTCATGTCTATTTCCTAACAGAACTGATCCTATCAATTACAAATCATTCTCGAGGCATTATTGTTTGACACTGTCTATAGATGGTGTACTTCGAATCTTGAATCTTTGAATGATTTTAGAAGAATACAGCAACATCATTTTCATGATTTAGCATTTTACAGTCCTGTTATTCGATTCTTTTCCTGTATATACAAGTCTATCTTTGATTTAGTTCTTTCTACTTGGTAAAATAACTTGTTTGCCTCATCAAGGTGGGTCAAGAGGTTTAGAGGCCTAAAACTAAAAATGCAATAAGAGGCTGGATATATATTTTATTTTAGATTTATTTCTCTAGTTTCTTGAGATATAAAGTTACTAACTAAATTAACATTTCATCATCAGTTGACGTTATAGCAAATCCATTTATCAAGAACTCCGTTTTGAGTCATTTTATAAATTTTACTTCAAATTTATTTATTTTATATTTGTTAAGAATTTATATATTAGAACTTCAATGTTTTCCTTCTTCTTTTCTTTTTTTGGCCTCTTTGTAAGTTTCAAATAATTAGTCATACTTTCTAATTGATATATTTAAATTCTTTTAATTTACAAAACTAAATTGAAAAACTAGTAAAATCAAAAATATTTAAAGGTTAAAGCAACGGAAATCTGTATTTGAACGTTTAATAGTAACAATATATCATTTAATGAAAAAATAGTGCTCAACCAAAATAGAATGATAGAGATAGAATAAAAGATAGACAGCTATGGGAAGAAATGAATTTTGAAACTTAAAGCACATTTTTTAATTGATAGAAGTAATATTGATGACAAATTTGGTGGAGAGAGAATTAAAAAGAAAACAATAGGATTAGATAAAACCATTGATGCCAATTTGGACAGGTAAAAAATTAGAAGATGAAAAAATAGGAAATTCAAAAAAGTAACCATAGAGTTTTTGACTAATTAGGAGAAAATAAGATTTATTAGGGAATGTGCAGCCTTTTTTGATTTTTTTTGTTAAACATAAAATTAAATCTAATGACCTTTTTATATAATTATAATTATATAATATCTAATCATAAAATTTGAAAATTTACCACCCCTGACCTCCGTATTGTAATAGGATCATTATCATTGATAGTTCTCTTTTTTTTTTTTTTGGTGCTCGGTAAGCAAGTAAGTTTTATTAAGAAATAAAATTGTATAACCACCCAATGGAAATCAAGAATTAGAGTAGTTCAAGTGGTTGAAACTAACTCTGTTCAAGTGTGAGGTCGTGGCCAATAGCTTCAAAATATAGGAGATTAACCTTTGATTTAAGCGTCTGCGCACTACATTTGCTTTTAGACTACACCCAAATATCATCCCATCGCCAAAGCCAGAAGGGCCCTTTAGCTTTGCGACAACCCTGAGTCCAGATAGTGCTTTATCTTTATTATATTTACCAACTACCTCTTTTATCTTTCGAATGTGATATTTTAGCTCTTAATTTAGCATTATTGTCACCATTATACATTACTACAAATCAGAAGAGGTATTTGAAAGAGTATCATTATATATATTACTCTTTATTCGTTGTTTGTGTCTTACATATTTTATATTGATCACATATACGAAAAATTTGATATTTAGTATAAGAATTCTCGCATTATAAAAGAAGGACGAAGGAGTGTACTCAATTGATTGATTAGTTCTTTAAAATTCTAAGGTATCAAAATATCCTACTATGGGGCCTGCTGACACTTTCTTTTCTTCGACTAATGAAAATAGTTTTTTGCAAAATACTTGAAAATATTGCATTATAATATAGCAATAGTTTCATAAATTAAGTAGCCAATTTCTATTTTAAGGATAGAGAAATGAAAATATCTAAGAACAATTTCTTGTCTTTTATTCTCATGAGCTCTATAGATATTGCTCATTTTGCTGAAATAACTTTTATACTTTTTGACTGAAAAGTATAAGTGGGAAATGATCTTGATCCGAAAATAGCCGTAGATAGCCATTATTTCTTGTGACCCAGCAACAGTAACAGAGAGAAGAGTTAGTAGTCGGTGGAAAAGAAAATAATTTCCATTCTTCTTGATAGGACAAGTAGAGTGGTTAGCTTTTAGGTGAGCAAGCAATTTAGAGCATAAAATAGATATAAGTAGTTATCTGTGATGGGTTACACTTCCATCATTGTGGACTAGTGTTAGTCCGCTAAAAAAGAAAATTTGTAATTTTTGAACCAAAATTTGTAGATTTAGTATAAAAATTTGTCAGTCTAATAGGTTAAGAACAGAATTCTTTATTACAAATAATTTTTTCAGAAGTATAAGTTTTTCTAAAGAACTTATAGATTTAAAAATTTTTTATTCTAGATCTACAAATTTTTGTATTAAACCTACGGAAGTGTATTCAAAGCTACAAATTTTTTTTAGTGTAAACTGACATTAGCCTACACTGATGGAAGTATAACTGGTCTATGATAGAAGTGTCAGCTGCAACGGTGACTATAAATTTCTCATCTTTGCACTGAGGTGTTTTGGTTAGTTTGGATTGACCTTTTGAAAAATTTTTAAATAATTTTTAGAAAAGCATTTTTATTAGACATTAAAATTTTTGATTCATAAAAAATCACTTTTGAGCTTTTCATAGAAGTTCAACTTTTTCTGAAAGTCCAGCAAAAAATTTATTACAAAAAAACTTTTCTTTTAATTGAATGGTATATACTCATAATACATCAAAAAAAATTTAAGCTTTAAAACCATTATTTTCATTTTATATATATATCATCTGTAGTAAGACAATATGTAATATATATGTAAAATCATAGGAAACTCGGACTCTACAGCATCTTGTACTGAACGATGCTAGAGCTTCTGAATCTGCATGAGGGGAAGATGTTTTACCCCTTTGCAGGCAACATCAGATGTTAATATATTTTCTTTTGATGGTTTTTAAGCGAATTCATATTTTCTTTTAAGTTTTTAATTAAACTCGTACTTTTATATCCATGTTTTGTATATTTTTATAGAATACTCTAATTTATTGAGGTTTATTAGTTTTTAATTGTAGATGACAAATTTAGTTATGAATATTCTTGACTTGACACAATTTTTTAATAATAAACGTTTATTTGAGTTTTCTTTTTAATAGTAGATGGTAAATTTACTCGAAACTAATATTTTAAAATTCATAATTGAATATTATTTTAACATCATCCATAATAGATAAGAAATCATTCTTTTTGAATTTACAGATAAATATTATCTTAAGTATTAATTAATTGACAATTAAGTTTCTATATTAAAATTAATAATATATATCTATAATAAATAAGAAGTGAAGCTTTTGAAATTCACAAATGAGTTTTCTTTTAAGCATTAATTAATTGAGTATTTAATTTTTCAATTGAAACTGATAAGATATATCCATAAAAATACGAAATAATAAAAAACAAAATAAATAATAGATAATAAATATTAAATAAGTTAATAATATAATAACTATTACCATATAAGTACTGGCGTGAAACTTTCACAAATATTGAACTTTTATATATAAAGATACATCAAACTCTAATGTTACAATGGAACTAGATATTGTGCACTCTAAACATTGTACACCACTTAGCACTTTTTACCTCACAGTAGCGTATTCAGAACTTTGTTATTATAAATTTATAATTTTTTATTATATGTTCACAACTTTTAATTATTTACAAACTGCATGTTATATGCTTATAATTTTAACACTTTATATTCAAAACTTATTTATTACTCTTATATTATATGTTGTAAAGCTTTATATTATATGTTTACAATGATAAATTATTTGTTTATGAGACTTCAATTTATATTCAAATTCTGTGAATGATTTCGGAGTTTGTAGTTAGAGGTGTTACCGATGTCCAATCGACAATTAGATTATTGTGTTATGTTTGTTGGCATAAGGAGATTAAACTCATTAAATTTCATGTTGATATGACGGCTAAATTGTAAGATCTATTGAGCGGTGTATTATGACATGCACCTTTAAGTGTAACATAATGTGGATGTATAGTATAATTTGCGTGTTACAATAGTACTCTTGCTTAGGACATAACTTGTCCTGTATGAAAATATCTTAAATCTGTTATCTAACAAAAGAAAATCATAATTTTTAGAACAACTAAATTAAATAAGATCAGGGGTTGCTTCTTGTACTAATTGGTTCAATTAACATGCAATTTCATGATTCTTGACATCATATAAGAGTTGGGTTTGGTTCAATATTATTCATCACACGACACACATCCATTCACATATCAATCTCTCTTAGTTGCACAGCTGGCCTTGGTCATTTGCAAAACACCAATAATTCTAAAGTTGCATTTCCGAGAAAATGTCATGTTATATACTTATCTCAAATTAAATTATTATAAACTCCATCACTATCATATAAAATTCAAAGTTATTCTTTTAATATCAATTGATTTTAGAATAAAAGTTGGTGTTTCTCAACTAAGATAAACATAGATTGATTAAATCGACAAAACCAATACAAAAAAAATTTTATTTTCTTAAAAATAATTTATTCTCAGACTTTTTAGCTCCACCAACCAAAGGTGAATATAGGTTGGTTAAATTGACATAACCCTTGACCTCAAGCATTTATTTTCAGCTTTAACCATCAAGCTACATACAACTATACGTGTTCTTTAGTTTTATTACTAAAATCTTATGATAAATAAGTTTTATTTTCACTAGAGTGCCGTAGTTCTCTTTTTACTCATCTTACTTCTATTTTCTCAAAAGCAGCAGCTTTTTTTTTTTTTTTCTCTCTCTCTTTTAAAAAAACTAAAAACCAAACAACATAGATATATTAGTTTTGTTTGGTTATTATAGATGCATGATAAAAAATTAAGTGGTTAATTTTAAATGAAAATAAACTAATTTGATTTGATTTGAAATATAATAAAAATTAAATTAAACTGAATCATGTTCACCTTTATTTTTCACAAGTATAAACTTGACGTCTTGACCTAGACTTATTACCGATTATTTAAGAAATTAAAACTGTGAAGCATCCAATGTTGATCGTGCAGCACTGCTCTCTCTGTGTCCCCCACCTCCCAATCAATCGATCATGACAGAAAAATTTTGGTCAATAAAGCCAGTGAAAAGCCAAGGTGAATAAGGTTTTCAAACAGAATTTATGAGTTCACTCGTATTTTTGTCAATTTTCCGATTTCTTTTTCTGTTAAGTAAATTGACGGTTAAATCAATAAGTCAAAGGGGGAACAGTTAAAAGAGATATTCACATTTATCTTAATATTTGTTTTTTCTTTTTGAAAAATACGTATTCTTAAGATATTTTGAAATTTAAAAATTTAATTTAAATTTATATATAAATATCTGACTTCAAAAATAGTTTAAGTTGTTAAAATTATCTTCTCTTAGAAGTGAGGTCTTAAATTCAAATCTTGTGGGGGTGCCCCATCTATAGTTTCTTTTTACTTTTTTTTTTTACCTTTTTTTTTTTTTTAAAACCTCACCACTAATTTAATCTTCCTCTTTTGTGATATTCGATTCGAATCTAAGTCATCACTTGTGAAAATATAATCTCAAATACTTGAACTACTTCTAATCTTTTTTTACATTATTTAATGTGATTCTATTACCAAATTAAGTGGTCGCTACTTTTAAGATCGATTCAATTTATAACACAAATCTGTCTCCCATTGTGTGCATCCATTGGATGTCATCAAGTGTTTGTAATTCAAGTAAAAGTAATAGTAATAATGGCCTAATCAAACATAAATGGGTCCAAGTGTTTTCTTCAACTATACGTTGCCTTTATTAAATTCAAATTCACTTGTTTAATTAAAATAATCCACAAATTAAACAACTAAGTTAACTGTTCACTTTATTGCTTTGCCATCTTTGTTTTTCAAAAAGATGTGTCCTAATCTGACACCACACGCACGATGGGTGCACACTTTATTCGAAGATCTGTATAGGGAATGGCTTTTTGCCTTGTATTCTCGCCCTCGTTTTGCGTTCACAAATTTTAAGGATAGTGCGGGGTCGTCTAATCGAATCAAAGTATTATTACTTTGCATGCATGGGTGCGCTTTTTTGTGCACAAGGTTGGACTAATATGAACATGGACTAGATAAAAGACACCAAACCTATTACCATCATCTTCTGCTAATATGTTGGGAAAGCAAGGTCAAAGAAGAGAGAATTGACTACTTTTCGCCAATGGGGAATTTCCAACGGAATAGCGGGCACACATACACACAGACATACACGTACAAATCAGAGTTTATATCGTGCACTTGACACATTGTGTATCTGATTAACATTATGCACTGCTGTATAATATGTGAATAGTATGTACACATATATAATATATATGTTCATAATTTTTATATTATATATTAATAATTATTATATTATATACATAAGATACACTCGTCCTCAAGTCTATCTCATAGTTACGGAAAAATTTTATGTGGACACCACACCTACCATCATCTTCAGGTAATCTGTCGGGAAAGCAAAGTCAAAGAGGAATTGACTACTTTTCCCCAATGGGGAATGTCCAACGGAATAGCGCACACACATACACACTGACACACATGTACAAACATATATAAATATGTGCATATATCTAATTCTATATATTTTTCTACTATAATAAAAAAAATCATTTTTGCTATAATACTATCCGTAGATGGATAGTAATGGTATTGTTTTAACAATTTTCAAAAAGAGGCATGATTATCTATGATATTTTATATAGTATTTTTTTAATGGCAAAGTTGTTTACTACTTTTCATATTTATCATGACAAAATTATAATTTTATGCTTATTTCTTTTTTTTTTTCTTTTTTTCTTCCCTAGTAATCAAATGATTTATTTGTTCTTTCTTTTCTTACTATTTTTGTTAATCACATATTTCAATTTTTATCTAGGGCATGGGGAATTGGGGGTTGGATTGAGGGAGGGGGAGGGGTTTGTATTTTTTTTTTTTAAAGTTTCATCTAGGGTAGAAATTGATTTGAACTTTTAATATTTTGAATTTTGGGAGCAAAAAATTTACTTGGTCAAATATTGAAAGTCATAAAACCAAATCAGGTTAGGAGAATTAGTATGAGATTTTGAACTCAAAATTTTTAATTTTTAAAACCAAAAAAATTATTTGATTGGATAATTTTACATCTACACTATTTTTCCCGCTTACTTCTCAATCAAAGTGATGTGCAGTCTTTTACTCATTTTTCTACTAATCATGCCTTTTCATTATTCAGTCCTTTACTTTTTTTCCCCCATTTTAAGTTAAAAAAATATTCTATAGGTTAGGGATGGGAATTTGTTTGGATTTTCGAGTTCAATTTTTTAATTTTTAGAGCTAAATAAAACTTGTTTGAATTTTGGATTTTAGTTTTTCAAAATCAAGCTCTGATTTTTTGTTTTTTTGTTATTTTTAAATATGTGTGTTAACCTAGCTTAAATTAAGAAAAAATACATAGATTTGTTAAAATCATATTATGTTGATTTAGACTAATTTGAACATAGATGTCAGCTTTCATATAATAGTAGAAATCAGTTTAGATTTTTGAATTTCCAATTTTAAATTTTTGAACTTCGCGAGCAAAAGAAAACTATTCAATTAGGTATTAAAAATTACAAAATCTAGTCAAAATTTAGATATTCAGGTTCGGGGCCTTCAAGTTTGTGATTTTGTCTTTTGTTAATTGTTAAATTGCGTTGTGCTACTGAGATTATATTAGAAAATATATATCAAAATTAAAGAAAAATACATAAAAAAATTTAAATTCATCTAAATCACAATTATATAAGTTCAAATAATTGTGAAATTATCTCAAATTACATTAAAGTGTTTATGAGAACAAAAAAAATCAACTTTTTAGTTCGGATCCTGTATAAATTTTACACATGGGATTTGTTGGGTTATGGCCAGTATTGCTTGGGAACCAAGATTTCTTGGAAGCCAAGTTACTTGATGTCTAAGTAGACTTGAAACAAGTTTAGGAAACCTTTTTCTAATTCTGCCTTAGTTGTATTTTTGTCATTAATTTTAACTGTCATATTATATTGTTTCTATGGCCTATAAATAGGTGCTTAGCCTATTGTAATAGTGTAAGGGAAAGAAAGATGTGAGGCAGTTAGCAGAGAGCGATTAGAGCTAGAGCAAGAGTCCATCTTTTATTCATGATCGACATTATTTTAATAAAATTCTCCTTTTATCTGTAGAGTAGGGGTAGGCTGAACCACGTAATTACGTGTCTTGAATTTCTCATTTATTTCATCTCGTTTACACCACGTTTTTCCCAACAAACTGGTATAAAGAGCTAGGATGTATGGTTGGACATCGTTGTCATGGGTGTGCGTGAAAAACACACGAAAAATTTGTTAAATTTGGTGCGTAAAGTTGTGGCAAAATTTTGGACGTGTGATAGCACGAAAAACATGAACGAAGAAGGCAAATCTGGTGTAACGCGCGCATGGGAACTTATGTGACATGTTTGACCAAAGTTGACCAAACTTTGACTTTGACTGTTGACTATTGACCAGGTTTGACTAGACCTACTCCAACGTTTTTCGACATGCTTAGTTTGTTTTTGCGCTCCGTTTTGCAAAATTTTGCTCCGAAGTTCGCGTTTTGGAATAACTACAACTTTGATCGTAGGTTTGACTTTTGACTGCATTGAACAGAGTTGACCAGAGGGGTATGCAAAGGTTTTTTGGCATGATGATTTCGATTTTGCAGCTGGTTTGACCAAATTCTATTCTAAAGTGTGTGTTTTGGAAGAGACAAAGATGAGTTTGACCTTGATGAAGTTCGAGATTGAGAAATTCGACAATAAGGGCATTTTCGGTGTTTGGAAGATCAAGTTAAAGTCTTTCATGGTCATGCAAGGGCTTTGGAAAGTGCTTGAAGAGAAGATCAAAATGGAACTGAAACCAGAGGAAAACGAGGAACTAAAGGAACAGGGCAATAAGTGCAATACACATAAGCGTTTCTAATAGTGTATTGATGGAGATAGTTGTTCGATTGGGTTGCCAATATTATGTCTAGTGGATTACCTAATTTTAAAAAAAAATTAATCAACAATAATAGCAGAATATAACAAGTAAACATCTATTACACGTGCACAATCACGTAAACAATATATATAAATAAGATGAGATGTAGCGTGTTACCCTTGATGTGTAGTATCATCGATGACGCCTCCTTATACAATTACTTGCCTCGTACTAGTCCTCTAATGGTCTTCTCCGCTATAATCAATCACCAATAGCTAGGATATAGTGTGCAATGCAGTGGGCAAGCACTAATTAGGAATTAATTGAGGTTTAGGCTAGGTAGTATGTGTTCTTGGTGTAATTGTGTGAAAATTCTGCACACACACCAAAGAGAAAATAAGTTCCTTGTTTTATCTATGTTCTCTTGGGTCTTGCCAATTGCTACTATATGTAGTACATGGCAACCCTACTAAAGATAAAGTGCTAGAAAGATTATTGTTTCCAATAATACCTCCTTATCTTCTAGAAAAGGAAATTCTCTATGGATAAGTTTTATCCAAAATATCCCACTTTACACACTATAGATATCTTTCATGTGGGCCCTGCTTATCTAATTAAGATATTTATGAGTTATATTAAGAAGACTTAGATATTTAAATCCCTTCTTAATTCTAAACTCAGATCTTAATTAAGAAATCCATCTAATTAGCCATCCTTAATTAATTACATCTAATTGGAACATGACTAGTGGAGAGACTAAAAGACATAATTACTCTTAGCTCCCAAAATGGCATCAAAGGCCATTTTGACCTCGGTCTATTTCCACCAAAAGACTAAAGTCGTACTTCAAGGATATTCACTGGGTATGTAGGAGCTTTTCACCCGCTCTGATGAGTTTTGTTTTTGATCAACCGAGTGAAATGACCAAAATGCCCCTTTATGTATACCCATAGTTAAGGCCAGTCCATACAAATACCATTACCTCCAAGACAATATCTAGAACTTCGGAATCTCTAGTCCCATATAATGATCATCCACTGGTCACGGATCTCTTGATCTAGGGAGCGGCCTACAAGTAAAATGATCAATATACCCTTGAAGGGTAATATCATTAGTACTAGATTTCTGGTGATCAGGTGGACAAATCTAAGGGGGCACTTGGACTCTATTGTTTCATCTGCATGTCCTAACTAAATTAGAATACCACACCCAACATACGAGACAAACAATCTTATCAATCAAGACCTTTCCTTATGGTACATCAAAGTATTGCACCCTAACTCAGTCAGTTCACCTACACATGTTCAAGATTAAGAGCAATGGTCACTCAGAAGCTATGAGTATCTTATCTTCTATATGTGATGGTACAGTTCCTAAAAGACATACTCACGGTAGCCCTGTCCAATATGTGACGCACACACTAGGAGCGTAGTCCAAAAAACCATCCAATGAACTAGGTAGATTACCCATTCTAGGAGACTCACCTATTATAGCCTTGTCCTAACAGAGTGCCTAACACTATTATCTGGCTATGGACCAATTTATGATATCTCTAAATCTAGACTTGGACCTACTGTGAATCCAGTCTCATTGCGCACCCAAGTCATTGCTCTATATCATTGGACCTTCATACTTTGCACCAATGCACAAATAGAGAGAATATGCTATGCAAAACTCAATCATATGAATAATATCATGAGTGTACTATGTCCAGTATCTAATAATCACCATATGTTTGTGGTCTTTAGGGCATACAATCCCAACAATAACCGATAAGGAGACAGCGGTCGAGGCCAGGAAGGCTCTGATGGATTTCTATACATCTAAGTTGCTGATGAATCGCCTTAATCTCAAGAAAAGATTGTATACCCTTAAGATGAAGTAGAGTACGCCCATAAAAGAACACCTTGATAAGTTTAATTCCAATGTCATGGAGTTGAAGAACATAGGAGTGACAATTAATTTGGAAGATCTTGCCCTTGTTTTGGTATGTTCACTATCACTCTCATATGATGACTTCGTAAACACGCAGTTGTATGAACGTGACAAGATCAACTTGAATGATGTTTGTTCAGCATTGAAGTCCAAGGATTTGAAGTAACACTTCTTGGGAAATGAAGTAGAGGCTTAGGGAGGCGGCTTTGTGAGTAGAGTAGTGAAACACAAGAAAGGGAGATCTTGGAAGAAGTCAGAACCGAGAGCAAAAGATATGACGTGTTTTGAGATAATGGCAGACACTGTAGAACAATGGCAAGACTAGTGGATTCTTGATTCTGATGGTATGTTTCACATATGTCCTAGGAGAGACTGGTTTTCTACTTATTCTATAAAAAGTGAAAAAGTCTATCTTGGGAATGACCTCACACTGGAGGTGGTTGGAACTGTCATTGTGACAGTCAAGATGTTTGATGGCATTAACAAACCTTTCGAGTGTTGGCATGTCCTTGAGCAGAAGAAAAACTTGATTTCCCTTAAGCGGTTAGATTCTTGCAGATGTAGGTTTCATTGCAAGAACGGAGTTCTTAAAATGCATAGGGGTTCCTAGTTGCTCTTGAGAAGGCTTTTGACAATAGTCTTTATGTTTTTTATGGTTGTATGGTCAAGGGTGTTAGTGCAGAAGATGGACAGAATGGTACCATTGAACAGATAGAGCTATGTGGTGATGCTCTTAGGGCTCTGGAGGATGGCAATGAAGGTTTAGTCTAGGAAGAGATACAAGGTAAATGTGTATACCGAAGTGAGCAATGCAATGTTATTGTTGAGGAGAGTGGACATGATGGAGAATTCCTTAGAAATGGAACATGTGATGAGGCTTATGCTTTGAATGCCGTGGCGGTTAGTGTGTAAAGCAAGGGTTCCATAAGAAGGTTGATGGTCTAAGGGTGGCTCAATTGAAAGGCACCGTGGGTGAAGAAATGGATTATCTTTGTGGTTCTAAGGACGAGATGGAACATGTGTGCAATGCTTTTGAGTTAAGTGGTGTTAACATCAAGGCTAAGGATGTTATGAAGGACACTCGAGGTGTTTCACTTGCGAGTAATGGGGGTAACGGGGATACGGCTCTACGAAGACGTTAGAGGGTAGTGAAGAGGTCGTTTAAACGGTTGGGAGGTATTACCTGTATGGCAGTGCAAAGTAATGAGCCTAGTTGGGGCTAGTTGGCAAAAGAGAGGAGAATTTTGGTTGGTCGGTAAGAAATGAATACGGTCCAAGGTGGAGATTTATTGGGTTATGGCCTGTATTTCTTAGACATCAAGATTGCTTGGAAGCCAAGTTATTTGATGGTTAAGTAGTCCTGAAACAAGTTTAGGAAACCTTTTCTCTAGTTCTGTCTTATTTGTATTTCTGCCATTAATTGTAGCTACCATGTTGTATTATCTCTGTCTTATAAATAGGTGCTTAGACTATTAGTTTCTATGTCTCATAAATAGGTGCTTAGCCTATTATAGTAGGTGCGAGGGAAAAAAGAGAGATGTGACATTGATAATGAATACAAGATGTACTCTCGCTCTAGCACTAATCGCTATCTACTTAGCCTATTATAATAGGTGTGAGGGAAAAAAGAGAGACGTGAGGTAGTTAGCAGATAGCGATTAGTGCTAGAGCAAGAGTACATCTTGTATTTATTATCAATGTTGTCTTAATAAAATTCTTCTTTTGTCCATGGAGTAGGTGTAGGTCGAACCACTTAATTATGTGTCTTGAATTTCTCATTTATTTCGTCTCATTTACACCACGTTCTTCCCAACAGGATTGGATTAGGTAAAATCTAAAAGAAAATTTAGATATTCCACCCCAATATTCACCCAACCCATTTGATTCCGTAAATTCTTTTCTAATTTGTAATCAATCCCATCCATATTTGTCAAAATAGTAAAAAGATAAAATCTACACCATTCTGGTTTTCATTTTTTACAAAGTGACATATAAAAATAAGTACAACTTATTTGACCTCTCAAAAGATTGCTTCACTTTTCAATAAATATTTATTAAATATTATAAGTTTATATTACAATAATATTGAGGAATATAGCCATGCCTTGCATGACATTAGCTTACTAGTACTAATAAGAAAAAACATGATACCACCATATTTTCACGCGTCAATTGGGATGTATATGAATTTTGACAATATTTAATACTTTATGATTCGGTTAAGAATCAGTTACTCCAAGCTTGACGGTAGTACGTTGAGTGACAAAGATGTGGATGATGCACATTCTTACGAAACGAACAGAGTGGAAATACATATTGTTGGGAAATTAAGACGCATAACACACACTTACGCAGCGGAATTAAAACACAAGTAACGAGGAAAGAATACGCGTTATTAAATGTGGTTCGGCCCTCTGCCTACGTCCACGAAAAACTCCACTAATAGAAAAGAGTATTACAACCCATGTAACTTTTTGCACGGAAAAAAAAGTCTAAACCCTCATCCACACAGTTCTTATAATGGTTCTATCCTCAACAGGACTAGAACAAATATAAGACACTCTCGATGCTCTCAGGCTCTCTCTCTCACCCACACCCCCCATAGGGTGTGGCCCTAAGGCACACTTCTAAGGTACACCTTATACAACTAATGCAAGAGTCCTATTTATAGAGGAGATTTCCTTGTCCTCCAAGACAAATGATTTCCTCATCTATCAATCCTACCATAATTAAGACTTTTACTATAACTAAAATTTTAATTCTCATTAAAATTCTTTCCTAATTTGTATGGGCATGGACTTTGAGCTATAACCCAACAAATTCCTCCCTTGGCGAAAAGTCTGAAGCTTCTTTGCCGCAACTGGAACCTCTTCACAGTCTTTATGCTGGAGCCCTCGCTCGACAACACTCTTCACGACAGCAGTTACCAACACATCCTAGCAGGTTTTCGGAGTCATCCCCAACATCCCTCTTCGTGCCGTCTAACCTCGACCTCTCAAGGTTGTTTGCGTCTTCCCTCGACACAAGGCATCTTGGACATGGTCTTCTCTTCCAATAGTAGCATTCTTTATTAGTCGTCTGGCCAGGACTCTAATTTGTTCAGCTACGTAGACTCTCTTCGCGACACTTCCCTCGAATCGAACCTTCTTCAACTAGTCTTCTCATCCAAACTTCTCTTCTCTAGAAATTTGTTCACTAGTCGGCTAAATATGTTTGCTCGCACAATGCTTCAAAGACTTTCGTAGAATTTCATCACCACTTCATTGTTTTACCTAATTTCAAGGCTCACCCACGATACATCAAGAAATTTGGCAAAACAGACCTCAAAAACGAACTCAGGACGTCGAAAAATGATGAGGAGACCTTCGGTCAACCCTGTCAAACCCCTGCAACCCTTCGGTCAACGCTGGTCAAACCTTCCGTTTGACTGTTTGACCACAAACTCACAAAACTTGACCTGCTTGTATCTCACAATCCGACAGTCGGATCGTTGCGAAATTTTAGCAGCTTACTCTCCTGGCGGAGATGAAAACACAGCAATAAACGGATCGTCAATCGGACTCTGGGAAGGCTGCCAAACGTGACAAGCAGATTAGGGAATTTTTTTTTACTCCTCTTCACCGTTTCTTTTTCGTTTTTCGTGCAAACCAGCGTCCTCCCTCCAACCAGGCTCTGATACCACGTGTTGGAAAATTAGGACGCATAACACACACTCACGCAGTGGAATTAAAACACAAGTAACGAGGAAAGAATACGTGCTATTAAACGTGGTTTGACCCTCTGCCTACGTCCACGAAAAACTCCACTAATAGAAAAGAGTATTACAACTCATGTGACTTTTTGCATGGAAAGAAAAGTCTAAACCCTCACCCACAGAGTTCTTATAATGGTTCTATCCTCAACAGGACTAGAACGAATATAAGACACTCTCGAAGCTCTCAGACTCTCTCTCTCACCCACACTCCCCATGGGGTGTAGCCCTAAGGCGCACTCCTAAGACACACCTTATACAACTAATGCAAGAGTCCTATTTATAGAGGAGATTTCCTTGTCCTCCAAGACAAAGGATTTCCTCATCTATCAATCTTACCATAATTAAGACTCTTACCATAATTAGAATTTTAATTCTTATTAAAATTCTTTCCTAAATTGTATGGGCTTGGACTTTGAGCCATAATCCAACACATATCTTTATTATATACTAAAAGAGAATGTAAGGGCAATTTCGTCCGCAAGTGATATTTGTAGCTCGTCAGTTGCAATATGTGTTTGTGCATTATGTTACTAAAGTTGCACAGTTTTATCTTATTGCTATAAATACCCTTGAATGAAAATTGACAAAATCTTAAATGCTTTTTGCTTAAATTACCAATTACAAACTTGTTTTGGACGCTTTAACTTAAAATCATAAGGCTGTAAGAGTCTTTCTACACAAAGCCATCAAATCTCATTATTCACCTTACATGTCTGCCCTCTATTTTTGCAGTGTTTCACGCCTTTGCATCGCAACCCATAAAAAAAATAAATTAATTAATAAAAATGAAAAGTCACAATTTAGCTGCAATAAATATAGAGAATCGTTGGGCACTAGAGAAGCTCCATTTTCCTTACTGTTTATGATGGTCGGCAAAACACCCTCGTCATTTGCCTCCTGAGCTTTATTTACAGACAATTAGCCCCCTTTTCTGGGTGGTTGTTGCTTGCTGTTAAATAAACTATTTGAATCATAGACAAATTCAATTTGATTCCAAGTACGTGGATTTTCTAAAACTTGGAAAAAACTACAACTATACATAAATGTGGCGGAGTTGTCCTCTTATAGTCAAAGGATTAGTTAACACTTTAGAGTTGAGGGTGCTTACTAGAGTAGGAGCTTTTCCGTTCGAGTTTGCCAGAATGAAGTATTTTTATTTTTAAAGTCATGATCCACATATTTGGACCCATTTCCTTTGGTATTAAAAAATTTTCTTAATTTTGGCCTAATATTTTGATAATTTTTTAACATTATTATAATATGAGAAAAATTCAAATTCTTAATGTACAAATTGTTTTACTATGATTGTATTCAAATTCTTAATATGCAAATTGTAATATTCTGATAACTCATATCTTCTAATGGAGATTAAGTTGGCACTTTCATTGCATATATGTCTAAAGAAAGAACATGACAAATGGCCATTTGACGTTAGTAACACGTGAGATTTCTTTTTTTTTTTTTTTTTTAAATATTTGCAGTTTCAGTTTTGTTGCAAATTTGATCTGTAAGGTTCTGTTGGTGTGGAATTTAAATGTGTTCCAAACGCAAAAATGATTTTCAAGTGTTTAAATATAGGAACTTAACATGTAATGTTAAAGAGTAATAATTTTTTTCTATAATTAATTTTTGTGCAATTGAATAGTATATTTTTTTAATATTTATTGGGGACCATTAAACTAATATATGTTTATACACACATATACATTGACACACACACACACACTCTGACACGCTTGCACACATACGTCTAGATTACTTCTAGATGAAGTATAACCAATATTAAAATTGATAGTGAAAAAACAAATTACTATGTGTGGGTAACATGGTCATAAATACTAGCTTGTACAATTGTATGTGTTCTATATATTTATGTATGTATGTGTGTGTGTTACAATATTATTTCTTCCACATATAAAATTCATAAAACCTATTAGCACCAAATAGTTTTAGAAAGGAACCTTATACGTTTTCACATAGTATTAGAGTTGGACCCTTGGACCAATTAGTATCTATTCACGTGCAGTCATATATTCCAACCATTGCACATTTGACCTATTTCTATTCGTCCATGTGTAACCCATTTTCTTTCACCAAACCATGTGACGCATGAAGGGAAGCAATCTCAGAATATTATTCCTTCCCATATAGAAAATTTATAAAATCCAAGACCACTTTAAAGGATTTAAGGTACTTCAAGTACTGATTATTTTAAGATCATTACTTATTACTTTTAAAATTGTAGTGAAAGTGTTAAGTATTAAAGGCAATAACTAAATAAAATCAACATATATTTACCAATATAAGCTTTTAGATGAGATGGTCACTTTGCCATAATATTAAAGTTAATTATCAAAAAGTCGTCAGTTTGAGTCCCACTTCTCTATAGAAAAAGAAGAATAAAATTTTAACAATAACTAACTTGCAACTGCAAAAAACCCATTACTTATACTTTTGATAACTGTCGTAATAACCAACAAAACCTGTCACAATAAGTGTTAAAACCATTATTATTACTTTTTAAAACCATTGCAAATGAAAAGAAATAGTTATGTAAACAAGAGATAAAACCACTGCTAAAAGTGTGAATTGCAATGGTTTTTGTTACTTTTGCAATAGGCAACTAGTATGGAATCAACCGCAACAAGATCGTCGCAAAATCATTTGTAATGGTTTATAATTTTTTTACGAACATTTTCAGGCGTTGCATAAAGTGAACAATGCGTTTGTGTTAACTATCTATATAAATTTATTTTTGCTATGTAATCATTTTATTGTTGTTTAATTTTTGTTATTGTAAATGTTACTCTGCTATTGTTAAAGATGTTTTACTTATTCAATATGTATCAAATCATTAAACCAAAGGGTAATACTCAAAGGGTAATACTCAATGACATCATGTTTTTTTCATCGTCTTCTACAGATGCGCCTCATTCACATGTCAAAGAAGAGAGAAAACAAAAGTTTCACATTGTTGACATGCCAATTAGACACACACATTACAGATGATATCTAATATGATTTTGAATTAAAAAACATGTAAATCATCTTAATACTTGATTTAATTTTCTTTTTTGGGATGACACCATCATTTAACTAAAGAGATTCTTGTTCCAAAATTATAATACATCTTTACACGATGAGAATAATCCATAATCAACTTGCTAACCCAATTCTATTAACTTCCCTAAAGTTCAAATTTAATTCCTTAAATTTGGAGAATTGAGTTGTTTACATATTTGTCCAACATGACTGAAGGAAAAAAAAAAAAAAGTTTTTGGATAGAAACTCAAATGGGATATCTTTAAAATATGGGAGTGATTAAACAATAAAAATGTGTTGAAATAAACTAAAATAAGTCACTCCTAAAACTTGGAGAGTAAATTACCCCTATAATATTTTAACTTTGATCGATATGATGCCGTTGTCCTTTATCTTTCGAATTGAACCATTTAATCCCATAATTTTATCTCCGTCATTGGCTGTTAGTCCAAATTAGAAATTCCGTCCAAGTTTTGCTGTTAAAAGCACATGACTGGCACGTGTGCTTAAATAACTTAATAAAACAAGGTTAATATCATCAAAACTTCTCAATTGTGTTTTCTCGTTTTTGGTCAATTTCTCAATCACGTTACAAGCTCTTTTTGCACATTTTTTGAAATTGATCTTTGGCTTAACCCCCAATTCACTCTTGCCATGAAATATTGCTTGTATTAAACTCGAAATAATATGATGGTTGTGGGGATGTGTTATGTTGTTGTAAAAATTGTTGGACAAATTCAACTCCATAGCACCATGAGAGAAAATCACACAAGCTTCTCAGTAGCACCCTTCAACAAGTCCCTTCCCAAAGTCCCCATCTCTATGAGTGTAGTGAGGCGCATAGTGCAAATGGTTGACTTAACAAAATGATAATCAAGAGCATAAGAATGCTCAATGTGCACTTATGCACACTAAATAGTGATTTGGAGAGCCAAGTTTAGGGTGATGGTGGAGAAATTAGGCATTGAATAGTCAGGAGATTGATGGCTGGTGCCTAAATCATTACAAACTTGTATAGCAACTCGCTTAATCTTTTTGGTCTGAGGTTAAAATGAAGCAAATGAACTCTTTCGGTGGGTGTTTTCTCACAGATGTAGAAGAGGTTGTCGAAGATCTATGGAAGAGTTAATTTTCCATCTATGGGAGGATTGTTATTACAAACAAAAGGTTAGGGTTGGGATGTGGGTAAATCTGGAGTGATAATGAAAGATATTTGAATATTTTTGGGGATTTCACAATTTTAGGAGATTGTGCTATAGATTGATCAGATAAGGCAAATTACATGGTGATTAGGTTCGTGATCCTTCACCTAAAACTAAAGAAAAGTTTTGTTAAAAACTTTCTTGTTGTTGGGGTTGGATAAATATATGAATTCTATTTTGTTCTAGTTTTTGTTTGGCTCTTTTGTGTCCGTTGTGGAAGTCTTGTTTCTTGAACTAATGGTTATAGTTGTTATTACAGTGCTGCTTTTGATGAAATTAGATATTTGAAAAAAAAAAGGAAAAAATAAAGAGCTTTAGAAGACTTTGATGAAATTAGCCTTTCTTTTTAAAATTATTCAAGCATATGTGCCAGCAATGTTCTTTTAATGAAAGAATCTGAGTGAAATTTTGAATTTGGATTAACAGCGACAACGGAGATAAAATTATGGGACTAAAGGCTTCAATTAGAAAAATAAAGGATGGCTGATTATTTCGTTAAAAGTTAAAGGATTGTAGGAGTAATTTACCTGAATTTGGAGAAAGAGATCTAAGTTTCCAAAATATACTAGAGAAGAAAACTAGGAAAGTTGTTAAAGTTGGCTTAAGAAAGTGTTTAGATTAACTTTTAAGCTAGTCAAACTTGTTTAAAGTTCAATTTAATCTAATAGATGCGTTTGTTTTATTTAAAAAAAATACTTTTCTTAAATTGCTTTAGGTAGAACTAAAAAAGCTCCTCATCCCCAACTTTTTTTTATATGCCTTTAAGTACTTTGTAAAGCAGGTTTGACCAAATCATTTACTAGTTTTTTCTTCCTTGTTTATTATATATATATATATATATATATATATATATATATATCCCAATAATATCCTTAACAAAACTAGAAACATTAACGTACAACTAGTTAGCTTTTTTCAAAGTGATGTATTATAGTGTATTTAATAATCTATATATTTATATTATATAAGTCCTAAATCAAATTATGATGTATTTTCTAAAAAAATTTAAATAATTATCTTTACATTGTATTTTAACTGATACACTATTTTTGTATCACGTCTTTAATGATCATTTTGACCATATAAGTTAGCTTTCAGTATTACTTGACCAAACAGTTAAATGCTTATTTTTATAGTTAGAACTTATACTTAAACATGCAATTGTTTAAAAATTAAAATAAAAAAGTCACTTAAAACCAAAATTGTTTTAAATAGCTTTTCCATGAACCAATCCAAATGTCCTCTTAGAAAATGAGACTATAAGGGTAAAGGGTAAAATTGGTTGGACCCCTTAATAGTTTATTTAAAGCACACAAGATCCTCCATGTTTTAAAACCCTCTTAAAATCTCCGTTTTGCTTTCTTAAAATAAAAAATAAGAGATGTATAAGTAGAAAGAGATTATGAAAGAGATAATAGAGGGAGATCTGGTACACTTTAAACAAATTAAAAAAAAAAACCTTAATCTACCTGATCTAGGATATAGAATAAGACTAGTCTATCAATGAGTAGAAATGGAAACTCTTTCTTAACTCCCTCTCTTTCTCTCTATATATCTCTATATCTATATATCTATCTCTCTCTCTCTTTCTCTCTCTCTCTCTCTATATATATATATATATGTACGTATATGTATATTATTCTTCCTTAATCATTTTGACAACTTTTTGGTAAAAAGGAGAGTCAATTATTGGTAAAGGAATTCCCAATTTTTCAGCTCGAAGTATATTACTTCGATGTTGGGCATATTCAATTGCTTGTACTATTGCTTTATTAGCAGCTTGGTTTTCAATGAAACGGGAGGGGCATTTCCCTTGTCCTCTTCCTTGGCTTTTCCCCATCCTTTGTCAGAGAAATGATTATTATCTCCTTTAATATATTATATTTCAAAATCAAAAGGGGCCAAATGAGCTTGCCATCTTGCAAACATTTGTTTTGAAACATCATGTTTAAAATTTTTATTAAACATAAATTTTGTAGCTTGACAATTAATTTTTATTAAGAACTTTTGATTATATAAATCATCTTGAAATTTTAAAACACATTTAACAATAGCCAAGATTTCTTTAGCTACACTAGCATAAATACGTTGGCTCTTATTCCATTTCCTCGAGTGAAATCTGACAAGCTATTCCTAGCTTGAGATCGGATGAATCTATTGAAGAACACCACCAAATCTAATATAAGAAGCATCAGTCTTAATAATTTTTTCTCAACAGGGATTAGCAAGCATCAAACATCGTAACTTTTGAACTTTAGATTTAATTTTTCTTACTGTCTCAGTATGTTTATCAATCCATTTGCTTGGAGATTTCTTCAGCCTACCGTATAGAATGGTTGTGTCCAAAGAAAGATTTTTATAATAAGGTGAAATATAATTTAGGCTTCCTAAAAACCTTTGTAATTGGGTTTTATCAAATATAATATCTGAAAATTTAGAAGCAAATTTAATACTTCTATTAATTGGAACAATTTGTCCATCTTCAATATTATAACTCAAAAATCTTGTTTTTGTTTGGAAAAGTAGTATTTTTGGCCTAGATATGACTAACCAATTTTGGATTATTATTTTTTTAATATGTCAAGATGTTTAAAATGTATTTCAATGTCCTTACAAAATACAATGATATCATTAATATAAATAATAATAAATTTACTAAAAGGAATAAATATATCATTCATGATATGTTGGAATTTTGAGGGTGCATTTTCAAATCAAATGGCATAACATTTCATTCAAAATGTCCTATTGGGACTGTAAAAGTAGTCTTATAACTATTTGCTTCAGCAACATAGATTTGCCAATACCTTAATTTCAAATCAAATTTAGAAAAAATTGAAACATTATGCAATCTATCCAATAAATCCTGAATTGGATATCTTATCCATTTTAATACTTTATGTAGAGATTAACTAACCTAGGAACACCTCATTCCTGTTCTGCATGCTTATTAACATAGAATCCAGTACAACTCCTTGGAGAATGTGATTTCCTTATATGGCCTTTTTCTAAAAGAGAAGCGATTTCTTTTTTACATAATTCCAGATATTCTGAATTCATTTGACATGGTCTTGTGTTAGCAGGAATTTGTTGTTCATTAAAATCTTCTTCATAAGGTAAAGAAACAATATACTTTTTTCTATTCTAGAAAGCATTTCGATGATCACTATATATTTGTAATGAAAATTAATTTATTATCATTTTTATTTTTTCTTGTAATTTGGGGTTACTTATTTTTTCTTGAATGGTCAAAATACAAATTTCTTGTTTTAGAAAATTTAACTGATTAGTTTTTTTATTTGATTAGATTAGTTATTTGATTTAACACTCTAGCAACAGGATCAACAATAAATTGGAATTTAACTTGTTGTCCTTCAAATGTTCCTATTATTCCTTTTTCAGTAATTTCCTTTATTGGAATTTTTTTTTTGGAAAAAAAGGGTTCCAAGAATAATTTGATTAGTTATATTTTTGACTAATACAAAACTGGTTGGTATACAGACCTAATCTTTACATATATAAGCTTTTGGTAGTTTGTATAATATCTCCATTCTATCTCCATTAGCTCAGCTAAGTGAGCGAGTAGTTTTGCAAAATATTTTGTAGGAATTAATTCTTCTTATATACAATTAAGATTTGCACCACTATCAACAAGTGCTATTAATTTTTGATTGAATTCTCTTCTTGTTAAGAGAGTTACGTTAACAAGCCAATCTAGGATGTTACCATTTTAATTTTCCTAAAAACAGTTCTGAGTTTTGTTCTGTTATCACCCCTTTTCCTTTATTGAAGTCCTTAATTTTAGATACTCTTTCTGTAAGAATTCCTATTTGATCTTGCAAGACAATATTTTCTTGACATTAGATTTTAATTTCCTATTTAAATTTTTTTTTCTATTTAAAGGTCTTGAATTTGAATAGGAGAAAATTTATTTTTCTTTTCTTCCATTCTTTTACGGATTTCTGAGATACAATAAGGGGTTTAATTTTTATTTTTTTTAAATAATTTTTTCTTCTTGATTGGTACTTTCTTCTTGGATTAAATCTAATATGTTACTTCTCATTTAAGAGTCTTTAACTATTGTTAATAGTTCAACTATTCCAATCCAACCTCCACCTAAGATAAAAAATTTTATAATTGAACCAAAAAGCAAATTAAGTAAATTACTGGATGATAAATTCAAAAATCTACATCTTAATGTTATATCAAAAGAATTTTCTGAAAAGATGGAAAATGATAACCATGAGATAGTTAGCAAAGATGAAATTAATAAGTTAAAATCCTATAATAGCAAATATGCTTCAAAACCTGCTAACGAAAAATATTATTATCCTAGACCTACTCCCTAAGTCATTCTCATAGAAAAATCTTTTACAGAACAATCTTGTTATGATGGAAAAACCATTTATGAATGGAATATTGATGGTATTATGGACTAACAAATTTATAATATCATACACAAAATGATAATGTATGCCAACTTTTGTAAACAATCCAGTAATAGCGATAAAACTATTGCACTTATGACAGTTGACGGATTTACTAAACAACTAAGATAGTGGTGGCAGAATTATTAAAATGAACAAGGAAGACGTATTATTCTTAATTCAATAAAACAAGAAAATGGTCCTCCTAAAGAAGATGCCGTCTATACACTGACATTAAACATTTGTGAGCACTTTAGTGGAAGATACATCATTAATATAGAAAATATTAGGACACTTTCGCAAAACCTTAGGTACCCAACTCTTACCTCATTTAGATTGTATAAGCATGTGTTTCATAGAAGGGTAATAGAATTATCTGAGGCTAGTCAAGCCCATTAGAAGTCTAGATTTATAGAAGGTCTTCCTCAATTATTTGCAAAAATAGTTAAAAGAACTGTCAAATAGGGAAAAACTCAAATAGATTATAATATGCTCAGTTGTTGGACAATAATTGGAAAATGTGTCCAAGAAAGTTTGGCTCTTTGTAATGAAATCAAACTAAATCAACAAATTAAAAACAAAACCTAATAGAGAAAAGGTAGTTAGAAAGTTTTGTGACCAATTTGGAATTGATATACCTTCTACATTTAAAGGTAACAAAACCTATAATAATTTCAAAAAAGATAAGTTTAAATCTCCTAATAACCAAAAAAGAATAGCTAGGAGAAGAATTAAGAGAGAAAAAAGGAAAGAAGAAAGAGAAAATGATGAAAAATGGACACCGCCAGTATGTTATAAATGTGGAAAGATAAGATATTACTCAAATAGATGTAGAGTTAAAAAATAATAATGAAATGAATATAAGTGAAGAATTAAAATATTCTTTGTTAAAATTATTCTCAATTCAGGCGAATGTTCTGATGATTCATCCCAATTTTGGATGATTTATATCAATTGCATTATCTAAAAACAGAAGATTTAGTTTCTTGTTCAGATAGTGAGATAGAAGGATGTTGCAATACTTGTATCAATAAAATATAAGATGAAAAAGAATAAAATTAGTATAAAATTTTGGCCCAATTTCAAGACCTCCAATTAAATGTCTTGATAAATGAGAATATTATTGAACTATTAAAACGAGTTAAAGACTCTAAAATGAAAAGTAAAATAGTAGATTTAATCCAAGAAGAAAGTACCAGCCAAGAAGAAAAAATATTATAAAAAATAAGGAGTATGCTCCTTATTGTATCTCAAAAATCCATAAAAGAATGAAAGAAAAGCAAAATAAAAATTTCAATTTAAGACCTTCAAATAGAAATAAAAAATTTGAAACAGGAAATTAAAATCTAATCTCAAGAAAATATTGTCTTGATAGATTAAATAGGAATTCTGACATAAAGACTATCTAAAATTATGAATCTCAATAAAAGAAAAGAGGTGATAACAGAGCAAAGCTCAGAATCATTTTTAGGGAAGAAATGATAACATCCTAGAAGTGGCTTGTTAAAGTAACTCTCTTAATTGGAAGAGAATTTAGGCAATAATTAATAGCACTTGTTGATAGTGGTGCAGATCTTAATTGTATCCAATAAGGATTAATTCCTACAAAATATTTTTTAAAAACTACTCATTGATAGTGGTGCAGATCTTAATTGTATCCAATAAGGATTAATTCCTACAAAATATTTTTTAAAAACTACTCACTCACTTAGCTTAGCTAGTGGAGATAGGATGGATATATTACACAAACTACAAAAGCTTATATATGTAAAGATTAGGTTTTTATACCAACTAGCTTTATACTAGTCAGAAATATGACTAATCAAATTATTCTTGGAACCGCTTTTTTTTAGAAAAATTTTCCAATAAAGGAAATTACTGAAAAAGGAATAATAGAAATATTTGAAGGACAACAAGTTAAATTCTAATTTATTGTTGATCCTGTTACTAGAATGCTAAGTCAAATAATTGATCTAATCAAAGCAAAAACTAATCATTTAAATTTTCTAAAACAAGAAATTTGTATTTTGACCATCCAAGAAAAAATAAGTAACCCCAAATTGCAAGAAAAAATAAAAATGATAATAAATCAATTTTCATTACAAATTTATAGTGATCATCCAAATGCTTTCTGGAATAGAAAAAAGCATATTGTTTGTTTACCTTATGAAGAAGATTTTAATGGGAAATAAATTTCCACTAAGGCAAGACCATGTCAAATGAATTCAGAATATTTGGAATTATGTTAAAAGGAAATCGCTTCTCTTTTAGAAAAATGCCTTATAAGGAAATCACACTTGCCATGGCGTTGTACTAGATTCTATGTTAATAAGCATGTAGGATAGGAACGAGGTGTTCCTAGATTAGTTATTAATTACAAACCTCTAAATAAAGTATTAAAATGGATAAGATATCCAATTCATAATAAAAAGGATTTATTGGATAGATTGCATAATTCTTTAATCTTTTCAAATTTTGACTTGAAAATCAGGGTATTGGCAAATCCAAGTTGTTAAAGCAGATAGATATGAGATTTCTTTTATAATCCTAATAGGACATTTAGAATGGAATGTTATGCCATTTGGTTTGAAAAATACACCCTTTGAATTCTAACATATCATGAATGATATATTTATCCCTTTTAGCGAATTTATTATTGTTTATATTGATGATATCCTTGTATTTTCTAAGGACATTGAAACACATTTTAAACATCTTGACATATTAAAGAAAATAATAATTCAAAATGGGTTAGTCATATCTAGGTTAAAAATGCTACTTTTCCAAACAAGAATAAGATTTTAGGCCATAATATTGAAGATGGACAAATTGTTTCAATTAATAGAAGTATTGAATTTACTTCTAAATTTTTAGATATTATACTTGATAAAACTCAATTACAAATGTTTTTAGGAAGCCTAAGTTATCTTTCACCTTATTATAAAAATCTTACCTTGGACACAGCCATTCTATACGATAGGCTAAAGAAATCTTTATGCGAATGGACTGATTAACATACTGAGACAATAAGAAAAATTAAATCTAACGTTTAAAATTTACCATGTTTGATGCTTGTTAATCCCAGTTGGAAAAAATTATTGAGACTGATGCTTCTATTATTGGATTTGGTGGTGTTCTTAAATAGATTCATCCCACCTCAAGACAAGAATACCTTGTCAAATTTCACTCGGGGAAGTGGAATAAAAGCCAACGTAATTATGCTACTATAGCTAAAGAAATCCTGGCTATTGTTAAATCTGTTTTAAAATTTGAAGATGATTTATATAATCAAAAGTTCTTAATAACAACTGATTGTCAAGTTGCAAAATTTATGTCCAATAAAGATTTTAAATATGATATTTCAAAACAAATGTTTGCAAGATGACAAGCTTATTTGGTCCTTTTTTATTTTGAAATACAATATATTAAAGGAGATAATAATCATCTCCTTGATTTACTTACACGTGGATATTTATGGGTTGCATCCCCCGATAGATGATGGGGGAAATATCCTTCATGTTCCAATGAAAACCAAGCTGCTAATAAAGCGATGGTACAAGTAATTGAGTATTCCCAACATCGAAGAAATATCCTTCGAGCTCAAAAATTGGGAATTCCTTTACTACCAATCAGGGATGAACCGAGAATGAAATGTTGGGAGGGGCCAAATATAAATAGGAATTATAATAACATACATTGACTAACATATGACTCCTACTTGAATTAAGAGATAAATACAATGAGATATTATAGGAAAAAAAAATCAATCCATAAATATTCTGAAATCTCATAAAACTCTTCAAAAATCTAAGCAAAGTACTGAAACGCTTAAAGAAGATGAACCTATCAAGTGCCAAGATGTTTCCATTGCTACTGCAAATGCCCTCCCAGCCTTTCAAGTCTTAAGATCTGTCTTAGCGAAAGGATGATTTATATGAAGTCTCCATAGAACTTTTGACTTTTGTGAAACAAAAATAGAAAAAATAAACTACAACGAGTTAATTGTAATTTGCAAAGATATCAATTTAAAAATAATAACTACTCTTTATGAAATTAAAATTTCCTTATTTTTTGTAGAGTATTAAATTAAATTAAATTAAGCTTCCTATTTAAACAAAATTACCGTTTACGTGTTCTATCCTCAAAATTTGAGGGGGGCTAATATAGGTTATTTATTTATAATAAAAAATTTACTTCATCAATACAATAGGAAAAAAAAAGTTGGGGGGGGGGGAGGGCGCTAGGGCCCCTCCAAACCAAAAGGTAGTTCCGTCCATGCTACCAATTGACTCTCCTTTTTACCAAAAGGTTGTCAAAATGATTGAGAAAGAAGAAGAAAAGGCAATAGAAGAAAGTAATAAAATCTCTTATGCTAGTACGCTCAATACAGAGCAGGATGATACCTTGTTATATTCATAAGGGTCACAACAGGAAATAATCCTGTATTTATCATAAAAGGATATGAAATACCAGAATGATCCTTGGTTATTCATGCAAAAATATCTGGATGACTTTGTATTGGCCATATCATATAAAGTAAGGCAGCATTATGAGAATATATTTGTTAAACCGGATACAGCAGAATTTGAACATTTTCGCAGAGATGGAAGGAACGAGATAACAGCCAAAGATTTTGCTTATAACACAATTTTTATTAAAAATATTATTAATGCTGAAGAGTGGGGTTTATCAACCCTAAAAGAATATTTTCTTCCAAATTTGAAGAATCCCATGCAATTTACTTATTGGGATTATGTGGAAGTTTTTACCAAAGTGTTCTATTTTGAAAATGAGAAGAGAAGGCACTCATGATTTATTAAAATCTTCTCTGAAGTCCTCAAAAAAGAGATACTAACATGGTTCCTAGTATGGTCGAATTATTTTGGCCAGAACCCAACAATTCTTCTTGAGCCATTTAAAGGATTTTTTGCAGAATGGCTGAATTATTCACCGAGTGTCATAAATCTTGAGAAAAATTCAACAATATGTTGAAGGATTTGCATCAATGTATTTCTTTATAGAATTCTCAATACTACAGATTGTCAAATGGACGCTGAAGGTGGGGCATACCCCACAACATCTTCCTTGTCTCAAAAAGACTTTCTTCATGAAATTCTGGCAAAAAATGGTTCAAAAAAATTCAGCCACCGGAAAACATTACTCACAAGATCAAGTTTGTCAAATTGAAGAGGCTCTTCTGAAATATAAAGGAGAAGCAAAAGGGAAAATGATCACAACTCAAATATAATCTCTATTAGAGCAATTTGCACTTCAGTTGTAGGGAAAAAATCCTAACATATCCCAAAAGGAGATTATGGTTGCTTATATGCAACAAATTAAACAACAAATGATTCAATTTGTTAAAACTAAAGAATCACCTTAAGCATTAGAAATATCAGTTGACAGTCAACAACAAGAAAATAAGTACTTGTATTTGGTGGGAAAATCACAAAAACTAGATGGATGTTATACTATTAAAGATGTGTTGGAATCAATGGAAGATGTATTAAAAAGACCATTACAATTGAACGTGAAAAAAGAGGACAATCATTCTGAAACCACCAAAGAGGAGAATTGAATAAGGAAAAAAAGATGAATATTTTAATGGAGCAAATTATAGTGGAGTTTGCAGAGATATAATACTAAAGATGAGTATTTTAATGAAGCAACTTTATAATAGAGTTTGCATGTCAAAGGACAAATAGCCTTTGCCTAGAATGGCTAAGAATCTAGCCGTTCCCAAGAATTGTAAGAATCTTGTAAGAGACTTTGTTGTAATCAACAATTACATGTAAATACTCTTTCGGATGCAAAATAGTTGAAACCGGGGAAAGTTGTACTGGATTGTGTTTTGAGTTCGTGGAATCCAAAAATTTGTCTATAAAAGGAGTCTTGTATAGTAGTTGAGCAGAGAGTTTTTAGGAGGAGTCGTGTAGAGTTTCTTTCTAAGCTTTCTTATTTTTCATATTTTGTAAACATTTTTGTGTATTTCCATTTCAATAAAATCTCTAGGCAATTCTTATGCTTCCAAGGTACTAATATTAATCCTTTCTTTTATTCTAACTTTATCAATTGTTTGTGCTTATCAGTCTAATGGCAGGCTGAGTTTCTGACGGACTGTAGTACCCTATATTATTATGAAGCATGTCTTTATCCATTTTAGACCCATGAGATAACTCTCAAATCGCTTATCCTGATATTAATAGTATCTTCAGATTAGAACTATGTTTACGCAACCACCTGTAGCCATGGCTGAAATATATAGCCAGATTCTGATTAAAGATCTATAAGTCGTGCTTGGCCCATTTATTGCCGATTTGAAATTATTGTTATGCGTTCTTGTGGGCTATATACATTGATTTAATAAGGAACTGAGCCATATATTATCGTAAAATATTTTCCATTAGCTTGTTTGGATTGGTTAAAATATAACCGAAGCTGAAGAACTACATAATGTCTACGGACTGCTGATAATATTGTGGTCTTATCGCCTAGGCCTCTGGAATATATATAAAATCCGATTAGATAGTAAAAAATTAGATATCTGGCTAAACATCGGATGTTCAGATTTTAAGTTTTTTAGATTAGGAATTTTGGCTATTTTGCTCAATAAAAAAATTTGAGTTGCTTATTAATTATTAATCAATTCAACATTATTGATTTAAGACAATAAGCAACACTAAATCATAGTAAATAAAAATATGTAAAATCAAAACATTAAATCTTTAATGTGCAAACTAGAATTCTAGAGTATTAAATTCTTAATTAATTATCAATAAGAGAAGCAAGATGGTTCAGAATGACGATAGAAAAATCAAAATTTTCCAAAATATAAAGACATTTTAGTCATAAATATCAACCAAACAAAAGGGAAAATTAATAAATATTAGATATACAAATATATTTCCACATTTATCTAACTTAGGCTTTCTTTTATTTCATGGAAAATAACTTGTTTTGGAAAGTGTTTTTCATTTGGAAAATTTTTCCTAGAAAATGTTTTCTTTGGAAATTTTTTGTTGTTGTTTTGTTGTCACAATAAAAAGTTAATTGGAAAATATTTTAAATGACACAAAAAAATATATTTACGTGCGCTGGCAGAGGGTGGCTTCGAGCCTGGCCCCCGCCCGGGGCCTCCCCGAGTTTGAGGCTTAGGGGGTAGGTCGCGGGTCTGGGGGTCGAAGCACCTGGGTTAGGGCTTGGGCTCTCAGTCCTGGGAGCCGGGAGCTGGGAGCCGGGAGCCGGGAGCCGGGGGCCAGGGCCGGGGATCGGGGGGTTGTGGTTGGGGTGCCTGAGTGCTGGGGGTCAGGTCCTGAGTACTAGAGCACCAGCCCAGGGGGGTTGAGAGATTGGGACAGGTTGGGGACGGGGCGTTGGGGTTGAGGGGTCGCGGTGGAGAGGTTTGACATTTGTGTGGAAAATATTTTTTTATTTTTAGAAAAGAAATTATTTTACAAGAAAATCACCTTTTTTTGATTGACCAGGAAAAAATTTCCATTGACTTTTTCATTTGTAGCAATCAAACACTGAAAAATAAGGAAAACATTTTCCAGGAAAATTTTTTCCACGAAACAAACGGAGCCTTAAACATGCAATTATATATACTAAACTAAATATGCACATTGTTAATTCTAGTCATGTTACTAATTCCAATTATCTAACTTATTCCCTAACTTATCCATAAATAGCTTAATTACGTTAATTAATTTCTTATTAGTTTTGTAAAATGCTTTTGTTATCTTTTTTGTTTGTATTTTTTAATGTTAATATAAAATAGAAGATGTATATTTATGTACGTGCTGAATTAGAATATTATGATAAATGGCTATATTTATTACAGGGTTGGTGTGTATGTGTGCATTCTTTTCCAGATAGTTGGAAACAATTTGGATAGAAACAAATTTTCGAATTACTATATGATATCTAATACTTTTATCGGATATCGAATTCTAATGAAATTTTTGTTATTTTATCTGTTCAAATTTGGGTTCTTTTTTCGCGGGTTCATAACCAATATTCCCACCCCTACTCTCTCCCTCTCTTCTTTTCTTTTTTGTATTTCCGGGGTTGTTTCGCCCCCTCTCTTTTGGAATTGAGAGTACAATCTTTATTTTGACATTTGTTCTTATGCTGGGGGAGCACAGGCAGGGCCTACTTTACCTGCAGTCACGGGTACTACAATGGCCTCTCTCTGAGACAATTAATGGCAAGCAAATTCAATGCTAGCAGAAAGCTTCATAAAAGCGTGCAGGTGAACACAAGAACAAAATTCATCTTGCACATCGTACAACCCTGCCAAGAAAGCAAATTTTCATCTGTACGACTAATATGAGAGAGTATTTGGTATAAGAGGATCTTAATCCTGACTAACCAAATATATAATTTAGAAACTTTCAGAATTTTTTGTTATTCGCTGTTCTTGATATATATGGGGCACAACGATATATAGCTAAGCCAATTAATATATTAATACTTTTAATATGGTTAACTGGAGTATCACCTCTTATAGAAATTGTGTAAACAAAACAAGACCAGCTCTAGAACGTAGGCTTGGCATAAAGGGGCAGATTTAGGATAAAATCAATAAATTTAGCATTCATACCTTATAGTTCTTTTTAGAGAGGCTATATTGATTTTCCTGTCTAGAGTTATCTTAACTATAGACACCCTTAACTCCCATTAATGATCTTACCCTGCGGTTCAGAACAAGGTCTGCCCATTTGGGCATAAATTACTTTGCGTAAAAGTCTATTAACTTTTACGAAGATAACAATTTTATTTCTTATATTAACTTTTACGAAAATAACAATTTTTATTGTTTATGTTTTAAATGAACTTTTTAATGCGTTACGTTATAAAAGGGGATGTCAATATTTGATGCATGCTATGTTTATTGTAAATGACATTATGCGGCACTTACATGCAAGTGTAAAAGCTAAAAATTTTGAAGGACAAAATAGGAAAATGAAGACACGATATTTCTTTTTTCTTTTTCTTTTTAATTACAAACCCCCACCCCTAATCCAGTTAATAAAATTATCACAAAGGGAAGTGGCTAATTATTCATAGATACAAAGGGAACTTTTGTCTAACTTCATTTCATATTTGCATTAGTGATACATACCCCAATAATTTTGATTAAAAAACAATATAATGTAAAGGGGTTATGTACCAATCTTCGAAATTTACAAGGGAGTAATTGATAGATTCTCAATGATCAGGATAAGTAGCTAACACAAATCATAGGGTAATAGTATTCATTTTACAAAAGTAAACAATCAATTTAATTCCCTTAGATAAAACTATATGTAGAATGAGTATTAAATGGATGGTAATCATAATTGGGACCCTTCTGGTCGGAGATTAGTGTCAGATAGTCCCACAGGGCTTTCTCAGAATGTAGCCTAGTGTGTAAAGCACAAAAATTTGGTGCCTTTTTGTGAATAAAAATGACAGAGAGGACAACAGAGAACGGAGACTCAATTCAATTTGTTTCCTAATGCGCCTATACAAGACCTACTTGCCTTGAAATAAAATGTAGGAGCGTGCAATGAGGCGTATATTTTGAGCATATAGCAAATAAGTAATCGTTGTATCCTTCCCCGTAGAACAAGTTTTAAAATCAGGCATATATACAAGGAAGTTAACAAATGTGTTAATTAGTTACTGAACTATGGCCTTTGTTTGCCAGTTGGATATTGGGTCATCAGAGATATTGCGGAACAACTCCAGAGGCTCTTGGATGAGGATATGAAAGGGGTAACCTGTGCAAGATAATTTGTTGCTTAATTGGCCTTAGCCTCCATTTAAAAAACAAATTACTAGAAATAACATTATCTAACATTCTCAAAAACATAAAAAAAAAAAAAAAAACAGAATCACAACATTATAAGAGTATGTGCGAATTGAATTCAATAATAAAATACGAGAGTATTATACTTTTCACTTAAAAAAATAATAAGCGAAATACGCCCGTGCCGAGAATGTTTAACACAAGAATTAACAGGACTAGGATTCATGGGAAGAATTTTCTTATACCATTATTAATTGGCTCATGGAAAGTAAAACTAATACATAAAATTAAAAATGTTTAAAGGGCTAAAAATGAAAATTCGAAAGCTTCATAAAGGGAAATCAAATTTGGAAAGAGACAGTGGACTATAACTACCCTATACTGTAAGCTGCTTGTTAGGGCCATGGAGAACACATGCAAGTTAAAATAGACACATTAAAAGGTCACACACCATCATTCTGGGGTCAACATCAATGCATGTATGGTAGCCATTATGGAGGACTCACCTTTTGTATCCTTCAAGGCTTCAATCACACAAAAAAAAGGTTTAGT
This sequence comes from Cordia subcordata, assembly GCA_028554755.1. Classification (NCBI taxonomy): domain Eukaryota; kingdom Viridiplantae; phylum Streptophyta; class Magnoliopsida; order Boraginales; family Cordiaceae; genus Cordia; species Cordia subcordata. The sequence continues at coordinate 14,703,501 of JAPTOF010000008.1, forward strand.
TCAAATGATAAGCAAGTGCAAAAGATCACTGCTTTTGTCACAATCCCTATGCTTATTTATTCACATCCTGCAGCGAATGTCATAAAGATATAAAAAAAAGTGAGATAGTACGATACCAATGGATGTAGACTAATCATGGTGTTCTATTTTACTTTGGATATTTACTTTTAACCTTAGAATCTACCCTTCTAAATGAAATATGCTTTAATTCGATTCGGTTATATGTAGTATTTTGTTTGTCTTACAAATACTTTCATCAAATAATTGACATAAGGGTAAGACTTGCGTCTGACTATCCAACATATTCGACTTTCATACATTTGAGACCCATCTCACCTTTCTATTTGGATGAGTTCGATTATGACAATAATCAAGAATTTTCCATGAAATGGCAAAGAAGCAAAGACGTAATAAGATAAAGCAAAACGTTAATTCAAGTCTAGGTATGGGTAAAAATCACTGGACATTTTGGTGGAATTCCAATCAAAGCGGAAGATGTGCGCAGTAGGGTTATGTATTCCTATACAATTGTAGATATCTCTTGGTTATTATCGTATATTCATGAAATTTCCTTATAATTAGAAAAAGATTATAAGAAATTTGAGATTTCAAGTCAAAATGTCATCACCTATATGCATGTGACAAATAATTTTGAATTACTTATCTATGATTTGTGTAATTAACTGATCTTCCTTTTATGGTCGACAAATTAATTTGTATTCCTATAATGAAATCAAAGTGACGAACAACAATGCAGATACATCATTTATGCCATTCATGTAAATACTTTTTTTTTTAGTGATCTTCCATCCTATAGAATTGAACCTAGGACTTCATGTTTAGGGGAGATAATCTCAACTATTTAAATTATCCCCTATTCTATACATATAAAAACTTTTAAGTATAAGAAAGGAAAGATACTTTGAAGTAACAATGAGTGTGATTTAACTGCACCATGAATGAAGAATAAAATGGAGGATTATTTATGAGGTCCATCGTGCAAGTTGCCTATAGTCTTCTTCTTTCTTGGTGATTGTGAGAGCATTATTAGGACAATATGCTATACCTATGCTAATCATCATTGACTAAAACATGAGTCTTGACCAGCGTTTATCTCACTGTAAAGTACCAAAGAAAGTATGCTACTTTTCCATGCACAACGGGATTCATGATAACTGAAGCAAGAAGCAACTTACGGCGAAAAATTTACAACGGTAACATATTACTGTGTTATTATATATACGATTGTTTCTTATTTTACGATGTCATTTAATTGATTTTGACAAGTAAAGTATTATACCCATTAAAAAAATTAATTAACGTATGTTTAAATAATAGTAGTTATTATCATTTTGAAGATTTAATCGTAAAACTTCCATGGAATATTATATATATATATATATATATATAAATTCTTTTTTTTTTCTTAAAAATATTTCAAATATGTCACCTCATCACTTAAATGACATCTTTCGTGAAAATTTTGTTGTCAATCTGTTAATGTTTAAATCAAGATTTATTTGTGAATATGAAGTATTCATAACTAGATTTGTGGTCTACCATAAAAAAATAACGTGGTGTAAAGTTCGGAATATGAAACTATATATATAAGACTTCTTCCATGAATACAAAAGTATATATAAGATTCTTTTTATTTTTAAAAAAATGTGAGGATGTAGATTAGTGTTTACATAATTATTTTTAATTTTTAAATTTGTAATGTTTAAAACAAGATTTATTGTTGAAAATTCATAACTAAATTGGATGCCTTTAATTACTAAAAACAAATAAACTTGTATAAAATAGCAAATTTCAATTAAAAAATTTCCAACTGTTGCAAAGTAGATTGAATTTCTGGTAAAAGAGACAAGAAAATGAGATAAGAACTCCATCTTTGTGATGATTATATACTGTCAAATGAAAAGGCCTTTTTGTCACTAATGGCAAACATAATCCTAATAAACTAGCAGCAGATGGTCCCATCTTGCTGCAAAAGAGAAACCCAATAATATTCTCATATCAACAAACCATAATAAGTCCCTACCTTCTTTTGTTTGCTACCTTTCTCTATTCCCCATGCATCAAAAACACCCCCCCAAAAACCAAGAACACACATGGAGTTATAATAAGGTGAAACAAAATTTTCCACAAATTGCTCTTTTCTCACCTTCTGCATCACCCACTATGATGCAAGTCCCAATGGAGATTCTCCATAAGCCTTCTCACTTGAGTCTTCTTGTTTTCGTTTTTGTTCCTTTGATTTTGTTTATGACAGTTTCTGCTGCTGTTGATCCCTTCTCTGAAGCATTATTGAGTTTGAAATCTGAGCTAGTTGATCATTCCAATAGCTTGAGTGATTGGTTTGTGCCTGCTGGGGTGAAAACTTCTGATAAAATTTATGCATGTTCTTGGTCTGGTGTGAAGTGCAATAGCAACTCCACTAGTGTGATTGGCTTAGACCTGTCTGTGAAGAATCTTGGTGGCACATTGTCAGGGAAGCAATTCAATCTCTTTGTTGACCTTGTTGATCTTAACATGAGTCACAATTCCATCTCTCAGAATCTTCCTGTTGCTATTTTCAACCACACCAGTCTAAGATCTTTAGATATCAGCAGGAACAATTTCTCTGGTCAGTTCCCAAGTGGGATTTCCAATCTTCAGCAGCTGGTTGTTCTTGATGCCTTCAGTAACAGCTTCTCAGGGCCTTTACCACCAGATGTTTCTCAAATTGAGTCACTCAAAATGCTGAATTTTGCGGGGAGTTACTTCAGTGGGCCAATCCCATCAGAGTATGGCTCCTTCAAGGGCCTTGAGTTCATCCATTTGGCTGGAAATTTCCTCAGTGGTGAAATCCCACCTGAATTGGGTAGGCTGAAAACAGTGACCCACATGGAGATTGGTTATAACATGTATGAAGGGAGCATTCCATGGCAATTGGGTAACATGAGTGAGCTTCAATATCTTGACATTGCAGGTGCCAACCTTTCTGGTCCAATACCAAAGCAGTTGAGCAATCTCACCAAGCTTGCATCACTTTTCCTCTTCAGGAATCAGCTGAGTGGACTGATTCCATGGGAGCTCAGCAGACTCATTTCTCTCAGAAGCTTGGATCTTTCTGACAATCTGCTTTCTGGACCTCTTCCTCAGAGTTTCTCAGAGCTGAAAAATCTCACACTGCTTAGTCTTATGTACAATCACTTGAGTGGCACTGTGCCTGAAGCTATTGCTAAGCTTCCACAGCTTGATACTCTGCTTATATGGAACAATTACTTCTCAGGTTCACTTCCAGAGGACTTGGGCAGATACTCAAAGCTCAAGTATGTCGATGTTTCGACGAACAATCTGGTCGGTCGCATACCGCCGGATATATGTGCAGGAGGCATGTTGCTCAAGTTAATTCTGTTTTCTAATAATTTTACAGGTGAGTTGTATCCATCTCTCTCCAACTGTTCCTCTCTCGTTCGGCTTAGACTCGAGGATAATTCATTATCAGGTGAAATATCTCTGAATTTTGGCAACCTCCCTGATTTAACGTATGTGGACCTCTCTAGAAATAGGTTTATGGGAGGGATCCCCAGTGATATTGCTCAAGCTTCCAAGCTCCAATACTTCAACCTGTCCAATAATCCAGAGCTTGGAGGCATGATTCCTGAAGATCCTTGGTCTTTACCATTTCTTCAGAACTTTTCAGCAGCCTCTTGCAGTATTTCAGGCAATCTCCCTTCATTTGGGAGTTGCAAATCTGTGTCTGATATCGATTTGAGTACGAACAATATATCAGGAATTCTCCCAGATAGCATATCCAATTGCCAGGTTCTCGTGCAAATGGACTTGTCCAACAATAATTTAACAGGTCATATACCTGTGGAACTTGCTAGCCTTCCTGCTATTACTGTCCTCGATCTCTCTCATAATATGTTCACTGGTCCACTACCACCAAATTTTGGGAACTCTTCAAGTCTAAAACTTCTTAATGTTTCGTTCAATGATATTTCGGGTTCAATCCCTCAGGAACAGACTTTTAGGATGATGGGTAGCACTTCGTTTTGTGGTAATCCTAAGCTATGTGGGGCACCACTGAGACCTTGTCATCATGGAAATGGAATGCCAAGTGAACTGGAGCTAGGAAGCAGACGAACACAGAAATTTGCCTGGGTTCTCATAACCTGTGGAGTCATAGTCTTATTTGTCACCACTGCGATTTTTGGGGTAATTTACTTCAGAAGAGGAACCAAAGGTCAGTGGAAAATGGTTTCTTTTAGTGGACTTCCTCAATTCACGGCTAGTGATGTTTTGAGGAGCTTCAACTCGGTGGAAACCATGGAATTGGTGCCACCATTACTAGGTTCGGTTAGCAAAGCAGTGCTGCCCACGGGAATAACCGTTTCAGTCAAGAAAATTGAGTGGGAACCTAAGCGGATGAGCACCATATTACAATTTCTGAGCAGGGTGGGGAATGCAAGGCACAAGAACTTAACTGCATTGCTTGGATTCTGCTACAATAGGCACCAAGCATATCTACTGTATGATTGCTTGGCTAATGGAAATGTATCTGAGAAGATTAATGTGATGATAGATTGGGTGGCCAAGTACAAGGTGATAATTGGGATTGCCAGGGGACTCTGTTTCCTTCATCATGATTGTGTTCCCGCAATTCCACATGGAGATCTGAAGGCTGATAACATACTGTTCAATGAAAATATGGAACCTCATTTGGCTGAATATGGACTCAACTCTTTGATCAAATCGGAAAATGGTTCATTGCCACCAACTGTTAATACTGAAAGAGGTACACATCCAAAACTTCTATTAGAGTTACCACTTCATCTAACATCTTACTCTTGTAGAGAGGGATTTATTGCGTTTAATTTATTGCGCTTAACAACTTTTAATCCAGATTGGGGATTGCATCAGTCATATGTAGTGCTTTTACTTGTATGACAGCCAAGTTTTCTTTTCCTTGGTTGGCGCTTCTATACAGCCAAGGATATCTCACTTCATCGTAAAAAATTTCAAAGCTATGATACTACTAGACGGATGCTGTTTCGTGATTATGAGATATCATTATGTATTGCCCTACTCCTTGACTTGCTTGCGTTTTGATTCAGTACAAGGCATTTCATCAACCTCATCAACGTTCCTTCATTCAGTAGAAAATTGAGTTCCATGTCAGTTAGTCTTTATGAATGATGATGGACCACCAAATTAAGTAAAGAAAGAGAATTTGTCTTGTATAAGATGATAATAGAGAAGCAAAGAGGTGTATGCTTTCTGTAATCGTATCATTAGCCTGGGAAAAGCCGAGATTAACTGCTGTTTCTTGTAGATCATTTGCTTCTTCCACAATTATTCATTTACTAGTAACCAATAAATATATCATCTTGTTAACGTGCAACATTCCAATTCTGTAACATAACTAAACCTCTCTCTCGCTTTCTTCCAGGGGAATTCCCCATAACCGTAAAGGAGCAACTTCACATGGATATATACAACTTTGGGAAACTCATCCTGGAAATCTTAACAAATGGTAGACTAAAGACTGCAGAAGTAACGGAACAGAGTACGCTGCAGGAGACTCTTCTCGGGGGGATTCTACATGAGAATGACATTGGTCCATCCAATTCACTGCAAGAGGATATCAAAGTGGTTCTTGAAGTTGCCTTCCTTTGTATGAGAAGCAGGCCAGAAAATAGGCCGTCAATGGAAGAGGTACTGGAGTTACTGTCAGGGCTTCAACCACAAGGGAAATAGCAGGAGCTTTGGATTTTCAGATGTATGAACATTGCTGATAAATATTGACATCTATATAGGAGTTGTTTTATAGCATGCGCCTGCCAGGAGAAATGTGAGAGTTGGTCTGTAAAGGCATATATGCATGTGTATATAATATGAAATATGAATCAACTATTACATACTTGTTCATCTTACAAAACTTGGATCAATTACTGCAAGATAAACCAAGCAAGAACCTGCATTCCTTTCCAATGGAAACAAGATCACTAAAAAAATCTCTTTTTTTTTTTTTGAAAAGACGTTGTTAAATTTTAAGAGAGAGAGAAAAAAAAAAGAGAGAACAATGCTGCGTGAAAATAATTGTTTGAGAGTGATGGAAAAACAATGATCAGAGATGTTCCAATTGTGAAATTAACGTCAGAACGATAGAAGAAAGATTTTGTGTGAATGTCGTAGATAGTGGTCACTTTGCAAGTAGCCTTATAAAATTGTTTTAAGATATATATATATATATATATATTATTTATTTTCTTTCTTTCATATTAATATTTGATATTTGATTATTACTAATTCATTTTTCTCGCTTTCTATATTCTTTGAATCATTTATATATTCTTTTTTCTAAACAAGTTTATTAGTCACAAAATAAGGATGGGCCTAGTTATTTATTCTTAGTTTACAGTGGTTTTGAAAAAAAAAAAACTAATTAATAATATAAATGTGTATATGATTATGTTAATGTGGTAAATGTGTTTTCTAATACACCTTTGAGCTTTATTAGTAGCCCTATTATGTCATATCCGATTCAGGCCGTGTGTTCATTAACTCTCGGTGGTGAGGCTTGTACGGCACTCTTTGTGTAGTTCACTACATCTTTATTGGGGCACCCATTTGCTTTTGATGGTATGTGCAACAACATATTACTCTTTGACTGGTGCTACCAGGATTGAAGGCTCGGCCGAATTCTTATTCATCTTTGTGTTCATTGGCATAACTTGGGTTATTAAGTATTTAGTAGTTGCCAAATAATTGTTATTGATATGTTATATGCTTTGTTATGAAAGTCTTCAAAAGTTTATGATTTGGGAATATTTATTTTTTTCTTTTCTTTTCTAGCATTCTGTATTAAATGTATGTTACCATTATTTTGGTATATCTAAAGTACATATTTTCTTTTCACTTTGTCGGTCTTCTACTTACTGAGATTATTGATGTGATTCCAGGATGTAACCTTAGAAAAGTCCGCAAATATAGGGGTCGTGTGTAGTAAGCGTGCAACTATGGGATTGTCCTTCCATAGGGAGGCTATCAATTGGGTCCACTTCTACGCTTCTATATGTTCTAAGAAAGCTATAAGGACTAAACTAAGTCTCTTTGTGGGATTCTAAAAGACTAGAAGAAGCAAGAAAAGAATACTAATCTAAAGACTAAGCCATTAAACTACACAGATGTGTATGTGATAGATGGATGGGAAATCAAGCTACTTAAAGGGAATTTGAACACAAATGAAGGGAATAGGGTGAATCCTACTTGTTTATGGGCTCTAATACACTCTAAGCTAGGTAGAAAGATGGAATAAAGGTGATCAAATATGCCTTAGCCTTCAAAAATCTAGCTGACTATCGTATTAACCTTAAAGGTGAGTCTATCCCTAGGTGAACCCCTAGAGTACAGCGTGGTCCTTATGACTTAAGGTTTTAATGCTAGTTAAGGAGGTATTTTAGGTAGGTTGGTTGCATCTTAACCTAGTGTTTAACTCGTTAGTTGGGTTGGGTTTAAAGCTAAGAAATATGCCATTTAAGTTCAATTAAATTACACTAATACCTATTAGCTGGGTTTAAAGCTAAACGAATGCAACTATAGTCTAAACACAGATAATGAATCAGCAATCAATCACTACCAAAAGCATTCAAAGCAATATAAGCTCATTTTCACATATGCATAAAAGATGAACTCACTAATTGCTCATATAAAAGTGAATTAGAGACCACAAAATTGCATCATAAGATGTATACATGGAAGATTTAGCAATGCATTGACCTATGGAAGCCATATCTTAGACACATAGACATGTATAAGACTATGAACATTCATTTATGAACAAGCATGCTAAAAAGATTATACACTTGTAATGAAAACACACTAATGAATCAATAATCAACTATTTCTACAAGATTTTATGGCAATTTGAGCTCATTTCAATGCATGCTATGTAACGCCCATCCTATATCAATTTTTGTGAGATTTATGTGTATTTTATAATGACTTGGGTTCACTACTACTATTATCACCAATTTAAGCATTTTGGGTTAGTTGGTTAGACTTAAGTGTGGTGGCAGACCAGTAGTTGGGCTTGGATCGTTACAAGTGGTATCAGAGCAAGGTCTAGGTGGATTCCACGCCACCTGGGGTTTTGGGCTATGGTTCTGTTTATGTTTGGGCTGCAACGAGGATATCGCGTCTTTAAGAGATGAAGTTTGTAACACCCCATCCCACATCAGTTCTTTGTGAGATTTGTGTGTACTTTATAATGGTTTGGGTTTACTGTTACTGTCATTACCAGTTTAAGTATTTTGGGTCAGTTGGTTAGGCTCAAGTGTGGTGGCAGGCCAATAGTTGGGCCTGGGTCATTACATGTTAGAAGGGAGATCTTCTAATATACTCGTGGATAAGTGGATTAGAAGCAATAAAATAGTTCATAAGTAGCATACATTGACAATCTAGTTTGCTTTCACCTAAAGAGAGCAAAACATAAGCATTCAATCAAAATCAAAGTCATAGCCCTCTTTCTTATGAGTAAAACCCTAAGTCTAGCATTCAATCATACTAGGAAATAGAGTTTTAGAGATATGAAGCACAAACAAGCTCAATATCGACAAACACTTCCATAGAAAACTTCAACAAACACTTGTTAAGCAAGAAGAAAATAGCCATTGAATCATTGAAAAACAAAGTATATGTTCCATCCTTTTTCAAATCCAAACAAAGAGGATTCAAAAGGCCATTTGATGTGTGTGTTTTTGAAATGTAAATTGCATGATTTTGAGTTTGTTGGAGTGCATGTTTTGGTGCTAATGTTGTCTATTTCGAGCTTCTGAGTGATAATTGGGTCTCATTGAGTGTTTATGTGTGGTGTATCATTTTTTATCGTTTTATGCGTTTTCTATTTTGTTTTTTTTAATAATTTTGATTAATTAGGAATTAGGAAATTAAATTCATAAGTTAGCTCGGTTAGATTAGAATTAAGATATTAAATAACTAGAATTAGGATTCTAAGAATTTTAGTTAGTTAAATTAGAGTTCACTAAATTAGTTTAGGACATAATTAATTAAGCTCTAGGGTTTTAGGCCATAGTTAGAATATTATATATGTATGTACATAATACATTAACTAATGGAGAGTATATTATATATTATATTAACTAATGACTTGAACCCTATTTTTCCTTTTCCTTTTCTTTTCTTTCTTTAGGGCACAAAAACACAACACCCATATATATATATATATATATATATATATCAACTCATCAACAAGTTGGGAGGGGAGAAAAAAAAAAGAGAGCAGTCAAGAACGAGAAAAAAAAGAGAAGCGGCGTATCGGCCCAAATTTTTCTTATTTTCGTTCCTCTTTTCAGCACCAAACACACACATAATCTCACATACAAATTCTCACACATTCACACACAAAAGGGGAATTTTTAGGGTTGATTTGGGGGTAAAAAAAGGCAAATTCCAACAAGTCTTTCTGCAGGAAAAAGTGTAGAGATTAGTCTAAAAGACTGCAGAAATAAGAGATTTTGCTTGTTCTTTTCTTTGAGTTTACTTTCTACTAATTAGGGATTTATAAATACACTATTTGTGTGCTTATTTATGCAAGTTTTGGGGCCAAAAAGAGAGCTAAATTGGTGCAGAAAAGTTGCTGTCAAATTGGATTTCATTGCTGAAAATTGGGTTGCGGAGTTGAATTTGAGCGAAATTGAAGTGGGAAGAGGTTCTAAGCTTGAGATTTAATTTATTGGACACGGAATTGATGTTTTTGATATTAAATTTCAGTTTTTCTCTCTCTTTTAGCATGTTGAACTAATTGTTTTAGGCTAGGGTTGGATTACGGATTATGTTATGGTTTAGTGTTGGATTTTGACATTTATGGATTTTGTGAGGCATGATGATTGCATAACTTGTGGAGAATTGTTGATGACTTTAATATAACATGTTTATGTGTTTGTTGAAAGTCCCAAGAGAGTTTATGCACGCTTGTTTTGAAATTGTTTATGATTATTGGTCTTGAGCTTAGCATAAAATATTGTTAATGTGTGAGCCATGATCTATTGCTTGCTAGATTTGCTAATTGTGCTTGAATAGGATTAAGATTAATTGATTCTATCCTTAGTTTGAAACACAATTAATGGGTGCGCCTTAATTAACTTGGATTAGTCAATCACTTAGGTTGTTGGTATAGTTGCAAAGCCTTAATTAGTAGGACAAAGCTATGCTCTAGAAAGGGCCCGTTTAGGGATAGGAGTGCACCTTTAATTAAGGGTAATAAGGCCAGCTAAGAAACTAAGGCACTAGAGCTATTAATTGCCTACGGTCCATAGCTAGTCCAATCACTAGCCGAACATAGGAAGTAATCTGACCCTAAGCCGTTTCCCGTTACTGAATTCTCCTGGTCGTTCCCAATTGCTTTCTTCTCATTGTTTTCCATTTACTTTTAGTTTAATTTATGCACTTTAGTTTTAATAGGATAGTTTAGAGTTCCCTTCAATTCAAAATTCGAAAAAAAAAATCTCAAAAAAATAATTTCGTTTCTACACGTAGTTAATCTAAGATACATAGGACTTAGAAACCATAGTTAGAGGCCTCCCTGAGGAGACGATACCCGTACTCTTGCACACACTACACTACCTCCGATCTGTACACTTGCGGGTTTTTTAAATCAATCATCAAGTTTTTGGCGCCGTTGCCGGGGAGGCACAGTTGGTTTCTTTGATTTGTGTGTTCTAGTTGGTTACGTGCTTTGGTATTTCTGTTATTGTTTTAGTATTAGTCTTAGTTTTCGTTGTTCTTTTTTTATTTCCGTGATCATTTTTATTTTGTTCTTACATTGTGTTTTGTTTGATTTAGCGTTTCTATTTAGTGTTACTTTTCTTTTGCAGTTTTTAGGACTTGTGGTTTATGTGCTTTAGATTTAAGTTGAAATTGCAATTTTGGGGGTTGAAAAGTTTGAAGGAGATTTTGTTTCTTTTTGTGCATGCTTGGTAGACGTTCACTTAGGCCTGACTTAGTTCCTTTTAATCCTAAACCACAGAGAATTCACCATCATCTTAGGAACTTAGAATGCAATCTAGGTGGAATGGCAGAAAATAGAAATGATCTCTCTTCTTTGTTCCCCATAATGGGAATGATAATCCTCCTTCTCCTCATTTTTCGCCTTCCGCTGTTCCACGTAATGAGAATGTTGAGCTTCCTAGGCTTCCGAATCCACGCCAAGTAGTTGATGGCATGACCCTTAGGCAATACTTTCTTCCTCATGCCTTTGAGCCGAATATGGCCATCCACCTACCGGGTTTGGGAGAGGTGAGTTTTGAGATTAAGCATGGGATATTAGCTATGCTCCCATCTTTCTATGGTAGGAGTAATGAGAGTCCCCTAGCTCATGTCACTGATTTTGTGGAGATTTGTTCTACTTTCAATTATCCAAATGTGTCTCAGAAGAATATTAGGCTCAGATTTTTCCCTTTCTCCCTCAAGGATAAAGCCAAACAATGGCTTCAATCCTTGCCCGATGGAGCCATTGCATCTTGGGATGAGCTCCAGTCCGATTCTATCAGAGATTTTATCCCATGGCTAAGAGCGCTGACCTTCGAGCTTAGATTATGACTTTCTCTCAGCATGAGTTTGAATCTTTCCATGAGACGTGGGAAAGGTATAATGATTTATTGCGTCAGTGTCCACATCATGGGTACGGTATCCACGATCTTCTGCATTATTTCTTTAGAGGTCTTACCGAGTCCCAACTCATGATAGTGAATGCCATGTTGGGTGGGGGATTCTATAGTCTGAGACCTAGTGATGCTTGGGGGATTTAGAGCGTGTTGCTGAGGATTCTTTTCAGAATATGGTGTTGGATAGGTCGAGTAGGAGTAATTCTAGGAGAGGAGTTAATGAAGTAGGCACATCCCATGATCTGCTTGTAAGGTAGAAGCATTGACCTATAAGCTTGATCAATTGATTTCTTTAGGTCTAGCACTTACACCTGGCCGTAGGGCTAATCAGCTAGTATCATCGTCTTCTCCTTCTATTGTTGAGGTATATGCCTTATGTTCTGAGTCGTCCCATGAGACCATAGCTTGCCCATTAACACCACAGTTTCCAGAATTCATTCAGGAGTAAGTTCATTCTACACAGGGGTACTTACGAGAGTATAACCTTTACTCAAACACATATAATTCGGGTTGGAGGGATAACCCTAAGTTTTCTTGGTGTAATAATCACTTTGAGTCCCCACAACCCCAAGTCCCATTCCAGCATCGGCCGCGTCCTGCTTAGTCAAATCCACCAGGTTTTTATCAAGTAAATCCATCTAAACTTCCTGGTACCCATAGAACCAGCGCCCATCTGTTCCCGTTCTTCCCACTCAGTCTAGACCTTCATTTCCTGCACCATCCTTTAGCCAGACTAGTAGCGACGATAAGTTTGATCTTCTATTACAGATGTTTCAATCACAACAGCAGCACATGGCTAAAACGGATGGCAGTTAGGTCAGTTAGCTAGTCAGTTGAGTGCTAGAGAGTTAGGTAAATTGCCTGCCCAGCCTGAGGTAAACCTTAGAGGTTAATCCAGTTCTTCCTTTAATCCCTCTTACACCACTCATGCACAAGCGAAAGTAGTCATTACACTTAGAAGTGGTAGAGTCATTGACAATGGGGTGAGAGAGAAGGAAAATTCAATTAAGTCTGCACCTAGTGTTCCTATAGAGCCTAGTAAGGTTAGAGACCATAAGAGAGAGGAGACTATTAGAGAGAGAGAGATGAGATTAGTACCCTTTCACATAGAGAGGGGAAGTAGTTCGTAGAATCTAGTGATGTCATCCCTAGAGCACCTTTTTCCAACTACGCTAGAGAAGACCAGATCTGTTGGAGACACTAGGATAAATAAGATCTTAGAGCACTTGAAAGACCTTAAGGTGAATCTTTCTCTAGTTGACGCTATTGTGTCTATTCCTGCTTATGCAAAATTCTTCAAAGATTTATGCACACGAACGCCAAAAAATTCCTACATGTCGAAAATAGTGAAGCTCACTGAAAATGTGAGTAGCATTTGCACTTTGGGCATCCCACCCAAGTTGAAAGACCCAGGAGCCTTTACTATTTTGTGTTGTATTAGAAAGACCCTGATTGATCATGCTCTTTTAGATTTAGGGTCTAGTGTAAATCTGATTCCCTACTCAATCTACTAGCGTCTAGGTTTGGGGGAGTTATTTCCCACGTATGTCACTTTGCAGTTAGCTAATAGATTCGAGCGGAGACTACGAGGTATAGTAGAGAATGTCATGGTTCAGGTTGGAGAGTTTGTATATCCAGTTGATTTCATTGTCTTATATATGGATTCTGGCCATGACGCTAAGCACTCTACACCTGTTCTCTTAGGACGCCCCTTCTTAGTTATAGCCGATGCAGTCATTCATTGTAAGTCAGGGTTACTAGAGATTAAGTTTAGGAAACTGAAGGCCACTATGAGAGTCGCGGCGGCAGTGAATAGAGTGAGTATAGGTATGGATGATGAGGAGGAGTGTTTTGCCGTTGATGTTATATATCCGTGTGTAGAGGAGCATGCCTATGAGATGTTGTTTGTTGAGGATGAGTTATCTGAGCTTGAGGCCTCTTGGAGCAGTTTGATTCTGAGTCATTTATTAGCAAGTATGAGCTTTCACATCCACTTCTGTTGACTCTAGGTCTGAGAAATTGATTGAGGTTAGTCAATCCGAGTGTCTTCCCTTAGAAGTGTCTAGTGATCCCTCTATGGTTGAGTCTTCCCCATCTTTGAAACTCAAACCCCTCCCTGTGCACTTGAAATATGCATTCTTAGGACCTGATGAGACCCTTCCTGTGATTATAGCATCTAATTTGTCGAGTGAGAATGAGGAGCGTCTTCTAAGAGTTCTTCGAAATTATAAGGAGGCTATAGGGTGGACGATTGGTGATTTAAAAGGTGTAGACCATTTGGTTTGTATGCATAGGATTCACTAGAAGAAGGTGTAGTACCTTCTCATGAGATACAAAGACGACTTAATCCATATACGAGTTAAGTTGTGAGAAAGGAGGTTATTACGCTCTTAGATGCAAGAATCATTTATCTGATCTCTGATAGCAAGTGGGTTAGTCCTGTTCAGGTAGTACCTAAAAAGTCTGCGATCACAGTGGTAGAGAATAATAAGGGTGAGCTAGTTCCTACGCGAATCCCTACGGGTTGGAGAATGTGTATAGATTATAGAAAGCTCAACTCTAGGGCTAGAAAAGATAATTTCCAATTACCCTTCCTTGACCAGATTTTGGATAGAGTAGCTGGTCACGATTATCACTACTTTTTAAATGGGTATTCAGGATACAATCAAATCCCCATGTTTCCCCAGGATCAGGAGAAAACCACCTTCACGTGCCCTTATGGTACATGATGTGTGTCATTTGTGCATGTTTGCATCTAGTTTTTGCATGTATATTTAAGGGTGTTCAGAGCATAATTGAGTGCGCTTAGCATAAAGTTTATGCATATTTGTTAATATTCGTACTTAATGTATTTAGGTGCATAAATACTATACTAAGTGTTATATTCCATGTTTTAGGAGTGTTTTGGAAGGGTTTAAGCTTATGCGAGGAAGAAATGAGCTAACGGATGAAGACTGAAAGAAAAGAAATAAAGAAGAGAGCTTTCTGATCCAGCCGGTCGACCGGCCGCTCTAGAGAACAAAAGATTTGAAGCCGGTCGAGCTCCTCAAGAAGCCGGTCGACCAGCTAGGTCGACCGGCTAGTCCAGAAAGCATCATGATTGAAGCCGGTCGAGCAAGAAAGAGGAGCCGGTCGATCGGCTGTGCGCGGAAGAAATCCTTAAAAAGCTCGTTTCAGCTCATTTTTGGGAGAGGAACTTTTATTCTTAAACCTTAATAAACCCTAACCTCGACCCACTACACAAAACACCCTAAACCATCACCTAAACCCCACACCAAGCTAGGATTGAAGCATTAAACAAAGATTTGAAGGATTTGTATGGATTTGGAAGCAAGAATTTAGGGAAGTTCTTCTTGTTCTTTCTCTATTTCTTGTAAATATGTTGCTAGATTAGGCTAGATTTAGGGTTGATTGTTGTTGTATATTAGATTAGGGCTTTGAATAATGGATTTGTGTAGATCTTTGACTCTTAATACATGTTTATTTACATAAATTTATGGCATGATTCAATATGTCTATGTGTTTGTTAAAATGCCTAAGTGAATATGCATGTGTTATTTGTGCTTCAAATGCTCTTATCTACTTATATGGGTGATGTGATTGTGCTTAATCTCAAGGCTTTGCTTAGTAGAGTAGGCTTTAGCTTTAAATCCAGCTAATAGGTTACATGCTATGCTTGGTCGAGTTTAGGTGCTAGTCCTTGGCTTTAAATCCAGCCAAGCGGATAAGTTAACCTAGACTAGAGTATCCCTCACACACATAAGTGTTGGAAAATTGAGCCTTAATGTCACGTAGTGTTTAGGTGCTAGTCCTTGGCTTTAAATCCAGCCAAGAGGATAAGTTCTAAGCACAAATTATGAGGCTAGGAGGGATTGTCCCTTAGCTTTAAATCCAGTTAACGGGTTGAACCACTAGTATTGGTTAAGAGAGCCCCCGATCAACACAACGGCAATAGAAGTCCCGAGCCTTAGATAGATATCATCTGTTCTCATAGCCCAAGTCTAGTTGCAATGCAATCGCCCTAGGTCCCCTTTCTTCTTTATTAGTGTTTCCTTCCTTAGTTTGGCTCCTTTAAGTTCCTCCATAGATTAGTTTTTATTTTCCTTTTTCCGAGCTCCTTTCATCCTAAAGTAAGTACACACACGCACGTAGCTAGTTTAAGGCACTCGAGCACATAGAGACTAAACTAAGGTAGCCTCCATGTGGATTCGACCCCGCACTTGCACACACAGTACTACACACGTCCCGTGCACTTGCGGGTCTTTTAGAGCTTCCACTCGTAACACGACATCAAGTTTTTGGCGCCGTTGCCGGGGAGGCACAGTATTGGTTCTTTGTGTGCTTTTGTGTTTGGAATTGGTTGCTTGCGTGTGCACTATTTTTACTTGTTTTCCATTTTTCAGAAAAAAAATTAAATTTTTTTTTTTAAATTAAAAAAAAAAATTTTGATTTTTGAAGAGGTTTTACTAGTGATTCATTGAATATGACCGATCCTAATGCTTCTTGGTGGTCACTTGTTTCCTCTTCCCCACCACCTGAACGTGTCCCTTATGCATGTCGCTTGTGTGGAAGTTTTATGCATCATACCGTTTTTTGTCCCCACGAGAATTCCCCACATAGGGCTAGTGCTATTAATGACCTCTATAGTCATGCAACATCTCATGCATCTTCATTTAGTAATCATGACTATAGGGATGCATATTCTTGTTATTGCAATCATTGTGGAAGCCGTGCTCATTTTCCTAGTGGTTGTCCCACCTTCCACCCTCATTCCCGATTGCATGCAATGCCCTATGGCCCTAGCAATCATATGCCCATGCATGCATCTACATCTAGCTATCATGATTCTAGGGAGCAACATCATGCATTTTCACAATGGGGTCAAGATGACTCTTTATTCAATTCACCTTCTAGTTTCGATTTTCCACCTCCAACAACTTCTTTTTCCACCCATTCTTCTCCCGAGTTTTTTGATGGTTATGTGCAAAATGATTTTCAAAATGACTACTTTTTTCACTCGGTTGAGCCCTCTTCTTTTAGGTTTTCTTCTCAAGAGGAAACACTTGACTATCTCTTATCCCTCATCCAATCTAACCAAGAACAACTTGAGAGTTTGAAGCGAGACACGAAATCTTTTGGTGTGTCCTTGGAGAGAGTGGTTGAGAGTATGCAACTCATGAGTGAGAATGATGATATATCTTTAGAACGAGTTGAAAGGATAGAGATGAGACCTAACGATGAGGTGACTAGGGGTGGAAATGATGATGTATGGGAGAGACAACTAGAAAGAGAGGTTGATGGGGAGTTAACATCTTGTAGTGAGGATGAAGATGAGCTTAATGATAACTTGGTTCTTGATGACTCTTGTGATTATGTTTTAGAGGAAGTAGTACCCTATCCTCTTAAGCTTTCAACGTCTCCCAGTGAGTCACATGAGTTTTTTCTTTCTCCTCATCCCACACATTCCATACACATGGAGGTTGACTCTTGTGTCGATAGTACTCAATTGCATTTCGAGTCGGCATTTAGGGAGTTTACCGCGCATTCTCCCCTTAAGCATTCATGCATACATGATGAAGAATTCGTTGAGTCCCCATTGCCCCCTCCATTAGTGTCTACCCTGTATGAAAAGCATGATGGCGAGATGACACCCACTAGTGATGAATGTATTGATGAATTTAAAGAGACTGTAGCTAGTGAAGGTTTAAAGTCATCCACTGGGGAAGACAAGACATCAATTTCAGAGATTTTAGATGATAAGTTTCTTGGAGTTAAGAATCATGATGTTGAAGAGAATAGCAACTCTAAGAAGACACATAAGAAAGGAATTGATGTGCTTGGAAGAATGATCTATGGGTCTCTTTGGATGTTTGATGATTCATTGATAGAAATAGAGCCCATTAAGATCGAATCCACCCTTCGTGAGGAGTTAGAACGACCTAGGCTTGATCATGTTATATCTTGTGGAGAAGAAGAGTGTAGTACATCCACCTCCTATATCGTTGTTCTTCTTCTCCAAATGTCGTTCCAACGCCCATTTCTCATTCCATTGAGTCTTCCTTTTTGGAGCTCACGTTCGTGCCTTCATGCATAGAACATTTTCATCTAGGGTTAGAAAGCACGTTTCCCATATTGCATGCATTAGACCTATCTTTGACCTATGGGGAAAGTGTGTTCCTAGCCTTTGATTATGAGAAGAAGGCATTGGGGTGGCTAACTAAAGAGCAAGCGGGACATGATTCTTCACGTTTGAGCATGCTTCATTCCACACTTGCGCATTCATTTGATATTTTAGGGTGGGATCTTGAAAAGGGGTGCATCATGCATTCATTGCCCCAGCCTTTAGTGCATGACCCTTTTCCCTCTACATTCTGTGCTTTGATGATTATTCGGCAATTTGTGCCACGCAACTTTAAACATATTTTACTCTAACATTGGCGCCCGGCTGGAGGCGTTAAATCCAGCGCTACTAGGAGGCACCCTAGGTTTGTTCATATTTTTCTTGTTTTTCTTGTATTTATTTGCTTTTGCACATAATAGATTAGATTGCTTTTGTTTATCTTACCTTTTTTATATTTTAGGATTTCTTTTGTTTATTTTCATTCTTAGTAGGTTAGATTTTTACTCCCTTACTTGTCCTTGCTCCTTTTCTTCATTTGTGCATCAATCCCTTACCCCGTGTTTACATCCTTGTTTATCATTTCAAATGTCAATGTGAGCTTGCATAGCATATCTTCTAATCTCTTCTTTGTTTTTTGAGCATTAGTGCTTTCCACAAAAGATAGAGGCTAGTAGATGATTGGATTGTCTTTGGCATTTGTGGACTACATGGAAACAAGGTTGCATCTATCCATCTTTTACTTGTCCTTATCTATCCCACTCCGCATTCCCCATATGTATTTCATGTTGATTGCTTGTCATGTGGTTTTGTGATTTTTGCTTGAGGACAAGCAAAGTTTAGGTTCGGGGGTGTGGTTGCTCATTTGTTGTTTATATCATATATGGGATAGATTGCTTGCCATATCTTATTTTTTGCTTAAAATGTGATTTATTGTTTATATCATATATGGGATAGATTGCTTGCCATATCTTATTTTTTGCTTAAAATGTGTTCAAATTTTTCAATTTTTTTTTTGCATATTTTGAGTTAGTTTATCTCCACGTTGGTTGGAGAGTTGGCTTTTGTTATTGACTTAATTGATTGGAGAAGATAAATGTGTATTGTGGGGAGTAAATGGAGTGTAGGGTATGATCTAGACTTCGAAGAGAATTCTTTTTGAAAGCTGTGGGGAGTGAGTATTTCTAAGAATGCACCTTGTAGTTTCCCAACAACTTGGTTGGAAAAAGTGTTTTTAAAGGATTGTTGATATGAGTGCCTATTCCTTGATTGGTTCTTTTAGTTTGCCTTAGCCTCTTCTTTTTCCTTTCTTTTTGTTCTAATTATGTATTGAAAAAAAAAACAAAACAAAAACGAAAAAAAAAGAGAAAAAGAGAAAAGCCAAAAGGCAACAAAAAGATTGAAAAGTGAAGTATGTTGAATAAGTGTCAAGTGACATAATGTCAATTTGACACAAGTATCTATTTTGTTTATTTTTTTGTATTGCGAATAAGGCTCTTACGTCAATGTGAGCCATTTTGATGTATCTTCTCATTCTTGTATCTTTGAGGCTAAGTGCATATTGGGAGGCCATGTTAGTTGATAGAGCATGAAGTATCAACATCCTGAGTGCGTGAGTTGGAATCCTAAGTTTGTGGTGGTTCTAGCTACTTGGTGACATTCCCAAAGAGGTGTGAGACCCCTTGTGATCAAAGGGAGGATCCGAAAAAGACTAGGGAAGCCCTTACATGAAAAGAATGACCCCTTGTATCCCTTGGATGCAAAAAGATAGCAAGTCAATGCAATTGGCAACTCTTTGAAAAGCATGAGGATAGACTTCATCTAGGCTTGCTTGAGGACAAGCAAGGGGAAGGTTTGGGGGTGTTGATGTGTGTCATTTGTGCATGTTTGCATCTAGTTTTTGCATGCATATTTAAGGGTGTTCAGAGCATAATTGAGTGTGCTTAGTATAAAGTTTATGCATATTTGTTAATATTCATACTTAATGTGTTTAGGTGCATAAATACTATACTAAGTGTTGTATTCCATGTTTTAGGAGTGTTTTGGAAGGGTTTAAGCTTATGCGAGGAAGAAATGAGCTAACAGATGAAGACCGGAAGAAAAGAAATAAAGAAGAGAGCTTTCTGATCCAGCTGGTCGACTTAGAAGAAGAGCCGGTCGACCGTCTAGGTCGACCGGCCGCTCTAGAGAACAAAAGATTTGAAGCCGGTCGAGCTCCTCAAGAAGCCGGTCGACCGGCCAGTCCAGAGAGCATCATGATTGAAGCCGGTCGAGTAAGAAAGAGGAGCCGGTCGAGTAAGAAAGAGGTCGACTGGCTGTGCGCGGAAGAAATCCTTCAAAAGCTCGTTTCAGCTCATTTTTGGGAGAGGAACTTTTATTCTTAAACCTTAATAAACCCTAACCTCGACCCACTACACAAAACACCCTAAACCATCACCTAAACCCCACACCAAGCTAGGATTGAAGCATTAAACAAAGATTTGAAGGATTTGTATGGATTTGGAAGCAAGAATTTAGGGAAGTTCTTCTTGTTCTTTCTCTATTTCTTGTAAATATGTTGCTAGATTAGGCTAGATTTAGGGTTGATTGTTGTTGTATATTAGATTAGGGCTTTGAATAATGGATTTGTGTAGATCTTTGACTCTTAATACATGTTTATTTACATAAATTTATGGCATGATTCAATATGTCTATGTGTTTGTTAAAATGCCTAAGTGAATATGCATGTGTTATTTGTGCTTCAAATGCTCTTATCTACTTATATGGGTGATGTGATTGTGCTTAATCTCAAGGCTTTGCTTAGTAGAGTAGGCTTTAGCTTTAAATCCAGCTAATAGGTTACATGCTATGCTTGGTCGAGTTTAGGTGCTAGTCCTTGGCTTTAAATCCAGCCAATCGGATAAGTTAACTTAGACTAGAGTATCCCTCACCCACGTTAGTGTTGGTTAATTGAGCCTTAATGTCACGTAGTGTTTAGGTGCTAGTCCTTGGCTTTAAATCCAGCCAAGAGGATAAGTTCTAAGCACAAATTGCGTAGGCTAGGAGGGATTGTCCCTTAGCTTTAAATCCAGTTAACGGGTTGAACCACTAGTATTGGTTAAGAGAGCCCCCGATCAACACAACGGCAATAGAAGTCCCGAGCCTTAGATAGATATCATCTGTTCGCATAGCCCAAGTCTAGTTGCAATGCAATCGCCCTAGGTCCCCCTTCTTCTTTATTAGTGTTTCCTTCCTTAGTTTGGCTCCTTTAAGTTCCTTCATACATTAGTTTTTATTTTCCTTTTTCCGAGCTCCTTTCATCCTAAAGTAAGTACACACACGCACGTAGCTAGTTTAAGGCACTCGAGCACATAGAGACTAAACTAAGGTAGCCTCCCTGTGGATTCGACCCCGCACTTGCACACACAGTACTACACACGTCCCGTGCACTTGCGGGTCTTTTAGAGCTTGCACTCGTAACACGACATCAGTACATTTGCTTATAGGAGAATGCCATTTGATCTTTGCAATGCACTTGCCACTTTTCAAAGGTGTATGATGGCCATCTTTAGTGATATGATTGAGAGGCACTTAGAGATTTTCATGGATGATTTCTCAGTCTTTGGTGTGAATTTTAATGAATGCCTTAGTCACCTGTCTTTAGTGCTAGACCGTTGTATTAAGATTAATCTTGTGCTGAGTTGGGAGAAATTACATTTTATGGTGCAGAGAGGAATAGTCTTGGGTCATGTAGTGTCTTCTGATGGTATCCAAGTTGACCCAGCCAAGGTAGAGCTTATAGAGAAGTTGCCCGTTCCTAAGATTGTTAAGGATGTGAGATCTTTCCTTGGCCATGTAGGTTTCTATCATAGGTTTATTAAGGATTTTAACCAAATTGGCCATCCATTGTCTAGGCTCTTAGCGCAAGATGTTTCATTTGTGTTTGATGAAGAGTGCACTAGAGCTTTTGTTACGCTTAAATACTTGCTATCCTCATCCCCTATCATATAGCCGCCTAATCACAGTCTTCCTTTTGAGATTATATGTGATGCATCAGATTTTGCCATAGGAGCTATATTAGGACAATGTAAGGATAGGTTGCCTCATGTGATCTACTATACTAGTAAGGCTCTAGATGAGGCTCAGAAAATTTACACCAATATTGAAAAAGAGCTTTTAGCAGTAGTGTTCTCCCTTGATAAGTTTCGATCATACATTCTAAGGTCTAAGGTCATAGTTTACACTGATCATGCGACTTTGAGGTATCTGTCGTCTAAGTGTGAATCTAAACCCCGCTTGATTAAATGGATGCTCATTTTGTAGGAATTTGACATAGAGATTGGAGATAAAAAGGGTAGTGAGAATTTAGTTGGTGATCATTTGTCCCATCTTATTCATGAGTCCCCTAGTGATTCCATCCCTTTTCGTGAGTCATTTCTGGACGAACAATTGTTTGTTGTCTCACATCACACACCTTGGTATGCGCATATAGTAAATTATCTTGTCACAGGTTAGTTGCCACATCATTGGGATAAGAGAGAAAAGGATAGGTTTTATTCATAGGTTAGGCATTTCTTTTGGGAAGATCCTTTTCTCTTTAAGGTGTGTAGGGATTAGGTAATTCGTAGGTGTGTTCCGGAGAGCGAGTTTGAAAGTATTTTGAATATGTGTCACGGTAAGACATGTGGAGGTCACTTTGGAGGAAAGAAAATTGCAGCTAAAGTCTTGTAAAGTGGATTCTTTTGGCCCACACTCTTTAGAGATGCCTAGGAATTTAGTAAAAAGTGTGTTCAATGTCAAAAAAACTGGCTCTATTTCTAGGAGAAATATGATGCCCCTTTCCCCTATTCTTGTGTGTGAACTTTTTGATGTTTGGGGAATTGATTTCATGGGTCCATTCCTACCTTCATTTGGGTATCTATACATCTTAGTGGCTGTTGACTATGTGTCTAAGTGGGTTGAGACGATTCCTACTCGAACCAATGACCACAAGGTTATGGTGAAATTCATTCGACAGCACATGTTTTCTAGGTTTGGGGTATCGCGAGTCTTGATCAGTGATGGAGGAAAGCACTTTCTCCACAGGACACTTGAGGCTTTACTCAGAAAATATTCAGTCACTCATAAGATTGCTACCTCGTATCACCCTCAGACAAATGGATAGGTTGAAGTTTCAAATAGGGAGGTCAAGTCCATTCTAGAAAAGACGGTTAGGCCTGATAGGAAAGATTGGTCTTGTAGATTGAGTGATGCATTGTGGGCCTACCGTACTGCGTACAAGACCCCTATAGGTATGTCTTCATATAGGTTAGTGTATGGGAAGACCTGCCATCTACCTGTCGAGTTAGAACATAGAGCATATTGGGCTATTAAGCTTTAAATTTTGACTTGTCTGCTGCAGGTGAGAAAAGAAAGTTTGACTTAGTTGAGCTGGAGGAATTAAGATATGAGGTGTACGAAAGTGCCAAGCTTTATAAAGAGAGAAGGAAGAAAATGCATGATAGGCATATCCTTAGGAAATCTTTCTCTCCTACTAACAAAGTTTGGTTGTTTAATTTTAGATTGAAGCTCTTTCTAGGTAAACTAAGAAGTCGATGGGATGGTCCGTACGAGATCATTGAAGCCTACCCTTCTGGAGCAATAAAGATCAAAGACTTAAAGGACGGACAAGTTTTGACTGTGAATAGACAGCGCCTGAAGCATTCATTTGACCTGAGCATGGCTAGAGTGGAGTCCATCGAGCTTCAGGAGCCTTCGTATGACACTTGATTAATGGAGCTTACCTGGCTGACGGCATGATGGTTAGCGCTACTAGGAGGCAACCTGGATTTTGGTAATTTCGTTCTTTTCCTTTTGTTTTTATGTATTTGTCTTTTTCTTTTCCTTTTAATAGCTAGAGCTTTGTTCCCATTCTTTGCATTCCCCTTCTCCATTTTTACATACATCCTTGTTTTTATTTGTAATGTCAATGCGGACTTGCATGGCATATGTTTACTAATCTTGTGTGCTTTTTGAGTATTTGAGTATTGATGAGAAACAGGTTAGTAAATGATTGGAATTTCATTGGCATTTGTGAAGTCATACGAACACAAGGTTGGATCTTTCCATCCTCACGGCCTTATTTTTCTACCCTTTCCAAACTTCCCATATGTATGCTTTATCGTTTGTTTGTTTGCACGGTTGATTGCAATTTGCTTGAGGACAAGCAAAGTTTAGGTTTGGGGGTGTGGGAGTTCTTTTTGTTTTTCATCTTTGACATAAAGGGTAGATTTGCATGGTTTTGCTCAAAATGGTGAATTTTTTTTTTTGATTTTTTGTGTATAGAGTTGTTTATCTCTTTGTTGATTAGAGAGTTGGCTCTTGTTAATTGACTCAATTAATTGGCTAAGATGAGGTAGTATTGTGGGGAGTGAATAGAATGGAGGGAGAACTAGGACTTTGAAGAGAATCTTTTTGAAAACTATGGGGAGTGAGCACTTCTAAGAATACACGTTGTAGTTGCCCCACAACTTGGTTGGCAAAAGTGTTTTTAGGAGGGTTGTTGATGTGAGTGTCCCCTTACTTGTGTGGTTCTTTTAGTGTACCATAGCCTTTTTTTTTTTTCTTTTCGTTGTGTTGATGATATTCATTGAAAACAATCCAAAAAAAATTGGAAAATGCAAAAATGAAAAAAAAAAATGGAAAAAAAGTGAAAAATTAGAAAAAGCCAAATGACAAGAAAAAAAAATGAAGTATGTTGAATAAGTGTCAAATGACACAATGTCAATTTGACACATGTTTAGTTCTCTTTCTTTGATTTTCCGTTTGAAGTGGTTGGCGAAACCCAAGTTAGTATGCCCTAGGGGGGTTTCTTCCCCTAGTACCCTAAGCCTTAGGTGGCTGGGATGTGCTGGTTGAAAGCTCACTACACAGGGGCCCTAATCACTGAGAACGTCGTTTCGTTGTATCGTGAATAAGGCTTTTACGCCAATTGTGAGCCATTGTGATATAATTCTCCCTTTTCCTTGTATCTTTGGGCTAAGAGTATGTTAGGAGGCCACGTTAGTTATGGGGGCACGAAATATCAGCTTATCGGGTGCGTGAGTTGGAATCCTGGGTTTGTGGTGGTTCTAGCTACTTGGTAAGTTCTCGAGAGGTGTGAGAACCCTTGTGATTGAGAGGAGGATCCAAAAAAGGCTTGGAGATCCCTTTTATGATAAGGAATAACCCCTTCATGCTCCTTAGATTCGTCAAGATAGCAAGTCAATACTTTTGGCAACCCTTTGAGCATCATGATATAAGCTTAAGAGTAATCTTACTTGGGGACAAGTAAGGAGAAGGTTTGGGGATGTTGATGTGTGTGTTTTTGAAGTGTAAATTGCATGATTTTGAGTGTGTTTGAGTGCGTGTTTTGGTGCTAATGTTGTCTATTTCGAGCTTCTGAGTGATTATAAGGTCTCATTGAGTGTTTATGTGTGGTATATCATTTTTTATTGTTTTATACATTTTTTATTTTATTTTCATTTTTTATAATAATTTTGATTAATTAGGAATTAGGAAATTAAATTCATAAGTTAGCTCGGTTAGATTAGAATTAAGATATTAAATAATTAGAATTAGGATTCTAGGAATTTTAGTTAGTTAAATTAGAGTTCACTAAATTAGTTCAGGACATAATTAATTAAGCTCTAGGGTTTTAGGCCATAGTTAGAATATTATATATGTATGTACATAATACAAAAGCTAACGGAGAGTATATTACATATTATATTAACTAATGACTTGAACCCTACTTTTTCTTTTCCTTTTCTTTTCTTTCTTTAGGGCTAAAAAACACAGCACGCATATATATATATATATATATATATATATATATATATATATATATATATCAACTCATAAACAAGTTGGGAGGGGAGAAAAAAAAGTGAGCAGCCAAGAACGAGAAAAAAAAGAGAAGCGCCGCATCAGCCCAAATTTTTCTTATTTTCATCCCTCTTTTCGGCACCAAACACACACATAATCTCACATACATACTCTCACACATTCACACACAAAAGGGGAATTTTTAGGCTTGATTTGGAGGTAAAAAAAGGCAAATTCCAGCAAGTCTTTCTGCAAGAAAAAGTGCAGATTAGTCCAAAAAGCTACAAAAACAAGAGATTTTGCTTGTTCTTTTCTTTGAATTTACTTTCTACTAATTAGGGCTTTATAAATACACTATTTGTATGTTTATTTCTGCAGGTTTTGCGGCTATTTTGGGGCTAAAAAGAGAGCTAAATTGGTGCAGAAAAGTTGCTGTCAAGTTGGATTTCATTGCTGAAAATTGCGTTTCGGAGTTGAATTTGAGCGAAATTGAAACGAGAAGAGGTTCTAAGCTTGAGATTTAATTTATTGGACATGGAATTGATGTTTTTGATATTAAATTTCAGTTTTTCTCTCTCTTTTAGCATGTTGAACTAATTGTTTTAGGCTAGGGTTGGATTACGGATTATGTTATGACTTAGTGTTGGATTTTGACTTTTATGGATTTTGTGAGGCATGATGATTGCATAACTTGTGGAGAATTGTTGATGACTTTAATATAATATGTTTATGTGTTTGTTGAAAGTCCCAAGCGAGTTTATGCATGCTTGTTTTGAAATTGTTTATGATTATTGGTCTTGAGCTTAGCATGAAACATTGTTAATGTGTAAGCCATGATCTAATACTTGCTAGATTTGCTAATTGTGCTTGAATAGGCTTAAGATTAATTGGTTCTATCCTTAGTTTGAAACACAATTAATGGGTGCGCCTTAATCAACTTGGATTAGTCAATCACTTAGGTTGTTGGTATAGTTGCCTTAATTAGTAAGACAAACCTATGATCTAGAAAGGGCCCGTTTAGGGATAGGAGTGCACCTTTAATTAAGGGTAATAAGGCTAGTTAAGAAACTAAGGCACTAGAGCTATTGATTGCATACGGTCCATAGTTAGTTCAATTACCAGTCGAACAAAGGAAGTAATCCGACCCTAGGTTATTTCCCATTACCGAATTCCCCTAGTCGTTCCCAATTGCTTTCTTCTCATTGTTTTCCATTTACTTTTAGTTTAATTTATGCACTTTAGTTTTAATAGGATAGTTTAGAGTTTCCTTCAATTCAAAATTCGAAAAAAAAAAATCTCAAAAAAATAATTTCGTTTTTACACGTAGTTAATCTATGATATATAGGACTTAGAAACCATAGCAAGAGGCTTCCCTGAGGAAACGATACCCGTGCTCTTGCATGCATTACACTAATTTCAATCCGTGCACTTGCGAATTTTTAAAGCAATCATCACCATTCAACAAGTATTCGTCACCCCAAGCTATTCAATCATTGATACAAGCAAGAAAAAAAACAAAAGTTAAGGAACTTTCCTAAGCTCTTGCTAAGCCCTTCTTGTACTAAGCTTGCAATCCTTAATCCATAGATGTTCAAACCTCTTTAAAGTAGCTTGAAAATGATATAAATGTGTGTGAATTAAAGCATGGAAGAAGGGAATCGAAGATGGGAAAAAAATAGGGAGAAGAAAGAGAAAGGCATATAGCCTCATCTCTTCTCTCTTTCTTGCTCTAAAAGTGTAATTATTCCCCCAAAAAATTGCTCAAATACACTTTTAGTGTAAGCTGCCCGTTCTTTCTTTTTAGGCTCATTTGACTTCCTTTGACTTGGCTCTACTTACAGCTTGCTTGGCTTAGTTTATTTCCAGCTTTAGCTTCCCTTCCTTAAGCTCCTTTAGCTTCTAGCTTTGGCTCAAAATCAGCTCATAAAAGCCCCTAGCTCCGTTTTTCAGCTGCAATCACAAAATCCTTAAAACTTAGCTTATTGAAGCTTAGTTTGGCTAAGGTAGTGGCAGTGTTTCGTGCACGTGTTTGAGCTTATGCTTAGTTGCTGATGGTAAGAGATAGACAGAGGTGTGTGTGGTTAACTTAAGAGCTTGGAGAGAATAATGGCTGCTGCTGCTCTTAGCTTTTGCTCGTGAGAGAGCTTGTGTGTACAAGCAGCTGCTAAATGCTTATCAACTTGAGCATCTCTTCTAGCTGATGTGGTGCGATGAAGACAAGGCTGAGGTGTTTGGCTTTTGCGTTGTGTGTGTGTGGAGCTGCGTGCAAGCTCTTATCGAGCTGGGTGCTGCAGCGAGCTAAAGTGAGAGAGAGAGAGAGAGAGAGAGAGCTTCGCGTGCTGCTCTTTAGCAGCTCTTGTGAGAGAAGTTGGGAGAAAGAAAGGGCTGCTGAGCTGGTTGCTGATGGGCGCTGATTCAAGGAGCTTTTCATGAGGGAGTGGTTAGGGGCTTAGGTGTTTTGCTGCCGATGAAGATGCCTGATCAGGCTTGAGCTGGGGCTGTGAGTGTGTGGTTTGTGCGAGATAGCTCTGGGTTAGAGAGAGGGTGCTTTAGCTTGTGTCGAAAAGGAGCTGCTGCTACTTCAATTCGTAAGCTGCTTGTGAGATTGAAGGAGTGAGAGAGATTTTATCTTGAGCTTTTAGTGTGTGGTGTGGGTGAGGAGCTGATATGTTTGAGACACACAGAGAAGAGGTGCTTAGAAGCTGAAATTGTGTGGCTGTTGCTATGCGTGAAACTTTGCTGATCTTTCTTTGTGCGTGGGGGGAGCTGTAAGCTTTTGCACGTGCAGCGAAAGAAAGAAAAGGACTGTGTGTAGTCAATAAATAAATAAATAAATACATATATACATACATAGATATATATATATACATGTACTTGTATATATAAGAACCTAATCTAAACTATATTATAACCTAAAAATTAAGTCTATTACTAATATACTGAGACACACTATATATTACTACTAAAATAATACCATTAAGGCTACTAATATACTAATATACTATACTAGACTAATACTAATTTAAATAATATTATTATCGAAAATACTATAAACCTACTACTATACTAAGTAACTAGTTAACTAGTATTAAAATAAGTTAACCTAGAAAAGAAAACAAAAAGGTAACAAAAAAATGACATTCACGCACAAGCAAAACTTTTAAGCTCTTCAAACAATCAATTTTAACACCAAAGCATATAATTTACACTTATCAAGATACCTCAAAGCTCATCAAGAAGTCATAATGCACATACACATCTCATGCGCTTCATATCCTCAACCATGCATAACACAAGCTTAACCATGCAATTTCACTATTATCAAGACATGTAAACATGCCTTCCTCATATTCAATCATGCGTACGATACTCATTCTTTGCTCAAGACTCTACTCTATTATACTATAAGCTCACAGTTAAGCACACACGCATCTTAGAAGCATATAACAAGGCACTAAATGAGCAAGAATGCACTAAAGCACTTCAAATGCAAATATCTCCATTTCATGCACTAAATAGGTCTTACAAGCACTCAAGAAACCCTAATTGCTATTAATATGCATACACAAGGCCATAATAAACACAAGTAATCAAGGATACTTCAACACCCCCAAACCTTCTCTTTACTTGTCCCCAAGCAAGCTTAAAACCGTAGTTTATCTCCAAGTTGCTAAAAAGGGTTTCTAAAGGTATTGACTTGCTATCTTGTAGAATCTAAGGACTATGAAGGGGTCATTCCTCTTGTAAAAGAGATCTCTAAGTCTTTTTTGTATCCTCCTCTCGATCACAAGGGGCCTCACACCTCTCGGGAAGTTCCCAAGTAACTAGAATCGCCACAAACCTAGGATTTCAACTCACACACCTGGGATGTTGATACTTCGTGCCCTATCAATTAACATGGCCTCTCAGATATGCATTTATCCCTCAAAGATATAAGAAAGAGAAGAGTACATCACAATGGCTCACAAATGACGCAAGAGCCTTATCCAAAACACATGAGAGAACAAAAGAGATACTTGTGTCAAATTGTCTTTGGCTTTTTTCATAACAATTATTCATAACACTTTACTTCTTTCAACTTTTTATTGCCTTTTGGCTTTTTTCACTTCTTTTTAGTTTTTCTTTTCCATTTTTTTTCAATTCTTTTCCATTTCTTTGCATTTTTTTTTGATACATAACATAAAGCAAAAGAAAAGGAAAAGAAAGAGCTAAGGCATATTAAGAAAACCAATCAAGAAAGGGAGACTTATATCAACAACCCTTTAAAAACACTTTTTCCAACCAAGTTGTGGGGCAACTACAACGTGCATTCTTAGAAGTGTTCATTCCCCACAGTTTTTCAAAAGGATTCTCTTCAAAGTCCTAGTTCTCCCTCCACTCCATTCACTCCCCATAATACAACATCATCTTCTCCAATCAATTAAATTAATAAACAAGAGCCAACACTCCAATGAAAAAAGGGATAAACGACTCTATATGCATATGAAAACACAAAAATAGAAAGGATTTACCCATTTTTAGCACAAACACACAATCAAAGCACTAAAAAAGCCAATGAAAGCACAATAAGTTTTGGCTACCATTTACAAGCCATGAATCAACATTTAATTCCTACACTCCTAAACCTAAATTTTGCTTGTTCTTAAGCAAATAGCATATAAGCATATCAAGCAAATAACATGTAGCATGTAAGGGGAATCTGGAAAGGGTAGATAGAAAAAGAAAGAGATGGAAAGATACAACCTTGTTTGCATGAAGAACTTCGATGCCAATGAATCTGAATAGCTACTAATCCTATTTCTCAACAAAGCACAAACGCTCAAAGAAAGATTAGTAACCATTGCCATGCGTTCCCGTATTAGCATCAACAAATGATATATAAGGTGTAATGAAAGGGGCTTCAAAGGATATGGGGATGATACTTGAAACATGGGAAAGAAAAACAAATGAGACGATGTAAAAGGAAAGGAAAGAAAATACCAAAATTGTAATCTAGGTTGCCTCCTAGTAGCACTAACCATTATGCCATCAGCCAAGCAAGCTCAATCATCAAAACTATTTAGAGTAGCATCGCTAGATTTAATGCCCCTAGCCAGGTGCCAATGTTAGAGTAAGAAATGTTTAAAGTTTTGCGGCAAAAATTGCCTGATAATTATTAAAGCACAGAAGATAAAAGGAAAAGGATCATGCACCATAGAATAGAGCAAAGATAAAACTATGCATGCCTTTTCTAAGTAATCCCACCTTGAAGTATGAAATAAAAACATGTGCTCTAATGTGAAGGGATCATGCACAAATGCAAAGGATCATGCCTCGTTTACTCATTGACCAACCACCCTACAGCCTTCTTACCATGACCAAAGGCTAAGAACACACCCTCCCATGGGTCAATGAAACGTCCAATGCATGCAGTGCGAGAAGTGAATGCTCTAATCCTAAATGAAAATACTCCATATACAAAGGAACAAATGTGAGATCTAAAGAGGGAAGCTTAACGGAATGGGAAAGGGGAATAGGGATGACATTCAAAGAAAGAGGATCAAAGGAAAGAGACATGGAAATTCTATACTTTTCCTCTCTATGGGATATAGCAAGATCAATTAAGTCGCTTTAACCCCTCACAAGGGATGGACTTGATCTTTATGGGTTCACTCCTAAGGGAAGGTTCATGTTTATCTAAAAGCGATTAACCTCATCAAGCAATTTCCTATCATAGAGGGTAGAAGAAGGCTCTAATAATGACTTATTGAATACACCCAAAGACCCAAAGATCAATATTTCGAGTTCATCAATTTCTTCTCTGATTGTCTTCTTAGAGTGGCTATTTTCCTCAACACAACAATCTATAACTCCAAGAGACTTATCATGCCTAGAATTTGAAATTGATGCTATTTTCTCCCCAGTTAATGACTTTGATTCAACACTAGCTAAGTACTCATCGAATACTTCTACAATTTCAACACTAGTGGTCATTACTTCACAATCATGCTCTACACAAAAGGTAAACATGGATGGAAGGGATAAAGGGCACACAAATGATGCCGGATCATGCATGCATGTATGCTCGAGGAGGTATGCACATCTAACTCCCTAGATATAGACCTAGAATGCAAATGAGTGCTATGAACATCAAAATCATCCTCCAAGTGTGTGTAGGGTGTAAGAAGGGAAGAGAAAATAGGTTCACTTGACTCAATGGGAGGATAAGATAGCACTTGCTCTAGAACATACCCAAAGTCATCATCAAGAACCAAATTACTATCAAACTCATCCTCTTTCTCACTACATGAAGTTTACTCTCTATCAACCTATCTCTCTCTCTTAATTACATTCTCCAACAGATCATCATTTCACCACTAATCGCCTCATCCATAGGCCTCACTCCCATCCTATCAACCTGGTCTAATGGTCTCTCAACACTCTCAACGAGTTGCACATTCTCAATTACCCTATTTAGACTCTTGACTAGATGGGACATATGTTTCTTCATCCTTCTTAGTCTCTCTTGATTAGATTGAATCCCTTGGGTATTGAGAAAGCATTGGGATTGGGATTGCTCAACCAATTGCTCTAAAGATGTGGACCTATAGGAAGGGGGCTCAATCGAGTGGCAATAGTAATCATTTTAAAAATCATTTTAGCACAACCACCAAAAAACTCAGAAGGAGGGTTGGTGGGAAAAAATGGTGTGGGAGGTGGATTCTCAAGATAAGGAGGTACGTGGTAAGAAGAGTCATCTTGACCCCAAGATGAATATGCATGATATGGCTCCTTATAATCATGGTAACAAGATATAGATGTACGCAAGGGCATATGATTACTAAGGGCACTCTTGGGCTTTGCAAGATAATAAGGATCGGAATAGAGAATAAGGCAATAATGAATGTCGTGGTTACTGACGTACGTCATTTGTGTATGCTTGTATATAATGTTTCCATACACTTTTTAAGGTGTTTTGAGCATAACTAAGTGCATTTAAGGTTGCATTTGTGCACAATTAGTCATATTTACACATGTAGATGTCAAAATGCATAAATGCTATACTAAGTGCCTTATTTTGTGTTTTAGACGCATTTTGGGATAAGGCATTGAGCTTAAAATGATGATGCTTAGATCAAATAGGAAATATAGGGTTGATTTTAAGGAGAAGAAATGAAGAAAAAGCCATTTGGAAGCTCCCAGACAAAGAACAAAGTAACCAGGTGAAATCGAGCACAATTGGAGTAGAATTTGGAGTTTGCATCCATAGAGGGCATGGAAAAAGCTTGGACATGTCTATGGGGACAAGAAAATGAAGAAAAATGGTGTTAGAGGTCCTTGAAAACTACACGAGGCAATAGAAAAAAATCGTGTGTAAATCGGAGCCAAAATAAGCAAGTTATGAGCATTTTAGCTATCATAGCCGGTTGAACTTTGCCGAAGGTCAGCTAACTGACTTGGGAGACTGACCATGACCAAAGAACTCTCAATTTAGGCTGGTTTCACTTATTCTAGGGCCAGGAGTCCGACAAGGTTATAAATGAGGTTAGACCATTTTGAGAAGAGGAACTTCATTTTCTTTCATACCTCGTCCACCCAAACCCTAATCCCATGCAATAAACACCCACACACACCTTATAAACATCTAAACAAGCTAGTATTGAAGCATTTAACAAGGGATTGAAGAGATTGAAGTGGGTTTAAATACGGGTTTGAAGGGGATTTTCTTATTCCTTTTCTTAGTCTTGTAAATATACGCTGAAATTGAGTCAGATCTATGGTTGATAGATTTTGTATATTAGATTATGGATTTGAATAAAGGATTTGTGTGTATTTTTGGCTCTTAATACGTGATTGTTTACATAAATCTATGAAATGATTTAATTTGTCTATGTATTGAAAATCAAATATGTCTATATGTTTTTTAAAATGCTGACGTGAATATACATATGTTATTTGTATTTCAAATGCTTTTATCTACTTATATGGGTGATGATTGATTGTTCTTAATTCGTTTCTTTGCTTAGTAGAGTGGGCTTTTGCTTTAAATCCAGCTAATAAATCACATGCTATGCTTAGTCGAGTTTATGTGACCTAGTCTTTAGCTTTAAACCTAGCTAATAGGTTAGGCCCAAACTAGAGTATCCATCACCTACATCAGTGTTGATTAGTTGAACCTTAATGTCACAGAGTGTTTACATGCTAACCCTTAGCTTTAAACCCAACTAAGAGGATAATTTCTAAGCATGGATTGCGTAGGCTAAGAGAGATTAACCTTTAGCTTTAAACCCAACTAATAAGTTGAACCACTAGTATTAGTTAAGAAAACTCTAATCAATACAATGATAATAAAAGTCCCGAGCCCTAGATAGATCTAATCTATTATCATTGCCCAAGCTTAGTTGTAACTCAATCACCCTAGATCTTCTTCTACCTTTGTAGGCTTCATTTCTTAGGCTTGGTACCTTTAGTTCCTTCGTAGTTTAGGTTTAATTTTTATTGTCATGAGCTCCCATCCATCCCAAAAAGACTAAAAATACTGTAAACACGCATGTAGCTAGTTTTAGGCACTCGAGCACATAGAGACTGAACTACGGTAGCCTTCGTGTGGAAAAATGACCTTGTAGTTGCACACTTCACTACACACGACCTATGCACTTGCGGGTTTAAACATATCAAGTTTTTTGCACCGTTGCTGGGAAGGCACGTTATTGGTTCTTTGTGTGTTCTTGTGTTTTTGATTGGTTGCTTGTGTGTTGTCTTATTTTTATTGCTTTCTTTTATTTGAAAAACCAAAAAAAATTGAAAAATCTTGAAAAATCCAAAAAAATGAAAAAAATTTGAAAATAAAAAAATTCTTGAATTGTGAAGAGGTTTACTTGTGCTCTTTGGATATGGATAATTCTAACGCTTCTTGATGCTCACTTGTATCCTCTTCCATATCTCATGTTTACACTCTTAATACTTGTCTCTTATGTGGTAGTTGTAAGCATCAGGCGATTTGTTGTCCCCCTGCATGTAAAAATCCCCAATCTTAAGCCAATCCAAGTCATGATCCCTATAATTATGCACCATTCATGTATCTCCATCTAGTTATCATTATTATAGGGAGCTATATCATGCATATTCGTCTTGGGATCAAGATGACTCTTTATGTTATCCATCTCTTAGTTTTGAATATCCACCTCACACTGTCTTTTCTCACCTACTCTTCCTTTGAGTTTTTTTATGGTTATGCCTATAGTAATCCTACTCATGATGCTTACCATTTTCATTTAGATGAACTCTCTTCCTTTAGGTCTCTTTTGTATGATGAAAAGTTTGAACAAATCCAAACCCCTAGCCTGTAAAAATGCTCAACTTCTCTAAGTAAACCATGAAAGACTAGAGAGCATGATGTAAGAAACCAATTATCTAGTCGAGTGCTTGAAGAGAGAGGTTAAAAGTGTTGGGATACCATTTCACCGGGTTGATGGGATGGGAGTGAGACAAATAGATGAGTTGACCAGAGGTGGAAATGATGATGTTTGGGAGAAAGAAAGAGAGAAAGATTAATGGAGAGTTCATATCTTGTATTGAGGAAAAAGATGAGTGATGTGTTCGTTTTGTGTGTTTATGTATTGCATGTATATACTTGTTTTGAGGTGTTTTGAGCTTCATTTAATGTAGTAATATAGCATTTAGGTCATACTTGTGCATATTAGGGTTTACATATTCATAGTTGAAGTTAGGACTTAAATGCTACACTAATGCATATTTGTTCCTTGTTTTAGGTGCGATAATTGGAGTTTAATTAAGGGTGCTTGGAGTGTGGAACAAAGAAAATGGTGTTTCGGACATAAAGGAACAAAAAAGTGCATTTGGAAGTAGTCGGGCGAAGGAAAGAGCGACCAAGGTAAAACCGAACGCAACGTGAGCCAAATTTGGAGCTTGTAACCAAAAAGGACATGGACAAATTTTGGACATATTTTAGGGTACAAAAGATGGCTTGGAAGATCCCCCAAAGTGGTATGAAGCCATAGAAAAAATGGTGCGCGAATTGGAGCCAAAATGAGAGAGATATGAGCCTTTTATTGTCAAGATCGGTCGACTTCCTATCTAGGCCGGTCGACCTACTCGGTCGACCCGCTAGGTTGACCTTCCAGATCAGAATCTAGGCCAATTTTGGCTAATTAGCTTAGCACAAAAGCCAGTCGAACGGCTGGGCCCCTGGCTGGATGCAATTTCAGCTCTATTTAAGCCATTTTTCTGCCATTTTTTAAAGAGAAGACCAACCAAAACAAGCACCCATTTCCCTAAACCCAAAATCCACCAAAAATCGCTTCACACTCTCACTTCTAAACACATTTAACACTTGGAATCAAGGATCCAAGAGGATCAAACACTAGGATTTGGGATATAGCTCGTGGATTGTAAAGTTTGGCAATGGATAAAAGGGTATCTTTCTTTTATCCTAAGTCTAATTATGTGTTATTAGAGCTATGTGGGGTGCTTATATCTTGTATTTATCGATTGATTACTACTTTTTGTTAATGAGAACTTGATAGATTTATGTATATATGCTTTATGATTAGGGTTTCAAAGGCCATTTTACATACATGTCTATGTGTTTGTTGAATGCCTCAATGAAGTTGCATATGTATATTAAAGTCTATTATGCTATTAACCATCTCTAAATCTATAGACCATCTCTAAATCATTATGCTAGCATGTCTATGTGTTTGTGTGATGATTACATGAAGTGGGTATGCTTATATACATGTCTATGTGTGTGTTTGCATACTTAATAGCATGAATAGCTTTTATTGCATACATGTCGGGTCCTATAGCTTAAATTGGTATAATCTAAGCATGTCTATGTGTTTAGTAGTAGAATATTCTAGAGTATTCTCAAATGCCATGCCCTAGGTATGTAAGCCTTGTGCTTAAATGTCAATACCTACTATTGTGATGCGATCGATGGTGCATAAATTAGTAACTAGCCTAGGTTGAGTCCTCTTCGGCTTTAAATCCAGTCAATAGGAGTCCGCATAGGTTTAGTTGACCTTAGTTCACTTAGAAAGGCTAGTTAGTCCACCCTAACACCCTAGGTTCATAAGGACCACGCCGTAGCTCTAAGTGGGGCGAAGCTTAAGGATGGACTCGTACCGAGTCCGAGGGTCAGATTGGGGAAATCATTAGTGGTCTAAGTGCTAGGGTTAGATCAATCTACACTCACCTAGAACCATATTGGCTAGCCCTAATTCCTATGTCATAAAGACCACGCTGTACTATTAGGCATCGCCATCTAGGGA
Source organism: Cordia subcordata (assembly GCA_028554755.1). NCBI lineage: Eukaryota > Viridiplantae > Streptophyta > Magnoliopsida > Boraginales > Cordiaceae > Cordia > Cordia subcordata. The sequence goes on from JAPTOF010000008.1 coordinate 14,740,394, forward strand.
TGGACCCATACTGAGGCTTAGGGTACCAATTAGAAGGCTAATTATATGTCTAGATTAGAGCACTTAGTATAATCTATCAACCTTAGAAAGACATAATAATCACCATAAACAAGACGTAATTACCTTAGTCCCCTATTTCTGATGTTTGAATCCCCTTAGATACTTGATTCCCCCATCACATACACACACATATTTTATTTCTCGCCTTCAGATTAGGTTTATCTTTTCTGAGCTCCCTTTAAACAAAAAACCCGAAAACATCATAGTTTAGGGACCCAACACGTAGCTCTTAGGACGAACATAGCTTAGGACACCATACACATTAGGCTTCCTTGTGGATTTGACCACGTACTCGCACACACCGTACTACACACTACCCGTGCACTTGCGGGCTATTTAGGCTTGTGTCGCGATATGGAGATTAAGTTCTTGGCGCTGTTGCCGGGGAGGCAACGATTGTTTGGATTCTTTGTTTTTTTATGTGTTTTAGTCTGTTGCATGTTGTTCTATATTTTCTTTTCATGTTTTCCTTATTTTGAATAATAAAAGAAAAATCTAAAAGAAATTTTTGTTGAGCATTGTGAAAAGGTTTACATGTGTCAATTATTCATGAATGATCCTAATGCATCATGGTGGTCACTTGTATCCTCTTCCCTACCACCCGAACATGTTCCCAATGCATGTCACGTTTGTGGAAGTCATGTGCATCAAACTTTCTTTGTTGTTTTGCTCTTTTGTATATCTAGGTTTTCTCCCTACATTCCCTAGATTCTACATATTACCTTCTTTGTTGTTTGCTCTTAGTCATCGTTAAGGGCTTTTCTAACGTTACTCTTTAGCTCCGTTCGTCTTCCATCTCAAGGCTTTATATACACCTTTCTTCATCATAGGTATGCCTCATTTACCATATTTCCATCTCTTTCTCTTATTTTCATTCGCTCTTTTTGTCTGAATTTGCCTCCCACATACCTATTCTTTCTCTTTTGTTTTCTTCACTTGGGTTCAAACATTTTATGTCTAAGTCTCCTAATCTGCATGATGATAACGAGAATAACCCGTCTTAATCTGCATGATGATAACGAGAATAACCCGTTAGAGTCTAGGTTCAACAACTATAGGATTAGGGTTTCTTTGGACTTTTTTGGCAAGGACATTTGACACATCCGCTCCTATCAGCCCTTCTACCCTCGAAAAGGGTTTAACCTTGAGTTTTGGTAAGGATTTTCTTTTGGATTCTCCCAAAAATAGATTCTTTCCGATCGTTCCAATATCCGTAATGGACTCAGACCACACTGCCATTGTGGAGAAGTTGATTAAGGGTTTGGTAGTCCCTTCTCCTGATAATCGTGCCGTCGAGATGGGTCAGTCGATCTCCCCATCATGAATAGATGCATTATTATAGGGGAGATGACTTGCATTAGCCCAATATGGGGGATTTCTATATGCAAAGGGGCAACATGTAATATGATACTCACAACTACCACATAGAACGCAAGCACTGAGAGCATAAACAAGAGGTGGGGAAGAGGATACAAGTGACCACCAAGAAGCATTGGAATTATCGACACTTAAGCAACACAAGTAATCCTTTTCTCAATTAAATTTTTTTGATTTTTTTTCAAATTTTTTATTGATTTTTTTTTTTGGATTTTCAAAATTTTTAAAATTTTTTGTGATTTTTTCAAATGAGGGAAAGCAAGTAAAGATAGGACAACACGCAAACAACTAATAAAAAACACAAAGGCACACAAAGAACAAATACCATGCCTCCTTGGCAACGGTGCCAAAAACTTGATGTTGTTAGTTTTAATCTGCGAGTATACGGATCGTTTGTGGTATAGCGGATACGAGTGCTAGTATCATTTCCACGGGGAGGTTCCTTAGTTTAGTCTCTATGTGCTTGTGTGCTAGAGAATAGCTACGTACATGAGGGTGCTTTCTTTAGGATAGAAGGAAGCTCGGGACAATGGAAAATAAACCTAAGCTAGCCTAATCTAATGGAGGAGCTAAAGGTGCCAAGCTATAGAAAGAAAACTCTACATGGAAGAAAGGAATCTAAGGTGATTGTGTCGCAACTAGACTCAGACTATGATAATAGTTTGGGCTATCTATGGTTTGATTGCTCTCTTTGGTCTTGATTAACATTCTACTCGAGACTAACCTATTAATATTGTTTTGAACTAGAGATTAGACTCCTAGAGCATTAACTAGTACTAGTGGGTGCCCTTTTAGTATTGTTTCAGACTAGAGGTATACTCTTACCTCACTAAGTCATCAACTAAGCATATTAATTAGCATACATTTGTTGCAAACAGGGCTCATGCCATTAGCATGAATCAAGAAGCGCAATTTTAAGGCTAAAATGTGCCTAGAAATTCAATAATAAACCCTAAAGAGAGAATCAAAATTTTATTGAATAATTTCTAGAAAAGGTTCATCTCTTAATGAAAGCTTTTACTCCTATGTATAGGCTATTCTAGGAATCTAAGACTAAATAGAATTTGATTCTACCAATCCTTTCCATATAAAAATAGCTAACAAACTAATTCTAATGTATCTAGGACTTAATAACAAATAACAGTAGGACTCAATAACAAAAAACTAATATAACTAGGACTCAATAAAAAAAAAATAACAAATCCTAAATCTTAATATAACTAGGATTGTGCTGTATCACATGCCCTAGATGTCTTTGCTTTGCACTTAGATGTTAATACCTGCTATTGTGATGTGATTGATGGTACACAACTTATAACTAGCCTAGGGTGAGTTCCCTTTGGCTTTAAATCTAGCCAATAGGAGTCCGGATAGGTTTAGTTGACCTTAGTTCACTTAGGAAGGCTAGTTAGTCCACCCTAACACCCTAGGTTCATAAGGGCCATGTCGTAGCTCTAAGTGGGGCGAAGCTTAGGGACGAACTTGTATTGAGTCCTAGGGTCAAATTAGGGAACTAATTAGAGGACTAAGTGCTAGGGTTAGATCGATCTACACTCACCTGGAACCTTATTGGCTAGCCCTAATTCCTAAGTCATAAAGACTATGCCGTACTGCTAGGCATCGCCACCTAAGGACGAACCCACTGAGGCTTAGGGTACTAATTAGGAGGTTAATTAGAGGTCTAGATTAGTGCAACCTAAACAATCCATCAAGGAACCCTAGCGAAAATGTAATGATCACCCATAGGCAAGACTTAATCACCCTATTCCCCTATTTCTGACGTTTGACTCCTCTTAGATCTCTTGATTTCCCCATTTCACATACACAATACCCTTTATTTCTCTTGCCTTTAGATTAGGTTTATCTTTCCTAAGGTCCCCTTAAACTAAAAACACAAAAAAGATCGTAGTTTAAGGAACCAACGCGTAGCTTTATAGGATGCACATAGCTTAAGATACCATACACGTTTAGCCTTGTCATTGATTCGATCCCGTATTTGCACATACTATACTAAACATGACCCGTGCGCTTGCGGGCTATTTAGGGCTTGTGCCAAAATAATGATCAACTACCCTTAAAAGTAGTAGAATAGTGGATAATAGGATAAGAGTTGAATATGCAAAGTCTGCACCTAGTGGTGCTTCTGAGTTTAGAGAGCCCGATCATACCCCTGTTGACAGAGATCACAGAGAGAGTCCTACTGACCGAGTATAGCCCACTGGAGACCATGGTGATAGTAGTACTTCCTGCCTACATAGGGTGGGAAAGTAGCCCATTGTAGATTCCCATGCATCTAGAGATGTTAATCCTAGAGTTCCATTCCATCTACCTTAGAGATGCCATCACTTAGTGAGGATACTAAGTTTCTCAAAGTCTTAGAGCATCTTAAGGATCTTAAGGTCAATCTTCCCTTGATAGATGCAGTATGTTCTATTCCTTCCTACTTCAAGTTCTTCAAGGATCTTTGCACGAGGAAATGTAAAGCCTCGACCATGCCTAAGAAGGTGAAATTCACAGATAAGTTGAGTAGCATTTGACCTCAGGCCTTCCACCCAAGTTGAGTGACCCCAAAGCTTTCATTATTCCTTGTAGGATTTGAGAGACCTAGATTGATCAAGTCTTGCTAAATTTAGGGTCCAATATGAACCTCATTCTTTACCCCGTCTATTAGTAACTCGGTATAGGTGAGTTGCCTCCCATGCATGTTATACTCCAGTTAGTTGATAGATCCGAGCATAGACATAGGGATCTAGTAGAGGATGTCATGGTTCAAGTCGGAGAGTTTGTGTACCCTATAGATTTCATAGTGCTTGACATGGATTTCGGTCACGATTCTAGGCATTCTACACACGTTCTCTTAGGTCGCCCCTTCCTTGCTACCGCGTACGCCGTCATTCATTGTAGGTCAGGGTTATTAGAGATGAAGTATAGAAATTTAAGGTTTACTATAAGGGCAGTGGAGGCGGTGAATAGAGCTAGTGTAGGAGGAGATGAGAATGAAGAAAAGTGCTTTAGGTTGATGTTATTGACTCTTATGTTGAGGACTTTCTAGAGAAGACTATGATTAATAGTAAGGATTTGAAGAAGTTTGAGAATTTGATATCTAGCTTTGATTTGGAGACCTTAGAGAGGAAATATGTAGCTTCTACCTTCTAAGTTGAAGATTCCATGATTGAGAAGTCGCTTGAGGTTATTCCTTCTAGTCTCATTTCTAGTAATGTCCATATTTATGATATTCAGGTTGAGTTCCCCTTAATTGAGACTAACCTATACTTAGAGCTCAAACCCTTTCCCAAGCATTTAAAATATGCATTCTTAGGCCTTAATGAGACCCTTTTGGATATCATAGCATCCGATTTGTCTACTGAGCATGAGGAGCGTCTCTTAGGAGTTCTTAGAAGCCATAAAAAGGGTATAGGGTAGAAGATTGATGATTTGAGAAGCATAGATCCTTCGGTTTGAATGCATAGAATTCATCTTGAGGATAAAGCCATTCATTCTAGAGAGATACAAAGGAGATTAAACCTAATAAGTGAAGTGGTTAAGAAGGAGATCATGAAGTTGACAGATGCAGGTATTATTTATCTGATCTCTAATAGTACGCAGGTTAGCCCAGTTCAAGTAGTCCTTAAGAAGTCCAGGATCATGGTTGTTGAGAATAAGAGAGGAAAGCTTATCCCTACACGTATTTTCATAAGGTGGAGAGTTTGTATTGACTATACAAAACTCAACTCTAGAACTAGGAAGGATCATTTTGCGTTGCCTTCTCTAGACTATATCTTAAATAAAGTAGTTGGACATGGCTACTATTGTTTTCTAGATGGCTATTTTGGATATAATCAGATCTTCGTGTTTCCTGAAGACTAGGAAAAGACTACCTTTACTTGTCCCTATGGCACTTTTGCTAATAGAAGGATGCTTTTTGATCTTTGCAGTAGGCCAACGATGTTTCAACGGTGTATGATGGCCATTTTTAATGATATGATTGAGAAACATTTAGAGATATTCATGGATGATTTCTCGGTCTTTGATGATAGCTTTGATGAGTGCCTTAGTCACATCACATTAGTCTTAAATTGTTCACTGAAGGAGAATTTAGTGTTAAGTTAGGAGAAATCCCATTTCATGGTGTAGAGAGAGATAGTCTTGGGTCATGTAGTTTCATTTAGTAGAATTCAAGTTGACTCGGCTAAGGTAGAGCTTATTAAGAAGCTGCTTATCCCTAAGTATGTGAAAGATGTTAGATCTTTTCTAAGGCATGTAGGATTCCACCATAGGTTTATTAAGGATTTTAGCCATATAGCACAACCCTTGTCAAGGCTCTTAGCATGGGATATCTTGTTAGAGTTCAACGATGAGTGTGTTAGAGCTTTTAATAGGCTTAAATCCTAATTATCCTCCTTCCCGATCATCCAACTATCTATTTACAATCTCCCATTTGAGGTTATGTATAATGCTTCTAATTTTGTGATAGGGGATGTTTTAGGCCAAAGAAGAGACAAGTTGCTCCATGTTGTGTACTACGTTAGTAAGACCTTTGACGAGGCTCAAAAGAACTGAACCACTATGGAAAAAGGACATTTAGTGGTTGTCTTCTTCCTCGACAAGTTTAAGTCATACATCTTAGGGTCCAAGGTGATTGTCTACATCGATCATGTGATGTTAAGGTATTTGTTATCTAAGAAAGAGTTTAAGCCCCACTTGATTAGCTCGATGCTCCTTCTTCAAGAGTTTGATGTTGAAATTAGAGACAAGAACGGTAGTGAGAATTTGGTTACGGATTTTCTGTCCCATCTTGTTAGTGAGTCTTCTAGTGATCCTTCCCTTTTTCGTGATTTCTTTCTCAACGAGCAATTGTTTGCTATTTCTCATCATACACCATGATTTGTTCACATTGTGAATTATCTTGCCATAAGGCAGTTTCCCTCCCATTGGGTGGAGAGAGAAAGAGATAGGTTCCTAGTGCAAGTGATACATTTTTTTGGGAAAATCCTTATCTTTTCAAAGTGTATGCGGATTAAGTGATTCATTAGTGTGTGCCCAAGAATGAGTTTGAGAGTGTGTTCAGCATGTGTCATAATGAGGGTTATGGAGGTCACTTTAGTGGCAAGAAGACCACTGTGAAAGTCTTGCAAAGTGAATTCTTTTGGGCCACTCTCTTTAGGGATGCCCAGGAGTATTATAAGAAGTATGTTAGATGCCAACAATCTGAGTCCATCTCTAGGAAAAACATGATGTTATTTTCCCCTATTCTTCCATGTGATCTATTTGATGTTTGAGGTATTGATTTCATGAGTCTATTTCCACTTTTCTTTGGGTATCAATACATTTTATGGCCGTAGATTATGTGTGCAAATAGGTTGAGGCAATTCCCACACGCACTAATGACCATAGGGTAGTTGTGAAGTTCATTAAGAAGAACATTTTCTCTAGATTTAGAGTCCCTATGTGTCTTGATTAGTGATGGTGGTTAACATTTCCACTATACGACACTTCAGGTGTTGTTGAGAAGGTACTCAGTCACCCATAAGGTTACTATCTCTTATCACCTGTAAGCTAGTGGATATGTAAAGGTGTCTAATTGGGAAATCAAGCACATTTTAGGGTTAAGCCTGATAGGAAATATTGGTCAATTAGGTTGAATGATGCTTTGTGGGCCTATCGTATCGCTTCTAAAACTCCCATTGTTATGTCCTCGTATATGTTAGTTTATGGGAAGGCTTGTCACTTACCGGGCAATCAAGGCCTTAAATTTTGATATGGCAAGAGCAAGTGAGAAAAGAAAGCTTGACCTAGTAGAGTTGAAGTTGCTTAGATTTGAGGCATATAAGAATGCCAAGCTTTACAAAGATAGGATAAAGAGGATTCATGATAGATATATTCTTAGAAAATCATTCTCTCTCTCCGTTAAAGTTTGGCAATTTAAATCACGTTTAAAGCTCTTAACAAGAAAGCTCAAGACACGATAGAATGGTCTGTACGAGATGTTAGTTACCTATCCTTCCGGAGCATTGAAGATCAAGGACTTGAAGAATGCCTGAGAATTGATGGTGAACAGCCAATGCCTGAAATATGCGTATGATTTAAGCATAGTCTGTGTGGAGACTGTGGCACTTCAAACCTCATACATAGAGGTTGAAGAAGAGTTGATGATCGCCTGGCTGACAACGTTGTGATTAGTGCTACTAAGAGGCAACCTAGTTAAATTTTGTCATTTTCATTTCTATTTCATTTTCCTTTGTTTCCTTTCTTTTCACCCTTACAAAGTGTTGAATCCTTATCCCTTTTCCCATAGCTTATTATTTGCACATGCCAATAGGAGCTTGCTTGGCAAATGCTACTAACCTTGTTCTTTGTGAGTGTTTATGGCTTGTTGAGTAATAGGGTTAGTAGTTGACCATTGGTATAGAGAGCTTTCAAGCGAACGCAAGGTTGTACCTATCTATTCTCTACTTGTTCCCACTATATCTACCCCATTCCTACAACATTTACTTGGTTTATATTGCCTATTTGCTTGTTGCATGCTTTTTGTGCTATTTGCTTGAAGACAAGCAAAGTTTAGGTTTTGAGGGTATGGCACTTTGGTTTTTATTGTTTTATGCTTCATTAGGGTAGATTGCATTATTTTCTTAAAAATGATGAAAATTTTTAAAATTTTTGTACATATATAGTCATTTATCTCTTGGTTGATTAAAGTGTTGGCTATTGTGATTGATTGATGAAAACAAGTTTGCATTGTGGGGAATGAATGGAGTATGATGTGTTGTGATTTTAAGTGTGTTTGCTTTGCCTTTTTATATTTTTTTGAGGCTTTCTTGAGCTTTGTTAGGTGTGTTAGTGTTGTATTTATACCATACTTGTGCATAGTAGGCCACAAATGTCCATAGGAGAGTTTAAAACATAAATGCTACACTAATACGCACTTGTTTCTCGTGTTAGGTGAAGTTTAGGGTGAAGTTTAAGGCAAAGCTTAGGACTTGAATTGATGATGATTTGATGGAGGAGCCAAGGTAAAAGTGTTTTGGACTTGAAGGAAGCTTGGAATGTGCACTGGAAAGCAGTCGAGCAAAGAAAAGACCTACCGAGGTGAAACGGGATTGCGAAGAGAAAAATTGAAACGTTGTCTGACTAGGTCGGTCAACCGGCCAAGTCCCCCGGCTATATCTGGAGCTTGAGGGCAACACTTTTCAAGTTTACATCAAGTTTTTGGCGCCGTTGCCATGGAGGCATAGTTGTTGGTTTCTTTGTTTTGTGTGTTTTTCATTAGTCACGTGTTGTATATACGTTTCTTGTTTGTTTATCATGTACATGCTTATTTACATTGTTTGATCCTTTTACGTATTCTGATTTTGCTAGTTTAGTTTACTTCTAGAATTTGTGCTTTGTCTTGTGTTTTTCTTAGGGTTTAGGCATTTGTGGTAGACAACTGTTTGTTGAATTAAAGTTTTAGGGTTTGAAGTGTGGAGGGAGAATTAGGTTATTTTGCATTCATAAATAGATGGCTAATCTTAATCCCGATCCTCCACCTATAGCCAAGACCTTAAGGCTCATGAGCTTGATACTTATCAACCTTGCATGTCTATTCAATTATCAACCCTAGGAGATGTGACCTTTAAGATTAGGCTTGAGACCTTGCAAATGCTTCCATCATTATTTGGCTGTAACAATGAAAATCCCCATACGCATATAGGCACATTTCTTGAGATATGCTCTACTACTCGTTTTAAGGATGTCTCTTCCAAGAACATTAGACTTAGATTGGTCCCATTTTCTTTAAAAGATAAAGTAAAGCAATGGTTCAAGTCCTCACCCTATGAGTCGATCACTAGCTGAGATGAGCTTCAAGGTAAGTTCCTTCATAAATTCTTCCTAATAGCTAGGACGGCCACTCTTAGGGCAAAGATCATGACATTTCCATAACTAGAATTAGAGATCCTTCATAAGACTTGAGAGAGATTCAATGAGCTTTGTCCCTAATGCCCACATCATGGGTATTATTTACATGAATTGCTCCAGTTTTTCTACTTAGGCTTAACTTTACCTTATAAGCTAATGGTTAGTGCTTTAAATGGTGGAGGGTTCTTAGATTTTACAACTGAGGAGGCCTGCTCAAGACTAGAGGTTATGGCAGAGGAAAGATTCCAGAATGCTAATTTTGAAAGAGTTGGGAAGGGAATTAGGAATACCACTCTTAGTAGTGTCTTTAGAGTCGACTCAAATTATGATTTAGCTGCTAAGGTAAGTGCTTTTGCTAGGAAGTTTGACCAGTTTATGTCTCTAGGAGCTACATCCAATCATAGGTGTACTCTTAGTGCATTTTTCCCTCATCCTCTGTGTCTTAGAGATTTGCATGCCTTGTGCTCCGAGTCTAGTCATACCACCATAGCATGCCCTCTTACCCCACAATTCCCTGAGTTTATACAAGTACACATTCTCACCAATCAAGGTCATTCATCCACTCCTTCTTACCTACTCGAACTCGAGTAACGTGATCATTTCAGGATAGAGTAGTCTCACAACAACACAAATTCTTCTTATTCATTCTAGAATCATCCTAGTCTATCACTTCCTAGTCCTTTAGGGCTTCATAAGGCAATTTCTGAGCCTTGGTAACATAGTTTGTCACAACAGTCATTCCAGTCTACTCCTGTCAGTTCTGCTCCACCTGTTTAGCCTGTAGTTAACTGTAGGTTAGACTTACTTGCTAAGATGATACAAGCCTAACAGTAGATGTTTCAGAGTATGATAGGAGATCTAAGAAACAAATAGATATGTTGCTGAACAAGTCTATCATGAAAACCAGGGACACTACTTGTTTATCTTGAGTCGTGTCCTAGAGATCATTGTGGTACTTCCAGACCTTCTCTGAGTGATTATACACAAGCTAAGGCCGTCATGACCTTGAGAAGTGGTATGATTATAGATAATCATGTGGGGGAGTCTATCAGTAAAGCTAGGCCTGAAACAACACGAGTTGATGGAGAGACTAGTGTGCCTAAGTAGAAGACTAGAGATTCTGAAGAGAGAGAGAGAGAGAGATCATATTGAGATAAGTGTTGATCTATTGCGTAAAGAAGGGAAACAAGTTGTTAAATCTCATAATGTTGCTCCTAGAGCTTCTTTTTTTCTTAGCATTAGAGAAACCCAAGAAAGTCGAGGATGACAAAGAATCAAGGATTTTAGAACCTCTTAAGGATATTAATGTCACTTTACCTTTAGTTTAGGCCATTAAGAAGATATTGGCTTTTGCCAAATTCTTTAGATATTTGTGCATTAGGAAGAGGCAAACCACCCACCTACCTAAGAAGGTAAAGGTTACAGAGAGGGTTAGTAGCATTTACACCACAAGTATTCCGCTTAAGCTAGTAATTCTAGAGCCTTTACCATCTCTTATGCTATTAATAATCACCCAGTAACCCATGCCTTGCTTGATTTAGGTTCTAGTGTCAATCTTATTCCTTTTCTAGTGTATAAACATTTAGGTTTTGGGGGGTGTTGATGCCTACTAGTACGGTTTTATAGTTGGCCAATAGGAGCGAGAGTAGATCTCGAGGGATAGTTGAAAATTTCATGGTTGAGAGTTTTACTATCCTGTGGATTTCATTGTTCTAGACATGCATCTAGATTACGCCTATCTAATAGTATTCCAAGGTATAAACCCTAGAAATGCCCAGAAGTGCACAGATCATATGTACTGTAATGTGCAAGTGCGGGTGTTTTTTCCACGGGGAGGCTAAACTCAAATCAAAACCCTATAAATTAATGTGCTCCAGAGTCGGTAATGCAATTTGAATTATTTTTGAAGATTTAAACTAGAAACTACCTAAGTATGAAACAAACCACAAACAAAGAAATTCTAAACAAATAGGAAATAATGCTATTTCTCAAATCAACCAGAAGGACTAGACAATTAATGAGAAAATAGGGTAAGACATACTTGGTTACAGCTTCATCTCACACTCCTTATTAAGGCTTGAATTGGATTCTAAAGGCAATGTTCGTGCCCCCAAACTAGGAATCAAAGTAATCAATAAATTACCCTAGAAACCTCAATGCGAAAGTATCCCTAGATAGGCTCTCTTAAAGCATAGCGTGGTTTTAATGGTTAATCAGGATTCTTATTTACTTTTTAAGATTCCTATGTAGGATTGATGCCAATATAACTTAGTGGTTAATTCATTAACTGGATTTGAAACTAAGAATCACAATCCTAAGTTTGATTAAACTACGTCGGTTACCTCTTAATGGGTTTAAAGTTAAAGGTCTATGCCATAGTCTAAACACCGAATTACAAACCAATGACCAATCCTTTTAGCGAGATGTATGGGCAAACTTTGTTCCTAATCATTTACACGGATAAAGTCGAAAGAAATTGAGAACCCCAAGTTTTATTGCGCACACTAAATCCCATCGCTCTCATGCATTCTAAAATACTTTATTCATGCATTTAGATTTGATTTGCTCCTGCCATCATGTCTGCAATTAACCCAAAACTCTCGAAAATTTCAGTCATGCACACTTTGAGTATTTGCTTTTTAAAGATAGTGATTCTGGCATTTGATATATAGTTTTCAATAGGACCTATTGCAAACCATTCTAAGCACAGAATCTAAAGCAAATACAATTCACAATCTTTATAGAAAATGTTTCATTCCATTACAAACCAAGCATGTTTCCCCTAGAATAAATTAAACAATCATGACAACAAGAAGATGCAAACCAGAATATAGTGTTTCCCTTTCAACCGTGCGAAGAAACCTTGGTGAGCTTTTGCTTCAAGTTGGCTATTTGCACTTGCTTCCGTCGTCGACGAAATGCTAACCAACACAGCTTTAAGTTTGTTCCTATTGCAGCAAGAGTAATGACTGATCAAGAATATGCACCCAGGGATGATTTCTTTGCTCATCCCATTTCTATCCAGCCCGTCGCACAAACGCAGGAAGATCCAACTTGCTTCAGTTTCCAGCTTTTCCTAAATGTCCCGAGCATACACAGAAACAATGGAATAGAGCAAGAGTTTTTTTTTTGGTCGAGCTTTCGAGTTGGTACTATACGATGGCTGCAGTCCCCCCTCTTCTGGTCGAGCACATCTCTCCCTTTTAAGAGATCAAAAAAGCCTCTTCAAAACGCCAACCATTTGCTGAAAAATCTCAATAGCCTCATCCTCAAAGAGTCCAGCCCCTTTCTTTCTTCTTTCTCCTTGAATTTGAACGTCTCTTGTTGCTACAAACCAGCTGATATGTTGCTGCCTCTCTTTTTTTTTTTAATTCGAACCTGCAAGTCAAGATAAGATAAGTTGCACATGCATGGCTTTTGGACTAATTTGCTAAATGGTTTGGTGTTTGGCACGAGAGAAAAGCTTAAGCAATGCAAATATTATAATATAATGTGCTGCAATCATAATAACTAATATTGATACATATACCAAATTACTAGTACCTATTATGATTATATAAACCAATAAAACGCACTAAATTGATGTACTAATATCCTACTATATACAATAAGCTAATAAACTATTATATATATATATATATTCCTATATTATCCTATATAATTACTTAACCTATTAAAGTAAATTAAATCTAAAATGTAATCTAATACTACAATATTTGAATCCTAGGACATGCATATGCACCAAAATTTGCTCAAACTCAATCTCGGCACTTACTCGTCATTCAAGACACTTAGAATATGCCAAAACATACTTTACTTACTCAGAATGGCTCAAATGAATACTAAAGCATGCAAACCTTATTAAGTAGGCATTATTAACTTTAATGCACAAAATACCATGCAATTGTACTTGTAAAGCTCTACAATCCATCTAAAATGTCAGCTAATGGCGTCAATATATCCAAACAAATCAAGCACATCAACACCCCTAAACCTTCTCCTTGCTTATCTCCAAGCAAGTTTATCCTACAGTCCATCTCTAAATTGTTCACAAGAGTTGCCAACTACATTGGGTTGCCTTCCTTTTGCCTCAAAGGTGTTGATGGGGGCAATTTACACACCCTTTAGGATTCTAACTCATTTAAGTCACCACACCCTTCAGGATTCTAACTCACACACTCGGGATACTGATATTCCGTGTCCAGTCAACTTCAATGGTCTCCAAAACATGCATTTTAGCCCAAAAAGAAAATACAACAAAGAAAAACATATCACAATGGCTTATATTATACGTAAAGAGCCTTATTTACAAATACTAAAAAGGTAACATACTGCCATTCTCAATGGTCAGGGCCCTAGTGTAACGTGCTTTCAAGTCAGCACATCCCAACCACCTAAGGCTTAGGGTACTAAAGGAAGAAGCCCCCCTCGGACCTACTAACTCGGGTTTCACCAACCATCTTAATCACAAAACATTGAAACTATACACTTGCCAAGTTGACTTTATGTCCCCTTGACATTTGCACAACATATTTCCTCTCTCTTTTGTTTCTTTTTTTTTTTGTATTTTTTGAATTATTTTTACTTTGCATTCATCATTCTTTTCCTTTTTTTCTTCTCTGCTTCTTTTTTTTTTTTGGTACAAATGAATTAATGCAATAGAAAAATTCAAAACAAAAAATGGGCTAAAAGAAATAGTAAGAAAGCCAGCCAAGGATCGGACACTCACATAAAAAATCCTTAATTTTCACTTTTTCCAACCAAAAAGGGAGTGACGGCAATAGAAAGTCTTATGGAATTCATTTCCCAACAGATTCTCGAAAGGTTGTCCCCTCTAAGAACTAAGTCCTCCTTCTTTTTTTCTTATTCATTCCCCACACCATAACCCCTTTTGTCGCCATTCAAAACAAACCAATAGCAGGAGCCAACATATAGAACATGACAGAGATAAACAGTTCTAAGCATGCCTACAATACACAAAACTCGTACTCCCTGTGCTTATGTGGCATAATAGAATTCCCACACCCCCAAACCTGTATTTTGCTTGTTCTCAAGCAAATGGAATAAAAACCATCAAACAAATACGAAGCAAATATATGAAGTAGGAAAGGGAGAAACATAAGGAATTATTGGGGATAGGAAAAGATGCTCCCTTATTTACTCTTGAAGTCCTTCAACGCCAAAGATTAATCATCCAGCCACCAATCCTGTTTAAAACAAATTACCAACACTCACAAGATATAAAATTAGTAGCTCGGCCAAGCATTCCCTCGTTGGCATTGCCGAATGATAACTAGGTGCATAAATAACAAAGAGTCAAACATGATGGGGAACATGCACTCAAGCTTCGAAAAGAAACAAAAATAAAGAAAAATATAAGACCAAAAAGAATGAAAATATCAATTTAACCCAAGGTTGCCTCTTGGTAGCGCTAACCACAACGCTGTCAGCCAGGTGATCATCACAAACACTCTTCATAAATGGGGTCTTGAAGCTTTACAGATTTCGCACTAGTCATCGACGATCCTGGGTCAAATGCATGCTTCAGTCGTTGGCCATTCACGGTTACTTCACGGCCATCTTTCATATCCCTAATCTTCACTGCCTCGAATGAGTATGCTTCAATGACTTTTTATGGACCTTCCCACTGAGTCTTAAGTTTACCTAGAAAAAAACTTAAGTCTAGAATTAAACAACCAAACCCTGTTAGTAGGAGAGAAAGTTTTCCTAAGGATGTGCTTATTATGCATTTTCTTCATTCTATCTTTTTAGAGTTTGGCATTTTCGTATGTCTCAAACCTTAGTTCTTCTAACTCGACTAAATCAAGCTTTCGCCTCTCACCTACCTTTGACAAATCAAAATTTAGGGCTTTGGTAGCCTAATAAGCTCTATGCTCCAACTTAACAGGCAGATGGCATGCCTTACCATACACTAATTTGTATGGAGACATGCCAATGGGAGTCTTAAATGCTGTGTAGTAGGCCCACAATGCATCACCCAATTTATATGGCCACTCCCTACGATCAAGTCTAACGGTCTTATCTAGAATGGACTTTATCTCCGTATTTGAAACTTCCACCTGCCCGCTAGTTTGCAGATGATATGGTGTGGCTATCTTATGTGCAACTGAATACTTCCCAAGTAGTGCCTCAAGTGTCCTGTGACGGAAATGCTGACCTCTATCACTAATCAAGACACTAGGGACCCCAAACCTAGAGAAAATATTCTCCCTAACAAACTTGACCATAACTCTATGGTCATTCGTATGTATGGTGATTACCTCAACCCATTTCGACACATAGTCTACAGCCACTAAAATGTACAAATAGATAAAGGATGGTGGAAAAAGGCCCATGAAATCTATGCCCTAGATGTCAAACAATTCGCAAACTAAAATCGGGGATAGGGGCATCATATCTCTTCTCGAAATATACCTGGACTATTGACATCTAATACATCTCCTACAAAAGTCTTAAGCATCTCGGAAAAGAGTTGGCCAAAAGAAGCCACTCTAAAAGACTTTATGAGCTATTTTCTTCCCACTAAAATGTCCCTCACAACCCTGACCATGACACATGTTAAGAACATTCTCAAACTTATTCTCAGGAATACATCGCCGAATTACATGGTCAGTACAGATCTTAAAGAGATAAGGTCCTTCCCAAAAAAAAATGTCAGGCCTGAGCACAGAACCTATCCTTTTCTCTCTTCTCTCAATGGGAAAGAAATTGACCAATAACAACAAAATTCACAATGTAAGGAAACCAAGGTGTGATATGAGAAAGAGTAAATAGTTACTTATCTAGAAAGAAGTCACAAAAAGGAATAGGGTCATTAGAAGAGTGATGAACTAATAAGGAAAAATGGTCAGCTACAAAGTTCTCTTTACCTTTTTTATCCCGTATTTCCACATCAAACTCTTGAAGAAGCATCATCCAATGAATTAGACGAGGTTTTGAGTCATGCTTCGAAAGAAGATAGCGTAAAGCTGCATGATCAGAATAGACTATGACTTGGGAATAGAGGATGTAAGGACGGAATTTGTCCAAAGCAAACACTACAGCCAACAACTCCTTCTCAGTAGTAGTGTAATTTCTCTGGGCATCATCTAGAGTCTTGCTAGCATAGTAAATCACATAAGACAACTTCTCTTTCCTTTGCCTTAATACCGTACCTATTGCAAAATCTGAAGTATCACACATGATGTCAAATGCCAAACTATAGTCGGGAGGCTGAATAATTGGAGAAGACAATAACAAGGATTTCAAGCTCTTAAAGGCTTTGCTGCATTCATCATTAAAAATGAAAGGAATGTCTTATGCAAAAAGCCTAGAAAAAGGACGGGCTACATGGCTAATATCCTTAATGAAGCGCCTACAGAAACCTGCGTGTTCAAGAAAAGATCTAATGTCTTTGACATGCTTGGAAACTAGAAATTTTTATATAAGCTCAACCTTAGCGGGGTTTACCCGAATGCCTTCAGCAGAAACAACGTAACCCAAAACTATACTTCTCTTAACCATAAAATGAGATTTCTCCCAACTAAGCACCAAATTCTTCCTTACACATCAATCCAAAACTAGCGATAGGTGCTTTAGACATTCATCAAAACTTGCTCCAAAAATTGAGAAATCATCCATGAAGATCTCTAGAATTTTCCTAATCATATCGCTAAAGATAGCCATCATGCATCTTTGAAATGTGGCTGGAGCTTTGCAAAGACCAAAAGGCATTCTCCTATAGGCAAAGGTACTATAGGGACACGTGAACGTGGTCTTTTCTTGATCCTGGGGATATACAGGGATTTGGTTGTACCCAGAATACCCATCTAGAAAACAATAGTAGCCATGGCCAGCTACCCTACCCAAAATCTGGTCTAAAAAAGGTAATGGGAAATGATCCTTCCTTGTCTTTGATTTAAGCTCTCTATAATTAATACAAACTCTTCAACCCGAATAAGTACGGGTAGAAATCTGCTCACCCTTTTCATTCTCTATAATTGTAATCCCAGTCTTCTTCGGAACTACTTGTACTAGGCTAACCCATTCACTATTAGAGATCAGGTAAATCATTCTACCATCCAATAACTTAATGACCTCTTTTTCACTACTTCACACATGTTAAGGTTCAGTCTCCACTGCATCTCTCTAGAAAGTACTGCCCCCTCTTTGAGATGAATTCTATGTATACATACACAGGGATCTATGCCTTTCAAATCATTGATCGTCCATCCTATTGCCTTCCAATGGGTTCTAAGAACAGCTAACAAATGTTCCTCCTTTTCACTAGACAAATCAGAAGCTACAATGACAGAGAGGTTTTATTAGGTCCTAAGAATGCATATTTTAAATGATCAGGAAAAGGTTTAAGCTCCAAGACTAGAGGAGACTCAACAGAAGGAATGGTACTAGAAATATCAAAAAGATCAAAAGTATTGACGTCAAATGATTGCAATGTATGGGCTTAACTAAATAAGAAGGAAATACCTCAAATTCTCTCATAAATGCTCCTAAGCCAAAACTATCTGAGATAGCTTCAAGCTCCTTCAATTCATCATTATCAACCATTGTTTCTATAATATAATACCCTATACATACATCTACTGAGTCAATCATCAAACATTCTTCCTTTTCCCCACTCACCTTCAACTTATTCATTGCCTTAGCTACTTTCATTGTAGACCTCAAATTAGCAAATTTGAGGTCTAGCATCCCAGACTTGTAGTGGATGACTACATCAGCAGTAGTAAAGAAAGGACGTCTTAAAAGGATAGGGGTAGCAAGCTTAGTGTCACAGCCAGAGTCCATATCTAACACAATGAAGTCAACAGGATAAACAAACTCTCCAACCTGTACCATTACATCTTCACAAATGCCCTTTGGTCGACCCTCAGACCTATCAGCTAGCTGCAAGGTAACATGAGTAGGAGAAAGAGTACCTATGTTTAGCTGTTGATAGACAGAATAAGGAATTAGATTGACATTAGAACCTAAGTCAAGAAGAGCATAACGATGATGCTTTCTGGAATACAACACAGTATAGTGAAGGCCCTTGGGTCGCTTAGCTTCGGTGGAAAGCCAGAGGTACAAATGCTACTGACCTTTTCAATTAGCTTCACCTTTTTAGGCATGCTAGAAGTGCTACACTTATGTGTGCAGAGATCTTTGAAATATTTGGAGTAAGCAGGAATAGAAAGAATATCATCTACCAAAGGAAGATTGACTTTTAGATCTTTCAAGTGCTCCAAAATTTTGAAGACCTTAAAATCCTTAGTAGCTTTTGGTTTCTCCAACGCTTGAGGATATGGGGCTCTAGACATGGGTTTGATAGTACCAATGGCCTGTTTTCTATCCAGACAAGAACTATTCTCAACACATTCATTAGTAGAGTTTTTTTTCTTTCCAAAACTAGTCTCTTTAGAAACTAGAGGAACCAAAGGCACCGGGATTGCATATTCAACTCCTACGTTATTATCAACTACCTGGCCATTTCTTAAAGTTGTAATAGCTTTGGCTTGGGCCTGGTGGTAATTAGTGTTAGCGGAGGAACAAGACTGTACTCTAGGATTAACCTCAGGTTGGGATAGAAGCTTTCTAGGATCTCTAGTGCTTAACTGGCAAGTAATTTGTCTCAACTGTGCGTCTATCCTAGCCATGTGTTACTGATTATTTGCCAATGCTTGCTACTAATTCTGGATTGATTGCAACAACATATTGAAGCGATCGTCATTATTAGAGCGGTTAACAGACGGGGTGGATACTGCAAGAACAGATAAAGATGGAGCAAAGTGGGCAGCATAAGGTTGATTAGCTAAAGCATTTGGAAACTGAGAACGGTTAACATGATAAAATCCCAGAGAATTTGACTGACCAGCACGTGGTCGCTGCTAGAATGGGACTTGGGGTTAAGAGGACTTTTGTTAACACCATGAAAACTTTGGATTATCCCTTCACCCCAGATTATAAGTGTGAGAATAGGGGTTATACTCACGTGTATACCCTTGTGCAACACAAACTTGCTCTTGTATGAATTCAGGAAATTGAGGAGCTAGATGACAAGATAGTGTCTCATGTGAAGGATCAAAACAAAGTGCACACATTTCCGTAGACTTTGTAGACGAGGACCCTAAATGAGTGGCCTTGCAGCTCTGTAAGGGTGCTAGACTTAAAGAAATGAATTGATCCAACTTATGGGTCAAAGCCTTAACTTTAGCTAGAAGATCATAAGACGTACCTATCTCATGAACTTCTCTACTATGATTCCCTTTGTTGGACCTATCCATTGCAGTATTTTGGAAAGAATCCTCAGCTATGGTCTTAAGCCTCTCCCAGGCGTCACTCAGTCTCAAGTTATAGAAACTACTCCCGGACATAGCGTTCACTATCAAGCATTGAGACTCGGTCAACCCCTAAAAGAAGTATTTAAGTAAGTCATGGATGCCAAACTCATAATGATGGCACTGTCGCAGAAGTTTGTTAAACCTCTCCCATGCTTCATAGAAAGGTTCTAACTCATTTTAAGCAAAAGTCATGATGGACTTAAGTCGGTAGTTTTGGCCATAGGGTAAAACCGCTGATAAAATCGTGATTGAAGTTCGTCCCAGGAAGTGATGGACCCACGCAGCAAGGAATGGAGCCATTGTTAGGCTTCATCCTTGAGCGAGAAAGGGAATAGCTTGAGCCGAATGTGCTCTTGAGTCACGTTTGGGAAATTGAAAGTAGAGCAAATTTCAAGGAAATTGGTGACATGATCTAACGGACTCCCATTGTTCCTCCCATAAAAAGAAGGGAGCATGGCTAAAGTACCATGCTTGATTTCGAAGGTAGCTTCCCCCAAACCCGATAAATTAGTGGCTAAATTAGGTTCAAAAGAGTTGGGGAGGAAATACTCCTTAAGGACAGGTTCTTCAGGTAGAGCAAGCCCAATGGCTTGACCTTGAACTTGCGGAGGGGGATTAATGTTCCCCGCTTGAAAATTTTAAGGTGGAAGGTTGTTATTGTCAATCGGAGGATTGAGAGGTGGAAGATTATTATTATTTCTACCTATCTCTTCTTCTAAATTCCTAACTCGATGATTGATTCTTTGTAGTTTCGGGATTAACGGGAACGATTGGCAATCTGAGAGATCTCCTACCTTGCATACACCTCCTAAAGAGTTCAAAGTTCTGCCTCTAATAATTAAAAAAGATTCTAATCCTAAGGGAAGCAATGAAAAGTAACCTAAACTACTAATAAAAAGGAAAAACATTAAAAAAAAAAACCAATATGAACCAAACAATAATAATAAAAAAATAAAAGAGTTCAAACATACGCAAAAAGTATAATTAATTAAAGATTTTTAATCATCACGCCTCCCCAGCAACAGCGCCAAAAAACTTAATCGTATTCCAAGGTATGAACCCTAGAAATGCCCGCAAGTACACGGATCGTATGTAGTGTAATGTGCAAGTAAGGGATCATTTTTCCATAGGGAGGATAAACTCATATCAAAACCCTAAAAATTAATGTGCTCCAGAGTCGGTAATACAACTTGAATTATTTTTGAAAATTTAACTAGAAATTACCTAAGTATGAAACAAATAACAAACAAAGAAATTCTAAACAAATAAGAAATAATGCTATTTCTCAAATCAACCAGAAGGACTAAACAATTAATGAGAAAATAGGGTGACACATACTTGGTTACAGCATCATCACACGATCCCTATCAAGGCTTGAATTGGATTCTAATGGCAATGTTCATGCTCTCAAACTAGGAATCAAAGTAATCGACAAATTACCCTAGAAACCTTAGTGCGAAACTATCCCTAGGCGGGCCCTCCTAATCATAGCATGGTCCTAATGGTTAACAGGAATTCTTGTTTACTTTTTAAGATTTCTATGTAGGATTGATGCCAATCTAACTTAGTGGTTAATTCATTAACTAGATTTGAAGCTAAGAATCACGTTCCTAAGCTTGATTAAACTACGCCAGTTACCTCTTAACTAGGTTTAAAGTTAAAGGTCTATGCCATAGTCTAAACACTGAATCACAAACCAACGATCAATCTTTTTAGTGAGATGTATGGGCAAGCTTTGATCCTAATCATTTACACGGATAAAGTTGAAAGAAATTGAGAACCCCAAGTTTTATTATGTACACTAAATCCCATCTCTCTCATGCATTCTAACACACTTTATTCATGCATTTAGATTTGATTTGCTCCTACCATCTTGTCTGTAATTAACCCAAAACTCTCGAAAATTTCAGTCCAGCACACTTTGAGTATTTGCTTTTTAAAGATAGTGATTTTAGCATTTGATATGTAGTTTTCAATAGACCTATTGCAAACCATTCTAAGCACAAAATCTAAAGCAACTACAATTCACAATCTTTATAGAAATATGTTTCATTCCACTGCAAACCAAGCATGTTTCACCCTGAATAAATCAAATAATCACGATTGCAAGAAGATGCAAACCAGAGTATAGTGTTTCCCTTTCAGTCGTGCGAAGAAACCTTGGCGAGCTTTTACTTTTAGTCGGCTGTTTGCACTTGCTTCCGTCGTCGATAAAACACAACCAACACAGCTTTGTGTTTGCTCCTATGGCAGCAAGAGTAATGACTGACCAAGAATATGCACCAAGGGATGATTTCTTTGCTTGTCCTGTTTCTGTCCAGCTCGTCGCACAAATAGATGAAGATCCAGTTGCTCTAGTTTCCAGCTTTTCCCAAATGTCCCGAGCGAACACAGAAACAAAGAAAGAGAGCAAGAGTTTTTTTTCCTTCGTCGAGCTTTTTGATTGGTACTATATGATGGCTGCAGTCCCCCCTTCTGGCCGAGCACACCTCTCCCTTTTAAGAGATCAAAGAAGCCTCTTCAAAAAGCCAACCATTTGTTGAAAAATCTTAACAGCCTCATCCTCAAAGAGTCCAGCCCCTTTCTTTCTTCTTTCTCCTTGAATTTGAACATCTCTTGTTGCTATAAACCAGCTAATACATTGCTGCCTCTCTTTTTCTTTTTTGAATTTGAACCTACAAGTCAAGATAAGATAAGTTGCACATGCATGGCTTCTGGACTGATTTGCTGAATGGTTTGGTGCTTGGCATGAGAGAGAAGCTTAAGCAATG
The DNA here is from genome assembly GCA_028554755.1 of Cordia subcordata. Classification (NCBI taxonomy): domain Eukaryota; kingdom Viridiplantae; phylum Streptophyta; class Magnoliopsida; order Boraginales; family Cordiaceae; genus Cordia; species Cordia subcordata. The sequence continues at coordinate 14,762,838 of JAPTOF010000008.1, forward strand.
CAAATATTGTAATATAACGTGCTGCAATTGTAATAACTAATATTGATACATACTAAATTACTAGTTCCTATTATGATTATATAAACCAATAAAATGCACTAAATTGATATACTAATATCCTACTATATATAATAAGCTAATAAACTACTATATATATTTCTATATTATCCTACATAATTACCTAACCCACTAAAGCAAATTAAATCTAAAATGTAATCTAATACTACACTATTTGAATCCTAGGACATGCATATGCACCAAAATTTGCTCAAACTCATCTCTGGCACTCACTCGTCATTCAAGGTACTTAGACTATGCTAAAACACACTTTACGTATTCATAATGGCTCAAATGAACACAAAAGCATGCAAACCTTATCAAGCAAGCATTATTAACTTAAATGCCCAAAATTCCATGCAATTGGACTTGTAAATCTCTAGAATCCATTTAAAATGCAAGCTAATGGCGTCAATATACCCAAAAAAATCAAGGCACATCACTATCCTTTTGGGGACACCATTTTTAGCGACTACCGATGCAGTGATTCATTGTAAAATAAGGGTCATTGAGTTTACATTTGGAAATTTGAAGTCAAAGGTTAGGCGCATCGATTCTACTACTAAGGATAGAGCTGGTGATGAGGAGAATTGTTTCTTCATAGAGTTTGTCGCTTCTAGTGATGATGATTCCCATGATTCTTTCTTTTTTCTTAGAAGATAGAGCTGTAATTGACATGATCATCGAGCAATTGAATTTGGAGGCTTTTAGTGAGACTCACTTAGATAGATGTGCTTTCCTTACTAGACACTCTTGATTCCCATGTCAAGAAGTCCTTTGATTCACTCCTAACCCCGAGCGATATTGGTGAGCTTGATAAGATTATTGCTCTGATTAACTCTAATTAACTCTAACATCTCTCTTTTTGAAATGAATACCTCTTTTATTCTCTCATCCACTCTTAGATCCAATGCAACCATTACTATAGATCATTCCTTAGCTGAGAATAGTCCTAAGCTTCCACAGAGTGTGCTTCCTACTTTTTTGAGGTCCACATCTATACCCATTGTTTTTGATCCTATAGAGGATAATTCTTCATTTTCCCCATGGATTTCGCTAGAGCTTAGTTTAGCCATTAGTGAGTTCAATTTAAGAGAAGAGATTCGAATGTTTGACCCAGGTATAGAAGAGTGTGTTGTTGCACCATTTGTTTCAACCTGTCATGTGAGATGCACATTTTTTTACCTATTTCTTTTATTTGAGGATGCCCATCATGACCCTACGTACACATTCTTAGGGTGTGAGTTCAAATCTTTGAGGCATCGGATGCATGATGTTGATTGCATTTTTCATTTGTTGCATTAATTTGTTGCTTTTCTCTATACGAATTTGCTTATCTAGCTGGTACAAGCCTATGGATATTAATCACTATTAGCCCTAATATTACTGCTTTGCTGGGGGACTAAAATCTAGTGTTACTAGGTGACACCCTAGAAATTTTGATAGTTAGAGTTTAGTTGATGCGTTCTATCCTTTTGCTTTTCTTAGTACATTTTGTTTTTCATTTATTTTTCTTTTCATTGTTTTTGTTACCCCATGTCTATTGCTTTCCATACATAAAGCCTTGTCATTTATACTTGCCATTGTGAGCTTTTAATGTTGTGTTTGTTGATTTCCTTTGTAGATTTTTTGAGCTCAGCGAAAATCGGATGCAAAGGATGTTAATGGACACAATCATCAAAATAGGGCATGCATGATTTGAAGCCATACAAGGTTGTATCTATCCATGCTCTACTTGTCCCCTTTTATCTATCCCAACCCCACCTCTCCTATGTGTTTTGTGATGATTCACTAGCTTGTTGTGTGGTTTTGCTCTATTTGCTTGAGGATAAGCAAAGTTTAGGTTTAGGGGTATGGGAGTTTGGTTCTCTTGCTTTATAGGTTTTGTTAGGGTAGATTACATTATTATTTTTGTATAAACGATGAAATTTTTTATTTTTTCGCATATAGAGTCGTTTATCTCTTGTTGATTGGAGTGTTGGCTTTTGTGATTAACTTAATTGATTGATGGAGATAATTTTGTATTGTGGGAAGTGAATAGAGTGGAGGGAGATCCAAGTCTTAGAGTGAATGCTCTTGAAAGTTGTGAGGAGTAAATGCCTTTAAAAATACACCTTGTAGTTACCCCATAGCTTGGTTGGAAAGAGAGTTTGAAGAGGAGTTTTGATATGAGTGTCCCTTCTTTGATTAGTTCTTTTTTATGTGACAAAGTTTTTCTTTTCTTCTTGTGTAAATGCAATGCAAATAGGTGAAAATTCAAAAATAATGAAAAAGGCGAAAAGGCGCAAAAAGATGAAAAAGATTGAAAAATCAAAAGAAATTAAAAAATATGAAAAAAAAGCCAAAGGCACCAAAAAGTTCATTGAATAAGTGCTCAAGTGACACAATGTCAACTTAGCACAAGTATTGATGTGTTATGCTTTTGTGTGTGTTTGCTTTACATTTCTATATTTGTTTAAGGTGTTCTTGACATTTATTAGGCGTGTTAGTATTGCATTTATACTATACTTATGCATAGTAAGCCACAAATGTCCATAGGAGAGCTTAGAACATAAATGCTACACCAATGTGCACTTGTTTCTTGTGTTAGGTGAAGTTTAGGGCAAAACTCGGGACTTGAATTGATGATTATTTGATGAAGGAGCCAATCCAATGGTGTTTTGTATGTGAAGGTAGCTTGGAAGGTACATTGGGAAGCGGCCGGGCAAAAAAAAGACCCATTGAGGTGAAATGGGATTACGAAGAGGAAAATTGCAACATTGTCTAACTAGGTCGGTCAACCTCAACCCTAGGCTGGTTGACTGGCCAAGTCCCCCGACCACATTAGAATCTTGGTCAATTTGGCCTGGTCGACCTAGCCTAAGGCCAGGCTCCCTATCTAGTCCCTCGACCTAATGCTTTGGCAATTATATTTAAGCCATTTTTCAGTACTTTTTGAAGGGAATGGAACCCTATCCTCATACCCATTACACCAAACCCTAATCCCATCACATGCATATCTCACACACTCAATCCCATATCAATTCCATCCATAAACAAGCTTGGATTTGAAGATCAAACAAGGATCTGGAGGGTTTTGAAGTAAGATTTGTAAAGAGCAAGCAAGGATAATGAGAGAGCTCTATATTCTTCTCTTTATTCTTGTGTATACTATGTTAGATTAGCTATAGATTGGGGATGATTGCTATTACTATAATGGATTAAGGATCTAAACACTTGTTTTGAGATATTGATGGTCATTTATACATGCTTTGTTCTTATATATTCTATGGCTTGAAATTGAACATGACAAGGTGTTTGATGAAATGCCTATATGAGTTTGCATGTATAATTTGTGCTTAGATGCTAATAGTAGTGTTCTCACCTTAGCCTTAATTCATGCTAATGGCATAAGCCCTACATGTAACAACATTTGTGTTGATTAATTATGTTTAATGCCTTTGATATAGTAGATAATCACCTCTAGCATGAAACATGGCTAAAAGGATACCACTATCACTTGCTTGACCTAGGACACTCAATCTCTAGTTTGAAACATAACTAAAAGGTTTAGACTCCTTATTAGGAAATTAATCAACATGCAAGGGACATAGAACTAGACCCAAAAGCCATAGCTAGCTATGATAAACCTATACTTCTAATTGGGCCTAATTAAGGATTGGGTTGCACTAATAGTTACAGGTGGTAAGTCTAGTAGTTTAAGCCTGCAATTAGAGTAATCAAACCATTACTAGCCTTAAAACAAGGTTAGGTACCCAAATCGATGCCAAATGAGCAATCACCTCTAAGTTCCCCTAAACCCTTGTAGATTCTCGCTTTCATAGCTTGTTTATACCTCTATTCCCTTTAGTTAATTTTACTTTCCTTTTAGTTTAGTTTAAATTAGAGCTCCAATCAATCCAAAAACCCTAAAAAAAAGTAGATAGGACCACGTGTAGCTAGTGTAAGATGCACTTTCACATGGAACTACATATATTCTAGCCTCATTATTGACACGACCCCGCACACGCACATGCTATACTAACACAACCCGTGTGCTTGCAAGTAGTACTTTTAAAGCTTGCATCAAAGTGAAGAGAGATCCGAGTCTTGGAGGGCATGTACTTGAAAGTTGTGGGGAGTGAGTGCCTTTAAGAATACCCCTTGTAGCTACCCTATAGCTTGCTTGGAAAGAGGGTTGAGAAAGGGTTGTTGATATGAGTTCCTCTTCATTCATTGGTTCTTTTTTATGTGCCTAAGCCTTTCTTTTTCGTTTCTCTTTTGTTATGTAATGAAATGCAAAAATGATAAAAATCCAAAAAAATAGAAAAAGGAAAAAAGGTGCAAAAAGACGAAAAAGTTGAAAAATCGAAAAAAAAGTAAAAAAGAGAAAAAGCCACAGGCACCAAAAAGTTTACTGAATAAGTGCTCATGTGACACAATGTCATATTAGCACAAGATACTTGCTTCGTTCTTTCATTGTAATGTAAATAAGGCTCTTACGTCATTTTGTAAGCTGTTGTATTTATATATTCTTTCTCTCCTTCTCTTGAGGCTATGTGCATGTTAGGGAGGCCATGCTAGTGAAGGGATACGAAATATCAACATCCCGAGTGTGTGCACGAGAATCCTAGGCTTGTGATAGTTTAGCAACTCGGGAACTTCCCATGAGGTACAAGGCCCTTTATAAGTAAAGGGAGAATCCAAAGAGGATTGAGGGCCTCTCTACAATAAGAATGACCCCTTCATGCTCCTTAGATTCCACTGAGATAGTGAGTCAATCCCTTACGCAACCCTTTTTATTGCCCTTAAGATAAACTTAGGTTTGGACTTGCTTGGGCACAAGCAAGGAGAAGGTTTGCACGTGTTGATATGCTTTGATTTAGTGTGTGTTTATATTGCATTTTCTATATATTTTAGAGGTGTTATGTGAATATATAGTGGCACTAGTGTAATACATTAGCTAAAGATAGACTTAAGTGAAGATAATTGTACATGGTTGAGTTTTAAAGATAAACACTACACTAATGGCCCCTTTTTGATGAATTAGGAGAGTCTTAGGTCAATGTTGAAGCTTGCAAGATGATGGATGATGAAGACAAAAGGTGTATGGGTCGTAGGAACAAGTCCAAAGGCAAAGAAGATGATGATTGAAGCAAAAAGGAGGAATTGGTCGACCCCCAGTCAGTTGACCGATAGGGTCAGCCGGCAAATTCAGAAAATAGAAGAGCTTACCGGCTGAACCTATCTGGTTGGCCAGTAATTCCAAAGAGCCACTTAGAGAACTAGTTGACCCCCTCCAATCTACCAGCTCGCTGGTTGGATCGACAGGTAGTGCCGTTATTGTAGGAAATTGTAGAGTCTTTCTTAGGATTTCTCGCATAGGATCAAGCTCTATAAATCAAAATTTTCAAGAGATTTAGAATTACCTCATAATTATTGCGTTGAAAACCTTGCCTTGTAGAAGCATCAAGCTCCTTCTCTTTGAACACAATCAAGAATAGTTAGAGGAAGCTAATTTTTTTTTTGGCTTAGGGTTTTGGGAGAGAATTGTAACAACTGTTAGGTTTTCTCAAAAACTATCATACATAGAAAAGTGAATTCTCTCTATATATAGAAAGATATGGGCTTTTTTTTAAAACCCATCCCTACAACCCAATAAATTCAACTCTTCGGACTCAAAACTATGGATTTTCAAATCCAAAGTAAAGCCCAAATTAAATTTATAAATAATAACCCATGAATTAATTTTGATCCATATATTCAGTGCTAGCTAGACATGGTCAAAAATTAATTCCATGACCCTTAATAATTAATTAAACATTATAATATTTAATTCTCAATTAAATATCTATAATGTTAATTACCTTTAATATTATTTGAAAACATTATAATATTTAATTCTCAATTAAACATCTATAATGTTAAGTACCCATAATATTATTTAATTCATAACTAAATAATATCATGTCTAATTCACAATTCAACACGACCTAGATAATTACAATAAAGCCAATCCTCCAATTAATTCTCAACCATATGCGTGACTCTAGAGGTTCAAACTTAAACCAGTAATATAAGGACTATCCTTGTACTATCGATGATACTATCTAGCAACAATTCCTGACGTTTGAATAAGCCAAATAGTTGCAAGGCAATATATAATGAACCAGGACACTATGGTTGATTCCCTATGACCCTTGATATTCGGAAATAACCTTAGGGGTATGATAAATTGTCAAACCCCTAATTAGCTGTTCCATGTCAAGTCCTAATATCGTCATGACTCATCAAGAGGTAACCACGTGACACATCACGCAGAAAGCTTTGGCCAAAGTCTTAATGAATTAAGACTAGGCAGAATGTCATTCTCCTAATACCCAGAGTGGTCAATCCCATCTTGACCTACGCATTGACTTCACAACACTGCCAATACCTGACAGTCTTTCGTCACTAGATTAGAAATCTGAAGAGTCCGGTACCAAAGTATGGAGAGTAATATGTAAGTCTCTATGGCGGTCTCAGATATAAGGGAATACAATATCCATATGCACCACAAGCTGTCCTTTAACAATAAGGTAAATACCATAGAACGCTCGTAATAAAGTCATATTCAGTGAGCATGTCTCCATACCTCAACGTGGGCCATACTGGTGTCTCTACACCCCTTGGTCATAAGGATAACTAACTCATGTGGCGCACTATAATCTATGCTTAATAGAATTGATGTTCTAGTATCAATTCTATCATTTGGTTACGAACTCGGTTTAAGGATGACTAAGCTATTCTTCATTCAAATAGCCCTATCAGGTCATCCTAAGGACTATGTCATAATCTAACAATTAAGGAGAAGACGTACGATATCACGTAAGGCCGAAAGTGAGATGATTCATGTACAAATTAGTACAAAATCTACAATAGACGACTAACTTTGGGACACCATTTCCAGCAGCTGCTACTGATCGTAAACCTTTAAAAGTGTTGCTCGCAAGTGCACAGTTCGCAGTAGTATAGCGTATGCGAATGCGGGCTCGTGTCCACAAGGAGGCTATCTCAATGTATGGCTCTAAGTAAAAGTGTGTCCTATGCTAGCTACATATGGTCCTACCTACATTTTTTAGGGTTTTGGATTGAACGGAGCTCTAATTTAAACCTAAGCTAAGGGAAAATAAACCTAACTAACGGCAATGGTGGTATAAACAAGCTATGGAAGTGAAGATCTACAAAGGTTTGGGAGAACTTAGGGGTGATTGCTCCTTTGGAGTAGATTTGGGTTCCTAACCTTATTTTGAGGCTATTGATTGTTCGATTACTCTAATGGTGGGCTTAGTTTACTACACTTATCACATCTAACTATCGGTGCAACCTTATCCCTAACTAGGCCCAATCAAAAGTATAGGTTTGTCCGAACTAGCTATGGCTTTTGGGTCTAGATCTAAGTCCCTTGGGTGCTGATTAATGTCCTAGTTGGAAGTCTAACCTTTTAGTGATGTTTCAAACTAGAGATTAAGTCCCCTAGGCCAAGCAAGTGATAGTGGTACCCTTTTAGCCATATTTCATACTACAAGTGATTACCTACTATATTAAAGGCATGAAAACGCAATTAATCAACACAAATATAGTTGCAAGTAGGGCTCATACCATTAGCATGGATTAAGGCTAAGGTGAGGCCACTACTATTAGTATCTAAGCACAAATTACACATGCAAACTCATGGAGGCAATTCATCAAACACCTTGACATGTTCAATTTCAAGTCATAGAAATGGAAGAACAAAGTATGTATATACAACCATCAAAATCTCAAAAAAAGTGTTAAAATCCTTAATACATTACAAAAATTACAATCATCCCTAATATAAAGCTAATCTAACATAGTATAGACAAGAATAAAGAGAAGAATGTAAAGCTCCCTCATTATTCTTGCTTGCTCTCTACAAATCTTGCTCCAATACCCTACAAATCCTTGTTTAATCTTCAAATCCGAACTTGTTTATGGATGGAATTAATGTGGGATTGAGTGTTTGAGGTGGGTTTTAAGTGGATTTGGGGTTTAGGGAAATAGGTATATGAAAAGGCTGAAGTTCTCTCTCAAAAGTTGCTAAAAAATGGATTAAATAGAGTTGTCAATACCCAGGGCTGGGGGACCAGCCGGTCGACCAGCTTTGGGGCTAAGTCAACTGGCCTAAATTGGCCTATTCTGATCTGACCTATCGAGCTAGCCAGTCAAACAGCCTTGACAGGAGGTTGACTAGTCTTGATAGTAAAATGTTCATATCTTGCTCGTTTTGGCTCCAATTCGCGCACTGTGTTTTTTTTATGGATTCATACCACTTTTGGGGGATCTCCTAGCCATATTTTGCACCCTAAAACATGTCTAAAATGTGTCCATATCCTTTGTTGGTTGCAAGCTCTGAATTTAACTCCCGTTGAGCTTGATTTTGCCTTAATCGCTCCTTCCTTCGCCCTGCCACTTTCAAATGCATCTTCCAAGCCTCATTTAAGTCTCAAACACCTTTGAATTTAATCCACATCTCAAACACTACCAATCAAAGTCCAATCATTCTCCGAATCTCACCTAAAACAAGCAAAAAATGCGCATTAGTGTAGCATTTAAGTTGTAACTGCAACTGTGAACGTGGAAACCCTAATATGCACGAGTATGACATAAATGCTATACTAATACACTAAATGAAGCTCAAAACACCTCAAAATGAGTATATACATGTATTGCATAAGCACACACAAAACTAACACATTAGCTACTTATAAATAAGACCAAATTTTCAGCATTTAGGAGAATCCATTCACACACACACTTCATACCCACTTTACACACATATCAAACCCTAACTCACCCACCTCACACACACTTTTTTACACACTTCCCACTTGGATTCAAGTTTGGTTGAAGGGATTTAACAACTTTGGAGTAAGGATTTGCTTAAATTTTGTACATGGATCTCTAGAATGGAAAGAACGTTTCATATTCTCTCTTTCATCCTATTTTATATTATGCTTAAGTATACTTGATTAGTTTGATTTGGCTTGTGCAATGGGTTGATTTAACACTCTTATGTTACGGGATTCAAATGGCTTAAAATGTATACGTACTTTATTTTTCTTGTTCAAAGGCTTTTATTCAATAGATGTCTAGGTGTTTGATAAAATGCCTATATGAGTAGTATGTATATAAATTGAAGTTTATTTGCTACTCAACAACTTTAATCCATCTTATAATCTTGTCTATATGTTTATTTGTGGATTGTATGAAGTAGGTATTGCTTTTGTTCATGTCTTTGTGAGTAATATCATGCTTAGTAGTGAACATAATTTCAATAATGACTACATGTTGGTACCTAATTGCTATTAATGGTGTAATCTGAGCATGATGATGTTTAGTACTCAAATAGGTCCACGTATTCACAACCATAGGATAAAACATGTAGGATTGCGCAATTGGGTCAAATCCCACTATAGTGACCCTAGAATATTAATGCACAACTTAGAACTTGCCCAGATTGAGTTCTCTTTAGCTTTAAATCCAACTAATAGATGTCCAGGTAGGTTTAATCAACCCTAGCACACTAGGTCTTGGTTTTAAATCCAATCAATGATCTAGATACTAGGGTAAGTTCGTTCTAGGTCATCTAGGAAGCTTTTTAATCCCTCCTATGGCCCTAGGTCACAAGGACCAAGCTGTAGCTCTAAGAGTGCATACCTAGGGATAGACTTGCACCGAGTTTTAGGGATAAATTAAGATACTAAATTGCAACCTAGTTAAGAACATCCCATATTTATGCCATCTCCCATAATCCCATAGCATAAGAGTCTAGAACCTCTCATTGACAAGCTTAAGTCACCCTAACCTATTCCAATTGTCAATTTCACTCTAGATTAGTTTGTCTCCCTGCTTTCTTTTCCCGATTCCCATATTGTAGTTTATTTTCCTTCCCTTGAGCTTGCATTAAATCTAAAAAAGCTCCAAAAATATGGTATAAGTAAGTATCCTTTTAGGCACTTTTTAGGACACACACACATTGGATCCTCTCCACGAAATAGCCTTTCTTTAGTTCGACACCCATTCTTACACACACTATATTACACCTATCTGTATACTTATAGGTCTTTAGGGCTTGCACCTCTAGAGAGACATCAAATATGACACCTTTTTAGAGTTTTGCATATTAAACTTGACCAATAGCTTCTTAGTTTATAATGCTCAAGATAGGGCTAGCCTTCTATTCTTACAATCTCGCATAAGCTTGATCCTTAGAACATAACTAGCCTCTCCTAAATCCTTAATTTGAAATTGAGAAAAAAGCCAAACCATGATGGATGACAACATCTCTACATTATTTCCAATTAGTAGGATATCATCCATATACAAAACCAAGAAAGCTACAACATTTACATTATGCCTTTTATACACGCAAGATTGATCAAAATTTTGATCAAAACCATAAGATTTAATTGTCCAATCAAATTTGATGTTCCAAGCCCTAAATGCTTGCTTTAGTCCATAAATAGACTTCTTAAGCTTACATTCCATATGTTCCTGGCCTTTAGCAATGTATCTATCTGGTTGTGTCATATAAATGGTCTTGTCAAGCTTTCTATGAAGAAAAGTTCTCTTGACATCTATTTGCCATATCTTGCAGTCAAAATGACAAACAATGGCAAGGAGTATTCTAATGGATTTAACATGGCTAATAGTGAGAAGGTTTCCTCATAATTGATCCCTTCTTTCTAAGTACAACCTTTCGCTATCAACCTCGTTTAAAGGTTTAAAGCTTTCCGTCGGCTTTTATATTTCTCTTGTAGACCCATTTACACCCTATAGGTTTTATCCCTTTAGGTACAACTATAAGATCCTAGACTTTGTCAGAATATATAGATTTCAACTCTGAATCCATTGCATTGTGCCACTGGTTGACATCTATATCAGAAACTACTTCATAGTAACTAGTAGGATCCATCACCTAATCCTCTGAAGAAGTCTGCAAAGACTGTTCATAGTATCTATTGGGTGGCATAGATATCCTCCTACTATAACGATTTCCTAAAGCGCTAAGTGTAATATGCTTTCTTTCATCCATAGTTTCCACTAGTGCTACTGGAGATTCTTGTGAAATCTCTTTAGAACAACTTCAGAATCCAGTGTTTTTAGGATCATATTATCATTCTCCAAGTATCTAGCATGTTGCAAATAAAAACCTTCTACTCTTTAGGATTATAGAAGATCCGATTTCTAGTTCCCTTAAGATATCCTATGAAATAGCACAACTTGGATCTTGGTTCCAACTTTGGAGCATAACTATTTAGCACATAAGTTTGACAACCCCAAATATGGAGATGATTTAAACTAGGCTTATGCTCGATCCACGTTTCTTATGGTGTCTTCAGTACTGATTTAGACAATACAAAGTTTAAGATGTATGCTGTCATCTCAAGGGTATACCCACAAAAAGATAAAGGCAATGATGCATGACTTATCATTTAGCTAACCATATTTAATAGGGTATAATTTCATCTCTTAGCTATACCATTTTGCTGGGGAGACCCTGGTGCAGTCAACTGAGACAAAAACCCCTCTTATGTAAGGTACTCCCTTAACTCACCTGAGAGATATTCACCTCCTTGATCAAAATAAAGGGCTTTGATATGTTTATCTAATTTCTAAATGGGTTCAACCTTGAGTTTCTTGAATTTCTCAAAGGATTCTGACTTGTATAACATCAAATATACATATCTATGTCTAAAGTAATTATCAGTGAAAGTAATGAAATCTTCATAACTTGTCATGCATGCTACTAAAGCAAATTACATTTCCATCTCTACTAATATCAATACTAGAATGGATTAATGCAAAAACCATCTAATATTAACTGTGAAGTAGAAATAAGGTTTTTATGTACATCCAAAACATAATAGACAATGTTAAAAAATAACTTCCTATTGCATGGAAAATTTAACCATATTCCTCCTACTGTAGTTGCCAATACTTTTGCTCCATTACCCATTCTTAGAGCAAATTCCCCTTCAGCTAGCTCTTTCATATCCTAAAACCAATGTAAAGAATTGCAAATATGATTTGTGGCTTGATGTGAACTTGGCAGTATGGACAAATGAAGATCAAATTGCACCAAGTTAAAAACCCACAAGCAAGCAGATCATATCTAGTACAATGTATGCGTATGTGGGGTCATCTTCACAAGGAGGCTCCTTAGCTTGGACTAGTGTGTTTATGTGCAATGGAAAAGCAATGTGCGTGAATTCTAAACTAGAATAGATTAAAGGGAGCTCAAATTTCAACTATTAATCTAAAGTGCAAGAAAGTAAATGAAACTAAAGTATACAAACTAGACCAAGAGAAAGGTAAAATGAATGAAAAGTTAGCAATATGACATGACTAGGGCAAGCTTTGGGAAATAGATCTAGGGTTTTCAGAGGCCGAGAATGCTTCTAGAATCGGAACTTTGCACTAGGTGAAGGTTCTTGGTCTTAGGATGGTGCTTATCCTCTTTACTAACTCAATTGGTACCTAATTACCTAATTTTATCAACTATCGGGGCATTACCTTAGGTTGCCAGTGGAATCCTATCTCTATGGTTGAGTGTAGCCTTTTCTACGCAATCTAAGCTTTCACGACACTCAATCAAATGGGTAACTGGTGTTCGACACTACTTAACTAACTAATGATGTGATCGATTAAGGTTTAGGTGCAATACTATCCCTCAATTGTAGTGTTGTCCGACTACCTAGGTCTACACGTTAATTAATTAAGTGTGGTAGTCTAATTGCATTGCTTAGTTAACTACTGGTATTATCTTTGATTGAAGGTGCATCTCTAGCCCTAGTCCTCTAGTAAGGCCAGGTAAAGCTATGATCCACAATCACAAGGGTTCTCATTAGTTGCTTGCTGATGACTTGAAAATAGGTATGTGCGTGTGTTGCTGCTTTGCTCATATATTTTATAGTATGTATTATGTTGCTATAATATAAGATAATATATTATAATATCATATAATACTATTATAATATAACACTAATAAAACATATGTACTATATTACTAAACCTATACAATTACTATATTCTTATACTAATATAATATAAATACTAATATTTATAACTGCTAATATAAGTACTAATACTAATTACTAACTCTATATAATTAAGATATTACTATACTTCTTATATCCTAAAAGAAAACCTAAGGAAAACTTCTTACTATAATACAATTTAACATTCTATTATAGTAGCTACTAACTAGTATAAACCTAAAGCTAAAAGAAACTATAAAAAAATGCAAAAAGTAAGAATAAACAAACTCCAAACACAAGCAATATATGTCAAAGTTCACCAAGAAATTAACATTCTTTCTTTCATTCAATACTCAAACAAATATCAATCATCTATCATAAGTGAATCAACCATTCATCACAAGCAAATCAATCATTCATCACAAGATTCATCATAAGCATCTTAATAATGTATACTATATAATTTTCAAACCTCATCATCAAAACACAAGCCAATAATATAATAATGCTGACAATCTCCCCCTTTTTGATTGATGTGTTCGTTTTGGGTGATTATATATTGCAAGTATATACTTGTTTTGAGGTGTTTTCTGCTTTTGGTGTATTAGTATAGCATTTAGGTCATACGTGTGCAAATTAGGGTTAAAATGTTCATAGTTGAAGTTAGGACTTAAATGCTACACAAAGGCACATTTATTGCTTGTTTTAGTTGGGATTTGGGAAGATAATTGGAGCTTGATTGATGATTCTTGGTGTGTGGAACAAAGCCAAGGGTGATTAAGGAATGAAGAAAAGTGCATTTGGAAGTGCCTGGGCGAAGGAAAGAGCGATCGAGGCGAAACCAAGCGCAACGGGAGCTAAATTCAGAGCTTGCAACCAAAAAGGACATGGAAAAATTTTGGAAATGTTTTAGGGTGCAAAAGATGGCAGGAAGATCCCCCACAGCGATATGAAGCCATAGAAAAAAAATGGTGCGCGAATCGGAGCCAAAATGAGCGAGATATGAACATTTTACTATTAAGACTGGTTGAGCTTCTGTCAAGGCAGTCGACCGGCCAGATCAGCACTGGGCCAATTTTGGCCAGATGACATAGCCCCAAAGCCATTCAACTAGCTGGGCCCCCAGCTTGACACATTAACAACTCTATTTAAGCCATTTTTCAGCCACTTTTGAGGGGGAACAACACCCAATTTACGCACCCATTTTCCTAAACCCTAAATCCACCTAAAACCACATCTCACACACACTTCTAAACATATTTTAGCACTAGGAATCAAGCCTCTAAGAGGATCAAACACAAGGATTTGGGCATAGCTCTTGGATTGTAAAAATATGGCTTTGGATAAAAGGGTAGCCTCTTTGTCTCTCTTTTATCCTAAGTTAATTTATGTTTGATTAGAGCTATGTAGGGTGATTTACTCTTGTATTATGGATGATTATTACATTATTGTTATGGGTATTTGATGGATTATTATATATATATATATATGTGTGTGTGTGTGTGTATATATATATGTATATATATGTATATATATATATGTATGTATATATATATATGTATGTATATATATATATGTATGTATATATATATATATATGTATATATATATATATATATGCTTGTACTTAGGGTTTTGATTGGCAAATTTACATTCATGTCTATGTGTTTGTAAAAATGTCTCAATGATGTTGCATATGTATATTAAAGTCTATTATGCAATTAACCATCTCTAAATCATTATGCTAGCATGTATATATGTTTGTGTAATGATTACATGAAGTGGGTATGCTTTTATATATATATATATATATATATATATATATATATATATATATATATATATGTCTATGTGTGTGTTAGCGTCCTTAATAGCATAAATAGCTTCTATTGCTTACATGTCAGGTGCTATTATTTAAATTGGTGTAATCTAAGTATGTTTATGTACTTAGTAGTAGAATACTACAAAATATTCTCGAACACCATGCCCTAGATGTGTTTGCTTTGTGCTCAAACATTAATACCTGCAATTGTGATGTTGGTCGGTGGTGCATAACTAATGGCTAGCCTAGGTCGAGTCTCCCTTAGCTTTAATCTAGCTAATGGATTTCGAGATAGGTTAGTCGACCTTAGACGAACTAGATCTTGGCTTTAAATCTAGCCAATGGTTTAGATGCTAGGGTTAGATTGATCTAAGTCATTTAGAATCCTAATTAGCTAGCCCTCTGGCTCTAAGTCATAAAGACCATATGCCGTGACTCTAGGGGTCGACACCTAGGGACAGATTCGCACTGAGGCTTAGGGTGTAATTAAGAGGTAAATTAGGAGATTAGATGACTGCAACCAAGTTTAATCCATCAAGCACCCCTAACAAGAAGTAGTATTCACCCATTTGTAAGACGTAATCACCCTATTCCCTATTTTCACGTGTTAGCATCCCCTTAGATCGCTTGATTCCCTCATCACACACACAATACCTTTTTATTTTCTTGCCTGTAGCTTAGATTTATCTCTCCCGAGCTCCCCTAAAACCAAAAACACCAAAAAGATTGTAGTTAGGACCCCATCATGTAGCTCTTTAGGGCGCACTTAGCTTAGAACACGACACACATTAGGCCACCCCATCGATTCAACCTCGCACTCACACACACCGTACTACACACGACTCATGCACTTGTGGACTGTTTAGGCTTCTGCTTAAATAGCGTATCATTGATGATGACTGATGTGTGTGAGTGTGTGTTTGGAGCTTGAATTGCATAATTTGGAATGTGTTTGAGTACGAGTTTGGGTACTAATTTTGTGTATTTCGAGCTTTTGATTGATTATTGAGTCTCATTGAGTTTTTGTAGGTGGTGTGCCATTTCTTATCTTTTTATGTTTTTTTTATTTATTTCATTTTTTAGATAGTAATTGTGATTAATTAGAAAATTAGGTCACTAGGACATATTAGAATTAGGGTTACTAGATTAGTTTTACGACATTAATTAAATTAGCTTCTAGGGTTTTAGGACAAACATAGGAATTATTAAATAATCTTAGGACATAATTAGGTTAACATTAACTAGTTTAGTATTTAACAGGTTAGATGAATTTAGGTTATTTTAACATTATTACCATATATATATATATATATATATATATTGATAAAATTATTTTATATTTCTTTCTTTTGGTGTACATGCACAACATTTAAACACATGCACAAAGCCAAGCACCACCCGTGACCATCCCAAATTCACAAATCCACCAAACGCTCCCCAAGACCCGATGTGGCCCCCATCATTACAAACACAATCTCATATAGTATATAATATATGTTATATACTAGTACACTTTATAATATATATTAGACTACTATACTCATTCTCGCAATTACACTCACCCGTCGGACCCCAATTTTTTTCCACCATTCCTTTTTCTTCCTTTCCCTTAACCAACCCACACACCCAATATATAAGGTCATCAGCAAGTTAAAGCAGAGCAGCCAAACACAGTTCAAAAAGAAAAATAAGAGATGAAGTTCTTTCGTCTCGGCCAAGAAAAAAAATGCCGAAAAAAATCTTTTTATTTTTCTTATCTTTCTTTTTTTCCTTTTCTTTTCTTTGCATTCTTTTTTACTTAGTTTTTAACCAATTTTTGGGCTATTTTTTTGCAGAATTGTTGGGGCTAATTTGGCACAAATATTGGAGAAAAATCTTGGAGAAGGAGACGGATTTGCGCGAAGTTGAAACGGAAAGAGGTTCTAAGCTTGAGATTTAATTTCTTGGACATGAAATTGATTTTATGAGATTAAATTTCAGTTTTATACTCTCTTTTGACATGTTGAGCTAAATCATTTTAGGGTTGATTACTATTTTTATTATGAGTTAAGGATTGTAAAACTTGTTTTGGGATATTTTGATGGTTTAAATGCATGTTTGGTTTTTTATTATTTTGATGGTTATTGTTGAGCATGTCTATGTGTTTGATTAATTTTCGCAATGTAGAAACATGTATTATTATGCTCTTAATTTTTCATATCCGCTCATATGATGTTGATTAATTGTGCGTGATTTTATAACTAGGTTTAATGTATGGTCTTTAGGATGAAATAAAAACTAATAGGTCACCCATTACTCATAGTTGAACTTACGTGGATTAGGCTTTAGCTTGAAACACAGTTAACAGTTTAAACCTTATGTTAGTATTAATCAATATCAATCTAGAAGTCTCAATCAACTAAGCCCTAAAACCTTAATTGATAAAGACAAGGCTATGCTCTAAGTAGGATCCACTTAGGGATAGGGTTGCACCAAGAATTAGGGATAATACAGTTAGTGAGTTTAGACCTCTGGAAGAAGCAATCTAAGCTATCAAAATACTCAAAGCAATAATAGAATCCCGATCCCATAATGGAGTAGTAATCACCCTAGTCCTTCCTCATTGATTTAATCACTTCCTGTCTAGTTTGGTTGTCTTTCAATTGCATACATTAGTTTAGGTAGTCTAATTTAGTGTCTTTAATTTAGAGTTCCCTTCAATTCCAAAAACGCAAAAAGATTTTGTTTCTTGGCACGTAGCTAGTTTAGGACGCATAACATCTAGGACCACGGTTAAAAGCCTCCCTAAGGAGACGATACCCGTACTCTTGTACACATTGCACTACTTCTGATCCGTGCACTTGTGGGTTTTTAAAACATTAAGTTTTTGGCGTCGTTGTCAGGGAGGCACGATTGGTTTCTTTTATTTGTATGTTCTAGTTGGTTACGTGCTTTGTTATTTCTGTTATTGTTCTAGTAGTAGTCTTAGTTTTTGTGTTCTCTTTTATTTTCATGATAGTTTGTGTTTTATTTCTACATTGTGTTTTGTTAGATTTCGCGCTTCTATTTTGTGTTATTTTCTTTTGTAGTTTTTAGGGACTTGTGCTTTTTGTGCCATAGATTTAGGTTGAAATTGCAGTTTTAGGGGTTAAAGAGTTGGAAAGAGATTTTGTTTCTTTTTGTGCATGCTTGGTAGATGTTCACGTTAACCTGATTTAGTTCCTTCTAATCCTGAACCATAGAGAATTCACCATTATCTTAGGAACTTAGAACGAAATCTAGATGAAATGGCAGAAAATAGGAATGATCTCCATCCTCTTGTTCCCTATAATGGGAATGATAATGCCTCCCTTCCTCCTTTTCTTTCTCCTGCTGTTCCCTATAATGAGAATATTGAGCTTCCTAGGCTTCTGAATCCACGTCAAGTAGCCAACGACATGACCCTTAGGCAATACTTCCTTCCTTATGCCTTTGAGCTGAATATGGCCCTCTATTCACTAGGTTTGGGGGAGGCGAGTTTTGAGATTAAGCATGGACATTAACCACGCTTCCGTCTTTCTATGATAGGAGTAATAAGATAGAGATTTGTTCTACCTTCAATTTTCCAAATGTATCTCAAGAGAACATTAGGCTCAAACTTTTCCCGTTTTCCCTTAATGATAAAGATAAACAATGGCTTCATTCCTTGCCTGATAGAGCCATTACATCTTTGGACAAGCTTCAATCTCGATTCTATTAGATGTTTTACCCCATGGATAATACTGCTGACCTTCGAGCTTCGATTATGACCTTTTCTCATTATGAGTTTGAATCTTTCCATGAGACGTGGGAAAGGTATAATAATTTGTTACGTTAGTGTCCACATCATGGGTATGGTACCCACGATCTTTAAGGGTCTTACTGACTCCTAGCGTATGATAGTGAATGCCATGTCGGGTGAGAGATTCTATAATCTGAGATCTAGTAATGCTTGGGGGATTTTAGAGTGTGTTGTTGAGGATTCCTTTTAGAATATGGCATTGGATAGGGTGAATAAGAATAATCTTAGGAGAGGAGTGAATGAAGTAGGCACATCTCATAATCTCCCTACTAAGGTAGAAGTATTAACCTATAAGCTTGACCAGTTGATTTCTTTAGGTCTAGCACCTACTCCTGGCTGTAGGGCGAATCTGCTAGTATTGTCATCTTCTTCTTCTATCACTGAGGTATGTGGCTTATGTTCTGAGTCATCCCACAAGACCATAGCTTGCCTATTAGCACCACAGTTTCTCATTCAGGAGCAAGTTCATGCTTCAAGGGTACTTACGAGAGTATAACCCCTACTCGAACACATATTATCCAGGGTGGAAAGATAACCCTAAGTTTTCTTAGTGTAACAATCACTTTGAGTCCCCCATCCCTAAGTCCCATTCCAGCAGTGACCCCATCCTGGTCAGTCGGATTCACCAAGTTTTTATCATGTAAATCCACCTAAACTTCTTGAAGCCCTACAGGGCCAACGCCTACTTGTTCTTACTCTTCCCACTCAAGTCTTTACCTTCATTTCCTACACTATCCTCTAGCCAACCTAGTAGTGACAATAAGTTTGATCTTCTATTGCAGGTGTTTCAGTCAGAATAGCAATACATGGCTAAGATGAATGCCCAGGTAGGACAGTTAGCTAGTCAGTTGAGTGCTAAAGAGTTTGGCAAGTTGCCTACCTAGCCTAAGGTTAACCTTAGAGGTCATTACAGTTCTTCCTTTAATCCCTCTTATATCACTCATGTACAAGCAAAAGCAGTTATTACATTTAGGAGTGGTAGAGTCATTGTAAATGGTGTAGGAGAGAAGGAAAATTCAATTAAGTCTGTACTTAGTGTTCTTATAGAGTCTAGTGAGGTTAGAGACAATGAGAAAGAGGAGACCACTAGAGAGAGAGAAATTAGAGTAATACCCTTCCACACAGGGAAAGGTAGCAATTCATAAAATCTAGTGATGTCGTCTTTAGATCACCTTTTCCAGCTGCACTAGAGAAGCTCAGACTTGTAAAGGATACTAGGATAAGTAAGATCTTAGATCACTTAAGAGACCATAAGGTGAACCTTCCTCTAGTTGACACCATTCTATCCATTCTTGCTTATGCAAAATTCTTCAAAGCCCTATACACACGAAAGAGAAATAATTCCCATATGCCAAAAGTAGTAAAGCTCACCGAAAGGGTGAGTAGCATTTGCACTTCAGGCATCCCGCCCAAGTTGAAAGACCTAGGAGCTTTCACTATTTCATATTGCATTGGAAAGACCCCGATTGATCATGCTCTTCTAGATTTAGGGTCTAGCGTGAATTTGATTCCCTACTCAGTCTATCAATATCTAAGTTTAAGGGAGTTATCTCCCACATATGTCACTCTACAGTTGGCTAATAGATTTGAGCAGAGGCCGCGAGGTATAGTAGAGAATGTCATGGTTTAGGTTAGAGAGTTTATGTATCCAGTTGATTTCATTGTCTTAGATATAGATTCCAGCCATGACATTAGGCACTCTACACCTGTTCTCTTAGGATGTCCTTTTTTAACCACAGCTGATATAGTCATCCATTATATGTCGAGGTTACTACAGATTAAGTTTGGGAATTTGAAGACCACTATGAGAGCCGCAGAGGCAGCAAATAGAGTAAGTGTAGGTATGGATGATGAGGAGGAATGTTTTGTTATTTATGTTATAAATCTGTGTGCAGAGAAGCACACCCGTGAGATGCTGTTTATTGAGGATAAGTTAGCTGAGCTCTAGGCCAGAGCAATTGATTGAAGTTAGTTAGCCCAAATCTTCTTCTTTAAAAGTTTCTAGTGATCCCCCTACGGTTGAGTCTCTCTTATCTTTGGGCCTCAAACTTCTCCTTAAGCACTTGAAGTATGCATTCTTAAGACTTGATGATACCTTTCTTGTAATTATAGCTTCTATTCTGTCTAGTGAGAATGAGGAGCATCTTCTAGGAATATGATATGTTGTGTTTTTGTGTGTGTTTGAATTGTTATTTTTCTATATTTTGGAGGTGTATTGACCTTGAAAAGTTGCATTAGTGTAGTACTTGTGCTAGGTATAGGCTTAAGCATATACAACTGTACATAGTTGAGCTTAAAAGGTAAATGCTACATTAATGGCTTATTTTGGATGTTATAGGTAAGATTGAGGATTGTTTGAAGATCAACGAAGATGGAGATGGTTTGAGCAAGGATCAAAAGCATAATTGAAGAGGAAAAGTGAAAGAAAATCAAGTTTAGAGGCGTCCGGACAAAGGTCAAGACAATTAGAAGCAAAACGAAGCAAAAACGAAGCCAAAAGAGAGCAAAGAGGCACTACTGGAAAACTGGCTTCAAAGTACCCATGCACCGACTCACTATTCCCCCAAATATAGAGAGCAAGCTTCTATTACTGGAATAGAGGCCCCTTGGTATCGGTGCTCCGGTTAAGTGTTCCGATAGTCGCAGAAATTACCTATATAAGCCTACTTTTGGCCGTTTTAAAAGACAATTAAGTCATATTCTTTTACATCCATCTCTCAAACCCTAATTCCTCTTTCACCAACCTCCAACACACACACATTCACACACTTTTCACCTAGTTTTAAGCTCATTTGGAGGATTCAAACACTTGGATCAAAGGCTACTCAATGATTTTGTGCAAGAATTGCTAGGACAGAAGGGCAGTTTTCTATTTTCTCTTTCATCCTCTATTATATTATGTTTGAGCAGATTTGTTTAAGGTGACGACACTTGTGTAATGCGTTGATTCTATGCTTTTATATTATGGGATTCAATGGCTTAATGTATATACATATGTTATGCTTTTCTTGTTTCAATGGCTATTGTTCAATACATGTCTTGGTGTTTGATAATATGCCTATAAAAGTTGCATATGTATAAATTGAAGTCTATTCGCTACTAAACATCTTTAGTCCATTCTATAATCATGTATATGTGTTTATGTGTGGATCTTATGAAGTGGGTAATGCCTATATTCATGTCCATGTGTATGTTTGCATGCCAAGTAATAAATATGACATCAATATTGCATACATGTTAGTTCAAAAGTGCTTTTAATGGTGTAATCCAAGCATGACGATACTTGGTAGTGGAATAGGTCCCTTTATTCGCGAACACCTTGGCTTAGAACATGTATGAATGCATTAATAGGTCAAATCTCACTATTGTGACCCTAGAATGATGAAGCATAATTAAAGACTAGTCTAAATCGAGTCTCCTTTGGCTTTAAATCCAGCCAATAGGTTTTCAGGTAGATTTAGTCGACTCTAGCGACACTAGGTTTTGGCTTTAAATCCAGCCAATGATTTAGGTAGTAGGGTAGGTTTGTTTTAGGTCACCTAGGAAGCTAGTTAGTCACTCTTAAGGCCCTAGGTCATAAGGACCACGCCGTAGCTCTAGGAGGCGCCGCTTAGGGACGGACCGCACCGAGTCCTAGGGGGAAATTAGGACATTAACTAAACAACCTAGTAAAAGAGCAATTAATGATTAAGCCACTCAATGTAATCCCATAGCATTGGAATCTAGGATCACCCATTAACACGTAGATGTCACCCTAATCCTTTCCATTTGTTAGTTTTCTCTAGATAGCTTGTCTCTATATTTTCTATTCCCATAGTGTAGTTTTATTTACTTTAGTTAGAGCTCCCAACCATCCAAAAACACCAAAAATTAGTTAGTTTAAGTTTCCCTTTTGGCATTCTCTAGGACATACACGTAGAATCCATCCCACAACATAGCCTCTATGTAGCTCGACACCCATTCTCGCACACACTACACTGCATCGATTTGTGCACTTGCGGATCTTTAGAGCTTACACTCGAGAGATGTACACCATGTTCTTGGTGCTGTTGCCGGGAACGCACGGTGGTTTGCATTCTTTGTTTATGTGTTTTGGTAGTTTTTTTTCTTGTTTTCTTACTTTTCCTTTATACTTTGTTTAGTTTTTGCTTATCTTGTTTATTGTTCATATTATCTTGCTTTAGTTCTTGTTTATTGATTTCAGCCTTTGTTTTTCTTTTTAGTAGATTTCCTGGGATTGTGGCTTATTTTGCTGTAGTCTTAAGATTGTTAAAGGTTTTGGGGGTTGAAGTGGTCGGAGTTAAGATAGTTTGTGCATGCTTGGTAGGAGATCCCTTAGAAATCCCTTAGTTCCTCTTAATCCCAAACCCGATAGAATTGCAAGAAGTTTTAGGAATTTAGGAGATCTTCTTGAGGAGATGGCCGATCCTAATCATCCTCTTAATCCTCCCATTCCCCCAATAGATCCTATTCCACCTCATGATCACCATGGGCATCAAGCCCAAGATCATTTTAGACAAGAGCCCCGTAGACCGAACCCACCTATAGATGAGGAACCCATTCTTAGGCAATTTTTTCTCCCTGAAGCCTTTGAGCCTAATTTGGCTATTCAAATTCCGGGTTTAGGAGAGACGAACTTTGAGATTAAGCCTAATATGTTGGCCATGCTTCCTTCCTTCTATAGGAGAAGCAATGAGAGTTCTTTAGATCATCTCACTGATTTTGTTGAGAAAAGTTTCACTCTCCATGTCCCCAATGTCTCTCAAGAGGTCATACGTCTAGGATTGTTTCCTTTCTCTCTTAAGGATAAGGCTAGGGCTTGGTTGCATTCCTTACCTAATGGTTGCATTACTACATGGGCTGAGCATCAATCTAAGTTCTTTCAAAAATTTTATCCCATGGCCAAGACAGCCGACCTTAGGACCACCATTATGACTTTCTCCCAACATGATATAGAATCATTTCATGAGGCTTGGGAGAGGTTCAAGGATCTTCTTAGACAATGTCCACACCACAAGTATGGCAATCATGACCTATTGCAATATTTCTTTCGAGGTTTAAATGAACATTTTTGAGAGAAAAGTTGTGTATGGGAATAACATATTTGGTTTGGTATAGAATTTGAAAAGTTACCAAACTTTTATTTTTATCGAGATTGCATACAATCGCCCAGTACAAACAAAGTGCTCTCGGATTAAAACGTCTTCGCCTGACAGAAAGTTTTTCAAATTGTTTTTTGATAGACCTTATCCGGTTGCCCATATTGGGTGGGGTCCTCCCACCACTGAAAAATTGTGTTTCTTTTTCATGAATGGATATGCAATGTTCACCCAAACACATTCTAGTACATAAAAACTATTAAGGTTTCAGACACAACTCATCGAAAACATGTACAATCATACACATAAGCACAAGTTAAGCATCAAACATCAATCAATCAAATTCAAGCATTCCTAAATTTCTTCTAACCATAAAAAATCTATCTTCATTCAAAGGTTTTGAAATAGTATCAACTAATTGATTATCCATACTTACAAATTCAAGACTAATATCATCTTTTAGCACATGATCATGAATAAAAGGATATCTAATCTCAATATACTTAGTTCTTGAATGTTGAATAGGGTTACAAGTCAAATTGATAGCACTAGTATTATCACAATAAACAAGAGTATTATCAAATTTAAGACTGTAATCATGTAGATTTTGTTGCATCTAAAGAATTTGACCAAATCAATTACCTGCAATGATCTATCCAGATTCGGTTGTAGATGTTGCAACATTATTTTGTTTCTAGTTTGACCAAGAAACGAATGATTGTCCAATAAATTGACAACTTCCACTTGTACTTTTTCAATCTACTCTGCATCTGACAAAGTCTGCATTTGAATACCCTATAAGCTCAATAGATATTTCCTTTGAATACCACAAATGAAGGTAAGATATGCCTTTAAGATATCGAAAATTACTTTTAACAGCACTTGAATGAGATTCCTTGAGTGACGATTGGAATAATTGAGGTGGTCAGATAAAGTTTTTTCTAATTTCCAAACATGATTTGGAAATTGATAATCTTCAAAACCGGGTGGTTGTTCAGCATAAGCTTCTTTTTTGATAAAACCATTAAAAAAATGCACTTTTAACATCTATTTGATAAAGTTTGAAATCTATGAAACATGCAAAACCAAGTAGCATACGAATAGATTCAAAGCATGCCATGGGTGCACATGCTTTATCATGATCAATGCCCTTCTCTTGATTGTATCTTTACGCAACCAATCTAGCTTTATTTCTAACAATAACACTATTTTCATCAAGTTTATTTCTAAACACCTATTTAATACCAATTACGGATTGATTCAATGGTCTTTCAACAAGTTCTCATGCTTTGTTTCTTTCAAATTGATTCAGTTTATCTTGCATAACCATAATCCAATCATTATCACATAAATCATCATTCACACATTTAGGTTCAATATGAGATAAAAATGCATGATGTTCACACAAGTTTTTCACATTACTTCTCGTTCTTACCCTTTTGCTAGGATCACCTATAACTTCCTAAATTGGATGATTTTTCACAAATTTCCCAACTCTTGGCAAGTCTTTATATGGATTGGTGATTGTTCCATCCTATTTCTCATGTTCACCCTTATTTGTTTGTTGTTGAAGGGATGGACTTTGTTCACTTTCATCATGAGAATTTTCACTTTCTTCTTGATGATTTGTAGCATATTTCATTAGTTCCAATTCACCTACACCATCATCATTTTCCTTTCTTGACGGAAAAGGGTTAGTTTCATCAAACTTTACATACTTAGATTCTTCAATAATGTGATCGTGTCTGATAAAAACCCTATAAGCCTTGCTTCTAGTTGAATACTTGACAAGATAACTTCATGAGATTTAGAATCAAATTGACCAAGTTGATCCTTTGTATTGAGTATGTAACACTTGCATCCAAATACCTTGAAGTAGGCAATGTTTGGCATCCTTCCATTCCATAGCTCATATGGCGTTTGTTTCAAAAATGATCTAATCAACACACGGTTAAGAACACAACAAGATGTATTGACCGCTTCGGCCCATAAATATGTGGGCAACCTATGTTCATTTCACAGAGTACTTGCCATTTCTTGTATTGATTAGTTCTTTCTTTCAACAGCCTCATTTTGTTGAGGCATGCGAGATGCCAAAAGGTATGCTTAATGTGATGTAATTCACTTAATTCATCAAAAGATTTATTTACAAATTTTTACTATTATTAGTACGAATATTTTTAATAAAATAACCATTCTCATTTTGCACTCTTTTGCAAAATCTAGCAAATTCGGTGAAGGTTTCACTTTTTGATACAAGAAAAATGGCCCAAGTATATCTAGTATAATCATCAGCAAGTATAAACAAATAACACCCATCTTCAAGACAAGCAATACTTAGAGGTCTAAACAAATCCATGTGAATAAGTTCGAAAGCTTTAGTAGTAACAACTCTATTAATTGGTTTAAAACTAGCGTTATATTGTTTACCAAGTTAACAAGCATCACACATAGCATCCTTCACTTATTTCTCATTAGGTAAACTATTAACAAGATTCTTTTTATTTAAATTCATAAGTAAGTCCATACTAGCATGTCCTAAGTGTCTATGCCAAAGCCACATATTATCATTGACAATGGATAAGTATTTTTACATTTTGACATACAAGATCATAGAAGCCACAAATATACACATTGTTCACACGTTTGGCAACAAGCACATGAATATCATCTTTCATCACATAACATGCATTGGCCTTAAATACCCCATCACAATTGCTATCACACAATTCATTAATAGAAAGCAAATTAAATTTCAAACCTTCTACATGTAGTGATTGAGCCTTTGATTCCAATGCTTCCTTTTCCAAGTACCTTTCCTTTTGAAGCATCACCAAATGTTACTTCACCACTTTTTATTCTTTTCAAATCAATGAATAATGAAGCATTTCCTATCATATTCTTGGAACACCCATTATCCTATATCCATTGAATGCCAACCAAGCTTACTTTCCTTTAAACAAAGCAATTGTTGGGTTTTGGTACCCAACATTGATTGAGTCCTTAAAGGTTAGCTCTTTCCATGGCTTCTTTTGGCCATTTCCATTTTGGCACAATAGTTGCCAATTCATATAATCTTTTCACATTGCATTTTGTGAAGGCATGACATTTCTTTGAATAATAAATACACATGACATTAGAATGACATTTTTTCACAAATTTAAAATCACATATCATATAAGATGTAGATGCATTGCTACTTGAAGAAATTTTGATAAAAGTACTTTTGTGGAAAACTTTAGATGATGATGGATCAAAACCAACTCCTTTTCCAAAAACATTTTTGCTGTGAGCCAAGTAAAACATCACATGTTCTTTTTCCTTTTGTAAAAAAATCAACAATCTTTTTCAAATCCTTATTCTCTTTTCTCAAATAAGAAAGTTCATCTTCAATGAGCAAATCTTTTGCAAATGCATCAATGAAAACAACTTCTTCTTGCAACCTTTCATTTTCAATTTTCAAAGAATCGTTTTCATTTTGAAGATACTTGATTTACCTTTTGAAATCTTTGTTTTCCTCAAAAAGTTTTGAATATTATCACATAGTTCAAGTGCAATATGATGCCATTCATCTTCACTTATTTCATCTTCATATGGAATTAAAGGACAATTATGACTAGATGAGTTAGGAGAATCAATACTTACCCCTCTTCTAGTCGTGAAGCATACATAATTTGTCAATTGCTTTTGATCTCTATCACTTCTGGTCTTATCACTTGAACTAGCATCATCCCAAGTGGCTTGTATTACTTTTTTCCCTTTCTATTGGGACATTTAGCTTTGAAGTGTCCCCACTTCTTGCAATTGAAGCAAATCATCTCTTCATCAATCTTTTCTTTTCCTTTCTTCTTCCATGAATCTTCTCTCTTCATTTTTCTCATCCTCATGAATTTCCTCAAATTTCTACCTATAGTAGCTATATCATAATCACTTCTCCCATCATCTTCTTTATCATCTTCTTCAATCACCTTAATTATAATAGACTTCTTGATTTTCTTTTCTTTATCGTCTCTAAACCTTTCTTGATTAAGCACAAGTTCTTCCATTTCCAAATTCCAAATCAACTTATGAATTGTCATATAGGACAATTTCTTTGATTCTTTGGTAGAAGTCACCTTAGGCTTATATTCCTTAGGTAAGGCAAGTAGTACTTTCCTATGCAATTTATCATTCAGATATCTTTTGCCTAAAGCACTCAAATTGTTAACGATTTTAACAAACCATTGGTGCAGCTCATTAAGTGTCTTACCAGTTGTCATTATAAATAATTCATACTCATGAATATACAACCCAATTTTAGTATCTTTTACTTGGATAGTACTTTGATATGACATCTTTAACATATCCCATACTTCCATAGTCGACTCACAATTGTAAACCCCACTATATTTGATTCCATTTAAAGCACAACGGATAATGTTAAGTACCTTTAAGTTTTTGTGAGTTTCGATCTATCTTTATAAGTCAACTCGTTCTTCTTCTTTGGCATGATAGGCTTATCATTATTGATCTTTACTAGCATGTGTGGACCATCTTCAACCAATATCCAAAGCTCATAGCCAATCGATTAGATGTAAATCTCCATATGATGTACCCAATATGAAGAGTTCACACCATTAAATCTCGGTGGATTGAATAGTGAGAAAACATTTCGTCAAACATAAAAGACTTGCTTCCCATGGTAGGACCTCTTACAAGACGGTTAGTCTATCGTGTAAAACCAAGCTCTCGATACCACTTGTCAGTGGTGAGCTTGACTTTAGAGGGGGGTGAATAGAGTTTAGCACAAAATTTCTTGAAAAATTATAACCTTTGAATTGTTTTCAATTAGTAGAAAGCGAGTAGAACTACAAGGTGAAATGAATAAAAAAAGCAAAAATCCAAAATAAAGAAAACAATACATGATTTAGAGTGGTTTGGTCACTAAGCCTATATCCACTACCTAAGGCTTCCCACCTTAGGGATTTTCAAACTAAATCCACTATTACTTTTTGCTTTTCACAAGTTGGCTAAGCACAAACCAACATACAACACTTGATTTCACCCAAATCAAGAAACTCACTTGAAGTAATTTTGATTTTGTTCACTCAAATACTAATCTATCCAACACCCAACTCTCAGTATTTAGTTTATGATATTACAAGCCCAATGAAAATTGAACCTCAAGTTGGTATATGGGATTTACAATACAAGACCTACGATTGCCTCTTTTGAGAAAGATGAAAGCTCTTTTCTTTTGAATCTTGTATCGTGTTCTTATTCTTTTGAAAAAGCTTAAAGAATTTTATATATATATATATATGTGTGTGTGTATATATATATATATGTATATATATATATATGCCCATATAAAAATATAGCTGTTAGAATAAATATTTTTGATCAAAATTGACTTTAAAATGTTATAGGCTAAGCTAGGAAAGAGATGGTACGAATAACAGCTAGTTTCGGATAAAATTTTTGAAGATCTATACGATCTGATTGAAGTCCCATCTTTTTGGATGCCAAAAAACTTTGCCCGTTACCCTTCAGTTCAAAAACTAAAAACTCACTGTTAGGTGAAGTGAAGCTCCATTTGTAGCCCGAAAGACATCACCCATCACTGCCCTTTTTGTTGTAGTAAAAAATGTTTTAAGAAATTTGGAAATGTTTTAAACATTGAAAATATTTTTAAAAACATTTAAGGCATATAGTATCTTAATCACAGGCTAAGTTAAGACAAGAAGTACATAAGGGAGGTAACCTTACAACAAAAAATTCTATGTTTGCACCCTTTATGCCTTCTATCTTTGTCCTTATATCAGCACACCAAGTCTTCAAAGAGCGAATGAATAAGCACAATGATTTGAAACATTCGGTGGCACGTGATCTTCTTGCAAGGCATAATATATTTCCAATTGCTCATGAACTCACAAATCATATTAGTAACAAATAGCTCACGAGAATTCAAGAAACAATATTGATTTTTACATAATACGACATTCAATACTCAAACCAATATCAATCATTTATCATAAGTAAATCAACCATTCATCACAAGCAAATCAATCATTCAACACAAGATTCATCCCAAGCATCTTAATCATGTATATCACATAATTTTCAAACCTCATCATCAAAAAATAAGCCAATAATACAATAATGCTAACATTCTTCATTTCTTAAATTGGCAGCAATAGTTATCCTTTCAATGTTTTCAGTTATTATTGCAATCCTAGAATCTACCAATATTGTTTGAATATTAATGTTTCCATAATAGTATCTTTTCATCAAATCAAAACAATACAATTATTTTTGTTTATGTTGACCCACACGTTAGCTTTGAAAATAGTAAATAGCGAGTGAGGACCTACGCACCTACACTTGGATTTGGGAATGAACTACTGTTATGAAATATTATTTTATCCTTTTCTTTTCATTCATGGTAGAAAATCAAGAACAACAAGTTATGACTGGGATGAAGGACACATGTAAAACCTTAAACCATCTCAAATATTGTCAATGTTTAACTTGTTAACACCCGCAACAATTATTAAAAGTTTCAAGTTCCAAAATCTAACAACAATAGAGATGTGGTTCTCTGAAATAATAGTTGTGAGGAAATTATGTAAATAACTAGAACCATTTAGCTCACAATATTATATTATTGTGATTTTCTAGAATTTTACTCGTGCATTCAAATTATTTAGTATGATGAATTGAAACTTAGTAGTAACCCAAAAAAGGTTTTTAATTCACTCTACTGTCAACTACCACCATTTTAGCATTGTGGTAATTACTGAAGTGTTTGAACATAAAGGAAATTAGAAAAAGAGATTTTATTGAAGGAGTATAGTGGCAAAAATAAACAATTTCTTTACATTATAATACATTGTTTTCTTTTTTTCTTTTTCTTCCAATATGCCTTGTTATCCCATTGTTCAACCAATACATGAAATTTCATTCAACAATCTTATCACTCACTATAAATTGTATAATCATTACAATTTTTGCTTGTTCTCTTCCTCTTTAGCTTGATGCTCTACTTAAATAGTGTAGTGTTATTGAATGGTTTCAATATCTAGCCCTTTATCTTCACCATTGACTCAACATGTCCCTTAAGAGTGTGAAGCTCCCTTGACCTGCAATATTGTTCTTCTCAGAATTATGTTAACTGAGAGAACCAATTAAAAACCCTATTAACTTTTGAAGTATAACTATATGGTAGAAAAACATGCTAAATTGATAATATATAATAAGATCAACTTAGAAGACATGAAAATTAATTTATTGAAGATTTAGGGTCATGTAGACCTTGCTATTTCTGCATGTCGTTTTGCTTGCTCAGCAATCTAAGATAGCTCTGTGCTCTTATCATTTAAATGAGTGGAGTTTTAAGAGGTTTAGAGGCCATGAGTGCTTCCATCTCACCCGTGTCATAGTCCTTCTTGGTTGTGAAAACGGTCTGTTGTTTATTTTTCATTTTTCCCAAAGGAAAAGGGACATGAAAAGAAAGTGAGCCAATAAAATATTTTGACATTGTGTATGTATAAAAGAAGGATATTGTAAAAAAAAAAAAAAGAAAACAATTTTTCTACTAATCTGAATGCTTTAGTTTGCAAATCTATGAGAATGACCCTAAGTATGTGGCAAATGATGACGCGCCTTGTCTTGGATCATTTTTTCCCAAGCCTTCCCGCTTAATGCATGGCGAATGACGAACTTGAGAATATCAAGTGGGAAGTAAGTGACAAGGCTAAAGATCCAGATGACTCCTGCCCAGCCCCAGCCAATGCCTTTGACTCTTGCAAAACTCCAATTTGCATAGACGGCAAGGACCGTAGCCACCTAATCGTATTGAGCAATTCACCAATTTTATCCGTAAGAATTACTTTGACAAGCTATAACCAATACACAATTATCTTGTGAATAATGAAATAATAGTTGCATGTATAAGACTTACTAATTGTGCCGCAATAAATGCAGTGATAAGCATAAGACCAGGGCGCTCAAGAAATGACCAGCTCCGTGACCTTGTGACAAAGATGAGAGCTTGACTAATTATGCTCACTTGAAGGTAGAGAGCAGCAGTCAGCTCATCTGGGATTTCTTTGATTGGTTTAACTCCAAATGTATGCTATAATGGATAAATTATTAGAGAAAACAAACATAATTGTACATTAAAATTTCCTTCAAAACTACTTATTTTCACGATATTAGAACTTAGACGTGGTTGGGAATCTTCTTACCGAGAAGAAATTAGTGTCAACCACAAAGTAGAAGAACAACACCGTCATGACTGCCATGTAAGTCCCAAGGACAATGCCAGTGGCGAAGATTTCCTTAAGCTTCCATGAGTCGGGAACTGGGGATGGCTTCACCCTGTCTTTAGAAATGGTCATGATGGTACCGTCATTGAGGATGGCAATGATCAAGCACATAAATGGTGAGAAGTCGAATTTCCAAATAAGAGCTATGAGCATAAAACCCAAAACAATTCGAATGGTGATTGAAACTGCGTAGATTGTATAGTTCTTCATCCTTTGGAAGATGGCCCTACTTGTTAAGACTGCACTGATGATCACACTAAGCCCTGGCTCAGTCAAGACTATGTCGGATGCACTCCTAGCAGCATCAGTTGCATCTGCCACTGCTATACCGATATCAGCCCTTTTCAGAGCTGGGGCATCATTGACACCGTCTCCGGTCATTCCACAAATATGATTCCTTTCTTGGAGCTTCTTGACAATCTCATATTTGTGCTCTGTTGATCCAAAGTTTATGTTAGTTCAATCAGTGTAGTTAGGTTTGTTAGATTGTTTTAGCTAGATTTAGATTATACTTACCAGGAAAGACACCAGCAAAACCATCTGCCATCTCAATAAGCTTCTCAACTGGCATCGAAGCAACAGACTCGTCTTTACTTTGACCTAGAAGAGAGGAAGATGGGTACATGTTCGTGCCCATACCAAGTCTACGGCCTGTTTCTTTACCAATGGCAAGTTGGTCACCAGTAATCATCTTAACATTAACACCAAGGTCAATAGCCTTACGAATAGTCTCTGCACTATCATGCCTTGGAGGGTCAAATAGGGGTAGTAAGCCAATGAACTCCCAAGCTATACCAGGGCTATCTTTGTTCTTCTCTGGAATGGTCTACAAGACATGATTTAGTAATCTTTTAGTTCTGCAAAAATTAGGAAACATGAAAAACTAAAATATTGTTCTTATAGTTCACCTGTCTAGCAATGCCCAAAGAACGAAGGCCACGATTGGCAAAGTTGTCAATGACTTCATGGGCCTTCTTTGCTGCCACACCCTTCAGCTGACAAAGATCAATGATCTAAAAAAAGGTAATGTTATGATTAGTTGTCACAAACAAAAGAGTACCCACCTTACAACTACATAGGCAATTAAATTTATCTTACTTGCTCAGGAGCACCTTTGCTAATTCTGTGCCAATCACCATTTGAATCAATGTAGGTAATTGCAGTACGCTTCTCTACTGGGTTGAAGGGTAAGAAGTGTACCTCTTTAATTCCTGCTCTTGCCTGCAGATTTAAAAAAAAATGAATATTCACTTTGCTATATTACATGAACCATAGTTTTGGCTACATACCTCTTTGGAATCACTCAACATTCCAACAATTGAAGCATCAATTGCATCTTGGTTTTCAACCCTAGAAGCCCTAGCAGCAAGCAAGATAATAGTATCCTTGTCTAGGTCTTTACTAAATACCTCAATCAATTGTTTATCAACCGTGAGTTTATTGAGAGTGAGAGTTCCAGTCTTGTCACTGCAAAGTATATCCATGCCAGCCATTTCCTCAATTGCAGTCATTCTCTTGGTAATGGCTCCTTGTTGTGATAGCCTATGAGATCCAATAGCCATGGTCACAGATAACACTGTTGGCATGGCAATTGGAATGCCTCCAATAAGAAGTACTAGCAAATTGTCAATTCCATCTCTATATTTCCTATGCTGGATTGGATACATCACCACGATCTCAAGTAGCATGCCGATAGCAATTGAGCATATACAAAAGTTTCCAATGGAAGTCAACACCTAATGTAAATAATATGAAACAATATGTTAAAACATTGATATAACTTTTTCTCCAATGCCTAAAATATTAAAGTTTTCAAACATAGGCCTTTAAAGTAATAGCTACCTTCTGGAAATGACCAACTTGGTTGGTGTTGTCAACGAGATGGGCAGCCTTGCCAAAGAAAGTGTGGACACCAGTGGCGAAGACGATGGCCTCGATCTCCCCTTGTTTGCAGGTGGAACCAGAGAAAACCTCCTGTCCAGGATGCTTGGTGACAGGAAGGGACTCACCAGTGAGGGCTGCTTGGTCAATCTTGAGAGGATCACCCTCTAATAAACGAGCATCCGCTGGGATAATGTCTCCTAACTTAATGCTAATTATATCCCCTGGAACAAGGATGGAGGCTTCTTCTTCACTCCATTTTCCATCCCTCAAGACCTATAAATAAATACAAAACAAACGTTTGGAAGCAAATTGGTTAAAGATTTACAAGGCTAGTGGATTTGCATCATCTAAAATGATAACTAGTAATTTAACCTTGGTCTTGGGGGCAAGACCAGCCATAAGGGCGGCTGCAGCATTTCCAGCATTGTTTTCTTCAATGAAACTAATGGTTGAGTTGATAATGAGTAGCACAACAATACCAACAAAGTCCGGCCAGTCTGGAGGCTTACCCTGCATTAATTTTAATTTTGTAAGATTCCATAAATAAGAAAATATATGTATAAGATTTCATAAGTCTTAGGAGACTTTTGAGAGTGAAAAAAATGTTAATGCAATTACCCCTCCATTGGCTAAGACAATAGCCATAATGGCAGCAGATTCCATGACCCATGATAGAGGGTTCCACATAAAGCCTAAAAACTTTAGGATCTTACTTTCTTTCTTCTCTTCAAGCTTGTTAGGTCCAAAGATTTCAAGCCTCTTAGCTCCTTCAATTGATGTCAAACCCTCTCTCGTACATTTTAGTTGTTGGAATACTTCTTCGATAGGGATCTTTTCCTATTGAAGAAAAGAAAGCATATTTTGATAGTTATTTTGATTATTTACATGCACAAATAAAGAAAGATCAAAATTATCTAAAACAAAGCTTAAGGATATGATACTTACAAGGTCAACTTGCTCATTTTTAATATCTTCCAAACTAATATCAAAGGCCATGATTCCTTACAAGCCAGCTGATTGAACAAGAATGAAGAAAGAAAGATTGAGAGTAAATCTCTTTCTCTCTCTCTCTCTTTCTCCCTCTCTTTATCTCCCTCTTTGTTATGACCACTTACTATTTCCCTTAATGTATCTTGTTCCCTTTCTCTTTCAGGCTCCCATATGCATTTGCCTGCAAAGCAGGATTTTGAAAGAGAAATTAAGGAAGCCTGAGAAATCAAAGATAACATTTGTCCCTTTTTATATGTTTTAATCAAGTTATCGACATCAACGGAGAATCACATAGATACAATCTTAATTTAAGCCATTGTGGTTTTGTTATGACGCCAAATATTAGGTCAATAT
This sequence comes from Cordia subcordata, assembly GCA_028554755.1. Taxonomy (NCBI): domain Eukaryota; kingdom Viridiplantae; phylum Streptophyta; class Magnoliopsida; order Boraginales; family Cordiaceae; genus Cordia; species Cordia subcordata. The sequence goes on from JAPTOF010000008.1 coordinate 14,798,173, forward strand.
TAATATGGATTGAGAGCAAAATGTGGACCACCATTAGAGGTCCTCACTATTGGATATTTGACTTCTGTCATATCTTTATAGAGTTTTTGTGAACCACAAATCCAAGTATTTGTGTATTTACAACCTTAATATTATTTTGAATCATTTACTTCATTTAAAAAGTACTGTAAACTAGCTTCACATTATTGTTGTTATATTAGTTTTCTTTTTAATTTTGTTTATTAAACTAGTTGCTTTGTTATACTTATTTCTTATCAAATTATATTTCCCATTATGGGCTTTATTTGTTTCCATGAAAAAAAAATAACTTGTGGGAAAATATTCTTTAGAAAAATAGTTGTCTAACAATTAAAATTTTTTCTTGTATTTGAGAGTTACACAAGAAAGAATTTCCAATTGGTTGTAAACAAAATTCATTTTGCTATTACAAAAAGTATTATTTACATCAACGTATTACATTTTTTTATATAGTACTATTTCTTGTTTTTCTTTGTTGTTCCTTTCTCATTCTTCTTTCCATATATATACACATACAAAATGCAAGCACACAGTACACCAGAATTAAGATGCGGGTACACCACAGTTAAGGTGTGGATAGGGGAAATGGGTAGAGTGCAATAGGTGTGAGGGCTAAGGTATGGTGGGGGTAAGAAACGGGGGTTGGGGTGAGAGAAATAGATGGAGTTACTATGTGAAAAATGTTTTCAAGAAAGAGGCCATGCAAAAAAATGTTTTTTTTCTCTTTGGCTAGCAAAATATATTATCTTCTATAGTTAACTAAAACTTTTTGTTGACCAAAAAATATTTCTATATTAGCTAATTTTTCAAGGTTATCAAATACTACAAAGTTAAAAAAAATTTGATTTTCAAGAAAATTTTGCCCTACAAACAAACAACCCTTAGTCACCAAATCTTGAGCCCTATGCAAAAGATCACTTAGGAATTTTAATCGACAATCATTTCTACAGAAGACATTTTGTCACTTAATCTTCCAGAGCCACAATTGGGGAGCACATTCCTAAGAATTTCATATACATATATTTTCTCTCTTCTTTCTTTTCTTTTAATGATTGAAAGCCATTATTATTTCATATACAAAATATTTTCCTTCGACATATTAGTTATTATTGTTTCTGAGTAATCATTGATATACATTGTCAAGAAGAGTTAGAGTTGTCAAATAGGTTGGGTTAACTGATGGATTAGATGGGTTGCTAGGTTAGGCGAATTGATCTGCCTATTTTCAAAAACAAAATTAACTATGTATTTTTAACAAAATAATTATTAAACTAAATAAATAAACTCTTAAACCACAATATAAGACCATAATTAAATCAATCACAAAAATAATACTTAAATTTAGATTAGTAATTATTACATTGTCTTTTGAAAATAATGGCAATTTAGGCAAGTCACCACGGGTTGACACAACTAAACTATCCACTTTGAGGCATAGGATTGTCCAAGCCAATTACAACTTTTGGGCTTAAATAACCAAATCCTCTCATTAGGCCTTACTCACTAACCTTATTATCCTCTAAGTCTTGGTGCAATTCTATCCCTTGGTAAAGTATAACTTTGACCTTATCACTTAGGGTTTTAGGGCTTAGTTTGTTAGCTGCTTTAGTGATGTGATTAAATCTAATACTAGTGTTTAACTCATTAGCTGGATTTACAGCTAAAATCAAGCTATCTAAGATCAATTAAGCTATTAGAAGCATATTAACTAGATTTAAAGCTAAAGACAACTCAACCTAGCTTAAACATAAATTAAGAACCATCAATCAACATCCCAGTTGTACGACATAAGCATTTAACCACAATAGAAACATGCATATTCACTTAGGTATTTAATCAAACACAGGCATATTTGAATTAAAGCCATTGAGCATTATAAACAAGGCATGTATTCAAAGCCATAAATATATATAAATCACTTATTCATAACCCTAACCTAATTTACACCAACAATTAACTCTAAATCAAGCCTAAGATAACATGCTATATACAAGAATTAAGGAAGAACAAAGAGAACTCTCTTAAATCATGCTCCAAATCTACACAAACTCTTCTAATCCTTATTATAATCACCACTCTTGGCCTAGAATAGATGGGGATTGATAGAGGTAGGTATACCAAAAGAGGGATTAGGCTAGGGTATATTGGGGTTTAAAGAAAATGAAGTTCCTCCCTTTTTTCTATAGAGAACAAGCTTTTATAGTAGTTTTTGGCCTCTGCTGATCGCTCTTGCCAGTCGATTGGTATTGCGATTAACCCTATCAGCAACTGACAGCTATTTTTCCTTTGTACTTTGATGGTACCGGTCACCTTTGCTAGTCGACTGGTATTGTTGAATAGGGTGACCTGTTTACTGTTCACAATTCTTTTTCTTCCTTTTTTGCTTCCAATTTTCATTTTTTCACCTGTTCTTCCTTGTTCAAGTGCAAACTTTCATGAACACCTATCTAAAACATGAAAATAAGGCATTAATGCACCATTTATGCAATTAAATTCATAATATAAATATATCATCAATCTTGCATAAATGTTACACTAATGCACCCAAATAAGCTCAAAACCTTTGTAAAAGTGTATGCAAATATATGTGTTTGCACATACAAACCAACAGACATCAGCACCTAAAAAACTTCCATTGTTTGTCCCCAAGCAAGCTTAAACCAAAGTTTATCCTCATTCTTGTCTAAAGGTTGTCGGTTGTATTGACTTGCTATCCTTTTGACTCTAAAGGGTACAAGAGGCCATTCCAATCATGTAATGGTCCTCAAGTCTTTTTTAGGTCCCTCTCTCCAGTCTAACGGGTCTCATGCTTTTTGCGAACTTATCAATTGTGTTCAGGCTACCGCTCTACATAGGACTCAAAGTAAATGCATACATGAAGCATTGATATTTGGTGCCCCCATCAGCTAACATGGCTTCTCAATATATCCTTTGCCCTCAAATATAATTAAATGAAAAATGCATAAACAATGACTCAATTTTGATGCAAAGAGCCTTATTCACAAACTTAGAAAATTCTCTCTAGGAAAAACCTAACCTAACACACAAAAACCCTTCACGTTGGTGCCACCCCTATGTGCCGTCAATGAACCCCACGGCCTTGGCCAGTCACCGACTAGTGGAGGAAGAATTTCTATCCTTACAAACTTCATAAAATGCAACATATACAGATCAATGAGCAAACACTACTCTCATCAATAGCGACGAACACACAACAATAAGGCTTCTCCGCTATCTTGGTCCCTAGGAGCATGGACGAAAGGATTGAAATCTATTAGAAGAGCAGCCAAACCATACATCGACATATAGTGGAAACCAGAACCTTTCAAAAATGGAACTACTATCTTCGTCTATGATGACGAGTTCAAAGCCTTATCCAAATGCCTTAAGTATGCAGTGGTGGGGAAATTTGCTATTACCCCAAAGATGGATGTGATAAGAAGATTCCTATCTAAACTTTCTTTGACTACAATGTATGATATCAACTCTTGGGATCCTAGGCATGCCATTTTTGAACTTTCAAGTGAAGTGGATTATAAATGCATTTGGGGAGTAAGAGTTTAGGATATTTATGGATATACTATGTGTATGTTTAAATGGACACCTAATTTTGACTTGGAAAAATAACCATCAATTGTGCCGATATGGATCACATTTCCAAAGATTAAGTATAACATGTATGAAAGATTGATGCTATTTCAATGCACAAGCCTCAAAATTAGCTTGCGAGTGCGCGGATCGTGTGTAATGAAGTGTGCAAGTACAGGGTTGTTCTTCCTTAAGGAGGCTAACCATGTATGGACCTAAGCTATGCATGTCTTAGAAAGCCTTTCTAGGTCCTAAACTATCGAATTTTTTAGGGTTTTAAATTGAACGGAGCTCGAGAAAAGATAAACCTAAACTAAAGACAAGAAAACTATAGTGCGTAGGGGGAGATGATGGTGGAATCAATCTATCTAAAAGAGTCAAACAATGGAATTGGGGGTTAGGGTGATCTTCACTTGCTTATGGGCCATGATTACACTTTTGATTAAGGCTTTTTAATGGATTTTCTGGATTGCTCCTGTATAGAGTTGTAAATAGCTACCTTATTATCCCCTAGGCATCGATGTGGGCCTATCCCTAGATCAATTGTCCCTAGAGTATAACATGGTCCTTATGACGTAGTGTTTTCGGGCTAGTTACTTAGGGTCTAGGTGATGTTGATTGATCTTACCCTGTTGTCTAAACCGTTGGCTACGTTTAAAGCCAAGACCTAGTCTCTCTAAGGTCAATTAACTAAGCTGGAAGCCGATTAGCTGAGTTTAACTCTAAAGGAAACTCAACTAAGCCTAATCATTAGTAATGCACCATCAATTAATGCATCACAACAGTAGGTCAAGCTTTTAAGCACAAATCAATACATGTTCTAAAGCATGGCATTTGTGAACAAATAGACATATTCAATTACCAAACACATAGACATGCACATGCTTGGATTACACCATACAAACAATTAAGAGCCAATATGTATGTAAATTAAGCATGCTTTGCTATTAAGGGATATAAACACACACATAGACATGGATGAATATATTACCCACTCCATAGATTCTCTATATAAACACATGCACATGCTTGAAAAAAGCTATGGAAATGAATTATTAGCAAGCAAGTATATATATATATATATATATATATGCTATCTCATTGTGACGTATTATTAAACACATAGACATGTAAAGAAGATAGCCATTAAAACCTTAATAGCGAAGCATATATATATATACATATATATATACGTATATATAGCCATAAAAAACCCCTTACAAGATTGTAATAAATCAACTCATAAAACAAGTGTTAATCACCTATTAAATCTCTACTCAATCATAGAAGAAACTAAGAAGGAAAAGAGAAGGAGAATCTTTCCTTCCATTCTTGGCCTCTTCTTTACAAATCTTGCTTCAATTTGTAAATCCAAGTGTTTGATCCCAAAGATTAGCTTGATTCCAGGTGTAAATGTGTGTGGATGAGTGTGTGTGAGGTGGGTGAGTGATGGAATTAGGGTTTAAGAAGTGGGTGTGAAAGATGGGATTAAAAGTTATGAAAAGAAGGCCTAAAATAAGCTTTCGTAGTTATTCTGCGAGTGTTATCGATCACTTAACTAGTTGACCGGTAAGATATTTTGGCCTAATGACAAAATTTCAATACATTCTGGTCTTGCCAACCACCCTCTGTTGGTCGACCAGTAGGAACAAGAAGCGGCAAGATTAGTTTTTGCCCATTTTGGCTCTGTTTTATGCCTGATCTTCTCCGTTTGATTCATTCTTTTTCGGGAGCTTTCAAAATGCGTTTTGTTCAATTCTTCTTCTTCAAAACACCTCTAAACTTTGATCCATATCCAATTAAGCTCCAAGCATCAATTCTCACCTAAAAGCACAAGAAATAAGCACTTAGTGTAGTACTTTTCCTATAAAATCAACTATGAACATTTAAAGCCTAGTATGCACAAGTATAATGTTTATAACACACCAAAGCCATCTAATAAGCATAAAACACCTCAAATAACATTGAATAATGTGTTGATAACCACACATAAACTAAGACACATCAGAGATCTTGTCACACCCTGAAACTTTTCAATCGAAATTACACTTAATGGCGTGACCACCGCAAGCCTAAGAAGGTCATTTCCTAAGCCTGCAAGGCTAGTCCATAATTACTCAAACCATTTACAATAATAGCCATTAGAATGACTAAAATCATCACAAGTACAGAAACCACAAAAGAATACCATGTCATCACATAATTGTTATCCGAACCCGATGAGAAAGAGATGGGATCACTTCTTATGGACTCAATCGCCAAAATTAAATTATATTATAATCACTGGTTTAAAACTATTGTAATCCCAAATATAGCTACGAGATCCAACCTATCTTGAGAACTATCCAAAGATTCAAAGGCTCTCATCACATGTTTTTACTCATCATAGCACATCATTTCTTCTCATGGAGTAGAGAAGATAACCTTATTCTCACCAAGCACGCTTGACCCTTCTCCAAATCCGAGTTAAAATGGAGCACAAGGTGGGTTCCTATATATATATATATATATGTATATATTTCCCTCCCTCTGTTTCTTCCCAGGTTTCCCAGACCAAGAAGAAGAAAATATCTTCTACTTACTTTTAAAGGAATGTTCTAGTCTTTTTCTCTTTTTTTTTTTCCAAAGAATATTATATTTATAAAACAAGCCCCAAACATTTTAATATTACACTTCAAACCCAATGCTAAATTTAGAGGTATTACATCCTTTCCCCCTAATAAAAAGTTTCATCCTTGAAACTTACTCCTATAACACATCCACAATTCCAAATCCTCAAGAAGTTTCCTACTACCACTAATGTAAGTTAAAGAGATCGCAAACTCTTACATTTAAAACTTAGACATTCTCATTAAAGCCTTATAGGATCATAGCCTATTGCTCTAATATCAACTTGTCACTCCCCGAAAATTTTCAATCAAAATTACACCTAATGGCGTGACCTCCACAAGTCTAAGAAGGCCGTTTCCTAAGCCGGCAAGGCTAGTCCATAATTACTCAAATCATTTACAATAATAGCCATTAGAATGACTAAAATTACCACAAGTACACAAACCACAACAGAATACCATGTCATCACATAATTGTTATCCAAACCCGATGAGAAAAAAATGGGATCACTTCGTATGCACTCAATCCTCAAAATTAAATTATATTATAATTACTTGCTTCAAAACTATTGTAATCCCGAATGCAGCTTGCGAGATCCAACCTATCTTGAGCAGTGTCCAAAGATCCTAACGCTCTCATCACATGTTTTTACTCAGCATAGCTCATCATTTCTTCTCATGGAGTAGAGAGGATAACCTTATTCTTACCAAGCACGCTTGACCCCTCTCCAAATCCGAGTTAAAATGGAGTTCCTATGCATACATATATATACATATAAACCCAATGCTAAATTTGGGGTTATTACAGATCTACCATTCTTTTGTTGGCGAAAGATGTAGGTAAACCGCTGCTAATAGATGATCTGACGTTGAAAGAGACACGCCCATCATGCCCCAGAGTTTGTGTCGAATATGACTGCTTATAACCGTCAAAAACTTTGGTTAAAGTGCATGTCAAGAACCAAAAAGGAAAGATTATTAGAGGCTTTGATCAGGAAGTTGAGTTTGAGCAACTTCCCAAGTACTACACAAGATGCTTTCATGTTGCACATGACAAGGATGAGTGTCATGTTGACTTTGAAAAAATAGCTTTATATAAGTAAAAGCAAAACGAGGTGCATAAGAATCCTAAAAAGAAAATTGGGCGAACGAGACAAGATGTAGTAGAAGAAAGACAAAACCTGGAATAGGAGGACTCGAGGACACGGTCTTAAGAGGTCGGCGAGGAGGAGACAACAATGCAAGACGTGAAATCCAGACAGAAGAAGGATAGACCCAACGTAATAACCGCAAGAGAAGGTTGTTTGGGCATTAGGATAACAGGAATGGTGGCCTTAAAGATACACGAGAATAAGGGATCTCCTAGATTGCAGAGACAGATCCAACAATGGCAGGAACAGAATTTGTGGAAATGGAAAGACAAAGTGATGGTGGAGAGCAGCGTGACTACCTCTGACGACTATGCTATTCTTGAAGGGTTGGATAAAGAGATTAATGGCGAAGCTGAGACATCACGCAAAAGGATTGAAGATATACAAGATGTGCAGCGTGAAGAAGGGGAAGAGTATAAGGAACTTGAGGTGAGCGAAGTTGATAAGGTTCACGATAAGGGAGAGCATGATACATTGGAGGTTAGAGAGATGGGAGAAGTTAATCCAGTGGGTAACAAAACTCCAGCTAGTCAGGTCCAATGAAGGATGCAGGAGTAGGGAGTGTGCTTATCGATAAAAATGCTAGAGAGAAAGTTAAGGATGGCGAGCAGGAAAACACTGATGGAAGGGGGAAAGATTATGAGAATAGTGGCAATAGTCGTTTAGAAGGGACAAATGAGGAGGTTGAAGCCCAACAAATTATGAGAGGTGAGCCGCACGATACTAAGGAAACAAGGGATGGTTTGATCTTAGATAATTCGAGTCATGCCATTGTTAATGATTAGTGTGCTTATAAGGGAAGGACTAACCGCTCCGAGAATGTGGTTCCGATGGAGAATGCTAACAACGAGAACGAGGAGATGGAAATTACTGAGGCTCGAGAGTTGACTCGTAGGAACTCCGACGGGCAAACCTTGGATATTCCTAAAAAGGCTGGAAAAAAGGTTAGCTTTAAACCTGCAAAAATTTCGCCACCTTTTCTTTGGTAAGAACAATCTTCGAATGCTTCTAAAACAGGGTCCAAATGATTAACGGACAAATTTGGAATATTCGAGGAGCAGCTGGGAAGGACTGTTTGTTTTGGCTTAAGGAATTATTCAAAATGCATTGGCCTAAAATTATTGCACTTCTAGAGCCTTTTGTGCTTGTTTTTATGTCTCGTAAACTGGGTTAACAGAATGCTTGTGCTAATATAACCAATAAAATTTGGCTGTGGAGTGGTGATTTCAATGTGGAAGTGACAAGTAATATTAATCAAGCAATCACAGTTGCAATTAAATCTACCTTGCTGCCGTCAAGGATCTTTTTTATAGCTATTTATTCTGGGAATTTATACTCTGAAAGAAGGGAGTTATGGCCAGAAGTGAGTGAGCATTCAAGGCACATTGATGAGCCGTGGATTGTTGGTGGGGATTTTAATGCCATTCTTCACGTGAGAGAACGGTTATTTGGTACAGAACCAAATCCTACTTCCATGGAGAAGTTTCAAAAATGCCTTATGGAATGTGGTCTGGAGGATGCCGGTCACTCGGGTAATAGGTCTACCTAGACCAATCATCATATGTTTCATTCCTGAGTTAGTTAGTGCTACAGATAATAAGGGTTTGATTGCTCCCCTTCGATGGAGGAAACCAAATTGGTAGTTTTTGGCATAGATTGAAATAGTGCTATAGGGCCAGACAGTTTCTCTTCAGCTTTCTCCTAGGATTGTAAAGAAGATTTAATGAGAGTGGTGGTGGTGGATTTTTTTTAATGGCGTGCCTGTACCTAAGGGGATCACCTCAACAACTATTGTCGTAATCCCTAAGAAAGAATCTTCAGTAAGTTGGGCTAATTTTCGACTGATCAGTTTTTGTACGGTGTTCAATAAGATTATCACTAAGATCATGACTACCAGGCTTTCTCCGATTATGGGTTGTCTTATCACAGAGAATCAAAGCAGTTTTATGTTGAACAAATTGATTAGTGATGACATCTTACTTGCTCAAGAGTTGGCTCGCACTTTAGATGCAAAAGTGAGGGCATCCAATGTTAATCTCTATTTGGATATGGCTAGAGCATATGACAGACTTGAGTGGGATTTTCTTTACAAAATCATGTGAAAGTTTGGATTTGATTGGGCTTGGATTAATAAGGTGCGACAATGTGTGTCAAATTACTAGTTTTCAGTTCTTGTTAGTGGTGCTTCAACTGGTTATTTTAAGTCGGAGAAGAGGTCTTCCGTAGGGGGATCAGCTTTCATAATTTTTGTTCATTTTGGCTGCTAAATATCTTTCCAGGGGTTTAAATACTTTGTTCACTAATCATCCTGACTTCTATTATCATTCTAGGAGTTCAAAGATGGTATCCCAATCTTGCTTACGCGAATGATGTTATCATTTTTGTTAATGGTGCTAAAAAGTCTCTCAAACGGGTGATGGAGTTTCTCAACATGTTCGAAAGTGTTTCTGGTCAAAAATTTAACAAGGATAAAAGTGGTTTCATTATGCCTAAAGCTACCAGCAGGTCCAAAGTTGAGATTATTAGAAATGTGATGGAATTCAAGCAATAGTTCCTGCCAATTAGATATTTGGGGGCACCTTTACATAAAGGGCATAAGAAGGTGGTTCTTCTTGACAGTTTGCTTCAACGGATTAAAGCGCGTATTTGCGGATAGGAGAATAAGGTGCTCTTGACAGGAGGTCGCATTGTGATCCTGAGGAGTATCTTTGCTGCCATGCCTATCTATTTGCTACGAGTGTTGAGAGCCCCTAGGTTTATGTTGGATTGGATTGAGCTACTCTTTAATGGTTTTTCTGTGGGGGCGATGTTGGTGATAATAAACATATGCATTCGGCTTCATGGGAGAAATCTTGTCTTTCGAAAAGGAAGGGGATATTTAGTTTTAGATTCCTAGAGGATATGAATTTAGCTATGAGGATGAAGCAGCGATGGCATTTTAGAATGACCGACTGTTTGTGGGATAAATTTATGGATGGAAAGTATTGTCGTGAGGATCGTCCTACTATGATTAGCATTCGTACCCATAATTTTAATATTTGAAAACGTTTGAAAAAAGCGCAGGACGAATGTGAAAAGCACATTAGATGGCATGTACATGAAGGAGATAGATACTTCTGGCGTGATGTTTGGTGGGGAGACCCGGCTTTTGCTCGGCTGATTCCAAATGCAGATATATCTACGGCTAGGATTAAAGATATCATGCATGAGGGTGAATAGAATATTGACTTATTGACTACTGAGTTGCCTCTGTGGATTGTGGTGAAAATAAGAAAGATCCCAGTTGATTGGGGGAGAAAGGATCAGCCTTTTTGGACTCTTACTAATGATGCAGAGTTCTCGATTAAGATAGCTTGGCAACAAATTCGGTTAAAAGAGGTGGTGCATTGATCTTTTGAAGTTATTTGGCACAGTTCTTACGTCCCCAATTGGGTTAGAAACGCAACTAGCCTTTCAATTGGGTTTTACAAGTTCAAATAACTAGGCCGAGTATGAAGCTCTAATAATCGGATTGGAATTTTTGTTGATTATGGGAGTAATTACAATCAAGGTAGTTGACGATTCTCAGCTTGTGGTTAAGTAGTTGATAGGAAAATACAAATGTAACAGTTTGCCTTTGGTCAGATATTATGCAAGAGTCATGCAATTGCTTGGATTATTCTCAAAAGTGACCTTAGAAAGCATACCAATGTCTTGTAATGAAGTGGCGAATAGACTATCCTAGTTAGTATCTGGGGTGCACGTTAGGACCAAGATTGCTATACCATAGCCTATAGATTATCATGCTTTAAAAAAATTAAGGCAAATCTATTATGGTAGCGGAAATAGCAATAAAACATATTTATTTATGCACATAAGCACAACATGATATAAACATAGAAGCAAGGAGATGAGGTGATACACCTTCAAAGCCTTGTAGATGAAAGTAGACGGTCTCTTTGCTTAGCAAAAGCTTTACCAAATAGCCTCCTAATTGATCTTCTTCACTATGATCACCTTCTAATAACTTAGATGTTTAGTTCTATATAGTGGGCAAGCACTCAGGAAAGCTATGAATGAAGATCTATAGAGTAGTGTGTGTTCTAGGTGTGTTATGTGAAGATTCCCGCACACCTATTCTAAAATAGCAAAGAGACTCAAGTAGGTCTTGCCATAGTCTTATTTATAGTATGCGACAACCCTGATTGGGTAAGATTCTAGAAATATAGTTATTGACAACTATACCCCTCCTTTATCCCTTTAAGAAATGGAATATGCCATATGGATAAGATCATCCAACGTATTCCCTTCCCTCTCTTACTACATAATATCTAATTTCATTAGGGACCCACTTGTCCTATTGAGATGCCCATAAATTTAATAAGCAAAAACTTAGATAAAATTATTTTCCCTTTATACTAAATTTGTATCTCAATAAAGCATCTATATAATTAGATGATCTCAATTAATTACATTCAATTGAAAAAATGGTTAGTAAAGCGACCAAAAAACATAATTACCCTTGGCTCTCAAAATAACCAAAAATGCCCTTGCCACCAGTTTGATGACATCAAGGCCATATTGATCTTAGTATATTTCCACCAGAAGACCAAAGTCGTACTCTAAGGATAATTACTAACTAAGCTGGAATAGGTCATGTCAAGTAACCATTATCTTTGACCAATTGAGTGAAATGACCAAAATACCTCTATGTATACCTGTAGTCAAGGCAGTCTAAAAGGTGTCATCATCTCCAAGACTACATTTGAAACCTTGGAATCTCTAGTCTAAGAAGTAATCACAACTAGCCATGGATCTCTTAATCTAGGGAGGACCCATAAGTGAACTGACTAATATACCCCTGAAGGGTAATATCACTAGATCTAAATTTAGGATGACCAATGGGACAAATCCAAGAGGGGCACATAGATTCTGCTGTTGTATATGCATGTTCACGTTGATTAGAATACAAAACCTAATGTATGAGGCAAACAATCTTATCGCACAAGACCTCTTCTCATGATACATCAAAGTGTTGCACCTTAACTTCGTCAGTTCATCCCCATGTGCTCAACAGCATTAGCTTCTGGAAGCTGTGAGTATCTTGTTTTATATATATATGACGGCACGATTCCAGAAGATGTACTCATGGTGGTCCTGTCCAATGCGTGATGCACTAGGGGGCGTTTAGTTCACAGAATCATGGAAGATTCTTAGGGAAGTGAATTCAGGAATGTGATATTCCCACGTTTGGTTCGCAGAATAAAAAATGATTTCCAGGCATGTTACTTTCCCGGAAATGCAATATTCCCATGTTTGCTCAATTTTCATTCCCACGCAAGGGGCTAGGAATCCAACATTGCTAAGTTGTGGGAATTTGTAAAGTAATTAAAAAGACAAAAAAAAAACCCATATTTAAGACCCTCTAAATATGCTAAATATTAACAATAATAAAAAAAATTAATAAATAATTATAGGTGCTTTATCTTAAAACACGATAGGCACCCCCTATTTGGGGCAAAGACAAGGATGGCAAAATTGTTGATGAAAATAAAAATGATTAATAATTAATTTAAAAATAATAATTAGAAATAAAAATATTTAAAAATTAATGAAAATAAAAAATAATTGATTAAGATAAAAATAAAATTAAAAATTAAAAATTAGTAAATAATTAAAAATTAAAATTAAAATTTACAATTAAAATAAAAATAAATAATTAATTTTAAAATAATAATTTAAAAACAAATTTAAATAATTAAAAATAAAAATAAAATAATTATAATAAATAATAAGTAATTTATTAATTATAAATAATTCATCAATTAAAAATTAATAAATAATAATTGAAGAATAATAATTAATTAATAAATAAATTAGTTTATTGTTTAATTGTTTGAAAAAGTAAACTAAATTAAAAAATTAATATTTAATTAATTAAATAATAATTAATTAAGCAAATAATTAAATAAACATTAAATATTAATTAAGTAAGTAAAAATCATTGATTAAAAATGAATAATAATTAATTAATTAATTAAATTAATTTATAGTAAATTAAAAATTAAAACCAAAGAAATAGATAATAATAATAATGATAATGATAATAATAATAATAATAATAATAATAATAATAATAATAATAATAATAATAATTAATAATTAATTAAGGGACATTTTTGTAAAATAGCTCAAAATTTCCCGTAATATTAGTTTTTAAACAAATATGACAAGTTAACATTTCTAAGAATATTTTTGAGATAAACAATTTTTAGATCATTCCTAGGAATCGCATTCCCAGGAATCAGATTTCTAGGAATGCGATTCCCAGGAATGATTTTTCATTCTCCGAACCAAATGCCCCTTAGAAGTAAAGTCTAGAAAGACCCTTCAATGACCTAGGTTGATCACCCCCATCAGGAGATTCGCCCACTATAGCCTTATCCTGGTAGAACGCCCAATACTACCATTCGACTATGGACACCTTTATGATATATCCAAAACTAGACTTGGGCTTACTGGTGTGTCTAGCCTCACTACGACCCAAGTCTTTGGATTATATCATTAGAGCTTTACACAATGTATCACACATATACACCATAAATAATATATGTAAAGATGCTCATAAATATAAATAATTATCAAATGTTTAGTTTAATATCCACGTACAAGTAGCCTTTAGGGCATACAATCCCAACAATTTCCCACTTACACTAAAGATCACTTCTGATGAACCTAACACCTATAGACTCTACATGTGTGACAAACACTCTCTCTAGAAGAGTCTTCGTGAATGGGTCTGCTAAGTTCTCTACTGAAACAATCTTTTCTACCATTATGTCACCTCCCTAAATGAACTCTTAGATTACGTAGTACTTCCTTTCAATGTGCTTGGCCTTGTTATGATTCCTGGGCTCTTTGCATTGTGCAATAACAGTGGTGTTGTCATAGTACAAGGCAATGGGCTTTTGTACAGTTGGGACAACCTCTAGGTCAGTGAGGAACTTCCTTAACCATAAAACCTTTTTCCTAACTTCAGATGTTGCTACGTACTCTGTTTCCATGGTCGAGTCTGCAATGCATTTCTACTTTTCACTCTTCCGTGAAATTGCATCTCCTGACATAGTGAAAACAAAGCCAAAAGTAGGTCTTCTGGAATCTCTATCTAACTAGAAGTCCACGTCCATATAGGCCAATGGTACTAGATCATCTGCATGGTATTCCAGCACATATTCCTTAGTTTTTCAAAGAAACTTGGATATTCACATGACTGTAGTCCAATGATCTAGTCTAGGTTTTGACTAAAGTCTACTAACCATGCCAACAGCATAATAGATATCTGGCTTGGTACACATTGGTGAAGCTTTAAAAATGTTACCCGCAAGTGCATGGATCGTGTGTAGTATAGAGTATGTGAGTGCAGGGTCATGTATAGGAGAAGGTTATCTAGGTACGATTCTAATGTAAATGTGCATTGTAGACTAGCTACGTATGATCCTACCTACTCTTTTTAAGACTTTTGGATTGATTGGAGCTCTAATTTAAACCTAAACTAAAAGGAAAGTAAACCTAACAAATGGGAATAGAGGTATAAACAACCTATGGAAGTGGGTATCTATAAGGTTTTGGGGGGAACTTAAGGGTGATTGCTCTTTCTGAATGGATTTAGGTTCCTATCCTTGTTTTGAGGCTATTGGTGGTTTGCTTACTCAAGTTGTGAGCTTAGATTACTAGCTTTACTACCTCTAACTATTAGTGCAACCTTATCCCTAATTGACCTAGTTGACGTATAGGTTTGTCTTGACTAGCTAAGACTTTTGGGTCTAGAATCTAAGTCCTTTAGGTATTGACTAATTTTCTAATAGGAGTCTAACCTTTTAGTTTTGTTTTGAACTATAGATTAATCCCCTAGGTCAAACAAGTGATAGTAGTACCCTTTTAGCCATGTTTCATGCTAGAGGTGATTACCTGCTCCACTAAAGGCATTAAGAGCATTATTATCAACAAAAATATAGTTGCAAGTAGGGCTCATGCTAGTAGCATAGATTAAGGCTAAGATGAGGCCACTGCTATTAGCATCTAAGCATAAATTATATATGCAAACTCATAAAGGCATTTCATCAAATACATTGACATGTTTAATTTCAAGCAATAGATATATAAGAACAAAGAATGTATATATAACCATCAATATCTCAAAACAAGTATTTAGATCCTTGACCTATTACAAAAATGGCAATCATCGCTAATTTAGAGCTAATCTAACATAGTGTAAATAAGAATAAAGAGAAGAGTGAAAAGCTTCCTCATTATCCTTGCTTACTCTTTATAAATCTTGCTCCAAAACCCTCTAAATCCTTATTTAATCTTCAAATCCAAGCTTGTTTATGAATGGAATTGATGTGAGATTGAGTGTGTGAGGTGGGTGAGTGATAGAATTAGGGTTTTGTGTAATAGGCATGAGAGATGAGGTTGATAGATTATGAAAATAAGCTCAAAATTGTGCGTTTATAGCTCTTCAGTGGCATAATTGGTTGACCCTACCGGTCAACCGGTAACTTCTCCATACTTGACCAATAAAAATATGAGCCACCAACTAGCTAGTACTTACCAAGGGACTCTACCGGGGACCCTACCAAGTAGCCCCCAGTGCCTTGACAACTCAATTTTGAAACTTCATTTTTGGCTCATTTCTTCATCTTTGCACTTTCGATCTTCAACATTTAGCTCGTTTCTTCCTCATTTATGCTCATCCCATGCTAAAACTCACCTACAACATGAAATAAAGCATTTAGTGTAGCATTTAATCTTGAAACTCAATTATATACAATTAGCAATGCTTATGCACAAATATACATTAAGTACTACACTAATGCTATCAAATAGGATAAAAAATCCTCAAAATAAGTATAAAAATAAAATGCAAATATACACATGAAACCAACACATCACATATCATGGCATACATAAGGCTTCCCACTATCGATGCATAAGTGACCTTCTTCATCTTCTCTATCTCCTCAGGTGTCTGAGGACATTAGTCCTGAGATAGAGTAACTCATTGCCTAGAAGGCAAGAAACCTTTCTTGGAGTTTTCCATATTGTACCTGACTAATATCTTCTCTATGTATGAAGCTTGGGATAATGCAAGCCTCTTGTTCTTCTAATCTTGTATTATCTTGATCCTAATAACATAGCTTGCTTTTCCCAAATCCTTCATATGAAACTGAGAAGACAACCAAACCTTTATAGATGATAACATCGCCACATCATTCCAAATCAACAAGATGTCATCCACATGTAGAACTAGGGAAGTTGCACCTCTTACACACACATCATTCATCGATGTTTTAGTCAAAGTGAAAGGACTTGACTGCATGATCAAACTTGATGTTCCACGCCTTATCTGCTTGTTTAAGTCCATAAACAGACTTCTTAAGTTTACAAACCATGTTTTCTTAATGTGTTACAATGTATCCATTTGGTGGGTTCATATAAATGGTCTCATCAAGCTCTCTACTAAGAAAAGTTGTCTTGACATCCATTTACCATATCATGTAGTCATAATGACAAGTAATGGCAAGAAGTATCTTGATGGACTTAAGCATGGCTACTGGTGAGAAGGTTTCCTCATAATTAATTTCTTCTTTTTGGATATAACTTTTGGCCACCAATCTAGCTTTAAAGGTTTCAACCTTTCCATCAACTCCTCTCTTTCTCTTGTAGACCTACTTGTATCCTAGGGGTTTTATCACTTCAAGTGCTTCTACAAGTTCTTAGACACCATTAAAGTACATAGACTTCAACTTAGAATTCATTGTCTTGCGCCACCAGTTAACATCTATGTCGGAAACTACTGTATCGTAACTAGTGGGATGCTCAGCCTAATCCTCATTGGAAGTTTGAAAGAACTCTTCATAGTATCTATCAAGCTGCCTAAGAATCCTCCCACTACAACGAGGCTCTGATGTACCAATAGCAACTGGCTACGTTTCCTTTTCCATATTAGCAGGTGCTTCAGTAGACTTATCAGAAATCTCCTCAAGAGTAACTCCAGATTATGGTGTTTTCTTGATCATCATGTCATCCTCCAAGTATCTAGCATGTGCGCTAATAAGCACTTGCTACTCATTAGGGTTATAGAAGATCCCACCTCTAGTTTTTTTAGGATACCCAACAAAGTAGCACAATTCCAACCTAGGTTCCAACTTTGTAGCAGAGCTACTTAGCACATAAGCTGGACAAACCAAAATGTGTAAATGACTTAAGCTAGGCTTACGCCCTATCAACTTTTCTTGAGGCATTCTAGGTATTGATTTTGATGGTACCAAATTTAGAATAAATGCCCCTGTCTCCAAGGCATACCCCTAAAAGGATATAGGTAACGATACATGATCATTAACCTTTCCATTTCTAAGAGGGTACACTTCCTCCTTTCTGCCACACCATTCTACTACGAAGTGCCTAGTGTAGTCAACTATGCTACAATCCCCTTGCTGTATAAAATAATCTTTGAATTCACCCAAGAGGTATTCACCACCACAGTCAGATAGAATGGCTTTGATTTGTTTATCTAATTTTCGCTCTGCCTCTACCTTAAATTCCTTGAATTTCTCAAAGGATGTAAACTTGCATCGCATCAAATAAACATAACCATATCTAAAGTAATCATCCGTAAACGTGATGAAATATTCATAACCTCCACGAGCTGGTGTGCTCATAGGACCGCATATATCAGTATGCACCAAATTCAATCTCTCTTCAACCCTTTGTCTACTAGAAGAGAACGAGCTTTTGGTCATCTTCCCCATACAACAGGAGATACACTGAAGTAGATCCTCAAGATCTAATAAGCTAAAAGGCCTATCCTGGACTAACTTCTGAATGTGTTTTTTACTGATATGTCCCAAACACAAATGCTAAGAATAAGTATCATTAGTTTGAGAAAACTTCCCTTTAAGGGACTTCACTCTTTTTGTGTTGTGTTGCAGCATGAATAGGGTGTAAATAGAACAAACCATTATGTACTCTACTAGAACATATAAAATTTCTATCTCTATGGATATCAACATCAATATGGAAACATACTGAAGAACCATCCATCAAAAAATGAGAAACGAAAACTAGGTAATGTCTGGAATATAATAAACATTGCTCAAAACTAAAACCCTATTACAAGAAAATGACAAACGAACTCGACTAGCTGTAACTGTTCAAACTCTCACTCCTGTGCCAACTCTGAGAACGAAAACCCCTCTACTCAACTCCTGCATGACCTGAAACCTATGCAAAGGATTGCAAATATGATCAATGACTCCTGAATCTCAAATTCAAGAATTAGTAGAATCCATCACTAAATTAGTCGTAGCATAGAGTATGAGGGATGTACCTTTCTGCCCAGTGGCTAGGTACTTACAGCCCTTCTTCCAGTGGCCCTTCTCGCCACACATGAAGCACTTCCCTTTGGTCTTGCCAACATCTAATCTCTCCTTTGGCCCAAGGGTTTTTTCCTTCTTCTTCTAGCCATGCTACTGCTTTTCCTTCATCTTGGACTTCTCTTTCCCTTTGAAAGTGAAAGCCTAAGAGAGATTTTCATGACCTGAAGGTGTCATAATAGCCTCTATTGCCTGTAGCTCCTTCATTAACTCTGTCAGATTCATGTTCAACTTTCCCATGTTATATTTGAGCTTGAACTGATTAAACGACGATGAAAGGGTCTCTAAGATCATGTCTACTTGTGACTACTTATCAATGTTTGCCCCTAAGATCTCGGTAGTACTGACGCACTCTTTTATCTTGAGTATATGCTCTCTGATAGATGCTCTCTTTGCCATCCTTGTGGTCATAAGCTCTCCCAAAGTAGCTTTCCTGGTAGGCTTGCTCTAGTCAGCAAATATAAGAGACAATGAAGTCATGATCTTTCTAGTAAGCTCCATGTTCTGATGCTTATTCTGCAGAAGATTGGATATAGAGGCCTATATATAACACTTGGCGATGCTATTGGCCTTCTGCCATTTTTGCTCAGCATCACACATAGAGTTGGAAGAGTTTGCCTTTACAATAGGATAAAGAGTAGTCAGGACATATTTGTACTCCTCGATGGTGAGTATTATGTCCAGATTCCTTTTCTAATCTACAAATTTCGAACCAATAAGCTTATGCTCCCTCAGAATTATCACTAGTGGATTGAAGGAAGTCATACTGGATATTGAACAATAGATCATAATTAATATTGAGTAATAAAACAAGATACATATGTAATATGCATGTAACAGTGAAAAGAACAACATACATCGCGCTTTTTACATCATTTGCTATTTTGTAGTTTAACCCTCAAACTATAGTGATGTAATAGTGTCTCAACCCTATTATACAAACTCCATCAATAAGGTGGTCGAAATATGAACAGTTTAGTTAACGTTTATCTAGATAGACCTTATCTAACAAAATCCAATCACTCTTGTTTGACCCCTTAAATCTCCTAGGGGCCTGCACCGATGGGGTGGTGAAACCCATGATTTAAGCTGAGTGTAATTAACCACTATTTAATGTCTAATTCCCCATCATTTATCTAGACTTGAGCCCTCCAATGGGGTAGTCACTCTCATCCCTATGCCGTGAAACGATCTATGATGATGAACTCCATTGATAGGATGGTCGAACGTCATCAATGCCCTTAGAAATATGCACATTAAGTCTACCTCATCAATTCTACGTACTTATGACACCCTGTAATAGGGAGGTCAATGCCACTTACCCTTGACATGAATCAGACATGGAAGGTCTTGAGGTTTTTCATTTGGGCGTCGAAATTCTTCATTCATAAAATGAGAGTCAAATTCACAGTATATTTTAGAATTTCGATCGGCATTTCTGTCAATCGGTGGAAGACTCATGCATACTAGAAAGGTATAACTTCAAGGGATGGACTCGATCAAATGGCCAACCACTTGCTATTTTGTTAGGAGATGAAATCCAAAAGACCATTTTTATCATGTAGTAGATTAGCTCGAGTACGTAATAGGCCCATGGAGAAGAAATCCCATCAAAAGATTGAACGGTAGATAAAGGATTAGAAGATAAGAGGGGCTAGATCTACCCAATATGGACCGATAACAGATGGTCTACTATCTGTGCTTTCTCTCTCTTCTATCTATCTTACTAGCTGTCATGGATCGGGGTGACTCAATATTTTAATCTCAAGGGTTTTCTTTATCCTCAATTAATCTTTGTATTTTGTTTTAGATCTTAACACATTTAGGAATCATCACATTCCACCTTGTTTTACTAAAACACGATTGTCACCATAAATGGATTGGACCTATATCTGGATTAGAATCCATAGGTAGGCATACTTCAAGTTATCTTGATAAGTCTTGACATAAGTGTTATCTTTTTTCTTCTTTTGTTTTGTTGTAAATAAGGCTCTTATGTCAATTATAAGCCATTGTAATGTATCCTCGTTTCCTTGTATCTTTGGGGCTAAGTGTATGTTGGGAGACCATGTTAATCGATGGCACAAAGTATCAACATCCCATGTGCGGGAGTTGGAATCCTAAGTATATGGTGGTTCTAGCTATGTAGTAACTTCCCAAAAGGTGTGAGAGCCTTTGTGATTGAGAGAAGGATTCAAAAAAGACTAGGGAAACCCTTATACAAAAGAAATAAGCCCTTATACTCTCTTAGAGGTAAAAAGATAACAAGTCAATACAATCGGCAACTCTTTGAAAAGCACGTGGATAGACTTTGGTTTAGGCTTGCTTAGGGACAAGCAAAGGGAAAGTTTGAGGGTGTTGATGTGTGTTATTTTTGTGTGTTTGTATATAGTTTTTGCATGCATATTTAAAGGTGTTTTTTGCATATTTGAGCGCATTAGGTGTTACATTTGTTCACATTTAGCTATATATGTACATAAGGTGTTAAAATGCATAAATGCTACACTAAATGCCATATTTTGCATTTTAAGTATGTTTTGGGATAAGGAGTTGAGCTTAATTAAAGATGATCAAGCCCAAGGACAAAGCTTGAATGTGATTTCAAGATGAAAAGATGAAGAAAAATGGCTTTGGAGGCTTTCGAAAAAGGTGCAAAGGCTCAAAAGCAAAGACCGAACTAGGAACAAAGATTTTGGGCAGTTCACAGATTCTGCCGGTCGACTGGCAGAGGCGATTGATAGCACCAGAGAGCAAAGAAAATTTGTAATCCTTGCCGGTAAGGTTGGGGTCATGCCTTTGCCAGTTGACCAGTTAGGGTGACCGGTAGAGCCTGATAATAGCTATTTAAAGCCCTTTTTCAGCTTGTTTACAAGGTAGAAACCTAATAATCTCTCAACTCCATTAACCCTAACCCTTTTCGCATTTCAATAAATAACTCCACACTATCTTAACCCCATACCAAGCTAGGATTAAAGCATCTAACAAGAATTTAAAGGGCTTGTTGGATTTGGAAGCAAGCTTTAGGGGAGTTCTTATTGTTCTCTTTTTATGTCTTGTAAATATATCGCTAGATTAGGCTAGATCTTTGGGTGTTTGTTGTTGTATATTAGATTAGGGCTCTGACTAAAGATTTGTGTGTATCTTTGGCTCTTAATACATATATATTTAATAAATCTATGGCATGATTCAATATGCCTATGTATTGAAAATTAAACATGTCTGTGTTTGTTAAAATGCCTAAGTGAATATGCATGTGTTATTTGTGTAATAAATGCTTATATCTGGCTTTTGAGATGTTGATTGATGATTCTTCATTCATGTTTAAGCTAGGTTGAGTTTCCTTTAGCTTTAAACCTAGCAAATTGGCTTTTAGCTTAGTTTAATCAATATTAGATGGACTAGGTCTTGGCTTTAAAGGTAGCCAATGGTTTAGACACTAGGGTAGATTCAATCAACACCACCTGGGACCTAATTAACTAAGCCCTAAAATCCTAGGTCATAAGAATGACGCTATACTCTAGGAGTCGATGCCCATGGATAAACTCGTACTAAATCCTAATAGATAATAAGATTAATTGGTGAGCTCGGCGAGAGAACTTAGTTAATTAAGCTCGAAAACTACAATTGGCTTGGAGAATCCTATGGTACTATGAGTCAACGCATAGGAATAGGAGTCCACCTACAATTGGGAGAAAATAAGGTTAATTAGTTAGGGTCCTTGATAAAGCAATCAAATCATAGATAGACCTAATTTGTTTTCATAGCTTGAGTTTAGTTGCAACTCAATCACCCTAGGTCTTCCTCTAACTTGTTACGCTTCTTTTTTTAGCTTGGTACCTTTAGTTCCTCTATAGCTTAGGTTTTATTTTCATTCTCACAACCTCCCTTCCATCCAAAAAAGACCAAAAAGTACTTCAACACGTGCACGAAGCTAGTTTTAGGCATCCTAGCATGTAGAGACTAAACTAAGGAGCCTTCTTGTAGAGACGATACCCATACTCGTATCCACTATACCACGAACGATCTGTATGCTTACGGTTGTAAAACTCGAGACACATCAAGCTTTTGTCAAGAACGTGATGCTACGCTAAGCACAAAGCCTAAAAATTAGCCCGCAAGTGCATTGGTTGTGTGTAGTAGAGTGTGTGCGAGAGTGGGATTGTCTCCCCAAGAAGGCTACAACGGCAAATGACTCTAAACAGTGTGTTCTAGGGAGTTACTTCAAGGAAAAGACCTAAAACTATGAATCTTTTTAGTGTTTTTGAATTAAAGGGAGCTCAAGGAGAAAGGAAACTTAAACTAAATGCTAAACTAAAGGAATGAAATGGAAAAGGGAGAATGCAAGCTAAGTAAGGCAAATGCTAATAGAATAGGGATTAAGGTGACTTCCGCTCGATTATGGGTAACCTAATACTTGTCTTGTTATTAGATAAGTTAATGGGTTAAATTTTAGGGATTGCTTTTATCTAGGATCCTAATTAACTACCTTATTATCTACTAGGACTTGGTGCGGGTCTATCCCTGGGCGTCAACTACCTAGAGTATAACGTGTCCCTTATGACCTAGGGTTTTAGGGCTAGCCAATTAATCACCTAGGTGTCTTAGATTAACCCTACCTTAGTGCCTAAACCATTGGCTGGGCTTAAAGTCAAAAACCAATCCATTTAAGGTCAACTAACCCTAATCGAAAACCTATTGGCTGGGTTTAAAGCCAAAGTACTCAATTAGACCTAGTCTTTAGTTAATTATCGTCAATCAATCACATTAGCGAGTCAAGCATTTAAGTCCACATTCATACACGTTCTAAGCTATGGCATTCATGAATATATAGACATATTCAGCTACTAAACATGTTGACATGTTTAGATTACACCATATTAAGCATTGATACCTAACATGTATGCTATTGAAGCTATAATTTCTACTAAGAGATGTAAACACATACATAGACATGTATGGATGCATAATCCACTTCATGGATTCATCATATAAACATATAGAGATACTTACACAATGATTTAGAAGTGATTAATAGTAAATAAGCCTTAAAATATATATGCTAACTCATTTAGGCATACTATCAAACACATAAATATATAAGAGAATAGCCATTAAAACCCTTAAATCAAAGCATATATATTAACCATCATTAATCCCCTAACAATAATGTAATAAGCTAACACATAATACAAGCTTCAATCACACTAAAAAGATCTACTCAAACAAGGAATAAAATGGGATAAAAGGGAGATAAAGCGTTTTCCTCTCATCCTTTGCCATATCTTTACAAATCTTGAATAAAACTTCCAATCCAAGTGTTTGATCTACCTCAGTTGCTTGATTCTAGGTGTTACTATGTATGGTTAAGTGTGTGTACGGTGGGTGAGTGTGATGCAGGGTTAGGGTTTAGTAGGTCTGAGAAAAATAAAAGTTCCCTTTAAACAAAAGGCCAAAAATGAGCTTTTAAAGCTGTTCTACGAGCGCTGCCGGTAGGGTCAACTAATTGACCAGCAAAGAGCCCACAGTGACTAGTTCCATGACTTGCTCTTTAACTCTGCCGGTCACCCTAACTGGTTGACCGGCAAGAGGCCCAGGGTGACTGACAACTTCTGCTTAATGCTCCAAAGTTTGCTGATTTTGCTCTAGTCTTTTCCCTTTGCCTCGAGCCCTATCTGCATGCTTCCAAGCCTATTTTTCTTGCCTTTTCATCCTCAAAACCCTTTGCAAGCTCTGTTTATGTCCTCTTCATCTTTAATCAAGCTCCAAGCATTGCTCCAATTCTCACCTAAGACACAAGAAATGGGCACTTAGTGTAGTACTTTTACTATAAACTCAACTATGAACATTTATATCCACATATGCACAAATATAGTATATATACCACAATAAAACTATCTAATAAGCATAAGACACCTCTAAAAATATTTCATGCAAACACACACATAAAACCAACACATCAACACCCCCAAACCTTCTCTTTGCTTGTACCCAAGCAAGACCAAACCTATGTGTATCTCAAAGTTGTTAAAAAAGTTCCCAAAAGCATTGACTTGCTATCTTTGTGAATCAAAGAAGTATGTAGGGGTCATTCCTTCTGTAAAAAGAGGTCTCCAAGCCTTTTTTAATCCTCCCTTTATTCACAAAGGTCCTCGCACCTCTTGGGAAATTCCTAAGTGGCTATAACCACCAAAAACCTAGGAGTCTAATGCACACAATTAATACTTCGTGCCCCCTTAACTATCATGACCTCCTAATATGCACATAGCCTCAAAGATACAAGGAGAAAGAAAGTACAATCACAATGACTGACAAATGACGTAAGAACGTTATTCACAATTCAAGAAAGAACAAAAAAAGAAACTTGTGCCAAGTCGACATTGTGTCACTTAGCATTTATCAATGATCTTCACTTTTTCAACTTTTTGGTGCCTTTTGGCTTTTTCACATTTTTCATTTTTTTTCACGTTTTTTCACTTTTGCCTTTTTCCATATTTTTGTGCATTTTTCTTCATTCTTGCATTACATAGCATAAACAAAAACAAAAAGAAAAAAAAGGCTAAGGTATATTAAAAAGAACCAATTAAGGAAGGGGCACTCATATCAACAACCCTTGAGCAACACTCTTTCCAACCAAGTCATAGGATAGTTACAAGTGCATTCTTAGAAGTGCTTACACCCTACAACTTTCAAAAAGCATCTCCTCAAAGTCCTGGTTCTCTTTCCACTCTATTCACTCCTTATAATATAATCTTATCTTCACCAATCAATTAATTCATTGACAAGAGCCAACACTCTAATCAGCAAAGAGATAAACGACTCTACATGCACAAAAATAAAAAAAAAATTAGCCATTTTTAAGAAAATAATGCAAATCTACCCTAAAAAAAGCATAAAACAAGAAAATCAAACTCCCAAACCTCCAAACCTAAACTTTGCTTGTCTTTAAGTAAATAAAATAAAACCTCACAACAAGAAATTAAGAAATACAAAGCACATAAGGGTGATGGGATGGGGTGGACTACTGGGGAACAAGTGGAGAAAGAATAGATATAACCTTGTGTTTTTTTGAAGCTCTTCATTGCCAATGATTTGTAAAAAATCTACTAATCCCTATTTTTCAACAAACCACAAACACTTACAAAGCATATGTGATCGTCTCTAAGTGGACAAGTGCTAAAGACCCGCAACCGCACAGATTGGTGTAGTGTAATGTAGTGTGTGCGTGAATAGGTGTCAAACCACAAGTAGGCTAATTATGTAGAGGATTCTATGTGTATGTACCTTAATAGGTGCCTAAAAGAGTACCTTAATAGGTGCCTAAAAGAAAACCTAAACTAACTATATTTTTGGGATTTTTGGATTTAATGGGAGCTCAAACTAAAGGAAATAAAACTACACTATAGGAGATGGGAATGAAAGATAGGAAACAAACTAACCTAAAGAGGACTAGCAAATGGAATGAGCTAGGGTGGCGTTCGTTTGCCAATGGGTGATTCTAGACTCAAATGCTATAGGATTATGAGAGATGGCTTAACTATGGTGATTTCTCTTAGCTAGGTTACTAACTAGTGTCCTAATTTCTCCCTAAGACTCGGTGCGGGTCCGTCCCTAAGCGTGCACTCCTAGAGTCACGACATGGTCTTTATGATCTAAGGCCTTAGGATTGACGCTAGCTTGCTAAGTGATCTAGAACGAACCTACCCTAGCACCTAGACCATTGGCTGGGTTTAAAGCCATGGCCTAGTATTGCTAGGGTTGACTAAACCTATCCGAAAACTTATTGGCTAGGTTTAAAAACAATGGAGACTCAATCTAGGCTAGCCCTAAGTTAAGCATCGCGTTCTAGGGTCATTATAGTCGGATTTGACCTATTAGCACATTCATACATGTTCCAAGCTAAGGTATTTGCAAATAAAGGTGCCTATTCGACTACCAAACATCATCATACTTAGATTACACCAATAAAAGCAATTAGGAACCAACATGTATGCAATATTGATGTTATATTTACTACTAGGCATGCAAACATACACATAGACATGGATATAAGTATTACCCACTTCACACAATCCACACACAAATACATAGACATGATTATATAATGGATTGGAGGTGTTTACTTGCAAATAGACATCAATTTATACATATGCTACTCACATAGGCATATTATCAAACACCTAGACATGTATTAAATAATAGCCATTGAAACAAGAAGAACAAAGCATATGTATATTAAGCCATTAAATCCTATAGCATAAGAGTATACAATCAACCCATATCACAAGCTAGATCACCCTAGAATAAGTCTACTCAAGCATATAGAAAGGAGGATAAAAAGGACATTAGAATGCTTCCCTTTCATCCTTGCAAATTTGATACAATCCTTGAGTAAATCCTCACTCCAAAGTTGTTAAATCCCTCCAAATAAGCTTGAATCCAAGTGGGAAATGTGTGAAAAGGTGTGTGTGAGATGGTTAAGTTAGGGTTAGGTATATGTGAAAATTGGGTGTAAAATATGTGTGAATTGATTGTTAATAAATGTTGAAAATCTGGCCTATTGATAGTCATTTGCACACAACATGCTGACTAGCTAGGAAGTAGTTGACTGGTTCAGTTGAGGTGCTCTCTGAACTTGTCGATCAACCTAGCCGGTCAATTGGCTAAAGGAGGATGTCGAATGGCAAATCTCATCTACTTTCTGGATGGTCGATTAACCAAATCAGTCGACCGGCTCTTGCTTTTGGTTGTCTGACTGAGATTTTCTTCCTTCATTCTTTATCCTTTTAGCCTTCGATCTTCTCCCCACGACCCGTACACCTTTCATCTTCATCACCCATCATCTTGCAAGCTTAACATCAACCTAAAACTCACTTAAGACAACAAAACATGCATTTAGTGTAGTATTTATTTATAAACTCAATTATATACAATTATCTTCACTTAAGCCTAATCCTACCAAATGTACTACACTATTGCCATTTTACAAGCACAAAACCCCTCAAAAGCAAACGCAATATACAATGCAAACACACACAAAATCAAAGCAAATCAAGACCTCCAAACCTTCACCTTGCTTGTCCCCAAACAAGACTAAACCTGAGTTTATCTCAAGCTCGATACAAAAGGGTTGCTTAAGAGATTGACTCACTATCCCGGTGAACCTAAAAAGCATGAAAAGGTCATTCCTATTATAGAGGGGTCCCCAAGCCTTTTTGGATCCTCCTTTTACTTATAAGGGGCCTCGCACGTGGGAAGTTCCCTTGTAGCTATGTGACCACAAGCCTTGGATTTCAACGCACGTATATGAGATATTGATAGTTTATGCCCCCTCGACTAACGTGGCCTCCCTAACATGCACAAAGCTTCAAATACAAAGAGAGAAGGAATGAACAAACATAATGGCCTACAAATTAATGTAAAGTGCCTTTTTCTTTTGATGTATGCTAAGTTGACATTATGTCGCTGAAGCACTTATTCATTGAACTTTTTGGTGTCTTTGACTTTTTCGCATTTTTCACTTTTTTTTAAATTTTTCAATTTTTTTCATCTTTTTGTACCTTTTTTCCTTTTTTAATTTTTTGGATTTTTTTCATTTTTTGCATTACATAATAAAAAGAAAAAGAAAAAGAAAAAGAAAGGCTAAGGCACATAACAAAGAACTAATCAAGGAAGGGGCACTAATATCAATACCCTTTTTCAACACTCGTTCCAACTAAGCCATAGGTTAGCTACAAGGAATATTCTTAAAAACACTCACTTTTCATAACTTTCAAGGGCATCTCGTCTAAGACTTAGATCTCCCTCCACTCCCTCCACTCTATTCATTCCCCACAATGCAAACTTATATGCATCAATTAATTAAGTCAATCACAAAAGTCAACTCTCCAATCAACCAAGAAATAAACGACTCTATTTGCACAAAATCAAAAAGATTTTAACGATTTTAAGTAAATAATACAATCTATCCTAAACAAATAAGAACCAAATTCCTACACCCCTAAACTTAAATTTTGCTTATCCTCAAGCAAATAGAACAAAAGTATACAACAAACAAATAAACAATATAAAGCAAGTATGGGTGGTGAGGAAGGGATAGATAGGTAGTTGTAGGATCGATGATATTACATGTGGTCTATTTTAGTCCATATTTTCAAAAAAATTTACCAAAAAAACATGCTAGGAAATAAAATAACCACATAACACACACAAGAACATGCTTAAGAACATATAGAACATAACTAGTATTTATAAAAATATGTAAAGCTAACATCTTGAAACGTAGGGCCTTGATGAAGCTATAACCATCACGAGCTTTGTTCTTGCTCACGAACAAGGCCACCAAAAAAGTTTACTATAAAGGTGTCGCAATAGGCAACTCCCTAGTCTTCTTCCCTATGATTAAAGAGACTTATCTTGGGAGAATAGCCTCTTGCATGGGAAGAAGCAAAGTAATGTGCTCTTGAAAATCTAGAGCAAAAACCATACAATAAGTGTGTATTATGTATTGTAGCAGTCTCTTGCCAAAATGGAAGAGATCAACTACAAAAATTTTTATGATGCTAGAACTAGTTTAAGGTCTTGCCTATTTATAGGACAAGTTTGGCACCTAAACCTTGTAAACTTTCCATGTGGGAAACTTTTTCCTTGTAGTAAATGCTTGCCACATGTCATGGAAGTTACTTGTACAATTTGAATTCTTCTTGTAGTTACTTTCTAGCATGTCTTGGAAGATTGGGCCAAGCCCACAATCCAAGCCCAACACATAGTCCATAATCCATGTGGAGGCCCAAGCCAATAAGAAACCATCCAATCCTAATTAGGTTATCTTGGACTCTAAAGAAAGCTTAAAACCCAATTCTAATCTTTGGCCTAACAAGGCAACTACCACAATATGGAATTTGCTCTTTCAAGATTACTCTCTCAAAGTCATTTCAACTAGGGAAGGGACCAAGAAGACACAATTTACCTTGGCTTCCAAAAATGATTAAAATGTCCTTGCCCGATCTAAGTGACATAATAATTATTTTTAACTCCTATATATATCACCATAACATTAAAGTTACACTCCAAGAATAATTGCTATTTCCTAAAAGCTTATCGCAAACAAATGCAAACTTTGCCTTTGACCTACTAAACAACCAACTATAATGTCCTTCTACGTATACCCATAGCTAAGGCCGGTCCTTTGGCTTGTGTACTATTACCTCCTTAGCTGCATCTTTTTCCTTTGAGTTTCTTGTCCTATGGTTAACCATTCTTGGTCATGGAATC
The DNA here is from genome assembly GCA_028554755.1 of Cordia subcordata. NCBI lineage: Eukaryota > Viridiplantae > Streptophyta > Magnoliopsida > Boraginales > Cordiaceae > Cordia > Cordia subcordata. Next base: position 14,828,224 of record JAPTOF010000008.1, read on the forward strand.
TCTTGATCTAGGGAGCAACCCTCAAGCCATATGACCGATACACTCATAAAGGTAGTATTACTAGATCTAGATTTGGATGATAAATTTGGACAATCCTAAAAGGGGCACGTAGATTCCATATTGCATATGCATGTTCCAATTAATTACAACTTAGCACTCAATGCACAGGGCGATTGATCCTAATAAAGTAAGATCTCACCCACAGTGAATCAAAGTACCACACCCTAACTTCATTAGTTCATCCATATATGCTCAAGATTAATAGCAATGATTATTTAATATCAGTGAGTATCTTGTTTTCTTTCTTTGATAGTACGTCTCTAGAAAACATACTCACAATGGTCTTGTCCAATACGTGACACACATACTATCGAGACAAATTCGAAATATCCTCCAATGACCTAGGTAGATCACCTTCAACGAGGAAACTTGCTCAATATAACCTTATCCTAGTAGAATTCCCAACACTATCATTTGGTTATAGACTTAATTCATGACGTGCTAATTCTAGACTTGGATCTACTGTGCATTCAGGCTCACTGCTTACCCAAGTCATTAGTTCAAGTCAAAGGACCTTTATACATACATTAATAAAACATACCAGAGATAATACGTAAGAAACTCATAATGCTATTTAACAAAATAATTATACATTGTTTAACATCCAAAATGTTATACACAAGCGAGCTTTAGAACATACTAATCCTAATAGTGGAGATAAGTGGATAAAGGATTAATATAACCTTGCATTCTTGTGGAAGCTCTTCATGCGAATTATCAATGATTCAACTACTAACCCTATTCTTAACAAATCACAAACACTCACAATGAACTAGGTTAGTAGCATTGCCATGCAAACTTAAATTAGCATGTGCAAACAACAAGCAAGGTATACCTTATAGGAAATGGGATCAGGGATCAACAGTTGTGATAGGTAAAAGAGAAAACAAACAAAACAAAAATGAAACAAGAAAAGAAAAATAACAAAATTTAACACAGGTTGCCTCCTAGTAACGCTAACCACTATGCCGTCAGCTAGGTGATCACTAAATCATCATCATCCTCCATAGATGGGGTCCTGAAGTGGTATAGTCTCCACACGAGCCATGCTTGGATCATATGCATGCTTCAAGGGCTGCCTATTCACTATCAATTGTTGACCATCTTTCAAGTCTTTTATCTTCACTACTCCGGAAGGGTAGGCTATCATCATTTCATACGAACCATCCTATCTTGTTTTGAGGTTCCCTAAAAAGAGCTTCAAATGTGAATTATATAGCCAAACTTTATTGGAGGAAGAGAATGATTTCTTAAGAATATGCCTATCATGAATTCTATCCTTATAAAGCTTGATGTTCTTATATCATGAATCCTCTTCATCCTATCCTTATAAAGCTTGGTGTTCTTATATCATGAATCCTCTTCATCCTATCCTTATAAAGCATGGTGTTTTTGTATCATGAACCCTCTTCATCCTATCCTTATAAAGCTTGGTGTTCTCATATGCTTCACACTTAAGCTCCTTCAACTCTGCTAGGTCAAACTTCTTTTTGTTACCCGCTCTTGCCATATCAAAAATTAGGGCCTAATAGCTTAATAAGCCCAATGCTCAAGTGCTACCAGCAAGTGACAGACATTCCTATAAACAAACCTATATGGGGACATACCAATGGAAGTCTTAAAAGTAGTATGGTAGGCCCACAAAATATCATTCAACCTAATAGACCAATCTCTCCTATCAGGCCTAAATGTTTTCTTTGATACGGATTTGGTCTCCTTATTGGACACTTCTACTTGTTCACTAGGTTAAGGATGATAGAGGGTAGCAACCTTATGAGTGATTGGATATCTTCTTAACAACGCCTCAAGTTTTCTATGGCGAAAATGTAAGCTACCATCACTAATCAAGACCCTAGAGACTCTAAATCTAGACAAGATGTTTTCTTTAATGAACTTAACCACTACCTTATGGTCATTAGTTTGTGTGGAAATTTCCTTAACCTATTTGGACACATAATCTACGGTCACTAAAATGTATTCGTACCTATAGAAAGGTAGAAACAGACCCATGAAATCAATACCCCAAACATCAAATAGCTCACATAGAAGAATAAGGGACAATAGCATCATGTTTCTCCTAGAAATGGACCTAGATTGTTGACATCTAACACATTTCTTACAATACTCTTAGCCATCCCTAAAGAGAATAGGCCAAAAGAATCCACTTTGCAAGACCTTCGCAGCAGTCTTCTTGCCATTAAAGTGACCTCTACAACCATTAACGTGACACATGCTCAACACGCTCTCATACTCATCCTTGTGCACGCATAAGTGAATCACTTGATCTGTACACACTTTGAAGAGATAAGGATCTTCTCAAAAGAAATGCCTAACTTGCACTAAGAACATATCTCTTTCTCTCTTCCTTTAATGGGAGGGAACACTCCTTGTTGCAAGATAATTGACAACATGAGCAAACCACGGTGTATCATGAGAAATGGCAAACAATTGCTCATCAGCAAAGAAATCATGGAAAGAGGAAGAATCACTAGAAGACTCACTAACAAGACAGGAAGATAATCTGTAACCAAATTCTCACTACCCTTCTTGTCCCTAATTCCAACATTGAATTCTTGGAGGAGAAGCATCCACCTAATCAAGGGGGGCTTGGACTCTTTCTTAGCTAACAAATACCTCAATGCCGCATGATCGGTATGAACAATCACCTTAGACCCTAGGAAGTATGACTTTAACTTGTCAAGGGAGAAGACTACTGCTAAAAGCTACTTTTCTGTAGTGGCATAATTCTTTTGATCCTCGTCAAGAGTCTTGCTAGCTTAGTACACAACATAGGGTAATTTGTCCCTTATTTGGCCTAAAACAACCCCATTAGTGAAATATTCTCAAAGGGAAGACTATAGGTAGGCAGTTGGATAATTGGGAAGAAAAGATAAGGATTTAAACCTATCGAAAGCTCTAACATACTCATCGTTAAAGTCAAAAAGGATATCCTATTCTAAAAGCCTCTTCGACAAAGGATGTGCTATATGGCTAAAATCCTTAATGAACCTACGGTATAACCCTATGTGCCCTAGAAAAGACCTAACATTTGCTAAAAGAGAGAGAGATAGAGAGAGAAATGATTTCATTTCATTGATTTGTTATGATTATTTACATTAGGAATGTTCTATTAATCTATTTGTACATGCTAGAGTGACTTAGTGCCCAAGCAAGACAATTACATAAGTCAAAGCTTAATGATTGTGGTCAAAAGACCAGACTAAGCAACTCTCTATAGCTACACTATTAGATACATACAAATAGAGTAATGTACAACTTCCTAACTATATCTTTATAGCCCTCCTCAAGTTGAGTAGGGTAGAGCCGTGGGTAGCTTGGACTTGAGTTGTAAGAACTTAGCATTAGGTAGTGCCTTAGTGAGAATGTTTGCAAGCTGCTGATCAGTAGGAATGTAAGAAACAGTTTCTTATCTTGAACTTGCTCGTTCACAAAATGATAATCTATTTCAATATATTTAGTCCTGCCATGGAAAACAGGGTTGGATGCAAAAGCCAAGGCTAAGATACTATCACTAATAAGCATAGGTGTTTGAACAGGAACATGTAGAGTAGTTAAAACATAAGGTAACCACTTGAGTTCAGTTGCAGCCTGAGCCATTGCCCTATATTTTGCCTCTATAGAGGACCTGGAAACTGTAGTCTGCTTCTTGGAAACCCAGGATATGAGATTTGGACCTAGGAAAACACAGAATCTAGTTGTAGACTTCCTGTCAAGCATATCTGCAGCCTAATAACTATTAGAGAAACATTATAGATGAAAAGAGCTAGGCCTGAACTGCAAGCCATGAGAAATTGTCGCTTTGATGAATATGAGGATTTTCTTTAGAGCATTGCAATCACCAACAATTGAAGAATACATGTGTTGGCAAATGGTGTTGACTGAAAATTGTAGATCAGGCTTAGTTATGGTGAGATATTGTAGTCCTCCTACTAGACTTCTAAATTGAGTAGGATTATGATAAGGTTGGTCTACTCCTTGATTAGGAATTAAGTACTTAGAGATTAAGGGATTTCGATAGGAATTACAGTCTTCTAAGCCAATGGAGAAGATCCTGAGCATATTTAGTTTGATGGAGCACCATAGTATCTCCTGAGTAGGAACTTCAATTCCCAAGAAATAAGATAGAGTACCCAGGTCTTTCATAACAAACTTTGATTTCAAAGCTTCAATTGTCTGTGTGATAGCAGCACCAGAGCTTCCAGTGATTAGGAAATCTTCTACATATACTAGAATGTAGATAGTATATTGTGAGACAAACAAAGAGTTGTCAGCAGTACCGCACTTAAAACCTTATTAAATGAGAAAATTAGATAGCATAGTGTACCAAGCCCTAGGGGCTTGTTTCAACCCATAAAGAGATTTTTGTAGCTTGTAAACATGGGAAGGATAGGTAGGGTCTACAAACCCTTAAGGTTGTACCATATAAACCTCTTCTTCCAAGTGGCCATGAAGAAAAGCATTTGACACATCCAATTGCTTGATTGGCTACTGATAGTGAAGAGCAATGCTTAGCATAAGCCTTATTATTTAAGGCTTAATAATAGGACTAAATGTCTCTTGATAATCAAGTCCTTCTTCCTGGTAAGAGCCCTTGGCCACAAGTCTGGCCTTATACCTAGAAACAGTACCATCAGAGTTTCTTTTAATCTTGAAAATCCATTTGCAACCAATTGGTTACCTATTAGAAGGAGGAGGGACTAAAACCCAGCTTTTCTGATCCATTATGGCTCGAAACTTTATGGCAGTCACCCAATAGAGGGATACTACAGCCTCCTTATAAGTAGAGGGCTCTGTTTGGGGTGCAATTAAAGAAATGGAATGTAAAGAGTAAAGGGGTGGAGAAAGGTGCCCTGTTTTAGACCTTGTGAGCATGGGATGGGAAGGTTGGGCAATAGATGGTAGAGGTATAAAAGACTGAGAAGGGTTAGACACTGGAGCATACATGTTCTGATTATGGTCAGAATATGAACTCTACTAATTTTGAGTAGACATGGACTCTAAAACTGATTGTGATGACTCAGGGAATAAAGTAAATAAATCTCAGATTGTAAGATCAGATTCTGGAAAGGAACAATTAGGACAAGGACTAGAAGATATGGGAAATTAAGGTATAAACTGAGAGAGAGAAGAAATGAAGGTTGCTGGATGATTGAATAGAGAGGGAAATATAGACTCCATGAACTTTACATGCCTGAAGACATAAACTCTCCCAAAGTGTAGATCAAGGCATTTATATCCCTTAGTATTAGGACAATAGCCCAGAATGGCACAGGGTATGGATTTGATCTGGAGTTTGTGGGTGTTGTAGGGTTTAACCCATAGAAAACATAGGCAGCCAAATGGTTTAAGAGAAATGTAATCAGGCTTGGCAGAGAACAAGCATTCATAAGGAGATTTGTCAAAAATGGTAGAAAAAGGTAGCCTATTAATAAGATAATTTGCAGTAGCAAGGGCTTTTAACCAGTATTGAGTTGGAAGCTTACTGTGATTTAAAAGAGCTAAGGTTGTTTCTATAAGATGAAGGTGTTTTCTCTCATTTTTACCATTTTGTTCTGAAATGTTTAGGCAAGAGGTTTGGTGAACAGTCGCTTCATGTTAAACGAGTAGTTTGAATTGATTACTAAGAAATTCTCCCCTATTGTCTGACCTAAACATCTTAACAGTGGCTTTGTATTGTGTTTTAATCATTGAAATAAAGCTAGTATAAGAGGAATAGACATCTGACTTAAATTGGAAAGGGTAAAGCCAACAAAATTGAGTAAAGTCATCCAAAAAAATCACCTAGTACTTATAGTTCATACAAGAAGCAACAGGGATAGGGCCCCATACATCTAAATGAATTAGGTCAAAAGGAGCAGTACTCTTAGAAATAGAGACAGGAAAATGATTCTTATAAGCTTTAGCAACAGAACAATCAATACAATTAGGACTAGAGTAGCTTATTCTAAGATGCAACTCTTTTGACAAGACTTGAGTCATATGTTTCGAAGGGTGACCAAGCTTGAGGTGCTAGAGCCTATCAACAGACTAAGGTAACTCACTGCATTGGCACTGAAAAGCTTTATTGACTGAGGTAAGTAGACTACTGGAAGGAATGGGATATAGTCCATGCTCACAGGGGCCCTAGAATAGTACCTTGTTGGTGTGATGGTCTAGGATCTAAACATCCTTGGATGTAAAAATAATAGAGTAGTTATTATCTTTAGTTAATTAATAAATGGATAAAAGGTTAGAAGAAATTTCTGGAACATAAAGAACATTAGATAGAACAAAAGAAGAATTGGAAGTGTTTAGAGTACCTTGACCAATACTGGTAATAGGTAGAGTTAATCCATTTCCTACTGCTACTTTCTCAGGGCCATGATAAGGTTGGTAATGTTGCAGCTGAGAAATGTCATAGGTAACATGACTTGTTGCTCCAGAATCTAAGTACCAAAGAGCAGGGGAGAAGGCCTGAGATGAGGTATTAGGTTGAGACTGCACTACAAACGCTTGATTAGCTTGATGTTGAGGTAAGGCAATAGGTGTGTTATAGTTGTCAATATCCAGCCTATGCCAACATTGAACTACTACATACTTGTACTTGCCACAAATCTGGCACCAAATGGGAGTGGGCAAAAGAGAGGCAGAATTTGGATGTGAGGGTGGAGCTGGTGGTCTGGAAATATAAGTAGTTGTGGCAGGATTAGGATTGCCTCATCTGCCTCTCTGATTTCTGCCACCTCTGTTGGCATTTCTTCCTCTTCCCCTAAAGTTTCCTCCTCTTTAAGAGTTTGAAGTATAGAGAGCAGTTTGAACTTCAGTAGCAGAAGAGTCAGTAAGGAGTGTAGCCTTTGTAAAATATTAATTCAGTTCCTCAGTAATCAAAAGACTGCACAGTTCAGAAACAATAATAGGCTCTTTTCTAACTTTGATAAAGGTTTTGACTGAATCAAAATTAAGAGGTAGTCCTTTTAGAATCAATAGCACCAAATTTTCTTGATTGAAGACTTCACCTACAATAACAAGCTAATCATAAATGGCCTTGGTTTTGTCTAGATAGACCTGTGCCTTTAGGGATAGAGTATACCTACATCTTTAGCTGATGGATATGTGATCTACTCAATGAGCTAAATCTTTCCTCTAAGGCCTTCCAAATCTCAGTACAAGTCTGAAGATGATAGACTTGTGACATGAAAATTGGAGTTAATAAGGCAAATAGACAAGACCTAAAATGTTCATTAGTGAGAATCTAATTATTATACTCAGGATTGAAGACTAAAGAACCATCTGTTGCAGTGAAAAACCTTGCTGGAAGAACTGGACTCTTAGTAATATGAGACAGAGCATTAGGTTTGAGATTTCCTTCAATCTGAGCCTTCCACATGATGTAATTTCAGTTATTAAGCCTAATTTGCATTAAAAGACTTAGATTTTGGAAGAGAAGCTTGAGTCCAGGATCCAAGGATTGATTAAGAGGAAGAGCCATGGAGCTAGGGTTTGTCATGAAGGAGAAGAGTTGAATTCGGGAAAAAACTTAACCAAATTGAAAATTAAATTGTACAAAAAGGATCGCATAGCTAAAAGGAAGCTAATGATGCAACGTAAGGCTTGGGTGATGAAAGAAGAAGAAGTTAAGCTATTTTAATAGTGGAGAAAACCTTAGCGTCAACAATGGAGATAGAAGAAAATCGCAAATATAAAAAGCAATGAAAAGGATGTAAAGAAAGGTTGCGGAAGCTTGTTATTGAATCAGAACAGGCGCTCTAGGAATTGCCTTAGAAGCTCTGAGAAACAGCTATGGAAGCTTCTTGAGCATAAAAAAAAATTGCTCATGATACCACACTAAAAGAGAGAGAGAGAGAGAGAGAAATGATTTCATTTCATTCATTAGTTATGATTAGTTACATCATGAATGTTCTATTCATCTATTTATACATGCTAGAGTGACTTAGTGCCCAAGCAAGGCAGTTACATAAGTCAAAGCTTAATGATTGTGGTCAAAGACCAGACTAACTAACTCTTTACAGCTGTACTATTAGATACATACAAATAGAGTAATGCATTAGACTTGCATTAGCCAGTGATGGTTTTAATCCATTTGGATCAATGAGTAATGCATACAGTGTATGTCTTGTGATTCTTGTAGTGTATAATTTACCACCATGGATGTGCATGAAGCAATCTTCATTAATCTTGTCAACAATCATCCTAGGAAAAGAGGCCCTAGGAGATAAAATGGATATTTTTCTTCAGCCACTTATAGATGAGTTACTTCAGTTGTGGGAAGGTGTTCAAACATATGATGCAACAACTAAAAAAAACTTTACTATACGGGCTGCATTGTTGTGGACTATCAATGACTTTCCTGCTTATGGATATCTATTAGGTTATAGCACTAAAGGAAAGAATGCACGTCCTTCTTGCGCAGATTTGATAAAATCAAAGTGGTTGCAGAATGGGCACAAATATTGTTATTTAGGCCACTGTAGATGGTTGAGTGAACCACACAAATTTCGAGCACGAAAGGATGATTTTGATGGGACTCAAGAATGGCGAACAACACCAAAAACATTGTCAGGTTCAGATGCACTAATCCAATTACAAGGGATTAGTTTCATTGATAAAGCCATGTCGAATAGCATAAATGAAGCAAGCACTTCTAAAAGGAAGAGAAAGAGGAATACAAGTCTAATTGATAACTCCCTTAGAATGGTAGAAATGGAAGAGAAATAAGAGATTGCTGATAAAACAATGTCATGGAAGAAAAAGAGCATTTTCTTTAAATTACCATATTGGGAATTCAATATATTATGTCATAATCTTGATGTCATGCACATAAAAAAATGTATGTGAAAATGTGCTTGGGACAGTGTTGAACATCCCAGGAAAAAGTAAAGGTGATCCCAAGGCACGCTATGACTTGCAACTCATGGGTATAAGACCTTAACTTCATCCTATGGAGTTACCCAATGGAAAAGTATTTTGTCCTCCAGCTGCTTATGCGATGACTAAGAAAGAGAAAGAAATATTTCTTAATGTGCTAAAAGACGTCAAAGTGCATTATTGCTATGGATCACAAATATCAAGGGCTATTAATGTTAAGGATAGAAAATTACAGTCTCTTAAGACCCATGATTATCACATTTTAATGCAAGATCTACTACCTGTCGCATTGCGTTCATCTATGAACAAACAAGTTAAAACTTTTAATTGAATTGAGTAGCATTTTCAAGGCTATTTGTCGCAAGACACTAAATGTTAATGAGTTGGATGAGATAAAGACCCGTGCAGTATTGTTGTTGTGTCACATGGAAAGATGTTTTCCTCCCTCGTTTTTCACTGTAATGGTACATTTGGTCATTCATCTTGTAGACGAGGCAAAGATTGGAGGGCCAGTTCAATTTAGATGAATGTTTCCAATTGAAAGGTACAATTTTTATCATATGTGTGTACAATAGATTTTTATTATCTCATATAGTGATATGTTTAAACTTATGATAATTGTTGAAAATATTCAAAAAGTATGTTAGAAATAGAGCTTATCCAGAAGGTTCAATTGCGAAGAGTTATGTAACGGAAGAGTACATGACTTTTTGCTCAAGATATTTAGATGGGATTGAGACAGTTTTTAATCGACCACGCCAAAATAATGACATTGATCCCATTGAGAGAAACTACTTGTGAAATTTGCAATGTTTTAGAATTTGTTCCTGTGATTCTTGATTTTTTTGGTGTAGAATGACATCCTTTAACAAATTATTCTCGAGAAAAGCAGCCACTTATGATTATTTTTGCTTCCATCAAATTTGAAGATGTATTGTCTCTTTGTATTTAAAACTTCATGAGTCATTTTCTACCATTGTTTTCTATTTTATAGCCTTTCAAGGATTAAGAATTTTGCTTTTTATCTAAAACTGGACATTGTTATGAGTATTTGTATTTAAAAGCGAGAGACTTATTTTGGAACCTTATACGCCATCTTTTTTAAGTTAAGGTAACATGTATTTGGTTTGTTAACCTACTTTTATGAATGAGATTTGTGCAACATGTAGAACAATGAAGAAATGGAGTAGTACCGAGAAAGATTTTCTGGAATTTTTTGTTAATGGGAAGTTGAAGGCAGAAGTTGAATCATGAAGATTAATGAGCAACGAAAAAACCAAAAGTTAGTCGTTCTATTCAAAATGCCTATCAGCCTCTCTTTATGAATTATTTTCTCAATTGTGATCTCTCATATCTGCAATGTTTCATAGGCAACTGCTCTTTGCTGCTCGTGGAAGATTAACAGATGGCCATACTGGGGATGAATTCATGTGCTTTCAACATATGCAGATTTTGCAATTGTCCTTTGATTATGACAGAGCTAGAGATTTATTTAAGAATGATCAATTCTTTGGTGACATGGTAGAATTGGCCTGGAGAGTGTTTCTGAAGCAACTTAGCCTTGTAGTGTAGCGTTGTTACTTGGAGATGATCCTATCTCAGATCATGAAAATGTGCTGTGACGTTAATCTAGCCGAGGGACGTTTATGTGACTTTACTAGGACTTGTGCAGATAGTTATTCTCAAGCAAATATAATTCAACAAAGGTTTCTCTTGAAAGATGCTTTGCAAGTTCTGCTGTAATGTATACTGCTCCAATTTCCTCCTCTGCTAGTCTTGAAAGATGCTTTGCAGGTTCTTATTGTTGATAACATGAGAACTAGCATAGTTAAGAACTTTTTTTCTTTCTTTGGAAAGGCTCTCAAGAAGTCTAATGCTGATGCTAGCCTTTGTAATATTTGGCATGGAACTAATGAACAGGGGAATTCTTTAGTACCCAAAATTTCCAACTGAAGATGTTTTAGGTTTAAATGGCCATGCTGTGAAGCTAGTGTGTTATTTTTTTTTCTATATTTTTTATCACGGAAAAAGAAAAAGGACATTGTTTTTGTTTTTATTTTTTTTATTTAGAATTGTGTTATTGGCTATTGAATGAATTTTACAACTGCATGGCCAGTGACATTTAATTTTTTGCTTCTACTGTTGGTTATTATATATTTCTATATTTTTTTTATTGTGTAATTTAGATGACCATATATTTAAACGTGAATCAGTGTTAGAAAATAAAGAAGTCAATAATATGTTAAATTTATCAATAATTAAATAATGAGTTGGAGGTATATTGTAATCTTCATTGAAAAGATAACTACATTTAAGTCAAGTCTAAAATCAAAATTGATTTACAAAAACTGAAAAAGTATTGTTAGAATTAATTAAATTTAAGTCAATTCCAAGAGTACATAATTTTTTTTTGAAAAGATTTACCAAATTTGATTTATCAAACCAATAAATATTATCTTCATATTTTCTAACTTATCTTCACAAGTTATCTTTGTAAATACTATACATAAGTAATAAAGCTTTTCTTAACTACATATATCTTTTTCTCCAACTACCAAAATGGCTCCTAATATATGTTAAGATAAACCTCATTCCTTTAAGTATAAATGTTTTTGAACTAATGGACATTTTCTTAATATTTTCTAGGTTATCTATATATGTATAGGCTATCTATTGTGAAATAAAATCAAGCTATTAATCAAATCAATCTACTTTAATATTGTTTCATGCAATAAATTACTTCTATAATTGATAATATTAAATTTATTTCAAAACAATATACATCACAGCGGAAAGATACTAGTATATACTAATTTTTCATTAAACTACCAATTTTTCACTAAAGTGCTCTATTTGATCTGAAAAGTTGTATCAAAATTGATAAATCGAAATTTGAATTACCTCCCAAGTTAAAAAAATCTTTGATCATGAAAATTGATTTACAAAAACTGAAAAAGTCTTGTCAAAATTAATTAAATTTAAGTCAATTCCAAGAGTACATAATTTTTTTTTGAAAAAGATATACCAAATTTGATTTATCAAACCAATAAAGATTATATTCACATTTTGTAACTTATCTTCACAAGTTATCTTTGTAAATACTATACATAAGTAATAAAGCTTTCCTTAACTACGTATATCTTTTTCTCCAACTACCAAAATGGTTCCTAATATATGTTAATATAAACCTCATTCCTTTAAGTATAACAAGTTTTCGAACTAATGGACATTTTCTTAATATTTTCTAGGTTATCTATATATGTATAGGCTGTCTATTGTGAAATAAATCATGCTATTAATCAAATCAATCTACTTTAATATTGTTTCATACAATAAATTACGGATATAATTGACAATATTAAATTTATTTCAAAACAAGATATATCACACGGGACAGATACTAGTATATACTAAGCCTTCACTAAACTACCAATTTTACACTAAATTGCTCTATTTGATCTGAAAAGATTTATCAAAATTGATAGACCAAACTTTGAACTACCTCCCAAGTTAAAAAATTTTTATTTATCAAAAGTTCAAATTTATCAAAATTTGAAAATGTAATCAGAATTGATTAAATTTTAATTCAATTCCAAAATAAAATGTTTTACTACTTTGACTTAATTACTAATCTATCACTAAATTGCCCTATTTGATTAAATTGGTTTACCAAAATTGAAAAATCCTATCTGATTAAACTGGTTTAAGTTAATTCCAAAATTTATCAAAGTGGATTTGAAAAGATTTACCAGGTTCGATTTATCAAACTAATAAAATTTTTCTTCAAATTAATGATAAAAATTTATGAAACTAATAATATATATCAAACTAATTCATTTTACCTCCATGTTTCCATTCCCGAGGACCTCACCCGCGCTATTAATTGCTTGCTGAAAATTTCCCACCACATCTTATCAACGTACCACCAAAGCACTCAAAACACTCAAAAACTTTTCACCTTCCTTCTAATTCTTTCACTCTCTCATCACCAAATTTTCTTTAGCACATTAACAGAACTTCCTTTGCTGAACTTGATCATCATCATCTAAACTGTAGCCATCAACAGAGCTTCACGCCAAACTTGATCAACTTCACGATTTCATCTCACATGTATAGTTTTTCAAGGCCGGCTTGATAGATTTCATCTTCCATTAGTCTATCGCAGGTATATATGCTCTCACGATTTTGTTCTTATTTCAAGTATATACACTTTTAAACATGTGCATGTACATTATTTTCATCTCCGTATCGCTCATCGCTGGTATTTTAGATTCTAATCATGTGCTGTACATGATTTACATGTCTATCAAATTCATCGCAGTAGTGATATTCATCTTTGCATGTATATGGTTTTCATCTTTTCTCATGATTTTCATGTGTATTTAAGTTTTCTTGCGATTTATCAACGTGAATATTGCTTGTTTTAAGAGAAATAAAGGACTTTGTGTGAGTGGTATTCATCGCTGGATATGGAGAAAGAATTATTTTTGTATTATTATTGGTAAAATTAAAGCCCTCATTGCAGAAGAAGAGTTGTTTTTGTATTATTTGTGAAATCGAAGTTCTCGTTGAGCTATTTGTTGCTGGATTATTTTGCCAGGAAGCGATGGTTTGAATGTGTTTCATCAGATTGTTGCCGTTGGAATTTTTTTTTTTTTGGTTCATACAAGCAGCAGGGTGCGTTGGCACACACATTCTCTCCATAGAAAGAGGGATAATCAATCCCATGTCTATCCTTTCTTCTTTAGTAGAAAATGGGGCATGTTATGGTATGTCGATTTTGTGGCTTTTGATGTCATCATCGTGAAATCTTTCTTTAGGACATAGATGACTTTCTGGTGAACAAGTTCCTGCATATTTGACATTTTTCTCCATATGCCTCATTATCTTTGAAATGAAGATTGCTTTTCCTTCCTATTTGTCAAATCTATATTTTTCCTTTATCTCTTAGAGTTTTGCAGGAAAAAAAAAATATACAACTAAAGAAAAGCTTTTAATTTTTTTGCGTCCCTGCTTCTTTTGCTATTTTTGTATGTTCTCTATGTACTATTCTTGTTCACAGATTAGATCTTTGTTATTATATATTGTTTCTTGATGGTGCCATATTTAGTGTTTAGATTCCTAGTCGTCCTAATATATGTGTGCCGAACACTCCTAGTATTTTGCCTTCTTCTATTATTGATGCTGAAGTGTACAGCAAAAAGATGACTTTTTTTCTACTTTTTTTTTTTTTGACAATTTCTAGTTAATGGCCCCAAGAAGATCAAGTAAGCCATCATCTTCGCAAAACAATGAAGATGATCAACCCACCCAAGGTAATTGTATTTAATCATTTTTACCAAGGATATATGCATTAAGTGCCCCATGTTTATTATGAATTGTTATGAGTACGTGTATGTATTTTAATTCTTATATTGGTTAAATCATTCAGAACCTAACAGAACAAAAGAACACGAGGAAAATCAATATGCAAGGAGAGTTGGCATCTTTCTCCAAATAAACGATATAAGATTGAGCTTAACGACAAAGAGCAACCTATTAGGCATTATGTAGGTAAGTTATCGACAAGCATAGGTGTACTTGCTCAAATGAGCAATTATTGTTCAATTACTAAGCTCGATTGGAGATATTTTAAGAAGCCTGAGAGGGATGCAATGATAAATTTCATGAAGGTTAGTACAAACTACATTTAGGTGTTACCTATGTTTCTATATATGCATTCATTCTTGTTTTACGTTTCTTTAAACTAATGACTCTCTTTGATAGGAGCATTTTATTTTTCCTGAGGATGAGGAAAAATATAAAGGATGCATACACTATGTTCTTGGTTCTATTGGAAAGCTATGGAAAGATCACAAATATAGTTTAAGGAGCACAATCTATGAACTTGAGGCGAAAGGAACCCCTATAGATGATATTCATCAAAAGGTTCCTGATGGAATGGATGATGGTCAGTGGATCTCATTTGTAATTGAAGCTTTAAAGCCTGAGACAAAGGTAATTAAACTAATAGAACTGTCTTGTAGTATACATTCATAATATAGCCCAGTAATTTGTTCACTTATCATACTTTATTAAGTTTTTTGTTTGTATTTCAGGAAAAATCAGCTAAAGGAAAACATAGTAGGAGTTATCAAACTGAAATACACACTCTTGGTTCAAAGAGTATGCCTAGAAAGAGGCATGAAATGGTACCTAAAATTATATCTTTTAGGCTGATTTGTTACCTTTTGATGATATATTAACATTAATAAAATCTTGTAGGAAAAGAAACGTGGTGAAAAAGTAGGTGAAATGGAGTTCTATATTGTGACCCACAAGAAGAAAAATGGTGAATTGAATGATGATGGCACTGTGGCTATCTTGGTAAGTAATAAGCTTATTTTTTTATATATTTTTTGCTTATCATTTAAGTAATAAGCTTATTTTATATATATTTTTTGCTTATCAATTAACTTAAGCATGGATTGATAAAATCTTGTTAATGATGCAAAGTCTTCTAAGCTAGATGTCGCATTTATGTTTATTATATTTATATTTTGCCCATTCAAGTAATCCTTCATTATCATTGAATTCTTATTTTGCCAAGAGTGCACTAATCTAGGTAATGAATAATTGGCTTATTATTAAGGACTGTGAAGATGTGATACCCAATAGTATTCAAGCATGAGAACAAAATTCTCGACTCAAATAGCACCTTTGCTTTACCTGCTTTTTCTCTAAATTAAGTGATTGAAACATAACTCTCTCATAAGGCTATTAATGAAGATTTTTGTATATGTTGGACAAATGTAATGCCTTGATAAAGGAAAGGGCTTGTCCATCTCAGGTTGATAATATCACTCTACAAAATGATATTATTCGTGAGATGCATGGTCCAGAACACGTTGGTCATGTTAAAGGGCAAGGGAGGGGACCTACTCCATCAAGCATGTTTGGTTCTAAGAAGAATCAAGCATCTATTGCGATACAACAATTGGAGGATGAAGTGAAAATGCTGAAGAACCGTGACATAGAGCGAGATGCAGAGTTGCAGAAAATGAAGGAAATGTTAGAGGGGCTTATGAGTAGCAGATAAATTTAATAGATGAGCTTATGACCTATTTAGATTAAATCAACTTTTTCTGATCTTCTTTTACTTCTGGGGATTGCAAGAAAGTCATTGTTATAAATGGTAGGAATGTTTTTATACTACTTCTTAGGATGGTTTTTCTTTGAGGTTGATTAATCTTGTTTTCATATGCTTTTATATCTTGTATTACACAATGCTTTTTGTTGAAGCACTTAACTTTAGTTGAAAGGAAACACAGGAGATGAAACATAAATACTCTATTTAGACCATATATCTCCTTATCAATATCATGGATCAAAACTTATTTGGTTCTCAAACTTGATTGTACTCACAAGTAATGCTTTGCAGTGTGTTTGAAGATGGCGTTGGTGTATGGAGAGGAAAGTAGTAGGAACTGGAGGAAGTTGAGAGCATGTGATTGTTTTGTGTTGGTTGTGTAAAAAATGGTGCAAGCAATAAAGGGGACGAAAAAAACTTCATTATTTACAAGTAGGAACCTGGTTATATATGGTTGTGTTTTTCATTTTAGAAGTGTTCAGGATCTTTTTGTAGTTTTACGTTCTTATACATTGCCTAATTCAAGCATATGGCTTAGAATTAAATTGCCTGAGCATGTGATTGTTTTGTGTTGCTTGTGTAACAAATGGTGCAGGCAATAAAGGGGACGAAAGGAACTTCATTATTTACAAATAAGGACCTGGTTATATGTGGTTGTGTTTTTCATTGTAAAAGTGTTTAGGATCTTTTTGTAGTTTTACCATCTTATACATTGCCTAATTCAAGCATATGGGTTAGAATTAAATTGCCTGAGCATGTGATTGTTTTGTGTTGGTTGTGTAACAAATGGTGCAGGCAATAAAGGGGACGAAAGGAACTTCATTATTTACAAGTAACAACCTGGTTATATATGGTTGTGTTTTTCATTGTAAAAGTGTTTAGGATCTTTTTGTAGTTTTACCATCTTATGCATTGCCTAATTCAAGCATATGGGTTAAAATTAAATTGCTTGAGCGTGTGATTATTTTGTATTGGTTGTGTTACAAATGGTGCAGGCAATAAAGGGGGCGAAAGAAACTTTATTATTTACAAGTAGGAACTTGGTTATATATGGCTGTGTTTTTCATTGTAGAAGTGTTTAGGATCTTTTTGTAGTTTTACTATCTTATACATTGCCTAATTCAAGCATATGGGTTAGAATTAAATTGCCTAATTCAAGTAGTTGGAATTAAAATAGGAAAAGGAGAAAAAAGAGAATAATCAAGGTGTCAAAAGCTTTGAAATTATGAAGAATAAGCAAACATGTTACTTATTCTTATACAAAAGCTCTACAATGATGTGCAAATCAGAGGTTGATTTCTAATTCATAATGTTAATAAAGCACCAAAACATTTAACCTTAATCTCTTATTCCTTGCATAAGACAAAATCCTTCACCCTTTCTAACCTTACTTGTAATCTATTTCCTAACAATATCTTCTTTATTTGATCTCTAGAGTAGTACTTATATGAAAGTACACAAATACAACCTGATGATTAGGAGCTTGCATGGTTTAAGTGATTATATCATCCATGCATTGTTAGGAATTATAGTAAAGAGTAAATAAGAAAAATAAGTGTAAATACTAATGTGCTTTCTTTTAATTTTTCAGGGGATGAATTCTGTTCATTGGAGGCTTATGATTCAGCATATTTTGTTATCACTTCAAAATAGCTTGATATTGCTACACTTTTTGCCACTATATATGCATCTGTCAGCTGAAAGCCTCTACCGAAGATCAGTAGTTGATCAGCACCATCTTTTTAAAGTTAAACACAAGTTGTCTAGTCGATGGGTGTTTAAAAACAATTTAGAGAGTAGAAAGATCTGTACAATATTCTCAAGTATTTGAGCTTTTGTACTTTTGACTGTAAAATAAGGTTGTTATTAATCTAATGCACTTTGTTTACTTAGAAACAAAAAAAATTCTATACATATTGATATTTACTATTTAATTATAATTAAAATTATAAAAGATCCCAAAAAAAAGAAGATAATAGGAATAGGTGGCATTTAACCAATTGTCAGCTAATATCTCATGGCCAGCACCAAAAAAAAAAAGAAGCACAAAGTCATTAGCGGTGGTTTAATAAGTGCTGGATAATATTAGTCATAAATTCACTGGGTGTTTAGCGGCAGTTTAACTGCCGGCTATATCCAAAGCGCCGACAATTAACATTCACTGTAGCTCTACAACGTGCAGGGATTTAATGGCGGTTATGTATTAGCAACGTTTATAACAACCGCCGCCTATTAATTGCAGACGGTTCATACGAACCACCGCTCCAAACATAGGCGACGGCATAAGTTTTGGCGTTTGGGTAAAGCATCGCCTATTAATTGCCGGCGTTTAGAAACCGCCACTAATGTGGGCAAGGAACTGCTGCCTATGTCTTAGTTTCTTGTAGTGAAAGTTACATCATTCGGAAGCAAGATTGGGCCAGTGGTCAATATCCATATTTACAACAAATTCAAAGGCCAGATGAGTGACCATCAACTACGAATTAAAAAGTATAAAATAACTGTTTTGGAAAAATGGCTAAGGACTGGCGAGTAGGAAGGAAAAGCATAAAATTTTTAAGTAATTTGAAGTTTTGTAACCAGGGCTTCAATGACTTCAACTACTAGAAGTTGAACAGCGGCAGCTTATGCTTCGTGAGTCCAGATGTGCTGCCTGACGGACAATTTTTAGCCAAACTAACATACAAATTGAAAAAATTTGGGAGAATGGCCATTTGTTGTCTTGCAACCTCTTTTAGCGCCAGCTCTATAGCATTCTCACGAGCTTGAGCGGCGGCGAGTTCAGTCTCCAGCTGGGTGATTAAAGTCTTGTGCTCTTTTAAATCACTAGAAAGAGAAAATCTTTGGAGTTTTACCTTTCTCCTGAGGTCCTGAAGCTAGTCCAGTTTAGTGGTTAGGGAGGCGAAATTTGTTTTGTCTTGTTGAACTCAGCCTAAGGTTGAATTAGCCTGAGTACAAACAGTAAAAAGCTGATCAATCTCGGCCGTCAAAGTGTTGGTCGCAGTTTGTATTCCTAAGGAATTCAAGCTGGAGATGATAAGAACAAGAGCATGAATGAATTGAGCGAATTGAAGGGAATAACATAGCGCATTTAGCGGCATTGTCTCAGCAACCTTCAGCGTACCGACAATTATAGTTGGAGACGGGGGTGCATGGTCACGTGACTTAAGAGCGTGAGAGAAAGAGCTAATAGGGAATCTACGTTCGATAAAGCCAAACAGGTCTTTAGCCGAAATCTCCAGGTACGTGGATAGATATTGGGCGAGGTCACGAGAATAGCGCAGAAATTAGATATCATCACCTATTAAGACAAGAGTTAATATATGGCAGTTGAATCAAACGTAATTAAGGTGAGACGAACATGAGATTAGCAAGGCTAAGGGAGTAGCCGTGGAGTTTGGAAGGGCCAGCATGCAGGAATTGGATCCAACGGCGCTTAATGAATTGGTTGAAGAGGTGCCAAGTGTGGTTAAAGTTGCAGTACCTAGGTCAGCGACCCTAGAGATGTTTCCTGTGACTTGGCATCATTGTCAGGATTGCCAGTGGCTATAAAAGCCAAGGATAACACCATTGAAGTATGAGCAGTGGTACAAGGAGTAATTACCTAGTCCAAAAGCGTGTGTGCCAGAATTAAAGTGTAAGATTCCAAATGGAGAATAGGCAACGATAAGTACCAGTCTAGAAGTTTGTGCTTGAAGACGAGCACTTGCACATTTGGAAGAGGCTTCTACATTTAGTTAACAATCAGAGAGTTCATCAAAACCGGTTGACTTCCCTTTGGAAGGGTAAGCACTGTAAGTCTTTCCGGGAGTACCTGTAGGGAAAATAGTTAAAAGATGTTCGTAAAAGCCAGGAAGTATTAGAGAAACCATGGATGGCATATCTAAATAAGGCCTCATTGTTCATATCATCAAATGTGAGAAAAAAGCAAGAGGATGTGAAGATTTAAGACCAAAGGATCAACGGCAATAGATGCTGGTACGAGGGAATAAATGGCCTTTCTAAATTTTTTATGTTAAGAAGGTTGTGATTCTCGACCATGGCTTAAAAGAGAAGACTTTTTGGAAAAGGGGTAAAACAGAGACTTGTTGAGGATTTTGTGGGGATGCAGAAAGTGTTGAAAGAGAAATATGAAGAAGATTATGCCTAACCACTTCTTATAGGAGATTAATGATGATCGATTTGCACTGATCAAGGCCACACATTATGGATTCTAGGGATTATGTCATGTAATCATAGAAAAACTCGGAACACGGAAAGAGGTCAAACTCGATCAGAAGGCTTGATATTAATCGATATGTGCGATGATAAAATTAGTGGGGCACATGGAGACTCCAGATTTGCTGGTACAAAATTCGTGGGTGACAAGTTATGACATGCATTTAATACAGGAAAATCCAATAGCAAGTTAATCACACAAAATTAGTGTTAAGGAAGTTTGCAAAGCATGTGACTACAAACGCAAGCAGTCCAAACTCAACGACATCGATTGAACAGGTTATGGGGAATATGGTTTATATCCAAACTTTGCATGACATCTGCCATAGGGCCGAAGAAATGGATTATGGCCAAGACAGGCCGAATAAGTAGAAGGCCGAACTCGCGGCCTTGAGAAGCATTGTGGCTGAACTACGGCCTAAAGAATAGAAGACATGTGCGAGGCACATGAATAATTTCAAATAAAAGAGACCAAGTCGGAATAAAACACATGCAAAATAATTACTAATCGAAAACACAAGAGCAAATCTATCGAGGACCAATAGCCTATTTGGAATGATCTTATTTTAAGATGCTTATCCTATTGAAATTTGGAGATATCTTATAAGATTTAAGATATCTTATCATATATACTATGCATCTATAGTTGTAAAAAATAAGATAGGAATGATTGCTTATTTCTTATAAGATAAAAAGTATGGTTTTGTTTTGAATTTTCATAGGATGCATGAAAAGATTTCTTAAATCTTATAAGACGTACCTTCATTTCAATAGGATAAGTATCTTAAAATAAGACTATAACAAACAGAGCACAAGTCAAGCGCAATAGCCTGAGGAAACTCTGGAGCTATTTAGAAGTCGAGAAAATTAGGGGCTAAAAAAGTATAAAAGCTGGTCGATGTTCAAAATAAAGGGGCTCCAAAACCACCATGCCTTAATCTTTATCTATCTATCTTCGTAGATTAACAATAGCTTAGTCATAGCTTAATCTTAGCCCCAACCATAGCTGTAGTAGTAGCACAATATTAGCTTAATCCCACTTCAAGCTATAAGTAACTTTAGGGCCCAAATTTTTCTTTTTTCACTATAATTAAGTTTATGGCTTTACTATAAGTATGGGCTCGTTTGGTAACATTGTAAAAAAAATTTATAATCAGAGACCAGAATTATAAACAAAATACTATCAATAACAATTGAAACAGAAACTATAAATGCATTTGGTTATATAGAATCTATAAACAAAAACTAAAAACCTATTTAGTTGCCCATAATTTATAAACTTGCTTTCGTCTCTTATTTTTCTTTTAGTATTTTATGTGAAACAAAGTACATGAGAATATTGAGTAAAAGAATAATTATTAGAGTAGACAAAATTTAGTAAGACAACATAAATAAATTTTTATATAATTCTATACATTTTTTTAATATGAAAATAATATATTTTTAGTTACTAAAGCACATAAAAATGAACATATAATAATTACAGAACTTGGTTTAAATAATAACCTCTATAATTTCATAAGACATCATAAAGGGAAATGAATAACATTATTACAATTATAGTCAAATACACCACTATAACAATTTGAACAATTAATCAACTCTTTTTTTTCCCCTCATCACAATCCATCTGCTGCTTTTGTATTGCTCAAATTATTTATTTTCTAGTTCATCTACTTGACTTTTATTCAAGTCAACGTCTTCACCACCTAACATTGCAACAAAACCAAGGATTCATCTTCTAAGATAAAGAGAAAATGAAGAAGAGGTGTTGTGGCTTAGAAAGAGAGAGAGAGAGTGAGTGAGTGAGTGAGTGAGTGAGATTAAGAATGAGTTGGAGAGATGAAGTGGAGCTACATAATCGTAAAACTTGTCATTTACAAAAAATTATTCAAAAATTTTTGAATGCTAGTAGGCAAACAAGTTGAGGAGAGAGAGTACACGATCTGTTGAAGAAAAATCAAGCTGTTAGAGGTGATATGTTGTGAAGCCAGGGTTCTTGTGAGTAAAAGTATTAAATATTTTGCAAAAAGAAGAAGAAAAGATGTGCTATGTTGCTAATGAGTTTCCAACTCAGTGTCTCACTTAAAAAAATGCAATCCCATGCCATTGCCAGAAAAACGAGTTTACTCAATGCATAAAAACCACTTTTTTTTTGTTTATTTGGTTTTGAAAACCCTGTTTCTTATTTTTCTTTTTCCTAAAAACAAGTAACGTAACAAACATGTTTTTGCCTCTGTTCCGAAAATTAGATCAGCAAAAACAAAAAACCATCAATAAAAATGTTTCCAAACAAGCCCTAGGTTTACGATCTTTTGCCTTCGTTGCAATTAGCTTCGTGACTTTGGATGTTTTCAGTCTCTTTGATGTAATTAACTTTATGGCGAGACCAATGTCGCTGTAATTAAGTTTACGGTGTCATTGGCAAGGGTAACAATACTTTGCTATTTTAATTCCCCATACTAGTTTATGGGTCCATTTCATCTTGCACTTAATTTGTCATAAAATTTCCAATTTTATTAATGTTTTTATTCTTGCTTTGATTTTATTATAATTGAGAAGTCCATATTACACACCAACAAAAGTTCTTGGATCGAGTTAGGGTCAAGGGATAAAGAACTCACTTTCTCAAAATTGTGCAAAGAGACTTTTAGGCCACAAAAATGACATAAGAAGGTTTTGCCATTACACACAAGACACTTTTGGTTGAGGCTCTGGCTAAGAATGTGTGGCCTTGCGAGAGTTTTCCCAAGCAAACAACTTGAAACTAAATAAATATAATAATAATAATATAAACTTTGTAGAAAAATAGACAATTGAGACTTGAGAGAACTGTAAAGATAATTAATTGTTTGAATAAATAATGAATAATTAGGTTACTTGTAAAGTTTAAAAAGTTGAATCACATTTTACCCCTCAAACGAGTTGTTTTATAGTTGTTGGTGGACTATAATGGGAAAAGAAGAAAATGAAAATTCTGATAGGTTAGTTGTTAGGCCTAATTGGCCAACCCAAACTGGCCCAAATTATTTGTGGGCTAGCTATGGTAAGTTATTAAATGAGGCGGGTTGGGTTCAGTCAATGTGCCAACATACCACTGACCAAACCCATGTATATATATGAGCCTAGCCCAACCTAAGCCAGTCATTGTAGCATCCAGGCTAGGATGGACAACGCCTATGACAAGCTGGGTTGGGCTAGACTAGTCCGTTTGCCATCTCGAGATAGAGATGTAGGATGTAAGATTAATTTAGATGTGGTGGACTTTAAAACAAAACACTATATTTATTGCTGATATTCAAGTTAAGGTTAAATAACCATAATCAAATATATCTTGTAATATGTCATTGGGTTAAGGATGTATTGTCAATTTAATTTGATCCTTGATGTAATGTTTATTGATGTTTAGTTCATAATACTCTGCATAATATAAAGAAAGAAAAGTATTTGTTGGCTAAATACTTGCTATTAATTTTGATGATGAAACTTTACAGGCATTCATAATTGTTTGACTAAAGTGCTTAGATGAATAAGTGAATGCTTGAAAGATGGAAGAAGTTGAG
Source organism: Cordia subcordata (assembly GCA_028554755.1). Classification (NCBI taxonomy): domain Eukaryota; kingdom Viridiplantae; phylum Streptophyta; class Magnoliopsida; order Boraginales; family Cordiaceae; genus Cordia; species Cordia subcordata. Next base: position 14,852,080 of record JAPTOF010000008.1, read on the forward strand.
CAAAAACGCATTATTCAAAGAACAAGAAGATGAGAAGGCATAAGGAGGAAAAGTGACGTCATAAGGGGTACCGGGCGTTTCTTTTGCTCTTTTGTGAAATGCCTAAGTATTGTATGTGTTTGGCTCAAACTTCATTTTTCATTATTCAAACATTTTCTAAACTCTGGCATATTTGATTTCATAAAAGCACAAATGTATTTGAATGCACATGTTAAGCAAAAATGTGTTTTTGAAGTGTTTCAAGTCATTGAAGGTATTTACAAATTGCCTCAAAATCATTTGGGGTTATGAAAATTACACTAAAAAAGTTTTTGGCATAAGTTTGGCTTTACTTCACTTTCTGAAGCAGCTGGACACCCCAAACCAGTCGACCTACTGACCTAGGTGGGTTGCCCGGCCAAGTCAGAAGCTAAAGGACAAAGCCAGATCCCCTAGCCGGTCGACCGGCTAAAGCGTCTAGCCTAGTCAGAGAGGGTCAAGAGGAAGCCGGACGACCCAGCAGGTCGACCGACTGAACGGGCTACTGTAATAAATGCACTAGCCGTTTATTACCGTTCTGGCTATTCTTTCCCTCTTTTCCTCACCTACCAAATCCCTAACCCTAAAATCTCTTTAAATACACATTCAAATTATCAAATTCAAGTGTGCAAAATCTTATATCATCATTCAATCAAGCTTTGAGCCATTATTTCAATATCTTTGAGCTTTCAAGAGCTTCATTCATTGCAATATCTTCTTTTGAGAAGAAAAATTTTCAGATTCTATCATTTCTTATTCATTTGGTTATATACACACTTTGAGGGCTAGAATTCTTGTGAGATTTATTCATTAAAGCTTATAAAGTGTGGGGAAATCCTAAAGAGTGGAACTCTTGGGTTCTTTGAAGATTGAGCTTCAAAGAGGTGTAAGAAATTGGTTTGTGCTTCACCAAGATTTGAAGAAGTATCCTAGTGAAGGTTGTTGAAGTCCTAAGGGGAGTTTCCTTGGGCAGTGGACGTAGGCTTGGCCGAACCACCTTAAATCGTTTGTCTCTCTTCTCTTTGTACTTTAATTATCTTATTTGCTTAAATTATTTATATTGTGTTTGATATATTGGTTGAAAGAAATTGTTGATTTTTTGAGAATTTTTTTAAAACGAAAAACTTGATGTTGTTTTAAAAACCCGCAAGTGCACGGATCGGAAGTAGTGTAGTGTGTGCAAGAGTACAGGTATCATCTCCTCAGGAAGGCCTCTAACTATGGTTTCTAAGTCCTATGTATCCTAGATTAACTACGTGTGGAAACGAAATTATTTTTTTGAGATTTTCTTGAATTTTGAATTGAATGGAACTTTAAATTAAAGACGGAATTAAACTACCTAAACTAATGTGTGCAATAAAAAGACAACCAACGAAAGAGAAAGTAATTAAATCACTAGAGACGGACTAGGGTGATTACTACTCTATTATGGGATTGGGGTTTTATTCTTTCTTTGAATATTTTGATGGCTTTGATAGCTTCTTTAAGAGGTCCAAACTCGCTAACTGTATTATCCCTAATTTTCGGTGCAATTCTATCCCTAAACAGATCTTACTTAGAGTATAGCCTTGTCTTTATTAACTAAGGTTTTAGGGTTTAGTGGGTTGAGACTTCTAGATTGGCGTGATTAATACACTAACCTAGGGTTTAAACCGTTAACTGTGTTTTAAGCTAAGGCCTAATCCACCTAAGTTTAACTAAGTGCAATGGGTGACCTATTAGTTTTATTTTATCCTAAAGACCACACATTAAACCTAATCATAAAATCAAGCACAATTAATCAACACCGTATAGGGGGATACGAAAAATTAAAAGCATAATAATACATGTTTCTTCATTAAGTCAATTAATCAAACACATAGACATGCCCAACAATCACCATTAAAACAATAAAAACCAAACATGTATTTAAACCATCAAAATATTCCAAGACAAGTTTTACAATCTTTAACCCATAATAGAAATAGTAATCAACCTTAAAATAAATTTAGCTCAACATATTAAAAGAGAGTATCAAACTAAAATTTAATCTCATAAAAATCAATTCCATGTCCAAGAAATTAAATCTCAAGCTTAGAATCTCTTCCCGTTTCAATTTCGCGCAAAACCGTCTTCTTCTCTAAGATTTTTCTCTGATATTTGCTCCAAAATAACCCCAAAAATCTACAAAAAATAGCTCCAAATCAGCTCAAAATAAAGATAAAAAGTAAAGAAAATAAAAAGAAAACAAAAGATATTTTTTTTAGAATTTTCTAAAAATTTTTCTTTTTTTTTCCTCTCTTGGCCTAAGAAGAAGCTGAGATCTTTACTTTGTTCTCCTATGCGACTGTTGCTTCTCTACTTTTTTTTTTTCGGCCTTCTACTTGCATATATATATATGTGTGTGTGTGTGGGGGGGGGGTATGTAGGTTTTCTTTTGGTCAAAAAAGTGTGGCTGGGGGGTTGGGATGGTAATATATTATTATATATTATAATAATAATAATAATATATTATTATTATATATAAGTTGTGTGTTGTGCTGTGTCATGTGTGTGTGTGTATGTAATATATATATATATATATATATATATATATATATATATATATAAAATATAGATAATGTATAATATATGCATGGTCATCATTTTTTCTTCTTTTTTTTCTACTAAATAACTAATTTATAATTATTCTAACTAATTATTAATTAATCTAAAAAAATCCTTATACTAACTAAATAAATTCTAACCTAATAATGTCCTAACCTATTTAATGAATCTTAATTAAGCCTAACTACTAATTTAATTTAACTACCAAAACTAAGTTAGTAATTAATCATTTTACCTAATTCCTAATTAATCAGAATTACTAAAGAAAAGAAATAAATAAAGAAAAGAAAAAATAAAAAAATAAAAAAATGACACATCACAAACAAACACTCAATAAGAATCAATAAGCACTCACAAGCTCGAAATAGACAAAATTAGCACCAAAACACGCACTCAAACACACTCCAAATCATGCAATTAAAGCTCCAAAAACTCCCACATCAGTGCCCCTTCCTTGATTGGTTCTTTTTTATGTACCAAAGCCTTTCTTTTTCTCTTCTTTTGTGTGAATACAATGCAAAGCATGAAAAATCCAAGAAAATTTGAAAAAGGCAAATGCAAAAATATCAAAAAAAAATTGAAAAAGAGAAAAAGCCAAAGGTATCAAAATTTTTTGTGAAGAAGTGCGTAAGTGATACAATGTCAACTTAGCACAAGCTATCCTCTATGTAAATATGTGAATAAGGCATGTAAATATGTGAATAAGGCTTTTTATAAGCCATTGTGTATGTTTATTCTCTCTCTTATTGTCTTTGAGGCTTTTTGCATGTTGGGGAGGCCATGTTAGTTGAAGGGGTATGAAATCTCAACATCCCAAGTGCATACATTAGAGTCCTAGGCTTCTGGTGGTTTGGCTACTCGGGAACTTCCCACAAGGTTTGAGGCCCTTTATGAGTAGAGGAAGGATCCGAAGAGACTTAGGGATCTTTCACAATAGGAATACCCCCTTCATGCTTCTTAGGCTAACTGTGACTGTGAGTTAATTCCTTAAGCAACCCTTTGTATCGACTTTAGATGTAAACTTAGGTTTGGGCTTGCATGGGGACAAGCAAGGAGAAGATTTGGGGGTGTTGATGTATTAATTTTGTGTGTTTATATATTGCATTTATATATTTGTTTTGAGGTGTTTTGAGCTTCATTTAATGTATTAGTATAGCATTTAGGTCATACTTGTGCATGTTAGAGTTTACATGTTCATAGTTGAAGTTAGTACTTAAATGCTACATTAATGCGCATTTGTTGCTTGTTTTAGGTGTGATTTAGAGAGATAATTGGATATTAATTGAGGGTTCTTGGAGTGTGGAACAAAGCAAAGGGTGTTTCGGGCATAAAGGAATGAAGAAAAGTGTATTTGGAAGTGGTCGGGCGAAGGAAGGATCGACCGAGGCAAAACCGAGCACAATGTGATCCAAATTCAGAGCTTGCAACCAAAAAGGACATGGAAAAATTTTTGACATGTTTTAGGGTGCAAAAGATGGCTTGGAAGATCCCCCAAAGCAGTACAAAGCCATAGAAAAACTGTGCGCGAATCAGAGCCAAAATGAGTGAGATATGAGCATTTTATTGTCAAAACTGGTCGACTTCTTGTCTAGGCAGGTCGACCTGCATTTTGGCTGGTTGACTTAGCCCGAAAGCCGATTGACCAGCTGGCCCCCAATTGAACGCAATTTCAGCTTTATTTAAGCCACTTTTCAGCCATTTTTTAAGGAGAACGCCAACCAAATCAAACACCCATTTCCCTAAACCCAAAATCCACCAAAAATCACCTCACACACTCACTTCTAAACACATTTAATACTTGAAATCAAGGATCCAAAAGGATCAAACACTAAGATTTGGGGAATAGCTCATGGATTGTAAAGCTTGGCTATGGATAGAAAGGCATCTCTCTTTTATCCTAAGCCTAATTATGTGTGATTAGAGCTATGTAAGGTGATTATATCTTGTATTTATGAATTGATTACTAATTTTTATTAATGGGAACTTGATGAATTTATGTATATAATGCTTTGTGCTTAGGGTTTCAAAAGCCATTTTATATACATGTCTATTTGTTTGTAGAAATGCCTAAATGACGTAGCATATGTATATTGAAGTCTATTTTGCTATTAACCATTTCTAAATCATTATGCTAGCATGTTTATGTGTTTGTGTGGTGATTACATGAAGTGAGTATAACTATATATATGTCTATGTGTGTGTTAGCATACTTAATAGCATAAACAGTTTCTATTGCTTACATGTCATGTGCTATTGCTTAAATTAGTGTAATCTAAGTATGTCTATGTGTTTAGTAGTATTGTATACCGGTGTATTCTCGAATGCCATGCCCTAGATTTGTTTGCTTTGCACTTTAATATCAATTTCCACAATTGTGATGCGATCGATGATGCACAACTAGTAATTAGCCTAGGTCCAGTCCCCTTTGGCCTTAAATCCAGCCAATAGGATTCTGGATAGTTGACCTTAGTTCACTTAGGAAGACTAGTTAGTCTACCCTAACACCTTAAGTTCATAAGGACCACACCGTAGCTTTAAGTGGGTGAAGCTTAGGGACGGACTTGTACCGAGTCCTAAAGTCAGATTGGGAACTAATTAGTGGACTAAGTGCTAGGGTTAGATCGATCTACACTCACCTAGAACCTTATTGGCTAGCCCTAATTCCTAAGTCATAAACACCTCGCCATACTGCTAAGCATCGCCACCTAGGGACGGATCCATACTGAGGCTTAAGATACTAATTAGGAGGTTAATTATAGGTCTAGATTAGAGCAGTTAGTATAATCCATCAAGTAATCCTAGAAAGATGTAGCAATCACTATAAACAAGATGTAATCACCTTGGTCCCCTATTTTCAATGTTTGAATCCCCTTAGATCACTTGATTCCTCCGTCACACACACATACACATCTTTGATTTCCTTGCCTTTAGATTAGGTTTATCTTTTTCGAGTTCCCTTTAAACCAAAAACCCCAAAAACATTATAGTTAGGACCTCAACACGTAGCGTTTAGGACGCACTTAGCTTAGGACACCATACACGTTATACCTCCCCGTGGATTCGACCCCGCAGTTGCACACACCGTACTACACATGACCCGTGCGCTTGTGAGCTATTTAGGCTTATGCTCAAATAACGTATCACTCACCTATTATTTTTTTTAAAAAAAAAAGCAAACAGATCACAATCAGTGCATCAAACATACACGTTTTTCTCTCTCTCTCTCTTCTCTTTCTTTTCTCTCTTCATTCTTCTCTCTCCTCACTTCTTTCTTTTTCTCTTCTTTTCTTCTTTGTTTCACTGGTGACACTATCGGTCATCTCGCATCGAATAAAGGCCACTATAACATTCACCTTTCTTCGTTAATCGTAATAATATGCACTATGTCTAAGAAAACCTCATAGGTATTGATTCACCATTAAAGCACCGTCATCTTCTTCATCATGCTGGCGAAGATTCTGACATTATTTCGCTGCACCATATCTATCAATGTCTTCTTCTTCTCGTCGCAATTCTAACCATCCCATCCCACGTGGTGTTTGGATGCTTTAAGATCAATTCATCATTAAAGCCCACATTCACCTTCAAGTATGCATGCACGGAAATGTGTTTGTGTTTGTGTGTCTGTTTGTATAAGAGCATTGAACAGATAGTTATGGTATAATGAACAAATATTTGATGTATATATGAGAGTCAGTAAATAAATAGTTGTGGGTTAATGAACAACTAGTCAATGAACAAATATTTGTACGACAATGAGCAAATAGTTGTAGAGAAATGAACAAAAAGTCAGTGGATGAACAAATAGTTTTCGTGTATTGAACAAATATTTGATGTATATATGAAAGTTAATGAACAAATAGTTGTGAGATAATGACCAAATAGTCATGGAGTAATGAACAAATAGTCAGTGAACAAATAGTTACGGGATAATAAACCAACATTTATTATGCATGAATAAAAGTATGTATTGTTCACATGTGTTCTGCTGTTGAGCTGTTTCCTTTGTTTTTATACATGATAGAATATGATGCTTAATGAAAAAATACCTTGTGACTTGTGATCGACCATGATAGAAGGTGACGGCAACCAGAGGAAAAAAAAAAGGGAAAAATGGAAATGAAAAGGGGACAATTTAACGCGTTGAGCAACCCATCTTGGGATCCTTTCGGCTACCCACACCTTTATATATTCCACCAGCACTCTCCCACTCTTCCTTTTGCTTTGTTTCTCCTCCTATTCCTTCCCACCAAAACCCCCCAAACCCCAATCCTATTCATTGCTTATCCACATAACAAATCCCTGTTTATAGAACCCAAAAAGAAAAGAAAAGAAAAGAGAAGAAAGAAAAAAACCCAGAAAATCTCAAAATCCGTTACCAACCAACAGCAAAGAAGAAAATGCCGCGTGCATCGAAGAGGAAAGCTGCAAACCCACTTAGCTCAGCTTCTTCCAAAGTCGCCCATGTCGATTCTGTTCGCTCCGGTACGAAATTTACGTTTATCTATGTTTATATATCAATGTTTTATTTGTGAATTTCTGTATGTATGGGATTGGCACCTTACTACGGCAAGGTCGATTAGCCTGAGGTGAGGAGAAGAAGATGTTGTAACTTGTTTGCTGTTGATGGGGTAATAAAATCTGGGGCCTTTATTAGGGATTTGATTGTGTATATCGATTGATTGGACCCACATTTTCGCAATGAAAATCGGCACTATATAGTTGGATGAATATGGTGTCATTTGGCATGGATTGATCTTATGCGTAGTCGTGTTGAGGAAATTTTGTAGAACCACATTATATTTATATATTGTTGAGTGCTAGTGTGGCATCCAGCGTAGAGGCGCTTATGTGTTCTTTTCTTATAACGATTGGCATTCATGCTCTTGTGCTCTGAATTTGGAGATCTTGAGACCGTGGGCGCAGATGTCAAATTGTTCACTTTGACATTGTGGACTGAAAAAATTTCGCACACCAGAAAGGACTGAAAAAATTTCACACACCAGAAAGAAATATCTCTACAATCTAGGTAAAAAGATAATATGTAAAGAATGATATGCCACACGCTTGGGCACTGGTGATTCCAGTGATTTGAGATAGGTTTTAAGACACAAAATTGATGCTTTCCATGTGTAGTGGAACAGGGGAAAGTCTTCAGATCAGTAACAGATATTAAGATCATTTTTCTGATACATAATAATAATCATAGGATCATGATGTTATGTTTAAAGTGTCTCGACCCTGTTATGTAGTACTCAGCCTCCTTAAATTAACCATAAAATCTTGAAGGAAAAGGAATTGAATCTGGCCTTCCAAGCTTTTGGAATAAACTTGCTATACTTTCCTGTACACTTCCCCATTTACTTCTAGACGGCTGTACAAGTTTCTACTAGCTAACATTTAGCAGCATACCTTACTTCTGTGCCTCTCTACCACAATTCTAGTGACCTTCTGCTTTGCAATTGCTTCACTAATATCCTTGACCAGTAAAAGCCTTTCATCTGAACTGCATTACATAATTGTGTCTTGCTGACTTGTGTTTTCATCATTTCGTGAAGGTCTTTATTATTGGACCATATTGAATTAAACTCTCTCAAATAATACATATTGCTTCATGCCCTAACCAATTTCACATTTTTTTTCCAGCCTCAAGTAAAGCAGTATCAAAACAATGTGATGGAGCAGATAACCTTTTCAATAACTATGCTAATCAGTCATTAGGCATGATTGAGTAAGTATACCTTTTCTCATCAAAACTTCTTTGCCCTGGCTGTCTGTCATAAATCGTACTTTTGCTATTTTGCATATGCCATAGTTTCTGAAATTTCCTAAGAGCAATTCTTTTATTTGTTATTTCTTTTGGATTTTCAGTGATGCTTTTTCGAAAGCATTTACATATTGTATTTTCATGTACTTTAATACATTCAATTTAACAGTGCAGTTGCAATGTGTTTGACACAACTTTGGTACAGATATGGTTAGCTTTGTTGATCTAAGTGTGTGATCTTGATCTCTGCAGATGTAGCCAAACTAAATAACAGCAAAAAAGTTATTTCTTGGAGAAGTTCTAAGCATGCTACTTGCTACAAACTTGGTCTTTGTTTGAACTCAGTTAGCAAAAATCTGAAATCTTATGGCAAAGATGATAAAAAATATGGCTGGTTAAATCGGTGCTAACATAGAACATTTGGACAAAAATAACTGTTGTCATTTCAGTGTAAATAATTGTCTGCAATAGAATTCCACTTATTTTATGTACTAACCGTTCATCATTCTCCCACATGAATACATGAAAAAAAAAATAAGTAAATTCCACTTATTTTGTGTACTGACCATTAGTCATTCTCCCACATGAATATATGAAAAAGATAAGTGTTGTATCTGGTCAAAATTTTGTTCCTCTTTGTAATGTTTGGGCTTGGAACTGTGAGATACCTTTTTTAAGAAAAGATAGAATAAAATAAAGGGAGGCAGTACTGCCAGGCTTTCTATTAAACCTCAAAAGAATAATTACAAAACTGGATCCAGCATTTACCTACCTCCAATAAGCTACATCAGTGCTGAACAAACGCCACCAACTTACAATAGACCTATCCTATTAACCCTAAGCTAAAAGAAATAAGGGTGAACGGAGTAGACCTTACCACCCCTTTACACCACCTAACATCTAGAAGAGTTGAGCTGAAAGCCTCTGCGACTACCCTTGGCACAAACCAGAAATAACCAAAGAATAAAAGAATACCTACACCACCTCAATCATTTACCTTCTAAGAAAAGGAAGGTCCAAACAATCTGTCATGAAAATGCCTTTTGGCAAAGGAACTGATTTGACCATATTTATGATCTTAAAACTCTGTGAATTGGCAACTTTATTTGCCTGAGGATCTGCATCCATATTAGATTCCTACAACACAAGTAATGCACCAAGAAAAATGCTCCAGCAAACTATGGAAGCCAACAAGCAGATAACTCATCTCCTAAGTAAGTAGTACCCGTTGCCCAACCTGATCACTACCTTGGCATCCATATCTATCCACAAATGAGAGATCCCCACTTGGTGAAACAACTGCAATCCCCAAAAGAGACCTGAAATTTCAACAATAATAACAGCCTCAACCGCAATTCTTTTGGAAAAACCATCTGTAATTGCCCCTGGGAGTCCCTGATAGCGCCACCTACTCCAGCTGCCTTACTAGTGATCTAATGGCTACCATCAATCTTATGTTTGAATTTTCCCTGCTTTGGCTTAATGTAGAAAATTGGTCTTGGCAAAGTCTCCATCCCGCTCCTATATTGGCAGCTAAGAACAGAAGCAAGCCCAAGCTCACCTTTCCATTGTTCTCTATTGAGCATCTTGGCATCAGATAACTGTAAAACAAGCCTTTTAACCGTCAATATTATACGCATAGGATAGGGACCAAGCTGCCCATGCTTTGCTCATATGTCCCCTGCTACCAAACCTGAAACTCTTGACTGGAAAGAATATACATGAAAAAATGGAAGGTGCCATGATATTATTATTACATTAAATCCTGGATAATAAAGATCAAGCTCTTGTGTCATGTGGAGCTTGCCAAGGTATATATAATCTCGTGCTTTGCTTTATAGCCATCCAGCACTTCTCAATGAGAATTACTGGTTTTAGCAAATGTAATATATTTCAGAAAGTTATTCTGACTTTCTATGTCTTGTCTTTTTGTGCAGTCCAGAGGGCATTGAGGCACTTTGTTCAGATCTCAAAGTGGATCATACTGACGTCAGGATCTTGATGCTTGCTTGGTAATTAAATATTGCTGGCACACCTCTAAGTTCTCTAGTCCTACGTTATGTATTTGCAGTATAGAACTCATAGTTTAAATGTCTAGGAAAATGAAAGCTGAAAAGCAGGGATATTTCACTCAGGTAAACCATCATTCTCATTTTCTTTACATGATGATATTAAACATGTCACTCTGTTCATATCATTGTACTCTGCATTGAGTTCTGGTTCGCCCTAATTTTTGTTATCTGTCTTTAAATTTTGTTTTTTTAAAAGAATTTCACTTTGTTCTTATTGTAATTTTTTCTCATTCTTAAAAGCTTTTGGCTTGCAACAAATTGACTTCACATACATGCCTTCTTTCTGTAATACCCTATCTTGTAAAGCATATGGTCGAGCAAGATCACGGAAGTGTTTAACTGGAAAAAAAGTTTATCCTGTTAATGCTACTTTCATTTGTCCCCAATATTTTGTCTCATTTTACTTCTTTGGAAATCCTAAATTTACGCCAGCTCTCCAAAAATGTTATAGTCAATTCTTCTTTCATTACTCTATCTAAAATTCTCTTAAGAAAATATAATCTCAACTGTTAGCTTTGACTCAGTGCAAAGGCCATCAGATAACAATTCCAATTCAGAAAGCAAAGGCTTTAATTAAAATTTTCCCATTTAGACAGGTGACAGTATTTTACAAGACGAAGTGACTAATAGACAACATATTTGCTAAAGTTTGTAGGTAATATGACTGCCTTAGTGTGAGAATACCAATTCATAATAAATAAAATATGATATACTGTTGGATATTTACTTCAAGGAGCAAAATAATAATAAGATGAGAAGCGCACTAGTAGCTATTATGATAAGCTCTGGTGCACTGTGTGTATATTGCTACATGCATGATATACAGCTTGCTATCAGAAGACTTTGCATTCGGTCAATCGTTAACACCTGCTGATTTACTATTCTGTCCACATCTAAACAGTTATAGCCAGTAAAACAGTATGAGTTGAAAGCGATCGAAATACAAAGATTGCATTTGATAAACATTTAAAGCCTATAAATTATACTGTTTTGAGAAAATTCATGTTTTCCTCTTCAGTTCCAGTATCTGTACGCTAATGATTTTATGTTGTACTCAGTCGGAGACAATAGCTGTAGATTTTTTGGTCTATATGCAACTAATATATTGAAACTTGAGTCTTCAAAATGTGAAACACTGTCAGTCCAACATGATGTTTTCTAAATCTTTGAGCTCTCACATCTGTTGATGAATGGGTTGTATGTGATTTCTTTTCCTCTGCATATTGTTACTTGCATGGAACTTGATCCCGTGAAGTTTAAGGTTTTATATTTTTCTGCTTGACTTGCTATAATTTTCTCAGTAGATGTTCTTGGAAAACATGATATCAAATGGCCCTGTGGCCCTGTGTTTATACATAACTTATAGATCAGTGGTCCTTGTTTCCCCCTTTTTCAGGACGAATGGAGAAGAGGCTTGAAAGTGCTTAAGGTCGATTCCATAAATAAGTTGAAGAAAGCACTCCCAGGATTGGAGAAAGAGGTAACCTTTGTCTATTTTCTTTTCATATACTTGGTGCCATTGTTATATATATGAAAGGTAAGATGACTTTTGCTTTTATGTCAAGGTCTTGAAGCCAGAAAATTTTGAGGATTTCTATTGTTTTGCATTTCGCTATAGCTTAACTGGTAAGCTACAGATTTGGTTTACATGTCTTTTATCAAATAAAGATGCAGATTGTTACTTCCTATTATTTCTTTTGCTTGAGTTTGGTCGTTCTCTCAATTTTTCTCGCTTGTTTCTTCTATCAGAAGAAAAGCAGAAATGCATCGACATTGAAAGCATCTGTATGTTGTTAGATATTGTGCTTGGATCCCAGTTCCGGCCGCAGGTTGATTTGTTTACTGAGTATCTTAAGGTGTGTAGCTATGGATTACTTTACATCTGACGCTTACTTTACATCTGCTTGTAATTCGTGTACTGTATATAGGAAAATGGCTCACCTATGGATTATTTGACGTGTTCAGCTAAGCAAAATGTGCATAATGTCTACAACTGCCAGAATATGCATCAGAATGCAGTTCATTCATTTGAATTCATATTCTAGTGTTGGATTGTGACTGTTCTACTCTTGTATCAGATTCAAAGCGACTATAAGGTGATAAACATGGATCAATGGGTTAATTTTTATCGATTTTGCAATGAGGTACTGATTAATTTATTTACTTGTTAACATTCAGATTCAGTTTTCTGACCTCCTTTGTGTTCATTTGGTAAATCATGAGTTTTATTCTTATGTTTGAATGAATGAGTACCTTTAGAAAGAAAATATTGTACATCGTGCAGGGGAGAAGTGTGAATTGGCTTTGAGCTAATAGATTTGTTGTTTGTGCTGATTATCTAGGATAATTGTGAAGTAGGTATGTGGTCTGATAGCCAACTTCTAGAGAAGTTCAATGTCATTCATTTTGATTTGATAAGTTTCATGGTTATCTATGCACTCTAGAGGATACCTTTATAACCTATATTTCTAAGATTAATCCACTAGAGTCCAATGCCAGGAAGGGATTGAACTTGTGAGCAGCTGCATAGATTGCTATTGAGGAATGTCATTCCTTTTCTTTTTCCTTTTTTGTATTTTGTACCAGTAACACCATTCTTTCCGCTGACATAGATAAGCTTTCCGGATCTCAAGGATTATGATACTTGCCAAGCTTGGCCGTTGATTCTGGATAATTTTGTTGAGTGGATGAAAATTAAAGCAACCTAACTTCAGCAGGAATTGCTTACAGCATCCTGTATAGCTAATTTCACAAGGTACTTGTTTGATCCATATCATACCTTGTCTCCTCTTTTTTGTTAATTTTCCTTCCAATATTTATTCTTTGTGCTGTTAGAAAACTAGTAAATTGGTGTAAGGGTGAGTCAGGCGAAATGCCCCATTAACATCTGATATCTAGTAGAGTAATTAAAATTTTAACCTTTGCAGGACTATAGCCGAAGAAGACACTCTTTTAAAGCTAGAAACCATACAAGTTGCTGCTGATGCATACTTCCTATTGATACCACAGCTAACATCTTTGGTATTCACAGGACACATTTTAAATATACATTGTTCTGCCCTTAGTTCAGGAAGAAACCATCTTCTTTTTGGTGGATAAACAGTCTGAGAATGTATATCGGCATTGAAAGCCAAGAGTTCTACTTTTGCTTAAATCTGAGATTGGAAGCCATTGATAAGTTCTTCAGCCACTTTTCTTGTTATATTTTCTATTTTATGCCAATTGACTTATTCAGCATTTTTGTCATAAATTTTCTATCTCCCGGTTGTTTTCTTTATATCCATGGTATATAAATTTTAATTTGCTAAAGGTCAAAAAGCCTGCCTCCACGGCTAGCTTGCCGGTTTTGATGCTGAAGGTTTGTTTGGAAACCTTGTTGAAGTCCTAAATCCTCAGGCCGAGGTAAGATCTTTCTTGGTTAGAATTTACAAATAATGAGCTAACGATGCCCTTTAGCTTGCGGTTGGGGCTGAGACTAGATACCATGCAATTAATATTAGTTTAGATTTTTATACATTTATATGTTAGTTAAGGTTTGTAGTGAAACCAAAGAAGCTAAAAGATTATACGAGATGCTGCCCTTTGTTGTTGTTATTTGGCCCATCTGAAAATAACGTAATAGAATGTGAATGCTGCACTTTGTTGTTATTCGGTCTATTCCAAAGAACGTAATAGTCCGACCCAGAAAAAGAAAAGAAAAAAAAAGAAAAGAAAGAAAAGAACGTAATAGAAAAGCGTTTAGAAGGAAGAAAATGCCGAGTGCTTTTTATGGAATAAAAATGGCTGCATAGTTTTTAGGGGTCTTGTAATTAAATGTGAATACTAGTATACAAGAAGTTAGATAAAATGTATTTCTTGTGGCCTTTTCTTATCTTTTCTTTTCTTTTTTTCTTCCTTTTTTTTAGGTTCTCCCTCTCTCGGTTGTATCCCTTGGTGCATACTAATAAAATACCTTTTTAATTTTTAATGTTAAAGATAGAAGACCATTGGTTTGTGTTGATATCTATTGCAGTTGGTCTGTGATTGTTAAATTGTTGTATTTTAGTTGTTGATGTTGAATTTATACGGGTTGCATCTTCCGCTTCTCACAAAGAATACAAAAAACAAACACTAATATTGGTGACCATTTTATATTTGGTCCCTGTAAATTTATTGGAACCTTAACACTGTGTTTGGGTTCAAGGGGGAATTTAGTAAATCAAGAGAAGGGGGTGGAATTATAAAGGAAGGGATAGGAGAAGGATTAATTGTTTCTAAAAAATTAGAGATTTCCTAATTTCCAGTAATTTTTCTTCATTTCTCCAAATTATTTCTCTTGTGGTGAATTAGCATGGGGAACAGAATAAAATCTCTTTTCTAGAACTACTTTTGGAAAATTTTTTGTTGATTGGGGTGGGGATTCCCCAATGAACACCCATACAGACATCTAGAGCATGGGACATTAAAGTTGATCAAACAATCAAATCTGTTTGCTTTGATCAAAATGTAAATGAACCATTTGTGTACAAGAACGATAATGGTAATGTTGTCGATTTCTTCCTTCTATACATTAATGCCATCTTATTGATCAGGAATGATGTAGGAATGTTGTCTTCCATAAAGGTTTGGCTATCTACACAATTTCAAATGAAAGAGTTAGGTGAAGCTAATTATGTTCTTGGTATCAAGCTTTTACGAGATCCCAACAAAAGATCAACTTTGTCTCAAGCTTCTTACTTTGAG
Organism: Cordia subcordata; assembly: GCA_028554755.1. Lineage (NCBI taxonomy): Eukaryota > Viridiplantae > Streptophyta > Magnoliopsida > Boraginales > Cordiaceae > Cordia > Cordia subcordata. Next base: position 14,867,245 of record JAPTOF010000008.1, read on the forward strand.
AAGATATTGGTTAAGTTTAGCATGCAAAATTCCAAGAAATGGCTATTGCCTTCTATGCATGGAGTTCTTATATCATGGTATCAATGTCCTAAGACATTTGAGGATATAGAGAGCATGAAAAGAGTACTATATGCTTCGATTGTGGGAGGTCTCATGTATCCCATGTTATGTGCTAGACTAGACATCTACTATTCTATCAGCATGGTTAGTAAATATCAGTAAAACCCTACATCAACCCATTAGTTTGCACTTCAAACGCATATTCAAGTATTTTGGAGAATGAAGAATTATGAGTTAGAGTACCATGTGGATAATCTAATGCAATTAGCCTATATCGATTCAGATTTTCAATCTGACATAGATTCTAGAAAATCTACTTCTAGGTATGTTTTGACTTTATCAAGAGTAGTAGTCCCATGGAGAAGTGCAAAACAAAATTGTATTATTGACTCAACCATGTAGGCAAAATATGTAGCACCGTTGGAAGTTGCGAAAGAGGCAATATGGTTGAAGAAATTCCTTACGGACCTAGAAGTTGTTCTAGCCATTCAAAAATGTTGGATTGTGATAATAATGGAGCTATATCATAGTGTAAAGAGCCTAAAAACCACAAAAGGGCAAGCATATTAGGAGGAAGTATCACTTAATTTGAGAATCCATCTAGAGAAAAGACGCAGTGGCAGCAAAGATTGCATCTAACAGACCCATTTACAAAGACTCTTTTATAGAAAGTGTTTGCCACACATATATAGACTATGGGTGTTAGCAATACTGATTTTTAGTGCAAGAGGAGCCTCTTGGATATATATGCTGTAAACACCACCTGTAACTATTTTTGTTGCACGAATATACGACATCTTGTAGTTTTATTATTAATATTGAATGGTGACACATATTATCTCTCTAGTATATGTCTATTGATGCATGCATGAAGGTCCTTGGCATATACTAATAACTTGGATGCACAGTGAGACTAAACGCACAATAGATCCAAGTCTAATTTAGTTGTATCACAAATATTGTTCGTAACTAAATGGTAGTGTTGGACACTCTACTAGGATAAGGTTATAGTAAGTCCTTTCAAGAGTGACCTATTTAGGTCATTGAATGGCTTTCGAAACTTAACTCCCTAGTACGTGTGTCACATATTGAACATGATCACTATAAATATGGTTTCTTGAGTTCGTACTATCACAAACTGAAAGCACTATATTCATTACTACTAAATGGCCAATGCCCTCAATCTTGAGCATATGGATGAATTGAAAAAGCTAGGATTTCATGCTTTGACACAGCATAGGTGAATCTTATGGTACTAGGGTCAATAGCTTCTTGTAATGGGTGTAGTCTTTTGGGTAGATAAGACATGCACATATAATATAGATTATATATGTCCCATTGGAATTGTCTAATTGATTATTGTAATCTAGAGCTTGTAGTGTTACCCTCTAAGGGTATATTGATCATTTGGCTTATGGGTCGCTCCCAAGATCATGTGATCAATGAACAGTGGGCAATTATATTTTGTAGCAAAATGTTTCAAGGATGAGATGCAGTTAAAGAGGTGATAGTTTAGGCCAAAGGACATGTCTTAGCTATTGGTGTACATAGAGGAGTGTTTTGGTCATTTTAGTAGGTCAAAGACAAAGGTTGCATGTTTTATAAACACTAGTTGTAAATTGCCGTGCAACGCATGGCTATTGCCAATATTATTATCATAAATATTTATAAAAAATGCAAATAAAAAAATAATACCTTAATTTGCACATTAAATAAATACTAATTATCCAACACAGAAAAAATGTATCTACAATTATGTGCACCAAGGTTCATTGGTTTCTGTGTATGAAAGAGGACAAGAGGAATAACTACGAGCACAAGAAGAATAATTGCAAACAATTAAGAAAGAGTGGGGGAATATTATTTTCAGCAAACATTCACATACAACGCTACAATGTGCAACAGCATCACCATAGCACTTGAGCTTTATCTGCTATGCTGCCATATTTAGCCGGCAAGGATTCTTCACTACTTTGCCATGTCTCTGTACTTGCCAAACAACCGAAACGTAAAACCATTTCTCATAAATGCAATGGCTTGAAGCAATAAAAGAGCAGCAAAATATTGTTCAATATAATATGAAAGTTACACAAGGTTGCATCCAAGACATTAATGGACATATAAAAGAATAGGAAAGTTTTCCTCTTTAAATAAGGTATTCCCACCCATTTTTCTCTGGTTTGCTACACTGATTCTCTCCTCTGCTATCATGTCAGCACGAGCTTTTCCCTGTAAAGTTTAACTCAAAATATAATACTGCCAAGAGCCTAGGCCTAAATCATTGAAGCACCAAACGAACAGTAAATAAGCCAAAGCAGAAATACACTTACTTATGTTGGTTTATCAAAGAGAATTTGCTCAACTTCATACACAATATCAGCCATAGGTGGGACATTGGGGAAAGTGAAGCTTCCTCTTTTCCATAACCAAGTTCCCATCCAAGATGTAAGAGTGCTCGCTCACCAGACTTCATGCTAGAAACACCAAGAGCTAGTCAAGGCATTTCCTTTTTCACTGTAAGGACGTTGAACATAGAATAAGATTATCAAACCTAAAGGCATCAATTAATATCATATAACCAAAGCACAACAATCATTCAAATCACTTTCTCTTTTCCAAATTCATCTCAAAACACCCCAGCCATTTAAATCTTCAATTTAAAATAGGAACTAAAAATTGAATAAAAAATTTTACAGACGGACTTCATGAAATCCAGAGTTGATATATTCTATGTTTTTCCTCACATAGCAGTGAGTTACTGATACAAGAATAGCAACTTTAGGTGAGTACAAATTTTATGTAGCATTTGTCACCCAAAAAGAAAAAGGAAAAAATTGAAAAGCTCAATTAATCGAGCTTTTTGTACAGTCTAGCATGTAGAGGAAATTCTTTTTAGACTATTACATAAGCTCTTGTATATACCTTTTGCTATTTTTGAAATGGAATGAAATATTTACCTGCTAATCTAGCAAAAGAAAAATAGCGAATACTCTAATGCCACGAAGACTTTCTCGAATAAATATTGTACTCATCTTTACCAGTGACCAACTTAAGAGGTGGTTGTTCTTGTAAAGTGTCTTCAAATTTATGCTGGGTGTTTTCAGCTCATGCCCTGTAGCGTATTTCATGTGTCAAAAGCAAATTGTCAATGTAGATTTAGTTAGTAATATCAGCCAACCATGTATTAAACTCTCCCTAGCAAGAAACCAAGAAAATTTACTGATCATCCTTTAGCATCTCAGTGTCTATTTCCAAGTAAATGCATTAAAAAAAACACATGATATTGAAAACTAAAATGAAGACGACAATAACAACAATAAGTTGATATCTTAATATTGTTAAGCAAGAATGGTATCCAACTATTATTTATCAAAATAAACCTCTTATCTATCACAATAACCCAAGTAGATTCCATTGAACATAAATTTGAGTAGTTCATTACATAAGTGAACATCATTTATAATTACATAGAAAATTTCAACTGACAATCAATGAAGACAGAACTTTTTCTCACAAAAAGACTATTTTCTATCAATTTAGTCATGAATTAACTATAAACAAGGAAGAAGCAAAACCCCACATCTGCAATTCAATAATAGACACTTCTGCAGTAACCAAGTTGCAATCAAGTCAAACCCACGAGTGAAAAACATTAAATTGGCGATCAGGAAACATATAAATCAAATTTCTGCACAAACCCCACATCTCCAATTCGATGTATATTCAAATTTCAGTGACCAAATTGCAATCAACAAATAACCCACAATCGATAATCATGAAATTTGCAATCAAGAGATACATAAAAATTAGAAACTTTTGCCGAAACACTATGTCTCCAATCCAATATATAGTAAAATTGCAGGGACTAAACAATAATAAGAACAAAATCCAGAAATGATAAACAAAAATATCTGCAATCACGAGACCCATAAAATTCAAAAAAATCTGCTTAAACCCATGATTGATAGCACGAAATTTGCAATTAAGACCCATAAAATTTAGAAATTTTGCTTGAAACCCAAAAAAAAAAGAAAAGAAGATGAAAATAATGAGTAAAATGGCCCATCATTAGAAGTAACTATCGGCAAAAACTTAAACAAAAATCCAGATCTATTTTCTTAAAATTGGGTGCATTTACCGCATTTCAAAGCATAATAACACAATTTATATGTCCAATATACACACAGGTTGATATATATATATATATATATGTATATATATATATATATATGTATATAATATTTGTAGAATCATTAAAACAGTAGGAGAGGATAAACGAACCAATTGCGACAAAGGAATTTTTGACGTGCTTTTTACCCTCGAACAATTGCTTGAGCATAGGATATACAATTCCCATCTTCTCTATCCACTCTTTACAATTACCTTGTCGTTGAGGTTCTGAGACTCAAGTCGAGCTCTAAAACTTTCCAAATGAATTCGATAAGGCATATCTTTGGTCTTTTACTTGCAGATGGGATTGGTGAAAATGAGAGGAAAGAGGAGAGAAAAGGGTATGATGAATGGAAGCAAAAGATGCAGATTTGGTCTAGAAAGAAAAAGAGAAAAAGAAAAAATTAGAAACTCCGCCACAATTTCAGTTGCTTAGCCAAAAAGAAAGAAAAAGAAAAACAAAATGTAAAATTCCTAAACTACCCTAACGACCATCCAGTGAACAGCGCCTCAGGAAAAGTCATTCCTTTTATATATAGAGTGAAGTTCTTGTATAATAGTAATCATTCTTGGAGTGCAATCCTAATTCTTTGGTGGAATGGATTACAGTTAAAATACTCAAAGTAGTGCTAAGGTTTGATAAGGGCATTTTGGTCATTTTGAGAGACAAGGGCTTTGATTTCTTTTTGGTTCCTTCTGTAGAATGTTTCCTTGTAAGTATGATTTCTATGATTGGCATTTCTCTATATGTTACATTTCTCTATATGTTCTTTTTGGTAAAAGAAAGGGGAAGTCTTCATATTAGTGTTCTAATTTTTGAAAAACTATTAAGCAATTTGATAATTCTAGTTTTTCAGCAGTTACTTTACAATTTATAAAAGTTACGATCTATTGGTAGATCTTTTGACGAGGGAGTTAGAGTCAAAGTAGGAGATCAATCTTGACTTAAACTCTAGCATAGTAAAGATACAATATATTAGATAAACAGATTAGATTGCGAGAAGATTACTCTCTCTCTCTAGGAGAGTTATCCGACTTACACCCTGAAACAATAGACAAAAGAAGCCCTTTTTCTTAGAAATTTAGGAGACCCTACTTGTCTTCTACATACTTGGATTTTGGAGAAGGATATATAGAGAAAGCATAAATATCTTGCTCGTTGTTTTGGGTGGTTTTTTTTTGCAAGCCAATCTTCTCAACATGTATCATTGAGAGGCGTAATTTCATTATTCTTTTAATCTCTAAGTAATTTTATAGAATTTTGGTGGTTGTTTGTTACAAAAGTCTTAAAATTTCTTGTGTAGAGAACATGCATTTTACATATTTTTCCACATAATACTAGAAAATTTAATTGCTTCAGATCTAGGATTTTCTAATGCATGTTCCCTTTCAATTGGAGTTTCACTTCCATCTAAAGAGACTTGGGTTTATTCTTTGTGGACTCAATGAATCTTTGTAATGATTGGTTTGTACTTCACCATCATTTGGAAAACTATTAATATCCTAGTAGAGGTGTTATGAAATCTTAAAGGGAGAATACTGAAGTGTTGGATGTAAACTTTCTGAATCACCCAAGAATACCATGTTCAGTCTCTCTTTCTTTGCTCCTTTTATTGTTCTTTGTTGTGCATTACCACGTGTTCCATATATTGTTTGCTTTATTGGTATCCTAATCGTGCTTTTCAAGCATTGCATACTAATTGTTTGATGAATTACCTTTTTGTATATACATATTCTAGTTATAATTTTTGACACCATACATTTGCTTATTTGTGTATTACTTATTGTGGATGTAAGAGTGTCACATGAATGCTTATATGACTATCGTTAATCTATTACTAAGTTCACATTTTCACTCACATTGTCATTGTGAATCTATTATCAACTAAGTCGACATCGTTAATTTTAGCCAATAATAAATAATTTTTCGAGACACTAGAATTGACTTCCACTTGGTGCATGGAGTTCCAAGAGCAGATCATGATCCTCCTCAATTCTCAAAAATCCACAATTTTAAAGTTGCATAGATGTATAAAAAGAAGAAAAGTAAATGAGGTGAAAATCTAGCGAATTATTCAGCTATTGAAAAAGAATTAACCTGACCAAATTGGAGATTAGGAAGGAGACATTACTCAACTCAAATACTTATATTGCGTTCATTAATTAAAAATTTTCAAGTTTGAGTTGTTAACTACTAGAAAATATAATTGATACTTTTTATGCTTATATAGCCTACATTAAATTTTAGATACCATATAGTTATATTGTGCATCATGAAGTAACTATGTTAGAAAATACAATAAGCATTCTTCTAGAACTCCTTTAGTTTGCTCTAAATCTTATCTATCACAAACTATATTACTATTTGTATGCCTAACCTAGTCATGTTATAGTTCCTAGACTGTGCATTATATGCACAGTGCTTTGCATGAGCACTGTATAACATACTTTGTAGGAACAATATGCACATACAATATGTAACAATATATATGTTCAAAATTTTTATATTATAGGTTCAAAATTTTTATATTATAGGTTCAAAATTTTATATTATAAGTTCAAAATTTTTATATTATAAGTTCAAAACTCTTATATTAAACTGCAAACATGTTCAAAACTTTTATATTATATGTTCAAAAGTTTAAAAGCAAGTTCACAAAATAAAAATTATAATCTCATAAATTTTATATGAAGTTCAAAATTTTGAACATGTTTGCAACTTAATATAAAAGTTTCAAACATATAATATAGGAATTTTGAACATGCAATATAAAAATCTTGAACCTATAATATAAAAATTTTGAACACATGTACTGTTATGTACTGTGGGCGCGTATTATTCACGTACAGTATGGTGTACAATGCTATGTAGGAGCACCATCCCTATGGAGTCAAGTAAAAATTGTGATTATGTTATGGGTCCTCTTTATTAATAATTTTTTTTGGTAAGTAAGCAAATATTGACAAAAAAAAGACAATCAAATATCAATATTATCAAGTATTAAAAGGTGCCCAATGCCCTCCCCCATTCCATCCCGTCTTGGTTCAAGCCGGACAGTCACTAAGAGTCTCTTTTCCCCTTATCTCTAGAAAAAAAAGGGAAAAAGAAAAAAGTGTTCCTCATGAAAGTTAGAACAACTAATTAACTTGCCAGCGACAAGTCTCATAGTGTACATAGTTTATGTGCCAATATAGTCACTCAAATACGTATGATTATTTTTAATGAATATAATGCTAATTTATTGAAAAATATATACTTGTGCGTGAGATTTTCCATTCCTGATCACCATTAACAGCCCAAAAGAAGTACCTACGAAGTCCAAGCACTTAAGCATACCTAATCTTCACCGCAACTGATCTATCATCATCATATCCAATCCATGAAGTTCCAACTACTGAGTACGGGGATAATGTGTCTACGTCATAAACCACCGTGTCACTCTTATGCCTATTAAATTCCTCCACTCAGCATAACTCATTATCTCGATCCCATCTCTACTGGGCCCCACATTAACAGCTGGGTCACCAACACCATTTACCATAGGATCCTTGAGCTGCCACGTCTTCTCATAAAGGGGTAGGCCCTTGATCAACTTGCTACTAAGTAGGCTTGCTTTGATCCATGACACAAGCCCATAGCTTGTGCTTAGATTACTTTTTGGGTCAAATAATGCAGGATGAGCTCCAGTCTGAGTTTTATCCCATGAACCATGATAATCATAACACATTGCATTTATCCAATCCAAGTTTCTATTGATTGAGGCCGCTAGGAATTTTCTATAGACATCAGTGAATTTCACAGAGTAGTGGACAGCTGCAGTAAGCAAGAGTTGAGGCTTGCAAGTGGCTATCGCTTTGTTCTGGACCTTGGCACGCCATTCATCGAGCAAAAGGCCCAAGTCCTCCATTTCCTTTGGGCTTTTAGGATGTTCCAATCAAGATCAATACCGTCAAAACCAAATTTTCTTGCTACTTCAATGCTAGAGAGGATGAAAGGGATGAAGCCATGCGTGCCAAGAGAGCTCTTGCAACTTCGCCTGCTCACCCAATAGAAAAGAGTGTTTTAACTGATGGATTCTTTGCATAATGAAGAGTTGTTGTAAAGTTCATAAGCGCAAGAGCTATTGAATTATCGATGTCAAACTTAAACGTGATGTTGTTGGGGGATAGAAATGCATAATAAACATGAGTAAATAATGTTGTGTCTATGGTTGATGCTACAAAATTTGAACCAACCCAGGAAGGCCAATAAGCACCTTTCACTGCCTCAAATGATGAGCACAAAGCCATGGTACAAAAAATGGTGAGGCTTAAGAGCAAATAAGTGCCGAGTGCATAACATTTCAAGCTGCCACTGATGAATGGGTTGGTCTTCGAGTTAGAACTGTTTCGCGAATAGTCATAAAGGATATATATGCAACCCTTCCTACATTGTATTCTTTTGTAATTTATGTTGCTTTTGGATTTTTTTGTTCATTCGAAAGTAGATGATAATAGATTCTCATATTTAAGAACGTGAAAATTATAAATCTTTCGTAATACAGATGTTCAAACAATTTAAGGATAATTAAAAAAAATTGGTTTTAGTTATGGAATATTCTACTACAACAAGCTATTATCTTACTTTATAAAGCAGCTATTGTTACTTAAAGAAAGTTGTCCTAGATGACCCGTCCTGGCCGAACAGTATCCTAAAAATTATTATAGAAAGAAAAGTTTTATTGTTTCACTCGAACAAACTTAACTATTTGGACTTTGCTGTTGTCTCCCTACACAAATTTCAAGGAGATATGTTCGAGAAGCTTAATTGATTAATTAACTGAGAGCATACCACAGGCATCACAGGATCACAATCACCCAGATAAATTAGGCATTTTTTTGTTTTCCTCCTCTTTTCCAAACGTATTGTTATATAATACATCTTATTTTCTTGATCTGTTTATCACTTTTTGTCGGGTAAAATACACTAAATTTCCTATGATCTATTATGAGTCACAACATCATAGTATAAATGCCTTGTGATGAGTAAAAGTTTTACACGTACCCTTTATAGCTTGCACTTTCCTAATGGTATTAAAAATTTATAGCAAAAACATTAACAACCTTAGTCACTCATTCAATTTTCTTTTCTTTTTTATTTTGTAAGTTGTTCACGTTTATAACGATTAATAGAAAACAAAAATAGAGCTCTGTTTTTTTAAAAGAATTTTGATGAGAATCCTACCCCGCAAATTCATTGACAAGCAACGCGTCTGAGTACAAATGATATAATAAGGGCTATTTGTAATATTGATTCCTAACTGATTGGGACTGCTTTAATTTGACACTATAAATATGTTGCCTAACCATTAAAGTAAATCATCATTGCTCATATGTCTGAATGATATAGCTAATTAACTTGAGATTTCTATCTTAACTAGCATCGTTGTTAAAATCTGTGCTTTGCATGAATTTATTTATTTGTTTTTAATTTAGTAAAATTGTTTTAATTTTATATGTTCAGATTAGCTCTTACACATGTTGTTGTTCCAATAAATAGTGAATCCGAATCCAAATGATTGGCCATTTCCCTGACATAGTAATATATTATAGAGTTAACTGCATATTATCCCCTGTACTTTGACCTATGTGTACCATAACCTCTATAATATCAAAACTAGCTAATTACCCCTTATTCTTTGACCTATATGTATCATACCCTTCGTAGTATCAAAACTAGTTAAGTACCCATTTGAAGTCTTTAAAAGTGTGCAAAACATCCCTCTACTTTCCATTTTTAAAAGTGTACAAAACTAACAAAAAATAGATGGCAGGGGGGTGTTTTGCACACTTTAAAAACTCTAAGATTTAATTTACTAGTTTTGATACTATGAGGCATATGACGCACAGAGGTAAAAATACAGGGGTGTGATTAGCTAATTTTTGATACTATAGGGTGGTATGGTGTACACAGGTCATTACATTATTAATTAGTTCTATAAGTCTCTAAACTCGGACAAAGAATGACATTTTATTTAAAAAGAAAGATTATTATTATTAAGGTCTTAAATACAGTATCTCATCATGCTTTCCTTATCCTTGCATCTCTGGCAAACATGCCTTCAATAATTGAAGCATATGTATTCTCATTGCTTGTTCAATTGAGTATTTGAATGAAGATTAATAGGTTTTAAAATAAGTAAATCTATGTGGATGCTGCGTTTTGTCCTATGTCAATTTGTTACACTGGTTTAGAGTGGCATTACAATCATGATATTAGACATCTTGTAAGAGAATCCTTTTCTTGATCTCAAATAAAGCAATTTAGTTGTCAATGGCTTGTGAACCTTCTTAGTAGTCATATCTTATCAAAATGTGTGAAAGAGGCTTATACCAATCTAACAATGAGAATATCAATGTTTAATTCATTCAAGAAAGGGTACACTAAGGCTTAGCATCAATCGAGAAGAAGCTATTCACATTTGAATGGTTATTTGTGTAAAAATCTTGAATTCGACCATGAATTCATATTCATAGGATAACATTTGAACATATAAATGTATGCTTAGTACTCACCTTGACTACCATACGTGTTCACGCTATGACAAATCCTAGTATTAGTGGAAAGAACAAGTTTTCAACTTCACTATTAACAGATTGTCAAAACATACTGATTTTTTAAAGAAAAAAAAGTTTGTTGAAACATATCAAATTGAAAATAAACCAATTAGAGTAGGAATATATTATACATTTGATAAGTTCAATAGCATTGACCTCTCAAAATCCAAATTGTTGTAATATGTAGTTGATAATTTTAAGGATAGCGTCATAATTTTCAATCCAAATTAAAATGCCACCATTATGATCAAAACTTAATTTCTCAATTATATCAGTTAGACACTAGAATTAGTATTAAAAAAATCTCTCCTCCTATAATTAAAAGTAGGTGACCTTTCAAATAAGCTCAAAAAAGCTGCTGAAGATGAGGACTACACAACCATGGAGTAGACAAGTACCTACATAGCATTGCTATAATCTAGCTAGAAATGACAACCTCAACACAAGAGCTTTAGTTTGATTAGAAAGCTTGAATTATATAAACAATTAAACATCATTCAATCTTAATTCTTCAAATTCTCCAAAGAAACACCAATATACAAAACCTTAATCTTTGACAAAAACTATGTTCAAGCGAAATTATCGTGATTTTTCTTTTGCTGAGCACAAAAATTGACTAATTTTGGCTAAAAAAGTTCAAGTAACGTTCTATTAATTATTCACTTTGTAAAAAAAAAATACAAATCTTTCATCATTTTGGCTCAAAATAATCAAAGTCAGACCATAGTAACAATAACTATAAAATTGGACAAAGAAAATCACTAATTACTAAACAGAAATACAATTGGAAAGCTTCAAATATGTCACTCAACCTTTTAATCCTAATCGGAATCTCTGATAAATTGTCACAAATAACATGTTATCTTCATCATTTCAAGTTCTAAACCTCATACTAAGACATCTAATTTAGTTGGTTTGACCCCATGATTTGAATAAGGCCCTTATTAGAGTTACACTAAAGGTCTCTAATATGTAGGATAGTGATAAAGGTTTTCTATATTACTTAAAGAGATTGGTAAGATGTGCTCAGATTATACAATATGTAGTGTAGTCAGATCTATACAAGTCATTTGTAAGAGTCATATTAGAAAGAGTAAAGGACAAAGCTTACAGCTATGAAGAGGATTCCTTCAGCTTCCATTGTAGCATAAGTATCTATTGCCCTCTTCCATTATTCTAAATTAGCAAAGAAACTCCTCAATGGACTTGAGGCAACAAAGGTGGCATAACACTTTCACCAGTACTCTTACAAATACGAAAAAGAAAAATATTTTTTTCTCAAAGAAAGCAAATCCAAACATTTGCTTTTTTCATTTCCTTTTTAGTTTTTATATCCTGTAAGATCTCAATAAAATCAACTCTGAGTCATTTATAGTGAAAGGGAGAAAGAAATGAAAGAACATTTTCCTAATAAATACCAATGGATGTCAATTTGCAACAAAGTTAGAGGTTATCGTGAGCGAACATTAGTAAGGGCTTCCCAAGACAATATAAAAAATTATATAAGCCAATAACCACTTTATTTTCTTCAAGAATCTTGCACTTTATCCGTAAATAGATCGAGTGAAATAGATAAATCTTCTACTTAGAGGGCGTTTGGATTGGCTTTTTGAAAAGCCATTTAAAGTACCTTTAGCTTTAAGCGGCTTTTTTTAAATTATATTTGACTTTAAGTAGTTACGTGTTTGAATAAAAATTGTAGTTATAAAATAAGTATTTATATGTGATGTTGCTATTCGGAAGCACAAGCCTAAATAGCCCACAAATGCATGGGTTGCATGTAGTACATTGTATATGAGTGTGGGGTGGAATTCATGTGGAGGACAAACGTGTGTGGTATCCTAAGCTAAGTGCTTCCTAAAGAGCTATGTGTTGAGAACCTAAACTACCATCTTTTTGGGAATTTTTGGTTTAAAGGGAGCTCAGAAAGTAAATCTAACCTAAGGGCAAGAAAATAAAAGGGTGTGTGTGTGTGTGACTAAGAATCAAGCAATCTAAAGGGAGTCAAACATTGTAAATGGGGGATTAGGGTGATTACGACTTACTTATGGGTGATTACTATGTTCTTGTTAGGGTTACTTGATGGATTATTTAGGTTGCTCTTATCTAAACCTCTATTAGCCTCTTAAACCCCCTAGGACTTGATGGAAGCTCGTCCCTAGGCGTCAACTACCTACAGTAATAGTGTGGTCCTTATAACCTAGGCATTAGGGCTAGCTAGTTAGGGTTTTAGGTGACTTAGATCGATCTAACCCTAACACCTAAATTGTTGGTTGGGTTTAAAGCCAGGACCTAGTCTGCCTAAGGTCGACTAACCTACCCTGAAACCTATTAGTTGGGTTTAAAGCCAAAAGAGATTCTATCTAGACTAGCCATTAATTAATCACCATCAATTGTCCATCACAATAGTGGGAATTATCGTTAAAGTGCAAAGGCATACACATCTAGGGCCTGGCATTCAAGAATATATCGATATATTCTACCACTAAACATATAGACATGCTTAGATTACACCAATTTAAGCAATAACACCCAACATGTCTACAGTAGAAGCTATTTTTGTTATTAGACATGTGTACCCACATATAGACATGTGTGAACACACTACCCACTTCATGTAATCATCAAACAAATACATAGACATGCCAGTACAATGATTTAGGATTAGTTATTGCAAAATAGACTTTAACATCTATATGCAATCTCGTTGGGGCATTTTAGCAAACACTTAGACATATGTATGTAAAATTGCCATCAAAACCCTAAGCACAAAGCATATATACATAAATCCATCAAGTACCCATTATAATAATGTAATAATCAATCCATAATACAAGTAAATCATCCTACATAGCTCTAGTCATACATAGATTAACTTAGGATAAAAGAGAGATACCCTTTTATCCATATTCATGACTTACAATCTAAGAGCTAATGCCCAAATCCTTGTGTTTGATCCTCTTAGATGCTTGATTCCAAGGTGTTTTTGTGTGTGGAAGTGTGTGTGCCAGGTGGGTGAGAGTTAGGGTTTAGTGTATGAGAAGTGGATGTGAAGTGTGTGAAAGTGACTAAAGGTTCCCCTAAAAATGGGTTTTTATAGACAGCTTAGCGGCACAACCGACTGACCTCAAGTCAGTTGGTACTTTAGGGGGGTTGACTGGTAACAATATACTACTCTCTGGATCAACCAGTTGACCTATACTCGATTGGTAATAGCTACTCTTCTCAGGATCTACCAGCTGACCTTATTGATTAGCCGATACCTTAAGGGGGTCGACTGATTCTTTAAATTGCTTCAAATCTTCATCTTCTTTGCTTTCAACCTTTACCCTACGACCCGTACACTTCATCTCTTTATTGCCCATTATCTTTCAAGTGCTGTTTTCATCCTATGACTCACATATGGCACAAAATTAAGCATTTAATGTAGCATTTGACCTTGAAACTCAATTATATACACTTATATCCTTGTATGCACAAATATGATATAAATACTACACTAAAGCTATCAAATAAGCTTAAACACCTCAAAATAAGTACATAAATACAATGCAAATACACACACAAAACCAACACATCAATATGTTTGGTTCTAGTGGGTTAAAAAGTAACTTATATTGCTAAAATAACTATTAAGAACACGACAATATGAGTGTACTTGGCTTGACTAATGAAGATGCTTTCCTTGGTTTGTTTGATTTGGAGTCTGAGGAAGAATCTCAGTTCTCCCATCATACTCATTTCGAACTCCCTATGCATACACTTTGAAAAGCTCTTGTACAAAGCAACATTAGTAACACCAAAAATTATATCATCCACATAAATTTGAACAAGTAAAATATCTTTTACTTCTCTTTTAATAAACAAAATGGAGTCAAGTTTTCCTCTTTCAAAACTATTTTGTACAAGAAAACCACTAAGTCTTTCATACCACGCCCTAGAGGCTTGCTTTAAACCATATTGAGTTTTTTCAAGTCTGAAAACATGGTTTGAAAAACAAGGATCTTCAAAACCGGGAGGTTGCTCAACATATACCTCCTCTTCAATAAAACCATGTAGAAAAGCACTCTTAACATCTATTTGATAAAGCTTGAAATCCATATAACATGTAAGTGCAAGTAACATGCGAATAGACTCAAGTCTAGCTACGGAGGCATTGGTCTTATCATAGTCAATGTCTTCTTCTTAATTATACCCTTGAGTTATAAGTCTAGCATTGTTTCTATTTACTACACTGGATTCATTTAGTTTGTTTTTAAATACCCATTCAGTTCTAATTATCATGTGGTCTCTAGGTCTTTCAAATAGTTTCCAAACTTTATTTCTAGCAAATTGGTTTAGTTCCTCTTACATAGCTATTTTCCAATTCTCGTCAAGTAAAGCTTTTTTTACATTCTTAGGTTCGATATGAGAAATGAATGCATAATATTCACAAAAGTATTAATATTATACCTAGTTCATACACATTGTGATGGATCACCAAGGATTTGATCTTGAGAGTGATTTCGCACGAACTTCCAACTCTTTGCAAATCTTCGTAAGTCTCCTTCTTTTCCAAGGTGGTGTTTTGGTTTAAACATTATCCATTATCCTCCTTAACTTGAGACTCTTCTCCTTGATGTATATCTTCTTACTTTGTTGGAATAGCCTCTCCTTTTGAGGGTTAATCTTCAAGAGTAGTCTTCTCCAAGAGACAACCTACATCATCAACATCCTTTCCTGACTCAAAAGGGTTAGCCTCATCAAATGTAATATGTATTGATTCTTCACAACAAGAGTTCTTTTATTATAGACTCTATAAGCTTTAATCTTAGTGGAATATTCTAAAAATATACCCTCACCTGAACTCTATAAGCTTTAATCTTAGTGGAATATCCTAAAAATATACCCTCACCTGATTTAGCATCAAATTTTCTCATATGATCCTTCGTATTCAAGATAAAACATTTACAACTGAATACCTTGAAATAAGAAATCTTAGGAGTTTTGCCATGCCAAAGTTCATATGAATGGACCTAATTAAAGCTCTGTTTTGCACATAACATGTGGTGTTAATATGTTAAGGAGTCCGAGGGGCGGAAAAGTTGTGCTCAATAATATGCTTATCACAAAAATGTATAAAATGAGTGTTCATGTATTCCGTGCCATTATCACTATGAATGCAAGTTATAAAATAGCCTTTCTCATTTTGTACTTTTCTACACAATCTTACAAAATTCATTGAAGGCATCATTTTTATGTGCAAGAAACATGATCCATGTGAACCTAGTGTAGTCATCTACAACAACAAAGGTATATCTAGAACCACCTAGGCTTGCCATATCAATTAGTCCAAATAAGTCCATATGCAACAATTGTAATACTCTATTAGTTGAAACCTTGTTGATGGATTTGAAAGAAGTTTTGTGTTGTTTCTCTAATTGACATGCAGTACAAACTTTGCCTTTTTCAAATTTGAGTTTTGGCAAATCTCTAACAAAATCATGCTTTGACAAATCATTTAACAAATTCATGCTAACATGCCCTAATCTTGTATACCACAACTAAGCATTATCATGCACAATCGATAAGCACTTAACACGCTGGTTTTCAAGTTGGTCGATATCAACGGTGTAAACATTTTTGTTCCTACTAGCAACAAATAACATATTATTACTACCCCATTCATGCACAATACCACTAGAAGATTGAAATACCACTTTATGACCCTTATCACATAATTGACTCATATTAAGCAAATTAAATTTAAGACCCTCTACAAGTAATACATTATGATTAGCAAGGGAATCCTTAATACCAATGCTACCTTTACTAATTATTTTTCCTTTGCTATTGTCCCCAAAGGTTACATCCCCATCTTTTGTTCTCTTCAACTCATAGAAAATTTATGGGTTCCCCGTTATGTATTTAGAACAACCACTATCCAAGATCCACTTCATCTTACTAGTTTTGCTCATATGGCATACCTACATACATTAAATTTAAAAAAACAAATCTTTATTTTTAGGTCCCCAACACTTTAGATCCTTGACGTTAGCATCAATTTTTGGCCTTGATGACCCATTTAGGTCTTTGCCAATGTAGGACACGTGATCTTCTATCATGAAGTGTTCTAAAATAATAATGGGTTTATACATGCCCTCTCTTTTCACAATAGGTACAAGTAATGTTTGATTTTGGTGAAGAGGAGGAAATGGAGGTAGAAGTTGATGCCTTGACAATATAAGTTTTGAAATATTTTTGCTTGATGGTTGGCTCATAGCTAATCCCACTCTTGTCAAAGGCCATTTTTTAAGACCCAAAAAGTTTTTCAAAGTTCTCCTTATCATTTGTAAATCTTTGAATAATTTCATTCAAATCTTCATTTTTCTTTTTCAAATCTTTTACTTCTTTTTCAAACCTCACAAAATATTCGGCAAAAGAGTTATTTTCCTTTTCCAAAGTTTCAATTTTTTCAATAAGAGATGTATTCTTTTTTTTTTCTAAAATCTCTTTTTCATTAAAAACAAGTTTTAGTTGTCTATGCATTTGTTTGTTTTTTGCTAAAGCTAATGAAAAATCATAATGTAGATTTGCAAATGCCTCCTTTAGTTCCTCAAAGGTATACTCTTCTTTCTCTTCCTCACTAGATGAATAATAAATAGATGTAGAAGGCAAAGATTATACCTCATCCTCGTTGGCCATGAGACAAAAATTTTCTACTTCATGTTGCTCCTCCATGTCTTCTTCACTCTCAGAGATGTCCCAAGTTTCTTTGAGTGCTTTGTCTTCCTTCTTCATTGCAAGCCTTGGACGATTGGCCTTTATGTGCCCCGGTTTGTTACAGCTAAAGCACTTTAATTCATCACTTCTTACTTCTTTTAGCTTCTTGAACTCCTTGACTTCTTTTTCTTTTCTCTTCCAATTGTTATTGTTGGAAGAGCCTCCTTTCCTCATTCTTTTAAACTTCATGAATTTCTTGAAGTTTCGGGCAAGAAAGGTAATCTTCTTATCCTCCGGGTCCTCCTCATCATCATTTTTATCTTCACTTGTTGTGTATTTTAATGCTACAAGTGCAATGGACTTCTTCATCTTCCTATCTTCCTCTTCATGATCCTTTATCTCAAGCTCATGAGTCATTAGTGACCCAATAAGCTCGTTGAGCCCTAACGTATTGAGGTCTTTGGCTTCCTTAATGGCCATCACCTTAGGTGACCATGACGATGGCAAGCTCCTTAGCACCTTCCTTACTTTCTTACATTTGGATAATCCTTTCCAAGTGCCTTTAGGCCATTAGTAATCTCAACGAATCTAGAAAATATTTGCTCAACACTTTCATTAGGCAGCATTTTAAACAATTCATATCTATGTACGAGCATACCAATTCTAGATTATTTTACTTAGCTAGTCCCCTCATAGGTCACTTTTAATTAGTCCCAAAGCTTCTTAGCCGAGGTACACTCTTTTACTCTAGAAAACTTGGTGACATTCATGGCATTAAACAATTAATGTAAGACTTTTGATTTAATGCAAACAATTTGATGTCCTCATCATTCCATTTATTTTCGGGTTTAGGGACTCTCCTATCCTTTCATTTTTATGGGTAAAGTAGGTCCATTTTCTATTATCTTTCAAGCCTTATAATCATGTCATTAATGAATACTTTCATCCTTATTTTCCAAAAGGTATAGTTAGTTCCATTAAATGGGGATGCAAGCTTAATTGAAATACCATCTGTATTTGTCAAATAAAATTCTACTAGTTGTTAGACTATAGGTAGAGCCCTAGCTCTGATACCAATTATAAAGGCAAATATCTTGGGGAGAGGGGGATGAATTAAGATATTGGACAATTTTCACAACTAAAAATTTACCAAACAAAATAAATAAATTCTCTTAGGCAAATAATCAAACACCAAGCAATCAATAATGATAAGTAATGTAAAATAGAGATAAGGAAGAAGATAACAAATGATTTTTTTAGGCTGTTTAGCCTTGCCTACATCCACTCCCTAAGGATGCTCTCCTTAGGATTTTGACACCTCCACTATAATGTTTCTTCAAAACTTGGTGAAGCACAAACCAAGAATACAACTCTTTGAATCTCTACTTCAAATAACCAAAAGTCTTACTCTTTAGGATTTCTCCACACTATTAAGCTCAATAAATATATCTCTCAAGAATTTCTAGCTATTAGAGTGTGTATGCAACAAAGGATTGAAGGAATAAATGTGTAGTATAGTACAACATCAAAAAATGGATATAGAAAGTTAAAGCTCTGGAATGCTCAAAGGATTTCACTATGATAGCTCAAAGATTTCTAAGTAATAAATGATGGGAAAGAGTTTTTGCAAGCTTAGATGATGTGTTCTTGAATTATATGAATATGTATTTGAAAAGGATTTAATGTTAGGGCAAAGGTTGTTGAGAAAAATGGGGAAAGAGTAGTTCCGATGGATATAAACGGCTACAGCATTTAATGCTACAAATGCTTGTTGACCGGCTTGATGCTTTAAATCACCAACTAGGCGGGGCACCTTAGCCGGTTGACCGGCCAGGGGTCCGGCTTTAGTCCCTGACACTTTGACTTGGCTAGGCGACCTTCCTTGACAGTCGGTCGATCGGCAAGGGGGTTCGGCCACTTCAGAATGTCTGGAATCAAAGTCAAACAAGCCCAAAATACATTTAACTCAAAATCAAAGCTTTTTAGCAACACCAAACCAGCTTTAAACATGTTTTTCAAGATCAAATGAAGATTAAAACATCCAATACATATGTTTGAAGAAATCAAGCTTTTTATGCAATTAAATCAATACTTGAATTTTGTAAACCAATGCCCATAAGAGTTTAAACCAAATATGCAATGAAGATAAGAATATTTTGAGCTATTATGGTAAACCTAAGGCTATTCACAAGAAGCATAAGTACCGGCACCCCTTATGACGCCACGTCTCCGCCTTTTGATTCTTATCTTCTTCCTCTTTATACTTGAGCCTTAATCTTGGATAAATAATATTCAATATAACCAAGGCTTAAGACTACACAAGTTCCATTACTTCCAAGCACCTATCTTAGAATATTCAATAAAGCTCACAAGATGTTTTTAGTAATTTAAACATAATTTGCATCATCAAAATCATTTAAACATTACAATAATCAGTATTAAGCCAACATTTTTTTTTTGCTCAGACATTGAAAGAGAAACTTACTAGAGGATGTGAGGTCCTGCACATGCTATTAGAGTGTCGAGTATTAGTTTTTTAGGTTTCAAAAATAATATGTTTTACTAATATAGATTTATTTTTGTTAAGATAAAAAATTTTAAGGAAAAATATAAAATTTAAGTAAGGAAGTTAACTTTAACTTGTTAGTTGAAAGAGTTAAGCAATTATTTATTTACATTAGGGGAAAAGTGTCACTAGCCGCATACATTAAGGGAATTAAGCAAAAAAATCCCTTATATATATGTATTGGTGTTTATACTAGATGCATATGATTTTATGAAATATGTGTAATGTGAGTAGAAATACTGGATGCAAACATGGCTACACTTGATACAGAAAATGGATGGAGGAGGATTAAATGTGACAGAGACATATTTTTGTTGGACATCACAAAATGTTTTTCAATATAGTTGTCAAGGAATTGGCACAATGAAACCTTAAGAATTTTTAAAATTTTAGATACCATGAATTCCAGACTCTCTGCAACTTCACAAGATAGAGTTTTATATGTTTCTGCCAATATAAGCACTTAAGAGACCATCTCTTGCCTCATTATAAGGCCTAAATGAAGTAGTACATATATGATTTATCTTATTTTAATTATTTATTAATTGATTGATAATAACTCTTACAATTATTATTATCTAATTAATTACATTTTTATTTTTTTAACTAATAAAATTTAATTTAATTATTAAAAGTTATTAAATTCATCAAACACTAAAACACTAATTAGATTTGATTTTTATTTTGCTATGATTATTTTATTTGATAAAACACAAAGCGGGAGAGAAGAGAACATTATTCTAGTGTTTCTGTAAAATAGGAATTAAAAATTTTGATATTTCTGTAAAATACAAGTGAACATTTTGAAATAGAGATAATAAAGTATCAAATACTATAACTAGATTTGAAAGAAGTATTACCAAAAGTAGTTGAGCATTTAATTCCAATTAAGTTTCTATTTTCCGAATAAATGCCAAGAAATTATTTAGTTTTGGTGATTCCAAAATATCAAACATGAATCTATATCTATATAAGTATTAAAATAATTGTCACCCCCTTGGTTAATTGAATTTTTTTTATTATATGCATTATAATTGTGTGGGTATCATGTAACACCCTGTCAATCAATTCAATTTTTTTAATTATATGCATTATAATTAAAGCAAAATAAATACATAAATATAAACATAATATTAATGACATGCATTATATTTCTTGGAGCACAGCACCTCATAAGTTATTTCTTCAATTTTTTTTTTTTAACCGTTAACGACTTCTTTTTATTCTCGATGGGCAGTGTTGCAACTATATTGGAAATTAAGAGTAAATAGTAATAAATCTATGAAGTTTTAGATTAGAAGAAATATTTATTTCTTCAATAAATGAAAAGATTATTTATAATAGAACTTATTTATATTATTTATACAATACATAAATCTATATAAACATTAAAATGATTGAGCTTAGGTGTCATATGGTATCCTTCAACTCATTCAACTTTTAATTTTTATTATATCCATTATAATAAAAAAATAAGTGATGCAAATATAAAATCAACATGAATTCCTTGAATTATGATTCTTGAAATGTAGCACACATTTAGGTTGCTCGTTTCAATTTTTAAAATTTAATTTCTTTTTTTAATTGTTACAATTGATTTTTTAAATTTTTAATGGGTAAACATACAATTACAACTAGATAAAGATTGAGACTAAGGGGTAATGATATATAAATATTTAGATAAAGAAAATATACTTTAATAAAGTACAAAACCAATTTCTTAATAAAATAGGTTGACCTTTAATTTGTGTAAAGTATAAAATAAAAATATATCATTCTTATAAAATTAAAGAGTATAGGAGAATGAAAGAAGAGACATAAATTAGAGAAGTGAAAAGAATAATTTTATTGTTATTGATGTGTGCAGAATTACAATATATAAACCCCTATTTAGATGAATACAATGACTTGCTATATAATAAAATTTTCTTTTGGACCTTGCACAATTTGTCTTCTCGAACTTAGACTTGGGTCAATAATTAGTGGATTATGAATATCCACATTATCCATAACAACCATAGTTATTTTCAAAAAAGAAAAAATGAAAAACATTTTATTTGGCAAATATTTTCGTCTCGATGAACACATTGACTTTGACTTATAAATTGAAACGAAGAGAGAGAGGAGAGGAAGAACGAGAAGAGGACCAAAATGACTCCCTTTTATAAAATACTAGTAAATTAATGACATACAAGGCACAGCTATATTATCCAATATTATTATAATACGAAATTTAATTATGTAATAAATAATTATTAGAAAATTCAATAATCTTGTAAGAAGTCAAACAAGTTATACTTATCTTTACACATCTCTTTGAAAAAATTGAAATCGAAAAATCTGTTAATTTTGTTTTTTTTTTACACTATTTTGACAAATTTAAAATAAGATCGATTTCAAAGTAAGAAAAATTGTAGAATTAGAGGCATTGGTTGAATATGAGGGTGGAAATATCTAAATTTTTTTGGGGGTTGTACTTGCTCTAATCGAATTGGAATTTCATATGTAAAATTAATATAGGAATCGGATTGAAAAGTTTTTTTTTAAATTTTATTCTCATAAGTACTTTAATGTTATTTGAGATGATTTTGCAATTATTTAATTTTCTTCCATTTTCATATCTTTTAAAATTTAATCTCAATTAGCACAATACGATTTAACCAAAAAACAAAAACATACAAGAAAAAAGATAATGAGAAACTCAAACACCAAACCCCGGGTATTAAAATTATGATAGGGTTTTATAGTTTTTATTACTTAATTGAATAGTTTATTTTTGCTCATGAAGTCTAAAATTCTAAACTTCATAGTTCATTCAAATCAATTTCTACTCTATGAAAGCCAAAATCTATTTCAGATTTAGAATAAATTAGCATAATACAATGTAACAAATCTATGTATTTTTTTTAATCTAGTCTAAATTAGCATAATATATTTAGTAAATAAAAATATTCAAAAATCAAAAATTGAATTTAGAAAACTTAAAACCCAAATATCTAAAAATACTCAAATTTTATGATTTTAAATGTTTAATTCAATAGTTTTTTAACTCTGAAACTTCAAACATTTGAACTTAAAAATCCAACCAGATTCTCATCTTTAACCTGATCAAATAGTTTTTTGGACTTAACATGGAAAAAAAATAAAAAATAAAGCAAAAAAGTATGATTAGTAGAGAAATAAAAAAGAAAGTGCACATCATTTTGATTGATAATAAAGGGTGAAAAAGATAGAGTCTATATAAAATTATCTAATCAAATAGTTTCTTTGATTTTAAAAATAAAAATTTAAAAATTTGAACTCAGAAATCTCTACTTTATTAATTTTAATAACATGTCAATTTTTTTATCGTAAAAACTCAAAATATTAAAAATTCAAACCAATTTCTACCCCAAATAAAAGTTGAAAAACGTAATTAACAAAGAAATAGGAAAAGAATGAACATATCATTTTGCTAGAGAAGGAAAAAAGAAAAAAAAGAGCAAATATAAAATTTTAATTTTGCCACAGGATAAACATAAAATTACAAATATTATATAAATTTTTATTGATTACCATACACTTTTTTAGAATTTATTATTATTACAATATTGCCATTCTTGGATACTATTCATTCATGGAGGAAATCCATGAATGGAAAGTACTCCAAAAAGTGAATCTTTTTATATAAGTAGAAACATAAAATTATTGTTATGAAATAACTAGAACACAAAAATTGCCTAGATATAACAAATACTACTCAAATTTTCTCTGAGCCCTTTTCTTACTTTACTCTTCTCTCTTCTCTCTCTTTTTTCTTTTTTTTAATCCTTGGGCTTCTCTCATTCCAAGCTATTTATAAGTAAAATTGAGAACAAAATACCATCTTCATTTAATGTTGGGTGATTGCACATGCACAAGATTGCACAATTTTCTTCCTTTGTATGCAAATAGCTTTCTTTCCCTATGCACCAATTTCTTGTTCTTGCTTCTAATCTTACCACCAAAGCCACCATTTTTGACTTTGTGAATTTCCATTCACTTCTTTTCACAATACTCCCCCTTGGACATTCATCACAAGAATATGCCTCGTTAAAACTTTACTAGGAAAAACCAAGTGGGAAAAAACCTAGTGAAAGAAAAAGAGTACAATATCCTTGTTGTACACTTCATGCTGCCTCATTAAAAACCTTGCCAAGAAAACCAATAGGACAAAACCTAGGCTAAAGGAAAAAGAGTACAGTACATATAATTCTCCCCCTTATGAAAGCAATCAAGAACAATCTCTGAGTCATCGAATGTCAATCTTGTGTTCCAATTTCTCCAATGTTGTTATAGGTAATGCTTTTGTAAACAAGTTTGCTAAATTCTTACTTGAGCGAATTTGGCAAACATCAATCTCACCTTTCTTTTGGAGTTCATGTGTAAAGAAGAACTTTGGTTAAATATACTTAGTTCTGTCACCCTTGATGTAGCCTTATTTAACTTGAGCAATACAAGCAGAATTATCTTCATATAGTATGGTTGATCCTCTTTTACTTGTTGAAATGTTGCATTCTCCTTCAATACGTTGAGTTAAAAAGCTCAACCATACACATTCTCGGCTTGCTTCGTGTAGTGCAAGTATTTCAGTGAGATTTGAGGAAGTGGTGGCAATAGTTTGTTTTGTTGAGCGCCAAGAAATAGTTGTTCCACCATATGTGAAGAGATATCCAATTTGGGATTGTGCTTTATACGGGTCGGATAAATATCCAACATCTACATACCCAACTAATTCAAATTGTGGATGCTTTGAATATAATAAGCCCATATCAATTGTTCCGCGAAAATAACGAAATATATGTTTAATATTGACTCAATGTCTTCATGTTGGTGCAGCACTAAATCTTCCTAATAGATTTATAGAAAATGTAATATCTAGACATGTATTGTTAGCAAGATACATCAATGCACCAATTGCATTAATATACGGTACTTTAGGGCCAAATATTTCTTCGTTTTCTTCTCGAGGACGGAAAGGGTCCTATTTGATATCAAGAGATAGAACAACCATTAGGGTACTCAATGGATAAGCGTTGTCTATATTGAATTTCTTTAGAATTTTTTCAGTATAAGTCCTTTGGTGAATTAAAATTCCACTTGATAAATGCTCGATCTGTAGGCCAAGACAAAATTTAGTTTTGCCCAGATCTTTCATCTCAAATTCTTACATAAATATGCAACTATTGTTGTAAGTTCTTCAATAGTCCCTATGATGTTTAAATCATCAATATATACAAAATAATAACAAACCCTTTTCTTGATTTTTTTGATAAAAACACATGGGCTTATAGGACTATTAACATATGTTTCCTTTAGGAGGTAGGTACTCAGACGATTGTACCACATTTGTCCAGATTGTTTCAATCCATACAAGGATTTTTGTAATTTAATGGAATATATGTCTTGGGGATTTGATCTATATGCTTTAAGCATATTCAGTTCTTCAGGGACTTTCATATAAATATCATTATCAAGTGACCCATATACATATGTTATTACTACATCCATAAGGTGCATATGAAGTCCTTCACAAATTACTAGCCTGATTAAATATCTAAACGTAATTGCGTCTATCACGAGAGAATGTGTCTCTTCATAATCAATTCCAGGGCTTTGTTAAAAACTTTGCACTACAAGTCGTGCCCTATATGTCGCAATTTCATTGTTTTCATTTCGTTTTTGCATGAATACCCACCGGTAGCCTATAGGCCTTACATTTTCAAGTGTTTGGACTATAGGTCCAAAAATTTTTCATCAACAATAATTTCATTTTAGTTCTATCTTTTTCCTTTAGAGATATAATTAATTGAAATCTCTTCATTTTCAATATTGTCACTATTTTTCTCATATCCAAGTACTTGATTCTCTATTGTTGTTGCCTTTCCAACAATTTTTGTGACAACTACAAGATCATTAAGAACCTAAAAAATGCCAACTTGCTTATTGAACTCCTTCCTTTTTTTAGGATTTTTATCTTTGGAACCAATTGGTCTACCACATTTTTGACGTGTTGTATACTCATTTGCTAGAGTATTAGATTGCTCTTCTGAAATATCAATTCTAACAGGAGCATTTCAAGTTGGAACATGTGACTTAGCCACTCTCTTTGTATTAGTGAATACATTTACGAATTGAAGAGCAATCCTTTGTAGATGAATAATTTTCTAAACTTCTTGTTAAAATAGATTTGCGTGAGGATAAAAATGAGTTAAATGATGCATTCCATGTAATTTCTTGCTTTTGCAGCTTTTGTTTTTATCCCCTTATGCTGAGAATACCATTTCGTCAAACTAGTAATCAGCAAAATGTTCTGTAAAAAGATCACCAGTTAAGGGTTTAAGATATTTAATGATTGATGGAGATTCAAAACCAACATATATTCCCAATCTTCTTTGTGATCCCATTTTTGTGCGTTGTAGTAGAGCAATTGAAACATATACTGTACGATGAAATATTTTTTAAATGGGATATATTTGGTCCTTGACTAGAAACCAATTGTAAAGGGGAATATCTATGATAAGCAGTTGATCTTATCGAACCAGTGCTGCAGCATATAATATGGCATGTTCCCAAGTAGAACTAGGCAACTTAGTTCTCATAAGTATAGTGGTCTAGCGATTAGCTGTAACCATTGAATAAAAGATTCTGCTAAACCATTTTTGAGTATGTGAGTAAGCCATAGGATGCTCAACTATAATCCCAATTGATGTAAAATAATCATTAAAAGATTGGGATGTAAATTCCCTACATTATCAAGACAAATTTTCTTGATTGTATAATTAGAAAATTGTGCACTTAGACAAATTATTTGTGCAAAGAGTCTTGCAAGTGCCACATTTTGAGTGGATAATAAGGCGACATATGACCAATGTATGGAAGTATCTATTAATACCATAAAATATCAAAATGGTCCAGATGTTGGAAAAATAGGCCCACATATGTCCCCTTGAATTCGTTCTAAAAATGCAAGATTTTCAGCATCAATTTTAGTTGGGGATGACCTTATACTCAACTTCCCTTAGGCACAAGCAGCAGATAAAAATTCATTTGATAAGAGTACTTTTTGACTCTTTAATGAGTACCCATGTGAATTTTCAATAATTTGTCTCATTATTATTGTGCTTGGATGTCTAAGGTGATCATGTCAAAAAGTAAGACTCTTTGGATCAATTATCTTCTGATTTAACACGGCGTGTGATTCCACAAGATTTATATAAGTACAATATAGTTCAGAAGATAATGCTGACAATTTTTCTAACATATGCTTTTTGTCAAATATAAGCTATGTCATATAGAGATATTCTTTGTTGCCTTCCTTCATGGTTTCAATATGATAACCAGGTTCTCTTATATCTTTAAAATTGAGTAGATTTTGTTGTGATCTACTTGAATATAAAGCATCGCTTATTATTATCTTTGTTCCTCCGAGAAACATAACATAAGCTCTACTAGAGCCTTTAATTAACTTTGCAGAACCAGCTATTGTATTGACATTTGCATCAACTAATTTCAGCTAGGAGAAAAACTTCTTATTCTTGAGAATAGTATGTATTGTAGCACTATCAGCCAAACATATTTCTCCATCATTGATATGATGCAAATTCATAGTTCTTCACAATAGTAATAAAGAAAATACACAAATATTAGCAAAGATATGACATTCATTTCATAAAAGATAGATATTACATTTGAGCTAAAATTAAACATTAAAGTGACAAACAGTTCGATATAATAAAAAAGTGCTATTTTTACATAAAGATTAATTTGAATGAACATTTCCATCACCAATCAATTGCTCAATATTTTCAATGACATCTTCAAAGAAGTCAGAGTAGTCAAGGTGTGTGTAATTCATTTGAGTATTTTGTTCAACAAGATTTGTCTCCAAACATTTTCCTTTTTCTTTCAACAAAACTTGATAAAGAATCCACGAGATGTTTAGCAGTACGACATGTTTGATGCTAATGTCCTTTAATGCCATACCTATAGCAAGTACTTTCAGTATGTTGGAAAGATTTATTTTTTTGATTATTTATTTTGTCGTAGTGTTCTTGTCTTTTGAAATTTGGACAATTTAACCTTTGAAAATTATGACCATTACCATGTCTATAACCACGACCACGACCACGACCATATCCACAACCACGCCTGTGACCATAATTATTTGATGATGTAGTGTTCACCTCAAAAGATGCAATTTCACTCATTTTAGGAAATGGTTCTAAGCCAGTTAGTCGTGTTTGATGGTTTTTCATTTGGAGCACATTATTTTGCTCAGCAACAAGAAGATATGAGATTAACTCAGAATTTTTTTTGAAACCATGCTCTTTATATTGTTGTTGTAAGAGCATATTAGATGCATGGAAAGTAGAGAATGTCTTCTCTAAGATGCCTTCATTAGTGATTTTTTCTCCGCATAATTTCAATTGTGAAGTAATTCTAAAAGCAGCGGAGTTATACTCGCTTACAGTTTTAAAATCCTGTAATCGCAGGTGAATCCACTCGTAGCGAGCTTTAGGAAGGATTACTATTTTATGATGATCAAATCTTTCCTTCAAATTTTGCCAAAGGACTTATGGATCCTTTATTGTAAGGTATTCGGCTTTAAGCCCTTTATGGAAATGATGACAAAAGAATATTAATGCTTTAGCACGATCCTATAAGGATATGTTATTTCCTTCTTTAATTATTTCTCCAAGGTCAGTGAGATGTATTTCGGCATAAAGGATCTATGATAAATAGTTGTTGTCAGAAATATTAAGGGCTACAAACTCAAGTTTCGTGAGGTTTGACATTATGAATCTGGCATATTTCAAAAAACAAATTAGTATGAGAAATAATAATATATTTACCTGATGTGCCTTATTGACCAGTGAATATAAGCATATAGAAAGAAATTAAAATAGTACAAATATGGCATTTGAGACTTATAAGCATGACATAATATAACGATGTTAATTTCAAATGTAAATAACATGTTAGTGTAAGATGTTAATTTCAAATGTAAGTAACATGTTAGTGTAATTATTATAATTAGTCATTATATAATTATATTAGTGTTTTATGTCCTTAGAAGTCATTATTATTTTTTAATTAAATCATCATAATCACATGTCCAAAAGTCAAGGTGATCACGTCCTTAAAAGTCATAATAAGTAGGTCTTTCAAAAAATTACGGTATTTGTTATTATTTTATTTTATCATTATTATTTCATTAAAGAGGAAATATTACAATAATTTATTCTAGAAGAAATAATATAACAGAAATTTTATTTCTAAAATAAATGCAATGTAAAATAAATAGGATAGTAAAAACTTTACGCTATAGATATGATGTAATGCCAAAAATAAATTAAGAACCGTTACTAAAATTTTTGTAGAATCGTGCTCCTTTTAATAATTTGCAGAAGTACTCGTTGGCAGAGACTCGTACTAATAACATGTTATGAAATAACTAGAATACAAAAATTGCCCGGATATAACAAATACTACTCAAATTTTCTCTGAGCCCTTTTCCTGCTTTACCCTTTTCTTTTTTCTTTTTTATCCTTTGCCTTCTCTCATTCCCAACTATTTATAAGTAAAATTGGGAGACAAAAGATCAGCTTCATTTAGGCGTTGTTCGGCAACAGTGTTTCAACTATTTTTAGTGTTTTAACTTGATCAAAACACTATCTCCTCCAATTTTGTTGTTCGGTAAAGCAGTGTTCTAGGTAGTGTTTTTAGTTGAAATAGTATTTGAAGTAGTGTTTTTGAAACTTTAATAGTTTTAACGTTTCAAGTAATGGTTAGTATTTTATTTTGGCAATCTTACCATCTCTTCAATATTTTTTTGGTAGTTCCACCTACTATGCAATCTATTTCTACATTTTTACATTTTCTTTCACAAGTATAAATCTAAAATAATATATAAAGCAATTTTAAATCCTATCTATATCAAAATATACTACAAAAGTGTAAGTCTTATTGGTCCATTTATTATTATTTATTATTTTTCTTGACAAAATAAATTTTCGATCGATTAAAAAATATTTCTATAGTAATAACATTTTTTGTAATATTAATAAAATTAATTTATCAAAAGTAATTTTTTTATACTTTAATAATCAAATGTTATTACAAGAAACATATATCTAAGAAATAAATTATCTCATTTCAATAATAGTAATAATAATTATATTTATCATAACATAATAACATACTACCAATGTCTTTTTACGTCATTTTATATTCATAAGTTACTAAACAACTAATTTTATCGAACATATATTATTCAATCAGTTAACCAAACAGCTATTCGCTAACAGCTAAAATACAACAACTATCAACTACTCAAACGACTATTTGCTACTCAAACAGCTATCAGCTACTCTAACAACTAATTTTGTCGAACAGACCCTTAATGTTAGGTGATTGCACATGAACAAGATTGCACAATTTTTTCCTTAGCATGCAAATAGCTTTCTTTTCCTATGCACCGATTTCTTATTCTTACTTACTCCTCCTACCAAAGCCACCATTTTTGACTTTGTGAATGTCTATTCACTTTTTTTCACAACAATTACAAATATTATATAATTTTTATTGATAATCACACATTTTTTTTAAAATTTATTATTATTACAATGTTGTTATTCTTGGGTACTATTCATTTATGGAGGATTAAACGAATAATACTTCAAAAAGTGAATATAT
Organism: Cordia subcordata; assembly: GCA_028554755.1. NCBI lineage: Eukaryota > Viridiplantae > Streptophyta > Magnoliopsida > Boraginales > Cordiaceae > Cordia > Cordia subcordata. The sequence goes on from JAPTOF010000008.1 coordinate 14,898,056, forward strand.
ATATACCAACATGGCAAATTTTTGAAAGAAATGACTAAAACAACCACTTCCTTTGAACTAGTGTCTTGAAGACACAATTACAGAAAACCTAAGCTTATGGACATTGGCGAATGAGACAAGCTTGTCTTACCTCGAAATTGTGCCTTGAAGACGCGATTTTACTTCTTCTTCAATTTTTTTAATAAGTCGTTAAATACACATGTATAAATGAAAGAAAAGTGAGAGAAATATCTACTTGTGGCTTTGGTAATGAAATTCACCTTTCAAAAAAAAAAATCACAAGAAGAGAGGCCTGAGCAGCTTTGAGTAGACCTGGCAAAACAGGTGAGGACCCGTGGGTCTACCCGCTTAACCCGCCCATTTAATAGGTTAGGGTTGGGGATTATACAACCCGCTGGGTAAACGGGTCAACCCGACCCGACCCGACCCGTCAAAGTCACCGGTCGGGTCGGGTTGACCCGCGGGTCGAAAGTTAATTAATTAGAAAAAAAAAAGAAAACTAGAAAAGGGCAAAAAGGAAAAGCAAGTAATAATTAAGGCAAAATTCACTCAGTCAGCAAACTCAAAAGCCCTCCCTTTCCTCTCGCGTGAGTCGCGTCTCGCCGACGCCGTCGAAGTGCCAAGAAAACTAGTAAACTACGTGCAATTGTGCAAATTTTTCTTGCGTCACGACTCACAAAGTGCAAGTTGCGTGGTTCTCTGTTTCTTTTTCATACTTTCTAGCTTCTATTTTCCTTTTGCCATTTCAACTCTCACTCGGTCACTCTCACTCTCTCTGCCTCACGCAGCCGGCAAGGCAGCTCGGCAGTCCCCCACCTTCGTCAAGCAGCCGCCAGACGCGCAGTCCACCGGCGACTAACAAGGTTCGTTTTTTTTTTTATTCTCTATATATATACATATATATATATGTGCTCACTGCTCACTGCTGACGATAACGAAATATATATATATATATGTGTGTGTGTGTGTGTGTGTGTGGTGTGTGTGCTCACTGCTCAGAAAAGAAAAAAGAAAACAGAAAATGTTATATATATATATATGCTCGCTACTCAGAAAAGAAAAAAGAAAACAAAAAACAAAAAGAAAACAGAAAATGCTTTATATATATATATATATATATATATATATATATATATATATGCTCGCTGCTCATAAAAGAAAAAAGAAAAAGAAAAGAAAACAGAAAATGTTTTGTTTTATTTTATGTGCTCACTGCTCAGGAATAATACGATTTGTTTTATTTCACTCTTTATTTAGGAGACTGAAAAATTTTCTCTTCAATTATTAATCTCTAATCGTAGTGCTTTTCTTTTTTCCTTTTCTATAATGACTTACAGTTGAATTTGGGCACTATTTTGTTGGTGTATTTGCGGGTTGTTGATTGACTAGTTGACTATACTATGGAGTCAGAAAATGTCAGTGTTAATAATGAAATAGAGTTTGATGCTAGTATAGATGATGAGGTAAGAGAAGTGTTAGGAGATGATATTGGACTTCATGCACTCGATGAAAGTACAGCTAACACTTCTAGTAATTCTTCTAAGAAAAGGTCTCGAGTTCAAACATCTAAATGTTGGCAATATTTTACTAAATTGGATAAATCTGAAGATGGAAAAGAAAGGGCTGCTTGTAATAGGTGCAAAAAGATTTATCTTGTGGGAGGTAAAGGTTATGGAACTACTAATTTGAACAAGCATATTCAAGCTTGTCCACTTCGTGACAATTTTGATGTTGGTCAAATGCTTATTGATGAAGATGGTAGGATACATTATAAGAAAATCAATCAAAATGTTTTTCGTGAGAAACAAGCAATTGCTGTAATTAGACATAATTATCCATTTGCAATGCTGAGCATGAAGGCCATAATGATGTTTATTTGTATTTGAACCAAGATGTGAAACTGATTTCAAGAAACACACTTAAAGCTTATGTGTTGAAAGTTTATAAAAGGGAAAAGGCAAGATTGAAAGAAGTTTTAGCTAGACATTCTGGGAGAATATGTTTGACATCTGATTTGTGGCAATCTTGCACTAGTGAGGGTTATCTTTGTCTTACTGCACATTTTGTGGATGATAGTTGGAAACTGAATAGTAAGGTTTTGTCCTTTTATCACATGCCTCCTCCACACAAAGGGGATTGAGTTAGCCCAAAAGATCATGTTTTTCTTGAAGGAATGGGGAATTGAGCACAAAATCTTTCCTATCACATTGGACAATGCATCTGCTAATGATAATATGCAAGATAGATTGATAAATGCATTCAGGTTGCATGATGGTTTGTTGTGTGATGGAGATTTCTTTCATATTCGATGTTGTGCTCATATTTTGAATCTTATTGTTCAAGATGGTTTGAAAGTAGCTAGTGGTGCATTACACAAAATTAGAGAGAGTGTCAAATATGTGCTTGGCTCGGAAAGTAGGATTTTAAAATTTGAGGAGTGTGCAAAAGCTGCTAAATTAGAAGTTTCAATTGGTCTTCGCTTGGATATGCCTGTCCGTTGGAATTCAACATACTTAATGCTTGAGAGTGCCATTAGGTATCGTGCTGCCTTTTCACATTTACAAGTTTTTGATAGTCGACAAGTATAGACTATCAGATGAGGAATGGACAAGATGCGAGAAAATATGTGAATTCCTAAAGCCTTTCAATGACATGACTAATTTGTTCTCTAGTATAAATTATCCGACATCTAATTTGTATTTCATGAATGTGTGGCGCATTCAATCTCTTTTGTTGGAGAACAAGATGAGTGGTGATCCTTTGCTTAGGGTTATGGCAGAAAGGATGTTGGAGAAATTTGAAAAATATTGGGATGAATATAGTCCAGTGCTTGCATTTGGGGTTGTGTTTGATCCTCGCTTGAAGTGTGATATTCTTCAATTTTGCTTTGATAAGATAAATCCTGTCACTACAATGGGTAAAATATATCGTATCAAAAGCAAGTTGAAAATGTTGTTTGAAGAATATCAAAAGAAGGCTTCTCAAAAAACCACAACTACATTGCTATCACCACCATCATCATCCATTGAAAGTAGTAGCGGATCACGGGCTATTGGAAAAGGAAAAGATTTGCTTGATGTAAGTGCTTCTAAAATTATCCTATTTTTATAAAATTGTTTGTTTCAATTGTGATGTTGATACTTTTCTTTTATGATTGTTTAGGAGTTTGATTTATTTGGGAGTCAAAGCATTGACAGAAATGGTAAGAGTGAATTGGAATTGTACTTGGAGGAGCCTAGACTTGACCGTAAGCTTCATGCAAACTTAAATGTGTTGGAACATTGGAGGAAAGAAAAAAATAGGTATCGAGTACTTTCACTTATGGTGCGTGATATATTAAGCATTCCTATAACTACTGTTGCTTCAGAATCTTCTTTTAGTGTTGGTGGAAGAATTCTTAATAAATATAGAAGCTCTCTCTTGTCGGAAAACTTTGAAGCTTTGCCTTGTACTCGCAATTGGTTGTATGGTTTCAAATTTACAGGTAAATTTTATCACAATGATCTTATAAATGATTAAAAAGTGTTTTGCTTATAAGTTTCTAAATTGTAATATGTGAATTAGTAGCTAACTTTTTTGGTAAATCTATTCCTAATACTTTTTGTTTTTCTTTTTTTGATAGATGAGAATGAAGAATAAATCTTGAAACGCCTCGAATTCCTATTTGTAGTTTCAAACCAAATGCAGGTTCAAATCAAGTTGTTGATGTGGAAGAGGAATGAAGAAGTTTGATTGTTGCTATAGTTTTTGAGAAATGATGCAGTTTGATTGTTCTTATGTAGTGTTAGTGTAATGGATTGAGTTTTGAGAATTAATATGTTTGTTTATTGTTTTATGTTTGTATAATTGTATGTTATAACCATTAGATGATTGAGTGTGTATTATTTATGAAGTTATGGACTTATGGTTTGTGAATTGTGATTTAAGGAATTATGGTTTTGGTTTATAGATTTGATTATGAATTATGGTTTCATTATTAGGTGTTTAATGCTTAGTGGTTATTATTTATAGAGTTATGGACTTGTGGACATGGTTTGTTTGTGAATTGTGATTTATGGTTTTGATTTTGGATTTGATTATGAATTATGATTATATTATTAGGTGTTTAATAGTTAGTGGTTATTATTTATATAATTATGGACTTATGGGCATGATTTGTGAATAGTGATTTATGGTTTTGATTTTGGATTTAATTATGAATTATGATTGGAAATTAAGATTTGTAATTGTTATATAATGATTTTAAGTGTTGAATTTTGTGAATTTTAATTATTAGACATTGATTTATCAATTTTTTAATTAAATTAAAAAAAATATTTTTCCAATATTTGGCGGGTCCAACCCGTCAACCCTATAGGGTCGATTTAGGGTTTGGCATTGCTTGACCCGTCGGGTAATCGGGTAGACCCGATGTGACCCGCTAACCCGCCTAACCCTCCTTAAGCGGGTCGGGTCGGGTAGCGGGTACCCGTTTGCCAAGTATAGCTTTGAGAAACAAAAAAAAAAAGAGAAAAAGAAAAAAAAGGAGAGCAGCTTTATGCCAATGGACTTTGTCAATTGAACTCACGTTTTTGTTTTTGTTTTTTTTTTTCCACTTTCGTGGGTTCAGTCCACGAGCTCTGTCCTTGTGTTATGGCCATATCAGAATTTGGTGTTTACGTGGAGCAGTTTAAAATCGTTTTTGGAAAACACGATTTCAGAAGACGGTTATTTTCTCATTTCTCTCTCAACTTGGTTTTTTTAGTATATAAATTCTGAAATTTGTCTAATTAACTCATTAACTACCATACCCAAGAGTCATTTATGGTTTATCGCAGCACGTGGCATCACACGCCGATACAGTGTTGCAAAATACACGCCCACGACCCGCCGCCGTCGACGCTGAACTGCCGGAACTTCTCGATGTCTGGCTCCGTCCGAATCGCCATCGTCGGCGATGTCGTAAGCTCCCTCACTTTTATTAATATATAATATCCGTGTCCGTACCATACATACGTGGCAATGTATAATGAGTTCTGTGTAGAAACTTTCACTTTCACTTTCACTTGTATTTTTTTTTTTTTGTGATAATTTCTACGCAAATGTTACTAACACCAACACGTGTTACAAAGTTCTAATTTCTTTTTTGAAGAGGTAGTAAGTTTTTCTTTCGTAAGCTAATGAGTAGTCTACTGAAATACAAGTTCCAATCTGATGTGTGTGTGTGTGTGTGTTTTTTTTTTTTTTGGTTGCAAAATGTATTGGGTCCCTGTAAAGCATGACGAATGGAATCTTGAAGAAGACAGGAAAGCTCTCCAATTGTTGAAGGTATTTTATTATTACATATGAGTACTCCAGTTGGTGCTATTTTATACTTGCCTGTATTTTATTTTGTTTTATTTTATTTTGAAAATGGGTATAAGTTTCCAGTGAAATTATCATGTAAATAAGTATAGCTCCATTGAAACACAATCTGGACTTGGCTGAAGTTTGGAGAAAAAGAGGTAATTGCCCTACCTTTAAAATTAAAAAAAAAAAAACCCCAAAATGCCATCTTTTTTAAATTAAAGAGTTAAATGCCACATATTTGAAGTTCCAGTTTTCAAAACTCGAACTTGCTATAGCTTCAAGTTTTAAAAACTTGAACTAAGCAAGTTCGAGTTTTCAAAACTCGAACTTGTCCTTTTTTATTTTTAAAATGTTTTCAGCAAGCTCGAAGTTGCAAGTTCGAGTTTCGGAAACTCGAAGACATTGCAAGTTCGAGTTTTGAAAACTCTGAAGTTATTGTGAGTTCGAGTTCTGAAAAACCGGACTTGCTAAAAATCTGCACCGCTTCTGCCATGCGGATTCCGGATCCGCTTAGTTGGCACCCCAACTTTGTTTCACTTTTGAGGGATTTAGGGCTCGTTTAGATTGGCTTTTTTTAAAAACGCTTTTTTTAACAACTTTTGAAAAATAATTTTTTTTTATAAGCTGAAAATTCTGACTTGTAAAAAATCTGTATTTGAGTTTTTTTTAGAGTTTCAGCTTTTTTGGAAGTCAAATCAAATAGTTATTACAAATTTAGTGTAACTTTTTTAGGAAAAAAAAGTATTTTTTCCTGAAAAAAAGCCAATCCAAACAAGCCTTTACCTCATTAGTTTCAAAAACATAGTATTTTGGTTTATTTATTTTAAAAAATTAGGGCATTTAGCTCATTTTCTCCTGAGGTTTGTTCTCAAATGTTCATTTTATTGACCGATTAGTAAATGCTGAACTATCGAAACAAGCTTCAGGACATACTTTGATTTTTTGGTATAATCAAGTCTTTGGCGAAGGGGGGTTCTAAAACAAGAATTATAAACCAACTGTCTAGTCTTTCTATCTCTAGCAAACTCGTTTTGTGTAGCCCCTGGATGCAGTGATGTGAATCCTTATATTTTTATTCACTTAATTGCGTTTCATTGATCCATGAAAGGCGTTTTATTTGTATGCTTGGACTAGTGAATGTTGTCCAAGTACGGAAGGGGCCAAATGTTTGAAAGCAAATTAAATTGCTTCTTTTCTCCTTTCTTCCGAGCTGCTTTTCTCCTCTTGTCTCTTTAGGAATTTCTGCATCATTTTATCCTTATTTGCTTGTTCTGGTCTTTTCATTATTCATATGTCTGGTTAGTCTGTTGTCTCTGTGTCCTTTTATCATGTAAATGATATTTGTGATTATTTCTACTTTGCATTTTAGTGAGAGAAAAAGATTAGTTTGCTTATGCTAGGTTATGAATGCATCTTAGCCTGGTATATATTCTCTATAGATCGTCTCGCATCTAATTGTCTTCCTCGTGATAATGCAGCCAGATCTAGTACTATTCACAGGCAGGTGCTGTTGCTCTCAAAATGTGATGCTGATTACCAGCATTTGGCAAGCGTGTTTAACTCGTTCTTCATTCAGTTCTATCTTTTAGTACTACCGGTTCGCTGTCACATTTCTCATTGTTTCTGGATCCCTTTATCCAGGAGATTTTGGTAATGAGAATGTTGATCTTGTTAGAAATGTTGCTGATCTTGAAATGACCAAGGCAGTCATACTGGGGAATCATGACGCATGGAACACTCAGAAGTTTTCTGGAAGGTAAATTAATTTAATGCAAAATTAGATCTTTGAGTTAGAAGTTTTATGCTATTTATTTTGTCAATGAGCAGATATGATACTAATGGAATGATGATATGAAGGTGGATTCGACATCTTACTCTGTCGATCTTTATCACTCTAATCTTAGTTTGACTTGAGATATAACTAAATGAGGAAGTTGAAAATAAAATATAATATGATTAAATGTGGTAAAAAAAAGTGAGGTTGAGTCATAACCTTTTGTATTTTAAACATTTTTAGGCTATTTATAGTATTTTTGGTGTACTTTATTGTCTACTTAATAGATTAAGTTTCTATGTAATGGAAGTGACTATTACATTTAAAATGCCCAAAAAGAAAATTAAGATATTCAATTTGGAAAGAGGTGATTCTATTTTTGGGGAAAGAAGTTAATGTCCGTTGCATCCCGAAGATCACACAAAATACTAACCTAATTAACGCTTTGATAGAGATGCAATTATATATGTCTAAAAGGATTTTCTTTCAGCAGAGAAACTGGAATCCCTAAGTGAAGCACAGTTATGTTGCGAACAAGCTCCTTCTGATTTCCAAGATAAAATTGTATGCATGTTAATAACCTATTAAAGATTATGTAAGTACCTTATTAAAAGCTTGATAGGCTTTTTTACCATTATAACTTTTCAAAACAACATAACCCAAATGCTAATCAAGTGACGTCAACCACAACCTGAGAAGGACGACCATGAAGAGTCCAACAATTCTCTCGAACATGACCAAGTTTATTGCAGTAACTACAACGAGGGCGCTGGCCATTTGAGCGACCTCCCCCTTGTCCAGAAGTACCATGACCTCTACCGCGACCCCCACGATCAAAGTTATCATCACGGGTCGATGTAGGAGCAACCAAGGCAGATTGATCATCTTGCGAACCAGAAATCAAGGAGTGAGAATGAGCATGCTGTACTCAAGCATAAGCATCATCTAGAGTTGGCAAGGTAGAGCTAGATAGCAATTGAGAACGTACAGCATCATATCGAGGATGAAGTCCGTATAACCAGAAGATCAAGCACAAATTATCCCATTGTTGTGCTATATCTATGGGGTCAGTACTGAGCAGAAAAAGGTCACGGAATTCAATCATGGAATTGTAAAACCGGCTGTAATAATCTGTCAATTCCATATCTGCCTGGGCCCCGAACATATCAGACACAACATCAAACGCTCGAGTAACTTGATGAGAATATCGTACTTTAGCAGAAGTCCAGATAGATTTACAGGTTTGGCAATTCTGAAAGCATGTTTGAATGGAATCTTCCATGGATTGCCAGAGCAAACTCACCAACTGGGCATCGACGCGACGCCAGGTACGAGAGTCAGCCGTAGATAAATCAGACGGGCAATCAGAGGATAGATGGTCTTCTAATCCTTGCCCAAGAAACCAAATGTTGACAGCCACAGACCATGACGAGTAATTTTTGCCATTCAATTTAATTGTAGTGACAGTAGGAGTACCAGAAAAGGAGGGGACAACAATTGATGAAGTAGCAGTAACTTGAGTTCTTGAGGACTCAGCATGAGTCTCTGTTTTCTCAGTAGAAACAGATTTCATGATAACCAAAAACTTGAATTAAATATGCAGCAACCTACACTATAACAATGGCACTCCCACAGGCTAAGGTAATAATGAAGAGATCAGAAAAAAAAAAATTAATTATGCATTTTTTTTTTTTTTGGTTTAAAACTCAACAATCCTGTTGATCATAAATAAGCATGATCGAGCAAAAATTTTGTGAAACCAACCAGATAGCGGAGATGCGCAGACCGGTGCGATCATTCTGGTCGGAGATGGTGGCTGGCTAGAGCTCCGGCGATGGCGCTTGGCGGTGGCGTGGCGGCATGTGGTGGGTCTGCCGGCGACGAGAAAAAGACGTCCAAGGTCGCCTCAGCAAGATAAAGCTACTGGTGGGTTTAGATTTGAGGAAAAATGATCGGATGATAGCTAATCGGAGATGGCATCTAGGGTTAGGGTTTTGATATGATTTTTAGGGCGAGATTCAGGCCTGGCGCTGGCTCTTCCTAGGTCGCCTAACCATAATGAAGTTGTTGGTAGTGGTATTTTGTAGTGGGTTATATTATTTTAGGGTTAGGGTTGGCTCTAGATATCATGTTAATAAGGAAGAGACATAAAGATAAAGAGAATGGTTTAAAGGCTTCTTACCTTTTAGTGTACTAGCCTACTCTATTTATAATATTATGAGAACCAAAAAATATGATATCTCTTTCGATGTGGGAGAGAGACTTATTATAATAATATGTTACCTAACTCATACTTAACAATAATTTTAAGGAGAAATTTAAACAACCAAAAGGGTAGAGTTTTTATTATGCAAATTGGTGTATCATGATAGTACTGCTCAAATATTGGATTTGTTCTTTAGATCGCCACCTAGTCCCATAGCTCCTTCAGGATTTTTGTTCTTCCTTTCCTACCATTCTTGAAGGTGTTCGTTAACAATTCTAATTTTGTCTCGAAGAATAAGATTATTAAGAACTATATTTTAGCATGAAAATGAAATAAAATAATAATGCTAATTGGAAGGTCTAATCCAAATTGCATAAAGTGCAATTGAAAGCTCTAATTGTTTAAAATGATAATATGTTGACTTAAATGGTAGGATATTGTTTTATGACACTATGACTAATTTTCTAGAATGATCTACCAATTTTGTTATTGTTTAGTCTCATGAGCTATGTGTTCTATGCTTCTTAGCCTATTTCCTTTTTGAATATTCCCTTATCATGAACTGGTGAGCCTATTCCTTCCCCTTCCCTCCATTCTCTCCTCTCCTTGTATATGAATGAGGTACTTGTAGGCTTTTTAGGAATAGTTTCTATCCTAAATCTACTAATGTCTCATATCTAAAACTTTTCTGCTTGTTCTAACTGCTTTTTTCTAATGCTAGGGAAAATGATGCTGTCCAACTTCAGCTGCAATGGTATATTTAATTGCTTTATTTCTATCAAACTATAACTGCTTTGAAATTTAGTTTGTGGGTGTGTGACTGTCATTTAAAGTTCTTTATTGAAATCTACATAATGGAGTATTCTCCCTTTCCATTAGTATATTCCTTATGTTTAACGTGCTGCTGTTTGGATATATAAATACCAAGTCCTTCTGTCTCAATTGAATGTCTTATTTTATTTCACTTCATCTCAAAATAATGTACATTTTCCTGCATGAAAATCTTTCATTTATTAAAATATTCATTTATATTAATACATAATAATGTAATTCTCTTTTTGGACCTTTAATCTCCTTTAGAACCCAAAAGTTTATCAAATCCCTTTACTTTAGACTCCACTTCTCTTTAAATATTACTATTCAAACCTCTCCCCTTAAACATTGTACTTAGTTAAACTAATAGGGTGTTTGGCTTTGCTTATTTAGGTGCTTATAAGTACCTAGAAAAAAGCACCAAGAGACATGCTTTTTACTATTTAGGTGCTTATAAGCACCAAATAAGCAAAGCCAAACACCCTCTAAGACACTTATATTAAACATAGGGAGTATCTTGTATAAGCACAAGTTTGGGGTGCACACATGTGAGTGGAAACAGTGTCCATATGAATAAGATATGAGTCATTAGGGGCCTCCTTGTGGTCTCTAGAAAAGTATCAAGCCAGAAAAGTATCATGCACATAAGTATCATGAAAAGTATCAAGCCAGAATGAGGGTGTCCATACACATGAACAACTGAATACTTGTTACAAAGTAAAATGAAATAGAAGAAAGATCGAAAGATATATGTCTAAATATGTTTACAGCAAATATTGTCTTTTTGATTGAAGAGATTCCACGATGGTACTTAATGATAAGTCAAAGTGACTAGTCAACACTGTGGAATGTTCTCTGGTGGCATCAAAACTATCAGAGATCATGCCTAGAGTATGCTCTACTCTCAAGCTTTTGTCGGTTTTGTTATATTCTGGGCAAGATAGTGATACTTGTGCAGTTGGCATTATAATTATGGATTGAGATGCCATAGTTTTGTCACAAAATTTATAGATATGTCAATAATTCTTCATGTAGCTGTAGTGACCTTTGTCAAACAATCAATTAGAATTGGTTTTCTGACTCCTGTTCTTAAGGGTGTACATGTAGTGACCTAGGTTGGTTTATTATACTTGATCATGTTAATACGATAAATAAATATATCAATATCCTCTCTACAAGCTTGAGCTTTTAGATGAGGTGGTTGGTAACTCTATCATGGTATCAGAGCCTAGAAACCAAATGGTCTGAGGTTCATGACTCATCAACACCCATTTAAAAATATTAAGATTGTCCACGTGCAAGCTTCTAAACAAATCACGCTGCACGTGAGGGGGCGTGCTAATACAATAATAAATATACCAATATCATTTCTACAAGCTTAAGCTTTTAGATGTTGTGGTAACTCTATTAGATCACGTGCTAAAATGTTAAGCTAGTTTCCAGTCTGCTTGTAGTTGGAAGAGCTGACATTCAGTGTTCAAATTTCTTCCTTGGGCCTTACGATAATCAGAAAATATGAAATGCTATTGTTTCTATCCTGCATGTCGTTAAAGTTTTTATTGGGTTTGGAAACGGGGAAAGAAGAGGATAGAACTTAAGCATCTAACCTCATCTACTTAAGCATCTAATCTCATCTATGACACTGAGATTGTAAATCAGCTTTTGAGCAGCAGAGAAAGGGGGGAGTTGGAATGTGCTTTATGGCCTGTCAGTGTTATCCAACTGCTATTATGAATAAGTCTATATGCTGATAACTAGCACTCTGTTTGATGGACAGCCTTGGTGATGAGCATGTTGGTTACAGACGCTTGGATTTCCCAATGTTAAAGTTGAGTATTGTTGGTGGGCGGCCCTTCTCTTGTGGTGGTGAGGGTTTATTTCGGAAAAGGCTTCTCAAAGCAAGGTATATTGTCGATTTTTCTTGTCAAATGTGGAATTTGAATATTATTTTGAACATACATTCTCAGACTTGTGAGATTATCTGTTTTAGTCTCCACCACTATACATTTTAAAAACCAGTCTCTCTGGAGTCTGAATCCTTATATCTGGAGAATTTCCAATCCCATAATTTGTTTGAAAATCAGATTCCATTGAATATCAGTCCAAGTTCTGAAATTTTAATTTGTCAGTGCTTGTTGGACTTCTGATCTTTCTCTTTCCCTGAATTAATATTTGTTTTCCATCCTTTATCGAGAAGGTTCATGAAATTTTTGTCACATTTAGTATCACTTGAAAGTTTCTCCTAATTATTGCCATTGTTTGGGATGGTAAAACTCAATAATGATTGCATATTTCAGTTTCTCCATATCACTTCCTGCTCCCCTTCCAAATCAAAATTTAGAAGATAATAGAAAATCTCAACAGAACACACATGACTACTAATTTCTTCTGCTTAATTCAACACTATAATTGTCCTCTTAGATATGGAATCTCTGATACGGATGGAAGTGCTAAGAGAATCTATGAAGCAGCTTTGGGGACTCCAAATGGCCATTCAGTTATATTTCTTGCTCACAATGGACCCACAGGTGAATCAGTCTACTTTTACATGGATCAATAAACTAAGGGCTCACTTGGATTAGCTTTTCTAAAAGCACTTTTCCCTATAACTTCTCAAAAAAGTGCTTTTTTCAGAAGCTAAAATTTCTGGCTTCTGCGAAAAGCTAAATTTGAGCTTTATTCAGATTTTTAATTTTTTTTGGAAGGCCAAGCCAAATATTTATTGTAAGAACGACATGCTTTTCGCTTGGGGGGGGGGGGGGAAGGTGCTTTTTACGGGGGCAAAAGTCAAAACAAACAGGCCCAAACATGTGATCTATTTGTGAGAATGCTTGCATAAATTGATATCTGCAATATGTTGTACAGGTCTAGGTTCTAATATGAATGATATTTGTGGAAAAGATTGGGTGTATGGAGGTGGTGACCATGGGGATCCAGGTAATACTCTTGAAAGTTTTCTTCTTCTAATGCTGAGCATTGTTTTCAGGCCAAACAATATCTATGGCAGTAAACTGTATTGCACCACATCAAATGCATACTGCTCCTTGCCAAACACCACTCTACACCACACACTACCTCTTAAACCGGAATCAAGCATCTGCACCCACTTCAACTCTTTCTGCGTCCATCATCTACCAATTTCAGTCACTATCTATAACATCCCCTTTTCCTTCCTATGACTGGCCACTCTTCTTCCGGTGCAAATCATCAACAAAGCAAATGACCAGATAAAAGTTGTGATCTTTATTCTCTATCTCATTCTGGCTCCAGCTGCAACGTATTCTAGGTCCACTAAATCAGATCTCCTCCAAAGCTATAAATTGATCCAAGAAGGTAATTTGATTGAGACAGATGTGTATCAGAGTATAGAGATAGGTGCATGCGTTAAGAAAAATGTATTTGATTGAGTTAAGATTAATTTATTGAGCTTGGAAATGCTGAGAAATCCGAAAGTTACCCATTATGAGATGTATGTTCTGTTTCATCCTTATCTTCTTAAATGGGCAAGTCTCATGAAAAAGATGGGAAATTGTTGAGGTCATGCGTTAAAGATCCTATGTTATTACCATTACGAGACTTCCGTAGGCTTGAGCTATAATGAAGGAAGATAAAGGTGTGGTGGACATATTATTGTTTAACATTTGGAGATGGTGGTGACAAAGAGTTCATGTTGGGTTAAGAGCTTGGACCTTAGGTTTAGGGTGGTGGTGGGTGATGGATGGTGTGATTTTGTGTTGCATGTCATGTTTGGTACCTTGATTGATGTTTCTTGTTAATGCTACCTAATGTAGGGGATATTTGATGCTTATTGAATATGCTAATGATTAAAATTATACAAAATCACTTTATGTTGACAAGAGATTCAGATTATACTATTCGACATAAGAGCTGTTTGCCCTTGACCTTGTTGTTAACCCTGTCCCAGAGTCAACTGAGTGAGGTGTATCGTGTATGATTGATGCATTACTACTATGGTGTGCTGCTTTGAGACATGCTGTACTAAAACTTAACTCATGACTCAGTTGTTCTTTACGTCCCCCAATGTTTTTCACTGTAGAACTGTTTCGCAGATTTGGCACATGCAATATCCCAACTTAAGGAGACTACGAAAATCTCTATACCATTGGTTGTATTCGGCCACATGCACAAAGGACTAGCATATGGTGGTCTCCGGAAGATGATTGTGATTGGGGATGATGGGACTACATACCTCAATGGTGCCATTGTTCCAAGAGTTAAAAGATTGGTAAATGAGCAAGGAACCCAAGATGCACCGTTGGAATCGGAAAGTACACTTCGAGCCTTCACTGCAGTAGAACTATTTGATGGAAGAATTGAGAAGATCGCAGAAACCTGGATTTCAGTTAAGCATGACAAAATCACACTAGAAGAGGAGCACATTCTATATAGTGGGACATGTTAGACACTCATGATGATAATGTGAGCAGAATTTTTTTTATCTAAGCCCAGACATATATTGTGTCTAGGCTAAAGCCAGGATGCTTGTGTTGTCAACTTGTCTGATGATGCAATATCTTTTTGTTGCTTGTATTTGGGTGAGTTGGTGAACAGACGTCAATTTCTGTAGTTTGATTTGTTCAACTATTCGTTTCTTTTTACTCATAGGACATCACTGGTAACAATATGTTTCGGCAATCTGCACTTAGAAAGAGTTGCCGTTTGAACCTTCACTGCTAAGCCCTGAAAAAATTCATGCATTGTTTCTGCCAGATTGATATGTTGCTGAGTTCTTACGCTCCCCCCATGTGAGTGGGCATGGCTGGCGAAGAGAGAAGGGGAAGGAGGGGGGGGGGGGGCGCTGAGACGAAATATTGCTTAGCTATATCTATTGTTGGAAAAAAATCTCAATATGCCAAAGCATGTTAAATTTATGAACACAAATTATTGAGAATCATCGTAAAAGAAAACTATTTGTTTACTTCATAGATGCATGTTCGAACTCCTAAAATTTCTCTCAGAATCTTAGTTGATAGATTGTTCTTCCTCCCCTTCTCCTTATCTTCGAATTTGTTTGATGTGGAAGGATATAATGTCATGTTCTATTTATAAAAACTAAAAGAACAGTTATTACTTTTCACATATTAAGTTGTCTTTTTAGAGCCGTTGTGTGTCTTTTTAGAGATAGGAAAAGGGATTAATCAGAATTTCTAATTTGTCATTGGTTTACCCACACAAGTTTAATGACAACCGCTAGTAAGAGTCTCAACGGAGGTCAAAACCGCTGGGAGAAAGACTCCTGAAAATGTTGGGAAAAATAAATTTTTTCTGTAGTGGTACTTTACATTCCTAGCCTAACTTACCATAGCGTAAAGTAGAACTAGCATAGCTTAGTGTAGCACTAGCGTAACTTAGCATAGTTTGGTGCAAGTTTACCGTGCTTTCCTAGTATAGTTTTACTTGCAAGTATTTTGCCAGTAGTTTACTTTAGCATTGCAATGTAGCTATAATCGATCTAGTAGTTCTTTCCTTGTACAATGGAAATTTCAATGGTAATGGCACTAATTTTTTTCTAAATACCTTTCTTTTTGGTTATTTATTTACAATTTTATTAGTTTATCCAACTAAAAGGACAATGACACAATGTTCTAAATTCACTTCTTAACTATAATGGTTCACCCAACTAAAAGGGGACACAAGTTCTAAATTCACTTCTCTTCTTCTCATAGAGACTCGAGACCTAATCAAGATCTAACCTTAGCGATTCAAGGCCTATTCAAAGCTTATTCTCAGCGACTCGAGACCTAGTAAAATTAAGGCTGAAAATAGAGGTCTAGCTAGCTAAGGCAGCCCATGAGAATTAGTCCAAATGAGATGATACTCGTTAAATTTGTTTCTAACCAGCAAATAATGTCAATGTTTTGTTCACCAGAATTTGTCATCTTCCTTTCTGTTATTTTCTGTTACTTTTCTCTTTCTTTTTCCCTTTTTGAAGTTTTGTTCATGTAAACACCTAAACCCATCAATGAAAGATTCACACTCTTCTTCCCCTTAAAGTTTGTTCAGTCTCTAAATTCATGTCTACCACATACGTCCCAGTGAACAAGTAACCGGTTCATATGACACCAAGTCAAAAGAGGTTTAATTTGATATGATAGATTAATATAGTTTGTGTTCTTCTTTAAAAGTAGTTTAAAAAATTAACAAAAAAAATAAAGTGCAGATTAGATCGATAATTCGAGATTGACTTTATTATTAGGAGAATAACTTTTGAAATAAGTACCTCACTTCTGTTGACATTACAAAAAGATAAACAATGAGAAATTCTCTTTCTATTTGTGAGAATTTGATTTAGAGCTAAATTATTATCTTGAACAAAAATAAAAAGAAAAAGAAATTGATACTGCCATGATAGCTAATAGTTTTCTTTTTGTTTTACCTAAAGACGACCATATTGATAACTTTGTAACATGCAAGAATAGATCACAAAACGCGAAAGGCAACTACCCTATTTAATATAATACAAAAGTAACATTTGCATTACCTAGATTTCTTCAAAAGTCTCTTTTACTAAAGCAGAAAAGTCTGCAACTAATCCAGCAGTACGTTTGTTGACTCTACTCTTTTTAATCATTCTTTGGTTGAGACCTCCTTTTAAAGCTCTAAATGTTCATCTTTAGTTATCTTTATCCCCTGCCTTTAGCTTAGAGCACCAACTTCCAAGCCCAAACTTTTTGACTCGGTCTTTTCCTTCAAACTAAAGCTAAAATAAATAATTAATGAAAAAAGAATGAAATTTAAATTTTATTAGCATTTAAATATTTTGACAAACAAGAGGCATATATAGATGGTTTCTTAAATTAGTCAGGCCACCAAATCAGACCGAATCAAGATAATTTAATTAGGCACACAAAAGACGTGCTATTCGTAACGTTGAATGATTCGATTTTGACGTTATTTTGGTCAGTTTTTATGGTTTGGTCGCATGCATAGTTTTATGGTGTTGAAGGATCCATTCATTTCCATTTTATCACGAACTTGAGATGTGATTACGTGACATCCATCTTATATTTTAGGGCTTTTAAGTAAGATTAATTTAAGTTTACCTTATATTTTAGGGCTTTTAAGTAAGATTAATTTAAATTTACGTGACATCCCATCTTACTTTTTTGGGCTTTTGAGTACGACAAATTTAAGTTTACCTGTTTATGCCTAGTAGCTTGATTAATTTAAGTTTACCTATTTATGCTTAGTAGCTTGATCTAATGTATTAATATATTAAGCTTCTATTTAGTTTAACTGTGAGATTTTAGCTATTGAGCTATAGAGCATTTAGCAATAGAGTTTTGAGTAAAAGTGTTTTGTTGAATAAAAACTGTCGATAGTTTGACCTTATATTTTAGTAGTAGAGCTTTTAATTGTTTTGAGCGTAATATTGAACGCTCAAAAATATGGAGTAATATCTTTGATGATAGATTAAAAAAAAAATTTCTGACATGATATAAAATAATTTTTCAAAAGTTTTTTCTGAAAAGCTCCAATTTGGAGCTTCTGGATTTTAGCTTCAACTTTTATATATAAGCTATTTTGAAAATGAGTAAAACATATTAGTTTTAGCTTTTAAACCCACAAAAAATACTTTTAAATGTCTCTAAAATTAATTAATTTAGTTTGTTCAGAAAACTCAAAGCTTAGTTAACGGTAATAAAAAAAAAATTCTAAACCAAATATGCGTTATCTTATCTTTTTGTGCAATTTTAGTTATTATTAGCTATGAGGCCTTCTCTTATCTTTTTGTGTAGAAATGCATATTAAAAGCATGCATGGTTATCCTTTCACACTTTTCGTCTCATACTCTTCATGATTGACATTTCATCCGCTGCCACCATGATTAGATTCCGTGTAAGTTTTAATGTTTCAAGAAATTTTGCTTTGTCTAACCCGTATGTGGTGGACGTGTATAAAAATGAAAATGCAAAATTTTCTTTTAAGTCAAATCAAATCAAATCATATTTCAAAATACGTCAAGTATATAAATTTAATATTAATGCTCATGCTGGGGAAGAGTATTTCCCGTTAGTCCCATTCTAATAAAAGATTTGCGATTCACAAGTACGTAGTGAATTGTAAATAATACTTCTTTGAAAAATAAATAACATTTATTATAGCATCACTTAAATACAAAAAAAAAGATAATGTGTTCCATTAATTTGAAATACAAACTAATGAAAAAGAAGTTATAATCAGCAGACAACATGTGAGGCAACCGACACATATTTCATAACAACACATGATCACGTATAAAAGCATATACTAATAAAGAAACAAAACGTATATGCACCTACATAGATTTGTATGCAATTAAACTATATGAAATAAAAGTCTACATTGTAAGAGTTAAACAATGTATCACATAGTAAAACTTGATAGATAAATTTAGGGAAAAAAAAACTCTAGTAATAACGACATTACCTTTAATATATAGTACATATATAAAAGAATTCGTTTAAGCACACGAATTTAAAAGTAAGAAACATGATTTGATAGATAAATTTAGGAAAAATGTTTAATAATAGTAACATTTTTTAAATATATAGTGCAAATATAAAAGAGCTCGTCCAAATATTCGAATACAAAAATAAAGAGAAAAAATTGTAATGGGCTGAATCTCCAACGTGGGTTGGAGACCGTCAACCATTTGTGAAACGTATGGAAATTGGCAGAATAACGAGAGAATGTTTGACTCTGACAATGTCTTCCTTTCTGACACCTTAATTTGCATTCTCCCTCTGTTTAGATCAGCAGCAGCCTTTGACCAAATCTTAGCCGTCCAGCATAATCCCAAGAGTCCTTTATGGCGTGTTATTTTTGCTTCCCATGGTTATTGGTCTATCCATTGTTTCGATATTGAAAAGTCAAAACTACCCTTGGTCGATTATACTATCAGTTGGATTGTTTGATCAGGGGCAAAAGGATGAGATGTACAAGCGGTGCCTTGGGATGTGTCCTTTACCCTTACCATATAATAAGAATTTGTTTAGATTGATTTTTTTTATAAAAATATATATTTTTTGAATATTCTAATAATTATTTGATTTATTTTTAAAAAAGTTAAAATTTTAGAACAAAAATTCAAATTCATAAAAAAATAATTTTAACTTTTTTTAGATTTTTTTTCAAAAATTGCAAAAAGAATATTTTAAAAAAAATCTATTAAAACGAACCCCAAAGAAAAGGTGAAGGAAAAAGAATGAATAGATAAATATATTTATAATGGAGAAATATAAACTTGTCATATGATATAGTTAATATATATATATATATATATATATATATATATATAAACAAACTTTTGGTACCAAATGGGAGTCTCTTCATTGAATGATATGTATAATTTAGTAATCATTTTCGAATATTCAAGCTTAGTAAGTTAATCATCAATTTGATAAGACTTCAATAATGGACCTCATTCGGCTTAAAACAAATGTGAAAAAGGTACCATTAATAAGTAACGTCTTTATTTTAAATATGAGAGAAAAATTATATATATCTTAAATGTTTATTGACTTACAAAAATTCTCAGGTGTAAATACGAATCTCATAAACGACATTCTTTTTGCATGAAATACCTAATCAACCTTAAAAACAACTAATGCACTTTTATTCGTGCTTCGAATGGATTTATTTTTTAATAGTAAATGTTAAATTAAGTTAAATTTACTCATTTTTAATAGCAAATAAAGAATTTAGTCATGAATATTCTATGCGCTGCACGGATTTTGTTTAAATAATAAATATTAAATTTATTTAAATTTAATTTTTGGAATTCACAAATAAAAAATACTTTAAGGCTTTTAAGTATTAATTAATTAGTAATTAAAATTTTAAATTAAATCTAAGAATATATATACATAACAGATAGTAAGAGAATCTTTTGGAATTCACACATGAATCATATTTCAAGCATTAATTGATTGATTATTTATTTGTCAATTAAAACTAATAATTTAAGTATATCCATAAAGATAAAAATAATAAACATAAGACAAATAAAAATTTATTGTACAAGTTAATAATAAAATAACTACTCTCATATAATCACTGACAATCTCATATTACTCAAAAAAGTATTTTTTTAATAGTAATATTAAATTTACTCGGATTTTATCTTTTAAAGCTCGCAAATGAATATTATTTTAAGAATTAATTAATTAAAAATTAAATGTATACATAATAGATGTGAAATAAACCTATTGAAGTTCACAAATAAATTTTATCTTAGCATTAATTGATTGACCATTTAATATTTCAATTAAAGATAATAATGTATATTCATAAAGATAAGAAATAATAAAAGGTAAAATGGTTTGCACTAACATGACCCTCTCACAATGGCACTGACATGACATTTTCACAATACTAGAAAAAGTAGAACTTTTATATATAATATAGACTCATTAGCGATTAGCATGATGGGCTCCCTTACTTCGGACATAATTTGATTAGTATATATAGAGGTAAGTTAGTAACTATTTCCATGAGTGTACTGACTAAAATGTATGCTCCATTTAGCTAGATTTTCTGAATGAAGGCGAGATATTAAGAGTTGTTTTGTATTTGAGCTCTTGGATTTGGAATAAATTTTGATTGTGGAATTGTCAAACCAAAAATCTAGTATTAGCTATTTAGCTCGCAAACCAAAAAGGCTACACTTTGACATTTCCCAAACTTGTAAAAGATATATATATATATATGTATGTATGTATATATATGTATATATATATGTATGTGTATATATATATATATATGTATATTTATGCATATATATTTATGTATATAATTATATATATGTATATAATTATAATTAGTATTAAAAACTTATCAATAATTAAATTTTACTGAATATGTTTACATTTTATCATTAAATATATTGTGTGTATATATAAATAGAGATCAAATTGTTATTTTAATGCTACATGTCCTAATCGTATCAATCTTTTATCTTCATACTGAGTTAAACTCTAATAAATATATATTTTTTTGTCATTTATTGCTTTTTATTTTTGTATATGAGATTTTTTTTTTCTACTTTTCCAACTTAATTAAATATAGATATATATATATATATATATATTATAGCAATTATTACAATATATCATTAGAAAATGAGATTAATTTCGAAAACACAGTAATAATTAAATTTTATAGCATATATTTATATTTTATTTTTATATAAATTATCAAATTAATATATTAAAACTATTTTTTTCCTCTCGTGCATCACTGGGATTATACTCTAGTGTAAGAAAACATTGGATAAACATACAATATTGTACAACATATTTGTATTCAAAGACTACATCGTATGACAACCAATATGGAGACACACACACACACAGAGGCACGCACATTGTTTATGGCTTCTTTTAGTACTTCGCGAGGCTTGTATGTTTTCTCCATATAAGCTCAACACAACACCCAACCCTTCCTCCGCTTAGATCGGATCTTCCATTGCCTCATCATCACAACCAAGCCACTAAAAACACAAACACAATCACACAACATATATTATAATAATAACAAAAAGAAAATAATTAAAAAAATGAAACCAAACCCAGAAAATAATATAATAAAAACAACCAAAATATTCCCAGAAAGCTCCTGCAATATATCTCATCTCATTTGCTTGTAATTGCCGTTATTTATCATGGCCTAGAAAAAAGATTTTATCTTTTTTTTTTTTCGTTTGTCTTCAAGGAACAATCTTTTGCTTTTGTTTTTGTTTCTGTTTTTTTGTGTATTTGTCTGTGTATTACATTGGTTGGGGCTTGCGATGGGAAATGTAACGTCAAGTGTGGCGGCGAAATTTGCGTTTTTTCCACCGGAGCCACCGACGTACGAGGTGTATAGAGACGGAGACAGAGGAGGAGACGGAGAAGGAGATGGAAGCCTTGTGTTTAGTGGGTTAACGGCTGATAAGAATGTAGATGTTCATTTGTTGGATACAAAAGGTGGTAATAAGATTGTTGCCACCTTCTGGAAACACCCTTCTGCTAGGTTCACACTCTTGTATTCTCATGGTAATGCTGCTGATTTGGGTCAAATGCAAGAGCTCTTCATTGAGCTAAGAGCTCATCTCCGTGTCAATATCATGAGGTATACATATTCATTCTCTTTGTATTTTTCTTCATAATACACACACAGACACAAATGTTCATGTGTGCTTCTGTATGTATGTGTCTTTTTTTCTTTATGAGCTTTGTGATCTTAATTATGCTTGGTTTTGTAACATACCAAAGTGGGTGCTCCAAAATATTCTATCCTTTCGAATAAGGGGAGTTTTGTACGTTGGTTGTATTAAATGTTTGCTTAGTTTTCTTCTTTGGATGTCCTTTTTCTAAGGATTGTTTTAATATGTGTGTTTTGTCTAACGTAGACATAATATGCATGTGGGTATGTGATAATGTTAGTGAATTGTGACCATGAGGTTTTATTTTATTGTTGTATTCCTTTTGAGGAAAAAAGAAAAAGGGAAAAGTTGTTTTCTTGTATGGATTTATGATAGAAATTGGTAAAGGTGGTTAAAGATTTATAGGCGTTGACATGAAATTGTATATACTTTTATGTTTCAGTTCGTTCAATTTTATGCTGTAGTAGTTGAATTTTGGGGAAGATGATAATTTCTATGGTTTAGCTTTTGTATATAGCTTGGTTCATCATTTCGTTTCAGAATATTTGTGATTAAAAGTAATTGTTTAATTCTCCATTCAAGGTTTGTTCTTCATATATTATACGAAACATGAGCAGAAGAAGGTAGCCCGAGTGAGCGAGTGTTACTCTGTGTCTGATGAAGACGGGAAAATCGATACCTGCTTTTATTTGGTGTGCTTTCTTCCCTTGGTTTTGCTCATTCTATTGTTTTGGACTTGTGTTACCTGCTTTTATTTTGTGTGCTTTCTTCCCTTGGTTTTGCTTATTCTATTGTTTTGGACTTGTGATTTAAACCCTCAGACCAGCACAGGGTTATTTTTAAATGCTCTAGTTATGTCTTTGTTTAAACAGCTGATATCTGTAGATTGTAGCCCATATCTCTTGGAACATTATTCAAGCAAAAGAGTTCATAATTTTGTCTGTTTCACCGCATTGCAGCTATGACTACTCTGGTTATGGAGGCTCCACTGGTAAGGTGAGCAATGTATGAGTCTAGTTACATAATAGTTTCATTCGTCCTCAAACATGGAGTAGATGATAAGTTATGTTTCTGAGTTTAATGTGAAGATTTATCTGCACTAAAGATTTCTTTGTCTAAGAGATGTCGAGAACAAGGGGAAGAGATGTTTCACATGATCCTATTTGTGTGAAGTATCCTATGCGCCACACACTCTATAACCAATTAAGTGATCTCTGTTTATGGCAGCCGTCTGAGTTCAACACATACTATGACATTGAGGCAGTCTACAATTGCTTGAAAAACGAATATGGAATCAAGCAGGAAGATGTGATTTTGTATGGCCAATCTGTTGGAAGTGGTCCCACACTACACTTGGCATCTCGTTTACCGAGGTCGAGAGGTGTTGTTCTTCACAGTGCCATCCTTTCAGGAATAAGAGTTCTATATCCAGTTAAGATGACATTCTGGTTTGATATTTTCAAAGTATGTGGGCTTTCCTTTTCTCTGTTTATGATTCTGTTCTTTGCTTCACCCAACTTGAAGAAGAAAATAGATGTATTGTTCTTCACCTTCAATTGCTTGGTTTCGTATTTATGAGTATTCCTTGTTTTCTTTTCTTTACTTTCAGAATATAGACAAAATACGGAATGTCAGTTGTCCAGTTTTAGTTATACATGTAAGTTCCAACTCTTTATTCATGTTTTTTACTATATTGCTTTTCCATAATATGTATGTATATATATATATGTCTCTTCCATATATATCCAAAATTGCTAGTGAAAAGCATATGAAAATATAGTAACTATGTTTGACTAATCTTGTGACATTGATTTGCTTGCTTTACTGCTTGATATAATCATATTTTATTCTGTATTTTAGAACCTGCGTCTTCCAAACCTTATTCTATATTATTGAACGCAAAGTAAGTAATTTGTAGAGCCATAAATAGTACTTTATGCACTTCATATGCACAACTCAAAGTACGAGAGCTTTCTTTCTTCATTTGAACGTAGCCATGGATAATTACATAAAATGATTATGTTATCCTGGAGCATATGATGTTGAGAATATATTTCAAAGGTAGATACTTACGGTGTTCTTCATATTAGTAACTTTTTCTCCATTAATGTTGTCCCACCCGTTATTCATGGCCTCAATGTTTTATCTTGCCATCTTTTATCAGCTATGGCATCAAAAGTCTTGGATGCATTACTAACAAAAGTTGCAAATTACTACTAAAGTCATTTAATTTATAAAGAGGGACTTGGAGTTGCAGATGTCTATATATTGGAAGACTACCAAATATATGTATGAGAAGATGCACTACTCATGCTTAGGAATATTTGAGTGGTTTATCTTTTCGGCTATAAATGTTACTTAAAGACCTTCTACATGGAAAAGCAAACTTCTCACCCATACATAACGTTGTTTCCCTTCTCAAATAAGCAGTGACATTTTTCTGTTAGTGTATTTCCTTCTAAACTGATACTTCTAAGAAACACCCCATACATTGATTTTGCCCATCATTCACTATCTACACACAATGGGATTGGTCGACAACAGCTTATTGTTGACTTCAAGCCTGAGCTACCTGCTGCTTCTGTGCTTCTGATTTCAGGTCCTAGAGTTTTCTTTCCATAGATATTAAGTTGGATGACAATGTATACTGGTAACTAAATAAGTCCAAAGTCCAAATTGAAGATCGCTTGCCAATTAAGACAATGAAATAGGCCTAACATGATGCTGTGGCCAAATAAGGCTGCATACATGTTTAAGGAACATATTCTTGGATGCTCTCTCATTTGGGTCAATCTAAGGTTTCCATCACTGTGTCACATCACATGTCACAGAAAGCCAATTGAACAACCATGGATACTGATATGAGATGTGTCACTATGCAACCTAATCTCTCTTGATAAAAATCTCTGATCCTCTCCTTAGTGTAAGGCAATGATTATTCTACTGAAAGATACAGTAACTACTACTCTTTATTTTACCCTTCTACACTTGTATAGATGTTGTGGTTTGACAAGAATATAGAGACCTATCAAGTCGAAATTGCTTAGGAGCCAACCTATTTCAATTGCATCGGTCCTTCAAGTCCTGAATAGAAGTAATCCACACAATAGATGCAAAAGGTCTACGTTAAGATGGAGCCTTCTATAATACCTGTTGTACCTGTGTTAGATATTCGACTCCATGAAAATGATACTGATATTTCTACCTGGTACACTTGAAGAAACATATTTAATTTACTCTCTTTCTTAGCACAGTGCTCTTTTATTATGTTTAGTGAGGACTATTTGTATTTTAGTTGGGTAGAGTAACATCTTTTAGCGTGGAAACTGCAGAAAATTGCACTTCCACATTAAAAATATGGCCTGTTGTCCATATTCCCGGATAAGCTTTGTCAGGTGATTTGACTGATCTAGCATTTCCAAGGCACTTGTCTACAGTGCAAACCAAGTCCAGTTTGTGTGTAGGTTAATGGAAGCTTGAGCTAAAAGATGTTTAATCACAGGATGCACACCAAGTTTATGGTTTAATGAGGCTATCACTTTAAAAGTGAGAGTGGTCATTACTGTCAGAAATGTCTGAACACGTGAGATGAAGTTATTGCTTATTTATTATCGCACATGTAAACCTCACATAGAGTACTTGTTACTGTTGCATTAGATCCTTTGTGGTTATCCAGCAACCAACCAAGTAAATAACCCAACTCACACAATCAAACTTAAAGTGCGCAGTATAATCTATTAGCTTGTGGTTGTTTGAACAATGTGAATCTGCTCATGCATAATGGGAAAAAGAGTTCTTTTGCCTTATAATTGACTTTGAGGCTAATTAAACTACTCATACTTTATCAAGTTTTCTGAGGTTTGTGTCAGATAATGGCCTAATGTAGGCTGTCACTGGCTTGAGCATAATGCAGCAATGTTTTCAGCTTTTCTCTGTGTAATGTTGTTACACGTGCAACAATCTTGTATAGTCCAACTAATATGCTCTTGACACTAGAAATCTGCCAGGCTGAAGCTATTGTGATTTCTAGTTCCTTGATCACAAAATACCAATATAGCCTAACTTTCCTTTTAGCATGCCAATTTAGCCATCCCTATTGACTTCACCAATTAGGTTAAGATTGATCCTAGAAGAGAAAGATGCTTCAGGAGCCTCAGACAAGTATGTTCTTGGACATGTCCTGTCTTCTGAATGCTATTTTGTGATGCTTGGATTGCTGGGTGCTAGCCTTCTTATGGTCTGTGGATATCTTCATCTAACAAATATTGAGGGCGACAGCCACTGTTAAAGTGTGGTAGATCTGACATCTTGGTAAAACCATTGTCTGAACCATGATTCCTGTGGCAATTGCATGGGTCTATCTTTGCTCTATTTCTGAGTTCCTCATTCTCATGTTCTTACAACTTTGGAGATTAAAGGGCTGACATTTATTCCGTTAAAATTGTTATTAAGTATAGAATAATTCATGCCCGAAACCATGAAGCTAATTTGTCAGATTGCAGGAATTTTGCATCTCTTGTGGGTTGACCGATTATGTATTGATGAGAGCACTATGGGTACATCTATTAAAAGGATGCAACATACTAATAAGAGAACTGAAAATGACTGTTGTTCTGTGCTTGCTAGCAATGAACTCAACAATTGACGTTTTATAAGATTAGATATCTCTTTGAGACATGAAAGTTATTTTAATGCCCATTGACCTTTAAGTAACCACATTTTCAATTGACTCCAAGCAAATACGTACTTTGGTCATGGATCAATGTGATGGTAGGTTAAGGGTTGACTCAACAATATGTATCTGGTATGAGTCAGCAGGATGCTGTTATAGTTCTAGTTAGAGATGAATAAGTGTGTGAAGAATTCTGTGGTTCCGTCATAAAAACTAATTGGTTAATATGAGAAGTGACCCAAGTCCCTTATAAGGTAGTTTTATACTTTATTATTTTTCTATTTGGGAAGGGAATATATTTTAACACCCCCTTTACGTGTGATCCGGAACCAGAACCAAGAACAGCCAGAAATGCCGAAAACCAATAACAAGTGCTCAAACGAGCCCATAAACCAAGAACCAAGAACAAGTATTTAAACGAGCCAAAGAACCAAGAAAGGTGCTCAAACGAGCCAAAGAACCAAGAAAGGTGCTCAAACGAGCCAAAGAACCAAGAAAGGTGCTGAAACGAGCCAAAGAACCAAGAAAGGTGCTCAAACGAGCCAAAGAACCAAGAAAGGTGCTCAAACGAGCCAAAGAACCAAGAAAGGTGCTCAAATGAGCCAAAGAGCAAAGGCGGTGTCACACATGCACAATGCGAACTGGGCCCAAGACTCAACTCTAATACCATGTGAAGGATCCTGAGATTCCACCATAAAAACTAATTGGTTAATATGAGAAGTGGCCTAGAACCCTTATAAGGTGGTTTTATACTTTATTATTTTTTCATGTGGAAGGGGAATATATTTCAACAAAGTGGTACCAAGTGGTGTTTGATCATTTTTAGTAAAGGATGCTGCTGTAGGCTTCGAAGTTTACTTTGTGTAATCTAGTGTCGTTAGGTTCCTTCTCTAAATGGTTTCTCACCATTAGTTGTTCCCTTATGCCATTAATGTTGTCAGTCTCATCAATTAATCATTTCTTTGGTCTCTCTAAAAGCAAAGAAGAGGCTATTTTTCAGAGGTCGTTTGTAAATTGATGATGAAGCGCGCAGCACTTGTAAAAGGTTCTGTAACATAGAAGCCACATTAACATGTTCCACAAAATATAGCAATTCTATGGTAGTAATACCAGACAACTTATCAGCAAAAGAAGGGTATATAGAATACCAAAAAAATGTAATTCTTTCTCATTTTATTTTCTTCTTAAATTTCATGAACTTACCTAAAAACTCTGTCATCTTTTATATTCTATCCATAAGCAGGAGGCCATTTGCTAAACTGATCGAATATATCCACTTAACTGCACCTTTCAATGATTATTTGTAGATTGCAAATGCAGGTAATATGCCTAAAATCTAAATTATTAATTAATTGGTTATTATCCTTTGGTTTCTTTTTGGGTTGGGGGGGGGGGGGGAGTTGGACACCTTTCTACTGGAGTATATAAACTTGGTTATCATGCAATTGTTCTGATATTATTGTGGTTTATGTACCACAAGACGGATTGGGACAGTTTTAAACTGCATTACTGGAAGATTCATAAATCTGGATTCTGCTTAGCATTTCTTATATGATTTCTGATTCTCCTATTGCCCACTTGCAGGGATTCACCTGCTTGTGTGGATTACTCTTTGTGCTTGCAGTATTTACGAGTTTCGTTCATGAATTGCAGGGTACAAATGATGACATTGTTGACTTGTCCCATGGTAAGCGACTGTGGGAGCTTGCTAAAGAGAAGTATGATCCTTTATGGGTCCAAGGTGGAGGACATTGTAACCTTGAGACTTTCCCCGAGTACATTAAACACTTGCGCAAGTTTGTGAATGCAATGGAGAAACAATCCTTCAGCAAGCGAAGTAAGGGGCAACTTAGTCAATCACCAAGTATAACAGAATCCAGAAACAACAAGTGCTTGAGATTCAGGAAGAGATAACTCATGATTGTCATAATGGGAAAATCTTTTATTGCCAGATTCACCATCATTAATCAAGGTACAATCTTCTTATCATTATTGATCTACATCCGGTCAATAAGCTCAGCTGGCAATCTGATATTGAAAAATGGGAGCTGCTGTGATCCTCTAGGTGTTTATGTGATCCAGATCATGCACACGTTGCTATATAAATTATGAAGAACTGGAAATCGGATTCAGCACTCGAGTAGCTATTTCTTCTGACCTCCAAAAAGTCGTTTGATGTCGCTTGATGTTTGATTAGACAAGTTAGATCTGAGTAGAATCTGTTGTAATTGCTAAAAGAAAAGAAAGTGAAAAATGCGTGTCGTCTTATCTGTTCCTAACTTCCAGCCACAAGAATTTTTCCTGTACATCCATTTTACAATTCTAAGTTATCTGCTTTCCATGTTATCACTGCAGAAATTTGTTATAATATCTGGAACAAGAAAACATAATAATAGCCCGAAAATTACTTTTCTGATCACTGAAGTTATCTTGGTTATGACGCTACTTTAGCATCCTCTAAACTGTTTCATCTTAGGAAGACTGATGTGCTGTTTCCACAATTGCAGTTGAATAAAGGCCATTAGATGTGTGCATGTTTTGCATTGTGCCTCTGAAATCTGAACTTGTGTTGTGTATTGTGAATTTCTGTCTCTCACCTAAACAGAGATTGTATATTCAAAAAATAATTATGAAGCATGCAAAAAATACGCAAATCCAATTAAAAGAGAACATGTTCCTATCACATTAGTAATGATAACGGGTTACCATCTCATTTAGAAGGACAAGCGATATCCGTTATTTAAATTTTTTCCTCCACTGAAACTTATTGACATATTAATAGGATGAGGGCCAAAGAGAAAAGGGAAGTCACAGCACTTTTCTGATCAAGGGAAGGCCAGCAAATAATTTAATCTCCATATAGGGCAACACTATTTAGAAGGTGTCGTGTTTGGCAGTGCTTATTTTAGGCGCTCATAAGTCTTTTTATAAGAAGTTGGAGAATTGTTTTTTTTATTTTGAGTGCTAAATAGGCACAGCCAAATAGGTTGTCAGACACTTGAGCACTTTCCGAATTAATATAGTATCCAAATACTCTGGTGACACAGAGAGATTTCTGAAACATTATAATCATAGTAGAAGCACAGAAAGTTAACATAGCTTATTTATAGTTTAAAATGTGCAGATCTCTTTCCCTCTTCTTGTTATGTTGAGACAAGCTAAGGATGTTTAGCTACTAAAATATACTATCACCATAATGATATGCGTTTAAAGTGCATGTATTGATGCTCAGTTTGGTATAAGTTTATTATAAGATACTTATCTTATTTGATGTTTTATATAAAGTATGATTTTTGAGTTTTCATAACATATTTGTGATAATATATTTTATTTATAGTTGTAATAAATAAGTCAAGGATAGATTACTTATGTCTTATAAATACAAAAATAAGACATCATATCACAAATATCTTATGAAAGCTTAAAACAAACCATAATTTGTAACAAATGTCAAATAAGATAAGCACCTTAAAATAAGCTTATACCAAATAGAGCATGAATATAACCGTGTATGGTAATTGAATATGCAAAAATGATAATCTAAAAATGCCTAAAAATGCTTTTCCGCATCTATTTTAGGTTGATTAACTAATAAGATGGAGTAATGTTATAAGTCACCTTTTTTACAATCACCCTTTGTTATTTCTGATGTAGTGTCTTAATTTTCATGCCAACTAAATAGGTTTTTCATGTCTGTCCTACTAATTTAATTTTCTCTTTCTTAATTAATTAATTTTCTTTCACTCAATCCTTTTCTCTTTTTTGTTTGAAATCCTTTTCTCCTTCATTTGGCGCCTCTTTGGATTGACTTCCATTGGCTTTATATTATATTAACTTGTGTTTTGATGATGCAAATTATGATTGAGATTATATACGTTTGAATTGAATGCTTTGATTTGCTAATATTCCTTGTGAGATTGTTGCATAAATTGATTAATAAGGAAATTATTAGAAGAGAAAACTAGAATTGCTTGCTTTGTATATCTTTATCACAGCTTAAAGTTTACACAATATCGGATATTATGAAAAGTTCAAGAATGTTTGTGAAATAGAAGATGGGTTATAAGGAGGAGACAATCCAACATAAGGGGTACCGACTAGTACTCTATTATGTTTAGCCTTAGAAAACAACTTAGAGCTCTCAATAGTATGATTTTCTTGAACCATTTATTGCATATGTGCGTCCACTCATGTTTTGAGAAGTGTAAAATGCCTTTGAAATGTTTCTATCTTTGCTCGTATCTTAAAACCTTCAAAGTACTTGTATAACATGTTTCTTGATCTTAAAATTGCATGTTTTAACTCTCTTTGAAGTGGTTTTTAGTTGCCAAATACACTTGATCTTCGAAAGAGTTCAATAAACATGTTTGCAAATTGAAATGATATATTCTAGATCAATTGGTCACCCTAGTTGGTCGACCAATATGCTAAGAGGGTGACTAGTCAGTACAGAAACAAGGGACCTTGCAAAAACACTTTCTGGCCTTGCCAATCCATCTAGTCGGTCAATTGACTGAGGCCACTAACAAAGGTAGAGTGCTCTGGAGGTACCAATCACCTTAACCAGTTGATTGGATCCCTTACCGGCAACTTCTAGATTTTAAAATCTTTTTGACTGTTGTTAGTACATTGGGCTGCCTATGTGTAATCCATTTCATCTCATTTACTCCCCTCACCTAAAAAATCATTCTAGAGCATTTCTAAGCTTTTTTGTTCTCTTTCGAACACATCTTGAGTTTGGAAATCATCATTCTTGGGCTATAATTCATCAGATCTTTAAACAACAAGAGCTTACTTTTGCTATATCTACTTCTTAGAGTTGTAACCCTAAATGCTTTCAATTTCTTCAATTATTGCTTTAAATGCACACTCTTGAGCTAGGATTAGATTGTGAGTTTCTTATATAGCAATAGAGAGTGTGGGAAATCCTTGGTGAGGCCCTCACTAAGGCTCTTTGAAGGAGGCTTCAAAGAAGAGTATGGTTAGTTTTTGCTTCACAAACTTTTGAAGAAGCATATTAGTGGAGTTGATTGAAGTGCCAAGAAGAGTATCCTTAAGTGGTGGATATAAGTAAGGTTGATTCATCTAAAAATCAGTTTTGTTTTCTTCTCTTTCCTTACTATTTAGCTATTCCTTTGTATTGCCTGTTACATGTTTGATATGTTGCTTAAGTGACCATCTTTACTTTTTTATTGTGTTTTTATTTCTAAATTTAGTTATAAACTTAATTCATCTCTCCCCCCTTTTAAAGTTTATTTGCCTCCCATAGTTTTTTTTTTTAATGAAAAGTTTCTTTTTTTGCTGAGAAAAATATATCTTTTTATAATAAGTATTTTGATTTGATTTTTTAAAAAAGTTGAAACTCTAGAAAAAAAAACTAACATTTAACTTTTTCTAGAAGTCATAAATTTCAGTTTCTCAAAAAATAAATTTTTATTCAAAAAAATTTATAGAAAAAACCTTTTGTTAAAAAAAAAATTTCATTCAACACGAGCGTTTAACCAATATTAGCCATTATCAAACTTATTTTTCCTTTCATTTTTCACTTGCCAACCCACCATCAATATAAAGTTGTTCATAAGTTTTTATATCCAAACTTAGTATCAACTATTAATTTGGGGATTCAATGAATTCCTTATTTCTTTTTGCTTACCCATACAACCAACACTAATTCCACCGGACATCAACTACTTAATGGTGGGCAACACCATGTGTGGTTTACCATTCCAATTGACTTTTATAATGAATTGACTTTTATAATGAAACTATATTGATTTAAAATTATATATGAATACTAGTATAAGAAGCCACTCTTATTAGCCATTGACCATCTACTTCCAGAACCAAGACATGACTAATCCAAATGCAAGTAAAAAAGGCGCAATTTAACCTGAGCTAGAATTATTAAACACTACATTTAGAAAATGAGTATAATAAGAGTGAATTTTAGTATTGGATAAATAGTTTAAGGCTGACAACCGAAATAGAGAAAACCGCAAGCACCCGTAGATTTTGCCGTTAGCCGAAATAGAGAAAACCGCAAGCATCACTCAGTCGCGCGGATCAGTTAATTACTAGCTCCATTACCGATCACTAACCAAACATAAAGATTTTTTGCATTAGCTGCTGCTGCTGATGTTGATTGTGGTTTATGGGGTTGCACAGTATGGAACTCAGATAGATTTTGTTCTTCTGGCTGCAATTGTCTACCAATTGTCATTGGGCTTTAGGGCTTTTGTGTGCACATAAATGAGCTTAGGCAAGATGCCATAACTCGTCGTATTTCTCATCCTGACTGCATTAGCAAGGATGGTGCAGGCTAGTGCTTTCGCATTATTGACACTCAATTTGGGGTTTGTCTTGGAGATGTGAAATCTAAATCCGTATAAAATTAAGATTCAACAAATTTAACTTTATAGTATCATAATATTATGAATAAAAATAAATTATCTTATTATAATTATATTTGTTCATAATGTTATAATATTATAATATTCGTTCACATTTGAGCTGTGTGATTTGAAAAATCATTGTTTGGAGCACAAGTCTTTATGTAATATATATAGGGCTAAAGTCACTTATTTATGGACACGAGTTTGTTCAATTTCTCAAATGAGTCTCCTGAAGTTCAATTATTTAAGGACATTTAATCCCTTCACATTGTGAAGAATCTTGGAGTTCCATTCTTAAAACTAATTGATCAATGAAAGAAGTAGCCGAATCTTATTAAGTGGTCTTGAAATTTATTAACTTTTTATGTGGGAGAAATAATACTCTAACACTTCCCATCACGTGTGACTTAATTTGATAATTGAAGAAGGGTCACACGTGAATGAAAAAGGATTACATGTGGACAAATATAACTAGCCTAACCTATAATCTGGGCTCTAATGCCATATGAAGAATCTTAGAGTTCTATCCTTAAAACCAATTAGTCAATGGGAGGAGGAGCTCAGTGTCACGCCCTTCCGATGGAGACGCCACAGAGGCAGCAAGATGGCAAGATCGAGGCTTGCACAGAGGCATACGGGGCACTTTCCCATGCTAGCGCAACCCCGATGATGCAGGCGCCATGCGAGCAACCGTGTGGCAAGGATGACAAGGCTTGTTCGGATGCACCCATGGCACTTCCCCCCAGGAAAGATCTAGAAAATAAACTAGATAGGGATAATATCAATCTCTTTTGATTAAGGGATTATTATTTGTGATTGATTGTAAATATCCATGATTAGGGTAGAATAATCTAGAATCTCATATAGCCATTAGATTGAAATCATCTTAGCCATTCATTAGATGAGAAGCATGTATAAATAGCCTAACTTTTTCATTCGTAAGACACAGAAAAGCTTGCGAGTAATACAAAAGTCTTATTCTCTCAACTCTTTACTTCCGCTGCTTTATTATTTGCTTTGCTAAGCCTCTTGTTCGTGATTTTCAGGCTGACTTAGCCACTTTTGCTGTAGAAAAGTGTCTAAGTGCCACACGCAGCGCTTAGATTAGGCTAAGGGCGCGACAAGTGGCTACCAGAGCCAAGGTTACATGTAAGGTGTTTGTAATTTTGCTCCTTTGAAGGATGTCTTCTTCAGGTATTGAGAAGAGCATTGATGCTGGTAATGATGAGAGAGGAAGAGAAGTCCTACCTCCTCCTGCAGTAGCCAAAGGCAACAAGAGGGGAAAGTCTCGTGACATGCAAGCTGCTTTCGAAGCACGTTTGACAAAGGCAGAAGATGTTGCTGATTTCATGCAGAAACTTCAACAGCATGGGTTCGACGATGAGGAGGCGCCAAGTTTGGGGGACCTCTATCAGAAACTCAAAAACCATCAAGCTTGAGTACAAACAGTAGAAGAGGCGGCTAAGAATGCACTAATTGAGAAAGAAACCATTGCCGATTGGTTACAGTTTAAGATTACCGAGCAAGATCGCAGGATGGCTGAACAAGATAAGATTCTTGAGGAGATGAAGAAAGATTGGGCTATGTGTAGAGAGGCGATAGCCCGCGGTGCATCAACCCACCATGTAGCACCAAAGGTGGACATGCCAAGGCCTAGTCCCTACAACGGGAAGCGCGAAGCCAAGGAAGTGGAAAACTTCTTTTGGCAAATTGAACAATACTTTGATGCGATTGGGCTCGAGGAGGATGTTAGCCGTGTGAAGACAGCAACACTCTACTTCTCAGAAGATGCAGCTCTATGGTGGTGTATGAAGCACCAAGAGTTCCAAGAGGCCAAGAGGGGGCTTCCAACTTGGACTGCTTTCAAGGAGGATGTTTATGCCCAATTCTACACTGAAGAGGCCGAATGGGAAGCTCATGACAAGCTTAGAGTCATGAAGCATATAGGGACCATACATCAATATGTTCAAGAATACATCTCCCTTAAACTTCAGGTACGTAATAAGCCCGATTATGATCATATGTATGACTTTATCAAGGGTTTGCAGCCATGGGGATAACAAGAAGTACGAATGAGAAAGCCTAAAACCTTCGCTCAAGCGGTTGCCATGGCCGAATCCTTGATAGAGGTAAAGAAAAAGAACAACCCCGCCGAACCCCCGGAGATTTGACGAAAATCGGTGGGGAGGACGAGAGTCCCAAAGGGCAAGACAAGGATAGACATGGGAGACAACCTTTCAACAAGGATGAGAAGAGAGATAAGAGATCCATCAAGTGCTACTTTTGTCTCGGTTCCCTTCCATGGAGAGAGTGTCCAAGAAGACAAACACTCAACATGTTGATTGAGGAACGTGAGAAGATCGGTGAAGCACAAATGGGTTCTCTTCAGTTGCTGAATGCTTTGAATGCCAAGATAACACCAAGGGCCACACCAAGGGGTGGCTTGATATATGTGGAGGCATTGATTGAAGGGAAGCTCTCTAGGGCCATGTTGGACACTGGAGCTTCTCATAATTTCATGGCAGAAGACGAAGCCAAGAGATTGGGACTTACTCTTAACAAGTCTCAAGGGTCCCTCAAGACTGTTAATTCTGGCCCACGACTATTGACGGGGGTGGTGAAAGATGTTTCTTTAACAATTGGTACCTGGCAAGGGAAATTAAATTTTACGGTGGTACCCATGGATGACTTTGAGCTTGTCCTTGGTATGGAGTTCTTTAGACAAGCAAAGGCCATCCCTACACCCCACCTTGAACATATGATGATCATGGAGGAGAACACCCCTTGCATGGTCCCGGCGAAGATCCAAGCGAGACTCAAAAAGAGACAACTTTCGACCCTCCAGGTAGACAAGGGAGTTCGACAAAATGAGGGGGCTTATTCAAGAGCCATGAAAAGAGCGGATAAAGGTGAACAGGTGGTAGATAAGACACCAAAGGAGGTCACTAAAGGCCGTGGGAAGGTGGAAGAGTCCACATCACCCTTGTTACAAAGGAAGGCACTAACTATGGAAAAGGTAGACCTTTCATATGATGTAACCTATGGTGGCAAACCAAAGAGGGAGGCAACCATACCTGACGAGACCCAACTCTCCCTTAATCTCCACGGGAGCCGAGCAATGGACAAGAAGCCGATTGAAGTAGCAACAAGTCAACGGATCCTTGCTGCTCGCGCCAAGGAGTCAGAGACCAAGTAAAGCTAGTTACCCTCAGACGGAGCAACCCAGTTCATCAATAATCTTCCTTGATGAATCAGCTAGCAAAATGACTAGCAGAGTAAGTCGAGGAAAGAAAGACACAACCACAAAGAGTCTAGCAACTAAAATGTTAGACCCTCGTGATAAGGAACTCAATTTCATCGAAGCCGATTGCATAAGGGGACTTCCACCGCGGCATGAGTACTTGGTGCATTGGAAGGGCTTTCCAGAAAGTGAGGCAAGTTGGGAAGCAACAGACTCCCTTGGAAACTTTATGAAGGAGATTGTGAAGTATCATGAGGAGATCGCGACTCGGACGTTCGCGAAATTGGGTGAGGGAGTATGTCACGCCCTTCTGATGGAGACGTCACAGAGGCAGCAAGATGGAAAGACCGAGACTTGCACGGAGGCATACGGGGCACTGTCCCATGCTAGCGCAACCCCGATGATGCAGGCGCTATGCGAGCAACCGTGTGGCAAGGATGACAAGGCTTGTTCGGATGTACGCATGGCACTTCTCCCCAGGAAGGATCTAGAAGATAAACTAGATAGGGATAATATCAATCCCCTTTGATTAAGGGATTATTATTTGTGATTGATTGTAAATATCCATGATTAGGGTAGAATAATCTAGAATCTCATAGTAGCTATTAGATTGAAATCATCTTAGCCATTCTTTAGATGGGAAGCATGTATAAATAGCCTAGGTTTTTCATTTGTAAGACACAAAAAAGCTTGAGAGTAATTCAAAAGTCTTATTCTCTCAACTCTTTACTTCCGCTGCTTTATTATTTGTTTTGCTAAGCCTTTTGTTTGTGGTTTTCAGGCTGACTTAGCCACTTTTGCTGTAGAAAAGTGTCTAAGTGCCGCACACAGTGCTTAGGCTAGGCTAAGGGCGTGACACCAGGCTCTTATTAAGTGGTCTTGGAATTTTTTAACTTTCTATGTGGAAGGAATAATACTCTAACACACATGACACTGAGAATGAGCATGATATGTTTAGGCACTAACTAATCTCTGTTGATATCATATGTGGGGGAACTAAAATGTGGTATAGGAAAAACCACGAGATGAATAACATGCATTTCGATTGTTTTTCCTCCACACAATGAAGGTATATGACGACGATGGATATTTGTAACGTCTAAGAGTCTGTTTGGCCCAGCTTTTGGAGATTTAAAAGTGTTTTTTGACTAAAACCTGAAGCTGACCTGTTTGACCCATTTTTAAAAGAGCTTTTACATAAAAACTAAAGTTAAAAAAACTGAAAAATCAGAACCTCCAAATTAGAGCTTTTTAGAAAAGGCTTTTGAAAAGCAGTTTTTATGTCATGTTAAAATTTGTTTTTCTTCATTTTTTCTCAAAAATAATATTCTATATTTTTTAAAGTCCAATATTAATTTTAAAACAACTAAAAGCTCAACTCTTAAAATACAGAGCCAAACAATCAACTACTTTTATTCAATAGTACTTTTACCCAAAACTCTACTGCTTAACAATTGATATGCCACAGCTAGGCCAAATAGAGCCTAAATAATATTATAACACTAGTCCTATCATGTCCTGTGCTTTGCATGGGAGTGTATTATTTTTTATGCGTTATTCTTATGTTCTAAAATCCAACATGTAATATTTCTCTAACAATTTAGCCTTTAAAATTTATATTACCAAAAAGGGGGAAAACATTAATACAATAAGATGAAGAGAAATAAAAAAATTATAAAAGACATGTAATTAAATCTAAACATCATATATATATGATACCATCCCGTTTGGAAAATTAGTTATGACTATTGGTGATCCTACAAAGAATTAAATAAGATCTTCTGGTCTTCGGTCCAGTGAGCATATCCTATAAAACAATGAAAACTAGATACCAACCAAAGAACTTCCGATATCTAAGTCAATATTTTCCTTATAGAGTAAGTTTTAGGATGGGAAAGAGTGCGCAAGGTTGAATTGTCTTAGTTGGAACCAAGAGGCCCTATTTACAGTTTAGGGGAAGGGGCACGTGTCACCATGTTTGTTGTATAAATATTCATCGGATCCGTTGGGGTTATGATCAGGAAGCACCTTTAAGGTGGTCGGCTCAACCTGGTTGGGGAGTCTTATCAGGAGGCTCTCGACTAGGGTGGCAATATGAGCCGATCCTATATCATCAGCCCCCATTTGGGGACATGTCATACTAGGATGTTGCCAAATGTTCCTGATCAATAGTATATTATACTTAGGCATTTTCTTGGGTTCTTGGCGCATGAAAGCAGGTTTCCGCGTTTACCTGTGCGAGTGCGTTACACAAAGTGATGCGCCTTTTTGTAATTATGGTGTTTCTTGGAAACACGCAACATAGCTGTCCTCTGAGTCACGTCTCTTCGCCTACCCGGTGTCTCTAACACCATTTTTTGAATTTCAAAGCAGTTAATTTGATGTATAAATACTTTTTCCCTCATTTTTGGTTTCATTTTTTTATCTTCCACTTTATATCCCCTCTAATAGCTCTCTCTTTGATCTTAAGTTTTTCCTCCTTTCTTCTTGCCATCAACAGCTTATGCCACCTTCAAAAGAGCTTCTAGTGTATTCACTTCAATGTCTTTTTCTCTTCTTCAGGAGTCTCCTTTATCTTTCCTTTTAGAGCTTACTCATTTCTCTTTCTGCCGGTATGCTTTACTCTATACCTTTTCATTTTCTCTTCTTATCTCTGTTTACTTCCTTTATTAAGTTCTTTCTTGTGCACTTGTTTCTTCTCCCTTTTTTCTCCATTTCTCTCATACATTTGATGTCCAGTACCCTTAGCCCGTCTAGGAATAATGAAGAAGACCCTTTCCTACCCGTGTCCCTCCTGACGACCATAGGCTTAAAGGTTTCTATTAGATTTTTATGTATCTTTGATAATTTAGGGAACGTTGAGACTTCTACCCCCAATAGCTCCAATACCCTTGACAAGGCTCTAGCCTTTAGTTTTGGTGAGAATTTTGTCTTAGATTTTCTTGGTAAGGGGTTTCTTCCAACAGTTCCCATTCTTCATATGGCTCCTGATCAAAACACCACGCTTGGGGATGCAGTTAAAGATCTAGAAGTCTATTCCTATGAGAATAGAGTTGTTAAGATGGGTGAAATAGCCTAAAATAGTAAGCCTGTTAGTCCTTCCTTTCCATAGGAAAACTGTGGCCTTTGTTCGAGAGGACACCAATGATGGCACTGAAAGTCCTGTTAACAAGGGTGTCATCGAAGATGGAGAAGATGCTTGATGTATCACTATTTTGAATCACAAGCCTAAATAGTCCACAAGCGCACGAGTTGTTCATAGTGTAGTGTGTGCAAGTGCGGGGTCGAATCCATGGGGAGGCTAAACGTGGTAAGACTTAATGGTGTGTGTCCTAGGGAATTGCCTAAAAAAGGGGTCCTATGCTAACAATCTTTTTAGGAATTTTTTTTGGATAGAATGGAGCTCTAGAGGGAAATAAATCAAAACTAGACTAAGCTAAAGAAAAAGGGGATAGAATGGAAATAGATGAATGCAAGCAAACTAGGAAGAACTAACAAATGGAAATGGGCTAGGATGATTATCGCTTGACTATTGGTGACTCAATACTTCCATGCTATGGGACTTAGATGATGATTTAACTATTAAAGCTTGCTATTAGCTAGAATTTTAATTAGCTTTCTAATTTACCCCTAGGACTCGGTGCGGGCCTATCCCTAGACGATGTCTACCTAGAGTATGGCATGGTCCTTATGACCTAGGGCCTTAGGGTTGACTAATTATCATCCTAGGTGGCTTAGATTGATCCTACCTTAGTGCTTAAACCGTTCGCTGGCTTTTAAGCCAAAGGAGACTCGATCTAAGCTAGCCTGAAGTTAAGCATCATTAGTCTATTGTCACAATAACGGGATTTAGCAATAAAGCACATTCATACATGTTCTATGCTATGGCATTCGCGAATATATAGACATACTCAACTATCAAACATTGTCATGCTTGGATTACACCATATTAAGCACTAGAAACCAACATGCATGTTATTGATGTCATACTTGCTACTAAGGCGCGCAAATACACTCATAGACATGCACAAATAAAATACCTATGTCATATAAACATTACACAAACACATAGACATGCTTATATAATGATCTAGAAGTGTTTAATAGGAAATAGACATCAATTTATATATATACTACTCATTTAGGGATATTATCAAATCCTTAGACATGTATTGAAATAAACCATTGAAACCATGAAAACAAAGAGTATATATATATATATATATATATATATATATATATATATATTAAACCATCAAATCCCATAGCAATCAAGTATTTAATTAACCCATAGTACAATCTAAATCACCCTGAATAGATCTTTTCATACGTGGAATAAAATTGGATGA
This sequence comes from Cordia subcordata, assembly GCA_028554755.1. Lineage (NCBI taxonomy): Eukaryota > Viridiplantae > Streptophyta > Magnoliopsida > Boraginales > Cordiaceae > Cordia > Cordia subcordata. The sequence goes on from JAPTOF010000008.1 coordinate 14,938,979, forward strand.
AAGAGAAATGAGAGAACTCCCCTTCCATCCTTTGCAATCTTGATACAAAATCCTTGAATAGATCTCCAAACCAAGTATTTTGATCCTTACTAGAGCTTGATTCTAGGTGTTTATGTGTGTGGGTAAGTGTGTGTGAGGTGGGTGAGTTAGGGTTTAGTGTAAGTGAAATGGGTGTGAAAAAAAAGATCTTCCTAAAACGGCTAAAAGTTGGAGTATTTATAGCAGCTCTGCGGTGCTGCTGGTTGATTAGTTATTGCTGGGCTTTTTGAAGTCACAGGTCCACCTAGTCGGTTGACCAGTTCTTAGCGGGTGCTCGACCCAAAAAACTCAACTTTCTCTATAGTGACTAGTCAATCTAGCCAGTGATGAGTAATGCCTCTAGGTCAATCAGTTGCTCCCAAAGATTTCAATCTTCTTCTTTCTTGCTTTCAGTCCTTTTTCTATGACTCGTATACTTTAGTTCTTGATTTTTCAACTGTATGGAAGCTTGTTCATCAACCCATAACTCACCTAGGACATCAAAATAAGCATTTAGTATAGCATTTTGACTATAAACTTAGCTGTATACAATTAGCATCGCTTATGCACAACTCTACCATAAGTACTACACTAATGCTATCACACAAGCGTAAAGCACCTCGAAAACATATAGAAAATGTGATGCAAACACATGCAAAACCAAGACAATCAATGCATCTCTCGAGGATGTGGAAGACATCTCGATGAAGGAAGCCCCAATAGTAATGGGGATTTTGATGTTCATTTGTAGAGTTAGGTTTGAAAAAGGGAAAGTGTATGGTTGAGAAGAAGGTTGGGCTTGGAAAGGGAAGATTTGGTTCATGTAGTTTTGGATGTTAGCAAACATATTAGTTAGAGCCACTATTTGCACTGGTGAGCATGACGGCGACGGTGTATTCTCTAACTGAGTTGGCTTTGAGAAGGCTAGACCAAAAGACAAAGATGCATTAGAAGGCTTCAAGTCCTGCCTAGGTGGCTGGTTATGGAATTAGGGTGGTTGTGTATGATGTCTAGGACGTGGCGGTGGAGGTTGTGGTTGTTGTTGCTCTCTAATTTCATCTTCTTCTCTGGCATGAGACTCGCCAGCAGCTTGGCTACAGGTAGTAGCCATGTGTACTTAGTGTGAATATCAAATCTCAATTCTTATAGATGACGTTAATCTAATCCAACAAAGAATCAGATAAGATCTTCTAGCCTTTGCTCTGCTGAGCATATCTTGCAAAACAATAAAAACTAGGTACCGATGTGGTACTGGCCGAAGAACTTCTAATGCCTAAGTCAGTATTTTCCTTATAGAGTAAGTTTTAGGATGGGAAAGAGTAAGCAAGGTTGAGTTGCCTTATTTGGAACCAAGAGGCCCTGTTTATAGTTTAGGGGAAGGGGCACATGTCACCTTATCTGTTGTATAAATATTCATCAGATTTGCTGGGCTTATGATCGAGAAGTACCTTTAAGGCGGTTAGCTAAACCTAGTTTGAGGGAGTCTTATCAGGAGGCTCCCGATTAGGGTGGCAGTATGAGCCGATCTCATATCAATTGGCATTTAGCCTATTCGGATTAGCTTTTTCTTAAAGTATTTTCTTAAATAACTTTAAGAAAAACAGCTTTTTTTAGAAGATAAAAGTTTTGGCTTATAAAAAAAGCTATTTTTTGAGTTTTCAATTTTCTTGGAAGCCAAATCAAATTGTTAACGCAAAAGTAATGTAACTTTCTTAGGAAAAAAATGCTTTTTTCTGAAAAAAGTCAATCCAAACAAGCCCTTACTTGACTAATATAATGATGGAACTCAATTGTTTTATTTTATAATTTCTATAAATATTTTTAGTTGACTGAGTTAGTAAAGTTATTTTAGTCATTTTTTGGTTAAATATTTAATAGTAAGGAGTAATTGACTAGAAGATAATTAGGAATAATTTGGATATTTTGAAGCAATAAGAGCTAACTTAAAAACTAAAATGAAAACAATGGGACTTGTAATAAATATATAGATTTTGTTACTACTGCAGACTATCCAATATACCCACAAAAGTTAATTAAGTAGTGACATGACTTCTCCCAAAGCTATGTGTACCTAATTGTTCCACAAAGTATTAGAAGATGAGAGACATGTGAAGTACATTGAATTTGGAGAGGGAGAACAAAATAAATGTATATTTGATTTGAATCCCTAATGTAATTTGTAAAATATTGGTTAATAAACTTTTGGTCATTTTATTAAATGTTTTAATTGGCTGACTTTTAATAGGGTCGTTCTATTTATTTATTTTTCAATGCCTCAAAAACCAAAGTGATGATGTGTCATCAATTAAATAGCATATATTGTGGTAGCCTTTAAACATTATAACATTAAAAAAAATCCCAACTGTATAATTGATATTGATTTATTAACGTAAAGTAGAATAACTAACATAAAAATAAAGAAATAAATAAATTAAAATAAATTCAAAATAATAAGTCTTGAGTCGGACTTAATCTCTTTAAGATTTTAAAACCCTACTATGGTTCTAATAATTTATCTTGCATGCATATCTCTCAAGATACAATGATTGATTTTCTCCTAATAAGAGTGCTCAAAATTACAAAAATCTTACAGACATGCAAATTTTGAACCTTGTTGAAAGATTAAATGATAAATTCCTACCTTTATACTACAATCACAAAATATAGACTTTGAAATTTGTAATATTCTAACCAAAGAATTTCCAGCTTTTCAAGTCCCTCTAAATACCATAAGCAAACCCCTATATATGAAGATAAGAAAGACACCCCAACACTTTAACCACCAAATGCTACCACAGGCAAACCCTCTAAATACCATAATTAAACCCCTATATATGTAGGTAAGAAAGACACCCCAACACTTTAACCACTAAATGCTACCACAAGCAAACCTCCATATATATAGATTAGTTGTAAAAGGAGGCCAATAGCAAACACTATTTGAATTGAAGTTCAAGTGATTGAATGATAAAAAGGGAAAATTTTCATAGAAGTGAGACTCTTATTATCTGGGATACTAAAAATAGAAGGTGATTATGGTGTTTGAATTCCATATAGTTTGCACCTAAAAACACAGGTCATGTGCCCCACATGAAAAAAAGATCAGGGGCAAGTTTTTTAGAGAAAGCTAACTTTGACCCCAATAGATAAGGTTCGCAACGGGTACCCGAGTCTCTACACCATCAGAGCTTTGAAGTCCTACTCATGGTAGACCTCCAAACTTCTAAACATGCCACTATTGATTGACAATTACTTTATACCTAAGAACTCGCATGGGCGGCTGCATGACAGTGAAGACGCCTTGATGAAAGGGCATAGCCCTAACCCCCTAAGAAGATTTGTCACTTTGTGAAGCTGATAGGCCACCTGGAAAGGGTGTTAGAGAGTAGTGGTTACTACATCAACGGAAGCCAAAATGCCCTATAAATAACAAGCGGACTCAGGATAAAAGGAAAGAGGCACATTCTCAATCCAACCTCATATATAATCCAAGCCCTATTAACTTGATCATCGGAGCTTACTCTACTGGGATAAAGGCCCATTGCTCGTCTTTCTTTGTAGGTTTTTGGTGATCATAATAGTACTAGTTATTTCAAGCATCATTAAAAGGAAAAGAAAAAAAATTGATTACAAAAGTAGGAAAAGATTTGATAATTGAAACATTCTGTTAAAAGTTACTGAGATTCCATGTCAATAAAAACTTAGTGATTCTTAACAAGGTATCAAAATTGGATTTAAGTTGCATCGTCCACATGTGACTTAGACTCCTATGGTCTAGCAAGTGAAAAATGGACAGGAGAAAAGTTTAATAATGGCTAATATTGTCAAAAGAATGAGGAAAGGGAAAAAGTTTGATAATGGCTAATAAGTTTAAAAGGATGAAAGAATTTGGAAGGAAAAATTAGTTCTAATAATGGTTACCATCCTTAAAAGAATGAAAGGATTTCGATAAAAAATTAAGATGGAAAGGAGTGAGCAAAAAATTAACTAAGATCACGCTTGGGATGTTGGAATGGGTTTTAATGGAATGGTCATTCTAGCTTCTCATTCCTTCTTTTTTTTGTTTGGCAGAATTAATTAAACTTGGAAAGTCCATTCCTATGAATGAAAGGTCATTCCTTGGCCAAATCCAAGAAATGAGTATTCCTAATTTAATTGAAAATCAATAAAAAATTAAAGTAAAATCACAAAAATAATTTATTTCTCATCTATTCTCTCAAAAATTCTCAATTGTGACTAATAATAAAAAATTAAAATTAAAAAAATCTAAAAATGTGAAAAGTGAAAATTTTAGAAGCTAAAACTTTGAAAAATTAAAAATACACATGCTTATTTCATTTTTTTTTACTCTTTTCTAGTTGGAAAACATGTGTAATTTTATTGGATGACTAACTTTGCTTTTCTCAATTATATTAAGAAAAAGTAAATAAATTGAAATATTGTGTTAAAATAATGAATGATAGGATAAGTGATGCTATGTTTAATTGATGATAAAAAAACTATCAAGAATGTTTGTGTTTGTGTTAGTATTGTTTAAAATTGATTGTCATGCATACAATTTGGTTAATAGAATTCATTTTTATTCCATTTTGACTTGTTAAAATAATTTTACAAGCTTATGAAATAAAATAAGCATTCCTTTCTAGAATTTTTTTAGTGTTTTATCCAAACACAAGAAAAAAAAATATGTTAAACATTCTGCCTGAAATTCCAGTGTGCGACCATTCTTTTTCAAGACATTTCATCATAACAAACGAGCCAACAGAGGGAGAAAATTGAATTAGAACTAAATTAAGATGAGAGAGAAAAGTAAATACAAAATGTTTGATAAGGACAAATACTATTGAAAGGAGGAAGGGAAAAAAGAAATTGATAATGGGTAATATTCTTAGGAAAAGGAAGAAAGGATTTGGGAAAAAAAAAGAACTTTTGATAATGGCTAATATCCTTAAGACAAGAGATGAATTTTGATAAAAAAATGGAAAAAGATTGAGTGAGAAATTATTAAAGAGAGAGAGAAAATTAAATTAGAAAAGATAAATTAAAATGAGAGAGAAAATAAGAAAAAAAAGATTGATAATGGCTATAATGGTTAAGACAATGAGGAAGGGACAAAAAAGTTTGATAATGTCTAATATGCTCAAAAGAATGAAGAAATGATTTGAAAGGAAAAAAGAAGTTTTGACTTTTAATAATGGCTAATATATATCCTTAAAAGGAGGAAAGAATCTCTACTATATTAAAAAGATTCACTCTATCATATTGTTATTCATTTATGGTTCTTTGTGGCAACATTGTAATAACTTTCAAGGGAGGCATAATTGTTAATGGTAATTTATATAATATTTGTTATGGCAAAGTTGTAATTTCATTTTTGTGATGGCAAAAATATAATTTTACATTTATTTTTTCTTTTTTTTTTTTGCTAGCAAAATGTTTTTTTCTCCTTTTTAATATTTTTATTAATCATGTCTTTCAATTGTAGGAATTGGTTCTCTCTACTTTATTTATATTAAAAGGATTCACTTTCTCATGTCATTATTCATTCATGGTTCTCCATGGCAATATTTTAATAACTTTCAAAAGGAGGCATAATTGTTACTAGAAATTTATATAATATTTGTTATGGCAAAGTTGTAATTTTATTATTTATATTAAAAAGATTCACTTTCTCATGTCACTATTCATTCATGGTTCTCCATGGCATTGTTGTAATAACTTTCAAAAGGAGGCATAATTGTTACTAGCAATTTATATAATATTTGTTATGAAAAAGTTGTAATTTTATTTTTATTATGGTAAAAATATAATTTTTCATTTATTTTTTTTCTTTTTTCCTTTGCTAGAAAAATAATTTTTTTCTCTCTTTTCCTATATATTTATTAATCATGTTTTTAAACTGTAAGAATTAATTCAAGTTTTTAATATTTGAGTTTTGAAGGGGAAAAATATTCAATCAAGTTAAAAGAATTAGTTTAATTTTTTAGGTTCAAATTTTTAAATTTCTAGAACCAAAAAAAAAAAAACCATTTGAGTGGATAATTTTACCTTTACTATAATTTTTCTCCTCCTTTTTCCTTCCTAAACAAAATTATGTGCTCTACTTCTCTATTAATCATGCCCTTTTCTCTTTTTTGGTCTTTTAAAATTTTTATTTGTGAAAAAAAATATCTAATTAGGTTAAGGATAGGAATACATTTAAAGTTTTTAGTTCAAATTTTTTTGCACTTTTAAGCTAAAAAAGTATTAAATTGAGCATTTAAAATCTTAAAGACTGAATGGCGTTTTTTGGTTTTTTTTTTAAATATTTTTTGTTAATTTACACTAAATTCAAAAATAAATTGATTTGTTAAATTGTATTGTGCCAATTTATACTAAATGTGAAAATAAATATGAAAGGTGAAAAATAATAAAAATAAAAATTTAAATTCACCAATATTACAATTATCTAAATTTGAATAACTATTAGATCATTCCATATTATATTTAAAATACTCATAAAAACAAAAAGAATAAAAAAGTTATTTTTAGGGGTAATTCAAATAATTTTTTTTTGTTCGTAACAAGAATGATATGCTATCTTTTTTTCTTCTTTGCTAATCATGTCTTTCAACATTCTCCTAAGGGTAGATATTGGTCTTTGAATTTTTTTAATTTTTAGACTTAAATTTTTGAACTTTGAGAGCAAAAAAAGCTATTCAATTTGGTATTGAAAATTATAAAACCTTATTAGAATTTAGATAGACGAGTTTTGGACTTTCAAGTTCGTGTTTCATTCTTTATATTATGATAACTGAAATTCAATTCAATAATAAATATGAAAAGGTGAACAAAAATAAATTTATAAGGTTTAGATTTGTCTAAATTATAATTTTTTAAGTTCAAATAGTTGTGAAATCATCTCAAATTATATTAAAATACTTACAACAATAAAAAGGAAACTTTTCAGGTAGGTTCATGTGTAAATTTTACACTTGAAGCAATCAAATTAGGTAAAGTACAAAAGAAAATTTACAAAATTCCCACCATATATTCACCAAACTCTATTGTTTTCCCAATTTTCTTTTCATTCTATAATTATTCTCATCCTAAAATTTTCAAAACAACAAAGAAACCAAATTCACACCTTTTTAGGTTTCAATTTATATAAAGAGAAACATAAATGTAAATACAATTTCTTTAAGTCCTTGCAAGATTATTGAATTTTTCAATAAACATTTATTACATATTATAAGTTTTATATTACCATAATATTGGGTAATGTACTCGTGCCTTGCAAAATTATTTACTAGTTTAAATGAAAAACAGAGATGGAAAGGATCAAATTAAGAATTAATTAAGAGATAGAAGATTAAATTAGAAAAAATAAATTAAAATGAGAGAACAAATAAAAAGATAAAGTAAAATATAGAAAACATATATAATTGGCATGACAATTAGGATCTCGTGTAAGAAGTGATGAAGAAAAAGGTGATATACATTACAAGAAATTTGGTGCATTGCTGACACTTATAATATGACGCATTAAAGGTTGTTGGCAAAAGCAATTTTCTGTAAATATTTCACCGACGGTCTTGAGAAATGTCAGGGTAAATTTTTTTCCCTGATGGATATAGTTAAAGAGTTGGTATCTTTGGCAGATTAAGATAGTACAATAATTTTCAAGTTTGTTTCTAGTGCTTTGGGATAAAATCGTCTCCATTGTTATGAAGCAAATGCAACCTTGCTAACACTTAAGCTTAAATGTCATTAATAATATTTATAATTATACTATACTAGTGATGAATCTTATCTGTCATTATAGTACCATTTTTGCTGACACTTATTTGTGTGAGCAAGGATCACCAAGGCTATGGACTTGGAGGAGAACAATATTGAGACGATGATCGTATGATTTCTATTGAACTGATTATAAATTGGTGGGACAAAATGATCCAAATTGGTAATGCAATGTTATATGGGCTGCTTGCAAAAGAGGCCATTTGTGGGCCGTCTTTGGAGGTTCAAGGGCTCGAGGCCAACCCATGAATGTAGGGTATTTTCATGACTAAACCATGAAAATAGAGCACGTCATGAAGTAGAGACAGAGAATTTCATGACTATGTCGTAAAGTTTCTAGCGAATCATGAAATTTGCTTCGAACCCATGAAATTGATGGATAGCAAATTTCATGGCTATGTCATAAAAATCCAGGCGAACCCATAAAATCTTAGTTGAACCTATGAAATTGAGGTACGAGGCTAGGCCACTTGGCTTGAATTTAGGTTAGCCCAGCTAGAAGTAAGGTTATTTTTATTTCTTTCCTTTTAGGATTAGGACCTTATGGGAGTATAAATACTCATTCTATTTCCACACATTTATTGACATTTACATACAAATTATATTAGCTTTGCTAATTCCTCTACATTTTGCAAGTGTGGCATGTTTGGATTCATTGGTTAATGAAGAACTGGTTTTCTTATCAAGGTATTTTTACTTTGTGATGATTATTGCTCTATTTTCAAGCCCTATTATCTACATTTCTAGTCTTTGATAGATTAGGGGTTCAGTAGGGAGGGAATTTTTCTAGCTTACTTTATGAATTCAAAGCGTGATGTTGGGGTTTCGGATCAATCTATGTCCTTGGGATTTTGCATCACTTATTCTGATAGCTGTCAATCTTTAGGCGTGTTTGACTTTGTTTAAGAATTGGTTGTTGTGATATTCTTTTGGTTATTATTCCCTCTTTAGTTTTCTAACAGGTTGTCATTGTATTGTACACATCACTATGTGCACTCAATTCTTTTGGTAGTATTGAAAACACTTTTATGTTACATTGTATCAGCTTAGCCTTTTTCTTGACTTATGTCACTTTTCTTTTCTCTTAGGTATTGCTATTTGGCCTTGTATCTTTACCTACCTTTATGGCTATAGATTCTCTAACCAATACTCAGCCTCAGCTTCACTTTTTTTTATGTTCAATAGCAGACTAAAGAAAGAAGTAGCCTAAAGCAAATCTTACATTCCAAAAGAGAAGGACCATTTTCCAGTAAATCTCACCCAAGCTAGCTTTGTAAATCATGGTTTTTATCTTGGTTTTATGGCTCATAATAGATGGATTCCTTTTGTAGATAACTTATTTGATAAAATGCTACTTAGATGGATTTCCTTTGAATGCTAGGTATTTTAAGGATAAAAGATAAAAGTATTGATCATTAGTCACCTTTCAAATCTATTATTGTTGCAAGCAACAATTAACTTTAATAATGGATATGCTCAAAAAAACTAATTTTTTAGGGGGAAAAAGGAAGAAGAAACAACACAATGGAGTCAAACTCCTGAACTTGATTAGCGTCTTGATATCGTTAAAACATCTAATGAAAAAGATACTTAATAAGCTTAAACATTGAAAAAGAGAGTTGTTCATAAGAACTAAAAAGCAATTGAAAAAATAGTTGTGGTTTGAAGGCTTTGGTGTGCTGACAAAACTAATTAAGGAAAAAAAGCAGCAGCAACACAAAAGACATGCTAAAAAACTATTCTAAAAAATAACTAAAAGAAAAAGAAAAGAAGAAGTAGCACAATATACGACTTCAAAAAATTTGAAGGGAAAAAAAAAAAGAAGTTGTGTTAAGAAAACTAATTATATAACACTATTCTAAAAAATTATTATTTAGAGAAGAAGAAGAAGAAGAATAAGACGAAGAAGTAGGGACGTGCTAAAAGAATAATCTACGCTAAAAAATTAATTAAGAAACAATAACAAGAAGACGAAGGAAATGCTAAAAAAATAATTAGGTTTCAAACAAGAAGAAATAACAAAAAGCATAAGGTGTGATAGAATCAAACTCATGACCTTTATTTGACATGTAGAATAATCATCCATGAAGCCAAATTGAATCATTTAGCCTAATTAGGGTGGAAATATATGTATAAAAAATTTTCTTGCAAAAGTAAATAAAAATTAAAAAAATTTGAAAAATGAAGAGTGACGACAGCTATCGTGCACCACCACCTTAGGTCCACCCTTGTATATATGTTAGCCCAACCTCATATAGCTATAATCCAATTTTCCTAACCTTTAGAGACATAAAAGACTTTGGTAATATTATGATAGATTAAATTGTAATGATTAATTAATAATATAATTATGATACAATGTGTTAGAAAAATTTAATAGCATTATTCATTATGAGAGAATCCAAATCCTACTTTTACTTCTCTATTCGCCATATATTATCCATATATGCAGCTTGTCTACTTGTAAAATACGAACGTGGTTACAAGTTCTGGCCATGCAAAATCCTAGAGCCATTAGTTCCACCATAAATTAAAACTTAGTTTACTATTTACTTTTTACTTGTTTATCTCTTCTTTGATGGTGCATTTTTCTTTTTCCTTTTGGCCTTGTGGTACTTAAAAAAGATACGAATTAGTTTTTTATAAGAAAAAAAGACAAAACCATTTTTGGTAAAAAATGTTACTAGCAGAAATACGCTTATTAAAGTAGACATCTATTAAAGTAATTAACTATGAATATATAGTAATGGATGTGACCTTGAGCATGCTCTTAAAAATATAAGGTAGAATATCATAGTTTCTTTTCTCATTCCTAATGATATATTCAATCTTCCTAATAATTGAATATATTGGATTTTATATATCTTTAGCCTGGAGGATATCTAGAACCATAAAAATTGAGAGGATACAAAGATGATATCACCTTTAAACACCATCAACATGCATGTTAAGTTCGATAGTATGACGAGAGATAAGTGGGATAGCTTTTTATTTTTCTTATCATCCATATGCATTCAATTAGCTTGTTATAATGTTGGCCACTTGCTCTATGTTCCATCTTGTGAGGCTTAACTGAGCACCAATAATGATATGTCAAATTTATTGCCAGTCAACTTGAGTCTTTTTCCTGGTGTAGATTTTCTTGATACAATGGATAAAACATGGATTTAGAAGCCCAAGACTAGCACTAAATATAAACAAGGGGTTATAAAGTTTATTTACCTTGCTTTTGAGAAAGTATCAAGTGATGGAACAATATTTTGTCCTTGTATTGATTGAGTTAATTATTTTTGGAGGACATGCGATAAGGTGACAAGTCATTTATTGTTTAGAGGTATATTATCTGGGTATACTAATTGGCTTTACCATGGAGAGTCAATTACATCTAGTGTTGGACCATCTGTTATTCATCAAGAAGCATCCTTTAACATGGCTTTTGATATTCACCACCTATTACGTGATGCAATTGCAATTCAAGACTTTGATGTGCAATCACCTAATCAAAATTGTGATAAGCATGGTATGAATCACGAGGATATGTTGCATGACAATGCAATAAGGTGTGTATCATGAGGATATGTTACATGATGATACTTATGTTGCTGGTGGGATTAAGAGATAGCTCAAATGGTTAAGATTATCTTCCCTAGGTGTGAGGTCTTGGGTTCAATCCCATGGAATTGGGGGCTTTAACCCAAAAAAAAAATGCTTATGTTGCTAGTGGTAATGAAGAAACCTCTGAATTTTACAAGTACATAGAAGATGGCAATCAAAGTTTATATCCAGATGGTAATGGTCTCTCAATGTTGTCTTTTATTGTCCAACTTTTGCAAATAAAATGCAGACATTAGAGGTCTAACAATTCAATGGATAAACTTGTGCAGTTACTCAAAGAAGCATTTCCACATGCAAAAATGCCTTCTTCATTCAAAGGAGCTGGAAAAATTACTAATGTATTATGCTTAAGCTATGAAAAGTATTGATGTATGTCCAAATAAGTGCATTTTGTATCAGGGTGAAAAGGCCAATGATGATTCATGCAGCATTTGCCATGCTTCTCGATGGAAATTTGTTGGACGTGAAAGCACTCAGGAAGGTTGTCAAAGTACAAGGAACCGAAAAAAGGTACTTGCCAAAATATTATGTTACTTTCTTTTAATACCCAGGGTTTAGAGGTTACATCTATCATCCATAACGTCCCTTTCTATGAGATGGAATGATGAAATGCACCAACAAGATGGATATTAAGGCATCTAGCAGATTCATTAGCATGGAGATTAGTTGATGATTGTTATCCAAATTTTGTAACTGATCCTCATAATATTAGGCTTGGTTTAACATCTAATGGTTCAATCCATTTGAAATAATGAATAATGCATACAGTATTTGGCCAGTTATATATATGCATATAATCTTCCACCATGGATATGCATGAACAAGAATCTTTGATTTTATTTATGATAATTACAGGTGAAAAGGGCTAGGAGATAACATTGATGTGTTTTTACAACTCCTAACAGCTGAGCTACTTCAATTTTAGAATGGGGTTGATACATATGATGGAGCCACTCAACAAACTTTCAAGATGCGGGCTATACTTATGTGGACAATTAATGATTTTTCTACTTATGCTTATTTATCTGGGTGGAGTACTAAAGGGAAAAAAAGGCTTCCCTATGTTGTGCAGATAAGACTGATTCAAGATGGTTATGTAAAGGAAAGAAACATTGTTACTTAGGGCATCTTCAGCGGTTAAGTCCATCACATCAATTTCGATCACAAGGACACTAATTTAGTGGTACCGCCGAAATGAGATCTCCACCTATTCCTTTGTTTGGTAGTGATGTATTATGGCAATTAAATGAATTGACTTCATATATGAGAAGTGACTTAATCATACTAATGGCGAAAATTCATAGAAAAGGAAAAGTATATTCTTTAAGTTGCCCTTGTAGGAGCATCAGATATTACGTGACAATCTAAATGTGATGCATACAGAAAAAATTTATGTGAAAATGTGATTGGAACATTGTTGAAAGTTGGCAAGACAAAGAAAGAAAATGAAAACTCACGAGAATACTTGGCTTTGATTGGTATAAAATCCCAACTACATCCTCAAATAGCTTCTAATGGGGAAAAGACCATGCCTCTTGCTTGCTATCACATGTCGAAAGATGAGAAAGATGTATTTCTTCAGATTTTAAAAGATGTTAAAGTTCTTGATTGTTGTTCTTCAAATATTTCAAAGGGTGTTGTTAATCTAAAGGATTAGAAGCTCCAATCTCTAAAAACTCATGATTTTCACATCATGATGCAAGATCTTCTACCAATTGCACTTTGAACATATATAATTGATAAAGTCACCAAAGTCGTAATGGAAAACACTAAATGTTGAAGAACTTAACCAATTGGAGTCTCATGCAACATTGACATAATGTTAGATGGAAAGAATTTTTTTCTCCTTTTTTTCACAATAATGGTCTATCTTGTAATACATATTATTGTAGAAGCAAAGTTGCTGAACCCGTATAGGATAGATGGATAGTCCCAATTGAGAGGTAATCATTTGTTCACTTAATATGACTTTTCATTGTTTTTTTTTCAGTGACAAATATTATGACTTGATTGACACATGATAGATGCTTAAAAGAGTTCAAGCAATATGTTGGCAACAAAGCGCAACAGAAAGGCTCAGTTTGTAAATGATACATTGCTAATGAGTGTTTGACATGTTGCTCTAGGTATCTTGATGGAGTTGACACAGTGTTTAATTGCCCACACCGAAATGCTGACGTAATAAGCCTTGAGGGAGAAAAATATTTATTTGAGTTTGCTGAAAGCTATTGGCGTCACTGAATTTAAATTACTAGATAAGAAAAATAGGTGGAAGTACATAGATATGTGTTGTTTCAACATGAAGAAGTGACCTAATTCCATGAGTAAGTTCAATTTTTTATTCACTTTGCAAATTATTCTATTATACCAATATTATTTATGCTAATGTTTTGTGTAGAGAATATAAGAGAATGATGAAACGAAAACTTCATCATAAAAGGCCAGCGCCATATGTTCTTCATAAGCTAATGTATGAGAAGCTTCATGATTTGTTTAAACAGCATGTAAGTGAGAAAAAATTTGATAATATATTATATAATTGTAATACTCATAGTTTATATTTGAATAATAGGTTTCTACATTAGTAGAAGCGTTGTATTTAAGACTATAAGGAACTTGCTACTGGACCTAATAAATATGCAAAAAGTTATGAAGGAATGATAATTAATAGCACCAAATTTTACACTAAAGAAAGGAACAAAGAGAAGAAAACACAATGGTTGTCAAGTCACAAACAACAAATTATGCATCTCGATATGATCAACACCCTATTGATGGTGATATAGATTTCTTTTGTGAGTTGATCAAAATAATTTAAGCTTGATTATTATGGATATTACAAGTATTATTTTGATTTGACAGGGCTGATGTGACAAAGGGTGTAAAGAACAATCAACTTAGGTTTTCATTGGTGAATTTCTCACGTTTGATGCATACAGAGGAGCGTATAAGTCATAACCTATTTATGCTATCCTCTTAAGCTCAACAAGTATTTTATGTGCAAGATCCTAAATGTCCAAAGTGACATATAGCCCTTAAAGTAACAGCAAGGAATGTATTTGATGTTGGTGATGAGAATTTTTTTCCAAGGATTAGCCCATGGTATCACTGAAAATGATCGTGAGTTTGATGATTCTAAATGGGTACAGACAGATATAAATGAAAATATTTATCTACATAATTAAAATATTTAAAGAGCAAGATAAAATATTTATAGCTTTAGTTAGCGTGGTTTTATTCATTATACATCTAATAATTTGTTTTTGTTTTCTTTCTTCTATCTTGCTGCTAATAGGTAAAGTCATGCTTAATTTGAATAATTTTTTTTTTCGCATTTTTGTCCTTACAGGGATAATAAGACGTTAAAATTTTTTTTTCATCTTTTTGCTAACAAGTGAAGTTATATTTTGAAAATCAAGTTTTTGCCTCTTGGAAAACATTTCTTTATTAAGCAACAGTGGGGTGGTTTTGTTCGTTTATACTTTTGAAGTGTTCTTGTGGTCTCATAACCAAAGTTGTGACATATGCTAACACTTGTAGGCATGGAAGCTTTAACCTTTATTTGTAACTCTCTTTTGGCTTTTAGTTGTAGTAAAGCATTAGAAAAGATGAATGTGCATTTTGCTTCAATATAGCTTGTTTAATGTTCTAGAATCTCTATACCAACTTTGCTTTTGCATCTCTTACTGCTTTAAAGGTTAGGTGAGACTCATGAGTACAAATTTGCATTCTATAGTTATGCTATTAAATTGCTCGTCACTTTATAGAATTTATTAATTTTTTGTATCTTTAAATTTTTAATTTTAAATATTTTATTCTATTTTATTTTATTTTTTGAAACACCCCACCCTTATGGATTCAAACTTAGGACCTCGTTCTTGAGGAAGATAACCGCTTGACCTATCCCTTGATCCGTAATTTTTAATCTTTTAATCACTTAATCTTTTAAGTTTTTAAATTGTTAAATTTTTAATTTTTTTACTTTTTAAAATTTTTTAAGTTTTGATTTAGATTAATTATTATATTTAATTTTTAATCACAAATGCATATATATAAACTAATGTTTATAAAATGCAGACTAAAGAAAAAAAAAACATAATTGATACTTTTTCAGAACTCCTTTGTCCACAACCAAACCCATTATACCTGCTCTTTTGCCAAATTAAACTTGCTCTTTTCTCTTAATTTTTCTATTGAACCTAAATCCATATAGGCTTTTCATCCTTAAACAGTTAAAAAAATGATGTTAATTGCTACAAGATAAAGAAAATAAAAAAAATAAAGAAATTCTTTCAAGGTGTCATGTGATGCTTTAGTCAAGTTCTATATTATAAAAAATTAGTGCACTCACGTCTGTGCTCTATGCAGTTTTATAATAGTTGATTGCAGAGTCACTTAACTATTTTAATATATAGTGTAGATTATTAGTCATGTTGTTTAAGTAGATTCAGTATAATAAATTTGATAAACTTCAATGATTGAGGGAGTCAAAATTAAATATTATATAATTGACTTAATAATGCCAAACCAAAAAATTTGATGCTAGTTATGTGTTGAATATATTGGATTAATTTACTTATGATTATTATATTTTGATAATGCGATAATTATGCTTTATTATCTAATTACAATTATTATTGGAGTATATTGCACGTAGTAGCATTCTTGAGCTAGAAATAAGGAGCATAACTCTTGAGGATTGAAGACCTTGAACTCCTCTTATAGCTTTAGTATAGTTCTTTTTTCTTATTCTTCGTTAAGTTGATCTGAGTGCATAAGTAATATCAGCTCAATATCTTATTGCATTGCATACACTTTTCATGCATCTTGCTTATAATTCTTGTTTTTCTATGCTTCATCATCTTTTCTCCTTAATACATGTTTATATGTCTTTTCTATCATCTTACTCTTATCTTTATAGGTATGCACTTGTTTACACTTGCATTCAAACAACTTTTCCTACAAAAAAAAATAGCTTTGAAGTCCATATTTTTGCACTATGGAGTTGCATGTACTATAGTATACACTATTGCATTGGCATTTGATACATTGATAGTTATATATGCTTGTATATACATATGTATTTGCATGGCTTTGTAGTAAAAGTGTATTATTTTAAGTACAAAGTTTGTATTATAAGTGTTCTTGATATAAGACTATTATCTTTTGGAAAATACCATTGCATGCAAAAGCCGTTCCCATGCGTAAAATCTGAAAAATCTTGGGTTTAAGATTGATTTGTCTCGCATTTAATGTTTGGAAGAGAAGTTGTTACTAGCATTTATTATTGATATGATCTCAGATAAATATCAATTGCCTTGAGCTGATAAATTGTGCAAAAAAAAAGTTGCCTACTATTGATTAGATGTAAAGTTATTTTTTGCAAAAAGTTAAGTTGCTTCTTCAGCTTTTTTTGCTAGTACCGGTTTACTCAGGCGGTCGATCAGCTCCGTGTGCTGGTAGAACCAGTGAGCAATTTAGCTTGACCAGCTGAGCCAGGAGGTCAACTGGTAAAGTGCTTCGGTATGTTTTTTTAGCTACTCGAAGTACCGGCCTACCTGGGGGGTCGACCGGTAGAGTGCTCCGGTAGCCCCTTTTTTAGTTATTTAATTTTTTTACCATTGGGAAACTTACTTTTTGGACTTATAAATATATGTTTTTCCTCCCAACTCTGATATAACTTGATTGAAACACATATACAAGCTCTCTAGCATTTAATATACTTTCTTTACTGCAATCTTGCTTCATTTATTTCATCTTCATTGATTACATATCATTGGTATTCATTGATCAAGTTTTTGAGCTCATAAATTGCTTATCTACTTAGAACAACATAAGAAGGTTTAAATGCCTTTGTACACTTGCTTGCAAGAAGTTCTTGTACTCCAAATTCTCTATTATTTAATTGGATGTGAATTTTTACTCTTAGGTGGCATAATTGTAAGGAACTCTCTATCAAAGAGTGAAAGGGTGAAATCCTCAAGTATTGAGTTAATACTTGTGGTCTTTGTGGTGAAGCAAGGGTTATGATCGTTGTTCTATGATTTTAAAATGTACTAAGCAAGAAGCCAATTCACTAGTAAAGTTCGCAAAACCCTAAGGGAAGACCTGAGGTAGTGGACTAGGCCCTTGAAAGTTCGAACCACTCTAAATTGCTATGTTTTTTACCCTAAACTCTTTACATTTCAAGTATATTTTCATATATTTTATGTGTTATTGCTTGGATTGTTTGTTAAGAGTTTTTTAAATACTTATTTGTGCCCTTAATCCAATTCACCCTTCCTCTTGGATTCATTCTCTGGGCAATATGTGGCATTAAAGCCTAGTATTGTACACGTTAATTACATCATTTGTGTGATTATTTGTATTTTTGTGTGTTTTTGACTTTACCATCTAGAGCTAAAGATCATGGCACATGGATTTCAAGAAGGTCCTTTCACCACTAAAGTCCCATATTTTGATGGAACCAACTATGCATTTTGGAAGGTTCAAATGAGAATATTTTTGCAAGCCAATGATTATGTCGCATGGAAAACCATAGTTAATGGACCTAAGATACCCTCCAATGAAGTAAATGGTGTAAAAGTCCCTAAGGCGGAAGAAGAATGGAATAAGGATGATATAAAATTAGTTGAAACAAATGTTAATGCCATTCACTACCTTTACCTTGCATTAGATCCCTCTAAATTCAACAAAATCAGATGCACTACGGTTAAGGAGATTTGGGATCGACTAGAGGTCACACATGAAGGCATTAATCAAGTTAAAGAAACTAAGATTAGCATGCTTGTGCATAAACATGGAATGTTCTTTATGCTTCTGGATGAAATTATTAAGCAAATGTTTTCAAAATTTATTGAAATTGTTAACTCCTTGAAGTCTCTTGGCAAAAACTATGAGAATGTCAAACTTGTAAGGAAGCTCTTGAGAAGCCTGTCAATGGCTTGGCTACCAAAGACTATGGCCATCAAGGAGTCCAAGGAACTCAACACCTTTTAATTGAGTGAACTTGTCGGATCACTCATGACTCATGAATTGGAGCTCAAGAAGCTAGAGAAACAACCAAAGGGCAACAAAACTATTGCTCTTAAGGCCACAGTACAAGAAGAATCAACAAGTGAAAGTGAGAGTGAAGATGATGATGAAATGGTCATGTTTTCCAAATTCAAGAGATTCATGAAAAAGGTAAGTAAAGGTGAGACTAGTAAAGAGTTAATTTGTTTTAAATGTAAGAAATTGGGACATGTCAAAGCCAAGTGTCCATTGAGAAAGAAGGATGTGAAAAAATTTAAAAAGAAAGCCTTGAAGGCTGCTTGAAGTGACTCGGATTCAAGTGATGAAGAAGAAGACTCCATTGAAGAAGAAGTTGCCAAACTATGTCTCATGGAAAATGAAGAAGATGAGGTATGTCCAAACTATGTCTCTTGTGATGAAAATAGTTTTTATGAAGAATTAGAGAAATGTATCATGAGATTCTTATAGAGTTCAAAAAGATGGTTAACAAAAACAAGAAGCTTAAGAAAAATGTTTTGTCTCTTGAAAATAAATTACATGATGTTTGCATGGAAAATAAGAGTTTGAAAAAGAATTTGGAAAAGAAGAAAACCAATGTTGATTTACAAAAGGAAAATGAAGATTTGAAAGCAAAGGTCAATGATTTAGAAATTGTGATTTTGAAATGAACAAATGGAATAAAAAATTTGAATGCCTTGCTTGGAAAACAACATTGTGTCTTTGATAAAGCTAGGATCGATTATGATTCCTCTTCAAAACAAAAGTCTTACAGGAAATTCTTTGAAAAGAAACCAAGATCTTCCAAGATTGATTCTCCAAAAGCTAAGAACGTTTTTCAAAAGAGGCATGATCATTACAAAAAGTATTTTGTAAAAGCATCTTCTTCAAGTGCTCCTAAGGTTACATGCAACTATTGTTGTAGAAATGGACATGCTTCACATAAATGCTTTATTAGAAGATATGATGGGAAAAAATACAACTTAATGTGGGTTCCTAAGGGAAATAGAATTAATTTTCAAGGATCCAACAAGCCTTGAGTACCAAGTCATGTTTGATTTAATTGTGTAGATTTGCCTTGCATCCTCCAGAGATAGTGAAAAATGGTTCTAAGAAAGTAGACACTTAAGGTACATGACGGGTGACAAATCAAAATTCTTGTCACTTAAGGAAAAGAATGGAGGATTTGTTACATTCGGAGATAACTCCAAAGAAAGAATCATTAGCATTAAAGATGTTGGTAACAAGTCTAAATTATGTATTAAGAATGTTTTCCTTGTAGATCGTTTGAAACACAACTTGCTTAGTATTAGTCAACTATGTGATAAAGGTTTATTTGTTAATTTTAAAGCTTCTTCATGTGAACTAGTTGATAAATGTGGTAATATTGTGTTTATTGGTATGAGGCATGGTAATGTGTATAAATTTGATTTTGATGTTTTGGATGATCAAAATGTTAAATGCTTAAATACTATGAATAAGAATACATGGCTTTGGCGTAGGAGACTAGGTCATGCTAATGTGGAGTCTATAAACAAACTTGTTCGTCTTGATCTTGTTAATGGCTTGCCTAATGCCAAATATGTTAGTAACAATGTGTGTCGTACATGAAAACTTGATAAGCAAGCTAGGGAATCTTTCAAAAGCAAGAATGTGATTTCAACCTCTAGATTATTAGAACTTTTGCATATGGACTTGTTTGGACCCAATAGTGCTGCTGCTTGGGAGGTAAATTGTATGCCTTTGTGATTCTTAATGATTTCTCTAGAATTACTTTGGTAATTTTTCTTGCACATAAAAATGACACGCCAAATGAGTTTATAAAGTTTTGTAAATATGTTCAAAATGGAAAAGGTTATTTGATTTCTACCATAAGAAGTGATAGAAGTACCAAATTTACAAACCAAACTTTGAAATCTTTTTGTGATGAAAATGGTATCTCTCACAACTTTTTGGCACTAAGAACACCACAACTCGTTCTTTAAAAGAAATGGCAAGAACTATGCTTTGTGGAAACAACTTGCCCAGCTATTTTTGGACTGAGTCCATCAATATCGCATGTTATGTGATCAATTGTTGCATCATTTGAAAAGGTCTTGACAAAACCCCTTATGAACTTTGGAAAGAGAGAAAACCAAATATTTCATATTTCAAAGCTTTTGGATGTGCATGTTATATTTTGAATGAAAAAGACAATCTTGGAAAATTTGATGCAAAATCTAATGATGGCATGTTTCTTGGTTATTCTTCATCTAGTGAGGCATATAGGGTTTATAATAAAAGAGCCATAGTCGTTGAAGAGACTATCAATGTGAAATTTGATGAAGGTTGTGCCAATTCTAAGAATGATGACGTTGATATTGTTACTATTCCAAAGAATTTGAGCAATCTTGACCTAGATAAAGGAAATGAATCTAATGATGCATGTCATAAGGGAAAAAAATGAGCATGTTGATGTGCAATATGATGATCAAAACATGGTACATGATAAGCATGATAACTTGCTGAAAACTTATAAATTTGTTGGTTATTATCCCCCTTCCCAAATCATTGCTGAACCCTTAAAGGTGTTAAAACTATATCTTCTTTGAAAAATGTATATAATCATCTTGCTTTCTTGTCTCAAGTTGAACCTAAAAATGTGCATAATGCTTTACTTGATGATAGTTGGATAAGTGCCATGCAGAAGAAACTTAATCAATTTGAAAGGAACAATGTGTGGAAACTTGTTGAGAAGCCTAGAAATTAATATATAATTGGAACTAAATGGGTTTTTAGAAACAAGTTAGATGAATCCAACATAATTAGAAACAAGGCTAGATTAGTTACACAAGGTTATAAGCAAGAAAGATATTGATTATGATGAAACCTTTGCTCTCGTTGCTAGACTTGAATCAATTAGAATATTACTTGCATTTGCATGCTTTATGAACTTCAAATTGTATCAAATGGACGTGAATAGTGCTTTCTTGAATGACTATATTGATGAACAAGTGTATATGGATCAACCTCCAGGTTTTGAGGACCCTATCTATCTTAACCATGTTTTTAAGTCTAAAAAAGTATTCTACTAAAGCAAGCACCTGGTGCATGGTATGAGAGACTAAGTAGATTTTTTGTTAAAAATGGCTTCACAAGAGGTAAACTTGACTCAACTTTATTTGTAAAGTATGATGGTAAAGATACACTAGATGTACAAATATATATTGATGATATTATCTTTGGTGCCATTAATGAATCTCTTTGTGAGAGCTTTTCTAAATGCATGCATAGTGAATTTGAAATGAGCATAATGAGGGAGCTCACATTCTTCCTGGGACTTCAAATCAAATAAACAAAGAAAGGAATTTTCATCAACCAAGATAAGTACACAAAAGAACTACTCAAGAAGTTTGGATTTGATGGAGCAAAAGAGATTGAAACTCCAATGAGCATCTCCACTAAGCTTGATAAATACAAAAATGGTAAGCTGGTGATGAAAAGAGGTATAGAGATATGATCGGAAGCTTACTTTACTTAACAGCCTGTAGACTTGGTATTATGTTTGCTGTGTGCTTATGTGCTCATTTTCAATCTTATCCTAAGGAGTCTCATTTACTTGCTGTTAAAAGGATTTTTAGATACCTTAAAGGAATACAAGAACTAGGGCTTTGGTATCCTAAAGGAACTAATTTTGAACTAGTAGGTTATTCCAATATTGATTTTGCCGGTTGTAAAACTGATAGAAAAAGCAATAATGGAACTTGTCATTTTCTTAGTAATTGCTTAGTTTCATGGTCAAGTAGAAAGCAAAATAGTGTAGTACTTTCAATAGTCAAAGCGGAGTATATTGTGGTAGGAAGTTGTGTTGCATAAGTTCTTTGGACGAAACAAACCTCGCTTGACTTTGGTGTTATATTTGAGCATGTTCCTATTATGTGTGATAATACAAGTGCAATTAATCTCACTAAGAACCTAATTTAGCACTCTAGAGCAAAACTCATAGAGATTAGACATCATTTTATTTGTGATCATGTGCAAAAAGATGATATTGTGTTTAATTTTGTTGACTTTCTACATCAACTTGCTAATATTTTCACCAAGCCATCGCATAAAAACTAGTTTTTAAGCATTAAAAGGAAGTTGGGTAGGCTAAAACTATAAAACATTCATTTTTTCCACAAAAACCCTGTACCAAACAACTATACTGGTATACTGGTTGTGTCGACTGGTAGTCATTTATCGCTACTAGTTCTACCGACTGACTATACCAGAAGACAACCCCTAGGTACCGGTTGACAGGTAGTCATGTTTCAGACTTTAAAAGGTAAAGCTCAAGTGGTTGAAACTCATTTTAACTCAACTTCTTCAAAAAACTCTTCATCTTCTCTCATATTTTCTCTCTATAATACTTTCTCAAACACATTTTTCTCTCAAATCTCTCACTCCAAATCATTATCCACTTCATTTTTTTCCTTTAACATCCAAACCCTAGTTTTCTTTCAAAAATCTTCTCTTTCTCATGGCAAACACAAGAAGTAAAGGAAAGGATCATGCTTGTAGTTCCAAAGGCAAGAACATTGCAAGTTCTTCAAGGAAGACAAGGGGTTCAAGGAGGCAACCATCACCTGAAGCCCAAGCATTTTCACCTCCAAAGGAAAGGGATTACTCTGGGAAGAAAATATGGCCAGGTAAATGTCTTATTCAAAATGAACTTCAAAACTTGAACATGATTGAGTATTGTACTATCAATGGCTGGATGAATTTCATGAGTACTAGAGAACCCTTTATCCTCAACTTATTCGTGAGTTCTACAAGAATTTAGATTGGAATAATCTTTACGGTAGAGTTTGGTCAGTTGTTAGAGGGGTTGACATTGAGATTATTGAGGAATATATTTGGAATGTCAATATTCCCTTGCATAATAGTCAGTACCCCATTTTTGCTTTTAGGAAATTTCCCCAATTTCTTGATAATATTCGTGAAACGGACATTTATGGTTTTTTGCTAGAATATGACCTCAATATCTTGAGTTTCCTCCCTTAAGTAAAGTCCGTCTAGTTTACTAGGCACTTATTTAGATGTTCAAGCACAATATGGTGCCTAAAGACACTCATGATAGGAAATCTACAAGTCCTAGGCATATTGTTTGTATTTGCTCCACTATAATTATAGGGTTAATCTCCCAGAGGCAATTCTAGCTTATGTAAAGAATGTGGTCCTTAGGAATACCGTACTTGGATATAGAATGACGTTAACAAGGATATATAAGGTTAAGGGAGTTGGTCTTGCTAATATTCCAAATAATTCTTTCAATCACATATGGAATCTTGATCTACAATGTCTTAAGAGGATCGAATTGTTCTGTTAGAGCTTAGAATTTTTTTCGAAGAATTGCATGACTTTAAAGCTTTGCCTCAAAATGTGAGGAGTCTCATCATTCAAAGCATTGTAAACAAAACGACATTTGATTTCCCACATGAAGATAAAAAACAGTAATAGCTTGACTTAGGTGGTCATGATAGGGATGGAGATGATGATGCTAATGATGATGAGGAAATGGAAGATGTGGAAGAAAAAGAAGAAGTAGAAGAAGTAGAAGAAGAAGAAGAAAAGGCTCAGGAGGAATACAATGAAGAACAAGGGTAATACTATGAGCTAAGGTCCAAAAATGAAAATAATGAACTTATGCAACGACTTTTTGGAAAGGTTGATTCCATTGGAGAGAAGGTTGATAGGTTAGTTACTACCATAGGGGATCAACATACGACTCTGAAGAACCTTGCTACAATTGTTGGGGATTAAAGCCAAATCATGGCTCGCCTAGCTCGGGATGTCAAGTTAATGAAGCTCCGCATGGGTTTTCCCAATGATGATAAAGCCGGTCCAAGCCATTAGCCTCTATTTCCTTTTCTAGTTTTCATAATCCCACTCCCTAGGATGTTTTTCCAAAAATTTCATTTTCATTCCATTTACTTTTACGGGTACTTTTTAGTTTGTTTAATGAATTTTGTTGGTTATTGTCTAAACTTGTTCTTATACTTGTATATACTTGCATACTTGTATGAGAAACAACTGATGATACCTCCTAGTATTGATGGTTCAATGCTTATTGACCCCTTCTATATGGTTCAAACATCTTCTTTATAATCATTTTTTATAATGCCAAAGGGGAAGAAAGGGTATTTTTCTTAAGTTTTTGATTATTGTATAGTTATGTATGCTCATACTAATGCTCTTATGATTCTTATACGCTCATACTATCTCTATGAGAGGGAGTTTTGAAGTTAGGGGAAGCTTCCTTCTTATATTCCACCTTTGACAATTTTGTCATCATCAAAAAGTAGGAGAATGTTGAATATATTGGATTAATTTACTTATGATTATTGTATTTTGATGATGTCATAATTGTGCTTTATTATCTTATTGCTACTATTATTGCAATATATTGCTCATAGTAGCACACTTGAGCAAGAAATGAGAAGGAGCATAACTCTTTAAGATTGAAGACCTTGACGTTCTCTTAAAGCTTTATAGTGTGTTTGGAATGATCTTATTTTAAGATGCTTATCCTATTGAAATTTAGAGAAATCTTATAAGATTTAATATATCTTATCACATGCACCATGCATTCTATAGTTGTAAAAAATAAGATAGGATGTGTTGCTTATTTCTTATAAGATAAAAAGTCTAGTTTTGTTTTGAGTTTTGATAGAATGCATGATAAGATTTCTTAAATCTTATAAGATATTCCCTCATTTTAATAGGATAAGTATCTTAAAATAAGACTATAACAAATAGAGCATTAGTATAGTTCTTTTTTCTTATTCCTTGTTAAGTTGATCTTAGTGTATAAGCAAGTAATATGAGCTCAATAACTTATTGCATTGCAAGCATTTTTCATGCATCCTGCTTATAATTCTTGTTTTCTTTGCTTGATCATCTTTTCTCCTTAATACGTGTTTATATGTATTTTCTATCATCTGACTCTTATCTTAATAGTTATGCACTTGTTTACACTTGCATTCAAACAAATTTTCCTGCAGAACATATAGCTTTGAAGTCCATATTTTTGCACTATGGAGCTGCATGTACTATATTATACACTACTGCATTGGTATTTGATATCTTGATAGTTATATGTCCTTGTATATACGTATGTATATGCATGGCTTTGCAGTAAAAGTGCATTATTTTAAGTATAGAGTTTGTGTTATAAATACGTAAGTGTTCTTGTATAAGACTATTACCTTTTGGAAAATACCATTGCATGCAAAAGCCTTTCCTATGCATAAAATTTGAAAAATCTTAGGTTTAATATTGATTTGTCTTGCATTTAATGTTTGGAAGATAAGTTGGTACTAACATTTATTATTGATATGATCTTAGATGAATAGTAGCTATCTTGAGCTGATAAATTGTGCAGAAAAATGTTGCCTACTACCAATTAGATGTAAAGTTATTTTTTGGCAAAAAGTTAAGTTGCTTTTTCAGTTTTTTTTGCCAATACCAGCCTACTCAGGTGGTTGACCAACTTTCTATGCTAGTAGAACCAGTGAGCAATTTTGCTCTACTAGCTGAGTTAGGCAGTCGACTGATAGGGTGCTCTAGTAATTTTTTTTCAGCTACTGGAAGTATCGGCCTACCTAGGGGATTGACCGATAGAGTGCTTCGATAGCCCTTTTTTGAGCTCTTTAATTTAGACCGTTGGGAGACTTGATTTTTGGAATTATAAATATATGTTTCTCCTTCCAACTCTGATATAACTTGATCAAAACCTATCTACAAGCTCTTTAGCATTCAATATACCTTTATTACTGGAATTTTGCTTTATTTATTTCATCTTCATTGATTGCGTATCATTGGCATTCATTGATCAAGTCTTTGAGCTCATAAATAGCTTATCTACTTAGAGCAACATAGTAGGGTTTAAATATCTTTGTACACTTGTTCACAAGAAGTTCTTATACTCCAAATTCCTTAATATTTCATTGGGTGTGAATTTTTACTCTTGGATAGTGTAGTTGTGAGGAATTTTCTATCAAAGAGTAAAAGGGTGAAATCCTTAAGTATTGGGTTAATACTTGTGGTCCTTGTAGTGAAGTAAGAGTTTGATTGTTGTTACACACTTCTACAACGTACTAAGTAAGAAGCCAATTCACTAGTAAAGTTTGCAAAACCCTAAGAAAAGACCTTAGGTAGTGGACTAGGCTCTCAGGAGTTCGAATTTATCTAAATCACTGCATTTAATCTTCTTGCCCTAAACTCTTTACATTTCAAGTATATTTTTTATATATTGTATTTGTTATTGCTTGGATTGTTTGTTAAGAGTTTTTAAGTACTTATTTGTACCATTAATCCAGTTCATCCCCTCTTAGATTCATTCTTTGGGCAACATTATCCATGACTCTTTCTTCGTTTCATGTATAAAAGGTAATAAGTAATGCTTATTCATAAGTATGGAAGTAATAT
This sequence comes from Cordia subcordata, assembly GCA_028554755.1. Classification (NCBI taxonomy): domain Eukaryota; kingdom Viridiplantae; phylum Streptophyta; class Magnoliopsida; order Boraginales; family Cordiaceae; genus Cordia; species Cordia subcordata. The sequence goes on from JAPTOF010000008.1 coordinate 14,965,853, forward strand.
TTACCATAAGATAGAGATCGAAATGTACCAACAAACAATTGAGAGTTATGGATATTATGTGCGATCTAATGATATAACTCACAAATTAATTATAAAATAAATAATTATACATAAATATTTTACTTTATTTTTAATTTCGCGGCCCACAGACATTGATATAAGAAATTAAGACACTCATTATTACATTTTATTTGCATATTTAAAAAATACTTGACTTTTTGGCCTTATTCCAAAAAAAAATATGCTAATTAAATATAAACGAGAATTTTAGATATAAAATGTATTTCTCATATATATATATATATATATTGGAATAGTGAAATATAAGCAATTGCAATATTTTCAGATGATTCTCTCCTATCTTGATGTAGGTGAAAATTCGATGATTGCAACTTAAAAATAGGAAAGGAAATCAAATTGTCAAATTGAAAATACAACTAAAATCTCATGGTTGAATCAACACTAAAAAAGAATTTAAATCATTATACAAAAATTACAGCCAATTTTCATGATTTGCCGCCTATATTTTATAGATGAAATATGATGTACCAAGAAAAGATATAAAAACAAGTTAAATTTGTCAATAGCTCAACTGAAGTAATATAATGGATAACTTATGATGAGGAGCATAACAGTTTCGCTATTATTTTGCCATATATTAATTTATTCTGTTGTACCAAATACAGCTAGATAGCACATATTTTTAGCAATTTTGGATTCTTTCAATCTCGTAAATCTTTTGTATTTAAGCTGCAGTTTGTAATGTAGTGAAAAACAACTTCAATTGCATGTCTGCCTGTTATAAAATTATCACCAAGAAAAAAGAATTTAATTTTTCACAAAAAATACAACTAAATTAGAACGATTTCCTACCAATGTTTTAGAGATGAAACATTGTTTTTTGCGAAAAACTATAAAAGGAAGCTAAAGTAATTTAAAATTAAAAAAGAATTGAAATTATTTGCATAAATTATCAAAGATAGTGTCTTTCTTCATGATATTTTGCCGATATTTTGTGGATGAAATATATTTTTCAGGAAAAAATATAAAATAAAATATCACACCAAAAAAGATATTGAATTTTCCATGCTTTGGCAGCTAAGTTTTAGTATAAGCTTTATTAGTTCTTTTTTTTTTTTCTTTGACAACATAAATCTTGAATCTTTTAAAAATCTTTTTTTTACGATATTTTTTTAGGAGGAAGAAAATCTAATAAAAGGAGCACGGCAATTGATCACCCGGTGGGGCTCGACTACCGGCAGAGTATGACCACTAATTTGTAAACCCCGGGAGCAATGACCAGCCTCATGACCACTGCACCAGGTAAGTCAGGGCATTCACCCGGAGTAGGGACAAGGTTTGAAGTTGGGTCATGTACTCATGTTTGTTTCTTACTCTTCCCACTGTGGTAGCCTTTCATCAAGCATATTTTACTTATTTAGCTAGTTAATTAACTATTCATTAACAGCAAAAATATAGCAACTACTAGCTACCCAAATAGCTAACAACTACTCAGACAACTATAATCTACTCTAATAACTGATTTTGTTGAACAAGCCTTTATAAGAGCTATGCCTGATCAACACTCCATTAGTTTCACTGTGGGGTTATTATCGGTCAAATACCCGTTGATTTCTTGTTAAAATCATGCCTACTACCATCCATTCTCAAATTAGCTTTGCAATTCAAAATCGATTTAGTTGCACTTCACGTCTTTTTTGCTTCATATGCTGATTCACATGGGTTTGGTCCTGAACTGGACAGAATAATTTAACGATTTTAAGATATATAAATTACTTGACATTTAAGATTCACTTTTAAATTTTCAAAATTTGATACCAAAAGCTATTGAATTACTTTTCGATTAATCCTTAATCCTCTAAGCGAGATTCCTGTATAAAATTACTCATGTAATTATTAGATATCTAATTAGATAATTCGTATATTATTTATAAAATAAAATAATTGAAATAAATATTTATTTTATTTTAAATTTCGTGCATGAAAGACTTTGACATAAATTTTTTTTAAGACATCCATTATTACATTTTATTTGCATATTTAAAGAATACTTGACTCTTTGGTCTTATTCGCATATTTAAAGAATACTTAATTCTTTGGTCTTATTCAACAAAAAGTGCAAAACACAAGGGAGAGAGAATTTTAGACATGCATGTCTATGTAGCTGCAATACTTTCTTTGATGATCTCCTATGTTGTAGCTAAAAATTTGATTATTGCAGCCTAATTTTTAGAGATTGAGGTTATCTTTTAATTGTCAAAGACATACCCAAAAGTAGATCTTCAATCATCTAGCATCTAAGATAGTCAAATGTAGAATATCCAACCAATTTTATATAATCTACTTTATAGCAAACAAACGTATAATTTTTGGTCTTATTACCTGATTAGCATCAACCCAATAATCCATTTCAAGATTTAGTATCAACCAAAACTCCTATTACAAAAGTGATATCAAATGTAATGCATACTAGATCATACAACAGGCTCTCAACAGTCCAAGCACAAGGTATATCTTTCATAGAATCCCTCTCTAAATCATTTTGAGTATATTGCTTCAATTTGAGTTAATAACCTTTTACAACAAATCCAAACAAGACTTACAATCCTTCACACCAAAAAGGTTCTGAAACTTCATCAATGTAAGATTTTAGTAAAAGATTCAAAAATTCTAAGAGACCTATTTCAACAAAACTTAGTACCAAGAACAAAAGAAGCATTCTCAAGATCTTTCATATCGAAAGCCTTAAGTAAAATATTGTTTAGGCTCATGGAGCATACCCAAGTCATATATAACTAGGAAAATATCATCAACATGCAATATTAGGAAGACAAATTTACTCGCACTGATCTTAAAGTATATACATGAATCAACTCTATTGTCCTCAAAATAATAAGTTATCATTTCATCAAACTTCAAATATTCATTACCTAGAGGCCTTATTCAAAACCATAAATGGATTTTATAAGTCTACAAGCCATATTATCCTTATCAGTAATAGTAAACCCTCATGCTATTTCATGTAAACTTATAGATATATATCACTATTGAGGAAAACTATTTTCACATCCATAGGAGCCATTAATAGCTCAAAGAATATGTTATAGAAACATATGAAAAAGATTTCATTGTAATCATACCTTTTCTTTGGGTAAAGCCTTTTGTAACTAATCTCACCTTTGGCCTTTCAATCTTCTCTAGGGGATCTCTGTTGGTCTTGAAGACCTATTTGCAACCAATAAGATTACCTCCTTTAAGAAGATCAACAACTTCCCAAATTTATTTTCATCATAGGTTGTATCTCATCTCTCATAGCATTCAAGTACATGAGATAATCATTATAGATGGAATATCTTCTTTCTCTAATAAATCTTTTAAATGTTGTTTATCATTAATCTCATAAGGTTGAGAGATCTCAACATGTAGAGGTACCCACTAATATCTTGTCTCTCAATGTAAGTAGAGTACCGACATGACTACTTATTAGTACTGGAATGAGACAATTTCTCTATCATTATTCTCAGTAGTAGATTGAGGATATACAACATTACCAATATCCAATTCTAAGAATTTGGGTATTTGAGATTTGACAATCTTAGAAACACATGTAGAATAGTAAAACCTATATCATCTAAAATGAGCCAAATACCCAATAAAACAACGAATAATCTTAGGGCTAGTGGTTTTCTTATTTGAAAATCCTTACCTAAGCAGGACAACCCCAACTCGAAAATCGATCAAATTAGGTTTTCTCCCTAACCAAAATTCAAAAAAAGAGCCTTAAGGACAAACTTGTTGAGAACATGGTTAAGTATTTAACAAGTCATTTTAATGGCTTCACTGCAAAGGTACTCTAGTCGGTCAGTAATACACATCATGCTTCTTAGAATATCCGTAAAGGTGCATTTTCACCTTTCAATCACACCATTTTACTCAGGGATACTAGACATATATAGTATATTGGGCAATAATCTCATAATTCTATAAGTACTTGGGGAACGACCCTATATGTTGTATAGATATCCAAGCCTACGATAGTACTCACCTCTTCTATTAGATCCAACAATTTTGATAACCTTCCCAAGTTGTTTTTGTACCTTTGTCTTAAGAATTTTAAATTTCTCAATAGCATCAAATTTCTCTTTAATGAGATAAAGGTATCTATAACAAGAAAAATCATCAATAAATGTAACAAAATATTTATTACCAAACAATATAACAGAATAAGGTCCAGTAGTATCTATGTTTATCACTTATAAAAGGAAAAACTGCAGGTAGCATATTTCTTTTAACTTTAGTGCGCTTACCCCTTATCCATGCAATATAAGTTTCAAGATCATCAAAAATTCAGAGAAGGTAAAATCTCACTGTTAATGAGTCTTGCAACTCTTTCCCTAGAAATATGACCTAACCTTTTATTGCATAGCAAATAAAAATTTCTTTACTTAAACTCCTTTTAGAAGCAAAATTTTCTATATCAAAAGAGTCACGAGAACTTCCTAGGAATAAACACAATTGGTTTAAATCATTTGATAAAACACATTCACCAACAATTCTGGAATTGAAAAACAATTATACTTGGTCATTTCTAAAGTGAAAATCATAACCAATCTTGTCCAAAAATGAAATAGAAATCAAGTTCCATCTAAAACATGATATCTAGAAAACATTTTCTAAAATAAGTTTAAAAGTAATTTTTATATACAGACTAACAGTCCAAATGTAAGACTCTAATCCACTTGCCTCTCATCTATTTTTCTTTAACCAAAATTGAACTTGTGTAATGAGCTCTTTTATAACCCTTTCTTGCAAAAGTAAAAGTTCTTATTAAACTTAGTGATAGTAGATTTGGGACCTCCTACATTGTAATTTTAATCTACAATTTAGATCTGACCTTTACCATCTTTTTTAAAACTATAACCTCTCTTAGAAACATGACCCTTAGAATTCAAGGTACTAACATTATAAGAATAGGGCTTAAGATTGGAAACAAACTATACAACCTTTGGGTTTTTTCCCTTAATTTTGTTTTCCTCAGTAATATAATGGGTAATTTTTGGTTATCAATATTCCAAGATTCCTTGGTATTTCTCTTCTATAGCTATTAAGAGTTCTTTTACATTCATAGTTCAAGACAAGCCATTCACTAAATAATCAGTTATGGTCTCTTCATAGTCATTAAGCAAGACAGATAGAAATCTCCTATTGCCGATTATATTTCCCTTTCTTTATCACCAATTTTTATCAACTAAAGTTGTATGTGTATCGAATGTAATGTCAAGTCAGTATTGACTATACTCAGATAAAACCCAATATCTGCTTTTGCTTCATAATGGTTTATCCATTCAAGATATCTAACTAATGATTGTACAAAGCCAAGGAAACAATCCAAGAAAAGAATGAAATATTAATAAACATTATGCATACGTGATATATTACAAGAGTAAGCATTATAAACAAAAGAGTCCAAACACATCATTGTCATATCTGCCTTTGGGCAAATAATTCAACATATAAATAGGCATTCTTTTAACACAAAATAATACATATAAGATCACTCCACTGAAAGAAAAGTCAACCACCTTTGGGCAATTGAACTCCCTAATAGCATTGTAATCCTGGTCTATACTTTATGTTTATGTTACTGGACTAAAGCCATATAATGATCTCCTTTGGGAGAACATTGCACACTTTAGCATAGTAGTTTCCCAACAAAATGAGAAAAGCCATAGATTTAATTGAACAAATCACTTTGGAAATTTTGCCTACTTAAATCTATGCTGTCAACTCATTGGGAAAAATTAATGCTTAACTTTAACCGCAAAATGCTATGTATGCAATTGACAACACAGTATGAAACAATTCAATATGACGTGTCTCAGTGATCAATTTAAAATTGCATTCTTCAACAAATTTCACGAACAAATATGAATAATCTAACAATAGGAGATATATAAAACTTCAAATTGAATAAAGAAAATAAATGTGTTTTGTTAAACTTAGAGGACCAATAAATTCAAACTTTGAGGTCAAATCTTAATTTATAAATCATAAATAGAAGTTGCCATGGAAAGAAATATAAAAAAATTATTTTAATTCCATGACAACAATGTGACACCATAATTATTAAATAGTAAGTCAATATTGTAATTATTAAAGAGAAGAGAAAAACTCCATGATCGCAAACAAAATGGTGTTACTTCATTTAAAAATTAATTCATTGCCTAATCAAGATGTGTCCACCTAATCTATCTCCAAAATTAATAACCCATTAAGGGTTACTAGACGAGTACATGACTATATGACCTTTACAGTAACCACATGTTAGTCATTAAAAAAAAAACCAACAAACCAAATATCAACATAATAGTTATTTTTATTATTTTTATCACATCATTCTGAAATGAATTTTTCCAGTGATATTTTATTTAAATATGTCATCAGGATTCTACCTAACTATATGGCAAACCAAAAGCAAATAGAACTCCCATTGGGTTCAGTGGTAAAGGACTTGGCATTAAAGTCCTTAACTAATTACAACTCTAGAGTTTAAACCTATTTTGCCTCATACTTTTTCTCTCTTATTTTTGTTAATAATTATTAATGCTCAACGAAATCTATATCTAGGGATAAAGCTTTGTTGACCGAACCCAATAGACCTACCACATTTTTTTTCTCTTTTTGTTTAATTACATGACAAATATACAGTAAAAGGGGAAAAAATTTAAAAAACAACTTTTCATATTGTGTGACACTAGATTACCAATGTAAGATGAACCGACAAAGATAAGATGAACGCGACTATCTTTTCACAAAATATTATTGTTGATCACAAATTCATGAAGTCCTCAGAAAGAAAAAATTAGTTTCAGATCAATTCAGTAGTTTCAAAAATTGATGTCCACAAGATTGATAACAATAAATAAAGCATTTAAATTGCTTGATTTAAATGAGGCATGAGAAGAACAATATTTAGGACATATGTCAATTTAGGACATATAAATAGAACGAGCAAAGAAAGCTTTATAAAAGCCCTAAATCAATTTTATGAAACAATAATTTAGTAATCACAAAATAAATCAAGAACTCTCGTAATCTTTATACTCAAACAAGTATTTTGATTTTTTTTTTCTTAAACAAACACATGTAAATCCATGTATAAGTAGCTCTGATATCACATGTAAGCGCAATATAGGATCGTATACATGAATTTACAATATAAAATTTAAAGACATAATTGATAGCGGAAGCACGTATTTGTTTAAGCCATTATTGTTAAAGAATTGTTGTTGAAGAAATAACTGTCACCCAATCTAGGCTTAGATCTTCCTCTCCCTACTCTATTCAATATTAACAGATGCTTATGAGAACAACTGTTAGGTTAAAAGTAGAAGAGGGGACCTAACCCTATTTATAATAAATTCTCACAGTCCTACTCATAAAAGGATTTATCAGAATATATGGACCTACGCACAAAAGAACCGTATGTATTTATGAGATGGGCTGAAACCAATATGATCACAAAGCCCAACTTGTAAACTAGATATTCAACCTATTTTACAAAACCAAAAATAATTAACGATAAGCCACTTCAAAGAGAAATTTTCCAACAGATTAGACAAAAAGGGTTAAACTTTAAACACTTAGAGTATTCAATTATAAAATAAAAGCCTATTACCTAATACCTATGAATGCTAAATGTCAAAACTACATAGTATTCAATATTTTGGTTATTTCGATTCTAAACTAAAATTTTAGAATAGGAACCAGAACCAAAACCGAAAATCGATTTTTTTTAAAAAAAGTAACTGAAACCAAAACCGAACTGAAATATCAAAATAACTGAACTGAAATAATACTTCGAGTTGGTTTCGGTTCAGTTAACCCGAATTATGCTCAGCCCTACTTTTGGCCTTATATTATGAGTTTTTAGACTTTCTATTTGTTTAAAATTATTTTAATTGTTCAGGTTATACTTTTCATGAAATTCTCGATTATTTCAATTGAACATCACACGCTCAACTTTATCACAGGCACTGGGTATTGATTATCTTATATTTAATATTCTATTGATTTTTTATACTATTTTGTTTAAATATCAGTATATTATATCTAACGTTTGCTTAGTCACTCGTGTATTAATACTATGATATTAAATTTAATCTGGCCTAAATTTTTATAGACTTATATCAACCATCTAACTTCTTATTTTCAAATTGGACCATTTCATATTGTATTGGCTAGTTTGGTTAATGTATACTCTCTAAATTGCAGTCCAAACATTTTTTTGTTCAATTTGCGGTCTAAACATCTTTCCCCTCAAATTTTTGTCGAACTTATATCAACCATCTAACTTTCCATTCCAATTGCATCGTTTCATGTTGCATTGACCCACTTATGTAATTACTTGCCCCATTCTTTCAACGTGTGTATAAAATCATGGGCATTCAATTAGTAAACCTGCTTGTATAAACCTAATATATTCCATCATCCCAACATTTGTCATAAAATAACTTTATTGGGTCTTTATATTCTATATGATATTAAACATATTATTATTTAATTTTTCTTATTAATACTTTAAAATTTAATTTTTTTGACAAGTTAATAGAGATTATTATAGTGTGTCATTTATACTTAATTCGTTAATAGTCTAATGTATACCTCCGTGGGCCATTTATAGTGTCATCATATTTCTATACTATGTTCTTCATTAAACTATTATAAACTACATTTTCATATTTATCATAATCACACCAAATTATTACTAGATATGTATTTGATATTGCATATAATAAATATATAATTAATTTATAATGATTTTGAGTTTAATATATCATAATCACAGGGATTGAATCGTTTTGCAACAGGTTGTTTCCTTAACTCTTAGCTGACATAAGTTATGAAACACCCTTTAAATTAGTCAGCCCATTTGTTAGCTTTATAATAGTTGGCCCATTCTTATCAACCTGTTTATATGTGCCTATTTCCCTCCAAAACCCTAGCCTTTGACATATTTAGCACATCAATTCTTCAAACATATGATTCCTACACCTTATTCTCAACCCAATTGATGCGTCTTAAAATTTTTCTTTTTTCTACTCAATCGAATACCACGCTCTCATTAATTATATTGTTCTTCCCAATTTTCTTTGTTTATTTTTTTTTCTATGTTCAATAACCAAACATATTTTGGGAATTGGTTTGATATTTTGATTATGCACACTTTTCATAATTCCAATTTTAACACAACTATTAGCTCATCATTTTCTCCATTATACATGTGCTGCCAGTTGGCATTCACTGAATAGGTGATGTGGTAACATATTTTAATTCAATTATCCTGAGATTGATTTTAATTATTGTTGCAATAATTTTCCTTTTCAAAAAATACATACATATAATGATTTCTGTTATATTTTGGCGATTAGAATGCATATGTGGTAACATATTTTAACAGATTCGGTCATCTTGAGATTGATTTAATTATTATTGCAATAATTTTCCTTTCTAGAAAATACAGACATATAATGATTTCTATTATATTTTGGCAACTAGAATACATATATTTAAATTTTGTTATTATTATTTTTTTGTATATGTATTTGGCGCCAATTGGGATGCTCATCTTAGGAGTATTACTTATGGAAAATCATGAGAAAGCATTCAATTCATTAGTATCTTAACTATGTCTATTTTCGACTATAAATTCACGATGGATTTTTACCACCTCTCACCATTATTTCTTCATATATGTTTATGTTTCCTCTATATTTTTGTTTATCCACATGTTTGAGGTATGTTCTTACTTCCAACCTATATCATATTTTATGCTTTGATTTCACTGTTGTTATTTAATAAGGGTAAACAAAAAATTGCTAGAACTAAAAACACCATTTTGGTCAAACTGAATTGATCATAAATCAATAGTTTTTAAAGTTGTTCGATCTGCAATTATTTTAATTTTTTAAAAGTTGAAATGAAAGGTTAGGTTTTAGTTTTAGGAGTAAAAAATTGTGGTCAAACTAAACTGCTCGCGTATATATGTAGTCTATTTTAATTTTTAATAACTTAAAAGGTATATTAGTTAATGACATAAATTTAATGTTTTTAACTTTTACTGCATAGTTACTATTTTAGCCTATACTCTTCAATTTTATAGTTTTCTCTTTATACTTGAGTCTTTAGGTTTGTGCAGCAAAAAAATAATAGATTAAAAGAATAAGAAAGAGCTCTTGATGGTGAAAAAAATATTGGAGATTAAACTATTAGGTTTGTATTTATTGTTGGGATTTAGAAAATGATCAAGCTGGTTTATTCCAGAGGAAGCAATGTATTGGGTTTATATTGATTATAACTTATGTTTTGATTATGCAAACTATGAAAGTGTTAATATTTGATTGATTTGAATACCTTAAAATTCTAATATCCCTTGCGAGATCATTGCATAAAGTTGTTTATCAAGGGAGATCTTTAGAAGCTAGAAGTGCATTGCTTTATCTATATCTATAATGGCTTGAAGTTCATGCAAGATTGGATGGCATGAAGAGTTCAAGATCATTTGTGAAATAGAAGAGAAGTTATAAAGAGGAGACAAGACAACATAAAGGGTACCGACTAGTGCTCTTTTGTGTTTAGCCTTAGAAAACAACTTATAGCTCTAAATGGTATAATTTCTTGAACTATTCATTGCATATGTCTCTCAATCTTGTCTTCAGGAATGTAAAATGCTTTTGAAGTATGACCATTAATCGTAAACCATGAGAGTGTCTCCCACAAGCTCAAGGGTCGCGGTAGTATAATGTGTGCGAGTATGGGGTCGTGTCCATGGAATGGTTATCTGTGTGTGTGACTAAGTGAAAGTGTGTCCTGCGCCTAGCTACGTGTGGCTCCATCTACTCCTTTTAGCATTTTTTGGTTGGTTGGAGCTCTAATTTAAACTAAAACTAAGGGCAGATAAACCTAACTAATGACAATGATGGTACAAACAAGCTAGGGAAATAAGAATCTGCAAGGGTTTGGGGAAACTTAGGAGTGATTGCTCTTTTGGAATGAATTTGGGTTCCTAACCTTGTTTTGAGGCTATTGATGGTTTGTCTACTCTAATGGTGGGCTTAGTCTACTAGACTCATCACTTCTAACTATTGGTACAACCCTATCCCTAACTGAGGCCCAATTAGAAGTATAGGTTTTTCCTAGCTAGCTATGGCTTTTAGGTCTAATTCAAAGTCCCTAGGGTGTTGATTAATGTCCTAATGGGGAGTTTAACTTTTTAGTTATGTTTCAAACTAGAGAAGTCCCTTAGGTCAAGCAAGTGATAGTGGTACCTTTTTAGCCATGTTTCATACTAGAAGTGATTACCTATTATATTAAAGGCATTAAGAACGCAATTAATCACCACAAATGTATTTGCAAGTAGGGCTCATGCCATTAGCATGGATCAAGGTTAAGGTGAGGCCACTACTATTAGCATCTAAGCACTAATTACACATTCAAACTCACAGAGGCATTTCATCAAATACCTTGATATGTTCAATTTCGAGTCATAGAAATGTAAGAATAAAGCATGTATATACAACCATCAATATCTCAAAAAAATATTTAGATCCTTAACCTATTACAAAAGTAGCAATCATCCTTAATCTAGAGCTAATCTAACATAGTGTAGACAAGAATAAAGAGAAGAACATAATCCTTGCTTATTCTTTACAAATCTTGCTCCAAAATCCTTCAAATCCTTATTTAATCATCAAATCCAATCTTTTTTATGGATGGAATTGATGTGGGATTGAGTGTGTGAGATGTATGAGTGATGGAATTAGGGTTTGGTATAATGGGCATAGAAGATGGGGATGAAAGATATCCAAAATAGGCTCAAAATAGGCTTAAATAGGCCATTTAGCTGCAAAAGTCGGTCGCCAGGTCAGTCTCCCAACCTAAAATTGAGCGCGATCGGCTTTCAACAGTTTTGCTTATAACTTGTTCATTTTGGCTCCAATTCGTGCACAGTTTTTCTATGGCTTCGTATAGCTTCTGGGGATATCCTTAGCCATTTTTCTTCATATTTTCACCCTATAAACATATCCACACTTGGTCTATATCCTCTTTGGTTGCAAGCTCCGAATTTGGCTCCTTTTTGTGCTCGGTTTTGCCTAGTTACTCCATTCTTCATCCGGGAGCTTCCAAATGCAATCTTCTTGCTTCCTTCTCACCCAAAACACCTTTGGCTTGGCTTAATCATCACATCTTCATCATTTTGAACTGTAAGCATTGTTCCAAATCTCACCTAAACGCACGAGAAATAAGCACTTAGTGTAGCATTTTTCCTATAAACTCAACTATGTTCATATATATCCTTGTATGCTCAAATATAGTATAAATAAAATACTAAGGCTATCTAATAAATACTAAAACACCTCCAAATAGATATAGAAATACAATGCAAAACCACACACAAAACCAACACATCAACCATCCTTGCTTATATCATTAAAACCTTCAAAATTAGTGCATAACATGTTTTTGATCTTGATATTGCATTGCTGATCTCTCTTTGAAGTGGTTTGATCTTGTCAAATACACTTGAACTTCAAAACAGCTTGTAAAACATGTTTTCAAACTAAAATGGGAGAATTATAGATCGATCGGTCACTTTAACTGATTGACCAACTAGCCTTGGGGGCTACCAATAAGTACAAAAAGTAGAGGACCTACCAAAAACACTCTCTAGCCTTACCGGTCACCTTTGCGGGTCGATTGGTTGAGGCTATCAGCAGAGACAGGGTGATCTGGAGGTATCGATCACCCTAACCGACCGACTGAACCCTTTACCAGCAATGCCCAGATTTTAAAATTTTTTTACCGTTAGCATTACTTTTAGGTTGCCTATTTAAAACGCATTTCACCTTATTTACTCTCATCTAAAAAATCATTCTAAGGCATTTCTAAGCATTTTTATTCTCTTTCAAATTCATTTAGAGCTTGGAAATCATCATTCCTGATCTATATTTTGTTTAGATCTTTGAACAAATAAGAGCCTACTTTTGTTTATATCTACTTCATAAAGTTGTAACCCTAAGTATCTTCAAACTCTTTGATTATTGTTTATACAAATTCTTGAGGTAGGAATAGTTTGAGAGATTCATATATAACAAGATAGAGTGTAGGGAAATCCTTGGTGAGGTGCTCATTAGTGTTCTTTGAAAGAGGCTTCAAAGAGGTGTATGGTTGGTTTGTGCTTCACCAACATTTGAAGAAGCATCTTACTGGAGTTGCTTGAAGTGTGGACATAGATAAGGCCTAACTACCTAAAAATCAGTTTTGCACTCTTTCTTTTTCCTGCTCTCTAGTTTATTTGCTATATTGCTAATTACGTGTTTGATAATTTGCTTAAGTGACCATCTTTGCTTGTTAATTGTGTTTTTGTTGCTAAAATTAGTTATAAACTTAATTCCCCGTCTCCTTCTTAAATTTATTTACCTCTCACATTTGGTATTAGAGCTAGGGTTCTACATATAGTTTAACAACTTGTAGAATTAATCATGGCAAATAATATGGATATTTCACCTGTTGAGGGTTTGTCTATTAAGAAGATTCCTATTTGATGGTACAAACTATGCTTTTTGGAAATTGAGAATGAAACTCTTTATCCAAGCACATGATTATAGAGTATGAAAAATTGTTGTTAATAGACCTCAAATTTTTTGAAAATGAATGGTGATAGAGAAGTACTTAAATTGGAAAGTGAATGGGATGATAATGATATTAAGCTTGTTCAATTGAATGTTAAAGCTTTGTATATCTTATTTTCTGTCGAATTTGGTAGAGTAATGGGATGTACTTCGACTAAGGAACTCTGGGACCAATTTCGAGTAATTTATGAAGGAACTAGCCAAGTAAAGGATTTTGGAATTCGTATGCTTCTGCAAAGATATGAAATGTTCAAGATGGAACAAGGTGAAAGTATTGAAAAAATGTATGCTAGGTTCATGGAAATTACCAATAGCCATAAGGCACTTGGAAAGAAATGCAGATAATGTGAGAAAAATGCTAAGAATTCTACCATCTTTATGTCAATCAAAGGTAACAGCCAGAAAAGAATCAAAGGACCTTAATGCTTACCCTTTGAATGAGTTGATTAGGTCACCTATGACTCATGAACTTGAGCTAAAGGTCCATGAAGAAGAAGACAAGAAGATGAAAAAGTCCATGGCCCTTGTTGCATCAAAATACGCCTCGAGTGATAGTAATGATAAAGACTCGGATGAGGAGATGGCATTTCTTGCAAGAAATTTCAATAATTTCATGAAATACAAGAAACAAAAAAGGGGTACTACTTTGAAAAATTAGAAAAAGAAAGACAAGAAGACAAAGAAGCCAAGGGAAACAAGAAATGAAGAATTGAAATGCTTCAATTGCAACAAGCTCGAGCATATCAAAGCAAATTGCCCAAAGCTTGCAAAACACAAGGAAGGGAAAGCTTTCAAGGCAACTTGGGACACTACCAATAGTGAAGAAGAAACGGAAGAAGAGCATGAGGTTGCTAACTTCATCTCTCTTATGACAATAGAAGCAAGAAATAAAGAATTGAAGTGCTTCAATTGCAACAAGCTTACGCACATTAAAGCAAATTTCCCAAAGCTTGCAAAACACAAGGAAAGGAAAGCTTTTAAAGCAACTTGGGACTCCACCAATAGTGAAGAAGAAACGGAAGAAAAACATGAGGTTGCTAACTTCGTTTGTTTTATGGAAAATGGAGATGAGGCAAACTCTTCACCTTATGATTCTAGTTTCTCCCCTTCATGTGATGAAAGTGATGACTATTGATATTGTTTAAACTTGCAAGTGCATGGGTCATGTGTAGTGAAGTGTGCAAGTACAAGATCGTTCTTCCACAAGGAGACAAATTATGTTTGATTCTAAGAGTTAGTGTGTTCTGAGAAGCTACAAGAGACCTAATCTAACTTCTTTTAAGGTTTTTTTTAGATTGAAAAGAGTTAAAAATGCTAAACTAAACTAAGATTGAAGGGAGCTATAAATGCTAAACTAAACTAAGGACAAAGAAATTAAACTAAGGTATGTGTGTGTGAGATGGAAAGAAGGTGAATCCAAACTATCTAAAGGGGGATTAAACACTAATAGAGGCTTAGGGTGAATCCTACTTGATTGTGGGCACTTTATGATGTGTCTTGATTTGTACGTGAGCATTGGAGGCAATTTGCACATCTTAGAGGTGTTTTAAGGTTTCTTAAATGCTTTTGTGTGTCATCTAATGCATAAAATGAAGATTTGTGTGTTTTAAAGAGTTCTAGTGCATGAATGCTTTTATAGTGCTTTATTGTGTGTCTATCTTGTGTAATGTAATGGAGTTTGCATGTGTGTGCATGATTGGAGATGTGCAAGTGCATTTTGGGAATGATATTGAATTTTTTATGAGCTTTGAGGTGTCTTGATGTGTGTAAATTGCTTGCTTTGGTGCTAATGAAGATTGCTTGAAGAGCTTAAATATATTGCATGTGTGTGAATAGCATGCTTTTTCTTACTTCTATTGTATTTTTTTCTAGGTTATTTTAGTTTTACTTTAATACTAAGTAGTTAGTACTTATTCTAGTAATAAGTATATAGTAGTATTATGGTATTATGGTAGTACTTCTATTTAGGTTTCTTTCCTTTTTAGGATATAAGTTCGTAATAGTTTTAACATATATATACATATATACATATATATACATATGTATATATACATATATAGATGTATATATATACTTATTAGTATACTATTAGTATAGTAATATAATAGTTTTATAGAAATAGTTAGTATTTGGGTAAATTACACCAATCGTTCCTTATCTTTGCCTCTCGTAACATTCCTATCCATTATCTTTTATTTGTGACAAATTAGTCCAATAACTAATATTTTTGTCTCGCCGTTAGTCCCAACTTAATTTTTCGTTAAAAAAATACATTAAATATCACGTGTCTCACGTGCCAAGGTTAATAGCATCCAAACATATTAATATTTATTTTCTAAAGGATAAATTATACCAATTGTCCCTTATCTTTCATTTGTGACATATTAGTCCCATAACTAATAGTTTTGTAATGCTGTTAGTCCTAATTTGATTTTTCATTAAAAAAATAAAAAAAAATCCTGTGTGTCTCACAGGGATTGCATTTTTGCTTTATTGCCAATACCAATATCATCCAAACACATTAAAACCCATTTGCCAAACAACAAAAGGAATACATGGAAAACTTTTTTATGCACTTTGATCATTTTCAGATTCTCAAACACAAAGCCCTTTACATTCCACTACTCCGGCACCTCTACACTCTTACACTCCCAAGGCATCGTCTCCATCTCGACCTCCGTCTCCTCTAACTTATACATTGGCAAAACCACCAATATACTTCCTTTGGCTACCTCTCCTACATTTGTCCTCACCACAAGCACTCTCACCTAATCATCTACCTCACTTTCTTGACCCTTTTCACTACCTTCCTTTCCTTCTAAGTCCTCCAGCGTTGCTTTCTACCAGATACTTTACTGTAATATTAATATAAGATTGTTTCCAATAATTCCCCTATTTTTTCCCTAAATTTAAGTGATTTGATCCATTTTCTTATATTTTATGATCCCTATTTTTAGTTATACTCTAATAACTCTCCTATTTTTAACCAATCACTCAATGATCTCTACTTTAGTTTCACTCTAACAGCTCCTCTATTTCCTAAGACCTTTGTGACCATAGCAATTTGCAACTATGGGGATGGGGTTTGAGAGATGACTTTGGGGATAAAAAAAACTCATCCTGCATATAGGTGCTTCGATTTGGGTTGGAAGAACGCCTAAATTTAGGAGATTAAATAGGGGAATTATTGGAGCATATTAGCACCAATAACTTCCTTAAATATAAGAGTCTTTGTTGTTTTAGGGCTTTGTTGGAGCCTAACATAAGAGTAAATGAGTGTTGAGAGAAAGATAGCCCTATCTACTTGATATCGAGTATGAGTGCATATATATGTCTAGTTGTGGGTTTTGCACTACCTAAGGATTTCTGTATTTTGTGATTTTTAAGGATTTGTTATAATTTTTAATGCATTTGGATAATATTAGTCTTGGCAAGAAAGCAAAAAATACAATCCATTTGAGATGCACGTGATATTTTTTGTGATTTTTAATAAAAATTGAGTTGGGACTAACATCGACACAAAATTATTATTTATGGGACTAATATGTCACAAATAAAAGATAAGGGATGATTGGTGTAATATACCCTTAGTATTTTAGTATTTATGTTACGTCATATTATTAGTAATTATATTAATATACTAGTAATTATACTTGGTGGTATGTATATATTGGTATAGTGATATTTTAGTGATATAAAGTATTAAAGTATATTATAATCTATAAGTTATGTAGGCTTAGGACTATAATAGATATAAATATTAGTATCATATTATAATAGCTAGTATATACTATGATAGTATTATATTATAGTATAATACAAATTTAGGTTAGATTAAATTAGGTTTTAATATATATGTGTATTATGCCAAATTTCTTTTCTTTTATTTTATCTTTAGGTAGCATTACATATATAAGCTTCACAATCAAACACATGCATAACTCACAAACTATCCAATTTTGACCAAAGACACTCTAATTTTGACTAAACCTCCTAGCTCAGTACTTCCACTCTTGGCCCTACATGCATATAAGCTAAATAAGCAAAATATCTCACTCTTACAACTCATAACTCAACAAAATAAACTAAGCTCAAGCCAAAACACAAAAAACCCGTTGATAAGCATCAACCACATGCTCAGCCTTCTTTCATCTCTTTCTCATAGCTATATCCACATGATAAGTTGATAAGCTTATCTCCTCAACACGCCACACCAACCAGCCACACGTACTTCAGTAGAAAATAAGAAAGTCTCACAAGCATTAGCGGCTCATTCTTTAAATGTAGCATCCAAGAAAAATCAGCACAGCACAACTCATCACTCGTAGATTTCATTAAAGGAAGAAAAAAATAACATCCATCCAATACCTCTTAGAGAGAGGGGAAAAAGAAAGCAAGAAATAAGCTTAGCAAGTATATTAAGACTCCAATCCATTGGCAAGGAGCCGTTCCTACAATGTTTAGCGACCCAATGAGTGACTGTGTCTCCTTCATGTCTGATAAGTGAGAAAGACACTTGATAGGGTGCATGTCTGATAAGTGAGAAAGACACTTGATAGGGTGCACAACAGTTGTTGTGAATTTTCTCCAAAATAGATGAGGACTCCACATTAGGGGCACAGGTGCCTTGAGAGAAAGCGAGATACAAACTCTCACAGTCGGTTTCAATAACAGCCGAGGGTAATTGAAGTAAAGGAACAATTTTGCAAGCTTGAAGAATGGCAAAAACTTCAGCTTGATTGGCTGAGAGGCAGTTTCTTTTGGCTGAAAATCCATAGAGAGTTGCGCCATCAGCATTGCAAGCAATAACAGCAGTAGCTACATCAAAAGAAGCTTTGTATGTAGCATCAACATTAAGTTTGACAACATTACACTGCTAAGGAGCCTAGGAATCGCTTACCTGGGGCCTTCTTTATGCAGAACAGGGACAATGGATTTGCTAATAGCATCTATGAATTCCTGTTGGGCCGCTTATGCCAAGTTGAGAGTTTTGATGGGGTAAACCAGAGTACCTCTAAAGATGTATTCATTTCTACACTAGCAAATGAAGCCCACTAGGGAGTTTGATTCGCCATTCAAATGTCCTACTGCATCAAGATTGGAGAAGAGAGAAAAGAAGCCATGTATCAAGATGGGAGATGGGAGATGGAAGATGGAGAATTAAGACGCTGGAATGATGAAGTGAACCATATCGCATGGCTCTAAGGGCGGAGGAGAAGCAAATGTTCTAGCGTTTCGACTTTAGCTTCACAAAATTTGTTAGAGATCATTACAAGACATATAATGCTTAGCCCTGTTGCTTTCAGAAGCAACAGAATTAGTACAAGCATGCCATAAGAAATGGTATATCTTTGAAGGGACCTAAAAGGACCAAATTAATTTCCAAAATTCTGGAGAGATTTGATGCGAAGAAGAGCTTTTATTGAGATATGTTTGCTTGATAATGCCACAATATAACCACTCTTAATTGAATAGAAACCATCAAAAAGAGAAGGCCAATAAGGCATGCCCTTATCTAGGTATGAGGGGATAAAGATAGAGAGAATCTCCTTTTGAATAGCTAATAGGAATAGATTTTTGAGTTTATCAAGATCCCATAAGTGAGAAGAAAGTGAGATGGGGTCACTAATTAAAAGATTAAGAGCATCCGCTAGTTCTGGTCCTATATCAGAAAGAGGAAGCCATTTATGTGACCAAATCGAAGTGCTGGCACTATCCAAAATCTTCCACTTGCAGTTTTCCAGGAGGAAATCTCTCCCTTTGATGATGCTAGACCGTCCCCAAGAAGGGCGTCGACCAAGATTGGCCTTCCAAAAATCAGTTTGGCAAAAGTAAATCCCCTTAAGAATTTAGTTAATTAGGGAGTTTTGATTGGATAAGATTCGCCAAGCTAATTTGCTGAAGAGTGCAAGCTTATCCGCATTAAGATCCTTAAAGCCCAATCCTCCCTTTGATTTTGAGAGTGTAAGCATATTCCAATCCATCCAATAGCATTTGTGATTCCACCAATAATTAGTAATAATCAAGACAATTTATTTACAGATGCAAGAGGCAAACACAAGATAGTCATTACATAAGAGAGGATGGCTTGTAAGATCGCTTTGATGAGAATTTCCCTCCTATCTTCAGAAAGATAGCTGGTTTTCCAATTTTGTAGTTTTGCTTGGACTTTGTCGATGAGCCACTTAAGAGAGCTAGTCTTGGCAAGGGTAAACCAAGGTATTTACCAATAGGCACAAAAGGATTAACCCACAAGATATCTCTAATTTTGCTCATGAGAGCTCCTTGTGCATTTTTATTATAAGAAATTCCACATTTATTAAAATTTATGCTTTGCCCCGATGCTTGGTAGTATTGATGTAGGATATCCTTAAGAGTGTGAGCAACTTGAGAATTTGCTTGAAAGAAAAATATTGTGTCATTGGCAAATAAAAGGTGAGCTAAGGAGGGACAAGAAGGTACAAGTTTGATGCCTTTTGGAAGGCCTCTTTTTTTCTTTTTCAATAATTAGAGAAGAGAGGGCTTACGTGAGAAACCAAAAAATGAGGGGTGATAGGGGATCGGCTTGTCAGATTCCCCTATAAGAAGAGTTAGGCGATAAAGGTTCTCCATTAAAGAGCAGTTGGTAAGTCACGGTAGTGAGACAAGTCATGATCCATTTAATCCAAAGAGAATGGAAACCTATTTTAACCATGAGGGCTTCAAGAAAATCCCTTTCGATTTGATCGAATGCCTTTTGCATATCAACATTGTATGCAACATAAGCTTTTGTCGATTTTCTATTTTTATTTAGAAAGTGCATGACTTCGTGAACAAGCAAGATGTTATCTTGTATAAGTCGACGAGGTACAAAAGCATTTTGAGTTTGGGAAATTAACATATTCATGTATGACTTTAGCCTATTGATGAGAAGCTTTGCAATGATTTTGTAAGCAAAGTTGGAACAACTAATAGGACGATAGTCATTGACATTAATAGGATTATTATTCTTAGGAATCAAAGTAATGAAGGTCAGATTGATAGAAACATTAAGAGTACCTCCATTCAAAAAGTTCAAAATAGCCAAATACATATCATTCTCCACAAGAGACCAAAATTTTTGAAAGAAAAGGCCCCCAAAACCATTGGGCCAGGAACACTAGAAGAACTAAGGCTAAATGCTACTTCTCTTACCTCTTCTCTGGTAATAGTCTTTATTAGAGAATCCTTCTTGTCAGCTGTGACGTAGAAAGGAATTTGATCCAAGACTGGATGAAAATTTCTTTGACCAACCGTTTGATATAATGAGAAAAAGTGACAAAAGCTTCTTTAATTTCTTCCAAGTATTTAGTTCATTCCCCCAAAGGGGCTTGAATTCGCAGCGTGCAATTATACGCTCGTCTCTGAGTAGTGATGGCATAGAAATAAGCACTACTTTGGTCACCTTTTTGCAACTAGTGAATACAAGAGCGAAAGGCCCAATACGGCTCTTCTGTAGTCCAAAGCTTCTCGATTTCATTAGAAAGACTTTTAACTGCAAGAGAATCAAAATGATCAGCTTCCAAAAGAGAACTAAGCTGGGCTTGGAGTTTATTAATTTCAATGTTATTATTTTTGAATCGTCTCCTACTCTAGCTAAGGAGAGCTTTTCTACAAACAGTGAGCTTAAGATGAAGGAGTTTAAGAGTTGAACAAAATGTCCTATAAGACCCAAATGAAGTGACTGTTTCATCACAAGAAGGGTCTTCAAGCCAATAATTTTCAAATAAAAATGTTTTTTATTTGATTGAATGTTGCAGTGCGTAGACAAAGGAAGGGAGGTAATGATCAGAGCCTAAAGGGAGTAACATACTCACCCAAGCATCAGGAAAAAGATATCTCCAGGAGGAGTTATGCACACCCCTATCAAGAACTTCTTTAATGTTATGTTCATCTTCTCAACGGTTAGTCCAACTAAAATTCAATCCTTCAAAGTCCAAGTCACAGAGAGAGTTTGATTCCAGAAAGCATCGAAAGTCTCAAATCTCAGAAAGAGTTACTTGGGTCACCTACCAGTCTTTTCTGATTGGTCCAAAACACATTTGAAATCACCAATAAGAAGCCAAGGGCAGCTAGGAGGAATTTTCATGCTAGTGATATATTCCAATTGCAAAAGACGAGTATGAGCAAAGGTGGAGCAATAAACAAAAGTAAAATCTTAGAAAATTTTAATAAGAAATCCAACTTGAGTATGTATGAAGAAATTAGTAGCATTAGCAAGCTGGATTGAAATATTAGGGGGAGAGAGAAGTGCAAGTCCACCTGAAAGACTTGTAGAGTCAACTGAGCAAATAACTTGGCAGCTAATAGTTTGAGCAATATTGTTAATAAAACTAGCATTATGTTTGGTCTCTGAAAGAGCAATGAGATTGGACTTCTTAAGAGAAACAAGGTCCTTGAGATGTTAAACTGTCAAGGTAGAGCCCAGACCCTAATAATTCCAAGCCAAAACATTCATTGTACTAGCCAGGGCTGTTCAACGATAGTGTTAGGATTGAGATTGCTACACCATAGTCTATAGATCATCATGCTCTTAAAAAGTATTAAAGAACATATCTAATATGGTGGTGGAACAAATAATAAAAAGCTATTTGCACATATAAGTACAACATGATTAAACATATAAACAGGAAGATGAAGTGATATACCTTCAAGAAGTTGAAGATCCAAGTGGGTGGTCTCTTTGCTTTATAAAAACTCCACCAAAATAGCCTCTTAATTAGTCTTATTCACTATAATCACCTTTCCAAAGCTAGGATTTGTGATGCTATGCAATGGGCAAACACCTAGGAAAGCTATAATTAAAGATCTATGGAGTAGCGTATGTTCTTGGTGTACTAGATGAAAATTCCCGTACACCTTTATGAAAAAAGGGAAAAAGACTCAAGAGTGTATTGTTGTTAGCTTACTATTTATAGTGCACAATAACTTTAATTGGGTAAGTTCGTAGAAACAATTAATTTTCCAATTATACACTTTCTAGAAATGGAATATGCCTTATGGATAAGACATTCAAGATATTCCTTTCTCTCTCTTACTTCATAATATCTAATTCCATGGGACCCGCTTATCCGATTGAGATGCCTATAAATTTAATAAGGAAAAACTTGGATAAAGTCCTTTTTCCTTCTTTATTAAATTTATATCTCAATAAAGCATCTATATAATTAGATTATCTCAATTAATTACATCTATTGGAAATAGGAACAGTAAAGGGACCAAAAGCCATAAGTACCCTTGGCTCCCAAATGCCCTTGCCACCACTTTGGCAACATGAAGGCCATTTTCTACCTCAGTCTATTTCCACCAGAAGGCCAAAGCCACACTCTAAGGATAATCACCGGCTAGGCAGAAATAAGCCATAACAAGTAACCATTGTCTTTAACCAACCAAGCGAAATGACCAAAATACCTCTTTATGTCCACCCATAGTCAAGGCCGATCAAAAGGCACCATCACCTCTAAGACTACATCTAGAACCTTGAAATCTCTAGTCCAAAGAGTGATTACCACCTGGTCATGGACCTCTTGATCTAGGAAACGACTCACAAGCCAAATGACTGATATACCCTCTAAAGGGTAATATCATTAGATTTAGATTTATGATAACTAATAAGACAAATCCAAAGGGGCACATAGACTCAGCTGTTGCACATACATGTCCTAATTGATTAGAACACAACACCTAACATACGAGGTAAACAATCTATCACTCAAGACCTCTCTGTATGGCACATGAAAGTGTTGCACCATAACTTTATCAGTTCATCCATATATGCTCAAGATTAAGAGCATAGGTCACTCGAAAGCATTGAATATCTTGTCCTCTATATACGATGACACAGTTTCAGAAGATATACTCATAGTGGTCCTGTCCAATGCATGACACACGCACTAGAAGCGAAGTCCAGGTAGATCACCTCTACTGGGAGACTCGGCCACTATAGGCTTATCCTGGTAGAGTGCCCAACACTATCATCTGGTTATAAACATCTTTATGATATATCCGAAAATTAGGCTTAGACCTATTGCGCATCCAGCCTCACCATGAATCCAAGTCATTGGACTATGTCATTAGACCTTTATATAATGTATCACACATATATACCAGAGATAATATATGTAAAAAGTGCTCATAAATATAAAAAATGATCAAATGTCTATTTCAATATTCGTGTACTAGTGGTCTTGAGGGTAAACAATCCCAACAATCTCCCACTTACACTAAAGATCACTTCCTATGAACCTAACGCCCATATACTCTACATGTATGGCAAACACTCTCTCTGGAAGAGTCTTTCTAAATGGGTCTGCTAAGTTCTCAGCTGAAGCGACATTCTCCACCACTATGTCACTTCTCTGGATGAACTTTTTGATCGAGTAGTACTTTCTCTAAAGATGCTTGCCTCTGTTGTGATTCTTAGGCTCTTTGTACTGTGCAATAGCCACGGTATTGTCACAGTAAAAGACAGTGGATGTCTATATAGGTGGGACAATCCTTAGGTCACTGAGGAACTTCTTCATCCATACAGCCTCCTTTGTAGCCTCAGATGCTGCTATGTACTCTGTTTCCATGGTTGAGTCTAGGATGCATTTCTATTTCACACTTTTCCATGAAAATTCACCTTCTAACAAAGTAAGAACAAAGCCAGAAGTAGACCTTCTGGAATCTCTGTCTGACTGGAAGTTTGAGTCCATATAGGCCAGTGGTACTAGATCATCTATGTAGTATTCTAGCACATATTCCTTAGTTCTTCGCAAGAACTTGAATATTTGCTTTACCATAATCCAGTGATTTGGTCTAGGGTTTGACTGATATCTGCTAACCATGCCAACTATACAAGGCTTTATACTGTTGAAGCAAATGGGACCCTCTTCATTTTCTCTATCTCATCTCTATCTCCTCAAGTGTCTGAGGACATTAGTCCTGAGATAGAGTAACTCTATGTCTAGAAGGCAAAAGACCTTTCTTAGAGTTTGCCATATTGTACCTCACCAATATCTTCTCTATGTAAGAAGCTTAGGGTAATGCAAGCCTCCTATTCTTTCAATCTCGTATGATCTTGATACCAAGAATATAGCTTGCTTCTTTCTTATCCTTCATGTAAGCTGAGAAGATAACTAAACCTTTATAGATGAAAGAATCTCCACATCATTCCCAATCAACAAGATGTCATCTATATATAGAACTAGGAAAGTAACAACATTTTCGTTGTGCCTCTTGTATAAACATGGTTCATCAATATTTTGCTCAAACACAAAGGACATGATTGCGTGATCAAACTTGATGTTCCATGCCCTAGATGCTTGCTTAAGGCCATAAATGGACTTCATAAGCTTGTACACCATATGTTCCTGGCCTGCTGCAATATGTGCTTTTGGTTGGGTCATATAAATGGTCTTGTCAAGTTTATTAAGAAAAGTTGTCTCAACGTCCATTTAACATATCTCGTAGTTATAGTGACAAGTGATGGTAAGGAGTATCCTAATAGACATAAGCATGGCTATCGATGAGAAGGTTTTCTTGTAATCAATACCTTCTTTCTGGGTATAACCCTTGGCTACCAATCTAGCTTTGAAGGTTTCAACCTTACCATCAGCTCCTCTCTTCCTCTTGTAGCCCTACTTGCACCCTATGAGTTTTACCCTTTTAGGTGCTTGTACAAGCTCCCAGACACCGTTAAAGTACATAGACTCTAACTCAGAATCCATTGCCTTGCACCATTGGTTAGCATCTATATCGAAAACTACTTTATCGTAACTAGTGGGATCCTCAACCTGATCCTCTTTGAACGTTTCAAAGTACTCCCTATAGTATCTATCTAGCTATCTTGGAATCTTTCCACTATAATGAGGCTCCGGTGTACCAGTAGCAATTGGCCGTGGTTCCTTTTCCATATTAACAAGTGTTTCTGGAGATTTATCGGAAATCTTCTCAAGAGTAACTCAAAATTCTGGTATTTTCTAGATCAAAACATCATCTGATGTCCTCCAAGTATCTAGCATATGTTCTTATAAAACTTTCTACTTTTGGGACTATAGAAGATCCAATCTCTAGTTCCATTAGGATACTCAATAAAATAGCATAGTTCCGACCTAGGTTCTAACTTTATAGTAGAGCTACTCAGCACATAAGCTGGACATCCCTAAATGTGTAAATGACTCAAGGTACGCTTGTATCTCATCCACATTTCATAGGGTGTCCTCGGCATAGACTTAGATAGCACTAGATTCAGAATATAAACCATTGTATCAAGGGCATATCTCCAAAAGGATAAAGGCAATGATGCATGAGACATCATTGACCTTACTATGTCTAAGAGGATACGGTTATTCCTTTCTACCACACCATTCTACTGCAGAGTACCTGGTGTAGTCAACTACACGACAATCCCTAATTGTGTGAGATAATCCCTAAATTCACCCAAGAGGTATTTACTACCATAATTGGACTGAATGGCTTTGATCTGGTAAGCTAATTTTTGCTTCAGCTCAACCTTAAATTCCTTGAATTTCTCAAGGATACAGACTTGTGTCACATCAGATAAACATAACCATATCTAGAGTAATCATCCGTAAATGTAATGAAATACTCATAACCTCCATGAGCTAGTGTATTTATAGAATCGTATACATTAGTATGCACCAACTCCAATACCTCTTCAGCCTTTTGCCCACTAGAAGAGAACGACCTTTTGGTCATCTTTCCCTTAAGACAGGAAACACACTTAGGTAGATCCTCACGAACCAATAAGCAAAAACGCCCATTATCGACTAACTTCTAGATGCGTTTTTTACTGATATGTCTAAAATGCAAATGCTAAAGATAAGTATCATTAGTTTGAGGAATCTTCCTTTTAAGGGATTTTTCTCTTTCAGTGTTATGTGTTGCAGCACAAGTAGGGTATAAATAGAACAAACCATTGTATAATCTACCAGAACATATAAGATACTTATCTCTATTGATATCAACATCAAAATGGAAACATATTGAAAAACCATCCATCAATAATTATGAAACAGAAACTTGGTTTTTGTGAATGTTTGGAAAATAATAAACATTATTCAAAACTAAAACCCTACTACAAGAGAATGACAAATGAACTTGGCCAACTGCAATAGTCCAAACTTTCGCTCTAGTGCTGACTCTAAGAGTGAACTCCCCTCTACTCAGTTCCTTCATGACCTAAAACCCATGCAAAGAATTGCAAATATGATTAATGGCTTCTGAATCTATAATCCAAGAATCTGTATAATCCACCACTAAATTGCTTTCAGTGTAAAGTATGAGAAATATACCTTCTTGCCTAAAGGCTTGGTACTTGGGACAGTTCTTCTTCTAGTGGCGCTTCTCATCATACATGAAGCACTCTCCATTGGGCTTGCTAAAACCTACTCCCTGCTTTTGCCCAAAGGTGCTCTTCTTCTTCTTCTGGTCACATTGTTGCTTCCCCTTTATCTTGGGCTTCTTTTTCCCTTTTGGATGATACCCCGAAGTGGAAGCCTGAGAGACATTTGCATGACCTGAAGGCTTTATGATAGCTTTTGCTTCCTGGAGCTTTTTCATCGACTCTGTTAGATTTGTGTTCAACTTGCCCGTGTTATAGTTGAGCTCGAACTAATTGAGGGAAGGTGGAAGGGTCTCTAAGATCATGTCCACTTACGACTACTAATCAATGTTTGCACCTTGGATCTCAGCAGTACTAAGGCACTCCATCATCTTAAGCATATGCTCTCTAACAGGTGGACCCTCTGCCATGCTCGTTGTCATAAGCTCTCTCATAATAGCTTGCCTAGTAGGCCTGCTCTAGTCAGCAAAAATAAGAGACAGTGAAGTCATGATCTCTCTAGCAGTTGTCGTGTTTTGATGCTTGTTCTTCAAACCATTTGACAAAGAGGCCAACATATAGCACTTGGCCATACTATTGGCCTTCTGCCATATCTTCTCAGCATCACATACAGTATCAGAAGAGTTTGCTCTAACAACAAGACAAGGAGTAGTCAAGACATACTTATACTCCTTGGCGGTGAGTACTATGTCCAAATTCCTTTTCCAATCCATAAAATTCAGACCGATGAGGTTATGCACCCTTAGAATTGTGGCTAGTGGACTGAAGAAAGTCATACTGTATATTGAACAACATATCACAATCAATATCAAGCAACATAAAATGGATACATGTGTAATATGTATGTAACAGCAGAAAAAACATATATCGCACTTTTTACATTGTTTGTCATTTTGTAGTTTAACCCTCAAATTACAATGATGTAATAGTGTCTCAACCCAATCATCAAACTCCATTGACGGGATGGCCAAACTAGCAAATAGTCAAGTTAGGTTTAACCCTATTGGACATCGTTTATCTAGATAGACACTATCTAACGGTGTCCAATCACTATTGGTTTGGCCGCTTGAATCGCCTAGGTGCCTCTACCAACGGGGTGGCCGAACCCATGATTTAAGTTGAGTGTGAACAACCATTCCTTGATGTTCATTCCCCGTTATGTCCATATTTGAGCCCTCTGATAAAGTAGTGGCTCTCATCCGTATATTGTGAGAGGATCTATGATGATGAACTCTACCGACGAGGTGGCTGAACCTTACCAACGCCTTTATCAACGAACACATTAAGTTCACCTTGCTAACTCTGAGCTAAGTGACACCCTCTAACATAGAGGTAAATACCACTCTCTCTTAGCGTGAACTGGATATGGAAGGCCGTGGGGTTTTCCATTCCTCTCTCCCACTCAGTTTTTTAATTTTGAGGGTTTTTCTTATCCTCTATTTATCTTGGTATTCCTTTTTAGATCTTAACAACCTTAGGAATCGCCACATTCCACCTTGTCTTACTAAAACACGTTCGATACCATAAATGGATTTGACCTATTTTCTAGATTAGAATCCATAAGTAAGCGTGCTTTGAGTTATCTTGATAAGTCTTTAATTAATTAGAGCGGGAAAAATGAGTAAATTGCCAATTACATGCATTGCTTCTTTAGGATTTCTAATTATTAAAATAATTAGCCTAAGTAACCTCAAGTAACTTATCAAACTCAAGCCAAAACAAGATCTAAGGGTTAGCCAATTTTAAACCTTACTTAGGTGGACATATTGTTATGTGATAGATCGCAATGACCATATATACAATCAAACATGCCTATAAATATTGCAAAATAATCACCCATAGAAAAAATTAAATGATCCCTAATCAATGGCTCCTTGTAAATAAGCTTTAGACTCAAAGCCCAAAGCAATCGAAATGCCCAAATTGTCATAAAGATGCAAAATTGCCAGGCTGTCCCTGGTCAGCCTGTTGGTCGACCGGCCTATCGAGTGAACCAACATCACAGCCGGTCGAGTTAAAGCTTCCTATCGGTTAACTACCTAAGTCCACCGGCCTTTCCAGAAAGCTCCAGTTCTTTATTCGGTCGATCCTTGGGCGCCGGTCGATCGTCTCCTCCAAAAAACCTCCAACGACGTGCTCAAGAACTTTTCCGGCTCCAAATCTTACATTACAAGGGATTCCGCAAAAAAATAATTTATACAAGCTTTATTTATGACAAGAAACATAAATGTTGGCCACAAAATACAAGTCATTTTCCCATTCCTATTCTTCTCTCAATTTGAAGCTACAGTAGCTTTCTATGTAAGAAAATAAATCCATATATTTGAACTATCGATTAGGACCAATATAACACACAAGCTGCAACAACAAAGGTTAGCCCATAACAAATCCAACATGGAATCACATAAGTCTTGACCACCCATAAGAATATTTCACTTTAGTCTGCACATTATCATGTTCTTGGCTTAAAATATGTGCAAATAGAGCCTAAGCTCTGATACCAACTACTAGGATCGAGATTACTGCAACAAAGTCTATAGATCATCATGTTCTTAAAAAAATATTAAAGAACATATCCAATACAGTGGCGTAACAAGCAATAAAAAAGTTATTTGCACACATAAGTATAACATGATTAAACATATAAGCAAGAAGATGAAGTGATATGCCTTCAAAAGTTAAAGATCCAAGTGGGTGGTCTCTTTGCTTTGTAAAAACTCCACTAAAATAGCCTCCTAATTAGCCTTCTTCACTATAATCGCCTTTCCAAAGCTAGGATGTGTGATGTTATGTGGTAGGCAAATACCTAGGAGAGTTATAATTGAAGATCTATGGAGTAGTATGTAATCTTGGTGTACTAGGTCAAAATTCCTACACACCTTTATGAAAAAAAGGCAAAAAGACTCAAGGGTGTATTATTATGAGCTCACTATTTATAGTACACAATAACCCTAATTGGGTAAGTTTGTAGAAACAATTAAGTTTCCAACTATACCTTTTCTAGAAATGGAATATGTCTTGTCGATAAGATATCCAAGATATTATTTTCTCTCTCCTACTCCACAATATCTAATTCCATGAGAATTGCTTGCCCTATTGAGATACCCATAAATTTAATAAGGAAAAACTTAGATAAAATTATTTTTCTTTCTCTATTAAATTTATATCTCAGTAAAGCATCCACATAATTAGATGATCTCAATTAATTACATTCATTGGAAATATAACTAGTGAAAGGACCAAAAGCCAAAATTACCCTTGACTCCCAAAATGACCAAAATGCCCTTGCCACTACTTTGGCGACATAAAGGGCCATTTTTTAATTTGGTCTATTTTCACCAGAAGGCAAAAGCTGCACTCCAAGGATAACCACTAGCTAAGCAGAACAGGCCACAACAAGTAACCATTGTCCTTAACCAGTTGAGCGAAAGGACCAAAATACCTCTCTATGTCCACTCGCAGTTAAGGCCTGTCAAAAGGCACCATTACCTCTAAGACTATATCTAGAACCTTGAAATCTCTAATCCAAAGTGTGATCACTACCTGTCATAGATCTCTTGATCTAGGGAGCGACCCACAATCCAAATAATTGATACACCCCTTAAAGGGTAATATCATTAGATCTAGATTTATGATGACCAATAAGACAAATCCAAAGGGGCACATAAACTCTACTGTTGCACATGGATGTCCTTATTTATTAGCACAAAGCACCTGACGTACAAGGTAAACAATCTTATCACTCAAACCCTCTTCTTATGGTATATCAAAGTGTTGCACCTTAACTTCATCATTTCATCCACATATGCTCAAGATTAAGAGTATCAGTCACTCGAAAGTAGTGAGTATCTTGTCCTCTGTATACGATGACACAGTTCAGAAGACATACTCACAGTGGTCCTGTCTAATACATGATACACGTACTAAAAGTGAAGTCCAAAAAGACCATCTAACGACCAAGGTAGATCACCCCTATCGGGAGACTCACCCTCTATAGCCTTATCCCGGTAGAGTGCCCAACACTACCATCTGGCTATAGACATTTTTATGATATATCCAAAAAACTAGACTTGGACCTAATGTGCATTGATGTGTCTATTTTGTGTGTTTATATTTTGCAATTATATACTTGTTTTGAGGTGTTTTGAGCTTCATTTGATGTATTAGTTTAACATTTAGGTCATACTCATGCATATTAGGGTCTACATGTTCATAGTTGAACTTACGACTTAAATGCTACACTAATGTACGTTTCTTGCTTGTTTAAGGTGTGATTTAGGAAGATAATTGGAGCTTAACTGAGAGTGATTGAAGTGTGGAACAAAGCCAAGGGTGTTTTCGATGCAAAGGAATGAAGAAAAGTGCTTTTGGAAATGGCTGGAAGAAAGAAGGAGCGACTGAGGCGAAACTGAGCGCAACGTGAGCCAAATTCGGATCTTGCAACCTAAAAAGGACATGAAAAAATTTTCAATACATTTTAGGGTGAAAAATATGGCTTGGGAGATCCCCCACGACGATACAAAGCCATAGAAAAAAACGGTGCGTGAATTGGAGCTAAAACGAGCAAGATATGACCATTTTATTATCAAGATCGGTTAGCCTCTGTATAGGCCGGACGACCAAGACGGTCAACCGGCTAGGTCAACCGGCCAGATCAGAACCTGGGCCAATTTTGGCCGGACGACTTAGGCCCAAAGCCGGTCGACCGGCTGGGCCCCCGACTGGACGCGTTGAAAGCTTTATTTAAGCCACTTTTCAGCCCTTTTGAGGGGAGGAACTTTTATTTCTTAAACCCTAATAAAACCTAACCTCGACCCACTACACAAACCACCCTAAGCCACCATCTAAACCCCACACCAAGCAAGGATTGAAGCAGCAAACAAAGAATTGAAGGATTTGTACGGATTTGGAAGCAAGAATTTAGGGAAGTTCTTCTCGTTCTTTCTCTATTTCTTGTAAATATGTTGCTAGATTAGGCTAGATTTAGGGTTGATTGTTATTGTATATTAGATTAGGGCATTGAATAATGGATTTGTGTAGATATTTGGCTCTTAATACATATTTATTTACATAAATTTATGGCATGATTCAATATGTCTATGTATTGGAAATCAAGCATGTCTATGTGTTTGTTAAAATGCCTAAGTGAATATGCATGTGTTATTTGTGCTTCAAATGCTCTTATCTACTTATTTGGGTGATGTGATTGTGCGTAATCTCATGGCTTTGCTTAGTAGAGTAGGCTTTAGCTTTAAATCCAGCTAATAGGTTACATGCTTTGCTTAGTCGAGTTTAGGTGCTAGTCTTTGGCTTTAAATCCAGCCAAGCGGATAAGTTAACCTAGACTAGAGTATCCCTCATCCACGTTAGTGTTGGTTAATTGAGCCTTAATGTCACGTAGTGTTTAGATGCTAGTCCTTGGCTTTAAACCCAGCCAAGAGGATAAGTTCTACACACGAATTGCGTAGGCTAGGAGGATTGGCCCTTAGCTTTAAATCCAGCTAATGGGTTAAACCACTAGTATTGGTTAGGAGAACCCCCGATCAACACAACGGCAATAGAAGTCTCGAGCCTTAGATAGACCTCATCCGTTCTCATAGCCTAAGTCTAGTTGCAATGCAATCGCCCTAGGTCCCCCTTCTTCTTTATTAGTGTCTCCTTCCTTAGTTTGGCTCCCTTAAATTCCTCCATAGATTAGTTTATTTTCTTTTTTTTTTCCGAGTTCCCTTCCATCTCAAAGTAAGTACACACACGCACGTAGCTAGTTTAAGGCACCCCAGTACACAGAAACTAAACTAAGGTAGCCTCCCTGTGGATTCGACCCTGCACTTGCACACACTGTACTGCACACGTCCCGTGCACTTGCGGGCTATTAAGGCTTGTGCTCAAATAGCGATATCATGCATCCAGCCTCACTGTGCACCCAAGTCATTGGACTATATCATTGAACCTTTACATAATGTATCACTCCTATATACCAGAGATAATATATGTAAGAAGTGCTTATAAATATAAACAATGATCAAATGTCCAGTTCAATATTCATGTACAAGTGGTCTTCAAGGTATACAATCCCAATGATAGACCCTGGAGTAGCCATGGAGATGGAGAAATCTCCAAAAATGAAAGACCATCTTGGGTTTTTTTGGAAGAATACTAGGATCAGACATCTTTTAGTGAGTGTTTAAAAAGCTAAGAATAGGTGGTAGCAGTGGGGAAAGCGGCATTCTAGGTATTTTTTGGTCTGGATTTTAGTGTAAAGGTTAGTTGGATGTGTGAGAGAGTTTGGTTTGTGAGAGGAGAGTTGGTAGTTGACCTAACGTAATCTTCTTGAGACATAGGTGGGTTTTGAATTTTC
The DNA here is from genome assembly GCA_028554755.1 of Cordia subcordata. Classification (NCBI taxonomy): domain Eukaryota; kingdom Viridiplantae; phylum Streptophyta; class Magnoliopsida; order Boraginales; family Cordiaceae; genus Cordia; species Cordia subcordata. Next base: position 14,999,289 of record JAPTOF010000008.1, read on the forward strand.
AAAGTTTTGAAGTTGTCAAACCTATTAGAGGATGAGTTGGTGATAAGCCGAGATATGAGGGCCTTGTCACTATCAAACTTGCTTTTATGCAAAGTAGGACACTGACTAGTTTATTCCACAGCTGTCTTGGACTTTTGACCTAAAGCAAATTCAAATTTAGTGGGGCCATGTTGTAAGATGTCACATGACTGAGATGGCTCAATAAAAGAGCCAGAACCTCTATCCACCAGATCCTTATCGTGATAACCATCAGCTCTTACAGTCGGAGTACCACTATTGAGAGGTTGTAAGATCCTTTTAGGAAGAACCCTCATCCAAGGGCCAAATTTGCAAAGCTTTTTCTATGTAGAAACATGAGTACCTGAGGAAGGCCTAGTAGGGTAGTTGGCAAAGGTATGAGTGATGTGGCCACAGTTGTAGCGGAAGTTGTTCATCCTTTTATAGACAAAGTTAACCCAAAGAGTGGAAAGCTCAAGCCTTTTAAGAGGAAATCCAAGGAGAAAGGCTTTTCCTACATCCCACTTGATATGCGTACGTAAACTGTATAGAAGCTTTTGCTCATCATCGTCTGGAATGTCCACTTTCACAAGTGGTCTAAGAAGTCCACTAACATGAGACACATTCTCTAGAGTGATATAGCTAATTAGGAGACCATAAGCTTGTACCCAGATAGAGATGAAGTTGACCTCCATCTCTTCAAGTGTGAGGTGATGTTGCCATGGTTGAAGGAGAAAGTGATGACCTTGGATGGTTTAAGGTCTCTGATTCCAAGCAGCATCATTGTCTTCCTAGTTTTGGAAAAAGGGGAGGTAGTGGTTTTTCTTGAGGAAACGTAGTTCCACAAGCTCAATTAGGCCCCAAAAATGATTGATATTGTATTTGACGATGTACTAGTAGATAGTTTTAGCTGTGACAATCCTTCCTATAAGAGAGAGCATTGAGACTTTAGCAAGTTTCTCAAAGAAGGTAGGTATAAGCTCCAGTGAGTTGGTTGCATTATCCAAATCTTTTTCAAGAGACGTAGAGATAATCATGGTTGGGATGGAAAAATAAATGGATAAGGTTAAGGAATGAGAGGTGTTTGACAGAAAATATGAGAGAAAGTTTAGAGAGAAAGAGAGCCATTAGGCTGCTCATCACTCATCAGCTCACTCATAAACTAGCACCAGAAAATAAACTCGAGCACCACACGTGTACACAACTATCTCAACTCTCATTCACGAGCTAAGCTCACAGCTCCTTATTTATATCTCTCTCATTTTGAAAGAAAAGTTCAGTAGCTCTCACAAGCTCACAAACGACTAGGAACCAAGTAACACCAGCTCCCTCACTCGATCCTAGCCCTATCCCCCCCACACACAAAAGCTAAGAATAGTAAGAACTTATCTCATATCTCATGTACTCATTAGCTCACGCATAAAGCTCTCAATCTCTCTCTCTCTCTCTCTCTCTCTCTCTCTCTCTCTCTTTCACACAAGCTTTATTCACCTGCTTATATCATTACATCTCTCACTTTTACCACACAAAACAGGAGCTTCTTAAATTAGCAAAAGCCAAACACTCAAATCCCAACTCATAAGCTTTTTTGTAGCTCATCACTTCTCTCTCACACAATAAACACATAGCAACAACATTTTAGTCTTTTTTTTAGCTCAGACTGCTCACTTATTTTGTTTTACTTTGGCTATAGCTGAAAAGAAAAGAGAAGAGAAGCATGCTTGGAAGGGAGTTGAGAAGTTGGTCAAAGCTTGAAAGAAAAAAAGAGCAAGCTAATTTTGAAAAAAAAAGAAGAAAAAAGCAAATTTGGAGAGAGAAAGAAAGGGAAAAAAACAGTAGCTATAAATAGAATATTCTCTCATTCATGTTCTATTAAGCCTTACATGCCTATTGCAAATACACACATACTCTTTCACACACTAAAACCCAAGTCCCTCATCTACAAATACCTTAAATTCAAGCTTATTTGAGGTTGATTACAACATTTTGAAGGAGATTGAAGCAAGTTTTGGGCAAGAAATGTTTAGTGTTGTATTGTGTTTTTGTGTGTTTTTAAATTGTTATTTGTCTATATTTTGGAGGCGTATTGAGCTTAATAGTTGCATTAATGTAGTACTTATGCTAGGTAAAGGCTTAAGTGTATACAACTGTACATAGTTGAGTTTAAAAGGTAAATGCTACATTAATGGCTTATTTTGGATGTTATAGGTGAGATTGAAGAGTGTTTGAAGATCAACGAAGATGGAGATGTTTTGAGCAAGGATTGGAAGCATATTGAAGATGAAAAATGGAAGAAAATCAAGTTGGAGGCTTCCAGACAAAGATCAAGGCAATTGAAAGCAAAATGGAGCTAAAACGAAGTCAAAAGAGAGCAAAGAGATACCACTGGAATATTGGCTTCAAAGTGTCGGTGTACTAGCTTACTATTCCGCCAAAAATAGAAAGCGAGTCTCCATTGCTGGATTAGAGGGCCTTTGGTACCGGTGCACTGGTTCACTGTTCCGCCAAAAACAGAGAGCTAGCTTCTACTACCTGAATAGAGACCCCTTAGTACCGGTGCTCCGGTAAAGTGTTTCGGTAGTCAGAAAAATTAGCTATATAAGCCCGCTTTTGGTCATTTTGTAATGAATTAAGTCATATTCTTTCACACCCATCTCTCAAACCCTAATTCCTCTTTCACCAACCTCCAACACACACACTCACACACTTTTCATCTAGTCTTAAGTTCATTTGGAGGATTCAAACACTTGGAACAAAAGTTACTCAAGGATTTTGTGCAAGAATTGTTAGGATGGAAGGGGAGTTTCCTATTATATAATTTTTAAGTAGATTTGTTTAGGGTGATGACACTTGTGTTATGGGTTTATTTTTCACTTCTATATTATGGGATTCAATGGCTTAATGTATATACATATGCTATGTTTTTCTTGTTTCAATGGGTATTGTTCAATACATGTCTAGGTGTTTAATAATATGCCTATGAGAGTTGCATATGTATAAATTGAAGTCTATTTGCTACTAAACACCTGTAGTCCATTCCATAATCATGTCTATGTGTTTATGTGTGGATCTTATGAAGTGGGTAATGCTTATATTCATGTCCATGTGTATGTTTGCATGCTTAGTAGTAAATATGACCTCAATATTGCATACATGTTGGTTCAAAAGTGCTTTTAATGGTGTAATATGAGCATGACGATGTTTGGTAGTCAAATAGGTCCCTTTATTCACAAACACCTTGGCTTAGAACATGTATGAATGTGTTTATAGGTCAAATCCCGCTATAGTGACAATAGAATGATGAAGCACAATTAAAGGCTAGTCTAAATCGAGTCTCCTTTGATTTTAAATCCAGCCAATAGGTTTCCAAGTAGATTTAGTCAACTCTAGTGACACTAGGTCTTAGCTTTAAATCCAGCCAATGACTTAGGTACTAGAGTAAGTTTGTTCTAGGTCACCTAAGAAGCTAGTTAGTCACTCTTAAGGCCCTAGGTAATAAGGACCATGCTGCAGCTCGAGGAGGTGCTACCTAGGGACGAACTCGCACTGCGTCCTAGGGAGAAATTAGGACATTAACTTAGCAACCTAGTAAAAGAGTAATTAATAAGTAAGCCATTCCATGTAATCCTATAGTATTAGAATCTAAGATCACCCATTAACAAGTAGATGTCACCCTAATCCCTTTTGTTTGTTAGTTCTCTCTAGATAGCTTGTCTCTACTTTCCATTCCCATAGTTTAGTTTAATTCGATTTAGTTATAGCTCCCCACCATTCAAAATCCAAAATCCCAAAAATTAGATAGTTTAGGTTTTTTTTTTTGGACACACTCTAGAACACACACGTAGAATCCATCTCACAACATAGCCTCCCTGTGGTTTGACACCCATTCTCGTACACACTATACTTCATCGATCCGTGTGCTTGCAGGCCTTTAGAGCTTACACTGGAGAGACATATCAAGTTCTTGGCGCCGTTGCTGGGGAGGCACGGTGGTTTGCATTCTTTGCTTGTGTGTTTTGGTAGTTGCTTTTCTTATTTTCATCCTTTTCCTTTATAGTTTGTTTGGTTTTTGCTTATCTTTTTATCGTTCATATTATTTTGCTTTAGTTCTTGTTTATCTATTTCAGCCTTTGCTTTTGTTTTTGGTAGACTTTCTAGGATTAAGGTTTATTTGTTGTAGTTTTAGGATATTGAAGTTTTCAAGGGTTGAAGTGCCCAGAGATAAGATAGTTTATGCATGCTTGGTAGGAGATCCCTTAGAAATCCCCTAGTTCCTCTTAATCCTGAACCTGATAGAATAGCAAGACATTTTAGGAATTTAGGAGATCTTCTTGAGAAGATAACCGATCCCATCGTCCTCCTAATCCTCCCAATCCCCCAATGAATCCCATTTCACCTTATGAGCACCTTGGGCATCAAGCCCAAGATCATTTCAGATGAGAGCCCTATAGATCGAACCCACTTATGGATGAGGAACCCACTCTTAGGCAATTCTTTCTCCCTAAAGCATTTGAGCCTAATTTGGCTATTCAAATTCCAGGTTTGGGGGAGATGAACTTCGAGATTAAGCCTAATATGTTGGCTATACTTCCTTCCTTCTATGAGAGAAGCAATGAGAGTCCTCTGGATCATATCACTGATTTTGTTGAGATGATTTCCACTCTCTATGTCCCGAATGTCTCCTAAGAGGTCATACATCTTAAGATTGTTTCCTTCTCTCTTAAGGACAAGGCTAGGGCTTGGTTGCATTCCTTACCTAATGGTTGCATTACTACATAGGCTGAGCTTCAATCTAAGTTTGTTCAAAAATTTTATCCCATGGCCAAGACGGCCGACCTTAGGACTGCCATTATGACTTTCTTCCAACATGACCTAGAATCCTTTCATGAGGCTTGGGAGAGGTTCAAGAATCTTCTTAGACAATGTCCACACCACGGGTACAACAATCATGACCTAATGCAATACTTCTTTCGAGGCTTAAATATACAAAATGGGATAATGGTCAATGCCTCTTTTGAGATTGACTGAGGCATGGGAGAAAATAGAAATAATGGCTGAAAATTCTTTTCAAAATTTTGCCATGGAAAGGTCTAGTCGGGAAGGTAACAAGAGAAGTGTTAGTGAGGTTGGAGTTTCTTTAGATTTACCCACTAAGGTTAAGGCTTTGACAAATAAGCTAGATTAATTCATTTCTTTGTCTCTTTCATCCCAAGGTCATAAGACTAGTTCTATAGGTTCTTCCTCCGCTTCATTAGTTGTTGAAATTTGTGCATTGTGCTCCGAGTCATCTCATGAACCCATAGCTTGCCCTTTAGTATCACAATTTCTTGAATTCATGAAAGAGCAAGTGTGTGCTACTCAAGGTTATTCTCGTGAATACAACCAGTACTCGAACACATACAATTTGGGTTGGAGGGGTAACCCAAAATTTTCTTGAAGACAAGGTCAACATAAGTCTAGTTCACATCTTCAGGTTCCACCTCAGCAACGACCCCGTCCTCAATATCCCCCAGGTTTCTATCATGTGAATCAGCCCCGTCTCACTAGTGCTCCTCAACCTCAGGCTTTACCTGCTCCCTCTAGTAACCAAACTCCTAGTAATGATGTGATGAAGTTAATGCAATTTATTTAGAATCAACAGTAGACATTAGCTAGTCAGCAGCAGGAGTTAGCTGATAATAAATAAGAGATGGCTAGCTATAAGCAGCAGATGGCTAGGTTTGAGACACGGTCAGGACAGCCTGCTACACAGTTGAGTGCTAGAGACCCCAGGAAATTGCCTTCTCAGCCAGAGGTGAACCCTAGAGTCCAGTCCTGTTCCTCCACCGATACCACTTATCCCCCCTCAAGCCCAGGCTAAGGCCATCACCACTCTTAGGAGCGGTAGGGTAGTGGATAATAAGGTAGGAGTTGACTTTGCAGTGCCTGCACCTAGTGGTCCTTCTGAGTCTAGAGCACCACATAGGAGCCCTATTGAGAGAAATTCTAAAGAAGGTCCTATTGAGAGAGATGAACCCTTTAGAGACCATAGACAGAGTAATACTTCCCGACCACATCGGGAAGGAAAGGAGCCCATTGATGATGCCCATGTGTTTAGAGGTGTTCAGCCTAGAGTTCCCTTTTCATCAGCCTTAGAGAGGCCTACACCTAGTGAGGATTCTAAGTTTTTCAAGGTTTTAGAGCATCTTAAGGACCTTAAGGTCAATCTTCCTTTGATAGATGCGATCCTTTCCATCCCCTCCTATTCTAAGTTATTTAAGGATCTTTGTATAAGGAAACGTAGGTCATCAAACATTCCTAAGAAGGTAACGCTTACGGAGAATGTGAGTAGCATTTGTACTTCGGGCTCCCGCCCAAGGTAAGTGACCTCGGAGGCTTCACTATTCCTTATTGGATCTGTGAAACCTAGATTGATCACGCCTTGTTAGATTTTGGATCTACTGTGAATCTCATTCCCTATTCCGTCTATCAGCAGCTAGGTTTAAGTGAGTTGTGTCCTACCCATGTTACTGTTCAGCTAGCTGATAGGTCTAAACGTTAGACCTAGGGGTGTGATAGAGGATGTTATGGTCCAGGTAGATGAGTTTATGTATCCTGTTGACTTCATAGTATTAGATATGGATTCGGGACATGACTATAGACATTCTACACCCATTCTTCTAGGTCACCCTTCCTTGCCACCGCAGATGCCATTATCCATTGTAGGTCGGGGTTATTAGATATGAAATTTGGGAATTTGAGGTCCACCATAAAGGTTGCCGAGGCAGTGAATAGGGCTAGTATAGGAGGAGAGGATAGAGAAGAGTGCTTTAGAGTTGAAGTGATTGATTCTTGTGTCAAGGACCTTGTAGAGAAGACTATGACCGATGGAGAAGAATTGAGGAAATTTGAGGAATTGTTGACTAATTTTGATTTAGACACCTTAGAGCGGAAGTATATTGCCTCTACCTCCATAGTTGAGAGTTCTTTGATTGATAAGTCACTTGAGGTTAATCCTTCTAGTCTTGACTCTAGTGATGTTACCAGTGATGATGTTGAGGTTAAGTCCCCTTTGGTTGAGCCTAGCCTTTCTTTAGAGCTCAAACCCCTTCCTGATCATTTGAAGTATGTATTCCTAGGCCCTAGTGAGACCCTTCTGGTCATCATAGCTTCTGATCTTTCTAGTGGGCATGAGGAGCGTCTCTTAGAGGTTCTTAGGAAACATAGGAAGGCTATAGGGGGGAAAATTAATGATTTGAGAGGTATTGACCCTTCGGTTTGTATGCATCGTATTCACCTTGAGAATGGAGCCATTCCTTCTAAGGAGATACAAAGGAGGCTAAACCTACACATGAGTGAAGTAGTTAAGAAAGAGATCATTCAGCTTTTAGATGCAGGCATCATTTATCCGATCTTCGATAGTGAGTTGGTTAGCCTGGTTCAAGTCGTCCCTAAGAAGTCCGGGATCATGGTTGTGGAGAATGAGAGAGGACAGCTTATCCCTACACGTACTCCCACGAGATGGAGAGTTTGTATTGATTATAGAAAACTCAACTCCAAAACTAAGAAGGATCATTTCCCATTGCCTTTTCTAGATCAAATCTTAGATAGAGTTGCTGGGCATAGCTACTATTGTTTTCTAGATGGCTACTCGGGTTATAATCAGATCCCTGTGTTTCTCGAGGACCAGGAGAAGACCACGTTTACTTGTTACTTTTGCCTATATAAGAACGCCCTTCGGTCTATGTAATGCCGCAGTGACATTTCAGAGATGTATGATGGGCATTTTTAGTGACATGATAGAGAAGCATTTAGAGATATTCATGGATGACTTCTCAGTCTTTAGGGATAGTTTTGATGAGTGCTTGAGTCATCTCTCTTTAGTCCTAGACTGATGTGTGGAGAAGAATCTAGTGTTGAGTTGGGAGAAATCCCACTTCATAGTGCAACGAGGGATAGTGTTGGGTCATATTGTCTCATCTAATGGTATTCAAGTTGATCCGGCTAAGATAGAATTGATTGAGAAATTGCTTGTCCCTAAGTGTGTCAAGGATGTTAGATCTTTTCTAGGGCATGCAGGATTCTACCGTAGATTCATTAAGGATTTTAGTCACATTGCACGTCCCTTATCTAGGCTCCTAGTACAAGATGTCCCTTTTGACTTTGATGATGAGTGTGTTAGGGCTTTCACTAGGCTTAAATCCTTATTGTCTACTTTCCCGATCATCCAGCACCTAACTACAGTATCCCATTTGAGGTTATGTGTGATGCATCCGATTATGCAATAGGAGCTATTTTAGGTCAAAGGAAGGATAAGTTGCCCTATGCTGTGTACTATGCTATCAAGACTCTTGATGAATCCCAAAAGAACTATACCACCACGGAAAAAGAGCTCCAAACAATAGGCTTCTCCCTTGACAAGTTTAGGTCGTACATCCTCGAATCCAAAGTGATTGTCTACATCGATCATGCGGCATTAAAGTATTTGTTGTTTAAGAAAAAGTCTAAGCCCTGCTTGATTAGGTGGTTGCTCCTCCTTCAAGAGTTTGACATAGAAATCTGGGATAAGAAGGGTAGAGAAAATTCAACTGCGAATCATCTTTCCCATCTTGATAGCGAGTCTTCTAGTGATCCATCGCCTTTTCATGATTCATTTCTTGATGAGCAATTGTTTGCCGTCTCTCATCACACACCTTGGTTTGCTCATATTGTCAATTATCTTGCCACAGGGCATTTTCATTCCCGTTGGGAGAAGAGAGAAAGAGATAGATTCCTAGCACAAGTTAGGCAATTCTTTTGGGAGGATCCTTATCTTTTCAAAGTGTGTGCAGATCAAATGATTCGCCGGTGTGTGCCCAAGGACGAGTTTGAGAGCATTTTAAACATGTGTCATGATGAGGGCTGTGGGGGTCATTTTAGTGGGAAGAAGACAGCCACGAAGGTCTTGCAATGTGGATTATTTTGGCCTACCCTCTTTAGGGATGCCCAAGAGTATTGTAAGAAATGTTTTAGATGTCAACAATCTGGGTCTATCTCTAGGAGAAACATGATGCCTTTATCCCCTATTCTTCTATGTGAGTTGTTTGATGTTTAGGGTATAGATTTCATGGGTCTATTTCCACCTTCCTTTGGGTACCAATACATCTTAGTAGTCGTTGATTATGTGTCCAAATGGGTTGAAGCAATTCGCATACGCACTAATGACCATAGGGTAGTGGTTAAGTTCATTAAGGAGAACATTTTCACTAGATTTGAAATCCCTAGGGTCTTGATTAGTGATGGAGGTTTGCATTTTCACCATATTCGGTCACCCATAAGGTAGCCACTCCGTATCACCCGTAAACTAATGGACAAGTAGAGGTGTCCAATAGGGAGATCAAGCACATTTTAGAGAAAACAGTTAAACCCGATAGAAGAGATTGGTCTATTAGGCTAAATAATGCTTTGTGGGCCCACTGTACCGCCTTTAAGACTCTCATCAGTATGTCTCCATATAGATTGTTTTGTGGGAAAGCTTGTCACTTGTCGGTAGAACTTGAGCATAAGGCTTATTGGGCAATCAAGGCCTTAAATTTTGATTTGGCAAGAGCGGGTGAGAAAAGAAAGCTAGACCTAGCGGAGTTGGAAGAGCTTAGATTTTAGGCGTATGAGAACACCAAGCTTTATAAGGATAGGATGAAGAGAATTCATGATAAACATATTATTAAGAAATCATTCTCTCCCTCTGATAAAGTTTGGCTGCTTAACTCATGATTGAAATTCTTTCCAGGTAAGCTTAAGACAAGATGGGATGGTCCATATGAGGTGTTGATTGGCCACCCTTTCGGACCGATCAAGATCAAAGACTTGAAGGATGGCCGAGAGTTGACTGTGAATGGGCAACGCCTGAAGCACACATATGATCCAAGCATGGCTCGTGTAGAGGTTTTAATACTTCAGGACCCCATCTATGGAAGTTGAAGATGAGTTGGTGTTTGCCCGGCTGACGGCATGGTGGTTAGCGCTACTAGGAGGCAACCTAGGTTCAATTTTGCAGTTTTGCATTAGTTTCACTTTCTTTTCTTTTATTTTCTTTCTTTTATCTTTCTTACACCTAAACCAAAGTGTTGAATCTCAATCCTTCGTCTCGTAAGATAAACCATTGCTAATTTTTGCACATGCCAATGCAAGCATGCATAGGCAATGCTACTAATCTTGTTTTCTTTGTGAGTGTTTGTGAATTGTGAGTCACAGGGTTAGTAGTATGGTGATTTATCATTGGCATGGAAAGCTTTGAAGAAAATGCAAGGTTGTATCTATCCTTTCTCAAATTGTTTTTATTCCATCCCCGTCACCCTTACTTGCTTTGTAATGCCAATTTGCTTGTTTAAGTGTTTTGGTCTATTTGCTTGAGGACAAGAAAAGTTTAGGTTTGGGGGTGTGGGAGTTTGGTTTTCTTTTTCTATCTTGCTTAGGATAGATTGCATTATGCACTTAAAAATGGTGAAAAATTTTCAATTTTGATGCATGTAGAGTCATTTATTTCTTTGTTGATCATTGTGTTGGCTATTGTGATTGACTCTATTGATGTGTAAAGATAAGATGCATTATGGGGAAATGAATAGAGTAGTTTGAAAACTAAGTCTTGGAGGGGATGCCCTTTAAAGTTGTGGGGAGTGAGGACCTTTAAGAATGACTCATGTGGCCACCCCATAGCTTGGTAGGAAAGAGTGTTTGAAAAAGGGTTGTTGATGTGAGTGTCCCTTCCTTGATTGGTTCCTTTTTATGTGCCTAAGCCTTTCTTTTTCTTTCTTTTTTTGAATACAATACAAAGCATGAAAAATCCAAAAACAAATTGAAAAAGGCAAAAAGGTGCAAAAAAAATATAAAAAAAGTGAAAAAGGATAAAAAAAAAAAAGCCAAAGGCACAAAAAAATTTTGTGAATAAGTGCATAAGTGACACAATGTCAACTTAGCACAAGTTATCATATTTGAAGATACGTGAATAAGGCTTTTTATAAGCCATTATGTTTGTATATTCTCTTTTCTTGTCTTTGAGGCTTGGTACATGTTGGGGAGGCCATGTTAGTTGAGGGAGCATGAAATATCAACATCCCGAGTGCATGAGTTAGAATCCTAGGCTTGTGGTGGATTGGGTACTTGGGAAATTTCCATGAGGAACGAGACCCCTTATGAGTAGAGACAGGATCCAAAGAGATTTGGGGATCTCTCCACAATAGGAATGCCCTCTTCATTCTTATTAGTCTAACTTTAATAGAGAGTCAATCCTTTAAGCAATCCATTGCATCAGCTTTAGAAATAAACTTAAGATTGGACTTGCTTGGCGACAAGCAAGGAGAAGGTTTGGGAGGTGTTGATGTGTTGTGTTTTTGCGTGTTTTTGAATTATTATTTGTCTATATTTTGGAGGTGTATTGAGCTTAATAGTAGCATTAGTGTAGTACTTGCGCTAGGTATAGGCTTAAGTATATACAATTGTACATATTTGAGTTTAAAAGGTAAATGCTACATTAATGGCTTGTTTTAGATGTTATAAATGAGATTGAAGATTGTTTGAAGATCAACGAAGATGGAGATGTTTTTGAGCAAGGATTGAAAGGATATTGAAGATGAAAAGTGGAAGAAAATCAAGTTGGAGGCTTCCGAACAAGATCAAGACAATTGGAAGCAAAACGAAGCCAAAAGAGAGCAAAGAGACACTACCGGAACACTGGCTTCAAAGTACCGGTACATCGGCTCACTATTCTGCCAAAAATAGAAAGCAAGTCTCTACTACCGGAATAGAGGGCCTTTGGTACCAGTGCACCGGTTCACTATTCCGCCAAAAATAAAGAGCTAGCTTCTATTACTGGAATAGAGACCCCTTGGTACCAGTGCTCCGGTAGAGTGTTCCAGTAGTCGCAAAAATTAGCTACATAAGCCCACTTTTGGTCATTTTGTAATGCATTAAGTCATTTTTTTTCACACTCATCTCTCAAACCCTAATTCCTCTCTTTCACCAAACTCCAACACACATATACTCACAAACTTTTCACCTAGTCTTAAGTTCATTTAGAGGATTCAAACACTTGGAACAAAAGCTACTCAAGGATTTTGTGCAAGAATTGCTAGGATGGAAGGGCAGTTTTCTACTCTCTCTTTCATCCTCTATTATATTATGTTTGAGTAGATTTGTTTAGGGTGATGACAGTTGTATAATGAGTTGATTCTTTACTTCTATATTATGGGATTCAATGGCTTAATGTATATACATATGCTATGTTTTTTTTTGTTTCAATGGCTATTGTTCAATACATGTCTAGGTGTTTGATAATATGTCAATGAGAGTTGCATATGTATAAATTGAAGTCTATTTGCTACTAAACACCTCTAGTCCATTCCATAATCATGTCTATGTGTTTATGTGTGGATCTTATGAAGTGGGTAATGCTTACATTCATGTCCATGTGTATGTTTGTATGCCTAGTAGTAAATATGACCTTAATATTGCATACATGTTAGTTCAAAAGTGCTTTTAATGGTGTAATCCTAGCATGACGATGTTTGCTAGTCAAATAGGTCCTTTTATTCACAAACACCTTGGCTTAGAACTTGTATAAATGCGTTAATAGGTCAAATCCCGCTATTGTGACCATAGAATGACGAAGCACAATTAAAGGCTAGTCTAAATCGAGTCTCCTATGGTTTTAAATCCAAACAATAGGTATTCGAGTAGATTTAGTCGACTCTAGTGACACTAGGTCTTGGCTTTAAATCCAGCCAATGATTTAGGTACTAGGGTAGGTTTGTTCTAGGTCACCTAGGAAGCTAGTTAGTCACTCTTAAGGCCCTAGGTCATAAGGACCACGCCCTAGCTCTAGGAGGCGCCACCTAGGGACGGACTCCCACCGAGTCCTAGGGAGAAATTAGGACATTAACTTAGCAACCTAGTAAAAGAGCAATTAATGAGTAAGCCATTCCATGTAATCCAATAGTACTGGAATCTAGGATCACCCATTAACAAGTAGATGTCACCTTAATCCCTTCCATTTGTTAGTTCTCTCTAGATAGCTTGTCTTCACTTTCCATTCCCATAGTTTAGTTTAATTCATTTCAGTTAGAGCTCCCGACCATTCAAAATCCAAAATCCCCAAAAATAGATAGTTTAGGTTTCTTTTTTTTTGGCACACTCTAGAACACATACGTAGAATCCATCTCACAACATAGCCTCTCTGTGGTTCGACACCTGTTCTCGCATACACTGCACTGCATCGATTTATGCGCTTACGGGTCTTTAGAGCTTGCACTCGAGAGACATATCATTTAGCAAGGAGTTGGGGAGGTTCTTTCTCTTTTTCTTTCTTCTTGTTATTTTCATGATTAAGTAGATTTTGATAGAGTGATGGATACTTGATTGTAGGCTTATAAATACACCCTATGTTTGGGTTTAAAAAATGGTAGAACATATACTCTGAATTTTATGAATGCATGGTTATTTTATTTTGCACCTTGATTGTTTAATGTGTTGTTTCATTGAAAGTATATATTCTAATTCAACATGCTTGCTCTTAATGGCTTTAAAAATCCTACCCTAATATGTCTATGTGCTAGATTCTAGGATTTACTTCGTAAAGGAGAATGTTCATAGCTTTAAACATGTATACATGTTTAAGTTATGGCTTCAATAGATCAAAGAATGTTAAATCTTCCTTGTATGCATGTTATGACACAATATCATGGCTTTTAATTGACTTGTCTATGAGTAATTAGGAAGTTCACCTTTTGTGCATATATAGAAATAAGCTTTTAGCACATTAAATGCTTGAAGTAGTGATCGATTGTTGGTCCATAGTTAGTTTTAGACTAAGTTGAGGGCCCTTTAGTTTTAAACCCAACTAATAGGACTCCAATTAGCCTAATCATACTTAGGTCAACCTAGCTATTAGTTTTAAACCCAATTAATGGCTTAGGTTCTAAGTGAAGAACAATCATCACTACCTAGAATGCCTTGTAAGCTAGCCCTAAACCATATGGTCATAAGGACCAAACAATGCTCTATGGAGCCTTACCTAAGAATAGACCCGTATCGAGACTCTAAGGTTAATAATGCAAGCTAATTAGGTATCTAAACTGTAAGATCTGGCCCGTATTCTAATGGAACCTAAGAAACATGGGAAGACTTGCCTTGTTCGTTATCTTGCCTTTTTCTAGTTCTACTTATTTATATCTGCCATTAATTGTATACTACCATATCTTGTAGTCTCTGTGTCCGATAAATAAGAACTTAACCTATTGCACTAGGTGTGAAGGACAAAGAGAGGCGTGAGGCAATTAGTAGAGAGCAATTAGAGCTAGAGCAAGAGTCTATCTTGTATTCATTAGCGACGTTGTCGTAGTAAAATTCTCTTTTTGCCCGTGGAGTAGGTGTAGGCCGAACCACGTAATTTTGTGTCTTCAATTTCTCGTTAATTTTGTCTTATTTACACCTCATTTCCCAACAAATTAGTATCGAGAGCTAGGTTCTGGGTTGGGCAACGTCGTAGGTATGCGTGAAACCACTAGAAAATTTTGTTGAATTTGGTGTGTGAAGTCGCAAAATTTTTCATGTGTAAGAGCATGAAAAACGTGAACGAAGACGATAGATCTAGTGTAGCGCATGCTAGGAGCTGCTGTAATAGGTTTGACCACGTTTGATCGAGTTGACCAGGTTTGACTGAAGTTTGACCAGACTTACACCAATGTTTTTTGACGAGCTGAATTTGTTTTTATGCTCTATTTTGCGAAATTCTACTCTAAAGTATGCATTTTAGGGTATCGTCAACTTTGACCATGAATTTGACTTTTGATTGGGTTGACTAGAGCTGACCAAATGGGTATCCAAAAGTATTTCAGCATGCTAAGTTCGATTTTGGGATCGATTTGACCAAATTCTATTATGAGGTGTGTGTTTGGAAGAGACGAAGACGAGTTCAACTTCAACGAAGTTCGAGATTAAGAAATTTGATGGAAAGAGCAGTTTTAATATTTGAAAGATCAAGTTCAATGGTTTCATGGTCATGCAGAGACTTTGGAAATTGCTTGAAGGGAAGATCAAGAAGGAAATAAAACCAAAAAAAAAAAAAAGAAGGAATTAGAGGAAAGGGCTATAAGTGCAATACACATGAACGTCTCTAATGATGCATTGATGGAGATAGCCGATAAGGAGAAAACGGTCAAGGCCTGGAAGGCTCTGATAGATCTCTATTTGTATAAGGAGACAACGGTTGAGGCCTAGAAGGCTCTGATGGATCTCTATTCATCTAAGTCACTGACAAATCATCTTTATCTCAAGAAGAGATTGTATGACCTCAAGATGAAAGAGAGTACGCCTGTGAAAGAACACCTTGACGAATTTAATTCCATTATGATAGAGTTGAAGAACATAGAAGTGACGATTGATTCAGAAGAGCTTGCCCTTGTTTTGGTTAGTTCTCGACTGCCCTCATATTGGTAGGATTAGCATGCCTTAAAGCCCACTTTTATACAACATTTTTTATGTTAAACAATGTATAATCATTTTTTTAAATGGCATTATGAGTTCCTTACATATTATCTCTGGTATGTTTTATTGATGTATGTATAAAGGTCCCTTGACTTGAACTAATGACTTGGGTGTACAGTGAGGCTGGAAGCACAGAAGGTCGAAGTCTAGATTTAGTCACGTCATAAATTGAGTCCGTAACCGAATGGTATTGTTGGGCACTCTACCAGGATAAGGTTATATTAAGCAAGTCTCCTCGTTGAGGGTGATCTACCTAAGTCATTGGAGGACTTTCTGGATTTGTCTCAATAGTACGTGTGTCACGTATTTGATAAGACCATTGTGAGTATGTGTTCTAGAGACGTACTATCAAAGAAAGAAAACAAAATACTCACTACTACTATCTGATCATTGCTCTTAATCTTGGGCATATGTGGATGAACAAATGATATTAAGGTTTGTTAATTTGATTCACTGTGGGTGAGATCTTACGTTATTAGGATCAACAACCTTGTGCATTGAGTACTAAGTTCTAATTAATTGGAACATGCATATGCAATATGGAATCTATGTGCCCTCTTTAGGATTGTCCATATTTATCATCGGAATCTAGATCTAATAATACTACCATTATGGGTGTATCGGTCATATAGCTTGAGGGTCGCTTTCGAGATCAAGAGATTCCATGACCAAGGATGGTTGGCAATAGGACAAGAAACCTAACAGAAAAAGATACAGCTAAGGGTGTGATAGTACACAGGCCAAAGGACCGGTCTCAGTTGTGGGTATACATAGAGGGGCATTATGGTCAGTTATTTAGTAGATCAAAGACAAACTTCACATTCTTTTGTAACAAGCTTTTGGGCAATAGCAATTATTATTGGAGTACAACTTTGATCTTATGGTAGAATAGATTAAAGTTAAAAATAATTATTATTATGTCGCCTAAATCAGGCAAGGACATTTTTAATTATTTTTTGGATGCCAAGGATAATTGTGTCTTCTTGGTCCCTTCCCTAGTCGAAATGACTTTGAGAGAGCAATCTTGAAAGAGCAAATTCCATATTGTGGTAGTAGCCTTATTGGGCCAAAGCTTGGAATTGGGTTTGGGCTTTCTTTAGAGTCCAAGATAACCTAATTGGGCTTGGATGGTTTCTTATTAGGCTTGGGCCTCCACATGGATTATGGACTATGTGTTGGACTTAGATTGTGAGCTTGGCCCAATCTTCCAAGACATGTGCTAGAAAGTTACTACAAGAAAAATTCAAATTGTATAACTTCCATGACATGTGGGAAACATTTACCACTAGGAAAAAGTTTCCCACATGGAAAGTTTACAAGGTTTAGGTGCCGAACTTTTTGTATAAATAGGCAAGACCTTAAACCATTTCTAGCATCCAACAATTTTGTAATTGATCTCTTCCATTTTGGCAAGAGAATACTACAACACATAGTACACACTTATTGTGTGGTTTTTTTTGCTCTAGATTTTCAAGAGCATATTACTTTGCTTCTTCCCACACAAGAGGCTATTCTCTCAAGAAAAGTCTCTTTAACCATAGGGAAGAAGACTAGGGAATTGCATATTGCGATACCCTTATAGTAAAATTTTTTTGGTGGTCTTGTTCGTGAGCGAGAACAAAGCTTGTGACGGTTTTATCTTCATCAAAGGCCCTACGCTTCAAGAGGTTAGCTTTACAGATTTTGCAAATACTAGTTATGTTCTATATGTTCTTAAGCATGTTCTTGTGTGTGTTATGTGGTTATTTGATTCTCCTAGCATGTTTTCTTGGTAGTATTTTTGAAAATATGGACTAGGATAGACCACATATAATATTATCGATCCTACAATTGGTATCAGAGCTTAGGCTCACACACAACATGCTTAGACTATGCAAGAATATTGTCTTTACATAAATATGTTAGTCATCTTGTGAGGGGCAAGATTAGGAAATCTTGTGTTGCATATACTTGTGGTTTTATGCTTGTTTGTGCAAGTAATATAAAATCCCCTTGATGGTTCGCATGTATGCATGATAGATTTTTGTGTACGGTCAAAAAAGCTTGGCCATGGGCGATTTCATGTACAAATATTTATGGTTATTGCTTGTAGTTTAATTTAAAAGAAGCATAGGATATTTTGATCTCCTTGTAATGTTTCTTTATGAAGCTTGTATTAGCAATAGAAAAGTGTAATATTGTAATCTTTAAAGACCAAGAAAAAAAAACAAGAAAAAAGCATGGAGGAACACTCTGCAGGGTGAGCTTGCTGGTCGACCGTCGACTGGCTCCTACTGACGGACGACCGGCTCCTACTGACGGACGACCGGCTAAGGCAGAAAAAACTATTAAGTGTGTTATTTTGTTGAAGATTGCAGGGAACCATCAAAGAGGGATTTTTAACGTATTTTGGCAGATGTTTATAATGCATTGACATATGTTTTAACATATTTGTATAAGCATAAACATGATTACCACCTAGAAATATGCCCACTCATTAGGTTTTTAAAATTTGCCACCCTTATAGTAAAATTTTTTTGGTGGCCTTGTTCGTAAGTGGGAATAAAGCTCGTGACAGTTTTAGCTTCAT
Source organism: Cordia subcordata (assembly GCA_028554755.1). Lineage (NCBI taxonomy): Eukaryota > Viridiplantae > Streptophyta > Magnoliopsida > Boraginales > Cordiaceae > Cordia > Cordia subcordata. The sequence continues at coordinate 15,017,353 of JAPTOF010000008.1, forward strand.
TAAAGGCCCCACGCTTCAAGAGGTTAACTTTACATATTTTGCAAATACTAATTATGTTCTATATGTTCTTAGCATGTTCTTGTGTGTGTTATGTGGTTATTTTATTTTCCTAGCATGTTTTCTTGGTAGTATTTTTGAAAATATGGATTAGGATAGACCACTTGTAATATTATTGATCCTACACATATGATGACTTTGTGGACACTTTATTGTCTGGAAGTGAAAAGATCAGCTTGGATAGTGTTTGTTCAGCTTTGAAGTCCAAGGATTTGAAAAAAATACTTCCCGAGGAACGGAGTGGAGGTTCAGGGAAAGGGATTGTGAGTAAAGCAATGAAACAAAAGACAGGGATATCTTCGTGGAAGTGAAAACCAAGAGCAAAAGATGTGGCATGTTTTAAGTGAGGGGAACGAGGTCACTTTAAGCACCTTTGCTCAAAGAGAAATAAGCAGGAGTCAGTGAACATGGCAGACAATGCGGAAGATGAGAGTTCTAATAGTACTGAAGGTGTCACGTCCGTCACTTCAAGATAATGGCAAGACTAACAGATTCTTGATTCTAGTGCTATGTTTCACATGTGTTTAGGAGAGATTGATTTTCTACTTTTTTCGGAAAGAGTGGGAAAGTCTATCTTGGGAATGACATCACATTAGGGATGGTTGGGGCCAACGTCGTAAAGATCAAGATGTTTGATTGCATTATTAGACTTTTCGAGTGTTGGAATGTCCCTAAGATAAAGAAGAACTTGATTTCTCTTAGGCGGTTAGATTCTCGTAAATGCAGGTTTCATTACAAGAATAGAGTCTTTAAAGTTCATTGAGGTTCGCAATTGCTCTTAAGAGGATTTTTGACAGATAGTCTCTACGTCTTTTATAGTAGTACGGGCAAGGGTATTGGGGCAAAAGTTGGACAAAATGGTGCCATCGAGCAAGTGGAGCTATTTGGTGATGCTCTTCAGGCTCTAGAGGATGGCAATAGAGGTTTGGTCTGAGAAGAGATATAAGGTGAATGTGCATCTCAAAGTGTACAATGCGAGATTGATACTGAGCAGAGTGGACAAGATGAAGAATCCTTTAAAGATTGAACGAATGAGTTGGCTTATGCTTTAAATGCCATGGCAGTGAGTGTGCATGAGCAAGGGTTCAATGGTAGGGTTGGAGATGGTCCAAGGGTGGAAAGGCCCTGTGAGTGAAGAGATAGAGTCTCTTCATGGATCTAAGGACAAGGTGGAGCATGTATGTGATGTTTCTAAGTTGACTAATGTTAGCATCAACGCTCAGGATGTTATAGAGGACACTCAACGTGTTTCATTTGCGAGCAACGTAGGTAGCAAGGATGTGGCGCTACAAACATGTGCATGAGTAGTGTAGAGATGGTTACGTGGCATGTGCATGAGTAATGTAGAGATGATTACGTGGCATTTGCCTATGTGGACAATAAGAAATGGTAAGCCCAAGTATGGCTAGTTGGTAAAGGAGAAGAGAATTTTTATTTGGTCAATAGGGAGTGAATACAGTCCAAGGTGGATATTTGTAAGGTATGGCCCGTAATCTAATGGTACTTAAGAAATATGGGAAAACCTGCCTTATTTGTGTCTTGCCTTTTTCTAGTTCTGTCCCATTTATATTTTGCCATTAATTGTATGCTGCCATATCTTGTAGTCCCTGTGTCCTATAAATAGAAACTTAACCTATTGTAATAGGTGTGAAGGAGAAAGAGAGACGTAAGGCAATTAGTAGAGAGTGATTAAAGCAAGAACGAGAGTCCATCGGGTATTCATTATCAACTTTGTCTTAATAAAATTCTCCTTTTGCTCATAAAGCAAGCGTAGGCCGAACCATGTAATTTTGTGTCTTGAATTTCTCATTTTACTTTGTCTTGTTTGCACCACGTTTTTCCCAACATAGACTTTAGAGCATTAGTATCCCCTTAGTCCATTCTTCAAACCTTAGCAAGAGTGTATAAAGAGCCTACAAGAAAGTAGGAGTCACCCTAGCTTTCTCCCTTTAGTGCTAAATCCACTGAGGTAGTTTGATGTTCCATCTCTCTATTGTACACTCACACTTCTTAGTTTAATTGCACTTTCCTTAGTTTAGTTTTACTTTTCTTGTATCTAGCTCCCGTCAATCCAAAAAAACCTAAAAAAGAAGTTAGGTTAGTTATTTGTAGCTTCTTAGAACACATTAGATTGTAGAAGTAAGCCTAGCTTATAGCCTCCTTAAGGACAAGACCTTGTACTTACATGTTTTATTACATATGACCCATGCACTTGTAGGCTTTTCTAAGGCTACACCTTGGATTTACGATGACTTTACACTCTCTTGGTAGGGCTTAAATAACGGACTAAAGGGGAGAAGAGGTGATCTCACATCTAGAAACCTAATTTTCTACCATATTAACCTAAAAGCCACGGTGTGGGCCTATCCCTAGGTAGGCCTTCCAAAGGGATAGTTTGGTCTTTATGGCCTAAGGGTTTAGGGCTAGCTTATTAGGTATTCTAGGTAATGTTGGTTGTTCTTTACTTAGTACCTAAGTCATTTGTTGGGTTTAAAACTAAGACTTATGTCATTCTAAGTAGGATTAGACTATTTAGAGCCCTATTAGTTGGGTTTAAAACTAAACAACCCTTAACCTTGCCTAAACATCAACTATGAATCAACAACCAAGCATTACATCAAGCAATTATGATACTTGAAGCTCAATTCCACATATGCTCAAAAGGGGAACTTCAAGAAAACTCATAAAGAAGTTGATTTGAAGCCGTAGAATTGATTCATAACTTCCATACATGGTAAATATAGCATGCTTTCATCCATTAAGGCTATAACTCAAGCATATGGACATGTTTGAAGCTATAAACCCTCTCTTTAATGAAGTAAACCCTAAGATCTAGCATATAGACATACTAGAATAGGATTGTGAAGCTATTAAGAGCAATCATGCTAAGAAATTACATATACTTTCTAAGAGACATTTCATCAACCACTTTAAATGCAAGATAAAATAGCTATAAATCTATAAAAATCAAAGTATATGCTCATCCATCATTCAAATCCTATACAAAGAGTGCAATACATAGCCCACAATTCACGTATTCATCACCCTACTATGTTTTACTCAATCATTAAAAGTGCATGAACAAGAAGAAAAGTAAGCTTCCCCATATGCTTGCTTTGTTTACGACAAAAGTCTTGCAATTTAGCTCAAACACACTCTCCGAGACACAAATTTCAGCTTGCTCCTTCACTTTGCTGCAGCAAATTAGCTTCAATTTCAGCCCTAATTTAGCACCCAAACCTGCAAATTAACACCAAAATTTAGTGTAAAAGGTCAACACCAAGCTAAAGGAAAGTTTCCTAAGCAAAGAAGTAGAAACTCCTCCTTTTGCTAATTGATTTCAGCTGAAATAGACTTTTTGCTGCAAAATTTAGATCTGAAATTTGGCTTTTTAACATCCCAAATCAACCCCAAAAATTCCCAAACTTGGTTTAAAAGTGGGTTATTTTGTGTGTAAGATATGTGTAAATTTGTGTGAAAATATGGGTTGGAAGGTTGTGAAATAGCTGCTACAAATCCAACTCGTTTTTGCTGTTCAGGTGCTATTTTGTGGCTGATTCTTCTCTTCTTGGCTCAAAATGTGGTAAAAAGTGGTGTGGAGGCATATGAGTTTATGGGGGGGGGGGTGTGGAGAGATGGGAGACATGGTGGAGAGATGGGAGAGAGGAGAAAATGTTAGAGAGCAAGAAGAAGAAAAACAAGGGTTGTTTAACGTGTTTTCCTTTTTCTAGAATGTTTTCCCCCCTCTTTTCTTTTCGTCGTAGCTGCTAGCTTCTTATAATAGTGTATGTACTTGTGTTCCTATTGTGAGAAAGGTCACATATGGATCCAAGGGGATAAGGGTCAATTGGGTTATTATATAGTGTAAAGTATGTGTGTGCACGTATGCTATCTTTCTTTCCTTTAAACTCTTCTAACTACTTACTTATAAAACCATGTCCTAAAATCCTAGCATTTAATTAATTATGTTCTAATAACCTAAATTGTCTAATTTTTTATGTCCTAAAGACTAATTCTCCTAATTAAACTATATTAACTTATTATAATTAAACTGCCTAAACTACTGTAAACTAATCTAATTAGTAGACTAAGTAAAAGTACGAACTACTTAGCTATCTAATTAAAATATAAGTAAATAAAAAGCATGGAAAGGCAATAAAAATTAGTAAAAATGATGCACAAACATACTATGCATTTAAGAACAACTGAAACATCCATAACGAACACATAATAAGCACTCAAAATAGCTTAATTAAGCACCAAAGTCCGCACATACTATCAATTAAGCAATATTAACACTTATGCACACAATGCCATGCAATTGCACTTTAAAAAGTTCTAAATGCCTCTAAATTGCATATAAATGACCTTAATACACACACAAATCAAGACACATCAAATATACCTTTGAGGAGTTACAACAAGCTTTTTTAAAATTGCATGATGATCTTCTCTTTGCTTTGAACAAAAACAAGAGTTTGCAAAAGAAATTGACACTTGCATTGGACGAAAAAATTTGTTTGGAGAAGAAAAATGCATCTCTTATTGAAAACATTGAAAGTTTGGGGAAAAAAACAACTAGAGGTGTTAAAAAAAGAAGAATGATGATTTGAATGGGATTGTAGGAAAATTTTCAAATGGAAAGGAAAACTTTGAAAAACTTCTTGGCTCTAAAAAAATGGCATTCGACAAAAGTGCTATTGGTTTTAAGCCTCAAATCAAGCAAAAATATTTGAAAAACTACTTTATAAAATCATCCATCTTCACTACTCCTTTGAAATCCTCTATTACTTGCACTTATTGTGAAAAATATAGGTATGTTTCTACTAATTGCTATTACAAGAGACTACGTGATAGAGGTACTCTTATCCTACATTGGCAATAACTCAAATGGGTTGTGAAAGCGAAGCGTTAAAGACTTAATTTCAAGGACCTAAAGAGTTTAGGGTCCTACAAATGAAGGGCAATTGCACTTATTTTGATTCTTGTAGGTATGCCATGTGAGCAAACATAGCCAGAAGAAATGGATATTAGATAGTAGAAGCTTCAAACATATCACAAGTGATCCCTCATTGTTCTATGAGCTCAAAAAGGCCAAAGGTAGAGATGTCACTTTTGAGGACAATAGCAAAAGGAGAATAATTGGCAAGGGAAGCATTGGTAATAAAAATACTCTTGTTATTCATAATGTCTTACTTATGGAAGGTCTTAAATTTAACTTGCTTAGCATTAGTCAATTGTGTGATAACGGTCATAAAGTTGTGTTTAAATCTTCTAGATGCATTATTCATGATTGTGATAGTGATAATGTATTATTTGTTGCCAATAGGAATGATAATGTTTAAACTACATAGATTGATCAACTTGAAAATCAAAATGTTACTTGTTCATCCATTATGCATGAAAATTCTTGGTTGTGACATAGAAGACTTGGACATGTTAGCATGAGTATTTTGAAAATTTTGTCAGAACATGAGCTTGTTAAAGACTTGCCTAAAATTAAATTTGAAAAGGACAAAGTGTGTGATGTATCTCAAGTTGGCAAACAGCATATAACCTCTTTTAAACCCATTAACATGGCATCAATATCTTGACCATTAAAATTGTTTCATATGGACTTATTTGGACCTATTGATGTTGGTAGTTAGGTGGATCTAGATATACTTTTGTTGTTATAGGTGATTACACTTGATTCACATGGGGTCATGTTTCTTGCATAGAAAAATGAAGCCTTCAATGAATTTGCTAGATTGTGTAGAAAAGTGCAACATGAGAAAGACTATTTTATAACTTGCATATGTAGTACTAATGGCACAGAATATGTAAACACTCCTTTTATACATTTTTGTGATGAGCATTGCTGTAAGCATAACTTTTTGGCCTTTCGAACTCCTCAAGAAAATGGGGTAGTACAGAGGAACAATCGTACTTTACAAGAAATTGCAAGAACCATGCTTAAGGAACACAACTTGCCTACATATTTTTAGAGTGAAGCTGTTAACACTGCATGTTGATATGCTATTTCAGAGCTCAAGCCTAATAACCCGCAAGTGCATGAATTGCGTGTAGTGTAGTGTGCAAGTACAGGGTCAAATCTGCAGGGAGGCCAAATATGTGTGGAGGCCTAAGCTAAGTGTATCCTAAAGAGCTACATAATGAGGACCTAAACTATAATGTTTTTTTGGTTTTTTAGGGATAGAATGGAATGCGAGAAAAGTAAATCTAACCTAAGGGCAAGAAAAGTAAAGGGTGGTGAGTGTGTCTGATGGGAGAATTATGAGATCTAAGAGGAGTCAAACATTGGAAAAAGGGGATTAGGGTGATTACAACCAGCAAATGGGTGATTACTACTTCTCATTAGGGTTTCTTAATGGATTATACTTGGTTTCCCTCATCTAAGCTCCTAATTAACCTTCTAATGGAACCCTAAGACTCAATTCGGGTCTACCCCTAGGCACTTCTGCCCAGAGCTACGGCATCGTTCTTATGACCTAGGCATAGGGCTAGCTAGTTAGGATTCTAGGTAACTTAAATCGATCTAAACCTAATGTTTAGTCCACTAATTAGTTCCCTAATCTATCCCTAAGACTTAGTGGAAGTACGTCCCTAAGCATGTCTACCTAGAGCTACAGCATGGTCTTTATGAACCAAGGGCCATAGGGTGGACTAACTAGCTTTCTAAGTGAATTGAAGTCAACTAAACCTATTCAGACACCTGTTAGCTAGATTTAAAGCCAAAGGGGACTCGACCTAAACTAGTTATTAGTTATGCACCATAGATTCTTATCACAATAGTGGAAATTAGCAATTAAGCACAAAGCATACACATCTAGGGCATGACGTTCGAGAATAAACCAACCTATTCTACTACTAAGCACATAGACATACTTAGATTACACTAATTTAAGCAATGGCATCCAACATATAAGCACTAGAAGCTAGTTATGCTATTAAGTATGCATACATACACATAGACATGTATATAGGCAAACACATAGACATGATCATACAATGATTTAGAAATTGTTAATAGCATAATAGATTTTTATATATATAAGCAATATAATTGAGGCATTTCTACAAACAAATAGACATGTACGTAAATTTGCCATAGAAACCCTAAGCACAAGTACACATATATAGATCCATCAAATACCCATTACAAAAGAGTAGTAATTAATCTATAATATAAGATATAATCACCCTACATGCTCTAATTACACATATATTAACTTGCGATAAAAAGGGAATAAAGAATATACCCTTCTATCTAAAGCTAATCCTTTACAATGCATGAGCATGAGCCCCAAATCTTGTGTTTAATCCTCTTAGATCCCTAATTCCAAGGTGTTTTTGTGTGGAGGAGAGATTGTGTTTGAGATGGGTGAGTTAGGGTTTAGTGTGTGTGAAAGTTGGGTATGAAGTGTGTATGAATGGATGATAAAGGTCCTCCCAAATGCTAAACTATCGAACCCTATTTATAGCTATTTGCTGTGCCACCGGTCAACCCTACCGATTAGCCGATAACTAGGGGAGTCAACCGGTATTTTTCTCTATTCTTTGGAATACCCAGTGACCCTGTTAGTGGTCAACTAGTACGCTCGACAAGCACGGCTATTCTTCTCTAGATCTACCAGCTCACCTTATTGGTCGGCCGGTACCTCAGGGGGTTGACCAATTATCTTCTTAACCTTCAGTCTTCATCATCCTTGCTTTTAGCCTTTACCCCATGACCCGTACACCTTCTATCTTTATCACCCATTGTCTTTCAAACTCGTCATTAACCCAAGACTCACCTAAATCATAAAAAATAAGCAATTAGCGTAGCGTTTATCAATAAAACTCAGCTATAAACAATTATCAATTCTTATGCACAAATATAATATAAATGCTACACTGAGGCTATTTATTAAGCGCAAATCACCTCTAATAAGTATAAACATATAATGCAAATACACATACAAAACCAACATATCAATACCTCCAAACCTTCTCATTGCTTGTCCCAAGCAAGCCTGAACCTAACTCTATCTCTAAGTTGCTAAAAAGGTTGCCTAAAGTATTGACTCACTATCTTGGTGAATCTAAGGAGAATAAAGGGGTCATTTCTTTTGTAGAGGGGTCCCTAAGCCTTTTCGGATCCTCTCTTTACTCACAAGGGGCCTCTTACCTCGTGGGAAATTCCTAAATAGTTATACCACCACAAGCCTAGGATTCTTATGGACACATATGGGATGTTGATTCTTCATGCCCTCTCAACTAACATGGCTTCCCCAATATGCACAAAGCCTTGAAGGCAAGGAGAGAAAAAATGTACAAACACAATGGCTCACAAAATGACATAAGAGCCTTATTCACAAAACAATGAAAGGACGAAAAGGGGAACGTGTGCCAAGTCAACATTGTGTCACTTAAGCACTTATTCAATGAATTTTTTGGGTGCCTTTTTGCCTTTTTCACATTTCCACTTTTTTTTATTTCTCAATCTTTTTCATATTTTTGCACTTTTTGCCTTTTTTAATTTTTTGGATTTTTTTATTAATAGATACATAAGAAAAAAAGAAAAGAAAAAGAAAGGCGAAGGCACATGAAAAAGAAGCAATCAAGGAAGGGGCACTCATATCAACACCCTTTTTTCAAACTCTTTTTCCAACCAAGCCTTGGGGTAGCTACAAGGTGCATTCTTAAAGGCAGTCACTTCCCACAGCTTTCAAGGGTATCTTTTATAAAACTCGGATCTCTCTCCACTACATTCATTCTCTACAATACAACCTTATCTCCACCAATCAATTAAGTCAATTACGAAAACAAAAAGAGTATAAACATATTTAAGGTGCCTTTTAGCAGTGCTAGATTTAATGCCTCTAGCCGGGTGTCAATGTTAGAGCAAAACGAGTTTAAAATTGCAAGGCACATATTGTTGGATATTTAACCAAAAGCACAGATAGTAAGAAAAGGGTCATACATCATATAATAAGGTGATGAATGCATAGTGCACCTTTTTCCTAAATCCCACCCCGAATCATCAAATGGGAATGTGTGCACAAGTGTGGAAGATGTCATGCACAAACATGAAAGGTCATGCCTTGCGTGCTCTTTAACTAACCACCCTATGGCCTTCTTCTTACAATCAAAGGCCCGGAACACACCTTTCTGATTGGTCAATGAAAAGTCAAATGCATTTAACATAGGAGAAGTATTTGCTAACCCTAGATGAAAGTGTTCTATATATAAAGGCACGAATATGAGCTCTAAAGAAAGAGGCTCAATGAAATGGGAAAGGGGAGTGGGAAAGACATTTGAAGAAGAGGGAGCAACGATAAGGGAAGTAGACGTACTACACTCTTTTTCTCCACAAGATAAAACATGACCAAGCCTAGGTCGCTTTAACTCTTTACCAAGGGTGGTATTGATCTTAATGGGATCTCTCTTCAACAAAGATTCATCAAACATCCAAAAAGACCCATAGATCATTCTTCCAAACTTACCAATTTCTTTCTTAGATGCCTTCTCAGAGTTGCTATTTGCCTTGACTCCAAGAGACTTGTCATATAAAAACTTTGAAATTGACGTCTTGGTCTCCCCAGTGGATTACTCTAAACCTTCACTAGCTAAATTCCCATCAAATCCATCTATACATTCATTGCTAGTAGATGTCATCTCACCATCATACTTCTCACAAAAGGTATCCATATGTGGAGGAGATAATGGGGACTCAAAGGATTCTGGCCATGTATACATGAATACTCAAGGGAGGGGTGTACCCTAGACTCCCTAAATGTAGACTCAAAATGCAAATGAGTGCTATGAACATGAGACTCAACTTCCAAGTGTGTGGAATTTATGGTATGAGAAGAAAGGAAAGGCTCACATGACTCAATGAAAGGTCTTGAAAGTTTAGGAGGATAGGGTACTACTTCTTCTAGAACATAACCATAGGAGTCATCCAAAACCAAATTATCATCAGGCTCAATCTCGTATTCATTACATTATAAGAACTCTCTATCCACATCTCTTTCGAAATTTCTCTCTGAAACATCATTTTTTTCACCACTATTAGCCTCCTCCTTAGGTCTTATCTAATCCCTTCAACTCGTTCTAAGAGTATCTCAATATTCTTGCTCATGAGTTGCACACTCTCTACCATTAGCACAGATTCTATCTTAAATGCAAATGTTGAACACAAGAGTTGGTTAGGTTGAACAAAATGTTGAAGAGATGCACAAGGAAATGACTGACTTTTTCAAGGAGTACTGTGATTAATATTGCCGTGACTAGACTATTGGGGACACCTTGTTTTCAAACTTATTCATGGTTTTGAACTTTCTTTTCATTTCGAACATTTGCACTTGTTTTGGTGTTTGGAATTTAGACCTATCTTAGTTTTAGCTTAGTCTAGCATTGCATTGACTCATTATCTTAACTATCTTTATCTATTGCTAGCTACTTTGGCTCATAGTTTACATCTTTCTTGTGCTTGTTTTGGTTTTGATTATACCAAAGGGGAAGAAAGAAGGTCTATGGCTTATGCTTATGCTTGCTATACTTGTCTATGATTGTGTTATAATATGTTTTTTTAGTGTGGCTTGAGTGCTTTGTAAGATATGTTATGTTGCTTAATTTAAAGAGGGGCATGTGCTTATTGAAAGACTCCAACATATTTGTCACACACACAAATCAAGAATGTTACGGGGAATAAACATTAGGAATCGGTGTACACTTAACTTAAATGGTAGGTTCGGCTATCCTATCGATAGAGTTCGCTACCGGATTTAAGAAGCCAAACAAAACAGTGATTGAATTATTCAATTGGATCATATCTAGACAATTGTTAATTCAAATAAGTGGTGGCACTTAACTTAACGTTCATAAGCTCAACCATCTCATCGGTGGAGTTCTTATGAGGACGTTGAGACACTGTTACATCAAGTAGTTTAAAGGGTTGATCTACTCAAAGGCAAATAATGTTAAAAGTACTTGTATGTTTTATTTCCAAAGATAGCATACATATTATACATGCATCAGTTCTATACTCATATATTAATTATGATTATATTGTTGTATCCAGAAAAATATCTTCATTCAGTCCATTAGCTACAATTCTCAAAGAGCACAAGCTCATTGGGCTGAATTTTGTGGACTGGGAATGAAACTTGGACATAGTACTCACGGCAGAGAAGTACAAGTATGTCCTATCAACTCCTTGTCCTGTTGCGAGGGCTAATTCTTCTGAAGCCCAGAAAGATGCTGAGGCAAAATGGCAGAAAGCCAATAGTATGGCCAAGTGCTATATGATGGCTTCTATGTCAGACATTTTGCTAAGCAAACATCATCATATGGAAACTGCAAAAGAAATCATGACTTCACTATCTCGTATGTTTGTTGATAAGAGCAGGCCCGCAAGGCAAGGTACTCTTAGAGAAATTATGAATCAAAGAATAGCAGAAGGAGCATCTGTCAGGGAGCATATGCTTAAAATGATGGATTACTTCAATACTACCGAGATCCTAGGAGCAAACATAGATGAACTGTCAAAGGTAGACATGATTTTGGAGACTCTACCGTCATCCTATACCCAATTCAAGCTTAATTATAATATGAGCAAGATGAACATGGATATAACGGAATTAATGAAAAAGCTCCTAGCTGCAGAAGCCATAATGAAAAATAAAGGCCACATAAATATGGTTCAAGCATCCACTTCTGGACTTAATCCAAAAGGGAGAAAGTTCAAAGGAAAGGGGAAGCAAAAACGTGGTCAAGGGAAAAAGAAGAGAAATGGTGAACAACCCAGGCAGTTAACAGGTGAAAAGCCCAAGGGCAAATGTTTTAAATATGGCCTAAAAGAACACTAGAAAAAGGATTGCCCAAAGTACTTGGCACGAGGCCAGATAGGTACACCTCTTTTGTTCTACATTGAAACCTGTTTAGTGGTTGATTCTTGGATTATAGACTCAGGAGCCACTAACCATATTTGTAATTCTTTGCATTGATTTTAGGAAATGAAGGAACTAGCTAAAGAGGAGTTTGCTCTGAGGTTAGGTAATGGAGCAAAAGTATGGGCTACTGCAGTGGGAAGAATGTGCTTAAATTTTCCATGTAATAGGAAGTTATTTTTTAACAACGTTTATTATGTTTCGGATGTACGTAAAAACCTTATCTCTGTTTTGCAATTAATATTAGATGGTTTTTGCATTAATTTCCATTCTAGTGTTGATATCAGTAGAGATGGAAATATTATTTGTTCCGGTAGTATGCATGATAAATTATTCTATATAAAACCTATTACAAACTCACTACATAATATAGAACAAACTAATTCCCAAAAAAGAAAGGTTTCTTCGATCAATGATACTTATCTTTGGCACCTACGCTTAGGACATATCAGTCTAAAGCGAATTCGAAGATTAGTCGAGGTTGGGTATCTTAACTCATTAGATCTCGAAGATCTACCTCCTTGTGAATCTTGTCTTAAAGGGAAGATGACTAAACCGTCATTTTCTTCTAAAGGAGAAAGGGCCAAAGAAGTATTGGAATTGGTTCACACTGATGTGTGTGGTCCTATGAGCAAACCAGCACGAGGAGGTTATGAGTATTTCATTACTTTTACTGATGATTACTCTAGGTATGGATATGTATATATGATGCGACGCAAGTCTGAATCCTTGGAGAAATTCAAAGAGTTCAAAGCTGAGGCAGAGCGGAAATTAGATAAACATATCAAAGCCCTTCAGTCTGATCGAGGTGGCGAATACCTCTCGAGTGAGTTCGAAGACTATCTTACACAAGAAAGGATAGTGTCTCGATTGGATCGCACTGTGGACTCTCAAAGAAAATGGGGTAGCAGAGAGAAGAAATCGTACCCTATTGGATATGGTTAGGTCAATGATGAGTCATGCATCATTACCTTTATCTTTTTGGGGGTATGCCATTGAAACAATGGCATACATCTTGAACTTGGTACCATCTAAATTAGTACCTAGGACACCTTAAGAAATGTGGACTAGGCGTAAGCCTAGTTTAAATCATCTCCACATTTGGGGTTGTCCAGCTTATGTACTTAATAATAATGCTTCAAAATTGGAACCAAGATCTGAGTTAGCTATTTCATTGGATATCCTAAGGGAACCAAAGATGGGATCTTTTATAATTCTAAGGAGTAAAAGGTGTTTATAAGCATCTATGCTAGATGCTTAGAGAATGATGAAATGGTCCAGAAAATACCAGATTATGAAGTTGTTCTAGATAAGATTTCACAAGAATCTCCAGTAACACATGTGGTAACTGTGAATGAAAAAGAACAGCATATTACACCTAATATATCGGAACCTTGTCGTAGTGGAAGGATATCTAGGCCTCCTGATAGATACTATAGGGAGTCTTTTCAGACTTTTTTAGAGAATCAGGTGGTGGATCCCACAAGTTATGATAAAGCAGTTTCTGACATAGATGCTGACCAATGGCATAAGGCAATGGATTCAGAGTTAGAATCTATGTATTCTAACAAAGTCTGGGATCTTGTAGTTGTACATGATGGGGTAAAACCTATTGGGTGCAAATGGGTCTACAAGAGAAAAAGAGGAGTTGATGGAAAGGTTGAAACCTTTAAAGCAAGGTTGGTGGCAAAAGGTTATACTCAGAAAGAAGGGATCGATTATGAGGAAACTTTCTCACCAGTGGCCATGCTTAAATCCATCAGGATACTCCTAGCCATCGCTTGTCATTATGACCACGAGATATGGCAAACGGACGTCAAGACAACCTTTCTTAATAGGGAACTTGACGAGACCATTTACATGACACAACAAGATGGATACATTGCTAAAGGCTAGGAACATATGGTTTGTAAATTAAAGAAGTCCATTTATGGATTAAAACAAGCATCTAGAGCATGGAACATCAAATTTGATCGGGCAATTAAATCTTATGGTTTTGATCAAAATATTGACGAACCTTGTGTGTATAAAAGGCGTAATGGAAATGCTGTAGCTTTTTTGGTTTTGTATGTGGATGATATCCTACTAATTGGAAATGATGTAAGGATGTTATTATCCATCAATGTTTGGCTTTCTACTCAATTTCAAACGAAGGATTTAGGAGAAGCTAGTTATGTTCTAGGCATCAAGCTTATGCAAGATCGTAAGAACAAAAGGCTAGCCCTATCTCAAGCTTCATTTATTGAGAAGATATTGGTCAGGTTTAACATGCAAAACTCTAAGAAGGCCTCGTTACCTTCTAGACATGGAGTTTATCTATCTCGAGATCAATGTCCTAAAACACCTGAGGAGATAAAGAGCATGAAGCGAGTTCCTTATGCTTCAACAATTGGAAGCCTCATGTATGCCATGTTATGTACTAGATCAGATATTTGCTTTGTTGTTGGCATGGTTAGTAGATATCAATCAAACCCTGGACCAGCACATTGGGTCGCAGTTAAGCATATATTCAAATTCCTGCAAGGAACTAAGGATTATGTGCTGGAATACCGTGCAGATGATCTAACGCCATTAGCCTATACAGACTCGGATTTCCAGTCGAACAGAGATTCTAGGAAGTTTACTTCTGGATATGTTTTCACTCTGTCGGGAGAAGCTATTTCATGGAGAAGTGTGAAGCAAAATTGTATTGCTAACTCTATCATAGAGGCCGAGTATGAAGCAGCATCTGAGGCTGCGAAAGAGGCAGTATGGCTAAAAAAGCTCCTGTTAGACCTAGAGGTTGTGCCGGCAGCTCACAGACCAATAACGTTGTATTGTGACAACGGTGCTGTTTCACAGTGCAAAGAGCCCAGGAATCACAAAAAGGGAAAACACATTGAACGGAAATATCATTTGATCCGTGAGTTTATCCAGAGAAGAGATGTAGTAGTTGAAAAGTTAGCTTCAGCGTAAAACCTGGCAGACCCATTTACTAAGACTCTTTCAGAGAAAGTGTTTGCCAGACATTTAGAGTCTTTGGGTATTAGGCTTTGTAGAAGTGATCTTTAGTACAAGTGGGAGATTGTTAGGATTTGTATGACCTAAAGCTCACTTGTACATGACATTTTGGATGCTAAACAATGTATAATCATTTTTGTAATATGGCTTTATGACTTTCTTACACATTATCTCTATTATGTTTTATTGATGCATGTGTAAAGGCCCCTTGACTTGAACTAATGACTTGGGTGCGCAGTGAGGCTAGACACATAGTAGGTCCAAGTCTAGATTTAGTCACGTCATAAATTAAGTCCGTAATCGAATCGTAGCGTTGGACACTCTACTAGAATAAGGTTATATTGAGTAAATCTCCTCGTTGAGGGTGATCTACCTAGGTCATTGGAGGATTTTTCAAATTTGTCTCGATAGTACGTGTGTCACGTATTGGACATGACCAATGTGAGTATGTTTTCCAGAGACGTACTATCAAATAAAGAAAACAAGACACTCACTGTTACTAAATGATCATTGCTCTTAATCTTGAGTATATGTGGATGAACTAATAAAGCTAGGGTTTGGTACTTTGATTCACTGTGGGTGAGATCTTACTTTATTAGGATTAACAGCCTTGTGTATTGAGTGCTAATTTCTAATTAATTGGAACATGCATATGCAAAATGGAATCTATGTGCCCCATTTGGGATTGTCCAAATTTATCATCTGAATCTAGATCTAGTGATACTACCTTTATAGGTGTGTCGGTCATATGGCTTGAGTGTCGCTGCCAAAATCAAGAGATTCCATGACCAAGGATGGTTGGCAATAAGACAAGAAACCCAACGGAAAAAGATACAGCTAAGGAAGTGATAGTATAAAGGCCAAAGGACCGGTCTTAGTTGTGGGTATACATAGAGGGGCATTATGGTCAGTTATTTAGTAGGTCAAAGACAAATTTCACATTCTTGTGTGATAAGCTTTTGGGTAATAACAATTATTCTTGGAGTGCAACTTTGATCTTATGGTGGAATAGATAGGAGTTAAAAAATAATTATTATGTCGCCTAAATCGGGCAAGGACATTTTTAATTATTTTTTGGATGCCAAGGTTAAATGTGTCTTCTTGGTCCTTTCCCTAGTCGAAATGACTTTGAGAGAGTAATCTTGAAAGAGCAAATTCCATATTGTGGTAGTAGCTTTATTGGGCCAAAGCTTGGAATTGGGTTTGGGTTTTCTTTAGAGTCCAAGATAACCTAATTGGGTTAGGATGGTTTCCTATTGGGCTTAGGTCTCCACATGGATTATGAACTATGTGCTAGGCTTGGATGGTGGGCTTGGCCCAAGTCTTCCAAGATAAGTGGACAACTTACAAAATACTACAAAAACAAGTGGACAACTTGCACAAGTCTTCCAAGACAAGATTGACAAGTTATATAAAGGAAATACTACATGGAAATTTTCTCCCACATTGAAAGATTAGCAACTTTGGGTGCCAAGGCTCTTTCTATAAATAGACAAGACCTTACACCTTTTATGCAATCCACTTTGTAGTTGATTTCTTCCTTTTTGGCAAGAAAATACTACAACACATATTACACACTTATTGTGTGATTTTTGCTCTAGTTTTTCAAGAGCATATTACTTTGCTTCTTCCTACACAAGAGGCTATTCTCTCAAGATAAGTCTCTTTAATCATAGCGAAGAAGACTAAGGAGTTGCCTATTGCGACACCTTTATAGTAAAATTTTTGGCGGCCTTGTTCGTGAACGGGAACAAAGCTCGTGACGGTTTTAGCTTCATCAAAGGCCCCACGCTTTAAGAGGTTAGCTTTACATATTTTTGCAAGTACTAATTATATTCTATATGTTCTTAAGCATGTTCTTGTGTGTGTTAGGTGATTATTTTATTTTCCCTGCATGTTTGCTTGGTGGAATTTTTTTTAAATATGGACTAGGATATATCACACTTAATAATATTGATCCTACACCGGTCAACCTCTCTTGAAGTACCCGGCTGACCGGTAGGGTTAGCAGGTAGATCCAAAGAAGAATTGTCGTACCAGTTGAGTGTACTGGGTGACCGGTAGGGTTAGCAGGTAGTGCCGCTATCAGCTATAAATAGGGCTAAATGTAGAGAACTTATCGTTGAATTTTTTATCATCCATTCACACACACTTCTCACCCATTTATCACACACTAAACCCTAACTCTCACCCTCCCTACACACATACTTCTAAACACAAAAACACTTTAGAATCACGCCTATAAAAGGATCAAACCCAAGGATTTAGGCATAGTTCATGGATTGTAATACTTGGGTATTGATAGAAGGGTACCTCTCTTTTATCCTAAGTCTAATTATGTATGATTAGAGCTATGTAGAGTGATTATATCTTGTGTTTATGGATTGAATACTACTTTTTATTAATGGGAACTTGATGGATTTGTATATATATGCTTGTACTTAGGGTTTTGAAGGTCATTTTTACATATATATCTATGTGTTTGTTGAAATGCCTCAATGAAGTTGCATATGTATATGGAAGTGTATTATGTTATTAACCATTTCTAAATCATTATACTAGCATGTCTATGTGTTTGAGTGGTGATTGTATGAAATGGGTATGACCATATACATGTCTATATGGGTTAGCATACTTAATAGCATAAATAGTTTCTATTGCTTACATGTCGAATACTATTGCTTAAATTGGTATAATTAAGTGTTTATGTGCTTATTAGTCGGATAGGCCAATATATCCTCGATGCCATGCTCTAGATATGTATGTTTTGCACTCAAACATTAATAACTGCTATTGTGATGACAATCGGCGATGCACAACAAATGGCTAGCCTAAGTCGAGTCTCTCTTAGCTTTAAATCCAGCTAACGGGTCTCAAGGTAGGTTAATCGACCTTAGACAGACTAGGTCTTGGCTTTAAATCCAGCCAATGGTTTAAACGCTAAAGTTAGATCGATTCGAGTCACCTAGTACCTTAATTAGCTAGCCCTAATGCCTAGGTCATAAGGACCATGTTGTAGCTCTAGGTAGACGTGCCTACAGACAAACCTGTACCGAGTTTTAGGGTTCCATTAGGAGGTTAATTAGATGTCTAGGCAAGAGCAACCAAGTATATCCATCAAGTAACCCTAGAAAGACATAGTAATCACCCATAGGCAAGTTGTAATCATCCTATTCCCCATTTTCACGTGTTAGAAACCCTTGAGATTGCTTGATTCTCTCGTCACACACACTGCCTTTTATTTCTTTATCCCCAAAACATAGTAGTTAGAACCCCAACACATAGCTCTTTAGGACCTACATAGCTTAAGACACCATTCACATTAGGCCTTCCCATGGATTCAACCCCGCACTCGTACACACCGTTTTACACATGACTTATGCGGTTGTGGGCTATTTAGGCTTGTGCTACAAAATAGCGATTAGCAACTAAGTGTGTTGATTAATATGCTTAATTAATGACTTAGTGTGTAAGGGTATACTTCTACTCTAAAACAATACTAAAAGATTACTCGCTAATATTAGTTAATGCTCTAGGAGCTTAATCTCTAGTCTAAAACGATACTAATAGGTTAGTCTTTCGAGTAGGACATTGATCAACACCAAGGAGAGCAATCAAGCCATGAATAGCCCGAAACATTATAATAGCCCAAGTCTAGTTGCACGCAATCACCCCAGGTCCCTTTCTACCTTGTAGAGCTTTATTTCCTTAGCTTGGCACCTATAGTTCCTCCATTAGCCTAGGTTTAGATATAAGTTTTATTTTAGAGCCCTCTTCAATCAAACAGACCAAAAAATATACCAACACACGCACATAGGTAATCTTAGGCACTCTTAAGGCTGAGCACATTTCGGTTATTAACCGAAAACCGAGCCGAAATAATAATTCGGTTCGGTTATTCGGCTATTTGGTTTGGTTTCAATTAGCAAAATTTTAATATTTTAGTGTTTAGTTTCAGTTTCAGTTATTGTTTTAGAATTTCGGTTATTAACCAAAATAACCAAATTATAAAACTATCTTGTATTAGTGTTTTATGTTTACAAACTAGACTTAGCGTTTAATTATATGTATAACCCCCAAAAAAGTAACAACACTTCTAAGAATAATATCCAAATCTTTAAGTGAATAAAGCTTGAAATTTGAATGAATAAAGTCTGACAAGAACTAAGATGAAGAATTTTAAAAAGCAAAAAATCTCCTAAATCAGTTTCAAGCAAGTAACAAGAGTAACAAGATTCACGTTTTAAGTTTGTTTTTGGGATTTTTTTTCTTTTTCCATTTTTTGTTTATTTACTTTTTTAATTTAATATTTGTGTTTAATTTCAAAATTCTATAATTTGACTATTTTCATGTATTTTTCTTTATTTTTTTATAATTCGATTATTTCGATTATTAACCGGAACCGAACCAAAAAAATTCAATTCCAAAATTTCGGTCATTCACCTTATTCGGTTCGGTTTCGGTTGATAGATTTTTCAAAATTCGATTTTCAGTTATTTCAATCGGTTAAAACCAAATACTCAGCCCTAGGCAATCTTGCACGTAGAGACTGAATTTAGGTAGTCTCCTTGTCGAGACGATATTCGAACTCGTATCCGCTATACCGTGAACAATCTGTATACTTGCCAATTAAAACTAACACATCCAATGACATAATAAATTTTGTTTTTGTCTATAGTTGTGCATACAATTGAGTTCCAAAAAAAAGAGGTTTGTGACATGTGCATATGTTCTTATTTTAAATCTTGAGGATAAGTGTCTAAATCCGAATGATATTGACAAGTACATCTATGCTGAAATTCCTCATAAGGAGAAAGATGAGGATTTATATGAAGTGGGACAAAGTTTCATGGTGCATGAACCATATGGTAGTTCATTCTGAGTGCCCCATGTACGGTGGACGATAGATGTCCAAAGCATTTCACTAAGGGGATGTTTGGTTCGAGAAATGAAAAATCGTTTCCGAAAAGAATATGATTTCCGCGAATGATATAAAAACTTTTTTTGGTATAGCAAAAGTATTTCTAGAAAAATTTTAGAGTATTTCTATGAATGTTAACTTATTATGTTTGGTTTAAAACTAGCATTCCTAGGAATTTTGAGCTATTTTATAAAAATATCCCTAATTATTTAATTATTTAACTTTAATTTTTATTATTCATTTCATTATTTTAATTTTTATTTAACTATTAATAAATTAATTATTATTATTCATTTTTAATTTATTATTTTTAAATTAATCAATATTTATTTTTATTTTATTTATTATTTAGTTAATTAATTTTTATTTGATTAAATATTAATTTTTTATTTAATTAAAATTTTCAAATAAATAATTAATTAACTAATTAATTCATTTGTTAATTATTATTTTTCAAAGATTATTTTATTATTTTTAATAAATAATATTTTTAATTAATTAATTAAATTAACTAATTACTTTATTATTATTATTATTTTATTAAATTATTATTTTAAAATTAATTATAATATATTTTATTTTTAGTTATTTATTAATTAGTATCAAAAGTATTTTTATTTTTTAAGAAATTATTTTATTTTTATTTTAAGTAATTATTTTTATTTTTATTTTTATTTATTTATTTATTTTTATAATGTTAAATTTTTATCACATGGGCTTTTTGTCTTTTTAATTTACTCAACATATTCCCACAACCCAAGAGTGTTAGATTCCCACCCCCTCCATGGGAATGAAAATTAAGCAATCCATGGGAATATTACATTTCTGGAAATGTAACATGCCTTGAAATTATTTTTTATTCTGCGAACTAAACGTGGTAATATCACATTTCTGAGTTCACTTTCCTAGTAATTTTCCATGATTCTGTGAACCAAATACCTTCTAAAAGTTTTGTCAAGTCTACTACTACAAACGCAAATGTGTATCCAGTGTATCAAAGAAAGGATGATAGTAGGACTGTCGAAAATGTGGTATATTGTTTGACAATCAATTTATTGTGTCATATAGTCCAACGTTGCTCTATGAAGTACCAAGCACACATCAATGTTAAGAGGTGCTGTTAATCAAGGTTAATTGAGTACCCATTCAAGTTTGCAAATAAAGGTCGTGATTGCATTACTGATCCACTGTTCCAAGAATCTAATGATAGGCCTACAAATGAAGCTGATGAGATAAAGATGTACTATGATTATAGATACATTTCAGCATCTAAAGGAGTCGGCTAATTTTAGGCTATGATATCCATGCTAGAGACCCGTTAGTTGAGCGGTTGAATTTTCATCTCGAAAATGAGCAGGAAGTCATATTTGAGGAAAATCAACCAATAGATCAAGTCATAAACAGACAAATGTTGGAGAAAACAAAGTTTACCTCTGGAATGGACACTAATAAGCAATTTCCCGAAGCTAGGTCTTTGACTTATTCTGAATCCCCAACAAAGTCTGTACGGGATAAAATCTACGTCAATGGAAGCTTAGGATGCATGGGTATTCAATTGGCAGGCTGCGTTATGTACATCTTAGCAATGATGAGTTATATCATTTGCATATTTTATTGAATAAAGTGAAGTGATGTACGAGCTTTGAAGATATCCGTACAATTGATGGTGTTTTGTATCCAACATATAAAGATGCATGTTACACTTAGTGTGTATCCTGCAATAACTTTTTAAGTAGCGTTTAGTATTTTAATTGGTCAAAATATTATTTTGTTAAATTATTGTTATTCGGTAAACTAGCGTTTCAAGTAGCTTTCTAGGTAGTTTTTAGTATTTCAACTAGCATCTCTAAAAGTTAAAAATTTTAACGTTTTAGGTAGCTTTTAGCTTTTCATATTTTTTTGGGCAATTCTACCCTTTTTATATATTTTTTTATTTTTCTATTCTTTCTCCAATCTCTTTCTATATTTTTACATTTCTTTTACAAATATAAATAAAAAATAATATAAAAATGAATTTCAATTTCTATATAATCAACATTACTAAAAGCATAAGTTTTATTAGTATCTTTTTTTTTACAAAATTATTTTGAATCTATTAAAATTAATTTTTGTAATATTGATATAAATGATTTATCAAAAAAGTTAGTTATATTTTAATATTAAAATATGATTATAAAAATAAATATCTAATTATGAAATATATTATCTTATTCCTATAATAGTAATAGTAATTACAATTATCATAATAACAATAATAATAGCATGATATCAATATCCTTCTACATCATTTAACATTTATTAGCTAAGCTAACAGCTAATTTTACCCAACACATTTTGTTCGATCAGCTAGTTAGACAACTATCCGCTAACAGCTAAAATACAACAGCTTTCAGCTACCCAAACAGCTATCAGCTTCTCTAACAGCTAAATTTATCGAATAGGCCGTTAGTTTATTAGATGATGATAAAGAGTATGTAAAAGCGATACTTGAAGCTGCTATATGGGGATCACGTATTTTCCATGGTGTATGTTTGCTTCCTCATTAATGTCTAATTCAATTGAGCATCCTGGAGTTTTGTGGCAACACACTTGATCCGTGCTTGCAGATGAGATTCTACAATCCAACAGGATATTTTGCAATATCCTAGTGATTATCATATTTTCATTAGTTTTTAGATTTTAATTTTATTATGTTTATTATATATTTTAAATTGAAGTGTTAACTTTTTCAATCTCTTAATTACCATGAATAACAAATTTTATTTTTATTTTTTTGACGTATTAGACCTTTGTCTTGATGGTGATCAACTAAAAACATTGACTTTATGTGAAGTTGAAAAAATTTTATGAGAAAATGGCCGAATTTTACAAGATTAACCAACATTGCCGACTCCTCAAGGAATAAATTTGACAAATTTTAAAAACAAGTTTATTCAAGATGAGTTGAATATGATAAGTCTGAGCTTGCACGTGAGTTCGAAGATTTGTATAGATCTTTGAACGTAGAGCAACATCATGTGTTTAATAAGTTAATGCCTGCTATTAATGGCAAAGTTGGTGGGGTGTTCTTTGTTTATGGATATGCAGGGAGGCGGAAAACTCATATTTAGAGAATAATAAATAGATCATTACAATCAAAGAGGGATATTGTACTCTTAGTCGTCGCTTCAAGTGATATTGCATCACTATTGATGCCTAGAGTTCAAACTGCAGATTTGTAGTACCATTGTGCATATGAGAAGATTAGATGTGCAATATTAAATAAGATAGCCCTTTGGTTGAGTTATTGATAAAAACAACTCTTGTTATATGAGATGAGGCTTCGATGATGCATCATTTTTGTTTTGAAGCACTTGATAGGACACTTCATGACTTGCTTCGGTTTTCAAATCTAGATAGTACAAACTTGCCATTTGGAGGGAAAATAGTTGTATTTGGAGGAAATTTTAGACAAATATTGCCTGTTGTGCCCAAAGGAAGTCAATAAGATATTGTTTATTCAACTTGGATTTTATCTTATCTATTTGGAGTAGTGTGAGGTATTAACTCTAACACAAAGCATGCAGTTATTTTCAAAACCTTCAGACGAAGATGAACAAGAATTGAAAAAATTTTTAGAGTGGTCATTAAGTATTGGTGATAGATGTGTAGGTGAAATTGTTGATGACAAGATGATAGTTGAGATTCCTGATAAGCTTTTAATCAAGGAAGTTGAAAGAATGTTAGCATCTATTATTAATAGCACATATCTATCGTTGCTGATCATATTAGAGATCTAAAGTATTTTCAAGATCGCGTAATTCTAGCCCCTAAAATTGAGAATGTCGATGCTATTAATGATTTTATTCTTTTGTTGATTCCTTGTGAGGAAACTGTATATTCGAGCTCGAATAGTATTTAAAAAGTTGATTTAGACTTTCAAGGTCAAGAGGATTATTCACCCCAAAGTTTTTGAACAATGTTAAGGGTCTAGATTACTTAATCATGCTTTGCATTTGAAAAATGGAATTCCAGTTATGCTATCGAGAAATGTTGATCAATTGACTTGCTTATGTAATGGTAACAGACTGTTAATCAACAACTTGGAAAACATATCATTAAGGCATCTATATTATCTTAAGCAAATTTCAAAAAGAAAGTCTTTATCCCAACGACAGTATTAACACCTTCTGCTTCACAATTGCCTTTCAAGTTGCAAAGAAGTTGGCTCCCTTTAGTTGTTTCATTTGCAGTAACCATAAATAAGAGCCAGGGTTAGTCTCTTGGAAATGTCGAAGTCTTTCTTCCTCATCCAATATTCACTCATGGACAGATGTATGTATCATTTTCACGGGTTACGAGGAAAAGTGATTTGAAAGTTTCGATAATTGATAAAGAAAGTTTTTATAATTGATAAGGATGATGTTGTATCTAACAAAATTGAAAAAATAGTTTTTAAGGAAATTTTTCAAAAATTGCATTGGAAAAAAAAAAAAGAAACATCATTATTGGATTTTATTTTAAGTTTTGTCCATAGTATGATATATAAAAAAAGAAACATCATTATTGGATTTTATTTTAAAGTTTTGTCCATAATATGATGTATTAACCATAAGTTGCTTATTTATTTTCAGTCCATAATGTCCATAATACTATTTAAAAATAATTATCCTATTTAAAAATTATGATAATGTTATGAATTGTATGGGTGCTACACTAGTATATTTTAAAGGAACAACCAAAAGTGCCATGTGTCAACATATGAAAATTTCTATAAAAAAGTTAAATATCTCTCTTAAAATAATTTAAAATATAGTTTTGAAACTATTCCACAAGATCTAAATGTCTAACTAATGGATAATGAAATAATTTAAAATATATGATTCTGAAACTCTCCCCAAATCTAAATTTCTAACTAATACATAATACAATAATTTAACATTAGTTTATCAAAATAATAATTTAAATCTTCAAAACATCAAATAATAATTTAACTAACAGATAATGAAATAATTTAAAATATATGATTTTGAAAAGCCCCACAAATTCAAAATTTCTAACTAACAATAATGATAGTTTAAATAAGTTTATCAAATTATTACATCATTATATATTATATATTATATATTATATATCTATTGAAATTTAAAAGGGAAACCCACTTTGACACGTATTACGCATTTAAGCATTCCTCTAACAAAAAATGAAAAGACCAAATTCAAAGGAGAAATCAATTAAAAAAACTACATAATTTTTGTGCCTAAATTGATTAAATGAATCATATCTGATAAATCTAGGATGATAACTTCATAATCAATGCTATTTTTCTAAGTGCAGCTAAATTTTTGAATTTGATTGGATTATAAATATTTGGAATAACATTTTAAACAAATTTAAACAGTTATATATACTCATCATAACAAAATTTAAGGAAAATTGTATTGGATATTATTAAATATTGGGTTATTTCATAATTTGAAGGATTGAATCTAAACCTATCCGATAATAACAAAATATAAAACTCATCAGATAAGATAATAATTCTCGCAAGTAATTTAAAATATTTATATATTAAGTATTGAATATGTAGAAACTTCTGCTTATCTCTTTTCCCTCACACAAAGTATCTTTACTCCTTATTCAAGTATCTATCATGCCACATTCTACCAGGTTTTGTTCTTTTTAACATATATAATGTTTCTTTTTGAATTGTTATTTTTTGATAAGCTGTGATTTTAGATACATATATATTGTTTCTTTTTTAATTGTTATTATTTGATAAACTATGATTTTAGATTGGAACAAAACTGTGATTTGTTTTTATTTTAAGTTTGTTTTTATTTAGAAATATATCAAAGAACATAAATTTATAACCTACCAAATGTTTACACATTTGATCATTCCCTTGTTAATTGCACAGATTTTTCTATAATAGTTGATGTGAGTAGCTTGCATGCAAATATTTGGGACGAGTTAGAGGGTGTTTGGAGTGGCTTATAAAAAAGCTACTTAAAGTACTTTTGACTTTTAAGTAACTTTTTTTTATTATTAATTTTAAGTAGTTACGTATTTGAATAAAAGTTGTAGTTATAAAAATAAATATTTATATGTTTGATTAAAGTGGATTGGAAAGTAAGTTATATGGTTAAAATAACTATTAAGAACATTGGAATTTAAAAAGGTAAGTATAGGATAAAAGAGTAAAGATATTTTAGCAATAAAAATAAAAAGATAAGGAGAAGATAGTAAATTATTTGATTAAACTTCTTTTTTC
The DNA here is from genome assembly GCA_028554755.1 of Cordia subcordata. Classification (NCBI taxonomy): domain Eukaryota; kingdom Viridiplantae; phylum Streptophyta; class Magnoliopsida; order Boraginales; family Cordiaceae; genus Cordia; species Cordia subcordata. Next base: position 15,043,520 of record JAPTOF010000008.1, read on the forward strand.
AAAGTGCTTAAAGCCATAAAAACAATAGTTGGGCTTGGAAAACTTTTTATTTTTTTACTTAAAACCACTTAAAAAAGCACATTTTTAATTAAAACAAATACTTTTATTAGTTTAAATTAAATTTTAAGTAGGTTTGACTAGAAAAAAAAAGCCAAACCAAACACCCTCTTAGTCTAGCATAGACAAGGAAGCTTTCACGAGCTTTCTGATAAATGGGTTCATGAATAAGAAAAAGCTAAGTCAGCAAGAGGGCCTCAGGCATAAATATACAAATAGAAATTTGTAAAGTTTATGTTCTTTTATGTGGTTGACAATTGTAATCTTTCTTCCCATACTTCATTGAACACTATAGAAGTTTTGGGTTTTAAATATTAAATTAAAATTCTTGGAACATTTTATGATTTTGATTAGTTATATTTGCGGTAAATAACTTAGTTTGAGTTGAAAGATAATTTATCAATAAAAAGAATCTTTCTGACGAGTTGATATTAATGTTTTTATATACCTTTTCCAGATCATGCATGACATGATGTAGTCCTTTAGTTCATATATCACTATTGTAGGGGTTGAGGGAGTATATCAAAGAGTGACAATGAATCCTACGAAGAACGTAAAAATTAGACTTATGGGATTAAAATAGATCATTATAATTTTATATATTCTAAAGAGACCTCAAGACCCTACATGTGATTATAGTAATTTCTCTAAGAAATACTATTAGAGAAATTCTCAAAACAATTCAAACCAATATGTGATACTAATACATCATGTTTTAGTTTGAATATCCATTAAAACTCTATCAAATTTGGAACAAATTGAGCCAATAATATATAATAGAATTTATACACATAATTCACAAGAGACTTGAAAATGCAGCATGATAAGTTTGAGGAAGTTAACTATCGTAGGACCCTTATTTTCACGTTTGAAAATTTTTCAATAAGGTGAATCTTCATTTTTTTCCCTTTTATTTTAGTTTGAAATCCTCTGCATTTTGCAAAAAAATATGAAAGTAGACAAAAAGCCATTAGAGGGTGTTTGGCTTTACTTTTTTAAGCTGCTTATAAGCAAAATAGCTTGTAAGCAGCTTTTTATACTTATAAGTAAATAATAAATAAGTAAAAAAATATTTGGATAAAATATGCTTATAAGATATTACATATTTGGTAAATATATGCTTATAAGTAGTAGTATTTACTAAAATGACTACAAAGGATATTTCATTAATTAAGGGACATCTTTTATGTTTACATTTAAGAGGTATAAATATTTTTATATTTGGTCAAATCTCATTGCTTATAAGTAGCTAAAAAAAGGTTAGAGGGTGCTTTCTGTTTTGATTACTTATAAGGCAACTTTACTTGCATACAAACTTAATTTTCCAAATGTTTAATCTTATTTTCTACTTATAAGCAAGTTTGACCATCTTATAAGCAGATGACTTTACTAATGGGTAGTTTTGTTTGCAATGAACTTTTTTTGTGGAAAATATTTTTTAATTTTGGTCTTAAAAATTGATCAACTAAAAAATATATTTAGTTGGTGTAAAAATATAAGAAAAATAAAATATTTTCATATGTTTTAGTTAATTAGAATATTCTACCACTAGTTTGTATGACAATAACTCACATTTACTTTAGCTAATTGAATATTTTGCAACTATTTATATGTCAAAAACTCAAATTTGCCTACGCGCACAAGCACGCACATTCTCTCTTCTGAAATAACAACCAAAGCAAACACCAAAAAATATTTTAAAATTAAAAAAAACATATATCTAATAATTTGATAGATAATTTTTTCAATAAAACTAATTCACATTCAATTATATAGTTATCCAAATAAAACAAAATATAAAATAAAAATATATTACCTCCGCATAATGCACAGGGATTAGACTAGTTACCCACAAAGTCTGGACCTGAAACACTAAGATACTGAAGTGTAAGTGACACAAACAATCAAAATTGTCTCACATCTACAGTTACACCAAACGAGGAAATTACATACCATAAGACAAATATGGTGCGTTTTTTGTTGTAAAAGTAATTTTTTTTAGAATATAAATGTAAAGTTGCGTGACATAAATTTTAGAGTCAATTAAATATTTTCTAAATTTTACGTATAATAAGAATTTAACAAATTAGATTATCCTTCAACGAATGTCCCACAAATTTGTCATTCACTCATTCTATTCATAAGGCACAAATTATAGCATATAATCACATAAAGGTACATTCAAAGGTGTATGGTGCACCACCTATTAGATTTCACGATCTAGTCGTTAGATTAACTTTAAATTTAACGGGTTCACTCTCCTTACACTGACAAACACAACATAACAATCTGATCGTTGATCGAATCCTAGTAATACCTCCAATTGCGAACTCCGAAATCGTTTATAGATTATAAATATATTATTCACCAGTTGTGAACATATCATTCCCATATTGTGAATATAGGTTAAAGAGTTGTAAACAGGTAATTTATTAATGTGAACATATGATATAAAATTTTTGAACATATAATGTAAGAGTAATAGATCAGTAAATCACAAACAATTAAAAGTTTTGAACATAAAGTGGTAAAATTGTAAATATATAATATGTGATTTGTAAATAATTAAAAATTATGAATGTATAATATAAAAGTTATGAATAAAAAATATAAAAATTGTGAATAAATACATTATATTATGTTGATACATATAATTTAGAGTGTATAAAATCCTTATCCACGATAAGGGACAAGGAAATTATGATTAGGCATTTAAACTCTAAAAATTATTTGACAAGATTCTCAAGAGATTTTCCATTGTTACTTGTCCCCCATAAAATTATTTAGGGGGACGAAATTACCCCTGCGAAGCTACGTTTCTGAAACAACTAAGGAGTAATCATCATTTTCCAATGAAAACTTTTACAAAATCAGCATTCTTATCATTTGAACTATGACAAAAAATGATTAAAAGGCAAAACTGGAAGGGACCCACTGTACCATCAATCAATGTCAGCCTTTAGATCAACTAAACAAGCATCCCAGCTGTAAAATTGGCAATTTGACACAAACATTATTACAACTACATACAATTTGCCAAATGAAAAAGTCCACGACTATAGGGTCTGAGGATCTTTCCATAATCTAGCTCAATGAAATCCAAAAATTATTTTAATATGATTATAATTTTAAGCATTTTACCATAATCGTAGGTTTACATATTAATTTAATTAGAATTTGTTTATAACATTCCTAAAAATCAAAAGGGTAACTAATCTATTTGATTTCTTATATTTGATCTATTTGACAATTAGATCCCTTATATTAAAAATGTTACAATTGGTCCTTATCTTTGCCAAGAATGATGCTGTTGGTCCTAAGTTTAGGAAAAAAATAAAAAATTAATATTTTTCAATCCCTTATATTTGCCGTTTCTGACTAATAGACCTTTTATTTTTACTGTTCATGATGTTGTTATTCCCTTGTCTTTGCAATTTATACGTTATTAATCCCTTATCTTTATAATTTGTAATAATGTTAGTGCTAATCTCATTAATTTGTTGACCTTTTCTGAGTTTGGGACAATGATAAATGATTGAATTGCCGTGTTTTAGGATTTTATTATTAAAATGATCAAAAATAAGAAATTAAATGAGTCATTTACCCAAATCAACAAAATAACATAATAATTATAAAATACTAAAATAATGTAAATTAACTTATAACCATTAAATCTTAATTATAACAAGAAGTTAGGAGGAATTTCAATCCAAACAGATTGCGCAAAGTATGTTTGTGTGTAAATATATATATATATGGTGGGGGCCAGCCTGGAGATTCCCCAACTTTCTCAGAAAATTGCTGGTGGTGCACTTGGCTTTTGGTGGACATGAGTCACAGCCTAGTAAAGCATCTAAAGTTTCCATAAATTTACATGTTCCAACTTCATATGACAGTGCAAACAAAAAGTTGTATTATTCATAACATATGCATATGAACACACGCATAATCCATCTGTATCTATAGTTGACAACGAAATAATATTTTTTTATTTGCAAGTACAAAAAAAAAAAAAAAAAAGAAAAAGAAGCAAAAGCAACCAAAAAGACAAAACACAGGGAAAAGAGGAGAAGGAGTTGTGATGATTGATGACAAAAAAAAAAGTTGTTTGATTTGTTGTATTTATTGTTTGTGTTGAAGAAGCCACTAAACTCCATTCTGGCCATCACCATCATTGTCCACGACTATAGATTTTACTATTTACCACAAAAAGACAGCCTTCTTTTTCACTTGTGTGCTTTTACAAAATGTTACCCTTCTTAACATAATTCTTTTGATATCTTTCAGTTGTTTTGTGCTTTTCACTGCATTTTCCATCTGGGTATTTCCAAGAAAGTTCAAGATTGAAGCTTTTTTTTTTCTTTTTTTTCTTATGCTAAAGATTGAATCTTTGCATATGTGATATCTGTTTTTTTGCTTGCTGTGTTTTCAAATCTTTGGGTTTTGAAATTTGTGGTTTTAAGTATGACTGTGGAGGAAATTAGAGGTCAAAATGAAAATTATGATGATTTTCCGGTGAGTATGCGCGTTCTTGCAGTTGATGATGACCCAATTTGCTTGAAGCTGTTGGATGTTCTGCTTAGAAAATGCCAATATCAGGGTATGTTTTTATTTGTTCTTTTTTTCTTCAAGAGTCATGGAATACAGTTAAATGCATAAAATGTAAGCTAAATATGCACAAAGTAGTTACAAGTGGATCCAGTCTTTTTCCAAACGAGTTGCATAGCAGGAACTTGTATATTTTTTTTCCTCTGAATTTCTTGCTGTATATGAATATGACTTTAATATATTTAAATGGCTTCTTGTACTGTAGCTTATTATTAATTTTTCTTGCATAATTTTTGTTTCTTGAAGTTTATTAGCAACTCATTTATTTGTGTTGTTTAGAGAGTTATTCTGTTCCTTTCCCTTTTTAACATTATAATTTCCTTTTGATGAGTTTTTACCCAGTGTATAACTTATTCTGCTTTCGTGATGTTTCACGTCAAATGTGGGGCTTAAGGTGAAAGCAGTAAATATGGTAGTCTTACACCTTGTTTGGATTCAAGGGGAAAATTCTATTAGGAAAGAAAAATAGATACATAAAGGAAAGGAGAGGAGAAGATTAAATGTTATTTGGATTCAAGAATTTCCTGAAGGAAAGAAAAAAGAATTGTCAGTTTGTTTTCTTTGAATGAAAGGAAATGGAAGGGGAGGAATAAATTTTAAGTGCAAGTTGATTCTTATACTCTTTTCTTGTTTGGCACTATCCTTCTAATGAAAGTTGAAAATCATCAAATAGGATAGGTCTTGTCCTTCTTCCTTCGTCCTAATTTGTGAGGATCAAATTTTGAGGTTATAGAGGGATCAAAGAAGTTATGTTGTACACCGCTCACGCTGTGCATCCCCAAGCATGGGGCACCACCATACTAAAATTCACAACTCTAATAATATATTTTCATATTAGATGTTTACATATTTTATATTATTTGTTCACAAGTGATAAGTTCAATATTGGATTTGAAAAGTTTGATATTTAATGTTAACGACTGTTAAGAGTAGTGTGTTAGTTAGAATATTATATTATTATTGTAATAAGTCTTTCTCCCACATCAGAAGAAATATAATATTTCTTACCCTTCATAATATTATAAATAGAATAGGTCAGTGCTATAAAAGTGTGAAGCCTTTAAACTATTCTTTATTCAAATTCTTCGAAGTGACAATGCCAAAAAATACTTTTGTTTCTTTCTCCTCATTTCTATGTTCTCATGGCATTCTTCACCAATAATCTTGACACATACTTCATAACAGAATGGGGTGACTGAGAGGAAGAATCATCATCTCATTGAGACGGCTTGTACGCTTCTTCTCCATAGACTCTTTGTTTTTGGGATGATGCTGTACTTACATCCTACTATCTTATTAACCGTGTGCCACCATCTGTGCTACATGATCAAATACTGTTCTCCATTTTGTTCCCTCATGATGCTATTTATGTGCTCCCTCCTCGGGTTTTTGGATGTGTTTGCTTTGTCCATTTCCCCTAGGATAGATAAGTTAGGTCCTCGGTCTATAAAGTGTGTGTTTCTTGGGTACTCTCGGCATCAAAAGGGTTACTGTTGTTACTCTCCTGAATTTAATCGATGGTTTGTGTCAACTTTTGTTACATTTTTTGAACATACATCCTTTTTCCCTTTAACCACCACTTCTGATACCGTGGTTGAGTCTTTACCGCTTCCAGTGCCCACCTTTGATTTGTCTTTGGCTCCTTCTCATGCTTCGGACCTCTCTTCCACTCCTCATTCTACTTCTTCGTTGCCTCCTACCTCATGTCTAGATCGACTAGACCTACAAGTCTACTCACGCCATCCACGTCCATTGCCACCTGCCTTGATATCATCTGATTTGCAGCCTTTAGATCCAGTTCTTGCTCAATTGTTTGACCTTGACCTGCCTATTGCTCTTCGTAAAGGTACTCGTTCTTACACCACTAGGCACCCTATATCTAACCTTATTTCTTATGCCTCTTTATCTCCTTCATATGTATCCTTTGTTGCTTCTCTTTCTTTTGTTTCCAATCCTTTATCTGTGGCAGAGGCATATGCTCACCTTGGTTGGCGGGTTGTTGTGCTTGAAGAGATGTTGGCTTTACACCATAACAGATCCTGGGAGTTAGTCGATTTGCCAGCCGGTAAGTCTTCTGTTGTTTGCCGATGGGTGTAAACAACAAAGATATCATCGAATGGTCGGGTAGATCGTTTGAAGGCTCGGCTTGTGGCTAAGGGATATATACAGGTGTATGGACTTGATTATGGTGACACTTTTTCTCCTGTTGCTCAGATGTCTTCTGTTCTCATTTTTCTTTCCTTGGCAACTATTCACCATTGGCCACTTTATCAATTGGATATCAAGAATGCTTTCCTAAATGGTGATATTGATGAGGAGGTGTATATGGGGCAATCGCCAGGCTTTGTTGCTCAGGGGCAGTCTTAGAAGGTATGTCGTTTAAAAAAGACTCTGTACAGTCTTAAGCAATCTCCAAGGGCATGGTTTTGATGCTTTAGTACCGCAGTTCTTGAATTTGGCGTGACTCATTATAGTGTGGATCGTTTAGTGTTCTATCGGTGCTCATGGGGCAAACGACTTCTTTTGATTATGTATGTGGATGATATTGTCATAACAGGTGATGATAGCAAAGCGATTGATGAGTTGAACAATTTCAAACCAAAGACTCAAGGCAGCTTCACTATTTTCTAGGTATGGGAGTTGCATAGTCAAAACAAGAGGTATTTATTTCTCAATGTAAATATGCATTAGATACATTGAGTGAGAGAGGTTTACTTGGTGCTTGACCTTGTGACTCACCTATGGATCCAAATGTAAAGTTTCTTCTAGATAAGGGGGAGTTAATATTAGATTCGGAGATATATAGAAGGTTAGTTGGAAAACTCAATTACCTTACTGTTACTCGATTGGATTTCTCATTTGCAGTCAGTGTTGTCAGTCAGTTTCTAAACTTTCTACGAGAAAGAGTTTAAGGTATATTAAAGGCTCACCTGGAAAAGGCCTACTTTAAAGTGATTACGGGCACATGGAAATTGTTGGGTATTTAGACGCAGATTGGACAGGTAGCCCTACTGATAGAAGGTCCACATTTGGTTATTGTGTGTTTGTTGGAGGAAATCTTATTTCTTGGAAGAGTAAGAAGCAGGCAGTAGTTGCCCGCCCGTCGTTGCCCGTTCGAGTGCTGAATCAGAATATCGAGTTATGGGAGTGGCTACTTGTGAGTTAATATGGGTGGAGAATCTTCACAAGGAGATTGGTATCACTTGTTCTGGTCCTATGAAACTTGTTTGTGGTAATCAGGCTACGATCCACATTGCTACAAATCCAGTATTTCACGAAAGAATCAAACACATTGAGATAGATTGTCACTTTGTCAGAGAAAAGTTGTTGTCTAAGGAGATTGTTACTTCTTTTGTTAGCTCGAATGATCAGTTAGCTGATTTGTTCACAAAGTCTTTCAGTGGTGCTTGGGTTAAATATATTTATAACAAGTTGAGCACTTATGATATATATGCCCCAACTTGAGAGGGAGTGTTAAGAGTGCTGTGTTAGTTAGAATATTATTGCTATTGTAATAGGTTTCTCTTCCACATCGGAAGAGACATAATATTTCTTACCTTTCATAATATTTTAAATAGTATAGGCTAGTACTGTAAAAGTATGAAGCCTTTAAACTATTCTCTCAAATCCTAATGTCCAGTCTTTCTCTAACAACAACTATATTTTTTTTGTATGTTCACACAATTTTAACTGTATATTCACTTACGAATGTTCACAAGTCCTATGCTATGTATTCAAGTGTCATATCATATGTTCACAAGATTTATATTATATGTTCATAAGTTTTATACTTTAAGTTCGCAAATGAATATTCACAAGTTTTATGCTATATGTTCATAAGGTCTGTATTGTATGTTCACCACTATTATAGTAATGTTCACAAGTTATAAATATATACATGGGAGCATAGTATAATTTGCAAGCGATGAGGCTTGTTCCTCCTTTACCCCTAACTCTTCATTCTCCCAAGACAAATAGGGAAAGGGCTTTAAAAAGCCCTCCTAAACCATTCATCTCCCTTCATTCCCCTCAATCCAATCGGAAAGGGGAATCTAAGCATAGCTTTGTTTAATTGTTTGGTTAAATACACTTTATACACAAGGCATTTATTCACGAGTCTACCACACTACACTACTTGCATACTTGGGTTTCTGGACTTGAGGCATGACAGTTTCTGAGTCTCAGTCTATTGGCTAGTTGGAGTGTCTTTATATTGAAGTTTGGTGGTGATTATCCTTTGTGGTTCTGAAAGTTAATGTTGTGCGGCATGATTGATGATTTGTGTTGATCTTATTTGTCTACCTAATATCTTAAGCAAAACATTCAGAGGTTTTGACTTGTCCTTTGTTGCATTTATTGTGGATTGCTTCCAATTCCATTCTTAGGTTTTTCCATGCGGCTTCTGCATATTTTTGAGAACATGTCTTCTGACACTTAAATCTTTTTGCCTTCAAGAACCTCCAAAATTGTCAAGTGGGATCTTCCCGTTCTTTTCCATTGCTTTTAGCTGTTGTATCATCATTTCTTCAATTGATGATAAAGTATTTCGTCTACTTGATTACTGAACGTGGAATTCATAAATTGATGACTCAGTATGCTTTGTTTGTTTCCATGGAGACTCTTGGCTTTGAATTTTGGCATCGGCCCATCTAAAAGTCCCCACTTGCTATTATGTTCGAAAGGCCTACATCGTTTAGCAGACTTGGATTGATTTCTCTTTTGTTATTCCAATGTTTCTTCTGTTCTAAAGAGCAAATCCCATTTCCTTTTTCTTAATGTTCTCAATATCATCTCTGTGCATGCAGTTATCACTCTGTGTTGATATGTTGTGATTTAGGGTCACAGTTGACCAAAATTTCATCCAGCACTATGGTGCTTTTGTTATCTATTTCTTTATGATATTACAGTTACGACTACAAGCCGGGCAAGAGTGGCATTGAAGATGTTGAGGGAAAACAAAGACAGATTCGACCTCGTTATCAGTGATGTCCATATGCCAGACATGGATGGTTTCAAGCTTCTGGAGCTTGTTGGTCTTGAAATGGACTTACCTGTCATCAGTGAGCATGCGAATCTTCTTTGTTCCTAAAACAGATCTATTTTTGACATTATTTTTTCTTGGCAAAGTATTCATGTAGAAAAATAGAACTTGTTTGTTTCAATGGTATTCCTATTACTTAAGGTTAAGTTTTGCCCTAGTTCCTAATAATTTCTTGTATACATCACATAATGTGCATGATTGATCAATATGTATCAATTCATTATGATTTATGCTCTTTACTTCGTTTTCTTGAAATGCTATGCTCTTTACTTCTTGTAAGGTATTCATTTAGAAAAATCAGAACTTGTTTACCTTGAATAATATTTCCCATTACGCATGGTTAAATTTTCCCCAGCTCCTACTAATTTCTTGTATTCATCACATATTTTGCATACTTGAGCAATATGTATCAGATCATTATGATTTACTCTGAATTTGTTTTGAAGGTTTCCTTTTATGTATTGTTCCAGTGTTATCAGCAAACAGCGACCCAAAACTTGTAATGAAGGGGGTTACTCATGGTGCTTGTGACTATTTGGTGAAACCTGTACGAATTGAGGAGCTAAGGAATATTTGGCAACATGTGATCAGGAGAAAGAAGTTTGACACCAAGCATCAAAAGACATCATCTGATCAGGAATCTCGGCAAGGAAATATAGAAGGGGGCCAAGAGCCGGCTTTAATAGGTAGTGCTGATCAGAGTGGAAAGCTTAATAAGAAAAGGAAGGATGACAAAGATGAAGCTGAAGAGAACGAACACGAGAATTTAGACCCTGCCACACAGAAGAAGCCTCGGGTTGTTTGGTCCATAGAACTTCACAGGAAGTTTGTGGCTGCTGTTAATCAACTTGGCGTTGAAAGTAAGTGTTTTAGCGAAAGTACTGGCTTGTCATTTTGCATTTCACGTCTATATCTTCTCATACTAATGGTCCTTTGTCTTATGTTCAATGCAGAAGCTGTTCCCAAAAGGATCCTTGACCTGATGAATGTTGAAGGGCTAACTCGTGAAAATGTGGCTAGCCATCTCCAGGTAGTGATTGGTCTTTCCTTACTCATTTCAATTTCTAATGCTGTATCAATAATTTCTTCCTTTTCTGTAGAAATAACATCAGACTCATATTCCTGCCCTCGTTTTTATTTGGAACAAATATGGGAATCCTCTCCTCTTTTTCCTTGTGTTAGAAAACATACACAGGATCATTTCTGGGAGTATTCTAAGAAAAGATAAACATAGGATCATTTCCTTGTGTCCAGCTTGGAGTATCATCACTGCACCAAACCACTATTTGTGAGGTTGGACTAGGGAGAGGGGTGTTTACAAGGTGGCTTTTAACTGAAGCTGGCACTTTCCTATTTCAAGCATTGAGCTGAACATGTGCACATGACGTGGTGGGTGGGGCTGGGGGGAAATACACTTGACGTAATCATCTGACATAATCGTGCAGTGCAGGAGAGATGAATATTTTTGTTATCTAATTTAGTTGAATTAACAGCCATAAGATTTCCTAATTAAAACAGATAATAAGTGTTTGAATTGTGTAATAATGCCAATCTTTTTGGTCTATTACAGAAGTATAGGCTTTATCTGAAAAGAATAAGTTCAGTTGCAACCCAGCAAGCCAACAGAGTTGGTGTAGTGGGGAGTAAGGATGTAACCTACATGAGAATGGGTCTACTAGATGGTCTTAAAGATTTCCAGACACTGGCTGGATCTGGAAGGCTGGCAAATACAGTCCTATCACCATATGCTCCCAGTACCATGCTTGGTAGACTCAATAGTCCTGCTGGTGTAAACCTCCATAATCGTACTTCATCTGCATTAATCCAACCGAGCCAAAGTCAAAACTTTAGCAACCCCATCGATAATTTTGGGAAGATGCCTCCCATAATTTCACCAGCAAGCCACAAAGAAACTCTCATTCAAGGATTTCCTTTGGAGCTTGATCAGTTGCAACAGAACAAGTGCACCACACACCTTGGAGATTTTAATTTTGCCGATGACTCGGGAAGCTTTAGAACTGCTAGTACATTCACAGACACCAGAGCCAACTCTCTGAGCTCTGCGCCAAATGGTTCTGTGGTCCTACGGGAGAATTTCCCTACACCAAATGGAAGAGGATTTGGAAACCAGTCTTCTTTTAATATGGCTTCTTTTAGCTCAGACTCCTTTAGCACTGGCGTGAGCAGTTCGTCTGATATTTTAGATCGTGGAAGATGTAATGAAAACTGGCAGACCGCTAGTCAGTTATCGAAGTTTCAGTCTAATTCTTCTCCTTTGACTGAGACTTTAAATGATAGTCACTTCGCTCTCAGTAATGTGAGAGAAAATCATTCCTTGGCTGTTACTGACTTGCTGAATCCTCTTGATTGTTCGGCTACCACTACAGTTTCTGCACATGTTGAAAGTTCTAGGAGAGTGTTAAATTGCGAAGAAGGCTTTGTTGGTAATGGTGTCTCGAACTTGAACCAACTAGAAAGTCAAAGGTGGGGAGCCCATATGCAGAACTACTCTCACAATTCAGACAATGTCTTCAGCACCCCAAACTCTCAGCTTCCACCAAATAATAGAAGTCACAATATGGACCAAAATAATGTGATCTTGGACAGAAACGTGGGCATGTCTTTAGTCGAGAGATCAAATGGAGTTGCTTCAATATTATTGCAGCCACCTGAGATTGAAATATCAGCTACAGACCTAAGATCGAGATCAAATGAAGACTACCTTTTGGGGCAAGTGAAGCCACAAGGTGCTTTTGCTTCTCAAAGCTATGATTACATGGATGAGTTAATGAATGCAGTGGTCAAGCAGGTACATTACTTCTCTCGCCTTTTATCTATCCTGGCATGTCCTTTTTTTCTTTGGGCATGAGAAATTGAAATAAATATGCTTCAGCTTCATAGATGAAGATATTAATGTCTAGGCTTTGACGACTATGTTAATTTATTGCACTTGCATCCTCATGTACTTTCCCATTCATTATCATTAATAGCAAATAAGATAAAAATAATGCCTTAACAGCTTGAGAGAAACTTCTACAAAAAATTGATAACTTTGCCATGCTTGGCTGTCATGAAATGTCCTCCTTTTCTTGAGCAGTTAGCTACTTAAAGATGAGAAGGGTTGTTAATGCAAACTTAAAGGGATGCATTGTTTATTTGTTGAACTAAATTTCAGAAGATCAGTTCCCTAAATATCCCAAACAACCCAGTTCTGAGTTACCCATTCCCCAAATACACCAAGTATTCTTTCAATTTGAAGCTTGAGAAAGCTTTCTGAATTCTGTAATCAAAATTTTTTACTTTGTCTATCATGTCAGTTAACATCTATCACTGTAATAAAAACACAATTTTATGTTGGCAACACTGAAGAAGTTTTTATGGCAACGTTTCTGCTAGAAGATGTTCGTAATTGTCATTTAGCAAGCTTATGGGGTCGTGCCTCTCTTTGTTTAATTCATTTAAATGGATATAGTTCAGGGAAATGGTGAAGGCTTATGTGACTAGAAGCAATTAAATAAACTACCATCTCAAATTATTAGCGTGTATTTTTCTTATCATTGCCAGTTTGACCATAGCAATTATATCATTAGTGGCTTCTGTTGCTTGAAGTTTTGGTCTACAATTTGGTACGGAAAATCATATTTTGGCTCATGTTTTTGGTATGGGAAATTGTATTTTCACCTACTGTTTTGTTTTTATTTTTTATTTTTCCCTGTTAAACCCCCACCCACATGGGATTTCAACCTAGGACTTGACGCTTAGCGGAAATAGTCTCAACCACTAGAGTTATTCTGTAATCTCCACTCACCGTTTTGTGTTTATTGCTAGAGTTACTACCACTTTCTGTACCTTCATTCAACCTTAAGACTTTCTTACTCCCTTCAGGGTTTCAGTTTCTTCATCTGTCCAATATTCAAAAAATACTTCAATTCTATAACTACCTCATTTGGACTTGAAGTCAATATTACCTGAGCTAGCAGCTTTTTGACCCCATATTTAAATTAGCTCCACTATATGGTCCAGGTATTTTCTTTGTCTCTTTCATATATAATATATAAACTATAGAGGCATAAAACCTTTATTTGTCATTTCTCCATTTCCGCGGTTGTAAGTCTGTGGTTGTAATTGACTTCACCGCTTACTTCTGTAAAATACTCCTGCATTTCCTTTCCACATTTAATTGATTTGTGTGATGCAGGAACAAGATGGAGCCATGTTAGATGGAGAATTTCCATTCAATCCTTTCACTTTTGGATCATGAATGTAGGACTCTGGAAGTAACTGATCCTTGGGGAAGAGCATGGGCAGCAGGAAAAGTATTCCGCCTTAGCATTTTTCTTTTTCCTATTTCCTCCTTTCCAGGCGTTTGTATACTCAACTGTTTAATTTGATGGTAGTGCTATTGCTAATGATGAAGCTAGTAAGTAGAAATTTTCACTTTTGATAACCATTCTTTGATCCATGTCTTCTTCAAGTCGCCTTTGAGTTACAATAAAAGAGATGAAAATAAGACATAAATTTATACGGCGATTCTGACAAGTGACAACATATTTTCTGCAGGCCTTCAAAATTGGTTATTGGGTTGCCCTTCGGTCCGGACATCCAGATATCGGATTGCGATGGCCGTTTCTGTCCAGGCATCCAGATGGAAGTATTTTCCTTATCTGATGGCTTAGAGTTCAGTTGCTATAGCAGGCACTACAACCTGTGGAAGATATGAAACATTCTCATGTTTCCTTATCTAATGGCTTGGGATTTTAATATACAGGAACAAGGTCTTGGGATCAGCTTCCCCTCGTGCCCCTGTATTATCGTGTTTCTAATACTAATGCAGTTCTCTAACACATTTAGTTGTTAAAATGGGAAAATTATTTTTCAGGAGTAAGGAAAGAGAAGAACATGTCAGATTTTTTTTTTCATCTTTTCCTTTTTTTTTTTTTCCTTCCGAAGACAAGCGAATGGTGATTGGATTTCCCAAATTCTCTAGATATTATTAAAGTCATGGTTTCCAGTTCTCCAGAAATCCTATTCCCAACTTTGGTCATAGTGAACGTCTTGTTCTTCAAAAACCAAATTCTGCAAATTTATGTGAAAATATTATTCAAAACATTAAACAAAGGTTTCAAGTTTGAATTTACCACATAACAAAGTCCTTGATTAACTTAGAATAAGTTGTGTCACTGATTTAGAATAAGTTTATGTGACACAATGACGTATTTCCAGATTATAATTTTAGTTGATTTCAGTATAATCTTATCTAGAAGTAATTTCCTCATCGTTTCTTTTTTTTTTTTAAAAAAAAAGGAAGAAAAGAAAGTAGCAGATGAAGAGGAACACATTATGATAAAAAAAATCGGTCTCTTTTGTTCGGGCAAAATTATTATTTTTTATCAATTTGACCAATAAGAAGTGCCGTAAGTCTGTATAATACAGTAACATTCTTGATTGGGTCCTGATATGGGTATGACCTGTTCGACCTGAATGTTTTTGTGTCCAAGACAAAACTTGAGCCGAATGGGGTTCCGAACTATTTCGCCCAGGGCCTCACCCCATGTGGCTCCGAGATATTTGGAGTTGGGGCCGAAGGTTCCGAGATAGACCCTAGCCAGCCAACGTATTAGTCTATAAACATTATCTTCAAGTGGATCTCTATTATCTTTATCAGATCACCAACTTAAGAGTTTGTGCTTATGTAAACTCTACCAACCATGGATCTATAAATACCTGATTCCTAACGCACTCAAGGCACACAACAATTCATAATTATTCCTCTTTTTCAATTTTCTCCACTTTGGGCACCTCGATGTAAATGCTGATTTAGGCATCAAAGTAGCATCAGCACACTATTGTCCTTTCGACTGATCCAAATAGCCTTTTTCTCTTGTTTTGTAGGTTTCTTCATTCAAGTAGTCTGGACTCGAATTGAGAAGCAGTTACTAATAATCTGAGCATTATCAGCTGGTGCCATCTATGGGAAATGAGTTTCGAGCTCATCGGGATCCATATGTCGCAAGAGGTCACATAGACATCACAAGGCTCCCATTCGGGATCTCGCCAGGAGGAGAGTGGCCAGGGCTTACTGCCATATCATCCTTAGAGCCGGTTCAAACTGGAGAATCCCTATGTCCAGCAGAGCCCCAACCAGACCAGAATCTATGAACAACGGACGGCGGATGTTAGATACCCTCGGTACCATTGACTTTATGAGAAACAGATTGGAACTCAATTGAAGTAGGTCAGAGGGCATCTGAGTGAAAGGATTGTGCATGAAACCTAACTTAGATCTGTTATTTGTACGCCATAAAATTGAACCTAATTTGTAGCAGAAGCGAAACATACTTTTCATGTTTTATACAAACTAGAACAGAGGATTTAAGATGATATACATACGATAATAAATGGAAAACTAGAACAGAGGATTCAAGATGATGATATAACTTTGACGCTTGGGCTTTTGGTGGCACTATACGCCCTCAAGACAAGTTCTAATGACCTGCAAAATGAGCAAAGTGAGTAGGATAATCTGGCCTTGCTTTGAAGCTGCTTGCTTAGAAGAACTCTTGCAAGGCCATGCACCTTCGGCCAAAGCTTCGGCCAGGAGCATTTTGTGCTCGAAGGCTGAATTCCTTTTTATCACCTGGGCGGCCTGAGAGATTCCTCACACAATTTTACAAAACTGGGTTGTTTATCTCCTGTCCCGAACTCCATCCATGAACTTTTTAAAGTGTGTGATATGGAACCGCAGTTTCTTCCCTATTCAGAATTTAGGAGTATTTCTGAATAAGGGGCGCAAGAGGATTATGCTTTTTGACGACCTTATTCAGAAAATGGCACAAAAACTAGAGGGATAGGAAGTGAAGATCCTGTCACCAAGAGGTAGGTTAGTACTTTTACAATGTACAATCATGTCTATGCCGCTTCATCTTATGCAGGTTTTGAGACCTGAGACGGTGTTGGTTAAGCTAGAAAGAATATTCAATGGCTTCCTTTGGGGTGATAAAGGCGCGTTAAAAAAAACCCTATGGTACTCTTGGAAGTACGTGTGCTACCTTGTTGACCAAGGGGGTTTAGGCTTAAAGACGTTTGAAAGATGTCATGCAGGGCTTTGAATTTAAGCTTTGGTTGAAATTTAGGACTTCTGAGAGTCTTTCGAGAGTGTTTTTAAATAACAAATACTGTAAGAATAGGCATCCATTATCTGTTGGTAGCAGATATTCTAACTCGTCCTCTTGTTGCCACTGTCCTCATCATTTGGAGTCCTTGGAGCATTGTTTTTTCAGTTCGACGAAAACTCAATAGGTTTGGAGACATTACATCATTTTATTTCGAATGGGAGAGGAAGGCTTTTTAGGTCCGAGACAGTGCCGCGTGAAGAGGTACGTTTCCAGTAAACATGTCTCTTTGGAGCATGTTCGGGAGATCTTGGCTAAGAAGCACGAATACGATACGCCAACATGATACGCGACACGATACTATCATTTTTATCATGAATATATTGCATAAATTTCATTATTTGCTTTAAAGGCTTCAACCATCCCTCAAAATAAGGCACAAAAAGAGACTACCAATTCTTGTAATTCATGCATGAAAAGAAAAGAAAAAAAAAACGCTAGTTCTTGTAATTCATGTTCAACAACAATAAATCTGAAAAATCCCAACAATTTTTTCAATCAAACATACAATAACACACACAATAACATAGTATTTAGCACACAACTAGTCATGAAAGATTAAACACCATGAAGTAACATGTTCATAAAATACAAACCAATTCAACACATTAAAAAGTTAAAGTTTAAAGCTAAAATTCATTAAGAGACACATAATATTCATTCATCTTCAGCTTCATTAGATTGAATCTCTTCATCATCCCTTTTAAACACATTATCACCATTATCTATGAAGATCACTGCCTCTATTTTAGGCTCATCAAGGGACAAGTTGGCAATTGCAAGTTCTCCCACATCTTTAAAGGACTCGAATGTATCTCCACAAATATCCCACATTTTACTTTGTCCTTTAAAATAGTGTTCACCTAGAAAGAAGATGCAAATTGGAATGAACAAAGACCAAATCTTCAGCTCTTTTTGGTGCCAATTTGTTTCTTTTCAAGAAGTGGATAAACGAATAAGTGCTCCCATTTCTCTCACAGCAAGATGATGATGCAAGTTGTTGAAGCAATTTCAAAGCCAAAATTTGAAGCAATGGTACACTAGCTCCATGAATCATCCACCAAGCTTTAGGATCCATATGATAGTGTTCATATATTGAATCACCATCTCCAGATTCTTTCGCATTGGTGGAGAAATTTGCATACTCCATGTTGACTTTGACACGATCAGTGGGATTTGGAAAAAACTTCTTCAACCATTTTGACCTTTCTTGAGAGATTTCCAAATCTTTGTGTGGAGGAACACAGCCGGGGACCTCATTAATCCATTCTTGAGTATAGTACCTTGAATAGAGAATAAATAGAATAAATATAGATTTTAAAATTGCATAAAAAAAAGTAGAAAATGAAATATCAAATAATTAACTTACTTGGGATTCAATGAATGCGCTAAATAATGGAGTGGAGTGTAGTTCTTGGTCCAAAGATCAATGAGAATTTTATAGATCACATCATAAAAACTACTAGACCCCTCAAGTTGCTTTCCCTCTTTCCTGAATATTGCAACTTTCACTTGTTCAATCATGGAATCCCACATTTCATAAACCAAGTGAAGACAAGGTTTATCAGTGTCACATGTCCTAAGCATGTCATAGATAGGCCTTGTAAAAGAAATGATATAATCAATTTTGTCCCATCACAAATCATTAAGAAGTGTCTCCTTCACCACTTGAGCCTTTCCAACGTCATCTTCTCGATAAGTACTCCATTGCTCACTAATAACCAACTCTTGAAGCCCTCTTTTGATAAGCTTGAATCGCTTCATCATCACAATTACTGAAGCAAACCGAGTATTTGCCACCGAAAGCAACTTTAGCCCACCGAAAGCAACTTTAGCGGGACAAACTCATTAAACATGGCCAACCTCATAGAATGGTTCATGATGAAATTTTTCACAAACATAATATCATCATGAACATTCATGATCCAAGAACATTCATTATATGTAACTTCATTGACATCAGAATTCTTTGGTAAACAAAAATTCTGCAAAGCAAGATTTAAAGTGTGCACTACACATGGAGTCCAAGTAATGTAAGGATAAATTTGACTAACAAGTGCTCCAGCTCCTGCACAATTCTTAGCATTGTCAGTGACTAATTGAATAACATTATCAGGACCAACTTCTTCTATTACTTCTTTCAATATATTAGCAATGAAGTGTTTAGCTTTTATTTCTCTCGAACAATCAATCACCTTAAGAAACATTGGCCCTCCTTCTATCATAGTCATAACATTTATAAGTGGTCTTTTTTGTGAATCACTCCATCCATCACTGACAATACTTACCCCCTTTTGACTCTAAGTGCTCTTTATAGGTTGCAATTTTCTCTCCACATGAGCTTTTTCTTGTTGAAGTAAAGTAGTTCTCAACAAATTATATCTAGGAGGCAAATATCCTGGAATGCTATTGTTGGCTACAAATGAATAAAAATGTACATAATAGGGATTCCTTGCCAAATGAAATGGCAATCCAGCAGAATAGAACATCTGAGCAATGCTAGCATGCAACATATCACGGGCTTCAATATTGAATCCCTTTAGAATGGGATTAGATTGTGAAGAACTACCTACACTTCTTCTTCTTCTTCTTTTATAATCATATTGCCCTTGAATAACATTTGTTGTAGCACTCCTAGGCAAAGACACTTTCTTTGGAGCACTACTTTCCATTCTCTTTGTTGCTTATTCGTCTAGTTTTTGCATTTCTAACAAATCAACATCTCTAACCTTAGGACATGCTCCTATTCCCGCCTTAGGTATCTTCAATAAATGAGCCCTAACTCTAGTATAAGAGCTTTTCTTAGTTTGGTGACAAAAAATTACATATCCATGTACAATTTCCACCACCATCATCCATTTTATTTGTCCTGGTAGCATATTTCCATAGTGGTTTACTTAAATCTTGATCTTGATTTTCATTCAAAATTGGGGGTGAAGGTACACTAGCAGCAGAAGATGATGAAGCCATAGCGCAAAAATTATAAACACGTCTATCTGTCAAAATAATTATTAATATCCAATTAATAATCACAAATAAAGAGAAAATCCCCAGAATTCATAACAAATTAACAATCACTAACAAAAAAAAAAATTTAACATGTTCATAAAATATAAACTAATTGAACACATCAAATATTCTTATAAAAGACAAACAGATAGCATATTAATTTTTGGTTCCATATCTTGACACCACATTAATTACTTCAACATTTAAATTCTGCAATTCGAAGGCCTGGATTAGTAATTTTATTTGTGCAGGCTTAAGAACTTTACACAGATTTGACACCCATTCAGCGCCTGAACATTGCTTGACAGATCAAGCCAACTGTTCTCGACCATCTGATAAACATTATAGAGAAGGTACATCTAAAGCATATAGTCACCAATTGTCATTATTAAAGTATTGCTAATTTGAAGAACTAGATGAAACTATCAGACCACACAAATCTGACACCACTACACGACACCACCATCAGTCCATCACCAAACGACACCACACAAACCACACAAACCACCATTACAGTTGCAAACCACCACCGTCATAACCAAACCACCACCATCATTTATCAATTTTAAATGATAAATTTGATGAGCAAAAAAAAAAATAAAAAAGAAAAAATAAGAAAAAAGAAACCAGTGGACACGATAGGCTTACCTTGAGGAGACAAAGACATGGTCGAACTGCTGTACGCCTCTGCCAAGCACTGGAGAAGGTGAGTTTTTATAGTTTTTTTTTTCTTGGGAGCAAAGATTTTTGACGGAGACCGAGAGGTGAGAGGTAAGAGGTAAGAGGTGAGAAGCGAGAACTAAGTGGTGGATCTAGGTTATGTTAAAACTACTTTGATTTTTCTTTTTTTTTTTTTTCAAGTTATATTCATATTTGCATTGATTCCCAAAAAATTTTAAAAATTATAAATAATACCCTGTGCGTGTCTATTTCGCGTGTCCGGGGACTTGTCGCAGCGTGTCAGAAAATTAAAAATAAAATAAAATTCACAAACACGTGTCAGACACGTGTCGGAGCGTGTTAGAGGCATGTCGGTGTCCGACATGTATTCGACATGCGATACGCTTGCTTTTAGAGGTGTCCGTGCTTCATAGGATCTTACCAATGTTAATATTTTGGGGATTATGGCTCAAATGTAATGATGCAGAGCATAGGGCTAAGGGTTTAGTTTGGTTAAAGTCTCATGGAGAGTTAATCGCTTTGCTGGGCAACTTTGTCAAGAAGGCTTGATTATGCAAAGACAATGACAGGGTGATAAAGGTCTACTTGTGTATTTCCGAATTGGGCTGCCCAGTGAAGTTACGAAAGTTACTAAACTTATACAGTGGCAAGCTTCTCTATCAGGGAGATTTAAGCTTAATGTAGACGATAGCATTAAAATGAATGCAGCGGGTGCAGGAGTCTTCTACGAGATGATGAAGGGAACATTGTCTTTGGTTTATACGAAGCACTAGACAAGCACCCCGTGGTTATTGCAGAGCTTAAAGCCTTAATCGTGGACTTCACCTATGTCAAGATAGAGGATTTACAAACTTTTGGGTGGATATGGATTCCTTATGGGTAGTTAAGTTAGTACAAGGGATTTGACATTCATGGAAGGTATGTCATGAAGTAACTATTGCAAAGGTTTTCGTGCAGTAACTCTAGGTGAATATTACACATATTTGCAGGGAAGGCAACAAACCAGTAGATTATCTTGCTAACTTGGGCACAAAAGTAGAAGCTCTAACCATGTTTAATATGCAGGAGGATCTAAGGCCTCTTCCCGGGTTGATTATGTGCAACAAGTTGGGTATCCTTTAACCTTAGATTTTAGGTTTGTTGCTTTACTTTGATTTTAAAGGTAATAGTACTACCTCTTTTACTTTTGTGTGTTTTTGCATTGTGATCCTCCAGAAAATCAGAGACTTCAATAGTGGTCTTCTCTAGTGTTCTCTTACCTACAAAATGATAAAAGCTAGGCATCGATACAATATCGGCCAAAGAACCCTTGATGCCTAAGTCAAATCTCTCTTTGGCAAAGTATAAGTATGGAATGTTTCTTAGGAATAGTGGAGTTACCTTATTTGGATATATGGAGGTCCTATTTATAGCTTATGGTTGGGGACACGTGTCCCATTTGCTAAGACTATCGGTCGACGGTCGGGTGCAGCAAAAAATATATCGGCTCTCCCTTCGAGACGATTGGCCAGGCCATTCTTATGGCCCCGTCTTCCAATAGCTGCTTGCTCTTCATCAAAGTTCTACTGATCGCCTACCTATGTGATGTCTTTCTAGAGTTGTAAGCCTTAAAGACCCGTGAGCACGCGGATTGGTACAGTGGAATGTGTGTGAGAATGGGTGTCGAACCACATAGAGGCTATTTTGTGGAATGGATTTTATGTGTGTGTGTGTCCTAGAAAGTGCCTAAAAGAAAACCTAAACTAACCATTTTTGGGGTTTTTGGATTTAAGGGAGCTCTAACTAAAGGAAATAAAACTACATTATAAGAATGAAAAGTGGGAAACAAACTACCTAGAGGGAACTTAACAAATGGAATGGGTTAGGACAACTTTGGCTTGCTAATGGGTGATTCTAGACTTAAATGCTATGGGATTAAGGGGTGATGACTTACTATGAAATACTCTTAGCTAGGTTGCTAGCTAGTATCCTAATTTCTCCCTAGGACTTGGTGCGAGTTTGTCCTTGGGTGACGCCTCCTAGAGCCACGTATGGTCTTTATAATCTAGGGCCTTAGGAGTGACTAACTAGCTTCCTCGGTGATCTAGAACAAATATACCTTAGTATCTAATGTTTTGTGCCCCCTCAACTAATATTGTCTTTCCAACATGCAAAGCCTCAAAGATAAAAGAGAGAGTATACAAATGCAATGGCTTATAAAAGCCTTATTCTCATATCTAAAAAGAGGATAGCTTTTGCTAAGTTGACATTGTGTCACTTATGCACTTATTCACAAAACTTTTTGGTGTTTTTTGGCTTTCTCTCTTTCTTAATTTTTTTTTCAATTCTTTTTCAACTTTTTGATTTTTTTGCACCTTTTTTCCTTTTTCAAATTTTTTTTTTAGATTTTTCATACTTTGTGTTGCATTTACACAAGAAGAAGGAAAAAGAAAGGCTTAGGCATTTAAAAAAGAACCAATCAAGGAAGGGGTACTCATATCAACAACTCTTTTTAACCACTTTTTCCTATCAAGCTATGGGGGTGGCTATAAGATGCATTCTTAAAGACACTTACTCCCCACAACTTTCTAGAGCATCTCGTCCAAGACTCGAATCTCTCTCCACTCTATTCTCTCCCCATAATGCAAATTTATATTCGCCAATCAATTGAGTCAATCATAATAGCCAACACTCCCCTCAACCAAGGGATAAACGACTCTATGTGCATGAAAATTGAAAAACAAAAACTTTCACCATTTTTGAGCAAACTATGCAATCTACCTAATGAAGCATAAAACATTAAGAACCAAACTCTCAGACCCCCAAACCTAAACTTTCCTTGTCCTCAAGCAAATAGAACAAAGCCACGTAACAAGTAAATAGGCAAAATAAAGCAAGTATGGGTGGTGGGGAAAGGGGTAGATAGGTGGGGAACAAGCGAAGAAATGATAGATACAACCTTGCAGTCTCGAAGCTCTCCATACCAATGATCAGCATTTCAACTACTAACCCTATGACTCAATCAAGCCACAAACACTCACAAAGAGCAAGGTTAGTAGCATTACCATGCAAGCTACATTGGCATGTGTAAATAACAAGACAAGGTTTACCCTATGGGAAAAGGGATCGGGGATCAACACTTGTGTGCGTGAAAAGAAAACAATTGAGAAGAAAATGAAACAAGAAACAAAAGTACCAAAATTAACCTCGGTTGCCTCCTAGTAGCGCAAACCACTATGCCGTCAGCCAGGCAATAATTTACTCATCACTAAATGTCTAGGGTGCCTCCTACTAATACTGGATTTAACGCCTCTAGTCGAGCGATAATGTTAGGGCCAATGATGCTTGTAATCCTTGAGCACGGATCAACATACAAACCTGTCAAGGCACAACTTAGAGGAAAAAGAATCATGTGGTAAGAGATCAATCAAACTATGCACATCATAATCCTTTTCAAGCATACATGAAAAAGGGACAAATAAAAAACCCACATCATGCATAGAAGAAGAATGCTCTAAGGTGGTATGGGGCATGGGAAAATCTAAAGAACTAAGTCACTTTTTCTTATCCAATTCTATTCTAGCAAGCTCGGTCTTCGCCACTAACCATTCTATTGCCTTCTTTTGATGATGAAGGGCTATCTACACCTCGTGCCTATGGGTTGATGAAGGATTTAAAGAATGATGAATGGGGGCGTGTGAACAAACCTTACATGAACGTGCTCCAAATGGGATGGTGTAAAAATATGCTTACAAGGGGAAAACTCAATGGAAACAAGGAAGACAGAATCATCAAATGAAATGAGATTGGATGAGATGGAATCAATGGGAGAGCAAGAAAGAATAGACGTAGAAGAGGAAGAATTGAAAGTAAAGGTCATAGTCTCACTCTCACTAAGGGATGGCTCGTGTTCATCCAAGAAACCGTTCACCTAATCAAGTAATTCCTTAGTAGAGAGGTTAGAAGAAGGTTCTAATAAAGACTTATCAAAGATACCCAAAGACCCAAATATCATAATCTCAAATTCCTCAATCTCCTCCTTAAGAGTCTTCACAGATTGATCATTTGCTCTAACATCGAATCCTACAACTCCAATGGACTCATCCGGCCTAGAATTTAAGATAGACATGATGCTCTTCTCAAAAAGTGTCTCCAAATCCACTCATGCTATTATCTCATCAAATGCTTCAATAAATTTATAGCCCAGGGATATCTTCTCACAATCACATTCATCAATACAAGATTCCATCACATGCACCTTAAAACCTCTATTTTCATCTCCTTTTTTAAGATCAATCCTATGTGTGTAATCATAATGATCTATGCCTTTCATATTAAGATTGAAAGAATAACCTCAAAGGACTTATCAACCCTAGAATCATTATCCCTAAATATGGGGCACACTTCCCCGTACAAAGGTCTCTCGATCAAGGCTAGGTAAGATGCCTTTAAGCTTTATCAATTCATCATTCTTAATTATGGTTTTCTCAACATTGTCCTTAACACATGGGTCTATCACCTGAATCATAAAGCAATCTTCCTTATCATCTTCACTATCTATACTAGCTCTATTTATGGCCTTGGCTACCTTCATGGTGGGCCCTAAGTTTCCTAACTTAATTTCTAGCAACCTCAACTTACAATGGATAACCGTATTAACTGTGGCAAGGAAGGGGAGACCTAAAAAGGTTGGTGTAGTATGCCTACAATCATGATCAAAATCCATATCAAGTACTATGAAGTCTACATGGTACACAAACTCACTTATCTAACTTATGACATCTTCTACTATACCTCTAAGTCTACACTCAAACCTATCAGCTAGCTAGAGTGTGACGTACGTGGGAGACAACTCATTTAAGCCTAGTTGCTGATAGATGGAGTACGGAATGAGGTTCACGCTGGACCCACAATCTAATAAAGCATAGTCAATCTGGGTCTTTTTAATATGACAAGGAAAGGTGAATGCACTCAGATCACTAAGAATTAGGTGGACGCGGCGATGTGCAAATACTACTTACCTTCTTCGTGAGTTTCACCTTCTTGGGCATGTGCGATATGCTACACTTCTTTGTGCAAAGGTCCCTAAAAAACTTAGAGAAGGAGGGAATCAAAAGAACCACATCTATCAAAGGAAAATTAACCTTAAGGTCTTTTAAATGCTCCAAGACCTTGAAAAATCTAGTATCCTTACTAGGCAATGGCCTCTCTAAGATAGATAGGAATGGAATTCTAGAAGCAACATCTCTTGACTCATAGGAATCATCAATGGGCTATTTTCCTTTCTTATATGGGTCAGAATTACTCTCTTTATGGTCTGTAGTATACCTTACTCTCTCAATAAGACTTTCTCTATGATTTCTCTCAACTGGGTGATGAATGGGCTTTCTAGTCTCAGAGGGACCATTAGGTGCAGGCTCTGCATTTTCAACTTCTATCCTATTGTCCACTATCCTACTACTTCTAAGAGTAGTGACAGCCTTAGCTTAGGCTAGATAAGGATAAGTGGGGTTAGAGGAGGAACAGAACTGGGCCCTAAGGTTTATCTTTAGCTACGCAAGCAATTTGCCTGGATTCTAGTGCTCATTTGGCTAGCAAGTTGCCTTAGCTATACTTCTATCCTAGCCATTTACTGTCTATGACTAGCTAGCTCTTGTTGTTCATGCTGAATAAACTATATCGTTTTCTCCATCATCTTAATGCTAGTGGACTGGCTACTAGATGGTGCGAGAAGTGCCTGAGGATCAGAAACACTAGGGAGTCTAGCTTGATTCACGTTATGAAACCCTGGAGGATTAGTAGGATAAGGTCTTTGCTGGAATGGGATTTAGGGCTGGGAAGACTTTGGGTTGTCCCTTTAACTCATATTATATGTGTTCGAGTAAGGGTTGTACTCCTGTGAGCAGCCCTGCATGGCACAGACTTGTTCCTAAATGAACTCAGGAAATTGTGGTGCTAGGGGGCAAGTTATGGTCTTGTGAGATAACTCAAAACATAATGCACATACTTCAACTGCTGACAGGGTGGAAGACAAACCTATAGGACTAGCTCTACAACCTTGTGAGGAGAGACTTAATGAAATGAATTGATCTAGCTATGCGTTAAAGCTTTAACCTCGGTGGGCAAATTAGAAGAAACACTGACCTTATGACCACCTTTTCTATTTGCTTCCTGATTGGATCCATAGCGGTGTTTGAAAAGAGTTCTCGGCCAACAAATCTATTTTTGCTCATGCTTCACTCAGTTTCAAATTAGAAAATCCATCACCAGAGGCGGTATTAACCATCATTCTATTTTGCTCATTAAAGCTTCTAAAGCAATATTGAAGGAGGTCATGATCACCATACCTCTAGAAAGAGATGAATAGAGCGAAAAAAATTAGTTTGTAGACTTCTAAATTTTTCTTGATTTAGGGAAGCTTATAATGTATGGAATCATGTTCAATAAGGAGATCAAAAGGAGAAAAGTGAAAAGCACGACATAACGATTTATAGTGGTTTGGCCACCATGTCTACATTTGCTCCTCCAGTATCCCACTTGAGATTTTCAACCACTGCACTATAACTTTGAGCTTTTCAAAAGTTGGCTAAGCTCAAAAACCAAACATACAACCTTGATTTATCCACAAATCAAGAAACGCATTTGTAAAGATTTAAACTTTGATCACGCACAAGACTAATCTACCCAATACCCAAAAAATACACTACATCAATGTAATATTTACACAAGAAATCTCAAAGAATAAGCACAAGTTGGGATTTGGGTTTACAATACAAGCCTTATAGTTGCTTGGAGGGACATTTGAAAGCTTTTTCCTTTGTATTGTATCTTTTTTGTTAGTCTTCTCCTTAGTCTTGGGTAAAAAGCTTAAAAGAGAGAGATATATATTTTCTCAAATAAAAATATAAATGTTAAATAGACTAATGTTTGACCAAAATAGGAAAGGCTAGGAAAAAGCTCGTATGAATAACAGTTAGTTTTGGATCAAATTTTCAAAAATCTGTGCGATTCGTTTGAAGTCCCATCGTTTCAGTTGCCTGAATAGCTTCGCCCAATAGCCATTAGTTCAAAAACCAAAAGTATACTATCAAGAGAACTCTACGCTCATTTGGTAACCTGGATGACTTCACCCGTCAGTGACAATTTTGCTACAGTAAAATCTTTTCTAGTTCAAAAACAATTTTCTTCAAGACTAGGTTTGAAAATGCTTTCTAGACCTCAAAAACATTTTGGAAAACATGTACCATTTTTGGGAAACATTTAGGGCATATAAATCTAAATCATAAGCTAATCCAAGACTTGAATACATAAGCGAGGCAACTTTATAAGATTAAAATTGCATCCACTCCCTTTATGACTTCCATCTTCATCCTTATGTCACCATGCCAAGTCTTCAAAAATCAAACAAATAAGCTCAATGGCTTGATGTATACGGTGGCAGAGGATCGCTTTTTAAGGCATAATATAACTCCAAATGGTTCAAGAACTCACAAAATATATTAGCAATCTCAATAGTTCACAAGAGTTCCATAAGCAATAATGATCTTTGCAATATGCCATAATACTTATAGTTAATCAATATCAAGTGATACAATCATTATAAGATTCATTTTAAGCACATCAATCATTCATCACAAGCATCTTACCCATATACATATATATCATTTAACGATTATCATCAAAACATAAGATAATCATATAATAATACTAACACTTTGGATTTCGTAAAATTTTGAAGAAAGGGGTGCATCGATCGGCAGATCTTGACATGAATCTTTTTAAGGCTGCGACTTTGCTCAATAGTAATTGTACATCATGAACTATTTTAAGGGGTTCCAAGCTGAGTATGGTATCGATTTTCTCCAGATTGGCTTATATCACTCTATGGGTTACTATGAAACCCAAGAACTTTCCATCGTGCACACTAAAGGCACATATTTTTGGGTTAGCTTTATCACAAACTTTTTCTTCGTTTAGAAAGCTTTATTGAGATCGAACACATGATCCGATCCTTTTAGGTTCTTTACAAGCATATTATGGATAGAAACCTCCGTGTTGCCCTTGATTTGATTTCTGAAGGCTATTTTGACCATTTGTTGATACATTGCCCTAGCATTTTTCAACTTGAATGGCATTACTTTACAGCAATATAATCCCGGTCGAGGATAAATGACATATGCATTTGATCAACTGGAGCCATCTTTATTTGATTGTAGCCCAAGAAATCATCGATAAATGAGAGCATCTCGAAACCTGTAGTTGATCCACTAGTTGGTCAATTCGGGGCAACAAAAAGCTGTCCCTTGGACATGTTTTATTCACGTCAATGAAATCTACATAGAGCCTCCAACTCCCATTTGATTTCTTTACCAACACAATGTTTGACACCTATTTTGGGTGTTTTATTTCTTTAATGTGGCCTGACTTTAGCAATTTTTTCACTTCTTGGTGAATGGCCTTTTTTTCTCGATGCTGAATGGTCAGAGTTTGTACCTGACTAGCTTATATTTACAGTCGATGTTCAAGTGGTGCTCAATGATTCTTGAGTTGATTCCTGTTATATTAGAAGAATTTTGAGAAAATATATCTGAATTTATAGTTAAGAATTCAGAAAAAATCCAGTTAAAGATCCTCCATTAACTTGGCTCTAATATATCTGTATCGATCGTCTCCAGCTTTTTGGCAAGGCTTGCCCTATTGGGAGTATTTTTTTTTTTATTTCTATCATCATGTTTTCAATCTTCTTCTTTTTGTTTTTGGTTCTAATAATGCTGCATAACATATACTGGTAAAGTGTTGATTCCTACGCACCATTATCACTCTATCTCTTGTTGGGAACTTCATCATCTGGTGATATGTTGACACAATTGGCCGTAGTTTGTTCAGGGTTACTCTCCCGTATTAATGGTTGTCGGGTTGTTTACCATCATGAATTTGCAAATAAATCTACATAGCTGTTGCCATCTCCGATGCTTAGGTGAAGGCTCATGACTTATTCTTTAATAGTGTTAGTTTGGATTTGTCCCACTTCAATTTGTTGAATGCCTTATAGTATAATATGTCTACCGTACTCCCTCTGTCTACTAACATCTTGCAAACTGTATAGTTAGCCAAAATAATACTTATTAGCGATAGGTCATTGTGATTTACCAGGATTCCACCTAGGTCTTTGCAAGGAAAGGATACTTCTACCACTTATCTTAAATTGTTTGTCAGGACATGCTGTAAGGATCAGACATATGACTTCTTTTTAGCAACAGATTCCTCTTTCGCGGCTAGTTCCTCCAAGATCATGTGAATCATCCCAAGGACCTTTTTATCCTTCCTTGGGCTCCATGGGCACTCTTCAAGCTTGTCTCCCTACTTCTTCACATGCTGGGCCAGTTTCCCTTTCCTGATTAATGACTTGATTTCATCCTGTAGTTTCTGGCACTTTTCGATGACGTGCCTATGATCTTTGTGGAAGTGGCAATATTTGTTTTTTATCCCTTTTGTCTGGTGGGCCCTTCATATTCTTGGGCCACTTGACGTCTCAATCGTGTTTCACTGCTACCAATATCTTAGTCCTGGAATTAGTTAGTAGTGTATAGGTATTAAATCGCCTTTTAAAGACATCAGGATTTTCCCTTCTACACTTTGGATCTAATCGCTCAGGATAAGTTTCAGATTATTTTTGCTTTTGCTTTCCATTTACCTTCTTGGTCTCGTATTCCTTCTCCTGTTCCCTCTTCGATAGGATCACATTCTCTGCCAGTATGTATTTCTTGACCTTGGCCATCATGTCAACTAGGGAAGTGGGTTTCCTCCTTGTAAAAGCGCTAGATAATTTGTCATCACGTACTCTGTGTATAAAAGCGTCCATTACCATTCAGGTTGGGCACTTGAAGAGTTGTTTCATTGAACCTTTTTACGAAGGCCCAAAGGGTCTCATCGTTTCTTTGCCTCATTCTTATCACCAAGGTTGATGACTTTGGGGTGACTTTTTCACTCGCAAACCTGTTCATAAAAGCTGTTGCCAATTACTTGAAGGATCTGATTGAATGCTTTGGCAGCTCGTCATACCACGATCAGACTGTTCCCAACAATGTTCTTGGAAATGCTTTGCAACGAGCAGCATCAGGGGCATTATGAAAGAGCATCATTGATCATAGAAATGTGATTGGCTAGGTCTCCTAATCCTTCATGATGTAGCAATTTAAGGATAATAAAATCTCCCAATACTGGCTCATTTATAATATCCTCCAACAAAGCGCTATCAGCAAACTCCTCAACATTAATGACTTGCAAAGGCTGTGGTGTTGGGACTATTCGTGTATTGGTTATAGCCGTAATTAAGGACCTGGTTGCCATGTTGCCTTGACACAAAGACTTTGCTTAATTATCAGTAGCTTGGTTATGCAAAAAGGATTAAGTGTTTATGGGAATCTCCGGGTTCATGCAATGTGGTGGGCTTGGAAAAGGAAAAGTGTATAGCTGAGTGGTAGGCTAGGCTTGTGCTAAAAAATTTGACTTATATAGTTCTAGATATTGGTAAACATATTAGCTAACATTGTTAGTTGAGTTGGTAAGCAGGCTGGTTGGTGCGCTTGAGGGGGGGTTATGAGGTTGATGGAGCAAATGTAAAAGATTTGTGAGATGGTGCTGATTGATATCTGGGTGGTGGTTGGGGTTGTGGCTCTTATTGCTTGCTCTCCACATTATCGCCTTCTACCATCGCCACCGCACGAGACTCGACGCACTGTTTGACTTCGCTTTCCTACCATATGACCTCAGCGGGATTACAAATTGATATTCCCAAAGACACGCCAATCTAATCTTGCAATGAATCAGATACTTTAACGGTGGTCATCTCCGGCATTCTCCTACGCGAAAAATGATAAAAGCCAGGCACCGGTGTTGTATCGGTGAAAGAACCTTGATGCCTAAGTTATATTTCTTTCATTGGCAAAGTCTAAGGGCTCGTTTGGATTGGCTTTTTTCAAAAGTGCTTTTTTAACAGCTTTTGAAAAATAGCTTTTTTTAAGAAGCTGAAAATTCTAGCTTCTAAAAAAAGCTGTATTTGACCTTTTTTAGAGTTTTAGCTTTTTTGGAAGCCAAATCAAATAGTTATTGCAAATTTAATGTAACTTTTTTAGGAAAAAAGTACTTTTTCCTAAAAAAAAGTCAATCCAAATAGGCCCTAAGTACGGAATATTTCTTGGGAACAATAGAGTTACATCACTTGGATATATGGAGGTCTTATTTATAGCTTATATTTGGGACACGTGTCATATTCGCTAAGACTGCCAGTCAACAATCCGACGAAGCAAAGAATCTATCGGGTTTCTCGTTGGGATGATCAGCTAGCCCATCTTAAGGCCCTGTCTTTTGATAGCTACTCACTCTTCATTGAAGTTCTACCGATCACCTACCTATGCTACCCAATCCTTTATCACATTGCATGTTGCATTTTTTGTAAGGGTAATAATACTACCCATTCCATTGGGATTAAGGTTATACATGGTTTGTTTGGTTTGGTTTTGACCATATTTTAAACCAAATCAAAACTAGTTCGTTTATATTCTTAACAAACCAATTGGTTTTTTATCATATATATAACCAAACCAAACCAACATTATATTGGTTTGGTTTACTTTTCAGTTTCTTTTAAAAAAATGAAAAAAAAATTCATAATAAAATTCAAAAGGGAAAAAACTCTAAAGAATAGCTGCTTTGTGTTTATAACTTTTTAGCATTAAAACCAAAGTAAAGAGTAGTTATAGCTTGGTGGTTAAGGTGTTGAAGTAAATTTATAAGGTCTTGGGTTTGA
Organism: Cordia subcordata; assembly: GCA_028554755.1. Taxonomy (NCBI): domain Eukaryota; kingdom Viridiplantae; phylum Streptophyta; class Magnoliopsida; order Boraginales; family Cordiaceae; genus Cordia; species Cordia subcordata. The sequence continues at coordinate 15,075,876 of JAPTOF010000008.1, forward strand.
CTCCTTGCATGTTCATTTCTATGTACGAGGGAATATGTACATAGAAGTGGCCTCGGTTTGGTTTAGTTAAAATCAAAACCAATTATGTGCACGAGGAAACTGAACCAATTGGTTTGGTTTGACAATAAAACAAAACTAGGATGACATTTTTTTAAAAGAAAAACCAAACTGAACAAAAAGTTGAGTTTGGTTTGGGTTGGTTTTGTTAGTTTAACCAATCCGTGTGCACTCTTAATTGGCATGTTACATAAATGTTGTAAGGGTAGTAGTACTACCTTATTTCTTTTCGACGTGCATTTGCATTACATGTTTCATTTTAATTGTATGAAGATTGGTCTATTGATGTGTTTTGGTTTGTGTATGTTTGTTCTTGCATTTTCCTATATTTTTAAGGGTATTCTATGCTTAATTGATACCATTAGTGTAGTACTTATATAATATTTGTACATATACAGTTCTAAGTGTCTATAGTTGAGTTTTATGGTTAAATGCTACACTAAATTCTTAATTTCGTGCCTTAGGTGAGCTATAAGATAGAGAGTGAGCTTGAACAAGGATGAATGATGAAGAACGAAGATGTACATGTCATAGATAAAGACCAGAAGTACGAAGAATGAAGATTTAAGGCAATTGGGGTAACTTGTTGATCTTGAAGAATTGCCGGTGAACTAGACAGACCAGAGAGTTAAAAAAATTACCGGTCGAGCTACCCCAGAATACTAGTCGACTGGTCAATCCAGAAAGCCCCTGTTGTTGTAGGTCGAGTATGAAGACTTTGTCGGTTGACCAGCTAGGTCTATTGGCTACGTACTGCGAAGAATATAAAAACGCAATTTTCAGCATTTTTTGGAGACTTTTACAGACCCATCTCACACCCACTTCATCCTATCAAAACCCTAACCCTCTATCACTGTCACCCACCTTAGACACTCATCCATACATATTTACACCAAGAATTAAGCAACTTTGGTGGATCAAACACATGGATTCGGGAGTTTACCCAAAATTTGTAAAGAGATTGCTAAGGATGAAAGGGAAGACTCTTTATCTCCCTTATTTTGGTTTATTATATGCTTGAGTAGAGTGTTTTAATGGGTGATTAAAGCTTGTACTATGGGTTTACCATTTACCTTATTGTTATGGGTTTTTGATGAATTAATATATATGCTTTATTCTTAATGTTTCAATGACTATCTTTTATACAAGTCTAAGTATTTGATGATATGTCACAACGGTTAAGTATATATTATATTGATGCTTGCTTTTTATTAATCACTTCTATAGTTTATTTAGGCATGTGTATGTGTTTACATGAAGGATCTATGGAGTGGGTTGTATATTCATTCATGTCCATGTGCATGTTTATATGCCTTAATAGCAAAGCATGCTCAAATCACATACATGTTGGCTCTTGATTGTTTCTATGGTGTAATCTAAACATGTCAATGTGTTTAGTAGTTGAATATTTCTATGTATTCACAAGTGCCATGCCTTAGAACATGTATAAACTTGTGCTTTAATTGCCCAACTCATTATTGTGATGCATGATTCATGGTGATTTACTAAAGATTAGGCTTAGTTGAGTTTCCTTTGGCTTTAGACCTAGCCAATAGGCTTTAGGCTTTGTTTAATCAACCTTGGATAGACTAAGTCTTGCTTTAAACCCAGTCAACGGTTGAAACACTAGAGTAAGATCAATCAACGTCACCTAGAACCCTAAGTAACTAGCCCGAAAACATTAGGTCATAAGGACCACACTATTCTCTAGGGACGATCAACCTAGAGATAGACCTGCACTGAGAATTAAGAGATAATAAGGTAGTTATTTAGGACTCCAGCCAAGATCAATCCAGAAACCCATCAAAAAGCCTAATTCAATAGTGTAGTAATGGTCCATAAGCAAGTGAAGATCACTCTATTCCTATTTTCACTTTTTGACTCCCTTAGATAACTTTATTCCACCATCTTCCCACTCAAACTTTGGTTTTCTTGCCCTTAGTTATATTTATTTTCCTCGAGCTCCATCCAATCTAAAACCTCAAAAATTGGTAGTTTAAGACCTAGTGTAGCTTTCTAGGATACAAATAACTTAGGACCACACATGGTTAGCCTCCTAAGGAACACACCCCCGTACTTGCATGTTAGGCTATCAACAACCCGTGCACTTGCTGTCTAACTTTTAAGGTTTATGCTTGAAATTAGCACATCAAGTTTTTTACGTCATTACCAGGAAGGCACAGTTGGTTTGATTTCTTTGATTATGTGTTTTAGTTAATTGCTTGTTTTACTTGCTTTCTTTTATTAGTTTGTTTTAGTATTTTAATATCTTGATTTTCATTTAGTTATCTTGCTATCTTGTGTTTGCTTTTGTTTCTTAGCTTGGAATGTTTATCGACTTTGCTTATTTTTTGTTGTTTTTCTTTTATTTCTACTAGTCTCTTAGTTTGTAGTTTGCTTACTGTAGAAGTAGGATTGTTGAAGTTTCGGGGGTCTAAGTGGATGGAGTTTCTTTCACTAACTTTGTATGCATGGTAGGAGATCTTTGAGATTGCCCTTAGTGTACCCGTTAATCCCAAACCTCAAAGAATTAGGCATCATCTTAGAAATTTAGAGAATCTTTTAGAAGAGATGGCGGACAATAGACAAGAACAAGGTGTCCCTCCTCCTCCTAGTCCTATTCCTCCATATAAGCATCATGGGCATCAACATGCCCAAGAGCCTCCTAGGCCAAATCTATCTTTAGAGGATGAACTCACACTTAGGCTAGACTTCCTAGTGCACCTCAGCATCAGGCACTTTCTACACCCCCTGTCCCAGCACTTCCCACACAGTTTACGCCTACCCCTTAGTCCTCCAGTGATGATAAGTTTGAGATGTTGCTTCAATTGATTCAGACCCAATAGTAAGCATTGGCTAATAACTAACAAGAGTTAACTAGTTATCAACAGCACATGGCTAGGATAGATGCATAGTTAGGGCAGATTGTTGATGACTTAAGCACTAGGGATCCAAGAAAATTGCCTTCATAGCCAGAAATTAATCATAGAGTTCACTCCTGTTCCTCCTCCAACCCCACCTATTTCTCTTAGGCCCAGACCAAGGCTATGACCACTCTTAGGAGTGATAGGACAGTTGACAATATGGTAGAAGTTGAGCAATATGCAGAGCCTGCATCTAGTGATCCTTCTAAGCCTAATAAGTTTATAAACCACCCTATTGAATCTAGAGAGAGCCCTATTGAGAAAGAGGAGCCCATTAAAGAGAAAAATGAGAGTAGTAAAATATTGGGAAAGGAAGCAACCTGTTGTTGAACCTTCAGAGTCTAGAGATGTTACTCCAAGAGTTCCATTCCCATCTGCTTTAGAGAAGCTAGTACCTAGTGAGGGTACTAGTTTTTTCAAGGTTTTGAAGCATTTGAAAAATATTAAGGTGAATCTTCCTTTGATTAATGCAGTCCTTTCCATCCCATCTTACTCTAAGTTCTTCAAGGACCCTTGCCCTACAAAGTGTAGTGCATTGAGTATGCCAAAGAAGGTGAAACTCATGAAGAATGTGAGTAATATTTGCACATAGGGCCTTCCGCCCAAGTTAGTGATCCCAGAGCTTTCACCATTCCTTATTGCATTCGAGAAACCCAGATTGATCATGCTTTATTAGATTAAGGGTCTAGTGTGAACCTTATTCCCTTTTCATTTATCATCATCTAGGTATAGGCCATTTATTGCCTACTCATCACACTTTAGCTAGCTAATAGATCTGAGCATAGACCTAGTGGTGTAGTTAAGGATGTTATGGTTCAAGTTGGTGAGTTTGTGTACCCCGTAGACTTCATTGTTTTAGACATGGATTCTAGTCACAACTCTAGGCATACTACACCTATTCTGTTAGGTCACCCTTTCTTTACCATAATTGGTGTAGTCATCCATTGCAAGTCGAGGTTGCTAAAAGTTAAGTTTGGGAATCTGAAGTCCACTATAAAGATAGCAGAGGTTGTGAATAGAATGAGTATAAGTGGAGAAGATGAATAAGATTGCTTCATGATTGATGTGATAGACTCATGTGTTGAGGAGACCATGACTAAGAGTGATGAGTTGAGAAAACTTGAGGATATTTTAGATAGCTTTGACTCAGAGTCCTTTGTATGGAGATGTGTAGCCTCTATTTCCATGGTTAATGATTTTAGGCTTCATAAGTCATTAGAGGTTAATTCTTTTGATCTTGAAATGAAATGCATATATCCTTCTGATTACATACATAGGACTCATCATGAGGATAGAGATGAAAATAAATGTTTTATGGTTAATGTGATGGAATCTTGTATTAGGGAGCACGACTGTGAGATGATATCCACTAGTGGTGAATTTATTGAAGCATTTGATGAAATCTTAGCTAATATGGATGTGGAGACATTTATTGACAAGAGCATAGCACCTATCTTTATATCTAGGCCTAATGAGTCTCTTGGAGTTATAGATATCAGTGTTATGGAAACTAGCTAGTCTAAGAAGACTCTTAAGGAAGAGATTGAGGAACTTGAAATTTTGATATATGGGTCTTTAGGCATATTTGATGAATCATTATTAGAACCCTTCTTTACTCTCTCAATTAGGGAATTAATTGATGAGGTTAACCATTTCTTGGATGAACATGAACCTTCCCTTAAAGAGAGTAAGGCTACTACCCTTAATTCTGATTCCTCTTTTTCTGGGTCCATGTCTTCATGCCCTACTGTTCATTCCATCCATCTGATTTTACTCCATTAGATGATTCTCCCCTACTTCCTTCCGTTGAGTCTCTTTCTAGTGAGCACACTTTTATACCATCCCACTTTAAGCACATACATGTAAGGTTAATACATATTCTTCCTATTCTTTATGCTTTGGATTCCTTATTGACCCATGGGCACGGGGTATGAATAGCCCTTGATCATTTCAAGAAGGCTATAGGATGGTTAGTTGCAGAGACTGAGTTTACTAAGTTAAGATTGGAGATAGACAAGGGACCTAGATCTTTAGAATTTCCCATGACCTATGACATCTTGAAGCATCCCTTTGCATTTGATGTGTCGGGTTTTTCATTTGTCCCCTTTCTCATATGAGCTTGAGAATGATTGTGATGTGTATACTTCGATTGATTCCATACTACATAAGCCTTTTTCTTCCAAGTTATGCTTTGACAAGATCATATGTTGATCTATGCTTAAAGACTACAAGTAACATTGGCTTTAACATTACAGCCCAGCTGAAGGCGTAAAGCGCAACACTGCTAGAAGGCACCTTAGAAATTTTGTTGAGATAAAAGGGCTTGGCTGACGGCATCATTGTTAGCTTTACTGAGAGGCAACCTAGATTAATTTTGATATTTTTGTTTTGTGTCTTCATTTTCCTTTCATTTATTGTCCTTTTAGGTTTTACAGGTGCTGATCCCCATTTCTATCATTTCCCTTTTTGAATACATCTTGTTTATCATTTGATAATGCCAATACAAGCTTGCATGGCAATGCTATTAATCTTATACTTTGTAAGTGTTTGTGGTTTTTTTGGAAAATTTGTAGGTGCAAATATCTTAAGAAGGGGGAGGGGTGAATTAAGATATTCAATATTTTTTGTATTTAAAAATTCACCAAAAAAGCAACAATTTTCTTTCAAGCAAAATATCAAACACAAGATAATCAATATAAGTAAAAGCAAATAAAGAGTAGAGAGTAGAAAGACAAATGATTTTTAGGTGGTTCGGCCAAGCCTGCATCCACTGCCCAAGGATGTTTCCCGTAGGACTTCAACAATCTTTACTAAAAATGTTTTTTCAAATCTTGGTGAAGCAAAAACCAATTCGACAACTATTTGAAGCCAAACTTCAAAGAACCCAAGAGTCCCACTTTTAAAGATTTTCCCACATTCTTACAAGCTTTTATAGATGTATCTCTCAAGATTTCTCAGCTTACAAAGTGTGTATACAATCAAGAAAGGTGAAAAATGATGAAGAATAGATTTGTTCTTCTCACAAGATGATATAACAAGAAAGGCTCTTGAAAGCTCAAAGATTTTGCAAGAATAACTCAAGATTTTAGAAATTGAAGGATGAAATTCTATTTTGCAAGTTTTAATTGATGACCTTTTATGAGATTTGAAGATGTATTTCAAGAGTTGTAAATGTTAGGGTTTTGGTAGGTGGAAGAAAAGAAGAGAAAATGGTCAGAACGGTAATAAATAACTAGTGCATTTATTACAACATTTTGCTCAGTCGGTCGATCAGCTAGGTTGTCCAGCTCTACCTTGACCTTCTCTGATTAGGCCAAACGCCTTAGCTGGTCAACTGGCTAGAGGGTCCGACTTTTCTTCCCCTTCTCCTTGGTCAATCGATCGACCGACTGAGGGGGGCCGGCCACCCCAAAGAGCTGAAGTAAATCCAAACACTTCTAAAACACCTTTATAAGCCAATTTTGTCAAACTTTCATAACTCCAGACAAACTCAAGGTACTATGTAAACAATTTTGAAGGCTTATAATCATTTTGAAACATGTGTTTATGCTATGCATGCATCCAAAATCATTTTTGCTTTTTATAAAAGATAGTATTCATGAGATTTAAATTGTTTGAATTATGAAAAGTGGAAATTTAAGCTTACCCCTTGCAATTCTAAGATGTTTCATAAGAAGAGCAACAAATCTAGTACCCCTTATGATGCCTTTTCTCCTCCTTATGCCTTCTCATCATCATCTTCTTCAATTTTTGATGAATAGTGCTTTTCATTATCTTCCAAGCGTCTATCTCTTCAACTCATATTTGACACTTCACAATATGCTTTTTTAGTAAAAAGGATAATATATTTCAATAATGCATATGAAAATTTTCATCATTAAAATCAATAACTAGTATTTAGCCAACAACATTGAAGAGCTTCAAAAGAGCACAAGGTTGTACCTATCCTTTCTCCACTTATTCCCCCTTCATCTTCCCTATCTGTACCTCCCTTACATTCTTTGTGATACTTACTTGCTTGTTGTTTGGTCTTGTTTTATTCGTTTGAGGACAAGCAAAGTTTGGGTTTGGGGGTGTGGGAGTTGGTTTTCTTATTTTATGCTTTGTCTAGGGTAGATTTGCATTTTTCTCTTAAAAAAGGTAAGATTTTTTTTTTGTGCATATAGAGTCATTTATCTCATTGTTGATTAGAGTGTTGGCTCTTGTTATTGACTTAATTAATTGGTGAAGATAAGGTTGTATTGCGGGGAGTGAATAGAGTGGAGGAAGAATCGGGACTTTGAAAAGACTTATTTTGAAAGCTGTAAGGAATGAGCACATCTAAGAATGCACCTTGTAGCTATTCCATAACTTAGTTAGAAAATGTGTTTCAAAAGGGTTATTGAAATGAGCACTTTGTTCTTTTAATGTGCCTTAGTCTCTTCTTTTTCTTTTCTTTATATTTATATTATGTAATACAAAAAATACAAAAAAAATGAAAAAAATAAAAAACGTGAAAAAAGTGAAAAAATTGAAAAAGTGTGAAAAAAAGTGAAAAATGAGGGGGGAAAAAAGCCAAAAGGCACCAAAAAGTTGAAACATTGAAGTTCATTGAATAAAGTGTTAAGTGATGCAATGTCAACGTGGCACAAGTTTCTCTTCTTGTTCTTTCGTTGCATTGTAAATAAGGCTCTTATGTCAATTGTAAGTCATTGTGATTGTATCTTCTTCCTCCTTGTATCTTTGAGGCTATGTGCATATTTTGGGGGCTATGTTAGTTGAAGAGGCACGAAATATCAACTTCCCAAATGAAAGAGTTAGAATCCTCAGTTTGTGGTGGCTTTAGCTACTTGGGAGCTTCCCGTGAGGTGCGATGACCCTTGTGAGTAATGGGAGGATCCGAAAAAAGTTTGGAGATCGCTTCTACAAAAGAAACGACCCTTTCATACTCTTTAGATTCGCTAAGATTGCAAGTCAATACTCTTGGTAATCTCTTTAGCTTCTTAGAGATAAATTTAGGATTAGTCTTGCTTGAGGACAAGCAATGAGAGGGTTTGGGAGTGGTGATGTGTTTTGATTTGTGTGTGTTTGTTCTTTCATTTTCCTATGTTTTTAAAGGTATTTTGTGCTTACTTGATAGCATTTGTGTAGTACTTATATAATATTTGTGCATATGAAATTCTAAGTGTCTATAATTGAGTTTTATGGTTAAATGCTACACTAAATGCTTGATTTTGTGTCTTAGGTAAACTATAGCATGGAAAGTGAGCTTGAATGAGGAAGAACAATAAAGAGCAAAGATGTACGAGTCGTGGGATGAATAGTGGAAGCATGAAGAATGAAGATTTAATGGAAATTGGGGTAATCGGTCAACCTGGTCGACCGGCCTGACCAGAGAGGTAAGAAAATTATCAGTCGAGCTACCCCAAAATACCGATCGACCAGCTAGGTTGATCGATCAATCTAGAGAGCTCCTGTTGCTATCGGTTGAGTATGAAGACTTTGCCAGTCTATTGGCTCCGCGCTATGAAGAATACAAAAACGTGATTTTTAGCATTTTTGGGAGACTTTTGCAGACCCATCTCACACCCACTTCATCCCATCAAAACCCTAACCCTCTATCACTCTCACCTACCTCACACACTCGTCTATACACGTTTACACCAAGAATCAAGCAACTTTGGTGGATCAAACACATGGATTTGGGAGTTTACCCAAGTTTTGTAAAGAGATTGCTAAGGATGAGAGGGAAGACTCTTTATCTCCCTTATTTTGGTTTATTATATGCTTGAGTAGAGTGTTTTAATGGGTGATTAAAGCTTGTACTATGGGTTTACCATTTACCTTATTGTTATGGGTTTTTGATGAATTAATATATATGCTTTATTCTTAGTGTTTCAATGGCTATCTTCTATACAAGTCTAAGTATTTGATGATGTGTCACAACGGTTAAGTATATATTATATTGATGTTTGCTTTTTATTAATCACTTATATAGTTTAGTTAGGCATACGTGTGTGTTTATATGAAGGATCTATGGAGTGGGTTGTATATTCATTCATGTCTGTGTGCATGTTTATACGCCTTAATAGCAAAGCATGCTCAAATCACATACATGTTGGCTCTTGATTGTTTCTATGGTGTAATCTAAACATGTCAATGTGTTTAGTAGTTGAATATGTCTATGTATTCACAAATGCCATGCCTTAGAACATGTATAAACTTGTGCTTTAATTGCCCGACTCGCTATTGTGATGCATGATTGATGGCGCTTAACTAAAGATTAGGCTTAGTTGGTTTTCTTTGGCTTTAAACCTAGCCAATAAGCTTCCGACTTAGTTTAATTAACCTTAGATGGGCTAGATATTGGCTTTAAACCTAGCCAATGGTTTAGACACTAGGGTAAGATCAATCAATGTCACCGAGAACCCTAAGTAACTAGTCCAAAAACACTAGGTCATAAGGACCATGCTATATTCACGGGACGATCGACTTAGGGATAAACCCACACCGAGGCCTAGGTGATAATAAGGTAGTCATTTAGATTCACGGGACGATCGACTTAGGGATAAACCCACACCGAGGCCTAGGTGATAATAAGGTAGTCATTTAGGAATCTAGACAAGAGCAATCTAGGAAACCCATCAAAAAGTCCTAGTCAAGAGTATAGTAATAGCCCATAAGCAAGTGAAGATCATCCTATTGCCATTTCCATTGCTTGACTCCCTTAGATAGCTTGATTCCACCATCTTTCCACTCACACATTTTAGTTTCTTGCCCTTAGATTTTTTTTCCTTGAGCTCCATTCAATCTAAAACCCCAAAAATTGGTAGTTTAGGACCTAGTGTAGCTTTCTAGGATACACATAACTTAGGACCATACACGATTAGCCTCCTTGAGGAATACAACCCTGTACTTGCACATTAGGCTACCAACGACTCGTGAGCTTGTGGACTAACTTTTAAGGCTTGTAATTGAAATTAGAATAGAGGGGCTAGGTTGATATCCCTCTTTATTATGTACTTTATTTTTGTGGCAATATATTATATACATATATATACATTTATACATATATATGGTTATGTGTATGTGTATGTGTGTGTGTATGTGTATATATATATATATATTATGTATATATTCATCATCTATTGCTTTTTTTCCTATGTCAAATCATTTTCTAATTTTATGTTTCCAATTTAAACATTTAATTTAATTACTAGAGATCTATAATAGAAAAAATGATTATTACCTAGAATTTACTAAAAAGTAAATTTTACAAAATACTTATATGTAATCATTCAATAAACTATAAAAATTGTTCATTAATAATAAATAATAAAAATAAAAACTACACATTATTTTCTTGCATCAAACGAGTTACACTCTAATTTTTTTTTTTTTTCTAACCAACTTCTTAAAATAAACAAAGCATAAGATTCCATGTTGCATAACATGGATGATGGACAAAAATGCTGCCATATGGGAAAAGGTTATTCATTTAAGTTTAAGGGGCAAGGATTTAGTTATGGTTCCTTTTCAATAGATACTAGTATAGCACTTATGTGATATATAAGAGAATGAATAATTAATGTGTTTTTACTTAGATTTAGTAGTCACATGTTATAATTAATGTGAGGATAAAATATATAGATATATTTTTTGAAATTTAATTGTTAGTAAATTTTCAATACTTATATTTTCCCATGAAAGATATATAGTAATTGATAGAACATTTGAATGGAAAAATTGAAAATAGAAAATAAAGTGTATGGCCTGGAAAGAGAAAAGTAATGGAAGAGTAATAATGCATTTTATTGAATTTCATAGTTTTGAAAAAATAAAATAATCTTGAAGAAATTAAATGACCAATAGATAAATGGATGCATTTCTATGTTGAATGAGCATATTTGGAAAAACAAATTAGGAAATAGTTTTCCATAAATAGAGTGATACATATATATACACACACAGATACACGCACACACACACATATACACATACATGCATACATACATACATATATATGTGTGTGTGTGTGTATATGTGTGTTATTTCTTTCTCTTCATATATTATCATTTGTGAGTTTGCTATGTGTGCTTTAAAATTTTTATTTTATATTTTGTATCATTTTTAACAATTAATTTCAATTTTTTGATGTGACTTACATTCTATCTTATACACTATGCTAATTGAGTGGTAACACCTTCCACACATTATTGCATATTTTTTTTATAGGGCTATACAAGGTCCGGTCCAATTCGGGGATTTGAAAATCTCTAGAATCGTCCCAAACTTTTGGGTCTTGAATATTTTAGAACCATAATTATACCAGAAGAAAAAAATCTCTGTCCCATACCATTCCAAATTTCAAGACAATTCGGAATGGGTATTCAATTCTTTCAGTACTTGTTCATCGAGATAGTATGTGATAGAGTTGAGCCTTTCTACACCTATTCAGTAATTTTTATGTATTTTAGAGAAATTGTTTCCATATTAACAAAATTTCAATTAATAAAATATATAAAGGGAAATTTTAGTTTGATTATGCTAACTATATTACAAATTTTAGTTCGTCATATAACTAGAATAAATTAAGTTAAGCTTGATTAGTTTATACATTAAATCATTAAGTTAGTAATTAAATAATATAATTAAAATTAATTAAGCTTATTGTAGTTAGATTAAAACTAGCAAGTTACATAAATAGGGTTAGTAGTATAACTAGAACCAAAATATATATATATATATATATATATAATATAACTGATGTGTTGTGTTTTTGTGTGTATTTGCATTGTTATTTGCCTATGTTTAAGAGCTATTAAGTGATCAAAAAGATACATTAGTGTAATGCTTTTGATAAGAATAGGTTTAAGCGTAAACAATTGTACATATTGAGTTTAAGAGACAAATTGCTACACTAATTGCTTGTTTTCAATGACTTAGGTGAACTTTGGATTAAGAACGAGATTAAACGATAATAGGTGATGAAGATGGGAGATGTACGGGTCAAAAAGAGAAGATCGGAGGTCGAAAAGATAAAGAATGGAGGAAGGAAGTCTGCCGGACGACCTAAGAAGAAGGAGCTGATCGACCGGCTAGGTTGACCGGCCACTCCAGAGAGGTGCTAAAAATAGTCGGACGACCACCCCTCCAGAGCTGGTCGACCGGCTAGTCCAGAGAGTATCATCAAAAAGCCGATTGAGCTAAGAAGAGAAGCCAGTCAACCTAGCAGTCCAAGAGTATCATCAAAAAGTCGATCGAGTAGGTCGATCGGTAGTTTGTAAAAAACTGATATAAAAGTCTGATTTTTAGACTTAAAAAGGGGAATCTTTTTGACAATTCTGGAGAGGATCTTAACACACCCATCACACAGACACACACACTTAACCCTAGTCTTCACCCATATCTCACACACTTTCTCACACATTTCATCACCTTGAAGCAAGAGGATTTAGAAGGTTTCAAACATTTGGATTCAAGTTTGCTCAAGAGCTTTGTACAAGATTAGCTAAGATGAAAGGGAAGCTTCATAAACTCTCTTTCATTCTATCTCTTATTGTGATTGAGTAGACTTGTGTAGGGTGATTTAGCTTATGTAATGGGTTAGCTATATACTCTTATGATATGGGATTAAATGGCTGAATATATACATGTTTGATTTTCTTGTTTAAATGGTTATTTTCTCATTCATGTCCAAGTGTTTGATTAAATGCCTAAATGAGTTGCATGTGTATAAATTGAAGTCTATCTATTACTAAACACATCTAATCCATACTATAATCATGTCTATGTGTTTATCTATGGATACTATAAAGTGGGTAATGCTTATATTCATGTCTATATATATATTTGCATGTCTAGTAGTGAATATTGCTTCTAATGGTGTAATTCGAGCATGACGATGTTTGGTAGTTGAATAGATCCTTTTATTCACGAACACTTTGGCCTAGAACATGTATGGATGTGCTATCAAGTCAAATCTCGCTATAGTGACCTTAGAATGATGGTAAGTAATTTAGGGCTAGACTAGGCCGAGTCTCCTTTGGCTTTAAATCCAGCTAATAGGTTTCAGGATGGGATTAGTCAACCTTAGCAACACTAGGTCTTGGCTTTAAATCTAGCCAATGATTTAGGTACTAGGGTAGGTTCATTCTAAGTCACCTAGAAAGCTAATTGGTCACTCTAAAGGCCCTAGGTCATAAGGACCACGCTGTAGCTCTAGGAGACACCGCCTAAGGACGAACCTGCACCGAGTCCTATGGGAAAATTAAGACACTAATTTAGCAACCTAATTAAGAGCAATCACTAAAGTAAGCCATCATTCCTTAATCCCATAGCATTTGAAATATAGAATCACCTATTCATAAGTTGAAGTCACTCTTACACCTTTCCATTTGTTAGTTCCTTTAAATTAGCTTGTTCCCTCACTTTTCCATTCCCGTAGTTTAGTTTAATTCGTTTTAGCTAGAACTCCCAACCATCCAAACCCCCCCCCCCTTCCCCAAAAAAAAATAGATAGTTTAGGTTTCTTTTTAGACACACTCTAGAAAACACAGGTAAAATCCATCTCACAATATAGCCTTCCTGTGGAATCGACCCTGTACTTACATACACTTTACTGCACCGATCCGTGCACTTGCGGGTCTTTAGAGCTTGCACTCAAAAGATGACGATCAATAACCAACATCAATTAAATACTATTAGTTTAAGTTAGCAGGGAATTAATTTGGTAAAATAATTAAAATTAACTAATGCATATATTAATATATTAGTAAAGAGCTAATATTATTTTTAGGATTACTAGTTACAATGTTTAAAAATTAACTTTGTCTTCCCCTCTAACCTTGTTCCACATTTTCACTTTTTCAAAGATTATATCATAAACTATAATTAACATGTATATAAAAGTTTATATGATTAAGATAATTATTATAAAATTAATTAAGTAACTAAAAGAATGTGATATAAGTTCATCAGGTAGTTGTGAAGTATACCTAGAGATTAGGATCAAGTGTCATTATATTATATATATAAAGTAATTTTTTAATTTTTTTCTTTTTCAGTAAGGATTTAAAAATTTTTATGGCATCAAAATAAAATATTAATATTAAAATATTATATAAAATATCTAAAATTGTAATATTAACATATATAATATTAATATTTAAGATTATATAGAATTATTAATATTAAAGGATCGGTTCTTTCAATTTGTCCATATTGATACAATTTCGGTTCGGTCTGGTTTAGGTCTTAGTACAATTCTCAGAAAAGATCTAGAACCATACCATAAAGAAATTCTCAATTCGGTTCTTGTAGAAAAGCCAATAGAACTTTCGATTCTGTTACTATTTGATACGGTTTTTCGGTTCAATTCGGGATCTCCAAATCTTGTGTATAGCCCTAATTTTTTACATGACATATATTTGCATACTTCTTCAGTATATTCTTTAATTCTATATAATTTATGTTATCATACATTATAACCCATTGTGTGAACTTGTAAAGGTTGAGATGGACACCATGTGTCACATCTTAAGCATTATAGTTTTTTTCTTTTGTATTAACACAAATTGCTTCTTTAATTTTTTTTTATATTTTGTTTCTTTTCTCAATATTCATTACATAATCCTTGGACATAACACCTTAGCAGTTGATTTTTTAATTTTTATATTTTTTCCTCTTTTTATTATGGGTAAGTGTACTATTACAGTTAGACAAAATAGATTAAAAATTAAACTCTAAACATCATGAATGTTTTGGTTGGACGAACATACATTTAATCAATTAATGGGTGTGTGCATAATTACTTGCAACATCGTGCAAGGATCTCCACTAGTTAACAATAAGATCAAATTCAAACCGTTCATTTACCTACATTACCTAAAATGACACATGGGGTTGGCGGGTTAGATGATTCTTTTTTACGGGTTTGTGGGTGACCTGAGGGTTGACCCAGTTCGAACCACTTATTTGGCGAGTTGGGTCGAGTTGACCTGTTTATCTGGCGGACCATTAAATCCTCAACTCTAACTCTCTTTTTTGGCGGGTTAGGAGGGTTGACTCGTAGGTTTCAACCTATTTTGCCACCTCTAAATAGGAGGTATATCATGAAGTAACTATTGCAAAGGTTCTCATGTAGAAACCCCAGGTGAATATTATACATATCTACAAAGAAGGCAACAAACCAGTGGATTATCTTGCTAACTTAGGCATAGAAGCAGAAGCTCCAACCATGTTTAATACACGAGAGGATTTAAGGCTTCTATGCAAGTTGATTATGTGTGACAAGTTGGAGATCTCTAACCTTAGATTTTAGATTTGTTGCTTTGTTTTGATTGTAAAGGTAGTATTTACTATCTCTTTTATTTTTGTGTGTCTTAGCTTTGTACGTTGCATTTTTTTGTAAGCGTAATATTACTACCCATTGCATTGGCAAGTTACATAAATGTTATAAGAGTAGTAGTACTACCTTATTTTTTTTCAGCATGCATTTGCATTACATGTTGCATTTTAATTGTACGAAGGTTGGCCGGCCAACCTCTCATCCTTAGGGGTCGAATAAAGGGTTAGGTTGATATCCCTCCCTATTGTTTACTTTATTTTTGTGGCAATAAAATTCCTCGAAAGTGTATACACAGACACATATATCATTTTCTAATTTTACGTTTCCAATTTAAACATTTAATTTAATTACTGGAGATCTTTAATAGAAAAAATGATTACTATCGAGAATTTACTAAAAGTAAATTTTACAAAAATTTATATCTTATCATTGCATAGACTATAAATTAGTCGTCAATAATAAATAATAAAAATAAGAACTACACATTATTTTCTTGCATCAAATGAGTTGTACTCTAATCTAATTTTTATCTCTAACCAACTTATTAAAATAAACAAAGCAAAAGATTCTATGTTGCATAGCATGGATGATGGGCAAACAGGGGTGAAGCTAGAATTTTAAGTTAAGGGGAGCAAAATTAGAATAGCTATAATTAGGATAAAAAAAATTTCTCTTTTATTTTTCTGTTGGGGGGGGGGGGGGGCAAAATTACCTTTGGTTTGGCAGATCTAATTCTTTTTATTTTTAAAATATTTTTTTAAACACTACATCTAAAAAATTCCTTAAGGTGTAGCCTTGCCCTTGCGGGCAAAGATGCTGCCATGTGGGAAAAGGTTATGCATTGTAAGTTTCAGAGGAAAGGATTTAGTAATGGTTCCTTTTCAATAGATGCTACTACAGAACTTATGCAAGACATAAAAGAATGAATATCTTGTACATTTCTATTTATATTTAATGGTCGCATTTTATAATTAATGTGAGGATAAAACATAGATATGTTTTCTGAAATTTAATTTTTAGTAAATTTTCAATATATATATATATATATATATATATATATATATATATTATGAAAGATCTGTAGTATGTCAGGATTAAACCTAAGCTTAACCAAATCCTAAGGAGATTAATGGAGAAAATCTCCTGAAAAGATTTGGCAATGAAGAATAAGGAAGAGAGAAAATGCAGGAGAAGAAGAATCAGTTTATTGAATTTTCCA
This sequence comes from Cordia subcordata, assembly GCA_028554755.1. Lineage (NCBI taxonomy): Eukaryota > Viridiplantae > Streptophyta > Magnoliopsida > Boraginales > Cordiaceae > Cordia > Cordia subcordata. The sequence continues at coordinate 15,092,404 of JAPTOF010000008.1, forward strand.
GAATTGAGCCGAGCTTTTCAATCGGTTATCTTTTCCCTTTTTATACAGCTGAATTGAATTGCTTAAATATGTTTAACGAACCCTATCTAATCACAACTAATCCACTGACTGCCTTCTTTTCAGTTTCAATCTTGATATTACTAATTCATTACAAATGACAAAGCTGCCAAACTGTGCATGTCACGATACCTCCCTCCCTAAAGATTCTTGTCCTCAGGGATCAAGGTTCAAGACCATTAAACCAATTCAACCACATCTGTTTCCAGGAAGCCATCAGATTCCCTTGGAAAGAATAGCATATGAGCACTAGCAGAACAAGACTCCAGATGGTAGAACAAGTTCCGGGGTTTACTTTTCAGCTTTGTGCACCTGATGGTTGCTTCCCTAGCCTGCAATATCTTCAAACGTGAATTCTCAGGCAGCACATGCGAACTTCTGACACGATGAGAGAGTATTATAACCTTCACCAAACAATCATACAGCGCAAAAATTCCAATGCAGCACGAAACTCCTTTTTTCCCTTTATTTATTTTTTAATTTTATGTTTTATTTATTTTTTATTATTATTATTTTTTTTTCTTTTTGTGCTGTGAAAGCACACCAATAATTGGATTGCAAGTACTCCCTCTCTCAATCTTCAAACAACTCACACATACCCTTCAAGTCTTCAATTCTCGCTGACTCCATATACATTGCCATCAAAGCACGACAATTAAAATTCTTCCTATTAGTAAACCACATAGCATACCCCTCAACTGGCCTCGCAAGGTCTCGTGCTTCCTGGTTGTCCAAGTTACTACAAGCCAGCACCATGCTCATAATTATGGTTAAGGAAGTAGATTTTATCCCCTTTTAAAGGCCTCTAAATCAAGATCCCAGCCTTCAATTTTACAGACAACATTGGTCACAAACTTCCAGGATACTTGATGATCTCTTTAAGGAATTTTATTAAGCACTCTAAAACCATCACCAATTTCTCTGTATTTTTCTGAATAGATGGAGAACTTTGTTGGCAACCGTGGAAGAAGTGCGACCATAACCAATGTTGATGATAGAAATATGAAGCTCCTCGGCAAAGTTTGAGGGTCCCAAAAGGCCGGAACAATTGGTTGTTCGTGGTGTTGAGGTCGTGGGCCCCACAGCTACTAAACAGGCCTCGCAATAAAGAATAAGGAAGAGAGAAAACGCAGGAGAAGAAGAATCAGGGTATTGAATTTTCTACAATTGAGCTAAGCTTTTCAATCAGTTCTTTTTGCCTTTTTTTACACAGCTGAATTGAGTTGGTTAAATTAAACATGTTTAACCAACTCTATGTAAATCACAACTAGTCCCCTAACTGCCTTTCTACCAAAATATCCTAACTACCTTCTTTTCAATTTCAATCATGATATTACTAAGTCATTACAAATGACAATGCCGCCAAATTGTGCATGTGACATAGTAATTGATTAGAACATTTGAATTGAAAAGGAAAAATAGAAAATAAAGGGTATGGCCTCGAAAGAGAAAACTAATACATGAGAAATAATGCATTTTATTGAATTTCATGGTTTTGAAAAATAGAATAATTTTGAACAAATTAAATGATGAATTAGATAAAAGGATGCATGTGACCCACATTCTATCTTATGCACTATAATAGTTGAGTAATAACACCCTCCCAGACATTATTGCATATTTTCTACATGACATATATTTGCACAAGTACTTCTTCAGTATATTCTCTAATTCTATATTTTTTTTTCTTATCGTACATTATAATAATTGGGTGAACTTGTAAAGGTTGAGAGAGATACCATGTGCCGCATCTCAAGCATTATAGTTTTCTTTTTTTTTTTTTTTTATTAACACAAATTGCTTCTTTAACCTTTTATATTTTGTTTCTTTTCTCAACATTCATTATAGAATCCTTGGACGTGAGACCTTATCTTAGCAGTTGGTTCTTTACTGTTTTTATATTTTCCCTCTTTATCATGGTTGAGGGTATTATTACAGTTAGACGGAATACTAAGACTAAAAAATAAAATATAAAATCATGAATGTTTTAGTTGGAGAAATATATCTTTAATCAATTAGCAAGTGTAAATAATTACTTAAATCATATAAAATATAAAACAAAAAGATATAACACCTGTGACATCACACAAGGATCTCCACCAGTTATCAATAAGATCAAATTGAAACCTTTCATTCACCTATGTTACCTAAAACGACAGAGATAGGGCTGCAGCAGATTTTGCTTTAGATATAGAGTAGCAAAAAGTCATGTCAATAAAATTCACATGTAAGAAACACTTACCATGAAAGCATGGTGAACGCTGAATCCTAAAGACTGCATGTGATAAAAGGTCCATGTGGATTAACTTTTTTTTAAAATATTTTTTTTAATAATTTTGAAAAATAACTTTTTTTTAAAAGTTAAAAATTCTGATTTCTAAAAAAATATATATATTTGAATTTTTTTTAAAATTTTAATTTTTTTGAAAGCTAAATTAAATAATTTTTGCAAATTTAATTTAACTTTTTCAAAAAAAAAAATTTTTTCCAAAAAAAAAAACACCAACCCAAATAAGCCTAAATTCTACACGGTATCTATGCAAATTTACGAACTTCAAGTGAAGATGTTAGCTGTGAAGATATTACTCACCATATAGATCAGACACATATGACTCTAGACAGCTCTTTGCAAGATTAAATTGGCAACGCATTCGATCATTTAATTAACATTCAAATTACAATTAAGATCCAATAAATCACAGTTGAGTTACAGAGCCTGTATACATGTTTTACTTATGGAGGTTTAGGACGGTCGTCTAAGCATACAAAAAAAGGGATACAAACAGCCGCGACAAAGGGAGAAAGAAACATCCTGCGCAAAATTGCTTCCCAGATTATATCAGATTCTGGAGTTGAAGGTTCAGGTGCAGAGATGAACAGAATACGTGTGTGTGTATTTATACAACTTACAACACCTATTCGCCTTCCCAACCCATTTGGCGCGCTCTTTTCTCCCACAAGAGAGTCATCTTCTTTTCCTTGGTCATCAAGGCCTCACCTCGTTCCCTGGCTGCCTCACAGGTTTCTGTGGCAGCATTGCATTTCTCAGCCTCCCTCTGGTATTGAGATGCCAGCCTCCTTGCTTCCCCAAAAGTGATGTTCATGTGATGGAGGTGCTCTTCTCCTACTGTCCCTTGCAGCTTCAGTTCTTCTGACAGCAAGTCCACAAACTGCTTCTCCATCTCTTCTTTGAGATCAGGGTCACCTTTACCACAATCTGAGTTGTTACAACAAAAGTTTCAGTAAGCATAATCAAGTTAATTGAACGTGAGCAAACTAGTACAGAAGTTGCGATCAGAAAGCACAATGAAAAGGCATATCTTCATAAAACTTGCTAAGGGCTTTCTGATAAATGGTGGTTGATGGTTTTTTCCACACTCTCACATATATCAACTAATTTTCGAAATCACATACCATGTGTAGATAACAAGAAAACCCAAAAACACCAATTGTCATTTTGGTGAACAGGCATCCATATAATGAGACACTACATGGGCATGACCTTATACAACTATTTGCCATGGATATTTGCCTTGAGCAAAAAGGAATATTATACATCAGTAATTATTGACAGAAACAATATCCAATGAATGAGTATTTTATCAGTGAAAGAGCAAACATGAATAAGATTTCTTGTAAATGTAACTTTGAAATATCTTATATTAAATACTTTCACAAGACAATTATATCATGATAAAAAACAATTCATGGAATCTTTAAGGAAGCACCAATCGTCAGTAAACCAAGCTTTTTGTGGTCCTCGTGGATCTGTCTTTCACATTTCTCTTTCCTCGATTGTTTTAGCAGAGTCATCTTCAAAAATAGTTATTGACATCAAGAAAGACTGCACCTCATTAATATGGTAGAAAGGACTGTAAGATTTATAAACCCCTAACACCAAGTTGTTGTGAATTATGCAGCAAAACTCTGGCTGGTTCTACCACTAATAAGAGCTTCCTCAATATATTGAAGTTAATAGTTTGATATTCAGGAGAAAGCCAGACCTTCCACAATCAATCATAATAGCAGAAGTTGAAGCTTCTACTTATTCAATTGAAACATTCAATTGACGCCACCAAGTTCTACTGTACTGATGCTTAAAGCACTTTCCAGGAAGTGCATGAGGAGACAAGCTAAGCACTGGAAGAATACAAAAAAGCTCACTTAAACAGACAGCCTCACAGGCAACTTTGCTCAGCTTGATCAAAAAGTTTCTCCCCTACTAAAACTTCTCCTCCAGTGAACAGTGAGCATATCTTATTTCAGTCTCCTACAGGGAGCATTTGTTATCAAGCCACTGCAGACCCTGGGAAGAGTGGGGGTTAAAGGGAGAAATAAAGGAAGAAGAAAAGAAGTGTTTGCAGTGGGGAAGGATGCATACTCCATGACATACGTATTAACATACATGAAGATGTTCATTCCCCTCAATTAGGTCGTATCAGGTAGGTCTGACCCCTTAGAACAGATATCCAGATCTAGGAACCTACCCCATATCTACCTAAAGCCTACTCAATACATAATAATATTTTGTTTCACACATCATGAATTCGGAGTGGTTTTCATCTGCTTGAGTTGGGTTGGCACATGAAAATGCTACCTCTTCATACAGTTTCTAACAAAGATATAGTGGTAGCTTCTAGCTATAGGAGCCTAAATGATTTTTCTTTTCCCAACCCTCTTTCTGGGAGGAAGAACGAGATTTGAAATTCACTTCTATCTCTGGTTACCTAACCCCAGAATGCGGTAGCAAAATTATCTAATGTATATTTTATACAAGAATTCGTAAATCCCTGGCAGTAAACCAGAATAGCTGAGGTACTAGTAAAATGTGTAACACACGAGCCCCAAACGAGCATATCGGCTGAGGATAGGGACAGAATAGGAGATCGGAATAGTGGGGTGGAAACATCAAGTCAAGTCAGGTCAAGCCTTTTGAGTTAGGTGATGGATCAGATTTGAAGTTCAGAATCACTATACTCCGTAAGTAGATTTTTAAGTCCACACACCTACTGCAATTATAAGCATCAACTAGAACTACCATATGTATTCAAGAGTCAGTTACTCATCACTTGCAATTTAACCGACAACTTATGGTGCAAATTAGCTTTCTACAAATTGCTGACCACCAAGTTCTTTAGTTTACCAAAACCAACTTGTCTGTCTCCAAATTCCAGTTAGTGAACTCACCTAGGTATATGATCTAGTACTTGGGCAGTTGTGGTTCTAAGACCAATGATTAATCACTTATTTCATCTTATGTTTCAAGAGTATTCTACCATCTGTGTGCAGCCAATAAAACAATTCATTCACTATCAGATTTATGCATATAAAGTTAGAGTGCAAACAACAATCTTTCTCTTGGCAGAATGACAAAAGGAGCTAATTCTTATCATCTTGGGATCCATGAATTATAAGTACCAATTAAGTTTTTATTAGTTTATGCAAATGTCTGTTTCAGAGGGAGGACATGCAGAAGAGGTCAGGGTAGAGTAATCACCTGTTATAGTAAGATTGGCCAATCCTGAAACAGAAAGAAACAATGATTGCAAAATGAGTACTTAATCTTTTATTTTACCCAAAAACTCAAACATATAAATAGCAATTCGTAGTAGAAAGACATAAATAAGCACCATAAAGTAGATGATGTTCAAGATATTTCCACTGCAAACCATTTTGCTACAGGTATAACAAAGTATTGCACGTGTCAAGACAAATATATAAAATTTAAACCAAAAATATTCCACATGTCAAAAAAAATGTATACAATTTAAATCAACATTGACCATAGTTCATCCAAGTAAACTTCAAATATCAATAGGATATTGTGTGCATTCAATTCCCAAACATTGCCCTCACCTGAATTTATAACACTGCTTGCCTGTATATCCTACTAAAATGAAAATGGAAATGCAATGCAGTATAAGGACACAGGTATTCTTTTGAACTTCAAAGCTAGACATTTAAGCTACACTAATCATTTCAAACTAAAGATTATCTCAGATAATGAAACGAGTAGGAGAACCAGATTCAGACCCAGCAGATTCTTTTCCAAATGATATTTCATTCTCAAATTTAGGTTGTACACTGCTGGATCCATTTACAGGTCAGGCAAGAGCTAAGTGAGGACCTCATCTAAAAGTTTAAACTTACAGAAAGGGATTTGTTGTATTTATTTATTGCCTTAACACACCCCCTTACATGCAGGCCGGATTTGTTCTGAGCCTTGTTTGTGGACAGTTTATCCTATCTTAGACTTCATCAGGGAGAATCTCCAATAGAAAGCTGGATAAACAACAAAATGTTCTTCTCTAACAATCCTTGCATTAGTTCATAAATTCAGAAAGGAGCTATACCATTTTCGCATGCTGGATCCAGGACCATTATTAATGAATATGTCTTAATAGAATAGTTTGGGACAATTGACTTTCAAATTTTGCAAGATGAAAATGTTGGAACAATTTAGTTACTTTTGAACACCATGTGATAATAAATTACTATGACTTAATGTTAGTGCATATTTCATATGGCGCAAAGTTGCTTCCCACATACCAGGTAAGGCCAGGTGGTGACAGTTAAGGGGTTTTATCTATGCATTGCTAGTCCCATGGGACGAGAGGTCAAATGGCAAGGCATCTCCTATTCTATCATACAACCTGGACTTTCCACATAAGCTAGGGGCAAATGCTAAAATCCTTGCTCTGCTGGATGGAGTTGATCTTAGGCTACCGCCATATAGGCTGAGGCGATAAATCTTTCCTTGCCTGAGAACCTGACCGAGGGAGATCTAGTTGACTCCAAACCAAAGGCAGATATCCTGATATTGGTCCTCATGCTTGACCTTAGAACCACGTTTTCTCAGAAGATATGTACGAGACACCGAGCATAAAAGATAAAGAATATGAATGTCCCGTTGTTTAATGCAATTGCATGAGGCACTTCAGTTACTTTCTTTTCTATTGCATTGCCTAATAAGATCCAGATTCTCCAGCACACTGCAGGTTTCTGCAACAGCAAGACAAAAATTGGTGGAGACCACTAGTGACTCCTCACTTTTAAGGCACACCCCTCGCATTTTACATCCTGTGCATAAGGAAGGATACCAATCTATTGTACATAAGCCTCAAGAATTAACTTAATGAGTATGGATGTCCAAATGTCAAGACATCTAACCTAAACCTCATTTTGATTAATGTGATTGTACTGCTGGACGAAATGTTCCTCCACCCCCCCCCCCAACCACCCAAAAGAAAAAACACACGCACACACAAAGCACAGGAACTGTTTCCAGTGCTAAAATTAGTGGAGACCACTAGTTAAGCATCACTTATTGAGGAGACTTTAGGCTTCATACATCCAGATAACTGGAGAGGATATCCATATATTGCATATAGGCCTGAACAATTACCACAGTAATCACCCCCCACCAGTCTCAATAAAAATTTCACGTTTATGCCCAGCCCAAAAAAAAAAAAGTTTCATGTTTATTCTCTCCTTCACAGTATAAGAGCTGATCAATCGAAAATCAACTAACCATTCCGCGAAGTTTCTCCCATACACACGATAAAGATTGCATGAAAGAAGTAGCTAAAGATGTCAGCTTTATCAAATGGGTAGACTCTAATGTCAAATTAGAATAATCATACCATCAAACATACACTCACCCAGCAAAAAAGAACAAGAATGAAACCAATTGCAAATGCATAAAAGATTGGAACTTTTGGATTGAAAAACATAAAGGGTCACAATAGAAGAATCGCACAATCAAACATGCACTCATACAGCAAAAAGAACAAGAAGGAAATCAACTACAAAAATGCACAAAAGATTGGAACTTTTGGATTGCAAAAGAAAAAGGGTGTGAGGAAAATTCAAAATTTACCAGGAAGGGAAAGAGGAGGAGCACAGTTGCATACACAAGGAGTACAAGAAGCTGAAATGGTCTTTAACTTTAGACCCTTGTTGAATTTCCAGTAGAGAGCAGGTCCAGATACACATAGTGCAGAGACCACAGCAAATATCACTAAACAACACCTCAAACAGGTCCCAGATCTCCTGGACATTTCTCGATCTCTCTCTTTCTCTCTTAGACTCTCTCTCTCTTTCTCTCTCTAGATGAGTGGAAGTGGTACAAGATCTGTCTGTAGATTTTCTTTTTTTTTTTTGGGCCGAGGATCTGTCCGTAGATTGATTGCAAGTAATGGGGTCTGTTTGTTCGTAGTGGTACTGCTAAAGCTAATAGTACTAAAAAGTCAGTGGGTTCACATTCATTAGCTGTTGCCTGCAATGAATAATAATGGAGATTTGGCTGGTTTTTTTTTTTTAAAAAGGGTTAAGCGAGAACCCTTTTCTACCCTGGCGCCTTAACTGCAAAATCGAGGATGTGCGTGAGTGGCGACTGACTGCGAGAGGACTAACGCGTGAAATCCAAAGAATAAATCCGCAATATTTCAATGGAGATTACCGCCACACTGACTGATCCCGCTGCTGCCTGTTTCACCCTACCACTTACCTTTGGCTGGTTTTTTACTACAACTTGTAGTTTCTTTTGAGTCTTTTTAAGGTGTTTTTACGGTGAACGGTTTTTTCCTTTTGGTTTCGGGTCCTTTTGAATTGCTTTTAGAATAGTACTGCTATATAATTTTTTTTAAATTATTTGAACTATTTGTTGTAAACAAATATTAACTAATATATTTTTTGAAAAGAATCAACAAACGATTGTAAAAAGTGGTTGAAATTTTTTTTTTTTTTCAGATGTAAAATCCGGGCTTCAAGTTTGCAAGGGTGAGAGGTTTGCCAAAACGCGTAGTGAAGGAAGTTGGGGGAGTGGTTCATTTATTTTATTGGCATTTTGTGGGATATGGGAAAAAGTTCTCTTTATTGCAATTGGATTCTTGCCGGAGGCGGAGGAATACATCTTCACATCCACAGGTTGAATTGTTTGATTATTCCCTAACATCCTTTTTTTTTTTTGGGGTCAAATTCCTAACACCGTCCAAAAAAAATGCTTGCCACAACCTTTGTTTCAGTAGATTAAAAAAAATTATTATACTTACTCATAAATATTTGTTTACCACTCTACAATTATTTGTTCAATAACTTTCATTTATATATACATAAAATATTTATTCATTACCGCAAAACTATTTGTTCACTGACTTTCATACATACATACATACATATACATACACACACATATACACACACACACACACACATATATATATATATTATATTTATATATCAAATATTTGTTCATTACCATATAATTATTTGTTTACTATATTACAACTATTTATTCATTGACTATTTATTTATTACCCCATACCTATTTGTTTACTACCCCATAACTATTTGATCACTATCTCATAAGTATTTGTTCACTGACTATTTGTTCATTACCCTGCAACTATTTGTTCGCTGACTTTTATAGATATATCAAGTATTTATTTATTACTCCACATTTATTTGTTCGCTACTCTCACACATACACACACAAAACACAAACATATATGCATGTATGCATACTTGAATGTCAAAGTGAGCTTTAATTGCAGATTGATCTTGAAGAGTCCAAACACAGCATGGAAGATACGATTAGAATCGTAACGAGGAGAGGAAGAGATTAGTAGTTGCGGTGCAGCGAGATGATGTTGGAATCTTTGCCGGCATGAGAAAGAAAAGGATGGGCTTTAATGATAAATTAGCACTTAGGAGGTTTTCTTAGACTTGGTCCACATTATTATGATTAGAACAACGAATTTTATGGTGGTATTTATTAGACGCGAGATGGCCAGTAATGTCATCAGTAAAACAAAGAAAAAAAGAAGAGAGAGGTGAAGAGGGAAAGAAGAACAAAGAGAAAGAAATGAAAGGAGAGAGAGAACAAAGCCGCATCTCACGTTGATGATTAGCTTTTTTTTCAAGAGATGAGGGACCGTCTAGCTCAGCAGGAGCACCTTGTGCAGGATCACTATATAATTTGCTTACAATTGACCCCGTTGACTTTCTGCATAGTTCTTGAAAGGAAAAATTAGATATTTAAACTTTAATTCTCATTTAATTTTTATTATTTTAAAATATTTGTACCAAATTAAATATTCATATTAATTATCAATATTTCACAAATTTATTCCCGTCAATTTTTATTTTAATGAAAATGACTAAAACGATGTGGAGTAATTTGGATAACCTTATAACATATTAATTATAGCTATTTTTGATTAAATTTGTAAAATATTGAAGACTCATTTGAACATTTCAAAATAACGAGGGCTAATTTAAAGAAAAATATGATAATAGTAGGGACCTTTGTGTATTTAACCGTCCTTGAAAAGTTGCAAATGGTGCAACAAGAAATTAAAAATTATAGTATACACCCCAATATTATTACTTGATTTCAATTTGCTTTTTTGTTGTTTCAAGATGTTGATATTAGTCTTTCATATTTCAAAATATAATCAAATTATCCGTATTATTTCAAAATGTTCATATTACTCTTAATGTTTCACAGACATAATCAAATTAGTTCCCATTATTTTATACATTTTTTGTATATATGTCTCAGGTAAATAAGCTTGTGAAACATCAAAAAGTAATATGAATATTTTATCCTAGACTATTATGAATATTTTAAAATAACATAGACTAATTTGCATATATCTGTAAAACATTATGTACTAATTTGAACATTTTTAGATAACGAGAATTAACTTAGAAAAATGTGACCATCAAAACCTTTACGTAATTTAACCCCTTAGAAAATGTCACCAATCCTCTCCAACAACCTTTTAATTTGTACTAAAAATAGGAAATATATAGGTAATTTTTATTTTGGTTTCAGGACAGTAATATTTTCCATTTTTGTAGTGTTACTTTGTACTTAAAAAATCCCTATTTTAGTTTCACGTCATTAACACTTTTGTCTTAAAGTTTCATAAATTGCAATCCACATAAATTATAACTCTAAAATATACTATATAAACCCTTGAAACAAAATTTTTTAACATATTAGATTGTAGTTAAATATATCACAATTGTAAAGTATTTACTACAATTAATAAAAATTAAGTAATACCAAATCACAATTTAATTACATAAATTATAACCCTAAAACATTATGTGAACCCCTTAAACTCCAAATGTATTCCCCATGAAACCTACATAAGATATTGCCTCTACCCCTTACTTATACCTTCCCTTTCCTTTTCCCATTAACACCTCGCCTCCAAAATCAATTCACCTTTCTTCATGAAATTAGGGAAGGTTGTGAAAAGGCCACCCAACCCCTAAATCATTTCAACAATTGTTATTCCACGACGCATCACCGATTAAGTTACTTCAAACTGGTCAAGGTTACGTTGCTGCTCCTGTTTACCCATCAATCCATTGTCATCGTAGACTAACAATTCCCTATTCACCCCCATTCCCCTTCCTCTAACCCTATATTTCTTCCCGAAAAAAAAAGGTTTTTAAATTTTTTTTCTTTTTTCGTTTTTTGGGTGTGGAGCAAAAGAGAAAGAATCAGGTCACGGGCCATTACAACGGTTATGCTTGGGATAGTAAGGCAATTATAACTCCCAAAAGTTGGGTGGCAAAAATTTTAATTTAAGGCTACTCAAAAAATAAAGGAATTATTAGAGTGGTCTCATCATAATTGCCTCATTACTTTTGACTAAGGAGCCAAGAAAAGAAGGTACTAAAGTTGGCCTAACTTGTATATACACAAAAAAGTTAGTTTGTGCACGTTTCCCTTATATGTGCCCAATCATTGAGAAGTCTATCTAGGGTTGCCGACATGATAGGTTTTTCTAGTACCCATGATACCTTTTACTTTTAGGTTTGTATATCCTAAAGATTACTTGTACATAGATATTGAACTAGATAGTGATCATTGTATATTTCTATGAGCGTGTTTTCATACATTATATTTGGTGTATACGTGTGATACAATGTGTAAAAGGCTAATAATATAGACTAAGGACTTAGATACACAGTGACACTAAATGCATAGCAGGTCCAAGTCTAGCTTTGGTTACACCATGAACGCATCCACAATTGGATGGTAGTGTTAGATGCTCTACTGGAATAAGGCTGTAGCAGGCGAGTATTGTTGATAGGGTAATTACTGAGATTATTAGAGAGTCTTTTTGGACTTCACTCCTAATGAGTGTGTCACGCATTGGACAAGACCATAATGAGTATATCTTTTGAGAACCATACAGTCACAAATAGAAGACTATATATAGTCGCATCTTTCAAGTTACCAATTCTCTTAATCTTGAAAAATATGTGGATAGAGTGACGAAGTTGGGAGACAAAACTTTTTGTTTACCCCCAAAATCTATAATTAGTAGGCCTAATGGCTGAAAAGAAGGATTTAGGGTGAAAAGAGTCATTCTCCATCCAAGTTCCGCAAACAATCGACCTGATGGCTAAAGAGGAGGGTACAAGACGAATGAGATTTAAGGCCGACACCACGGCTAACACTGGTTTTTAGGTTGATATTTGGCCAGTGATAATAAATTTATGCATGACGAGCATTGCCTAATTTAACTAAAGAAGACCAATTCTGAGGAAACGTAAGGTGCCAACACTAAAGGGACGAAAATGGAGCAAAGTAGGGTTGTATATAGTCCAGTCCAATCCACGGATTTGAAAATATCTAAAACTATCCCAAATTTTCGGTTCTTGAATATTTTAGAACCGTAATCGTACCAGAAGAAAAAAATCTCTGTCCCATACCATTCCATATTTTTTGGAGAGTTCAGTACAAGTATTCAGTTCTGATACTTGTTTATTGGGATAGTATATGACAGAGTTTGAGCCTTTCTACGCTTGTTCAATAATTTATGTTATTTTAGAGAGATTGTTTGTATATTAAAAAAATTTCAATTGATAAAATATATAAAAGGACAATTTAGTCAGATTATGCTAATTATATTACAAAATTTACTTTGTCATATAAATTAAGTTAAGTTTGATTAGTTTATACATTAAATCATTAAGTTAGTAATTAAATAATATAATTAAAATCAATTAAGCTTATTATAGTTAGATTAAAAATAAAAAGTTACATAAATAGGGTTAGTAATATAACTAGAACTAAAACAATGTAATGTAACCAACATCAAATAAATAATATTAGTTTAAGTTAGTAGGGATTTAAGTTGGTAATATAATTATAATTAACTAATGCATATATTAATATATTAGCAAAGAGCTGATATTATTTTTAGGATTACCAGTAGTTGCAATGTTTAAAAATTAACTTTGTCTTCCTCTTTAACCTTGTTACACCTTATTTATTTTTTCAAAGCTTATACCATAAACTATACTTAGTATGTATATAAAAATTTATCTAATTAAAATAAATTTTATAAAATTAATTGAGTAACTAAAAAATATAATATAAGTTAACTAGGGTAATTGTGATTAGACTAATTCTTAAGAAATATGATATAAGCCGATTGGATAGTTGTGAAGCATACCTGGAATTTAGAATCAAGTGTGATTATATATATATATATATATATATATATATCTTATATTGTATATAGTACTTTTTTAATTTTTTTCTTTTTCAGTAAGGATTTAAAAATTTTTATAACATCAAAATAAAACTATTAATAATAAAATATTATATAAAATATTAAAAATTGTAATATTAACATATGTGATATTAATATTAAAGCTTATACATAATTATTAATATTTAAAAATTGGTTCTTTCTGTTCAGTCCATATTGGTACAATTTTGGTTCGGTCTGGTTCAGTTCTTGGTATAGTTCTCAAACAAGATTTAGAACCATACCATAAAGAAATTCTCAGTTAAGTTCAGTTCAGCTTTTGTAGAAAAGTCAACAGAATTTTCAGTTCTGGTACTATTGGTACGATTTTTCAATTTGATTTACGATCTCTAAGTCTAGTGTACAACCCTAGAGCAAAGAACTCGATCAGCTTCAACAACCCAGAAGATGCTGGAATCCCTAACTGAACGTGAAGATTTTGGGAGCAGCAATTATAAAAGCTGATCGAGATCAAGAAGAAAGGAGTTCCATAACTACCACGCTTTGATCACATTTCTAATTGTTAGCTTCATAGCTCCATAGCTTAGTTCTATCCCTAGCCTAGCTTGTAGCTTAGTCTTAGTTACCTTAATGTTATCTTAGCTCTATCCCAAATACAGCTGTAATTCACTTTACGGCCTATATTTTTTCTTTTTTGCTGTAATTCAATTTATGGCATTACTGTAATTAAGTTTATGGCCTTCTCAGCTATAGCTACAATTAGCTTTGTGGCTTGGCTTCTATCAATTTTTCGAGCAATAATTAAATTTATATTAGGAGCGTTTCACTACAATTTGCTTTGTAGTGCAATTTGGCAAACCTTTACTTCATATTCTTTCCATTTGTGTGAAGGTATACCTTCTTTTCATTCACTATTTTAATTATAATAAAGTTCGTGACTTGGTTTCATTGTGATTCAATCATTATTACTTTGATTCTGGTTTAGTTTTATTACAATTGAGCAGCCTATATCTTGTTCTTTACAAAGTCCCCGGATGAAGTTTGGGCAGGGGATAAAGACCCAATAATCATAAAATTGTCTGCGGAGACTCCTAAGCCAAAAAGATGTCACTATAAGGTTGGCCTTTTGAGCTACAGATGCACCTGGCCAAGGCCATGGTCCTTGGTGTGTGGACCAGTAAAGGTTTTTCTAAGCAAATAATTTTGGCATGCCTAATGGGACTCGATTGCGATATGGGTCGAAACACTCGGAGCAAACAATTATCCACATACGTTGAAGGAAGGATCGATACAGTGGCCTTCCCTTTCACGTCCAATGAAGATCTAAACATGCTTGATCCTTCGGACACAGAGCATATTGCTATCACCCCATTCCCATCAAATCAACACGAGTAGCATAGTAGCTTGATGAAAAGGCACCAAGATAGGAGTTGACTGACTAGGTTTTGGCACAATTGTACGAAGGTGCAAGATGTTGTTGCCAGCTCTGTAGCTGAGGTCAGAGATAAAACATTTGTAAAGGTGTTGATAGAGTCTAATGAGAAATCATGAATGCTCTAGCCCCTTTGGTTGATGTATCGGAGCAGACTGCTAGGGCGATCCAGACTATAGTGGAAAATCAGGCATCTTTACTAGAGCAACTGGCCTTGAACAATCGATGTTCCTAATAAAACAACGACGAGCCTCATGAAGCCGTTGCTCAGGCTAAACAGATAGCTATACAGATGGAGAACCTTAGTAAGGCCACCAATGAGACTCGTTTTGATGACATTGGCCATGTTACCAGCCAGCAAGTCACAGATGTGATGCACTCATTGATGACCTAGTTAAGGTAAGACATTAAGAAAAGGATATTTAGCTCGAGCTGAGCTATTGATGGAGCCGGCAGAAGTTAGCAACTAAGCCTTTAAGCCACAACCAATCAATCAAAGCTAGTCTAGAAATAGCTTAGGAATAATCCATCAAAAGCAACGAGGCCTATGGAGTTTGGGCAGGTACGTGTGTTACCGCAGGCTACCACCTCTAATGGGTTTTGTACTGAGCATAATCCTAGTGTACCATCTGGATACCCTGTTACTGGAATTGACGAGGCTCTTACTATGCTCGAGCTATTAGTTGTACCCTAAAATGTGTAACAACCTCGAGTTCGGCCAGGGCCTATACTATCCCCACCACAAGTAGGGATACCACTAGCTTAAGGGCACCAAAGAGTGCAAAATCCATATGGAACTGTAGAAGTAAATCCATATGGAATGAATCAAGCAGTAGTACCACCACAACATGTACTTCTTACGGCCTGGACGCCCGGGGATAGCAAGCACCATTAAATGAGTATATCTTTTGGGAATCATACCGTCACAAGTAGAAGACTATATATACTCATAGCTTTCAAGTGACCAATTCTTTTAATCTTGACAAATATGTGGATAGATTGACGAAGTTGGGGTACCACACTTTGATGTACCATAGAAAAGATCTCAATGTGAGTAGGTCTCCGGCCCCATATACCAAGTGCTGTATTCTAAGAAGTTAGGCCATGTATATGCAACAACAAAGCTTATGTGTCCCATTGAATTTATCATCTAAATTTAGATTTAATGATATTACCGTTCATGGGTATATCGGCCATTTGATTTGTAGGTCGCTCACTAGATCAAGAGATCCACAACTAGTGGATGATTAGTCTTTTGGACTAGATATTTCAAGGTTGAGATATAATCTTTGAGGTGATGGTACAGGTAAAAGATTGTGCTTGATTACGGGATTATAGTCATTTTGGTCATTTGACTCAGTGGTCAAAGACAAAGGTCACTTCATGTGATGAGCTTCTACTTTGCCAGTAATTGTTCTTGAAGTGCGGGTGATGTAAACCAGTTGGTATGTAAAAATAAAGCATAAATACAACTAAGTTTTAAACCCACAAGTGTACATATTGCATTTAGTACAGTGTACACGTATGCGGGAACATTTCCACGGGAAGGCTACATTAGCTTGGTCTCTATGTATGTGTGTGTTAAGAACGTGCCTACATGAGTGTCGTAACCTAATTGGCTAGAATTTGAGACATTAAAACTATATTAACCCGAATCTAAAGATCAAAAAGAGCTCAAAAATCCTAAATCCAATCTTAATCTAACCTAACTCTAACTCAGGGGCATGCAATAGAGGATTCAAAGATCGGTGACGACCTAGTGTGATTGTGTGTGCAAAATAGACTTTGAGCTATAATAGTGATTTGTATCTATCTATGAGTTTGATTGCTCATAGGAGTTCTTAACTGATTAACCTTATTATCTTCCAATTGTAGGTGGACTTTTATCTCTAAATGTCACT
Organism: Cordia subcordata; assembly: GCA_028554755.1. NCBI lineage: Eukaryota > Viridiplantae > Streptophyta > Magnoliopsida > Boraginales > Cordiaceae > Cordia > Cordia subcordata. Next base: position 15,109,320 of record JAPTOF010000008.1, read on the forward strand.
CCTAGTAGAGAATAGGATTCTCCAAGCCAATTGTAGTTTTCGAGCTTAATTAACTAAGTACTGTCGTGCCTCGCCAACTAACCTTATTATCTTTTCGGACTCAATGGGGGTCTATCGTGGTCCTTGTGACCTAGGGTTTTCAAGCTTAGTTAATTAGGTCTCGAATGAAGTTGATTGAATCTTAACCTAGTGTTTAACTCGTTGGCTAGATTTAAAGTTAAGAATCAAGTCATCTAGGTTTGATTAGGTTATGTCAGACATCTATTAGTTGGATTTAAAGTTAAAGGAATGCAAGTATAGGCTAAATGTGGATGATGAACTAATAGTCAAGCATCACAACAAGTAACTACGGCTTTTAAAGGACCAATTTCATACGTTCTCAAAAGGGGATCCTCAAAATAACTCATAGACAAGTCGATTTGAAGCCATAGAAATGTTTCATAACTCACATGTATGAAGATTATAGCATGTTTTCATCCAAAGAGGTTATAACATAAACACATAGACATGATTGTAGAAATAGCCTTCTTTCATAGAAATCCTAATACAAGCACATACACATACTTGAAATAGGATATTAAAGCAAGCAAATCAAAGCATGTATACAATCCATAGATAGGTTACAAGTCAATTCCAAGCCCTAATCTTGGACCATTCTGCAAAGCGAACAAGCCATTTGGACCCTTTTATTTTTGCAAATTACACTAACCACCCTATTCTAGAACATTGGCAAGGCAAATTGCCGATTTGACCTCACACGTTAATCTAGGCAAAGTATATTTGTGGGACATGCATCCCATGCGCATATCTATCTATCTATCTGATATGATATAATATATACATATATATATATATATATATATATATAACATTGATTTGATTTGGTAGGCCCTATCCCTTAATCAAATTCCTAATCTTGGACCATTCTGCAAAGCGAACAGGCCATTTGGACCCTTTTATTTTTGCAAATTACACTAACCACCCTATTCTAGAACATTGGCAAGGCAAATTGCCGATTTGACCTCACACGTTAATCTAGGCAAAGTATATTTGTGGGACACGCATCCCATGCGCATATCTATCTATCTATCTGATATGATATTTTATATATATATATATATATATATATATAACATTGATTTGATTTGGTAGGCCCTATCCCTTAATCAAATTAGATACACTTTTTTTCACGACGTAACTTGATATCGCTATTTGAACGCAAGCCTAAATAGCCCGCAAGTGCACGGGTCGTGTATAGTACGGTGTGTGCGAGTGCGGGGTCGAATCCATGGGGAGGCCTAACATGTATGGTGTCCTAAGCTAAATGCGTTCTAAAAGCTACGTGCAGAAGTCCTAACTACAATGTTTTTTGGGGTTTTTGGTTTGAGGGGAGCTCGAGAAAGATAAATCTAAGCTACAGGCAAAAAAATAAAAAAATAAAAAAAGCGGTATGTGTGTGATAGGGGAATCAAGTGATCTAAAGGGATTCAAACGTAGGAAATGGGAGACTAAGGTCATTACATCTTGTTTATGGTGATTACTACATCTTTCTAGGGTCACTTGATGGATTATACTAAGTACTCTAATCTAGACCTATAATTAGCCTCCTAATTGGTACCCTAAGCCTCAGTGCAGGTTCGTCCCCAGGTGGCGATGCCTAGTAGTACAGCGTGGTCTTTATGACTTAGGAAATAGGGCTAGCCAATAAGATTCTAGGTGAGTGTAGATCAATCTAACCTTAGCATTTAGTCCTCTAATTAATTCCCCAATCTGGCCTTAGGACTCGGTGCGAGTCCGTCCCTAAGCTTCACCCCACTGAGAGCTACGGCGTGGTCCTTATGAACCTAGGGTGTTAGGGTGGACTAACTAGCCTTCCTAAGTGAACTAAGGTCAACTAAACCTATCCGGACTCCCATTGGCTGGATTTAAAGCCAAAGGGGACTAGACCTAGGCTAGATACTAGTTGTGCACCATCGATCACATCACAATTAGCGAAAATTGACATTAAAGCGCATGGCAAACACATCTAGGGCATGGCATTTGAGAATACAACGGTATATTCTACTACTAAACACATAGACATGCTTGGATTACACTAATTTAAGTAGTGGCACCCGACATGTATGCAATAGAAGCTATTTATGCTATTAAGTATGCTAACACCCACATAGACATGTATATTGTCATACCCACTTCATGTAATCAACACACAAACACATAGACATGCTAGCATAATGATTTAGAAATGGTTAATAGCATAATAGACTTCAATATACATATGCTACATCATTGAGGCATTTTAACAAACACATAGACATGTATATAAAATAGCCTTTGAAGCCCTAAGCATAAAGCATATATACATAAATCCATTAAGTTTCCATTAATATAAATTATTAATCAATCCATAAATACAAGATATAATCACCCTACATAGCTCTAATCAAACATAATTAGACTTAGGATAAAAGAGAGATACGCTTCTATCCATAGCCAAGCTTTACAATTTATGAGCTTTGCCCCAAATCCTAGTGTTTGATCCTCTTAGATCCTTGATTCCAAGCATTAAATGTGTTTAGAAGTGAGTGTGTGAGGTGATTTTTGGTGGAATTTGGGTTTTAGGAAATGGGTGTTTGATTTGGGCGTTGTTCTTCTTCAAAAAGGGCTGAAACGTGACTTAAATAGAGCTGTTAACGTGCCTAGCTGGGGGCCCAGCCGGTCCACCGACTTTGGGCCTTAGTCGTTCGGCCAAAATTGGCCCAGATTCTGATCTGGCTGGTCGACCGTCTTGGTCGTCCGGCCTAGACAGAGGCTAACCAGTCTTGATAGTAAAATGGCCATATCTTGCTCGTTTTAGCTCCGATTCGCACACCGTTTTTTTCTATTACTTCATATTGTCGTGGAGGATCTCCCAAGCCATATTTTGCAACCTAAAAAATATCCAAATTTTTTCCATGTCCTTTTTAGGTTTCAAGATCCGAATTTGGCTCACGTTGCGCTCGGTTTCGCCTCGGTCGCTCCTTCTTTCGCCCGACCACTTCCAAAAGCACTTTTCTTCATTCCTTTGCGTCCAAAACACCCTTGCCTTTGTTCCACACTACAAGCACCCTCAATTACGCTCCAATTATCTCTCTAAATCACACCTAAAATAAGCAATAAACGGGCATTAGTGTAGCATTTAAGTCTTTACTTCAACTATGAACATTTAAACCTTAATATGCACAATTATGACCTAAATGCTATATTAATACATTAAATGAAGCTCAAAACACCTCAAAACAAGTATATACATGCAATAGATAAATATACAAAACAAACACATTAAGACCCCCAAACCTTCTCCTTGCTTGTCCCCAAGCAAGCCCTAACCTAAGTTTACCTCTAAAGTCAATACAAAGGGTTGCCTAAGGAATTGACTTGCTATCACGGTTAGCTTAAGAAGCATGAAGGGGGCGTTCCTATTATGGAGAGATCCTCATGTCTCTTCGAATCCTCCCTCTACTCATAAAGGGCCTCGAACCTTGTAGGAAGTTCCCGAGTAGCCGAACCACCACAAGCCTAGGATTCTAACACACGCACTCGGGATGTTAAGATTTCGTGCCCCCCAACTAACGTAGCCTCTCCAACATGCACAAAGCCTCAAAGACAAGAAGAGAGAGAATAAACATACAAAATGGCTAATAAAAAGCCTTATTTACATATCTACGTAGAAGATAGTTTGTGCTAAGTTGACATTGTGTCACTTATGCACTTATTCACAAAAACTTTTTGGTGCCTTTGGCTTTTTTTCCTCTTTTTCACTTTTTTTTTTAATGTTTTTGCACCTTTTTGCTTTTTTTTATTTTTTTTTAGATTTTTCATGCTTTGCATTGCATTCACACAAAAAGAAAAGAAAAAGAAAGACATTAACACATAAAAAAGAACCAATCAGGGAAAGGCACTCATATTAACAACCCTTTTTCAACACTCTTTTCTACCAAGCTATGGGGTGGCTACAAGGGTTATTCTTAAAGGTCTTCACTTCCCACAACTTTCAAGGGCATCCCCTCCAAGACCTGATTGTCAATCCACTACATTCACTTCCCCATAATGCAACTCATATTCACCAATCAATTAAATCAATCACAAAAGCTAACACTTCTATCAACCAAGAGATAAACGACTCTACATGCATCAAAATCGAAAAATTTTCACTATTTTAAGCACATAATGCACATTTACCCTACACAAAGCATATAACAAGAAAACCAAACTCCCACACCCCCAAACCTAAACTTTGCTTGTCCTCAAGCAAATAGAACAATACCATTCAACAAGCAAAATGGCAACACAAAGCAAGCAAGGGTAGTAGGGATGGGGTAGAAGCTATTTATGCTATTAAGTATGCTAACACCCACATAGACATGTATATAGTCATACCCACTTCATGTAATCAACACACAAACACATAGACATGCTAGCATAATGATTTAGAAATGGTTAATAGCATAATAGACTTCAATATACATATGCTACATCATTGAGGCATTTTAACAAATACATAGACATGTATGTAAAATAGCCTTTGAAGCCCTAAGCATAAAGCATATATACATAAATCCATCAAGTTTCCATTAATATAAAGTATTAATCAATCCATAAATACAAGATATAATCACCCTACATAGCTCTAATCAAACATAATTAGACTTAGGATAAAATAGAGATACACTTCTATCCATAGCCAAGCTTTACAATTTATGAGCTATGCCCCAAATCCTAGTGTTTGATCCTCTTAGATCCTTGATTCCAAGTGTTAAATGTGTTTAGAAGTAAGTGTGTGAGGTGATTTTTGGTGGAATTTGGGTTTTGGGAAATGGGTATTTGATTTGGGTGTTGTTCTTCTTCAAAAAGGGTTGAAAAGTGGCTTAAATAGAGCTGTTAACGCGCCTAGCTGGGGGTCCAGCCGGTCCACCGGCTTTGGGCCTATGTCGTCCGGCCAAAATTGGCCCAGATTCTGATCCGGCTGGTCGACTGTCTTGGTCGTCCGGCCTAGACAGAGGCTAACCAGTCCTGATAGTAAAATGGTCATATCTTGCTCGTTTTAGCTCCGATTTGCACACCGTTTTTTTCTATTACTTTGTATCGTCGTGGGGGATCTCCCAAGCCATATTTTTCAACCTAAAATGTATTGAAAATTTGTCCATGTCCTTTTTAGGTTGCAAGATCCGAATTTGGCTCACGTTGTGCTCGGTTTCCCCTCGGTCGCTCCTTCTTTCTCCCGGCCACTTCCAAAAGCACTTTTCTTCATTCCTTTGCGTCCAAAACACCCTTGACTTTGTTACACACTACAAGCACCCTCAATTAAGCTCCAATTATCTCTCCAAATCACACCTAAAATAAGCAATAAACGGGCATTAGTGTAGCATTTAAGTCTTTACTTCAACTATGAACATTTAAACCTTAATATGCACAATTATTACCTAAATGCTATATTAATACATTAAATGAAGCTCAAAACACCTCAAAACCAGTATATACATGCAATAGATAAACACACAAAACAAACACATCATACACGTTTTCTGCTCAGCAACCTTCTTGGCTCATTTTTCTTAATCTTTTTTTTCACTTTGCAGACATTTTTTCTTTTATCTTTTATCTTTTATATTTTTTCTCCTTGGTTGTTATTGGTATTTTTTATATTTTCAGAAAATAGTTTTGTATATATGTTATTTTACATTTATATATTATTTATTTATATATAAATTTTTTTGATTGAATATATATATATTATAAATGTAATTTAATTTAATACTAACCTATCTAGTTAAATGTACGTGTTTGAAAGCAGTTTCGATTTAGATTGGAAAGTCAAAAAGGTGTGGAAAAATAATCATCACTATTCGTAGACTATATCTTAGGAGACCCTCTCTCTTCCCACGTATACCACCCATCCACCAACCCCTCTCTCCTCTCCTCTTTGCCGTTGAAATGTTTCGTGAGACACCTTTTCAGCTTTGGAAAGATGTGTCTAATCCCTTACTCAATCCAGTATTAATTGCGCTTGTTATGATGATCATGTCATTTTTACCACCACCACCACCACTAGTAGTTGCACCAAACCCATCCCCATCCCTATCCCCAAAACGTTCTCCCTTCCCCCAACTTGAAACCTCTATAGTTTCCACTACAGTGTTACCCCCTTTGCCCCTACCGTGTCACTGTGATTTAGGTATTGCTACTCGTTATTCACGTCACTGCTGTAGGGCTACTCTTGCATTCATCATCGCGCATATGGCTACCTATAACATGTAAGTCTCGTCACTTAACCCTAAAATGGTAATATATAATATATATGTTTTTCGTTTCAAGACTTTTTTTGTCTCATAATATGGTACTTAGTTCTACATGCTTTGATCAAAAAATTTTTGTGGGCTGTTATATCTATGGTTAGATGTAAAAATTTTTGTGTTGTTAGATGCATGCTTAGATGTAAAAAATTTTGTAAACTATATAGATGGACGCTTAGATATAAAATTTTTATGTAAGTTTTTATCTTTTATTTTTTTTATTGTTCGAAGAACTAGAAATCACATGCAAGCCTCTAGTTTATGTACGTGTTTCTATGCATGAGCATGAGTCATTTTTATTTTTAGATTTTCGTTGGCTTTTGAGTTTTTGTGTAATGCATGCATGTATATAGGTTCAAGGTTCTCTGTTTAATTTGTTGCTACATAAATGCTCCTTGAAAGATCCAACCTCTTATAGTAAAGGTTTCCTTTTTCCCTTTTTGTGATGTATATATGCTAATGTTTAATGATTTAGAAAGTTTCATGTTTTGTTCAACATTGATTTAAATAAGGTACTTGAAAGTTTTTGGATTCTGATTTTGTACTTAAACACTTATGTCCTTAAAATTTTCCTTTGTAAGCTTCGGTTTCATGAACTTTCCATTTAGGTTTTGAATTTTTGGATTCTGATTTTTTTGTGTTTCTCAATGTGTAGTTGAAGACTTATGTCCTTAAATTTATCCTTTTTGAATTTTTGTTTGTGAATTTTTCATATAGAATGGAGAATGTTTTTGGATTTTTGAATGCGTACTTGAAGATGTATGTCCTTAAATTTATATTTTGTAAATTTTGATTTTTGAATTTGCCATATATGCAGGTGATTTTTGGATTTCTCAAAATGTTCTTAAACACTTATGTCTTTAAATTTTGGCCTTTGTGAAATTCTATTTGTCATTATGACTTGAAGTAATACAAAATTAACATTCATGGTCTAGTTTTGGCCTCCTTTGTACTCCTTTCAATTTTGATATGTAGGTTACTAGGAAACAAATCGAAAAGAAAGGAGGTTGTTTCTTCTTGTTTTGGTCTGATGTGTGTGACTTGTGTATGCTTGTATATATTGTTTGCATACACTTTCTAGGTGTTTTGACCATAATTGAGTGCATTTAAGGTTACATTTGTGCACTATTAGTCATATTTGTGCATATAGGTGTCAAAACGTGTAATACTACAGTAAGTGTCTTATTTCATGTTTGAGGCGCATTTTGGGAGAAGAACTTGACCTTAAAATGATGATGCTTTAATCAAGAAGCTAAGCTAGGGTTGATTTGGAGGAAACGAAATGAAGAAAAGACTATTTGGAAGCTCTCGGACGAAGAACGACGCGACTGAACACAAGCGGGGATATGTGTTTTTATGGAGAAGAAATTGAGATTGGCTAAAGATGTAGAGAGCATGAACAAAGTTTGGAGATGTTTATGGGCATTAAAATATGAAGAAAAATGACTTTGTTGGTTCCTGGAAGCAGTATCAGGCAATTGAAAAAAGCCGTGCGTGACTTGGAGCCAAAACGAGCAAGTTATGAACATTTTAACTATCATAGCCGGTCGACCCTATGACTAGGCCATGCCCCTGGCCAAGTCAGAAACTTCACCATTTTGGCCGAACCCCCCTTCCTTATGCTAAGCCCCAGGCTAGGCCCCCTGTTCTGCGTTAAAATAGCTATAAATAGCTCGCTTTCGGCCATTTTTCGGAAAGGAACTTCATTTTTCTTTAAATCCACTTCAATCTAATCCTTCTCCCATTCAAGAAACACCTCCACACACCCTCTAAACACCTTACCGAGCCAAGGATTGAAACATCAACAATAATTTGAAGGTTTGTATGGATTTGAAAGCAAGATTTAGGGGAGTTCTTCTTGTTCTTTCTCCAGATCTTGTAAATATGTTGCTAGAATAAGTTAGATCTAGGGTTAATTGATGTTGTATATTAGATTAAGGATTTGAATAAAGGATTTGTGTATATCTATGGCTGTTACTACATGCTTCTTTACATGGATTAATGACATGAATCAATATGTCTATGTGTTAATACTCAAACACGCCTATGTGTTTGTTAAAATGCCCAAGTGAAGTTGCATGTATTCATTTGTACTTAAATGCTGTCAGTAGTAGTCTCATCTTAGCCTTAATCCATGCTAATGGTGTGAACCCTATTTGTAGCTAAAGTGTCTTGATTAATATGCTTAATAGATGCCTTAGTGTGGTAGGAGTATACCTTTAATTTGAAATAATATTAAAAGGGCACCCACTAGCACTAATTAATGCTCTAGAAGCCTAATCTCTAGTTTGAAACAATATTAATAGGCTAGTTTCTCGAGTAGGACATTAATCAACACTTAAGAAGCCCTAACTAATTAAGCCCCAAAACCCTATGTCATAAGGACCACGTTATACTTTAAGAAGAACTATTTAAGGATAGATTTGCACCAAGTCCTAGTGGATAATAAGGTTAGTTGGTTAAGGTCTCCAAGAGAGTAATCAAGCCATAGATAGACCAAATCATTATCATAGCCCAAGCCTAGTTGCAACGTGATCACCCTAGTTCCCCTTCCATATTGTAGAGCTTTATTCCTTAGCTTGGCACCTATAGTTTCTCTAGTAGCTTAGGTTTAGATTTAAGTTTTATTTTGGAGCCTTCTTCAATCAAAAAGACCAAAAATACTTCAACACGTGCACATAGGTAATCTTAGGCACTCTCGAACGTAGCAAACGGACTAAGGTAGCTCCTCTGTGGAGATGATACCCGCACTCGAATTTGTTATGCCACGAATGATCCGTATGCTTATGGGTTAAAATTTACACATCAAGTTTTTGGCGCTATTACCAGGGAGGCACAATATTGGTTCTTTGTGTGCTTTTGTGTTTTTGATTAGTTGTTTGCATGTTGTTCTATCGTTACTTACTTTCCTTTTTTTAAAAAACCACAAAAAAATTGAAAAATTTTGAAAATCCAAAAAAAAAAATTTTTAAAAATAAAAAAAAATTGAATTGAGAAGAGATTTACTTGTATTGCTTATAGATAACTCTAATTCTTCTTGGTGGTCACTTGTATCCTCTTCCCCACCTCTTGTTCATGCTCTTATTACTTGTCTCTTATGTGGTAGTTCTGAGCATCGTTCTTTTGGTTGCCCCCTTGCATATGGAAATCTCCAATCTTAGGCTCATGTAAGTCATGATCCTTATAATCATGCATCTATTCATTCATCTTCATTTAATAATCATGATTATAGGGAGTCATATTATTATTTTTGTGATCTTTGTGGAAGCCATGACCATGACTTTTGTTCTTGCCCCATTATCCATACCGATCCCCATTTTCTTCTAAAGGCCAAGAACGCCTCTAGCAATCATGTGCCCATTCATGCATCTACATCTAGTTATCATGATTATAGGGAGCCACATCATACATATTTGTCTTGGGGTCAAGATGACTTTTCTTTCTACTCACCTACTTATTTTAAGAGTCCATCTTCCACACCATCTTTTCCCACTTATTCTTTCCCCTGAGTTTTTTATTGGTTATGCTCAAAATGATTTTCAAAGTGATTACCGTTTCCATTCAAGTGAACCCTCTTCTCTTAGGTCTCCCTCATACAAAGATGAAAAGTTAGAATATCTCTAATCTCTAATTCATTCCAACCATGAGAGATTAAAGAAGATAACCAAACAACTATTCGAAAAACTAAAGAGCTTGAATAGAGAAGTTGAGAATGAATGATTTATGAGTGAGTGGGTTGAGATAACTTTAGACCAAGTTGAAAGGATGGGAGTGAGAACAATAGATGAAGAGATTAGTGGTGAAAAAGACGATGTTTGGGATGAAGAGATAGAGAGAGAAGTGGATGGAGAGTTTACATCCTGTAGTGAGAAAAAAGATGAGCTTAATAGTACTTTGGTTTTTTATGATGATTATGGGCATGTATTAGAGGAAGTGGTACCCTATCTTTCCATGCTTTCATCGCCTCCCAATGAGTCATTTGAACCCACCTTTCCTTCTTTTCCTAATTTTCAAACACATTTGGGGGATGATCTTGATGTTTTAAGTACTTAATTGCATTTCGAGTATACCTTTAGGGAGTTTACTATGCATAAGTTTCCTGAGAATCCATGATTGCATGATGAGAAATTTGTTGAGTCCCATTTTCCCCTTCCACCCATGTGTGAACCAACCTCATTAAAGAAGGTTATGGAGCAAGACTTTGGGTTGAGTGCTAGTTATGAATTGAAGGAGTTTGACAAACTCTTAACAAGTGTTGATTTGGAACCATTTGTTGGAGAAAGCATGGTCTTTCCTCCAGGTGTAACATTTGAGGACAAAATGGAGGAATTTGAGAGACTTTTAGATGATTCTTATTCCCCTTTTGAGCACACCATTCTTGATCCTAGTTCCTCTTCCTCTAAATCTATTCCTTTAACTCCTCCAATTCACATCACTTCATTTGATTATCCTTCTCTCCTTTCTTTAAGTCTCACACTACTTTAGAGATCACATTTATGCCTTCGTGCATGGAACATTTTCACCTAGTTTTAGGAAACATTCTTCCCACATTGCATGCATTGGACTTTTCATAAACTCATGGGAAGGGTGTGTTCTTAGCCCTTGATCAAGAGAAGTAGGCCATGGGCAGTTAATTAGCAAGCAAGCAGGACATGTTCCTTCTTATTATTGCATGATCCCTACCACTTGTAAGCATACACTTTCTTTGACACTTCGGGGTGGGATTTTGAATAGGAATGCCTTGTTCATTTATTGCTTTATCCTATGTGGCATGATTCTTTTCCTACTATGTTTTGTGCTTTGATGATTATCTGGCAATTTGTGCCACGCAACTTTAAACTTGTCTTGCTCTAACATTGGCACTCGACTAGGGGCATTAAATCTAGTGTTGCGAAGAGACACCTTGGCTTGTTCATAATTTTCTTGTTCTTTTTGTATTTTCTTCCTTTTGGTTTTGTATATAGTAGATTAGTTTTCTTTTACTTATTCTTGCTTTGTATATAGTAGATTAGATTGCTTTTATTTCTCTTACCTTTAGATAGTTTAGGCTTTCTTTTCTTTGCCTTCGTTCTTAGTAGGTTAGATTTTTGCTACCTCATTTGTTTTTGTTGCTTCATTCCATCAATTGTGTATCAATCCTATACCCTTGCATACATCCTTACTTATCTTTCAAATGTCAATGTGAGCTTACATTATATTGACTACTAATCTCTTCTTTGCTTTTTAAGCATTAGTGCTTTCTACTAAGGAGCGGAGAAGTAGATCGTTGGATTATCTTTGACATTTGTAGACTACATGGAAACAAGGTTGTATCTCTTCGTTCTTTACTTGTCCCTATTTACCCCTTTCACATTCCTTGTATGTGTTTCATATGCTTAGTGCTATTTGCTTCCGGACAAACAAAGTTTAGGTTTGGGGGTGTGGTTGTTTCTTTATTGTTATATCATTTTTGGGGTAGATTTGCATAGCATGCCTTGTTTTTTTTCTCAAAATGTGTTCAATCTTTTCAATTTTTTGCATGTTTTGAGTTGGTTTATCTCCATGTTGGTTAAAGAGTTGGCTTTTGTTATCGACTTAATTGATTGGAGAAAAGATGAGGGTGTATTATAGGGAGTGAATAAAGTGTGGGGTATGACCTAGACTTTGAAGAGAATCCTTTTGAAAATTGTAGGGAGTGAGTACTTTTAATAATGCACCATATAGTTTCCTTACAACTTGGTTGGAAAAAGTGTTTTAAGGGATGTTAATATGAGTGCCCCTTCTTTGATTGGTTCTTTTAGTGTGTCTTAGCCTCATCTTTTTCTTTTCTTTTTGTTTATTTTATGTATTGAGAAAAATACAAAAAAATGAAAAAATGCAAAAATGAGAAAAATGAAAAAGAATGAAAAAAAAAGTGAAAAATGAAAAAAAGACAAAAGGCACAACAAAGATGAAAAAGTGAAGTATTGTGCATAAGTGTTAAGTCACACAATGTTGATTTGACACAAGCGTTTTCTTTTGTTATTTCATTGATTTGTGAAAAAGACTCTTATGTAAACTGTGAGCCATTTTGATATATCTTCCTTTCCTTGTATCTTTGAGATAAGTACATGTTGGGAGGCCGTGTTAGTCGATAGGGCATGAAGTATCAACATCCCGAGTACATGAGTTGGAATCCTAAGTTTGTGGTGGTTCTAGCTACTTGGTAACTTCCCCTGAGGTGTGAGAACCCTTATGATTGAGAGGAAGATCCAAAAAAGACTAAGGAAGCCCTTACATGAAAGGAAAGACCCCTTATACTCCCTTAGAGATAAAAAGATAGCAAGTCAATATCACCGACAACTCTTTGAAAAGCATATAGATAGACTTGATTTAGGCTTGCTTGAGGAGAAACAAGGGGAAGGTTTGATGGTGTTGATGTGTTTGATTTGTGTATGTTTGTATATATTATTTGTATACACTTTCTAGGGTGTTTTGACCATAATTGAGTGCATTTAGGGTTGCATTTGTGCACTATTAGTCATATTTGTGCATATAGGTGTCAAAACACATAAATGCTACACTAAGTCCCTTATTTCGTGTTTTAGGTACATTTTCGGAGAAGGAATTGTGCTTAAAATGATGATGCTTTAATCAAGGAGCCAAGCTAGAGTTCATTTGGAGAAAAAGAATTGAAAAAAGTCCATTTGGAAGTTCTCACACAAAGAATGACATAACTAAGCATAAACGGGGATGTGTGTTTTGAGAGAAGAAATTGAGTTAGGTTGAAGATGTAAAGAGCATGAACAGAGCTTGGAGATGTTTCTGGGCATGAAAAGGTAAAGAAAAATGCCTTTGCAAGTCCCCAAAAGTGGTACAAGGCAATAGAAAAAACCATGTGCGAATTGGAGCCAAAACAAGTAAGTTTTGAGCATTTTAGCTGTCATAATCGATCGACCCTTCAACTAGGCCAGGCCTTCAGTTAGGCCCCCGACTAGGCCCTCGGCCAAGTTAGAATCTTCACCATTTTGGCCGGACCTCCTCTTTCTTAGGCTAGGCGCCCTGCTGTGCGCTGAAACAGCTATAAGTAGCTTGTTTTAGGCCATTTTTAGGGAAGAAACTTTATTTTTCTTTAAACCCACTTCACCTTAATCCTAATCTCATTCAATAAATACCTCTATACACCCTCTAAACACTTTACCAAGCCAAGGATTGAAGCAATCAACAAGAATTTGAAGGGCTTGTATGAATTTGAAAGCAAGATTTAGGGGAGTTCTTCTTATTCTTTCTCTAGATCTTGTAAATATGTTGCTAGAATAAGTTAGATCTAGGATTGATTGATGTTATATATTAGATTAAGGTTTTGAATAAAAGATTTGTGTCTATCTATGGCTCTTAATACATGCTTCTTTACATGAATCAATGGCATGAATCAATATGTCTATGTTTTGATAATCAAACATGCCTATGTGTTTGTTAAAATGCCCAAGTGAAGATGCATGTGTTCTTTTGTGCTTAAATGCTATAGGTAATGGTCTCACCTTAGTCTTAATCTATGCTTACAGTGTAAGCAGTGTTTGTAACTAAAGTGTGTTGATTAATATGCTTAATAGATGCCTTAGTATGGTAGGAGTAAACCTTTAGTCTGAAACAATACTAAAAAAGTACCCACTAGCACTAGTTAATACTCCAGAAGTCTAATATCTAGTCTAAAACAATACTAATAGGTTAGTCTCCTATGTAGAATGTTAATCAAAGCAGAGATGACCTAACTAATGAAGCCTAAAAACCCTAGGTCATAGGACCACACTATACTCTAGGGAGATCTACCTAGGGATAAACCCCTACGAAGTCCTAGTGGATAATAAGGTTAGTTAGCTAAGGTCTCCAAGAGAGCAATCAAGCCATAGATAGACCAAATCATTATCATAGCCCAAGCCTTGGTGCAATGCAATCACCCTAGGTTCCCTTCCATCTTGTAAAGTTTTATTTCCTTAGCTTGGCACCTATAGTTCGTCCAGTAGCTTAGTTACATTTAGGTTTTCTTTTAGAGCCTTCTTTAATCAAAAAGACCAAAAATACTTCAACACATGCATGTAGGTAATCTTAGGCACTCTAGCATGTAGAGATCAAACTAAGGCAGTCTCTTTATGGCAAAGATACCTGTACTCGAATCAACTATACAACGAACGACCCATATACTTGTGGGTTAAAACTAACACATCATGGTCCGTCGCACAAAGAAAAGTAGGTTTGCTATTGGTTCTACATTTCCTCTTTACTTTGATGTTTTGATTATTTGTTATAAATGGTTAGCTATTGGTTTTCATGGTAATAATTACCACTCGTTTTGGAGAGAGCAATACAGATGAAATTGAAACCCTTAGAGTTGAAATGAATGAACTAAATAATGATGTTAGGCTATTAATCAATTTATTTATGGATGCATCAGGAAGGTATCGAGCTTCAACTAGTTTGAATGTACTTAGAGAGAAAAGAAAGAATGAAAGGAAAAAATCAATGCATAGCTCAGTGATATGTGTACTCAATAGTGTGTGAAAATGAGGCACAAATACAACCAAGTTTTACGTCCACATGGGTACGGATCATGTCTAGTATAGTGCATGCGTATGGGTATTATTTTCATAAAAAGGCTACCTTAGTTTGGTCGTTACGTGTTCGGTACCTAAAACGTGCATGTGTTTGTATGCTTTCTCTGGATTAAAGGGAGCTCGTGGAAAGGAAAATAAACCTAAACTAACCTAATCTAATGGAAGAATCTAGGGTCCCAAACTTAGGAAAGAAATCTCTATAAGGTGAAAAGAAATCTTGGGTGATTGCGTTGCAACTAGACTCGGGCTATAATAACGATTCGGTCTATCTATGGCTAAATTGCTCTCTTTAGTTTTGATTAACATCCTACTCAAAAGACTAACCTATTAGTATTGTTTCAGACTAGAGATTAGACTCATAGAGCATTAACTAGTGCTAGTGGGTACTATTTTAGTATTGTTTCAAACTAGAGGTGTACTCCTACCACATTAAGTTATATATTCGGCATATTAATCAACGCATATTAGTTACAAATAGGACTCATACCGTTAGCATGGATTAAAGCTAATGTGAGACCATTACTGACAACATTTAAGCGCAAAAGAACACATGCAACTTCACTTAGGCATTTTAACAAACGCACAGACATGTTTGATTTTCAACATATAGACATATTGATTCATGTCATTAGTCAATGTAAACAAACATGTATTAATAGCCAAAGATATACACAAATCCTTTTTTCAAAGCCCTAATTTAATATATAACAACAAACACCAAAAGATCTAGCCTAATCTAGCAACATATTTACAAGAAATAGAAAGAGAATAAGAAGAACTTCCCTAAATCTTGCTTCAAAATCAGTACAAGTCCTTCAAATCCTTGTTAGATGCTTTAATCCTACATGGTATGAGGTTTAAATGGTGGTTTAGGTTGTTTTGTGAAATGGGAAAGGGTTAGGATTTATTAGGGCTTTGAAATTAAAGCTCTTTTCTTGTGTATGAGCTGAAAAGAATGTTTTATAGCTATCATTAGGCTCTACTGGTTACCTAGCCGATCAACCGGCTCCTTGGGATGCTCAACCGGTAATCAACATGGGTTCTCTGGAGTCACCGGTCAACCTAGCCAGTCAACCAACTTCTAGAGAAAGTTGACTGGCTAACATCTTTACTCTATGATCTTACCGGTCGACTTAGCCGATCGACTGGCTCTACTCTTAGATCGACTGATAGGTCTCTTTTGCCTTCATTCTTCATCCTTTTTCTTTCAGTCTTCATCCTTTAGCTCATTTTTTCCTAATGCAAGCTCAAACCCTTTCAAAATTCTCCTAAAACATGAAATGTAATACTTAGTGTAGCATTTGTGCATCCAAACACATTATGTACAACTATTAATAGCTAAGCATAAACTCCATACTACATACACTCAATTAAGCTTTAAACACCCTCAAATATGCTTGCAAAAACTAAATGCACTCAATTAAGCTCTAAACACCCTCAAATATGCTTGCAAAAACTAAATGCAAACACATACAAATGATACACATCAACACCCCTAAACCTTCCCCTTGGTTGTCCCCAAGCAAGCCTAAACCAAAGTCTATCCTTATGTTTTTCAAAGAGTTGTCAATTGTATTGACTTGCTATCTTTTCACCTCCAAGGGGTATAAGGGGTCATTCCTTTTGTGTAAGGGTGTTCCTATCCTTTTTCAAATCCTCCCCTCAACCACAAGGGGTCTCGCACCCTTTGGGAACTTACCAAATAGTTAGAACCACCACAAACCTAGGATTCCAACTCACGTACTCAGCATGTTGATACTCTATGCCCTATCAACTAATATGGCCTCTTTACATGTGCTTAGCCCTAAAAATACAAGGAAAAAGAAGGTATAATCACAATGGCTCACAAATGACGTAAGAGCCTTATTCACAATACAACAAAATAATAAAAGAAAACACTTATGTCAAATTGGCGTTGTGTCACTTGACACTTATTCGACATATTTCACTTTTCAATCTTTTTGTTGCCTTTTGGCTTTTTCTCATTTTTCATTTTTTTCACTTTTTTTCAATCATTTTCACTTTTTTTTCCTCACTTTTCCATTTTTCCATTTTTTTTGTATTTTTCTTAATAATAACATGAACAAAAAGAAAAGAAAAAGAAGAAGCTGAGGCACACTAAAAGAACCAATCAAGGAAGGGGTACTCATATTAACAACTCTTAAAAACACTTTTTTCAACCAAGTTGTGGGAACTAGAAGGTGCATTCTTAGAAGTGCTCACTTTCCATAGTTTTCAAAAGGATTCTTTTAGGTCATACCCTACACTCCATTCAGTCCCTGCAATACACTCTTATCTTCTTCAATCAATTCAGTCAATAGCAAAGACCAATTCTCCAACCAACATAGAGATAAACCAACTCAAAATATACAAAAATTGAAAAAAATTGGACACGTTTTGAGCAAAAACAAGGCAACTATGCAAATCTACCCCATAAATGATCTAAATAATAAATGAACAACCACACTTCCAAATTTAAACTTTGCTTGTCTTCAAGCAAATAGCACAAAACCACATGACAAGCAAGCAACATGAAATACATATAGGGAATGTGGAAAAGGATAGATAGGGACAAGTAAACGATAGATAGATACAACCTTATTTCCATGTAATCCGTAAATGCCAAAGACAATCAATGGTTTACTAGCATCCATCTTTTGTGAAAAAGCACTAATGCTAAAAGAAAAAAACACAAAGAGGAGATTAGTGGTCAATATAATATAAGCTTATATTGACATTTGAAAAGATAAATAAGGATATATGCAAAGGGTAAAAGATTGATGCACAAATGACGGAAAGGAGCAAAACCAAGTAAGGGAGCAAAAAAGCTAACCTACTAAGGATACAAACAAACAAAAGAAGCCTAAACTATCAAAAGGTAAGAAAAACAAAAGCAATCAAATTGATATGCTATTCAGTGTATAGGCCCCAAAAGGTAAGAAAAACAAAAGCAATCTTATTTCCATGTAATCCGCAAGTGCACGGGTCGCGTGTAGTATAGCATGCGAGTGCATGATCGAATCCACAGAGAGGCCAAACATGCATGGTATCCTAAGCTAAGTATGTCTTAAAGACTATGTGTTGAGTCCCTAAGCTACCAAAATTTTGGGTATTTTCTAGTGTAAAATGGAATGCAGGGAAAAGTAAATCTAACCTAAGGGCAAGAAAATAAAAGATGTGTAGGTGTGCAAGGGGGAATCAAGTGATCTAAGGGGAGTCAAACATCAAAAATGGGGGATTAGGGTGATTACGACTTGTAAATAGGTGATTACTATAGACTTGCTAGGGTTGCTTGATGGATTGTTTTGGTTGCTCTAGTCTAGACATCTAATTAACCTTCTATTGGTGCCCTTAGAACTTAATGCGAGTCTATCCCTAGGCACATCTACCTAGAGCTACAGTGTGGTCCTTATGACCTAGAGATTAGGGCCAGCTAATTAGGGTTCTAAGTGACTTAGATCAATCCAACCCTAGCTCCTAAACCATTAGTTGGGTTTAAAGCTAAGACCTCGGGTTACTAAGGTCAACTAAATCTACTCGGACTCCTATTAGTTGGATTTAAAGCTAAAGAAGACTCGATCTAAGCTAGTCTTAAGTCATGCATCATCATTCTAAGGTTCATAACAGTAGGATTAAATCTATCAGCACAATCCCATATGTTCTATCCTATGGTGTTGTGAATATGTCGACCTATTCACTACAAAAACATCATCATGCTTGATTTACACCATTATTAGTAGTCGGGTACCAATATGTAGGCAAGATTGGAGTTATATTCGCTATAAAGCATGCTTGTACTTACTTATGAAATCCATAAATAAACACATAGACGTGCATATTAGATGGATTAAAGGTGTTCTATAGTAAACGAACTCCAATTTGTACATATACTACTCATATAAGCATTTAATCAAACATATAGACATGTATTGAGAAAAAGCCATTATCATGAAGAACAAAGAATGTATATATCTAAGCCATGAAAATCTCATAACATAAGTGTGTTAAATCAACCTATTACACAAGCTGAATCACCGTAATCTAGTCTACTCAAACATAAAAGAAAATAGGATGAAAGATTAGCGAAGCAATTCCTTTTCCATCCTAGCTATTCTTGTACAAAACTTGGGTAAATCCATACTTCAAAGTTGTTAAATCTCTCTAAACAATGCAAACTACTGGTCAATCAGCTCTGGGGGTTAGTCGACCAGTTCTGTTGGGGTGCTCTCTGGTCCTGTCAGTCGATTGGCTTTATTCCTAGGTCGACCGGTTGAGATCTTTTGCCTCTAATCTACTTCGTTTTGGCCTCCGGTCTTCTCCCCATGACCCGTGTAGCTTTTATCTTTATCACACATCATCGTCCAAGCTCGGCATTAACCCACAACTCACTTAAATCATTGAAAACAAGCAATTAGTGTAGCATTTATCTCTTAAACTCAACTATATACAATTGTTCGCGCCTAAACATATCTCTAGCATAAGTACTACATTAATGAAACTTTACAAGCATAAAACACTTCAAAAGCATAAAAAATATACAATGGAAAACATACACAAAAGTGAAGCACATCAACACCCTTAAACTTTCTCCTTACTTCTCCTCAAGCAAGCCCAAACCTAAGTTTATCCACAAAGGATTGCTTAGGGGATTGACTCTCTATCAAGGTGAACCGAAGGAGCATAAGGGGGTCATTCCTATTGTGGAGGGGTCTCCAAGCCTTTTTGGATGTTCTTTTTACTTATAAGGGGCCTTGCACCTCGTAGGAAGTTCCTGAGTAGCCAAACCACTACAAGCCTAAGATTCTAATACACGTACTCGGAATGTTGACATTTTGTGCCACCTCGACTAACATGGCCTCCCTAACATGCACAAAGCATCAAAGACAAGAAGAGAAAGAATATACAAACACAATAGCTTCTAAAATGGCGTAAGAGCCTTATTCACATAACAATAAAGAGCAAAGAGAGTAACTTGTGCTAAGTTGACATTGTGTCACTTATTCAATGAACTTTTTGGTGCCTTTGGATTTTTCAAAATTTTCAATTTTTTTTCAATTTTTTTATCTTTTTCATCTTTTTGCACCTTTTTGCACCTTTTTGCCTTTTTCTATTTTTTTTATTTTTCGCATTTTTGCATTTCGTTAGATAAATAAAAGAAAAGAAAAAGAAAGGCCAAGGCACACTAAAAATAGCCAATCAAGGAAGGGGCACTCATATCGACAACCCTTTTCTACCATTCTTTCCAACCAAGCCATGGGGTAGCTACAAGGTGCATTCTTAAAGGAACTTACTCCCCATAATTGTCAAAAGGAATCTCCTCCAAGACTCGGTTCTCCCTCCACTCCATTCATTCCCCACAATGTAAACTCATTTTTACCAATCAGTTGAGTCAATCACAATAGCCAACAGTTCTATCAACCAAGGGATAAATGACTCTAAATGCATAAAAATTGAAAAACTTTCACCATTTTTACGAAAATAATACAATCTGCCCTAATGAAGCATAAAAACAATAAGAACCAAACCCCCACACCCCTAAACTTAAACTTTGCTTGTCCTCAAGCAAATAAAATGGAACCATATGATAACCAAATAAATAACACAAAGCAAGTAAGGGTGGTGGGGACGAGATAGATATAAGGGGAATAAGTAGAGAAAGGATTGATGCGACCTTGTGTTCTTGAAGCTTTTCATGCCAATGGTTCATATTTCAACTTACTAACCCTGTTACTCAAACCATAAATACTCACAAAGAACAAAGTTTGTGGCATTTGCCAAGCAAAGTATGTGTAAATAACAAGCTAAGGTGTATCTTATAGGAAAAGGGATCAGGGATTCAACCATTTGTATGGGTGAAAAGAAAGGAAAACAGATGAAAGGAAAATAAAACAAGAAATGAAAATGACAAAATTTAACCTAGGTTGGCTCTTAGTAGTGCTAACCACCACACCATCAGCCAGGGGATCATTAACTCATCATCAATCTCCATAGATAGGGTTGTGAAGTGCTATGGTATTCATACGAACCATGCTCAAATCATATGCATGCTTCAGGTGCTGTTCGTTCACCGTCAACTCACGACCATCCTTCAAGTCTTTGATCTTTATTGCTCTGCAGGGTAGGCTACCAACACTTCCAATGGACCATCCCATCGTGTCTTGAGCTTCTCTAGAAAGAGCTTTGAACGTGAGTTAATAGCCAAACTTTATTGGAAGGAGAGAATGAATTCTTAAGAATATGCCTATCATGAATCCTTTTCATCCTATCCTTATAAAGTTTGGCACTCTCATATGCCTCAAATCTAAGCTCCTCCAATTTTGCCAGGTCAAGTTTCCTTTTCTCACCTGCTCTTGCCAAATCAAAGTTTAGGGCCTTGATTGCCTAGTAAGCCTTATGCACAAGCTCTACCGGTAAGTGACAAGCCTTCCCATGAACTAACCTATATGGGGACATACCAATGGGAGTCTTAAAAGCGGTATAGTAGGCCCATAAAGCATCATTCAACCTGATAGACCAATCTCTCCTATCGAGCCTAATTGTTTTCTCAAAAATATGCGTGATCTCCCTATTAGACACCTCTACTTGTCCACTAGTTTGTGGGTGATAAGGGGTATCAATCTTATGGGTGACCGAGTATTTTCTCAACAAGGCTTCAAGTGTCCTATGGCAAAAATGTAAACTACCATCACTAATCAAGACCCTAGGGACTCTAAATCTAAATAAAATATTCTCGTCAATGAACTTAAACACTACCCTATAGTCATTAGTGCGTGTGAGAATAGCCTCAACCTATTTGGACATATAGTCAATAGCCATTAAAATGTATTAGTACCCAAAGAAAGGTGAAAATGGACCCATGAAATTCATACCACAAATATCGAATAGCTCACTTAAAAGAATAGGGGACAATGGCGTCATGTATCTCCTAGAGATAGACTCGGATTGTTGACATCTAATACACTTCTTACAATACCCTTCGGCATCCCTAAAGAGAGTGAGTGAAAAGAGTCCACTACGTAAGACCTTCACGGCGGTCTTCTTACCACTATAGAAAAAGAGCTTCTATAGAAAAATAGCATCTATCGCATAGTCGGATGCATCATACATAGCCTCAAATTGGGCGATAGATGATTGGGATGAGAACAATAAGGATTTAAGCCTATTGAAAGCTCTAACACACTCATCATCAAACTCAAAGGGGACATCCTGTGTTAAGAGCCTAGACTAGGAACGTGCTGTATGGCTAAAATCCTTAATGAACCTATGGTAAAATCTTGCATGGCCTAGAAAAGATCTAATATCCTTAACACACTTAAGGACAGGCAACTTCTCAATCAATTCCACCTTAGCCAGGTTAACTTGAATGCTTCTAAATGAAACTATGTGAGCTAAGACTATCCCTATTTGGACTATGACCTAGGACTTTTCCCAACTCAACACTAATTTCTTCTCCATACAACGGTCTAAGACTAATGAAAGGTGATTGAGGTACTCATCAAAGCTATCACCAAAGATCGAGAAGTCATCCATAAAAATCTCTAAATGTTGCTCCATCATGTCGCTAAAAATGCCATCATACACCTCCGAAACATCGCTGGCTTATTGCAAAGACTGAAGGACATTCTCCTATAAGCAAAAGTGCCATAGGGGCTAGTAAATGTGGTATTCTCCTCATCCTAAGGGAATACGGGGATCTGATTGTACCTAGAATAGCCATCTAGAAAACAACAGTAACTATGCCCAGCTACTCTGTCCAAGATTTTGTCTAGAAAAGGCAATAGGAAATGATCCTTCCTAGTTTTCGAGTTAAGCTTCTTATAGTCAATATATACTCTTTAACTCGTAAGAGTGCGCGTAGGGATAAGCTCTTCTCTCTCATTCTCTACAACCGTGACCCACGAACTTCTTAGGGATAACTTGAACTGGACTAACCTACTCACTGTCAGAGATCAAATAGATGATACCCACATCTAAAAGCTTAATGATCTCCTTCTTAACTACTTTGCTCATGTGTGGGTTTAATCTCTTTTGCATCTCCCTAGAAGAAACGACTCCATTCTTAAGATGAATAAGATGCAAGCAAACCGAAGGGTCTATGCCTCTCAAATCATCAAATTTCCACCCTATAGCCTTCCGATATTTCCTAAGAATCTCTAAGAGATGCTTCTTATGCTTACTCGAAAGATCAGAAGCTATGATGACTGAAAGGGTCTCATTAGTGCCTAGGAATGCATATTTTAAATGCCCAGGAAAGGGTTTAAGCTCTAAAGACGGACTAGGCTCAGCCAAGGGAGAATCAACCTCAACAACATCATCATGGACAACATTAGAATCAAGACTAGAAGGAATAACTTCAAGCAACTTATTAATCGAAGAATCCTCAGCTAAGGAGATGGAAGCTACAAATTTCCACTCTAAGGTCTTCAAATCAAAGCTAGACAACAAATCCTTAAATTTTCTCAAGTCCTTGCTATAAGTCATGATCCTTTCTTCAAAGTCCTTAACACAAGAATCAATAACATCAACTTTTAAACACTCTTCTCCTCCTACACTAGCCCTATTCACCACCTCTGAACCTTCATAGTGGACCTTAAATTCCCAAATTTCATCTCCAATAACCCTGACCTACAATGGATGATGGCGTTCACGATAACAAGAAGGGGGTAACCTAAAATGACGGGTGTAAAATATCGAGAGTCATAACCTGAATCCATATTTAACACTATGAAGTCTACAAGGTACACAAACTCACTTACTTGGACCAGAACATCCTTTATTGTACCCCTAGGTCTATGCTTGAATATATCAACTAGCTGAATAGTAACATGTATAGAGGACAACTATTGATAGACAGTATAGGGAATGAGATTCACACTGGCTAAATCTAGTAAGGTGTGATCAATCTGCGCCTCTTTAATCCTACAAGGAATGGAGAAAACTTTGGGGTCACTCATCTTGGGCAGAAGGCTTGAAGTACAAATACTATTCACCTTTTTCATGAGCCTCACCTTCTTAGAAATGTTTGATAATCTATACTTTATCATGCAAAGGTCCTTGAAGAACTTAAAATAAGAAGGAATGGAAATGATCACATCTATCAAAGAAACATTAACCTTAAGATCCTTAAGATGCTTCAAAATTTTAAAAAAACCTCGTATCCTCACTAGGTGATGCCCTCTCTAAGGCGGATGGAAAATGGGACTCTAGGTGCAACACCTATAGACTCATGGGATCATTAATAGGCTCTTTTCCCTCCTGATGTAGGTAGGAAGTGCTATTTTCTTCATGGCCTCGAACTGGCTTAATTCTCTTAATAGGACCTTCTCTAGAATCACTCTCAAACAGGGCTACAGTCAAGCTCTCTAGACTTAGAAGAACCACTAGGTGTAGGCACTACATATACAACTCCTACTCTATTATCCACTATCCTACCTCTCTTAAAAGTAGTGATGACCTTAGCCTAGGCCTGAAGGGAATAAGTGGTGTCGATAGAGGAATAGGACTGGACTCTAGGTTCACTTCTGGTTTGGAAGGCAACTTCCCAGGGTCTCTAGCGCTTATCTAGGTGGCTAACTGCCCTAACTGTGCCTCTATCCTAGCCATCTATTGCCTATAGTTATCTAGCTTTTGCCTATTATTTGCTATCTCCTGCTGGTGACTACCTAAAGCCTGTTGCTACTTCTGAATAAACCGTATCAACTTCATCACATCATTGCTAGAGGACTGGCTACCAGAGAAAGTAGGAAGTGCCTATGGCTGAGGAGTACTAGTAAGTCTAGGTTGATTAATATTATAGAACCCCAAGGGGTTAGCAGGATGCAGTCACTGTTGGAGTGGGGCATGGGGCTAGGAATATGACTCATGCTAACTTGGTCTCTATGAGAACTTAAGATTGTCTCTCAAACCTAGATTGTAAATGTTAGAGTATGGATTGTGCTCACAAGAATATCCTTAGGTAGCACATAATTGCTCTTGCATGAAATTAGGAAACTGGGGTGCTAAGAAGCAAGCAACAGTCTCGTGAGATGACTCAGAACACAACATACAAACCTCAACTGCTAAAAGGGTAGAGGACGAACCTACAAAACTAGTCCTATGACTCTAAAAGAAAAGGGACAAAGAAATGAATTGGTCAAGCTTGTTCGTCAAAGCTTCTACCTTAGCGGGCAAATCTAAAGAATTTCCAACCTCATAGCCACCTTTTCTATTCACTCCTCCACTGAATCTATCCATAGCCGAATTTTGGAAAGAGTTCTTAGCCAATAAATCCATTTTATCCCACATCTCACTCGTCTTTATATTGTAAAATCCACCATTAAAGGTAGCATTGATCATCATCTTGTTCTTTCAAATCTCGGAAGAAATATTAGAGTAGGTCATGATTACCATACCTGTGGTGAGAACACTACCTAAGAAGGTCATTAAATCTCTCCTAAGTCTTGTGAAAGGACTCTAAATCATGCTGGGAGAAAGTCATAATGGAAGCCTTAAGGTCAGCTATCTTGGCCATGGGAAAGAATTTTTGGTAGAACTTAAACTGAAACTCATTCCAAGATGTGATACAACTACAAGGGAAAGAATGATACCAAGACCTAGCTTTATCCTTAAGGGTAAACGGAAATAACCTAGGACTAATAACCTCTTGAGACACATTGGGGAACGTGGAGAATGGAACTCATCTCTACAAAATCGTTAATGTGGTCCAGGGGACTCTCATTGCTCCTCCTATAGAATGAAGGGAGCATAGCCAACATGTTAAGCTTAATCTTGAAATTTGCCACCCCAACCCTAGAACATTAATAGCCAAATTAGGCTTGAAGGCATTAGCAAGGAAGAATTCCCCAAGTGTCTAAAATGATCTTAAGCTTGATGCCCATGGTGATCATATGGTAGAATAGGATTCATAAGGGGAATGGGAGGATAGGAGGATTATTTGGATCAACCATCTCCTCAAGAAGATCTCTTAAATTCCTAAGTTATCGGGCAATCCTGTCGGGGTTCGGGATTAAAGGGAATTAAGGGATTCTTAAGGGATCTTCTACCAAGCATGCAACTCTCTCCTAGCTCCGGCCACTTCAACCTCAAAATTGCAACAATAACCTAAATCTACAGCAATAAATCCACAAACCTATTAGGTCTACTAAAAACGAAAAGCAAAAGAAAAATAAGAAAGTCAAACAAACAAACAATGCTAAGCACAAAATGTAAACACAAAAAGATCAAGGAAACAAAATGTAAAGCAAGATAAACAACTACTAAGCAAGCTAACAAAATAAAGCAAAACAAACAAAAGAGCAACTACTAAAACACACAAGAAATGAACACAAACCACCATGCCTTCTTGGTAACAGCGCCAAGAACTTGATGCATCTCTAGTGTACAAGCCCCAAAAGACCTACAAGTGCACAAATTGATGTAATATAATACGTGTAAGTACAAGTGTTGAACCATAGGGAGGCTATTATGTGGAAGGGATTCTATGCGTATATGTTCTAGATGGTGCCTAAAAAAAACCTACTTTAAGCATTTTTTTGGTACCTTTTTTTTTGGATTAGTGGGAGCTCGAAAGGGAAGAGAAAGGAAATATACTATGGGAATTGGGAAATAGGGAAACGAACTAAACTAAAATGGAATTAACAATTGGAAGAGGTTAGGGTGACTTTCCCTTATGAATAGGCGATTTTAGACTCTTACGTTATAGGATTAAGGGGAATGGCTTACCTATGGGATGCTCTTTAGCTAGGTCGCTATCTAGTTTCATAATCTATCCCTAAGACTCAATGTGGGTTTGTCCTTAAGTATACACTCTTAGAGCTATAGCGTGATCTTTATGACCTAAGGCCATACGAGAGACTGAAATAGATTCCTAGGTGACCTAAAATGATCCTACCCTAGCTCCTAAACCATTAGCTAGATTTGAAGCTAAGACCTAGGGTTACTAAGGTTGACTAAACCAACCCAGACTCCTTTTAACTGGATTTAAAGCTACATGGGACTCGATCTAGGCTAGTCCTAAGTCGTGCATCATCGTTCTAAGGTTCACAACAGCGAGATTAAATCTATAAGTGCAATCTTGCATGTTCTATCCTATGGTGTTATGAATATGTCGACCTATTCACTACCAAAACATCATCATGCTTGATTTACACCACTATTAGCAATTGGGTACCAACATGTAGGCAAGATTGGAGTTATATTCACTATAAAGCATGTTTATACTCACATACACATGAACAAAGCAAACCCACTTCATACAATCCATAGATAAACACATAGACATGCATATTAGATGGATTAGAGGTGTTCTATAGCAAACAAACTCCAATTTGTAAATATACTACTCACATAGGCATTTAATCAAACATATAGACATGTATTGAGAGAAAACCGTTATTATGAAGGACAAAGTATGTATATATATATAAGCCATGAAAATCCCATAATATAAGTGTATTAAATCAACCCATTACACAAGCTAAATCACCCTAATCTAATCTACTCAAACATAAATGAAAATAGGATGAAAGAGTAATGAAGCAACTCCCCTTCAATCTTAGCTATTTTTGTACAAAACTTGAGTAAATCCACATTCCAAAGTTGTTAAATCTCTCTAAATAAGCTTAAATCCAAGTGGGAAATGTGTGAAAAGGTATGTGCGAGATGGGTGAAAGTTAGGGCTAAGTGTGTGAGAAGTAGGTATGAGGTATATATGCATTAATTCCTTTTTGCAACAAAAATTAGGCCCTATTTATAGACAACTATGCACGGTAGGTCAGACAGCTGGACATTATAGGTCAGACAGCTACACACTACAGGTCAGCCTAGCTGGTCAACTGACTCTGAGGCTTACGCGATCGGTTATGCTGGGGTGCTTTCTGACCCTATCGGTCGACTTAGCTGGTCAACCATCTTTGCTCCTAGGTCGACGATCTACTTCGTTTTGGCCTTCGATCTTCTCCCCATAACCCGTGAACCTTCTATCTTTATCACCCATCATCTTCCAAGCTCGGCATGAACCAATCGACTTATCTAAATCATCGAAAACAAGCAATTAGTAAAGCATTTATCTATTAAACTTAGCTATGTACAATTGTTTATGCTTGAGCATATCTCTAGCATAAGTAGTACATTAATGCAACTTTACAAGCACAAAATACCTCAAAAGCATAAATAGTATACAATGCAAACACACACAAAATTGAAGCACATCACTAATCTACTATATACAAAGCAAGAACAAGGAAAAGAAAACTAATATATTATATACAAGACGAAAAATAAGAAGAACAGAAATATACACAAGCCTAGGGTGCCTTCTAGTAGCACTAGATTTAATGCTTCCAGTCGGGTGCGAATGTTAAAGCTAGACATGTTTAAGGTTGTGTGACACAAATTGCCGAATACTCATCAAATCACTGAACGTACTAGGAAAAGAATCATGCCACATAGGATAAAGCAATGAATGAAAATGGCACTCCTTTTTAGGATCCCATCCCAAGGTGTCAAAGGAAAGTTTCTGGTCACATATGGTAGGGATCATACAACAATGAGAAGGAACATGCCTCGCTTGCTTGCTAATTAACCACCCCATGGCCTTGCTCTATTGATCAAGGGCTAAGAACACACCCTCCCCATGAGTCAATGAAAAGTCCAATGCATGCAATGTGGGAAGAATGTTTCTTAATCTTAGGTAAAAGTGTTCCGGGCAAGAAGGCACAAATGTGAGCTTCAAAGTAGTGGGAGACTCAATGGAACGAGAGGAGGAAGAATCAAATGAAGTGATATGAATTGAACGAGTTGAAGGAATGGATTTGGAGAAAGAGAAATTAAGATCAAGAATGATGCATTCAAAAGGGGAATAAGAGTCATCTAAAAGTTTCTTAAGTTCCTCCATTTCATCCTCAAATGTTACACCTGGGGGAAAAACTATGCTCTCTCTAACAGATGGCTCCAAATCAACACTTGCTAAGAGCTCGTCAAACTTCTCCAATTCATCACTAACGCTCAACTCAAAGTCCTGCTCCGTAACCTTCTCTAATAAGATTGGTTCACACATGAGCAAAGGGGAAAAATGGGACTCAACGAATTTCTCATCATGTAAACATGGATTCTCAAGAGAGGTGTGCATACTAAACTCCCTAATGGTGGACTCGGAATGCAATTAAGTGTTCAAAACATCAAGATCATCCTCCAAATGTGTTTGAAAAGTGGGAAAAGAAGGAAAGGTAGGTTCAAATGACTTCTTAGGAAATGATAAAAGTACAGGAGGATAAGGTACCGCTTTCTGTAATACATGCCCATAATCATATTCAAGAATCAAAGTACCATCAAGCTTATCTTTTTCTTTACTATAAGATTAAACTCTCCATCCACTTCTTTCTCTATCTGTTCCTCCCAAACATCATCATTTTCACTATTAGTCTTCTCATCCATAGGTCTTACTCCTATCCCTTCAACCTGGTCTAAAGGTATCTCAACTCTCTTGCTCGTGGGTTATTCATTCTCAACTTCTCTACTAAAGCACTTGACTATTCGAGATAATTGTTCATTCATCTCTTTTAGTCTCTCAAGGTTGGAATAAATTAGGGATTTGGGATATTCAATCCTCTCATCTTCATGTGAGAGAGACCTAAGAGAAGAGGGTTCATCTGAATGGAAATGATAATCATTTTGAAAATCATTTTGAGTAGAACCATAAAAAAATTCAAGAGAAGAATAAGTAGGAAAAGATGGTAATAGAGGTGGACATTCAAAGCTAGGAGGGGAATAGAATGAAAAGTCATCTTGATCCCAAGACAAAGGTGCATGATCTGGCTTCCTATAATCATGATGACTAGATGTAGATACATGCATGGGCATATGATTACTAAGTGCAGTATTAGGCTTTGCAAGAAAAGTGGGACAATATCAAAGTCATGGTTGTAGCTTCCATAGAGACCACAAAAATAAAAGTATGACTCCCTATAATAATGATAGCTAGATGGAGATATATGAATAGATGCTTGACTATAAGGGCCATGACTTACATTAGCCCGATATTGGGGATTTTGATATGCAAGGGGACAATAAAAAGTGTGATGCTCACAAGTACCACATAGAACAAGCATTGGGAGCATATAGGGCGGGTGGGGAAGAGGATACAAATGACCACCAATAAGCATTAGATTTATCCATACTTAATTAGCACAAGTAAACTGATGTGTGTAATTTGTGCATGTTTGCATCTAGTTTTTGCATGCATATTTAAGGGTGTTTAGAGTATAATTGAGTGCGCTTAGTATAAAGTTTATGCATATTTGTTAATATTCGTACTTAATGTATTTAGGTGCAAAAATACAATATTAAGTGTTATATTCCATGTTTTAGGAGTGTTTTGGAAGGGTTTAAGCTTATGCGAGGAAGAAATGAGCTAACGGATGAAGACCGGAAGAAAAGAAATAAAGAAGAGAGTTTTCTGATCCAGCCGGTCGACTTAGAAGAAGAGCCAGTCGACCGTCTAGGTCGACCGGCCGCTCCAGAGAACAAAAGATTTGAAGCCGGTCGAGCTCCTCAAGAAGCCGATCGACCGGCCAGTCCAGAGAGCATCATGATTAAAGCCGGTCGAGCAAGAAAGAAGAGCCGGTCGACCGGCTAGGTCGACCGGCTGTGCGTGGAAGAAATCCTTAAAAAGCTCGTTTCAGCTCATTTTTGGGGGAGGAACTTTTATTTCTTAAACCCTAATAAACCCTAACCTCGACCCACTACACAAACCACCCTAAACCACCATCTAAATCCCACACCAAGCAAGGATTGAAGTAGCAAACAAAGAATTGAAGGATTTGTACGGATTTGGAAGCAAGAATTTAGGGAAGTTCTTCTTGTTCTTTCTCTATTTCTTGTAAATATGTTGCTAGATTAGGCTAGATTTAGGGTTGATTGTTATTGTATATTAGATTAGGGCGTTGAATAATGGATTTGTGTAGATATTTGGCTCTTAATACATATTTATTTACATAAATTTATGGCATGATTCAGATGTCTATGTATTGGAAATCAAGCATGTCTATGTGTTTGTTAAAATGCCTAAGTGAATATGCATGTGTTATTTGTGCTTCAAATGCTCTTATCTACTTATTTGGGTGATGTGATTGTGCGTAATCTCATGGCTTTGCTTAGTAGAGTAGGCTTTAGCTTTAAATCCAGCTAATAGGTTACATGCTTTGCTTAGTCGAGTTTAGGTGCTAGTCCTTGGCTTTAAATCCAGCCAAGTGGATAAGTTAACCTAGACTAGAGTATCCCTCATCCACGTTAGTGTTGGTTAATTGAGCCTTAATGTCATGTAGTGTTTAGATGCTAGTCCTTGGCTTTAAACCCAGCCAAGAGGATAAGTTCTACACACGAATTGCGTAGGCTAGGAGGGATTGGCCCTTAGCTTTAAATCCAGCTAATGGGTTAAACCACTAGTATTGGTTAGGAGAACCCCCGATCAACACAACGGCAATAGAAGTCTCGAGCCTTAGATAGACCTCATCCCTTCTCATAGCCCAAGTCTAGTTGCAATGCAATCGCCCTAGGTCCCCCTTCTTCTTTATTAGTGTCTCCTTCCTTAGTTTGGCTCCCTTAAGTTCCTCCATAGATTAGTTTATTTTCTTTTTTTTCCGAGTTCCTTTCCATCTCAAAGTAAGTACACACACGCACGTAGCTAGTTTAAGGCACCCCAGTACACAGAAACTAAACTAAGGTAGCCTCCCTGTGGATTCGACCCCGCACTTGCACACACTGTACTGCACACGTCCCGTGCACTTGCGGGCTATTATGGCTTGTGCTCATATAGCGATATCAAGTTTTTGGCGCCGTTGCCGGGGAGGCACGGTATTGGTTCTTTGTGTGCTTTTGTGTTTGCAATTGGTTGCTTGCGTGTGGCTTATTTTTACTTGTTTTCCATTTTTTCGAAAACTTAAAAAGAAAATTAAAATTAAAAAAATTAAAAAAATTAATTAAAAAAATTGTTTGTGAGGAGGTTTTACTTGTGATTCATTGAATATGACCGATCCTAATGCTTCTTGGTGGTCACTTGTATCCTCTTCCCCACCACCTGAACGTGTCCCTTATGCATGTCGCTTGTGTGGAAGTTTCACGCATCCTACCATTTTCTGTCCCCACGAGAATTCCCCACCTAGGGCTAGTGCTACTAATGACCCCTATAGTCCTACAACACTTCATGCATCTTCATTTAGTAATCATGACTATATGGATACATATTCTTGTTATTGCAATCATTGTGGAAGCCGTGCTCATTTATCTAGTGCTTGTCCCACCTTCTACCCTCATTCCCAATTGCATGCAATGCCCTATGCCCCTAGCAATCATATGCCCATGCATGCATCTACATCTAGCTATCATGATTCTAGGTAGCAACATCATGCATTTTCACAATGGGGTCAAGATGACTATTTATTCCATTCACCTTCTAGTTTCGATTGCCCACCTCCAACACTTTCTTTTTCCACCCATTCCTCTCCTGAGTTTTTTGATGGTTATGTGCAGAATGATTTTCAACATGACTACCCTTTTCACTCGGTTGAGCCCTCTTCTTTTAGGTTTTCTTCTCAAGAGGAAACACTTGACTGTCTCTTATCCCTCATACAATCTAACCAAGAATAACTTGATAGTTTGAAGCGAGACACCAAATCTTTTGGTATGTCCTTGGAGAGAGTGGTTGAGAGTATGCAACTCATGAGTGAGAATGTTGATATATCTTTAGAACGAGTTGAAGGGATAGAGATGAGACCTAACGATGAGGTGACTAGTGGTGGAAATGCTGATGTATGGGAGAGACAACTAGAAAGAGAGGTTGATGGAGAGATAACATCTTGTAGTGAGGATGAAGATGAGCTTAATGATAACTTGGTTCTTGATGACTCTTGTGATTATGTTTTAGAGGAAGTGGTACCCTATCCTTCTAAGCTTTCAACATCTCCCATGGAGTCACATGAGTTTTTTCTTTCTCCTCATCCCACACATTCTGTACACATGGAGGTTGAGTCTTGTGTCGATAGTACTCAATTGCATTCCGAGTTGGCATTTAGGGAGTTTAGCGCGCATTCTCCCCTTGAGCACTCATGCATACATGATGAGGAATCCGTTGAGTCACCATTGCCCCCTCCATTAGTGTCCACCCCGTATGAAAAGCATGATGGCGAGATGACACCCACTAGTGATGAATGTATTGATGAATTTAAAGAGACTATAGCTGGTGAAGGCTTAAAGTCATACATTGGGGAAAACAAGACATCAATTTCAAAGATTTTAGATGATAAGTTTCTTGGAGTTAAGAATCATGATGTTGAAGAGAATAGCAACTTTAAGAAGACACATAAGAAAGGAATTGATGTGCTTGGAAGAATGATCTATGGGTCTCTTTGGATGTTTGATGATTCATTGATGGAAATAAAGCCCATTAAGATCGAATCCACCCTTCGTGAGGAGTTAGAACGACCTAGGCTTGATCATATTATATCTTGTGGAGAAGAAGAGTGTAGTACATCCACCTCCTATATCGTTGCTCATTCTTCTCCAAATGTCGTTCCAACCCCCATTTCCCATTCCATTGAGTCTTCCTTTTTGGAGCTCACGTTTGTGCCTTCATACATGGAACATTTTCATCTAGGGTTAGAAAGCACGTTTCCCATGTTGTATGCATTAGACCTATCTTTGACCTACGGGGAAAATGTGTTCCTAGCCCTCGATTATGAGAAGAAGGCATTGGGGTGGCTAATTAAAGAGCAAGCGGGACATGATTCTTCACGTTTGAGCATGCTTCATTCCACACTTGCGCATTCATTTGATATTTTAGGGTAGGATCTTGAAAAGGGGTGCATCATGCATTCATTGCCCCAACCTTTAGTGCATGACCCTTTTCCTTCTACGTTCTGTGCTTTTATGATTATCCGGCAATTTGTGCCACGCAACTTTAAGCATATTTTACTCTAACATTGGCGCCTGGCTGGAGGCGTTAAATCCAGCGCTACTAGGAGGCACCCTAGGTTTGTTCATATTTTTTCTTGTTTTTCTTGTATTTATTTGCTTTTGTACATAATAGATTAGATTGCTTTTGTTTATCTTTTTTTATTTTATTTTATTTTAGGATTTCTTTTGTTTATTTTCATTCTTAGTAGGTTAGATTTTTACTCCCTTACTTGTTCTTGCTCCTTTCCTTCATTTGTGCATCAATCCCTTACCCCGTGTTTACATCCTTGTTTATCATTTCAAATGTCAATATGAGCTTGCATAGCATATCTTCTAATCTCTTCTTTGTTTTTGAGCATTAGTGCTTTCCACAAAAGATAGAGACTAGTAGATCATTGGATTGTCTTTGGCATTTGCGGACTACATGGAAACAAGGTTGTATCTATCCATCTTTTACTTGTCCTTATCTATCCCTCTCTGCATTCCCCATATGTATTTCATGTTGATTGCTTGTCATGTGGTTTTGTGATTTTTGCTTGAGGACAAGCAAAGTTTAGAGTTGGGGTGTGGTTGTTCATTTATTGTTTATATCATATATGGAATAGATTCGATTGCCATATCTTATTTTTGATTAAAACGTGTTCAAATTATTCAATTTTTTACATATTTTGAGTTAGTTTATCTCCACGTTGGTTGGAGAGTTGGCTTTTGTTATTGACTTATTTGATTGGAGAAGATAAGGGTGTATTGTGGGGAGTAAATGGAGTGTAGGGTATAACCTAGACTTTGAAGAGAATCCTTTTGAAAACTGTGGGGAGTGAGTATTTCTAAGAATGCACCTTGTAGTTTCCCCACAACTTGGTTGGAAAAAGTGTTTTCAAAGGGTTGTTGATATGAGTGCCTATTCCTTGATTGGTTCTTTTAGTTTGTCTTAGCCTCTTCTTTTTCCTTTCTTTTTGTTCTATTTATGTATTGAAAAAAAAAACAAAAAACAAAGACAAAAAAAAAATGAGAAAAAGAGAAAAGCCAAAAGGCAACAAAAAGATTGAAAAGTGAAGTATGTTGAATAAGTGTCAAGTGACATAATGTCAATTTGACACAAGTATCTCTTTTGTTCTTTCATGTATTGTGAATAAGGTTCTTACGTCAATGTGAGCCATTGTGATGTATCTTCTCTTTCTTGTATCTTTGGGGCTAAGTGCATATTGGGAGGCCATGTTAGTTGATAGAGCACGAAGTATCAACATCCCGAGTGCGTGAGTTGGAATCCTAAGTTTGTGGTGGTTCTAGCTACTTGGTGACATTCCCAAGAGGTGTGAGACCCCTTGTGATCAAAGGGAGGATCAGAAAAAGACTAGGGAAGCCCTTACATGAAAAGAATGACCCCTTATACCCCTTGGATGCGAAAAGATAGCAAGTCAATGCAATCGGCAACTCTTTGAAAAGCATGAGGATAGACTACATTTAGGCTTGCTTGAGGACAAGCAAGGGGAAGGTTTGGGGGTGTTGATGTGTGTAATTTGTGCATGTTTGCATCTAGTTTTTGCATGCATATTTAAGGGTGTTTAGAGTATAATTGAGTGCGCTTAGTATAAAGTTTATGCATATTTGTTAATATTCGTACTTAATGTATTTAGGTGCAAAAATACTATATTAAGTGTTATATTCCATGTTTTAGGAGTGTTTTGGAAGGGTTTAAGCTTATGCGAGGAAGAAATGAGCTAACGGATGAAGACCGGAAGAAAAGAAATAAAGAAGAGAGTTTTTCGATCCAGGTCGACTTATAAGAAGAGCCAGTCGACCGTCTAGGTCGACCGGCCGCTCCAGAGAACAAAAGATTTGAAGCCGGTCGAGCTCCTCAAGAAGCCGATCGACCGGCCAGTCCAGAGAGCATCATGATTAAAGCCGGTCGAGCAAGAAAGAAGAGCCGGTCGACCGGCTAGGTCGACCGGCTGTGCGCGGAAGAAATCCTTAAAAAGCTCGTTTCAGCTCATTTTTGGGGGAGGAACTTTTATTTCTTAAACCCTAATAAACCCTAACCTCGACCCACTACACAAACCACCCTAAACCACCATCTAAATCCCACACCAAGCAAGGATTGAAGTAGCAAACAAAGAATTGAAGGATTTGTACGGATTTGGAAGCAAGAATTTAGGAAGTTCTTCTTGTTCTTTCTCTATTTCTTGTAAATATGTTGCTAGATTAGGCTAGATTTAGGGTTGATTGTTATTGTATATTAGATTAGGCGTTGAATAATGGATTTGTGTAGATATTTGGCTCTTAATACATATTTATTTACATAAATTTATGGCATGATTCAGTATGTCTATGTATTGGAAATCAAGCATGTCTATGTGTTTGTTAAAATGCCTAAGTGAATATGCATGTGTTATTTGTGCTTCAAATGCTCTTATCTACTTATTTGGGTGATGTGATTGTGCGTAATCTCATGGCTTTGCTTAGTAGAGTAGGCTTTAGCTTTAAATCCAGCTAATAGGTTACATGCTTTGCTTAGTCGAGTTTAGGTGCTAGTCCTTGGCTTTAAATCCAGCCAAGCGGATAAGTTAACCTAGACTAGAGTATCCCTCATCCACGTTAGTGTTGGTTAATTGAGCCTTAATGTCACGTAGTGTTTAGATGCTAGTCCTTGGCTTTAAACCCAGCCAAGAGGATAAGTTCTACACACGAATTGCGTAGGCTAGGAGGGATTGGCCCTTAGCTTTAAATCCAGCTAATGGGTTAAACCACTAGTATTGGTTAGGAGAACCCCCGATCAACACAACGGCAATAGAAGTCTCGAGCCTTAGATAGACCTCATCCCTTCTCATAGCCCAAGTCTAGTTGCAATGCAATCGCCCTAGGTCCCCCTTCTTCTTTATTAGTGTCTCCTTCCTTAGTTTGGCTCCCTTAAGTTCCTCCATAGATTAGTTTATTTTCTTTTTTTCCGAGTTCCTTTCCATCTCAAAGTAAGTACACACACGCACGTAGCTAGTTTAAGGCACCCCAGTACACAGAAACTAAACTAAGGTAGCCTCCCTGTGGATTCGACCCCGCACCTGCACACACTGTACTGCACACGTCCCGTGCACTTGCGGGCTATTAAGGCTTGTGCTCATATAGCGATATCATAAACCTCTTTTTAGTTCAATTTTTTTATTTTTCAAAATTTTTAATCTTTTTGGATTTTCAAAATTTTCAATTTTTTGTGGTTTTTTAAACAAAGGAAAGCAAGTAAAAATAGCGCACACAAGTAACCAATCACAAACATAAAAGCACACAGAAAACTAATACCATGCCTCCCCGACAACAATGCCAAAAAACTTGATGTGTATACTCAGTGGTGTGTGAAAATGAGGCACAAATACAACCAAGTTTTATACCCACAAGTGTACGGATTATGTCTAGTATTGTGCATGTGTATGGGTATCGTTTCTACAGAGAGGCTACCTTATTTTGGTCTCTATGTGCTTGATAATTAAAACTAGCTACGTGCATGTGTGTGCTTTCTTTAGAATTAAAGGGAGGTCGGGGAAAGGAAAATAAACCTAAACTAACCTAATCTAATGGAGAAACCTAGGGTGCTAAACTAAGGAAGGAAAGCTCTACAAGGTAAAAGGGGATCTCAAGCGATTGCGTTACAACTAGACTTAGGCTATGATAACAATTCGATATATCTATAGCTCGATCACTCTCTTTGGTATTGATTAACATCATACTCGAGAGACTAACCTATTAATATCGTTTTAGACTAGAGATTAGACTCCTAGAACATTAACTAATGCTAGTAGGTACCTTTTTTAGTATTGTTTTAAACTAAAAGTATACTCCTACCACACTAAGTCATCTATTAAGCCATATTAATCAACACACATTAGCTGTAAATAGGGCTCATGTCATTAGCATAGATTAAGGCTAAGGTGAGACCATTACTGATAGCATTTTAGCACAAAAGAATAAATGCAACTTCACTTAGGCATTTTAACAAACACATAGACGTGTTTGATTTTCAACACATAGACATATTGATTCATGCCATTAATCAATGTAAGCAAGTGTGTTTTAAGAGCCAAAGATATACACACATCCTTTATTCCAAGCCCCAATCTAATATACAACAACAAACA
The DNA here is from genome assembly GCA_028554755.1 of Cordia subcordata. NCBI lineage: Eukaryota > Viridiplantae > Streptophyta > Magnoliopsida > Boraginales > Cordiaceae > Cordia > Cordia subcordata. The sequence goes on from JAPTOF010000008.1 coordinate 15,147,294, forward strand.
CATAAATATCTATCCTAATCTAGCAACATATTTACAAGAACAAAAAGCTCTTGGACGAAGAACGATGCAACTGAGCACGAGCCGAGATGTGTATTTCGGGAGAAGAAATTGAGCTTGGTTGAAGATATAGAGAGCATGAACAAATTTTTGAGATGTTTATGGGCATGAAAATATGACTAAAAGTGGCTTTAAAGGTCCCTGGAAGCGATATGAGGCAATAGGAAAAAACCACATGCAAATCTGAGCCAAAACGAGCAAGTTATGAGCATATTAACTATCATAGCCAGTCGACCTCGTGCCAAGGCCGGGCACCCGACCAAGATAGAATGTTCACTTTCTAGGCTGGACTCCCTCTCCTTTATGCTAGTCCCCCGGGTAGGTTGACCAGCTTTGCACTAAAACAACTATAAATAGCTTGTTTTAGGCCTTTTTTGAAGGGAGGAACCTAATAATCTCTTACCCCCTTTAACCCTAACTCTTTTCCCACTTCAATTAACACCTCCACACACCATCAAAACCCTATACCACACTAAGATTAAAGCATCTAACAAGGATTTGAAGGGCTTGTGGAGATTTGGAAGCAAAATTTAAGGGAGTTCTTCTTATTTTCTTTCTATTTCTTATAAATATGTTGCTAGATTAGGCTAGCTTGTTGTTGTACATTATATTAGGGCTATGAAATAAAGAATTGGTGTATATCTTTGGCTCGTAATACATGTTTGTTTACATTGATTAATGGCATGATTCAATATGTCTACATATTGAAAATCAAACATGTCTCTTTTTTGTGTGATAAATGCTTATATCTTGCTTCCATGATGTTGATTGATGGTTCTTCATTCATGTTTAGGCTATGCTTGCATTCCTTTACCTTTAAATCCAGCTAATAAATGTTTGACTTAATCTAATCGAGCCTAGATGGCCTAGTTCTTAGCTTTAAACCCAGCTAACAAGTTAAACAATAGATTAAGATACAATCAACACCACCCAGGACCTAATTAACTAAGCGCTAAAACCTTATGTCATAAGACCACGCTATACTCTAGAAGTCAATGCCTAGGATTAGACCCACACCAAGTCTTAATGGATAATAAGATTAGTTAGTGAGGCCTGGCGAGAGAACTTAGTTAATTAGGCCCGAAAACTACAATTGGCTTGGAGAATCCTATGCTACTAAGAATTGATGCTCAAGGATGGGAGTCCACTAGCAACTAGGAGAAACTAAGGTTAATTTGTTAAGAACTCTTAAGAGCAATTGAGCCAGAGGTAAACCTAACCCGTTATTATAGCCTGAGTCTAGTTGCAACGCAATGACCCTAGGTCCCCTTCTAGCTTATAGAGCCTTCTTTCCTTGGTTTGGCACCTTAAGTTCCTCCATAGTTAGGTTTATTTTCTATCCTTCTGAGCTCTTTTTAATCCTAAAAGGACCAAAAATATACCAACACATGCACATATTAAGTTCCTCCATAGTTAGGTTTATTTTCTATCCTTCTAAGCTCGCTTTAATCCTAGAAGGACCAAAAATATACCAACGCACGCACATAGGTAATCTTAGGCACTCTTGCATATAAAAACCAAACTAAGGTAGCCCCCTTGTAAAGACAACACCCGCACTCAAATTCGCTATATTAGGCATAATTTGTACACTTGAGAGTGTAAAACTAGGTTGGATTTCTACTTCATTTCCATACAACATCAAGTTCACATTACTACATGTTACAACAGACTTGGTCTTCTTTATTGGAATTAGGCACGTGCTTATCATGCAACAATTTATTATTGTTGGCCGAAGATCGGCCTTAAAACCAATGTTAGTTATGGTGTCGGCCCTGAACTTCTTTCGCCCTGAATTCTCCTCTTCGACATTTGGTCGATTGATTGCGAATTTTGGTGTAGACAGCTATCAAATCCCTAAATTTTGATATGGCTAAAGTGGGTGAGAAGAGGAAGTTAGACCTAGCTGAGTTAGAGGAGCTTAGGTTTGAGGCATATGAGAATGCCAAGCTCTACAGAGATAGGATAAAGAAAATGCATAATAGGCACATTCTTAGGAAATCTTTCTCTCTTACTAATAAATTTTGATTGTTCAATTCTAGATTCCAGCTCTTTTTGGGTAAGCTAAAGACACGATGGGATGGTCCATATGAGGTGCTTGAAGCATATCCTTCTTAAGCTATGAAGATTGAAGACTTGAAGAATGGCTGAGAGATAACTGTGATTGGCCAACACCTGAAGCATGCATTTGACTCGAGCCCAGTTTTGCCCGATGTGGAGATTGTAGAGCTTCAAGACCCGATTTACGAAGAATGATGAGTTGAGAACACCTGGCTGATGGTGTGGTGGTTAGCACTACTAAGAGGCAACCTAGCTTAGTTTTGGTACTTTTGTCCTTTGCTTTTATTTGCTTTTTATTTGTTTCTTTTTAGGCTTTAAGACTGTTGATCCCCATTCTTGTAACATTCCTGTTCATACACATTGTTTATCATTTGTTGATACTAATGCAAGCTTGCATTGCAATGATACTAATCTAACTTGTGCTTTGTGAGTGTTTTTGATTTGTTGAGAAATAGGTTAGTAGATGATTCATTGATCATTGGCATTTGTGGGCTTCAAAGAATACAAAGTTGTCTCTATCCTTTCTGTACTTATCCCCTCTTATCTACCCTTTCCCCACCTCCCTTATATGCTTGGTGATGTTGGTTTGCTTGTTGTGTGGTTTTGTTTTATTTGTTTGAAGACAAGCAAAGCTTAGGATTAGGGGCGTGGGAGTTTAGTCTTGTTTTTATATTCATTTAGCATAGATTTGAATTGTTTTTGTAAAAATGGTGAATTATTTTCAATTTTTGTGCATATTAGAGTCGTTTATCTTCGCTGTTGATTGGAGTGTTGGTTCTTGTTATTGACTTAATTGATTGGATATGATAAGGGTGTATCGTGTGGAGTGAATAAAGTGGAGGGAGAACTGAGACTTTAAAGAAAATTCTTTTGAAAATTGTGGAAAGTGAGCTCCTTTAAGACTGCATCTTGTAGTTGCCCCACAACTTAGATAAATAAAGTGTTTTTAGGTTTATTGATATGAGTGCCTTTTCCTTGATTGGTTCTTTTGGTATGCCGTAGCCCTTTCCTTTCTTGCTTAATGTTATTTATTGAAAAAAAATGCAACAAAGTATGAAAAAAAATCTGAAAAAAGTGAAAATAGAAAAACCAAAAGGTAAATCTGAAAAAAGTGAAAATAGAAAAACCAAAAGGTAAATCTGAAAAAAGTGAAAATAGAAAAACCAAAAGGTAAGGAAAAATGGAAAATAAGTGAAGTATGATGAATAAGTGTCAAGAGACACAATATCAATTTGACACAAGTATCTCTTTTGCTATTTCATTATGTTGTGAATAAGGTTCATTAAGTCAAAATGTGAGCCATTGTGATGTATCTTTCTTTTCCTTGTATCTTTGGGCTACGTGCATGTTGGGAGGTTATGTTAGTTGATGGAGGCACAAAGTATAAACATCTTGGGTGTATGTTTTCGAAAACCCAAGTGTTGTGGTGGTTTTAACTTGCTTGGTAAATTTCCAAGAGGTGTGAGATCTGTTGTGCTTGAGAGGAGGATCCGAAAAAGGCTTGGTTTACTTTTGCACAAAACGAATGACCCTACATGCTTCTTAAAATAAAAAAGATAGCAAGTCAGTGCATTCGGCAACCCTTTTAAGCAACATGAAGATAGACTTAGGATTGGTCTTGCTTGGGAACAAGCAAGGAAAAGGTTTGGAGCTGTTGATATGTCTTGGATTATATGTGTTTGTCTATGCATTTCTATACTTGCTTTGAGATATTTTATGCTCTATAAGGTGTATTAGTATAGCATTTACATCATACTTGTGCATAATAGGCTTTAAATGTTCATAGTTAAGCTTAGCGAGAAAATGCTACACTAATATGCACTAATTTCATGTTTTAGATGAGTTGGAAGAAATGTTTCAAGCTAAATTGAAGATGCTTAGGTCATGGAACAAAGTTAGAGTGATTTAGAGGTGAAGAAATGAAGAAAAATCCATCTAGAAGCTCCCAGAAAAAGAAAGAGGCAAGCGAAAAAGACCGAGCACAAAATGGAGTTGAAATAAAACAAAGTGTCGAGAGGCTAGTCACACCCTTCCCAGGGTCAAGCGCTCGACCTCCTTGACTGGGGGTGTCCAAAAAGCCTTTAATTTTGGCCAATCTCACTAAGTTTTAGGTCAGGTGACCGATCCAGTGATTGACTTTTGCAGCGAGAAAGCTCTATTTAGGGTTTTCTTAAGGCATCTTTGAGTATCAGTCACCCCATCTTCACATAGTTAACACTTCACAACCATAAAACCCCAGCTTAGATTCACTCTCACGCATCTCATACACACTTATCCAAACACATCTTCACTTGGATTCAAGCATCTTTGGTGGATCAAAAACACTAGATTTTGAAGGATTTGCTCAAGTTTTGTAAAGAATATTGCTAAGGATATGAAGGAGTTTCTTTTTCTTCCTTTTATCCTTATTTATTCCATGTATGAGTAGATCGATATAAGGTGATTAACACTTGTATTATGGGTTAGCTTATTACACTTTTATTATGGATTTTCGATGGATTAGTATATGTTTTGTTTTTATAGCTCTAATGACTATCTTTCTTTCATGTCTAAGTGTTTGATGACATGACACAATGATTGAGCATATATTATCTTCTGTGTGCTAGCTATTAATTGCTTCCATAGCTTTATCCAAGTATGTCTTTGTGTTCGTGTAAAGGATCCATGAAGTTAGCTATATATTCATCCATGTCTATGTATGTATTTATATGCCTTAATAGTAAAGCATCCCTTATTTACATACATGTTGGTTCTTTATTGCTCATATAGTGTGACTCAAGCATGTCTATGTGTTTAGTAGTTGAATGTCTATGTGTTCAACAAATGCCATAATCAAGAATATGTATAAATTTGCACTTTGAATGCTTGAATTGCTATTGTGATGTGCGATTGATGATGCCTAACTTATGATTAGGTGTAGTTGAGTTCCTTTAGCTTTAAACCCAGCTAATAGATGTCCAGCTTAATCTAATGGACCTTAATTAGACTAAGTCTTAGCTTTAAACCCAGCTAACGATCTAGACATTAGGGTAAGATCAATCAACATCACCTAGAAACCTAAGTAACTAGCCCAAAAACCCTAGGTAATAAGGACCACACTATCTACGGACGATCAACCTAGAGATAGACTCGCACTAAGAATTAGAAGATAATAAGGTAGCTAATGAGGTGTTCTAGCAAGAGCAACCTAAAATCCATCAAATAGCCCTTAATCAAGAGTGTAGTATCACCCCATAATCAAGTCAAGGTCGCCCTAATCCCCATTTTTAAGACCATCTCTAACAGCTTCTCTAAATAGCTGTTTACTATACAACTAGGGAAGATGTTGGTGCAAAGTTACTCTAACAACTTCTCTTGTTTCTTTTCTAGATCTGGAGTGACTTTGGGGTTAGGAAAAAAAACAAAACCCTACATGTACAAAAAGTAAATTTATTCCCTACCCCATCCCCAATAGTCCCCTAATGGTCAGATTCTGAAAAAAATGAAAAACAAATTTTAAATCTGAAAAAGTGAAAAACGATTAAAAAAAAATAAGATTCTCAAAAGAATGAGAAACAAATTTTAAAATTAAATAAAAAAGGGTAAAACTTTTTACTGTTGGAAAATTTTGTTCTATCTCTTTAAATATTAATGGAAACCTAGAACGCATAACAAAAAATTAACCTAAAGAAAAGAAACTCATCGAAATTAGGGAAAAAAAAAACCAAAAAATCGCATTCTTCAGAATTCTTCGGCTTCTTCTATGAGTTTAAAGGTAAGACTTGTGTTTCTAAAATTATGGCAAAAATTTTCTATATATTCTTTTTTTTAGGGTAGTTGTAGCTGCGTATCTGATCAAAGAAATAAAAAAGAAAGAAGAAGAAAAAGAGGTGTTTATATTTATCTATGGAAGAAGACGCATTTAAGATTAGGTTGATTTGGTCTATACATGGGGTTTGTGGGCTAGGTTTAGATCAATGGTTAAAGATGCTTTTTGCGGCTTGGGTTAGATTTTTAAATGGGTTATTTAGTTGGTTTATTTTTATTCGGTAGATTTAAGATTTAATCTTTTTAATTACATTTTAGTCATTTTTTAATTATCGTTTTAATGTTTACTTTATTCATTAACTTTTTTTTAATTATACTAAATATTTAATAATTGTTTAATATTCATTAAAAAATTTGGAAATATAAGTTCTTTGTAATTATAGTTATATGTTTAATTTTTATTTTTATATTTAGACATAATTTTTTAGTAGTTATTGTATCGTCATATTTTGTAATAAATTTTACTATCTTGCATGTGATTACATTAAAACAAAGTGATTAAGTGATTCATTTTGTAAATTATTTGATCTAGTCTCATTCACGAGAAGAAAAGATTTTTTGGAAACTTACAAGAGCAATTTATAGAAGATTCTAAGCAATTGAAGTTGAAGATGGGTCATAATTTGAGTTGAGCTAATTTAATGGAGAAGTATTGGGCTCAAATATATGGATCAACGATCAATTTCTCATAGAAAACAAGGAACTTTGGCCTTTCTTGCAAATAAAGACGTTGGTGAATGAATATGGCAAGTGACCTTGGTATTAATTTTTGGAAAGTTTTTTTCTGTTAGACCATGTTTGGCATTTTGCTCATAACTCCAACTCCAGATATCAAAATCATGTTATTCTTGGGTCATTGGACTCCTAAGAGGCAGGACTACAATTCTTATGAAGACCATCTTTCCAAATTCAAGGGGGATTAAGGTAAAAAATCAGTCACAACACGTTTGGAAAATTCCCGTTACTTGCTAGGCACATTTTGGTATTTTGGGCATCACTCGGGCTACAGAGGTCCAAATAAGGTGATTCTTAGGATTATGGAAAGCTAATTGATACAGCTACAACTTTCCTATTTTGAGCTCAGCCTAGATCTGCCTTTAAGATGGTCAAAAATGTTGGTCAAAGGAGAGTATAAAAACAGGTAGTGATTTCCTAATCCAAGTGGGATTTGAAAAGGAATTTGATACCATTAAAAATACCCACAATACACAACAGAAAAAAAGGAATTTAACCTAAGAATTTGTAGAAGATTAAATTGACAGAAAAGTTGGGGAGCAGATCTTGAAGAGAATTGAAGACAAGAACTTCATCAACTTATTTGTCTAGGAATAATACGATGAGTTTTTCTGTTCTCAATTCTTTTTCAGTTTTTTCTTTGAACTTAATTATGAACTAAATTCCCCATGATTCGGGGTGATGTTAGTGATTATTTTTATTCATGTTTCAAATTCTCTTGGGATTTATTGATTATTCGTATTTGTGCTTATTGCGTATTAAATTCTTAGTTAATCGTTGTTATGCTCGTAGCTAATTTTCATTAGTCAAGAATTTATACTTTTTGCCATACAGGAATCTTGTAGGTTATTGTGGGCACAAATATGGATCAATTAACAGAACTAGATTTAATTAGTTGTTTCAAAATTGAGATAGGTTATTCCACTGAGAAAGCCTATGCCTTTGTAGTCTCAATTAATTTTTTAGAATCTGTGAGATTAATTAATTAAAGAAAAGTGAGAGATAATTTATACCATTGAGATAGATTATGTCACAATAGCTTTAGTTAATTAATCTAGGTGAATTAGACTTTGTAGCCTGATCCCTTAGGCTTAATTGGAAATCTTGAAGTTGACGAATATGAATAAGATAATATTTTGGCTATCACCCTGAATTACAAGTTCCATAGATCTAATTCTTCCAATTTTTGTGGTTGAGTTTCATTATTTTCTTTTAATTATTTTATTTTATTAATTTTCTCTTTGATTTAGTTTAATTTAAAAATTGTCTCTCTCGTAGTGCTTAGTTTAGTTATTTTAAATTCTTTGTTTTTAGTTTTAGGTTTTTTAGTTATTTTTTTCCTTTTTTCAATTCCTGACAGCAATCCCGATTCCCCATGGTTCGACCCTCTAGTTGCGTTAGCGTGATAAAGAGGAACATTTTATATTTTGTCATTGACTATTTCAATTGATTTTGTTTGGCCATACAACGACGTGGTCAGTTATAGTTTAACATACCTTCCTTACTTGTTAATTGATTTTACTAATCCTTAAATTTTGTGTTAGATGGACTCACATAATAATGCATATTACACCAATTTGCTTCACGACAATGTAAATTTTGATGAAGACAGTTTTCAATTAGGCTCGTGCATATATGCAACTAAATTTCCGGCTGAGCCAATTCCATTTTCCTAGCCTTCGACACAACCAGAACCCATGACAAAAACAAGCACCACAAAAATACATTTTCACTTTTCAAGATGATAATTTATTAGTTTCATCATAGTGAAATTTTAGTTTGGATCCTGTGCATGGTAATTATCAAAGTCGTAGCGCATACTAGCGTAGAATATACAAGTTTTACCATGAAACCAAAACCTTTAATAATGATTGTAGTGAAAATTCTCTCACGAATCAGTGGTCAGTTATTAACCTTGCCTTAAATAAATTTTGTGGTTGTTATTCTCAAATTGAGGTGAGAAACCAAAGTGGCAAGACTGAGCAAGATAAGGTAATGATAACGTTTAATTATGTAGCTTACATTAATTTATTTGTTAATTACTTAACTAATTTGTTTAATTATTTCATACAATTATAAGAGATGCAAAATTATTGTACCAAAAAATGTACAAGTTTTCATTTCAATTTGAGCATTGCAGTAGTAACTTGAGGTATCATCGAAAATGGATTCAAGAAGGTGAAAAGAAAAAAAAACAAAAAATCAAAAGATGATAGTCCAAGTGTCTCTTCCCCATCAACTATGCACTCGATAAATTTAGAGAAGGATGATATCTCCAATCCCATGGCGAGGTCACTGGGTAGCAATACAAAGAAAGAAAGGTTGAATAAACATAAGAACAAAGTGCCAACAACAAATGATAAAGGGCAAAGCATGGTTGACAAATCTATTCAACAAATGATGGAGAATAAGCAAAAAATGCATGACGATAGGATGGATAGATTGGATCAAGAGTATGAGGAAAGAATTATGAAAGTAGATTTCATTTGCATGACTCCAAGGCAATTTGAGTACTGAACAAAGAAGTAGGAAGAGGTGACGCGAAAAAATTATTGGCTATGATGTATGAGTTTATCAGTGTAGGATTTTTATTCCAGCTTGGTATTCTTTATGTAATTTTTCTATGTATGATGTAGGATTTATTCTAAATTTTAATATTGATGAACTTTAATATATACATATTTATCTAAGGTACTTTAGATGATTTTTTTTTTAAAAAAAAGGGGGCCCTAAACTCGTAGATTTTTCTTCTATCAAACAAATTAAAGTACAAAAAAAAGGAAGGCATAGATCTAACTATCTACGCTATTCCGAAATATGAAGAGTTGATAGGTTAACTCTTTTAGAATGAAAGGAGAATGCATATGCATGCAATATAGAAACAAACAAGGCAATACTACTACCTTACTACCATTACATGAGTCCCACGATCACGATCATGATCATGCATCTTCACATTTCTCCATGTAATTGCCATAGATGCTCAACAAGATCTACCTATAGTTGAACATGTGTCCCACGATCATGAGCAATAATGAGTTTGAATGAAACTCAGGAGCTCGACTACATGTTCACGTGAGATTGTTGGTTTTGAATTATCACGAGCAGAATTGTAGTTAAAATCCAAGTTGTCAGCATCTCTCTCATATTTGATAATCATATTATGCATTATAATGCAAGTTGTCGTGATATTTTTAAGTGTCTCCACATCCCAAAATTGTACAGGTCCACGAACAATAGCAAATCAAGCTTGGAGCACTCCAAATGCACGTTCCACAACTTTCTTGGCTGACTCTTGAGCTGTAGCAAAATACTTTCTCTTATTTCCTTGTGGAATTGGAATAGTTTTAGCACATGTTCTCCAAGACGGGTATATACCAACTGTGAGATAATACCCATTGTATTATCATGCCCATTGATTGAATAATTGACCTTAGGGGCTTATCCTTCAGCCAATTCAGTAAAGACTGATGATCATTCTAGGACATTTATATCATTGAGAAAACCAGGTAAGCTGAAAAATGTATGTCATATTCAAAGATCATAGAAAGCCACCGCTTCCAAAATGATTGTTGGTTCACGAGTATGACCAGCATACATACCTTTCCACACAGTTGAACAATTGTTTCACCTCCAATTCATGCAATCAATACTTTCCAGCATTTTAGGGAAGCCTTTTTGGTTTCCAACTTCTAGCAATTTTGCAAGATCACTCTCATTTGGTGATCTCAAGTACTCATTGAAAATAATGCCACCACATCATTAACGATTCTTATCAATGTCTCTATAGCGGTACTTTCTCCCATTCTCATGTATTTGTCAACTGAATCTACAACTACTCCATATGCAAGCATTCTTAATATAGCTATGAACTTTTGCATAGAAGACAAGCCCCAATTTCCAACATAATTTTGTTTTTTGATAAAATATGGATCATATGCTTCCATAGCAGATTGAATTCTATATGATAATGGGCAACTCATTCAAAATCTCCTTCAAAAAATATTCAAAGGATAAATCAGATTTTTTGAGAAGTAATCACGGTAAAGTCGTTCATGACCTTGCATTCTATCTCGCCATATGTAAGTGTGGCCGAGAATAGAACCACAACGAAGATTCTGTTGACTCGTAAGTTGCTCTTCTTCATTGGCCAATAGTAGAAGTAATGCTGCATCCTCATAGGAGTCGGAATCATCAAAATACTTAAGGCACCAAAAATTTGAATCCATATTCTAAACAAAGAATATGATTATGGAGAAGAAAGTAAATGGTTCTAAAACTACAGGAAGAACAAGAAAGAAGGATTGCAAATGTTTGAAAAGAAGGATAGCAATTCTTTAAAGATAAGGTTGCATTTTGGCAAGCTTCTTGCATGAATTTATAGTGATTAAGTTCTTACCAACCATGGAGTAAAACAATTGATTGAACATAAAGCTTTCATGGACCACACATGACATAAGGCAATTAACAAGCTTCTTGCATGAATTGATAGTGATTAAGTTCTTACCAACCATGGAGTAAAACAATTGATTGAACATAAAGCTTCCATGGACAACACATGACATAAGACAAAAAGATTGAGCCGACACAAAGTTAGCATGGACGAGACACGGCATAAATTGATATGACTTATCAGAAATAAAGCTATCATAAAAAAGATACGACACAAAATGATAAAAGAATAGTTTATAATAATAAAAAATAATATTATTAGTTTATTAATAATATTGTAATTATAATTAAAAATAAATTGTAATCAATAACATAATATTCATCATTAATAATTAGTTAATAAGCATAAAAATTGAAATTATAGTGATTAAGGCCTTACCAACCACTATAGAGTAAAACAACTCTTACTAACCACCATGGAATAAAATATTGATTGAACACAAAGTTTCGATGGACAAGACATGACATAAGGCCAAAAGATTGAGTCAGCATAAAGTTGTCATAGATGAGACACGACATAAAATGAGATGATTGATTTGGTACAAAGCTGTTACAGATGAGACAAAACATAAAGTGAATTGATTGGTTGAATAAAAAATTATCATGAACAATTAATTAAAATAAACTAGTCATTAATGGAATAAAATAAATATAATACTATTAAAAAATTAAAAATAATATGAATTAAAAATCTAACATAGTCATGATTAATGTATCAATAAAAATAAAAATCTTAAAAACTACTATTAAAGATTTAATTAAATTAAGAAAAATTTATAAAAATAAATATAATATTATTAAATTTATTAATAATATTATATTTTTTTATCAAGAATAATATTATAGTTATAATAATAAATAAAGTGTAAATAATAACATAATACTTGTCATTAGTAATTAATTAAAATGAATAAAAAAATGTAATTGATATATTTATAATTACAATATGAACAGATATTGCAATAAAAAAAAAAGTAGGAATCCTTGACATAGGGATATAGGCAGAGTAAAATTGAGACAAAGAATCCTAGAATCAAAATGTAGGGAAGCTGTTGGAGTTGGCCTGATGCTTGTTTCCCTTAGTTAGTTTGTTTCCACCATCTCCCCTCTCACACGCTTTAGTTTAGTTAGTCCTTAGCCTATTTACTTGACCTTGAGCTCCATTCGATCCAAGAAAACCCAAAAAAAAAAAATAGGTAGTCTAGGTCTTTTGTAGCTTCCTAGGACACACTTTGCTTAAAACCAAATCTAATTCACCTCCTTGTGAAAACAACACCCCATACTCATGCCCCTATACTCTAGGATCCGTGCACTTGCAGGTTTAGAATTTAACAGTATTCTTTTTCTATTTAACTAATCCCAAGTGAAAATGAAATCTAGTTTACACCCACAAATATTATAACAACAAATAGTGTAATAAATAAAATTATGTCAATTTCTAGAATTAGTCATGAAAGGATACTAAAATCCTTGAGAATGTTGGTGAAAAAACTAATTTATGACAGAATCTGGAAATTGCCAGAATTATAAATAGAAAATAAGAATATTATAAACTGAAATATAGATTATAACATAATCAAATCAGGTGAAAAACAGAATAAAATAGATTAAAGCAAGGCTTGAGAAACTCAATAAATTAAGGATTTTGCACCTCCGTAATGGTTCTATGGCTTCTGGCACAATCCTCCAAGATACAATGATTTATCTTTCACTTCGATAACACTCCAAAAGCAAAAGCTTGCAAACTATAGGTCTTAAAATGTCTTTGCGCAAAACCTAACTACATGCTACTATACTATGAGAGTTGAGAGGATTTCTAGAAAGCTTTATTGGATGGTACCTCATGGCTGAAAGCACTACTTAAAGAACCAGAGAAATAATTAGTATAATTACAACATTCAGGGAGGAAATATCATCAGCTAGACGTGATTAGCCCACCACACCTTGTCATGCCCTAAAATCTTAAGGCTGAAGACGTGACACACTGTGGATCAAGAAGAATGAACCCCTCAAACCATAAGGCTACTAAAAACCTCAACAATATTACAAACTACTAAATACCGCAAATTATTGGAAGTTTCAAATTATTGAAATAAAACTATGTATTCCAATATATGGTAATATGACTCCAAATAACTATTATAAGTCATTGACAAACCGGGACACCTAACATAAACCAAAATATCGACAAAGTAATGTCTTATCACTAGATTCTAATTCTCAAAATACTAATGAAGATAAGGTCACTCCTTATCACTAGCTTACGCCCCTTTACTGGTGATCATTTGTAAGAATATAAATATAGGGGTGAGCGAATCGAATGCTCAATAAGTAAGGGTCTTTCCCTCAAGATAGAATAAATATGAATTTCAAAATAATAGGAAAGTTGAAACAAGAAAACATGTTCTTGGAAGGACATTAAGAAAATATAGGAGCGCGCAGAATTAAAATTCATGTTATTCATAACAAGAATTAACTCGTAAAAGAAAGTGTAGTAAATATCATGTAACATGAGTTGTGACTATGCTGTAGTAATTTAATCATAATAAATTCAAGGTGAGGGAACAAGGACCTCAAACTTCAATCAAGAATCAATCGTGATCATATCAAAAGATGGGTTTAAGGCCCCCACTGGCACACATGATATGGGTACAAGCCCCAAAAGGCACACACATAATAATGGTGTATGCCCTAACAAGCTCACGCAAATATGAAATGGGATTCCAAAATTTTACGAGAAGGCAAGTATTTGCCAAATCAAATCATGTCATATCAAGTTGTATCATATCAAGTTATATCGTATCATGATAAAATACTACATCATAGCATAACTTATGCTCTCTAGTTTATCAAGTAAGTGATGGAACAAGGCATTCAATACCTATAAAGAAGCCAGCTAGAAAATTGGAGCCAGAGTGCTTTATAACTTGGCAGAAGAGCTTCCAGTAATAGACACGACAATAAACTTTATAGGTAAAGTGAATGAGGTACTTGGAACGAATGTTAAGCACTGACTGTTAATGGCCAAGTCAACCACCCATTAGATAAGAAATAGAAGAACTTGCACACGATTCCTGATCTTGAATATACAATGACCATGATCACTTGTATGATGCCAAGAATACTTGTACGACCATGCAATGTTAATGTTATGTGGACGCTGGAAGGTCATGAAAATATATATGTATTTTCTTTCAAGTAACTAGGAACGGTGGAAAAAATCATAAAGAATAGTATTTGGTAATAGTCATATTAGGAAAATGATTAGTAAAATAATTAAATAGGTAGTGAAACAAATGAATGAAATAATGATAGTCAAGCATCATTAAAATGGGTCCTAAAAAGAAATACAATAAAAAAAATTATATCTTAGAGACATGTAAAAGAAAATATATGTATGTATACTCTAAAAAGAAACCATCATTGCTTTGAATATATTTTCTTTTGACGAAAATAAATGTGAGCTATTAATTTTAGAGAATAATACTAAAATGTAAGCAAAAGACTGGTCATTTAAATGTCAATGGAAAGAATTGCAATATCATATATATATATATATATATATATATATTTCACATGGTCCAGTTTTTTGACAAAAATTGAAGAAAAATAAGAAAAAGACCGGAAAGTCATTATGTACATTAAAATATTTTTTTTTCTTAAGTAAGTAATCCGAGCATGAAAATTGAAAACAAAGGAACACCATATTAGACAATCATATGACTTTGGTTGGAAGACTCGGGGAGACTTTGAATTAGAATAATATCTCTAGTTTGTTATACATATATAATATTATCATTATAAAAAAAATCATCATGGCCAATGCTCATTGGTCATGAAATTTCAACAAAATGGATTCACTATAGACAGGAAAGAAAGAAATAGAAGAAAGCAGCACATATTGTAATGAAGATTTAATCAAATAGGCATATGAGTCATTTGCAATTTGAAGATTCATGATGTTTGGGTGTTTTCATTTATACGGTGATAGACAGGCTCATAGAATTCTTTTGCAAAAATTGCAATTCAAATATGTACGGATTCAACTAGTGAGTTCAAAGTAACATATTAAAACTCAACAAGATCAAGGAAAATACTTAGAATATTGATCGGAGGAATTTAGAATACAAGTTAACCCCACTTACCTCTTAAACTCCAATTCAACATTGTAGATTAATAATGCAATATTTCTAACTCCGGTTGTAATTTTTCCTTTTTTTTTCCCCCCCAAACCAAAGTGTAACTCTAAAAAAAGTTATTCTCTTAAGGCAGTAGATTTTGTTTGTTTAAAAGCTCTATCATCATTCAATTTGTGTGCATGGTCAATTCTTCTAGCTCTGGTCGTATGAGCCACAAGTATATACGAGTAAGGAGATTGTTGAATTTTTTGTTTTGTTTTGTTTGAACTCTAGCAGTTTTATCTTATTTGAAAATAAATAGAACTCGAGATATATCCTTTTCTTTCTCTTTCTTCAATTTAAGTCGTGTACCTTAGAAAGGAAAATGCCTAATTTTTAGGTCACTACTTACACCCCACTAATTCTGTTAACCACTAACATCTCCATAATATTCAATCATTTGATAAATAAAAATTTTAAGATCACTATATAAATCAAAGCCCTATTTTACTTCTTCTTCTTCTTCTTCTTCATTATTATTATTATTATTATTATTATTATTATTATTATTATTATTACTATTATATTTTTTTTTCACAATCATTACACACCTGGTCTTCAATACAAAATCGAAATAATCTTCACATTTCGGCTTTTGGTGATATTAAATCAGACCAACAAGTTAAGCATTGGTTGTAAACCGCACTTGGATCCACACTCGCGTTGTGATCATGCGAGCGGCCTTAGCCTTGGACACGGCTCAGCCGGGCCGTTGCAGTCTTGTGTGATTGGTTTTCAGGCCACGCCCACAGTATGGAGTCTTTTCCCCTGGCCGCATGTTGCCATCTAAGTAGGTCTTGGCTCTGAAGGAATTTCTTATTGATTCTTTGTCCTCTACTCTCGCTTATTCTAAGTCTATGGTAGAGCTAGATCCCGGGAAGGTTCTCCATGACAGACGAGAAAAGTTTTTTGGTCCTTTAGTATTTCGTAGGAGCCACTCATAGCCCATTTCTTTTAAAGAAGAACTCTGTAGTTCATTAGTTACATCTGAGGTTCAAAGCCTAGCTATTATATATAAAATTGAGAAAAACTTCATGGACTACTTGTGTGAGAGATTTGCATTTAGCATTATAACTAAGACCCACATGTTGCAAATTGCACAAAGCTAACTTTACTCTCTAATTTTTGGTTCCCCAAGTATATGTTTTTGACAAGTAAATAAATAATGCTCATCTACTTGAAAAGAAAAATGTGCCAATACCAAGAACTGATCAATGAGATCCATACAAAATTTTTGGCCAAACAAATTTTGGTCACATATAAAAAAACTAAATATTCCAACATATTTGTCACTCCTGTGGCAACTAACATTAGGCAACCTTTATGGCTCGTGCTTTTAGCTGGCACTCTCAAGACCAATGCTCGTCCTTTTCGCTACATCTTGACAAATCCATTTTTCAAGTATGTTAACAATCCTAAACCTTTATTGGATACCAAAAGAATGATTGTTCTTATATTTTCTTATGCGATTATGTGCTAGTTGAAGGGGGTGAATTAGGAACAACACATTTAGTTATTGTCATAGATTGTGGAAGGATGGATATATCTGGCGATAGAAGCTGAGGGAGAGGGAAGGACAAGGAATGAAAAAGAGAATTGATAATAAAAATAAAAAATTAAGAGGAAAAAAGATAAATGAACTAATTTCGAGTCAATTAATTTTTAGTTATTTATATTTACCAACCTTCTATTTTTTTTCTCTTGCGTTTAAAGGAATGGTTCGAATGACTATTTTAAGAAATAGTGTTTTTGAAACTAAAATTATTGATGGTCAAATTAGCTATATAATTTAGTAAACCGAAAGAATACACACTCCACTCTATCAGAGTCAAAAAGTTTTTTTGTGGATCACTTCAGAAATACCTCTTCTTTCTCGCAAATTTTACTGTGCTCTATAGGGATGGTATTTCTACAATGTACTGTACACTGTACTGTGCATGAATAATACATGCACATAGTGTGTAACAGTACATATCTTCAAAATTCTTATGTTATAGGTGCAAAATTTTTATATTATAGGTTCAAAACTTTTATATTAAGTTGCAAACATGTTCAAAATTTTAAACTTAAGTTCAAAATTATGAACATGTTTGTAGCTTAATATAAGAGTTTTGAACATATCATATAAGAATTTTGAACATGTAATACAAGAGTTTTGCATACAAAATATAATCTTTGAGTATGTAATATAAGAGTTTTGAATATAAAGTATAAAATTTATAAGATTATAATTTTTATTTTGTGAACTTGCTTTTAAACTTTTAAACTTGTAATATAATAATTTTGAACATATAATATAAGAATTTTGAACATGTAATATAAGAGTTTTGAACAAATAGTATAAAATTTATATGATTATAATTTTTATTTTGTGAAGTTGTTTTTAAACTTTTGAACATATAATATAAGAGTTTTGAACATGTTTGCAATTTAATATAAGTGTTTTGAATCTACAGTATAAAAATTTTGAACCTATAATATAAAAATTTGAACACATATGCTGTTATGTATTATGCGCATGTACTGTTCAGGGCCAAAACGGTGTATAGTGCTCATGTGAAATACTATGCAAATGATACACAATGTAAGTATTGCTTCGTTCTAATCCTTTTTTTTCTTAAAAGAAAAAAAAAATTATAACACTTATCGTTCTTTTTTTTCCCTTTACTTTTTATTATCCAAATGGAGAAATAAAAAAATTCCTTTTCTTTTCCTTGTCGTTCTTCCCCCCATATTCCATTCTTTTATTCCGTTAATGCAAACATAACCTAAGCAAAACATTGGAATAGATCTTTTCATATGCTTAATGGCTAATATCATAATCTCTATCCTAATCACCAGTATAGGATTTTGATAATATTTAATATTCTCAATCCGACTCTCAACATGGGATTTGAGATTCCCAACTTATATTGTACGCGCAATTATTCTAAATTCTTATTCTCTCACCATATGGTGTAATGGGATCATAAAAATTTTAAATGAATTCTTTCCTAATATTATAATGATAGAGTAAAATATAATAACTATAATGCAGTCACATGATTTTATTATCATTAATTAATAATTTATAACTATTAAATCTTAGTTATAATATTTTGAGAAAATTTGTCACTAATTGTAGACAAATACGAAAATACAATGACCTATTTGAATTGGTTTTTTCCTAAAAAAAATAAATTTTCTTTGCAATAAATATTTAGTTTCATTTAAAACAAATCAAAACTCTAAAAAAATTAAAATTCAAGCTTTTTCAAAAATTAAAAATTTAACTTATTAAAAGAAACACTTTTAAAAAATTATAAAAAATGCTTTAAAGAAGAAACGCAATCTCCCAGGCCTCTAACAAAGTACGCTGAGCTGGCAAAAGAATAAAAGTGAATTGCACCACTCCAACTCACGTCCACACACGAACCCAGCTCCAGAAATCAGACCTCCTCTTATTTTCTTTTTTCCCAAAAAAAAAAAATTAAATAAAAAACAACAACAACAACAATAATAATTAATTATTTTTTTTGGGGTAATCGGAGATGAAGATCACGGCGTTGTTGGTACTAAAGTGCGACGGGCCGGAGCCGGTGATACTAGCGAACGCTACTGACGTCAGCCATTTCGGATACTTCCAGAGATCTAGCGTCAAGGAGTTCATCGTCTTCGTCTCCCGCACCGTCGCCAAGCGCACCCCTCCCTCCCAACGCCAATCCGTCCAGCACGAAGGTCAAATTATTATTATTTTACGAGCATCGTTATATATCACTCCCCTATTATATATAATGTAATAGAATTTTTTCCGTATATAAGGTTAGAAAATAGATAAAAGGGTGCTCTTATATATGTTAATTATGAACTTTTACTAAAAGAGTTTGCAATTAGTATGATTTTTTTATCTTTTTACCTTAATTTTTTTCTTCTATTTTGTGATGTTATTGTTTTTATTTATCAGAATACAAGGTACATGCGTATAATAGAAATGGGTTGTGTGCATTGGGCTTTATGGATGATCATTACCCCGTTAGAAGTGCATTTTCATTGCTCAACCAGGTACTCTTATTAATTCCACGTTTCTCCTTTTTTACGGAAATTTTTTGTTTGTTGTCAATTAATTATTAGGAGGGTATACTTGATGCGAGAGTGAAGTTGTTGTCACGAGACCTGAATTTTTCGGGGGTTTGATTTGCGAATAGGATAGACCTCAAAGTGAGACGTACCCTTTCTTGTTCAGGGAGCTGAGTGCACCAGGCTGCCCAGCTTTTACGAAATGTTTACAGAAGTTATTGGATGAGTTTCTGTTGTTGAAGAGAGAGAAATAAATTCATGGAATTGCATTATGGTTGTCAGGTCTTGGATGAGTATCAAAAAAGTTTCGGTGATTCATGGAGAAATGTGCAGTCGGATAACACTCAACCGTGGCCTTATCTGAATGAAGCTCTAACCAAATTTCAGGTACTTTTGGCTTTGGTTTTCTTTATAATATGTTGGTTTTTGCCAAGGGGAAGAATATTCAGCACGGGCAAGGGTACACGTACCCACCTCCCCTGTACTTCTGCATTTTGCCATAGCCTTGTTCACCAATATGACCTTTTATAAAAGGGAGCTAAGTGGTTATTGATTACCCTTTTCCTGCTTCCTTCTTATTTCTGTGTTTATTACCTTCAGGATCCTGCTGAGGCTGACAAGCTGTTGAAGATACAGAGGGAGTTGGATGAAACTAAAATAATTCTTGTAAGTATCATCACGTGTACCAAAACCCTTTACTATGGCTGTTTCTGTTTGAAGTTTTCTGTATATTTTTGAAGTCAGATTCTTGTGCTTTCAAGTTTATAATGTTCGAAACTTTAGTTGTAACTAGGAGACAAAACTGAACAACAAGGAACCCCTGCAATAATGAGGGATTTACCTTCCATTTTTTATGATTACCAATACAGAATGCTCTTCGTCATATGCTTTCAACCACTATTTTGGATTCTTGAAGTTCTAATGCTGTTAATTGAGAATTTAATTGAGTGATCTTAGATGGAAATAGTATACTTGTGCTAGTTCCTATTTCCTGCTTTATCATAATTTACAATTTTTTTGTATTGTGTGCCATTTAAGTTGCTCAGATTATGGCTTAATATTATTGGGATAACTGTTTTATGTTAGTTTGTTAATGTCATACACAAATATCCTAAAAATTTGCAAGTAAGTGCTTGTAGCACTTTATGGAGCATCCTTTATGGGGAAATTGGGAATTGATTTGTGTCCTCCTCCTTGGTGATTGGACTCACTTTGTGATGAGACGTAATTATGGAGTGCTTAAGAAGATCTATTTTCAGCGATTAGAGAATTATGTTATTAGAATCTTGGTGTGTTTTAGAACTTGTATCAAGTTATTGATGGAAAGATAGAAAAGTCATTCTTCTTCAAATTTGTTTATGAATGGGAACACAGTTAGTTATTGAGGAGATATACAGATGGAAGAGAGTCGAAAGGGAAAGTCAGCTGTTGTGTTTATTTTGCTTTTATGTAAGAGTTTATTATAACTAGACTCTGGCTCTCTGGTTTGTAATGATTTCCCACATTGGAAATCCTACTCCCTTATGAGTAATTCTTAAGTTCAAAAGGTTCTTTCGTTTGACAGACTAGTATTTTGGGATGGGCTCTTTTTTTGGGCTTAAGTTGTTACATTGGTGCTTTCATTGAGGGTGGGCTCCACGAGGGGGAGATTGTAGGCTGGATTATGGTGTGGAACTATAGGTTGGATTAAGGTGTGGCATTTTAAAATGTGGTAAAATGACTTGCCGAATACTGATAGGTGAGTGGAGCTGCCAAAAGGAAAGGGCTACCATCGAGTCAGTGTCGATAGAAGGTCACACTGAATACTAATTGGTGAGTGGAGCCGCCAAAGGGGAAAGGGCTACCGTTGAGTCTGTGTCGATAGGCTAGCCTGACGTGGACGTCGACCCTTTAAGGGGGTAGAATGTAATGATTTCCCATGTTGGAAATTCCATTTTCTTGTGAGTGGTTCTTAAGTTTAAGGAGTTCTACCACCTAATAGACTAGTCTTTTAGAATGGACTCTTCTTTTGGACTTAAGTTGTTACATATCTCTTTTGCAAGTTGTTTTGGTGTGTGATGCAGATGAAATTCTTTATCTTTGAATGCATTTGAGATGTTTGAGGTTCTCACTTGATACAAATTTTCATTCTACCAGGAAAACTAAATGTGGATAGTCTCTAAGAAAGGATCTTAAGATCTCTTAGTAACGTGATCCTATGTAGATGGTGTAAAATATTTCTTACCTTCGATACCAGGTTATCATATACATTTGAGGTGGGACCAAAAAAGGTTCTCTTTGAATTGTTCATTATCTTGTCACCACATGTATAACTTATCCTGTGCCATGTATTTGGTTATTGCCTATTTTAATTTAACCACTAGGTCAATACCTTATTTTTTGCCTGTTTGGATTGACTTTTTTTATTGAAAAAACTCTTTTTTTCCTGAAAATGTTACATTAAATTTGCAATAATTATTTGATTTGCCTTTCAAAAAAAGCTAAAACTCTGAAAAAAGCTCAAATACAGTTTTTCTTTAAAAGCTAGAACTTTCAGCTTCTCAAAAAAAGCTGTTTTGTAAAAGTTGTTAAAAAAAGCGCTTTTTAAAAAAGCCAATCCAACGGACTTTTTGAATTATGATGAGTATTTTCTTTGACTGTGTACATTCGAGATGTTTGATGTCCCGGCCTACCAGGAAAATCTGTAGGGTTTCTGAAGAAGGTTTTGCTTATCCTTCATGGTTTATTTTAACCTGAACCCAAAAGTAAGTATGTGTTATAAGGAAAAATCTTTTACAAGGTTCATATCTGACTTTTTAGATTAGTTGTTTTGCCATATATGCATTCAACTAGTGTCCAAAACTATAAAGTAGTCTTGCTTGGATTAGTAGGTTGCAAGCCATGCATGTTGGGTGTTACCTAATATTTATTTACCTTGACCAAAAAGCAGAAAACATATTGCTGTGGTAGTGCATTAGAATTCCTTACCCCCTATATTCTTTATATCCTCTTATTCTGATGCCCACTTTCACTTATGACACAGCACAAGACTATTGATAGTGTGTTAGCAAGAGGAGAGAAGTTAGATAGTTTGGTTGAGAAGAGTTCAGATCTCAGTTCAGCTTCCCAGGTATGTCTACTTGTCGATTGGCCTTATTAGTAAACCAGCGTGTATTTATTCAACTCAAGAATGTTTTTGTTGCGACAGCTGAACTTTCTACTATTTGGTCTTCATTTGTTTCATCATCATGAACTCATTTTTACAGATGTATTTTTACAGATGTTTTACAAGCAAGCGAAGAAAACCAATCAATGCTGTACGATACTGTAAATGCTTTTGAAGTAATGGAGCTCCTCAACCGTATATTCACTTGTTATAATGTTAAATATGAAGTGTTGAGAATGTAGTTCATATAATTTACCAAGTGTTGTAAGATTGAATTATTTGGTTCTTCCCTCTTGTATCCTGATCAGATTCAGATCATGGAAATTGTTGTTCGCGTGCTGGCATTGCTTCGCTTGGGATAATATAATATCTGATGCTGTCTCTTACAATGGCTTCGATCAACTTTGGTAGGGGCTCCGTACAGCTTGAAAATGCAGATGTTTTAATAGAATTTCAAACCACAATGATCCCTTTTGCTGCTTGACCATGTTTATGTTACTCTTCTCTCTGCTTGAGTGTCGATATTGTAGTTGCTTTACTTCTTTTATCGTTTACGATGAATCCTTTGTATATGAAAGGCAAAACCAAGAAACAAGCTTTTGGTGCACGTAAGCTAGGCACTAATTAGCCCCAAGCATGGTAGTCCTCCGATTAACCGCCCACTCGGCCGCCTGTAGGGGCTACGCCCACTCGGCCTCCTGTAGGGGCTAGCGTGTGAGACGGCAATCCACAACCTGATACATGGAACTCACCTGTGGGAATATAGCATGTCAGGGAAGTGAGACCGGTTTTCGAATCTTACTGAGGAAAGCCTTGCACGCTGTGCGTTTAGAGATGAAGCCTGAAATCTGCTATACGGAAGTTGACATTCTAATGTCTTTTCGAATGGTTTCTTCTCATGCCGCGCTGTTGGTTTATCGTGACATCCATTGGTATTACAAGAAAATCTAACGGTAGCACGTAATATTACAGTGGGATTCTCGTGATACTAAAATGAGATTCACAATATAAAAGAGTTGTTTGAAATGCAACACTATGCAACGCCTTGCAATGTATATACGAAAAGCAATTGCGTTACGTAGCCTACATTTATATTGGACAAACAAAGTGAAAATGGTTTATCAATTACGAGGTACAATCCAAACAAGGATACTGTCAAGATTGTTCTACCAACCATTAGTGGTCCTTAAAATCCCAAGTTAAAAACAATTATGTGAAAGGAAATAAAGGAGGTGTTTGAGAAACTTCAAGTCAAGCAGCTTCATATGCTTCAATTCAAGAAGCTTCATATGCTCCAAATGGGGCGGGACACGCACACATAGTTTCGTTAACGAAAGACATCATATTGGATGAGAATCTTGATGACATTATATTCGTAATTTCACGGTTATAAATTCACTCGCGAAGCTTCATGTGCACCAAACGAGGCCCACAAATAAGGGGGAAAAAAATTTACTCAAAACAAAACATTATATCGGATGAAAATTCCAACCTTAACATTATCATAAGTTAACAATTGCAAATCATCCACGTGATCCATTATAATAATATCGACAATTGACAATTGAGAAAATATGATCATAGCATTATGAACGAAACCTATCCTGCCATCATATATAGACCAAAGGAAGAAAAGATCCAAAATTCACAATCCATTGCACCAAAAGAAAGCACACATAACTTTTCATAGTTTACAAGGCCTCAGAAGTTTCCAAAACATATTGGTCTAGAATTTGACATGATAGGCATCTTTATTTAATTTATACACTCCATGTTACATATTCATCACTCATCGGTTCTTACATCCCAAGGATGGATTTGATCCACCAAATGCCTTTAGTATCCTTAGGACCATCTTCACCCTCCGGTGGAGGATCAGCCTGAGGAGTCTTGTGAAGCTTGCTCACATCATACCCTTCGTCCTTGGCCTTTTGTACTACCTGGTTGTATATCTCTTCATCAAGATGGGGAGTCCTGCTCAATATCTGAAAATACATAACACCAAATAATACATATACATACATACATACATTTACATATATATATATATACACACACACACACACACACACACACACATATTCTTTTTAGTAACTTTACCCTCATGTTAATATCCGCTAGAAATCAAATATTGCGCAGTTGGCATGCGAAATTAGGAAAAACATTAGAAATTAAATGAAAACGTAACATTTCTATCCAATTTTTAATGAACAATGACAAGAGGATTAAAGGTCGCACAAAAGAGAAACATAACTTATTTCTCAGAAGGAACTAAGTTGTCAAAAACGAAAAACATGTACAACGTCTGGTGTGGTGACAAACACCTCTTCCTACATCTAACGCTAGATAATCTCGTACCAGCAACACAACCACGTTGAGTCTTATTAATTAACATAATTTCCTAGAAAATCTTGCAGAAGATCGTATATTAAAACGTGCAGATACATACGTGCATGGCTTTTGCTCCAAAGTTAAATACCTACTATTTGTTTTTCTATTGCATCAGTTCTCCCTTTGCAATCTTTGGCACGTTTAAAACATGCACTAGTTATGCAGAGGATTATTGACACTCCAAAAGCAGCTTAATTAGGGTACTTAACATACTAGGGCTCTGTTTTTATTTTTTTTTAAAAAAAAGTATTTTTTTTTTTCCTCGGAATGTATTGTTTTTACAATAATTATTTAGCTTGATTTTTTAAAAAATTAAAACATGGAAAAAAAAGCTTAAAGACAATTTTTTTTCAAAGATTAGAATTTTTAGCTTTTAAAAAAAATACTTTTTTTAAAAGTTGTTAAAAAATTATTAAAAAAAAAAAAAACTAATCCAAACAAACACTAGAACCAAGCAAATCAAATGCTTTCTATTAAGCCTTACCAACTCATCAGATAAAATGCTTTCTAGTAAGCCTTACCAAATCAGATCAAATGCTTTCTAGTAAGCCTTACCAACTCATTAGAGGGGATATTAGTGTATATCTATATTGCATTAACACGATCCTCAGATGCCAGCGTAATTTGTTTTCAATTTGTTTTTTAGCGTGTACAGTGTTAACGTTTTAAATGAGTGGTGCTCAGTTTTTACGTTGATACATATATACTCTAATATCATGAGTTAACATAAACAATACACTGAATAAAGATATAATACCACAACCAAGAATTAGAGAACTTATATAAATGACAAAAGATACAGATATACAAAATTAAAAGGGATCAAAAACATACCCAAAGGTACTTCCTGCTAGGCTCACCAATCAAAGCATACTGATAAGCATCATCAATAAGCAAAACCCAATAATCTCCAACGACTGGAATGATAGGCAAGAAGGGAGGAACATAGAATTTGACTTTGAGCTTGGCCTCATCACTAGAAGGATTAGCATTGGAAGCAGTGCCTTCTATGTAACCTCTCTTACCATCAGACCATGTCTCATTAAGCACATGCACAGTTCCATCAGGGTTCAAAGTGTATGTAGCTCTTGTGTTCACACCATTCTTTGGTTGAAATCTTGATGGGAATGAAGCTATCTCGTACCACCTTCCCATGTACCTTTCCACATCGAGATTTTTCACTACTTCCATCTCTTTCTTGGCCATTGTTTTCAGATATAACAAAGTAAACTATAAATCTGTAGGTTCAGGTACAGTTTTAATTTGCGAATTGCAACTTTGTGAATATATATATATATTTTCCCCTTTCTGGTTATGGGTTGGTAAGTGAATGTCGATAAGGTGCAAGGTATATAGATGTGTGGTGTCGCTCGATTCAGGAGTTACACGTGGATAGATGATGGCCTCACTTGTGTCACCGAATTCTCGAAATTGCCTTACTGCAAGACTCTAAAGCGGTAACGTGGGCCCAGACACAGGCACGGCTATGTTACCATGTGATAAAGTATTTGCTTTAGTTTGGGTCAAAAAATAACTGATTTTTCTTTTTGCCTTGTTTTTAAAATCGCTTTCAAAACTAATGTTATTTTCAATGGTTTTGCAAAATTATATTAAATGCAATCTTGGAATTTGTCGTCAAATTCTAGGAATTTAAAACAAATTCCTGGAATGCATTAAGGTTTCTTGTTAGGGTTTCAGAGAATCTCTGCAATGAAGCGATATCACAATAAGGAATATGTCAGGACACATTCTGGGAATTGGTCGATGAATTCTGGGAACTCATCTAATCGAATACATTCCTTGCACATGGTCATTCTCAGGTCATTTCGAGGCAGAAAATATTTCACATGGACAAATTCTGAAAGTTCATTTTCTATCTATATAAACCCTCACCTCTCTCTCACCAACTCATTCCATATTTTAACAAAAAATCTCTCGATTCTCTCGCTCCAAAATTCTGTTCTAATACCGCATAAACTTCAATTTTTCTTTAAAACAGTCGATTGTAAGAGATGAATCCAAGTGAAAATGATGTTATTGCTTATTTGTACTATGATGGTAAAAAATTGTAGACTACTTACAGCCTCGACCACCCGGGTCCAAATGCACCACGTAAGATCAAAATTCTTTCGGAAAAGACATACAATCAATATGTATCTCATGTATTCAGAAAGTTCAATTTGTGTCCCGCTATCAATAGAGTTGAATTGTGCTATTGTGACCCTAAATGGGATGTAAACTCATAATAAAAATATTATTACCCGAGTGCCGTTAAGCATGACAAAGATATTCAAGACATGTAGGCAACTGCTTGCATGGACATGAACATGCATCATGCACATGTCATTGTAGAAATACAAAGTGACAATGTCTGTAATCCACAACTAGCTGTTGATTTGTCGGACTTGAATGTAGAACCATGTTATTATGGCAAGGCGCAGTTCGATTTTCCAATGACAATGGCAAAGTTTTTTGCGTTTTCATTGTCTGCACAGCTACACTCCATATTTGAGATAGAAGGTCCCTCTCATAGTGGTGGCTTGCAGAAGAGGTTTGACTTCAGAGAAGATACTATTTTGTCAAATCCCGATGAAAAAGAGGAGGACGTTCAGTTGGACGTGGAGGAAGATGTTGTCTCAGTGGATAGTTTGAACTTCCATAACGAGGATATAGATGTTGAGCCAGATGATGGTGATGACCTAAAGTTGGAAGAGGAGGAACATTTCATCACTAGCAAGGACAACTACCAACAGACCAGGGTAGGACCAGAGACAGAAGGAGTTGGCTAGATGTATGGGTTTTTTTGACAAAGATTGATGTTACAAGAGTGATGTAGACGAACGCCATAAATACCAATGACAAGACAAGGTCTTAAGGTCAAATAAAACCCTGTGGAATGTATGTTGCAAAGAAGCGTGTAGTCGGACCACACCATGCAATTGGAAATTGCGTGCAACTAAAAAATCGATGCATAAGATGTTCGAGATCACAAAGTTTTGTGATGTCCATGTTTGTTTAGGAGAAAGATGCGGGTCTAACTATAGAAATCTTACCTTTAGCTTGGTTAGTTATATGGTATGCTTGCTAAAAAGGCTGATTACAAGGTACGTCTTGTGTAAGCTCCATAAAGGAAAGGCTTAAGGTGGATATAAAGTATGGGAAGGCTTGGCGTGGCCGAAATAATGCAATCGAATTAGTTTATGGCAATTAGGACATGTCTTACCAGCTTTTTCCCCAGTGTGATGGGAAAGAGTTCTAGAACCATTGTAAAGTTCAAGTTTGATGAGGATTTAATGAAGACAGACAGAACCTTCAACTATATGTATTGGGCATTCGGGCTATGCATCACAACATGGAGGCACTACCGATCTGTGGTTTTGGTTGACGAAACATATTTGTAGGGGAAGTACAAGGGCCACTTTCTTGTCGCATTAGCCACAGATGCCAACGACTAGATCTTGCCATTGGCATTTGCCATAATTGATGTTGAGACTGCAAATATTTGGTCATGGTTCCTACGTCAAGTACACAAATGTTTTTTTTTTTTTACAGAAATGACTGAGGTTTGCCTCATATATAACAAGCAAGCAGGAATAGCCACTGTGATCACTAGAATTACATAGGATGGCCAACTTCAAGTGAAACACCACATTTGCTTAAGACATCTAAAAAGCAATATGAAAAAGAAATGGGAAAACCAACATATCAAAGACTTGTGTTGGTGGATTGGAAGGAAAGCTAGGGACGCCAACACAAGGTGGCCATGGACATGATCCTAACTGTTGACCCAAGTCAACAGTTAGATGAGGTGTCCTGACCACAAATAATGTCGAGTGCTTCAGTGGTGTCCTTGTTAGTGACAAGGGCTTACCTATCACTACCCTAGTAACTAAGACTTTTATGAAGTTAAAGGGATACTTTCACAATCGCTTGGTTCATGCGATGCACTTAGAGCATCAGTGTCATCATCTTACAGATAAAGTGAGAGAAAAATATGACAAGTGGAAGACATCATCACATCGACTACGTTTGCTAGCATTAAGACAAGATGTTTGGTACCAGGTAGGGTGACTGTCAAAGCGATACTCCAAATGAACAGGTAGTCAATTGGATCAAAAGAACATGTACGTGTGGTAAATGGATTGCCTATCACATGCCATGCTCTCATGTACAATATGTTGCTCAATTTAGGAATACCAATACATTAGTCATGACAACTCGATAATATATGGTTGAGGTGTACAAAGCCACCTACTCCATAACATTCCAGCCCTTAGGGCATGGATTTTACTAACCTTCAGCACTTAAGTGCATATTGAATCTAAATCTAGCTCAATTGCACAAAAAATGAAGAAAGCTAGAAAGAGGTCGACTTCTCCCAAACAAGATGAATCGGTCAAACCAAGTTGCATGATTAAAAAAGTGTAGCAACAGTTGTAACCCAGGCCACATTGCACTAAATTGCCTTGATAGGCAAAACGCATAGCATGTAATAGTGTCAGCTACAGTTGTTATATAATGTAAATGGTTTTATGTGATAAATTTTATTCAATATGTACATAGTCTTATGCATTCAATTTATGTATTGTTGTGTAATGTAATTTGTTAAAATGACAACTAGTTTAATGTAATTCATGAAATGTTTTTAATTCTTTACATAAATGTCTTTCATATTAACTCCATATATATGACTCAAAAATTGCCATTGTAGAATCTTTCCATCTCAATATATTGTAAACATTAGCAGTGACTTAGATATTATATGCCAAAATTATAGATAAAATATTCACAAAAAGAAATGTGCAATGAAATTAAAGAAGAATAACGACTTAACTATATAACATCCATAAAATCTATAAAATTTAAATATAAAATATATACTAATAAAATAAGATATATCAACCAGGAGTGTAATAGTTTGGCCTTCGTCCCCTATTGACTTGGTAAAGTAAGTGAGTTGAGAAGGTGATTCAGCTCGTTTACATCATGGCTTACCTATCTAATGCTAAAGTTGAGGATGCAACTGAGTATGAGGCAGACGCTGCTCAGTAGCATCATGATCATCCACCAAGTACTAGCTCTTTGAAATAGTCGTACCCGCTAAATCCTCATCTGTGTCATCATGTCCAGCCACTATTTGTCCAATCCTTAGTTGAGGATCCTTCCATTTGCAAAGGACGTGCATAACCACAACTACTTTGGCCCATATAAATACCGCCATAACCATTAAGGCCGTACCATACCCTATGTATGCTGACTGTGAAGGTGGCTACTGAGACTGCATCAACTATGTGGCTATTCAGTGCTGCTACAGTAGCACATCAAATGTGCACGACATGTACTATGAAGGACCTATGCTCATATTGCAAGGAACCATTATGCTCATACTATAAGGAACCCTTATGATGGCCAAAAATTGAACCCAGTGTCGAGTGATGTACCATGATTTTGTGTGTATTTGCATTGTATTGTATATGTGTTTCTGAGGTGTTATGTACTTATGTAGTAGCATTTATGTAGTACTTATGCTAGAGATAAGCTTAAGCAAAGATAATTGTATATAGTTGAGTTTGATAGATAAACGCTACACTAATTGTTTATTTTTGATGATTTAAATGAGTCTTGGGTTGATGTTGAGCTTGCAAGATAATGGGTAATGAAGATAAAGATGTACAGGTCATAGAGAGAAGATAAGAGGCCAAAAGGATGAAGAATGAAGGAAGAAAAGCTCAGCCGAACAACCTAGAGCAAAAGCTAGCCATTCCAAAAAGCAGCAATATGTTGCTGGTTGAGGTTCTCTTTCAGCCGGTCGACCGTCAGGTCCAAAGACTACCCCAGCTGAACTGGTTAACTAATCCCCAATCGACTGATAGTGCACAGATGGCTATAAATAGGGCCCAATTTTCAGCATTTATTACTATTTATTCACACACACTTCATACCCAATTTACACACATACAAAGCCCTAACTAAACCACTTCACACATAGTCTTTCACACACTTTTCCACTTGGATTCAAGTGATTTAGAGGATTTCAAACACTTGGATTTGAGTTTTTCTCAAGGATTTTGTACAAGAATGCTAGGATGGAATATGAGTTTCCTATTTCTCTTTCATCCTAGTTTATGCGATGTTTGAGTAGACTTGTTTAGGGTAATTTAGCTTATATAATGAGTTGATTATATACTCTTATGTTATGTGATTTGATGCTTAATATATATATGCTTTGTTTTTCTTGTTCAATGGCTATTATTCAATACATGTCTAGGTGTTTGATAATATGCCTATATGAGTAGCATATGTATAAATTGATGTCTATTTGCTACTAAACACTTATAATCCATTCTATATTAATGTCCATGTTTGTGTATGGATTGTATGAAATGGGTAATGCTTATATTCATGTCTATGTGTATGTTTGGAAGCCTAGTAGTGAATATGATTTCAATAATGCATACATGTTGGTTCCCAATTGTTTTAAATGGGGTAATCCAAGCATGACATTGTTTGGTAGTTAAATAGGTCTCTATATTTGCGAACACCTTAATATGAAACATGTATGATTGCGCTAATTGACCTAATCCCGCTATAATGACCCTAGAATGACGACGCGTAACTTAGGGCCAGCCTAGATCGAGTCTCCTTTGGCTTTATACCCAACCAATTGGTTTCTGGGTAGGTCTAGTTGACCCTAGCAACACTAGGTCTTGACTTTAAACCCAACCAATGGTTTAAGTGCTAGGTAGGTTCATTCTAGATCATCTAGGAAGCTAGTTAGTCAATCCAAAGGCCCACGCCATGACTTTAGGAGGCACCACCTAAGGACAGACCCATACCGAGTCTTACGAAGAAATTAGTTAACTAGTTAGTAAACTAGCTTAGAGCAACCTAGAGTTAAGCCATCCCTCATAATGCCATAGCATTTGAGTCTCGAATCACCCATAGGCACACAAAAGTCACCCTAACCCATTCCAATTACTAGTTGTCTCTAGCTTAGTTTGTTTTTTCCATTTTCAATTCCCATTTTGTTACAGTGTAGTTTGCTTTCCTTTAATTTGAGCTCCCATTAAATCCAAAAATCCCAAAAAGATGGTTAGTTTAGGTCTTTTTTTAGGCATTTTCTAGGATACACACATAGGATCCATTCCACGATTCGCCTCCTTGAGGATTCGACACCTGCATTCATACACACTATACTACATGGATTTATGTGCTTGCGGGTCTTTAGGCTTGTGCTCGCTTGGAATGACAACAAGTTCTTGGCGCCGTTACTGGGGATGCATGGTTTGTTTGTGTTCTTTACTTGTGTGTTTTAGTAGTCGCTTGCTTTGTTTGTTTTTCTTGTTTTATCTTGTTAATTTGTTTAGTACTTTCTTATCTTTCTTTTTTTTTTAGTTAGCTTGCTTTAGTAGTTATTTATCTTACTTTGCTTTAAGTTCCTTTGATCTCTTGTGTTTGCTTTTATTACCTAGCATAGTTTGTTTGTTTAGCTTTCTTAGTTTGCTTTTGCTTTTTGTTTTTAGTAGACCTTTTAGGATTATGGCTTTGTTACTTAGATTTAGGAAATTTTGAAGTTTCAAGGGTTAAAGTGGCTTAGGCGATCACTTAGGAATCCCCTAATTCTATTTAATCTAGAACTCGATAAGATTGCATATCACTTTAGGAATTTAGGTGAGCCTCTAGAAGAGATGTCCGATCCCAATAATTCTTCTATTCTTTATCTAATTCCCCATATGGATCCCATTCCACCGTAAGATCAACATGGGCAACCTCAAGCCCAAGATCATTTTAGGCAAGAGCCTCTTAGGCCGGACCCACCATAGATGATAAGCCCTCGCTTAGGCAATTTTTCCTCCCAAATGCATTCAAGCCTAACTTGGCTATCCATGCTTCTGGGTTGGGGGAAGCTAATTTCGAGACCAAGCCTAGTATGTTGGTCATGCTCTTTTCCTTTTATGGGAGGAGCAATGAGAGTCCCTTGGACCATATCACGGACTTCATAGAAATGAGTTCTACCCTTCATTTCCCCAATGTTTCTCAAGAAGTCATTCATCTCAAGTTCCTATTTTCCCTTAAGGATAAGGCTAGGTCATGGTATCATTCTTCACCTAGTGGTTGCATTACATCTTGGGATGAGCTTCAATCTAGGTTTCACAAAAAATTCTTTGCCATGGCCAAGACGACTGACCTTAAGACTTCTATTATGACTTTCTCCTAACACGATCTAGAGACATTTCATGAGGCTTGGAAGAGGTTCAATGAACTTCTTAGGCACTGTCAACACCATGGGTATGATGTTAATGACCCTCTTTAGTATTTCTTTAGAGGCTTGAATAAACAAAATAGAATATGGTTAATGTCGTCTTCGGTGTTGGATTCTATAATTTGAGATCAAGTGAAGCATGGGTGAAAATGGATTTGTTGGCTGAGTAATCTTTCCAAAACACCATTATGGATAGGTCTAGCATGGAGCGAATAGAAGAGGTGTTCATGAGGTAGGAGTTTTTTTTTTATCTTTCCGCTAAGGTAGAGGCATTGACGAACAAGCTAGATCAATTCATCTCTTTAACTCTTTCCTTCCAAAGTTGTAAAGCTTGTTCTATAGGTTCGTCCTCTACCCCGTTAGTAGTTGAAGTGTGTGCTTTGTGTTCTAAGTCATCTCATAAGACCATAGCTTGCCCTTTAGCATCCCAATTTCCTAATTTCATGTAGGAGCAAGTTTTTGCTAGTCAAGGTTATTCACTGAGTATAATCCATACTCAAACACTTACAATCCGGGTTGAAGAGACAACCCTAAGTTTTCTTGGAGACAAAGTCAGCATGAGTCTCTTTATTCCTAGCCCCAGGTTTCATTCCAATAGAGACCCCATCCTACTAATCCCCCAAGGTTCTACAATATAAATCAAGCTAGGCTTTCTATTGTTCCTTAGTATCAAGCACTCCTTGCACCACTCGTCCGAGCACTTCCTATGCAGTTTGTACCTGTCCCTTAGTCCTATAATGATGAGAAGATAGATCTCCTTATATAGATGTTCCAGAGGCAGCAGCAGTAGTTGGATAGTCTTCAGGCTAAGGTAGATGGTCAGTCAAGATAGTATCTTGTCTAGGTAAGTACTAAAGACCATGGGAAGTTGTTTTCTCAGGTGGAAGTAAACCCTAGAGTCTAGCCCTATTCCTTTATCGACACCATTTATCCCTTTCAAACATTGGCTAAGGTTGTCACCACTCTTACGATCGGCAGGATGGTGGATAATAGGATAGGAGTTGAATATGTAGTGCCTGCATCTAGTGGTTCTCCCAAGTCTAGGGAGCTCGATTGTAGCCCTATTAAGAGAGATCATAAAGAAAGTCCTGCGGAGAGAGTAACGCCTATGAGAGACCATGGTGAGAGTAGTAGTTCCTGTCCATACAGGGAGGGAAATGAGCCCATTGTAAATTCCCACGAGTTTAGAGATGTTGCACCTAGAGTTCATTTCCATCTGCCATTGAAAGGCCATCACCTAGTGAGACACTAGGTTTTCAAAGTCTTAAAGCATTTTAAAGGTCTTAAGGTCAATATTCCTTTGATATATGCAGTATGTTCTATCCCCTTCTATTCTAAGTTCTTTAAAGATGTTTGCACGAGGAAATGTAGAGCCTCAACCATGCCAAAGAAGGTGAAACTCACTGAGAAGGTCAGTAGCATTTGTACATCAAGCCTTTCACTTAAGTTGAGTGACCTTGGAGCTTTCAACATTCCTTGTAGGATCAGAGAGCCCCAGATTGATCACACTTTGCTACATTTAGGGTCTAGTATAAACCTCACTCCTTAGTTTATCAGCAGCTAGATCTAGGAGACTGGTTACCCATGCACGTTACCTCTCAGCTAGCTGATAGGTCTGAGAGGAGACCTAGAGGTGTAGTAGAAGATGTGCTGGTTCAAGTAGGAGAGTTTGTGTATCTTGTAGACTTTATAGTGCTAGATATGAATTTAGGTCACAATTCTAGGCAATTTACACTCGTCTTCTTAGTTTGCACCTTCTTGGCCACAGTCGATGTCATCATTCATTGTAGGTCAAGGTTGTTGAAGATAAAGTTTAGGAACTTGAGGTCTACTATGAAGGTTGCAAAATCAGTGAATAAAACAAGTTTAGGGGGAAAAGATGAGGAAAAGTGCTTTAGAGTTGATATCATTGATTTATGTGTTGAGGACTTTATAGAGAAGACCATAACTAACAACGAAGATTTGAGGAAATTTGAGCATTTGTTATCTCGCTTTGATTTAGAGACCTTACAGTAGAAACTTGCATCTTCCACCTTCTTAGTTGAGGATTCCACAAATGAGAAGTTGCTTGAGGTTATTCCTTCTACTCTTGATTGTAGTGTTGTCTATGATGATAATGTTGAGGTTAAGTCTCCCTTGGTTTGGCCTAGTTTGTCTTTAAAGCTTAAACCCCTTCTTGAGCATTTGAAATATGCATTCTTAGGCCCTAATGAGACCCTTTCGGTTATCATAGCTTCCATGCTATCTAGTGAGCATGAGGATCGTCTCTAGGGAGTTCTTAGGAAACATAAGAAGGCAATAGGGTAGAGAATAAGAGACTTAAGAGGCAAAGACCTTTCAGTTCGTATGCATCAAATTCACCTTGAGGATGAAGTTGTTTCTTCTAGGGAGATGCAAAGGAGACTAAACCCCTACATGAGTGAAGTGGTTAAGACTGAGATCATTAAGCTTTTCGATGCAGGCATTATCTATCCTATATTTGATAATAAGTGGGTTAGTTCAGTTCAAGTTGTCTCTAAGAAGTCAGGGATCACTGTTGTAGAAAATGAAAGAGGAGAGCTTATCCTTACACGCACTCTTACGGGTTAGAGAATCTGTATTGATTATAGGAAGCTCAACTAGAGAACTTGAAAGGATCATTTCCCGTTGCCTTTTCTAAACTAGATCTTAGATAGAGTAGCCAGGCATAGCTACTATTTTTTTCTAGATAGATATCCCGGATATAATTAGATCCTGTGTTCCTTAAGGATCAGGAAAAGACCACTTTTACTTGTCCCTATGGCACTTTTTCCTATTAGAGAATACCTTTCGGTCTCTGTAATGCGCCAGTAATGTTTCAGAGGTGCATGATAGCCATTTTTAGCAATATGATTGAAAAGCACTTAGAGATATTCATGGATGATTTCTCAGTCTTTAGTGATGGCTTTGATGAGTGACTTAGTCACCTCTCTTTAGTCTTAGAACATTATGTGTAGGAGAATCTAGTGTTGAGTTGGGAGAAGTCCCACTTAATGGTATAGTGGGGAATCGTCTTGGGATATATGATGTCTTCTAGTGGTATTCAAGTTGACCAGACAAAGGTAGAACTTATTGAGAAGTTGCTTGTCCCTAAGTGTGTTAAGGATGTTAGATCTTTTCTAGGGCATGCAAGGTTCTACTGTAGATTCATTAAGGATTTTAGCCACATAGTGCGTTTCTTGTCTAGGCTCACAACATGGGCCAACTTATCCTTCCTTTGACCTAAAACAACTCTTATTGCATAGTCGAATGCATCACACATAACCTTAGTTGGATAATCGGGGATGTAGACAATAAGGATTTAAGCCTAGTGAAAGCCCTAACACACTCACCATCAAAGTCAAAAGCGACATCGTGTGCTAGGAGCCTAGACAAGGAACGTGCAATGGCCGTGGAATGTGACTAAAATCTTTAATGAATCTACGGTAGAATCCTGCAAGTCCTAGAAAAGATCTAACATCCTTGACATGCTTAGGA
This sequence comes from Cordia subcordata, assembly GCA_028554755.1. Lineage (NCBI taxonomy): Eukaryota > Viridiplantae > Streptophyta > Magnoliopsida > Boraginales > Cordiaceae > Cordia > Cordia subcordata. Next base: position 15,183,931 of record JAPTOF010000008.1, read on the forward strand.
ACAGGCAATTTCTCAGTCGATTCTACCTTAGCTGGGTCAACTTGAATACCACTAGATGAAACTACATGACCAAACACTTTCTCTCGTTGCACCATGAAATAAGAATTCTCACAATTCAACACTAGATTCTTCTCCACACATCGGTCCAAGACTAAAGAAAGGTGACTCAAGCACTCATAAAAAATATCACCAAAGACTGAGAAATCATCCGTAAATATCTCTAACTGCCTCTCAATCATGTCACTAAAAATGGCCATCATACATCTTTGAAATGTCGCTGGGGTATTACATAGACTGAAGGGCATTCTCCTATAGGCAAAAGTGTCATAGGGACAATTAAAGTTGGTCTTCTCCTAGTCCTCGGAAAACACAGGGATCTGATTATAACCTGAATATCCATATAGAAAACAATAATAGCTATGCCATGCTACTCTATCTAAGATCTGGTCTAGAAAAGGCAATGGGAAATGATCCTTCCTAGTTTTGGAGTTGAGCTTCTTATAATCAATGCAAACTCTTCACCTTGTGGAAGTACGTGTAGGGATAAGCTCTCCTCTCTCATTCTCCATAACCGTGATCTCGGACTTCTTAGGGACAACTTGGACTGAGCTAACCCACTCACTATGGGAGTTCGGATAAATGATGCCTGTATCTAAAAGTTTAATGATCTCTTTCTTAACTACTTTGCTCATGTGTGGGTTGAGCCTCTTTTGCATCTCCCTAGAAGGAATGGCTTCATCCTCAAGGTGAATACGATGCATGCAAACCGAAGGGTCTATACCTCTCAAATCATCAATTTTCCACCCTATAGCCTTTTTATGTTTCTTAAGAACCTTTAAGAGACACTCCTTATGCTCACTAGAAAGATCGGAAGCTATGATGACCAGAAGGGTCTCACTAGGGCCTAGGAATGCATACTTCAAATGATCCAGAAGGGGTTTGAGCTCTAAATAAGGGCTAGGCTTAACCAAGAGGGACTCAACCTCAACATCATCAATGGTAACATCACTAGAGTCAAGACTAGAAGGATTAACCTCAAGTGACTTATCAATCAAGGAACTCTCAACTATGGAGGTAAAGGCTATAAACTTCTGCTCTAAGATGTCTAAATCAAAGCTAGTCAACAATTCCTCAAATTTCCTCAATTCTTCTCCATTGGTCATAGTCTTCTCTGCAAAGTCCTCGACACAAGAATCAATCACATCAACCCTAAAGCAGTCTTCTCTATCCTCTTCTCTTATACTAGCTCTATTCACCGTCTCAGCAACCTTCATAATGGATCTTAAATTCCCAAATTTCATCTCTAATAATTCTGACCTACAATGGATAATGGCATTTGCAGTGGCAAGGAAGGGGCGATCTCGAAGAATGAGTGTAGAATGTCTAGAGTGATATCTCGACTCTATATCTAACACTATAAATTCAACAGGATACACAAACTCACCTACCTGGACCATAACATCCTCTATCACACCCTTAAGTCTACGCTCGGACCTATCAGCTAGCTGAAGAGTAACATGTGTAAGAGACAACTCACCTAGACTTAGCTACTGATAGACGGAGTAGGAAATGAGATTCACACTAGATCCTAAATCTAACAATGCGTGATCAATCTGGGTCTCACGGATCCTACAAGGAATAGTGAAGGCTCTACAATCACTTATCTTGGGCGGAAGGCCCAAAGTGCAAATACTACTCACCTTCTTAGGAATGTTCGATGACCTATGTTTCCTTGTACAAAGATCCTTAAAGAACTTAGAATAAGAGGGGATGGAAAGGATCGCATCTGTCAAAGGAAGATTGATCTTAAGGTCTTTAAGATGCTCTAAAACCATGAAAAACTTGGAATCCTCACTAGGTGTAGGCTTCTCTAAGGTGGATGGAAAGGGAACTCTAGGCTCAACACCTCTAGACACATGGGAATCATGGGTTCCTTTCCCTCCCGATGTGAGCGGGAAGTACTACTCTCTCCATGGTCTCTAATGGGCTCATCTCTCTCAACAGGACTTGATGTGTTGGTTTCATGTGTGATTTGCATTATAGTTATATATCTATTTTATGGTGTTTTGTGATCTATAAGGTGTATTAGTATAGCATTTATATTATACTTGAGCATATTAAGCTTTAGGTGTCTATAGTCGAGCTTAAAGCACAAATGCTACACTAAAGTACACTTATCTTATATTCTAGGTGAGTTTGAGGAATGTCTTGAGCTGAACAAAGATGGAGATGGCTTAGGAAAGTATTGAAGAAGATTTTGAAGATGAAACGTGGAAGAAAATCATGTTGGGAAGCTTCTAGACAAAGATCAAAGCAACCGAAAGGAAAATGGAGCTAAAACGAAGCCAAAAGAGAGCAAATAGGCACTATCGGAGCACTAGCTTCAGAGTACCGGTGCACCAGCTCACTATTTGTCAAAAACAGAGAGCAATCTTCTACTACCGAAATAGAGGCCCTTTGGTACCAGTGCTTCGGTTAAGTGTTCCGGTAGTTGCAGAAATTGGCTATATAAGCTCGCTTTTGGCCATTTTAAAAGACAATTAAGTCATATTCTTTCACACCTATCTCCCAAACCCTAATTCCTCTTTCACCAACCTCTAACGCATACATACACTCACACACTTTTCACCTAGTTTTAAGCTCATTTGGAGGGATTCAAACACTTAGATCAAAGACTACTTAAGGATTTTGTACAAGAATTGCTAGGATGGAAGGGGAGTTTTCTATTCTCTCTTTCATCCTCTATTATATTATGTTATTTGTTTAGGGTGATGACACTTGTGTAATGGGTTGATTCTATGCTTCAATATTATGGGATTTAATGGCTTAATGTATATACATATGCTATGTTCTTCTTATGTCAATGGCTATTGCTTAATACATATATAGGTGTTTGATGATATGCCTATAAGAGTTGCATAGGTATAAATTGAAGTCTATTTGCTATTAAACACCTCTAATCCATTCTATAATCATGTCTATGTGTTTATGTGTGGATCTTATGAATTAGGTATTGCTTGTTTTCATGTCCATGTGTATGTTTTCATGCCTAGTAGTAAACTTGACCTCAATATTGCATACATGTTGGTTCAAAAGTGCCTCTAATGGTGTAATCCTAGCATGATGATGTTTGGTAGTCGAATATGTCTTTTTATTCATGAACACCTTGGCTTAGAATATGTATGAATGTGTTAATAGGTTAAATCTCACTATTGTGACCCTAGAATGACGAAGCATAATTAAAGGCTAGTCTAAATTGAGTCTTCTTTGGCTTTAAATCTAGCCAATAGGTTTCTAGATAGATTTAGTCGACTCTAGCGGCATTAGATCTTGGCTTTAAATCCAACCAATTATTTAGATACTTGGGTAGGTATGCTCTAGATTACCTAGGAAGCTAGTTAGTCACTCTTAAGGCCCTAGGTCATAAGGACGATGCTGTAGCTCTAGGAAACGCCGCCTAGAAACGGATCCCCACCGAGTCCTAGGGAGAAATTAGGATATTAACTAAACAATCTAGTAAAAAAGTAATTGATGATTAAGCCATTCCATGTAATCCCATAGTATTGGAATCTATGATCACCCATTAATAAGCATATGTCACCCTAATCCTTTTCATTTGTTGGTTCTCTCTAGATAGCTTGTCTTTAAACTTTTCATTTCCATAGTTTAGTTTAAGTTGTTTTAGTTAGAGCTCCTAACCATCCAAAATCCAAAATCCCAAAAATAGTCAGTTTAAGTTTCCTTTTTGGTATTCTCTAGAACATACACGTAGAATCCATCTCACAACATAACTCCCTGTAGTTCGACACCCGTTCTCGCACACACTACACTGCATCGGTTCGTGTGCTTGCGGGTATTTAAAGCTTGCACTCAAGAGACATATTATCAAGTTTGTGGTGCTGTTGTCGAGGAGGCAACAATTGTTTGGTTTCTTAGTTTTTGTGTGTCTTAGCTCGTTACATGTATTTTATCTTTTCTTTTCATGTTTTCTTTATTTTGATTAATAAAAAAAATTCAAAAAAAAAAGTTGATGACCATTGTGAAGAGGTTTACTTGTGTTAATTAGTCATGAATGATCCTAATGCATCATGGTGGTCACTTGTATCCTTTTCCCCACCACCCAAATGTGTTCCTATTGCTTGTCACGTGTGTGGAAGTTATGAGCATCAAACTTTCTATTGACCCTATGATAATCTCCAATCGGATTGTATATGCAATCATTGCGGAAGCCATGATCATTTTTCTACTGTTTATTTTACCCTCTGCTGGCGTTCCCGATTGCATACAACGTCCAACGCCTCTAGCAATCATATGCCTATGCATGCATTCACATCTAGTTATTACAATTCTAGGGAGCAACAACATGCATATTTATATCTCTTCATATTTTCCACCTTATTGCTTTTAAAATCTATCTCCCGCACCATCATTTCCTACTTACCCTTCTCCCGAGTACTATAATGGTTGTGCCTATAGTGATCCCAATCAAGATGTTTCCCATTTCTACTCGGTTGACCCTTCTTCCTTTAGGTCTTCTTCTTAAGAGGAAACACTTGACTATCTCCTATCCCTCATCCAATCTAATGAAGAACAACTAAATAGTTTGAAGCGAGACACTAAGTCTTTAGGTGTATCCTTGGAAAGAGTGGTTGAGAGTGTGCAGCTTATGAGCGAGAATGTTGAGATAACTTTAGAATGAGTTGAAGAGATAGGAGAGGGACTTAGAGATGAGAGAAATAGTGGCAAAAAAGATGATGTTTTGGAGAGACGATTAGAAAATGAGGTCGATAGAGAGATTGCATCTTGTAGTGAGAATGAGGATGAGCTTAATGATAATTTGGTTCTTGATCATTCTTATGAATATGTTTTAGAGGAAATAGTACCCTATCCTCCTAAGATTTCAACATCTTCCATTGAGTCACATGAGCCATTTCTTTTTCCTCATCCCACACATTCCGCACACTTGGAGGTTGAGTCTTATGATCATAGCACTCATTTGTATTTCGAGTCTACATTTAGGGAGTCTAGGGTACACACCTCCCTTGAGCATTCACACATCCATGACCCGAAAACCTCTGAGTCCCCATTGTCCCCTCTATGTGATGAATATATTATTGAATTTAAAGAGACTTTAGCTAGTGAAGGTTTAAAGTCATCCATTGGGGAAAAGAAGACATCAATTTTGGAGGTTTTAAATGATAAGTTTCTTCGAGTTAAGAATCATGATGTCAAAGAGAACAGCAACTCTAAGAAGACACATAAGAAAGAAATTGGTGTGCTTGAAAGAATGATCTATGGGTCTCTTTGGATGTTTGATGATTCATTGATGGAAATAGAGCCCATTAAGATCAAATCTACCCCTTATGAGGAGTTAGAGTGACCTAAGCTTGAACATGTTATATCTTGTGGAGAGGAAAAGTGTAGTACTTAATCATCCCTTACCCTTGCCCTTCCTTCTTTGAGAGTCGTTCCAACCCCCTTTTCCCATTTCGTTGAGTCTCCATCTTTGGAGCTCATGTTTTTTGCCTTCATGCATAGAACATTTTCATCTAGGGTTAGAAAGCACATTTCCCATGTTACATGCATTAGACCTATCTTTGACCCATGAGGAGGGTGTGTTGCTAGCTCTTGATTATGAAAAGAAGGCCATGGAGTGGTTAGTTAAAGAGCAAGCAGGGCATGATCTTTCACGTTTATTCATGACACCTTCCACACTTGCGCACACATTCTTATTTGATGTTTCAGGGTGGGATCTTGAAAAGGGGTACGTTGTGCATTCATTACCTCATCATATAGTGCATGACCCTTTTCCTTCTACTGCTTGTGCTTGGTTGAATATCCAGTAATTTATGCCTCGTAATTTTAAACATGTATTGCTCTAACACTAGCACACAGCTGGAGGCGTTAAATCCAGCGCTACTAGGAGGCACCCTAGACATGTGTATACTTTTCTTGTTTTCCTTGTCTTTTACTTTTTTTCATTTTTCTTGTTTCTACTTATTATACTTGCTTTCTTGTTTACTTTCCTTGATTTCCATTTTTCTTTTTGTTTGCTTTCTTTTTCACCCTCTCAAGTGTTGATCCTTACTTCTATTATTTCCTATTCTTCATACACCTTGTTTATCATTTGATGATGCCAATGCAAGCTCGCATGGCATATGCTACTAATCGTGTGCTTTGAGTATTTGTGATTTGTTGAGAAACAGGGTTAGTAGACAAATTATTGATCATTGGCATCGAAAAGCTTCAAAAGGAACACAAGGTTGTATCTATCCTTTCTCCATTTGTTCCCTTTTATCTTCCCCGTCCCCACCACCCTTACTTGTTTTGTGTTGCCTATTTACTTGTTGAGTAGTATTGTTCTATTTGCTTGAAGACAAGCAAAGTTTAGGTTTAGGGGTGTGGGAGTTTGCTTTTCTTGTTTTATGCTTTGTGTAGGGTAACTATGCATTATGTGGTTAAAATGGTGAAAATTTTTTGATTTTGATGCGCATAGATTTGGTTATTTCTTGGTCAATCATTATGTTGGCTTTTGTGATTGATTCAATTGATTGGTGAATATGAGTTGCATTATGGGGAATGAATAGAGTGAATTGAAAACTGAGTTTTAGAGGGGATGCCCTTGAAAGTTGTGGGGAGTGAGGACCTTTAAGAATGCCCTTTGTAGCCACCCCATAGCTTGGTAGGAAAAAGTGTCAAAAAAGGTTGTTGATATGAGTGTCTCTTTCTTGATTGGTTCTTTTTGATGTGCCAAAACCTTTCTTTTTCTTTTCTTTTATTTTTATGTGAATGCAATGCAAAGCATGAAAAATTCAAAAAAATTCAAAAAGGCAAAAAGGTGCAAAAATATCCAAGAAAATGAAAAAGAAAAAAAGCCAATGGCACTAAAAAGTTTTATGAATAAGTGACCCAATGTCAACTTAGCACAAGTTATCTTATATGTAGATATGTGAATAAGGCTTTTTATAAACCATTGTGTGTGTATATTTTCTCTCTTCTTATCTTTGAGGTTTTGTATATGTTGGGGAAGCCATGTTAGTTGAGGGGGGCACGAAATATCAACATCCTGAGTGCATGCATTAGAATCCTAGGCTTGTGGTGGTTTGGTTACTCAGGAATTTCCCACGAGGTTCGAGGCCCTTTATGAGTAGAGAGAGGATCCAAAGAGACTTGAGGATCTCTCTACAATAGGAATGCCCCCTTTATGCTTCTTAAGCTAACCGTGATAGTGAGTCAATTCCTTAGGAAACCCTTTATATTGACTTTAGAGACAAACTTAGATTTGGGCTTGCTTGAGGACAAGCAAGGAGAAGCTTTGGGAGTATTGATGTGTTGGCTTCGCGTGTGATTTTGCATTATATTTCTATATCTATTTTGAGGTGTTTTGTGTTCTATAAGGTGTATTAGTATAGCATTTATATTATACTTGAGCATATTAAGCTTTAGGTGTCTATAGTCGTGCTCAAAGCATAAATGCTACACTAAAGTACACTTATCTTACGTTCAAGGTGAGTTTGAGGAATGTTTTGAGATGAACAAAGATAGAGATGGCTTGGGCAAGTATTGAAGAAGATTTTGAAGATGAAACGTGGAAAAAATCATGTTGGGAAGCTTCCGGACAAAGACCAAAGCAACCGGAAGCAAAACGGAGCTAAAACGAGGCCAAAAGAGAGCAAATAGGCATTACCAGAGCACTTGCTTCAAAGTACCAGTGTACTGGCTCATTATTCAGCCAAAAATCGAAAGCAAGCTTCTACTATCGGAATAGAGGCCCCTTGGTACCGATGCTCCGGTTAAGTGTTCCGATAGTTGTATAAATTGGCTATATAAGCTCGTTTTTGGCCATTTTAAAAGACAATTAGGTCATATTCTTTCACACCGATCTCCCGAACCCTAATTCCTCTTTCACCAACCTCCAACACACACACACTCACACACTTTTCACCTAGTTTTAAGCTCATTTGGAAGGATTCAAACAGTTGGATCAAAGGCTACTTAAGGATTTTGTACAAGAATTGCTAGGATTGAAGGGGACTTTTCTATTCTCTCTTTCATCCTTTATTATATTATGTTTGAGTAGATTTGTTTAGGGTGATGACACTTGTGTAATGGGTTGATTCTATGCTTCAATATTATTAGATTCAATGGCTTAATGTATATACATATGCTTTGTTCTTCTTGTTTTAATGGCTATTACTCAATACATGTATAGGTGTTTGATAATATGCCTATGAGAGTTGCATATGTATAAATTGAAGTCTATTTGCTATTAAACACCTTTAATCCATTCTATAATCATGTCTATGTGTTTATGTGTGGATCTTATGAAGTGCGTATTACTTATATTCATGTCCATGTGTATATTTGCATGCATAGTAGTGAACATGATCTCAATATTGCATACATGTTGGTTCAAAAGTGTCTCTAAGGGTGTAATCTAAGCATGATGATGTTTGGTAGTCGAATAGGTCCTTTTATTCGCAAACACCTTGGCTTAGAACATGTATGAATGCATTAGTAGGTCAAATCTCACTATTGTGACCCTAGAATGACGAAGCATAATTAAAGGCTAGTCTAAATCAAGTCTTCTTTGGCTTTAAATCCAGGGAATAGGTTTCCGGGTAGATTTAGTCGACTCTAGTAACACTAGGTCTTGGCTTTAAATCCAGCCAATTATTTAGGTACTAGAGTAGGTATGCTCTAGGTCATCTAGGAAGCTAGTTAGTCACTCTTAAGGCCCTAGGTCATAAGAACCAAGCCGTAACTCTAGGAGGCACCGCCTAAGGACAGACCCGCATCGAGTCCTAGGGAGAAATTAAGATATTAACTAAGCAACCTAGTAAAAGAGCAATTGATGATTAAGCCATTCCATGTAATCCCATAGTATTGGAATCTAGGATCACCCATTAACAAGTAGATGTCACCCTAATCCTTTCTATTTATTGGTTATCTCTAGGTAGCTTGTCTTTAAACTTTCCATTTCCATAGTTTAGTTTAAGTTGTTTTAGTCAGAGCTCCCAACCATCTAAAATCCAAAATCCCAAAATAGTCAGTTTAAGTTTCCTTTTTGGTATTCTCTAGAACACGTAGAATCCATCCCACAATATAGCCTCCCTGTGGTTTGACACCTGTTCTTGCACACACTACACTACACCGATCCGTGGGCTTGCGGGTCTTTGGAGCTTGCACTTAAGAGACGTACTATCAGGACCCTCTCTAGAATTTGCCTCAACCAGGCTACTCTGTGGTGCTCTAGACTCGGAAGGACCACTAGGTGCAGGCACTGAAAAGTCAACTCCTACCCCATTATCCACTACCTTACCACTCCTAAGAGTGGTGACATCCTTAGCCTGGGCTTGAAGGGGATAAGTGGTATCAGTGGAGGAATAGGACTGGACTCTAAGGTTCACCTTTGGCTGAGAAGGCAATTTCCTAGGGTTTCTAGTGCTCAACTGACTGGCAATCTGTCCTCACTATTCCTCAAATCTTGCCATTTGCTGCTTATTTTCTGCCAATTCCTGTTGCTGGTTTTGAATGAACTGCATTATCTTCATCATGTCATTACTAGTAGGTTGGCTACTAGAGGGAACAGGTAAAGCCTAAGGTTGAGGAGCACTAGTGAGACGGGGCTGATTAAAATGATAGAAACCTGAGGGATATTGAGGACAGGGTCGCTGCTGAGGTGGAACCTGAGGATGTGCACTAAACTCATGTTGACCTTGTCTCCAAGAAAATTTTGGGCCCTTCAACCCGGGTTATATGTGTTTGAGTACGGGTTGTGCTCACGAGAATAAGCTTAAGTAGCATACACTTGCTTTTTCATGAATTTGGGAAATTGGGATGCTAAAGGGCAAGCTATGGTCTCATGAGATGACTAGAACACAATTTACAAACCTCAACGACTAAAGAGGTAGAGGAAGAACCTATAGAACTAGTCCTATGACCTTGGGATGAAAGAGACAAAGAAATGAATTGATCTAACTTATTCGTCAAAGCCTCAACCTTAGCAGGTAAATCTAAAAAAACTCCAACCTCACTAACACTTCTCTTGTTGCCTCCTCAACTAGACCTTTCCATGGCAAAATTTTGAAAAGAATTTTCAGCCATCAACTTTATTTTCTCCTATGCCTCAATCGGTCTCAAAAGATAAAAGCCAGCACCGGAAGCGGCATTGATTATCGTCCTATTTTGTTCATTTAAGCCTTGAAAAAAGTATTGCATTAGGTCATGATTGCCATACCCGTGGTATGGACATTGTCTAAGAAGATCCTTGAACCTCTCCCAAGCCTCATGAAAGGATTCTAGATCATGTTGGGAGAAGGTCATAATGGCGGTCCTAAGGTTGGTCGTCTTGGCCATGGGATAAAATTTTTGAAAGAACTTAGATTGAAGCTCAGCCTATGTAGTAATGCAACCATTAGGTAAGGAATGCAACCAAGCCTTAGCCTTGTCCTTAAGAGAGAAAGGAAACAATCTTAGATGCATGACCTCTTGGGAGACATTGAGGACATGGAGAGTGGAACTCATCTCAACAAAATCAGTGATATGATCTATAGGACTCTCATTGCTTCACTCGTAAAAGGAAGGAAGAATGGCGAACATATTAGGCTTAATCTCAAAGTTCGTCTCCCTCAACCCCGAAATTTGAATAGCCAAATTAGGCTCAAAGGCTTTAAGGAGAAAGAATTACCTAAGAATGGGTTCTTCATCTATAGGTGGGTCCGGTCTATGGGGCTTTTGTCTAAAATGATCTTGGGCTTGATGCCCATGGTGATAATGAGGTGGAATGGGATTCATTAGGGGAATGGGAGGATTAGAAGGGTGATTGGGATCGGCCATCTCCTTAAGAAGATCTAGTAAATTCCTTAAATGTCTTGCAATTCTATCGGGTTGAGATTAAAAGAAACTAGGGGATTTCTAAGGGATCTCCTACGAAGCATGCATAAACTATCTTAACTTCGGCCACTTCAACCCCCGAAAACTTCAACAATCCTAAAACTACAAATAAGCCACAATCCTAGAAAGTCTACTAAAAACAAAAACAAAAGCTGAAATAGATAAATAAGAACTAAAGCAAGATAATATGAACAATAAACAAGATAAGCAAAAACTAAACAAACTATAATGGAAAATCAAGAAAACAAGAAAACAAGAAAAGCAACTACCAAAACACACAAAGAAAGAATGCAAACCACCGTGCCTCCCCAGCAACAGCGCTAAGAACTTGACGTATGTCTCTCGAGTGCAAGCTCTAAAAACCTGCAAGTGTACGGATCGTTGCAGTGTAGTGTGTGCGAGAACAGGTGTCGTACCACAAGGAGGCTATTGATGTCGCTATTTGAGCACAAGCCTAAATAGCTCGCAAGTGCATGGGACGTGTGTAGTGCAGTGTGTGCAAGTGCGGGGTCGAATCCACAGAGAGGCTACCTTAGTTTAGTCTCTATGTGCTCGGGTGCCCTAAACTAGCTACGTGCGTGTGTTTACTTACTTTAGGATGGAAGAGAGCTCGGAAAAAGGAAAATAAAAAAACTAATCTATGGAGGAACTTAAGGGAACCAAACTAAGGAAGGAAACACTAATAAAGAAGAAGGGGACCTAGGGCGATTGCATTGCAACAAGACTTAGGCTATGATAACAGATGATGTCTATCTAAGGCTCGGGACTTCTATTGCCGTTGTGTTGATCGGGGGCTCTCTTAACCAATACTAGTGGTTCAACCCGTTAGCTGGATTTAAAGCAAAGGGCCAATCCTTCCTAGCCTACGCAATTCGTGCTTAGAACTTATCCTCTTGGCTGGATTTAAGGCCCAAGGACTAGCACCTAAACACTACGTGACATTAAAGCTCAATTAACCAACACTAACGTGGGTAAGGGATACTCTAGTCTAGGTTAACTTATCCACTTGGCTGGATTTAAAGCCAAGGACTAGCACCTAAACTCGACTAAGCATAGCATGTAACCTATTAGCTGGATTTAAAGCTAAAGCCTACTCTACTAAGCAAAGCCACGAGATTAAGCACAATCACATCACCCATATAAGTAGATAAGAGCATTTGAAGCATAAATAACACATGCATATTCACTTAGACATTTTAACAAACACATAGACATGTTTGATTTCCAATACATAGACATATTGAATCATGCCATAAATTTATGTAAATAAACATGTATTAAGAGCCAAAGATCTACACAAATCCATTATTCAAAGCCCTAATCTAATATACAACAACAATCAACCCTAAATCTAGCCTAATCTAGCAACATATTTACAAGAAATAGAGAAAGAACAAGAAGAACTTCCCTAAATTCTTGCATCCAAATCCGTACAAATCCTTCAAATCTTTGTTTAATGCTTCAATCCTAGCTTGGTGTGGGGTTTAGATGGTGGTTTAGGGTGTTTTGTGTATTGGGTCGAGGTTAGGGTTTATTAAGATTTAAGAATAAAAGTTCCTCTCCCAAAAATGAGTTGAAACGAGCTTTTTAAGGATTTCTTCCGCGCACAGCCGATCGACCTAGCCGGTCGACCGGCTCCTCTTTCTTGCTCGACTGGCTTCAATCATAATGCTCTCTGGACTGGCCGGTCGACCGGCTCTTCTTCTAAGTCGACCGGCTGGATTAGAAAGCTCTCTTCTTTATTTCTTTTCTTTCGGTCTTCATCCGTTAGCTCATTTCTTCCTCGCATAAGCTTAAACCCTTCCAAAACACTCCTAAAACATGGAATATAACACTTAGTATAGTATTTATGCACCTAAATACATTAAGTACGAATATTAACAAATATGCATAAACTTTATACTAAGCGCACTCAATTATACTCTAAACACCCTTAAATATTCATGCAAAAACTAGATGCAAACATGCACAAATGACACACATCAGCTATGTTATGGGATGGATTCTACGTGTGTGTCCTAGAGAATGCCAAAAAGGAAACTCAAACTAACTATTTTTTTGTGTTTTTGGATGATTGGGAGCTCTAACTAAAGTAAATAAAACTACACTATGGGAATGGGAAATATAGAGACAAGCCATCTAGAGAGAACTAACAAATGGAAAGGATTATGGTGACATCTACTTGTTAATGGGTGATCCTAGATTCCAATACTATAGGATTACATGAAATGGCTTAATTATTAATTGCTCTTTTACTACGTTGCTTAGTTAATATCCTAATTTCTTCCTAGGACTCAGTGCAGGTCCGTCCCTAGGCGGCACTTCCTACAGCTATGGCATGGTCCTTATGACCTAGGGCCTTAAGAGTGACTAACTAGCTTCCTAGGTGACCTAGAACAAAGCTATCCTAGTACCTAAATCATTGGCTGGATTTAAAGCCAAGACCTAGTGTCACTAGAGTCGACTAAATCTACCCATAAACCTATTGGCTGGATTTAAAGCCAAAAGAGACTCGATTTAGACTAGCCTTTAATTATGCTTCATCATTCTAGGGTCACAATAGTGGGATTTGACCTATTAACACATTTATACATGTTCTAAGCCAAGGTGTTCACGAATAAAGGGACCTATTCAACTACCAAACATCATCATGCTCAAATTACACCATTAAAAGCACTTTTGAACCAACATGTATGCAATATTGAGGTCATATTTACTAGAAGGCATGCAAACATACACATGGACATGAATATAAGCAATACCCACTTTATAAGATCCACACATAAACACATAGACATGATTATAGAATGGACTAGAGGTGTTTAGTAGCAAATAGACTTCAATTTATATATATGTAACTCTCATAGGCATATTATCAAACACCTAGACATGTATTGAACAATAGCCATTAAAACAAGAAAAATAGAGCATATGTATATACATTAAGCCATTGAATCCCATAATATAGAAGCATAGAATCAACCCATTACACAAGTGTCATTACCCTAAACAAATCTACTCAAACATAATATAATAGAGGATGAAAGAGAGAATGGAAAACGCCCCTTTCATCCTAGCAATTCTTGTACAAAATCCTTGAGTAGCCTTTGATCCAAGTGTTTAAAACCCTCCAAATGAGCTTAAGACTAGGTAAAAAGTGTATGAGTGTATGTGTGTGTGTTGGAGGTTGGTGAAAGAGGAATTAGGGTTTTAGTGATGGGTGTGAAAGAATGTGACTTAATTCTCCTTTAAAATGGCCAAAAGCGGGCTTATATAGCTAATTTTTGCGACTACCGGAAGACTTTACCGAAGCACTGGTAGCAAGGGGTTTCTATTCCGATAATAGAAGTTTTCTCTCGGTTTTGGCAGAATAGTGAACCGGTGCACCAGTACTTTGAAGCCAATGCTCCGGTAGTGCCTCTTTGCTCTCATTTGGCTTCGTTTTTGCTCCGTTTTGGCTCCAAATGTCTTGACCTTTGTCCAGAAGTCTCCAAACTTGATTGTCCTCCACTTTTCATCTTCAATTATGCTTCCAATCCTTGCTCAAACCATCTCCATCTTCATTGATCTTCAAACAATCCTCAATTTCACCTATAACATCCAAAACAAGCCATTAATGTAGCATTTACCTGTTAAACTCAACTATGTATAGTTGTATATGCTTAAGCCTATACCTAGCACAAGTACTACATTAATACAACTATTTAAGCTCAATACACCTCCAAAATATAGACAAATAACAATTCAAACACACACAAAAACACAACACATCACTATTCTTTTATAATAGGTACTTCATGCATATATATATATATATATATATATATTAGGGTTTCAAAGGCCATTTTACATACATGTATATTTGTTTGTTGAAATGCCTCAATAAATTTGCATATATATATATAAATATATATATATATATCTATATATATATATATTGAAGTCTATTGTGCTATTAACCATCTCTAAATTATTATGCTAGCATGTCTATGTGTTTGTGTGGTGATTACATAAAGTGGGTATGACTATAAATATGTCTATGTGTGTGTTAGCATACTTAATAGCATGAATAGCTTCTATTGTTTACATGTCAGGTCCTAATGCTTAAATTGGTGTAATCTAAACATGTCTATGTACTTAGTAGTAGAATACTCTGAAATATTCTTGAACACCATGCCCTAAATGTGTTTTCTTTGTGCTTAAACGTTAATAACCCCCTTTTGTGATGACAATCGGTGGTGCATAACTAATGGCTAGCCTATGTCAAGTCTCCCTTAGCTTTAAATCCAACTAATGGGTTTTAGGGTAGGTTAGTTGACCTTAGATTGACTAGGTCTTGGCTTTAAATCTAGCCAATGGTTTAGATGCTAGGGTTAGATTGATCTAAGTCACCTAGAATCCTACCTAGCTAGCCCTACGACCCTAAGTCATAAAGACCGTATGACATGGTTTTAGGGGTCAGCACCTAAGGACAGATTCACGGTTATGCTTAGGGTATAATTAGGAGACTAGATGAGAGCAACCAAGTATAATCCATTAAGAAATCCTGATAAGGCATAGTAATAACCCATTTGCAAGACATAATCACCCTAGTCCCCAGTTCCACGTGTTAGAATCCTCTTAGATTGCTTGATTCCCTTATCACACACAAACATTGCCCTTTTATTTCCTTGTCTTTAGATTAGGTTTATCTTTCTTGAGTTCCACTCAAACCAAAAACCCAAAAATATTGTAGTTTAGGGACCTAACACATAGCTTTTTAGGATGCACACAGCTTAGGACACCTTACACATTAGGCCTCCATGTGGAATCAACCCCGTACTCACACATACTGTGTTATACATGACTCGTGCACTTGTATAGGAGTATTGTTTACACCTAAAATCTACAATCAATTAGCTTGATAGTCGAAGAGCATGGATCCAGAGCAAGGGGAGGTATTCTACACGTAACGTCCATGAGTAATCGACCAGGTGGACAAAAGATATAGGATAAAAAGAGTCCAAGGCCTACACCATTGCCCAAATTGGTTTTGAAGCCAAACTTTGACCAAGAAGAAATAAACTGGTACATGACGAGCACGTGCATGATTTGAACAAAGAAGACCAATTCTAATACAATGTGCAACACCAAAACAAAAGGGATGAAAATGGAGCAAAGAACTCGGTCACCTTCAACAAACCAAGCCCAACTGATTGCACTATAGAACAAATAGCAAGCTTTTGTCCAAATAGGTGGTAAAGTAGTGGGATTGCAATGACACATTATTTCTGATCATGACCCAAGATTTATTGGTAAGCTATGGTCTGAACTTTTTAAACTCTTGGGGTTAGATCTTCACTACTTGACAAGTTTTTACCCCTAAACTGATGGGTAAACTAAAAAGGTGAATGCCTTGTTGGAGCTATATTTGAGGCACCTTGTAGGGGCCAACCAAAAGAATTGAGCAGGATTACTTGATGTGGCCCAATTTTCCTACAATCTCCAAAGCAGTGAGGTGATGGGTAAGAGTCCGTTTAAAGTTTTAATAGGTCAACAACCCCTTGCCCTACATACTATCACATTGGAGTTCATTTACGAAGGAAGTAACCCCTCTGCCTACCAAATACTTAAGAGATAGAAGGAGCAAGCAGATTTGATAAGGGCCTACCTTGACAAGGCCACTAAAAAGATGAAAAAATAGGCTGACAAAAGAAGGAGAAATGTCTTATTCCAAGTTGGGGACAAAGTCACGGTAATGCTTCGGCCACAACAATTCAAGGCATTCAGAAAGGTGCATAAAGGACTCATCCTCAAATATGAAAGGCCTTTCGAGGTGATCAATAAAGTTGGTGATGTTTCTTACAAGCTCGACTTACCATTAAACCTGAAGATCCATCTAGTGTTCCATGTAAGCATGTTGAAACTATACCATGAAGATAAGGAGGATCCAAGTCAAGAGAAATCCAAAAGAGCACCGACGGCTATGGTAGACTCTTATGACAAAGAGATTGACTTTATGGAAGGTGATCACATGATTTCCAAGAGAGGAGTACCTCCTCAACATGAGCACTTGGTAAATTAGAAGGGCTTGCCATTAAGTGAGGTAAGTTGGGAACTTGCAGACTCCATATGGTGATTTACAAAGGAGATTCAACGGTATCATGAAGGGAAAGTAAAGAGTGTCTAAGTGTTGCACGCAGTGCTTGGGATAGGCCAAGGGTGCAACAAGTTGCTATTCATAATCAGTCGGGAAGATCTAAGTTATTTCCTTACAACTTCCTTTTTGCTTGGCCATAAACAAATAGACACTCTATGATCATGTGAAGTAAGTGCACAATTGATTGATAAAGGATGACTAGATTCTTTTACTAGTTAGGACTCTTTGCTTCTATTTGCTTTTTAACTTGATAACTTTACTTTTTACAGCTGAAAAGGATTGGAGTAATGATAAGCAACTTTCAATCAAAAGGAGCTAATGCTAATTAAGGAGTTCCTAGCAAAAAACATCTTAAGGCACAATCTAAACAACAAATAACCTACAAAAACAAGATGAACAACAAAACATTTTAGTTGATCAAATTGAATTTAGGGAAGATAATGATGAGGTATATCTTTTTGGCAAAAGTTAAGTTTGCTCTATTATTAAGGTTCTTATTTACATAATATGTTAACAACACAGGTCCATCTAGAAAAAGAACAAGAGAGGCTACTGAATGTAAAAATGTTCATTCACAATCAATCAAAGACTGAAAGCCTGTCACATTTAATGTGCATTGGCAGCCTTAGGACCAGATGAAGCCACTATCAAAGAGCTTAGCTTATTTTGGGGACTTTGGCTAGCAACTTAGTCTCCTTTCCATTTATTTACAAAAAATGAAAAGCTGTTCCCAAAGAGAATAAGGCATCTATGTGGAGATATGTAATGTATGCTTTTTACGATTTCACTTAATATGTGTTTATCTATTCCAATTTTGTTAGTGCTAATTTATTTTGTGGTGCAATTGAAGTGTATTCTTCCTCTTTAAGCAAAGAAGTGGATTTTGAGTGATATTAACAACTCTTTGAGATGCTACAAAAGTAAAGTCAAGAGTAAACACTTCACTAAGTACCAAACTAATGAAGAAAGATAGAACAATTGTCTAAAAAAGATTCCGGACAATCATTTTAAGATTCTTTTGAAATATTAGAGCACGAAAAAAGTGAAGGTGACAATCCAAACAATATATAATTATCTAAGGCATTTTACCATTTTATTAACAATATCTATTTTCAAAAGCAGAAAATTAACAAAAGAAATGCAAAAAAAGGAGCCAGCTAAAATACATGCATCGAACTAGCACAAATAACTTTGCAAGAATACGCCAAGTTCTAGTGACAACTAATCTTCTGTATTATTTTCACTCGTGCTAATATTTTTGTTATCTTCATTCTCTTTCTAGATGTTTAATTTTCATATATCACTGTGCTTGTCTATTTAGTGTCTTTAATGCATTTCTCTATAGATTAATGCATTTCTTAGTCTACTTCTTATCTCTACTTTGCAATTAATATTAGTCCTAGCAGTTTTGCAAGAAAGTTAGATTTTGCTACCATTTACATTCAAGCTTCAAACTATTTCCATTTCGTGTCATATTCAATGACATTATGCTATCTTGTCTCAAATTGCCCTCCTAATTCTGTCTATAGCAAGCTTCTGATAATGGATTGAAGTTTTAGTAATTGTAGTAGTAATGTTTTGTAGTTGCTCTTGATGTTGCAAAGCTACTTGATCATTGTCGTAGTAATGTTATATTATTTATGTGTGTGATATGAAGGAAACTTGGTTCTTATACTTGCTTCCCTAGGTTAGAATTAAATATATGATACTGAATTTCTTTTTTGTATTTCCATTTTCTTTCAAACTAATTCTTATTAAACAAAAATATATACTTATTAATTTATCTCTCTTTTTTCATATTAAAATAGAAAGAGAAAGTTAAAAATCATGAAGAGCCAACAAATGAATTTATTCATTTAGAAACACACATATGTAAGAAAGGAAAGAGATTTGATGTAGACACAGCGAATATGATTGTAAGAGTTAAAATTAAGTTACTCAAGTATTATTATAGTAGATAATTTTTCTTATAATATTATTCTAATCCTCAATTTAATTTAAAAATATTAACAGTCTTAACTAGAAAAGCTCTCCAAAGACTTTGAGCTAAATTATGAGGATGTGTTAACCATGGTATTTGGAAAAGAAAAACCTGGACGAGTTCATCCCTATAGACAAGGAGTAACTCAATTTGGCTTGAAGAAGCTAATTGAAATTGAGAAAATAGAAAAAGCTCATAAGGAAGAAGTTGAAGCCATAAAGGAAGAAATGAAAAAGAAAATGGATGCACCTGCTATTGATATTGCAAATGGAATGAATGCAATTTTGATGAAGCTCAAGGAAAAGAACTCTAGGTTAGTTATTAACTCTGAAATTCGTGCACTTTGATGAGTCAAACTTCCTATGAGAATGATCATGCATTGTCACATGATATGAACTCTCAAGAGGTAATTATTTTTAATCTTGTAATATATGTTCAAATTTAGATTTATCTTTTGATCCTTTCTTCAATACTAAGAGTTTCTTGCTTCTTTATTTTCTTTCGAGGTTGCAGGACAAATAGGATGTCCTAGCAATATTGGTTATATCTAATTACAGTTTGGTTTTTAGGCAAAATAAGGTATTGATGATGTTTAGATGCTAATTTGTAATGAGTCTTAAACCAAAATTTGGGCATTATCTAACACTGGTGAAAAACTTATTGAACATTGTTTTTAGTTCTTGACAGATCTTGACTACCTTGTGTTTTCTTTTCACCCTAGATTTTGTTTGGTTAATTACTAGTATGTTATAAGTCCCTGCTTGTGCATGTTCATGTACTACATGACTTAATTAAATCTAGAACCACATACACCCCCTGTTTGTATGCTTGTCTTTCTCTCTGGTTCTTTTCATGTGTACATGCCTCTTTTTTTATGTGTGTTTCTTTGTGAATATGTACTATTTCTCTCTATAGTTTCAAGCATAGTGTTCTTTCCTCAAGTTGATAGGCAAGAAAAAACTTTTCTTTGCCTTTCACTAAGTGTTTGCATTTCAAGTTCTTTTTCTTGTACATAGGCTGATATGCCTAATTCACATTAATTGCATAGAAGACCAAAGGGAGCTAAAGCTTCTCTATAGTCAAGTATTATTTCCTTTCCTTGCTTTCTGCTCTTTATCTCAGGATATACTTAATTCGCATTAGTTTCCTAGTAGTTTTCACTTTTTTTTTAGTTAGTCATAGTACTTAGCAAATCTATGAACAACTATGTAGCCTAATTTTATCCAATTGTATGCATAAATTTGATTTCATGTCATCTAATTAAGTTATAACTGAATTGTAAATTTTTATAGTATAATTCTTGAGTATCAAATTATTTCAAGAAGTCTACTTTGTGTTCTTGATTTTGCCACCTGAAATGAAGTATCAGAAATGGAATATTTAATTTGTTTGATGTGATGCAACATTAATGGTCTAATGGTTAGCTCAAAATTTAGTAACTAGTCTTGATCTCATATATGCTTGATTTGTATTCAAGTTATCATTAGGTGTTATGGGATTCTAAAAGATATTTTTGCTTTTTCATTATCTTTTCAAGTTCTAGGACACACTAGATCTCCAAGCAAACTTCTGAAGATTTTAAAAATGAATGAGATGTAATAATAATAATAATAATAATAATAATAATAATAATAATAATAATAATTTGAGTATTTTCTCATGAAGTATGTATTGGTTTTGAGTATTTTCTCATGGAACATGTATTGGATATGGATCTTTTGTAGTTGTTTTTGAAGTTTATGATCATTGTTATTGTTTAGTTTTGGAGTCTAAATTTTCAATAGTTAATAGATCATAATAAATGACAAAATTTTTTGCAAAAAAAAAAAAAGAAAGTGTCATTATTATTGAACAAAAACCTTGTGATGACTAAAAAGATTTTTTGCAACATTTTTTTATATAGAAAAACTGTTACAAAAAATATTATTTGCAATAGGCTTTTTTTTTTGGTAGAAAACTATTGCAAAAAGGATTATTTGCAACAATTTTTTAATCATTTCCATTAAGAAAACCATTGCAATGGAATTTGCAATGAGGCTTCAAACAATGGTTAGAAAACCATTGCAAAAAGTCATTTGCAATGGTTTTCAACCCTTGTAAAAGCATAATGTTGTAGTGATAAACACTTGAATCACCTCATTTCGACATTCGAGCTCAAAGTTATGGCTGAATATGAAGACTACCCATATTTTCTCAATATTACTCACCTATGAAAGTTTTAAAAATCACACAAAACTAAATCAAATTCAGTCCAAAAAATTTGAAAAAGCATGAAAATAAGTTTTAAGAGATATAGAATTAAATAGGAAAACATCAAGCTTATCAACATTTATTAGCATTATTGTTGTATATGCATGTTTTGATGATTAATATTGATAATGATGATTAACAAATATATTAGTAATTGCTTGGAATGAATAGATATGTTGATTGATGTTGCTTACACTCAAAATGTGCTATTGAGCGTACTAATATGTTTTTTCAGTTTTTGAGGAAATAGTTGATCCTATTGACCTCAAAGATCCTCGTAATTGCCTACATTTAAAGTCATGAAACCTTATTGAATATACCTTTGAAGACTTGAAGAGAAGAGAGGTAACATAAGGATGAAAATTATTGTAAAAGCTTTTCATAGTATCTATGAACTTTTGTAAGACCTATGATCTTTAAAATATACTCTGAAAGTTGATTTTTGAAAAGGAAAGTTTGGATTGAAAATTGCTTTTCAAAATCCAATTCAAACTCTCTGTCGGTAGAAGGGCCCAGTCGACTGCACCATGATAGACCTTGACCGTTAAGGAAGATTAAATTGAGCGCAGTTATGATACGAGGTTGACCGCATGAGAAGTTTGAGTTCTCCAAAAGTGGTTCCTTGCGGTCGACTGCCACAATGCCTATCTCAAAACACAAGAGCTGTGACATAAAATTTTATCCAAGCTAGCCGTTTTGGGTACAACGATGCAACCTTTTCTATCCTAAATGTTCAAATTCAAATTTTGGGATATTTTTAGATATCTCTATCAGTTGATTTTTGAAAGAGCATATAACACAATCAATACAAAAGGAAAAAAACAACTTTTGCACATTCTTTGAGACAATTAAGATAAAAAAATGTATCTTTGTTTTTCTCCCTAGCTTGGGGTTATTCTTGTGTGCTATCACTTTCATATCATTATTTGTAATCCTTTAATAGCTGGTTGTAGAGCACAAAGTTAGAAAAACAACAAACATAATTGGATGTACTTGATTCGAGGTGAATCAAGGGTTGTAGTAGGTTCTTGAGCTAAGCCTACCATTGTAAAGCTCAAAGTGATAAGTGGAGTTGGTTGAATACTTGATCATGATGATCGAGGAGTGGACATAGACTAGGCGTCAAACCACTATAAATCTTTGTTTGCTCTTTGTTTCTTGCTTTTTGTTAATTTTCATGATCACTATGCAAAATGATGTGTCTTGGTTTTGTGTGTTTGTTCTTGCATTTTCTATGTTTTTAGAGGTGTTTTGTGCTCTTTGAATGGCACTAGTGTAGTACTTAAATAGAATTTATGCATATTCAGTTTTAAGTGATTATAGTTGAGTTTAGTAATTAAATGCAACACTAAATGCTTGTTTTTATGCTTAAGAAAGCTATGGATGGAAAACGAGCTTGATCGAGGTTGGGCAATGAAGAAGGAAGATGATTAGGTCATGAAATGAAGGTCAAAAGCAGGAAGAATAAAGAACGGAGGTTAAATAGAGAACTAGTTAAGCAAAGGTTGAACTAGAGAGCATCCATCTAGTACCGGTTGAGGGAACTAGTCGACTAGCTAGGTTGATCAACTGAACGTGCCAAATAGGCTATAAATATAAGAGTTTTAGCCATTTTTTTGGGCATTATTCTACACACCCACTCCATCCCTTTGAAATCCTAACCCACCATCCCTCTCACCCATCTCACACAAATTTTTCCACATACATCTACACATAGAATCAAGCTATATTAGAGTATCAAACACTTGATTTGAAGGATTTGAACAAGCTTTGTAAAGACATTTATAGGATAAAAGGGAAAACTCTTTATCTTCCTTTTGTTTTCTTAGTTTATTCTATGTTTGAGTACAATACTCTGGGGTGATTAACACTTTGATTATGGGCTAGATTATTGTATTCTTGTTATGCGATGTTTGATGGATTAATAAATGCTTTGTTTTTATGGTTCTAGTGACTATTTTCATTCGTGTCTAAATGTTTGATAATATGTCACAATGAAAAAGCATATACTATCTTGGTGTATGTTACCTATTCATTGTTTCTATAGCTTTCAAACATGTCTGTGTTTGTGTAAAGGATTTATGAAGTTGGCCTATTTTCATTCATGTCTATGTGTTTGTTTATATGCCTTATAGAGTTGCATGCATTATCTATATACATTTTGGTTCCTTAATGCTTTTATGGTATGATTCAAGCATGTCTATGTGTTTGAGAGTCAAATATGTCTATGTATTCGATGAAATACCATAACTAAGAAAATGTATACATTTGCACTTTAAATGTTTGACCTGCTATCATGATGCGTGATTAATGGTGAATAACTAAAGATTAGGGCTTAGTTAAGTTCCTTTAGCTTTAAATCCAGCTAATAGGTGTCCGGCTTAGTTCAGTTAACCTTAATCAGCCTAAGTCTTAGCTTTAAACCAAGCTAACGGTTTAGATCTTAGGGTATGATCAATTAACATCACCTAGAAAGACTAAATAAGTAGCCCTAAAACCATAGGCAATAAGAACAACACTATGCTCTAGGAAGGATCCATCTAGGGATAGAATTACACCGAGGCCTAGAAGATAATAAGGTAGTTGATTAGAAGTTCTAGCAAGAGCAACTTAAAATCCATCAAATGGCCCCTAATCAAGAGTATTATAGCACCCCATAATCTAATGTAGGTCACCCCATTCCCCATCATTTTTGTTTCTTCTCTTTAGTTAGTTTGGTTTCAATTCCATTCACACATCCTTAGTTTAATTTACTTTTAATTGAGCTCCAATTGGTCCAAGAAATTAGGACATAGCATAGCTCCCTAGGACACATGTAGCTTCAAACCACACATAGTTTGCCTCCCTGTGGAATACAACCCCGTACTTGCACATTAGGCTACACACAACCCGTGCATGTGTGGGCTTTAAAGACTTTGAGATCACATTGCAAAGTGTTTAATAAAAGTACTCACATACTTCAAAAAAGCAAAATCATCAAACAAATGCTCTATTCACCCCTATAGCATTTGCCATCCAACAAGTGGTATCGGAGCTATGGTTTATGGGTAGACTATTTGTATTGTAAGAGATCCAAGATGGCAAACAAGCCTTCGTTTGATAAGGGGTTCTCGACTTTCAAGCCTCCTCACTTCAATAGAGTTTACTATTATTATTGGACAAGGCATATAGAGACTTACATATAATCTATTGATTATGAGTTGTGGGATTAAGTAGAACATGATCCCCATATACCGTTAAAGATTGACAATGATGGTACTATGATAGTCAAAGAGAAGATTGAGCTTACTCACGAGAACAAGGCCATGTTGACAAAGAATTTCAAGGTATTAAACATACATTATTGTGCCTTAAGTGAAATGAAAATTAGAAAAGTTTGTCATTACGAATTCGCCAAGGAGATGTTAGAAGTTTTAAAAACATCATATCAAGGCAATCCAAGTGATGATTTTGATATTGAAGAACAACAAGTGAAAGTGGTTAATTATGAATGTCTTATGGCAAAAATTGATGAAGTAAGCACTCCCTATCCCCCATCTATTTATGATTGTTCTTTAATTGATTAATAAGGAAGTTGCAATTAATGAATTGCATGATGATCTTTCTAGAATGATTACCAAAAATAAATTTGTTTTAAAGCAACTGAAGAAAGCCAATTGTGAAAAAGATACATTGTTGAAAGAGATGCACAATTAGAAAAGGAGAATGGTTTTCTTGTGGAATCTTTTGAAAGTAACTTGCTCTTTGAGGAAGAAAATTCACTTTTGAAAAATAAAATTAAAAATTTGACAAATGTTGTTGAGGAGTTTGAAAAAAAAGAAGAATTTTGAAACCTTACATCATTCTCAACACACCTCTTTTAGACTTGTGATTTTAAATTTAATCCTTTTGCATGATAATGTTTTTCAGAAGTCATTTTGAAAAGACTTCCACATCTTATGACATATCTTTTCCCATGTAAGACCTAGACCTTCACATGTCCACAGCTATGCTTCTAATGATATTTGTACATCTAGTGAAAGAAGAGGACATGTCTCTAGAAAATGCAATGCTAAGAAAATTTATGAAAAAGGAACTTTTGTGTCAATTTGCAAGAGATCCAAATGGATCCTAAAGAAGACTATCTCCCAAGGACCCAATAGAAATTGGATGCCTAAATTGAAATGATTATTTTGTTGTAGGTGAATAAGCTTAGAACTCAATGAATTTTGAAGAATGTTTGGTGAGAATTGGGTCTTTCTATTTCTTAATGTTGTTGGTGAATTAAATCCTAATAGCTTGTCTAGGGTTGCCTATTAGCAAGGGAAATAATTGAAGAGCTTCTCTTGATTATTAAGAAACTAAAGAAAGATTGGTTGTTGAACTTTGTTGATAACTATAACAAGGTTATCAAAAGAAAACAAGAGTTGTCTTTCCATCAATAATCAATCTTGTGAACCAAAACAAATATTATACCTTAGCGTAGATTTTTGTTTGATTGATTTGCTACTTTAATCCCTCTATCTTGATTTAATTTATTTTCCACAATAGTTAAGCCTTAGGCAAGACATAGTTCGTTTTATTTAACTCAATTTCTAGTTTTTTGTATTGCTCAAAACACCCTCTTTTTCTTTCACTATTTGTTGAATCTTATCTTGAAAGAATCAAAGATTAACCAATCTCTGTAAATATGATTCTATTCATCACTGTATACAATTCATTAAGAGAAATATTATATATTTTTGCTGGATTGAGCACCCATCAGTGAAACGCCAAGCCTGAATAACTCAGCGCTCTTTTTTCGGTTAGGCACGTACTGGACCCAAAATGTTCCGGTCAAGTAGGGTTAGGGTTTACCTATATCAACTTCTATAAATAGGGCTCTTTACATTATAAAAACTATATCAAGAATGGCAATAAAAGACTCCGCTCCTTTCTTATATTTTCTTTCTTTATTTCTCTTATCTATATATCTCTTCTATTTTATAGTTATTTTCTTGACAACCCATATTAGATGATGTATGTCACTTGTACGTGTTTGTAAATAGTGTATGTATGCACATGTAGAGGTGTTTAGAGCATAATTGAGTGCATTTAGTATAGAGTTTATGCATAATTGTTAATATTTGTACATAATATATTTGGATGCATAAATACTATACTAAGTGTTATATTTTGTGTTTTAAGTTAGTTTTAGGATGGGTCGAGTTTCAACAAGGAACAAACGAGCGAAACGTTGAAGGTCGGAAACAAAAAGATGCAAAATGGAAGAAATTTGAAGAACCAATCAACCTAGAGGAGGTAACGGTTAGGTCCTGCTGAACAGTCGATAAATAGCTCGTTTTAGGTCATTTTTAGTATAGTTACTTTATTTTCTTAAACCTTAATGAACCCTAACCCTTTTCCTACTTCACCAAACAACCAAAACCACCATCCTACACCAAACTAAACAAGGATTGAAGCTTATAATGAGAGTTTGAAGGGTTTTGTATTGTGTGTTGATTAATATGCTTAATAGATGACTTAGTGTGGTAGAAGTATAGCCCTAGTTTGAAACAATACCAAAACAGTATCCTCTAGCACTAGTTAATGCTCTAGGAGCTTAAACTCTAGTTTGAAACAATTCTAAAAGGTTTGTCTCTCGAGTAGGATCCGAAAAGGGTAGAGAAACTCTTACACGAAAAGAATGGTCCCTTATATCCTTTGGAGGCAAAAAGATAGCAAATCAATACAACCGGCAACTCTTTGAAAAGCATATGGATAGACTTGGTTTAAGCTTGCTTGGATACAAGCAAGGGGAAGGTTTAGGGGTGTCATGTGTGTCACTTGTGTGTGTTTGTACATAGTGTTTGCATGCGCATTTAGAGGTGTTTAGAGCATAATTGATTGTATTTAAAATAAAGTTTATGAATAATTGTTAATATTTGTACATAATATATTTAAATGCATAAATAATATACGAAGGTTTGTAGTTTGTGTTTTAGGTGAGTTTTTCGGATGGGTCAAGCTTAAACGAGGAAAAAAAGAGCTAAACATCAAAGGCCGGGAGCAAAAGATGAAAATGGAAGCAATTTGAAGAACCGGTCAACCTAGAAGAGGTACCGAGTAAGGTTAGCCGGTAGATCCAAAGAAGGCAGCTCGTTCTTTTGTGCTTAAATGCTATTGATAGTGGTGTCACCTTAGCCTTAGTCTATGCTAATGGAATGAGCCCTATTTGCAACTAATGTGTATTGATTAATATGCTTAATAGATGACTTAGTGAGGTAGCAGTATACTTCTAGCCTAAAATAATACTAAAAGGGTATCCACTAGCACTAGTTAATGCTCTAGAAGTATAATCTCTAGTTTGAAATACTACTAATAGGTTAGTCTCTTGAGTAGGTGGTTAATCAACACCAAAAAGAGAGCAACCAAGCCATAGATAGACTGAATTGTTATCTAAGCCCAGGTCTAGTTGCGACACAGTTACCCTAGGTTCCTTTCTTCCTTATTAGGTTTCCCTTCTCAGCTTGGCACCTTAAGTTCCTCCCTAGCTTAGGTTTATTTTCTATCCTTCTGAGCTCCTTTTGATCCTAAAGAAAGCACACACACGCACGTAGCTACTTTTAGGCACCTGAGAGCATAAAGACCGAACCAAAGTAGCCTCCTTGTGGAGACGATATACTACACACAATCTGTATGCTTGCAGGTGTAAAATTTGGTTGTATTTGTGCTTCATTTCTATACATCACCAAGTACATGATCATTATGCAACCTACGATAAAAAGTTTAGAACAAAAAGAAAAATGAAAGATGCATGTAAAATTCATAGTTCTTCTGAAGTCTAAATAGTGCTGTTCTTTGAAATAACTACCATGATTAGTTAGAATATCCTAGCATGTTTCTTAAGATAAACAAAATTAAAGAAAATTGTAAAGCACAAATGGCTACTTTGGTTTATTACACCAATGTCTTGTGCTGGTAAACATCATATAATTACCATGCATTAACTCTTTGGAAAATTTCTTTTTACTACATTATTTTTCCTCCAACGTAGTAAGGATTTCACCAAAAGATAAAATGTAGTACGAACCCTTATAACCCAAAATTACCTAAAAGGTTAAATGAGTTTCTAACACAGAGAATAAACATTTTCTCTGTGACTAAAGTGTCGTATGAGATTCTTTCTTTCATTACAAGGGCCTTGTTTGGATTGGCTTTTTAAAAAGTGCTTCTTTAACAATTTTTGAAAAATTATTTTTTTAGAAGCAAAAAATTTTAGCTTCTAAAAAAGTTGTATTTGAGCTTTTCTTTTAGAGTTTTAACTTTTTTGGAAGCCAAAACAAATAGTTGTTACAAAAATAATATAACTTTTTTAGAAAAAAGATGTTTTTTCTTGAAAAAAAAAAAAGGAAACCAATCTAAATAGGCCCTAAAGGTAATGCATTCTAGCTAAATTAAAATGGCCGGTTTCAATTGGCTTTAACAAGTGAGATTGTATTGTCCAATCCATTATAAGGCTAAGTAAGATTGTATTGTCCAATTGCAATTTATACCATAATCCTTCACTATTATATTCTCTCATGCTCTCTCATCTATGTTCATAATATTAATACTGTTTATTCAGAATATTAATACTATTAGTTCATAATAATAATACTGTGTGAACTTGTAAACAATTTAATTAACGGGTTTGTTCGTAATTTTTATACTATTTATTAATAAATTTTATACTCTTTGTTTATTAAAGGTGCACATTGTTTAATAAGTACACAATTCTTAATGATTCCTATTATCTACAGAAAATGTCAACTTATTTTGCATTATTTCAAAGGTGATATATTGATTCCTAATGTATTCAAAAAGTTTCACTTTGATCGCTATTATTTTAAATTGACCAATTTTGGACTCCAAGTTTGCAAAAAGTGGCTAATTGATCCCCATTTTAATTAGCCCTAAAATTAGTCATGTGACACTTTTTGCAAATATTGAAGAGTAAATGGATTGTTTTGTAAATAATAAGGACTAAATTGACTTTTATTGAGAACCAAGTAAATTATATTTGAAAAAATAGAGACTAGACTAACACTTTTTATAAATAATAAAGATCTTTTGTGGAGTTTATAGCTAGACACATGCAATCCCTTGATATATACAAGTCATGAAAATTGACTATCAACAGACGCTTGGCTGAGGTCACATACATTTTTTCTAAGCCAAAAAACAATTCACAGTTTTCTTTTAACTACCAAGTGCAATAATGGCCATCTACCTATACGAAAAATGTGGTTGGAGCTATATATATAAAGCTTACCCGTTGTTTCAAATTCCTTCACCTCCATGAAACATTTCCTTCCTACATCTCCTTTCGGGTTTCCCTGCAGGAAGGAAATGGTTATTCGCAATATTTAGCGGTGTTCGGGCTTTTCCTTCAGAAATTCAAGTAGGGAATTTTCGTACGATCTTGTATATTGAGGTCCGCATTTAGGTAAAGATTTATTCATTAATTATTTAATTTCTGTTTATTCTATATGATTCTTGTACATATTATATTAATAATCTTACATTTATCACATATATCATGTTTCGATGACAATCAGCCTACATAGTATGTAAAATGAAAGGACATTTGCATTTGAATTTTTACCTTTTCTATCCTCATAATTGCCATAAATAAGAGTATATATCTAAAGAAGCAATTTGTATGCAAAATGAAAAGGATTATCTAATGTTTTCCATGCATGTGATAAACAAATGTCAATAAAATTTTACACAAATAAGAAATTGAGGTAAAAGATGAGAAAAATGGTTGTCTTTTTCGAACTGATTATTAATTATTGATAATGTAAAAATATTACGTTGATGAGTTTTTTCGTCTAATAAAAAGGTCAAGGCTGAGGAATGCCCAAGATTGAGCACTTTCTTTCTTTCCATTTTTTTTTTTTGGGTTTTCTGGGTTTTTAATGAAGAAATACGTTGAATATTACGGTTTTTAACTTTTTTGCTCAGTGATATTCATATATGTTAATTAATATATATATATACATATATATATATATATATATTTAGATGTTTCATCTAAAAATATCTTTTTACGTTCATCAAGATAGGATTTTCTTTTGCAGGTATGATAGGGTATCTTCTTCTTGTTTGCTTGTTGATTCATACAACTCAAGCAGGGAGGGGTCTTGAGAAGCCTCTTCCTGTTCCAAACAAGAAATGGATGACTTTAGGAGGTACCATAATTTTTTCTTGGACTATATATATAACATTAAATTTCTTGTTTCGCAAGGCATATGAGAGATGCCACGTAATGTTTACTGGGCTTTTTCTTTTTTCACTTTTTCCTTCTCTCTCATCTAATGTTTATACGTTGTTGTCCTAACATAATAACAATAATTTACTCATTTGCTCTCTAACACTCTTTCTCTTTCATTCGCGCATGCACACAAACGGACGTGCATATATTTGTTTATAATACACATTATTACTCAAATGTTAGCCAGTTTGTTTACTTTCCTTTTTGTGTTCATCTCTCTTCCGCATGAGCATGCATACGAAAAGACGTATATTTAAAGTTATTACCTCATTTAAAAGCCTAAATTTATAGAGAGGTTATTGGTTTGTTAATTATTGTATTAACACGTACTCTCATATGCAACGTGATTTGTCTAAAACTTGTACGTGGATAATTTAATTTTTTTAATGAGTGGTAGTAAAGATCGAACATAAGACTGTTTGGTTTCTAAGTTCTGATACTAAGTTAAAGTTATTATTTCATCTAAAAACTTAAGCTTACAAAGACGATGTTGTTTAATTAATTGTATTCACACATATGTATATGTACAAAATACAGATAATATAAATTTAAAAACAAAACCACTAAGATTTCTATGTTTTACATGAAGTAACAATTTAGACCCTATAACTTTAGCCTTTGGCATCTCGAGAGTGAAATTTTGCTAATACTTATTCTATGCTGATTGATTTCCAGGTGCTGAGCCTGTGGTGGCAGCTCGTGGTGGATTTTCTGGAGTTTTCCCTGATTCGTCTGATTTAGCCTTCGGTCTGGCTTCAGTTATGAGCTTGCCTAGTTCACCTATGTACTGTGACTTGCAATTTACAAGCGATGGAGTTGGTTTATGCATGTCAGATATAAACCTGAAAAACTACACGAACATAGCAGATGCTTTTCCAGACCAACAAAAGACCTATGAGATCAATGGAAAAAAAGTTAAAGGATGGTTTGCATTTGACTATACCTACGATGCCTTGATTCAAAACGTGGCACGTATGTTCTATGACACTCCTTTTTCTTTTAAGTAGCCAACATGAGTGAATGGATTTGTTCATAACTGAATGATGTACATAAGCGAAATTCAATGATTGTGAATTATTTAAGCGATATGATGAAATCACGTGAATAGATCACAATCATTCAATGTTTGATGGACCCTTTTTCTATTTTGTCGAGATCCTTCTAGGCTTTGTAGTTATAACTTGAGCGTTTTGTTTTCTCCTATAGTGGTGCAGAACGTAGACACTAGACCATCAATTGTGGATGGAGTACTAACTATTCAAGATCCTCTAACACTAGCCGAGGCGGACCCACCCTTCATTATGTGGGTAAACGTGGAGGTCTCTCCCCAACTCCGCCTCTCTCTCTTTGTGTTTGCGCGCATGCTTGAGCTTCAATTATATTTTTTTTTATTATTTTAAACCTTCCACTCCAATTTGAACTCAAAATCTTATTTTTGAACAAATAATTTCAATTACTTGAACTATTTTTTCATTCCAACGTTCAATTATGTATATAAGCATTGCATTTCATTTTTTTCTTTTCAGAATTATTTGTTCTACATCGAACACAAAGCGCATCCAGCATCAACTGTTAACGAGCTCCTGCAAAGCAAGAATCCTCCAAGATATATTTCTTCTACAGAAATCGGTTTCCTGAAGGAGATCGGAAAGGATATGAAGAAGGTCAGAAAAGCCAAAACGGAGCTCATCTTCAAATTCAAAGAAATGGATGATGTTGAGCCTACAACCAATGAAGCATATGGTTCACTGTTGAAAAAGCTGCCAGACATCAAATTGTTTGCGTCAGGGATTCTTGTGCCGAAGCAGTACATATGGCCAGTCGATAAGGATCGCTATTTGCAGCCTGCAACAAGTCTCGTGCCAGATGCTCATAAAGCAGGCCTTGAAGTTTATGCTTATGGTTTCTCAAATGACTTCCCTTTGAGTTACAACTATAGTTATGATCCAACCAATGAGTATCTCCAATTCGTTGACAACTCTGAGTTTTCTGTTGATGGGGTGGTTTCTGATTTCCCCAGCACTGCTTCAGAATCTATTGGTGAGACTACATGATCTTACTTTGGAGTTTTTTGGAGCATTTCTATGTTTCATCCTTCACCTTTCTCTATATATAAATGTCTACCATATTAGTGAAAAGTTGACATTCAATACAAAGAAGAGGTATAGAGATAATATGTATCATTATCTTCGTATTTGCTTTTAGATAATTTTATGTATACATAAGTTTACTCAACATTTATATTATGTCCTATTTATTTATTTTTACATAATGTTGTCCTTTTTATATATTTTTATTAGTGAAGTACACCATTGCTATATACATGTCAATAATGTGAATCTCAAAAATTGTTGTTTCTGTTTGCAGCATGCTTAGCCCAGAACAAAAATGCCACCAGAAAGTTGAAAAGTAAGACGACATACATGCTTATAACTATTATTTTCAACTCCCAAAAGTTACTTTTTCTCATATATGATGATAATCATACAATACAATGACCACATTATATATATATATATATATATATATATATGTACATATATATATATATATTAATTACATGCAATATGAGCAATTTCTAATTTGACCATTCCAGCTTTAATCATATCACACAATGGAGCAAGTGGAGACTATCCTGGATCAACTGACCTCGCCTATCAGAAAGCTTTGGGTGATGGGGTTGATGTAATTGATTGTAGCGTCCAACTCTCACAAGACGGGGTTGCCTTCTGTTTGGATTCTGTAGATCTTATAGTATCAACAACTGCAGCTGCTCTATTCCCTGATCGATCGTCAAACGTCCCTGAAATTCAAAAGAATGCTGGAATTTTCTCTTTTGAACTCACATCAGATGAAATTAAATCCTTAAAACGTAAGCTTTCCAACTGAAGAGAAGCTTTCATCATGTTAAGTACAATAAATAAATAAATTATATCTTCCCTGCAAGGTTAAGGCTTTAGATGAAATAGTATCATTAATATGTTATTAGAGCTAAAAAACTAAACCGTCTCAATAAGTTCGAAACTCTAGTACATCATCACCAGATTTCTAACGTTTTCATTGCTTCACTACTCATGTGACTGAAATATTACTTTACCTTATTTCAGCTCTACTTCGGAGTACATTTGATAAAGAAAGCAGAAATCCTGTAAACAACAACAAAGGGAAGATTTTAACTCTCTCTGACTTCTTGGAAATTGCCAAGAACAGGACAAGTGTTGGGATTTTGATAAACATTGAGGTAAGTGTCCTGTGTCCATCTTTATATGCACCTGATTTTGCTTTATAATCAGATCTTCTCAGGCATTGATAAAACTTCACTTAAAATTTTCGGTCCATGTGGACGGATATCTGTCTGCTGTAAGCGGATGGAGGTAGGCTCTACGTGACAGTGTGTTTGGAACAAATAAATTCTATAAAATCATATAGAACTCATTTGTAAATTTGATGTTTTTTTTTCAAAAAAAAAAAAATTTGCTAGCACTTTTTCAAAATATAAAATTCATTTAGAATTTTAAGATCTGCAAATCTTAAATTTGCTCAAGTTTTACTCAATTTCTAGTTCAAGATGTAGAATTTGTAATTCCACATGAGACAAATTGGTAAAAAAATCTTATAAATACAAAAATATCCTTATAATTATTTATATAATACCACACTACTATATTTTACCTACAACCTTGTTTGCCATTGTCTTATAAAATCAATTATTATTCGTTGAAGGATCTTCCTTAATTGATAGTTTTCTTATAAAATTAATTTTATTCCTTTTGTTCCATGAAAGTTATGGTAACAAAAATATTATAACAAAAGATTATTTAAGTAAAATATACACATCAATTTCAATTTCACATGTGTGTCAAATATAATTTAATTTTACAAATGACATAATCAACTTAAAATTAGTTTATAGATCAAAACAAGAGAATTTATTTAAAAATGAAAATTCTCATTAAATTCATTTCGAATTCCTACTATAAGTGATTTCAAACGGTATATTAGTGAGTATTAGACATCTGCCTACACGAACTGAAAACTGACTCAGCGTGCTTTACAAGACATGTTATATGTTTAAAGATGGGCATGTTCCACAAATTGCCCCTATTATTTATGGAAAGTGTTAATTTGATATTTTTTATTAAAAAAAATACCTTATTTGATCTCTAATATATTAAAAAAGTGTCACTTTATTCCTTTTTTATTTCAAAATTCACCAATTTGATCTCCAATATTTGCAAAAAGTAATTTAACTAATCCCCATTTTATCTGTAAAAATGGTCATGTCATGGTTACATGACCTATTAGTGGGCCATTGATGAAAATTCTCCCTTTAAAGATAGTGATAGCAATTTAAACGATGTTCTTTCACCATGATGCTCTCCCGTTCTCCCTTACCTTTATTCACAATATTAATACTATTTATTCAAAATGTTAATACTGTTAGTTGACAATATTAATACTGTTTATTCAGAATATTAATAATATTTGTTCACAATATTAATAATATATCTTCACAATGTTAATGATGTGCGGGTTTGTGTGTGTGAATGTGTTTTTTGTGTATATGTGTATGCAAGAATGGTGAACTAATAAATTATGAACAACTAGTAAAAGAGTTGTAAACAATTTAATTGAAGTGTTTTATTTATAATTTTTATACTATATGTTCATAAATTTTATAGTTTTTATTCATTACAAGTACACAATATTTAACGAATACACAATCTTTAAAGTGTATAGTATAACTTCTCGACAGTGGTCATCGAAATATAATGGAATTGTACTAACATTTTTTTTTCCTTTTTTCAATTTTTGCTTATTTTCCCTAAAGCATGCGGCCTATCTAGCACCGAAGGGTCTCGATATAGTCAAAGCTGTTACAACTGCGTTGAGTGATGCAGGACTTGATAAGCAATCTACACAAAAAGTCATGATCCAGTCAGATGACAGTTCAGTCCTTGAGCAATTCAAGCAAATACCAACCTACCAAAGAGTATATAACATTATGAAGGAGTGGAGTGGTGTATCTACTGACGTGCCCTTGGAGATCAAGAAGTTTGCTGATGCAGTTACTGTGCGAAGGGACTCCATCATTCTGTTTTATCGTGATCCTGTTTTCATGTCCAAGAATTTCTCCAACGTCATTCCTGCAATGCATGCTGCAAATATCTCTGTTTATGTCGGAACCCTCAAGAATGAATTTCAATCTTTTCTGTTTGATTTCTTTGCTGACCCTTACGTCGAGCTTGCTACACTAATTCAGGCAAAAGTAGATGGAGTCGTTACTGAATTCCCAGCTACTGCAACTGCATATATGAGTAAGCAAACACTAACTCTTTACCTCTCTATACAAGTCAGACCATCCATTAATTTGAACCATCAAAATATTATTATGTAGTTGATTGGCTTGTTGAAAACTTCGGCACTCTTTCCCTGTAGCACGTGCCCCGTATTTTGGATGGGTTTTAGGGATGTTAGTTTTGTTCTCTTTCTGGGATTAGTCCCGAATTCTGTTGTTGGTGGTGGATATAGGTGTTAGGTCGAACCATGTTAAATCGCCTGCATCCATTCTTTAATTTATTCTTTATTCTAACACCTCGATTTCCCAACATCCCCCAATTGGATGGTTGTTCCTCCAGGATTTTTGGATGCCTTTTATTTTGTAATAGAGGAATACTGGTATTGGATGGTTCCCAACTCTATGTTGAGATTACATAAACAAAACATTCCCATTGCTGCGGTCTTTTATATGATATGTATCTGGTGAACTACAAGAATTGGAAATAAAATGATCATGCTGCTAATTTGTGAGTACAGGTTCACCATGTGCGGACCCAAATCAGCATCTCCCGTACACGATATCACCCATAAAGCTAGGTGACCTGTACAATCAGATACGTGCATCCGATGGTGATACTAAGGTGGCACCGTCACCTGAACCCATATTCAGCCCCCAAGATGTTGTTGATCCACCACTGCCTCCTGTAGCTGCCAAGAATGCCACTACTGACTCTCCACCTGCAGCCAACGCCAAGTCTCCGGCTCCGGCTTCAGCTGCGGCTCCTCTTCCCACAACAAATGCTGCAGCTAATGCTTTGACAGCTAACAACGCAGCTGGTGTCTTGATTTCAGCAATGGTGGCAGTACTCTGTCTCCTAAATGTACAGTGAAAGTTCCCCTGATCACTAATCGCAATCAAAGAAGATCAATTATATTCGCTACCCTCTGGTGCGTGTATTTATCAGTAACCGTGACAAAAATAGGATAACATCTAATAATGCATTTTACACATAAAAATAACCCATTCACGGTGTAATAGAGCCAAAATTTAGCAAAATATTTATACAAATAAAATAGGTAATAATAGTCTTGAAGTTTATCAGCATTAAACTTTGGATTTATGTGTACATATATTTATAACAAGAATGCCAGCTTTTATATGTACTTAGATAAAATAACGAGATGGTGGTTTCCAAACTAAGTCTCATTACTTCTTGTCCATATTATATAAGTAACCTCAATAATCTCAATCTCTTTTTGCCAGCCAATCTGGATAAGATTGAAATTGTCAAAATAATTCAATCTCATTAGTACTGTATGTTCATAAAATGTAAAAAATTGTTATGTTTTGGAACCAAAATTCAAGCATAAGGCATTTAAGAATTTTCGCACTTCTAGGTAGGAGTGTTCATTGGGGATTCTCCACCCCAATCAACAAATTTTTTTTCTTGATATAATTTTTGGGGAAGGGACTTTGTTCTATTCCCCGCCCCATCACCAATGGAGAACGTATTTTGGGGAAATAGAGAATGGGGAAAAAGTGCCGGGGATTGGAGAATTCTCAAATTTTTTAAGAAAATGTTTAAAACTAATTCTACTACTAACATAAGTCTCAACTATCAGCTAATTTTATTACTAAGTAGTAAGGACTAATATGCCCTACTAAATAAATAAAAATCATCATCATTCATCAACAAAATAATTCTAAATCCAGACATCAAAGTGTAAATAAAAATATATAACATAATTTAGACTCGAAAATATAACATAATATGTAACCAGTGAATCATAACTCATAAGTCCAAAACATATATAAAAATGAATGCAACAGTATATTCATGTTTCATAATTAGTCAATCATTACCAAAAAATCCAAAGCATAAATAAAAATATAATCCAACAAACATATGATATATATATATGTGTGTGTGTGTGTGTATTAAAAAAGTTTCAGGTTTCCTCTGAAGAAAGAAATTTGTCCTGATCCCCAACCCGTTTCCCCAAAATTTTTTCCCATATCCAATATTATTTCTCAATTCCTCTATTTCCTGAAAATAATTTTCTCGTACCTGATTTTTCGTGTTGGGAATTGGGCTTCCCCAATAAATGCACAGCCCTACTTTTAGGTCCAGCATAGACTCAATTTCAAGTTAACCATCACACAACTATAACAAAAAAAATGTTTAAAAGTACTTCAAATTCAATCATTTTTATAAGAATACTCTATCTTTCACTTAATTTAAGTTCACATAAGCTCTAATAGCAATAAAAAACAAGTTTTGAGTTATATCACTAAAAGAAAGGAGTGCTTTAGTTATTGAAAGTTAATGACGGACAAAATCAGTCACTAATAGTTACTGGCTAGTGACTGATCAGTGATGAATTTTGATACATAAATTAGATAATATTTTATGTTAAACATTGACTTATTAATGACCGATTAACGGCTAAATTAGTGACTGCAATGACTCAGTCGCAAATCACTCATTAAATCTGTAATAGAATTTTTTCAATCACAAATCCGTCACAAAATTTTTTTGGATAGACTAATTTCAGTTAGAAATTGGTCACTAATTTGTAGTCACAAGTCAGTTACAAGTTGAAGTCGGTCATACATCGGCACTAATTTGTGAAACATGATTTGGTCACTAATTGTGATTGATATCTCCGTCACACATAGAGTTAGTCGCTAATGGGTCACTAATCGTGGTTGATATTTTTATTACAAAATCAGGCGCAAAATAAGTCACTAAATTGTGAAAGATAGTTCAATCACAAATTATCATTAATTATAACCATATTTTTATCTAAATCAGTCATAAATTGAATTCGGTGACAAATCAATCACTAATTTGTAAAACACAACTCGGTCATAATCGGTCACTAATTTTGACTGATATTTCAGTCACAAATCTGTCAAAAATTGAATCAGTCACTAACTATGATTGATAGTTAAGCTATTAATCGATAAAAAATTTCAATAGGTTATAGATTAGTCACTAATTTGTAAAACCCAATTCGATCACTAATTGATCACTTATTGTGACTGATATTTTTGTCACAAATTGGCTACCAAAATAAAATAAGGTCATAGATTGGTTACCAATTTGTGAAACACAATTTGTTCATTAATAGGTCATTAAGTGTTACTAGTATTTCTATCCTAATTTAAATCAGTCACAAATTAGTTACTAATTTGTGAAACACAATTTGGTCACTAATCGGTCACTAATTGAGATTAACATTTCCTTCACAAATTGAATCAATCACTAAGCCATTACTATTTGGTCACAAATTTATGTTTTTTCTTTTAACATTAATAATGTGCTTTGTTTTTTTGTGTGTTTGCATTACATTTCTATACTTGATTGAGGTATTCTTATGCTCTAGTAGATGTATTAGCATAGCAATTAAACCATACTTACGCATAGTAGGCTTCAAATGTCCATATTGAGTTTGCAACATAAATGCTACACTAATATGCACTTATCTTGTGATTTAGGTGAGTTTTTAGGAGTGTTTAAAGATGAATAAAGATAGAGATAGTTTGGGCAAGGATTGAAAGCATACTTGAGGATGAAAAGTGGGAGAAACAAGTTTGGAAGCTTTCAGATGAAGGCCAATACAACTGGAAGCAAAACAAAGCGAAAACAAATCTGAAAAGGAGCAATTATAAAGTACCGGTTGAGTACCTTTAGTGAACTGGTCGACTGGTTGACTAGGCTGCCAAAAACAAAGATCTCACTTTCCTTAGCAATCGAATAACCTCTTGCTACCGGTGTACCAGCTCACTCAATTAGTAGTTTGCGACATTTGGCTATAAAAGTCCCATTTTGGCCACTTTTATAGTGGAACAAGTCATATTCTCTCACACCTATTTTTCCAAATCCCTAACTCCAAACTGACCTACCTCACACACACACACACACACACACTTACCCACCTAGATTCAAGCTATTTTAGGGGATTCTAACAACTTTGGAGTGAAGATTTGCGCAAGAATTGTATTAAATTTGCAAGGATGAAAAGGAAGCTTTCTAATTTCCTTTTCATCCTCATTCATATAATGTATAAGTAAATCTTCCTAGGGTGATTTAGCTTGTGTAATGGGTTAATTTAGCACTCTTTTGTTATGGGATTTTGATGGCTTAATATATATTCATACTTTGTTTTTTTTTATGTTTAATGAATTTTACTTGATACATGTTTATATGTTTGATTAAATGCCTATACGAGTAGTATGTATATAAATTAGAGTTTGTTTGCCACTAAACACCTCTAATCTATCTTATATTCATGTCTATTTTTTTATTTGTGGATTGTATGAAGTGGGTGTTGCTTTATTCATGTCTATGTGAGTAATAGCATGCTTTGTAGTGATATAACTCCAATATTGCCTACATGTTGGTACTCAATTGCTATTATTGCTGTAAATCAAACATGACGATGTTTTGGTAGTGAATAGGTCCACGTATTCATAACACCATATGTTAAAATGTGTAGGATTGTGCATATTAGCCTAATCCTGCTATAGTGACCCTAGAATGACAGAGCACAATTTAGGACTATTCTAGATCGAGTCCCCTATAGCTTTAAATCCAGCTAATAGGAGTTCGGGTGGGTTTAGTTGACCTTAGTAACCCTAGGTCTTGGTTTTAAATCTAATCAATGATCGAAGTGTTAAGGTAGGTTTGTTCTAGGTCACTTAGGAAGCTTTCTAGTCCCTCATATAGCCTTAGAGCATAAGGACCACACTGTAGCTCTAAGAGTCCTAGGTATAAATTAAGACAGTAGATAGTGACATAGATAAGAGCATCCCATTGCTAAGTCATTTCCCATAATCCCATATCATAAGAGTTGAGAATCGCCTATTAGCAAGCATAAGTCACCTTAACCCCTTTTCCATTAGTTAATTCCCCTCTAGATTAGTTTGTTTCCCTATCTTCCATTCCTGTTCCCTATAATGTAGTTTCATTTTCTTTCCTTGAGCTCCCGTTAATCCAAAATTCTCAAAATATGATTAGTTTAGGTTTTCTTTTAGACACTTTTTAGAACACACATAGGATTCTTTCCACACGTTAGCATCCCTATGGTTCAACACCCGTTCTCGAACACACTTTATTGCACTGGTCCGTGAGCTTGTGGTCTTTAGTGCTTGTCCCTCTAAAGAGACATCAATTAGATTATATGATTATAAAACATTTAATTAGTTAAATGATTATAAATTAATAAATCAAAAATAAAAAAGCTAAACTATTTTGTTATCTTTCTTTTTATGGGATTTTTTTTTAAAGAAAAGGGGGCGACACCCTTTAAATTTTTATTCCATCAAAAAATTAAAAATACAATGTAGAGGAGGGACATAAACATTAACCTCTAGTCTACTCCTAATTATGTAGACTTGAATGCCAACTTTATTACAAAGTGAGAAAAATGCAGATGCAAGCAGGACATAAAATTAAACAAGTTAGTATTGCTACCCTTATAAATAGAACAATCAAAATATAAACAAGGTAGTACTACTACCATTACATCGCAAAATCATACACACGCAAGCAATCTAAAAACTAAAGCTAGGAATCATCCATTGGTCACACAGGACAAAGCCTTTCAAATTAGGAACTTCTGCCATTTAATCAAAGACAAATAGCCCACAATTCTGCGCTCCTAAATTTGCCAAGAAATCAGTTGGGTAGTTGCCTTCCCCAAAAATGTGTGTAACTCTCGCACCCAACTGCCTAACCAAACTTCCCGCCCTGTTCACTTCATGACATGGCACCCATCTTCCTTAAGGCCATACACCAAATGTATAGACCACAAAGAGTTAAGTTCTACCCAAACACCTTGGTACCCCCCATCCACACACAATAGTAAGCCTCGAACCAAAGCTAGAAGCTCAGCTTTAATAATAGATTTAGCAACCAAATGTTCATAATATCCAGCTATGAGGTTTCCTTGATTATGACGAATTAATCCTCCCCTTCATGAGGTTTCCTTGATTATGACGAATTAGTCCTCCCCTTCCTGCCACATAAAGACCATGAACACTACCATCTAGATTCAACTTATACCCTCTTACCGCAAATGTTTTCCATATTTAATTGTAATTTTATAATGTTTTGTTTACAATTACAGCATAATGTTCACTTGAACAGAAAGAATTAAATGTATAATGTCCAATTGATATGTAGTGTCCATAATGTTAGGATTAGTATGCCCTAAAGTTCACTTGTACATGACATTTTGGATATGAAACAATGTATAATCATATTTTTGTTCAATGGCATTATGAGTTTCTTACATATTATCTCTGTTATATTTTATCGATGCATGTATGAAGGTCCTTTGACTTGAACTAATGACTTGGGTGCGCAGTGAGGCTGGACGCACAATAGGTTCAAGTCTAGATTTAGTCACGTCATAAATTGAATCCATAACCAAATAGTAATGTTGGGCACTCTACTGAGATAAGGTTATATCGAGCAAGTCTCCTCTTTGAGGGTGATCTACCTAGGTCATTGGAGGACTTTCTGGATTTGTCTCAATAGTACGTGTGTCACGTATTGGGTAGGACCATTGTGAGTATGTTTTCTAGAGACGTACTATCAAAGAAAGAAAACAAGACACTCACTGCTACTAAATGATCATTGCTCTTAATCTTGAGTATATGTGGATAAACTAATGAAGTTAGGGTTTAGTACTTTGATTCACTATGGGTGAGATCTTATTTTATTAGGATCAACAGCCTTGTGCATTGAGTGCTAAGCTCTAATTAATTAGAACATGCATATGCAAAATGGAATCTATATACCCCCTTTAGGATTGTCCAAATTTATCATCCGAATCTGGATCTATTGATACTACCTTTATAGGTCTGTTGGTTATATGGCTTGAGGGTCGCTCCCGAGATCAAGAGATTCCATGACCAAGGATGGTTGGCAATTGGACAAGAAACCCAACGGAAAAAGATACAGTTAAAGATATGATAGTACACAGGCCAAAGGACCGGTCTTAGCTGTGGGTATACATAGAGGGGCATTATGGTCAGTTATTTAGTAGGTCAAAGACAAAGTTTACATTCTTTTGTGATAAGCTTTTGGGTAATGGCAATTATTCTTGGAGTGCAACTTTGATCTTATGGTGGAATAGATCGGAGTTAAAAATAATTATTATGTCGCCTAGATCGGGCAAGGACATTTTAATTATTTTTGGAAGCCAAGGTTAATTGTGTCTTCTTGGTCCCTTCCCTTGTTGAAATGACTTTGAGAGAGCAATCTTGAAAGAGCAAATTCCATATTGTGGTAGTAGCCTTATTGGGCCAAAGCTTGGAATTGGGTTTGGGCTTTCTTTAGAGTCCAAGATAACCTAATTGGGCTAGGATGGTTTCCTATTGGGCTTGGGCCTCCACATGGATTATGGACTATGTGTTGGACTTGGATAATGGGCTTGGCCTAAGTCTTCCAAGACAAGTGGACAACTTGTAAATTACTACAAAAACAAGTGGATAACTTGCACAAGTCTTCCAAGACAAGCTAACAAGTTGCATAAAGGAAATACTACATGGAAATTTTCTCCCACATTGAAAGTTTAGCAACTTTGGATGCCAAGGTTCTCTCTATAAATAGACAAGACCCTACACCTTTAATGCAATCCACTTTGTAGTTGATTTCTTCCTTTTTGGCAAGAAAATACTTCAACACATAGTACACACTTATTGTGTGATTTTTGCTCTAGTTTTTCAAGAGCATATTACTTTGCTTCTTCCCACACAAGAGGCTATTCTCTCAAGATAAGTCTCTTTAATCATAGGGAAGAAGACTAGGGAGTTGCTTATTGTGACACCCTCATAGTAAATTTTTGGTGGCCTTGTTCGTAAACGGGAGCAAAGCTCGTGACAGTTTTAGCTTCATCAAAAGCCCCATGCTTCAAGAGGCTAGCTTTATATATTTTTGCAAGTACTAGTTATATTCTATATGTTCTTAAGCATGTTCTTGTGTGTGTTATGTGGTTATTTTATTTTCCTAGCATGTTTTCTTGGTAGAATTTTTTGAAAATATGGACTATGATACATTACACTTAATAATATCGATCCTACACATAATGCTGAAATAAAAGCATCCATGGATCATAAATAACTGCATAAGGGAAAAGTGTAATATTGTCACATAAATACATAACGAAAAAATAAGGTATGTTAAAAAAAAAGTTGCAA
The DNA here is from genome assembly GCA_028554755.1 of Cordia subcordata. Taxonomy (NCBI): domain Eukaryota; kingdom Viridiplantae; phylum Streptophyta; class Magnoliopsida; order Boraginales; family Cordiaceae; genus Cordia; species Cordia subcordata. Next base: position 15,227,966 of record JAPTOF010000008.1, read on the forward strand.
AAACATCAGCCGCATTCCCGGAATGCGCCCAACGCGTTCCCAGAACGAGATTGGGTCATTTTTGAAATCCAATCCAAAAGCAGGTCATTTTTGTGCAGTATATTAAAAATTGGGTCAAAAATAAAAAATCCGTTGTCCTTCTTCCTCCACATGTCAAATCAAAACCATAGTTACCTGTACCAGGCTTCCATTTGATTAAAGTCTCGCATTCCCAAATTTCTGCTTTTAGACGACGCCAAACTGCAGAATGATGGATAGCTGATTTACTTATACAAGGGTGGGCATTCTTTGCAATATTTTTCTCTCATATAGCACGCCTGAAGCCATCAGACATTTTCAACCTCCACCAAAGTTTCCAGTCAAGAGCTCGCCCAATATCTCTAAGACTTTGAAACCCTAGACCTCCACCTGAAAGAGGGTAACAAAGTTTATTCCAAGAGCACCAGCGTAAGCGCCTGCTACTATTTTTATGTCCCCATAATAACCCATTAAACAAGCATTCCAATCTATTAATGATCATCAGCGGAGGCTTCAACACCTATAATGAATAATGATGTTGACTGTGGCAAGGAAAAGGCGACTTAGAAGAACAGGTGTAGAGTGTCTATGGCTGGGCTAGAATCTAGATCTAAAACTAGAAAGTCAACTGGAAAGATGAACTCACTAACCTAAACCATGACATCCTCAACTACACCACGGGGTCTCCTCTTAGATCTATCTACAAGTTGAAGTGTGACATGAGTAAGTGAAAGGTTTGCTAAACCTAACTATTGATAGATAGAATAAGTGATGAGATTAACATTGGACCCTAGTTCAAGAAGAGCATGATCTATATGAGTTTCTCTAATGCAACACGGGATGGTGAAAGCTCTTGGATTATTAAGCTGGGGTGGAAGGCTCGAAGTGCAAATATTATTCACTTTCTCGGTCAACTTCACCTTCTTCGACTGTTAAAGATGCTATGCTTCCTTTGCATAAATCCTTAAAGAACTTAGAATAAGCAAGAATGGACAAGATAGTGTCAACTAGAGAATGATTGACCCTAAGGTCTTTCAAATGCTCTAAGATCTTGAAAACTTGGGAATGTTAGCGGGCTTAGGTTTCTCTAAAGCCTCAGGAAAATGAGCTCTTAGAATAGGATCGTTAAACTCAATAGGTTGCTTTCCCTCCTGGTAAAGGCGGGTACTACTCTCAACATGATCTTTAACAGGCCATTCTCTCTCAATAGGGTGCTCATTGGACTCACTAGACTCAAGAGGATCTATGGGTGCAGGCTTTGCAGATTGCTCAACTCTAACCCTATTGTAAACTACCCTACCACTTTTAAGGATGGTAACGACCTTGGCTTAGGCTAAAAGGGGGTAAGTGGGGTTAGAGGAGGAATAGGATTGACCTTTAAGATCAACCTTTGGCAGTTATAAAAGCTTACTAGGATCTCTAGTGTTTAATTAACTAGCAAGCTACCGTAATTATGTATCTACCCTAGCCATGTGTTGCCAATAACTAGCTATCTCTTGCTAATCTTACTGAATCACCTTCATCAAAAGGCTAAGTCAGTAACTATTCCAGTTGATCGGCCTAGGGCAGGGGTTGGTTGGCCAAGTCAGTGACTTGGCCAATTTTGCTCGCGTTGATCTTGTTTCACTCCGGTTGCACTTTTCTTTGCCCAGATGCCTCCAAAACCTTCTTTTCTGCTTTTCTTACATCTCGACCACTTTGAGCTTGCCTCCAAGATCAAATCACTATCGATTCAAACCTCGAGCTTTGACCTAACTTTACTAACCATGAGAAATAAGCATGCATTAGTGTAGCATTTACATTTAAACTCAACTATGTACAATTGCTAACATAAGTACTATACTAATGCAAATCTTAAAGCTCAAAACACCTCTTAAACATGGACAAATAATTGTGTAAACACACATAAAAAGACAACACATCAATAAGGAAGATTGCCTTATGATTGATGTGTTCGATTCATGTGTTGAGGACCATGTTGAGGAAACCATGATTGATAGTGAGATGTTGAGAGAGCTTGAGGACATTTTAGATAACTTTGACTCAGAATCCTTAGTACGGTGTTGTGTAGCTTCTACCTCCACGTCGATGATTCTAGGCTTGATGAGTCACTAAAGGTTAATTCTTCCAATCATGACATCAAAGGCATAGATTATTCTAGTTGCACACATAGGTTTCATTGTGAGGATAGAGATGAAAATAGATGGTTTATAGTTAGTATGATGGAATCTTGTATTAGGGAGTGTGGTGATTGTGAGACGATATCTACTAGGGATGAATTGATTGAGGCACTTCATAAGCTTTTAGAGAGTTTGGATTTGAAGACTTCTATTGGATAGCGTATTGCATCTGTTTCTGATTCTAGGCCTAATGAGTCTCTTGAGGTTGTGGATTCTTATATTGAGGAGCATAGTAGGCCCAAGAAGACTCTTAAGAAAGAGATTGAGAAACTTGACATATTGATATGCAGATCTTTGGGCATCTTTGATGAATCATTGTTAGAACCATCTTCTACCCTCTCTACTAGGGAATTAATCGAAGAGGTAAATCGATTCTTGGATCAACACAAATTGTCCCTTAAGGATAGTAAGTCCACGACCCTTAGTTTTGATTCCTCCTCTTCTGGGTCCATTTCTTCATGCTCTTACGTTGATTCCATTTCATCCAATCTGACTTCATTAGATGATTCTCCCATTTTTTTGCCCCTTAAGTCTTCCCCTAGTGACCACATTTTTATGCCATCTCCCTTTGAGCACATATATGTAGGGTTAGTACATACACCTCCTATTCTTTATTCTTTGGATTCTTCATCGACCCATGGGTATAGGGTATAGGTATCCCTTGATCATTAAAAGAAGGCAATAGGATGGTTAGTTGTAGAGACCGAGTTTCGTAGGTTAGGATTGGAGATAAACAAGGGACTTAGAACCTTAGATTCTCCCGTATCCCATGACACCTTGGAGCATTCTTTTGTATTTAGTTTGTCAGGTTTTCTATTTTATCTCTTTTTCATGTGTGCTCGAAAAGGATTGTGATGCTCATGATTTAATTGATTATATATTCCATGATCCTTTTTCTTCTAAGTCATGCCTTAACAAGTTTGTGTGCTGATTTGTGCATAAGAACTACAAATATCATTGGCCCTAACATTACCGCCCAGCTGGGCGTATAAAACCTAGCGGTACTAGGAGGCACCCTAGACATTTTGTTGAGATGAGAGTGATTAGTGCCATAGATGGCAACCTAGGTTAATTTGGTATTTTCGTTCTTTGTTTTCATTTTCTTTTCATTTTTTCTTTTTACCCCTTACAAATATTGATCCCCTATCCCATTTTCCTTAGGGTACACTTTGTCTATCTTTTGCACATACCAATGCAAGCTTGCATGGCAATGCTGCTAATCTTGTACCTTGTGAGCATTTATGGTTTGTTGATAAACAGGGTTTGTAGATAAATGATTAGTCATTGGCATTGAAGAGCTTCAAAAAGAACACAAGGTTATATCTATCCTTTCTCCACTTGTTTCCCCCTTTTATCTACCCTATCCCCACCATTTTTACTTGTTTTATGTTGATTATTTGCTTGTTCTGTGGTTTCATTTTATTTGCTTAAGGATAAGCAAAGTTTAGGTTTAGGAGTGTGGGAGTTTGGTTTTCTTGTTTTATGCTTTCTTTTGGGTAGATTGGCATTATTTTGATAAAAATGGTGATTTTTTTTTTGCTTTTTGTGCATATAGAGTCGTTTATTTCTTTGTTGATTGGAGTGTTGGCCCTTATCATTGACTTTATTGATTGGAGAAGAAAAGGTTGTGTTATAGGGAGTGAACATAGTGGAGACAGAACTGGGACTTTGAAGGGATGATTTTTCAAAGCTGTGTTTGTAGTGAGCACTTCGAAGTGGCTCTCCGATGACTTGGTTGGAAAAAGTGTTGATAAATGGTTGTAGATATCAGTGCCCCTTCCTCGATTAGTTCTTTTTAACGTGCCTTAGCCTTTCTTTTTCTTTTCTTTTTGCTTACGTTATGTAATGCAAAAAATGTGAAAAATGCAAAACATGGAAAAAGGCAAAATGATGCAAAAAGATCAAAAATTGAATAAAAAGTGAAAAATGTGGAAAAGCCAAAAGGCACCAAAAAGTTGAAAAAGTAAAGTTCGTTGAATAAGATGTTATGTGACACAATGTCAACTTGGCACAAGTTTATCTTTTTATTCTTTCATCGTTTTGTGAGTAAGGCTCTTATGTTAATCATGAGCCATTGTGATTGTACCTTCTTTCTCTTTGTATCTTTGAGGCTATGTGCATATTTTTAAGGTGATGTTAGTTGAGGGAGCACGAAGTATCAATATCCCGTGTACACACGTTAGAATTCTAGGTTTGTGGTAGATAAAGCTACTTGGGAACTTCCCGCGAGGTGCAAGAGCTCTTGTGAGTAAAAGGGGGATCCGAAAAGGCTTGGGAATCCTCTTGCCTTTCGTACTCCTTTGATTCACCAAGATAGCAAGTCAATGATTTTGGCAATCCTCTTTAGCTTCTTAGAGATACACTTAGGTTTGGTCTTGCTTTGGAGACAAGCAAAGAAAAGGTTTGAGGTATTGATGTGTCTTGGTTTCATGTGTGTTTGTTTGTCCATTTCCTTATGTCTTAAAGGTGATTTGTGATTATTTGATGGCATTAGTGTAGTACTTATAGTATAATTGTGTATATGTGGTGATAAGTGTTTATAGTTGATGATTGTTATTCATGAGCACAAGCATAAATAGCCTGCAAGTGCATAGCTTGTGTGTAGCACAGTATGTACGAGTGCGGGGTCGAATCCATGGGAAGGCCTAACATGAGTGTTGTTCTAAGCTTAGTGTATCGTAAAGAGCTACGTGTTGGGTTCCTAAACTACAATCTTTTTGGTTATTTTTAGATTTGAGGGGAGCTCGGGAAAAATAAATCTAATCTAATGCAAGAAAATAAAAGGTGTGTATGTGAAATAGGGGAATCAAGCGATCTAAGGGAATCTAACAGTGGAAATGGGGAATAAGATGACTATGTCTTGCTTATGGTTGATTACTACCACTTGCTAGGGTTGCTTGATGGATTAAACTAAATGCTTTCATCTAGACCTCTAATTAGCCTCTTAATTGGTACCTTAAGCCTTACTGCTTACTGCGGGTCCATCCTTAGGTGGCGATGCCTAAAGCTACGGTGTGGTCTTTATGACCTAGGAATTAGGGCTAGCTAATAAGGTTCTAGGTGATTTAGATTGATCCAACCCTAGCACTTAGTCCACTAATTAGTTTCCCAATCAAACCCTAGGACTAGTGCGAGTCTGTCCCTAAGCTTCACCCCACTTAGAGTTACGGTGTGGTCTTTATGAACCTAGGGCATTAGGGTGGACTAACTAGTCTTCCTAAGTGAACTAAGGTCAACTAAACCTATCTAGACACCAATTGGCTGGATTTAAAGCCAAAGGGGACTTGACCTATGCTAGTTACTAGTTGTGCATAATCGATTGCATCGCAATAGCAAAAATTGACATTTAAGTGCAAAGCAAGCATATCTAGGACATGAGATTTGAGAATAATCTGGTATATTCTACTACTAAACACATAGACATGTTTAGATTACACTAATTTAAGCAATAGCACCTTACATGTTTGAAATATAAGCTATTTATGCTATTAAGTATGCAAACACACACAGACAGGTATATAAGTATACCACTTCATGTAATCACCACACAAACAGATAGTCATGCTAGAATAATGATTTAGAGATGGTTAATAGCATAATAGACTTTAACATACATATGCAACTTCATTGAGGTATTTCAACAAACATATAGACACGTATGTAAAATGGCCTTTGAAACCCTAAGCACAAGCATATATATGTATATATATATATATATACACACACACACACACACACATATATATATATGCACACATATATATGTGTGTATATATATGTACTCAAATCCATCAAGTTCCCGTAACAATAATGTAATAATCATCTGTAATATAAGCGTAAATCACCCTACATAGCTTTAATCATACATTAACTAACTTGGGATAAAAGAGAGATACCCTCCTAACCAAAGCCATGCTTTGCAATCCAAGAGCTATACCCAATCCTTATGTTTGATCCTCTTACAGGCTTGATTTCTAGTGTTTTTGTGTTTAAAGGTATTTGTGTGTGTGAGAGGTAGGTTTAGGTGGATTTAGGGTTTGAGGAAATGTATGTGTGAAAAGTGAGTGTTCTCCTCCAAAAAATTGATGAAAAGGAGCTTAAATAGAATCAAAATCGCGCAGGGCAGGGGACCAGTCGGTCCACCAACCTTGGTGCTTAGTCGACTGGCCTAATAGGCTTCACATACTGATCTGATCAGTAAAATATTCATATCTTGCTCATTTTGGCTTTGATTTGTGTATTGTTCTATGGCTTTGTACCACTTCCGATGATCTCCCAAGCCATTTTCCTTCATTTTTTGCACCCTATAAACATATCCAAACTTTGTCTATGTCCTTTTTAGTTGCAAGCTCCGAATTTGGCTCCCGTTGCACTCGGTTTCACCTCAGTCGTTCCTTCCTTCACTTGGCCGTTTTAAGTGCATTTTCTAAGTTGTTTAAGTTCCAAACACCTTTGGCTTTAATCCACATCCCAAATACCATCAATCAAGCTCGAATCATCTCTCCAATCTTACCCAAAACAAACAATAAACACACATTAATGTAGCATTTAAGTTTTAACCATAACTATGAACATATAAACCCTAATATGCACAAGTATGACATAAATGCTATACTAATACACCAAATGAAGCTCAAAACACCTAAAAATAAGTATAGACATGCAATACATAAACACACACAAAACAAACACATTAGTTGAGTTTTATAGTTAAATGCTATACTAAATGCTTATTTTTGTGCCTTAGGTGAGAAATGAGATGGAAATAGAGCTTGAACAAAGATGGCCAATGAAGATTGAAGAGGTATGAGTTGTGGGATGAAGGTTAGAAGCAAAGAAGATAAAGATTGAAGGCCAAAGTGACAAGTGGTCGACCTAAAGGAACAACCGGTTGACCAGCCACCATAGAGAGAAGCTAAATTTTGCCAGTTGAGCTACCCCCTAAAGCTGGTCGACCAGCTAAGTCGATGGGTCAGTCTACAGAACACCCCATTTTAGCCAGTCTCATTAGGAGTCCAGCCGGTCGAACGACTGGCTCGGCTGATAGCATGTAGAAGCTAATATAAAAGCCCAATTTTTTTTGCAATTTTAATCATCAATTCGCACACTCTTCACATAGCCTCTCATACCCACAAAACCCTAACTCTTAGCCACCTCACACATGCTCACCCATACACATTAACACCTAGAATCAAGAACTTGAATGGATCAAAACACTTGGATTGAAAGATTTATTGCAAGTTTTGTAAAGAGATTGCAAGGATGAAAACGGGGTTTCCTTATTTCCCTTTTATCCTTATTTATTCCATGTTTGAGGAGATCTTCTTAGGGTGATTGAAGCTTGTATTATGGGTTAGTTTAATACTCTACTGTTAAGGGATTATTGATGGTTAATGTATATGCGTTGTTTATTAAGGTTTCAATGGGTATTCTTCTACATGTCTATGTGTTTGATAATATGCCTAAATGAGTTAGCATATATATTTTGAGGCTTATTTGCTATTAATCACTTCTAAATTATTATGTGAGCATGTCTATATGTTTGTATGATGAATCCATGAAGTGGGTAATCTATTTACACATGTCTATGTGTGTGTTTGCATACCTTAATAGCAAATACAGCTTCAATAGTATACTTGTCTGGTGTTATGGTGTAATCTAAGCATGTCTATGTGTTTAGTAGTTGGATATGTCTACGTATTCACAAATGCCACGCCCAAGTACATGTATAAATGTGCATTCGTACGCTAATTCCGCTAATGTGATGATCGATTGACCGTGCTTAATTTAAGACTAGCCCTATATTGAGTTTCCTTTTGGCTTTAAACCTAGCTAATAGGTTTCCAATTAGAAATTAGCCAATCTTAGATGGACTAGGTCTTGGCTTTAAACCCAGCCAACGGTTTAGACACTAAGGAATGATCAATTAATATCACCTAGGAGATCAATTAGCCAGCCTAAGATCCTAGGTTATAAGGACCATGCCATACTCTAACGGTGATCAACCTAAGGATAGACTCGTACCGAGTCTTAGCGGTTATATACGTGGCTAATTAGGATCCTAGTTAAAGAGCAATCCCCTAAAAGATAAACAATCAACTAATCCTATAGCAAGAACGTATTAAGTTACTCATAATCAAGCGAAAATAACCTTAATTCCCATTCCATTGGCGCTCCCCATAGTTTGCTTGCATTCTCCCCTTTTTACCCCATTTCCCTAATTTAGTGTTTAATTTTGGTTTCATTTCCTATTGAGGTCTCTTTAATTCAAAAACTTCTAAAAGATTGTTAGTTTAGGTTTCATTTAGGTAACTCCCCAGGGCACACTTCTTAGGAAGTCTTTCCCCGTTGTAGCCTCCCCATGGACACGACCCCGCACTGGCACACACAGCACTACATACAACCCGTGCGCTTGCGGGCTATTTTAGGCTCGTGCTCAAAAATCACATCACTATCTAATAATATTACCAGATTTGTTTGTTTATGTAAGTAACCCATAAGAAATCATTGTTATTACTAAATAATTTAACCGGTTAATATACATTGGATTCATAGAACCGACCTTCAAATATTTTTTATATAAAAAATCTTACATAGAGACACAACCGATAAATATTGTTAATATATTTAGTTTTTTATCCAATATATTTTGATATTATAATTATAATTTTACATGTTACTATCTCTTAACTAATGATATACTGTATCCCGTGCAATGCACGTGCATAACACTAGTTATGTGCCAAACTCTAACCAGTCACCTTCCTATGGGAGATTTAAAAAAGCAAGGTGGTAATGAATTGTAACCAACCAAAGGACACTGCTATAAATACGAGAAACGTGTGGGAGATATTAATAATGGATTTACAATTCACCTTGGTTCTACACCATCGCTGATATTTCTTGTTCTCTTTTCCCTTGCAAACTCTTAAATTGAAGGCCTCAGTATTCCAGTAAGCGTTATGACACTTTCTCTTCCTACCTGACCTTTTTCCTTCTTCTTTTTCTTCTCCTTTTTTCTTTTTTTTTTCCATTTTCTTTCTTTTTCTTTTTTCTCCTCTTCTTGCATGTCTTATTAGATTTAAATGAACATAGGATTTCATTTCTCGATATGAATATGATACATTGTTGGCCGAAGCTAGAATTCAGTTACCTGCTAACTTCAAATATGTTCAAATTCAATTGCATAACGGCATACAGAATGAAATTATAAAATTTTTATCATATGAGATAGTCCGGGGATAATGTTATTAACATGCATGCATTAATTCATAACCAGGGGTTTAAGTAAGAGGTGCATGCTATGCATGCACGTGTATGTGAGATCCACACTCCCTTTCAATTAGTTGCATCTAGCACATACTTTTTCCTAGCATTCAGTTTCACCCTTTCAATTAGTTGCATCTAGCACATACTTTTTCCTAGCATTCAGTTACAATAAGCATTTGCTCAAACGTAACGGCAAAATGAGAGAGAGAAAAGAAGCTTATGTTATTAATTTTTAGTTTTCCAATCTTGAAACGTTGACAATATTTTTCTTCACCAATCTCTGTTCTTGGTATAAAATTTGCAATTCTGGACTTTCCAAAAACATATTATAAATTGGAAACAGTGACGCCAGTGGAGCGAAACAGGCCCCAATTCAATGTACCCTTATAATGCATCCTTAAGTTTGATCAGTTGGAACATTTAATTGAATACGTAAAAAGCTGTATATATATGAATTGGTGAAAATGTTTCATGAAATTTTTTCATGCCACATTGTTCATTTGAACAGATTTTGCTTTGTGGTTTCTTGTTCCTGGTGTATATGTTTCCAAATTAACATATTATTGAATCTACAAAGACAGGAATCAGGATGAAAATGATAAGGCTTCTACTATTCTTCTTCTTGTTGTTTTATTCGGCGCTGGCGCGAAACAACAGACGCAAGCCTCATCCTGGAAAGAAATGGCTCACTCTGAATGGTATAGTCCACATTTGTGATCCTGAATCTACCCTGCCTCTCCTCCCTTCTCCCCATGCATTTTCCGTCTAGTTTTAGGCAAGTTTGTTTAGAATTTAGGATTCGATATTGCAGAGATATAGACGTTGTTGAATGATTTGCAGGAGCTGAGCCATTGGTAGTAGCACGTGGTGGATTCTCCGGACTATTCCCTGACTCCAGCGAAAATGCATATGGTATGGCTCAACAAATTAGTTTGCGAGGAACAATCATGTACTGCGATTTACAACTTACGAAAGGTGGAGAAGGTTTTTGTCAGTCACAGATAAATCTCGAGAATAGCACTGACATTTCAGAAGTTTTTCCAAATGAACGACGCGTCTATGATGTGAATGGAAAGCGAATTCGTGGGTGGTTCGGATTAGATTTTGGGGCTTCTGATTTATTTGGCAACGTAACATGTAAGTCATAGAACCATATGGAACTCCTTTGGCCATAACTTTGAACTATAACTAATCTGATATTGTATTATTATAGAGGGAAGGGAGAGAAGGGTGAAGGGATCATGTTGCGAGACTTATGAAATATGAGAAGATAACCATCATGAAATTCTGATTCATCTCCTTTCCTTCTGAAGCACAATATATTTACTTTGAGCATTATAGCTGGTTCAGAGTTTAGGCTATCTTGAAGCAAAGAGGTCAGTCACAGACAGAGTGAGGTCTGCTCAGGAGTGGACTGTCTATGGTTATAGATAATAAGAGGGTGTTTGGTTTTACTTATTTGGTGCTTATAAGCACCTAAATAGTAAAAAGCATTTGATAGGGTGCTTTTTTCTAGGTGCTCATAAACACTTAAAATAAGCAAAGCCAAACACCCTCTAAGTCCCTTTCTTAGGAAGAAAGTGAGCTTCTGATTGTTTCTGTTGAATTAAGCAATTGAAAGTTGAATAGGGACAGAAGTGGTTAAGTTTAACTGCAATGTTAACCTATAAACTGACTTGTTTGTATCTTCTACTCTGCCTCCTGCAGTAACTCAAAACATATATTCCAGGCCTTCAATTTTTGATGGTGCAAGTATATTAACGCCCTTGGATATAGTGGCCACTAAAAAGCCACCAAGAATTTGGATAAATGTTCAGGTGTCTCTCTATCCCTTGATGTTTATTTTATCTCTGATTCAGATTTGAGGTCAACTTTAGAATGACTTTTGTGCACAAAATCTTAATTCCTTTGCAAATTTATGCATAGTAGTTAATGGTAATTTGGAGTTTCTATTGCAGTATAACATGTTCTACAATCAAAAGAATCTTCATCCAGAAACATACATAGAAAGTGTTATGGGAAACTCTCCTCCAGACTACATATCATCTCCAGAAATTGGTTTCCTGAAGGATATAGCGACAAGGATTCAGAAGAACAGGACAAAACTTATTTTCAGATTCGTGGAAGCCAATGCAATTGAACCCACTACACAGGAAAAATATAGTTCAGTGCTGAAGAGTCTCTCTGGTATCAAATCTTTTGCATCTGGGATTCTGGTTCCAAAAGAATACATCTGGCCTGTCAGTAAGGATGGGTATTTGCAACCTGCCACCACTCTTGTACCCGATGCTCACAAAGAAGGCCTTGAAGTTTATGCATCAGGCTTTGCAAATGATAACATTTTAAGTTATAATTATAGCTATGATCCAACGAGGGAATACCTGCAGTTCATAGACAATACTCAATTTTCTATTGATGGGGTTCTGACAGATTATCCTTCCACAGCATCAGAATCAATAGGTGACTTTGAACTTTTTGCTTTATGTACTAGGTTTGGAATGCGGATGGGGAACTCCTATCTTTATGAATTTCTGTAGCCGTTCCTTTTTTCTAGTCCCTTACTACTCTACTTTGTAATTGCAGCATGCCTTGCGCAGAGCCGGAAGTCTTCCAGGATTCTCAACAGTAAGAGACTAGTCTCAATATTTTCCTTTCCTAGAGAACGTAATTGAAATCCTCAATCACACATGCCTCTGACACATAATTTTATTCTATGCCTTTACATAGCTTTGATCATATCACACGATGGAGCAAGTGGTGATTACCCTGGATCAACTGATCTTGCCTATCAGAAAGCCATAGATGATGGGGCGGACATAATTGATTGTTCTGTTCAGATGTCACAGGATGGGGTTCCTTTCTGTTTGGACTCAGCAGACTTGACTGCAACAACCACGGCAGCCACTACTTTCATGGAGCGCTCTACAATTATCCCCGAAATACAAAAAATGAATGGAATTTTTTCATTTGACCTCACATGGAGTGAAATTCGATCTCTAAGGCGTAAGCTTTTCACATGAGAAAAAGAATTATGGAACTGAACAATTTTATCCTCTTACCAGTTTGTTTCTTGAGACGATTTATTCTACCGTTGCAGCTCAAATTTTAAATCCTGTCGATAAAGGTTTGCCTAGAAATCCTGCAAACAAGAACAAAGGGAAATTTGTTTCTCTATCTGAATTTTTGGAGCTGGCCAAGTCTAAGGCAGTTAGCGGAATTCTGATCAATATAGATGTAAGTCACACTTTGTTCTAAGGTCTTAACTTTCTAGTGTGTTTAGTGTGTTCATCTGGCGTATTAGTTTCCTAGGTTCAAGACATGGAACTTTTTGATTAATCCTATATAAAACATCAACTACACATTTTTTATTTAGCACATAGGTTCTAACACTTCTCCTCTTCCGCAGAATGCTGCCTTCCTAGCAGCAAAGAAAGGCCTTGACATAGTTGGTGCTGCGAGCACTGCCTTGAGCAATGCTAAACTTGATAAGCAATCCACGAAAAAGGTTATGATTCAGTCTGATGATAGCTCAGTCCTCTTAAAGTTCAAAAATGTCCCCACGTACCAAAGAGTGTTGGACATCCAGAAGGATGTTGGTGGTGCATCTGATGAGATAGCACATGAAGTCAAAAAATATGCTGATGCAATCAGTGTGCGCAGGGGTACCATTATCCAAGACTATCCTCGAGAATATTTCAGCAAAGATTTGACCAATATTATTCCATCTATGCATGCTGCAAACATCTCAGTATATGCTGGAGTTTTCAGAAATGAATTCATGAATTTCCTTTTTGATTACTTTGCTGATCCTTATGTGGAGCTTGCCACCTTTGTTGCAGCTGGAGTAGATGGCGTTGTCACTGATTTCCCTGCCACTGCAAATGCGTACATGAGTAAGTCTTACGACCTTCTGAACATGTTTATGGAAATATTATCAAGACCAATGTATTGGTCACGTATTGCGTTTTATGCTCACGAAGAGAGGCATACTCTCTGCTTTTCCTTCGGCATAAAGAAGGGAAAAAGCTCAGCAGCAGAGCAACTATACCAGATAGGATTGTGAAAATCTTTTCCAAAATTTTTCATTGTTGTTTATGGAAATCAGTGGTAAAACATTTTGTTAAGAATGGTGTATCTAAACCAAATAACCAGACAAATGAACTAGCGGCAAACTTCACAAAAAATATGGTTCTTATGCTAAAAGGAAAATTTAACGGTTAGTGGAAGAGGAGGGTTGTTGATTTGAATTTACCAGATCAAAAAGATTCCTGCATTCTGATCTACAACTACTACATCAAAAAATGCACCAGTACTAAGAAATGCTATGCTGCTGCTTCTGTTCCAAAGGGTCTGTATGTGCTGATTTGGACGCCAAGCTACCATATACCATCATGCCAGCAAGAGCAGGCGACCTGTTTTCTTTTGCGGCTCAGTATCAAATGCTAGCACCGGCACCAGCACCGGCTGAACCCCCCCTGAGTACGGTTGATGTGGCTGATCCGCCTCTACCGCCTGTAACCAATTCCACGACACCGCCCAACTCCGCCTCAGCATCATCAGCTACTACTCCTCCTCCTGCTGATGCTGATGCTGCACCAAAAGCCTCAAATAGCGCAAGAACGGCCAGTCGGGGGGGTCTCGGCTTCCTTGTAGCAATGGTCGGGTACTTAAACTTAGTGTAGAATAAGCGATGCCTATCATTCCTCCCTCATGTAAATTTAGTTATATTCCTTAGCCTGTTTTGCAATAATTAGGTGATATTCAGCCCATCATACAATCTGCACGTATATATCTCATATCTGCAGATACAACGACATATTGTCCCTGCAAAACAACAACACGTTCCTGTGTAGAAAATACTTATGTGAATTATCATTTAACAATGCAAGAGTCAAATAGTTCTTCAGTTTATTACGTCATCTAATTGTTCTTTACTTGTTCACTTTTCTCGATAATTGTTAGTGCTCGTCATGCTCATCAATTGTTTAGGAATTATACTAATCCTAGTCATATGACTAACTTAGTTAAATAACTCCATTACCTGTGTGTCATCTGTACGTCTCAGTGTAATACTATCCCTACGATAATGAGCTTGAGAGGAAAGGAGAATCGGAATTCGAAAGTAATGAAAGTGTTAGGAAAAAAGACGTGCACAAATGAAGAACACAAGAAAAAAACACACGAGAATTTATGTAGTTCAGTCTTAAAGCTTACGTCTACGAGCAGCAAAAATTAATTTCACTATTGATATGCGAATAGTACGAGGCTTCTCACTTTGGTCTCTCTCCTACACGTAATACAATGAGTATTGCTATATATTTGTATTGCATAAGTTTCCTAAAACCTGTTGAACAAATAAGACAATCTATTAATTATGTGTTATTATGATAACCTGCTAACTTGTGCCCAAGACTATGGGCCACCTTTTAACGAATTTCCACCTTGGCATGTATTTGCTCGAATCAACACACATCCCTGCTTTCAAATGCCCCGTAGAGGTTTACTGCTTCGCACCACAAATAGCAATCAAGTCCAAGCAATGCTTGAACTTGCGAGCTGCGACTACCTTGGTTATTATATCTGCTGTACTCTCATGGTTAGAAATCTTCTACACTGATATGATCCCTTGTGACACACCATCTTCGATAAAATGATATCTAACATCAATATGTTTAGTCATCTCATCATACATCTGGTTCTTTGTCAAATGAATTGCATTCTAGCTATTACCAAGATTGTACTTTGACATTGTTATAGTCTAAGATTAAAAACCAGGCCTTGTAGCATATGGCCTTCTTCGCAGCTTCTATAATCACTATATACTCTACCTCAGTAGTTGACAATGCCACAGAAGACTATAATGTCACTTTCCAACTGATAGCATATCCAGAGAAAGTAAACACGTAGCATGTTAGAGATCTCCTCTTATCGAGATCACCCGCAAAGCCTAAATCACAGTAGCCCAACAAACTCATGCAATCTCTAGTCATCCTACTAAATAGCAAACCCATATTTGCAGTGCCCCCATAAATATCTCATTATCCATTTCACTGTGTCCTAATGTTCTTTCCCAAAGCGATGCATGTACCTACTAACCACATTAACTACATGTGAAATGTCAAGATGAGTGCATATTATTGTCTTAATATCACTTTTTATGTTGTTTTGTTGATGCAAATTATGGATATGTTAACAATACTAAGCACCTTGTGAGCTTGATTTGAATAACTTAAAGACAGGTATTTTTAAGCTTTTGGAGTTGTACCTTGACTAAACTTAAGAAGATTATTCAGGCAAAGCATGGCATGACTATTCCAAAAAGAGAAAAGTTCAAGATTGTAGAAGAAGGAGAAGTGAATGCATAAAGAGGAGACGAGGCCTCATAAGGCTACCGAATTGTGTGCTCTATTTGTGCATGCCTTAGATTAGCTATTTATAGCTCCTCTTTATAATTTCTTTGCACATCGTTGCACAAAACTCTTCACATGCTCTTAATAAATATGGTTGAGGCACTTCTTGATTACATAGTTGCTTCAAAAAGGTTCTAGGCCTTTCAAAACATTTTATTAAGCTGGCAGAGTTCTTTAAACTCTCTTTGATATGCTCTTGCTTTGATAAAATCATGTACAATCATAGAGTTTCTCAAAATGGGCTTTAAGAGTTTGAAAATTGCATTTTCTAGGCATAGTCGGTCGCCCAAGTCAGCCACCCGAATTTACCCAGCATGCAGTTGGCTTTTATAAATTTGTTTAGAGCCTGTCAGTCTCCCTAACCGCGGGATCGGCCCATGCGACTAGCACTTGGTAGTGTGCTGAATGGATCTTACTTAGAGTGTAGCCTTGTCCTTATTAACTAGGGTTTTAAGACTTAGTTGATTGAGACTTCTAGATTTATGATGATTAATACTAACCTAGGGTTTAACCGTTAACTATTTTTCAAGCTAAGGCCTAATCTACCTAAGTTCAACTAACTATAATGGGTGACCTATTAGTTTTATTTCATCCTAAAGACCACACATTAAACTTAGTTATAAAGTCAAGCATAGTTAATCAACACCATATAAGCGGATACGAGAAATTAAGAAAATAATGATACATGTTTATCCGTTAAGGCAATTAATCAAACACATAGACATGCTCAATAATCACATTAAACAATAAAAATCAAACATGCATTTAAGCCATCAAAATATGTCAAAACAAGTTTAATAATCCTTGATCCGTAATAGAAATAATAATCAACCCTAAAAAATATTTATCTTAACATGTCAAATAAAACTGAAATTTAATCTCATAAAAATCAATTCCATGTCCAAGAAATTAAATCTCAAGCTTAAAACCTCTTCCCATTCAATTTCGTACAAATCCGTCTTCTTCTCCAAGATTTTTCTCCAAGTTTGCTCCTAGATAGCCCCAAAAATCCTATAGAAAAACAACTCCAAGTTATCTCAAAATAAAGATAAAAATTAAAGAAAATAAAAGATATTCTTTAGAATTTTTTTGGAATTTTTTATATATTTTTTTCTGATTTTTCTTTCTTGGCCTAAATATAGAGCTGTGAAATTTGGCCACCTCCTTCTTTGCTGATGAAGTTAGCTAGTGCTGCTTTCTTATATACGTCTAGTGTGTACTTGTGTTAGGTGAGTCCAAATGGTGTGGGGAAGGAGTCCACGGGCGAGTAGTTGGTACTTTTTTTCCTTGTTTTCTTTTCTTTTTTTCCCTTGTTCCTCCAATCTCTTGTTTCCAATTTATGTGCCCAAGTGTGTGTGTGACGTGTAGACAAGAAAAAGAATGAGTTGTTAACTTTTCTTTCCAGCCAAAGGTGTGTGTGCATGCATGTGCTTATATATATTTTTTCCTTTTATTTTCTAATACTAATTTAATGATAACCTAATTCTAACATACTAACTAGTAAATGCTAACTAATATAATAATATCTTAAAAACCTATCTATTGTCCTAAACCCTAAATAACTCTAGTTAATATGTCCTAACAACACTAATTCAACTAACTACTTAAATTATTAAACCCTAATCCTAATATATATGTCCCAATGACCTAGTTTCCTAATCAATGTGTACTAACTAATTAAGTGATCCTAATTGAGTCTAATTACTAATTTAATTTACCTACCTAAACTAAATTACTAATTAAACTTATTACCTAATTCTTAATTAACAAATAATCAATTAATATGACTAAAATAAAAACATTAAAAAGGAGTAAAAAGATAAGAAAAGTACACAACACACAAATACTAAAAAAAGACTCAATAAACACTCAAGAAATCAAAATAGACAAAATTGCCATGAAAACACGCTCTCAAACACTCTCCAAATCATGCAATTAATGCTCTAAATACACACACATCAACACCCTCAAACCTTCTCCTTACTTGTTCCCAAGCAAGACCACTCCTAAGCATATCTCATGATGCTCAAAGGGTTGCCAAAAGTATTGACTTGCTATCTTGATGAATCTAAGGAGTATGAGGGGTCATTTCTATTGTAAAAAGGGATCTCCTAGCCTTTTTTGAATCCTCCTCTCAATCACAAGGGTTCTCATACCTTTTGAGAACTTACCGAATAGTTTGAACCGCCACGAACCTAAGATTCTGACTCACGCACCCTGGAAGTTGATATTTTGTGTCTCCATCTATTAACATGGCCTCCCAACATACACTTAATCCTCAGATACAAGGAAAGGGAGAATTACATTACAATGGTTCACAATTGGCGTAAAAGCCTTATTCATAGTACAATGAGATGACGTCCTTGGTGATTAGGGCCCCTGTGTAACGAGCTTTCAACCAACACATCCTAGCCACTTAAGGCTTAGGGTACTAAGGGAAGAAACCCCCGTCAGGCACACTAACTCAGGTATCACCAACCACTTTAAAGGAAAATCAAAGAATGAGAACTAAACACGCGTCAAATTGACATTGTGTCCTTTGACACTCACTCAACATACTTCAATTTTTTTCTTGCCTTTTAACTTTTTCACAATTTTCACATTTTTTTTCATTTTTTCAATCCTTTTTTCATTTTTTTCCACTTTTCTTTTCACTCTTTTCTTTTTTTCTTTTTCTTTTTTTGCAATTTTTTCCCTTTTCTTTTCAATACATAACATAAACACAATGAAAAGAAAAAGAATGGCTAAGGCACACAAAAAGAACCAATCAAGTATCGAGACACTCGTATCAACAACCCTCTAAAAACACTTTTTTCCAAACAAGTTTTTGGGGCAACTACAAAGTGCATTCTTAGAAGCGCTCACTCGCCATTGTTTTCAAAAGTAATTCTCTTCAAAGTCCCAGATTTTCCTCCATTCCATTCACTCCCCACAATACAATCTCATCTTCGCCTATCAATTAAGTCAATGAACAAGAGTCAACACTCCAATCAACAAAGATAAACGACTCTATATGCAAAAAAAAAAATCGAAAAAATTTCACCATTTTGAGCAAAACCATGCAAATATATCCTTTATGTCAAATATGAAAAACAAAAAGAACACCCACACCTCAAACCTAAAGTTTTCTTGTCCTCGAGCAAATAGCAATTAACCACGTAAACAAATAAACAATAAAGCACATGTATGGGAAGTGTGGAAAGGGTAGAACAATATGGCTAAAAGGAATAAAAGATACAACCTTGTGTTCACGTGACTTCACAAATGCCAATGGAATTCCAATCATCTATTAACCTATTTCTCATCAATACACAAACACTCAAAAAACACACAAGATTAGTAGACATATGCCATGCAAGTCCGCATTGACATTACCAAATAATAAAAAAGATGTATGCAAAAATGGAGAAAGGGAATGTCAGGAATGGAAACAACGCTTTAGCTATTAAAAGGAAAAGAAAATGACAAATACATAAAAACATAAAGAAAAGAACGAAATTACCAAAATTTAGGTTGCCTCCTAATAGAGCTAATCATCAAGCCGTCAGCCAGGAAAGCTCCACTTATCAAGTGTCATACGAAGGTTCCTGGAGCTCAATGGACTTCATTTAAGCCATGCTTGAGTCAAATGAATGCTTCAGGCGTTACTCATTCATAGTCAATACTCGTCCGTCTTTCAAATACTTGATCTTTACATCTCCCTAAGGGTATGCTTGAATAACCTCATATAGACCATTCCATCGACTTTTCAATTTACCTGGAAAGAGCTTCAATCTAGAATTAAACAACCAAACTTTGTCAGTAGGAGAACAAGATTTCCTAAGGATATGCCTAGCATGCATTTTCTTCATTCTCTCTTTATAAAGCTTGACATTCCCATACGCCTCATATCTATACTTCTCTAACTCAGCTAAGTCAAGCTTCTTTTTCTCCCCTGCAATAGACAAGTCAAATTTAACGTCTTAATAGCCATAATAGCCCAATGTGCTCTATGCTCTAGTTCAACAAGTAGATGGCAAGACTTTTCATACACCAACCAATATGGTAACATATCTATGGGGGTCTTGTACATAGTATGGTATGCCCATAATGCATCACTGAATCTAGAAGACCAATCTTTCCTATTAAGCCTAACCATTTTCTCTAGAATGGACTTGACCTCCATATTTGAAACTTTAACTTGTCCACTCGTCTAAGGGTGATGTAGGGTAGCAATCTTATGAGTGACTTAATATTTTCTAATAAAGCCTCAGGTGTCCAATGGCGAAAGTGCTTTCCTTCATCCCCAATCAAGACTAGTGGTACCCTAAACATAGAATAGATGTGCTCTTGAGTGAACTTGATCACAACCTTGTGGTCATTAGTTTGGGTAGAGATCACCCCAACCCACTTAGACACATAGTCAACAGCCACTAAGATGTATTGATATCCAAAGAAAGGCAGAAATGAACCCATGAAATCAATTCCCCAAACATCAAAAAGTTCACACACAAGAATAGGGGAAAGGGGCATCATATTTCTCCTAGAAATGGACCAAGAGTTTTGACATCTAACACATTTTTTACAAAAGTCCTGGGCATCTCTAAAGAGTGTAGGCCAAAAGAATCCACTTTACAAGACTTTAGCTATAGTTTTCTTTTCTCCAAAGTGACCTCTACACGCCTCACCATGACACATATTCAAAATACTTTCAAACTTGCTCTCTAGAACACACCTATGAATCACTTGATCCACACACATCTTAAATAGATAAGTATCTTCCTAAAAGAAATGCTTAACCTACAAATAAAACCTATCATTTTCTCTCTTTTCCTAATGGGGTGGCAACTAATCTGTAACAGGATAGTTCACTATATGCATATACCAAGATGTGTGGTGTGAGACAACGAACAATTGTTCATCTGGAAAAGACTCACGAAAGGGGATGGAATCACTAGGGGCCTCATGAATGAGATAGGATAAATGATCAGCAACAAAATTCTTACTACCCTTTTATCTCTAATCTCTATGTCAAATTCTTGCGAAAGTAGTATCCATCTAATCAAGCGGGGTGTAGATTCATGCTTAGACAAAAGATACCTTAAAGTCACATAATCGGTGTAACTATAACTTCAGACCCAAGAATGTATGATCGAAACTAATCAAGGTAGAAAACTATTGCTAGAAGCTTTTTCTTGATGGTGGTGTAATTTTTCTGAGCCTCATTTAGAGTCTTAATAGCATAGTAGATCACATGGGGAAACCTATTCTTAAGCTATCCTAATACATCTCCTATGGCAAAATCTGATACATCACACATAATCTTCAAAGGAAGACTGTAGTGAGGCGGTTGGATGATGGGGGAAGAGGAGAGCAAGGATTTCAGCCTATCAAAAGTTCTAGTGCACTCTTCATCAAACACAAATGGAATATCTTTTGCTAAGAGCCTAAATAATGGATGGGCAATCTGTCTAAAATCTTTGATGAACCCACGATAGAAACGTGCATGGCCAAGGAAAGATATTACATCCTTAACAGATTTAGGAACAGGCAATTTCTCTATAAGCTCTACCTTGTTCGGGTCAACCTAAATACCATTAGAAGATACTACATGACCCAAAACTATTCCTATTTGCACCATGAAATGTGATTTCTCCCAATCAACAAGATTCATCTTAATACAACGGTCTAGCATTAAAGATAGGTGACTAAGGCATTTATCAAAATTCACATCAAAGGCTGAGAAATTATCCATGAAAATCTCTAAGTGTCTCTTAATCATATCATTAAAGACAGCCATCATACACTTTTGAAAAGTGGCAGGTGCATTGCAAAGACCGAACGACATTCTCCTATAAGCAAAGGTACCATAAGGGCATGTAAATGTGGTCTCCTCCTGATCTTGGAGAAACACGAGGATTTGATTAAACCCCAAATACCGATCTAAAAAGCAGTAATAATCGTGATCAACTATTCTATCCAAAATATAATCAAAGAAGGGCAATGGGAAGTGATCTTTTCTAGTCCTAGAGTTGAGCTTCCTATAGTCTATGCACATTCTTCAACCTGTAGGGATACGCATAGAAACTAGCTCACCCTTATTAATCTCTACCATCGTGAACCCAGATTTTTTTGGTACTTTCTGAACAGGAGAGACCCACTCACAATCAGAGATCGGGTAAATGATACATGCATCTAAGAGCTTAATGACCTTCTTTCTCACAGCATCACTCATATGTAGGTTAAGTCATCTCTGCATCTCACGAGAAGGCACTGTACCATCTTCTAGATGAATGTTATGCATACAAATCGAAGGGTGCACACCTTTTAAATCACCAGTCATCTATCCTATGGCTTTCTTTTGACTTTTAAGGACTCTTAGAAGACGCTCCTCATTCTCACTAGATAAATCAGGAGCTATAATCATAGGAAAGGTCTCATCAGGTCCTAAGAATGCATACTTCAACTGCTCAGGGAAGGGTTTGAGCTCCAAAAATAGGGGAGACTCAACCATAGAGGAATCACTAGAAACTTCTAAAGAAAGAGACTCGGGCTAACTAACCTCAACCAATTACTTTGGCCTAGAGTCAGTAGATATGGACATAGAAGCTACATACTTGCTAACAGATGACTCAGAATCAAAATGCTTCAACATGGCCTCGAGCTCGACTAACTCATCCTTGACCAATAACATCTCACAGACATACTCATCTATACATGGATTTATAACATTAATAGCAAAGCATCCCTCCTCATCATCCATACCTATACTCGCTCTATTTGCTGCCTCTGTGACTCTTATAGTGGATTTTAGATTTCAAAACTTAATCTCTAGTAACCCTAACTTACAATGGATGATTGCATTAGCTTTAGCTAAGAAGAGGTTTCCTAAGAGAATAGGTGTAGAGTGCCTAATGTCATGGCCGAAATCTATATCTAGGATAATGAAATCAACTAGATACATAAACTTTCCAACCTG
Organism: Cordia subcordata; assembly: GCA_028554755.1. Lineage (NCBI taxonomy): Eukaryota > Viridiplantae > Streptophyta > Magnoliopsida > Boraginales > Cordiaceae > Cordia > Cordia subcordata. The sequence goes on from JAPTOF010000008.1 coordinate 15,250,801, forward strand.
AATCATGACATTCTCTACAATACCTCGCAGTCTCCCCTCAGATCTATCAGCCAATTATAGAGTGAGGTACGTGGGAGATAACTCTCCCAAACCTAGACACTAGTAGACTGAGTAGGGAATTAGATTTACGCTAGATCGTAAATCTATAATAGTATGATTAATTGGGCCTTCCTAATGCAACATGAAATAGTGAAAGCTTATGGGTTTTTCAACTTGGGCAGGATACCTCAAATGCTACTCACCTTTTTAGTAAGCTTCACTGTTTTTGGCATGTAGGAATTGTTTCTCTTTCGTGTGCAAAGATCTTTAAAGAATTTTGTGTAAATAGGAATAGACACAATGGTGTCAACTAAAGAAAGGTTCATCTTAAGGTCTCTCAAGTGCTCTAAGATCTTACTTATCCTAGTGTCCTCAACAGGTCTAGACTTTTTTAGTGTGGCTAGAAAAGGTGCTCTAGGGATGACATCATTCAATTCTACAGATTGCTTCCCCTCCCTATGTGGAAGGGTGGTACTCATTGTTCTCTAGTGGTCTCCTCTCTCTCATGGTCTCTAACCTCACTAAACTCTATAGGAACACTAAGTGCAGAGCCAACTGAATTTTCCTTCTCTTCTACCTATTGTCAATTATTCTACAACTTCTAAGTGTAATAACTGCCTTCGCCTATGCATGAGTGGTTGGAGGATGAACTGGATTGACCTCTAAGGTTCACCTTAGGCTGGGAAAGTAATTGGCCTAGCTCCCTAGCACTCAACTGATGAGCTAACTGTCCTAATTAGGCATCCATCTTAGCCATGTGCTATTGTTGTGACTGAAACATCTGTAATAGAAAATCGAACTTATTGTTGCTACTAGGTTGGCTAGAAGATGGTGCAAGAAGTGAGGATATAGACTGAGTGGGAAGAGCAGGAACAGATGGGCATTGGCTCTGTGGGGCACCAGGAAGTTTAGATGGATTTACATGATAAAAACCTGGTGGATCCAACTAAGAAGGACGAGGTCGCTGCTAAAATAGGACCTGGGGCTGGTGGGGTTCAAAGTGATTATTACGCCAAGAAAACTTAGGGCCCACCACCCCAGATTATATATGTTTGAGTAGGGGTTATACTCTCGTGAGTACCCCTGCGTAGCATGAACTTGCTCCTAAATGAGTTCTAGAAACTGTGGTGCTATTGGGCAAGCTATAGTCTCGTAGGACAACTTAGAACACAAGGCACACACCTCAACCACAGAAGGAGAAGATGACGATACTAGCAGATTGGCTCTACGGCCAGGAGTAGATGTTAGACCTAAAGAAATCAACTGGTCAATGCTTCTACCTTAGTAGGAATATCATGGGATGTGCCTACTTCATTCACTCCTCTTCTAGGATTATTCCTACTCGACCTATCCAACGCTATATTCTAAAAAGAATTCTCAGCAACACACTCTAAAATTCCCCAAGTGTTAGTAGGTCTTAGACTATAGAATCCCCCACTTGACATAGCATTTATTACCATACACTGGGACTTGGTAAGGCCCCTAAAGAAGTACTACAAAAGATTGTGGGTACCGTACCCATGATATGGACACTAACGCAATAAATCATTATACCTCTCCCATGTCTCATGGAACGATTCAAACTCGTGCTGAGAAAAGGTCATAATTGAAGCAAAAAGGTCATAATTGAAGCTTGAAGGTCAGCAGTTTTAGCCATGCAGTAAAATCTTTGATAGAATTGGGATTGGAGGACGTTCTAAAATGTAATGGCTCTATCGTACAAAGACTAAAGCCATCGTTTGGCTTTATCCTTGAGGGAGAAAGGGAAAAGTCTAAGTCTAATGTTCTCTTAAGACACATTTGGAAAATTGAAAGTAGAACAAATCTCCACAAAATCATTGACATGTACTAGGGGATTCTCATTACTCCTACCATAGAAAGATGAGAGCATAGCTAATATCCCATGCTTAATCTTAAAGCTCACCTCCCCGAACCCAGTAGATGGTTGGCCATATTAGGCTTAAGGCATGAGGAAGGAAGTGTTGCCTAAAGGTAATGTCATAGGTTGCTTGGCGTGGATTCGGAAGCTTAAGAATCTCAACATTCTCATGACGGGGAACTGTAGAAGGAGGAAGAGAAAGAGGATTATCATTCCCATTATGGGGACAAGAGGAGGGAGATTATTCCTATTTTCTACTATTTCACCTAAATTGCATTCTCAGTTCCTAAGATGACGGTGAATTCTCTGTGGATCAAGACTAGAGGAAACTAGGTTAGGTCTAAGTAAACGTCTACCAAGCTTGCACAAAAAGAAACAAAACCTCCTTCCAACTCTACAACCCCTAAAACTGCAATTTCAACCTAAATCTGCAGCATAGAAACAGCAAGTCCCTAAAAACTACAAAAGAAAATGACACAAAATAGAAATGCTAAATCAAACAATACACAGTGCAGGAACAAAACACAAACTATCATGAAAATAAAATAGAACAATGAAAATAAGACAACTAGAACAATAACAGAAATAACAAAGCACGTAATCAACTTAGAACACATAAATCAAAGAAACCAACTGTTCCTCCCCAACAACAATGCAAAAAACTTGATGTTGTGTAATGCATGACCTATTAGTTTTATTTCATCCTAAAGACCCCAAATTAAACTTAGTCATAAAGTCAAGCACAATTAATCAACACCATATAAATGGATACGAGAATTTAAGAATATAATATCACATGTTTCTTCATTAAGGAAATTAATCAAACACATAGGCATGCTCAACAATCACCATTAAATAATAAAAAAAAAACATGCATTTATGCCACCAAAATATCTCATACAATCCTTAACCCATAATAGAAATAATAAACAACCCTAGAAAATATTTAGCTCAACATGCTAGAGTATAAACTAAAATTTAATCTCAACAAAATCAATTTTATGTCCAAGAAATTAAATCTCAAGCTATAACGTCTTCCCATTTTAGTTTCGCACAAATCTGTCTTCTTGTCCAATATTTTTCTCCAAGTTTTGCTCTAAGATAGCCCCAAAAATCCAGCAAAAAAAACTCCAAATTAGCTCAACATACAGATAAAAAGTAAAGAGAATAAAAAGAAAACAAAAGATATTTTTTTAGAAATTTTTTGGAATGTTTTTCTATTTTTTTCTCTAATTTTTTCTTTCTTGGCCTGAATTTAGAGCTGTGAAATTTAGCCGCCTCCTTCTCTGCTAATGAAGCTTGTTAGTGCTGCTTTCTTATATATGTGTGGTGTGTGCTTGTGTTAAGTGAGTCCAAATGGAAAGGAAAAGAAAAGGAATGGTGGGGGGAGGGGGGTCCACTGGTGAGTAGTTGGTACTTTTTTTCCTTTTTTTCTTTTCTTCCTTCCTCTTGCTCCTCCAATCTTTTGTTTCCAATTTATGTGCCCAAGCGTGTGAGTGACATATAGACAAGAAGAAGAATGAGTTGTTGACTTTTCTTTCCAACCAAAGATGTGTGTGCATGCATGTGCTTGTATATATTTTTTCCTTTTATTTTCTAATACTAATTTAATGATAACCTAATTCTAACATACTAACTTGTAAATGCTAACTAATATAATAATATCTTAAAAACCTATCTATTGTTCTAAGCCCTAAATAACTCTAGTTAACATGTCCTAACAACACTAATTAGGCTAACTGCTTAAATTATTAAACCCTAATCCTAATAAATATGTTTTAATGACCTAATTTCCTAATTAATGTGTCCTAACTAATTAAGTGATCCTAATTAAGCCTGATTACTAATTTAATTTAACTACCTAAACTAAATTACTATTAAACCTACTACCTAATTCTTAATTAAGAAATAATCAATTAAAACTAATTAAACTAATACTAATAAAACAAAAACGTTAAAAAGGCATAAAGAGATAAGAAAAAGTACACAACACACAAACACTAAAAAAAGACTCAATGAACACTCAAGAGCTCACAATTGACAAAATTAGCATCAAAACAAGCTCTCAAACACACTCTAAATCATGCAATTCATGTTCCAAATACACACACAACAACGTCCCCAAACTTTCTCTTTGCTTGTCCCAGGCAAGACCACTCCTAGGCTTATCTTATGATGCTCAAAGGATTGCCAAAAGTATTGATTTGCTATCTTGACGAATCTAAGGAGTATGAGGGGTCATTCTTGTTGTAAAATGGGATCTTCAAGCCTTTTTCAGATCCTCCTCTCAATCACGAAGGTTCTCGTACCTCTTGAGAACTTATCGAGTAGCTAGAATTGCCACAGATCTAGGATTCCAACTCATGCACTCAGGATGTTTATATTTCGTGTCCCCATCAACTAAATATCCGCCCAACATGCACTTAGCCCACAGATACAAGGAGAAGGGAGAATTACATTACAACGGCTACCAATTGGCATAAGAGCGTTATTCAAAGTATAACAATATGAGGTCCTTGGTGATTGAGGCCTCCGTATAGCAAGCTTTCAACCAGCACATCTTAGCCACTTAAGGCTTAGGGTACTAGGGGAAGAAACACCTCCTCAGCCATAATAACTCGAGTTTCGCCAACCACTTCAAATGGAAAAATCAAAGAAAGAGAACCAAACATGTGACTTTTGACACTTATTCAACATACTTCAATTTTTTTCTTGCCATTTGGTTTTTTCACATTTTTCAATTTTTTACATTTTTTTCAATCTTTTTTTTTCATTTTCTTCCACTTTTTTCACTTTTTTCTTGCATTTTTTCCTTTTTTTTTCAATGCATAAGCAAAACACAACGAAAAGAAAAAGAAAGGCTAAGAACACTAAAAGAACCAATCAAGTAAGGGGACACTTACGTAAACAACCCTTTAAAAGCACTTTTTTCCAACCAAGTTGTGGAACAACTACAAGGTGCATTCTTATAAGTGCTAACTTCTTACAGTTTTCAAAAGAGATTCTCTTCAAACTCCCAGATTTCCCTCCATTCCATTCACTTCCCATAATACAACCTCATCTTCGCCTATCAATTAAGTCAATCAATAATAGCCAACCCTTCAATCAACAAAGATAAACGACTTTATATACACAAAAAATTGAAACAATTTCACCATTTTGAGCAAAACCATGCAAATCTACCCTTTATGTCAAATATGAAAAACAGAAACAACTCCCACACCCTCAAACGTAAACTTTGCTTGTTCTCAAACAAATAGCAATTATTGAGGATTTGTCCATTAACAAAGCTCCCATGTTTGGTGGTAGTAATTGTGCTTTTTGGAAAATGAGAATGAAACTCTTTATTCAAGCACATCATTTTAGATCACAGAAAATTGTTCTTGATGGACCTCAAATCCTTATGAAAATGAATGGTGATAAAAAGGTTCCTAAACCCAAAAATGAATGGGATGATAATAATATTAAGCTTGTTCAATTGAATGCCAAAGCTTTGTATACCATGTTTACTAGATCGAATACAACCAAATTTGGTAGAGTATTAGGATGTATTTCAGCTAAGGAACTTTAGGACCAACTTAAGGTAACTTATGAAGGAACTAATCAAGTTAAAGATTCTAGAATTAGCATGCTTGTCGGGAAATATAAAATGTTCAAAATGGAACAAGGTGAAAGTATTGAAAAAATGTATGGTAGATTTACAAAAATCACTAATGGAATTAAGGCACTTGGAATGGAATAATCTAATGTAGAGAATATGAGAAAAGTGCTAAGGAGCCTACCATCACCATAGAAACAAAAGGTGATGGCCATAAAAGAGTCAAAGGACGTCAATGCTTACATTTTGAATGAGTTAATTAGGTCACTCATGACTTAAGAACTCGAGATGAAGGTCCATGAAGAATATAACAAGAAGATGAAGAAGTCCATGGATCTTGTTGCTTCAAAATAAGAATCAAGTGATGAAGATGATGAACATTTGAATGAAGAGATGGCACTAATAGCAAGGAATTTCAAGAAGTTCAACAAATGGAGATAAGGGTCTTTCTTAAAAAATTGGAACAAGAATGGCAAAGAGATTAAGAGATAAAAAAAGATGAAGAATGATGCATCAAAGTACTTCAATTGCAGCAAGCCTAATCATATCAAGGCAAATTGCCTAAAGCTTGCAAAGCACAAGAAGGTAAAAGCTCTCAAGGCAACATAGGACATTTCTAATAGTGAAGTGGAAAGCATAGAGGAGCATGAAATAGCCAACTTTGTATACCTCATGGAAAATAAGGATGAGGTACACTCTTCACCTTGCTATTCTAGTTTTTCATCTTGTGAATAAAAGGATGAGTACACCTTTGAAGTGGTGCAAGAGGCTATCTTAAAATTGCATAATGATTACTTACTTGCTTTTAACAGAAACAAAAGTTTGACTAGAAATTTGAAAAGTGTGTTGAATGAAAAAGATTATTTGGAAAAGAGAAATGCGTCTCTTACTCAAAACGTTGACAATTTGGAAAAACTAGTGGAGGACTTGAAAAAGAAAAATGATGATTTGAAGAAGATTGTAGGAAAATTTACAAATAGAAAGAAGAACGTTGAAAAGCTTCTTGGCTCACAAAAAATGGCATTTGACAAAAGTGAAATTGGGTAATCAAACAAAAGTATTTGAAAAATTACTTTATTAAAGCATCAATCTCCACTAGCTTTTCAAAATCCACTATCACTTGTACTTAATGTGAAATATATGGACATGTTTCTACTCACCATTAAAAGACACTACGTGATAGACGTGCACTCGTCCCACAATGACAAGGACCCAAATAGGTTGTTAAAGCCAAGTATTGAAACTAATGTCAAGAACCCAAGGAGTTTAGGGACCCAAAAAACAGGCTTTTGTGCTTATTGATGTGTGTAGGTATGCCATATGAGCAAACACAACAATAAGAAGTGGATATCAGATAGTGGGTGCTTCAAACATATAATGGGTGATTCTACCTTGTTTTATGAGCTTAAGAAGGTCAAGGGTGGTGATGTAAGCTTTAGGGACAATAGAAATAGGATAGTAGTAAGTAAAGGAAGCATTAATGTGCTACTTGTAGAAGGTCTTAAGTTTAATTTGGTTAGCATTAGTCAACTGTGTGATAAAGGTCATAAAGTTGTATTTATATCTTCTAGTTGCATTGTGCATAATTGTGAAAGTGATAATCTGCTATTTGTTGCTAGTACGAATAACAATGTTTATACCATTGAGATTGACCAACTTAAGAATCAAAATGTCAGTTGTGTACCCATTGTGCATGAAAACTCTTTGTTGTGGCGTAGAAGACTTGGGCATGCTAGCATGAGTTTATTGAAGAATTTGTATAAAAATGAGCTTATTAGAGATGTATAAGATTAAATTGAAAAAGACAAAGTATGCAATGCACGTCAACTTGGTAAGCAACACAAAACTTCCTTCAAACCAATTAACATGGTTTCTACTTCTAGAGCATTACAATTGTTGCATATGGATTTGTTTGGACCAATTGATGTGAATAGCCGAGGTGGATCTAAATATACCTTTGTTCTTGTAGATGATTACACTAGGTTTACATGGATGATGTTTCTTGCATATAAAAATGATGTCTTTAATGAATTTGTAAGATTGTGTAGAAAGGTACAAAATAAGAAAGGCTATTTTATAACTTCCATTCGCAGTGCTAATGGCATGGAATATGTGAATACTCCGTCGATGCATTTTTGTGGTGAGCATGGTATTGAGAAGAACTTTTTAGCCCCTTAGACTCCTCAACAAAATAGGGTGGTAGATAGGAAGAATCGTACTTTACAAGAAATGGCAAGGACTATGTTTAAAGAACACAACTTACTTACATATTTTTGGAGTAAAGCCGTTAACACTGCTTGTTATTTGTTAAATAGAGTCCTCATTAAACCCATTTTAAACAAACTGCCATATGAGCTTTGGCATGGAAAAATCGCTAAGATTTCATATTTCAAAATATTTAGTTGTAAATGCTTTATTTTAAATAAAAAAGATCATTTGCAAAAGTTTGATGCTAAATCAGATTAAGGTATTTTTCTTGGTCCACTAAGAGTAAGGTGTATTGTGTATATAACAAAAAACCTCTTCTGGTGGAATAGTCAATGCATGTAACTTTCAATGGAACTAACCCATTTGTGCCAAGAAAGGATAATGTTGATGTAGGTTACCTCTTGAAGAAGACAACACTTGATGATCAAGCTACAAACGACAACGAGACTCCAAAAAAGTAAGAGAATGCACATCAAGAAAGAGAGTCTTAAGTCAAAGTGCAAGATGGATAATGTTCAAATAATGCACCACCTTGGAAAATGAAGAAACTCACATTGACTTGCCAAGGAGCTGGACATTTATGAGAGATCACCCCTAAGATCAAATCATTGGTGACCCATTTAAAGAAGTAAGAATAAGGGGGTAACATCAATACATTTTGTGAGCATTATTGGTTGTAAGGTCGGTGTGAGGGAAAATTAAGTGCTATTCAATAACCAAGCCTTAACCAGCAAGTGTACGAATTGTTTATGGCATAGCGTGTGTGTACGAGTATTGTCTCTATAGGAAGGCTACCTTAGTTCAGTCTCTATGTAGAAGTGCCTAAGATAGCTACATGTATGTGTGTTGATGCGATTATAATCTTAAAGCACTATCAAGCCTTAAAATGTTAGCCTAGAAATGTATGGTTTGTGTCTAGTAGAGTGTGTGCAAGTGCGAGGTCGTGTCCATGGGAAGGCTACAACGGGGGATGACTCTAAGTAGTGCATTCTAGGGAGTTACTTCTAGGAAAAGACCTAAAACTATGAATCTTTTTTATGTTTTTGGATTAAAGGGAGCTCAAGGGGAAAGGAAACTTAAACTAAACACTAAACTAGAGGAATGAAATGGAAAAGGGAGAATCCAATATAACTAAGGTGACCACTAATGGAATAAGGATTAGGGTGACTTTCGCTTGATTATAGGTAATGATGTGTTGTGTTTTTATGTGCATTTGAATCATCATTTACTTAAGTTTAAGAGCTTTTCTTAGCTTTAAGAGATGCAATAGTGTAGTACATATACTAGAGATAAGCTTAAGTGTAAGCAAATGTACATCGTTGAGTTTAAAGGCAAACGCTACACTAATGCATGCTTATTTCTCGTGTTTGGTGAAGTTAGCTCGAAAGCTTGAGACTTGAATTGATGATGATTTGATGTTGGAGCCAAGCTCAAGGTGTTTGGGATATGGGAGAAGCATGAAAGGAGCTTTTGGAGCCAACCGGGCAAAGGAAAGAACAACTGGGACGAAACGGACACAACGCATGGAAATTGGCCAGGATTTTGATTTGGCCAGTCGGCCCCCCTTGCTAGGCTAGTCGACTAGCCTAAGTTACTAGCCAAAGTAGAGAGTTAGCCTAATTGGGCTAGTCGACCTCAAGGCTAGGCTGGTCGACCGACCAAGGCTCCTGACTGGACGCGTATGCTGCTCTATTTAATCCCATTTCCAACCCTTTTTGAGTAGATTTGGAACCCTCTTTCATCTTCAATTCACACACCTATTTCTCACACACAAAACCCTACTTTCAGCTACCTCTAATACACAGACTAACACACACTCACTTAGAATTAAGTTGATTTTGAAGAATTCAAACATCATTTGGTGAAGATTTACTCAAGTTTGTAAAGAAACAAGCAAGGATGGAAGGGGAGCTTTCTGAACCCTCTTTCGTTCTCGTTTATTATATACTTGAGTAGATAGATTAGGGTGACTAAACTTGTGTAATGGGGTGATTTTTATATTCTTTGTTATGGGATTTGATTAGCGCATATATATACATACTTTGTTTTCAATATGAATGGCTTTATTTCAATTCACGTCCATACGTTTGATTTAATCCTAAATGTGGTGTATGCATATAGATTGAGATGTATTTGCAATAGAACACTTCTAATACTTAGGTTATACATGTTTATGTGTGTGATTATGGATAATATGAAGTGGGTTGGTTCTATTCATGTCTATGTTGGTATGAAACATACCATATAGTCAATATATGCTCAAATATTGCTACATGTTGATGATAAAATGTTTCCAATGGTGTAAATCAAACTTGCTTGTGTTTGTATCATGAATAAGACATCATATTCACAGCACCTTATCTTAGAAGATGTAAGACTACGCCTATTAGATATCAATCCGCTTTAGTGTCCCTAAAATAATAGTGCATAAGTTAGGACTAGTCTAGATCGGGTCCTTTTTAGCCTTAAATCTAGCTAATAAGAGTTCGGATAGGCTTAGTCGACCCTAGGAACCCTAGGTGTTAGCTTTAAATCCAGCTAATAGTTTAGGAACAAGGTTGGGATTATTCTAGGAACACCTAAGTAACTCCCTAGTCCCTCCTATGGCCTTAGGTACATAATAACCATGCCGTAGCTCTAAGTGTATATGCCTAGGGACGGACCACACTGAGTCCTAGGGTATAATTAGGGCACTAGTTAGTTGCTTAGTATTAGAAGCCGTGTTTAGTAAGTCAATATCTCAAATCCCAGAGCGTTGAGTTAGAAAGTCACTTGTTCAGAAGTGTAGGTCACCCTATAACTTTCTTATAGGTTTAATCCCCCTAGATTAGCTTAGCTCTTACTTTCCCCTTCTAGTATCAATAGTGTAGTCTTTTTATTTCCCTCCTAGCTCCCTAAAATCCAAAAGCACAAAAAGATGTCTAGTTTAGGTTTCTTTTTAAACTTTCATTATAATGCACTAGCTTAGGATTTTTCCACACTTTGAGCCTCTCTGTGGTTCGCACCCGTATTAGTACCCCTATATTGCACGGTCTATATACTTGTAGGACCTTTTAGGGCTTGCATATTCAAAGGCACATCAAGTTCTTGGCGCCATTGTCGGGAAGGCATGATGGTTTTCATTATTTGCTTGTGTGTTTTGGTTATTGCTTTATTTGTTTCCTTACTTTGTCTTTATAGTTTGTTTAGTCTTTGCTCATCTTGCTTCTTGTTTATATTATCTTACTTTGGTACTTGCTTGTCTATCTGTATTTTTTATTTCTTTTGAGCTATTGAGTTTATTTTTTGCTCTTAGCTTGCTTGCTTATTTAGCTTTACTAGTTGTTCTTGTTTTTGTTTTTAGTAGACTTTCTAGGTTTTGTGGCTTATTTATTGTAGTTTTAGGTTTGTTGAAATTTTGGGGGTTGAAGTGTCTACAGTTAGGATAGTTTTTGCTTGCTTGGTAGGAGATCTCTTGGAAATCCCTTAGTTTCCCTTAATCTTGAACCCGAAAGGATTGCTAGACATTTTAGGAATTTGGGAGATCTTCTTGAGGAGATAGCCAATCCCAATTATCCTTCTAATCCTCCCATTCCCTTGATGAATCCTATTCCACCTCATTATCACTATGGGCATCAAGCCTAAGATCATTTTAGATAAGAGCCTCTTAGACCGAACCCACCTGTAGAGGAGAATCCTACTCTTAGGCAATTCTTTCTCCCTGAAGTATTTGAGCCTAGTTTGGCTATTCAAATTTTGGGTTTAGAGGAGATGAACTTTGAAATCAAGCATAATATGTTGGCTATGCTTCCTCTCTTCTATGGGAGAAGCGATGAGAGTCCTCTAGAGAATATTACCGATTTTGTTGAGATGAGTTCCACCTTTTATGTTCCCAATGTCTCCCAAGAGGTCATACGTCTAAGATTATTCCCTTTCTCTCTTGAGGACAAGGCTAGGACTTGGTTGCATCCCTTACCTAATGGTTGCATCACTTCATGAGCCAAGCTTCAATCTAAGTTCTTTAAGAAATTTTATCCCATGGCCAAGATGGCTGACTTTAGGACTGCCATTATGACTTTCTCCTAGCATGATCTAGAATCTTTACATAAAGCTTAGGAGAGGTTCAAAGACCTTCTTAGATAGTGTCCATACCATAGGTATGGTAGTCTTGACCTTCTTCAGTACTTCTTTTGAGGTTTAAATGAACAAAATAAGATGATGGTCAATACCGCCTCTGGTGGTGACTTCTAAACTTTGAGACTGATTGAGGCATGGGAGAAAATGGAGTTTACAGCTAAAAATTCTTTTCAAAACTTTACTATAGATAGGTCTAATCGAGAAGGTCCTAAGAGAGGTGTTAGTCAGATAGGAGTTTTTTTAGATTTACCCACTAAGGTAGAGGCTTTAGCAAATAAATTAGATCAATTTGTTTCTTTATTTCATTCCTCTCATAGTCATAGGACTAGTTTCATAGGTTTGCTCTTTACCCCTTTGGTAGTTGAAGTGTGTGCTTTACGTTCTGAGTTGTCTCATGAGACCATAGCTTGCCCTTTAGCACCCTAGTTTCCCAAATTTATGAAGGAGCAAATGTATGCTACTTAAAGTTGTTCTTATGAGTACAATCTGTAGTTGAACACATACAATCTGGGTTGGAGGGACAACCCAAAATTTCACAGAGACAAGGTTAGCGCGAGCCTAGTTTACGTGCCTAAGTTCCACCCCAGCAGCGACCTCGTCCTCAATACCTCCAGGTTTCTACCATCTTAATCAGCCCTGTCTCACTAGTGCCCCTTAACCTTAGGCTTTCTCTGCTCCTTCTAGTAGCTAGCCTCTTAATAATGACATGATAAAGATAATGCAGTTCATTCAGAACTAACAACAAGAATTAACAGAAAATAGGCAGCACATGGCTGGGATTAAGGCACAGTTAGGGCAATTGACTAGTTAGTTGAGCACTAAAGACCTTGGGAAGCTACCTTCTCAATTGGAGATAAACCTTAGAGTCTAGTCTTATTTCTCCACCAACACCACTTATCCCCTTCATTCCCATGCTAAGGCCATCACCACTTTCAGGAGTGATAGGATAGTTGACAATAGGGTTAGAGTTGACTATGCAGTGCCTATACCTAGTGGTCCTTCTGAGTTTAGAGAGCCTCATTGTAGCCCTGTTGAGAGGGATTGTAGATAGAGCCTTACTGTAAGAGTTGAGCCTATTAGAGACTACGGAAAGACTAGTACTTCCTGCCCACATCGTGAGGGAAAAAAGCCCATTGATGATTCCCATATGGCTAGAGGTATTGCACGTAGAGTTCTTTTTCTATGCAGTTTAGAGAGGCCTATGCCTAGTGAGGATTCTAGGTTTTTCAAGATCTTAAACCATCTTATAGACCTTAAGGCTAATCTTCTGTTGATAGATGTGATTCTTTCCATTCCCTCTTATCCTAAGTTCTTCAAGGACCTTTATAAAAGGAAGCATAGATCATCAAACATTCCAAAGAAGGTGAGGCATACAAAGAAAATGAGTAGTATTTATGCATCGGGACTTTCGGTCAAGATGACTGACCCTAGAGCTTTCACCATTCCTTATAGGATTCGTAAGACCCAGATTGATCACACCTTGCTAGATTTAGGGTCTAGTGTGAATCTTATTCCCTACTCTATCTATCAACAACTAGGTCTAGGTAAGTTGTCCCCTACACAAGTTAATCTTCAGATAGCTGATAGGTTAATCTTCAGCTAGCTGATAGGTCCAAGCATAAACCTAGGGGTATGGTAGAAGATGTTATGGTCCAGGTAGGTGAATTCGTTTACCCTATTGACTTCATTGTAGGATCAATAATATTATATGTGGCCTATCCTAGTCCATATTTTAAAAAAATTCTACCAATAAAACATGCTAGGAAAATAAATAACCACATAACACACAAAAGAACATGCTTAAGAACATATAGAATATAACTAGTATTTGCAAAATATGTAAAGCTAACATTTTGAAGCATGGGGCCTTTGATGAAGCTAAAATTGTCACGAGCTTTGTTCCTACTCACGAACAAGGCCACCAAAAAATTTTACTATAAGGGTGTTGTAATATGCAACTCCTTAGTCTTCTTCCTTATGGCTAAAGAGACTTATCTTAAGAGAATAGCCTCCTGTGTGAGAAGAAGCAAAGTAATATGCTCTTGAAAATCTAGAGAAAAAAACCACACAATAAGTGTGTACTATATGTTGTAGTATTCTCTAGAAAATTTTTTTTGATGCTAGAAATGGTTTAAGGTCTTGCCTATTTATAAGAAAAGTTTGGCACCTAAACCTTATAAACTTTCCATGTGGGAAACTTTTTCCTAGTAGTAAATGTTTGCTATATGTCATAGAAGTTACTTGTACAATTTGAATATTTCTTACAAAAACTTTCTAGCACATGTCTTGGAAGATTGGGCCAAGCCCACAATCCCAGCTCAACACATAGTCCACAATCCATGTGGAAGCCCAAGCCCGATACGAAACTATCCAAGCCCAATTAGGTTATCTTGGACTCTAAAGAGAGCCCAAACCCAATTCCAAGCTTTAGCCCAATAAGGTATTGCCCGATCTAGGCGACATAATAATAATTATTTTTAACTCCAATCTATTCCACTATAAGATCAAAGTTGCACTCCATGAATAATTGCCATAACCCAAAAGCTTTTCACAAAAGAATGTGAACTTTGTCTTTGACCTACTAAATAGTCGATCATAATGCCCCTATATGTATACCCATAACTAATACCGGTCCTTTAACCTGTGTACTATCACCTTCTTAGCTAGATATTTTCTTTTGGGTCTCTTGTCCTATTACAAACCTTCCTTAGTCATGGAATCTCCTGATCACAAAAGTGACCCTCAAGCCATCTAACCAATACACCCATAAAGGTAGTATCACTAGATCTAGATTCGGATGATAAATTTGGACAATCCCAAATGGGGCATATAGATTCCATATTGTATATGCATGTCCTAATTAATTAAAACTTGGCACTCAACACACGAGGCTATTGATCCTAACAAAGTAAGATCTCACCCAAAGTGAATCAACGTACCAAAGCCTAACTTCATTAGTTCATCCACGTATGCTCAAGATTAAAAGCAATAATCATTTAGTAGTAGTGAGTATCTTGTTTTCTTTCTTTGATAGTAAGTCTCTAGAAAACATACTCATAATGGTCCTGTCTAATATGTGACTCACGTATTATCGAGAAAAATCTGAAAAGTCATTCAATGAGCTAGGTAGATCACCCTCAACTAGGAGACTTGCTCAATATAACCTTATCCCGGTAGAGTGCCCAACACTACCATTCGGTTATAGACTCAATTTATGATGTGACTAAATTTAGACTTGGACCTACTGTGCCTCCAGCTGCACTACGCACCTAAGTCATTAGTTCACGTCAAAGGACCGTTATACATACATCAATAAAACATACCAGAGATAATATGTAAGAAACTCATAATGCCATTTAACAAAAAATGATTATACATTGTTTAACATCCAAAATGTCATATACAAGTGAGCTTTAGGGCATACTAATCCTAACAATCTCCCACTTGCACTAAAGATCACTTCTGCATAACCTAATACCCATAGACTCTAAATGTGTGGTAAACATTTTCTCTGAAAGAGTCTTTGCAAATGGGTCCTCTAGGTTTTCCGCTGAAGCTATCTTTTCAACTATAACATCTCCTTTCTTGATAAACTCACAGATCAAATTATATTTTCGTTCAATGTGGTTACCCTTTTTGTGATTCTTGGGCTCTTTGCACTGTGAAACAACACCATTGTTGTCGCAATACAACATTATGAGTCTGTGAACTACCAGTACAACCTCTAGGTCTAAAAGGAACTTTCTTAGCCATATTGCCTTTTCACAACCTCAGTTGCTTCTACATACTCAGTCTCTATGGTGGAGTTAGCAATGCAATTTTGCTTTACATTTCTCTATGATATAGCTCCTCCTGATAGAGTGAAAACATATCCAAAAGTGGACTTTTTGGAATCTTTGTCGGACTAGAAATCTGAGTCTATATAGGCTAATGGCGTTAGATCATCTGTACGGTATTCCAGCACATAACCCTTAGTCTCTTGCAAGAACTTGAATATATGCTTAACCGTGATCCAATGTGCTAGTCCAGAGTTTGACTGATATCTATTAACCATACAAACAGCAAAGCAGATATCTGGTCTAGTACATATCATGGCATACATGAGGCTTTCAACCGCCGAAGCATAAGGAACTCGTTTCATGCTCTATATGTTCTCAGGTGTTTTAGGACATTGATCTTAAGATAGATAAACTCTATGTCTAGAAAGTAATGAGGCCTTCTTAGAGTTTTGCATGTTAAACCTGACCAGTATCTTCTCAATAAATGAAGATTGAGATAGGGCTAGTCTTCTGTTCTTATGCTCTCACATAAGCTTGATGCCTAGAACATAACAAGCTTCTCCTAAATCCTTCATTTGAAATTGAGTAGAAAGCCAAACCTTGATGGATGATAACATCCCCATATCATTTCCAATACGTTGGATATCATCCACACACAGAACCAAAAAAGCTACAACATTTCCATTATGCCTCTTATACACACAAGGTTCATCAATATTTTGATGAAAGCTATAAGATTTAATTGCACAATCAAATTTGATGTTCCATGCTCTAGATGCCTACTTTAATCCATAAATGGACTTTTTTAACTTACAAACCATATATTCCTGGTCTTTGGCAATGTATCCATCTAGTTGTGTCATGTAAATGGTCTCGTCAAGCTCTCCATTAAGAAAAGCTATCTTGACATCCATTTGCCATATCTCGTAGTCATAATGACATGTAATGGCAAGAAGTATCCTAATGGATTTAAGCGTGGCTACTGGTAAGAAAGTTTCCTTATACTCGATCCCTTCTTTTTGAGTATAACCTTTCGCCACCAACCTTGCTTTAAAGGTTTCAACTTTTCCATTAACTCTTATTTTTCCCTTGTAGACCCATTTGCAACCTATAGGTTTTACCCCTTTAGGTGCAATTACAAGATCCCAGACTTTGTTAGAGTACATAGATTCTAACTTTGAATCTATTGCCTTATGCCATTAGTCAGCATCTATGTCGAAAACTGCTTTATCATAACTTTTCGGATCCACCACTTGATCCTCTGACGAAGTCTGAAAGAACTCTCCATAGTATCTATCAGGCGGCCTGGATATCCTCCTACTACAAGGAGGCTCTGATATATTAGGTGTAATATGCTGTTCCTTTTCATTTACAGTTATCACAATTGTTATAGGAGATTCTTGTGAAATCTCGTCTAGAACAACTTCAAAACCTAGTGTTTTCTAGATCATTTCACCTTTTTCTAAGTATTTAGCTTGGCTGCTTATTAACACCTTTTGCTCCTTAGGATTATAAAAAATTCCCATCTCTGGTTCCCTTAGGATACCTAATAAAATAGCACAACTCAAATCTTGGTTCTAGCTTTGAAGCATTACTATTAAGTATATAAGCTGGATAAACCCAAATGTGGAGATGATTTAAACTAGGCTTAGGACCAGTCTATATTTCTTGTGATGGCCTAGGTATTGATTTAGATGGTACCAAGTTCAAGGTGTATGCTACTGTCTCAAGGGCATACCCCCAAAAAGATAAAGGTAATAAAGCATGACTCATCATTGACCTAACTATATCTAAAAGGGTGCGATTTCTTCTCTCTACTACACCATTTTGTTGGGAAGTCCCTGGTGCAGTCAACTGGGAAATAATCCCTGTGTAAGATAGTCTCTGAATTCACCCGAGAGGTATTCACCACCTCGATTAGACCGAAGGGCTTTGATACGGGTTTCTAATTTCTGCTCCACTTCAGCCTTGAACACTTTAAATTTCTTAAAGGATTTAGACTTGTGTCACATCAGATATACATATCCATACCTAGAGTAATCATCAGTAAAGGTAATGAAATACTCATAACCTTCTCATGCTGGTTTGCTTATAGGATCACAGATATCGGTATAAACCAATTCTAATACTTCTTTGGCCCTTTCTCCTCTAGAAGAAAATGACCGGTTGGTCATCTTTCCTTTGAGGCAAGATTCACACAGAGGTAGATCTTCGAGATCTAATCAGCTAAGATGCCCATCCTTGACTAATCTCTTAATTCGCTTTAGACTAATATGTCCTAAGTGTAGCTGCCAAAGATAAGTATCATTGGTCAAAGAAACTTTTCTTTTTCGGGAATTAGCTTGTTCTATATTATGCAGTGAATTTGTAATAGATTTCATATAGAACAAGTTATAATGCATGCTACTGGAACAGATAATATTTCCATATCTATTGATATCAACACTAGAGTGGAAATTAATGAAAAAACTATTTAATATTAATTGCGAAATAGAGATAAAGTTTTTACGTACATTTGGAACATAATAAACATTGTTCAAAAATAACTTTCTATTACATGGAAAATTTAAGCACATTTCTTCTACTGCAGTAGCCCATACTATTGCTCCGTTACCCATCCTTAGAGCAAATTCCCCTTTAGCTAGTTTTATCATTTTCTAAAACCAATGCAAAGAATTGCAAATGTGGTTAGTGGCTCCATAGTCTACAATCCAAGAATCAGTAGAATCAACCACTAAATAGGTTTCAATGTAGAACAAAAGAGGTGTACCTATCTGGCCTCGTGCCAGGTACTTCGGGCAATCCCTTTTCCAGTGCCCTTTCTGGCTATCCTTAAAGCATTTGCCTTTGGGTTTTTCACTTATTAATTGTTTGGGCTGTTCGCCATTTTTCTTCTTTTTTCCTCGACCATGTTTTTGCTTCCCCTTTCCTTTGAACTTTTTCCTTTCAGGTTAAGTCCAGAAGTGGATGCTTGAACTATGTTTGCGTGGCCCTTATTTTTCATTATGGCTTTTGTCGCTGGGAGCTCTTTTATTAATTTTGTCATATCCATGTTCATCTTGCCCATATTATAATTAAGCTTGAACTAGGTATAAGACGGTGGTAAAGTCTCCAAAATCATGTCTACCTTTGACTGTTCATCTATGTTTGCCTCTAGGATCTTGGCAGTATTGAAGTAATCCATCATTTTGAGCATATACTACCTGATAGATGCTCCTTTTACCATCCTTTGATTCATACTTTCTCTAAGAGCACCTTGCCTTACGAGTCTACTCTTATCAGCAAACATACGAGATAGTGAGGTCATGATTTCTTTTGCAGTTTCCATATGATGATGCTTGCTCTGCAAAATATCTGACATAGAAGCCATCATATAGCACTTGGCCATACTATTGGCCTTCTGCCATTTTGCCTCAGCATATTTTTGGGCTTTAGAAGAGTTTTCCCTCACAATAGGACAAGGAATTTTCAAGACATACTTGTACTCTGCTGTGGTGAGTACTATGTCCAAGTTTCGTTCCCAGTCCACAAAATTTGATCCAATGAGCTTGTGCTCTTTGAGAGTTCTAGCTAGTGGACTGAATGAAGACATTTTTTTGGATATAAAACAATATAATCATAATTATTTTATGAGTATGGATTGATGCATGTATAATATGTATGCTATCTTTGGAAATAAAACATATAAGTACTTTTACATCATTTGCCTTTGAGTAGATTAACCCTTAAACTACTCAATGTAATAGTGTCTCAACGTCTTCTCAAGAACTCCATTAATAGGATGGCCAAATTTATGAATCTTAAGTTAAGCGCCACCACTTATTTGAATTGACAATTATCTCGCTATGATCCAATTCAACAATTCAATCACTGTTTTGTTTGGCTTCTTAAATTCGATAGTGAACTCTATCAATGGGATAGCCAAACCTACCATTTAAGTTGAGTGTATACCCATTCCTTATGTTTATTTGCCATAACATCTTGATTTAAGCCCTCTGATGAGGTAGTGACTTTAATCAATGTTGTGTGAGGCGATCTTTAGTGAAGAATTCCAACGATAAGAAGGCTAAACTCACTAACACCTTTTTGAATAAACAATTTAAATTCACCTTGCTAAATCTTGATAAAGTATAACCCTCCGATGGGAAAGTTAATGACATTTACCATTAGCATGAATTGGATATGGAAAGCCGTGGGGTATTTCCAGTCCCCTCTCCCACTCAATATTTTAACATAAGGGTTTTCTCTATTTTTGGTATTCTTGCTTTTTGTTTTAAATCAAAATACGCTTTGGATTTGTGAAACACTTTGGTTTTTATGAATCCCCTTTGTGTTACTAAAACATTGCAATACCATAATAGATTATTTACCTAAATTTGGATGTATGGACCCTTAGGTTGTCATATTGTAAATTTCAAGTTAAATTTTTCATTTTTGTCATGAGATTGCATGGCATCTTTAGACATAATTGCTTACAATTATCTCGTCTAAGCCAATCTCATTTAAATGAACTTAACTATCTCTCATAAATTAACACATAGGATTGGCCAATTTTAAAAACCCAATGAGTGGACATATTTCTAGATGGTAATCATGTTTATGCTTATGCAAATATGTTAAAACATATATCACTGTACTATAAACATCTACCAAAATATGTTAAAATCCCTCTTTAATGGCTCTTTGCAATCTTCAATCCAAAAACACAAAACAACAATCTTTGTTGCAATTTCTGCTAGAGCCAGTCAGCCAGCGAGCTCGACTGGCTGAGACATATTTGCTCTTGTATGCTATTTTTCCTTGCTTCTCTCCTTTGGTCTTTAAATATCACAATAATAATAATTGTTAATACAAACTTACAATCATAAAAGAAACATTATAAGGATATCAAAACATCCTATGCTTCTTTTAAATGAAGCTAGAAGCAATAACCATAAAGATTTATACATGAAATCGCCTATGGCCAAGCTTTGTTGACCGTACACAAAGCTCTATCATGCATACATACGAACCATCAAGAGGATTTTATATTACCTGCACAGACAAACATAAAACCACAAGTATATGCAACACAATATTTCCTAATCTTGCCACTCACAATATGACTAACATATTTATGCAAATACAATATTCTTGCATAATCGAAGCATGTTGTGTGCGAGCCTAAACTCTGATACCAATTGTAGGATCGTTAATATTACATGGGGTCTAACTTTGTCCATATTTTCAAAAAATTCTATCAAGAAAACATGCAAGGAAAATAAAATAACCATATAACATACACAAGAACATGCATAAGAACATATAGAACAAAACTAGTATATGTAAAATATATAAAGCTAACGTCTTGAAGTGTGGAGCCTTTAATAGCTAAAATCATTACGAGCTTTGTTCTCACTCATGAACAAGGCCACTATAAAATTTTACTACAAAGATGTCGCAATATGCAACTCCCTAGTCTTTTTCCCTATGGTTAAAGAGACTTATCTTAAGAGAATAGCCTCTTGTGTGGGAAAAAACAAAGTAATATGCTCTTGAAAATCAAGAGCAAAAAACCACACAATAAGTGTGTACTATGGGTTGTAATGTTCTCTTGCCAAAGTGGAAGTGATCAATTACAAAAGTTTTTTGATGCTGGAAATGGTTTAAGGTCTTGCCTATTTATAGGAAAAGTTTGGCACATAAACCTTGAAAACTTTTTCCTAGTAGTAAATGTTTGCCATATGTCATGGAAGTTACTTGTACAATTTGAAATTTTCTTGTAGTAACTTTCTAGCATATGTATTGGAAGATTGGGCCAAGCCTACAATCCAAGCCCAACACATAGTCCATAATCCATGTGGAGGCCTAAGCCCAATAAGAAACCATCGAAGCTCAATTAGGTTATCTTGGACTCTAAAGAAAGCCTAAACCCAATTCCAAGCTTTGGCCCAGTAAGGCTACGATGACAATATGGAATTTACTCTTTCAAGATTACTCTCTCAAAGTCATTTCAACTAGGGAAAGGACCAAGAAGACACAATTAACCTTGGCTTCCAAAAATAATAAAAAATATCGTTGCCTAATCTAGGCAACATGATAATAATTATTTTTAACTCCGATCGATTCTACCATAAGATCAAAGTTGCACTCTAAGAATAATTGCTATTACCCAAAAGCTTATCACAAAAAAATGTGAACTTTGTTTTTGACCTACTAAATAGCTGATCATAATGCCCCTCTATGTATACCCCCAACTAAGGCCGGTCCTTTGGCCTGTGTACTATTACCTCCTTTGCTGCATCTTTTCTTTTGGGTCTCTTGTCCTATTTCCAACCATCATTGGTCATGAAATCTCTTGATCTCGGGAGCAACCCTCAAGCCATATGACTGATACACCCATAAAGGTATTATCACTAGATCTAGATTCAAATGATAAATTTGGACAATCCCAAATGGGGCCTATAGATTCCATATTGTATATGCATGTCCTAATTAGTTAGAACTTGGCACTCAACACACTAGGGTGTTGATCCTAATAAAGTAAGATCTCACCTAAAGTGAATCGAAGTACCAAACCCTACCTTCATTAGTTAATCCACTTATGCTCAAGATTAAGAGCAATGATCATTTAGTAGTAGTGAGTATCTTGTTTTCTTTCTTTGATAGTACGCCTCTAGAAAACATACTCACAATGGTCCTGTCTAATACGTGATAGACGTAATATCGAGACAAATCCGAAAAGTCGTTCAATGACCTAGGTAGATCACCCTTAATGAGGAGACTTGCTTAATATAACCTTCTCCCGATAGAGTGCCTAACACTACCATTCGGTTACAGACTCAATTTATGATATGATTAAATCTAGACTTGGACCTACTGTGCATCCAACCTCACTGTGCACCTAAGTCATTAGTTCAAGTCAAAGGACCATTATACATACATCAATAAAACATACCAGAGATAATATATAAGAAACTCATAATGCAATTTAACAAAAATGATTATACATTGTTTAACATCCAAAATGTCATATATAAGTGAGCTTTAGGGCATACTAATCCTAACATTCATAGTATTAGATATGGATTCAGGTCACAATTCTAAACATTCCACATCTATTCTTGTAGGTCGCTATTTCCTTGCCATCGCAGACACTATTATTCATTGTAGGTCAGGTTTATTATAGATGAAATTTAGGAATTTGAGGTCTACTATGAAGGTTGTCGAGGTGGTGAATAGGGCCACTATAAGAGGAGAAGAGAATAGATAAGAGGATAGAGAAAGGTACTTTAGAGTGGATGTTATTGATTCTTGTGTTAAGCACTTTATGGAGAGGACTATGACTGATGGAGAAGAATTGAGAAAATTCGAGGATTTGCTGACTAGCTTTGATTTGAAGACTTTATAGTGGAAATGCATAGCTTTCACTTCTTTAGTTGAGGATTCTTTGATTGATATGTCACTTGAGGTTATTTCTTCTAGTCTTAATCTTAGTGATGTCCCCGTTGATGATGTTGAGGTTGAGTCACCCTTGGTTGAGCCGAGCTCATCTTTAAAGCTCAAACC
Organism: Cordia subcordata; assembly: GCA_028554755.1. Lineage (NCBI taxonomy): Eukaryota > Viridiplantae > Streptophyta > Magnoliopsida > Boraginales > Cordiaceae > Cordia > Cordia subcordata. The sequence continues at coordinate 15,273,968 of JAPTOF010000008.1, forward strand.
TCTTCCTGAGCATTTAAAGTATGCTTCCTTAGGCCTTAGTGAGACCCTTCTCGCTATCATAGCTTTCGATCTTTCTAGAGAGCATGAGGAGTATCTCTTAGAGGTTCTTAGGAAACATAGGAAGGCTATAGATCTTTTAGCTTGCATGCTTTGCATTCACCTTAAGGATAGAGCTGTTTCTTATAAGGAGATGCAAAGGAAACCCACACATGAGCAAAGTAGTTAAGAAAAAGGTTATTAACCTTTTAGATATAGGTATTATTTATCTGATCTCAGCGAGCAAGTAGGTTAGCCTAGTCCAAGTAGTCCCTAAGAAGTTTGAGATCATGGTTGTAAAGAATAAGAGAGGAGAGCTGATTATACATGTTCTCCTATAGGTTGGAGAGTTTGTATTGACTACAGGAAGCTTAACTCTAAAACTAGGAAAAATCATGTCCCATTGGCTTTTTTAGACTAGATTTTAGGTATAGTTGCTTGGCATAGCTACTATTGCTTTCTACATGGCTATTTCAAGTATAATCAAATCCCTATGTTTCCCGAGGACCAGGACAAGACGACATTTACTTGTCCCTATTACAATTTTGCCTATAGGAGGTTGCCTTTCAGTCTATGTAATGTCCCAGTGACGTTTTAGAGGTGTGTGATGGCCATTTTTAGTGACATGATTGAGAGACATTTAGAGATTTTCATGGATGATTTCTTAGTCTTTGGTGATAGTTTTGATGAGTGCTTGAGTCATCTCTCGTTAGTCTTAGACCGTTGTATGGAGAAGAACTTAGCATTGAGTTGGGAGAAATCCTACTTCATGGTGTAGTAAGGGAAAGTTTTGGGTCATGTAGTCTCATATAGTGGCATTGAAGTTGACCCGTTTAAGGTAGAATTGATAGAGAAGTTGCCTATACTTAAGTATGTCAAGGATGTTAGATTTTTTTCTAAGGCATGCAAGATTTTACTGTAAGTTCATTAAGGATTTTAGCCATATAGTGTGTCCTTTGTCTAAGCTCTTAGCGCAAGATATCTCCTTTAAGTTTGATGATGAGTGTGCTAAAGCTTTTAATAGGCTTAAATCCTTATTGTCTACATCCCTGATCATCCACCTACCTGACTACAGTCTCTTATTCGAGGTTATGTGTGATGTATCTGATTATGCGATAGGAGCTGTTTTAGGTCAACGACGAGACAAGTTGGCCTATGTAGTGTATTATTCTAATAAGTTTCCTAATAAAGCCCAAAAGAACTATATCACCATAGAGAAAGAGCTTCTAGCAGTTGTCTTCTCCCTTAACAAATTTAGGTCGTATATCCTATGCTCCAAAGTGATTGTCTACACCGATCATGCGGCTTTGAGGTATATGTTAGCTAAGAAAGAATCTAAGCCCTACTTGATTAGGTAGTTGCTCCTTCTTTAAGAGTTTGACATTGAAATCTGGGATAAAAAGCATGGTAAGAATTTAGTGGCGGATCCCCTTTCCTGTCTTGTTAGTGACTCTCTGAGTGATCCATCTCTTTTTTTGTGATTTATTTCTGACGAGGAATTGTTTGCCTTCTCTTATCATACACCATGGTTTGATCATGTTGTAAATTATCCTGCCATAGGGCGTTTCCTCTCTCATTGGGAGAAAAGAGAGAGAGATAGGTTCCTAGCACAAGTAAGACATATATTTTGGAAAGATCCCTATCTTTTTAAAGTGCGTGCAGATCAAGTGATTCACCGGTGTGTGCCCGAGGATGAGTTTAAGAGTGTGTTGAGTATGTGTCATGATGAGAGGTGCGAAGATCATTTTAGTGGAAAGAAGACCACGCAAAGGTCTTGCAATGTGGATTCTTTTGGCCCACTCTCTTTAGGAATGCCTAAGAATATTGCAAAAAGTGTCTTAGATGTCAACAATCTAGGTCCATCTTTAGAAGAAACATGATGCCTTTATCCTCTGTTCTTCCATGTGAGTTATTTGATGTTTGGGGGATAAATTTAATGGGTCCATTTCCACCTTCTATTGGGTACCAATACATTTTAATGGCGATTGACTATGTGTCCAAATGGGTTGAACCTATTCGCATACATACTAATTGTGGGATCGATATTATTAAGTGTGGGGTATCCTAGTCCATATTTTCTAAATTATAACTAAGAAAACATCCTAGGAAAATAAAATAACCACATTACACACACAAGAACATGCTCAAGAATATATAGAATATAACTAGTGCTTGCAAAAATATATAAAGCTAACCTCTTGAAGCGTGGGGCCTTTGATGAAGCTAAAACCGATTACAAGCTTTGCTCCCATTCACGAACAAGGCCACCAAAAATTTACTACAAGGGTGTCGCAATAAGCAACTCCCCAGTCTTCTTCCCTATGGTTAAAGAGACTTATCTTGAGAGAATAGCATCTTGTATGGGAAGAAGCAAAGTAATATGCTCTTGAAAAACTAGAGCAAAAATCACGCAATAAGTGTGTGCTATGTGATGTAGTATTTTCTTGCCAAAAAGGAAGAAATCAACTACAAAGTGGAATACATAAAAGGTGTAGGGTCTTGTCTATTTATAGAGAGAACCTTGGCACTCAAAGTTGATAAACTTTTAATGTGGAAGAAAATTTCCATGTAGTATTTCCTTTATGTAACTTGTCAATCTTGTCTTGGAAGACTTGTGCAAGTTGTCCACTTGTTTTTGTAGTATTTTGCAAGTTGTCCACCGTCTTGGAAGACTTAGGTCAAGCCCATTATCCAAGTCCAACACATAGTCCATAATCCATGTGGAGGCCCAAGCCCAATAGGAAACCATTCTAGCCTAATTAGGTTATTTTAGACTCTAAAGAAAGCCCAAACCCAATTTCAAGCTTTGGGCCAATAAGGCTACTACCACAATATGGAATTTGCTCTTTCAAGATTACTCTCTCAAAGTCATTTCAACTAGGGAAGGGACTAAGAAGACACAATTATCATTGGATTCCAAAAATAATTAAAAATATCCTTGCCCAATCTAGGCGACATAATAATTATTTTTAACTCCGATCTATTCCACCATAAGATCAAAGTTGCACTCCAAGAATAATTGTCATTACCCAAAAACTTATCATAAAAGAATGTGAACTTTGTCTTTGACCTACTAGATAATCGACCATAATGCCCCTCTATGTATACCCATAGCTAAGACCGGTCCTTTAGCCTGTGTACTATCACCTCCTTAGCTGTATCTTTTTCCGTTGGGTTTCTTCTCCAATTGCCAACCATCCTTGGTCATGGAATCTCTTGATCTCGGAAGCGACCCTCAAGCCATATGACAGACACACCTATAAAGGTAGTATCACTAGATCTAGATTCGGATGATAAATTTGGACAATCCCAAAGGGGGCACATAGATTCCATTTTCCATATGCATGTTCTAATTAATTAGAACTTAGCACTCAATGCACAAGGCTGTTGATCATAATAAAATAAGATCTCACCCACAGGGAATCAAAGTACTAAGCCCTAACTTCATTAGTTCATCCACATATACTCAAGATTAAGAGCAATGATCATTTAGTAGTAGTGAGTGTCTTGTTTTCTTTCTTTGATAGTACATCTCTAGAAAACATACTCACAATGGTCCTATCCAATACATGACACACATACTATTGAGACAATCTAGAAAGTCCTCCAATGACCTAGGTAGATCACCCTCAAAGAGGAGACTTGCTCAATATAACCTTATCCCAGTAGAGTGCCCAACACTACTATTTGGTTATGGATTCAATTTATGACGTGACTAAATCTAGACTTGGACCTACTGTGCGTCCAGCCTCACTGCGCACCCAAGTCATTAGTGCAAGTCAAAGGACCTTCATACATGCATTGATAAAACATAACAGAGATTATATGTAAGAAACTCATAATGCCATTTAACAAAAATATGATTATTCATTGTTTCATATCCAAAATGTCATGTACAAGTGAGCTTTAGGGCATACTAATCCTAACAATCTCCCACTTGCACTAAAGATTACTTCTGCAAAGCCTAATACCCAAAGACTCTAAATGTGTGGCAAACACTTTCTCTGAAAGAGTCTTAGTAAATGGAGTGCCAGGTTTTCTGCTGAAGCTATCTTGTCAACTACTACATCTCCTCTTTGGATAAACTCATGGATCAAATGATATTTCCGTTCAATGTGTTTACCCTTTTTGTGATTCCTGGGCTCTTTGCACTGTGAAACAGCACCGTTGTTGTCGCAATACAACTTTATTGGTCTGTGAGCTGCCGGCACAACCTCTAGGTCTAACAGGAACTTTCTTAGCCATCGCCTCTTTCGCACCTCGGATCTTTGCTACATACTCGGCCTCCATGGTAGAGTCAGCAATACAATTTTGCTTCACACTTCTCCATGAAATAGCTCCTCCTGACAGAGTGAAAACATATCCAGAAGTAGACTTCCTGGAATATCTATCAGACTGGAAATCCGAGTTTGTATAGGCTAATTGTGTTAGATCATCTGCACGGTATTCTAGCATATAATCCTTTGTTCCTTGCAGGAATTTGAATATAGGCTTAACCGCGACCCAATGTGCCGGTCCAGGGTTTGACTGATATCTACTAACCATGCCAACAGCAAAGCAAATATCTGGTCTAGTACATAACATGGCATACATGAGACTTCTAACTGCTGAAGCATAAGGAACTCGCTTCATGGTCTCTATCTCCTCAGGTGTTTTAGGACATTGATCCCGAGATAGATAAACTCCTTGTCTAGAAGGTAACAAGGCCTTCTTAGAGTTTTGCTTGTTAAACCTAACTAATATCTTCTCAATAAATGAAGCTTGAGATAGGGCTAGCCTTCTGTTCTTACGATCTCGCATAAGCTTGATGCCTAGAACATAACTAGCTTCTCCTAAATCCTTCATTTGAAATTGAGTAGAAAGCCAAACCTTGATGGATGATAACATCCCCACATCATTTCCAATTAGTAGGATATCATCCACATACAGAACCAAAAAAGCTACAGCATTTCGATTACGCCTTTTATACACGCAAGGTTCATCAATATTTTGATCAAAATCATAAGATTTAATTGCCCGATCAAATTTGATGTTCCATGCTCTAGATGCCTGTTTTAATCCATAAATGGACTTTTTTAATTTACAAACCATATGTTCCTGGCCTTTAGCAATGTATCCATCTGGTTGTGTCATGTAAATGGTCTCATCAAGTTCCCCATTAAGAAAGGCTGTCTTAACGTCCATTTGCCATATCTCGTAGTCATAATGACAAGTGATGGCAAGAAGTATCCTGATGGATTTAAGCATGGCTACTGGTGAGAAAGTTTCCTCATAATCGATCCCTTCTTTCTGAGTATAACCTTTCGCCACCAACCTTGCTTTAAAGGTTTCAACTTTTCCATCAACTCCTCTTTTCTCTTGTAGACCCATTTGCACCCTATAGGTTTTACCCTTGGTGCAACTACAAGATCGGACTTTGTTAGAATACATAGATTCTGGCTCTGAATCCATTGCCTTATGCCATTTGTTGGCATCTATGTCAGAAATTGCTTCATCATAACTTACGGGATCCACCACCTGATTCTCTGAAGAAGTCTGAAAGGACTCTCCATAGTATCTATCAGGAGGCTTGGATATTCTCCCACCATGACGATGCTCCGATATATTAGGTGTAATATGCTGTTCTTTTTCATTCCACGATTACCACGGTGTTCTTGGAGATTCTTGTGAAATCTCATCTAGAACAATTTCAGAATCTGGTGTTTTCTGGACCATTTTATCATTTTCTAAGTATCTAGCATGGGTGCTTATAAACACCTTTTGCTCCTTAGGATTATAAAAGATCCCACCTCTGGTTCCCTTAGGATATCCAATGAAATAGCATAACTTGGATCTTGGTTCCAATTTTGAAGCATTACTATTAAGTACATAAGCTGGACAACCCCAAATGTGGAGATGATTTAGACTAGGCTTACGCCCAGTCCACATTTCTTGAGGTGTCCTAGGTACTGATTTAGATGGTACCAAGTTCAAGATGTATGCCGCTGTTTCAATGGCATACCCCCAAAAAGATAAAGGTAATGATGCATGACTCATCACTGACCTAACCATATCCAATAGGGTACGATTTCTTCTTTTTGCTACACCATTTTGCTGAGGAGTCCCTGGTGCAGTCAACTGAGACACTATCCCTTATTGTGTAAGATAGTCTCTGAACTCACCCGAGGTATTCGCCACCTCGATCAGACCAAAGGGCTTTGATATGTTTATCTAATTTCTGCTCTGCCTTAGCTTTGAACTCTTTGAATTTCTCAAAGGATTTAGACTTGCGTCGCATTAGATATAAGTATCCATACTGATATCGCTATTTGAGCACAAGCCTAAATAGCCCGCAAGTGCACGGGACGTGTGTAGTACTGTGTGTGCAAGTCTACCTTAATAGCATACGTGTGTAGTACTGTGTGTGTGTATAGGCAGGCTACCTTAGTTTAGTCTCTATGTGCTCGGGTGCCTTAAACTAGCTACGTGCGTGTGTGTACTTACTTTAGGATGGAAGGGAGCTCAGAAAAAGGAAAATAAAAACTAATCTATGGAGGAACTAAAAGGAGCCAAACTAAGGAATGAAACACTAATAAAGAAGAAGAGGGACCTAGGGCGATTGCATTGCAACAGGACTTGGGCTATGATAACAGATGATGTCTATCTAAGGCTCAGGACTTCTATTGCCGTTGTGTTGATTGGGGGCTCTCTTAACCAATACTAGTTGTTCAACCCGTTAGCTGGATTTAAAGCTAAGGGCCAATCCCTCCTAGCCTACGCAATCCGTGCTTAGAACTTATCCTCTTGGCTGGATTTAAAGCCAAAGACTAGCACCTAAACACTACGTGACATTAAAGCTCAATTAACCAACACTAACGTGGGTGAGGGATACTCTAGTCTAGGTTAACTTATCCACTTGGCTGGATTTAAAGCCAAGGACTAGCACCTAAACTCTACTAAGCATATCATGTAACCTATTAGCTGGATTTAAAGCTAAAGCCTACTCTACTAAGCAAAGCCACGAGATTAAGCACAATCACATCACTCATATAAGTAGATAAGAGCATTTGAAACATAAATAACACATGCATATTCACTTAGGCATTTTAACAAACACATAGACATGTTTGATTTCCAATACATAGACATATTGAATCATGCCATAAATTTATGTAAATAAACATGTATTAAGAGCCAAAGATCTACAAAAATTCATTATTCAAAGCCCTAATCTAATATAAAACAACAATCAACCCTAAATCTAGCCTAATCTAGCAACATATTTACAAGAAATAGAGAAAGAACAAGAAGAACTTCCCTAAATTCTTGCTTCCAAATTCGTACAAATCCTTCAAATCTTTGTTTAATGCTTCAATCCTAGCTTGGTGTGGGGTTTAGATGATGGTTTAGGGTGTTTTGTGTAGTGGGTCGAGGCTAGGATTTATTAAGGTTTAAGAATAAAAGTTCCTCTCTTCAAAATTGGGCTGAAACGAGCTTTTATAGATTTCTTCCGCGCACAGCCGGTCGACCAGCTCCTCTTTCTTGCTCGACCGGCTTCAATCTTGATGCTCTCTAGACTGGCCGGTCGACCTAGCCGATCGACCCGCTTCTTGAGGAGCTCAACCGGCTTCAAATCTTTTGTTCTCTGGAGCGGCCGGTCGACCGGCTCTTCTTCTAAGTCGACCAGCTGGATCAGAAAGCTCTCTTCTTTATTTCTTTTCTTTCGGTCTTCATCCGTTAGCTCATTTCTTCCTCGCATAAGCTTAAACCCTTCCAAAACACTCCTAAAACATGTAATATAACACTTAGTATAGTATTTATGCACCTAAATACATTAAGTACGAATATTAACAAATATGCATAAACTTTATACTAAGTGCACTCAATTATACTCTAAACACCCTTAAATATGCATGCAAAAACTAGATGCAAACATGCACAAATGACACACATCAACACCCCCAAACATTCCCCTTACTTGTCCTTAAGCAAGCCTAAATGAAGTCTATCCTCATGCTTTTCAAAGAGTTGCCAATTGCATTGACTTGCTATCTTTTCGCATCCAAAGGGTACAAAGGGTCATTCTTTTTGTGTAAGGGCTTCCCTAGTCTTTTTCGGATCCTCCCTTTGATCACAAGGGGTCTCACACCTCTTTGGGAATGTCACCAAGTAGCTAGAACCACCACAAACTTAGGATTCCAACTCACGCACTTGGGATGTTGATACTTCATGCTCTATCAACTAACATGGCCTCCCAATATGCACTTAGCCTCAAAGATACAAGAATGAGAAGATACATCAAAATGGCTCACATTGACGTAAGAGCCTTATTCATAATACATAAAAATAAACAAAATAGATACTTGTGTCAAATTGACATTATGTCACTTGACACTTATTCAACATACTTCACTTTTCAATCTTTTTGTTGCCTTTTGGCTTTTCTCTTTTTCTCATTTTTGTTTTTTTTTCCAATACATAAATAGAACAAAAAGAAAGGAAAAAGAAGAGGCTAAGGCAAACTAAAAGAACCAATCAAGGAATAGGCACTCATATCAACAATCCTTTAAAAACACTTTTTCCAACCAAGTTGTGGGGAAACTACAAGGTGCATTCTTAGAAATACTCACTCCCCACAGCTTTCAAAAAGAATTCTCTTTGAAGTCTAGATCATACCCTACACTTTATTTACTCCCCACACTACACCTTTATCTTCTCCAATCAATTAAGTCAATAATAAAAGCCAACTCTCCAACCAACGTGGAGATAAACTAACTCAAAATATGCAAAAAAAAATTGAAAAATTTGAACACATTTTAAGCAAAAATAAGATATGGCAAGCAAATCTATCCCATATATGATATAAACAATAAATGAGCAACCACACCCCCAAACCTAAACTTTGCTTGTCCTCAAGCAGAAATCACAAAACCACACGACAAGCAATCAACATGAAACACATATGGGGAGTGCGAAGAGGGATAGATAAGGACAAGTAAAAGATGGATAGATACAACCTTGTTTCCATGTAGTCCGCAAATGCCAAAGACAATCCAATGATCTACTAGCCTCTATCTTTTGTGGAAAGCACTAATGCTCAAAAAACAAAGAAGAGATTAGAAGATATGCTATGCAAGCTCACATTGACATTTGAAATGATAAACAAGGATGTAAACACGGGGTAAGGGATTGATGCACAAATGAAGGAAAAGGAGCAAGAACAAGTACAGGAGTAAAAATCTAACCTACTAAGAATGAAAATAAACAAAAGAAAGCCTAAAATATAAAAAGGTAAGATAAACAAAAGCAATCTAATCTATTATGTACAAAGCAAGAAAAAGTACAAGAAAACTAATCTATTATATACAAAGGCAAAGGCAAATAAAGACAAGAAAAACAAGAAAAATATGAACAAGCCTAGGGTGCCTCCTAGTAGCGCTGGATTTTACGCCTCCAGCCGGGCGCCAATGTTAGAGTAAAATATGTTTAAAGTTGCGTGGCACAAATTGCCGGATAATCATCAAAGCACGTAACGAGAGAAAAGGGTCATGCACTAAAGGTTGGGGCAATGAATGCATGATGCACCCCTTTTCAAGATCCCACCCTAAAATATCAAATGAATGCGCAAGTGTGGAATGAAGCATGCTCAAACGTGAAGAATCATGTCCCGCTTGCTCTTTAATCAGCCACCTCAATGCCTTCTTCTCAAAATTAAGGGCTAGGAGCACACTTTCCCGATAGGTCAAAGATAGGTCCAATGCATGCAACATGGGAAACGTGCTTTCTAACCCTAGATGAAAATGTTCTATGCATGAAGGCACAAACGTGAGCTCCAAAAAAGAAGACTCAATGGAATGGGAAAAGGGCGTTGGAATGACATTTGGAGAAGAAGGACCAACGATATAGGAGGTGGATGTACTACACTCTTCTTCTCCACAAGATATAACATGATCAAACCTAGGTCGTTCTAACTCCTCACGAAGGGTGGATTCGATCTTAATGGCTCTATTTCCATCAATGAATCATCAAACATCCAAATAGACCCATAGATCATTCTTCCAAGCACATCAATTCCTTTCTTATGTGTCTTCTTAGAGTTGCTATTCTCTTCAACATCATGATTCTTAACTCCAAGAAACTTATCATCTAAAATCTCCAAAATTGTTGTCTTGTTTTCCCCAGTGAATGACTTTAAACCTTCACTAGCTACAGTCTCTTTAAATTCATCAATACATTCATCACTAGTGGGTGTCATCTCGCCATCATGCTTTTCATATGGAGTGGACACTAATGAAGGGGGCAATGGTGACTCAACGGATTCCTCATCATGTATGCATGAATGCTTTAGGGGAGAATGCGCGCTAAACTCCCTAAATGCCGACTCGGAATGCAATTGAGTACTATCGACACAAGACTCAACCTCCATATGTACAGAATGTGTAGGATGAGGAGAAAGAAAAAGCTCATGTGACTCAATGGGAGATGTTGAAAGCTTAAGAGGATAGGGTACTACTTCCTCTAAAACATAATCACAAGAGTCATCAAGAACCAAGTGATCATTAATCTCATCTTCATCCTCACTACAAGATATTATCTCCCCATCAACCTCTCTTTCTAGTTGTCTCTCCCATATATCATCATTTCTACCCCTAGACACCTCATCCTTAGGTCTCATCCCTATCCCTTCAACTCGTTCTAAAGATATTTCAACATTCTCACTCATGAGTTACACACTCTCAACCAATCTCTCCAAGGACACACCAAAAGATTTGGTGTCTCGCTTCAAACTCTCTAGTTCCTCTTGATTAGATTGGAGGAGAGATTGGGATTGTTCAAGCATTTGATCTAGTTGCTCCGAGAGTGTAGACATAACGAAAGAGGGTTCAACCGAGTGAAAAGGGTAGTCATTTTGAAAATCATTTTGCACATAACCATAAAAAAACTTGGCAGAGGAATGGGTGGAAAAAGAAGGTGTTGGAGGTGGATAATCGAAACTAGAAGGTGAATGGAATAAAGAGTCATCTTGACCCCATTGTGAAAATGCATGATGTTGCTCCCTAGAATCATGATAGCTAGATGTAGATGCATGCACGGGCATATGATTGCTAGGGGCATAGGGCATTGCATGCAATTGGGAATGAGGGTGGAAGGTGGGACAAGCACTAGGAAAATGAGCATGGCTTCCACAATGATTGCAATAACAAGAATATGCATCCCAATAGTCATGATTACTAAATGAAGATGCATGAGATGTTGCATGACTATAGGGGTCATTAGTAGCACTAGCCCTAGGTGGGGAATTCTCGTGGGGACAGAAAATGGTAGGATGCATGAAACTTCCACACAAGCGACATGCATAAGGGACACGTTCAGGTGGTGGGGAAGAGGATACAAGTGACCACCAAGAAGCATTAGGATCGGTCATATTCAATGAATCACAAGTAAAACCCCTTCACAGTCAAAAATTTTTTTTTAATTGGAAAGTAAGTAAAGATAGTGCACACGCAAACAACCAATCGCAAACACAAAAGCACACAAAGAACCAATACCGTGCCTCCCCAGCAACGGCGCCAAAAACTTGATATTGCTATTTGAGCACAAGCCTAAATAGCCCGCAAGTGCACGGGACGTGTGTAGTACTGTGTGTGCAAGTGCGGGGTCGAATCCACAGGGAGGCTACCTTAGTTTAGTCTCTATGTGCTCGGGTGCCTTAAACTAGCTACGTGCGTGTGTGTACTTACTTTAGGATGCAAGGGAGCTCGAAAAAAGGAAAATAAAAACTAATCTATGGAGGAACTAAAAGGAGCCAAACTAAGGAAGGAAACACTAATAAAGAAGAAGGGGGACCTAGGGCGATTGCATTGCAACAAGACTTGGGCTATGATAACAGATGATGTCTATCTAAGGCTCGGCGTTGTGTTGATTGGGGGCTCTCTTAACCAATACTAGTGGTTCAACCCGTTAGCTGGATTTAAAGCTAAGGGCCAATCCCTCTTAGCCTACGCAATCCGTGCTTAGAACTTATCCTCTTGGCTGGATTTAAAGCCAAGGACTAGCACCTAAACACTACGTGACATTAAAGCTCAATTAACCAACACTAACGTGGGTGAGGGATACTCTAGTCTAGGTTAACTTATCCACTTGGCTGGATTTAAAGCTAAGGACTAGCACCTAAACTCTACTAAGCATATCATGTAACCTATTAGCTGGATTTAAAGCTAAAGCCTACTCTACTAAGCAAAGCCACGAGATTAAGCACAATCACATCACCCATATAAGTAGATAAGAGCATTTGAAACATAAATAACACATGCATATTCACTTAGGCATTTTAACAAACACATAGACATATTTGATTTCCAATACATAGACATATTGAATCATGCCATAAATTTATGTAAATAAACATGTATTAAGAGCCAAAGATCTACAAAAATCCATTATTCAAAGCTCTAATCTAATATACAACAACAATCAACCCTAAATCTAGCCTAATCTAGCAACATATTTACAAGAAATAAAGAAAGAACAAGAAGAACTTCCCTAAATTCTTGCCTCCATATCCGTACAAATCCTTCAAATCTTTGTTTAATGCTTCAATCCTAGCTTGGTGTAGGGTTTAGATGATGGTTTAGGGTGTTTTGTGTAGTGGGTCGAGGTTAGGGTTTATTAAGGTTTAAGAATAAAAGTTCCTCTCTTCGAAATTGGGCTGAAACGAGCTTTTATAGATTTCTTCCGCGCACAGCCGGTCGACCTAGTCGGTCGACCGGCTCCTCTTTCTTGCTCGACCGGCTTCAATCTTGATGCTCTCTGGACTGGCCGGTCGACCTAGACGGTCGACCGGCTTCTTTAGGAGCTCGACCGGCTTCAAATCTTTTGTTCTCTGGAGCGGCCGGTCGACCTAGACGGTTAACCGGCTCTTCTTCTAAGTCGACCGGCTGGATCAGAAAGCTCTCTTCTTTATTTCTTTTCTTTCGGTCTTCATCCGTTAGCTCATTTCTTCCTCGCATAAGCTTAAACCCTTCCAAAACACTCCTAAAACATGGAATATAACACTTAGTATAGTATTTATGCACCTAAATACATTAAGTACGAATATTAACAAATATGCATAAACTTTATACTAAGCGCACTCAATTATACTCTAAACACCCTTAAATATGCATGCAAAAACTAGATGCAAACATGCACAAATGACACACATCACATACCTAGAGTAATCATCAGTAAAAGTAATGAAATACTCATAACCTCCTCGTGCTGGTTTGCTCATATGACCACACACATCAGTGTGAACCAATTCCAATACTTCTTTGGCCCTTTCTCCTTTAGAAGAAAATGATCGTTTAGTCATCTTCCCTTTGAGACAAGATTTACACGGAGGTAGATCTTCGAGATATAATGAGCTAAGATGCCCATCCTCGACTAATCTCCGAATTCGCTTTAGACTGATATGTCCTAAGCGTAGGTGCCAAAGATATGTATCATTGGTCGAAGAAATCTTCCTTTTCCGGGAATTAGTTTGTTCTATATTATGCAGTGAGTTTGTAATAGGTTTTATATAGAACAAGTTATCATGCATGCTACCAGAACAAATAATATTTCCATCTCTACTGATATCAACACCAGAATGGAAATTAATGCAAAAACCATCTAATATTAATTGCGAAATAGAGATAAGGTTTTTACGTACATCCGAAACATAATAAACATTGTTCAAAAATATCTTCCTATTACATGGAAAATTTAATTACATTCCTCCCACTGCAGCAGCCAATACTTTTGCTCCACTACCCAACCTCAGAGCAAACTCCCCTTTAACTAGTTCTTTCATTTCCTGAAACCAATGCAAAGAATTGCAAATATGGTTAGTGGCTCCAGAGTCTACAATCCAAGACTCAGTAGAATCAACCACTAAGCAGGTTTCAATGAAGAATAAAAGAGGTGTACCTATCTGGCCTCGAGCCAAGTACTTCGGGCAATCCTTTTTCCAGTGTCCTTTTAGGCCACATTTAAAGCATTTGCCCTTGGGCTTTTCACCTGTTAACTGCCTGGGCTGTTCACCATTTCTCTTCTTTTTCCCTTGACCACGTTTTTGCTTCCGTTTTCCTTTGAACTTTCTCCCTTTCGGGTTAAGTCCAAAAGTGGATGCTTGAACCATATTTATGTGACCTTTATTTTTCATTATGGCTTCTGCAGCTAGGAGCTCTTTCATTAATTCCGTCATATCCATGTTCATCTTGCTCATATTATAATTAAGCTTGAACTGGGTATAGGATGACGGTAGAGTCTCCAAAATCATGTCTACCTTTGACTGTTCATCTATGTTTGCTCCTAGGATCTCAGCAGTATTGAAGCAATCCATCATTTTGAGCATATGCTCCCTAACAGATACTCCTTCTGCCATTCTTTGATTCATAATTTCTCTAAAAGCACCTTGCCTTGCGGGCCTGCTTTTATCAGCAAACATACGAGACAGTGAGGTCATGATTTCTTTTGCAGTTTCCATATGATGATGCTTGCTCTGCAAAATATCTGACATAGAAGCCATCATATAGCACTTGGCCATACTATTGGCTTTCTGCCATTTTGCCTCAGCATCTTTCTGGGTTTTAGAAGATTTAGCCCTCACAACAGGACAAGGAGTTGTTAGGACATACTTGTACTCTTCTGCGGTGAGTACTATGTCCAAGTTTCGTTCCCAGTCCACAAAATTCAGTCCAGTGAGCTTGTGCTCTTTGAGAATTGTAGCTAGTGGACTGAACGAAGACATTTTTCTGAATACAACAATATAATCACAATTATTTTATGAGTATAGAATTGATGCAAATATAATATGTATGCTATCTTTGGAAATAAAACATGCAAGTACTTTTTACATCATTTGCCTCTGAGTAGATCAACCCTTTAAACTACTCGATGTAACAGTGTCTCAACGTCCTCATAAGAACTCCACCGATGGGATGGCCGAACTTATGAATGTTAAGTTAAGTTCCAACACTTATTTGAATTAACAATTGTCTGGATATGATCCAATTGAATAATTCAATCACTGTTTTGTTTGGCTTCTTAAATCCGATAGCGAGCTCTATCGATAGGATAGCTGAACCTACCATTTAAGTTAGGTGTACACCCATTCCTAATGTTTATTCCCCAAAACATTCTTGATTTAAGCCCTCCGATAGGGTAGTTACTTTAATCAATGTTATGTAAGGCGATCTTTAGTGAAGAACTCCATCGATGGGATGGCCGAACTCACTAACACCCTTTTGAATAAACATTTATGTTTCATCTTGTTAAATCTAGACAAAATGTCACCTTCCGTTGGGGAAGTTAATGACATTTATCATTAACGTGAATCGGATATGGAAAGCTGTGGGGTATTTCCAGTCCCCTCTCCCACTTAATATTTTAACTTAAGGGTTTCCTTTGATATTCTTGCTTTGTTTTAGATCTAAACACATTTTGGGTTTATGTAAATCCCCTTTGTGTTACTAAAACATTGCAATATCACAATAGATCTCTTACCTAAATCTGGGTGCATAAACCCTTAGGTTGATATATATACATGTAAATCTCAAGTTATGTTCTTTTAATGTTGTCATAAGATCTCATGGCATCTTTAGACATAGCCGCTTATAATTCTCTTGTCTAAGCCATTCTCATATACTTAACTATCTTTGAGAATCAATTCATAGGTATGACTAATTTTTATAAACCCTAATGAGTGGACATATTTCGAGGTGGCAATCATGTTAATGCAAATATGTTAAAACATATATCAATGTATTATAAACATCCACCAAAAATATGTTAGAATCCCTCTTTGATGGCTCTCTGTAATCTTCAACAAAAACAACACACATAGTAGCTTTTTCTGCCTCAGCCGGTCGATCGTCAATAAGAGCCAGTCGACCAGCTCCAATTGCTTCAGGAATTTTTTGCTCTCTGGAGTAGCCGGTCGACCGGTTAAGTCCAGCCGATCGTCCGGCTTGCTAACTAGGCAGAGTATTCCTTTATGCTGTTTTCTTGTTTTTCTCCTTGGTCTTCAAAGATTACAATAATACACTTTGCTATTGCTAGTACAAGCTTCACAAGGATATCAAAACATCCTATGCTTCTTTTAAATGAAACTAAAGGCAATAACTAGAAATATTTTATACATGAAATCGCTTATGGCCAAGCTTTGTTGATCGTACACGAAAATCTATCATGCATACATATGAACCATCAAGGGGATTTTATATTACCTGCACATACAAGCATAAAACCACAAGTATATGCAACACAAGATTTCCTATTCTTGCCACTCACAAGATGACTAATATATATTTATACAAATACAATATTCTTACATAGTCTAAGCATGTTGTGTGTGAGCCTAAGCTCTGATACCAATTGTAGGATCGATATTATTAAGTGTGGGGTATCCTAGTCCATATTTTCTAAATTATAGCTACGAAAACATGCTAGGAAAATAAAATAACCACATTACACACACAAGAACATGCTCAAGAACATATAGAATATAACTAGTGCTTGCAAAAATATATAAAGCTAACCTCTTGAAGTGTGGGGCCTTTGATGAAGCTAAAACCGGTTACAAGCTTTGCTCCCGTTCATGAACAAGGCCACCAAAAATTTACTACAAGGGTGTCGCAATAAGCAACTCCCCAGTCTTCTTCCCTATGGTTAAAGAGACTTACCTTGAGAGAATAGCCTCTTGTGTGGGAAGAAGCAAAGTAATATGCTCTTGAAAAACTAGAGAAAAAATAACACAATAAGTGTGTACTATGTGTTGTAGTATTTTCTTGCCAAAAAGGAAGAAATCAACTACAAAGTGGAATACATAAAAGGTGTAGGGTCTTGTCTATTTATAGAGAGAACCTTGGCACCCAAAGTTGCTAAACTTTCAATGTGGGAGAAAATTTCCATGTAGTATTTCCTTTATGTAACTTGTCAATCTTGTCTTGGAAGACTTGTGCAAGTTGTCCACTTGTTTTTGTAGTATTTTGCAAGTTGTCCACTTGTCTTGGAAGACTTAGGCCAAGCCCATTATCCAAGTCCAACACATAGTCCATAATCCATGTGGAGGCCCAAGCCCAATAGGAAACCATCCTAGCCTAATTAGGTTATTTTGGACTCTAAAGAAAGCCCAAACCCAATTTCAAGCTTTGGCCCAATAAGGCTACTACCACAATATTGAATTTGCTCTTTCAAGATTACTCTCTCAAAGTCATTTCAACTAGGGAAGTGACCAAGAAGACACAATTATCATTGGCTTCCAAAAATAATTAAAAATATCCTTGCCCAATCTAGGCGACATAATAATTATTTTTAACTCCGATCTATTCCACCATAAGATCAAAGTTGCACTCTAAGAATAATTGTCATTACCCAAAAACTTATCACAAAAGAATGTGAACTTTGTCTTTGACCTACTAGATAACCGACCATAATGCCCCTCTATGTATACCCACAGCTAAGACCGGTCCTTTGGCCTGTGTACTATCACCTCCTTAGCTGTATCTTTTTCCGTTGGGTTTCTTGTCCAATTGCCAACCATCCTTGGTCATGGAATCTCTTGATCTCAGGAGCGACCCTCAAGCCATATGACAGACACACCTATAAAGGTAGTATCACTAGATCTAGATTCGGATGATAAATTTGGACAATCCCAAAGGGGCACATAGATTCCATTTTGCATATGCATGTTCTAATTAATTAGAACTTAGCACTCAATGCACAAGGCTGTTGATCCTAATAAAATAAGATCTCACCCACAGTGAATCAAAGTACTAAACCCTAACTTCATTAGTTCATCCACATATACTCAAGATTAAGAGCAATGATCATTTAGTAGCAGTGAGTGTCTTGTTTTCTTTCTTTGATAGTACGTCTCTATAAAACATACTCACAATGGTCCTATCCAATACGTGACACACGTACTATTGAGACAAATCCAAAAAGTCCTCCAATGACCTAGGTAGATCACCCTCAAAGAGGAGACTTGCTCAATATAACCTTATCCCAGTAGAGTGCCCAACACTACTATTTGGTTATGGATTCAATTTATGACGTGACTAAATCTAGACTTGGACCTACTGTGCGTCCAGCCACACTGCGCACCCAAGTCATTAGTTCAAGTCAAAGGACCTTCATACATGCATCGATAAAACATAACAGAGATTATATGTAAGAAACTCATAATGCCATTTAACAAAAATATGATTATTCATTGTTTCATATCCAAAATGTCATGTACAAGTGAGCTTTAAGGCATACTAATCCTAACACTAATGACCATAGGGTAGTGGTGAAATTATTAAGGAGAACATTTTCTCTAGATTTAGAGTCCCTAGGGTATTGATTAGTGATGAGGCGTTACATTTTTGCCATAGGAGTTTGGAGGCCTTGTTGAGGAGATAGTCGGTTACCCATAAGGTTGCACCCCTTATCTCCTACAAACTAGTTGACAAGTAAAGATGTGCAATAAAGAGATCAAGCAAATTTTAGAGAAAACGGTTAGCCCCAGTAGGATAGATTGGTCTATTAGGTTGAATGATGCTTTGTGGGCTTACCATACGCCTTTTAAGACTCCCATTGGTATGTCTCCGTATAGATTGGTTTATGAGAAAGCTTCTCACTTACCGATAGAACTTAAGCATAAAGCTTATTAGGCCACCAAGGCCTTAAACTTTGATTTGGCAAAAGTGGGTGAGAAAAGGAGGCTAGACTTGGTAGAGTTAAACGAGCTTAGATTTGAAGGATGGCTGAGAGATGACAGTGAATGGGCAATGCTTGAAGCATGCATATGACCTGAGAATGGCTCGTGTGAAGGTTTTAATGCTTCAGGACCCTACCTATGGAGATTGAAGAAGAAAAGATGACCACCTAGCTGGCAGCATAGTGGTTAATGCTACTGGGAGGCGACTTAGGTTAAGTGTTGCAATTTTGCACCTGTTTCATTTTCCTTTCCTTTTGTTTTCTTTCTCTTTCTTTCACTCGCACCAAAATGTTGAATCCAAATCCTTTGTCCCATAAGATTCATCATTGTTTGTTATTGCACATGCCAATGCAAGCTTGCATGGGCAACACCACTAACCTTGTTTTCTCTGTAAGTGTTGATGGTTTACAAGTCAAAAGTTTACTAATATGGTGATATATCACTGTCATGGAGAGCTTTGAAGACAATGCAATGTTGTATCTATCCTTTCTCCACTTTTTTCCCCATGATTCTACCCCATCCCTATTGCTCTTACTTGCCTTGTGATGCCAATTTGCTGGAATACGTGCTTTACTCAATTTGCTTGAGGACAAGCAAAGTTTAGGTTTGGGGGTGTGAGGGTTTCGTATTATTGATTTATGTTTTCTTAGTATTTAGTTAAAAATAGTGAAAGTTTTTCAAATTTTTATGCATATGGAGTTGTTTATTTCTTGGTTGATCGTTGTGTTTGTAGGATCGATAATATTACATGTGGTTTATCCTAGTCTATATTTTAAAAAATTCTACCAAAAAAACATATTAAGAAAATAAAATAACCACATAACACACACAAGAACATGCTTAAGAACATATAGAATATAACTAGTATTTGTAAAAATATGTAAAGCTTATCTCTTGAAGTGTGGGGCCTTTGATTAAGCTACAACTGTCACGAGCTTTGTTCCCGCTCACGAACAAGGCCACAAAAAATTTTACTATAAGGGTGTCACAATAGCAACTCCCTAGTCTTCTTCTCTATGATTAAAGTGACTTATCTTGAGAGAATAGCCTCTTGTGTAGAACGAAGCAAAGTAATGTGCTCCTGAAAATCTAGAGCAAAAACCACACAATAAGTGTGTATTATGTATTGTAGCATTCTCTTGCCAAAATGCAAGAGATCAACTATAAAATTTTTTAGATGTTAGAAATGGTTTAAGGTCTTGCCTATTTATAGAAAAAATTTGGCATCTAAACCTTATAGACTTTCCATATGGAAAGCTTTTTCCTAGTAGTAAATGTTTGCCACATGTCATGGAAGTTAATTGTACAATTTGAATTCTTCTGGTAGTAACTTTCTAGCACGTCTTGAAGGATTGGGCTAAGCCCACAATCTAAGCCCAACACATAGTCCATAATCTATGTGGAGGCCCAAGCCTAATAAGAAACCATTCAAGCCCAGTTAGGTTATCTTGGACTCTAAAAAAAGGCCAAAATCAGTTCCAAGCTTTGGCCTAATAAAGCTATTACCACAATATGGAATTTGTTCTTTCAAGATTATTCTCTCAAAGTCGTTTCAACTAGGGCAGGGACCAAGAAGACAAAATTAACCTTAGTTTCTAAAAATAATCAAAATTGTCCTTGCCTAATCTAGGCGACATTATAATTATTTTTAACTCCGATCTATTCCACCATATGATCAAAGTTGCATTCCAAGAATAATTACTATTACCCAAAAGATTACCACAAAAGAATGAAAACTTTGTCTTTGATCTACTAAATTACTGACCATAATAGCCCTCTGTGTATACCCACAGCTAAGGCCAATTCTTTGGCTTGTGTAATATCACCTCCTTAGCTGCATTTTTTTCCATTGAGTTTCTTGTTCTATTGCCAACCATCCTTGGTTATGGATTCTCTTCATCTAGGGAGCGACCCTCAAGCCATATGACCACTACATCTATAAAGGTAGTATCACTAGATCTAGATTCAGATGATAAATTTGGACAATCCCAAAGGGGGCACATAGATTCCATATTGCATATACATGTTCCAATTAATTAGAACTTAGCACTCAATGCTCAAGGCTATTGATCTTAAAAAAGTAAGATCTCACCCATAGTGAATCAAAGTACCAAACCCTAACTTCATTAGTTCATCGACATATGCTGAAGATTAAGAGTAATGATCATTTAGTAACAGTGACTATCTTCTTTCTTTCTTTTGATAGTACGTCTCTAGAAAACATGCTCACAATGGTCCTGTTCAATATGTGACGCACGTACTATCGAGACAAATTCGAAAAGTCCTCCAATGACGTAGGTAGATCACCCTCAACGAGGAGACTTGCTCAATATAACCTTATCGCGGTAGAGTGCCCAACACTACCATTCTTTTACGGACTCAACTTATGATGTGACTAAATTTAGACTTGGACCTACTGTGTGTCCAGTCTCACTGTGCATCTAAGTCATTAGTTCAAGTTAAGGGACCTTTATACATACATTAATAAAACATACTAGAGATAATATGTAAGAAACTCATAATGCCATTAAACAAAATGATTATACATTGTTTAACATCCAAAATGTCATATACAAGTGAGTTTTAGGGCATACTAATCCTAACAATCTCTCATTTGCACTAAAGATCACTTCTGCACAACCTAATACCCATAGCTCCAAATGTGTGGTAAATATTTTTTCTTTGGAAGAGTCTTTGTAAATGGGTCCGCTAGGTTTTCCGCTAAAGTTATCTTTTCAACTATTGCATCTCCTCTATGGATAAACTCACGGATCAAATGATATTTCTGTTCAATGTGTTTACCCTTTTTGTGATTCTTGGGCTCTTTGCACTATGAAACAGCGTCGTTGTTGTTGCAATACAATATTATTAGTCTATGAGTAGACGGCACAACCTCTAGGTCTAAAAAGAACTTTCTTAGACATACTACCTCTTTCGCAACCTTAAATGCTACATACTCAGCCTCCACGGTACAGTCAGCAATATAATTTTGCTTCACACTTTTTCATGATGCTTCACACTTTTTCATGAAATAGCTTCTCTTGACAGAGTGAAAACACATCCAAAAGTAGACTTCTTGGAATCTCTGTCAGACTAGAAATCCGAGTCTATATAGGCTAATGGCGTTAAATCATCCACACAGTATTCTAACACATAATCCTTAGTCCTTAGCAGGAACTTGAATATATGCTTAATCGCGACCCAATATGCTACTCCAGGGTTTGACTGATATCTACTAATGATGCCAACAACAAACTAGATATCTGGTCTAGTACATAACATGGCATACATGAGGCTTCCAACTACTGAAGCATAATGAACTCACTTCATGCTCTCTATCTCCTCAAGTGTTTTAGGACAATGATCCCAAGATAGATAAACTCCATGTCTAGAAGGTAATGATGCCTTCTTAAAGTTTTGCATGTTAAACCTGACCAATATCTTCTCAATAAATGAAGCTTGAGATAGGGCTAGCCTTCGATTCTTACGATCTCGCATAAGCTTAATGCCTAGAACATAACTAGCTTCTCCTAAATCTTTTATTTGAAATTGAGTATAGAGCCAAACCTTCATGGATGATAACATCCCCACATCATTTCCAATTAACAGGATATCATCCACATATTGAACCAAAAAAGCTACAACATTTCTATTAAGCGTCTTATAAACGTATGGTTCATCAATATTGTGATCAAAACCAAAAGATTTAATTGTCTGATCAAATTTGATGTTCCATGCTCTAAATCCCTACTTTAATCCATAAATGGACTTCTTTAGCTTACAAACCATATGCTCCTGTCCTTTAGTAACATATCCATCTCGTTATATCAGGTAAATGGTCTCACCAAGCTCTCCATTAAGAAAAGCTGTCTTGACGTCCATTTGTCATATCTCATAGTCATAATGACATGAGATGGAAAGAAATATCCTAATGGATTTAAGCATGGCTCTAGGGGAGAAAGTTTCCTCATAATCAATGGGAGTGTGTTTGAGTGCGTGCTTTGGTGCCAATTTTGTTTATTTCGAGCTTCTGAGTAATTATTAGGTCTCATTGAGTGTTTATATGTGGTGTATCATTTTTTATCGTTTTATGTATTTTCTATTCTATTTTCATTTTTTTATGGTAATTTTGAATAATTAGGAATTAGGAAATTAAATTCAGAAGTTAGCTAGGTTAGATTAGGATTAAGATATTAAATAACAAGAATTAGGATTCTAGGAATTTTAGTTAGTTAAATTAGAGTTTACTAAATTAGTTTAGGACATAATTAATTATACTCTACAGTTTTAAGACATAATTAGAATATTATATATTATGTATTATATATATGTATGTACATAATATGTAATCCAATAGATAGTATATTATATATTATATTAACTAATGACTTGAACCCTACAATTCCTTTTGTTTTCTTTTCTTTCTTTAGGCCACACAAACACAGCACCCATACATATATCAACTCATCAACAAGCTTTTGGGAAAGAGGGGAAGGAGTGCAGCCAAGAACGACAAAAAGTAGCACCGAACCTGCCCTTATTTCTCCTACTATTCATCCTTCGTTTTCATGCAAAAACACCCATCATCTCACATATATACTCTCACACATTTGCACACAAAAGGGGAACTTTTGGAGCTGATTTAGGGGTTTAAAAAGGCAAATTTCAGCAAGCTTTTCTGCAGCAAAAAGTGCATAAATTAGTCCGTAAAGCAGCAGAAACAAGAGATTTTTCTTGTTCTATTCTTTGAGTTTACTTTCTACTAATTAGGGCTTTATAAATACACTATTTGTGTGCTTATTTCTACAGATTTTGGGGCTATTTTGGGGCCAAAAAGAGAGCTAAATTGGTACAGAAATCTGCAGAAAAGTTGCTGTCAAGTTGGGATTCATTGCTGAAAATTGCGTTTCGGAGTTGAATTTGAGCGAAATTGAAGCGAGAAGAGGTTCTAAGCTTGAGATTTAATTTCTTGGACATAGAATTGTTGTTTTTTATATTAAATTTCTGTTTTTCCCTCTCTTTAAGCATGTTGAGCTACTTGCTTTAGGCTAAGGTTGGATTATGGATTATGTTATGGCTTAGTGTTGGATTTTGACTTTTTATGGATTTTGTGAGGCATGATGATTGCATAACTTGTACAATTGTTGATGACTTTAATATAACATGTCTACGTGTTTTGATGAAAATCCCAAGAGAGTTTATGCATGCTTTTTTTGTAATTGTTTATGATTATTGGTCTTGTGCTTAGCATGAAACATTGTTAATGTGTGAGCCATGATCTATCCATTGCTGGATTTGCTAATTGTGCTTAAATAGGCTTAAGATTAATTGGCCCCATCCTTACTTTGAAACACAATTAATGGGAGTGTTTTAATCAACTTGGATTAGTCAATCACTTAGGTTGTTAGTGTAGTCGCAATGCCTTAATTAGTAGGAAAAACCTATGCTCTAGAAAGGGTCCGCTTAGGGATAGGACTGCACCTTTGATTAAGGGTAATAAGGCTAGTTGATAAACTAAGGCATTAAAGCTATTGATTGCCCGCGGTCCCCATCACCGAATTCCCCTAGTCGAACATAGGAAGTAATCTGACTCTAAGCCGTTTCCCATCACTGAATTCCCCTAGTCGTTCCCAATTGCTTTCTTCTCATTGTTTTCCATTTACTTTTAATTTAATTTACGCACTTTAGTTTTAATAGGATAGTTTAGCGTTCCCTTCAATTCAAAATTCGAATAAAAATCTCAAAAAATAATTTCGTTTCTACACATAGTTATTCTAGGACAAATAGGACTTAGAAACCATAGTTAGAGGCCTCCCTGAGAAGACGGTAACTGTACTCTTACACATACTACGCTACTTCCAATCCGTGCACTTGTGAGTTTTTAAAATAACATCAAGTTTTTTTTACCGTTGCCGAGGAGGCATGATTAGTTTCTTATATTTTTGTGTTCTAGTTTGCTACGTGCTTTGGTATTTTTGTTATTGTTCTAGTATTAGTCTTAGTTTTCATTGTTCTTTTTTATTTCTGTGATAATTTGTATTTTGTTTTTGCATTGTGTTTTTTTTTTTGATTTAGCATTTCTATTTAGTGTTATTTTCTTTTGTAGTTTTTAAGGACTTGTGGTTTTTGTGCTATAGATTTGGGTTGAAATTGCAGTTTCGGGGGTTGAAGAGTTGGAAGGAGATTCTGTTTCTTTTTGTGCATGCTTGGTAGATGTTTACTTAGACCAGACTTAGTTCCTTTTAATCCTAAACCACAGAGAATTCAACGTCATCTTGGGAACTTAGAACGCAATCTAGGTGAAATAGTAGAAAATAGAAATGATCTCCCTCCTCTTGTTCCCTATAATGGGAATAATAATCCACCTCCTCCTCCCCTTCCTCCTCCTGCTGTTTTCTTTCATGAGAACGTTGAGCTTCCTAGGCTCCCAAATCCACGCCAAGTAGCCGATAACATGACCCTTAGGCGATACTTCCATCCTCAAGCTTTTGAGTCGAATATGGCCATCCATCCACTGGGTTTGGGGGAGTCGAGTTTTGAGATTAAGCATGGGATATTAGCTATGCTCTCGTCTTTCTATTGTAGGAGTAATGAGAGTCCCCTAGCACATGTAACTGATTTTGTGGAGATTTGTTCTACATTCAATTTTCTAAACGTTGCTCAAGAGAATATTAGGCTAAGACTTTTCCCTTTCTCTCTCAAGGAGAAAGCCAAACAATGGCTGCAGTCCTTCCCTAATAGAGCCTTTACGTCTTGGGATAAGCTCTAGTCCCAATTCCATCAAAGGTTTCACCCCATGGCTAAGACCGCTGACCTGCGAGCTTCAATTATGACCTTCTCTCAGCACGAGTTTGAACCTTTCCATGAGACGTCGGAGAGGTATAATGATTTATTGCGTCAGTGTCCACATCATGGGTACGCTACCCACGATCTTCTGCATTACTTCGTTAGGGGTCTTACCGAGTCCCAGCTCATGATAGTGAATGCCATGTTGCATGGGAGATTCTTTTCAAAATATGGCATTGGATAGGTCAAATAAAAGTAATCCTAGGAGAGGAGTTAATGAAGTAGGCATATCCCATAATCTTCCTACTAAGGTAGAAGCATTGACCCATAAGCTCGCCCAGTTGATTTCTTTAGGTCTAGCATATCCCATAATCTTTCTACTAAGGTAGAAGCATTGACCCATAAGCTCGCCCAGTTGATTTCTTTAGGTCTAGCATCTACACCTGGCCATAGGGCTAATCCGCTAGTATCATCGTCTTCTCTTTCTATCATTAAGGTGTATGTCTTATGTTCTAAGTCATCCCATGAGACTATAGCTTGCCCATTAGCACTATAGTTTCTAGAATTCATTCAGGACCAAGTTCATGCTATACAGGGGTACTCACGAGAGTGTAACCCCTACTCAAACACATATAATCCAGGGTAGAGGGATAACCCTAAGTTTTCTTGGCATAATAATCACTTTGAGTCCTCCCAGCCCTAGGTCCCATTCCAGTAGCGACCTCATCTTGCTCAGTTAAATCCACAAGGTTTTTATCACGTAAATCCATCTAAACTTCTTGGTGCCCTACAGGACCAGCACCTACCTATTCCCGCTCTTCCCACTCAGTTTATACCTTCACTTCTTTCACCATCCTTTAGCCAGCCCAGTAGTGATGATAAGTTTGATCTTCTATTACCGATGTTTCAGTCACAACAGCATCACATGGCTAAGATAGATACCCAGTTAGGTCAGTTAGCTAGTTAGTTGAGTACTAGAGAGTCAGGAAAGTTGCCTGCCCATCCTGAGGTAAACCTTAGAGGTCAATCTAGTTCTTTTTCTAATCCCTCTTACACCACTCATAGACAGGTGAAAGTAGTTATTACACTTAGGAGTGGTAGAGTCATTGACAATGGGGTGAGAGAGAAGGAAAATTCAATTGAGTCTACACCTAGTGTTCCTATAGAGCCTACTGAGGTTAGGGACCATGAGAGAGAGAAGACTAGTTGAGAGAGAAATGAAAGTAGTACCCTTCTACATAGGGAGGGGAAGCAGTCCATAGAATCTAGTGATGTCGTCCCTAGAGCACCTTTTCCCGCTATACGAGAGAAGCCTAGACCTGCTGAGGACACTAGGATGAGTAAGATCTTAAAGCACTTAAGAGACCTTAAGGTGAACCTTCCTTTAGTTGACGCCATTGTATCCATTCCTGTTTACATGAAATTCTTCAAAGATCTATGCACACGAAAGTGAAACAATTCCCACATGCCAAAAATAGTGAAGCTCACTAAAAAGGTGAGTAGCATTTGCACTTCGGGCATCCCACCCAAGTTGAAAGACTCGAGAGCTTTCACTATTTTGTGTTGGATTAAAAGACCCCAATTGATCATGCTCTTTTAGATTTAGGGTCTAGCGTAAATCTGTTTCCCTACTCAGTCTACCAGCGTCTAGGTTTAGGGGAATTATCTCCCACATATGTTACTTTGCAGTTAGCTGATAGATCTGAGCAGAGACCATGAGGTATGGTAGAGAATGTCATGGTTCAGGTTAGAGAGTTTGTGTATCTAGTTGATTTCATTGTTTTAGATATGGATTATGGCCATGACACTAAGCACTCTACACCTATTCTCTTAAGATGCCTTTTCTTAGCTACAGCTGATGGAGTAATTCATTGTAAGTTAGGGTTACTAGAGATTACGTTTGGGAATCTGAGGGCCACTATGAGAGTTGCGGAGGCAACGAATAGAGTGAGTATAGGTATAGATGATGAGAAGGAGTGTTTTGCTGTTGATGTTATAGATCCGTGTGTAAAAGAGCATACCTGCAAGATGTTGTTTGTTGAGGATGAGTTAGTTGAGCTTGAGGCCATTTTAGAGCAGTTTGATTCTAAGTCATTTGTTAGCAAGTATGTAGCTTCCACATCCACTTCTGTTGACTTTAGTCTTAAGAAATGGATTGATGTTAGTCAATCCAAGTGTCTTCCTTTAGAAGTGTCTAGTGATCCCTCTACGATTGAGTTTCCCCTATCTTTGGAGCTCACCCTTCCCTAAGCACTTGACATAAGCATTCTTAGGACCTAATGGGACCTTTCCTGTGATTATAGCATCTGATTTGTCGAGTGAGAATGAGGAGCGTCTTCTAAGAGTCCTTAGAAGTCACAAGGAGACCATAGGGTGGATGATTGGTGATTTAAAAAGTGTAGACCCTTCGGTTTGTATGTATAGGATTCATCTAGAAGAAGGTGCGGTACCTTCTTATGAGATGCAAAGACAACTTAATCCACATATGAGTGAAGTTGTGAGAAAGGAGGCTATTAAGCTCTTAGATGTAGGAATCATTTATCCTATCTCTGATAGTGAATAGGTTAGTCCGATTCTGGTAGTACCGAAAAAGTCTGGGATCATGGTGGTAGAGAATAATAAGGGTGAGCTAGTTCCTATATGTATCCTTACGGGTTGAAGAATATGCATAAACTATAGGAAGTGCAATCTAGGACTAGAAAAGATCACTTCCCATTACCCTTCCTTGACCAAATTTTGGATAGAGTAGCTGGGCACGGTTATTAATGCTTTTTAGATGGGTATTTGGGATACAATCAAATCCTCGTATTTCCCCAAGATCAGGAGAAAACCACTTTCACATGCCCTTATGGTACATTTGCTTATAGGAGAATGCCATTTGGTCTTTGCAATACACCTGCCACTTTTCAAAGGTGTATGATGGCTATCTTTAGTGCTACGATTGAGAGGCACTTAGAGATCTTCATGGATGATTTCTCAGTCTTTAGTGTGAATTTTAATAAATGCCTTAATCACCTATCTTTAGTGCTGGACCAATGTATTAAGATGAATCTTGTGCTGAGTTGGGAGAAATCACCTTTTATTGTGCAAAGAGGAATAGTTTTGCGTCATGTAATGTCTTCTGATGGTATCCAAGTTAACCCAGCCAAGGTGGAGCTTATAGAGAAATTGCTTGTTCCTAAGACTATTAAGGATGCGAGATCCTTCATTGGCCATGCAACTTTCTATCGCAGGTTCATTAAGGATTTTAGCTAGATTGCTCATCCATTGTCTAGGCTCTTAGCGTAAGATGTTTTATTTGTGTTTGATGAAGAGTGCACTACAGCTTTTGATAGGCTTAAATCCTTGCTGTCCTCTTCCCCTATCATCTAGTCTCCTGATTATAGTCGTCCTTTTGAGATTATGTGTGATGCATCAGATTTTGCTATAAGGGCTGTATTAAGAAAACATAAGGATAGGTTGCCTCATGTGATCTACTATGCTAGTAACACTCTAGATGAGGCTCAGAAAAATTACACCACTACTAAAAAAGAGCTTCTAGTAATAGTGTTCTCCCTTGATAAGTTTCGATTATACATTCTTGGGTCCAGGGTCATAGTTTACACAGATCATACGGCTTTGAGGTATCTTTTGTCGAAGCGTGAATCTAAACCCACTTGACTAGGTGAATGCTCCTTTTGTAGGAATTTGACATAGAGATTAGAGATAAAATAGGGTAGTGAGAATTTTGTTGCTGAACATTTGTCTCGTCTCATGCATAAGTCCCTTAGTGATTCCATTCCCTTTCGTGAGTCTTTTCTAGATGAACAATTGTTTGTTGTCTCACATCACACACCATGGTATGCACATATAGTAAATTATTTGGTCACAGGTCAGTTACCACTTTAGTAGGAAAAAAGAGAAAATGATAGGTTTTATTCATAGGTTAAGCATTTCTTTTTGGGAAGCTCTGTATCTCTTTAAGGTGTATGCGGATCAGGTAATTTGTAGGTGTGTTCTAAAGAGCGAGTTTGAAATTATTTTGAATATGTGTCATAGTGAGCCGTATGGAGATCACTTGGAAGAAAGAAAATTGCAGCTAAAGTCTTGCAATGTGGATTCTTTTGGCCCACCTTCTTTAGAGATGCCCAAGAATTTTGTAAACAGTGTGTTAGATATCAACAATCTAGGTCTATTTCTAGGAGAAATATGATGCCCCTTTCGCCTACTCTTGTGTGAACTTTTTGATGTTTAGAGAATTGATTTCATGGGTCCATTCCCACCTTTCTTTGGGTATCTATACATCTTAGTGGCTATTGACTATGTGTCCATGTGGGTTAAGGCAAATCCTACTCGAACCAATGACCACAAGGTTGTGGTGAAGTTTATTCAAGAGCACATCTTTTTTAGGTTTAGGGTACCACGAGTCTTGATTAGTGATAAAGGAAAGCACTTTCGCCATAGGACACTTAAAGCTTTACTTAGAAAATATTCAGTCACTCATAAGATTGCTACCCCGTATCACCCTCAAACTAGTGGACAGGTTAAAGTTTCAAATATGGAGGTCAAGTCCATTCTAGAAAAAATGATTAGGCCTAATAGGAAAGATTGGTCTTGTAGATTGAGTGATGCATTATGGGCCTACCGTACTGCGTACAAGACCCCCATAGGTATGTCTCCATATAGGTCGTTGTATGGGAAGGCTTGCCATCTACCTATCGAGTTAGAGCATAGAGCATATTGGGCTATTAAAGCTTTAAATTTGACCTGTCTGTTACAGGGGGAAAAAGAAGCTTGACTTAGCTCAGTTGGAGGAGTTGAGATATGAGGCATACGAGAACACCAAGCTTTATAAAGAGAGAATGAAGAAAATGCATGATAGGCATATCCTTAGGAAATCTTTCTCTCTTACTGACAAAGTTTGGTTGTTTAATTCTAGAATGAAGCCCTTCCCAGGTAAATTGAGAAGTCGATAGGGTGGTCCATACAAGGTTATTGAAGCCTACACTTCTAGAGCAGTAAAGATTAAGGATTTGAAAGATGGACGAGTTTTAACTGTGAATGGGCAACGCCTGAAGCATTCATTTGACTCGAGCATGGCTCGAGTGGAGTCCATCGAGCTTCAGGAACCTTCATATGACACTTGATGAACGGAGCTTGCCTGGTTGACGGCATGATTGTTAGCGTTACTACGAGGCAACCTAGATTTTAGTAATTTCGTTCTTTTCTTTTTGTTTTTATGTATTTGTATTTTTTTTTTCCTTTTAATAGCTAGACCTTTGTTGCCAATCCTTGTACTTCCTTTCTCTATTTTTGCATACACCTTTATTCTTATTTGTTAATGCCAATGTGGACTTGCATGGCATATGTCTACTAATCTCGTGTACCTTTTGAGTGTTTGTGTATTGGTGAGAAATAGGTTAGTAGATGATTGGAATTCCATTGTCATTTGTGAACTCACAATGAATACAAGGTTGTATCTTTCCATCCTCTTGGCCTTATAATTCTACCTTTTCCACAGTTCCCAAACATGTGCTTTATTGCTTCATTGTTTGCATGGTTAATTGCCATTTGCTTGAGAAGGAGCAAAATTTAGGTTTGGGGGTGTGGAAGTTCATTTTGCTTTTCATTTTTTGACATAAAGGGTAGATTTGCATGGTTTTGCTCAAAATGGTGAATTTGTTTTTTGATTTTTTGTGCAAATAGAGTTGTTTATCTCTTGTTGATTGACTTAATTGATTGACGAATATGACGTAGTATTGTGAGGAGTGAATAGAATAAAGAGAGAACTAGGACTTTAAAGAGAATCTTATCAAGAGCTATAGGGAGTGAGCACTTCTAAGAATACACCTTGTAGTTAACCCACAACTTGGTTGGAAAAATGTTTTTAGAGGGTTGTTGATGTGAGTGTCCCCTTACTTGCGTGGTTCTTTTAGTGTACCATACCTCTTCTTTTTCTTTTCGTTGTGTTTATGATATACACTGAGAAAAAATCCAAATTAATTGGAAAATGCAAAATGTGAAAAAAAAAGTAAAAAATGTGGAAAAAAGCCAAATGGCAAGAAAAAAATGAAGTATGTTAAATAAGTGTCAAAGAACACAATGCCAATTTGACACATGTTTAGCTCTCTTTCTTCGTTTTTCTATTTGAAGTGGTTGGTGAAATCTGAGTTAGTATGCCTGAAGGGGGTTTCTTCCCTTAGTACCCTAAGCCTTAAGTGGCTGGGATGTGTTGGTTGAAAACTCGCTACACGGGGGCCTCAATCACCAAGAACATCGTTCTGTTGTATCGTGAATAAGCTCTTACAACAATTGCAATTCATTGTGATGTAATCCTCCCTTTTCCTTGTATCTTTGGGCTAAGTGTATGTTGGGAGGCCATGTAAGTGATAGGGGCATGAAATGTCAACATCCCGGGTGCATGAGTTGGAATCCTAGGTTTGTGGTGGTTCTAGCTATTTGGCAAGTTCTCGAGAGGTGCGAGAACCCTTGTGATTGAGAGGACGATCCAAAAAAAGGCTTGGAGATCCCCTTTACGATAAGGAATGACCCCTTGATACTCCCTAGATTCGTTAAGATCGCAAGTCAATACTTTTAGCAACCCTTTGAGTATCATGATATAAGCTTAGGAGCAGTCTTGCTTGGGGACAAGCAAGGAGAAGGTTTGTGAGTGTTGATGTGTGCTTTTGGAGCGTAAATGGCATGATTTGGAGTGTGTTTGAGTACGTGTTTTGGTGCCAATTTTCTTTATTTTGAGCTTTTGACTGATTGTTGGGTCTCATTGAATGTTTATGTGTGGTGTATCATTTTTTATCGTTTTATGTATTTTCTATTCTATTTTCATTTTTTTATGGTAATTTTGAATAATTAGGAATTAGGAAATTAAATTCATAAGTTAGCTAGGTTAGATTAGGATTAAGATATTAAATAACTAGAATTAGGATTCTAGGAATTTTAGGTAGTTAAATTAGAGTTTACTAAATTAGTTTAGGACATAATTAATTATGCTCTACAGTTTTAAGACATAGTTAGAATATTATATATTATGTATTATATATATGTATGTGCATAATATGTAAGCCAATAGATAGTATATTATATATTATATTAACTAATGACTTGAACCCTACAATTCCTTTTGTTTTCTTTTCTTTCTTTAGGGCACACAAACACAGCACCCATATATATATCAACTCATTAACAAACTTTTGGGGAGAAGGAGAAAGAGAGCAGCCAGGAACAAAAAAAAGCAGCATGGAACCAGCCCTTATTTCTCCTATTATTCATCCTTCTTTTTCACACAAAAACACCTATCTTCTCACATACATACTCTCATACATTCATACACAAAAGGGGAATTTTTGGGGCAGATTTGGAGGTTTAAAAAGGCAAATTCTAGCAAGCTTTTCTTCAGCAAAAAGTGCAGAAATTAGTCTATAAAGCTGCAGAAACAAGAGATTTTTCTCATTCTTTTCTTTGAGTTTACTTTCTACTAATTAGGGCTTTATAAATACACTATTTGTGTGCTTATTTCTGCAAGTTTTGGGGCTGTTTTTGGGCTAAAAAGAGAGCTAAATTGGTGCAGAATTCTATAGAAAAGTTGCTATCAAGTTGGGATTCATTGCTGAAAATTGCATTTCGGAGTTGAATTTGAGCAAAATTGAAGTGGGAAGAGGTTCTAAGCTTGAGATTTAATTTCTTGGACATGGAATTGATGTTTTTGATGTTAAATTTCAGTTTTGCCCTCTCTTTTAGAATGTTGAACTAATTGCTTTAGGCTAAGGTTGGACTATGGATTATGTTATGGCTTAGTGTTGTATTTTGACTTTTTATGGATTATGTGAGGCATGTTGATTGCATAACTTGTGGAGAATTGTTGATAACTTTAATATAACATGTCTATGTGTTTGTTGAAAGTCCTAAAAGAGTTTATGCATGCTTGTTTTGTAATTGTTTATGATTATTGGTCTTGTGCTTAGCATGAAACATTGTAAATTTATCGCTTGCTAGATTTGCTAATTGTGCTTGAATAGGCTTAAGATTAATTGGTCCCATCCTTAGTTTGAAACACAATTAATGAGTGTGCCTTAATCAACTTGGATTAGTCAATCACTTAGGTTGTTGGCGTAGTTGCAAAGCCTTAATTAGTAGGACAAACCTATTTTCTAGAAAGGGCCCGTTTAGGGATAGGAGTGCACCTTTGATTAAGGGTAATAAGGCTAGCTAATAAATTAAGACATTAGAGCTATTGATTGCCCGCGGTCCATAGTTAGTCAATTTAATCACTAGCCAAACATTGGAAGTAATCTGACCTTAGTACGTTTCCCACAACTGAATTCCCCTAGTTGTTCCCAATTGCTTTCTTCTCATTGTTTTCCATCTACTTTTAGTTTAATTTATGCACTTTAGTTTCAATAGGATAGTTTAGAGTTCCCTTCAGTTAAAAAATCTCAAAAAATAATTTCATTTCTACATGTAGTTAATCTAGGACACATAGGACATAGAAACCACAGTTAGAGGCCTCCCTAAGGAGACGATACTCGTACTCTTGCACACACTATACTACTTCTGATCTGTGCACTTGCGGGTTTTTAAAATAACATCAAATCCCTTCTTTCTAAGTATAACCTTTTCCCACCAACCTTGCTTTAAAGGATTCAACTTTTTCATCAACTACTCTTTTTTTCTTGTAAAGCCATTTGCACCCTATAGGTTTTACCTCTTTAGATGCAACTACAAGATCCCAGACTTTGTTAGAATACATAAATTCTAACTCTGAATCCATTGCCTTATGCCATTGGTTGGCATCTATGTTGGAAATTGCTTCATCATAACTTGTAGGATCTGCCACCTGATCTCTTAAGAAGTTTGAAATGACTCTCCATAGTATCTATCAGCAGGCCTGGATATCCTCCCACTACGACAAGGCTCCGATATATTGGGTGTAAAATGTTGTTCTTTTCCATTCACAGTTACCATAGGTGTTACTGGAGATATTCTTGTGAAATCTCTTCTAGAACAACTTCAGAATCTGGTGTTTTTTGGATCATTTTATCATTCTCTAAGTATCTAGCATGGGTGCTTATAAACAACTTTTGCTCCTTCGGATTATAAAAGATCCCACCTCTAGTTCCCTTAGGATGCCCAATAAAATAGCACAACTTGGATCTTGGTTTCAACTTTGAAGCATTACTATTAAGTATATAAGCTGGACAACCCTAAATGTGGAGATGATTTAAACTACGCTTACTCCCGATCCACATTTCTTGTGGTGTCCTAGGTACTTATTTAGATGGTACCAAGTCCAAGATGTATACTGTTATCTCAAAGGCATAGCCCCAAAAAGATAAAGGTAATGATGCATGACTCATCATTGACCTAACCATATCTAATAGGGTTCGATTTCTTCTCTCTGCTACACCATTTTGTTGGGGAGACCTTGGTGCAGTTAGCTGAGACACAATCCCTTCTTGTATAAGATAGTCTTTGAACTCACCTGAGAAGTATTTTCCACCTCAATCAAACTGAAGGGCTTTGATACATTTATCTAATTTTCACTCCGCCTCAGCCTTGAACTCTTTAAAGTTCTCAAAGGATTCAGACTTGCGTCGTATCAGATATACATATCCATATCTAGAGTAATCATCAGTGAAAGTCATGAAATACTCGTAATCTCCTTGTGCAGGTTTGCTCATAAGACCACACACATCGGTATGAACCAATTACAATACTTCCTTGGCCCTTTCTCCTTGAGAAGAAAATGACTATTTTGTCATCTTCCATATGAGACAAGATTCACACGAAGGTAGATTTTCGATATTTAATGAGCTAAGATGCCTATCCTCGACTAGTCTCCGAATTCACTTTAGAGTAATATGTCCTAAGCATAGGTGCTAAAGATAAGTTTCATTTGGTCGAATAAACCTTTCTTTTCAAGGAATTAGTTCGTTCTATATTATGCAATGAATTTGTAATAGGTTTCATATAGAACAAGTTATCATGCATGCTACCAGAATATATAATATTTCCATCTCTACTGATATCAACACCAAAATGGAAATTAATGAAATAATTGTCTATTATTAATTGTGAAACAGGAATAATGTTTTTACGTACATCCAGAACATAATAAACATTGTTCAAAAATAACTTCCTATTACATGAAAAATTTAAGCACATTTCTTCCACTGCAGTAGCGCATACTTTTGCTTCATTACCCATCCTCAGAGTAAATTCCCCTTTAGCTGGTTCTTTTATTTCTTGAAACCAATATAAAGAATTGCAAATATGGCTAGTGGCTTCAGATTATACAATCCAAGAATTAGTAGAATCAATCACTAAATAGGTTTCAATGTAGAACAAAAGAGGTGTAACGATTTGGCCTCGTGCCAAGTACTTCAGGCAGTCCTTTTTCCAGTGCTATTTTGGCCACACTTAAAGCATTTGCCCTTCGGCTTTTCACTTGTTAACTATTTGGGCTATTCACCATTTCTCTTCTTTTTCCCTCAACCACGTTTTTACTTCCCTATCCTTTGTGAAACACTTTGGTTTTTGTGAATCGCCTTTCTATTACTAAAATATTACAATACCATAATAGATTATTTACCTAAATCTTGGTGTAGAGACCCTTAAGTTGTCATATTGTAAATCTCAAGTTAAGTTTTTAATTTTTGTCATAAGATTGCATGCCATCTTTAGACATATTTGCTTACAATCTTGTCTATGCCAATCTTATTCAAATGAACTTAACTATCTTTGAGAATTAACACATGGGGTTGGCCAATTTTTAAATCCTAATGAGTAGACATATTTCTAGGTGGTAATCATGTTTATGCTTATGCAAATATGTTAAAACATATATCAATGCATTATAAACATCCATCAAAATATGTTAAAATCTCTCTTTGATAGCTCCCTGCAATCTTCAATCCAAAAATACAAAATAGCAATTTTTGTTGCAATTTCTACTAGAGCCAGTCGACCACAAAGAAGGAGTCGGTCGACCAACAACCTCGATCAACTAAGACATATTTGCTCATGTATGCTATTTTTCCTTGCTTCTCTCCTTGGTCTTCAAATATTACAATAATAATATATTTTGCTATTGGTAATACAAGCTTACAATCATAAAAGAAACATTATAAGGATATCAAAACATCCTATTCTTCTTTTAAATGAAGCCACAGCAATAACCATAAAGATCTATACATGAAATGGCCTATGGCCAAGCTTTGTTGACCATACATGAAACTCTATCATGCATACATATGAACCATCAAAGGGATTTTATACCAACTACGCATACAAACATAAAACCACAAGTATATCCAACACAAGAGTTCTTAATCTAGCCATTCACAAGTTGTCTAACATATTTATGCAAATATAATATTATTGTATAGTCTAAGTATGTTGTGTGTGAGCCTAAGCTCTGATACCAATTTTAGGATTGATAATAATACATGTGGTCTATTCTAGTACATATTTTCAAAAATTCTACCAAGAAAACATACTAGGAAAATAAAATAACCACATAACACACACAAGAACATGCTTAAGAACATATAGAACATGACTAGTTTTTGCAAAAATATGTAAAGCTAGCCCCTTGAAGCGTGGGGCCTTTGATAAAGCTATAACCGTCACGAGCTTTGTTCCTACTCATGAACAAGGCCACAAAAAAATTTACTATAAGGGTGTCGCAATAGCAACTTCCTAGTCTTCTTCCCTATGATTAAAGAGACTTATCTTGAGAGAATAGCATCTTGTGTGGAAAGAAGCAAAGTAATGTGCTCTTAAAAATCTAGAGCAAAAACCACATAATAAGTGTGTACGATGTGTTGTAGTACTCTCTGGCCAAAATAGAAGAGATTAACTACAAAATTTTTTGGATGCTATAAATGGTTTAAGGTCTTGCCTTTTTATAGGAAAAGTTTGGCACCTAAACCTTGTAAACTTTCCATGTGGGAAACTATTTCTAGTAATAAATGTTTGCCACATGTTATGGAAGTTATTTGTACAATTTGAATTCTTCTTGTAGTAACCTTCTAGCATATGTCTTGGAAGATTGGGTCAAGCCCATAATATAAGCCCAATACATAGTCCATAATCCATGTTGAGGCCCAAGCCCAATAAGAAATGTTCAAGCCTAATTAGGTGCCAAGCCCAATTAGGTTATCTTGGACCCTAAAGAAATCCCAAACCCAATTCAATTCCAAGCTTTGGCCTAATAAGGCTAGTACCACAATATGAAATTTGCTCTTTCAAGATTACTCTCTCAAAGTCATTTCAACTAAGAAGGGACAAGAAGACACCATTAACCTTGGCTTCCAAAAATAATAAAAAATGTCCTTGCTCAATCTAGGCAACATTATAATTATTTTTAACTTTGATCTATTCCACCATATGATCAAAGTTGCGCTTCAAGAATAATTGCTATGACCAAAAAGCTTATCACTAAAAAATGTGAACTTTGTCTTTGACCTACTAATTAACCGACCATAATGCCCCTCTATGTATACCCATAGCTAAGGTCGATTTTTTGGCTTATGTACTGTCACCTCCTTAGCTGCATTTTTTTCCATTGGGTTTCTTGTCCTGTTGCCAACTATCCTCATTCATGGATTTTCTTGATTTCGGGAGCGATCTCAAGCCATATGACCGATACACTCGTAATAGTAGTATCACTAGATCTAGATTTCGATGATAAATTTGGACAATCCCAAAGGGGGCACATAGATTCCATATTGTATATGCATGTTCCAGTTAGTTAGAACTCAGCACTCAATGCACAAGGCTGTTGATCCTAATAAAGGAAGATCTCACCTATAGTGAATCAAAGTACTAAATCATAACTTCATTAGCTCATCCATATATGCTCAAGATTAAGACTAATGATCGTTAAGTAGCAGTGAGTATCTTGTTTTCTTTCTTTGGTAGTACATCTATAGAAAACATACTTATAATGGTCCTGTCCAATACGTGACGTACGTACTATCGAGACAAATTCGAAAAGTCCTCCAATGACCTAGGTAGACCACCCTCAACGAGGAGACTTACTTAATATAACCTTATCCCGGTAGAGTGCCCAACACTACCATTCAGTTACAGACTCAATTTATGACGTGGCTAAATCTAGACTTGGACCTACTGTACATCCAGCCTCACTATGCACCCAAGTCATTATTTCAAGTTAAGGGACCTTTATACATACATCAATAAAACATACAAGACATAATACGTAAGAAACTCATAATGTCATTTAACAAAATGATTATACATTGTTTAACATCTGTCATATACAAGTGAGCTTTAGGGCATACTAATCCTAACAATGTTGGCTATTGTGATTGACTCAATTGATTGTTGAGTATGAGAAGCATTGTGGGGAAGTGAATGGAGTAGATTGAAAATCAAGTCTTAGAGGGGATGCCCTTGAATGTTGTGAGAAGTGAGGACCTTTGAAAATTCCCTGTGTAGCCACCCCATAGCTTGGTAGGAAAGAGTAATTAAAAAGGGTTGTTGATATGAGTGCTTTTTCCTTGATTGGTTCTTTTTTACGTGCTATAGCCTATTTTTTTGCTTTCTTCTTGTAATGCAATGCAAAGAATGAAAAATCCAAAAAAATTGAAAAAAGGCAAAAACGATGCAAAAAGATAAAAATGATGAAAAATTGAAAAATAATTGGAAAAGAGAAAAAGCGAAAGGCATAAAAAAATTTTTGTAAATAAGTGCATAAGTGACACAATGTCACCTTAAGCACAAGCTGTCCTCTTTGTATATATATGTATATATATGTATAAATATATGGCTTTTATAAGCCATTACATTTATATATTCCCTTATTTTGTTTTAAGGCTTTGTGCATGTTGGGGAGGCCATGATAGTTGAGGAGGCACGAATTATCAACCTTCCGTATGCGTGAGTTAGAATCCTAGGCTTGTGGCAATTTGGCTACTTGGGAAGTTCCTGTGAGGTTTGAGGCCCTTTATCAGTAGAGGGAGGATCCAAAGAGACTTAAGGATCTCAACACAATAGGAATACCCCTTTCATGCTTCTTAGACTAACCTTGATAGTGAGTCAATCCCTTAGTTAACCCTTTGCATCGGCTTTAGAAATAAACTTAAGATTA
This sequence comes from Cordia subcordata, assembly GCA_028554755.1. Taxonomy (NCBI): domain Eukaryota; kingdom Viridiplantae; phylum Streptophyta; class Magnoliopsida; order Boraginales; family Cordiaceae; genus Cordia; species Cordia subcordata. The sequence goes on from JAPTOF010000008.1 coordinate 15,313,606, forward strand.
GGTTTGCTTGGGGACAAGTAAGTAGAAGGTTTGAGGTGTTGATGTGCTGTGTTTTTGTGTGTGTTTGCATGATCATTTACTTATGTTTAAGAGGTGTTTTGAGCTTTAAGAGATGCATTAGTATAGTACATATACTAGAGTTAGGCTTAAGCGTAAGCAAATGTACACAGTTGAGTTTAAAGACAAACATTACACTAATTCATGCTTACTTCTTGTGTTTGGTGAAGTTAGGTCAAAAGCTTGAGACTTGAATTGATGATGATTTGATGTTGGAGTAAAGCTTGAGGTGTTCGGGATATGGAAAAAGCATGAAAAGAGCTTTTGGAGGCAACAGGGTGAAAAAAAGAGCAACCAGGACGAAACGGACACAATGCAAGGAAATTGGCCAGGATTCTCACTTGGCCGATCGACCCCCCTTCCAGGGTTGGTCGATTGGCCTAGGTGACTAGCCAATATAGAGAGTTAGCCTAATTGGTCCGGGCAACCTCAAGACTAGGCTAGTCACCCAGCCAAGGCTCCTGGTTGGATGCGTATGCTGCATTATTTAAGCCCTTTTCAAGCCCTTTTTGAGTAGATTTGGAACCCTATCTCACCTCCCATTTGCAAACCTATTTCTCACACACAAAACCTTACTTTCATCCATCTATAATACACATACTAACATATACACCCACTTAGAATTAAGTTGTTTTTGGAGGATTCAAACATCATTTGGTGAAGATTTGCTCAAGTTTGAAAAGAAACAAAGAAGGATGGAAAGGGAGCTTTCTCAACCCTCTTTTATTCTCTTTTATTATATGCTTGAGTAGATAGATTAGGGTGACTAAACTTGTATAATGGGATGATTTTTATATTCTTTGTTATGGGATTTGACTGGTTTATATACATACTTTATTTTTAATATGAATGGCTTTATTTCAATTCATGTCCATGTGTTTGATTTAATTCCTAAATGAACGGTATGTATATAGATTGAGATTTATTTGCTATAAAACACTTTTAATCCTTAGGTTATACATGTCTATATGTGTGATTATGGATAATATAAAGTGGGTTGGTTTTGTTCATGTTTATACAGGTATGAAACACACCTTATAGTGAACATATGCTCAAATATTGCTACATGTTAATGCTTAAATGTTTCCAATGGCATAAATTAAACTTTCTTGTGTCTGTATTGTGGATAGGACATCATATTCACAAATCCTTACCTTACAAAACGTAAGATGACACCAATTACATACCAATCCGCTTTAGTGTCCTCAGAATGATAATGCATAAGTTAGGACTATCTAGATCGAGTCCTCTTTAGCTTTAAATCCAGCTAACAGGAGTCTAGATAGGCTTAGTCAACCTAAGAACCTATGTCTTTGCCTTAAATTCACCTAATGGTTTAGGAACTAGGGTGGCATCATTCTAGGACACCTAAGTAACTCCCTAATCCCTCATATAGCCTTAAGTGTACACGTCTAGGGACAGACGTGAACCAAGTCCCAGGGTGTAATTGGGACACTATTAGTTGCTTAGTATTAGAAGCCATGTTTAGTAAGTCAATATCTCAAATCCCATAGCATTGAGTTAGAAAGTCATCTATTCACAAGTGTAGGTCACCCTATCACCTTCCCATAGATTTCATCCCCCTAGATTAGCTTGCTTCTTACTTTTCATTTCTAGTATCCATAGTGTAGTCTCTTCATTTCCCTCTTAGCTCCCTAAAATCCAAAAGCACAAAAAGATGACTAGTTTAGGCTTCTTTCTAAGCTCCAACTTGAATGCACTAGTTTAGGATTTTTCCACACTTTAAGCCTCTCTCTAGTTTGACACCTATATTAGTACGCCTATATTGCACGGTCTGTACGCTTGCGGGACCTTTTAGGCTTACACCTTCAAGTCCACATCAGTTAACCTAATAGTTGTCTTGTTACGGGATTAGTTAGTGGGTTAAATTTTAGGGATTACTCTTATCTAGGATCTTATGTAGCTATCTCATTATCCACTAAGAATCGGTATGATTTGTCCCTAAACGTTGACTACCTAGAGCATACATGGTCCTTATGACCTAGGGTTTTAAGGCTAGCCAATTAATCTCTTAGGTGACTTAGATTGACCTTACCTTAGTGCCTAAACCATTGGCTAGGTTTAAAGCCAAGATCTAGTCCGTTTAAGGTCGACTAACCCTGACCAAAAACCTATTGGCTAGGTTTAAAGCCAAAGGAGCTCAATTAGACCTAGTCTTTAGTTAAATACCGACACTCAATCATCACATTAGCAGGTCATGCATTTAAGCAAATATTCATACACGTTCTAAGTTATGGCATTCATGAATATATAGACATGTTTAGCTACTAAACACATAGACATGTTTAGATTACACCATATGAATCATTGATACCTAACATGTATGATATTGAAGCTATATTAGCTACTAAGACATGTAAAAACACACATAGACATATATGGATGCATAACCCATTTCATGGGTTCGTCATATAAACACATAGACATGCTCACATAATGATGTAGAGGTGATTAATAGCAAATAAACCTCAAACTACATGCTAACTCATTTGGGCATATTATCAAACACAAAGACATGTAAGAGAATAGCTATTACAAGCCTCAAATCAAAGCATATATATTAACCATCAATAATCCCATAATAATAATGTACTAAGCTAACCCATAATGCAAGCTTCAATCACCCAAAAATGATCTACTCCAACACGAAATAAAATTGGATAAAAGGAAGATAAAGAGTCTTCCCTCTGCTCCTTTGTAATATCTTCACAAATCTTGAATAAATTGTCCAATCCAAGTGTTTAATTCACCTAAGTTGCTTGATTCTAAGTGTTAATGTGCATGGGTGAGGTGTATGTCAAATGGTTGAGAATAATGGAGGGTTAGACTTTAGTGGGTGTGAGAAAGTGTGTGAAGAGTGGTTTTTGATTCCCTTAAATGCTGAAAATCGCATTTTTAATGACTTCACAATGTGTAACCAATCGACCTAGCTGGTGACCAGCAGAATCTCTCTAATGGCAATCAACATGGGTTCTTTGGTTATGTTGGTCGACCAGCTAGGTTAGCTCGACTGGTAGAATAGGTTGCTCTTTGGTTATACCGATCGACCTAGCCCGTCAACTGGGGTTCTTTATACTCGATCGATTGCTCTTTTTAGCCTTCAATCTTCATTCTTCGTACTGCTGGTCTTTGTCCCATGACCCATACATTTTCATTCTTCATTGTCCATCTTCGTTCAAGCCTATTCTCTATCCTATTACTTATCTACAGCAAAAATTATGCATTTAATGTAGCATTTGACTATAAAACTCAACTATAGACACTTTGAACCGTATTTACACAAATGTACTATAAGTACTACACTAATGCCATCAAATAAGCCCAAAGACACCTCTAAAAACATAAGAAAATGCAAGCTTAAACACACACAAACCAAGACGCATCAACACCCAGAAACCTTCTCCTTGCTTGTCCCCAAGGAAGACCAAATCTATGTTTATCTCTAAGAAGCTAAAGAGGGTTGCCAAGAGTATTAACTTACTATAGTGAAGAAAAGGAGTATGAACGGGTCATTCCTTTTGTAAGTGCCTTTTCTGGATCCTTCATTTTCTCACAAGAGCCCTCGTACCCCTCGAGAAATTCCTAAGTAGCTATAACCACAACAAACCTAGGAGTCTAACGCATACACGTGGAATGATGATACTTCGTGCCTTCTCAGCTAATAAGATACAAGGAGAAAGATAGGACGATCACAATGACTCATAAATGATGTAAGAGCTTTATTCACAATTCAACGAAAGAACGTAAAGAGAAACTTATGCCACACCATTGTGTCACTTAAACTTTTTGGTGCCTTTTGGAGTTTTCACATTTTTCACTCTTGTCTTTTTCCTTTTTTTTTTTTTTTGCATTTTTCTCAATACATAATATAAGCAAAAAGAAAAGAAAAACAAAGGCTAAGTCACATTAAAAAGAACCAATCAAGGAAGGGGCACTCATATTAACACCCCTTGAAAACACTTTTTCCAACGAAGTCATAGGGTAACTACAAGGTGCATTCTCAGCTTTCAAGAAGCATCTTCTCAAAGTCATAGTTCTCCCTCCATTCTATTCACTCCCCACAATACAACCTTATCTTCATCAATCAATTAAGTCAATAACAAGAGCCAACACTCCAATCAACGAAGAGATAAATGACTCTATATGGGCAAAAAATCAAAAGAATTTTACCAGTTTTATGAAAATAATGCAAATCTACCTTAAACAAAATCTAAAACATGCAAACCAAACTCCCACACCCCTAAACCTAAACTTTGTTTGTCATGAAGCAAATAAAATAATGCCACATACTAAGTAAGTACATAACACAAAGCATGTAAGAGTGTGGGAGGGAGGAAGGACGGGGTAGATAAGAGGGAACAAGTGAAGAAAGGATAGATACAACCTTGTATCAATTTAAAGCCATTCAATGCCAATTGTTTATCAATCATCTACTAATCTTGTTTTTCAACAGAGCATAAACACTCATAAAGCACAAAGATTAGTAGCATTATCATGCAAACTTGCATTGGCATGTGCAATTGGTAAACAAAGTGTATTCTATGGGAAATGATAGAAATAGGGATCAACATTTGTAAAACCTAGAAGGAAAACAAATAAAAGGAAAATGAAAACATAGAACAAAAATATCAAAATTAATCTAGGTTGTCTCCTAGTAGCGCTAAAAACGATGTCATTAGGCAAGCCCTCCTAACTCAACAAAACTTCTAAGGTGACTTTTAGTAGCATTGGGTTTTACACCCTCTTCTAGGTGATAATGTTAAGACCAATGGTACTTGTAGTCCATAGGAACGGATCATCAAATAAACCTGTCAATGTATAACTCGGAAGAAAAAGGATCATGTAGTATGGAATCAATCCAAGTATGCACATCACGATCTTTCTCAAGCTCATATGAGAAAGGGACAATTGGAAAACCCAATACATCAAATGCAAAGGCATGCTGCAATGTTTCATATGTCATCAGAACTTCTAAAGCTCTAGGTCCCTTGTTTATCTCCAATCCTAACCTAGTAAAGTCGACCTTCGTAACTAACCATCCTATCGCTTTCTTATGATGATTAAGGGCTACCCACACCCCGTGCATAATGGTCATGAGGAATCCAAAGCATGAAGAATGAGAGGAGTGTGTACGAACCCTACATGTATACTCTCAAAATGGGATGGTGTAAAAATATAGTTACTAGAAGAAGACTCAATGGAAGAAATAGGGGAGAATCATCTAATGAAGTAGGGTCAGATGGAATGGAATTAACAGTAGGGTATGAAGGCATGGACCCAAAAGAAGCGGAATTAGAATTAAGGGTAATGGGCTTATTCTTCTAAGAGAAGCCTTATGTTCATCCAAGAAACAATTAAACTCATCAATTAATTCCCTAGTGGAAAGAGTAGAGGACGATTCTAACAATGATTCATCAAATATAACCAAAGACCCAATTTCAAGTTCCTCAATCTCTTCCTTGAGAGTCTTCCTAGAGTGGCTAGTTTCCTCAATACTAATATCTACAACTCCAAGGGTCTCATTAGGTCTCGATATAGAGGTAAGTGCTATGCTTTCCTCATTAGATGTCTCCACATCCACGTTAGCTAAGATCTCATCAAATTATTCAATAAATTCATCACTAGTGGATATCATCTCACCGTTATGCTCCCTAATACAATGTACCATCACATTAACCATAAAACATTTATTTTCATCTCCATCTTCATGATAAGTCCTATGTATACAATAAGAAGGATCTATGCCTTACACGACAAGATCAGAAGAATTAACCTCTAATGACCCATTAAACCTAGAATCATTGACCATGGAAGTAGACGCTACACATCTCTATCCAAAGGACTCTAAGTCAAAGCTAGCTAAAATATCCTTAATCTCTCTTAACTCTTCACTATTAGTCATGGTCTCCTCAACATGGTCCTTAACATATGACTCTATCACATCAATCATAAAATAGTCTTCCTTATCTTCCCTACCTACATTTATCTATTCACGGCCTCTACTACCTTTATAGTGGACTTCAAATTTTGAAACTTAATTTCTAGTGACCCCGACTTATAATGAATGACTGCATCATCTGTGGTAAGAAAGGGGTGACTTAGAAGGACAGATGTGGTATGCCTAGACCATAACATTTTCAACTAAACCTCTAGGTCTACGTTCAGATCTATCAGTAAGCTAAAGTGTAACATGAGTGTGCGATAGATATCCTATACCTAGCTACTGATAAATGAAAAAGGGAATAAGGTTCACACTAAACTGTAAATCTAACAAAGCATGATCAATTTGGGTCTCTCTAATGCAACAAGGAATGGTGAAACCTCTGAGATCACTAAGCTTGGATGGAAGGTCTGATTTACAAATACTACTCACATTCTCTGTAACTTTTACCTTCTTCGTCATGCTTGACACACCATACTTTCTAGTGCAAAGGTCCTTGAAAAGCTTAGCGTAGGACAGGATAGAAAGGACTGCATTAATCAGTGAAAGATTAACCTTAGGATCATTCAAGTGATCCGAAACCTTGATAAACCTAGTATCCTCACTAAATACTGGCTTCTCTTAAGTGGATAGGAATGGAACTCTAGAAGCAACATCTCTAGACTTATGCGACTCAATAACGGGTTACTTATTCTTCCTAGATAGTTGGGCACTATTCTCACCTCTCTTTCTCATCGGCTCCTCTCTCTCAACAAGACTTTTTCTAGACCCAACATGAAGATGATTAAGTTCTCTAGACTCAGAAGAATCACTAGATGCATGCTCTACATAAGGCTTAACTTTGACCCTACTGCCAACTATTCTACTACTCTTGAGGGTGGTAACGACCTTAGATTGAGCCAGAAGGTGAAAGGTGTCAGCCTTGGACTCTAGGATTAACTTCTATCTATAAAGGTAATTTTCTTGGATCCTTAATGCTCAAGTGACTAGCAAGCTATCCTATTTGTGCATCTACCCTAGCCTGATAGCTTTCAAGTTGCTGCTGTTGCCTTTGGAACATCTGAATCAACATCTCAAACTTACCATCACTAGAAGACTAAGGGATAGGTGTAAGTTGTGTAAGAAGTGCTGTGGCAGGTGGTAGAGCAAGTGCCTAACACTGTGGTGTACTAGGACAAAGGTTAGCAAGACGAGGTCTCTGCTAGAATGGGGCCTTGGGTTGGCAAGACTCAAACTAACCCTAATGCCATGAGAACTTTGGATTGTCTCTCCAACCCAGATTATAGATGTTTGAGCAAGGGTTGTACTTCTATGAGCACCCCTGAGTAGCACAAACTTGATGTTGCATGAACTCTAGAAACTGTGGAGTTAAGGGACAAGCTATGGTCTCATGTATGGACTCAAAACACAAAGCGCAAACCTCTACAACTAACGGTGTAGATAAGGAACCTAAAGGGTTAGCTCTATGGCCCTACAGTGATAGACTTAAAGAAATGAATCAATCAAGCTTATGTGTCAAAGCTCTAACCTCGGTAAGAAGATTGGATGAAGTATCTACCTCATGAACACCTCTCCTAATAGCTCTCTTACTAAACCTATCCATGGCAGTCATCTGAAAAGAATCCTTGGCTAAAAGTTCCATTCTCTCCTATGCTTCATTAGGTCTTGAGTTATAGAACCCATCAGTGGACATAGCATTCACTAACATTCTTTGTTGCTTAGTCAAACCTCTAAAGAAGTATTGAAGGAGATTGTGTGTGCCATAATCATGGTGTGGACGTTGCCTAAAAATATCATTAAACCTTTCCTATGTTTCATGGAAGTCTCGAAATCATGTTGAGAAAAAGTCATAATGGATGCCTTAAGGTCGGTGGTCTTAGCCATGGGCAAGAACTTTTGATAAAAGCATGTTAGGAGCTCATCCCATAACGTAGTGGAACCACTAGGTAAGGAATAGAGCCATTGTTTGGCTTTATCCTTGAACAAAAACGGGAACCACTTAAGGCACATAAACTCTTGTGACACATTAGGAAAATGAAGAGTGGAGCAAATTTCTACAAAATCCGTAACATAGGCCAAGGGACTCTCGTTACTTCTCCCATAGAAGGAAGGGAGCATGGCCAATATGCTATGCTTGAATTGAAAGTTCACTTCCCCCAACCTCAAGGTATAGATAGCCAAGTTAGGCTTAAATGCATTAGGAAAAAGTATTGCCTAAGTGTGAGTTCATCATCTAGAGATGGATCTGCCTAAGGGGTTCTTGGACATGTGGGTGCCTATAGTGCTCATGTGGAGAAACAAGATTCATAGGGGGAATAGGAGGATAAGGTGGAACACTTTCTTCTTGCATATTGTTTGCCATATCTTCTAAAGATTCTTTAAATTCTAAAGGTGATGCACAATTCTTTAAGGTATGTGATTAACAGGTGCTGAGGGCAATCTTAAGGATCTTCTACCATGCATGCAAAGCTAGAAAAAGAAATTCCTTCCACTTCAAACCCCTAAAACACCAATTATGTGTGAGTTTTGTGTATGTTTGTATATGTTGTTTTCATACACCTTATAGGGTGTTTTGAGCATAATTGAGTGCATTTAGGGTTGTATTTATGTACTTGTAGCCATATTTTTGCATATAAGAGTTAAAATGCATAAATACTACACTAAGTGTCTTATTTTATGTTTTAAGCACTTTTTAAGTGAAGGACTTGAGCTCAAATTAATGATGATTTGATGATGGAGCAAAACTAAGGGTGTTTTGGATGTGAAAAAATCAAGAAAAGTGCATTTAGAGGTCGCCGGGCAAAGAGAGGAGCAACCGAGCAAAGCCAAGCATGGCAAGAGCAAAGATTGGATGCTTTCTGCCTAAGACCGGTTGCACCCTATCCCAGGGCCAGTTGATTGGCCCTACTTCTGACCTAGATCAGGAAGCTCCACAATTTTAGCTGGACTCACTTAAATTTAGGCTGCGAGACCGACCAATGACTGACTTTTGCAGCAAAAAGGCTATATTTAGGATTTTCGGCTCATTTTGAGTAGATGAGCCCAATCATCTCTCACACCCATTAACCCTAACCCTTTTCCTACTTCAATTATCACCCAAAACCACTATCTAAACCCTATAACAAGCTAGAATTGAAGCATTTAACAAGGATTTGGAGGGCTTGTTTGGATTTGGAAGTAAGATTCAGAGGAGTTCTTCTTGTTCTTTCTCTAGATCTTTTAAATATGTTGCTAGATTAGGCTAGATTTTTGGATGTTTGTTATTGTATATTAGATTAGGACTACGAATAAAGGATTTGTGTATATATTTGGCTCTTAATACATCCTTGTGTACATTGATTGGTGGCATGATTCAATATGTCTATGTATTTAAAATTGAATATGTCTATGTGTTTGTTAAAATGCCTAAGTGAAGTTGCATGTGTTATTTCATGCCTAAACACTATTGGTAGTGATGTCACCTTAGCTGTAATCCATGGTACCACTATGAGCCCTATTTGCAACTAACATGTGTTGATTTATTGCTTAATTAAGATTTAGTGTTGTAGGAGTATACCTCTAGTCTGAAATAATACTAAAAGGCTACACACTAGCACTAGTTAATGCTCTAGAAGTCTAATCACTAATTTGAAATAATATTAATAGGTTAGTCTCTCGAGTAGGATGTTAATCAACACCAAAAAGAGCAACTGAGCCATAGATAGATCGAATCATTATAATAACCCGAGTCTAGTTGTAGTGCGATCACCCTAGATCGCCTTCCATCTTGTAGAGCTTTCTTTCCTTTGTTTGGCACCCTAGGTTCCTTCAGTAGATTAGGTTAGCTTAAGTTTATTTTCCTTTTCCTAAGCTCTCTTTAATCTTAAAGAAAGCACACATATACATGTAGCTAGTTTTAGGCACCGAGCACATAGAGACTAAACTAAGGTAGCTTCCTTGTGGTAGAACGATACCCATACTTGCACGCTTTGCTACACGTGACCTGTGAACTTGCAGGTTTTAACTACATTAAGTTTTGGCGCCCTATCCAGCGAGGCACGGTATTTGTTCTTTGTGTGCTTTTGTGTTTCTGATTAGTTGATTGCGTGTTGTTCTATCGTACCTACTTTCCTTTATTTGAAAATAACCAAAAAAATTTTAAAAATTTTGAAAATCCAAAAACAAAGAAAAAATTCGAAAATAAAAAAATTGAATTGAGAAGAGGTTTATTTGTGATAATTAAGTATGGATAAGTCCAATCCTTCTTGATGGTCTCTTGTATCCTTGTTCCCGCCCCCTATATATATTCCGAATGCTTGTGTTCTATGTGGTAGTTGTGAGCATCAAACTATCTATTGTCCCTTCGTATATGAAAATCCCCAATATCAGGCTAATGCAAGTCATGGCCCTTAAATTCAAGCATCTATTCATGCTTCTTTATCTAGCTATCATGATTATAGGGAGTCATATTATTATTTTTATGATCTTTGTGGAAGCCGTGACCACGACTTTGATTCTTGCCTATTCTCCACACCCACCCCATTTTCTTGCAATGCCCAAGAATGCCCCTAATAGTCATGTGCCTATTCATTGATCTACATCTAGTTATCATGATTATCAGGATCCACATCTTGCACCTTTTGTTAGGATTAGTATGCCTTAAAGCTCACTTGTAGATGACATTTTGGATATTAAACAATATATAATCATTTTGTTAAATGGCATTATGAGTTTCTTACGTATTATCTCTAGTATGTATAAAGGTCCCTTGACTTGAACTAATGACTTGGGTGCGCAGTGAGGCTGGACGCACAGGAGGTCCAAGTCTAGATTTTGTCACATCATAAATTGAGTCCGTAACGGAATGGTAGTGTTAGGCACTCCACCAAGATAAGGTTGTATTGAGCAGATCTCCTCGTTTAGGGTGATCTACCTAGGTCATTGGAGGACTTACCGAATTTGTCTCAATAGTACGTGTGTCACGTATCAGATAAGACCATTGTGAGTATGTTTTCTGGAGACATACTATCAAAGAAAGAAAACAAGATGCTCACTGCTACTAAATGATCATTGCTCTTAATCTTGAGCATATGTAGATGAACTAATGAAGTTAGGGTTTGGTACTTTGATTCACTATGGGTGAGATCTTATTTTATTAGGATCAATTGCCGTGTGCGTTGAGTGCTAAGTTCTAATTAATTGGAACATGCATATGCAATATAGAATCTATGTAACCCCTTTGGGATTGTCCAAATTTATCATTCGAATCTAGATTTAGTGATACTACTTTTATGGGTGTATTAGTCGTATGGCTTGAGAGTCGTTCCCTTGATCAAGAGATTCCATGACTAAGGATGGTTGGCAATAGGACAAGAAACCCAATAGAAAAAAAAATGCAACTAAGAAGGAGATAGTACACAAGCCAAAGGACCGGCCTTAGTTATGGGTATACATAGAGGGCCATTATGGCCGGTTATTTAATAGGTCAAAGACAAAGTTCACATTTTTTTGTAATAAGCTTTTGGGTAATAGCAATTATTTTTGGAGTGCAACTTTGATCGTATGTGGAATAAATCGAACTTAAAAATAATTATTATGTCGCCTAGATTAGGCAAGGACATTTTTGATTATTTTTAGAAGCCAAGGTTAATTGTGTCTTCTTGGTCCCTTCCCTAGTTGAAATGACTTTGAGAGAGAATCTTGAAAGACCAAATTCCATATTGTGGTAGTAGCTTTATTGGACCAAAGTTTAGAATTGGGTTGGGCCTTCTTTAGAGTCCAAGATAACTTAATTGGGCTTAGATGGCTTCTTATTGGGCTTGGGCCTCTACGTAGATTATGGACTATGTGTTGGGCTTGGCCCAATCTTCCATGACATGTGCTAGAAAGTTACTACAAGAAAAATTCAAATTGTACAAGTAACTTCAATGGCATGTGGCAAACATTTATTACCAGGAAAAAGTTTCCCACATGGAAAGTTTACAAGGTTTAGGTGCCAAACTTATTCTATAAATAGGCAAGTTCTTAAACCATTTCTAGCATCCAAAAATTTTCTACTTGATCTCTTCCATTTTAGCAAGGGAAGACTACAACACATAGTACATACTTATTGTGTGATTTTTGCTCTAGATTTTCAAGAGCACATTACTTTGCTTCTTCCTACACAAGTGGCTATTCTATCAAGACATGTCTCTTTAATCATAGGGAAGAAAACTAGGGAGTTGCCTATTGCGACACCCTAATAGTAAAATTTTTTTTGTGGCCTTACTCATGAGCGGGAACAAAGCTCGTGACGGTTATAGCTTCATCATAGGCCCCACGCTTCAAGAGGTTAGCTTTACATATTATTGCAAATACTAGTTATGTTCTATATGTTCTTAAGCATGTTCTTGTGTGTGTTATGGGTTATTTTATTTTCCTAGCATGTTTTCTTGGTAGAATTTTAAAAAATATGGACTACGATAGACCACATGTAATATTATTGACCCTACACCTTTGTCTTGGGCTCAAGATGATTCTTCATTCTATCTACCTCCTTATTTTGGGAGTCCATCTTCTACACCATCTTTTCCTACTAGTTCTTCTTCTTTATATGAAGATGAAAAGTTAGTGATGTGTTATGTTTTTGTTTGTGTTTGCATTGTTAATTGCTTATATTTTAGAGATGTTAGTGATGTGTTGTGTTTTTGTTTGTGTTTGCATTGTTAATTGCTTATATTTTAGAGGTGTTTTAAGCTCTAATAGATGCATTAGTGTAGTGTTAACTAGAGATAGGCTTAAACGAAGTAATTCTACATAGTTGAGTTTATGAGGTAAACGCCACACTAATTGCTCATTTTTTATGATTTAAGTGATTTCAAGTAAGCACCCACAATAAAGGGTGATGAAGACCAAAGGTGTACAAGTTGTGGGGAAGAAGTCAAAGCAAAGAAGATGAAGAATGAAGACCTCAAGATAAATTGACTAATCCACAAGAGCAGCCGGCTAACCAGTAATTCCAAAGAAGAATGGCCTTTACCGACTGAGCTTACTGATTGATCGATACGGTCAGCTGATAATTCCATTATGCTTCAAATTTGAGGCAACTGACTTCCCTTGATGCTGAAGGCTATAAATAGGGCCCACTTTTATCACTTTTTTTTATATCATCTATCACTAGTACTTCATACATCTAACACATATACAAAACCCTACATTTACCCACCTCTAATACATACATTAACATATACACACTCCTAGATCTAAGCTTCTTTTAGAGGATTACAACATCAGTTGATGAGGATTTACTCAAATCTTGTACATGGATAGCTAGGATGGAAGAAAAGTTTCACAATCTCTCTTTCATCCTTTTTTCATATATGTTTGAGAAGATTAGATTAGGGTGATTTAGCTTGTGTAATGGGTTGATTTTATACTCTATGTTATGGGATTTTCATGGCTTATATATATACATACTTTGTTCTTCATGTTAATGGCTTTTACTCAATATATGTCTGTGTTTGACTAAATGCCTAGATGAATAGTATGTATATAAATTGGAGTTTATTTGCTATAGAACACCTTTAATCCATATAATATGCATTTATATGTGTGTATTTATGGATTGTATGAAGTGGGTTTGCTATGTCCATGTCTATGTGAGTATAAGCATACTTTATGGTGAATACAACTCCAATGTTGCTTACATATTGGTAGCCACGTGCTTATAATGGTGTAAATAAAACATGGTAATGTTTTGATAGTGAATAGGTCAACATATTCACAACAGATTGCCTTAGATCATATAGGATTGCACTTATTAGACATCAATCCGTTATAGTGTCCCTAAAACGTCAGTGCACATGTTAGGACTAGCCTAGGTCGAGTCTCTTTTAGCTTTAAAACTAGCTAATGGAAGTCCAGATAGGTTTAGCCGACCCTAGTAACCCTAGGTCTTAGCTTTAAATCTAAAATGGTTTAGGAGCTGGGGTAGGTTCGTTCTAGGAAACCTAGGTAGCTTTCTAGTCCTTCTAATGGCCTTAGGTATATAAGGACCTTGCCATAACTCTAAATGTGCATGCCTAGGGATAGACTTGCACCGTATCCTAGGGTGTAATTAGGATACAAGCTAGTGGCCTAGTATTAAAGCATCACATAGATAAGCCAATTCCCTTAATCCCATAGCATACGAGTTGAGAATAACCCATTAGCAAGCGTAAGTCACCCTTTCACCTTCTTATTGTTTTAATCCCCCTAGATTAGCTTAGTTCTCACTTTTCCTTTCTTTTGTTCATAGTGTAGACCTTTTATTTTCCTTTTTAGCTCCCAAAAATCCAAAAGTACAAAAAGATGACTAACTTAGGTTTCTTTTTAGGCTTCTTCTAGAACACATTAGTACAGAGTCTTTCCACACATTGAGCCTTCCTGTGGATCGACACCCATATTAGTACCCCCTATATTGCACGGTCTGTACGCTTGCAACCTTTTAGGGCTTGCACCTTTAAGGGACATTAGTTAGAATATCTCCCTAATTCATTCCAACCACGAGAGACTAAAGAAGATAACTGAACAAGTATTTGTAGTCCAGTGCTTGAGTAGAGAAGCTAAGAATGAATGAGTGAGGAAGTTGAGATACCTTTAGAACCGGTTGAAGGGATGGGAGTGAAACCTATGGATAAGGAGACTAAAGGTAAAAATAATGATGTTTGAGAGAAAGAGATAAACTGAGGTTGATGAAGAGTTTACATCTTGTAGTAAGGAAGAAGATAAGCTAGATAGTGTCTTAGTTCTAGGTAACAATTATGGGCATGTATAAAAGAAAGTGGTATCCTATCCTCCCATGCTTTCATCGTTTCCCATTGAGTCATGTGAACCCATTTTTCCTTCCCATCCCACTTCTCAAACACGTTTGGAGGATGATCTTGATGTTTTCAATTGCATTCTGAATCCACCTTTAGGGAGTTTAGTGTACACACCTCTCGGAACATCCATGTTTGCATGACGAGAAATTCGTTGAGTCCCATTCTTCCCGTCCACCTATATGTGAACCAACCTCATCAAAGAAGGCTATGGAACAAGACATTGAGTTAAGCTCTAATAATGAATTAAAGGAGTTTGACGAGCTCTTAGCAAGTGTTGATTTAGAGCTATCTATTGGAGAAAGCATAGTTTTTCTCCTAGGTGTAACATTTGTGAATGAAATGGAGGAATTTGAGAGATGTTTGGATGTCTCTTATTCCCTTTTGGAGTGAACTATTCTTTATCCTAATTCCTCGTTCTCCAAATCTATTCATTCAACTCTTCCAGTTTATATCCCATATAATTATTGCTCTTCTTCTCGTGTTATGTCTCCCCTAGAGAACACAATTTTTATGCCTTCCCATTTTGAGCATGTCCATGTGGGGTTTATGCATACTCCTTCCATTATTTATACATTAGACTTTTCATTGATTCATGGAAGGGTGTGTTTTTAGCCCTAGATCATAAGAAAATAAGGCCATAAGGTGGCTAGTTATTGAGCAACTAGAGCATGATCATTTGCTTTATTGCATGTTCTCTATCACACTTGAGCATACATCCATTTTTCATACTTTGTGGTAGGACATTTGGAAAGGGCTTGCATTATTCATTCTTTGCCCTGTCATTTACCGCATGATCCCTTTCCTTATACGTTCTATGCTTTGATGATTATTTGGCAATTTGTGCCACGCAACTTTAAACATGTTTTGCTCTAACATTAGTGCCTGGCTTGGGGTGTTACATCTAGTGCTACAAGGAGGCGCCCTAGATTTGTCTATATTTTTCTTGTGTTTCTTGTATTTACTTTTTTTTGGTCTTGTACATAGTAGATTAGTTTTCTTTTTACTTATTCTTGCTTCGTATATAGTAAATTTGATTACTTTTTTTTTTTTTACCTTTTGATAGTTTTGGCTTTCTTTTGTTTGTTTTTATTCTTATTTGGTTTGCTTTTTGCTCCTTTACTTGCTCTTGCTCCTTTCCAATATTTGTGCGTCAATCCTATACCCTTACATACATCCTTGCTTATCTTTTAAATGTTAATATGGACTTGCATTATATTGACTACTAATCTCTTCTCTGTTTTTTGAGTATTAGTGCTTTCTACTAAGGAGTAGAGAAGTAGATCATTGGATTGTTGTTGGCGTTTGTGGACTACATGGCAACAAGGTTGTATCTGTTCATTCTTTACTTGTCCCTGTCTATCACCCTTTACATACTTCATATGTGTTTCATGTGCTTGTTTGTTGTGCGCTTAGTGCTATTTACTTGAGGACAAGCAAAATTTAGGTTTGGGGGTGTAGTTGTTCCTTTATTGTTTATATCTTGTTTAGGGTAGATTTGTATAGCATGCCTTGTTTTTTCTCAAAATGTGTTCAATTTTTTTTATTCTTTTGCATGTTTTGAGTTGTTTATCTCCATGTTGGTCAAAGAGCTGGCTTTTGTTATTGACTGAATTGATTGCAGAAGATAAGGGTATAATGTGGGGAATGAATAGAGTATAGGGTATGACCTAGACAGTGAAGAGAATCATTTTGAAAACTATAGGGAGTGAGCATTTCTAAGAATGTACCTTGTAATTACCCCACAACTTGGTTGGAGAAAGTGTATCTAAAGGGTTGTTGATATGAGTGCCTCTTCCTTAATTGGTTTTTTTATTATGCTTAGCCTCTTCTTTTTCTTTTCTTTTTGTTTATACTATGTATTGAGAAAAAAAATGCAAAAATGAGAAAATGAGAAAAAGCCAAAAAGACAACAAAAAGATTGAAAAGTGAAGTATGTTGAATAAGTGTCAAGTGACACAATGTCAATTTGACACAAGTATTCCCTTTTGTTATTTGTTATATTGTAAATAAGGCTCCTACGTCAATTATGAGCCATTGTGATGTATCTCTTCTTTTCCTTGTAGCTTTGGGGCTAAGTGCATGTTAGGAGGCCATTTTAGTTGATATGGCACAAAGTATTAATATCCCGGGTGTGTGAGTTAAAATCCTGAGTTTTTGATGGTTTTAGCTACTTGGTAACTTCCCATGAGATACGAGATCCATTGTGATTAAGGGGAGGATTTGAAAAAGCTAGGAAAGCCCTTACACAAAAGGAATGACCCCCTCATACCCTTTTGAAGAAAAAATTTAGCAAGTCAATGCAACTGGCAACTCTTTGAAAAGTATGAGGATAGACTTTGGTTTAGGCTTACTTGAGGACAAACAAGGGGAAGGTCTGGGGGTATTGATGTGTACATTTGTGAATATTTTTTTCATACACTTTCTAGGATGTTTTGAGTATAATTGAGTGCATTTAGGGTTACATTTGTCCACTTGTAGTCATATTTGTGCATATAGGTGTTAAAACGCAAAAATGCTACACTAAGTGACTTATTTAGTGTTTTAGGAGCATTTTTGAGAGAAGGACTTGAGCTTAATTTGATGATAATTTGATGATGGAGCAAACATAAGCGTGTTTTAGATGTGAAGAAATCAAGAAAAGTGCAATTGGAGGTCACCGGGCGAAGAGGGAAGTAACCGAGCAAAACCAAGCATGAAAATAGCAAATATTTGATATTTTCTACCTAAGGCCAGTTGTACCCCATTTGGTTGATCGGCCCTACTACTAACCTAGATCAAAGGGATCTACAATTTTGGTTGGACTCACTTAAATTTAGGCTGGGAGATTGACCTGCCGACCAACTTTTGCAATTAAAAGGCTATATTTAGGGGGTTTTAGCTCATTTTGAGTGGAGGAACCTGATAATCTCTCACACCTATTAACCCTAACCCTTTTCCCACTTCAATTAACACCTAAAACCACCATCTAAACCCTATACCAAGATAAGATTGAAGCATTTAACAAGGATTTGGAGGGCTTGTACAGATTTGGAACCAAGATTTAAGGGAGTTCCTCTTGTTCTTTTCTCTAAAACTTGTAAATATGTTGCTAGATTAAGCTACATATTTGGGTGTTTATTGTTGTATATTAGATTATGGCTATGAATAAATGATTTGTGTATATCTTCGGCTATTAATACTTGCTTGTTTACGCTGAATGGTGGCATGATTCAATATGTCTATGTATTGAAAATCAAACATGTCTATGTGCTTGTTAAAATGCCTATGTAAAGTTGTATGTGTTATTTCATACTTAAATACGATCGATAGTGGTGTCATCTTAGCCTTAATCCATGCTAATGGCATGATCCCTATTTGAAACTAATGTTTGTTGATTAATATGCTTAATTAATTACTAAGTGTGGTAAGAGTATACCTCTAATTTGAAACAATAATTAAAGGGTACCCACTAGCACTAGTTAGTGCTCCAAGAGTCTAATCTCTAGTTTGAAATAATGCTAATAGGTTAGTCTCTTGAGTAGCACATTAATCAACACCAAATAGAGGAATCGAGCCGTATATAGACCGAATCGTTATAATAGCCAACATCTAGTTGCAATGTAATCACTCTAGATTCCCTTCCACTTTGTAGAGCTTTCTTTCCTTAGTTTAGCACCTTAGGCTCCTCCATTAGATTAGGTTAGCTTAGGTTTATTTTCCTCGAACTCCCTTTAATCCTAAAGAAAGCACACACATGCACGTGGCCAGTTTTAGGCATCGAGCACATAGAGACTAAACTAAGGTAGCCTCCTTGGGGAAGAACGATACCCATATTTGTGTGTTTTGCTACACACAACCCATGCACTTGTGGGTTTTAACTACATCAATCGACAATCCTATTTTTACAGCAAGCAAGCCACAAGTACTTAAAAGTCTACTAGAAATTAAAAGCAAAACAACCAAATTTAGAGCTTGCAACCAAAGGAAACATAGACTAAGTTTGGACATGTTTATGGGGTGCAAAAGATGAAGAAAAATATCTTGGGAGATTCTTAGAAGCGTTACAAAGCCATAGAAAAAAACTGAGCGCGAATCGGAGCCAAAACGAAGCCGAACGGAGCAAAACAACAAAAGCTGGCTGAGTGCCCCTCAGAGAACCAGCGCACCAACTCACTAGGCCAGTAAAACCAGTGAGAAACCCTCCTTTGGTGGAATTAAGGTCCCTTGGTACCAGTGCACTGGTTAGGTGTTCCAGTAGTCACGAAAAATTGGCTATATAAGCCCTCTTTTGGCCATTTTATAGGAGAACAAGTCATATTCTTTCACACCTGTCTCCCAAAACCCTAATCGTCTCATCTCCCACCTCTCACACATTCTTCCATACACAAAATCACTTTGGAATCAAGCCTCTAAGAGAATCAAACACAAGGATTTGGGCTTAGCTCATGGATTGTAAAGATATGGCTTTGGATAAAAGAGTAGCTTCTTTGTCTCTCTTTTATCCTAAGTGAATGTATGTTTGATTAAAGCTATGTAGGGTGATTTACTCTTCTGTTATGGATGATTATTACATTATTATTATGGGTATTTGATGGATTTATATATATATATATATATATATATATATACTTGTGCTTAGGGTTTTGATTGGCAAATTTACATTCATGTTTATGTGTTTGTAGAAATGCCTCAATGATGTAACATATGTATATTGAAGTCTATTTTGCTATTAACCATTTTTAAATCATTATGCTAGCATGTCTAGGTGTTTGTGTGACGATTACATGAAGTGGATATGCTTATATGCATGTCTATGTGTGTGTTTACATATTTAATAGCATAAATGGCTTCTATTGCATGCATGTCGGGTACTATTGCTTAAATTGGTGTAATCTAAGTATGTCTATGTGTTTAATAGTAGAATATACCAGTGTATTCTCAAATTCCATGCCCTAGATGTGTTTTCTATGCCATTTAATGTCAATTTCCGCTATTGTGATGCTATCGATGGTGCACAATTAGTAACTAGCTTAGGTCGAGTCCCTTTTGGCTTTAAATCCAGACAATAGGAGTCCTGATAGGTTTAGTTAACCTTAGTTCACTTAGGAAGGCTAATTAGTCCATCGTAACACCCTAGGTTCATAAGGACCACACCGTAGCTCTGAGTCGGCCGAAGCTTAGGGACTAACTCGCATCGAGTCTTAGGGCCAGATTAGGGAACTAATTAAAGGACTAAGTTCTAGGGTTAGATCGATCTATACTCACCTAGAACCTTATTGGCTAGCCCTAATTCCTAAGTCATAAAGACTACACTGTATTGCTAGGCATTGCCACCAACGGATGGACCCGCACTAAGGCTTAGGGTACTAATTAGGAGGCTAATTACAGGTCTAGATTAGAGCACTTAGAATAATCCATCAAGTAAACCTAGAAAGATGTAGTAATCACCCATAAACAGGATGTAATCACCTTAGTTCCCTATTTTCGATGTTTGAATCGCCTTGGATTACTTGATTCCCCCATCACACACATATCTTTTATTTCCTCGTCCTTAGTTTAGCTTTACCTATCTGAGCTCCCATTAAACCAAAAATCCCTAAAAAGAGTGTAGTTTAGGTCTCAACACATAGCTCTAAGGATGCACATAGCTTAGGACATCTTACACGTTAGGCCTCCCCGTGGATTCGACCCTGTACTCACACACATTGCTACATGTGACCCGTGCGCTTGTAGGCTATTTAGGATTGTGCTCATGAATGGTGATCAAGTTCTTGGCGCCGTTGCCAGGGAGGCAACAGTTGTTTGGTCTCGTAGTTTTTGTGTGTCTTACCTCGTTACGTGTTATTTTATCTTTTCTTTTCATGTTTTCTTTATTTTAATTAATAAAAAAATTCAAAAAAAATTGTTGAGCATTGTGAAGAGGTTTACTTGTGTCAATTAATCATGAATGATCATAATGCATTATGGTGGTCACTTGTATCCTTTTCCCTACCACCCGAACGTGTTCCCATTGTATGTTGTATTTGTGGAGGTTTTATGCATCCAACTGTTTTCTTTCCCCATGAAAATTCCCCATCTAGGGTAGTGCTAACTATGACCCCCTTAGTCATGCATCATCTCATGTATCTTCATTTAGTAATCATAACTATAGGGATGTATATTCTTGTTATTGCAATCTATATGGAAGTCATGCTCATAATTCCAATACTTGCCCTACCTTCTTCCTTTATCCCCGATTGCATGCTACGCCCTATGCCCCTAGCAATCATATGCCCATGCATGTATCTTCATCCTATTATCATGATTCTAAGGAACAATATCATGCATCTTCATATTGGGGTCAAGATGACTCTTCATATTTTCTACCTCATTGCTTTGAAAATCCATCTCCCGCCTCGTCGTTTCCTACCCACCCTTTCTCTAAGTTTTATGATGATGGTGTTGTTCGTGTTCCTTCCCAAATTCTCTCCCCTCTCAACTCGGAAGAACTTTCTTCGTTTATGTCTCTTTCACGTAGTCAAAAGCTTGACTATCTAATATACCTTTGCCAATCTAACCAAGAGCGCCTAGATCATTTAAGGAAACAAGTTGATAATCAAGATGAAAGCTTGAGAAGAATGGTTGAAAATGAACAACTCATGGTAAGAAGTCTTGAGATATATTTAGAACGGGTTGAAGAGAAAGGAGAGAGACCTAGATATGAGAGAAATGGGGGTGGAAATGATGATATGTCGGAGAGAAATTTGGAAAGAGAGGTCGATGGAGAGCTAACATCTTGTAGTGAGAACGAGACTGAGCTTGATAATAGTTTGGCTCTTGATGACTCTTACAGTTATGTTTTAGAGGAAATAGTACACTATCCTTGTAATCTTTTAACGCCTTCCATTGAGTCATGTGAGCCTTCTTTTTCTTCTTCCTCCACATATTCCACACACTTGGAGGTTGGATGTCATAATCATAGCCCTCATTTGCATTTCGAGTCTACATTTTGGGAGTCTAGGGTACACATCTCCCTTGAGTATTCATGCATACATGACCCGAAATCCTTTGAGCCCCTGTTGTCCCCGCTATAAGTGAATACCCCTTATGAAAAGCAAGATGGTTAGATGACACCCATTAGCGATGAATGTATGGATGAATGTGAAGAGACTATAGCTAGTGAAGGTTTAAAGTCATCCATTGGGGAAAACAAGACATCAATTTTGGAGGTTTTAGATGATAATTCTCTTGGCTAGCCTTAATTCCTAAGTCACAAAACCACACCATACTGCAAGGCATCGCCACCTAGGGACAGACCCGCACTGAGGCTTAGGGTACTAATTAGGAGGTTAATTATAGGTCTAGATTAGAGCACTTAGTATAATCTATCAAGTAACCCTAGAAAGATATAGTAATCACCTATAAACAGGACGTAATCACCCTAGTTCCCCATTTCTGACGTTTGAATCCCCTTAGATTACTTGATTCCCTCGTCACACACACATCTTGTATTTCCTTGTCCTTAGTTTAGCTTTGCCTATTTGAGCTCCCTTTAAACCAAAAATCCCCACAAAGTACAGTTTAGGTCTCAACACGTAGCTCTTAAGACGCATGTAGCTTAGGACACCTTACGCGTTAGGCCTTCCCGTAGATTCGACCCCGCATTCTCACATACTGTGCTATATGTGAACCGTGCACTTGCACGCTATTTAGGCTTGTGCTCATGAATAGCGATTAGTAACTAGTTAGACCATGGTGTCAGAGGGTGGATGGAGGTATTTATTGGTATTTTAAATATTCCATCTAGTAATAGTAGCGATCCGATTCAGCCAACTCAATCGACTGAGGTGCATGATCAAAATATGCCTAAACAATAGAAGTACAACATTGCTATTAGGAAGAAAGAAGATAGATTAGAGAGCTTTAAAGGCATAGGCACGCTGATCTTGTTACATATGCTTTTACTGTTACTGAAATAATTGAAGGACATAAGCCAAATTCGTACAAGGAGGCTATATCTGGAAAAGATTTTGCTCAGTAGAAATGTGCCATGAGTGAAGGGATTAAGTCCCTTCAAAAGAATCAGGCGTGGGAGATTGTTAAATTACCTGAGGGACAGTGAGTTGTCGATTGCAAATGGGTTTATAAGAAAAAGGAAGGTACTCCAGGGGTTGAAGGTCCTCAATACATGACACGGTTAGTTGCAAAAGGCTATACACAAAGAGAAGGTGTTGACTTTAACGAAATGTTCTCTCTATTTGTGAAACATAGTTCCATCAAGGTTTTACTTATATGTGAAAATAGCATTTTTCCATGGTGATCTTGAGGAGTAGATTTATATAAGGCAGCTAGAGAGGTATGTTGTTCCTGGTAAGGAGAATCATGTTTGCAAATTGATTCTGCCCTTATATAGGTTAAAGCAGTCACCTTGACAATGGTATAAGAGATTTGACACATTCATGGTAAGTGTTGCATACACAAGGAGTGCTTATGATAGTTGTATGTATCTCAAGAAGCTTCAAGATGGTTCATTTATGTACTTACTGCTAAAAGTTATGTATATCATTATATGTCGATGATATGATTATTACTGCTAAAAGCATGTTTATCATCGATGAATTAAGAACTAGCTAGGTGATTAGTTTGTGATGAATGATCTTGGATCAGTGAAAAAGATTCTCGGCATGAAGATTGATAGGGATAGAAATGCTGGGAAGTTGTTCTTGTCTCAATAAAGTTATATTGAAAAGGTGCTAGAGTGTTTTGAGATGCATAAAGCAAACCCTGCGAGTGTGCTGCTTGTTACTTATTTTAGGTTGTCGGTAGATTTGTCATCTAAATCTAAGGAAGAGGTGGAGCATATTTCTAGTGCTCCATACTCGAGTGTTGTTGGTAGCTTAATGTATGTTATAGTGTGTACTCATCCTGACATTTCACAAGTAGTTAGTGTTGTAATCTAGTATATAGCATCGCATTCACTCACTGGAAAGTGGTGAAATGGATAATGAGATATTTGCGGGGCACTGCAAATGGAGGTTTGCTATTTAGCAAGATGATAGGAAATTGCACGAGGTTAGTGGGTTATTTTGACTCAGTTTTGCGGTGATCTTGATAAGAGGAGATCTCTGACTAGAGACGTGTTTAATCTCTCTAGGCATGCTATCAGTTGGAAAGCGACATTACAGTCTATTATGGCATTGTTGACTACTGTGGAGTACATGGCGATTATAGAAGTTGTGAAGGAGGCCACGTGGTTATAAGGCCTGGCTTGTGATCTTGGGCTGCAACAAGGTCAAAGTATAGTTTTTTTTTGTGAAAGTTAGAGTGCAATTCATCTGATGAAGAATAAAATGTATCATGATGGGACTAAACACATTAAGTCAAATATTACTTTATCAGAGATGTGGTATCACAAGAGATTATATAAGTGCAGAAGATATCTACCCATGAGAATCTAGTAAATATGATGACCAAGGGGTTTCCATTCAATAAGTTCAAGCATTACTTAGACTTGCTTGCTATTTGCGGTGTGGAGCATCGAGCCCTTCGATGCAGTTGGCAGCGGCGATGATGGTGAGTCGATTGGAGCGAATACGTGCCAAGATGGAGATTTGTTGATTGTGACCAGTATTCTTAGGTAATAAGAATAGCAAATTGCCTTATTAGCAAGTTACCTTATTAGCTTGTTACCATAGTAGCACATAATTACTAGGTTGCCTTTTTTGCTCAATAGATTTTAAAAAACCTGTGTACTATAAAAAGGTGGCAATATTCATTGTATTATGACTAGGAGAAAGGTCAAAGTGAAGAGCTTTGTAATATTCGCGATCAATACTGAAATTGTTCTCTACTGCCCACGGACATAGGCTTTAAGGCCGAACCACGTAATTCTCTTATGTCCTTTTCTTCTCGTGTTCTTCGTATTTACATGTTTTTCCTTAACAAATTCCTTCCATATTTTATGCCTCCCTATGGTTCAACACGCAGACTTGTACACATTATACTGCACGATCTGTACACTTGTGGATCTTTTAGGGCTTGCGCCTTAAAGACACATCACCTCTTTGGTTGACTCATGTAAATCTGCTTCTCAAGATCACAATGCAAAAATGTTGTTTTCATATCTAGTTGCTCAAGCTCTAAGTCACTAAGAGCAACTAATGTGTCTTGCTTTTTGTGTGTTTGTTCTTGCATTTTCTTTTCGTTTCAGGGTGTTTTGTGCTTACTTGATGGCATTAATGTCGTACTTATACGATATTAGTGTATATGTGATTATAATTGTTCATAGTTGAGTTTTAAGGTCAAATGCTACCCTAAATACTTAATTTTGTGTTTAAAGTGAGTCATGGGTTAGTAAACGTTCTTGAATGAGGATGGTGGATAAAGAATGAAGATGTACAAGTCATGAAACAAAGACCAAAACCAAGAAGAATGAAAAATGAACGCAATTTGGATTATCAGTCAATCTCTAAGAAAGAACCAGTTGACTAGTAGGAGTCAATCGGTAGAACAAGAGAGTTCCCTGATCCTGCAAAGAATCAAGTAAAGTCTTCTTATCCTTGTCCTGGCGTGTATGACCTATAAAAGAAAAGAATCAAGGCACCAATGTGGTACCGACCAAAAAGCCTGTGATGTCTAAGTGAATATTTTCCTCTTAGAGTAAGTTTAATGATGGGACTGAGTGTGTAGAGTTCACTTACATCATTTGGAACCAAGGGGTCCTATTTATTGTTTAGGGGAAAAGGCACGTGTCACCTTATATGTTCGTACAAGTGGTCATTGGACCTATTAGGCTTATGGTCCAGACAAGCCTTTGAGTTGTCGAACCTAGTCTATGAAGGTCTCATCAGGAGGCTCCTGGTTAGGATGGTGGTGTTAGTTGATCCCATATCATCAACGCCCATTTGGGGACATGCTGTATTGGGATGTCCCCAAATGTTCCTGATCAGCTTGTTGTTATACTTGATGTGTCTTGGTTTTGCGTGTGTTAGCATGACTTTTTCCTATGTCTTAAGAGGTGTTTTATGCTATATAAAGTGCATTAGTGTAGCTTTACATCACATTTGTGCTTATTAGAATCCAATTGTTTATAGTTGAGCTTAAAGAGTAAACACTACACTAAAATGCACTTATCTTGTGTTTTAAGTGAGTTTGGATGAATGATTGGAGCTTGATCAAGATGGAGATGGCTTGTGCTTATTAGAATCCAATTGTTTATAGTTGAGCTTAAAGAGTAAACACTACACTAAAATGCACTTATCTTGTGTTTTAAGTGAGTTTGGATGAATGATTGGAGCTTGATCAAGATGGAGATGGCTTGGGCAAGATGTGAAGAGAATTTTATGGATAAGAAGTGGAAGAAAAACAAGATTAGAGGTATCTCAAGAAAGGCAAAAGCATCCAGAAGCAAAATAGAGCGAAAAAGAAGCTGAAAGAGAGCAATTGTAGAGTACTGATTGAATGGCCTCAAAGAGCTGGTCGACCCCCTCATTCAGCCACCAAAACCAAAATGTAATATCCTTTAAGTGGCTGAGAGACTTCTTGGTACTGGTGCACCGACTCACTTAACTGGTATTTTGCAAAATTTGGCCATAAAACCCCCATTTTGGCCATTTTTTAATGAGGAAGCCATATTCTTTCACACCCATTTCATCCCTATCTAAAATCCTAGCCTTCCATCACTTACGCACCTCACACCCTACCTAAACTAGTTTTTTATCACTCACCCACCTCACACACACTTACCTAAACACATTTAGCGCTAATCAAGGATCTAAGAGGATCAAACACAAGATTCGGGGCTCATGCTCATGAATTGTAAAGGATTAGCTTTCGATATAAAGGTATATTCCTTATCTCCCTTTTATCCCAAGTTAATACATGTATAAGTAGAGTATGTAGAGTGATTATATCTTGTATTTATGGATTGATTACTACTCTTCAATTAGAGGAACTTGAGGGATTTGTATGCATATATATGCTTATGCTTAGGGTTTCTATGGCAAATTTACATATATGTCTATGTATTTGTAGAAATGCCTCAATGATGTTGCTTATATATATTAAAGTCTATACGCTATTAACCATCTCTAAATCATTTTGCTAGGATGTCCATGTATTTATGGTGATTACATGAATTGAGTATGCTTATATACATGTCTATGTATGTATGCATATACTTAATAGCATAAATAGCTTATGTTGTTTACATGTCAACTGCTATTGCTTAAATTGGTGTAATCAAAATATCTCTATGTGCTTAGTAGTAGACTATACCAGAATATTCTTGAATGTCATGCCTTAGATGTGTATACTTTGCACTCAATCGTTAATCTCCACTATTTTGATGAAGATCGATGGTGTATAAATAGTAACTAGCCTAGGTTGAGTCCTCTTTAACTTTAAATCCAGCCAATAGGTGTCTAAATAGGTTTACTTGACTTTAGTTCACTTAGGAAACTAGTTAGTCCACCCTATGACCCTAGGTTCACAAGGACCACACTGTAGTTTCGGGTAGACGTGTCGAGGGACAGACTCACACTCAGTTTTAAGGATAGATTAGGGAACTAATTAGTGGACCAAAAATGCTAAAGTTAGACCGATCAAAGTCACTTAGAATCTTAATTAGCTATCCCTAATGCCTAGATTATAAGGACCACATGGTAGCTTTGGGTAAATGTGCCTAGGGATAGACCTACACCGAGTCCTAGAGTTCCATTAGGAGGTTAATTAGAAGCCTAGATGAGAGCAATCAGGTCTATCCATCAAGCAACCCTAACAAGAAGTACTAATCACCTATTTGCAAGTCGTAATCACCGTAGTCCCCTTTTTGGCATTTGAATCCCCTTAGATCACTTGATACCCCCATCACACATACACACCGCCTTTATTTTCGTTGCCCTTATCTTAGAATTACTTTTCCTACACTCTATTCAATCCAAAAACTAGAAAGATAGTAGTTTAGGGTCCTATCATGTAGCTCTCTAGGTTACACTTAGCCTAGGACACCATACACATTTCACCTCCCCGTGGATTCGATCCTGCACTCGCACACACCATACTACACGTGACCTGTGCACTTGTGGGCTATTTAGGCTTGTGCTGCGAATTAGCGATCAAGTTCTTAGTGTTGTTAGTAGGGAGGCAATGGTTGTTTGATTTCTTTGTTTTTGTGTGTCTTAGCTTGTTATCTATTCTTTTATCTTTTCTTCTCATGTTTTCTTTATTTTGAATAATAAAAGCAAAATCTAAGAAAAATTTTTATTACCACCCGATCCTATTTCCAAAGCATGTCGCTTGCATGGAAGTTATATGCATCAAACTTTCTTTTGTCCTCTTGAAAATCACCATTCTAGGGGTAGTGCTAACTATGACCCCTTTACTCATGCATTATATCATACATCTTTATTTAGAAATCATGACTATAGGGATGCACATCCTTATTATTGCAATCATTGTGAAACCCATGCTTATTTTTCTAGTGCTTGTCTTACCTTCCACCATCATCGTTCTCGATTGCATACAATGCCGAATGCCCTTACAAATCATACGCTTATGCATACATCCTCATCTTATCATCCTGATTCTAGGGAGAACATCATGCATTTTCATATTAGGGTCAAGATGATTCCTCATATCATCTCCATTTTCAACAAAAGAACTCTCAATTAAAAAGGTAGAAGCTACACATTTCCACTCTAAAGTCTCCAAATCAAAGCTCGACAACAATTCCTCAAACTTTTTCAATTATTCTCCATTAGTCATAGTTTTTTCTACAAAGTCCTTAACAAAAGAATCAATCACATCCACTCTAAAGCACTTTTCTCCATCATATTCTCCTCCTACGCTACATTTATTCATTGTGTCGACAACCTTCATAGTAGACCTCAAATTCCAAAATTTCATAACTAATTACCCTGACCTACAATGAATAATGGCGTCGACAGTAGCAAAGAAGGGACGACCTAATAGAATGAGGGTAGAATGCCTAGAATCATGACTCGAATCCATATCTAATATTATGAAGTCAACAGGGTGCACAAACTAACCTACCTGGACCATAGCATCCTCTACCACACCCCTAGGTCAACGCTGGGACCTATCAACTAGCTGAAGAGTAACATGTGTAGGGGACAGCTCATTTAGACCTAGCTGCTGATAAGCAGAGTAGGGAATGAAATTCACACTGAACCCTAAATCTAGTAAGACGTGATCAATCTGAGTCTCACGGATCCTACAAGGAATGGTGAAAGCTCCGGGGTCACTTATCTTGACTGGAAGGCCCGAAATACAAATACTACACACATTCTACGTAAGCCTCACCTTCTTAGGAATGTTCGATGATCTACGCTTTCTTGTACAAAGTCCTTAAAGAATTTAGAATATGAGGGAATGGAGAAGATCACATGTAATAAGGGAAGATTAACCTTAAGATGCTTTCAGATCTTGAAGAACCTAGAATTCTTACTAGGCATGAGCCTCTCTAAAGTGAATGGGAAGGGAACTCTAGGTGCACTACCTCTAGACACATGGGAATCATCAATAGGCTCCTTTCCCTGCTGATGTAGGCGGGAAGTACTACTCTCTCCATGATCTCTAATAGGTTCAACTCTCTTAACAGAATCCTCTCTAGAATCCCTCTCAACAAGGCTACTGTATGGCGCTCTAGACTCGAAAGGACCACTAGGTGCAAGTACTGCAAAGTCAACTCCTACCCTATTATCCACTACCCTACCACTCTTAAAGTGGTATCGGTGGAGGAATAGGATTGGGCCTTAGGGTTTACATCTGGCTAAGAAGGCAATTTCCTGGGGTCGCTAGTGCTCAACTGACTGGCCCACTGCCCTAATTGTGTTTTAATCCGTGCCATGTACTGTCTATTTTCTACTAATTCCTGCTGTTGGTTCTGAATGAACTGCATTATCTTCATCATGTCATTATTAGAAGGTTGGCTACTAAAAGGAGCAGGTAAAGCCTGAGATTGAGGAGCACTAGTGAGACATGGCTGATTAAGATGGTAAAAACCTGGAGGGTGTTAAGAACAAAATTGCTACTGGGGTGGAACTTGGGCATATGAACTAGACTCGTGCTGACCATGTCTCCAAGTAAATTTTAGGTTGTCCTTCCAACCCAAATTGTATGTGTTCGAGTACGGGTTATACTCATGAGAATAAACTTGAGTAGTACACACTTGCTCTTTCATGAATTTGGGAAATTAGGGCACTAAAAGGTAAGATATAGTCTCACGAGATGACTCGGAACACAATGCACACATCTCAACTGCCAAAGGGGCAGAGAACAAACCCATCGAACTAGTCCTATGACCATGAGATGAAAGAGACAATGAAATAAATTGATCTAACTTATTTGTTAAAGCCTATACCTTTACGGGTAAATCTAAAGAAACTCTAACCTCACTAACACTTCTCTTAATACCTTATCGACTAGACCTATCCATAGCAAAGTTTTGAAAAGAATTTTTGGCCATCAACTCCATTTTCTCCTATGCCTCAGCTGGTCTCAAGGTATAGAAGCCACCACCAGAGGCAGCATTGACTATTTTCCCATTTTGCTAATTTAAACCTCAAAAGAAATACTAGAGTAGGTCATGACTACTATACCCATAGTGTGGACACTATCTAAAAAGGTCTTTGAATCTCTCCTAAGCCTTATGAAAAGATTCTAGATCATGTAGGGAGAAAGTCATAATGGCAGTCCTAAGGTCGGTCATTTTAGCCATGGGATAGAATTTTTGAAAGCACATAGATTGAAGCTCAGTCCATAAAGTAATGCAACCATTTGGTAAGGATGAAACCAAGACTTAGCCTTGTCCTTAAACGAGAAAGGAAACAATCTTAGATGTACGACCTCTTGGGAGACATTAGGGACATGGAAGGTGGAACTCATCTCAACAAAATTGGTAACATGCTCTAAAGGACTCTCATTGCTTCTCCCATAAAAAGAAGGAAACATGGCCAACATATTAGGCTTAATCTTGAAGTTCATCTACCCTAAACCCAAAATTTGAAGAGCCGAATTAGGCTCAAAGGCTTTGGGGAGAAAGAATTGCCTAAGAGTAGCTCCTCATCTATGTGTAAGTCCGGTCTAAGGGGCTCTTATCCAAAACAATCTTAGGCTTGATGCTTATGGTGATCATGAGGTGGAATAAGATTCATTGTGGGAATGGGAGGATTAAGAGGATGATTGGAATTGGCCATCTCCTCAAGTAGATCTCCTAAATTCTTAATGCGATCCTATTGGTTACGGGATTAAGGGGAATTAAGGGATTTCCATGAGATCTCCTACCAAGCATGCACAAACTATCCTAACTCCAACCACTTCAACCCCCAAAAAAAACTTCAATAATCCTAAGAACTACAGCAAATAAGCCACAATCCTAGAAAGTCTACTAAAAACAAAAACAATAAACAAAGCATGTACCAAAGCTAGATACTATAAACAATAAGCAAGATATTCGAAAACTAAACAAACTATAAAGAAAAAGCAAGAAGAATAAATAAAGCAACTATTAGAACACACAAGCAAAGAATGCAAACCACTATGCCTCCCCGGCAACGGTGCTAAGAACTTGGTGTGACATTTCGATACAAACCCTAAAAGACCCGCAAGCATAAGGATCATGCCAAAATAATGTGTACAAGTGCGGGTGAGAATTACAAAGAGGTATGAACTGTGGAGGAAATTATATATTAGTGTGCTCTACAAGAAACCCAAAAAAGAGGAATCTAAGGTAACATGATTTTGTATTTTTGGGAGCTAAGTGGAAAAGTGAAAGGACTACACTACAAATGCAATAAGGGAAAGAGATAAGAACTAAGCTAACCTAGGGGATTAAGACAAGGAGAAGGTGATAGGGTGACCTACACTTGCGAATGGGTGACTTTATGCCTCTTTACTATGGGATTTGGGGATTGGCTTTCTAAATATGGCTTCTAATACTAAGCAACTAACTATTGTTCTAATTACACCCTACAACTCATTGCTGGTCCGTCCCTAAGCATGCACACTTAGAGCTATAATGTGGTACTTATGAACCTAAGGCCGTAGGAGGGACTACAGAGTGACTTAGGTGTCCTAGAACGATCCCACCTTAGTTCCTAAACCATTAGCTAGATTTAAAGCTAAGACCTAGGGCTCCTAGGGTCAACTAAACTTATCCAAACTCCTATTAGCTGGATTTAAAGCTAAAAGGGACTCGATCTAGGCTAGTCCTAACTTATGCACTGTCATTTCAAGGACACTAAAGCAGATTGGTATTTAATAGGGGCAGTCTTACATGTTTTAAGCAAAGCGTTATGAATATGATGTCCCATTAGAAGTTTGTTTTATGCCATTAGAAGTATCCAAGCATCAACATGCAGCATTAATTGAGCGTGTATTCATTATAGGGCATGTTTCATACTCACATAGACATGAATAGAATCAACCCACTTTATATTATCCATAATCACACATATAGACATGCATAATCTAAGGATTAGAAGTGTTCTATAGCAAATCATTACATTAAACACATAGACATGAAATGATATAAAGCTTCTCAAATAAAAACAAAGTACATATATATATAGATATATTTAAGCCAATAAAATCCCATAACAAAGAGTATGTAAACCAATCTATTACACAAGTTTAGGCACCCTAAATCGTCTACTCAAGCATGAAGTAAGAATGAAAGAGGCTAGAGAAATTTCCCCTTCCATCCTTATTTATCTCTTTAAAATCTTGAGTGACCTTTGCCAATTGATGTTACAATCTTCCAAAATCAACTTTATTTCAAGTGGGTGTATGTGTTAGTGTGTGAATTCGAGGTGGGTGAAAGTAGGGTTTTGTGTGTGAGAAGTGGGTGTGTGAATGGGAGGTGAAAAAGCGATCAAAATCTACTAAAAATAGGCTAGAAAAGGGCTTAACTAGTGCAGCATACACATCCAGCTAGGGGCCATGGTTTGTCAACAGGCTTAGCCTTGAGGTCGACCGACCAGGTCAAAAGCTGGCCAATTTTCTCGCTTGCGTCTGGTTCACTCTAGTTGCTCTTTTCTTTGCCTAGTTGCCTCCAAACACTTCTTTTATGCTTCTCCCACGTGCCAAACACCTCAAGCTTGACTCCAATATCTATTCCCTATCAATTCAAGTCTCGAGCTTTTGACCTAACTTCACCAAACACGAGAAATATGCTTGCATTAGTGTAGCATTTGTGTTTAAACTCAACTATGTACATTTACTTACGCTTAAGCCTAACTCTAATATATGTACTATACTAATGCATCTTTTAAAGCTGAAAGCACCTCTTAAATATGGACAATTAACAACACAAGCACACACAAAAACGCAACACATCAACACCCTAAACCTTCTCCTTGCTTGTCCCCAAGGAAGCCTATTCTTAAGTCTATTTCTAGGTTGATACAAGGATTTACTCTTTATCAAGGTTAGCGTAAAAACATGAAGGGGAAATTCCTATTGTGGAGAGATCCCTAAGCCTCTTTGGATCCTCCCTTTACTCATAAGGGGCCTCGCTCCTCATAGGAATTTTTCAAGTAGCCAAACCACCACAAACCTCGGATTCTAACTCACGCACACAGGATGTTGATATTTTGTGCCTCCTTGACTAACATGGCCTTCCCAACATTCACAAAGCTTCAAAGACAAGATAAGAGAATATACAAATATAATGGCTTATAAAAGCCTTATTCATATATATACAAAGAGGATAGCTTGTACTAAGTTGACATTGTGTCACTTATGCACTTATTCACCAAAATCTTTGGTGCCTTTGGCTTTTTCTCTTTTTCCAATTTTTCATCCTTTTGATCTTTTTGCACCATTTTTTCCTTTTTCAATTTGTTTTTGGATTTTTCATACTTTGCATTGCATTTACACAAAAAGAAAGGAAAAAGAAAGGCTAAGGCATATCAAAAAGAGCCAAACAAGGAAGAGGCATTTACATCTACAACCCTTTTCAATCACTTTTTCCTACCAAGCTATAAGGTAGCTACAAGGGACATTCTTAAAAGTCCTCACACCCCACAACTTTCAAGGGCTTCCCTTCCAAGGCTTAGTTTTCAATCCGCTCTATTCACTTCCCCACAATGCTATTCATATTCACAAATCAATTGAGTCAATCACAATAGCCAACAAAATGATCAACCAATAAATAAAATACTCTACTTGCATTAAAATTTGAAAATTTTTTGTGATTTTTGACCAAATACTAGATTATGCAATCTACCCTAAGAAAACACAAAATAATAAGACTACTACTGATGTCTTCTTACGAGTGCAAGTTTTAAAAGACCCGCAAGCGTACGGATCATGCAATACAGTGTTTACGAGTGCGGGTGTCGAACCACAGGGAGGCATGAATATCGTGAATGTATCCTATGCTTGGTGTCCTAAAAGAGCCAAAAAGAAAGATCTAAACTAAGTGTACTTTTTCTTGTGAAGGTTTGGATTGTCGGGAGCTCTAAGTAAATGAAAAAAAACTAAACTATGAATAAAAACAAAAGGGACGCAGGTTGATTGAGAAGAAACTAACAATTGGAAAGGGATTAGGGTGACTTGGACTTATGAATGGGTAACTCCATACTCAAATGCTATGGGATTAAGGGATGATGGCTAACTATCAAAAGTGCTCTTAACTAGGTTGTTAGTTAGTGTCCTGATTTCCCCCTAGGACTCGGTGCGGGTCCGTCCCTAGGCGACGTCTCCTAGAGCTACGGCGTGGTCCTCATGACCTAGGGCCTCAAGAGTGACTAACTAACTTCCTATGTGGCTTAGAATGAACCTACCTTAGTACCTAAACTGTTGGCTGGGTTTAAAGCCAAGACCTAGTGTTGCTAAGGTCGACTAAATCTATCTTGAGACCTATTGGCTGGATTTAACGCCAAAGGAAACTCGACCTAGATTAGCCCTAAATTATACTCCGTCATTCTAAGATCACTACAGCAGGATTTGACTAACATTCATACACATGTGATATTGAAATTATGCTTGTTACTAGGCATGCAAATACGCATATAGACATGAATAAAAGCACTACCCACTTCATAACATCCATGTATAAACACATAGACATGAGTACAGCATGGATTAGATGTGTTTAGTAACAAACAAACTTCAATTAATATATATGTACTCATCTAGGTATTTTATCAAACACATAGACATGAATGAAAGAACACCCAATTAAACAAAACAAATCAAAACATATATATATATATATATATATATATATATTCAGCCATCATACCCCATATCATAAGAGTATAAAATTAACCCATTACATAAGTTTTATCACCCTATACAAGCCTACTCAGACATAATAGAAAATAGAATGAAAGAGATATAACGAAACTCCCCTTTTATCCTAGCGATTTTAGAACACAGCTTGTAAACAATCTCGATTCCAAAGCGTTTGAATCCTCCAACGAAACTTGGTTCTTCGTGAAAAGTATGTGAAAAGGGTGTGTGAGGCGGCTAAGGAATAGGGTTAAGTGTGTGTGAGAATAGGTGTGAACTGTGTGTAAAAACTCCCTTTTTCTGCTCCGCATCGGGCTTTATTTATAGATTCGCGCCGGTCGACCGGCCTCTGGAGTACTCGACCGACTTTCTTCAAGGGCTCTCTGGAGTGGCCGGTCGACCGGCTCTTGAAGGGGGGTCGTCCGGCTTTTCAACGAAGCTCTCTGGAGTGGCCGGTCGACCTAGTGGCCGACCGGCTATTCTTCCTTAGCGTCCGCTGACTTCCTTCATCCAATTTTTCATCATTTCGCCTTTAGTCTTCTCCTTAGACCCGTGCATGTCCTATCTTCATCACCTTTCATTGTTCAATCTTTATTTTAACCCAAAATCACCTGAATCATTGAAAATAAGCTATTAGTGTAGCATTTTATCTCTTAAACTCAATATGCACATTTATTCACACTTAAGCCTATTCCTATCAAAAGTACTACACTAATGCATCATTATAAGCATTCAATACCTCTAAAGTATAAGTAAATGGCGATGCAAACACACACCAAATCACAACTCATCAACACCCCCAAACCTTCTCCTTGCTTGTCCTCAAGCAAGCCTAATCTAAAATTTTATTTCTAAAGCTGATACAATGGATTGCCTGAAGGACTGACTCGCTATCAGCATTAGTTTGAGAAACACGAAAGGGCATTCCTATTGTGAAGAGATCCCTAAGCCTCTTTGAATCTTCCCTCTACTCATAAGGGGTCTCGTTCCTCATAGGAATTTCCCAAGTAGCCAATCCACCACAAGCCTAGGATTCTAACTCACGCACTCGGGCTGTTGATATTTCGTGCTCCCTCACTAACATGGTCTCCCTGACATGCATCAAGCCTCAAGGATAACAAGAGAGAATATACAAACACAATGGCTTAAAAAGCCTTATTGACGTGTTTACAAAGATGATAACTTGTGCTAAGTTGACATTGTGTCACTTATGCACTTATTCACCAACTTTTAGGTGCCTTTGGCTTTTCTTCATTCATAGATTTTTTGCACCTTTTTGCCTCTCTTTTTTTTTTTTTTTATATGCTTTGTATTGTATTCTCAAAACGAAAGAAAAAGAAAAGCTTAGGCATATCAACAAGAACCAATCAAAGATGGGGCACTCACATCAATAACCTTTTTTTAACACTCTTTCCTACCAAGCTATGGGGTGGCTACAAGAGTCATTCTTTTAAGGTTCTCACTCCCCACAATTTTGAAGGGCATATCCTCCAAGACTTAGATTTCAAACCACTTTATTCATTCCCCCACAATGCTTCTTATCTTCATAAATCAATAGAGTCAATCACAAAAGCCAACACAATGATCAACAAAGAAATAAATGACTCTATATGCATAAAAATTTTTCAATTTTCACCATTTTTATGCATGATGCAATCTACCCTAAGCAAGGTATAACAAGAAAACTAAACTCCCACACCCCCAAACCTAAACTTTGCTTGTCCTCAAGCAAATAGAACGAAGCACAACAAAAACAAGCAAGTTATCATTACAAAACAAGTAAAGGTGGTGGGGATAGGGTGCAAACGGGGAACAAGTGGAGAAAGGATAGATACAACCTTGCGTTTTCTTCAAAGCTTTCCATGCCAACGTCATCTCACCATACTGCTAACCTGTGACTCACAATTCATAAATACTCACAAAGAAAACAAGATTAGCATTGCCTATGCATACTCGCATTGGCATGTGCAATAAGAAGCAGTGGTGTATCTTACGGGACAAAGGATTGGGATTCAACACTTTATGTTGGGTGCAAGAAAGATAAAAGAAAGAAAATAAAAAGAAACAAAAGTCAAACAAATGCAAGACTATAAAATTGAACCTAGGTTGCCTTCTAGTAGCGCTAACCACCAAGCCGTCAGCCAGGCAAATACTAGCTCATCTTCAACTTCCATCTGCGAGATCCTGAAGCTCTAAAACCTCCACACGAGCCATGCTCGGATTATAAGCGTGCTTCAGGCGTTGCCCATTTACTGTCAACTCTCGGCCATCTTTTAAGTCTTCGATCTTGACTACTCCAGAAGGATAGGCAATCATCACCTCATATGGACCATCCCATCTCGTCTTAAGCTTACCTGGAAAAAGCTTCAGTCATGAGTTAAACAACCAAACTTTATCAAGAGGAGAGAATGATTTCTTAATAACGTGTTTATCATGGATTCTCTTCATCCTATCCTTATAAAGTTTAGCGTTCTCATATGTCTCGAATCTAAGTTCTTCCAGTTCTGCTAGGTCTAGCCTCCTTTTCTCACCCGCTCTTGCCTAGTCAAAATTTAGGGCTTTGATTGCCCCAATACGCTCTATGTTCAAGTTCAACCAGCAAGTGACAAGCTTTACCAAATACCAATCTATATGGAGACATACCAATAGGAGTCTTAAAGGCGGTACGGTAGGCCCACAAAGCATCATTTAATCTAATAGACCAATCTTTTCTATCAGGCCTAACCGTTTTCTCTAGAATGTGTTTGATCTCTCTATTGGACACCTCTACTTGTCCACTAGTCTGCGGGTGATAAGGAGTGGCTACTTTATGGGTGACTGAATATTTCCTCAACAAGGCCTCTAAAGTCCTAAGGCGAAAATGCAAACCCCCATCACTAATTAAGATTCTAGGGACTCCAAATCTAGAGAAAATGTTCTCTTTAATAAACTTAACCACTACCCTATGGTCATTAGTGCGTGTAGGAATAGCCTCAACCCATTTGGATACATAATCAACGGCCACTAAAATGTATTGACACCCAAAGGAAGGTGGAAATGGACCCATGAAGTCTATACCCCAAACATCGAACAACTCACAAGGAAGAATAGGGGATAAAGGCATCATGTTTCTCCTAGAGATGGACCCGGATTGTTGACATCTAAAACACTTTTTGCAATATTCCTGGGCATCCCTAAAGAGAGTAGGCCAAAATAATCCACTTTGCAAGACCTTCGCAGCAGTCTTCTTCCCACTAAAATGACCCCCACACCCCTCATCATGACACATGCTTAGCACGCTCTCAAACTCCTCCTCAGGCACACACCGGCGAATCATTTGATCCGCACACACTTTAAAAAGATAGGGGTCCTCCCAAAAGAAATGCCTAACTTGTGCTAGGAACCTATCTTTTTCTCTTTTCTCCCAATGAGACGAAAAATGCCTTGTGGCAAGATAATTAACTATATGAACGAACCAAGGTGTGTGATGAGAAATAGCAAATAATTGCTCATCAGGGAATGAATCATGAAAAGGAGATGGATCACTAGAAGACTCGCTAACAAGACGGGAAAGATGATCCGCAACTAAATTCTCTCTACCCTTCTTATCCCAAATTTCTAAGTCAAACTCTTGAAGGAGGAGCATCCACCTAATCAAGCGGGGCTTAGATTCTTTCTTAGATAGCAAATACTTCAATGCCGCATGATTGGTGTAGACAATTACTCTGGATCCTAGGATGTATGACCTAAACTTGTCGAGAGAGAAGACTATCGCTAGAAGCTCTTTTTCCGTAGTAGTGTAATTCTTTTGTGCTTTATCAAAAGTCTTGCTAGCATAGTATACAACATGGGGAAACTTATCCTTCCTTTGAACTAAAACAGCTCCTATTGCATAATCGGATGCATCACACATAACCTCAAATGGGAGACTGTAGTCAGGTGGTTGGATAATCGGGGATGTTGATAATAAGGATTTAAGCCTATTAAAAGCTCTAACACATTCATCGTCAAAGTCAAAAGGAACATCTTGTGCTAGGAGCCTAGACAAAGGACGTGCAACGTGACTAAAATCCTTAATGAATCTACGGTAGAATCCTGCATGTCCTAGAAAAGATCTAACATCCTTGACACACTTAGGGACAAGCAACTTGTCAATTAATTCAACCTTAGCTGTGTCGTCTTGAATTCCATTAGATGAGACAACATGACCCAGCACTATCCCTCGTTGCACCATGAAGTGGGATTTCTCCCAACTTAACACTAAATTCTTCTCCACACATCGGTCTAAGACTAAAGAGAGATGATTCAAGCACTCATCAAAGCTATCTCCAAAGACTAAGAAATCATCCGTAAAAATCTCTAAGTGTCTCTCAATCATATCACTAAAAATGGCCATCATGCATCTCTAAAAAGTCGCTGGGGCATTACAAAGACCGATGGGCATTCTCCTATCAGCAAAAGTGCCATAGGGACAAGTAAAGGTGGTCTTTTCCTGGTCCTTAGGAAACACAGGGATCTGGTTATATCCCGAATAGCCATCTAGAAAACAATAGTAGCTGTGCCCAGCTACTCTATCTAAAATCTGGTCTAGAAAAGGCAATGGGAAATGATCCTTCCTAGTTTTGGAGTTGAGCTTCCTATAATCAATACAGACTCTCCATCCCGTAAGAGTACGTGTAGGGATAAGCTCTCCTCTCTCATTCTCAACAACTGTGATCCTGGACTTCTTAGGGACAACTTGGACTAGGCTAACCCACTCACTATCGGAGATCGGATAAATAATGCCTGCATCCAAAAGCTTAATGATCTCCTTCTTAACTACTTCGCTCATGTGTGGGTTTAGCCTCCTTTGCATCTCCCTAGAAGGAATGGCTCCATCTTCAAGGTGAATACGATGCATACAAATAGAGGGGTCTATACCTTGTAAATCATCAATCTTCCACCCTATTGCCTTCCTATGTTTCCTAAGGACCTCTAAGAGACGCTTCTCATTCTCACTAGAAAGATCAGAAGCTATGATAACCGGAAGAGTCTCACTAGAGCCTAGGAATGCATACTTCAGATGATCCGGAAGGGGTTTGAGCTCTAAAGAAAGGCTGGGCTCAACCAAGGGGGACTTAACCTCAGCATCATCAATGCGTTCATCACTAGAAATGGGAGTAGAAGAATTAACCTTGAGTGACTTATTAATCAAACAGCTCTCAATTAAGGAAGTAGAAGCTATACATTTCTTCTCTAAGGTCTCCAAATCAAAATTTGACATCACTTCTTCAAATTTCCTCAAATCATCTCAATAAGTCATAGTCATTTCTATGAAATCCTCAATGCAAGAATCACTCACATCTACTTTAAAGCACTCTTCTCCATCCTCCTCTCCTATACTAGCTCTATTCACCACCTCTGCAACCTTCATAGTGGATTTCAAATTCCCAAATTTCATCTCTAATATCCCCGACCTACAATGGATAATGGCATCTGCGGTGGCAAGGAAGGGGCGACCTAGAAGAATGGGTGTAGAATGTCTAGAGTCGTGTCCTGAATCCATATCTAACACTATAAAGTCAACAGGGTACACGAACTCACCTACTTGAACCATAACGTCCTCTATCACCCCCTTAGGTCTACTCTCAGATCTATCAGCTAGCTGAAGAGTAACATACGTGGGAGACAACTCATCTAGGCCTAACTGCTGATAGATAGAATAGGGAATAAGATTCACACTAGATCCTAAATCTAACAAGACATGATCAATTTGCATTTCACGGATCCTACAAGGAATGGTAAAAGCTCTGGGGTCACTCCTCTTGGGCGGAAGGCCCGAAGTACAAATACTACTCACCTTCTCCGTAAGCCTCACCTTCTTAGGAATGGTCGATGATCTACGTTTCCTTGTACAAAGATCCTTAAAGAACTTAGAGTAAGATGGGATGGAAATGATCGCATCTATCAAAGAAAGATTGACCTTAAGATCTTTGAGATGCTCTAAAATCTTGAAGAACCTAGAATCCTCACTAGATGTAGGTCTCTCTAAAGTGGATTGAAAAGGAACTCTAGGCTCTATATCTCTAGATGCATGGGAGTTATCCATAGGTTCTTTTCCCTCTCTATGTGGTCGGGAAGTACTAATCTCTCCCTGATCTCTAACGGTCTCATTTCTCTCAACAGGACTCTCTCTAGAATTTCCCCCAACAACGTTACCATGTTGTGCTCTAGACTCGAAAGGACCACTAGGTGCAGACACTACAGAGTCAATTCCTACCCTATTATCCACTACCCGACCGCTCCTAAGAGTGGTGACAGCTTTAGCTTGAGCCTGAGAAGGGTAAGTGGTGTTAGTGGAGGAACAAGATTGGACTCTAGGGTTTACTTCCAGCTGAGAAGGCAATTTCCCGTGGTCTCTAGTGCTCAATTGAATAGCAATCTGTCCTAACTGTGCCTCAAACCTGGCCATTTGCTACCTATTTTCTGCCAATTCCTGTTGTTGATTCTGAATAAATTGCATTATCTTCATCATGTCATTACTAGGAGGCTGGCTACTAGAGGGAGCAGGTAAAGCTTGAGGTTGAGGAGCACTAGTGAGACGGGGTTGATTGACTTGATAAAAACCCGGGGGATATTACGGACGGGGTCGCTGCTGAGGTGGAACTTGAGGATGTGAACTAGACTCATGCTGTCCTTATCTCCAGGAAAATTTTGGATTGTCCCTCCAACCTGGATTGTACGTGTTTGAGTATGGATTATACTCACGAGAATAACTTTGTGTGGCACACACTTGCTCTTTCATGAATACAGGAAATTGGGATGCTAAAGGGCAAGCTAGGGTCTCATGAGATGACTCGGAGCATAATGCACAAACTTCAACAACTAAGGGGGTGGAGGAAGCACTTGAAGAACTAGTCCTAGGACTCTGAGCTGAAATGGACAAAGAGATGAATTGATCTAGTTTATTTGTTAACGCCTCGACCTTAGAGGGTAAGTCTGAAGAAATTCCAACCTCACTAACACTTCTCTTGTTACCCCCTCGACTAGATCTTTCCATTGCAAAATTTTGAAATGAATTCTCAGCCATCATTTCTATTTTCTCCCATGCCTCAGTTGGTCTTAAAAGATAGAAACCACCACCGGAGGTGGCATTGACCATCATCCTATTTTGTTCGTTTAAACCTCGAAAGAAGTATTGCATTAGGTCATGATTGCCGTACCCATGGTGTGGACATTGTCTAAGAAGATCTTTAAACCTCTCCCAAGCTTCATGAAAAGATTCTAAGTCATGCTGGGAAAAAGTCATGATGGCAGTCCTAAGTTCGGCTGTCTTGGCCATGGGATAAAATTTCTGGAAGAATTTAGATTGAAGCTCAGCCCATGTAGTAATGCACCCATTAGGTAAGGAGTGCAACCAAGTCCTAGCCTTATCCTTAAGAGAGAAGGGAAACAATCTTAGACGTATAACCTCTTGGGAGACATTGGGAACATGGAGAGTGGAACTCATTTCAACAAAATCAGTAATGTGATCAAGAGGACTCTCATTGCTTCTCCCGTAAAAGGAAGGAAGCATAGCCAACATATTAGGCTTAATCTCGAAGTTCATACCCCCCAAACCTGGAATTTGAATAGCCGAATTAGGCTCAAATGTTTCGGGGAGAAAGAATTGCCTAAGAGTGGGTTCCTCATCTAAAGGTGGACCTGGTCTACGGGGTTCCTGTCTAAAATGAGCTTGGGCTTGATGCCCAATGTGCTCATGAGGTGGAATAGGATTCATTGGGGGATTGGGTGGATTATGAGGATGATTGGGATCGACCATCTCCTCAGGAAGATCTCCTAAATTCCTGAAACGTCTAGTGATTCTTTCAGGTTCGGGATTAAGAGGAATTAGGGGATTCTTAAGGGATCTCCTACCAAGCATGCACAAACTATCCTAACTCCGGCCACTTCAACCCCCAAACACTTCAGTATTCCTAAACTACAACAAATAATCCACAATCCTAAAAAGTCTACTAAAAGAAAGTAAAGTCAAAAGCTGAATTAAACTAACAAAGAGAACTAAAACAAGATAATATAAGCAGTAAACGAAATAAGTAAAAACTAAACAAACTATAAAGAAAAAGCAAGAAAAACAACTATCAAAACACACAAGCACCGAATGCAAATCACCGTGCCTC
The DNA here is from genome assembly GCA_028554755.1 of Cordia subcordata. Lineage (NCBI taxonomy): Eukaryota > Viridiplantae > Streptophyta > Magnoliopsida > Boraginales > Cordiaceae > Cordia > Cordia subcordata. The sequence goes on from JAPTOF010000008.1 coordinate 15,356,799, forward strand.
CCCGGCAACGGCGCCAAAAACTTGATGTCTTCTTACGAGTGCAAGTTTTAAAAGACCCGCAAGCGTACGGATCGTGCAATACAATGTTTACGAGTGCGGGTGTCGAACCACAGGGAGGCGTGAATATCGTGAATGTATCCTATGCTTGGTGTCCTAAAAGAGCTAAAAAGAAAGATCTAAACTAAGTGTACTTTTTCTTGTGAAGGTTTGGATTGTCGGGAGCTCTAAGTAAATGAAAAAAAACTAAACTATGAATAAAAACAAAAGGGATGCAGGTTGATTGAGAAGAAACTAACAATTGGAAAGGGATTAGGGTGACTTGAACTTATGAATGGGTAACTCCATACTCAAATGCTATGGGATTAAGGGATGATGGCTAACTATCAAAAGTGCTCTTAACTAGGTTGTTAGTTAGTGTCCTGATATCCCCCTAGGACTCGGTGCGGGTCCGTCCCTAGGCGACGTCTCCTAGAGCTACGGCGTGGTCCTCATGACCTAGGGCCTTAAGAGGGACAAACTAACTTCCTAGGTGGCTTAGAATGAGCCTACCCTAGTACCTAAACCGTTGGCTGGGTTTAAAGCCAAGACCTAGTGTTGCTAAGGTCGACTAAATCTATCCTGAGACCTATTGGTTGGATTTAAAGCCAAAGGAAACTCGACCTAGATTAGCCCTAAATTATACTCCGTCATTCTAAGATCACTATAGCAGGATTTGACTAACATTCATACACATGTGATATTGAAATTATGCTTGTTACTAGGCATGCAAATACGCATATAGACATGAATAAAAGCACTACCCACTTCATAACATCCATGTATAAACACATAGACATGAGTACAGCATGGATTAGATGTGTTTAGTAACAAACAAACTTCAATTAATATATATGTACTCATCTAGGTATTTTATCAAACACATAGACATGAATGAAAGAACACCCAATTAAACAAAACAAATCAAAACATATATATATATATATATTCAGCCATCATATCCCATATCATAAGAGTATAAAATTAACCCATTACATAAGTTTTATCACCCTATACAAGCCTACTCAGACATAATAGAAAATAGAATGAAAGAGATATAACGAAACTCCCCTTTCATCCTAGCGATTTTAGAACACAGCTTGTAAACAATCTCGATTCCAAAGCGTTTGAATCCTCCAACAAAACTTGGTTCTTTGTGAAAAGTATGTGAAAAGGGTGTGTGAGGCGGCTAGGGAATAGGGTTAAGTGTGTGTGAGAATAGGTGTGAAGTGTGTGTAAAAACTCCCCTTTTCTGCTCCGTATTGGCTTTATTTATAGATTTGCGCATAGCCGGTCGACCGGCCTCTGGAGTACTCGACCGGCTTTCTTCAAGGGCTCTCTGGAGTGGCCGGTCGACCTAGTCAGTCGACCGGCTCTTGAAGGGGGGTCGTCCAGCTTTTCAACGAAGCTCTCTGGAGTGGCCGGTCGACCTAGTCGGTCGACCGGCTATTCTTCCTTAGCATCCGGCTGACTTCCTTCATCCAATTTTTCGTCATTTCGGCCTTTAGTCTTCTCCCTTAGACCCGTGCATGTCCTATCTTCATCACCTTTCATTGTTCAATCTTTATCTTAACCCAAAATCACCTGAATCATTGAAAATAAGCTATTAGTGTAGCATTTTATCTCTTAAACTCAATATGCACATTTATTCACACTTAAGCCTATTCCTATCAAAAGTACTACACTAATGCATCAATATAAGCATTCAACACCTCTAAAGTATAAGTAAATGGCGATGCAAACACACACCAAATCACAACTCATCAACTACAATAATGCAACCTACTCTAAGAAAACATAAAACAATAAGACCAAACCCCCTACACACCTAAACCTAAACTTTGCTTGACCTCAAGCAAAAAGAGTAAAGCACATAAATAAACAAATTGACACCATTAAGCAAGTAAAGGTGATGGGGATAGGGTAAAATCATGGGAAACAAGTGGAAAAAGGATAGATACAACCTTGCATTGTCTTCAAAGCTCTCTATGCCAATGATAAATCATTATACTACTAACCTTGTGACTCACAATTCACAAACACTCACAAAGAAAACAAGGTTAATGGCATTGCCTATGTAAGCTTGCATTGGCATGTGCAATAAGCAACAGTATATCTTATGGGACAAGGGATTAGGATTCAATACTTTAGTGTGGGTAATAGAAAAGAAAGAAAACAAGAAGGAAAGAAAATGAAACAATTTCAAAATTGCAAAATTGAACCTAGGTTGCCTCCTAGTAACGCTAAGCACCATGTTATCAGCCAGGCGATTATCTTTTCTTCTTCAACTAAAGCATTAAAACCTCTACACGAGCCATGCTCGGATCATATGTATGCTTCATGCATTGTTCGTTCACTGTTATCTCTCAGCCATCCTTCAAATCCTTGATCTTGATTGCTCTGGAAGGGTAGGTAATCAAAACTTTATATGGACCATCCATTCTTGACTGGAGCTTACCTAGAAAGAGCTTCAAACGTGAGTTGAATAACCAAACTTTATCGGAGATAGAGAATGATTTCTTAAGAATTTGTTTATCATGTAGTCTCTTCATCCTATCCTTACAAAGCTTGGTATTCTCATACGTCTCAAATCTAAGCTCCTCTAATTCCGCTAGGTCCAGCTTCCTTTTCTCACCTACTCTTTCAAATCAAAATTTATGGCCTTGATGGCCCAATAAGCCCTATGTTTAAGTTCTACTGGCAAGTGACAAGCTTTCCCATAAACCAACCTATATGGACACATACCAATAAGGGTCTTAAAAGCGGTAGGATAGGCCCACAAAGCATAATTCAACTTAATTGACTAATCTCTCCTATTGGGCCTAACAGTCTTCTCTAAAATGTGCTTGATCTCCCTATTGGACACCTCTACTTGTCCACTAGCTTGCGGGTGATAAGGAGTAGCAACCTTATAGGTAACCAAATATCTCCTCAACAAGGCCTTTAAAGTCCTACGGTGAAAATACAATCCCTCATCACTAATCAAGACCTAGGGACTCTAAATCTAGAGAAAATGTTCTCTTTAATAAAGTTAACCACTACTCTATGGTCATTAGTGTGCGTGGCAATAGCCTCAACCTATTTGGACATATAGTCAACGGCCACTAAAATGTATTGTTACCTAAAGAAATATGGAAATGGACCTCTGAAATCTATACCCCAAACATTAAGTAACTTACATGGAAGAATAGGGGATAAAGGCATCATGTTTCTCCTAGATATAGACCCAAATTAGTGACATCTAAGACACTTTTTACAGTGCTCATGGGCATCCCTCAAGAGAATGAGCCAAAATGATCCACATTGCAAGACCTTCGTGGTAGTCTTCTTTCAACTAAAATGACCTCCACACCCTTTATCGTGACACATACTCAACATGCTTTCAAACTCGTCCTTAGGTACACACCAGCAAATCACTTGATCTACACAAACCTTAAAAAGACAAGGATCCTCCTAAAAGAAATGTCTAACTTATGCTAAGAACCTATCTCTCTCTTTTCTCCCAATGGGAGGGAAAATGCTCTATGGCAAGATAATTGACAATATGAGCAAACCAATGTATGTGATGAGAGATGGCAAACAATTGCTTATTGGGGAATGAGTGACGAAAAAGAGATGGATCACTAGAAGACTCACTAGTAAGACAGGAAAGGTGATTAGCTACTAAATTTTCACTACCCATTATGTCCTGGATTTCAACTTCAAATTCTTGAAGAAAGAGCATCCACCTAATCAAGCAGGGTTTAGACTCTTTATTGGATAACAAATATCTTAAGGCTGTATGATCGGTATAGCAATCACTTTGGACTCTAGGATGTGCGACCTAAACTTGTCAAGCAAGAAGACACCTGCAATAAGCTCTTTTTCTGTGGTGGTATAGTTTTTTTGGGCTTCGTCAAGAGTCTTAGAAGCATAATAAACAAAATGGGGCAACCTATCTTGCCATTGACCTAAAACAACTCCTATCGCATAATCAGATACATCACACATAACTTCGAGTGGGAGACTGTAATCAAGTGGCTGAATGATCAAGGAAGAAGACAATAAGTATTTAAGCCTATTAAAAGCTCTAACACACTTATCATCAAACTTAAAGGAAACATCTTGTGCTAAGAGCTTGGATAAAGGACGCGCAATATGGCTGCAATCCTTAATGAACCTATGGTAAAATCTTATAGGTCTTAGAAAGGATCTAATGTCCTTAACCCATTTAGGAACAAACAATTTCTCAATCAAGTCTACCTTGGTTGGATCAAGTTGAATACTATTAGATAAAACTACATTACCCAAAACTATTCCTCGTTGCACCATGAAGTGGGACTTCTCCCAACTCAACACTAAATTCTTCTCTTCACAACGATATAAGACTAAAGAGAGGTGACTCAAGCACTCATCAAAGCTATCACCAAATACTGTGAAGTCATCCATAAAAATCTCTAAATGTCTCTGAATTACAAAGATCGAAAGGCATTCTCCTATAGGCAAAAGTGCCATAGGGACAAGTAAAGGTGGTCTTCTCCTAGTCTTTGGGAAACATGGGGATCTGATTATACCGAAATAGCCATCTAGAAAGCAGTAGTAGCTATGCCTAGCTATTCTATCTAAGATCTGGTCCAAAAAAGGCAACGAGAAATGATCCTTTGTAGTTTTGGAGTTAAGTTTCCTATAATCAATATAAACTCTCCTATCCATGGTAGTACGTATAGGGTAAGCTTTCCTTTCTTATTCTCTACAACTGTAATCCCGGACTTTTAAGGACAGCTTGGATTGGGCTTACCTACTTACTATCGAAGATCAAATAGATAATACTCGTATCTAAAAGATTAATGATCTCTTTCTTAACTACTTCGCTCATGTATGGGTTTAGCCTCCTTTGTATCTCCCTAGAAGGAACCGTTCCATCCTCAAGGTGAATTCGATGCATGCAAACTGAAAGGTCGATTCCTCTTAAGTCATCACGACCATTTAGCCTTCCTATGTTTCCTAAGGACTTCTATTAGACGCTTCTCATGCTCACTAGAAAGATTGGAAGCTATGATAACTTGACGGGTCTTACTAGGGCCTAGAAAAGCATACTTCAAATGATCGGGAAGGGGTTTGAGCTCTAAAGATGAGCTAGGCTTAACTAAGAGGACATAACCTCAATATCATCAACGAGGACATCACTAGAATCAAGAGTAAAGGGAATAACCTCACTAGGCATGGGCCTATCTAAAGTGGATAGATGAGAAACTTTAGGTGCATTGCCTCTAGACACATGGGAATCATGAATGGGCACTTTTCCCTCCTGACGTAGGCAAGAAGTACTACTCTCTCCATGGTCTCTAATAGGCTCAATTCTTTCAACAGGACCCTTTCTAGAATCCCCCTTAACAAGGCTACTATGTTGGCGCTATAGACTCGGAAGGACCACTAGGTCCAAGCACTGCAAAGTCAACTCCTACCCTATTATCCACTACCCCACAAGTGGTGACAGCCTTGGTCTAGGCCTGAGAGGGATAAATGGTATCGATGGAGGAGTAGCACTGAACTCTAGGGTTCATCTCTGGCTAAGAAGGAAATTTCTCGGGGTCTCTATTGCTCAGCTGACTGACCAACTGCCCTACCTAAATTATGGAGGAAATTCTATACTAGCGTGCTCTAAAAGACACCTAAAAAAGGGAACCTAAGCTAACATGTTTTTGTACTTTCAAATTTTTAAGAGCTAAAGGGAAAAGTAAAAAGACTACATTATAATTGCAATAAGGGAAAGAGGCAAGAACTAAGTTAACCTAGGGGATTAAAAGAAGGAGAAGGTGATAGGGTGACCTGCATTTGCGAATGGGTGACTTTATGCCTCTTTACTATGGGATTTAGAGATTAGTTTCTAAATATGGCTTCTAATACTAAACAACTAACTAGTATCCTAATTACACTCTAGGACTCAGTATGGGTCAGCCCCTAAATGTGCACACTTAGAGTTGCAATGTGGTCCATATGTACCTAAGGCCATAGGAGGGACTAGGGAGTTATTTAGGTGTCCTAGAACAATCCCACCCTAGTTCTTAAACCATTAGCTAGATTTAAAGCTAAGTCCTATGGTTTCTAGGGTCGACTAAACCTATTTGAACTCCTATTAGCTGGATTTAAAGATAAAAGGGACTCAATCTAGGCTAGTCTTAACTTATGCATCGTCATTCTAGGGACACTAAAGTGGATTAGTATTTAATAGGCACAATCCTACAAGTTCTAAGGCAAAGCATTGAGAATATGATGTTCTATTCATGGTACAAACACACACAAGTTTATTTTACCCTAGTAGAAGCATTCAAGCATCAACATATGGCATTAATTGATCATGTATTCACTATAGGGCATGTTTCATACTCACATGGATATGAATAGAATCAACTAACTTCATCTTATCCATAATCACACACATAGACATGCATAATCTAAGGATTAGAAGTGTTCAATATACATACAACTCATTCAAGCATTACATCAAACACATGGACATGAAATGATATAAAGCTTCTCAAAATAAGAACAAAGCATGTATATATATATATATATATATAAAGCCAATAAAATCCCATAATAAAGAGTATGTAAATCAACCATTATACAAGTTTAGGCACCCTAAATCATTTACTCAAGAATGAAGTAAGTAAGAATGAAAGAGGTTATAGAAATCTCCCCTTCCATCCTTGTTTATCTCTTTACAGTCTTGAGTAATCTTCACCAATTGATGTTACAATCCTCCAAAATCAACTTAATTTCAAGTGGGTGTATGTGTTAGTGTATGAATTAGAGATGGGTGCAAGTAGGCTTTGAGTGTGAGAAGTGGGTATGTGAATGGAAGGTGAAAAAGGGATCAAAATCTACAAAAAATGGGCTAGAAAGGGCTTAAATAGTGCAGCGTACGCGTCCAGCCGGGGGTACCTTGAGGTCAACTGGCCCAAAATCGGTTGCTCTTTATTTTGGCTGGTCCCCAAGGCTAGTTGATTGGCCCTGGGAGAGGAGGTCAATCAGCTAGGTCAGAAGCTGGCCAATTTTCTCGCTTTACGTCTGTTTCGCTCTAGTTGCTCTTTTCTTCGCTCGGTTGCCTCCAAACACTTCATTTTTTCTTTTTCCAGTGTCCCGAACATCTTGAGATTGACTTCAATATCAATTCTCTATCAATTCAAGTCTTGAGCTTTTGACCTAACTTTACCAAACACGACAAATATGCATGCTGGTGTAACATTTGTCTTTAAACTCAACTATGTACATTTGCTTACGCTTTAGCCTAACTCTAACATATGTGCTACACTAATACATCTCTTAAAACATCTCTTTAACATAGGCAATTAACAACACAAAAACACACAAAAGTACAACACATCAATCTTTAACTCCAAGAGACTTGTCATCTAAAACTCTGAAATTGATGTATTGTTCTCCCCAACGGATGACTTTAAACCCTTACTAGCTAAAGTCTCTTCAAATTCATCCAAACATTCATTACTAGTAGGCGTCATCTCTCCATCATGCATTTCACATAGGGTTGGCACAAATGAGAGGGACAAATAGGACTCAAGGGATTTTGAGTCATGCAAACAAGAACACTCAAAGGAACTATGCACGCTAAACTTCTTGGATGTAGACTAGAAATGCAAATGAGTGCTAGTACCATAAGACTCAAGCTCTAAGCGTGTAGGAAATATAGAATGAGAAGAAAGGATAGGCTCATGTGACTTAATGGAGGACGTCAAAAGCTTAGAAGGATAAGGTACTACATCCTCTAAAACATATTCATAGGAATCATTAATAACCATATTATTGTCAAACTCATCCTCATCCTTACTACATGTTGTGAACTCTCCATCGACCTCTCTTTCTAATTCTCTTTACAACATATCATCAAATCTTCCACTAGTCCACTCTTCTCTAAGTCTCTTATATCTTCATCCCGGCCTAAAGGTATCTCAAGACTTCCAATCACAGGTTGCTCACTCTTAATCTTTTTTGCAAAGCACTAATCTCGATAATTGACTTGTCGCTTCAAGCTAACTAGGTGTTCTAAGAGGAGTCAAACATAAAAAATATGGAATAGGGTGGTTATGATTTGCAAATAGGTGATTACGACTTCTTGTTAGGTTGCTTGATAGATTATTCTTGGTTACTCTCATCTAGACCTCTAATTAACCTCCTAATAGTACCCTTAGGACTTAGTGAGAGTTTTTTCCTAGGCACGTCTACCCAAAGCTACAGCGTGGTCTTTATGACCTGGGCATTAGGGCCAGTTAGTTAGAGTTCTAGGTGCTAAATCAATTTAACCCTAGCATCTAAACCATTGGCTAGATTTAAAGCTAAGATCTACTTTGTCTAAGCTTGACTAACCTACCCTAAACTTATTGGCTAAATTTAAAGCCAAAGGTGACTTGACTTAGGCTAATCATTAGTTATGCACCATCGATCGTCATCACTAGCAAAAATTATCAGCATGCACATCTAGGGCATGGCATTTGAGAATATTCTGGTATATTCTACTACTAAGCATATAAACATACTTAGATTACACCAATTTAAGTAATAGCACCAATTTAAGCAATAGAAGCATACCTATTTCATGTAATCTAAGCACATAGACATACTTAGATTACACCAATCTAAGCAATAGAAGCTATTATGCTATAAAGTATGCACATGCACACATAGACATCTATACAAGCATACCCACTTCATGTAATCGCCACACAAACACATATACATGCTAATACAGTAATTTAGAAATGGTTAATAGCCTAATAGACTTCAATATATATATACAAGTTCATTGAGGCACTTCAAAAAACACATAAATATGTATGTAAAATTGCCTTAGAAACCCTAAGCACAAAGCATATATACATAAATTCATCAAGTACCAATAACAATAATGTAATAATCAATCCATAATATAGGAGTAAATTACTCTGCATAGCTTTAATCATACATAGATTAACTTAGGATAAAAGAGAAAATACCTTTTTTTCTATAGCCATGCTTTACAATCCAAGAGCTAATGCCCAAATCCTTGTGTTTAATTCTCTTAAATACTTGATTTCAAGGTGCTTTAGTGTGTAGAAGTGTGTGTGGGAGGTGGGTAAGGGTTAAGATTAGGGTTTGGGAGATAGGTGAGTGAGTTGTGTTAAGGTCTTGTGATTTCTCCCTCTAAATGCCTAAAAATGATTTTATAAAGTTGTCAAAGAGCGTTGTTGGAAGGCCTAACTAATCGACTGGCAAAATACTGTAAGGTGACAAATTCTTCATGTCTTCTCTACCTCTGTCGATCACCCTAACCAATTGACCGGCAAAGGATTGAGGGGGCAACCAACAACTCCTGATTTGTCCGCCAAGTTTGGCTGAATTTGCTATAGTCACTCCCAATTGCTCCGAACTTTGTCCATTTGCCTCCAAACTCATTTTCCCTATTCTTTTCATCCTCAAAACCCTTCTGAAATCTCGAGCATTCCATCATCATCTACATCCATGCTCTAAGTGTTGCATCATTTCTCACCTAAAACACATGAAATAAGTGCTTAGTGTAGTACTTTCTCTATAAGCTCTTTTATGCACTTATATCCTTGTATGCTCAAATATAGTATAAATACAATACTAAGGCTACCTAATAAGCACTAAAACACCTCTAAATAAATATAGCATACGATACAAAACCATATACAAAACCAACACATCACAATCCATGTCTAAAATTGTGAGGCACAAATTGTTAAATATTCAACTAAGCACAAATAGTAAAAGGAAAAGGGTCATACAACATAATATGTGGCAATGAATGCACAATGCACCCCTTTTTTAGACCCCACCCCGAAACATCAAATGAGAATGTGGGTGCAAATATGGGATGAAGCATGCACAAATATGAAAAATCATGCTCGGTTGCTTCTTAATTAACGACCCCATGGCCTTCTTTTCGTGATCAAAGACTAAGAACATACCTTCCCCTTCGGTCAAAGATAGGTCTAGTGTATGCAACATGGGAGAAGTGTTTTCTAACCCTAGATAATGTTCTATACTTGAAGGCACAAACGTGAGCTCCAAAGAGGGAGGCTCAACAGAATAGGGAAAGGGAGTAGGGACGATGCTCTCGCAGAAGGAATCTCAAAAGTACTAAATTCTTCTTCTCCATAAGATATAACATTATCAAGCCTAGGTCACTCGAACTCCTCACTAGGGGTGGATTCAATCTTTATAGGCTTAATCACACTAAGGGAAGGCTCATGTTCATCTAGAAAATGCTTAACCTCATCAATTAATTCCCTAGTGGAGAGGGTGGAATAGGGTATTAATAACGATTCATCAAACACAACTTAAAGACCCATAGATCACAATTTTAAGCTCATCAATTTTGTCTTTAAGTGTCATCTAAAAACTCCAAAATTGATGTCTTATTCTCCCTAATGGATGACGTTATACACAGTATACTGAGGCCCCATCAGCCTATTTTTTTGTTTTATGCCCCATAACTCTGCCTCAGCCAGGCTTAGATAGAATGACGGAGCAAGTACAAATTAGTAGCATAACAAAAATAAAATGCCTTTCTCATTATTAATATGTTTGCTCAAAACAATTGTGACCTCGAGGGAGAAACGATGACTGCATCAAAGATACAGTGCTAGTACATATGAGAATTCTTAATTAGTTAGTTGTAAATAGCCCTGAGGCTATGGAGCAAAGGATTATCCTAGACCTATACTAGTTATTAGCTAAAGTCTCTTCAAATTCATCCACACATTCATTGCTAGTAGGCATCATCTTAGCTTCATGCTTCTTACATAGGGTAGGCATATATGGAGGGAACAAAAGAGGACTCAAAGAATTCCTCATCACGTATACATGAATGCTCATAGGAGGTATGCACACTAGACTCCCTAATGCGGACTCGAAATGCAAATGAGTATTATAAACATGAGACTCAACCTCTAAGTATGTGGAAAGTGTGAGATAAGAAGAAAGGAAAGGTTCACATAACTTAGCAGAGAGTGTTGAAAGCTTAGGAGAATAAGGTATTACTTCCTCTAAAACATTTCCAAGGGGTCATAACCAAAGCATCATCAAGCTCATTCTTATCCTCACTACATGATGTAATCTCTTCATCAACCTCTCTTTCTAATTCTCTCTCCAACGCATCATCTTTTTAACTGTAATAACCTTATCCCTAGGTCTCATCTCTATCCCTTCAACCATGTCTAAAGGTATCTTAACATTCTAAAAAATGAATTGCTCATCTTTAATTGCTCTCCTCAAGCTCTTAACAGGATAATCGATTCATTGCCTCGTGCTTTCTAGTCTCTCTCGGCTAGATTGGAAGAGAAGTTATGATCACTCAAGCAATTGATCTAATTGTTTCGAGAGTATAAACCTAACAAAAAAAGGTTCAACCGAGTGGGAATAGTAAACATCGTAGTTAGCAACACTATAAGCACAACTATCATAGTACTTGAAAAAAAGATGGGTAGGAAAAGATAGTATGAAAGATATACTCTCAACTTAAGGAGGTGGACCAAATGAAGATTCATCTTGACCCTAATATGAAAATGCATTATGTTGTTCCCTATAATCATTATATAAGATATGGATGAATACTTGGGTACATGATTGCTAGGGGTATTTTTGGGTGTTGCACGCAATCGAGAATAAAGGTGGCAGGAAAGGCAAGTATTGGAATTATAAGCACAGCTTTCATATAACAACAAGAATATGCATCCCTATAGTCATGATTTCTAAATGACAGTGCATGAAATGATCCATGACTACAGGGGTCATAGCTAGCACTAATCCAAGATTAGGGATTCATGTAAGGAATGGGACAATAATTATCTTTATGCTCATTACTTCCACAAAAGCCATAAAGATTTAGAGCACATTAAAGTGATAGGGGAGAGGTTACAAGTGACTACATAAAAGTATGAATATCATCCATGTTCAATAAATCACAAGTAATCCTCTTCTTAAAGCACAATATTTTTTTAGATTTTTTTTCTTTTATTAGTCAAAATAAAGAAAACATGAAAGATAAAGCAACACATAACTAGCTAAGACACACAAAATAAAGAAACCAAATGACCATGCCTCCCCACCAATGACGCCAAGAATTTGATCGCCATCTCGCAGTACAAGCCTAAATAGCCTGCAAGCACATAGGTCGCATGTCATATGGTGCGTGGAAGTGCAGGTCGAACCCAGGAGGAGGCTAAACGTGTATGGTATTCTAAGCTATGTGTGTTGTAAAGAGCTATGTGTCGGACCCCTAAACAATAATCTTTTTGGGTTTTTGGGATGAAATGGAGTACGGAAAAAGTAAATATAATCTAGGTGCAAGAAAATAAAAGGTTGTGTATGTGTGACGGGGGAATTAGATAATCTAAGGGAAGTCCACCGTAGGAAATAAGGAATTAGGGTGATTATGACTTGTTAATGGGTGATTACTATGTCCTTGGTTTAAAGGGAATCAAGTGATCTAATTAGAGTCTAACACCAAAAATGGGGCATTAGGGTGATTACAACTTAGTAATGGGTGATTACTACGTTCATACGAGGGTCGCTTGATGGATTGTTTAGGTTGCTATTATCTAAACCTTTAATTTTTTGGGATGAAATGGAGTACGAAAAAAGCAAATCTAATCTAGGTGTAAGAAAATAAAAGGTTGTGTGTATGTGACAAGGGAATCAAGTGATCTAAGGGAAGTCAAATATAGGAAATGAGGAATTAGGGAGATTACGACTTGTTAATGGGTGATTACTATGTCCTTGGTTTAAAGGGAATCAAGCGATCTAATCAGAGTCTAACACTGAAATAGGGCATTAGGGTGATTACAACTTAGTAATGGGTGATTACTGCGTTCTTACGAGGGTTGCTTGATGGATTGTTTAGGTTGCTATTATCTAGACTTTGATTAGATCACTTGATTCCCTTTAAACCAAGGACATACTAATTACTGATTAACAAGATCGGTGTTACACATTTTATTTTCTTGTCTTTAGGCTAGATTTACATTTTTTAGCTTCCTTTAAACCACAAATCCCCCAAAACGTTGTAGGTTAGATCTCAATGCATAGCTCTTTAGGACGCACTTAGCTTAGGACACCACACACGTTTGGCCTCCCTATGGATTCGACCCTGCACTTCACATACTATACTACACAACCCATGCGCTTGCGGGCTATTTAGACTTGTGCACAAAAATAGAAATCATTTAACATCCTTGTTAACGAGGAAACCTAAAGACTTTAGACCTGTGCACCACAACTTGTAACCTTTCCTCTTAAAAGCATAGCCTAGAAATATGCACTTGTTTGCCAGTGGCTCCAGCTTGCCATCCTTCATGTAAGCGTATGCATGGCAACCAAACACCCTGAATCTAGAGTAATTAAGAAGCTTACCAGACCATAACTCAAAAGAAATCTCTAATCCAATAGCTGTAGATGGAGATTGATTCACCATGTAGCATGCCATATTAACCACTTTAGCCCAAAAGTCTTTACTCAAGCCAACATAGGAGCGCACAGTGAGCTCTCTCCAACAAAGTTCTATTTATGTGGTTTGCAACTCAATTCTATTGTTGTGTACCTACACATGTGTGATGTCTCACAATGCCATGTTTCCTACAAAAATCATCAAACTCTTTATTGCAGTATTCCAACCCATTGTCATACTAAGATGGTTTGCAAGTAGGCTTCTCAATCATCGTATTCCATTCAACAAATGTTGGAAATGCCTCATCTTTAGTTTTTAAGAAATAAACCTATACAATTTGCGAGTATGCATCAATAAAATTGACGTAGTACTTGGCATCCTTCTTGGAAAAAACTTTGTTAAGACCCCAAAGATCAAAGTGAATGTGTTGGGAAAATCAAGGACACATACACACACCAAAGCATAGTAGAAAAAACACACATAAAGAACACACAATATTTTAAACGTGATTTGGCCCTTTGCCTACGTTCACGATATCCTTTGGGATAAATTCCACTATTCAATAATAATGAGATTATAACTCAGGTGATAACTTTTTGCATGGAAAGAAAAGTCTAAACCTTCCCCCAATAGAGTCCTTACAATGGTTTTATCCTCAACAAGACTAGAACGAATGTAAGACACTCTCAATGCTTTTAGTCTCTCTCTCTCACCTATACCCCTTCGTGGGGTATGGCCCTAAGGCACACAAAATACAAGCTACAAAATCCTCTATTTATAGGAGAGAAATTTTTGCTCCCCAAGATTTCTCCTCTACTATTTAGGCAGCTTATATTTTGGTAATACAATTAATTGCCTTCCGTAAGTTTCCTAATTTGTATCGGCTTAGACTTTGAGCCATAACCCAACAAATTCCTCCCTTAGCGGAAAGTCTCAAGCCTCTTTGCTGCAACTAGAACCTCTTCACAGTCTTCATGCTAGACTCTCACTTGACAACACATTTCATGGCAACAGCTACCAACACATCTTAATAGGTTTTCGGAGTCAGTACCAATATCCCTTTCCATGCCGTCTAACCTCGACCTGTCAAGGTGGTTTACATCCTTCCTTGACACTAGACATCTCGAACGTTGTCTTTTTTCCAACAGTAGCTCTTTTTATCAATCGCCTAGCCAGGACTTTGATCGTTCAGCTACACGGATTCTCCTCATGTGACTCCTTCCTCGAACTGAACCTTTTTCAACTAGTCTACTCATCCAAAACTTCTCTCCTTTAGAAGTTTGTTCACTAGTCAGCTTAATGTGTTCGCTCACACAATTGCTTCAAAGACTTTCGCACAATTTTATCACCATTTCGTTGTTTTACTCAAATTCAAAGCTCACCCATGATACATCAAGAATTTGGCAAAACAGACCTAAAAAATGAACTCAAGACATTGAAGAATGGTTGAGGACCTTTTGTCAAACCCCACATTATTCTCAATCAAAGCTGGTCAAACCCTCTGTTTGACTTTTTGACCACAATTTCACAAAACTTGACTTGCTTGTATCTCACAATCTGACTGTTGGATCATCACAAAATTTTAACAGCTTACTCTTTCTGCCACGATGAACACACCATAACAAACAGATCATCGATCGTTCTCCAGAAAGGCCTCCAAACATGACCAAAAGATCTGGTGAATTTCGAACTCATCTCCGATAAATTGTTGTTTTTCGTGCAAACTAACGTCTTTAACACAACTCCTTGTGTGTCCTCCTTTCGTCATCATCGTGCCTAGGTCACCAACCAGTCTTTAATACCACTTGTTACGAAAATCAAGGGCACACACAGATACCAAAGCATAATGGAAAAATACACACAAGGAACATAATATTTTTAACGTGGTTTGGCCATCTTCTTACATCCACGATCCCTTGTAGGATAAATTCCACTATTCAAACAATAATGGGATTATAACTCAGGTGATGACTTATAGGCTGCCAATTAAGTTCCCTTCCAAGAGTATAATAGAATCTTTCATCACCTTTAAGACTCCATTCTCACTTTGGAATTTATACCCATAAGAATCTAAATGCCGAAGAGAAATCAAGTTTTTCTTTAGCTCTGGTACATGCGAAGACTCGAGAGATCACGTAATGCCATAAAACATCTTGATACGCTATCTTGTAGCACAAGCCTAAATAGCCCGCAAGTGCACAGGCTGTGTGTACTACGGTATGTACGAGTGCGGGGTCAAATCCACGGGGAGGCCTAACATGTATAGTGTTCTAAGCTAAGTACGTCCTAAAGAGCTATGTGTTGGGGTCCTAACTATAATCTTTTTGGCATTTTTGGTTTGAGAAGAACTCGGGAAAGATAAATCTAAGCTACAGGCCAGAACATAAAAAGGCGGTGTGTGTATGTCATGGGGGAATCAAGCGATCTAAGGGGATGCTAACACATGAAAATGGGGAATAGAGTGATTATGTCTTGCAAATGGGTGATTAGTAGTTCTTGTTAGGGTTGCTTAGTGAATTAAACTTGGTTGATCTTATGTAATCCCCTAATTAACCTCCTAATTACACCCTATGCCTCAGTGCGAATCCGTCCCTAAGTGTCAACCCCTAGAGCCATGGCATATGGTCTTTATGACTTAGGGCCTTAAGGTTAACTAGTTAGGATTCTAGGTGACTTAGATTGATCTAACCCTAGCCTCTAAACCGTTGGTTGGATTTAAAGTGACGACCTAGTCCATCTAGGGTCGACTAACCTACCTTGAAACCCATTAGCTGGATTTAAAGCTAAGGGAGACTTGACCTAGGCTAGCCATTAGTTATGCACAACCGATCATCATCAAAATAGTAGGTATTAATGTTTGAACGCAAAGTAAACACATCTAGGGCATGGCTTTTAAGCATATCTTGGGGTATTCTACTACTAAGTACATAGAAATACTTAGATTACACCAATTTAAGCAATTGCAACTGAAACGTAAGCAACAAAAGCTATTTATGCTATTAAGTATGTTAACAGACACATAGACATGTATATAGGCACACCCACTTCTGTAATCACCACATAAACACATAGACATGCTTATATATGACTTAGAAATGGTTAATAGCATAGTAGGCTTCAATATATATATGCAACATCGTTGAGGCATTTCTACAAACGCATAGACGTGAATGTAAATTTGCCAATCAAAAGCCTAAGTACAAGTGTGTACATATATATATATATATAAATCCATCAAATACGCATAACAATAATGTAATAATCATCCATAATATAAGAGTAAATCACCCTATATAGCCTAATCAAACATAAATTAACTTAGGATAAAAGAGAGACAAAGAAGGTACCCTTTTTATCCAAAGCCATATCTTTACAATCCAAGAGCTATGCCCAAATTCTTGTGTTTGATCCTCTTAGAGGCTTGATTCATAGTGCTAAAATATTTTTAGAAGTATGTGTGAGAGGTGGTTTTAGGTGGATTTAAGGTTTAGAAAAATGGGTATGTGAATCGGGTGTTGTTTCTCTTAAAAAATGGCTGAAAAGTAGGTTAAATAAAGGTGTCAACGCATCCAGCTGGGGGCCTAACCGGTGAACTGGCTTTGGGGCTTAGTCATCCGGCTAAAATTGGCCCAAATTCTGATCAGGTCAACCGGCCTTAATAGAAGATGAACCAGTCTTGATAGTAAAATGCTTATATCTTGCTCATTTTGGCTCTGATTCGCGCACTGCTTTTTTCTATGGCTTCGTATCGTAGTGAGGGATCTCCCAAGCCATATTTTGCACCCTAAATCATGTTCAAAATTTTTCCATGTCCTTTCTGGTTGCAAGTTCCAAATTTGGATCACGTTGAGCTCGGTTTTGCCTTGGTCACTTCTTCCTTCGCCCGACCACTTCCAAATGCACTTTTCTTTATTCCTTTATGTCCATAGCACCCTTTGCATTGTTCCACACTTCAAGAACCCTTAATGAAGCTCCAATTATCTATCCAAATCTCTCCTAAAACAAGCAACAAACGCGCATTAATGTAGCATTTAAGTCCTAACTTCAACTATGAACATGTAAGCCCTAATATGCATAAGTATGACTTAAATGCTATACTAATACATTAAATGAAACTCAAAACACCTCAAAACAAGTATATACATGCAATATGTAAATGCACGAAACAAACACATCATGCCTTGATATTTACGATGCCTACTCCCTCTACCTCTAACATGAGGTAATTACCTAGAAAGACTTTCTCTTCTTTTTTAGTGTAAAAAGAGAACCAATGACGCCTAGGACATATATAGAATGTTGCAATTGTATCAAGAATCCATTGATTTTGCGACTATGATGCACTCACAGAAAAAAGACCTTCAGCATTACCAGAACTTTCTCCATCATTATCGACACTTTCCACCACATTCGTTGGATTCTCCATCTTTTTCATTCCCTTTTTCAATTTTGGACATTTTTTCTTAATGTGACCATTCTCATCACACTCAAAATAACGTAGTTTTTTTGCTCTTGATTTTGGTCTTCACTTGCTTTTTGTCCTACACAAAGATCCCCTTTTATGCTTTGATCTTCTACTACTTACTAAACCCTTCCATGAACTTCCTTTTTATGTTTATGGATATGTGTTTGAAGATCCTTTGGTTTAAGGGAAGTAATCACATCCTTGACGTTAATCTTATCTCTTTTCTATAATATAGTGTCCACAAAGTTCGTATATGAGGGCAGTAAGGAGCATAACAAAATAATAGCTTGATCTTCATCATCAATTTTTACACTAATGTCCTTTAGAGCAGTAAAACAAGAGGTAAACTCATCAAGTATTTATGTTGGTGGCATATTGTCTTTCACCTTAAGATGATACAATTGCTTCTTTAAATAGAGGCAATTCATGAGAGATTTTGATGTGTACAAATCCATCAAAGTTCTCCAGCTATAGCTCATTTGACATACTCATGTGTATTGCACTCAAAGGCTTTCACTTCCTAGTATTGTTTCACTACTGGTTTCATCTTCTCTGGGATCACTTCTTCAATGACGTTCCAAAGTCCTCTCACAAAATTTTCAACTATGGAAGACATCTTTGTTTCCTCAAAACTCATACTTTGGGATAGAATTTGGTAGAACGGACTGCAAAACGGATTTAGTACGTCAAAAAATCCTAGGAACATCCTTAGTCAACATTGGCCAATATTAGTCAAAGTCAAACCTATTGGTCAAAGTCAACACTATCCCCAAACACACAATTTGGAGCAGAGTCTCGCAAAATAGAGCCCAAATCAAATTCAGCATGTCGAAAAATGTAGGGTAAGGCTCTAGTCAAACTCAGTCAAACCCTATTAAGTCAAACATTGATCAAAGCTCCAATCCCAAGAAATAAATTTTTCAAAGCCCTTTCTTTAAAAAACTCTTTCTTTTATTTTGGACTCAACGAAGCCCAAGAAAAAATTATGCAAAGCCTAGAGACCTAAAAAACCCAGACTTAACCCATAAATAAGGCCACTATCGTTGGCCCAATTTGTTAACCCAAGACCTAAAGCCTTAACCTTAAACCTGTTCCATCAACCTAAACTTGGTCCAATAGCCAACCCATCACTCAATTACCTAAAAACCAAACTCATGGGCACTTTCTTCTCTAGCCGCCTAAAGCCTCAAACAACAGCAAAACCTTACCAGATGGGATCTTCTTCTACAGGCCACCAAATCAAGTACAACAACCATTATTGTTCTCTTTACCAGATAGCGAACTCACTAGACCATCGACGGCCAATGACCCATCAAAGAACACCACCAACTCAATGCCCAAGAAACTCGCAAGCTTGAACCTTTTTAACTCGTGAACCAACTACCAAAAGTCGATACCAAAAAAGCCACAATCTTCACCATCCGACGATGACTCAATCTGTACCTCTAATTGCCAATTTGATTGTCGATAAATTCCCACCATCAATCTCCCACCTGCAACTTTGAGCTACTCAATGACGTCAATTATAGTTTTGTTGGGTTCTGACTCAAAGTCCAAGACCCTACAAATTGGGGAACTTGTAGAAGAAGGCAATATAATTAAAAGAGTTACCAAATTCTAAGCAGCCTAAAATAGTGTAGGAGAAATCTTGGGGAGCAAAGATTTCTCTCCAATAAGGGTCTTATAGCTTGTATTTGATGTACCTTAGAAGTATGCCTTAGGGCCATATCCTATAGGGGGTGTAGGAGTGAGAGCCTGAAAGCATTAGGAGTACCTTACATTCATTCAAGTCCTGGTAAGGATAGAGCCATTGTAAGAACTTTGTGAGTAAAGGTATAGACTTCTCTAGCCGTGTAAAAAGTCATCACCATGTGTAACTCGTTATTATTGAATAGTGAAAGTTATCGCATATGGGGATTGTAGATGCAAGCAGAGGGCTAAATTAGATTTAAAACACTGTGCAATCCTTTGCTTGTGTTTTCTGTTATCTTTAAGTGTGTGTGAGTTACGCATCCTAATTTTTCCAATGAACGATAACAAATGTTAGGAATAGTATCCTAAAGTCAGTCATCTACTGTATTTTTAGAATTGTTTACATACGAGTTATCCTAATAATGTTTGGCTATTACATAATATCGCACTATCTTCTCTTATTTTGATCACGATGTAGTTCCTTAGAACAATTGTGTGGGATCATGTGAATGAGGCATGATCTGATTGTTCTTAAAATCTGTTTGTAACCAAATGATGGAATTGGTACTAGGACATCAATTCCTTCGAGTAGAGATTATTGTTTGTCACAGGGGTTGGTCTTCCTCATGACCATTGGGTATTGAGACACCGGTGTGGCACACAGGTAGGGTGTGGAGACACGCTTACAAGCATTCCATAGCACTTACCCTACTATCAAATGATTGCTTGTGGTACACCTGGTTGTAGTATTCGCTTCAACCGGAGACTGCCATAGAGGCTTGCGAATTACTAGGTGCGAGCAAGTGTCGTGAAGCCAATGTGCAAGACAAGATAGGATTGACCCGCTCTGGGTATTGGGAGAATGATGTTCCACCTAGTCCTAACTCGTTAAGTCTTTGGCCAAAGCTTTTTGCGTGATGTATCATGGAGACATGTTGTGATAAGTCATGACAAGATTAGGACTTAATATGGAATAACTATTAAGGGTTTGACAGTTGACTATGCTCTTAGGGTTGTTTCGGAATATCGAGGGTCATAGGGGATATGTCATAGTGCCCAGGTTCATTGATAGTTGTCTTGCAATATTTCGGCTTATCTGGACATCGAGAACCGTTGCAAGACGGTATTTCCGATTAGTACACAGATTGTCTTTGTATTATTGGCGTAAGTTTGAACCTACGGAGTTATGCAAAAGGTCGAGAATTTTATTGATGCTTTGATCTAATATATTTAATTGAGAATTAAATATTCCATTATTCAAATTGTGAATTAAATAAAGGAATTAATAATTAATGCATTTGAATATTTAATTAGAAATTAAATATTTAATTTTAATTATTAAGAAGTTCACGGATTTAATTTCTGCTAGCACAGAAAATGTGGCATGAATTAAATCTTGGGCTAAATGGGTTAAGAATTAAATAGAGATTTAATTCCTAATTGGGTTAAAAGGTTCGGGCCCAATTGGGTTAGAGGAAGTGAGCCTAGGACTTGTGAAGGCCCAACTCTTTTTGCTCTATAAAATGAGAGGTATTGTACGTATTTTCATTAAGGGTTATTAGTTTTTCCTATAGAGAAAAATATTCCTCCTCCCTTAAAAAAAACCTTAGCCTCCATCATTATTTCTTGGCTGCTTACGAAAAGGAGGAAGATAAAGCTTTTGCAAGGCTACTCGTCAAGAACACATTTGTGTCACGAATATCCAGGTGCTAATCATGCTCTTCGTGAAATTTTTTAATTTACAAGAGCTTGAGCCTGGAAGAATTTGTGAGAAAGTTTTGCATAATTCCTTCAATTGGTATCAGAGCCAAAGCTCTTTTTATATACTTCTATTGATTTTATTGCACAATAATTAATAATATATGTGATATATATAATTGTCTTGATGCTTTTTGTGTTTCTCTTTTGAGTCAAGACACGATTTATTGCATTTATTGTACCTGTGCTCTAAGTTTCCGTCTCATCATGATGATAAGAATAATCAATTTGCCATACATGAACCAAAGTAGTTGGTCTGGCTTGATGGTAAAATGCCCAAGTTATTGATAGTAAGGTCATGGGTTCTAGACTTTATAGATACAATTTTTGTTGTTCTTTTTGGTGATATATTTAATGGTTTGAACTCGTAACCATTACTAGAGAAGCCCGTAGCCCTTACCACTAGGCTACATCTATTTTTGTGTTTATTAGAATAGAACACTTATGTTATCTTTCATATCTGTGGTTTAAATTTATTAAAAAAAAAGAAAAAAGGAAAAACGGTTTTGGTAAAAGTAAAAGACGAGAACTCATCTTTCACCCGCAACCATCACCATAGCATTCCATGGTTGAAAAAAGGAGTTTTCTTATTTTAAAAAATGTATATGTGTATATAGTATTAGAAGACTATGGTGTTTAAATGTAACTATGGTGATGGTGATGATATTTAATGTGATGGTATATATGTGTATACATATCAGATGGCATTTGTTGAAGTATTCTGAGCATATGGCTTTTGGTGATTTTTTTCCTGTTTTTGGGCCATGGTGGCCGAAGTTTAAAAAAAACAAATAGTTTTATGTTTTGTTTGTTCTGCTTTGCTGCGGCCATGGGAGATAGTCTGAAGTTTGACAAGTTTCTTAGTGGCAGCTAGGGTTCTTAAAAGGAAGATGATGTTTTTATTTTAAACCTAAAACTATTAAAAAAAACATGCTTTTGTAGCGTACAAGTTTGGAACCTACGTTTATGGCCTGGGTTTTGCTTACTCTTACCAGCCTAGCTACTAGTAAGCGCTGTTCCGTTAATGGGAATCATGGACTTTGATATGCTGTCATGCGCTCATTAATTAAAAGAAAACGCATTTATGCTGCTACTGAGTTTCGAACCTGCATGTATAGCCTGGGATTTGTTTGCTCTTACCAACCTAGCTACTGGTAAGCCCTAGTTCATGAATGTGATTCATGTCCTTTGATATGCTACTCACTTAATTAATTAAATAAAAAATGCGCATTTTATTTCATTGCCTAGTTTTAAACCTAGAACCTATTGAATAACATCTCAATGTCTTTACCATCTATGCCACATGTCTCTTTGGGTTTGATGTTTATTCTTTAATTTACATTAATACTGCTATTGGGATAAATAATAGTGTATAATTTAATTAAAGTAAATGTTAATTAAATTATATATTTATTAAGTAGCTTATTAAATGCCTACAAATTATTTTATGTGATAAAATTGATTTGTCCTTTTCAATAAATATTTGATATTTATTTTAAAATCAATTATTTGTCAAAAATATGTCTTTGACACCCCATTAGTTTTTAAAATTGTTTTCAATAAATTGGGTAGGCCTAAAATTTTTTGAAATTTTTTTTTTCACCCTAATAGTCTCAAAATCAATTTATTTAATTGGGGAAGTCTTTAATTTGTCAAAATTGGGATTTTGACCCCAAATAATTTAAAAGGAGTTTTAATTATTTGGTAAGGTCAATTTAATTTGATTAAATTGATCTAATTATTGTGCGATAAAATCATGAAAATGTTTATGCTCTTTTATTATGATGTATGACATATTATCATGTGGTTATGGGCTGGCATATCATGTTTATTATTGCATTTTATTTAATTATTATAATTAATTTATGGGTTTTTAAATTGGACCTGCAAGCCCAGTCTTCTTTTAAATCTAGTTGTAAAATCTGTCCCCAAGTGATGTATCCCCTTCTTAGAAGTTCTTCTTCTTTATATGATGTAATTAGTATGTTTTAGCATGAACAAGAAGAGTAACTGAAGACCAAGAAACTAAAGGGCTGGGCCTGTCCAGGTTTCCCAAAATTAAAATGTAATAATTTAGTTTTGCATGATAGAGTAGCCCATGATGGCTCGAGTGGGCCATACTAGGAAAGCCCATAACCACCTGCATGTGCTTATATATGTTGTTTTGTATGCCAATCAATTAATTAAATTAGATAATTAAAGGTTTGGCTATTAAACAAGTAGGCTCTTTTAATCAAACAAATCCCCTAAAATTTATTAGGTCCTTAAAGTCACTTGGACATAGGGATGTCCAAATCATTGCCTCCCATTAAAGTAAATGATAATGGGCCCAATACTCTAATAAACATTGGAGGCCCTTAGGCCTAGCTTTTATTAGAATATTAGGATTATTATTTATTAAATGAGACCCTTGAAATCCCTTCGAACTGATGAGTAGGTAGGCCGACCTCAGTTGGGTCTACTCACTGGGGTCGAAGGACAACCTTGGGAGTTCATGTTAATGGTTTGACCTATCCAAACTTTTCAGTGGAGGACCTTAGTCCTGTTGAAGAGATGCTAGGGGCAGAACAAAATATTGGGAGTTACTTGGGGAAGTAATTGGTTATGAACCTACCAAGTGGTGACCATAGGTTGGCCGACCTCAATCTGGCCTATGTACATTGTTTTGGATCTCGGTACCCATTAAAGGGGTTTATTTCTTGGAAATCCTTTTGGGCCATAGGTAGGGGCTAATAGTCTAAACAAAATTGTAGGAGGATCCATTAGATATTGGCCTACATCTTTTGAAAAAGTTAATAACTCATATTTACAATAGATTATTTATTCTTTTTATGTCGATTATTTGCAGATTTAATGGCTAACACGTTGTTTTTAACATCAATATTGGATAGTGAGAAGCTCACTGGGCCTAACTTTGATAATTGGTACCGAAGGTTGTGCATTGTGCTTGAACATGAACGTATCTTGTATTTTCTTAACGATCCAGCACCTACGGAGCCTGCTGCTAATGCACCTGCAGCTAATCATCGACGCTATAAAAAATGGCTTGATGATAGAGTCACAGTTTGCTGCATTATGAGGACTACGATGAATGATGAGTTTTGTCACAAGTTTTAGGGTTCACAGCCTGAGGCTATCATTTAAGCGTTGAATGAGTCGTTTGGCACATCGGATGATGCTGAAAGACATAAAACCTCATGTGCTATTTTAGGCGCTAAGATGAAGGAAGGCACATCAGTTACTGATCATGTATTATACATGACAGAAAACATCGAGAAGTTGGCTAAGCTAGGCTTTCCACTTCAGGAACAGCTTGGTAAGGTTGCCCGTCTTAACTCATTGCCTCCATCTTTTCTGACCTTATTGAATCAGTACAAGATGAACAAGCCTGCTGTTAACTACCACGAGCTACTAGGACTGTTACAAACCTTTGAAAAAGATACTTGCTCCTAAGAAGCCTATTAATGTAGTGGGAGATGCCTTATCCTCAAGACGCAAAGGTTTTGAGAAAGGCAAAAAAAAGAACAAAAATGCATCCAAAGCTCGATGTAGGATTAAGAAGCCCACACAGCAGCAAAACCAAGGCCACAAGCAAAAAGTTGATAAGAGCCAAGCAAAATGTTTCTTCTACAAGCAGCTTGGACACTAGAAGAGGAATTGTCCTCAGTATCTGGCGTCCTTAGATCCAAACAGGCCTAGAAGAAAGCAACAAGTTGCTTAGCAAGGTACGTATATGATTACTCCTTACAACTTCAGTGTCATAGACTCTACTACCTATGTATTAGATACAGGCAGTCCTTATCATATTTGCAATTCGTTGCAAGGGCTATAGGTCAGTAGGAAGTTCAAAGACAGAGAACGACACCTGAGCGTTGGCAATGGGAATCCTGTTCCAGTACTAGCATTAGGGTGTTTATCTCTAGCTATCAATTCTATGAACTTAAGTCTTTCTAATGTTTTCTTTTATCCAGATTTTGTTTTGAACATTATTTCAATTAGGCTGTTAGCCCAAGATGGATATTTCTTTAGAATTTCCAATAATGGAATTGATATTATTTTGAATAATGTTCGTGTTTTTAACAGACGATTGAAACATGCGATTTATATTTTGACACAGCTTGTGCACCTTTTGCATATTACCAACAAACATCTCAAAATAGGAACTGCTTCAGTTATATATCTTTGGCACTGTAGACTTGGACATATTAATAAGGATAGGATTAACAAGTTGATCAAGGATGGGTTGCTTGACATTGGTGATCCTTAATCACTACCGACTTGTGAGTCATGTCTACTTGGAAAAATGACCAAATCCCCTTTTACTGGAAAAGGTGATCGAGCTACAGAATTCTTGGGCATTATACATATTGATGTCTGTGGGCCCATGAGCACTAGTGCTAGAGGCAGGTATTCCTATTTCATTACATTTACTGATGACCTATCCAGGTATGGGTATGTCTATTTGATGAGACATAAATCAGAGTCTTTTGAAATGTTCAAGAGATGCAAGAGTGAGGTAGAAAAACAAACTGGAAAGAATATTAAGATCTTATGATCTGATTGTGAAGGAGAATATCTTTCTAATGAGTTTTTGAGCTATCTAGAAGAGAATGGGATTCTTTTGCAATGGACTCCTCCAGGTACACCACAACATGATGGTGTATTGAAAGGAGAAACCGGACACTATTGGACATGGTTCGATCAATGATAGGACGCATGGATCTGCCCATATATTTTTGGGGATATGCTCTTGAGACAACCGTACCTAGCAAGTCAGTAGAAAAGACACCACATGAGATGTGGCATTGTCATAGACCAGTACTCCCTTACCTCAAGGTTTGGGGGTGTTTGGCATACGTCAAGCCTCTTTACACTAATAAGCTAGAACCAAAATCTGGCAAATATAGATTTGTAGGATACCCTAGAGAGTCTAAAGGATACTACTTCTATCATGATGAAGAACAAAAGGTGTTTGTTATTGCTAGAGCAGTTTTTCTAGAGAAAAAGTTTCTCGAACAAGAGAGAACTACCTCTACTATTGACCTTGGTAAAGTACAAACACCTTCAGTTGAACATAGTAGATCCTAAAGCTACTATTGAGGCATCACTTAGGAGATCTAGTAGAGTACCTCGTTAACCAACTAGGTATGGATTCCTAGTTCAAGATGGTGATCCCATCGAACTAGATGAGAATGATGACGATTCGATCAGCTATATAGATGCCATTCAAAGGCACGACTCTCTAAAATGGAATCCATGAAAATCAGTAATGTGTGGACATTAGTTGATCCACCTGAAGGGGTTAAACCTATTGGGTCTAAATAGATTTTCAAACTAAAGCGAGGAGCAGATGGGAAGGTGGATACCTACAAAGCCCATTTGGTTGCTAAGGGATATTGAAAATGTCATGGTATTGACTATGACAAAACTTTTTCCCCGGTAGCGATGCTTAAGTCAGTTTGCATTATGCTTGTTATAGCTGCACACTTAGACTATGAGATCTAACAAATGGATGTTAAAATAGCTTTCCTTAATGGTGAACTAGAAGAGGAAGTGTATATGACACAACCTGAAGGGTTCATATCTACAGATGAGTCTAAAATGTGTAAGCTTCAGAAGTCCATTTATGGACTCAAGCAAGCTTCTCGGAGTTAAAACATATGTTTTGAAAAAGTTGTCAAAATATATGGTTTCATTAAGAACAAAGAAGAGCCTTGCATTTATAAATGGGCTAATGGACATGCGGTCATATTCTTAGTATTGTATGTGGATGACATTCTCCTTATAGGAAATGATATCCCTGCATTACATAATGTGAAGTTATGGCTTTTGTCCCAATTCTCTATGAAAGATCGAGGAGAAACTTCCTATACCCTTGGGATCAGGATCTATGAAGATAGATCTAAAAGGTTGTTGGGATTGTCCCAATCCACGTACATTGACACAGTGCTGAAAAGGTTCAACACGGAAAATTCCAAAAAGGGCTATTTTCTAATATACCATAGAATTTCTCTCTCTAAGATGGATTGTCCCTCAACTCCTCAGGAAAGAGAGCGTATGAGTAGAGTCCCTCATGCTTTAGCAATAGATTCTATCATGTACGCTATGACATGTAGGAGGCCTGATGTGGCTTACTCCATAGGAGTAGTTAGTAGCTATCAATCTCATTTCAGTGAGAGACATTGGCAAGTGGCAAAGACCACCCTTAAGTATTTAAGAAATACTAATGACCTATGGCTCGTCTATGGGGGTTCTGACATGAAACTTGTAGGTTACACTAATTCTAGTTTCCAGTCAGATAAGGATGACAATAAAATCGTGTTCGGGTTCGTGTTTACCTTAAATAGTGGAGCTATTTGCTGGAAAAGTTCTAAGCAACATACCGTGGTTGATTCTGTCTGTGAGACGGAATACATAGCAGCGTCTGACACGGCGAATGAAGCGGTTTGGCTAAAAAAATTTATCATTGAACTTGGGGTTGTTCCTGACTTAGCTGGTCCAGTCACAATCTTCAGCAATAGTACTGCTGCTATTGCTCAAGCGAATGAGCCTTAATCTCACCAGAAAGCTAAACATGTGCTGAGACATTACCACCTGATCCAAGAGATCACAGCTAGAGGTGACGTCATTCTGCAAAAGATCGAAAATAAAAAGAATTTGGCTGACCCATTTACTAAGGCCTTCGGGGTCAAGGAGCTCGATTCACATCGAGAGAAGATGGGTAAAGGATATAGATTCGACTGACTTTAGTCCAAGTGGGAGATTGTTAGGAATAGTGTCCTAAAGTCAGTCATCTACTGTATTTCTAGAATTATTTACATATGAGTTATTTTAATAATATTTGGCCATTACATCATATCGCACCATCTTCTCTTATTTTGATCATGATGTAGTTCCTTAGAACAATTGTGTGGGATTAAGTGAATGAGGCATGGTCTTATTGTTCTTCAAATTTTTTCGTAACCAAATGATGGAATTGGTACTAGGACGTCAATTCCTTCGAGTAGAGGTTATTGTTTGTCACATGGGTTGGTCTACCTCATGACCAATGAGTGTTGAGACATCGGTGTGACACACAGGTAGGGTATGGAGACATGTTTACTGAACATGACTCGCTTACAAGCATCCCATGGTACTTACCCTACTGTCAAAGGATTGCTTATGGTGCACATGGTTGTAGTATTCCCTTCAACCTGAGATTATTATAGAGGCTTAGGAATTATTCCTCGTACTCTAGTGCCGAACTACCCAAATTTTCAATTTGGTGACAAAGCGTTACTGGGTACGAGCAAGTGTCATGAAGCCAATGTCTAGGACAAGATGGGATTGACCCACTCCAGGTATTAGGAGAATGATGTTCCACCTAGTCCTAACTTGTTAAGTCTTTAGCCAAAGCTTTTTGTGTGATGTGCCACAGAGACATGTCGTGATAAGTCATGACAAGATTTGGACTTAATATGGAATAACTAATGAGGGGTTTGATGGTTGACCATGCTCCTAGGGTTGTTTCAGAATATCAAGGGTCATAGGGGATATGCTATAGTGCCCAGGTTCATTGATAGTTGTCTTGCAATATTTCGGCTTATCCGGATGTCGGGAACTGTTGTTAGACGGTATGTCTGATTAGTACAAAGATTGTCCTTGTATTACCGACTTAAGTCTGAACCTACAGAGTCACATAAAAGGTCGAGAATTTTATTGATGGTTTGATCTAATATATTTAATTGAGAATTAAATATTCCATTATTTAATTGTGAATTAAATAAAGGAATTAATAATTAATGTATTTGAATATTTAATTAGAAATTAAATATTTAATATTAATTATTAAGAAGGTCACAGTTTTAATTTCATCTATTTTCTACTAGTACAGAAAATGTGGCATGAATTAAATCTTAGGCTACATAGGTTAAGAATTAAATAGAGATTTAATTCCTAATTGGGTTAAAAGGTTTAGGCCCAATTAGGTTGAAGGAAGTGAGCCTAGGACTATGAAGGCCCAACTCTTTTTGCTTTATAAAAGAGAGGTATTGTACATATTTTCATTAAGGGTTATCAGTTTTTCCTTTAGAGAAAAATATTCCTCCGCCCTTAAAAAAAACCCTAGCCTCCATCATTATTTCTTGGCTACTTACGAAGAAGAGGAAGATCAAGCTTCCGCAAGGCTACTCGTCAAGAACACATATTCTTGTCATGAATATCTAGGTACTAATCATGTTTTTCCTGAAATTTTTTAATTTACAAGAGCCTGATCCTGGAAGAATTTGTGAAACAGTTTATACTAAAAGTTTGTTGTAATGCTAGTTCTTGAAGTAACTATAAATGGCTAGATTACCTCTAAGAGGGAGAGGGTCAACTAGAAGTAAACAAAAATCAAAACTTATTCACAAACTACAAGCAAAAATCAAAGCAACAAAGGCAATAAAGTTCACATACAAAGTTTCCCTGAAACATCATGTAGTAAAATAAGTAGAAGACTAAGTGGGTGTTTGGATTAGCTTTTCAAAGAGCTACTTAAAGTACCTTTGGTTTTAAGTGGCTTTTTCTTATATTCAACTTTAACTAATTACATGTTTGAATAAAAGTTATAATTATAAAAATAAGTATTTACATGTTTGGTTAAAGTGGCTTAAAATGTAACTTATATTGTTAAATAACTATTAAGGACATGACAATATAATTTAAAACGGTAAGTATAACATAAAAGAGTGCTATCTTAAATATGATTTAAGTGATTGTTTTGATGATGCAAATTAGTGTTATGTAATGCTTGTTTGAAAGAATTGATAATGCTTTCTAATAGTCTTTTTAAGAATGCCTTTAGTATGTTAGTCTTAGCAAGATGTTGGAGTGCAAAATGAATATTTTTTAAGCTTATGGAGGACATCAAAATTGATCGTGCCTGAAGCGTATCTTATGGCCTGGAAGAAGTATCCAAGTGAAGATTATAGAAGAAGAAGAAGAAAGAGTCACAAAACGGAGACGAGGTGAGATAAATGGTACCAGTTATGCTCACTTGTGTTTAGCCTCAATTATGCTTGTTATAGCTCTAGTTTGCATGATTTCCTCTATAACTTGGTAAATGCTTTACTTCAAAAAATTGTTTATAGAAATCAATTATGCTTTAAGTTTTTTAATATCTTTGACAAATCTCAAATTAGTCTTCGAAAGCATGTCCTCAATCTTAAACATTGTTTTCCAAGTGCTTCTTGAAGTGTTCTTATTTAGTTTAAATGATTTAAACCTTGAAAGAAGTGTTAGAAACTTATGCAAAGCAAAAAAGGGCTTTTTGATAAAAACTGGCCACCAGAAAATAGTTGTGGAACTACTGGTCATTCTCTGTTGGTCTTATGTGGAGACTATAGTGCTTCAAGACCCTAACTATGGAGTATGATGAAGAGTTGGTGATTGCCTGGCTAACGGCATAGTGGTTAGTGCTACTAGGAGGCAACCTAGGTTAAATTTTGATTTCGCACTTCTTATTTTCTTTTCCTTTTATTTATTTCTTCCTTTCTCTTTCACCCATACCAAAGTGTTGAATCCTGATCCTTTGTCCCATAGGATACACCAATGCTTCTTTTTATGCATTCCAATACAAGCTTACATAAGTAAACCTTGTTTTTTTCACAAGTGTTTGTGGATTGTGAGTCACAGGGTTACTAGTTTGGTAATTTATCGTTAGCATAGAGAGCCTTCAAGACAGTCCAAGGTTGTGTCTATCTTTTCTCCACTTGTTGCATATTTCTCTACCCTATCCCCACTACCCTTACTTGCTCTGCGTGGATTATTTACTTATTGTGAGGTTTTATTTTATTTGTTTGAGGACAAGAAAAGTTTAGGTTTGGGGGTGTAGGGGTTTGGTTCTTATTGCTTTATGTTTTTTTTAAGGTAAAGTACATTATTTTCTAAAATTGGTGAAAATTTTTCAATTTTAATGCATATAGAGCTGTTTATTTCTAAGTTGATCATTGTGTTGACTAATGTGATTAACTCAATTGATTGGTGAATATGAGTTGCATTATGGGGTGTAAACGGAGTGGATTGAAACTCAGGTGTTAGACAGGATGCCCTTGAAAGTTGTGGGGAGTGAGTACCTGTAAAAATACCCCTTGTAGCCACCCTATGGCTTGGTAGGAAAGAGTTTTGAATAAGGGTTGTTGATATGAGTGCCCCTTCCTTGATTGGTTCTTTTTTATGTGCCTAAGCCTTTTCTTTTTCTTTTTTTTTGTTATGGAATGCAAAAATGCGAAAAAAAATCCAAAAAAATGAAAAAAATGCAAAAGGTGCAAAACATCAAAAAGTTGAAAAATTGAGCAAAAATTGAAAAAGACAATAGCTAAAAGCACTAAAAAGTTCTATTAATAAGGGCATAAGTGACACAATGTCAACTTAGCACAAGCTATCCTTTTTGTAGATATATGAATAAGACTTTTATATGTCATTGTGTTTGTATATTCTCTCTCTTCTTATATTTGAGGTTTTGAGCACGTTAGGGAGGCCATGTTAGTTGAGGGGGCACAAAATATCAACATCTTGTGTATGTGAGTTAGAATCCTAGGCTTGTGGTGGTTCGGCTACTTGGAAAGTTCTCAGGAGATATGAGGCCCTTTATGAGTAGAGGAAGGATCTAGAGAGGCTTGGGGTTCTCTCCACAATAAGAATGCCCTTTTCATGCTTCTTAGGCTAACCTTTATGGTGAGTCAATCCCTTAGACAACCTTTTGCATCAACTTTAGAAATAAACTTAGGTTTGGGCTTGCTTAAGGATAAGCAAGGAGAAGGTTTGGGGGTGTTGATGTGTTGTGTTTTTGTGAGTGTTTCCTTTATCATTTGTCTATGTTTAAGAAGTGTTTTGAGCTTTAAGAGATGCATTAGTATAGTAATTATACTAGAGTTAGGCTTAAGCTTATGCAAATATGCATAGTTGAGTTTAAAGACAAACACTACACTAATGCATGTTTATTTCTTGTGTTTAGTAAAGATAGGTCAAAGCTCGGGACTTGCATTGATGGAGAATTGATGTTAGAGTCAAGCTCAAGGTGTTCGAGATGTGGAAGAAGCATAAAAAGAGCTTTTGGAGGCAACTAGGTGAAGAAAAGAGCACCGGGACAAAACGGCCCAACGTGAGAAAAATAAGCGAAGCCTCTGACCTGGCTAATTAACCCCCTCCCAAGGCCGGTTGATCGGCTTGGTTGCCTGGCCAAAATGGAAACTAAAGCCCTTAAACCGATTGACCTAGGTGCTAGGTTGGTCGATCGACAAGGCCCCTAGCTGGACGCATATGCTGTACTATTTAAGCCCTTTTTCAGCCATTTCTGTGACGTGTTAAACCCCTTTTCACCTCCCATTCACACACTCACTTCTCACACACTAACCCCTACATTCACCTATCTCCAATACATATATTAACACACACACCCATCAAGATCTAAGTTGATTTTGGAGGATTACAACATCATTTGTTGAGGATTTTGCTCAAGATTGCATAGAAACAAGCACGGATAGAAGAAGAGCTTTCTCAATCTTCTCTCATTCTCTTTTATTTTATGCTTGAGTAGATAGATTAGGGTGACTAAACTTGTGTAATGGGTCGATCTTCATACTCTTTGTTATGGGATTCCATCGGGTTATATATATACATACTTTATTCTTATTTTGAAAAGCTTTATATCATTTCATGTCCATGTATTTGACGTTATGCTTGAATGAGTTGTATGTATATAGATTGAGTTGTATTTTCTATAGAACACTTCTAATCCTTATATTATGCATGTCTATGTGTGTGATTATGGATAATATGAATTGGATTGGTTCTATTCATGTCTATGTGGGTATGAAACTTACCTTATAGTGAATACATGCTCAAATATTGCTACATGTTGATGCTTAAATGTTTGCATAGTGTAAATCAAACTTTTTTGTGTTTGTATCATGGATAGGACGTCATATTTGCAAAGCCTTGCCTTAAAACATGGAAGATTGCACCTAGTAGACATCAATCCGTTATAGTGCCCCTAGAACAACGGTACACAAGTTAGGACTAGCCTAATCAAGTCTTGTTTAGCTTTAAATCCAACTAATAAAAGTCTGGATAGGTTTAGTCGACCCTAGTGGCCTTAGGTCTTAGCTTTAAATCTAGTTAATGGTTTAGGAGCTAAGGTAGGTTTGTTTTAGGATATCTAGGTAGTTTCATAGTCCCTCATATGGCCTTAGGTATAAAAGAACCATGCTGTAAGTCTAAGTGTGCACACTTAGGGATAGACCTATACCGAGTCATAAGGTGCAATTAGGATACTAGCTAATTGCTTAGTACTAGAGAATGACTTAGTAAGCCAATCCCCGAATCCCATAGCAGAGAGGTAGAAAGTCAACAATCCGCAAGTGTAGGTCACCTTACCACCTTCCCATAGGTTTAATCCCCCTAGATTAGCTTGGCTTTCACTTTTCCTTCCTTACATTCATAGTGTAGTCCCTTTTATTTCCCTCTTAGCTCCTTAAAATCCAAAAGTACAAAAAGATGACTAGTTTAGGTCTCTTTTCATCTTCCACTAGAGCATACATGCATAGGATTACTTTTATGCATTAGCTCCATTTGGTTTGACACCCGCACTTGTATATACTATATTGCACCAATCCATGCGTTTATGGGCCTTTTAGGGCTTGTACACTAAAGACACATTAGGAGGCTCAAATCTAGACATAGCAGGGAACGAACATCAAGGAATGATTGTTCACACTTATCCTGAATCATCGGTTTGGCCACCCCATCAGTGGAGGCCCCTAAGCAATTCGAGAGGCCAAACCAATAGTGATTGGACAACGTTAGATAGTATCTATCTAGATAAGCAATTTCCAAATAGGGTTAACCTAACTCTATTATTCACTAATTCGGCCATCCTATCAATAGAGTTTGAGTAATAGGTTGAGACACTATTACATCATTGTAGTTAGAGGGTTAAAGTACAAAATGGAAAATGATGTAGAAAATGCGATGTATGTTTTTTCACTGTTACACATATATTACATATGTATCCAATTTATGTTACTCAATATTGATTGTGAACTATTGTTCGATATCCAGTATGACTTCCTTCAGTCTAGTAGCTACAATTATGAGAGATCATATGCTCATTTGTCCAAATTTTAGGGATTGGAAAAGAAATCTAGACATAGTACTCACTGCTGAGGAGTACAAGTATGGCCTGACTACTCCTTGTCTTGTTGTAAGGGCAAACTCTTCTGATGCCACACGTAATGCTAAGCAGAAATGGTAGAAGGCCAATAATAAGGCCAAGTGCTATATGTTGTCCTCTATGTTAGATGTTCTACAGAATAAGCATCAAAACATGGCAACTACCAGACAAATCATGACCTCATTGTCTCTTATATTTGCTGACTAGAGTAGGCTTACGACCATTAGGATTGTAAAGGGTATACTTGTCAGAGAGAATATATCGCTTAGTACTGTCGAGATCCTACGTGTAAACATTGATGAATAGTCGGAGGTGGACATGATCTTAGAAACCCTTTCATCGTCCTTCAAAAAGTTTAAGCTGAACTATAACATGGGCAAGTTGAACATGAATCTGACAGAGTTGATGAAAGAGCTCTAGGCAATGGAGGCTATCATGAAGCCTTTAGGTCATGCACATGTCTCTCAAGCTTTCACGTATAAGCATCACCCGAAATGGAAGAAGAAGCCTAAGATGAAAAGGAAGTAGCAACATGACCAGAAGAAGAAGAAGAAAAGGACCCTTGGGCCAAAATAAGGAGAAGGTATTGGTGAGCCCAAAGGGTAATGCTTTAAGTATGGTGAGAAGGGCCACTGGAAGAAGAACTATCTCAGGTACCAAGTCAGGAGATAGGATGGTACATCTCTTATGCTTTACACTAAAACCAATTTAATGGTAGATTCTACTTAATCTTGAATTGTAGATTCAAGAGCC
Source organism: Cordia subcordata (assembly GCA_028554755.1). Taxonomy (NCBI): domain Eukaryota; kingdom Viridiplantae; phylum Streptophyta; class Magnoliopsida; order Boraginales; family Cordiaceae; genus Cordia; species Cordia subcordata. The sequence goes on from JAPTOF010000008.1 coordinate 15,392,139, forward strand.
ACTAATCATATTTGTAATTCTTTGCATGGGTTTCAGGTCATGTAAGAGCTGAGTAGAGGAGAGTTCATTCTTAGAGTCGGCACAAGAGCAAAAGTTTGGCTATTGTAATTGGTCAAGTTCGTTTGTCGTTATCTTGTAGTAGTGTTTTAGTTTTGAATAATGTTTATTATGTTCCAAACATTCACAAAAGCCTAGTTTTCGTTTCACAGTTGTTGATGAATGGTTTTTCAATATGTTTCCATTCTAATGTTGATATTAGTAGAAATAGGAATCTTATATGTTCTAGTAGATTACATAATAGTTTGGTCTATTTATACCCTACTTGTGTTGGGAGATTATTGGGATTGTATGCCCTAAAGATCAATTATACACAGATATTGAACTAGATATTTGATCATTGTTCATATTTATGACACTTTTTACATTTATTATCTCTAGTATATATGTGTGATACATTATGTAAAGGTCCAATGATATAGTCCAATGACTCGAGTGTGCAGTGGAGATAGATGAACAGCTGGTCCAAGTCTAGTTTTTGGATATATCATAAAGATGTCCATAGCCGAATAGTAGTGTTGGGCACTCTACCAGAATAATGTTATAGTGGGCGAGTCTCTCGATAGGAGTGATCTACCTAGGTCATTGGAGGCTCTTTCCGGACTTCGTCTCTAGTGAGTGTGTCATGCATTATATAGGACCACTGTAAGTATGTCTTCTAGAACCGTGCCATCACATATAAAGGACAAGATACTCATTACTTCTTAGTGACAGATGCTCTTAATCTTGAGCATATGTGGATAAACTAATGAAGTTAGGGTGTAGCACTTTGATGTATAATAAGGAGAGGTCTTGAGTGATAAGATTGTCTACCTCGTACATTAGATGTTGTGTTCTAATCAATTAGGACATGCATGTGCAATAGTAGAGTCTATGTGCCCTCTTGGATTTGTCTTATTGGTCATCATAAATCTAAATTTAGTGATATTACCCTTTAGGGGTATATTAGATATTTGGCTTGTGGATCGCTCCCTAGATCAAGTGATCCATGATCAGGTGGTGATCACTCTTTGGACTAGAGATCTAAGGTTCCAGATGTAGTCTTAAAGGTGATGATGCCTTTTGACTGGCCTTGACTACTGGTGGACATAGAGGGGTATTTTGGTCATTTTACTCAGTTGGTCCAAGACAGTGGCTATTTGTTGTGGCCTATTTTTGCTTAGCCGATGATTATCCTTGGAGTGCAGCTTTGGTCTTCTTGTGGAAACAGACTGAGGTAAAAATGGCCTTCATATTGCCAAAGTAGTGGCAAGGGCATTTTGGTCATTTTAGGAGTCAAGAGTAATTGTGTCTTTTGATCCATTCACTAGTCATATTTCTAATGGATGTAATTACTTGAAATCATCTAATTATGTGGATGCTTTATTGAGATATAAATTTAATGGAGAAGGAAAAAGGATTTTATCCAAGTTTTTCCTCATTAAATTTATAGGCATCTCAATAAAACAAGCGAGTCCGATGAAATTAGATATTATGGAGTAGGAGAGGGAAAGGAATATCTTCGATATCTTATCCATAAGGCATATTTCATTTCTGGAAAGGATATAGTTGAAACTTAATTGTTTCTGAGGACTTACCCAATTAGGGTGGATATCTTATCCATAAGGCATATTTCATTTATGGAAAGGATATAGTTGAAACTTAATTGTTTCTGAGGACTTACCCAATTAGGGTGGATATCTTATCCATAAGGCATATTTCATTTCTGGAAAGGATATAGTTGAAACTTAATTGTTTCTGAGGACTTACCCAATTAGGGTTATTGTGCACTATAATAGTGAGCTAGCAACAATATACCCTTGAGTGACTTACCCAATTATGGTTATTGTGCACTATAAATAGTGAGCTAAGAAAAATGTATCCTTGAGTCTCTTTGCCTTTTTTCATAAAGGTGTGCAAGAATTTTCATCTAGTATACCAAGAACACACACTACTCTATAGATCTTCAATTATAGCTCTCTTAGATGCTTGCATAGATCTTTAATTATAGCAGTCCTAGTTGCTTGCCCATACATAGCATCACACATCTTAGCTTTGGAAAGGTGAATATAGAGAAGAAGGCTAATTGGAAGGCTATTTTGGTGGAGTTTTTACAAAGCAAAGAGACCACCCACTTGGATCTTCAACTTTTTGAAGCTATATCACTTCATCTTCTTGCTTATATGTTTTGCTTATGTGTGCAAATAGCTTTTTATTGCTTGTTCTGCCACCATAGTAGATATGTTCTTTAATAATTTTTAAGAGCATGATGATCTATAGACTATGATGTAGCAATCTCGATCCTAACATTGCTTCCCTGTGGTTTTGACACCTGCAATTGCACACATTATACTGCAACTGACCTGCGCACTTACTGGTCTTTTGGCTTGTGTTCCTAAAGTGACATCAAGTTCTTGGAACCATTGCCGAAGAGGCATGGTCGGTTTGTTCTCTTTGGTTGTGTGCTTTAATTAGTTGCCTTCTTAATTTGTTTTACTTTCTTTATTTTGTTTACTTCATCTCATAGTTTATTATCTTGTTTTTTATCTAGCTATCTTGCTTTGGTATTTTCATTCTTATTTGTTAGTTTGGCTTGTTGGTTGAGTTTCTTATTTTGCATTTGCATTTGCTTTTTCTTTTTAGTAAACCCCATAGGTTTGTGGCTTTGTTGCTAGAGTTTTAGGAAATTTTGAAGTTTTATGGGTTGAAATGGCCAGAGAATAGAATAATTTTGTATGCTTGGTAAGCGATCCCTTAGGGATCCCCTCGTTCTATCTAATCTAGAACCCGATAGGATTGCACATCATTTTAGGAATTTAGATAAACTTCTAGGAGAGATGGCCAATCCCATTAATCCTACTATTCCTTCTATTCCCCCTATGAATCCTATTCCACCACATAAATACCATGAGCCTCCACAAGCCCAAAAGCATTTTAGGCTAGAGCCTTTTGGGTCGGACCCACTTATAGACAATGAGCCTACACTTAGGCAATTTTTCCTTCCTAATGCATTCGTGCCTAACTTAGTTCTCTATGCTCTGGGGTTGGACGAAGCTAATTTCGAGATTAAGCTGAGCATGTTGACGATGCTTTCTTCTTTCTACAGGAAAAGCAATGAGAGTCTCTTAGACCACATCAGTGAATTCCTATCAGTGATACACAAGTCAATAATGGAAGTTTTCCAATGTCTATCGGTGATGATGATTGGAGATTGCCCATTATCCTTTATTTGCATGATCTAGGTAGATAGGCAGATCGGAAGACACATTTGAGGCCGATGAACTACATCTTATTGGCTGGAGAGCTTTATAAGCAGCGTCCGGATGGTTTGTTGTTATGACTTTTGGGTAACGATAAGGCTTTCCGAGCAATAGCCAAAGTCATGAAGGAATATGTAGGGCATATTAGTTTGGTCTATGTATGCGTTGGGCTTTAGGGCGATACAGGTATTATTGACCTAAAATGGTAGATGATTTTATCAAATATGCCAAAGGATGCCAACAGTGTCAGAAACACAGCCTAGTCTAGAGGGTTCCTGTTCTAGAACTTCACCCAGTGATTAAGCCTTGGCCATTTCGAGGATAGACAATCGACCTTATTGGGAAGATTTGTCTAGCTTCTTCTAACGGGCATGCATTTATCATTGTGGCCACAGACTATTTCACTAAGTAGGTTGAAGCAACACTGCTAAGGACGGTTAGCCAAGATAATGTCATAGAATTCATTGAGAAGCAAATTATTCACAAGTTTGGTATAGTTGAGACGTTAATAGCAAATCAAGGAATGGTTTTATAGGTGAAAAGGGTTGTTGATATTGGTAACAACATGGGGTTCACTATTACCAACTCGACATCTTATTTCACCTAAGGCAACGGCCAAGCCGAAGCTTTCAACAGAGACATCATCTTTAATATTTGAAAAATAGTAGAGAACAATCCTCAGTTTTGGCTAAAAAAATGTCGAAACTCTACGAGCCTATCGTTCTGCCAAGAAAGCGAGCACGAGAACTTCTCCCTATTTGCTTACTTATGGGCATGATATGATAATTCTAGTGGAAATAAAGATCAAGTCATTGTGAGCAGCCCGCTAGGGTCAGAAAGAAGCAGCTGGGGACAGAAATCCAATGCTTTCTAACCTGAAGGATTTAGATGAGTAAAGGCTTCTTGCCTTAGACAACATTGAAGCCCAGAAGAAGAGGATTACTAGGGCCAACAATAAAAAGGTCAATACCAAATCTTTTATGCTAGGAGATTTAGTTTGGACGCAGATTCTTCTTATTGGGCGTAAAGATGATAAACTGGCAAATGATCTCCAACCTAGGAGAAATCTTTTGTAATGGATAAAGTATTACTTGGAGGCACTTATAAATTAAAAACCTTGGAGGAAGTGCCGCATCATTCACTATCCACTAATTGTAAATACTTGAAGCCTTACTACCCCGATTCTTGGGAGGTAGCAAGATAACGGGCTCAAAGAGTTTCTGTACCTTCTCTTAATTTAATCCTTTCTTCTAGAATTCTTTACCATGTTCTCTTTATTCTACTTCTCTTCTATTCTTAAAAATTTCAACCTTTCCAACACAATGCATCACACAGAAAAATGACATAATTTTTCTTCTCTCTTCCCTCACAAATGTTAATCTCTCACACACTTTCCATTACATAGAGAAAGATAAGAAGTAGTGACATTCATGCACATTATAGAAACCACAAACAAAAACTTATTTTTATTGTCATTCAAAAGATAGTTTGGCAGAAGGCCATAGTTTATAAGTGCAAAATAAAAAATATGCTAAACTATTGGTTATCGACCATCAGTCTAGCTTGCAAGGAGTGGCCGGAAAAGGGGCCAAAACTAGGAGAAGAAAATATGTTCCTCATGGAAACAAAGGAATAAGATATCAAAGTTTGGAAGCTTACCGAGGGCATCTTGAGCAAGGGCCCTTCATTCTTTCTCAAAAGAAAGAAGTCGGTCAGTAGCATTGAAGGCCTCCTTATCCTAGTCAAAGGATAAGGGATATGAAGAATAGATGGCTTGATGAAGGCAGAAATATTTGGCCAAAGAGGCCGTTTATTGGCTATCATTAGCTTCTTGACATTTCACGAGATGGTCAAGTTCAGCAACCTTTGAAGTGAATTCTTTCTAGTCTCGGTGGATGCGGCCAAGAGTTATGTGGGCATGAAAACAATAGGTAAACAGTTCACAAACTTGGCCCTCACAGAGTTGGTAATGGATTAAAGAGCAGAAAAGTCTAAAGGAGACTCTATGCTGCTATGAGACATAGAGCATCAATAAAATGAGAAAGCTTGGGGAAAAAACACAGGGCATTGAGTGGCATTGATGCGGCAATTTTGATGGTCTCAAAAATCACCTTTGAAGAATGATTGAGGCTGGACAACTCGAGCACCATAATAAGAGAGCTGTTAAGATAATAATGGTGAAAAAGGCCAAATACGTCTTTGATAGAGAACTTGGGATGAGCAATGAGATAAACGGTAGGGTCTCAAAAAAGATTTTCATGTTCAAACTGTAGGATTTAAAAAAGAAGGGAGAGTAAGAAGTTGCATGAAAGAATTTGAAGATGGAGCAGAGAACAAAGTAAGAATAAGTGCCTGATCAAGGATTTAAGCTTGGTGGAGAGCCATACGTTCATGAAAGGTTGTTATAGGCGAAAGACTCATAAAGGCTTTCTATTGGGTTCTTATAAAGATCAATAAACCTAGTATTATAGGTATTGAGAAAATGAAGAGGAGTTTGGAAGCTCCTACCTGAAATCAAAATGTGAGGAGGATGGATGTGTGAGTTATGATGCTTGCCCGTAATTTTAAGCTAAGAAATAAGCTGAACTTGAGGAAGTGTACGTCAATGAGAGTGCATGAGAGTGAGAATTTGTGTATTCTAGAAAGGTTCTTTTAAATGCGAGGACAATGGTTTGCTATGATCCACTCCACCTAATTTGGGAATTGAATATTGTGTCCTATAATCATGAAAATACTCAGAAGACGTAAGGACATCAAATTTGCTCACAGGGCTCAATGCTAAAAGAGACATGCATTAGCAAACTTAGCAGGACACGTAGAGGCTCTGGGTAAGCGAAACTAGGTGATCGTGGTCAATAGGCTGTGACATGCATTTAACGAGAAGGAAAACTTTGTACCATGCAAATCACATAAGATATGGTGCACAAGTTATGCGACTAAGATCATAAGTAGTTCAAATTCCACGACATCGTTTGAATAGCTTATGGAGGGCATTGTTTACACCCAAAATCTACAATTTGTCAACCTGATGGATGAAGGGCATGAATCTAGAGTAAAGGAAGGTATTGTACACCTGAAGCCCACAAGAAATTGGCTAGGTGGTCAAGAGATACGAGAAGAAAAATGTCCAAGTTCGACACCACGACCCACATTGATTTTGAGGCCAAACTTTGGCCAAGCAGAAATAAATTGGTGTATGACAAGCATGTGCCCAATTTGAATAAAAAAGACCAAGTCTGATACAATGTGCAGTTGATACACTATTTGAGCACAAGCCTTAATAGCCCGTAAGTGCACGAGTTGTGTGTAGTACGATGTGTACAAGTGAGAGGTCAAATCCACAGGGAGGCCTAACGTGTATGGTGTTCTAAGCTAAGTGCATCTTAAGAGCTACGTGTTGGGGTCCTAACTCCAATCTTTTGGGTGTTTTTGGTTTAAAGGGAGCTCGGGAAAGATAAATCTAAGTTAACGACAAGAAAATAAAAAGAAGTTGTGTGTGTAATGGGGGAATCAAGTAATCTAAGAGGATGCTAGTACGTGGAAATAGGGAATAGGCTGATTATAGCATGCAAATGGGATATTACTATGTCATTCTAGGGTCACTTGGTGGATTATACTAAGTGCTCTAATCTAGACCTATAATTAGCCTCCTAAGTGGTACCCTAAGCCTTAACGTGGGTCTATCCCAAGGTGGCAATGCCCAGCAGTACGGTGTGGTCTTTATGACATAGGAATTAGGGCTAGCCAATAAGGTTCTAGGTTTGTGTAGATCGATCTAACCCTACCACTTAGTCCACTAATTAGTTCCCCAATCTGACCCAGGACTCAGTACGAGTCTGTCCCTAAGCTTCGCCCCACTTAGAGCTATGGCATGGTCTTTGTGAACCTAAGGTGTTAAGGTAGACTAACTAGCCTTCCTACGTGAACTAAGGTCAACTAAACCTATTCGGACTCTTATTGGCTGGATTTAAAGCCAAAGGGGACTCGACTTTGGCTAGTTACTAGTTATGCACCATCGATCACATCACAATAGTAGAAATTGACATTAAAGCTTGAATATTACACATCTAGGGCATGGAATTTGAGAATATTCCGGTATATTCTACTACTAAACACATAGATATACTTAGATTACACCAATTTAAGCAATAGCATCCAACATGTAAGCAATAGAAGCTATTTATGCTATTAGGTATGCTAACACACAAATAGACATGTATATAGTCATACCCACTTCATATAATCACCACACAAAGATATAGACATGCTAGCATAATGATTTAAAAATGGTTAATAGCACAATAGACTTCAATATACATATGCTACATCATTGAGGCATTTCAACAAACACATAGACATGTATGTAAAATAGCCATTGAAACCCTAAGCATAAAGCATATATACATAAATCCATCAAGTTTCCATTAATAAAAAGTAGTAATTAATCCATAGATATAAGATATAATCACCCTACAAAACTCTAATCACACATAATTAGACTTAGGATAAAAAAGAGATACCCTTCTATCTATAGCCAAGCTTTACAATCCATAAGCTATGCCCCAAATCCTAGTGTTTGATCCTCATGGATCACTAATTCCAAGTGTTAAATGTGTTTAGAAGTGAGTGTGTGAGGTGATTTTTGGTCAATTTTGGGTTTAGGAAAATGGGTATTTGATTGGGTTGGTGTTCTCCCTCAAAAGTAGCTGAAAAGTGGTCTAAATAGAGCTGTTAATGCATCTAGCCGAGGGCCTAGCTGGTCGACTGGCTTTGGGGCTAAGTCATCCGGAAAAAGTTGGCCTAGATTCTGATCTAGCCGGTTGACCTGTCTTGACAGAAGCTCAACCGATCTTGATAGTAAAATGTCCATATCTTCGTGGTTTTGGCTTTGATTCACACACCGTTTGTTTCTTTGGCTTCATGTCACTGTGGGGGATCTCTCAAGCCATCTTTTGCAACCTAAAACATGTCTAAAATTTTTCCATTTCCTTTATGGTTTCAAGCTCCGAATTTAGCTCCCGTTGCGCTCAATTTCGCCTCAGTCGCTCCTTCTTTCTCCCAGCTACTTCCAAATGCACTTTTCTTCATTCCTTTATGTTCGAAGCACCCTTTGATTTGTTCTACACTTCAAGCTCCATCAATTAAGGTCTAGTTATCTCTCCAAATCACACCTAAAATAAGCAACAAATGCGTATTAATATAGCATTTAAGTCCTAACTTCAATTGTGAACATGTAAACCCTAATATGCTAAATGCTATACTAATACATTAAATGAAGCTCAAAACAAGTATATACATACAATACATAAACACACAAAATGAACACATCAGCAGTGATGTGTTGGGTTTTTGTGTGTGAATTGCATGTATATACTTCTTTTAAGATGTTTTGAGCTTCATTTGGTGTATTAGTATAGCATTTAAGTTCTAAGTTCAATTACGAACATGTAAACCCTAATATGCATAAGTATGGCCTAAATGCTATACTAATACAACCAAATGAAGCTTAAAACACCTTAAAATAGGTATATACACGCAATGCATAAGCACACACAAAACTAACACACCATGCAGCACTAAAATAGAAGGTAAAAAAATGGAGCAAAGAACTTGATTAGCTTAATAAACTAAGAATATGCCAAAGCCATCAATCAACTATGATGATTTTAGATGCAGTAACTATAAAAGTTGATTGAGACCAAGAAGAAAGGGGTTCCACAACAACCATGCTTTGATCATATATCTATCCCTTAGTTTCTTAGGTTCGTAGCTCCATAGCATAGTCCTATCCTTAGTTTAGCTCTTAGCTTAGTCCTAGTTAGCATAATGTTAGCTTAGCTTTATTCGAAAACACTGCTATAATTCCCTTTATAGCCTAGATTTTTTTCTAATCAAAGTAAGGAATGCTAATCGTTGATAATTTTGTCATCATCCAATTGTTTTCGAATGGGTCCATTCAATGATTTTCATTGTAATTCAGTTTATGTCTTTACTGTAATTAAGTTTATGGCCTTTCTGGCTTTAGTTGCAATTCGCTATGTGGATTGGCTTCTATCATTTATTCAATCTGTAATTAAGTTTATGGTAGGACAGATTCACTGCAATTAACTTTGTGGTAGAATCTGGTAAACCTTTGTTCATATTCAATCTAATTGATTGAGGGTTTGTCTCATTTCACTCTTTCAATTGTAATGAAAGCTTGTACATTAAGTTTATGATGATTAAATCATTGTCTCTTTCATTCTCGATTTGCCTTTTATTGCGATTGATTAACCCATATCTTGTTCTTTACAAAGTCCCTGGATGGAGTTCAGGGTAGGGGTTAAAGAACCCATAATCGTAAAATTATATGCGAAGACTTCTAGGCTGAAAAGGCGTCTTAAGGTTCGCCTTTCGCGCTCTAGAGGCACTAAGCGGAGGCTATAGCCTTAGGTATATGGCTTGGTGAAGGTTTTTCCAAGTAAACAATAATAAATGATTTGGTCAAATTTAGTTTTTTTTTTAAATGCTTAAAGCCATAAAAAACAAAAGTTGGGAGTGGGGAGCTTTTTATTTTTGACTTCAAGCCACTTAAGAAAAGCACTTCTTTATTAAAACAAATGCTTCCATTAGCTTAAATTAGGATTTAAGTAGGTTTGACTAGAAAAAAAGCCAAACCAAATACCCTCTAAGAGAAGAGAAAGAGGAATGCAAACACCGATTTAGAATAGTTTGAGCCTACAAGGGCCTAGACCACTACCTAAAGTTTCTTGCCCTATGGTTTCAAGCAATCCACTAAGCCACAATCTGAGTGCTTATTCCAAATGTTGGTGAAGCAATTAAACACTAACTTTATAAGGCTTTGATCCACACTGTTAAAAGGTAAATAATCTTAGAGGAGAGGGGATGAATTAAGATTATGCTAGTTTTTCAAAAAATAAAATTAATTTAATGCAACTTTGAATGTAAGATAATAAACACTCTTCAAATAGGCAATTTATTGAATAAGTTGCAAGCAATATGAAAACAATTAAAGTAGAAAGAGAAAGGAATAGAATGCACCGAATTTTTAGGTGGTTCGACCAAGCTTACGTCTACTGCCTAAGGATTCTCCCCTTAGGCCTTTAACCTCATGCACTATAGATATTCCTTTAAATGTTGGAGGAGTATAAACCAACTTATTACAACTCTTAAAGCACCTTCTTCAAAGAACCTACATGAAAGCACCTTATTAAGGATTTCCCGACTCCCCTCTAGCTAAGAATTCAATCATAATTCTATCCAAGCTGTGGAATGTAAACTCACTTGATAATTGAATACAAGAAATGTAAGTGTTGCCCAATAGTTTACTCAAAAGAACATGAAAGTGTATAGCTCTTGTATAACTCAATAATCAACAATCTAAAGCTCAATATGTTTGTAATGCTCAAGTGATGATTTGAAAGCTTTAGATTGGAGTATATATCATGATATGCATAGCCATAGGAATGTCAAGTATGAGAGAAAATCATATATGGTGCGAGAGAGCGGAAAAACTTGGCAAATACTAGCTAAAACACCTACTTTTTATACATAACAGGTCAACGTCGGCCACTAGGGCTCATCAATCAGTGTAGAGTACGGCCAGAACCTCTAACATTCTACACACCCCCAGTCGCATAGGTCTGTTGCCCAGCCAAGGAGTCTAGCAGGGCCCAGAAGATAGCAGTTCAAGGGTGGTTGCACTGGCTCCTAGTCGGAAGCCTGGTTGGGGGTTTGACTTATACCAGAAAAACATAATTTTTGCCCTTTTTCTGATTTTCTTTGAATACTTTTGATAGAACAAATATTTAGCAATTTAAAAGTTAATAAAAAGGATTCAAAATCAGAAAGGAAGTTTTAAAAATATCTTTGAAAAACTTTTGAAACTTGAGAAGATTTGAAATTCTTTTAGGAAGATTTGACAATATAGAATAATTTCCAAATGGAAGAGAAAGTCAAAAATTTGCTTTTGGAAAACTTTTCGAAAGTAAGCTGATGTGTAGGTTTTGTGTGTGCTTGTGCGTTGCATGTAGGTACTTGTTTTGAGGTGTTTTTTGCTTCATTTGGTGCATTAGTATAACATTTAGGTCATACTTGTGCATATTAGAGTTTTCCTATTCATAGTTACGCTTAGGACTTAAATGCTACACTAATGTATGTTTGTTGCCTATTTTAGGTGAGATTCAGGGAGACTATTTGACCTTAATTGATGGAAATTTGGATTTGGATCAAATTCAAAGGTGTTCCGGACGTAAAGGAACGAAGACAACTGCATTTGGAAATGGCCGAACAAAGATTGAAGCACCCAAGAAGAAATCGGCTCACGACAAGCAAAATCGGGCCAAGATGCAAGGGAGGCTGGTCGACCTCAACCCGAGGCCAGTCAATCAGCCTAGACCCATAGCCAAGTCAGAGACCAAGCCCATAGGCCAGTTGACCTAGCACCAAGGCCGATCCCCCCGCTGGTCCCCTGACCCTGTGCAATTTTAGCTCTATTTAAGCATATTTTTAGCCATTCTTCAAGGGAGAACACTGAATTTCATATACCCATTTCCCTAAACCCTAAATCCACCTAAACCCATCTCACATACTCACTTCTAAACATATTTATCACTAGGAATCAAGCCTTTAAGAGGATCAAACACAAGGATTAGGCATAGCTCATGGATTTTAAAGCATGGATTTGGATAGAAGGGTATCTCTCTTTTGTCCTAAATCTAATTATGTATGATTAGAGCAATGTAAGGTGATTATATCTTGTATTTATGGGTTGTTTACTATTCTTTTGTAGTGGATACTTGATGGATTTATATATATGCTTTCTGCTTAAGGTTTCTTTGGCAATTTTACATTCATGTCTATGTGTTTATACAAATGTCACAATGGTGTATCATATATATATTGAAGTCTATTATGCTATTAACCATCTCTAAATCATTATACTAGCATGTTTATGTGTTTGTGTGGTGATTACATAAAGTGGGTATTACTATATACATGTCTATATGTGTGTTAGCATACTTAATTGCACAAATAGCTTCTATAGCTTACATGGTGGTTGTTATTGCTTAAAAAGGTGTAATCTAAGTATGTCTATATGCTTAGTAGTAGGATAGGCCAATATATCCTCAAATGCCATGTCCTAGATATGTATGCTTTACGTGTAATTATTAATTTTCACTATTGTGATGACAATTGATGGTGCACAACTAATAGCTAACCTAGGTCGAGTCTTCCTTAGCTTTAAATCTAGCTAATAGGTTTCAGGGTAGATTAGTCGACCATAGACAGACTAGGTCTTGGCTTTAAATCTAGCCAACAGTTTAAATGCTAGGGTTGGATCAATTTGAGTCACTTAGTACCTTAATTAGCTAGCCCTAATGGCTAGGTCATAAGGACCACGTTGCAGCTCTATGTAGTCGTGCCTAGGGACGGACCCACACCAAGTCCTAGGGGTTCCATTAGGAGGGTAACTAGAGATCTAGATGAGAGTACAAAAGTATATCCATCAAGTAACCCTAGAAAGACGTTGTAATCACCCATAGGCAAGTTGCAATCACCTTAGTCCCCATTTGCACACATTTGAATCCCCTTAAATCACTTGATTCCCCCATTTCACATACATCCCCCTTTAATTTTATTATCTTTAGCTTAGATTTATCTTTTCCGAGATCCCCTTAATCTAGAAAACACAAAAAAGATTATAGGTGAGGTCCTAACACGTAGCCTTGTAAGATGCACATACCTTAGGACACCTTACATGTTAGGCCTCCTCATGGATTCGACCTTGCACCTGCACACATTGTGCTACACACGACCTATACGCTTGTAGCCTGATTACACTTGTGCTTACAAATAGCGATCATAAGCACTCAATTATTTTCTCAAAAGATTTCAAGATGCAAATTTGTGACTTCTGAAAAAAAAACATGTTTTAAGGATTAAAATATGATTTTGGAAAAAATAGATACTGAGGAATAAAAAACATTTTGAAGGATTTTGAGCTTAGGTGTGAACTCAAGGATATACACAACATAGAGTAATAATATAAGAAACAAGTCGGTATCTCTTATGACTTCACGTCTCCGCTCTTATATCTCTTCTTGTCTTTGACTTGAGATTTTTCATGTATAGACATCCATCTTTTATCCTTAAATCCACAAGCTTTTTCTTCAGCTTCCATAAGATTATACTTTGTAAAAGCATAGCTCATCAAAAAGGAATAATCCATATATAATCTTTATGATTTTAGATTAGTATGCCCTAAAACTCACTAGTATATGACATTTTGGATGTTAAACAATGTATAATCATTTTGTAAACTGGTATTATGAGTTTTTTATGTATGATCTCTAGTATGTTTTATTGATGTATGTATAAAGGTTCCTTGACTTGAACTAATAACTTGGGCATGCAGTAAAGCTGGACGCACTGTAGGTCCAAGTCTAGATATAGTCACCTCATAAATTGAGTCTGTAACCGAATAGTAGTATTGGACACTTTACGAGAATAAGGTTATATTGAGCAAGTCTCCTCATTGAGGGTGATCTACCTAAGTCATTGGAGGATTTTCTGGATTTGTCTCAATAGTACGTGTGTCATGTATTGAACAGGACCATTGTAAGTGTGTTTTCTATAGATGTACTATCAAAGAAAGAAAACAAGATACTCACTGCTACTAAATGATTATTGCTCTTACTCTTGAGCATATGTGGATGAATTAATGAAGTTAAGGTTTGGTACTTTTATTCATTGTGGGTGAGATCTTACTTTATTAAGATCAATAGCCTTGTGCATTGAGTGCAAAGTTTTAATTAATTGGAACATGCATATGCAATATGGAATCTATGTGCCCCCTTTGGGATTGTCCAAATTTATTATCCGAATCTAGATCTATTGCTACTACCTTTATTAGCGTATCAGTCATATGGCTTAAGGGTCACTCCCGAGATCAAGAGATTCCATGACCATGGATGGTTGGCAATAGAACAAGAGACCCAAAAGAAAAGATGCATCTAAGGAGGTGATAGTACACAAGCCAAAAGACTGGCCTTAGCTGTGGGTATACATAGAGGGGCATTATGATCGGTTATTTAGTAAGTCAAAGACATAGTTCACATTCTTTTGTGATAAGCTTCTGGGTAATTGTAATTATTCTTGGAGTGCAACTTTGATCTTATGGTGGAATAGATCCGAGTTAACAATAATTATTATATCACCTAGATCGGGCAAGGACATTTTTTATTATTTTTGGAAGCTAAGTTTAGTTGTGTCTTCTTGGTCCCTTCCCTAATTGAAATGACTTTGAGGGAGTAATCTTGAAAGAGCAAATTCTATATTGTGGTAGTAGCCTTATGGGGCCAAAGCTTGCAATTGGGTTTGGGCTTTCTTTAGTGTCCAAGATAATCTAATTGGGCTTGGATGGTTTCTTATTGGGCTTGAGCCTTCAAATGGATTATGGACTATATGTTGGGCTTAGATTGTGGATTTGGCCTAATCTTCCAAGACATGTGCTAGAAAGTTATTACAAGAAGAATTCAAATTGTACAAGTAACTTCTATGACATATGGCAAACATTTGGTACAAAGAAAAGGTTTCCCACATGGAAAGTTTATAAGGTTTTGGTGCCAAACTCTTCCTATAAATAGGCAAGACCCTAAACCATTTCTAGCATCCAAAAATTTTGAAGTTGATCTATTCCATTTTGGCAAGAGAATACTACAACACATAGTACACACTTATTGTGTGGTTTTTGCTTGAGATTTTCAAGAACACATTACTTTGCTTCTTCCCACACAAGAGTCTATTCTCCCAAGATAAGTCTCTTTAATCATAGGGAAGAAGACTAAGGAGTTGCCTACAGCGACACCCTTATAGTAAAATTTCTGGTGATGGTTATAGCTTCTTTAAAAACCCCACACTTCAAGAGGTTAGATTTACATATTTTTGCAAATACTAATTATGTTCTATATGTTCTTAAGCATGTTCTTGTGTGTCTTGTGTGGTTATTTTATTTTTCCTAGCATGTTTTCTTGGTAGAATTTTTGAAAACATGGACTAGGATAGACCATATGTAATATTATCGATCCTACAATTGGTATCAGAGCTTAGGCTCATACACAACATGCTTAGACTATGTAAGAATATTATATTTGCATAAATATGTTAGTCATCTTGTTAGTGGCAAGATTCGGAAATCTTGTGTTGCATATACTTGTGGTTTTATGCTTGTATGTGCAGATGATGTAAAATCCCTTTGATGGTTCGTATATATACATGATAGAGGTTTGTGCACGGTCAACAAAGCTTGGCCATAGGTGATTTCATGTAGACATCTTTATGGTTATTGCTTGTAGCTTCATTTAAAAGAAGCATAGGATGTTTTGATATCCTTGTAATGTTTCTTTTATGATTGTAAGCTTGTATTGGCAATAGCAAAATATATTGTTGTTGTAATCTTTAAAGATCAAGGACTAAAGCAAGGAAAAATAGCATACAGGACCAAATCTATCTCAGCCGGTCGAGCTTGCTGGTCTACTGGCTCCTCCTTTGCCATCGATTGACTCTGGCAGAAATTGCAACAAAGATTGTTATTTTCTGCTTTTGGATTGAAGATTGTAGGGAGCCATCAAAGAAGGATTCTAATGTATTTTGGTAGATGTTTATAATGCATTGATATATGTTTTAACATAATTGCATAAGCATAAACATGATTACCACCTAGAAATATGTCCACTCATTAGGATTTAAAAATTGGCCAATCCTATGTGTTAATTCTCAAAGATAGTTAAGTTCATTTATATAAGATTGGTGTAGACAAGATGATTGTAAGCAACTATGTCTAAACATGCCACGCAATCTCATGACAAAAGTAAAAAACTTAACTTGAGATTTACAACATGACAACCTAAGGGTCTATACACCTAGATTTAGGTAAATAATCTATTATGGTATTGTAATGTTTTAATAACACAAAGGGGATTCACAAAAGGCAAAATATTTCACATATCCAAAGCATGTTTAGATCTAAAACAAAAAGCAATAATACCAAAAATAGAGAAAACCCTTATGTTAAAATATTGAGTGTGAGAGAAGATTGGAAATACCCCACAGCTTTTCATATCCGATTCACGCTAATGGTAAATGTTATTAACTTCCCCAACGGAAGGTGACGCTTTATCAAGATTTAACAAGGTGAATTTAAAATGTTTATTTAAAAGTTTGTTAATAAGTTTGGCCATCCTATCAATGGAATTCTTCACTAAAGATCGCCTCACACAACATTGATTAAAGTCACTACCCCATCGGAGGGCTTAAATCAAGAATGTTACGGGGAATGAATATAAGGAATGGGTATACATTTAATTTAAATGGTAGGTTTAACTATCCCATCGATAAATTTTGCTACCAAATTTAAAAAACCAAATGAAACAGTGATTGAATTATTCAATTGGATCACATCCAAATAATTATCAATTCAAATAAGCAATGATGCTTAATGTAACATTCATAAGTTTGACCATCCCATCGGTGGAGTTCTTGTGAGGATGTTAAGACACTATTACATTAAGTTGTTTAAGGGTTAATCTACTTAAAGGCAAATTATGTAAAAGTACTTCTATGTTTTATTTCCAAAGATAACATACATATTATACATGCATCAATTCCATACTCATAAAATAACTATGATAATGTTGTTGTATATCCAGAAAAATGTCTTGGCTTAGTCCGTTAGCTACAATTCTTAAAGAGCACAAGCTTACTAAACCAAATTTTGTGGACTGGGAATGAAACTCGGATGAAGTACTCACCGTAGAAGAGTACAAGTGTGTCCTAACAACTCTGTGTCCTATTGTGAGGGCAAACTCTTTTGAAGGTCGAAAAGATATTGAGGCAAAATAGTAGAAGGTCAATAGTATGGCCAAGTGCTATATGATGGGTTCTCTATCAGATATTTTGCAGAGCAAGCATCATCATATGGAAACTGCAAAAGAAATCATGACCTCACTATTTTGTATGCTTGCCGATAAGAGCAGACCTACAAGGTAAGGTGATCTTAGAGAAATTATGAATTAAAGGATGGTAGAAGGAGCATTTGTCAAGGAGCATATGCTCAAAATGATGGATTACTTCAATACTGCTGAGATCCTTGGGGCAAACCTAGATGAACAGTCAAAGATATACATGATTTTGGAGACTTTACCATCGTCTTACACCCAGTTCAAGCTTAATTGTAACATGGGCAAGATGAACATGGATATGATGGAATTGATGAAAGAGCTCCTAGTAGTATAAGCCATAATGGAAAATGAGGGCCACATAAACGTAGTTAAGCATCCACTTCTAGACTTAACCCAAAAGGGAGAAAGTTCAAAGGAAAGAGGAAGCAAAAATGTGATCAAAGGAAAATGAAGAGCAATGGTGAACAGCCCAAACAGTTAACAACTGAAAAGCCCAAGGTCAAATGCTTTAAGTATGGCCAAAAAGGGCACTGGAAAAAAGATTGCCCGAACTTGGCACAAGGCCAGATAGGTATACCTCTTTTGTTCTACATTGAAACATGTTTAATGGTTGATTCTACTAATTCTTGGATTGTAGACATTGGAGCCACTAACCATATTTGTAAATCTTTGCATTGGTTTCAGGAAATAAAGGAACTGGCTGCTAAAGGGGAATTTGCTCTAAAGATGGGTAATGAAGTAAAAGCATGGGCAACTATAGTAGGAGGAATGTGCTTAAATTTTCCATGTAACAAGAAGTTATTTTTTAACAATGTTTATTATGTTCTGGATATAAATAAAAACCTTATCTTTGTTTCACAATTAATATTAGATGATTTTTGCATTAATTTCCATTCTGGTGTCAATATCAATAAAGATGGAAATATTATCTATTCCGGTAGCATGCATGATAACTTGTTCTATATGAAATCTATTACAAATTCACTTCATAATATAGAACGAACTAATTCCCAGAAAAGAAAGGTTTCTTCAACCAATGATACTTATATTTGGCACATATGCTTAGGACATATTAGTCTAAAGCAAATTCAGAGATTAGTCGAGGATGGGCATCTTAGCTCATTAGATCTCAAAGATCTACCTTCGTGTGAATCTTGCCTCAAAGGAAAGATGACCAAACGGTCATTTTCTTCTAAAGGAGATAGGGCCAAAGAAGTATTGGAATTGGTTCACAATAATGTGTGTGGTCTTGTGAGCAAACAAGCATGAGAAGGTTATGAGTATTTCATTACTTTCACTGATGATTACTCTAGGTATGGATATGTATATCTAATGCGACGCAAGTCTAAATCCTTTGAGAAATTCAAAGAGTTCAAGGCTGAGGTAGAGAAAAAATTAGATAAACATATCAAAGCCCTTTAGTCTGATCAAAGTGGCAAATACCTCTCAAATGAGTTCAGAGACTATCTTACACAAGAAGGATTGTGTCTCAGTTAACTGCAATAGGGTCTCCCCAGCAAAATGGTGTAGTAGAGAGAAAAAATTGTACCCTATTAGATATGGTTAAGTTAATGATGAGTCATGCATCATTACCTTAATCTCTTTTGGGGTATTCCCTTGGGACAGCAGCATACATCTTGAACATGGTACCATCTAAATCAGTACCTAGGACACCATAAGAAATGTGGACTGGGCGTAAGCCTAGTTTAAATCATCTCTACATTTGGGGTTGTCCAACTTATGTACTTAATAATAATGCTTCAAAGTTGGAACCAAGATCTGAGTTATACTATGTTATTGGGTATCCAAAGGAAACCAGAGGTGGGATCTTTATAATCCTAAGGAGCAAAAGGTGTTTATAAGCACCCATGCTAGATAGTTAGAGAATGATGAAATGATCCAAAAAACACCAAATTCTAAAGTTGCTCTAGAAAAGATTTCACAAGAATCTCCACTAACACCTGTGGTAAATGTGAAAGAAAAAGAACAACATTTTACACGTAATATATCGAAGCCTCGTCATAGTGGGAGGATATCCAGGCCTCTTGATATATAGTATGAAGGGTCCTTTCAGACTTATTCAGAGGATCAGGTGGTGGATCCTACAAGTTATGATGAAACAGTTTCTGACACAGATGCCGACCAATGGCATAAAGCAATGGATTCAGAGTTAGAATCTATGTATTCTAACAAACTCTGGGATCTTGTTGTTACTCCTAAAGGGGTAAACCTATAGAGTGTAAATGGGTCTATAAGAGGAAAAAAGGAGTTGATGGAAAAGTTGAAACCTTTAAAGCAAAGTTGGTGGAAAAAGGTTGTACTCAAAAAGAAGGGATCGATTATGAGGAAACTTTCTCACCAGTAGCCATTCTTAAATCCATCAGGATACTTCTAGCCAACGCATGTCATTATGACTATGAGATATGGCAAATAGACGTCAAGACAGCTTTTCTTAATGGAGAGCTTAACGAGACCATTTGCATGACACAACTAGATAGATATGTCGCTAAAGGCCAAAAACATATGGTTTGTAGCTAAAGAAGTCCATTTATTAGGGGTGAGCATAATTCGGTTACTAACCAAAAATCGAACAGGAACTAAGCCGAATTACTATTTTGGTTCAGTTATTCAGTATCTCGGTTTGGTTTCGGTTAGCAAAAATAAAGAAATTCGGTGTTCGGTTTTGGTTTCAGTTCCGGATAGTGTTTAAAAATTTCAGTTAATAACCGAAATAATATAAACTACATCATTTTGGCATTTTAGTTGTAGGTCATTTAATATTTAGATTTTAGTGCAATCTTCACTTTACTCAATCACGTTTCACTCCACTCTTCAGACACTTCAAAAGCCAACAGGTCGAACACTCATCTTCAAGCCCTAGCCCTTCATCTGAAAACCCCTCTCTAGCCTCTTATCTTTGCTCCATCGACCGTCGCTATCAACTCAGCCCCTTCTGGTTCTCGCCACCCCCATCAGTTGGCTCAGCCCCTTATCATCACTGATGATTTCTCAAGTCTCAAAGGCTCACAGGACAAACCCTCAACTCCTCAAGGCTCAAGCCTTCAACAACATATCAGAGATTTTGTTACCCTCTTTTTCTACTTTGTATCTTGCTTTTTTTTTTTTTTGAGGAAAATCTGATAGTGAAAAAAGAAAAAAGGTAAAAGAAATAAAAGGGGAAATTTGAGCTTAGACTTATTTTTTAGAAACTGAAAAAAATAACCCCTATATCTCACAGCAAAGAGGTAAGGCTCTAATGCTATTTGTTTATTTTATTTTTCAGCTTAAGTATCTTGCTTGGTTCTTGGTCATAACTCTTACTAGGTTCATTTTGTGTGACTCATGAAGTTCCAATGTAATTATTGGACCACATCTTTCATTTGATCTTTTTCTTATGCTGAATTTGTTGAAGATACCAAAGTTTTTTGGCTCTGTAGAGTGCAGATACACTTCTACTATTATCAAGAGTCATGAGCAATAAAATTTGACAATTTTGTCTTTCATATGCGTGATATTCATTGTTGCAATTTCTTCTCACTTGGCAGGTCTTAAGCATATTCTGAACAATTTCTTCTCAATTGAATTTTCAATTTGTTGAATTCTCTTTAGCATATACATGTTAGGCAATTTGGTTATTTCGGTTAATAACCGAAACCGAACTGAAAAAAATCAGTTTCAAAAATTCAGTTCTTTGGCTAATTCGGTTTGGTTTCGGTTCCTAAAATATTTAAAATTTCATTTCCGGTTAATTCAGCTTTTGGTTAATTCGGTTTGGTTATGATCGAATGCTCAGCCCTACCATTTATGGATTAAAGTAGGCATCTAGAGCATGGAACATGTGGCAAACATTTACTACAAGGAAAAAGTTTCCCACATGGAAAGTTTACAAGGTTTTGGTGCCAAACTTTTCCTATAAATAGGCAAGACCCTAAATCATTTCTAGCATCAAAAAGTTTTGTAATTGATCTCTTCCATTTTGGCAAGAGAATACTACAACATATAGTACACACTTATCGTGTGGTATTTGCTCTATATTTTCAAAAACACATTATTTGCTTCTTCCCATACTTGAGGCTATTCTCTCAAGATAAGCCTCTTTAATCATAAGAAAGAAGACTAAAGAGTTGCCTATAATGACACCCTTATAGTAAAATTTTTGGTGGCCTTGTTCGTAAGCGGGAACAAAGCTCATGATGGTTATAGCTTCTTCAAAGGCCCTACGCAATAGGTTAACTTTACATATTTTTGCAAATACTAGTTATGTTCTATTGGTCTTAAGCATGTTTTTGTGTGTGTTATGTGGTTATTTTATTTTTCCTAGCATGTTTTCTTGGTGGAATTTTGAAAATATGGACTAGGATAGACTACAATAATATTATTGATCCTACATATGAAGCATTCAATCCATAGAAAAATTCGTACATTGGATTTCAAGCAATTTATGTAATTTATCAAAAGCTCATTTATTCAATGATTTCATTCATAGCCATGTAATTTATCCAACTCATGTTTATAACACATCATTATGAATCATGGCTAATCTTTTATTTACATCATCAAAACATCAATTGCAAATCATTTCTTATTAAAACATTAATTGCAAAGCATATAATGCCAACATTCAAATATCCAATCATAATCAATCTCATTTCAACATATCCAAAAACATATCTCTCAATCAATCCAATTTACATTTAATTCATTCACATTTCATATATAAAGTATTCATCCATTATTTTGTTCACAACTTAAAAGAAAAATGTTCACATAATCCATTCAAGTTGTTTGCAAAGTATTAGCATTCATATATCATAATTTCATCATCTAGCATGATATAAAGTTAATCAATCTCCCCCTTTGATTTAACAATATATTCTTGTACTTGTAAAGCATATAGATATAAACACATTTCATTCTCACTCTCTTTTTCATTCACCTTCATCATTACCATCAATAAGGATGTAAACATATAAGCATGTGATGGATTTATTATAACTATGGGAGTAAATCATTCTTCAAAACTTTATCCATTATCATAAGTATTAATCATGAAGTATTCACATAACTCCCCCTTAATTAAGCAATCCAAACATTTAACACAAGTAGCACAACACCATATATTACACACAATTGTAAAAATTTCTTTCATCTCATTATGCATTCTTTCAACATTCATAAGCTAATATTCATCAAACTTATTCAGGTAACCATTTCATGTAGTCATATGTATTTAAATAAACTTTAAGTCATAAACTCATGCGTATTTTTATAATTTATTGAAAAGCATATATTAAAGTTAAGTTCAATGTTACTCATACTCCTTTTTTTTAATGATCTTGTCTTAAGATGTATCTTCTCAACATTTGATGTTGCTTGACATTCCTATAACAAAACATGACAAGATCTGGGTACCTATGTCCTTTGGGTCCTTGAGGTTAGTATCAATGTTTACCTTTCACAACCCATTTAGGTCATTGCCAATGTGGAACAAGAGTACCTCTATCACATAATTTCTTAAAATAGCATTCAGAAGAAATATGACTATTCTTTTCACAATAGGTACGACTAATAGAAGATTTTAACGGTGCAATAGAGGATGATGCTTTCACAAAATAGTTTTTCAAATTTTTTTGTTTGGTAAAAGGTTCATAACCAATTCCACTTTTGTCAAACATCATTTTTTGTGAACCAAGAAGGTTTTCAAGATTTTCTTGTCCATTTGTAAACTTCTTCACAATCTTTTGTAGATCATTATTTATTTTGTCAAATCATTTACTTGTTCGTGAAAACCATTTATATTTTCCAAAAAAGATGTATTTCTTTCCAAGGTCATCTTTTTCTTTCAAAATAGTTCTCAAAATTTTTTGTAAAACATTATTTTTGCTTAAAGCAATTGAAAAATCATCATGTAATTTAGAAAAGGCTTCTAGCAAATCATCAAATGTAGACTCTTCTTTTTCCTTTTTAGGTGATGATCAACAAATAGAATTGGAGGGTGAAGAATATACCTCACTCTTATTGGCCATGAGGCAAAGATTGGCAGCTTTATTATCACTTGATTGGCTTTCATTCTCACTTGATTGTGAATCAAGCTTTGTCGCTTTTGAACTTTTTCCTTCTTTTTCTCTTTGAGCCATGGACAATCTGACTTAATGTGTCCCAATTTCCTACATTTATAACAAGTTAGTTCTTTATCACTTGAATAATCCATGCTTACCTTTCTCTTGGATGACCTCTTTGAATTGAACACTTTTTTTCTCACAAATTTCTCGAATCTTGAATACATAGTCATTTCTTCTTCACTTAAGCTTTCTTGCAAAGTTGCTTTGAAGGCCAAATTCCACATCATACTCTTTTCTCCATAGGGCTCACATGGTTCAAACTCATAAGTCATAAGTGAACCAATCAACTCACTAAGGGTAAGCTTGTTGAGATGCTTCACTTCTTTGGTAGCCGTCACCTTGGGCTGAAATTTTGATGATAAGTATCTCAACAACTTACTAACCAATTCAACATTAGTATAAACTTTTCCAAGAGATTTCAAAGAATTCATAATTTGAATAAATCTAGAAAACATATGCTCAACATTCTTGCTTTGATACATATAAAACATTTCATACTCATGTGTAAACATGCTAATCCTAGATTATTTGCCCTGGCTAATTCCTTCATAAGTTATTTTAGGCTTATCCCAAATTTCTTTAGCTAAAGTGCATCCCGTAACTTTAGCAAATTCAGTAGCATTCAATCCAACATCCAAGGTATACAAAGCCTTAGCATTCATTTCAACAAGTTTATAATATTTCTCATCCTATTCGTCTTCCATTTCCAATACTTTCTTATCTCCTACAATTTTCATAGGATATTGAGGTCCATTTTCAATTACGTTTCATGCTTTGTAATCATGAGCTTGCACAAATACTTTCATTCTCATTTTCCAAAAGACGTAATTAAGGCCATCAAACATAGGAGCTTTGTTAGTTGACAAACCTTCAATGGTAGTAGCATTAACTTTTTTTCTTATATTAATTCTAGTAGTTGTTAAACTATATGTGGAACCCTAGCTCATGATACCACTTGTTATGGGGCAAATAATCTTAAGGGGTGGGGTGAATTAAGATTATGGTACTTTCTTGGAAAATAAAGTTGATTTATTACAATTTTCTAATGCAAGGTAATAAACACACTTCACACAAGAAATTTATCGAACAGGTTGAAAGCAATATGAAAATAATTGAAGTAAGAAGAGAAAGGAATAGAATACACTGAATTTTTTAGTGGGTCAGCCAAGCCTACGTCTACCACCTAAAGATTCTCCCCTTAGGACTTCAACCTCCTTCACTATAGATACTCCATCAAATGTTGGCAAAGTACAAACCAACTTGTTTCAACTCTTTGAAGCACTCTCTTCAAATAACCCACGTGAAAGCACCTCACTAAGGACTTCCCCACTTTTCTCTGTCTAAGAATTCAATCTCAATTCTATCCTAGCTATGGAGTGTAAACTCGCTTGAGAATTGAATATAAGAAATATAGGTGTTGCTTAATAGCTCATTCAAAAGAATATGAATGTGTATAGCTCTTGCATAACTCAAGAATCAACAATGTAAAGCTTAACATCTTTGTAATGCTCAAGTGATGATTTGAAAGCTATAGATTGGAGTAATATATAATGATATGAATAGCCATAAGAATGTCAAGTATGAGAGAAAATTGTATATGGTGTGAAAGAGTTGAAAAACTTGACAAAAACAAGTTAAAATGGCTATTTTTTAAACATAGTAGGTCAACATCGGTCGCTAGGGCCAATCGACTGGTGCAGAGTCCGGATAGGACCTCTAACATTCTGCTTTCCCTTGGTGTCACTGGTCGGTCGCCCGGGCAGGGAGTCTGATAGGGTACAAAAGATAATAGTTCAAGGGCGGTTATACTGGGTTTTAGTCGGCGGCTTGGCTGGGGGTCCGGCCTATACCTAAAAACACTATTTTTGCCCTTTTTTGATTTCCTTTGAATACGTTTGATAGAACAAATAATTAGCAATTCAAAGTCAATAAAAAGATTCAAAATTAGAAAGGAAGTTTTGAAAATATCTTTGAAAGACTTTTTGAAATTTGACAAGTGATGTGTTTTTTTTGTGTGTTTATGTATTGCATGTTTATTCTTGTTTTGAGGTGTTTTGTGCTTTATTTGGTGTATTAGTATATCATTAGGTCATACTTGTGCACATTAGGGTTTACATGTTCATAGTTGAGGTTAGGACTTAAATGCTAGACTAATGCGCATTTGTTGCTTGTTTTAGGTGTGCTTCGAAGAGATAATTTGAGTTTGATTGAGAGTGGTTGGTGTGTAGATCAAATCCTAGGGTGTTTCGGACATAAAGGAATGAAGAAAGTGCATTTGGAAGTGGCCAGGCGACGGAAGGAGCGACCGGGGCAAAATCGAGCGTAATGGGAGCTAAATTTGGACCTTGCAACCAAAAAGGACATGGAGAAATTGTGGACACATTTTAGGGTGAAAAATATGGCTTGGGAGATCCCTCATGGTGATACAAATCCATAGAAAAAATGGTGCGCGAATCGGAGCTAAAATGAGCGAGATATGAACATTTTACTATCAAGACCGGTTGAGCTTCTGTCAAGGCCGATCGACTGGCCAGATCAGAATCTGGGCCAATTTTGGTTGGATGACTTAGCCCTAAAGCCGGTCGACTGGTTGGACCCTCAGCTGGATGCATTAACAACTCTATTTAAGCCATTTTTCAGCCACTTTTGAGGAGAACAACACCCGATTCACACACCTATTTCCCTAAACCCAAAATCTACCAAGAACCACATCACAATGTCACTTCTAAACACATTTTAACACTTGGAATGAAGGATCCAAGAGGATCAAACACTAGGATTTGGGGTATAGCTCATGGATTGTAAAGCTTGGCTATGGATAGAAGGGTATCTCTTATTTATCATAAGTCTAATTATGTATGATTAGAGCTATGTAGGGTGATTATATCTTGTATTTATGAATTGATTACTACTTTTTATTAATGGTAACTTGATGGCTTTATGTATACATGCTTTTTGCTTAGGGTTTCAAAGGCTATTTTACATTCATGTCTATGTGTTTGTTGAAATGCCTCAATGAAGTTGCATATATATATTGAAGTCTATTGTGCTATTAACCATCTCTAAATCATTATGCTAGTATGTCTATGTGTTTGCGTGGTGATTACATAAAGTAGGTATGCTTATATACATGTCGATATATGTGTTTGCATACTTAATAGCACAAATAGCTGCTATTACATACATGTCGGGTGTAATTGCTTAAATTAGTGTAATCTAAGCATGTCTATGTGTTTAGTAGTATAATATTCCAGAGTAATCTTGAATGCCATGCCCTAGATGTGTAAGTTTTGTACTTTAATGTCAATTATCGCTATTGTGATGATGATCGGTGGTGCATAACTAATGGCTAGCCTAGGTCGAGTCACCCTTAGCTTTAAATCAAGCTAATGGGTTTCAGGGTAGGTTATTAGACCTTAGACAAACTAGGTATTGGCTTTAAATCTAGCCAACAGTTTAAACGCTAGGGTTAGATTGATCTAAGTCACCTAGAATCCTAACTAGCTAACCGTATAGCCCTAAGTCATACAGACCATATGCCGTGGCTCTAGGGGTCGACACCTAGGGACGAATTTGTACTAAGGCTTAAGGTGCAATTAGGAGACTAGATGAGAGCAACCCAGTTTAATCCATCAAGCAACTCTAACAAGAAGTAGTAATCACCCATTTGCAAGATGTAATCACCCTATTCCCTATTTCCACATGTTAGTATCCCCTTAGATCGCTTGATTCCCCCATCACACACACACCACCTTTTTTTTGTCTTTCCTATAGCTTAGTTTTATCTTTCTTGAGCTCCCCTCAAACCAAAAACACCAAAAAGATTGTAGTTAGGACCCTACCATGTAGCTCTTTAGGACGTACTTAGGTTAGAACACTGTATTTAGGCCTCCTGTGGATTCGACCCCACACTCGCACACACCGTACTACACACGACCCGTGCATTTGCAGGCTATTTAGGCTTGTGCTCAAATAGCGTATCAAGAAGATTTGAAATTCTTTTAAGAAGATTTGACAATATAGAATAATTTCAAAATGAAAGAGAAAGTCAAAGATTTGCTTTTAAAAAACTTTCCAAAAGTAAGCAATCAATTATATTCTCAAAAGATTTCAAGATGCAACTTTATGACTTATGAAAAACATGTTTTAAGGATTGAAATATGATTTTGGAAAAAATAGATGTTGAGGATTAAAAAAATTCTAAAGGGTTTTGAGCTTTAGGTGTGAACTCAAGGATATACGCAACATAGAACAATGATGTAGGAAACAAGCCAGTACCGCTTGTGATTTCATGTCTCTGGCCTTATATCTCCCCTTGTCTTTGACTTGAGAATTTTTGTGTATGGACATCCATCTTTTATCCTCAAATCCACGAGCTCTTTCACAAGCTTCCATAAGATTATACTTTGCAAAAACATAGCTCATAAAAAAGGAATAATCCATATACAATCTTTATGAAGCATTCAATCCATAGAAAAATTCATTCATTAAAATATAAGCAATTTATAAAATTTATCTAAAGCTCATTTAGTCAACGCTTTCATTCATAGCCATATAATTTATACAACTCATGTTTATAACATATCATTATGAGTCATGGCTAATCTTTTACTTACATCATCAAAACATTAATTGCAAATCATATAATACCAATATGCAAATATCCAATCATAATCAATCTACTTTCAACATATCCAAATATATCTCAATCAATCCAATTTACATTTAATGCATTCACACCAATAAGTCAATATTTCACTTTTAAAGATTTTGTACAAATATATTTACCATGTAAACAATCAATCCCAAAGCCAAACAAGTGTGCATTTAAGTATATAAACATATTAGAATCAACACACTTGATAATCACAAGTTTTCTTGATGTGTTATCATCAAAATCATATATTTATCATAAAGCCAACACATACACAAAGATTCTCTGAGTGACCCTTTGCTCAAATCACAAGTTAGTCACTTTGCATCCTTTTGGGACTCATAAAATGTTAGGAATAGTTTCCTAAAGTCAGTCATCTATTGTATTTCTAGAGTTGTTTACACATGAGTTATGTTAATAATATTTGGCCATTACATCATATTGCACCATCTTCTCTTATTTTGATCATGATGTAGTTCCTTAGAACAATTGTATGGGATCATGTGAATGAGGCATGGTTTGATTGTTCTTAAAATCTGTTCATAACCGAATGATGGAATTGATACTAGGACGTCAATTCCTTCTAGTAGAGGTTATTGTTTGTCACATGGGTTGGTCTTCCTCATGACCAATGGGTGTTGAGACACCGATGTGACACACAGGTAAGGTGTGGAGACACGCTTACTAAACATGACTCATTTACAAGCATCGTATGATACTTACCCTACTGTCAAAGGATTGCTTGTGGTGCACATGGTTGTAGTATTCCCTTCAACCTGAGACCGCCGTAGATGCTTGCGAATTACTCCTCGTACTTTGGTGCCGGACTACCCGAATTTCCAATTTGGTGACGAAGGGTTACTGGGTGCGTGCAAGTGTCGTGAAGCTAATGTGCAGGACAAGATGGGATTGACCTACTCCGGGTGTTGGGAGAATGATGCTCCACCTAGTCCTAACTCGTTAAGTCTTTGGCCAAAGCTTTCTGTGTGATGTGTCATGGAGACATGTCGTGATAAGTCATGACAAGATTAGGACTTAATACGGAATAACTAATTAGGGGTTTGACAGTTGACCATGCTCCTAGGGCTGTTTCGGAATATCGAGGGTCATAAGAGATATGACATAATGCCCAAGTTCATTGATAGTTGTCTTGCAATTTTTCAGCTTATCCAGACGTTGGGAGCCGTTGCTAGACGGTATCTCTGATTAGTACAGAGATTGTCTTTGTATTACCAGCTTAAGTTTGAACCTACGGAGTCACGCAAAAGGTCAAGAATTTTATTGATGGATTGGTCTAATATATTTAATTGAGAATTAAATATTCCATTATTTAATTGTGAATTAAATAAAGGAATTAATAATTAGTGTATTTGAATATTTAATTAGAAATTAAATATTTCATATTAATTATTAAAAGTTCACGAATTTAATTTCATCTATTTTCTGCTAGCACAGAAAATGTGGCATGAATTAAATCTTGGGCTAAATGGATTAAAAAAATAAATAGAGATTTAATTTATAATTGGGTTAAAAGGTTTAGGCCCAATTGGGTTGGAGGAAATAAGTCTGGGTCTTATGAAAGCCCAACTCCTTTTGTTCTATAAAAGGAGAGGTATTGTACATATTTTTCTGTTAGAGTTTTCAGTTTTTCCTACAGAGAAAAAATATTCCTCCTCCCTTAAAAATCCTTAGCCTCCATCATTATTTCTTGGCTGCGTACGAAGAGAAGGAAGATCAAGCTTCCGCAAGGCTACTTGTCAAGAACACATATTCGTGTCACGAATATCCAGGTACTAATCATGTTCTTTATGAATTTTTTAATTTATAAGAGCCTGATCCTGGAAGAATTTGTGAAAAAGTTTTGCAAAATTCCTTTAATTGGTATCAGAGCCAAGGCTCTTTATATATATTTTTATTGAGTTTATTGCACAATAATTAATTGTATATGAGATATACATAATTGTCTTGATGTTTTTCGTGTTTTTCTTTTGAGTTAGACATGATTTATTGCATTTATTGTACCTGTCATCTATATTTTTCGTCTCATTATTTATGATGAAAACAAACGATTTGCTATACCAAGCAAACTAGATGCTATGGTTTAGTGGTAGAGTGTCCAGGATGATACTAATGAGGTCACGGGTTTGACTCTCTCCAAAAACAAATTTTGTTCTTTTGCGGATAATTTGTTGTTTAAAAAATTTTTTTGTTATTCCAAAGGTTTGAACCTATGACATTAACCACCAATGCACAAAGTCTTTACCACTTGGCCTACAACAGTTTCTATGCTCATATAAACAAAATAGCTTTGTTATTGTTTTAGATTTTTGAGTTTATTAAAAAATAAAAAAAAAACACATTATGTAGCTTGGAGGTTTCGAACGTGCATTGGTAAGCCCTAATTTGTTAATGAGATTCATAAAATTTGATATGCTATTGCACGCTCATTAATTTTTAAAAAAAATGCATTTATGTTGTTGCTAAGTTTCGAACTTGCATGTACAACTTGAGATTTGCTCACTCTTACCAGCCCAACTACTGGTAAGCCCTAGTGCATGAATGTGATTCATATCTTTTATATGCCAGTCGCGCAAGTAATTAAATAAAAAAAAAGTGAGCTTTATGCTACTGCCTAGTTTCAAACCTAGGACATATTGAATAATATCTCAACGTATTTACCATCTATGCTGCATGACTCTTTGTGTTAGAATATTTATTCTTTAATTTAAATACTACTACTATTGGCATAAATAATACTGTATAGTTTAATTAGAGCATATGTTAATTAAATTATATATATTTATTAAATAGTTTATTAAATGCCTACAAATTATTTTATGTGATAAAATTGATTTGTCCTTTTCAATAAATATTTGATATTTATTTTAAAATCCATTATTTGTCAAAAATATGTTTTTGACACCCAATTAGTTTTTTTAAATTATTTTTTAATTAATTGGGTAGGCCCAATTTTTTTTGAAAAAATTGTTTTTTCATCCTAATAGTCTCAAAATTAGTTTATTTAATTGGGAAAGTCTCTAATTTGTCAAAATTGAGATTTTGACCCCAAATAATAAAAAAGGAGTTTTAATTATTTGGTAAGGTCAATTTAATTTGATTAAATTTATCTAATTATTGTGCGATAAAATCATGAAAATATTTATGCTTTTTTATTTTGATGTATGACATATTATGAGGTGGTTATGGGCTTGCATATCATGTTTATTATTACATTTTATTTATTAATTATTGTAATTAATTTATGGATTTTAAAATTGGGCTTGCGAGCCCGGCCTTCTCTTTAATTTGGTTGTAAAATCCCTCTCCCAAGTGATGTATCCCCTCCTTTAGAAAGAGTTCTTCTTTATATGATGCAGTTAGTAGGTTTTAGCACTATCGACAAGAGAAACTGAAGACCACGAAGCTGAAGGCTTAGGCCTGTCCAGGTTTCCCAAAAATTAAAATGTAATAATTTAGTTTTGCATGATAGAGTGGCACATGATGGCTTTAGTGGGCCATATTAGGAAGGCCCATAACCACCTGTATGTGCTTATATATGTTGTTTTGTATGCCAATCAATTAATTAAACTGGATAATTAATGATTTGGCTATTAAACAAGCACGCTCTTTTAGTCAAACAAATCCCCTAAAATTTATTAGGTCCTTAAAGTGACTTGGACATAGGGATGTCCAAATCATTGCCTCCCATTAAAGTAAATGATAATGGGCCCAATACTCTAATAAACGTTATAGGCCCTTAGGCCTGACTTTTATTAGAATATTGGGATTATTATTTACTAAATGAGACCCTTGGAATCCTTTCAGACTAATGAGTAGGTGGGCCGACCTCAGTCAAGTCTACTCATTGGTGTCGAAGGAAAACCTTGGGAGTTCATGTTAAAGGTTTGACCTGACCAAGCTTTTCAGTGGAGGACCTTAGTCCTGCTGAAAAGATGCTTGGGACAGAACAAAATACTGGGAGTTACTTGGGGAAGTAATTGGTTGTGAACCTACCAAGCGGTGTCCATAGGTTGGCCGGCCTCAGTTAGGCCTATGTACATTGTTTTGGATCTCGGTACCCACTAAAGAGGTCTATTTTTCGGAAACCCTTTTGGGCTGTAGGTAGGGGCTAACAGTCTGAACAAAATAGTAGGAGGATCCATTAGATATTGGCTCATATCTTTTGGAAAAATTAATAACTCATATTTACAATAGATTATTTATTCTTTTTATGTAGATTATTTGTAGATTTAATGGCTAACACATTATCTTTAAGATCACTATTGGATTGTGAGAAGCTCCCTGGGCCCAACTTTGATAGTTGGTATCAAAGGTTGCGCATTATGCTTGAACATGAACGTATCTTGTATGTTCTTACTAATCCAGCACCTGCGGAGCCTGCTGCTACTGCACTTGCAGGGGATCAAAAACGCTATCAAAAATGGCTTGATGATAGAGTCACAGTTCGCTGCATTATGAGGGCAGCAATGAATGACGAGTTTTGTTGCAAGTTTGAGGATTCACAGCCTGAGGCTATCATTCAAGCATTGAATGAGTCATTTGGCACATCGGATGATGCTGAAAGACATAGAACCTCATGTGCTATTTTTGGCACTAAGATGAAGAAAGGCACATCAGTTACCGATCATGTATTGTACATGACAGAAAACATTGAGAAGTTGGCTAAGCTAGGCATTCCACTTCAGGAACAGCTTGGCAAGGATGCCATTCTTAACTCATTGCCTCCATCTTTTCTTCCCTTCTTGAATCAGTTCAAGATGAATAAGCCTGTTGTTATCTACCACGGGCTACTAGGACTGTTACAAACCTTTGAGAGAGATAACTTGCTCCTAAGTAAGCCTGTTAATGTAATGGGAGGTGCCTCATCCTCGAGACGCAAAGGTTTTAAGTAAGGCAAAAAGAAGAACAAAAATGCGTCCAAAGCTTGAGGTGGGATTAAGAAACCCACATAGCAGCAAAACCAAGCTCGCAAGCAAAAGGTTGATAAGAGCCCAGTAGAGTATTTCTTCTGTAAGCAGCTTGGACACTAGAAGAGGAATTGTCCTCAGTATTTGACGTCCATAGATCCAAATAGGCCTAGAAGAAAGCAACAGGTTGCTCAGCAAGGTACATATATGATTACTCCTTGCAACTTCAGTGTCATAGAGTCTACTACCTATGTATTAGATACAGACAGTCCTTATCATATTTGCAATTCATTGCAAGGGCTACAGGTCAGTAGGAAGTTCAAAGACGGAGAGCGATACCTGAGCGTTGGCAATGGGAATCTTGTTCTAGTACTAGCGTTAGGGTGTTTATCTCTAGCTATCAATTCTATGAACTTAAGTCTTTCTGATGTTTTCTTTTGTCCAGATTTTGTTTTAAACATTATTTCAATTGGGCTGTTAGCCCAAGATGGATATTCCTTTAGAATTTCCAATAATGGAATTGACATTATTTTGAATAATGTTTGTATTTTTATTGGACGATTGAAACATGGGATTTGTATTTTGACACAGCTTGTGCACATCTTACATGTTAGCAATAAATGTCCCAAAATAGGAACTACTTCAGATATATATCTTTGGCACTGTAGACTTGGTCATATTAATAAAGATAGGATTAACAAGTTGGTCAAGGAAGGGTTTCTTGACATTAGTGATCCTAAATCACTACAGACTTGTGAGTCTTGTCTACTTGGAAAAATGACCAAATCCCCTTTTACTGGAAAAGGTGATAGAGCTACAGAACTCTTGCTCCTTATACATAATGATGTCTGTAGACCCATGAACACTAGTGCTAGAGGTGCGTATTCCTACTTCATTACGTTCACTGATGACCTATCTAGATATGGATATGTCTATTTAATGAGACATAAATCAGAGTCTTTTGAAATGTTCAAGAGATACAAGAGTGAGGTAGAAAAACAAACTGGAAAGAGTATTAAGATCCTACGATCTGATCGTGGAGGAGAATATCTTTCTAATGAGTTTTTAAGTTACCTAGAAGAGAATGGGATTCTCTCGCAATGGACTCCTTCAGGTACACCACAACATAATGGTGTATCTGAAAGGAGAAACCGAACACTGTTAGACATGGTTCGATCCATGATGGGACGCACGGATCTCCCTATATCCTTTTGGGGATATACTCTTGAGACAGCCGCACATGTGCTGAATAAAGTACCTAGCAAGTCAGTAGAAAAGACACCATATGAGATGTGGCATGGTCATAGACCAGTACTCTCTTACCTCAAGGTTTAGGGGTGTTCGGCATACGTCAAGCGTCTTCAGACTGATAAGCTAGAACCAAAATCTGACAAATGTAGATTTGTAGGATACCCTAGAGAGTCTAGAGGATACTACTTCTATCATGATGAAGAACAAAAGGTGTTTGTTGCTGCTAAAGCAGTCTTTCAAGAGAAAGAGTTTCTCGAACAAGAGAGAACTACCTCTACTATTGACCTTGGTGAAGGACAGACACCTTCAGTTGAACATACAGGACAGGATGAGGTTAGAGAACTAGATCCTGAAGCTACTATAGAGGTATCACTTAGGAGATCTAGTAAAGTACCTTGTCAACCAATTAGGTATGGATTCCTGGTTCGAGATGGTGATCCTATCGAACTAGATGAGAATGATGAGGATTCGATCACCTTTATGGATGCCATGCAAAGGCACGACTTCGAAGAATGGCTTAAGGCCATGGAATCTGAAATGGAATCCATGAAAATCAATAATGTGTGGACATTAGTTGATCCACCTGAAGGGGTTAAACCTATTGGGTGTAAATGGGTGATGTCTTCTTAGGAGTGCAAGTTTTAAAAGACCCGCAAGCGTACGGATCGTGCAATACAGTGTTTACAAGTGCGGGTGTCGAACCACAGGGAGGCGTGAATATCGTGAATGTATCCTATGCTTGGTGTCCTAAAAGAGCTAAAAAGAAAGATCTAAACTAAGTGTACTTTTTCTTGTGAAGGTTTGGATTGTCGGGAGCTCTAAGTAAATGAAAAAAAACTAAACTATGAATAAAAACAAAAGGGACGCAGGTTGATTAAGAAGAAACTAACAATTGGAAAGGGATTAGGGTGACTTGGACTTATGAATGGGTAACTCCATACTCAAATGCTATGGGATTAAGGGATGATGGCTAACTATCAAAAGTGCTCTTAACTAGGTTGTTAGTTAGTGTCCTGATTTCCCCCTAGGACTCGGTGCGGGTCCGTCCCTAGGCGACGTCTCCTAGAGCTACGGCGCTGTCCTTATGACCTAGGGCCTCAAGAGGGACTAACTAACTTCCTAGGTGGCTTAGAATGAACCTACCCTAGTACCTAAACCGTTGGCTGGGTTTAAAGCCAAGACCTAGTGTTGCTAAGGTCGACTAAAT
Organism: Cordia subcordata; assembly: GCA_028554755.1. Classification (NCBI taxonomy): domain Eukaryota; kingdom Viridiplantae; phylum Streptophyta; class Magnoliopsida; order Boraginales; family Cordiaceae; genus Cordia; species Cordia subcordata. The sequence goes on from JAPTOF010000008.1 coordinate 15,427,558, forward strand.
CTATCCTGAAACCTATTGGCTGGATTTAAAGCCAAAGGAAACTCGACCTAGATTAGCCCTAAATTATACTCCGTCATTCTAAGATCACTACAGCAGGATTTGACTAACATTTATACACATGTGATATTGAAATTATGCTTGTTACTAGGCATGCAAATACGCATATAGACATGAATAAAAGCACTACCCACTTCATAACATCCATGTATAAACACATAGACATGAGTACAACATGGATTAGATGTGTTTAGTAACAAACAAACTTCAATTAATATATATATGTGCTCATCTAAGTATTCTATCAACCACATAGACATGAATGAAAGAACACCCAATTAAACAACACAAATCAAAACATATATATATATATATATTCATTCAGCCATCATATCCCATATCATAAGAGTATAAAATTAACCCATTACATAAGCTTTATCACCCTATACAAGCCTACTCAGACATAATAGAAAATAGAATGAAAGAGATATAACGAAACTCCCCTTTCATCCTAGCGATTTTAGAACACAGCTTGTAAACAATCTCGATTCCAAAGCGTTTGAATCCTCTAACGAAACTTGGTTCTTCATGAAAAGTATGTGAAAAGGGTGTGTGAGGCGGCTAGGGAATAGGGTTAAGTGTGTGTGAGAATAGGTGTGAAGTGTGTGTAAAAAAACTCCTCTTCTTTTCTGCTCCGCATCGGGCTTTATTTATAGATTCGCGCATAGCCGGTCGACCGTCTAGGTCGACCGGCCTCTAAATACTCGACCGGCTTTCTTCAAGGGCTCTGGAGTGGCGGTCGGCCGACTCTTGAAGGTCGTCAGGCTTTTCGAAGCTCTGGAGTGGCCGGTCGACCTCGTCGGTCGACCGGCTATTCTTCCTTAGCGTCCGGCTGACTTCCTTCATCCAATTTTTCGTCATTTCAGCCTTTAGTCTTCTCCCTTAGACCCGTGTATGTCCTATCTTCATCACCTTTCATTGTTCAATCTTTATCTTAACCCAAAATCACCTGAATCATTGAAAATAAGCTATTAGTGTAGCATTTTATCTCTTAAACTCAATATGCACATTTATTCACACTTAAGCCTATTCCTATCAAAAGTACTACACTAATGCATCATTATAAGCATTCAACACCTCTAAAGTATAAGTAAATGGCGATGCACACACACACCAAATCACAACTCATCAACACCCCCAAACCTTCTCCTTGCTTGTCCTCAAGCAAGCTTAATCTTCAATTTTATTTCTAAAGCTGATACAATGGATTGCCTAAAGGACTGACTCGCTATCAGTATTAATTTGAGAAACATGAAGGGGCATTCCTATTGTGAAGAGATCCCTAAGCCTCTTTGGATCTTCCCTCTACTCATAGGGGGTCTCGTTCCTCATGGGAATTTCCCAAGTAGCCAATCCACCACAAGCCTAGGATTCTAACTCACGCACTCGGGATATTGATATTTCATGCTCCCTCAACTGACATGGCCTCCCTAACATACACCAAGCCTCAAAGATAAGAAGAGAGAGTATACAGACACAACGGCTTTTTATAAGCCTTATTCACATGTCTACAAAGACGATAACTTGTGCTAAGTTGACATTGTGTGACTTATGCACTTATTCACTAACTTTTAGGTGCCTTTGGCTTTTTCTCTTTTTCACTTCATTCATAGAATTTTGCACCTTTTTGCCTTTTTTTTTTCAATCAATTTTTTTTTTTTTCATTTTCATTGTATTGAATTCTCAAAAAGGAAGAAAAAGAAAGGCTTAGGCATATCAACAAGAACCAATCAAAGAAGAGGCACTCACATCAATAACCCTTTTTCAATACTCTTTCCTACCAAGCTATGGGGTGGCTACAAGGGTTATTCTTTTGAGGTTCTCACTCCCCACAACTTTTAAGGGCATCCCCTCCAAGACTTAGTTTTCAAACCACTTTATTCCTTCCCCCACAATGCTTCTCATCTTCATAAATCAATAGAGTCAATCACAAAAGCCAATGCACTGATCAACAAAGAAATAAATGACTCTATATGCAACAAAATTGAAAAATTTTCACCATTTAAACGCATTTAAACGCATGATGCAATCTACCCTAAGTAAAATATAACAAGAAAGAAAACTAAACTCTCACACCCCCAAACCTAAACTTTGCTTGTCCTCAAGCAAATAGAACAAAGCACAACAAAAATAAGCAAGTCATCATTACACAACGAGTAAGGATGGTGGGGATAGGGTGCAAATAGGCGGGACAAGTGGAGAAAGGATAGATACAACCTTTTGTTCTTTTTGAAGCTCTTTTGATGCCAATGATCAATAATTTGTCTACTAACCCTGTTTCTCAACAAATGACAAACACTCACAAAACACAAGATTAGTAGCATTTGCCATGCGAGCTTGCATTGGCATCATCAAACAATAAACAAGGTGTATGAAAAATGGGAAATGATAGAAGTGAGGATCAACACTTGGGAGGGTGAAAAAGAAAAACAAAAAAAACAATTGAAAATGAAAGAAAGATAATACTAAATGCAAATAAAAAAAAGGAAAAGCAAGGAAAGAAAATGAAATATAAACATGTCTAGGGTGCCTCCTAGCAGCGCTGGATTTAACGCCTCAGTGCGCTAGTGTTAGAGCAATACATGTTTAAAATTGCAAGGCACAAATTGCCGAATATTCAACCAAGCACAGATAGTAGAAGGAACAGGGTCATGCAATAAATGATGGGGCCATAGATGTTCAATGCATCCCTTTTCTGGATTCCACCCCGAAACATCAAATGAAAATGTGTCTGCAAGTGTCGAAGGTGTCATGCATAAATGTGAAAGATCATGCCCCGCTTGCTCTCTAACTAACCACCCCATGGCCTTCTTTTCATAATCAAGAGCTAGGAACACACCCTCCCCATGGGTCAAAGATAGGTCTAATGCATGCAACATGAGAGAAGTGCTATTTAGCCCTAGATGAAAATGTTCTAAACTAGAAGGCATAAATGTGAGCTCCAAAGAGGGAGACTCAACGGAATGGGAAAGGGGGGTTAGAACAACTCTCGGAGAAGGAAGGGCAAGGGTAAGGGATGATGAAGTACTACACTCTTCCTTTCCACAAGATATAACATGTTCAAGCCTAGGTCGCTCTAACTCCTCTTGAGAGGTGGATTCGATCTTTATGGGCTCTATTTCCATCAATGAATCATCAAACATCCAAAGAGACCCACAGATCATTCTTCCAAGCACACCAATTTCTTTTTTATGTGCCTTCTTAGAGTTTCTATTCTCTTCAACATCATGGTTCTTAACTCCAAGAGACTTATCATTTAAAACCTCCAAAATTGATGCCTTGTTTTCCCAAATGGATGACTTTAAACCTTCACTAGCTAAAGTCCCTTTAAATTCAACAACACATTCATCACTAGTGGGTGTCATCTCACCATCATGCTCTTCATACGGGGTAGACACACATGGAGAGGACAATGCGGACTCAATGGATTTCGGGTCATGGATGCGTGAATGCTCAAGAGAGGTGTGTACCCTAGACTCCCTAAATGTGGACTCGAAATGCAAATGAGTGCTATGATCATGAGACTCAACCTCCAAGTGTGCAGAATATGTGGGATGAGGAGACAGAAAAGGCTCATGTGACTCAATGGAAGACATTGAAAGCTTAGGAGGATAGGGTACTACTTCCTCTAAAACATATTCATAAGAGTCACCAAGAACCAAATTATCATTAAGCTCATCCTCATCCTCACTACAAGATGTGATCTCTCCATCAACCTCTTTTTCTAATCGTCTCTCCAAGACATCATCTTTTTCACCACTATTTCTCTTATCTTTAGGTCTCTCTCCTATCTCTTCAACTTGTTCTAAAGGTATTTCAACGTTCTCACTCATAAGTTGCACACTCTCAACCATGCTCTTCAAACGCTCACCTAGAGATTTGGTGTCTCGCTTCAAACTCTCTAGTTCCTCTTGATTGGATTGGAGGAGAGATTGGGATTGCTCAAGCATTTGATCTAATCGCTCGAGAGTGAAGACATTACGAAGAGGGTTCAATCAGTGAAAATGGTAAATATCTTGATTGGGGTCACTATAAGCACAACCATTATAAAACTCGAAGGAAGTTTGGGTAGGAAATGACGGTGCAGGAGATGGACTTTCAAAGCAATGAGGTGGAAAATATGAAGAGTCATCTTGATCCCAATATGAAGATGCATGATATTGCTCCCTAGAATCATAATAATTGGATGAAGATGCATGCATGGGCATATGATTGCTAGGGGCATAGGGTATAGCATGCAATTGGGGATAAGGGTGGAAGGTAGGGCAAGTATTGGAATCATGAGCTTGGCTTCCACATAGATTGCAACAACAAGAATATGCATTCTTATAGTCATGATTACTAAATGAAGATGCATGAGGTGATGCATGACTATAGGGGTCGTAATTAGCACTTACCCTAGGTTGGGAATTGTCATAGGGGCAAAAGAAAGTTTGATGCTCATAACTTCCACACACGCGACATGCAATGGGAACATGTTCGGGTAATGGGGAAGAGGATACAAGTGACCACCATGATGCATTAGGATCATTCATGATTAATTGACACTAGTAATCCTCTTCACAATGCTCAACAATTTTTTTTTTTGAATTTTTTTTTATTAATCAAAATAATCAAAACATGAAAGAAAAGATAAAACAACATGTAACAAGCTAAGACACACACAAACTAAGAAACCAAACAAATGTTGCCTCCCCGGCAACGGCGCCAAAAACTTGATGTCTTCTTACGAGTGCAAGTTTTAAAAGACCATAGCGTCGGATCGTGCAATACGGTGTTTACAGTGCGGGTGTCGAACCACGAGGAGGCGTGAATATCGTGAATGTATCCTATGCTTGGTGTCTTAAAAGAGCTAAAAAGAAAGATCTAAACTAAGTGTACTTTTTCTTGTGAAGGTTTGGATTGTCGGGAGCTCTAAGTAAATGAAAAAAAACTAAACTATGAATAAAAACAAAAGGGACGCAGGTTGATTAAGAAGAAACTAACAATTGGAAAGGGATTAGGGTGACTTGGACTTATGAATGGGTAACTCCATACTCAAATGCTATGGGATTAAGGGATGATGGCTAACTATCAAAAGTGCTCTTAACTAGGTTGTTAGTTAGTGTCCTGATTTCCCCCTAGGACTCGGTGCGGGTCCGTCCCTAGGCGACGTCTCCTAGAGCTACGGCGTGGTCCTTATGACCTAGGGCCTCAAGAGGGACTAACTAACTTCCTAGGTGGCTTAGAATGAACCTACCCTAGTACCTAAACCGTTGGCTGGGTTTAAAGCCAAGACCTAGTGTTGCTAAGGTCGACTAAATCTATCCTGAAACCTATTGGCTGGATTTAAAGCCAAAGGAAACTCGACCTAGATTAGCCCTAAATTATACTCCTTCATTCTAAGATCACTACAGCAGGATTTGACTAACATTTATACACATGTGATATTGAAATTATGCTTGTTACTAGGCATGCAAATACGCATATAGACATGAATAAAAGCACTACCCACTTCATAACATCCATGTATAAACACATAGACATGAGTACAACATGGATTAGATGTGTTTAGTAACAAACAAACTTCAATTAATATATATATGTACTCATCTAAGTATTCTATCAACCACATAGACATGAATGAAAGAACACCCAATTAAACAACACAAATCAAAACATATATATATATATATATATATATATATATTCAGCCATCATATCCCATATCATAAGAGTATAAAATTAACCCATTACATAAGCTTTATCACCCTATACAAGCCTACTCAGACATAATAGAAAATAGAATGAAAGAGATATAACGAAACTCCCCTTTCATCCTAGCGATTTTAGAACACAGCTTGTAAACAATCTCGATTCCAAAGCGTTTGAATCCTCTAACGAAACTTGGTTCTTCGTGAAAAGTATGTGAAAAGGGTGTGTGAGGCGGCTAGGGAATAGGATTAAGTGTGTGTGAGAATAGGTGTGAAGTGTGTGTAAAAAAACTCCTCTTCTTTTCTGCTCCGCATCGGGCTTTGGAGTACTCGACCGTCTTTCTTCAAGGGCTCTCTGGAGTGGCCGGTCGACCGGCTCTTGAAGGGGGGTCGTCCGGCTTTTCGACGAAGCTCTCTGGAGTGGCCGGTCGACCTAGTCGGTCGACCAGCTATTCTTCCTTAGCGTCCGGCTAACTTCCTTCATTCAATTTTTCGTCATTTCGGCCTTTAGTCTTCTCCCTTAGACCCGTGCATGTCCTATCTTCATCACCTTTCATTGTTCAATCTTTATCTTAACCCAAAATCACCTGAATCATTGAAAATAAGCTATTAGTGTAGCATTTTATCTCTTAAACTCAATATGCACATTTATTCACACTTAAGCCTATTCTTATCAAAAGTACTACACTAATGCATCATTATAAGCATTCAACACCTCTAAAGTATAAGTAAATGGCGATGCAAACACACACCAAATCACAACTCATCGATGGGTTTTCAAATGAAAGCGAGGAACAGATGGGAAGGTGGAGACCTACAAAGCCCGTTTGGTTGCTAAGGGATATCGGCAACGTCATGGTATTGACTATGACGAAACTTTTTCCCCTGTAGCAATGCTCAAGTTAGTTCACACTATGCTTGCTATAGCAGCACAATTAGACTATAAGATCTGGCAAATGGATGTTAAAACAGCTTTCCTTAATGGTGAGCTAAAGGAGGAAGTATATATGACACAACCTGAAAGGTTCACATCTACATATGAGTCTAGAGTGTGTAAGCTTCAGAAGTCCATCTATGGACTTCAACAAACTTCCCAGAGTTGGAACATACGTTTTGACAAAGTTGTCAAAACGTATGGTTTCGTTAAGAACAAAGAAGAGCCTTGCATTTATAAATGGGCTAACGGACATGTGGTCACATTCTTAGTATTGTATGTGGATGACATTCTTCTTATAGGAAATGATATCCCCGCATTACAGAATGTGAAGTTATGGCTTTCGTCCCAATTCTCTATGAAGGATCTAGGAGAAGCTTCCTATATCCTTGGGATCAAAATCTATAAAGATAGATCTAAAAGGTTGTTAGGATTGTCCCAATCCACATATATTGACACCGTGCTGAAAAGGTTCAAAATGGAAAATTCCAAAAGAGGCTATCTTCCAATAGGCCATGGAATTTCTCTCTCCAAGAGAGATTGTCCCTCAACTCCTCAGGAAAGAGAGCGTATGAGTAGAGTCCTTTATGCCTCAGTAATAGGATCTATCATGTATGCTATGACATGTACGAGGCCTGATGTGGCTTACTCTTTAAGAGTGGTCAGTAGATATCAATCTGATCCCGATGGTAGACATTGGCAAGTGGCAAAAACCATACTTAAGTATTTAAGAAATACTAAAGACTTATGGCTCGTATATGGGGGTTCTGACACGAAACTGGTAGGTTACACTAATTGTAGTTTCCAATCAAATAGGTATGGTAGTAAAAGCATGTCCGGGTTCGTGTTTACCTTAAATGGTGGAGCTATTTGCTGGAAAAGTTCCAAGCAACATGCCGTGGCTGATTTTATTTGTGAGGCGGAATACATAGCAGCGTCTGATACAGAGAAGGAAGCAGTTTGGCTCAAGAAATTCATCACTGAACTTAGGGTTATTCCTGACTTAGCTGGTCCAGTCACAATATTCAGCAATAGTACTAGTGCCATTGCTCAGGCGAAGGAACCTCGATCCCACCAGAAAGCCAAACATGTGCTAAGACGTTACCACCTGATCCGAGAGATCATAACTTGAGGGGACATCATTCTACAGAAGATCGACAGAAAAAAGAACTTGGCTGACCCATTTACTAAGGCCCTCGGGGTCAAGGAGTTCGATTCACATTGAGAGAAGATGGGTATAGGATATAGATCTGACTGGCTTTAGTCCTAGTGGGAGATTGTAGGGATAATGTCCTAAAGTTAGTCATCTATTGTATTTCTAGAATTGTTTACACACGAGTTATGTTAATAGTATTTGGCCATTACATCATATCGCACCATCGTCTCTTATTTTGATCATGATGTAGTTCCTTAGAACATTTATATGGGATCATGTGAATGAGGCATGGTTTGATTGTTCTTAAAATATGTTCGCAACCGTATGATAGAATTGATACTAGGACGTCAATTCCTTCGAGTAGAGGTTATTGTTCGTCACATGGGTTGGTTTTCCTCATGACCAATGGGTGTTGAGACACCGGTGTGACACACAGGTAAGGTGTGGAGACACGCTTACTGAACATGACTCGTTTACAAGCATCCTATGATACTTACCCTACTGTCAAAGGATTGCTTGTGGTGCACATGGTTGTAGTATTCCCTTCAACCTGAGACTGCCATAGATGCTTGCGAATTACTCCTCGTACTTTGGTGCCGGACTACCCGAATTTCCAATTTGGTGACGAAGGGTTACAGGGTGCGAGCAAGTGTCGTGAAGCTAATGTGCAGGACAAGATAGGATTGACCTACTCCGGGTATTGGGAGAATGATGCTCCACCTAGTCCTAACTCGTTAAGTCTTTGGCCAAAGCTTTTTGTGTAATGTGTCACGGAGACATGTCGTGATAAGTCATGACAAGATTAGGACTTAATACGGAATAACTAATTAGGGGTTTGATAGTTGACCATGCTTCTAGGGTTGTTTTGGAATATCGAGGGTTATAGGGGATATGACATAATGCCCAGGTTCATTAATAGTTGTCTTGCAATTTTTCAGCTTATCTGGACGTTGGGAACCGTTGCTAGACGGTATCTCCGATTAGTACAGAGATGGTCTTTGTATTACTGGCTTAAGTTTGAACCCACGGAGTCGCGCAAAAGGTCAAGAATTTTATTGAGAACTTGGTCTAATATATTTAATTGAGAATTAAATATTCCATTATTTAATTGTGAATTAAATAAAGGAATTAATAATTAGTGTATTTGAATATTTAATTAATATTAATTATTAAAAGTTCACGGATTTAATTTCATTTATTTTCTGCTAGCACAGAAAATGTGGCATGAATTAAATCTTGGGCTAAATGGGTTAAAAAATTAAATAGAGATTTAATTTATAATTGGGTTAAAAGGTTTGGGCCCAATTGGGTTGGAGGAAATGAGCCTGGGTCTTATAAAGGCCCAACTCCTTTTGTTCTATGAAAGGAGAGGTATTGTGCATATTTTTCCATTAGGGTTTTTAGTTTTTCCTACAGAGAAAAAAATATTCCTCCTCCCTTAAAAAACCCTAGCCTCCATCATTATTTCTTGGCTGCGTATGAAGAGGAGGAAGATCAAACTTCCGCAAGGCTACTTGTCAAGAACACATATTCGTGTCACGAATATCCAGGTACTAATCATGTTCTTTGCGAAATTTTTAATTTACAAGAGCCTGATCCTAGAAGAATTTGTGAAAAAGTTTTGCAAAATTCCTTTATAAAATTCTAGAGGACAATTACACTCAAAGAGGTAAAATAAGAATAGTTTACACCCCTTTACAATATGAGTGATTGGAAAAATGTAGAAGCTTTATAAGGTAATAGCTTTTTGCTCTGAAAATGAAGGTTTTAGCACATGGTTTAGGCTTTCTAATGACTAGGAATAAACAAAAAATTTTGCATCTTTTTCAAATAATGTTTTCAAAGCTATACCAATAATTGATACTTATAGAAAGTTCTGTAATGACTAGTTAATGGCTATATTTTCTTGATCAAGGGGTCTCTGGCAATCGCACTTGCCGTTGTTCTAATTGCTCACGTGGTACATCCATATGCAAGGCTAAAATGAAATAGATCACTAAGGGACGTGCCTTACACACGAACTTACCTTATGTGAGAGACTTACACAATTAGAGTTTGCAAAGATGCAGTCGATCACATACTCTTTCACATGCAAACCAATCAAAACAAGATCAATGACAACATGAAGATGTATTGATGCTAAAAACTACATGTCTTCTTCTATCAGGCCTTTTCAAAAGAGTTACTTGACACCTTGTTTTTTGTTCAAGTTCAAGAGATCTTTAAAAACCATTCTAAGGCACTTGTTCTTTTTTAGAGCCAAAGTACTTCGAAAGCATGAGCAAATAGTTTCTACTTAATATTCTTTATACTCAAGAAAGATCTACAAAGATAAAGATGACCTATACACTATGAGTCATCAAGTCTTCTTTCTAGTTGAACTGAAGCTTGACCTGCAAGTTCTAGTGTTCATTCAGGGCTTCCTTTATAGTCCTTCACATATTTAAACTTTTGATATCACATTGAAGTTAGTCATCATTTAAACATTTAAGCTTATGTCTATCATCAAAACCAAATATGATGCTAACATCCTCCCTCTTTTTGATTATAAGAACCTATTTCAAGAAAAATGATTAACAAGAGAAAAATGAGTCTAAGGCATGAGTCTTGATAACCTAGAAATTTTCCATCTAATTTTATAACTCTTGAAACTCAATTTTGAGCTTTCTTGAAATTTTTTGGATGAATTTAATTTAATTTGATTTTATGTTCATAATTTTCCTGGATGGTTTATTTTGAGAAAATTGTAGAGTTTTGTACTTTGGCTATGACTTTTACTCAGAAGTCAAATTGAGGTGATTCAAAATGCTTTAGAAAGCATATTCAAAAAGGAACAACGTCATGTTTCATGAAGGAAGCCAAATTCTAGCATTTTCAAGGCCAAAAGTGAAGTTAAAGTGATGTGATGAGATCTGGATAGGTCAAATTAGGCTTTTTTTTTTGGATTTTAATGTGGGTCAAGCTTTAAATTATATATCAAAAAAGAAAGCAAGAATTTGGATGGGTTTGATAGAACTTGATATAGGTCATGCTCAAAATAAAAAGAAAATAGTGAAAAAAAAGAAAAGCCCAAGTCTCAAATGTGCTATAAGATAAAGGAAAAAAAAAATTAATAAGGCCTAAAATCCATATTCTTATGTCAATAGTGCTTGCCCTTACTATAGGAGCTTGACATTGGAATTAGATTTGGGAGGAAGTTTGGTGATCAAAGTTGGCAGATGGCACTAGACAAAGCTACAGAGATGAAGCACGCGAGAGAAAAGGAATTAAGAATGAACACCCTCTTCATTTTTTTCAAGATTTCCTCACTCAACATTTAAATTTTATTTCTATGGCCCATTATTCTACTTTTGGGAATGTTGGTTGTTCAGTGCCAGTTGCTCAAGCAACGTAACTTGATTGGCAAGCATATTTGTGTGGCCTATGAACACATCCTTGGTGGCATTGATCAAGGGAGCTAAAGCATTTACTAGCATCTTATTCGACTCCATTGTTATGCTCACTGACGTTTTATCCCTAAAATCAGCCATGGATCCAGCGATGGTGTCCTGTACGGTGATCACAAAACCTTTTTGCAACCGAGCCAACACTCGCTCAATTATCTCTGACTTTGATGGCTTATCACCCGATTGTTGTGTTGTTCGTTTTTGGCTAGATGTAAATAGTGTAATTGCAATATATTATGTGGAATCTGTAGGATGGGATGTTGACAAATCCAAGTTTAATATGGATACGATTGTTGCAATCTCATCCTCCCCATATGTTTCTGTAACAGTTCCTGCACTACCGGTATTCTATGCCATATTTGCAATGGGTCCTACCGGGCATGCCAAAATTGTTTGCTTGAAAAAATCTTCACCAGGCCACAAGTACTTGGCAATAGTCTTAGCCAGGTTCTTTTCTTGCGCTAGGGCCGAGCTTTTTTGTAGTGCCTATGCAACCACTTGGTCTCCTTGTACAATTGTAGAAAATGGGTTCTTTTCTTGCCCCGAACTCAGTTTGGGGATTTCAACTGATATGGATTACAAGCTCCCCAATTATAATAAAATCAGAAACTCAATCAAACTAAAATTGCAAATAAGGTAATTTCAAACCATTGAATTTTGTTACAATGAATCAAAACCTTAAAAGCACCTATCAATCTTTTAATAATGCTTTAAAGCTAAGTACAGCGAAATTGATCCAACTATAAAGTGAATTATAGCACAACTAATAGGACCTAAGTCATAAAATGAATTACAATGAAAGGTAAGAGAAACTATAAAGTTAGTTAAGAAAAATCATCTTAAAATAAACTACTACATAAACCATCTAGGCCATAAAGCAAATTATAGTAGTGGATATGGTTGAACTATGATTAAGCTATAGCTTAGTTATGACTAAATTATGATTAAGCTATGACTAAGCTATGAGAAGCTAGATAGATAAAATTGGATAAAGCTATGGTAGTTTTAGGACCCTTTCCTATTGAGCTTTGAGCTGCCTTTGCACTTGGCTAGCCTTCAAAATTTCTCAACAAATAGGCTTGACTCTGGAGCCATTTCAGGTTGTGAGATTTGACTTTGATTTTACACATGTTCTTCCCCTTATTCTTGCTCAACTATTGGCGCTGTATGTGTCTTTATTTGACTCGATCTCTCATAAATAGTCACGCATGCCGCATGCATTATTCTCATTAGGCCATGTGTCGGCCACATCAACTCTTCTTTGGTTGTGTTCTCAGCCTTCCTTCATTTTGTAATTAGGCCTCTAATCCTTTTTTTGGCCTATAGGTCAATAGGCTATGATTTTTTAGTGTAACAATACCTTTCATCTAGCCAACCCAAATTTTATTAGAAACATTAGCTACAAGCTTACGAAGACCTAGTTTTCTAGAGTAGTAATCAATTTTATTCTAGCTGACCATAGGCTCCAAGAGGACAATGATGTGTTGTGTTTTTGTGTGCATTTATGTTGTTAATTGCCTATGTTTTAGAGGTATCTTGAGCCTTAGAAGATGCATTAGTATAGTACAAATACTAGAGTTAGGCTTAAGTGTAAGCAAATGTATATAGTTGAGTTTCTAAGTCAAATGCTAGACTAAAAGCTAAATTTTGTGCCTTAGGTGAGCTATAGAGCTGAAACGGAGCTTGAACAAGAATGAATGTTGAAGATAGAATAGGTATGGGTCAAGTGATAAAGGCCGAGAGCAAGAAATAGACGATAAAAGGCCAACTGGAGAAGCTGGTCGACCTAGAAAAATTGTCAGTAGACCGGATAGGTCGACCGATCACTCTAGAGAGGAATTTATTTTTAAACAATCAAGCCCCCAAAAAGCCGATCAACCTTGTCGACCGGCCAGTCCTAAGAGCATCACTATGAATGCCGGTTAAGATAAGAAGAAGAGCTAGTTAACTGGCTAAGTCGACCGGCGATGCGCAGCAGATGATATAAAAGCACAATTTTTAGCTTTTAAAAGGGATGATCTAGAGGCCCATCACACACCTATCGTACACACACAAAAACCCTAGCAATACCACCTTTCACACACTAAAATAGACACCAAAACACACACAAATATATCAAGATCCAAGCTTGTAATTAGGGTTTTAACACTTGTAATTGCAAGATCAAGACAAGGATTTCAAGAGCAACGCTAAGCATGAAAGGGAGATTCATCTTTCTCCTTTAGAATAGATCTTTTATGGGTGATTGAAGCTTGTATTATGGGTTGATTAAATACTATTTTGCTATGAGATTTTGATGGTTTAATTTACATGTTTGATTTTAATGTTACAATGGCTACTTACATATATGTCTATGTGTTTGTTGAAATGCCTAGGTGAAAGAACATATATATTTAGAGGCTTAATTGCTATTTAACACTTTTAAATCATTGTATGAGCATGTCTAGGTGTTTATGTAGTGATTCAATAAAGTGGGTCTTGTAGCTATGCATGTCTATGTGTGTTTTTACATAACTTAATAGCCATTTTAGCTTCTATGACATACATGTTGGATTCTAATGCATAAATTGGTATGACCTAAATATGTTTAAGTGTTTAGGGCTACAATATGCTTTATATTCATTCGTACCATACTCAAGAACATGTATGATATGCTTAATTACCAAATCCCGCTTTGTGTGATGTATGATTGGTGGTTCTTCACTAGTAATTAAGCCTAGTTTAGTCTCCTTTGGCTTTAAACCCAGCCAATAGGTGTCAGGCTAGCTTAATTGACCTTAAAAAGCCTAGTTCTTGGCTTTAAACCCAACCAATGATTTAGAACCTAGGGTAAGAACAATTATCATCACCTAGGAATGTAATTAGCTAAACTGTGCCCTAGTTCATAAGGACCACGCTATGCCTCTGGGTAGCTAGCACCTTGAGATAGACTCGCACCGAGTCTAGGGATTGTAGGAGAGGTTGATTAGATTCCTAGCTTAGAGCACCCCTTCTTGGGTAAAACCATCAAAGTTAATCTAATAGCGAAGTTAATACTTAAATCACTCATAGTTAAGCGGGTTTCACCTATTGCCCCATTGCTTGTGTAAATTCCTTTTTACTAGCTTGTTCTCTCTTGCATTTATTTTCTTTAGTTTGTTTAGATTAGTTTAATTTGTTTTGAGCTACCTTCATATCTAAAATGACCAAAATGAATTCTTAGTTTAGCTTATTTTCTTTCTAGCTTTCTAGGAGACACATTTAGCTTTCATTGCCCATTTCTTGCCTCCCTGAGAGATTGACCTTGCTTTTACACATTAGACTACACGACCTGTGCACTTGCAGACTTTTAATTAAGGCTTGATGCTTAATTAGCAAAAAGCATCAAGTTATTGGCACCATTGCCAGGGAGGCACGATGCTTTGTTTGCTTTATTTAGCTTCTTTTACTTAGTTTGCTTAGTAGTTGTTATCTTGTATTTACCTTTGTTTTCTAGTTTACTTGGTTACTTTTTTTGCTTGTTTTGAGTAGTTTACTTTCTTGTTTTAGCAATTTTATGATTTTTTTTGTTTGTTGTAGTTTTAGGATGTATGAAGTTTTGGGGTTGCAAGAAGTGGAAGGAGATTAGGTTTAGCTTTGTGTGCTTGGTAGGCAGTCTCTTAAGAATCCTTTAGTTCCTTTAAATTCTCAACCGAGAGAATTGTTCGATACTTTAGGAATTTAGGAGATCTTTTAGGAGAAATGGTCGATCCTACTAATCCTCCTATTAATCCTCTTCTGATTCTTTCTATGCATCCCGTTCCTCCACATGAGCACCTATCTGCACAAGAGACCCTTAAGCCAGACCCACCGATAAATGATGAGCCCACGCTTAGGCAATTCTTCCTCCTTAATGCCTTCGAGCCTAACTTGGCTATCCATATTTCAGGGTTAAGGGAAGCTAATTTTGAGATTAAGCATAGCATGTTGGCGATGCTCCCTTCCTTTTATAGGGGGAGCAATGAGAGCCCCTTAGACCATATCAGAGACTTTGTAGAAGTAAGTTCCATTCTTCACTTTTCCAACTTGTCTTAGGAAGCCATTCGCCTTAAGTTGTTTCCCTTTTCCCTTAAGGACAAGGCTAGGTCATGGAATCATTCTTTACCTAGTGGTTGAATTACATCTCGAATGAGTTTCAATCTAGGTATTATCAAAAGTTCTTTCCCATAGCTAAGACTGTCGACCTTAAGGCTTCCATTATGACCTTCTTCCAACACAACTTAAAGACCTTTCATAAGGCTTGGGAGAGGTTCAATGAACTTCTTAGGCAATGTCCACACTACAGGTATAGCATTTATGACCTTCTTCAATATTTCTTTAGAGTATTGAATGAACAAAATAGAATGATGGTGAATGCCACATCTAGTGATGGATTCTATAATTTGAGATCAAGTGAAGCTTGGGATAAAATGGATTTGATGGCCTAGAACTCTTTTTAAAACACCGCTATAGATAGGTCTAGTAGGGGAACTAATAGAAAGGTTGTTCATGAGCTAAAGATTTCTTCCAATTTGCCAATTGAGTTAAAGCATTGACGTGTAAGCTAGATCAATTCATCGCTTTCAGCCTCTCTTCACAAGGTCATAGGACTAGTCCCATAGGTTTGTCCTCCAACTAGTCAGTAGTTGAAGTTTGTGCATTGTGTTCTAAGTCTACTCACAGAACCATAGCTTGCCCCTTAGCACCACAATTTCCCGAGTTCATTCAGGAGCGAGTTTATGCCACACAAGAGTACAATCCTTACTGGAGCATATAGAATCCAAGTTGGAAGGACAACCCTAAGTTTTCTTAGAGCCACGGTCAGTTTGAGTTTTCATATCTCTAATCCTAGGCCACATTCCAGCAAAGACATTATTCTACTAATCTCCTAGGGTTTCACAATGTGAATCAAGCTAGACTTCCTATTATTTCTCAGCCTTAGGCACTCCCTGGATTGTCGGTTCTAGCCCTCCCAGCATAGTCTGCACCTATTTCACAATCTCGTCTTGACGAGAAGATAGACCTTTTGATGCAGATTGTTCAATAAAATCAATAACAAATGGCTAGGATGGAGGCACAATTAGGGCAGCTTGCCATCCAAATGAGTACTAGACATCTAGGCAAATTGCCTACACAACCAAATGTGAACCCTAGAGCCCAATCCTGTTCCTTCTCTGACCCTACTTATCCCTATTTAGCCAAGGCTAAGGCAATTACCACTCTTATGAGTGATAGGATAGTGGATAATAGGATAGGAGTTAAATATGTAAGGCGTACACCTAGTGGTCCATTTGATTCTAGAAAGTCCATTGATCACCCTACTGAGAGAGATCATAGAAAGAGTCCTGCTCAGAGAGTAAAGCCTACTAGAGACCATGGTAAGAGTAGCTCCAACCCATATGGGAAGGGAAAGCAGCCTATTGATGATCATGAGTCTAGAGATATCACTTCTAGAGTTTCATTCCCATTTGCCTTAGAGAGGCCATCAGCCAATGAGAATACTAGATTTTTAAAGGTCTTAGAGCATTTAAAAGATCTTAAGGTTAATCTTCCTTGGATAGATGCGGTCCTCTCTATTCCATCCTACTCTAAGTTCCTTAAGGACCTTTACATAAGGAAGCGTAGCACATCGCGCCATCCACTTAAGCTTAATGATCCGGAACATTCACCCTTTCTTGTCGCATTAAAGAAACCAAGATTGAGCATGCTTTATTAGATTTATGGTCCAGTGTAAACCTCGTTCCCTTCTCTGTCTATTAGCAACTAGGCTTAGGTGAGTTGTCTCCTATGCATGTTACACTGCAGTTTGCTAATAGGTCTGAGCGTAGACCTAAAGGTGTAGTAGAGGATGTTATGGTATAGGTAAGAGAGTTTGTGTACCTCATTGACTTCATAGTTTTAGATATGGATTCCAGTCAAGACTCTAGGCACACTACACCCGTCCTTTTAGGTCGCCCCTTTCTTGCCACAGTTGATACAGTTATTCATTGCAAGTCGGGGTTATTAGAGATTAAGTTTGGGAATTTGAAGTCTACTATGAAGGTTGCAAAAGCAGTAAATAGAGCTAGTGTAGGTGGAAATGATGATAAGGAAGATTACTTTATGATTCATTCGATAGACCCATATGTTAAGGGCAATGTTGAGGAGACCATGACTGATAATGATGAATTAGGAAAGCTTAAGGGAATTTTACCTAGCCTTGATCGAGAGACCTTCGTGCGGGGATGCATAGCCCCTATTTCTAGGGATAACGATTATAGGCTTAATGAGTTCTTTGAGGTTAATTCTTTCAATCTTAATATGAGAGGCATGGACCATTATGATTGCGCATATAGGATTAATCTTGAAGGAGGAGATGAAAATAGAGGTTTTAAGGTACATGTGATGGAATCTTGAATTGATGAATGTGGTTGTGAGAAGATATCCTCTAGCGATGAATTTATTGAAGCATTTGACAAGATATTAGCTACAGTGGATTTCGAGACACCTATTGAGAAGAGCATCATGCTGTCCTTGATTCTAGGACCGATGAGTCCATTGGAGTTATAGGTTCCAATGTTGGAGCAAATGATCAATATATGAAGACTCTTAAAGAGAAGATTGAGGAATTAAAGATCATGATATATGGGTCCTAAGGCATTTGATGAATTCTTATTGGAACCTTCTTCTAAACTCTCTATTAAGGAATTGCTTGAGGAGGTGAACCATTTCTTGAATGAACATAAGTCGTCCTTTGGTGAGAGTAAGCCTATGACCCTTACATCCAATTCTTCCTCTTCTAGGCCCATTTCTTTTTGCTCTCCCTTTGATTCCATCTCATCCAATCTCATTTCATTTGATGATTCTTTCTTTCTTTCCATTAAGTCTTCCCTTTGTGAATACATTCTTACACCATCCCATTTAAAGCACATTTATGTAGGGCTTGTTCATCTTCCCCCCATTCTTTCTACTTTGGGTGCTTTATCAACCCATGGACACAGGATGTGAGTAGCCCTTGATCATCAAAAGAAGGCAATAGGATGGTTAATAGTAGAAATTGAGCTTGCGAGGATAGGATTGGAGAAGAACAAGGGACTTAGATCTTCAAATTTTTTCACGTCCTATGACACCTTAGAGACTTAGATCTTTAGATTTTTTCACGTCCCATGACACCTTAGAGCATTCTTCTATACTTGATGTGTTGGATTTTTCATTTGTCCCTTTTTCATGTGCTCTTGAAAAGGAATGTGATGTGCATAATTTAATTGATATTATACCACATGATTCTTTTTCTTTTGAGTTATGCCTTGACTGGTTTGTATGCCGATCCGTGCTCAAGGACTACAAGTATCATTGGCCCTAACATTGGCGTCAGGCTGGAGACATTAAATCCAGCGCTACTAGGAGGCACCCTAGATGTTTAGAGATGAATAGATGATCTCTTGACTGGCAGCATTGTGGTTAGCGCTACTAGGAGGCAACCTAGATTAATTTTGGTACTTTTGTTCCTTTTTTTCTTTATTATTTTCTTTCTTTTTTCTTTTTGGATTTCACAAGTGTTAAGTCCTAATCCTTTTTTCCATAGGATACACCTTGTTTTATTATTTGCACATGCCAAAGAAACCTTGCATGGCAATGCTACTAAACTTGTTCTTTGCAAGTCTTTGTGATTTGTGAAAAAGCAAGGGTAGTAGTTAATTTATTCATCATTGTCATGGAGAGCTGCAAAAATGCAAGGTTGTATCTGATACGTCGTCTTTTGAGTGCAAGCTCTAATGACCTACAAGCACACGGATTGGTGTAGTAAAGTGTATGCAAGTGCAGAGTCGATTCCATAGAAAGGCTACATTGTGAGATGGATTCTACGTGTATGTTTTAGAGTATGCCTAAAAAGAAATCTAAACTATCTATTTTTGGGATTTTTGATTTTGGATGGCCGAGAGCTCTAACTAAAACGAATTAAACTAAACTATGGGAATGAAAAAGTGGGGGACAAGCTAATCTAAAGGAACTAACAAATGGAAAGATGTTAGGGTGACCTCAACTTATGAATGGGTGATTCTATACTCAAATGCTATAGGATTAAAGAATGATGGCTTACTTTCCTAATTGCTCTTAAATAGGTTATTAAATCAATGTCTTAATTTCCTCCTAGGACACGATGTGGGTCCATCCCTAGGTGGCGCCACCTAGAGCTACAGCGTGGTCTTTATGACCTAGGGCCTTAAGAGTGACCAATTAGTTTCCTAGGTGACTTAGAATAAACTTACCCTAGTACTTAAATCATTGGCTAGATTTAAAGCCAAGATATAGTGTTGCTAAGGTTGACTAATCCTATCCTGAATCCTATTGGCTGGATTTAAAGCCAAAAGAGACTTGGCATAGGCTAACCCTAAATTACTTACCGTTATTCTAAAGTCACTACAATGAGATTTAACTTGAAAGCACGTTCATACATGTTCTAGGCCAAGGTGTTCGTGAATAAAAGGATCTATTCAACTACCATACATCGCCATTCTCGGATTACACCATTAGAAGCAATTAACAACCAACAAGTATGCGTTATTGAAGTGATATTCACTACTAGGCATGCAAATATACACATAGACATGAATATAAGCATTACCCACTTTATAGCATCCACATTTAAACACATAGACATGATTATAGCATGGATTAGATGTGTTTAGTAATAAATAGACTTCAATTTATACACATGCTACTTATTTAGGCATTTAATCAAACACTTAGAGATGAATGAGAAAATAACCATTTGAACAAGAAAATTAAACATGTATATATTCAGCCATTTAATCCCAAATCATAAGAGTATATAGCTAATCCATTACATAAGTTAAGTCACCCTACACAAGTTTACTCAATTATAAAAAGAGATAGAATGAAAGAGAGTTTATAAAGCTTCCTTTTCATCCTAGCTAATCTTCTACAAAGCTCTTGAGCAACTTGAATCCAAATGTTGAAACCCTCTTACTTCAAGGTGTTGAAATGTGTGAGAGAGTGTGTGTGATATGGGTGAAGACTAAGGTTAAGTGTAAGTATGTGTGTGTGTGTGTGATGGGTGTGTAAAGGTCCTCTCTAGAATTGTTAAAAAGATTCCCCTCGTGTAAGTCTGAAAATCGGGCTTTAATATCAGCTTTTTACACACTGCCAGTCCACCTAGCCAGTCGACTGGCTTACCTAGCCGGTCGACCGGCTTCTCCTCTTAGCTCGACCAGCTTTTTGGTGATGCTCTTTGGACTGGCCGGTGGACCTAGCCGGTCGACCAGCTTTAGAAGGGTGGTCATCCGGCTATTTTTAGCACCACTCTGGAGTGGCTGGTCGACCTAGCTGGTTGACCAGCTCCTTCTCTTAAGTCGTCCAACAGACTTTCTTCCTCCATTCTTTTTCTTTCTGGCCTCTGATCTTCTCTTTTTGACCCGTACATCTCCCATCTTCATCACCTATCATCGTTCAATCTCGATCTTAACCCAAAGTTTACCTAAATCATGGAAATCAAGCAATTAGTGTAGCAATTTGTCTCTTAAACTCAATATGTACATTTATTTATGCTTAATCCTATTCTTATCAAAAACATTACACTAATACATCTCTTTGAGCACTTAATACCCCTTGAACATAGGCAAATAACAATGCAAATACACACAAAAACACAGCACATCAACACCCCCAAACCTTCTCCTTGGTTGTCCCCAAGCAAGCCCACTCTTAAGTTTATTTCTAAAGCCAATTCCAAAGGTTACCTAAGGGACTGACTCTCTATCAAAGTTAATCTAAGAAGCACGAAGGGCGCAAACCTATTGTGGAAAGATCCCTAAGCCTCTTTGGATCTTCCCGCTACTCATAAGGGGTCTCGTTCCTTGTAGGAATTTCCCAAGTAGCTAAGCCACCACGAGCCTAGGATTCTAACTCATGCACTTAGGATGTTGATATTTTGCGCCCCCTCAACTAACGTAGCCTCCTCAATATGGATAAAGCCTCAAAGATAAGATGAGAGATAAACAAACAAAATGGCTTATAAAAAGCCTTATTCGCATATTTACAAAGTTAATAGCATGTGTTAAGTTGACATTGTGTCACTTATGCACTTATTCACAAAACTTTTTGATGATTTTGGCTTTTTCTCTTTTTCACTTTTTTTTTTTTGAAATTTTTTTGCACCTTTTTGCCTTTTTCAATTTTTTTTAGATTTTTCGTGCTTTGCATTGTGTTTACACAAAAACAAAGAAAAAGAAAGGCTTAGGCACATAAAAAAGAACCAATCAAGGAAGGGGCACTCATATCAACAACCCTTGTTCAACACTCTTCCTTACCAAGCTATGGGGTGGCTACAAGGGTTATTCTTTAAAGGTTCTCACTCCCCATAACTTTGAAGGGCATCCCTCCAAGACTTAGCTTTCAAACTACTCTATTCATTTCTTCATAATGCATCTCATATTCACCAATTAATAGAGTCAATCACAACGATCAATAAAGAAATAAATAACTCTACATGTATCAAAATTGAAAAATTTTCACCATTTTAAGCACATAATGCAATCTACCTTAAATATATATATATAACAAGAAAACCAAACTCCCACACCCCAAAACCTAAACTTTGTTTGTGTTGGGGAAAAACATGCAAACACGAAGAATACGATAAGAAATAACGAACATAAGAATTACGTGGTTCTGCTTTAAAGCCTACATCCACGGGCAGCAGAGAATAATTCTATTATTGATCACGAATGCTACAAGGCTCTCACTTTGGTTTCTCTCTCACACATAACATAATGAGTATTGCCACATATTTATAGTGCAAATATTTTCTAAACCTATTAAGCAGAAAAGGCAACTAATTAATTATGTGCTACAAAAGGTAACAAGCAAATAAGGTAATATGCTAACAAGGAAATCTGCTATTCTTGTTGCCTAAGAATACGGGCCACATTCAACAAATCTCCACCTTGGCACGTATTCGCTCCAATCAATACACCATCATCCCTATAGCCAACTACCTCTAAGAGCTCAATGCTCCACACCGTAAATAGCAACCAAGTCCAAGCAATGCTTAAACTTGCTGACTAGAACCACCTTAGTCATCATATCTACTGGATTCTCATGGGTAGATATCTTCTGCACCGATATGATTCCTTATGATACAACATCTCTAATAAAATGATATTTGATATCAATGTGTTTAGTCCTCTCATGATGTATCTGATTCTTCATCAGATGGATTGCACTCTGGCTATCACAAAAGATTGTATTTATATCTTACTGCAGTCCAAGATCACGAACCAGGCCTTGTAACCACATGGCCTCCTTCACAGCTTCTACAATTGCCATGTACTCCGCTTCAGTAGTCGACAATGCCACAGTAGACTGTAATGTCGCTTTCCAACTGATAGAACATCCAGAGAGAGTAAACACGTAACCCGTCAGAGATCTTCTCTTATCAAGGTCACCCGCAAAGTCTGAATCACAATAACCCACCAACTTCGCGCAATCTCCAGTCATCTTGCTAAATAGCAATCCTATATTCACAGTGCCACGCAAATATCTCATTATCCATTTCACTGCTTCCCAGTGTACTTTCCCAGGTGATGCCATATACCTACTCACAACACTAACTACATGTAAAATATCAGGACGAGTGCACACCATAGCATACATCAAGCTACCAACAGCACTTGAGTATGGAACACGAGACATATGCTCCACATCCTCCTCAGTTTTAGGTGACAAATCTATAGATAACTTGAAATGAGCAGCAAGCAGCACACTCACAGGCTTAGCTTTATGCATCCCGAAACGCTCCAGGACCTTCTCAATATAACTCTGTTGAGACAAGAACAGCTTCCCAGCGTTTCTATCTCTGTGAATCTCCATGCCAAGAATCTTCTTTGCTGCTCCAAGATCCTTCATCTCAAACTCATCACCTAGCTACTTCTTTAATTCGTCGATTGTAGACATGCTTTTAGCAGCAATAAGCATATCATCGACATACAACAACAAGTACACAAACGAACCATCTGGAAGCCTTTTGAGATACACACAGTTGGCATAGGCACTCCTTGTGTATCCAGCATCTACCATGAATGTGTCAAATCTCTTATACCATTGTCAAGGTGACTGCTTCAACCCATACAAGGACTTCTTCAGTTTGTAAATATGGTTCTCCTTACTAGGAACTACATACCCCTCCGGTTGACTCATGTAAATTTGCTCTTCAAGATCACCATGCAAAAAACGTCGTTTTCACATCTAGCTACTCAAGCTCTAAGTCATGAAGAGCAACCAAGGCAAGTAAAACCCTGATGGAACTATGCTTCACAATCGGAGAGAACACTTCATTGAAGTCAACACCCTCCCTTTGTGTACAGCCTTTTGCCACCAATCGTGCCTTGTATCGAGGACCTTCAACCCCTGGAGTACCTTTCTTTTTCTTTTAAACCCATTTGCAACCGACAATTCGCTGTCCCTTAGGCAATTCAATAAGCTCCCATATTTGATTCTTATGAAGAGACTCAATCTCCTCATTTATGGCACCCACCCACTGAGTAGAATCTTTCCCAGATATGGCCTTTTTGTATGAATTTGGCTCATGTCCTTCAATTGTTTTGGCAACATTCAAAGCATAAGCAACAAGATCAGCATATCTGTACATTTGAGGCTCTCTAATCTGTCTCCTTTCTCGCTCAGTGGCAATGCTGTACTTCTGTTGTTCAGGCACATTTTGATCATGCACCTTAGTTGGTTGAGTCAGCTGAATTTGGCTACTAGATGGAGCATTTGGAACATCAGCAAATACCTCCACCTGCTCTTTGACACCGTGGTCTAAACCAGCTACCGCTTTCTCCTTTTCTTGGTCTAATAAAGCAGACTCATTGAATATGACATCCCTACTGATGAGGAAACCTGGAGACTTTGGATCTGTGCACCACAACCTATAACCTTTCCTCTTGGATGCATAGCCTAGAAATATGCATTTCTTTGCCCTCGGCTCCAACTTGCCATCCTTCACGTGAGCGTATGCAGGGCAACCGAACACCCTCAATCGAGAGTAGTCAGCAAGCTTACCAGACCATAACTCAAAAGGAGTTTTCAATTCAATAGCTTTGGATGGAGACCTATTCACCAAGTAGCATGCCATATTGACGGCTTCAGCCCAAAAGTCTTGACTCAAACCAGATTGGGAGAGCACACAACGAGCTCTCTCCGCCAGAGTTCTATTCATGCGTTCTGCAACTCTATTTTGTTATGGTGTCCTTACACATGTGCAATGTCTCACAATGCCATGTTTCTTGCAGAACTCATCAAACTCTTTATTGCAATATTCCAACCCATTGTCAGTCCTAAGACGCTTAATTTGTTTACTAGTCTGCTTCTCAATCAACGTCTTCCACTTAACAAATGTTGAAAACTGCTCATCTTTAGTTTTCAAGAAGTATACCCACACCATCCGAGAATATGCATCAATGAAAGTGATGTAATACCTGGCACCTTTCTTGGAAGGAACTTTATTAGGACCCCAAAGATCAGAATGAATATAACCAAGTGTACCTTTGGTGTTCTCCTGCCCCTTGCTGAACTTCACCCTAGTTTGCTTTCCAAAGACACAATGCTCGCAGAATTCAAGCTTTCCAATTCTTTGTCCACAAAGCAAATCCCTCTTACTCAGCTCGGTCAGCCCCCTCTCACTCATATAGCCCAACCTTTTATGCCACAACTGCGTAATGTCATTATCACTCTCCTCGGATGTAACAGCTATAACACCTGTAACTATACTACCTTGAAGGACATATAGGCCGCCAGTCAAGTTCCCTTTCAAGAGCACAATTGCACCTTTGGTCACCTTTAAGACACCATTCTCACTTCGGAATTTATATCCATGAGAATCCAAACGCCCAAGAGAAATCAAGTTTTTCTTCAGCTCCGGTACGTGCCAACACTCGAGAGATCTTGTAATACCATCTTGATATTTATGATGCCCATTCCCTCCACCTTTAACGAAAGATCATTTCCTAGAAAGACTTTCCCTTCTCTTTTGGAATAAGAAGAGAACCAATCGCGCCTAGGACACATATGGAACGTTGCACCAGTATCAAGAATTCATTGATTATGCCACTATGATCCCCTTACAGTCAAAACTTCCCGGTACTACTCGAGTTATCTCCATCACTATCAGCACTCTCCACCACATTAGCTGAATTCTCTACCTTTTTCTTTCCCTTTTTCAGTTTTGGACATTCTTTCTTAATATGACCCCTTTCACCACACTCGAAACAATGTAGCTTCCTTGCTCTTGATTTTGACCTTGACTTGTTTTTCTTTCTACCCGAAGATCCCCCTCTATTCTCCGATCTCCCTCTACTCACTAAACCTTCCCTATGAACTTCTTCCCTATGTCTCGGAATATGTGTTTGAAGGTCCTTCAATTTTAATGAAGCAATCACATCTTCAAACGTAATTTTATCCCTCGCGTACAACATAATGTCTACAAAGTTCATATATGAAGACAGTAAGGAGCATAATACGATCATAGCTTGGTCTTTGTCATCAATTTTAATACCCACATCCTTCAAAGCAATAAAACAAGAGGTAAACTCATCAAAGTGTTGCTTTAGTCTTTCATTCTAAGATGATACAATTGCTTCTTCAAGTAGAGGCGATTGGTGAGAGATTTAGATGCATACAATTCCACCAAAGTATTCCAAGCCTCAATTGTTGTCGTCTTCTCAGCAATCTCCAGCAATACTTCATTTGTCACGGACATATGTATTGCACTCAAGGCTTTGGCTTCGAGTTCTTCTCTTACTGCTGGTTCCATCTTTACTGGGATCACTTCTTCAATGACTTTCTAAAGTCCTTGCATTGTCATAAATGCCTTGAATCTGATCCTCCAAAGACTAAAACTCATTCTCCCATCAAACTTCTCAATTTCAAACTTTCCACCTGTGGAAGACATCTTCGTTTGCACAAAACTCATACTTCGGGATGGAATTTGGCTCAATGGACCGCAAAACAGATTCAACATGTCGAGAAACCTTAGGAACACCCCTGGTCAACTTTGGTCAACACCGGTCAAAGTCAAACCTATTGGTCAAAGTCAACACCGTCCCTAACTTGTACTTCGGAGCAGAATCTGGAAAAACAGAGCCCAAAAACGGACTCAGCACATCAAAAAACATAGGGTAAGGCTTTGTTCAAACTCGGTCAACCCTTGGTCAATGGTCAACATCAAAGTCAAACCTCGGTCAACCCCGGTCAACGCGGTCAAATAGGTCAACTAGTTAGATATTTTTTTTTAGGACTAAATCTAAACCCAAATAAAAAATTCTTTTTTTTATTCTTTTGGCCTAAACTAAGCCCAAACCCAAAAAAAGAAATTTATTATTTTTCTGGCCTAGAACCCAAGCCCAACAAAAAATTAATTGACCCAAGACTCAAGACCTAGCTAAAATTGGACAAGGCCACTACCCAGGCCCAGTCCAAATAAACCCAAAGACCTAAACCCTACTAACCCTAAACTTGCTTTACAAACTTGAACCAATTCCCAAAAAAAAAAAATACCTGAATACCCAAAACCAACCTCAAGAGCACGCGAACTCTATCTTCTTCGCTTGTTCTTCAAACCCAAACACGAACCACGACCTGCCGATGCAAGCTTTCACTCCAGCCACCAACGCTCAACGTAGACAGCACCGGAGCACTCCTCGCCGAACAAAGACCTTTGTTTGGTTAGACACTGTTTGGTTTGAGAAATTTTGGTTTCACAGTGAGTTTTGATTTTTCCTTTTTCCCTCAAGCATCGGATTAATACCTGAGCTCTTATACCAGTTTGTTGGAGAAAAACATGCAAACACGAAGAATACAAGAATTACGTGGTTCAACTTTAAAGCCTACGTCTACGGGCAGCAGAGAATAATTCTATTATTGATCACGAATGCTACAAGGCTCTCACTTTGGTTTCTCTCTCACACATAACATAATGAGTATTGCCACATATTTATAGTGCAAAGGTTTCCTAAGCCTATTAAGTAGAAAAGCCAACTAATTAATTATTTGCTACAAAAGGTAACAAGCGAATAAGGTAATATGCTAACAAGAAAATCTGCTATTCTTGTTGCCCAAGAATACGGGCCACATTCAACAGTTTGTCCTTAAGCAAATAGATCAAAACACATAAACAAGCAAATTGGCATTACAAAGCAAATAAAGGTGGTGGGGATAGGGTAAAAACATAAGGAACAAGTGGAGAAAGGATAGATACAACCTTGCATTTTCTTCAAAGCTTTCCATGCCAATGATAAATCATCATACTACTAATCCTGTGACTTACAATTCACAAACACTTCACAAAAAAAACAAGATTAGTAGTATTGCCTATGCATTCTTACATTGGCATGTGCAATTATAAGCAATGGTGTATCTTATAGGACAAAGGGTCAGGAATCGATACTTTGATGTGGGTGCAAGAAAAAGAAAGAAGATGAAAAGGAAATAAAGTGAAACAAATGCAAAATTACAAAATTGAACCTAGGTTACCTCCTAGTAGCGCTAACTACCATGCCATCAGCCGGGCAAGCACCAACTCTCATCTTCAACTTCCACAGATGGAATCCTAAAGCATTAAAACTTCCACACGAGCCATGCTCAAATCATATGCATGCTTCAGGCGTTGCCCATTCACCATCAACTCTCGGCCATTCTTCAAGTCTTTAATCTTGACCGCTCCAAAAGGGTAGGCAACCAACACCTCATATGGACCATAACCATTTTGTCTTGAGCTTACCTAGGAAGAGTTTCAATCGTGAGTTAAACAACCAAACTTTATCTAAGGAAGAGAATGATTTCTTAATAATGTGTTTATCATGAATTCTCTTTATCTTATCCTTATAAAGTTTGGCGTTCTCATATGCCTCGAACCTAAGCTCTTCCAATTCCGCTAGGTCTAGCTTCCTTTTCTTACCTGCTCTTGCCAAATCAAAATTTAAGGCTTTGATGGCCCAATAAGCTCTATGCTCAAGTTCTACCGGAAAGTGACAAGCTTTCCTATAAACCAATCTATACGGAGACATACTAATGGGAGTCTTAAAGGTGGTACGGTAAGCCCATAAAGCATCATTTAGCCTAATAGACCAATCTCTCCTATCGGGGCCTGACCGTTTTCTCTAAAATATGCTTGATCTCCCTATTAGACACCTCTACTTGTCCACTAGTTTGCGGTGATAAGGAGTAGCTACCTTATGGGTGATCGAATATCTTCTCAATAAGCCTCTAAAGTCCTATGGTGAAAATGCAAACCCTTATCAATAATCAAGACCTTAGGGACTTCAAATCTAGAGAAAATGTTCTCCTTAATGAACTTAACCACTACCCTATGGTGGGAATTGCCTCAACCTATTTGGACACATAATCAACGGCCACTAAAATGTATTGATACCCAAAGAAAGGTGGAAATGGACCTATAAAATCTATACCCCAAACATCAAACAACTCACATGAAAGAATAGGGGATAAAGGCATCATGTTTCTTCTAGAAATGGACTCGGATTGCTGACGTCTAAAACACTTTTTACAATACTTTTGGGCATCCCTAAAGAAAGTGGGCCAAAATAATCCACATTGCAAGACCTTCGCGGCGGTCTTCTTCCCACTAAAATGACCCCCACACCCCTCATCATGACACATGCTCAAAACGCTCTCAAACTCGTCCACACCGGAAAATCATTTAATCCGCACACACTTTAAAAAGATAGGGATCCTCCCCAAAGAAATGTCTAACTTGTGCTAGAAACCTATCTTTTTCTCTTTTCTCCCAATGGGAAGGAAAACACCCTGTGGCAAGATAATTGACAATATGAGCAAACCAAGGTATGTGATGAGAGACGGCAAACAATTGCTCATCAGGAAATGAATCATGAAAAGGGGATGGATCATTGGAACACTTGCTAACAAGACCAGAAAGATGATCCGTAACTAAATTTTCTCTACCCTTCTTATCCCGGATTTCGATGTCAAACTCTTGAAGGAGGAGAAACCACTTAATCAAGTAGGGTTTAGACTCTTTCTTAGACAACAAATACTTGAATGTCACATGATCGGTATAGACAATCACTTTGGATCCTAGGATGTGTGACCTAAACTTGTCAAGGGAGAAGACTATTGCTAGAAGCTCTTTTTCTGTGGTGATATAGTTCTTTTGGGCTTCATCAAGAGTCTTGCTAGCAAGTACACAACATGGGGCAACTTATCCTTCCTTTGACCTAAGACAGCTCCTATCGCATAACTGGATACATCACACATAATCTTAAATGGGAGACTGTAGTTAAGTGGTTAGATAATCGGGGATGTAGACAATAAGGATTTAAGCCTATTGAAAGCCCTAACACATTCATCATTAAAGTCAAAAGGGACACCTTGTGCTAGGAGCCTAGAAAAAGGACGTGCAATATGGCTAAAATCCTTAATGAACCTACAGTAGAATCCTGCTTGTCCTAGAAAATATCTAACATCCTTGACACACTTAGAGACAAGCAACTTTTCAATCAATTCTACCTTAACTAGGTCAACTTGAATACCACTAGATGAAACTATATGACCCAACACTATTCCTCTTTGCACCATGAAGTGGGATTTCTCCCAACTCAACACTAAATTCTTCTCCACATGTCAGTCTAAGACTAAAGAAAGGTGACTCAAGTACTCTTCAAAACTATCACCAAAGACTGAGAAATCATCCATGAATATCTCTAAATGCCTCTTAATCATGTCACTAAAAATGGCCATCATACACCTCTAGAAAGTTGCTAGGGCATTACAAAGATCAAAGGGCATTCTCCTATAGGCAAAAGTGCCATAGGGATAAGTAAAGGTGGTTTTCTCCTGGTCCTCAGGAAACACGGGGATCTGATTATAACTAGAAAAGGCAATAGGAAATGATCCTTCCTAGTTTTGGAATTAAGCTTCCTATAATTATACAAACTCTCCATCCTATGGGAATATATGTAGGGATAAGCTCTCCTCTCTCATTTTTCACAACCGTGATCCCGAACTTCTTAGGGACAACTTGAACCGGGCTAACCCACTCACTATCGAAGATCGGATAAATAATGTCTGCATCTAAAAGCTTAATGATCTCTTTCTTCACTACTTCGCTCATGTGTGGGTTTAGCCTCCTTTGCATCTCCTTAGAAGGAACAGCTCCATCTTTAAGATGAATACAATGCATACAAACCGAAGGGTCAATACCTCTCAAATAATTAATTTTCCATCCTATAGCCTTCTTATATTTCCTAAGAACCTCTAAAAGACGCTCCTCTTGCTCACTAGAAAGATCGAAAGCTATGATGACTGGGAGGATCTCACTAGGGCCTAGGAATGCATACTTCAAATGATCAGGAAGGGGTTTGAGCTCTAAAGAAGGGCTAGGCTCCACCAAGGGGGACTCAACCTCAACATCATCAATGGGGACATCACTAGAATCAAGACTAGGGATTAAACTCAAGTGACTTATCAATCAAATGGCTCTCAATCAACAAAGTAGAAGCTACACATTTTCACTTTAAGGTGTCTAAATCAAAGCTAGACATCAATTCCTCAAATTTCCTTAAATCTTCTCTTTTGGTCATGGTTCTCTCTACAAGATCCTCAACACAAGAATCAATGACATCAACTCTAAAGCACTCTTCTCCATCTTCTCCTCCTATACTAGCCCTGTTCAGTGCTTCGGCAACCTTCATAATAGAACTCAAATTCCCAAATTTCATCTCCAATAACCCCGACCTATAATGAATAATGGCATCTGCGGTGGCAAGGAAGAGGCGACCTAGAAGAACGGGTGGAGAATGTCTAGAGTTATGTCCCGAATCCATATTTAACACTATGAGATCCACAGGGTACACGAACTCATCTACCTGTACCATAACATCCTCTATCACACCCCTAAGTCTATGCTCGGATCTATCAGCTAGCTGAAGAGTAACATGTGTAGGGGACAACTCACCTAGACCTAGCTGCTGATAGATGGAGTAGGGAATAAGATTCACACTAGATCCTAAATCTAACAAAGCGTGATCAATCTTGGTATCTCAGATCCTACAAGGAATGGTGAAAGCGTCGGTATCACTCATCTTGGGTAGGAGGCCCGAAGTACAAATACTACTTACCTTTTCCGTAAGCCTCACCTGCTTAGGAATGTCCGATGACCTACGCTTCCTTGTACAAAGATCCTTAAAGAATTTAGAATAAAAGGGAATAGAAAGGATCGCATCTATTAAGGAAGATTGACTTTAAGGTCCTTAAGATGCTCTAAAACCTTGAAAAACCTAGAATTCTCACTAGGTGTAGGCCTCTCTAAGGTAGATAGAAAGGGAACTCTAGGCTCAACGCCTCTAAACACATGAGAATCGTCAATGAGCTTCTTTCCTTCCCGATGTAGGCGGGAAGTGCTATTCTCTCCGTGGTCTCTAGTAGGCTTATCTCTCTCAACAGGACACTCTCTAGAATTTCTTTCAACAATGTTACTACGTGGTGCTCTAGACTCGGAAGGACCACTAGATGCAAGCACTGCAAAGTCAACTCCTGCCCTATTACCCGCTACCCTCCTGCTCTTAAGAGTGGTGATAGCCTTAGCCTGGGCCTGAGGGGGATAAGTGGTATCAGTAGAGGAATAGGACTAGACTCTAGGGTTTACCTCCAGTAGAGAAGGCAATTTCCTGGGGTCTCTGGTGCTCAATTGACTAGCAATCTGTCCTAACTGTGCCTTAAACCTTGCCATTTACTGCTTATTTTTTGCTAATTCCTGTTGATAGTTCTGAATGAACTGCATTATTTTCATCATGTCATTACTAGGAGGCTGGCTACTAGAACGAGTAGGTAAAGCTTGAGGTTGAGGAGCATTAGTAAGATGAGGCTGACTAAGATGATAGAAGCCTGGAGGATATTAAGGACAGGGTCGCTGTTAAGGTGGAACTTGAGAATGTGAACTATACTCATGCTAACCTTGTCTCCAAGAAAATTTTGGGTTGTCCCTCCAACCCGAATTATATGTGCTCAAGTATGGATTATACTCACGAGAATAACCTTGTGTGGCACACATTTGCTCTTTCATGAGTTCAGGAAATTGAGATGCTAAAGGGCAAACTATGGTCTCATGAGATGACTCGGAACACAATGCACAAACTTCAACAACTAAAGGGGTGGAGGATTAACCTATAGAACTAGTCCTATGACCTTGGGATGAAAGAGACAAAGAAATAAATTGATCTAGCTTATTCGTCAAAGCCTCAACCTTAGTGGGCAAATCTAAAGAAATTCCAACCTCACTAACACTTCTCTTATTGCCTCCCCGACTAGACCTTTCCATGGAAAAATTTTGAAAAGAATTTTCAGCCATCATTTCTTTTTTCTCCTATTCCATAGTTGGTCTCAAAAGATAAAAGCCACCACTGGAGGCGGCATTGACCATCATCATATTTTGTTCATTTAATCCTCGAAAGAAGTATTGCAATAGGTCATGATTACCATACCCGTGATGTGGATTGTCTAAAAAGATCCTTGAACCTCTCCCAAGCCTCATGAAAGAATTCTAGATCACGTTGGGAGAAAGTCACAATGGCAGTCCTAAGGTTGGCCTTCTTGGCCGTGGGATAAAATTTTTGAAAGAACTTAGATTGAAGCTCAGCCCATGTAGTAATGCAACTGTTAGGTAAGGAATGTGACCAAGCCCTAGCCTTATCCTTAAGAGAGAAAGAAAACAATCTTAGACGTATCACCTCTTGGGAGACATTGGGGATATGGAGAGTGGAACTCATCTCAACAAAATTAGTGATATGATCTAGAGGACTCTCATTACTTCTCCCGTAGAAGAAAGAAAGCATAGCCAACATATTAGGCTTAATCTCGAAGTTCATCTCCCCTAAACCCAGAATTTGAATGGCCAAATTAGGCTCAAAGGCTTCGGGGAGAAAGAATTGCCTAAGAGTGGGTTCCTCATCTATAGGTGGGTCCGGTCTACGGGGCTCTCATTTAAAATAATCTTGGGCTTGATGCCCAAGGTGATCATGAGATGGAATGGGATTCATTGGGGAATTGGGAGGATTAGGAGGATGATTGGGATCGGCCATCTTCTCAAGAAGATCTTCTAAATTCCTAAAATGTCGAGCAATTCTATCAGGTTCGAGATTAAGAGGAACTAGGGGATTTCTAAGGGATCTCCTACTAAGCATGCACAAACTATCCTAACTCCGGCCACTTCAACCCCCGAAAACTTCAATATTCCTAAAACTACAGCAAATAAACCACAATTCTAAAAAGTCTACTAAAACTAAAGACAAAAGTTGAAATAGATAAACCAAAAACTAAAGCAAGATAATATAAACAATAAACAAGATAAGCAAAAATGAAACAAACTATAAAGGAAAAGCAAGAAAACAAGAAAAGTAATTACCAAAACACACAAACAAAGAATGCAAGCCACCGTGCCTCCCCAGCAACGGCGCCAAGAACTTGATATGCCATATTTTAAGTGCAAGCTCTAAAGACCCAAAAGTGCATGGATCGGTGTAGTAAAATATATGCAAGTGTGGGGTTGATTCCACAAGGAGACTACGTTGTGAGATGGATTCTACGTGTATGTTCTAGAGTGTGCCCAAAAAGAAACCTAAACTATCTATTTTTGGGATTTTGGATTTTGGATCGTCGGGAGCTCTAACTAAAACGAATAAAACTAAACTATGGGAATGGAAAAGTGGGGGACAAGCTAATCTAAAGGAACTAACAAATGGAAAGATGTTAGGGTGACTTCAACTTATGAATGGGTGATTCTATACTCAAATGCTATGGGATTAAAGAATGATGGCTTACTTTCATAATTGCTCTTAACTAGGTTGCTAAATCAGTGTCTTAATTTCCCCCTAGGGCTCGGTGCGAGTCCGTCCCTAGATGGCACCTTCTAGAGCTACGGCGTGGTCCTTATGACTTAGGGCCTTAAGAGTGACCAATTAGCTTCCTAGGTGACTTAGAATAAACCTACCCTAGTACCTAAATTATTGGCTGGATTTAAAGCCAAGATATAATGTTGCTAAGGTCAACTAATCCTATCCTGAATCCTATTGGCTGGATTTAAAGCCAAAGGAGACTCGGCCTAGGCTAGCCCTAAATTACTTACCATCATTCTAAGGTCACTACAACAAGATTTGACTTGAAAGCAAGTTTATACATGTTTTAGGCCAAGGTGTTCGTGAATAAAAAGGTCTATTCAACTACCAAACATCGTCATGCTCCGATTACACTATTAGAAGCAATTAACAACTAACATGTATGCGTTATTGAAGTGATATTCACTACTAGGCATGTGAATATACACATAGACATGAATATAAGCATTACCCACTGCATAGCATCCACATATAAACATATAGAGATGATTATAGCATGGATTAGATGTGTTTAGTAATAAATAGACTTCAATTTATACACATGCTACTTATTTAGGCATTTAATCAAACACTTAGACATGAATGAGAAAATAACCATTTGAACAAGAAAATCAAACATGTATATATTCAACCATTTAATCCTATATCATAAGAGTATATAGCTAACCCATTACATAAGTAAAATCACCCTACACAAGTTTACTCAATCATAAAAAGAGATAGAATGAAAGAGAGTTTATGAAGCTTCCCTTTCATCCTAGCTAATCTTGTACAAAACTCTTGAGCAAATTCAATCCAAATGTTGAAACCCTCTGAATTCTCTTACTTCAAGGTGATGAAATGTGTGAGAGAGTGTGTGTGATGTGGGTGAAGACTAGGGTTAAGTGTGTGTGTGTGTGTGATGGGTGTGTAATCCTCTCTAGATTTATCAAAAAGATTCCCCTCTTTTAAGTCTGAAAATTGGGCTTTTATAGAAGCTTTTTACGCACTACCGGGCCACCAACTCTTCTCCTCTTAGCTTGACCGGCTTTTTGGTGATGCTCCCTGGACTAGTCGAGCCAGTTGACCAGCTTTGGAGAGATGGTCGTCTGGCTATTTTTAGCACCTCTCTGGAGTGGCCGGTCGACCTACCCGGTCGTCGATCCTTCTCTTAGGTCGTCCGTCTGACTTTCTTCCTCCATTCTTTTTCTTTCTGGCCTTCAATCTTCTTTTTTTGACTGGTACATCTCCCATCTTCATCACCTATCATCGTTCAATCTTGATCTTGACCCAAAGTTCACCTAAATAATTGAAAACAAGCAATTAGTGTAGCAATTTGTCTCTGAAACGCAATACGTACATTTTTTTATGCTTAAGCCTATTCTTATCAAAAGCATTACACTAATGCATTTTTTTGAGCACTTAATACCCCTTAAACATTGGCAAATAACAATGCAAATACACACAAAAACACAACACATCAATATATATCCTTTCTCTACTTATTCCCCACCTATCTACCTTTCCCTGCCACCCACACTTGTTTTATATTGCCTATTTGCTTATTGTATGCCTTTGTTCTATTTGCTTCAGAACAAGCCAGGTTTAGGTCTGGGGGTGTAGGAGTTTGGTTTATTGTTATATGCCTTGATTGTGTTAGATTGCATAATATGCTTAAAATGGTGAAATTTTTTTTATTTTTATGTATATTAAGTTGTTTATTTCTTAGTTGATCATTGTGTTAGCTATTGCTATTAACTCAATTAATTAGTGAATATAAGTTGCATTGTGGGGAAGTGAATGGAGTGGATTGAAAACCGAGTCTTGGAGGGGATTCCCTTGAAAATTGTGGGGAGTGAGGACCTTTAAAAATGACCTTTGTGGCCACCTTATGGCTTGGTAGGAAATAGTTAAAAAAAGATTGTTGATATAAGTGCCTCTTCCTTAATTGGTACTTTTTGACATGCTAAAGCCTTTCTTTTTCTTTTCTTTTTGTGTGAATACAATGCAAAGCATGAAAAATCCAAAAAAAAAATGAAAAGGCAAAAAGGTGCAAAAATATGAAAAAAAAATGAAAAAGAGAAAAAGCCAAAGGAACCAAAAATTTTTGTGAATAAGTGCATAAGTGACACAATGTCAACTTAGCACAAGTTATCCTCTTTATATATATGTGAATAAGGCTTCTATAAGCCATTACATTTATTTATTCTCTCTTCTTGTCTTTGAGGCTTTGTGCATGTTGAGGAGGCCATGTTAGTTAAGGGGACACGAAATATCAACATCTCAAGTGTGTGAGTTAGAATCTTAGGCTTGTGGTGGCTTGGCTACTTAGGAAATTTTTCTTGAGAAACGAGACACTCTATGAGTAAAGGGAGGATCTAAAGAGGCTTGGAGACCTCTCCACAATAGGAATGCCCCCTTCGTGTGTCTTAGGCTAACTTTTATAAAGAGTCAATTCTTTAGGTAACCCTTTGTATCAACCTAGAAATAGACTTAAGAATAGGCTTTCTTGGGGACAAGCAAGGAGAAGGTTTGAGGGTGTTGATGTTTTGTGTTTTCGTGTGAATTTATATTTTTAATTGCCTATGTTTTAGAGGTATCTTGAGTCTTAGAAGATGCATTAGTATAGTACGTATACTAGAGTTAGGCTTAAGCATAAGCAAATGTACATAGTTGAGTTTCTAAGTCAAATGTTATGCTAAATGCTAAATTTTGTGCCTTCGGTGAGCTATAGGGCTGAAACGGAGCTTGAACGAGAATAAACATTGAAGATAGAAGAGGTAAGGATCGGGTGATGAAGGTCAAGAGCAAGAAAGAGACGATAGAGGGCCAACTGGAGAAGCCGGTTGACCTAGAAAATTGCCGGTTGACCTAGTGGAATTTATTTTTTAACCGGTCAAGCCCCCAAAAAGCTGGTCGACGAGCCAGTCCAGAGATCTTCGCTATGAAAGCCAATCGAACTAAGAAGAAGAGCCGGCCGACCAGCTAGGGCGACTGGCAATGCGTAAGAGATGATATAAAAGCACGATTTTCAGCTTCTAAAGGGGATGATCTGAAGACCCATCACACACATATCATACACACACATAAACCTTAGCTACACCAACTCTCACACACTAAAACACACACAAATATATCAAGATCCAAGCTTGTAATTAGGGTGTTAACACATGTAATTGCAAGATCAAGACAAGGATTTCAAGAGCAAAGCCAAGCATGAAAGAGAGGTTCATCTTTCTCCTTTTGTACTTA
Source organism: Cordia subcordata (assembly GCA_028554755.1). NCBI lineage: Eukaryota > Viridiplantae > Streptophyta > Magnoliopsida > Boraginales > Cordiaceae > Cordia > Cordia subcordata. The sequence goes on from JAPTOF010000008.1 coordinate 15,464,997, forward strand.
GTTTTCTCTATGTTAGAATAGATCTTTTACGGGTGATTGAAACTTGTTTTATGGGTTGATTGAGTACTACTTTGCTATGAGATTTTGATGGTTTAATATATATGTTTGATTTTAATGCTTCGATGGCCCCTTATATACATGTCTATATGTTTGTTGAAATGCCTAGGTGAAAGAACATATATATTTAGAGGCTTAATTGCTATTTAACACTTCTAAATCATTGTATGAGCATGTCTAGGTGTTTATGTAGTGATTCCATGAAATAGGTCTTGTAGCTATGCATGTCTATGTGTGTTTTCACATACCTTAGTAGCCATTTTAGCTTCTATGACATGCATATTGGATTCTAATGCATAAATTGGTATGGCCTAAAAATGTCTAAATATATATGGTTAGAATATGCTTTATATTCATTTGTACCATACTCAAGAACATGTATGATGTGCTTAATTGTCAAATCCCGCTTTGTGTAATGCTATGATTGGTGGTTCTTCACTAGTAATTAAGTCTAGTTTAGTCTCCTTTGGCTTTAAATCCAGCCAATAGGTGTTGGGCTAGCTTAATTAACTTCAGGAAGCCTAGTTCTTGGCTTTAAACCCAGCCAATGATTTAGAACCTAGGGTAAGACCAATTATCATCACCTAGGAATGTAATTAGCTAAACCATTCCCTAGTTCATAAGGACATGCTATGCCTCTAGGTAGCTAGCACCTAGGGATAGACTTGCACCAAGCCTAGGGATTATAGGAGAGGTTGATTAGATTCCCAGCTTAGAGCACCCCTTCTAGTGCAAAACCATCAAAGTTAATCTTGTAGCAAAGTTAATACTCAAATCACCCATAGTTAAGCGGATTTCACCTATTGCTCCATTGCTTGTATAAATTCCCTTTTACTAGCTTGTTTTCTCTTGAGTTTATTTTCTTTAGTTTGTTTGGATTAGTTTAATTTGTTTTGAGCTCCCTTCATATCTAAAATGACCAAAATGAATTCTTAATTTAGCTTATTTTCTCTATAGTTTTCTAGGACACACATTTTGCTTTCATTTCTCATTTCCCACCTCCTTGAGGGATCGACCTTGCTTTTGCACATTAGACTATACGACATGTGCACTTGCAGGCTTTTAATTAAGGCTTAATGCTTAATTAGAAAGAAGCATCAGACAACAAAATGAAGTCTATGGTTAAACCTTGATCTCCTATGTCTCCTTAAACTGACTGCCTCAGCAACTCCTTTAATACACCATACTACTTCTATAATGATGGATAATAGAGGAAAGGAAAAGAAAAACCTTAAGTAGCTTTTTTAAGGATGCTAGTAGCCTTTTTCTTGCTAGATTTCCCACCTGGTTTAGCCAATCCCTTACTTCAAGAAATGAACTAATGGTTTTGCTTCTATTAATAATTCTAGATGTATAGAATAAGGCTCTTCCACATGATACTTAACTAAGCCTTCAGGGACATAAGTGGTGTCACAAACTTTTCCTCCAATAAAATCTTCCAAAGAGCCTGCCACAGAGCCTAAGAGATCCTCCTCTTGGTTTAGAATTTTACCCTTATCAAATTGATTTTCCTCAGGATCTTACTCCTTTTCAAGTGCCACATTAAGGTTTTCCTCAATAGAATGACACAATTGTTTCTCTATAATGACCTGTTGCCTGGCAAATTCCATTTGCTTCCCTGTGTTAAGGAAATGCAGCCCCTCAATGAGGGAATTCCATTCCATGGATTAACAAAATACATGCAAACAGCCCTTCACACGTTCGTAGCAGTAAAATTTTTTACAAACAACTAAAGTCTCCACTGAAAAAATTAATATATTACAAAATTAACCTTTTATGTATGTCATCTTATGTAAATTTTATGATCTAATTAAAAATTTTTAAATTAGAAAAATAAAATGTTGAAGATTAAAGATTAAATAATTAAAGTTAAAAATTAGAAAAATAAAAAATAATATTTTAAAAAATAATTTAATTTAATTACTATTCTCATTGTTATTGTAATTGTTGTTGTAGTTGTAGTGGTGGTAGTGGTGGTGGTGGTTGTTGTTGTTATTATTGTTGTAATTATTCTATTAATAAAATAATATGAGTATAATAGCACATGACTTCTTTCATCATTTTACACAAGTTATTCACAATGCTATTCTAGAAATACTAACTACCAAGCATGGATTTGAAATCAACATATCTATTTCTATCATCATTTCTAAAGCATAACAAGCATGACATGGCATGGTAAGGGATTAGGAGATAGCTCAAGTGATTGAGACTATCTCCCTTAGACATGATGACCTTGTTCAAATCCCATGCAAGACGAGGGTTGGATTAAAAGGGGGTTATTAAAAAAAATTTACCAAGCACGGCATATTTATTGCCAAGTTCATTTTGTAGCTCATTCCATTTCAGTTCAAATCTAGTCTTATATACCAACTACCACCTTACTTCTCTTTGTACTTGCATATATACCTTGTGAAAGCAGTTTAAATTTGACTTTCCTAAACTTATCTATGTTATGTAATGTTTATTCACAATATATATATATACACACACACACACATACATAATTCAAACAAATACTAGTTTTTCTTCGTGTGAAATTCTTTCATTTCATTTTATGTTATGATTAATTCCTAAATTTTATAAACACATTACCTAGATATGACTTCTATACTGGAGACTCTTTTGAGATCGAACCCAAGAACTTCACCACTATTGTGGTAAAGACCCTGATTTCATGACGAACTTGGGGTTGTGCTATGCCAAAAGTGAGAGAAACCCCATTCCTCTCTTCCATTTTCGCCCCCATGTTAGCACACGAGGCCGTATTTCTTTTAAATTGAATACCTTCCTCTGTCATCTCTAGTTTATCTCTTTCTTAGCCCTTCCTCACAAGGCTGCACTGTTGGGGCATAAGCCTCCTCTTGCTACCCATATGCAAGGCAACATCTTAGCCTTCCCTGGCCAAGATTACTCCCACACTTGTAGCGTTCGTGATCAGCCTCTTCAACTGTATACTCACTTTCTTGATCAATATTTATCACTTTCAACAAAATTTTGAGATAGGACTTTTTGGTATGAAACTACACACTACATAGAATCATGTATGATATACATCAAGACAGAATGCGTATGTAAATAGATGGGCATCAATATATGTTTGTACACCAAATTTTTATCATTAATTCAAATAGTTCTTTATCAGTAATTCAAACATTTACTAATTCGTTTCATTTTCCTTTATTAGATAGAAGAAAAAACCATTTATAAAGAAAAAAGAAATCTATTATTTAGATATAAACCAATAAATGTTGGGATTACTATTACTTAATCTCCCATTGAATGACCAGATTTTTTAATTAATGGAAGATTACCATAATCTATACTATTTTCAACTTGACGTCATTGTACAATTAGTGTGTGCCAACTGTATCCAATAATAATCCATGCGAAAAACATTTTAAAACACTAAATGTGTACAACTTTTTTTTTTAAAAAAAGATCATTCATCGTACAAGTGTAGCATGAGATTTTGCATGGAGTCAACTCTGGCACCAACCAGAGCTTTATAACATTTCGTTGTGTTCGAAGTAACACTTTTGTTTTAGGTCATAAGTGAGAAAAACTCTGAGAAAACCCCCCATTAGCTTCTCAAGGGTTCTCAAATTGAAGTCTTCCTTGTTAGAGAAGGTATTTCCTCTCAAGTCTTGTAAATTGGCATTCTTTTTCTCTGAGTTTAGTAATTCATTCTTATAACGAATAGAAAAACTTTTCTAGTAAAAATGTTTAATCAATTTTAGAATTTGTTTAAAAAAAAGAGAGTAATTTTTACTAATTTTTCTATTGCATTTTTGTTGAACTTTAGTTCAAGTGTAAAATGTTAAGTTGGCACAGATTTGTTGATCTCTTTGTTCCAAAATTAAGTGAAGTTTACTATTAAAGATCTTTGCTTCATTCTCCAATTTCTATTTGATGAGTTCCAACTTTCTTATTTGGTTGAGAATAGATTTGCCCTTTGATACTACATTCAAATCTTTTCTAGGAATATAAGCAAATTAGTGAAAGATCTTACTTAACCCAAATTAGAGAATGTTTGACTTATTGTTGTATTCTTTAACAATTGCTTTGAATGAGATGTTTAAAAATAAAGAGAATATAAGGGCTTTGTTATGCTCCAAAGATATATGTCTAATTAACAATGTCGATCAAACTCATTTTTGGCTTGAGAAAGCAAAATAATTATAAAAATTGATTTTTTAGGTCAAAGTTTATGAATATTAAATAAGGTGCCATATTTTGTACGTTTGTTTTCCTTATTGAATTTTGTATACAAGGTAGATTTAATCAATTTTAGACTTCGAGGGAGAGGAGTTAGGGGATGGAGAGAGAGGGAGATGAGATGGGAGGTTGAAGAAGTAGTTTAAGTGATTGAGACTATTTTTTGCAAGAGCGATGCCTAGGTTGAAATCCCACAAGGGGCACGAGATTGGATTGGTGGTGAAGAGGTTTAAAAAGAAGGAAACAAAAAACTTTGGCTTGAGATGCAAAAGAAAAAAGCATTGGTGCAAAAAGATATATTAAGAAAATTTTAGAGGTCCAACTGTAAATTTCCAAGGGATTGAAATCCACAAAATCCACACACTAGCTTCTGAAATATTTAAGATTGCTCCTGCTTGTGCTCCTAAATACCAACCTCAATTCCTAGTTATTTATAAAATGAACCTCATTTTTACTTACCAAATGAAAGCTACATTTGGTTTTATCACTTTCTTATGTCTGATTAGAGAAAACAATTGGATCTCTTTTTTTTTTCTCCTTCTCTGTTAATTTTAATGGTATGTAATTAGATTCTTACACAAAAGTCATTCATTACAGTAGCATAATTTGACCCAAAAAAATCTAGCTCAGAGATTTCTTCTTAGATGATAGGAAAATAAATTAATCATACTATCTAGTTACTAAATCAAAAAGGAGCAATTTTATAGGCCCATCCCCAATTTTCTTTTTCCTTCTTCTTTTACTGGTGACCTAAAAGTCTTACAAAAGATCAGCCAATTAGAACCATGTAAGTTTGGGGTTAGGTCCCACCATCCCGCCAAACATTTTGCAAGTGTTGTCCCAATGTGACAACGTCGTATTTGCTTTTTCCTATATTTCTTTTCTAAACGCAAGCTCAAGGGGAGAATTCTTTTCCTCTTTTGTCATCCAAAGGGACTAATTGGATAAGGAGTAGGGTATTATTGGAATGGGAGAATGTTATTTTCTCAGTGATTTTTGCTTTAAATCACAAATTCTCTTATGAGGTTTTAGTTCTATCATTTTTCTCTCATTATTTTAAATTTTGCCAAATCGTGTCTTATATTAAAGGGTATTTTTATCTATTTTATTTGTCTATTTGACTACTTTAATACTATTTTATTATTTTATTTTGTATTTTAAAACATAAGATCATTGGGAAAAAAAATCATATATTAAATTTGAAAAAAGTAGTTTACTTTAATATGTACAACTATGATCTTGGATAGAAAAAATTTAACTAAATTTAGTTTTTATTTTATTCCATATGTGACACAAAATTTTTGAATAAGTTGCTTTTAATTTTTTATATTTTGAAAAATTATTTCTTTTCGAAAAAGAAAATAGTTATACATTTTGTTAGACAAATAGTTTGGATTCCATTTGAGAAATAATGTTATGTTGTAAAATAAACTACTTTTTATCTTTTTTTTAATATTTTGAAATTAAAATTTTTGTGATGATCTAAGACTACTTTTTGAAAGAGTGATTATCTAGGCCTGAGCCCACGAGGGGTAGGGCATTCGGCTAGGTGTGGGAGGTTAAGAAGAAAAGTAAAGAAAAAAATAAATTGGCTTGAGATGCCGAGAGAAAAAAGCATTGGTGCATATAGATATATTAGAGAGGGTGTCCAACTTTAAATTTTCAAGGGATTGAAATCTGTGAAAGCAATGTACAAATTTCTGAAATATTTAGGATTACCCCTGATTCTGCTCCTAAATACCAACCCCAATTCCAAGGTATTTATAAAAAGAACCTTATTTTACTTAACAAATGAGGCTACATTTGGTTTTATCACATTCTTATGTCTAACTAGGGAAAACAATCAAATATTTTCTTTTTTTTTTCCCTAACTTTACGGTGTTTGACTAGATTCTTACACAATATTCATTCATTACACTAGCATAATTTAACCGAAAAGAATCCAGCTCAACAATTTCAATATTTAATCATAAATTATTGGGAAATAAATTAATCATATTATCTAGTTATCAAACCAATTCGAACCAATTTTATCAGCCCATCTCCATCTTCCTTTTTCTTTTTTCATTCACTAGTAACTTAAAAAGCCTACAAAATATTAGCCAAGTAGAGCCGGATAATAAATTTAGAGATAGGTCCCACCATCCAGCCAGATTATTTGCAAGTGTGATCCCAATGTGGTAACATCATATGTGATTTTTCCTATATTTCTATTGTGAGTGCAAGCTCTAGGGTACTACCTTTTTTTTTTTTTTCCTTTTTCTGTGGGTCATTCAAGGGGACTAATTGGATTGTAAGGAGAAAGGTACTATTGAAATAGGATAATGTCATTTTCTCAGTGAGTTTTGCATTAAATCCCAAATCCCCTTTTGAGGCTTTAGTTCTATTTATTTTCTCTCATTGAATAAATTTTGCCAAGTCATGTCTTATATTAAAGGGTACTTTTTAATTTTTTATTTGAGTAATTTAATTATATTTTATTAGGTTATTTCTTATTTTTAAATTTTCTATTTTAAAATAAAAATTCGTCGGAAAAAGTCATACATCAAATTTGAAGGAAAAAATAGTTTCAATTTGATAAGTACACCTATGAAGTTGCATTAGAAAAATAAATTTAAACTAAATTTAATTCAAAATTTTTTCTATATATTACACAAAATTTGTAGAATAAGCTGCTTTTAATTTTTTTTTAATATATTTTTAAGACGTTATTTCACTCAAAAAGAAAAAAGAGTTATGAATTTGGTTAGAAAAAAAGGTTGGATTCCAATTGATATAATATGTATTTTGTACAATAAACTACTTTTTATCTTTTTCTTTCATATTTTGAAATTAAAAGTTTTGTTACTTTCTATTTGGTTGGAGATTTTGACTTTATAACTTTGTTAAAATATTTTTGTACTATTTTTTTAATTTCTTTTGCTTTAATAAACAAAGAAAAACTACCCTTCGCATGAGGTTTTATGTTTAAAGTTTGACAACATGGGCAAATATGGGGTATAGAATCAAACCTTATAAAGGATTTTCTAATTTAAGCTAACAAGTGGTAAAATAGCCTTCACAAAAAAGGATAAAATCCCGTTCAACATAAGACATTGTTTGGTAAAGTTTGACGAAATGGGACGACACGGATGAAAGTAAAATTTATAAAGAAATTTGAGATTTAACATAAACTCATGGGAAAACGACATTCTCTCGTATTAAAATTTGCACAATCATGTAATTTGTGTAGATCACTTATGCTGTGTTTGAGATAAATTTATTATAAGATGCTTATCTTATTGATATAAAGGAAGCAATGCTTATTGTCCTTTTTTATTTTATAAGATAAATACGTTTTATCACAAGCATGTTATGAACACTCAAGATGTACTATGTTTTTTTTAATCTTATAAGATATAAGAAATCCATGCTTATTTGTTTTTTACAACTATAGATAAAATATTTGTTACAAATATCTTATAAAAATTCAAAAAAAAAACCATACTTTTTATAGAAAACATCAAATAAGATATATTTGGATGTAAAACTCAATTTTTAATTAGTTACCATATTTAGGATTTCACAACAAGAGAATGAAGAATGTGTCTGGTACATTATTGCTTGATACATTTTAGCACTATTTCATATAAACGTATTCAAGAAGGAATCGAAATTTGTTATTGACCACTCTATATATAATTCCAAAATCCTAATATGTATTCATAGCATAACATTTATATGTATCTATGTATAAAATTAACATTGCTTGAAAGCACGTGTTGAAATAATAAATAAAAATAATAAAACCCTTCCTTCCTAACATACGGTTTTAGACGTAGTAAAAAGTTAAAAAGTACACTTAAAATTTGATAATCCCGAAAAAAGAAAATTATTTTCTCTTTTCTATTCGCTAGCTGACAACTGACTATTAAAGGATGTTATTTGTTGTAGAGTAAAACAAATTGTAGTGTGACATGTCGGAAATGGAAAATGTACGCATTGCATCACCTGAGTCTTTCGCAGGCAATCAGAATGACAAAATTTGGGACATGGACGACGTTGCAACATTATCATCACGTCCAACACGGGAGCCTATTGTATATTTCCGACGGAAGGGCCCCAAGAGGAAAAGGCTTGACCAAGTATTTGTTAATTCTGTTGCTACCACTGTCCAACAGGTCTTCTCTCTCTGCATATAATTACTTCGCATCCACACTAATAACAATTTTAGTAGTTGATATTTATTATTAATTTATCTAATAAAACAATGTGCATAAAGCACGTGCAGAATAACGAACATAAACAAGATGAAGGCGACGAAGTTTTGCCAATTAAAACTAGTGAGAAATCTGTGGACAATAATGGGGATGGTGATCCAGTTGATATTATTGATAAGGCAACTCTGCTCAGGAAAGGTGACACTGATTTTATTTGTCAAAGTTTTAGAAACTAGATGCATTAGTTCGCTAGTTCTCATTATTAATAATTCGTATTATATACCAAATTATATTAAACTGTTGTTCTCATAAAATCCAGAAAAAGTTCGAGCAAGAGGACCTCCCGCACCACCTTTGCCAAAGAAAGAAATCTTGGACTACATACTTGATAAACTGCAGGAGTAAGATTTCTGCCAGTTAACGTTATGAATGAATCCAATAACTGTAAAATAGTCCAAAAGTTTTCATTATCTTGCATAGTTTATAATTGCTAGATATTGAACATGACGTCATGACATAATTAGGAAATCTATTTTGATAATAATATTAACGCTTTCCAATGCATGATATTGATAATAGTATGTTCTCATCTTACATTTCATTGAATAATTTCAGGCGAGACACGGGAAATCTCTTTGCTCATCCAGTTGACAGCAATGAGGTTTTGTTTATTGTTTCTGATACTTGCAAATTCAGTTTTGACTATACTTTTTGTAGTTCAATGTATATGATGTATAATACCTTTATTGTTTCTGCAAGGTCGAGGGCTATTATCAGATTATTACAAACCCCATGGACTTTGGCACATTGAGGAAAAATTTGACTAATGGACTTTACAGATCACTTGATCACTTCGAGGCTCGCGCTCTCTCTCTCTCTCTCTCTCTATAGTCTACCCGTGATTGCTATGTTTTTTTTCCCTCCCTTTTCCCTCAAGTATAGCAAACACGTTAATTGTCTTTCGTGAATTAATTTTATTATCAATGAATTTTTAACTTTTAAGTTAAACATAAGCTAGTTGAACATAAGCTAATGGTTTTTAAAGTAGTTCAAACGATTATAATTTTTATTTTTTAAAAAATCAATGCATGCAGTTCTTTTGAAAATTTAAAGGAGTCAAAATTACAGTTTAGACCAAGTCCCCTGTTATATTATTATTATGTGTATATACATACACATTGCGTATTAAGAAATATGTATAACTATTGTATTTTTTAATCAACGCAGTTGTATTACAATATGTTTGTTGATCGAGTTAATTTGAACTATTATTTGTACGTTTAGCTACAACAATTATCTTAAAATTACTCAAAATTGTTCATAAATCAAGAAAAAGTTATTTTAAACTAACTGTAAATCACCCAAAAACTGCTTTAAAACCAAAATTGAACAATTTTAATTTTGTAAAATTATAAGCTATTTGAATCGATTCAATTAAAAGATTAATAAGAAAATCGCACAAAACTATCTCTGTACACTCCTTTATGGTTGAGTGGGAGTTAGGAGGGATAATGGAATCGTGGTCAAACATGTTTAATATCTCATTCTATCATTTATTTTTCTTTCATATGAAAAATTATCTGTTTCTTTTGCTAAGCGAGAAAAAAAAAAAAAAAAAAAAGAGATTGTAAACAACTATTCGTGACTAACTTTGCGCCTTTTCCCCTCTTTATCTTTTCCTCCCGTCACTATCTATTGCAGCACGACGTGCTTTCAATATTCAAAAATGCCATGGAATATAATTCGAAGCGCACCATATATTTCAGACAGGTAGATTAATTTTCATTGATTAATATATATCATTATTTCTTGTATAATATAGAAATTATTGAACACTTAATTAGCATTGCAAGTACATATTCTCTCTTCAACGTGTGAATAGAATATTTTTTCATGTTTCCTCAGGCACGTCAAATACACGAACTAGCAAAAAGTTACTTCCGTAAGTTGAGAACTGATTTTAGTAAGGTCACCGAAGAATTTCAACAGAATAAAGTAGATAAGACAAGTACCAGACCAAGACGTACTCGAAGTAAGCGTGGCACCAGCATCCGGATTCCAGGTAAAATAATTTGAAACATGTTAATCAGCAATGCTAGCAATGTAAGTGGAAAGACTAATAGGCAACTTAATCATTTGTTTTTCTTGTTTGGTAGGTCTCTATTGATTCCAAAGTTCATTTTTATTAATCGAAGTATAAAATGCACATTATTCTTTTTTACGTCACAAAATTAAGTACTTATTCTCCATCTTCAATGACTTACTTAATAAGTTCCTGTGATTTTCAAAAGTGACACGTAATTCTTACCGTCATAGTTTTCATCTAGTATCTCACACACAGGTTTTGCATAAATATTGATGTAGTATTGGATAAAATGGTTATGAATTTGGACAAAAAATGCCACCGTATTTATGAACCTAACTACATAACCAAATATGATTTTTTCAATCAGTTCTTTATGATGGTCTTTGTGGTTGTTCTCTTAACGAAGTTAATTAGCAAATAATGAAAAAGAAATAAGTGTAATAACTTTTAAAAATACAAAGAAGTTATAAGTTAAGTTTTATAAGATGGAAGGTAAATAGCTTATTTATAGAACTTAAAGACGTATCAAGCATCTTACCCTTAATCAAATTATAAGTCCCATGACTCTATTTTAGTATTTAAATTACAGATATCTATGATGTTGATGTATATTATTTATCAATTATCAAAAACTGCTTCTTTGCTCCATAAAGGTCTAATTGGTTTATGGATGGAGAAATAAATTGGTAGGATCAAGTTGCTAGTACCATAGGATTTAGATTTCCGTGTTTAAAAAAAATAATATAAATCTATTATGGTAGTAGAAATAGTAACAAAAAATATATTCTCACTTATGAGAACAACATGAAAATAACAAAGAAATATAAAGATAGAGGTGATATATTCTTAATGCTTGTAAATGAAGGTGATGGTCTCGTTGTTTTGTAATACCTGCTACAAATAGCCTACAAATTGATCTTCTCCACTATGATCACATTCCAATAGCTTAGATATCTAGTGCTATATAGTGAGCAAGCACTAAAATGACTATAATTGAGGATCCATTAGTGTAGTGTGTGTTTTAGTTATACAGTGTGAAATTTCCTACACATATATTCTTGAATTGCAAAGAGGCTCAAATGGGTCTTGTCATAATCTTATTGTTTATAGTGTATGACAATCCTAATTGGGTAAAGTTCAAGGAGTAAAGTTGTTTCTAACTATACCCTTTTTTATCCCTTCTAGAAATGGAATATTTTCTATGGATAAGATCATCCAAGATATTCCATCATCTCACATACCAAATATTTAATTCCATGTGGAGCCCACTTCTCCTATTGAGATATGTATAAGTTAATTAAGGAAAGACAAGGATTAAAATCCTTTTTCCTTTATTCTATATCCCAATCAAGCATCCACATAATTAGATAACCTCAATTAATTATATCCACTTGGAATTGTGACTAACGAAGGGACCAAACGACATAATTACCCTTAGCTCCTAATGTGACCAAAATGTCCTTGCCTTCACTTTGGCAACATCAAGGCCACTTTGACATCGGTCTATTTCCATCATAAGACCAAAGTCACACTCTATGGATAATTATTGGCTATGCAGAAATTGGTTACCCCAAGTAATCTATATCTTTGGCCAACTAAGCGAAATGACCAAAACGCCCCTCGATGTTTACCCATAGCCAAGGCCGGTCTTTTCAAGTACTATCATCCCTGAGACTACATCTAGAACCTTAGAATCTCTAGTCACCAGAAGAGTGATCACCCACTGGTCATGGATCTCTTGATCTAAGGAACAACCCAGAAGCCAAATGACCGATATACTCCCAAAGGATAATGTCTCTAGATTTAGATTTGTGATGACCGATAAAACAAATCCAAGGGGGCATATAGACTCTGTTTTGCATATGTATGTTCTAGCTAATTAGAATACAATACCCAATGTATGAAACAGACAATCTTATCACACAAGGCCTCTCCGTATGGTACATTAAAGTGTTGCACCCTAAATTTGTTAGTTCATCCACATATGCTCAAGATTAAGAGCATCAGTCACTCAGAACCAGTCAGTATCTCATCTTCTATATGTGATGGCACGGTTCCAGAAGACATACTCACGGTAGTCCTGTCCAATGCATAACACAGCATTAGGAGCAACGTCCTGAAAAACCCTTAAATGATCCAAGTGGATCATCTGTATCGGGAGACTCCCCTACTATAGCCTTGTCCTAGTAGAGTACCCCAACACTACTATCTGGCTAAAACTAGACTTGGAATTATTATACGTCCAGCCACCTAAGTCATTGAACTATATCTTTGGACCTTTACACAATATATCACCCACATAGACCAGAGCCAATGCACGTAAAAGATGTTCATAAATATATACAATCTTATCAAATATCTAGTCCAATATCCACGTAAGGGCATACAATCCTAGCAATTTCCCACTTGCTCTAAAGACCACTTTCTATGAATCTAGCATTAATAGGCTTTACATGTGTGGCAAAGACTTTCTAGAAGTGTCTTTGTGAATTAGTCTACTAAGTTCTTAGTTGAAGTGATGTTTTTTACAACTATGTCACCTTTCTAAATGAACTCCCAGATCAAGTGATACTTTCTCTCAATATTCTTGCCTCTGCTATGGTTCCTAGGCTTTTTGCACTGTGTAATAGTAGTTGTATTGTCACAGTACAAGACAATGGGTTTCACAGTTGGGACAACCTTTAGTTTAGTGAGGAACTTCTTCAGCTATGTTGCCTTCTTCGTAGTCTTAGATGTTGCTACATACTCTACTTCCATGGTCGAGCCTATGATGCACTTCTACATCACACTATTCCATTAAATCTCACCTCCTGACAAGTAAAAACAAAGCCTGTAGTAGACCTCCTAGATACTTTATCTAACTAGAAGTTCGAGTCTATATAGGCCAATGGTACTACATCATCTGCACAATAGTCCAACACGTAATCTTTCATTCTCTGAAGAAACTTGAATATTTGCTTAACCACAGTCTAGTGATCTATTCTAAGGTTTGATTGATATCTGCTAACCATGCCAATGGTAAAGTAGATATCTAGCCAAGTACACAATATGGCATACATAAGGCTTCCTACTGTCAAAACATAAAGGACCTTCTTCAGCTTCTCTATCTTCTTAGGTGTCTGAGGATATTGGTCCTGCGATAGAGTAACTCCATGTCTGGAAGGCAAGAAACCTTTCTTGGAGTTTTCCATATTAAACTTGATTGATATCTTCCAATGTAGGTAGCTTGGGATAACACAAGCCTCCTATTCTTCTGGTCTCGCATGATCTTGATCCTAAGAACATAGCTCGCTTCTCCCATATCCTTCATATGGAACTGAGAAGACAACCAAACCTTTATAAATGATAACATCCCCATATCATTACCAATTAATGAGATGTCATCCACATATAAAGCTAAAAAAGCCACAGCATTTCCGTTGCGCCTCTCGCACACACATGGTTCATCAATGTTTTAATCAAAGCCAAAAGACTTTACTGTATGATCAAACTTACAAACCATGTGTTCTTGGCTTGCTGCAATGTATCCATCTGGCTCAGTTATATAAATGGTTTCGCTAGGCTCTCCATTTAGAAAAGCTATCTTGATATCCATTTGCCATATCTCAAGGTCTTAATGACAAGTGATGTGAGGAGTATCCTAATGGATTTTAAGAAGGCTACTAGTGATAAGGTTTCCTCATAATTGACACCTTATTTCTGGATATGACTCTTAGCCACCAATCTTGCTTTAAAGGCTTCAATCTTTCCATTAGCTCATCTCTTTCTTTTGTAGATCTACTTGCACTCTATAAGTTTTACCTCTTCAAATGCTTCTACAAGCTCCTAGACACTATTATAGTACATAGACTCTAACTCATAATCTATTATCTTGAGCCACTGGTTAGCATTTATATCGGAAACTACTTTATCATAACTAGTGGGGACCTCAACCTGATCCTCATTGGAAGTCTCGAAGTACTCCACATATTATTTATTAGGCTATCTTGGAATCTTCCCAGTATGATGAGGCTCTGATGCACTAGTAGTAACTGGATGTTTTTCCTTTTCCATATTAGCATGTGCTTATAGAGATTTATCTAAAATCTCCTTAAGAATAACTCCAGATTCTACTATTTTATGGATTACTATGTCATCTTCCAAGTATCTAGCATATGTGCTAAGAAGCATAATCTGCTCCTTAGGGTTATAGAAGATCCTACCTCTGGTTCCCTTGGGATACCTAATAAAGTAGCAAAATTTTGACCTAGGTTCCAACTTTGTAGCAGAGTTACTCAGTACATAAGCTGGGCAACCCTAAATGTGTAAATGACTCAAACTAGGCTTATGCCCTGTCCACATTTCTTAGGGTGTCCTAAGCACTGACTTTGAGGGTACCAAATTCAGAATAAATCTTTTCATTTCTAGGGCATACTCCCAAAAGGATAAAGACAACAATGCATGACTCATTATCGACCTCACCATTTCCAAAAAGGTATAATTCCTTCTTTCTATCATACCATACTGCTAGGGAGTGCTTGGTTCAGTCAACTACTCTACAATCTTTTGTTGTGTGAGATAATTTTTTAACTTACCTAAGAGGTATTCACCACCATGATTAGATTGAATAGCTTTGATTTGCTTATCTAATATCAACTCCACCTTAGCCTTAAACTCCTTGAATTTTTCAAAGGATTCAGACTTGCATTGCATCAGATAAACATGACCACATTTAGAGCAATCATCCGTAAACGTAATGAAGTACTCATAACCTTCATGAGCTAGTGTGCTTATAGGACTGTATACATCAGTATGCACCAATTCCATCACCTCTTCGACCCTCCATCCTTAAAAGAGAATGACCCTTGGTCATCTTCCCTTTTAAAGAAGGTATACAATGTGGTAGATCCTCGAGCCTAATGAGCCAAGAGGTGCATTCTCAACTAACCTCTGATTGCATTTTTGACTAATGTGCCCCAAATGCAAATGCCTAAAGTATGTATCTTTGGTTTAAGAAACCTTCCTGTTAAGGGACTCCACTCTCTCAATGTTGTGTGTTGAAGCATTAATAAGGTATAAATATAACAAACCATTATGTAATCTATCAGAATATATAGGATTTCCATTTCTACTAATATCAATATCAGTATGGAAACATACTAAAAAACTATCCATCAACAACTGAGAAACAAAAACTAGGTTTTTTCAAATGTCTAAAAAATAATGAATATTGTTCAAAACTAAAATCCTACTATAAGAGAATGACAAACAAACTCGACCAACTATAACAGCCCAAACTTTCACGTTTATACCAACTCTAAGAGTGAACTCCTCTCTACTCACCTCTTACATGACCTAAAACCTATGCGAAGGATTGCAAATATGATTAGTGGCTCCTGAATCTACAATCCAACAATTAGTAGAATCTACCAGTAAATTGGTTTTAGCATAGAGCAAGAAGGATGTATCTTTCTACCCAGTAGTTTGGTAATTGGGATAGTCCTTCCCTATGGGCTTCCCAACATATGCTCTTTGCTTTGGCCCAAGGGTTCTCTTCTTCTCCTGGTCACGCTACTACTTTCCCTTCTTCTTGGGCTTCTTCTTCCCTTTCAGGTGATGCCCAGAAGTGGAAGCCTGAGAGAGATGTTGTGGGTTCATGATTGCCTCTGTTGCCTAGAGCTCCTTCATCAACTTTGTCAAGTTCATGTTCAACTTGCCTATGTTATAGTTGAGCTTGAACTAATTGAACGATGGTGGAAGAGTCTCTAAGATCATGTCTTTCTACGATTGCTTGTTAATGTTTGCCCCTAGGGTCTCGACAATACTGAGGCACTCTACTATCTTAAGCACTTGCTCTTTGACTGATGCTCCCTTTACCATCATGGTGGTCGTAAGCTCTTCTAGAGCAATTTGTCTACCAGGCCTACTCTAGTTAGCAAACATAAGAGATAGTAAAGTCATGATCTCTTTGGTAGTTTCCATATTATGCTGCTTGTTCTGTAGAACATTTGACATATAGGCCAGCATATAGCACTTGGCCATACTATTGGCCTTCTGCCATTTTTGCTTAGCATTACATACGGTGTCAAAAGCGTTTTCCTTTATAACAGGACAAGGAGTTGTCAGGACATACTTGTACTCTTTGATAGTAAGTACTATGTCCAGATTCCTTTTTCAATCCATAAAATTCAAACCGATGAGCTTATGCTCTCTCAAAATTGTAGCTAATGAACTAAAGGAAGTCATACTAGATATTAAGCAATAGATCATAATCAATATCATGAGTAATAAAGCAGGATACATGTGTAATATGTATGTAATAATAGGAAAACAACATACATCACACTTTTTACATCATTTTTCAATTTGTAGTTTAACCCTCAAACTACAGAGATGTAAGAGTGTCTTAGCCCTATCACCAAACTCCATCGATGGGATGGCGAATTGTGAATAGTTGAGTTAGGCATAGCCGGTTTGGATAACATTTATCTAGATAGATACTATCTAATGGAATATAATCATTACTTTGCTTGAGCAATCAAATCTCCTAAGGACTTCCACTTAAAGGTGGCCGAATCCATGATTTGAGTTGAGCGTGTCTAACCACTCCTTAGTGTCTCATTCCTTGTCATGTATCTAAACTGGAGCCCTCTGATAGGGTAGTGACTCTCATCCACATGCCGTGAGATAATCTATGATGATGAACTCTATCGATGGGATGGCTAAACCTTATCAACGTCCCTACGAATGTACATGTGAAGTCCACATTGTCAAATATACATATTTGTGACTCCCTCCGATAAAGAGGTCAGTGCCACTTAACCTTGGAGTGAACAGAATGTGGAAGGTCGTGGGGTCTTCCATTCCCCTCTCCCACTCAATATTTTAACTTCCAGGGTTTTTCTTATCCTCTATTTATCTTGATATCTTACTTTTAGATCTTAACACCCTTAGGAATCACAATATTCTATCTTGTGTCGCTAAAAAATGCTTGACACCATATACTGATTGGACCTATATCTGGATAAAATCCATAGGTAGGTATGTTTTGGGTTATCTTGATAAGTCCATTGGTTAATTAATGTAATAAGCAACTAATAATCCTAACCAATTACATGCATTGCTTCTTTAGGATATCTAATTACCAAATAATTAACTTAAGCAATCTCGAGGGACTTATCAAATTCAAGCCTAAACAAGATCCAAAGGATAGCTGATTTTAAACCCTACTTAGATGAAGATGTTGCTGTGTAATCACTTGCAATAAACATACATACAATCAAGGTGGACATGTTGCTATCTGATCACTTGTAATAAACATATATACAATCAAACATGCATATAAATATCGTAAAATAACCATCCAAAGCATAAATAAATGGTCCCTAATCAAAGACTCCCTATAAAATCCGCCCTAGGCTTAAAGCCCAAATCAATTGAACTTACCAAAACTTCAAAACTGTTGCAAACTACTTCTTCTGGTTGAGCTTTACCAACTTGCCGATCAACTTAGTCGACTAGTACTTCCAGAGAATCAATGTCCTAGCCAGTTGAGCAAAGGGCTTTTGTCAGTTGATTGGTGGGGTCGACCGATTTTTCCAAAAAGCTCCATAATAGTGCCAGTCGACCCTGGGACTTCTATCGGTTGACCAACTTGGTCAACTGGTACTTCCAAAAAGCCTTAAACTTTGTGCACAGTTGCATTTTCAGCTTCAAATTGAATCATAACAAGGATTTACATAGAAAAACATCTTATACAAGCTTCATCTAAGAAAAGAAACATAAATTTTGGCCACAAAATACAAGCCAATATCCACCCTTATATTTCTCTCAAATAGAAGCTACATCATCTTTCTATGCAAGAAAATAAAACCATACATACAAACCATCGATTAAGACCAAAAACACACAAAAGCTGCAACTACAAAGGTTAACCCATAGCACATCCACTATAGAATCACACAAGTCTTGCCACGGACAAAATAATTTCACCTAAAAAACATTATTATCATGTTCTTGGCAAAAACATGTGTAAAAAGAGCATTGGATTTGATACCACTTGTTAGGACCAAGTTGGTAATACCATAGGACTTAGATTTCCATGTTAAAAATTATATATAATACAAATCTATTATGGTAGCAAAAATAGAAACTTAAAAACATATGAGCACATATGAGCACAACATGAAAATAACATAGAAATATATAAAGAGAGGTGATATGCCCTTAATGCATGTAAATAAAGGTGATGGCCTTTTTGCTTTATAATATCTACTATGAATAGCCTCCCAATCGATCTTCTCCATTATGATCATGCTCCAATAGCTTGGATATTTAGTGCTATATAGTGGACAAGCACTGAAATGACTACGATTAAAGATCAATTATTGAGGATCAATTGGTACAGTGTGTGTTTTAGGTGTGCTATGTGAAATTTCCTGCACACTTATTCTTGAATTACAAAGAGACTCAAATGGGTCTTGTCATAATCTTACTATTTATAGTGTATGACAACCCTAATTGGGTAAGGTTTTAGGAATAAAGTTGTTTCCAACTATATCCTTTCTTTACCCTTTCTAGAAATGTAATATTCTCTATGAATAAGATCATCCAAGATATTCCATCCTCTCATATGCCAAATATCTAATTCCATGTGAGGCCTGCCTGTCCTATTGAGATACTCATAAGTTAATTAAGGAAAGACAATGATTAAAATTCTTTTTCCTTTATTCCAAACGTATATCTCAATCAAGCATCCACATAATTAGATAACCTTATTAATTACATCCAATTGGGATTGTGACTAGCGAAGGGACCAAAAGACATACATACCCGCCGCTTGTGCTATTGAGATACTCATAAGTTAATTAAGGAAAGACAAGGATTAAAATTCTTTTTCCTTTATTCCAAACTTATATCTCAATCAAGCATCCACATAATTAGATAACCTTAATTAATTACATCCAATTGGGATTGTGACTAGCGAAGGGACCAAAAGACATAAATACCCTTAGCTCCCAGAATGTCCTTGCCATTGCTTTAGTGACATCATGACTACTTTGACCTCGGTCTATTTCCACCATAACACCAAATCGCACTATAAGGATAATTATTGGCTAAGCAGGAAATCGTTACACCAAGTACCGTTTATCTCTGACCAACTAAGCAAAATGACCAAAACGCCTCTCCATGTATGCTCTTAGTCAAGGCCAATCCTTTCATGTACCATCACCCCTGAGACTACATCTGGAACCTTGGAATCTCTAGTCCAAAAGAGTGATCATCCACTAGTCATGGATCTCTTGATCTAATGAGCGACCCTCAAGCCAAATGATTAATAAACCCTTGAAAGGTAATATCATTAAATCTAGATTTATGGTGACCAATAGCACAATTCCAAGAGGGAACATAGACTCTACTATTACATATGCATGTCCCAATTAATCAGAATACAACACCCAATGTACGAGATAGACAATCTTATCACATAAGGCCTGTCTTCATGGAACATTAAAGTGTTGCACCCTAACTTCGTTAGCTCATCCACATATGCTCAAGATTAAGAGTATCAGTGACTCAAAAGTAGTGAGTATCTCATTTTCTATATATGTTGGCACGGTTCTAGAAGACATACTCACGATGGTCCTGTCCAATGCGTGACACATGCACTAGGAGTGATGTCTAGAAAGACCCCTGATGATCTAGGCAGATCACCCCTATCAAGAGACTCGTCCACTATACCCTTGAAAGGTAATATCACTAAATCTAGATTTATGGCGACTAATAGCATAATCCAAGGGGGCACATAGACTCTACCGTTACATATGCATGTCCGAATTAATCAGAATACAACACCCAACGTACGACATAGACAATCTTAGCACATAAGGCCTGTCCTCATGGTACATCAAAGTGTTGTACCCTAATTTCGTTAGTTCATCCATATATGCTCAAGATTAGGAGCATCAGTCACTCAGAAACAGTGTGTATCTCATCTTCTATATGTATTGGCACGGTTCTAAAAGACAAACGTATAGTGGTCCTATCCAATGCATGACATACCCCTAATGATTTAGGTAGATCACCCCTATCAGGAGACTTGCCCACTATAGCCTTGTCCTGGTAGAACGCTCTATACTACCATCTGGCTATGGATAATTTTATAATGTATCTAAAACTAGACTTAGATCTACTAAGCGTCCAGTCTCACTGTGCACCCAAGTCATTAGTCTATATCATTGGACCTTTACACAATGTATCACACACAATAACTAGAGATAATGCATGTAAAAGATGCTCATCAATATATTCAATCGTCAATATCTAGTCCAATATCCACGTACAAGTGGTCTTTTGAGCATACAATCCCAACATAAGTGTGGCAATATTAGTTGTTCTGGGCCGAGCCCTAGTAACACTACTAGCTCGAGCCAAAAGAGGGGATGAATTGTGAATGGAACGCAATCTTGGAATAAGATGAATTCAAATTAATTGAGTGAAAAAAGAGCTGCCATTGGGCTCCATGTAAACTTCGCTGCACTTCTAGTATTAGATTACCATGATTCTCGAGGTTGTGATTTAGGGATAGACATATGAGATTTGAGTTGGGTTCAACCTCCATAAGTAACAAGGATGAGAGATAAAGGAATAAACACAGAACACATCCTAGTTCGCAACATCAAATCTCAAACGTATCACTAGTACCCAACTTACAAAAGGACCTAGAGCTCTTTATTATATAGTTCTAGCTCATAATTGTAGGTTCAAGATTCTAGAGTTTGGCACCCACCATGGTAACTATTGATCTACTACATTTTCAAAACAAATTTCCTTTTGCTTGGTGTGAACTTCGTCCCCTTCCGAGAACAGATGAATGCCACTGACTAATCTAGTAACTCAAAAGCAAAAAAACAATATTTTAAGGCAAAAGCTAGAAAGCTTTATTGAGAAATTGACCATAGCGGTGATACCATAACTCCAATTACCATTAGAGATGTCGCTGCAACGCACTTAGTCCTAGCCATGTAGTTTGAAACCCTAAAAAGTGAATAGCTAGGTAGGAGGAGCAAGAATCTTGCTCAAAATACCAAAAGAGAAGAGTAGCAACTAGATTTGATGATTAGTAGTGATGATTCACCCTTTTTAGAGAAGATAGACCAGACTCAAATGTTCCTATAACTTTTAAACTCCCCAACAGCAATTTTATGGTAGTAAAACAAATTCGGCCGAGCACACACTCATTTTCAACAAGTTATGATGACCATCAATAGAAAAAAGTGTATGTGCAAAACCTTTGGCTTAATCCCTTTTAGGACTACCCCAGATTGGTTTACATATTTGCCCTTAGGAAGTATAGGTTCCTTTTTGCAACTTATTAAGGAGTTTATGGCAAGGTTTGCTATCCTCATGTAACTAGAGAAACGAACTTCTGATCTGTATTTCATCATTCAAAAGGTGGAAGAGCTCTTGGAAAATTACTTACAATAATTCAACAACAAAATAGTGGTCTTTTCCCAATGCCATGTCGAAACCATGTCTGCATTCTACAAGGGTTTACTCCTAGGTTCTGATTTTTATAAGGACCTTATGATGAACCTTAGCGCTAATATGTCAAATATAATAGTATGACCTCAAAATTAGATCTAGTGGAATAGGGACCTGGCTCAAAAGCAAAATTGCAAAGCCTATAGGTGGCAATAAAATGAGTGAGTTGCGGGAAGTACATGAAACTAGAGAAGATATAGAAAAAGAATATGGTCTAATAAGGGAGTAAATCCAAAGCTTGTTAGACTCCGCGAGAAGAGATGATCTATGCTAAGATATCTAGGGCTTAAGGATGATTGGCTGAAATAAAATCTGAAAATTAGTTACCTATATTGCATCCACGAGATCAAAAAAGCTACCATGTGTATTAGTCAAACAACTTCAAAACAACTCAAGAGATGAAACAGCAAAGCCAATAGTGTGAGTTTCATAATCACTTCGGGCATCTAACAGCTAAAAGCAAGGGTTTACATTAAAATGTGTCTTGAACATGTTGAGAAAAGGTTTACTCATAAAACTGTTGACTGAATTAGGGAAGAAAAAGATAGAAATTGGAGAAAGGACAAAGGAAAGGCAAATTTTACCACTAAGTCCTGAAAGGATTGTTAATTGCAAACTTGTAAGGTCCCATATCAGTGGCTAGACCTCATTAGTAGTAATTCCAACAAGCTGGAAGGGCATATCCATAGATCATGCAATTAAATCAAGTGCCAAACCTCACATCGGTATCCTTTGCACATTAGGATGAAGTGAACTATGAACACCATGACTCGCTGGTCATATCACTTAACATAGTAGTCCAATGAATCCTAATGGATATGCACAGCTTTGCAATGTCCTTATATGGGAAGCCTTGAAAGAAATTAACTTAGGAGAGTATGTATTGATTAAGAAATTAGTTCCATTAACAAGGTCTAATGGAAGAATTAAAAAGGATTTAGGGATGAATGTTATTCTATCCTAGGTCATGCTCTTAGAATTTTACAACTAGAATTGGCAGAAAAAATAATGAAGCAACCAACTCCATACATGTTACATCTCATAAGACACATATATACATAACCAAGAATTATAGCATACATCTTTTAGTGTGTGTCCTTTTATTGTAGCTTTATAGAAACACTTTTGATGTGAATCCTACTGCACGAACACAAATTACAAGAGCTGGAACCCTCAAGGTCTTATCTTTTATGAGTGGCAATAAAGTTTTCTATAAACTAAAATAAGGTCTTAAGTGGGAGAATTTATTTATTGGGAGTTACTCCAAAAAAAGATATTAACTAGCCTAACAAAGTGTGTGTATTTACTACAAGAAAAAATTGAGCAACAATCTTTTTAAGTGGGGTGCCCCAATGGCCTATTTATAGGCTACAAGTCCTTGCTCAAGGAATAAGTAATAGTTCACGTTCAATGTATCTAGGCTCTTGCCAGTCCTTCTTGGGTTAGGAAACTTTCAACTGATAAGATTAGGAAACTAAGCAACGATAAACCGTATTCTCCAAACCCAACCAACCACCTAATCCTAGACCAATATGGATAAAGGCAAAATTTGAATCCAATTGCGCTACTTGTGCTCTAAACCAATTAAACATCTTCGGTTGCCTATAAACCTAATCTATGGCCCAAGTTTAGCAAAGTAAAAGTCTTAGATCTTTACAGATCATGGATTAGCCTAAACTAATTAATACTCCACTCTAATTATTAACACACATATAAACAAATACCAAACACAAGAAAATAGCTTATAACCAAGAATTGAATAGAAGAGGGACCAAAAGACATAATTACCTTGTCTAAAAAATAACCAAAATGCCCTTGCCAACCCTAGGCGATATAAAGATCATTTTGACCTTAGTCTATTCTATCAAAAGACTAAAGTCATATTCAAGTATAATTACTAATTCCTAGAAAACTCATCACCAACACAAGTAACCTTTGTCTTCGACTTACTAAGTTAAATGACCAAAATCTCCCTTTATGTACATAGTACACCGAAAGTGAAGATTGGTCCTCTACTTGCATTATCACTTTCTTAACTATATCTAAATCTTGTAATATCTAGTCCAATAGAATAAGCATCCTCTGGCCATAGTGCATTGCATCTAGAGAGTAGCCCACAAGCAAGATGATCGATATACCTCTAAAGGGTAAGATCACTAGATCTAGATTTAAATGATAATATGGACAAAACCAAGAGGCCACACATAATCTTATGTCATATGCACATCTTAACTAAATTAGAGCTTAGCACTTTACACACGTAATAGTTGAACTTTGCTAAGTAGAGTCTCATATATAGTCTATCAAAATGTTGAACTCCAACTTCATTAGTTCATCCATATAAGCTCAAGATTAAGAGCATTGGCCACTTAATAGCAACAAATATATAATTTTACATCTTTTATAGTACATTTCCTAGATAACACACTAATAGAGGGAGACTTACGCAATAGTACCTTATCCTAGTAAAGTGCCCAACACTACCAGCTGATTATCGACTTATTTATGACATTACTAAAACTAGATTTGGACCAAATACGCTTCCAATATTACTATGTACCCAAGTCATTAGTATGTGTGATGGGACCTTTACAAATACATCACAAATATACACCAGAGAAAATATAAGAACTCATAAAATATTGTTGAAACAATTAATACAATGTATAATATCTACGTCCAAGTGGTCTTTAAGACACGCTAATCCTAATAAGAACTTCTCACACCATTGGGGAAGTGACTTTGTCAACTTGAGGCAAAGATGCTCATAATCTCTCCAAATTCTTAGTGGTAGACTACCCAAAGTCCTCCTATAATATCATTATAGGCTAGTCATGTCTAAGCCATTCCTTTGACCTTCTACCAAGTCCTTCAATTCACTTCTCAATGCAAGTCGAGAGAAATCAAGGGAGATTGGAAGAATCCTAGGAAATGTTATGTTGCTTCCTTAAAGAGAAAATACCAAGGGAAGTTATAGAAATTATAGATATTTGGGAATTTGTATACTTTGGAATGTGACATAGATGAAGTATTTATATGCACAAACGACCCTAGAAGGATGATCAACATTTGTTAACGACTAAAACTAGAAATTTAGGAACAATTATTGCAATTACTAAGGGACCACATTAATTGCTTTAAGTGGACACATGAGGATATGTAGGGAATCAACCCTAAAGTCATAGAGAACAAACTTAATGTCAACCTAAAATGTCACAAGAAATCAAATAATTAAGCAAGAAGTAGAAAAGTTAATAAAGAATGGTACAATAAGAGATGTCTACTACCCAAATTGGCTAGCAAATATACTGGTAGCTCTATAGAGAGTGGGTAAGTAGCAAAATTTAGGTTGACTTTATAGATCTGAATAAAGCTTGTCCACAAGATCCATTTTCGATACCCCTTATGGACGCTATGGTTGATGCTATTGTAGGTCATGAATTAATGAGCTTCATGGATGCCTTTTTGAGAAATAATAAAATACTAATACATCTAGAAGATTAGGAAAAGACGACCTTTATAACAAAAAAAAGGTATGTATTGGTATAGAAGGATGCCATTCAAGTTAAAGAATCTTAGAGCCACATATTAGCGTTTGGTGAACAAATGTTTAAGAAATATGTTGGAAAAATAATGGAGGCATACATTGATGATATGTTGGTGAAGTTGTCAAGGGCTAAAGACTATATTAGGCATCTTGGACAAGTGTTCTAAATGCTACGCAAGTATGGAATGAAATTGAATTGAGCCAAATACTTGTTTAGAGTGGAGAAAGAGGAGTTTTTAGGTTACTCGGTTATCAAAAGAGGAAAAGAGGCACCTAAAGCAAATAAAGGTGATCTTAAATATGTCTTGTCCTAACTGTGCCAAAGAGGTTATGGACCTTACTCGTCAAATAATGATTCTAACTCGGTTCATCGAGGATGCTCAAACGTATATAGTCCTTCCCTAGTTTGCTTAAGAAAAATGAAAAATTCATCTAGATAGAGGAACGTGATGCGGCTTTACAGAAATTGAGGGATTAATTGTCTAAACCTCCTCTTTTATTCAAACCTAAGCCACGAGAAAAGTTGTTGCTATATAAAGCAGTATTAGAATATATTGTTAATGCAGTATTAGCATATACTACAATAATAAGTCATTAACAAGTCTAAAATGGGAAAAAGAAAGATGAAGAAGCTGGCCTTGGCCCTATTAATGATGACACAAAAGCTTTGACCATATTTCTGAGGGCATACAATACTCTTAATAATAAAACATCCATAGTGGATGAAATTGTAAAAGACCGATGTAGTAGGAAGATTGTTGATGTAGTCAATTAAGCTAAGTGAATTTGAAATTATGTACTTAATCATGTACCGTAGTGAAGTCCCAAGCCTTGGTAGATTTCATGGCATATTTTTCTATGCAAGAAGATAAACCTTACTCGAAGGAAAAGTGGTAGTGCTTGATAATAAATTGGATCAAGGTATCAAATTGATACTACATGTGAATGGTTTCTCTAGCTCTATAAGCTGCAGCTAAAGAATACTTATCAAGGGTTTAGATGAAGGCCTAATTAGAAAAACATTAAAGTGTGGGGTTCAAAATCACTAATAACGAGGCTAAGGATGAAGCATTGTTACTTGGGTTAACATTGGGCAAAGAGATGATAGTGGGAAGAATGGGGTTTAGTGATTCTCAACTAGTACATAATCAATTTGCTAGGAGTTATCAAGCTCAGGATTAGAAAATCATAAGGTATCTAGCAATGTTGAAGGAATTACAAGATCTCACATTAAGCTTATTAGGGAGAGAGCATGATCCAAAAGTAGATGCTTTGACAAACCTCGGTTTATTTTCAAAAACCTCCAAGAATTAGACAATACCTCTTATCTTTCAACCTTAATCTACATTCTAGCTATAACCTGAAGATACCATACTAAGTGTTATGGAGACAGCAAGTTAGGTGAAATCAATAGGATCATGCCTAGAAGCCATAGAATTACTTTTTGGCAATAAAGAGACCTAGAAGGTCACACCCAAAGTAGCTAGATATTGCATAATTGAAGGAAATATGCACAAGATCTCTTATTTAAGATCATATTTTTGACGTTTAAATTTAGATTAAGCATCTTATGTTGTAGTTGAATTACAAGTGAGATATTGCATAAATCATTCAAGAAGATAAGGCCTTGTAAACAAAGCTATAATGATAAGAGATATTGGCCAATTATGCATGTAGATGCAACAAAATATGTAAAGTGATGTGACCAATGCATCGATTTGTGCAACTACCATAAAACTGGTGAATGCATTGCACCCTAGCTTGACGGCTTGGTATTTATGAAGTAATGAATGGATATTAATGAAAAGATGACAACAACCCCAGGGTAGAATGTGTATATTCTCTCTATGACACACTATTATAGCAATTGAGTAGATCTTGAAGACTATGCCTGAGTCCAGGACAAAGAAGTAAATGGTTTCATTTTACGAAACGTTATTTTTCACTCTAAAGTCCCTCATGTAATAATAACAACAATGACCCACAGTTCATTAGTGTTAATTCTGAGGCTTTCGATAATAAATGAAAAATTAAGGTAAATTACTCTATTCCTTGCTAACCTTAGGCAAACGGGCAAGTCGAATCATCTGACAAGACTATTATGGCAATAATTAAGTAAAGGTTGGAGTCAACAAACAAAAATGGCTTGAAGTTGCCACGTTTCTTTTAGGCATACCACATGAATCCTAGGTCATTCACAAGTGAAACACCATTTTGCTGAGCCTACGAAACCAAAGTAATGACACCACAAAAGGTTAGCATACCATATTCTCGATGGGAATTCACAAGTGAAGAGGGAAAACATATGGAGCTTTGACATTATGGATGAACTCATAGAGAAGATGGCAGAAAACTTAAATAAGAAACTAAAGGAGCAATAGTTTGTAAAAGGTGAAAGACCTAGGAAGAAGGCAAACGAGGCTCAAATTGGGGGCTTTGTATAAAATTGTATCCAGGGCAAGAATTGGAGTATATGAGTTACATACAATAGATGTCAAAGATATCCTGAATAGTTGAAATGCAACACATTTAAGGAAGTATTACTATTAAAGAAAAAGAGAAGTACTACTCTGTTTTGAGTGTTATAAGTTCTATTTTGGCATTAATGGAAATTCTATAACTTTCCTTATAATGATTTTCTTTTTCTTAAGCATTTATCTAGCCCTTTGATTTTCATTAGGGCCAAAGTCTTGTATGGATAAAACCTTTAAGTTTCATCAGGGTGAGGGCCCAAACCATTTTGCCTTTTGATTTTCATTAAGGTCATTGTATGATTAGACCCTTTCATTTTCATCAGGGTCATGACTCAAATCTTCAACCATTTAACTTTCATTAGGGCCAAAGTTTTATATGGACAAACCCTTTGACTTTCATCAGGATCATGACTTAAATCATTTAGTCTTGTACGATCAGACCCTTTCATTCTCATCCAAGTCATGGTTCGAATAATTTGGCCCTTTGACTTCAGTTAAAGAAAGCCTTGTATGATTAAGCCCTTTGCTTTTCATAAAGGTCATGGCTTAAACCATTCGGCCCTGTGATTTTTATCAAGGCCAAGTACTTGTATGATCAGACCCTTCGATCTTTATTGAGGTCATGACTTTGAGTATTTTGACCTTTTCTTTATCAAGGTCAAAGCCTTCTAGTATCAAGCACTTTGATTTTCACAAAGACCAAACTATATAAGGCTGAAACCCTAGCAAAATGACTCGAAGGGTCAAGTCAAGATATTATTACAAGAAACATTTTAACATATAAGATTTTCACCCTTGTCTTAGGTCACAAAAGTTTTGGAGAAACAAGCAAGACCTTGTACTATTATCCAAAAACATGATCAAATGCATAGTAACCTAGCTCACTATGAAGTTTCATCAAAGTCACAAGGTATAAAGCAAAATGCATACAATAATTTAAACTAGTAATTAAAAAAGAAGAATAAAGGCATTCTATTTAAACTAAGTCGTAAACAACTGCATAAATAAATTTCAAATCAAAAGAGTTTAAACAACCATGAAATTGGAAAATGATAGTCATAATGGATCAAAAGAGTAACAGAGAGACAAGCTTCACCAACAGCACCATCAGAGCTTTCTGAACCACTAGAAAGACTGTACCTAGGCAATATGGCTTATTCACCTTAAGCGTTCCTTTTTAGAGCTTTCCTTAACAAGTTATAAGCTTCATAAATGCATTTCTCTGTCCCATTCTATATCTTTCCTAGCCTATGCTCAAGATATAATTTGATTGTAGTATGTAGAATGGCCTCAGCTACAATCACTTTTCATTTAGTTTCTTTGCGGGATACATTGTCTTTTGTTATGCCCAACTTCTTTATCTAGTTGAGGGAGATAGACAGTTCAACAATGGGATGTTCACACTTTTCAACTATTTTAACAAATTTAGACAAACCAACTTCGGTAACTGAGATTCAACCTTTACAACACTAGTACCATCTCGTTCCTTCTTGGCAACACCAAGCTTGGCCACAGTGTCAACCAAAGCAATAGTTAAGTCATGCTTATGAGAAGCTACAAAACTTAGATTATCCTTAATAGATTAGAACGCAATAGTTAAGTCATGCTTATGAGAAGCTACAAAACTTAGATTATCCTTAATAGATTAGAACCTCTTCTTAGCCTTCTCCCATGAGGATGTAGTCTGTGAAAGAAAAAATAACAATGGATAAGTATGCAAGTTGAATAGTACCAAGTATCGAAAGCATAAACATACTATAATAAACACTTAGGCTAGTGTCAGAAATGGAGTCACAGAGATAATCCATCAACTACTCATTAGTAAACTATATTAACTTCACATACTATTGAACAATCAGATCAGAGCACTTGAAAATGCTCATATGTTAGGGAAGCTCAAATAAAATAAATTTGAGGCAATATTAGAAGTAGATAGAGTTGGCATTGAAACTTTAGCCACTATAAGTTCCATGACAGATACTAGTACTTTAATATCCTTGCAAGGCTTTAGCATATGACGATTACCAGAGCCTTCAACTTTTGAAGCTAAACCAACTTGAGCTTTCAAAACCTCTTCAGAAGAGATTTCAATGTCAATAGTTTTTCGCTTTCTTTGTAGCATGTTTTTCTTCTTGAGTCAACAAAGGAATGCTAGTGTGCCTCCTTCCTGAGGATGGCCAGGTGTTCTTTCTCTTAACCAATTCGGTTCTGTTAGCCCTGAGATTGGTCTAAAATTTTGTTATGAGCTAACTGGAAAAAGATGGATTGAGGGTCAGATAGATTTAAGTTCAAGTGTCATAGGAAATTAGACTAGCTATAACAGAAGTAGAAGGATTAGCCTTTGGAGTGAGTCCTACAACATAACATACACCTTTGACACAGCTAAGTAAAGGAACTTGATTGTTTGATGAACCTTAGACCGAATCAAACCTTGTCATTAATAAAATCATGTGTTAAGCACATGTTGCTCCTAAAATAGCAGGGGAAACACCTGTTAGGGATAGTAATGGGTCAAAAAATTGAAAGATCAGAACATTGGAATAGATCTGATACCAATACAGACTACCCATTTCAACTATTGTGTTTTCTAAAATTAAATACAGTTTAGATAGTTCAAGGAGTTTTCACTGTTAAGAGGTGCATAATGCTCTTTCAATATGCTTTCATTGAATTGATTGGGGGATTTTGACAACTATGGCATTTTATAACATGAAGATTAGACTTTCGTACTACACCAATCTGTATGGCATTCCTAACTATTACCTACTGTGGCCTTGGATTTCTTGCAATATGAGATTGAATGCCATAACTCTTATTTTTATTTTACTTCTTATTGATTGAAATGACATCATCGATAGACCTTTCAATGCAAGACACCTCTTATTGTAGTTTCTTAAAAAAAGGGAATAGAGTGAGTTAAGGACAAATGACTAAAAGCAAAAATGTAACAACGCCACAAAACACTCGTGGTAGGCAACAACAGTATTTCACCACAAATGTTTTGATGATAAAGTGCATGAACTAAGGAAAATAGACTAAGAGGTGAAGAAGCCAAAAGTGTTAAAAGTTTATCTGCTCTATACTGACAAGGTTGGATAAGTTTCAATAATTGAAACTCTTCATCCGCAAGCAAAGAAAGAGTAAAGTAAAAACTTAAAACTTAATGGTCATGAGTAGCTTGGAACCTATCAAAGCCTCTCTAGTTTAGAGTTACACTTGGACCATCAGCAAGCATGACCAATAAGTGGATGAAAAAGTAAAAATCTTTCTACCTCTTATCACCAGACATCAAGTCTACTATCAGATGTGAACAACCAATCTTCAAGGCCAAGTAAAATCAGTTAGACTAAGAATTCATGCAAAACTTTAGTTGATAAGTACGCAAAACATCTTTTAAATTGAAGCCTACTTGTTGTTCAAAAAGAACTCTAGATAAAGCAAAAGACACCATGTGTTGGGCATCAACATGCCAAGAGTAATATAAAATGGATGACATACATGAAAAACCAAAGATAGAAAGGGAAGTCAAAACCATCTTTGAAAATGTTGGTATAAACATAATACAATTCATTTTTGTGTGGAATTTGCCATTTATTTTCATACCTTACCTAGCCCTTGCCCTTCCAAAGAATAAAATACCTTATAGTCAGGTAATCAAGATTGCTTTGTTAATTATGTCTAGAGGCTCCCTTAGCATTCCAACTAGCGAATTTGGAAAATAAGGACTTTTATAATGAGGAAATTCATAACTCTGAGGAATAAAGTATATACCTGTATACTTGAAATGCAACAATCACTATGGCAGTGGTGAGGGAAGTGAATTCAAGTAGTGGAACAGGAAAATAAGAATCCTGTTTTTGTATCTAAGTGAAAAAAATTCAAAATGAATCTTGGCTCATAAAATCTAGTGAAATAAATTCAAAAGAGAGCTTTAAGAAATGTAAAAATGGTTGGACATTAAAGTTTGCGCTTGAAATTAGTGGGTCATCATGAATCGTAAATTTCTATGGGGTGTAGGCATCCCAAAAAGTAACAAAAGTGTGCAAAGGTTTCCTTGGGTTGGACGGAGATTGGCCCTCGAGTGCAAATGCAAAAGAGAGCTTGACTACAAGACCTACCTATCAAGTAAGGACAAAAGTTGGCTTGTGCAGTGATGTATGCAATTGAGGCATCCTAACAAACTAGTAGACTTGAACCTTGTTCCAACTTGACTTGGTCAATTTGATTAGGTGGGATCGTCTGATTGGAAACGATAACAAGATGCATAGGTTATTAGAAGGAGCTCCAAAATATATATACACATCGTATACCACCTAATTACCCTATAGGGATAAAAGGCTGATATTCCCCAAGAACTCACATCAACGGGAAGGTTTGACACCTCAATGTCGGCTCTTCACCACCCGATTTTTAGGATGTTCCAAGGGTTGGGTTGTTCACCCATTAAAGTGGTACATGAGCTTAGAGCTTTAGAATTCTCTTATTTATTAATTCTATCTACTATTTAGGCAAAATATCATCACTCATTCTTACTAAGAAACTAAAAGAATCCTCAAAATGGAAAAAAGGGTGGAAAGTGAGAAGAGAGAGATGTAGAAATACAAACAGCTTTCAAGATGATTAAACAGGAAAAAGAGGGATCTACTGAAACTAGTAATTATGGTGTGCACAAAGCATGCCATGCCTACCTTGGAAGCTAATTATCCAAGTGCTTGAAAGTTGAGTATTTAATGCTTAAACTCCTTATGCGAAAGTTGACTATTTAATACTTAAACTCCTTATGCCTTGAAAAATTCTATCAGCATAAAGAGTTAAAGGAGTTAACTGTAAAAGGCCTACCCTAATAACACTATTGGGTTGAGCCATAAGGGGAGATGAACCATGAATAGGCTATAGTCTTTGAAAAAGGCAAATCTAAATTAACTAAGTCGAAGAAGAGTTACAATTTGAGGTCCACATAATGTTTACTGTGCTTCTACTCCGAGATTACCATGATTGTTAGGGTTATGCCTTAAGGATAGAAAAATGAAATTAATACAGGCCTGACCTCCAAAAGTAAAGGGAATGAAAGGCAAACACACACAATACATCCTAGCTTGCAACATTAAATCTCAAACATATCACTGGTACCCATCTTACAAAGACCCCAGTGCTATTTCTTGTATATTTCCATGTCTTAATTGTAGATTCAATGGTCTACACTAGTTCAATATTTTAAATAACAAGTCATCTAATTTTTTTTCAACTTTTATCATGACCAAATTTCATAAAACCAAATAGTTTGTTTATTTTAATGAAATCTTAATTTTGTGAAATATAAGAAAATTTGATGTCAATCTATTGAAACTTCTTTTATTAATTTGTGATGTCAAATTGAAACTCATGACAATATTTTAGAAAATCTAATAGTTTGTTTAATTTAATAAAATCTTAAGTTTCTGAAATATAGAAAAATCATCATCAACCTAATGAAACTTCTTTTATCAATTTGTGATGTCAAATTGAAACTCATCATTTTCCTTAAGTTAACATATGCTACCATTAGGTTCATTTATATGCTAACATCTATAAATTTATAAATTTTACTAGAAATAGCATAGGTTCAAATATGTTTTTAATTATCGGTTTGAAATTTTATTATACTTCATTTATGAGAAAAATTAGAATGTTATTTAATAAATTAATTTTTATAGATAAACAATAAAGATTATGGAGATTATTTATCATCAAGTAAATTTTATTAATAAATCATAGACAAAAAAAGATAATAGGTTGCCTCAAAAATTTGAAAATTGAATCTCCAAACTAATCAATCCTATGTACAAATGTAACAAAAATTTAATAGTATCTCATATCATTTCCAAAATCTTTTAACATGCATGTAAAAATAAGAATCTGTTGTAACTATTTTTAACATGTCAGTAGCATATTTGAAGATCGTATTACTATAAGGATATATTAAGTCTATGTTTTTAACATGTCAATAGGATATGTGTAGTTCTTATATGGTTTGTTTCACCATTTTAATGGTCATGTTCTTGAATAATATAATATTGGTAGAATATGCTATAAATTTATAGCCAACAATATGTATATTTTATCTAATATTAGTCTAATAAATTGTATGACACTACAAGCATTTTTACTATACTGTATCACACTAAAAGAATTTGTATTATTTAAAAAAATTAATAGAAATAAAGTCTTTACTCTAATATGTCGAGCGCTATCATTTATAACTAATATCAATCCAACACATTGGACCACATTAAAAGCATTTTTAGTGCATTGTATCACACAAAAGCATTTGTATTATTTAACAAAATTTATAAAATCTGTAATATAACATGCCAAGCTCCAATTCATTTGGAGAAAAGACGTGTGAAACTCTAGTATCAATCTTTCTGTTTTAATAGATATTAGATAGATAACAGAATAACTCTAATATTACAACATGAATAATATTACGTTAATAACTCACTATTTTGGTTAAATACTACCGAGTAAAATACATTAGACCTCCCTATGATTTGCTCATTTTGGACTCTCTTGTATAATAAAATCTCCATTATAATCTCCCTTTGGTTTCTAAAACTTGCTCATAATTTCCCTCTACTTTTTAAAACAAAACATATGTCTTGCCTTTCCAAGGAAGTATGGTGCTTTATTTTAGAAAATAAAAATGAATCATGACTAATGTATTTTACTCAATATTATCATATCTCTAATATTTGCTCTGAAATCTGAAAAAAAGAATAACTTGAAGGAAGACAAAAATGACTTTAGATATTGTATTTTCTGGTTAGAAACCTTTTTTGTTTAGTGGGCACTGCACCTTTTGGTTGTATCATTCACTCTTTCATTAAAAATCAAAAACTTGAACAAAAAAGGAATATAAGCCTATGATTTTTCTTGAAAGGTTAATCTGATTACGTAATGATCAACCATGCCTTAAATTTCCTATTTTTATGGTGAAATTTCTTAAGATTGTATAATTAAATGATTTCTCCCCTCTCTAGTTGTAGCCATCGGAAGACATTATATTACATACATGTATTGTGGTCATAAATGCATACCTATTTTTCAATTAGCAGGTATGGTTATCTATGAGTGTCTTTGCCTCAATGAGTTATTCCTTTACTGTAACGAGCTTCATATTGTTATGCATGCTATTTCTCTCTCTACTCTTTCACTTGGCATATTTATAGCCATATCTTTATATTAAAATAACCTAAACTATATTCTTTTTATATATATGCAAATTAGAATTGCCAGATAATGCCTATGAAAGGCGTCAAACGTGGAAACCACTCGAACCCGAGGTTGATCAATATGCAACAATATTCTCAAGAAATGGGGCAGAAGGGAGACAACTAGTACCTGTAAGTTCTACGCTACTAAGTCATTATAATTCTTATAAATGTTAGTAAGTAAATGTAAAAAAAGGTACTTAGTCATCTACTTTTAATTTAGGATAATATAAATTGATTTCTGCATTATTTATTTGTAGTGCATTAGACATTTCTATGTTTTTAAAACCTCTTCATAATTGTATTTACTTTTTAAAACATAGTATATGTCCCTTCCTTTTCAAAAGGATAATCTATTTCAAAAAGTAGAGAGTAGAGATGTTACGAGGAAGTTTTAAGACGCACGTATAGAAAAATTTGACTCACATTAATTAAATTACAAGAGTATTACTTGATAAAATAATACGTTCTTTTTATTAGTGCAATGAAAAGGAAAAGATTTTGCATTTTAGAAAGCTACAGAAAATACTGTAGATTTGTGTGTTTAGTTGTCATAAGTTGTACTTTTTTTTTCATTTCTTTATTTTGATGAACTAGAGAAAGATTCTAGGATGTGAAATTAACAACAAGCATTGGAATATTAATAGACTTCTGATTGCAACTTTGCAAATCTTGGAAGATTTAATGAACTCTTTGAATATCTTAAAAATTGCAAATTACTTTTCAACACCCTCTCTTAATTTTTAATTTTCAAAAGCTTTTTGAACTTTTCAAACTTCTCAATTGGCCCTGGTTTGGTAGGAAAACCAATTGCTTGATCACTGGTGTTGATGAACTCCATGTATATTTCTCTTTTGCTTACAAAATCTTGAATGAAATGATGTTGGAATTCTACATTCTTTGACCTTGCATGGAAAAAGGGATTTTTAGTCATTGCAATGGTTGACATGTTGTCACAAAAGAGAGTAATGGGTTGTTCTTGCTTTTCTTGCAAATCTCAAAGAATTCTCTTTAGCCACTCAGCTTCACAAGCTATATAAGTGGTTGAAAATATTCAGCTTCACTTAAAGATAATGCCACTATTTTTTGTTTATTAGAACTTCATACAATCACCTTCAATCCAAGACAAAAAACATAAACTAAAGTGGTTTTTTAATCATCTAAAGATCCAGCCCAATCATTATCTATAAAACTAATCAACTTGTTTTGATCTTCTTTTGTGTACTTGGTGCCTTGCTTCTTGGTACCTTGGAGATACCTCAAGATTCTTTTTGTAGTAGCAAAATGAAGTTTGCTTGTTTCACTCATGAACAAAGAGATGTACAGCTCAGTGAATAAACTATATCTAGTCTTGTTTCTATGAGATAAATCAAAGAACCCACAAGACTTCTAAATAGCCTTGTATCAAATTTTTAGCACTATCTTTTTGTTTCAATTTTTCATTCAAAGCCATAGGAGTTACTATAGGTTTGCATTTTTCCATGTGAAATTTTTTTAGCAAATCATCAATGTATCTTTCTTTAGAGATGAAAATCTCTCCCCTGGACTGTTTCACTTGAATTCCAAGAAAATATCTCACAATTTCCATATGTCATCTCAAATTCTTTGCATCATTTTTGTTTTGAACTCTTCCACTATCTTCAAGTTAGTGCCAAAATAAATGAGATCACCAACAAACGAGCAAACAATTAAGAAATCTGTACCTTCTTTCTTAACATAGAGTAATGGTTTGCTTGGACTTCTATGAAATCCATTCTTGCAAAAAGTATCTATCAATCTTGCTATTCCAAACTTTTGGTGGTCATTTTAACCTGCGAAGAGCCTTTTACAGTCGATACACATTGTTCCATTTCTTTGACATCAAATCTTAAGGTTGCTTGACATAAACCTCCTCTTCAAGCTCTCTATTGAGAAAGGCATATCTTGCATCGAATTGGTAAACATTCAATAACAATTGGACTTGAAGTGTAAGAATAGTTCCAATGGTCTCCATTCTTGCCACCAATGTAAATACTTCATTGAAGTCTATCCCGGGCTATTGAGAAAAGCCTTTTGCAACCAATCATGCTTTGTGTTTTGGAAAAGAACTGTCATCATTTAGTTTTGTTTTGAACACCCATTTCAAATATGACTTCTTTTCCTTGTGGAAAGTCTACAAGCTCCCATGTTTTTGTTTTCTTCAATTGTTTCGATTTCTACTTCCATGGTCTTT
Organism: Cordia subcordata; assembly: GCA_028554755.1. Lineage (NCBI taxonomy): Eukaryota > Viridiplantae > Streptophyta > Magnoliopsida > Boraginales > Cordiaceae > Cordia > Cordia subcordata. Next base: position 15,502,563 of record JAPTOF010000008.1, read on the forward strand.
CTCTGGACTTCTTCATTTATAGCTTCTTTAAAACTTTGAGGTTCAACCAAAGAAGCCTACATCACAATTTTCACAAATATCTCTCAGAGATCATACCTTTCCTGGAGGTGATTCAGAATGTGAACTATCTTGATGTGATAAAGTTGGATAGAGAATCCTCTCAAGAGTTGGCAATGGATTTGAAGTTGAATCTTGCTGTCGTGGCCGAACATGTGAAACTATTGACTCCGTAAATTCATTTGATATTAAGTTTTGTGTAGAGTTTTCATTCCAACTCAACTTCCTATTCATTAAAATCGCATATCTTGAAACAATAAGCTTATTAGTTTTTGGATTATAAAGTCTATAACCCTTAGACTCATCATTGTAACCAAAAAAAGATGAGTGTTTCTCCTTTTCTCATCATATTTGTCTCTGTTTGGAGTTGAAATATGAGAATATGCAATGCAGCAAAAAACTTTTAAATGATTGACAACTGGCTTCCTTTTGTGCCATGCTTCAAGAAGCGTTTTATTTTGAACTATCCTGATAAGAGATTGATTGAGGATTTAAATGCTTGTGTGTACAGCTTTTGCCCAAAGATCATTTCGCTATCCCTTACCCTTAACTATTCTTCTAGTTATCTCTTTAATAGTTCGACTTTTTCTCTTGGCTACTCTATTTTGTTTTAGGCTTCTCCATATTGTAAGTCGTTTTTGAATGCCATTATTCTTGTAGTACTCCATGAATAAAGTGTATAAGAATTATCCATGAATGAAGTGTATAAGAATTATCCTACATGACCAGTATGTAATGTCTTGATTTTAAATCCATTTTGCTTTTCTACAAGTGCTTCGGATTGTAGAAAAACAGAGAATGCTTCTAACTTTCCTTGCAAAAAATATAACCACATAATTCAAGTAAAATAATCAAGAAAAAAAATTAAATATCTTTTGTTACAAAATGATGGAGTTCTTGTCAGGCTACAAAATGTCACCATGCACTAACTCAAGTGGGGTTTGGCCTTTCCAAGAAGTTTTTGGGAATGGTAGTCTTGCCCTTTATTGTGCAAATGCCATATTTCAAGTGCCACAAGTGAAATTTGTCAATACTTTCACTTTTGAATGCCGCTTTTTCATCCAAAGGCATGACAAACGAAAAAAATTTATTTGAGATCATTTGGGTTGTAGTCACAAGAATGTTATTTTTTTGTCAAAAATTTAGTTGTTGTTATCATCAAAGGCCACTGAATAACCTTTTTTAAGAGTTGTCTAACACCCAACAAATTTTGAATGAGATTTGGAACATAAAGAGCATCACTTATGGATTTTCAGTTACCTTCTGTTGTTTGGACTCCTTTGGCTTTTGTATCTTGAATCTTCTCAACTCCAAGTTTTACATGAGAAGTGTAACTAGTATCCAACTCCAAAAACATCTTGTAATTTTTGGTCCTATAATTGCTGCAACCACTATCTGATATACCAAACATTTTCGCAATCTTAATGGTTATTCATATAAGGGAATAGTTGCTCACCTTCATTCTTGGTGAAGTTGGCTTCCTCCTTGTGATTTTGCCTTTTTTTTTGGACATTTTACATAAGAGTGATCTTCATTCTTGCAGCTTTTGCATTAGAAAAAACAATCTTTGGTTTCATGGTTTGTCTTTTTGCAAATTCAGCAATGAGTGCTTGAGTCTCCAAATTTTTGTTGTTTTCCTCCTTTATTACCTCTACTTTGCCAGTTTTCTTTTTTGTTAGAAAAACTTACTTTTCCACCTTGCTAGGATTTGAAAATTTTCTTATCCAAAATATGGAATTTGGAATGAAAAGCTTGTTCCATGGGTTGATATGATAACCTATTTAATCTTTCTTCATGCAGTTGACGAGAGCTAATTTGGGAAAAGTGTAAGTGGAAAGATCTTTTAATTATTCAATTACAGCAACAATATGATCAAGCTTTGTAGGAAGTTTTCTAAGAACTTTTTGAACAATTTTTTTTCTTCAATGACATTACCGGCCAAGACTTCTAATTTAATTGATAATTTCAGAAACTTTAGAGAGAAATGCTTACATACTTTCACCTTCTTTCATTACCATATTATTAAAATCTCTCCACTGTATTCTCAACGAAATGACGTTCCCATTTCCTTGAAACCCTTGTTTAAGAATGTCCCATGCCTCTTTTGGTTTCTTAGGTCCAAATATTGTTGGAAAAATCTTTTTGGTTACGCCTTGTTGGAGATATCTTAGGGCACTTACATATCTAAGAACATTCACCTTATGTTGTTTTTGTTGCGCCTCAGACCAATTGGAGCCACTTTCGAAGGTGGTTCACCTTTCTTTCATGGATCTTCGTATCCACTGTCGATGGCATTCCATATATCTATGAAATGAATAAGGTTTGCATTTGGCCACTCTGAGAATCATGGTGGTCTCCTTCAAAAATGGGCCCTTGAATGGGGGTCCAAGTGAACATTGTGGGAGCCGAAGTTGATGCCATTTTAGGGACGATATATTGGAGTTTTTAGGGGACAAAATGCAAAGAATGCAATAGATATTACTGGCTCTGATGCCAAATTTGTTAGTGCAGTGAAAAGAAAAGATTTTGTATTTTAGAAAGCTAAGAAGAATACTGCAAATTTGTGTTTTAGTTGTTATGAGTTGCAGAATTTTTTTCATTTCATTGGTTGAGGAATGCCAAAGGCTTGCATAAGACACTATTTATAGTTTCTAGACAAAAATTTTAGGATGTGAAATTAATTAGAAGGATTGAAATATTAAAAGATTTCTCATTGGAAATTTGCAAATCTTGAAAGATGTAATGCACTGTTTAAATGTCTGGAAAACTACCAATTACTCTTCAACATTTCTTTTGTGCAACCAATTTATGCCCTTTTAGTGTATTATCGTATCTAACTTTACTCATTTTTGGTAGGGAAATGGAGGGATTTCCTATAGACGAAGTCTCAAGCTGTTTGCCAAAGGCTTGGGACCGACAGCAGAAAAAATTGTTCACCAGAAATTGTCTATGTTGGGTAGTATGCAGAACTCCCCTCGTTTGGCAGCTAAACAAAATGAGCCCGCAGCCAATAGATGCATTCTCAATTCAGCTTCACGAAAAGGAGATCACATAGCAATTGAAGATTATACAAATCCTTCTCGCAATGCCACAAGTAGGGAAACAAATCCTGCTCCACAAGCTTCTGCCAGTGCCTTCTTACAAAGCCAACATAGTCAGAATCTGTCAAAAACACATTTCCCCTTTGTTGGATATCAAGGGTTCAATAGCTCGGCAGCGGGTGAGGGTTTTTCTTTTTCCCTTATCTTTTCTTTTCTTTTCTTTTAAGGGGACCAACAGTGGTTCCACCATTTACCCAAAGAGCTATTTGAACTCGAGACTTCCTGATCTCAAGTGAGGGGTAGCTACGCCCTCTCTTCCCGATAGCAAGCAAGGTTAATTCTTGCACGACGTAAAATTTAGAGTGTCCACCAATGAAGAATATAATATCCCCAAGCCCCTTGTTACGATACTAGAACTCTAAATTCAACAGGCTCACTCTCAACCTTGTACGCGCTAATAATTTACATATCCTAAATTTTGTGCATTCAGATGCTCGTGGGAAGCAAGTTGCTTCAGAACGTGGTATCCAGCTTCACAGACAAAATCGTCAGCCTCAAGCAGCTTCTTTTTCTTCAGATGCTCGGCCGAGTTTGTTGAAGTTTTTCCACAGAAATAGTAGACAAGCAAAGGCATCTGTGCACCCATCGAGGGTGATTAAACCTTCCAGGCTGAGCAGTTGTAATACCTTCCCAATTGGCTCAGATTCTCAATCATCTCTTTCACCCCAGCTGCCTAGCAGCCTGAACTTGTCGCGCCAGGACGGGTACGCGGATGGTCCAGTTTCATCTCCCAGGGGAAGACTAAACAACAAGTTTGCTACGGAAACTCCAAGTCAATCTGTGTCGCCTGTGAACCACGATGGCGTTCCCTTTTCGTTTATGCAGTTGCTGATAAATGAAGACGACCCAGCGGCAGATGAACTGGCTCTGCAACAACTGAGGCGGTATTCGTCTTCCACTGCGACGGAACCACAACTTCATAGGTTCGGTGCAGCGTGTCAAACTGCATCTGCACTGCCGCCTGTGAACCAGAACACTTCATTGCTTCTGCAAAACATGGAGCAAACATCTGCTTTTCATATTCATGATCATAATCAGGCTTCATTTTCGTACATGCAACTGTTGATGGACGAAGGGGATAGATCGAGAGATGAATTGGCTCTAATAGAAGAAATGAGGCGTCCATCTTCGCAGTACGGGCATGACCAATCAAGTGCTACCAATTCACTGCAGCAACAAAACCATCAACTGGGAACAAGTCCGGGAGCTTTGTTGAGCATTGGTCGGCCATCCTCGATAGGGAGTCAGCAACCTAATTTGCCTCTTCATTTCAGAAATTTGAATTTGGGCTGGCACAATTGAAGAGAGAGAGAGAAAGAGAATGAGGACATGATTATGCATCTATATTAGTTTACTGGAAGAAAACTTATTTACTATCCAGGGATTCTGCATCTCCGTTTTTTTGATTGACACCCTTGTTTCGGGTTGCAATGCCAATGTTGAAATAGGGTGAATGCTAGTTTATTCTCTGAGTCTTAGCTTAAATATCAAACTTTTTCATGAGATTTTTAGTTTGGGTAAATTGTATTAGACTTCATGTGGTTTGCCATATAGTCCTTATATGGTGTAGTCGAATCTACGTGCACCTCAACACTTACGTACACCTTATTTTGTGCCTACAACATGCGCTCCATTTAAATTAAAAAAAAAAAAACCCTACAGTAACGCACACACCAAACCTTTCTATTCATCTGCAACTAAAAAACCTAACATTTGACAGCTCCGACAACTCAAAAACCTAACAAACAGGCTGAAAACTAAGAAAGAAGAAAAAAATATGACGACCACTAAGAAAGAAGAAATAGAAAAGATAAAAAAATATATGTTTCATGTTTATAATTTTTATATTATAAGTTCAAAATTTTTACAAATTCTCAAATTTTTTTAGTTACACAATTTTTACACCATATATTTACAACTTTTATAAATTCGTAATTTTTATTTAATATGTTCACAACTTATTATCAACATGTTCATACCTATAAATGACACATTCATACTTATGAACACCATGTTCACAACTGATAGATCAAAATATTCACAACTACAAATGGTTGTGTTTACAAACTTTCTTCTACAATAACCTTTCTTACTCAAACAAAGTTCACAACACCAAAAAAAAAAAATCTCTTTTTCTGCAAAAACACAAGCATTGGCACACCTACCACCACCACCACTAGAACACCACCAACCCCCACCATCACACACACATAGCACAGAGAGCAGATACCCAGCAACTCATCACCTGCATACACGAGCTCTAACCCATCATCCGAGATCTGTTTGTTTGAGTGATAGTTGGTGTTTGTGTACGTGTGTGTGAGAGAGAGAGACCAAGAGAGAATAGACCAAGATTAGCGTTATATGGGTGTTCATGTGTAATTGTGTGAGAGAGAGAGTATCTGCAGGTGTGTGAGAGAGAGAGAGAGAGCAAATGATAAAGATAAAGAGTGACAGATCTGTAGAAGTTCTTTTTAAATGCGCATGTAATGTATATGTAGTTTGGCGAGTGTATATAGTTTAGGGTGTACAGTATAATTTGTGTTTAATCATAAATGTATGTTATTTTTAGTATATAATTTCAAAATTGGGTAATTATATAACGTCATGGTGTTATGGGGGCAATTAGTTAAGTGGTTAAAAAAAAGAAGAAAAATTAAATAAGTTATATTAATTAAATACAATGTTTAGTTTCCTACTTGTAGGAGAAAAAAAAAGAAAAAGAAAAGGGTTATTGGGGTCACGGTATTCTTTTATAGATTATAGTCACACAATTCACTAATAGAAAGTGTCGAATTTGAGACGGAAAATTTTCGTCTCAATTTGAGACAGAATAAAGATGGGTTTTTTGAGTAAAATTTGTAATATTTTTATAGTGTTGGGAATTTGAGACGGAATTTAAGACAAAATTTTTCGTATCATATTTTGTCTCCAAATTTAAGTAATATTTACAGACGAAATTCATGTATGGAATTTATCTCGCAAAACTTTGGGAATGATTTTGTCACTGTTTTTGATTTTGTTAATTTTGTGACAGAATAGAAATGAATTTTATATTTAAAATTAAATAATTTCAAGATGGATAGAGACGTAATTTTATTATAAATTTTATTCAAAATTAAAAAAATTAATAATTTATAAATTTAAAAAGTTAAAAGATGGAAAATTAGAAACTAATTTTAAAAATAAAAAATGTAGAATTAGAAATTAAAAATAAAAATAAAGATCGACAATAAACAATAAATAAATAATAATAATGAAAATTAAAATTAGAAAAATTATTAAAAATTAAAAGAAAAATAAACAAAAATTTTAATCAGAGTAAAAAAATTAAAATATAAAAATTTTAAAAATAAATAAATGACATTTTTGAACAATAATTTTAATTAAACAAATTATAAACTACTTTTTCCAATAATAAATTTTCAATTCTTATCGAAAATAAAACAACTTTTTATTATGACTCTTATTAACTATAAGAGATCCCGAACCTAAGTCAAAACTCCTTAGGATTAAGCGCTCATTTGAATTGGCTTTTTCTAAAGATGTGTTTTTTTAATTTTTCAAAAAAGTACTTTTTTAAGGAACTTGAAATTCTAACTTCTTAAAAAGCTGAAATTGAGCGTTTTTTATAGTTTCAATTTTTCTTTTGAAAGTTAATCAAAATATTTATTGCAAAAAAGATGTGCTTTCCTCAAGAAAAAATTTGCTTTTTTTTCCCTAAAAAAGCCAATCCAAATAGGCCCCAAGTCTACTAGGGCAAATTTATCTCAAGATAAAATTGCACACACCTAAAGACACTCTGACCACGTCGTTGTATGGTCAAATAATAACAACGACAAAATCACAAAATTTATCCTCTTTATCACATGAAAGCAACTCGAGGGTCGAACCACGGGGAATCGGGATTGCTGTCAGAAATTGAAAAGAAAATAACTAAAAAAAAACTAAAATTTAAAATAACTAAACTAAATACTACAAATGAAACCATTTTTAGATTAAAAAAATAGAAAAAGAAAAGAAATTAAATTAACTAAAAGAAAAATAATTGCAAAAATCAACCAAAGAAAATTGCGAAACTTCAATTTAGGGGAAACGCGATTCAGGGTGATAGCCAGGAAATTATCCTGTTCATGTTCGTCAACTTCAAGATTTCCAATTAAGCACAAGGGATCAGGCTACATGCTCTAATTCACCTAGATTAATTAACTAAAGCTATTGAGGCATAATCTATCTCAATGGCATAAATTATCTCTCACTTTTTCTTTAATTAATTAATCTCACATATCCTAGAAAATTAATTGAGACTACAAAGGCATAGGCTATCTCAGTGGCATAACCTATCTCAATCTTAAAACAACTAATTAAATCTAGTTCTGTTAATTGATCTATATTCATACCCACAAGAACCTACAAGATTCCTATATGGCAAAAGGTATAAATTCTTGACCAACGAAAATTAGCTACAAGCATAATAATGATTCACCAAGAACTTAATACGCAATAAGTACAAATACGAATAATCAAATAAATCCCAAAGAATCTGAAACATGAATAAAAATAATCATTAACTATCACCCCAAATCATGAGGGTATAGTTCATAATTAATTTCAAAGCAAAAATTGAAAAGAAATTGAGAATGGAAAAACTCATCGTATTATTCCTAGACAAATAAGTTGATGAAGTTCTTTGTCTCCAATTCTCTTCAAGAGTTGCTCCCCACCTTTTTCTTCAATTTAATCCTCTGCAAATTCTAAGGTTGGAGTCCCCTTTTTCTGTTGTGTATTGTGGGTATTTATAATGGTATCGAATTCCTTTCAAATCCCACTTGGATTAGGAAATTGCTACCAGTTTCAATGCCCTCGTTTGACCGACATTTTTGACCATCTTAAAGGCAGATCTGGGCTGAGCTCGAAGAAGGAAAGTTGTAGCTCTATGAATTAACTTTCCATAACCGCAAGAATCACCTAATTTGGGCCTCTGTAGCCCAAGTTATGCCCAAAATACCAAAATATGTCCAGCAGGTGATGGGAATTTTCCAAACGTGTTGTGACTGATTTTTTCACCTTGATCCCCCTTGAATTTGGAAAGATGGTCTTCATAAAATTATATTGCTGCCTCTTAGGAGTCCAATGAACCAAGAATCACGTGATTTTGACATCTGGAGTTGGAGTTATGAGCAAAATACCAAAACTGGTCTGATAGGAAAAACTTTCCAAAAATTAACACCAAGATCACTTGCCATATTCATTCACCAACAACTTGATTTGCAAGAAAGGCCAAACTTCATTGTTTTCTATGAGGAATTGATCCTTGATCCAAATATTTGAGCCCAATACTTTTATATTAAATTAGCCCAACTCAAATTATAATTGATCTTCAACTTCAATTGCATAGAATCTTCTGCTAATTGTTCTTGTAAGCCCCCACAAAATATTTTCTTCTCTCGAACGAGACTAGATCAAATAATTTACAAAATAAATCACTTTAACCACTTTGATATATGTAATTGTATGCAAAATAGTGAAATTTATTACAAAATATGAAGACATATCACACTCACCTTTGCACTTTGCTAAATCACACCACAAAATTGTAAAGAAAAAGGAAATTCACCAGAAAAGAGATCAATAGGCCATCAAGAAATTGCATCAATACCACGGAGTGTACGGTCACAGGACCAGCGAAGTACCTAATCAAAGCATTCATCGATGAGAAATCGTATCTGCTCAGCTCTAATTACTGGCAGAAGCTTCTGGAGCTTAAGCTTCTACTCAACCTCCATTGGCCTCCTCATCATGTTCATTACGCTTGTGAAGTCTTTGGTTAGTTCATTTTTCTCATTTTCTATTTCGTTTGTAAAATTAATTTGACTCTAAAAGTATTGCTAAATGACATGCTTAAAACATATGCAATAATTAAATTCTGTTCTATGTTTTTATTTTGATTATAACAAACAATTTTACACTTTAGTTTCTACATTATGATTTCGATACTTTTTATTAATTTTATGTATTATACAATTTTTTTTGTAAGTTCAGCAGATAAATTACTTAATTATTTGTGATACTGAGCTAAAGTGGTAAAGAAAAGTAATCAATGCATTTCTTCGTGTAATACTTAATCGTGTAGGTTTTGATGCTTTGCTATTGTTGAGGTCTAAGATATGTTGGTACTGGGCGTCGAAACCACTAAAAATAAATTCCAACTCTTACCTTACGATTTTGTGCAAGTGATGAGTCGGATCGAGCCTACAGAGACTATGCAACAATTGTATTTTATGTCAAATTTGTCAAACAAATGAATTACAAATGTCCGAGAGGGGGGTTTAATGTAATTAACAAAAAAAATATAAATCTGGAAAAGAAAGAACGATAATCTCCTTAGACGAGGCCATGCCTAAGGTCACGCCCACACAAAACAAACAGGCAGTAAACAAATGACCTATGAAATTAATACTAAAAATGTAAATAAAAATTAGAAAAGTGATAATTAAAGGGATTCAATGAATTTGGGACCTAGCCTAGAGTATAAATCTCGTTGACGCCTACAAATCCAATCCTAGATGCAAGGATAATTCTCATTCTTTTTGATAAACCAATTATGGTCATCGACATGGCCTAACAACCTAATCCTTCCTTTCAATGTTGATAACGGTTTAAGAACTTCGCGTTCTCTCCCTAATTATTACCCTTACCTATTAGACTATCTAACTCCTTGAGATGCCTGTAGGGTCTATTTATGTAGAATCGATAATATTACATGTGGTCTATCCTAGTCCATATTTTCAAAAATCCTACCAAGAAAACATGCTAGGAAAATAAAATAACCACATAACACACACAAGAACATGCTTAAGACCATATAGAACATAACTAGTATTTGCAAAATATGTAAAGCTAACCTCTTGAAGCGTGGAGCCTTTGATGAAGCTAAAACTGTTACGAGTTTTGTTTCCGCTTACGAGCAAGGCTACCAAAAAAATATTTTACTATAAGGGTGCTGCAATATGCAACTTCCTAGTCTTCTTCCTTATAGCTAAAAATACTTTTCTTGAGAGAATAGCCTCTTGTGTGGGAAGAAGCAAAGTAATATGCTCTTATAAATCTAGACCAAAAAACCACACAATAAGTGTGTACTATGTGTTGTAGTATTCTCTTGCCAAAATGGAAGAGATCAACTACAAAATTTTTTGGATGCTAGAAATGGTTTAAGGTCTTGCCTATTTATAGAAAAAGTTTGGCACTTAAACCTTGTAAACTTCCATGTGGGAAACTTTTTCCTAGTAGTAAATGTTTGCCACGTGTCATGGAAGTTACTTGTACAATTTGAATTCTTCTTGTAATAACTTTCTAGCACATGTCTTGGAAGATTGGGTCAAGCCCACAATCCAAGCCCAACACATAGTCCATAATCCATGTGGAGGCCCAAGCCTAATAAGAAACCATCCAAGCCCAATTAGGTTATCTTGGACTCTAAAGAAAGCCAAACCTAATTCCAAGCTTTGGCCTAATAAGGCTATTAACACAATAAGGAATTTGCTCTTTCAAGATTACTCTCTCTAAGTCATTTAAACTAGGCAAGGGACCAAGAAGACACAATTAACCTTGGCTTCCAAAAATAATAAAAAATGCCCTTGCCCGATCTGGGCAACATAATAATTATTTTTTAACTCCAATCTATTCCACTATAAAATCAAAGTTGTACTCCAAGAATAATTGCTATTACCCAAAAGCTTATCACAAAAGAATGTGTTGTCTTTGACCTACTAAATAACCAATCATAATGCCCCTCTATGTATACCCACGACTAAAGCCGGTCCTTTGGCCTATGTACTATCACCTCCTTAGCTGTATCTTTTCTTTTTGGGTCTTTTGTCCTATTGCCAACCATCTTTGGTCATGGAATCTCTTGATCTCAGGAGCAACCCTCAAGCCATATGACCGATACACCCATAAAGGTAGTATCACTAGATCTATATTCGGATGATAAATATGGACAATCCCAAAGGGGGCACATAGATTTCATATTGCATATGCATGTTCCAATTAATTAGAACTTAGCACTCAATGCACAAGGCTGTTGATCCTAATAAAGTAAGATATCACCCACAGTGAATCAAAGTACCAAACCTTAACTTCATTAGTTTATCCACATATGCTCAAGATTAAGAGCAATGATCATTTACTAGCAGTGAGTATCTTGTTTTCTTTCTTTGATAGTACGTCTCTAGAAAACAAACTCACAATGGTCCTGTCAAATACGTGACACACGTACTATTGAGACAAATCCGAAAAGCCCTTTAATGACCTAGGTAGATCACTCTTAGCAAGGAGACTTGCTCAATATAACCTTATCCTGGTAGAGTTCCCAACACTACCATTCGGTTACGGACTCAATTTATGACGTCACTAAATCTAGACTTGGACCTACTGTGCGTCTAGCTTCACTGCACATCCAAGTCATTAGTTCAAGTCAAGGGACCTTTGTACATACATCAATAAAACATACCAGAGAGAATATGTAAGGAACTCGTAATACCATTTAATAAAATGATTATATATTGTTTAACATCCAAAATGTTATATACAAGTGAGCTTTAGGGCATACTAATCCTAACAATCTAAAGGTAGCACTATAGCTCTAGAAAAACCTGATTCTAAAAGTTGATTCTCTCACAGCAATCGCTCAGTTAAATTACATATTTTTTCAAAAAACCGGTTCGCCACTATTTTAGTTAGATTAATTATATAATTAACTGCTCACCTACTACCTAGCAATTGAAAAATTGGACCTTAATTGAACAATCACAAAATAGTATTTTAAAATAGAAAACATATAAATACCAAAAAATAAATGAGAGGAGAGAATCAGTTAGATCTCACATATTATGAAAAACCTCAAACTTGAATTAATCCCTGGCTAGATGAAGAAGTTTAGCAATTCATACAAAGCTTTAAAGCACCTAAAAAGAAAAATAATAATGCTAGAAAATAAAGTTTGAATGATGAATAATCCCTGTGGAAGCACTAGAGAATAATATAACCTTGAGAGTTTCTATCTAATATAGTAACTTTTTAATGCTAACTTAAAAGATAAGGTAAGTCTCATAAAAGCATATCCTAACCAAAATAAACTTCTTCCAAAATAAATCTTTTCCTTCTAGAATTAAATAACATTAATAAGCAATTAATTCCTCTTCAAGAAATCACCAAAATATGTTCCAAACATCTTGTTGGCAGCAATTCTCGCATGGCTCGTGGCAAGGCCACGTCTAATGGTCACATCACTTCTATCATAGCTCAATTTGTGTCCAAAAGCTCCCAAGTTCGTAAATTTTGCTTCCTTTGGATCTTCTAAGCATAAACATGCAAAAACACACAAAATATAACCAATTAGGAAGCATCTAATCCAAAGATTAAACGCAAATTTCAATGAAATTAAGGAACATTTAGGACTTAATAGTTGGATATCGTATTGGGCAAGTGGAAACTAAATGTTGTTAAGTCTGAAATAAGCATTGAATTCATAATTATTTATGTTTGATTTTAGAATTGGATGCTTCTTAATTGGTGTTGTTTTATGTATTTTTTTCATGTTTATACTTGGAAAAAGGAGTTGAAAGCATTATATTTGGGTTTAAGGGACTTTTGGACATGTTTGGAGTTGATAAAATTGATTCTATCACCTTGGAAAATGCCATGCGAAGTCTACACAGAACTGACCAGTTTTCATCAAAGCCCGGAGATAGTTTTGCAGTGCTTTTGGAATGAAATTGTGATTAAAGGCTTGTCATTTATTCTAGAAGAAAGGCGACTGATATGGAAGACTTTTATTTTAATAAGAATTATTTTTAAGGATATTTTCCTTTTCTTTTGAGATTAGTCATTAAAGAGTTTTCTATTTGAAAGGACTCTTAGTCTAGATATTTATATCCTCTAGAAAAACTATGTATGAATCGTCTAGTTTTTTATTCACAAAATATTTTTTAGCAGACGTTTTCTATATGTAGGTGCCTACTCCATGTCTATGGAATCCTAAACTTCATTCTACCCAAGAGTTAATCCAGATTTTGGTTCTATAAAATTCCGTAAGATCTAACTGATTCTATCCTTTCACTCTTATTTTGATATTTGTGTGTTTATTATTTTAAGAATTAATATTATCTTGTGATTATTTAATTTTTCGATGATTATTCAATTGCTTGATGATAGGTAGCCAAATAGATTAATTTAATTAATCTATGAATAATGGAAATTGGGTCTCCTGTGTAAACACAAAATCCAACTGAGCAATTACTGCAAGAGAATCGACTTTTAGAATCAGGTCTTTCTAGAGCTTAGTACTGCTATTAGATAGACCATGCAGGGATCTCCGGAGTTAGCCCATCTAGTGAGTAAGACGATAGTAGGGAAAAATCATAGAGGGTTTAAAACATTATCAATACTAAAAGGAAAGATTAGGTTATTAGGTCGTACCGACGACCATAACTAATTTTTCAGAATAGGTGAAAATCATCATTGCATCTTGGATTGAGATTTTAGACTACAACTAGGATTATACCCAAGGCTAGGCTTTAATCCATTGGTTTCTCTTTTTATATTGAACCTCTAGCTTCAATTTGAATTTAGATTTGCATAAATAGCTTTTGTTTCTGTTAGCTAAATATTCTTTATTGATTTTGATGATGAAAATATGTATATGCATTATTTGATTAAACAGCTTCTTGTGAAATGAGATATTATATGAAGCTTGGAAAATATGAAGATGTGCATAAAGGATCATTTGAAGAAGAGAAAAGATAAGAAGGCATAAGGAGGAGAGGAGAAGAGAAGACATAAAGTGTACCGGATTTATTTTTTTCTTCTTGCTCTTCTTATGAAATGCCCATATTCTGTATAGACTTGGCTCAAAACACTCTTCCTTATCATTGCAAAATTTTTCTCAAGTCTTGCACTTTTAAAATATGCACAAAAGTATTTGAATATACACATTGAGACAAAATGAGTTTTTGGGGTGTTTTCATTCACAACATGCGTTTACATATTTATTCAAAATTACTTGGAGTCGTGAAAATACACTTGAGCTTGTTTTTCTAAAAAAAATCTGGCTTTACTTCACATTCTGGAGTGGCCGAACCCCCAAGCCGGTCGACCGGCTGACCTGGGTGGTAGCCCGGCCTAATAAAAAAGTGAAAGAAAAAGCCGGACCCCCCAGCCAGTCGACCGGCTAAGGCGTCCGGCCTAGTCAGAGAAGTGAAAGGCAAGCCGGACGACCAAGACGGTCGACCGGCTGAACGGGGGCTGTAATAAATGCACTAGCCGTTTCTTACCGTTCTGGCCGAGATTTTCAATCTTCCTTCACCTACCAAATCCCTAACCCTCAAATCTCTATAAATACACAGTCAAATACAAGTTCTAATCAATAAATTGAAGTGTGCAAAAGCTTTTATCATCATTCAATACTTCTTGAGCCATTCTTGCAATATATTGAGCATTCAAGAGCTTATTATTTTCTCTTCTTGAGGAAATTTTCAGATCCAATCTCTTTTCATTCTTGAGTATTCACACTTTGAGAGCTTTATTCATTGTGAGATATATCCATTGTAGCTTGTAAAAGTGTGAGAAAATCCTATAGAGAAAGTCTCTTGGGTACTTTGAAGTGAGACTTCAAAGAGGTTGTAAAAAGCTTGGTTTGTGCTTCACCAAGTTTTGAATAAGCATTTTAGTGGAGATCCTTGAAGTCCTAAGGGGAGATTCCTTGGGCGGTGGACGTAGGCTTGGCCGAACCACCTAAAAATCGTTTGTCTCTCTTCTCCTTGCTTTTAATTTCTTTCTTATTACCTTGCTTATATAGTGTTTGATATATTGCTTGTTAGAGTTGTAAATTTTCTGTAAATTTTAAAAACGAAAATTAGTTTTAATATCTTAATTCACCCCCCCTCTTAAGATATTTGCACCCACAATTAGTATCAGAGCTAGGGTTCTGCATCATAGTTTAACAACTAGTAGAATTTATTGCAAATATGGAGGGAATTTCTATTAAACAAGCACCCCCTTTTGATGGAACTAATTATGCATTTTGGAAAATGAGAATGAAAGTGTTTATACAATCACATGATTATAAAGCTTGGAAAATCATAGAAAATGGGCCTACCTTACCTACAAAATTAGAAGGCAATAGGAGAATACCTAAACCTGAAAGTGAATGGAATGATGAAGATATAAAATTATTTGAGTTAAATCAAAAGGCTTTACATTGTTTATTTAATGCTATGAATGCCACTGAATTTGCTAGAGTAATGGGTTATACTTCAGCTAAAGAGCTTTGGGATCAATTAAAAGTAACTTATGAAGGAACAAGCCAAGTAAAAGAATCTAGGATTGCTATGCTTGTACATAAATATGAATTATTCAAAATGCTTCCAAATGAAAATGTTGAACAAATGTTTTCTAGATTTGTTGAAATTACTAATGGTTTGAAAGCTCTTGGTAAAGATTATTCTAATGTAGAGAAAGTAAGGAAAGTATTAAGGAGCTTGCCATCATCATGGCAACCAAAAGTCACAACAATAAAGGAAGCAAAGGACTTGAACACATTGGAGCTCAATGAGCTCATTAGGTCACTCATGACTCATGAGCTAGAGATAAAAGATCATGAAGAAGAAGAAAGCAAAACAAAGAAGTCCATTGCTCTAGTTGCATCAAGATTTTCATCAAGTGACGATGAAGAAGAAGATGAGGACCCGGAAGATAAGGAGATTGCACTTCTTACCCGAAATTTCAAAAAATTTATGAAATTTAGAAAGATGAGAAAGGGGGCCTCTTCAAGCAACTCAAATTGGAAGAAGAAAGGAAAAGATGGTAAAGAGCTCAAAAAGATGAAAGATGCAAAGGATGAAATAAAGTGCTTCAATTGCAACAAGTCAGGACATATAAAAGCAAATTGTCCTAGGCTTTCAAAGAAGAAGGAAGGAAAAGCGCTCAAAGCTACATGGGACTTCTCCAAACCGAAGAAGATGAGGAAGAGCATCATGAGGTAGCAAATTTTTGCCTCATGGCCAATGAGGATGAGGTACTATCTTCACCATCTTTATCTATTTACTATTCATCTAGTGAAGAGGAGGAAGATGAATATAGTTTTGAGGAACTAAAAGACGCGTTTGCTAAATTACATGATGACCTATCCTTAGCTTTGGCTAAAAACAAGCAAATGCATAAGAGTTTGAAACTTGTTCAAAATGAAAAGAAATTTTTGAAAAGAAAAATGTTTCTCTTATTGAAAAAATAGATATCTTAGAAAAAGAAAATGATTCATATGCTGAAGATTTCGTAAAGATTGAAAAAGAAGTCAAAGATTTAAAGAAGAAAAATGAGGATTTGAATAAAATTGTTCAAAAATTTACAAATGGGAAAGAAAACTTTGAAAAACTTCTTGGAAGTCAAAAAATGTCTTTTGATAAAAGTGGTATTGGATATAAACCTAATATTAATCAAAAGTATTTCAAAGCCTATTTTGTCAAAGCTTCTACTTCTTCATCCCTCTCTTCACCAAAGACAAATGTTATTTGTACTTATTGTGAAAAGAAAGGACATGTATCCACTCATTGTTATTACAAGAAAATTCGTGATAGAGGATCACATGTTCCATATTGGCAAAGACCAAAATGGGTTGTGAAAAACAAAAATTAAACTAACGCCAAGGACCCAAGGTGTTGGGGACCCCAAAATAAAGAATTGCGTTTGAATTTCATGTGTGTAGTATGCAATTCAAGCAAGATAAGATGGATCTTGGATAGTGGTTGTTCCAAGCACATGACGAGGAACTCTTCCCTTTTTTACAAACTAGAAAAGGCTTTGTATGGCTTAAAGCAAGCTCCTAGAACTTGGTATGAAAGACTTAGTGGATTTTTGGTTGAAAACAATTTCGAAAGAGGAAAACTTGATTCAACCCTGTTTATCAAAAGAAAAGACAATGACATTTTACTTGTCCAAATCTATGTAGATGATATAATTTTTGGTGCTACTAATGTTTCCTTGTGTGAGAATTTTTCAAAGTGCATGCATAAGGAGTTCGAGATGAGCATGATGGGAGAATTAACCTTCTTCCTCGGACTTCAAATCAAACAAGCAAAAGAGGGGATCTTCATAAATCAAGCCAAATACACCAAGGAAATCATCAAGAAATTTGGACTTGAAGATGCAAAGGAGATTGGAACTCCCATGAGTCCTTCAACTAAGCTAGATAAAGATGAGAAAGGTAAATCAGTAGACGAGAAGAAATATAGAGGTATGATCGGTAGCCTATTATATTTAACTGCCTCTAGACCTGATATCATGGTCTCAATATGCTTATGTGCTAGATTTCAATCCAATCCTAAGGAAATTCACTTAACAGCTGTAAAAAGAATAATAAGATATCTTAAGGGAACAATTAATTTAGGACTTTGGTATGCTAAAGGAACTTCGTTTGATCTATGTGGGTTTTCTGATGCTAACTATGCTGGCTGCAAAATAGATCGTAAAAGCACTAATGGAACATGCCAATTTCTAGGACATTCCTTAGTATCTTGGTCTTGTAGGAAACAAAATAGTGTTGCAATTTCTACCATTGAAGCTGAATATATTGCAGCAGGTAGTTGTGTGGCACAAATATTGTGGATGAAACAAAATCTACTTGATTATGGATTGAAGTATGATCATATTCCTATATATTGTGATAATACTAGTGCAATTAATCTAACTAAGAACCCAATTCAACATTCAAGAACTAAGCATATTGAGATTAGACACCATTTCATTAGAGACCATGTACAAAAAAGAGATATAAGTCTTGAATTTGTTGATACTTTACATCAAGTTGCTGATATTTTTACCAAACCTTTGCATGAGGATCAATTTTGCAAGATTAAGAGAGAAATTGGAATGATAAAATGTGGCTAAATGGGATATATATGTATTTCTATGGCTTGGGTATGAAAAATAAGACATTTGTGAACTTTCTGACCCAGCCAGTCGACCGGCTAGGCCTTAGGCGTCCGGCTAAGCAGAATTTTTAAGATGCTCTCTGATCCAGCCGGTCGACCCTCGCAATCAGCCTGTCGACCGACTGAATGCGGTAAGGGTTAAAAAATAGGGGTTTTCACCCTAATTTCATCACATACTCTCAAATTCTTTTTAACCCTAACCCAAATATCACTCAATCCCATCTCAAATCTTCAACATTCCGCCGATTTCTTTCAAATTTCTTCCCAAAATTGGTTTACCCACTTCAAAAAACATAGTTTTTACCGATTATTTTCACTAGAACAACGCAAAATCATGGTGAATCTAATAAGGAAGAGTCAAGCGCGTGGGAGAAAAGGGAAAAGAGCAAGAACTCGATCTCCACCACTACCACCATCTCCGGCATCCAAGATTCACGGGAAACAATCTATTATATACGGTAAATACGTCGTGGACTCTGATTTTGCTGGTACAGATATTTTGCCGTTATTTGATAGATGGTTTGCCTTTTTACACTTGCATTGTGATGTGCAAGATAAACTAGTGGTTGAATTTTATGAAAATCTTGAGATAAGTTGTAGAAGTCCAAGATTAGAATTAGCCTCAACGGTTTGTGGAGTAAATTTTGTGATTAACGAGGCTATTTTGCATAATATATTTCATATACCGGTTGAAGGGGAAGGACATTATAATAGTCAAGGGTGGCCTGAAGGAATTAGGGGAACCGCCATCCCGGGAGAAGTTATAAAATTTATGTGGGAAAATGTAAGGTCTAGAGATCCAGATTTGATTCTTCCATTGTTAAGGGATGTTGATGTTAACACTAGGCTTGCTCTTAAGATTATGACTGAAATAATTCTTCCTAGGAAAATAAATGATGGAAAAATTCCAGTTATGGATGCATATATTCTTTACAGCCTTAGGCAGAGAAAGGAGATAGCCTTGCCTTTCCTTATACTTCAACATATGTTGCACATTAGTGGAAAGGATGGAGGGAAACAACTACTCCGGAGTATGGTATGGCTTTAATGTATATCTTCTCACATTTCAACATAACCTCAAATGCTCCATATAAGATATTGGCTTGGAATTTCGATATGTTATATATGAACTTTATGGGCATTTACTGGTATAATATGGAGCCAATAAACAGAGAGACATTCAAAGGTTTGCCCCAAAGTACTCAAGCTGCCATTAGATATAGGACTAAGAAGGGCACTACTTTCACCAACCCAGTGTTTGGTACTATAACAGAAAACCTTGATGACATGGTTGGTGGGATAGATATAAACTTTGGAGAAGATGAAGGGCCAGAATTTGAGGGAAATCCTAACATAGGCATACCTGGAACAATACCTATGGTTGTTAGTTCCTCTGAAGAAGAGGAAAACACTGAGGAAGCGACTCTTAGGCGAGTATTAAGAGAATCTATGGAGCAAGAGCACATTAATGAGATACGCCGAAGAGAAATACGTCAGGGTGCTGGTTCTAGTTCAATGGGACAGCAGAAGACCCTTCTATGATGGCTCGATTCTATCCCACTCGGCCTTAAACATGGGTATGAGTGAAATGAGGACAACTATGACAAGCCAATGGGATGAACTCACCATTTGGAGACAACACATTGATTGAAGTAGCAGCTATGAAGACAGACATGAGAAATTACTTCAAGGATCACCATGATGACGCGCCTTGATTTTCATCTTCTTCACTTAAAAACAAATTTCAGTTTAGTTGATTTCTAGTTTAGTTGACTATCAAATTAACTTTTCATACATTTCCTTCCTGACTTTATGTTGATTTTGATGATGCCAAAGGGGGAGAAGTATGATTTGATGAATGTGATGAAGTATGATTTGATGAATGTGATGATAGTATTTATTGATGGATGTGATGATATATTGTGATATGTGATTTATGCATTTAGATGTAATGATATATTGTGATATGTGATTTATGCAATTGGTTGTAATGATATATTGTGATATGTGATTTATGCATTTTTTTTTGGTGATATAGAACATCTATGCTTTGGATGATATATAGCTATGTTTTGCAAATTTAATAATCAAAGCACTTGTTAGAAGAATGCATATATTAAGGGGGAGTATTTTTTCAAATCTTAAAAATATTTGTCATCATCAAAAAGGGGGAGATTGTTAGCTAAATATTCTTTATTGATTTTGATGATGAAAATATGTATATGCATTATTTGATTAAACAGCTTCTTGTGAAATGAGATATTATATGAAGCTTGGAAAATATGAAGATGTGCATAAAGGATCATTTGAAGAAGAGAAAAGATAAGAAGGCATAAGGAGGAGAAGAGAAGACAGAAAGGGTACCGGATTTATTTTTTTCTTCTTGCTCTTCTTGTGAAATGCCCATATATTGTATAGACTTGGCTCAAAACACTCTTCCTTATCATTGCAAAATTTTTCTCAAGTCTTGCACTTTTAAAATATGCACAAAAGTATTTGAATACACACATTGAGACAAAATGAGTTTTGGGGTGTTTTCATTCATAACATGCGTTTACATATTTATTCAAAATTACTTGAAGTTATGAAAATACACTTGAGCTTGTTTTTCTCAAAAAAATCTGGCTTTACTTCACATTCTGGAGTGGCCGGACCCCTAAGCCGGTCGACCGGCTGACCTGGGTGGTAGCCCGGCCTAATCAGAAAGTGAAAGAAAAAGCCGGACCCCCTAGCCGGTCGACCGGCTAAGGCGTCGGCCTAGTCGAGAAGTGAAAGGCAAGCCGACGACCAAGACGGTCGACCGCTGAACGGGGTCGTAATAAATGCACTAGCCGTTTCTTACCGTTCTGGCCGAGATTTTCAATCTTCCTTCACCTACCAAATCCCTAACCCTCAAATCTCTATAAATACACATTCAAATACAAGTTCTAATCAATAAATTGAAGTGTGCAAAAGCTTTTATCATCATTCAATACTTCTTGAGCCATTCTTGCAATATATTGAGCTTTCAAGAGCTTATTATTTTCTCTTCTTGAGGAAATTTTCAGATCCAATCTCTTTTCATTCTTGAGTATTCACACTTTGAGAGCTTTATTCATTGTGAGATATATCCATTGTAGCTTGTAAAAGTGTGAGAAAATCCTATAGAGAAAGTCTCTTAGGTTCTTTGAAGTGAGACTTCAAAGAGGTTGTAAAAATCTTGGTTTGTGCTTCACCAAGTTTTGAAGAAGCATTTTAGTGGAGATCCTTGAAGTCCTAAGGGGATATTCCTTGGGCGGTGGACGTAGGCTTGGCCAAACCACCTAAAAATCGTTTGTCTCTCTTCTCCTTGCTTTTAATTTCTTTCTTATTACCTTGCTTATATAGTGTTTGATATATTGCTTGTTAGAGTTGTAAATTTTCTGTAAATTTTAAAAATGAAAATTAGTATTAATATCTTAATTCACCCCCCCTCTTAAGATATTTGCACCCATAATTTCGCTGTCAGTTTATTTTTATAATTTCTGCTCAGTTTCCATGCCGATGCTCAGTGGTCCAGTATGTTGGACAAATTTGTTTTGTTTTAGTTTTTTGCACTATACCCCCTCCCCTAAATTGCTTGTGGCTTCCTTGATTACTTTGATTGGCATGATAAGCATAAATTAACTCATCCAATCCTTGAGGAATCCACCCTAACTCATCACTTGAACAATTTAAATTTGCGAGGTAAGAGTTAGGAATTTATTTTTGGTGGATTCGACACTTATCAAATTTTGGCATCGATGCCTGGGATTAGTATTGAAATTTTTTTATGAATAGCTTAGATTGCACAAGTGAGTTGCATTTTGATCCTTAGATTGAAAAGACTGCAAAGAGCTTTAAAAAAGAAACAAAGTTGCGAAAACAGCAACATCAACAAGGAGCCGAGACATCACAAGCTTTATCTGAAGCATTTGGTTAGTCCAAAAGCGAGTAGATAGTTGAAAAATAACCAAATGTTGTGTGAATTAGCTACTATCTCCTTGAATCAACGTCCGCTTTGCATCACATATCCAACACTAAATGCAGATTTCGAGTTGAAATTGGTCTAATACATCTTTTACCACTTTTTGGGGATTGGAGTATGAGGATCCGTATAAGCACTTGAAAGAATTTGATATTGTTTGTTCAAGTATGAAGCCTCAAGGAGTGACCAAAGATCAAATCAAATTGAGGGCATTCCTATTTTCCTTGGCGGATGTAGCAAAAGAATGGTTGTTCTACCTTCCATCCAATTCTATCACCACATGGGGAGAAATGGCTAGAGCAGTCCTTGATAAATTCTTTCCAACCTCTTAAACCGTGGTGTTTAGAAGAGAAATTTATGCCATCAAGCAAAGGGATTCAGAGTTACCTTATGATTATTAGGAGAGATTTAAGAGACATTGTGCAAGATGCCCTTAATATGGGATTTCTGAACAATCTCTCGTCTAATACTTTTATGATGGATTGCTTCCAATTGAGAGAAGGATGATAAATACCGATAATGGATGTGCTATCGTCAATAAAAAACTTCAAGAAGCTAGAGATTTGATCTCCATCATGGCTGCAAATTCACAACAATTTGGGAGTAGATACGAGCTTTCGAGAAAAGTTAATGAGGTAAGGATTCCATTACTTGATGCAATTAGGTAAGTACCTCAAATTGCAAAATTTCTAAAAGAATTGTGTACTAAAAAAAGAAGTTTATTGGGAATGAAAAGATAGGTTGGGAATGGTGTCCTCAAGTCAATCATTTATTGTAGACCTCGTACTGATTTGTACATGAATCATCTTACTTTTGGCTTTACGCCATATCGTACATCTTCTCCTTGATTAATAGATCATGACGTAGTCCTTAGGATAACCAAATAGGAATAACCTAGTTATCCTTAAACCTAGTTCATAACCAAATGATAGAATCAATAGTAGGATGTTGATTCTATAGGGCATAGGTTATAGTGTGTGTCACATAAGTTGGTTATCCTCATGACCAAGGGGTATGGAGACATTGGTGTGACCCACAATAAGTTGTGGAGACATGCTCACTGAACATGACTCTATTACGAGTGTCCTATGGTATGTATCCTACCATACACAACAATGTTGTATTCCTTCATATTGAGACCGCTATAGAGACTTGTGGATTACTCCCCATGCCTTGGTACCAGACAATTCAAATTTCTAATTTGGCGATCAAAGGCTACTAGGTAGGGCAATTGCCACGAAGTCAATGTGTAGGTCAAGATGGGACTGACCACTCCAGGTATTAGAAGAATGATATACTGCTTAGTCCTAATTCATTAAGACTTTGGCCAAAGCTTTCCATATGATGTGTCATATAGTTACGTCATGATGAGTCATGATGGGATTAGGACTTGACATAGAATAATTAATTAGGGGTTTGATATTTTACCATATCCCTAGAGTTATTTAAGAATATCAAGGATCATAGGGAATCCACAATAGTGTCCAGTGTCATTGAATATTGCCTTGCAACTATTCAAATTATCCAGATGTCGAGAACCATTGATAGATAGTATCATTAATTAGTGTGAGGATAGTCCTTGTATTACTGGCTTAAGTTTGAACCTACGGAGTCACGCGAACGGTTAAGTGTTTTGGTGATGGATTGGCCTATTATATTTAATTAAGAATTAAGTGGGTCGTTATTTAATTGAGAATTAAATAATGGAATTAATAATTAATGTGTATTAATATTTAATTTAGAATTAAATATTTAGCATTAATTATTAATTTATTCGTTACAAGTTTAATTTCATCTATTTTTGGCTAACACTAAATATAAGGTATGAAATTAAATCATGGGTTAAATAGGTTGAGAATTAAATAAGAATTTAATTCTAAAAGTTGGTCTTGGACTTAAGAAGTCCATGACGTTAAGTGTAAATAGTTTAGTCTTAATAGGTTGGAAGACAGGGGCCTGGGTCTTGAGAAAGCCCAGTCCATTCTCTTTTTATTAAATACAGAATTGCTTTCACTTACAAAAAGGAGAAGCTTGATGCTTTCACGAGGCAAGTTTTTAGCGTAATAGTTACAAGGCAATTCTTATTCTATATTTTAAAAATTTTTAATTATAAAGCTTGATCCTACGGTGTGAAATTTGGGAAAAGTCTCACCAATTTCCTTTAATGGTATCAAAGCCAAAGCTCTATTTGCGTATTTTTTAATGAATTTAATGCATAATTTGTTATATTTTTTTTTGTCTAAAATAGAGTTCTCGTTCTCTGGTTTCAATTGCAAATTAGTACCTTTGTTGAGAATTCAATAAGAAGTCCTGAAGCCATTAATTTTGTCTAACACATAATTGTTATTGTAAATTGATTTGTTCAAATTTGATCGAGTTTTCAAATGTTGAATTTAATTAATGATTGTCATTAATCTGCCAAGCCTCTGCCTTGACCTGCAATTATGATTGTTTTTAATCAAGGATGGATTGTCCATCTCATGGGAGATGAACAGTCATCTTTCCTCTATTACTGACAGACCCAAAGCTTAAACTCTTTTCCTATTGACTGTGATTGTGAATCACAAAGTAGTTTTTAACAAGCTCATGAATGGTACCCCAACCGTGACCCATCAAGACTTCAAAAAAAAAAAAACATCGAGCATCCGTGGGGCATAGAGTTTGAAGTTTGCATAATGAAGGATGCTAGTGCTTGTGGTGCTATGAGCCTCACCATGGTGTAAATGGTCAAAGGGTTGTTGTTATGCTACCGAGAGGCTTAGTAGGTGGTCGGAGAAAGCTTAAATCCACTGGCCATGGTTGTTGATACTGGTTTGGTATGAATAGCAGCCAGTGGCACTGGCTCCTTAAAAAGAAGTTCTCCTTCTTCTTCATTGATGCTGCGATGATAGAGCTTGAGGCTGCGGCATTATAGTGGTTAACAATGCTTAGTGGGCATCCTTTGAACGAGGACGATGAGAGGAGTTATCTGGTAGTAATGGCACGCTGCAAGCACCGATAATGTCGCCGCTGTTGGGAAGAAGGAGGCGGCCCCTTACAGTGGCGGACTACAGTGGATTTTCGTCGGAAAGACGATTGTAAGACCTGGTCAGTACCAAGGGCTAGCATGGATCGTGGTGATGGAATCTGATCTTTGATCAAAAGGCTAAATCTTTTGGTGCAATGAGTTTGGGTCACGGTTCATTACTGGACTCTATAGGCCATCGGCTTGAACCAATCGAATCAAGAAGAAAGACCCAATTATTGGGTCTCCTATAGTGCCATATGAGGCTGATTTACTTTGATCAGATTAAGGCATCTCAATCGTTCATTTTGTTCAGATCTAGTCAATGACTTGCTTTTAAGGAAGGCAAATACTTTGGGCTACGTCTATTCTTGGGCCAAGATGTATTTTGGGTTGTTCTCTTTAAATGGTTGGACCGTTTTTTAGTTTTTGGGGATTTAAGCTGAGCATAATGCTTTAATTGAATTGTATTTAATTAAAACATTATTGGTCCACCTTTAAAACTAATTCCGGTTAAATTGTTTCGGCTTTGTTTTCTTAAATTGAATTGGAACTTAAATTAGCATGGACTAATTTTGTGATGTGTTGGTTTTGCATGTGTAGTTGCATTATATTTCTATACTTATTTTGAGGTGATTTGCGCTTATTATATAGCCTTAGTATGGTATTTATATCATGTGTGTGCATAAGAGTATATAAATGTTCATAGTTGAATTTATATGAAAGATGCTACACCAAGTGCTTATTCTTGTGCTTCTAGGCAAAATTTGAAGTGATGATTGAAGCTGGATTGATGATGCTTAGGATGTGGAGCAAAGTTTAGAGGTGATTTGAAAATAAAGAAATGAAGAAAAGGCACTTTGGAGGCTCCCGGATGAAGAACAAAGCAAACAGAGAAGATCGGGCGCAAAACGGCGAAGATTTAGGCCTAAAACATAGAAGGCCGGTTGGCCTCCCATACACAGGCTAGGTCCCCCAACTAAAAGGTGGTCAACCAGCTAGGCCCCCAGCCTAGTCAATAACATCCTCAATTTGGTCGGTCGACCACCCCCTAAAGTCGGTCGATCGATTGGTCTATCGGCTGTGCGCGAGAAAGCTACAACTTCTCAACAAAATTGAGAAGATCAGATAGGAGAATCACCATCTATTCTTCACACCCATTTCTCAAAACCCTAATTCCACTCTCACCCACATCGCACGCATTCACCCACACACAAAAACACTTGGAATCAAGCATCTTTGATGGAACAAACACAAGGATTTGGGGTTAATGCTCGTGGATTGAAAGAAGATAGCCATTGATAAAAGGGTAGATTCTTATCTCTCTTTTATTCTAGTTCAATCTATGTTTAATTAGAGCATGTAGGGTGATTTACACTTGTATTATCGATTGACAACTTCATTATTGTAATGGATACTCGATGGATTTATGTATATATGCTTTGTTCTTAGGGGTTTCCATGGCTATTGTACATACATGTCTAAGTGTTTGATAAAATGTCCCAATGAAGTAGCCTATTTTGCTGTTAACCATTTCTAACTCATTGTATAAGTATGTCTATGTGTTTGTGAGATGATTCCATGGAATGGGTTGTGTATTCATGCATGTCTATGTATGTGTTTGCATGCTAATAGCAAGATTAGCTTCGATTGCATACATGTCAGATGCCATTGCTTAAATTGGTGTAATCTAAGCATGTCTATGTGTTTAGTTGTTGGATATGTCAATGTGGGTGCAAATATCTTAAGAGGGAGGGGGGTGAATTAAGATATTAATACTAATTTTCGTTTTTTAAAATTTTCAGAAAATTTACAACTTCTAACAAGCAATATATCAAACACAAGATAAGCAAGGTAAGAACAATAAAAATAGAGATGTAAGGAGAAGAGAGACAAACGATTTTAAGGTGGTTCGGCCAAGCCTATGTCCACCGCCCAAGGAATCTCCCCTTAGGACTTCAAAGATCTCCACTAAAATGCTTCTTCAAAACTTGGTGAAGCACAAACCAAGTTCTTTACAACCTCTTTGAAGTCTTACTTCAAAGAACCCAAGAGATTCTCTCTATAGGATTTCCTCACACTTTACAAGCTTAAATGGATATATCTCACAATGATTAAAGCTCTCAAAGTGTGTATATACTCAAGATTGAAAAGAGATTGAATTTGAAATCTTCCTCAAGAAGAGAAAGAACAAGCTCTTGAAAGCTCAAATATATTGCAAGAATGGCTCAAAGATGGATTGAATGATGATAAACACTTTTGCACACTTCAATTGATGTTTAGAAAGTGTATTTGAATGAGTATTTAAAGAGATTTTGGGGGTTAGGGATTTGGTAGGAGAAGAAGGATGAAGATTTTCGACCAGAACGGTAATAAACGGCTAGTGCATTTATTACAGCCCCCGTTCAGCCGGTCGACCGACTTGGTCGTCCGGCTTGCCTTTCTCCTTCTCTGACTAGGCCGGACGCCTTAGCCGGTCGACCGGCTAGGGGGTCCAGCTTTTCCCTTCACTTCTCTGATTAGGCCGGGCGACCACCCAGGTCAGCCGGTCAACCGGCTGGGGGGTCCGGCCACTTCAGAATGTGAAGTAAAGCCAGATTTTTGCAGAAAAACAAATTTAAGTGTATTTTCACAACTCCAAGTTATTTTGAATAACTATGTAAATGCATGTTGTGAATAAAAATACCCCAAAAACTTAATTTATCTTAATGTGTGCATTCAAATACATTTGTGCATATGTTATTTTCAAAAGTGTAAGACTTGAAAATTTTTCAAATGACAAAGAAAAATATTTTGAGCTAAGTCCACACAATATATAGGCATTTCACAAAAAGAGCAAGAAGAAAAAAACAAATCCGGTACCCCTTATGGCTTCTCTTCTCCTCCTTATGCCTTCTCATCTTTTCTCTTCTTCAAATAACCCTTTTGCACATCTTCATATCTTTCCAAGCTTCATATTGATGACATCTCATTTTCACAAGAAGCTATTTAGTTAAATAATGCATATATATATTTTCATCATCAAAATCACTAATGAATATTTAGCTAACAGTCAATATATTTGCAAATGCCAAGCCCTAGATGCTTTTGCATGTACGCTTTAATGTTAAACCAGCCATTATGATGGACAATCAATGGTGCATAAATAATGGCAATCTTAGATCGAGTTTCCTTTGGCTTTAAACCTAGCCAATAGGTTTCAAGTTAGGATTAGTCGACCTTAAATGGACAAGGTCTTGGCTTTAAACCCAGCCAACAGTTTAGACCCTAAGGTAGAACCAATGTAAGCTACCTAGAACCTAAGTATCTAGCCCTAAAATCCTAGGTCATAAAGACCATGCCGTGACTCTAGGAGTCAACGCATAAGGATGGACGTACACTGAGGCCTAGATGATAATAAGGTAAGTACTTAGGAGCTAAACTAGAGCACATTAGATGACCAATCGAGTAGCACTAACAAAAATGTAGTAAAAGCCCATTAGCAAGTTGCAGTCACCCTAGTCCCTATTTTCAGTGTTAGATTCCCCTTAGATTGCTTGATTCCCCCCATTCCACACACACACTATTTATTTTCTTGTCTTTGGGTTTGATTTACTTTTCCGAGTTCACTTTAAACCCAAACCCCCCAAAAATATTGTAGGTTAGGCCTCAACACATAGCTCTTTATGATGCACATAATGTAGGATTCCAGACATATTTAGCCTTCCCGTGGATTCGACACCCGCATCACACATACACTATACTACACACGACCCGTGCACTTGCAGGCTATTTTAGGCCTTGTGCACCGAATAGCATCAAGTTCTTGGTGCCATTGCTGGGGACACACAGTTGTTTGGTTTCTTTATTTTATGTGTCTTAGTTAGTTGCGTGTTGTTTTATATCTTTTCATGTTTTCTTTATTTTAAATAATAAAATAAAATTCTAGAAAAACTTTGTGTGCAATGAGAAGAGGATTACTTATACTTGATTGAATATGAATGACCTTAATGCTTCTTAGTGGTCTCTAGTATCCTCTTCCCCACCACCTAAACTTGATCTCAATGCTTGTCATTTGTGTGGAAGTTGTGTACATAGAACCATTTTTTGCCCCCATGCATATCCCCAATCTTGGGCTAGTGTTAGCATTAACCTCTATCGTCATGCATCATTTCATGCACCTTCATTCAAAAATCATAATTATAGGAATCCAAATTCTTATTATTGCAATCTATGTGGAAGCCATGATCATAATCATGATACTTGCCTTACCTTTCACCCTTATCCCCAATTACATGCAGCGCCCAATAATGCCCTAAGAAATCACATGCCCATGCATGCATCCACATCTTAATATCGTAATTTTAGGGAGAAATATCATGCATTTTCATGTTAGGGTCAAGATGGCTCTTCATTCGATCTACCTCCTTACATTGAGAGTTCATCCTTCACACTATCTTTTCCTACATATCCTTCCTTCAAGTAATATTATGGTTGTGCTTATAGTAACCCCAATCAAGATGTTTACCATTTTCACTCTGTTGAACCCTTTTCCGTTATGTCTACATTCTCAAGGCAATTAGATCAAATGCTTGAGCAATATTCTCATAGCAATTAGATCAAATGGTTGAGGAACTAGAGAGTTCGAAGCGAGAAACTCTATCTCTAGGTGAGCATTTGAAGAGAATGGTTGAGGTGTGCAACTCATGAGCAAGAATATTGAGATACCTTTAGACCAGGTTGAAGGGATAGAGATGAGACCTAGGGATGAAGGAATTAGAGAAGAAAAAGATGATGTTTTGGAAAGAAAATTAGAGAGAAAGGTTGATAGAGAGTTCACATCATGTAGTAAGGATGAGAACGAGCTTGATGATACTTTGGTTCTTGATGACTCCTATGGATATATTTTAGAGAAAGTAGTACCCTATCCTCTTAAGCTTTTAAAACCCTCCATTAAGTCATGTGAACCTATTCTTTCTTCTCATCCCTTACTTCCTACACATTAGAGGTTAAGTCTTATGCTGATAGCACTCATTTACATTTCGAGTCTACATTTAGGGAGTCTAGTGTGCATATCTCCCTCAAGCATTCTTGTTTCCATGACTTGGAATCCTTTGAGTCTGCTTTATCTCCTCCATATGTGCCTACCCCTAATGAAAAGCGTGATAGTGAGATGATGCCCACTAGCAAAGAATGTGTGGATGAATTTGAGGAACCTCTAGCTAGTGAGGATTTAGAGTCATCCATTGGGGAGAACAAAACACTAATTTCGAAGTTTTTAGATGATAAGTCACTTGGAGTTAAAGATTATTGTGTTGAGAGGAATAGCAACTCTAAGAAGACACCTAAGAAAGAAATTAGTGAGCTTGAAAGATTGATCTATGGGTCTTTTTGGATGTTTGATGAATCAATATTGGAGATAAAGCCCATTAAGATCGAATCCACCTTTTGTGAGGAGTTAAACTAACCTAGGCTTAATAATGTCATATCTTGTAGAGAGGAAGAGTATAGTACTTAAACATCCCTTATCTTTGACCTTCCTTCTCTGAGTGTGATTCCTACTCCTTATTCCCATTCCGTTAAGCCTCCCTCATTGGAGCTCACATTTGAGCCTTCTTACATAGAACATCTTTATCTAGGGTTAGAAAACACGTCTCCTATGTTGCATGCATTAGACCTATCCTTGACCCATAGGGGGGGTGTGTTCTTAGCCCTTGATTATGAGAAGAAGGCCATGGGGTGGTTAATTAGAAAGCGAGTGGGGCATAATCTTTCTTTGTACACGATTTCTTCCATACCTGAGCACACATCATCATTTGATATTTCGGGGTGGGATTTCGAAAAAGGGTATATTGTGTATTCATTGTCCCATTATATGATGCATGACCCTTTTTCCATCCATTGTTTGCACTTCGTTGAATATCTGGCAATTTGTGCTTCGTAATTTTAAAAATGGCTTACTCTACATTAGCCCTCGGCTTAAGGCGTTAAATCCAGCGCTGATAAGAGGCACCCTAGACATGTTTATACTCTTTTTGTTTTCCTTCTTTTTTGCTTGTTTTTAGTTTTTCATTATTTTCATTCCTTGATTTGCATTTTCTTTTCATTTGTTTTCTCTTTCACCCTTATAAATTGTTGACCCCTATTTATATCATTTCCTCTTTTGAAAACACCTTGTTTATTAATTGTCAATGTCAATGCAAGCTTGCATGGTAATATGTTGAATATATTGGTTTAATATATGATTAATTATGTTTTAATGATGTCATAATTGTGTTTTGTTATCTAATTATTTCCACTTAAAGATTGATGAATATCCTACACAGTAGCATTATTGGAGCAAAGAAAAAGAGATAGAGCAATGATTATGGAGCTTGAGTAACTTGTAGTTATAGTTCTCTTCTTTCTTTAGTCTTATGTTAAGTTGAGCTTCGTACATAAGCAAATACCATGAGCTTAATAAACTCAAGTACATTGCATGTATTCTTCATGCATTTTGTTCATAAGTCTTGTTTCTTATAATTGATCATCTTTTCTCCTTAATATATATTTATATATCCCTTCTATTCTTTTACACTTATGTGCACATTCTTTCATTTGCATATAAAATAACTTTTCCTGTATAAAACTTAGCTTTGAAGTCCATATTTTTGCATTATGGAGCTGCATGCACTATAGTACTGTCTATTACATTGGTACTTGATACCTTGATGGATATATGTGCTTATATGTATGTATATATGTATATATTTGCATAGCTCTGTAGTAAAAGTGTACTATTTTGAGTATAGAGTTTGTATTATAGGTAAATACGCAGTTTTTATAAGATTACTAGCCATTGGATAAAACTATTATATGTAAAAGTCTTTTCTCTTGCATAAAATCTGAAATCTTGTTTTAAGAAGATTTAATCTTGCATTTAATGTTTGGAAGATAAGTTGGTGTTAGCATTTATTATTAATATGATCTTAGATGAATAGTGGTTGTCTTGAGTTTGCAAAAATCTGCAGAAAAACGCTTTTACTGTTGATTTGATTTGTAATTATTTTTTGGTAAAAAGTAGCTTTTCAGCTTCTTTTGCAACTACCATCCTACACAAGCAGTCGACCGGTAGTATGCTTCGGTAGAAGCATAGAGCATATTTGCTCTACCAGAACACTTGGGCGGTCAACCGATAGAGTGTTCTAGTAAGGCTTTTTGTCTTCTGGGACTATCGGAACGCCTAGGGGGTCGACCGGTAGAGTATTCCGGAAGCCCTTCTGTGATGTTTGTAAAATTTGACCGTTGGGAGATTTACTTTTTGGGCTTATAAATACATCCTTTTCCTCCCAACTTAGACATAACTTTATCAAAACATATTTACAAGCTCTTTAGCATTCAATACTCTCTCTTATTTGCAATATTGCTTCATTTATTGCTATCTTCATTGATTGCATACTATTGGCATTCATTGATCAAGTTCTTGAGCTTATAAATTACTTATCTATCTAGAGCAACATAGGAAGGTTTAAATACCTTTGTACACTTGCTCAAAAAAAGTTCTTGTATACTGAACTCTCTACAATCACATTAGGTGTGAGTTTCTTTGCTCTTAGGTAGCAGCATAATTGTGAGAAACATCTCTCAAGAGTGAAAGGTTGAAATCCTCAAGTATTGGGTTAATACTTGTGATCCTTGTGGTGAAGCAAGGTTTATGATCATTGTTCTACGCTTCTACAATGTACTAATCAAGAAGCCGATTCACTAGTGAAGTTTTCAAAACCCTAAAGGAAGACCTTAGGTAGTGGACTAAGCCCTCGGAAGTTCAAATCACTCGAAATCGCTGCGTTTGATACTCTTATCCCTATACTCTTTAAATTTCAAGTATTTACTTTGATTTTTGCATGTGCTTTTGCTTGAAATAACTGCTAAGAGTTTTTAAGCGCTTAATTTTGCCAATAATCCAATTCACCCCTCCCTCTTGGATTTATTCTCTAGGCAACATAATACTACTAATCTTGTGCTTTTTAAGTGTTTGATGAGAAACAGGATTAGTAGATGAATTATTGATTATTGGCATTGAAGAGCTTCAAAAGAGCACAAGGTTATATCTCTCATTTCTCCACTTGTTCCCCTTTTATCTACCCCATCCCTACCACCCTTGTGTGCTTTGTGATGCTTATTTGCTTGTTGTGTAGGCTTGTTCTATTTAATTAAGGACAACCAAAGTTTAGGTTTAAGGGTGTTGTAAGAGTTTGGTTTTATTGTTCTATGCTTTATTTAGGGTAGATGTACATTATTTTGCTACAAAAACACCTACCTCACCCATCTATTCTTCACACCAATTTTCTAAAACCCTAATTCCACTCTCACGCATCTCACACACACTCTTCCACACACAAAAACAATTGGAATCAAACATTTAAGAAGATCAAACACAAGGATTTGGGGCTCTTTGATCATGGATTGTAAGAAGATGGCTAAGCATAAAAGACTGGATTCTTGTTCTCTCTTTTATCCTAAGTTAATCTATGTTTAATTAGAGCATGTAGGGTGATTTACACTTGCATTATGGATTGCTTACTACATTATTGTTATGGTACTTGATGGATTTATGTATATATGCTTTATTCTTAGGGTTTCCATAGCTATTTTACATACATGTCTAAGTGTTTATTAAAATGTCTCAATGAAGTAGCATATATGTATTGAAGCCTATATTGCTATTAACCATTTCTAAATCATTGTATAAGCATGTCTATGTGTTTGTGTGATGATTCAATGGAGTGGGTTATTATTCATGCATGGGTATATGTGTGTTTGCATACAAATAGCAAGATTAGCTTCAATTGCATACATGTCATATGCTATCGCTTAGATTAGTATAATCTAAGCATGTCTATGTATTTAGTAGTTGTATATGTCTATGTATTCACAAATTTCTTGCCCTAGATGTATTTGCACGTGTGCTTTAATGATAAACCCGCTAATGTTATGGACAATCGATGGTGCATAATTAATAGCCAGCTTAGATTAAGTCTCCTTTGGCTTTAAACTCAGCCAATAGATTTTAGGTTAGCTAGATAACCTTAGACGAACTAAGTCTTAGCTTTAAACCCAGCCAATGGTTTAGACGCTAGGATTAGATCGATCTAAGTCACCTAGAACCCCTAAGTCACCAGCCCTAAAACCTTAGGTCTTAAGGACCACGCCGTGATTCTAGGAGTCAATGCCTAGGGACAAAGTCGTACTAAGGCCTAGAGGATAATAAGGTAGGTACTTTGGACACTAAACAAAAGCACAAGGCCTAGAGGATAATAAGGTAGGTACTGAGGACGCTAAACAAGAGCACACTAGATAATCCATCGAGTAACCGTAACAAGAACACAATAATCACCCATTAGCATGTTATAGTCACCCTAGTCCTTATTTTCCGTGTTAGATTCCCTTTAGACCACTTGATTCCCCCATTCCACACATGCACACACTTTATTTTCTTGTCTTTAGGTTAGATTTACCTTTTCGAGCTCCCTTTAAACCAAAAAGCCCTCAAAACATTGTAAGTGAGGTCTCGATACATAACACTTTAAGACGCACATAGCTTAGGATTCCACACACGTTTAGCCTCCTTGTGGATTTGATACCCGCACTCACACATATTATACTACAATTTATTCATGTGCTTGCGGGATATTTTAGGCCTTGTACATCAAATAGCATCAAGTTCTTCATAGTAGTATGCAATCAACCCATAAAACAAGCTACATCAGCCTAGGCTGATCTACTCATACATCATATGAAAGAGGACGAAAAAGAGACTAGAAAGCTTCCCTTTCATTCTTGTAATTTTTACATAATCCTTGAGCAAATCTTCACTCCAAAGTTGTTTGAATCCCTCCAAGTAAGCTTGAATTCAAGTGTTTGTATGTGTAGGTAAGTGTGTGTGAGGTGTTTGAGCTAAGGTTTAATACCTGTGAAGCAGGTGTGAAAAGTGTGTGTGTGAAGTGGGTGTTGTGACACAAGGCTTGTCTAGAACTTGATGTCGATTTAGGACCACAAGCCTAAAGACTTACAAGCACACAAGTCGATTGTAGTGTAGTATATGTGAGTGCGGGTGTCGAATCCATGGGGAGGCTATTTGTGGAGAGAGTCCTAAGAAGTGTGTCCTAGAAGATGCCTAAAAAGAAACCTAAGCTATCAATCCCTTTGTTGTTTTTGGATGGAATAGAGCTCCAAGGGAAACAAAAATCTAAACTAAGAACTAAACTAATGGAAATGGGGAATGGAAAGTGGGGGAAGAATCAAGCTAAACTAGAAGGAAAACTAGCAAATGGAGGGGATTAGGGTGATTATCACTTGACTACAGGTGACTCAATACCTCATGCTATGGGATTTGGGTGATGGTTTAACGATTGAGGGTTGCTATATACTAGGTATCTAACTAGCCATCACGAAAACCACTAGGACTCGGTGTGGGTCCATCCCTAAACATGCACTCTTAGAGTATGGCACGGTCCTTATGACCTAGGGCCTTAGGGTTGACTAAATAGCTTTCTCGGTGACTTAGGTTGAACCTATTATAGTGCCTAAACCGTTGGCTAGGTTAAAGCCAACACCTAGTACTGCTAATGGTCGACTAAACCTATCTAGAAGCCTATTGGCTGGGTTTAAAGCCAAAGGATACCCGACCTAGTCTAGCTTAAGTTACGCATCATCAATCTAAGGTCAAAATAGCAGGATTTGATCATTATAAGTGCATTCATACATGTTCTATGCTACGGCATTTACAAATATATAGACATACTCAACTACCAAACATCTTCATGCTCGGATTACATCACATTAAGCATTGGAAACCAACACATATGCTTTTGAGATCATATTTACTACTAAGGTATGCAAAAATACACATAGACATGCATATAAGCATTACCCACTTCATATAAACATCAAACAATCATATAGACATGCTTATATAATGATTTAAAAGTGCTTAGTAACAAATAGACATCAATAAATATATATACTACTCATTTAGGCATATTATCAAACACATGGGCATGTAAGAAAACAGCCATTAAAACAATAATATATATATATATATATATATATATATATATATAAACCGTCAAATCCCATAACATTTGAGTATTTAATCAACCCATAATATAGCTATATCACCCTAAGAAGATCTACTCATACATGGAATAAAATAGAAAGAAAGGGAAATAAGAGAACTCCCTTTTTATCCTTGCAATCTTTGTACAAAACCCTAGAGTAAATCTCAATCCAAAGTGTTCCAATTCACCTATGATGCTTGAATCCAAGTGTTTTTGTGTGTGGTAAGTATGGGTGAGATGGGTGAGTATGGGTTTAGAGTGTGTGAAATGGTTCTGTAGAGTGTGTGTGAATTTGGGTCTCTAATCTCTATGTTGAAAAATGCACTTTAAATAGAGTTTTCTCACGTAGAGGTCGGAGGACTAGCTGGGGCACCAGCCTAGGAGAGAGGTCGACTAACCTAAATATCTTAACATTCTAATCTAGCTAGAGGCCTAGGCCAGTCAACTAGCCTAGGAAAGAGGTCAACTGACC
This sequence comes from Cordia subcordata, assembly GCA_028554755.1. Classification (NCBI taxonomy): domain Eukaryota; kingdom Viridiplantae; phylum Streptophyta; class Magnoliopsida; order Boraginales; family Cordiaceae; genus Cordia; species Cordia subcordata. Next base: position 15,539,247 of record JAPTOF010000008.1, read on the forward strand.
TCTCTTGCCTTGGCTCCAATTTTGCTCCTCACGAGTTTGGTTCTTCTCGGTTGCTCTTTTCCTCATCCAGCCACTTCCAAATGTACTTTTCTTGCTTTCTTCACATCCCAAACATCCTTAGCTTTTATTTTTCATCAAATCATCATCATTTCAAGCTTTAAGCGTAACCCTAAACTTCACCTAAAATAAGAAATAAGTGCGCATTAGTGTAGCATTTACGTTGTAAACTAACTATGGAGATTTGAAGCCTACTACGCAGAAGTACAGTATAAATGCTATACTACTACGCTAATAGAGCACAAAACACCTAATAATAAGTATATAAATGTAGTGCATAAACACACAAAAAACCAACACATCAATACCCCTAAACCTTCTTCTTGCTTGTCCCTAAGCAAAACCAAACCTAAGTCTATCTCAAGGTCGCTGAAAAGGGTTACCTAAGGGATTGACTCACAATCTTGGTGAACTTAAGGAGCACGAAAGGGTCATTCCTTTTGTAGAGCGATCTCCAAGCCTTTTTGGATCCTTTCCTTACTCATAAGGGCCTCGCACCTCGTGGGAAGTTCCCTTGTAGCTATGCCACCACAAGCTTAGAAGTCTAACACACGCACTCAAGATGTTGATATTTTGTGCCTCCTCAACTAACATGACCTCCCTAAGATGCACAAAGCCTTAAGGACAAGGAGAGAAAAAATGTACAAACACAATGGCTCACAAATGACATAAGACCCTTATTTATATTACAACAAAAGAACAAAGAGAGTAACTCGTGCTAAGTTGACATTATGTCAAGCACTTATTCATTGAAATTTTTGGTGCTTTTGGCTTTTTCTCCTTTTCACTTTTTTTTTTATTTTTTGATTTTTTTTTATATTTTTGCACCTTTTCGCCTTTTTCAATTTTTTTGAATTTTTAACATTTTTGCATTTCATCACATAATCAAAAGAAAAGAAAAAGACAGGCTAAAACACATAAAAAAGAACCAATCAAGGAAAGGACACTCATATCAACATCTTTGTTTAACCATTCTTTCCAACCAAGCCATGGGGTAGCTACAAGATGTATTCTTAAAGGCACTCACTTCCTACAACTTTTAAGGGCATCTCCTCCAAGACTCAGATCTTTCACTCTATTCACTCCCTACAATGCAAGCTTATTTTCACCAATCAATTGAGTCGATCATAAAATCCAACGCTTCAATCAACGAAGACATAAAAGACAAATGCACAAAAATTCAAACATTTTCACCATTTTTAAGCAAATAATGCAATCTACCCCAATGAAGCATAAAATTATAGAACTCAAACTCCCACACCCCCAAAACTAAACTTTTTTTGTCCTTAAGCAAATAGAACAAAGGCACACAACAAGAAAATGGGCAATACTAAGCAAGTAAACATGGTGACGAAAGGGTAGATAGGTGGGGAACAAGTGGAGAAAAGATAGATACAACTTTGCGTTCATTTCAAAACTTTTCATGCCAATGGTTCATCATTCAACCACTAACCATGTTTCTCAACAAACCACAAGCATTCATAAAGACAAAGGTTAGTAGCACTGCCATGCAAGCTTACATTGGCATATACAAGTAATAAGCAAAGTGTATCCTATGGGAAAAAGGATCAGGGATCAACACTTGTATGGGTGAAAAGAAAGAAAACAAATGAAAGGAAAATGAAACAAGAAATGCAAATACCAAAATTTAACCTAGGTTGCCTCTTAGTAGCACTAACCACCATGCCATCAGCCAGGCAATCACTAACTTATCATTAACTTCCATAGATGGGGTCTTAAAATGCTATAGTCTCTACATGATCCATGCTCAGATCATATGCATGCTTTAAGCGTTGCCTGTTTACTGTCAACTCTCGGCATCCTTCAAGTTTTTTTCTTCACCACTCCAAAAAGGTAGGCTGCCATCACCTTGTACAGGCCATCCCATCTTGTCTTAGCTTTCCTAGGAAGAGCTTCAAATGTGAGTTAAATAGCCAAACTTTATTGGAAGGGAAGAATGATTTCCTAAGAATATGCCTATGATGCAACTCTTCATCCTATCCTTATAAAGCTTAGCATTCTCATACATCTCGTAACTAAGCTCCTTTAAATCTGCTAGGTCAAGCTTCCTTTTCTCACCCGTTCTTTCCATATCAAAGTTTAGGGCTTTGATTGCCCAATAAGCCCTATGCTCAAGCTCTACCGGTAAATGACAAACCTTCCCATAAACTAACCTATATGGAGACATACCAATGAGAGTCTTAAAAGCGGTACGATAGGCCTATAGATCATTATTCGACCTAACAGACCAATCTCTCCTATTGGACTTAACCGTTTTTTCTAAGATATGCTTGATCTCCTTATTAGACATCTCTACTTGTTCACTAGTTTGTGGGTGATAGGGGTAGCAACCTTATGAGTGACCGAGTATCTTCTTAACAAAGCCTCAAGTATCATATGGTAGAAATGTTGGCCATCATCACTAATTAAGATACTAGGGACTCCAAATCTAAAGAAAATATTCTCCTTAATGAATTTTACTACTACTCTATGGTCATTAGTGCGAGTCGGAATTGCCTCAACCCATTTGGACACATAATCTACGACCATTAAAATGTATTGATACCCAAAGAAATGTGGAAACGGACCCATGAAATCAATACCCCAAACATCAAATAGCTCACAAAGAAGAATAAGGGACAACGATGTCATATTTCTCCTAAAGATGGATTGTTGACATCTAACATACTTCTTATAATACTCTTGGGCATCCTTAAAGAGAGTAGACCAAAGAATCCATTTTTCAAGGCCTTCATGTGGTCTTTTTGCCACTAAAGTGACCTCCACAACCCTTATCATGACACATGCTAAAAATGCTCACATACTCATCCTCAAGCACACATTGGCAAATTACTTAGCCCACGCAAATCTTGAAGAGAGAAGGGTCTTCCCAAAAGAAATGCCTAATTGACTATATGAGCAAACTACGGTGTGTGATGGCAAATCAATTGCTCATCCGGAAAGGAGTCACGAAAAGGGGAAAAATCACTAGTAGAATCACCAACTAGACAGGGACAAATGGTTCGCAACCAAATTCTCGTACTCTTTTTGTCTCAGACCTCAACATCGAACTCTTGGAGGAGGAGCATCTACCTAATCAAGCAGAGCTTGGACTCTTTCTTTGCTAACAAATACCTCAATGTTGTATGATCTGTATACACAATCACCACAGACCCTAGGATGTAAGACTTAAATTTGTTAAGGGAGAAGATTACCGCTAAAAGCTTTTTTTTCGTACTGGTGCAAAAAAATATGAAAAAGATTGAAAATTTGCAAAAAAAAATGAAATATGCGAAAAGCCAAAAGGCTCCAAAAAGTTCATTGAATAAGGTATTAAGTGACACAATGTCGACTTGGCACAAGTTTATCTTTTCACTCTTTTGATGTATTGTGAATAAGGCTCTTACGTCAATTGCAAACCATTGTGATTGTATCTTCTTTCTCCTTATATCTTTGAGGCTCTTGCATTAATTGCGAACCATTGTGATTGTATCTTCTCCTTATACCTTTGAGGCTTTGTGCACATTGGGGAGGCAATGTTAATTAAGGAGGCACGAAGTATCAATATCCTAGGTACGTGCATAAGACTCCTAGGTTTGTGATGGTTATAGTTATTGGGATTTCTTGTGAGGTACGAGACCCTTTGTAAGTAAGGGGAGGATCCGAAAAGGCTTGGGGACCCCTCCGTACTCCTTTGATTCACCAAGATAGCAGGTCAATACCTGTGGCAAACCTCTTTCTCAACTTTGAGATAAACTTAGGTTTGGTCTTGCTTAGGGACAAGCAAGGAGAAGGCTTGGGGGTGTTGATGTGTTAGTTTCGTGTGTATACTTGCATTCTATTTCTATACTTATTTTGAGGTGTCTTGCGCTTATTAGATAGCCTTAGTGTGGCTTTTTTTATCACATTTGTGCATAAGAGGATATAAATGTTCATAGTTAAGTTTATAAAAAAATACTACACTAAGTGCTTATTCTTGTGCTTCTAGATGAAATTTGAAGTGATGATCAAAGCTTGATTGATGATGCTTGGGATATAGAGTAAAGTTTAAAGGTGATCTAAAGATAAAGAAATGAAGAAAAGGCACTTTGAAGGCTCCTTGATGAAGCATGAAGAAAACAGACAAGACCAGGTTCAAAATAGCAAAGATTTGGGCCTAGAACGGAAAAGGCCAATTGACCTCCCATACGCAAACTAGGTCCCCCAGCTAAAGGCCAGTTGACTAGCTAAGCTGCCGGCCTAGTCAGTAACCTCCTCAATTTGCACGGTCAACCTCCTTCTAAAACCTGTCGACCGACTAGTCCCCTGGCTGTACGTGAGAAACCCTGTTTAAGTGTACTTTTCAGCAAAATTGAGGAGATTAAAGAGGAGAATCACCATCTATTCTTCACACCCATTTCCTAATACCCTAATTCCACTCTCACCCATCTCATACATACTCACCCACATAACAACACTTGTGATCAAGCATCTTTTGGTGGATCAAACACAAGGTTTTGGGGTTAATGCTCATGGATTGTAAGAAGATGGCCATGAATAAAGGGGTAGATTCTTATTTCTCTTTTATTCTAGTTCAATCTATGTTTAATTAGAGCATGTAGGGTGATTTACACTTGAATTATAGATTGACTACTATATTATTGTAATCAGCACTTGATGGATTTATGTAAATATATGCTTTGTTCTTAAGGTTTCCATGGCTATTTTACATACATGTCTAAGTGTTTGATAAAATGCCTCAATGGAGTAGCATATATATATTAAAGCCTAATTTGCTATTAACCACTTCTAACTCATTATATAAGCATGTCTATTTGTTTGTCTGATGATTCCATGGAGTGGGTTGTGTATTCATGCATGTCTTTGTGTATGTTTGCATGCCAATAGCAAGATTAGCTTTAATTGCATACATGTTAGGTGTCATTGCTTAAATTGGTGGAATCCAAGTATGTGTATGTGTTTAGTAGTTGGATATGTCTATATATTTGCAAATGCTAAGCCCTAGATGTATTTGCACATGCGCTTTAATATTTAACCCGCTATTGTGATGGCGATCAATGGTGCATAAATAATGGCTATCCTAGATCGAGTCTCGTTTGGCTTTAAACCCAACTAATAGGTTTTAGGTTAGGATTAGTCGACCTTAGATGGACTAGGTATTGGCTTTAAAACCAGCCAATAGTTTAGACAATAGGGTAGAACCGATCTAAGTCACCTTTAACCCCTAAGTAACTAGCGATAAAACCCTAGTTCATAAAGACCACACCATGACTCTAGGAGTCAACGCCTAGGGATGGACCTACACTGATGCCTAAAGGATAATAAGGTGAGTACTTAAAAGTCTAGACAGGAGCAACCTAGATAATCCATCAAGTAACACTAACATGAACATAGTAAATGCCCATTAGCAAGTTGTAGTCACCCTAGTCCCCATCTTCGATGTTAGATTCCCCTTGGATTGCTTGATTCCCCCATTCCACACACACATATGTTTAGCCTCCCCGTGGATTCAATATTTGCACCAGTACATACTACACTACACACAACCTGTGCACTTACAAGCTATTTAGGCCTTGTGTACTGAATAGCATCAAGTTCCATTCCCTCAATTTCAATAAATGATAACCGATTCCACTACCTCTCTCATTGCTCTTTAGGGAAGTCTTCTTTTCTTTTGATTAACATTGCTCTATTTTTCTTTTATTTCCCTTTTTTTACACCTAGAATTGTGTTCAACTAAGTAACAGGAGGTATTCATCATAAATGTTTGTCATCACGTAAAAAGGTTGAGTGACATTCCAAGCAAGTCATGAAAGTAATGTGTGCAAAGTGATTAAAAGTAGTTGAAGTGATCTGGCTTTTCGGTAGTTAGGCTTAGGCTCAAATTTATTTGTCTTGAGCAAAATTGCACATTAATGCAAGTGCTTTTGATTTTGCTTCTATGCATTGGTGTAATCATACCTGGCTATAATCTTATATGTGCCTTAATTGGCGCGAGGTTCATTTACATAGTGTTTAGGTGCTATCAGGGTGACTCATACATGTGGTGGTACTTATTTTGTCTTGCTAGAAACCAGCTTACTTTTGTTTTTCTTCTCAAGTTTCTATGAGTAGTGATGAAAATATTTTTTAAGGATTGTGTGTCTACAATTGCATTGTGAGGACGTCGGGTTATCTTGAAGTTTGGTGGAATTTTTGGTAGCCAATGTCAAGGGTCATGTTTTTGCTGAAAAATGGTTGATTTTGAGGAATTCTTTTGCTAAAAAGTTCAGTTTTTGGAAAATTTTTGTTGAGTCAAGTTTTCTTGTTTGAAGTGCTGCAAAATTTTTTAAAGTTAGATGCATTCTTAAATATTGCAAGTAGAAAAGTAGCTTGGTTTGTGTGTTAGGAAAGAACATTTGGATTGATTGTTTAATGTAATGTGCTTAAGCTAATTATAGATGAATGACTTGTGTTGAGTGGATTTTGAATAGCCTTATTCTTGTGTTGAATGATGAAAAGAGTTGAAGTTGGGTTGACTGCTGAAAGCTCAAATTTGTGAGGTTGAGAATGGAGTGCTGCATGTTTGACATGTGTTTTGCAAATTGTGCCTCATGAGAAAAGCTGCTAGAAGTTTTATTGTAAAAAGAGAATGATAGGAACATTGGTTTTATGCTTGAAAATGTTGCATTATTTCATGAATAGGCTTGTTCTTGGGTTTTAAAAAGCTAGCATTTGACTTTGCAAACCAACGTTTTCTGGGAAATCCTACATGTAGATTCTTTGTTCTTGACTAAGTTCATGCTTGAGGGCAAGCATGGTCTAACTGTGGGAGAATTTGATAAGTCCAAAATAAGCATTGAATGCATAGTTATTTGCGCTTGATTTTAGAATTAGATGCTTCTTAATTGGTATTGTTTTATGTATTTTTGTATGTTTATGCTTGGAAAAAGGAGTTGGAAGCATTATATATGGATTCAAGGGACTTTTAGATGGGTTTAGAGCTAATAAAATTAATTCTGTCACCTTGGAAAATGCCATGCAAGGTCTACACGGGATTGACCAGTTTTGACCAGAGCTTGGGCATATTTTTGCGGCGCTTTTGGAAAAGAATTGTAATCAAAGACTTGCCATTTATTCTAGAAGGAAGAAGATTGATATGTAAGACTTTTATTCTATTAAGACTTGTGTTTAAGTATATTTTCCTTTTCTTTTGAGATTAGGCATTAAAGAGTTTCTTATCTAAAGGGACTCTTAGTCTAGATATTTTCTATATATTCTCTAAAAAAACCTACGTAAGAATCGTCTAGTCTTTTATTCAGAAAATATTTTTTAGTAGATGTTTTCTCTCTTTAGGTGTCTACTCCATGTCCATGGAGTTCTAAACTTCTTTCTAGCCAAGGGTTAATTTGGATTTTAGTTCTACTAAATTCCATATGATGTAACAGATTTTATCCTTTTACTCTTATTTTGGTATTTGTGTGTAAACTGCTTTAAGAATTAATATTGTCTTGTAATTATTTAAGTTGCCATTGATTATTCAATTGCTTAATAATAGATAGCCAAATAGATTAATTTAATTAATCTAAAAATAGTAGTAACTAGCTCTCCTATATAAACACATAATCTAAGTGAGTGATTGCCATGAGATAATTGACTTTTAAAATCAGGTCTTTCTGGAGCCTAGTGCTGCCATTGGATAGATGTTGGCTAAATACTAGCTATTGATTTTGATGATGAAAAATTGGTATGCATTATTGAACTATATTATTCTCTTACTAAAAAGCATCTTGTGAAGTATCAAAATATGAATTGAATGGATAAATGCTTGGGAGATAGAAGAAGATGAGCAATGAGCATTATTTGTCAAAGATTGAAGAAGAAGATGATGAGAAGGCATAAGGAGGAGTATAGGCATCATAAGGGGTACTGGATGTTTTGCCCTTCTTGTGAAATGTCTTAGTATTGCAAGTATTAGCTCAAACTTGTATTTCTCATGACTTAAACAAATTAGATCTCATGAATATTATATTTCATAAAAGCAAAATGAATTTGGATGCATACTTAGTGTAAACATATTTTTTGAAATGTTTTTAAGTCTTAAAAAGTGTTTGAAAAATGTCTTGAGCTAATTTGGAGTCATGAAAAGTTGACAAATTTGAGTATAAAAGCTTTCAGGCGAGTTCGGCTTAACTTCTTGTCTCTGGAGTGGCCGGACCCCCTAGCCGATCGACCGGCTGAGCGAAACGCTAGAATAAATGCACTAGCCGTTTATTATCGTTTTGGTCATTTCTTCTTATTTTTCTTCCACCTACCAAACCCTAGCATTCAAATCTCTTTAAATACATCTTCAAAACTCAATTAAACAATTAATAAAGCTTGCAAAACCTACATCATCTTTCAATTGTTGAGATCTTGAGCTAACTCTTGCATTATCTTTGAGCTTTCAAGGGCTTTTTTCTTGCTATATCATCTTGTCTCACCTATTCTTTATCAATTTTACTCTTCTTGATTATATGTAAACTTTGTGAGCTTAGAAATCTTGAGAGAGAGACATCCATAAAAGCTTGTAAAAGTGTGAGGAAATCCTAAAGAGTAGAGCTCTTGGATTCTTTGAAGATTGGCTTCAAAGAGTTATAGAACTTGGTTCTTGCTTCACCAAGATTTGAAGAAGCAATTTTTAGTGAAGATTGTTGAAATCCTAAGGGGAGCATCCTTGGGCGGTGGACGTAGGCTTGGCTAAGCCATGTACAAATCATTTGTCTTCCTACTCTCTACTCATTATTTATTTCATCTACTTATATTCATTATCTTGTGTTTAATATTTTGCTTGAAAGAAAGTTGTTAATTTTCTAGGAAGTTTTAAATACAAAAATTATTGAATATCTTAATTGAACCCCCTCTTAAGATATTTATACCCACAATAGACCCTACAGGTATCTTCAAAGATTAGACTGTCTAATAGGAAAGACGATAGTAGAGAAAAATTGTAGGTGATTTAAACCATTATCAATATTAAAAGGAAAGATTAGGTTGTTAGACCGTGCCAACAACCATAACTGATTTATCAAAATAAATAAAAGTTGTCATTGTATCTAGGATCAGGATTGAAGACCACAATTAGGATTATACCTAAGGCTGGGCTTTAATTCTGTTGGTCTCCCTTTTTATATTGATTTTCCAGCTTTAATTTGAACTTAGATTTGCAAAAATAGCTTTTGTTTCATTGTCAGTTTACTTTTATAATTTTTGCCCAGTTTGCATGCCCACGCTCAATGGTCCAGTGTGTTGGACAAATTTGTTGTAAATTAACTCATCCAATCTCGGAGGAATTGACCCTAACTAACCGCATGCAAAATTAAATTTGCGAAGTAAGAGTTAAGAATTTATTTTTGGTAGATTCGAGACCCATCAAATGTTTTTCCTCTATAGCATTTAGTAAGTCACTGGAAAAAGACCATCTTTACAATGCCAAATTGACGTGAGGAATCTACCATTTTTGGCAATTTTCATTTTTGATGTATTATCACATGAAAACTAATGATATATACACGTACAACCTGGTGGTGATCGTCTGCCAAAATGATTTCTTCGACGGAAATGGAACGTAAACATGTGTTTATGCAAATTACACTCTTGAATACAAATGTATTGCAAAAGTTTGAGAAGAGTAGATTGTTTTTCTGCTTAAGATCTAATATATGACTCAACCTACGTAGTGACACATTATGGATTATTTGCTTGGAATTGTCGTATATATAATTAGAGCTTGCACTATTAATTATAATGTGTTAGAGTTATTATCTCATAAAAAAATTTAAACCTATAAAGAGGATATTGTATATTTGCTTGCACTAATGATCACAACGTATTTAAATTAGTATTTGATCTAAAAGTATAACCTTGTAAATTAACCTAACGTATCATGCATGCAGGGGCTCTAACAGTTATATTTTTTTACGTCTACTTGGGTCGCAGCGAATATGCATACGTTTACGGGAATCTGTCTTAATTCTGGCCTACCGTAAAAGATTAGGCCCCCAGAGAAGCAACCACTACCTCGAGTGTTTTCCAGATGGTCATAAGCTGCAATATGCAAGTTCCTATAGCAATTGATTAATTCATTATTTGACTTTCTCTGTTTATTCTTCATATATATATATATATATTTTTTTTTTCTTTTTGATCAGATCATGCTATCCATGTTTCTTAAAGAAGGTAATATTAGCGTGTTGACTTCTATGATGTTGTCGGTTGTATATATTCTTTTTGTTTTATATTTAATATGATTTAAATAATTATGCATGGGAAGTGTTTATTAGTGTTCCTATTTTTTTGGTTCCATCAAAACCAAACTTCTTAAGTAATTCTTTAGGACTCGATTGAATTGGTTTTTTTTAAAAGTACTTTTTTTAACAACTTTTGAAAAATAATTTTTTTAAAAAAATTAAAAATTCTAACTTCTAAAAAAAACTGTATTTGAACTTTTTTCAAAATTTTAATTTTTTTAAAAACTAAATCAAATAATTATTACAAATTTAATGTAATTTTTTTTAAAAAAATATTTTTTCTTAAAAAAAAACCAATCCAAACAAACCCTTAGTATCCTTGACTTGATTGATGAAAATTCTTTCCTTTTATTGTTTGGTTTGAAATCCAAAAAAGAAATTGAACTCTCCAGTCATACTCATTTCAAATTCATTACATATACTTTTCTAAAAACTTTCATAAAAAAATTCATTAGTAACACCAAATATTATATCAACATATATTTGTACACATTGCCCTCTTCTTATCCTTAAGGCATTAGAGCTACAGTTCAAAAAAAAAAAAGAAGAGCTATTAGAGCCGCAGTAACAGCAGAATATCATCAACTGGAAGAGTTAAATACATACATTCATACACATATACACACGGACTCGCACTCAACCGAGCGTGTGAGAAGGATGAAGAAAGGCCGCTTTGGCACTAGAAAACGAAATACAGGCTTTGCACAGAGAGGGAACCACCCTTTCAGCAAAGCATAATCCCTCCATCATTATTCAGCTAAAATTACAAGCAATTCGCACCGACCTCTACGGAAGGAAATTATTACGGACTGGAAATCCATGGAATCAAAATCATTCAATCTACGGGAGGGAGTAGTAAACAAGGTGGAGGCTCAAATCTGCATGTTTATTAAGATGAGGTGTCCAAACTCGCCGTCACTGAAAGCCTGAATACCACGTGAGGTGCATAGCCAAGAGAGATTGGATGAACTCATCCAAGGAGCATAGCCTACATAGATTAGAACTACTCAAAAAGGCCGGCAGGTGAATGAGAAGTATCATCACATCCAACATGCTTATAAGGTGTTCTTTACCAGAAACATAAGCTCCAAACACCTAAGATTTATTATGATAAAGCAAGAGAATATGACACCGCCATGGCTGCAAAACATGCCAGCTGCTTGTGACGTGAATAAAGGCAGCACCATCACAGCACCCAGATTCCACGGCAACACAACATGCAGTCTCCTACCAACTTACTTTTGGTTTCAGAGGAAGATGGGTTTTTTGCTGAAAGAAAAAGGAAGAGATCATAGACTTTTGCAGAGAGGGGGCGACTACACTTCACATGACTGCCATCTCTCTGACAGCTGCTTCATTCTTTGAGCTTGGCTAGTTCTTTCACCTAAAGGAAGCTTCACCTTGGTATAGCAAGTGAAGTTCTACTGCACGCACTGTTTTGCAAGGTAAACATCAACTGAAACCTGGTCCAGGAGAACATACAGGCTGAAAAGATTTTAAATGTTTAGCTGGAATATCTACTTAATGCCCAAGCAGTATCCTGCAAATTTCTTACAAAGTCTAAGGGCAGGATCAAGCTTGAAAGGAATGGATGGGCATAGGCTTAATAGTGAACGCAGACCCCCCTGCAACTAGATATGAGATCAATGACTTAAAGACAGATGTTGAGAGAAGCTGTTAGACCTCTTTATTGCGCTGCGAAGAGAGATCGAAGACAAAGATTTTCTAACGCAGTGCGGGCACTGGATGGGATAAAGGAACAAGCCACCGGAGGGGCATACCTCAAGGAGCACCAATCTCCCCCGGCAAAGATCTATCTGCCTTATTACCAAATCATTTCCCTTTTTTCACCCACTGCAAATATCGACATAATTCACACAATTACAAATGGTAATGCGAGAAGATGAGATCAGATTTTTTGTTTTACTATCAAGCAAGAGTCTGAACGCCATGACTGCAACACCTCTTGCTAGTGAGAGTTTAAAACTCGATATAATAGTCATCAGGCATGCCCTGCCAAGTTATGGGTCAGATCTCAATGCATAATTACATAAGCACATGAATATCATCATATCCTCAATCCTTATTCCTCTCTCTTCCGTTTCCTTTTCGGTATTACAGGCTTACAGCAGCTATAGCATTGCCAAGCAGCATGGAAGAGCAATGGAAGAATATATAAAGAATGCACAGATTTCTGCATTCAGACAAGAATGTCTAACCACCATGGCTGCAATCACATTTTCCCTTCCAAGTTATGGGTCAGATCTGAATGCCAAGTAGCTCATGTAGATTTGACAAAAATGATCATCGTAGCCACAGCTTCATCAATTGATCCTCAAGTAGCTGGGAATTACACACCCCAAAAAAAAAAAACACACTCAAGGGACTCGATATGTTTTACCCAGAGGTAAACCAAGAAGGTTGAGGCTCGGTACTAGAAAAATTCAGTAAGAATCCATGACCTGCAAGGCTGCAAAACACCACCGGGAGATACAGGCCTGATCTCATTGCCTAAATTAGATTGCAGAAATAATTTCACGAACTGAGAAGCAAACAGTGAAATATTAACAGGTGACATGCGATACAACTGAATTGAGTATCAATAGGTGAAAAAGAATTGGAACCATGCAGAGGAGACAACTAAGAAAGGCTCACATATATTTAAAAATCAGGAAAGAGAAGGTAAACATCACCATGGCTGCAAAATCACCAGTAGCATGTGGAAGAGGAGAAGACGTGAACTATCCCAAATTGTGAATGTAAACATTGCCATGGCTGCGAAATAACCAGTAGCATGTGGAAGAGGAGATGTGAACTATCCCAATACTCTTTGGTTTGCCCCACGAAGATACGTTTGACTTAAGACACGATGCCTAGCCTTGCTTGACCAGAGAAAAACATAACTACCTTTTCTTTTACTTTTTTGGTGATTGGTGAAAATATCAAGCTGCCACGAAAAAGCAGCATCAATTATAAGTAAGGAAATGCCAAAAACTAAGTTGTATGCACGAGGAGTGTAGAGCAATTCAAAACGCACCAAATCCTAAATATCAAATGCTAAAACTCCAAAGCTTGCAGGTTCAATTCCTAAAAAACAAGCGCTGTTGGCTTTCTCGTGCAGGATGAGAATCAAGGATTAGCAAACAGGGCCAATAAAATATTTCTGATGTCGCTTTGCAGAAAAATAACTTGATAACAGAGATATTTGTCAGAAAAATAAAATATTTTCTGCATTTAGTTATCACACTGAAGAAGAGAAAAACAGAGAGGAAGCAAAGATGAGCCCTTGAGCTGTAAAGTACATTTTTCAGAGGAACTTTTAAGGCAGAATAAAGGGACATGTGTATTACTCTGTGTATAAACTAAGGCAACGAGGACATGTGTATTACTTTTCCCACCCTTTCTAAAGAGTCATATCACTCTGCTGACTCATTCTTGAGTTGAAATTATAATAGAACATCTTTCATAAAACTTTATGTAGTATCAAATCTCAGTTAGCTAAATGAGTATTGGCCACACTAAAACTCAAGGGGCCATAATGCGGCTCATATCTACAATAAATCAGGCAAGAATCCGTGACCTGCGATGGCTACCAAACAACCAGGTTTCCCTGCCAAGGTACAAGTCAGTTGCATTACCCGATTCAATTTGCTTGCAGAAATATCATCACAGCCTCTACATTGTTGCTATCAAATTTCTTTTCCCTCTTCTTCAGGGTCTGGTTTTAGGATTCATGGAACAACTAAACCAGCAACACCAAACAATACAAGCATATAAATGCATGTATACACATACCCAATAAAATTATGTCTTTAAGGGTATCATTTAGAAGCATTGTTGTTGGTTCAGATGGAAGATGAAATCATAGGCATCACAGAGGGGCAACCACCCTTCAAAGAAATCCCATCTCTCTGCTTGCCTCATTACTGAGTGCATCTTTTCAAGCCAAGGGGTAGTTTGCATTCATGAGGGAAAGCAAACTGAAAGGAAGGTGAAGGAAAGTAATAACATCAAATGAGAGCATAATTCCAAAAACTGCATTTTTTTGTATAATGTTCGGAAAATGTACTTTCTTGACAAGCTCAAATTTTTAACTTCTCAAAAAAGCTCAAGCTTTTTAAGAATCAACTTTTATCGAAAGCCAATAAATAGTTTGGAATACAATACTTTGCATACATTAACAATAACAAGAGAAATGGATGCTCAACAATAAAATCTTTATGGTGGTATTTATGCCTTATTTATCAATGCCACAGATCATCATGCTATGACTTCTTTTTCCCTCCAAAACAATTTTGAACTCATTCCTTCCATCAATGTAAAATTATATCTTAATCTATTTATCTAAATATGCTCACAAAATGATGGAAATCTATTCATTTACGTTATTCATGATTTTTATTTCTAAAATTATTTGAGTCTAGAAGAAATATAAAAACTATGATTAGAATTGAAAACTTGATAAAAATTAAATTTAACAAAATATATCTATAAATCATCCTCGCATGAACCGTAAAACTCACCATAGAAAACATACTCATTTGTCCATGCGTTGCACGAGTATTATACTAGTTGGAACAATAAGGGCTGCCGTTGCATGAATATCAGGTAGTCCACAGCAGATCCACTAATAAGGCTCAGATCTATTTACAGACCAGGCAAGAGAACGTGAAATTGCCATGGCTGCAGGAGCACCTGTAGCAAGTGGGAGAAACAGGACAGACTTTCCGTCTGGGTTGCCCCACCAAGATACAGATCACATTAGCCTCCATGCCTGATTTATTTAGTCAAAGAAAAACATCATTACTGCCTTCCCACAAAAAAATATACACATACACATACACTTGCACAAGCAAAATGGGATGTACTGAAAGTGCATGAGGTTGTTGTCATAATTACAGAGAACCAAAGTCAACAGAAACAGAAAGAAGAGCTGTTTTCAGTTCATCTTAAATAATTAAGAAACAAAATCATGGGCCAAAATGAGAGAAGGACAACCACCCTTTGAGAAATCCCAAACTCTCTGATGCCTCATTCTTTGAGCAGCTTTTGCATATCTAAGCAGCTGTCTAACTTTAACTTTTAAGCATTTTATAATAAGCTTATTCCAGACACAGCAATTGTCACAATCACTCGCAATTCTTTTAGCAAAAAAAGAGCTATAAGCTCTCAATAGGAGGCTCAGATCTGTTTACAGAATAAGCCAGAAAAGAGAATGCAAGCACCAGCCGTGGCTGCAAACTTACCAGTTTAATGTGGGAGAAACAAACCATCCATGTGGAGTTTGCCCCACATACCAGCTGGCTGCCCCGCCAAGATATGGGTCACTTTTTTCTTTATGCTCACTTCATTTGCTCACAGACAACAGAAAAACAAAATAAAAAGAATCATCACAGCCCCATCATTTTTCTCTTTTCTGTTTTCATTCTCTGGCACAAGGAAGCCACAGCACGGGGGGGTAGGTGCAATTTTACCCAAATAAAAACAGATACATAAACACACCCAGCTTGGATTGCACAAGGGAAAGGAAAGGAACAAAATTGAAGGGGGAAACTGGCATTTACCAAACATCAATGGGTGATAGTTAAACTTCTCAGAAAGAAGGGACGTTTCTAAACAAATATTTTCCTGCAAACAAAGAGACTTGTGCTCCGTTTGGCATATCCCAGAAATTTTAGCTGTCAAGAGTCACTGTTGAGTGTTGAGCAGTAGACTTTTTCAGCAATAGAACTATGGTACTTTGCAGCTTTTTCAGCAACACAGAGCTATAAGTTATTGACGAGATGAGGCTCTTATCTGCTTATGAAATAAAGCAAAGAGAATGGGTAAGCACCCGCCATGGCTGCAAAACTCACAGTTGCATGTGGAAGAAACAAACCCATATCAAGTCCAATCCACATACTAACTGGGCTGCCTGGCCAAGATACGGGTCACTTTTTTTTTTTTTCTCAATGTTTCTGTCATTTGCTCAGAGACATCAGAAAAACAAAATAAACAAGGAGAATCATCACAGCCTCATTATTTTTTCTTTTCTTTCTTTCTTTTTTCCTTTCCCCTGCCTAAGTCAGACTCCACCATTACCCCATATTTCTCAATAGTGTAAAATGGGTAAAAAGAACAAAGACCAGAGGATATCCAGAGTTCCACAGAGATTTGTTTTTTTAAGCTAAAGGCCGATTATAACATCCAATTACAACATCATATAGTAGTAATTAATCCCTAGACTACTCACACTAAAATTTGGACTACTCATAGGACTTGACCACTAGGACTTTGGTACAGAGATATTTTTTCCCTACAAATATTTTCCCAAGTTATTTTACTGCAAACAAGAATGCGCCTAAAAGCTATGTCATACAGACTCTTACTTGCAAAAAATAATTACTTTTTCAACGGATCAGAGCTATAAGCTCTAAGCAAAATGACTCTCAGATCTGCTTATGAGATAAGGCAAAGAGAATTTGAAGGGGCGCAATGGCTGCGGATCTCACCAGTTGCATGTGAGAGAAACAAATCCGTATGAAGACCGACCCACATACCATCTGGGCTTCTCCCAGCCATGGAGCGGGCCGCTTCTTCCCTTGATGCTCACTTCATTTGCTCAAAGACAACAGAAAATACAAAATAAACAAGAAGGATCATCACAGCCTCATTATATTTCCCTTTTCTTTCTTTCTTTCTTTCTTGCAGGGGCCAAATCACAATTTAACCAAACAAAAACAGACACTCATGACTATACATTTACAAGGTTCGGATTTGAGAGAGCAATCAAAAAGATGGAAATTAAAAGGGGAAAATGGTGTTCATCCAAACTTCAGATGATAATAGTCAAACTTCTCAGAGGGGAGAGACTGTCTTTAGTATGGAAACAGATCGCCGTGCCGAAAAATAGACTCAACCACTTGAGCCACTCTCTAATTCCAAACACACCTGTAATTTTTTAACAAGAGATCTTGGGACCTCAGGCACGATAAAGAGAGCTTATAGGATATAACCAAAATGAGGCTCAGATCTGTTTACAAGACAAGGCAAAGGGAATGAAGAACCGCCATGGCTGCAAAACTCACCAGTTGCATGTGGGAGAAGAACTCAAACTGAGTCCGACCCACTTGCCATCTGGGCTGCCCCGCCAAGATACTGGTCATTTTTTCCTCAATGCCAGCTTCACCAGCTCAGAGACGAGAAGAAAAGACAAGAAGAATCGTCACAGCCTCATATACATAGAAAGAACAAGTATGTTTGGATTGCTTAAGAGGGTGTTTGGATTGGCTTAAGAAATAGAAATGGAAACGAAACGAAACGAAACGAAGCGACAAACACGGGGTAAATGCAATTTACAGAAGATCGAAAGGTTCCCTGGGTTCGATCTCCTCAGAAACAAGGGTGGTTGTTGTTGAAGTTAAAGGGAGGAAATCATAGGCACTAGCAGAGAGGGGCAACCACCCTTGAGAAATTCCCAGTCTCTCTCTGCTGCCTCATTCTTTTCTCTGAGCCAGTGTTGCTCCATGATTGCTCTGCTCGGAGTATAAATTTATAGAGTGCGCACATGAATAGTTGTTGTCACAGCTTTTTATGGTTTTTTATTTTTATTTTGTGTTATGAGAAAATATTTTTTTAATATGATATTACACTACTATATAAAATTTAATATTACACTATTAATATTACATTAATATGATATAAAAAATATTATTTTTAGTCATTCAATTGTTAAATTTTATCATTTTTAATTTTTTACGACTTGTTTGGATTTACAATAATTATTTGGCTTAACTTTCAAAAAAATTAAAATTCTTTAAAAAAAAAAAGTTCAAATACAATTGTTTTCAAAAGCTAAAACTTTTAGGTTTTTTAAAAAATATTATTTTCAAAAATTGTTAAAAAAATACTTCCAGAAAAACCAATCTAAACGAATGTGAGAATGATGAAAACAATAAATTTTTATATTCATAGGCTCCTTTTTGCTTGGTCGAGACTTTCTACACACCTGTATCTACTACTACTTATATTAAAACTGTTGTCAGTTCTTCCTCCTTTCACCATTTGCTTATTTTGGCATTTTCATTCATCCACGTCAAGTTTAACATTTTTGTTTACTTTTTTTAATGATCAATTGATGAGATGATGCTATCATTTCATTGCTTTTTACCACATCCCATACACACTAAATAAACAATGTATCTTTTTGCATGTGTGTACACGTGTCATTAATTTGCTTCTTTAAAGATGTGTATCAATGGCTGATATTAATTTATCTTATCTTCTAACACCTGTCATAGTATAGCGTACCTATGCTAACCCTGGGCACCCTCGCGTGTGCTCAATATCTTATGTTGTATATGGAAATTGTGGCAAATTTTTTTATTATTTTTTATATTTGTATATTGGTTTTTAAATGTATATAAAGATTATTCTATCTAATAATATTCTCAATTCCCAAATTATTACATGAACCCTAATCTGATTGGGGCTTTTGATTTACTCTCCTTTAATGGCAAATTTTCTAATCTTAGCCTTCATCCGCATGGCAACACTAGGTTGTGCTTGATTTTGAGTCCTGTCAGGTAATGGTGTTAGGTGTTTGTGTCTCTCCTATGCATTATGGTATTGCCCTATACAAGTCACATTTATTATATTTTCATCACATGCAGTTCACAGATTTTCTATTTCTAGATTTTTACTTTGGCCATTTGCAATACCCTAGGTATGAAACAAATCATTTTTATGCATTAATATGGTGTTAGGTGTTATTTGTTATGTGTTATTGTTATTTGAAAAATCACTTTTCTTGTATTAAATGCATTAATATGCGGTTTCAATTTGCCATATACATTATAATTTTTATTTTGGTTTTGTTAATTATGTTTATCACATGTGATTAAAATTGAATCCATAAACTCATGTAATTGCTTCAGCCTGTTCCTATTTGTAATTTCTTCACTCTTAACACTAAATTTATTAATTCATGAACAATTACTTGTAATAACTCAAAAGATGTTACTTTAAAGTTTCTTATGTATGCTTTATAGATATCATTTGTTGATATTGAAGTGGTTTTTTTAAAATGTAGTCATTGGATTCACTTATGCTTAAAATTGAATCCATAAACACATGTAATTACTTCAGCTTGTTCCTATTTGTGATAACTTGAAATATGTTACTTTAAAGGTTTCTTATATATGCTTTGTAGAAATCTTTCAGTGATATTATCGTAGGTAACATGTAGTAATTGAGTTAAATTTATTACACAAGTGAAAAATTTTTACCTAGCCTTATTATTGTTTGTAATTTATCATCCATGAACATTGTATTATTGTTTTATAAACTAATAATATAGTTTGCATTCTATTATTCAATTAATTTAACAAAGGTTGAATGGATAGGTGAATCGAGTCCCTCGCCAACCTGATTGAACAATCAAAAGAGTGTCATGTCATTGTTTGCACTATACATGTGTAGGATGTTAAGCATCTTAACATACCAACTCAAGTTGTCAGTATTGGTCATGGGACTACCAATTCACACAAATTGACACAATTGTCTTCAAATACCTAAAAGTCTTCAAAGAGTAGATTTTCCAACCCTGTGCTACACACGACTATAGCTGAACTTAAGCAAGTTCAAAAGGTTTGTGTCATCATTTTCCATTAATTTATTTCTAATATCCTATGTTATACCATGGTTGTATATTAGAGCAACAATGTTATATTATAACATGTTTGTACTTCATATGTCATGAAAGATGTGTTGTTGTATTAGCTGAGATTTAGACATTGATACGTGATGATGATTAGGTGTATATTAGATGCTTTCAATGTAACAAAAAAGTTACTACTGAACAGGGAAAGTTTTGGTGTAGTAAATGTGAAGAATATGCTCACATGGTGGCTCCCAGGTGGTAAATTGCATCAGATATATGTATATATTATAAATGAATATTTACTGTGATATTTTTAGTTATATTGACCTTTAATTTGGTACTAGGTATAAAGCACACATTGTTGTGGTTGACTCTCTGACACTGTTTCTTTTTAATGTTTGACGATGAAATTGTTCACATTGTGAACAAACAGGATGCAAATTTGATCCTAGAAATGCATGCGGTGCTGCCTAATAAAATCCTTTATATATTACTTTTATATGGTACATTTTATATTATGATCAAAATAACTTTATATGTTATAATTAGGCTGGTAATAATGGCAATTTCCCAGTCAACTTGATGACTTGGTGAATAAACATCTACTATTTCAAGTGAAGGTTTCTAATGTTAACAACGAATGGCTTAGGAATAATTTGGCAACTATTTTTACTGTAGTCAATGTATCTAATGATATGGATCTCATTAATTCTTTCATGTGCTATCATGGCCTTGATATGGTAGTTCAGTTTATATAATGTGGTTGCTTATTTTATTTGCTATATTTTTTATTTCTATAATAAATGGTTATGCAAAACAATACAATATCAGGGTTAGACAAGTAACATTGATCTGTCTTATGATGCTAAGTCGAAAAGAAACATGCAATCTTTTAGAGGTTGTAATGCATTTGTTATTTATATATTAATATGTTGTATATAAGTATTAAATTTGAATATATACCAATACCTCTTGCAGTGTTAATATTTGTTGGGTAGGAAAGCTTTTCGGGGTCTATTGATGGTAAGTCCACCGTTTACATGTCTTCTTGGCTTATACAATGCAAGCGCAAACTATTTGAACTTGACCCCACATTGATGGAGTTGGCGTCGACGCAATCATCATCAAGCAACCTAGGCATATCCATTAAGACTAAAGAAATGTCGTCTATTGGTCCATGTGAATACCATGATTGACTGATTATTGTGCTCAACTATTTAGTACAAGTGACAAAATATGTATTACCTTTTTTGATTACCTATGTATTTTGGTTGTCAAAACTATTATCAATCTGTATTGCTTCTATGTTTTTGTTAATCAGACCATCACATATATGTATGGTCTCATTTTGCTTGGTCCAGACTTTCTACGCATCTATATCTACTTCTACTACTACTTATACAAAAACTGTTGCTAGTTCTTCCTCTTTTCACCAATTGCTTATTCTGGCATTTTTGTTCACCCACATCAAGTTTAACATTTTTCATTTACTTTTTATTAATGATCAATGGCTGAAATGATGCTATTATTTTACTACTTTTCCCACATCCCATTCACACCAAATAAACAATGTCCCTTTTTGTATATGTATACACATGTCATTCCTTTGCTTCTTTAAAGATGTGTATCAACAGTGTCGTAGTATAGCGTACTTGTGCCAACCCCATGCACCCCCGCGTGTGCTCAATATCTTATGCAGTATATAGGTGTTTCCCTTGGAAATTGTGGCAGTTTTTGTATTTGTATATGGGTTTATAAACGCATGCTTTGTATAAAGCTTATTTTATCTAATAATATTCTCAATTCCCAAATTATTACATGAACCCTAATCTAATTAGGGCTTTTGATTTAAGACAATTTTTTTTATCTTAGCCTACATCCACATGGCAACGCTAGGTTGTGCTTGATTCTGAGTTATGTCGGAAAATGGTGTTAAGTGTTTGTGTCTCTCCTTTGCATTATGGTATCACCCATCCTTTACCATACACACAAGTCATATTTATTGTTTTGTTCACATGGATAAGTGTTTCACAGATTTTCTATTTCTGGGCTTATACGTTGGCGATTTGCAATACCTTAGGTATAAAACAATCTTGCCTTTTTATTTTTTATTTGTTATTTGCTATTGTTATTTGAAAAATCATTTTTCTTATATTAAATGCATTAATATGCATTTTCAATTTGCCGTATATATGATAAATCTTATGTTGGTTTTGTTAATTATGTTTATCACATATGATTAAAATTGAATCCATAAACACATGTAATTGCTTCGGCCTGTTCCTATTTGTGATAACTTGAAATGTGTTACTTTAAAGTTTCTTATGTATGCTTTCTAGATATCTTTCGTTGATATTAAGGTAGGTAATATGCAGTACTTGGGTTGAATTTATTACACAAGTGAAAAATTTTTACCTAGCGTTATTATTATTTGTAATTTATCATCCATGAACATTGTATTATTGTTTGATAAATTGATAATATAGTTTGCATTCTATTATTTAGTTAATTTAACAAAGGCTTAATGGATAGATGAATTGAGTCCCTCGGCAACCTAATTGAGCAATCAAAAGGGTGTCATGTCATTGTTCGTGATGCACATGTATGGGATGTTAAGCATCCTGACATACTAACTCGAGTTGGCAGTATTGGTGCGGTTTTGATAGATGAAATGGTTCCATCATTGACCATATTTTACTATTTTATGCAATTTATATTGGTTATCAGTTCTAATTTATTTGATTTTATTGGTGTTGTAATTACAGCATGTGCTCAATTGAGGACTTTATAATTGACGATAGAGGTGATGGTCAATTTGTACCTCACAATCACCGAATCTAGTTTGAAGGTGTTACGATTGTGCGGGACAAGAGATTTTGGATACCAACATGGCCGAATATGATTACAACTTTGTGCGCTTCGGCTCAATCAATAGGGTGTTGTTGATACAACTTTATGCTTTGGTTGGTATTTTGTTGATTGTACTTATTATAAATGTCTATATTGTATAATATTTATATATCATTTAATTTCATTCTTTGTGCTATTTGTGGTAGATGTGATGGCTGAGGTTGTTTCGGTTGGCACTATCCAAAACACAACAGTGAGATCACATCCCCGTCACTTCATTGAATTAGTTCTACAGGATGCTGAATATGTGGTTTCGTATTCTAATGTGATAAAATGTGATATTATTCTTATTTTTCTTAATGAGTATTTAATAGTTGTTATCTCATTATCAGATATGCTTATTGTTATGAGTATTTAATAGTTGCTATTAAGTGTTACAATATTGTTCAGATTGAGGGCACTCTGGGGATTTTGCTGATCAGATGGTGTCATTTGTTGTATCCAATCCTTCTATGCTTGTTATCATCTTTATCATGATGGCTAAGCTTAAGTCATTTCGAGGTTAAATTAATTTTTTTATTTAAATATTGATTGATACTTTTTTATATATTTTGTTTACTGGGAAACTAAATGCACATTTTGCATTATGTGCGGAATAGGAAATCCTCAGGTAAGTGATGCATTTCATGCATGGAAGTTGCTGCTTAATTCTCAGAAGTCACATGCTCTTGCATTTTGTGTCAAGTACTGCTTAATTCTTAGTTGTTGGAGTTATTCCAACATTCCCAGTCATGGTAATTCTAGTTGGGGTGTTCCCAGCATTCACAGTAACATTTGGGGTAGCAATAGAGACCCCAGTCACACTCGTTCCAGCAGTCTAAGTTTGGGTGTTGTCCACAAATTGGACTTTATCGTTATTCCCAATTTGAGTTTGATCATTATGTCCAGACATGACTGAAAGCTTCGATTATAAGATTTTTTCTGCACTCAACCAACCAAAAGTTAGTAAGTTAGTCTAATATAAACGTGTAAACAACAGAAAATAAAATTCTAATTTTTGTTCAAGACAGATTTGAAAACTGTAAGTAATAGATACCACAGTTTATTAAACCTGTAGAAATTTAGAATAATTAAATCTTTTAAGACTGTTAGCTTTTAATAATAAAATAGAACAGAAAATAAATCACAAAATATTTAGAGACTAGACTTGAAATAACAAATAAGCAAGAGTAAAGAAAAATAGTCGAGGCTCGAGAAACTCGATTTCCTTAAAAGATTTACGCCCCTCCCACGATGCTAAAGGTTATGACGTATCCTTCCCAGGATACAATGACTATACCTCTTGACTGTGATAGCACACTGAAGCAAGAGCCTGTGAACGAGAAGTGTAGGACTCTCTCTGTATAATGAAATTAAGAATTACAGAATGCTATAAAAAATATGCAGTGTACTAACACGAGAATACTTGGTCCTTAGCTTCTTCTGGACTCGGCTATATATAGAGGAGCAACCAGACAAAATGCAATTAAGGGAGTAACAAACTTGCCCTTCAACAGTCAAAAACATTAGTCCAACAGTAAAAAGACGCCCAGGAAAAAAGCTCACCTGACCAGGTAATAAGCAAACGTATTGGAGTTTAAATCCCGAGCTTTAATGTATCAGTTACGTCCTCTTCAAAATCTTCAGATGTTTGAGAATTTTTCCCAAAAAAAAAACCAATCCGAAGCGAAAACCATGTCCTCTTCAAAATCTTCAGAGAACAAGCAAACATGCTGGAGTTTGGATCCTAAGCTTTAATGTATCAGTTACGTCCTCTTCAAAATCTTTAGATGTTCGATAATTTTTCCCAAAAAAGAACAATCCAGAGCGAAAACCACGTCTTCTTCAAAATCTTCAGAGAACAATCTGGAGTGAAAAACTGGGCCACACCCGCGACGCGCCATGCCGTGCCGCATCCTCGGACCCGAACCGGCAGGCCGTGCCATGCGGGCGCGCAAGTGCGCAGTGGGTTAAAATGCCCACCATGTATTGTCTTCCCTTCATATGTCTTGTTGGCATACCTCATAAAGGAATCTATATATAAAGTGAGCAAAAGTTTATTGGTTTTCCTATGTGGGAAACAAACCCACACACAACCAAATCAAACAACCAAACTAGTAACACACTCAACTTTGGTTGCTAATTTCTCATTCACCTTTAATCCATTTCTAACATGTAAATATATCATGTTAACCCACTTGAAATAAGGAATGTAACAGTACCAACTGCTGACCCTTTTGACGTGCAGGACCCAACTCAAAAATTGAGTCAATATTGCTTTGACCTTATATTAAAACACTCCAAACTAACATTCTATATGATCTAAAAATGACTCTGAAAATGATAGAGCTAAAAACCAAGAAGTTGCTACGAGTGGTACAATAAATTTACCCTTTTTTGGACAATGTAGTACTTTAAAGCGTCCATTTCATGATATCACCAATATTGTGGATAAATCCCGAAAATCCAAGCATAAATCATTCGCATCCACAAGAACCAATCGGATTGCTCATGTTAATTCTCATCTATTTCATGGATGGTATAACCAAGAAAATGGTTCTACAGTTGATAAATTATTAGCACTAAGCTCTCTCATTTCATCTACCATTAAATTTGTTCTTAATAATTTTTGGATCAATGTCACGGAATACACTAAAATTCCAAAATATGGGTACAAGGTTGCTTTAGTGAATCACATGCTAATATTAGTGGCAACCTAAGTTCGAGCATTCAAGGTACTTTTTCTTGGTTTTAGAAATTATTATTTTAATATACTAATATTAAATACTTAATATTCCATCTTTAAAGATAAATGTACCCTAACATACATATTTTTACATGAACCTCTGAACAACTTATAGATGTCGGCTCATCAAGAAATATTCATTCATAGCCAACACTTGGTGGCCATTGCACAAGTGACCTCCTTTGCCATTTTGTTTACTTATTAGACACATTGATTCCATGATTTTAATTTCTATGAATGAACCCAAGAGGTTCTGTGGCTCTTTTTATAGATTTGAAAGAAGTTATAGTTAATTTTGATTTTACACAAACTTCACATTTTTTATGATTAGAAAAATCCACTCCATGGATTAGTTCCATTTTTACAAGTTTGTTTAATGAATCGAAATTTATATGTCCCAATCTTTCATACCATAAATTAGGAGATTCAAAGAAGTAAGTAAAAGGAACAATTTTATTTATCTCATTCTACCCAGAAGGCCCATTAGTTACATTTTCTCTTGGGATCTGGGCTCTAACACTTAGCTTAAACATCCCCTCATAGAGATAGCCCTTGCTCACAAAATTATATCCTTTCTTTATTACAACTTTATCGGCACTAAAAAGCATAGAAAGTCTGGCTTTACCTAATAGAGAGCCGGATGCCAAATTCTTTCTAATGTTAAGAACATGTAAAACATTTTTCAGAGTTAGCTTAACACCAGAGCAGGTCATCTTTAAAATGACATTTCCTGTACCTGCCACTTGTGACGTAGCAGAATTCCCTATGTACAAGACTTCCCCTCTAGAGTTAGCTATATAAGTAGTAAAAAGCCTCTTTTCAAAACAGACGTGTCTTTTTGCCCCTATGTCTATAAACCATTGTTTGGGGTTGCCTATCATGTTTATCTCAGACACCACCACTGAAATATTTAGATCAGACACGTTGCTCCCTAAGTCCTCCACGACATTTGCTAGGGCCTTTCTTTTGCACAACTTGCAGTCCCTTGCCTTGTCACTAGTTTTGTCACAGACATAACATATCCCATTGAACTGCTTCTTGTTTGCTTTGGGTTTCCCAGCAACTGTCTTCCCCTTTTGCACACTATTAGTTGATTGGTGAACTTCCTCCTTTTGTTGGGATTAGGACTATGTTCCACCATGTGGACCTTGGAGTTCATTCCACCATGCATACCCTATTTGCCAGTTGAACGGTTCTCTTCTTCAATTCTAAGCTGCAGGATTAAGTTTTTCATTGTCATCTCCTGTTGCTTGTGCTTCAGGTGATTTTTGAACTCACTCCATCCAGGGGGCAATTTATCTATTAAGGTAGCCACTTGGAATTGTTCAACCTATGGCATTCTTCAGCATAGAGCTCTTGGATGATTAGCTGGTATTCTTGCACTTGTGACATCATTAGTTTAGAATCTGTAATAGAGAATTCTAGAAATCTAGTTACTATAAATTTCTTCGTGCTTGCACTTTCTAACTTATATTTATCCTCTAAAGACATCCACACTTCCTTAGCTATTTTACATTTAACATGTACTTTATAAAAGGAAGTTTCTAAACAATTCAAAATGTAATTCTGGCAAAGGAAACCGCTGCACTTCCAAGCATCCACAGCCACCACCATCTGCATATCTGGGTTGTCCCCTAAGGACGGAGGATCTTGTTGCAAATATATGAACAGTCCCAAAGTTGTAAGATAAAACTCCATTTGAAGCTGCCACATCTTAAAATCTTTTCCAGAAAACTTTTCTGGCTTCTCGGTGTGTGGACATGGAGGTGAATAGCTGGTTGTCCCAAATACGGGCCTGCCTCGAAATGCATTTCTCGGACCTACAACATTTGTAACTCCCTCAAAGCCACTGCTTGTACCAGCAACGTTGTTAGCTTGACCAAATGAGCCAAAGGTGTAGGATCGATATTATTAAGTGTGGTGTATCCTAGTCCATATTTTCAAAAAATTTAACTAAGAAAACATGCTAGGAAAACAATATATTCACATAACACACACAAGAACATGCTTAAGAACATGTAGAACATAACTAGTATCTGCAATATATGTAAAGCTAACCTTTTGAAGTGTGGGGCCTTTGATGAAGCTATAATCATCACGAGCTTTGTTTTTAGTTACGAACAAGGCCACCAAAAATTTACTATAACGGTATCGCAATAGGCAACTTCGTAGTCTTCTTCCCTATGATTGAAAAGACTTATCTTGAGAGAATAGCCTCTTGTGTGGGAAGAAGCAAAGTAATATGCTCTTGAAAACTAGAGCAAAAATCACACAATAAGTGTGTACCATGTGTTGTAGTATTTTCTTACCAAAGAAGAAGAAATTAACTACGAAGTGGATTACATAAAAGGTGTAGGGTCTTGTCTATTTATAAAGAGAACCTTGGCACCCAAAGTTGCTAATCTTTCCATGTGGGAGAAAATTTCTATGTAGTAATTTCCTTTATGCAACTTGTCCATTTGTCTTTGAAGAGTTATGCAAGTTGTCCACTTGTGTTGGAAGAGTTATGCAAGTTTTCCACGTGTTTTTGTAGTCTTTTGCAAGTTATCCACTTGTCTTGGAAGACTTGGGCCAAGTCCACTATCCAAGCCCAACACATAGTTCATAATCCATGTGGAGGCCCAAGCTCAATAGGAAACCATCCTAGCCCATTTAAGTTATCTTGGACTCTAAAGAAAGCCCAAACCCAATTCCAAGCTTTGGCCCAATAAGGCTACTACCACAATATTGAATTTGCTCTTTCAAGATTACTTTCTCAAAGTCATTTCAACTAGGGAGGGGACCAAGAAGACACAATTAACCTTGGTTCAAAAAATAATTAAAAATGTCATTGCCCAATCTAGGTGACGTAATAATTAATTTTAACTCTAATCTATTCCACCATAAGATCAAAGTTACACTCCAAGAATAATTTCTATTACCGAAAAGCTTATCACAAAAGAATGTGAACTTTGTCTTTGACCTATTAAATAACCGACCATAATGCCCCTCTATGTATACCCACAGCTAAAACTGGTCCTTTGGCCTGTGTACTATCACCTCCTTAGCTGTATCTTTTTTCGTTGGGTTTCTTGTCCTATTGCCAACCATCCTTGGTTATGAAATCTCTTCAACTTTGGAGCGGCCCTCAAGCCATATGACCGATACACCTATAAAGGTAGTATCACTAGATCTAGATTCGGATGATAAATTTGGACAATCCCAAAGGGGGCACATAGATTCCATATTGCATATACATGTTTCAATTAATTAGAACTTAGCACTCAATGCACAAAGCTGTTGATCTTAATAAAGTAAGATCTCACCCACAGTGAATCAAAGTACCAAATCCTTCATTAGTTTGTCCACATATACTTAAGATTAAGGGCAATAATCATTTGGTAGCAACGAGTGTTTTGTTTTCTTTCTTTGATAGTACGTCTCTAGAAAACATACTCACAATGGTCCTATCCAATACATGACACATGTACTATTGAGACAAATCTGGAAAGTCCTCTAATGATCTAGGTAGATCACCCTTAAAGAGGAGACTTGCTCAATATAACCTTATCTCAGTAGAGTACCCAACACTATTATCTGGTTATTGATTCAATTTATGATGAGACTAAATCTAAACTTAGACCTACTGTGCGTCCAGCCGCACTGCGTACCCAAGTCATTAGTTTAAGTCAAAGGACCTTTATACATGCATCAATAAAATATAATAGAGATAATATGTAAGAAACTCATAAAGCCATTTAACAAAAATGATTATACATTGTTTAACATCCAAAATATCATGTACAAGTGAGCTTTAGGGTGTACTAATCCTCACAGAAGGCTGATCTAGTTGCAACTCTAAAACTGCCGATCCCTACACAGTCCTAGGAACCAACACAGTCATATTAGTTGTTGGAGTAATTCCAACATTTCCAATCACGGTAATTCTAGCTGAGTGCTCCTAATAGTCACCGTAACATTTGGGTAGCAATAAAGACCCCAGTCACACTCGTTCCAGCAGTTCAAGTTTGGGTGTTGCCCACAAATTGGACTTCATTGTTATTCCTAATTTGAGTTTGATCGTTATTTCCAGACATGATTGAAAGCTTAGATTATAAGATTTTTTCTGCACTCAACCAACCAAAAGTTAGTAAGCCGGTCTAATATAAACGTGTAAACAATAGATAATGAAATTGTAATTTCTGTCTGAAACAGATTTCAACACTGTAAGCAATAGATACCACAGTCTATCAAACCCATAGAAATTTAGAATAATTAAATCCTTTAAGACTGTTAGCTTTTAGTAATAAAATAGAATAGAAAATAAGTCACAAAATATTTAGAGACTGGAGTTGAAATAACGAATAATCAAGAATAAACAAAAAATAGTCGAGGCTCGAGAAACTCAATTTCCTTAAAGGATTTACGCCCTTCCACACTGTGCTAAAGGTTATGGCATATCCTTCTTAGGATATAACGACTATACCTCTTGACTATGGTAGCACACCGAAGCAAGAGCCTGCGAACGACAAGTGTAGGACTCTCTCTGTATAATGAAATTAAGACTTCCAGAATGCTATAAAAAATATGCAGTGTACTAATACGAGAATACTTGGTACTTAGCTTCTCCTGGACTTAGCGCAACTAGACAAAATGAAATTAAGGGAGTAATAAACCTGTCCCTCCAACAGTAAAAAACGTCATTCCAACAATAAAAAATGCCTAGGAAATAAGCTTACCTGACTAGGTAATAAGCAAACGTGCTGGAGTTTAAATCCCAAGCTTTAATGTATCAGTTACGTCCTCTTCAAAATCTTCAGATGTCACAAGTGCCGCATTCCCGAACCCGGCCTGACCGGCCGTGCAGTGGGGGCGGGCGCGCGTGTGCTCACATGTGGTGGGTTTAACACCATACCCACCATGTATAGTCTTCTCTCTATATGCCTTGTTGGCACACCTCATAAAGGAATCTATATATAAAGTGAGCAAAAGTTTATTGGTTTTTCTATGTGGGATACAAACTCACACACAACCAAATCAAACAGCCAAACTAGTAACACACTCAATTCTGGTTGCTAATTTCTCATTCACCTTTAATCCATTTCTAACATGTAAATATATTATGTTAACCCACTCGAAACAAGGAATGTAACAGTACCAACTACTGGCCCTTTTGACGTGCGGGACCCAACTCAAAAATTGAGTCAATATTGCTTTGACCTTATGTTAAAGCACTTCAAACTAGCATTCTATACGATCTAAAAATGACTCTGAAAATGATATAGCTAAAAACCAAGAAGTTGCTACGAGTGGTACAATAAATTTACCCTTTTTTGGACAATGTAGTACTTTAAAGCGTCCATTTCATGATATCACCAATATTGTGGATAAATCCCGAACATCCAAGCATAAATCATGTGCATCCACAAGCATCAATCGGATTGCTCATGTTAATTCTCATCTATTTCGTGGACGATATAACCATGAAAATGGTTCTACAGTTGATAAATTATTAGCACTAAGCTCTCTCCTTTCATCTACCATTAAATTTGTTCTTAATAATTTTTGGATCAATGTCACGGATTACACTAATATCCCAAAATATGGGTACAAGCTTGTTTTACTGAATAACATACTAATATACATGGCAACCTAAGTTCGAGCATTCCAGGTACCTTTTTCTTGGTGCCAGAAATTATTATTTTAATATACTAATATTAAATACTGAGTATTCCATCTTTGAAGATAAATGTACCTTAACATACATATTTTTACATGAACCTCTGAACAACTTATAGATGTCAGCTCATCGAGAAATATTTATTCATAGCCAACACTTAGTGTTCGTTGCACAAGTAACCTCCTTTTCCATTTTTTGTTTTACTTATTAGACACATTGATTCCATGATTTTAATTACTTCTATTCCCATTTGAATTTAATGCTTTGTAACAAAAATACATTTACAAAAACATTTTACCACCTCAAGGCCATAGGTTCTTCAAGAAATGTGGCTCCATCTTTAATATTGTTTGATCGTGATATAGGTAAATTCATTTTACATTTTCTCAATTTTTTACCAAGCAAACATATGGAAATCATTAGTTATTAAATTGCTTTTTCCACACAAAACATGCATTTGGATATAGGATGCTTTACATGCATATTCTCATTGTTAATGAATTTTGCATATATATGTGTGTGTATATATACATATACATACATATATTAATTTCTATTATAAATATTACATAGCAAATATTGAATTAATTTATGATAAATATAACGTGCATATATTTGATGTAGTTGTTGGATCTAGATGCTATTCCCATGGCCAGTTGTTATTTTGGATTTTAAAAAAATATCAATTACCAATAATGGAAGCGAAAACATAGTATGAATAAAGCTTATTATACACATGAGTATCACATTCAAGAAAAAACACAAGAATAAAGTCAAGACCCGTTACCCTTGTAGCATGACTTAGATGCAAAATTGGCTTCTTCGCATAATACCCATCACGTATAAATCTCCTAATGGTCTTTTCCATTATTTCCAATGCTCTATTGTTAGGATACAATTTGCTATATAAGGGGTAAGCAATTTTTAAGGCTAAATTGAGATTATAGATTTAATGTGTGTTCTTGGTGCTAGTGTATGGAAAATCCTGCACACACCTACCAAGAAAATCTTTCACTTTCTCGCATCTCTTGTGTCATGTGAGTTATGCCTATCTTGTACTATTTATAGTACAAGGCAACCGTAATAAGATAAGGTTCCTAGAATATTATGTTTTACCACAATGCCCTTCCTTAGTCCTTATAGAAATGGAATATTCTCTATGGATAAGGCTATCCCAAATATTTCATCTCACACACTAAATATCTTTTATGTGAAACCCGCTTATCTAATTAAGATATTTATGAGTTATATTAAGAAGACCTAGATAATTAAACCCCTTCTTAATTCTAAACTCAAATCTCAATTAAGCTATCCACATAATTAATTTACCTCAAATAATGTATTCAATAGACTAATGGCTACTGGAGGGACCAAAAGTTATAATTACCCTTGGCTCCCAAAATGACCAAAATGCGCTTGTCTCACACACTAAATATCTTCCATGTGGAACCCGCTTATCTAATTAAAATATTCATGAGTTATATTAAAAAGACCTAGATAATTAAATCCCTTCTTAATTCTAAACTCAAATCTTAATTAAGCTATCTACATAATTAATTTACCTCAATTAATGTATTCAATAGAGTAATGGCTACTGGAGAGACCAAAAGTTATAATTACCCTTGGCTCCCAAAATAACCAAAATGCCCTTGCTATCACTTTGGTGACATTAAGGCCATTTTGACCTAGGTCTATTTCCACCTGAAGACTAAAGCTGCACTCCAAGGATAATCACTAGCTAAGTAAAGGCTTGTCAATTGCTCTGATGACCTATGTCTTTGACCAACCGACTGAAATGACTAAAACGCCCCTCTATGTATATCCGTAGTCAAGGCCGGTTGCAACAAGTACCCTCACCTCCAAGACTACATCTGGAATCTTGCAATCTCTAGTCCTATATAATGATCTTCTACTGGTCACGGATCTCTTAATCTAGGGAGTGACCACAAGCCACATGACCGATATACCCCTGAAGGGCAATATCACTAATGCTAGATTCCTGCTGATCAAATGTACAAATCCAATAGGGAACATAGATTGTACTATTGGATATACATGTCCTAACTAAATTAGAATGCAACACTTAATGTACGAGGCAAACAATCTTATCACTCAAGATCTCTCTTCATGGTACATCAAAGTGTTGCACCCTAACTTAGTTAGTTCATCCACACATGGTTAAGATTAAGACATTGGTCACTCAAAAGCTACGAGTATCTTGTTTTCTATATGTGACGGTATGGTTCTTGAAAGATATGCTCACGATGGGACTGTTCAATGCTTGACAAACACGCTAGGAGCATAGTCCGAAAAATCATCCAATGACCTAGGCAGATCACCCTTTCTAGGAGACTTGCACACTATAGCCTTGTTCTCATAGAGTGTCCAATACTACCATCTAGCTATGGACCAATTTATGATATCACCAAATCTAAACTTGGACCTACTGTACACCTAGTCTCACTATGCACCTAAGTCATTAGTCTATATCATTGGACCTTCATACTTCCTCCAATGCACAAATAGAGAGAATATGCTGTGCATAACTCAATTATATCAACAATATCATAAGCGAATTATGTCTAGTATCCAGTAATCACCTTATGCTTGTGGTCTTTAGGGTAAACAATCCCAACAATCTCTCACTTGCACTAAAGATCACAATTGTCAAACCGTGTTCTCAAATAACTCAACCTGTACGGCAAACACTCTCTCTAAGAGTCATGTCTCATGGGAAGACATGGTTTTTCACCACAGTTATCCAATCTTCCTAATATGTTGGTTTTGTGAGTGTATTTGCATTATATTATTCTATGTGTTTAGAGGTGCTTTGTGCTTTAATAAGTGTATTAGTATAGCATTTATGTCATACTTATGCAAATTAGGTTGTGCATGTCCATAGTTGAGCTTCGAACATAAATGCTACATTAACGTGCACTTAACTTGTGTTGAGTTTTGAGCAATGCTTCGAATAGGAATAAAGATGTAGATGGAGAAAATCAAGCTTGCAAAAGGGTTTCAAGGCTAGAAAGAGAAAGGAGAATATGTTTCGAAGCATGTGGATGAAGCTCAGGACAATCAGGAACAATCAGAGCAAAGTCGGCTAAGATTAGAGCATAACGCTGCCCTTGCCGGTTACCTCTAGGGCCTCTGCCGGTCGATCGACAGAGAGATCGGTAGAGGTAGAGAGAAAGTCTTCTTGCCAGTCCCCTAGGCCCCATCTTGCCGGTTGACTAGTTAGGCTTTCGGTAGCACCCATATGACAGCTTTTTAAGCTCGTTTTTAGCCATTTCTTAGCGAGAACTTTGATCAACTCACTCGCTCATCTCCCAAACCCTAATCCTAACCCCCACCCATCTCCTACACACACTTTCACACACTAAAACACATAGGAGTCAAGCATTTAGAAGGATCAAACACAAGGATTTGGGCATTAGCTCTTGGATTGTAAAGACTTGGCTATGGGTAAAAGGTTACCTCTATTTTATCCTAAATTAATCTATATATGATTAGAGCCATGCAGGGTGATTTACTCTTGTATTATGAATTGATTATTACATTATTGTTATAGGTACTTGATAGATTTATGTATATGCTTTGTGCTTAGGGTTTTAATGGCAATTTTACATACATGTCTATGTGTTTGTTGAAATGCCTCAATGAAGTTGCATTTATATGCTAAAACCTATTTTGCTATTAACCATTTTTAAATCATTGTATAAACATGTCTATGTGTTTATGTGATGATTTCATGTGAGTTATGTATTCATGCATGTCTAGGTGTGTGTTCGCACGCTAATAGCAAGATTAGCTTCGATTGCATACATGCCGGGTACTATTGTTTAAATTAATGTAATCTAAGCATGTCTATGTGTTCAGTAGTAGGATATGTTGATATATTCTCGAACGCAAGCCCTAGATGCATATGCCTTTGTGCTTTACTATTGTAATGGACGATTGATGGAGATTAATTAATGGCTAGCCTAGGTCGAGTCTCCTTTGTCTTTAAACGTAGCCAATAGGTTTTAGGGTAAGTTAGTTGACCTTAGACGAACTAGGTTTTGGCTTTAAACCTAAACAACAACTAGACGCTAGGGCTAGATTAATCTAAGTCACCTAGAACCCTAACTAACTAACCCTAATGCCTAAGTTATAAGGACCACGCCGTAGCTCTGGATAGACATGCCTAGGGGCGGATCTGTACCGAGTCCTAAGGTACCATAAGGAGGTTAATTAGAGGTGTAGACAAGAGAAATCGAGTTTAATCATCAAACAACCCTAGAAAGAACGTAGTAATCACCCATAAGCAAGTTGTAATCACCCTGATCTGTCATTTTTGTTGTTTGACTCCCTTTAGGTCGCTTGATTCCCCTGTCACACACATACACCCCTTTCTTTTTTCTTGCCATTAGGTTAGATTTACATTTCCAAGCTCTTTTTAAACCAAAAGTAGTTTAGGTCCCAATACATAGCTTTTTAGGATACATTTAGCTTAAGACACCACACACGTTTGGCCTTCTTGTGGATTCGACCCCGTGCTTGCATACTACATTACACGTGACCCATGCTCTTACGGGCTATTTTAGGGCTTGTGTACAAAATAGCGATCGCTTCATTTTAATGTCTCAACAGACAATCTTCTGTTCTCTAAAAGATATTAGGATATGTGCAAATCTACTAACCTAGGGCCATCGGTCTAATAATTCAACTAATACCTGCTATCCACACTCACTGTAAAAGAAGATATCTAAGTCTAATATTCAGCATGTAGTTTGTAAAGCTTCTACTATGCTAAAGCACAGAATGCTTTAGAACATCTTCTTTATCCCCTAGGCATCAAATAACCCTCGATAAAGGCATTCCAATAGCTAGGAGGTAAAAACACTGTATTGGAATATTGCATATTGTTCTAAACTAAGACCAATTTAATATAGAAACACAGGATATAGTTAGCTTTAACTCTATATCTGTTATCTTCTTTATACACCCATGGTCTATCAATATCCTGATCAAAATAGAGACTTGTTTTTCTAATCAGATTTGATACCATTTATTAGATGTTTGCTTAAGCCCTTAAGAGGACTTATTAAGCTATGCATGCCATATAATATTTGCATCTAGCAACACTTTTGTCTGGTTATGAATCAAGATGCCTTTGTCAAAATTTTCAATTAAGAAAAAGCTATCTTGATGAACATCTTTCTTATCTCATTGTAATTAAGATAAGTGATGGCAATTTAGTAACCTAATGGATCTTAGCATGGCTTCTGGATAGAAGGCTTCCTTATAGTAGATCCCTTTCTTTTTTAGTATAACCCCTCATTATCCATCCTTGCTATGAAGGCTTCAACTTTTCATTAAGTCTATTTTTGTTCCTTGTATACCCAACTACATCCTATGAATTTTACCTCTTCAGATACAACTACAAGAACCCAAACATAATTAGAGTAACAAACTCTAAATTTATTGCTAAGCATCAATGGCAAACATCTAAATCAAAAATTGCTTCATCGTGTCTAGTGATAGCCACAACCTAAAACTTTGGAAAATTATCAAAAAAAGATTTCTAGAGCATCTATTAGGTTACATGGTAATTCTCCCACTACGATAAGGCTCTGGGTGTAACAATGATAATATACAACATCTTTCTTTTTCAAGATGGTGTAGATTTATCTAAAGACCAAAAGATCTCCTATGGAGCAAATCTAGAATCTAGCAAGTACTGAATCATACTTATCATTCTCCAAGTACCTAGCATAAATGCCAACGCACATTCCCACTCCTTAGACTGATATATAATTTTACCTCCGATCCAAAAGGATGTACTGAGAAATAACACATCTTTAATTTTTTTTATTCTAACTAACAAGGACACTCAACTTGTTAGCTAGAATATTACAAATATGGACTAAAACAAAGTTTGTGCCACACCTACATGTCTTGTAATGTCCCATGTGTTGCCTTGAAAGGTACCAAATAGAAGATATAAACTATCATCTCAAGCTCATACTCCCACTAAGACATAGGTAATGATATAGAAAATATCATGAGCCTTTCTATGTCTATGAGTATTCAATTTCTCCATTCATCCACACCATTTTCCTTGTGAGAAAAAAAAAATTGATGTAGGTTACTAAGTCACAATCCATAATCTACAAGGTACTCCTCGAGTTCACACGTAAGGCATATTCCACTTTGGCTAGGATAAAAAAGGCTTTGATAGATTCATCTAATTTTTACCCTACCTTAGTCTCAAACCACTAGAGACTTGTGTAACATCAAATGATCACATCCGTATTCTTGACCAATCTCTAGTCAAAACTAGCACTCACAACCTTACGAACTAGTTAGCTTATGTAATCTCATATATTATAAACCAATTTCCAACACTTCTTGAACTTCTTGTCACCTAAAGAAGAAGGGACCTTTGCAAGTCGTCTTTTCTCATTGCAAGACCATTAGAAGTTATGCCTTTAAGATCTAGTAAGCAGCAAAGCCCACACTTAACTAACTTCTTGTCATGCTCTTAGACAAGATGCCCCTTAGACAAATTTTAGAAGTTATGTCTTTGAGATCTAGTTAGCTACGAAGCTCAAACTCGACTAACCTCTTGTCATAACTTAGACAAGATGTTTTATGCATGAATGTGTCCAAAGTGTAATTGGTCGGAGAAATTATTCTTTCATGGATCAAATTTGCACTATAGTATGCAATAATAGTGTAATAGGATATTGTTAAACCATTATGTATTCTACCGAACGACAAATATTTCTATATCTACTGATATTTAAACCAAAATAGAAATTACGATGTCTGCGAAGTCAAGAACAAAGTTTTTTTTCATGTTTGGAACATAAATATTAACATGAATATCCAAACACTATGTAACTCCCACTAAATCAGCTTATACTTTGCTTTGCTACACACTCTAATAGTAAAGCTTCCTCACTTCTTATTCACGTCTCTTGAAACCTCTAGTAGAAATAATAGTTATAGTTATTGGCTTAGGGCCCACTCATAAGTAGGACTAACCACCATAAGGGTTCCACTGTGAAAAGTGAAGCTTATACCTTTCTTGTGCTTGGCTAGCTATACAGGACAATGCATCCCCTAGTGCTTTTACAGACCGCAATAGAAACATTTTCCTTTAAGCTTGTCATCTGCTACCCTCTCTCATTTCTTTCCAAGACTGGTGTCTTGCTGTTGCTAAACACTATCTAGCTACCCATTTTTATGTTCCAATTGTTTTGCTTATCATTGGATTGAGTAGTAGCAGGAGGTTTAACTTTAGGAATAGAATCCTAGGTCTCTTGTTGAATGACAAACTCTACTTCCTAAACTTCTTCGTTAAATCGACAAGGGTCAAGTTCAACTTGCTTCACTCAAAAGTCAGTTTGAATTTTCTCGAAGGATTTAGGTAGTGTCTTGAGTATCATTTCAACACAAGTTATAGTGTCAATCTAAGCACCTAAGATGTCGGCAATACTAAAGTTATCTGTAAATCCGAGCAAATGCTCTATGACAGATTTCCCTCCTACCATCCTAGAATTGATGGTCTCCCTCACAGCAGCTTGCCTAGCTAGCCTATTAACGTCTTTGAACATCTTAGACAATGAGTCATAATTCTGCAGCAGTCCTCATACCTTTTTGCTATATTAGCAGACTGTCGGATAAAGATGCAATGCTAATATATAGCACTCTGCCATAGCATCAGCTCTCATCCAACTCTGCTCACTTTGTTACTGGTTATTAGTAGAACTGATCCTTACCTAGGGATAGGATTTGGGTAAGGTCAAATTTGTACCCATTTTCACTAAGTAATTTGTCCACGTTCCTCTTCCAGTGAACATAGTTTGGGTCGGTTAACTTATTCTCGTATGGAATACCTATCAATCCACTGGAGGAACTACACGACATTATACTGGAGACACACATAATAATATCACACATGAATGAGTAAAATAATATGATGCAAGTATGATATGTATGTAGCAGTGGAAAGTAACACACATCAACCCTTTTTACATTGTTTGCCATTTAGTAGATAAACCCTTCAACTACTATGATGTAACAGTGTCTTAACCCTATCAACTTGAGCTCCATAGATGGCATGGTTGAGTTAGAGTTTAGCCTATTTGGATAATGCTTGTCTAGATAGATGCTATCTAGCGGTATCGTTTAGCCTCTTAAGTCTCCTTGAGGCCTTCACCGATGGGGTGGCCGAACCCATTATTCTAGTTGAGTGTATTTAACCACATCGTAATGTCTTATTCCCCCTTATGTATCTAGACTTGAGTCCTTCAATGGAGTAGTGACTCTCATCCCCATGCTATAAGATGGTCTATAATGATGAACTCTATGAATGGGATGACCGAACCTCATCAATGCCCTTATTAACATACACGTTAAGTCTACATTACTAAGTCAAGATAACTATGACACCCTTCAATAGGGAGGTCAATACTTCTCACTTTTAAAGTGAATCAGATATGAAAGGCCGTGGGGTTTCCAGTCCCCTTTCCTACTCAATATTTTAACCTTAAGGGTTTTATCTATTTATCTTGGTCCCATATGTTTTGGATCTAAACTCCACTTTTGAATCAAAAGACCGCGAAATGTTCTTGACTTGAGTCATCCGGTAGGCTAGATCTCTTGTCAACATCCCATTAGGTGATCCTTAGTGAAGAACTCCACCAATTAGATGGCCGAACTCATTAACACCTTTTACACTTCAAGATTCAAGTGTTTCCAAAAATATTTCATGGTACTCAAATAGATTCAACCTAATCTTTGACTTTTAATGAATCCATAGGTTGGCAACTTGACTTTCTCTATTAGCTATAGTACTTTGACATTAGTTTTAAACACTACGGGGAAGCCTAATATAAGTGGTGTCCTAATCTATGTGTGTCCTAAAAGGCTATGTGTTGGGTCCTTAAACTATGATAGTTTTGGTGTTTTAGGATTGAGGAGGGCCCGGGAAAAGAAAACCTAATCTAAGGACAAGAAAATAAAAGTTTTGTGTGTGTGAAACGGGAGAGTCAAGCAATCTAAGGGAATCAAACACGTAGAATGGGGACTAGGGTGATTACATCTTGCCTATGGATAATTACTACGTCTATCTAGGGATGCTTGATGGATATACTTAGTTGCTATCATCTAGACCTTTAATTAACCTCCTCATAGAACCCTTAGGACTTGGTGCGAGTCTATCCTTAGGCATGTCTACCCAAAGCCATGGTGTGGTCCTTATGATCTAGGCATTAAGGCTGGCTAATCAAGGTACTAGATGACTCAAATCGATCTAACACTAGCATCTAAACCATTAGCTGGGTTTAAAGCCAAGACGTAGTCTGTCTAAGGTGAAACTCGTTAGCTGGATTTAAAGCTAAGGGATACTTGACCTAGGCTGGCCATTATTTGAGCACCATCGATCATCATCAAAATAGCAGGTTTTAATGTTTGAGCACAAAGCATACATATCTATGGCATGGTATTCGAGGATAATTTGACATATCCTATTACTAAACACACAAACATACTTAGATTACACTAGTTTGAGTAATAGAACTGGACATGTAAGCAATAGAAGCTATTTATGCTATTAAGTATGCTAACACACACATAGACATGTATATAGTCATTCCCACTTTATGTAATCACCACGCAAACACATAAACATGCTAGCATAATGATGTAGAATTAATGGAAAAAAGACATCAATATATATATACAACTTGATGCGTCTTGGTTTTGCATGTTGATGTCGTCTTTTGAGTGCAAGCTCTAAAAACCCACAAGCACACGGATTGATACAGTGTAGTATGTGCAAAAACGAGTGTCGAACCATAGGAAGGCTATGTTATGGGATGGATTCTACGTGTGTGTGTCCTAGAGAATGCCTAAAAGGAAACCTACACTAACAATTTTTGGTATTTTTGGATGATCGAAAGCTCTAGCTGAAGAAAATAAAATAAAACTGTGGGAATGGGAAGGATAGAGACAAACTATCTAAAGGGAACTAACAAATGGAAGGGATTAGGGTGACATCTACTTGCTAATAGGTGATCCTAGACTACAATACTATAGGATTACATAGAATGCTTAATTATCGAATGCTCTCCAACTAGGTTGCTTAATTAGTAACCTAATTTCTCCCTAGGACTCGGTACGGGTCCGTCCTTAGGCGGCGCCTCCTAGAACTACGGCGTGGGCCTTATGACCTAGGGCCTTAAGAGTGACTAACTAGCTTCCTAGGTGACCTAGAACAAACCTACCCTAGTACCTAAATCATCGACTGGATTTAAAGCCTAGACCTAGTGTCGCTAGAGTCGATTAAATCTACCCGAAGACCTATTGGCTAGATTTAAAGCCAAAGGAGACTCGCTTTAGACTAGTCTTTAATTATGATTCGTTATTCTAGGGTCACAATAGCGGGATTTGAGCTATTAGCACATTCATACATATTCTAGGCTAACGTGTTCGCAAATAAAATGACCTATTCGACTACCAAACATCGTCATGCTTGGATTACATGATTAAAAGTACTTTTGAACCAACATGGATGCAATATTGAAGTCATATTTACTACTAGGCATAAAAACATACACATGGACATGAATATAAGCATTACCCACTTTATAAAATCCACACACAAACACATAGACATGATTATAGAATGGATTAAAGGTGTTTAGTATCAAATAGACTTCAATTTATACATATGCAACTCTCATAGGCATATTATCAAACACCTAGACATGTATTGAACAATAGCTGTTGAAACAAGAAGAACATAGCGTGTGTGTATATATATATATATATATATATATATATATATATTAAGCCATTAAATCTCATAATATAGAAGTATAGAATCAACCCATTACACAAGTATCATCATCCTAAACAAATATACTCAAGCATAATATAAAAGAGGATGAAAGAGAGAATAAAAGACTCCCCTTCCATCCTAGCAATTCTTGTACAAAAATCTTTGAGTAGGCTTTAATCCAGGTGTTTGAATCCTTCAAATAAGCTTGAATCTAGGTGAAAAGTGTGTGATTGTGTGTGTTAGAGGTGTTATAGCTAGGGTTTTTTATGTGTGTGTGTGATAGGTGTGTGTTGGGTCTCTAAGTATCCTTTCTTTTAAAAGCTGAAAAGTCGAGTTTTTATAACATCTGCTACGCGCAGCCGGTTGACTGGCTTTTCTTCTTAACTCCTCTAGCTTTCAAAGTGGTGCTCTTTGGATTGGCTAGTCGATTGGCTTTGGAAGGGTAGTCAATTGGCAATTTTAAGCTCTTCTCTGGAGTGGCCGATCGACTAGCTAGGTCGCCCGGTTGACTTTTCTTCCTCCATTCTTTGCCTTTTCAGCCTTCGATCTTCTCCCCTTTACCCGTGCATCTCCCATCTTCATCACCCATCAACATCCAATATCGATTTTAACCCAAAGTTCACCTAAATCATTGAAAACAAGCAATTAGTGTAGCAATTCTCTTAAACTCAATATGTACAATTGTTTATGCTTAAGCCTATTCTTAATAGAAGTACTACAATAATGCATCTCCATGAGCACTTAACACCTATTAAACATGGACAAATAACAACATAAACGCACACAAAAACACAATACATCAACACCCCCAAACCTTCTCCTTGCTTGTCCCCAAGAAAGCCTAATCTCAAGTTTATTTCTAAAGTTGATGCAATGGATTGCCTAAAGGATTAACTCGCTATCAAAGTTAGTCTACGAGGCATGAAGGGGGAATTCCTATTGTGGAAAGATCCCCAAGCCTTTTTGGATCTTCCCTTTGCTCATAACGAGTCTCGTTCCTCATGGGAATTTCCAAAGGAGCCAAACCACCATAAGCTTAGGATTCTAACTCATGCACTCGGGATGTTGATATTTCGTGCCCCCTCAACTAATATGGCCTCCCCAATATGCTCAAAGCCTCAAAGACAAGATGAGAGTATATAAAAATGTAATGGCTTATAAAAGCCTTATTCACATATCTACAACAATGATAGCATGTACTAGATTGATATTGTGTCACTTATGCACTTATTCACAAAACTTTTTTGTGCCATTGGCTTTTTTTTTCTTTTTCAAATTTTTAATCTTTTTGATATTTTTGCACCCTTTTTCCTTTTCAATTTTTTTGGATTTTTAATGCTTTGCATTGTATTCGCACAAGAAGAAAAGAAAAAGAAAGGCTTTGGCACATAAAAAAAGACTAATCAAGGAAAGGGCACTCACATCAACAACCCTTTTTCTACACTCTTTCCTACCAAGGTATGGGGTGGCTACAAGGGTCATTCCTAAAGGTCCTCACTCGCTATAACTTTCAAGGGCATCTCCTTCAAGTCTCGGTTCTCTCTCCACTCCATTCACTTCCCCACAATGCTACTCATATTCACTAATCAATTGAGTCAACCACAATAGCCAACACAATGACCAACCAAGAAATAATCAACTCAA
Organism: Cordia subcordata; assembly: GCA_028554755.1. Taxonomy (NCBI): domain Eukaryota; kingdom Viridiplantae; phylum Streptophyta; class Magnoliopsida; order Boraginales; family Cordiaceae; genus Cordia; species Cordia subcordata. The sequence goes on from JAPTOF010000008.1 coordinate 15,582,984, forward strand.
CATACATTAAAATTTGAAATATTTTCACCATGTTTAACCAAATAACGCAATCTACTCTTTACAAAGTATAATATAATAAAACCAAACCCCCACAGCCCCAAACCTAAACTTTTGCTTGTCCTCAAGCAAATGAAGTAAAGCACATAAATAAGCAAATTGGCATTACAAAGCAAGTGGTAGGGATGGGGTAGAAACATGGGGAACAAGTGGAGAAAGGATTGATACAACCTTGCATTTTCTTCAAAGTTCTTCATGCCAATGATAGATCACCATACTACTAACCCTGTGACTCACAATTCACAAACATTCACAAAGAAAACAAGGTTAGTAGCATTGCCTATGCATGTTTGCATTGGCATGGGCAATAAATAGCAACAGTGTATCTTAATGGACAAAGGATCGAGATTCAACACTTTGGTCTGAGTGAAAGAAAAAGAAAGAAAAGTAAAAGAAAGGAAAATGAAATAAGTGCAAAATTGCAAAATTGAACCTAGGTTGCCTCCTAGTAGCGCTAACAACCACGCTGTTAGCCAATCGAACACCAACTCTTCTTCAACCTCTATATATGGGATCCTGAAGCATTAAAACTTCCACACGAGCCATGCTCAGATCATATGCATGCATCAGGCGCTGTCCGTTCACTGTGATCTCTCGAACATCCTTCAAGTCTTTAATCTTGACCTCTCCGGAAGGGTAGGCTATCAATTTTTCACACTGACCATCCCATCTTGACTTGAGCTTACCTGGAAAAAGCTTCAAACATGATTTAAACAACCAAACTTTATCTGAGGGAGAGAATAATTTCTTAATAATGTGTTTATCATGAATTCTCTTTATCTTATTCTTATAAAGCTTGGCATTTTTCATAGGCCTCAAACCTAAGCTTCTCCAATTTCACTAGGTCAAGTTTCCTTTTCTCATCCACTCTTGCCAAATCAAAATTTAAGGCCTTAATGGCCCAATAAGCCTATGTTCTAGTTCTACCAGAAAGTGACAAGCTTTCCCATAAACCAATCTATACGGAGACATACCAATGGGAGTCTTAAAGGTGGTACAATAGGCCCATAAAGCATCATTTAGCCTAATAGATCAATCCCTTGTATTGGGCTTAACCATTTTCTCTAAAATGTGCTTGATCTCCCTGTTGGACACCTCTACTTGTCCACTAGTTTGCGGGTGATAAGGAGTAGGTCCTTTATGAGTGACCGAATATTTTCTCAACAGGGCCTCTAAAGTCCTATGGCGAAAGTGCAATCTCCATCACTAATCAAGACCCTAGGGACTCTAAATCTAGAGAAAATGTTCTCCTTAATGAACTTCACAACTACCCTATGGTCATTGGTGCGTGTAGGAATAGTCTTAACCTATTTGGACACGTAATCAATGGCCACTAAAATGTATTAGTACCCAAAGGAAGGTAGAAATGGACCCATGAAATCTATACCCCAACTATCAAATAACTTATATGGGAGAATAAGGGATAAAGGCATCATGTTTCTCCTAGAGATAGACCTAGATTGTTGACATCTATAACACTTTTTACAATATTCTTGGGCATCCTTAAAGAGAGTGGGCCAAAATAATCCACATTGCAAGGCTTTGGTGGTAGTCTTTTTCCCACTAAAATGACCTCCACACCCCATCGTGACATATACTCAACACGCTCTCAATCTTGTCCTCGGCACACACCGGCGGATCATTTGATCTGCACACACTTTAAGAAGATAGGGATCCTCCCAAAAGAAATGCCTAACTTGTGCTAAGAACCTATCTCTTTCTCTTTTCTCCCAATGGGAAGGAAAATGCCCTGTGGCAAGATAATTAACAAGATGAGCAAACTAGGGTGTATAATGAGAGATGATAAATAATTGCTCATCGAGAAATGAATCACGAAAAGGAGATGGATCACTAGAAGATTCATTAACAAGACGGGAAAGGTGATCTGCAACTACACCCCTCATCGTGACACATACTCAACACGTTCTCAATCTTGTTCTCAGGCATACACCGGCGAATCATTTAATCCGCACACACTTTAAAAAGATAGGGATTCTTTCAAAAGAAATGCCTAACTTGTGCTAGGAACCTATCTCTTTATCTCTTCTCCTAATGGGAAGGAAAATGCCCTGTGGCAAGATAATTGACAATATGAGCAAACTAAGGTGTGTGATGAGAGACGAAAAACAATTGCTCATCGGGAAATGAATCACAAAAAGGAGATGGATCACTAGAAGATTCATTAACAAGATAGGAAGGTGATCTGCAACTAAATTTTCTGTACCCTTTTTATCTTGAATCTCAACATCGAATTCTTGAAAAAGGAGCAGCTACCTAATCAAGTGGGCTTAGATTCTTTCTTAGCTACCAAATACCTCAATGCTGCATAATCGATGTAGACAATCACTTTAGACCATGGGATGCATGACCTAAACTTGTTAAGGGAGAAGACTACTGCTAGAAGCTTTTTTCTATGGTGGTATAGTTCTTTTGGGCTTTATCAAGAGTCTTGCTAGCATAGTATACTACATGGGGCAACCTATCTTGTCGGTGGCCTAAAATAATTCCTATTGCATAATTAGATGCGTCACATATAACCTCAAATGGAAGACTATAGTTAGGTGGTTGAACGATCGGGGACATAGGCAATAAGGATTTAAGCCTGTCAAAATCTCTAATGCACTCATCATTAAACTCAAAGGGAACATCTTGTATTAAGACCCTATACAAGGGTCGTGCTATATGGCTAAAATCTTTAATAAACCTACGGTAAAATCCTGGATACCATAGAAAAGATCTAACATCCTTGACACACTTAGGGACATGCAATTTTTCTATCAATTCTACCTTAGCTCGGTCAACTAGAATTCCACTAGATGAGACAACATGACCCAACTCTATCCCTTGTTGCACCATGAAGTGGAATTTCTCCCAACTCAACACTAGATTCTTCTCCACATATTGGTCTAAGACTAAAGAGAGATGACTCAAGAACTCATCAAAACTATCACCAAAGATTGAAAAGTCATCCATGAAAATGTCTAAATGCTTCTTTATCATGTCACTAAAAATGGCTATCATACATATCTGAAATGTTGCTAGGGCATTACATAGACCGAAGGGCATCCTCCTATAGGCAAAAGTGCCATAGGGACAAGTAAAGATGGTCTTCTCCTTGTCCTCGAGAAACACGGGGATCTGATTATACCCAGAATAGCCATCTAGAAAGTAATAGTAGCTATGCCCAGCTACTCTATCTAAGATCCGATCTAGAAAAGGCAATGGGAAATGATTCTTCCTAGTTTTGGGGTTGAGCTTCCTATAATCAATATAAACTCTCCACCCCGTGGGAGTACGTGTAGGGATAAGCTCTCTTCTCCCATTCTCCACAATCGTGATCCCAGTCTTCTTAGGGACAACTTGAATTAGGCTAACCCACTCACTATCAGAGATCAAATAAATAATGCCTACATTTAAAAGCTTAATGATCTCTTTTTTAACTACTTCGCTCATGTATGGGTTCAGCCTCCTTTGCATCTCCCTAGAAGGAATGGCTCCATCCTTAAGGTGAATATAATGCATGCAAACTAAAGGGTCTATACCTCTTAAATCATCGATTTTCCACCCTATTGCCTTCCTACGTTTCCTAAGAACCTTTAAAAGATGCTCCTCATGCTCACTAGAAAGGTTGGAAGCTATGAAAACTGAAAGGGTCTCACTAGGGCCTAGGAATGCATACTTCAAATGGTCGGGAAGGGGTTTGAGCTCTAAAGAAGAACTAGGCTTAACCATCGGGGACTCAACATCAACATCATCAATGGCAACATCACTAGAATCAAGACTAGAAGGAACAACTTCAAGTGACTTATCAATCAAAGAACTCTCAACTATGAAGGTAGAAGTTACACATTTCCACTCTAAGGCCTCTAAATCAAAGCTAGACATCAATTTCTCATGTTTTCTCAAATCTTCTCTATCGGTAATAGTTCTCTCTACAAATTCCTTAACATAAGAATCAATCACATCAACCTTAAAGCACTCTTCTCCATCCTCTCCTCCTATACTAGCTCTATTCACAGTCTCGGCAACCTTCATGGTGGGCCTCAAATTCCCAAATTTCCCATTTCTAATAACTCCGACCTACAATGAATAATGGCATCTGCAATGGCAAGGAAAGGGAAACCTAGAAAAAAGGGCGACATAGAAGAATGGGTGTAGAATGTCTAGAGTCATGTCCCGAATCCATATCTAACACTTTAAAGTCAACAGGGTACATGAACTCACCTACCTAGACCATAACATCCTCTATCACACTCTTAGGTCTGTGCTCAGATCTATCAGCTAGCTGAAGGTAACATGTGTAGGGGACAACTTACCTAGGCCTAGCTGCTGATAGATGGAGTAGTGAATGAGATTCACACTGGACCCTAAATTTAGCAATGTGTGATCAATCTGGGTCTCTCTAATCCTACAAGGAATGGTGAGAGCTCCGGGGTCACTCATTTTGACCAGGAGGCCTGAAGTACAAATACTACTCACCTTCTCCGTAAGCTTCACTTTCTTAGGAATGTTCGATGACCTACGCTTCTTTGTATAAAGATCCTTAAAGACCTTAGAATTGGAGGAAAATGGAAAGAATCACATCTATCAAAGGAAGATTATTCTTAAGGTCTTTAAGATGCTCTAAAATCTTGAAAAACCTAGAATCCTCATTAGGTGCAGGCCTTTCTAAAGCGGATGGAAAGGGAACTCTAGGTGAAACACCTCTAAACACATGGGAATTGTCAATGGGCTCTTTTCCCTCCCGATGGGGGTGGGAAGTACTACTCTCTCCATGGTCTCTAATAAGCTCAACTCTCTTAACAGGTCCCTCTCTAGAATCCCTCTCAATAGGGCTACAATGTGGCTCTCTAGACTGGGAAAGACCACTAGGTACAGGCACTGCAAAGTCAACTCCTACCCCATTATCCACTATCCTACTGCTCCTAAGAGTTGTAATAGTCATAGCCTGAGCCTAAAGGGGATAAGTGGTATCAGTAGAGGAATAAGACTGAAATCCAAGGTTCACCTCTGGCTGAGAAGGCAATTTTTGGGGGTCTCTAGCGCTCATATGCATGGTAAACTATCCTAACTAGGTATCTACCCTAGCCTGATAATTCTCTATTTGTCGCCTACAACTGGCTAACTCCTACTGCATCAACTAAAACATCTTCTCAATCCTATCATCATTAGTAGGCTGAGTACTAGAAAGTGCAGAGAGTGCTTGTGATTGAGGAACACTAGAAAGCCTAGATTGATAGACATGGTAAAACCCAGGAAGATTAGCAAGACGGGGTCGTTGCTGGAGTGAGGCTTGGGGATATGAACTAGACTCATGCTAGCCTTGTCTCCAAGAAAATTTTGGGTTGTCCCTCCAACCTGGATTGTATGTGTTTGAGTACAGGTCGTACTCACGAGAATATCCTTGAGTAGCGCACACTTGCTCTTTCATGAATTCAGGAAATTGGGATGCTAAAGGGCAAGCTGCAGTCTTGTGAGACGACTCGGAACACAATGCACAAACCTCGATAACTAAAGGGGCAGAGGTAGAACCTATAAAACTAGTCTTAGGACCATGAGATGAAAGTGACAATGAAATGAATTGATCTAACTTATTCGTCAAAGCCTCTACCTTAGTGGGTAAATCTAAAGAAACTTTAACCTCATTAACACTTTTCCTATTACCTCCCTAACTAGACCTTTCCATAGCAAAATTTTGAAAAGAATTTTTGGTTATCAACTTCATTTTCTCCCATGCCTTAGTCGGTCTCAAAAAATAAAAGCCACCGCCGGAGGTGGCATTGACCATCGTCCTATTTTGTTCATTTAAGCCTCAGAAGAAGTATTGCAACAGGTCATGATTGCCGTATCCATGGTGTGGACATTGTCTAAGAAGGTCTTTGAACCTCTGATAAGCCTCATAAAAAGATTCTAAGTCATGTTAGGGGAAAGTCATAATAGTGGTCCTAAGGTCGGCCATCTTAGCCACGGAATAAAATTTTTGAAAGAACTTAGATTGAAGATGTAGTAATGCAAGCATTAGGTGAGGAATGCAACCAAGCCTTAGCCTTGTCCTTGAAAGAGAAAGGAAACAATCTTAGATGTATGACCTCTTCGAAGACATTGGGAACATGGAAAATGGAACTCATCTTAATAAAATTAGTAATATGCTCTAGAGAACTCTCATTGCTTCTCCTATAGAAGGAAGGAAGCATGGCCAACATATTAGGCTCAATCTTGAAGTTTGTCTCCCCCAAACCTGGAATTTGAATTGCCAAATTGGGCTCAAAGGCTTCAGGGAGGAAGAATTTCCTAAGAATGGGGTCCTCATCTATAGGTGGATCCAGTCTACGGGGCTTTTGTCTAAAATAATCTTGGGCTTGGTGCCCATGGTGATCATGAGATAGAATGGGGTTCATTGGGGGAATGAGAGGATTAGGAGGATGATTGGGATCGGCTATCTCTTTAAAAAGATCTCTTAAATTCCTAAAATGTCTAGCAATTCTGTCAGGTTTGGGATTAAGAGGAATTAGGGGGTTTCTAAGGGATCTCATACCAAGCATGCACAAATTATCCTAACTCTGGCCACTTCAACCCCCGAAAACTTCAACAATCCTACGTCTATAGCAAATAAACCATAATCCTAGAAAGTCTACTAGGAATAAAAACAAAAACAAAAGAAATGGATAAGCAAATAGCAAAGTAAGATAGTATAAACAAGAAGCAAGGTAAACAAAAACTAAACAAACTACAAAGAAAAAGCAAGGAAAACAAATAAAGTAACTACCAAAACACACAAACAAAGAATGCAAACCACTGTGCCTCCCCGGCAACAGCGGTAAGAACTTGATGCCGTCTTTTCAGTGCAAGCTCTAAATACCCACAAGCGTACGGATCGATGTAGTGTAATATGTGCGAGAACGAGTGTCGAACTATAAGGAGGCTATGTTGTGGGATGCATTCTACATGTGTGTCCTAGTGAATGCCTAAAAGGAAACCTAAACTAACTATTTTTGGTGTTTTTGGATGATCGGGAGCTCTAGCTAAGGAAAATAAAACTAAACGATAGGAATGGGAAGGATAGAGATAAACTATCTAGAGGGAACTAACAAATAACAAGGATTAGGGTGACATCTACTTGCTAATGGGTGATCCTAGACTCCAACAGTAAGGGACTACATGGAATGGCTTAATTACCAAATGCTCTTCAACTAGGTTACTTAATTAGTATCCTAATTTCTCCCTAGGACTTGGCTCAGGCTCGTCCCTAGGCAACGCCACCTAGAGCTATGGCATGGTCCTTATGACCTAAGGCCTTAAAAGTGACTAACTAGCTTCCTAGGTGACCTAGAACAAACCTACCCTAGTACCTAAATCCTTGGCTAGATTTAAAGCTAAGACCTAGTGTAACTAGAGTCGACTAAATCTATCCGCAGACCTATTGGCTGGATTTAAAGCCAAAGGAGACTCACTTTAGATTAGCCTTTAATTATGCTTCATTATTCTAGGGTCATAATAGTGGGATTTAAGCTATAGTGCATTCATACATATTCTAGGCTAAGATGTTCGCGAATAAAATGACCTATTCAACTACCAGACATCGTCATGCTTGGATTACACCATTAAAAGTAATTTTGAACCAATATGTATGCAATATTGAGGTCATATTTACTACTAGGCATGCAAACATACACATGGACATGAATATAAGCATTACCCACTTTATAAAATCCGCACACAAACACATAGACATGATTATAGAGTGGATTAAAGGTGTTTAGTAGTAAATAGACTTCAATTTATACATATGCAACTCTTATAGGCATATTATCAAACACCTAGACATGTATTGAACAATAGCCATTGAAACGAGAAGAACATAGCATATATATATATATATATATATATCTATATATATATATATTAAGCCATTAAATCCCATAATATAGAAGCATAGAATCAACCCATTACACAAGTATCATCACCCTAAACAAATCTACTCAAACATAATATAAAAGAGGATGAAAGAGAGAATAGAAGAATCCCCTTCAATCCTAGCACTTCTTGTACAAAAATCTTTGAGTAGGCTTTAATCCAAGTGTTTGAATCCTCCAAATGAGCTTGAATCTAGGTGAAAAATGAGTGACTGTGTGTGTTAGAGGTGGTATAGCTAGGGTTTTGTGTGTGTGTGTGTTGGATCTCTAAGTATCCTCTCTTTTAAAAGCTAAAAAGTCGAGTTTTTATAGCATCTGCTGCGCACAACCGGTCGACCCTTCTTAACTCATCCAGCTTTCAAAGTGGTACTTTTTGGACTAGTCGGTCGACTCTGGAGAGGTAGTCGACCAGCAATTTTGGGATCCTCTCTAGAGTGGCCGGTTGACTGGCTCTTCTTCTAGGTCGCCGGCTGACTTTTCTTCCTCCATTCTTTGTCTTTTTAGCCTTCAATCTTCTCCCCTTTACCCGTGCTTCTCCCATCTTCATCACCCATCACTGTCTAATCTCGATCTTAACCTTAAGTTCACCTAAATCATTGAAAATAAGCAATTAGTGTAGCAATTGTCTCTTAAACTCAATATGTACAATTGTTTATGCTTAAACCTATTCTTAACGTAAGTACTACACTAATGCATCTTCATGAGCACTTAACACCACTTTAATATGGGCAAATAACAACATAAACGCACACAAAAACACAACACATCACGTGTGTTTGCATTACTTGTTCCTATGTTTTTAGAGGTGTATTATGCTATATAAAGTGCATAGTGTAGCTTTACATTACATTTGTACATACTAGGATGCTATTGTGTATAGTTGTGCTTAAAGAGTAAACAATATACTAAAGTGCATTTATCTTATGTTTTAGGTGAGTTTGAGGATTTTTTGGAGATTATTGAAGATGAAGATGGCCTGGGCAAGAATTGAAGAAGATTTCAAGGATGAAAATTGGAAGAAAATCAAGTTTGGAGGCTTTCGAAAAAAGGTTAAGACAACTGGAAGGAAAACGGAGTTAAAACGAAGCCTAAAAAAAGCAAATAGGCACTACTGGAACGTTGTCTTCAGAGTACCGTGCACCCCTTCTCTATTCTTCCAAAGATAAAGAGAAATCTTCTACTACCAAAATAGAAGTCCTTTGGTATCAGTGCACCGGTTAGATGTTCCAGTAGTTGCGAAAATTTGGCTATATAAGCCTTCTTTTGGCCATTTTGTGAAGAACAAGTCATATTCTTTCACACCCATCTCTCAAAACCCTAAATCCTCTCATCTCCCACCTCTCACACATGCTTCCATACATAAAAGAACTTTGGAATCAAGCCTGTAAGAGGATCAAATACAAGTATTTGGGCATAGCTCTTAGATTGTAAAGATATGGCTTTGGATGAAAGGGTAATTTCTTTATCTCTCTTTTATCCTAAAGTTAATGTATGTTTGATTAGAGCTATGTAGGGTGATTTACTCTTGTATTATGGATGATTAGTATTTTTCATTAAATGGGAACTTGATAGATTTATTTATTTATATATATATATATATATATATATATATATATATATATGCTTTGTGCTTAAGGTTTCAAAGGCCATTTTACATACATGTCTATGTGTTTGTTGAAATGCCTTAATGATGTAGCATATGTATATTAAAGTCTATTTTGCTATTAACCATTTCTAAATCATTATGCTAGCATGTCTATGTATTTGTATGGTGATTACATGAAGTGGGTATGCTTATATACATGTCTATGTGTGTGTTTGCATATCAATTAGCCTAAACAGCTTCTATTGCATACAAGTTGGGTGTTATTGCTTAAATTGGTGTAATCTAAGCATCTCTATGTGTTTAGTAGTAGAATATACCGGTGTATTCTCGAACGCCCCATGCCCTAGATGTGCTTGCTTTGTGCTTTAATGTCAATTCCACTATTGTGATGCGATCGATGGTGCACAACTTGTAACTAGCCTAGGTTGAGTCCCCTTTGGCTTTAAATCTAGCCAATAAGTGTCCGGATATGTTTAGTTGATCTTAGTTCACTTGGGAAGGCTAGTTAGTCCGCCCTAATGCCCTAGGTACATAAAGACCACGCTACAGCTCTAAGTGGGGTAAAGATTAAGGACGGACTCGCACCAAGTCCTAGGGTTAGATTGGGGAACTAATTAGATGACTAAGTGCTAAGGTTAGATCGATCCAAATCACTTCGAACCTTATTAGCTAGCCCTTATTCCTAAGTCATAAAGACCATGCCGTACTGCTAGGCATCGCCATGTAGGGACGGACCCGCACTGAGGCTTAGGATACCAATTAGGTGGCTAATTAAAGGTCTAGATTAGAACACTTTGTATAATCCATCAAGCAACCTTGACAAGAAGTTGTAATCACCGATAGGTAAGACATAATCATCCTAGTCCCTCATTTTCGATCTTTGACTCCCTTAGATCGCTAGATTCTCCTGTCACACACACATACACACACCTTTTATTTTCTTGCCAGTAGCTTAGATTTATCTTTCCCGAGCTCTCCTCAAACAAAAAAAACACCAAAAAGATTATAGTTAGGACCCCAACACATAGCCCATTAGGACAAACATAGCTGAGGACACCATATGCGTTAGGCCTCCCTGTGGATTTGACCCCGCACTCATACACACTATGTTACACGCAACCTGTGCGCTTGCAGGCTATTTAGACTTGTGCTGCGAGATAGCGATCACAACTTCATTGAGGCATTTCAACAAACACATAAACATGTATGTAAAATACCCTTTGAAACCCTAATCACAAAGCATATATATATAAATCCATCAAGTACCCATTACAAAAGTGTAGACAAAGAATATATATATATATATAAATCCATCAAGTACCCATTACAAAAGAGTAGTAATCAATCCATAAATACAAGAATAATCACCCTACATTGCTTTAATCAAACATAATTAAACTTAGTATAAAAGAGAGATATCCTTCTATCTATAGCCAAGCTTTACAATCCATGAGCTATACCCAAATCCTTGTGTTTGATCCTCTTGGATCCTTAATTCCAAGTGTTAAATATGTTTAAAAGTCAGTGTGTGAGGTAGTTTTAGGTGGATTTTGGTTCAAGGAAATGGGTGTGTAAATTGGTTGGTGTTCTCCCTAAAAAATAGCTGAAAAATGGCTTAAATAGAGTTGTCAACGCACAGGGCTGGGGGCCTGGCCAGTCAACTGACTTTTAGGCTAAGTCAACCAGCCTAAATTAGCCAAGATTTTGATTTAACCGACCTTGACAGGAGGTCGATCGGTCTTGACAGTGAAATATTCATATCTTACTCGTTTTGGCTCCGATTTGCCCCCCATTTTTTTCTATGGCTTTGTACCACTTTCGGGGATCTCCCAAGCCATATTTTGCATCCTAAAACATGTCCAAAATTTGTCCATTTTCTTTTTGGGTAAGAAGCTCCGAATTTAACTCCCTTTATGCTCAGTTTCACCTCGGTCGCTCTTTCTTTCACCCGGCCACTTCCAAATGCATTTTTCTTTATTCCTTTATCTCCAAAACACCCTTGGCTTTGTTCCACACTCTAAGCACCCTCAATCAAGCTCCAATTATCTTCTCGAATCTCACCTAAAATAATCAATAAATGCGTATTAGTGTAGCATTTAAGTTCTAAGCTCAACTATGAACATGTAAACCCTAATATGCACAAGTATGACCTAAATGCTATACTAATACACCAAATAAAGGTCAAAACACCTCAAAACAAGTATATACATACAATGCATAAGCACACACAAAACTAGCACATCACTAAGCAATTTCGAGAGACTTATCAAACTCAAACCAATTAAAATCCAAGGGTTAGCCAATTTTAAACCCTACTTGGGTAGACATGTTGCTAGGTGATTACATTGCAAGAATCAATACATACAATCAAACATGTATATAAATTTCACAAAATAAACATCCATAGCATAAATAAATGGCCCCCAATCGGTGGCGTCCTATAATACCATTCTAGGCTCAAAGCCCAAAGCAATCGGAATGCCAAAACCAAGCTTCAGATGCAAACTACTTCTACCGGTTGAGCTTACACATCCTACTGCCTGACCTTCCAAAAAGCTCCCAACCACTACCGGCTGACTTAGAGCTTTTACTATTGGTTAACCGGCTCCTCCAGAATGCCTTGATTTCTGTGCACACCAGCTATTTTGGCTCTGAATCAATACATTACAAGAAATTACACAGAAAATCAACCTATACAAGCTTTATCTATGACAAGAAACATAAATGTGGCCACAAAATACAAGCCATTTCCATTCCTGTGCTTCTTTCAAATTGAAGCTACATTAACCTTCTATGCAAGAAATTAAATCCATATATTTGAACCATTAATGAGGACCGAAAAAAAACATGAGTTGGAACCATAAAGGTTAGCCCATAACACATATATCATAGAAACAAATAAATCTTGCCATCCACAAGATTATTACTTGTTCTATTGTTCCATTATGCAATTTTAAGCCATAACCATGTGTATAACAGTACCTGAGCTTTGATACCACTTATTAGATCGAGATGATATTCCCATGGCTAGTTGTTATTTTGAATTTTAAAAAAAATATCAATTAACAGCAATGGGAGCGGAAACATAGCACAAATAAAGCTTATTATACACATGGGCATCACATTCAAGCAAAAAACAAAGAGTAAAGTCAAGACTCGTTACCCTTATCTATTAATTGAGACTTTTTCTGTAGCACTTAATGGTCTCTCCTCTCACTACATTGACCATTACCTTCTAGCATTGACCACCATTAAAGCCGTCACTATTCATCTTCTTCTTCTTCTCTCATGGGAAAAAATAAAAGATCTAGTGCATCCAAGATTAGGAAGAGTGCAAAATTAGCTTCAAAGTATGAGATTAGCAATTATGAAGATAATGAAGATTACGCTCTAGACTCTATCATGGAGCTCAAGAAAACTTGTGACACCATCAACAATGCTATGTCTAGTTCAGCTGACGATACTACCACTTTATGCACGTAAAAACTTGAACAAAATCTTGATAAAGCAAAGAAGAATCTCATGCAAAACTTAGCTAGAAAGGTAGCTTCTTCCTCTAACTTATTAGCAAGTGATAGCTCTACCTTTTCAAATTCAAGCTTGGCTCGGATGAGACCTCAAAGAGAGTTTGGGCTTGAAGAATTCTAGGTTTCACCTTTCTCTTCGAACACACATGATCAGCACACTATGGAGGACGTAGACGCAAAGCTTGTTGGAGCTCAACACAAATGTCTCATGGCTGTCGTGGGTCTAAGCGTTAACCAAAATCAATTTTCCCCTAAGCAAATTGGGTCTCCTTCTTACCCTTTTAGCATGGTGAACAATGTTTTATCTTCAAATTAGATTTTTCATCTCGATAGGAAAGGCAAATCTTTCAATTTTGGTGCTCAAGTGGCTAAAAATGATTCTACTGATAATGAAAAAGAAGAAGCAAACGTTCGATCCTTACCCGTCAGTCATTGTGCTTTATCTACTAGTTCTTTGCTTCTAGTTGTACAAGTACTTTAGCTGGTCAAGATGGGTCCATTTTTTGGCCACATATCTCCTAGGGTGACAGCTCAACAAAAAATGAGAACTACTCCAGCTACTTTTCATGCACATGTGACAACACATAATTCTACTCTGGGCAATTACTTTACCCCAAAAATTGAGAAATGCAACTTGGCTTATCATGCACAAAACTCCTCAAATAATTTGCATAACTTGGCTATCAATGTGGAATATGCTTGTACCTTACGTGCCAATGTGGACTCTTCTCCAACTCACAATCCAAATCAGTAAGATCATTCTTCCTTGGCTGGAATTAACATCGCACTCTAGAATGCATTTTAGCCAAATATTAGGCCATTTACATACTAGAATTTGGGAACCTCTCCAAGCACAATTAAAGATGATTTTCACCAAGCAACTTTAAAGGACTTCCCAACACTTTCTCAAGCAAACTATGGACACAAAGTTGCTACGCGAAATAACTCACAAGATGTTCGGCCCTCACCTCAATATAACCAAGGCCATTTTGATGCAAAAAATGAATGTAATTTTCCAGGTTCTACTTCTTCCTATTCCTTGAATAATCTTCAAGCTCTTTATCATGAGAATAGGCCTTTGAATGCTTGGAATAATAACTTGGATTGGAAAAGCAAATATATTGGTAATCTTGAAAATTCTACAAAGCATAAATTTATTACTCGTTTCATTGAGAATGCATTTATGGGTGCCATTCCTCCAGAAGAAGTGTTGCAAGAAAGTGATAATCATTGGAATCATTGCTTAATTGTCCAATTTGTAGGGTCTCCTCCTCTCTTCTTCCTCATTTGTAAAATGGTAGATGTTCATGGGAAGCATTTTGGTCATGCGGATATCAAGTTTATCGAAAATGGATTCTATGTCTTTAAATTCAAGAACAATGAAATTTGCAATACGGTCTTGGAGCAACTATGGCATGTTAATGATAAGCCCCTATTACTTAGAAAATGGGATCCAAATGCTCAAATCCACAACTTTTCTTGGAATAGAGTTCCTTCAAACTCCACAATGTTCCATAGAGTTCTACTGCAAATGGATAAGCTAATGGAATCTCATGCCTTTGTGGGCTTTGCTAGAATTTGTGTAGAGATGGATCTCTCTAAAGAGCTATTCAAATTCACACATGTCAAACTTAGAAACGGAGAATAGGCGAGAATTGATGTGAAGTATGCTTGCAAGCCCCTAGTTTATTCAATTTGTAAAGTGGTTGGTCACTCACTCTCTTCTTGTCCCTAGTTTATGCACCTTTGAATGCTCATGAGCAAGCCCCTAGAGAGGTCAAGAAAGAGGATGGTTGGAAGAATCCTAAGCCAAAGAAAGTTTAGGGGGGGAACAAATGTGAATCCTATACCATTTGCAAATGTGGTTCTTGAACCAAAAACAACAAAAGAAGACAATACCAACTTGGCCTTTACTCCTAAGATCCATTTGAATACAGATCGATTTTCAATACTTGAAGATGAAGGTGGAAAGTCAAATGAAGATTACTATAACAAGGATCACAATGTGGTAAGTAATGCTCATGAAGAGCTTATTAATGTTGATAGTCCTGAATGAGATGAACTTTATTTAGATGGAAATGATAAGGAACTTGTGGTCAAAGTTGATAAGGAAGAGCATGAAAGGTTAAAGCTTGATGATCTGTGCTTCTTGGCTAATTATTTGGACACTTAGCATGTTTTTTCTTCCTTACTTTCAATGTTATGTTGTTGTCTTGTTTTTGCATTTTCCATATTATGTTATTTCTTTCCCTTTTTCTCCTTATTTTTGATTCACACCCCTCAAGTCTAGTTATTGGTTAGGATTGTTATATCTTAAGATTTGAGGGGTTTTAAGATGTACTTTTGCAAATTTGCAAAGAAATAAACTTTCTTACCTTGAAAAAAGGACCCATTCCCCTTGTAGTGTGACTCGGATGCAAAGTCGACATCTTCGCGTATTACCCAGCTCATATTAGCCTCTAAATGGTCTTCTCCACTATTTCCAAAGCTCTATTGCTAGGATACAATTTGCTATATAGTGGGCAAACAATTTTTAAGGCTAAATTGAGGTTATGGAATTTAGTGTGTGCTCTTGATGCTAGTGTGTGAAAAATCCTACACACACCTACCAAGAAAATATCTCTCTCTCTCTCTCTCTCATCCCTTGTGTCATGTGGGTTATATCTATTTTGTACTATTTATAGTACAGGGCAACCCTAATTAGAATAAGGTTTCTAGAATATTATGTTTTACCATAATACCCCTCATTAGTCCGTCTAGAAATGGCATATTCCCTAGGGATAAAGCTATCCCAAATATTTCACCTTATACACTAAATATCTTTCATGTGGGACCCACTTATCTAATTAAAATATCCATTAATTATATTAAGAAGACTAGGATAATTAAATTCCTTCTTAATTCTAAACTCAAATCTCAATTACGCTATTCACCACCTCAATTAATGTATCTAGTAGAGTAATGACTAGTGGAGAGACCAAAAGACATAATTATCCTTGGCTCCCAAAATGACCAAAATGTCCCCACCACCACTTTGGTGACACTCAGGCCATTTTGACCTTTGTCTATTTCCACTAAAAAGCCAAAGCCATACTCCAAGGATAATCACTGGCTACGCAAGAGCTTGTCACCTGCTCTATGAACTCTGTCTTGGGCAAATCGAGTAAAATGACTAAAATGCCCCTATATGTATACCCGTAGTAAAGGCGTCCAATACTACATTTGGAACCTTGGAATCTCTAGTCCTATATAGTAATCATCCACTAGTCACGTATCTCTTGATCTAGGGAGTGACGTATAAGCCAAATGAATGATATACCCCTAAAGGGCAATATCACTAGTACGAGATTCCCGGTGATTGATTGGATAAATCCAGAGGGCCCATAGACTCTGCTGTTGCATATGGATGTCTTAACTAAATTAGAATACAACACTCAACGTATGAGGCAACAATCTTATCACATAAAACCTCTCCTTATGTTTCATCAAAGTGTTGCACCCTAACTTTGTTAGTTCATCTGCACACTTAAGATTAAGAGCAATGGTCATTCGAAAGCTATGAGTATCTCGTCTTCTATATGTGACAGTATGGTTCCTAGAAGACATGCTCATGGTGGCCTTGTCCAATGCATAACATGCGCATTAGGAGCGTAGTCTAGAAAACCATCCAATTACCTAGAAAGATCACCCTTTCTAATAGACTCGCCCATTATAGCCTTTTCCCGATAAAGTGCCCAACATTACCATTTGGCTATGGACTAATTTATGATAACAGGAAATCTAGACTTGGACCTACTGTACGTCTAGCCTCACTGTGCACCCAATTCATTGGTCTATATCATTAGACCTTAATACTTTACACCAATGTACAAATGGAAAGAATATGCTGTGCAAAACTCAATCATATGAACAATATCATGAGTGAATTATATCTAGTATCCAATAATCATCTTGTGTCTGTGGTCTTTAGGGCATACAATTCCCACAGTAGTTTGACACATGTATTCAAGTTATCATGATAATGGAGATCAATTTACCAGTGTTCTTTTTATCATGCCAATATCTGGTTTGATGAACATGCTAGAAAGAACAAGAATTCATCTAGCCCCTTATGTTCCATGTGCTATTCTAAAGGAAATGTACAATTTCCTTAATTCAAGATCTATTGCAATGTCTAAAAGATCTCTTGTTTTCAAATAACGAGTCTCTTGATTGACATTTTCTTGATAATTCATGTGTTATAATGATCTTTCCATTCACATCAATGGGAGGGCAAATTGATAGTGCAACCAATAGAAGATTTAGCCTATACATATTTAGACTTCATGGACAGAATTGTCTCGAATTGGCAGTGTACTACCAACACCTGTGAGAATCTTAAGTTTGCTGAATTGTACATATATGATACAAATACTATAGTTCCAAATTGAATGGATGCATTGTGGTAACATAATAAACCCATCAACAATTCATTAACTTTCAATCTTTTTTACTTATATAATTTTGCCTCGTTACTAATATAACATTTTTAATGAATATAGGGGGACTGCTTCTTCATGCAATTTGGATCCTACCAATATTGAGATTATTAGGAATATGATTGATATGCACAACCCATTGGCTAAAGCATTTCGCATGGCATGTGATCAATTTACAAAAGAAGGGCATGC
Organism: Cordia subcordata; assembly: GCA_028554755.1. Classification (NCBI taxonomy): domain Eukaryota; kingdom Viridiplantae; phylum Streptophyta; class Magnoliopsida; order Boraginales; family Cordiaceae; genus Cordia; species Cordia subcordata. The sequence continues at coordinate 15,600,757 of JAPTOF010000008.1, forward strand.
TCAGTTTCAATTATGTTTTATTGGACAGCGATCAAAATATGGTAGAATGTACAATCTACCAACTACATTTGAAGTTGCTACACATATTGTTGGAAATGTCAATGAGTTAGATTGTAGCAGTGACATTGTTATTGAAATGTGTGATAGTCAACTTCAACGAATTCATGAATTACATCTATATTATGTGGCTTTACAATATCCATTGACGTTCCCATATGGAGAAGATGGATATATGCTAGGAATAACACATGGAGATATTGGTTCTTCCTCAAGAAAGTGTGTCAAACTCACAATGCATGAATTTTTTACTTTACAGTTACAGATACGCCCTAGTAAAGCACCAACAATTTTAGTTGGTCATCGATTGTTTCAACAATTAGTTGTTGGCACATTCACTGTGATAGAAAGTGAACGCGTTTCAATATATTAGATCTCATCAACCTGATTTCCGCACTAAAGAGTATGGAGTTGCCAAATGCTGTATCTAGAGGGTATTCTGTAGCATCTTCAGCTGGTAAACGAATTATTTCACCATTATTTTTTAAAGGTAGTGATTGATACATGGAAAAAAAAAAACCACTAGGATGTGATGGATATATGTGCTTGGACTGGATATCTTGATCTATTTATTACATTCACACGCAACCCTAAGTGGCTTGAAATAACCCGTGCTTGGTTAAAATATAGTCTTCGACAAGAAGATAAGCCTAATATTGTTTCACATATTTTTTACATAAAACTGAAGTTGTTGCTGCTTGACCTCTGAAAAAGAAATTTTTGGGCGTTCTTGTGCAGTTACATATTTACAATTGCATATTTTTCATATATGGAAACAATACGTTATTATTTATTCAATTATATCATGCATTTTTATATTGAGTCGCATATAAAGTTTAATTTATGATGTACAGTTAATAGTTTGTTCAATATTACAATAACATATATTGGGTACAATGCATTTATCTTAATACATAAACGTTAAAATATTCTTAGCACTTTTAGATGATTTATATATCATTTTGCAAATAAACAGTCTAATCCTTACATTATATGTTAAAGGTAGTTATTTACACAGTTGAATTTCAAAAGAAAGGTCTCCCACATGTTTATATATTGTTGTTTTTGCAATCTTGCCATAGATTCACAAATCCAGATGAGATTGACAAAATTATCACAATCGAAATACTAAATAAACACACACGTCTTGAATTATATGATGCTATTGAGCAATTTTAATGCACAATCCAAGTGGCACTGCTAATCTATCTTCTCCGTATATGCGTAATGGCAATTATTCAAAATATTTCCCAAAAAGCTTTCTTAGCAACACAAAATTTGATGATGATGGCTATCCAATTTATTGATGCAGAGATGATGGACACATTATGATGCGTAATGGGGTTGAGCTTGATAATTGGTTTGTGGTGCCATATAATGTAAAACTTCGTATGAAATATCAAGCTCATATAAACATAAAGGTGTGTAATCAATCCAGGGCAATTAAATATTTGTTCAAATGTCACCAAAGGACATGATCCAGCCACTGCTACCTTGATCAATTGTGCTGTTGATCGAATGGACAAAATAAATATGTATTACAATTTCATATTTATATCTCCGTGTGAAGCTATTTGGAGGATTTTTTTTCCTTTGAAATTCACGGCCAAAATCCAACTGTTGAACGCTTATCTTTACATCTTCCAAATAAACAAAGTATGTTGTTTGTAGATAATGAACAAATTGAGGTTGTTATTAACAAGCAATTCGCCAAAAAACTAAATTTACATGTTGAAGTAGCCACTTGAGGATTTGCTCATTTACTCAGGCAAGTGTTTGTAACTTTATTAATTACTAATTCACTTTCTTGACCAGAAATTGTATGGGATCAATGTTGGGAATTGCTTTTTAATGACATCCTATATCAACAATGCTTGATTCAGCACTACCTAAGTAATGCTTAGTTAATTTATCAAGAACTTCGAATTACATTTATAATTCAATTTTTTATTTTTCTGTATTGTAGCTTTATTTTGTAATGATCATGTAGTTCATGTAATTATGCAATATGAAATAAGGAAAAAAAAAAGGATATTGAATGTATGTATTAAAAAGTAACTTATGTTAAGATTATATTATCATTAATTTCACATTAGGTATACATCTATTTTGGGGTAAACTATATTTGTGTTCTCTATTATGTTGTATAGCCTGTTTGATAAAATGTTTGGTTTCTTTTAGAATTAACATCAAAACAGGATGTGATAAAGAATTTTGCTTTGTAAAATTCAAAAATTATTAAGCAACAATGGTTGAACGATTCGTGATTTATCATTGCCATTTCCAGAAGAAATTGATTTAATTGCAGTTCAAAATAGATTGATTCAGGAGGAACTCAATTATGATGAAAATGCGTTAAGAGCTGAATTTGATTGGTTGATTAGCAATTTGAACGATGAATAGTCGGTTTCATTTAGTTACTATTATGGATATGGTTAAATTGAATGCAGGTGATGTCTTCTTTTTGTATGGGCATGGTGGCACAGGAAAAACTCATATAAGGAAAACACACTCTTCTATGTTACGTTCACAAGGTGAAATTGTGTTAACTATTCCTTCAAGTAGAATTGCTACTATATTGTTATCAGGAGGCAGAACAACTCACTCTTGGTTTGCCATTCCATTATGCATATTTGAGGGATCCACATGTAATATAAAGTAAGGCAACACATTGGTTACTTTATTGAAGAAAGCTAAGCTAATAATTTAGGATAAAACTCCTATGATCAATTGGCTATGTTTTGAAGCATTTGATCATACATTAAAAAATGTTCTACGTTCCAGTAATGTGGATTGTGACAATGCTAAAGTTAATTGTATTTTGGAGTTGATTTTCTCCAAATACCCCTCGATAATTACCAAAAGCTTCTAGGGCTAATATTTTTAACACAATGTTAAATGCATCCTTTTTGTGGAACTGTTGTCATGTATTAACATTGATACGGAATATAAGGTTACAATCAAATGATACTTCAGCCGATTCTATTAAAATCCATGAATTTGTAGAATGGGTCTTGTCCATTGGTAATGGGTTAATTAGTGTAAACTCATATGATGCAAAATTGGTTCACATCCCAAATAAGTTGTTGATCTCAGATTATGAAGATCTTATTGGGGCTATTATTAACAATATTTATGATGGTTTGAATACTAATATTCTCAATGCATCATATTTCGAGATTGAGGTATACTGGCACCTACATTGGACATTGTGGACAAAATTAATGATTACCTAATCTCACATATGCCCGGTGATGAACACATGTACTTGAGCTCTGATAGTGTTTGTCTCACCGATTCAAATATGCATTTGGTTGACGCATATCTGACACCTGACATTTTGAATAATGTTAAGTGTTTTGAGATGCCTAATCACATTTTGAGATTAAAGATTGGTGTGCCTATGATGTTGATGCGTAATATTGATCAATCAAGTGGATTGTGTAATGGAAATCGATTTGATAATTACACAACTTGGAAAACATGTGATACAAGGCCAAATTTTTTTTGGTGATTTTGATGGAAATATGGTTTGCATCCTTCGTATGGTGCTTACACCCTCAGATGCACAGTTGTCATTTAAAATGCAATGCCGCCAATTTCCCTTAGTAGTATCATTTGCAATAATTATAAATAAAAGCCAAGGTCAATCTTTATCCAAAGTGGTTTTATATTTGCCAAGGCTTGTATTTACACATTAGCAGTTGTATATTGTTGTATCATGTATAACAATCAAAATAGGGTTAAAGATTTTAGTTCATGATCTAAATGGAGTACCATTGAGAGAAACTGAGAATGTCGTATATCATGAAGTTTTTTGCAATTTATAGTGTAATAAATTATGAATTCCAAATTTATTGATATATGAGTTCATGCACTTTAATTCCAATTATTTATGATGTTCAATTGTGATTGTTCTATTAACCCTATTAATTAAATTTTTTTCTTATTTTTTGTTTAGTACATAGAAGTCAAGATCAATGTATTTAATGAATAAAAACACTAATATTTGTTTAAACTTTTTTCAAAAAAAAATTCAACTAATATGAGACCACATAGTATATTAATGCATTAAATTTATTACATATAAAAGTAAATATTATTTTATTTATGTATTTTATCATGTAAATTACATTAGTATATTAATTAATTTACCGTAGAAAAATTGCCGAGTCATCACCCATTTTTCACTATGTACACACTTATATATAAAATTTTATTTTTAAATAAAAAATTAATCATAAAAAATATTTAAAAATTAATAGAGCAACGCCATATCAATGTGCAGAGAAAATATAAAATAACTAAGTATAGTCATTCAAAATGTACTAACTTTTTATAATTATCACTTCATTCCTTAATAAATTAGAATTGTTGAATATCTTAAAATTGGCTAAAAGAATAATAAGAGCTTTTGTTAAACATATCCGTAAGTATTTATGCAAATGCGCAATCATTTATTTTTTATTTAATTTTATATCCTTTTTTCTTTTTTTCATTTAATTATTTAATTTTTTTGTTCCTTTATTTTTTTATTTTTTAGCTTTTCATATCACACCAAATCAACTTTGCATTTTTCTTTCAATTTTTGTTGTTTTTTTTGAAAAAAAATCCAAAAAAAGTAATAATAATAATATGTCTCACAATTAGGAGCTGCGATACTAGTTTACATTAAAGGGATCAAATTATATGAATTCATGGTGCATTAAGGGAAAAAAAAAAAAAAAGGTGGCTCAAACCAAAGTGACCCCTCATATAACTATATTTTTACGCAAATCACAAGCATTTCATTCAATAGTGGTACATTTTCAATACACAATCTATGATATCTTGCAATTGTTGTCGATTCAATGGAATGCATTAAATGCTTGATTTCATTTTTGCTTATACGTTCATTCGATAAAGAATAAAAAGTAAATGCTATTTAGATTATCGTGTTAGTGCTTACTATGTATACATACAAACAATCGTTTTTCTATGCACATCCTCACAACCACAGATATCAGGATTCGATCAGATGCTCACTTTTACAACCCTATGTATACAACTCGATGAATCAATGTCATTACACTATAGCAAATATGCACATGCATGATTAGCTGCATTTCTTAGTTGATTTTCACTCATACAACACGTAATTAAGCATTCGATACTGAGGCAGTGGAACAAAGGTTATTATTACTAATTCATTCATGATACAGCACCCAAATGAACAAATTGATTATCACGCGTGCCTGCCTTTAGCCGAAAGAATTATGCATCTTTTAAGATAAGGGTTCTTCATTGATTGCACGTATATTACTTGTGATTTTACACCTGGGTTTTAATATAAATACACATAGTTATGTTAATACTCTATCCGTTCTATATTTTCTATTGCACTTGAATAGATATATGCTAATGACATGCTTGCATATGGTTTTTTTTATTATATGATAATTATTTAATTAATATGCGCATTCTAATTCTTTTTTAAAATGGATGGAGTTGATGACTATAATACACAATCAAATGACATAGAGATTTTCACAAGTAATTGATTTATTATACACACACACACACACACTTAACCATGTTATTCCTTTTTATAGGACGTCAATTACTTCTTAATTGACAATCTCTGGATATTGTGCCAAATTACAACAGCGTAACAGATTAATTTTATATACTATATTATGCATATTTGATTTTTAAATTTCGTCTATTTACTGCCTCAATTTGGATAATCATTATAGTGAATTAATTCACCAAGAAAATTATATGCAATACCAACAAGAGAATATTGAATTTAATGGGGCAGTTTATTCCATTGAGTCAATATTATTTCAACATGATAATGATAACATGCTCCATAAAATCGGTTAGTGGTATATGAAGGATTAATTGATCAGCCTAGGAGAATTCAATGAGTCATCACCACTTACGATATCATATAATTGAATTTACTCTATGTAAAATATAGATGATGTAAAATCCTGCAAATTTTACGTTGCTAATATTCATGAAATTTTTTTATTTAACTTAATTAGATTATAAAATTTGGTAAATGCATTTTTACTACATTAGACTATTTTATTAACTAAAAATATTTGTGAATTACACGTGATGACATGTGTGCATTTTTTTTTATCTACTTAAGTAGTTTATAGAATTTGCTACGTGGATTTTAACTGATTTGTAGTATTTTACTTATTATATTTATGCTAAAATATTTCGTATACAATTATATACTGTTAGGCCGTTTATTTATTTATATATAAATTTATTTTTAAAAAATAATTACGTGCAATTTTCAATGTTTTATTATATTTAAGTTAATACTTTAATTATTTATATCTTGTGATATAATTCTACTGCATTCATTTTATCATAAATATCAATTTGAGTTTTTACTTTATTATATGTAATGAAAAAAATTGTTAAGTATATATTTTAGAGTTGCGATATCTAACATTTTTAGTATTTGCAAATTTAAGAGAATATTATACAAAACATTATATTTTTTTAAGGTATATCTACAGTTGATTGAATATCATGATCCTAATGAATAACAACTTTTTAGTGTTGATGACTTCTCATGAAGTGTTCAGGTCACCTGTGGCAAATATTTGAAACACTTAGTATAAATTTCAAAATATATCCATTTATGGAATGGATATGATACTCAACATCAATCTAATTTTTTTCTTTTTGAATTACAATTATGTTATTTAGATTATACCAAAGTACTATGCTGAAAGCAAAATGCTTAGCTAATATTCAATACATTATCCTTGAATCAACTAAAGGAGATTTCAATGCTCAGATATGTCACAAAACGATCAGGAACGTGCTTTATATCAAAAGGATGGGCTACAATTCACAACGCATTTCAGTTGGAAAAAAGAGATAAATGTGAATTTGAATCGACTGATTCAACTTATTAATTCTCATTTCGTGCCATTGATTAATAGATTTTGAATCTTTATTCCTGAAGTATGAAAGAAAATATTGTAATGGGACTTTTATTCTTAAATTTCATATGGTATATTTGTTTTTGTCACTTCAATATAAGTCTATAAATACAATTTTATTTAACTGCTATGTCAATGTAATCTTTGGACAAACATTGGCTAAATTTTTATTGCACTTGTTTGTCATTAGTATAATTAATACGTATTATTTTGACGTTTTATATCACATTATTGCCCGTGCATCGCACAGGTCGAACTCTAGTTTTTTTATTAGTGTATCACCCATAAGTTGCACGGGGTGTCAAATAAATATGCTTAGTGAATTTAATTATAGAATAAAATTAGAAATGATAATATTCATAAATCAAACATACAAAATATAAAAGCCAAATTAATTCAAAACTATATACTATTTTAACATACATTCTAGAATATTTCTTTGTAAACTACATTCAGAGTTTGATTTGAAACAACACCATTTTCATCATGAATCAAAATTTTAAGACCTTTCTTAATTGTCACTCTTGAAACTGCAACATATAGCTAGTCATGTGTGGACACAAAACGTGACAAATATTTGTTAACACTTGACAGAGATTGACATTGACTTTTGTTAATGGTCATAGCATATAAAACGACTAATAAGAGTTGCTGTCTCTGTACCTTGAAAGGCAAGTTTGTATCAGACCGAGTGAGCGTCATTCTTGGAATCAATACTCTCTAGCCACATCTCTTCCCATTTAAAATGCTTGCTTCAATAACATGTTTGCCCAATTGAGTGACTTATAACCTTATTCCATTGCACAAACCTCCATTATGATTAATGTATCTCATCAATATAATAACGACACCAACTTTACGCTTAAGAACATGATTTGGTAAGGCAGAACACTTGATGTTATTCAAGAATTATGGAGTAAATATGTCATTAAGGCTATCATCAGATGAATTAGCCTTACATTCCCTATCCAAACTCAAATATACATGTTCATCTCTAGGTATCAATGAAAGAACAAAATCATTTATTTTCTCAACTACATCAAAGATAGATGCAAATATAGCTCTTTCTTGGAGGTATTTTTAATCCATGAAACTATTTTCAGATGTGGGTATGTGCTATCAACAATTACTAATAGCAGATTTGAGAAATCCTTAATTAAAAATTCATCAAAAATTTCAATAATTGATTCAGTATCTGTAGTGTCGCTTGTCCATCACTAATACTCAATATCTAATCTAAAAACTCTTTTGTTTCCGATGCATTTTCCTCCATACCATATGACAACAACCTCGGGTTTTTTTTTCTCAATTTTAACAACTTACAATGATGCCACAAATATGAGAACTCAAAGATGCATTGACAATATCTACACGATCCCCTTTGGAATTACAGGAAGAATTTCTCTAAAATCCCCGCCAAATACAACTATTTTCCCGCCAAATGGAACATCATAACTATTAAAATTTGAAAAATGGAGTGTATCTCTAAGAGTTCTATCAAGTACCTCAAAACAGTATCGATTTGTCATTGATGCTTCATCCCATATAATAAGCTTTGTCTTTTGCGATAATGTTGAATGTGGCCCGTATTCTTGGGCAACAAGAATAGTAAATTACCTTTTGTGCACGTTACCTCATTAGCTTATTACCTTTTTAGCACATAATTACTTAGTTGCCTTTTGCAGGTTTAGGGTTAGTAGGCTTTGGGTCTTTGGGTTTATTTGGATCGGGCCTGGGTAGTGGCCTTGTCCAATTTTGGCTAGGTCTTGGGTCTTAGGTTACTTAATTTTTGTTGGGCTTGGTTTCTAAGCCAGAAAAATAATAAATTTTTTTTTTTGGATTTGGACTTAGTTTAGGCCAAAAGAACAAAAAAGGAATTTTTATTTGGGCTTAGATTTAGTCCTAAAACACAAAAAAAAAAGGACCAGTTGACCTATTTGACCGCGTTGATCGGGGGTTGACTGGGGTTTGACTTTGACCGTCGACCATTGACCAAGGGTTGACCGGGTTTGACTAGAGCCTTACCCCACATTTTTCTACGTGCTGAGTCCATTTTTGGGCTCTATTTTTCCAGATTCTGCTCCGAAGTATGTGTTTTAGGGACGATGTTGACTTTGACCAATAGGTTTGACTTAGACCGATGTTGACCAAAGTTGACCAGGGGTGTTCTTAAGGTTTTTTGACCTGCTGAATCCATTTTTGCGGTTCGTTGAGCTAAATTCTATCCTGAAGTGTGAGTTTTGTGCAAATGAAAATGTTTTCCACAGGTGGAAAGTTTGAAATCGAGAAGTTTGACGGGAGAATGAGTTTCAGTCAATAGAGGATCAGATTCAAGGCATTTATGACAATGCAAGGACTTTGGAAAGTCATTGAAGAAGTGATCCCGGAGAAGACGGAACCAATAGCGAGACAAGAACTCGAAGAGAAAGCCTTGAGTGCAATGCATATGTTCATAATGAATGAAGTATTGCTGGAGATTGCTGAGAAGACGACAGCAGTTGAGGCTTGGAATACTTTGGTGAAATTGTATGCATCTAAATCTCTTACAAATCGTCTCTACTTGAAGAAGCAATTGTATCATCTTAGAATGAAAGAAGGTACATCACTAAAACAACACCTTGACAACTTTACCTCTTGCTTAATTGCTTTGAAGGATGTGGGTGTTAAAATTGATGATGAAGACCAAGCTATGATCCTATTATGCTCCTTACCCCCTTCATATATGAACTTTGTGAACACTATGTTCTACGGGAGGGATAAAATTACCTTTGAATAAAATCGAAAGATCTTCAAACACATATTCCAGAACATAGAGAAGAAGTTCGTGGGGAGGGTTTAGTGAGTAGAGGGAGATCGAAGAATAGAGGGGGATCTTCAGGTAGAAAGAAAAGCAAGTCAAGGTCAAAATCAAGAGCAAGGAAGTTACGCTATTTCGAGTGTGGTGAAAAAGGTCACATTAAGAAAGAATGTCCAAAACTGAAAAAGGGAAAGAAAAAGGTGAAGAATTCAGCCAATGTGGTGGAGAGTGCTGATAGTGATAGGGAGAACTCGAGTAGTACTGGGGAAGTTTTGACTGTGAGTGTGTCACAGTGGCATAATCAATGGATTCTTGATACTGGTGCAACGTTCCATATGTGTCCTAGGCGTGACTGGTTCTCTTCTTATTCCAAAAGAGAAGGTAAAGTCTTTCGAGGCAATGATCTTTCGTTGAAGGTGAAGGGAATGGGCATCTTAAATATCAAGATGTTTGATGGAATTACAAGATCTCTCGAGCGTTGGCATGTATCGGAGCTAAAGAAAAACTTGATTTCTCTTGGACATTTGGATTCTCATGGGTACAAATTCCGAAGTGAGAATGGTGCCTTAAAGGTGACCAAAGCTGCAATTGTGCTCTTGAAAGGGAACTTGACTGGCGGCCTATATGTCCTTCAAGGAAGTACAGTTATAGGTGTTGCAGTTGTTGCATCCGAGGAGAGTAACAATGATATTACGCAGTTATGGCATAAAAGGTTGGGCCATACGAGCGAGAAGGGACTTATCAAGCTGAGCAAAAGGGATTTGCTTTGTGGGCAAAAAATGGGAAAGCTTGAATTCTGCGAGCATTGTGTTTTTGTAAAGCAAACCACGGTGAAGTTCAGCAAGGGGCAGGAGAATACCAAAGGTACACTTGATTACATTCATTCTGATCTTTGGGGTCCTAATAAAGTTCCTTCCAAGAAAGGTGCCAGGTATTACATCATTTTCATTGATGCATACTCTTAGATGGTGTGGGTATACTTCTTGAAAACTAAAGATATGAGGCGTTTCATTTGTCTAGTGAAAGACATTGATTGAGAAGCAGACTGGTAAACAGATCAAGTGTCTTAGAACTGACAATGGGTTGAAATACTGCAATAAAGAGTTTGATGATTTCTGCAGGAAACATGGCATTGTGAGACACCGCATATGTGTAGGGACACCACAACAGAATAAAGTTACAGAACGCATGAGTAGAACTCTAGTGGAGAGAGCTCGTTGTATGCTCTCCCATTCTGGTTTGACTCAAGACTTTTAGGCTGAAGCCGTTAATACAGCGTGCTACTTGGTGAATAGGTCTCCATCCAAAGCTATTGAATTGAAAACTTCTTTTAAGCTATGGTCTGGTAAGCTTGCTGACTATTCTCGATTGAGGGTGTTTGGTTGCCCTACATATGCTCACTTAAAGGATGGCTAGTTGGAGCCAAGGGCAAAGAAATGCATATTCCTAGGCTATCCGTCCGAGAGGAAAGGTTACAGGTTGTGGTGCACAGATCCAAAGTCTCAAGGTTTTTGCTGATGTCAAAGAGTAGGTGGAGGTATTTGCTGATGTTCTAAATGTTCCATTTAGCAGTAGTGGCAGTCCAATTCAGCTAACTCAACCAACTGAGATGCATAATCAAAATGTGCCTGAACAACAGAAGTACAACATTGCTACTAAGCGAGAAAGGAGACATATTAGAGAGCCTCAAAGGTATGGATACACTGATCTTGTTGCTTATGCTTTGACTGTTGCCGAAACAATTGAAGGACGTGAGCCGAATTTGTACAAAGAGGCTATATCTAGAAAAGATTCTGCCGTGTGGGTAGGTGCCATGAGTGAAAAGATTGAGTCTTTTCAGAAGAATCAAACATGGGAGCTTGTTAAATTACCTAAGGGACAACGAGTTGTTGGTTGCAAATGGGTTTACAAGAAAAAGGAAGGTACTCTAGGGGTTGATGGTCCTCGATACAAGGCGCGATAGATAGCAAAAGGCTATACACAAAGGGAGGGTGTTGACTTCAAAAAAGTGTCCTCTCCGGTTGTGAAGCATAGTTCCATGAGGGTTTTACTTGCCTTGGTTGCTCTTCATGACTTAGAGCTTGAGCAGCTAGATGCGAAAACAGCGTTTTTACATGGTGATCTTGAAAAGCAGATTTACATGAGTCAACCAGAGGGGTATGTAGTTCCTGGTAAGAAGAACCATGTTTGCAAATTGAAGAAGTCCTTGTATGGGTTGAAGCAATTGCCTCGGCAATATTACAAGAGATTTGACACATTCATGGTAGGTGTTGGATACACAAAGAGTGCCTATGACAGCTGTGTGTATCTCAAGAAGCTTCCAGATGGTTCGTTTGTGTATTTGTTGTTGTCTGTCGATGATATGCTTATTGCTACTAAAAGCATGCCTACAATTAATGAATTAAAGAAGCAGCTAGGTGATGAGTTTGAGATAAAGGATCTTGGAGCCATAAAGAAGATTCTTGGCATGGAGATTCACAGAGATAGAAATGCTGGAAAGCTGTTATTGTCTCAGCAGAGTTATATTAAGAAGGTGCTGGAGCATTTCAGGATGCTTAAAGTAAAGCCTGTGAGTATGCCGTTTGCTTCTCATTTCAAGTTATCTTCAGATTTGTCACCTAAAACTGAGGAGGAGGTGGAGCATATGTCTCATGTTCCATACTCGAGTGCTGTTGGTAGCTTGATGTATGCTATGTTATGTACTCGTCCTGACATTTCACATGCAGTTAGTGTTGTGAGCAGGTATATAGCATCGCCTGGGAAAGTACATTGGGAAGCGGTGAAATGGATAATGAGATATTTGCATGGCATTGCGAATGTAAGTTTGCTGTTTAGCAAGATGGCTGGAGATTGCGCGAGGTTGGTGAGTTATTGTGATTCAGACTTTGCGGGTGACCTTGATAAGAGAAGATCTCTGACGGGTTACGTGTTTGCTCTCTCTGGATGTGTTGGAAAGCGACATTACAGTCTGCTGTGGCATTGTCAATAATTGAGGCAGAGTACATGGCAATTGCAGAAGCTGTGAAGGAGGCCATGTGGTTACAAGGCCTAGTTCGTGATCTTGGACTACAGCAAGATACAAGTACAGTCTTTTGTGATAGTCAGACTGCAATTCATCTGACGAAGAATCAGATGTATCATGAGAGGACTAATCACATTGACATCAGATATCACTTTATCAGAGATATTGTATCATAGATGATCATATCGGTGCAAAAGATATCTACCCATGAGAATCCAGCAAATATGATGACTAAGGTGGTTCTAGTCAGGAAGTTCAAGCATTGCTTGGACTTAGTTGCTGGTTGCAGTGCGGAGCATTGAACCCTTAGAGGCAGTTGGTAACAGGGACGATGGTGTGTTGATTGGATCGAACACGTGCCAAGGTGGAGATTTGTTGAATGTGGCTCGTATTCTTGGGCAACAAGAGTAGTAAATTACCTTTTGTGCACGTTACCTTATTAGCTTATTACCTTTTTAGCACAGAATTAATTAGTTGCCTTTTCTGCTTAATAGGTTTTAGGAAACCTTTGCACTATAAATATGTGGTAATACTCATTGTGTTATGTGAGTGAGAGAAATCAGAGTAAGCCTTGTAGTATTTGTGATCAATAATAAATTATTCTCTTCTGCCCGTGGACGTAGGCTTTAAGGCCGAACCACGTAATTCTCCTGTATCCACTTTCTTCTCGTATTCTTCATATTTGCATGTTTTTCCCCAACAAATAACTTAGCTAATTGACTTCCTTATTTGATATTGCATATAGAATCTTTATCTATGCACAATGGAACAATAAAACATTAATGCATAGTCTTACCACTAGGTATTAATAATGATACTATTCCACTTGAAGCAACAGTAAGGACTATATACCCTGAGATCTCAAACCAGAAGTCAAGGTTTTCCACAATTATGGTTTCCTGATAGCTCCATGTCCTAATAAAAAAATATACCACCAATATCTGAATATACGGCATCCATTAATGTGTTATAGGCAATCTTTTAATCAACATTCAAACTATTAAGCAACTTAGCATGCTTAAGTACAAGAGCTTTTCTATCATAATTAAGCTCATCTCAAACCAACTTATTTTAGAAGTTCATACTCTTAAAACAATCTAGTATAGCAAGTGGTGGGAAGTCCTCTAGACTACATCCATTGCCTCTTAATATCTTCTCAATTTCACAAAGTGTAAGTCTCTTCAACTGATCGTCATCAAGTTATAGCTCTGTGAATTAACAATCGCACATATTATCAAATAATATTAAAAATGATAAATTAACAATAATATACAATAATTAAGGGTAATTTGAAATAATATTTTAAATAAGTATGTAACTCGCACAATGTTGCAAAATCAAATATTGTCTGTATAATAAGTCTTCACCAAATATTTTCCACATCTTCTACCAAACGTTTTTTGGATTTGGCAAAGAATCTGAAATCAATAGTGAGCAAAACAGATTTCTTAAAACATTTCATGTACCCTACAAAGATGCTTCATTAATTGCTTCCACAATTTCCGTATCATCATCTAGCAAACCGAGTGCTAAACATGCACCTTTGAAAGTTGGGTAAACTACGCCATCAACAGTTCGTATATCATCATTACTCATGCATCCTTTAACTTTATTCAACAATATTCTCATGTAATACAATTCACCACTATTATAATGGATATAAATGAGTCTTCCAATGACAGATCCTTTTTGCCTTGGCTTTCATATATGGTTATCTTTGTCCGATTCAAACTTTGTCGGAAACTCAGCATAGCTCTATGATCTTGCTTCTTCAAATGCTGCATTACATTGTTGGGATTATATGCCCTAAAGACCACAAGCACAAGGTGATTACTTGATACTAGATATATTATGCTTATGATATTGTTCATATGATTTAGTTTTGTGCAGCATTTTCTCTCCATTTGTGTATTGGTGCAAAGTATGAAGGTCCAATGATATAAACCAATGACTTAGGTGCGTAGTGAGACTGGATACACGATAGGTCCAAGTCTAGATTTGGTACTATCATAAAAGATGTCTATAGTCAAATGGTAGTGTTGGACACTTTACTAGGACAAGGCTATAATGGGCGAGTCTCTTTGATAAGGTGATCTACCTAGATCATTGGATGGTTTTCTATACTATGCTTCTAGTGCGTGTGTCACGTATTGGACAAAGCCACCGTGAGTATGTCTTCTAGGAATGTACTATCACATATAGAAGACGAGATACTCGCAGCTTTCGAGTGACCAATGCTTTTAATTTTGAGCATGTGTGGATGAACTAACTAAGTTTGATGCACTATAAGGAGAGATCTTATGTGATAAGATTGTCTGTCTCATACGTTGGGTGTTGTATTCTAATTAGTTAGAACATGGATGTGCAATAGTAGAGTCTATGTGCTCCTTTGGATTTGTCCACTTGATTAGCAGAAATTTAGTACTAGTGATATTATCCTTTAGGGGTATATCAGTCATTTGGCTTGTGGGTCGCTCCCTAGATCAAGAGATCCATGACCAGTGGATGATGATTACATGGACTAGAGATTTCGAGGTTCCAAATGTAGTCTTGGAGGTGATGGTAATTAAAAGGACCAACCTTGACTACGAGTATACATAGAGGAGCATTTTTGTCATTTCACTCTGTTGGTCGAAGACAGAGGTTATCGGAACGGGTGACGAGCTCCCGCTTAGCCATTAATTATCTTTGGAGTGCGACTTTAATTTTCTGGTGAAAATAGACTAAAGTCAAAATGGCTTAGTGTCGCCAAAGTGGTGGCGATGGCATTTTAGCCATTTTGGGAGCCAAGGGTAATTATGTCTTATAGTCCTTCCACTAGCCATTATTCTATTAGATACATCAATTGAATTAAATTAATTATGTGGATTGCTTAATTAAGATTTGAGTTTACAATAAAGAAGGATTTAATTATCTAAGTCTTCTTAATATAATTTATGAATATCTTAGTTAGATAAACGAGGAAGATATTTAGTGTGTGAGGTGAAATATTTGAAATAGCTTTATCCCTAGAGAATATTTTATTTTTAGAAAGGCTAAGGAGGAGTATTATGATAAAAAAATATTACGTATAAAGAAATATCTAAAAATATTGTCTATCTTATCTAAATTTGGATGATTTTATATTGTTTCGTGTAAATTATAGCGCAGTTTTCCTTCCATTTTACTATACATGTAAAACATTGCTTATAAGAACCACGACTTGTTTTTAATTTGAAATGCAAAATCGGATAGCTTATCGTTCCAAATTATATTATGCATTTCTAAAAAAAAAATTTACCATAAATTTTAAATTAATACCCGTGCAGGTCACAAGTCGGAAACTAGCATTGCCTAAAACAACCAAATTCATTTTTAACTATAATAACCAAATTTTAATATCCATTATCATAATTTACATTATGTATATAAAAGTGATATAAACTTGTAAATATATATGAATGCAAACTTCAAAAATAATAACTAAATAATATTCTTTTCTTTTTGGGAAAATTAACCACTTTTTAAAAGAAATAACCAAAATTGAACGAAAAACCAAATCTTTCTATTTGTAACAATTAGAAGAATATAAAAATAGTTGAACCAGATTTTATATTTTAGTTTGATTTGATTATTCGAATATATTTTAATAATGTTCATCCCTACACTTCAGCACAGCTCCCTAAGCAAAGGAATCATGGAGTTTCCATCCAATTCATAGTAATGGCCTTGAGGGTATTCAATTTGCAACTGTTTGTGTGACCCAACATGCTCCCGATCATCCGAGAAGCACTAATGCTGTTTGGAATGAGCTTATTATAAAATATATATTTTTTATTGATGTGAGAGAAACAATTCTATTTTATAAAATATAAGACATCTTATCACAAACATTCTATAAAAACTCAAAATAAACCATACTATTTACTTTATAAGCAATCGATTCTTATTTTATTTTTTTATAATTATAGATAGAACATCCTATCACAAACATTTTATAAAAATTCAAACCAACAATAATATTCTATATAAAAAAGTATCTTAAAATAAACTTATACCAAACAAAGCATAAATAATTCGTTCCACAATCTATTATTCAGTATGTCTGTGTAATCAGGATATATTATTTTATGTCTGGGTAATCAGGATCTATTTTCTACAGCCACCACAAAGCGTAGTTGTTGTATTACTAAATAAGGGCTCATTTTGATTGATTTATTTTTTTAATAACTATTTTATTTGTAAAATTTTTAAAAAGATTATTATAACAAATTCTAGTTTTTGATTTTTGAAGAAACAACTAAATTTGAAATTTTAAGGGTTTCAATTTTTTCACGAACCAATTCAACTACTTGTTAAAAAGGTTATTCATAAAGAAAAACAAATACAAATGAAAAGACCAGTTTTTCCTTGATAAGAACATATCTTTTAGACAAAAACAATTTGAATTGATTTTCAAAAAGTTTAAATTCTGATAAACGAACACTGAATTCTAACTTCTGCCAGAAACCAAGAATTTTATATTTTTTTTTGAAAAATACTACTTTAAAGAATTATATACATAAAATAAACGCTTTTAACAGAAACCAAAGAAATCCCTAAAAACCTATTTGGTTGTACTTATTTTGCTATTTATAAACACTTAAAAAAAAATCACCTCACATGGTTTTTATTATTTACAACTTATAAGCGCCAAATAAGCTTGGCCAAACAAGGCTCAATCACTTCATCAACTAAGAACCGAGAAGCTGGCAAAACGGCCCCTTTCCCAAATTTCGAAGTTTACATGGTTATAGCCTAGGTGTGTATTCAGAGGGTATTTGGCTTTGCTTATTTGATGCTTATAAATATCTAAATAATAAAAAAATATGTCAAAAATATTTTTTTTTAAATGTTTATAAACATAAAAAATAAGCAAAGCCGAACACTCTCTTAGTCATCACCATGTCATTTTGTTTTCCCCTTTTTGGCCCTCGAAAGTTGTACCTAAGATCTATGCATTATCTCCTTAACCTCGAGCAAAAGAATTGGAAGCATTTAGCAAAAGAACAGATCCAGACATGCTGACATTTATAAATTTACCCAACTAATTTATGGACAAACATAATTTAATCCTATACGTATTTCAAATCAAACCAAACAAACTACTTTTCACTTAAAACTAACCAATTAAATTCTCAAATAGCCAGTTAATTTTTAATCATATAAAATAACCACACTAATCCAACATTTCTAAAGTTGCTTTAGTTTGATTTTGATCTTTATAAAAGAATATTTTAATTTCATCAATAGAATAAAATAAATAAATGTTTACCAAATAATTTCAAGAAAAAAAATAAATAAATGAACCAATTTCAATTTACAATTTATATTACAAGTTCAACTAACGTACAAATAAAATTAGAGCTAAACATAATTTGATTTGATTTTGTTTTGTTTTCAGCCTATTTTAAACCAAACCAATCAAATTAATTTTCATTTAAGGCTAACAAGTTGATTTTTAATCATGCAAAATAACCAAACCAATCCAAAGTTAACTTCCGAGCTGGTTTGATCAATTTAACCAAACCATGCTCAACCTAACCTAAATTGTAATGTTAAAACTTTCTTCTTCATCTAATCTACCTAGGATAGCCTTCAATTGAGCACACCAAGCTCATTCTTAGGATCCTCATAAAGGACATCCATACTCCTGCACACATTATACCACGTGCACCCGTGCACTAATGGGAAAAAATTGACCCATTTTGCATTGTTCTATATTCATATCCCTAGTTTGATCAACTCCCATGACCCGGAAGTTTTGCAACTTCAACTTCATGTCTACAAATAAGCCTTCGAGAGGGAAAGTAGATATACTCTCAAAACAAAATAAAAAGTTTCCCTCCATTTACAATATGTATGTTGTGTTTAGGATGAGCTTATCATAAGATACATCTCTTATTGACGTGAAAGAGACAATTCTTTTTATCTTATAAGATATAAAACATCTTATAACAAACATTATATGAAAACTCAAAACAGATTATATTTTTATCTTATAAGATATAAATAATTTATCTTTGTCTTATTTTTTACAACTATAAATAAGATATTTTATCACAAGCATCTCATAAAAACTTAAAACCAAACCATAATTTTTTATATAAAAAAGATCTTAAAATGAGCCGCTACCAAACAGAGCAGTAGAAAAAGCATCAAAGAAGGCATTTAAGTTGCGGTCAATAATAGCCTGTTATCAAGTATTATAGGCTCTGATATGAAGCTATTATATATTGGAATAAACATAACAAATTCCGGAAGCATTTAATTAGCATATTCTCCATACAAACGTTAAATTCTTCAAAAGGAGAAAATCAATAATAAACATGCTATGTCGAATCCAAAGTAAAACGCCCCCAGGAGGACAAGAGAACCTTAACAAATGGAACTTTAAAAGGTAGCATCTTAATCAGAAATTTAAATAGTGAAGTATTAAAAGGTGAGATGGAATAAAGCTGGTTTGAGTATCAATATAAGCGAAAAGAAATGGAACAAGACAGAGGATAAAACTACAAAAGGCGCAGATCTGTTTACAGGTCTGGGGCAAGTAGAGTGAAACATCAGCTAGAAGAAAGGTGCAACCAACCCGTCAGAGAAAAACCTCATCATGCCTCTGCCTCTTCTTCTCTACAAGCTCCTGAGCCGTGTCCACATTCCAGGACCAGGACTTTAGTGAATGCACCTGACATTATATATTTACAGAAGCTGTTAATTTTTGAAAAAACATGATTTTTCCACATTGATAAATCATATATTTTAATACCATCATATAAGATCTTAAACTACTCAACCTAATACCAATTAGTTTTAGGATGAAACTCAATCCACTCAACATTATTTGCTATGCTAATTCACACTATCATGTGAAAAGAACTAGTTCATGGTTAGTATCCTTTGACCTTTCTCGAAATACTAGCAAGCCAAAAAACATTGTAGACAGAGGCAAATTAGCTAATCAAAAGCTTAACCATGAAATGTAACTGTCAAACAAGTAGGTGTATAACCAGAAGAAAAGTCAACTGGAAACTCAGTTAGAGATTAATCAGAAATTTTTCAATCAGATAGCCACCGCATCGAAAGAATTTCAGCCTAACCACATGCAGAAATTATATACAAGAAGATAAACGTGTGGTATACCAAACACGGACAAAAGAAACAGAAGATTAAGCATAAATCAATATTTCCATCAGCGAACAGTCTGACATGCCATGGCTGGAAACACCTGTTGCATATCAAAGTTGCCCCACTAAGATATGGATCAGATCTCATTACTGTTTCCTCTTGAGAGAGCCAGCAGCTTTAGCAAAGTCGATAACAAAAACAAGAATTACACAGGGTTTAAGGATTAGAATATGTGCAAAAGAGAAGGGGCAACTGCCTTTTCTCAAGAATCCGATCAGTCATCTGCCTTGCTCTTGAGCTGAAATTGTTTATCCAAGTTTACCTAGTATTAAACTTTGGTCAAGTAGATGGGAATTTAGCAAATCAAAAGTCCACGGGGCTTTGACATCTTTAAGAAAAAAATTACTATACAAGGCTGAGGCTCAGATATTCTTAATTTAAGGCAAAAGCCAATGAACCGCCATGGCTGCAAACTAACAACAATGTTGCCCGCCAAGATACAAGTTGGATCTCACTGCCTGATTCCATTTGCTCACTAAAACATCATCACAGCCTTCACATTATTGCTTTCAATTTTCTTTTGCTCTTCTTTCTCCAGGGTTTCAGTTTAGGATTAATGGGACAACACCAGCAGCACCAAACAATACAATACTATAAATGCGTGTATATACACACAATATGCGTGTATTTCTGGGTGTGCATTTGTGTGTCCAGAAGATATGTTGGTTCAGACAGAAGCAATCATAGGCATCACAGAGAAGGGCAACCACCCTTCTAAACATCCCATCTCTCTGCTTGCTTCATAATCAAGTGCATCTTGTTAATGCTAAGGGCCAGTTTGGATAGGCATGCATTTGTGCTTCTAGAAGGGCCGTTGGTTCAGATAGAAGAAGAATCATGGGCATTGCAGAGAGGGCCAACCACCCTTCATAGAAATCCCATCTCTCTGCTTGCCTCATAATCCAGCGCATCTTGTTTTGTTAAGGGATAGTTTGGATTCACAAGGAAATGAAAATACAGGAATATCATAAAACTAAGGCTATGTTTGTTTGCCCAAAAAAATTTCATGAAAAATATTTTGCTAATTATTCACAGTTTGGTAAAACCATAAAATAGATTATTTTCCAGTCAATATAAAATAGGGTAAATTATTCTAGAAATCACTAAAATATTCAACTAGTCCTATTTTGACCATCGAACTATTTTTGGTTTCAAAAGGACCATTAATCTTTTATAATGGTCTCATTTAAGTCATTCCATTAGAAAACTCAACAAATTGTGGTGAACACAGAAATACTTAAAAGTTAAGTGACTTGTGATAGTAGATAGATTAGTTATAATAGTTGTTATGCTCAGAGAAGAGGATCGCGAGCTGAAGAACTATGAAAATAAGCTGCAAATTCACAGCTATGAAGCTTCGCGAGACAATCTCCAATGGAGTTTTGATGAGTCGAAACTCAGGAAAAAAATATCCTAGCTCTATGATACCATAAAGAGAGAAGAGAAAGAGAGAATTGGAAATATCATTTTCTGTTATTCTAATTAATTTGGAGTACATCAGATATATATACACGCAGTTACCTAGAGTTTGCTTTACTGTCAAGCTAACCAACTAACTACATAAATACTACATTTTGTTCACGCATGATTACACAAAATTTACTTGGTTATATCCATTGCAACAAAAATCAGAGGCTTACACTACTTTCATTAGTTTTAATACTCTTGTTAATACTCAGTTTAATGCCAAAATCAAGATATTCAGAACTGACAATGGGACTAAGTATGTGAACTAGCAGTTTAGTGTCTTTTTGCAAAATCTGGCCACAATACATCAAACAACATGTCCTTATACTCCACAACAAAATGGAAAAGTTGAAAGAAAACATAGGCATCTTGTTGAGACTGCACTTGCACTAATGAACCAAGCTTCTATTCCTATCTATGGCTGGAAGCTATTGCTGCATCAAACTTCCTTATAAATAGGCTTCCTACACCCACACTCTCTCATAAATCACCTTTTCAGATGCTTTATGGCCAAATATCTTATTATTCATTTCTTAAAGTTTATGGCTGCCTTTGTTATCCTTGGTTAAGACCATATAGCAAGCACAAGTTGGAACCTAGGTCTACTTCTTGTGTGTTTATTGGCTACTGTCCTAATACCAAAGAGTACAAATGCTTGGACCCTTGCACCAACAGGGTGTATATTTCAAGGCATGTACAGTTTGTAGAGTCACAATTTCCTTTCAAGGACAAACTCAAATTACAAACAGTTGAGATCCTTTAGCTTTATTTCCTTCTACAAACACTACCACACCAATGTCTGCATCACCTTCTTCATCAACATCTTCTTCCTTTTTCTCAGGAATTCAATCTTTTCATAGAGTTCCATCAATTCTTGGTTCCAATGGAGTTTCTCTTGAACATCCTGATAATGATGTTACTTCATCATTGCAATCTCAATCATCTCAGCACAATTATTCTTCACAGTCTACTGATGATGTATCTTCATCTTCACAGTCTGGGGACTGTTCTCATAATGCTCAGTTACATCTCTCACCATCCAACAGTGTCAATTCAAGGCCTGATAGTCAAGACACTTCTCATGTGTTACATCACTCTCCATCCTCTGATTCTCAGTCAATTTCTATCTCTAGTGATAATTCTCCTCTTCCTGCTAGACCAAGCTCCTCTCATCCTATGTTGACTAAGTCCAAGACAGGAAGTCTTAAACCTCATCTCTACAAGCTCCATAACTTGATTACCACTCCTCCTACTTCAGAACCTAATACTTACACACAAGCTTCCAAAAATACTTACTGGATTCAGCCAATGAAGGAAGAGTATGCAGCTCTTCTCAAGCAAAATACATGGTCTTTGGTTCCTCTTCCTGATAATAGGCAACCTATTGGCTACAAGTGAGTATTCAAAATAAAGCATAATGCAGATGGGATTGTTTTTAGATACACAGCTAGGCTTGTGGCAAAGGGTTTTCATCAAAAAGAGGGCCTGGACTATACTGAAACCTTCAGTCCAGTGGTAAAGGCTCAAATTATAAGGATTGTGCTTAGTATTGCAATCACAAAAGGTTGGGAACTGAGACAATTAGATGTTTCAAATGCTTTTTTACATGGAACACTTACTGAAGAAGTTTATATGATGCAGCCACAGGGGTTTGAGGATCTTGCTTATCCTGCTCATGTCTGCAGGTTACATAAATCATTATATGGGCTTCAGTAGGCTCTTAGGGCTTGGTATCAGATGTTATCTAGTTTTCTACAGAGTTCAGGTTTCAAGTGCAGCAAATCAAATACATCTCTATTTAGCCTTCAAACTAATAGTGATATCATCATAGTTTTGGTTTATGTTGATGATTTCATTATTATTGGATCTTCTTCAAAATTAGTTCATAAGTTGATTCAATCTATGAGTAATCAATTTGCTATGAAGGATCTAGGCATTCTCTCCTATTTCCTGAGCATAGAAGTGTCTTCTTCTTCTCAAGGCATGCTTCTACACCAGTCAAAATATGCACTGGAGATAGTCACTAAAGCAGGAATGGTTGAGTGTAACAGTGCAGATGTTCCTACTATGGTCAAGTCTACTGTCTCTTCTGCTTCTTCTCAAATTCCTTACTCAAATCCATCACAATTCAGAAGCCCGGTTGGAGCTTTACAGTATTTGACTGTGACAAGGCCTGATTTACAATTTGCAATTAACAGTGTATGTCAACATATGCATGCTCCTACACAACAGGATTATGCTGCACTCAAGAAGCTTTTAAGGTTTATCAAAGGGACATTTTCTCAAGGCTTATTAATTAAACCAGGCAGTTTTCATCTGTCTGCTTATTCAGATTCAGACTGGGCAAGTGATTCTCTTGATAGAAGATCTACTACAGGATTTTGCTTATTTCTTGGTCCTAACCTCATTTTCTGGAGTTCTAAAAGGCAACCAACAGTTGCCAGAAGCTCTACAGAGGCTGAATATAGAGCCATGGCATTTACTGCTACAGAGATTAAATGGATTTCCTTTCTACTCAGAGATCTTGGTGTTTCATTGTCTACTCCTATTCTATATTGTGATAGTTTTTCAGCACTTGCCTTAGCTAATAATCCTGTCTTTCATGGAAGGACTAAACACATAGAGATTGACTATCACTATGTGAGGGAACAGGTTGTTTCCAAACAGTTACAAGTGGCCTACATTCCTTCTAAAGAACAGATTGCAGACATCCTAACAAAACATCTATCCAAGTCTCTATTCCAGTACTTGAAGTCCAAGCTTCCCATGGGCAAACCCCTGCTTAGCTTGAGGGGGCTGATAGTAGATAGATTAGTTATAATAGTTGTTGTGCTTGTAATGTATCACAGGCAATTAGATTAGTATAGCCCAGATAGTTGGTTAGATTAGTTGTATGAGTTGTCATACTTATAATATGTCACAAGCAGTTAAGTGAAGCATAGCTTAGTTAGTTGGTTAGCTTGACAGTAAAATAAACTCTAGGTAATTGCCTATATATATATATATCTGATGTACTCCAGATTAATTAAAATAACAGAAAATGATATTTCCAATTCTCTCTTTCTCTTCTCTATTTAACTTGATTATTTTTTTATTTTTAGTTTTTAATTAATTTTTAATCTCCTTTTATTTCTATCAATTTATTCTTTTATTTCTTTTTTTTTTCCTTCTCTCCTTTCTCTCTTTCTACTTTTGCTTGTTTTACTTTCTTGTTTTCATAAGATAATAAATTACAATTATTTTTTTATCCTAATTTTTTTTACTTTTGCCCGAAATAAAAAATTATAATAACAATACACTCATTATGTTCCTGAGAGGAAATACTCTCTCCATGAGGAGGTGCGTTTCATATGATTTGGCCTCTTGTTATAAAATGAATTCTTATACTAAATAGATACATTAAATATTTTAATTCATAAATTCGTTTTTTTTTTAATAACATAATAGGAGAATCAAACTTAAATTACCTCAAAGTTAGTGGCAAATCCACGTTTGTGTGGGAGGTGCCTGATACTTTAAATAAAAAATATGACTATTATTTTTAATTTTTTTTTTAAATAAAAAGCTAAATCATATGAAGTGTACCCCTCACGACGAGAGTGTTTCCCTCGTAATCGTAATGATTGTTTTGTTATTATAATTTTTTGTTTTCAGCCAAAATAAAATAAAAATTTTAGGACAAAAAAATACTTGTAATTTATTATCTTACGAAAACAAGAAACTGAAACAAGCAAAAATTGAAAGGAAAAAAAAATAAAAGATAGAAAATAAAAGAATAAAGAGATGGAAATAAAAGAAGATTGAAAATTAATTAAAAATAAAAAAATACTCAAGTCGCTTAATTTTTAAGTATTTATGTCTTCACCATAATTTGTTAAATTTTTTAATGGAATGCCTTAAATGAGGCCATTTTGAAAAATTAATGGTCCTTTTGAAACAAAAATAGTTCAATGGTCAAAATAGAACTAGTTGAATAGTTTAGAGACCACTAGAATAATTTAACCTATAAAATATAGTACCAAGAAGAGTAAACTGTTTTCATGTGCCACTGCTTTACAGCTCAACAAGTCATCTTCGCATCGCACACGCACACTGTTTTTCCGGCATGACAACCAACCATCAAAAGATATTGAAATCTCTAAAGAGATATTTGCCCTACTACTGGTTAGGTTTTATTCAAAAGGGAAAGCAAATGAAAGCAATGATAGAGAGCAGATATAGGAGGCCCAGATATTTTATAGACGAGGCAAAGAATGTAACACCGCCATGGCTGCAAAAGCGCCGGTTGCATGTGGGACAAACAGGTCTGACCACTTAGCATCCGGGCTGCCCCACCAAGATACAGGTCACTTTAGCCTCTATGCCCCAATTCATTAGCTCAAGAGAAAATCATCATCACAGCCTTTCCACAAACAAAAACACACACACACATACATACATACATTCACACTATCTTTCGATTTGCCCGGGAAAGGAAAGGATATGAAGCTATAGGGGGTAAAATGGAATTTACCACACTGGTTTTTGGTCTCTTGCCATGATTCTTGCTTTGGATACGGGAGGTCCCACCATTCAGTTGTTGGAGCGTGCAACATCCTACAAAAGTGACAAGATAGCAAAGTCAAAAATACATAGAACTGAGTCAACAGAAACAGGAAGAAGGCAGTTTTCAATTCACTGAAGATAAATGAGAAATGAAATCATAGTCCAAAAACAGACAAGGGCAAGCACCCTTCGAGAAATCCCAACCTCTCTGATACCTCATCCTTCTTTGAGCTCATGACCAACTTTTGCTTATATGATAAGTTAAGCGGCTGTCTAGCTTATAAACTTTCTTTTGTTCTTTTCTATAACAAGGAACTGACCAGTTCAATAACGTGCAGATCAGTCAAGAGCCACGCAATCTTGTATCAAAAACGAGATAAGCTAAACAGGCTGTAAGCTCTTAATAAAATGAGCTTCGGATAGAGAATGTGAGCAACGCCTTGGCAAAAGAACTTACCAGTTGCATGTGGGAGAAACAGACCCGTGTGGAGTCCGACCCACATACCATCTGGGCTGCCCAGCCAAGAAATGGGCCAGTTTTTCTCAGCGCTCGCTTCATTTGCTCAGAGACAACAAGAAAAATAAAATAAACAAGAAGAATCATCATCGTTAAAGCCAATCCAAACACGCTCTAAAGGCCAACTCCAACTGCACTCCTTAATTTTGAATCGGAAATGAGGCTCAGATATGTGTACAAAACAAGGTAAAGAGAATGGAGAACACCGCCATGGCAGCAAAACTCACCAGTTGCATGTGGGAAGGAAAAACCCATATGGAGTCCGACCCACTTGCCATCTGGGCTGCCCAGCCAAGATACGGGTCAGTATTTTCGCAATACCCGATTCATTGGAGATCCGAAAAAAGAAATCATCACAGCCTCATAGAAGTAAGAGCATGTTTGGATTGTATAAGATGCGTCAAAAAGAAGGTTTTCTTTTGTTGCCCCTGCCAAAACATTTTCCGGCAAACAAACGGAACCCAATCAGTGAAATTTTACCAGAAGATCTGAAGGTCGCGGGTTCGATTCCTGAGAAACAAGAGTGGTTGTTGTTGTTGTTGTGATTAGAGGGAGAGAAATCATAGGCATTAACAGAGAGGGGCAACCAACCTTGAGAAATTCCCAATCTCTCTGTGCCTCATTTCCTCCGAGCCATTCTGCGTCTTTGGACTTCGATCGCAGTCCCGGGAGTAGTATATATAGTGTGCACACGAGTAGTTTTTTTTTTTTTCCTCTTTTTACAGATTTCGTTAACCACGCTTTGTTTGGATTGATTTTTTTTTTAAATATTTTTTTAAAAATTTATATTAAATTTATAATAATTATTTGATTTATCTTTTAAAAAAATTAAAACTTTAAAAAAATTTAAATACAATTTTTTTAAAAAACTAATATTTTTATCTTCTAAAAAATTATTTTTTTTAAATTTATTAAAAAAACACTTTTAAAAAAAATCCATTCAAACGGACCATTATTTATATAAGGCCTTCCCAACAAGTTATCTATATTCCCCAATAAATTTAAGGGTTTTGAACTATTTTTCTATATTCAAGAATCTTCTATTTCAAATTTACTCTAATAGTATTTTTATTTTCAACCAACCTCTTAATTTAAAATTTCCTCATTTTAATTTCACTTTAGTAGTCTCCCTATATTAATGGACCCCTATTTTGATTTTATTATAGCTCTTCTTTTATTTCAATTAAATAAATCATTTCAGTTTTAATGAGATTTATATTTATTTATTATAAATATTAATATTTTAAAATTAATCAGTAATTATTAACTAATATTTTATTATTATTTTAATAATTATATTATAATACTAATATTATTATTTTATCAATATTATTTTTCGTCATTTTTATAGTTTTTCAAAGACTTTAACTCATATCAACTTCAGTAATATGTCTTTATATCTTGTATTGTTGTCATCGGCTTTATTCCATCGGTCCTTTTTTTATGTATCATAATATCAAAATTAACTTTATCTCCTATTAGTCCTTTTTTCATATCTAGGGACATCAGAATCAAGTTTATCTCCCATCGGTCATTTTTTCATGTCTTGTAATGTCAAAATTAACTCTATCTCTCATCAATCATTCTTTTTCTTTAAATATCTTGTAATTTTAAAATAAACTTTATCTCCAATTGGTCATTTTTCTTTTAATGTCTCGTAGTGTCAAAATGAACTTTATCTCCCTTCAGTCACTTTTTCATATCCTCTAATATCATAATCAATGTTATCTACCATCGGTCATTAATTTCATGTCTTGTAATGTCAGAATAAAATTTATCTCTCGTAGATCATTTTTTTCATGTCTTGTAATGTCAAAAATTAATTTTATCTCCCGTCGGTCATTTTTTTCATGTCTTGTACCGTATCAAAAATTAACTTTATTTCTTGTCAGTCATTTTTTTTTTAATATCTTGTAATGTCAAAATCAACTTTATCTTCCATCAATTTTTTTTTTTTCATATCTTGTAATACCATAGTCAACTTTATCTCTTGTCAGTTAATTTTCCTTATGTCTTGTATTATCAATGTCAATTTTATGCTTAATTAATCTAGAATGATAGGTAAACTTTTATGGTTATAAATAGCCATGCATGAGGCTTATCAAATGCACAAAAAACACATATTAAAAAGTTATTACCTTTATTTTTTCTTCTTCTACTTTCTATTAAGCATTTCAATATCTATCACCATAGATATAGATATTGAAGATATGACTTCTATGAACTGATGCATGTAGTTTTTTAACATTGACTATGACAAAGAGTTAGCATTACTTCAACTCTTGGGCAATGAAGATGATCAACAACAGAATGTACATCATGGTTCTGCACCTGGTCATGCTTACTTTTGGCAAGACAAGATAGAAGGTCATGAAAGACTCCATCGTGATTATTTTGCTGAAAATTCTGTTTATCCTCCCAACATATTTAGAAGAAGATTCCAAATGAGTTGTTCTTTGTTTTGCCAAATACAATTTGCAGTAGAATCTCACAATCCTTATTTCATTCGGAAATAAAATAGTGCTGGTCATTGGGGATTGTCTTCCTTGCAAAAAGTGACAACTACTATAAGGATGCTTGCATATGGAGCAGCTGCAGATTTGATGGATAAGTACATATAGATCGAAGAAACTACAGCTATGGAAACTGTGAAAAGGTTTTTAAGGCAATAGTGGCAATATTTTCTGATAAGTATCTATTATCACTAAATGAAAATGATATTGCTAAATTGTCAGGAATTGGAAAACAGAGAAGTTTTCCTAAAATGCTAGGTAGCATTGATTGTATGCATTGGAAGTGGAAAAATTGCTCGACAGCATGGAAAAGTATATATTGTGGTCATATCCATGAACCGACAATTATTTTAGAAGTTGTGCCTTATTATGATCTTTGGATATTATTGGAAATCATCTCATCATATCCCACAAATTTGGCATGATTGCATGTTCATGGCAAAACAGAGGGTTGGAAGGCTAAACTATTAACAGTGGTAAAGAGGTATTGTTTAAGTCAATGCTTTAGTCAATTCCCAAGTATACAATGAATATGTTCGCCTTTCCTAAGGCTTTCTATAAGAAGTTGAATTTGATAGTAAGTTTTGGTTGGGTTCTGCTGGTAGACATTGAGTTCACTGGGTTAGTTGGGAGAAAGTTGCTACTCCTAAAATGAAGGGTAGGTTGCGCTTTTGGGGTTTTAATGATATGAATTTGGCCTTAGACGCTAGTGAGGCTTGGTGGCTCCTGTGTAATCCATCTTCGCATTTAGTTGAGCTTTTAAGAAGCTTGTACTTTGCTAATATAGGTTTCTAGTCTACTTATAGATCTGCTACTGCTTCTAGTGCTGGCAAAGTATTCTAAAAGGCCACGACCATCTCAAGAGTAATGTTAGTCTGGCATGTTGGTGATGAACACTTTATACATGTTTGGAATGATCATTGGGTTTTGAATCAGTATCTCTCGAAAAAACCGACTTAATATTCTATTACTATGGTTTCTAAGTAAATTATTGTTGATCAAAGGGTTTGGAATGTTTCGTTGCTTAGAAGTCTATATCCTGAGGATGTTGTTGCTAACATACTTAAAATTCCTATGCCATTTGAGCCGAGGGTAGACAAGTTGGTTTGGCCTTTCTCTAAATCTGGTGAATATGAGGTTAAATCGAGTTAACAAAGAGCAATAGTTGGTTGTTTGGGTATGCACTCACTCTATTGTTGCTGATATTTCTTCTCACCCTTCTCGGAACCTTTAAAAAATGATGTAACATGCTCGTGTACCAACTAAGATTCACCGTTTTCTATGGAAAGTATGAAATAATGCTCTATTTCCACTAAAGAGAACTTGTGTCGTTGGGGTTGTGTTGACTCCTTAGTCTGTAGAATTGATGGTGTTGAGCCAGAGAGAACCAACCATATGTTCTTCACATGTCACTTTAGTAAACACATATCGTTCATCTCTTCGATAAATTTCAGAAGTGCATCCTCTAGGAATATTTGTCTTCATGAATCGTTGGTTGATTGGTGCCCAACTCTTGGGAAGAGATATGCTGAAACTCTTATTTTCATTACTTGCTGGCATATGTGGAAGAGTCATAATTGAATTATATTTGAAACTGAAGCTCTGTGTCCTCAAAGGACTAAAGCCAAGGTTGATGGATTGCTTAGTAAATTGTTTGGTTCTATGCAAGAGCATTGTGTGCATAGGTACACTGGTGTCTCTCCCCTTGACACTCCAGAGATAGCTTCGTGTCCTTCTGATAGTGGTATGGCCAAGATTAATTGTGATGTTTCTTTTTCAGTTATTGATGGTCAAGCTAAAATTCCTATGAAGTGTTGCGACTCTTTTGGTTATATTTTGGATGTGATGCTGTCATGGACCCAACTGCTGAAGAAAACCAAACGGTTACCAAAGAAGGGCCCTCACGTCACTAACATGGAGCAACAATTGCACAACCACCTGAGGAGAAGCAGTTACGAAAAGGACAACGCATCAAAACAACTCCAAAGCATTTGCATGATTACATTACTTGTTAGACAAGAGAAGTAGAAACTATAAATAGGGACAATTGAGCCCAAGAGAGGTGTGAAAAACATGTATTAGCTTGGTTCTCTGTAAACTCTCTCTCTTTTTCTTCTTTGGAGCTTCCAATTGGCTCGAACAATTGGCTTTTATCAATACAAATTCTCTGCATATTCTCTTCTTTACTCTGCTATCCATTTAATCACCTGTAACAGCATGACAAAGGTGCTTTCATTGAATCGAACACATGGCAGACGACACTCGTCTCAAACAAATCGATGAAACTCTTAAGCAGTAGGCTCAGATTATGGCATCTCTGCAACAAACCCTTGCTGCACAACAAAAATCAATGGAACAACTTGCCCTACAATGCACTACACTTGATGGCAAATTTGAACAAGCCATTCGCTTTATCGAATCACCTCCGCCAGTCCTCCCGACACACACTATCGCATCCAGCTCTCATCCAAATTCCTTCGCCCCCACAGATCTATTAAACTTGATTTTCCCCGATTTGATGGCACCAACACAATGGGTGGATTTCAAAGGCTAAATAGTTCTTTGAATATTATGCCATCGACGATACCCAACGGCTCACCATAGCCTACTTCCACATGGATGGTCCGACGCTTCAATGGTATCATACTGCTCATTTACCATATGAGTTTTTGCTTCACTGTTTTATTTCTGGGCTCAAACCAGAAATCCATCCAGACATTCAAGCTTTTTGGCCTAATACTCTGAGTGAAGCGGTGGGCCTGGCTCGTTTACAAGAAGCCAAATTCATCGAGCTCCATAAATTGCACCATTGGCCCTTTTCTGTAAGCCCACACTCTCTTATCCTCATACCATCAATCATTTTTCCCAATCTCTACCACCATCACGCCCTCCTAACATCTTTTCTCCAGTCCAAACCCCCAAACCACCACTTCTTCCACTTCCATCACCATCTTTATCGCCCTTATCTCCCCTTCCAATTAAGAAATTATCCCCAGCTGAAATTCAAGCCAAACATGAGCGTGGGCTCTGTTTTAATTGCAATGAAAAATGGTCAACCAATCATTGGTGTAAAAGCACCCCTAAATTGCTTTTATTTGATTTCGATTATGAGTCTGACACTCCTGAACAGTCTCCACCAGAGCCCATCCCACTTCCTCCCGAGCCTGACCCCCATTTACCAGAACTAGAAATTTCCTATCATGCACTCATTGGCCAGATATCACCGACCACTCTACGTTTTACAAGAACTTTACGGGGAGCACCTGTACAAATTTTGGTTGATGGCGGCAGCACACACAATTTCATGCAATCTCGCGTTGCCAAATACCTGGCTCTACCTATTGAACCATCTCCTACCTTTGCTGTGGTGGTTGGAAATGGTGAAAGGTTGCATACAGAAGGATGTGTGAGGCAAGCGACATTGGCAGTTCAAGGTCATAACATTATCACTGATTTTTTTCTCTTGCCTTACACGGGGCAGATATAGTTTTGGGCATTACATGGTTAGCAACTTTAGGTAATATCACCTTCAACTATGCCACATTGACATTGGGTTTTTGTTGTAATAACCAATGTATTGAGCTTCACGGCGATACTACACTAGTGGCAGACCACAGGCAGTTTAAGGGCTTTCGACGAATCCAAGAAACAGAGGCTATCGCTACTTATTTTCATCTTGAATTGCTTTCTGATGAGTCTCATTACGTCTCCAAAGTTTTTCCAGGCATTGCCCATCTTTTGCAGGAATACTCGGATGTTTTCACAAAACCAAAGGGTTTATCTCCTTCATAGCCTCAGGATCATTCCATTCCATTGATTCCAGGAACTAAGCCGATCAATGTTAAACCGTATAGGTACCCTTATTTCCAAAAAGCAGAAATAAGAGATGCTCACTGATGGTATCATTCATCCTAGTACAAGTCCTTTTTCTTCCCCTACATTACTTGTTCGTAAAAAGGATGGGTCGTAGCGTTTCTGCACTGATTACCGCGCACTCAACGCTGCTACTATCAAAGACCGATTTCCTATCCCAACTATTGATGAACTTTTTGATGAATTGTTTGGCACCAGGTTTTTTCTAAATTGGATTTAATGGCAGGCTATCATCAAATCCGAATGAAGGAAGACGACATTCCAAAAACAGCATTCAGGACTCATCATGGCCATTATGAGTACCTAGTCATGCCTTTTGGATTGTCGAATGCGTCATCAACATTCCAAGCCACAATGAACGAAAATTTTAAACCATTTTTACGGCACTTTGTCTTAGTATTTTTTGATGATATACTCATCTTTAGCCACGACATGGACTCACATCTCATTCACTTGAAACAGGTACTGCAGACTTTAAGGGATAATGATTTAGTTGCAAAACAATCCAAATGTTCATTTGGACAATCTGAGATCAATTATTTGGGACATCTAATTACAGGCAATGGTATTTCCATGGATTCATCCAAAATTTAGGTGATCTTGGAATGGCCAGCTCCAACCTCAGTTCGTGGTGTCCCTTAACAGTTCTTCTAAAAAAAGAAGCTTTTCAGTGCAATCCAGAAGCTCAACAAGCCTTTGACACTTTGAAGAAGCCCATCATGTCTGCTCCTATCTTAGCATTGCCTAATTTCACCATCCCTTTTGTGGTGGAAACGGATGCTTTAGGGACAGGTATTGGTGCCGTATTACAACAAGAAGATAGGCCTATTTCTTTTTTCAGCAAACTACTCTCTCCCAGACTGCAGGCTTCATCAACATATAATAGAGAAATGGCTGCCATAACAGCGACAGTCAGCAAATGGAGACAATATTTACTTGGAAGGAAATTCATCATCAAAACAGACCAGCATAGCTTAAAAAATCTCACTACACAAGTCATTCAAACTCCAGAGCAATAAAAATGGCTTTCTAAGCTAATGGGATATGATTTTGAAATCCTCTACAAACCAGGCAGGGACAATAAAGTTGCTGATGCCCTCTCACGATTGCCAACAGGGTGTTTTTTGGCATTATCTCGTATTCAAGTGGAGCTGATACAAGATATCAAGAAGGAAAATCAGACCAACCAAGATCTCCTACATCTTCGTGCCAAACTTCAAAATCAGCCAAATTCCCACATTGACTTTGCAGACTGGAATGGGATCCTGGTTTTCCGGAGACGAATTGTGATAGCGGCTGACTCGCCATTACATCACAAAATACTGCATGAGTTTCACGACACAACAATTGGAGGACATTCGGGTTTTCTTCGTACATTTCACCGCATTGCCACCAGTTTTTATTGGAAAAACATGCGACAGGATATTCGCGCTTATGTTGAACAATGCCTCACATGTCAAGTCATGAAAGCTTCATATACTTATCTAGCGGGACTCCTTCAACCGCTACCCATTCCATCACAAGTATAGGAGGATATTTCTATGGATTTTGTCAATGGCCTTCCTTCTTCTAAAGGAAAACCCATAGTCATGGTTGTTGTGAATCGTTTGTTGAAATATGCCCATTTTGTGGCTCTGGCACATCCTTTAACCAGTGCCAAAGTTGCAAATCATTTTGTACAAGACATCATTCGTCTTCATGGGTTCCCTCGTTCTATAATCTCTGATAGGGATCCACTTTTTATTAGTTCCTTTTGGAAGGAACTATTTCGTCTCCAGGGCACATTGTTGGCAATGAGTTCGACTTATTACCCTTAAAGCGATGGTCAAACAGAAATCACAAACTAAGGATTGGAATTGTACTTGAGATGCTTTGCAGCAAATTCTCCTTCAAAATGGACTAAATTTCTCCCTTGGGCCGAGTATTGGTACAATACAGCTTTCCATACTTCTGCTGGTATGTCTCCTTTTCAAGCTCTATATGGTCGCTTACCTCCTACAATTGTTCACTATCTGCCTGGCTCTACAACCAACATCTCTGTTGATCAAGATTTAATGCAAAGGGATGATATTCTTCAGAGATTAAAACAAAATCTGCATTAGGCCCAAGTTCGTATGAAATGGTATGCAGACACAAAGAGAAAAGATGAGAACTTTGCTCCAGGAGACTATGTTCTTGTTAAACTGCAACCTTTTCATCAAATCTCCGCCAAAGGAGCAACCAACAATAAACTCAGCAGAAGATATTATGGTCCTTTTCTGGTTACTAAACGCATAGGCCAAGTTGCTTATAGACTGGCTCTACCCGACTCCTTTTTCATTCACCCTGTGTTCCATGTCTCTTTTTTGAAAAGATTTAAAGGGGATCCAACAACAACACTGCAATCTTTGCCAGAATCTTCAACATCAACAGGTCCTATTCATAAACCTATAACAATCCTGAATACTCGTACCATTAAGCGAAAAGGTCAGAACATTCCTCAA
Organism: Cordia subcordata; assembly: GCA_028554755.1. NCBI lineage: Eukaryota > Viridiplantae > Streptophyta > Magnoliopsida > Boraginales > Cordiaceae > Cordia > Cordia subcordata. The sequence goes on from JAPTOF010000008.1 coordinate 15,636,187, forward strand.
GTCCTAATTCAATGGGAGGCGCTACCACTGGAAGAGGCTACATGGGAAGACCAAGTTCATATTCAGAACCTTAGGGACAAGGTTCCATCTGAAGGTGAGGGCATTGTCATGGACCCAACTGGTGAAGAAACCCAAACGGTTACCAAAGAAATGCCCTCACGTCACCAACATGGAGCAACAATTGCACAACCACCTGAGGAGAAGCAGTTACAAAAAGGACAATGCATCAAAACAACTCCAAAGCATTTGCGTGATTACATTACTTGTTAGACAAGAGAAGTAGAAGCTATAAATAGGGACAATTGAGCCCAAGAGAGGTGTGAAAAACATGTATTAGCTTAGTTCTCTGTAAACTCTCTTTCTTTTTCTTCTTTGGAGCTTCCAATTGGCTTTTATCAATACGAATCCTCTGCATATCCTCTTCTTTACTCTGCTGTCCATTTAATCACCTGTAACAGCATAACAGATGCTCGGAGGGTTACAGGTTATTCGACCATTCAAGCTGAAGCTTTGGTTGGACGCGGTGCCTGCGTTTTGGCAAAATGGTGCAGGTTCAATTATTATATTATTGAATTTGTATCCTCAAACTTGTAAGAGATTTTAAATTTGATACAACGTTATGCTAACGAATTGAACACCTTATGACGAATGCGAGAACCATTCTCCAAACGTCAGTTCACGGCATGTTGCTCATTTACCAAGGCATGATAATGGAGCTGCGGATTGGTTGGTTATTAACGTCCGTGTAGACTCACTTCCCCAAGACTGGATTAGTGTCCTTCCCAAGATTTATCTGATGTTTTAAACTACCTATTTCTATATTACATTAATAAAAGTTCCTTTGCTTCTGCTTATTTAAAAAAAAAAAATCCAAAGTTAGTAGTTTACCAATAATAAATGGTCGATCAAAATTCCAGAGCAAGTGCTAAATTCTTCAAAAAGAGACATCAACAAGAAACAAGCAAGTGTCACATCCAAAGTAAGATGCCCCACGAGGCTAAGAGCAACTTAATAAATGTTACCTCGAAAGTCAGCGTGTTCAATTCCCAGAATATCCAAATGGTTCACACCCCCATTTTCATGAACCCAGAAATTTAAACAATGAAGTAATAAAAAGTGAGATGCAATAAACCTGACTTCGGTACCGATGTGAGCGAAAAGAAATGGAACAATACAGAGGATAGAACTATTAAGGCTCAGATATGTAAAGTGAAATCATAAGCTTAAAGAAGGTACAAACATGCTTTAGAGAAAAACCCCGTCATGTTACATCCTCACTTCTCTAGGAGCTAGAGAGCCAAATCCGTATTCCAGAACCAAGAGATTTGTAAACAAACTCGTTACATATTCCAATACCATCATGTAAGATATTGCGCTATTCAATCTAATAACAGCTTTTTTTTACTGCAAACCTATGCTTCTTAACTAGTAACAAATGCACCCAACATTATATGCTATGGTAATTCACACTAGTGGTATCTCTTACAAATGTCTCAACCAAAGAGACATTGCATTGAAAGAATTTCAGCTATAAACCACATGCAGAAATTATTACCAAGAAAATACACATTGTATACCAAGACAGATAAATGAAAGACAAGATTATGCTCAAATCAATATTTCCATCAAGGAAGAGTCTAACATTCCATAGCTGGAAACTCCTGCTGCGTATCAAGGCTGTCCAGCTAAGATATGGATCAGATCTCCTTACTGATTCCTCTTAGGATTGCAGCACCAGCTTCAAGGATTTGGGTTTAAGTTATGGCAAATCTGTGCGGAAGAGAAGGGGCAACCACTTGTCTAAGAATCCCATCAGTCTGCTGCCTCATTCTCAAGCAGGTATCACACAAATCTTTATCTAGTATCAAGCTTCAGTTAGCTAAATGGGAATTTAGCAAAGCAAAAATTCAGGAATCTTTGATGTCTTGAATTGAAAGATACAGAAAGGCTGAGGCTCAGATCTATATAATTAATCAGGTAAGAACCCCGATCTGCCATGGCTGCAAACCAACAACCATGTTGCCACCAGCATACAGATTGGACCTCAGTACCTGATTCGATTTGCTCATGAAAATATCATCACAGCCTCTAGATCATTGCTTTCAATTTTATTTTGTCTTCTTTTTCAGGGTTTAGGATTCAGGGAACAACACCAGCAGCAGCACCAAACAATACAAGCATACAAATGCATGTATACACACATAATAAGCCTGTATTCGTGGCTCTGCATTTGTGTTTCCAGAAGGGCTGTTGGTTCAGAGAGAGAAAGAAATCACAGGCATTGCAGAGAGGGGCAACCACCCTTCATAGAAATCCCATCTCTCAGCTTGCCTCATAATCAACTGCATCTTGTTAAAATTAAGGGCCAGTTTGGGTTGGTGTTCACTTGTGTTTCTATAGAGGGCTGTTGGTTCAGATAGAAGAACAAATCATTGGCATTGCAGAGAGGGGCAACCACCCTTCATAGAAATCCCATCTCTTTGCTTGCCTCATAATCAAGTGCAACTTCTTAAAGCTAAGAGCCTGTTTGGATTGACAAGAAAAGGAAGATAGATACAGGAAATCATAGAACAAAGGCTCCGTTTGTTTGCCGGAAATTTTTTCCTGAAACATGTGCTCCTATCTTTCCAGGTATATAATAACCACCGTAATATAAATTTTTTCCCCCTTCTCCAGTCAATAAAATATATAGTGACACCAAGAGTAAAATGTTTCCATGTATGTGCCACTGCTTTACAGCTCAAGAAGTTATCTTTGCATCAATCACACACACACACACACACTTCCTTTTCCTTGTAACAACCAACAATCAAGTAATATTCTACTCTCTACAGAAATATTTTCCCCTATTAGGGGTTAGTTTGTAGTCAAAAGGGAAAGCAAATGAAAGGAACGATACAGAGAAGATATATGACGCTTAGATCCTTTACAGAGCGGCAAAGAGAATGTAACACTGCCATGGCTGCAAAAGCACCGGTTGCATGTGGGACAATCAAGACCGAACCACTTACCATCCGGGTTGCCCCACCAAGATACGGGTTAATTTAGCCACTATGCCCCATTCGTTTGCTCAAAAGGAAAGAATCATCACAGCCTTCCCACAAATAAAAACACACATATCCACATACATACATTTACACTATGTTTGGATTTGCAAGGAAAAGCAAATTATGTGAAGCTACAGGGGATAAAATGGCATTTAGCACTTTGGTCTAGTGGTATGATTCCCGCTTCGGGTGCAGCTCATGGGCTAAAAGCAATTTACCAAACGAAAACACACGCTAATTTACCAAACGAAAACACACGCTCATACACACTTTGCTTATATACTGCCCAAGGCATGATCCAAGTGAGGGTGTTTGGAAGTGCTTATCTTAGGTGCTTGAAACCTTGTTTACCAGCAAAAGAAAGCTTACAAGATCTTAACAAAATAAGGCTCAGATATGTGTACAAAACAAGGTAAAGAGAATGGAGAACACCGCCATGGCTGCAAAACTCACCAGTTGCATGTGGGTAGGAAAAACCCATATGAAGTCCGACCCACTTACCATCTGGGCTGCCCCGCCAGGATACGGGTCAGTATTTTCTCAATACCCATTTCATTGGCTCAGAGATCCAAAAGAAAAAAAAACACCTAGAAGAATCGTCACGGCCTCATAAAAGCCAAGTTATTTTCCAACAAACCAAACGAGCCCTAGTAAGTAAAATTAACCAAAAGGTTCAAAGGTCCCCGGGTTCGATTCCTGAGAAACGAGGGTGGTTGTTATTGTGATTAGGAGGAGGGAAATCATAGGCATTAGCAGAGAGGGGCAACCACCCATGAGAAATTCCCAATCTCTCTGCCGCCTCATTCATTTCTCTGAGCTACTCTGTTCTCGATTGTTGTGGCGGGACTACTATACGATGTGTGCTTGACTTTCCTCTGTAGAGAAAATGAGTAAATGTTCTATTTTTTTTAAAAAAAATCAAAATATAATGGTTTTGAAATAAATAAAAAAAAGATGCCATCAAATACAATTTTGAGATATCAAAACTTGAAGACGAGGAGCTCTCAAAGCACCTCTGCCCCGTGGTGCCATGTTATCTTTGAGTTTAAACTTGAGTATTGTTAATATTCGAGTTTTGAGGACTTAGAAGACTTTTCTTATTTTTATATCTTCTAGTTTTAAATATTAAAAAATTTGCTTTTAAAGAAAGCAATCTTGATTACATGGCACCACATCTGCCATGATGATAATTTTAGAGCCGCTTAGATGGCACTTGAAAACTCAAAGTTCTGTTTTGTAGCATTTTCCTCTTTAGTTTCAAAATCATGGCTTTTTTGTTATTTTTTTTAATGGGATATTTAGCGCATTTTCTTCTTTTCTATAGACCTAAATTGATATTTTTTTGTTTGTATATTATTTTTAGTGTCTCATTTTGATTGCACTTATAGTATATATATTTAAGTTTTTTGGTCTAATTTATAAACAAATTTAATAATTTATATTAGATTATATACGGTATAAAATAGATTATAATATATTTAAATATTTTAATAATATACTTTTTAAAAATAATAATTATGTTTATATTGAGTTTCAAGTGATATTTTATTTTTATATTTTAATTGTCATTTTGATAATTTCAACTATTTTATATAATACTTTATCTAAACATAAAAATACTTATTTTTATAAAGAGAACTTCTATTCCAATGCTTATTTAAAATGAAAAATGTAAAAAAAAAAGGTCATTTAAAATAAATTAGTTTCAGTAGTTTTTCACAAGACAATCCTAATGCCCTCTAGATCACATCCATAGTGAAGCTACTAACGCTGTGTTTGCAATGAGCTTATCATAAAATATTTTTTTAATTGATTTGAAAGAGATAACTCTTTTTATCTTATAAGATATATGACATCTTATCACAAACATCCTATAAAAACTCAAGACAAGTCATACTTTTTATCTTATAAGACGTAAACAATCTATCATTGTCTTATTTTTTACAACTATAAATAAGACATCTTATTTCAAGTATCTTATAAAAACTCAAAGCAAACCATAATTTTCTATATCGAAAGCATAAAGTAAGCCTATACCAAACAGAGTATAAGCAAGAATACATTATAATCAGTTAATACCCCAAAATTGCACTCGATGGCCTTAATGGCTAAAGGGAGGAAAGGAGACCTATTACGGTCGAAGAGTAGAGAAATGAGACTGAAAGCATCGTCAGAAGGACTAAGCAGCTGATATGCGACCAAGAAAGAATAAGGTGGTAGATGTGGCACACGTGATATAGAGTAAAGACCAAGTCAAATAACACACGTGCAGGAACAACTTTTGAGCGAAATTGGAGAACGAGATTGACGACAAATCAAATTCAGCTGCTCTATTTGATATAGCTCCATAGTCAAACAGGTTTGTTGAGGATTTTCAGGGGGTATCTAGAATAGAAGCAGGACGAAGCTCGAAAGTAAGGGACAACTACCAAATTTATCCTATTATCTATCTTAGCCCTTCACCGCTTAGTTTAACCTAGTTTAGCTTAGTCATAATATAATATAGCGTAATTTAGCTCTAGTCTAGATAGCAAAACATTTTGGCATCATTGTAATTAGCAAAACATTTTGGCATCATTGTAATTCTGATCGTATTGTATTAGACTTATATTCAAAGAGAGTTGTTATCGTGGGTTCTTTGTAGACATTCATTCATAGTAATAAAACTTGTGATCAGGTGCATTGCCTATTCATTCAACGCTTTGGATTTTGTCCCTGTTCAGTTATGTTAATTCGAATAAAGCTTGAATTATTGCACTGTTAGTACATTAAATTGGAAAGTTCGTTATGCATAGCAGTACAAGTCTCTAGATCGAATTTAAGTCTAGAAAAGAACCCTTCATAGTAAGTTTGCGCAAATGAGCTAGATGGTCGCGTAGTCGTCGCATGAGGATACAATCTCTTCAACACAAGGTTAGTACCTGGTCGAATTTGTGGCCAATGATGTGTAAACAGAAGGGAGATTTTCTGAGCAAACAAATTTTGGACACAAGATGGGACCCACTGCAAATATGCATGGAACACCCACAGCAAAGGTCCAATAATAAATAAAGATAGGGAAGAGGATTCGACAACACTCACATCGACTTCAAACAAAGAAAGTTGACATCCTAATCGGGAGACATTAACGCCGAGCATATCAGAGCCACTCCTTATCATCCAATTGTAGACTAATACGGCAACCATCATCCGGCAATGAATCCCCAAGGCCAGAAATAGCCAAGCAAGTAATGGCATAGTTGCAAGATCGTTTCATGTCCTAGGTATAGAATACCATTACTGGCGCTAAGGCAAAGGTAAGAGATAAGATTTTCATTAGGGTGGTCATAGAATAAAATGAGATGCTTGGGAACATGCTAGTCCCTTTAATTTGTGCGACTAGGGATGCGACCATTGCTATGCAAAATGTGCTAGCCAATCAAGTCGCATGCTAGAATAGTTGACCTTAAACAACCATCGCACACAGCAGCTAAATAAAGGGGTACATAAGGCAATAGAAGAGGCTAGGATTATTGTTGCTCAAATGGAGAACCTTAGTCCAACCACTCAGCTTAATAATAAGGCCTATGAGTCGGCAAAGGCTATAAAGAGGCGTGAATAGAATGTTTCGGCAACAGATTCCACTTTTTCAAACTTTATTGAAACTCCAATAAAGACTTTGATAGTAAGTTTGCAAGAACAAAAGTAAACAAAGCAAAGCAACAAAGAAAGTGAACACCGAATTTATAGTAGTTTAGTGTCTAACCTACATCTATTCCTCAATCACCCTAATCGAGAATTTCAGCAATCTCTACTAAAACACAATCCTGTGCTTTTCAAATGCTGACTTAGCACGAACAAACTTACAGCCTTTATTTGAACTCAAATCAAGAAACCCAAACCTTAATTCTTCCTGAATCAAGATACCTAATTGAAAGCTCAATTGTTTTGTTGTTTTTCTTTCAATCTAAGCACATACTCAACTTTTCTATGATAGATACAAGAATATGAAAGTGAAAACTCATAAAGTTTTAGCACAAAGCAAAGAGAAAATGAAGTTAGACTTTTGATCTTATGATTACATCAATTTATGTGTAAAAAGTTGTTTTTAGCTATTGATTTGATGGTATTTATACGCTTATTTGAAAAATAACTTATGATACATTTAGAGAAGCCCTAATATCAAATTTAAACGTTTAGGAGGGGATAAGGTTGTACAAATATACCAAAAATGACTAGTTTTGGATAACGTTTCAAGTGACTACTCAGGTCTGCATGAGGTCTGAATTGTGCTAGTTGCCCGGATACCTTTCCTAGTAGAGACCACAAATATCTATTTACGATAGAGCCCTAGCACATTCGGGGTGCCCAAATGGGCTCACCCGTGCCTAATCGAAAACTCATTGTTGGGTGAGGTCTTTACAAGTTTATTCGACCAGAATTTGAATTGAGTTCAAAAGCAATTCAAGTTCCACACTACCTTTTTCAAAAACCAAGTTTTCAAAGTAATGTTTTGGATCATAAGAAAACATTTAAAAGTGCATAAAAGCTTTGAAAACACTTAGAGCACATTGATGTAGCTCGGTCGGATAGAAAAAAATTAAATGCAAATTAGACCAAGTTTTAATCCACAAGTGTATGGATCAAAAGTAGTGCAGTGTGTATAATACAGGATTGTCTCCACAAGGAAGTTCCTAAGATAATCTAATCATGCTCATGTGTCAATAATATGCTTACATGATTATGTGATATATTCAAAAAGGAACTGAAGAAAATTAAAACTAAACTAACCCTAATCTAGGGGCATGCAAATAGGTTTTCTATATTTGGATTAGATTCTAGAGTTGGGTCGTCATCATGACACGTATTCGAGAATTTTAGTGTGTGTGCCTGTACTTTCGTGCCTAGCATATAATCCTAGTTGATGGTACACCTCTATCCTTAATTTGGCCTAATTAGGGTCTAGTCATGTCCAGTCAACCTAGGGCTTAAGCTAATACACTTGATCTTTGATCGAGTCTCTAACTAATTACTATTCTAGCCATTAATTTTCTTATGAACTAAGGCCTGTAATTCTAAGTCAATTAGGTGCAGTCGGTTCCTTTATGGCAAGTATTTGACTAAGACTTCGGTATTAATAAGTGTTTCACGCTAAACTAAAGACCTCAGTTAGTCATGAATAGTGCAAAGACACGCTGACATGATGTAGATCAAGACTTATATCATACACATAGACATGCGTAATAAAAGCCATAAACAATTAATGTACAAATCATGTAATTATGCGCCAAAATTCACAAATAGAATGCACAAAACATGAAACCCAATTCATAGAAATCTAAGCCTAACCCTATGTTTAAATTTCTAACTCAACATGTTCAATCTCAAATTAAAACTAAAATTAAAGCTTAAAATTGATCGTAAGCTGTCTTCAAAGCTCAAAAATTAAGTTAGATGCTTGCCCTTTACTTTCGGTGCTCAAATCCTCTTTTTTCTTCAAGTTTAACCAAAATTTTCTCCAAAAATTAGGGATGGCTACGGGACGGGTATCCTGTTCACGAAGGAATTCTAACCCACTACCCGGATAACATCCGGAATCCTGATCCTGTCCCAAACTTAGATAAAAATTAAACGAGAATCCCATTCCCAGAATGTCCCACATTAGGTAAAAAAATTAAAATTTAAATAAAAATCTTAACCCAAAACATCGTAAACCCACGAAACCTAGAATTGCCCGAACCCGAACTCAAGATATGCTCTTAATCTCCCTCCCAAACCTGAAACCTAGGACACGAAACTCAAATTAAGTCACTAAATTTTAAAAAACTAACCACTTAAATAAATTTCTTATTTTTGCCCAAAAAAAATTAACTAATATCTCTAAAATACATTAAAATGATAAATCTATATCTATATTATATACTAAAGTTGAACTGTTGCACTATACTATTTTCAAGTGTCATTTTCAATCTGTCGCAATGTGTTGCTTTCATATAGACTTATTCATATATATATATATATATATATATATATATATTGCTAAGAGTATACGACTTATAACTACAAATGTGTTCTAGAATTTATTGCTGAACGTATATTTTTGCCCCTTTCTGAAAGCAAGAGAATCCCAATTCTTTCTCTTTGCAGAAATTGCTCACTCTCAAGCAAAACAAAGACACGGTAATATAAATAAAAGGTTACGATTATACCTCTATATTATGCGTTTGTGAATTTTTCTACAAGTCGTGCCTATAGTGGAAACTTTGGATCCTCCCTCTTCGTATGCTGGTTCACAAGAAGATGGAGAAGGTTCTTTATGGTGAGTGATTTTTTTTAATTGAAAGAAAAAAAACTAGCTTGTTTCTTTCTTTTTAGGTGATATATAAAGAGAATAAAGAAGATAGAATATGAAGATATGTTTCTATCTTCAAGATATTTAAAATATTCAAAAAGAGAGAAAAGAGGGAAGATATTTGATATCTTCTATCCCTTTTTATTACTTTAAATTACTATATTATTTATTATCAAATAATAGATAATTCAAATGATGATAAATACTATTATTAATAGAACTCTTATTACCATTATCTTATAGATAATATTATATTTAATTATTCAAAATAATTAAATTTAGAATCTTATTATCTAATAAGAATTAATTTAAAATAACCTAATATATATTTTACTAGGCTTACAAGCCCAATTTATAAATTCTTCCTGCAAACCCAAAATCTTATAAACAATTTTATAAGATAAGTTAATTATGACATGGGCCTTTCATAATACGATTCATGATTAAATATCCAAATTAATGTATTTAATTCTTAAGTTTCAACTAAACTCATAATTAAATTTCACCAATTAACCAAGAATTAATTTGTCACTAGTCCGTAATGCTAGTTAGGTATAGCCAAATTAATTCCATTTGACAATTATTTAATCTTTATTAAATAAAATAATGACGCTCATTAAATTGTCAATTCTCCAAAATCCAATTAAACTATGTGCAAGACTCCGAAGGTTCAAACCTAAGTCGGTAACATAAGAATATTTCTTATACTAATCGAAATTACCGTTTAGCAACAATTTCCTACATCTGAAAAGGACCTTTGGTGCTCATGAATGATATCCCTTTGACCCTAGATGTTTGAAGATAAATAAAGAGATAGAGTTAACCATCAAGCCTCTAGTTAGTTATCCTTAGTCCAATGCCATAATATTATCATGACTAATCATAACAAACCCTATGACTCATCACAAGAGTTGCTTTGGCCAAAGTCTATAAGAAATTAAATAGAACACTTGACCTTAAATACTCAGAGAGGTTAATCCTTTCTTGATCCACACATTAACTTCACTGAGTATTTGCCTATATCCAAATACGTTCCATTACCAGATTAGAAATCTAGGTAGTCTAGTACTAAAATACAGGGAGTTGTTTATAAGTCTCGATAGTGATCTCAGATTAGAGGGATCAAATCATCCACGTTCACCACATGCATTCCTTTGACAGTTTGGGTATAATACCACATGATGCTATGTAGTTGAGTCTAGTTCAGTGAACATATCTCCATAATCACCTGTTTATCATATCAGTGTCTCTACACTCTTCAATCATAAGGATAATCAACGATATGACAAACAATGACATATTCTTGATAAAAATTAATGTCCTATTATCCAATTTTATCTTTTGGCCATAAACATATTTTAGAACAACTAGAACTCATCTTTATTCACTTAATTCTTTTGCAATTGTTCTAAGAACTTACATCATGATCACAAGATATGGATGGAACAATATGATACAATTTCCATAAAAACAATAAAATCCATATACTAAATAATTAGAAACCTGCAATAGAAGATTGACTTTAGGACACAATCTTAACACTTTTTGTGCCCTATTGTCCCTCTTCAGCCTTAATCTATCTTTCAATTCTGATTTGAACCTTATTTTCTCTTAATCAACAAATGAAATTCTTCCAATCCCGATTTACTACCTTTTATACCATTTATATTACCCAATCTTCTCCTAGAATATGTGTAGGTATTTGCCACTATCTATCATCCTCTATTCCATTTCTTTTTATTCATTTGACAAAAAAAAAATATCTTTACTAAAAATATATCTACATATTCATATTTGTAAAAAAAAATATTCATAATTATTATCATCTTCTATTCCATCTCTTTTTATTTAACACTTTAAGCACAAAAGGCTAAATTTTGTTAATTCATAATTAATAAAAATAGTAATCATAATAATTCACAATTAACAAGATATATGCTAAAAAAAAACTATTGATTTATAATTAACAAAACTGAATTTTAATTGATTCCTAATCAATAAAATTCAGCATATTAATTCATAATCACACAATTAAATTTTTTTATCAATCCTAAAATAACAAAAAAATTTTATTATCTTAAAATGGATTAAAATAATGAAAACTTTGTTAATTCATAATAAAAAATAAATTTTAATTGATTCATAATCAATTATAAATTTAAAATCAAAATAGTTTTTTGATCAATCAAAAATAATAAACAATTTTATTATCTCTAAATTGACCAAAATAAAGAAAATATTCTTTTAATCATAAAATCATGCTTTAGCATGACTTTGTAATCATGTCAAACATGATCACATACTCACACTTAAACATGATCAAGATCTCCCTTGGCTGCACATAATTTCAACATAGAAGTAGTTTATCCAATGAAACATGTCGAGACATGGTCTTGAAATTCACATCAAAATGTAATTGTTTTATCACATAAATTTAATTTAATAATTTTTTGATGCATATTAATAAGCCAAATTATTATTTACTATTTTAGATTTAAAAAAATTTAAATAAAATAGTAAAATAAAACAATTATCAAATAATACATTTCGCGAATAATTAAGTAGTTAACAATCACGAAAAATAAAAGGCACAAAAAGAATGAGTTGGCTCTAATACCACTGAAAGCGACAGAATCCCAATTCTCTCTCTTTGCAAGAATCGCTTACTCTCAGGCAAAATAAAAACGTGATAATATAAATAAAAGGTCACGATTATAACTCTGTATTGCTCATTTGTGAATTTTTTTGGAAGTTGTGGCTACGCAGCGGAAACTTTAGTTCCTCCCCCTTTGTATGCACAATCACAAGAAGATGGAGAAGATATATATTTTTTTATAGTGTGTGATTTTTTTAATTGAAAGAAAGCAAAACTAGCTTTTAAAGAAAAATTAGCTTTTTTTCTTTCTTTTTAGGTGATATATAAAGAGAATAAGGAAGATAGAGTACATATGTACACTTCTGTCTTCTTGAAAAAGAGAAAAAAAGGAGAAGATATTTGATATCTTCTATCCCTTTTTATTATTTTAAATTACTATATTATCTATTATTATATAATAGATAATTCAAATGGTGATAAATACTATTATGGATAGAACTTTTATCATGGTTATCTTATAGATAATATTACATTTAATAATTCAAAATAATTAAATTCAAAATCTTATTATCTAATACAAATTAATTTAAAATAACCTAATGTGTATTTTAATAGGCTTACAAGCCCAATTTATAAATTCTCCCTATAAGCCCAAAATTTTATAACCAATTTTATAAGATAAATTAATTATGACATGGGCCTTCCATAAAACGCCATTCATAATTAAATATGTAAATTACTATATTTAATTCTTAACTTTCAACTAAACTCATAATTAAATTTCACCAATTAATAGGAATTAATTTACCACTTATCCCTAGTGTTAGCCAGGTATATTTAAATTAATTCCATATGACAATTATTTAGTCTTTAGTCAATAAAATAATGACGCTCATTAAATTGTCAATTCTCCAAAATCCAATTGAACTATGTGCAAGACTCTGAAGGTTTGAACCTAAGTCAGTAGCATAAGAAAATTTCTTATACTAATCGAAGTTACCGTCTAGCAATGGTTCTTGATGTCCAAAAAGGACCAAATGTATGTCAGACACCATTCCAAGAACCTTTGATGCTCATGAATGATTTCCTACTTTTTATTCAACAGAGAAAGAAGGGAGTGAGAAGCCATAGCAATATTCTATTCATTTCGCGCCTCAGTTTCTACATCATGATCCATCTAGTAGTTGTGTTGTGATTAGCATATATATTTTGAGAATTTATGCAAAGGGAATTTTGCGAATTTATGAAGGCGGATATGGGAAAATTGATGTTTGAAGGATTATAAAGTGACGACGAAGCTACTTAAGATTAGAAGAATGCTGAAGGCATTGTAGACGTGCCTTTTGATATGATTTTCGCTGACTACACTACATAGGTACCTGTGCAGGTGAGGCGTCGGTCGGTCCTAGAAACGGCGGCAGCGGCGCGAGGAGTTAACGACCGGACGTGCTGCAACCTAGGGATCACCAGGCAGCTCTTTCGCTCTATAGGGATCGGGGGGGCATAGCACAATTCTTCTTGGAGGAGGGTTGTTTGCCCGGGTGACTGATCCTGCCATAATGTACTCCTACCTATAGCACCGGCAACCGAAGTCGAGCATACATACGACGATCTTCATGCGTGAATAGCCGGGAGGAAAGAAAGGGCGGTAGATGATAGATTTTTGAAGATAAGTAAAGAGGTATGGTTAACTATCAAGCCTCTAATTAGTTATTCTTAGTCTAATTCTATACTACTATCATGACTAATCATGAAAAACCCTGTGACTCATCACAAGAATTGCTTTGGTCAAAGTCTATAAGAAATTAGACAAAACATCTGCTAAGTAACTAGAGGGCTTAATCCCTTCTTGATCCGAAACCATCCCATAGGTGGATTATAAACATCATATTACTTATAAGCAATACCAATCTAAGCAATAGCACTCAAACTTATCAAAGATTTTTTTTCTTGGATCATTGAATATTTATCTTGACAAGAAATTTGCGGCTAGGGAGAGAAAAGGTTTCTTTTTTAGGAGGTACTCCAGGAAACAAATCTAGGGGAGACGGGGTAGGGCCTGTAGCTCAGAGGATTAGAGCATGTGGCTATGACCCACCAATCCCAGTGAACAATGAAGCCTCATAGGGTCTTTCTATCTAGGTACAAGTAGTCTGCATCATCACAAACATCATATTTCACCGAGTTTCTCTCTAAGACAATGCCTAGATTGTTACGCTTTTCATGCGGGTCAGAACTTACCCGATTATTGAATCTATAGTGTTGGCTAAATACTAGTTATTGATTTTGATGATGAAAAATTTGATATGCATTTACCTTATCTCCTTACTAAAAGCATCTTGTAAGTATCAAATGTTGAGTTGAATAGATAGATGCTTAGATGATAGAAGAAGATGAGAAATAAGCATTATTTGAAGATTGAAGAAGAAGATGATGAGAAGGCATAAGGAAGAGTAGAGGCATTATACGGGGTACCGGATGTTTTCCTCTTCTTGTGAAATGCCTTAGTATTGCCAGTATTAGCTCAAACTTGTATTTCTCATGACTTAAACAAATTAAAACTCACGAATATTATCTTTCATAAAAGAAAATTGATTTTGGATGCATACTTAGTGTAAACATATTTTTTGAAATGTTTTTAAGTCTTAAAAAGTGTTTGAAAAATGCCTTGAGTTAATTTGGAGTCATAAAAAGTTGACAAAATTGAGTTTAAAAGCTTTCAGGCGAGTTTGACTTTGCTTCTTGTCTTTGGAGTGGCCGGACCCCCTCAGTAGGTCGACAGGCTAAGGCGTCCAACCTAATGAGAGAAGGCCAAGGAGGAGTCGGACGACCCAACTGATCGACTGGCTGAGCGAAATGCTGTAATAAATGCACTAGCCTTTTATTACCGTTCTGCCCATTTCTTCTTTCTTTTCTTCCACATACCAAACCCTAGCATCCAAATATCTTTAAATACATCTTCAAAATTGAGTTAAACAATCAATCAAGGCTTGCAAAATCAATATCATCTTTCATTTTGCTGAATATCTTGAGCTATTCTTGCAATATCCTTGAGCTTTCAAGAGTTTTCTCTTGCTATATTATCTTATGGGAAGAAGATACATATTCTTTACAAATTTTTACTCTTCTTGATTGTATACACACTTTGTGAGCTAAAAAATTCCAAGAGAGACATTCATAAAAGCTTGTACAAGTATGGGAAAATCCTAAAGAGTGAGACTCTTGGGTTCTTTAAAGTTTGGCTTCAAAGAATTGTAGAACTTGGTTCTTGATTCACCAAGATTTGAAGAAGCAATTTTTAGTGAAGATTGTTGAAGTCCTAAAAGGAGCATCCTTGGGCGGTAGACGTAGGCTTGGCCAAACCACCTAAAAATCGTTTGTCTTTCTACTCTCTACTCTTTATTTATTTCATCTACTTATATTGATTATCTTGTGTTTGATATTTTGCTTGAAAGAAAATTGTTAATTTTTGTGAATTTTTAAATACAAAAATTAGTAAATATCTTAATTCACCCCCTATCTTAAGATATTTGCACCTATAATTGGTATCCAGATCTAGGGTTCTATTTATAGTTTAACAACTAGTAGAATTACATTTAACAAATATGGAGGGAATTTCTATTAAGCAAGGACCCCCTTTTGATGGAACCAACTACGCATTTTGGAAAATGAGAATGAAAACGTTTATATAATCACATGATTATAAAGCCTAGAACATTTGGACCTACCTTTCCTACAAAATTAAAAGGGGATAGGAGAGTGTCCAAACTGGAAAGTGAATGGAATGATGAAGATATTAAACTATTTGAGTTAAATCAAAAAGCTTTACATATGCCATGAATGCAACTGAGTTTGCAAGGGTAATGGGGTATACTTCGGCTAAGGAACTTTGGACCGATTAGAAGTAACCTATGAAGGAACTAGCCAAGTAAAAGAATCTAGAATTTCTATGCTTGTATGTAGATATGAATTATTTAAAATGCTTCCTAACGAAAGTGTTAAGCAAATGTTCTCTAGATTTGTTGAGATTACTAATCGATTGAAGGCACTTGGAAAAGACTATCCAAATGTAGAGAAAGTGAGGAAGGTGCTAAGGAGTTTGCCATCATCATGGCAACCAAAAGTGATGACAATCAAGGAAGCCAAGGACCTAAACATGTTGGAGCTCAACGAGATTATTAGGTCACTTATAACTCATGAGCTTGAAATAAAGGACCACGAAGAAGAAGATAGAAAACGAAGAAGTCCATTGCATTTGTTGCATCAAAATGTTCATCAAGCGAAGAAGAAGATGATGATGAGGACCCGGAAGATGAAGAGATGGCACTTCTTGCTCGGAGTTTCAAAAAATTTATGAAGTTTAGAAAAATGAAGAGAGGAGCATCTTCCGACAATGCCAATTGGAAGAATAAGGGAAAAGAAATTAAAGATTTCAATAGGTCAAAGGAATTGAGAAGTGATCAATTAAGTGCTTCAATTGCAACTGATCGCTATCTCGTGGCACAAGCCTCAATAGCACGCAAGCGCACGGGTCGTGTAGTGTAGTTTGTGTGAATGCAGGGTCGAATCCACGGGGAAGCCTAACGTGTATGATGTCTTAAGCTAAGTGCATCTTAAGAGCTACATGTTGGGTCCCTAAACTATGATGTTTTTGGGGTTTTTGGTTTAAAGGGAGCTCAAAAAAGATAAACCTAATCTAAAGGCGAGGAAATAAAAGGGGGGTGTGTGTGTGTGTGATGGGGGAATCAATTAATCTAAGGGAATGCAAACGTCAGAAATGGGGAACTAGAGTGATGACGTCTTGTTTATGGGTGATTACTGCGTCATTCTAGGGTTACTTGATGGATTATACTAAGTGCTCTAATCTAGACCTATAATCAGCTTCCTAATTGGTACCCTAAGCCTTAGTGCGGGTCCGTCCCTAGGTGGCGATGCCTAGTAGTACGGCATGGTCTTTATGACTTAGGAATTAAGGTTAGCTAATAAGGTTCTAGGTGAGTGTAGATCGATCTAACCCTAGCACTTAGTCCACTAATTAGTTCCCCAATCTGACCCTAGGACTTAGAGCGAGTCTGTCCCGAAGCTTTACCTCACTCAGAGCTACGGCGTGGTCCTTATGAACCTAGGGCGTTTGAGTGGACTAACTAGCCTTCCTAAGTGAACTAAGGTCAACTAAACCTATCCAGACTCCTATTGGCTAGATTTAAAGCCAAAGGGGACTCGACCTAGGCTAGTTACTAGTTATGCACCATCGATCGCATCACAATAGCGGGTATTGACATTTAAGCACAAGGTATTCACATCTAGGGCTTGGCTTTTGAGAATACTCTGGAATATTCTACTACTAAACACATAGACATGCTTAGATTATACCAATTTAAGCAATAGCATTCGACATGTACGCAAAAGAAGCTAGTTATGCTTTTAAGTATGCTGACACACATATAGACATGTATATAGTCATACCCATTTCATGTAATCACTAGAAAAACATATAGACATGCTAGCATAATGATTTAGAAATGGTTAACAACACAATAAACTTTAATATACATATGCTACTTCATTGAGGCATTTCAACAAACACATAGACATATATGTAAAATAGCCCTTGAAACCCTAAGCATAAAGCATATATACATAAATCCATCAAGTTCACATTAATAAAAAGTGATAATAAATCCATAAATACAAGATATATCACCCTACATAGCTCTAATAACACATAATTAGACTTAGGATAAAAGAGATACCCTTCTATCCATAGCCAATCTTTACAATCCATGAGCTTTGTCCAAAATCCCAGTGTTTGATCCTCTTGGATCCTTGATTCCAAGTGTTAAATGTGTTTAGAAGTAAGTGTGTGAGGTGATTTTTGGTGGATTTTGGGTTTAGGGGAATGAGTGTTTGATTTGGGTGTTGTTCCTCATAAAAAATGGCTGAAAAGTGGCTTAAATAGAGCTGTCAACGGGTCCAGTGGGGGTCCAACCGGTCGATCGGCTTTGGGGCTAAGTGATTCGGCCAAAATTGGCCCAGATTTTGATGTAGCCGGTTGGTTGACTAGCCTTGATAGAAGCTCAACTGGTCTTGATAGTAAAATGCTCATATCTTACTCATTTTGGCTGCAATTCGCACACCGCTTTTTGTCTGGCTTCATATCATCATGGGAGATCTCCCAAGCCATCGTTTTCACCCTGAAACATGTTCAAAATTTTTCCTTGTCCTTTTTGGTTGCAAGCTTTGAATTTGACTCATGTTGAGCTCAGTTTTGCCTCGGTGACTTCTTCCTTCGCCCGGCCACTTCCAAATGCACTTTTCTTCATTTCTTTATGTGTGTAACCCCCTTTTCTTTGTCCCACACTTTAAGCACCCTCAATGAAGCTCCAATTATCTCGCCAAATCACACCTAAAACAAGCAACAAATGCACATTAGTGTAGCATTTAAGTCCTAACTTCAACTATGAACATGTAAACCCTAATATGCACAAGTATGACCTAAATGCTATACTAATACATTAAATGAAACTGAAAACACCTCAAAACAAGTATATACATACAATACATAAGCACACAAAACAAACACATTAGCAATAAGCTGGGGCATATAAAAGCAAATTGTCCAAAGCTAGTGAAGAAAAAAGAAAGCAAGGTACTCAAGGCCACTTAGGACACCTCCAAAAGTGAAGAAGATATAAAAGAGCAACATGAGGTAGCCAACTTTTGCCTCATGGCCAATGAGGATGATGTACTATCTTCATCTTCTCCATCCATTTGTTATTCATCTAATGAAGAAGAGGAAGAGGAGAATAGCTTTGATGAACTAATAGAAGCATTTGCTAAATTACTTGATGATTTATCTCCAGCTTTAGCAAAAAATAAGCAAATGAATAGAAATTTAAAGCTTGCTATTGATGAGAAAGAAATTTTAGAAAAGAAAAATGCCTCTCTCATTGAAAAAATAGGAATCTTGGAAAAGGAAAATGACTCATATGTCGAAGATTTTGTGAAATTTGAAAAAGAAGTTAAAGATTTGAAAAAGAAAATTATGGATTTAAATGGGATTATTCAAAAATTTACAAATGGCAAGGAGAATTTTGAAAAACTCATTGGATGTCAAAAAATAGCTTTTAACAAAAGCAAAATCAGGTATAAACCAAAAATTAATAAAAAATATTTCAAAACCTATTTTGTCAAGGCTTCTACCTCTACCTTCTCTACTTCACCAAAGTCAAACATTACTTGCACATATTGTGAAAAGAAAGGACATGTATTAACTCATTGTTATTATAAGAAACTTCGTGATAGAGGATCACATGTCCCACATTGGCAAAGATCCAAATGGGTCGTCAAGGCCAAAAATTGAAACTAAAATCAAAGACCCAAAGTGTTGAGGACCCCAAAATAAAGAATTGTATTTGAATTTCATGTGTGTAGATATGCAATGAGAGCAAAACTAACAAGATAAAATGGATCTTGGATAGTGGTTGTTCCAAACACATGATGGGGAACTTATCACTCTTCTATAAATTGAAGAAAACAAAAGGAGGAGATGTTACCTTTGGTCACAATAGCAAAGGTAAAATAATTGGAAAAGAAAGCATTGGTAATGAAAATTCTCTTACTATACATAATGTCTTGCTTATAGAGGGTCTAAAATTTAATATACTTAGTATAAGTCAATTGTGTGACAAAGGTTATAAAGTAGTATTTCAATCCTCTGGTTGCATTGTGCATGAATATGGAAATGATAATGTGTTATTTGTAGCTAAGAGAAATGAAAATCTCTATACTGTTGAAATTGATCAACTCGTGTGTCAACATATTAAATGTTTGTTGGTTGTGCATAATAATACTTGGTTATGGCATAGAAGATTAGGACATGCTAGCATGAGCTATTAAATGATTTATCAAAGCATGATCTAGTTAAAGACCTACCAAAACTAAAATTTGAGAAAGATAAAATTTGTGATGGTTGTTAATTAGGGAAACAACATAAGACATCTTTCAAATCTCTAAATAAAGTTTCAACTAATAGAGCATTGCAATTATTACATATGGAATTGTTTGCACCTATTGATGTGGCTAGTTTAGGAGGTTTTAGATATACATTTGTAGTTGTAGATGACTATACTAGATTTACATGGGTCATGTTTCTTGCACACAAAAATGATGCCCTCAATTAATTTGCAAGGTTGTGTAGAAAAGTGCAAAATGAGAAAGGCTATTTTAACTTGCATTCGTAGTGATAATGACATCAAATATGTTAACACTCTTTTATGAATTTTTGTGATGAACATGACATAGAACACAACTTTTCGGCCCCTCGGACTCCTCAATAAAATGGGATAGTAAAGAGGAAGAATCATACATTACAAGAAATGGCAAGAACTATGCTAAAAGAACAAAACTTGCCAACACATTTTTGGAGTGATGCCATAAACAATACATGTTATGTGCAAAATAGAGTTTTAATTAGATCTATCTTAAATAAAACTCCATGTGAACTATGGCATGGAAAAACACCTAAAATTTCATAGTTCAAAGTGTTTAGTTGTAAATGTTTTATTATAAATACTAAAGATCACTTAAGGAAATTTGATGCTAAATCGAATTAAGGTATATTTTTAGGTTACTCCACAAAAAGCAAAACTTATAGAGTTTATAATAAAAGAACACTTGTTGTGGAAGAATCTATGCATATTATATTTGATGAAACTAACCAATTTGAGCCAGGAAAGGAAGTTGATGATGTAGGTTAAAAGATTACACTTGAAGATTCATCTCCAAAAGACAAAGAGATTCCAACAAAACAAGAAGATGCAAAGCAAGAAGAAGAATATCAAGAAAAGGAGTCTTAAGCCAAAATGGAAAGTGGAAAATGCTTAAACAAAAGAAACATTGAGACAAAAGAAACTTATGGAGATCTATTGAAGAGTTGGAAGTTTGGGCGAAACCACCCTCAAGATCAAATCCTCGGTGATTCAAATGAAGGCGTAAGAACTAGGCGTAATATTAATGCTTTTTGTGAACACTATGCATTTATCTCTCATATAGAACCTAAAAATGTTAAAGAAGCTTTACTTGATGAAAATTGGATAATGGCCATGGAAGAAGAACTAAATCAATTTGAAAGAAATAAAGTTTGGAAGTTATTTGAAAGACCTAGAGATAGATCGGTCATTGGAACCAAATGGGTATTTAGAAATAAACTAGATGAAGTTGGTGTGGTAACTAGAAATAAGGCTAGACTTGTAGCTCAAGGATATAACCAAGAAGAAGGGATTGATTATGATAAGACCTATGCCCCTATAGCTGGACTTGAATCCATTCACATATTATTTGCATTTGCATGTTATATAGATTTTAAACTCTATCAAATGGATATCAAGAGTGCTTTTCTAAATGATTTTATTGAAGAGGAAGTATATGTTGAACAACCTCCTGGTTTTGAAACTCTTACTCTCCAAATCATGTTTTTAAATTAGAAAAGACATTACATGATTTAAAGCAAGCTCCCAGAGCTTGGTGTGAAAGACTTAGTAGATTCCTTGTAGAAAATAACTTTGAAAGAGGAAAATTAGACTCTACCTTATTCAATAAAAAAGAAGGGAATGATATTTTACTTGTGCAAATTTATGTTGATGACATAATCTTTGGTGCTACTAATGTATATTTGTGCAAGAGTTTTTCAAAGTGCATGCACAAGGAGTTTGAGATGAGCATGACGGAAGAGTTAACGTTTTTCCTTGGACTCTAAATCAAACAAATAAAGGAAGGGATCTTCATCAATCAAGCCAAATACACCAAGGAGATTATTGAAAAGTTTGGGCTTGAAGATGCAAAGGAGATTGGGACTCCTATGAGCCCCTCAACAAAATTGGATAAGGATGAGAAAAGTAAACCTGTAAATGAGAAGAAATACAAAGGTACGATTGGTAGCTTACTTTATTTAACTGTCTCAAGAACGGATATCATGTTTATAGTGTGTTTGTGTGCTAGATTTTAATCAAATCCTAAAGAAACACATCTAGTTGCTATAAAAAGAATAATTAGGTATCTTAAAGAAGCTAGTAATCTAAGGCTTTGGTATGCAAAAGGAACCTCATTTGACTTATATGAATTTTCTGATGCTAATTATACTGGATGTGAGGTAGATCGTAAAAGTACTAGTGGAACGTGCCAATTTCTAGGACATTGTTTAATATCTTGGTCATGTACAAAACAAAATAGTGTTGCTATTTCTACCACCAAAGCTGAATATATTACAGCTGGCAGTTATGTAGCTCAAATTTTGTGGAGGAAACAGAACTTACTTGACTAAGATTTACAATATGATCATGTTCCCATATATTGTGATAATACTAGTGCAATTAATCTCACCAAGAATCCAATTCAACACTCTAGAAATAAGCGTATTGAGATTAGGCACCATTTCATTAGAGATCATGTGCAAAAAGGTGATATTATACTTGAATTTGTTGATACTTTGCATCAAGTTACTGATATTTTCACTAAACCATTGAATAAGGATCAATTTTGTAAGATTAGAAGGGAGATTGGAATGACAAAATGTGGTTAAATTGCATGTTCATGTGTTTGTATGGCCTGGGTATGAGAAAATATGTATACAGGCATTTTTTGACCTAGCTGGTCGACCGACTGAGGCTATAGGGTGCCCGGCTAAAAGATAAAATTTGTGGTGCTCTCTGATCCAGCCGGTCGACCTCTACGACCAGTCAGTTGACCAAATGAACGCAGATAGGCTTAAATTTGGGGGTTTTTTATCCCAAATTCTCACAATCTTATCAAATTTCTTAAACCCTAAACCCAATTCTCTTTTATACCCACTTTCAATTCATCAAATTTGCACAAAACTCTTTCAAAATCTCGTCCATAATCTTGATATCCATATCAAAAAACAAACTTCTACCATTTTAATCTTCAAAAACATCTTCAAATCATGGTGAATCCAAGGGGTAGAGATCATGGATGTGGGAGAAGAGGAAAAAGGGCTAGGAATAATCACCACCTCCACCCGTGTCGAAGATTCAAGGAAAGCATTCAATTTTATACGTTAAATGTCTTGTGGACTCAGATTTTGCTGGTACTGATGTTCTTCCATTGTTTGAGGATTGGTATATGTTCATGCATTTACATTATGATGTTTAAGATAAATTAGTAATTGAATTTTATGAAAATCTTGAGGTGCATTGTAGAAGTCCCAAAATTGAATTAACATCGACAATATGCGGGACAAGTTTCATACTTAATGAGGATAAGTTGCTTGAAATTTTTAAAATACCTGTTGAAGGAGAAGGTCATTACAATAGTTAAGGTTGGTCGGATAGGGTTAAGGCTACTGGTATATCGGGAGAGGTTATAGAATACATGTGGAAAGATGTAGGGCCTAAGCATCCAAAGTTGCTTGAAATTTTTAAAATACCTATGGAAGGAGAAGGTCATTACAATAGTCAAGGTTGGTCGGATGGGGTTAAGGCTACTAGTATATCGGGAGAGGTTATAGAATACATGTGGAAAGATGTAGGGCCTAAGCATCCAGATTTAATTCTTCCATTGTTAAGGGATGTTGATTCAATAAGAGAATTGAATTTAAGAACATTAGTGAAGTAATTCTTCCTAGGAACATCAATAATGGAAAGATCCCAATAGTGGATCCATATATCTACTATAGCCTCAAAAAGGGAGTTAAGATAGCTTTACTTTTCCTCATTCTGCAACATATGTTACACATCAATAGAAAAGATGGAGGAAAAACAACCACTCCAGGATATGGCATAGCCTTAATGACATCTTTGCTCATTTTCAAATCTCCTCAAATACATCATTTAGGAAGTTTGCATGGAATTTTAATATGCTATACATGAACTACATGGGGATTTATTGGCACAATGGTGAACTAACAAATAGAGAAACATTCAAAAATTTGCCACAAGATATCTAGGTAGCAATCAAGTTTAGAACTAGAAAAGGAACTACTTCTACAAATCCCGTCTATGGGCCTGACGCATAACATATTGATGATGTATTAGAAGGATTAGACACTGCCTTAGGAGAAGAAGAAGAGCTAGAACAAGAGGGAAAAGCTAACATAGGTATACCAAGAACAGTCCCTGTGGTTGTTACCACTTTTGAGGATGAAGACATGACTCCTGAGAAGGTTACAGTAATGAGAGTAATGAGAGAGTCCCCAGCACAAGAGTGTATTGATGAACAACAAAGAGTTGAAATGCAGAGAGTTGCAGGTTATAGCTCCATGGGTTAATAAGAAGATCTCTCAATGTTGGCACAGATTCTCACCTAGCTATAAGCCTTAAATACTAGGATGGGCGAGATGAGAATAACAATGAACAATTAATGGACTGAACTTACTCACTGGAGGGAGTACATTGATTCGGAAATGACAAACATGCGTTCTAACATGCAAAAGTACGTCAAGGATTACCATGATCATGCACCCTGATCCTTGTTATCAATTTCATTATAATTCCTTCTGAATTTTACGAACAATTGCTTTTGATTTATCATTTTAGTTAAACTCTTTAGCTCTTTTATTTTTCTGACCCAAGATACCATTTTTGCTTTGCACTGGATTAGCTCCATTTTTATATTTATGCCTATCAATCTTGCTGCTTGCGTTCTCTTTACTTATATATATCTTATTGATTTTGTTGATGCCACAAGATGAGAAGAAATGGGCATGTTTAGAAAAGGGAATATTTGGCTACACTTATATGGCATATTTGATGAACACTTATTTGGCTCAGAACTTATTTGGCTTGTTACTTTGATTGCTTGTCTATAGAGCTGTTGTTGGTTTATTGAGTTGATGATTGCTTGAGCTTGTGTTGAGTTGATGAAAACTTATTTGGCTTAGCATTTTGTTGATGAAAACTTATTTGGCTGAGCACTTATTAAGTTGATTGCATGTGGTTCAAGATGTGTGATGTGTGTAATTTGTGCATGTTTGCATCTAGTTTTTGCATGCATATTTAAGGGTGTTTAGAGTATAATTGAGTGCGCTTAGTATAAAGTTGATGCATATTTGTTAATATTCGTACTTAATGTATTTAGGTGCATAAATACTATATTAAGTGTTATATTCTATGTTTTAGGAGTGTTTTGGAAGGGTTTAAGCTTATGCGAGGAAGAAATGAGCTAACGGATGAAGACCGGAAGAAAAGAAATAAAGAAGAGAGTTTTCTGATCCAGCCGGTCGACCTAGACGGTCGACCGGCCGCTCCAGAGAACAAAAGATTTGAAGCCGGTCGAGCTCCTCAAGAAGCCGGTCGACCGGCTATGTCTACCGGCCAGTCCAGAGAGCATAATGATTGAAGCCGGTCGAGCAAGAAAGAGGAGCCGGTCGACCGGCCAGTCCAGAGAGCATAATGATTGAAGCCGGTCGAGCAAGAAAGAGGAGCCGGTTGACCGGCTGTGCGCGGAAGAAATCCTTAAAAAGCTCGTTTTAGCTCATTTTTGGGGGAGGAACTTTTATTTCTTAAACCCTAATAAACCCTAACCTCGACCCACTACACAAACCACCTTAAACCACCATCTAAACCCTACACCAAGCAAGGATTGAAGCAGCAAACAAAGAATTGAAGGATTTGTACGGATTTGGAAGCAAGAATTTCGGGAAGTTCTTCTTGTTCTTTCTCTATTTCTTGTAAATATGTTGCTAGATTAGGCTAGATTTAGGGTTGATTGTTATTGTATATTAGATTAGGGCATTGAATAATGGATTGGTGTAGATATTTGGCTCTTAATACATATTTATTTACATAAATTTATGGCATGATTCAATATGTCTATGTATTGGAAATCAAGCATGTCTATGTGTTTGTTAAAATGCCTAAGTGAATATGCATGTGTTATTTGTGCTTCAAATGCTCTTATCTACTTATTTGGGTGATGTGATTGTGCGTAATCTCATGGCTTTGCTTAGTAGAGTAGGCTTTAGCTTTAAATCCAGCTAATAGGTTGCATGCTTTGCTTAGTCGAGTTTAGGTGCTAGTCCTTGGCTTTAAATCCAGCCAAGCGGATAAGTCAACCTAGACTAGAGTATCCCTCATCCACGTTAGTGTTGGTTAATTGAGCCTTAATGTCACATAGTGTTTAGATGCTAGTCCTTGGCTTTAAACCCAGCCAAGAGGATAAGTTCTACACACGAATTGCATAGGCTAGGAGGGATTGGCCCTTAGCTTTAAATCCAGCTAATGGGTTAAACCACTAGTATTGGTTAGGAGAACCCCCGATCAACACAACGGCAATAGAAGTCTCGAGCCTTAGATAGACCTCATCCATTCTCATAGCCCAAGTCTAGTTGCAATGCAATCGCCCTAGGTCCCCCTTCTTCTTTATTAGTGTCTCCTTCCTTAGTTTGGCTCCCTTAAGTTCCTCCATAGATTAGTTTATTTTCTTTTTTTTTTCCGAGTTCCCTTCCATCTCAAAGTAAGTACACACACGCACGTAGCTAGTTTAAGGCACCCCAGTACACAGAAACTAAACTAAGGTAGCCTCCCTGTGGATTCGACCCCGCACTTGGACACACTGTACTGCACACGTCCCGTGCACTTGCGGGCTATTAAGGCTTGTGCTCAAATAGCGATATCAATGTGCATAAGTTAAAATTGACAAGGGGAGTATTTCCCAAAATGATTTTTACTTGAAATAGAATGCGCATATTAATGGGGAGTAAAATGCTCTTATCTTTAATAATTTGTCATCATAAAAAAAGGGGAGATTGTTGATAAAATACTAGTTATTGATTTTGATAATGAAAATTTTGATATGCATTTATATTATCTCCTTATTGAATTCATCTTACAAGTATCAAATGTTGAGTCGAATAGATAGATACTTGAATGATAGAAAAGGATGAGAAATGAGCATTATTTGAAGATTGAAGAAGAAGATGATGAGAAGCCATAAGAAGGAGTAGAGGTGCCATAAGGGGTACTGGACATTTTGCTCTTCTTGTGAAATGCCTTAGTATTGCAAGTATTAGCTCAAACAAATATTTCTCATAACTTAAACAAATTAAATCTCATGAATATTATCTTTCATAAAAGCAAAATAATTTTGGATGCATACTTAGTGTAAACATAATTTTTGAAATGTTTTTAAGTCTTAAAAAGTGGTTGCAAAATGCCTTGAGTTAATTTGGAGTCATGAAAAGTTGACAAAATTGAGTTTAAAAGCTTTTAGGCGAGTTTGGCTTTGCTTTTTGTCTTCAGAGTGGTCGGACCCCTTAGTCAATTGACCGGCTAGCTAAGGAGGTCGCTCAGCCAAAATAGAGAAGAAGGAAGAAAAGCTGGACCCCCTAGCTTGTCTTCCAGCTAAGTTGTCTGGTCTAATCAGAGAAGGCCAAGGAGGAGCCGGACGACCCAGCCGGTCGATTGGCTGAGAGAAATACTGTAATAAATGCACTACCCATTTATTACCGTTCTGGCCATTTCTTCTTTCTTTTCTTCCACGTACCAAACCCTAGCATTCAAATCTCTTTAAATACATCTTCAAAACTGAATTAAACAATCAATCAAGGCTTGCAAAATCAGTATCATCTTTCATTTTGCTGAAGATTTTGAGCTATTCTTGCAATATCCTTAAGCTTTCAAGAGCTTTCTCTTGCTATATCATCTTGTGGGAAGAAGATACATATTCTTTACAAAATTTTACTCTTCTTGATTATATACACACTTTGTGAGCTAAAAAAATTCCAAGAGACAAATTCATAAAAACTTGTACAAGTGTGGGAAAATCCTAAAGAGTGGGACTCTTGGGTTCTTTGAAGTTTGGCTTCAAAGAGTTGTAGAACTTGGTTCTTGCTTCACCATGATTTGAAGAACCAATTTTTAGTGAAGATTGTTGAAGTCCTAAGGTAAGCATCCTTGGGCGGTGGACGTCGGCTTGGCCGAACCACTTAAAAATTGTTTGTCTTCCTACTCTCTAATCTTTATTTATTTCATCTGTTTATATTGATTATCTTGTGTTTGATATTTTTCTTGAAAGAAAATTGTTAATTTTTGTGAATTTTTAAATACAAAAATTAGTAAATATCTTAATTCACCCCCTTAAGATATTTGCACCCACAAATAGCAATTTGCCTGATTTGAAGAGATTCATATATGGAATGTCGCGAAATAATACCTGGAGCAAGAGATTCAGACTTCACTAAGTACTTGCCTATATCCAGATAGTTTTCCTTACCAGATTAGAAATCTGGGTAGTCTAGTACTAAAATATAGGGAATTGCTTAATAAGTCTCGATGGTGATCTTAGGTCAGAGAGATCAAATCATCCTACATTCCTTTGATAGTTTGGGCATAATACCATTGGATGCTATGTATTTGAGTCTAGTTCAGTGAACATGTCTCCTCATATCACTTGTTTATCTTGTTAATGTCTCTACACTCTTTAATCATGAGGATAATCAATGATATGACAAACAATGACCATTTCTTGATACAATTAGTGTCCTATTATCAATTTTTTCTTTTGGTCACGAACATATTTTAGAACAACTAGAATTCATCCTTATTCACTAAATTCTTTTGTAGTTGTTCTAAGGACTTACATCATGATCACGAGATATAGGTAGAATAATATGATGCAATTGCCATAAAAACAATGAAGTCTATATACAATATAATTAGAAATCTACAATAGAAGGCTGATTTTATGACATAATCTTCACACTTTTAGTGCCCTAATGTCCTTCTTCAACCTTAATCTATCTTCCAATCCTGATTTGAACCTTATTTTCTCTTAATCAACAAATGAAATTCTTTCAATCCCGATTCACTACCTTTTATACCATATATATTACCCAATCTTCTCCTAAAATATGTGCAGGTTTTTACCCCTATCAATCATCTTCTGTTCCATCTCTTTTTATTTATTTGACAAAAATATTTATCATTACTAAAAATATATCTACATATTCATATTTTTGAGCATTTCAGTTTCTTATACATTTTTGCAATTGAACTACTACAATCAAATATTACTCAAATATAAAAATTAATTTTCTTACAACACAAATTTTAATGTTGTTCCTTTGTCTTACAATACTACCCATAGAGCAATGTAACAATACATAAATATTTTAATTTTTTCGTAATAATTTATTTTTCTCAAATTTATAACTTAACAATTTACTCTTATTCACATAAAATATTTTACATATACATATATTAGTGTTCATCATCTTCCTATGTGATGACGTACGGGTATAATATACTAGTTCAATCTATAAAGAAACAAATTAACATATTTTACTATAAAAAGTACAAATCTAAATTCTAAAACACATATAATCTAGAGCTCAAAGCCTCAAACTATAATTGAAAACAACTAAATAAATCTAAATTAACATAAACTTAAAACAAAATCATCTACATAAAGAAGCAACCAAAATTTTCACATAACAAATTTATTCACATTAGAAAGTAATCCACAAATCCAAACAAACAGAAATGCAGACAAAGTCATTCACCTAAATCAACATCAAAGCAATACAAACAACAACGCAATTCCACAAACAAAATAACACAAACAATAACACATGCAAATACAAAGTCAATCACTAGTCATATAGCTAGAATTAGTATGATTTTTCATATAATCATAGTTAAGCTAGTCATACGACTAGAATTAATATAATTTCTATTGTAGTTCTAATTATTATAGTTTCTTGTACAAATTCTAATTAATATGCATGTAAAAAACGTTAGCAATATAACTATACTTAATTAATAAATATAAAATATATTGACAAATTATGTAATTCTAATTAGATAACTTCTATATAATAAATCATCTTACTTAAACAAAATTTAAAGATGAAATATTAGTTTAGTGGTAATTCACCATAAGTTAAAATTTTAAAGAGTAAAAGGTTAAGGGTTCAAACCTTACTAATATATTTTATATGTGTGTGTGTGTGTATATATATAAATATATATATATAATATAATATAATGCAATATAATATAAAATATATAAAAATATATAATATATAAAAAAGTTATATATATGTGTAGATATATATATATATATATATATATATATATATATATATATATATATATTGTGGGTGTAATGTAGCTTTTAATGACGTTTTGATGATGCAAATTATAATTATATTGAATTGAATGCTAAGCACCTTGTGAGCTTGTCTTTGAGCATAACTTTACGATAGATGCTTGAATTCTTGGAGTCGTGCTTGATTGGATTAAACAAAATTACATCAAAACAAAGCATTGCACGATTGTTCCAAGAGGAGAAGAGTTCAAGAAAGTGCTCAAGAAGAAGAGGTGAAGATATAAGAAGGAGATGAGGTGGCATAACGGGTACCGGCTTGTGTGCTTCAGATGTGTATGCCTTAGATTAGCAAATTATAGTTTTTCTTCATGATTTCTTTGCATTAGCTTTCATAAACTCTTCATGGGCATTTATAACAAACCTTGAAGCTTTTTCTACTTATCCAAGAGATCTTGAAAAGGTTTTCAAAACATGTTTTTGAACTTTTAAATCATGTATGAAACTCTCTTTGAATTGCTCTCATATTGCAAAAACATCCTATATTCAAATAACTTCTTAAAACACGTTTTAAAGGGTGAAAAATGCTTTTTTTGGGCACAGTTGATCACCGGACTTAGTACTCTGTGCAACTGACTATGCAGAGTTTTCTGAAGCTAATTGGTCACCCTGGTCTACTAAGCAGCCTTGGAAGAGTGCTGCGAATCATGGCCGGTCACACCTATTAGTCGACCAACCTAGTGACCAACCTCTAGTAATTGCATTAAATTCTGTAGCTATTTATCATTGTTTGAAAAGCTTCTAAAAACCGATTCACACACATCAAACCTTAAATCAAATTTTTAACATTCGAAGTCATTTCTAAGCCTTTCAAAACACTTTCAATCATCTTTATTGCATAGAATCGTCATCATTGAGCTATAAATTACTAGATTCTTTGAGCATTCAAGAGCTTTAAATTGTTATACCTACTTGTGAGAAGTTGTATTCATTACCAAACTTTCAAGTCTCAATTTATTGTATCCTACACACTCTTAAGCTAGGTTAGATTGTGAGAATCATATTGTAACAAGAGAGAATGCATTGAAATCCTTGGTGAAAGGTCACTAAGGTTCTTTGAAGGAGACTGCAAAGAGGTGTATTATTAGTTCTTGCTTCATCAACTCTTGAAGAAGCAATTTGCACTAGTAGAGATGTTTGAAGTCCTAAGGGAAGAATCATTAGGTAGTGGATATAGGCAAGGCCGAACCACCTAAAAATTGGTTGTGTTCCTTCTCCTTTCTCTACTCTTAGCTTACTTGTCTCTATTGCTTGCTAAGTGTTTGTGTAATTGCCAAAGTGACTATACTTGCTTTTAATTGGGAATTCTTTTGTGAAAATCAGATATAATCTTAATTCATCCCCCCTCTTGAGATTATTTGGCCCTTAAAAGTGATATCAGAGCTAGGGTTCTATATATAGTTTAATAACTACTAGAATTAATCATGGAAAATAATATGGATGCTTCACCTATTGAGGGTTTGTCTATTAACAAGGATCCCATTTTTGATAGTACTAATTGTGCTTTTTGAAACTGAGAATAAAAATCTTTATTGAAGCACATGATTATAAAGCATGGAAAATTGTCGTTGATGGACCTCAAACTCCTATGAAAATGGATGGTGATAAAAAGGTACCTAAACTGGAAAATGAATGGGATGATAATGATATTAAGCTTGTTCAATTGAATGCTAAAGCTTTGTATACTTTGTTCATCGAATTGAATAAAATCAAATTTGGTAGAGTAATAGGATAAACTTCAGCTAAGGAACTTTGAGACCAACTTGAAGTAACTTCTGAAGGAACTAACTAAGTAAAAGGATTCTAGAATCAGTATGCTTGTCCAAAAATATGAAATGTTCAAGATGGAACAAGGTGAAAGTACTAAAAAATGTATGCTAAATTCATGGAAATTACTAATGGCCTTAAGACACTTGGAAAGGAATATTCTAGTATAGACAATATGAGAAAAGTGCTAAAGAGTATACCATTTTCATGGCAACCAAAGGTGATGACCATAAAGAAACCAAGGACCTTAATGCTTACACATTGAATGAGTGGATTAGGTTACTTATGACTCATGAATTTGAGCTAAAGGTTCATGAAGAAGATGACAAGAAGATGAAGAAGTCCATGGCTCTTGTTGCTTTAAAATACGCATCAAATGATGATGGTGAAGATTTGGATGAAGAGATGACACTACTAGCAAGAAATTTCAAAAAGTTCATGAACTACAACAAATTTATAAAAGGGTCTTCCTCAAACAATTGGAAGGAGAAAGGCAAAGAGATCAAGAGACCAAAAGAGATGAAGAATGATGAACCAACGTGCTTCAATTGCAACAATCCTGTGTACATCAAGGCAAATTGTCTAAAGCTTGTAAAGCATACGGAACGAAAAACTCTCAAAGCCATATAGGACACTTCCAATGGTGAAGTAGAAAGCATAGAGGAGCATGAAATAGCCAACTTTGTATGCTTCATGGCAAATGAGGACAAGGTACACTCTTTACCTTGCTATTTTAGTTTTTAATATTGTGAAGAAGAGGATAAGTACAGTACACCTTTGACGAGTTACAAGAGGCTTTCTCAAGATTGCATGATAATCATTTTCTTGCTTTGAACAACAATGATAGTTTGATTGGAAAATTGAAAAGTGTTTTGAATGAAAAAGATTGTTTGGAAAAGAAAAATGCATCTCTTGCTGAAAACATTGAAAGTTTAGAGAAACAAGTGGAGGACTTGAAAAAGAAAAATGATGATTTGAATGAGATTGTAGGAAAATTTACAAATGGAAAGGAAAACTTTGAAAAGCATCTTGGTTCACAAAAAAAAAAACATTTGACAAAATTGGAATTAGGAATGAGCCATCAATCAAACAAAAGTATTTGAAAAACTACTTTGTTAGAGTATCAATCTTCATTACCTCTTGAAAATCCACTATCACTTGTACTTAATGTGAAAGGTATGGACATGTTTCTATTCATTGTTATTACAAGAGATTGCATGATAGAGGTAAAATTGTCCCACAATGGCAAAGACCTAAGTGGGTTGTTAAAGCCAAGCATTGAAACTAATGTCAAGGACCCAAGAAGTTTGAGGATGCAAAATAAAGGCTTTTGTGCTTATTGATGTGTGTAGGTATGCCAAGTGAGCAAACATAGTAAGAAAAAGTGGATATTGGTTAGTGGGTACTCTAAACATATGACGGGTGATTCCACCTTGTTTTATGAGATTAAGAAGGTCAAGCGTGGAGATATGTCCTTTGAGGGAAATAGTAAAGGGAGAATAGTATGCAAAGGGAGTATTGGTAATAAAGAGTCATTGACTATTCATAATGTGCTGCTTGTTGAAGGTTTTAAGTTTAACTTGCTTAGCATTAGTCAATTGTGTGATAAAAAATTACAAACTTGTTTTTAAATCTTCTAGTTGCATTGTACATGATTATGAAAGTGATAATGTGCTATTTGTTACTAGTAGAAATGATAAAATTTTTATACTGTTGAAATTGACCAACTTGAAAATAAAAATGTCACATGCTTGTATATTGTGCATGAAAATTCTTGGTTGTAGCATAAAAGGCTTGGGCATGCTAGCATGATTTTGTTGAAGAATTTTTTTAAACATGAGCAAGTTAAAGACTTGCCTAAGATTAAATTTGAGAAAGACAAAGTGTGTGATGCTTGTCAACTTGGAAAACAACACAAAACTTCTTTCCAACCCATTAACATTGGTTCAACTTCTAGAGCATTACAATTCTTACATATGGATTTGTTTAGAGCAATTGATGTGGTTGGCTTAGGAGGATCTAGATATACCTTTGTTGTTGTAGATAATTACACCAGGTTTACATGGGTCATATTTCTTGCACACAAAAATGATCTCTTCAATGAATTTGCAAGATTCTATAGAAAAGCAAAAAATGAAAAAGGTTATTTTATAACTTGCATTCATTGTGATAATAGCATGGAATATATGAACATTTCTTTTATGCATTTCTGTGATGAGTATGGCATTGAGAACAACTTTTCAACCCCTCGAATTCCTCAACAAAATGGGGTAGTTGAGAGGAAGAGTCATACATTACTAGAAATAGCAAGGACTATGCTTAAAGAACACAATGTGGCTACATATTTAGTACATAATAGAGTCCTCATTAGACCCATTTCAAACAAAACCTCATATGAGCTTTGGCATGGCAAAACCCCTAAGTTTTCATATTTCAAAGTCTTTGGTTGCAAATGTTTTATTTTGAATATAAAACATCATTTGCAAAAATTTGATGTTAAATCGGATGAGGGTATTTTTCTTGGTTATTCTACTAAGAGTAAGGCATATCATGTGTATAACCAAAAAAAAGCTTTTGTTGTGAAATAGTCAATGTGTGTAACTTTGGATGAAACTAATCCATTTGCACTGAGAAAGAATAACATTGACGTAGGTTACTGCTTGGAGAAGACAACACTTGAAGATCAACCCACAAATAGCAAGGAGACTCTAAAAGATCAAGAAAATGTACATCAAGAAGGAGATTCTCAAGGCAAGGTGGAAGATGGACAATGTTCAAATCAAAGCACCACCTTAGAAAATGAAGAAACTCACATTGAATTGCCAAGGATTTGAAGGTTTATGATAGATCACCCCCAAGATCAAATCACTGGTGATCCATCCAAAGGAGTAAGAGCAAAAGGTAATATCAATACTTTTTGTGAGCATTATATTCATTTCACATGTTGAACCTAAAAATGTAAAAGTGGCCAGGCTTGATGAAAATTAGATAATGACGATGCAAGAGGAGTTAAATCAATTCACTAGAAATAAGGTCTGAAAGCTAGTAGAAAGACTAGAGACTACTCGATAATTGGAACTAAATGGATATTTAGGAACAAACTAGATGAATTCAGTGTAGTAACTAGGAATAAGGCTAGACTTGTAGCTCAAGGATATAATCAAGAAGAAGGAATAGATCGTAATGACACTTATGCCCCCATAGCTAGATTAGAATCCATTTCCATGTTGCTTGCATTTGCTTGTTTTATGGATTTTAAGCTATATCAAATGGATGTCAAAATTGCTTTTCTAAATGGTTTTATTAAGGAGGAAATATATGTTGAGCAATCTCCTAGTTTTGAAGATTCATGTTTTCTAAACCATGTTTATAAAAGTGAGAAGGTCTTATATGGTTTAAAACAAGCCCTTAGGGCTTGGTATGAAAGACTTAGTAGTTTTATCTTTGAAAATGGTTTTGAAAAAGGAGAATTAGATTCTACATTGGCCATTAAAAGAGAAAACAATGATATTTTACTTGTTCAAATCTATGTGGATGATATCATTTTTGGTGCTACTAATGCTACTTTGTGTGAAAGTTTTTCTAAGTGAATGTATAGGGAGTTTGAGATGAGTATGATGGGTGAGTTAACCTTCTTCCTTGGACTCCAACTTAAACAAACTACGAAAGATATCTTTATCAATCAAGCCAAGTACATAAAGGAGATAATCAAAAAGTTCGGGCTTCAGGAAATTGGAATCCCCATGAGCGCTTCAACCAAGCTAAACAAGGATGAAAAGGGTAAGCTTGTAGATGAAAAGAAATATTGAGATATGATCGGTAGCTTACTCTATTTGACTATTTTAAGGCCAGATATCATGTTTATTGTGTGTTTATGTGCTAGATTTCAATCAAATCCTAGGGAATCACATTAGTTGCCGTTAAAAGAATTATTAGATATCTTAAAGGAACCAGTAACTTAGGTCTTTGGTATGTAAAAGGAACTTCATAGATGCCTATTTTGCTAGTTGTAAAGTTGATTGTAAGAGTATTAGCGGCACATGTCAATTTCTTGGTCATTCTTTGATGTCTTGGTCAAGTAGGAAATCAAATAGTATAGCTATATCTACCACCAAGGCTGAATATATTGCTACTGGAAGTTGTGTGGCCTAAATATTATGGATGAAACAAAATTTACTTGATTATGGATTGCGATATGATCATGTACCTATTCATTGTGACAATAGTAATGCTTTTGATCTTACAAAGAATCCTATTCAACACTGTAGGACTAAACATATTGAGATTAGGCATCATTTCATTAAGGATCATGTGCAAAAATGTGACATTGTACTTGAATTTGTTGATATATTACGTCAAGTTATTGACATCTTTACAAAACCTTTGCATGAAGACTAATTTTGTAAAATTAAAAGAGAGAGTGGGATGCAAAACTGTAGCTAAATTGTGATTTTCTTGATAAATCTTGAATTATTTAAGGCAAAATGGCTTTTGGAATGGATTTGAGTAGCAAAAACTAAGTTTTCAAGCATTTTGGGCTTGCCGAACACCTCCTCCGATCGCCTGACAAAGGCCTTAGTTCAACGGTGTTTAAATCTTTTTTTGGTATATGCTGGTCACTCATGTCGGGCGCCTAACTCAAGGATTAGCTTGACTGAATTTTTAAATGCTTCTCTTGCCCACCCGTCGGTCACTCAGTCGGTTGCACCTTATAACATGCTGGTTGACCGACTCTTGTAGACGAGATAGATTAAAAGTCACGATTAAAGTCAATTTCTTCACTCTTTTCACCTTTTTACAACCCTAAACCCCAAATTCTCTCTATCCTCTTTCTGATACACACATTATTCACCAAAATCTATCAATCTTTCTTGCAAAATCACATCACCCACTTTATTAGACACTTCTTTGCATCAATTTTTTCATCAAAATCTTACACCATGGCACCCCTAAGAGGAAGAACAACAACAAAAGGAGGAAGCAAGAGGGCAAGGTAAGGATCTCCATCACAATCTCCATCTCCGAAACCACCAACAAGCAAGAAAGGCAAAATTGATTCTCAAGCCATTATGTATGGTAAATTTATAGTGGATGAATACCTAGAAGGCACTAATGCGATAGAGCTCTTACATGAACAAGGTTAGGATATGTTTATACATTTAAATTGCAATGTTCATGAAGATATGGTTAGAGAGTTTTACAAAAATCTTGAAATTTTTGATAAAAGGCTTATGCACTTGAAATCAAAAGTTAATGGGAAAAGTTTTGATTTAATTGAAGGAGATATATGTGATATATTTAGTGTTCCATATAGGGGAGATAAAAACTATAATGCACAAGAATAGCCAGTGGTTGATGATGAAATTATAAATGAAGTAGGAAAGTACATTTGGGAAGGTCTTAATTCTATCTCTGTTGCAAAAGCCACATCTCTAAGAATGCAAATTGATGCTAGGAAGAGAATTGTGTTGAGAATAGTTATTGAAGTTATCTTGTGTAAGAAGACTAATGATAGAAGGATAAACTTCATGGATGCCTACTTGTTTTATCTTCTTAACCAAAAGAAGAAAATTGCTTTGCCTTATCTTATGCTCAATCATATGGTTCATGTGAGTAGAAAAGAGAATTACAATACAGAGAAGAAACTTAGAAAAATCAACAAGTTGGCTTACGAAATGGCCCTCACTTGCTATCTTTCATTATCATAACGTGCCATTTGATAAAACGCCAACTCTATTTGCTTGGGAGTTTGATACGACTCATATTAATCAAATAAAGATCTACTGGTATAATGGAAACCCCATCTTTAAGGTATAATATAAAGAATTGGACTTAAACATCAGGAATCAGATTAGATAGAGAATAAGGGATGTTACCACCTTTACAACTTTGGTAATGGGTCCTGATGTATCTCGAGTAGATGAAGTATAGGATAGTCTTGATGAGATGGATGAAGATGAACCAGTTCCACAACATGGCATTGAGATTAATGAACCCACTGCATAGCAAGTACTATGTCGGTGTTAGATTGATAAGGCTTTTTAGAAAGAACTGCAACAAGCTGTGCATGCATCATTGAAAACATGGAGGCCGGAGCAAGTTAGAATAGAGAAAATAAGGAGAGATACCAACTCCAGTCCTGGAGGCCAAGATCAAGTGAAGAACCATCAGTACTTTCCCAAATTTTGGCTTAAATAGAGACATTAAATTACAAAATGGCTTAAATGAACAAAAATTGGGAAGAAACCAACACCACCTTAAGCCAAATGAATACTAGGATTGGGAAGCTTGAGAACTCTCAAGAAGAGATGAAGTCTGATTTGGCAAGAAACTTTAAGGACCATGGAGCTCAATCTTAATTCTTGATGGCACCACTATTTTTAAAACCTTCATTTCATGTATTTAGCTCTTTTTCACTTCAAATACTTGCACTTTTGTTTAGTTTTCTTTGAACTTTCCTTAGCTTAGTTTGGTACCTCGTAGCTTATGGTTGTTGATCTTCTTGGATTGGTACTTACTTTTAGAACTCTTATTTTGTACTAATGCTTAGTTTGTGGTCTTTGACTTACTATTTCTTGATGTGCTTTCGATGATGCCAAAAGGGGAGATGATTATGTGCTTGTGTGCTTGGATATGCTTACTTGTTGCATATGCCTTTTCTTCGATAAGATATGCTTATTTGTTGAGATATGCATAAGTTGAGTATGTGAGGGGGATTTAAAACTTCGT
This sequence comes from Cordia subcordata, assembly GCA_028554755.1. Classification (NCBI taxonomy): domain Eukaryota; kingdom Viridiplantae; phylum Streptophyta; class Magnoliopsida; order Boraginales; family Cordiaceae; genus Cordia; species Cordia subcordata. The sequence goes on from JAPTOF010000008.1 coordinate 15,674,777, forward strand.
GAACCCTTAACAATGTGCTTTTATGGTTTATATATGCTTATTTGCTGAGGTATGCATAAGTTGAGTTTATGAAGGGGAGTTAAAAATTGTTGAACTCCTAATAATGTGCTTTTATGGTTTATATATGTTTGTTGTGAGGCGAAGTCATGATTTGTTGGACTCCAACCTTAAATGATAATTTGTCATGATCTAAAAGAGGTAGATTGTTGGCATAATGTAGCTTTTAATGACGTTTTGATGATGCAAATTGTATTTATATTGAATTGAATGCTAAACACCTTATGAGCTTGTCTTTGAAAATAACTTTATGATGATGGGTGCTTGAGTTCTTAGAGTTGTGCACGATTGGATTGAAGAAAATTACATCAAAGCAAAGCATTTCACAATTGTTCCGAGAAGAGAAAAGTTCAAGAAAGTGCTCAAGAAGAAGAAGGGAAGACATAAGGAGGAGACGAGGCGGTATAAGAGGTATTGATGATGTGTTGGTTTTGTGTGTGTATTTTGCATTGTATTCCTCTACTTATTTTGAGGTGGTTTGAGCATATTTGGTAGCATTAGTGTAGTACCCAAAGTACATTTGCACATAAGCATTGCTAATTATATATATTTGAGTTTCAAGGTTAAATGCTACACTAAATGCTTAACTTTGTGTCTTAGGTGAGAATTAGAGTGATCAGAGCTTGATTAATGATGCTTGGGATGTGGAGCAAAGTTTAGAAGTGTTTTGAAGATGAAGAAATGAAGAAAAGGAACCTCAAAGGCTACCGGATGAAGCAAGAAGCAAACGAAGAAGACTAGTCACAAAACGGCAAAAATTTGGGCCTAAAACAGAGAATGTTGGTCGACCTCTCCTGTGCAGGATAGGTCCTTCGGATGAAAGCCGGCCGACTGGCTAGGTCCCTTGGCTTAATTAGAATGTCGCTCATTTTAGCCAGTCGACCCCCCTTTGAGGTCGGTCGACTAAATGGTCCCCCTGGTTGTGTGCAAAAAAGCCCTATTTAAGTGCACATTTTAGCAAAAATTAGGAGATTAACACCTAATCTTCATACACACACTTTACACCCACTAAAACCTAACCTAATTCAATTTCTCACCCATCTCATGCACTCAATCCCACATTAAATTCCATCCATGAATAAGCTTGGATTTGAAGATCAAACAAAGATTTAGAGGGTTTTGGAGCAAAATTTGTAAAGAGCAAGTAAGGATAATGAGGGAGCTTTTCATTCTTCTCTTTATTCTTGTTTATACTGTGTTAGATTAGCTCTAAAACTAGGGATGATTACTATTTTTGTAATGGGTCAAAGATCTAAATACTTGTTGTGAGATATTAATGGTTATATATACATGCTTTATTCTTATATTTCTATGGCTTGAAATTAAACATGTCAATGTGCATAATGAAATGCCTCTATGAGTTTGCATATATAATTTGTGCTTATTTTCCAACTTATGCTAAACTACTTTCTCTCTCTACCATGAAGTTTCTCTACCTTCTCTTTAGCCTTTTGTAACCCGTCACCACTACCCCTTCACACCACCAAAAACCATCCCCTATTCAAGCCTAAACACTCACCTAAACACTTTTCCAACTCGTCCTTTTGCTCTAACTTTTGGATTTCATGGGTAGAAAGAAGAAAGTTTCTTCTCTTTCTTTTGCTAGAACTAGCTCAAGACTTAACGCTAAGAAGCAAACACTTGAGGGGGACTTTAATGTTAAATTTAAGGTATCCTCAAAATCTCATGAATGCTTAGCAATTTCTTATGTTGAAGCTTATGAAGAGGTTGAATCAGCCTCTTCACTTTTAACTCTTGAAAGTGAAGATGTTTCTTCAACCTCGAGAATCAAAAAATGCTTTTGATGCTTTTGGAAATGGCATAACCTTCAAAGAGTTGCAAGATTCTAATTCCATTGCTAAGGCCGAGCTTGCCCGCAGCCTTGGTAGGATGTTAAGATCTTTTTCTCTTAGTCACAAATGGAATGAACCCATGTCCAAGAAAAAATTGATTAAAGATGATATTGCTAAAAGTCTCTTTGTTTCACAAACAAAAGCTGCTGAGGTTGTAGCTCCACTCTCTCATGGAGTTTCAGGTGAAATCTCTCCAAAAATTCAAAGCTTAAGAAAAGAGGAAAAACTTCTTTTATCCAATGGTCCTTGTTTAGTTGGACCGGTCACAAGCTTTGTTGCTAGTGTTTCAGTCGGCAAGCCCTTAAATGAAGGACCAAAAGCCACTCATACTATTACAACCCAACATGGGCCATGTAAGCAAGTACAACCAAGTCAAAATCAAATCCCAAACTTGGCTTCATTCCCTCCACTCCCTTCGATTATTCACACTGAGCCAACTTATCAAAATATTTCGCATGACTTGGAAGCTGATGTGTTGGTCTCGCATGTGATTTTTCATTGTATTTCTATATCTATTTTGAGGTGTTTTGTGCTCTATTATGTGTATTAGTATAGCATTTATATCATACTTGAGCATATTACACTTTAGATGTCTATAGTTGAGCTTAAAGCGTAAATGCTACGCTAAAGTGCACTTAACTTGTCTTTTAGGTGAGATTTGGAACAATGCTTGAAGCTTAAAATGATGAAGATGTGATGATAAAGCCAAGACAAAGGTGTTTTGGATGAGAAGAAAGCAAAAAGATTGCATTTGCAAGCTCCTGAACAAAGAACGGAGTAACTGGGCGAAACCGGGCGCAACGGGAGCCAAATTTGGAGCTTGCAACCAAAGGGGACATGGAATAAGTTTGGACATGTTTATTAGGTGCAAAATATGAATAAAAATGGCTTGGAAGATTCTCGGAAGCGATACGAAGCTGTAGAAAAAAACTGCTCGCGAATCGGAGCCAAAACGACGTCGAACGGAGCAAAACAAGAAGAGCTGGCTGAGTGCCCTTCAGAGAACCGGTGCACCGGCTCACTAGGCTAGTAAAACCAGTAAGCAACCCACCTTTGCTGGAATTGAGGACCCTTGGTACCGGTGCACCGGTTATGTGTTCCTCTAGTCGCGAAAAATTGGCTATATAAGCCCTCTTTTGGCCATTTTATAGAAGAACAAGTCATATTTTTTCACACCCATCTTCCAAAACCCTAATCCTCTTATCACCCACCTCTCACACACTCTTCTACACACAAAAATCACTTTGGAATCAAGCTTCTAAGAGGATCAAACAAAAGGATTTGGGCATAGCTCTTGGATTATAAAGATATGGCTTTGGATAAAAGGGTAGGTTCTTTGTCTCTCTTTTATCCTAAGTTTATGTATGTTTGATTAGAGCTATGTAGGGTGATTTACTCTTGTATTATGGATGATTATTACATTATTGTTATGGGTATTTGATGGATTTATAGATATGCTTATGCTTAGGGTTTTGATTGGCAAATTTACATTAATGTCTATGTGTTTGTAGAAATGCTTCAATAATGTCGCATGTGCATATTGAAGTCTATTTTCCTATTAACCATTTCTAAATCATTATGCTAGCATGTCTATGTGTTTGTTGGTTATTACATGAAGTGGGTATGCTTATACACATGTCTATGTATGTGTTTGCATATCAAATAACATAAATAGCTTCTATTGTATACATGTCGGGTGCCATTGCTTAAATTGGTGTAATCTAAGCATGTCTATGTGTTTAGTAGTAGAATATTCTAGAGTATTCTCAAATTCCATGCCCTAGATGTGTTTGCTTTGCACTTAAATGTTAATTCCCGCTATTGTGATGCGATCGATGGTGCAAAACATGTAACTAGCCTAGGTCGAGTCCCCTTTGGCTTTAAATCCAGCCAATAGGAGTTCAGATAGGTTTAATTAACCTTAGTTCACTTAGGAAGGCTAGTTAGTCCACCCTAACACCTTAGGTTCATAAGGACCACGCCGTAGCTCTGAGTGGGGTGAAGCTTAGGGACAGACTCGTACCGAGTCTTAGGGCCAGATTGGGGAACTAATTAAAGGACTAAGTGCTAGGGTTAATCGATCTACACTTACCTAGAATCTTATTGGCTAGCCCTAATTTCTAAACCATAAAGACCACGCCGTATTGCTAGGCATCGCCACCTAGGGACGGACTCGCACTAAGGCTTAGGGTACCAATTAGGAGGCTAATTATAGGTCTAAATTAGAGCACTTAGTATAATCCATCAAGTAGCCCTAGAAAGACATAGTAATCACCATAAACAAGACGTAATCACCTTAGTCCCCCATTTCTGATGTTTGAATCCCCTTCGATCATTTGATTCCCCCGTTACACACACATCTTTTATTTCCTCGCCTTTAGATTAGGTTTATCTTTTCTGAGCTCCCTTTAAACCCAAAATCCCCAAAAAGAGTTTAGTTTAGGTCCCAACACGTAGCACTTTAGGACACGCTTAGCATAGAACACTACTCACGTTAGGCCTCCCCGTGGATTCGACCCTACACTCGCACACGCTGTGCTACACGTTTAGACTTGTGCTGTAAGATAGCATATTAGAAGCCACCTCATCTTCCCCTATCACATCACCAACCAAAGGAAACAAGCAAAGTCAAGAAGTTACTCTCTACCAAAATGAAGATAACGGCTCAAACAAAGCTTTTGATAAGATGGAAAATGCATGGAGGAAACCTTCATCGTATAGGTATGTTCCTATTTCAAATGTTCCTTCTTCAAGTTGGAATAATGATTTTGTAGAGCTTGTAAAGAACAAACTCTAATTTGAAGAACAACATGAGGTTACATATGAAATTGGCATAAGGGTTGTGAACGACCCTCCAACTGATTTGTATGATGATGGTGAGCAAGTTTGAACTTATTGCCTTATAGGTTAGTTTATGGGTGCCCCACCATCCTTTTCACATATCAAATACATGGTGGAGGTTTGGAAAGATTGATATCACTTAGAAAGGTAGAGGACTCTATGTCTTCAAATTTGAAAAAGAAGAATATTGTCAAAATGTGCTTCAACAACTTTGGCATGTCAATAATAGGACTCTTTAGCTTAGAAAATGGACTCCTAATCTTGAATATATTAACTTGAATTGCAATAGAATTCCTATTTGGGTGAAGCTTTGGGATATCCCCATGAGGCTTTGGTCCAAAAGTGGGCTGGGCTATGTAGCCTCTTTCATTGGGAAACCACTATAAATGGATGCTCTCACGGAGACAAGGAAAAATCTTGAATTTGTCTGTATATGTATTGAATTTAACCTTAATGATGAGCTTCTAGAGGCTATTTATCCTAAGCTTAGGGACAGCTCAAAAGCTAAGGTCAATGTTGAATATGCTTGGAAGCTTTTGAAATGTACTATGTCAAAATGGTTGGTCATGTCGAAGAGAATTGTCGTTTGAAGCCAAAGCCTATGCCACAACAAAAGCCATTCCACAACAACCAATCTACTTTGATGCAAATGCTTCAAAGCCTCGACCAAAGTTTAGATTCCATACTACTTGGAAGATTGTTGATAGGAAGCAAAAATGAAAGATGGAGGAAAATGTGGAGCAAAATCACAAGGTTAGTAAACAAATCCTTTCCACCAAGAATATTGATCCCTCTTGCTCTACAAATAAATATGAGATTCTTGGTGACAATATGTATTGGAAGAAGGTGAACTAGCACAAAAAGATGTTCGCGATTTGGAAAAGATCATTAAAAATGAAGAAGTTGACGTTGTGGATACACCTCTTATACACTTTGGTTCTTTGAACCCTATTTCAAAATTATCATGATTTTTGGTGCTTTGAACATTCAGGGGTTTAATTTCCCCTCCAAGCAACATGAAGTGAAGGTTTGGATCAATAAATTATGTGTGTGTTTTTTAGCGTAAATTGCATGATTTAGAGTGTGTTTGAGTGCGTGTTTTGGTACTAATTTTGTCTATTTTGAGCTTCTAAGTGATTATTGGGTCTCATTGAGTGTTTATGTGTGGTGTATCATTTTTTTATCGTTTTATGTGTTTTCTATTCTATTTTCATTTTTTATAGTAATTTTGATTAATTAGGAATTAGGAAATTAAATTCATAAGTTAGCTAGGTTAGATTAGAATTAAGATATTAAATAACTAGAATTAGGATTCTAGGCATTTTACTTAGTTAAATTAGAGTTCACTGAATTAGTTTAGGACATAATTAATTAAGCTCTAGGGTTTTAGGACATAGTTAGAATATTATATGTTATGTATCATATATATGTACGTACATAATACATAAGCCAATAGATAGTGTATTATATATTATATTAACTAATGACTTGAACCCTACTATTCCTTTTTTTTTTCTTTTCTTTCTTTAGGGCACACAAACGCAGGATCCATATATACATATATGTATATATATGTATAAATATATATAATATATATTATACATATATATATATACATATATATATGTATATATATGTATATTATATATATAAAAGACTATCTCATCAGCAAGTTTTTTTCCACAAGAAAGAAGCAACGAGGAATGAAAAAAGCAGCACCAAACCAGCCCTTATTTCTCCTATTATTCATCCGTCTTTTCCACACAAAAACACCCATCTTCTCACATACATACTCTCACACATTCACACACAAAAGGGGTATTTTTTGGGGTTGATTTAGGGGTTTAAAGAAGCAAATTCTAGCAAGCCTTTTTGTGCAAAAAGTGCAGAAATCAGTCCAAAGAGCTACAGAAACAAGAGATTTTTCTTGTTCTTTTCTTTGAGTTTACATTCTACTAATTATGGCTATATAAATACACTATTTGTGTGCTTATTTCTGCAGGTTTTGGGGCTGTTTTGGGGCTAAAAAGAGAGCTAAATTGGTACAAAATTCTGCAGAAAAGTTGCTGTCAAGTTGCGATTCATAGCTGAAAATTGCGTTTCGGAGTTGAATTTGAGCGAAATTGAAGGGGAAGAGGTTCTAAGCTTGAGATTTAATTTCTTGGACATGGAAATGATGTTTTTGATATTGAATTTCAGTTTTGCCCTTTCTTTCAGCATTTTGAACTAATCATTTTAGGCTAGGGTTAGATTATGGACTATGTTATAGCTTAATGTTGGATTTTGAATTTTTATGGATTTTGTGAGGCATGATGATTGCATGAATTGTGGAGAATTGTTGATTACTTTAATATAACATGTCTATGTGCTTGTTGAAAGTCCCAAGAGAGTTTATGCCTACTTGTTTTGTAATTGTTTATGATTATTGGTCTTGTGCTTAGCATGAAACATTGTTAATGTGTGAGCCATGATCTATTGCTTGCTAGATTTGCTAATTGCACTTGAATAGACTTAAGATTAATTGGTTCTATCCTTAGTTTGAAACACAATTAATGGGTGTTCCTTATAATCAATTTGGATTAGTCAAATCACTTAGGTTGTTGGAGTAATTGAAAAGCCTTAATTAGTAGGGCACACCTATGCTCTAGAAATAGCCGCTTAGGGATAGGAGTGCACCTTTAATTAACGGTAATAAGGCTAGCTAATAAACTAAGGCATTAGAGCTATTGATTGCCCATGGTCCATAGTTAGTCAATCCAATCACTAGACCAACATAGGAAGTAATTCGACCCTATGCCGTTTCCTATCACCGAATTCCCCTAGCCGTTCCCAATTGCTTTCTTCTCATTTGTTTTCCATTTACTTTTAGTTTAATTTATGCACTTTAATTTCAATATGATAGTTTAGAGTTCCCTTCAATTCAAAATTTGAAAAAAAATCTCAAAAATAATTTTGTTTCTACACGTAGTTAATCAGTTAATCTAGGACACATAGGACTTAGAACCATAGTTAGAGGTCTCCATGAGAAGATGATACCCGTACTCTTGCACACATTGTGCTACTTCCGATCTGTGCACTTGTGGGTTTTTAAAACAATAAGAAGTTTTTGGCGCTGTTGCCGGGGAGGCACAATTGGTTTCTTTGATTTGTGTGTTTTAGTTGGTTACGTGTTTTGGTATTTCTATTATTGTTCTAGTAGCAGTCTTAGTTTCCTTGTTATCTTTTATTTTGGTGATAGTTTGTGTTTTATTTTTGCATTGTGTTTTGTTTGATTTAGCGTTTCAATTTTGTGTTTTTTTCTTTTGTAGTTTTTAGGGACTTGTGGTTTCTGTGCTGTTGATTTAGGTTGAAATTGCACTTTCGGGGGTTGAAGAGTTGGAAGGAGATTTTATTTCTTTTTGTGCATGCTTGGTAGATGTTCACTTAGGCCTAACTTAGTTCCCTTTAATCCTGAACCACAGAGAATACATCGTTATCTTAGGAACTTAGAACGCAATCTCGGTGAAATGGCAGAAAATAGGAATGATCTCCCTCCTCTTGTTCCCCATAATGGGAATGATAATCCTCCTCCTCACCCTCACCTTCCTCCTCTTGTTGTTCCATGTAATGAAAATGTTGAGCTTCCTAGGCTTCCGAATCCACGCCAAGTAGCCGATGACATGACCCTTAGGCAATACTTTCTTCCTCATGCCTTTAAGTCGAATATGGCCATCCATCCATTGGGTTTGGGAGAGGCGAGTTTTGAGATTAAGCATGGGATATTGGCTATGCTCCCGTCTTTCTATGGTAGGAGTAATGAGAGTCCCCTAGCACATGTCACTGATTTTGTGGAGATTTTTTTGACCTTCAGTTTTCCAAATGTGTCTTAGGAAAATATTAGGCTCAGACTTTTCCCTTTCTTAATCCAGGACAAAGCCAAAGAATGGCTTCAGTCTTTGCCTGATAGAGCCATTACATCTTAGGATGAGCTCCAATCCTGATTCTATCAGAGGTTTTACCCCATGGCTAAGACTGCTACCCTGCAAGCTTCGATTATGACCTTTTCTCAGCATGAGTTTGAATCTTTCCATGAAACATGGGAGACGTATAATGATTTATTGCATCAGTGTCCACATCATGGGTACGGTACCCGCGATCTTCTGTATTACTTCTTTAGGGGTCTTACCGAGTCCCAGTGCATGATAGTGAATGCCATGTCGGGTGGGGGATTCTATAATCTGAGAAATAGTGACGCTTGGGGGATTTTTGAGCGTGTTGCTGAGGATTCTTTTTGTAATATAACATTGGATAGGTTGAGTAGGAATAATCCTAGAAGAGGAGTTAATGAAATAGGCATATCACATGATTTTCCTGCTAAGGTAAAAGCATTGGCCCATAAGCTTGGCCAGTTGATTTCCTTAGGTCTAGCACCTACTCTAGGCTGTAGGGCCAATCTGCTAGTATTGTTATCTTCTCCTTCTGCGTTGAAGTGTGTGCCTTGTGTTCTAAGTCATCCCACGAGACTATAGCTTGCCCATTAGCACCACATTTTCCAGAATTCATTCAGGAGCAAGTTCATGCTACACAGGGGTACTCACGAGAGTATAACCCTTACTCAAACACATATAATCCTGGGTGGAGGGACAACCCTAAGTTTTCTTGGCGTAATAATCACTTTGAGCCCCACCAACCCCAGGTCCCATTCCAGTAGCGACCTCGTCCTGTTCAGTCGAATCCACCAGGTTTTTATCATGTAAATCTATCTAAACTTCGTGGTCTCTTACAGGACCAACATCCATCTGTTCCTGCTCTTCCTACTCAGTTTATACCCTCACTTCTTGCACTATCCTCTAGCCAGCCTAGTAGCGACAATAAGTCATAAGACCAGCGCCCATCTGTTCCCGCTCTTCCGACTCAGTCTATACCCTCACTTCTTGCACCATCCTCTAGTCAGCTTAGTAGCTACGATAAGTTTGATCTTCTATTGCAGATGTTTCAGTCACAGTAGTGGCATATGGCTAAGATGGATGACCAGTTAGGTCAGTTAGCTAGTTAGTTGAGTGCTAGTGAGCTAGGCAAGTTACCTGCCCAGCCTGAGGCAAACCCTAAAGGTCAATCTAGTTCTTTCTCTAACCCCTCTTACACCACTTATGCACAAGCAAAAGTAGTTATTACACTTAGGAGTGGTAAAGTCATTGACAATGGGGTGAGAGAGAAGAAAATTTTAGTTGAGGCTGCACCTAGTGTTCCTATAGAGCCTAGTAAGATTAAGGGCCATAAGAGAGAGGAGGCCACTAGAAAGAGAGATGAAAGTAGTACCCTTCCACATAAGGAGGGGAAATAATTCGTAGAATCTAGTAATGTCGTCCCTAGAGCACCTTTTCCAGCCGCACTAGAGAAGCCCCAGATCTGTTGAAGACACTAGGATAAATAAGATCTTAGAGCACTTGAAAGACCTTAAGGTGAACCTTCCTCTAGTTGATGCCATTGTGTGTATTCCTGCTTACGCGAAATTCTTCAAAGATCTATGCACATGAAAGCGAAATAATTCCCACATTCCGAAAACAGTGAAGCTCACTGAAAAAGTGAGTAGCATTTGCACTTCGGGCATCCCACCCAGGTTGAAAGACCTAAGAGCTTTCATTATTTCGTGTTGTATTAGAAAGACCCTGATTAATCATGCTCTTTTAGATTTAGGGTCTAGTGTAAATCTGATTCCTTACTTAGTCTACCAGGGTCTAGGTGTGGGGGAGTTATTTCCCATGTACGTCACTTTGTAGTTAGCTAATAGATTCGAGTGGAGACCGCGAGGTATAGTAGAGAATGTCATGGTTTAGGTTGGAGAGTTTGTGTATCTAGTTGATTTCAATGTCTTAGATATGGATTCTGGCCATGACACTAAGCACTCTATATCTGTTCTCTTAGGAGATCCCTTCTTAGATACAGTTGATGCAGTCATCCATTATAAGTCGGGGTTACTAGAGATTATGTTTGGGAATCTAAAGGCCACTATGAGAGTCGCGAAGGCGGCGAATAGAGCGAGTATAGGTATGGATGATGAGGAGGAGTGTTTTGCTGTTGATGTTATAGATCCATGAGTAAAGAAGCATGCCTGCGAAATATTGTTTGTTGAGGATGAGTTAGCTGAGCTTGAGGCCATTTTAGAGCAGTTTGATCCTGAGTCATTTGTTAGCAATTGTGTAGCTTCCACATCCACTTCTGTTGACTCTACGCCTGAGAAATTGATTGAGGTTAGTCAGTCCGAGTGTCTTCCTTTAGAAGTGTCTAGCGATCTCCCTACGGTTGAGTCTCCCCCATCTTTAGAGCTCAAACCTTTCCCTGAGCACTTGAAATATGCATTCTTAAAACCTAATAAGACCCTTCTTATGATTATAGCTTCTGATTTGTCGAGTGAGAATGAGGAGCGTCTTTTAGGAGTCCTTAGAAGTCATAAGGCGGCCATAGGGTGGATGATTGGTGATTTAAAAGGTGTAGACCCTTCTGTTTGTATACATAGGATTCATCTAGAAGAAGGTGTAGTACCTTCTCGTGAGATGCAGAGTTGACTTAATCCTCAAATGAGTGAAGTTGTCCAAAAGGAGGTTATTAAGCTCTTCGATGCAGGAATCATTTATCCTATCTTTGATAGTGAGTGGGTTAGTCCTGTTCAGATAGTACTGAAAAAATATGGGATCATGGTGGTAGAGAATAATAAGGGTGAGCTAGTTCCTACGCGAATCCCTACGGGTTGGAGAATGTGCATAGTTTATAAAAAGCTCAATTCTAGGACTAGAAAAGATCACTTCCCATTGCCTTTCCTTGATCAGATTTTAGATAGAGTAGCCAGTCATGGTTATTACTGCTTTTTAGATGGGTATTCGAGATATAATCAAATCGTCATGTTTTCCTAAGATCAGGAGAAAACCACCTTCATGTGCCCTTATGGTACATTTGCTTATAGGAGAATGCCGTTCGGTCTTTGCAATGCACCTGCTACTTTTCAAAGATGTATGATGGCTATCTTTAGTGATATGATTGAGAGGCACTTAGAGATTTTCATGGATGATTTCTTAGTCTTTGGTGTGAATTTTAATGAATGCCTTAGTCACATGTCTTTAGTGCTAGACCATTGCATTAAGATGAATCTTGTGCTGAGTTGGGAGAAATCACATTTCATGGTGCAGAGAGGAATAGTTTTGGGTCATGTAGTGTCTTCTGATGGTATCAAGGTTGTCCCAACCAAGGTAGAGCTTATAGAGAAGCTGCCTGCTCCTAAATCTGTTAAGGACGTGAGATCCTTCCTTGGCCATGTAGGTTTCTATCATAGGTTTATTAAGGATTTTAGCCAGATTGTTTGTCCATTGTCTAGACTTTTAGCACAAGATGTTCCATTTGTTTTTGATGAAGAGTGCATTAGAGCATTTGATAGGCTTAAATCCTTACTTTCCTCTTCCCCTATCATCCAACCGCCTGATTACAATCTTTCTTTCGAAATTATGTGTGATGCATCAGATTTTTCCATAGGAGCTGTATTAAGATAGCGTAAGGATAGGTTGCCCTATGTGATCTACTATGCTAGTAAGACTCTAGATGAGGCTTAGAAAAATTACACCACTACTGAGAAAGAGCTTTTAGCAGTAGTGTTGTCCTTTGATAAATTTCGATCTTACACTCTGGGGTCTAAGGTCATAGTTTACACCGATCATGTGGCTTTGAGGTATCTTTTGTCTAAGCGTGAATCTAAACCCAACTTGATTAGATGGATGCTCCTTCTATAGGAATTTGATATAGGAATGAGAGATAAGAAGGGTAGTGAGAATTCTGTTGTTGATCATTTGTCCCGCCTTACTCATGAGTCCCCTAGTGATTCTATTCCCTTCCGTGTGTCTTTTTCGGATGAACAATTATTTGTTGTCTCACATCACACACCATGGTATGCGTATATAATGAATTATCTTATCACAGGTCAATTGCCACCCCATTGAGAGAAGAGAGAAAAGGATAGGTTTTATTCACAGGTTAAGCATTTCTTTTGGGAGGATACTTATCTCTTTAAGATGTGTGCAGATTAGGTGATTTGTAGGTGTGTTCTGGAGAGCGAGTTTGAAAATATTTTGAATATATGTCACAGTAAGGCGTGTGAAGGTCACTTCGGGGGAAAGAAAATTGCAGCTAATGTCTTGCAAAATGGATTCTTCTGTCCCACACTCTTTAGAGATGCCCAAGAATTTTGTAAAAAATGTGTTAGATGTAAAAAATCTAGATCTATTTCTAGGAGAAATATGATGCCCTTTTCCCCTATTATTGTGTGTGAACTTTTTGATTTTTGGGGAATTGATTTCAGGGGTCCATTCCTACCTTCCTTTGGGTATCAATACATCTTAGTGACTGTTAACTATGTGTCCAAGGGGGTTGAGGCAATCCCCACCCGAACCAATGACAACAAAGTTGTGGTGAAGTTCATTTGAGAGCACATCTCTTCTAGGTTTGGGGTACCACGAGTCTTGATTAGTGATAGAGGAAAGCGATTTCACAATAGGACACTTGAGGCTTTACATAGAAAATATTCAGTCACTCACAAGATTGCAACCCTATATCACCCTCAAACAAGTGGACAGGTTGAAGTTTCAAATAGAGAGGTCAAGTCCATTTTAGAGAAAGTGGTTAGGCCTGATAGGAAGGATTGGTCTTGCAGACTGAGTGATGCATTGTAGGCCTACCGTACCACATACAAGACCCCCATAGGTATGTCTCTATATAGGTTGGTGTATGGGAAGGCTTGCCATCTACCTGTCGAATTAAAACATAGAGCATATTAGGCTATTAAAGCTTTAAATTTTGACTTGTTTGCTGCAGGTAAGAAAAGGAAGCTTGACTTAGCTGAGCTGGAGGAGTTGAGATATGAGGCATACGAGAACACCAAGCTTTATAAAGAGAGAATGAAGAAAATGCATGATAGGCATATCCTTAGGAAATCTTTCTCTTTTACTAACAAAATTTGGTTGTTTAATTCTAGATTGAAACTCTTTCTAGGTAAATTGAGAAGTTAATGGGATAGTCCGTATGAGGTTATTGAAGCCTACCCTTCTAGAGCAGTAAAGATCAAGGATTTGAAGGACGGACGAGTATTAACTGTGAATGGGCAGCTCTTGAAGCATTCATTTGACCCAAGCGTGGCTCGAGTGGAGACCATCGAGCTTTAAGAGCCTTCATATAACACTTGATGAATGGAGCTTGCCTAGCTGACGGCATGATGGTTAGCGCTACTAGGAGGCAACCTAGATTTTGGTAATTTCGTTCTTTTCCTTTTGTTTTTATGTATTTGTCTTTTTCTTTTCCTTTTAATAGCTAGAGCTTTGTTCCTATTCCTTGTATTCCCCTTCTCCATTTTTGCATAAATCCTTGTTCTTATTTGTCATGTTAATGTAAACTTGCATGGCATATGCCTATTAATCTCATGTGCCTTTTGAGTGTTTGTGTATTGATGAGAAATAGGTTAGTAGATGATTGAAATTTCATTGGCATTTATGAAGTCACATGAGCACAAAGTTGTATCTTTCCATCCTCGTGGCCTTATTTTTCTATCCTTTCCACACTTTCCATGTGTGCTTTATGTTTGTTTGTTTACGCGGTTGATTGTTATTTGTTTGAGGACAAGCAAAGTTTAGGTTTGGAGGTGTGGGAGTTCTTTTTGTTTTTCGTCTTTGACATAAAGGGTAGATTTGCTTGGTTTTGCTCAAAATGGTGAATTTTTTTTATTTTTTTTATGCATGTAGAGTCGTTTATCTATTTATTGATTGGAGTGTTGGCTCTTGTTGATTGACTTAATTGACTGGCGAAGAAAAGGTTGTATTGTGGGGAGTGAATAGAATGAGGGAGAACTAGGACTTTGAAGAGAATCTTTTTGAAAAACTGTAGGGAGTGAGCACTTCTAGGAATGCACCTTGTAGTTGCCCCACAACTTGGTTGGAAAAATTATCTTTAGAGGGTTATTGATGTGAGTGTCCCCTTGCTTGATTGGTTCTTTTAGTGTGCCTTAGCCCTTTTTTTTCTTTTCTTTGTGTTTATGTTATGCCAAAAAAAAAAGAAGAAAAATATGCAAAAAAAAGGATGAAAAAAAAAAGAAAAAAATGAAAAATGAGAAAAAGTGCCAAATGGCAAGAAAAAAATGAAGTATGTTGAATAAGTGTCAAAGGACACAATGCCAATTTGACACATGTTTAGTTTTCTTTCTTTGTTTTTCCATTTGAAGTGGTTGGCAAAACCCGAGTTAGTATGCCCGAGGGAGGTTTCTTCCCCTAGTACCCTAAGCCTTAGGTGGCTGGGATGTGCTGGTTGAAAGCTCGCTACATGGGAACCCCAATCACCGAGAACGTCGTTCCGTTGTATTGTGAATAAGGCTCTTATGCCAATTGCAAGCCATTGTGATGTAATTCTCCCTTTTCCTTGCATCTTTGGGCTAAGTGCATGTTGGGAGGCCATGTTAGTTGATGGGGGCATGAAATATCAACATCTCGGGTGCGTGAGTTGGAATCCTGGGTTTGTGGTGGTTCTAGCTACTTGGTAAGTTCTTGAAAGGTGTGAGAACCCTTGTGATTGAGAGGAGGATCCAAAAAAGTCTTGGATATCCCTTTTACGATAAGGAATGACCCCTTCATGCTCCTTAGATTCAACAGGATAGCAAGTCAATACTTTTGGCAACCCTTTGAGCATCATGATATAAGCATGCTCCTTAGATTCAACAGGATAGCAAGTCAATACTTTTGGCAACCCTTTGAGCATCATGATATAAGCTTAGGAGTAGTCTTGCTTGGCGACAAGCAAGGAGAAAGTTTTGGGGTGTTGATGTGTGTGTTTTTTGGAATAAATTTCATGATTTAGAGTGTGTTTGAGTGCGTGTTTTGGTGCTAATTTTCTTTATTTCAAGCTTCTGAATGATTATTGCGTCTCATTGAGTGTTTATGTATGGTGTATCATTTTTTATCATTTTATGTGTTTTCTATTCTAGTTTCATTTTTTATAGTAATTTTGATTAATTAGGAATTAGGAAAATAATTCATAAGTTAGCTAGGTTAGATTAGAATTAAGATATTAAATAACAAGAATTAGGATTCTAGAAATTTCACTTAGTTAAATTAGTGTTCACTAAATTAGTTTAGGACATAATTAATTAAGCTCTAGGGTTTTAGGACATAGTTAGAATATTATATATTATGTGTTATATATGTGTATGTAAATAATACATAAGCCAATAGATATTATATTATACATTATATTAACTATTGACTTGAACCCTACTATTCCTTTTCTTTCTTTAGGGCATACAAACACAGCACCCATACATACATACATACATATATATATATATATATATATATATATATATATATATATATATATATATATATATATAAGACTATCTCATCAGCAAGTTTTTTTTTTTTTCAACAAAAAGAAGCAGCGAGGAACGAAAAAATCAGCGCCGAACCAGCGGTTATTTCTCCTATTATTCATTCTTCTTTTTCACACAAAAGCACCCATCTTCTCACATACATACTCTCACACATTCACATACAAAAGGGGAATTTTTGGGGCTGATTTAGGGGTTTAAAGAGGCAAATTCCAGCAAGCCTTTCTGCAGCAAAAAGTGTAGAAATCAGTACGAAAAGCTGCAGAAACAAGAGATTTTTCTTGTTCTTTTCTTTGAGTTTACTTTTTACTAATTAGGGTTATATAAATACACTATTTGTGTGCTTATTTCTACAGGTTTTGGGGCTGTTTTGGGGCTAAAAAGAGAGCTAAATTGGTGCAGAATTCTGCAGAAAAGTTGTTGTCAAGTTGGGATTCATTGCTAAAAATTGCTTTTTGAAGTTGAATTTGAGCGAAATTGAAGTGGGAAGAGGTTCTAAGCTTGAGATTTAATTTCTTGGACATGGAATTGATGTTTTTGATAAAAAATTTCAGTTTTGTCCTCTCTTTCATCATGTTGAACTAATCATTTTAGGCTAGGGTTAGATTATGGACTATGTTATGGCTTAATGTTGGATTTTGACTTTTTATGGATTTTGTGAGGCATGATGATTGCATGACTTGTGGAGAATTGTTGATGACTCTAATATAACACATCTATGTGTTTGTTAAAAGTCGCAAGAGAGTTTATGCATTCTCGTTTTGTAATCGTTTATGATTATTGGTCTTGTGGATAGCATGAAACATTGTTAATGTGTGAGCCATGATCTATTGCCTGCTAGATTTGCTAATTGCGCTTGAATAGGCTTAATATTAATTGGTTCTATCCTTAGTTTGAAACCCAATTAATGGGTGTGCCTTAGTCAACTTAGATTAGTCAAATCACTTAGGTTGTTAGCGTAGCTGCAAAGCCTTAATTAGTAGGACATACCTATGCACTAGAAATGGCCCACTTAAGTATAGGAGTATACCTTTAACTAAGGGTAATAAGGCTAGCTAATAAACTAAGGCATTAGAGCTACTGGTTGTCTACGGTCCATGGTTAGTCAATCCAATCACTAGCCCAACATAAGAAGTAATCCGACCCTAGGCCATTTCTCATTGCCGAATTCCCCTAGTAGTTCCCAATTGCATTCTTCTCATTTGTTTTCCATTTACTTTGAGTTTAATTTATGCACTTTAGTTTCAATAGGATAGTTTAGAGTTCCCTTCAATTCAAAATTTAAAAACAAATCTCAAAAATAATTTCGTTTCTACACGTAGTTAGTCTAGGACATATAGACTTAGAACCAGAGTTAGAGGCCTATCTGAGAAGACGATACCCGTACTCTTGTACACGTTACACTACTTCCAATCCGTGCACTTGCGAGTTTTTAAAACAACAACAATAAACATCATTGTGAATTCTTTTGCATACTTGAAACTAAGGTTTCCAATCAAGACACCATTTCATCTATTAAGAAATCTTTTGGCAACATGAATTTTGATAGTTTTTTTGATGATTGTACAAAAGAACTACTTTGGCTCTTTTTGAGGAATGATCTCAAGTGGGAACATATTGATTCTTTTGATCAAGGTACTCTTATTCATATTGAAGACTCAACTCATGGTTTTTTTGTTGGGTTTGTGTATGGTCGAAATGATGCTTCCATGAGAAAGAAACTTTGGAGGAAAATTATTCACTAGAGTTTGTGGTTCAAGCATTGTAGCCTTTGCATTCTTAGGGATTTCAATGAAATCCTGCATTGTGGAGAAAGATCTTCTTCAACCACTATTCCTAATAGTTCTTGGGATTTCAAAAATTGTATTAATGTTGCTTGTCTACATGAAACTCAAGCCATCGAACCAAACTTCAAATGGGTGAATAGAGGCACTAGTGATAATATCCTTGCAAGCAAGTTGGATAGGGCTTTGGTTAACAACATTTGGCTTAAAGACTTGGAAGAAACTTCTTTTATTGTGGATAATCCAGGCATCTCCGACCATTGCTCCCTTGTTATGCACTCTTGTAAGTCCATTGCTACATCACCTAAATCTTTTAAATTTTACAATGCATGGACTAGTCATGAGCTTTTCTTAAAATTTTTTGAAGACCATTGGAGTGCACCAGTTTTTGGCACTCCAATGAATGTTCTTTATTCTTTATCATAAACAAAGGATGCTTAAGGTTGCTCTTTGGGAATTTGATAAAATGCATTTCTCAAACATCCCACACCAAATCCATGAGCTAAGAGAGATGCTTCATACCATCCAAATGGGCTTTCTTAATGGTAACTTTGATGATTGCACTCTTAATGTGGAGAAGGACACTTTGTTGAGGATTAAAGCACTTGAGCATACTCATAAACATATGCTTCATAAAAAATCAAGGCTTAATTGGCTCAAACATAAGGATGCAAATACCAAATTCTTCCACAACTCTATGTTGGAAAGAAAGAGCAAAAACAACATCAATGCTATTATGGATCGCTATGGTTGTCTTATTACCTCCCCTGGTGGCATCAAGAATGAGTTTATCTCTTATTATGAAAATTTGCTTGGCAACACTTCTCCTCCTATTGCTAATGTGGACATTGTCAGAAGCATTGTTGGCAAAACCATTGAAGCCGATTGTTTGGATATGTTGGTTGCTCCATTTTCTAATGATGAGATTAAGGATACTCTCTTCTCCTTAAATCCAAACAAAAGTCTAGGGCCGGATGGATACACTTCTTCTTTTTATTCTTCTTTTTATAAGGCAGCTTGGAGCATTATCAGAGAGGATGTACTAAATGCAATCAACGTCTTCTTTGATTCCATCAAACTACCAAGAGAGGTAAATTCCACTTACATTGCCCTTTTGCCTAAAACCCCCAATCCTTCTTTGGTTATGGACTTTAGGCCTATCTCTTGTTGTAACATCATCTATAAATGCATCTCCAAACTCATTGCTAATGGGCTCAAAGTTTGCCTTCCTCAAGTTATCTCTTGGAATCAATCGGCTTTCATTAAGGAAAGGCTCATGAATGAAAACATCTTGATTGCTCATGACATTCTCAAAGGCTACAAATGTGCTCATATCTCACCTAGGTGTGGCCTCAAAGTGGACATTGTGAAAGCTTTTGACACTTTGAATTGGCATTTTGTTGAATGTGTGCTTCATGCTTTCAGCTTCTCATAAAAATTTATTGCTTGGATCAAAGCATGCATTACCACTTCTCTTTTATCCATTGCCATCAATAAAAGCTTGGAAAGTTTCTTTCAAGGAAAAAATGGGATTAGGCAAGGTAATCCTCTCTTTCCTTACATCTTTGTCATTTGCATGGAGGTCTTGTCATGTTTGCTTATTGACTTGGATGACACAAATGGCTTTGGCTTCCATCCAAAATGTGCAAACTCAAGCTCAACCATCTTTGCTTTGTCGATGATCTTTTCATATTTTGCAAAGGGAATTTGAATTAAATTGCTTGCATCATGAATGTGCTTCATTATTTTCACTCACTCTCGGGACTTAAAGTAAATGAAGAAAAGAGTTTTATCCGTTTGAGAGGGGTGAAGAATGGTGAGAAGAATGTTATCCTCAACATTGTTAACTTTCAAGAGGGTACTCTTTCTATCCAATATTTAGGGTTGCCTCTTTTAGCTAGAAAGCTAAAGAGCTCTGATTGTGCACATCTTACGGAAAGGATTATTGGTAAAATTGATCATTGGAACAATGCTTGGCTTTCATATGCAGGTAGGATCCTCCTTATCGAATCTACACTTACTCAAATTGTGCTTTTGGGGCTAGCACGATTATTCTACCCAAAGGCCTTCTCAAAGATATTGATGCAAAGTTTACTTCTTTTCTTTGGAGGAACACGGGGCCAAAAATTGCTTGGAAAGATATTACCTTGTCTCTTGATGAAGGTGGGCTTGGTGTTAAGAAACTTCGGGAACTCAATACCATTTACCTCTTAAAGATTTTTTGGAGAATGTATGCACATAAGAACTCTCTTTGAAGTAATTACGTCCACACCAATTATATCAATGACAGGTCTATTTGGATCCTTACTTCACAAAATGGTTTGGGATGGATCATCAAGATTCTTGTCAATGTTAGAAGGCTTGCAAGAAACCAAATTAAGCATCTCTTGGGCAATGGAAACTACACTTTCTTTTGGTTAGATGAATGGCACTCTTCGAGCTTTCTTACTTATGAATGGAGTTCTATTTTTCCTTTTCCAAGTCTATATGCCAAGGTATGTGGCTTATACTCAAATAATGTTTGGAATTGGTCGATCCATTTATCACATGTTGCTGCTCCAATTACTCCTATTGCATATGACAGAGAGGACAAAATTATTTGGAAGCTTTCTCATTGTGGCAATTTCTCTTTTAAGCACACTTGAGAGCATTTTAGAAGAAAGAAAGATAATGTCCTCTGGCATAATATTGTATGGTTTAAGGGCCATTACCTAGGACATGCTTTTTCTTATGGCTTGCCATTCAAGATTGCCTAAATACAAAGTATAGGCTTCCCTTTTAGGGTTTGCCTATTAACCTAACTTGTTGTTTTTTGTAATTTGGGATGTGAAACAAGAGATCACCTCTTCTTTGAATGTTGCTTTACAAGAAGGATTTGGAGAAGGGGACTTAATCTTACTATGGTGGAAGAAACTTTGATCAAATGGGATGATATCTTTTCCTACATCACTTATTTGGCTCTTCAAAGGAACCTCAAGGCTACTATTTGGAAACATTTTCTGGGTGCCTTAATTTATCATATTTGGATAGAGCAGAATAATAGGGCTTTTAACAATTAAGCAAGAAGTGAAGACTTTATTTTTGCTTCTATCTATAATGATGTCCAGGTTAGATGTATTTTGCATGGTAAATTTATATCAAGTACTTTAAACAAAAAACTTTGTACTCTTTGGGGCCTTAAGAATATTCTTGTTTAGGTTTGGCCCCTCTTCTTTTTGTATGTACTTTTGTTTATCTTGTGATTAATACCATATCATACTTAACTCGTAATATATATATATATATATATATATATATATATATGGGCTATTAAGAAGATACCGGCTTATGCCAAATTCTTTAGAGATTTGTGCATTAGGAAGAGGCAGACCACCCGTCTACCCGAGAGAATGAAGCTTACAAAGAGAGTGAGTAGTATTTGTACTACGAGTTCTACCTAAGCTTAGCGATCCTAAAGCTTTTACCATCTCTTGTGCTATTAATGATCATCCAATGGCCCATGCCTTGCTTGATTTAGGTTCTAATGTCAATATTATTCCTTTTTTTGATGTACAAACATCTAGGTTTGGGGGGATTGAAGCCTACCAATGTTGTTTTACACTTAGTCGACAAGAGTGAGAAGAGACCTCGAGGGATAGTTAAAGACGTCATTGTTAAAGTTGGAGAGTTTTACTATCTTGTGGATTTCATTGTTTTAAACATGCCTCCAGGTTATGACACAAGGAATACGACACCTGTCCTTTTAGAGAGACCATTTTTAGCTGCTGTCATGCAGTAATTCATTATAAGACAGGGATCATTGAGTTTACGTTTGGTAATTTGAAGGTAAAGGTTAGGGGTGCTGAGTCTACCACTAAGGATAGAGCAGGTGATGAGGGGAATTATTCATTCATAGAGTCTGTCACTTCTAGTGATGATAATTGCCATGATTCTTTCTTGTCCTTAGAAGAGAGAGCAATGCTTGAAAGATCATCGAGCAGTTGAATTTGACGACTTTTAGTGAGACTCACTTAGAGAGTGATATGCTTTTCTCAATAGATCCTCTTGATTCCTATGTTGAGGAGTCTTTTGATTCACTCTTAGCCCTGAGTGATATTATTGAGCTTGATGTGGCTATGGCTCTAATTAACTATGGAGTCTCTCTTTCTAAACCAAATACCTCTTCCATTCTCTCATCTACTCTTAGATCTAGTGAGACCATTGCCATAGAACCTTCCCTCGTTAAGAGTAGTCCCAAGCTTCCATCGAGTGTGCTTCCTACTCTTTTAGAGCCCTCATTTGTGCCTATTGTTCCCAATCATATAGAGGATAATACTTCATTGCCTCCCTAGATTCTGCTAGAGTTTACGTTAGCCATTAATAATTGAATTTGGAAGAAGAAATTCGAGTGTTCAACCCAGGCATAGAAGAGTGTGTTGTTATGCCATTTGTTAATGTCTATCGCAAGAGATGCATATTTTTTGATCCGTTTCTTTTACTTGAGGACTCCCTGTATGACCCCTTGTACACATTCTTAGGGCGAGAGTTCAAATCCTCGAGACGTTAGATGCTTGGTGTTTATTGCACTTTTCATTTGTTGCATCTATTTGCTGCTTTTTTCTATGCTAATTTACGTATCTAGTACTACATGCTTAAGGATTTTATCACCACTGGACCTAACATTACCACGCCACTGGGGGCATAAAATCTAGTGCTAGTAAGACACACCCTAGAAATTTTGATAGTTAGAGTTTGGTTGGTGAGTCTTTTACTTTTCCTTTTCTTAGTAGATTGTTTTTCATTCCTTTTCTTTTCATTTTTGTTTACTTCATGTCCATTTCTTTTCATACATCAATCTCACATCAATTCCATACATAAACAAGCTTGGATTTGAAGATTAAACAAAGATTTAAAGGGTTTTGGAGTAAGATTTGTAAAGAGCAAGCAAGGATAATGAGCGAGCTTTTCATTCTTCTTTTTATTCTTATTTATACTACGTTAGATTAGCTCTAAAATTGGGAT
The DNA here is from genome assembly GCA_028554755.1 of Cordia subcordata. Taxonomy (NCBI): domain Eukaryota; kingdom Viridiplantae; phylum Streptophyta; class Magnoliopsida; order Boraginales; family Cordiaceae; genus Cordia; species Cordia subcordata. The sequence continues at coordinate 15,697,702 of JAPTOF010000008.1, forward strand.
GATTGCTATTTTTGTAATCGGTGATGATTGCCATTTTTTTAATCGATTAAGGATTTAAATACTTGTTTTGAGATAATGATGGTTATATATACATGCTTTGTTTTATATTTCTATAGCTTGAAATTAAAAATGTCAATATGTTTGATGAAATGCCTCTATGAGTTTGCATATGTAATTTGTATTTAGATGCTAATAGTAGTGGCCTTACCTTAGCCTTAATCCATGCTAATGGCATGGGCCCTATTTGCAACTACATTTGGGTTGATTAATTATGCGCTTAATGCCTTTAGTATAGTAGGTAATCACCTCTAGCATGAAATATGGCTAAAAGGGTACCGTTATCACTTGTTTCACCCAGGGGACATAATCTCTAGTTTGAAACAAAACTAAAAGTTAGACTCCCTATTAGGAAATTAATCAACACCCAAAAGACTTAGATACTAGACCCGAAAGCATTAGCTAGTTAGGACAAACCTATACTTCTAATTGGGCCCGGTTAGGGATAGAATTGCACTGATAGCTAGAAGTAGTAAGGCCATTAAACTAAGCCCGCAATTAGAGTAAACATCCCATCAATAGCCTGAAAATAATGATAAGAACCTAAATCCATTCCAAAAGAGCAATCACCCTAAATTCCCCCAAAACTTTGTAGATTCCCTCTTCTATAGCTTGTTTACTCCTCAATTCCCTTTAGTTAGGTACTTTTCTTTTAGGTAGGTTTAAATTTGAGCTCCATTCAATCCAAAAATCCTAAAAGGAGTAGGTAGGACCACATATAGCTATTGTAGGACACACTTTCACTTAGAACTACACACATTCTAGCATTCTTGTAAACGCGACCCCACATTGGCACACGCTATACTACACACGACCCGTGCGCTTGCGAGTAACACTTTTAAAGCTTACATCAACCAGCTTGTGTGCTCCATATGTGAATGCCTTAGATTAGCAAATTATAGCTCTTCTTCATGATTTCTTTGCATTAGCATTCGTAAACTCTTCATGAGCTTTTATAACAAAGCTTGAAGCTTTTTCTACTTGCATATATTTTCCAAGAGATCCTAAAAGGTTTGCAAAACATGTTTTTGAACTTTCAAATTGTTTATGAAACTCTCTTTGAATTACTCTCATATTGCAAAAACATTCTATATTCTAAGAGCTTCTTAAAACACTTTTTAAAGGGTGAAAAATGCTTTTTCTGGGCATAGTAGGTCCCCTGAGTTGGTTATTCGACTTAATGCTCTGAGTAACTGACCATTGCAGAGTTTTCTGGAGATAGTTGGTCCCCTGGCCAGGTGACCAGGCCTTAGCAGAGTGCCAGGGATCATGGCTGGTCACACCCCTCGGTCGATCGACCTAGCGACCGACCTACAGTGACTGCATTAAATGTTATAGCCCTTTATAAATGTTTGAAAAGCTTTTTAAAACCCCTTTTCACCCACAAAGCCCTAGATCAAATTTTAACATTTAAAGCCATTTCTAAGCTATTCATGCACTTTCAATCATCTTTATTACTTAGAAATCATTGCCATCGAGCTATAAATTGCAAGATTCTTTGAGCATTCAAGAGCTTTAAATTGTTATTCCTACTTTGAGAAGTTGTATTCATTATTGGTGTGCCCTTGAAGGTGTAAGCCTTAAAAGGTCCCGCAAGCATATGGACTGTGCAATATAGGGGTACTAATGCGGGTGTCGAACCATAGGGAGGCTCAAAGTGTGGTAAAATCCTAAGCTAGTACGTTCTAGTGGAAGCTTAAAAAGAAACCTAAACTACTAATCTTTTATTGTGCTTTTGGATTTTATAGAACTAGGAGGGAAATGAAAGACTACACTATGAATGCAATAAAGGAAAAGTAAGAACTAAGCTAATTTAGGGGGATTAAATCTATGGGAAAGTGACAGGATGACCTACACTTGTCATGGGTGACTTTTTAACTTAATGCTATGGGATTTGAGATATTGGTTACTAAATACAGCTTCTAATACTAAGCAACTAACTAGTGCTTTAATTACACCCTAGGACTCGATATGGGTCTGTCCCTAAGCATGCACACTTAGAGCTACGGCATGATCTTTATGTACCTAAGGCCATAGGAGAGACTAGGGAATTATTTAGAAGTCCTAGAATGATTCCCCTGGTTCCTAAACCATTAGCTAGATTTAAAGCTAAGACCTACGGTTCCTAGGGTCGACTAAGCCTATCTAGACTCTTATTAGCTGGATTTAAAGCTAAAGAGGACTCGATCTAGTCTAGTCTTAACTTATGCACCGTCATTCTAGGGACACTAATGTAGATTGAAATCTAATAGGCATAGTCCTACATATTCTAAGGTAAGGCATTGTGAATATGACATCCTATCGATGATACAAACACAAGCAAGTTTCATTTACGCCGTTGGAAATATTTAGGCATCCACATGTAGCAATATTTGAGCATGTATTAACTATAAGGCATGTTAACATTCACATCGACACGAATCTAACAAACCCACTTCATATTATCCATAAACACACACATACATATGCATATTGAAAAGATTAGAAGTGTTCTATAGCTAATACAATTCAATCTATATACATACGACTCATTCAAGCATTACATCAAACACATAGACATGAAATGATATAAAGCTTTTCAAAAATAAGAACAAAGTATGTATATACATAAGCCAATAGAATCCTTTAACAAGAGTATGAAAATTAACCCATTACACAAGTTTGGTCACCCTAATTTATCTACTCAAGCATAGAATAAAAGAGAAGGAAAGAGGATTGAGAAAGCTCTCCTTTTATCCTTACTTGATTCGTTACAAACTTGAATAAATCTTCACGAAATGATGTTTGAATCCTCCAAAATCAACTTAATTCTAGGTAGGTGTATGTGTTAGTGTATGTATCAGAGGTGGGTGAAAGTAGGGTTTTGTGTGTGATGAGTGTGTGAAATAATTGGTGAAAGATGATCAAATTGTAGCAAAATCAGGCCTTTAAATAGTTGTAGCACACTACTGGTCGACCAGCACGAGAGCTTAGGTGACCAGAACAAAATGGAGCTTTTTGGTTTTGCCGGTTGCCTCTTGCCGGTCAACCAGTAAAGCCTAGGGGATGCCCGGCAGAAATAGTGTTTTGCCCATAACTCGCTCATTTTGGCTCCGATTCACGCACCATCTTTTCTAGGGATTTGTACCGCTTTCGTGTATCTCCTTAGCCATTTTTCCTCATATTTTGTGCCCTGTAAACATGTACAAAATTGGTCTATGTCCTCTTTGGTTGCAAGCTTTGAATTTGGCTCCTATTGCGCACAGTTTCACCTGGTTGCCTCCAAAAGCTCTTTTCATGCTTCTCCATATCTTGAAAACCTCGAGCTTGACTCTAATCATCAAATCATCATCAATTCAAGTTTTTTGACCTAACTTCACCAAACACAAGAAATAAGCATGCATTACTGTAGCGTTTATATTTAAACTCAACTATATACATTTGCTTAAGCTTAAGCATAGCTCTAGTATATGTACTATACTAATGCATCTCTTAAAAGATGCATTTGTGTAGTACATATACTAGAGCTAGGATTAAGCGTAAGTAAATGTACATAGTTTAGTTTCTAAGTCAAATACTATACTAAATGCTTAATTTTGTGCCTTAGGTGAGTTATAGGGCTGAAACGAAGCTTGAACAAGAATGAACGTTAACGATAAAAGAGGTACGAGTTGTGTGATGAAGGCCGAGAGCAAGAAAGAGAAGATAGAAGGTGAACTGGAGAAACTGGTCGACCTAGAAAAATTGTCGATCGACCGGCTAGGTCGATCGGCCACTCCAGAGAGGAGCCTACAGGCCATGCGCAGTAGATGATATAAAAGCTCGATTTTTTAGCTTTTAAAAGGGGATGAGACTTTAGACCTATCACATACACACACACATAAAACCCTAGTTCCACTATATCTAACACATGCATAATCACACATTTTTACCTAGATTCAAGCTTATTTGGAGGATTCAAACACTTGGATTGCAAGCTACTCAAAGATTTTGTACAAGAATTGTTAGGATGAAAGGGGAGTTTCCTAATCTCTCTTTCATCCTCTTTTATATTATGTTTGAGTAGTTTAGTTTAAGGTGATAATACTTGTGTAATGGGTTGATTCTATGCTTATATTATGGGATTTAATGGCTTAATATATATACATATGCTATGTTCTTTTTATTTCAATGGCTATTGTTCAATACATGTCTAGGTGTTTGATAATATGCCTATGAGAGTTGCATATGTATACATTGATGTCCATTTACTACTAAACACCTCTAGTCCATTCTATAATCATGTCTATGTGTTTATGTGTGGATCCTGTGAAGGGGGTAATGCTTATATTCATGTCTATGTGTATGTTTGCATGCCAAGTAGAAAATATGACTTCAATACTGCATACATGTTGGCTCACAAGTGTTTTTAATGGTGTAATCCGAGCATGAAGATGTTTGGTAGTCGAATAGGCCCGTTTATTCGCAAACACCTTGGCTTAAAACATGTATGATTGCACTAATATGTCAAATCCCGCCTTAGTGACCCTAGAATGACGAAGTTCAAATTAAGACTAGTCTAGATCGAGTCTCCTTTGGCTTTAAATCCAGCCAATAGGTTTCTAGGTAGATATAGTTGACTCTAGTGACATTAAGTCTTGGCTTTAAATCCAGCCAATGATTTAGGTACTAGGGTAGGTTTATTCTAGGTCACCTAGGAAGCTAGTTAGTTACTCTTAAGGACCTAGGTCATAAGGACCACGCCCTAGCTCTAGGAGGTGCCGCTTAAGAACAGACCTGTACCGAGTCCTAGGGAGAAATTAGGACACTAAATAAGCATCCTAGTTAAAAGGCAACTGGTAATTAAGCCATTCCATGTAATCCCACAGTATTTGAGTCTAGGATCACCCATTAGCAAGTAGATGTCACCCTAATTCCTTCCATTTGTTAGTTCTCTTTAGATAGTTTGTTTTTATCCTTTCTATTCCCATAGTTTAGTTGTATTTTCTTTAGCTAGAGCTCCCAATCATCCAAAAATACCAAAATATTTAGTTTAGGTTTTCTTTCAGGCATTCTCTAGAGCACACACACGTAGAATCCATCCCACATCATAGCCTCCCTGTGGTTCGACACCCGTTCTCACACACACTACACTACCACGATCAGTACGCTTGCGGGTCTTTAGAGCTTGCACTCGAGAGATGACTATCAAGTTCTTGGTGCTATTACCGGGGAGGCACGATGGTTTGCATTCTTTGCTTGTGTGTTTTGATAGTTTCTTTATTTATTTTCCTGGCTTTTTGTTTATAGTTTGTTTAGATTTTGCTTATCTTGTTTATTGTTTATATTTTCTTTCTTTGTTACTTCCTTATCTATATTTGTTTTTGTTTTCATTTTTAGTACACTTCCTAAGATTGTGGTCTATTTGCTGTAGACGTAGGTTTGTTGAAGTTTTCTGGGGTTCAAGTGGTCAGAGTTAGGATAGTTTGTGCATGCTTGGTAGAAGATCCCTTAGAAATCTCCTAGTTCCCTTGGTCCCGAACTCGAAAGGATTGCAAGGCATTTTAGGAATTTAAGAGATCTTCTTGAGGAGATGGCCTATCCAAATCATCCTCCTAATCCTCCAGTTCCCCAATAAATCCCATTCCACCTCATGATCACCATGGGCATCAAGCCCAAGATCATTTTAGACAACAGCCCTTTAGACCAGACCCACCCATAAATGAGGAACCCATTCTTAGGCAATTCTTCCTTCTCAAAGCCTTTGAGCCTAATTTGGCTATTCAAATTCTAAGTTTAGGGGAGACGAACTTCGAGATTAAGCCTAATATGTTGGCCATGCTTTCTTCCTTCTACGGGAGAAGCAACGAGAGTCCTCTAAAGCATATTACTGATTTTGTTGAGATGAGTTCCATCCTCTGTGTCCTTAATGTCTCCCAAGAGGTCATACATGTAAGATTGTTTCCTTCCTCTCTTAAGGACAAGGCTAGGGCTTGGTTGCATTCCTTACCTACTAGTTGCATTACTACATGGGCTGAGCTTTAATCTAAGTTCTTTCAAAAATTTTATCCCATGGCCAAGACGGCCAACCTTAAGACCGCTATTATGACTTTCTTCTAGCACAACTTAGAATCCTTTCATGAGGCTTGGAAGAGATTCAAAGACCTTCTTAGACAATGTCCACACTATGGGTACGGCAATCATGACCTATTGCAGTATTTCTTTCGTTGCTTAAATGAACAAAATAGGATGATGGTTAATGTCACCTCCAGTGGTAGCTTATATCTTTTGAGACTGACTGAAGCATGGGAGAAAATAGTTGATGGCCAAAAATTCTTTTCAAAACTTTGTTATGGAAAGGACTAGTCAGGGAGGTAATACTAAAAGTATGAGGTTGGAGTCCCTTTAGATTTACCCGCCAAGGAAGAAGCCTTGACAAATAAGCTAGATTAATTCATTTCTTTGTCTCTTTCATCTCATGGTCATAAGACTAGTTACATAGGTTCTTCCTCTGCCCCTTTAGTTGTTGAGGTGTGTGCATTATTTTCTAAGTCGTCCCATGAGACTGTAGCTTGCCCTTTAGTATCCTAGTTTCCCAAATTCATGAAAGAGCAAGTGTGTGCTACTCAAGGTTATTCTCGTGAGTACAATCCGTACTCGAACACATACAATCCGGGTTGAAGGGACAACCCAAAATTTTCTTGGAGACAAGGCCAGCATAAGTCTAGTTCACATCCCCAGGTTCCACTCCAGTAGTGACCCCGTTCTACTAATCCTCCAGGGTTTTACCATGTCAATCACCATAGGCTTCCTAGTGTTCCTCAGCCATAAGTGCTCCCTACTCCCTCTAGTAGTCAGTCTACTAATGATGATAAGTTTGAGAAGATGTTTCAGCTGATGCAGTAGGAGTTAGCCAGCTATAGGTGGCAAATAGAGAGTTATCAGGCTAGGGTAGATACCCAGTTAAGACAATTTGCCACGCAGTTGAGCACTAGAGACCCCAGGAAATTGCCTTTTCAACTGGAGGTGAACCCTAAAGTCCAGTCTTGTTCCTCCACCAACACCATTTATCCCCCTCAAGCCCAAGCTAAGGCCATCACCACTCTTAGGAGCGGTAGGATAGTGGATAACAGGGTAGGAGTTGACTTTGCAGTACTTGCACCTAGTGGTCCTTCTGAGTCTAGAAAGCCATATAGTAGCCTTATTAAGAGAGATTATAGGGAGGGTCCTATTGAAAGAATTGAGCCTATTAGAGATCATGGAGAAAGTAGTACTCCCTGCCTTCATCAGGAGGGAAAAGAGCCTATTGATGATTCCCATGTGTCTAAAGGTGTTACACCTAGAGTTCCCTTCCCATCCACTTCAAAGAGGCCCACACCTAGTGAGGATTCTAGGTTTTTCAAGGTCCGAGAGCATCTTAAGGACCTTAAGGTAAATCTTCCTTTAATAGATGTGATCCTTTCTATTCCCTCCTATTCTAAGTTCTTCTAGGACCTTTGTACAAGGAAGTATAGATCATCGAACATTTCTAAGAATGTGAGGCTTACGGAGAAAATGAGTAGTATTTGTACTTCGGGCCTCCCGCCTAAGATACGTGACTTCTGAGCCTTCACTATTCCTTGTAGGATCCGTGAGACTCAGATTGATCATGCCTTGTTAGATTTAGGGTCTAGTGTGAATCTTATTCCCTACTCCATCTATTAATAGCTAGGTCTAAGTGAGTTGTCTCCTACACATGTTACTCTTCAGTTAGTTGATAGAACTAAGCATAGACTTACGGGTGTAATAAAGGACGTTATGGTCTAGGTAGGTGAGTTCGTGTACCCTGTTGACTTCATAGTGTTAGATATGGATTTGAGACATGACTTTAGACATTCTACACCCATTATACTAGGTTGCCCCTTCCTTGTCACCGTAGATGCCATTATTCATTGTAGGTCAGGTTACTAGAAATGAAGTTTGGGAATTTGAGATCCACTATGAACGTTGTCGAGGCAATGAATAAGGCTAGTATAGGAGTAGAAGAGGATGGAGAAGAATGCTTTAGGGTTGATGTGATTTATTCTTTTGTCAAGGACTTTGTGGAGAGCACCATGACCGATGGAGAAGAATTGAGAAATTTGAAGAGATGTTGTCTAGCTTTGATTTAGAGACCTTAGAGCGAAAATATGTATCTTCCACCTCCATAGTTGAAGATTCCATGATTGATAAGTCACTTGAGGTTAATCCTTCTTATCATGATTCTAATGATGCCTCTATTGATGATCCCGAAGTTGAATCACCCTTGGTTGAGCCTAGCCTATTGTTACAGCTCAAACCCCTTCCCGATCATTTAAAATATGCTTTCATAGGCCCTAGTGAGACCCTTCTGGTTATCATAGCTTTCGATCTTTTTAGAGAGTGTGAGGAGCGTCTCTTGGAGGTTCTTAGGAAACATAAGAAGGCTATAGGGTGGAAAATTAATGATTTGAGAGGTGTAGACCCTTCAGTTTGTATGCATCGTATTCATCTTGAGGATGGACCATTCCTTCTAAGGAGTTGCAAAGGAGGCTTAACCCATACATGAGTGAAGTAGTTAAGAAAGAAATCATTAAGCTTTTAGATGCAGGCATAATTTATCTGATCTCCAATAGTGAGTGGGTGGGTTAGCCTGGTCCAGGTTGTCCCAAAGAAATCCAGGATCACGATTGTAAAAAATGAGAGAGAAGAGCTTATCTCTATGCATACTCCTATAGGTTGGAGAGTTTGTATTGACTATAGAAAGCTCAACTCCAAAACTAAGAAGCATCATTTCCCATTACCTTTTCTATATCAGATTTTAGATAGAGTAGCTGGGCATAACTACTATTGCTTTCTAGATGGCTATTTTGGGTATAATCAGATCCCTGTGTTTCCCGAGGACCAGAAGAAGGCCACCTTTACTTGTCCTTATGGCACTTTTGCTTATAAGAGAATGCCCTTCGGTCTTTGTAATGCCTCAGCAACTTTCTAGAGGTGTATGATGGCCATTTTTAGTGACATGATAGAGAAGTATTTAGAGATTTTCATGGATGACTTCTCAGTCTCTGGTGATAGCTTTGATGAGTGCTTGAGTCATCTCTCTTTAATCTTAGACCGATGTGTGGAGAAGAATCTAGTGTTGAGTTGGGAGAAATCCTGCTTCATGGTGCAATGAGGGATAATGTTGGGTCATGTTGTCTCATTTAATGGCATTAAGGATTTTAGGCATATAATGCGTCTCTTGTTTAAGCTCCTGGTGCAAGATGTTTCCTTTGAGTTTGATCATGAGTGCGTTAGAGCTTTTAATAGGCTTAAATCCTTATTGTTTATGTCACCAATTATTCAGCCACCTGATTACAGTCTCCTATTCGAGGTTATGTGTGACGCATCCGATTATGCAATAGGAGCTATTTTAGGTCAACGGCGAGATAAGTTGCCCCATATAGTGTATTATGCTAGCAAGACTATTGATGAAGCTCGAAAGAACTATACCATCACAGAAAAAGAGCTTCTAGGTGTTGTCTTCTCCCTTGACAAGTTTAGGTCATATATCCTAAGGTTCAAAGTGATTGTCTACACCGATCATGCGGCATTGAGATATTTGTTACCTAAGAAAGAATCTAAGCCCTACTTGATTAGGTAGTTGCTCCTTCTTCAAGAATTTGATGTTGAGATCCGGGATAAAAAAGGTAGAGAAAATTTAGTTGCAGATCACCTTTCCCGTCTTGCTAGTGAATCTTCTAGTGATCCATCTCCTTTTCATGATTCATTCCTCGAAGAGCAATTGTTTGCTATCTTTTATCACATACCATGGTTTGCTCACATTGTCAATTATCTTACCACAGGGTGTTTTCCCTCACATTGGGAAAAGAGGGAGAGAGATAGGTTCCCAGCACAAGTTAGATATTTCTTTTTGAAAGATCCTTATCTTTTCAAGGTGTGTGCGGATCAAGTGATTCACCGGTATGTGCCCGAGAATGAGTTTGAGAGCGTGTTGAGTATGTGTCACGATAAAGGTGTGGAGGTCATTTTAGTGGAAAGAAGACTGCCATGAAGGTATTGCAATGTGGATTATTTTGGCCCACTCTCTTTAGGGATGCCCCAGAATATTCCAAAAAGTGTTTTAGATGTCAACAATTCGGGTCCATCTCTAGGAGAAACATGATTCCTTTATCCCCTATTGTTCCTTGTGAATTATTTGATGTTTGGGGTATAAATTTCATGAGTCTATTTCTACCTTCCTTTGGGTATCAATACATTTTAGTGGCCTTTAATTATGTGTCCAAATAGGTTGAGGCTATTTCCACATGCACTAATGACCATAGGGTAGTAGTGAAATTCATTAAGGAGAACATTTTCTCTATAGTTGGAGTCCCTATGGTCTAATTAGTGATAAGGGGATTACATTTTTGCCATAGAACTTTGAAGGCCTTGTTGAGGAGATATTCAATTACCCATAAGGTTGCTACACCTTATCACCCACAAACTAGTGGACAAACATAGGTGTCCAATAGGGAAATTAAGTGCATTTTAGAGAAAACGATTAGGCTCGATAGGAGAGATTGGTTTATTGGGTTAAAAGATGCTTTATGGGCCTATCATACTGCCTTTAGGCCTCCCATTAGTATGTCTTCATATTGATTGGTTTGTGGGAAATCTTGTCACTTACCGGTAGAATTTGAGCATAGGGCTTATTAGGCAATCAAGGCCTTAAACTTTGATTTGGAAAGAATGGGTGAGAAAAGAAAGCTTGACTTAGTGGAGTTGGAGGAGCTTAGGTTTGAGGCATATGAGAACGCCAAGCTTTATAAGGATAGGATGACGAGAATTCATGATAAACATATTCTTAAGAAATCATTCTCTTTCGCCAATAAAGTTTGGTTATTTAACTCACGTTTGAAGCTCTTTCTAGGTAAGCTCAAGTTAAGATAGGATGGTCCATATGACGTGTTGGTTTCCTACTCTTTTGGAGTGGTCAAGATCAAGGACTTGAAGGATAGCTGAGAGATCACAGTGAACAGGCAGCGCCTGAAGCATGCATATGATGCGAGCAAATCTCGTGTAGCGGTTTTAATGCTTCAGGATCTCATATATGGAGGTTGAAGATGAGTTGTGATCCCCTGGCTGACGGCGTGGTGGTTAGCGCTACTAAGAGGCAACCTAGGTTCAATTTTGCAATTTTGCACTTATTTCATTTTCCTTTCTTTTGTTTTCTTTCTTTTTCTTTGACTCGCACCAAAGTGTTGAATCCCAATCCTTTATCCCATAAGATACACTATTGCTTATTATTGCACATGCCAATGCAAGCTTGCATGGGCAATGCCACTAACCTTATTTTCTTGGTAAGTGTTCGTGAATTATGAGTCACAGAGTTAGTAGTATGATGATTTATCATTGGCAAAGAGACCTTTGAAGATAATGCAAGGTTGTATCTATCCTTTCTCCACATGTTCCCCATGTTTCTACCCCATCCCTACCTCCCTTACCTATTTCGTGATGCCAATTTGCTTATATATGCACTTTGCTTTATTTGCTTGAGGACAAGCAAAGTTTAGGTTTGGGGGTATGGGAGTTTGGTTCTATCATTTCATGTTTTATGTTTGCTTAAGGTAGAATGCATTATTTGGTTGAAAATAGTTAAAAAAAATTCAAATTTTAATGCATATAGAATTGTTTATTCCTTTGTTGATCATTGTGTTGGCTATTGTGATTGACTCTATTGATTGGTGAATATGAGTATCATTGTGGGGAAGTGAATGGAGTGGATTGAAAACTATGTCTTGGAGGGGATGCCCTTAGAAGTTGTAGGGAGTGAGTGTCTTTAAGAATGACCCTTGTAGCCACCCCATAGCTTGGTAGGAAAGAGTGTTGATGTGAGTTCCCCCTTCTTTATTGGTTCTTTTTGATGTGTCTAAGCCTTTCTTTTTCTTTACTTTTTGTGTGAATACAATGCAAAGTATGAAAAATCCAAAAAAAAATGAAAAAGGCAAAAAGGTGCAAAAAAATGAAAAAGATTGAAAAAGTAAAAAATGGAAAAGAAAAAAAAAGCCAAAGGCACCAAAAAGTTTTATGAATAAGTGCATAAGTGACACAATGTCAACTTAGCACATGTTATCATCTTTGTAGATATGTGAATAAGGCTTTTTATAAGCCATTGTGTTTGTATATTCTCTCTCTTCTTGTCTTTGAGGCTTTGTGCATGTTGGGGAGGCCATCTTAGTTGAGGGGGCACGAAATATCAACATCCCGAGTGTGTGAGTTAGAATCCTAGGCTTGTGGTGGATTGGCTACTTGGGAAATTCCTACGAGAAACGAGGCCCTTTATGAGTAGAGGAAGGATCTAAAGAGACTTGGAGATCTCTCCACAATAGGAATGCCCCCTTCATGCTTCCTAGACTAGCCATGATAGTGAATCAAACCCTGAGGTAACCCTTTGTATCAACCTAGAAATAAACTTAAGAATGGGCTTGCTTGGGGACAAGCAAGGAGAAGATTTGGGGGTGTTGATGTGTTGTGTTTTTGTGTGCGTTTGCATTGTTAATTGCCTATGTTGTAGAGGTATCGTAAGCTTTAAAAGATGCATTAGTATTATACATATACTAGAGTTAGGCTTAAGCGAAAGCAAATGTACATAGTTGAGTTTCTAAGTCAAATGCTATACTAAATGCTTAATTTTGTGCCTTAGTGAGTTATAGGGCTGAAACAGAGCTTGAACGAGAATGAACGTTGAGGATAGAAGCGGTACGGGTCATGTGATAAAGGTCGAGAGCAAGAAAGAGAAGATAAAAGATCAACTGAAGAAGCCGACCGACCTAGAAAAGTTGCCAGTCGACCGGCTAGGTCGACCAGCTAATCCAGAGAGCAACACTTTGAAAGTCAGTCGAGCTAAGAAGAAAGCCGGTAGGTCGACCGCCCATGCGCATCAGATGCTATAAAAGCTCGATTTTTCATCTTTTAAAAGGGGAGAAGACTTTAGACCTATCACACACACACACAAAAAAAACCCTAGTTCCACCACCTTTAACACACACACAATCACACATTTTTCACCCAGATTCAAGCTTATTTGAAGGATTCAAACACTTGACTTGAAAGCTACTTAAAGATTTTGTACAAGTATTGCTAGGATGGAAGGGTAGTTTTAATCTCTCATTCATCCTCTTTTATATTATGTTTAAGTAGTTTAGTTTAGGGTGATAATACTTGTGTAATGGGTTGATTCTATGCTTTTATATTATGGGATTTAATGGCTTAATATATATACATATGCTATGTTCTTCTTGTTTCGATGGCTATTGTTCAATACAAGTCTAGGTGTTTGATAATATGCCTATGAGAGTTGCATACATATAAATTGAAGTCCATTTGCTTCTAAACACCTCTAATCCATTCTATAATCATCTCTATATGTTTATGTGTGGATCTTGTGAAGTGGGTAATGATTATATTCATGTCTATATGTATGTTTGCACGCCTAATAGAAAATATGACTTCAATACTACATACATGTTGTCTCACAAGTGTTTTTAATCGTGCAATCCAAGCATGATGATGTTTGGTAGTCGAATAGGCCCCTTTATTTGCGAACACCTTGGCTTAGAACATGTATGATTGCGCTAATAGGTCAAATCCCACTTTAATGACCCTAAAATGACGAAGCTTAAATTAAGACTAGTCTAGATCGAGTCTCCTTTGGCTTTAAATCCAACCAATAGGTTTCTAGGTAGATTTAGTCGACTCTAGTGACATTAAGTCTTGGCTTTAAATCCAGCCAATGATTTAGGTAATAGGGTAGGTTCATTCTAGGTCACCTAGGAAACTAGTTAGTTACTCTTAAGGCCCTAAGTCAAAGGGACCATGCCATAGCTCTAGGAGGCACCGCCTAGGGACGGACCTGCACCAAGTCCTAGGGAGAAATTAAGACACTAAGTAAGTAACCTAGTTAAAGAGCAGTTGGTAATTAAGCCATTCCATGTACTCCCATAGTATTTGAGTCTAGGATCACCCATTAGCAAGTAGATGTCACCCTAATTCCTTCCATTTGTTAGTTCCCTTCAGATAGTTTGTTTCTATCCTTTCCATTCCCATAGTTTAGTTCTATTTTCTTTAGCTAGAGCTCCCGATCATCCAAAAACACAAAAAATATTTAGTTTAGGTTTCCTTTTAGGTATTCTCTAGAGCACACACACATAGAATCCATCCCATAACATAGCCTTCCTGTGGTTCGACATCCATTCTCGTACACACTCACTGTATCGATCCGTGGACTTGCGGGTCTTTACAGCTTGCACTCGATAGACGGCTATCAATAGGTAAATGATGATGTAAACACACACAAAAACACAACACATCAATTACAATTTATTGTATCCTACGTACTCTTGAGCTTGGTTAGATTGTGACAATCATATTGTAGCAAGAGAGAGTGTGTTGAAATCCTTGGTGAAAGGTCACTAAAGTTCTTTGAAAAAGGCTTCAAAGAGGTGTATTGTTGGTTCTTGCTTCACTAACTCTTGAAGAAACAATTTGCACTAGTAAAGGTGTTTGAAGTCCTCAGGGAAGAATCCTTAGGAGATAGATGTAAGCAAGGTCGAACAGCCTACAAATTGGTTGTCTTCCTTCTCATTTTCTCTACGTTTAGCTTACTTGTCTCTATTGCTTGCTAAGTGTTTGTATAATTGCCAAAGTGACTACACTTTCTTTCAATTGGGAATTCTATTGTGAAAATTGGATATAATCTTAATTCACCTCCCTCTTAAGATTATTTGTGCCTTGCATATATATATGTAGTCAGTGCTGGGTACCTTAAGTTGCTCGTCCCATTGCCATACCTACCAAAATTCTCCAATTTTTTGTAGAAAATAACCCCAAAATAGTTTTTAAAAAAAAGCTAAAAAGAAAATAAAGAAAAAGAAAAAGAAAAGTGAAAGAGAAAACATTTTTTCTATTTTTTCTCTCTTGGCCAAACTGGAACTTAAAGTTCCCTTATTTGTTTTTTTTTCCCCCTTCGTTTTAGCCTTTTGCAACTTGTTACTACTTGCTGCTTTTTTTTTCTCTAGTCTTATGTGTGTATTGTTGATAAGAAAAATAGGGGCCTTAAGTTAAGGGGTCAATTTAGGTGTAAGTGTGTGCTTGTGTAAATGTGTATGTGATGTTGTGCAATTTAAAAATGTGCATGTGTGTGAATGTGTTCGTTATAGTTCTCACATGTGTATTATGTATATACACCAGTGCTGTGCAGTCCCCCTTCGTGCCCAATGTCTCATATTTTATACAACTTTGTAGTATTTATAACGATTAGCGAGATACATTTATCTGTAAGTTTCTAATATGAAATAAAAAAAATTACTATATGTATATAGTAATTAATTTTGCACGAGGTATGTTTTCGTGTAAATTTTTAGATTTATAAAAAATGGAATTAGTCTTTTTTTAATAAAACAATCAAAAGGCCCCTCTATATGTTCTTATTCATATTTTCCTTCATTAATTGGTACAAGTTTTGATAATTTATATTAGTTGTGTTTTATAGATAATTGATTGACGAAAATGTTCCTAAAACTGATTTAGAAATAACTATGATACGATGATATGAAAATTGCAATGCATATATATTAAATAAGAAAGAAAATTTAAGAACTTAATACATCAAGAAATCAAATTTGCATAAGAATCAAAAAACAATGCATTAAATTCCTTTTTTATTTAAAAGGCTATGAGATTAAAAGAAAATAGGTATAACAATAGATTACAGTTGGTTAAATGAGATCAAAAGAAAATCTATCTTCTAATGTTCGAATACAATGCATTAAATTCCTTGGCATCTTTTTGTTATGATGAAGCAAGACGGTCGACAAAGTTTTCGACTAAGTTAAGAATTTCATCCCTTGCACATTTAATCAGGCCACTATCATTATCAACAAAGCTAATAGCTACAGCTCCATCATAAGGGTTGAAGCTAAACCTCTCTATAACTAAAAGGTTGTGGCTAAAAAGTGCTAGGTGGTGTAGTAGGTGAGAATGCATCAACCAGCATAGTAGTCTACTCCCAGTTCAACTCAAACCAGAATAGTCTATATTGGGAGGAATTTATTAACTATTGCTAATAATTAATTGGTACGTTGCTCCATATATGGACTGTTATGGTTTGAGCTAAATTGGAACCAAACTCCTATGCTTGATTGATTCATTCTTGTCTTCTGCGCTGCCTAGCACTTTAGCCACAGCCTTTTGCTTGTTGTAAGGTCTAGTTTTGACCTTTATGATAGAACTGGTGCTATTGCTTTGTTGGTAATAGTAGTGCCCCGATAATATGTGCAAAACATGGTCTTTTTAGACTTATTCTTGCAATCGCTTGCTCTCAGTTATAAATCTATAGAAAACAAAGTTAGGTAATACAACTTATTTTATCAAATAGACTAGACAATTCTAGCAATGAAAACTATAAAAGATGGCTGAAGATGAATCTTAAAGTTTTGTTTATTTTTGTACGTCATAATTGAAGTAGACATATCAATAAAAGATAGGATACGTGATGAGTTTTTATGAAACCTATGTATGTCGAATGCTTAATAAAATTTTATTTTTTATTCATCATAAGATTTTTGAAGAAAGGACTTGAGATGGATATTTTACAATGGTGATAATTTACCTTCATTGTATTAGAGTTGGGATGCAACATTGTCAAGCATAGCATTATGAACAACTACAAGTACATAAGAAAAAAGCGTAAAAGCAAAGACCTAACTTGCTCTTTTTGTTGACGACTGACTCGAGGACAAGAAGAGTATGCAAAAATTCTTTGCCATTGAGAAAAATATGAAACAAAGTATTGATAAATTTAAACCTTCTGAGTAGAAACGGACCTTTTCTTTCTTTTATTTTTTTCTCTTTTTTTTGGTGGCTTCCTTTATTCCTATATTGGCTTCTTCTTCTTTAGTTTAGATATATACAAAGATTTAGATAGACACAGGTTACAAAAATAGCACCCTCCTATGGAAATCATGAAGTAGGAGAGGTTAAACCATGAGATGGCAAATATTAAAGGACACATGGCACTGGAAACATGCTATGTAGTGTATTGTATGAAGCTAGAGAAGGCAAATGTTAAGGGAATGGCAAGAAAGCATGAAAAGGGTGAGAAAACGTGAAAAGTGGCTATGCATGCTAGTTCAAAAAAGACAAAAGACTATCTAAAAGTGCTACAACATTGTTTGCAATTGTTATTGTTAAGACCAAGATTGCTACATATCATTCTTTAAAAAATTTAAAAGCAAATCTAATATGATGGTAGAAATTACAATGAAAACAAATTTGCACACATAGGCACAACATGATATAAACATAGCATCAAAAAGATGAGGTGATATACCTTCAAAAGCTAGTAGATGAAAGTAGTTGGTCTCTTTGCTTTGCAAAGGCTTCACCAAACAGCCTTCCAATTGATCTTCTTCACTATGATTACTTCCAATAGCTTGGACGTATAATGCTATATATTGGGCAAGTACTTAGTAAAGCAAAGAATGAAGATCTATGGAGTAGTGTGTGTTCTAAGTATGCTATGTGAAAATTCTTGCACACTATTCTAAAATAGTAAAGAGACTCAATTGGGTCTTGCCATAATCTCACTATTTATAGAGTATGACAATCCTAATTGGTTAAGGTTCTAGGAATAAAGTTATTGACAACTATACCCCTCCTTTACCCCCTCTAGAAATGGAATGAATAAGGTCATCCAAGATATTCCTTTCTCTCCCTTACTCTATTACAACTAATTCCATATGGGATCTACTTGTCCTATTGAGATGCCCATAAATTTAATAAAAAATATCTTGGATAAAATCTTTTTCCCTTTACATCAAATTTATATCTCAATAAAGCATTCACATAATTAGATGATCTCATTTAATTACATCCAATTGGAGACATTATTAGTGAAGGGACCAAAAGACACAATTACCCTTGGCTCCCAAAATGCCTTAGCCACCACTTTGGCGACATCAAAGTCATTTTGACCCCAGTCTATTTCTACCAATAGGCCAAAACTGTACTCCAAGGATAATTATTGGCTAAGTGGGAACATGTCACACCAAATAACTACTATCTTTGACCAATCAAGCGAAATGACTAAAATATCTCTCTATGTATACCTACAGTCAAGGCTGATCTTTTCAAGTACCATCATCTCCAAGGCTATATCTGGAACCTTGAAATCTCTAGTCCAAAAAGTGATCACAAACTGGTTATAGATCTCTTGATTTAGGGAGAAACCACAAGCCAAATGGCCAATATACCCTTGAAGGGTAATATCACTTGATTTAGATTTATTATGACCAATGGGATAAATCCAAGGGGGCCTATAAACTCTACTATTACATATGTATGTCCAAATTGATTAGACTACAACACTTAATGTATGAGACAAAAAATCTTATCATACAAGGCCTCTCCATATGGTACATCAAAGTGCTATACCCCAACTTCGTCAGTTCATCCACATATGCTCAAGTTTAAGAGTATTGATCACACAGAAGCAATGAGTATCTTGTATTCTATATATAATGGCATGGTTCTAGAAGACATACCCGCGGTGGTCTTATCCAATGCGTGACACACGCACTAGAAGCAAAGTCCAGAAAGACCCTCTAATGACTTAAGTAGATCACCCCTATTGGGAGATCCCCTACTATAGCCTTATCCCGGTAGAGCGCCCAACACTACCATCGGGCCATGGACACCTTTTATGATATATCCAAAACTATACTTGGACTTACTGTGCATCCAGCCTCACTGTGCACCCAAGTCATTGGCTATATTATTAGACCTTTACACAATGTATCACATGTATACACCAGAGATAATATATGTAAAGATGATATTAAATATAAATAATGATCAAATGTCTAGTTCGATATCCATGTACAAGTGGTCTTTACGGTACAATCCCAATAGATATCATTCTAAGACTTCTGTTTCACTACATTTTCTTTGTTAATGTAGAGCAAAAAGACGGTGCTTCCCTGCATTAATACGTATTATATTTCTTAGGACTATCACTCTCAATTTGAGAAGCAAATTATATTCTATCTTTTATGGCTAGCCACCTCTTGTTTGCTATTTTGGTGCTATGCAACATGCATTTGTGCCCTCTGGTAGACAAGCAAGAAGACTTACGGCCTGCTTGGATTGGCTTTCTTTAAGGAAAAAGCACTTAAAGTTACATTATTCATTATTTTCCATTAACTATTTGATTTGACTTCCAAAAGAGCTAAAACTCTGAAAAAAAGCTTAAATAGAGCTTTTTTTAAAAGCCAGAAATTTTAGCTTCTCAAAAAAAGTTATTTTTCAAAAGCTATTAAAAAAAGCATTTTAAAAGAAAAGCCAATCCAAATAGGCCCTTATAGACACGAAAATGAATTGTGTGAGAAAAGAAAAGAGGTAATGTGGATGCCTAAGGAATTTGTTATGCCTCGTAGAGGATATGCGAGTAATGTTACAGTAGCTCTTGCAAATCTTGGTGGTAAGGTTGCCTTTATGGGAAAAATTGGGGATGATGATTTTGGTTAGTCCTTAATAAACTATTTAAATCTCAAGAAAGTTCAAAAGCAATCAGTTCATATAGATAATAAAAGAGTTATGTTTGTATCACAGATGAAATTAGGCAAAAGAGATGGCTCAAGGAGGAGTAATGTGAAGCCATGTGCAGAGGATTGTTTGTCAAAGTCTAAGATCAATATTGACATATTGAAAGAGGTAAAAGGGTTCTTGGACTATGTAAAACTCAAACCTCAATTTTATCTAAAAGAAAAAAACTGACAAGTTAAAATTTGTTTTCTTACTTATGTGGATCTTTGCATTACCGGGTTACACTTCTATTTATAGTTTTTCTTTGTTTTCTTACGACCACATTGATTGAGATAAAAGATCTATTTTTACAGGGCAAGCATATTTATCCTATTATGTGGTACATAATAACTATTGGGTAGTTTCTATTGAAACTTAATGAGTATGGCATATCTACTGAGAAAGTTAATCTGTGAAGTCCCATATACAAACATATTTGTTGGGGTGCTTTCTCTGAAGCTTCTTATGGGTGTCATTTGTGCGTGTTTGCATGTAGTTTTTGCATGCACATTTAAGGGTGTCTAGAGTATAATTGAGTGCACTTAGTATAAAGTTTATGCATATTTGTTAATATTTGTCCATAATGTATTTAGATGCATAAATACTACACTAAGTGCTATATTCCATGTTTTAGGAGTGTTTTAGAAGGGCTCAAGCTTGCACAAGGAAGAAATGAGCTAACGGATAAAGACCGGAAGAAAAGGAATGAAGAAGGGAGCATTTTGACCGAGGCGGTCAACCCGGAACTGGCCGCCCCAGAGAACATAAAAATTAAGCCAGTCAAGTTGCCCTCCAGAGCGGTCGACCGGCCAAGTCAAAAAGCCCCCATTAGTAAGCCAGTCGACTTTATCAAGGAGCTAGGTCGACCGGCTGTGCGCTGAAGCTGTTTATAAATTGCTCGTTTTAGCTAATTTTTAGGGGAGGAACTTTTATTTCTTAAATCCTAATAAACCCTAACCCTTTACCCACTTCACCAAACACCCTAAACCACCATCTAAACCCCATGCCAAGCTAGGATTGAAGCATTAAACAAAGATTTGAAGGATTTGTACGGATTTGGAAGCAAGAATTTGGGGAAGTTCTTCTTGTTCTTTCTCTATTTCTTGTAAATATGTTGCTAGATTAGGCTAGATTGAGGGTTGATTGTTGTTGTATACTAGATTAGGGCTTTGAATAATGGATTTGTGTAGATCTTTGGCTCTTAATACATGTTTGTTTACATAAATTTATGGCATAATTCAATATGTCTATGTAATGGAAATCAAACATGTCTATGTGCTTGTTAAAATGCCTAAGTGAATATGCATGTGTTATTTGTGCTTCAAATGCTCTTATCTACTTATATGGGTGATGTGATTATGCTTAATATCATGGCTTTGCTTAGTAAAGTAGGCTTTAGCTTTAAATCCAGCTAATAGGTTACATGCTATGCTTAGTCGAGTTTAGGTGCTAGTCCTTAGCTTTAAATCCAGCCAAGCGGATAAGTTAACCTAGACTAGAGTATCCCTCACCCACGTTAGTGTTGGTTAATTGAGCCTTAATATCATGTAGTGTTTAGGTGCTAATCCTTGGCTTTAAATACAGCCAAGAGGATAAGTTCTAATCCCGGAATAGGTAGGCTAGGAAGGACTGGCCCTTAGCTTTAAATCCAGCTAACGGGTTAAACCACTATTATTGGTTAAGAAAGCCCCAATCAACTCAACGGCAATAGAAGTCTCGAGCCTTAGATAGACCTCATCTATTATCATAGCCCAAGTCTTGTTGCAATGCAATCACCCTAGATCCCCTTCTTCTTTGTTAGTTCTTCCTTCCTTAGTTTGGCTCCTTTAAGTTCCTCCATAGATTAGTTTTTATTTTCCCTTTTCCGAGCTCCCTTCCATCCTAAAGTAAGCACATACACGCACGTAGCTAGTTTGAGGCACTCGAGCACATAGAGACTAAACTAAGGTAGCCTCCTTGTGGAGACGATACCCACACTCGAATCCGCTATACCATGAACGATTCGTACGCTTGCGGGTGTAAAACTCAATACAAATAGCACACATCAAGTTTTTGGCGCCGTTGCCGAAGAGGCACGGTATTGGTTCTTTGTGTGCTTTTGTGTTTGCGATTGGTTGCTTGCGTGTACCCTATCTTTACTTACTTGCCATTATTTCGAAAATTAAAAAAATCTCGAAAAAAAATCCAAAAAAAAATTTTATTGATTGTGAAGAGGTTTTACTTGTGATTCATTGAATATGACTGATCCTAATGCTTCTTGGTGGTCACTTGTATCCTCTTCCCCACCACCCAAACGTGTCCTTTATGCATGTCGCTTGTGTGGAAGTTTCATGCATCCTACCATTTTCTGTCCCCACGAGAATTCCCCATCTAGGGCTAGTGCTACCAATGACCCCTATAGTCATGCAACATCTCATGCATCTTCATTTAGTAATCATGACTATAGGGATGCATATTCTTGTTATTGCAATCATTGTGGAAGCCGTGGTCATTTTTCTAGTGCTTATCCCACCTTCACCCTCAATCCCGATTGCATGGAATGCCCTATGCCCCTAGCAATCATACGCCCATGCATGCATCTACATCTAGTTATCATGATTCTAGGGAGTAACATTATGCATTTTCACAATGGGGTCAAGATGACTCTTTATTCCATTCACCTTCTAGTTTCGATTGTCCATCTCCAACACCTTCTTTTTCTACCCATTCCTCTCCCGAGTTTTTTTATGGTTATGTGCAAAATGATTTTCAACATGACTACCCTTTTCACTCGGTTGAGCCTCTTCTTTTAGGTTTTCTTCTCAAGAGGAAACACTTGACTATCTCTTATCCCTCATCCAATCTAACCAAGAACAACTTGAGAGTTTGAAGCGAGACACCAAATCTTTTGGTGTGTCCTTGGAGAGAGTGGTTGAGAGTGTGCAACTCATAAGTGAGAATGTTAAGATAGCTTTAGAACGAGTTGAATAGATAGGAGAAAGACCTAGAGATGAGAGAAATGGTGGTGAAAAAGATGATGTTTTGGAGAGAAGATTAGAAAAAAAGGTTGATGGAGAGATCACATCTTGTAGTGAGGATGAGGATAAGCTTAATGATAATTTGGTTCTTATGACTCGTATGAATATGTTTTAGAGGAAATAATACCCTATTCTCTTGCACTTTCGTTGCCACCCAATGAGTCATGTGAACCTAACCTTCCCTCTCTTCCTACATTACCCACACACATGGAGGCTGAGTCTTATGTCGATAGTACTCAATTGCATTCCGAGTCAGCATTTTGGGAGTTTAGCGCGTATTCTCCCCTTGAGCATTCATGCATACATGATGAGGAATCCGTTGAGTCCCCTTTGTCCCCTTCATTTGTGCCTACCCCTGGTGAAGAGCATGATGGTGAGATGACACCCACTAGTGATGAATGTATTGTTGAATTTAAAGAGACTTTAGGTAGTGAAGGTTTAAAGTCATCCATTGGGGAAAACAAGACATCAATTTCAGAGGTTTTAGATGATAAGTCTCTTGAAGTTAAGAATCACGATGTTAAAGAGAATAACAACTCTAAGAAGACACATAAAAAAGAAATTGGTGTGCTTAGAAGAATGATCTATGGGTCTTTTTGGATGTTTAATGAATCATTGATGGAAATAGAACCCATTAAGATCAAATCCACCCCTAGTGAGGAGTTAGAATGTCCTAGGCTTGAAAATTCTATATTTTGTGGAGAAGAAGAGTGTAGTACGTCCAATTCCCCTATCCTTGCTCCTCCTTCTCCCAATGTCATTCTTACTCCCCTTGCCCATTCCATTGAGCCTCCTTCTTTGGAGTTCATGTTTGTGCCTTCTTGCATAGAACACTTTAATCTAGGGTTAGAAAGCACATTTCTTATGTTGCACGCATTTGACTTATCTTTAACCCATGAGGATGGTGTATTTTTAGCCCTTGATTTTGAGAAGAAGGCCATGGGGTGGCTAATTAAAGAGCAACCGGGACATGATTTTTCACGTTTGAGCATGCTTCATTCCACACTTGCACCTACATGCTCATTTGATAATTTGGGGTGAGATCTTGAAAAGGGGTGCACCTTGCATTCATTGCCCCAACCTTTAGTGCATGACCCTTTTCCTTTCTTTGTTTTGATGATTATCCGGCAATTTGTGCCACGCAACTTTAAACATGTTTTACTCTAACATTGGCGCCCGGTTGGAGGCGTTAAATCCAGCGCTACTAGGAGGCGCCCTAGGCTTGTTCATTTTTTTCTTGTTTTTCTTGTATTTATTTGCCTTTGCCTTTGTATGTAGTAGATTAGTTTTATTTATACTTATTCTTGCTTTGTACATAATAGATTAGATTGCTATTGTTTATCTTACGTTTTGATAGTTTAGGCTTTCTTTTGTTTGTTTTCATACTTAGTAGGTTAGATTTTTACTCCCGTACTTGTTCTTGCTCCTTTCCTTTATTTGTGAATCAATCCTTTACCCCTTGTTTACATCCTTGTTTATCATTTCAAATGTCAATGTGAGATTGCATAGCATATCTTTTAATCTCTTCTTTGTTTTTTTTTTAGCATTAGTGCTTTCTACAAAAGATAGAGGCTAGTAGATCATTGGATTGTCTTTGGCGTTTGTGGACAACATGGAAACAAGGTTGTATCTATCCATCTTTTACTTGTCCTCATCTATCCCTCTCCGTATTCCCCATATGTGTTTCATGTTGATTGCTTGTCGTGTGGCTTTGTGATTTTTGCTTGAGGACAAGCAAAGTTTAGGTTTGGGGGTGTGGTTGTTCATTTATTGTTTATATCATATTTGGGATAGATTTGCTTGCCATATCTTATTTTTGCTTAAAATGTGTTCAAATTTTTCATTTTTTTTGCATATTTTGAGTTGGTTTATCTCCACGTTGGTTGGAGAGTTGGCTTTTGTTATTGACTTAATTGATTGGAGAAGATGAGGGTGTATTGTGGGGACTAAATGGAGTGTGGGGTATGACCTAGACTTCGAAGAGAATCCTTTTAAAAACTGTAGGGAGTGAGTATTTCTAAGAATGCACCTGGTAGTTTCCCCACAACTTGGTTGGAAAAAGTGTTTTTAAAGGGTTGTTGATATAAGTGCTCATTCCTTGATTGGTTCTTTTAGTTTGCCTTAGAGGGTGTTTGGTTTGGCTTTTTTTTTTTTTGTCAAACCTGCTTCAAGCCTAATTTAAGTTAATGGAAGTGTTTGTTTTAATTAAAAATGTACTTTTTTTAAGTGGCTTTAAGTAAAAAATAAAAAGCTCCCTAACCCCAGCTTTTGCTTTTTATGGCTTAAAGCATGTTGAAAAAAAGCAAGTTTGACCAAATCATTTACTTTCTTATCCTTACCTTTTTATTTTTATTACTAAAATATCTTTACTCTTTTATCTTATACCTACCTTTTTAAATTCTATTTTAATGTCCTTAATAGTTATTTTAACTATATAACTTACTTTTCAACCCCCTTTAATCAAATATGTAAATACTTATTTTTATAACTACAACTTTTATTCAAACACGTAACTACTTAAAGTTGACAATAAAAAAAAGTCACTTAAAGCCAGAAGTGCTTTAAGTAACTTTTTTATAAGCCAATCCAAACACCCTCTTAGCCTCTTCTTTTTGCTTTCTTTTTGTTCTATTTATGTATTGAAAAAACAAAGCAAAAAAGGAAAAAATAAATAAATAAATAAAAGAAAAAAAAGCCAAAAAGAAAAAAATAAATAAATAAATAAAAGAAAAAAAAAAGCCAAAAGGCAACAAAAAGATTGAAAAGTGAAGTATGTTGAACAAGTGTCAAGTGACATAATGTCAATTTGACACAAGTATCTCTTTTGTTTATTTTTATGTATTGTGGATAAGGCTCTTACGTCAATGTGAGCCATTGTGATATATCTTCTCTTCCTTGTATCTTTGGGACTAAATGCATATTGGGAGGCCATGTTAGTTGATAGGGCACGAAGTACCAACATCCTGAGTACGTGAGTTGGAATCCTAAGTTTGTGGTTCTAGCGACTTGGTGACATTCCCAAGAGGTGTGAGACCCCGTGTGATTGAAGGGAGGATCCAAAAAAGACTAGGGAACCCTTACATGAAAGGAATGACCCCTTGTAACCCTTGGATGCAAAAAGATAGCAAGTCAATGCAATTGGCAACTCTTTGAAAAGCATGAGGATAAACTTCATTTAGGCTTGCTTGAGGACAAGCAAAGGGAAGGTTTGGGGATGTTGATGTATGTCATTTGTGCGTGTTTGCATCTAGTTTTTGCATGCACATTTAAGGGTGTCTAGATTATAATTGAGTGCACTTAGTATAATGTTTATGCATATTTGTTAATATTTGTCCATAATGTATTTAGATGCATAAATACTACACTAAGTGTTATATTCCATGTTTTAGGAGAGTTTTAAAAGGGTTCGAGCTTACACGAGGAAGAAATGAGCTAATGGATGAAGACCAAAAGAAAAGAAATGAAGAAGGGAGCATTCTAACCCACACGGTCAACCCGGAAGAATTGACTGGTCGATCGGCCACCCCAGAGAACATAAAAATTAAGCCGATCGAGTTGCCCTCCAGTAGGTCAACCGGCCAAGTCAGAAAGCCCCCATTAGTAAGCCGATCGAGTTTATCAAGGAGCCGGTCAACCGGCTAGGTGGACCAGCTGTGCGCTGAAGCTGTTTATAAATTGCTCGTTTCAGCTTATTTTTAGGGGAGGAACTTTTATTTCTTAAATCCTAATAAACCCTAACCCTTTACCCACTTCACCAAACACCCTAAACCACCATTTAAACCCCATGCCAAGCTAGGATTGAAGCATTAAACAAAGATTTGAAGGATTTGTACGGATTTGGAAGCAAGAATTTGGGGAAGTTCTTCTTGTTCTTTCTCTATTTCTTGTAAATATGTTGCTAGATTAGGCTAGATTTAGGGTTGATTGTTGTTGTATATTAGATTAGGGCTTTGAATAATGGATTTGTGTAGATCTTTGGCTCTTAATACATGTTTGTTTACATAAATTTATGGCATAATTCAATATGTCTATGTAATGGAAATCAAACATGTCTATGTGCTTGTTAAAATGCCTAAGTGAATATGCATGTGTTATTTGTGCTTCAAATGCTCTTATCTACTTATATGGGTGATGTGATTATGCTTAATATCATGGCTTTGCTTAGTAAAGTAGGCTTTAGCTTTAAATCCAGCTAATAGGTTACATGCTATGCTTAGTCGAGTTTAGGTGCCAGTCCTTAGCTTTAAATCCAGCCAAGCGGATAAGTTAACCTAGACTAGAGTATCCCTCACCCACGTTAGTGTTGGTTAATTGAGCCTTAATATCACGTAGTGTTTAGGTGCTAATCCTTGGCTTTAAATACAGCCAAGAGGATAAGTTCTAATCCCGAAATAGGTAGGCTAGGAGGGACTGGCCCTTAGCTTTAAATCCAGCTAACGGGTTAAACCACTATTATTGGTTAAGAGAGCCCCAATCAACACAACGGCAATAGAAGTCTCGAGCCTTAGAAAGACCTCATCCATTATCATAGCCTAAGTCTTGTTGCAATGCAATCACCCTAGATCCCCTTCTTCTTTGTTAGTTCTTCCTTCCTTAGTTTGGCTCCTTTAAGTTCCTCCATAGATTAGTTTTTATTTTCCCTTTTTCGAGCTCCCTTCCATCCTAAAGTAAGCACACACACGCACATAGCTAGTTTGAGGCACTCGAGCACATAGAGACCAAACTAAGGTAGCCTCCCTGTGGAGACAATACCCGCACTCGAATCCGCTATACCACGAACGATCCGTAAGCTTGCGGGTGTAAAACTCGATACGAATAGCACACATCACTCGCAATGGAGGATGCACACATCAGTCCTTACACTTCCAACATATCTACTTCAAGAGATGGCATTCTTGCAGGTAAATCCTTGCTCTCTTGTTCTTTTTACTTCTAGTACCTTAGATAATGCAATTTGTCTTATAAGGGACGTAACATTTTATATAAGATAAACTACTAGTCTCTTTAGTGCATGGCACAAATAGCGCTTCTTTTTCTATGAGTAGTTAAAGAATTCTACCTACTTCAAACAAGCAAGATTAAAGTGTTACAAGATTAAAGTCGTTGAACTTCTATCATAAATCAATAGTTGCAATTGGCCATATTTTGTTCTCTTTGGCAACATTTGGCAGAGTACTTTGAAAAGTAGCATAATCAACAAGATGATGTGCTCCCCTTTGTTTTTTCTGTTTAGCATGTTATTTTATATGCCTAATTCTCATTTCATGGCACCTTGTTTAAAATGTTAGTGTAAGATTCAAGTCAAATGACTGGTCGAGTTGTTTATATCTGGCAATTGAGTACATACACATGTAGTTGAATTCTCTATGCCAACTCATTTTGGTGTGCAAATACATGATATCACCAAGTGGTTTGAGAATAGAATTTTGCCTTTCCACAGTTTATAAACT
The DNA here is from genome assembly GCA_028554755.1 of Cordia subcordata. Lineage (NCBI taxonomy): Eukaryota > Viridiplantae > Streptophyta > Magnoliopsida > Boraginales > Cordiaceae > Cordia > Cordia subcordata. The sequence continues at coordinate 15,725,807 of JAPTOF010000008.1, forward strand.
ATAAAATACAATGGAGCCCATTGAAAAGATTATCATTTTATATCCAAGTTAAGATAGATTTTGTCATAACCTCTATGCTACAATGGAAATATTCAAACTAAAGATCTAGTAGACTATGATGAATGTCTTTCAGGACTTGACCAAAATCTACTACTAATATGCAGCTGAAGGTTTATATTAAACTACTAAGCGTGTAATAAGAAGCAAGCTGAACTAAATTTAGAATGACATTTATACAAGCTCCTAATATTTATGTACACACACATAGATTGCCACTGAGTATACATCCATAAAAAACTATTACACAAAGGCCATAATCAAAAGATACGGGGCAACACCTTGTATGCAACTTGAGGAGGCTTGTTTTTTTTTTTAACCTGTAAGGGTACGGATCTTGTCAAGTATAGCAGATTCGAGTGCAAGTATCGTCTCATAGGGAGGCTTCTTAGTTCAATCTCTATGTGCTCGAGTGCCTAAAACTAGGCATATTTTTTTATATTTTTTATTAAAAGGGCCTTGGAAATAAAACCAAAATCTAAACCTTAGCTAATGGAGGAACTATAGGTGCCAAGCTAAGGAAGAAGGCTCTACAAGCTAAAATAAGACCTAGAGTGATTGCGTTGCAACTAGACTTAGGCTATAATAATGGATTAGGTTTACCTAGGGCTCAAGACTTCTATTATCGTTGTGATAACTAGGGGTCTCTTAACCAATACTAGTAGTTCAACCCGTTAGTTGGGTTTAAAGCTAAGGGAAAATCCCTCCTAGCCTATGCATTTTTTCCTCTTGGCTAAGTTTAAAGCCAAGGACTAGCACATAAACACTATATGACATTAAAGCTTGATAAACTAACACTAACGTAGGAAAGGGATACTCTAGTCTAGGTTAACTTATCCTTTAATTGGGTTTAAAGCCAAGGAAAAGTACCTAAACTTGACTAAGCAAAGCATGTAACCTATCAGCTAGGTTTAAAGCTAAAGCCTACTATACTACGCAAAGCCATGAATTAAGCACAATCCAACATGACCCATATAAGTAGATAAAAGCGTTTGAAGCATAAATAACACACGTATGTTCACTTAGGTGTTTTAACAAACACATAGACATGTTTGATTTTTAATACATAGATATATTGAATCATGCCATTAATCAATGTAAACAAGCATGTATTCAGAGCCAATGATATACACAAATCCTTTATTTAGAGCCCTAATCTAATATACAATGTCAATCAACCCTAGATCTAGCCTATTTTAGCACATATTTACAACATCTAGAGAAATAAAAAAAAGAACTCCCCTAAATCTTGCTTCAATCCTTGGCTCGGTAAGGTGTTTAGAAGGTTTGTGGAGGTGTTAATTCAAGTGGGAAAAAGGATAGGGTTAATGGGGTTGAGATTATTAGGTTTCTCCCCTAGAAATGGCGTAAAACAAGCTATTTATAGTTGTTTCAACACAAAACTGGTTAACCTAGCTAGGGGCCTGGCTTAGGGAAAAAGGGGCTGGCCTATTAAGTGAACATTTAACTTAGCCAGTCCACCATGGGGAGACCGGCCTTGGCAAGGGGCAACCGGCCAAGGCAGCTAAAATGCTCATAACTTGCTTGTTTTGGTTTCGATTTGCGCACAATTTTTTTATTAACTCGTACCACCTTCGGGGACCTCCGACGCCATTTTCCTTCATGTTTTCATGCCCATAAATATCTCTAAACTTAGTTCATGGTCTCCACATCTTTAACCAAGCTCAATTTCTTCTCCTAAAACACATATCCTCACTTATGCTCAGTTGCGTCATTCTTTGTCTAAGAGGTTCCAAATGGACTTTTCTTCTGTTGAATATATTGGTTTAATATGTTGATTTACTTATGTTAATTATATTTTGAAGATGTCGTAATTGTGCTTTGTTATCTAATTGCTACTACTTTTTAGTGTATTGAATATCTTGTACAGTAACATTCTTGAGCAAAGAAAGGAGATGGAGCATGGTTCATGAAGATTGGAGTACCTTGAAGCTATCTTGTAGTTGTATCTCTTTTCTTTTTTCTTAGTCTTATGTTAAGTTGATCTTAGTACATAAACAAAATGATATGAGCTTAACATCCTAGTGCATTGCATGAATTCTTCATGCATTTTGCTCATAATTCTTGTTCTTTTTATACTTGATCATATTTTCTCCTTAATACATGTTTATATATCCTTTCTATCTTCTTATACTTATCATTATATGATGTGTACATGCTTTCCCTTACATTCAAATATCATTTTCTACAGAAAATATAGACTTGAAGTACATATCTTTGCATTTTGGAGTTGCACGTACTGTAGTATGCACTACTTGATACTTTGGATAATATATATGCTTATATGTATGTATAAATTTGCATGGCTTTGTAATAAAAGTGCATTACTTTGAGTATCAAACTTAAATTATACATATACCTGTGTTTTCGTATAAGTCAATTACCCATTGGATAATAGCATTGCAAAAACACAAAAGCTTCTTTCTTATGCAAAAAAACCTGAAAAATCTTATTTTTGATCTTGCATTTAATGTTTGAAGGATTGGGTTCGGCTTTCATTTATTGTTGACTTGATCTTATAGGAATAGTAGTTGCATTGAGCTTCCAAAATTTGCAGAAAAACATGGGTTACTATTGATGGGATATAAATTTACTTTTTTGGTAAAAAGTTATCTACATTTTCAGGCTCTTTCTGCAACTACCAGAAGACCTAGGTGGTCGACCGGTAGTGTGCTCTGGTAGAAATAGAGAGCACATTAGCTCTATCAAAACACCTAGGTAATGGACCGGCAAAGAATTCTGGTATGAACTTTTAGCTATTAGAACTACCGGCATATCTAGGCTGTACACCAGTAATGTGCTCTGGTAACTCCTTTTAAGCTCTTTAAAATTTGACCATTGAGAGACTTACTTTTTAGACTTATAAATATATCTTTCTCCTCCCAACTCAGATATAACTGATCAAAACATATACTCTAGCATTCAATATACGCTCTTTTCTACAATCTTACTTCATTTATTACTATCTTCATTGATGGCATATTATTGACATTCATTAATCAAGTTCTTCAGTTCATAAATTGATTTTCTACTTAGAGCAACAAAGGAAGGTTTAAATACCTTTGTACAATTGCTCACAAGAAGTTCTTATATTCTAAACTCTCTACTATTACATTGGGTGTGAATTTCTTTACTCCTAGGTAGCATAGTTATGAGGAACTTCTCTCCAGAGTAAAAGAGTGAAATCCTCAAGTGTAAGGTTTATACTTGGGGTCTTTGTGGTGAAGCAAAGGTTGTGATCATTGTTCTATCCTTCTACAACATACTAACTACGAAGCAGATTCACTAGTGAAGTTTTGAAACCTTAAAGGAAGACCTTAGTTAGTGGACTAGGCCCTTGGGAGTTGAACCACTCTAAATAACTGCGTTTTATCTTTTTAACCCTATACTCTTTATATTTCAAGTATTTACTTTGAATGTTGTATGTGTTTTTGTTTGAAATACTTGTTAAGAGTTTTTAAGTGGTTATTTGTGCCAATAATTCAATTCACTCCCTCTTGGATTCATTCTTTAAGTAACACGTGGCATCAAATCCTAGTGTTTTACACATTAATTGCATAATTTGTGTAATTGTTTACATTTTTGTGTGTTTTTTACTTAACCGTCTAGAGCTAAAGATCAGGGCATATAGAATTCAAGAAGGTCTTTTCACTACTAGAGTCTCATACTTTGATGGAACCAATTATACATTTTTGAAAGTTAGAATGAGAATACTTTTGCAAGCCAATGATAATGTTGCATGGAAAACCATAGTTAAAGAACCTAGTATCCCCTCTAAAGAAGTAAATGGTGTAAAGGTCCCTATACCAAAAGAAGAATAGGATAAGGATGATATAAAATTAGTTGAAGCAAATGCTAATGCCATTCACTACCTTTACCTTGCATTAGATCCCTCTGAATTCAACAAAATTATAGGATATACCCCGGCTAAAGAGATATGGGATCAATTTGAGATCACACATGAAGGCATTAATCAAGTTAAAGAAACTAGGATTAGCATGCTTGTGCATAAATATGAAATGTTCTCTATGCTTCTAGATGAAAATATTAAGCAAATGTTTTCAAGATTTATTGAAATTGTTAACTCCTTGAAGTCTCTTGGCAAGAACTATGAGAATGCTGAACTTGCAATGAAGCTTTTGAGAAGCCTACCAATGGCTTGGCTACTAAAGACTATGGCCATCAAGGAGTCCAAGGACCTCAACATCTTAAAATTGAGTGAACTTGTTAGATCACTCATGGCTTATGAATTAGAGCTCAAAGATCTAGAGAAACAACCAAAGGCCAACAAAACTATTGCTCTCAAGGCCACACCATAACAAGAATCAACAAGTGAAACTGAGAGTGAAGATAATGATGAAATGGCCATGTTCTCCAAATTCAAGAGATTCATAAGGAAGCATAAGTTTGATCGGAAGAAAGGACAAATGAGAGAGGTAAGTAAAGATGAGACTAGTAAAGAATTAATTTGTTTTAAATAGAAGAAATTGGGACATGTCAGAGCCAAGTGTCCATTGAGGAAAAAGGATGAAAAGAAATTCAAAAATAAAGCTTTTAAGGCCACTTGGAGTGACTCAGAGTCAAGTGATGAATAAAAAGACTCCATTGAAGGAGAAGTTGCTAACCTATTTCTCATGGCAAAAGAGGAAGCTAAAGTAAGTCCAAACTACATCTCTTGTGATGAAAATAGTTCTTATGAAGAATTAGAAGAAATGTACAATGAGATGCCTATAGAGTTCAAGAAAATGGTTAACAAAAACAAGGAGTTTAAGAAAAAATTTTTGTCTCTTGAAAGTAAATTACATGATATTTGCATGGAAAATGAGAGTTTGAAAAAGAATTTAGAAAAGAAGAAAACTATTGTTGATTTACAAAAAGAAAATGAAGATTTGAAAGCAAAGGTCAATTATTTAGAAAATATGGTTTCAAAATTTATAAATGGAATCAAAAATTTAAATGTATTACTTGGAAAACAACGTTGTGTCTTTGATAAAGCTGGGATTAGTTATGATCTGTCTTCTAAACAAAAGTCTTACATAAAATTCTTTGAAAAGAAACCAAGCACTTCCAAGATTGACTTTTCAAATGATAAGAAAGTTTTTCAAAAGAAGCATGATCATTACAAAAAGTATTTTGTAAAAACATTTTCTTTAAGTTCTCCTAAATTAACATGCAACTATTGTTGTAAAAATGGACATGCTTCACATAAATACTTTATTCAAAGATATGGTGAGAAAAAATACAACTTAATGTAGGTTCCTAAGGGAACTAGAACTAATGTTCAAGGGCCCAACAAGCCTTAGGTACAAAGTCATGTTTGATTTAAATTGTGTAGGCTTACCTTACATCCTTCGGAGATAGTGGAAAATGGTTCTTGAATAGTGGATGCTCAAGGCACATAACAGGTGACAAATCAAAGTTCTTGTCACTCAAGGAAAAGAATGTAGGATTTGTTACATTAAGGGATAACTCCAAAGGAAGAATCATCAGCATTGGAGATCTTGTCAGAAGTCTAAATTATGTATTGAGAATGTTTTACTTGTACATGGTTTGAAACATAACTTGCTTAATATTAGTCAACTATGTGATAAAGGTTTATTTATTAATTTTAAAGCTTTTTCATGTGAAATAGTTGATAAATGTGGTAATGTTGTGCTTGTTGGCATGAGGCATGGTAATGTGTATACTTTTGACTTTGATGATTTGCATGATCAAAATGTTAAATGCTTAAGTGCTATGAGTGAGAATACATGGCTTTGGCATAGGAGGCTAGGTCATGCTAATGTGGATTCCATAAATAAACTTGCTAGTCTTGATCTTGTTAGAGGTTTGCCTAAAGTCAACTATGTTGGTAACAATGTGTACCATGCACGTAAACTTGGTAAATAAACTAAGGAATCATTCAAAATCAAGAATGTGATTTCAATCTCTAGACCATTAGAACTTTTTCATATGGATTTGTTTGGACCCAATAGGGTTGCTAGCTTGGGAGATAAGTTGTATGCTTATGTGATTGTTGATGATTTCTCTAGATTTACATGGGTAATTTTTCTTGCAGATAAAAATGACACACCAAATGAGTTTATAAAGTTTTGCAAACATGTTCAAAATGAAAAGGGTTATTTGATTTCTACCGTAAGAAGTGATAAAGGTACCAAATTTACAAACCAAACTTTAAAATCTTTTTATGATAAAAATGGTGTCTCTCACAATTTTTCAGCACCAAGAACAGCACAACAAAATGTAGTTGTTGAAAGGAAAATTCTCTCTTTATAAGAAATGGCAAGAACTATACTTTGTGAAAACAACTTGCCTAACTATTTTTGGGCCGAGGTCATCAACACCGCATGTTATATGATCAATCATTGTCTCATTTGAAAAGATCTTGACGAAACCCCTTATGAACTTTGGAAAGGGAGATAACCAAATATTTCATATTGTCGCGTCTTTCGAGTGCAAGCTCTAAAAGACCCGCAAGAGTACGGATCGTGCAATATAGTGTGTACAAGTGCGGGTGTCGAACCACAGGGAGGCGTGAATAATGTGGGAGAATTCTATGCTCGGCATTCTAGAAAGTGCCAAAAAGAAAGATCTAAACTAGACATATTTTTGGGGTTTTGGATTATCGGGAGCTCTAGGTAAAGGAAATAAAACTAAACTATGAATATGAAAAATAGGAACACAAGTTGGTCAAGAGGGAACTAACAATTGAGAAGGGGTTAGGGTGACTTCGACTTATGAATGGGTAATTCTATACTCAAATGCTATGGGATTAAGGGATGATGGCTAACTATCATGAGTGCTATTAACTAGGTCACTAGTTAGTGTCCTAATTTCCCCCTAAGACTCGGTGTGGGTCCGTCCCTAGGCGGCACCTCCTAGAGCTACGGCGTGGTCCTTATGACCTAGGGCCTTAAGAGTGACTAACTAACTTCCTAGGTGACTTAGAATGAACCTACCCTAGTACCTAAATCATTGACTGGATTTAAAGCCAAGACCTAGTGTTTCTAAGGTCGGCTAAACCTATCCGGAAACCTATTGGCTGGATTTAAAGCCTAAGAAGACTCGGTCTAGACTAATTCTAAATTACGCTTCATCATTCTAAGGTCACTACAACAGGATTTGACTTGCTAGTGCGTTCATACATGTTCAAGGCCAAGATACTCATGAATAATGGAACCTATTCAACTACCAAACATCGTCATGTTCAGTTCGTACCATTAGAAGCAATTAACAACCAACATGTATGCTTTATTGAAGTTATGCTCATTACTAGGCATGCAAATATACATATAGACATGAATAAAAGCATTACCCACTTCATAGCATCCACTTGTAAACACATAGACATGATTATAACATGGATTAGATGTGTTTAGTAACAAACAAACTTCAATTTATACACATGTTTCTCATCTAGGCATTTTATCAAACACTTAGACATGAATGAGAAAATACCCATTTGAACAAGAAAATTGGAAACATGTATACATATTCAGCCATCATATCCCATGTCATAAGAGTATATAGTTAACCCATTACATAAGTTAAATCACCCTACACAAGTCTACTCAATCATAATAGGAAATAGAATGAAAGAGAGATAATAAAGCTTCCCTTTCATCCTAGCTAATCTTGTACAAAGCTTTTGAGCAAGCTTGATTCCAAATGTTTGAACCCTCCAAATCAAGCTTGGTTCTTAGTGAGAAAATGTGTGAAAAGTGTGTGTAAGGTGGGTGGAATCTAGGGTTAAGTGTGTGAGAATTTTAGGTGTGAAGTGTGTGTTATTCTTCCTAAAAGTCCTCCTCATTTCTGCAGAATCGGGTCCTATTTATATGTTCTCAGCACATTGCCGGTCGACCGTCTAAGTCGACCGGCCTTTAGACCTAGCTCGACCGGCTTTTTGATGATGCTTTCTGGACTGGCCGGTCGACCTAGCCGGCTCTGGAGGGGTGGTCGTTCGGCTATTTTTGGCACCTCTCTGGAGTGGCTGTTTGACCTCGCCGGTCGACCTGCTCTTTTTCCTTGGTCGTCCGGCTGACTTTCTTCCTCCATTCTTTGTCTTTCCGGCCTCTAATCTGCTCTCTTAGACCCGTGCATTTCCCATCTTCATCACCTTTCATCGTCCAATCTCGATCTTAACCCAAAGTTTACCTAAATCATTGAAAACAAGTAATTAGTGTAGCAATTTGTCTCTTAAACTCGAGATGTACATTTGTTTACGCTTAAGCCCATTCTTATCAAAAGTACTACACTAATGCATCTTTTTGAGCACTTAATACTTCTTAAATTTAGGTGAATTACAATGCAAACACACACACAAACACAACACATCAACACCTCCAAACCTTCTCCTTGCTTGTCCTCAAGCAAGCCCAATCTTAAATTTATTTCTAAAGCTGATACAATTGATTGCCTAAAAGATTGACTCGCTATCAAGATTAGTCTAAGAAGCATGAAGGGGGCATTTCTATTGTGAAGAGATCCCTAAGCCTCTTTGGATCTTCCCTCTACTCATAAGGGGTCTCGTTCCTCATGGGAATTTCCCAAGTAGCCAATCCACCACAAGCCTAGGATTCTAACTCACGCACTCGGGATGTTGATATTTCGTGCTCCCTCAACTAACATGGCCTCCCTAACATGCACCAAGCCTCAAAGACAAGAAGAGAAAATATACAAACACAATGGTTTATAATAAGCCTTATTCATGTATATACACAAATGATAACTTGTGCTAAGTTGACATTGTGTCACTTATGCACTTATTCGTTAACTTTTTGGTGCCTTTGGCTTTTCCTCTTTTTCACTTCATTCATTTTTTTTATATATATTTTTGCACCTTTTTGCCTTTTTCATTTTTTGTTTAACTTCAAATGCTTTGCATTATATTCACAAAAAGAAAGAAAAAGAAAGGCTTCGGCATATCAACAAGAACCAATCAAGGAAGGGGCACTCACATCAACAACCCTTTTCCAACACTCTTTCCTACCAAGTTATGGGGTGGCTACAACGGTTATTCTTTCAAGGTTCTCACTCCCCACAACTTTGAAGGGCATCCCCTCCAAGACTTAGTTTTCAAACCACTCTATTCATTTCCCCACAATGCCTCTTATCTTCATAAATCAATATAGTCAATCACAAAATCCAACGCAATGATTAACAAAGAAATAAATGACTCTATATGCATCAAAATGGAAAAATTTTCACCATTTTTAAACGCAGAATGCAATCTACCCTAAGCAAGATATATAACAAGAAAACCAAACTCCCACACCCCCAAACCTAAACTTTGCTTGTCCTCAAGCAAAAAGATCAAAACACAAAAATAAGCAAATCGTCATTACAAAACAAGTAAGGGTGGTGGGGATAGGGTGTAAACATGGGGAACAAGTGGATAAAGGATAGATACAACCTTGCATTTTCTTCAAAGCTTTCCATGCCAATGATAAATCACCATACTACTAATCCTGTGACTCACAATTCATAAACACTCACAAAGAAAACAAGATTAGTAGCATTGCCTATGCATACTTGCATTGGCATGTGCAATAATGAGCAATGATGTATCTTATGGGACAAAGGATTGGGATTCAACACTTTGGTTTGGGTGCAAGAAAGACAAAAGAAAGAAAATAAAAAGAAAAGAAAGTGAAACAAATGCAAAATTGCAAAATTGAACCTAGGTTGCCTCCAAGTAGCGCTAACCACCATGCCGTCAGCCAGGCAAACACCAACTTATCTTCAACTTCCATAGATGGGATCCTGAAGCATTACAACCTCCGCACGAGCCATGCTCGGATCATATGCGTGCTTCAAGCGTGGCCCATTCACTGTCAACTCTCAGCCATCCTTCAAGTCTTTAATCTTGACTGCTCCGGAAGGATAGGCAACCATCACCTCATATGGACCATCCCATCTTGTCTTAAGCTTACCTGGAAAGAGTTTCAATCGTGAGTTAAACAACCAAACTTTATCAAAAGGAGAGAATGTTTTCTTAATAATGTGTTTATCATGAATTCTCTTCATCCTATCCTTATAAAGTTTAGCGTTCTCATACACCTCGAATCTAACCTCTTCCAATTCCGCTAGGTCTAGCTTTCTTTTCTCACCCGCTCTTGCCAAGTCAAAATTTAGGGCTTTGATTGCCCAATAAGCTCTATGCTCTAATTCTACCGGCAAGTGACAAGCTTTACCATAAACCAATCTATATGGAGACATACCAATGGGAGTCTTAAAGGAGGTACGGTAGGCCCACAAAGCATCATTTAGCCTAATAGACCAATCTCGTCTATCGGGCCTAACCGTTTTCTCAAAAATGTGCTTGATTTCCCTATTGGACACCTCTACTTGTCCACTAGTTTGCGGGTGATACGGTGTGGCAACCTTATGGGTAACCGAATATCTCCTCAACAAGGCCTCTAAAGTCCTATGGTGAAAATGTAAACCCTCATCACTAATTAAGACCCTAGGGACTCCAAATCTAGAGAAAATGTTTTCCTTAATAAACTTAACCACTACCCTATAGTCATTAGTGCGTGTGGGAATTGCTTCAACCTATTTAGACACATAATCAACAGCCACTAAAATGTATTGGTACCCAAAGGAAGGTGGAAATGGACCCATGAACTCTATACCCCAAACATCAAACAACTCACAAGGAAGAATGGGGGATAAAGGCATCATGTTTCTCCTAGAGATGGACCCGAATTGCTGACATCTAAAACACTTCTTGCAATATTCTTGGGCATCCTTAAAGAGAGAAGGCCAAAACAGTCCACTTTGCAAGACCTTCGCGGCGGTCTTCTTCCCACTAAAATGACCCCCACACCCCTCATTATGACACATGCTCAAAACGCTCTCAAACTCATCCTCAAGCACACACCGACGGATCATTTGATCCACACATCCTTTGAAAAGATAGGGATCCTCCCAAAAGAAATGTCTAACTTGCGCTAGGAACCTATCTCTCTCTCCCTTCTCCCAATGGGAAGGAAAACGCCCTGTGGCAAGATAATTGACAATATGAGCAAACCAAGGTGCGTGATAAGAGATGGCAAATAATTGCTCATCGGGGAATGAATCATGAAAAGGAGATGGATCACTAGAAGACTCATTAACAAGACGGGAAAGATGATCCGCAACTAAATTTTCTCTACCCTTCTTATCCCAGATTTCTATGTCAAACTCTTGAAGGAGAAGCAACCACTTAATCAAGCGGGGCTTAGACTTTTTCTTAGATAACAAATACTTCAATGCCGCATGATCAGTGTAGACAATCACTTTGGACCCTATGATGTATGACCTAAACTTGTCAAGGGAGAAAACTATTGCTAGAAGCTCTTTTTCCGTAGTGATATAATTCTTTTGTGCTTCATCAAGAGTCTTGCTAGCATAGTACACAACATGGGGCAACTTATCCTTCCTTTGATCTAAAACAGCTCCTATCGCATAATCGGATGCATCACACATAACCTCAAATGGGAGACTATAGTTAGGTGGCTGGATAATTGGGGATGTAGACAATAAGGATTTAAGCCTATTGAAAGTTCTAACACATTCATCATCAAAGTCAAAAAGGACATCTTGTGCTAGGAGCCTAGACATGGGGCGTGCAATGTGACTAAAATCCTTAATGAATCTACAGTAAAATCCTGCATGCCCTATAAAAGATCTAACATCCTTGATACACTTAGGGACAGGCAACTTTTCAATTAATTCTACCTTACCTGGGTCAACTTGAATTCCACTAGATGAAACTATATGACCCAACACTATCCCTCGTTGCACCATGAAGTGGGATTTCTCCCAACTCAACACTAGATTCTTCTTCACACATCGGTCTAAGACTAAAGAAAGATGACTCAAGCACTCATCAAAGCTATCTCCAAAGACTGAAAAATCATCCACGAAAATCTCTAAATGCCTCTCAATCATGTCACTAAAAATGGCCAACATACATCTCTGAAAAGTCGCGGGGGCATTACAAAGACCGAAGGGCATTCTCCTATAAGCAAAAGTGCCATAAGGACAAGTAAAGGTTCTTTTCTTAGTCCTCGGGAAACACGGGGATCTGATTATAACCTGAATAGCCATCTAGAAAATAATAGTAGCTATGCCCAGCTACTCTATCTAAGATCTGGTCTAGAAAAGGCAATGGAAATTGATCCTTTCTAGTTTTGGAGTTAAGCTTTCTATAGTCAATACAAACTCTCCATCCCGTGGGAGTACGTGTAGGGATAAGCTCTCCTATCTCATTCTCAACAATTGTGATCCCGGACTTCTTAGGGACAACTTGGACTGGGCTAACCCACTCACTATCAGAGATCGGATAAATAATGCCTGCATCTAAAGGCTTAATGATCTCTTTCTTAACTACTTCGCTCATGTGTGGGTTGAGCCTCCTTTGCATCTCCCTAGAAGGAATGGCTCCATCCTCAAGGTGAATACAATGCATGCAAACCGAAGGGTCCATACCTCTTAAATCATCAATTTTCCACCCTATAGCCTTCCTATGTTTCCTAAGGATCTCTAAGAGACGCTTCTCATGCTCACTAGAAAGATCAGAAGCTATGATGACTGGAAGGGTCTCACTAGAGCCTAGGAATGCATATTTCAAATGATCAGGAAGGGGTTTAAGCTCTAAAGAAGGGCTAGGCTCAACCAAGGGGGACTTAACCTCAACATCATCAATGGGGACATCACTAGAAATGAGACTAGAAGGATTAACCTCAAGTGACTTATTAGTCAAATGGCTCTCAACCAAGGAAGTAGAAGCTACACATCTCCGCTCTAAGGTCTCCAAATCAAAACTAGACATCAATTCCTCAAATTTCCTCAATTCTTCTCCATCGGTCATAGTCTTCTCGAAAATATCCTCAACACAAGAATCAATCACATCCACCCTAAAGCACTCTTCTCCATCCTCTCCTCCTATACTAGCCCTATTCACCGCCTCTGCAACCTTCATAGTAGATCTCAAATTCCTAAATTTCATCTCCAATACCCCCAACCTACAATGGATAATGGCATCTGCGGTGGCAAGGAAGGGGCGACCTAGAAGAATGGGTGTAAAATGTCTAGAGTCATGTTCTGAATCCATATCTAACACTATGGAGTCAACAGGGTACACAAACTCACCTACCTGAACCATAACGTCCTCTATCACACCCCTAGGTCTGCGCTCAGACCTATCAGCCAGCTAAAGAGTAACATGTGTAGGAGACAACTCACCTAGACCTAGCTGCTAATAGACAGAGTAGGGAATGAGATTTACACTAGATCCTAAATCTAATAAGGCGTGATCAATCTGGGTCTCACGGATCCTACAAGGAATAGTGAAGGCTCCGGGGTCACTCATCTTGGACAGAAGGCCTGAAGTACAAATACTACTCACCTTTTCCATAAGCCTCACCTTCTTAGGAATGTTCGATGACCTGCGTTTCCTTATACAAAGATCCTTAAAGAACTTAGAATAAGAGGGGATGGAAATGATCGCATCTATCAAAGGAAGATTGACCTTAAAGTCCTTAAGATGCTCTAAAACCTTGAAAAACCTAGAATCCTCACTAGGTGTAGGCCTCTCTAAGGCGGATGGAAAGGGAACTCTAGGCTCAACACCTTTAGACACATGGGACTCATTAATCAGTTTCTTTCCCTCCCAATATGGGCGGGAAATATTACTCTCTCCATGGTCTCCAATGGGCTCATCTCTCTCAACAGGACCCTCTCTATGATTTCTCTCAACAGGGCTACAATGTGGAGCTCTAGACTTGGAAAGACCGCTAGGTGTAGGCACTGCAAAGTCAACTCCTACCCTATTATCCACTACCCGACCGCTCCTAAGAGTGGTGACGGCCTTAGCCTGGGCTTGAGGGGGATAAGTGGTATCGGTGAAGGAACAGGACTGGACTCTAGGGTTCACCTCCGACTGAGAAAGCAATTTCCCGGGGTCTCTAGCGCTCAATTGACTAGAAATCTGTCCTAACTGTGTCTCAAACCTAGCCATCTGTTGCCTATAGCTAGCCATCTCTTGCCTATTGTCAGCTAACTCCTGCTGCTGACTAGCTAATGCCTGCTGCTGATTCTGAATAAACTGCATTAACTTCATCACATCATTACTAAGAGTCTGGCTACTAGAGGAAGCAGGTAAAGCCTGAGGTTGAGGAGCACTAGTGAGACGGGGCTGATTAAGATGATAGAAACCTGGGGGATATTGAGGACGGGGTCGCTACTGAGGTGGAACTTGAGGATGTGAACTAGACTCATGCTGTCCTTGTCTCCAAGAAAATTTTGGGTTGTCCCTCCAACCCGGATTGTATGTGTTCGAGTATGGATTATACTCACGAGAATGACCTTGTATGGCACACACTTGCTTTTTCATGAATTCAGGATATTGGGATGCTAAAGGGCAAGCTATGGTCTCATGAGATGACTCGGAGCACAATGCACAAACTTCAACAACTAAAGGGGCGGAGGAAGAACCTAAAGAACTAGTCCTATGACCTTGGGATGAAATGGACAAAGAAATGAATTGATCTAGTTTATTTGTCAAAGCCTCAACCTTAATGGGTAAGTCTAAAGAAACTCCAATCTCACTAACACTTCTCTTGTTGCCTCCCCGACTAGACCTTTCCATGGCAAAATTTTGAAAAGAATTTTCAGCCATCATTTCTATTTTCTCCCATGCCTAGGTCGATCTCAAAATATAGAAGCCACCACTGGATGCGGCATTGACCATCATCCTATTTTGTTCATTTAAGCCTCGAAAGAAGTATTGCATTAGGTCATGATTGCCTTACCTGTGGTGTGGACATTGTCTAAGAAGATCCTTGAGCCTCTCCCAAGCCTTATGAAAAGATTCTAGGTCATGTTGGGAGAAAGTCATAATGGCGGTCCTAAGGTCGGCCGTCTTGGCCATGGGATAAAATTTTTGGAAGAACTTAGATTGAAGCTCAGCCCATGTAGTAATGCAACCATTGGGTAAGGAATGCAACCAAGTCCTAGCCTTGTCCTTAAGAGAGAAAGGAAACAATCTTAGACGTATGACCTCTTGGGAGACATTAGGGACATGGAGAGTAGAACTCATCTCAACAAAATCAGTGATATGATTTAGAGGACTCTCATTGCTTCTCCCATAGAAGGAGGGAAGCATGGCCAACATATTAGGCTTAATCTCGAAGTTCGTCTCCCCCAAACCTGGAATTTGAATAGCCAAATTAGGCTCAAAGGCTTCGGGAAGAAAGAATTGCCTAAGAGTAGGTTCCTCATCTATGGGTGGATCCGGTCTACGGGGCTCTCGTCTAAAATGATCTTGGGCTTGATGCCCATGGTGATCATGAGGTGGAATGGGATTCATTGGGGGATTGGGAGGATTAGGAGGATGGTTAGGATCAGTTATCTCCTCAAGAAGATCTCCTAAATTCCTGAAATGTCTAGCAATTCTATCGGGTACAGGATTAAGAGGAACTAGAGGATTTCTAAGGGATCTTCTACCAAGCATGCACAAACTATCCTAACTCCGGCCACTTCAACCCCGAAAACTTCAATATTCCTAAAACTACAGCAAATAAACCACAATCCTAAAGAGTCTATTAAAAACAATGACAAAAGCTAAAATAGATAAACAAAAACTAAAGCAAGATAATATGAACAATAAACAAGATAAGCAAAAAAAATAAACAAACTATAAAGAAAAAGCAAGAAAAACAAATAAAGCAACTACCAAAACACACAAGCAACGAATGCAAATCACCGTGCCTCCCCGGCAACGGTGCCAAGAACTTGTTACGTCTTTCGAGTGAAAGCTCTAAAAGACCCGCAAGCTTACGGATTGTGCAATATAGTGTGTACAAGTGCGGGTGTTGAACCACAGGGAGGCGTGAATAATGTGGGAGAATTCTATGCTTGATGTTCTAGAAAGTGCCAAAAAGAAAGATCTAAACTAGACATATTTTTGGGGTTTTGGATTATCGGGAGTTCTAGGTAAAGGAAATAAAACTAAACTATGAATATGAAAAATGGGAACACAAGTTGGTCAAGAGGCAACTAACAATTGAGAAGGGGTTAGGGTGACTTCGACTTATGAATTGGTAATTCTATACTCAAATGCTATGGGATTAAGGGATGATGGCTAACTATCATAAGTGCTCTTAACTAGGTAGCTAGTTAGGATTAAGGGATGATGGCTAACTATCATGAGTGCTCTTAACTAGGTAGCTAGTTAGTGTCCTAATTTCTCCTAGGACTCGGTGCAGGTCCGTTCCTAGGCAGTGCCTCCTAGAGCTACGGCGTGGTCCTTGTGACCTAGGGCCTTAAGAGTGACTCCTAGGTGACTTAGAATGAACCTACCCTAGTCCCTAAATCATTGGCTAGATTTAAAGCCAAGACCTAGTGTTGCTAAGGTCGGCTAAACCTATCCGGAAACCTATTGGCTAGATTTAAAGCCAAAGGAGACTCGGTCTAGACTAACCCTAAATTACGCTTCGTCATTCTAAGGTCGCTACAGCAGGATTTGACTTGCTCATGCGTTCATACCTGTTCAAGGCCAAGATGCTCATGAATAACGGAACCTGTTCAACTACCAAACATCGTCATGTTTAGTTCGCACCATTAGAAGCAATTAACAACCAACATGTATGCTTTATTGAAGTTATGCTCATTACTAGGCATGCAAATATACATATAGACATGAATAAAATCATTACCCACTTCATAGCATCCACTTATAAACATATAGACATGATTATAACATGGATTAGATGTGTTTAGTAACAAAAAAAACTTCAATTTATACACATGTTACTCATCTAGGCATTTTATCAAACACTTAGACATGAATGAGAAAATACCCATTTGAACAAGAAAATTGGAAACATGTATACATATTCAGCCATCATATCCCATGTCATAAGAGTATATAGTTAACCCATTACATAAGTTAAATCACCCTACACAAGTCTACTCAATCATAATAGGAAATAGAATGAAAGAGAGACAATAAAGCTT
The DNA here is from genome assembly GCA_028554755.1 of Cordia subcordata. Lineage (NCBI taxonomy): Eukaryota > Viridiplantae > Streptophyta > Magnoliopsida > Boraginales > Cordiaceae > Cordia > Cordia subcordata. Next base: position 15,742,889 of record JAPTOF010000008.1, read on the forward strand.
CCCTTTCATCCTAACTAATCTTGTATAAAGCTTTTGAGCAAACTTGATTCCAAATGTTTGAACCCTCCAAATCAAGCTTGGTTCTTAGTGAGAAAATGTGTGAAAAGTGTGTGCAAGGTGGGTGGAATCTAGGGTTAAGTGTGTGAGAATTTTAGGTGCGAAGTGTGTGTTATTCTTCCCAAAAGTCCTCCTCATTTCTGCAGAATCGGGTCCTATTTATATGTTCTCAGCACATTGCTGGTCGACCGTCTAAGTCGACCGGCCTCTAGACCTAGCTCGATCGGCTTTTTAATGATGCTCTCTGGACTAGCCGGTCGACCGGCTCTAGAGGGGTGGTCGTTCGGCTATTTTTGGCACCTCTCTGGAGTGGCCGGTCCACCTAGCCGGTCGACCGGCTCTTTTTCCTTGGTCGTCCGACTGACTTTCTTCCTCCATTCTTTGTCTTTCCGGCCTCCAGTCTGCTCTCTTAGACCCGTGCATTTTCCATCTTCATCACCTTTCATCGTCCAATCTCGATCTTAGCCCAAAGTTTACCTAAATCATTGGAAACAAGCAATTAGTGTAGCAATTTGTCTCTTAAACTCGATATGTACATTTGTTTATGCTTAAGCACATTCTTATCAAAAGTACTACACTAATGCTGAGCACTTAATACTTCCTAAATTTAGGTAAATTACAATGCAAACACACACACAAACACAACACATCACATATTTCAAAGCTTTTGGTTGTGCATGTTACATTTTAAATCAAAAAGACAATCTTGGCAAATTTGATGCAAAATTTGATGATGGCATATTTCTTGGTTATTCTTCATCTAGCAAGGCATATAAGGTTTGTAATAAAAGAATCATGGTTGTTGAACAGACTATCAATGTGAAATTTGATGAAGAATGTTCTAAGGGCTCATTTGGATTGGCTTTTTTCAAAAGTGCTTTTTTTAATAGCTTTTGGAAAACAGCTTTTTTTTAGAAGCTGAAAATTCTGGCTTCTAGAAAAAGCTGTATTTGAGCTTTTTTTAGAGTTTTAGCTTTTTTGGAAATCAAATCAAATAGTTATTGCAAATTTAATATAACTTTTGCAGGAAAAAAAATACTTTTTCCTAAAAAAAAGCCAATCCAAACAGGCCTAATTCTAAATGTGATGATGTTGATATTGTTACTATTTAAAAGAATTTGAGCAATCTTGAAATAGATAAAGGAAATGAATCTAATGATGAATGTCATAAGGATAAACAAGATGAGCATGTTGATGTGCAATGTGATGATCAAAATGTGGTACATGATAAGCATGATAACTTGTCATAAACTTATAAACTTGTTGGTTATCATCCTCCTTCCCAAATCATTAGTGAACCCTCAAAAGGTGTTAAAACTAGATCTTCTTTGAGAAATGTATGTAATCATCTTGCTTTCTCGTCTCAAGTTGAACCTCAAAATGTGCACAATGCTTTACTTGATGATACTTGGATAAATCCCATGCAAAAGGAACTTAATCAATTTAAAAGGAACAATGTGTGAAAACTTGTTGAAAAGCCTAAAAATCAATCTATAATTGAAACTAAATGGGTTTTCAGAAGCAAGTTAGATGAATCTGGCATAGTAACTTGAAACAAAGCTAGTTTAGTTGCATAAGGTTATAAACAAGAAAAAGGTATTGATTATGATGAAATCTTTGCTCCTATTGCTAGACTTGAATTAATTAGAACGTTACTTGTCTTTGCATGTTTTATGAACTTCAAATTGTATCTATTGGCTAAATACTAGTTATTAATTTTTTTGATGAAAATTTGATATGCATTTATAATTATTTTACTAAAAAGTATCCTATGAAGATAAGTGCTAAGATGAGTAGATAGACACTTGGAAGATGGGAAAAGATGAGCAAATGAGCACTATTTGAAGAAGAAGAAGATGAGAGGGCATAAGAAGAAGAAGAGGCATTGTAAGGGGCACTGGACGTTCTTGCTCTTCCTGTGAAATGCCTAAGTACTGCAAATGTTTAGCTCAAATCTTTATTTTGATAACTCAAACAATGTAAATCTCATGCACATTAGATTTCATAAAAGAATAAATGATTTTGAATGCATACTTAGTGTAAATATGTGTTTTGAAGTGTTTATAAGTCATAAAAAGTATTTACAAAATGCCTTAAGATGATTTGGAGTTATGAAAAGTTGATAAAATTGCGCTTAAAAAAGTTTTCAGGCAAGTTTGGCTTTACTTTTGTCTTTGGAATGGCCCGGACCCCCCAGCCAGTCGACCGGTTGACCAGGGAGGGTCGCTCGGCCAAAACAAAGAAAGGGAAGAAAAAGCTGGACGCCCTGTCGACCAGCTAAGGCGTCCGGCTTAATCAGAAAAGGCCAAGGAGAGGCCGGACGACCCAGCCGGTCGACCGGCTAACCAATTAGGGCGACTGGGTTTTTCAGAGAAGGCCAAGGAGAGGCCGGATGACCCAGCCAGTTGACCGGATAAGTAAAATGCTGTAATAAATGCACTAGCCATTTATTACCGTTCTGGCCATTTTCTTCTCTTTTCTTCCACCTACCAAAGCTTTAACTCTCAAATCTCTTTAAATACATCTTCAAAACTCATTCAAATCATCAATTCAAGCTTGCAAAATCATATATCATCTTCCAATTGATCTTTGAGCTATTCGTGCAATACCTTTGAGCTTTCAAGAGCACCATTTATTGCTATATTCTCTTTTAAGAAGAAATTATAAATTATTCATCATTTCTTATTCTTCTTGATTGTATACACACTTTGTGAGCTAAGAAATCTTAAGAGAGACATCCATTAAAGCTTGTAAAAGTGTGGGGAAATCCTAAAGAGTGGGACTCTTGGGTTCTTTAAAGTTTGGCTTCAAAGAGTTGTAAAAATTGGTCTTTGCTTCACCAAGATTTGAAGAAGCACTTAGTGAATACTGTTGAAGTCCTAAAGGGAGCTTCCTTGGGTGGTGGATGTAGGCTTGGCCTAACCACCTTAAAATCGTTTGTCTTCCTTTTCTCTACACTTTATTTATTTCTATTTACTTATGTTGATTACATTATGTTTGATATATTGTTTGATTGAAATAGTTGAATTTCTGTGAATTTTTAAAAACAAAAATAGTATATATATCTTAATTCACCCTCCCCTCTTAAGATATTTGCACCCACAATATCAAATGGATATGAAAAGTGCTTTCTTAAATGGCTATATTGATGAAGAAGTGTATGTGGCTCAACCTCCAGGTTTTAACGACCGTATCTATCCGATCATGTTTTTAAGCTTGAAAAAGCATTGTATGGACTAACGAAAGCACCTAAGGCATGGTATGAGAGACTAAGTGGATTCTTGGTTGAAAATAGCTTTACAAGAGGTAAACTTGGCAACTTTATTTGTAAAGCATAATGGTAAAGATATACTAGTTGTACATATATATGTTGATGATATTATATTTGATGCCACTAATGAATCTCTTTGTGAGAGCTTTTCTAAGTGCATGCATAGTGAATTTGAAATAAGGATGATAGGAGAGTTCACATACTTCCTTGGACTTCAAATCAAGCAAACAAAGAAAGGAATTTTCATTAACCAAGCTAAGTACATGAAAGAACTACTCGAGAAGTTTGGATTTGATAGAGCAAAAGAGATTGAAGTTCTAATGAGAACCTCCACCAAGCTTGATAAAGATGAAAATGGTAAGCTGGTAGACGAAAAGAGGTATAGAGGTATGATCAGAAGCTTACTTTACTTAATAGCCTCTAGACTCGATATTATGTTTGTCGCTTGTGCGCTCATTTTCAATCTTGTCCTAAGGAGTCTCATTTACTTGCTATTAAAAGGATATTTAGATACCTTAAAGGAACACAGAACCAGGGCTTTGGTATCTTAAAGGAGCAAATTTTGAATTAGTAGGTTATTCCAACGCCTACCGGTTGTAGAACTGATAGAAAAAGCACTAGTGGAACTTGTCATTTTCTTGGTAATTGCTTAGTATCTTGGTCAAGTGAAAAACAAAATAGTGTAGTACTTTCAACGGCCGAAGTAGAGTATATTGTAGTAAGAAATTATGTTGCACAAGTTCTTTGGATGAAGCAAACGTTGCTTGAATTTGGTGTTACGTGTAAGCATGTTCCTATGATGTGTGATAATACAAGTACAATCAATCTCACAAAGAACCCTCTAAAACTAAACACAAAGAGATTAAACATCATTTTATTCATGATCATGTGCAAAAAGGTGATGTTATGCTTAATTTTGTTTATTCTGTCCATCAACTTGCTGACATTCTCAACAAACCATTGCATGAAAATCAATTTTTAAGCATTACAAGGGAGTTGGGAATGTTAAGTTTATGAAAGGCAAACATCTCTTTGCAAAAACCCAGTACCGGAACACTTGCTTTCGGTACCAGTGCACCGGCTGTGTCGACTAGTAGTCATTTTTAGCTATTGGTTATACCGGCTAACTGGATTGGAAAATAGCACCTGGTACCAGTCGACTGGTAGTCACGAATTTTTGAATAAATAGAGCTAGGGCTCGACTGGTAAACCTATTTCTCACATACCCACTTCAGGAATTTCTTTTTCTCTCTTAAGTTTCTTCTTTCAAGATCACTTTAAAGAATTTTTCTCTTAAATCTTTCACTCTAATCCTTTACCCACTTCAATTTTCTTAGTCTTTAAACATCTTCTCTCTCTCCCTCATGGCAAACACGAGATGTAAAGGTAAGGCTCAAGCTTCTTCCTCCAAGAAGAAATAAATTGCAAGCTCATCTAGGGGTACAAGAGAAAGGAAACCATCACCTGAGCCTCAACCATCTAAACTTGGGGTATAAGAGAAAGGCAACCCTTACATAAGCCTCAACCATCTCAACCTCCAAAGAAGAGAGACTACTCTGGGAAGAAAATTTGGCCAGCTAAATGCCTCATTCCAGAGAAAGTTGATGAATTAGCTGCTACCATAGGAAATCAAAACACAACTCTCGATAGCCTCGCTACAATTGTTGAGGATCAAAGCCAAATCATAACTCGCTTAGCTAGGGATGTGAAGTTGATAAAGCTACGCATGGGACTTATAGAGAATGATGAAGCTGGCCCAAGCCATTAGCCTCTTTTTCTTTTCCTAGTTTTCAAAATCCCACTCCTTAGGATGTTTTTCCAACAATTTTACTTCATTTCACTTACATTTGATGGATAATTTCTTTTCATTGCATGTTTAGTTAGTGTTTAGTGTTTATAGTTATTCTTCCATACTTGTTTATACTTGTTTATACTTGCTCTTATACTTATATATACTTGCTTAGGACTTCCATGCTTGCATGCTCATGTGAGAGCTAAGTGATAATACCTCCTAATATTGATGGCTCATTACTTTAGTACTCCTTCCATATGGCTCAACAATTCTTTCATATGATATCTTTTGATGATGCCAAAGGGGGAGAAAGGGTATTGTTCTTAAAGGTGTTGTTCTTAAGTTTTTTATTATTGTATAGTTATGTATTCTCACACTAATATTCTTATGATTATTATAAGCTCATACTATTTATATGCTTTGATTGAAGAGGAGTCTTGAAGTTAGGGGGAGCTTCCTCCAAAGATTCCACCTTTGACAATTTTGTCATCATCAAAAAAGAGGGAAATGTTGAATATATTGGGTTAATATATTGATTTACTTATTTTAATTATATTCTGATGATGCCATAATTATGCTTTGTTATCTAATTGCTACTATTTTTTAGTATATTGAATATCTTGCACAGTAGCAATCTTGAGCAAAGAAATGAGATAGAGCATGGTTCATAAAGATTGGAATACGTTGAAGTTGTCTTGTAGTTATAGCTCTTTTCTTCTTTCTTAGTCTTATGTTTAGTTGATCTTAGTACAGAAGCAAAATGATATGAGTTTAATAACTTATTGCATTGCATGCATACTTCATGCATTTTGCTCATAATTCTTGTTCTTTTTATACCTTATCATCTTTCTCCTTAATACATGTTTATATATCCTTTCTATCTTCTTATACTTATCATTATATGATGTGCACATGTTTTCCCTTGAATTCAAATATTGTTTCTTACAAAAAATATAGACTTGAAGTGTATATATTTGCATTTTGGAGTTGCATGTACTATAGCATACACTATTTGATACTTTGGATACTATATATGCTTATATGTATGTATAAATTTGCATGGCTTTGCAATAAAAGTGCATTGCTTTGAGTATAAAACTTAAATTATACATATACATGTGTTTTTGTATAAGTCAATTACCCATTGGATAATAGCATTGCACAAACACAAAAGCTTCTTTCTTATGCAAAAAAATCTAAAAAATCTTATTTTTGATCTTGCATTTAATGTTTGAAAGATTGGCTTTAGCTTGCATTTATTATTGACTTGATGTTCTAGGAATAGTAGTTGCATTGAGCTTTGAAAATCTGCAGAAAAACGTGGGTTACTGTTAATGGGATATAAAGTTACTTTCTGGTAAAAAGTTATCTACTTTTTCAGGCTCTTTTGGCAACTACCAAACCACCTAGGCGGTCGACCAGTAGTGTGCTCCAATAGAAACAGAAAGCACATTAGCTCTACCAGAACACCAAGGTGATAAACTAATAAGGAGCTCCGTTATGAACTTCTAGCTACTGAAACTACCAGCACACCTATGTAATACACCAGTAGTGTGCTTTAGTAACTCCTTTTGAGCTCTTTAAAATTTGACCATTGAGAGACATACTTTTTGGGCTTACAAATATATCTTTCTCCTCCCAACTCAGATATAACTTGATCAAAACATATCCACAAGCTCTCTAGCATTCAATACACTCTCTTTTCTACAATCTTGCTTCATTTATTACTATCTTCATTGGTTGCATATTATTGGCATTCATTGATCAAGTTCTTGAGCTCATTAATTGCTTATTTACTTAGAGCAACATAGGAAGGTTTAAATACCTTTGGACACTTGCTCTCAAGAAGTTCTTGTATTACAAACTCTTTATAATTACATTAGGTATGAATTTCTTTACTCTTGGGTAGCATAGTTGTGAGGAACTTCTCTCAAGAGTGAAAGGGTGACATCCTTAATTATAGGGTTTATACTTGTGGTCCTTATAGTGAAGCAAAGGTTGTGATCATTCTATACTTCTAGAACATACTAACCAATAAGCAGATTCACTAGTAAGTCTTGAAACCCTAAGGGAAGACCTTAGTTAGTAGACTAGGTTTTCGAGAGTTCGAACTACTCTAAATAGCTGCGTTTGATCTTCTTAACCATATAGTCTTCATATTTCAAGTATTTACTTTGAATGTTTTATGTGTTTTTGCTTGAAATACTTGTTAAGAGTTTTTAAGTGCTTATTTGTACTAATAATCCAATTCACCCCCTTCCCTCCTGGATTCATTCTCTGGGCAACATCTTCATTTCTTCTCCTCTAAATCAACCTCAGCTTGAATCCTTGATTAAAGAATCATCATTTTAAGCTCAAGTCCTTCTCCCAAAATATACCAAAAACATGAAATAAGGTAGTTAGTGTAGCATTTATGTGTTTTGACTCCTATATGCACAAATATGACTAATAGTGCAAAAATGCAATGTTAAATGCCCTCAATTTTGGTCAAAACACCCTAGACAGTGTATGAAAAAAATATATACAAACATATACAAATCACACACATCAACACCCAGAAATTTTCCCCTTGCTTATCCTCAAGCAAGCCTAAACCAAAGTCTATCCTCATGCTTTTCAAAGAGTTGCCGGTTGTATTGACTTGCTATCTTTTCGCCTCTAAGGGAGTATAAGGGGTTATTCCTTTTGTGTAGGGGCTTTCCTAGCCTTTTTTCAAATCCTTCCCTCAATCACAAAGGGTCTCACACCTCATGGGAAGTTACCATTTAGCTAGAGCTACCCTAAACTTAGGATACCAACTCACACACTCGGGATGTTGATACTTCGTGCCCTATCAACAAACATGGCCTCCCAACATGCACTTAGCCCTTAAGATATGTGGAAAAGAAGATACAATCACAATGGCTCACAATTTGACGTTAGAGCCTTATTCACAATACAACAAAATAACTAAAGGAAATTCTTGTGTCACCTGACACTTATTCAACATACTCCACATTTTCATCTTTTGGTTGCCTTTCTGTCTTTTTCTCATTTTTCATTTTTTTCCATTCTTTTTCACCTTTTTTTTCTCATTTTTGCATTTTTCCATTTTTCTCAATACAAAACATAAACAAAAAGAAAAGAAAAAGAAGAGGCTATGGCATACTAAAAGAACCAATCAAGGAAGGTGCACTTGATCGCAAACCTTCAAGAGTGTTACCTACAAGCGCATGGGTCACGGTAGTATAGCGTGTGCATGTGCGGGGTCGTGTTCACGAGGAGGCTATCTTAGTATGTGGCTCTAAGTAAAAGTGTGTCCTACGCTAGCTACGTGTGGTCCAACCTACTCTTTTTAAGGTTTTTGGATTGATTGGAGCTCTAATTTAAACCTAAACTAAGGGAAAATAAACCTAACTAACAGGAATGGTGGTATAAACAAGCTATGGAAATGAGGATCTACAAGGGTTTGGGAGAACTTCAGGGTGATTGCTCCTTTGGGATGGATTTGGGTTCTTAACTTTGTTTTGAAGTTATTGATGGTTTGATTACTCTAATTACGGGCTTAGATTACTAGACTTGCCATATCTAATTATCGGTGCAACCCTATCCTTAATTGGGCCCAATTAGAAGTATAGCTTTGTCCTAGCTAGCTACGGCTTTTGGGTCTAGTTCTAAGTTCTTTGGGTGTTGATTAATGTCCTAATAGGGAGTCTAACCTTTTAGTTATGTTTCAAACTAGAGATTAAGTCCTTAGTTCAAGCACGTGATAGTGGTACCCTTTTAGCAATATTTCATGCTAGAGGTGATTACCTACTATATTAAAAGCATGAAAACCACAATTAATCAACACAAATGTAGTTGCAAGTAGGGCTCATGCCATTAGAATGAATTAAAGCTAAGGTGAGGCCATTACTATTAGCATCTAAGCACAAATTGCACATGCAAACTTATAGAGGCAATTCATCAAACACCTTGACATATTCAATTTCAAGTCATAGAAATGTAAGAACAAAGCATGCATATATAACCATCAAAATCTCAAAATAAGTGTTAAAATCCTCAACCCGTTACAAAAATAACAATCATCCCTAATCTAGGGCTAATCTAACATAATATAGACTAGAATAAAGAGAAGAATGTAAAGCTCCCTCATTATCCTTCTTTGTTCTTTACAAATCTTGCTCTAAAACCCTCCAAATCTTTGTTTGATCTTCAAATCCAAGCTTGTTTATGGATGGAATTGATGTGGGATTAAGTGTGTGAGGTGGGCTTTAAGTGGATTTTGCATTTAGGCAAATGGTGTGTGAAAAGGTTGGTGTTCCCCTTCAAAAGTTGCTCAAAATGGCTTAAATAGAGCTGAAATTGCGTCCAACCGGGGTCTAAGCTAGTTGACCGACTTTAGGGCTAAGTCATATGGTCATCCGACCAAAATTGGCCCAGATTCCAATCTGGTGACAAAAGCTCAACCAGTCCTGATAGTAAAATGCTCATATCTCGCTCATTTTGGCTCTGATTTGCACACCATTTTTTCTATGGCTTCGTCTCGCAGTCAGGGATCTCCCAAGCCATCTTTTGCACCCTAAAACATGTCCAAAATTTGTCCATGTCTTTTTTTTGGTTGTAAGCTTCAAATTTGGCTCCTTTTGCGCTCAGTTTCGCCTCGGTCGCTCCTTCCTTTGTCCGACCACTTCTAAATGCATTAATAAAAGTCCAATCATCTCTCCGAATCTCACCTAAAACAAGCAACAAATGCGCATTAATATAGCATTTTTAAGTTCTAACTACAACTATAAACATATAAACCCTAATATGCACAAGTATGACCTAAATGCTATACTAATACACTAAATGAAGCTCAAAACACCTCAAAACAAGTATACATATGCAATGCATAAACACACACCAAACTAACACATTAGCACTCATATCAACAACCTTTAAAAACAATTTTTCCATCCAAGTTGTGGGAAAACTACAAGGTGCATTCTTAGATGTGCTCACTTCCTACAATTTTCAAAAGGATTCTCTTCAAAGTCTAGGCCATACCCCATAATTCATTCCCACAAGACACCCACATCTTTTCCAACCAATTAAGTCAATAGCAAAGGCAAACTCTCCAACCAACTTGGAGATAAATAACTTAAAACATGCAAAAAAAAAATCAAAAAAAATTGAATACATTTTTAGCAAAAACAAGGCATGCTAGCAAATTTGCCCCATATATGATATAAACAATAAAGGAACAATCACACCCCTAAACCTACACTTTGTTTGTCCTCAAGCAAATAGAATCCAAGAACAACAAGCAAGCACATGAAACACATATAGGGAATGTGGTAGGGATAGATAAGGACAAGTAAAGAATGGATAGATACAACCTTGTTTCCTTGTTAACCCACAAATTCCAACAATAATCCATATGTTTACTAGCCTCCTTCTTTTGTGGAAAGCACTAATGCTAAAAAAAAACAAAGAAGAGATTAGAAGATGATATCACGTAAGCTCACATTGACATTTGAAATGATAAACAAGGATGTATGCAAGGGGTGTAGGATTGACGCACAAATGATGGAAAGGAGCAAGAACAAGTAAGGGAGCAAAAATTTAACCTATCAAAAATACAAACGAACAAAAAAAAGTCTAAACTATCAAAAGGTAAGGGAAGAAAAAAAAGCAATCTAATCTACTATATACAAAACAAGAATAAGTAAAAGAAAACTAATCGACTATATACAAAACCAAAAAGAAGTAAATACAAGAAAAACAAGGAAAATATAGACAAGCCTAGGGTGCCTCCTAGCAGCGTAGGATTTAATGCCCTAGCCGGGCGCTAGTGTTAGAGCAACACGTGTTTAAAGTTTTGAGGAACATATTGCCGAATAATCATTACAGCACAAAACATAGAAGAAAAAGGGTCATATCACATAAGATAAAGCAATGAATAAACAAGGCACTCCTTTTCAAAATCCCACCCCAAAGTGTTAAAGAAAAGTGTGTGCTCACATGTGGTAGGGACTATGTGCAAACATGAAAGATCATACGCAACTTGCTCACTAATTAACCACCCCATGGCCTTCTTCTTCTTATCTAGAGCTAAGAACACACCCTTCCTACAGGCCAATGATATGTTTAATACATGCAAGATGGGTAGTGTATGTCCTAATCCTAGGTGAAAATGTTCCATGCAAAAAGGCACAAATGTGAGCTCCAAAGAAGGAAGCTCAACAGAATGAGAATGAGGTGTAGGGACTACATCTAAAAAAGGAGATTCGTAAGGATTAAGAACAAGAGATGTAGAAACACTAGGCTCTTCCTGTCTATGGGATAGGATGTGAAGATGCAAAGGTCCCTTTAACTCCTTTAAAGGGGTAGACATGCGTGGAGAGGATAAAATGAACTCAATGGACTCCTCATCATGCAAACATGAATTCTCAAGGGAGGTATGCACATCTAACTCCCTAAATGTAGACTCGGAATCACATTGAGTGCTAATGACATGAGACTCATTCTCCAAACATGTGTGCGATATGGGAAAAGAGGGAAAAATAGGTTCACATGACTTAATGGGAGGTAGTGAAGGCACGAGAGGATAGGGTATCATTTCCTCTAAAACACACCCAAAGTTGTCATCAAGAACCAAAGCGCTATTGAGCTCATCGTCTTCCTTACTACAAGATATAGGCTTTCTGTCCATCTCTCTCTCTATTTCTTTCTCCCAAACGTCATCTTTTCCATCACTATTTCCCTCTTCTAAAGGTCTCACTCCCATCCCTTTACCCAGTCTAAAGTATCAAAACATTCTCACTTACAGGTTGTTCATTCTCAATTCCCCTTTAAGCTCTCGGCTATTGGGGATAGTTTCTCAACCATCCTCTCTCGCCTCTCTTGATTAGATTCGATAATTTGGGCATTGACATGAATTTGGGATTCAAGTATTGCAACAATAGATCACTGGAGGTGGACCTAGTAGAAAGAGGTTCAACCGAGTGAAAATAGGAAACATTTTGAAAATCATTATAAGTATAGGCATCAAAAAACTCAGAGGAAGAATAGGTGGGGAAGGATGCTGCGGGGGAAATGTTCATAATCAAGAGGTGTGTAATAGAAAGAGTTATCTTAACCCCAAGACAAATATGAATGATAATGCTCTCTATAATCCTAATAGCTAGATGTAGATGCATAAATAGATGCATGACTATAGGAATCATAACTAGGATTGGTCCAAGATTGGAGATTTCTATATGCAATTGGACAACCAAAAGAACAATGCTCATAACTACCACATAAGAGACAAGCATTAGGAGCATGAATAGAGGGTAGGGAAAAGGATATAAGTAACCATCAAGAAGCATTAGGATCATTCATATTCAATTAGCATAAGTAAACCTTTTCTCAATTCAATATTTTTTTTAATTTTTCAATTTTTTTGGGTTTTTTTCCAAGATTTTTCAATTTTTTTGTGGTTTCAAATAAGAAAAAGGAAATGATGTTATAGACAAGCAACCAATAAAAGGAACTAAAGATAAAAACACAGACAAGCAACCAATCACAAACACAAAAGCACACAGAGAACCAATATCGTACTTCCTCAGCAATGGCGCTAAAAACTTCAAGTTTGTTTTAACCCGCAAATGTATGTATTGTGTCTAGTATAGCGAATTCAAGTATGGGTATCGTCTTCATAGGGAGGCTTCTTAGTTTTGTCTCTACGTGCTCGGATGCCTAAAACTAGCTATATACATGTGTTGGTATGTTTTTTTATCTTTTTTATTAAAGAGGGCTTGGAAATAAAACCTAAATCTAAACCTAAGCTAATGGACGAACTATAGGTGCCAAGCTAAAGAAAGAAGGCTTTACAAGGTAAAAGAGGACCTAGAGTAATTGCGTTGCAACTAGACTTAGGCACTAATAACAGATTAGGTCTACCTAGGGCTCAGGACTTCTATTATCGTCATGTTGATTAGGGGTCTCTTAACCAATACTAGTGGTTCAACGAATTAGCTGGGTTAAAGCTAAGGGCCAATCCCTCCTAGCCTATGCAATCCGTGCTTAGAACTTATCCTCTTGGCTGGGTTTAAAGCCAAGGACTAGCACCTAAACACCACGTGACATTAAGGCTTAATAAACTAACACTAACATGGGTGAGGGATATTATAGTCGAGGTTAACTTATCCTCTTGGCTACTTTTAAAGCCAAGGACTAACGCTTAAGCTTGACTAAGCAAAGCATGTAACCTATTAGCTGGGTTTATAAAGCTAAAGCCTACTCTACTAAGCAAAGCCATGAATTAACCACAATCCGACATCACCCATATAAGTAGATAAAAGCATTTGAAGCATAAATAACACATGTATGTTCACTTAGGCATTTTAACAAACACATAGACATGTTTGAATTTCAATACATAAACATATTGAATCATGCCATTAATCAATGTAAATAAGCATGTACTAAGAGCCAAAGATATACACAAATCCTTTATTCAAAACCTCAATATAATATAAAACATCAATCAACCCTAAATCTAGCCAATTCTCGGACATATTTACAAGATCTAGAGAAAGAACAAGAAGAACTCCTCTAAATCTTGCTTCCAAATCCGTATAAGCCCTTCAAATCCTCGTTGATTGATTCAATCCTTGGCTTGGTAGGGTGTTTAGAGGATGTGTAGTGGTGTTAATTGAAGTGGGAAAAGGGTTAGGGTTAATGGGGTTGAGAGATTATTAGATTCCTCCCCTAAAAATGGCCTAAAACAAGCTATTTATAGCTGTTTCAGCACACATTCGGTCAACCTTGTCGAGGGCCAAGCTTAGGGAAGAGGGGGGCCTGCCTATTAAGGGAACATTCTGACTTGGGCGGACTACCGAGCTAGGGGACCTGCCTTGGTAGGGGGTGAACGGTCATGGCAACTAAAATGCTCATAACTTGCTCATTTTAGCTTCAATTTGCGCACGGTTTTTTTTCTATTGCCCTGCACTACTTCTGGGGGACCTCCAAAGATATTTTTATTCATCTTTTCATACCCATAAATATCTCCAAACTTTGTTCATACCCTCTACATCTTCAACCACGCTCAATTTCTTCTCCCAAAACACACATCTCCACTTATGCACGGTTGCGTCTTTCTTCATCCGAGAGCTTCCAAATGAATTTTTCTTCATTTCTTCTCCGCCAAATCAAACCTAGCTTGGCTCCTTGATTAAAGAATCATCATTTTAAGCTCAAGTCCTTCTCCCAAATGCACCTAAAACATGAAATAAGGCACTTAGTGCAACATTTATACGTTTTGACACCTATATGCACAAATATGACTAATGGTACGCAAATGCAACCCTAAATGCACTCAATTATGGTCAAAAAACCCTAAAAGTGTATGAAAACAATATAAACAAACATACACAAATCACACACATCAAGGCCACAAAGCAAAAATTAAAAGTTGTTATTTATTTAATGCATGTTTGCCTAGAGATTTGTACAACCAGGTACATTCCATAGTAGATTTATACCTTCAAAAGTTTCTGACTCAAGATTTGTATGCTTCAAATATCATCATTCTATAGAATTGCAACTTGTTATGAAATTGTTTTGCAAGAATTTGATGGCATATTATATTTAAGAACTTCTGGGTGTAAACCTCTCAAGTATCATTAGGGTGGCTATTATGATACCTATGGTTGTAGTTGGAGAGACTATTGGCGTGATTAAAATAGCAATATATTGAACTCTATCTCGATCTTCATAGTCTTTTCCCTATCTATTGGGTCTCACTCGTATTCTATAAATGGCTTCTCCCAAAGCTTTGTTGGTATTACAAGGAAATATTCTTTCACCCTGGACATTGATATATATTAATAAAATTCATGGTGTTACTTAATGATATATATGAGTCAAAAGTTTGAGATATTACCATAGTGCTCTTTGTCATGGTTTCCATAGATCCAATCCTCAGAACCTTTCTGCACTTTGACTGTAAAATGTTATTGCTAACTTATCAGTCTCATTAAACATGTGTAGCTCAGTTTTGGACCTAGAAGATGTATTATAATACAGATTAAATGTCCAATCTTTGGAATAAAAGGGGAAAAAAGAATGTTCATAACAATGGCAAGATTAACCAATGATATAAGTTTACCAAGGTTTAGATTTTGTTATTTTCGGTAGCCAATACCTTTGTATTACCAATCATAATCTCAATCCATTAGTTTCCTATAGTGTTCACATCCCATGACATAGAACTATTTCTCTTCATCAAAAAGTTTGAGTTTTCCTTGAATGACAAACTTATTAAGTTGTTTATTCGAGGATGGGGAAAAGGATTGAGCAAAGTACATTAGAGTATCATAGGTATATCAAAGAACAACAAACCTGAAGGCATAAATTTTGAATACTTCATTGTGTTCATTCAAGACAGTAGAAATTGGTAGAATATCACTTGTTGCGATAGAAGAGCTTGCTATAATATGAGCCCCGTAATTTTTGCGTGCAACTATGTCATCAATCAGTGATTGATTTTATTGCACCTGTAGAAAATGAATATTATCAAAGCTCATATCGGTTACAAACTTAATTACATATATGACTTTTAGAATACTTGTAATGCACAAAAATTAAGCTCATAGAAAGAACCACAAAAGAAAGATCTACAAATCTATGAATATATCTAGCTGTAGTTCATGCACAAGAGAACTTTTAATAAGGAATTAATTTGTTGACCATCATAAAAAAATGTTCTTTCTTGAGTACTTAAGACAACTCTTGTGGCATCCTTTATGAGAATATGGATATGTCGATTAAATTGAAATTTTACTTCCACAAACTGTATAAAGTTTAAGGATATATGTGAACTATCATATGCACAGTTGAGGAATGCTAAAGGGAAGATGAAGATTTTCATTTTATTCATGGCTTTTTTGGTTTCTTATTTGCGGAAACTTATCACGATTCTAGTGTTTGTAGTAGCCTTTAAGTTTTCCTACTTATCTTTTCTCTGGGCAACAATTTATGGCTTACCTTTTGTATCAATTCTATCTAAAATAAAAATAATGCTTTATTTCTATGTTGTGCAATTTTTTTTTAAAAAAAGGAGGTGGCGCTCCCAAAAGTTCTATGTTGCCAATATTATATAGGACATCAATATGTATGTTTATAATTTAATTACCATTTGGCTATTCATTTATATTTGTCAATATAGAATAAACAACTGAATGTTTATATGAACAATAAGAAAAACTGACTATACGGCATTAGAAAACTGACCTAATCTAATGAAAATTATGACTAGAAGGTAGAAAGCATTTAGAAAATGTAAGCATAGGCCATTTAATTTCCTAGATCAAAATAGAGGTTTATATACCTAGTTTAACAAAAAATTCTGACAAGAAGGTAGAAACCATGTAAAAAAATCTAAGCATAGGCCACTTAATGTCCAAGATCAGAATAGAAGTTGATACACTGTGTATTATATAGTATATGTTTCACTTTGTACTCAACATGTCTAGTAGCAAGAATGCTAGAAGAAAACTTGTACTAATTGAAAATCTTAGTTAATATGCCTACATTGTTGCGTAATAACACTATGAAAGGGAATCCTCGGGATTGAAATTCAAATAACATCATCCCACAATGCCACAAAGAAATTTTAAGTATCATGAATTGCAATAAGTTCTTAGTATATATCAAATTTCAAATTGATTCAGGTGAAGTTTTCTACAACGTTTCTAAAATTTTAGTTTATATTTGAAAACAATTTCTAAAAACAATAATACATCCCTTAAGATTGTTTGAAAATTTCAATACAATAAAAATTTGGAATTTCAATAACAGAGTATAAATTGAACATATATATTATTAAACTATTATGAAGATTTATGAGATACAAAATGATATAAATAGAAATTAAATAATATAGCTGAGACTTAATTGGATCGATATCCTTAAGGGATTTACGCCTCCTATATAAGAGCCTACAAATTGGTAGTGGTGAACTCTCTCTGTGTAAATAGATATGCAGCCTAGAAGCTATGAGTTTGCAGAGTGAAATGTATGCTAATTGCATTTTAGAAATTCTATATATCGAGCTTCAATGAAAACAATTATTTATAGATGAGAGAATAGCCAACAAAATTCAAAACGTAAAGTGCAGTCTAAGATCTGTAATTGCTAAAACGTGCCACAGTGGTCCTAAAACCACACACCCACACTTGCATTACATCCTCGGCAGGGCTAGGCATGTGCATGCCTATGTGGTAGGGCCTATTTACTAAAATAATATTGGAAAAAATATTTTGTTCCCAAAATGTTATTGGCTTGAAAGTAATTCCCAAAATATGATTTTTGTATTTTAAGAAAGTAGAAAATGAATCCGCTTTTTCAGAAAGCAGAAAATTGGTGTTACATCACTACCAACCTACCCTACAAGAAATGACAAAAAAAAGAATTCTACTTTTCTAAAAAGCAGAATTTTCAAAAACTACAATTTCAATTTCCGTTTTCTGAAATAACAAAAATTTAAAAAATTATTCCACCAAGATTCCTTAGCAAGATTCTTGAGCAGGTGAATAGTTTAAAACACGTGAATAGTTTGGAGTATATTGTTGACCTAAATAGTATGTATTTTGTTGTTTGAATTCTGCTATTTAAAAACAGAATTGGATTGAAAAAGTGGAATATGCTTATATAAACTCTTCCTTAGCCGGTCTCCTTAGTTCCCCTTCACAGTCCCAATTCTTCTTCCCCAAAATTCCAATTTTCCACCCTACAAAATCTAAGACAACAACAACAGCCTAGTTTTTCCCTTTAACTTGTAAGTTCTTTTATTTTTTAACTTTTTTTATAGTTATTTAATTATTCTTGTGTAATAATATTGCTATGACATTTTTAATTTTTCTTTAATTTGTAAGTTTTTTAATTTGTTTGCATATTTATTTAGATATGGTATTATGATGAAATTGTTTAATATTTAATTTAATATGTTGTTATGGAAAATTATTATGATGAAAGCATCTATGTAGAAAGTAATAGGAGGTTTCAGATTTTATGAGCAAAGAGACTATTGCTTCGGATAAAATTTATATATGTATTTAGATTAAAAAAAGAGACAAAAGTAGAATGCAAACTGGATTTAAAGTAGTTCCATTATGCAGCATTCTTCTACAAAAAAAAAAAAAAAGCAACTTCCAAACAGTTGATGAGCTAATAAGTTGCTACATGTATCATAGTTGTTAAGCACCCTGTGGTAAACATATATATATAAGTACAATAAGCCTAAAAGTAATTCTAATGTGTTCTCGGATATAGAAAGCTAGTTAGTTAAAAAGAGTTGGTTAATTAATGATTAATGTTATCTGATTAGAAGTTGATTAGTGGAAAGCAATTGAACAATGATTAGTCTGAATAAATAGATGGGTATCTACTTAGCTTGAAGAGCTAAAATAATCCCAAGAAAAAACATCGCCATTGTCTAGGTTCTGCATTCAGTCCATCAACATTTCAAGTGACACACCCAAAAAAAATTATAGAGTTGCAAACTTTCAAAAGGGGTAGAGGTGGAGCTTAGACGACCTCAAAATTCAGTCAAGAAAGATTTATATACAAACAGAAGTAAAAGAAAATTTAATGATAAAAAGATGAAATTTAGCAACAGCTTTACAAAAAAGAATATGCTAAATCAAATTCAAATTACGCTCCCTACTTGTCACACACCGCAAACCATTAAACTTTAGAACTTTCTTAATTGATACATACTTGATAAGTGTTTCTTGCTTCTTGTTCATGAGTTTAATTTTATAATTGCAATGTGTTTATGTTTGTCATAGAAATTGAATAAATTACGATAGAACTCATTATTAATACTTTTGAGCATATAAGACCTTTATCATTTGAGAAGCGATAAAAGTATGTTAGCAAGACAAAAATTATATCACGATATATTCACCTTGATATAATTAAATAATGTTTTGATCATATAGTTTTGGTGCTTCTCAAATGATAACAGTCTTATATGCTCAAAAATATTGATGACAAAATTTTTTGCTATCTAGAAAAGCGGATTTTATTTTGGCAAAAAAAACTCTCTGACCAAAAGGCAACAATTTTTTTTTTTTGTACCCATCATAGTTAGAAATGGCAATGGGATGGATAGATATCCCATGAAGTATTTCCTAACTAGGTTCTCGAATTCTATTCCAATTCAAAGCTCTGCTTGAACCCATATTAAAAATAAATAAAAAAAAGTTGAACTTAAAAAATCAAAAAACTTGTGAAACCAATAACTACCCAAACTAGAGCATAAAATATTGCAATTTTTTGAAAGGAAAAAAATAAAATGAAAAATCTCAAATTAAACGAAGTGAAATTCTAAAACTAGATAAATTACTAACTCTATCATTCCAAAGACCCAAAAATAATGAAAATGGCAAACATTCTAAATATTCAATCTCTTAACAACAACCAAAAAAATGAATAAATATACAATAGAAAACAAAAAAATAAAAGTAGGAATAGTAAAAATCTAAAGCAGTAAGCTCTTAACACCACTAAAAGATAAATACATCTATCAGGAAAAGATTCAAAAAAAATTTCAAAGAGTAAAATTAAAAAAAAAATATTCCATTATCATTTCTCCCATTGCCATCCCTTGATTTTGGAAAATTTAAGTTCATTGTTTAGTATTTTTTAGTATCATTGTGATACAATACTTTTTTAATTTTATATTAAAAAGAAATTCACTGATTGTGGTAACAAACCTTTTTAAGAGTTTTGATATTGCTATTTGAGTAGCACAAGCCTAAATAGCCCGCAAGGACACGGGTAGCGTGTAGCACAGTGTGTGCGAGTGCGGGGTCAAATCCACGAGGAGGCCTAATGTGAGTAGTGATCTAAGCTAAGCGTGTCCTAAAGTGCTACATGTTGAAACTAAACTACACTCTTTTTGGGGATTTTTGGTTTAAAGGGAGCTCAAAAAAGATAAACCTAATCCAAAGGCAAGGAAATAAAAGATGTGTGTATGTGTGTGATAAGGGAATCAAGTGATCTAAGGGGATTCAAACATTGGAAATGGGGGACTAAGGTGATTACGTCTTGTTTATGGTGATTACTACGTCTTTCTAGGGCTACTTGATGGATTACACTAAGTGCTCTAATCTAGACCTATAATTAGCCTCCTAATTATAGGTCTATAATTAGTGGTCTTTACGACTTAGGAATTATGGCTAGCCAATAAGATTCTAGGTGAGTGTAGATCAATCTAACCCTAGCACTTAGTCCTCTAATTAGTTCCCCAATCTTGCCCTAGGACTCGGTGCGAGTCCGTCCCTAAACTTCTCCCCACTTAAAGCTACGGCATGGTCCTTATGAACCTAGGGTGTTAGGGTGGACTAACTAGCCTTCCTAAGTGAACTAAGATCAACTAAACCTATCCGGACTCCTATTGGCTGGATTTAAAGCTAAAAGGGACTCGACCTAGGCTAGTTACAAGTTTTGCATCATCGATCGCATCACAATAGTGGGTATTAACATTTGAGCACAAAGGAAGCACATATAGGGCATGGCGTTCGAGAATATTCTCGGGTATTCTACTACTAAGCGCATAGATATACTTAGATTACACCAATTTAAGCAATGGCACCTAACATGTATGCAATAGAAGCTATTTATGCTATTAAGTATGCTAACACACACACAGATATGTATATAGTCATACCCATTTCATGTAATCACCACATAAACACATACACATGCTAGCATAATGATTTAGAAATGGTTAGTCGCACAATAGACTTCAATATACATATGCTACATTATTGAGGCATTTCAACAAACACATAGACATGTATGTAAAATAGCCTTTGAAGCCCTAAGCATAAAGCATATATACATAAATTCATCAAGTTTCCATTAATAAAAAGTAGTAATCAATCCATAAATACAAGATATAATCACCCTACATAGCTCTAATCAAACATAATTAGATTTAGGATAAAAGAGAGATACCCTTCTATCCATAGCCAAGCTTTACAATCCATGAGCTATGCCCCAAATTGTAGCATTTGATCCTCTTGGATCCTTGATTCCAAGTGTTAAATGTGTTTAGAAGTGAGTGTGTGAGGTGATTTTTGGTGGATTTTGGGTTTTGGGAAATGGGTGTTTGATTTAGGTGTTGTTCCCCTTCAAAAGTGGCAGAAAAGTGGCTTAAATAGAGATGTTAACGCGTTTAGCCGGGGGCCCAACCGGTCAACCAGCTTTGGGGCTAAGTCATTCGCCCAAAATTGGCCCAGATTCTGATCCGGCTGGTCGATCTAGCCGGTTGTCCGGCCTAGACAAAAGTTAACCGGTCTTGATAGTAAAATGATCACATCTTGCTCGTTTTATCTCCAATTCGTGCACTATTTTTTTCTATGGCTTCGTATCATCATAGGGGATTTTCCAAGCCATCTTTTGCACCCTAAAACATGTCCAAAATTTTTCCATGTCCTTCTTAGGTTGCTAGCTCCGAATTTGGTTCACGTTGCGCTTGGTTTCGTCTCAGTTGTTTCTTTCTTTGCTCGGCCACTTCCAAATACACTTTTCTTTATTTCTTTATGTCCGTAACACCCTTTGCTTTGTTCCACACTTCAAGCACCCTCAATTAAGCTTTAATTATCTTCCCAAATCACAGCTAAATCAAGCAATAAACACACATTAGTGTAGCAATTAAGTCTTAACTTCAACTATGAACATGTAAATCTTAATATGCACAATTATGATCTAAATGCTATACTAATACATTAAATGAAGCTTAAAACACCTCAAAACAAGTATATACTTGCAATACATAAACACACAAAACGAACACATTAAGTTTCATAATGCAAGGTGGGGAACCACTTGTACGACCGCATTGTGTCCCAATAGATTCGTCCTTATTGACATTATACGAGCATCATCGGACAAGACATTTGGACACTCCCGATGCTTATCCTCTTCTTGATTGTCGTCGTTCTGATCTACAACTATTTAATCTTGATCTACATCCGAGAGTGTAGCACACGTTGAGTAGAGTTGGATTTTATGGTATATATGCGGGAGGAGCTCATTCTACTGACCACAGCCTTGTCACATCACTGATTGAATGTTAGAGGTCTTAGACAAATGCATTCCACTTACCCATTGGAAAGGCCACGATCACTCTCGAGGATGTGGCCATAATTTGAGGATTACCGATACTCGGTAACCCAGTTATACTTAGAGATCACTTGCCTTCTACAGACTGGAGACAGTTGATATTTCAATTGTTCAGTGTTATTGCCACTGATGACTGGTTCTTTAAAAATTTGTTGAAGATGCATAAGTTGAAGGAGGTCATATTTACCCCATTCCCTAATGAGCCGAGTGATTTAAAGGTTCAGCTACGTGCCGGCCTTTGGATTTTCATGGTTATGACAGACCACTTCTTCTCCACCAAGTCAAATGGTCTTTGCCAATTAAAGTCATGAACGATGCTCAAAGACATTGACACGATTAAGACATATTCTTAGGGTTCTTGTGTCTTGGCGTACTTATATCGTGCTATGAGTATTGCTAGTGAGCATGGAGTAAGTATCTTATATAGGTCGTTCACCCTAATACAAGTATGCTATGGTTTACTTGTAAATTTTATGCATTTTAATATATTGAGTGATAATAACTATTTCGATCGTGTTTATAATTGTGGGCGTGGGAGCGCTCTACACGTTTACAACCAACAAGAGGATTGTCGCACCTTCCAGAAGTAGTTTAAGAGCATCAAGGTTTCGTCAAATACTCTCGCAACTTTCCAAATGTACAAGTAACAAGAGCTATAATCAGCAAACCCCTTGCACTTATAATTACTCCATTAAAGCATTTAACATTATTTGTTGTCATCATACCCCAGCGGTAGCCACCATCATGGCATAAGGTCCATAACTCTGGATTTATCCGGGACAACCAATTGCATGCCTTTTATCCAGTTCCTTCAGGATCAACTTGTAGGATCTTTTCCATGATCCTGGTATGTTTGTGTTCCTTTGTTCCTTTTGCAGCCGTCTAACATAAATCCTTGATCATTTGGTTGCAAAACCGTTTCATTATGTTACTTTTTAGATGTCTCAAACACACACGATTAATGACATCAGCTATCGGCTATTGGCCTTTGTGAAAGCTTCTCCTCAATATGTTTGATCCCTTTCCAAACCTTCCTCTTCGTCAATGATTATGGGTCGCTCCTGTCCTGTAGTTCGATACACTACTCTCAGGCCAGTTGCCTATACAGCATCTTTAGTTTCGAGTACTGTCAGCTTTGGTTATCGCTACACCCTCTCTAGACAAACGATTTGATTCAAGCCACTCCACTACAACAGATCTTGGAAGAAAAGCAAGAGAAAGAAGGTTAAGTGATAGACGAGGAATGCTTAATAGGGCGTCAACTTGTTATATACTCAATAGCTCAAAAAATTCTAGCATTACGATCAGAAACAAGACATACTTACAATATACCTTCGAGGAATGTTTTACGCACATAGTAGAGAAAGCATGACCAACTACGTGCAGACTCTCCGTCTACCACTACAAAAGCCAGTGGCAATATTTGCCCATTTACATATAAAGTTAAGGCAACTAGAAGATGTCTAACATATTTGCCCCCAAGTGTGTTCCATCAATACTGATGACTGGACAATGATGTTTCCATGCCTGAATACATGGTCTAAATGCCCAAAAAAACAAAATCAAATATCTTCTTCTGATAAGTGGACTCTTCTCGGTGTAAATGTTTGACCATTGTGCTCGGATTCATCTCCTCGACTGTTGCAAGAAATCGAGGTAATCTAGTGTATGAAGTATCCCAATTGCCATATAGTTCCTCAATTACCTTATTTCGGCCATGCCATGCCTTTTTATAAGATACATTGATGTTGAGTTGGTCCTTGATATATGCTTGAATGAAGCCAACTCGTAGTCTAGTTTTCTCGCAATGAAATGCTTAATTAACGACCCTATCAAATTCGCATCTACATTTTTATGATCACTGCCCTCAGTATTAGCCATGCAGATATGTTTGCCATAATATTGTGTTATAACCCAATGTTGGAGCTTTTTCTTCCAAATAGCACGTAAACCCCATTGGCATCCAGAAGTCCCGTCAATATATGCTTTACATTGTACCTGCCATATGGTTGGCGATGAAATCATAACCTTATTTACGCGATGTCTTTGCACAGTTTACAACTTCACAGTATTTTCACATCTTCTTTTGATTTGAAAACCATCCCTTTTCCCAATAGCATCTTATCTAGATCCTACATAGGATAATCTGGAATATCATACCTAATAATCATACAAAATGTTAAATAGTTACTAGTTGCTAAACATCATTAATTATCTGCATGAGATTAAATAGCTTGTTTGCGAAGAATCATACTTGGTAGTCATATAATGCTTGATTTGAGCATTGAAAAACTTAATCGTTTCCTCAGGATATTCATTTATGTTGGCACTCAAAAGAGCCTCATGCGCTGCATCTACATCAATGTCCTCATTTTCATTGGGCTTGGCATAGTTGTCATCATCTTTCAATCGTACATCCTCATCCTCTTTTGGTTCTGATATCATGCAACCCATCGTGAAATCCTATTGCAATTCAACGTTGCACCTAGAAGATGTACCTGTTTCGTGAAATGTCGATCACTGTGAAACATATAATGATCCAAACTGGGCCATCGTGGTCTGAATATTGATCTCACCTTGGTCGAAGCTGTTGAATTGTGAATAATTGTCATATTCAACTCCTTCTTCATTAAGGTCAGGCAAACCAACCAAATCAGAGGGAGATACTTCATTATGCACAATATCAACATGAATTTCAATGACACCTATGTTAGGATTACTGGAGGCAAATTCATAAATACGTTGAACATCATCATCATTGTTTATTGATATTGCATTATAATGTACATGTGGGCTAGCGAAGTAAGTCAGGCACCAAAATGGTAACTCTATTTGATCTCTCTTTGGACAAAGATGGAGCTTTTGAAATATAGCTGTTTGAAACTCAAAAATATATGTATTTCCTTTAATTCTAATCATTTTTTATGCTTTTGTTGTCCCGTATTCAAGTCCTTCTAGACATATCTTTTTTGTCCTCCATATAATAACATAATATCAACAGGTTTTGAAGGCATGATTTTTTAGTAACTGAACAATAAGAATTATTTTTTTCAAAGAAAGAGGTGTTTTAACAAGAGTGATCAAAGGAGGACAAATCAAGGCTTGAGTAATTCGTTGGTGGGGAGGGTATATAAAGGAAATTTTTTTGCCATTGTAGATATCGGAAGCCTAAAATCTTCGTTTTGCCAAATAGTAGAATTTATTTTAGTCATTTCAACTTTGCCTTAGTCATTTGACGTGTTGAAAGAAAGAATCTCACAGAATCTGAAAATTTTGTCTTTTAAACTTTCTATATTTTCAGAAAGCGAAAATTTGACTTTAGTCATTTCGCTCTTCCACGTACACAAGGAATCTTGTGTGCTCAAAGGATCTATAAAAGTTGTCTTTTAGTCATCTGCTTTTTCATAAAACAAAATTTGGCTTTAGTCATTTTATGCAAGAATCTCGCTAGAGCTGAAAAGTTCTCCTTTAAAATTTCTGCTTTTTCAGAAAGCAGAAATTTGATTGTAGTCATTTCCCTTATGAATCTATTCACGTGCTCAAGAATCTTGCTTAGAAATCTTGGTGGTACAGCTTTTTAAATTTATGTTATTTCAAAAAACAGAAATTGAAATTGTTGTTTTTGAAAATTTTGCCTTTTTGAAAAGTAGAATTCTCTTTTTTGTCATTTCTTGTACGGTAGGTTAGCAATGATGGAACACCAAATTTCTGATTTTTGAAAAAGCGAATTCGTTTTTTGCTTTCTTAAAATGCGAAAATCATATTTTGGGAATTGCCTTCAAACCAATAATATTTTGGGAACAAAGTATTATTTCAATATTATTTTAGTAAATGGCCCATGTGCTAGTCTTCAGGCCTAACCCATAGTGTAGAGTCTTTTCCCCCGACTGCATGTTTGCATCACCCAACAAGGCTCTTATATATAAAGTGAGAAAACTCTTCTAAACTTTACATGTGGAAAACACCACAAATCAGACACCTTTAATAACCAAAGCTAATCTCAACACTCACTTTACTTACTAATTTCTCATTCACTACAAACCCATTTTTTTTACATGTAAGTATACCACGCCATCTACTCGGAACGAGGGACATAGCGATATCAAGATCTGACCCTTTTTTCTCTAACAAAACCCCATCCCATGAGATTTAAACCCATGACCTCACACTTGGAGAAAGAGTCTCAACCACTTGAACTACCGTTTAATCCCAAGATTCGACCCATTTGATAAGCAGGATCTGACCCAAATTCTAGGTCAAAGTGGCTTTGACCTCATTGTCAAAAACCACAATTCTTATAAATTATTAAAAATAAATAAATTTATAATAAATGAATGAATTGTATTAAATTTATTATTTACTATTAAAAATAAATTAATTTTTAGAGTAGTAATATATGAATACAAAATTAGTGACCACTTGAAACCTCGATCTATATCATTCAAATTTGTGGAGGAAAGTCCCTCCTCTTTCTGAGGGATCATATCGTTGAAACTGAACAGGGAACACGGTCCTTGCACAAACTTCATACTAGTTCGCATATCAATGCGTTCTCCACTAACTCGTACATGCTGAAAAAGTCAGCTTATCGAGTTAAGCGGGGAGCAGTTCTGCAATTGAAAGTACACTATTGGCTTTTGTAAGAATTCCAAATTAATGTCATAAATTCAAGAATGTCTTATTTTTGAAATAACTTCAATTGTTACTTAAATAAATAAAATTTATTTATAACTCTTTTCTCCCGCACATTACGTTTTTCACATTCCAGAAGCATTTGCTTTCTTTCTTTTTTCTTTTTTTTGTTTAAAACAAAGCAGTATTTTTCCGGACACGTGCAGAAAGAATAGTAGAGCAATTCGTCACGATATTATTTTTCCTTCTAAATCACTCTAAATAACTCTAGTACAAAACAGAAAATAAATAAATAAATCACTCGCGCACACAAAATTAAGTGTAGAACAAAAAATAGATAAATAAATCACTCTAAATAACTCTAGTTCAAAACAAAAAAATAGATTGACAAATATAATTTAGCACAAATGTTATCCGGGTTAAAGTATGGGTTGAGTTCATTGTTGCACCGTGAATTTATAATCTATTTTATAATATATATATATATATAAAAGTTATTTTTTTTAGTATTGTGACAGTGCTACGTCAGTGTTTACATGGCAATGGTTATTTTATTTTTTATTATTTTACTTTTTGTTATCTTTTTATATTTATGAATATATATATTATTAGTTTTAATTGAAATATTAAATGATCAATCAATTAATGCTTAAAATTAAATTATTTGTGAATTCTAAAAAAAATCTCTGATCTATTATGTATATATATTATTAGCATTTTTCAATCAATTTTAAAATAATATTCACGTTTCCAAAAGATTAAATCCGAGTAAATTTAGCACTTACTATTAACACAATATTTTTTGGAACATTATGAGAATGTCATATTGACGCTTATATGGTAGTGCATATTTTATTATTAGGTTATACAATAATTTATTTTTAATTTTTTATTTTATTTATATTATTTTTATCTTTGTGGATACAATTAAATTACTAGTTTTACTTGAAAAATTAAATAATTAATCAATTAATGTTTAAAATATAATTCATTTGTGAATTCCAAAAGGTTCACTTATTGCCCATGATGGATATATATTTTCTGTTTTGACTTAGAAATTTAATTATTATATAATTAATTTTTAAAAATAATATTCATTTATGAATTTCAAAAGATTCATTTCTTATTATGGATATATATATATATATATTATTATTAGTTTTAATTTAAAATTTTAATTACTAATTAATTAATGTTAAAGGCCTTAAAGAATTTTTCATTTGTGAATTGTAAAGACTAAATCTGAGTAAATTTAACATTTGTTGTTTAAAAATATTCATGTAGAACACAGAATATTCATTACTAAATTCTCTATGTGCTATTATATACATATAAATTCAACTCAATTTAATATTTCTTATCAAAAATAAATCCGTGCGCAACACATATAAAAGTGCACTAGTCTATATCTTTATCTATATTATATAATAAAAAAGATTTTATTGCACTATATGACTGTCAAGTATCGTGTTAATATCAACTTTGCTATTTTTTAACCACGTGTCATTTTTTTGCACATTTTTTATAAAAAAAGACTAAATATTTTTTTAATAAAGGAAAAGACAAATCTATTACGTTAAGAAGATACTCAATAAATTATGAAAATATATCAATCTATATCATTCATAATTCTTTTCCTAAAATTATTAGATTTTATAAAAATATAAAAGTTGTATTTAATGTTAGAAATTTAATATGACAAAATATATTTATGTATTATCTCTTACATTATTTGTTAAATTTGATCATTAACAATTATAAAAATATAAAAATATTCATTTCTCCCATGTATCATGCAAGTATTATCATATTGTAAAAAAATCAAAATCATTGTTAAAAATACTTTTTAATTTTGAAATTATTACATAAATTTTAATTTATATCAAATTATATAAAAATCAAAATATGTGCATTTCGCGGGTAAACACACTAGTATTTGTAAAGCAGATTTCATGTTGAATTTAACTCGGTCACGCGTTATCATGCTGCTTCATTTTTTCCCGCCTAAAATCATTTCATCCCAAATTTTTCCTCAACTAATGGATCTAATTTCCAAAATAAAGTGAATATTATTTTGGTCAATAAAAAATTATTTTTTCAAAATAAAATTTTACATTTAATTACCATGCAGTTATTCTGGTTAAGTTTAATGATATATACATACATACATACATACATACATACATACATATATATACTGTGTGTATTATAAAAAAAGGGCCATGCATGCCATTTTAAATAATGTCACATATCATCCTCTCTTTTAATTGTTTTCAGGTCCTTATCAAAATAAGTTTCTAACCTAATGAACCAACTTTTTACATTTATATTTTATATAATGGAATATATAATTTCAAATTATTATGTAGATTTTGTCTAAAAATTAGCTCTTAATAAGAATCTTCTTATTTTGAGGAAGATTGATTATATAATTACAAAATAATTATTTTCTAAATAAAATTTTTACACGTATGCAGTTAAATCACTCAAATATAAAAATACACAAATTTAGTAATTATTTTCTTAATATAAATTTTTTCACGTATAGACAAATTTCTATAAAATTAATTTATAATATATTTTTATACATTATACTAATGAAATTTCACAAATATTTTAATCTATATTTTAAAGTCGCATGTCCTCATTTCATATTTAATAATGCTATATGTTCCCATTTCATGAACTTTTTTCCCTTCAAATTTTGTTCACTCATTTCGTACCACATTATAATTGAGCAACAAATTTTTAGTAAGTAATTAATAGTAACAACGTTATTTTTTAATTTAAATTGATTATTTTCTTTCAAGTAAAAATTATTTTTCAATCTAAATTTTTTAAATTATAATCTATATTTTTATATTGTATAAACTAATATCCATTATTTTCTAAGTAAAATAAACAATAAAAAGGAAAAATCAAAATTGAAAAACATTAAAAAAAATTGGAAAATTACAACGGCGATGTCGCATTCTCTCAGAGTCAGATACTCCATTATAATTGCAGTACTAATTTTAAAATTTGCATCTATAATAAATAAAAACATAAAAAATTTGCATTTGGCTGAAACAAATTTTTTTTTTTAATAAAAAGGAAAAACCAAAATTGGACACAAGTGAGGCTCAGATCTGTGTCATAGATCAGGCACAGAGAATGTGACATCGCCATGGCTGCAAAAAAGAACTCCGGTTGCATGCGGAAGAAATATGTCCGACCCACATGCCATCCGGGTTGCCCCGCCAAGATACGGGTCACTTTAGCCTCTGTGCCCGATTCGTTTTGCTCAAAAGACCCACAGACAAGATCATCATCATAGCCTTCCCATAAAGACGCGCGAACAAATGCGCGCACACACACACATACACACTACAGCCTGTTTGGTGTAAGCACCAATTTATAAGAAGTGCTTATATAAGCACCCGGAAAAAAGCACTGCCAAACACCCTCTTAGTATTGCCTGAACAGGGACCAATGTGAAATTAACCGAAAGCAGAAGGGCCTCTGAGTCAAAATCACCACAAAAGAAAATGGAATTGAAAGTAGTAAACAGAAAAGATCAGAAGCCGAAGAAAAGGGCTGTTGGTTTAAGTTGTTGAGCGGTGGAAATCATCGGCTAAAAAATACACCAGAGAGGGGCAACCACCCTTAGAGAAGTCCCATCTCTCTGTAGCCTCATTCTTTTGAGCTTTGGTTGTAGAATGGGTTTGCTCATAAGCACGCCCATCAGTAGCTTATAAGCTGTAAAGAAACAACCTAGTGATGTGGTTTTACAGCCTTGTCCTAATTTGTTTACTTTTTTACTCATAACCGTGGCAAGTGGTGGGACGCCGTAGGTGGACAAGTTGGTCATTGTATAGGAACATCTCCCCAGAATGCGTGGTGTATGGCTCTCTGTTTTTGTTGGATGTGTATGGACATCGACAAAAAAGAAAAACAAAAACTTTTATTTTTTAAAATACTATTTATTTTTGGATTAACTGTACAAATTTTTTTTAATGTTTTATCATACTTCGTAAATTAGCCTTCATTTTTCTTGATATGCAAATTAGTTTTTAATATTTAAGAAATATAGTTGAATTGTTTTATATTATTTTAAAATATTTATATTAATAATTAATATTTTACAATCTTCTTTTTGGGTTAATCAGTGAGACCATATTTAAAAAAAAAATTCTTTTTTTTTCCCTTTATATCCCATCCCCCATTCTTCGTGGGATTTGAACCTAGAAGCACACTCTTGTAGGGAAAATAATTTCAGTCACTTGAGTTATCTCTTAATTTCGAATCAATGAAATTATATTCATTAATGGCAAATGAAGATGATTACATCTAATTTGTATAGTATAAAAAACAAATATTTCAAGATTTATTTATATTAATTTTTGTATTGTTTTATTTTTATAAGATAGAATTAATTTTAATTAATTTATAAAATATAAAAAATTAATATAAGTATTCTAAAATTATAGGACTACATTGTATTATTGTATATTCATGTCTTGTATGTATTATTGAAAGCTTGTAAAGGAAGAAAGGTCAAGGATATCATTACACAAGTAGAAATATATCACAATCACCCTAATTAGGGTGTGAGGGTTTTATACAACTTTATGGTATCAAGAAACTACAAGATCTTACATCTTTTGTTACATGTCTTCTGCTCTTCTCCCAATTTCTAGCCATGACGACTCCATCGCTGATCTCTACCTCTTCCCCTTTACTGTTGTCTTCTTAAACTGGTGCGTCTATCGCTTTCTCGCTACTCACATCGATGTTTCTTCCTCCACCCTTAACCACTGTCACGATGCCTTCTTTCGAGTTTTCTCCCTTGGCTACCACGGCGCTGTTGCCTTAAAGCATCTTATCTTCTTTATCTTCTAGAGTAGTCACATCCTCTATTGCATCTTTTTCCACCTTGTAGCTACCTAATATGATAGCCATAATATTGCCACGTTGGTAACCATCAGGTTTGATGGCATAAACTAAAGGTTTTGGAGATCCTAGTTAGAACCAGTTCTTTTTACTTATGGTGTGTCTAGAATTGTCGATGGAACCATGTAGTGCCCAATGATGTGTCGTGTATTTGTGTGCGTTTATGTTGTTAATTACCCATGTTTTAGAGGTATCTTGAGCTTTAAAAGATGCATTAGTATAGCATATATACTAGAGTTAGGCTTAAGCATAAGCAAATGTACATAGTTGAGTTTCTAAGTTAACTGCTATACTAAATGCTTAATTTTATGCCTTAGGTGAGCTATAAGACTGAAATAGAGCTTGAACAAAGATGAAGGATGAAGATAGAAGAGATACGAGTCGTCCGATGAAGGTCAAGTGCAAGAAAGAGACCATAGAAGGCCAATTAGATGAGCCGGTAGACTTAGAAAAATTGCCGGTAGACCGGCCACTCCAGAGAGGAGCCCAAAATTACTAGTTGAGTTCCCCTAAATAGCTGGTCGACTGGCTACTCCAGAGACCATCACTTGGAAAGCCGGATGAGTTAAGAAGAGAAGCCGGTCGACCGGCTATTCCCGGCAGATGCTATAAAAACTCGACTTTTCAGCTTTTAAGGGGGAATTTTTAGAAACCCATACACACACCCATTTCTCACACACAAAATCCTATTCTCACCCACCTCTAATTCACAGACTAACACACATACCCACTTGAAATTAAGCTGATTTTGGAGGATTCAAACACTACTTGGTGAAGATTTGCTCAAGTTTCTAAAGAAACAAGAGAGGATGAAAGGGGAGATTTCTATAACCTCTTTCATTCTTATTTACTTCATGCTTGAGTAGATGATTTAGGGTACCTAACTTGTGTAATGGGATAATATATATACTTTTTGTTATGGGATTTTATTGGCTTTTTTATGTAAATACTTTGTTCTTATTTTTAGAAGCTTTATATCAATTCATGTTCATGCGTTTGATGTAATGCTTGAATGAGTTGTATGCATATAGATTGAGTTGTATTTGGTATAGAACACTTCTAATCCTCAGATTATGCATGTCTATGTGTGTGATTATAGATAATATGAAGTAGGTTGATTCTATTTATGTTTATGTGAGTATGAAATATGCCTTATAGTGAATACATGCTCGATCAATGCGACATGTTGATACTTGAATGTTTTCAATGGCGTAAATCAAACTCGTTAGTTTTTGTATCATGGATAGGACGTCATATTCACAACACCTTGCCTTAGAACATGTAGGACTGCACTCACTAGATATTAATCTGCTTTAGTGTCCTTAGAATGATGGTACATGAGTTAGGACTAGCTAGGTCGAGTCTCCTTTAGCTTTAAATCCAGCTAATGGGAGTTCGAATAGGCTCAGTCCCCTAGGAACCCTAGGTTTTAGCTTTAAATCCAGCTAATGGTTTAGGAACAAGGGTAAGATTGTTCTAGGGCATCTAGGTAGTTTTCTAGCCCCTCCTATGGCCTTAGGTACATAAGGACGACGCTGTATCTTTAAGTGTGCATGCATAGGGATGGACTCGCATCGAGTCCTAGGGTGTAATTAGGACACTAATTAGTTGCATAATTTTAGAAGCTTTATGTAGAAAGCCAATCCCCGAATCCTATAGCATAAAGGAGCTAACTCACCCATTCGCAAGTGTAGGGCACTCGATCACTTTTTCCTTGCTTCAATCCCTTAAGTTAGCTTAGTTATTTCCTTCTTTTCCTTAGTGCATTTATAGTGTAGTTGATGTGTTTGTTTTGTGTGTTTATGTATTGCAAGTATATACTTGTTTTAAGGTGTTTTGAGCTTCATTTGGTGTATTAGTATAGCATTTAGGTCATACTTGTGCATATCAGGGTTTATATGTTTATAGTTGAAGTTAAGCCTTAAATGCTACAATAATGGGCGTCTATTGCTTGTTTTAGGTGTGATTTGGAGAGATAATTAGAGCTTGATTGAGGGTTCTTGGTGTCTAGAACAAAGCCAAGAGTGTTTTGGAGATAAAGGAATGAAGAAAAGTGCATTTGGAAGTGGCTGAGCGAAGGAAGAAGCGATCGACGCGAAACCAAGCGCAACGTGAACCAAATTTGAAGATTGCAACCTAAAAAGGACATGGACAAATTTTGGAAATATTTTAGGATGCAAAAGATGGCTCGGGAGATCCCCCATAGCGATACAAAGCCATGAAAAGAAATGGTGCGAGAATCGGAGACAAAACGAGCAAGACATGGACATTTTACTGTCAAGACCAGTCGACCTCTTGTCAAAGAGAGGTCGACTGGCCGGATAAAAATCTGGGCCAATTTTGGCCAAATGACTTAGCTAGGCCAATTCGTCCCCACCACCCTTAGTTGCTTTGTGTTGTTGATTTGCTTGTTGAGTGTTATTGTTCTATTTTCTTGAGGACAAGCAAGGTTTAGGTTTGGGGGTGTGGGAATTTGGTTTTATTGTTTTATTCTTTGATTAGGGTAGATATGCATTTTATGCTTAAAATGTTGAAAATTTTTCGATTTTGACGCATGCAGAGTTGTTTATTTCTTGGTTGATCTTTGTGTTGGCTATTGTGGCTAACTCAATTGATTGGTGAATATGAGTTGCATTGTAGGGAGTGAATAGAGTGGATTGAAAATTGGATCTTAGAGGGGATGCCCTTGGAAGTTGTGGAGAGTGAGGACCTTTAAAAATGACCCTTGTAGCCACCCCATGGTAAGAAAGAGTGTTGAAAAAGGGTTGTTGATATGAGTGCCCTTCCTTGATTGGTTCGTTTTGATGTGCTAAAGCCTTTCTTTTTCTTTTCTTTTTGTGTGAATACAATAAAAAGCATGAAAAATTCAAAAAAATTTGAAAAAAGTAAAAAGGTGCAAAAGTATTAAAAAAATAAAGACACCAAAAAGTTTCGTGAATAAGTGACCCAATGTCAACTTAGCACAAGCTATCTTCTATGTAGATATGTGAAAAGGCTTGTTATAAGCCATTGTATTTGTATATTCTCTCTCTTCTTGACTTTGGGGAGGCCATGTTAGTTAAAGAGGCACGAAATTTCAACATCCCGAATGTGTGCATTAGAATCCTAGGCTTGTGATGGTTTGGCTACTTGGGAACTTCCCACGAGGTTCAAGGCCCTTTATGAGTAGAGGGAGGATTTGAAGAGACATGAGGATCTCTCCACAATAGGAATGCCCCCTTCATGCTTCTTAAGCTAACCGTGATAGCGAGTCAATTCTTTAGGCAACCCTTTGTATCGAATTTAGAGGTAAACTTAGGTTTGGGCTTGCTTGGGGACAAGAAAGAAGAAGGTTTGGGGGTGTTGATGTTTGTTTTGTGTGTTTATGTATTGCAAGTATATACTTGTTTTGAGGTGTTTTGAGATTCATTTGGTATATTAGTATAGCATTTAGGGCATACTTGTGCATATCAGGGTTTACATGTTCATAGTTGAAGTTAAGACTTAAATGCTATAATAATGCGCATCTATTGCTTGTTTTAGGTGTGATTTGGAGAGATAATTAGAGCTTGATTGAGGGTTCTTGGTGCGTGGAACAAAGCCAAGGGTGTTTTGGACATAAAGGAATAAAGAAAAGTGCATTTGGAAGTGGCTGGGCGAAGGAAGGAGCGACCGAGGCGAAACCAATCGCAACGTGAGCCAAATTTGGAGCTTGCAACCTAGAAAGGACATGGACGAATTTTGGACATGTTTTAGGATGCAAAATATAGCTTGGGAGATCCGTCATATGTTAGGATTAGTATGCCCTAAAGCTCACTTGTACATGACATTTTGGATATGAAACAATGTATAATCATATTTTTGTTAAATGGCATTATGAGTTTCTTACATATAATCTCTGTTATGTTTTATCGATGCATGTATAAAGGTCCTTTGACTTGCACTAATGACTTGGGTGCGCAGTGAGGCTGGACGCACAGTAGGTCCAAGTCTAGATTTAGTCACATCATAAATTGAATCCATAACCAAATAAGTAGTGTTGGGCACTCTACTGGGATAAGGTTATATTGAGCAAGTCTCCTCTTTGAGGGTGATCTACCTAGGTCATTGGAGGACTTTCTGGATTTGTCTCAATAGTACGTGTGTCACGTATTGGATAGGACCATTGTGAGTATATTTTCTAGCGACGTACTATCAAAGAAAGAAAACAAGACACTCACGCTACTAAATGATCATTGCTCTTAATCTTGAGTATATGTGGATGAACTAATGAAGTTAGGGTTTAGTACTTTGATTCACTGTGGGTGAGATCTTATTTTATTAGGATCAACAGCCTTGTGCATTGAGCGCTAAGTTCTAATTAATTAGAACATGCATATGCAAAATGGAATCTATGTACCCCCTTTGGGATTGTCCAAATTTATCATCCGAATCTAGATCTAGTGATACTACCTTTATAGGTGTGTCGGTCATATGGCTTGAGGGTCGCTCCCGAGATCAAGAGATTCCATGACCAAGGATGGACGGAAAAAGATACAGCTAAGGAGGTGATAGTACACAGGCCAAAGGACCGATCTTAGCTGTGGGTATACATAGAGGGGCATTATGGTCAGTTATTTAGTAGGTCAAAGACAAAGTTCACATTCTTTTGTGATAAGCTTTTGGGTAATGACAATTATTCTTGGAGTGCAACTTTGATCTTATGGTGGAATAGATCGAAGTTAAAAATAATTATTATGTCGCCTAGATCGGGCAAGGATAATTTTAATTATTTTTGGAAGCCAATGATAATTGTGTCTTCTTGGTCCCTTCCTAGTTGAAATGACTTTGAGAGAGTAATCTTGAAAGAGCAAATTCCATATTGTGGTAGTAGCCTTATTGGGCCAAAGCTTGAAATTGGGTTTGGGCTTTCTTTAGAGTCCAAGATAACCTAATTGGGCTAGGATGGTTTCCTATTGGGCTTGGGCCTCCACATAGATTATGGACTATGTGTTGGACTTAGATAATGGGCTTGGCCTAAGTCTTCCAAGACAAGTGGATAACTTGCAAAATACTAAAAAAACAAGTGGACAACTTGCACAAGTCTTCCAAGACAAGATTGACAAGTTTCAAAAAGGAAATACTACATGGAAATTTTCTCCTACATTGAAAGTTTAGCAACTTTAGATGCCAAGGTTCTCTCTATAAATAGACAAGACCCTACACCTTTTATGTATTCCACTTTGTAGTTGATTTCTTCCTTTTTGACAAGAAAATACTACAACACATAGTACACACTTATTGTGTGATTTTTGCTCTAGTTTTTCAAGAGCATATTACTTTGCTTCTTCCCACACAAGAGGCTATTCTCTCAAGATAAGTCTCTTTAATCATAGGGAAGAAGACTAGGGAGTTGCTTATTATGACACCCTTATAGCAAATTTTGGTGGCCTTGTTCGTGAACGGGAATAAAGCTCGTGACCGGTTTTAGCTTCATCAAAGGCCCCACGCTTCAAGAGGTTAGCTTTATATATTTTGCAAGTACTAGTTATATTCTATATATGTTCTTAAGCATGTTCTTGTGTGTGTAATGTGGATATTTTATTTTCCTAGCATGTTTTCTTAGTTATAATTTAGAAAATATGGACTAGGATACCCCACACTTAATAATATCGATCCTACATCATAGTGATACAAAGCCATAAAAAAACGGTGCGAAAATCGAAGCCAAAACGAGCAAGATATGGACATTTTATTGTCAAGACCGGTCGATCTCCTGTCAACGCCGGTCGACCGGCTGAGGTCAATCAGCCGGATCAGAATCTGGGCCAATTTTGCCAGGATGACTTAGCCCCAAAGCCGGTTGACCGGCTAGGCCCCCGGCTGGATGCGTTGACAACTCTATTTAAGCCATTTTTTAGCCATTTTTTAGGGAGAGCAACACCCAATCAAACACCTATTTTCCTAAAACCAAAATCCACCAAAAATCATCTCACACACTCACTTCTAAACACATTTTAACACTTGGAATCAAGGATCCAAGAGGATCAAACACTAGGATTTAGGGCATAGCTTATGGAATGTAAAGCTTGGCTATGGATAGAAGGGTATCTCTCTTTTATCCTAAGTCTAATTATGTATGATTAGAACTATGTAGGGTGATTATATCTTGTATTTATGGATTGATTACTACTTTTTATTAATGGAAACTTGATCAATTTATGTATATATGCTTTATGCTTAGGGCTTCAAAAGCTATTATACATGCATGTCTATGTGTTTGTTGAAATGCCTCAATGATGTAACATATGTATATTGAAGTCTATTGTGTTATTAAACATTTCTAAATCATTATGCTAGAATGTCTATGTGTTTGTGTGGTGATTACATGAAGTGGATATGACTATATACATGTCTATGTGTGTGTTAGCATACTTAATAGCATAAATAGCTTCAATTGCATACATGTTGGGTGCCATTGCTTAAATTGGTGTAATCTAAGTATGTTTATGTGCTTAGTAGTAGGATACCCCAGAATATTCTCAAATGCCATGCCCTAGACGTCTTTGCTTTGCACTCAAACATTAATACCCACTATTGTGATGATGATCAGTGGTGCATAACTAATGGCTAGCCTAGATCGAGTCTTCCTTAGCTTTAAATCTAGCTAATGGGTTTTAGGGTATGTTAGTCAACCCTAGACGGAGTAGGTCTTGGCTTTAAATCGAACCAACGGTTTAGACGCTAGGGTTAGATCGATCTAAGTCACCTAGAATCCTAACTAGCTGGCCCTATGGCCCTAAGTCATAAAGACCATACGCCGTGGCTTTAGGGATTGACACCTAGAGACAGATTCGCACTGAGTCTTGGGGTGTAATTAGCAGGTTAATTAATAGACTAGACGAGAGAAATCGAGTTTAATCCATTAAGCAACCCTAACAAGAAGTAGTAATCACCCATTTGTAAGCCGTAATCACCTTATTCCCTATTTCCACGTGTTAACATCCGCTTAG
Source organism: Cordia subcordata (assembly GCA_028554755.1). NCBI lineage: Eukaryota > Viridiplantae > Streptophyta > Magnoliopsida > Boraginales > Cordiaceae > Cordia > Cordia subcordata. The sequence continues at coordinate 15,781,689 of JAPTOF010000008.1, forward strand.
ATCGCTTGATTCCCCCATCACACACATACCGCCTTTTTATTTCCTTGTTTTTAGATTAGGTTTACTTTTTCGGAGCTCCCTTTAAACCAAAAACCTCGAAAACATTGTAGTTAGGACCTCAACATGTAGCTTTTAGGATGCACTTAGCTTAGGACACCATACACGTTAGGCTTCCCCATGGATTTGACCCTGCACTCGCATACACTGTACTACATATGTCTCGTGCCCTTACGGGCTATTTAGGCTTGTGCCATGAGATAGCGATCAGTAGTCTTTCATCTTTTTCCCTTAGCTCCCAAAAATCCAAAAAGCACAAAAAAATGCTAGTCTAGGTCTTCTTTTTAAGCTTCTTTTAGAGCACACTAGCATAGAGTTTCTTCCACAAATTCAAGCCTCCCTGTGGTTTGACACCCGTACTCATACATACTATTCTGCATAATTCGTACGCTTGCTGGTCTTTTAGGGCTTGCACCGAAAAAGCACACCAAGTTCTTGGCGCCGTTGTCGGGGAGGCACGGTGGTTCACATTCTTTGTTTGTGTGTCTTGGTAGTTGCTTTATTTGTTTTACTTGCTTTTTCTTTATAGTTTGATTAGTTTTTGCTTATCTTGTTTATTATTTATATTATCTTGCTTTAGTTCTTGTTTATCCATTTCTGCTTTTGTTTTTGTTTTTAGTAGACTTTCTAGGATTGTGGTGTATTTGTTATAGTTTTAGGAATATTGAAGTTTTCGGGGGTTGAAGTGGTCGGAGTTAGGATAGTTTGTGCATGCTTGGTAAGAGATCCCTTAGAAATCCCTAGTTCCTCTTAATCCTAAACCCGATAGGATTGCTAGACATTTTAGAAATTTAGGAGATCTTTTTGAGGAGATGGCCGGTCTCAATCATACTCCTAATCCTCCCATTCCCCCAATGAATCCCATTCTACCTCATGATCACCATAAGCATTAAGCCCAAGATCATTTTAGACAAGAGCCCGGTAGACTGGATCCACCTTTAGATGAGGAACCCACTCTTAGGCAATTTTTTCTCTCTGAAGCCTTTGAACCTAATTTGGCTATTCAAATTTTGGGTTTGGGAGAGACGAACTTCGAGATTAAGCCTAATATGTTGGCCATGCTTCCTTCCTTCCACAGAAGAAGCAATAAGAGTCCTCTAGAGCATATCACTAATTTTGTTGAGATGAGTTCCACTCTCCATGTCCCTAATGTCTCCCAAGAGGTCATACATCTAATATTGTTTCCTTTCTCTCTTAAGGATGAGATTAGGGCTTGGTTGCATTCCTTACCTAATGGTTGCATTACTACATGGGCTGAGCTTCAATCTAAGTTCTTTAAAAAATTTTATCCCATGGCCAAGACATCCGACCTTAGGACCACCATTATGACTTTCTCCCAACATGATCTAGAATCCTTTCATGAGGCTTAGGAGAGGTTCAAGGACCATTTTAGACAATGTCAACACTACGGGTATAGAAATCATGACCTATTGCAATATTTCTTTTGAGGTTTAAATGAACAAAATATGATGATGGTCAATGCCGCCTCTGGTGGTGGCTTCTATCTTTTGAGATTGATTGAGGCATGGGAGAAAATGGAGTTGAGGTAGGAGTTTCTTTATATTTACCCGCTAAAGTAGAGGCTTTAACGAATAAGTTAAATTAATTCATTTCATTGTCTCTTTCATCTCATGGTCATAGGACTAGTTCAGTAAGTTCTTCCTCTGCCCCTTTAGTTGTTGAGGTGTGTGCATTGTGTTCCAAGTCATCTCATGAGACCGTACTTGCCCATTAGTATCCTAATTTCCCGAATTCATGGAAGAGCAAGTATGTGCTACTCAGGGTTATTCTTGCGAGTACAATCTGTACTCGAACACAAATAATCTGGGTTGGAGGGACAACCCAAAATTTTCTTGGAGACAAGGTCAACATGAGTCTAGTTCACATTACCAAGCTTTGCCCTAGCAACGACCTCATCCTCAATATCCCCCAGGTTTTCATCATCTTAATCAGCCCTATCTCACTAGTGCTCCTCAACCTTAGGCTTTACTTGCTCCTTCTAGTAGCCAGTTTTCTAGCAATGATATGATAAAGTTAATGCAATTTTTTTCATAATCAGCAGCAAGCATTAGCTAGTTAGGAGCAGGAGTTAGCTGATAGTAGGCAAGAGATGGCTAGCTATAAGCAGCAGACGGTTAAGTTTGAGACACAGTTAGGATAGATTGCTAATCAGTTGAGCACTAGAGACCCTAGGAAATTGCCTTCTCAATCGAAGGTGAACCCTAGAGTCCAGTCCTGTTCTTCCACTGATACTACTTATTACTATCAGGCCCAGACTAAGACCGTCACCACTCTTAGGAGCGGTAGGATAGTGGATAATAGGGTAGTAATTGACTTTACAGTGCCTGCACCTAGTGGTCCTTCCGAGTCTAGAAAGCTACATAATGGCCCCGTTGAGAGGGATTTTAGAGAGGGTCCTATTGAGAGAGTTGAGCCTATTAGAGACCATGGAGAAAGTAGTACTTCCTGCCCTCATCGGGAGGGAAAGGAGCCTATTGATGATTCCTATATGTCTAGAGATATTGCACCTAGAGTTCCCTTCCCATCCGCCTTAGAGAGGCCTACACCTAGTGAGGATTCTAGGTTTTTCAAGATTTTAGAGCATCTTTAGGATATTAAGGTCAATCTTCCTTTGATAGATGCGATCCTTTCTATTCCCTCATATTCTAAGTTCTTTAAGGACCTTTGTACAAGGAAGCATAGGTTGTCGAACATTCCTAAGAAGGTGAGGCTTACGGAGGAGGTGAGTAGTATTTGTACTTCGGGCTTCTCGACCAAGATGAGTGGCCTGGAGCTTTGACCTTTCCTTGTAGTAGGATTCGTAAGACCCAGATTGATCACCCCTTGCTAGATTTAGGATCTAGTGTGAATCTCATTCCCTACTCCATCTATTAGCAGCTAAGTCTAGGTGGCTACACATGTTACTCTTCAGCTAGTTGATAGGTCCGAGCATAGACCTAGAGGTATGATAGAGAATGTTATGGTCCAGGTAAGTGAGTTCGTGTACTCGGTTGACTTCATAGTATTAGATATGGATTCGGGACATGACTCTAGACATTCCACGTCCGTTCTGTTAGGTCGCCCTTTCTTTGCCATCGTAGATGCCATTATTCATTTTAGGTCGAGGTTATTAGAGATGAAATTTGGGAATTTAAGGTCTACTATGAAGGTTGCCGAGGTGGTGAATAGGGCTAGTATAGGAGGAGAGGATAAAGAAGAGTGATTTAAGGTTGATTCTTGTGTCGAGGACCTTGTAGAGAGAACTATGACCAATAGAGAAGATTTGAGGAAATTTGAGGAATTGATGTCTAGCTTTGATTTAGAGACCTTAGAGTGAAAATGTGTAGCTTCTACCTCCATAGTTGAGAGTTCTTTGATTGATAAGTCACTTGAGGTTGTTCCTTCTAGTCTTGATTCTAGTGACATCCCCGTTGATGATGTTGACGATAAGACCACCTTGGTTGAGCCTAGTCCTTCTTTAGAGCTCAAACCCTTTCCTGACCATTTAAAGTATGTATTCCTAGGCCGTAATGAGACCCTTCCGGTTATCATAGCTTCTGATCTTTCTAGTGAGCATGAGGAGCGTCCTTTGGAGGTTCTTAGGAAACATAGGAAGGCTATAGGGTGGAAAATTGATGATTTGAGAGATATAGACCCTTCAATCTACATGTATCGTAATTCACCATAAGGATGGAGCCATTTTTTCTAAGGAGATGTAAAGGAGGGTAAACCCACACATGAGTGAAATAGTTAAAAAAGAGATCATTAAGCTTTTAGATGCAGGCATTATATATCTGATCTTTAATAGTGAGTGGGTTAGCTTGGTTTAGGTTGTCTCTAAGAAGTCCAGGATCACGGCTGTGGAGAATGAGAGAAGAGAGCTTATCCCTACACGTACTCCCACGGGTTGGAGAGTTTATATTGATTATAGGAAGCTCAACTCCAAAACTAGGAAGGATCATTTACCATTGCCTTTTCTAGATCAAATTTTAGACAAAGTAGCTGGGCAAAGCTACTATTGCTTTCTAGATGGCTATTCAGGTTCTAATCAGATCCCCGTATTTTCTGAAGACCAGGAGAAGACCACTTTTACTTGTCCCTATGGCACTTTTGCCTATAGGAGGATGCCTTTCAGTCTATGTAATACCCCAGTGACAATTCAGAGATGTATAATGGCCATTTTTGATAACATGATAGAGAAGCATTTAGAGATTTTCATGGATGACTTCTCAGTCTTTGGAGATAATTTTGATGAGTACTTGAGTCATCTCTCTTTAGTCTTAGACCAATGTGTGGAGAAGAATCTAGTGTTGAGTTAGGAGAAATCCCATTTCATGGTGTAACGAGGGATAATGTTGGGTCATGTTGTCTCATCTTTTGGAATTTAAGTTGACCCAGCTAAGGTAGAATTGATAGAAAAATTGCCTGTCTCTAAGTGCGTCAAGTATGTTAGATCTTTTCTAGGGCATGCAGGATTCTACCATAGGTTCATTAAAGATTTTGGCCATATAACACGCCCATTATCTAGGCTCTTAGCACAAGATATTCCCTTTGAGTTTAATGATAAGTGCGTTAAAGCTTTTGATAGGCTTAAATCCTTACTTTCTACGTCCCCGATCATTCAGCCGCTTGACTACAGTCTTTCATTTGAGTTTATGTCTGACGCATCTGATTATGCAATAGGAGCTATTTTAGGCTAATAGTGAGATAAATTGCCCTATGTAGTGTACTATGCTAGTAAGACTCTTGGTAAAGCGCAAAAGAACTATACTACCACAGAAAAAAAGCTTCTAGTATTATTCTTCTCCCTTGACAAGTTTAGGTCATATATCCTAGGGTCCAAGGTGATTGTCTAAATCGATCATGTGGCATTGAGGTATTTGTTAGCTAAGAAAGAATCTAAGCCCAGCTTGATTAGGTGGTTGCTCCTTCTTAAAAAATTCGATGTTGAGATCCGGGATAAAAAGGGTAGAGAAAATTTAGTTGCAGATCATATTTCTCGTCTTTTTAGTGAGTCTTCTAGTGATCCATCCCCTTTTCGTAATTCATTTCCCAATGAGCAATTGTTTGCCATTTCTCACCATACACCTTGGTTTGCTCACATAGTTAACTATCTTGCCATAGGGCGATTTCCTTCTCACTGGGAGAAGAGAGAGAAAGATAAGTTCCTAGCATAAGTTAGACATTTCTTTTGAGAAGATCCCTATCTTTTCAAAGTGTGTGCGGATCAAATGATTCGCTGATGTCTGCTCGAGGACGAGTTTGAGAGCGTGTTGAGTATGTGTCACGATGAGGGGTGTGAAGGTCATTTTAGTAGGAATAAGACTGCCGCGAAGGTCTTGCAATGTGGATTATTTTGGCTTACTCTCTTTAGGGATGCTCAAGAATATTGCAAAAAGTGTTTTAGATGTCAACAATTTGGGTCTATCTCGAGGAGAAACATGATGCCTTTATCCTCCATTCTTCCATGTGAGTTATTTGATGTTTGAGGTATAGATTTCATGGGTCCATTTCCACCTTCTTTGGGTACCAATACATTTTAGTGGCTGTTGATTATGTGTCCAAATGGGTTAAGGCCATTCCCACACGTACTAATGACCATAGGGTAGTGGTTAAGTTCATTAAGGAGAACATTTTCTCTAGATTTGGAGCCTCTAGGGTCTTGATTAGTGATGGTGGTTTGCATTTTCGCCATAGGATTTTAGAGGCCTTATTGAGAAGATATTCGATTACCCACAAGGTAGTTACTCTTTATCACCCGCAAACTAGTGGACAAATAGAGGTGTCCAATAAGGAGATCAAGCACATTTTAGAGAAAACGGTTAGGCCCGATATGAGAGATTGGTTTATTAGGCTAAATGATGCTTTATGGGCCTAACGTACCACTTTTAAAACTCCCATTGGTATGTTTCTATATCGATTGGTTTATGGGAAAGCTTGTCACTTGCTGGTAGAACTAGAGCATTGGGCTTACTAGGCCATTAAGGCCTTAGATTTTGATGTGGCAAGAACGGGAAAGAAAAAGAAGCTTAACCTAGCGGAGTTGGAAGAGCTTAGATTTGAGGCGTATGAGAATGCCAAACTTTAAAGGATAGGATGAAGAGGATTCATGATAGACACATTCTTAAGGAATCATTGTCTCTCTCCAATAAAGTTTGGTTAGTTAACTCACGTTAGAAGCTCTTTCTAGGCAAGCTTAAGTCAAGAGGGGATGATCCATATGAAGTGTTGGTTGCCTACCCTTCCGGAGCGGTCAAGATCAAGGACTTGAAGGATGGCCGAGAGATGACGGTGAATGGGTAACGCCTGAAGCATGCATATGATCCGATCATGGCTCGTGTGGAAGTTTTAATGTGTCAAGATCTTATATATGGAGGATGAAGATGAATTGGTGTTCGCCTGGCTGACGGCATGGTGGTTAACGTTACTAAGAGACAACCTAGATTCAATTTTGCAATTTTGCACTTATTTCATTTTCCTTTCTTTTATCTTTCTTGCACCCACACCAAAGTGTTGAATCCCGATCCTTTGTCTATTAAGATACACCATTGCTCATTATTGCACATGCCAATACAAGCATGCATAGGCAATGCTACTAACCTTGTCTTCTTTGAGTGTTTATAGATTGTGAGTCATAGGGTTAATAATATGGTGATCTATCATTGGCATGGAGGACTTTGAAGAAAATGCAAGGTTGTATCTATCCTTTCTCCACTTGTTCCCCATGTTTTTACCCTATCCCCACCACCCTTACTTGCTTTGTAATGCCAATTTGCTTGTTTATGTGCTTTACTTCATTTGCTTGAGGACAAGCAAAGTTTAGGTTTGGGGGTATAGGAGTTTGGTCTTTTTGTTTTCATGTTTTTCTTAGGGTAGATTGCATTATTTGGTTAAAAATGATGAAAATTTTTCAAATTTTAATGTTGAGTTGTTTATTTTTTTGGTTGATCATTGTGTTGGCTATTGTGGCTGACTCAATTGATTAGTGAATATAAGTAGCATTGTGGATAAGTGAATGGAGTGGAGAGAGAATCGAGACTTAGAGAAGATGCCCTTGAAAGTTGCGGAGAGTGAGGACCTTTAAGAATAACATCGCATAGCTTGGTAGGAAAGAGTTCTGAAAGAAAAGGTTGTTGATATGAATGCCTCTTCCTTGATTGGTTCTTTTTGATATGCCAAAACCTTTCTTTTTCTTTTCTTTTTGTGTGAATATAAGGCAAAGCATGAAAAATCTTTAAAAAATTGAAAAAGGCAAAAAGGTGCAAAAATATCAAAAAGATTAAAAAAAATTGAAAAAGAGAAAAAGCCAATGGCACAAAAACGTTTTGTGAACAAGTGCATAAGTGACACAATGTCAACTTAGCACATGCTACATCTTTATAGATATGTGAATAAGGCTTTTTATAAGCCATTGTGTTTGTATATAACTTAGAAACTCAACTACGTACATTTGCTTAACTTAGAACAAGGATGGACAAGGATGGAACGATGAAGATAGAAGAGGTAGGGGTCGTGCGATGAAGGTCAAGTGCAAGAAAGAGACCACAAAAGGCTAATTAAAGGAGCTGGTCGACCTAGAAAAATTGTCGGTCGACCGGCTAGGTTGATTGACCACTTTAGAGAGGAGCCCAAAATTGCCAGTTGAGTTCCCTTAAAGAGCCAGTCAACTGGCCAATTCAGAGAGCATCACTTGGGAAGCTAGATGAGTTAAGAAGAGAAGCCAGTCGACCAGCTATGCGCTTGAACAAGGATGGACGATGAAGATAGAAGAGGTACGGGTCGTGCGATGAAGGTCAAGTGCAAGAAAGAGACCACAGAAGGCCAATTAGAGGAGCCAGTCGACCTAGAAAAATTACCGGTCGATCGGCCGCTCCAGAGAGGATCCCAAAATTGCCAGTTGAGTTCCCTTAAAGAGCCGATCGACCGGCAAGTCCAGAGGGCATCACTTGGAAATACGGACGAGTTAAGAAGAGAAGCCGGTCGACCGGCTATGAGCGGCAGATGCTATAAAAACTCGACTTTTTATCTTTTAAAGGGGAATTTTTAGAAACCCATACACACACCCATTTCTCACACACAAAACCCTACTCTCACCCAACTCTAATTCACACATTAACACATACGCCCACTTGAAATTAAGCTGATTTTGGAGGATTCAAACACTACTTGGTGAAGATTTGCTCAAGTTTCTAAAGAAACAAGAGAGGATGAAAGGGGAGATTTCTATAACCTCTTTCATTAATGGGACGATATATATACACTTTGTTATGGGATTTTATTAGCTTATATATATACATACTTTGTTCTTATTTTTAGTAGCTTTGTGTTTGATCTAATGCTTGAATGAGTTGTATGTATATAGATTGAATTGTATTTGCTATAGAACACTTCTAGTCCTCAGATTATGCATGTCTATGTGTGTGATAATGGATAATATGAAGTGGGTTGATTCTATTTATGTCCATGTGAGTATGAAATATGCCTTATAGTGAATACATGCCCAATCAATGCTACATGTTGATACTTGAATGTTTTCAATGGCGTAAATCAAACTCGATAGTGTTTGTATCATGGATAGGACATCATATTCACAACGCTTTGCCTTAGAACATGTAGGACTGCACTTACTAGGTATTAATCCACTTTAGTGTCCTCAGAATGATGGTACATAAGTTAGGACTAGCTAGGTCGAGTCTCCTTTAGCTTTAAATCCAGCTAATAGGAGTTCGGATAGGCTCGATCGACCCTAAGAGCCCTAGGTCTTAGATTTAAATCTAGCTAATGGTTGAGGAACTAGGATAGGATTGTTCTTAGGCACCTAGGTAGTTTTCTAGCCCCTCCTATGGCCTTATAAGAACCACGCCGTAGCTCTAACCCTTAGTTAGGTTAGTTTTTTCCTTCTTTTCCTTAATACATTTATAGTGTAGTCTTTCATCTTTTTCCCTTAGCTCCCAAAAATCCAAAAAGTACAAAAACATGTTAGTCTAGGTTTTCTTTTTAAGCTTCTTCTAGAGCATGCTAGCATAGAATTTCTTCCACAAATTCACGCCTCCCTGTGGTTCGGCACCTGAACTTGTACACACTATTCTACATGATTCGTGCGCTTGCGGGTCTTTTAGGGCTTGCACCGAAAAAGTACACCACCTAGCAGCAAACTCCATGGATTATATGCCTTGGCTTCACTTAGATAGTCTTGGTTCATACTTGGTTGAACAAGACTTTTACGAGCAATATTGTATAGGACACCTATCATCTTTCCTCGAGTCGTGTTATCTGGCTCGTCTTAGAGGAACACTATTTGAATGCATCGAAAGCAAATTCCCTTTGCACTACGGCTTCAGTGTCATTCAATTTGAAAGAGCACCAAATCTATGAAGTCCTATCTTTGTGAGTTAAAACAATTGCTAATGCCTTGTTTGACGTCAACAAGCCTATTTCAAAAGATGACTTAAATCACCATTGCTTTTCATGGTTTACTGTCTGACTACACTACCTTTGCTACCATGCTTATTAATTTTGAAGAAATTCTTACTTGGAACACTGTGTATCGTAAGCTTATTGCCCAGGAAGCCCACTTGAAGCTTCTTGCTTAGTCGACCCAACTAACCACATACACAAAATATGTGGCTGCCTCTATTCAAGTAACAACTCACTCTTCATCACAAGCTTCGTGTGGTCGTGGGTCTAATTACAATGGAAGACGTCAATAGGGGGCATGGTCACGGTAATGGGCAAAATTCTGCCTGTTGTAGCTGTGGTAATGGCTTTGTATAAGTACCGTTCTTCAATAGTTCTTCACATGCTCTACAAGCTCAGGCGTTTACTGGTATTGTTGCTCCTAATTTTACTATGTTTACAGTTCGGTCCCTTTAAATTCCTCGTCTCAATTTGATGGGTTACTTGGAGCAATTCCGGGTTCTTCCTCTCCTGTTTGTCAAATTTGTAACCTACTTGGCCATGTTGTTATGTACTATTCCTATCATTTTAATTGTGCAGTGGTTGCTTCTAATCTCTCTATGTCCTTTGCCACTAGGATGGTTGGCGAGACGAATGATGCCACTTGGTACCCGGACGCTGCAACCTTTACTCATATGACTCCGCATTCAGATATCTTAACTTTTGTAACTCCTTACATTGGTCACACTAAGATTTTAGTTGGTAATGGTGAGCAATTAAAAATTAAAAAAATAGGCACCGCTTGTTTGCGCACTGCGGGTCGTCCCCTTACCCTAAATCATGTTCTTCATGTTCCAAATCTATCACATAATCTTCTTTCTATTCGCAAGTTATAAGTTGACAATAACTGTGTTGCTGAGTTCAACTCTAGGTTTATTGGCTAACTTAATCTTGGTTGTTGATGAAAAGATTTACACTTGCAGATGAAATGCAATGTGTGCACACATTTAATAATTAATGATAACCAATACAACACGGCAATCGGAAGAACAATTAAAAATATGAATAAAAGCAAAATTGGTGATAGCCGTTGAATCATTGTCTCAAATGAATGCACCAATATAAACCAACGTGTATTAACCATGATGTAGGAATAAGGCAATGGTGAAAGCAAAAAGACCTTGCAACTGTTTTTTTATTAGTATTAGTATATTACTAGAAAACTGATCTATAGAGACCGACAATTAGCTATCGACAAAAATTGGTCACTAAATTTGAGTTTTGCCACCGATTTTACAATCGATAATAAAATCAGTCTCTAAATATGTGGCCAACAAATTAGCGACCGAAAATCGGTTGCTAAACTATAAGAAGTCGGTTGCTAAATATCAAACTAAATTGGCAATTTTGTGATCGATAGAAATTGGTCGTGAATTGTAAATTAGGATCGGATGAAAATTGGTTGCAAAATTAGCTATCGATACTCAAGTTGGTCACAAAATTAGCGACCGATTTAAACATCGGTAGCTAAATTAGCAACCAATTTGGCTCTGTCACAAAATTTAGCTACTGATTGTTAAATTGGTCGCTAATTTTGCAACTGATTTCAAAATTGATAGCTAACTTTGAAATTAAAAAAAATTAAATAAATACTTGAAGGAATTGTAGTTTTAAAATGCAAATATTGTTATTGGTAGCTAAATTTTGCAACTGATTTAAGAATCAGTAGTTAAATTTGAAATTTCAAAAAAAAAATTAAGATATATAAATACTTGAAGGAATTGTACTTTAAAAATGCAAATATTTTACATCCTATTGTTTGGCCTATATATTGCATGTTTACCTTATATATATACATATATTCATATTTATATTTACAAGATTATCTATTATACATACTACAAATCTAACTATATTATATTAATGTATATGTCTATTAAAAAATTAATTTGTTTTGTTTTCTTTTAAGTCAATTTTTCTTATCGATTAATGAATAAATTTAATCATAGCATTTGCTTACTAGTTAATTGATGGTGTTGTGTATAGTTAAATCACTGCATTTAACTTAATTGATATTAATTATACTGCTAACTGTACTGATAAGTTTTATTTACACTATAAACTTTTTTACTTTTAATTATATTAACAATGTCATTAACTAAATTAACTTTTCAATGTCTAAATTAACCATGATTGGTTTAATTAACTTTAATTAAGACATTTTAAAATAATATAATTGCATTAAATTAGTATTTGTGCGTTAGTATATTAATAATAATATATTTGTATATTATAATATATATATATATTATATAATATAATATACACACACTATCGTGGTAGTATATCGTATAATATTATTTTACCTAAATTATTATAATGTTATTATTATTAGTATTAATTAATTAAAATTATAAAAATAAATATTAATATTTTACGAACTATTCTAATTCATTTTTTTTACTATCTTAATTAGAATTATACTACAATTCTAATTAAGTATATTTATTAATTTAGTTTCATAAACTTTGACTTCGTAGATCCAAACTATATATCAAACCTAAATACCGATTAGGATAATATTAATAAAATAAATCATTTAAATATAAAATATTTCTAATTTACCAAACTATATATCAAACCTAAATACCGAGTAGGATAATATTAATAAAATAAATCATTTAAATATAAAATATTTCTAATTTACCAAAATTGTAATTAATAGAATATTGGGTTAATATTATAATTTAAAAAAAATTTAAATATATATATCACATGCCCCAAAATCCCAACAATCCCTCACCTCCATCATTGGTCGCGTCACCTGCCCTCAGAATCTCCTCAAAATCCCTAGATCCACCACCGCATCTCCCTTACCTCTCAATCTCTACGCCTTCTCGACCACCGCATCTCTCTTACCTCTCTATCTCCACGCTTTCTCCACCTCTCTACCACTGTGCCTTCTCTATCTTTCTCTCTTTATTTCTCTCTCTCTCTCTCTCTCTCTCTATATATATATATCTTTGTCCACCGCTTCTACAAATTATGTTTGCAACGCATTACGTCGTCGATCGAAAAGGGTCAGGAGAGGCATCTGTTGCCAACATTCTCCAAATTGAAATGAATACATCAATGCATTGTTGGATTGGTTCTTAGCAACTTGTTGTTTGGTTGGCATGTAGGATGAGGTGCTGATTGCTGGATTTGGAGATATTCTTAGAGCTTATCATTGAATGCTTGAAGCCGTGGGAGATCAATGAAGAGAAAAATAGTGTAAGCAGCTCAGTCTTTCAATGGAAACTTAAAGGTCATTTCCTTTTTTCTTTTCATTCTTTTTTTTCTCCTTTTTCATCTTACTTTCTCTCTCATTATTTATATTCTAAGCATACAAATTAAGGATTAATTTCTTCTTTTTTTCACTGATACAGTAATTTTATTGTATATAATAGATTGTGTATGTATATGTATATATGTAAGTGGTGTTTAATCGAGATGATTTTGGAGAGCGCATAATGTGTTTGTGAATTGCTTTCAGTAAGTTTCCCTCTCTCTTTTTATCAGCTTAGCCTAATGAGAGCCAATTTGCTTTACTATATGCCTGTACTTTGGGTATTGTCTTCATTCATGTAGATATGTTTCTATATATACACACATATGCAAACAGAGACATACACATACACACCGGAGTACCTTTCCTTGTAGTTGCACAATTCTTTTTTTTTTTTTGGTTTTTATGAAAGAAAATCCCTATTAAAAAAAACGAAATGAGGATGTTTTTTGCAATATTTATGCAAAAAAAATCCTCTTTTCTTTTTTTTAATAGGGATTTTCTTTCGTAACTGACCCAAAAAAAAGAAGAAAAGAAAAAGAAATTGAAAAAGAAAGACTCCAAAAAATGAAAAAAGAAAGACTCTAGAGTGATATAAAAGACCGTGTGTCAAATTGTGCAGGGATCTGTACATGAGTTGGTAAGATATAAATATACATATGTAACATGCTTAGAATATGGTCAAATGACTTTGTATACGCACATCGTTAAGTTACTGAAGCAATTGACCATCCCCTTTCGCTTTCTCAAGATTGATGAAAAATATATTTGTCAAATGATAGACTTTATCTATTCCTGAAGCTAATTAATCACTTGATTCATGTAAAATATCATGTCCTATTCTTGATTAGATGGTCGCATGGCTAGCTATTTAGTCGCTTTGCCCATGCTCCCTTCATATTCTCTTCCCTTCCAATATTCTCCCTTTAAATGGAGATAACAAATAATATAAAGATTGTGAAATACTGTGTGTATTTGGTGGCAGTGACATTTATCATACTCTTTCATTTTGTCCTATATCTCATATATCATCAAAAGGATGTATCCCAAACTAATTACTCTTTTCTAATTAGGTATGTAATTACATGGAACACACATTTTTTATTAATTAATTGATTCATCAATCCTTATAATTATGGTGCTTGTGATATATCAAACATTAATTAATTGATTAGTAGTACTTTGAGTAATGGATATATATATATATATATACACACACACACACATAAAGTAATGAGATCAGAATTAAGAGTGGGCTGGCTATCTTGTTTTTCATATCGATTTTGACAATCAACTTTTTATTAATTTGACAATCATGTTTTGATTAATTTGATTGTTGACATATATACACACACACATACACACACATATATACTAATCGTCGTCTTTTGAGTGCAAGCTCTAAAGACCTGCAAGAGCACAAATCAATGTAGTAAAGTGTATGCAAGTGCGGGGTCGATTCCACAACGAGGCTATGTTGTGAGATGGATTCTACGTGTGTGTTCTAGAGTGTGCCTAAAAAGAAACCTAAACTATCTATTTTTTGGGATTTTGGATGGTCAGGAGTTCTATCTAAAACAAATTAAACTAAACTATAGGAATGGAAAAGTGGGGGACAAGCTAATCTAGAGGACCAAACAAATGGAAAGGTGTTACGGTGACTTCAACTTATGAATGGGTGATTCTATACTCAAATGCTATGGGATTAAAGAATGATGGCTTACTTTAATAATTTCCCTTAACTAGGTTGTTGAATTAGTATCTTAATTTTCCCCTAGGACCAGATGCAAGTCCGTCGCTAGGCGACGCCTCCTAGAGCTATGGTGTGGTCCTTTTGACCTAGGGCCTTAAGAGTGACCAATTAGCTTCCTATGTGACTTAGAATGAATCTACCTTATTACCTAAACCATTGGCTGGATTTAAAGCCAAGACCTAGTGTCGCTAAGGTCGACTAAACCTATCCTGAAACCTATTGGCTGGATTTAAAGCCAAAGGAGACTTGGCCTAGGCTAGCCCTAAATTACTTGCCGTCATTCTAAGGTTACTACAGCGGGATTTGACTTACTAGCACATTTATACATGTTCTTGGCCAAGGTGTTCGTGAATAAAAAGATCTATTCAACTACCAAACATTGTCATGCTCGGATTACACCATTAGAAGCAATTAACCACCAACATGTGTGCGTCATTGAAGTCATATTCACTACTAGACATGCAAATATACATATAGACATGAATATAAGCATTACCCACTTTATAGCATCCACATATAAACACATAGACATGATTATAGCATGGATTAGATGTGTTTAGGAATAAATAGACTTCAATTTATACACATGCTACGCATTTAGGCATTTAATCAAACACTTAGACATAAATGAAAAAATAACCATTTGAGCAAGAAAATCGAACATGTATATATTCAGCCATTTAATCCCATATCATAAGAGTATATAGCTAACCTATTACATAAGCTAAATCACCCTACACAAGTCTGCTCAAGGTGATGAAATGTGTGAGAGAGTGTAGGGTGAAGATTAGGGTTAAGTGTGTGTGTGTGTGATGGGTGTGTTAAGATCCTCTCCAGAATTGTCAAATGATACCTTTTTAAGTCTGAAAATCAAGTTTTCATATTAGCTCTTTACGCACTGCCAGTCGACCGGCTTCTTCTCTTATCTCGACTGGCTTTTTGGTAATGATCTCTGGATTGGCCAGCCGACCGGCTCTGGATGGGTGGTCGTCCGGCTATTTTGAGCATCTTTTTGGAGTGGCCGGTCGACCTAGCCAGTCGATCGGCTCCTTCTTCTTAGGTCGTTCGGCTGACTTTCTTCCTCCATTCGTTGTCTTTCCAACCTTCAATCTTTTCTTTTTGACCCGTGCATCTCCCATCTTCATCACCTATCATCGTTCAATCTCGATTTTAACCCAAAGTTCGCCTAAAACAAGCAATTAGTGCGGCAATTTTTCTCTTAAACTCAATATGTACACTTGTTTATGCTTAAGCCTATTCTTATCAAAAGCACTACACTAATATATCTTTATGAGCACTTAATACCTCTTAAACATAGGCAAATAACAATGCAAATACATACAAAAACACAACACATCAACACCCCCAAACCTTCTCCTTGCTTGTCCCCAAACAAGCCCAATCTTAAGTTTTTTTTTCTAAAGGCGATGCCAAGGGTTACCTAAGGGATTGACTCTCTATCAAACTTAGTCTGAGAAGCATGAAGGGGGTATTCCTCTTGTGGAAAGATCCCTAAGCCTCTTTGGATCTTCCCTCTACTCATAATGGGTCTCGTACCTTGAGGGAATTTCCCAAGTAGCCCAGCCACCACGAGCCTAAGATTCTAACTCTTGCACTTGGGATGTTGATATTCGCGCCCCCTCAACTAACATAGCCTCCTCAAAATGCACAGAGCCTCTAAGATAAGATTAGAGAATATACAAACACAATGGCTTATAAAAAGCCTTATTCACATATCTACAAAGATGATAGCATGTGCTAAGTTGACAGTGTCACTTATGCACTTATTCACAAAACATTTTAGTGCTTTTGGCTTTTTCTCTTTTCCATTTTTTTTACTCTTTTTTTTTAATCTTTTTCATCTTTTTGCACCTTTTTGCCTTTTTCAATTTTTTTTTAGATTTTTCATACTTTCATTGTATTCACAAAAAGAAAAGAAAAAGAAAGGCTTTGGCACATAAAAAAGAACCAATAAAAGAAGGGGCACTCATATCAACAACCCTTTTTCAACACTCTTTCCTTCTAAGAGGGTGTTTGGTTTGGCTTTTTTTTTTGGTCAAACCTGCTTAAAGCCTAATTTAAGCTAATGGAAGTGTTTGTTTTAATTAAAAATGTACTTTTTTTAAGTAGCTTTAAGTAAAAAATAAAAAGCTCCCCAAGCTCAGTTTTTGCTTTTTATGGCTTTAAGCATGTTGAAAAAAAGCAAGTTTGACCAAATCATTTACTATCTTATCCTTACCTTTTTATTTTTATTACTAAAATATCTTTACTCTTTTATCTTATACCTACCTTTTTAAATTCTATTTTAATGTCCTTAATAATTATTTTAACTATATAACTTACTTTTCAACCCCCTTTAATCAAACATGTAAATACTTATTTTTATAACTACAACTTTTATTCAAACACGTAACTACTTAAAGTTGATAATAAAAAAAAGTCACTTAAAGCCAGAAGTGCTTTAAGTAACTTTTTTATAAGCCAATCCAAACACCCTCGAAGCTATAGGGTGGATACAAAGGTCATGCTTTAAAGGTCCTCACTCCTCACAACTTTGAAGGGCATCCCTTCCAAGACTTAGCTTTCAAACCACTCTATTCATTTCCCCACAATGTTTCTCATATTCATCAATCAATAAAGTTAATCACAATAGCCAACACAATGATCAACAAAGAAATAAATAACTCTACATGCATCAAAATAAAAAAAAAAAAAATTCACCATTTTTAACCTAAGCAAGATATATAACAAGAAAACCAAACTCCTGCACCCCCAAACCTAAACTTTGCTTGTCCTCAAACAAATAGAGCAAAACACACAAACAAGCAAATTGGCGTTACAAAGCAAGAAAGGGTGGTGCGGATGGGGTAAAAACATGGGGAACAAGTGGAGAAATGATAGATACAACCTTGCATTTTCTTCAAAGCTTTCCATGCCAATGATAAATCACCATACTAATAATCCTGTGACTTACAATTCACAAACACTCATAAAGAAAACAAGATTAGTAGTATTGTCTATGCATGCTTACATTGGCATGTGCAATAATAAGCAATGGTGTATCTTATAGGACAAAGGATCGGGATTCAACACTTTGATGTGGTTGAAAGGAAAAGAAAGAAAATAAAAAGGAAAGAAAGTGAAATAAATGCAAAATTGCAAAATTGAACCTAGGTTGCCTCTTAGTAGCGCTAACCACCATGCCATTAGCCGGGCAAATACCAACTCATCTTCGACTTCCATAGATGGGATCCTAAAGCATTAAAACCTCCACACAAGCCATGCTCGAATCATATGCATGCTTCAGGCGTTGCCTATTCACCGTCAACTCTCGGCCATCCTTCAAATCTTTAATCTTGACCGCTCTAGAAGGGTAGGCAACCAACACCTGATATGGACCATCTCATCTTGTCTTGAGTTTACCTGGGAAGAGTTTCAATCGTGAGTTAAACAACCAAACTTTATCGGAGAGAGAGAATGATTTCTTAATAATGTGTTTATCATGAAAAATTGCAAAATTAAACCTAGGTTTGCTCCTAGTTGCGCTAACCACCATGCCATTAGCCGAGCAAATACCAACTCATCTTCAACTTCCATAGATGGGATCCTAAAGCATTAAAACCTCCACACGAGCCATGCTCGAATCATATGCATGCTTCAGGCGTTGCCCATTCACCGTCAACTCTCGGCCATCCTTCAAATCTTTAATCTTGACCGCTCTGGAAGAGTAGGCAACCAACACCTCATATGGACCATCCCATCTTGTCTTGAGCTTACCTGGGAAGAGTTTCAATCGTGAGTTAAACAACCAAACTTTATCAGAGAGAGAGAATGATTTCTTAATAATGTGTTTATCATGAATTCTCTTCATCCTATCCTTAAAAAGTTTGATGTTCTCATATGCCACAAATCGAAGCTCTTCCAGTTCTGCTAGGTCTACCTTTCTTTCCTCACCTGCTCTTGCCAAACCAAAATTTAAGGCCTTGATGGCCCAATAAGCTCTATGCTCAAGTTCTACTGGCAAGTGACAAGCTTTCCTGTAAACCTATCTATACGGAGACATACCAATAGGAGTCTTAAAGGCGGTACAGTAGGCCCACAAAGCATCATTTAGCCTAATAGACCACTCTCTCCTATCGGGCTTAACTGTTTTCTCTAAATGTGCTTGATCTCCCTATTGGACACCTTTACTTGTCTACTAGTTTGTGAGTGATACGGAGTAGCTACCTTATAGGTGACCGAATATCTTCTCAACAAGGCTTCTAAAGTCCTATGGCAAAAATGCAAACCCTCATCACTAATCAAGACCCTAGGGACTCCAAATCTAGAGAAAATGTTCTCCTTAATGAACTTGACCATTATTCTATGGTCATTAGTGCGTGTGGGAATAGCCTCAACCCACTTGGACACATAATCAACGCCACTAAAATGTATTGGTACCCAAAAAAAGGTGGAAATGGACCCATGAAATCTATACCCCAAACATCAAATAACTCACATGGAAGAATAGAGGATAAAGGCATCATGTTTCTCCTAAAGATGGACCCGAATTATTGACATCTAAAACACTTTTTGCAATACTCTTGGGCATCCCTAAAGAGAGTAGGCCAAAATAATCCACATTGCAAGACCTTCGCGGCGGTCTTCTTCCTACTAAAATGACCCCCACACCTCTCATCATGACACATGCTCAAAATGCTTTCAAATTCGTCCTCGGGCACACACCGACGAATCATTTGATTCGCACACACTTTAAAAAGATAGGGATCCTCCCAAAAGAAATGCCTGACTTGTGCTAGGAACCTATCTCTTTTTCTCTTCTCCTAATGGGAGGGAAATTGCCCTGTGGCAAGATAGTTAACTATGCGAGCAAACCAAGGTGTGTGATGAGAGACCAAAAACAATTTCTCATTGGGAAATAAATCACGAAAAAGGAATGGATCATTAGAAGACTCACTAATAAGACGGGAAAGATGATTTGCAACTAAATTTTCTCTACCCTTGCTATTCGGGATCTCAACATCGAACTCTTAAAGAAGGAGCAACCATTTAATCAAGCGGGGCTTAGATTCTTTCTTAGCTAACAAATACCTCAATGCCGCATGATCGGTGTATACAATCACCTTAGACCCTAGGATATACGACCTAAACTTGTCAAGGGAGAAGACTACTGCTAGAAGCTCTTTTTCCGTGGTGGTGTAGTTCTTCTGGGCTTCATCAAGAGTCTTGCTAGCATAGTACATAACATGGGGCAACTTATCCTTCCTTTGACCTAAAACAGCTCCTATCGCATAGTCAGATGTATCACACATAACCTTAAATAGGAGACTATAGTTAGGTGGTTGGATAATCAGGGATGTAGACAATAAAGATTTAAGCCTAGTGAAATCCCTAACACACTTATCGTCAAAGTCAAAAGGGACATCTTGTGCTAAGAGCCTAGACAAGGGACGTGCAATGTGACTAAAATCCTTAATGAATCTACGGTAGGATTCTGCATGTCCTTTAAAAGATCTATCATCCTTGACACACTTAGGAACAGGCAACTTTTCAATCAATTCTACCTTAGTCGGGTCAACTTGAATACCACTAGACGAAACTACATGTCCCAACACTATCCCTTGTTGCACCATGAAATGGGATTTCTCCCAACTCAACACTAGATTCTTCTCCACACATCGGTATAAGACTAAAGAGAGATGACTCAAGCACTCATCAAAACTATCTCCAAAGACTGAGAAGTCATCCATCAAAATCTCTAAATGCTTTTCTATCATGTCACTAAAAATGGCCATCATACATCTTTGAAATGTTGCTAGGGCATTACATAGACCGACGGGCATCCTCCTATAGGCAAAAGTGCTATAGGGACAAGCAAAGGTGGTTTTCTCCTGGTCCTTAAGAAACACGAAAATCTGATTATAACCCAAATAACTATCTAGAAAACAATAGTAGCTATGCCCAGCCACTCTATCTAAAATCTGATATAGAAAAGGCAATGGGAAATGATCCTTCCTAGTTTTGGAGTTGAGCTTCCTATAATCAATGCAGACTCTTTAACCCATGGGAATGCATGTAGGGATAAGCTCTTCTCTCTCGTTCCTTACAACCGTGATCCCGGACTTTTTAGGGATAACTTGGACTGGGTTAACCCACTCACTATCAGAGATCAAATAGATAATGCATGCATCTAAAAGCTTAATGATCTCTTTCTTAACTACTTCACTTATGTGTGGGTTTAAGCCTCCTTTGCATCTCCCTAAAAGGAATGGCTCCATCCTCAAGGTGAATACGATGCATACAAATCGAAGGGTCAACACTTCTTAAATCATCAATTTTCCACCCTATAGCCTTCCTATGTTTCCTAAGAACCTCTAAAAGACACTCCTCATGCTCACTAGAAAGATCGGAAGCTATAATGACTAGAAGGGTCTCATTGGGGCCTAGGAATGCATACTTCAAATGATCAGGAAGGGGTTTAAACTCTAAAGAAGGGCTAGGTTCAACCAAAGGGGACTCAACCTCAACATCATCAACGGAGACGTCACTAGAATCAAGACTAGAGGGATTAACCTCAAGTGACTTATCAATCAAAAGGCTCTCAATCAAGGAAGTAGAAGCTACACATTTCTGCTCTAAGGTGTCTAAATCAAAGCTAGACATTAATTCCTCAAATTTTCTCAAATCTCCTTTATCGGTCATAGTTCTCTCTACAAAATCCTTAACACAAGAATCAATCACATCAACCCTAAAGCACTCTTCTCCATCCTTTCCTCCTATACTAGCCCTATTCACTGCCTCAACAACCTTCATAGTAGACCTCAAATTCCCAAATTTCATCTCTAATAACCCCGACCTACAATGTAATGGCATATACGGTGGTAAGGAAGGGACGATCTAGAAGAATTGGTGTAAAATGTCTAAAGTCATGTCCCGAATCTATATCTAACACTATAAAGTCAACAGGGTACATGAACTCACCTACCTGGACCATAACATCCTCTGTCACACCCCTAGGTCTACGCTCAGACTTATCAGCTAGTTGAAGAGTAACATGTGTAGGGGACAACTCACCTAGACCTAGCTAGTTGAAGAGTAACATGTGTAGGGGACAACTCACCTAGACCTAGCTGCTGATAGACGGAATAAGGAATGAGATTCACACTAGATCCTAAATCTAATAAGGCATGATCAATCTGGGTCTCATGGATCCTACAAGGAATGGTGAAAGCTCCGGGGTCACTCATTTTGGCCGGAAAGCCCGAAGTACAAATACTACTCACCTTCTCCGTAAGCCTCGCCTTCTTAGGAATGTTCGATGACCTACGCTTCCTTGTACAAAGATCCTTAAAGAATTTAGAATAGGAGGGGGTGGAAAGAATCGCATCTATCAAAAGAAGATTGACCTTAAGGTCTTTAAGATGCTCTAAACCTTGAAACTTAGAATCCTCACTAGGTGTAGGCCTCTCTAATGCGGATGGAAAGGGAACTCTAGGCTCAGCATCTCTAGACACATGGGAATTATCAATAGGTTCCTTTCTCTCCCGATGGGGGTGGAAGTGCTACTCTCTCCATGGTCTCTATTAGGCTCAACTCTCTCAACAAAACCCTCTCTAGAATCCCTCTCAACAGGACTACTATGTGACTCTCTTGACTCGGAAGGACCACTAGGTACAGGCACTACAAAGTCAACCCTTGCCTTATTATCCACTACCCTACCGCTCCTAAGAGTGGTGACAGCCTTAGCCTGGGCCTGAAGGGGATAAGTGGTATGGACGAAGGAACAGGACTAGACTCTAGGGTTTACCTCCGGCTGAGAAGGCAATTTCCCGGGGTCTCTAGTGCTCAACTAACTAGCAATCTGTCCTAACTATGCCTCAAACCTCGCCATTTGCTGCCTATTTTTTGCCAATTCCTGTTGCTGGTTCTGAATGAACTTCATTATCTTCATCATGTCATTACTAGAAGGTTGGCTACTAGAAAGAGCAAGTAAAAACTAAGGTTGAGAAGCACTAGTGAGACAGGGCTGATTAAGATGATAGAAACCTGGGGGATATTGAGGATGAGGTCGCTGCTGAAGTGGAACCTGAGGATATGAACTAGACTCATGCTGACCTTGTTTCCAAGAAAATTTTGGGTTGTCCCTCTAACCCGAATTGTATGTGTTCGAGTGTGGATTATATTTACCAGAATAACCTTGTGTGGCATACACTTGCTCTTTCATGAATTCAGGAAATTGAGATGCTAAAGGGCAAGATATGGTCTCATGAGATGACTCAGAACACAATGCACAAACTTCAACAACTAAAGGGGCGGAGGAAGAACCTATAGAACTAGTCCTATGACCTGAGGATGAAAGAGACAAAGAAATGAATTGATCTAGCTTATTCATCAAAGCCTTAACCTTAGCAGGTAAATCTAAAGAAACTCCAACCTCACTAACACTTCTCTTGTTGCCTCCCCGACTAGACCTTTCCATGGCAAAATTTTGAAAAGAATTTTTAGCCATCAACTCTATTTTCTCCCATGCCTCGGTCGGTGTCAAAAGATAGAAGCCACCACCAGAGGTGGCATTGACCATCATCCTATTTTGTTCATTTAAACCTCGAAAGAAATATTGCAATAGGTCGTAATTGCCATACCAGTGATGTGTACATTGTCTAAGAAGATCCTTGAACCTCTCCCAAGCCTTATGAAAGGATTTTAAATCATGTTAGGAGAAAGTCATAATGGCGGTCCTAAGGTCGGCCGTCTTGGTCATGGGATAAAATTTTTGAAAGAACTTAGATTGAAGCTCAGCCCATGTAGTAACGCAACCATTAGGTAAAGAATGCAACCAAGCCCTAGCCTTGTCCTTAAGAGAGAAAGGAAACAATCTTAGACGTATGACCTCTTGGGAGACATTGAGGACATGGAGAGTGGAACTCATCTCAAGAAAATTAGTGATACGATCTAGAGGACTCTCATTGCTTCTCCCGTAGAAGGAAGGAAGCATAGCCAACATATTAGACTTAATCTCGAAGTCTGTCTCTCCCAAATCCGGAATTTGAATAGCCAAAGATCTAGAGGACTCTCATTGCTTCTCTCGTAGAAGGAAGGAAGCATAGCCAACATATTAGACTTAATCTCGAAGTCTGTCTCTCCCAAATCCGGAATTTGAATAGCCAAATTAGGCTCAAAGGCTTCAGGGAAAAAGAATTTCCTAAGAGTGGGTTCCTCATCTATAGGTAGGTTCGGTCTATGGGGTTCTCGTCTAAAATGATCTTGGGCTTGATGCCTATGGTGATCATGAGGTGGAATGGGATTCAATAGGGGATTGGGAGGATTAGAAGGATGATTAGGATTGGCCATCTCCTCAGGAAGATCTCCTAAATTCCTAAAATGTCTAGCAATTCTATCGGGTTCAGGATTAAGAGAAATTAGGGGATTTCTAAGGGATCTCCTACCAAGCATGCACAAACTATCCTAACTCCAACTACTTCAACCCCCAAAAACTTCAATATTCCTAAAACTACAGCAAATAAATCACAATCCTATAAAGTATACTAAAAACAAAAACAAAGGCTGAAATAGATAAACAAAAACCAAAGCAAGATAATATAAACAATAAACAAGCTAAGCAAAAACTGAAAAAAACTATAAAGGAAAAGCAAGAAAACAAGAAAAGCAACTACCAAAACACACAAACAAAGAATGCAAATCACCGTGCCTCCCCGCCAACGGTGCCAAGAACTTGATCGTTGTCTTTTGAGTGCAAGCTTTAAAGACCTGTAAGTGCACGAATCGGTGTAGTAAAGTGTATGCAAGTGCAGGGTCGATTCCACAGGGAGGCTATGTTGTGAGATGGATTCTACGTGTGTGTTCTAGAGCATGCCTAAAAAGAAACCTAAACTATCTATTTTTTGGGATTTTGGATGTTCAGGAGCTCTAGCTAAAACGAATTAAACTAAACTAGGGGAATGGAAAAGTGGGGGATAAGCTAATCTAGAGAAACTAACAAATGGAAAGGTGTTACGGTGACTTCAACTTATGAATGGGTGATTCTATACTCAAATGCTATGGGATTAAAGAATGATGGCTTACTTTAATAATTTCCCTTAACTAGGTTGTTGAATTAGTATCTTAATTTTCCCCTAGGACCAGATGCAAGTCCGTCGCTAGGCGACGCCTCCTAGAGCTATGGTGTGGTCCTTTTGACCTAGGGCCTTAAGAGTGACCAATTAGCTTCCTATGTGACTTAGAATGAATCTACCTTAGTACCTAAACCATTGGCTGGATTTAAAGCCAAGACCTAGTGTCGCTAAGGTCGACTAAACCTATCCTGAAACCTATTGGCTGGATTTAAAGCCAAAGGAGACTTGGCCTAGGCTAGCCCTAAATTACTTGCCATCATTCTAAGGTCACTACAGTGGGACTTGACTTGATAGCACATTTATACATGTTCGTGGCCAAGGTGTTCGTGAATAAAGGGATCTATTCAACTATCAAACATCGTCATGCTCAGATTACACCATTAGAAGCAATTAACAACCAACATGTATGTGTCATTAAAGTCATATTTACTACTAGACATACAAATATACATATAGACATGAATATAAGCATTACCCACTTCATAGCATCCACATATAAACACGTAGACATGATTATAGCATGGATTAGATGTGTTTAGTAATAAATAGACTTCAATTTATACACATGCTACTCATTTAGGCATTTAATCAAACACTTAGACATAAATGAAAAAATAACCATTTGAGCAAGAAAATCGAACATGTATATATTCAGCCATTTAATCCCATATCATAAGAGTATATAGCTAACCTATAACATAAGCTAAATCACCCTACACAAGTCTGCTCAATCATAAAAGGAGATAGAATGAGAAAGAAATTATGAAGCTTTCCTTTCATCCTAGCTGATCTTGTACAAAGCTCTTGAGTAAACGTGATTCCAAATACTTGAAACCCTCTAAATCTTTTTGCTTCAAGGTGATGAAATGTGTGAGAGAGTGTGTGATATAGATAAAGATTAGGGTTAAGTGTGTGTATGTGTGATGGTTGTGTTAAAATCCTCTCCAGAATTGTCAAAAGATTCCCCTTTTCAAGTCCAAAAATTGAGCTTTTATATAAGCTCTTTACGCACTGTCGGTCGACCGGCTTTCCTCCTTAGCTCGACCGGTTTTTTGGTAATGCTCTTTGGACTTGTCGGCCAACCTAGCCGGTCGACCGGCTCTAGAGGCGTGGTCCTCCGGCTATTTTGAGCACCTGTCTAAAGTGGCCGGTCAACCAGCTCCTTCTTCTTAGGTTGTCTGGCTGACTTCCTTCCTTCGTTCGTTGTCTTTCCAGCATCCGATCTTCTCTGTTTGACCCGTGCATTTCCCATCTTTATCACCTATCATCATTCAATCTCGATCTTAACCCAAAGTTCACCTAAAACAAGCAATTAGTGTAGCAATTTGTCTCTTAAACTCAATATGTACAATTGTTTATGCTTAAGCCTATTCTTATCAAAAGCACTACACTAATACATCTTTATGAGCACTTAATATCTCTTAAACATAGGCAAATAACAATGTAAACATACACAAAAACACAACACATCATATACATATATATACACATACACACATACATATATATACATATAAATACACACACACACACATATATATATATGTTCTACAAAAGCTACCACAAAGGATTTGCGATTGGCTCTGCAACACATGCATCTTTTTTTCTATTCAATGCTTACATGGATAAGGTAGCTACGTTTGCTTATGTGCCCTTTAACCAGGTATGTGATATTATGTTATACCTGTCAGATTCTTAAACATAGTATTGGCTAAATATACTACAATTGACTTTTGATATTGTGGTGTTTTTGTCATGTAATGGGTAGGAGGTTGAACAACAATAGCTTTTCTGGTGTTGCACCTGTATCCTTGGCTAAACTACCTCAACTTGTTTTCTTGTGACTAAACGTCTGAATCTTGTCTCTTTTATTTTTTATTTTTTTCTATTTGTTGTCTCATTCATTGTCATTAAAGTTTGAGGCATCTACAATTTCTTATAATTAATAACTTTTCTGAATCATATGGTAGAGATGTTGATTCAAAATTTGAATAATGTTTATTTTGCTTTCTTGGGTACCTCTTGTTTTTAATCTTTCAGGGACTCATCCAATAACAATCTTAGTAGGCCTATTCTTGAATTTTCCACCAGAATGTTCAGGTATGTCTTGTTTGTAGAATAGTGTCTCTTCAGCGTGTAAATATCAAAAGATATATTGCATATGCATGTTACAATTAATGAACTTGTATCTAGTGATTTTATTTTTTAAATTCTTGTATGCACTGTTTGTAATCATGTCTTATGATTCTTCTTTCCTGATTGTGGCTATTGTTTTTGTTTTTGGATCCTACAGTCTCGTAGGTAATCCTCTAATATGTGGAAGCCATTTCATCAAGAGTTGCCCTGCACTAGTCACCCCTATACCTCTTCCATTTTCCATCAACCCATCTCCTGGTAATTCGATAGTTTTCTGAGTAATTCTCAGCGTTCGTGCTTGTCTGTCAATATATCTCTCGAACACTTCCCATACTCTAATTTAGGAAAATCTAACTCGAAAATACTAGCTATAGACTTTGGCTTAGCCTCAGCTTCATCTTGATTTTCGTTTTTGCAATTGAATATTTAATATGGTGAAGAAGCAAAAAGAGAAAACAATCATTCTCGATATAAATGGTGAGAAAACTCCCTGTTCATTTCTTTACTGCAAGTCTAGTAATTCAATGACATGTATGCATATCACTTGTCTCTTTGCCTATTCAATATTTATAATCCCTTGACTTTTGTTTTGGATATGCAAGAAGAGAGTATAATAAGACTAGGCAATCTCTAGATGTTCACAGTTAAAAAGCTTCAACATGCAATGACCAATTTCAATTCCAAGAATATACTTAGTAGTGGTGGATTTGGCAAATATATAGGGGAAACTAGGGGATGGGACAATGGTAGCTACGTTTATAGGTTGACATTGCCATCTTAAAAGTGTTTATTGGAGGCTTGTTGGATTCTATGGTTATATTTTTGTTTAGTGCTTCGGTTTGTTCAGTTATAGGACAAAGTGCTTAAGAGGTAGTCAATGAAGTAAGAAGGCAGTTCAGTAAGAGGGCAGGGATCATGATTAGTTTTATTCTTCTAATGTTGCCCACTAATTAGAGATGCCAAGATGGATTCATCTTCAGAAGAATAGATAGTGGATATCCTATATGTTTGTGCTCTATTTTTGCCTTTATCATTTCTCTTTAAGTTGATCTATTTGGTAGGATATGTGCTAATCTCTGATGAAATTTTAGGACGAGTCATAATGAAATGGCAGATTCCAAACATTGTAAAGTTTTGTCGAATCGTGTTCACTTTATAGTTGGAATTTTAAATATTTGTTACTGAAATGACTGCTTATTTTTATCTTTGCATAAAATTGTTAGTTATCATCAGCCTGTGAATAATGTCATCTGAACTTTGTCAGCACATAATCTATAATACAATTAGGCAATCATCTGATTACTAATTTAGAAGATGGCAAAATTAGCTACCGCCTTGTCGGTAGCTAACATTAGCGAAATTAGTTGCTATAAGATTTTGCAATTGATTCCAAGATTTTGCATACATGTTATTTTAGTTACCAACGAATGTATTTAGTGACCGACAATGCAGTTGCAAATTAGCAACCAATTTTAAAATTAGTCGCCAATTTGAATTTAGCGACGAGTTGTTTAGTGACTGCTTACTTCAGTTGCAAAGTCAGTTGGTAACGCTATTTAGCGACCGATTTTACAATTTAGCTACTGATTTTGGTGGTAGCAAAAAGCCTTTTCTTGTAGTGGTAGTAGCAGAAGACATATACATACATACATACATATATATATATATATATATATGTATGTATATAAACTTGATGGAGGAGGAGCTCTAGAAAGGCCACGAGCAAACTTTGTAGAGGAGAAGGCCACAACTTCATTTCAAATTCTTCAGCTTTTATCGTTCCAGTTTTAATTTTTAAATTTAAATTTTATTTATTATCTCTGAATTTAATAATACTTTTAATTGAACTGGCCACTCAATTAATTGATTAGGAATTCTTAGCCAAATTGGAAGATTAGGTTTAGATTTAGTCTTAAAATAGAATAACATAATTTTTTATGGATAGGAATATAGTCATAGGATTTATGCAATTTTTGGAGAAATCATTGTTCTTAACGGATCTTTTCCTTATTTCAATTTGCATAGGAATATAGTAAATTGGTAAGTAAGGATATTATTGCTAAGTCTTGGGAGAGATTAGTAATAACATTCAAGAATTCTAATTGTCACTCGGGTATAGAATTGATTGATAGAGAAAAGACAAGAGATAGTTAAAGAGGATTAGGAAGATGAAATTGTTAACCCTTGGCTTCTCAAGATTAGAATTTAATTCTTGTTTATTTTAGTAATTTTGATTTCTATTTTGTTTTCTACCATTTATTTTTAGTTTCTAATTTGGTTTTTATTTTTGATTTTGTTTTAGTTAAATCCCTAATTTGTTTGTTAGACAAAATTAGGGTTAAACTAATTTTAGTAATTATTAGGGCTTTTAAATCGGCAGTCCTCGTGGATTCGACACTTTATTCACTCTATATTATTTGTTGTGACCCGTGCACCTGCCGAATTTTCACAATAAGTTTTTGGTGCCATTGTCAGGTATTGTTTTTATTAAGCTTGACAATATTGATACCAAATAATCCTAATTTTAGTCTAATGATTTTCTTTTAGTATTGTTTTTGTTTCTTTTTCTCTTTTTCTTCTTTTGAAGTGTATGAGAAGAATGAAAAGTTTGAAATTATCACCTTCTAATCCTGAAATTGAGCGTACACTTGCAAAAATAAAAAAAAATAGAAAGCAAAAAACTCTAGAAGCAACACTATGGTAGAAAATCAAGATAACAAAAGAGCTCTAAGAGATTTTGAAATCTCGATGGTCAATGACACATTTTCTAGATTTAGGCATCCAACCATTCAAGCTAACAACTTCAAAATCCAGCCAGTAGTTCTTCAGATGATTTAGATATCAATTCAGTTTAGTAAGCTACCTAATGATAATCCGAATGCTCATATTGCGAAGTATAATGGGGTTTCAGATGATGCAATTTACTAGAGGTTGTTTCTGTTTTCATTTAGAGACAAAGCTGCGGAGTGGTTGAATTCTCTACTAATTGGGAGAATAAAACTTGGGGCGATCTGGCACAGAAATTTTTACCAAAATTCTTCCACTTGCAAAAAGACAACTGAGTTAAGGAACAAGATCACTCAGTTTGCTTACCAAGACATGAAGGCCATCTATGAAGCGTGGGAGAGATACAAAGTTTTACTTAGAAGGTATCCACATTATGGAATTCCTAATTGGTTGCAAATTCAAATATTTTATAATGGGTTAAGTGCATAAATGCAAACCATTTTAGATGTTGTAGCAAATGGTACACTAATAGCCAAAACTCTGGACGAAACTCAAAATGTTTTGGAAGAGACGGCAGCCAATAGTTGCCAATGGCCATCAGAGAGAGCAAATCTCGAAATGAGCTATAGGGATATATGAAATTAATGCACTTACAGCAATACAAGCCCAAATTGAAGTTTTGTCTAAAAAGATGGATGCCTTTAGTGTAAATGCTATTTAGACTTTAGCGGCAAGGTGTGATTTATGTGGAGGAAGACATTCAAGCATGTAATGCACGAGTAGAAATTAATATTTTGAGCAAGTTCAGTTTGTGAAAAACACTCGGCCCTTGTTTAATGCTCCCAACAATTCAATCTCCAATACATACAATCCAGGGTGGTGAAATCATCCAAAATTCTCTTAGAAGAATAATCAAAATGTTTTGAAACCTTCATCCTATCGACCGGCTTATCAACCACTAGCTATTCAGCAATAGCCTACCGATAAGCTTTCAGCGGAAGAGGTTTTAGCTCAATATATGACAAAGATTGATGTGACAATTCAAAGCCTCATCCAATTAACTAAAGGGTTAGTGAATTCACAGCAAAATCAAGCAGCTTCCATAAGGAATTTATGTATAATATATATCTTTTTGTATTTGTTTATGTGGAAGAAGTCCTCAAAAGGTGTCAATTAAAGGATAATGATAATTTCTGGTTCCAAATGATCTCACGATACCCAATATGTTACACATTTATAATTTGCAAATTAATAATAGCTCATTCTGAGGACTAATCACCATAAGGATTATTCTAGGCCTCGAAACCTCCTCTAAAGTGTGTACACTTTCACATAGATTATTGTTATTAATATATATAAATATATTAATATAGATACATAGATATTGGTAAAATAATTGCAAAAATAGAATCTAAAATTGTACAAATTAAGAAACTGATATTAAATAAATAAACCAAATAATATGGAAAAAACAAAATTTAAGAAATAGAAATATAAGCTAAAGAAAATAGAAAAATATATCAAAGAAAACCAAATAAATGAGGCTTGAGTAAGTTTAATCTCTTTAAGGATTTTACACTCGAGCTACAGTTCTAAGAGTTCTATGATGCAATCCTTCCAGGATACATTGTTTATATCCTTTGTGGTGGTAATGCTTCAAGGACAAAAGCCTAAAAAATGTTTAGTTGTAACCCTCTTTAATACATGTGGTGAACACTGATGTACATGAGTAATGAACAAAATGAACACCTGTATGTTGGATCGATAGTGTAACATGTAGTTTATCCTAGTCTATATTTTCAAAAATTCTTCTAAGAAAACATGCTATGAAAGCAGAAGTAACCACGTAACACGCAAGAACATCCTAAAGAATACATAGAACATAACTAGCATTTGCATAATATGTAAAACTAATCTCTTGAACCATGGGCCCTTTGGTGAAGCTACAACCATCACGAACTTCGTTCTCACTCATGAACAAGGCTTCAAAAAATTTTAACTTAAAGGGTGTCGTAGATAAACTCAAGGTGACTCCCTAGTCTTCTTTCTTATGATTGAAGAGATTTATCTTGAGAGAATAGCCTCTTGTGTGAGAAGAAGCAAAAATAATATGCTCTTGAAAATCTAGAGTAAAAACCACAGAATTAAGTGTATACTATGTGTTGTAGTATTTGATGTGTTTGTTTTGTGTGTGCTTATGCATTGCATGTATATACTTGTTTTGAGGTGTTTTCTACTTCAGTTAGTGTATTAGTATAGCATTTAGATCATACTTGTGCATATTAGGGTTTACATGTTCATAGTTGCGGTTAGAACTTAAATGCTACAATAATACGCATTTGTTGCTTGTTTTATGTAAGATTCAGAGATATGATTGGATTTTGATTGGTGGTATTTGGGATTTGAATTAAAGCCAAAGGTGTTTGGGACTTAAACAAGGCTGGAAAGATGCATTTGGAAGTGGCCGGGCAAAGGAAGGAACAACCAAGGTGAAACCGAGCACAACGAGAGGCCAATTCAGAGCTTGCAACCAAAAAGGGACATGTAAAAATTTTGGACATGTTTTAGGGTGCAAAAGATGGCTTGGGAAATCCCTGGAAGTGGTACAAAGCCATAGAAAAAAAGGTGCGCGAATAGGAGCCAAAACAAGCAAGATATGAACATTTTAGTGTTAAAATTGGTCGACCTCCTGCCAAGGCCGGTCCACCGGCTTAGGTCCACCGGCAAGATCAGAATCTGGGCCAAATTAGGCCGGTTGACTTAGCCCTAAAGCCAGTTGATTGGCTGGTCTCCCATTCTAGCATGTTTACAGCTTTATTCACTTTTTAGCAATTTTTTAGGGAAAACACCAACCTTTTCACACACCCATTTGCCTAAACTCCAAACCCACTTAAAACCTATCTCACACACTCAATCCCACATCAATTTTGTTGGCTAAATACTAGTTATTAATTTTGATGATGAAAATTTGATATGCATTTATATTATTTTACTAAAAAGCATCTTGTGAAGATGAGTAGATAGATGCTTGAAAGATGGAAGAAAATGAGCAAAAGAGCACTATTTAAAAAAGAAGAAGATGAGAAGGCATAAGGAGGAGAAAAGACATCATAAGGAATACCGGATGTTCATGCTCTTCTTTTGAAATGCCTAGTATTGCAAGTGTTTGGCTCAAATCTTTACTTTTATAACTCAAACAATTTAAATCTCATGCACATTAGATTTCATAAAAGGAAAAGTAATTTTGAATGCACACTTGGTGTAAATATGTGTTTTGAGATGTTTCTAAGTCATAAAACATATTTACAAAATGCCTTAAGATGATTTGAAGTTATGAAAAGTTGTTAAAATTGTGCTTAAAAAGTTTTCAGGTGAGTTTGGCTTTACTTTCATGTCTTTGGAGTTGCCGAACCCCTCAGCTGGTCGACCGGCTGACCAGGGTGGTCGCCCTGCCAAAATAGAGAAGGGGAAGAAAAAGCTAGAACGACTAAGGCATCCGGCTTAATTAGAGAAGGCCAAGGAGAGGCCGGATGACCCAGCTGGTCGACCGGCTGAGCGAAATACTGTAATAAATGCACTAGCCATTTATTATTGTTCTGGCCATTTTTCTTCTTCTCTCTTCCACCTACCAAAGGCCTAACTCTCAAATCTCTTTAAATACATCTTCAAAACTCATTCAAATCATCAAGTCAAGCTTGCAAAATCACATATCATCATTCAATTGATCTTTGAGCTATTCTTACAATACCTTTGAGCTTTCAAGAGCACTGTTTATTGCTATATCCTCTTGTAAGAAGAAATTACATATTTTTCATCATTTCTTGTTCTTCTTGATTATATACACACTTTGTGAGCTAAGAAATCTTGAGAGAGACATCCATTAAAGCTTGTAAAAGTGTGGAGAAATCTTAAAGAGTGGGACTCTTGGGTTCCTTGAAGTTTGGCTTCAAAGAGTTATAAAAATTGGTCTTTGCTTCATTAAGATTTGAAGAAGCACTTTAGTGGAGATTGTTAAAGTCCTAAGGAAAGCATCCTTAGGCGGTGGACGTAGGCTTGGCTGAAGTACCTTAAAATCATTTGTCTTTCTTCTCTCTACGCCTTATTTATTTCTATTTACTTATATTGATTACATTGTGTTTGATATATTGCTTGATTGAAATAGTTGAATTTTTGTGAATTTTTAGAAACAAAAATTAGTGTATATATCTTAATTCACCCCCTTTAAGATATTTGCACCCACAATTGGTATCAGAGCTAGGGTTCTACCTATAGTTTAACAACTAATAGAATTACATTTAGCAAATATGGAGGGAATTTCTATTAAGCAATCACCCCCTTTTGATGGAACCAATTATGTATTTTGGAAAATGAGAATGAAAGTGTTTATATAATCACATGATTATAAAGCTTGGAAAATTATAGAAAATGCACCTACCTTACCTACAAAATTATAAGGGAATAGGAGAGTACCCAAACCAGAAAATGAATGGAATGATGAGGATATTAAACTATTTGAGTTAAATCAAAAAGCTTTACATTATTTATTCAATGCTATGAATGCCACTAAATTTTCAAGGGTAATAGGATGCACTTCGGCTAAGGAACTTTGGGACTAATTGGAAGTAACTAATGAAGGAACTAGCCAAGTAAAAGAATCTAGAATTGCTATACTTGTACAGAGATATGAATTGTTTAAGATGCTTCCTAACGAAAATGTTAAGCAAATATTTTCTAGATTTGTTGAAAATACTAATGGCTTGAAGGCACTTGGAAACCAAAAGTCACGGCCATCAAAGAAGCTAAAGATTTAAACACATTGGAGTTCAATGAGCTCATTGGATCACTCATGACTCATGAGCTTGAAATAAAAGACCATGAAGAGGAAGAGAGAAAAGCGAAGAAGTCCATTGAGCTCGTTACATCAAAATATACATCAAGTGAAGATGAAGAAGATGATGGGGACTCGGAGGATGAGGAAATTGCACTTCTTGCCCGAAACTTCAAAAATTTCATGAAATTTAGAAAGATGAAAAAAGGAGCATCCTCAACCAATCCAAATTGGAAGAAGAAAGGAAAAGAAAGCAAAGACTTCAAGAGGCAAAGGCAAAAGGTGACGAATTGAAATGCTTTAATTGCAACAAGTTGGGACACATAAAAGCAAATTGTCCAAAGCTTTCAAAGAAGAAAGAAGGCAAGGCACTCAAAGCCACTTGGGACATCTCCAACAGTGAAGAAGATACAGAAGAATAACATGAGGTAGCCAACTTTTACCTCATGGTCGATGAGGATGAGGTACGCAATGAAAGCAAAACAAGCAAGATAAAGTGGATCTTAGATAGTGGTTGTTCCAAGCACATAACGGGGAACTCATCACTCTTCTGCAAATTGAAAAAGACAAAAGGAGGAGACGTTACCTTTGGCGACAATAGCAAGGGAAAAATAATTGGAAGAGGAAGCATTGGTAACAAAAATTCTCTATATATAATGTCTTACCAATAGAAGCTCTAAAATTTAATCTACTTAGTATTAGTCAATTGTGTGACAAAGGTCATAAAGTAGTTTTTTAATCCTCTATTTGCATTGTATATGAATGTGGAAATGATAATCTGTTATTTGTAGCTAAGAGAAATGAAAATGTCTACACCGTTCAAATAGATCAACTTGTCTGTCAACATGTTAAATGCTTGTCCGTTGTACATGATAATGCTTGGTTATGGCATAGAAGATTGGGACATGCTAGCATGAGCTTGTTGAATGATTTATCAAAGCATGATCTAGTTAGAGACTTACCAAAGCTAAAGTTTGAAAAAGACAAAATTTGTGATGCTTGTCAATTAGGGAAACAACATAAGACATCATTCAAACCCCTAAATAAAGTTTCAACAAATAAAGCATTGCAATTATCACATATGGATTTGTTTGGACCTATAGATGTGGCTAGCTTAGAAGGTTCTAGATATACATTTGTAGTTGTAGATGACTATATTAGATTTACATGTGTAATGTTTCTTGCGCATAAAAATGATGCCTTCAATGAATTTGCAAGGTTGTGTAATAAAGTGCAAAATGAGAAAGGTTATTTTATAACTTGCATCCGTAGTGATAATGGCAGTGAATATGTGAACACTCCTTTTATGAATTTTTTGTGATGAACATGGCATTGAACACAACTTTTCAGTCCCTCGGACTCCTCAACAAAATGGGGTAGTAGAGAGGAGAATTGTACATTACAAGAAATGGCAAGAACCATGCTGAAAGAACACAACTTGCCAACATATTTTTGGAGTGAAGCCATAAACACCACATGTTATGTGCAAAATAGAGTTTTAATTATACCTATCTTAAATAAAACTCCATTTGCACTACAGGATGGAAAAAAACCTAAAAGTTCATGCTTTAAAGTGTTTGGTTGTAAATGTTTTATCCTTAATACTAAGGATCACTTAAGGAAATTTGATACTAAATAGGATGAAGGCATATTTTTGGGTTATTCCACAAAGAGTAAAGCACGTAGAGTTTATAATAAAAGAACTCTTGTTGTGAAAGAATCAATGCATGTTACATTTGACAAGACTAACCCATTTGAGCCGAGAAGGGAAATTGATGATATAGGTTATCTTTTGGAAAAGACAACACTTGAAGATCTAACTCCAAAAGACAAAGAAATTCCAACAAAACAAGAAGACGCAAAGCAAGAAGAAGAATATCAAGAAAAAGAGTCTCGAGCTAATATAGAAAGTAGAAAATGCTAAAACAAAGGGAACATCGAAACCAAAGAAACTCATGGGACCTGCCGAAGAGTTGGAAGTTTGTGAGAAACGACCCTCAAGATCAAATCCTCGGTGATCCAAATGAAGAATTAAGAACTAGGCATAATATTAATGCTTTTTATGAACATCATGAATTTATTTCTTATTAGAACCTAAAAATGTAAAAGAAGCCTTACTTGATGAGAATTGGATAATTGCCATGCAAGAAGAACTTAACCAGTTTGTTAAAAATAAAGTTTGGAAGTTAGTTGAAAGGCCTAGAGATAGACCGTTAATAGGAACAAAATGGGTATTTAGAAACAAACTAGATGAGGTCGGTATAGTAACTAAAAACAAGGTTAGACTAGTAGCCCAAGGATGCAATCAAGAAGAAGGAATTGACTACGATGAGACCTATGCCCCTATAGCTAGACTTGAATCCATTCGAATGTTACTTGCATTTGCATGCTATATGGACTTTAAACTCTATCAAATGGATGTTAAAAGTGATTTTCTAGATGGCTTTATTGAAGAAGAGGTTTATGTTGAACAACCTCCCAGTTTTGAAGATTCATGTTTTCCAAATCATGTTTTTAAACTAGAAAAGCATTATATGATTTAAAGCAAGCTCCTAGAGCTTGGTACGAAAAACTTAGTGGATTTCTTGCATAAAACAACTTTGAAAGAGGAAAACTTGACTCTACTTTGTCTGTTAAAAGAGAAGAAAATGACATTCTACTTGTACAAATTTATGTTGATGATATAATCTTTAGTGCTACTAATGTATTTTTATGTGAGAGTTTTTCTAAGTGCATGCATAAGGAGTTCGAGATGAGCATGATGGAAGAGTTAACATTTTTCCTTGGACTTCAATTAAACAAGCAAAGGAGGGAATCTTCATCAATCAAACCAAAGACACCAAGGAAATTATCAAAAAGTTTGAGCTTAAAGATGCAAAGGAGATTGGAACTCTATGAGCCGCTCAACAAAATTGGATAAGGATGAGAAAAGTAAACCTGTAGATGAAAAGAAATACAGAGTTATGATCGGTAGCTTACTATATTTAACTATCTTTAGACCAAATATCATGTTTGTAGTTTGCTTATGTGCTAGATTTTAGTCTCATCCTAAGGAAACTCATTTAGTTGCTGTAAAAAGAATCATTAGATATCTTAAGGGAACAAGTAATCTAGGGTTTTGGTATGCAAAAGAAACTTCATTTGACTTATGTGAATTTTCTGATGCTGACTACTCTGGATGTAAAGTAGACCGTAAAGGCACTAGTGGAACTTATCAATTCCTGGGACATTCTTTAGTATCTTGGTCATATAGGAAACAAAATAGTGTTGCAATCTCTACCATCAAAGCTGAATATATTGCAGCTGGTAGTTGTGTAGCTCAAATTTTGTGAATGAAACAAAATTTACTTCATTATGGCTTGCAATATGATCATGTTCCCATATATTGTGATAATACTAATGCAATTAATCTCACTGAGAACCCAATTCAACATTGAAGAACTAAGCATATTGAGATTAGGCACCATTTCATTAGAGATCATATACAAAAAGGTGATATCATACTTGAATTTGTTGATACTTTGCTTTAAGTTGCTGATATTTTCACTAAACCATTGCATGAGGATCAATTTTGTAAGAATAGAAGGGAAATTGGAATGATAAAAAATGGTTAAATTGCATATATATGTGTGTGTGTGTGTGTGTTTATATGGCTTAGGCATGAAAAAAATATGTTTTTGGGCATTTCTGACCCAGTCGGTCGACCGGCTGAAGCTATAGGGCGCTTGGCTAAATGAAAAATTTTAAGGAATTTTCTGGTCTGACAGGCTTAAAATTGGGGCTTTTAACCCCAAAATCTCTCAAATTCTCCCAAAATTCCTTAACCCTAACCTAAAACTCTTTTAAACCCGCCTTTGATTCTTGAAATTTCAACCAATTTCTCTAAAAAATCTTTCTATATTATCATTCCTTGCATCAAAAAACAAGTTTTCACCGTTTCAATTTCAATAAATTACGTGAAATCATGGCGAATCCAAGGGCTAGAGGTCATGAACATGAGAGAAGAGGAAAAAGGGCTAGATTGCAATCTCCTCCACTACCCGCGTCAAAGATTCAAGGAAAGCATTCGATTTTGTACAATAAATTCCTTGTAGGCCTAGACTTTGCTGGTACTGATGTTCTTCCATTATTTGAGGATTGGTATATGTTCATACACTTATATTGTGATGTTCAAGATAAGTTGATAATAGAATTTTATGAAAATCTTAAGGTGCATCATAGGAGTCCAAAAATTGAATTAACATCAACTGTTTATGGGACTAGTTTTATACTCAATGAGGCTAAATTGCATGAAATTTTTAAGATACCTATGGAAGGAGAAGGCCATTACAACAGTCAAGGTTGGTCGGATGGGATTAAGGTTGTTGGTACACCAGGAGATGTTATAGAATATATGCGGAAGGATGTAGGGCCTAAGCATATAGATTTATTTCTTCCATTGAGGGGTGTTGATTTCAATAAAAGAATTGCCTTTAAATAGTGAAGTAATTCTCCTTAAGAACATCAATAATGAAAAGATCCTGGTAATGGATGCTTATATTTACTATAGACTCAAGAAAGGAGTTAAGATAGCATTGCCTTTTCTCATTCTACAACATATGTTGCATATTAGTGAAAAAGATGGAGAAAAGACAACCACTCCGGGGTATGGCATGGCCTTAATGTACATTTTCGCTCATTTTCAAATCTCGTCAAATGCACCATTTGGGAAGTTTGCGTGGAATTTTGGTATGCTCTACATGAACTTTATGGGGATTTATTGGTACAATGGTGAACTAATAAACAGAGAACATTCAAAAACTTGCCACAAGATATCCAGGCAGCAATCAAAGTTAGAACTAAAAACGGGACTACTTTTACAAATCCCATCTATGGGCCAAATGCACAACATATTGATGATGTACTTGAGGACTTAGATGCTACCTTAGGAGAAAAAGAAGAGCCAGAACAAGAGGGGGAAGTTAACTTAGGTATACCAGGAACAATCCCTATGGTTGTTAGCACTTCTAAGGATGAAGACATGGCTTCTGAGGAGGTTACACTTAGGAGAGTAATAAGAGAATCCCGAGCACAGAAGTGTATTGATGAACAACGAAGA
The DNA here is from genome assembly GCA_028554755.1 of Cordia subcordata. Taxonomy (NCBI): domain Eukaryota; kingdom Viridiplantae; phylum Streptophyta; class Magnoliopsida; order Boraginales; family Cordiaceae; genus Cordia; species Cordia subcordata. The sequence continues at coordinate 15,821,145 of JAPTOF010000008.1, forward strand.
GTTGAAATGTAGAGAGGTGTAGGTTCTCACTCCATGGGTCGGCAAGAAGATCCCTTAGTAATGACACAGATTCTCTCATATTTGCAAGCTTTAAACACAAGGATGGGAGAGATGAGGACTACAATGGACAATCAATGGACTGAGCTTACTCGTTGGAGGGAGCAAATTGATTCAAAAATGGCAAACATATGTTCTGATATGCAGTAGTACTTCAAGGATCACCATGACCATGCACCATGATCTCCTATACTTTAAAATTCCTTTTCAGTACTAGAAAACAAATTTTTAAACACTTTTCATTCGTTTTCAATTTCTAACTAGAGATATTGCTTTTGCTTCACAATTTTTCTCTTTCATGAATTAATCTTTAATGAATTATGCTTATCCTATTTTTGCTTGCATTTTCTTCCTTCCTGATTTTTTATGATGCCAAAGGGGAGAAGGAAAAGGAGAAAACGAGCACATATAGCTTATTTATCACATATAGCTTGTTACTTTGATTGTCTAAGCATATATGGCTTGTCTATTACATATATCTTGTTACTTTGATTGCTTGAAGACATATAGCTTGTTTATTACCTTGATTGCTTGAACTGATACTCGATTTGCTTGAGTTGACTACTTGTGTATTGAGCTGATTATTTGAATTGATGATTGCTTGCATAAAAATTTATTCGGCTGAGCACTTATTAAGTTGATTGCATGAGTTTCAAAATGTGCATAAGCTAAAATTGACAGGAGGAGTATTTCCAAAATGATTTTTTACTTGAAAGAGAATGCTCATATTAAGGGGAAGTAAAATGCTCATTTCTTTAATAATTGTCATCATCAAAAAGGGGAAGATTGGTGGCTAAATATTAGTTATTAATTTTGATGATGAAAATTCGATATGCATTTATATTATTTTATTAAAAAGCATCTTGTGAAGATAAGTGCTAAGATGAGTAGATAGATGCTTGGAAGATGGGAGAAGATGAGCAAATAAGCACTATTTGAAGAAGAAGAAGAAGATCAGAAGGCATAAAGAGGAGAAGAGGCGTCATAAGGGGTACGGGACGTTCTTGCTCTTTTTGTGAAATGCCTAGTATTGCAAGTGTTTGGCTCAAATCTTTATTTTTATAACTCAAACAATTTAAATCTCAAGCACATTAGATTTCATAAAAGAAAAAATGATTTTGCATGCACACATGGTGTAAATATGTGTTTTGAGATGTTTCAAAGTCATAAAAAATATTTACAAAATGCCTTAAGATAATTTAGAGTTATGAAAAGTTGTTAAAATTGTGCCTAAAAAGTTTTCAGGTGAGTTTGGCTTTACTTCTATGTCTCTGGAGTGGCCGGACCCCTCAGCCGGTCGACCGACTGACTAGGGCGGTTGCCCGGCCAAAATAGAGAAAGGGAAGAAAAAGCTAGACCCCCTAGCCGGTCAACTGGCTAAGGCATTTGGCCTAATTAGAGAAGGCTAAGAAGAGGCCAGACAACCTAGCCAGTCGACCAGCTAAGCGAAATGTTATAATAAATACACTAGTTGTTTATTATCATTCTGGCCATTTTTCTTCTTCTCTCTTTCACCTACCAAAGCCCTAACCCTTAAATCTCTTTAAATACATCTTCAAAACTCATTCAAATCATCAATTCAAGCTTGCAAAATCACATATCATTAACTATTCTTACAATACCTTTGAGCTTTCAAAAGCACTGTTTATTGCTATATCCTTTTGTAAGAAGAAATTACATATTTTTCATCATTTCTTGTTCTTCTTGATTGTATGCACATTTTGTAAGCTAAGAAATCTTGAGAGAGACATCCATTAAAGCTTGTAAAAGTGTGGGGAAATCCTAAAGAGTGGGACTCTTGGGTTCTTTGAAGTTTGGCTTCAAAGAGTTGTAAAAATTGGTCTTTGCTTCACCAAGATTTGAAGAAGCACTTTAGTGAAAATTGTTAAAGTCCTAAGGGGACATCCTTGGGCAATGGATGTAGACTTGGCCGAACTAACTTAAAATCGTTTATCTTCCTTCTCTCTACATCTTATTTATTTCTATTTACTTATATTGATTACATTATGTTTGATATATTGCTTGATTGAAATAGTCGAATTTCTGTGAATTTTTAAAAACGAAAATTAGTATATATATCTTAATTCACCCCTCCCTTAAGATATTTGCACCCACAAATTCCATCCATAAACAAGCTTGAATTTGAAGATCAAATAAGGATTTATAGGGTTTTGGAGCAATATTTGTAAAGAGGAAGCAAGGATAATAAGGGAGCTTTACATTCTTCTCTTTATTCTTGTCTATAGTTAGAATAGCTCTAGATTGGGGATGATTGCTATTTTTGTAATGGGTTAAGGATTTTAACACTTGTTTTGAGATTTTGATGGTTGTATATACATGCTTTGTTCTTACATTTCTATGGCTTGAAATTGAACATGTCAAGGTGTTTGATAAATTGCCTCCATGAGTTTGCATGTGTAATTGTGCTTAGATGCTAATAGCAGTAGCCTCACCTTAGCCTTAATCCATGCTGATGGCATGAGCCCTACTTGCAACTATATTTGTATTGATTAATTATGTTTTTCATGCCTTTTAATATAGTATGTAATCATCTCTAGCATGAAACATGGCTAAAAAGGTACCACTATCACTTGCTTGACCTAGGGGACTTAATCTCTAGTTTGAAACATAACTAAAAGGTTAGACTCCCTATTAGGACATTAATCAACACCAAAAGGACTTAGAACTAGACCTAAAAGCCATAGGTAGCTAGGAGAAACCTATACTTCTAATTGAGCTCGATTAGGAATAGGATTGCACCGATAGTTAGATGTGATAAGTCTAGTAAGCTAAGCACGCCATTGGAGTAATCGAACCATCAATAGCCTCAAAACAAGGTTAGGAACCCAAATCCATTTCAAAGGAGCAATCACCCCTAAGTTCTCCCAAACCCTTATAGATCCTCATTTCCATAGCTTGTTTATACCACCATTCCCGTTAGTTAGTTTTATTTTTCCTTAGTTTAGGTTTAAATTAGATCTCCAATCAATCCAAAAACCTTCAAAAGAGTAGGTAGGATCACACGTAGCTAGTGTAGGACATACTTTATTAGAATCGCACTTAGATAGCCTCCCCGTGGATACCCGTGGATACGACCCCGCACTTGCACACGCTATAATACCGCGACCCATGCACTTGCGGGTAACACTCTTAAAGGTTTATGATCAAGTTTTTGGCGCCGTTGTCAGAGAGGCACGGTTGGTGGTTTCTTTGTTTTTGTGTGTTTTTCATTGGTCACGTGTTGTATATACATTTCTTGTATATTTATCATGTACATACTTATTTTCATTGTGTGTTTCTTCTACGTATTTTGATATTGTTAGTTTAGTTTACTTCTTGTGTTTGTGTTTTCTTTTGCATTTTTCTCAGGATTTAGGTGTTTGTGGTTGGTAGTGCTTGTTGAATTGAAGTTTCAAGGGTTTAAGTGTGGAAGGAGAATTAGGTTATTTTGCATTCTTGAATAGATGGTTAATCGTAATGCCGATCCTCTACCTACAGCTAAGACTTTAAGGCAATATCTTGAGCTCGACACTTATCAACCTTCCATGCCTATTCAACTACCGACCCTAGCAGATGTGACCTTGAAGATTAAGCTCGAGACCTTGCACATGCTTCCATCATTCTATGGCCATAATAATAAGAATCCCCATGCGCATATAGGTGCATTTCTTGAGATATGCTCTACCATTCATTTTAGGGATGTCTCTTCCAAGAACGTTAGGCTTAGATTGTTCCCTTTCTTTTTAAAAGATAAAGCAAGGCAATGGGTCAAGTCCTTACCCCATAAGTCTATCACTAGCTAGGATGAGCTTCAAGTTAAGTTTCTTCATAGATTTTTCCCAATAGCTAGGACAGCCACTCTTAGGGTAGAGATCATGACATTTGCACAACAAGAATTAGAGCCCCTTCACGAGACTTTGGAGAGATTCAATGAGCTTTGTCGCCAATGCCTACATCATGTGTATGATTTACATGAATTGCTCCAATTTTTCTACTTAGGCTGGACTTCACCTTATAGGATAATGGTCAATGCATTAAGTGGTGGGGGGTTCTTAGATTTGACACTCGAGGAGGCTTGGTCAAAACTAGAGGTTATGGCAGAGGACTCGTTCTAGAATGTTAATTTTGAGAGAGTAGGGAAGGGAACTAGGAATACCACTCTTAGTAGTGTGTTTGGGGTTGACTTAAATTATGATTTAGCTACTGAGGTGAGAGCTCTCACTAGGAAGTTGGACCATTTTATGTCTTCAAGTAGCTCATAGGTCTACTCTAAGTGCATCTTTTCCTAGTCCTCTTAGTCGAATAGAGGTGTGTGTTTTGTGCTCTGAGTCTAGCCATATCACCATAGCATGCCTTCTCGCCCACAATTCCCTGTGTTTATACAAGAACACGTTCTTGCCAATCAAGGTCGTTTATCCATTACTTCTTACACACCCGGACTCAGGTGGCGTGATCATTCTAGGATAGTGCAGTCGCAAAACAACACAAATTCTTCTTATTTATTCTAGAATCATTCTAGTCCATCATCTCCTAGTCCTCTAGGGTTTTATAAGGCAATATTTGAGCCTAGGTATCCTAGTTTGTCATAGCTATCATTCTAGTCTACTCCCATCAGTCCTATTCCACCTGTCAAGCCTGTAGTTAACCGTAGGATAGACTTATTTGTTAAGATGATACAGGCCCAACAGCAGATGTTTTAGAGCATAATCGGAGATTTAAAGAATCAAATAGGACATCTTGCTGAACAATTTTTCTATAGAGACCCAGGGAAGCTACCTTTTTATCCTGAGCCGAGTCCAAGAGATCCATGTAGCACTTCTAGCCCTTCTCCGGGTGATTATGCATAGGCTAATGCCGTTACAACTTTGAGAAGTGGTAGGGTTATAGATAATCAGGTGGGAGAGTCTGTGAGTAGAGCTAGGCTTGAAACGATGTGTGTTGATGGAGAGACTAGTGTGCCTAAGTAAAAGACTAGAGAGTGTAATGAGAAAGAGAGAAATCACATTGATATGAGTGTTGATCCACCGTGTAAAGAAGAGAAATAGGTTGCTGAATCTAATGATGTTACTCCTAGAGTTCTCTTTCCCTTAGCATTAGAGAGGTCCAAGAAAGTTGTAGATGACAAAGAACTGAGGATTTTAGAGCCTCTTAAGGATATTAATGTCACTTTTCCTTTATTTGAGGCCATTAAGAAGATACCGGCTTATGCCAAATTCTTTAGAGATCTGTGCATTAGGAAAAGGTAAACCACCTGCCTACTTGAGAAGGTGAAGCTTACGAAGAGGGTTAGTAACATTTGCACCACAGGTGTTCCACCTAAGCTTAGCTATCCTGGAGCCTTTACCATCTCTTGTGCTATTAATGATCACCCAGTAGCCCGTGCCTTACTTGATTTAGGTTCTAGTGTCAATCTTATTCCTTTTTTGGTATATAAACATTTAGTTTGGGGGCGTTGAAATCCACCAGTGTGGTTTTACAATTGGCCGATAAGAGTGATAGAAGACCTCGAGGTGTAGTTAAAGATGTCACGGTTAAAGTTAGAGAATTTTACTATCCTATGGATTTCATTGTTCTAGACAGGCATCTAGGTCATAACAGTAGGTATATGACACCTGCCCTTTTGGGGATACCATTTTTAGTGACTGCTGGTGCGGTGATTCATTGTAGGATAGGGATCATTTGGGAATTTGAAGGCAGAGTTTGGGAGTGCCAAGTCTGCCACTAAGGATAGAGTGGGTGATGAGGAGAATTGTTTCTTCATAGAGTCAGTGGCTTCTAGTGACGATGATTCCCATGATTCTTTCTTGTCCTTAGAAGATAGATCTGTGCTTGACATGACAATCGAGTAGTTGAATTTGAAGGCTTTTAGTGAGACTCACTTAGAGTGTGATGTGCTGTCCTTAGTAGATACTCCTGATTCTTATGTCAAAGAGTCCTTCAGTTCACTCTTAGCCTCGAGCAATATTGGTGAGCTTGATGAGATTATTGCTCTGATTAACTCTAGCATCTTTCTTTCTGAATTGAATACCTCTTCTATTCTCTTGTCTACTCTTAGATCTAGTGAGACAGTTGTCATAAATCCTTCCCTGGTTAAGAGTAGTCTTGAGCTTCGATTGAGTGTGCTTCCTACTCTTACAGAGTTTTCATTTGTGCCCAATGTTCCCGATCAATTAGAGGATAACGCTTCATTTTCTCCCTGGATTTCGCTAGAGTTTAGGTTAGCCACTACTGAGTTGAGTTTGAGAGAAGGGATCTAAATGTTCAACTTAGGCATAGAAGAGTATATTGTTGCACCATTTGTTACAGCACACCTCATGAGATGCACATTTTTTGATCCATTTCTTTTATGTGAGGATGTCCAGCGTGATTTTGTGTACACATTCTTAGGGTGTGAGTTCAAATCTTCAAGGCGTCAAATGCGTGGTGTTGATTGCATTTTTCATTTGTTGCATTCATTTGCTACTTTTCTCTGTGCTAATTTGCTTATCTGGCAGTACATGCCCAAAGATTTTAAGCACCACTGGCCCTAACATTACCGTCCAACTGGGAGCGTAAAATCCAGCACTACTATGAGGCACTCTAGAAATTTTGATTGTTAAAGTTTGATTGATGAGTTCTTTACTTTTTTTTTTCTTAACATATTTTGTTTTTCATTTCTTTTCTTTTCATTTTGGTTTCCCTCATATCCATTACTTTCCATACTGCCTTGTCATTTACACTAGTCATTATGAGCTTTTAATGTTGTGTTTGTTGATTTCCCTTGTAGATCTTTTGAGCTAAGTGGAAATTGGGTGCAAAGAAAGTTAATAGACACAATCATCAAAATATGGCATGCACGACCTAATGCTACACAAGGTTGTATCTATCCACCCTCCGCTTGTCCCCTCTTATCTACCCCAACCCCACCACCCTTACGTGCTTTGCGATGCCTAATTGCTTATTTTGTGGCCTTAATTTATTTGTTTGAGGACAAGCAAAGTTTAAGTTTGGAGGTGTGGGAGTTTGGTCTTATTGTTTTATATCTTCTTAGTGTAGATTGCTTTATTTGGTTAAAAAAGCTTAAAATTTTTCAAATTTTAATGCACGTAGAGTTGTTTATTTCTTGGTTGATCGTTGTGTTGGCTATTGTGATTGACTTAATTGATTGTTGAATATAAGAAGCATTATGAGGAAGTGAATGAAGTAGATTGAAAACTGAGTCTTGGAGGGGATGCCCTTAAAAGGAATGACCCTTATGGCCACCCCATAGCTTGGTAGGAAAAAATGAAGAAAAAGGGTTGTTGATATGAGTGCCTCTTCCTCGATTGGTTCTTTTTTATATGTCTTAGCCTTTCTTTTTCTTTCTTTTTTGAAATACAATGCAAAGTATGAAAAATCCAAAAAAGTTGAAAAAGGAAAAAATGGTGTAAAAAGATCAAAAAGTTGAAAATTTGAAAAAAAAAAATGAAAAAGAGAAAAAGCCAAAGGCACCAAAAAGTTTTTTGAATAAGTGCATAAGTGATTTAATGTCAACTTAAGCACAAGTTATCATCCTTGTATATATGTGAATAAGACTTTTATAAACCATTACGTTTGTATATTTTCTCTTTTCTTATATTTGAGGCTTTATGCATGCTAGGGAGCCCATGATTAAGTTGAGGGGGCATGAAATATCAACCTCCTATATGCGTGAGTTAGAATCCTAGGCTTGTGGTGGATTGGCTACTTAGGAAATTCCCACGAGGAACAAGGCCTTTTATGAGTAGAGAGAGGATCCAAAGAGACTTGGGGATCTCTCCATAATAGGAATGCCCCCTTTATGCTTCTTAGACTAATCATGATATTGAATCAATCCCTTAGGTAAACCTTTGCATTGGCTTTAAAAATAAAAATAAGATTGGGCTTGCTTGGGGATAAGCAAGGAGAAGGTTTGGGGGTGTTAATGTGTTAGTTTTGTGTGTGCCTATGCATTGTATGTATATACTTGTTTTGAGCTTCATTTAGTGTATTAGTATAGCATTTAGGTCATACTTGTGCATATTAGGGCTTACATGTTCATAGTTGCAGTTAAAACTCAAATGCTACACTAATGTGCATTTGTTGCTTGTTTTAGGTTAGATTCGGAGAGATAATTGGACTTTGACTAGTGGTATTTAGGATGTGAATTAAAGCCAAAAGTGTTTGGGACGTGGCCAGGCAAAGGAAGGAGTGACCAAGGTGAAATCAAGTGCAACGGGAGGCAAATTTGGAGCTTGCAACCAAAAAGGGACATGGACAAATTTTGGACATGTTTTAGGGTGCAAAAGGTGTCTTAGGAGATCCCCGGAAGCGGTACGTAGCCATAGAAAAAAATGGTGCGCGAATCGGAGCCAAAACAAGCAAGATATGAACATTTTACTGTCAAAATCGGTCGACCTCTGGTCCACCGGCCAGATCAGAATCTGGGCCAATTTAGGCCGATTGACTTAGCCCCAAAACCAGTTAACCAGCTGGTCCCCCGGCCTTGCGCATTTACAGCCCTATTTAAGCCATTTTTTAGGGAGAACACCAATCTTTTCATACATCCATTTGCCTAAACTCCAAATCCACTTAAAACCCAACTCACACATTCAATCCCACATCAACTGCATCCATAAACAAGCTTGGATTTGAAGATCAAATAAGGATTTAGAGGGTTTTGGAACAATATTTATAAAGAGGAAGCAAGGATAATGAGGGAGTTTTACATTCTTCTCTTTATTCTTGTCTATACTATGTTAGAATAGCTCTAGATTAAGGATGGTTACTATTTTTGTAATGGGTCAAGGATTTTAACACTTGTCTTGAGATTTTGATGGTTGTATATACATGCTTTGTTCTTACATTTCTATGGCTTGAAATTAAACATGTCAATGTATTTGATGAATTGCCTCTATGAGTTTACATGTGTAATTTGTGCTTGATGCTAATAGTAATGGCCTTACCTTAGCCTTAATCTATGCTAATGTTAGGAGCCCTACTTGCAACTATATTTGTGTTGATTAATTGTGTTTTTCATGCCTTTAATATAGTAGGTAATCATCTCTAGCGTAAAACATGGCTAAAAGGGTACCACTATCACTTGCTTGACTTAGGAGACTTAATCTCTAGTTTGAAACATAACTAAAAGGTTAGACTCCCTATTAGGACATTAATCAACATTAAAAGGACTTAGAACTAGACCTAAAAGCCATACGTAGCTAGGAAAAACCTATACTTCTAATTAGGCCCAATTAAGGATATGATTGCACTGATAGTTAGATGTGGTAAGTCTAGTAAACTAAGCCTGCCATTAGAGTAATTGAACCATCAATAGCCTCAAAACAAGGTTAGGAACCCAAATTCATTACAAAGGAGCAATCACCCCTAAGTTCTCTCAAACCCTTGTAGATCCTCACTTTCATAGCTTGTTTATACCACCATTCCCATCAATTAGGTTTATTTTCCCTTAGTTTAGGTTTAAATCAAAGCTCTAATCAATCCAAAACCCTAAAAAGAGTAGGTAGGACCACACGTGGCTAGTGTAGGACACACTTTTACATTAGAACTACACTTAGATAGCCTCCCTGTGATACAACCCCGCACTCGCACACGCTATACTACCGTGACCCATGCGCTTTCGGGTAACACTCTTAAAGTTTTACGATTAGTATTCTTTTGCCAAAATGGAAGAGATCAACTACAAAAATGGATGCTAGAAATGATTTGGGGTCTTGCCTATTTATGGAAAACGTTTGGAACCCGAACTTTGCAAACATTCCATGTGGGGAACTTTTTCCTTATAGTAAATATTTGCCACATGTCTTGGAAGTTACTTGTATGACTTGAATTCTTATGCAATTTATAGTTACTTATACCATTTGAATTCTCTTGTAATAGCTTTCTAGCGCGTCTTGGAAGACTTGGGCCAAGGCCACAATCCAAGTCCAATATATAGTCCATAATCTATGTGGAGGCCTAAGCCCAATAAGAAAACATCCAAGCTCAATTAGGTCATCTTGGACCCTAAACAAGCCCAAGCCCAAGCCTAATTCCAAAGCTTTGGCCCAAGAGGCTACTACCACAATCTAGAATTTGCTTTTTAAGATTACTCTCTCAAAGTCATTCAACTAAGGAAGAGGCCACGAAGACCAATTAACCTTAGCTTCAAAAATGGCCAAAAATGTCCTTGCTAAATCTAGGTGACATAATGACCATTTTTAACTTTGATCTATTCCACCATAAGATCAAAGTTGCGATCCAAGAATAATTATTGTTACCCAGAAGCTTATCACAAAACAATGTCAACTTTGTCTTTGAATTACTAAATAACCGACCATAATGCCCCTCTATATATACCTATAGCTAAGGCCGGTCCTTTGGCCCTTTTATTATCACCTCCTTAGCTGTATCTTCTCCATTACGTCTCTTATCCTATAAACAACCAATCTTTGGTCATGGATCCTTGATCTCGGGCGCGGCCCTCAAGCCAAATGACCAATACACCCATAAATGTAATATGACTAGATCTAGATTTGGATGATCAATCGGACAAGCCCAAGGGGGCCCATAGATTCCATACTACAAATGTACGTTCCAACTAATTTGAACTTGGCACTCAATTGATCCTAATAAAATAAGATCTCACCTATAATGAATCAAAGCACCAAACCTTAACTTCGTCAGTTCATTCGCATATACTTAATATTAAGAGCAATGGTCATTTAGTAGCAGTGAGTATCTTTTTTTCTTTCTTTTGATAGTACATCTTTAGAAGACATACTCATAATGGTTTTGTCCAATGCGTGATACACACACACTAGAGAGATAAGTTCGGAAAGTCCTTCAATGACCTAGATAGATCACTCTTAACAAGGAGACTTGCTTGCTATACCCTCATCTCAGGAGGGTGCCCAATACTACCATTCAGTTATGGACTCCTTTATGACAACACTAAATCTAGACTTGGACCTACTGTGCACCCAGCCTCACTGTGCACCCAAGTCATTAGTTCTAAGTCAAGGGACCTTTATATATACATCAATAATATATACCAGAGATAATATGTAATAAACTCATAAAGCCTTAAATAAAATAATTATATATTGTTTGACGTCCAAAATCTCATAAACAAGTGAGCTTCAAGGCATACTAATCCCAATACCATAGTCTATATGCTACTTATGATCCAGAATTTTGTAGTAGAATAAATTTCTATTATGTTTTTCAATGCCTAGCAAAATTACTAGGTACAGGAGGAGACCAAGCTATCATTTCTACATTCATGAAGGGCACTCAAAGGGTCTCAAAATCCTTTGAATTTGACTCTTTTCAAGATAGTGGAAAACTCAGATGTTGTAGGAAATCAAGATTCAAAAAGACTATAAACCCTACGAACTAAATAAATTAGTAGAAAAATCAAAAGATCTCTAGAGATAATTTCTCATTCACCTCATATTTTTCAAGATAGATAGATTATATGGATATAGATTTAAATTTAAAATAAATATAATATATTAAAATTTTGTAAAATAAGATTAGCCAAAATAACAAAATGCAAAATTACTTTATATATCACTATTTAGTTTATGCATCACTATTTATAAGAGTATAAAATTTAAAAGACAAACTTGAAAAGGAAAGAAATGAACCACGGGGGCTTATAGGATAATTTTTATTTATTTATTAGTATAAAAGTGTAATTAATAAAAATAAAACCCACAAAAATTAAAATGTGATAATGTGGCATCTCTTAAAACCTCTTACTTCATGAGGTATAACACACACACACACACACACACATATATATATATATATATATATATATATATATATAATGAGCCACAAGACACACTTAATTACCTTTATGAACAATTTTTTTCCCACATCAAAAGATGATGTCGCAACTGTAACCATATGTGCGATGTTAATATAGCTGTATAGAGCTTATGTGTTAGCTTCTAAAGTTTTAAGGTACAATATATATATATATATATATATATATATATATATATATAGTGGTCCTTAAACTACACTTAGGACATAATTACATTTTTATGAGTAATTTTTTTATGACCCATACAACACACTTAATTACCTTTGTGAGCAATTCTTTTCCCATATCAAAAGATGATACTGGCAACTCTAACCATATTTGCAATATCAATGTAGTTTTATAGAGCTTATGTGTTAACTTCTAAAACTTTGAGGTACAATTTTATATAAATAGTATAAACTAGTATTTTCAAAACTCATGCTTTGCACGACTCAATTTTTTTTTATTAGGTGGTTTTCTAATTTTAATTCTAAATTCAAACAATAATTAATCTAATTCTAACTCTAGAAAATTTAAATTCTGCTCCAATAAAATTTTCACTTGTCTAAGATTTAAATTCTAGTCCAAAAAAAGAATTGAAATTTCAAAGTCAAATTAAATTATAATTTTAAAAATCTCGATTATTTTTTCTAAATTTTAATTCTAATCCTAAATTCAAAATTTTGTTCTAATTATAAATTATAATAGATTTGATATTTTTTTGTTATGTGATGAATTTGTGAAATGCTTATTTTTACAACTCCTGTAGCACTAACTCTAATAATTGTAACTCCCATCACACTAAATCTAAATAATGATACTTTTTTTAGGTTTCTTACAAGCAAAAACAAATAAGTAGAGAAGTATTTGAATAAAATGCACTTATAAATTATTGAAATGTTTGATAAATAAATCTTGTAACCAATAGCATTTGTTAAAATAATTAAAAAGGACCTTTCACTAATTGAGAGGTATTCATTTTTGTATTTGTATGGGGTATAAATGTAATTTTATTTGGTTAACTCTTATTGCTTATTAGTAGCTTAAAAAATAGGGGATGATGTTTTTTTTTTCGGTTGCTTATAAGCCACTATACTGGCTTATACGTTAATTTGCCAAATAGGTAAATTTCTTTCTTCTACTTATAAATAAGTTTGAACAGCTTATAAGCACTCGAAAACACCTTCTTAACATTCTGAACTCCAACAAGTTATCACTTTCTTTTTATTATTATTTCTGATAAAAAAATCTTGGGTGTTACACATGTGATGATCATAGGGAAGTCTGGTAAAAAAACATGTAGTTAGGAGTCTTTGATCTTTTTGGCCAAAATGTATCTTTATTATGACTCTTGAGACGTTTACATATTCATTTGAGATATAGATTTTAGGAGAAATTGTTCCAGAGATCACTAAATTATTTAGTTGGTTATGTTTTGACCATCGAACTACTTTTACTTTCAAAAGGACCATTAGTTTTTCAAAACTTAACGAATTGTGGTAAAAACAAAATAATTAAAAATTAAATGACTTGAATATTTTTTTAATTTTAATTAATTTTCAATCTTCTTTTATTTCTATCTTTTTGTTTGTTTATTTTATTTTATTTTTCTTCTCTCCTTTATCTTTTTTTTCTCTTTTATTTTTTGCTTATTTTACTTTCTTGTTTTCATAAGATAATAAATTACAAGTATCTTTTTGTCCTAAAATTTTTTATTTTACTTTGGCTAAAAATAAAAAATATAATAATAATAATAATAATAATAATAATAATAATAATAATAATAATAATAATAATAATAATAATAATAATAATAATAATAAAGCAATCATTATGATCATGAGGGAAACACTCTCATCGTGGGGGGTGCATTTCATATAATTCGGCCTTTTATTTTAAAAGAAAAATAAAAAATAATAGGAATATTTTTATTAAAAAAAGGCACCCCCAACACAAATGTTGATCTGCCACTAACTCTGAGATATATTTAAGTTTGATTCTTCTATTATATTATAAAAAAATTAATTTTTGACTCAAACTATTCAATATATCTATTTAATATAAAAATTCCTTTTATAACAAGCAGCCAAATTGTATGAAATGCACCACCTCATTACGAGAGTATTTCCTCCCATGATTGTAATGAATATATTGTTATTATAATTTTTGATTTTTAGCCAAAGTGAAATAAAAAATTTAGATAAAAGAATACTTATAATTTATTTTATTATGAAAATAAGAAAGTAAAACAAGCAAAAGAAGAAAGAGAGAAAAGAAAGAAAGGAGAGAAGAAAAAAAGAAATTAAAAGAATAAATAGAGAAAACTAAAAGGAGATTGAGAATTAATTAAAAAATTAAAAAAAAACTCAATCCACTTAATTTTCAAGTATTTATTGTTTCACCACAATTTGTTGAGTTTTCTAATGGAATGACCTAAATGAGATCACTTTAAAAGATTAATGGTCCTTTTGAAACCAAAAGTAGTTGATGGTCAAAACAGGACTAACTAAATAGTTTAGTGACTTCTAAATAATTTATCCTAGATTTTATATAAGTAGTACAAATAGTGACACTTAGCATTATACAACTAACATAACAAAATGTGACATCTTAGTAAGACATAAATCAGCTGATATAACATATGTTAATTTGACATGGCATCTCTAAAACCACAAGGCATCTAAAAAACTGATGTGGCATCTATTAAAACTTACACACTAACTTGACAGGACATTTTTGGAAGCTACATGGCAAATTAAAGGCTCTACTTCTCATGATGTATAACTTTATTATTATTATATAGATATACAAAGATATAGATATAAATAGATATATAGATATATAGATAGATTGGCTTTTAGTTACTAAATTAAAAATCCGTGATCCTAACCTTCTCTTGAATGTCTTGTGTTATCCATAGGCAATGCTTGCATACTCCATCCCTTTCATTGATTAACATCTTAAAAGAAGTAGCAATTTAAAAGGAATTTTTATACTAGTGCTAAAAAGTAAAATTTAATTCTCAATAAGTTTTTAATACAAATCATACTTTTATGAGCCTTTAATAATTACATGAAATATTTAAATTCAAATAAAATTAGAAAATGATTTTTTTATGGAAAAAAGCATTAAAAGATTGTTTAATATTATTTTTAGATGAAAAATAATATCATTAATTGGTAATTAAATATATTTAAATTAGGTAATAGAGTATAGGGTATGGCATCATTAGTTCCTGTCAAATAATTATGACATATGCAGCTTAGCCAAAGAAAAGAAAAGAAAAAAGTAAACAGCATATGCAAAAAGGCAAATAGAACATTTTATTTTCCCTTTAAAAGAGAATCTCAGTTGATGACTCACCTAAGAGGCTAACACTCACATGGCCTTCCTGCAATACTTTTTCTTAATTAAAAAGTATTTTTTTTATTATACTTTTATAATAAATATTTTAATTAAATTTTAAAAAAATTATTTTTTTAAAATAAAAAATCTGAACTTTTAAAGAACCACTGTTTCTAAAAAGTATAAAAGAACATTTAAAAGAAATGTTGCCAACGAGTACCTTGTAACACAAAATTGTCCTAAAACCTAATGACCGAATCACTTCAGTAAGAAAAAGAAATAACAAATAAATCCCTCGTCCGCACAAAATTAATACAAAACTTCGTTCAAAAGAGCCTCCGAAATGGATGTATGTCTATACATGCACAACCATAATTAAAGACAAATATGTCCGACTAGGAGAATGAATTGAGTTGCACCATTGAACCACGAGTAGTAGATTTAGTTAAATCTCGGTCGAAGACTTAAGTGTATTAGTTTAAAAACTTACGTTAATTGGACACAATTACACTTTATTCTGGTTAAATTAGAGATAGAGGTAGGAATAATACGACTAGGAATGAGGTCACATGAGAGTCCAATCATGCACACCGAATCCGTGAATTGTCCCAATCGCCGGCTGATTTTAAAATCTAATCAACTCTAGATCATTTCTCAGCATGGAACCCAATGTGCACGGCCCCGAGTTCGGTTCAGAGCTTGTTTGAATTGATTTTTTTTTTTAAAAAAAAAATTACATTAAATTTATAATAATTATTTAATTTATCTTTTAAAAAAATTAAAATTTTGAAAAATAAAATTCAAATACAACTTTTTTTTTTCAAAAGTTAGAATTTTTAACTTCTAAAAAAATTATTTTTTAAAAATTATTAAAAAAAACGCTTCTTCAAAAAATCAATCTAAACGAGCCCTTATATCAGGATTAGGGTGGATTAACTTCATTTTTCCCAAATTCCACCTGATTAGAACTCACACACTCACGTGACGTGTTATTGCCACACGAGCACAATAGATTGCCTTAAGAGCCTCCATCAACCACCCTATGGATATGATCCCACTCTCACTCTCAAGCATATACTATGGTGCGATCCGTACACTTGCAAGTTTAAACTTGGTTTGCATTTAGGTTACTTTTCTTCAACAGAAATTGATACAATCTAGTTTTTAGTGGTGTTAGAGTGAATGTGCAAGTTTATAGATTTAACTTTTGGATTAACTCATGAAAAGAGAATTTCTTTTGTATAATTTTTTAAGAAGACACAATTTTAAGACAGTAACGTTTTTAATTTTAAAAATACCCAAAAAAAAAAACCAATTTGAGTTTTCTTTTAATAAAAATCTAATTTAAGGACCTATTAAAAAAATTCTAATTTCCCTCAAAAAATGTTATCTTTTTTTAGGGTGAAAAACCCAAATCCAAATGCACCCTTAGAATGAATTGCAAACGGACCCAAAAAAAAAAAAAGAAAGAAAGAAAGAAAGAAAGAAAAAATCAAACACAATTGAGGCTCAGATCTGTGTCATAGATCAGGCACACAGAATGTGACATCGCCATGGCTGCATAAACACCGGTTGCATGTGGGATAAACATGTCCGGACCGCATGCCATCCGGGTTGCCCCGCCAAGATACGGGTCACTTTAGCCTCTGTGCCCGATTCATTTCGCCCAAAAAGAAAAATCATCACAGCCTTCGCGATAACAAATACACACAGATGAAGAGTCTTAGAGCCCGTTTGGATTTATGCTGTGTTTGGAATAAGCTTAGTATCGCCTGATCAGGCAACAGTTTCAGGGACTAAAGTGAAATTAACCGAAAGTAGAAGCGCATCTGAGTCAAAATCACCATAAAACAATGGAACTAGAAAACAGTAAACAGAAAAGCTCAGAAGCTGAGAACTAAAAGGGCTGTTGGTTTAAGTTGTTTGAATCATGGAAATCATCGGCTTAAATACCAGAGGGGGGCAACCACCCTTAGAGAAATCCCATCTCTCTGTAGCCTCATTCTTTTGAGCTTTTGGTTATGGAATCTATAAGCGCACACCGGCAGCTTATAAGCTAAGCGACAGAACCTAGTTGACTGATTTTACAGGCTTGCCCTGATTTAATTACTTATTTTACATTGCGTTAAAAAGATCAGTGGGACTCCAGTGGAGGACAATTTGGTCATTATGTAAGAACATATTCCCTGAACGAGTATTTGTAATGGCTTTCTGTTTTTGTTTCAAGGAATATTGAGGAAAAAAAGAGACTTTTGTTTTTAAAATACTGTCTCAGAAAATAGGCCTAATTAATTAATTATATATATTTACTGATGAAGATACATATTAAATAAGGTTATGTAAGAAAATTAATAAGTTACCTATAGTTTCAAATAAGAAATGACCACAATTTGAGAAAATTAAAAAAAAAAAGAATACGAACATATTTTGTTTGAAGGGAAGCAATAGTTTTCTTTTTAATTAACTATACAAAATTTTACAATTTTATCGTACTTTTTAAATTACTCTAAATTATTTTAAAATATTTTAATTTGTCCTCAAAATTTGACAAATACAGTCAATTTAATTCTTGTTAATTCAAAATATTGACATTGATCATCAATGTTTCATAAACTTATTCGAATTAATTTCCATATTTTACTCATTGTCTATAGCGATAGAAACTAATTTGAATAGTTTTTGTTAATTATTCAAATCTATTATGAATGTTAAAGATTAATAAGGATTAGGGGTTTAATAATTACACATTAATCTAAACCAATTCAATTCAGCTTTAACCAAATAATTACTTGGTTAGATACAAAAATTCAATTGTATAATTCTCACAAATTATATTCAAATTCATTATTAAAGTGAATTTCCAAATGCGGCCTAAATTAAAAATTAGATGACAACATTGAAAATTTATGATGCAATTAAGTGAGTCAAAAGAGGGAGCAACACCCCTTTTTTGCCTTTCAATCTCAATGACCTTATCGGTAAGGGACACTAGAACTGGCAAATGGGTACCCGCGACCTAACTCAACCCGTTTAAGTAGGGTTATGCCGGTCAGCGAGTCAGGTCGAGGCTACCCCATTTGCCTGATAGGTCATGATATTGCTTACCCTAAACCGACCTTGATAGATTGAAGGGTTGGATCCGCTGATGTGTTGGTTTTGGGTGTGATTGTTCATTGCATGTTTATACTTATTTTGAGGTGTTTTGCACTTTAATAGGTGTATTAGTATGACATTTATGTCATACTTGTGCATGTTATGGTTTCCATGTCCGTAGTTGAGCTTCAAACATAAATGCTACACTAATGCACACGTATTGCTTGTTTTAGGTGAGATTCAGAGAGATAAATGGAGCTTGATTGATGATGCTTTTGATTTGGAGCAAAGCCAAGGTGTTTCGGATGCAAAGAAATCAAGAAAAGTGCATTTAGAAGTCGCTAGATAAAAAAAGGAGCACCCTAGAAGAACTAGCTCGCAAGGAGCAAAATCGAGGCCAAAAGCAGAGGAGGCTGGTTGACCTCTTTCCTAGGCTGGTCGATCGAGCAAGGGCCCCGACCTAATCAAAATGTTGAGCTTTAAAGTCGGTCGACCTTCCTTCTAGGCTGGTCCCTTAGTTGAGCGTAAGAATTGCTTATTTATATGCACTTTTTAGCAAAATTAGAGAAGGAATCACCCAACTTTTGAACCCCATTTCCCAAAACCCTAATTCCAGTCTCACCCACCTCACACACACTCATCTAAACACATTTTGCATTTAGAATCAAACATCTAAGAGGATCAAACACAAGGATTTGGGGCATTATCTCTAGGATTGTAAAGACATGGCTTTGGATAGAAAGGTAGCTTCTCTGTCTCTCTTTTATCCTAAGTTCATTTACATGTAATTAAAGCTATGTACAGTGATTATTGTTTGTATAATGGATTGACTATTACATTACTGTTATGGGAACTTGATGGATTAATATATATATATATATATATATATATGTATATATGCTTTGTGCTTAGGGTTTCTAAGGCTATTTTACATACATACCTATGTGTTTGTAGAAATGCCTCAATGAAGTTGTATATGTATATTGAAATCTATTAGGCTATTAACCATTTCTAAATTATTGTATAGACATGTCTATGTGTTTCTGTGATGATTACATGAATTTGATTATGCTTATATACATGTCTATGTGTGTGTTTGCATGTCTAATAGCATAAATAGCTTTTATTGCATACATATCGGGTGCTATCACTTAAATTGGTATAATCTAAGCATGTCTATGTGTTTAGTAGTAGAATAGGCCAAAATAGTCTCGAATGCCATGCCCTAGATGTGTAAGCCTTGTGCTCAAATGTTAATTCCCGCTATTGTGATGACGATAGGTGGTGCATAACTAATAGGTAGCCTAGGTCTAGTTTCCTTTAGGTTTAAACCTAGCCAATAAGTTTTCGGGTAGGTTTAGTCAACCTTAGTCACTTAGGAAGCTAGTAAGTCAATCTTATGAGGACCACGCCGTGACTCTAGGTAGACAATGCCTAAGGACAGACCTACATTGAGTCCTAGGGATAGATTAGAGAACTAATTAGTAGACTAAATATTAGGATTAGATCGATCTAAATCACCTAAAATTCTATCTAGCTAGCCCTAATTCCTAAGTCATAAAGACCACGTCGTAGCTCTAAGAGTCATCGCCTAGGGACGAACCTGCACTGAGGCCCAAGGTACCCATTAGAAAGTTAATTAGGAGTCTAGATGAGAGCATCCAAGTATAATCCATCAAGCAACCCTAATGACAAGTAGTAATCACCCATTTGCAAGACATAATCATCCTAGTCGCCAAATTTCAATGTTTGAATCCCCTTAGATCACTTGATTCCCCTATTTGCCACACATACATCTTTTATTTTCTTACCTTAGATTAGATTTACTTTGGCCGCATTCCGTTCCATCCCAAATTCCCAAAAACATCTTAGTTTAGGTCCCAACACGTAGCTTTTTAGGATACATTTAGCTTAGGATACCACTCATGTTTAGCCTCCCAGTGGGTTCGACCTTGCACTTGCACCCACCAAACTACATGCGGCCTATGCGCTTGCAGGCTATTGAGAATTGTGCTCCTAAATAGCATAAGCACTTGCCAAATTTTTCAAAAAATTATTTTTTTATTTAATAAAAAAATGATCAATCACCTAACACTTGATCAATTAAGTCTAACAATTAAAATCCACAAAAAAAATCATTTGCATTATTTCCAAATATTAAAGCACAAAATTGCAAAGCTTTATTTTCAATTGGTTTTGCTAAAATCATCATATTTATGATTTTCTTTGCTCAATTGACAGAAAAGAAATATATACACACACACGCACACAAAGAGAGAGAGAGAGAGAGAGAGAGAGAGAGAGAGAGAGAGAGAGAGAGAGAATACACAAAAAAAAACCTAACCTAGCTCAGTAGGTAGAGTCGCCGCCGATGGTGATTGCTTGGGGGTGGCCGATGGTGACTGGGGCATCGACTTGGGTTGATGAGGTTAGGGTCTTTGGGGATATGCCACACTGCTTAAGGTTAGGTGTTTGGTGTTAGTGATTCACGGGTATGTGAGAGAAAGAGTGTCAGAGATTGAGAGCTTAAGGGCTCATTTGATATCATTGCTATTTTTGGTTTTCTGTTTTTATTGATCAAAATTTGAAAACCCGTTCCTTTGTTTCGATTTTCGTTTTCAGGAAAAACAAAAACCAACAACGTGTTTTTGCAACTTTGATAAACAAGAAAAGTCAGTTTTCTTAGACTATGGCAATAGGTTTTCACAACTTTTATTCACTTTATGATGAATACCTTTTAGAATTATCATTTCAAAATTAATATGAACTCTTAATTTTTTTGAAAAATAATTATTAAAATTAAAATTATTTAAAATTTTTAAAATAATTTTATTATTTTTAGAAACATTTTAAAAATAAATTAAAATAACAAATTAAAATTTTAAAAATTTAGAAATAAAGATAAAATTATATTCTCAAAATAATTAAAATTTTTTTTTGAAATTATAATCTTAAGAAAATAAATTAATTTTTAAAATATTCTCATCATTCTTTCTTAAATATTTTTATGTGCTCTATATAACATAAAATACTAAAATGAAAAAAAGAGAGACAAAAATAGTTTGCAAACTATGGACAACCAAACATGTTTTTGGTTTTTGTTTATAAATTTTATAATTTAATCAAACACGTTTACAATTTCTAATTTTAATTGTTGTTGACAGTTTTTTGTTTATAATTCTGGTTTTCGTCTTTAAAATTTTTGACAATGTCACCAACGAGCCCTAAGTATTTTGTCATTTTGAGGTGTTTTTTTTAAGCTGTAACCCATGGGCAACCCGACCTGACCCGACTGCCACTTTAGCAGGTAAGGTTGGGTTGACCCATTTACCTAGTGGGTGACAAAACCCTCAACCCTAACCTATTAACTTGGCGGGTGAGGCGGGTAGACCCTCGGGTCTTGACGCATTTTGCCGGCTCTAGGGAAAACATGTTACCATATTATTAATAGAATTTAATAGTTGATAATTATTTAATTATTTTATTATATTAAAACTAATTTATTGGTATTAACTTTAAACGTTATGAATACATTTACCACTAAAGGTTGAGAACTTTTGATAATGTTTTCTAAATGAAAAAGAGATCAAACCAAAGAGGAAAGAAATTTTACAGAAGAAAAATGAATCTGAACTTGTCGAGCTGATTAATTATAATTCATTCCTTATAGTGAAAATAAATTAAGTTTAGAACCAAAGGAAATATCAATATTGGAAAGAGGGGGAAGAGCAAAAATTGCTCAAAAAGTTGATGCACCTCTTGCCAAAATAATGTGTCACAATCACGCTGTATATATGCCATCAATAATAATCTACCTGGAGCAACTTCGAGGTGGTTGGAACTTCTTGTGACATATGAGACCCTAGAATGAGATTTAAGTTAATTGATGTAAAAGATAATAGTGTATAGCTAGACAGTTAGTATAAAGCGTGTTAGTTAGAAGCAACAGTGGGTGACAACTGTACATGTGCTAAATGTAACTAACTGTATCTCACAGTCTATAAATAGGCTGAAGTATTATCATCATTAAATGAATAACATAACATGAAATATCTTCACAATGATTTCTTTTCTCTGTCTTTCTATCTTTCTCTCTACATGGTATCAAGAGCTTTTTTTTGAAGCTTAAGAAGCTTCCATGGCAGATCACTAAGTCCTACACAGCTTCCATAGCTTCTTCCGGGGAACATTCCGAAGCCAAAACATAGCTCCTGCAAGAGACCTCTTCAATTTTTTATATTCTTCTTCTCAGATTTTCCCTTAGGGTTTTTCGCACTATTAAAATGCTGTCTACTTCTCAATTTTTGTTGCCAAGCTTTCAAATTTCATCCATAGCTTCTACTTAACTATGCAATCCTTGCTAAAGCTCGAATTTTTTGATTTGGATCAGTTTTCCTCAAAATTTTCTTATTCTCCTTTTCGATAAACCCTAGCGCAATGGCTTTTCCAATTGATAGATCTTTAGATCCTGGACTCAAACATCTCTTTAAGAATTTGAGCCTTCTCCTTCAACTCAAGCTCGATAACTCCAATTACATCATGTGGAGAGCTCAAGTTGAAGCCAGTCTCCAGCCAAATGGCTTATTACCTCATGTTGCAAAGATTCCTCTTGTTCTGCCAAGAACAATCACCACAGTAGACGGTTCTTTATGCCAAATCCTAAATATAACAACTGGATTCTTACTGTTTAGCATTTGAGAGCCTACATCTTTGCTTCTTTCTGACCTGGAGTGATGTCTCAAGTCTATCATCTGTAGACTTGTACTGAGATATAGATAGCTCTAGAAGAGAGATTCAATTCTCTAAGCAAGTCTCATGTTCATCAACTCAAAAATGCAATTGTATGGTCTTACCAAAGGCAACCAATCCATGCAAGCTTATCTTGATCAAGCTAAGTCTATTTGTGATCAGTTGGCTACTGCTAGAGAGATCTTGTTTCAATAGGATCTTGTTCTACTTATTCTCAGAGGTCTTTCATCTACCTATGACTCTCTCAAAACCTCTCTTAGAGTTAGAAAGGAGCACATCGCTGTTTCTAAACTCACAAGCCTACTGATAAGTGAAGAGATCAATCAAAAGTTCACCAATATAGTCAACATTCAGGACTCCACTATAGAAGAAGCTCACATTGCATTGTATGCTGCTAATTCTCAAAGAGGTGGCAATGCAAGAGGTAGAGGAAGAAATAATAACAGAGGAGGAAGAAACCAAAGAGACAGAAGAGGACATAATTTTCAAAACTATCAATTTCAATCAAATTCTAGACCTAGGCTTCCTCCTCCTCATACTAACATAGTACCTATACTTCTTACACCTATTCAGTGCCAAATCTGTGGCAAATACAATCACTGTGCAATCCAGTGTTGGCATAGACTGGATCCTCAAAACTACAACACTCTGACTGTCACCTCTCATCCTCAGAATACTCAAGCATATGCAGTTCACACTGAGAAAGCTTAGGCTCCTACTGCAACCAATTGATACTTAGATTCTGGTGCTACAAGTCATGTAACCAATGACTCTTCTCACTTGCAGTATTATAAACCCTATCATGGCACTGAGACAGTCACTATGGGAAATGGTTCTACCATACCTATCACTAGTGTTGGTAAAGGTACTCTTTCTACTTTCGTCTCTTCATTTTATCCGTCCAATGTTCTTTATGTGCCAAATATTTCTTCAAACCTTCTATCCATCTATCAGTTGACCAAAGATAATAACTGCTCCATTATCTTTAATTCTAAGGCTGTTCAGATCCTCGACCATCACAGTAACAAGGTGGTGTTCCAAGGCCCTTGTGAGCATGGACTTTATCTCATTCCTTTTACAAAAAAGGCTGATTCCAGAAATCAAGCTTTGCAGTGTGCTTGTAGTGATATACTTCTTCCTTCTGACAGGCTTTGGCATCTTAGACTAGGACATCTATCAAAGCATATGTCTCAAATTTTATCCAAGTTGTTACACATTAGACTAGGCTACTCTATTCTTGATTGTACTGACTGTGCAATTGCTGAAGCACACAAACAACCCTTTCCTGTATCAAATAAAAAAAGCATTGCCCCTTTTGAAATAATTCATTCAGATGTATGGGGCCCTGCTCCTGTCAATTCTTGTGCAAATTACAAGTACTATGTGATATTACTAGATGACTATACTCATTACCATTGGCTTTATCCATTAAAACTTAAATCTGATGTTTATGCTGCTTACACAAGCTTTATAGCCATGATAAAAATATAGTTTAATGCTACCATCAAAGTGTTTAGATCTGACAATAGGGGTGAATTTCTTAACAACTAGTTTCAACAGCTTTTTCAAAATCAGGGGACTACACACCAAACATCCTATCCACGCACACTTGAACAAAATGGAAAAGCAGAAAGAAAACACTTATCTCTCATAGAAACAACATTGGCTTTGCTTAATCATAGTAAACTTCCTATCAAATATTAGTGGGAAGCTCTAGCAACTACCAATTACCTAATCAATAGGTTACCCTCTACTACAATCACAAATAAATTCCCCTATGCTTTACTCTTTTCTGAAGTACCAGTTATTTTAGTCTGAAACCTTTTGGCTGTCTTTGCTATCCATGGATCAAGCCCTATAATACTAATAAACTTCAAAACAAATTAGTCCCTTGTCTAGTCTTCACAGCCTCAGTTGTTTTCATCACCTTCACTATCTCTTCCTAGTCATAACTTGTCTTCTGCCCAGAGTCCAGTCTCAAATGCACAATCTACTGCAAGTTCTATTCCTATTCCACAACCTGGAAACAATCAATCTTCTTCTGCACAATCTACTTCCTCACTTCCTGCAAATCAGTCTACTCATCTTATGCTCCTAAGGTCTAAAATAGGTCATTTATCTCCTCCTCTCTATTCTATACACTCTGTAGCCATAGAACCCCCTCAAATAGAACCTAACACCTACAAACAAGCTGCCTCATCACCATATTGGGTGACTGCAATGCAAGAAGAATTCCAGGCATTACAAAAATAACACACCTGGATCCTTGTTCGTCTACCACCACATAGACAACCCATAGGGAGTAAGTGGGTATATAGAATAAAAAGAAATTCTGATGGCACTGTTTCTAGGTATAAAGCCAGACTTGTGGCCATGGGATTTCATCAAGAAGAAGGCCTTGACTATCAAGAAATCTTCAGTCCAGTGGTTAAAGGTCTAACTATCAGACTTGTTCTCAGTATTGCCTTGCATTATCACTGGCCTATTAAGCAATTGGATGTATCCAATTCTTTTATTCATGGTAATTTAGAGGAAGAAGTCTATATGGTCAGCCTTCAAGCATTGTGGACACTATTCATCCTACTTAGGTATGCAAGCTACAAAAATCCTTGTATGGTCTTAAACAAGCCCCAAAGGCTTGGTATACTATGTTATCTACTTTTTTGGTCAGTCAAGGGTTCAAATGTTCCTCTGTAGACACATCTCTCTTCATTTACCAATCTCCCAAGTGTACAATTTTCATCCTGATCTATGAAGAGCAAGTTTGCTATTAAAGACCTGGGGCTATTATCCTATTTCTTAGGTATTAAGGTGTCCTACTTAGAAAGTTCAGTGGTCCTTCATCAAACCAAATATGCTTAGGGCTTACTACAAAAAGCTGGTCTACAAGACTGCACCTCATGTCCTAATCCTTCTACTTCAAAGTATTCTATCACAACTCAGGAAGCTAGTCTTCCATATCATAACCCTACACAATTCAGGAGTTTAGTAGATGGTCTGCAATATTTGACTATTACAAGTCTTGATCTTTAATTCTCTGTAAATTCCATATGTCAGCATATGTATTCCCCTATAGTTGCAGACTTTAATGCATTGAAGAAAATCCTCAGGTTTATCAAAGGAACTATCTCTCATGGCATTCATTTTAAGCCTGGACCACTTACCTTGAGGGTCTTTTCTGATAGTGATTAAACAGCTAGTGTAGATGACAAGAAATCAACTATAGGGTTTTGTATATTTTTGGGTCCAAATCTTGTCTCTTGGGTCTCAAAGAAACAACCTACAGTAGCTAGGTTATCCACAGTGGTAGAATACAGGGCTTTAGCATAGGCTACAGTTGAAATAAAATGGTTGACTTATTTGCTTTCAAATTTACATGTTCCAGTCTCTACTTCTTTGCTTATCAGTGATACAGTTTTTGCTTTGGCACTAGCATCTAATCTAGTGTTTCATGGCAGAACAAAACAGATAGAAATACACTATCACTTTGTTAGAGAACAACTAAAAGCCAACAAGCTATAGGTTTCCTACATTCCTACAGATCAGTAGGTTGCAAATATCCTAACTAAAGCCTTATCAAATACTAGGTTTCAAGCATTAAAGTCCAAGCTTCCCATGGCACTACCCTTACTCAGCTTGAGAAGGGCTGTAAAGGATAATAGTGTATAGTTAGATAGTTAGTGTAAGGAGTGTTAGTTAGAAGCAATAATGGGCGACAATTGTACATGTGCTAAATGTAACTAATTAACTATATCTCACAGTCTATAAATAGGTTGAAGTATTATCATCATTAAATGAATAACATAACAGAAAATATCTTCACAATGAATTCTTTTCTCTCTCTTTCTCTCTCTCTCTCTCTCTTTCTCTTTACAATTGACAATTGAATATGCGCATTTGTTAGCCGCTTTATAAATATAGTTTAACCTTAAGCCTAAGTGACTCTCCAACATTCTTTTCCACTTCCTTATACAAGGTAAAAGAAATCCTATGGGACACAAGTTTCCCTTAACCCATTGGATGAGAATGTGGGAGTCCGATCCAACATCTAACTCACGATCACAATATATTGACGGTGACTAACGTTAATAATACACACATGGTCTAATGACCATTCTCTCTCTAAACCTCTCCTCTCTTTGAAACTACACACTTCTCACCATTTTGCTCCTACCATGGACAATTTCTCTTAATCTGCAAACAACTGTGAAAATGACCCAGACCCCCTTAAACTCATTGCAGTTGATGCTAAGCATGGAAAAAAACCTCAACTCTTGTCGCTTATTGGCAAGATTGCCACAACAAAATGTGTTAGCGAACACATGTGAATTATAAACATCAATTGCATTTCCTAGAAAAGAATCACTTCCTCTTATTTTTTTTTTTTTCAAATTGAAGAAGACAAAGAGAGGGCTTGGCTTCACTGCCCTTAGGCGATACAAGGCCACCATTTGTTGCTCCAGCTTTGGCATCACTACCTCACTCCTAGTGAAATGGAACTCAACTTTACCACCTTCCGGGTACAAGTTTATGGCCTCCCGATGAGCAATATCACTGACGAAGATGCTGGTCGCATTAGCTCCCTTCTAGGTTAATTTGAAGATATTGACACTCCTAATGATGATGCGGAAAAACTCTTATTTGGCTTTGGCCTCCGTATGCGACGTTAGCAAACCAGTTTGTGAAACTATAATGGACTCGATGTGCAACCCCTAAAAGCTTACCCAGTTTGTCATCTCTTTAAAGCTCTTTTAGACAAGGATTGGCCAAAACTTGTATCTAATGGTCACTGTAGTCAATTAAGGTTGTAAACAAGCTAAGTAGCATAGTAACAAGCAACATCAGACTATCTCGAGTATGTCGTTAATCTTATCAACCGGTTGGCCTATCAACTGCCTCGGCAGACAAACCACCTAGTCATGGGGTAGGCATAAACAAACTGGATAGTGGAGTGAGGAGCAATGTTAGTCCATCTCGGTTAACTGCATACTGTCATTGATCTTATCAACGGCTTGGCCTTTCAACTGCCCGGGCAGACAAACCACCCACTCACGGCACAGGCTCCAAATCTGCGTGAAATAAGCCCCATAAATAGGACAGATGTGAAACCAGCCACATTTTCCACGGAGAAGAGCAAGTAACAACACCAAGATTCTGCGATCAAGGCATTTCTAAACATCAAAATTTACCTTTTCTCAAGGACAATTACAAGATCATAACTGAAAAGTTTGATGCTGAAAGTCAGAAACATGATAAATGAAATAATTTGTAACCAAGTATAGTGAATTTTAAGTACAAAGCCCGGATCAACCTTCTGGGCTATGATGTATGTGATTTGTGTGTGCTTGTATCTAGTTTTTGCATGCACGTTTAGAGGTGTTTAGAGCATAATTGAGTGCATTTAGTATAGAGTTTATACATAACTGTTAATATTTGTACATAATTTATTTGGATGTATAAATTCTACACTAAGTGTTATATTGCATGTTTTAGGAGTGTTTTGGAAGGTTCAAGCTTACACGAGGAAAAAATGAGCTAACGGATGAAGACCGGAAGAAAAGGAATGAAGAAGGGAGCATTCTGACCCAGGCGGTCAACCCCGAAGAATTGCCGATCGACCGGCTGGCCCAGAGAATATTAAAATTAAGCCGGTCGAGTTGCCCTCCAGAGCCGGTCGACCGGCCAAGTGAGAAAGCCCCTATTAGTAAGCCGGTCAAGTTTATCAAGGAGCGGTCAACTGGCTGTGCGCTGAAGCTGTTTATAAATTGCTCGTTTCAGCTCATTTTCAGAGAGGAACTTTTATTTCTAAAACCCTAACCCTTTGCCCACTTCACCAAACACCCTAAATCACAATCTAAACCCCATACCAAGCTAGGATTGAAGTATTAAACAAAGATTTGAAGGATTTGAACAGATTTGGAAGCAAGAATTTAGGGAAGTTCTTCTTGTTCTTTCTCTATTTCTTGTAAATATGTTGCTAGATTAGGCTAGATTTAGGGTTGATTGTTTTTGTATATTAGATTGGGGCTTTGAATAATGGATTTGTGTAGATCTTTGGCTCTTAATACAAGTTTGTTTACATAAATATATGGCATGAATCAATATGTCTATGTATTGGAAATCAAACATGTCTATGTGTTTGTTAAAATGTCTAAGTGAATATGCATGTGTTATTTGTGCTTCAAATGCTCTTATCTACTTATTTGGGTGATGTGATTGTGCTTAATCTTATGGCTTTGCTTAGTAGAGTAGGCTTTAGCTTTAAATCTAGCTAATAGGTTACATGCTATGCTTAATCGAGTTTAGGTGCTAGTCCTTGACTTCAAACCCAGCCAAGCAGATAAGTTAACCTAGACTAGAGTATCTTTTACCCATGTTAGTGTTGGTTAATTGAGCCTTAATGTCACGTAGTGTTTAGGTGCTAGTCCTTGGCTTTAAATCCAGCCAAGAGGATAAGTTCTAAGCATGGATTGCGTAGGCTAGGAGGGATTGGCCCTTAGCTTTAAACCCAGTTAACGGGTTAAACCATTAGTATTGGTTAAGAGAGCCCCCGATCAACACAACGGTAATAGAAGTCCCGAGCCTTAGATAGACCTCATCCATTATCATAGCCCAAGTCTCATTGCAATGCAATCACCCTAGGTCCCCTTTTTCTTTATTAGTTTTTTCTTCCTTAGTTTGGCTCCTTTAAGTTCCTCTATAGATTAGTTTTTATTTTCCTTTTTCTGAGCTCCCTTCCATCCTAAAGTAAGTACACACATGCATGTAGCTAGTTTGAGGCACCCGAGCATATAGAGACCAAACTAAGGTAGCCTCCCTGTGGAGACGATACCCGCACTCGAATCCACTATACCACGAACGATTCGTACGCATACGGGTGTAAAACTCGATACGCACACATCAAGTTTTTGGCGCCATTGCCGGGGAGGCAAGGTATTGGTCGCTTGCGTGTGCCCTATCTTTGCTTGCTTTCCATTTTTTCATAAACTAAAAAAATTGATTATAAAAAAAATCGAAAAATCCAAAAAAATTTAAAAATTTTTAAAATTAAAAAAAAAATGATTGTGAAGAGGTTTTACTTGTGATTCATTGAATATGACCGATCCTAATGCTTCTTGGTGGTTACTTGTATCCTCTTTCCCACCACCCGAACGTGTCCCTTATACATGTCGTTTATGTGGAAGTTTTATACATCTTACCATTTTCTGTCCCCACGAGAATTCCCCATCTAGGGCTAGTGCTACTTATGGCCTCCATAGTCATGCATCATCTCATGCATCTTTATTTAGTAATCGTGACTATAAAGATGCATAATCTTGTTATTGCAATCATTGTGGAAGCTATGCTCATTTTCTTAGTGCTTTCCCACCTTCCACCCTTATCCCTAATTGTATGCAATGCCATACGCCCCTAGCAATCATACGCCCATGCAAATATCTACATCTAGCTATCATGATTCCAGGGAGCAACATCATGCATTTTCACAATGGGGTCAAGATGACTCTTCATTCCATTCATCCTCTAGTTTCGATTGTCTACCTCTGACACTTTCTTTTCCTACCTATTCCTTTCCCAAGTTTTTTGATGGTTATGTGCAAAATTATTTTTAACATGACTATCCTTTCCACTCGATTGAGCTCTCTTTTTTTAGGTCATCCTTAAGTTATGATGAAAAGATTGCCTATCTATAATCACTTCTACAATTTGACCGAGAGAGACTAGATAGCATGATGCAATAAGTTGACTATCTAGGTGAGTGCTTGAAGAGAGAGATTGAGAGTGAACAACCTATTATTGGAAGCCTTGAGATACCTTTAGACCGGGTTGAGGAGATAAGAGAGAAACCTAGAGAAGAGAACAGTAGGGTTAAAATTGATGGTGTTTTGGAGAGGAATTTAGAAAGAGACCTTGCAGTGAGGATGAGAGTGAGCACGATAGTAATTTGGTTCTTAATGACTCTTATGGTTATGTTTTAGAGAAAATAATACCCTATCCTTTTGTGCTTTCGTCGCCACCCACTGAGTCATGTGAACCTAACCTTCCTTCTCTTCCTACATTGCCCACACACATGGAGGTTGAGTCCCATGTCGATGGTACTCAATTGCATTCTGAGTCAACATTTATAGAGTTTGGCACACACTCTTCCCTTGAGCATTCATGCATACATGATGAGGAATCCGTTGAGTCCCCTTTGTCGCTTCCATTTATGCCTACCCCTTGTGAAGAGCATGATGAGGAGATGGTGACCACTAGTGATGAATTTGTGGAAGCATTTGATGAGATCTTTGCTAGTGTGGATCTAGAGTCATCAATTGGGGAGAATAGAGCATCAATTTCAGAGTCTTTGGATGATAAGTCTTTTAGAGTTAAGGATTATTGTATGGAAGAGAATAGCCATTCCAAGAAGACACTTAAGGAAGAAATTGATGAGCTTGAAATTGCGATCTATAGGTCTTTGGGTGTGTTTGATGAATCATTGTTGATACCTTATGCTAACCTCTCTACTAGGGAATTGATTGATGAGGTTAAGCGTTTTTTAGATGAACATGAACCTTCCCTTGGTACGACTAAACCCATTAAGATGAAATCCACCTTTTGTGAGGAGTTAGAGGGACCTAGGCTTGAAAATGCTATATTTTGTGGAGAAGAAGAGTTTAGTACATCTAATTCCCCTATCCTTGCTCCTCCTTCTTCTAATGTCATTCTTACTCCCTTTGCCCATTCCATTGAGCCTCCCTATTTAGAGCTCACGTTTATGCCTTCTTGCATAGAACACTTTCATCTAGGGTTCGAAAGCACGTTTCTTATGTTGCATGCATTTGACTTATCTTTAACCTATAAGGATGGTGTATTTTTAGCCTTGGATTTTGATAAGAAGGCCATGGGGTGGCTAATTAAAGAGCAACCAGGACATGATTTTTCACGTTTGAGCATGCCTTATTCCACACGTGCACCCACATGCTCATTTGATATTTTGGGGTGGGATCTTGAAAAGGGTTGCACCTTGCATTCATTACCTCAACCTTTAGTGCATGATCTTTTTCCCTCTACCTTCTGCGCTTTAATGATTATCCGACAATTTGTGCCCTGCAACTTTAAAAATGTATTGCTCTAACATTGGCGCCCGGCTGGGGGCGTTAAATCCAGTGCTACTAGGAGGCACCCTAGGCTTGTTCATATTTTTCTTGTATTTATTTTATTTTGCCTTTGTATGTAGTAGATTAGTTTTCTTGTACTTATCCTTGCTTTGTACATAATAGATTAGATTGCTTTTGTTTATCTTACCTTTTGATAGTTTAGGCTTTCTTTTGTTTATTTTCATTCTTAGTAGGTTAGATTTTTGCTCCCTTACTTGTTCTTGCTCCTTTCCTTCATTTGTGTATCAATTCCTTACCCTTTGTTTACATCCTTGTTTACCATTTCAAATGTCAATGTGAGCTTGCATAGTATATCTTCTAATCTCTTCTTTGTTTTTTGAGCATTAGTACTTTTTATAAAGATAGGGCTAGTAGATGATCAAACATCGTTGGCATTTTGGACTTCTATGCAAACAAGGTTGTATCGCTCTATTCTTTACTTGTCCCTATCTATCCCCCTCCACATTCCTCACATGTGTTTCATGTGCTTACTTGTTATGCTTAGATGCTATTTGCTTGAGCACAAGCAAAGTTTAGGTTTGGGGGTGTGGCTGCTCATTTACTGTTTATATCATATATGGGATATATTTGCTTGCCGTATCTTATTTTTGCTTAAAATGTGTTCAAATTTTTCAATTTTTTTGCATATTTTGAGTTGGTTTATCTCCACATTAGTTGGAGAATTGACTTTTGCTATTGACTTAATTGATTGGAAAAGATGAGGGTGTATTGTGGGGAGTGAATAAAGTATGAAGTATGACCTAGACTTTGAAGAGAATCCTTTTGAAAACTGTGGGAAGTGAGCATTTCTAAATATGCACCTTGTAGTTTCCCAACAACTTGGTTGGAAAAAAGTGTTTTTAAAGACTTGTTGATATGAGTGCCCATTCCTTGATCGGTTCTTTTAGTGTGCCCTAGCCTCTTCTTTTGCTTTTCTTTTTGTTCTATGCTATGTATTGAGAAAAAAGTGCAAAAAAAAAAAAAGAAAAATGAAAAAATGAGAAAAAAAAAGAAAAAGAGAAAAAGCCAAAAAGGCAACAAAAAGATTGAAAAATGAAGTATGTTGAATAAGTGTCAAGTGACACAATGTCAATTTGACACAAGTATCTCTTTTGTTCTTTCGTGTATCAATTTGACACAAGTATCTCTTTTGTTCTTTCATGTATTGTGGATAAGGCTTTTACGTCAATGTGAGCCATTGTGATGTATCTTCTCTTCCGTGTATCTTTGGGGCTAAGTGCATATTGGGAGGCCATGTTAGTTGATAGGGCATAAAGTATCAATATCCCGAGTGCGTGAGTTGGAATTTTAAGTTTGTGGTGGTGTTAGCTACTTGGAAAGCTCCCAAGGGATGTGAGACCCCTTGTAATTGAAAGGAAGATCTGAAAAGATTAGCGAAGTCCTCACATGAAAGGAATGACCCCTTATATCCCTTATCGCCGAAAAGATAGCAAGTCAAAGTAATTGGCAACTCTTTGAAAAGCATGAGGATAGACTTCATTTAGGCTTGCTTGAGGACAAGCAAGGGGAAAGTTTAGGGGTGTTGATGTGTGTGATTTGTGTGTGTTTGTATCTAGTTTTTCCATGCATGTTTAGAGGTGTTTAGAGCATAATTGAGTGCATTTAGTATAGAGTTTATGCATAACTGTTAATATTTGTACATAATTTATTTGGATGTATAAATTCTACACTATGTGTTATATTTCTTGTTTTTGGAGAGTTTTAGAAGGGTTCAAGCTTACACGAGAAAAAAAAATGAGTTAACGGATGAAGACCGGAAGAAAAAGAATGAAGAAGGGAGCATTTTGACCCAGGTGGTCAACCCGGAAGAATTGCCGGTCGACCGGCCACCACGGAGAACATTAAAATTAAGCCAGTCGAGTTGCCCTCCAGAGTCGGTCGACTGGCCAAGTTAGAAAGCCCCCATTAGTAAGCCGGTCGAGTTTATAAATTGCTTGTTTCAGCTCATTTTCGAAGAGGAACTTTTATTTCTAAAACCTTAATAAACCTTAACCCTTTGCCCACTTCACCAAACATCATAAGTCACCATCTAAACCCCATACCAAGCTAGGATTGAAGCATTAAACAAAGATTTGAAGGATTTGTACGGATTTGGAAGTAAGAATTTACGGAAGTTCTTCTTGTTCTTTCTCTATTTCTTGTAAATATGTTGCTAGATTAGCCTAGATTTAGGGTTAATTGTTTTTGTATATTAGATTGGGGCTTTGAATAATGGATTTGTGTAGATCTTTGGCTCTTAATACATGTTTGTTTACATAAATATATGGTGTGATGCAATATGAATATGTATTGGAAATCAAACATGTCTATGTGTTTGTTAAAATACCTAAGTGAATATGCATGTGTTATTTGTGCTTCAAATGCTCTTATCTACTTATTTGGGTGATGTGATTATGCTTAATCTCATGGCTTTACTTAGTATAGTAGGCTTTAGCTTTAAATCTAGCTAATAGGTTGCATGTTATGCTTAGTCGAGTTTAGGTGCTAGTCCTTGGCTTTAAACCCAGCCAAGCAGATAAGTTAACTTAGACTAAAGTATCTTTCACCCACATTAGTGTTTGTTAATCGAGCCTTAATGTCACGTAGTGTTTAGGTGCTAGCCCTTGGCTTTAAACCCAGACAAGAGGATAAGTTCGAAGCATGGATTGTGTAGGCTAGGAGGGATTGACCCTTAGCTTTAAACCCAGCTAACGGGTTAAACCACTAGTATTGGTTAAGAGAGCCCCCGATAAACACAACGGTAATAGAAGTCCCAAGCCTTAGATAGACCTTATCCATTATCATAGCCCAAGTCTAGTTGCAATGTAATCGCCCTAGGTCCCCTTCTTCTTTGTTAGTTTTCCCTTCCTTAGTTTGGCTCCTTTAAGTTTCTCGAAAGATTAGTTTTTATTTTCCTTTTTCTGAGCTACCTTCCATCCTAAAGTAAGTACATACATGCACGTAGCTAGTTTGAGGCACCCGAGCACATAGAGATCAAACTAAGGTAGCCTCCTTCTGTAGACGATACCTGCACTCGAATCCACTATACCACGAACGATCCGTACGCTTGCAGGTGTAAAACTCGATACGCACACATCAGGCTACATGAGATTTAGATTAATATGTAATCAGATAAAGAGTGATATCGACACTGCATGGCTACAAACCTCAATTGCATTTGTGATAGCAATCTATCTTCTATCTTAAACACCTTATGGGTTGCCTAGCCAAGAATGCAGGTCCTATAAATCAATGCTAGATTAATGCAGGTCCTGTAATTTTCTTTTTTAACTTGAAGGAGGGCCAAAGACTGATTTTATGCAATTAGCGAGAATTTATCACCACTCACAGTAAAAAGGTGAGAGACATACCACTTAGACTGTTAGGTCTTTGATTAGGTCCTATACTTCAATGCCAGATTAACACACAAAATATTTTATCACAGCCAAAGTAAAACCAAACCAAACTGAACCCAAACCCAACCCAATCAAGTTGATTGGACTGATGGGCCTTAAATGACTATCTTAAAAATCAAGCAAGAGATTGTGACACCACCATGGCTACTAAAAAACCAGTTGCATGTATGGCTAACAAAGGCCCGCTTACAATCCGGGTTGCTCTGCCAAGATACGGGTCACTTTGGCCTCTTGGATTATCATCACTGCCAAATGTCACCATAATACCTTGTTTGGGTTGCACTTTCTTTGATTCAAAGAGTGGCCTGAGCCAAAAATCACGACCTCTTGTACCCAAAGCAAGAACCATACCACCAGACCAAATGGCTATTTGTTTTGCACTTTCTTCTGTTTCTTTCTTCTTTTATTTATTTTTTCATTTTTGGTTTTCTACCTCCTCAACTGAAGGAAAAAATTACAAATGGTTTTGAAAGGAGTTGATAAATTAGAAGGATCAATTCACCAAAAACTTGGACCAAGAAGGAAAAACTACAAATGGTTTTCAAAACCCTCATAAACACTTCACCAAAAACTTGGACCAAAAAACCAAAAATAATTAAAATAAGAAAAATAGTTTGAAATAAAAACACAACAAAATGCTCAAGATTTAAAAAAAAATAAAGAAAACAAAAAAGAAAAAAAGTCAAAACTCAAGCAAAGTGTGACCAAGAAGAAGGGGGAAATAAAAGAAAAAGTAAAAAACATAAAACCCACCCAGGATGGCATAAAGTTGAAAATAATGAATAGGCTCAGATCTACCAAAAAAAAATAAGGCAAGAGAGACAGTGACAGACCGCCATGGCTGCAAACTCAGGTTGCCCCACCAAGATACGGCCTGGTTCAACTCCATGCTGAATTAGTAACTCTAGAGAAATGCATCATCAGAGCCTATGAAAGAATAATATGTAGTTGTAGTTGTTCACATCAATAGTGGCAGTAGCAGTAGTAGAAGTAGTAGCAGTAATAATAACTATAGATTTTTTGTGGAAAACAGCTTATGGTGTTGGTGGTCCTGGTGGCATTCAATAATTCCCCCAGTTATGAATGAGATCCAACGAGTAGATTCTACAGTTATGAACTAAATAACATGGACAGTACACAACTTATGGATTCACGAGGATCCTTATTCAGGTAAATGAAAGGGCTGTTGAAGAATTTTTGAGTAGTAGAGCGAAGTAAATAGTGGAAATCATCGGCGTGCAGAGAGGGGCAACCACCCTTCAGAAGCACCCAAACTCTCTCTAGCCTCATTGCTAGAGTTACCAATTACTATTTGGTTGTCCCTCGTCAAGGCTTGCTTTTGTGTTCATAGTTTTTAAAAAAACACCTTTTTTCAAAAAAGTGTTTTTTTAAAAGTAAAAAATTTTGACTTTTGAAAAACAAGTATAAATGAGTATTTTTTGAGAGTTTTAATTCTTTTAAAAATTAAGTAAAATAGTTATTACAAAATAATATACTTTTTTCAAGAAAAAATATTTTTTCCTAAAAAAAATTAATTCAAACAGGCACATAGTGTTGTCTTTTCTTGTGACTTCATTCTCATATGGAAGGGTACTTTGGTCATAAGGCAAATAACACTTACTAAGGGTTTGTTTGGCTCTGCTTATTTTGTTGCTTATAAACACTTATAAAAGAACAACCTTTTACATGCTTTTTACTACTTATAGTTTATAAGGTCCAAATTAAGCTTAGCCAAACAAGATCTAAGTTTATAGTTTTTAAGAGCGAAAATTATATAAGGTTCCAATATTATCATATTAATTCAAATTAGACCCCATTATTTGTGAAAGTTTAAGTTAGGCCCCATTTTTAAAAAAGTTCAAATTTGCCCTTAATGTTACTCAAAATCATTCAAATTTGTCTTCAAAATGAGTAAAAAAATAGGGATTAATTTAAACAAGTTTGTGAAAAGTTACGGACTAATATGAATTTTTTCATAAATGATATAAACTAATTTGATTATTTTTAAAATATTGAGAACTAATTTGAACTTTTTAAAACAATGGAACTAATTTAAAATTAAATGACAACTTTAGGGACTTTTTTGAATTTAATCCTTTTAAAAATTGGATTTAATAATGTCTTTTTTCAAATCTTATAATACTATTAATTCTGAAGTTGAATTTTGTCAATATATGTGTGTGTGTATATATGCATGTATGTAATAAGAACTGAGAGGATAACGCATGCATCAAATCAATTTTCGTCTAATTTTAAGTAAATTCTAGTTGGAGTACTAATGGCATCACAAAAGTAAAAAGTAAAGGCTATTAGGTCTAGTATTAAAGTTAAAAAATTTTACATATTAAAAAAAAGATCATAAATGTCATCTACTCTTGAACGTATACTGTGCTCAATCTCAAAAAGACATTTAGGCCATGACTCAACAAAGTACTCTAGTGATCCAAAAAAAAAAAAGAGAGAGAAGAAGAAAAATACTCTAATGTGTTAAAAAAATCAACTAATTTTGGGTTAGAAAATTCCTCACGAGGATAGGAATTTTAATTTGTTCCAAATTGTCCAAAGAGTGAATGAATTTAGGACACATTTGAAAAGTCATCTTATAATTGATGATAATTACACAATTAAGTATGTTTTATGACCAAATAATTACTTATCAAAGATAAATTTTGTGCAACTAAACCAACTCGATTGCACTCTAGTTCTTGTAGGGTGATTTGAATTGATGGTAACTAAACAATATAATTAATCTAAAAACAACTTTTTGTGCTTTTTCTTTTTCTATTCATTTTTAATTAATTTTTTTATCTTTTAATTTATAAATTTTAATTGAATTGTTGATTAAAATTAAATTAAAACATTGAATTTTTAGGATAATATTTATTTTTAAAAGAGAAATATTAAAAATTGATTATATTTAATTTCATTATATTTTTAATAACTAATATTTATTTTAAATATTTTTACCCCACAATATTTATAAATACAATATTTGTTAGAAAATTGTTAAAATATTTTCAATAATTTATATTTATTTTCTAAACAAACTGTTTAGTTGTATAATGACTTACTATACTACCAAATATAATATAGGAAGTTAAGATTTAATCACATTAAATGTCTTATGATTTAAAATACTGTATAATTATTAGATATAATAATTATTACTCTAGTAATTACATGATCTAGTAATTACTATAGTGTCAAAACAAGCTCCTTGAGAGTCATGTAATTACTGTAATAATAATTATTAATGAACTGAAAAACTCTCAAGGAGCTTGTTTTGACACTATAGTAATTAAAAAGTCAAAAATTAATGAACTAAAAAACTCATTTTCCTTTCTTAACCTTCCCTCCATACATGACAAAATAGAAAAAAGCTTACACTTGCTTTTGGTTACCAAACCAAACAGATGTAGGAGCCACTAAGCAAAAAGAAAAAGAAAAAACAAAGCAAAAACCCAAACCAAAAATAGAAGAACTCAAACTTATAATCCAGTCATTCCACCACTGTACCAGTTTAGTGTCAGTTAAACGAGGCTCCAATAATTATCTAATGTTGCATTCGCTTATTTTTTTATCTTGCTTATAGCCTTGAAGTTCTCCATCACCTCAAAAGAGATGGTGAAGAACCAAAAGTTCTTTTGGAAGATCAGAATGTGGGTCTATTATACCTTTGTAGGTAACCAATGATGGATTACTTATCTCATGTCTTCTTCATATAATAAAAGAAGAAGCTCAACCTTTCATTGATGAAGATGCAACAACCTATTTTCCCTAGAATTCGTTGGAAGAACAATTGCTTCTAACAGCTATTGAGAAAGGACGGCTTAAAAACACGCTCATGGCTATCAAGAAAGGCTTACGTCCCTTGGAAGAATATATAAAGGATCAAGTTAATTTGTGATAATCTTTCTACCATAAAGAGGCCCGTCTCTAACCTTGATAAAGTATTCCAGTTTACTCTTCGCTTAGGACTAAAATATAAGAATTTTCAGCTAGCCATGGTGACGAAACCGTTGTATCCCCCATTTAGTTAATTTATTCTTGCTCTTCAGGGGCATGAACAAACTCTTGTTGCTCAAAATGAGGAAAAGCGAGTATATACTGAACATGCCTAGGCCTATTTTAGCCAATAAGGTCATGGATGTAGTGGTAGAAGAGGTCATGGAAGTTTTAACTCCAATGGAAGAGGTTTCACTTCAGTAGGTTGCTATGTTACTCGGAACAACAACATCAATTACAATCCAGGATCTACCTCAAATGTCCCTAGGAAATAAGATTAGAGAAAACAAGTATCCAATAAGAATAATAAAGTTTGTCAAACTCGTCATGGAATTGATCATATTGCTCTTGATTTTGGTACAAGTTTGATTGTTAACACCAATTAGAGGATTTTCAACAAGCTTTGACAGCCCTTACATTGAAAAAAGAAGATTTTTCCTTTTATGTGGATATTTGGGTGCAACCGTGCATAAAACAAGTGATGCAAGTATATTATCTTCTCCAAAACCTTATAGAGGGGATGATGTTGTTTATGTTGGAAATGGAAATAAATTACCTATCAGACTTGTTGGAGATGCTCATATTGGGAAGTTGGACTTAAAGAAAAATTTTCTAATTTCTCAATTGAAAACAAATTTTGTCAATTAGCAAGTTTACTTTGGATAGTGCTTCTACTATTGAATTCACATCCTATGGTTTTGTTATCAAGGATAGCAACAGGAAATAGTGGTTAAAGGGCATAAATGAGGGCAATTATATGCACTAGATCTGGGTTTTCAAGAGGCATTAATAGCAATAAAAAGTAGTGGCTTATCTTCATTGTGGCACCAAGAATTTAGACGTCCAAGTTCAAGGATCTTGTCCTTCTTGAAAGGGATTAAGCTATTGATGTCACTAATTAGGAAACTAAACCATAAATTTGTATTAGTCATCAATCGGGGAAAACTTGTAAGTTACCATTTAGTTTGGCTAATAAAGTTTTAGATTTGCCTCTTACAAAGTGCATTGTGACCTTTGAGGGCCTACACCGATTGCCTAAATTCAGGCTTTCACATTTTATGTTGTTTTTGTTGATGACTTTTCATGATTTACTTTGCTTTACCTGTTCAAAAGAAGGTTAGATTTTTACTTTTGTTTTCTCAAGTTTCAAAAAGTTGTAGAGAATTAATTTGAGAGGAAAATCAAGAGTTCTCAGTGTGATGGAGGAGGAATCAAATCTTATGACTTTCTTAATCAAATTGAGATTTTTGGGATTCAGTTACATTTTTTTTCCAATATGCCTAAACAAAATAGAGTTTTGGAATCTAAACATTGTCATATAGTTGAAATGGGCCTTACTATGATGTTTCATGCAAACTTACCATTGTCTTTGTGGATTGAATCTTTTCTTGCTGCTATTTATTTGATCAATAAAATGCCTTCTTCGATCTTGTACAATGAAACTCCATATGCAAAATTATGTCAAAAGGCATAAGAAAATAGTGGCTTGTGAGTGTTGGGGTGCTTATGTTTCTCTTCTCTTCAAAATCTAGGAAGCCACAACTTCATTAAGAAAACTTATCCCTATGTCTTTGTTGGCTATAACCCAATTTAGACTATCGGTGCTTAAACCCTCAAACCAGACAAATATACATATAAAGGCATGTTCTCTTTGACGAAGGAAAAGTTTCTTTCAAGCCAACTGAACTAGAGTTGCCTATGTCTTCGTTGAAACTTACAAAATTTCCTTCACTAGTTTAGTGGATTGGAAATTTGAAAGGACTTCTTATTCAACAAAAAATTCAGATACTCATCATTTTCTGCCACAATCTATTTTATGTAGTAAATTTGTTGTGATGTAGATTTAAATGCTACTTGTGACCCTCAAGATAATCAACCACAAAATGAACATGTTGTGCCACCAAATTATGGCATGTTGCTTCAAAATGTTGCTAATAATACATCACACAACAATGAGAATCCAATTGCTCCATTTGATGTCACCTCATCCATTAACGATGAGCCTTTAAGTGATGAATCAACAACTATCCATAACAATGAAAATGCACCAAGTTTTACAAATGAACAACACCAAAATGATGATGCCATCTTGTTCCATCCTTTGCAAAAATCTATGTCCTCCTGCCTACTTAATCATTATGTATGCAATCTTGCCTAAACTAAAATTTCTACTGAGCCTTGGATGTTCCATTATGCTTTTAAGGATCCTTGTCGATTAGATGTTATGAAAAGAAAAACAAACTCTTCAAACCAACAATCCCTGATCATCAGTACCTCATCCATCAAATGCTAATACGGTTGGTTCAAAATGGGTTTCTCTGATAAAGTAATGCGAAGACAATTTTGTGCATTCACTCAAAATTTTTTTTGTGTTGATAATGACAAGACTTACAGTCCTATGATTCATCATATCACTATCCTTTTGATAGTTTCTCTCTTTACATCTCTCAATTGGTGTATGCGGCAACTTGACGTCAAAAATGCCTTCTTACATGGTAATCTCAAAGAGATAGTGTATATAGAACACCCCCTTCATTTTTTTTATCCTCGTAAGCCAGACCATTATCTTTTTCACAAATCTCTTTAAGGGCTTAAGTAAGTGCCTCAAGCATGGTTTGACTAGCTTTCTCAATTTCTGCTCCATCTTGGATTTTACTACAGTGAGGTACACCCCTATCTCTTTTTTATCGTCAACATTTAGCCACTATGTTTTTCCTCATTTATGTCGATGATATTTTAGTAATAGGAGCCATTGTGTTTTTCCTCATTTATGTTGATGATATTTTAGTAACAAACAACAATATTTCTTTTGTCAATACTTTTATTCAACAATTGGGTTTTGAGTTTGCCATTAAAGAGGGAGTGTTACATTATTTCTTGAGAGTTGAAATATTTTTATGATGGAAAAATATTTTTATCTTAAGCAAAATATTTCAAGTACTTGCTTTCCGGAACAAGAATGGCTAAAAGTATGCTAAGTGCAACTTAAATGGCCCTTAAGGACAACCCCCATGCTTCAAATGATACACCAGTAAATATCACCCATTATCAGAGTATAGTAGGTGTCATTTAGAACTTGACCTTTACATGGCCTGATATCATTTATATTGTGAATTAAGATGATGATCCTCTTCTAACTCCCTTTTGGTTCTAACCTTCTAACTTAAACTCTCAACTGTTCATTCTATTCTTAAAGTATCAGCAAATCTTAGCCAATGAATTAAAATATCTTACCTTTATCCAAAAATAACTCTCCCTCTCATTTTCTCAATCTTCCTTCTCAATGTATACAATGCAAAAGTTCTTTTCTTCATTTCTAAAAATCAATTTCTTCTTTTTTGTGCTATTTTTTCTATTATAGTATCCAATATCAGTGATTCTTTATAGTTTTTCTCTTGAAATGTCAAGAGATTAAGAGGAATAAATAACATTTCAGTGATGAGGATAATGAATGAGGGAAAATAAAAGAAAAAGAGGAGGAAAATTGCCATTATTTGTTGGAATTCTATGTTTGGCAATAAAAGGAAAAATTAAGAAAATTTTTTATTTAAACTATGATTAAAAGACATTAAAAGAAATTAAAAAATAATGTATTATCTTCCTCATAATTTAGCAAATTGTAGGTGCAATATGTAAGTATTGAAATGTGCACTAACATATTATCAAAATATGCTTAAACCTCCAAAAGAAAATTTGAAATTTGTTGTCTTGTTAATACTCTTAATAATATTTTCATATGATAAAAAATTTACTTGATATAAAACTATATCAAATTTATTTTAAAACAATAAATTTTGTGATACAACAACAAAATCACAAATTTTCATTTTTGGGTAGAAAATGACTCAAAGAATGAAAAAAAGAAATTGATATTTAGAAGTCAAGAAAAGAAAAAGAAAATTTTGTTTGCATTGAATATGGTGGGAGAGAAGCGTAAAAATGAGAGGGAAAGTTATCTTTGAATAGAGCTAAGAGATTTTAATTTAATATCTAAGATTCATTGATATTTTAAGAATGAAATAAATGGTTGAGATTTTAAATTAGAAGATTAAAACCAAAAGTGAGTTAAATTGATGTTTTAAGAATGGAATAAATGGTTGAGATTTTAAATTAGAAGATAAAAACCAAAAGTGTGTTAAGAGAGGATTCTCATCCTATGAATCAAATATGTCAAAATTTTCAATAATCCTACCATGTTGCATCTCAAGGCTGTTAAGCAAATTCTTTGTTGTCCCAAACATACGTAGTGTGAATGGCAAGCACACTCTAGATAGGGGAGGGGGGTGAAGAGAGCTTGAAAATTCCTTGTTTGCCAAAATAGAAGATTCTCTAATTGCTTTAAATGTAAAAGCATATAGCAATAATTGGATAGCATGATGTAGAGGTAAATATCTTAAAGAGGGGAGGGGGGAGGGGAAGGGGGGAAGGGTAAATTAAGATATTAGACAATTTTTGCAATTGAAATTTAACAAATAAATCACACACTTTCACTTAAGCAATATATCAAGTACTAATCAATCAATAATTGCAGATAAAGTAAAATAGAGATAAGGAAGAGAATGACAAGCGATTGTTAGGTGGTTTGGCCTTGCCTAAGTCCACCACCCAAGGTAGCTGCCCCTTAGGACTTTAATCAACTCCACTATAATGTTTCTTCAAGGCTTGGTGAAGCACAAACCAAGTATTATACCTCTTTGAAGGCAAATTCAAAGAACCCAGGAGACATTCTCTTTAGGATTTCTGCACACTCTTGTTAAGCTTAATAAATATATCTCACAAGATTTTCTAGCTCAAAGAGTATGTAT
The DNA here is from genome assembly GCA_028554755.1 of Cordia subcordata. Classification (NCBI taxonomy): domain Eukaryota; kingdom Viridiplantae; phylum Streptophyta; class Magnoliopsida; order Boraginales; family Cordiaceae; genus Cordia; species Cordia subcordata. Next base: position 15,865,543 of record JAPTOF010000008.1, read on the forward strand.
ACAAAAAAGATTGAAGAGGAATATGTGTGAAGTAGTTGAAACTTCTCAAAAGTAAGTATAGCAAAATAAAGCTCCCGAATGTTGAAGGATTTCACAAATAATAGCTCAGAGATTTTAGCAATGAATGATGATAAAGGATTTTGCAAGCTTGGATTCAAGTTTTTTTGAAGGTATATTTAAAAAGTTTCTAAAGTTAGGGCTTTGGTAGGTAGAAGAAAGGAAGAAAAATGGGGCAGAACGGTAATAAACGACTAGTGCATTTATTACCGCACGCTCAGCTGACTTGCCCTTTATCTTTTTGCCTAGGTCGGACGCCTCAGCCGGTCGACCAGCTAGGGGGTTTGGCTAAGACCCCCAGTTTTCTGGTTAGGTCGGCCGACCCTGCCGCTTGGCGGTCGACCGGCTAGTGGGTCCGGCTGGACTAGAATGCTGAAACCAAAGCCAAAGTAAGCAAACAACTGTTCAAAATCATTCTAACTCACTTTTACAACATCAAATCAACTCCAAACAAGTTTTAAAGGATTAACTGAAGCTAAAAGTCATTCCAAAACATGTGTTTGAAGCATCTCATGCATTTTATGTACTCAAACCAAGTTATGCATTTGTAAAATCAATATTCTTGAGATTTTTAAAGGAAGATAGAACGCTTGAGCTATTAAATGTGAAATTAAGGCTATTCACAATAGAGTATAATAACCAGTGTCCCTTATGACGCCTCGTCTCCGTCTTATGACTTCTCATCTTCTTCTTCTTTGAGCTTGAGCTTTATTCTTGATAAATGAATCTTCCAAATAGTTAAACTAAAGGTTAAGCATCTTTTCCTATTTGCCAAGAACCTATCTCATGATATTCATTTGAAACTTCACAAGATGCTATTTAGTAAGTAAGATATAATTTTCATCATCAAAATCAATGTAATAAAGAGTAATTAGCTAATTTAGCAAGCAATCTCTCCTTTTTTGATGATGACAAATTATCTTGGAGTCGTAAATATTTACTCCCTCTCAACGTAAGCATATATAAAATAGTTAAGCCACATTATGGGAATTACCCCCCTTTTTCAGTTATAATTAGTGCATCCATGTACACAATACTTATAACTCACACATAATTATCACAATAGCTATCATAATTCACCAACTGGACAACACAACCAACACATTTGCCACGATAGTTCACAATCATAATAGCCATCACAATATCTAATTCACAAGTACTTTCGCCGCTTTTGGCATCATCAAAATCAAGTAAAGCACAAGGAAAAAGGATATGAATAAAGCATAATGGTTGAAGCATTAGAAAAAAGACTAAGTAAAACTCAAATCTTTAAAGAAAGAAAACTAAACTAGAAAGAATGAAGACTAAACCAGAGAGTTAAGAAGCATCATTAACCAAACTAGAAAGAACTGTCAAAGAAATTGTCAAACTAGCATCATCAAGTAAGCTAAGTAAGTCGGTGAATTTAAGGAGCACGATCACTGGGGTTGGGGAAGTGCCTCTTTATATTTGAATCCATTCCTGCAATCTTGGAGTCAATGTGTTGCCTTCATCTTGAAAGGTCAGCCGACTGTGTATTTCATCTATCCATTGTAGTTTTAATTTCACCCATCCCTGTATTTATTGCTTGCAATTGAGTGAGAATTTGAGCCATAATGGATAGATCATTTTGCTGAGCAGTAGAACTGAAGCCCTGCACCCGTTCTAATTTTAGCATGTCGCTATTCTTCTATTCGAGCTTGTGCATATGGGTCTCATATTGCTTCTTGAAATGCAGCTTCCTCGGGGTCTTCCTTCTCCGAACTTACTTCCATTGGAATCATTTATGGCTCATTTATTTCAACCCCTTGTTGCTTAGCTTACTCTTCTTTCATAGCTTCACCTAAGACATTTTGGACTTTATCCACATGTTGTGCAACTGGTCCAAACACTGGTTTAGTAAAAGTGGTCCCATCTCTTGTCCATTGCTTGATTGTCTCTTTAATTTCATTGGGCAAGGTTGTGTATGTGGCTCAATTTATTGGATTCTCATTATACTTTATGTGCCTTTGAAGGTGCAAGCTTTAAAAGGTCTTGCAAGCGTACGGTTCGTGCAATATAGGGGTACTAATGCAGGTGTCGAACCACAGGGAGGCTCAAAGTGTGATAAAATCCTAAGCTAGTGTGTTTTAGTTGAAGCTTAAAAAGAAACCTAAACTAGTCATCTTTTTGTGCTTTTTGGATTGTAGGGAGCTAGGAGGGAAGTGAGCAACTACATTATGGATACTAGAAAGGAAAAGTAAGAACTAAGCTAATCTATAGGGATTAAACCTATGGGGAAGTGATAGGGTGACCTACACTTGTGACGAGTGACTTTTTAACTCAATGCTATGGGATTCGAGATATTGGCTTACTAAATATGGCTTATAATACTAAGCAACTATCTAGTGTCCTAATTACACCCTAGGACTCAGTGTGGGTCCATCCTAAGCGTGCACACTTAGAGCTACGGCATGGTCCTCATTTATCTAAGGCCATAGGAGGGACTAAGGAATTACTTAGGTGTCCTAAAACGATCCCACCCTAGTTCCTAAACCATTAGCTGGATTTAAAGCTAAGACCTAGGGTTCTTAGGGTCGACTAAGCCTATTCAGACTCCAATTAGTTGGATTTAAAGCTAAAGAGGACTCAATCTAGACTAGACCTAACTTATGCACCATCATTCTAAGGACACTAAAGCGGATTGGTATCTAATAGGCGTAATCCTACATATTCTAAGGTAAGGGATTGTGAATATGATATCCTATCAATGATACAACATATGCAATTTTGATTTATGCCATTGGAAACATTTAAGCATCAACATATAACAATATTTGAGAATGTATTCACTATGAGACATGTTAACACTCACATAGACATGAATCTAACTAACCCACTTCATATTATCCATAATCATACACATAGACATGCACAATCTAAAGATTAGAAGTGTTATATAGCAAATACAACTCAATCTACATACATACAACTCATTCAAGCATTACATCAAACACATAGACGTGAAATGATAAAAAGCCATTCAAAAATAAGAACAAAGTATGTATATAGTATCCCATAACAAAGAACACAAAAATCATCTCATTACAAGAGTTTCATCACCCTAATCTATCTACTCAAGCACATAATAAAAGAGAATGAAAGAAGGTTGAGAAAGCTCCCTTTCCATCCTTGCTTGTTTCTTTACAAACTTGAGTAAATCTTCACCAAATGAATTTTGAATCCTCCAAAATCAACTTAATTCTAGGGGTGTGTATGTGTTAGCGTGTGTATTAGAGGTGGGTGAAAGTAGGGTTTTGTGTGTGAGAAGTAGGTCTGTAAATGGGAGGTGAAAAAGGGATCAAAATTTGCTCAAAATAGGCTAGAAAAGGGCTTAAATAGTATAGCAATCGCGTCTAGCTGGGGGCCTTGGCAAGTCGACTAGCCTAGCCTTGAGGTTGACTAGCCTAAAAGGGTTCTCTCTGTGTTGTCCAGTCACCTAGGCCGGTCAATTGGCCCTGGAAAGAGCGGTCGATCGACCAAGTCAGAAGCTTGGCAGATTTTCTCGCATTGCATCCATTTAGGTCCAATTGCCTCGAAAAGCTCTTTTCATGCTTCTACCACATCGCGAACACCTCAAGCTTGACTCCAAAATCAATTCTCTATCAATTCCAGTCCCGAGCTTTTGACCTCACTTCACCAAACATGAGCAATAAGCATGCATTAGTGTAGCGTTTGTCTTTAAACTCAACTATGTACATTTGCTTATGCTTAAACCTAACTCTAGTATATGTACTATACAAATGCAAGATTTAAAGCTCAAAACACCTCTTAACATAGGTAAATGATGATAGAAACACACACAAAAACACAACACATAAATACCAATAAATCCCCATGAAGTTCATGTATTGCATGTTAAAATTCCAAGCAAATGTCTTGGCTGGCTCTTTGGATTTTATATTGAACTGATCAAAGATACACATGAGAGCCACACCATAGCTAGGGGTGGTTGTTTTTCCACCACCTTTTCCACTTATATGTAACATATGTTGTAAAATAAGAAAAGGTAATGTAATCCTAATACCAGTCGTAAGGCTATAGAGAATATATGCATCCACAACTAGAATTTTTTCATCATTTATATCCCTAGGAAGCAAAACTTCACTAATTACCTTAAGAGAAATTCTTTTATTTATATCTATATCATTTAACAAAGGAAGAATCAAATCCAAAATTTTTGGGCCTACATCTTTCCACATATACTCAATGACTTTTCCCGGTATTCCTGCCGCTTTTATTCTGTCAGGCCATCTTTGGCTATTATAATACCCTTTCCCTTCAACTGGTAATCCAAAAATCTCACTTAGTTTATCCTCATTTGGCATAAAAGTTTTATTGCATACAGTTGATTGCAATTCAAGCTTGGGCCTTCTACTATGAATCTCCAGATTTTCATAAAATTCCCTGATCATATTGACCTTAACATCACAAAGTAAGTGCAAAAACATGTACCAATTTTGACTAGCAAACAATTGAAGCACATTAGTACTGGAGAAATCTGAATCAACAAGAAATTTACTGAATAATATTATTTGCTTAACTTGAATCTTAAACATGGATGGTGGTAGTGATCGAGTTCTTGCCCGCTTTTCTCTTCCACGTTCATGTCCTCTACCCCGTGGATTCACTTTGATTTTTTGCGTTGTTTTTGAATAATTGAATAGGTAAAAAATTGTTTTTTGATGTGAGTTTAAAGATTATGGAAGAAAATATGAAGAAAATTAGTTGAGAATTAATACTTTTGAAGTGGATTTAAGAGAAAGATTAAGTTAGGGAAAAAAATTAGGGGAGAATTGTGAAATTTTGGGGTTAAAACCCTTGCTTTTAACTGTCACCTGTGTTCAGTCGGTCGATCGGCTGGTCGTGTCAGTCGACCAACTGGGTTGATCGGCTGGATGAGGAAGGTAGAAAAATAAGCACATTCAGTCAGGCTCCTTAAGGCTTTAGCCAGTCGACTGACTAGGTTAGAATATGTAGAAATGCATATTTTTGCATACTTAATCCACAACCATACACATAGACACATTTTAACCACAATATATCATTCCAATCTCTATTCTAATTTTACAAAACTGCTCATGCAAGGGTTTAGTAAAGATATCAATAACTTGGTGCAAAGAATCAACAAATTCAAGCACAATATCACCTCTTTGCACATGATCTCTAATAAAATGGTGCCTAATCTCAATATGTTTAGTTCTAAAATATTGAATGGGGTTCTTTGTAAGATTTATGATACTAGTATTATCACAATAAATGGGAACATGATCATAATACAAACCACAATCAAGTAAATTTTGTTTCATCCATAGGATTTGAGCTACACAACTATCTGCAGCAATATATTCAGCTTATGTAGTAGAGATTGCAACACTATTTTGTTTCCTACATGACCAAGATACAAAAGAGTATCCTAGAAATTGACAAGTTCCACTGGTACTCTTATGATCTACCTTATATCCGGTGTAATCGGCATAAAAAAACCCACATAAGTCAAATGAAGTTCCTTTTGCGTATCAAATCCCTATATTACTGGTTCCTTTAAGATATCTAATTATTCTTTTTATAGTAACTACGTGTGCTTCCTTAGGATTAGATTGAAATCTAGCATATAAACACACAACAAACATAATATTTGGCCTAGAGGCTATCAAGTAGAGTAGGCTACCGATCATACCTCTATACTTTTTCTCATCCATACCTTTTTTGTCCTTATCTAGCTTTGTTGATGGACTAATTGGGGTTCTGATCTCTTTGGCATCCTCAAGCCCAAACTTTTTGATGATTTCCTTTTTGTGTTTTGCTTGATTGATGAAAATGCCCTTCTTTGTTTGTTTGATTTGGAATTCGAGGAAGAATGTCAATTCTCCCATCATGTTCATTTCAAACTCTCTGCATGCACTTAGAAAAGCTTTCACACAAGGCAACATTAGTGGCAAAAAAAATTATATCATCTACATAAATTCGTACAAGTAAAATATTATGTCTTTCCCTTTTAATAAATAATGTAGAGTCAAGTTTTCCTCTTTTCAAAACTATTATCTACAAGAAATCTACTAAGTCTTTCACACCAAGCTCTAGGAGCTTGCTTTAAACCATATAAGGCCTTTTCTAATTTGAAAACATGGTTTGGGAAACAAGGATCTTCAAAACTGGGAGGTTGTTCAGCATATACCTCTTCTTCAATAAAAAAATTTAGAAAAGCACTCTTGACATCCATTTGATAGAGTTTAAAATCCATATAACATGCAAATGCAAGTAACATGCGAATGGATTCAAGTCTAGCTACGGGGGCATAGGTCTCATCATAGTCAATGCCGTCTTTTTGATTATACCCTTGAGCTACAAGTCTAGCCTTGTTCCTAGTTACTACACTGGCTTCATCTAGTTTATTTCTAAATAACCATTTAGTTCTAATCACTGATCGGTCTCTAGGTCTTTCAACTAATTTCCAAACTTTATTTCTAACAAATTGATTTAATTCCTTTTGCATGGTTATTATCCAATTTTCATCAAGTAAAGCCTCTTTAGCATTTTTAGGTTCTATATGAGAAATGAATGCATAATGTTCACAAAAAGCATTAATATTATGTCTAGTTCTTACGCCTTGAGATGGATCACAAAGGATTTGATCTTGAGGATGATTTTGCACGACTTGCCAACTCTTTGATAAATCTTCATGAGTCTCTTTCATCTTTGTGTTTCTTTCGTTTAAGCATTGTCCGTCATCCTTCTTGGCTTGAGACTCCTCTTCATGATGTGTATCTTCTTGTTTTGTCAGAATTTCTCTGTCTTTTATAAGTGGATCTTCAAGTGTGGTCTTCTCCAAAAGATAACCTGTATCATCAATTTCCTTTCTCAGCCCAAAATGGGTTAGTCTTATTGAATGTAACATGTAATGATTCTTCCACAACAAGAGTTCTTTTGTTATAGACTCTATAACCTTTACTTTTAGTGGAATATCCTAAAATATTCTTTCATTCGATTTAGCATCAAATTTTCTCAAATGATCTTTGGTGTTTAAGATAAAACATTTGCAACCAAACATTTTAAAGTATGAAATTTTAGGGGTTTGTCATGCCAAAGTTCATATGGACTTTTGTTCAAAATGTCTCTAATTAAAACTCTATTTTGCATATAACATGTGGTGGTTATGGCTTCACTCTAAAAATATGTTGGCAAATTGTGTTTTTTTAACATGGTTCTTGCTATTTCTTGTAATGTACATTTCTTCCTCTCTACTACCCCATTTTGTTGAGGAGTCTAAGGGGCCAAAAAGTTGTGTTCTATGCCATGCTCATCACAAAAATGCATAAAAAATGTGTTCACATATTTTGTGCCATTATCAGTATGAATGCAAGTTATAAAATAGCCTTTTTCATTTTGTACTTTCCTACACAATCTTGCAAATTCATTGAAGGCATCATTTTTGTGTGCAAGAAACATGACCCATGTAAACCTAGTGCAGTCATCCACAACAACAAAGGTATATCTAGAATCTCCTAGGCTTGCCACATCAATTGGTGCCAACAAGTCCATATGCAACAATTGTAAAGCTCTATTATTTGAAACCTTGTTGATGAATTTGAAAGAAGTCTTGCATTGTTTTCCTAGTTGACATGCATCACAAACTTTATGTTAGCTAAATATTCATTATTGATTTTGATGATGAAAATATATATATGCATTATTTAACTAAATAGCTTCTTGTGAAAATGAGATGTCATCAATATGAAGCTTGGAAAGATATGAAGATGTGCAAAAGGGTTATTTGAAGAAGAGAAAAGATGAGAAGGCATAAGGAGGAGAAGAGAAGACATAACGGGTACCGGATTTGTTTTTCTTCTTGCTCTTTTTGTGAAATGCCTATATATTGTGTGGACTTGGCTCAAAATAATTTTCTTTGTCATTGAAAAATTTTCAAGTCTTACACTTTTGAAAATAACATATGTACAAATGTATTTGAATGCACACATTGAGATAAAATGAGTTTTTGGGGTGTTTCAATTCACAACATGTGTTTACATATTTATTCAAAATGACTTGAAGTTGTGAAAATGCACTTACATTGTTTTTCTGCAAAAATCTAGCTTTATTTCACATTCTGAAGTGGCCGGACTTCAGTCGGCCGGTCGACTGACTGGTGGTCGCCCGGCCTAATCAGAGAGGTGAAGGGAAAAGCCGGACCCCCTAGCCGGTTGACCGGCTAAGGCGTCCGGCCTAATCAGAGAAAGAGAAGGGTAAGTCGGATGACCCAGCCGGACGACCGGCTGAACGGGGGCTGTAATAAATGCACTAGCCGTTTATTACCGTTCTGGCCGAAAATCTTCATCCTTCTTCACCTACCAAATCCCTAACCCCCAAATCTCTTTAAATACTCATTCAAATACACTTTCTAAACATCAATTGAAGTGTGCAAAAGTGTTTTTCATCATTCAATCCATCTTTGAGCTATTCTTGCAATATATTTGAGCTTTCAAGAGCTTGTTCTTTCTCTTCTTGAGGAAGATTTCAGATTCAATCTCTTTTCAATCTTGAGTATATACACACTTTGAGAGCTTTAATCATTGCGAGATATATCCATTTAAGCTTGTAAAGTGTGAGGAAATCCTATAGAGAGAATCTCTTGGGTTCTTTGATGTAAGACTTTAAAGAGGTTGTAAAGAACTTGGTTTGTGCTTCACCAAGTTTTGAAGAAGCATTTTAGTGAAGATCTTTGAAGTCCTAAGGGGAGATTCCTTGGGCGGTGGACGTAGGCTTGGCCGAACCACCTTAAAATCGTTTGTCTCTCTTCTCCTTGCATCTCTATTTTTATTGTTCTTACCTTGCTTGTCTTGTGTTTGATATATTGCTTGTTAGAATTGTAAATTTTCTTGCTTATCATGTGTTTGATATATTGCTTGTTAGAAGTTGTAAATTTTCTGAAAATTTTAAAAAACAAAAATTAGTATTAATATCTTAATTCACCCCCCCTCTTAAGATATTTGCACCCACAATTGGTATCAGAGCTAGGGTTCTACATTATAGTCTAACAACTAGTAGAATTTCTAGCAAATATGGAGGGAATTTCTATTAAACAAGCACTCCCTTTTGATGGAACAAATTATGCATTTTGCAAAATGAGAATGAAAGTGTTTATACAATCACATGACTATAAAGCTTGGAAAATCATAGAAAATGGGCCTACCTTGCCTACAAAATTAGAAGGTGATAGGAGAATACCCAAACCAGAAAATGAGTGGAATGATAAAGATATTAAATTATTTGAGTTAAATCAAAAAGCTTTACATTATTTATTTAATGCTATGAATGCCACTGAATTTGCTAGAGTAATGGGCTGCACTTCGGCTAAAGAACTTTGGGATCAATTAGAAGTAACTTATGAAGGAACGAGCCAAGTGAAAGAATCTAGGATTGCTATGCTTGTACATAGATATGAATTATTCAAGATGCTTCCAAATGAAAATGTTGAACAAATGTTTTCTAGATTTGTTGAAATCACTAACGGTTTGAAAGCTCTTGGTAAAGATTATTCCAATGTAGAGAAAGTTAGGAAAGTGCAAAGAAGCTTGCCATTATCATGGCAACCTAAGGTCACGGCAATAAAGGAAGCAAAGGACTTGAATACATTGGAGCTCAATGAGCTCATTGGGTCACTCATGACTCATGAGCTTGAGATAAAAGATCATGAAGAAGAAGAAAGGAAAGCAAAGAAGTCCATTGCTCTAGTTGCATCAAAATTTTCATCAAGTGACGATGAAGAAGATGATGAGGATCCGGAAGATGAGGAGATTGCACTTCTAGCCCGAAATTTAAAAAAATTTATGAAATTTAGAAAGATGAGAAAAGGGGCTTCTTCTTCAAGCAACACAAATTGGAAGAAGAAAGGAAAAGAAGGCAAAGAGTTCAAAAAGATAAAAGATTCAAAAGATGAAATAAAGTGCTTTAATTGCAACAAGCCGGGACATATAAAGGCAAATTGTCCTAAGCTTTCAAAGAAGAAGGAAGGAAAGGCGCTCAAGGCCACATGGGACTTCTCCGAAACCGAAGAAGATGAGGAAGAGCATCATGAGGTAGCCAATTTTTGCCTCATGGCCAATGAGGATGAGGTACTATCTTCACCATCTTTATCTATTTATTATTCATCTAGTGAAGAGGAGGAAGAGGAATATAGTTTTGATGAACTAAAAGAAGCATTTGCTAAATTACATGATGATCTATCCTTAGCTTTGGCAAAAACAAGGAAATGCATAAAAGTTTGAAACTTGTTCAAAATGAAAAAGAAATTTTATAAAAGAAAAATGCTTCTCTTATTGAAAAATTAGACATATCAGAAAATGAAAATGATTCATATGCCGAAGATTTTGTAAAGATTGAAAAATAATTTAAAGATTTAAAAAAGAAAAATGAGGATTTAAATGGAATTGTTCAAAAGTTTACAAATGGGAAAGAAAATTTTGAAAAACTTCTTGGAAGTCAAAAAATGTCTTTTGATAAGAGTGGTATTGGATACAAACCTAGTATTAATCAAAAGTATTTCAAAACCTATTTTGTCAAGGCTTCTACCTCCACATCCCTCTCTTCACCGAAGACAAATGTTATTTGTACCTATTGTGAAAAGAAAGGACATGTATCTACTCATTGTTATTACAAGAAAATTCGTGATAGAGGATCACATGTTCCATATTGGCAAAGACCAAAATAGGTGGTCAAAAACAAAAACTAACGCCAAGGACCCAAGGTGTTGGGGACCCCAAAATAAAGAATTGCATTTGAATTTCATGTGTGTAGGTATGCAATGAAAGAAATTCAAGCAAAATAAAATGGATCTTGGATAGTGGTTGTTCCAAGCACATGACGGGGAACTCTTCACTTTTCTACAAAATATAATGGGCAATAGGAGGAGATGTTACCTTTGGGGACAATAGCAAAGGGAAAATTATTGGAAAAGGAAGCATTGGTAATGAAAATTCTCTTGCTATACACAATGTTCTACTAATAGAAGGTCTAAAATTTAATCTACTTAGCATTAGTCAATTATGTGACAAAGGGCATAAAGTCATATTTCAATCCTCTAAATGTCTTGTGTATGAATGTGGAAATGAAACTGTTATTTGTAGCTAAGAGAAATGAAAATGTTTACATTGTTGAAATTGATCAACTTATATGTCAACATGTTAAGTGTTTATCTGTTGTGCATGAAAATACTTGGTTATGGCATAGAAGATTAGGACATGCTAGCATGAGCTTATTGAATGATTTATCAAAGCATGATCTACTTAGAGACCTACCAAAACTAAAATTTGAAAAAGATAAAATCTGTGATGCTTGCCAACTAGGAAAACAACATAAAACATCCTTCAAATCCCTAAATAAGGTTTCAACAAATAGAGCATTACAACTACTACATATGGATTTGTTTGGTCCCATTGATGTGGCAAGCTTATGAGGATCTAGGTATACATTTGTTGTAGTTGATGATTACACTAGATTTACATGGGTCATGTTTCTTGCACATAAAAATGATGCCTTCAATGAATTTGCAAGATTGTGTAGAAAAGTGCAAAATGAGAAAGGCTATTTTATAACTTGCATCCGTAGTGATAATGGCACCGAATATGTGAATACTCCTTTCATGAACTTTTGTGATGAACATGGCATTAAGCATAACTTTTCGGCCCTTCGTACTCCTCAACAAAATGGGGTAGTAGAGAGGAAGAATCGTACATTACAAGAAATGGCAAGGACTATGTTAAAAGAACACAACTTGCAAACATATTTTTGGAGTGAAGCCATAAATACTGCATGCTATGTGCAAAATAGAGTATTGATTAGACCTATTTTAAACAAAAGTCCATATGAACTATGGTATGGCAAAACACCTAAAGTATCATACTTCAAGGTATTTGGTTGTAAATGTTTTATTCTAAACACTAAGGACCACTTAAGAAAGTTTGATTCTAAATCTGATGAAGGAATATTCTTAGGTTATTCCACAAAGAGCAAAGCATATAGGGTATATAATAAGAGAACTCTTGTTGTGGAAGAATCAATACATGTTACATTTTATGAGACTAATCCATTTGAGCCGAGAAAGGAAATTGATGATGTAGGTTATCTTTTGGAAAAGACAACGCTTGAAGATCCAACTCCAAAAGACAAAGAAACGAAGCAAGAAGAAGAACTTCAAGAAAGGAGGTCTCAAGAAAATGAGGAAATCAAACATTGCTCAACCAAAGATGATGAAACAAAAGAACCTCATGAAGATCTACCAAAGAGTTGGAAGTTTGTGAGAAACCATCCTCAAGATCTTATTCTCGGTAATCCAAATGAAGGTGTAAGAACTAGGCGTAATATTAGCACTTTTTGTGAGCATCATGCATTTATTTCACATATTGAACCCAAAAATGTAAAAGAAGCTCTACTAGATGATAATTGGATAATAGCAATGCAAGAAGAACTCAATCAATTTGAGAGAAATAAAGTTTGGAAGCTAGTTGAAAGACCTAAAGATAGACCGGTAATTGGAACCAAATGGGTATTCAGAAACAAATTAGATGAAGCCGGAATAGTGACTAGGAATAAGGCTAGACTAGTTGCACAAGGTTACAATCAAGAAGAAGGAATTGATTATGATGAAACCTATGCTCCTGTAGCTAGACTTGAATCCATTCGTATGTTACTTGCATTTGCATGTCACATGGACTTTAAACTTTATCAAATGGATGTGAAAAGTGCATTTTTAAATGGATTCATTGAAGAAGAAGTTTATGTTGAACAACCCCCTAGTTTTGAAGATTCATGTTTTCCTAATCATGTTTTTAAACTAGAAAAGGCTTTATATGGCTTAAAGCAAGCTCCTAGAGCTTGGTATGAAAGACTTAGTGGATTTTTGGTTGAAAACAATTTCGAAAGAGGAAAACTTGATTCAACCCTATTTATCAAAAGAAAAGACAATGACATTCTACTTGTCCAAATCTATGTAGATGATATAATTTTTGGTGCTACTAATGTTTCCTTGTGTGAGAACTTTTCAAAGTGCATGCACAAGGAGTTCGAGATGAGCATGATGGGAGAATTAACTTTCTTCCTCGGACTTCAAATCAAACAAGCAAAAGAAGGGATCTTCATAAATCAAGCCAAATACACTAAGGAAATCATCAAGAAATTTGGACTTGAAGATGCAAAGGAGATTGGAACTCCCATGAGTCCCTCAACTAAGCTAGATAAAGATGAGAAAGATAAATCAGTAGACGAGAAGAAATATAGAGGTATGATCGGTAGCCTATTATATTTAACTGCCTCTAGACCTGATATCATGTTTTCAGTGTGCTTATGTGCTAGATTTCAATCCAATCCTAAGGAAAGTCACTTAACAGTTGTAAAAAGAATAATTAGATATCTTAAGGGAACAATTTATTTAGGGCTTTGGTATGCTAAAGGAACATCGTTTGATCTATGTGGTTTTTCTGATGCTGACTATGCTGGTTGCAAAATAGATCGTAAGAGCACTGGTGGAACATGCCAATTTTTAGGACATTCCTTAGTATCTTGGTCTTGTAGGAAACAAAATAGCGTTGCCATTTCTACCACCGAAGCTGAATATATTGTAGCTGGTAGTTGTGTGGCACAAATATTGTGGATGAAACAAAATTTACTTGATTATGGATTGAAGTATGATCATATTCCTATATATTGTGATAATACTAGTGTAATTAATCTTACTAAGAACCCAATTCAACACTCAAGAACTAAGCATATTGAGATTAGACACCATTTCATTAGAGATCATGTACAAAAAGGAGATATAATTCTTGAATTTGTTGATACTTTACATCAAGTTCCTGATATTTTCACTAAACCTTTGCATGAGGATCAATTTTGCAAGATTATGAGAGAAATTGGAATGATAAAATGTTGTTAGATGGCATATATATGTGTTTATGTGGCTTGGGTATGAAAAATAAGCAATTTATGCACTTTCTGACCAAGCCGGTCGACCGACTGATGCCTTAGGCGTCCGGCTAAAAGGATTTTTTTAATGAGCTCTCTGATCCGGACGATCGACCTAGCCGGTCGACCCCCCGCGACCAGTCGGTCGATCGACTGAACGCAGACAGGGTTAAAAATTGGGGGTTTTCACCCCAATTTCACCCCAATTTCACCACATTCTGTCAATTTCTTTTTAACCCTAACCAAAATTCGCTCAAACCCATCTCAAAATCTTCAATTTTCAACCATTTTCTTCCAAATTTCTTCCTAAAATTGGCTTGCCCACGTCAAAAAACAAAGATTTTACCGATTATTTTCACAAAAACAACGCGAAATCATGGTGAATCTTAGAGGAAAAAGTCAAGCACGTGGGAGAAAAGGAAAAAGGGCAAGAACTCAATCTCCTCCATCACCACCACCTCCGGCATTCAAGATTCAAGGGAAGCAATCAATTCTCTACGGTAAATATATCGTGGACTCTGACTTTGCTGGCACTGATATCTTGCCACTATTTGATAGATGGAATGCTTTTCTTCATTTGCATTATGATGTACAAGATAAGTTAGTGATTGAGTTCTATGAAAATCTTGAGATACATTGTAGAAGCCCAAGACTAGAATTAGCTTCAATAGTTTGTGGGGTAAACTTTGTGCTTAACGAGGCCATTTTGCATAATATATTTCATATACCTATTGAAGGGGAAGGTCATTATAATAGTCAAGGATGGCCAGAAGGAATTAAGGGAACCGCCATCCCGGGTGACGTCATAAGATTTATGTGGGAGAAAGTAGGGCCTAAAGATCCAAATTTGATTCTTCCACTATTAAGAGATGTTAATGTTAATACAAGGCTTGCTTTTAAAATCATGAGTGAAGTGATTCTTCCTAGGAATATCAATGATGGAAAAATTCCAATCATGGATGCTTATATCCTTTATAGCCTTAGGAAGAAAAAGGAGATAGCCTTGCCTTTCCTTATCCTTCAGCATATGTTGCATATTAGTGGAAAGGATGGAGGAAAAACGACCACTCCTGGTTATGGTATGGCCTTAATGCACATTTTCTCGTATTTCAACATATCCTCAAATGCTCCATATAAGATGTTTGCTTGGAATTTTGATATGCTATATATGAACTTCATGGGTATTTATTGGTACAATATGGAGCCTATAAATAGAGAAACTTTCAAAATTTTGGCCCAAAGCACTCAAGCTGCAATTAGGAATAGAACTAAGAAGGGGACTACTTTCACCGACCCTGTTTTTGGCACCACAGCAGAAAACCTTGATGACATAGTTGGTGGGATAGATATCAAACTTGAAGAAGATGAAGGGTCAAAAATTGAGGGAAATCCTAACATAGGCATACCAGGAACCATACCCATGGTTGTTAGTTCCTCTGAAGAAGAGGAAAATAATAAGGAAGCTACTCTTAGGCAAGTAATGAGAGAGTCCAGGGAGCAAGCGCATATTGATGAGCAACGTCGACGAGAGGTTCGTCACGGTACAGGTTCCAGCTCAATGGGTGGTACTGCTTTTGGCTTGATAGATCAACAGGAAGACCCTTCTTTGATGGCTCAAATTTTGTCTCAGTTGCAAGCGTTAAACACTAGTATGGGCGAAATGAGGGCCACCATGACAAGCCAATGGGACGAGCTCACTATTTGGAGACAACACATTGACTCAGAAGTGGCCTCTATGAGATCCGATATGAGAAACTACTTCAAGGATCATCATGATCGCGCACCTTGATTTTCCTCTTTCCACTTAAAAACAATTTTTAGTTGATCTTTACGCTCTCAACTTTGATTACAAAATTAACTCTTTTATACATTTCTTTTCCTGCCTTTATATTGATTTTGATGATGCCAAAGGGGGAGAATTAAGTTATGATGTGGTATTTATGCATTTTTTGATGATATATGGTTATCTATGATATATGGATGATGAAGTTATGATGTGGTATTGGTATTTATGCTTTGATGATATATGGTTATCTATTCACATTAGTTTAAATGGTATTTGTTCTTGCAAAAGAGTTTAAATTTGATAATCAAAGCATTTTCTCAAAAAGGCACTTTTTAAAGAAATGCATATATTAAGGGGGAGTATTTTTATCTCAAATCTTAAAAATTTGTCATCATCAAAAAGGGGGAGATTGTTAGCTAAATATTCATTATTGATTTTGATGATGAAAAAATATATATGCATTATTTAACTAAATAGCTTCTTGTGAAAATGAGATGTTATCAATATGAAGCTTGGAAAGATATAAAGATGTGCAAAAGGGTTATTTGAAGAAGAGAAAAGATGAGAAGGCATAAGGAGGAGAAGAGAAGACATAAGGGATACTGGATTTGTTTTTCTTCTTGCTCTTTTTGTGAAATGCCTATATATTGTGTGGACTTGGCTCAAAATATTTTTCTTTGTCATTGAAAAATTTTCAAGTCTTACACTTTTGAAAATAACATATGCACAAATGTATTTGAATTCACACATTGAGATAAAATGAGTTTTTGGGGTGTTTCAATTCACAACATGTGTTTACATATTTATTCAAAATGACTTGAAGTTGTGAAAATGCACTTACATTGTTTTTCTGCAAAAATATGGCTTTACTTCACATTCTGAAGTGGCCGAACCCCCCATCCGATCGACCGGCTGACCTGGGTGGTCTCCCGGCCTAATCAGAGAGGTGAAGGGAAAAGCCGGACCCCCTAGCCGGTCGACCGGCTAAGGTGTCCGGCCTAGTAAGAGAAGGAGAAGGGTAAGTCGGACGACCCAGCCGGTCGACCGGCTGAACGGGGGCTGTAATAAATGCACTAGCCGTTTATTACCGTTCTGGCCGAAAATCTTCATCCTTCTTCACCTACCAAATCCCTAACCCATACTCATTCAAATACACTTTCTAAACATCAATTGAAGTGTGCAAAAGTGTTTATCATCATTCAATCCATCTTTGAGCCATTCTTGCAATATATTTGAGCTTTCAAGAGCTTGTTCTTTCTCTTCTTGAGGAAGATTTCAGATTCAATCTCTTTTCAATCTTGAGTATATACACACTTTGAGAGCTTTAATCATTGTGAGATATATCCATTTAAGCTTGTAAAGTGTGAGGAAATCCTATAGAGAGAATCTCTTGGGTTCTTTGAAGTAAGACTTCAAAGAGATTGTAAAGAACTTGGTTTGTGCTTCATCAAGTTTTGAAGAAGCATTTTAGTGAAGATCTTTGAAGTCCTAAGGGGAGATTCCTTGGGCGGTGGACGTAGGCTTGGCCGAACCACTTTAAAATCGTTTGTCTCTCTTCTCCTTGCATCTCTATTTTTATTGTTCTTACCTTGCTTATCTTGTGTTTGATATATTGCTTGTTAGAAGTTGTAAATTTTCTGAAAATTTTAAAAAATGAAAATTAGTATTAACATCTTAATTCACCCCCCCTCTTAAGATATTTGCACCCACACTTTATCTTTTTCAAATTTTAGTTTTGGAAAATCTCTAACAAGATCGTGTTTTGAAAAATTGTCTAATAAACTCTTGCTAGCATGTCCTAATCATCTATGCCACAACCAAGCATTATTATGTACAACCGATAAGCATTTAATATGTTGGCATGCAAGTTGATCAATTTCAATAGTATAGACATTTTCATTTCTTCTAGTGACAAATAACACATTATCATTTCCACATTCATGTACAATGCAACAAGAAGATTGAAATACTACTTTATGATCTTCATCACATAATTGGCTTATACTAAGTAAATGAAATTTAAGACCCTCTACAACTAAGACATTGTGAATAGCAAGAGAATTTTCATTACCAATGCTACTTTTTCCAATTATTTTTTCCTTGCTAATGTCTCCAAAGGTAACATCTCCACCTTTAGGTCTCTTCAATTTATAGAAAAGTGATGGATTCCCCATCATGTGTTTGGAACACCCACTATCCAAGATCCACTTCATCTTGCTAGTTTTGCTCTTATGGCATAACTACACACATGAAATTCAAATGCAATTCTTTATTGTTGGGGACCTTGGGTCTTTGATGTTAGCATTAATTTTTGGTCTTGACAGCCCATTTGGGTCTTTGCTAATGTGGGACATGTGATCCTCTATCACGAAGTTTCCTAAAATAACAATGAGTTAATACATCTCCTTTTTTTTCACAATATGTGCAAGTGATGTTTGACTTCAAAGAGATGGAGGAAGTAGAGGTAGAAGTAGATGCCTTGACAAAATAAGTTTTAAAATATTTTTGGTTGATAGTTAGCTTATAACCAATTCTACTTTTATAAAGGCCATTTTTTGAGATCCAAAAAGTTTTTCAAAGTTCTCTTTGCCATTTGTAAATTTTTTAATAACTCCATTTAAATCTTCATTTCTCTTTTTCAAATTCTTTATTTCTTTTTCAAATCTTACAAAATCTTTGGCAAATGATTCATTTTCTTTTTCCAAAGTTTCAATTTTCAAGATAAGAGATGCATTCTTATCTTCCAAAATCTCTTTTTCATCAAGAGCAAGTTTTAACTTTCTATGCACTTGTTTTTTTTTTGCTAAAACCAACGGGAAGTCATGTAATTTTGCAAATGTCTCTTTTAGTTCCTCAAAAGTATACTCCTCTTCCACCTCTTCACTAGATGACTAATAAATAGACGGAGAAGATTGTACCTCATTCTCATTGGCCATGAGAAAAAATTTGCAATCTCATGTTGTTTTTCCATATCTGCCACGCTCTCGGAAGTATGCCATGTTGCCTTAGTGCTTTGCCCTCTTTCTTCTTCGTAAGCTTTGGACAATTTGCCTTGAAGTGTTCTAGTTTGTTGCAACTGAAGCACTTTAATTCATCACTTCTTTCTTTTTTTTGCTTCTTGAATTCCTTACTTCATTTCCTCTTCTCTTCCAATTGTTGTTGTTGGAAGAGGCTCCTTTCTTCAACTTTCTAAATTTCATGAATTTTTTGTAGTTTCAGGCAAGAAGTGCAATCTCCTCATCTTTCGTTCCTCCTCGTTATCTTCATCTTCACTTGATGTCTATTTTGATGCAACAAATGCTATGGACTTCTTCATTTTTTTATCTTCTTCTTCGTGGTCTTTTATCTCAAACTCATGAGTCATAGGTGACCCAATAAGCTCATTGAGTTCCAAAGTATTGAAGTCTTTGATCTCTTTGATGAACATCACTTTGGGTTGCTAATGTGTTTGTTTTGTGTGTTTATATTTTGCAATTATATACTTGTTTTGAGGTGTTTTGAGCTTCATTTGATGTATTAGTTTAACGTTTAGGTCATACTTATGCATATTAGAGTTTACATGTTCATAGTTGAAGTTAAGACTTAAATGCTACACTAATGCGCGTTTATTACTTGTTTTAGGTGTGATTTGGAGAGATAATTAGAGCTTAATTGAGGGTACTTGGTGTGTGGAACTAAGCCAAGGGTGTTTTAGACATAAAGGAATAAATAAAAGTGCATTTGGAAGTGGCCGAGTGAAAGAAAGAGCGACCAAGGCGAAACCGAGCGCAATGTAAGCCAAATTCAGAGCTTGAAACCTAAAAAGGACATGGACAAATTTTGGACATGTTTTAGGGTGCAAAATATGGCTTGGGAGATCCCCCACAACGATATGAAGCCATGAAAAAAAACGGTGCGTGAATCGGAGCCAAAATGAAGAAGATATGGACATTTTACTGACACGACCGGTCGACCTCCTTTCAAGGCCGGTCGACCGGCTGGATCAGAATCTGGGCCAATTTTAGCCGGACGACTTAGCCCCAAAGCCGGACGACCGGTTGGGCCCCCGGTTGGACGCGCTGAAAGCTCTATTTAAGCCACTTTTCAGCCCTTTTTGAAGGAAGAGAACACCCAAATCAAACACTCATTTTCCCTAAACCCAAAATCCACTTAAAACCACCTCTCACACACTAAATCACACATAAATACACCTAGATCCAAGCTTGTAATTAGGGTTTTAACATTTGTAATTGTAAGATCAAGACAAGGATTTGAAGAGCAAAGCTAAGCATGAAAGGGAGGTTCATCTTTATCCTTTTGTACTTAGTTTTCTCTATATTAGAATAGATCTTTTATGGGTGATTGAGGCTTGTATTATGGGTTGATTGAATATTACTTTGCTATGAGATTTTGATGGTTTAATATATATGTTTGCTCTTAATGCTTCAATGGCTACTTCTATGTGTTTGTTGATATGCCTAGGTGAAAGAACATATACATTTAGAGGCTTGATTGCTATTTAACACTTTTAAATCATTATATGAGCATGTCTAGGTGTTTATGTAGTGATCCCATGAAGTGGGTCTTGTAGCTATACATGTCTATGTGTGTTTTTACATACCTTAATATCAATTTTAGCTTCTATGACATACATGTTGGATTCTAATGCGTAAATTGGTATGACGTAAATATGTCCAAGTATTTAGGACTAGAATATGCTTTATATTCATTTGTACCATGCCCGAGAACATGTATGATGTGCTTCATTGTTAAATCCTGCTTGCGTGATGCTATGATTGGTAGTGCTTCACTAGTAATTAGGCCTAGTTTAGTCTCCTTTGGCTTTAAACCCAGCCAATAGGTGTCGAGCTAGCTTAATTGACCTTAGGAAGCCTAGTTCTTGGCTTTAAACCCAGCCAATGAGTTAGAACCTAGGGTAAGACCAATTATCATCACCTAGGAACGTAATTAGCTAATCCGTGCCCTAGTTCATAAGGACCACGCTATACTTCTAGGTAGCTAGCACCTAGGGATAGACCCACACCGAGTCTAGGGATTGTAGGAGAGGTTGGTTAGATTCCTAGCTTAGAGCACCCTTCTTAGGGAAAACCATCAAAGGTAGTTCTATAGCAAAGTTAGTACCCAAATCACCCATAGTTAAGCGGATTTCACCCATTGTCCTATTTCTTGTGTTAATTCCCTTTTTACTTGCTTGTTTTCTC
Source organism: Cordia subcordata (assembly GCA_028554755.1). Classification (NCBI taxonomy): domain Eukaryota; kingdom Viridiplantae; phylum Streptophyta; class Magnoliopsida; order Boraginales; family Cordiaceae; genus Cordia; species Cordia subcordata. Next base: position 15,886,561 of record JAPTOF010000008.1, read on the forward strand.
TTACCTTTATTTTATTTAGTTTGTTTAGAATAGTTTAATTTACTTTGAGCTCCCTTCACATCTAAAATGACCAAAATGAATTCTTAGTTTAGCTTATCTTCTTTCTAGTTTTCTAGGACACACATTTAGCTTTCATTCCCCATTTCCCGCCTCCCTGAGGGATCGACCTTGCTTTTGCACATTAGACTACACGACCTGTGTACTTGCAGGCTTTTAATTAAGGCTTAGTGCTTAATTAGCAAGAAGCATCAGTTGCCATGATGATGGCAAACTTCTTAGCACTTTTCTTACTTTTCTTTCATTTGAGTAATCTTTTCCAAGTGCCTTTAAGCCATTAGTAATTTCAACAAATCTAGAAAACGTTTGCTCAACACTTTTGTTACGAGGCATTTTAAACAATTCATATTTATGTACAAACATAGCACTTCTAGATTCTTTTACTTGGCTACTCTTCTCATAGGTTATTTCTAATTGATCCCAAAGTTTCTTAGCCGAAGTACATCCCATTACCCTAGAAAATTTGGTTGCATTCATGGCATTAAACAAATAATGTATGGCCTTTTGATGTAATTCAAACAACTTAATATCCTCATCATTCCATTCACTCTCAGGTTTTGCACACTTCTATCTCTTTCCATTTTAGTAGGTAATGTAGGTCCATTTCTATTATCTTCCAAGCCCTATCATTATGTGATTGAATGAACGCTTTCATCCTTATTTTCCAAAAAACATAATTTGTTTCGTCAAAAGAGGGTGCTTGCTTAATAGAAATACCATCCATATTTGCCAAATATAATTCTACTAGTTGTTAAACAGTAGGTAGAACCCTAGTTATGATACCAATTGTAGGGGAAAATATCTTCAGAAGAGGGAGAGAGAGGTGAATTAAGATATTAGACAATTTTTGCAATTAAAATTTAACAAATAAATCACACACTTTCACTTAAGCAATATATCAAGTACTACTCAATCAATAATCGTAGATAAAATAAAATAGACATAAGGAAGAGAATGACAAATGATTTTTAGGTGGTTCGACCTTGTCTACGTTCACTGCCCAATGTAGCTCCCCTTTAGGACTTCAATCAACTCCACTGTAATGTTTCTTCAAAGCTTGGTGAAGCACAAATCAAGTATTATACCTCTTGGAACCTAAATTCAAAAAACCCAAGAGACACTCTCTTTAGGATTTCCCCACACTCTTCTTAAGCTTAATAAATATATCTCACAAGATTTTCTAGCTCAAAGAGTGTGTGTACAATAAAGATTGAAGAAAAATATGTGTGCAGTAGCTGAAACTTCTCAAAAGTAAGTATAGCAAAATAAAGCTCTTGAATGCTCAAGAATTTCACAAATAATAGCTTAGAGATTTCAGTAATAAATGACGATAAAGGATTTTGAAAGCTTGGATTCATGTAATTTTAATGCTTTGAAGGTGCATTTAAAGAGTTTCTGAAGTTAGGACTTTGGCAGGTAAAAGAAAGGAAAATGGGGCTGAACGGTAATAAGCGGCTACTGCAATTTATTACAGCAACATGCTTAGCCGATTGACTGGCTTGCCCTTTGCCTTTCTGCCTAGGCCGGACATCTCAACCAGCCGACCGGCTGGGGGTTCCAGCTAAAGCCCCTAACTTTCTAGTTAGGCCAGGCAACCTCCCCTCTCCCCCACGCTCAGCCGGTCGACCAGCTAGGGGGTCCAGCTAGACCAGAATGTTGAAACCAAAGCCAAAACAAGCCAAAAACTGTTCAAAATCATTCTTACTCATTTTAACAGCATCGAATCAACTCCCAACAAGTTTTAAAGGATCAATTGAAGCTAAAAGTCATTTCAAAACATGTGTCTGAAGTATCTCATGCATTTTATGTACTCAAACTAAGTTATGCATTTGTAAAATCAATATTCATAAGATTTTTAAAGAAAGATAAAATGCCTGAGCTATTAAATATGAAATTAAGGCTATTCACAAGGAAGCATAATAACCGGTACCCCTTATGATGCCTTGTCTTTGCCTCATGGCTTCTCATCTTCTTCTTCTTCAAGCTTGAGCTTTATTCTTGATAAATGAATCTTCCATGTAGTCAAGCTCAAGATTAAGAATCTTCTCCTATTTGCCAAGTACCTATCTTATGATATTCATTAGAAACTTCACAAGATGCTATTTAGTAAGTAAGATATAATTTTCATCATCAAAATCAATAGAATAAAGAGTAATTAGCTAATTTAGCCAACACATGATATAAGCAAAAATTAAAACTCACGAAGAAAAGTAAGGAACACAACAATTTATAGTGGTTCAGCCACCAAGCCTACATCCACTACCTAAGGCTTCCCACCCTAGGGTTTCTAAAACAACTCTACTAAAACTTGAGCTTTTCACAAGTTCAAACCTAGAAGGTTAATCTACCTAATAGCCGAACTTTTACAATATATAGATAATGAAAAGTGTAAAACACAAGTTAGATTTTGCATACCATACGAAGACCTATAGATGCCTTGAAAAATGTAAAAGCGTTTCTTCTATTGCTCTTCTTTCTTTTTGCTTTTTCAAACTTTGAAGCCCTCAAATCTTGGGTTCTTGTCAAAAGACTAAAGATAGGTGATATTTATATGCCTCTTTTGAGAAATAGTTGTTAGACAGAAAGATTATAGATAAAAAATAAGAGTTTTTAACCGTTATAAAAAAAGGTTAAAATATCATACGTCTAACGACTAGTTAAAAAATTTGAAAACTAAAGCTTCCTAGCGGACTTTCTTTCGTACCGGCATACTGCAAGATACCCCTAACAAGCTTTGAGTGAGGTAAATCATGTTCAGTACCCTGACAAGGGCAAAACATAGAACCTTTGAATCTTTCTATTAGGTGAGGTAAAAACACAACTAGTACCCCTGCAAGGTCATCCAGGTAGTACTCAAAAATAATTTTAAAATAGAAACATGACCTACCACCTCAAAGACAAGTTTAAAGCCATTTTTTAGCATGAAAGTACTTTGAAAAGCACAAAGACATTTAGAAAACTAGCTTTAGGCATATAATATCTCAATTTTAACCATAAGAGAGAGAGAGAATTAGAAGACAAAGACCAAAGCATCTTTACAATAAAATTAACTATGGCCACTCCTCTTATGTCTTCCGTCTCTATTCTTATGTCACCACACCACTTGATATCAACAATCTTCAACCTTCAAGGTGGCGAATGATCATATCTAAGGCATAGGCTTAACGTAATTGCTCAAGTACTCAAACAAATCATTAGAACCAATACAAACACACTTGAGTCCTCAAAGCAATCATTTTCTCTTTGTCTACATATGCCTTTCATCCAAAATTCATAATCCATCATCCTGCACATTCATCATAATTACAAACTCATAATCACATTTTCAATTAAGAAATCCAATTTTCATCATCAAAACATAATTAAGATGAAAACCACAATGTCAACAATCTCCTCCCTTTATGATGATGACAAACACATATGTGATTATTGTAATGAATGGGGCAAAATATATATATTCAAGAATCAAAGCTCCCCTTGAGAATATGCCAAATTCTATTTATGGAAAGCTATCAGAGCTCCCCGTCAACACATGCATATCATTCATCCATCCATGTATAATTATCAACCACAAAAAGCAATAAGCATTAACCAAGAATAAGCACAGAATAATCACATATCATAATTTCTCCCTTTTTTGGCATCATCAAAACATACAATAAATAAAAGGAGTGCCAAAAGACTAAAATAAGCATTAACTATCAACCCATAGTTAAAAACAATATCCAACAAACTCAAGACTATCTAAAAATAAGCTATGAGAAAATATTAAAGTATCCATGCAAATGCAATCTGCTAAAGGAAAAAGTGTTTTGGGAGAGGTTCAAGGACATAGTTTAGAATGATATATCATTCAGATAAATTTACTTTATTACCTTTATCTTTCTATTTCTTGACTTCCCCTTTTTCTTTCTTCACTTTTAGTTCTTTCTTGATCTTCTTTCCTTGCTTTAATTTGACTTCAACCATTTCATCACCATCAAGTACAATGATATCTGAACCTTAGTCGACCATGTAGTATTTATGCTCTCGATTTGAGGGTTGGAAGAGGTTGAAAGTTGCAATTTGGGTGGAGATAATGGTTTTGGTGTAGAAATTTTGAAAGATAGGACAATTTTCTGTAAGAATTTTAAGGTAAAAATTGGTTTAGATAATGACCACAGATTTTTACCGACATCACATCAAGTTACTTGGCACGAGAGAAAGTGACCCCGGGAGAAGAAACTAAGCTTGACAAAGTGTTTTCAGAAAGCTTCTCTCAGAAGGGACTTTTAGTAGCCCAAAACAAGGTAAGGGTTAACCTGTAGTTAAAATTTGATTTTTTAGGGCTTTTCACAAATGCAAATCTAATGCACATACAAATTCATTCTAACTCACATATTTCACACCAAAATGGAACAAACTTCCAATCAAAACCACACTTAATCTTATTCCAATATGTTTTGAACATCGATAAGTAATGTCAATCATGCCTAAATTCCTTCTAATTATACACAATCTATCTTCATGCAATAGTTTAGTAAAAATATCATCTACTTGATTATCCGTGCCAATAAATTCAAGTTTAAAATCTCTTTTTGACACATGATCATGAATAAAATGACATCTAATCTCAATGTGCTTAGTTCGTGAGTGTTGAATAGGGTTTTTGGTCAAATTAGTAGCGCTAGTGTTGTCACAATAAATAGGAGTATGCTTAAAGTTAAATCCATAATCATGCAAATTTTGTTTTATCCAAAGTATTTGAGCAACACAATTTCCAGCGACTATGTATTCGGCTTCAGTTATGGATATTGCAATGCTATTTTGTTTTCAGCTTGACCATGAAACTAGCGATTGGCCAAGAAATTGACAACTTCCAATTGTTCCTTCTCGATCAACATTGCATCTGGCATAAGCTCAATTGATGTATCCTTTAAATACCACAAGTCAAGATTAGTAGTATCTTTAAGGTATCAAAATATATGTTTCACGGCACTTAGATTAGATTCTTTGAGAGAGGATTGAAATCGAACACATAAGCAAACGGTAAACATAATATCCGGTCTAGAGGCGGTAAGATATAACAAACTACCAACCATGCCTCTATATCTCTTTCATCTACCCATTCACCTTTCTTATCTTTGTCAAGCTTTGTGTATGGGCTCATTGGTATACTACTTTCCTTCACATCTTTTAAACCAAACTTCTTGAGTAGTTCTTTGATGTACTTGGCCTAATTTCTGAAGATTCCATCCTTTGTTTGCTTGATTTGTAATCCAAGGAAGAAATTTATTTCTCTGATTATGCTCATCTTGAATTCTTGGTGCATGCATTTAGCAAAATTCTCGCACGAAGCCATGTTAGTAGCACTAAAAATAATATCATCAACATATATTTGCATAAGTAGTAAATCATTGCCATCACATTTGATAAATAAAATAGAATCCAATTTTTCTCTTTCGAAACCTTTTTGTGCAAGAAATTCACTCAAACATTCATACCATACACGTGGGCCTTGTTTTAAACCATAAAAAGCTTTTTCCAATTTATAAATATGGTTTGGAAATTTTGAATCCTAAAAACCCGAAGGTTGTTCAATAAACACTTTTTCTTTGATAAAGCCATTAAAAAAATGCACTTTTAACATCCATTTGATACAAATCAAAATTCATGTAGCATGCAAAAGCAAGTAGCATATGAATAGATTCAAGACGTGCTATGATCATTAGCCGGTTGTATGTGCAAATGAAATGCAAATCAACAACTACGTCTTAACCCGCAAGCATACGAATCGTATTTGTATGGTGCGTGCCTATACTGGTATCATCTCCACAGGGAGGCTCCTTAGCTCAGTCTCTACGTGTTAATATGTAAGGGAAAAGCCATGTGCATGCATGTTTTCAATGAAAGGAGTTCTAAATAAACTATCGCAAGAAAATGAAAATAACTAAAGCTTACCTAATCTAAACCTAACCTAACTTCAGGCATGCAAATAGGATTGAAAGATTAAGGAACTACCCAGGGTGTTTGTGTGGGCAAAATAGACTTCGGGCTATGATAGTGACTTGTATCTATTTATGGCTTTAATTGCTCTTAGGAGTTCTTAGCTAATTAACCTTATTGTCTTCCAATTGGATGTGGACTCCTATCCCAAAGTGTCACTCTCAGTAGCATAGGATTCTCTAAGCCAATAGTAGTTTTTGGGCTTAATTAACTAAGTTCTCTCGCTGAGCCTTACCAACTGAACTTATTATCCTCTAGGACTCGGTGTGGGTCTGTCCCTAGATGGATCCCTAGAGTATAGCATGGTCCTTATGACCTAGGCTTTTCGGGCTTAGTTAATTAGGTCTGGGGTAAAGTTGATTGCATCTTAACCTAGTGTTTAATTAATTTATATCCTAATTCTACATACTAAAATCTTATACTAATTAACCTAATTAAACTACTTAACTAGTTTCCTAATTAAATAAAGAAATCAAATAAGACCAAAACTAATGAAAAAATATAAGCAAATGAAAAACATAGAAGGATAATAGAAATTAGCAAAAACAATGCGTACACACACTAAGCATTCAAGAGATCCTGAAATAGCCAAAAAGAATGCTCAATGAGCACACGAAATGGCTCCATTAAGCACACAAACACATACGCGCACTTATTCAAACTATATATACATTCACGCATAAATGCCACACAAATGTACCTTGAAGAACCTTAACCACCCTTAAAATGCATGCAAATGTCATCAACAAACACATACATATCGAGACACATCAATACCCCCAAACTTTCCTTTGCTTGTCCCAAAGCAAATAGCATTCAACCACATAAACTAGCAAGCACGTCAAATGCATATAGGGAATAGGAAGGGGATAGATAGGGACAAGTAAGAGCAATACAACCTTGTGTCCATGTAAGCCATAAATGCCAAAGGTAATAGAATCCTCTACCAACCCGCTTCTCCATGAAAGAGCCACCACAACCCAAAAAAATGTACAAGAGATTAGTAGACGATGCAATTAAAGTTCACAATGACATTCAATAAATCAAGGATGTACAGGAGGCAAGCAAGGATTAATGTACTAAACATAGAAAAGAGGAAGGAAAAAATAAGGGGGAAGCAATCTAAACTACTAAATATATACAAAGAAAAGCTAATCTAAACTACTAAAAGATAAGGAAAATAAAAGTAAAGCAAAGCAATCTAATCTACTTAGTACAAAAGCAAAACCAAGTTAAGTAAACTAATTTAGTATATATAAAAGCAAAAGAAAGTAAAAGACAAGGAAAGAAAAGAAAGTATAAACATGTCTAGGTTGCCTCCTAGTAGCGCTGGATTTAATGCCCCTAAGCAAGTGTCAATGTTAGAGTAATCTATGTTTAAAGTTGCGTGTCACAAAATGCTAGATAATCAATGAAGCACAAAAGGAGAAGGAAAAGGATCATGTAATATATAATGGGGCAATGGATGAATAATGAAGCCCTTTCCAAAATGTCCCATCCCAAAATGTCAAATATGAATGTGTGCTCGTATATAGTAGGGACCATGCAACAATACAAATGCTCAGGCCTTACTTGCTTGCTAATTAACTATCCAATGGCTTTCTTTTCTTGATCAAGGGCTAAGAACTCAACCTCCTAATGAGTCAATGAAAAGTCTAATGCGTGTAATATGGGAAGTGTAAGCTCTAGCCGTAGATGAAAATGTTCCATACAAGAAGACTAAAATGTGAGCTCTAAAATAATGAGAGACTCAATAGAAAGAGAGAAGGAATAATCAAATGAAGTGATATGAATTGGAGGAGTTGAAGGAATGGATTTGGAGGAAGAGGAATTAGGATCAAGAGTGGTATGCTCAAAAGGGGAATAAGAGTCATCCAAAAGTCTCTCAAATTTCTCCATTTCTTCCTCAAATGTTAAACCTAAAGGAAAGGCTTTGCTCTCTCCAATAGATGGCTCCAAATCAACACTAGCTAAGAGCTCATCAAACTTCTTCAATTCATTACTAGTGCTCAACTCAAAGTCCTGCTCCATAACCTCCTTCAATGGGGTGAGTGGAAACACGGGAGGAGGGTATAAATGGGACTCAACGGATTACTCATCATGCAAACATGGATGCTCGGGAGAGGTATGCACACTAAACTCCCTCAATATGGACTCAGAATATAATTAAGTGCTAGGAATAACAAGATCATCCTCTAGACATGTATGAAGTATAGGAAGAGAAGGAAAGGAAGGTTCAAATGACTCAACAGGATGTGATGAGAGCACAAGAGGATAAGATACCACGTTTTTTAAAACATACCTAAATTCGTTATCAAGAACCAAAGTGCCATCAAGCTCATCGGCTTCCTTACTACAAGATGTAAACTCTCTATTAACCTTTTGCTCTATTTATCTCTCAAAACATCATCATTTTCACCACTAATTACCTCAACCACAGGCCTTACTCTCATTCCCTCAACTTGTCAAAAGGTGTCTCATTACTCTCAACAGGTTGCATATTCTCAACTACCCTATTTAGGTTGCCGACTAGATGGGACATATGTACCTTCATCCTCTCTAGTCTCTCTTGATTGGATTAAATCATTTTGGTGTTGAGAAAGAGTTAGGATTAGGGTTGCTCAGACAATTGCTCTAATAACTCTAAAGATGTAGACCTACAGGATAGAGGCTTAACCGAGTGAAAATGGTAGTCATCTTGATTGGGATCATAATGGGCATAACTAGAAAATAATTCAGAGAAAGAGTGGGTAAGAAAAGATGGTGCAGAAGAGGAACATTCATAACTAGAAGGTGCATAGTAGGAAGAGTCACTTGACCTTAAGGTGTGAATGCATGATGTGGCTCTCTATGGTCATGAAAACTAGATGTAGATACATGAATGGGCTCATGGCTATAAGAGGCACTGCTAGGATTAACAAGATAATAACGATCGATAAGTAAAATAGGGAAACAATAAGTCATGCTTAAAGCTACCACATATAACACAAGCATTAGAAGCATATAGGGATGTGGGGAAATGGATACAAGTGACCACCAAGAGGAATTAGATCTATCTATGCTTAATCAACAAAAGTAAACATCTTCTCAATTCTAAAGTATTTTTTTTTAGATTTTTCAAAATTTTCAAAATTTTTGGGTTTTTTAAGATTTTTCAATTTTTTTGGGTGGTTTTTCAAATAAAACAAGATAGAATAACATGCAAGCAACTAATCCTAAACACAAAAGCACATAAAGAACCAATACCGTGCCTCTATAGTAATGGCGCCAAAAGCTTGATCGTTAGCTGGTTGTGCGTGAAAATGAAGCGCAAATCAACAACCAAGTCTTAACCTGCAAGTATATGGATTGTGCATGTATATACGGGTATCATCTCCACAGGAAGGCTCCTTAGTCAATCTTTACGTGCTAATATGTCAAGAAAAAGCCACTTGCATACATGCTTTGATTGGAAGGAGTTCTAAATAAAATAAAGCAAGAAAAGGAAAATAACTAAAGCTAACTTAATCTAAACCTAAACTAACTCAGGGCATGCAAATGAGAATTCAAAGATTGAGGAACGACCTATGCTGTTTGTGTAGGTAAAATAGACTTCAGGCTATGATAGTGATTTATATCTATCTATGGCTTCGATTGCTCTTAGAAGTTCTTAGTTAATTAATCTTATTATCTTTTGATTGCCGGTGGACTTCTATCCTCTCACTCTTAGTCGCACATGATTCTCCAAGCCAATCGTAGTTTTTGAGCTTAATTAGCTAAGTTCTCTCATCGGGCCTCACCAACGAACCTTATTATCCTCTAGAACTCAGTGCGGGTCTATCCCTAAGTGGATCCCTAGAGTATTGCATGGTCCTTATGACTTATTGTTTTCGGGCTTAGTTAATTAGGTATGGGGTGAAGTTGATTACATTTTAACCTATTGTTTCATTAATTTATATCTTAATTCTAAATACTAAAATCCTAATTGCTAATTAACCTAATTAAACTACTTAACTAGTTTCCTAATTAATTAAAAAATCAAATAAGAGCAAAACTAGTGACAAAATAAAAGCAAATAAAAAATATAGAAGGATCATAGAAATTAGCAAAAATGACTCATACACACACTAAGCATAAGAGCTCCTGAAATAGCTAAAAAGAACACAAGCACACGAAATGGCTCTATTAAGCACAAAAACATACATGCGTACTTATTCAAACTATATATACATTTATGCACAAATTCCACACAAATGCACCTTGAAGAACCTTAAACACCCTCAAAATGCATGCAAATGTCATCACTAAACACAAACCAATCAAGACACATTATGCTACGGGTACATATGTTTCATCATAATCAATGTCCTCCTCTTAATTGTATTCTTGGACAACCAATCTAGTTTTATTTTGAACAACATTGCACTTTCATGAAGTTTATTTCTGAACGCCTATTTTGTACCAATAACAGATTGATTAGTTGATCTTTCAACAAGTTTCCACACTTTTTGTTTCTTTCAAATTGATTCAACTCTTCTTCCATAGCAAAAATCCAATCATTATCACGTAAAGCATTATGAATATATTTGGGTTTAATATGAGATAAGAATTCATGATGTTCACAAAAGTTGTTTACACTACCTCTTGTTCTTACCTCTTTACTAGGATTACCAATAATTTGTTCATTTAGATGATTCTTCACAAACATTCAAGCTCTTGGCAATTCCTCACTTTCCAAGTTGGGTGGTTCATCTTCTTCCTCTTGATCATTTTCATTGATAGATTCTTGAATAGATGTACCTTCCTTATCTTCTTGAGATTTTTCATTCTTTTCTTGATGATTTGTAGTAGAATGATTGTCTTTCATGAGTTCCTATTCACTTACAAATTATCATCGTCCTTTTTCGACCAAAAACGGTTAGTTTCATCAAACTTTATATGCATAAATTCTTCAACAATATGCTCTTGTTTAATGAAAACTCTATATGCTTTACTTCTAGTAAAGTATCCTATGAAGATACCTTTGTGAGATTTCGAATCAAACTTACCACATTGGTCTTTTTTACTAAGAATATAGCACTTACATCCGAAAACCTTGAAGTATGCAATGTCTGGATTTCTTCCGTTCCAAAGCTCAGATGGCATTTTTTTCAAGAATGGTCTAATCAACATAGGGTTAAGAACATAACATAAAGTATTAACCGTTCCACCCATAGATATGTAGGTAACCTGTATTCATTCAACATCATTCATGCAATTTCTTGAATAGATCAATTTTTTCTTTCAACAACCCTATTTTGTTATGGTGTATGAAGAGCCAAAAAAGTATGCTCAATGCCATATACGTCACACAGCTCATCAAAAGATGCATTCACAAATTTTTTACCATTATTACTATGAATGCTCTTTATAAAATATCCCTTCTCATTTTATACTCTCTTGCAAAATTTTGCAAATTCATTGAGGTTTCACTTTGTTATACATGAAAAATGATCCAAGGATATCTAGTATAATAATTAGAAATCATAAACACATAGGGTTCATCGCGAAAACTAGTAAAACTCATATGTCTAAATAAATCCATATGAACAAATTCCAAAGCTTTAGTGGTAACAACTCTATTAATTGGTTTAAAACTAGCTTTGTATTGTTTACCAAGTCACAAGCATCACATAAAGCATCTTTCAAATTGAGCAATCCATCAACAAGATTCCTTTTATTCAATTTCATAAGTAAATCCATACTAGCATGTCCTGAACGTCTATGCCAAAGCCACATGTTATCGTCAACAATGTATAACGTTTAACATTTTGACATGCAAGATCATAGAAATCACACATACATATTGTTCACACCATTAGCAACAAACACATTATTTCCATCTTTCATCACACAATCAGTATTAGACTTAAAAGTCACATCGAAGTCTTTTTCACATGATTGACTAATAGAAAGTAAATTGAATTTCAAACCTTCTACATAAAGCACATCCTTGATGGTAATTGATCCTTTGATTCCAATGCTTCATTTTTCAAGTACTTTTTCTTTTGAAACATCTCCAAATGTTACTTCACCACCTTTTTCTTTCTTCAAATTAATGAACAACGAAGCATTTCTCGTTATATCCTTGGAGCACCCACAATCAAATATCCATTGAGTGCCAAGCTTATCTTCTTACAAACAAAGCAATTATTTAGATTTAGGTACCCAATTGTTGTTGGGTCGTTAGGGGTTAGAATTTTTGATAGCCCATTTAGGCCTTTTCCATTCCAGCACAAGTGTTCCTTATTCACATGACTTTTTCACTTTGCATCTAGTGGAGGTATGACTTCTCTTTTCACAATAAATACACATGAAATGTGAATGACTTTTGCTCATAAATTTCAACCCATGTGTCATAAAAGATGCAGATGCATTGCTACTTGAAGAACTTTTGATAGAGGTGCTTTTGTGAAAAGCTTTGGATGTAGATGGGTCAAAACCAATGGCTTCTTTTCCAAGAGCATTTTGAGAACCAAGCAAAACATCAAATGTTTTTTTACCTTTTGTAAATTTTTTAACAACCTTTTTCAAATCCTCATTTGGTTTTCTCAAATACGAATTTTCTTCTTCCAAAAGCAAATCCTTTCTAAAGGCATCCATAAAAACATCAACTTCATTTTTCAAATTCTCATTTTCAAGTTTCAAAGCATGATTTTCATTTTGAAGATCCTTAATTTTCTTTTTAAACTCTTTATTTTTCTCGAACATTTTAGAAAGATTGTCACAAAGTTCAAGTGCAATATAATGCCATTCATCTTCACTTATCACATATTATGACTAGTTGAACTAGGAGAATCAACGATTACCTCACTTCCGGCCATGAAACACACAAAATTTGCCAATTGCTCTTGATCTCTATCACTCTCGGTCTCATCACTTGAATTAGCTTTATCCCATGTTGCTTGCATTGCTTTCTTTCCTTTCTTCACAAGCTTGGGGCATTTGGCTTTGAAGTGTCTCGACTTTTTGCAATTGAAGCAAATCACTTCTTCATCAACCTTCTCCTTTTCTTTCTTTTTCCAAGAGTATCCTTTCTTCATTTTTCTCATCCTCATGAACTTTCTCAAGTTTCTAGCTATCATAGACATATCATCATTACTTTTCCCTTCATCTTCTTCAATAGCCTTGAATGCAAGAGACTTCTTACTTTCCTTTTTCTCTTCATCTCTGCGTTTCTTGATTAAGGACAGGCTCCTCCGATTCCAAGTTGCAAATCAACTCATGAACCGTTATAGAAGACAAGTTCTTGGACTCTCTAATGGAAGTCACTTTAGGCTTGTACCCTTTAGGCCAAGCAAGTAGTATCTTTCTATTTAACTCATCATTCGGGTACTTTTTGCCTAGATCACTTAGATTATTGATAATTTTAGCAAACCTTTGATGCATCTCATTAAGTGTTTCACCGGGCTTCATCCTAACATCTCAAACTCATGAATGTACAACCCAATCTTAGTATCTTTAACTTGGGTAATACCTCATCTCAAGCATATGCCAAACTTCCTTAGCCGACTATAAATTACAAACCCGACTATATTTGGTCTCATTTAAAGCACAATGATTATGTTAAGTACCTTTGAGTTCTCTGTGAGTTTCGCTCTGTCTTCATTAGTCAACTCATTCTTCTTCTTTGGCATGGTAGTCCCATCATCACTGAGTTTTGTAGGCACATGCAGACCATCTTCAACCAACATCCAAATCTCACAATCAACTGAATGAATGTAAATCTCCAATTGACGTGGTCAATACGAATAGTTGATTCCATCGAACCTCGGTGGCTTGAATAGTGAAAATCCTTCATCAAATGTAGAAGACCTACTTGCCATGATCAGACCTCTTAAAAGATGATTAGTCTACCCTGGAAGACCAATCTCTCGATACCACTTATAAGTTGCAGGGTAGCTCTAGAGGAAGGTGAATAGAGCTTGAAAATTCCTTGTTTGCAAATACCAAAGATTCTCTAATTACTTTGATTACGAAATCATTTAGAAATAATTGGATAGCGTGATACAAGCAAAAATTAAAACTCACAAAGAAACATAAAGAACACGCCAATATATAGTGGTTTAGCCACCAAGCCTATATCTACTACCAAAGGCTTCCTACCTTAGGATTTCCAAAACAACTCCACTAAAACTTAAGCTTTTCACAAGTTGGCTAAGCTCAAAAACCAACTTTGGAACTTTGATTTTAACCCAAAATTAAGAAACGCACTTGCAATTTTTCTTGAATTTCAAACCCACAAAGCTAATCTACTCAATAACCAAACTTTTACAGGATATAGATAATGAAAAGTGTAAAACACAAGTTGGATTTTGTATACAATATAAGACCTATAGATGCATTGAAAAATGTAAAAACTCTTCTTCTATTGCTCTCTATTTTTTCTTTTGTCTTTTTCAAACTTTGAAGCTCTCAAATCTTGAGTTCTTGCTAAAAGATTAAAGATAGGTGATATTTATATGCCTCTTTTGAAAATAGCTATTAGATACAAAGATTATAGACCAAAATATGAGTTTTTGACCATTGTCGAAAAATAGGGTTAAAAATCATACATCTAACAACTAGTTAAAAATCTAAAATTTGAAACTTTTGGGTGGACTTTCCTCTATACCGGTATACCGACAAGGTGCCCTCGACAAACTCCGAGTAAGGTAGATCATGTTCGGTACCCCACAAAAGCAGAACATTGAACCTTTGAGATCTTTGTATCGGGTAAGGTAAAAACACAATGGGTGCCCTAGCAAGGTCATCTTGGCAGTATTCAAAAAATAGTTTTAAAACAGAAATATGAAGACAAGTTTAAAACCATTTTTAGCATGAACGTACTTTGAAAAACACAAAGATATTTAGAAAACTAGCTTCAGACATATAATATCTCATTTTTAACCTTGAGACACAGAGAATTAGAAGACAAAGACCAAGGTATCTTTACAATAAAATTAACTATAGTCACTCCCCTTCTTCAGTCTTCATCCTTATGTTACCACACCACTTGATATAAGCCTATGGTTGCTCCCCTTACGTCTTCAGTCTTCATCCTTATGTCACCACACCACTTGATATAAGCCTACGGTCGCTTCCCTTACGTCTTCAGTCTTTATCCTTATGTCACCACACCACTTGATATAAGCAATCTTCAATATTCAAGGTGGCAAATGATCATCTCCAAGGCAGAGGCTTAGCGTAATTGCTCAAGTACTCAAATAAATCATTAGAACCAATAGGAACACACTTGAGTTCTCAAAGCAATCATTTTCTCTTTGTCTACATATGCCATTCATCCAAAACTCATAATCCATCATCATACACATTTACAATAAGCACAAACTCATAATCATATATTCAATCAAGAAATCTGGTTTTCATAATCAAAACATAATTAACCTGATAGCCGAAATGTCAACAATCTCCTCCTTTTTTATGATGACAAACATATATGTGATCATTGTAATGAATGGGGCAATATCTTTCTCTTTATATATATATATATATATGTATGTATGTGTGTGTGTATATTTATATTCAAGAATCAAAACTCCCCCTAACACTGCGAAACACGAGGGAACCTAGCTTGATTAACATTGTCTCTCCACCCTAGATTGTAGGTGTTTGAGTACGAATTGTACTCATGTGAATACCCTTATGCAGCATAAACTTGCTTCTACATAAAATCGAAAAACTAGTATGCTAAAGGGCAAGCTATGGTCTTGTGAGATGATCCAGAACATAAAGCACACACTTCAATTACCGATCAGGTGGATGACAAACATGAACTCGCTCTGGGATTTTGGGAGGAAAGAGTCAAGAAATGAATTGGTCTAGCTTATTTGTCAATGCACTAGCCTTGAAGGGCAAATTAGAAGAAACTCCTGCCTCATGAACATCTCTTCTATTAGCTCCCTAACTACAACTATCCATAGCGGTGTTTTGGAAAGGGTTCTCAGCCAACAAGTCCATTTTCTCCTAAGCTTCATTTGGTCTCAAATTGTAAAACCCACCATCAGATACGACATTAACCATCATTCTATTTTACTCATTTAATCCTCTAAAGAAATATTGAAAAAGGTCATGAACACCATACCCATGGTATGGGCATCACCTAAGAAGCTCATTAAACCTCTTCCATTGCCTCATGAAAAGTCTCTAAGTCATGTTGGGAGAAAGTCATCATAGAAGCCCTAAGATTGGCGGTTTTGGCCATAAGGAAGAATTTTTGATAGAAATGCGATTGAAGCTCATCCCAAGATGTAATACAACTACTAGGAAAGGAATGATACCATGCCCTAGCTTTATCCTTGAGGGAAAATGGGAACAACTTAAGGTGAATGACCTATTGAGACATATTAAGGAAGTAAATAATGAAACTTATCTCTGCGAAGTCTGTGATATGGTTTAAGGGATTCTCATTACTCTTCCCATAAAAGGAAGAAAGCATCACCAACATGCTAGGTTTAATCTCAAAATTAGCTTTCCCCAACCCTGGAACATGGATAGGCAAGTTAGGCTCGAACGCGTTGGGAAGCAAGAATTGCCTAAGTGTTGGCTCATTGTCTATAGGTCGGTCTAGCCTAAGAGGCTCTTGCCTAATGTGCTCTTGGACTTGAGGATGCCCATAGTGCTCATGTGAAGGAATGGGATTCATAAGGGGAACTAGAGAAGGAACAAAAGGACTAATAGGATCAGCTATCTCTCCTAGAAGCTTACCTGAATTCCTAAAATGATGTGCAATCCTATCGGGTTTAGGATTAAACGAAACCAGGGATTCCTAAGGGGTCACCTATCAAGCATACAAAACTATTTTATTCTCTGGCTACTTCAACCCTCGAAACTTCAAAATTTCCTAAAATTATAGCAATAAAGCCATAAACCTATGAGGTCTACTAAAAAGAAAAAGCAAATACAAATGCAAAATAAGAAACTTAGCCAACAAGCTAAACTAACAAATGAGAAAGTAAATACCAAAGCAAGATATCAAAATAAAAACAAGATAATAAACTATGAGAACGAGTAAACAAAATAAAGCAAATAAAACAAATAAAGATGGAAACTAACTATAGCATACAACTAAAGAAAACAAACCAACTGTGCCTCTCTGACAATGGTGCCAAGAACTTAATGTCACTTTAGGACCATAGGCCTAAAGACCTGCAAGTGCACGGACCAATTGTAGAAGAGTGCGTGTAAGTGCAGGTGTCGAATCTACAAGGAGGCAATTTATGGAATGAATTCTATGAAGTGTGCCTTGGAAAAGTGCCTAAAGAGAAACCTATCTATCAATCTTTTTATGCTTTTGGGGATAAAAGAGAGCTCGAATTAAAGAAAAACAAAGTTATGCTAAAGAGAGACGGGAATGGAGGACGGAGGAAACAAGCAAAACTAGAGGGAACTAGTGAATGGAATAGGTTAGGGTGACTTTTGCTTGCCTATAGGTGATTCTATACTTTAATGCTATGGGATTTAGGGTGATGGCTTATCAAAGTGTGTTGCTCTTAATTTGGTTATTAATTAGTTTCCTAATTTATCCTTAGGACTCGGCGTAGTCCGTCCCTAAGTCAATCGCCCTAGAGTCACGGCATGCTCCTTTCAACCTAGGGCCTTAGGATAGACTAACTAACTTCCTCGGTGACCTAGAATGAACCTACCATAGTGCCTAAACCATTGGTTGGGTTTAAAGCCAAGATCTAGAGCCGCTACGGTCGACTAAACCAACCTGGAAACCTATTGATTGAGTTTAAAGCCAAAGGAGACTCAATCTAAGCTAGCCCTAAGTTACGCATCATCAATCTAAGGGTCACAAAAGCGGGATTGGTTCAAAAAGTGCATTCATAAATGTCCTACACTATGGCGTTTGCGAATATAAAGACATACTCGACTACCAAACATCGTTCATGCTTGGATTACACCATTTACAGCATTGGGAACCAACATGTATGCATTATTGAGCTCATATTCACTACTAAGCACGCTAACATACACATAGACATGAATATAAGCATTCCTACTTCATGCAATCCATACACAAACACGTAAACATGCCTATAGGATGGACTAGAGGTGTTTAGTAGCAATAAACATCAATTTATATATATATGCCACTACATAGGCATATTATCACACACTTAGACATGAATTGAAATAATAGCCATTGAAACAATAAAAATAAAGCATATATATATATATATATATATATATATATATTAAGCCATCAAATCTCATAACAAACAAATATATAATCAACCCGTAATACAAGATAAATTGCCCTAGGAAGATTTACTCATAAATAATAGAAAAGAGGATGAAATGGAGATTAGAAAACTTCCCTTCCATCCTTTGCAATCTTTACAGAATTTGAGTTAGTCTTCCAATCAAAATTGTTTGAATCCTCTTAGGAGCTTGAATCCAAGTGCTAAGATGTGTGGGTGACTATGTGAGATGGATGAGTATGGAGCTAGGGTTTTGGAAAATGAGTGAGAGAGAATATGACTTAAGTTACATAATGGCTAAACGAGGACTTTTATAGCAAATTTTCGCGAACTACCAGTTGAATGAATTGATGCACTAGTACTAAGGAGCTGCTCAGTGGCCTGGAATAAGTAGGTCTCTGTTTGAGCCGGCCTAGTGAACTGGTCGACCAGTCCACTGAAGGCACTCAACGGGTACTCTAAAATTGCTCCCTTTCGACTTCATTTTTGCTTCGTTTTACTTCCAGTTGTGTTGGCCATCGTCCAGAAGCTTCCAAACTTGTTTCTTTTCCACTTTTGATCCTCAAGAGCTTCTTCAAACCTTACTCAAGCCATCTACTGCTTCATAAATCTCCAAACATTCCTCAAAAGTTACCTAAAATACAAGATAAGTGCACTTTAGTGCAGTGTTTACTCTTTAAGCTCAACTATGAATGATTAGATCCTACTATGCACAAATGTAATGTAAAACTACACAACATACTTCATATAGCATAATACATCTCTAAAGACATAAGAAAAAGCAACACAAGCACACACCCAACCAAGACACATGAACCTTCTTAGTTTGCGATATTGGCATTCTTTTGCTTTAGTCTTCTTTATTGATGAATAATTAGATAATCATATCTTGTACATGTTTATCACTTTGTATTTATCCTTAGCTATAGAATAGTTGTGTTTGTATTTGTCCTTAGCTATAGTATAGTTGTGTAATGATAATCATTGTGTATTCCTACATGGGCTAGAGTTCTTTGTAAACTTCTGTTGTATCACATATTATAAATAATAGAATTTTCCCCAATGATATTACGGGGGTTTCTTAACCTTTACATGGTATCAGTTAGTCCAGGCTTTTTTCACAATTCTATTCTCCAACCATCTCCCGTATATTCCCTATAGTAGACTCTGCTTTCACATCTGATGTTACCCCACGTCCACCTACAATCCTAAATCTCCCTACCATCTCAAATATTTCTCAAGAACTCTCTATTAAGCTTGGAAACACTAACTTTTTGCTCTAGAAAACTCAAATATACCCAGTTCTTCGTTCTTATGGTTTTCTTGCTATCGTAGATGGCACCCTTCAGCAGTCAACTGCTCCGGAATCTGAGGTTGTTAAGTAGGTTCATCTTAATCAAATGGTATTGGGATGGTTGCTCGTCTCTCTTTCAGACTCTGTTCTTGCCCAGGTCATTGATAAAACAATGGCTTAAGATGTCTGGGTCACCCTTGAGACTCTCTATAGTTATCAGTCCAGGGCATGTATACAGCAAATCAAAATGGAGCTTCAATCCTTGCATAAAGGTTCTCAGTTTGTTTATTTATACATTCAACATGCCAAGTCTTTATCTTTGGCCTTAGCAAGTGCTAGCCAACATTTGCAGAGGTATGTGGATTATTGCTTGATTTTGAACTTCGACTGACTTCTTCTATGTCTATAGTTGAGAAATTAGTTGCTATGTTTGCCGCTACACCCCCGTTACATAGGTCTCCTACTCCATAAAATCAATCCACCACTTCAACTAGGCCTTCTACTCGAGGGCGTTCTAGTAGCGACAGGCGTGGTTCTTTCTCTGCGAAGGGCGGTCATGATTCAACCAGGGGCCGAGGAGGTTATGCTCAAAATTCTCCCCAGCAAAATGCTCTCGTGGAATCCCGTGCTGTGGTGTGTTATAGATGTGGTTATCCATACCACAAAGTTGATCAATGTTGGGTGCCTGATGAGGTAATTAATCAAACTACCAAAGCCTTTAGTGCTCTACATGTCCAGTCCCCTACTGACTCTCAGTGGTTCGTCGACACTGGCGCCAAAAATCACATGGTACCTAATAACAACCAAATGATTGGTAAGGAGTCCCATTCTAGCCTTACTCAGGTCATGATTAGAAATGGCTCTAATTTGTCTATTTCTCATGTGGGTCATATTCCTTTAACTCTTTCTAATGGCAATACAATTTATTCGACTACTTGTTTGGCTCCTCATCTTGCTAAAAAGTTGCTCTCAGTTTCCCAATTCACAAAGGAACATAACCATGTCTTTATTTTCACTCCTTCCTACTTATTATATTAAGGACTTGAAGACAAACAAGGTGCTACATCAGGGACAGATTAAGGAGGGTCTATACTTTTTTTCTTCCAGATCCCCAATAGCTTTCGTTGCCAATAAAGTATCTACTGCAGTTTGGCATGCTAGATTAGGGCATCCGTCTTCCAGTGTTGTATGTCGTTTGCAAAAATTTCTCTCCATTGTCCCATTTACTAGTTCAAATAATTTTTGTAATAGTTGTCAAGTGGGAAAGAGTCATCAATTGCTATTTGATTCTTATAAAGAACGGTCTAAAGTTTTATAGAATATTGTTCACTGTGATGTATTGGGACCTGCTCCTACTACTTCCACAGATGGTTTTCGGTATTACTTGGTTTTAATTGATGATTATTCTCGTTATACTTGGTATTATCTCTTGATACGAAAAAGTGATATGACTACTATTTTTCCAACATTTGTTAATATGGTTCAAAACTTGTGTTGGGCTAAAATTAAGTATTTGTAAAGTGATTCAGGTGGAGAGTTTTTAAATCATACAATACCCTTTTTTCTTTAGACACATGGGATTATTCATCACCTTTCTTGCCCAGGAACATCTTAGTAAAATGGTGCTGCTGGACACAAACACCGTCATATTGTTGAAATAGGTTTGACCATACTTGCTCATAGCAATTTGCCAACTACTTTCTGGAATGATGCTTTTTCTACTACGGTATATCTTATTAATCGCATGCCCTCTTTAGTGCTCTCTTTTAAATCTCCATATGAATTGCTATATGGGTCTCTACCATATGAGTGTTTGAAGCATTGTGTTGAGCACAACAATACTTTTATTGACAAGGAGAGGTGCATTTTGACCAAATTGGAAGAACTTGATGCCACTTACAAATCCATGCTTATCCAAAAGTCTAGACTTGATTGGATCAAAGAAGGGGATTCAAATACAAAATTCTTCCACAATGTTGTGAGAAATAGAAAGTTCAAAAGTTCTATCAAAGCAATCAAGAATAAGAATGGGCAACTTCTTTTGGAGGATTATGAAGTGAAAAAGAAGTTCATTGGCTACTACAAAAAACTCCTTGGCACAAAAACAATAACTCATGTGAATGTGGACATTTTAAAGAAGATCATTGGGAGAACAATTGAAGAGGACTTTGCTGCCACCATCATTGCACCTATCTCAAGAGATGAAATCAAATCCACACTCTTCACCCCTAATCCCCATAAAAGCCCAAGACCAGATGGCTACACTTCTCATTTTATAAGGTTGCTTGGGAGATTGTTGGAGAGGATGTTATTAGCGCAATCAGCTCTTTCTTTGAACCAAGCAAGCTTCTCAAAGAGGTAAACTCTACCATTATTACTCTTGTGCCAGAAGTTTCCAACCCCTCCATGGTCAAAGACTATAGGCCCATCTCTTGTTGCAACACCATCTATATATGCATCTCTAAGATCATTGCAAATAGACTTAAAATTTGCTTGCCACAAATCATCTCATGGAATCAATTAGCATTCATAAAAAATAGATTCATCCATGAAAACATTCTTATTACTCATGATATTTTGAGAAGTTACTCAATGAGGCATATCTCATCAAGGTGCTCCATCAAAGTTGACATTATGAAGGCATTTGACTCACTAAATTGGAATTTCGTTGAGTACACACTTTTTGCTTTTGGTTTCCTACAAAAATTTGTTAAATGGATTATGGTGTACGTCATAACACCTAGCTTCTCTTTTTCTCTTAATGGTGGTTTGGAAGGATTCTTCTTTGGTGCTAATGGTATAAGACAAGGCGACCCCATTTCTCCATATCTCTTTGTCCTTTGTATGGAGGTTCTTTCTTGTCTTCTCAATAAGTTGAATAGAAATCCAGGCTTTCACTTCTATCCAAAATGTGGGCACTTAAAGCTTAATCACCTTTGTTTTGCGGATGACCTCTTTATCTTTTGCAAAGGGGATTTAAGTTCTATTGATTGCATTATGGACATCTTGAAAACTTTCTCAAACTTCTCTGGGCTGAATATTTACAATTCAAACAGTGTGATCTTCCTTGGTGGAGTTTCTAATGATGCAAAAAAGGCTATCTTGGATCGGGTTGGATTTTAAGAAGGTGAGTTCCCAATCCATTATTTAGGCATCCCTCTTGTCTCAAGAAAACTTAAAAAGGCTGACTGCTGGCCTCTTTTAGAGAAAATTATTGCAAGAATCGATTCTTGGTGTAACAATTGGCTCTCATTTGTGGGAAGACTTGTCTTGATGAAATCCACCCTCATTCAAATTTGTGATTATTGGGCAAGTGCCATTCTCTTCCCCAAAAGTGTGTTGTCAACCATCGAATCAAAATTCAAAGCATTGCTTGGAGGGATCTTTGTCTTCCATCGCATGAAGGTGGGCTTAAGGTTTGTAACATTGAGGAGATCAATAAAGTTAACTTGCTTAAAATCTTTTGGAGGATGTATGTTGAAAAGAACACCCTTTAGAGCCAATGGATACATTCAAATTATATCAAGGATTCCTCCATTTGGGTGATGCAAGCCCCCATAGACACTAGTTGGATCATTAAAGCATTTTTGAATTGCCGAGAAGAAGCAAAGAACTTATACAACACAACATTGGTAATGGATCCAATACTATCTTCTAGATTGATAATTGGCATATGGAGGGCCCCTTCTTGGAGCATTAGAGCAATACCTTCCCAACCCCGCCTTTTCTTGCAAAGGTTAGTGAACTTTTCACCAATGGTAGATGGAATTGGCCAATTCACCTCTCTCACATTGAGATCCAAACTTTGTACCTAATGAAAACACTTTGGATAAGATTGTTTGAAATCTCTCCCCTAATGAGGATTTCACCTTTAAGCACACTTGGGAACACATTAGAAGAAAGGGAAACAACTTTGATGGTTACAACATTATTTGGCACAAGAGTCATAACCCAAGGCATAGCTTCATCGTTTGGCTTGTATATCTTGATCATCTAAACACAGAATTCAGAATCTTACATTAGGGGTTTAACATCTATCGTACTTGCATCTTTTGCTTTATGGGTTGTGAAACAAGAGATCACCTCTTCTTTGAATGTTCCTTTACTAGGAGGATTTAGAGAAAAGGTCTTCACCTTTCTTTAGCCCTGGAGAATCTGATTGTTAGACAGATATCATTGAATACATCACCTCTTTTGCACTTGAAAAGCACTTGAAGGGCACCATTATCCAGCATCTTTTTGGAGCTACTATTTATCATATTTGGAATGAAAGAAATCGGCGTATCTTTCGTAATGAAGCAAAAACTGAGGAGTTCATTTTCAATGTTATTTTCAATGATGTTAGAGTTAAACTCTCTTGTTGTAGAAAATTTACTTCCTCTCCCTCGAACAAATTGCTATGTAAATCATGGAGGCTAGATGATATCATTGTATAGGGCTATCCACTACACTTCTCACTCTCTTTGTACATGTACTTGTACGTATTTTTAACACGTGAAATACAATCACTATCTTGCCTCGCAAAAAAAAAAAAAAAAACATGTAATTTATAAGGGATAGAAGAAATACTTGTATAGGATCAGGCCCCATCTTTTGTACATCTTTTGATTTGTTCATTTTTTTTATCAATACATAGCAACTCATTTTCCTCGCGAAAAAAAAAGTCTCCTCCAACAATGTCCCAAGTAGACATACAGAACTTTGATGTATACTCATTCGGTCCCAAGCTTTTGTTGGGATTAAGAGAGAAAAGAGTGTTCTTGATTTCCTCATTTGTGAATGGTGCCATAATATCTCCCACTGTATCATCCTTAATGCTTTTCTCAACAATACCTTTAACCAAGCTCACACTAGCATTTGAGGTAGTTTGTGTGCCAAGGAGCTTTCCGAAATAATGAATGAACTGATTTTTAACCTCCTTCTCCTTGGTCACGGGAAGTCCATCATTGTTAATAATTGCACAAACAGTATTCGTGATCTTTCTCTCCTTGATGACATTGTGGAAGAATTTTGTGTCGCATTCCCCTTCTTTAAGCCAAAGTAGTCTTGAATAGCCATACCTCTTCACGTAAGAGTGTTAGAATCAAGGCCATCAATGCAAAGCTTAAGGAATCTTACGAAGAAATATCACATAATGCCGCTGATTTTGACGGGAAATTTTCTGGAAAAGATGATAATTTTGCTAAAAATTTGTGGGTTCACCTTTCTTGTTTGAGCATTCATCTTCACCTCTCTTGGAGGAAGATGAATATTCAACCAACTCAAGTTTTGAGTTTAAGCTCGCTAATGGCTCGATTTGCAATATGGGCTTACAAACTTCCTCGCCTTCTTCCTGGGTTCTTGAAGATTTTTCAACAGCTCCTAATGGATGGTGGACAAGAAGATAGAGGAGACTGAGCTTGAGCTTACAAATTCTTCTTCTCAGATTGGCCTTGGTAATTACTTAGAAGAGAGATATAATATCTCTAAGATAGAGTTAGCTAAGAGCCTTAGTCGTCGAGCAAAGTGCAATATGCATGGTAAGGCCGGGAGTTCTTCATTTCCTGATTCTCTTGAGCTCAACGAGAGTACATCCATGTCTGCTGAGAATGCAATGACTCGCTCCTACTTCTAATCCTAAAGAAAATGTTGTGTCTTTCCTGCCTTCTCCCAAACAAAATGGATCTTAATCTACTCACCTTCACTTGGAGAATATCTCTTCGTCATCAAATCAGGTTTTGCTGCTTGATTTGGATGGAAAATTAAGCAATGATGGTGCTCAAAGTGCAAGATATACTTCTACCGAGGAAGGAAGAGAAGATGACAATGCCAAGGCATTATCCACTGGTTCTCATGTGATGTCTTCGGGTCCATCATCTCCAACTGCCAAGAGTAGTCCCCTAATTGGTCAATACCCTTACGCGGCTAGACAAAAGGCCTCTGGGCCGACAACACATCAAGCCAATGACATAGCACTAGCCTCTTTTGCTTGTAATATGACAACTCATCAATGCACAATCGACAATAGCTATTTCCCTAAGGCTCTCAATTCTCCATGGCCGGTCAATCCTCAAACTTATACACGTGACATGGCTGCCAAAGGGGACGTCTTTCATACCCCATATACCACAAAGGATCACTCCTTTAATCCTAATCTTCTCCCTCGGCTAGAAATTATATTGGCCACCAGAATGCTTCTTCTATTCGGCCCTCTTCGAGTCACTACTTGGAAATTTCTCAAAGTAACTCTCCAGCCACGTTTAATCTTGCCAATGCTAAGGTGTTTCCCTTCCCCACCAAAGCATACTATGGACCTAAATATGCTTCTCAAAACTTGCATGGGCAACTCTAAATTTTGATGAAGGAAGGAAGCTTTGAGCATAACTCCCATAAGCTCCAAGGTCACTTTCCAGGTTCTTCCTCTTCCCAGCCCTCGAATCCTTTCTAAATTCCTTCTCAAGAAAATATGCCTTTGAATGCTAGGAATAAAAGTTTGGATTGGCAAAGTAAATACATGGGTAGCCTTGAGAATTCTATAAAACTTGAATTCATTAGTCCTTTCATTGAAAATGCATTTGTGGGTGCCATTCCTCTGGAAGACGTCTTTCAAAAAGGTGATAAACATTAGAATCATCGCTTAATTGGTCAATTTGTTAGGTCTCCTCCTCCCTTCTTCCTCATCTGTAGAATGTAGATGTTCATTGGAAATGATTTGGTCAAGTGGATATCAAGTCTATCGAGAATGGGCTTTATGTTTTTAAATTTGAAAACGATGATTTTTGCAATAGGGTCTTGGATCAACTATGGCATGTTAATCATAGACCCCTACTACTTAGACAATGGGATCCAAATGCTCAATTTCACAATTTTTCTTGGAATAAAGTTCCACTATGGGTCAAACTCCACAATGTTCCATACTCATTAATAACTCGGAGAGGTTTAAGCTATATTGGTAGTACTCTTGGAGTTCCATTGCAAATGGATAAGGTCACAGAATCAAGTACCTTTGTGGGTTTTGCTAGAATTTGTGTTGAGATGGATCTTTCTAAAGAGTTTCTTGAAGTCACTCATTTCAGACTTCAAAATGGAGAATGGGCATGGTTTGATGTTGAGTATGCTGGGAAGCCCCCGGTTTGTCATTTTGTAAAGTGGCTGGTCACTCACTCTCCTCTTGTCCAAATGTATCTATGAATGCCCCTAAGCTTTCTCCTAGAGCGGTCAACAAAGAGGATGGATGGAAAAGTGCAAACATAAAGAAAGTTTGGAGGAAAACAAATATGAATCCTACACCATTTGCAAATGTGGTCCTTGAATAAAAAACATGTCAAGCACCTAATAGTGACAACGCCAACTTGACCTTTACTCTAAAGACCCCTTTTGAATGCAAATCGGTTTGCAATCCTTAAAGATGTTGAAGGTAAGACAAATGAAGATTACCAAAGCAAGGTGAACTTGATGTTGTTAGAGATGATGCGGAGCCCATGGTTTATATGGAAGAGCTTGAGAGGTTATTAGTTGATGACCCACCCTCCTTGGCTGGTCATTTGGACACTTAGCTTGCTTTTCCCTTTTTTCCTTCATTTTGACATTTCTTGTTGCATTGTTTTCCTTTCCATTTTTTTGATTCACCCCCTAAATCTTGGTTTTGTTTAGGCTTGTTGTATTTTTTGATTTGAGGGGTATTGTGATGTACTTGTACAAATTTGTGTTGAAATAAACTTTTCTTACCCCCCAAAAAAGGAAAAAGCACATACATTGGAGTGCCAAAAACTCTTGTATTCCAATGTTTTTCAACAAGAGACAAGAAATCATGGTGAGTTGTCCAAATGTTATAGAATTTAAAAGGCTTTGGAGAAGGATACCAAACTTTACTTGTGTGCAAAATGAGTGGGCAATGATTGGAGATACTGGGTTTTTCCACCAAAAGGAATGATTCATGGAAAGTTTGCATGCAAATGGTGTTCCTAAAAACTCTATCCAATTTACTTGCCACAAAATTACAAGAGGAGCTATGGTTGGACCAAGTAAAGTGATTCCTAAAAGATTTGAGCTCATAAAGTTTAGAGTTATCAGCGCAATCTTTGAAGTCCCTTGCATTCCTTGGGATTGATTGAGCATTTGATCTATCACCTTCAAAAAGAATTTCATTAAAATCACCCACAACACAAAGGCATCCCTCTTTACACCAATTACTCCAAAGTTTAAGTTTATTCCAAAGGTTTGTTCTCCCTTTTGCATCATTTTTCCCATAAACAAAAGCCACAAGGAAGGATTGAAAAGGATTCTCAAAAAGACAAAGTAAACCTTGGTCAAAAGAATCAATCACCTTGGTCTTAATCCATATTTCCAAAAAAGCCAAAGTCTTCCACAAATGGCTTTATCCATATAATTATCTAAACCCTCTCTCCAAAAAGAAGAATTAATAGTATCAATACTATTTTTGTTAATCACCTTGGTTTCTAAAATGCATAAAACATCCAAGTGGTCTTTACTCAAAAGTTTCAAAACTTCTTTATGGTTGTCAAGGGAATTGAAGCCCCCTAATATTCCATGCTTCAAAGATCATTGATTTCAAGCCAAGATCTTCATGAGGTTTATGTTGCTGACGGGTTTGGAGCTTTCTTGGATTTTGATATTCAAGCTACAAGTAAAGAAGATGTAGGGGTTCAAAATTTGGTTGATACTTCTTCTCCAACTCTTTCTTTGGAAGAGAAAATTGAGCTAGCCAAGAAGGAATGCACAAATTCAGTTTATTTGGGCAAGCTCCTAGAGGAAAAGTACAAAGTTACAAAAGATCAATTTGTTAAATACCTTTCTAGCAAAAACAAGAACAAAGATGTTATGGCTACCGAAGCTTTTAAGGTCCAACGTACTCCTCTTTTAAATATGCAAAATGGGTCTATTTCTTCTTCTCTTGAAGGGGAAATCACCAATCTTGAGGCAAATCCCCTAATACTTTCAAGAAATTCCAGAGATTTTAGATCAAAAATGGCTTCAGGTAGCGAACTTGAAAGAGCCGGTGAAGAAGATGCTAATACTCGGTCAAAGCTTTTGCCCGATGAGACTTTGCTTGCGGATGCAAACCAATCTGAAGTTGTTAGACAACATGTCGGCTAAGATCACTCAGCAAAGTGCAACTCTCCTTCTCTTTCACGTGGGAAAGAGACAACACATCTTTATCCGTTGGATAGTTGCGAAGGACCAGCTAGCTCATATTCATCTCTTATGGACCTCGGGTCAAAACTTACAAAAGATGGAGCATGGCCGTTGCTAGTTAATGATTTGTCTCCCCCACCATGTCCAACAAGTTCTCTAAATAATGAGTTTCCAGCTCTTTCAAGGACAAACTTTAAGAAGTCAAAAGTGGTTTCATTTGCTGAAGTGGAAAATAATCCACATGCCAAATCTGGTCACGTGCTCTCCAACCATGTCGAGAACAATTGTGCTATGTGCACCTGTCAATCTCCAGCAGCCATGCACTTCATCCACACAACCCCAACAACACAACGCTTGGAATTGTAGCAAAGACAAGCATGACAAATTCATCAGTAAGCTTACACATACTCGCAAACTTGATTTTCATACTCTTTTCGT
This sequence comes from Cordia subcordata, assembly GCA_028554755.1. NCBI lineage: Eukaryota > Viridiplantae > Streptophyta > Magnoliopsida > Boraginales > Cordiaceae > Cordia > Cordia subcordata. Next base: position 15,915,694 of record JAPTOF010000008.1, read on the forward strand.
TGAAATGGATTTATAAGAGCTATACCACCAGAAGACGTATTTGTTGAAGAGGATGGCCATTGGAATAATTGTCTAATTGGACAATTTCTTGATACGCCCCCTCCTTTTTTTTCTCCTTAGAAGAATGGCAGATTATCATTGGAAGCAATATAGGCATGTAGAAATTAGATCATCCAAAAATGGCCTCTTTGTCTTCAAATTTGAAAATGAGGATTCATGTGATCAAGTGATTGAGCAATTGTGGCATGTGAATAATCGTTCTCTTTTACTTAGGACATGGGATCCCAATGCACAACTAATAAACTTTAGTTGCGATCATGTTCCATTGTGGGTTGAATTTCGGAATGTACGATGTTCTCTCATTACTAGAAGGGGTTTGAGCTACATTGCAAGCATTATTGACATTCTATTGCAAATGGATAAGCTTACGGAATCCCGCACTTTTGTGGGCTTTGCTGGAGTTTGTGCTATTATGGATCTCTCCAAGGACTTGCTGGATTTCACACACGTGAAACTAAGAAACGGGGAATGGGCTAGGGTTGATATTGAATATGCTTCGAAGCCACTCGTTTGTTCCCATTGCAAGATTGTTAGTCACACTACAAACTCTTGCCCCATTGTGTCTCAAAACAATATCCCTAGAAGAGCCCCTCGTAATGAGTTGAAAAATGACAAAATTAAGGATGATTGGAAGAAAGTTCGCACCAAGAAAGTTTGGAAACCAACCACAAACTCAATGCCATTTGAAGATACCTTGGTTCCAAATTCAAATGTCACTCAATTCCTTAGCAAGGATAATGCTAGTGTGCCTCAAGTTACCAACCGATTTGATGCTCTGATGGTAAGAATGGTCAAAACACAATAGGAGAAATGGAGAATGGAAATGAAATTGATGGGAAAACCCAAGTTATTGAAGATGCCACAACACAAATTGAATGTATGGCTGAGCATTCCTTAGCTATGGCCCAAAATGAAAAAGATTTGCATCATGTAAAAGATCAAGGATCAAATCTTGAGAATGTTGATGATGGTGCTGTCACTCATGAAGCTCAAGAGGAAATGGAAAAGAAGGAGATGTGGAGCTTGTGATAGAGCCGAGGGTTGGCCCACCCCCGGGCGATACTATATCCCTTTTCTTTCCCCCTACATGATTGTCTCTTTAAATTTTTCTTGCTTTGTTTCCTAGTTGTACCCTTTTTGGTTTGAAACCTTATTTTGTTAATTAACTTTTCCTCTCAAACCGATTTCTTGGTTTATCTTGTTGTATCTAAGTTTGGGGGGATTTTTTTTGCGAGGTAAGTGAGTTGTTTTGTATTCATGAAAAATGATGTACAAAATCAAAGCATATACAAAAAAGGGCTGTCCTAATTAAGAATTTCTTCTATCCCCCACAATTTACAAATTTTCCTATTAACACAAGAGGAAGTAGAGTGTTTTCCAATAATACACTTAAGTCGGACATGATTATAAATAAATAAGAATAATTGATCTTCTGTCTTGATGCCCTTTTGGAATTCACGACAATTCCTTTCATTCCAAACAAAGAAGACTGTGGCCTCCAGGAGATGCTTCAAAATGGTAGCTTTGAGGTTTCTTTCATGTGCTTGAGGAGTAATGAAAGCAAGGATCTCGTCCCATTCAATTAGTGAGTCTTGAATCATGGTGAGATGAAGTCCTTTGCGCCAAATTCTTCTAATGAAGTAGCAATTAAAGAAAAGGTGATCTCGCATTTCGTACCCAAAATTGCTAAACAAGAGGGGTTTATCTCTTTTCCCCAATATAAAAATCTGAACTTTGTGTTAAGTCGATCTTGGATAGCAAGCCAAGTTAAAAAAGCGTGTTGAGGGGTATGTTCTTTGAACCACACAATGTGATGCCAATCAACTTTATTCTTCCTCATTCTAATATTCTCCCAACTATGCTGAAAAGTGAAATCAACATTGGAGAAAGATCCCAAGTGAAAGAGTCTAGGCTTTCTTCCAAAAGTTGATTAATAGGAGTGTTGATATGCAAGAGGTGAATAGGCCAAGACCATGAGCCTTGTAGGTAAATATCACTAACCTTTGCATGGTATGAAGGATTGTTGAAAGTGTTACTCCAATGGTTGCAAAGAATTCTGATACCGCCATTTGAGCACAAGCCTAAATAGCCCGCAAGTGCACGGGACGCGTGTAGTACAATGTGTGCAAGTGCGGGGTCGAATCCACAGGAAGGCTACCTTAGTTTAGTCTCTATGTGCTCGGGTGCCTTAAACTAGCTACGTGAGTATGTGTGTGCTTACTTTAGGATGGATGGGAGCTTAGAAAAAGGAAAATAAAAACTAATCTATGGAGGAACTTAAAGGAGCCAAACTAAGGAAGGAAACACTAATAAAGAAGAAGGGTACCTAGGGCGATTGCATTGCAACAAGACTTGGGCTATGATAACAGATGAGGTCTATCTAAGGCTCGGAACTTCTATTGCCGTTGTGTTGATCGGGGGCTCTCTTAACCAATACTAGTGGTTCAACCCGTTAGCTGGATTTAAAGCTAAGGGCCAATCCCTCCTAGCCTACGCAATCCGTGCTTAGAACTTATCCTCTTGGCTGGATTTAAAGCCAAGGACTAGCACCTAAACACTACGTGACATTAAGGCTTGATTAACCAACACTAACGCGGGTGAGGGATACTCTAGTCTAGGTTAACTTATCCGCTTGGCTGGATTTAAAGCCAAGGACTAGTACCTAAACTCAACTAAGCATAACATGTAACCTATTAGCTGGATTTAAAGCTAAAGCCTACTCTACTAAGCAAAGCCATGAGATTAAGCACAATCACATCACCCATATAAGTAGATAAGAGCATTTGAAGCACAAATAACACATGCATATTCACTTAGGCATTTTAACAAACACATAGACATGTTTGATTTCCAATACATAGACATATTGAATCATGCCATTTATTTATGTAAACAAACATGTATTAAGAGCCAAAGATCTATACAAATCCATTATTCAAAGCGCTAATCTAATATTCAACAATAATCAACCCAAAATCTAGCCTAATCTAGCAACATATTTACAAGAAATAGAGAAAGAACAAGAAGAACTTCCCTAAATTTTTGCTTCCAAATCCATACAAATCCTTCAAATCTTTATTTAATGCTTCAATCCTAGCTTGGTGTGGGGTTTAGATGGTGGTTTAGGGTGTTTTGTGAAGTGGGTAAAGGGTTAGGGTTTATTAGGATTTAAGAAATAAAAGTTCCTCTCCTGGAAAATGAGCTAAAACGAGCAATTTATTAACAGTTTCAGCGCACAGCCGGTCGACCGGCTCCTCTTTCTTACTCGACTGGCTTAAATCATGATGCTCTCTGGAATGGCCGGTCGACCAACTCCTTGAGGAACTCGACCGGCTTAAATTCTTTATTTTCTGGAGCGGCCGGTTGACCTACACGGTCGACCGGCTCTTCTTCTAAGTTGACCGGTTAGATTAGAATGATCTCTTCTTTATTCCTTTTCTTCCGGTCTTCATTCGTTAGCTCATTTCTTCCCGCATAAGCTTGAACCCTTCCAAACCACTCCTAAAACATGGAATATAACACTTAGTATAGTATTTATGCACCTAAATACATTATGTACAAATATTAACAAATATGCATAAACTTTATACTAAGTGCACTCAATTATACTCTAAACACCCTTAAATGTGCATGCAAAAACTAGATGCAAACACGCACAAATGACACACATCAACACCCCCAAACCTACCCTTTGCTTGTCCTCAAGCAAGCCTAAATGAAGTCTATCCTCATTCTTTTCAAAGAGTTGCCAATTGCATTGACTTGCTATCTTTTCGCATCCAAGGGGTACAAGGGGTCATTCCTTTCATGTAAGGGCTTCCCTAGTCTTTTTCGGATCCTCCCTTCAATCACACGGGGTCTCACACCTCTTGGGAATGTCACCAAGTAGCTAGAACCACCACAAACTTAGGATTCCAACTCACGCACTCGAGATGTTGATACTTCGTGCTCTATCAACTAACATGGCCTCCCAATATGCACTTAGCCCCAAAGATACAAGGAAGAGAAGATACATCACAATGGCTCACATTGACGTAAGAGCCTTATCTACAATACATAAAAATAAACAAAAGAGATACTTGTGTCAAATTGACATTATGTCACTTGACACTTATTCAACATACTTCACTTTTCAATCTTTTTGTTGCCTTTTGGGTTTGTTTTTCTTTTTTTTATTATTATTTTTATTTTTGCATTTTTTTCTCTTTTTTTTTTCAATACATAAATAGAAAAAAAAGAAAGGAAAAAGAAGAGGCTAAGGCAAACTAAAAGAACCAATCAAGGAATGGGCACTCATATCAACAAACATTTTTTCCAACCAAGTTGTGGGGAAACTACAAGGTGTATTCTTAGAAATGCTCACTCCCCACAGTTTTCAAAAGGATTCTCTTCAAAGTCTATGTTATACCCTACACTCCATTTACTGCCCACAATACACCTTCATCTTTTCCAATCAATTAAGTCAATAGCAAAAGCCAACTCTCCAACCAACGTGGAGATAAACCAACTCAAAATATGCAAAAAAAATGAAAAATTTGAACACATTTTAAGAAAAAATAAGATATGGCAAGCAAATCCATCCCAAATATGATATAAACAATAAATGAACAACCACACCCCCACCTAAACTTTGCTTGTCCTCAAGCAAAAATCACAAAGCCACACGACAAACAGTCAACATGAAACACATATGGGGAATGCGGAGAGGGATAGATAAGGACAAGTAAAAGATGGATAGATACAACCTTGTTTCCATGTAGTTCGCAAATGCCAAAGACAATCCAATGATCTACTAGCCTCTATCTTTTGTGGAAAGCACTAATGCTCAAAAAACAAAAAAGAGATTAGAAGATATGCTATGCAAGTTCACATTGACATTTGAAATGATAAACAAGGATGTAAACACGGGGTAAGGGATTGATGCACAAATGAAGGAAAGGAGCAAGAACAAGTGAGGGAGTAAAAATTTAACCTACTAAGAATGAAAATAAACAAAAGAAATCCTAAAATATAAAAAGGTAAGATAAACAAAAGCAATCTAATCTATTAGGTACAAAGCAAGAATCAGTACAAGAAAACTAATCTACTATATGCAAAGGCAAAGGCAAAAAAAATACAAGAAAAACAAGAAAAATATAAACAAGCCTAGGGTGCCTCCTAGTAGCGCTGGATTTAACGCTTCCAGCCAGGCGCCAATGTTAGAGTAAAACATGTTTAAAGTTGCGTGGCACAAATTGCTGGATAATCATCAAAGCACATAATAGAGAATGAAAAGGGTCATGCACTAAAGGTTGGGGCAATGAATGCAAGGTGCACCCCTTTTCAAGATCCCACCCTAAAATATCAAATGAATGCGCAAGTGTGGAATGAAGCATGCTCAAACGTGAAGAATCATGTCCCGCTTACTCTTTAATTAGTCACCCCAATGCCTTCTTCTCATAATCAAGGGCTAGGAACACACTTTCCCCATAGGTCAAAGATAGGTCTAATGCATGCAACATGGGAAATGTGCTTTCTAACCCTAGATGAAAATGTTCTATGCATGAAGGCACAAACGTGAGCTCCAAAAAGGGAGACTCAATGGAATGGGAAAAGGGGGTTGGAATGACATTTGGAGAAGAAGGAGCAACGATATAGGAAGTGGATGTACTACACTCTTCTTCTCCACAAGATATAACATGATCAAGCCTAGGTCATTCTAACTCCTCATGAAAGGTGGATTCGATCTTAATGGGCTCTATTTCTATCAATTAATCATCAAACATCTAAAGAGACCCATAGATCATTCTTCCAAGCACATCAATTGTGTCTTCTTAGAGTTGCTATTCTCTTCAACATCATGATTCTTAACTCCAAGAAACTTATCATCTAAAATCTCCAAAATTGATGTCTTGTTTTTCCCAGTGGATGACTTTAAACCTTCACTAGCTACAGTCTCTTTAAATTCATCAATATATTTATTACTAGTGGGTGTCATCTCGCCATCATGCTTTTCATACGGGGTAGACACTAATGGAGGGGGCAATGGGGACTCAACGGATGCCTCATCATGTATGCATCAATGGTCAAGGGGAGAATGCGCGCTAAACTCCCTAAATGCCAACTTGGAATGCAATTGAGTATTATCGACACAAGACTCAACCTCTATGTGTATGGAATGTGTGGGATGAGGAGAAAGAAAAAGCTCATGTGACTCAATGGGAGACGTTGAAAGCTTAAGAGGATAGGGTACTACTTCCTCTAAATCATAATCACAAGAGTCATCAAGAACCAAGTTGTCATTAAGCTCATCTTCATCCTCACTACAAGATGTTATCTCTCTATCAACCTCTCTTTCTAGTTGTCTCTCCCATACATCATCATTTCCACCCCTAGTCACCTCATCGTTAGGTCTCATCTCTATCTCTATCTCTTCAACTCGTTCTAAAGGTATCTTAACATTCTCGCTCATGAGTTTCACACTCTCAACCACTCTCTCCAAGGACACACCAAAAGATTTGATGTCTCGCTTCAAACTCTCAAGTTGTTCTTGGTTAGATTGGATGAGGGATAAGAGATAGTCAAGTGTTTCCTCTTGAGAAGAAAACCTAAAAGAAGAGGGCTCAACCAAGTGAAAAGGGTAGTCATGTTGAAAATCATTTTGCACATAACCATAAAAAACCTTGGGAGAGAAATGGTTGGAAAAAGAAGGTGTTGAGGTGGACAATCAAAACTAGAAGGTGAATGGAATAAAGAGTCATCTTGACCCCATTGTGAAAATGCATGATGATGCTCCCCAGAATCATATAACTAGATGTAGATGCATGCATGGGCGTATGATTGCTAGGGGTATAGGGCATTGCATGCAATCGGGAATGAGGGTGGAAGGTAGGACAAGCACTAGGAAAATAAGCACGGCTTCCACAATGATTGCAATAACAAGAATATGCATCCCTATAGTCATGATTACTAAATGAAGATGCATGAGATGTTGCATGACTATAGGGATGCATATTCCCTTCATGTGCCATTTCTCATGCCAAAAGAGTGTTTGCTTTCCATTGCCGAGGATATGAGTAATATCGGGTCTTGCAATATCACGACATTTGAGAAGACTTTTAAGAATCCGACCAGAATCTTGTGATAGATATAAAGTCCAAATGGATTTACCCTTGATGTAATTCTCATGCATCCAATTGCTCCAAAAAGAATCTCGAAAAGCATACATTCTCCAAAAGGATTTGATGACGAATGTGTTGTTTATATCTTCAATTTTCTTGACGCCAAGGCCACCTTCATCAAGTGGCTCACAAATGTCTTTCCAAGCAATTTCAGCCCCCGTATTCCTCAAAAGAAAGGCACGGAATTTGGATTCAATTGCTTTAGTGATACCTTTAGGAATAAGTAAAGCACCAGCCCAATAAGAATAAATTTGCAACAGAGTAGATTTAAGAAGAATTAATCTACCTGCATATGAAAGCCATTTGAGTGGTCCAATTTTCAAGTCTTCTAGTGATTTTCTCCAAAAGTGGACGACAATCAATCTTTCTAAGCTTCCTAGATACAAGCGGAACACCCAAGTATCTAATAGGAAGATTTCCTTCCTTGAAATCCACAATGTTAAGAATAGCAAGCTTTTCCTCATAAGATACACCCTGAAATTCAAGCACCAAGGCAAATGGGAATGTTATACCCTCTTAGCCACCCTCACCAAAGAAAATCATTCCCCTCCCCAATGCATCAAGTCCTAAAATCCAACAAAGAAATTCCTACATGGCACTTGATAGCTTTGAGAGCAAAGAAGAGGGCGAAATTCTCAACAAAGAGCATGATTTGGAATAGGTGATCTTAGATGGAGAAGAAAACACTTTTTGTAAGGAAACATTGGGGTGGCTAGATCTCCCCTCACCATCTAAATGATTTTTTATGCATGGAACATTAAGGGTTTCAATTCCCCTAACAAACAAAAGGAAGTGAAGCACTTGATCAATAAACATAAGTTGGATTGTTTTTGTCTTTTGGAGACCAAAGTCGCAAATGTTTCTCTCATTGACTCTTACTTCAACACTTTAGGTTTTGCAAACTACATGGATGAGAATATGGCTGGAAGAATTTGGCTATTTTGGAAGCACCATATAAAAACCACCATCAATGATACTATGGAGCAAGGCATTCTTTGCCACTTGAATTTTCCATCACAACAATCTCTCTTTGTTGCTTTTGTCTATGGTAGGAATGAACCCTTAAGAAGGAAGCAACTTTGGGCAAGGATGAGGAGTTAGAGTCTTTGGTGTGAAGAGAGACCCCTTTGCATTCTTAGTGATTTCAATGAAATCTTAAATTGTGGAGATAGATCAAATTCTATGTCTACTCCTCCTAGTGCTTGGGATTTCAAAGATTGTATAAGTCATGCACACATTCATGAACTTAAAGCCATAGGCTCACATTTTACTTGGACTAACCGAAGCTCAAGTGGTAATCTTATTGCTAGCTTTCTCATAATTTGGGACATGTCTATTTTGTGAAGCTTTTCTTTTGCCAACAACTTTCCAAGTATCCATGGATTTAGGTTTTGAACCAATAGGGGTAGCCCTATTAGTGTAAGGTTGGGAAACATTTGCTTGCTGATTTTTGGGCTTTAAAGGGCAAAGGTCTTCAACATGGCCAACCATCTTCCAATAAGTACACTTGCTTGGTTTCCAAGCGTATTCCACTTCCACCCGGGTTCTAGATCCATCTCTAAGCTTGGGAAAAACTTCATCCAGAAGCTTATCTTTCAATTTAACTTCAATACAAACTCTTGCAAACTCTAGGCTTCTTATTGATTCGGTTATAGCATCAATTTGAAGTGGCCTTCCAATGAAAGATGTAATGTAGCTAAATCCCTTCTTTGACCAAAGACAAAGTGGAACATCTTTAAGCTTAACCCAAGTTGGGACTTTGTTGCACGTCATATTTACAAACTCAAGATCCGGTTGCCATTTTCTAAGGAGTAATGGCCTATGATTTACATGCCATAATTGTTGAAGCACTTTTGTTAATATTCTTCTTTTTCAAATTTGAACATAAAAAGTTCCTTTCCTTTTGGATAAATGTCAACCTTCCTAAACCTCCACCAAGAATTATAGACCATGTTTTTTATGAGGTCAAGTAGGGGAGGGGCACCAAGGAATTGGCCAATTAGGCAATGAGACCAAAAACTTTCACCCTCATCATACAAATCTTGTGTGGGGACTTCAACTTCCCTAACGCCTTCACAAGTTCTTACTTTTAATTCTTCTTCTAATTACAAGTTTGTGTCCATGTAGATTCCAAAATCATTTTCCTAATTAAGAGTAGGATCTTTGGAAGAGGGCTCATACCTTAAAAAAAAGAGGTTTCCTCCAAGCATTTTGTGGGCCATTTCTATTCCTTCCATTTGTTTGCTGTTTTCTCTCTAAAATCTCAATGGTACTTGGCTTGGATTGCTTGGTAGTTTCGTGAGCTTTGATAGTTTCCTTGTTATCTAGAGAGGGTCATGCTTCTTTCTCAATGCTTTTCTCTTTTAGTGACATGTCAAAGCTTTGTGATGTGGCTGCCAAGTTATTTGATGAGTGGGCTCCTTTTTGTTCAAGTTGACTAGTTGGACCTTCCTTCGCTAAGCTAGAAATAAGTGGAGGGAAGTCATTTTCAATTTCATTTGAAATGTGTGGTGTACAATCAGGTATTGGACTTTATGGATGATGTGTCGAATTATGGAAGTTTTGATCAGAAAAAGTACTTCCATTTGGTGGAAAGGAGCTTGTCATGTTAGCCTCAAAAGCATTACCTAGTTCTTGCTCCTTTTGCCAATCGAGTAATGACAAGCTATCTTCTTCTTTTTCATTTGAAATTGAGCTTCCATGAATGAGCTTATCAGCTTGCCCCTTCAATTTTCGTTGTGAAGTAGAGCCATTAAGACTAGAAGAAGATGGGATTTTTGTTGGGGAAACAAATAGCTTTTGGGCGAGATCCATTTTAACTTGCTTTTTAGGAGAGATTGGATCGACCCAAACTTTTATAGATGAGGAAGAAGATGCTTTTGAGCTTTGAATGAGGCTTTTAACAAGTCCAGCCTTTGCTAAGTTTTGCTTCTCTTCATATTGCTTGAAAGTTTTCCTGGAATCTTTGGCCTTAAAAACATCTTTGAGTTCTTTTGAAGTTGATGAAGCATCTTTACTATCAAGGGGTGAGAGTGGAGAAGGTGAATCAACCTCATTAATGGAGTTTAAAACATTGATTTCAGTTTTCTTTTTGGCGATAATTTTTGCACTAGACCGAGATGGAGAGCTAGCCACTTTTTTCTTTCTTGCCATGAGAATCAAAAGGCTGCAGTAATGGGACGGGTTTGATGAAAGTGTATGGGTTACTGTTTGGGGTTTTAATGGAAGAAGGTGATATGGTGGTGGCATATCGAGGAGATTGTTAGGATTAGTATGCCCTAAAGCTCACTTGTACATGAGATTTTGGATATGAAACAATGTATAATCATATTTTTGTTAAATGGCATTATGAGTTTCTTACATATAATCTCTGTTATGTTTTATCGATGCATGTATGAAGGTCCTTTGACTTGCACTAATGACTTTGGTGCGCAGTGAGGCTGGACGCACAGTAGGTTCAAGTCTAGATTTAGTCACGTCATAAATTGAATCCATAACCAAATAGTAGTGTTGGGCACTCTACTTTGATAAGGTTATATTGAGTAAGTCTCCTCTTTGAGGGTGATCTACCTAGGTCATTAGAGGACTTTCTGGATTTGTCTCAATAGTACGTGTGTCACGTATTGGATAGGACCATTGTGAGTATGTTTTCTAGCAACGTACTATCAAAGAAAGAAAACAAGACACTCACTGCTACTAAATGATCATTGCTCTTAATCTTGAGTATATGTGGATGAACTAATGAAGTTAGGGTTTAGTACTTTGATTCACTGTGGGTGAGATCTTATTTTATTAGGATCAACAGCCTTGTGCATTGAGTGCTAAGTTCTAATTAATTAGAACATGCATATGCAAAAATGGAATCTATGTGCCCCCTTTACGATTGTCCAAATTTATCATCCGAATCTAGATCTAGTGATACTACCTTTATAGGTGTGTCGGTCATATGGCTTGAGGGTCGCTCCCGAGATCAAGAGATTCCATGACCAAGGATGGTTGGCAATAGGACAAGAAACCCAACGGAAAAGATACAGCTAAGGAGGTGATAGTACACGGGCCAAAGGACCGATCTTAGTGTGGGTATACATGGAGGGCATTATGGTCAGTTATTTAGTAGGTCAAAGACAAAGTTCACATTCTTTTGTGATAAGCTTTTGGGTAATGACAATTATTCTTGGAGTGCAACTTTGATCTTATGGTGGAATAGATCGAAGTTAAAAATAATTATTATGTCGCCTAGATCGGGCAAGGATATTTTTAATTATTTTTGGAAGCCAATGATAATTGTGTCTTCTTGGTCCCTTCCTAGTTGAAATGACTTTGAGAGAGTAATCTTGAAAGAGCAAATTCCATATTGTGGTAGTAGCCTTATTGGGCCAAAGCTTGAAATTGGGTTTGGGCTTTCTTTAGAGTCCAAGATAACCTAATTGGGCTAGGATGGTTTCCTATTGGGCTTGGGCCTCCACATGGATTATGGACCATGTGTTGGACTTGGATAATGGGCTTAGCCTAAGTCTTCCAAGACAAGTGGACAACTTGCAAAATACTACAAAAACAAGTGGACAACTTGCACAAGTCTTCCAAGACAAGATTGACAAGTTTCAAAAAGGAAATACTACATGGAAATTTTCTCCCACATTGAAAGTTTAGCAACTTTAGATGCCAAGGTTCTCTCTATAAATAGACAAGACCCTACACCTTTTATGCATTCCACTTTGTAGTTGATTTCTTCCTTTTTGGCAAGAAAATACTACAACACATAATACACACTTATTGTGTGATTTTTGCTCTAGTTTTTCAAGAGCATATTACTTTGCTTCTTCCCACACAAGAGGCTATTCTCTCAAGATAAGTCTCTTTCATCATAGGAAAGAAGACTAGGGAGTTGCTTATTGTGACACTCTTATAGCAAATTTTGGTGGCCTTGTTCGTGAACGGGAACAAAGCTTGTAACCGGTTTTAGCTTCATCAAAGGCCCCACGCTTCAAGAGGTTAGCTTTATATATTTTTGCAAGCATTAGTTATATTCTATATGTTCTTGAGCATGTTCTTGTGTGTGTAATGTGGTTATTTTATTTTCCTAGCATGTTTTCTTAGTTATAATTTAGAAAATATGGACTAGGATACCCCACACTTAATAATATCGATCCTACAGAGATGTGGTTGCCAGTTGCAAAAAGCTTAGAGAGAAAGATGAGAGATTTCATGGTAGGGCCCTCTTAAGTTTGGGGGGATTTGTAATGCCTTTGTACTCATTTGCGATTAATAATCCACAAAAAAAATCCTTCCAAGCGATTTTTGCACCTGTATCCCTCCAAAGGAATGCCTTGAATTTTGATTCAATTGTAGAAATAATACCTCTAGGGAGTAAGAGAATTTGGCCCAAAACAAACAAATTTGGGTAAGTGTTGATTTGATAAGAAGCAACCTGCCCGCATAGGAGTGAAAGTTAATTTCCTGAGCGAGTTGAAGAGTTTTTGTCTCTAAACTTTAAATGCTGTCACCACTTTCTCCATTGACCACATTAACCGTTATCAAAGAGCACCTTTGACAACCATTGATCTTCCCTTTCACGATGCCTAAAAGGAAAAAACCAGCCTTATCTTCAAGGAAAATTTCAAGAATCAAAGTAATTAATGAAAAACTCAGAGAATCTTACGAGGAAATTTCGCAAAACAAGGCTGGAAACTCAAGCTTTCTTGCTTCATCTTCTCTCATGGTTAAGCATTCATCTTCTTCATTCTTGGAGGAGGATGATTTGTCAACAAACTCTTGTTTGGAACTCAAAAAGGCTTACAAATCAGTTTGTAACATGGAAGTAAATTCTTTCTCAACTTCTTCTCGTGCTCATGAAGACTTCTTCTCTTCTCCTTTTTGGATTGTTTATAAAATGATTGAAGAAGTTGAAAAAGAACTTTTCTCTTCAGCAACATCAGTGTGTTTGGGCAACATTCTTGAGGAAAAATACAATATCTCTAAGGCTCAACTTGTGCAATCTCTTCGGAGGAGTAAGACAAGTCAAGGTAAGATCTCAGGTTTCAAGGCTGCTGGCACTTCGAACTCCAATATGGCTTGGACTCTCTCCCACAAAGATCTTGGTCTTGGTGATTTTCATGTCTCTTCCACCCCCTCAAGTGCTCATGACCAGAAACTTGAAGATACATATTCAAAAACCATGGTTGCACCCACAGTCGAAGATAATGTAACTCATGTTAGATTGGAAACTCCTAAGCAAAGTAGAGCTCATTCTCTTCCTTCTTTCATGGAGAACACTTTGATTGCCTCCAATTTGGATGTCCAACATGCTACGGATACAAACTTGAGCAATATTGTGCTAAAAAAACCAAAGGTAACTCAGCCAAAGAAGATGAAGAAGTAGCTAAAGCTGAGTTATTACCCGGTAGACAAAAGGATGTGATTGATGGGTCCTTACTTCTTACTGATGGAGCTAGTATTTTTACTGGTCATTGCAATTTGAACTCGATAACTTAACCCCCTTTTTCAGCCTTGGTCAATAGCCAATACCAACAAAATACAAATTTCAACAAACAAGTTGCTGATTTCCCTTCAACATTTCGTGAAAATGCTGGTACACCACCTCACTTGGCCAACTCCATAAAACATGCTGATATGGCAGCCAAGTCACCAGCTTTGTGTCGCCCTTATGCCACTTCAAAAGCTCATTTTCTAGCCCCAAATTTATCCCAAAATTCATGGGCGGCCAGAAGCTTCCCTCTAAAAATTGCACACCCAAGCTCCCCCAACCATGAAGTTTTTGTTGCACCTAGCAAGGACACTATTGCATAAGCCTACAATGAAGAGTTTCCATCACTCTTACAAGCTAATTATGGAAAAAACATTTTTAGTCATCAAAACCAGCCTATTGCACACCACAGTCATGCTTCTTCAAATGCATGGAGAAACGACAAGGATGGGCAAGGTTCTCATGGTGAAAATGGAGATTCAACTCATGATCAGCCACAAATGAATTCAACATGGAATTTGGATGAGAATTGGAAGCAAAAATATTTAGGTAAACTCCAAAACTCCTGCAAGCTTGATTTTCATGATCTTATTGTTGAAAATGGTTTCAATGGTGCTTCTCTACCTAATGATGTCTTTGAAAAAGGAGATGATTATTGGAGGAATTGTTTGGTTGGTCAATTCATTGGGATTGGAAAATGTTTGGTAGAGTTGACATTAAAACCACAGAAAATGGGCTCCATGCTTTCAAATTCGAAAAGGATGACTTTTGTGACCTTGTTATGGAACAAATGTGGCATGTAAACCATCGCCCCCTCTTGCTAAGAAGATGGGATCCTAATGAACAATTGATAAATTTTGGTTAGGACAAAGTCCCTCTTTGGGTAAAGCTTAGAAATGTTCCATGCTCACTTATTACTAGAAGAGGATTGAGCTATACAGCTATCACTTTGGGCATGCCTCTACAAAAGGATAAACTCACAGAGTCAAGAACTTTTGTTAGGTTTGCAAGAGTTTGCATTGAAATGGACCTCTCTAAGGAGTTACCGAACCGTACTTTTGTGAGACTAAGGAATGGGGAATGGGCAAGAATTGAGGTGAAATATGCTTGGAAACTTCTTGTGTGCTCTTTTTGCAAAATTGTTGGCCATTCTCAATCTTCATGCCCAAGTGCATCTCACCAAAATGTCGCAAAACAATTACCTCAAGTTGATAAGAGGAAAGAAGAAGAATGGAAAAACTATAGGCCTAAAGGATTTGAAAGAAAGTCACAAATGCGAACCCTATGCCTTTTTCAAGTGTGGCCCTCCCTAGGGTCAATCTAGATTCAACTTTGGCAAATGCAACTTTGGAAGCATATCCAAGAAACACTTCAATGTCAAATCAGTTTGCATCACTTGAAGACACCTCAAATGAAGTTGAAAATGCTTCCTTGATTGAGAAAAATGAAAAACCAAATGTTTAAAGGGTGGGACATGATAAAGAGAACATGAGGAAGATGAATGGCATGGTCTCCTTGGCCAAAAATGAGAAAATTGAAGGCAACCAAATTCTTTAAGATGAAAATGTTGAGCTCATTGGCAAGGTTGATCTAATGGGAATGATGAGGTACTTGTGGGAAAGTCCCATTTTTGAGAACTTTCTCTCTCTAGAAATTATGCTCTCCCTTATCTCTAGAGTTACTACTCTCAACTACCAAGTTTTCTCTTCTTAATTTCAACTTTAATCATGACAAAGAAAAAGAATCACATATCTTCAAGAAAGTGTGCAAGGATTACAGCTATCAATGCTAAGCTCAAGGAATCCTATGAAGAACTCCCTCAACATGGTACTTAAAATGCATCAGAGGATTCATACATGGAGCTCAAAAAAGCTTGTGATTTCATCAATGATGCTATGTCTAGCTCGGCTAAATCTTCCCCCTCTATTTGCATGAAAAAACTTGAACACAATCTTGATGAGGCAAAAAGGCAACTCGTGCAAAGCTTGATATGGAGCTTCTTCTTCTAAGATGGTTGCTTGTGATTGTCCCTCGGGGTTCAAGCCAAATGCATGAAGACTTTATTGCTTCCGATCTTGAAGACTCTATCTCAAATTGAGTTAATGCACAAGCTACGCATGACATAGGTAATCTCCATTTCTCTCCATCTTTTTCGTGCTCAAATGGTCAAGAACATGAAGAAGCTTTCATGGCCGAAGTCACTCCAGCCTATATTGGTAATTTCGGAAAAAATAATTTGGCATGGGAAACAATAATTTGGCTTCAAATCAAATTCCTCCCATTGATTTCGATGGAAAAACCAGGAATTTTCATGCTCAAAATGCTTTTCCTCTCTCTGCCGTGGTTGTCGAAGAAAAGGTTCAAGAGGTACAAGACAATCTATTACCCGCTGGAAAAAAAAGGTTTGCACAATGGTTCCACATCTTATGCTAAAAATGCTGATTTATTGCTGGTCAAAGTAGCCTCTTTCTTGGACAAAAGCATCCCAGCTGTCCCTCTCCCTCACTTTGCCTTGTAAACTCGACAACACATCATAGTCCATCGGGTAATAGTTTTTTCCATGGGAATCTTCCTTCCCGGCAGAAAACACTAGTCCTTTTGCTCCAAGTTATTCAAATATTGTTCAAAATATTGCTGCCAACATGGATCATTCCCTTACCCCACTTGCCAACATGGACTCTTGTCCAACTCACTCTCCAAATCAGTAAGCCTTTTCCATCAATGCTAGAAATAACGTTAATTACTAGAAAATCTCCCCAAGCTCTTCTTGGCCAATTTCTAATATTGGCTTGGGATTTAACCATAGAAATGTTGAGGATTTTCCCAAGCTATCCCCAACTAATTATGGGCAAAAATTACCAACTCATTTTAAGCATGGATAGCAAATGAATTTGGAACAAGATGACTCTTCACAACATATAAGCCCCAACAATAACGCATCGGAAAAGAGCTTTGGCGATACAAATCAAAGGAAAGAGCAAGATAATCACCAAAATACTCCTTATCAAGATTGGAATGGCAACAAGAATTGGCAAAGCACCTATGTGGGAGACTCTTCGCATGGCAATGGAGCTAATTTGAATAATGGTAACCAAGTGCAACCAAATCAAAATGCTTCTCAACAGCAAGTTTGGAAATCAAATAAAGATTGGAAAGGCATTTTTGTTGGTAATCTTTCTCACTCTACTAAGCTCGATTTTGTTGAACCATTCATTGAGAATGATTTCATTAGGGTCATTCCAACTGAAGAGGTTTACCTTGAAGGGGAGGATTACTACAAACACTGCCTTATAGGCCAATTCCTCGAAAAAAACCTACCTTTCTTCCTTATTCGAAGAATGGTAGATGTCCGTTGAAGAATGTTTGGTAGAGTTGAAATTAAATTCACTAAAAATGGGCTCTTTGTGTTTAAATTTGAAAATGAAAACCCTTGTGAGCAAGTTCTTGAGCAAATGTGGCATATAGGTCATCGTCCCTTCTTGTTTAGACGATAGGATTCAAATACTTAACTTATGCACTTTAGTTGGGAAAAAGTTCCACTTTGGGTGAAGCTCCATAATGTTCCATGCTCCTTGATCACTAGAAGGAGGCTTTGTTATGTGGCTAGCATGGTTGGCAATCCTATTCAAATGGACTAATTAACGGAATCCTGAACCTTTGTGGGATTTGCTCGTGTTTGCATTGAGATGGAACTCTCCAAGAGTCTCCCAGATTTTACATTTGTGAAACTTAAGAATGGAGAATAGGCTAGGTTGAAGTGGAATATGCATAGAAGCCCGTGGTTTGTCCTTCGTGCAAGATTGTTGGTCATAGTCTTTCTTTATGTCCAAGTGCCACTCAAATTAATGTTTCCCAACAAAATTCTAGATTTGAAAAGAAAAAGGCTGAATGGAAGAATTTCAAGCCAAAGAAAATATGGAGGAAAGTCACAAATGTGAATCATACACCATTTGTTAGTGTTGTCCTCAAGCCTAAGGTTGTTAATGAAGCAAATAGGACAAATGCCCTTTCAAGCACCATAGACGAAAATAGTTTTGCTGCCCTTAATGCAAATGAAAATGGTAATGAAGATGCTCCACGTGAGGCTCAAGTTGATGAAGACAACTTGAACAAAAATGAGATTGAAAACAAAGTGACTAAAGGAGATGATGTTGATGTTGATGTTGCTGATTTGGATGTCCAAATACATGAGAATCTAAATGAAGCGCATTTGATTGAAGAACAATGGAGAGTTGAGCAAGACAATAGGGTTGGAACAAAGGGAACTCTTGATCCCCTTTCCAGCCATTTGTGATTGCACTTGGTTTGCTTTCTTTGTACTTTCTTTTTTGTGGTCTTGCTTGTTTGATTGATTTAGCTTTTGTGTGATTCAGGAGTTTCTCCCTTCTTTGTATTTTCTTGCCCCTCAAGCTTTGATTTGTTTTGAATTGTTGTATCCATGGCTTGAGGGGTTTGGATGGCTTGTTCCAATTTTGTCATTAATAAAAAACTTACTTAATCCCGAAAAAAATGATGAAGTACTTATGGTCGAAGCTAGTAAGGAAGAGCATGGAGGGAAGAAGCTTAATAATTCACACTTCTTGGTCGATCTGTGGACTTTTAGCTTGTTTTCAACTTTGTTTTATGACTTGTAAATTTTGAATTTTGGATTTCTCCAAGTATCATTTTTGAATTTTTTCCTCACTGTTATTTCTCACCCCTCAAATCTAGATTGGATTAGTATTGATGTATCTTAAGATTTGAGGGGTTTGGGATGTATCTTTACAAATTGCGACAATTCAAATCTTACTTATCTCGTCCAAAAAAAAAATCTGCCCGTATCGTTGAGCCATTTTGTGGTCCAATTATCAAGCTTGTTTGCAATTTTCTCCAAGAGAGGAGCACAATCAGCCTTTCTAAGCTTTCTTTTTTTTGCGGACCAAGTAAGTGTGGTATTTCATTGATATTGAACTTTACAAGATTTACAAAAATAAGCTCAAACAAAGATATTGTCGTCCACATATTTCCTATGTTAATATTTGCGCTATTTGAAGGAAATTTTTTACAAAAAGAGATTTTACATCGAACTTCATTGTAAATAGTTACAAAAATATTTTCTTCAGTTTGTGCTTCCTTGTTGAAACGTCTTTTATTTCTTTCCATCCAAAGGGGGTAAATTATTGCACCAAAAAGAAGCTTGAATATTGTAGCCTTCAAGTTGTTCTCAAGCGCATACGAAGTAAGGTAATCAAGAATGCTATCCCATTCAATAAGATGCAACGGGCTGTTGGTAAGCGTCAGTCCTTTTCTCCAAATTCTCCTTGTGAAGCAACATGAAAAGAAAAGATACTTTCTAGTTTCACAACCCAAGTGGCAAAATGTGCAAAGTGGGTTAACGTTGAAGCCCCAGTGAATATGTCTGTATTTAGTGTTAAGCTTTTCTTTAAAAGCCAACCAAGTGATGAAGCTATGTCGTGGATGTTAGCCCTTGAACCAAACCAAGTTGTGTCCCGTAAAAGGTTCACCTTTCTTCTTAATATGTTCCTATATGCTCTTGAAGGAGAAATTGCCATTGGATGAAAGTGACCAGCAATAGTTATCTTTGCAATCACTAATGAGATCAAATGTGGGTGAAGGAATATTGGGCAAACAAACTGGCTAATTCCAAGATCCATTGAGAAAAAGAGAGCTAACTTTTGCATTTTAGTGAGGAAAAGGAATTGCTTCACACCAATGTTCAAAAAGAATGCCTCTAGGATGCCACTTATCATGCCAAAAGAAGGTGGAGAAACCATTTCCCAAGGTATGTTTGATGTGTTTCCTTGCTTCCTCCTGAAAATTCAAAAGGTATTTAAAGACCCAATTGGCATTATGTGGGTACGGTATCATCTAGATGGAGTTATCTCTTATGCAGTTCTTATGAATCCATTAGCTCCAAAGAGTGTTTCTTGATGTGTACATTCTCCAAAAAGTTTTGAGGATAAAGGTTTTGTTGATCTCATCAAGCTTTCTAACACCCAATCCACCTTCTTTGTATGGTGAGCATATACCTTTCCAAGCAACTTTTGGCCCTGTGCCCCTCCAAAGAAAAGATTTGAATTTGGTTTCAATGCTCTTCACAATGTTCTTGGGGATAAGAATGGTACTTGCCCAATATGCACATATTTATGTAAGAGTAGACTTGATAAGAAGTTGTCTTCCTGAATATGAAAGCCAATGATTAGTCCAATGCTCAAATAACGGATTAGAAGAGAGCTTTCTTTGAATTCCATTTTGGCAAGAATGGCAAGTTTTTCATCATTTGAAACACCCCTAAAAAAGATATCACTCTTTGTGTTGTTGACTTTTAACCCCGAAAAGGATTGGAAAGTCCTTAGAACACCTATGATACAATCAATAGATTCTAAATTGCCTTTACAAAAGATGAAAAGATCATCGGCAAAACAAAGATGATTTAGCTTCAACTTGGCACACTTTGGGTGAAAAGTAAAACCATTTCCATTTTCCAAGTTATTGAGCATGCGTGTGAGTACTTCCATACACAAAACAAAGAGATATGGAGAGAGGGGATCTCCTTGTCTTATTCCATTTACACCCTTGAAAAAACCTTCAAGACTACCATTGATAGCAATAGAGAAACAAGGGGATGTAACACATAGCCGTAATCCAAGCAACAAG
Source organism: Cordia subcordata (assembly GCA_028554755.1). Classification (NCBI taxonomy): domain Eukaryota; kingdom Viridiplantae; phylum Streptophyta; class Magnoliopsida; order Boraginales; family Cordiaceae; genus Cordia; species Cordia subcordata. The sequence continues at coordinate 15,936,055 of JAPTOF010000008.1, forward strand.
TTTGCATGGTAATCCAAATGCAAGTAGAGTGTTCTTAATGAAGGCCCAATTTAAAGAGTCAAAAGCCTTCATAATGTCAACTTTAAGAGCATATCTAGGAGAGATATGACTTCTTGAATATCCTCTAAGGATTTCATGAGCAACAAGAATGTTTTCATTGATGAGTCTACCTTTGATGAAAGCAGATTGATTCCATGAGATAATCTTTAGAAGGCAAGCCTTGAGTCTATTTGCAAGCATTTTAGAGATGCATTTATAAATGATGTTGCAACAAGAGATGGGCCTAAAGTCTTTTACCATGGATGGGTTAGGGACTTTAGGCACTAATGCAATGTATGTAGCATTTACCTCTCTAAGGAGCATTGTAGAATCAAAGAAGGATCCAATGGCATTCAAAACATCATCACCAACGATGCTCCAAGCAGCCTTGTAAAAAAGAGATGTTTAACCATTTGGCCCTAGGCTTTTGTTTGGATTGAGAGAGAAAAGAGTGCATTTGATCTCTTCATCAGTAAATGGTGCAGCAAGCATATCCATGCATTCTTCAACAATTGATTTACCAATGGTAGCCATTATGATGTCCACATTTGCTCAAGTGAGAGTACAGGTACCAAGATAGCCTTTAAAAAATGAAATGAATTCAGCCTTCATGCCCTCATTTGATAAAATAAAAGTATTATTCTTGTCTTGGATAGCATTAATAGAATTTTTGCTTTTCCTTCCCCAAATAATGCTATGAAAGGATTTTGTGTTTGCATCACCATCTTTGATCCAATTGAGACTAGATATCTGGTGAAGCATATGATTGTATGTGGTTTCAAGAGTTTCAATCTCAATCAACATATCTTTTTCCATGTTGAGAATCTCATCATTTACGAGGCCATTCATCAAATCAGCTTGCACTCTATAAAGCATCTCCTTAAGTGCATGAATCTTTTAGGGAATGCATGAAAAATGCTCCTTGTCAAACTTCCTCAAGGCTTGCTTAAGGCGCTTTTGCTTTTGAAAAAAGATAAACATTCGAGTGCTAAAGACCCGTGCACTCCAATGTTCCTCCATAATTTGTAAGAAAAAATCATGTGTTGTCCAAGCATTATAGAATTTGAAATGTTTTGGAGAAGAGGTCTTGAGCTTACAGGTGTGAAGAATGAGGGGACAATGATCTGAAATTCCCGGACTATCCACCAAAAGAAAAGAATCCAACTCTTTTCGCAACTCTTACTCCTTGATCTCATGGCGAAGAAGAAGAGATCTTCCCCTCAAGATCGAGTGCCGTTTTAGTGCACAAAAAGCTAATGGAAAGGAGAGCTCTCCAAATGGTCTGAAAGCTCCTGTTCAAAAGCTCAATCACAAGAACAAAGTTTCAATCTTAGAGGAGGTTGAATTAGCTTCTACACTTTCCCCCCTTTGAGAGTGAAGATGCCTCTTCAACATGAAGAGAGCTCAAAAATGTGTTTCTTGCTATGGATTCGGGTAAGTCCTTTAAAGAATATGAAGATGAGCAAAATCCAATAAAAGCAAATCTTGTTAAAGGACTTCTTAAAAACTCAAGAGTTAGCTTTTCATCTTCATCAAAAAATTGGGATGATCTGCTCTCTGCTAAGGAAATTGAAGAAATGAATATTGCTTAAGCTTTTTTCACTTCTCTAACTCACAAATCTCCATCAATAGAAGCTCAAGATCCCTGGTTTGATAAAGAAAAGAAAAGAAATCTTTAAGTCCCTCGGCCAAAGCTAAGATGGAGGAAGAAGGAAGGTTATTAACCAATGGTCAATACTCTCAAAAAATGGATAATAACCTCATGAATAGTACTCCTTATGCTTTTGTTGAAAAGGAAAAGATTGGAAGTATCTCACGCAATCACAACTCAGCAACTTACTCCAAGGTTGGTGAAGAACTACTACACACACATTCTCCAACACAAGAAAAATTTGAAAGTGTTGTCTAATTCCCTTCTTTCAGTGAAGCTTTTCCTAAACCAAAATCAGATTTGCCACCTATCAACAAGGATGATGACTTGGCTGCCATGTCAAAAAATAAATCCACCTCACCTTTTGAAGGCCCTACTACACTTCCTACCACTCTTCCTTCTCAGCAAGCTTGCAAACAAAAGATGGAAACACAGGATTTCAAGCCCTCGACCAAAGGAAGACAAGGTCACCCTACACTTGAAGGTCATGAAAATGCATGGAAATGAAAGCCAAGATTAAGGTACATCCCAACCTCAAATGAACCTACATCTAATTGGGGGAATAAATTTGTCGAGTTCATAAGCACAAACTTGCACATTGAAAAAGAATTTGAACTTAAATTTGTTTATGGTAGTAGAGAAGTTGAAGACCCTCCAAGTGAAATCTATGATGAAGGTGAAAGTTTATGGACTCATTGCTTAGTGGGACAATTCATTGGAGCCCCCTCACCTTATTATTACATTAGAAATATGGTTGAATTGGCTTGGTGGAAATTTGGCAAAGTAGAGTTTATGAACAAGGGAAGAGGACTTTATATATTCAAATTTGAAAAAGAAGAGCATTGCCAAAGGATCCTCCAATAATTATGGCATGTAAACAATAGGCCATTGCTTCTAAGAAAGTGGAAGCTGAACCTTGAGTATATCAATTTGAGTTGCAAGAAAGTTCCTATATGGGTGAAGCTTAGAGATGTTCCTATGAGCCTTTGGTCCAAGAGAGGACCAGGATATGTTGCTTCTTTTATTGGATCACCAATCCAAATGGATGCATTAACTAAAACAAGAAGGAACTTGGAATTTGCTAGATTATGCATTGAAGTTGATCTTAATGAAAAACTCCCGAATGTCATCTTTCCAAAGTTCAGGGATGGTACTAGAGCAAGAGTTGAACTGGAATATGAATGGAAACCTTTAAAGTGCTCTCATTGCAAAATGGTTGGTCATCTTGAAGAAAATTGCCCCACAAAGCCCAAGTCTCTACCCCAAATTATTCCCCAAGAAAGGCAAGGAAAGCAAGCTAGGGTTCAACATACAAACTACCCTAAGGGCAACTATGAATGGAAGATAGTTGGGAGGAAAAATGATACTTGGAAGATGGAGATTACAGCTCATAAAGCTTGAACCTCAAAAGCTCCTATCTCTCGACCAAGCTCTCCAAGACAAGGTAATCCATCCCCCATGATGCACAAAAATCTCTTTGAAGTTCTTAATGGAAATATAGCCATGGAGGAAGGAGAATTGGTGGAAAATGATGAGAATGCAAACTCAAAACATGAATTTGATACTATGATTTTGGAGAAAGAAGCTCCAACCCTACTTTCCCTAAGTGATCTTTTACACATGGAATATTAGGGGTTTTAATTCCCCAAATAAACATAGAGAGGTGAAACTCTTGAGTAATAAACATCACCTTGACTTTTTGTGCATTTTGGAAACCAAGGTCACTAGCAATGATAACACTCAAGCTATTAGCTCCTTTTTTGGGAACGCGGGATTTGAGAACTATACGGATGATAAAAGAAGGAGACGACTTTGGCTGTTTTGGAAGCATAGGATCAAAGCTAAGGTGATTGATTCTTTTGAACACGGAATCCTTTGCTTCGTGGAGGATTCCATTCACTCCATTCTTCTTTTTTTTGTGGATTAAGTAAGTTTTATTAAAATGCAAAATAGGTACAAAACCATTTTAATCCTTCAAACCTGAGATACAACAATAAAGAACAAGCCAAGGTTTAAGGGATTACCAAAAAGATACAATGAGGAATCACTTAGCAAGAAATTCAACAAGAAAAGAAGGTAGGGCCTCTTAATACATCAAAATAAAAGAAAAAAACATGGGACAAAACAGAAATCAAGAAGGTGGAGAGGGAGGAGCAACAACACCATCCTCTTCTCTAGGGGCATTAACGCTCACATGATCTCCATTTTGCAAATTTGGTTGGCAAGATTCCATTGCATTATCATTCTTCTCTTCAAGAGAAATCTTTGCTTCAAAATTTGGTTCACCATCTTTTAAGCCAAGAGCTGCAAAGTGATTACTCTCCACAGGAATTTGAAAGGAAGGAGCTGAGGGCCTATTTGCTGAATTTGGAACATGATTGGTGCTAGGGTGGAGCACCACATTAGAGAAAGGCATTGGATTCACATTTTGTAATCGTTTCCATACTTTCTTTGTCTTGACATCTTTCCGATCCCCATCTTTCTTCCTCTCCCCATGAGGTATTCTTAAAGGATTTTGAATGGATGCATTTGGACATGAGGAGAGCGATTGACCCACAATTTTGCATTTGGAGCAAACAGGAGGCTTCCAAGCATATTCAACCTCAATTCTTGCACATTCACCATTTCTAAGCTTCACAAAAGTATGATCTGGCAATTCTTTAGATAGGTCCATTTCAATACATACTCTAGCAAAACCAATAAAAGTTCTGGATTCTGTGAGCTTGTCCATTTGCATGGGATAGCCCAAAGTGCTTGCTATATAGCTCAAACCTCTTCTAGTTATAAGAGAGCCTGGAACATTTCTTAGTTTCACCCAAAGAGGGACTTTATCCCAACTAAAATCAATCGCTTGCGCATTTGGATCCCATCTCCTAAGCAATAGAGGCCGATGATTAACATGCCAAATTTGCTCCATAACAAGATCACAAACTTCATCATTTTCAAATTTGAAAACAAAGAAACCATTTTCGGCAGATTTTATATCAACTTTACTAAAGATCTTGCAATGAATATCAACCATTTTACGTATGAGGAAAAAAAGAGGGGGGTTCCCAATAAATTGGCCAATCAAACAATTTTTCCAATGCTCATCTCCCTCCTCAAAGACCTCAATAGATGGTGCAGCACCAAAGTATCCATTTTCAATAGGATCATGGAAATCAAGTTTACGTGAGTTAGTAAGCTTACCAAGGCAAGTGTGTTTCCAATTCTTATCAATGTTCCAGGCTGATTGCTGTCCATACATTGGAGGAGAAGTGAAAATTTGTTGGGGATTTGGAGAATCCATCTGCTCATGAAAAAGACGGTGAGCCATATTGGTGTTTTGACGTTTAGTAGCAAAGTTACGATAGGAGGATGCATTCTGGTCTTGTGTTGCTGAATATGTTTCGATGTTCACCTCATTCTTTCTTTTTTTTGCAAGGCAAGTAAGAGTTTTGTTAACGCAAAAAAAAAGGTACAAAACCAATTTAGCCCCTCAATCTACTAACAATAATCCAACAATCCAAGGTTTGAGGGGCTAAAAGAAAAGAAGATTTGGGGGGTCCCAAAGAAAGGTTCTCACCCCTCTTTCCACTAAACAAAGTCCAACAGAATAAGGAAAGACGGGAGGATCAAAAAAGAAAGAAGTGTATATCATAAAGAAAAAGGATCAAACACTTCGAGGGATCCAAGGAAACAAAGCAAAATAACACTAAGTGGCAGTGGGAGAGTGAGAATGGGCCTTCAAATTCCCATTGCCTATCTTTTGGACCGCGATTTTTTTGCTTCCTTCAAGTGAACCAGCAAGCAAGAAAACTCGATCATCATCAATAATCTCATCCTCTTTGCCATCATATTTCATGTGCTTCATGTTCGATGACTCCATGCTCTTGATTTTCAGCATGGGCACGGAAGTTTTTGTTCTCATTCTTCGTATTCTCACAATCATTTAAAACTTTCTCATTTGTCTCAAGTATTGAAAATCTATTGCAATCAGCGCCTTGAATTTTCTCATTGCGTTTCCTTGATTGTCTTCTACCAATGATATGCCATTCAACTTGAATTTTCTTTTTGTTAAAGGCCGGATTGTATCTCCTTTGGCATCCCCTATTTTCCCTTTAGGGCTCATTTTGCCTTTGAGGCTCATTTCTCGGCATGTTAGGACAATTAGCTTAAAGATGTCTAACAAATTCGCAATGAAGGCAAACTTGAGGCCGCCAAGCATACTTAATGTCAATTTTCACCCATTCACCATTCAACATTTTAACGTATGTAAAATTAGGTAGCTCCTTGGATAAGTTCATCTCCACACAAACACAAGCAAACCCAACAAATGTCCTTGCCTCTGTTAATCTATCCATTTGAAGTGGCACTTCAATTGTGCTTGCAATGTAACTCAAGCCTCTCCTAGTGATAAGGGAATAGGGGACATTATGTAATTTTAGCCACATTGGAACTTTTTCCCATCCAAAATCAATAATTTGGGTATTTGAATCCCATCTCCATAGGAGCAAAGGCCTATGGTTAACATGCCATAGTTGTTCCATCACTTTATTACAAGCATCATCATTTTCAAATTTAAAGATGTAATAACCATTCTCGAAAGACTTGATCTCCATATTTCCAAATCTTTTCCAATGGACATCAACCATCTTCCTAATGATAAAGAAAGGAGGAGGGGTGCCAATAAATTAACCAATAAGGCAATTCTTCCAATGTGAATCACCTTCAGCCCTAATTCTATCTTCTTCTTCAATTAATGCATGAAAATCAAGTTTAAGGGAGTCAATAAGAGATTCAAAGTAAGTACCTTGCCAATCTTTTGGAGAATTCCAAGCATTTTGAGGCTGATTAGTAGTTGTGCAAGTTATTTTTGCTTGATTAGAGGATCTGTTATTGCAAGAAAGTCTTTGTTCATCCGTGGCTTGAAGGAGGGTTTGGTCTCTAGCTTGAAAATGCACCTGGTCAAATGAAGTCATCCCCAAGGTCGAAGTGATTTTCTTTGTTATTTCCAGAAGCAACTTGAGCACACTGTGATTTTCTTTATTTTTGATGGAAATGAAGCAAGTAAAAGACTTATACTTTCGAAAAAGATCCAAACTTGGAGCAAATGGTGTGAAGAAGGAAGCTTTTGCATTCTTGGTGATTTTAATGAATTTTTTCATGAAGGAGATTGATCCAATTCACTCACACTTCTGAATAGTGCAAAAGACTTCAAGAGGTGTATTGGCAGCTCAAGTTTAATTGAGCAAAAAGCTTTTGGCCCTCATTTTACTTGGACAAATAGAAGCTCAAACTCTCTCTTTGTGGCTAGCAAACTTGATAGAGCTTTTGGTAATAAACTTTGGACTCAGACAATGCATAATGCTTTCTCATTGGTTAATGTTCTTGGGATCTCCAATCATTGCCCACTTATCATGCACTCTTGTAAGGTCTGGTAATCCTCTCCAAAGCCATTAAAATTCTTTAATGTTTGGGCATTTCACTATGAATTTTTTCCTCTTGTTAATAAACATTGGAATGCACAAGCTTTTGGCACTCCAATGTTTATTCTTACTCAAAAAGCAAAATATCCTCAACAAGGCATTAAAAGAGTTTGATAAGGAATTCTATGGAGGTATACCAAGCACTATTAGTGATCTTAAACACAAGCTTGAGAAGGTTCAACATTCTATCTTCAATGGTGACTATAGAGCCGAATTGCTTGAGCAAGAGAAGGAGCTACTTGTGCATATTGAAGAACTTGATGCTACTCATAAATCCATGCTCCATCAAAAATCAAGATTGTAATGGCTCAAGGATGGTGATTCCAACACTAAATTCTTTCATAGCATTATCAAGGGAAGGAAGACAAAAAATACCATCCATGCCATCATAAATAATGAAGGAGCTCTCCTTACCAAGGACTTTGAAGTAAAGAATGAATTTATCAACTTTTTTCCTAGGCTCTTTGGAACTTCTACTAGCATTCTTGCAAATGTTGACTTACTCAAAAGCATTGTCAACAAGCACATCAATGAAAATGATTTGGCTGACCTTATTGCTCCTATCATAATGGAGGAAATCAAAAGCAGTCTCTTTTCTCTCAACCCTAACAAAAGCCCAGGGTAGATGGTTTTACATCAAATTTCTACAAGGCTTCTTAGGACATTGTTAGAGAAGATGTTTCAAAGGCAATTCTCTTTTTCTTCGACACAAGCAATCATTTTAAAGAGGTAAATGCAACCTATATTGCTCTTATGCCTAAAGTTCCAAACCCAACTAGGGTTAAGGACTTTAGGCCTATCTTTTTCTACAATACCATCTATAAATGCATTTCAAAAGTCCTTGCAAAGAGAATGAAGCATTGCTTGGAGCATATTATCTCTTGTAACCAAACTGCTTTTGTTAAGAACTGGTTCATCAGTGAAAATATTCATATTGCTCATGATATGCTCAGGGTTTGTAATAGAAATCGTATATCTCCAAGATGTGCTCTTAAAGTGGACATACTGAAAGCTTTTGATTCTCTTAATTGGAATTTCATTGAAATGGCTTTTCTTGCTTTTGGATGTCCAAAAAGATTTGTGGATTAGATTATGACTTGTGTCTCTACTACAAGTTACTCAATATCTATCAATGGAGGATTAAAGGGCTATTTCAAAGGGGTGAATGGTATTAGATAAGGTGACCCTCTTTCACCTTATCTCTTTGTTATCTCTATAAAGGTTCTCACTTGCATGCTCTTATGGTTAAAAATGGTATCATTGGTGGTTCTCCACCTAATGATGTCTTTGAAAAAGTAGATGATCATTGGAGGAATTGTTTGATTGGTCAATTCATTGGCATTGGAAAATGTTTGGTAGAGTTGACATTAAAACCATTGAAAATGGGCTTCATGTTTTCAAATTCGAAAAGAATGACTTTTGTGACCTTGTTAGGGAACAAATCTGGCATGTAAACCATTACCCCCTCTTGCTAAGAAGATGGGATCCGAATGCACAATTGATAAATTTTGGTTAGGACAAAGTCCCTCTTTGGGTAAAGCTTAGAAATGTTCCATGCTCACTTATTACTAGAAGAGGATTAAGCTATATAGCTATCACTTTGGGCATACCTCTACCAAAGGATAAACTCACAGAGTCAAGAACTTTTGTTAGGTTTGCAAGAGTTTGCATTGAAATGGACCTCTCTGAGGAGTTGTCAGACCATACTTTTGTGAGACTAAGGAATGGGGAATGGGTAAGAATTGAGGTGAAATATGCTTGGAAACCTCTTATGTGCTCTTTTGGCAAAATTGCTAGCCATTCTCAATCTTCATGCCCAAGTGCATTTCGCCAACATGTCTCAAAACAATTGCCTCAAGTTGATAAGAGGAAGGAAGAAGAATGGAAAAACTATAAGCCCAAAAAGATTTGGAAGAAAGTCATAAATGTGAACCCTATGCCTTTTTCATATGGCCTTCCCTAAGGTCAATCTAGATTCAACTTTGGCAAATGCAACTTTGGAAGCATATCCAAGAAACACTTCAACATCAAATCAGTTTGCATCACTTGAAGACACCTCAAATGAAGTTGAAAATGCTTTCTTGATTGAGAAAAATGAAAAACCAAATGTTGAAAGGGTGGGACACGATAAAGAGAACATGAGGAAGATGAATGGCATGGTCTCCTTGGCCAAAAATGAGAAAATTGAAGGCAACCAAATTCTTGAAGATGAAAATGTTGAGCTCATTGGCAAGGTTGATCTAATGGGAATGATGAGGTACTTATGGGAAAATCCCATTTTTGAGAACTTTCTCTCTCTAGAAATTATGCTCTCCCTTCTTTCTAGAGTTACTACTCTCAACTACCAAGTTTTCTCTTCTTAATTTCAATTTTAATCATGACAAAGAAGAAGAATTACATATCTTCAAGAAAGAGTGCAAGGATTAAAGCTATCAATGCTAAGCTCAAGGAATCCTATGAAGAACTCCCTCAACATGGTACTCAAAATGCATCGAAGGATTCATACATGGAGCTCAAAAAAGCTTGTGATTTCATCAATGATGCTACGTCTAGCTCGGCTAAATCTTCCCCCTCTACTTGCATGAAAAAGTTTGAACATAATCTTGATGAGGCAAAAAGGCGACTCGTGCAAAGCTTGATATAGAGCTTCTTCTTCTAAGATGGTTGCTTGTGATTGTCCCTGGGGGTTCAAGCCAAATGCATGAAGACTTTATTGCTTTTGATCATGAAGACTTGATAAGTTCTAAATAAGTGCTTAATTTGTATGTTAGATGCACTTGATTTTGGAATAGAATGCTTCTTAATCGATGTTTTTAATGTAATTTTCCATGATTGTGCTTAGGAAAAGGAGATGGATGCATTATGCATGGATATAGCAGCTTTTTGGACATGTTTGTAGCGGTTAAAGTTAACTCTGTCGCGTGGAAAAATGCCGTTAATTTGCTACGCGGGTTTGACCAGGGTTGACCAAGATGGAAGATATTTTCTGGATTTTTGGAAGGAAATAGATTAAATATTAGAAGACTTTTTATTTTGTTAGAAATTATATTTAAGGTTTTTACCTTATTGGGCTGGGTTTTCTTATCCAACAAGGAAAATAGGTTAGGATTTTTCTTATATATATACCTCTTATATGCACTTTAGAGGGAGACAACTTTTAACAGACAACAGCAAGTTTTCTCTTCATTCTTTGGGCGACATTCATGGATAAGCAGTTCTAATTTTCTTTCCTAGCCGAGGATTAGTCAAGATTTCGGTTCATCAAATTCATGAGATCTACGTGTTTCTATTCCTTTCATTATATTTTGAAATTTGTGTATTTACTGCTTCAATAATTAATATTGATCTGCGATTATTTAATTGCATGACAATAGGTAGCCAGTTAGATTAATTTAATTAATCTAAGTATAGTGGTAATCATGTTTCCTGTGTAATTACGTAATCTAAATGAGCAATTACCGCAAGAGTATTGACTTTTAGAATCAGGTCTTTCTAGATTTTTATTGCTGTCATTAGATAGATCCTGCAGGCATCTCCGGGGATTAGAATGTCTAATAGGTAAGGCAACAGCTAGAAAAATCATAGGAGATTTAAACCGTTATCCACTCTATAAGGAAAGATGAGGTTATTAGGCCGAGCCAATAACCATAACTGATTTATCGAAATAGTTGAAAGTATTTTTGCATCTTGGACCGGATTTGTTAACCAAAATTGTGATTGTTCCTCAGGCTAGATTTAATTCTTGTTGATTTTCTATTTATCCAATCTTGCATTAACTTAGAATTGCATATTTGAGTCATTTTTATTTTTATTTATGTCTTTTTATTTTCTGGCCGAATTACATGCCCACGCAGTGTGACCAGTGGTTTGGACAGTTTTATTAATTTTACTGTTTTGCATTTAATTCCCCCCTTTTTGGTTGCAACTTAGTTGATTAATCTACTTGGTACAATTAGCATAAAATAATCTCCCAATCCCTGTGGACTCGAACCTTTTCTCACCGCGTACACAAATTAAAGTTGCAAGGTAAGAGATAGGAATTTATTTTTGGTGGTTTCGATGCCCATCAAATTTTGGTGCCATTACCGGGGATTGGCACTGAAATTTTTTGCTTTTTATGACAAGGTCAGATCATACAGGTGAGTTGCATTTTGATCCAGGGATTGAAAAGACGGCAAAGAGCTTGAAAAAAGAAGCAAAGTTGCAAAAGAAACTTGAGAAACAATTCGAAACATCACAAGCTTTGTCCGAATCATCTAGTGAGTCCGAAAAAGAAGAGGAGATGGTCGAAAATAATAGAACTTTACGTGAATTAGCCGTTGTGCCTTTGAATCAATCACCTCTTTGCATCACTTATCTGGAGCTTAATGTCAATTTCGAACTAAAATTTGGATTAATTCGTCTTTTACCCACTTTTCATAGGTTAGAGAATAAAGATTCACATAAACATCTCAAGGAATTCCATATAGTTTGTTCAACTATGAGACCTAATGGTGTAACGGAGGACCAAATTAAATTAAGAGCGTTTCCTTTTTCCTTGGCGGATGCGGCAAAAGAGTGGTTATTCTATCTTTCATCCGGTTCCATCACTACTTGGGGAGATATGGCTAGAGCATTCCTTGATAAATTCTTTCCAGCTTCTAGAGCTGCAGTAATTAGGAGAGAAATTTGTGCCATCGAGCAAAGAGATTCGGAGTTGCTTTACGATTATTGGGAGAGATTTAAGAGACTCTGTGCCCTAACATGGGATTTTTGAACAATCTCTCAAACAATATTTTTATGAAGGATTGCTTCCAATTGAGAGAAGAATGATGGACGCTGCAAGTAGAGGTGCTATTGTCGACAAAATACCTCAAGAGGCTAGAGATTTGATTTCTATCATGGCTACAAATTCACAACAATTTGGAAATAGATACAAGCCTTCAATAAGAGTTAATGAGGTAAATGTTTCTTCCCTTGATTCAAAGTTAACTCAACTAACTTCTCTCGTTCAAAGTTTGGTTGTAGGTCGTAGTGTTCCAATTCAAAAAGTTTGTAGAATTTGTGCCATGGTGGGACACCCAATTGATATGTGTCCCACGCCCCAAGAAGAGGATCCACAACATGTTAATACCAATGGAGGGTTTCCTGGTCCACCACAACAAAGATACGATTCTTTTTCAAATATATACAACCCAAGTTGGAGGGATCACCCAAACTTGAGCTATAGAGCAAAGCCACAAAATTTTAATTTACCAAATTTGCAATACTTCCAGCCACGACCAGCCTTACCACCGTAGCCCATACATTCAAATTCAGGTACTTCTCTTGAAGATATTGTGAAATCTCTTGCTCTTAACACTCAATAATTTCAACAGGAAAATGAGGGCAAGTATAAAGAATTTGGAGACACAAATGAGCCAATTAGCAACATCTGTAGGTAGGTTGGAGTCCCGTGGTAAATTACCTTCTCAAATAGTTGCTAATCCAAAGGAAAATGCATGCGCAATCACTTTACAAACCGAAAAAGAGCTACTTGATGGCCACTGTCAGACTAGGCGTAGGCACGCAAAGTTGACAGCACCTGAAACAAAGAAAGAAATCAAAAAAATTGATGTAGAATGTGATGAAAAATTTCCAGACATAGATGAAACAGAGCCTAAAAATGGTGCAGAGCTGGTTATTAAGCCTCCTTTTTCTGGAGAGATTCACAAAGTCCAAAAAAGAGAAAGAAGAGAAGGAGATTTTTGAGCTTTTTCGCAAAGTTGAGGTAAATATTCCCTTACTTGATGCAATTAGACAAGTACCTCGAATTGCAAAATTTTTGAAGGAATTTTGCACTAATAAGAAGAAGCTTGTTGGTAATGAAAAGATAAGTGTAGGGGAGAACATCTCCGCCGTACTTAAGAAGAGATTCCCACGAAAATACAAAGACCGAGGTAGCACTAACTTGCAGGAATCAATTGCCAAGAGGAAAAATCAAGGGAAGCCAATGGAAAAAACTCAAAGCCAATTGAATCCACCTATGGTGGATAAAAGAAGTGCACATAGGAAGTGACAACTCCAAGAGTTGGAGAAGAAGAAAAGCAATGCTCTTGATGTGAAGGGTCTAAACAATGACAAAGTAATCAAAATTGATAGACATCGTTTGAAACCCGTCCATGAGAAAATTGAGCCAAAAAAGCCTCCAGATAAAGCTTAGATGAATTGGCTACGTCGAGCCGATGACGTTAAACAAAGGCGCTGGTGAGAGGCAACTCACAGAGTTGGAAATTTCAATTTTGAGTTTTTTAGTGTTTTCTAGTTAATTTCCAATTTTTACAATTTTTTAAAGGAATTTTTATTTTATTTTTTATTTTTATTTTCTTCTTCCTTGAGAATCCTAACTTTGGTCTAAATGTGTTCTATGAGAGTTTTGATGTTTACAGGTAGGAGTTGCTTTGGAATTTTGGTGAGTTTTTTAGCTATATTCTGAAAAAATTAAGCACCGGATTATTAGGCATGCCTACGTAAAGGCAAAGGTACTGTTGTGATAAAAGTATAAAAGTCAAACAAACCAACTATATCTTATTTTCAAAGTGCCCAACCTCACATGATCCAAATTTTGATTTTTTCGCAAAGTATTACCCTTTGTGATTTAGAGTTAGTGAAAAAAAAAGGTCCTTTAATATCTTTTCATTTTTTTTTTATTTCTTGAAATTTTTTACATGATGAGATTTTAGAAATTTTGTGCTTCAAGAATGTCGTTGTTGGACTTTGTGGTAATTTTGGTTTGATTTCTTAGTTGGGGATTGTACATTGTGATTACTATGAATTTTGTTGGAAGTTTTATGCAAGAATTAAGCATGCTTGTCATGTAAAACACATTTTTAACACTCCAGACATATTTATTTTCAAATATTTTGGTGTTATTTTGGCCTATCAATCATTGGAGTTAACTGAAAAAAATCTTTGATGAATACTTGCATAACTTCTGGATAATTTTGAGATGAGAATTGATTTAATTGTATGATTAGATTTAATCCCAAAAGGGGAAGAATGTGTGTTTCTTTGTTTATGTAGATCAAAGCTTAAAAAAAAAATGGTGAATCTCATTGATACCATGGCCCCACTTCAAATAAATGATAGCCAGTTCCACTACCTCTCCCACCTCTCTTAAGGGAAGTCCTCTTACTTTTTTTTTTCTTTTCCTTACGTTTGTTTTATTTTTCTTTTATTTTGTTGTTTTCTTGTCTTTACACATTAAGGACAATGTGCATGATAAGTGTGGGGGAGGAATGCTTCGTTTTAGTCATTTATTTTGAGTCTTTTTGATGTTTAGATATGTTTTCAATGTAGTATATTGAGTCTTATGAATATATGTATTTTATTTAGTATTTGCTTGAGTCTTCAAGAATAAAAAGAAAGGAAAAAAAAGACAAAAATGAGAAAAAAAACTTTTTGGTCAAGTGTTTTGTAAAAATATATATATTTTTTGGACTCCATAAATGTCTTAGGTTTGACATTTTTTTTTCCCTTTGAGTTTAGTTTTTTTTAGAGTCAATCTAGTAAGTTTTTAAAAGCTCTTTTTGTCAAATTATTTTTCTTTTTACTCAACTTTCTTTTTTGTGAACTTGGCATTTCTCTTGGAAAAAGTCTAATCCCTATACTCAGGAAACTTGTTTTTGCAATGGTAAGTTGGTAAATGCAGTGAGTCTATCCCTATTGTATTTAGTTGTCTCTGATAGTTACTTTGAACACGCCGTGCTTGAACCTTGCTTAATTTTAACTTGGGCTAAAAATGTGCATGTGCTTAAATTGAAAGCCAATGCTTAGCTTGAGTTTGATGGGTACATGCCTTGATTTAATTTTGTGGTAAAATTGTGAAAAAGTGCGTGTCTAGGAAAGTTATGTCAGGGTTGAGGTCACTCCTGCAAAAGTGATGAAAGTGTGAAAAAGGAAAAAAAAGTGCAAGAATGAATGAAATCAAAGTAAATGCACACCTCCTTACTCCGCTGGTCTCCAAAAGAAAAAGAAAAAAAAAAGGAGAATCATGAGTAGAGCTAAAAGCCACCTGGAATTGTGACTAACTGCGTATCATCACAAATGTTTGTCACCGCGTAAAAAGGTTGGATGACATTCTAGGCAATTCATGAAAGTTGAGAAAATGAAAAAAAGGGCAGTTGAAGTGATCCAACCTTCCGGCAGCTGGGCTTAGGCACAAACTTGTTTTTTTGAGAAAAATTGCACATTGAGGTAGTGCTTTTGATTTCTCTTCTTTGCATTGGCATAATCATACTTGGCTTTAATCTTTTGTGTGTACTTTAACTGGTGCAAGGTTCATTTACATAGTGTTTGGGTGCTATCCAAGTAACTTATACGTGTGGTGGTAATTGTTTTGTCTTGCTAAAAACTAGCTTACCTTTGTTTTCCTTCTGGAGTTTCTTTGAGTTGTGGTGGAAGGACTTTTGAAGGTTTGTGTGCCTATGTTTGCTTGTGAGGAGTTTGTGCTGTTTTGAAGCTTGGTGCAAATTTTTGTTGGAAATACAACATGTGGTCATGTTTGCTTGCTGAAAATTAATTTTTTTTAGGGGAATTCTTTTTGCTAAAAAGTTGGGTTTTTGAAGGCTATTTAATTGAGTCAAGTCTTATTGTTTAAAGTGCTGCATGCCTTGAATATGCTTGGAATTATTGTCTTATTTCTTGAATAGGATTGTTCTTGGTTTGAAAAAGTTAGCATTTCGTTTTTACAAAGCTACATTCATGGGCGATCTCGCATGTGAAGTCTTTGTTTTTAATTGATTTCATGCTTAAGGGCAAGCATGGTTCAAGTGTGGGGAATTTGATAAGTTCTAAACAAGTGCTTAATTTGTATGTTAGATGCACTAGATTTTGGAATAGAATGCTTCTTAATCGATGTTTTTAATGTAATTTTGCATGATTGTGCTCAGGAAAAGGAGATGGATGCATTATGCATGGATATAGAAGCTTTTTGGACGTATTTGTAGTGGTCAAAGTTAACTCTGTCACGTGAAAAAATGCCATTAATTTGCTACGCGGGTTTGACCGGGGTTGACCAAGATGGAAGATATTTTCTGGATTTTTGGAGGGAAATAGATTAAATATTAGAAGATTTTTTATTTTGTTAGAAATTATATTTAAGGCTTTTACCTTATTGGACTGGGTTTCCTTATCCAACAAGGAAAATAGGTTAGGGTTTTTCTTATATATATACCTCTTATATGCACTTTAGAGGGAGACAACTTTTACCAGACAACAGCAAATTTTCTCTTCATTCTTTGGGCGACATTCATGGACAAGCTGCTCTAATTTTCTTTTCTAGCTGAGGATTAATCAAGATTTCGGTTCATCAAATTCGTGAGATCTACATGTTTTTATTGCTTTCATTCTATTTTGATATTTATGTATTTATTGCTTCAATAATTAATATTGATTTGTGATTATTTAATTTTGCGTGCGATTATTTATTTGTATGACAATAGGTAGCCAGTTAGATTAATTTAATTAATCTAAGTATAGTGGTAATCAGGTTTCTTGTGTAATTACGTAATCTAAATGAGTAATTACCGTGAGATTATTGACTTTTGGAATCAGATCTTGCTAGATTTTTATTGCTGTCGTTAGATAGATCCTGTGGGCATCTCTGGAGATTAGAATGTCTAATAGGTAAGGCGATAGCGGGAAAAATCATAGGAGATTTAAACCGTTATCAACTCTGTAAGGAAATATGAGGTTATTAGGCCGAGCCAATAACCATAACTAATTTATCGAAATAGTCGAAAGTATTTTTGCATCTAGGATCGGATTTGTTAACCGAAATTACGATTGTTCCTTAGGCTAGATTTAATTCTCGTTGATTTTCTGTTTATCCAATCTTGCGTTAACTTAGAATTGCGTATGTGAGTCATTTTTTTTTATTTACGTTTTTTTATTTTCTGGCCGAATTACGTGCCCACGCAGCGTGACTAGTGGTCTGGACAGTTTTATTAATTTTACTGTTTCGTATTTAATTCCCCCCTTTTTGATTGCAACTTAGTTGATTAATCTACTTGGTACAAGTAGCATAAAATAATCTCCCAATCCCTGTGGACTCGACCCTTTTCTCACTGCATACACAAATTAAAGTTGCGAGGTAAAAGATAGGAATTGATTTTTGGTGGTTTCGATGCCCATCAAGACTCTATCTCAAATCGAGTTAATGCACAAGCTACGCATGACATAGGTAATCTCCATTTCTCTCCGTCTTTTTCGTGCTCAAATGGTTAAGAACATGAGGAAGCTTTCATGGTTAGAGTCACTCCAGCCCATATTGGTAATTTGGGAAACAATAATTTGGCTTCAAATTGAATTCCTCCCATTAATTTCAATGGAAAAACCAGGAATTTTCTTGCTCAAAATGCTTTTCCTTTCTCTGCTGTGGTTGTTGAAGAAAAGGTTCAAGAGGTACAAGACAATCTATTTCTTGCTGGACAAAAAGGTCTGCACAATGGTTCCACATCTTATGCTGAAAATGCTGATTTATTGCTGGTCAAAGTAGGCTCTTTCTTGGACAAAAGCATGCCAGCTGTCCCTTTCCCTCACCTTGCCTTGTAAACTCGACAACGCATCATAGTCCATCGGGTAATAATTTTTTCCATGGGAATCTTCCTTCCCGGGCAGAAAACACTAGTCCTTTTGCTTCAAGTTATTCAAATATTGTTCAAAATATTGCTGCCAACATGGATCATTCCCTTACCCCACTTGCCAACATGGACTCTTGTCCAACTCACTCTTCAAATCAGTAAGCCTTTTCCACCAATGCTAGAAATAACGTTAATTACAAGAAAATCTCCCTAAGCTCTTCTCGGCCAACTTCTAATATTGGCTTGGGATTTAACCATAGAAATGTTGAGGATTTTCCCAAGCTATCCCCGATTAATTATGGGCAAAAATTACCAACTCCTTTTAAGCACGGACAGCAAATGAATTTGGAACAAGATGACTCTTCACAACACATTAGCCCTAACAATAATGCATGGGAAAAGAGGTTTGGCGATACAAATCAAAGGAAAGAGCAAGATAATCACCAAAATACTCCTTATCATGATTGGAATGGCAACAAGAATTGGCAAAGCACATATGTGGGAGACTCTTCTCATGGCAATGGAGCTACTCGGAATAATGGTAACCAAGTGCAACCAAATCAAAATGCTTCCCAACAGCAAGTTTGGGAATCAAATAAAGATTAGCAAGGTACTTTTGTTGGTAATCTTTCTCACTCTACTAAACTCGATTTTGTTGAACCATTCATGGAGAATGATTTCATTAGGGCCATTCCAACCGAAGAGGTTTACCTTGAAGGGGATGATTACTACAAACACTGCCTTATAGGCCAATTCCTCGAAAAACACCCACCTTTCTTCCTTATTCAAAGAATGGCAGATGTCTGTTGGAGAATGTTTGGTAGACTTGAAATTAAATCCGTTGAAAGTGGGCTCTTTGTGTTTAAATTTGAAAATGAAAACTTTGTGAGCAAGTTCTTGAGCAAATGTGGCATATAAGTCATCGTCCCCTCTTGCTTAGACGATAGGATTCAAATGCTCAACTTATGCACTTTAGTTGGGAAAAAGTTCCATTTTGGGTGAAGCTCCCTAATGTTCCATGCTCCTTGATCACTAGAAAGGGGCTTTGTTATGTGGCTAGCACGGTAGGCATTCCTATTCAAATGGAAAAGTTAACGGAATCCCGAACCTTTGTGGGATTTGCTCATGTTTGCATTGAGATGGAACTCTCCAAGAGTCTCCTGGATTTTACATTTGTGAAACTTAAGAACGGAGAATGGGCTAGGATTGAAGTGGAATATGCATAGAAGCCCGTGGTTTGTCCTTCGTTCAAGATTGTTGGTCATAGTCTTTCTTTATGTCCAAGTGCCACTCAAATTAATGTTTCCCAACAAAATTCTAGATTTGAAAAGAAAGAGGCTGAATGGAAGAATTTCAAGCCAAAGAAAATATGCAGGAAAGTCACAAATGTGAATCATACACCATTTGCTAGTGTTGTCCTCAAGCCTAAGGTTGTTAATGAAGCAAATAGGACAAATGCCCTTTCAAGCACCATGGACGGAAATAGTTTTGCTGCCCTTAATGCAAATGAAAATGGAAATGAGGATGCTCCACGTGAGGCTCGAGTTGATGAAGACAACTTGAACAAAAATGAGATTGAAAACAAAGTGACTAAAGGAGATGATGTTGATGTTGCTGATTTCAATGTCCAAATACATGAGAATCTAAATGAAGTGCCTTTGATTGAAGAACAATGGAGAATTGAGCAAGACAATAGGGTTGGAACAAAGGGAACTCTTGATCCCCTTTCCGACCATTTGTGATTGCACTTGGTTTGCTTTCTTTGTACTTTCTTTTTTGTGGTCTTGTTTGTTTGATTGATTTAACTTTTGTGTGATTCAGGAGTTTCTCCCTTCTTTGTATTTTCTTGCCCCTCAAGCTTTGATTTGTTTTGAATTGTTGTATCGATGGCTTGAGGGGTTTGGATGGTTTGTCTTTAATGTTGTGGATGTTGGCCCTTGAACCAAACCAAGTTGTGTCCTATAAAAGGTTCACCTTTCTTCTAATATGTTCCCATGTTCTCTTGAAGGAGAAATTGCCATCGGATAAAAGTGGCCAACACTAGTTATCTTTGCAATCACTAATGAGATCAAATGTGGGTGAAGGAATATTAGGCAAACAAACGGGCCAATTCCAAGATCCATTGAGAAAAAGAGAGCTAACTTTTGCATTTTAGTGAGGAAAAGGAATTGCTTCACACCAATGTTCAAAAAGAATGCCTCTAGGATTCCACTTATTATGCCAAAAGAAGGTGGAGCAACCATTTCCCAAGTTATGTTTGATGTGTTTCCTTGCTTCCTCCTGAAAATTCAGAAGGCATTTAAAGACCCAACTAGCATCATGTAAGTATGGTATCATACAGATAGAGTTATCTCTTATGTAGTTCTTATGAATCCATTGGCTCCAAAGAGTGTTTCTTGATGTGTACATTCTCCAAAAAGTTTTGAGCGTGAAGGTTTTGTTGATCTCATCAAGTTTTCTAACACCCAATCCACCTTCTTTGTATGGTGAGCATATACCTTTCCAAGCAACTTTTGGCCCCGTGCCCCTCTAAAGAAAAGATATAAATTTGGTTTCAATACTCATCACAATGTTCTTGAGGATAAGAATGGTACTTGCCCAATATGCACTTATTTGTGTAAGAGTAGACTTGATAAGAAAGAGTCTTCCTGAAGATGAGATCTAATGCTCAACCTTGTTGTTGATCTTCTTCAAGAGTGACAAAAAATCCATCTTTCTTAGCTTTCTAGATACAAGTGGGATACCCAAGTATCTAATAGGAAGTTCCCCTTCATTGAAGTCCATTTCATTCAAAATTGAATGCTTTTCATTATGAGAAACACCACCAAAGAAGACGTCACTTTTGTTTTTGTTAATTTTTAGGCCCGAGTATGTGGAGAATGCGTCAAGAGATCTCATGGTGCTTTTGATGGATGTGAGATTGCCTTTGCAAAAGACAAAAAAATCATCTGCAAAGCAAAGGTGATTGAGTTTGAGCTTAGTATAATTGGGATGAAACCCGAAATCTAAATTGCTATCAAGTTGATTAAGCATAAAGTAAAGACTTCCATGACAATAACAAAGATGTAAGGTGAAAGTGGATCACCTTGTCTAATGCCATTTGCACCAAAAAAGTATCCTTTCAATTCGCCATTAATGGAGATGGAGAAGCTAGGATAGGAGATACATGCGATGATCCAATCAATAAACTTTGATGGAAATCCAAAAGCAATAAGTGCCAATTTGATGATGTTCCAATTAAAGATGTCAAAAGCTTTCATGATATCAATTTTGAGGGTGCATCTAAGAGAAATGTAGCTTCTTGATTATCCCCTTAAGAGACCGGGCCCCAGACTTTTGTTTGGATTCAATGAGAAAAGAACTTCCTTGACTTCCTCTTTTGTGATTTGAGCAATAAGAGCTTTAATGGAGTCTTCTTGGATGTGTTTCCCAATGATATGTTTAATCTCTTCCATATTTACCAAAGATCTAGTATGTGTGCTAAGGAGGTTTTTGAAATAGTCAATGAACTCTTTCTTGACATCATGCTCATTAACAAGAAGATCCCCATTCTCCTTCTTGATAGCATGGATTGTGTTTTTAATAAGTCTTCCCTTGATGGCATTATGGAAGAACGTTGTATTTGCATCACCCTCTTTAAACCAAGATATTCTAGCTTTTTGGTGGAGAATACCTCTATGTATTGAGTCAAGCTTTTCAATGTTCACAAGAGTATATTTTTCCTCTTCAATTAATTGCTGCCCGAATCGCTTGCTGAATATTCCCAAGCTTTTCCTTAAGATCCTTAATTGCACTTGGTATACCAGCAAACTGATCCTTGGGAGCCCTTTTGAGAAATTTTTTATTTTGATAAAGAATGTACATTGGAGTGCCAAAAACCTGTGCACTCCAATTGTCATGAGCAATCTTCAAGAAATGCTCATAGCTGGACCAAGCATTGAAGAATTTGAATGGCTTTGCAGAAGAGGACCAAGCCTTGTGTGTTTGCAAGACAAGTGGGCAATGATCTAAAGTACCTGGGGCCTCCACCAAGAGGTATGTTTCAACCAAAGCTTGCATCCAATTCTAATTTCCAAAAGCTCTATCAAGCTTGCTGGCCACGAAGTTATCTTTCTTGCCTTGGTTGCTCCATGTGAAATTTGGCCCAATGGATTGGATTTCATGGAGGTTAGATTGAGCAATACAGTTTTTGAAGTCCCATGCACTTCTAGAGATAGATTGGGAGTTTGATCTTTCGCCACAATTAAGAATCTCGTTGAAATCTCCCATAACACAAAAGAAACCCTCTTTGCACCAATTACTCCAAGAAATCAGTTTGTTCCAAAGGAATTTTCTACTAGCAGCCTCATTTCTCCCATACACAAAAGTAACAAGAATGGCAAGTTTAGCATCGTCAAAAAAACAAAGCATACCTTGGTGAAAAGTATCAACAACTTTGAATTTGATGTCATGTTTCCAAAATAGCCAAATCTTCCCTTTGTATACTCATCAACAAAGTTTGCAAATCCCATTCTTTCAAAGGAAGGACCAATAGCAAGAGTGCTATTATTGTTGACCACTTTGGTTTCCAAAATGCAAATAATGTCCAAGTGGTATTTATTGATCAAAAGCTAGATATTTTTTTGTTTATTAGGGGAATTAAGACCCCTAATATTCCATGAACTCAAAATCATGATTTAGTGTGAGGGGAGAGCCTTTTAAACCGGGAAGTGGGTCCTCAACATTAACTTTCTTCTCTTTATCTTCCTTATCTTCCTTTAAGGCTTGAACCTCTATATTTTGGATTTCCCCTTCTTCTATTTCAATATCTCCATTGAGAGCATTGAAGTGATTATTGTGAAGAATAGAAGTATTTGCTTCTCGGGTAGAGTATGAAGGCTAAGAGACTTCTTTGGGTGAAGAACTAGAGTTCAAGTTAGGAGTAGTCTTATTGGTTTGCTCACTAGGTGCATTCCTTCTTTCAACAACCTTCCATTCAAATTGAGTTCCTATTCTACGTCTTGGAATGATTCTTTGTTGTTGAGGTTGTAATGTTGGAGCTTGCATTTGTGATTTCAGCTTTTATGGGCAAGCCTTCTCCAAGTGTCCCACCATTTTGCAATGCAGGCATTTTCCACGCATACTCCACTTTAACTTTAGCCTTTGATCCACCTCTAAGTTTGGGGTATATGATATCCAGGAGATTTTCGTCAAGATTTACTCCAATGCAAAGCCTAGCATATTCCAAATTTCTTCGAGCTTCAGTTAAGGCATCCATTTGGATAGGGGTGCCAATAAAAGATGCAACATAGCTGAGACCATGCTTTAACCATAAACTCATAGGAGCATCTCTTAACTTCACCCAAATTGGAACTTTGTTGCAATTCAAGTTGATGTATTTAGGGTTAGGATTCCATTTTCTAAGCAACAAGGGTCTATTATTCACATGCCAATGTTGTTGAAGCACCTTTTGACATGAATCTTCTTTTTCAAATTTAAATATATAGAGTCCTTTCCCCTTGTTTATAATATCTACTCTACCAAATTTCCACCATGCCATTTCAACCATATTCCTAGTCATGTGATAGGGTGGAGGAGCACCAAGAAGTTGGCCAACAAGACATTGTGACCAAAGACTTTACCCTTCATCATATAAATCTTCTGGGTGATCCTCCACTTCTCTAAATCCATTTATAATTTTGGCTTCAAATTCTTTTTCAATGTGCAGATTGGTGCTAATATGCTTAGCAAAATCATTACCCCAATCAAGTGATGGATTGCTAGTAGTAGGAACATACCAAAGTCATTTTGCCCAAGCATTTGGTTGGCTAGCTCTTTCTTCATTTTTCTTTGTTTGCATAGCCGAGTGTTGTTCTTTTGGAATAGAAGCTCTCTGATCCTTTTCAATGGTAGTGTTGCCTTGTGAAGAAAAGTTGATGTGGCCTTCTTTCATTGAGTTGGTAATTTTTGCTAAAGTAGCTGCCAATTCATCATCTTCTCTCCTATGTGGCAAATGACATGTGTTTTAGCCGAGTGGAGGGAAAATGTTCACAAGGCAAAAAGTTTGAAGTGTGTGGGCCATCTTTTTCTTCACCAACCTTGTGTGTTGTCAACTTAGGATTGGAGTGTGGTGTCTAGTCGGCCTTTGCGTAAGAGAAAGTACCGTGTACTTTGTTGGAGCTCTCAATGCCTGGTCCAGAATCCAAAGGTCCAGCGGGTAATAACCTTTGTTCTTCTTCCTTCTTGGTCATAGTACCCGAAGCTATTTCCATTGAGGAATCTTCTTCTCTTCTTCTACTATCTTTAAATAATGGAGTAGCACTGATTGGTGATGCGAACAATGATTTTGCAATTTCCATTTCAGCAAGCTCCTTTGGGGATGGAAGATCAATCCAATCACTTTGAGGATGAGACATCTTTGCTTTTGAGTTTTGAAAGAGCGAGTTAATTAAGCTAGCTTTTGAAGAGTTTAGCTCCTTTCATATTCATTATACGTCTTGCCGGAGTTCACAGCTTTAAAAACCTCTTTAAGCTCTTTTGAGGTTGAGGAGGCATCTTCACCATAAAGAGAGTGTGAAGAGGCCAACTCAACCACATTGGCCAAAGGAAGCTTCTTAATGAGTTTAGAGCTTGAATTTGAAGAAGAATCCTTGGAAGTTTTTTGAGCATTCAAGCGAGCACTAGTATGAGTAGAGGAGGACCCCTTATTCTTCTTGTTATTAGCCATATAATCAGTAAAGAGCTTGTAAATTGCAAATGAGTGAAGGCGTTTAGTAGAGAAGAGGGGTTGAGATATGATGAGATGTGGCGGTGAGAAGGAGGCCGATTACTATGAGTTTAGAGAGAGGTGAGAGCATTTTGGCCTAGAGAGAGAGAAACGAATGTGAGACCATGGACTAGGGCTCTTAATCCTTAAAAGTTTTTCCAAATTCAAAAGCATAGAAAACTTCATGAAGCTCCTTGCTTGAGGTAGATGAAACCTCTTCATTCTCAAGAGAAGAAATAAAAGATGTTGAATCAACCGCATCTGAAATACCATGAGATTTCATTTTTTTTTTTGAGGTAAGTAAGATTTGAATTAACACAAATTTGAAAAAATACATTCCAAACCCTTCAAATCTTAAGATATAACAATCCTAATCCAATCTAGATTTGAGGGGTAAGAAAAAAACAGCAAGGAAAAATTAAAAAACGATACATGGAGAAATCCAAAATTACAAATCACAAATCAAAGTTGGAAAACAAGCTAAAAGTCCATATAACTAGGCAAGAAGTATGGATTATCAAGTTTCTTCCTCCCATGCTCTTCCTTATTAGCTTCAGCCACATGTACCTCTTCATTTCCCATTAGATCATCCCTTTTAGGGTCTTCATTTTTCTGAATAAGGTGGAAATCAACCGAATCATTAACAATTGTTTCCTTAAGAGGACAATAATCCTCATCTTTCTTCTCTTCATCATCATGGTTGAGTGCCTCAAATTGTTTTGTGCCCAAGTGGATTTTTAGGGATGCAACCGGTTGTTTATTTTCATCTTTGGAAACTTGAGCGGTGCTTGGGGGCATAACAGTAGAAAAAGGCATAGGATCAACATTTTGAGTTTTTCTCCGAACTTTCTTTGTCTTAGCAGCACATTTCCATTCTCTTTCATTTTTCCTATCACCTTGAGGAATTTTAGGCCCACTTGGATTCTTAGAGAGATGAGATTGAACCATTTGAGGACAAGCTTTTGTCGAGTGACCAACAACCTTACAATGAGAGCAAACAAGTGGCTTCCATGCATATTCAATATCTATCCTTGCCCATTCCCCGTTCCTAAGCTTTACATAAATGGCTTCAGGTAACTCTTTTGATAAATCCATCTCAACGCAAATACGAGCAAATCCCACAAAGGTACGTGATTCTGTGAGTTTATCCATTTGGAGTGGAACCCCAATTGTGCTTCCAATATAGCTCAAGCCCCTCCGAGTGATGAGAAAGCATAGGACATTATGAAGCTTAATCCAAAATGGAACTTTATCCCACGAGAAATTATGTATTTGGGCATTAGGATCCCATTTTCTAAGCAATAGAGGTCAATGATTAACATGCCATAACTTATCCATGACTCTATGGCACATTTCATTCCTCTTAAATTTAAAAACAAAGAATCCATTTACTGAAGATTTGATTCCTATAAAGCCAAATTATTTCTAATGAACATCAACCATTTTCCTAATTAGGATAAAAGGGGGGGATTCCTTACAAATTTTCCAATTAAACTACAATCCTAATGTTTATCACCTTCAATAAAGACCTCTTTTGGAGGAATAGCCCCAATAAACTCATTTTCCACAAAGGGTTCATTAAAATCAAGCTTAGTAGCATTCTCAAGGCTTCCAATGTAAGTCTTTTGCCAATCTTTATTAGCTTTCCAAACATTTTCGGGGGCAATATTTTGAATTGGAGCATGGGGGATTTATAATTAACTTGCTGAACTTGCTTAAAGTGATCAAAGAGTTCATCTTGAAGGTTACCGTGTGAAGAGTTAACATAACGTGCATTCTGGACTTTTGTAAAGTTTACTGCCAAGTGAGAAATTTGCCAAGGAGAAAGAGTCTCCAAGTTGTCAGGTGGGCCATGCATCCTAACTTGCTGAGTTAGAGATGAGAGAGGTTGCTTCTTTTTGTTTAACACTACATTTTGCTTTGGTTTATAGTTTCCTGGGCAAAGAGGGGGAAAATCCATTGTGTTTTCATTTGAAAGTTTTGGAACCTTACCCCACGAAGAGAGAGAAGGTTGAGTTGATGCCTGAAAACTTGTATTGTCGGCTAAAACACGTGATGGGGTTGGTAGTGGATTTGTTTGGGTAATAACCGGCTGAGGAGAAGACACAAAAGGAGAATGGCTATTACCCAATGAACAAAAAGGTGTTGTCTCCTTAGTGTGAAAAGTGGCTGGTGTAAAGTCCTTGTCTTGATGAGTTGTTGTCCAAGCATTTTCTTGTCCACAAAGAAGAGAACAAAAATTACCAAAACCATCACACTTTGCGGCTGTAGTGGAAGGACCAATGGGTAATTTGAAAGAACCTGTAGATAAAAGCGAAGCTTGCTCATCCTCTCTTTCTTCAACTACCGAGGGAGTTTTTTTCAAAATGACTTCTATTTTTGCTTAATTCCACATCCGAAACAAGGTGAAAAGGCTGATTTAAGGAGGAAGAAGTGATCTCAAGGTTATTTGGAGCGAAATGAGAATCGAGGGTGAAAGGTTGGTTTGCACGTTGCAATGACCCATGGCAGTCATGGGAGATACTTCAAGATTCACATTTCTCCCGTTATCTTCATGAAATGAGTTGTGAGAGTACGAGCAAGAAGAGTTATGGCTAGAAGAAGATGGAGTATTCCTTTTAATTAAACTTTGAAGAAGTTCCCTTTTAGCTTTATCAAGGTTTGACTCAAGCTTTTGCACACACGATCTTGATTGAGAAGAAGAAGCTCTATCTGAGCTTGACATGGCTTCATTGATGGCATCACAAGCATCCTTAAGTTCCTTGTAAAAATCCAACGTGAAATCTTTTTTTTTTTTTTTGAGAAGTAAAGATTTCATTAAAAGGAAAAGAATTTAGAAAGAGAACAAAAGAGTTCAGCCCTTATACTAGAATTTCTTCTAATTTCCATGATTTACAAATGGCTTTGTTTAAACTAGTGGAAGTGAACTTTTTCCCAAAAATACATTTGATTCGGACTTCAATGTAGATGTTGGAGAAGAATTGGTCTTCAGGTTTTGCTTCCATGCTAAAAATTCGGATGTTTCTTTCCTTCCATATGTGATGGATGGTGGCCCCCAAATAGTGCTTCATAATAGTTGCCTTCAAATGCTTCTGAAGTGCAAATAGAGTGAGATAATCCATAATCTTATCCCATGCAAATAATGGCTCATTTACAAGAATGAGTTGTAAGCCCTTATTCCAGATTCTTCTTGTGAAGCTATATTCAAAAAATAGGCGCTCTCTAGTTTCACATCCCAAATTGCAAAAGGAGCAAGTAGGGTTAATATTGACTCCCCAATAAAGGATCTAAAACTTTGTGTTGAGCCTATCCAAGAAAGCAAGCCAATAGACAAAAGCATGCCTAGGTGAATGCCCCTTGAACCAAACAATATTATGCCAATTTACCTTATCTCCTTTGATTCTAACAAACTCCTATGTGTGTTTAAAGGAGAATTCACCATTTGGAGATAATCTCCAGCAAAAGGAATTAGATTTTCCTTCTTCAAGAGGGAAGATAGTGTAGGATCGATATTATTAAGTGTGGTGTATTCTAGTCCATATTTTCAAAAATTTTATCGAGAAAACATGCTAGGAAAATGAAATAACCACATAACAGACACAAGAACATGCTTAAGAACATAAAGAATATAACTAGTACTTGCAAAAATATGTAAAGCTAACCTCTTGAAGCATGGGGCCTTTGATGAAGCTAAAACCGTCACGAGCTTTGTTCCCGTTCACGAACAAGGCCACCAAAAATTTACAATAAGGGTGTCGCAATAAGCATCTCCCTAGTCTTCTTCCCTACGATTAAAGAGACTTATCTTGAGAGAATAGCCTCTTGTGTGGGAAGAAGCAAAGTAATATGCTCTTGAAAAACTAGAGCAAAAATCACACAATAAGTGTGTACTATGTGTTGTAGTATTCTCTTGCCAAAATGGAAGAGATCAACTACAAAATTTGGGATACATGAAATGGTTTAAGGTCTTGCCTATTTATAGAAAAAGTTTGGCACCTAAACCTTGTAAACTTTCCATGTGGGAAACTTTTTCCTAGTAGTAAAAGTTTGCCACATGTCATGGAAGATTAAGCCAAGCCCACAATCCAAGCCCAACATATAGTCCATAATCCATGTAAAGGCCTAAGCCCAATAGAAAACCATCCTAGCCCAATTAGGTTATCTTGGACTCTAAAGAAAGCCCAAACCCAATTCCAAGCTTTGGCCCAATAAGGCTACTACCACAACATGGAATTTGCTCTTTCAAGATTACTCTCTCAACGTCATTTCAACTAGGGAAGGGACCAAGAAGACAAAATTAACCTTGGCTTCCAAAAATAATTAAAAATGTCCTTACTTGATTTAGGCGACATAATGATTATTTTTAACTCCGATCTATTCCACCATAAGATCAAAGTTGCACTCCAAGAATAATTGCTATTATCCAGAAGCTTATCACAAAAGAATGTTAACTTTCTCTTTGACCTACTAAATAACCGACCATAATGCCCCTCTATGTCTACCCACAGCTAAGACCGGTCCTTTGGCCTGTGTACTATCACCTCCTTAGCTGCATCTTTTTCCATTGGGTTTCTTGTCCTATTACCAACCATCCTTGGTCATGGAATCTCTTGATCTCGGGAGCGACCCTCAAGCCATATGACCAACACACCCATAAAGGTAGTGTCACTAGATCTAGATTCGGATGATAAATTTGGACAATCCTAAGGGGGCACATAGATTCCATTTTGTATATGCATGTTCCAATCAATTAGAACTTAGTACTCAATGCATAAGGGTGTTGATCCTAATAAAGTAAGATCTCACCCACAGTGAATCAAAGTATCAAACCCTAACTTCACTAGTTCATCCACATATTCTCAAGATTAATAGCAATGATCATTTAGTAGCAGTGAGTATCTTGTTTTCTTTCTTTGGTAGTACGTCTCTAGAAAACATACTCATAATGGTCCTGTCCAATACGTGACACACGTACTATCGAGACAAATCTGAAAAATCCTCCAATGACCTAGGTAGATCACCCTCAACGAGAAGACTTGCTCAATATAACCTTTTCCCGATAGAGTGCCCAACACTACAATTCGGTTATGGACTTAATTTATGACGTGACTAAATCTAAACTTGGACCTATTATGTGTCCAGCCTCACTGCGCACCCAAGTCATTAGTTCAAGTCAAGAGGCCTTTACACATGCATCAATAAAACATAATAGAGATAATATGTAAGAAACTCATAATGTCATATAATAAAATTGATTATACATTTTTTAGCATCCAAAATGTCATGTACAAGTGAGCTTTAGGGCATACTAATCCTAACAGATAGGTGCATTGATATAGGACAGGTGAGAAGGCCAACACCATCCATTTTGAGTGTAGATATCACTAACCTTTGCAAAAAAAGAAGCGTGGAGAAAGATGTTATACGAAGATGATCAAAGATTGCCCTCCGGGTGCCAAGTGTTAGGCCAAAATGAGTATCCTTGCCATTCCCAACAATATGTTTAATTTTTCCTCGAGCTATATCTCGGCATTTGAACAACCTCTTCATTATCCAACTTTGATAATTTGGAATGGTGTAGGTCCAAATGCAACCTTCTTTGATGTAGTTCTTATGAACCCAGGAGCTCCAAAGTGTATCCCTAAAAGCATACATTCTCCAACATACTTTTAGCCTGAAGGTTTCATTAATTTCCAAAATTCTTCTAATTCCATGACCCCCTTCTTCATGTGGCAAGCAAATATCTTCCCAAGCAACTTTTGCTCTAGTGTCTCTCCAAAGGAAGGCTTTAAACTTCTTTTCAATTGTTGCAATGACAACTTTGGGGATAAGAAAAACACCAGCCCAATATGAACATATTTGAACTAGAGTAGATTTGATGAGAAGTAACCTTCCAGCAAATGATAACCATTTTGTTGTCCAATGCTCAATCTTCTTTGTGATCTTTTCCAAAAGAGGATAGCAATCGGCCTTATGAAGTTTTCTTATTACAAGAGGAACACCAATGTAACGGAAGGGGAGATTACCTTCCTTGATCTCAAGCTTGTCAAGGATTGCATTTTTCCCTTCCAAAGAAACACCTCCAAAGAAAATATCACTCTTGTCTTTGCTGATCTTTAAGCTCAACAGAGAATGGTAGGCATTGAGCATATTCATAATGCATTCAAGAGAACTAATATTTCCTTTGCTAAAGATAAGGAGGTCATCTACAAAACAAAGATGGTTAAGCTTCATATTGCCACATTTGGGATGAAATTGAAACCCTTCTTCCTCATCCAATTTGTTAAGCATACATGTAAGGACTTCCATGCATATCACAAAGATATAGGGAGAGAGGGGATCACCTTGTATAATGCCATTAGCTCCTTTAAAGAAACCTTCAAGACCACCATTGATAGCAATGGAAAAGCTCGGGGAAGTAATACAAGCCATCAACCAACCAACAAACTTTTTTGGGAAATCAAGAACAATAAGAGTGCATTCAAATCAAGAACAATAAGAGTGCATTCAATGAAGTGCCAATTCAATGTATCAAATGCCTTCATAATGTCATGCACATCTTGAAGAGATATGGTTTCTAGAGTATTCTCTAAATAGCTCATGAGCAATTAGGATATTTTCATTTATGAGTCTACCCTTAATGAATATTGGTTGGTTTTTTAAGATGATGTTGGCAAGGCATTTCTTGAGTCTATTGGCAAGGATCTTGGAAATGCACTTGTAAATGGTATTGCAGCAAGAAATGGGCCGAAAATCTTTGACCATAGTGGGATTTTGAACTTTAGGCACAAAGGTGATAATAGTGGTATTTACCTTTTTAAGGAGTTTGTTGGTTGAGAAGAAAGACTTGATTGCATGAATCACTTCATCACCAATGATTTCCCAAGCTGCCATATAGAATTTTGATGTATAACCAGCGGGTCCCGGACTTTTGTTAGGATTGAGGGAGAAGAGACTCTCTTTGATTTCCTCATTAGAGATGGGAGCAGCAAGCATTTCCTTTCGTCCTTCTTCAATTGTTTTGCCAAGTATGGATTTGATGCTTTGGACATTGGCAATTGAGTTTGTTTTAGTTCCAAGTCGGTTCTTGTAGAAAGAAAGAAAGAAATTGAGCCCTAACATTTGGCTCTCATTTGCGGGTAGACTAGTGCCCAGGAAATCCATTCTCGTTCAAAGTTGTGCATATTGTGCAAATGTTTTTCTTTTACCTAAAGGTATTTCGGCTACCATTGAGGCAAAATTCAAAGATTTTTTGTGGAGAGGGACTGGTTCTAAGGTGGCATGGAAGGAAATTTGCCTCTCTTTGAATGGAAAGGGACTTGGTATCCATAGCATTGAAGAGATCAACTTGACCTTTATGCTAAAAATCTTTTGAATGATGTATGCAACAAAAAAAAACTCTTTAAAGTCAATGGGTTCAAGCAAACTATATCAAAGACTCTTCCATTTGGTGGTGCAAACTCCTAAGGATACAAACTGGGTTTTTAAAATGCTTCTTGGATGCCGTGATATTGCAAAAAGATTTATCCAACACAAAATTGGTAATGGCACAAATACCTTCTTTTGAATTGACAATTGGCACAAGGATGGCCCCCTCTTTGAGCATTGGACAAATACCATCCCAAATCCTCCACTTCTTGCAAAGGTGTGTGAAATTTTCATTGATGGTACTTGGATTTGGCCATTGCATCTTTCCCAAGTTAAAGTTCCAAATTTTGCCCTCAATGAAGACACAATGGATAAGATAACATGGAGTCTTTCCCTTTATGAGAGCTTCACCTTCAAACATACTTGGGAATGTATTAGAAGGAAACGAACTCATTTTGATGGTTATAACATCATTTGGCACAAAAGGCATAATCCAAAACATAGTTTCATTGCTTGGATTTCTCATCATGATCGCCTTAGTACAAAATTCAGAATCTTGCATTTGGGGATTAATATCAATCCAACTTGTATTTTTTGTCACATGGGTTGTGAAACAAGAGAGCATCTCTTCTTTGAATGTTGCTTCACTAGGAGGATTTGGAGAAAAGGCTTGCAACTCTCTTTTGTTTCGGAAAATCTGATTTGTTGGCAAGATATTATTGATTACATCACTCCCTTTGCCCTTAAGAATCACTTAAAGGCCACTATTATCAAACATCTTTTTTGGGCAGCCATCTATAACATATAGATTGAAAGGAATCAGCACATCTACAAAAACCAAGAAAGAACTGAGGAGTTTATTTTTTATACTATCTTCAATGATGTTAGAGTAAAACTCTCTAATGGAAGAAAATTTCCATCTTCTCTTTTGAACAAAGCTTTATGTAAATTGTGAAGATTAAAAGATATCATTGTATAGGTTTCTCTTTTCCTTTCCTCCACATCTTTTTGTACATGTACACTTCTTGATTTGATGAAATACAACTTCTCTTACTTGCCCTGCAAATAAAAAAAGAAAGAAATTAAGCCTTCATCTTTTCATCCTTGGTGAGCAAGTTGCCATTAGCATCTTGAATTGCATTGACGGTGTTCTTGATCCTTCTACTTTTAACCACATTATGGAAGAACTTAGTGTTTGCATCCCCTTCTTTGATCCATTGTATGCGAGCTTTTTGATGGAGAATTTTCCTATAAGAAGCTTCAAGAGTCTCGATTTTCTTCAAAATTTTCCCCTCCTTATCAATCAGCTCTCTATTACAATTTCTATTAAGAATATCAACTTGAACTTCTTCAAGATCTTCCTTCAACTCTTGGATTTGGTAAGGAATAGTAATAAAATGCTTCTTGTCGAATTTCTTGAGAGCATGTTTGAGGATCTTTTGCTTTTGCGTGAGAATATACATTGGTGTGCTTAAGATCCCTACATTCCAAGCTTCCTCAACCACCTTTAATAGTACATCATGGGAGGTCTAAGCATTGAAGAATTTGAACGGTTTTGGGAAAGAAGAGCTGGACTTACATGTGTGCATGACAAGGGAGCAGCGATCGGATATTCCCAGACTGTCAACCAAGAGGAAGGAGCTATCCAAGTACTCAATCCATTGAGAATTGACAAGTGCTCTATCAAGTTTGCTTGCCATGAAGTTAGTAGGGAAGCCTTGGTTTGTCCAAGTAAAGTGAGGACCAAGTGCTTTATGTTCAAATGAACAAGATTTGCTAATGCATTTCTTAAAATCCCAAGCACAACGGGGGATGAAAGCATTAGAGGACCTATATCCATAATGAAGAATCTTAATAAAATCCCCAATCACACAAAACAGGCTATGTTCACACTATAAGCTCCATTCCTCAAGCTTTCTCCAAAGAATGTTTCTCCCTTTGGGGTCGTTTCTAGCATAGACAAAAGCCACACAAATACAACTTTTGTTGGCCAAGCTAATGTGATAAAGAACACCTTGATCAATAGATTCCACAAAAGTAAAGTTGATTGAGTTCCTCCCAAAACACCAAAGCCTACCAACCATATTTTTCTCCACATGATTTTTGAAGCCCAATCTTTCAAAATAAGTTGTAATAGTAGTAAAAGATGCATCTCTAACAACCTTTGTTTCCAAAATGCAAAAACAATCAATCTTGTGTTTAGAGATCCAAAAGTTCACTTCCCTTTGTTTGCTTAGGGTATTAAGAACCTTAATGTTCCAAGAACTAAAAATCATTGGGAAGGAGAAGTAAAAGCAAAACATGCTCGTGTTCTCCTTGCTTCCAACAACTGGTTGATTTGAATTTGTATCGGCTTTAGGTGCCATATTATTAGGATAATCCCCAAAGCTTTCGATGATCTCACCCTCCTCCTCCACATCAAGAGCTTTAAAGTGGTTTGATTGTTTTATCCCATGTTCAGTGTTCTTTGGGGAGCTATGATGAGCTCTGGTATCAATCTTTGGTTCTTCTTGGCAAGGAGCATTCTTCTCAACATTTGTTTGCTTTTTCTCAACAACTTGTCATTCATAATTAGGAGAAGCATATCTAGCATTGTAGTAGACTTTTTGCCTTTGTTGCTGAATGGCAAATTGACCTTTAGATGGCTGATCTGTTGGCTTTGAGTTTGAAGGATAATAATTCTCATTGTGACCCACCATTTTGCACAAAACACATTTAGGTGGATGCCAAGCGTATTCAACTTCCACTTTACTCTTTGTACCATCTTTTAATTTCACATAGACTTCTTCTGGCAAATGATCTTCAAGATCAACCTCTATGCACACTCTTGCAAACTCTAGATTTCTCCTTGATTCCATATATGCATCCATTTGAAGGGGTTTTCCAATGAAGGAAGCAATATAGATTCGTCCTCTCCTAGACCAAAGGCTAAGTGGTACTTCTCGAAGCTTGACCCAAATGGGGATTTTGTTATATTTGAGGTTCACAAATTGGAGATTAGGTTCCCATTTCCTAAGGAGGAGTGGTCTATGATTTACATGCCACAATTGTTAGAGCACTCTTTGGCTAGCTTCCTTCTTCTCAAACTTAAACACCAATAATCCCTGCCCTTTTGTGAAAATGTCAACATCCCGAATCTTTTCCAAGCAAATTCGACCATATTCTTTATGAGAAAGAAAGGAAGAGAGACGCCTAAGAATTGGCCAACAAGGCAATTTTTCCAAAACTTTTCCCCGTCTTCACAAATTTCCTCTGCAGGGTCATCAACTTCTCTAATTCCATTAATAATTTTCACTTTATGCTCTTCAAGTTGTAAGTTCGAGCTGACAAATTGAGCAAATTCTCCTTCCCAATCAAGTGATGGTTCATTAGTTGTAGGCTTATACCTTATTCTTGGGGGTTTCCTCCAAGTATTTTGCTATCCATTGTTTCCTTCCGTCATCTTAGGATGTTGCTCATTGATTTCTCCATGAAGCCTTTGCCGAAAGTGAGTATTTGGAGCTTGAGTAGCTTTTCTAACTCGGCCATGAGTTAGATTGACTTATGGGTCATAATGCTTATTTGCCAAGGCATGTTGAGATGAAGTGGCTACCACGTTAAAAGGAAGTTCTTCTTTCTACTGAGCTGGTAAGGGAGGGAAAGAAATTTCATTAGCTTCCAATGCAACATTTGAAATATGTAGGACCCCTTGGTTGTCAAGTCTTCTTGTCTTGGGAGACAAAATGGGGCTGGTAGGTGGCTGAAAAGGTGAAGGCTTTTCCTAAAATGAGGCTGAAACTTCAGCAACTTTTGTACGTTCACCGACCTCCGGTCCTTGTCCAATGGCTAAAACTTTATCTTCTCCATTTGCAAGATCCATCTCCAGCCCTCTATTAATGTTAACAGTAGTGTATTTCTCAGAGTTAGAGCAATTTGGCTCTATTTTTTATTGCGATTGTAAAGGAAAAACAAAGATTTGCTTTACAGTATCCAATCTGACTTTTATCTTATTGCTTTCATTCATGCATCTTGACCCGTGGCTTGGTGAGAATCAGGGCGTGAGCTAAGGATGAGATTCTTGACCATCTCTCTTTTAGCACAATCCTTAAGCTCCTCAAGATGCTTGAAGGTATGACCAGATACAATAGCATCGAAAACCTCTTTGAGTTCTTTGCTAGTGGTTGAATGGGCATGTTCACTTCCAAGACGTGAAGAGGTTGATTCAACCTTTATGGCAGAAATACTATTGAGCTTGTGAGGGGAGAGGCTTTCAAGAGTTTGAGTTTTAGCATTCAAACGTACCAGGGGTGAATTTCTCTTCTTCTTTCCCATGAGAGTCCAGAAATGTTAGGGCTAGGGGACGGCTTGAAGAAGTTAACAGGTTAGTGTTTAGGCAAAATGGATGAAGGTTGTATGAGGGCAGTGGCCATGTGTGGCGGTGCGTTTGCTGGTTGAAAAGGTTCTAGAGAGAAGTAAGAGGATTCTCATGGTATAGAGAGAATTTGGACAACTTAACGTGAAATCTTCATCGTCTTCATAGTTGTCATGAGCAATCTTTGTAGCTAACCTTGCACTCTTTCTAGTCTTGGATGCACTAAATCTCTTCTTTTTGCCTATGAAAGAGGAAAAGAAAGTGTTTATTGGAAGAGATTATGGTGGTCAATGGTGGTGGGTGGTGGTCAATGTAGTGAGTAGTGAGAGCATTTAGTTTCTAGAGAGAGAAACTATTGAGGCTTTGAAGAACCCTATACTTTGAACCAAATGAGGTTGTCCCATGAGATCTCTTTGCCATAGAAGAACATTCTTTTACTTTACTTTTGTCGAGATGCGAGCACTATGTCTAGAAAGAGATGAGCCTTTCTTCTTCTTTGCCATGGAAAACCAAGAGTTGGGTAAGGGGTTGGGAATGGAAATGTGTAAAGGTTTCAAAGGTTGGGGCAGCAAGAACAAGCGTAGATGATAAGGTGTGGAAATGGAAGATGGGAGATTTTTTGTGGTGTAGGGGTGGCAGAGAAAGATGGCGGGTTTAAGAGGGGTAGAGAGAAGGAGGAGGATTTTCCATGTTTAGAGAGAGAAAGCTATTGTCTCACAAGCCATGTTACAGAAGATACAATTTGAATTGATGTTGAAACCCCACATGAGCAATCTATACTTGGTGCTAAGCCAATCATGAATTGCAAGCCAAGTGATAAAAGCATGTCTTTTGTCTTTTGTAAACCAAGGTCACCTAAGATGGAAGCATCAAGAAGATTAGATCTTATTTTGGAAGAATGGGTTTTGAAAACTATATTGATGAAAAAATCAAGGGGCGGCTTTGGGTTTTTTGGAGAGATTCTCTCAAGGTGAAAGTGGTTGACACTTTTGAACAAGGTGCCCTTTGTAACATAGATGACTTTGTCCACAAATCTTTCCTTGTCTCCTTCATTTACAGGAAGAATGAACTAAAAAAATAGAAGCAAACTTTGGAGCAAAATTGAGGAATGGTGTGCTTGGTGTATTGATAGTGACTTTTGTATTATGGAAGATTTCAATGAAGTTCTTCACTATGAAGATAAATCAAACTCCCACTCTATCCCAACTAGTGCTTGGGATTTCAAAAAGTGTGTGGCAAGAAGCAATTTCATTGAACCAAAAACTCATGGGCCGCATTTCACTTGGACTAACAAAGGCACATCAAATAATTTTGTGGCAAGCAAGCTTGATAGAGTCTTGGCAAATGTTAATTGGGTTTCCAACTATCATTATTCCTTCATTTTGATGGGAAGCCCCAGCATCTCTGACCACTACCCACTCATTATTCAAAATTGTAAGTCTTGGTGTTCTTCTTCAAAGCCTTTTAAATTTTACAATGTTTGGACTTCACATGTTGATTTCTTGAAGATTGTGGAGGAACATTGTTGTGCATGGGTTTTTGGCACTCCAATGTTTATTCATTATCAAAAGCAAAGAATTTTGATGCAAGCACTCAAGGCATTTGATAAGGCTCACTTCTCCAACATTCCAATTGTTATTCATGAGCTCAAGGATACATTCGCTGAAGTTCAACTTGCTCTTCACATTGGAGGACACAATTTTGGGCTCACCAACAAGGAAAAAGATATTTTGGTGCAAATTGAAAAGCTTGAGAGTTCTTATA
Source organism: Cordia subcordata (assembly GCA_028554755.1). Classification (NCBI taxonomy): domain Eukaryota; kingdom Viridiplantae; phylum Streptophyta; class Magnoliopsida; order Boraginales; family Cordiaceae; genus Cordia; species Cordia subcordata. The sequence goes on from JAPTOF010000008.1 coordinate 15,974,042, forward strand.
ATTCTATGCTCCTTCAAAAGACAAGATTTCAATGGCTCAAGGAAGGAAATTGCAACACCAAGTTCTTTCATAATACTATCAAAGAAAGAAGGCTTAAGAACACTATTAAAGCTCAAGGACAGCTCTATTTGGACCATTGCTCCATCAAAAGATGCAAGTTGGATTCTCAAGGAACTTATCAAAAGCCGAAGCATTGCAAGAAATATCATCACTCATACTATTGATAATGGGAGGCAAACATCATTTTGGCATGATAAATGGCATAGAAATGGTGTTCTTGTTCAACATTGGAGCAACACATTCAACAATCCTAGCTTCTTTGCTAACGTTAATGATATCTTCTCCAATAATCAATGGAATTGGCCTATCCACCTCTTACACATTGATCCACCCCATTCCCACTTGAAAATCTTGCCCTCGACACCATCACTAAGGATATTTCTCCTAATGGCAATTTTTCCTTCTCTTGTATGTGGGATCACATAACAACCAAGAGAAGCAAAGTTCCTTGGCATAATCTTGTTTGGTTCAAGGGGCATGCCCCAAGACATGCTTTCATCACATGGCTTGTACTTCATGATCGGCTTAACACCAAATATAGGCTTTTAACTTGGGGTTTCAACATCAACTCAAATTGCATCTTTTGCAACATAGCATGCGAGACTAGAGATCATCTCTTCTTTCATTATAGTTTCACCAAAATAATTTGGAAAAAAGGTCTTCAACTTACAGTAATCACAAATTCTTTGGATGATTGGGAACACATTTTGGCCTTCATCACCCCTTTTGCACTTGAAAGGAACCTTAAAGCAACTATCTTAAAGCACTTTATGGAAGCAACAATCTACCTTGTTTGGCTAGAAAGGAACAATCGAGAATTCAATAATGGCGTCAAGACAAAAAAGCAACTTTTTTCAGCCATCTACAATCATGTTTGAATTAAGTGTAAGAATGGGAAACATTTCACTTCTTCTAGCCTAAATAGATTAATTTGTAAAGGCTTGGGATTAGAGGATATCATTGTATAGGTATCCCTATTTCTTTTGTAAATGTTTTGTACATTCATCATTAATACAAATCTCAGTTTCTTCATGCAGAAAAACACTATTCAGGCCACTAGAAATGAAGAGGGAACCTTGCTCACTAAAGATATTGAGGTCAAAAAGGAATTTTTGAATTTCTTTGAGAAGCATCTTGGTTCTTCAACAAATACTTTTGCCAATGTTGATCTTGTTAGAGGCATTCTTGGAAAAACAATCAATGAGGAGATAGTGGAGACTCTCGAAACCCCTATTTCAAATGATGAGATCAAGGAGACTCTTTTCTCTCTTAATCCCAAAAAAAGCCCGGGGCCGGATGGTTTCACCTCACACTTTTACAAAACTGCTTGGAAGATTGTTGGAAATGATGTTCTTAAGGCAATTGGCTCGTGCTTTCAATCAAGCAAACTTCTTAAAGAGGTAAACTCCATCATCATTACACTTGTACCTAAGATCCGTAATCCCACAATGGTTAAGGATTTTAGGCCCATCTCTTGTTGCAATACAATTTACAAATGCATTTCAAAGATCCTTGCCAATAGAGTTAAAGCATGCTTGCCCAATCTTATTTCTTGGAACCAATCGGCATTTGTCAAGAATCAACTCATTTTGGAGAACACTCTTCTTGCCCATGAGCTCTTAAGGGGATATTCAAGGAACCACACTTCTCCTAGGAGTGCACTCAAAGTTGATATCATGAAAGCATTTGACACCTTAATTAGGAATTCATTGAAATAACACTTCATGCTTTTGGGTTCCCTAGCAAGTTTGTGAATTGGATTATGGCTTGCATCTCAACAAGTTTTTCTATTTCACTCAATGGAGGATTGGAATGTTACTTCTATGGAGCTAAAGGAATTTGGCGGGGAGATCCTCTCTCCCTTTCCTTTTTATTTTGTGTATGGAAGTGTTTTCGTGCATGCTTAACAACTTGGTCACCAACCCAAACTTCAAGTTCCACCCAAAGTGCTCAAAATTGAAGCTCAACCATCTTTGCTTTGCAGATGACCTCTTCCTTTTTTGTAGAGGCAACTTGAATTCTATTGAATGAATCATGACTACTTTGAGATCATTCTCCTCCTACCCAGGGCTTAACATCAACAAATCCAAAAGCAACATTTTCTTTGGAGGTATTACTCATGAAGAAAAATCAACCATCATTGATAAAGTGGGCATTTATGAGGGTGAGCTCCCCATCCGGTATGTTGGTATACCTCTTGTCTCAAGGAAACTTAGGAAACAAGAATGCTTGCCTTTTTTGGAGAAAATTAATGCTAGGATTGACAAATGGACCAATCAATAGCTTTCTTTTGCTGGTAAACATTTTTTTTGTGAAGTAAGGATTTCATTAAAAGAAAAAGGATTTACAAAGAGAACAAAAGAGTTCAGCCCCTATACAAGAATTTCTTCTAATTTCCATGATTTATAAATGGCTTTGCTGGTACACTTGTCCTCATCAAGTATACTCTTCTTCTAGTTTATGCATTTTGGGCAAGTACAATCCTTTTCCCCAAGAGTATTTTGGCAAAAATTGAAGCAAAATTCAAGGCTTTTCTATGAAGAGGCATGGGCACAAAGGTAGCTCTGAAGGATGTTTGTCTCCCCTACAATGAAGGGGGTCTCGGAATTAGAAGCTTGAAGGAGATAAATGATGTTTTTATGCTAAAATTTTTCGGAGGATGTATTTGGATAGAAGCTCATTATGGAGTGAATAGATCCATACCAACTATATCAAAGAAAAATCAATTTGGGAGTTGCAAGCCCCTTGCGATGCTAGCTGGATCATCAAGATGCTCTTAAATTGTAGAAGTAAAGCAAGAAGCTTCATTGAGCACAAGGTCGGCAATGGCACTAATACTTTCTTTTGGTATGATAAATGGCATCCGGATGGTATTCTCTTGGATCATTGGAACCATCTATTTCCATATCCCCCTCTTCAAGCAAAGGTAAATGACTTATACTCAAACGGAAGTTGGGATTGGCCTATGCATCTCCTTCATATTCTCATGCCAAACTTTCATATTGATAAGCACTCAAATGATGTCTATATGTGGAATTCTCATGAAGGGTCCTTCTCTTTTAATCACACTTGGAACCACATTAGACGAAGAGGAAATGCCTTCGAAGGCCATAATATATTATGGCATAAGGGACATAATCCTAGGCATAGTTTCATTACTTTGCTTGCATTCCTTGATTGTTTAAGCACTAAATTCAGGCTTCTTTCTTGGGGACTTGACATCAACCCCCATTGCATTTTTTGTCATTCGGGAAGTGAAGCAAGGGAGCACCTTTATTTTGAGTGTGTTTTTACAAGAAGATTTTGGAGACGTGGTTAGGAACTAACTTTCTTGCCGAAGCACTTGATTTGCTGGAAAGATATTCTCAATTTCATCACTCTATATGCTCACAAGAAAACTTGAAAGCAAACATCATTAAGCATCTTTTTGGAGCCACAATTCACAATATTTGGCTGAAGAGAAATGATCGGATGTTCAATGGTTCATTCCGCTCCGACGAAAATATTTTTGATACTATCTACAATGAAGTAAGGGTCAAACTTTCTCTTGGTAGGAAATTTACACCCATTAGATTGAACAAATCCTTATGTAAATCTTGGAATCTTGACAATGTACTTTACTAATGTCTTGATTGTACTTGTAAATATTTTTGGCTTTTAATGAAAACAACATACTTGCCCCGCAAAAAAAAATGGCTTGGTGTATGCCCTTTGAACCACACAAGTTCTTTTTTTTGTTTTTTTTGTTTTTGTAGAGCAAGTACAAATGTATATTAGTGAAAAAGAAGAAACAGTACAATATACAAGAAGCAAAAGTGTGGAAGGCCTTATACAATTATGTCCTCTATCTTGCACATCTTTCTAAGTTCAATATTTGTACAGGTAGGTGAAAAATTCTTACAAGAGATTTTAACTCGTACATTATTGTAGATAGTAAGAAAGATACTTTCTTCTGTTCGGGCATGCAGGTTGTGGATACGATGTTCCTCTCAAGCCATATATGATAAATAGAAGCACCAAAGAAGTGTTTTAAGATGGTTGCCTTCATGTTTTTCTCAAGAGCAATACGGGTGAGGTACTCCAAATGTCTTCCCAAGCAATCAAGCTTTCAGGAGTCATAGTGATTTTCAAGCCATTCCTCCATATCCGTCTAGTAAAGCTACATTCAAAGAAGAGATAATCATGAGTTTCACAACCAAAATGACAAAAAATGCAATGAGGGCTGAGAGAAATTCCCTAAGTAAGCATTCTAGATTTTGTGCTAAGACTATCTTTGATTGCAAGCCAAACAAGAAAGCCATGTCTAGGATTATGCCCTTTATGCCAAGCAAGATTTTTCCAAGGAAAGAGGTCTCCATTGTTCCTAATATGCTCCCATGTGTGTTTGATGGAGAAATATCCATTGGTTGAGAGAGACCAAACAAATGTGTCCTCCAAGTTTTCCATAAGATCAAAGGTTGGTGGGCTTACTTGTTGGAGATGATTCGGCCATTGCCATGTTCCATTGTAGTAAAGTTAGGCCACTTTTGCATTGTGAGAGGGGAATGGAGTGATTGATCTCAATGATGTGCAAGAATGCCCTCGGGATACCATTTGTCATGCCAAAAAGAAGTGTACTTCCCATTGCCAACAATATGGTGAATGTGCTGTCTAGCAAGATTTCGGATGGATAATAGCATCTTCAAGACCCAACTAGCATCCTTAGGACAAGAAAGAGTCCAAATTGTTTCCTCCTTGATGTAATTAACATGAATCCATCTACTCCATAGGAAATCCCGAGCAGAGTACATCCTCCTAAAAGTTTTCAACAAGAAAGTGGTGTTGATCTCATTGAGCTTTCTAACTCCAAGTCCCCTTCGCGAAAGGGAAGATAAAATTTTTTTACGAAGCAAGTAAGTGTGTAATATCATTAATCAAAAGCATTTACAAAACTTACAAAGCAGCTCTAAGTCAAAATATTTTCGAGCTTCCAAATTTTCCCTATTTCAATATTTGCTCTAGGAGGGGGAAACTTTTTACAAATAGTGAGTCTACATCTGACATCATTGTATATAGAAACAAAAATATGTTCTTCAATACTAGCTTCATTCTTGAAAAGTCTTTGATTCAATTTGGCCATGGATAGCTTTCTCTCTCTAAACATGAAAAATCCTCCTCTTTCTCTTTACCCCTCTTGAACACGCCATCTTTCTCCTCCACCCCCACACCACAAAAAAGTCTCCCATCTTTCATTTCCACACCTCTCCTTTGAAACCCTTACGCATTTCTATTCCTAAACCTCACCCAACTCTTGGTTTTCCATGGCAAAGAAGAAAGGCTCATCTCCTTTATTTTGCAGGGTAAGTAAGAATTTATTCATCGCAATTTTGGTATAAGCCAATCCCATACCCCCAAGCTTACAAATAAGCACTACAAACCTAGCTTGAGGGGTATTAATAAGCAAGACAAGGGTAAAATGTCCCGAACAAGAAAAAACTTCCAAGCATACAAGGAAAAACAATCAAAACCAGCAAGAAAAATAAAAAGGAACAAGAGAAACATCAAGTGCTTGGTATGAGAGGAAGTGGTTTAATCACACCCGAGGGGTCACCATTCCTCGGACCTTCAAGAAAGTTCATTTCCTCTCCCACTAAATCAATGTGCATGGCCAAACCTTCACTTCCGTCTTCAATCCTCTCATGTATGGCATTTACATTTTCCTCAAGATAATCAACACATTGGAAAACTTTGTCATCAACCTTACTTGTGATGTCATCTTCCTTTCTTGATATAACACAATCTTTAACAGTAATAGCATCAAGATTTGAATTAAGGGTAATAAATTGATTTTGATCAATTGGGCTATTTGAAGAAGGGGCATGGGGGCCTGTGGCTTATTTGAAGTTTCCTTAGCTATATCATTTGCATCTTGAAAGAGGGTGGCATTTGTAACTTTCTTCCAAATTTTTCTACGCAGAGATTCTTCCAAGCTTCCCTATTATTCTCAACTTTTTGACACATTTCTAGAAGCTTGAGATTGAGCCATATGAGGGCAAGAATTCGAGTGGTCGACAACTTTACAGTGAGAGCAAACAAGTGGCTCCCAAGCATATTCAATGTCAATCTTAACCCATTCACCATTTCTAAGCTTGATACAACCCAAAACTCCCCAAGCCAAAGATACAACAAGATAAGCAAATCACGACTTGAGGAGCAAGTTCAAAACATCAAGGAAAACATTCATGCAACAAAAGGTAACAAAAATCTCAAATGGAGAACAAAATGTACAACAAAATTGAAAGTCAAGTTTCAAGGATTTACGATTGCTCGAGGTTAAAGCTCCATCTTCATTGCGGCACATCCAAAAACAACAAACAAGTCAAGTGTAAAGCTGGTCTTCATTTCCGAGCAGGTGAACAACCCTTGAGCCATCAATCATTTCTCCTTCTTCTTTTTCCACATTGGTGATTGCGTGATTCAAGCAAGTTTCTTCCAAATTGACATCTTGATTGGCAGCAACATCAACATCTTCTTTTTCAATAACCACTTCATTTTCTTTCTCATTCATGGCTAAATTTTCCACCTCATTTGAAACATCATCATTTGCTTTAAGAGCTGCAAACCCTTGTGCAAACTTTACCACTCTTAAACTTGAAGACAAAGAGCCTATTCTCAGACGATTTAATTTCAACATGTCCAAATTACCTTCAATGAACATCCACCATTTTACGGATGAGGAAAAAGGGAGGAGGATTTCCAACAAATTGCCCAATCAAACAACAATTCCAATGATAATCACCCTCAATAAAAACATCTTCTGGTGGGATAGCACCCACAAATGCATTTTCAACATAAGGAGCAATGAAATCAAGTTTAGTGGCATTTTCAAGGTTGCCTATATAAGTGCGTTGCCAATCCACTTCATTTCTCAAGCTGCCCGGGGTACATTTTCTTGAGAGGATTGTCCTTGGGAGTGTTGTGCATTAGGCGAGTTCAATGTTTCACCAAGATTAGAGCAAGAAACTTTCTGTCCAAATGGAATTTTTTTATCTCTAATATTTTGCTGGCTTCAAAAAGCTTGTGAAATGGTTGGAAAATCTTCATTATTTGTATGGTTGCAAGTGTTATGATCATAATTATTGTGCATAGCAATTTCCATTTCATGAAGCCTAGCATAGGGATGAGAAGTAAGTGCATTTTGGATGCTTCCCGAGATAATGTTTTGCTGCTGAGTAGTTTTATGACATGGCTGCCATGTGGAGTAATTTTCCATGTTGCCTAGTGGGGTAGGGCTGTGCTCTATGTTGGCATGTGGGACAACAATATCTCGTTGGGAAGTAACCGAGTTACAAAAACAAGAATTCTTACCAGTAAAAATAGGACGAGCTAGAGTGTTTATATTCCCATTAGATGAGTTGAAAAGGGGAAAATTTGAATTTTGTGCTTTCTCCAATGCATCCGAAGTAACATGAGCTGGCTGACTAGAAGTATTTTGAGATGGAAAAATACTTCCAGAAGGTGGGAACATCATTGCTACATCAGAAGATATTTCACTTTGTCCAGTAACTATATTCAAGTGACTAGTCGATAATGACCCGTCTTTATCTTCCATCGTTTTTAGCTACTACCTGAAGTTTTTAGGTGAGTTTTCCACTTGATTTTTGCCTTGCGAAGCTTGATTTGTAGCCCCTGGAAGGATAACCAGATCGCGCTGAGCATTTTGAGACCCATTTTGTCCATAATATATTTCTTTTTCAAGTGACTTGCTCGAAGTAGTAGCCATGTTTCCACTTTGAGATCCATGTTTGATTGAGCTTTTCTTGGTATTAAGTATGCTGATCTTGCTCGAAGGAATTTCCAAGTCTTGTTGGACAAAAGTTTCCTTCGAAAGGCTCATCTCCTTCTCAGCATAGTGCTCGCATCTCAGCAAAAAATTAAGCAAAAGAATGTTCTTCTAGGGCAAAGAGATCTCAAGGTATCTCGGATGAGGTTGACTCAACATCTTTTATTTCTCCTCTTGAGAATGAAGAGATTTTATCAACCTCAAGCAAGGAGCTTCATGAAGCTTTCTATGCTTTTGAATCTGGAATTACTTTTAAGGATTTGCAAGATGAAAAAGAAAAAGAAAAGATTGACCTTGTGAGAAGCTTATTGAGAAAAGCTAGGTCTTTATCTCTTCCAAGCAAAGGATTTGAACCTCCATCGAACAAAAACAGGGCGGAAATGGATATTGCTCAAAAGCTTTTTGTCTCTTCAACAAGAAATCAAGCTTTCTCCAACTCGAAATTCTCTCCAAAGCTTGGAAATTAGTTTGAAAATGCTCAAATCAGCCCCTTTGGAGTTTTGGGCTTGAGGGAGGAAGAAGAAGGTAAAAACCAGTTAGCCGATGGTCAAAACAAGCTATCCCTCGGTATTATCCTTGGGACAAACTTGGGAAGTACCATACCTGATTTTGGCAGCCCTTTTTCAGCATGAACTTCCCAAAAATTGATAGCTCATGCATAAGGATTTAAGCAACCTCTTGAACCACAAAATCAAATCCAAATATCTGATTCACTTTACGGAAATTTCCTTCCACTTAGCTCAAAATCTCTGAACACATTTTCAGCCAACAAAAAGGAGGCCCACTCCCAAAACGACATGGCTGCCATGTCATTAAATAATGCCACATCAACTTCCATTCCAAATCAGCTCCTCTCATCTCATGGTGGAGAAGAACGTGGTTACATAAATTAGCCCACTCAAATGCACTCTAAGGATGGAAATCAAGAAGGGAAGATTGCAAATAAAGGCAAAAATGAAGCCCAACAAAATGCTCAACCAAATGCATGGAGGAAGCCTCCAAAACTCAGGTTTGAACCATCTTCAAAAGCACCTTCACTTGATTGGGGAAATGATTTTACTGAATTCATTAGCACAAATTTACAATTTGATGAAGAAATTGAGGTTAAATTGGTTAATGGAGTTAGAGATGTTATTGACCCCCCCCCCTCAAAGGATTTGTATGATGAAGGGGATAAATTGCGGACATGTTGTTTGGTTGGCCAATTTATAGGCACCCCCCTCCCTTCTTCCTTATAAAAAACATGGTTGATTTTGCTAGGAGAAGGTTTGGTAATGTGGATATATTTCATAAGGGTAAAGGGCTTTATGTCTTCAAATTTGACAAGGAAGAACATTGTCAAAAGGTGTTGCAACAACTTTGGCATGTTAATCATAGGCCTTTGCTTCTAAGAAAATGGAAACCAAACCTTGAATGTATCAACTTGAATTGCAGCAAAGTACCATTATGGGTTAAACTTTGGAATGTTCCAATGAGTCTTTGGTCAAAAAAAGGGTTAAATTATGTTGCTTCTTTCATTAGGAGACCTATTCAAATGGACGCATTGACTAAATCAAGGAGAAACCTTGAATTTGTAAGGGTTTATATTGAGGTCAATATGGAGGAAAGTCTTCCAGATGCAATCTTTCCAAAACTTAGAGATGGATCCTGGGCTCAAGTTGGGTTGAATATGCATGGAAACCTCTTAAATGCTCACTTTGCAAAATAGTGGGACATGTGGACAAATGTCCCATGAAGCCGAAAGCTCAACAAGCTCCAAGTCACCCCTTGACTACTAAGCCTAAACAAAAGATGCAAGAGGATTGGCAAGTCATTGGTAAGAAACCTTCAACAAATGATATCAGTGCTCCTAATTTTGAAAAAAACAAATGTGACAAGTACCATAAACAAGATGGATGCTCCCTCTCGACCAATTTCTCCAAAACAAAAGGATAATGCTAGTGGTCCTAGCCCAAGGTTCCAACACTCAAACCACTCCCAAGCCCTAGAAGATGATAGAGAGGAAAGTTTAAATCCTCCAAACAAACTTGCGGAGGGTGAATATGTTGCTAAACCGAGCATTGCTCAAAGCACACATCAAGAGGATCTTACTCCTCTCCCATTATCATGATTTTTTGCTCTTAGAATGTTAGGGGTTTCAATTCCCCTAAAAAACACAAAGAAATAAATTTGCTCATTGGAAAACACAAACTTGATTGTTTTTACCTTTTTGAGACCAAGATCACTCAAGAAGCTAGTGTCATTGCTCCTTACTTTAGTATCTTGGGTTTTGACAACTATATTGATGAAAACATTGTCGGGCATCTTTGGCTCTTTTGGAGGAATCATTTTAAGCCTACCATCATTGATACTTTTGATCAAGGTATGCTTTGTCATACTGTATTTCCATCTTATGATCCTTTCTTTGTGATTTTTGTATGTGGCCAAAATGACCCCATAAGAAGGAAGGATCTTTGGAAGCAAATTGAAAACTGGAGCTTATGGTGCAATGATGATCCTTTGTGCATCCTCGGTGATTTCAATGAAGTTCTTCATAATGGAGACAGATCATCATCCATGTCTATCCCTTCTAGTGCATAGGACTTCAAAAATTGTGTGAATAAAGCAAGCCTTCATGAATTTGAGTCTATTGGTCCTCATTTTACCTGGACAAATGGAAACTCTAATGGTAAACTACTTGCAAGCAAAATTGATACAGCTTTGATAAATCCTTGTTGGACGGAGAGCATGGTGGATTCTTTTCTTTTGGTGGATAGTCTGGGAATTTCGGATGATTGTCTCTTCATTCTTCACACATGTAAGCTCAAGACCTCTTCTCCAAAATCTTTCAAATTCTATAATGCTTGGACAACACATGATCTTTTCTTGCAAATTGTGGAGGAACATTGGAGTGCAAGGGTCTTTGGCACTCCAATGTTTATCTTATGTCAAAAGCAAAAGCACCTTAAGCAAGCCTTGAGAAGTTTGACAAGGAGCATTTTTCATGCATTACCCAAAAGATTCATGAATTTAAGGAGATGCTTTGTAGAGTGCAAGTTGATTTGATGAATAGGCTCCTAAATGATGAGATTCTCAACATGGAAAAGGATATGTTTGAGATTGAAACTCTTGAAACCACATACAATCATATGCTCCACTAGAAATCTCATCTCAATTGTATCAAAGATGGTGATGCAAACACAAAATTCTTTCATAGCATTATTCGGGGAAGGAAAAGCAAAAATTCTATTAATGCTATCCAAGACAAGAATGGTACTCTTATTTCATCGAATGAGGGCATAAAGGCTGAATTCATTTCATTTTTTAAAGGCTATCTTGGTACCCCTACTCTCACGTGCACAAATATGGACATCATAAAGTCTACCATTGGTAAATTAATTGATGAAGATTGCATGGATATGCTTGTTGCACCGTTTACTCATGAAGAGATCAAAAGCACTCTTTTCTCTCTCAATCCAAACAAAAGCCCGGGGCCAAATGGTTATACATCTCTCTTTTACAAGGATGCTTAGAGCATCATTGGCAATGATGTGTTGAATAGCATTGGATCCTTCTTTGATTCTACAAAGCTCCTTAGAGAGGTAAATGGTACATACAATGCATTGGCACCTAAAGTCCGAAACCAATCCATGGTAAAAGACTTTAGGCCCATCTCTTGTTGCAACACCATTTACAAATGCATCTTTAAAATGATTGCAAATAGACTCAAGGCTTGCCTCCTAAAGATTATTTTATGGAATCAATTTGCTTTCATCAAAGATAGCCTCATCAATGAAAACATTCTTGTTGCTCACGAAATCTTTAGAGGGTATTCAAGAAGTCATATCTCTCTTAGATGTGCTCTTAAAGTTGACATTATAAAGGCTTTTGACTCATTAAATTGGGGCTTCATTGAGAACACTCTACTTGCATTTGGATTCCCATGCAAATTTATTTCTTGGATTATGGCTTGTGTTACATCCCCTTGTTTCTCTATTGCTATCAATGATAGTCTTGAAGGTTTTTTCAAGGGTGCAAATGGAATAAGACAAAGAGAGCCACTCTCTCCATATCTTTTTGTTTTGTGCATGGAAGTACTCACATGCATGCTCAATAGCGTGGAAAACGGAAATGGTTTTGCTTTTCACCCAAAGTGTGCCAAGTTGAAGCTAAATCATCTTTGTTTTGTCGATGATCTTTTCATCTTTTGTAAAGGCAATTTAGAATCTATTGATTGTATCATGGGTGTTCTGAGGACTTTCCAATCCTTTTTGGGGTTAAAAGTTAACAACACAAAGAGTGATATCTTTCTTGGGGGTGTTTCAAATGATGAAAAACTTGACATTCTTGCCAAAGTGGAATTCAAAGATGGCTTTCTTCCAATCTATTATTTGGGCATTCCTGTAGCCTCAAGAAAGCTTAGAAGGGCTAATTGTGCTTCTCTTTTCCCAAAGAGTGATAGATATGTTTCCTAGCTTCATCTCTGAATTTCAAAGGACATTTGAAAATCCAACTAGCGTCACGAGGATAAGGAATGACCCAAATAGAGCTCTCTTTGATGTAGTTTTCGTCGATCTACCGGCTTCAAAGTGTGTATTGATGTGTTGTGTTTTTGTGTGTGTTTGTATTGTCATTTACCTATATTTTAGAGGTGTTGAGTGCTCATAATGATGCATTAGTGTAGTGCTTTTGATAAGAATAGGCTTAAGCGTAAATAAATGTGCATATTCAGTTTAAGAGACAAATTGCTACACTAATTGCTTGTTTTCAATGATTTAGGTGAACTTTGGGTTAAGATCAAGATTGGACGATGAAAGGTGATGAAGATGGGAAATGCACGGGTCTAAGAGAGAAGACCAGAGGCCGAAAAGACAAAGAATGGAGGAAGAAAGTTAGCCGGACGACCAAGGAAAAAGAGCCGGTCGACTGGCTAGGTCGACCGGCCACTCCAGAGAGGTGCCAAAAATAGTCGGACGACCAACCCTCCAGAGCCGGTTGACCGGCCACTCCAAAGAGGTGCCAAAAATAGCCGGACGACCACCCCTCCAAAGCCGGTCGACCTACCAGGTCGACCGGCCAGTCCAGAGAGCATCATTAAAAAGCCGGTCGAGCTAGGTCCAGAGGTCGGTCGACCGGCAATATGATGAGAACATATAAATAGGGCCCGATTCTGCAGAAAAGAGGACTTTTTTTTTGGAAGAATAACATGCACTTCACACCTAAAATTCTCACACACTTAACCATAGATCCCACTCACTTCACACACATTTTTCACACATTCCTCACTAAGAACCAAGCTGATTTGGAGGGTTCAAACATTTTGGAATTAAGTTTGCTCAAAAACTTTATACAAGATTAGCTAGGATGAAAGCGAAGTTTCATTATCTCTCTTTCATTCTATTTCCTATTATGATTGAGTAGACTTGTGTAGGGTGATTTAACTTATGTAATAGGTTAACTATATACTCTTATGATATGGGATATGATGGCTGTATATATATACATGTTTCGAATTGTCTTGTCCAAATGGGTATTTTCTTATTCATGTCTAAGTGTTTGATAAAATGCCTAGATGAGTAACATGTGTATAAATTGAAGTTTATTTGTTACTAAACACATCTAATCCATGTTATAATCATGTCTATATGTTTATATGTGGATGCTATGAAGTGGGTAATGCTTTTATTCATGTCTATATGTATATTTGCATGCCTAGTAACAAGCATAACTTCAATAACGCATACGTGTTGGTTGTTAATTATTTCTAATGGTGTGAACTGAACATGACGATGCTTGGTAGTTGAACAGGTTCCATTATTCACGCGCACCTTCGCATTGAACATGTATGAATGCACTAGCAAGTCAAATCCTGCTGTAGTGACCTTAGAATGACCAAGTATAACTTAGGGCTAGTCTAGGCCGAGTCTCCTTTGGCTTTAAATCCAGCCAATAGGTTTCTGGATAGGTTTAGTCGACTTTAGCAACACTAGGTCTTGGCTTTAAATCCAGCCAAAGGTTTAGGTACTAAGGTAGGTTCATTCTAAGCCACCTAGAAAGTTAGGTAGTCACTCTTGAGGCCCTAGGTCAAAAGGACCACGCCGTAGCTCTAGGAGGCGCCGCCTAGGGACGGACCCGCACCGAGTCCTAGGGGGAAATTAGGACACTAACTAGCAACATAGTTAAGAGCACTCACGATAGTTAGCCATCATCCCTTAATCCTATAGTATTTGAGTATAGAATTACCCATTCATAAGTCGAAGTCACCCTAACCCCTTCTCAAGTGTTAGTTCCCTCTTGACCAACTTGAGTTCCTATTTTTTCATATTCATAGTTTAGTTTTATTTCTTTTACCTAGAGCTCCCGATAATCCAAAACCCTAAAAATATGTCTAGTTTAGATCTTTCTTTTTGGCACTTTCTAGAACACCAAGCATTGAATTCACCCACATTATTTACGCCTCCCTGTGGGTCGACACCCGCACTTGTATACACTATATTGCACGATCCGTACGCTTGCTGGTCTTTTAGAGCTTACACTCGAAAGACGACACCAAGTTCTTGGCGCTGTTGCCGGGGAGGCACGGTGATTTGCATTCTTTGCTTGTGTGTTTTGGTAGTTGCTTTATTTTTTTTTCTTGCTTTTTCTTTATAATTTGTTTATTTTTATTTTTATTTTTTTGCTTATCTTGTTTAGTGTTCATATTATCTTGCTTTAGTTTTTGTTTATCTATTTTAGCTTTTGTCGTTGTTTTTAATAGACTCTTTAGGATTGTGGTTTATTTGCTGTAGTTTTAGGAATACTGAAGTTTTTGGGGGTTGAAGTGGCCGGAGTTAGGATAGTTTGTGCATGCTTGGTAGGAGATCCCTTAGAAATCCCCTAGTTCCTCTTAATCCCGAACCCGATAGAATTGCTAGACATTTCAGGAATTTAGAAGATCTTCTTGAGGAGATGACCGATCCCAACCATCCTCCTAATCCTCCTAATCCCCCAATGAATCCCATTCCACCTTATGATCACATTGGGCATCAAGCCCAAGCTCATTTTAGACGAGAGCCCCGTAGACCGGATCTACCCATAGATGAGGAACCCACTTTTAGGCAATTCTTACTCCCCGAAGCCTTTGAGCCCAATTTGGCTATTCAAATTCCGGGTTTGGGGGAGACGAACTTCGAGATTAAGCCTAATATGTTGGCTATGCTTCCCTCCTTCTACGGGAAAAGCAATGAGAGTCCTCTAGATCATATCACTGATTTTGTTGAGATGAGTTCCACTCTCCATGTCCCCAATGTCTCTCAAGAGGTCATACGTCTAAGATTGTTTCCTTTCTCTCTTAAGGACAAGGCTAGGACTTGGTTGCATTCCTTACCCATTGGTTGCATTACTACATGGACTGAGCTTCAATCTAAGTTCTTCCAAAAATTTTATCCCATGGCCAAGACGGCCGACCTTAGGACCGCCATTATGACTTTCTCCCAACATGACCGAGAATCTTTTCATGAGGCTTGGGAGAGGTTCAAGGATCTTCTTAGACAATGTCCACACCATGGGTACGGCAATCATGACCTAATGCAATACTTCTTTCGAGGCTTAAATGAACAAAATAGGATGATGGTCAATGCCGCCTCCGATGGTGGCTTCTATCTTTTGAGACCGACCGAGGCATGGGAGAAAATAGAAATGATGGCTAAAATTTTTTTCAAAATTTTGCAATGGAAAGGTCTAGTCGGGGAGGCAACAAGAGAAGTGTTAGTGAGGTTGGATTTTCTTTAGACTTACCCGCTAAGGTTGAGGCTTTGACAAATAAACTAGATCAATTCATTTCTTTGTCCATTTCATCCCAAGGTCATAGGACTAGTTCTTTAGGTTATTCCTCCGCCCCTTTAGTTGTTGAAGTTTGTGCATTGTGCTCCGAGTCATCTCATGAGACCATAGCTTACCCTTTAGCATCCCAATTTCTTGAATTCATGAAAGAGCAAATGTGTGCCACACAAGGTTATTCTCGTGAGTATAATCCATACGCAAACATATACAATCCAAGTTGGAGGGACAACCCGAAATTTTCTTGGAGACAAGGACATCATGAGTCTAGTTCACATCCTCAAGTTCCACCTCAGCAGCGACCCCGTCCTCAATATCCCCCAGGTTTCTATCATCTTAATCAGCCCCGTCTCACTAGTGCTCCTCAACCTCAGGCTTTACCTGCTCCCTCTAGTAGCCAGACTCCTAGTAATGATGTGATGAAGTTAATGCAGTTTATTCAGAATCAGCAGCAGGCATTAGCTAGTCAGCAGCATGAGTTAGTTGACAATAGGCAACAGATGGCTAGGTTTGAGACACAGTTAGGACAGATTTCTAGTCAATTGAGCGCTAGAGACCTCGGGAAATTGCCTTCTCAGCCGGAGGTAAACCCTAGAGTCCAGTCTTGTTCCTCCACCGATACCACTTATCCCCCTCAGGCCCAGGCTAAGGCCGTCACCACTCTTAGGAGCGGTCGGGTAGTAGATAATAGGGTAGGAGTTGACTTTGCAGTGCCTGCACCTAGTGGTCCTTCCGAGTCTAGAGCACCACATGGTAGCCTTGTTGAGGGAAATTCTAAAGAGGGTTCTGTTGAGAGAGATAAGCCCATTAGAGATCATGGAGAGAGTAGTACTTCCCGCCCACATCGGGAGGGAAAAGAGCCTATTGATGACTCCCATGTATCTAGAGATATAGAGCCTAGAGTTCCCTTTCCATCCGCTTTAGAGAGACCTACACCTAGTGAGGATTCTAGGTTCTTCAAGGTTTTAGAACATCTTCAGGACCTTAAGGTCAATCTTCCTTTGATAGATGCGATCATTTCCATCCCCTTTTATTCTAAGTTCTTTAAGGATCTTTGTACAAGGAAACGTAGGTCATCGAACATTCCTAAGAAGGTGAGGCTTACGGAAAAAGTGAGTAGTATTTGTACTTCGGGCCTTCCGCCCAAGATGAGTGACCCCGGAGCCTTCACCATTCCTTGTAGGATCCGTGAGACCCAGATTGATCACGCCTTATTAGATTTAGGATCTAGTGTGAATCTTATTCCCTACTTTTTCTATCAGCAGCTAGGTCTAGGTGAGTTGTCTCCTACACATGTTACTCTTCAGCTAGCTGATAGGTCTGAGCGTAGACCTAGGGGTGTGATAGAGGACGTTATGGTCCAGGTAGGTGAGTTTATGTACCCTGTTGGCTTCATAGTGTTAGATATGGATTCGAGACATGACTCTAGACATTTTACACCCACTCTTCTAGGTCGCCCCTTCCTTGCCACCGCAGATGCCATTATCCATTGTAGGTCGGGGGTATTGGAGATGAAATTTGGGAATTTGATATCCACTATGAAGGTTGCAGAGGCGGTGAATAGGGCTAGTATAGGAGAAGAGGATGGAGAAGAGTGCTTTAGGGTGGATGTGATTGATTCTTGCGTTGAGGATCTTATAGAAAAGACTATGACCGATGGAGAAGAATTAAGGAAATTTGAGGAATTGATGTCTAGTTTTGATTTGGAGACCTTAGAGAGGAAATGTGTAGCTTTTACTTCCTTGATTGAGAGCCATTTGACTAATAAGTCACTTGAGGTTAATCTTTTTAGTCTCATTTCTAGTGATGTCCCCATTGATGATGTTGAGGTTAAATCCCCCTTGGTTGAGCCTAGCCCTTCTTTAGAGCTCAAACCTCTTCTCGATCATTTGAAATATGCATTCCTAAGCTCTAGTGAGACCCTTTCGGTCATCATAGCTTTCGATCTTTCTAGTGAGCATGAGGAGCGTCTCTTAGAGGTCCTTAGGAAACATAGGAAGGCTATAGGGTGGAAAATTGATGATTTGAGAGGTATAGACCCTTCGGTTTTCATGCATCGTACTCACCTTGAGGATGGAGCCATTCCTTCTAGGGAAGTGCAAAGGAGGCTAAACCCACACATGAGCGAAGTAGTTAAGAAAGAGATCATTAAGCTTTTAGATGCAGGCATTCTTTATCCGATCTTCGATAGTGAGTGGGTTAGCCCGGTCCAAGTTGTCCTTAAGAAGTCCGGGATCACAGTTGTTGAGAATGAGAGAGGAGAGCTTATCCCTACACGTACTCCTACGGGACAGAGAGTTTGTATTGACTATAGGAAGCTCAACTCCAAAACTAGGAAGGATCATTTCCCATTGCCTTTTCTAGACCAAATCTTAGATAGAGTAGCTGGGCATAGCTACTATTGTTTTCTAGATGGCTATTCGGGTTATAACCAGATCCCTGTGTTTCAGGGACCAGGAGAAGACCACCTTTACTTGTCCCTATGGCACTTTTGCTTATAGGAGAATGCCCTTCGGTCTTTGTAATGCCCCAGCGACTTTTCAGAGATGTATGATGGCCATTTTTAGTGACATGATTGAGAGACATTTAGAGATTTTCATGGATGATTTCTCAGTCTTTGGAGATAGCTTTGATGAGTGCTTGAGTCATCTCTCTTTAGTCTTAGACTGATGTGTGGAGAAGAAT
The DNA here is from genome assembly GCA_028554755.1 of Cordia subcordata. NCBI lineage: Eukaryota > Viridiplantae > Streptophyta > Magnoliopsida > Boraginales > Cordiaceae > Cordia > Cordia subcordata. The sequence continues at coordinate 15,992,406 of JAPTOF010000008.1, forward strand.
CTAATGTTAAGTTGGGAGAAATCCCATTTCATGGTGCAACGAAGGATAGTATTGGGTCATGTTGTATCATCTAATGGAATTCAAGTTGACCCAGCTAAGGTAGAATTAATTGAAAAGTTGCCTGTCCCTAAGTGTGTCAAGGATGTTAGATCTTTTCAAGGCATGCAGGATTTTACCGTAGATTCATTAAGGATTTTAGTCACATTGCACGCCCCTTGTCTAGGCTCCTAGCACAAGATATCCCTTTTGACTTTGATGATGAATGTGTTAGAGCTTTCAATAGGCTTAAATCCTTATTGTCTACATCCCCAATTATCCAGCCACCTGACTACAGTTTCCCATTTGAGGTTATGTGTGATGCATCTGATTATGCGATAGGAGCTATTTTAGGTCAAAGGAAGGATAAGTTGCCCCATGTTGTATACTATGCTAGCAAGACTCTTGATGAAGCACAAAAGAATTACACCACTACGGAAAAAGAGCTTCTAGTAATAGTTTTCTCCCTTGACAAGTTTAGGTCATACATTCTAGGATCCAAAGTGATTGTCTACACCGATCATGCGGCATTGAAGTATTCGTAGTCTAAGAAAGAATCTAAGCCCCACTTGATTAGGTGGTTGCTCCTTCTTCAAGAGTTTGACATAGAAATTCGGGATAAGAAGGGTAGAGAAAATTTAGTTGCGGATCATCTTTCCCGTCTTGTTAACGAGTCTTCTAGTGATCCATCTCCTTTTCATGATTCATTCCCTGATGAACAATTATTTGCTGTCTCTCATCACACACCTTGGTTTGCTCATATTGTCAATTATCTTGCCACAGGGCGTTTTTCTTCCCAGTGGGAGAAAAGAGAAAAAGATAGGTTCCTAGTACAAGTTAGGCATTTCTTTTGGGAGGATCCCTATCTTTTCAAAGTGTGTGCGAATCAAATGATTCGCCGGTGTGTGTCTGAGGATGAGTTTGAGAGTGTTTTGAGCATGTGTCATGATGAGGGGTGTGAGGGTCATTTTAGTGGGAAGAAGACCGCCGCGAAAGTCTTGCAAAGTGGACTGTTTTGGCCTTCTCTCTTTAAGGATGCCCAAGAATATTGCAAGAAGTGTTTTAGATGTCAACAATCCAGGTCAATCTCTAGGAGAAACATGATGCCTTTATCCCCTATTCTTCCCTGTGTGTTGTTTGATGTTTGGGGTATAGACTTCATGGGTCCATTTCCATCTTCCTTTGGGTACCAATACATTTTAGTGGCCGTTGATTATGTGTCCAAATGGGTTGAGGCTATTCCTACACACACTAATGACCATAGGGTAGTGGCTAAGTTTATTAAAGAAAACATTTTCTCTAGATTTGGAGTCCCTAGGGTCTTAATTAGTCATGGGGGTTTGCATTTTCACCATAGGACTTTAGAGGCCTTGTTGAGAAGATATTCGGTCACCCATAAGGTAGCCACTCCTTATCACCCGCAAACTAGTGGACAAGTAGAGGTGTCCAATAGAGAAATCAAGCACATTTTAGAGAAAACGGTTAGGCCCGATAGAAGAGATTGGTCTATTAGGCTAAATGATGCTTTGTGGGCCTACCGTACCGCCTTTAAGACTCCCATTGGTATGTCTCCATATAGATTGGTTTTTGGTAAAGCTTGTCACTTGCCGGTTGAACTAGAGCATAGAGCTTATTGGGCAATCAAAGCCCTAAATTTTGAGTTGGCAAGAGCGGGTGAGAAAAGGAAGCTAGACCTAGCGGAATTGGAAGAGCTTAGATTCGAGGCATATGAGAACGCTAAACTTTATAAGGATAGGATGAAGAGAATTCATGACAAACACATTATTAAGAAATCATTCTCTCCTTTTGATAAAGCTTGGTTGTTTAACTCACAATTGAAACTCTTTCCAGGTAAGCTTAAGACAAGATGGGATGGTCCATATGAGGTGATGGTTGCCTATCCTTCCGAAGCAGTCAAGATTAAAGACTTGAAGGATGGCCGAGAGTTGACGGTGAATGGGCAACGCCTGAAGCACGCATATGATCCAAGCATGGCTTGTGTGGAGGTTTTAATGCTTCAGGATCCCATCTATGAAAGTTGAAGATGAGTTGGTGTTTGTCTGGCTGACGGATTGGTGGTTAGCGCTACTAGGAGGCAACCTAGGTTCAATTTTGCAGTTTTGCATTTGTTTCACTTTCTTTTCTTTTTATTTTCTTTCTTTTATCTTTCTTGCACTCAAACTAAAGTGTTGAATCCCAATCCTTTGTCCCATAAGATACACCACTGCTCATTATTGCACATGCCAATGCAAGTATGCATAGGCAATGCTACTAATCATGTTTTCTTTGTGAGTGTTTTTGAATTGTGAGTCACAGGATTAGTAGTATGGTGATTTATCATTGGCATGGAAAGCTTTGAAGAAAATGTAAGGTTGTATCTATCCTTTCTCCACTTGTTCCCCATGTTTACACCCTATTCCCACCACCCTTACTTGTTTTGTAATGATGATTTGCCTGTTTTCGTGCTTTGATCTTTTTGCTTGAGGACAAGCAAAGTTTAGGTTTGGGGGTGTGGGAGTTTTGTTTTCTTGTTATATATCTTGCTTAGGGTAGATTGCATTTTGCGTTTAAAAATGGTGAAAATTTTTCAATTTTGATGCATATAGAGTCATTTATTTCTTTATTGATCATTGTGTTGGCTTTTGTGATTGACTATATTGATTTATGAAGATAACAGGCATTGTGGGGAAATGAATAGAGTGGTTTGAAAACTAAGTCTTGGAGGGGATGCCCTTCAAAGTTGTAGGGAGTGAGAACCTTGAAAGAATAACCCTTGTAGCCACCCCATAGCATGGTAGGAAAGAGTGTTGAAAAAGGGTTGTTGATATGAGTGACTTTCCTTGATTGGTTCTTTTTGACATGCTAAAGCCTTACTTTTTCTTTTCTTTTTGTGTGAATGCAATACAAAGTATTAAAAGTTCAAAAAAAAAATTTGAAAAAGGCAAAAAGGTGCAAAAATATATATATAAAAAAAATGAAGTGAAAAGGAGGAAAAGCTAAAGGCACCAAAAAGTTAGTAAATAAGTGCATAAGTGACATAATGTCAACTTAGCACAAGTTATCATCTTTGTAAATACGTGAATAAGGCTTTTTATAAGCCATTGTGTTTGTATATTCTCTCTTCTTGTCTTTGAGGCTTGGTGCATGTTGGGGAGGCCATGTTAGTTGAGGGAGCACGAAATATCAACATCCCGAGTGCGTGAGTTAGAATCCTAGGCTGGTGGTGGATTGGCTACTCGGGAAATTCCTACGAGGAACGAGACCCCTTATGAGTAAAGGGAGGATCCAAAGATATTTGGGGATCTCTCCACAATAAAAATGCCCCCTTTATGCTTCTTAGACTAACTTTGATAGAGAGTCAATCCTTTAGGCAATCCATTGTATCGACTTTAGAGATAAAATTTAAGATTGGGCTTGCTTGAGGACAATCAAGGAGAAGGTTTGGGGGTGTTGATGTGTTGTGTTTTTTTGTGTGTTTGCATTGTCATTTACCTATATTTTAGAGGTGTTGAGTGCTCATAATGATGCATTAGTGTAGTGCTTTTGATAAGAATAGGCTTAAGCGTAAACAAATGTGCATATTGAGTTTAAGAGACAAATTGCTACACTAATTGCTTGTTTTCAATTATTTAGGTGAACTTTGGGTTAAGATCAAGATTGGATGATGAAAGGTGATGAAGATGGGAAATGCACGGGTCTAAGAGAGAAGACCAGAGGCTGAAAAGACAAAGAATGGAGGAAGAAAGTCAGCCAGACGACCAAGGAAAAAGAGCCGGTCGACTGGCTAGGTCGACCGGCCACTCCAGAGAGGTGCCAAAAATAGCCGGACGACCAACCCTCCAGAGCCGGTCGACCGGCTAGTCCAGAGAGCATCATTAAAAAGCCGGTCGAGCTAGGTCCAGAGGTCAGTCGACCAGCAATATGCTGAGAACATATAAATAGGGTCCGATTCTGCAGAAAAGAGGACTTTTTTTTGGAAGAATAACATGCACTTCACACCTAAAATTCTCAAACACTTAACCCTAGATCCCACCCAGTTCACACACATTTTTCACACATTCTTCACTAAGAACCAAGCTTGATTTGGAGGGTTCAAACATTTTGGAATCAAGTTTGCTCAAAAGTTTTGTACAAGATTAGCTAGGATGAAAGGGAAGCTTCATTATCTCTCTTTCATTCTATTTCCTATTATGATTGAGTAGACTTGTGTAGGGTGATTTAACTTATTTAATGGGTTAATGATGTCTTCTTACGAGTGCAAGTTTTAAAAGACCCGCAAGCGTACGGATCGTGCAATACAGTGTTTACGAGTGCGGGTGTCGAACCACAGGGAGGCGTGAATATCGTGAATGTATCCTATGCTTGGTGTCCTAAAAGAGCTAAAAAGAAAGATCTAAACTAAGTGTACTTTTTCTTGTGAAGGTTTGGATTGTCGGGAGCTCTAAGTAAATAAAAAAAAACTAAACTATGAATAAAAACAAAAGTGGATGCAGGTTGATTAAGAAGAAACTAACAATTGGAAAGGGATTAGGGTGACTTGGACTTATGAATGGGTAACTCCATACTCAAATGCTATGGGATTAAGGGATGATGGCTAACTATTAAAAGTGCTCTTAACTAGGTTGTTAGTTAGTGTCCTGATTTTCCCCTAGGACTCGGTGCGGGTCCGTCCCTAGGCGACGTCTCCTAGAGCTACGGCGTGGTCCTTATGACCTAGGGCCTCAAGAGGGACTAACTAACTTCCTAGGTGGCTTAGAATAAATCTACCCTAGTACCTAAACCGTTGGCTGGGTTTAAAGCCAAGACCTAGTGTTGCTAAGGTCGACTAAATCTATCCTGAAACCTATTGGCTGGATTTAAAGCCAAAGAAAACTCGACCTAGATTAGCCCTAAATTATACTCCGTCATTCTAAGATCACTACAGCAGGATTTGACTAACATTCATACACATGTGATATTGAAATTATGCTTGTTACTAGGCATGCAAATACGCATATAGACATGAATAAAAGCACTACCCACTTCATAACATCCATGTATAAACACATAGACATGAGTACAGCATGGATTAGATGTGTTTAGTAACAAACAAACTTCAATTAATATATATGTACACATCTAAGTATTCTATCAACCATATAGACATGAATGAAAGAACACCCAATTAAACAAAACAAATCAAAACATATATATATATATATATATATATATTCAGCCATCATATCCCATATCATAAGAGTATAAAATTAACCCATTACATAAGTTTAATCACCCTATACAAGCCTACTCAGACATAATAGAAAATAGAATGAAAGAGATATAACGAAACTCCCCTTTCATCCTAGCGACTTTAGAACACAGCTTGTAAACAATCTCGATTCCAAAGCGTTTGAATCCTCCAACGAAACTTGGTTCTTCGTGAAAAGTATGTGAAAAGGGTGTGCGAGGCAGCTAGGGAATAGGGTTAAGTGTGTGTGAGAATAGGTGTGAAGTGTGTGTAAAAAACTCCTCTTTCATTCTGCTCCGCATCGGGCTTTATTTATAGGTTCGCGCATAGCCGGTCGACCGGCTAGGTCGACCGGCCTCTGGAGTACTCGACCGGCTTTCTTCAAGGGCTCTCTGGAGTAGCCGGTTGACCTAGCCGGTGGACCGGCTCTTGAAGGGGAGTCGTCCGGCTTTTCGACGAAGCTCTCTAGAGTGGCCGGTCGACCTAGTCGGTCGACCGGCTATTCTTCCTTAGCGTCCGGCTGACTTCCTTCATCCAATTTTTCGTCATTTCGGCCTTCAGTCTTCTCCCTTAGACCCGTGCATGTCCTATCTTCATCACCTTTCATTGTTCAATCTTTATCTTAACCCAAAATCACCTGAATCATTGAAAATAAGCTATTAGTGTAGCATTTTATCTCTTAAACTCAATATGCACATTTATTCACACTTAAGCCTATTCCTATCAAAAGTACTACACTAATGCATCATTATAAGCATTCAACACCTCTAAAGCATAAGTAAATGGCGATGCAAACACACACCAAATCGCAACTCATCAGTTAACTATATACTCTTATGATATAGGATATGATGGCTGTATATATATACATGTTTCGAATTGTCTTGTCCAAATGGGTATTTTCTCATTCATGTCTAAGTGTTTGATAAAATGCCTAGATGAGTAACATGTGTATAAATTGAAGTTTGTTTGTTACTAAACACATCTAATCCATGTTATAATCATGTCTATGTGTTTATATGTGGATGCTATGAAGTGGGTAGTGCTTTTATTCATGTCTATATGTATATTTGCATGCCTAGTAACAAGCATAACTTCAATAACGCATACGTGTTGATTGTTAATTATTTCTAATGGTGTGAACTAAACATGACGATGTTTGGTAGTTGAATAGGTTCCATTATTCACGCGCACCTTGGCATTGAACATGTATGAACGCACTAGCAAGTCAAATCATGCAGTAGTGACCTTAGAATGACAAATTATAACTTAGGGCTAGTCTAGGCCGAGTCTCCTTTGGCTTTAAATCCAGCCAATAGGTTTCTGGATAGGTTTAGTCGACTTTAGCAACACTAGGTCTTGGCTTTAAATCCAGCCAAAGGTTTAGGTACTAAGGTAGGTTCATTCTAAGTCACCTAGGAAGTTAGTTAGTCACTCTTGAGGCCCTAGGTCAAAAGGACCACGCCGTAGCTCTAGGAGACGCCACCTAGGGACGGACCCACACCGAGTCCTAGGGGGAAATTAGGACACTAACTAGCAACATAGTTAAGAGCACTCATGATAGTTAGCCATCATCCCTTAATCTTATAGCATTTGAGTATAGAATTACCCATTCATAAGTCGAAGTCACCCTAACCCCTTCTCAAGTGTTAGTTCCCTCTTGACCAACTTGTGTTCCTATTTTTTCATATTCATAGTTTAGTTTTATTTCCTTTACCTAGAGCTCCCGATAATCCAAAACCCCAAAAATATGTCTAGTTTAGATATTTCTTTTTGGCACTTTCTAGAACACTAAGCATAGAATTCACCCACATTATTTACACCTCCCTGTGGTTCGACACCCGCACTTGTATACACTATATTGCACGATCCGTACGCTTGCGGGTCTTTTAGAGCTTGCACTCAAAGACGACACCATGTATCTATGAGCATACATTGTCCAGATTACTTTGATTGCTTTTGGCTTTCCTAGACTCTATGTTGATTGGATTTTGGCATGCATCAAATCTCCTAGTTACTCAATTTCCATCAATGGGGCTTAGAAGGCTATTTCATGGGTGCAAATGGACTAAGGCAAGAGGATCCTCAATGGGTCCAAATGTTTCTCTCTCTAGAAACTAATGGTCTCACATCTCTCTAACTTGACCACCACCTACCATCATTGACCACCATTAAACCATCATCAACCACCTTTCTCTACCACTTTCATAGGTAGAAAGAAGAGGTCTAGTGCATCAAAAACTAGAAAAAGTGCTTGGCTTGCTTCAAAGTATGACCAAGGAAACTATGGAGAAAAAGAAGAAGACTATTCTTGGGAGTCAATCAAGGAACTTAAAGATACATATGATTCAGTCTACAAATCTCCCTCTAGTTCGGGTAAGATTTCGCTGCCCTCAAGTGTTCACAAACTGGAACAAAATCTTGATTATGCTAAAAGTGAGCTTGTGCAAAGTTTGGCAGGAAGAAACTCTCCACTTTCAAAATCAAAGGTTTCACTTGGTGAAAGTTTAGCTAGCTCAGCTTATGAACTAGGAAAGTTGCTTGCTAGTAATCAAAATGAAGCTATCTCTGACCAGCAAGAGAAGATACACTAGTTTGAGACCACTTATCTTGCATCCATGGAGGAAGAGAATGCTACCCCTTGCACAAAAGATGGAAATCACTTGTAATATGGTACTTACTCTAGTTCCCACTATCACACGAATATCACTCCTATGTCAAACTTTGATTTTCAGAAAGTAATCGCGAAGGACATGGCTTTTCCAGTGGCGTTCTCTTCTGATGGAAAAGATGAAGCTAGTTATAGGTCTTTCCCTTTTGGTTCTTCAAGCTTATCTACTAGTCAAAGACCCTTTTCTGACTTGGCAACAGGCTTTCCTTCAAAAAGAAGCACTTTTTCTGGACAAAGCAATCCACACATGACAACACATAGGCCTTTCATACCTGATGGAACTTATTCTAGCTTGGATAAAATGCTCTCTTATTCTGGTGCTATCCAACTTTCTCCCAGTCATCAAATTAATTTTTCAAATCAGGTAGCTTCTTAACATACTCATGCCAACATGTACTCTCCCTTTACCCCACATGCCAAAGTGGATGGTCGAGGAATTTTTCAGTCAAATAATGCTCCAAATTACCACGCTTACTTATAGTTGGCAGGAAACACAAAGGCCCAAACTTGCTCGTTTCTACCTTGCTCAAGTGAAAATCCAAAAAATCCTGATGGCATGAATGATCCTCACTTTCTGATGAACAAAGAAGATTTCCCTTGTCTTCCAAATGCATTCTCTGGTAATGCAAGTGCACAGCCTTCTTCTTAAACCTTTGGGCAGCAAGTAGATTGTTCTTCTAAGTAGCCTGTTCACTCTCCTCCACACTCACAATTCTATCAAGCAAATGATAAGAATAATCATTCCCTTCCCCCCCTCCCAAGCAAATATGCAGGAACCAGCTTGGAACTTTGATAAGAATTGGAAGCAAAAGTGTTTAGGTAATCTCCTTAACAAACGCAAACTTGATTTTCATGATCCTTATAAAATGGATTTGTTAGTGCTACACCTTGTGATGTCTTTGAGGAAGCAAATGAACATTGGAGAAATTATTTGATTGGTCAAAATGGTAGGCCAGATGAAGTTTAAGCTTTAAACCCCCAAAATGCATGGAAAAAACCTCCAAGGAGTAAGGTATGAACCTACTCCTAATGATCTTTTTCTTAATTTAGGAGGTGTGTTTGCAGAATTTATGGAAACTAATCTTAAGTTTGAAGAAGAACATGTTATCAATATCATTGAGGGAAGTAGGGAAGTCCAAGATCCCTCGAAGGACTTATATGAAGATGGGGATTGTTATTGGACCCATTGCTTAGTAGGGCAATTCCTTAGAGCTCCCCCCCACTCTTCCTAATTAGAAACATGGTTAACTTTGCTTGGTGGAAGTTTGGCAAGGTTGATATCTTCACAAAAGGAAGGGGTCTCTTTATTTTCAAGTTTGAGAAAGAAGAGTTTTGTCAAAAATTCTTACAACAATTATGGCATGTCAACCATAGGCCACTCTTATTGAGAAAATAGGAACCAAAACTTGAATTTGTGAATTTATCATGCAAGAAAGTTCCTATATGGGCCAAGTTATGGGATGTCCCAATAAGTCTCTACTCTAAAAGGGGATTAGGCTATGTTGCCTCATTCATAGGACAGCCAATTTTTTGCGGGATTTGCAAGGGTTTGCATTGAAATGGATCTTTCTAAGGAGTTACTGGATCACACTTTTGTGAGACTTAGGAATGGGGAATAGGCAAGAATTGAGGTCGAATATGCTTGAAAGCCACTTGCTTGCTCCGTTTGCAAAATTGTTGGACATACAACTTCAAAATGCCTAAATGTTGCTCTCCAAAATGATTCAAGACAAGTGCCTCATGTTGATAAGAAGAAGGATGGAGAATGGAAGAATTTTAAAGCCAAAAAAATTTGGAAGAAAGTTGAGAAAGTGAACCCTATGCCTTTTTCTAATGTGGTTATCCCAAGGGTCAATCAAAACGTGATTGCTGAAAATGCCAAGGCTATTTCTTCAAAAAACACTTTGTCACCTAATCAGTTTGCATCACTTGAAAATGCACCAAACGATGAAGGCAATGGACCTTTACTTGAGAAAGATGAAGAGCAAGATTTTGGAAATGTTAAACTTAAGGGTGATAATCAGAACTTCTAAGATAATACTCAAATCGAAGGAGGAAGTAATGGAACCGTGGATGTTGAAGAACTGAGGATATCCTCCCTTACTTGAATGATCTTTTTCTCACTTTCTTTTGCGAGTTGCTTTGTTTCTTTTTTATTTTATACTGGTTGCTTTTTTTTTTAACACTCTTCCCCTCAAGTCAAATCCTTGGTTTGTATTGTTGTAATCTAGCTTGAGGGGATTAGTTTTTGTCAGTGTACACATTTTGCAATTTAATAAACTTACTTAATCTGCAAAGGAAAGGTAAGGGGATCCTCTCTCCCTTTATCTCTGTCATTTGTATAGAGGTGCTTTCTTGTATGTTAAACCAACTCGGCAACTCATTGGCATTCAAATATCATCCAAAATATGCACATTTAAAGCTCACTCACCTATGCTTTGTGGATGATCTTGTTATCTTTTGCAAAGGAAATATGAAGTCTATTGATTGCATCTTGAATACTCTTGAGACATTCTCTTCTTATTCGAGGCTGTCCATTAACAAAGCCAAAAGTGACATCTTCATTACTGGAATTTCTCATGAAGATAAAGTTGAAATCTTTGAAAAGGTTGGATTCAAAGAGGGTACACTCCTTATCCGTTATTTGGGCATTCCTCTTGTTACAAGAAAGCTTAGAAAATCATATTGTATGCCACTTTTGAAGAGTAAAACTTGATGGATGGGTGAACAAACAACTCTCTTTTACAGGTAGGCTTCTCCTTATCAAATCCACACTTATTCAAATTTATGCTTTTTGGGCAAATGCAATCCTCCTCCCAAAAGGAATTTTGGATGCCATTGAAGAAAAGTTTAAAGCCTTTCGTTGGAGGGACACAGGGCCAAAAGTTGCTTGGAAAGAAGTTAGTCTTCCTTATCACGAAGGGGGACTTGGAATTAGAAAGCTCAATGAGATCAACACCACTTTCTTATTGAAAATTGTTTGGAGGATGTAATCTCTTAGGGATTCTCTTTGGAGTAGATGGATTCATGTTAACTACATCAAGGAAAAAACTATTTGAACTCTTTCTTGTCCAAAGGATGCTAGTTGGATCTTGAAGATCCTTTTATCCATTCGAAATCTTGCTAGACAATGCATTTATCATATTGTTGACAATAGGAAGTATACTTTTTTTTTTGGCATGAGAAATGGCACTGCAACCCCATTCTTGCAAATCATTGGAGTTTTATCATCCCTTTCCCTTCTCACAATGCAAAAGTGGCCTCTATTTACAATAATGGAGCTTGGCAATGGCCAACTCATCTCTAACAAGTAAGTTCACCAAATCTTGATCTTGTGGAAAACTTAGAGGATACATTTGTTTGGTCTCTTTTAGCCAATGGAGATTTCTCTTTCAAACATACATGGGAGCATATTAGGAGCAAAGAAGATCTTTGCTCTTGGAAAAATCTTGCTTGGCATAAAGGGCATATTGTTTGGCTTGCAATCAAGGATGGGCTTAGCACAAAGTTCAAAATCCTCACTTGGGGAATTTCTCTTTGCCCTTTTTGCATTTTTTGTCATATGGGGTGTAAGGTGTGTGATCATCTCTTCTTTGAATGCAGCTTTACTAGAAGGATATGGAGGAATGGCTTGAAAATCCCTATGGCTCCAGAAAACTTGATTGCTTGGGAAGACATTTGGGAGTATCTCACCCCTCTTGCTCTTGAGAAGAATATGAAGGCAACCATCTTAAAACACTTCTTTGGTGCTTCTATCTACCATATTTGGCTGGAGAGGAACAATCGTATTTTACAATTAGCAAGCCCAAATCGAAGAAAGTATTTTTCTTACCATTTACAATGATGTACGAGGTAAAATCTCTTGTTGTAAAAATTTCTCACCCACCCGCACAAATATTGAACTTGGAAAGATGTGGAAGATAGATGACATAATTGGATAGGGCTTTCCACACTTTTGACCACTTTTTCTTCTTGTACATGGTACTCTTTCTACATATCGAGTAATATGCATACTTACTTGCTCTGCAAAAAACAAAAAAGGGAAGCTCTAAGCCAAAATATTTTCAAGCTTCCACATTTTCCCTATCTCAATATTTGTACTAGTGGAGGGGAACTTCTTACAAAAAGTGATTCTACATCAAACATCATTATAAATAGATAACAAAATATGCTCTTTGGTACTAGTTTCATTCTTGAAAAGTCTTCAATTTCTTTCTGCCCAAAGATGATAAATAGTGGTACCAAAGCGAAGCTTCATGATTGTTGCCTTCAAGTTCCTTTCAAATGGAAAAGGGGTGAGGTAAGTAATAATATCCTCCCGATTGATAAGATGTGAAGGCCTACAAGTGAGTTGAAATCCCTTCCTCCAAATTCTCTTTGTAAAGCTAGAAGTGAAAAAAAGATGCTTCCTTGTTTCACACCCCAAATAAAAAAAGTTGCAAAGAGGATTTACATTCATGCCCCATTGGAGAAGTCTATATTTGGTGCTTAATTTATCCTTGAAAGCAAGCCAAGTAATGAAGCTATGCCTAGGATAGTGCCCTTAGAACCAAATCAAGTTGTGCCTACCAAATGGTTCTACTTTCTTTCTAAGATAATCCCAAGTACGTTTGAATGAAAATTCATCATTAGGAGAAAGGCCTGAAAAGAAACCATCATCATGGTCATGATTAATATTGAAAGGTGGAAGAGAGATGTTGAGACTAGTTAGTCAATCCCAAGTTCCATTAAGAAAGATAGCACTCACCTTAGCATTGCAAGGTGGATAAGGTGGAGCACTACTCCAATGGTTTAAAAGAATGCCATCCAGATACCACTTATCAAGCCAAAAAGAAAGATTCATTACCTGATTCAAAGCACAAGATTCTTTAAAGCCTCAATAGTTTCTCTGTCTAGAAACTAAATGCTCTCACCACTCACTATATTGATCACCACCCACCACCATTAACCACCATAATTTCTTCCAATAACCACTTTCTTTTCATCTTTCATGGGCAAAAAGAAGAGATCTAGTGCATCCAAGACTAGAAAGAGTACAAGGTTAGCTACAAACATGAATGAGAAAATAATCGTTTGCACAAGAAAATCAAAATATGTATATACCAAGCCATCAAATTCTATCTCATAAGATATATAGTTAACCTATTACATAAGCTAAATCATTCTACACAAGTCTACTCAATCATAATAGAAAATAGAATGAAAGAAAGACTATGAAGCTTCCCTTTCATCCTAGCTAATCTTGTGCAAATCCTTTGAGCAAACTTCATGTATGTTTACACCCACAAGTGCATGGGTCATGTGTAGTAAAATGTGCAAGTACGAGGTTGTTTTTCCTCAGGGAGGCTTCTTCGTTTGGTCTCTATGTGCTTGGTGCCTAAAACTAGCTATCAACATATGTTGAAGTACTTTTTGGCCTTTTTGATTGATGAGGGCTCTAAAATAAAACCTAAATCTGAACCTAAGCTAACAGAGAAACTATAGGTGCCAAGCTAAGGAAATAAGGTTTTACAAGGCAGAAGGGGATCTCAGGCAATTGCGTCGTATCTAGACTCAGGCTATGATAACGTTTCTGTCTATCCATCGCTTGATTGCTCTCTTTGATGTTAATTATTGTCTTAGTTGAGAATAACCTATTAGCATTGTTTCAGACTGAAGGTTAGACTTTTAGAGCGTTAACTAGTGCTAGTGGGTACCCTTTTAGTATTATTTTAGACTAGAGGTATACTCCTACCACATAAGTCATTAATTAAGCATATTAATCAACACACATAGTTGCAAATAGGGCTCATGCCATTAGCATGGATTATGGCTAAGGTGACACCGCTACCGATAGCATTTAAGCACAAAATAATACATGCAAGTTTTACCTAGGCATTTTATCGAACATATAGATATATTCGATTATCAACACATAGACATATTGATTCATGCTATCAATCAATGTAAACAAGCATATATTAAGAGCCAAAGATATACACAAATCCTTTATTTAGAGCCCTAATCTAATATACAACATTAATCATCCCTAGATCTAACTCAAATACAAAGCATGTTTACCAAAATAAGAAAAGGAATAAGAAAGCCCCCTTCAAACCCTTGCTCAAATCCAAAGCAAAACCCTTCAATCTCTTGTTACAAGCTTCAATCCTTGCTTGGTTTGGTGTGGATAGTGGTTTTGGGTGTTTGGTGATATGGGTAAAGGGCTAGGGTTTATTAGGATCTAAGAAAATAAAGTTCCTCCCTCACAAATGAGCTTAAACGAGCTCTAAATAGGCCTTCAGCACGACTATTAAAAGACCTAACCGATCTACCGGTACTACGGCATCACTTTACCGGTACTTTTGATAGAGCTTCTGGAACTACCGAAATAGTGTACTGGGAGACACTTCCAGTCGACCGGTACTCGAATTGGGGGTCGACCTGTATTGGCATATCTTATTCGTTTTAGCTCTGTTTCCAATTCTGTTTTCTCCGGTGCTTCCTTCTTGGCCTCCTACATCATCTAGCATGCTCGAATCTTGTTCCGAAATATCAAATCTTCATTGATATTCTTCCAGAATTCTTCATTTAAGCTCAAGCATTAACTTCGCCCAAAATGCACCTAAGTCATATAATTAGTGCATTTAGTATAGCGTTTATGCAATTATTCACCTTATGCACAACCATTAACAAATATGCATGAACTCTATACTAAATGCACAACAATGAGCTCTAAAACACATTAAGAAGTGTAACAAATAATATATACAAACATACACAAAACACACATATCAAAACTCTAATCCAAATGTCTGAAACCCTCCAAATTGAGCTTAATTCAAGGTGAGAGATATGTTAAAAAGTGTGCGCAAGATGGGTAAGAATTAGGGTTAAGTGTTTGAGATATAGATGTCAAGTTTGTGTGATGGATCTAACGTTTCTCCCTCTTTCTCTATAAAATCAGGCCCTATTTATAGATTTCAGTGCATTGTCGGTCGACCAGGCAGTCGACTGGCTTTTTTTCTGGTAGCTCTCTAGAGTGGTCGGTCGATCTAGCTAGTCGACATGCTAAAGGAGGAACTCGTCTGGTAATTTTTGGTTACTTTCTAGAGCAGCGGCCGACTGGCTCTTCTCCTTTATCTTTTTGGCTTCCGATCTTCTCCCCATGGCCTGTGCAACTTCCACCTTCAATGTTCATCCTCGTTCAAGCTCTATTTTAGTCCTACAGCTCATCTAAGGCACAAAATTAAGCATTTAGTATAACATTTTACTTAGAAACTTAACTATGCGCGTTTGCTTACACTAAAGCTTAACTTTAGTATATATGCTATACTAATGCATCTTTTAAAGTTCAAAACACCTCTTAAACATAAGCAATTAACAACATAAACACACACAAAAACACAATCTATCATATGTCTACCTCGTATGAAGAGCATGATGGTGAGGTAACACCTACTATTGATGAATATATTGTTGAATTTAAAGAGACTTTAGCTAGTAAAGGTTTAAAGTCATCCGTTAGGGAAAACAAGACATCAATTTCAGAGGTTTTAGATGACAAGTCTCTTGGAGTTAAGGATTATAGTGTTAAAGAGAATAGCAACTCTAAGAATACACATAAGAAAGAAATTGGTGTGTTTGGAAGAATGATCTATAGGTCTTTTTGGATGTTTGATGAATCATTGATGGAAATAGAGCCCATTAAGATCGAATTCACCCCTTGTGAGAAGTTAGAACAACCTAGGTTTGATCATGTTATATGTTGTGGAAAAAAAAGTGTAGTTTATCCACTTCCTATATCGTTGCTCCTCCTTCTCCAAATGTCATTCCTACTTCCTATTCCTATTCCATTGAGTCTCTCTCTTTGGAGCTCATGTTTGTGCCTTCTAGTTTAGAACACTTTAATCTAGGGTTAGAAAACACATTTCCTATATTGCATGTATTAAACCTATCTTTGACCCATAGGGAAGGTGTATTCCTAGCCCTTGATTACGAGAAAAAGGGATAAGGTGGTTAATTAGAGGACACATGGGGCATGACCTTTCAAGCTTATGCATGACACCTTCTACACTTGTGCACACATTTTCATTCAATGTTTCAAGAAAAGGGCTGCATTGTGCATTCATTGCCCCATCATTTGTTGCATGACCCTTTTCCTTCTACTGTTTGCACTTAGTTGAATATCCAGCAATTTGTGCCTTGCAATTTTAAACATGGTTTGCTTTAACAATGACACCCGGCTGGAGGCGTTAAATCCAATACTGCTAGGAGGCACCCTATACTTGTTTATATTTCATTTGCTTTCCTTGCTTTCCTTTTCTTTTATTTGCTTTTTGTATTATCATTCTTTGATTTTCAATAGCTTTTTGTTTCTCTTTTTCACCTTCCTAAGTGTTGATCCTCACGTTTGTCATTTCCTACTCTTCATACACCTTGTTTATAATTAGATGATGCCAATGCAAGCTTGCATGGCAAATGCTACTAATCTTGTACTTTAGAGTATTTGTCATTTGTTGAGAAATAGGGTTAGTAGACAAATTATTGATCATTGGCATCAGAGAGCTTCAAAGCAATGCAAGGTTGTATCTATCCTTTCTCTACTTGTCCCTTTGTATCTACCTCATCCCCACCATCCTTACTTGCTTTGTGTTGCTTATTTGATTTTTGAGTAGTATTATTCTGTTTGCTTGAGGACAAGCAAATTTTAGGTTTTAGGGGTATAGGAGTTTGGTTATCTTGTTATATGCTTTGTGTAGGGTGGATATGCATTATGTGCATAAAATGGTGAAAATTTTTTGATTTTGATGCATGTAGAGTTGTTTGTCTCTTGGTTGATTGGAGTGTTGGCTTTTGTGATTAATTTAATTAATTGGTGGATTTGAGTTGCATGGTGGGAAAGTGAATAGAGTGGATTGAAAAATGTGTCTTGAAGGGGATGCCCTTGGAAGTTATAGGGAGTAAGGACTTTTAAGAATGACCCTCGTAGCAACCCCATAGCTTGATAGGAAAGAGTGTTGAAAAAGGGTTGTTGATGTGAGTGTCCCTTCCTTGATTGGTTCTTTTTGATATGCCTAAGCCTTTCTTTTTCTTTTTTCTCGTGTAAATGCAACGCAAAGTATGAAAAATCCAATAAAATTAAAAAAGGCAAAAAGATGCAAATATATATAAAAAAAAGGAGAAAAAAGAGAAAAAGCTGAAGGCATCAAAAAGTTTTGTGAATGAGTGCATAAGTGGCACAATGTCAACTTAGCACAAGCTATCCTCTATGTAGATATGTGAATAAGGCTTTTTATAAACCATTGTGTACGTATATTCTCTCTATTCTTGTCTTTAAGACTTTGTGCGTGTTGGAGATGCCATGTTAGTTGAGGGGGCATGAAATCTAAACATTCTGAGTACGCGCATTAGAATCCTAGGCTTATGGTGGTTTGGCTACTCAAGAACTACCCATAAGGTTTGAGGCCCTTTATGAGTAGAGGGAGTATCCGAAGAGACTTGAGGATCTTTTCAAAATAGGAATGCCCCTTTCATGCTTCTTAGGCTAGCCGCGATAACGAGTCAATTCCTTAGAGAACCCTTTGTATTGACTTTAGAGGTAAACATAGGTATAGGCTTGCTTGGGGACTAGCAAGAAGGAGTTTTGGGGGTATTGATGTGTTCATTTTGTGTTTTTATGTATTGCATGTATATACTTTTTTTGAGGTGTTTTGTGCTTCATTTGGTTTATTAGTACAGCATTTAGGTTATACTTTTGCATAATAGGGTTTACATGTTCATAGTTGAAGTAAAGACTAAAATGCTACACTAATACGCATTTGTTGCTTGTTTTAGGTGTGATTTAGAGATATAATTAGAGCTTGATTGAGGGTGCTTGGAGTGTGGAACAAAGCCAAGTGTGTTTTGGACATGAACCAATGAAGAAAAGTGCATTTGGCCGAAGTAATATTTAGCGCAATAGGGGCTAAATTCAAAACTTGCAATGAAAAAAGTACATGGACAAACTTTGGACATATTTTAGGGTGTAAAATATGGCTTGGGAGATCCCCGGTAGCGATACGAAGCCATAAAAGAAACGGTGTGCGAATCGGAGCCAAAACGAGCAAGATATGAACATTTTACAGTCAAGACCGATCGACCTGCTATCAAGGCCGATCGACCGGCTAAGGTCGATTGGCCATATCACAATCTGGGCCAATTTTGGCTAGTTGACTTAGTCCTAAAGCCGATTGACCAGCTGGCCCCCTGGCTGGATGTAATTTTAGCTCTATTTAAGCCACTTTTTAGCCATTTTTGAAAGAGAACACCACCTAATTCCCTAAATCCAAAATCCACCAAAAATCACCCCACACACTCACTTCTAACCACATTCAACACTTGGAATCAAGGATCCAAGAGGATCAAACACTAGGGTTTGGGCATAGCTCATGGATTGTAAAGCTTGGCTATGGATAGAAGGGTATCTCTCTTTTATCCTAAGTCTAATTATGTATGATTAGAACTATGTAGGGTGATTATTTTTGTATTTATGGATTGATTACTATTTTTTATTAATGTGGACTTGATGGATTTATGTATATATGCTCTATGATTAGGGTTTCAAAGGCTATTTTACATACATATCTATGTGTTTGTTGAAATACCTTAATGATGTAGCATACGTATATTGAAGTCTATTTTACTATTAACCATTTTTAAATCATTATGCTAGAATGTCTACATGTTTGGTTGTAATTACATGAAGTGGGCATGACTATATATGTGTCTATGTATGTGTTAGCATACTTCATAGCATAAATAGCTTCTATTGCTTACATGTCGGGTGCTATTGCTTAAATTGGTGCAATCTAAGCATGTTTATGTGTTTAGTAGTAGAATATACCAGCGTATTCTCAAAAGCCATGCCCTAGATGTATTTGTTTTGCACTTTAATGTCAATTTCTATTATTGCGATGTGATTGATGGTGCGCGACTAGTAACTAGTCTAGGTCGAGTCCCTTTTGGCTTTAAATCCAGCCAATAGGAGTCCAGATGGATTTAGCTGACCTTAGTTCACTTAAGAAGGCTAGTTACCTAACCCTAACACCCATAAGGACCACGCCGTAGCTCTAAATAGGGCAAAGCTTAGGGAGAGACTCGCATCGAGTCCTAGGGTCAGATTAGGGAACTAATTAGTAGACTAAGTGCTAGGTTAGATCGATCTAGACTCACCTAGAACTTTATTGGCTAAGCCTAATTCCTAAGTCATAAAGACCACGCTGTACTGCTAGGCATCACCACCTTAAGACAGACCCACGCTGAGGCTTAGGGTATCAATTAAGAGGCTAATTATAGATCTAGATTAGAGCACTTAGTATAATCCATCAAGTAACCCTGGAAAGATATAGTAATCACCCATAAACAGGACGTCATCACCCTAGTTTACCATTTTTGATGTTTGCATCCCCTTAGATTACTTGATTCCCTCGTCACACACACACATCTTTTATTTTCTCGCCTTTAGATTAGGTTTATCTTTTCTAAACTCCTTTTAAACCAAAAACCTCAAAACATCATAATTTAAGGACCTAGCACGTAGCTCTTAGGACGCGCATAGCTTAGGACACCATACATATTAGGCCTCCCTATGGATTCGACCGACCCTGTACTCACACATACCATACTACACATGACCCGTGCGCTTGCAGGCTATTTAGGCTTGTGCTCAATTAGCGTATCAATGTTTGCATTTAAAAGCTTAATGCTCTCTTTCTTAACTACTTTGCTCATGTGTGGGTTTAGCTTTCTTTGGATCTCCCTTGAAGGAACGGCTCCATGCTCAAGGTAAATACGATCCATGCAAACTGAAGGGTCTATGCCTCTCAAATCATCAAGTTTTCACCCTATTACCTTCTTATGTTTCCTAAGAACCGCTAAAATATGCTCCTCATGCTTAATAGAAAGATCGGAGGCTATGATAATTAGAAGAGCCTTACTAGGGCCTAGGAATGCATACTTCAAATGATCAGGAAGGGGTTTGAGCTCTAAAAATGGGCTTTGCTTAACCAAGGGAGACTCAACCTCAATATCATCAATTGGGACATCACTAGAATCTTAACTTGAAGAAAAAACCTCAAGTGACTTATCAATCATGGAATCCTCAACTATGGAAGCAGAAGCTACACATTTCTACTCTAAGGTCTCCAAATCATGCTAGACAATATCTCTTCAAATTTCCTCAATTCTTCTCTATCGGTCATAGTGCTCTCTACAAAGTCTTTGACACAAGAATCAATCACATCAACCCTAAAGCACTCTTCTTCATCCTCTTTTCCTTCTATACTAGCCCTATTCACTTTCTCGGCAACCTTTATAGTGGACTCAAATTCCCAAATTTCATCTCTAATAACCCAGACCTATAATTAATAATAGGTGTAAAATGTCTAGAATCATGACCCGAATCCATATATAATATATAAAGTCAATAGGGTACACAAACTTACCTACCTGGACCATAACATCCTCTACCACATCTCTAGATCTACGCTCGGACCTTTCAGCTAGTTGAACAGTAACATGTGTAGAGGACAACTCACCTAGACTAGCTGCTGATAGATATAGTAGGGAATGAGATTCATACCAGACCTTAAATCTAATAAGGCATGATCAATCTAAGTCTCACATATCCTATAAGGAATAGTAAAAGCCCTAGGGTACTGAAGTGCAAATACTACTCACTTTTTCCGTAAGCCTCACCTTCTTAGGAATGTTGGATGATTTACACTTCCTTGTACAAAGGTCCTTAAAAAACTTAGAATAGGAGGGAATAGAATAGATAGCATCTATTAAAAGAAGATTGACCTTAAGATCCTTAAGATGCTCTATGATATTGGAAAACCTAGAATCCTCACAAAGTGTAGGCCTCTCTAAAGCAGATGGGAAGGAAACTCTAGGTGTATCACCTCTAGATACTTGTGAATCATCAATGGACTCCTTTCTCTCCCAATGTGGGTAGGAACTACTACTCTTTCCATGGTCTTTAATAGGCTTAACTCTCTCTACAGGACCCTCTCTGGAATCCCCCTTAATAGGGCTACAATAGGGTTCTCTAGACTCAAAAGGACCACTAGGTGCAGGCACTAGAAAGTCAGCTCTTACCCTATTATCCATTATTTTACCACTCCTAAGAGTGGTACCGGCGTTACCGAAGGAATTTTGCGAAATTTTTTCTTGAATTTTTCCTCGATTAGGATCTTGAAAATAAAAATTTTTCAAGAAGAACATGAGAAATACCTGGACATTCGCGATGCGAGTACGTGTTCTTGATCTAAGACATTGCAGAAGCTTAATGTTCCTCCTTTATGTACATAGCCAAGATCTACTAATGGAGGCTAGGGTTTTAAGGGAGGAGGAAATTTTTTCTCTATAGAAAACTAATAACCTAATCATAATAGTATGTACAATACTTCTCTTTTTATAGAACAAAAGGAGTTGGGCCTTCACAAGTTCCACGCTTAATTCCTCCAACCCAATTGGGCCTAAACCTTAAAACCCAATTAGGAATTAAATTATTATTTAATTCTTAACCTATTTAGCCCAAGATTTAAATCATGCCACATTTTTATGCTAGCAGAAAATAGATGAAATTAAATTTGTGACCTTTTAATAATTAATATTAAATATTTAATTCTTCATTAAATATTCAAACATATTAATTATTAATTCCTTTATTTAATTCACAATTAAATAATTCAATATTTAATTCTCAATTAAATATAATAAATCAATCCATCAATAAAATTCTTGACCTTTTGTGTGACTCCGTAGGTTTAAACTTAAGTCGGTAATACAAGGACAATCTTTGTACTAATCAGAGACACCATCTAGCAACAGTTCCCGATTTGTAGATAAGCTGAAAAATTGCTAGTCAATTATCAATGAACTTGGGCACTATAGAAGATCCCCTATGACCCTTGATGTTTCGTAACAACCCTAGGAGCATGGTTAACTATCAAACCCCTATTTAGTTATTCCATATTAAGTCATAATCTTGTCATGACTCATGACTACACGTCTCAGTGACACATCAAGCAGAGAGCTTTGGCCAAAGACTTAATAAGTTAGGACTAGGTGAAACATCATTCTCCTAATACCTGGAGTAGGCAAATCCCATCTTGTCCTGCACATTGGCTTCACGTCACTTGCTCGCACCAGGTAACCCTTCGTCACCAAATAGGAAATTCAAGTAGTCCGAAACCAAAGTACGAGGAGTAACTCGTAAGCTTCTATGGCAGTCTCAGGTCGAAGGGAAGATTACAACCATGTACACCACAAACAATCCTTTGACAGTAGGGAAGTACCATAGGATGCTTGTAAGCGAATCATGTTTAGTAAGCGTGTCTCTACACCTTACCTGTGTATCACACCGGTGTCTTAACACCCATTAGTTATGAGGACAACCAACCCATGTGAAAAACAATAACCTCTACTCGAAGGAATTGACGTCTTAGTACCAATTTCATTACTTGTTTACGAATAGATTTTAAGAACAATCAGAACCAAGCCTCATTCACATGGTCCCACATAGTTGTTCTAAGAAACTACATCATGATCAACATAAGAGAAAATGGTGCGATATGATGTAATTACCAAACAATATTAAGATAATTCGTATGTAAAAAATTCTAGAAATACAATAGATGACTAACCTTAGGACACTATTCCCAACAATCTCTCACTTGGACAAAAACCAATCAAATCTGTATCCTATACCTATCTTCTCTCGATATGAATCGAACTCCTTGATCCTGAGAGCCTTAGTAAATGGGTCAGCCAAATTATCTTTACTATCGATCTTCTGCAGAATGACATCACCTCTAGCTAGAATATCTCGAATTAGGTGGTAACGTATCAGCACATGTTTGGCTTTCTGGTTGGATCGAGGTTCCTGCGCTTGAGTAATGGCACCAGTACTATCACTGAAGATTGTGACTGGACCAGCTAAGTCAAGAACAACCCCAAGCTCAGTGATGAATTTCTTGAGCCAAACTGCTTCTTTCGCCACATCAGACGCTGCTATGTATTCTGTCTCATAGACAGAATCAGCCGTGGTATGTTGCTTGGAACTTTTCCAACCAATAGCTCCATCATTTAAGGTAAATACCAACCCAGACACGCTTTTACTATCATCTCTATTTGACTGAAAGCTAGAATTAGTATAACTTAACAGTTTCATGTCAGAACCCCCACAGATAAGCCATAGGTCTTTAGGATTTCTTAAATACTTAATGATAGTCTTTGCCAGTTGCCAATGTCTCTCACTAGGATCAGATTGGTATCTACTGACCACTCTTAAGGAATTTGCCACATTAGGCCTCGTATATGTCATAGCATACATAATAGATTCTATTGCTGAAGCATATGGTACTATACTTATATGCTCTCTCTCTCCTGAGGAGTTAAGGGGCAATCTTTCTTAGAGAGAGAAATTCCATGGCCTATTGGAAATAGCCCTTCTTGGAATTTTCCATGTTGAACCTTTTCAGCACAGTGTCTATGTGCGTGGATTGAGACTATCCTAACAACCTCTTAGATCTATCTCTATAAATCTTGATCCCAAGGATATAGGAAGCCTCTCCTAAATCCTTCATGGAGAATTGGGACGAAAGCCACAACTTCATATTCTATAATACGGGGATATCATTTCCTCTTACGAGAATGTCATCTATATACAGTACTAAGAATGTGATCGCATATCCGTTAACCCATTTACAAATGCAAGGTTTTTCTTCATTCTTAACAAAGCCATACATTTTGACAACCTTGTTGAAACGTATGTTCCAACTCTGAGAAGCCTACTTAAGTCCATAAATGAACTTTTGAAGCTTACACAGTTTAGACTCATCTACAAATATGAGCCCTTCAGGTTGTGTCATGTATAATTCTTCTTCTAGCTCAGCATTAAGGAAAGCTGTTTTGACATCCATTTGATAGATCTCATAGTCTAATGCGCAGCTATAGCAAGCATGATGCAAATTGACTTCAGCATCACTACAGGGAAAAATGTTTCATCATAGTCAATACCATGATGTTACTGATATCCCTTAGCACCTAAATAGGCTTTGTAAGTCTCCATCTTCCCACCTACTTCTTGCTTTTGTTTGAAAACCCATTTACGCCCATTAGGTTTAGCCCCTTCAAGTGGATCAACTAATGTTTTCGCATTATTGATTTTCATGGATTCTATTTCAGATTCCATGGCCTTAAGCCATTCATTAGAGTCGTATCTTTGCATGACATCCATATAGGTGATCAGATCCTCATCTTTCTCATCTAGTTCGATGGGATCGCCGTCTTGAACCAAGAACCCATACCTAATTGGTTGATGAGGTACTCTACTAGATCTCCCAAGTGATGCCTCTATAGTAGCTTCAGGATTTCGTTCCCTAATCTCATCCTATCTTGTATGTTCAACAGAAGGTGTCTGTACTTCACCAAGCTCAATAGTAGAAGTTGTTCTCTCTTGTTCAAGAAACTCTTTTTCTAGAAAGATTGCTCTAGCAGCCACTAATACCTTTTGTTCTTCATGATAGAAGTAGTATCCCCTATACTCTTTTAGGTATTCGACATATTTACATTTGTCAGATTTTGGATCTAGCTTGTAAGTTTGAAGATGCTTGATGTATGCCAAAAACTCCCAAACCTTGAGGTAAGAGAGTATTGGTCTACGACCATGCCACATCTCTTATGGTGTCTTTTCTATTGACTTGCTAGGTACTTTATTTTAACAGTGCATCCCTAAAAGGATATGGGTAGATCCGTGCATCTTATCATGGATTGAACTAGATCCGTGCGTCTCATCAAGGATTGAACCATGTCTAACAGTGTCCGGTTTCTCCTTTTAGATACACTATCATGTGAAGGTGTACCTAGAGAAGTCTACTTCAAGAGAATCCCATTCTCTTCAAGGCAACTGAAAAACTCATCAGAGAGATATTCTCTTCCACATTCAGATCATAGGATCTTAATACTTTTTCTAGTTTGTTTTTCTACCTCATTCATGTATCTCTTGAACATTTCAAAAGACTTTGATTTATGTCTCATCAAATAGACATACCCCTACCTAGATAGGTTATCAATGAATGTAATGAAGTAGGAATACCCATCTCTAGCAAGTGCTCATGGGCCCGTAGACATCAGTATGTATAATGCCTAAGAGTTTTGTAGCTCGATCACCTTTTCCAATAAAAGGGGATTTGGTCATTTTTCCAAGTAGACAAGACTCACAAGTCAAAAGTGATTCAGGATCACTAATGTCTAGAAACCTTGGCTTGATCAACTTGTTAATCCTATCCTTATTAATGTGATCGAGTCTGCAATGCCGAAGATTTCTATCTGAACTAATTCCTATTTTGGGATGTTTATTGCTAACATGTAAGATGTGTACAGGTTGTGTCAAAATATAAATCCTATGTCCTAATCGTCCATTAAAAACACAAACATTATTCAAAATAATGTCAATGTCATTATTGGAAATTCTAAAAGAATATCCATCTTGGGCTAATAGCCCAATTCAAATAATGTTCAAAACAAAAACAGAACAAAAGGAAACATCAGAAAAACTTAGGTTCATAGAATTGATAGCTAGAGATAAACACCCCAATGCTAGTACTGGAACAAGATTCCGATTGCCAACACTCAGGTATTGCTCTCTATCTTTGAACTTTCTATTAACCTAAGCCCCTGCAACAAATTGCAGATATAATAATGACTGCTTGTATGTAATACATAGGTTGTAGAGTTAACACTGAAATTGCAAGGAGTAATTATATACATACCTTACTGAGTAACCTATTGCTTTCTTCTTGGCCTATTTGGATCTAAGGACACTAGACACTGAGGACAATTCCTCTTTCAGTGTCCAAGCTGCTTGCAGAAGAAACACTCTACTTGGCTCTTGTCAATCTTTTACTTGCGGGCTTGATTTTGCTACTGTGTGGGATTCTTGATCCCACCTCGAGCTTTGAGCACATTTTTGTTCTTCTTTTTGCCTTTCTTAAAACCTTTGCATCTTGAGGATGAGGCACTTCCCATTACATTAACAGGCTTTCTTAGGGGCAGGTTATCTTTCTCAAAGGTTTGTAACAGTCTTAGAAACTCGTGGTAGTTAACAACAGGCTTGTTCATCTTGTACTGATTCAAGAAGGGGAGAAAAGACTAAGAAAAGACTAAGGCAACAAATTAAGAATAGCATCTTTGCCAAGCTGTTCCTGAAGTGGAAAGCCTAGCTTCTCCAGCTTCTCGATGTTTTCTTCATGTACAATACATGGTCAATAACTGATGTGCCTTCCTTCATCTTGGCATTGAAAATAGCACATTAGGTTCTATGTTTTTCAGCATCATTCGATGTGCCAAACGACACATTCAACTCAGGCTGTGAATCCTCAAACTTGTGACAAAACTCATCGTTCATCGCAGCCCTCATAATGCAACAAACTGTGGCTCTATCATTAAGCCATTTTTTATAGCGTCGACGATCCGCTGCAGTTGCATTAGTAGTAGGCTCTGTAGGTGCTGTATCAATAAGAACATAGTAGATACATTCATGTTCAAGCACAATGTGCAACCTTCGATACCAGCTGTCGAAGTTGGGCCCAGTGAGCTTCTGACTATCCAATAGTGATCTTAAAGACAACATGTTAGCCATTCAATCTGCAAATAATCGACATAAAAAGAATCAATAATCTATTGTATATGCAAGTTACTAATTTTTCCAAAAGATATGGGTCAATATCTAGTGGATCCTCCCACTATTTTTTTTTGACTATTAGCCCCTACATGTAACCCGAAGGGATTTCTGAAAATAAACCCCTTTAGTGTGTACCGAGATCCAAAACAATGTACATAAGCTCGACTAAGTTCAGCCCACCTACGGACACCGCTTAGTAGGTTCATAATCAATTACTTCCCCAAGCAACTCCCAATATTTTGTTCTGCCCCAAACATCTCATCAGCAGGACTAACGCCCTCCACTAAAAAGCTCGGTTAGGTCAAACCATTAACATGAACTCCCAAGGTTTTCCTCTGACCCCAATGAGTAGGCTCGACTGAGATTGGCCTACCTACTCATTAGTCCGAAGGGATTCCAAGGATTTTATTTAGTAAATAATAAACCCAATATTCCAATAAAAGGCAGGCTTGTGGGTCTCCAATGTTTATTAAAGTATTGGGCCTGTTATCATTTACTTTTATGGGAGGCAATGATTTGAATATCCTCATGTCTAAGTCACTTTAAGGACCTAATAATTTTAGGGGATTTATTTGATTAAAAGAGCGTGCTTGTTTAATAGCCAAAAACTTTAATTATCTAGTTGATTAATCGATTGGCATACAAAACAACATATATATCAACATATATAACCGCATGCAGGTGGTTATGGGCTTTCCTAGTGTGGCCTACTAGACCCATCATGGGCCACTCTGTCATACAAAACTAAATTGTTATATTTTAATTTTGGGAAACCTGGACAAGCCTAGGCCTTCAGCTTCTTAGTCTTTAGTTCCTCATCTTGATCATGCTAAAACCACTAATCACATAATAATTAATAAGAACTCCTTCTAAAGAAGGGAATACATCTCTTGGGAGAGGGATTTTACGACTAGATTTAAGAGAAGGCTGAGCTCCCAAGCCCAATTTAAAAACCCATAAATTAATTACAATAATTAATAAACAAAATGCAATAATAAACATGATATGCAAGCCTATGACCACCTCATAATATGTCATACATCAAAATAAAAGAGCATAAACATTTTCATGATTTTATCGCACAAAAATTAGATCAATTTAATCAAATTAAATTGATCTTTCCAAATAATTAAAACTCCTTTTAAATTATTTCAGGACAAAATCAAAATTTTGACAAATTGAAGACTTGACCAATATAAATAAACTAGTTTTTGAGACAATAAAGGTCAAAAATAAATTTTTCAAAATTTTTGGGCCTACCAAATTAATTAAAAATAATTTTAAAAAATTAACTGTGTGTCAAAAACATGTTTTTGACAAATAATAAATTTTAAAATAAATATCAAATATTTATTGAAAAGGACAAATTAATTTTATCAAATAAAATAATTTATAGGTATTTAATAAACTATTTAATATATATAATTTAATTAACATTTACATTAATTAAATTAAACACCATTATTTATCACATCAACTGTAGTAATTATATGAGAGAATAAACCCTCACACTCAACAAGTCTGGTAATAGAGATGGTTAATAGGGTGACATGGCAATTGGAATGCCCTTGGTTTGAAACTAGGCAGCAACACTTTAAAAGACACTTTTTCTTTTATTTAATGCCTAACAAAGAACATCTAATAGAAAACGAAACACATTCTCAAGTAGTGTTTACTAGTAGCTTGGCTGGTAAGAGCGAGCAAAACCCACTCTATACATCTAGGCTCAAAACTCAGCAGTAGCAAAAGAACAGACAAGTTTTTTCTATTTAATTAATGAGCGCGTGACAGCAATCAAATTTAAAAAAAAAACATTCAAGATTAATGAGCGCGTGACAGCAATCAAATTTAAAAAAAAAAACATTCAAGCACCAAGGCTTATCAGTAGCTGGATTGGTAAGAGTAAGTAAAGCCTAATCATAGATGCAAGTTTGAAACTTGCTAGCTACATAATGTGTTTTTTCTTTTTTATAGGTTTTAAAATAAAGCATCATCTTCTTCATACTACAGCCCTCAACCGCTACCTTCATGGCAGATCTACAATTGCCATTTCCAAAAGCAATTTTTTTTTTTTTTGCACAACACATGCCACCAAGATACCAAAATTATCTGGAACATCAATCCAGAATTACAAACGAAAAGAAACATCATCATGCATCCATTCGCTGCCATCAACATGGCAGAATTTTTTATTTTAAATTGTTTGAAATCTAATTTCAAATGTCAAAATCTTCTTCGTCGCAACCATAATGCCGAGACCCTATATTCTTTGTAGATCTGATTTCAAAAATCAGATCTAAAAAAACTTTTATAATCTAATTCGAAATCATATCTAGAATATATATATATATATATATATATATATATATATATATATATATATATACACAAACATGGAATGGTAAAAGACAACTGCTCATTTTCATGAGGAAAAACAATTTTTTTATTTAAAACTTCGAAAGTCAAAGAATAGAGAGAATTTTTTTGTTGAAACAAACAATTTATTCCAACTTGGTAGTAGAGGTGCTATGAAAAAGAAATCAAGGTCATGGATTCAAAACCTTCCAATAGCAACGACTTTGCCTTTTTCCCGTGTCAATCAATGCTACCTTATAGCATTACTGGTGGTAAGCATTAATGGGCAGATTTAGGTAGCAATAATGATGTCCAACAAACAAATATTAATTGTGTCTCACAAACATGAATATCAAGTAGACTTCAAAATTAATTTGAAATTAATTCTAAAGTAAACAATTAACACATATATACGTTATACATATAACTTAACAACAAATTGTGCGATAAAATCGATGAATAATAATTTAAAACCTTGGCACTAATACCAATTGAAGGAATTTTGCGAAACTTTTTCACAAATTCTTTTAGGATCAGGCTCTTAAAAATTAAAATTTTTCAAGAAGAGCACGAGAAATACCTGGATATTCGTGATGCAAGTACGTGTTCTTGATCTCAGGCCTTGCGGAAGCTTAATCTTCCTCTCCTTTGTACGCAGCTAAGATCTACTAATGGAGGCTAGGGTTTTAAGGGAGGAGGAAATTTTTTCTCTATAGAAAACTGATAATCTAATCATAATAATATGTACAATACTTCTCTTTTTATAAAACAAAAGGAGTTAGGCCTTCAAATGTCCCAAGCTCAATTCCTCCAACCGAGTTGGGCCCAAACCCTAAAACTCAATTAGGAATTAAATCATTATTTAATTCTTAACCCATTTAGCCCAAGATTTAATTCATGCCACATTTTCTGTACTAGCAAAAAATAGATGAAATCAAATCCGTGACCTTCTAATAATTAATGTTAAATATTTAAACATATTAATTATTAATTCCTTTATTTAATTCACAATTAAATAATGAAATATTTAATTCTCAATTAAATATAATAGATCAATCCATCAATAAAACTCTTGACTTTTTGCATGACTCCATAGGTTTAAACTTAAGCCAGTAATACATGGACAATCTTTGAACTAATTGGAGACATTATCTTGCAACGGTTCCTAACTTCTGGATAAGCTGAAAAATTCTAAGGCAACTATCAATGAACCTGGGCAGTAGAGAAGATCCCCTATGACCCTCGATGTTCTGAATGACCTTAGAAGCATGGTTAACTGTCAAATCCCTAATTAGTTATTCCATATTAAGTCCTAATCTTGTCATGACTCATCACTACACGTCTTCGTGACACATCACCAGAGAGCTTTGGCCAAAGACTTAATAAGTTTGAACTAGGTGGAACATCATTCTCCCAATACCCAGAGTGGGTCAATCCCATCTTGTCTTGCACATTGGCTTCACGTCACTTGCTCGTACCAAGTAACCCTTCGTCACCAAATTGGATATCTAGGTAGTCCAACACTAAAGTACGAGGAGTAATTCTTAAGCTTCTATCGCAGTCTCAGGTCAAAGGAAATACTACAAACAATGTGCACCACAAATAATCCTTTGACAGTAAGGTAAGTACCATAAGATGCTTGTAAGCAAGTCATGTTTAGTAAGCATGTCTCTGCACCCTACCTGTGTGTCATACTGGTGTCCTAACACCCATTATTCATGGGGACAACCAACCTATGTGACAAATAATAACCTCTACTCGAGGAATTGACGTTCTAGTACCAATTCCATCATTTAGTTACGAGCAAATTTTGAGAACAATTAGAACCAAACCTTATAGTTGTTCTAAGCAACTACGTCATGATCAAAATAAGAGAAGATGGTGCAATATGATGTAATTCCCAAATATTATTAACATAACTTGTATGTAAACAATTCTAGAAATACAATAGATGACTGACTTTAGAACATTAATCCCAACACTTAGCCTTGGAGGGGGATAAGTGGTGTTCGTGGAGGAGCAGGACTAGACTCTAAGGTTCGTCTCTGGTTGAGAAGGCAACTTCCCAAGGTCTCTAGTGCTCAACTGCGCGGCAATCTACCCTAATTGTGGCTCAAACCTAGCCATCTTTGCGTATAGCTTGCCATCTCTTGGCTATTTTCGGCTAAGTTCTACTACTGACTAGCTAATGCCTATTGTTGTTCTGGATAAACTGTATTAACTTCATCACATCATTATTTGGAGACTGGCCACTAAAGGAGTAGGGAGTGCTAGTGGTTGAGAAGCACTAGGAAGCCTAGGTTGATTAACGTGGTAAAACCCTAGAGGATTAGTAAGACGAGGTCGCTGCTAGAGTGGGGCCTGGGAATATGAACTAGCATCATGCTAACCTTGTCTCTAGGAAAATTTTGGGTTGTCCCTCCAACCCGAATTGTTTGTGTCCAAGCATGGATTGTACTCACAAGAATAACCTTGAGTACCATACGCTTGCTCTTTCATGAATTTAGGAAACTGGGGTACTAAAGGGCAAGCTATAGTCTCATGAGACGACTTGGAACATAAAGCACATACTTCAACTACCAAAGGAACAGAGAAAGAACCTATAGAACTAGTCCTATGACCATGAGATGAAAGAGACAAAGAAATGAATTGATCTAACTTATTTGTTAAGGCCTTTATCTTAGTGGGTAAATCTAAATAAATTCCTACCTCACTAACACATCTCTCATTATCTTTTAAACTAGACCTATCTATGGCAAAGTTTTGACAAGAATTTTTGGCCATCAACTCCATTTTCTCCAATACCTCAGTCAGTCTTAAGGTATAAAAGCCACCATCACTGGAGGCGACATTGACCATCACCCTATTTTGTTCATTTAAACCTCAAGAGAAATACTGGAGTAGATCATGACTACCATACCCATGGTGTGGACACTGTCTAAGAAGGTCTTTGAATCTCTCCCAAGCCTCATGAAACGATTCTAGATCATGTTGGGAGAAAGTCATAATTGCGGTCCTAAGGTTGGCCTTCTTGGCCATGGGGTAGAATTTTTTAAAGAACTTAGATTAAAGCTTGGCTGATAAAGTAATGCAACCATTTCGTAAGTAATGCAACCAAGCCCTAGCCTTGTCCTTAAGAGAGAAAGGAAACAATCTTAGACGTATGACCTCTTAGGAGATATTGAGGACATAGAGGGTGAAACTCATCTCAACAAAATCAGTAATATACTCTAGAGGTCTCGTATTGCTTCTCCCATAGAAGAAAGGAAGCATGGCCAGCATATTAGGCTTAATCTCAAAATTTGTCTCCCCTAACCCGGAATTCGAATAGCCAAATTAGGCTCAAATGCTTCGTGGAGAAGGAATTGCCTAAGAGTGGGCTTCTCATCTGTGTGTGGGTCCGGTCTAGGAGGCTCTCATCCAAAATGAGCTTGGGCTTAATGCCCATGGTAATCATGAGATGGAATGGGATTCATTGGGGGAATGGGAGGATTAGGAGGATGATTAGCAATCCTGTCGGGTTCGAGATTAAGGGGAACTAAGGGATCTCTTGCCAAGAATGCATAAACTATCTTAACTTCGGCCACTTCAACCCCCGAAAACTTTAATAATCCTAAGAATACAGCGAATAAGCCACAATCGTAAAAAGTCTACTAAAAATAAAAGCAAAAACAACTAATAAAGCTAAACAAACAAACTAGCTAAGTATGGAAAATAAACTTAATTGCTCAAAAAACGAAACAAAAACAAGGATAGAAAAGCAAATACCAAAGTAAGATAATACAAACAAGAAGTAAGATAATCAAAAACTAACCAACTATAAAGAAAAAGCAAGGAAAAATTAACAAAGCAACTACCAATACACACAAGCAAAGAAAGTAAACCATCGTGCCTCCCCGGCAACGGTACCAAGAACTTGGTGTGCCTTTTCGGTGCAAGCCTACAAGCGTACGGATCGTGTAGAATAGTGTGTACTAGTACAGGTATCGAACCACTGGGAGGCGTGAATTGTGGAAGAAATTCTATGCTAGCATACTCTAGAAGAAGCTTAAAAAGAAGACCTAAACTAGCATATTTTTGTACTTTTGGAGTTTTGGGAACTAAGGGAAAAAGAGATAGGACTACACTATAAATGTAATAAGGGAAAGAAGCAAGAACCAAGCTAATTTAGGGGGATTAAAACAAAGGGAAGGTGATAGGGTGACCTACGCTTTTGAATAGGTGACTTTCTACTTCTTTGCTATGGGATTCAGGGATTGGCTTACTAAATACAGCTTCTAACACTAAGTAACTAATCTAGTATCCTAATTACACCCTCGAACTCAACGTCTCTAAATGTGCACACTTAGAGCTATAGCATGGTCCTTATGTACCTAAGGCCATAGGAGGGACTAGAAAGTTACCTAGGTACCGTAGAATGAACCCACCTGAGTTCCTAAACCATTAGCTAGATTTAAAGCTAAGACCTAGGGTTCCTAGGGTCGACTAAGCCTATCTGGACTCCCGTTAGCTAGATTTAAAGCTAAAGGGGACTCGATTTAAACTAGTCCAAACTTGTGTACCGTCATTCTAATGGCACTAAAGCAGATTGGTATTTAATAAACGTAGTCCTAAAAGTTCTAAGGCAAGGTGTTGTGAATATGATATCCTATTCACGATACAAACATACACAAGTTTGATTTATGCCATTGAAAACATTCAAGCATCAACATGTAGCATTGATTGAGCAAGTATTCACTATAAGGTAAATTTCATACTTATATGGACATGAATGAAATCAACCCACTTCATATTATCTATAATCACATGCATAGCCATGCATAATCTAGGATTAGAAGTGTTTAATAGCACTCAATCTATATGCATACATCGCATTCAAGTATTACATCAAACACATGGACATAAAATGATTTAAAGCTGTTCTTAAAGTATATATATACATAAGCCAATAAAATCCCATAACAAAGAGTATGTAAATCAACACATTACACAAGTTTTGGGACCTTAAATTATCTACTCAAGGATGAAGTAAATACGAATGAAAGAGGCTATAGAAATCTCTCCTTCCTTGTTTGTCTCTTTACAATCTTGAGTAATCTGCATCAATTGATGTTCTAATCCACAAAAATCAACTTAGTTTCAAGTAGGTGTGTATATTAGTGTATGTATTAGAGATGGGTGAAGGTAGGGTTTTGCATGTGAGAAGTGAATGTGTGGATGGGAGATGAAAAGGGATCTGAATCTCCTAAAAATAGGCTAGAAAAGTGCTTAAATAGTGCAGCAATCGCGTCCAGTCAAAAGCCTTGGCCAGTCAATCGGCCAAGCATTTTGGTCAACTAACCTAAAATAGATTGATCTCTATTTTGGCCAGTCCCCTAAGCCAGTCAACCAGCTCTAGGAGCGGGGGTTGATCGGCCAGCTCAGAAGTTATCAAATTTTCTCGCATTGCGTCCGCTTCACTCTGGTTGCTCTTTCTTTGCATCGGTTGCCTCCAAACTCTTCTTTTTTGCTTCTCACATGTCCCAAATATCTCGAGCTTGACTCCATCATCAATTTTTCTTCATTTCAAGTCCCAAGCTTTTGACCTTTTCTTCACCAAACATGAGAAATATGCATGCATTAGTGTAGTGTTTGTCTTTAAACTCAACTATGTACATTTGCTTACGCTTAAACTTAACTCTACCATATGTACTACACTAATGCATCTATTAAAGCTCAAAACACCTCTTAAATATAGGCAAATAATAGCACAAACACAAACAAAAACACAACACATCGGAGACCTTATTATTTTTTGCAACACATAATTCCTCTCAAAATCTGGCATATTGGACTAGAGAGAAAACTGAAGTATCTTTAGTGGGTACTTAAGTTTTTAAAGGTTATGTGTTTAATGGTCAAAAAGACAGTGGAAGCATAGACTCTAATAGAGTTCTAGTTAAAAGATGTGGCGTCTTTAGAGAATGAGTTTCTTATGAAGGATTAGATAAGACTAGCCCTATCTTTATCTGAGATTAAGGATAGAAATGTCCTAGGATCACTTTATTCGAGTAACAGGATTTTGCCAGATGATGAATTAGTTTCTTATCTACAACCCTTTATCATTGAATATGAATGAAAGTAATCTTATTACTCCACGTTGAAGTATATCACTCTATTTAGAGTTGTATCACTCCAACTAGGATTATGTTGCTGCAAGTAAGAGCAACAACATAAATCTTGTTCCAAGTAGGTTAAGTTAAATGTTTCTTCTGCAAGTAGGAGTCACGTTGATCTAAATATGAACAATAAAATGAGATTTAATGAATCTCAATTGAAGAGTAGTTTGCATTGAAAGAGCCATCGTCAACTATTTAAGATTGAAGGCTTTAGACTTTTTACAGTACTCTTATAACAACAAAATAAGCCAAGATTTGTATGAGTGGCTTTTTTCTATCTCAAATTCTTTTAAGGATATGTAGGTTTTAATAGTGGAAGACAACATAGAATTCATGAGATTCAATTAAGAAACTAATTGATCTTCCAAGGGGACACAAAGTTCAAGACAATTGGATAGTCAAAAAATAAGTTTTGACTTGTCTCAAAAGGTGCAAACAACAAAAAGTGTCTGTTGAATGGTTTACCTCAATTAACCTAATTCTAGTTATAATTGCATCTTAGATTTTGAATTGCATCTAAAGGATGTATAGACTATTCTTTTCTCAATGGAGAATTGAATAAGGCTATTTATATGAAACAATTTATTGTTTCATTAAAAGTAGACCACAAGCATAAGGGTTGTACACTTTTGAAGTCCGTTTATGATCTTAAATAATATTCTTATGTTGTACCAATAGATCTACGAGCAATTGAGTAGTTATGACATCATGTGTTGATGACATAATGATAGATAGATATGATACAGAATTTAATAAGCAAGGTAAAAGACCTAGGTGATTATTTAATTTTGAGTTAAATGATAAGGGTGAAAAGTTATATATTCTTGAGATAGAGATCTCAATATATCATTCAAGGAAATTTCAGCTCCATTTGTTAGAGCATAATGGTTGATAAAGTACTTAAATGAGTTAGCATACTTAAACCACAACCCATAGAAATTCCTATCAGTGTAAATGAATAATTGAGTGCCAAAATATGTCCCAAGACTTTTCAAGAGAAAGAACAGATGTGTCGATTCCTAATGAGCATATTTTGAAGTCATGTATTATGTAATGTATACTAGACTAGATATCTTTCTCGCAAATGGTTTGCTAAATAGACATCAACCTAATACCAGTCTAGCTAGGGGTGTGCATTCATTGGGGAAACCAAAATTTCAAGGATGGGGAAAAAATTTTGGAAATTGGGGAATAGGGGAAAATATCGAGGGTGAGGAAAAATTTCGGGGAATCGAGTTGGGGAACGATAGAGATTTTTTCTTTCAAGGAATACCCAAAACCCAAAGTTTTTATTTTAATATATATATATTATAGTAATATGTGTAATATGTATGTATGTGTGCATATATAATATAATGTAATGTATAATATTTTATTTGTGTTTTGTGGGTTGAATTGTGTGGTGAACATAGATTGACTGTGTACTTTATTTTGTTGATCTGTTGACTCTTGATAATGATAATTTTTATTTGTCTAATCATCTAGCCTGGCCAGGGCAGATGTTACTATGTCTATGTTAGTAGTAGAAAATTAGAAATGTAAAAGGCTTGCATAGTGTTTAGTGTCGTAATTTGTCTTGCAATGCTATTTAGAAATGTTGTCGGTTAGTTCATTCAATGTGCAATCTTGATGTGGGATGAATTAGAAAAAGGATTTTGATTCTAACAGTGTAATTAGGGATCAAAAGATTAGATTAAAGATGTAACAGAAACGAAATTAGTTTTGAACTTTTATTTAAAAAAGAAAAATTTAGTGATTCTCTATTCCCCAATCATTTTTCCCCATTCCCTATTTCCCCAAATAGTGTTCCCCATTGGTGAATTGGAGTAGGGAATAGAACAAGAGCCCTTCCCCAAAAATTATTTTAGGGAAAGATAAAAATGTTGATTGGGGTGGGCATTCCCCAATGACACCCTTAAGTCCAGCATTTTGGGATATAGTTAAGAGGATCATGAGAAAACTAAAACTGAGTTGTGTTACTCATTTTAATAAAGAAAAAG
Organism: Cordia subcordata; assembly: GCA_028554755.1. Lineage (NCBI taxonomy): Eukaryota > Viridiplantae > Streptophyta > Magnoliopsida > Boraginales > Cordiaceae > Cordia > Cordia subcordata. Next base: position 16,029,562 of record JAPTOF010000008.1, read on the forward strand.
GTTGTTTAGTTGAAGAAGTGCTTAGCTTTTTATGATTGGCAATGCAATAATATTGATCCAGCATTACTCTACTTTGATAAAGAAATTTTGATTACATGCACAATCACTATAAGTGTCATTACCAAAGACATAAGCACTAAATGTAACTGTGTAAAAGAGATGATTATGCTCAAGGATGTAAAATGAAGTATATTTGAATATGGAATATGGTCATGATTATGGTGGCAAAGTGCATTCCTATATGTGTGTTCAGTCTACACACTTGATCTAAAAGATAACATTGAAGCTAATATACTTTTTCTATCATTGTTCTCAATGTCCACAAGATGAATGTTTAATTATTCATTTATATACATACGTATAATGAACATTTTGTACATTTATTGATTATTGATAAGAAGTATGTCAAGTAGACAAGAGATTAGCCTTCTCACACAAGTGACCGCCCCATTATCTTTGTGATAAGTGGAGATGAGGCAAGACTCAAAGGAAATTATCGGAGGGATAATTCTAAGAGCTATACATTAAAATCACAAATGGCACCTAAATAGTGACAGAATGTCATTATGGTCATTTTGGTGAAAGCATTCACCAAATCAACCTTGTAAGCCTGATGCGTGTTCAATTTAATGAGTAAATCAGAGAACCTGAATTTGGACATTTGTGGTGTCTAAATATCTTCTTTACTATACAACATTCATTACAAATTAAAAACATACGCTCTATTGGAAAAAGAGAAAACATTATAGCACATGTTTCATACCGCGTGTGCTAGTTTTGACCAAACGGGTTAACAAAAGTTGGACCTCAGGTTATGTTGTGTAAGACCAGAGCTTTTGTGGTAGCTCTATATGTGTACCCTTAGATTTGATCAGGTACTTGAGACTTAATTTGATATTTGTTATTGATGTGTTTATTTTGTGTGTTTATCTATTGCATGTATATACTTGTTTTAACGTGTTTTCAGCTTCATTTAATGTATTAGTACAGCATTTAGGTCATAATTGTGTATATTAAGGTTTACATATTCATAATTGAAATTAAGACTTAAATGCTACACTAATGTGCATTTATTGCTTATTTTAGCTGTGACTTGGAAAGATAATTGGAGCTTAATTGAGGGTGCTTGAACTATAGGACAAATCAAAGTGTGTTACAGACATAAAGAAACGAAGAAAAGTGCATTTGGAAGTGGCCGAGCAAAGGAAAAAGCAACTGAGGCGAAACTGAGTGCAACGTAAGCCAAACTCGGAGCTTGCAACCTAAAAGGACATGGAAAAATTTTGGACATGTTTTAGGGTGCAAAAGATGGCTTAAGAGATCCCCATGACAATACGAAGCCATAGAAAAAAAATAGTGTGCGAATCGAAGCTAAAACGAGCAAGATATGATCATTTTACTATCAAGACCAGTTAGATTCTGTCTAGGCCGGACGACCTATACGGTCGACCGAGCCAGTCGACTGGTCGGATCAGAATCTGGACTAATTTTGGCCGGATGACTTAGCCCCAATGCCGGTCGACCGACTAGGCCCCCAGCTAGACGCGTCAATTGCTCTTTTTAAGCCACTTTTCAGCCCTTTTTGAAGGAGAACAATACCCAAATCAAATATCCATTTTCCCTAAACCAAAAATCCACTTAAAACCCACCTCACACGCTAAATATCACAATAATTCCGTAGCTTGTTTATTCCACCATTCCTATTAGTGAAGTTTATTTTCCTTTAGTTTAGGTTTAAATTAGAGCTCCAATCAATCCAAAAACCCAAAACAGTATAGTTAGGACCACACGTAGCTAGTGTAAGACTCACTTTTGCATTAGAACTGCACTTAGATAGCCTTCCCATGGACACGACCCCATACTCGCATACATTATACTACCGTGACCTGTGCGCTTGCGGGTAACACTCTTAAAGGTTTACGATCAAGTTTTTGGCGCCGTTGCCAGGGAGGCGTAGTTGTTGGTTTCTTTGTTTTTGTGTGTTTTTCATTAGTTATGTGTTGTATATACATTTCTTGTTTGCCTATCATGTACATATCTATTTTCATTATTTGTTGCTTTTACTTATTTTGATATTGCTAGTTTAGATTACTTCTTGTGTTTGTGTTTTCCTTTTGTGTTTTTCTTAGGACTTAGGTGTTTGTGGTAGGTAGTTGTTTGTTGAATTGAAGTTTCGGGGGCTGAAGTGTGGAAGGAGAATTAGGTTATTTTGCATTTTTGAATAGATGGCTAATCCTAATCCCGATCCTCCTCCTAGAGCCAAGACCTTAAGGCAATATCTTTAGCTCGACACTTATCAACCTTGCATGCCTATTCAACTACCAACCTTAGGAGATGCGACCTTTAAGATTAGGCTTGAGACCTTACAAATGCTTCCATCATTCTATGGCTGTAATAATGAGAATCCCCATGCACATATAGGTGCAGATATGCTCTACCATTCATTTTAGAGATGTCTATTTTGAGAACTTTAGGCTTAAGTTGTTCCCTTTTTCTTTAAAAGATAAAGCAAGGCAATGGTTTAAGTCCTTACCCCATGAGTCTATCACTAGCTAGGACAAGCTCTAAGTTAAGTTCCTTCATAGATTTTTTCCAATAGCTAGGACAGCTAATCTAAGGGCAGAGATCATGACATTTTTACAACAAGAATTAGAGCCCCTTCACGAGACTTGAGAGAGATTCAATGAGCTTTGTCACCAATGCCCACATCATGGGTTTGCTTTACATGAATTGATCCAATTTTTCTAGTTAGGCTTGACTTCACCTTTTAGGCTATTGGTCAATGCTTCGAGTGGTGAGGCGTTCTTAGATTTGACACCCAAGGAGGCTTGGTCTAAACTAGAGGTTATTGTAAAGGACTTGTTCCAGAATGCTAATTTTGAGAGAAAAAGGAAGGGAACTAGGAATACCACTCTTAGTAGTGTGTTTGGGGTTGACTCAAATTATGATTTAGCTACTGAGGTAAGAGCTTTTAGTAGGAAGTTTGACCAATTTATGTCTTTAGGTACTATATCCATTCATAGGTTTACTCCTAGTGCATCTTTTCCTCATCCTCCTAGTCTTGTAGAAGTACGTGCTTTGTGCTCCGAGTCTAACCATACCACCATAGCATGCCCTCTCACCCCACGGTTCCCTGAATTTATACAAGAACACGTTCTTGCTAATCAAGATCGCTCATCTACTTCTTCTCACCCACATGGACTTGGGTGGCGTGATCTTTCCAAGATAGTATAGTCTCACAACAACACAAATTCTTCTTACTCATTCCAGAATCATCCTAGTCCATCACCTCCTAGTCCTCTAGGGTTTTATCGAGCAGTTTCTAAGCCTAGGTATCCTAGTTTGTCACACCAGTCATTCTAGTCCATTCCCGTCTATTCTACTCCACCTGTCCAGCTTATAGTTGATCTTAGGATAGACTTACTCACTGAGATGATGCAAGCTCAGTAACAGATGATAGAGTCCCAAAAGAAGATGTTTCAAAGTGCTATTGGTGAGTTAAAGAGCCAAGTAAGACGTCTTGCTGAACAAGTTTGCTATAAAGACCCAAGAAAGCTACCTGTTTATCCTAAGCTGAGTCTTAGAGATCTGTGTAGCACTTCGAGCCCTTCTTTGAATGCTTATGCATATGTTAAAGCCGTTACGACCTTGAGAAGTGGTAGGGTTATTGATAATCAAGTAAGAGAGTCCGTGAGTAGAGCTAGGCCTGAAACAACATGTGTTGATGGAGAGACTAGTGTGCCTAAGGAGAAGACTAGAGAATATGAAGAAAAAGAGAGAAATCACATTAAGGTGATTGTTGATCCACTATGTAGAGAAAGGAAATAGGTTGTTGAATCTCATGATGTTGCCCCTAGAGTTCCTTTTCCCTTAGTATTAAAGAGATCCAAGAAAGTTAAGGACGACAAAGAATTGAGAATTTTAGAGCCTCTTAAGGATATCAGTGTCACTGTACCTTTAATTGAGGCCATTAAGAAGATACCAGCTTACGCCAAATTCTTTTGCGATTTATGCATTAGGAAGAGACAGGCCACCCACATACCTAAGAAGGTAAAGCTTACGGAGAGGGTTAGTAGTATTTGCACCACGGGCGTTCCTCCTAAGCTTAGCGATCCAGGAGCTTTTACCATCTCTTGTGCTATTAATGATCATCCAGTAGCCCATGCCTTGCTTGATTTCGGTTCTAGTGTTAATCTTATTCCTTTCTCAGTGTATAAACATTTAGGTTTGGGGGCATTAAAGCCCACTAGTATGGTTTTACAATTCGCTGATAGAAGTGAGTGGAGACCTCGAGGGATAGTTGAAGATGTCACGGTTAAAGTTGGAGAATTTTACTATCCTGTGGATTTCATTATTCCAAACATGTATATAGGTCATAACACTAGGAATATGACACCTGTCCTTATGGGGAGACCATTTTTAACGACTGCCGATGCAGTGATTCATTGTAAGATAGGGATCATTGAGTTCACATTTGGGAATTTGAAGGCAAAGGCTAGGGGTGCCGAGTCTACCACTAAGGATAAAGCAGGTGATGAGGAGAATTGTTTCTTCATAGATTCTGTTGCTTCTAGTGATGATGATTCCCATGATACTTTCTTATCATTAGAAGATAGAGTTATGCTTAACGTGATCATCGAGTAGTTAAATTTGGAGGCTTTTAGTGAGACTCATTTAGAGAGTGATGTAATTTTCTTAGTAGATACTCAAAATTCCTATGTCGAGGAGTCCTGTGATTCGCTCTTAGCCCTAAGTGATATTGGTAAGCTTGATGAGGTCATTGCTTTGATTAACTCTGGCATCTCTTTTTCTGAATTGAATACCTTTTCCATTGCTTATCTACTCTTAGATCTAGTGAGACCATTGCCATAAATTCTTTCTTAATTAAGAGTAGTCCCGAGCTTCCACCGACTGTGCCTCTTACTCTTTAGGAGTCCTCATCTATGGCTGTTGTTCCTAATCATGTAGAAGATCATGCCTCATTTTCTCCTTGGATTCCACTAGAGTTTAGGTTAGCTATAGGTGAGTTGAGTTTGAGAGAAGAGATTCAAGTGTTCAACCCAGGCATAGAAGAATGTGTTGTTGCATCATTTGTTACAGGCTACCCTATGAGATACACAAGTTTTGATCCATTTCTTTTATGTAAGGATGCCCAGCATGATTTTGGGTATACATTCTTAGGGCGTGAGTTTAGATCTTTAAGGCATTGGATGCGTGGTGTTGATTGCATTTTTCATGTGTTGCATCCATTTGCTTTTTCCTGTGGTAATTTGCTTATCAAGCAGTACGTACCCAAGGATTTTAAGCACCACTGGCCCTAACATTACCGCCCGGCTGGGGGCGTAAAATCCAGCGCTACTAGGAGGCACCCTAGATGTTTTGATAGTTGCAGTTTGATTAATGAGTTCTTTTGTTTTTCTTAGCACATTTTGTTTCTCATTTCTTTTCTTTTCATTTTTATTTCACTCATATCCATTGCTTTCTGTATATAAAGCCTTGTCATTTACACTTGCCATATTGAGCTTTCAATGTTGTGTTTGTTTATTACCTTTGTAGATCATTTGAGTTGAGTGGAAATTAGGTGCAAAGGAAGTTAATGGACACAATTATCGAAACGTGGCATGCGCGGCTTAATTCTACACAAGGTTGTATCTATCCACCCTCTACTTATCCCCTCTTATCTACCCTATCCCCGCCACCCTTACGTGCTTTGTGATGCTTAATTGCTTGTTGTGTCGCCTTATTTTATTTGCTTGGGGACAAGCAAAGTTTAAGTTTGGGGGTGAGAGGGTTTGGTTTTATTGTTTTATGCTTTGATCAGGGTAAATTGCATTATGAGATTTAAAATGGTGAAAATTTTTCAAATTTTGATGCATGCAAAGTTGTTTATTACTTAGTTGATCATTGTATTGGCTATTGTGATTGCCTCAATTGATTAGGGAATATGAGTTGCATTGTGGGGAAGTGAATAGAGTGGATTGAAAATCAGGTCTTGGAAGGGATGCCCTTGAAAGTTGTGGGGAGTGACGACCTTCAAGAATGACCCTTGTAGCCACCCCATAGCTTGGTAGGAAAAAGTGTTGAAAAAAAGTTGTTGATATGAGTGCCTTTCCTTGATTGGTTCTTTTTTATGTGCTAAAGCCTTTCTTTTTCTTTTCTTTTTGTGTGAATACAATACAAAGCATGAAAAGTTCCAAAAAAAAATTTTGAAAAAGGCAAAAAGGTGCAAAAATATCAAAAAAAAAAAAAGAGAAAAAGCCAAAAGCACAGAAAAGTTTTGTGGCATAAGTGACACAATGTCAACTTAGCACAAACTATCCTCTATGTAGATATGTGAATAAGGCTTTTTATAAGCCATTGTGTATGTATATTCTCTCTCTTCTTGTCTTTGAGGCTTTGTGTATGTTGGAGAGGCCACGTTAGTTGAGGGGGCACGAAATCTCAACATCTCGAGTATGTGCATTAGAATCCTAGGCTTGTGGTGGTTCAGCTACTTGGGAAATTTCTACAAGGTTCGAGAACCTTTATGAGTAGAGGGCTAAAGAGATTTGAGGATCTCTCGACAATAGGAATGTCCTCTTCATGCTTCTTAAGCTAACCGTGATAGCGAGTCAATTTCTTAGGCAATCCTTTGGACCGACTTGAGAAGTAAACTTAAGATTGGGCTTGCTTGGGGACAAGCAAGGAGAAGGTTTGGGGGTGTTGATGTGCTTGTTTTGTGTGTTTATCTATTGTATGTATATACTTGTTTTGAGGTGTTTTCAGCTTCATTTAATGTATTAGTATAGCATTTAGGTCATAATTGTGCATATTAAGGTTTCATATTCATAATTGAAATTATGACTTAAATGCTACACTAATATGTATTTATTGCTTGTTTTAGGTGTGATTTGGAAAGATAATTGGAGCTTAATTGAGGGTGCTTGAACTATGGGACAAAGCAAAGGGTGCTACAGACATAAAGAAATGAAGAAAAGTGCATTTGGAAGTGGCCGAGCGAAGGAAGAAGCAACCGAGGTGAAACCGAGCGCAACGTGAGCCAAACTCAGAGCTTGCAACCTAAAAAGGACATGGACAAATTTTGGACATGTTTTAGGGTACAAAAGATGGCTTAGAAGATCCCCCACGACGATACAAAGCCATAGAAAAAAAATAGTGTGCAAAACGGAGCTAAAACGAGCAAGATATGATCATTTTACTATCAAGACCGGTTAACTTCTGTCTAGGCCGGACAACCTATACGGTCGACCAGCTTGGTCGATTGGCCGGATCAGAATCTGGGCCAATTTTGGCCGGACAACTTAGCCCCAAAGCCGGTCGACCGACTGGGCCCTCTGCTGGACTCGTTAATAGCTCTTTTTAAGCCACTTTTCAACCCTTTTTGAAGGAGAACAACACCCAAATCAAATACTCATTTTCCCTAAACCAAAAATCCACTTAAAACCCACCTCACACACTAAATATCACATCAATTCCATAGCTTGTTTACTCCACCATTCCTATTAGTCAAGTTTCTTTTCCTTTAGTTTAGGTTTAAATTAGAGCTCCAACCAATCCAAAAACCCAAAAAAGTATAGGTAGGACCACACGTAGCTAGTGTAAGACTCAATTTTACATTAGAACTACACTTAGATAGCCTTCCGTGGACACGACCCCGTACTCGTGCACATTATACTACCGCGACCTGTGCGCTTGCGAGTAACACTCTTAAAGGTTTACGATCAGTTATCTTAGTGTGTTGCCAAAGGACCATGTACACAAATTTGGTCTGGCAGGACATGTCTAGAAAAGCGAGTTGAATTGATGTTTAGAGGATTATGAGTAAAGGAAGATCATTGATGGAACCTCATTAGTCTATATTCACTGATCTACCAATTATAGCTTGTTATGAGTTATGAGATATAATTGTGGATACAAGATATGATAAATAAGATCTTAAAAGATATGTTAATGTGATTCATATGATCTAGGGTACTTGCATACTTTTGATCTACTTGCGTGTTTGTGATCGACGAGAGACTACTTATTCATAATAAATGTATAGCATTGAGGCTTTCATAGTATGCTTGTCTCATAATCTATTGTCCTTGTATGAACGATTGCGAATTTTAACGAGAATTTGTTTCTCGACAAAATATATAAGAGCACTTGCATTATGTGTGAGTAAGAGATGTTGGATTTAGTGGGACCCACCCATAAGGGGTGCTCGCTGATGTGTTGTGTTTTTGTGTGCATTTATGTTGTTAAACCAACACAATGATCAACCAAGAAGCAAACAACTCTCTATGCATCAAAACTTGAAAAAATTTACCCTAAGAAAATGATGTTTTAAAAACCCGCAAGTGCACAGATTGAAAGTAGTGTAGTGTGTGCAAGAGTGCAGGTATCGTCTCCTCAGGGAGGCTTCTAACTATGGTTTTTAAATCCTATGTGTCCTAGTTTAACTACGAGTAGAACCAAAATTATTTTTATTTTTATTTTTTTGAAATTTTTTGTGTCCTAGTTTAACTACGAGTAGAACCGAAATTATTTTTATTTTTATTGTTTTGAATTTTTTTGTGTCCTAGTTTAACTACGAGTAGAACCGAAATTAATTTTTTTTTGAGATTTTTTTCGAATTTTGAATTGAAAGGAACTCTAAACTATCCTATTAAAACTAAAGTGCATAAATTAAACTAAAAGTAAATGGAAAACAATGAGAAGAAAGCAATTGGGAATGACTAGGGGAATTCGGTAATGGGAAACGACCTAGGGTCGGATTATTTCCTATGTTCAGCTAGTGATTGGACTAACTATGGACCGTAGGCAATCAATAGCTCTTGTGCCTTAGTTTATTAACTAGCTTTATCACCCTTAATTAAAGGTGTACTCCTATCCCTAAATGGGCCCTTTCTAGAGCATAGGTTTGTCCTACTAATTAAGGCTTGGCAACTATACCAACAACTTAAGTGATTGACTAATCCAAGTTGATTAAGGCACACCCATTAATTGTGTTTCAAACTAAGGATGGAACCAATTAATCCTAAGCCTATTCAAGCACAATTAGCAAATCTAGCAAGCAATAGATCATGGCTCACACATTAACAATGTTTCATGCTAAGCTCAAGACCAATAATCATTAACAATTTCAAAACAAGCATGCATAAACTCTCTTGGGACTTTCAACAAATACATAGACATGTTATATTAAAGTCATCAACAATTCTTTACAAGTTATGCAATCATCATGCTCTCAAAATCCATAAAAGTCAAAATCAAACACTAAGCCATAACATAATCCATAATCCAACCCTAGCCTAAAGCAATTAGTTTAACATGCTAAAAGAGAGGCCAAAACTGAAATTTAATATCAAAAATATCAATTCCATGTCCAAGAAATTAAATCTCAAGCCTAGAACCTCTTCCCGCTTCAATTTCGCTCAAATTCAACTTCAAAACGCAATTTTCAGCAATGAAATCCAACTTTTCTGGACCAATTCTGCACCACTTTAGCTATCTTTTTAGCCCCAATACAGCCCCAAAACCTGCATAAATAAGCACACAAATAGTGTATTTATAAAGCCCTAATTAGTAGAAAACAAACTCAAAGTAAAGAACAAGCAAAATCTCTTGTTTCTGCAGCTTTTCGGACTAATTTCTGCACTTTTTCCTGCAGAAAGACTTGCTGGAATTTGCCTCTTTTGACCCCCAAATCAACCCTAAAAATTCCCCTTTTGAGTGTGAATGTGTGAGAGTATGTATGTGAGATTATGTGTGTGTTTGGTGCTGAAAAGAGGGACGAAAATAGGAAAAATTTGGGCTGCTACAGCGCTTCTCTTTTTTTTCTCGTTCTTGACTGCTCTCTTTCTCTTCTCCTCTCACTTGTTGATGAGTTGATATATATATATATATATATATATATAGGTGCTGTGTTTTTGTGTCCTAAAGAAAGAAAAGAAAAGGAAAAGGAAAAGTAGGGTTCAAGTCATTAGCTAATCTAATATATAATATACTCTCTATTAGCATATGTATTATAATATTCTAACTTTGGCCTAAAACCCTAGAGCTTAATTAATTATGTCCTAAACTAATTAAGTGAACTCTAATTTAACTAACTAAAATTCCTAGAATCCTAATTCTAATTATTTAATATCTTAATTCTAATCGAACCGAGCTAACTTATAAATTTAATTTCCTAATTCCTAATTAATCAGAATTATTATATAAAAAATGAAAATAGAATAGAAAATGTATAAAACGATAAAAAAAATGATACACCACACATAAACACTTAATGAGACCCAATAATCACTCAGAAGCTCGAAATAGACAAAATTAGCACCAAAACACGCACTCATACACATTAAAAGCCATGCAATTTACACTTCAAAAACACACACATCAGAAAACATAAAAACAATAAGACCAAACCTCCTCACCCTCAAACCTAAACTTTGCTTATCCTCAAGCAAATAGAATAAAGCATGAAAACAAGCAAATTGATATCACAAAGTAAGTAAGGGTGGTGGGGATAGGTAGAAATATGAGGGACAAGTCAAGAAAGGATAGATACAACCTTCCATTGTCTTCAAAGCTCTCGATGCCAATGATAAATCACCATAATACTGACTCTGTGACTCATAATTCATATACACTCACAAAGAAAACAAGGTTAGTAGCATTGCCTATGCATGCTTGCATTGGCATGGGTTATAATAAGCAAAGGTGTATCTTTAGGGACAAAAGATTGGGATTTAACACTTTGGTGTGGGTGAAAGAAAAAGAAAGAAAATAAAAGAATGGAAAATGAAACAAGTGTAAAATTGCAAAATTGAAACTAGGTTGCCTCCTAGTAGCGCTAATCACCATGCCGTCAGCTAGGCGATCATCTTTTGTTCTTCAATCTTTATAGATAGGGTCTTGAAGCATTAAAACCTCCACACAAGCCATGCTTGGATCATATGCTTGCTTCAAGCGTTGCCCGTTCACTGTCATCTCTCTACCATCCTTCAAGCCCTTGGTCTTAACCACTTCGGAAGGGTAGGCAACCAACACCTCATATAAACCATCCTATCTTGACTTCGGCTTACCTAGAAAGAGCTTCAAACATGAGTAAAAAAACCAAACTTTATCAGAAGGAGAATGAATTCTTAAGAATGTTTTTATCATGAATTCTCTTCATCCTACCCTTATAAAGCTTGGTGTTCTCATACGCCTCAAACTTAATCTCTTCCAACTACGCTAGGTCAAGCTTTCTTTTCTCACTCGCTCTTGCCAAATCAAGGTTTAGGGCTTTAATTTCCCAATAAACCCTATGCGCAAGTTCTACCGGTAAGTGACAACCTTTCCCATAAACCAATCTATGAGGAGACATATCAATGGGAGTCTTAAAGGAGGTATGGTAGGCCCATAGAGCATCATTTGGCATAATAGACCAATATCTCCTATCAAGCCTAACCGTTTTTTCTAAAATGTGCTTGATCTTCTTATTGGATATCTTTACTTATCCACTAGTTTGCAGGTGATAAGCGGTAGCAACTTTTTGGGTAACTAAATATCTCCTCAACAAGGCCTCTAAAGTCCTATGACGAAAATGCAAAGCCCCATTACTAATCAAGACCCTAAGGACTTCAAATCGAGAGAAAATATTCTTCTTGATGAACTTTACCACTGCTCTATGGTCATTAGTGCATGTGGGAATAGTCTCACCCCATTTGGACACATAATCTACGGCCATTAAAATGTATTGATACCCAAAGGAAGGTGGAAATGGACCCATGAAATCTGTCCCCAAACATCAAATAACTCATATGAAAGAATAAGAGATAAAGGCATCATGTTTCTCCTAGAGATGGACATGGATTATTGACATATAGGACACTTTTTGCAATACTCTTGGGCATCCCTAAAGAGAGTGGGCCAAAAAAGTCCACATTGCAAGACCTTCGTGGTGGTCTTCTTTCCAATAAAATGACCTCTACACATCTCATCATGACACATACTCAACAAGCTCTCAAACTCATCCTCAAGCACACATCAGCAAATCATTTGATCTGTACATACTTTGAAAAGATTGGGATCCTCCCAAGAAAAATGTCTAACTTATGCTGAGAACCTATTTTTTTATCTTTTTTCCCAATAGAGGTGGCAAGATAATTGACAATGTCAGCAAACCATGGTGTATGATGAGAGACGACAAATAATTTCTCATTAGGAAATGAATCACGGAAAGGAGATGGATCATTAGGAGACGCAATAACAAGATAGGAAGGATGATCTGTTACTGAATTTTCACTACCCTTCTTGTCCCAGATCTCAAGGTCAAACTCTTGAAGAAAGAGCAACCACCTTATCAAGTGGGCCTCAGATTCTGTCTTAGCTAAGAAATACCTCAATGCTGTGTTATCGGTATAGACAATCACTTTAGACCCTAGGATGTACGACCTAAATTTGTCAAGGGAGAAGACAACTATTAGAAGCTCTTTTTCTGTGGTGGTATAGTTCTTTTGGGCTTCATCAAAAGTCTTACTAGCATAATACACTACATAGGGCAACTTATCTTGCCCCTGACTTAAAACAACTCATATCGCATAATCAGACACATCAGACATAACCTCAAATAGGAGATTGTAGTTAGGTGGTTAGATGATTGGGAATGTAGCTAATAAGGATTTAAGTGCTGGGATTAGTATGCCCTAAAGCTCACTTGTACATGACATTTTGGATATGAAACAATGTATAATCATATTTTTGTTAAATGGCATTATCAGTTTCTTACATATTATCTGTGTTATGTTTTATCGATGCATGTATGATGGTCCTTTGACTTGAACTAATGACTTGGGTGCGCAGTGAGGCTGGACGCACAGTAGGTCCAAGTCTAGATTTAGTCACATCATAAATTGAATCCATAACCAAATAGTAGTGTTGGGCACTCTACTGGGATAAGGTTATATTGAGCAAGTCTCCTCTTTGAGGGTGATCTACCTAGGTCATTGGAGGACTTTCTGGATTTGTCTCAATAGTACGTGTGTCACGTATTGGATAGGACCATTGTGAGTATGTTTTCTAGAGACGTACTATCAAAGAAAGAAAACAAGACACTCACTGCTACTAAATGATCATTGCTCTTAATCTTGAGTATATGTGGATGAACTAATGAAGTTAGGGTTTAGTACTTTGATTCAATGTGGGTGAGATCTTATTTTATTAGGATCAACAGCCATATGCATTGAGTGCTAAGTTCTAATTAATTAGAACATGCATATGCAAAATGGAATCTATGTGCCCCCTTTGGGATTGTCCAAATTTATCATCCGAATCTAGATCTAGTGATACTACCTTTATAGGTGTGTCGGTCATATGGCTTGAGGGTCGCTCCCGAGATCAAGAGATTCCGTGACCAAGGATGGTTGGCAATTGGACAAGAAACCCAACGGAAAAAGATACAGCTAAGGAGGTGATAGTACACAGGCCAAAGGACCGGTCTTAGCTGTAGGTATACATAGAGGGGCATTATGGTCGGTTATTTAGTAGGTGAAAGACAAAGTTCACATTCTTTTGTGATAAGCTTTTGGGTAATGGCAATTATTCTTAGAGTGCAACTTTGATCTTATGGTGGAATAGATCGGAGTTAAAAATAATTATTATGTCACCTTGATCGGGCAAGGACATTTTAATTATTTTTGGAAGCCTAGGTTAATTGGGTCTTCTTAGTCCCTTCCCTAGTTGAAATGACTTTGAGAGAGTAATCTTGAAAGAGCAAGTTCCATATTGTGGTAGTAGCCTTATTGGGCCAAAGCTTGGAATTGGGTTTGGGCTTTCTTTAGACTCCAAGATAACCTAATTGGGCTAGGATGGTTTCCTATTGGGCTTGGGCCTCCACATGGATTATGGACTATGTGTTGGACTTGGATAATGGGCTTGGCCTAAGTCATCCAAGACAAGTGGACAACTTGGAAATTACTACAAAAACAAGTGGACAACTTGCACAAATCTTCCAAGACAAGCTAACAAGTTGCATAAAGTTAATACTACATGGAAATTTTCTCCCACATTGAAAGTTTAGCAACTTTGGGTGCCAAGGTTTTCTCTTTAAATAGACAAGATCCTATACCTTTTATGCAATCCACTTTGTAGTTGATTTCTTCCTTTTTGGAAAGAAAATACTACAACACATAGTACACACTTAATGTGTGATTTTTGCTCTAGTTTTTCAAGAGCATATTACTTTGCTTCTTCCCACACAAGAGGCTATTCTCTCGAGATAAGTCTCTTTAATCATAAGGAAGAAGACTAGGGAGTTGCTTATTGCGACACCCTTATAGTAAATTTTTGGTGGCCTTGTTCGTAAATGGGAGCAAAGCTTGTGACGGTTTTAACTTCATCAAAGGCCCCATGCTTCAAGAGGTTAGCTTTATATATTTTTGCAAGTACTAGTTATATTCTATATGTTCTTAAGCATGTTCTTGTGTGTGTTATGTAGTTATTTTATTTTCCTAGCATGTTTTCTTGGTAGAATTTTTCGAAAATATGGACTAGGATACACAACACTTAATAATATCGATCCTACAATTGGTATCAGAGCTTAGGCTCACACACAACATGCTTAGACTATGCAAGAATATTGTATTTGCATAAATATATTAGTCATCTTGTGAGTGGCAAGATTAGGAAATCTTGTGTTGCATATACTTGTGGTTTTATGCTTGTATGTGCAGGTAATATAAAATCCCCTTGCTGGTTCGTATGTATGCATGATAGATTTTCGTGTATGGTCAACAAAGCTTGGCCATAGGTGATTTCATGTATAAAATATTTAAGGTTATTGCTTTTAGTTTCATTTAAAAGAAGCATAGGATGTTTTGATATCCTTGTAATGTTTCTTTATGAAACTTGTATTAGCAATAGCAAAGTGTATTATTGTAATCTTTGAAGACCAAGGAGAAAAACAAGAAAACAGCGTTAGGAACACTCTCTCGGGTAAGCTTGTCGGTTGACTGGATCCTATTAACAATCTACCGGCTGAGGCAGAAAAAGTTACTAAGCGTGCTATTTTATTAAAGATTACAGGGAGCCATCAAAGAGGGATTCTAACATATTTTGGTGGATGTTTATAATGCATTGATATATGTTTTAACATATTTGCATTAGCATGATTGCCACCTAGAAATATGTCCACTCATTAGGGTTTATAAAAATTAGTCATACCTATGAGTTGATTCTCAAAGATAGTTAAGTTTATGAGAATGGCTTAGACAAGATAATTATAAGCGGCTATGTCTAAAGATGCCATGAGATCTCATGACAACATTAAAAGAACTTAACTTAAGATTTACATGTATATATGTCAACCTAGGGGTCTATGCACCCAGATTTAGGTAAGAGGTCTATTGTGATATTGCAATGTTTTAGTAACACAAAGGGGATTTACAAAAATCCAAAATGTGTTTAGATATAAAACAAAGCAAGAATATCAAAGGAAACCCTTAAGTTAAAATATTGAGTGGGAGAGGGGACTGGAAATACCCCACAGCTTTCCATATCCGATTCACGTTAATGATAAATGTCATTAACTTCCCCAACGGAAGGTGACACTTTGTCTAGATTTAACAAGGTGAAACATAAAATGTTTATTCAAAAGGGTGTTAGTAAGTTCGACCATCCCATCGGTGGAGTTCTTTACTAAAGAACACCTTACACAACATTGATTAAAGTCACTACCCCATTGGAGGGCTTAAATCAAGAATGTTTCGGGGAATAAACATTAGGAATGGGTGTACACTCAACTTAAATGGTAGGTTCGGCTATCTTATTGATAGAGTTCGCTACCGAATTTAAAAAGCCAAACAAAACAATGATTGAATTATTCAATTGGACCATATCCAGACAATTGTTAATTCAAATAAGTGGTAGAACTTAACTTAACATTCATAAGTTCGGCCATCCCATCGATGGAGTTCTTATGAGGACGTTGAGACACTGTTACATCGAATAGTTTAAAGGGTTGATCTACTCAAAGGCAAATGATGTAAAAAGTACTCGTATGTTTTATTTCCAAAGATAGCATACATATTATACATGCATCAATTTTGTACTCATAAATTAATTATGATTATATTGTTTTATCTAGAAAAATGTCTTCGTTCTGTCCACTAGCTACAATTCTCAAAGAGCACAAGCTCACTGGACCGAATTTTGTGGGCTGGGAACGAAACTTGGACATAGTACTCACTGCAGAAGAGTACAAGTATGTCCTAACAACTCCTTGTCCTGTTGTGAGGGCTAACTCTTCTAAAACCCAGAAAGATGCTGAGGCAAAATGGCAGAAAGCCAATAGTATGGCCAAGTGCTATATGATGGCTTCTATGTTAGATATTTTACAGAGCAAGCATCATCTATGGAAACTGTAGAAGAAATCATGACCTCACTATCTCTTATGTTTGCTGCTAAGAGCAGGCCTGCAAGGCAAGGTGCTCTTAGAGAAATTATGAATCAAAGGATGGCAGAAGGAGCATCTGTCAGGG
Organism: Cordia subcordata; assembly: GCA_028554755.1. Taxonomy (NCBI): domain Eukaryota; kingdom Viridiplantae; phylum Streptophyta; class Magnoliopsida; order Boraginales; family Cordiaceae; genus Cordia; species Cordia subcordata. The sequence goes on from JAPTOF010000008.1 coordinate 16,046,067, forward strand.
AGCATATGCTCAAAATGATGGATTGCTTCAATACTGCTGAGATCCCAGGAGCAAACATAGATGAACAGTCAAAGGTAGACATGATTTTGAAGACTCTACCGTCATCCTATACCCAGTTCAAGCTTAATTATAACATGAGTAAGATGAACATGGATATGACAGAATTAATGAAAGAGCTCCTAGCTGCAGAAGCCATAATGAAAAATAAAGGCCACATAAACATGGTTCAAGCATCCACTTCTGGACTTAACCCGAAAGGGAGAAAGTTCAAAGGAAAGGGGAAGCAAAAACGTGGTCAAGGAAAAAAGAAGAGAAATGGTGAACAACCTAGGCAGTTAATAGATGAAAAGCCCAAGGGCAAATGCTTTAAATATGGCCTAAAAGGACACTGGAAAAAGGATTGCCCGAAGTACTTGGCTCGAGGCTAGATAGGTACACCTCTTTTGTTCTACATTGGAACCTGCTTAGTGGTTGATTCTACTGATTCTTGGATTGTAGACTCTGGAGCCACTAACCACATTTTCAATTCTTTGCATTGGTTTCAGGAAATGAAGGAACTAGCTAAAGGGGAGCTTGCTCTGAGGTTGGGTAATGGAGCAAAAGTATGGGCTGCTGCAGTGGGAGGAATGTGCTTAAATTTTCCATGTAATAGGAAGATATTTTTGAACAATGTTTATTATGTTCCGGATGTACGTAAAAACCTTATCTCTATTTTGCAATTAATATTTGATGGTTTTTGCATTAATTTCCATTCTGGTGTTGATATCAGCAGAGCTGGAAATATTATTTGTTCCAGTAGCATGCATGATAACTTGTTCTATATAAAACCTATTACAAACTCACTGCATAATATAGAACAAACTAATTCCCGAAAAAGGAAGGTTTCTTCGACCAATGATACATATCTTTGGCACCTACGCTTAGGACATATAAGTCTAAAGCGAATTCGGAGATTAGTCGAGGATGGGCATCTTATCTCATTAGATCTCAAAGATCTACCTCCGTGTGAATCTTGTCTCAAAAGGAAAATGATTAAACGGTCATTTTCTTCTAAAGGAGAAAGGGCCAAAGAAGTATTGGAATTGGTTCACACTGATGTGTATGGTCCTATGAGCAAACCAACACGAGAAGGTTATGAGTATTTCATTACTTCTACTGATGATTACTCTAGATATGGATATGTATATCTGATGCGATGCAAGTCTGAATCCTTTGAGAAATTCAAAGAGTTCAAAGCTGAGGCAGAGCGGAAATTAGATAAACATATCAAAGTCCTTCGGTCTAATCGAGGTGGCGAATACCTCTCAGGTGAGTTCAGAGACTATCTTACACAAGAAGGGATAGTGTCTCAGTCGACTGCACCAGGGACTTCTCAGCAAAATGGTGTAGCAGAGAGAAGAAATCGTACTCTATTGGATATGGTTAGGTCAATGATGAGTCATGCATCATTACCTTTATCTTTTTGGGGGTATGCCATTGAAACAGTGGCATACATCTTGAACTTGGTACCATCTAAATTAGTACCTAGGACACCTCAAGAAATGTGGACTAGGCGTAAGCCTAGTCTAAATCATCTCCACATTTGGGGCTGTCCAGCTTATGTACTCAATAGTAATGCTTCAAAATTGGAACCAAGATCCGAGTTATGCTATTTCATTAGATATCCTAAGGGAACCAGGGGTGAGATCTTTTATAATCCTAAGGAACAAAAGGTGTTTATAAGCACCCATGCTAGATACTTAGAGAATGATGAAATGGACCAGAAAACACCATATTCTGAAGTTGTTCTAGATGAGATTTCACAAGAATCTCCAGTAACACCTGTGGTAACTGTGAATGAAAAAGAACAGCATATTACACCTAATATATCGGAACATCGTCGTAGTGGGAGGATATCCAAGCCTCCTGATAGATACTATGGAGAGTCCTTTAAGACTTCTTCAGAGAATCAGGTGGTGTATCCCACAAGTTATGATGAAGCAGTTTCCGACATAGATGCCGACAAATGGCATAAGGCAATGGATTCAGAGTTAGAATCCATGTATTCTAACAAAGTCTAGGATCTTGTAGTTGCACCTGAAGGGGTAAAACCTATAGGGTGCAAATGGGTCTACAATAGGAAAAGAGGAGTTAATGGAAAAGTTGAAACCTTTAAAGCAAGGTTGGTGGCGAAAGGTTATACTTAGAAAGAAGGGATCAATTATGAGGAAACTTTCTCACCAGTAGCCATGCTTAAATCCATCAGGATACTTCTTGCCATCACTTGTCATTATGACTACGAGATATGGCAAATGGACGTCAAGACAGCCTTTCTTAATAGGGAACTTGACGAGACCATTTACATGACACAACCAGATGGATACATTGCTAAAGGCCCGGAACATATGGTTTGTAAATTAAAGAAGTCCATTTATGGATTAAAACAGGCATCTAGAGCATGGAACATCAAATTTGATCGGGCAATTAAATCTTATGGTTTTGATCAAAATATTGATGAACCTTGCATGTATAAAAGGCGTAATGGAAATGCTGTAGCTTTTTTGGTTCTGTATGTGGATGATATCCTACTAATTGGAAATGATGTGGGGATGTTATCATCCATCAAGTTTTGGTTTCTACTCAATTTCAAATGAAGTATTTAGGAGAAGCTAGTTACGTTCTAGGCATCAAGCTTATGCGAGATCGTAAGAACAGAAGGCTAACCCTATCTCAAGCTTCATTTATTGAGAAGACATTAGTCAGGTTTAACATGCAAAACTCTAAGAAGGCCTTGTTACCTTCTAGACATGGAGTTTATCTATCTCAGGATCAATGTCCTAAAACACCTGAGGAGATAGAGAGCATGAAGCGAGTTCCTTATGCTTCAGCAGTTGGAAGTCTCATGTATGCCATGTTATGTACTAGACCAAATATCTGCTTTGCTGTTGGCATGGTTAGTAGATATTAGTCAAACCCTGGACCAGCACATTGGGTCGCGGTTAAGCATATATTCAAATTCCTGCAAGGAACAAAGGAATATGTGCTGGAATACCATGCAGATGATCTAACACCATTAGCCTATACAGACTCGGATTTCCAGTTCGACAGAGATTCCAGGAAGTCTACTTCTGGATATGTTTCCACTCTGTTAGGAAGAGCTATTTCATGGAGAAGTGTCAAGCAAAATTGTATTGCTGACTCTACCATGGAGGCCGAGTATGTAGCAGCATCTGAGACTACGAAAGAGGCAGTATGACTAAGAAAGTTCCTGTTAGACCTAGAGGTTGTGCCAGCAGCTCACAGACCAATAACGTTGTATTGTGACAACAACGGTGCTGTTTCACAGTGTAAAAACCCAGGAATCACAAAAAGGGTAAACACATTGAATTGAAATATCATTTGATCCGTGTGTTTATCCAAAGAGGAGATGTAGTAGTTGAAAAGATAGCTTCAGCGGAAAACCTGATAGACCCATTTACTAACACTCTTTCAGAGAAAGTGTTTGCCACACATTTAGAGTCTTTGGGTATTAGGGTTTACAGAAGTGATCTTTAGTGCAAGTGAGAGATTGTTGGGATTAGTATGCCCTAAAGCTCACTTGTACATGATATTTTGGATATGAAACAATGTATAATCATATTTTTGTTAAATGGCATTATCAGTTTCTTACATATTATCTGTGTTATGTTTTATCGATGTATGTATGAAGGTCCTTTGACTTGAACTAATGACTTGGGTACACAGTAAAGCTGGACCCACAGTAGGTCCAAGTCTAGATTTAGTCACGTCATAAATTGAATCCATAACCAAATAGTAGTGTTGGGCACTTTACTGGGATAAGGTTATATTGAGCAAGTCTCCTCTTTGAGGGTGATCTACCTAGGTCATTGGAGGACTTTCTGGATTTGTCTCAATAGTACGTGTGTCACGTATTGGATAGGACCATTGTGAGTATGTTTTCTAGAGACGTACTATCAAAGAAAGAAAACAAGACACTCACTGCTACTAAATGATCATTGCTCTTAATCTTGAGTATATGTGGATGAACTAATGAAGTTAGGGTTTAGTACGTTGATTCACTGTGGGTGAGATCTTATTTTATTAGGATCAACAGCCTTGTGCATTGAGTGCTAAGTTCTAATTAATTAGAACATGCACATGCAAAATGGAATCTATGTGCCCCCTTTGGGATTGTCCAAATTTATCATCCGAATCTAGATCTACTGATACTACCTTTATAGGTGTGTTGGTCGTATGGCTTGAGGGTCGCTCCCAAGATCAAGAGATTCCATGACCAAGGATGGTTGGCAATCAGACAAGAAACCCAATGGAAAAAGATACAGCTAAGGAAGTGATAGTACATAGGCCAAAGGACCGGTCTTAACTGTGGGTATACATAGAGGGGCATTATGGTCGGTTATTTAGTAGGTCAAAGACAAAGTTCACATTCTTTTGTGATAAGCTTTTGGGTAATGGCAATTATTCTTGGAGTGCAACTTTGATCTTATGGTGGAATAGATCGGAGTTAAAAATAATTATTATGTCGCCTTGATCGGGCAAGGACATTTTAATTATTTTTGGAAGCCTAGGTTAATTGGGTCTTCTTAGTCCCTTCCCTAGTTGAAATGACTTTGAGAGAGTAATCTTGAAAGAGCAAGTTCCATATTGTGGTAGTAGCCTTATTGGGCCAAAGCTTGGAATTGGGTTTAGGCTTTCTTTAGAGTCCAAGATAACCTAATTGGGCTAGGATGGTTTCCTATTGGGCTTGGACCTCCACATGGATTATGGACTATGTGTTGGACTTGGATAATGGGCTTGGCCTAAGTCTTCCAAGACAAGTGGACAACTTGGAAATTACTACAAAAACAAGTGGACAACTTGCACAATTCTTCCAAGACAAGCTAACAAGTTGCATAAAGGAAATACTACATGGAAATTTTCTCCCACATTGAAAGTTTAGCAACTTTGGGTGCCAAGGTTCTCTCTTTAAATAGACAAGACCCTACACCTTTTATGCAATCCACTTTGTAGTTGATTTCTTCCTTGGCAAGAAAATACTACAACACATAGTACACCCTTATTGTGTGATTTTTGCTCTAGTTTTTCAAGAGCATATTACTTTGCTTCTTCCTATACAAGAGGCTATTCTCTCGAGATAAGTCTCTTTAATCATAGGGAAGAAGACTAGAGAGTTGCTTATTGCGACACCCTTATAGTAAATTTTTTATGGTCTTATTCATAAATGGGAGCAAAGCTCGTGACGGTTTTAGCTTCATCAAAGGCCCTACGCTTCAAGAGGTTAGCTTTATATATTTTTGCAAGTACTAGTTATATTCTATATGTTCTTAAGCATGTTCTTGTGTGTGCTATGTGGTTATTTTATTTTCCTAACATGTTTTCTTGGTAGAATTTTTTGAAAATATGGACTAGGATACACCACACTTAATAATATCGATCCTACATTAAGTCTATTAAAAGCTCTAACACACTCATCATCAAACTCAAAGGAAACATCTTATGCTAAGTGCCTAGACAAGGGGCGTGCTATATGGCTAAAATCCTTGATGAACCTATGGTAGAATTCTGCATGCCCTAGAGAAAATTTAACATCCTTAGCACACTTAGGGACAAGCAATTTCTCAATTAATTCTACCTTAGCTTGGTCAACTTGAATGCCACTAAATGAAACTACATGACCCAAAACTATCCTCTATTACACCATGAAGTGGGATTTTTCCCAACTCAACATTAATTCTTCTCCAGACATATGTTGAAAACTAAAGAGTGGTGACTCAAGCATTTATCAAAACTATCTCCAAAGACTAAAAAATCATCCATGAATATCTCTAAGTATCTCTCAATCATGTCACTAAAAGTGGCCATCATCCAACTCTAAAAAGTGGCTGGACCATTACATAGACCAAAGGGCATCCTCCTATGGGCAAAAGTGCCATAGAGACAAGTAAAGGTGGTCTTCTCCTGGTCCTCAAGAAACACAAAGATCTGATTATACCCATAATAGCCATCTAGAAAGTAATAGTGGCTATGCCCAGCTACTTTATCTAAGATTTGATCTAGAAAAGAAATGGGAAATGATGCTTCCTAGTTTTCGAGTTAAGTTTTCTATAGTCAATACAAACTCTCCAACCCATGGGAGTATGCATAGGGATAAGCTTTTCTCCCTCCTTCTCTACAACTGTGATCCTGGACTTCTTAGGGATTACTTTGACTGTGCTAACCTACTCACTATCAGAGATCAAATAGATAATGCCTGATGTATTCATTTTATGTGTTTATGTATTGCATGTATATGCTTATTTTGAGGTGTTTTATGCTTCATATGGTTTATTATTATAGCATTTAGTTCATCGTTGTATATATTAGGGTTTACATATGTTAGGATTAGTATGCTCTAAAGGCCACTTGTGTATGACATTTTAGATGTTAAACAATGATAATCTTGTTGTTAAATGGCATTACGAGTTTTTGGTATGTTTTATTAATATATGTATAAAATTCCTTTAACTTGAACTAATGACTTGTGTGCATAGTGAGGCTGGACACATAGTAGGTCCAGGTCTAGATTTAGTCACGTCATAAATTGAGTCCATAACTGAATGGCAGTGTTTGGCACTCTACCGGGATAAGGTTATTTTGAGCAAGTCTCCTCGTTGAGGATGATTTACCTAGGTCACTAGAGGACTTCTCGGATTTGTCTTGATAGTATGTGTGTCATATTGGATAGGACCATTGTGAATATGTTTTCTAGAGGCATACTATCAAAGAAAGAAAACAAGATACTCACTGCTATTAAATGATCATCGCTCTTAATGTTGGGCTTATGTGGATGAACTAATGAAGTTTGGGTTTGGTATTTTGATTCACTGTGGGTGAGTTCTTACTTTGTTAGGATCAACAGCCTTGTGTGTTGCGTGTTAAGTTCTAATTAATTGGAATATGCATATGCAATATGGAATCTATATGCCCCCTTTGGGATTGTCCAAATTTATTATCCAAATCTAGGTCTAGTGATACTACCTTTATAGGTGTATCAGTCATATGGCTTGAGGGTCGCTTCCTAGATCAAGATATTCCATGACGAAGGATGGTTGACAATTGGACAAGAAACCCAACAGAAAAAAAAGATGTGGGTAAGGAGGTGATAGTATACAAGCCAAAGGATCAGCTTTAACTGTGGGTATACATAGAAGGGCGTTATGGTCGGTTATTTTGTAGGTCAAAGACAAAGTTCACATTCTTTTGTGATAAGCTTTTGAGTAATAGCAATTATTCTTGGAGTGTAACTTTGATCTTATGGTGGAATAGATCAGAGTTAAAAATAATTATTGCATCGCCTAGATCGGGCAAGAACATTTTTGATTATTTTTGGAAGTCAAGGTTAATTGTGCCTTCTTGGTCCCTTCCCTAGTCGAAATGACTTTGAGAGAGTACTCTTGAAAGAGCAAATTCCATATTATGGTAGTAGCCTTATTAGGCTAAAGCTTAGAATTGGGTTTAGTCTATCTTTAGAGTCCAAGATAAACTAATTGGGCTTGGATGGTTTCTTATTAGGTGGGCCTCCACATGGATTATGGACCATGTGTTGGGCTTGGATTGTGGGCTTGGCCCAATCTTCCAAGATAAGTGGACAACATGCATAAGTCTTCCAAGACAAGTGGATAAGTTGCATAAAGGAATTACATGGAAATTTTCTCCTGCAATGAAAGATTAGCAACTTTGGGTGCAAAAGTTTTCCCTATAAATAGGCAAGACCTGACACCATTTATGCCACCCGCTCTGTAGTTGATTTCTTCCTCTTTGGCAAGAAAATACTACAACACGTAGTACACACTTGTTGTGTGATTTTTGCTTTAGTTTATCAAAAGCATATTACTTTGCTTCTTTCTATACAAGAGGCTATTCTCTCAAGATAAGTCTCTTCAATCATAGGGAAGAAGACTAGGGAGTTGCCTATTATGACACCTTTATAGTAAAATTTTGGTGGCCTTGTTTGTTAGCAGGAACAAAGCTCGTGACGGTTATAGCTTTATCAAAGGCCACACACTTCAAGAGTTTAGCTTTACATATTTTGCAAATACTAGTTATATTTATGTTCTATATGTTTTTAAGCTTGTTCTTTTGTGTGTTATGTGGTTATTTTATTATCCTAGCGTGGTTTTTTGGTAGAATTTTTAAAGAATATGGACTAGGATAGACCACATGTAATATTATTGATCCTACAACAAGTTCATAGTTGAAGTGAGGACTTAAATGCTACACTAATGTGCATTTGTTGCTTGTTTTAGGTGTGATTTAGAGAGATAATTGAAGCTTGATTGAGGGTTCTTGAAGTGTGGAACAAATCCAAGGGTGTTTCACATAAAGGAATGAAGGAAACTGCATTTGGAAGTGGTCGGGCAAAGAAATGAGCGACCGAGGCCAAACTAGGTGCAACAGGAGCTAAATTCGAAGCTTCCAACCAAAAAAGGATATGGACATGTTTTGTACATGTTTTTAGGGTGCAAAAGATTGCTTGAGAGATCCCTGATAGCGATACAAAACCATAGAAAAAATGATGCGTGAATTGGAGCGAAAACAAGCAAGATATGAATATTTTATTGTCAAGATCAATTGACCTCCTGTCAAGGCCAGTTGATAGGCTGAGGACAGTTGGCCAGATCAAAATCTGGGCCAAATTTGGGCAGTTGACTTTGCCCTAAAGCCGGTCGACCGGTTGGGCCCCCGGCTGGACTAAATTTTTGCTCTATTTAAGCCACTTTTTAGCCATTTTTTAAAGAGAACACCACCCGATTCACACATCCACTTCCCTAAACCCAAAATCCACCAAAAACCACCTCACACACTCACTTTCAAACACATTTAACACTTGGAACCAAGGATCCAAGAGGACTAAACATAAAGATTTAGGCATAGCTCATGGATTGTAAAGCTTGGCTATGGATAGAAGGGTATATCTCTTTTATCCTAAGTCTAATTATGTATGATTAGAATTATGTATAGTGATTATTCTTGTATTTATTGATTGATTACTATTTTTTTATTAATGGAAACTTGATGGATTTATGTATAAATGCTTTATGCTTAGGGTTTCAAATGCTATTTTAGATACATGTCATGTGTTTGTTGAAATGCCACAATGATGTAGCATACATGTATTGAAGTCAATTTTTCTATTAACCATTTCTAAATCATTATGCTTGCATGTCTATGTGATTGTGTTATGATTATATGAAGTGGGCATGACTATATAGATGTCTATGTGTGTGTTAGCATACTTAATAGCATAAATAGCTTCTATTGCTTACTTGTCGGGTGCTATTGCTTAAATTGGTGTAATTAAACATGTCTATATGTTTAGTAGTAGAATACGCCAGTGCATTCTCCAATGCTATGCCGTAGATGTGTTTGTTTTGCACTTTAATGTCAATTTCTACTATTGCAATACGATCGATGGTGCACGACTAGTAACTAGTCTAGGTCAAGTCCCCTTTGGCTTTAAATCCAGCCAATAGGAGTCCGAATAGGTTTAGTTGACCTTAGTTCACTTAGGAAGGCTAGTTAGTCCACCCTAACACATCTGATTTATAAGGACCATGCCGTAGCTCTGGGTGCAGCGAAGCTTAGGGACAGACTTGCATAAAGTCCTAGGGTTAGATTAGGGAACTAATTAGTCGACTAAGTGCTAGGGTTAGATTACTACATTCACCTAGAACCTTATTGGCTAAGCCTAATTCCTAGGTCATAAAGACCACACCGTATTGCTAGGCTTCACCACCTGGGGAAGGACCCACACTAAGGCTTAGGGTACCAATTAGGAGGCTAATTATAGGTCTAGATTAGAGCACTAAGTATAATCTATCAAGTAACACTAGAAAGATGTAGTAAACCCATAAACAGGACATAATCACCCTAGTTCCCCATTTCTGACGCTTGCATCCCCTTAGATTACTTGATTCCCTACTCACACACAAACATATCTTTTATTTTCTCGCCTTTAGACTAGGTTTATCTTTTCTAAGCTCCCTTAAAACCAAAGACCCCAAAAACATCAAATTTTAGAGACCCAAACATTTAGTTCTTAAAATGTGCATAGCTTAGGACACCATACACGTTAGGCCTCCCTGTGGCTTCGACCTCACACTCGTATACACCATACTATGCATAACCCGTGCACTTGCGGGCTATTTAGGCTTGTGCTCAAATAGCGTATCAAGTTCTTGGTACTGTTGCCAGGGAGGTAACCATTGTTTAGTTTCTTAGTTTTTGTCTTTCTTTGTTTGTTACGTGTTATTTTATGTTTTCTTTATTTTGAATAATAAAAGAAAAAATCTAAAAAATATATATATTGTTGAGCTTTCTAAAGAGGATTACTGGCGCTTGATTGAATATAAGTGACCTAAATGCTTCTTTGTGGTCCTTGGTATCCTCTTCCCCACCACCAGAATGTGTTCCCATTGCATTTCGCACTTGTGGAAGTCATATGCATCAAACTTTCTTTTGCCCCCATGACAATCCCGAACCTAGGGCTAGTGCCAGCTATGATCCCCATAGTTATGCAGCATCTCATGCATCTTTATTTAGTAATCATGAGTATAGGGATGCATATTTTTGTTATTGCAATCTATATGGAAGCCGTGCTCATGATTCCAGTACATGCCTTACCTTCCACCCTTATCCTTGATTACATGTAATGCCCAATGCCCTTAGGAATCATATGCCTATGTATGAATCTTCATCCTATTATTATGATTCTAGTGAGCAATGTCATGCATTTTCATGTTAGGGTCAAGATGACTCTTCATTTAGCACACCTCCTTGCATTGAGAGTTCATCCTTCACACCATCTTTTCCCACCCACCCATCCTCTGAAGTCTAATAATGGTTGTGCTTATAATGATCCCAATCAAGATGTTTACCATTTTCACTCAGTTGAACCCTCTTCCGTTATGTCTATATTCTCGAAGTAACTAGATCAAATGCTTGAGCAATCCCAATCTTTTCTCCTATCGAATCAAGAGGAACTAGAGAATTTGACCAAATCTTTAAGTGAGCACTTGAAGAGAATGGTTGAAACTATGCAACTCATGAGCAAGAATGTTGAAATACCTTTAGAACGAGTTGACAGGATAGAGATAAGACCTAACAATGAGGTGACTAGGGGTGAAAAAGATAATGTTTTAGAGAGACGATTAGAAAAAGAGGTTGATAAAGAGATCATATCTTGTAGTGAGGTTGAGGATGAGCCTGATGATAGTTTGGCTCTTGATGACTCTTATGGATATGTTTTAGAGAAAGTAGTACCCTATCCTCTTAAGCTTTCAACATCCTCCATTGAGCCTATCTTTTCTTCTCATCCTACACATTCCACAAATTAGGAGGTTGAAACTCATGATCATAGCACTTATTTGCATTTCGAGTCCTCATTTAAGGAGTCTAGGGTACTCAACTCCCTTGAGCATTCACGCATCTATGACCCAAAATCCTTTGAGTTCTTATTGTCCCCTCCATCTGTGTTGATGATGTCTCTCGAGTGCAAGCTTTAAAGACCGAAAAGCGCATGGATCGGTGTAGTGTAGTGTGTACGAGAATGGGTGTCGAACCACAGAGAGGCTATGTTATGGGATGGATTCTACGTATGTGTGCACTAGAGAATGCCTAAAAGGAAACCTAAACAAACTATTTTCGGTGCTTTTAGATGGTCGGGAGCTCTAACTAAAGAAAAATAAAGCTATACTATGGGAATGGAAAGCAAGGAAACAAACTAAGTTAGAGGGAAACTAACAAATGGAATGGATTAGGGTGACTTTGGCTTATATATGGGTGATTGTACACTCAAATGCTATAGGATTGTTGCTAATTAGCATTCTAATTTCCCCTAGGACTTGGTGCTGGTCCATCACGAGGCATCACCTTCTAGAGCTACGGTGTGGTCCTTATGACCCAGGGCCTTAAGAATGACCAACTAGCTTCTTAGGTAACTAAGAATGAACCTACCCTAGTACTTAAACCACTGATTGGATTTACAGCCAAGAACTAGTGTCGTTAGGGTTGACTAAACCTATCCTGAAACCTATTGGTTGGATTTAAAGCCAAAGGAGACTCCACCTAGGCTAGTTTTAAATTACTTGCCATCATTCTAAGGTCACTATAGCGGGATTTAACTTGCTAGCACATTCATAAATGTTCTAGGACAAGGTGTTCATGAATAACGAGATCTATTCAACTACTAAACATTATCATGCTCGAATTACACCATTAGAAGTGATTAACAATCAATATGTATGCGTTATTGAAGTCATATTCACTACTAAGCATTCAAATATACATATAGACAAGAATTAGCATTATCCACTTCGTAGCATCCACATATAAACACATAGACATTATTACAGCATGGATTAGATGTGTTTAGTAACAAAAAACTTTAATTTATATACATGCTACTTATCTAGGCATTTCATCAAATATTGCATGAATGAGAAAATAACTATTTGAACAAGAAAATCAGAACATGTATATATTAAGCCATCAAATCCCATATCATAAGAGTATATATTAATCTATTACACAAGCTAAATCACCTTAAACAAGCCTACTCAATCATAAAAGAAAATATAATGAAAGAGAGATTATGAAGCTTCCCTTTCATTCTAGCTAATCTTGTACAAATCCCTTGAGCAAACTCCAATCCAGACGTTTGAAATCCTCCAAATTGAGCTTGATTCAAGGTGAGAGATGTGTGAGGTAGGTAAGAATTAGGGTTAAGTGTGTGAGATGTAGGTGTGAAGTATGTGTGATAGATCTAAAGTCTTTCCCTTTTTCTCTATAAAATAGGGCCCTTTATAGATTTGAGCGCTTTGCCAGTTTAACTAGTCGGTCGACTGGCTCTGTAGAGGTAGTCGATCGGTTGAAGGAGGAACTCGTCGGGCAATTTTTGGTTGTCTTTTGGAGATCGATTGACCGGCCTTAATCTAATATACAAAATCAATCATCCCTAGATTTAACTCAAATACAAAGCATAATTACAAGAATAAAAAATGGAATAAGAATGTCCCCTTCAAACCCTTACTCAAATCCAAAGCAGAACCCTTCAATCTCATGTTACAAGCTTCAATCCTTGCTTGGTTTGGTATGAGATGGTGGTTTTGGGTGTTTGGTGAAGTGGGTAAAGGGTTAGGGTTTATTAGGATTTAAGAAAATAAAGTTCCTCCTTCACAAATTAGTTGAAACGAGCTTTAAATAGGCCTTCAGCACAACTACCAAAAGACCTAATAGGTCTACCGATACTAGGGCATCACTCTACTGGTACTTAGAGCTTCTAGAATTACCAAAATAGTGTACCGAAAGACATTACCGGTCGATCGGTACTGGAACAGGGGGTCGACCTATATTGGCATATCTTCTTCATTTCAGCTCCGTTTTCGAGTCCGATTTCTCTAGCACTTCTTTCTTGGCCTCTGCATCATCTAGCATGCTCAAATCTTGTTCCAAAATATCAAATCTTCATCAATATTCTTCTCGAATTCTTCATTTAAGCTCAAGTATCAACTTTACCTAAAATGCACCTAAGTCATGTAATTAGTGCACTTAGTGTAGCATTTATGCAATTGTTCACCTTATGCACAACTATTAACAAATATGCATAAACTCTATACTAAATGCACAACAATGAGCTCTAAAACACCTTAAGAAGTGTATGCAAACAATACATACAAACATACACAAAACACAAATATCAAAACTTTAATCCAAATATTTGAAACCTTCCAAATTGAGCTTGATTCAAAGTGAGAGATGTGTGAAAAAGTATGTGTGAGGTGGGTAAGAATTAGGGTTAAGAGTGTGAGATATAGGTGTGAAGTGTGTGTGATGGATCTAAAGTTTCTCCCTCTTTTTGTACAAAATCAAGCCCTATTTCTAGATTTCAATGCACTGTCAGTCGACCAAGTAGTCGACTGGCTCTTTTTTTGGTAGCTCTCTGGAGTGGACAGTCGACTGGCTGAAGGAGGAACTCGTATGGCAATTTTTGTTTGCTCTCTGGAGCAACGATTCGACCGGCTCTTTTTCATTTGTATTTTTGGTTTCCAATCTTCTCCCCATGGCCCGTGCAACATCCACCTTCAATGTTCATCCTCGTTCAAGCTTTGTTTCAGCCCTATAGCTCACCTAATGCATAAAATTAAGCATTTAGTATAGTACTTAACTTAGAAACTTAACTATGTACATTTGTTTACGCTTAAGCTTAACTATAATAGATGTACTATACTAATGCATCTTTTAAAGCTCAAAACACCTCTTAAACATAAGCAATTAACAGTATAAATGTACACAAAAACACAACACATCATGTGTCTACCCCGTATAAACAGCATGATAGAGAGATAACACCTACTAGTGATGAATGAATTTAAAGAGACTTTAGCTAATGAAGGTTTAGAGTCATCTTTTGGCGAAAAAAGACATCAATTTCGGAGGTTTTAGATGACAGGCCTTTTGGAGTTAAGGATTATGGTACTAAGGAGAATAGCAACTCTAAGAAGACACAAAAGAAAGAAATTTGTGTGTTTGGAAGAACGATCTATAGGTCCTTTTAGATGTTGGATGAATCATTGATAGAAATAGAGCCCATTAAGATCGAATTCACCCGTCATGAGAAGTTAGAACAACCTAGGCTTGATCATGTTATATGTTGTGGAAAAGAAGAGTATAGTTTATCCACTTCCCATATTGTTGCTCCTCTTTCTCCAAATGTCATTCTTACTCTCCATTCCCATTCCAATGAGTCTCTCTCTTTGGAGCTCATGTTTGTGCCTTCTAGTTTAGAACACTTTAATCTAGGGTTAGAAAACAAGTTTCCTATGTTGCATGCACTAAATCTATCTTTGACCCATGGGAAAGGTGTATTCCTAGCCCTTGATTATGAGAAGAAGACGATGGGGTGGTTAATTAGAGAACATGTGGGGCATGGTCTTTCACACTTATTTAGGACACCTTTTACATTTGTGCACACATTTTCATTCGATGTTTCGGGGTGGGAGTTAGAAAAGGGTGCATTGTGCATTCATTGCCCCATTATTTATTGCATGACCCTTTTCCTTCTACTGTTTGTACTTGGTTAAATATCTAGCAATTTGTGCCTTGCAATTTTAAACATGGTTTGCTCTAACAATGGCACCTGGCTGGAGACGTTAAATCCAACACTGCTAGGAGGCACCCTAGACGTGCTTATATTTCATTGACATCTCTTTTTTTTCCTTTTCTTTTATTTGCTTTTAGTATTATCATTCTTTGATTTTCAATTGCTTTTTGTTTTTCTTTTTCACCCTCCCAAGTGTTGATCCTCACTTCTATCATTTCCCATTCTTTATACAACTTGTTTATAATTAGATGATGCCAATGCAAGCTTGCATGCTTTGTGAGTATTTGTCATTCATTGTGGAATAGGGTTAGTAGACAAATTATTGATCATTGGCATCGGAGAGCTTCAAAGGAACGCAAGGTTATATCTATCCTTTCTCCACTTGTCCCTTTGTATCTACCTCGTCCCCACTACCCTTACTTGCTTTGTGTTGCTTATTTGATTTTTGAGCAGTATTATTCTATTTGCTTAAGGACAAGCAAAGTTTAGGTTTTGGGGGTGTGGGAGTTTGGTTTCATTGTTATTTACTTTATGTAGGGTAGATATGCATTATGTGCTAAAAATGGTGAAATTTTTTTTATTTTGATGCATGTAGGGTCGTTTGTCTCTTGGTTGATTGAAGTGTTGGCGTTTGTGATTAATTTAATTGATTATTGATGTGAGTTGCATTGTGGGGAAGTGAATGGAGTGGATTGAAAACTCGGTCTTGGAAGGGATGCCTTTGGAAGTTGTAGGGAGTGAGGACCCTTAAGAATGACCCTTGTAGCCATCCCATAGCTTTGTAGATAAGAGTGTTGAAAAAGGGTTGTTGATGTAAGTGTCCTTCCTTGATTGATTCTTTTTTATGTGCCTAAGCCTTTCTTGTTCTTTGATCTTGTGTAAATGTAATGAAAAGTATGAAAAATTCCAAAAAAATTTGAAAAAGGCAAAATGGTGCAAATATATCAAAAAAAAGTGAAAGCAGAGAAAAAGCCAAAGACACCAAAAAGTTTTGTGAATAAGTGCATAAGTGGTACAATGTCAACTTACCACAAGCTATTCTCTATGTAGATATGTGAATAAAACTTTTTATAAGCCATTGTGTATGTATATTCTCTCTCTTCTTGGCTTTGAGGCTTTGTGCATGTTGGGGATTCCATGTTAGCTGAGAGGGCACAAGATCTCAATATCCTGAGTACGTGCATTAGAATCCTAGGCTTATGGTGGTTTGAGTACTTGGGAACTATCGACGAGGTTTGAGGCCCTTCATGAGTAGAGGGAAGATCTGAAGAGATTTGAGGATCTTTCCACAATAGGAATTCCCCCTTCATACTTCTTAGGCTACCGATGATAGCGAGTCAATTCTTTAGGCAACCCTTTGTATCGACTTTAGAGGTAAACTTAGGTTTAGGCTTGCTTTGGGACAAGCAAGGAGAAGGTTTGGGGATGTTGATGTGTTCATTTTGTGTGTTTATGTATTGCATATATATACTTTTCTTGAGGTGTTCTATGCTTTATTTGGTTTATTAGTATAGCATTTAGGTTATACTTTTACATATTAGGGTTTACATGTTTATAGTTGAAGTTAGGACTTAAATACTACACTAATACGCGTTTGTTGCTGGTTTTTAGGTGTGATTCAAAGATATAATTAGAGCTTGATTGATGGTGCTTGGAGTGTGGAACAAAGCCAAGGGTGTTTTGGACATAAAGGAATGAAGAAAAGTGCATTTGGAAGTGGCCGAGAGAAGGAAGGAGCGACTGAGGCGAAACCGAGTGCAACAGAGAATAAATTTGGAGCTTGGAATCAACAAAGGACATGGACAAATTTTAAACATGTTTTAGGGTGCAAAATATGGCTTGGGAGATCCCCAACAGTTATACAAAGCCATAAAAGAAATGGCGCGCAAATAGGAGCCAAAACGAGCAAGATATGAATATTTTACTGTCAAGACCAATCAACCACCTATTAAGGCCAGTTGACCCACTGAAGTCGATAAGCCAAATCAGAATCTAGGCCAATTTTGGCCGATTGACTTAGCCCCAAAGCTGATTGATCGGCTGGTCCCCTGACTGGATGTAATTTCAGCTCTGTTTAAGCCATTTTTGAAAGAGAACACTACCCAATTCACACACCCACTTCTCTAGACCCAAAATCCACCAAAAAACCACCTCATACACTTGCTTCTAAATATATTTAACACTAGGGTTTGGACATAGCTCATGGATTGTAAAGCTTGGCTATGGATAGAAGGGTATCTCTCTTTTATTCTAAGTCTAATTATGTATGATTAGAACTATGTAGAGTGATTATTCTTGAATTTGTGGATTGATTACTACTTTTTATTAATGTGAACTTAATGGATTTATGTACATATGCTTTATGCTGTGGGTTTCAAAGGCTATTTTGCGTACGTGTTTATATGTTTATTGAAATGCCTTAATGATGTAGCATATGTATATTGAAGTCCATTTTACTATTAACAATTTCTAAATCATTATGCTAGCATGTCTATGTGTTTGTGTTATGATTACATGAAATGGGTATGACTATATATATATGTCTATGTGTGTGTTAGCATACTTAATAGCATAAATAGCTTCTATTGCTTGCATGTCGGGTGCTATTGCTTAAATTGGTGTAATCTAAGTATGTCTATGTATTTAGTAGTAGAATATACCGGTGTATTCTCAAATGCCATGCCCTAGATGTGTTTGTTTTGTGCTTTAATGTCAATTTTTGCTATTGTGATGTGATCAATGGTGCATGACTCGTAACTAACCTAGGTGAAGTCCCCTTTGGCTTTAAATCCAGCCAATAGGAGTTCAAATAGGTTTAGTTGACCTTAATTCATTTACGAAGGCTAGTTAGTCCACCTGAACACCTTAGGTTCCTAAGGACCATGCCATAGCTCTAGTTGGGGCAAAGCTTAGGGACAAACTCACACCAAGTCCTAGGGTTAGATTGGGGAACTAATTAGTGGACTAAGTGTTAGGGTTAGATCAATCTAAACTCATCTAGAACCTTATTGGCTAAGCCTAATTCCTAAGTCATAACGACCACACTGTACTACTAGGCATCGTCACCTAGAGACGAACCCGTGCTAAGGCTTAGGGTATTAATTAATGTAGGATCAATATTATTAAGTGTGGTGTATCCTAGTCCATATTTTCAAAAATCAAGAAAACATGCTAGGAAAATGAAATAACCACATAACACACACAAGAACATGCTTAAGAACATATGGAATATAACTAGTACTTGCAAAAAAAATGTAAAGCTAACCTCTTGAAGCGTGAGGCCTTTGATGAAGCTAAAATCGTCACGAGCTTTGTTCCCATTCACGAACAAGGCCACAAAAAAATTACTATAAGTGTGTTGATGTCTTCTTACGAGTGCAAGTTTTAAAAGACCCGCAAGCGTACGGATCGTGCAATACAGTGTTTACGAGTGCGGGTGTCGAACCACAGGGAGGCGTGAATATCGTGAATGTATCCTATGCTTGGTGTCCTAAAAGAGCTAAAAAGAAAGATCTAAACTAAGTGTACTTTTTCTTGTGAAGGTTTGGATTGTCGGGAGCTCTAAGTAAATGAAAAAAAACTAAACTATGAATAAAAACAAAAGGGACGCAGGTTGATTAAGAAGAAACTAACAATTGGAAAGGGATTAGGGTGACTTGGACTTATGAATGGGTAACTCCATACTCAAATGCTATGGGATTAAGGGATGATGGCTAACTATCAAAAGTGCTCTTAACTAGGTTGTTAGTTAGTGTCCTGATTTCCCCCTAGGATTCGGTGCGGGTCCGTCCCTAGGCGACTTCTCCTAGAGCTACGGTGTGGTCCTTATGACCTAGGGCCTCAAGAGGGACTACTTAACTTCCTAGGTGGCTTAGAATGAACCTACCCTAGTACCTAAACCGTTGGCTGGGTTTAAAGCCAAGACCTAGTGTTGCTAAGGTCGACTAAATCTATCCTGAAACCTATTGGCTAGATTTAAAGCCAAAGGAAACTCGACCTAGATTAGCCCTAAATTATACTCCATCATTCTAAGATCACTACAGCAGGATTTGACTAACATTCATACACATGTGATATTGAAATTATGCTTGTTACTAGGCATGCAAATACGCATATAGACATGAATAAAAGCACTACCCATTTCATAACATCCATGTATAAACACATAGACATGAGTACAGCATGGATTAGATGTGTTTAGTAACAAACAAACTTCAATTAATATATATGTACTCATCTAGGTATTTTATCAAACACATAGACATGAATGAAAGAACACCCAATTAAACAAAACAAATCAAAACATATATATATATATATATATATATATATATATATATATTCAGCCATCATATCCCATATCATAAGAGTATAAAATTAACCCATTACATAAGTTTAATCACCCTATACAAGCCTACTCAGACATAATAGAAAATAGAATGAAAGAGATATAATGAAACTCCCCTTTCATCCTAGCGATTTTAGAACACAGCTTGTAAACAATCTCGATTCCAAAGCGTTTGAATCCTCCAACGAAGCTTGGTTCTTCGTGAAAAGTATGTGAAAAGGGTGTGTGAGGCGCCTAAGGAATAGGGTTAAGTGTGTGTGAGAATAGGTATGAAGTGTGTGTAAAAACTCTCCCCTTTTCTGCTCCGCGTCGGGCTTTATTTATAGATTCGCGCATAGCCGGTCGACCGTCTA
This sequence comes from Cordia subcordata, assembly GCA_028554755.1. Lineage (NCBI taxonomy): Eukaryota > Viridiplantae > Streptophyta > Magnoliopsida > Boraginales > Cordiaceae > Cordia > Cordia subcordata. Next base: position 16,065,907 of record JAPTOF010000008.1, read on the forward strand.
GGTCGACCGGCCTCTGGAGTACTCGACCGGCTTTCTTCAAGGGCTCTCTGGAGTGGCCGGTCGACCTAGCCTGTCGACCGGCTCTTGAAGGAGGGGTCGTCCGGCTTTTCGACGAAGCTCTCTGGAGTGGCCGGTCGACCGAAGGGGGGTCGTCCGGCTTTTCGACGAAGCTCTCTGGAGTGGCCGGTCGACCTAGTCGGTCGACCGGCTATTCTTCCTTAGCGTCCGGCTGACTTCCTTCATCCAATTTTTCGTCATTTCGGCCTTTAGTCTTCTCCCTTAGACCCGTGCATGTCCTATCTTCATCACCTTTCATTGTTCAATCTTTATCTTAACCCAAAGTCACCTGAATCATTGAAAATAAGCTATTAGTGTAGCATTTTATCTCTTAAACTCAATATGCACATTTCTTCACACTTAAGCCTATTCCTATCAAAAGTACTACACTAATGCATTATTATAAGCATTCAACACCTCTAAAGTATAAGTAAATGGCGATGCAAACACACACCAAATCACAACTCATCATGTGTCGCAATAAGCAACTCCCTTGTCTTCTTCCCTCTGATTTAAGAGACTTATCTTGAGAGAATAGCCTCTTGTATGGGAAGAAGCAAAGTAATATGCTCTTAAAAAACTAGAGCAAAAATCACACAATAATTGTGTACTCTGTGTTGTAGTATTCTCTTGCCAAAATGGAAGAGATCAACAACAAAATTTTGGATACATGAAATGGTTTAAGGTCTTTCCTATTTATAGAAAAAGTTTGGCACCTAAACCTTGTAAACTTTCCGTGTGGGAAACTTTTCCTAATAGTAAATGTTTACCACATGTCATGGAAGATTTGGCCAAGCCCACAATCCAAGCCCAACACATAGTCCATAACCCATGTGGAGCCCAAGCCCAATAAGCAACCATCCTAGCCCAATTAGGTTATCTTGGACTCTAAAGAAAGCCCAAACCCAATTCCAAGCTTTGGCCCAATAAGGCTACTACCACAATGTGGAATTTGCTCTTTCAAGATTACTCTCTCAAAGTCATTTCAACTAGGGAAGGGACCAAGAAGACACAATTAACCTTGGCTTCCAAAAATAATTAAAAATGTCCTTACCCGATTTAGGCGACATAATAATTATTTTTAACTCCGATCTATTCCACCATAAGATCAAAGTTGCACTTCAAGAATAATTGCTATTATCCAGAACCTTATCACAAAAGAATGTGAACTTTGTCTTTGACCTACTAAATAACCGACCATAATGCCCCTCTGTGTATATCCACAGCTAAGACCGATCCTTTGGCCTGTGTACTATCACCTCCTTAGCTGTATCTTTTTCTATTGGGTTTCTTATCCTATTGCCAACCATCCTTGATCATGGAATCTCTTGATCTCGGAAGCGACCCTCAAGCCATATGATCGACAAACCTATAAAGGTAGTATCACTAAATCTAGATTCGGATGAAAAATTTGGACAATCCCAAGGGGGTACATAGATTCCATTTTGCATATGTATGTTCCAATTAATTAAAACTTAGTAATCAATGCACAAGGCTGTTGATCCTAATAAAGTAAGATCTCACCCACAGTGAATCAAAGTACCAAACCTCAACTTTATTAGTTCATCCACATATGCTCAAGATTAAGAGCAATGATCATTTAGTAGTAGTGAGTATCTTGTTTTCTTTCTTTGATAGTACGTCTCTAGAAAAAATACTCACAATGGTCCTGTCTAATACATGACACACGTCCTATCGAGACAAATCCGGAAAATCCTCCAATGACCTAGGTAGATCACCCTCATCGAGGAGACTCACTCAATATAACCTTATCCCGGTAGAGTGCCCAACACTACAATTCAATTATGGACTCAATTTATGACGTGACTAAATCTAAACTTGGACCTACTGTGCGTCCAGCCTCACTGCGCACCCAAGTCGTTACTTCAAGTCAAAGGGCCTTTACGCATGCATCAATAAAACATAACAGAGATAATATGTGAGAAACTCATAATGCCATATAATAAAATTGATTATACATTGTTTAGCATCCAAAATGTCATGTACAAGTGAGCTTTAGGGCATATTAATCCTAACAATTAGGAGGCTAATTATAGATCAAGATTAGAGCAGTTAGTATAATCCATCAAGTAGCCTTAGAAAGATATAGTAATTACCTATAAATAGGACATAATCACCCTAGTTTCCTATTTCTGATGTTTGCATCCCCTTAGATTACTTGATTCCCCTGTCACACACACACATTTTCTTGCCTTTAGGTTAGATTTATCGTTTCTAAGCTCCCTTTAAACCAAAAACCCCCAAAACTTCATAGTTTAAGGACCCAACATGAAGCTCTTAAGTGTGCATAGCTTAGGACACCATACACATTAGGCCTCCTTGTGGATTTGACCCTGCACTCACACATACTGTACTATACACGACCCTTGTGCTTGCTGGCTATTTAGGCTTATGCTCAAATAGCGTGTTAAGGACTGCATCTAAAAGCTTAATGATCTCTTTCTTAACTACTTCGCTCATGTGTGGGTTTAGCCTTCTTTGCATCTCCTTAGAAGGAATGACTTCATGCTCATGGTGAATACAATACATGCAAACCGAAGGGTCCATGCCTCTCAAATCATCAATTTTTCACCCTATAGCCTTCTTATGTTTCCTAAAAAACTCTAAAAGATGCTCCTCATGCTTACTAGAAAGATCGGAAGCTATGACAACTAGAAGGGCCTCACTAAGGCCTAGCAATGCATACGTCAAATGATCGGGAAGGGGTTTGAGCTCTAAAGATGGGCTTTGCTCAACCAAGGGGGACTCAACCTTAACATCATCAATTGGGACATCACTAGAATCATGACTAGAAGAAACAACCTCAAGTGACTTATCAATCATGGAATCCTCAACTATGGAAGTAGAAGCTATACATTTCTACTCTAAGGTCTCTAAATCAAAGCTAGACACCATCTCTTCAAATTTCCTCAATTCTTCTCCATCGGTCATAGTGCTCTCTACAAAGTCCTTGACACAAGAATCAATCACATCAACCATAAAGCACTTTTCTCGATCCTCTTTTCCTCTTATACTAGCCCAATTCACCGTCTCAGCAACCTTCATATTGGATCTCAAATTCCCAAATTTCATCTCTAATAACCTCAACCTACAATCAATAATTTCAGTAGTGGCAAGGAAGGGAAGACCTAAAAGAATAGGTGTAGAATGTCTAGAATAGTGACCCTAATCCATATCTAATACTATGAAGTCAATAGGGTACACAAACTTACCTACTTGGACCATAACATCTCTACCACACCCCTAAGTCTATGGTCGAACCTATCAGCTAGTTGAAGAGTAACATGTGTAGGGGACAACTTACCTAGACCTAGCTGCTGATAGATGGAGTAGAGAATGAGATTCACACCAGACCCTAAATCTAATAAGACATGATCAATCTAAGTCTCACAGATCCTACAAGGAATAGTGAAAGCTCCAGGGTGGCGTAACTTGGGCGGGAGGCTTGAGGCACAAATACTACTCACTTTTTCCATAAGCCTCACTTTCTTAGGAATGTTGGATGATTTATGCTTCCTTGTACAAAGGTCCTTAAAAAAACTTAGAATAGGAGGGAATAGAATGGATAGCATCTATTAAAAGAAGATTGACCTTAAGATCCTTAAGATGCTCTATGATATTGGAAAACCTAGAATCCTCACTAGGTATGTGTCAGGATTAATATGCCTTAAAGCTCACTTGTAATGACATTTTGGATGCTAAACAATGTATAATCAATTTTGTTATATGGCATTATGAGTTTCTTACATATTATCGTTATGTTTTATTGATGCATGTGTAAAGGGCCCTTGACTTGAACTAATGACTTGGGCGCGCAGTGAGGCTGGACGCACAGTAGGTCCAAGTCTAGATTTAGTCACGTCATAAATTGAGTCTGTAACCGAATGGTAGTGTTTGGCACTCTACTGGGATAAGGTTATATTGAGCAAGTCTCCTCATTGAGGGTGATCTACCTAGGTCATTGGAGGACTTTCCGGATTTGTCTTAATAATACGTGTGTCACGTGTTTGACAGGATAATTGTGAGTATGTTTTCTAGAGACGTACTATCAAAGAAAGAAAACAAGATACTCACTACTACTAAATGATCATTGCTCTTAATCTTGAGCATATGTGGATGAATTAATGAAGTTAGGGTTTGGTACTTTGATTTATTATGGGTGAGATCTTACTTTATTAAGATCAATAGCCTTGTGCATTGAGTGCTAAGTTCTAATTAATTGTAACATGCATATGCAATATGGAATCTATGTGTGCCCTTTGGGATTGTCCATATTTATCATCCAAATCTAGATCTAGTGATACTAATTTTATGGGTGTATCGGTCATATGGCTTTAGGGTCGCTCCCGAGATCAAGGGATTCCATGACCAAGAATGGTTGACAATAGGACAAGAAACCCAACGGAAAAAGATACAGCTAAGGAGGTGATAATACATAGGCCAAAGGACAGGTCTTAGCTGTGGGTATACATAGAGGGGCATTATGGTCGGTTATTTAGTAGGTCAAAGACAAAGTTACATTCTTTTGTGACAAGATTTTGGGTAAGAGCGATTATTCTTGGAGTGCAACTTTGATCTTATGGTGGAATAGATTGGAGTTAAAAATAATTATTATTATGTCGCTTAGATTGGGCAAGGACATTTTTTATTATTTTTGGAAGCCAAGGTTAATTGTGCCTTCTTGGTCCCTTCCTTCGTTGAAATGACCTTGAGAGAGTAATCTTGAAAGGGCAAATTCCATATTGTGGTAGTTGCCTTATTGGGCCAAAGCTTGGAATTGGGTTTGGGCTTTCTTTAGAGTCCAAGATAGCTTAATTGGGCTTGGATGGTTTCTTATTGGGCTTGGGCCTCCACATGGGTTATGGACTATGTGTTGGGCTTAGACTGTGGGCTTGGCCCAATCTTCCAAGCATGTGCTAGAAAGTTACTACAAGAACAATTCAAATTGTGCAAGTAACTTCCACGACAAGTGGGAAACATTTTCTATTAGGAAAAAGTTTCCCACATGGAAGTTTACAAGGTTTAGGTGCCAAACTTTTTCTATAAATAGGCAAGACCTTAAACCATTTCTATCATCCAAAAATTTTATAGTTGATCTCTTCCATTTTGGCAAGAGAAAACTACAACACATAGTACATACTTATTGTGTATTTTTTTTTTGCTCTAGATTTTCAAGAGCATATTACTTTGCTTCTTTCCAAACAAGAGGCTATTCTCTCAAGAAAAGTCTCTTTAAGCATAGGGAACAAGACTAGGGAGTTGCATATTGCGACACCCTTATAGTAAATTTTTTTTTGTCGTCTTGTTCATGAGCGGAAACAAAGCTTGTGACGGTTTTAGCTTTATCAAAGGCCCCATGCATCATTACCTTTATCTTTTTGGGGGTATGCCCTTGAAACAGCAGCATACATCTTGAACTTGGTACCATCTAAATCATACCTAAGACACCTCAAGAAATGTGGACTGGGCGCAAGCCTAGTCTAAATCATCTTTACATTTGGGGCTATCCAGCTTATGTACTTAATAGTAATGCTTCAAAATTGGAACCAAGATCCGAGTTATACTATTTCATTAGATGTCCTAAGGGAACCAGAGGTGGGATCTTTTATAATCCTAAAGAGCAAAAGGTGTTTATAAGCACCCATGCTAAATACTTAGAGAATGATGAAATGGTCTAGAAAACACCAGATTCTAAAGTTGTTCTAGATGAGATTTCACAAGAATCTTCAGTAACACCTGTAGTAACTGTGAATGGAAAAGAACAGCTTATTGCACCTAATATATCAAGGCATTGTCGTAGTGGGAGGATATTCAAGCCTCTTCATAGATACTATGGAGAGTCAGACTTCTTCAGAGAATCAGGTGGTGGATCCCACAAGTTATGATGAAGTAGTTTCCGACATAGATGCCGACCAATGGCATAAGGTAATGGATTCAAAGTTAGAATCTATGTATTCTAATAAAGTCTAGGATCTTGTAGTTGCACTTGAAGGGGTAAAACCTATAGGGTGCAAATGGGTCTACAAGAGAAAAAGAGGAGTTGATGGAAAAGTTAAAACCTTTGAAGCAAGGTTGGTGGCGAAAGGTTATACTTAGAAAGAAGGGATCGATTATGAGGAAACTTTCTCACGAGTAGCCATGCTTAAATCCATCAGGATACTTCTTGCCATCGCATGTCATTATGACTACGAGATATGGCAAATGGACGTCAAGACAGCTTTTCTTAATGGAGAGCTTGACGAGACCATTTATATGACACAACTAGATGGATATCTTGCTAAAGGCCAGGACCATTTGGTTTGTAAGTTACAAAGGTCTATTTATGGACTAAAGCAAGCATCTAGAGCAAGGAACATCAAATTTGATCGGGCAATTAAATCTTATGGTTTTGATCAAAATATTAATGAAACCTTGCATATATAAGAGGCGTCATGGAAATGCTGTAGCTTTTTTGGTTCTGTATATGAATGATATCCTACTAATTGGAAATGATGTGGGGATATTATCATCCATCAAGGTTTGGCTTTCTAGTCAATTTCAAATGAAGGATTTAGAAGAAGCAAGTTATATTCTAGGTATTAAGGTTATGAGAGATCGTAAGAACAGAAGGCTAGCCCTATCTCAAGCTTCATTTATTGAGAAGATATTGGTCTGGTTTAACATGCAAAACTCTTAGAAGGCCTCATTACCTTCTAGACATGGAGTTTATCTATCTCGGGATCAATGTCCTAAAACACCTGAGGAAATAGAGAGCATGAAGCAAATTCCTTATGCTTCGATAGTTGGAAGCCTCATGTATGCCATGTTATGTAGTAGACCAGATATCTGCTTTACTATTAGTATGGTTAGTAGATATCAGTCAAACACTGGACTGGCACATTGGGTCGCGGTTAAGCATATATTCAAATTCCTGCAAGGATCTAAGGATTATGTGCTGGAATACAATGCAAATGATCTAACGCCATTAGCCTATACAGACTCGAATTTCCAGTCCGACAGAGATTCCAGGAAGTCTACTTCTGGATATGTTTTTACTCTGTCAGAGGGAGCTATTTCATGGAGAAGTGTGAAGCAAAATTGTATTGCTGACTCTACCATAGAGGCCAAGTATGTAGCAGCATTTGAGGCTGCGAAAGAGGCAGTATGGCTAAGAAAGTTCCTTTTAGACCTAGAAGTTATACCGGTAGCTCACAGACTGATAACATTGTATTGCGACAACAACGGTGCTGTTTCACAGTGCAAAGAGCCCAGGAATCATAAAAAGGGTAAACACATTGAACGGAAATATCATTTGATCCGTGAGTTTATCCAAAGAGGAGATGTAGTAGTTGAAAAGATAGCTTCAGCGGAAATCCTGGAGGACCCATTAACAAAGACTCTTCTGGAGAAAATTTTTACCATACATTTAGAGTCTATGGGTATTAGGTTGTGCAGAAGTGATCTTTAGTGCAAGTGGGAGATTGTTAGGATAGTATGCCCTAAAGCTCACTTATAATGACATTTTGGATGCTAAACAATGTATAATCAATTTTGTTATATGGCATTATGAGTTTCTTACATATTATCTCTATTATGTTTTATTGATGCATGTGTAAAGGCCCCTTGACTTGAACTAATGACTTGGGTGCGCAGTAAGGCTGGACGTATAGTAGGTCCAAGTCTAGATTTAGTCATGTCATAAATTGAGTCTGTAACCGAATGGTAGTGTTGGGCATTCTACCGGGATAAGATTATATTGAGCAAGTCTCCTCGTTGAGGGTGATCTATCTAGGTCATTAGAGGACTTTCCGGATTTGTCTCAATAATACGTGTGTCACGTATTTGACAGGATGATTGTGAGTATATTTTCTAGAGATGTACTATCAAAGAAAGAAAACAAGATACTCACTACTATTAAATGATCATTGCTCTTACTCTTGAGCATATGTGGATGAACTAATGAGGTTAGGGTTTGGTACTTTGATTCACTATGGGTGAGATCTTACTTTATTAAGATCAATAGCCTTGTGCATTGAGTGCTAAGTTATAATTAATTGTAACATGCATATGCAATATGGAATCTATGTGCCCCTTTTGGGATTGTCCATATTTATCATCCAAATGTAGATCTAGTGATACTACTTTTATGGGTGTAACGGTCATATGGCTTGAGGGTCGCTCCCGAGATCAAGAGATTCTATGACCATGGTTGGTAATAGGACAAGAAGCCCAACGGAAAAAGATACAGCTAAGAAGGTAATAGTACACAGGTCATAGGACCGGTCTTAGCTGTGTATACATAGAAGGGCATTATGGTCGATTATTTAGTAGGTCAAAGACAAAGTTCACATTCTTTTGTGGCAAGATTTTGGGTAATAGTGATTATTCTTGGAGTGCAACTTTGATCTTATGATGGAATAGATTGGAGTTAAAAATAATTATTATTATGTCGCCTAGATTGGACAAGGATATTTTTTATTATTTTTGGAAGTCAAGGTTAATTGTGTCTTCTTGGTCCCTTTCTTAGTTGAAATGACTTTGAGAGAGTAATCTTGAAAGAGCAAATTCCATATTGTGGTAGTAGCTTATTGGGCCAAAGCTTGGAATTGGATTTGGGCTTTCTTTAAAGTCCAAGAGAACCTAATTGAACTTGGATGGTTTCTTTTTGGGCTTGGGCCTCCACATGGGTTATGGATTATGTGTTGGCCTTGGATTGTAGGCTTGGCCCAGTCTTCCAAGGCATGTGCTAGAAAGTTACTACAAGAACAATTCAAATTGTAAATGTAACTTCTATGACAAGTGGCAAACATTTACTATTAGGAAAAAGTTATCCCACATGGAAAGTTTACAAGGTTTAGGTGCCAAACTTTTTCTATAAATAGGCAAGACATTAAACCATTTCTAGCATCCAAAAGTTTTGTAGTTGATCTCTTCCATTTTGGCAAGAGAATACTATAACACATAGTACACACTTATTGTGTGTTTTTTTTGCTCTAGATTTTCAAGAGCATATTACTTTGCTTCTTCCCACACAAGAGGCTATTCTCTCAAGAAAAGTCTCTTTAACCATAGGGAAGAAGACTAAGGAGTTGCATATTGCAACACCCTTATAGTAAAATTTTTTTGGTAGTCTTGTTCGTGAGCGGGAACAAAGCTCGTGACGGTTTTAGCTTCATCAAAGGTCCCACGCTTCAAGAGGTTAGCTTTACATGTTTTTCAAATACTAGTTATGTTCTATATGTTCTTAAGCATGTTGTCGTGTGTTATGTGGTTATTTTATTTTCCTAGCATGTTTTCTTGGTAATATTTTTGAAAATACGAACTAGGATAAACCACATATAATATTATCGATCCTATAGTATGGGCCTCTTTAAAGCGGATAGGAAGGGAACTCTAGATGTATCACCTCTAGACACCTAGGAATCATCAATGGGCTCCTTTCCCTCCCAATGTGGGCAAAAAGTACTACTCTCTCCATGGTCTCTAAGAGGCTTAACTCTCTCTGTAGGACTCTTTTTAGAATCCCCCTCAACAGGGCTATAATAGGGTTCTCTAAACTTGGAAGGACCACTAGGTGCAGGCACTGTAAAGTCTAGTCTTACCCTATTATCCACTATCCTACCACTCCTAAGATTGGTAACAACCTTAGGGAAGGAATTCTGTGAAATTTTTTCACGAATTCTTCCCGGATTAGGCTCTTGAAAATTAAAATTTTTCAAGAAGAACACGAGAAATACCTAGACATTCGTGATGCGAATACGTGTTCTTGATATAAGGCCTTGTAGAATCTTAACATTCCTCCTCTACATACATAGCCAAGATCTACTAGTAGAGGCTAGGGTTTTAAAGGAGGAGGAAATTTTTTCTCTATAGGAAACTGATAACTTAATCATAACAATATGTACAGTACTTCTCCTTTTATAGAACAAAAGGAGTTGGCCCTTCGCAAGTCTCGGGCTCAATTTCTCCAACCCAATTAGACCTGAACTTCAAAACCCAATTAGGAATTAAATCATCATTTAACTCTTAACCTATTTAGCCTAAGATTTAATTCATCCCACATTTTCTGTGCTAGCAGAAAACATATGAAATTAAATTCGTGACCATTTAATAATTAATATTAAATATTTAATTCTTAATTAAATATTCAAAAATATTAATTATTAATTCCTGTATTTAATTCACAATTAAATAATGCAATATCTAATTCTCAATTAAATATAATAAATCGACCCATCAATAAAATTCTTGACCTTTTGCGTGACTCTGTAGGTTCAAACTTAAGTCGGTAATACAAGGACAATTATTGTACTAATCAGAGACACTGTCTAGCAACAGTTCCTGATGTCCGGAGAAGCTGAAAAATTGCAAGGCAACTATCAATGAACCTGGGCACTATAGAAGATCCCTCTGACCCTTGATGTTCCGGAACAACCCTAGGAGCATGGTTAACTATCAAACCCCTATTTAGTTATTCCATATTAAGTCATAATCTTGTCATGACTTATCATGACATGTCTCCATGACACATCAAGCAGAGAGATTTGGCCAAGACTTAATAAGTTAAGACTAGGTGAAACATCATTCTCCTAATACCCAGAGTGGGTTAATCCTATCTTGTCCTGCACATAGGCTTCACGTAACTTGCTCACACCCAGTAACCCTTTGTCACCAAATTTGAAATTCGAGTAGTTCAGAACCAAAGTATGAGTAGTAATTCGTAAGCTTCTATGGCAGTCTCAAATCGACGGGAATACTTCACCCATATGCACCACAAACAATTCTTTGACAGTAGGGTAAGTACCATAGGATGCTTGTAAGTGAGTCATGTTCCGTAAGCGTGTCTCTATCCCCTACCTGTGCATCACAATGGTGTCCCAACACCCATTGGTTATGACGACAACCAACCCATGTGACAAACAATAACCTATACTCGAAGGAATTGACATCTTAGTACCAATTCCATCATTTGCTTACGAACACATTTTAAGAACAATCAGAACCAAGCCTCGTTCACATGATCCCACATAGTTGTTTTAAAGAACTACATCATGATCAAAATAAGGGACGATAGTGCGATATGATATAATGGCGAAATATTATTAAGATAATTTGTATGTAAAAAATTCTAGAAATACAATAGATGACTGACTTTAGGATACTATTCCTAACAATCTCTCATTTGGACAAAAGTTAGTCAGATCTGTATCCTGTACCCATCTTCTCTCGATGTGAATCGAACTTCTTGATCCTGAGGGCCTTAGTAAATGGGTCGGCCAAATTATCTTTATTGTCGATCTTCTATAGAATGACATCACCTCTTGTTACAATCTCTCGAATCAAGTGGTAACATCTCAGCACATGTTTGGCTTTCTGGTGGGATCGATGTTCCTTCGATTGAGCAATGGCACCAATACTATCGCTAAAGATTGTGATTGGACCAGCTAAGTGAAGAACAACCCCTCGCTCAGTAATGAATTTCTTGAGCCAATCTGCTTCTTTCGCCGTATTAGACACTGCTATATATTCTGCCTCCCAGATAGAATTAGCCACGGTATGTTGCTTGGAACTCTTCCAACAAATAGCTCCACCATTTAAGGTAAACACAAACCTGGACACGCTTTTAGTATCATCTCTATTTGAGTAAAAGCTAGAATTGGTACAACCTACTAGTTTCATGTCAGAACCCCCATAGATAAGCCATAGGTCTTTACTATTTCTTAAATACTTACGGATAGTCTTTGCCACTTAGCAATGTCTCTCACCTAGGTCAGATTGTTATCTACTGACCACTGCTAAGGAATGTGCCACAGGCCTTATATATGTCTAATGTACATAATAGTCTATTGCTGAAGCATATGGTACTCTACTCACATGCTTTCTCTCTTCTGAGGAGTTGAGGGGCAATCCCTCTTGGAGAGAGAAATTCTATGGCCTATTGGAAGATAGCCCTTCTTGGAATTTTCCATGTTGAACATTTTCAGCACGCTGTCTATGTGCGTGGATTGAGATAATCCTAGCAACTCTTAGATCTATCTCTATAGATCTTGATCCCGAGGATATAGGAAGCCTCTTCTAAATCCTTCATGGAGAATTGGGACGAAAGCCACAACTTCACAATCTGTAATGTGGGGATATCATTTCCTATTGGGAGAATGTTATCATTTCCTACCTCTAGCACAAGTGCTCATGGGCCCGTAGACAACAGTATGTATAATGCCCAACGGTTTTGTAGCTCGATTACCTTTTCCAATAAAAAGGGATTTGGTTATTTTTCCAAGTAGACAAAACTCATAAATCGGAAGTGATTCAAGATCACTAATATCTAGAAACCCTTCCTTGATCAACTTGTTAATCCTATTCTTATTAATGTGACAAAGTCTACAATGCCAAAGATATATATCTGAAGTAGTTCCTATTTTGGGATGTTCATTGCTAACAAGCAAGATGTGTACAGGTTGTATCAAAATATAGGCCCCATGTTCTAATCATCCATTAAAAGCACAAACATTATTCAAAATAATGTCAATATCATTATTGGAAATTCTAAAGAAATATCGTTCTTGGGCTAGCAACCCAATTGAAATAATGTTCAAAACAAAAACTGGACAAAAGAAAACATCAGAAAGACTTAAGTTCATAGAATTAATAGCTAGAGATAAACACCCTAACTCTAGTATTGGAACAGGATTCCCATTGCCAACGCTCAGGTACCGCTCTCTATCTTTGAACTTCTTACTGACGTGTAGCCCTTGCAACAAATTGCAAATATAATAAGGACTGCCTGTATTTATGTACCTTACTGAGCAGTCTGTTGCTTTCTTCTAGGTCTGTTTGGATCTAAGGATGCTAGACACTGAGGATAATTCCTCTTTTAATGTCCAAACTGCTTGCAGAAGAAACACTCTACTTGCCTCTTGTCAATCTTTTATTTGTGGGCTTGATTTTGCTATCATGTGGGCTTCTTGATCCCACCACGAGCTTTGGACACATTTTTATTCTTCTTTTTGCCTTTGTTAGAACCTTTGTGTCTTGAGAATGAGGCACCTCCCACTACATTAACAGGCTTTCTTAGAAGTAGGTTATCTTTCTCAAAGGTTTGTAACAGTCTTAGAAACTCGTGGTAGTTAACAACAGGCTTGTTCATCTTGTATTGATTCAAAAAGAAGAGAAAAGATGGAGGCAAAGAATTAAGAATGGCATCCTTGCCAAGCTATTCCTGAAGTGAAAAGCCTAGTTTAGCCAGCTTCTCAATGTTTTCTATCATGTATAATACATGGTCAGTAACTGATGTGCCTTCCTTCATCTTGGCGTTGAAAATAGCACATTAGGTTCTATGTTTTTCAGCATCATCCGATATGTCAAACAACTCATTCAACGTTTGAATGATAGCCTCAAGCTGTGAATCTTCAAACTCGCGACAAAACTCATTGTTCATTGCAGCCCTTATAATTTAGCAAACAGTGACTCTATCATTAAGCCATTTTTTATAGCGTCAACAATCTGCAACAGGTGCATTAGTAGCAGGCTTTGCAGGTACTAGATCAATAAGAACATACAAGATACGTTCATGTTCAAGCATAATACGCAACCTTCGGTACCAGCCATCAAGGTTAGGCCCAGTGAGCTTCTCACTATCCAATAGTGATCTTAAAGACAACGTGTTAGTCATTCAATCTACAAATAATTGACATAAAAAGAATAAATAATCTATTGTATATACAAGTTATTAAATTTTCCAAAAGATATAGGCCAATATCTAGTGGATCCTTCCACTATTTTGTTCAGACTGTTAGCCCCCACCTATAGCCCGGAGGGATTTCTGAAAATAAACCCCTTTAGTGGGTATTAAGATCCAAAATAATGTACATAAGCCCAACTGAGGTCGACCCACCTATGGACACCGCTTGGTAGGTTCATAACTAATTACTTTCCCAAGCAACTGCCAGTATTTTGTTCTGCCCCAAACATCTCTTCAATGAAACTAAGGTCCTCCACTAAAAAGCTCGGCTAGGTCAAACCATTACCATGAACTCCCAAGGTTTTCCTCCAACCCCAATGAGTAGGCTCGACAAAGATCGACCCACCTACTCATCAGTCCAAAGGGATTCCAAGGGTTTCATTTAGTAAATAATAAACCCAATAGTGGGTCTCCAACATTTATTAAAGTATTGGGCCCATTATCATTTACTTTAATAGGAGGCAATGATTTGGACGTCCTCATGTCTAAGTCACTTTAAGGACCTAATAATTTTAGGGGATTTATTTGATTAAAAGAGAGTGCTTGTTGAATAGCCAAAACCTTTAATTATCCAGTTGATTAATTGATTGGCATACAAAACAACATATATATCAACATATATAAGCACATGCGGGTGGTTATAGTCTTTCCTAGTGTGGCCTACTAGAGCCACCATGGGCCACTCTATCATGCAAAACTAAATTATTACATTTTAATTTTGGGAAACCTGGACAAGCCTAGGCCTTCAGCTTCTTGGTCTTCAATTTGTCATCTTGATCGTGCTAAAACCACTAATTACATCATAATTGATAAGAACTCCTTCTAAAGGAGGGGATATATCACTTGGGAGAGGGATTTTACAACCAGATTTAAGAGAAGGCTAAGCTCGCAGGCCCAATTTAAAAACCCATAAATTAATTACAATAATTAATAAATAAAATGCAATAATAAACATGATTTGCAAGCCCATGGCCATCTCATAATATGTCATACATCAAAATAAAACAGCATAAACATTTTCATGATTTTATCACATGAAAATTAGATCAATTTAATCAAATTAAATTGACCTTTCCAAATAATTAAAATTCCTTTTAAATTATTTTGGGGCAAAATCTAAATTTTGACAAATTAAAGACTTGCCCAATATAAATAAACTAATTTTTGAGACAATAAAGGTCAAAAACAAATTTTTCAAAATTTTTGGGCTAGCCCAATTAATTAAAAATAATTTTAAAAATTAATTGGGTGTCAAAAATATGTTTTTGACAAATAATAGATTTTAAAATAAATATCAAATATTTATTGAAAAGGACAAATCAATTTTATCAAATAAAATAATTTGTTGATATTTAATAAACTATTTAATATATATAATTAATTAACATTTACATTAATTAAATTAAACACCATTATTTATCACATCAACCGTAGTAATTATATGAAAGAATAAACCCTCAGACTTGACAAGTCTAGTAGTATAGATGATTAATAGGATGACATGGCAATTGGAATGTCCCTAGCTTGAAACTAGGCAATAGCATTTTAAAAGACACTTTTTCTTTTATTTAATGCCTAACAAAGAACATCTAATAGAAAACGAGACACACTCTTAACCAGGGTTTACCGATAGCTAGATTGGTAAGAGCAAGTAAAATCCATGCTATAAATGTAGTTTCAAAACTCAGTAGTAGCAAAAAAATAGGCAAGTTTTTTTATTTAATTAATGAGCACATGGTAGCAATCAAATTAAAAAAAAAAATTCAAGGACCGAGGCTTACCAGTTGCTGGACTGGTAAGAGTAAGCAAAGCCCAATCATAAATTCATGTTCAAAACTTGCTAGCTACATAACGTGTTTTTTCCTTTTTTATAGGTTTTAAAATAAAGCATCTTCTTCATACTACAGCCCTCAACTGTTACCTTCATGATAGATCTGCAACTGCCATGTCCAAAAACAATTTTTTTAATTTTGCAAAGCTCATGCCACCAAGATACCAAAATTATTTAGAACATCAATCCAGAATTAAAAACGAAAAGAAACATCATCATGTATCCATTCGCTGCCATCAACATGGCAGAATTTTTTTTTAAATTGTTTGAAACCTAATTTCAAATGTCAAAATCTTTTTCATTGCAGCCATAACGCCGAGACCCTGTCTTCTTCACAAATCTGATTTCAAAAATCAAATCTAAAAAAACTTTGATAATCTAATTCGAAATCAGATCTAGAATATATATATATATATATATATATATATATATATATATATATATATAACACGGACAGGTAGAAGCCACCTGTTCCTTTTCGTAAGGAAGTACAATTTTTTTTATTTAAAATTTTGAAAGTCAAAGAATAGAGAGAATTGTTTTTCCTTTGAAACAAACAATTTATTTTAGCCTGGTGGCAGAGGCGCTATAAGAAGGAAATCAAGGTCGCAGAGTCAACACCTTTCAACAGCAACGACTATACCCTTTTTTTCGTGTCAATCAATGCTACCCGACAACATTACTGGTGGTGAGCATTAATGGGCAGATTTAGCTAGCAATAACTATGTCCAAAAAACAGATATTAATTGTGCCTCACAAACATGAATATCAAATAGGCTTCAAAATTAAATGAAAATTAATTCTAAAGTAAATAATTAACGCATATATGTACATTATACACATGACAACAAATTGTGTGATAAAATCAATGAATAATAATTCAAAAGCCTTGGCATGGATACCAATTGAAGGAATTCTGCGAAATTTTTTCACAAATTCTTCCATGATCAGACTCTTAAAAATTAAAATTTTTCAAGAAGAACACGACAAATATTTGGATATTCGTGATGCGAATATGTGTTCTTGATCTAAGGCCTTGTGGAAGCTTAATCTTTCTCCTCTTTGTACGCAGCCAAGATATGCTAATGGAGGCTAGGGTTTTATGGGAGACGGAAAGTTTATCTCCATAGAAAACTAATAACCTAATAATAATAATATGCACAATACTTCTCCTTTTATAAAACAAAGGGAGTTGGGCCTTCACATGTTCCAGGCTCAATTCCTGCAACCTAATTGGGCCCAAACCTTAAAACTCAATTAGGAATTAAATCATTATTTAATTCTTAACTCATTTAGCCTAAGATTTAATTCATGCCACATTTTCTGTGCTAGCAGAAAATAGATAAAATTAAATCTGTAACCTTTTAATAATTAATATTAAATATTTAATTCTTAATTAAATATTCAAACATATTAATTATTAATTCCTTTATTTAATTCATAATTAAATAATGCAATATTTAATTCTCAATTAAATATAATATATCAATCCATCAATAAAATTCTTGACCTTTTGTGTGACTCCGTAGGCTTAAACTTAAGTCGATAATACAAGGACAATCTTCGTACTAATCGAAGACACCGTTTAGCATCGGTTCCCGACTTCTAGATAAGCTAAAAAATTCCAAGGCAACTATCCATGAACCTGGGCACTATAATAGATCTCCTATGACCCTCGATGTTCTGAAACAACCCTAGGAGAATGGTTAACTATCAAACCCCTAATTAGTTACTCTATATTAAGTCCTAATCTTGTCACGACCCATCAAGACATATCTCCGTGACACATCACGCAGAGAGCTTTGGCCAAAGACTTAATAAGTTAGAACTAGGTGGAACATCAGTCTCCTAATACCCAGAGTGGGTCAATCCCATCTTGTCCTGTACATTGGCTTCACTTACTTGCTTGCACCAAGTAACCTTCGTCACCAAATTAGAATTTTACGTAGTTTGGAGCCAGAGTACAAGGAGTAATTCATAAGCTCATATGGTAGTCTCAGGTCAAAAGGAATACTACAAACAATGTCCACCACAAATAATCCTTCGACAGTAGGCTATGTATCATAGGATGCTTGTAAGCGAGTCATGTTGATTAAGCATGTCTCTGCACCCTACCTGTGTGTCACATCGATGTCCCAACACCCATTGGTCATAAGGAATACCAACCTATGTGACAAATAATAACCTCTACTCGAAGGAATGGACGTCTTAGTACCAATTCCATCATTTGGTTATGAACAAATTTTAAGAATAATCAGAACCAAGCCTAATTCACATGATCCTATATAGTTGTTCTAAGCAACTACATCATGATCAAAATAAGAGAAGATGGTGTGATATGATGTAATTGCCAAATATTATTAGGATAACTCGTATGTAAACAATTCTAGAAATACAATAGATGACTGACTTTAAGACACTATTCCCAACACTTAGCTTAGGCCCGAGGGGGATAAGTGATGTCAATGGAGGAGCAGGACTAGACTCTAAGGTTCACATCTGGCTGAGAAGGCAACTTCTCAAGATCTCTAGTGCTCAACTGCATGGTAATTTGTCCTAATTGTGCCTCAAACCTAGCCTTCTCTGTTTATGTTGGCTAATTTCTACTGTTGACTAGCTAATCCTATTACTATTCTAAATAAACTGCATTAACTTTATCGCATCATTGCTAGAAGACTGGCTACTAGAAGGAGTAGGGAGTGGTGGTGGTTGAGAAGCACTAGGAAGCCTAGATTGATTGACATGGTAAAACCCTAGAGGATTAGTAAGACGAGGTCGTTACTAGAGTGGGGCCTAGGTATGTGAACTAAACTCATGCTAATCTTGTCTCCAAGAAAATTTTGGGTTGTCCCTTCAACCTGAATTGTACGTGTTCCAGTATGGATTGTACTCACGAGAACAGCCTTGAGTAGCACACACTTGCTCTTTCATGAATTTAGGAAACTGGGGTATACTCACACACTTGCTCTTTCATGAATTTAGGAAACTGGGGTACCAAAGAGCAAGCTATGGTTTCATAAGATGACTTGGAACATAAAGCACATACTTCAACTACCAAAGGGGTAAAGGAAGAACTTACGAAATTAGTCCTATGACCATGAGATGAAAGAGACAAAGAAATGAATTGATCTAACTTATTTGTTAAGGCCTCTACCTTAGTTGGCAAATCTAAAGAAATTCCTACCTCACTAAAATTTCTCTCATTACCTCTTCGACTAAACCTATCTGTGGCAAAGTTTTGAAAAGAATTTTTGGCCATCAACTCCATTTTCTCCCATGCCTCAGTCGGTCTTAAGGTATAAAAGCCACCACCAGAGACAGCATTGACCATTATCCTATTTTGTTCCTTTAAACCTCAAATGAAATACTGGAGTAGGTCATGACTACCATACCTATGGTGTGGACACTGTCTAAGAAGGTCTTTGAATCTCTCCTAAGCCTCATGAAAAGATTCTAGATCATGTTGGAAAAAAGTCATAATGGCAGTCCTAAGGTCGATCGTCTTAGCCATGGGGTAGAATTTTTGAAAGAACTTAGATTGAAGCTTGGCTGATGAAGTGATGCAACCATTTGATAAGTAATGCAACCAAGCCCTAGCCATATCCTTAAGAGAGAAAGGAAACAATCTTAGATGTATGACCTCTTGGGAGACATTGGAGACATGGAGGGTGAAACTCATCTCAACAAAATTGTTAATATACTTTAGAGGACTCGCATTGTTTCTCCCGTGGATGGAAGGAAGCATGGCCAACATATTATCTTAATCTCGAAATTCGTTTCCCCTAACCCGAAATTTGAATAGACAAATTAGGCTCAAATGCTTCGGTGAGAAGGAATTGCCTAAGAGTGGGCTCCTCATCTATATGAGGGTCCGGTCTAAGAGGCTCTTGTCCAAAATGATCTTGGGCTTGATGCCCATGGTGATCAAGATGGAATGGGATTCATTAAGGGAATGGGATGATTAAGAGGATGATTAGGATCGGTCGTCTCCTCAAGAAGATCTCCTAAATTCCTAAGATGTCTAGCAACCCTGTCGGGTTCAGGATTAAGGAGAACTAGGGGATTTCTAAAGGATCCCCTGCCAAGCATGCAAAACTATCCTAACTCTGGCCACTTCAACCCCTGAAAACTTCAATAGTCCTAAGACTACAGTAAATAAGCCATAATCCTAGAAAGTCTACTAAGAATAAAAACAAAAACAACTAGTAAATCTAAACAAACAAACTAGCTAAGTATGGAAAATAAACTTAATAGCTCACAAAATGAAATAAAAACAAGGATTGAAAAGCAAGTGCCAAAGTAAGATAATATAAACAAGAAGTAAGATAATCAAAAACTAAACAACTATAAAGAAATAGCAAGGAAAAATAAACAAAGCAACTACCAAAACACACAAACAAAGAATGCAAACCACCGTGCCTCCCAGGCAATGGCACCAAGAACTTGGTGTGCCTTTTCGGTGAAAGCCCTAAAAGACCTGCAAGTGTACGGATCATGTAGAATAGTGTGTACGAGTGCAAGTGTTGAACCATTAGGAGGTGTGAATTGTGGAAGAAATTCTATGCTAGCGTGCTCTAGAAGAAGCTTAAAAAGAAGACCTAAACTAACATGTTTTTGTACTTTTGGAGTTTTGGGAGCTAAGGGGAAAAAATGAAAGGACTACACGATAAATGCAATAAGGGAAAGTAGCAAGAACTAAGCTAATCTAGGAGGATTAACATAAAAGTAAGGTGATAGGGTGACCCACGTTTGTGAATGGGTGACTTTCTACTTCTTTGCCATGGGATTCGGGGATTGGCTTACAAAATATGGCTTCTAACACTAACTAATCTAGTATCCTAATTACACCCTAAGACACAACGTCTCTAAGCGTGCACACATAGAGCTACAACATGGTCCTTGTGCAATTAAGGCCATAAGAGGGACTAGAAAGTTACCTAGGCGACCTGGGATGAACCCACCTAAGTTTCTAAACCATTAGCTGTATTTAAAGCTAAGACCTAGGGTTTCTATGGTCGAGTAAGCCTATTCGGACACCTATTAGCTAGATTTAAAGCTAAAAGGGACTCGATCTAGATTAGTCCAAACTTCTACATCGTCATTCTAGTGACACTAAAGTGGATTAATATCTAATAAGTGTAGTCCTACAAGTTCCAAGGCAAGGCGTTGTGAATATGACGTCCTCTTCATGATACAAACACACAAAAGTTTGATTTACAGCATTGGAACCATTCAAGCATCAACATATAGCATTGATTGAGCAACTATTCGCTATAAGGTAAATTTCATACGCATATGGACATGAATGAAATCAACCCACTTCATATTACCCATAATCACACACATAGATATGCATAATCTAGGATTAGAAGTGTTCTACAGCAAATACAACTCAATCTATATACATACATCTCATTCAAGTATTACATCAAACACATGGACATGAAATGATTTAAAGCTTTTCATAATAAGAATAAAGTATGTATATACATAAGCAAATAAAATCCCATAACAAAGAGTATGTAAATCAACCCATTTCACAAGTTTAGGCATTCTAAATTATCTACTCAAGCATGAACTAAATAAGAATGAAAGAGGTTATAGAAATCTCCCCTTCCTTGTTTGTCTCTTTACAATCTTGAGTAATCTGCACCAACTGATGTTCCAATCCTCCAAAATCAACTGAGTTTCAAGTGGGTGTGTATGTTAGTCTGTATTAAAGGTGGGTGAAGGTAGGGTTTTGTGTGTGAGAAGTGAGTGTGAGGATGGGAGGTGAAAAAGGGATCCAAATCTCTTCAAAATGGGCTAGAAAAGTGCTTAAATATTACAGCAATCGCGTTCAATTGAAGGCCTTGGCCAGTCAATTGGTCTAGCATTGAGGTCGGCCGGCCTAAAATAGGTTGCTCTCTATTTTGGCCAGTCCCCCAGGTCGGTCGACCGGCTCTAGGAAGGGGATCGACTAGCCAGGTCGGAAGCTATCCAATTTTCTCGCGTTGCATCTATTTCGCTCTGGTTGCTCTTTTCTTCGCCCCGGTTGCCTCCAAACTCTTCTTTTATGCTTCTCGTACATCCTAAACACCTCGAGCTTGATTCCATCATCAATGTTTCTTATTTCAAGCCCCAAGCTTTTGACCTTTCTTCAACAAACACGAGAAATATGCATGCATTGGTGTAGTATTTGTCTTTAAACTTAACTATGTACATTTGCTTATGCTTAAGCCTAACTCTAACATGTGTACTACACTAATGCATCTATTAAAGCTCAAAACACCTCTTAAACATAGGCAAATAATAGCATAGACAAATACAAAAACACAACACATTAGAGACCTTAGTACTTACTGAAACATATAATTCATCTCAAAATCTGGCATATTGGACCAAAGAGAAAATTGAAGTATCTTTCGTGGGTCCTTAAGTTTTTAAAGGTTATGTGTTTAATGGTCAAAAAGACAATCGAAGCATAGACTGTAATAGCGTTCTAGTTAAAAGATGTGCCGTCCTCAGAGAATGAGTTTCTTATGAAGGATTAGATAAGACTAGCCCTATCTTTATCTGAGATTGAGGATAGAAATGTACTAAGATTGCTTTATTCGAGTAGGATGATTTTAGTAGATGATGAATTAGTTTCTCATCTACAACTCCTTTATCATCGAATATGAATGAAACTAATCCTATTACTCCATGTTGAAGTATATCACTCTATTTAGAGTTGTATCACTTCAACTGGGATTATGTTGCTTTAAGTGGGAGTAACAACATATCCAAGTAGGAGTCACGTTGATCCAAATAGGAACAATAAAATGAGATTTAATGAATCTCAATTGAAAAGTAGTTCATATTGAAAGATCCATCATCAATGATATAAGATTGAAGGCTTTAGACTTTTTACAGTACTCTTACACAACAAAATGAGCTAAGATTTGTATGAGTGACTTTTTTCTATCTCAAATTCTTTTAAGGATATGTAGGTTATAATAATGAAAGAGAACATAGAGTTCATAAGATTCAATTAAGTTAAGGAACTAATTGATCTTCGAAGGGGACACAAAGTTCAAGGACAATTAGATAGTCAAGAATTAAACCTTGACTTGTCTCAAAAGGTGCAAACAACAAAAAGTGTCTGTTGAATGGCTTACCTCAATTAAACTAATTCTAGTTATAGTTTCATCTTAGATTTTGAATTACAATTAACCTAATTCTAGTTATAATTGCATCTTAGATTTTGAATTGCAGCTAAGAGATGTAAAGATAGTTCTTTTCTCAATGGAGAATGGAATGAAGATATTTATATGAAATAATTTGGTGTTTCATTAAAAATAGACCACAAACATAAGGGTTGTAGACTTTTGAAGTGGATTTATGGTCTTAAATAATATTCTTATGTTATACCAAAGGATCTAAGAGCAATTGAGTAGTTAGGACGCCATGTGTTGATGACATGATGATAGATAGATATGATACGGAATTTAATAAACAAGGCAAAAGACCTAGTTGATTATCTAATTTTGAGTTAAATGATAAGGGTGAAAAGTTATATATTCTTGAGATAGAGCTCTCAAGATGTCATTCAAGGAAATTTCAGCTCTATTTGTTAGAGCATAATGGTTGATAAAGTACTTAATTGAGTTAATATACTTAAACCACAACCCATAAAAATCCCTATCAGTGTAAATGAATAATTGAGTGGCAAAATATGTCCTAAGACTTTTCAAGAGAAAGAATAGGTGTGTCGATTCCTAATGAGCATATTTGGAAGTCATGTATTATGTAATGTATACTAGACTAGATATCTTTCTCGCAAATGGCTTGTAAATAAATATCAACCTAATACCAGTCCAGCTAGGGGTGTGCATTCATTGGGGAAACTCGAATTTCTAGGATGGGAAAAAAATTTTGGAAATCAGGGAATTGGGGGAAAATATCGAGGGTGAGGAAAAATTTCGGGGAATTGGTTTGAGGAACGATAGAGGTTTTCTATTTCAAGGAATACTCGAAACCCGAAGTTTTTTATTTTAATATATATATATATATTATATTAATATATGTAATATGTATGTATGTGTGCATATATAATATAATGTAATGTATAATATTTTATTTGTGTTTTATGGGTTGAATTACGTGATGAACATAGATTGATTGTGTACTTTATTTTGTTGATCTTTTGACTCTTGATAATGATAATTTTTATTTGTCCAAGCATCTAGCCCAACCAGAGCATATGTTACTATGTCTATGTTAGTAGTAGAAAATTAGAAATGTAAAAGGCTTGCATAGTGTTTAGTGTCGTAATTTGTCTTGCAATGCTATTTAGAAATGTTGTTGGTTAGTTCATTTAATGTCAATCTTGATGTGGGATGAATTAGAAAAAGAATTTTGATTCTAATGGTGTAATTGGGATTCAAAAGATTAGATATAAGATGTAACATACACGAAATTAGTTTTGAACTTTTTATAAAAAAAATTCAAGGATACTCTAATCCCCAATCGTTTTTCCCCATTTGCTATTTCCCTAAATAGTGTTCCCCATTGGTGAATTGGGGCAAGGAACAGAACAAGAACCCTTGCCCAAAAAATTCAAGAAAAGATAAAAATGTTGATTGGGGCGGGGATTCCCCAATGACACCCCTAAGTCCAGCATTTTGGAAAGTCGTTAAGAGAATCATGAGAAAACTGAAACTGAGTTTGTGTTAATTGAAACTGAGTTTGTGTTACTCATTTTAATAAATAAAAAGGTTGTTTAGTTGAAGAAGTGCTTAGCTTTTTATGATTGGCAATGCAGTAATATTGATCTACCATTAGTCTACTTTGATAAAGAAATTTCGATTGCATGCACCAATCGCTACAAATGTCATTACCAAAGACATAAGCAGTAAATGTGACTGTGTAAAAGACATGATTATGCTCAAGGATGTGAACATGAAGTATATTTGAATATGGAATATGGTCACGATTATGGTGACGAAGTGCATTGTTATATGTGCGTTTCGTCTACACACTTGATCTAAAGGATGACATAGATGCTAATACACTTTTTCTATCATTGTTCCCAATGTCCACAAGGTGATTTTTAATTATTCATTGATATACATATGTATAACGAACGTTTTGTACATTCATTGGTTATTGATGAGAAGTATGTCGAGTAGACAAAGGTTAGCCTTGTCACACAAGTAAGTGCTCCATTATCTTTGTGATAAGTTGAGATGAGGCAAGACTCTAAGGAAATTATCGGAGGGATAATTTTGAGAGCTATACAATAAAATCACAATTGTAGCCTAAATAGTGACATAATGTCATTATGGTTATTTTGGTGAAAATATTCACCAATCTACTTTGTAAGCCAGATATGAGTTCAAGTTAAAGTAGATCAGAGAACTCAAATTTGGACATTTATGGTGTCTAAATATCTTCTTTACTGCACGGCATTCATAACAAATTAAAAACATATGCTCCATTGGAAAAGGAGACAATGTTGTAGCACGTGTTTCATACCACATGTGCTAGTTTCAACCAAACAGGTTAACAAAAGTTGGATCTCAGCTTATGTTGTGTGAGACTAGAGCTTTTGTGGTGGCTCTATATGTCTACCCTTAGATTTTGACCAAGTACTTGAGACTCAATTTGATGTTTGCTATCTTAGTGTGTTGCCAAAGGACCATGTACACAAATTTGGTTTGGTAGGACATGTCTAGAAAAGCGAGTTGAATTGATGTCAAGAAGATCATGAGAAGAGGAAGATCATTGATGGAATCTCATTATTCTATATTCACTGGTCTGCCAATTATAGCTTGTTATGAGTTATGAGATATAATTTTGGATACAAGATATGATAAATACGATCTTAAAAGATATCTTAATGTGATTCAAATAATCTAGGGTACTTGCATACTTTTGATCTACTTGCATGTTTGTGATCGACGAGAGGCTACCTATTCCTAATAAATGTATAGCATTAACGCTCTCATAGTATGTTGGTCTCACAATCTACTGTCGCTGTATGAACGATTGTGAATATTAATGAGAATTTGTTTCTCGAGATAAAATATATCAGCACTCCCATTATGTGTGAGTAAGAAATGTTGGATTTAGTGAGACCCACTCATAAGGGTGCTCGCTGATGTGTTGTGTTTTTGTGTGCATTTATGTTGTTAATTGCTTATGTTTTAGAGGTATCTTAAGCTTTAAAAGATGCATTAGTATAGCACATATACTATATTTAGGCTTAAACATAAACAAATGTACATAGTTGAGTTTCTAAGTAAAATGCTATACTAAATGCTTAATTTTATGCCTTAGGTAAGCTATAGGGTGAAACGGAGCTTGAACAAGAATGAATGTGAAAGATAGAAGGGTACAGGTCGTGTGATAAAGGCGGAGCATATGCTGTAAAAACCAGACTTTTCAACTTTTAAAGGGGAGATTTTTTGTGACCCATACACACATCCATTTCTCACACATAAAACCCTATTCTCATACCTCTGATACACACATTAACACATACACCCACTTGAAATTAAGTTGATTTTGAAGGATATAAACATTACTTGGTGAAGATTTGCTCAAGTTTGTAAAGAAACAAGAGAGGATGAAAGGGAAGATTTCTATAACCTCTTTCATTCTTACTTACTTCATGCTTGAGTAGATGATTTAGGGTACCTAACTTGTGTAATGGTATGATATATACTCTTTGCTATGGGATTTTATTGGTTTATATATATATATATATATACATATTTTGTTTTTATTTTTAGAAGCTTTATATCAATTCATGTCCATGTGTTTGATGTAATGCTTGAATGAGTTGTATGTATATAGATTGAGTGGTATTTGCCATAGATCACTTCTAATCCTCAGATAATGTATGTCTATATGAGTGATTAAGGAAAATATGAAATGGGTTATTCTATTCATGTCTATATGAATATGAAATATGCCTTATAGTGAATACATGCTCAATTAATGCTACATGTTGATACTTGAATGCTTTCAATGGCGTAAATCAAACTCGCTAGTGTTTGCATCGTGGATAGGACATCATATTCATAACGTCTTGCCTTAGAACATGTAGGACTACACTTACTAGGTATTAATCCACTTTAGTGTCCCTAGAATGACGGTACATAAGTTAGGACTAGTCTAGGTCGAGTCCTTTTTAGCTTTAAATCCAGCTAATAGAAGTTCAGATAGGCTTAGTCAACCCTAGGAACCCTAGGCCTTAGCTTTAAATCCAGGTAGTGGTTTAGGAACTGGGGTAGGATTGCTCTAGGGCACTTAGGTAGCTTTCTAGTCCTTCCTATGGCCTTAGGAACATAAGGACCACATCGTAGCTCTAAGTGTGCACACTTAGGGACAGACTCGCACTGAGTCCTAGGGTGTAATTAGGACACTAGTTAGTTGCTTAGTATTAGAAGCTTAATATAGAAAGCCAATCCCCGAATCCCATAACATAGAGGCGCTAAATCACCCATTTGCAAGTGTAGGATACCCGATCACCTTTCCCTTGTTTCAATCCCCTAAGTTAGCTTAGTTCTATCCTTCTTTTCCTTAGTGCATTTATTGTGTAGTCTTTCATCTTTTTCCCTTCGCTCCCAAAAATCCAAAAATTCACGCCTCCTTGTGATTTGACACCTGTACTCATACACATTATTCTACACGATCCGTATACTTGTGGATCTTTTAGGGCTTGGCACAGAAATAGCACACCAAGTTCTTGGTGCCGTTGCTGGGGAGGCACGGTGGTTTGCATTCTTTGTTTGTGTTCTTGATAGTTGCTCTTTTTCTTTATATAGTTTGTTTAACTTTTGCTTATCTTGTTTATTGTTTATATTATCTTACTTTGGTTCTTGCTTATCTACTTCTTTAGGATTGTGGTTTACTTGCTGCAATCTTAGGAATATTAAAGTTTTTGGGGGTTAAAGTGACCAGAGTTAGGATAGTTTGTGCGTGCTTAGTAGGAGATCCCAGAGAAATCCCCTAGTTCCTCTTAATCCCAAATCCGACAGGATTACAAGGCATTTTAGGAATTTAGGAGATCTTCTTGAGGAGATGGCCGAACCAAATCATCCTCCTAATCCTCACATTCCATTTCATAATCACCATAGGCATCAAGCCCAAGATCATTTTAGACAAGAGCCCTGTAGACCGGATCCACCTATAGATGAGAAACCCAATCTTAGGCAATTCTTTCTCCCCAAAGCCTTTGAACCTAATTTTCCTATTCAAATTCTGGGTTTGAGAGAGACAAACTTCGAGATTAAGCCTAATTTTGGCCATGCTTCCTTCCTCATACAGGAGAAGCAATAAAAGTCCTCTAGAGCATATCACTGATTTTGTTGAGATGAGTTTCACTTTCTTTGTCCCTAATGTCCCCCAAGAGGTCATATGTCTAAGATTGTTTCCTTTCTCTCTTAAGGATAAGGCTAGGGCTTGGTTGCATTCCTTAGCTAATGGTTGCATTACTACATAGGCCGAGCTTCAATCTAAGTTCTTTCAAAAGTTTTATCCCATGGCCAAGATAGCTGATGTGTTGTGTTTTAGTGTGCATTTATGTTGTTAATTGCCCATGTTTTAGAGGTATCTTGAGCTTTAAAAGATGCTTTAGTATAGCACATATACTAGAGTTAGGCTTAAGCGTAAGCAAATGTACATAGTTGAGTTTCTAAGTTAAATGCTATACTAAATGCTTAATTTTGTGCCTTAGGCGAGCTATATGGCTGAAACGGAGCTTGAACGAGGATGGACGATGAAGATGGAAGAGGTACGGGTCGTGCAATGAAGGTCAAGTGCAAGAAAAAGACCATAGAAGGCCAATTAAAGGAACCGGTCGACCTACTGCAGAAAAGAGCCCAAAATTGCCGATCAAGTTCCCTTAAAGAGCCAAGCATCCAGGTCTTCCAGCTAGTCCAGAGAGCATGACTTGGAAAGCCAGACCAGTTAAGAAGTAGGTCAACCGACTGTGTGCAGTAGATGTTATAAAAACTCGACTTTTCAGCTTTTAAAGAGGAGATTTTTAGTGACCTATACACGTACCCATTTCTCACACACAAAACCCTATTCTCACCTATCTCAGATTCATGCAGTAACACACACCTATTTGAAATTAAGTTGATTTTGGAGGATTCAAACATTACTTGCTGAAGATTTGCTCAAGTTTGTAAAGAAACAAGAGAGGATGAAAGGGGAGATTTCTATAACTTCTTTCATTCTTATTTACTTCATGTTTGAGTAGATGATTTAGGGTACCTAACTTGTGTAATAAGATGATATATATACTCTTTGTTATGGGATTTTATTCGCTTATATATGTACATACTTTGTTCTTATTTTTAGAAGCTTTATATCAATTCATGTCCATGTGTTTGATGTAATGCTTGAATGAGTTGTAGGCATATAGGTTGAGTTGTATTTGCCATAGAACACTTCTAATCCTTGGAGTATGCATATATGTGTGTGTGTGTGATTAAGGATAATATTAAGTGTGTTGATTCTATTCTTGTCTATGTGAATATGAAATACGCCTTATAGTGAATACATGCTCAATCAATGCAACATATTGGTACTTGAATGCTTTCAATAGCGTAAATCAAACTCGCTAGTGCTTGTATCGTGGATAGGATGTCATATTCATAACGTCTTGCCTTAGAACATGTAGGACTACACTTACTAGATATTAATCCGCTTTAGTGTCCCTAGAATGACGGTACATAAGTTAAGACTTGTCTAGGTCGAGTCCCTTTAGCTTTAGATCCAGCTAATAGGAGTCCAGATAGGCTTAGTCGACCCTAGAAACCCTAGGTCTCAGCTTTAAATCCACCCAATGGTTTAGGAACTAGGGTAGGATTGTTCTAGGGTACCTAGGTAGCTTTCTAGTCCCTCCAACAGCCTTAGTTACATAAAGGCCATGCTGTAGCTCTAAGTGTACATGCTTAGGGACAAACCCATACTGGGTCCTAGGGTGCAATTAGGACACTAGTTAGTTGCTTAGAAGTTTTATGTAGAAAGCCAATCCCCAAATCCCATAGCATAAAGGCGCTAAATCACTCATTCGCATATGTAGCTCATCTAATCACCTTTCCCTTTTTTCAATCCCCTTAGTTAGCTTAGTTCTTTCCTTTTTTTCCTTAGTGTATTTATTGTATAGTTTTTCATCTTGTTCCCTTAGCTCCAAAAAATCCAAAAAGTACAAAAACATGTTAGTCTAGGTCTTCTTTTTAAGCTTCCTCTAGAGCATGCTAGCATAGAATTTCTTTCACAAATTCACGCCTCCTTATGGTTTGGCACCTGCACTTGCACAATATTCTACGTGATCTGTATGCTTGCGGGCCTTTTAGGGCTTGCATTGATGTAACACACCAAGTTCTTGCTGGGGAGGCACGGTAGTTTGTGTTCTTTGTTTATATGTTTTGGCAGTTGCTTTATTTGTTTTCCTTGCTTTTTCTTCATAGTTTGTTTAGTTTTTTTTGCCTTGCTTCTTGTTTATAATATCTTACTTTGGTATTTGCTTATCCATTTCTTTTTTTTTTGTTTTTATTCTTAGTAGACTATCTAGGATTGTGGTTTATTTGCTGTAAGCGTAGGATTGTTGAAGTTTTCAGCGGTTGAAGTGGCTGGAGTTAGGATAGTTTGTGCATGCTTGGTACAAGATTCTTTAAGAATCCCCTAGTTTCTCTTAATCCCAAACCTGATAGAATTGCAAGACATTTTAGGAATTTAGGAGATCTTCTTGAGGAGATGGCTGATCTCAATCATTCTCCTAATCCTTACATTCCCCCAATGAATTGCATTCCACCTCATGATCACCATGGGTACCAAGCCCAAGATTATTTTAGACAAGAGCCCCATAGACCGGATTCACCTTTTGTTGAGAAACCCACTCTTAGGCAATTCTTTCTCGCCGAAGCCTTTGCGCCTAATTTGGCTATTCAAATTCTAGGTTTGAGGGAGACAAACTTTGAGATTAAGCCTAATATGTTGGCCACGCTTTCTTCCGTCTACGGTAGAAGCAATGAGACTCCTCTAGAGCATATTACTATTTTTGTTGAGATAAGTTCCATGCTCCATGTCCCCGATGTCTCCCAAAAGGTCATATGTCTAAGATTGTTTGCTTTCTCTCTTAAGGATAAGGCTAGGGTTTGGTTGCATTCCTTACCTAATGGTTGCATTACTACATGGGCTGAGCTTCAATCTAAGTTCTTTCAAAAATTCTATCCCATGGCCAAGACGGCCGACCTTAGGAACGCTATTATGACTTTCTCCCATCATGATCTAGAATATTTTCATGAGGCTTAGGAGAGGTTCAAAGACCTTCTTAGACAAATACACCACGGGTATGGTAATCATGACCTATTACAGTACTTCTTCCAAGGCTTAAATGAACAAAATAGGACAATGGTCAGTGCCGCCTCTGATTGTGGCTTTTATCTTTTGAGACCGACTAAGGCATGGGAGAAAATGGAACTGATGGCCAAAAATTCTTTTCAAAACTTTGCTATGAAAAGGTCTAGCTGGGGAGGTAATAGAAAAAGTGTTAATGAGGTTAGAGTTTCTTTAGATTTACCCGCTAAGGTAGAGGCATTGACGAATAAGTTAGATCAATTCATTTTATTATCTCTTTCATCTCATGGTCATAAGACTTGTTTTATAGGTTCTTTCTCTGCCTCTTTAGTTGTGAAGGTTTGTGCATAGTGTTCTTAGTCATATCATGAGACCGTAGCTTGCCCTTTAGCATCCCAATTTCCCGAATTCATGAAAGAGAGTGCCACACCAGGTTATTCTAGTGAGTATAATTCATACACAAACACATACAATCTGGGTTGGAGGGATAACCCAAAATTTTCTTATAGACAAGGTAAATATGAGTCTCGTTCACTTGCCCAAGCTCTACCCCTGCAACGACCCATCCTTAATATCCCCCAAGTTTCTATCATCTTAATCAGCCCTATCTCACTAATGCTCCTCAACCTTAGGCTTTACCTACTCTTTCTAGTGGCCAATTTTCTATCAATGATGTGATGAAGTTAATGTTGTTTATTCAGAATCAGCAGCAAGTATTAGCTAGTCAGTAGCAAGAGTTAACGAATAATAGACAAGATATGGCTAGCTATAAGCAGCAGATGGCTAGGTTTAAGACATAATTAGGGCAGACTGCCACACAGTTGAGCACGAGAGACCATGGGAAATTACCTTCTCAATCTAAGGTGAACCCTAGAGTCCAGTCTTGTTCCTCTACTGACACCACTTATCCCTCTCAGGCCTAAGCTAAGGCTATTACCATTCTTAGGAGTGATAGGATAGTGGATAATAGGGTAGGAGTTGACTTTGCAATGCTTGTATCTAGTGGTTCTTCTGAGTCTAAAAAGCCACATTATAAACCTGCAGAGAGGGATTCTAGAGAGGGTCATGTTGAGAGAATTAAGCCTACTAAAAACCATCGAGAGAGTAGTACTTCCCACCCTCATTGGAGGGGAAAGGAGCCTATTGATGATTCCCGTGTGTCTAGAGGTATTAAACCTTGGATTTCCTTCCCATCCGTCTTAGAGAGACCCACGCCTAGTGAGGATTCTAGGTTTTTCAAGATTTTAAAGCATCTTAAGGATCTTAAGGTCAATCTTGCTTTGATAGATGTGATCCTTTCCATTCCCTCCTATTCTATATCTTTAAGATCTTTGTATAAGGAAGCGTAGGTCATCAAACATTCC
Source organism: Cordia subcordata (assembly GCA_028554755.1). Lineage (NCBI taxonomy): Eukaryota > Viridiplantae > Streptophyta > Magnoliopsida > Boraginales > Cordiaceae > Cordia > Cordia subcordata. The sequence goes on from JAPTOF010000008.1 coordinate 16,098,239, forward strand.
TAAGAAGGTGAGACTTATGGAGAAGGTGAGTAGTATTTATACTTCAGGCCTTCAGGCCAAAATGAGTGACCCTAAAACTTTCACTATTTCTTGTAGGATTAGAGAGACCCAGATTAATCACACCTTGTTAGATTTAGGATCTAGTGTGAATCTCATTCCTCACTTCATTTATCAACAGCTAGGTCTTGGTGAACTGTTCCTTACACATGTTACTCTTCAGCTAGCTGATAGGTTCGAGTGTAGACCTAAAGGTGTGATAGAGAATGTTATGGTCCACGTAGGTGAGTTCGTTTATCTTGTTGACTTCATAGTGTTAGATATGGATTTGGGACATGACTCTAGACATTTCACTCCCGTTCTATTAGGTCACCCCTTCCTTGCTACCACGAATGCTATTGGTCATTGTAGGTCAAGGTTACTAAAGATGAAATTTGGGAATTTGAGGTCACTATGAAGGTTGCTGAGGTGATGAATAGGGCTAATATAGGAGAAGAGGATGGAGAAGAGTGCTTTAGAGTAGATATGATTGATTCTTGTGTCGAGGACTTTGTAGAATGAACTATGACTGATAAAGAAGATTTGGGAAAATTTGAGAAATTGATATCTAGCTTTGATTTAGAGACCTTAGAGTAGAAGTGTGCAGCTTCTACCTCCATATTTGATTGATAAGTCACTTGAGGTTAATCCTTCTAGTTTTGATTATAGTGATGTTCTCACTAACGATGTTGAGGTTGAAACCCCCTTGGTTGAGCCTAGTCTTTCTTTACAGTTTAAACGTCTTCCCAACCATTTGAAGTATGCTTTCTTAGGCTTTAATAAGACCCTTCCAATCATCATAGTCTCTGATCTTACCAGTGAGCATGAGGAACATCTCTTAGAGGTTCTTAGGGAACATAGGAAGGCTATAGGGTGGATAATTGATGATTTAAGAGGTATAGACCCTTCGGTTTGCATGCATCGTATTCACCTTGAGGATGGAGCCATTCCTTCTAAGGAGATGCGAAGGAGACTAAACCCACACATAAGTGAAACAGTTAAAAAGGAGATTGTTAAGCTTTTAGATGCAGGCATTATTTATTCGATCTCCAATAGTGAGTGGGTTAGCCTGGTTCAAGTCGTCCCTAAGAAGTCCGAGATCATGGTTGTTGAGAATGAGAGAGGAAAGCTTATCCCTACATGCACTCCTACGGGGTGGAGAGTTTGTATTGATTATAGGAAGCTCCACTCGAAAACTAGAAAGGATCATTTCCTATTGCCTTTTCTAGACCAGATCTCAGATAGAGTAGCTGGGCATAGCTACTATTGCTTTCTAAATGGCTGGTCTGGGCATAATCAGATCCTTGTGTTTCCTAAGGACCAGGAGAAGACCATCTTTACTTACCCCTATGGAATTTTTGCTTATAGAAAGATGCCCTTCAGTCTATGTAATGCCCTAACAACTTTTCAGAGGTGTATGATGGCCATTTTTAGTGATATGATTAAGGGGCATTTAGAGATATTTATAATTGATTTCTCAGTCTTTGGAGATAGTTTTGATGAGTGCTTGAATCACCTCTCTTTAGTCTTAGACTGATGTGTGGAGAAGAATCTAATGTTAAGTTGGGAGAAATCCCACTTTATGGTACAGTATGGGATAGTTTTGGGTCATGTTGTCTCATCTAATGGAATTCAAGTTGACCCAACTAAGGTAGAATTGATTGAAAAGTTGCCTGTCCTTAAGTGTGTTAAGGATGTTAGATCTTTTCTGTGGCACGCAGGATTCAACCATAGGTTCATTAAAGATTTTAGCCATATAGTGTGCCCCTTGTCTGGGCTCCTAGCACACGATGTTTATTTTGAGTTTGATGATGAGTGTGTTAGAGCTTTTAATAGGCTTAAATCCTTATTGTCTACGTCCCTAATCATTCAGCCACCTGACTACAGTCTTTCATTTGAGATTATATGTGACACATCCAATTATGGAACAGGAGCTGTTTTAGGTCAACGATGAGATAAGTCGCCCCATATAGTGTACTATGCTAGCAAGACTCTTGATGAAGCTTAAAAGAACTATACCACCACAGAAAAAGAGCTTCTTGTAGTTGTCTTCTCCATTGACAAGTTTACATCGTACATCTTATTGTTCAAAGTGATTGTCTACACTGATTATCCAGTGTCGAAGTATTTGTTACCTAAGAAAGAATCTATGCCTCACTTGATTAGGTGGTTGCTCCTTCTTCAAGAATTCAGTGTTGAGATCTGGGATAAGAAGTGTAGAGAAAATTTAGTTGCGGATCATCTTTCCTGTCTTGTTGTGACTCTTCTAAATATCCATCTCTTTTTAGTGATCCCTTTCCCAATGAACAATTGTTTGCCAGATCTCATCACACACATTGTTTGCTCACATAGTTAACTATCTTGCCATGGGGCGTTTTCCCTCCTATTAAGGGAAGAGGAAAAGAGATAGGGTCCTAGAACAAGTTAGGCATTTCTTTTGGAAGGATCCCTATCTTTTTAAAGTGTATTCAGATCAAATTATTCACCGATGTGTGCCTGAGGATGAGATTGAGAGCTTGTTAAGCATATATCACGATGAGGGGTGTGGAGATCATTTTAGTAGGAAGAAGACTGCTGCGAAGGTCTTGCAATGTGGGTTATTCTGGCCCACCCACTTTAGGGATGCCTAAGAGTATTACAAAAAGTGTGCTCAATGTCAATAATCCAAGTCTATCTCTAGGAGAAACATAATGCCTTTATCCCCTATTCTTCCATATGAGTTTGATGTTTGGGGTATAGATTTCATAGGACCATTTCCACCTTCTTTTAGGTAGCAATACATTTTAGTGGCCGTTGATTATGTGTCTAAATAGGTTGAGGCTATTCCCACGTACACTGATGACCATAGGGTAGTGGTGAAATTTATTAAAGAGAACATTTTCTCTAGATTTGGAGTCCTAAGGGTCTTGATTAATGATAGGGGATTACATTTTCACTATAGAACTTTGGAGGCCTTATTGAGAAAATATTCGGTTACCCATAAGGTAGCTATTCCTTATCACCCGTAAACTAGTGGACAAGTAGAGATGTCCAATAGGGAGATCAAGCATATTTTAGAGAAAATAGTTAGGCCCGATAGCAGAAATTGGTCTATTAGGCTAAATAATGCTTTGTGGGTCTATCGTACTACCTTTAAGACTCCCATTGGTATGTCTCCGTATAGATTGGTTTATGGGAAAGCTTATCACTTACCAGTAGGACTAGAGCATAGGGCTTATTGGGCCATTAAGGCCTTAAATTTTGATTTGGCAAAAGCAGGTGAAAAAAGAAAACTTGACTTAGCAGAATTGGAAGAGCTTAGGTTTGAGACGTATGAAAATGTCAAGCTATATAAGGATAAGATGAAGAGAATTCATGATAAACAACAAGAAATCATTCTCTCTCTCCCGAAAAGTTTGGTTATTTAACTCGTGTTTGAAGCTCTTTCTAGGTAAGCTTAAGTCAAGATGGGATGTTTGTATGAAGTATTGATAGGCTACCCTTCCGGAGCAGTCAAGATCAAGGACTTGAAGGATAGCCGAGAGATCACAATGAACGGGTAGCGCCTGAAGCATGCATATGATCTGAGCATGGCTCTTGTAGAAGTTTTAATGCTTCAAGATCCCATATATGGAGGTTGAAGAAGAGTTGGTGTTCGCCTGGCTGATGACGTGGTTGTTAGCGCTACTAGGAGGCAACCTAGGTTCAGTTTTGCAATTTTTGCACTTATTTCATTTTCCTTTCTTTTCTTTTTCTTTCACTCACACCAAAGTGTTGAATCCCGATCTTTTGTCCATTAAGATACACTATTGTTATTTATTGCACATGCCAATGCAAACATGCATAGGCAATGCTACTAACCTTGTTTTCTTTATGAGTGTTTGTGAACTGTGAGTCATAGGGTTAGTAGTATGGTGATTTATCATTGGTATGGAAAGCTTTAAAGAAAACCCAGGGTTGTACCTATGCTTTCTCCACTTGCTCCCTATGTTTTTACCCCATCCTCACCACCTTTACTTCCTTTGTAATGCCAATTTGCTTGTTTATGTACTTTGCTCTATTTGCTTGAGGACAAGCAAAATTTAGGTTTGGGGTTGTGGGAGTTTGGTCTTATTGTTTTCATGTTTTTCTTAGGGCAGATTACATTATTTGGTTAAAAATGGTGAAAATTTTTCAAATTTTAATGCATGTTGAGTTGTTTCTTTCTTGGTTGATCATTGTGTTGGCTATTGTGGTTGACTCAAATAGTGAATATGAGTAGCATCGTGGGGAAGTAAATGGAGTAAAGAGAGAACCAAGACTTGAAAGAGATGCCCTTGAAAGTTGTGAGGAGTAAGGACATTTAAGAATGACCTTTGTAGTCACCCCATACCTTGGTAGGAAAGAATGTTGAAAAAGGGTTGTTGATGTGGGTGCCCTTTCCTTGATTGTTCCTTTTTGATGTGCCAAAGCCTATCTTCTTCTTTTCTTTTTGTGTGAATATAATGCAAAGCATGAAAAATCCAAAAAAAAAATTGAAAAAGGCAAAAAGGAGAAAAAATATCAAAAGATTTAAAAAATTGAAAAAGAGAAAAAAAGCCAATGACACAAAAAAATTTTTTGAGAATAAGTGCATAAGTGACACAATGTCAACTTAGCACATGCTATCATCTTTGTAGATATGTGAATAAGGCTTTAATAAGTCATTACATTTGTATATTCTCTCTCATCTTGTCTTTTAAGCTTTGTACATGATGCAAAGGCCATGTTAGTTGACAGGGCACGAAATCTCAACATCCCGAGTGAGCGCATTAGAATCCTAAGCTTGTGGTGGTTTGGCTGCTTTGGAAATTCCCATGAGGAACAAAACCCCTTATGAGTAGAGGGAAGATCCAAAGAGGCTTGGGGATCTCGCCACAATAAAAATGCCCTCTTCATGCTTCTCAGACTAACTTTGATAGCGAGTCAATCCTTTAGGCAATGCATTGCATCAGCTTTAGAAATAAACTTAAGATTGGGCTTGCTTGGTGACAAGCAAGGAGAAGGGTTGGGGGTGTTGAAGTGTTGTGATTTTGTGTGTGTTTATATTGTTAATTGCCTATGTTTTAGAGGTATCTTGTTCTTTAAAAGATGCATTAGTAAGCACATATACCAGAGTTAGGCTTAAGCGTAAGCAAATATATATAGTTGAGTTTCTAAGTCAAATGCTATATTAAATGCTTAATTTTGTGCCTTAGGTGAGCTATAAGGTTGAAACGGAGCTTGAACAAGAACGAACATGAAAGACAGAAAAGGTACGGGTCGTGTGATAAAGGCTAAAAGCAAGAAAGAGACAATAAAAGGCCAGCTAGAGGAGCCGGTCAACCTAGAAAAATTGCCAGCCGACCGAACAATCTAGAAAGGAACTCATTTTAAGCTGGTCAACTCACTCGACCGACCAGTCCAAAGATCACCACTTTAAAAGCTAGACGAGTTAAGAAGAAGCCGGTCGACTGGCTGTGCACAGCAGATGCTATAAAAACTCGACTTTTCAGCTTTTAAAAGGGAGAGTTTTAGTGGCCTATACATACACCCATTTCTCACACACAAAACCTTATTCTTACCCATCTCTAATTCACACACTAACATACACACCTACTTGAAATTAAGTTGATTTTGAAGGATTCAAACATTACTTGGTGAAGAATTGCTCAAATTTGTAAAGAAACAAGAGAGGATGAAAGAGGAGATTTCTATAAATTCTTATTTACTTTATGCTTGAGTGGATGATTTAGGTACCTCACTTGTGTAACGGGATGATATATATACTCTTTGTTATGGGATTTTATTGGCTTATATATATACATACTTTGTTCTTATTCTTAGAACCTTTATATGAATTCATGTCCATGTGTTTGATGTAATGCTTGAGTGAGTTGTATATATATAGATTGAGTTGTATTTGCCATAGAACACTTCTAATCCTCAGATTATGCATGTCTATGTGTGCTATTAAGGATAATATGATGTGGGTTGATTCTATTCATGTCTATGTGAATATGAAATATGCCTTATAGTGAAAACATGCTCAATTAATGCTATATGTTGACACTTGAATGCTTTCAACGGCATAAATCAAACTCGCTAGTGTTTGTATCATGGATAGGACGTCATATTCACAACGCCTTGCCTTAAGACACGTAGGACTGCACTTACTAGGTCCTAATCCACTTTAGTGTCCCTAAAATGACGGTACATAAGTTAAGACTAGTCTTGGTCGAGTCCTCTTTAGTTTTAAATCCAGCTAATAGGAGTCCAAATGGGCTTAGTCGACCCTAGGAACCCTAGGTCTCAGCTTTAAATCCAGCTAATGGTTTAGGAGCTAGAGTAGGATTGTTCTAGGGCACCTAGGCAACTTTCTAGTCCCTCCGATGGCCTTAGGTAAATAAGGACCACGTTGTAGCTCTAAGTGTGCATGCTTAGAGACGGACCCACACCGAGTCCTAGGGTGTAATTAGGACATTAGTTTGTTGCTTAGTATTAAAAGCTTTATGCAGAAAGCCAATCCTCGAATCCCACAGTATAGAGGCACTAAATCACCCATTCGCAAGTGTAGGTCACCTGATCACCTTTCCCTTGTTTCAATCCCCTAAGTTAGCTTAGTTATATCCTTCTTTTCCTTAGTGTATTTATTGTGTAGTCTTTCATCTTTTTCCCTTAGCTCCCAAAAATCCAATAAGTACAAAAACATATTAGTTTGGATCTCCTTTTTAAGCTTCTTCTAGAGCACACTAGCATAGAATTTCTTCCACAAATTCATGTCTCCCTGTGGTTCGACACTTGCACTCGTACGCATTATTCTATACGATCCACACGCTTGCAGGTTGTTTTAGGACTTGCACCGAAATAACACACTACTCGCTTATCTAAAAGGTATTTTAGTTTACTCTAATAACTATTATGTAATCCTAATTAGATTAAGATAAAAGCACATTGAGGAGGTACATATAAGTATACATAGTCCCTTACATATCATATACGAATAACTTTGAGAAAAAGCCTACAATAATTCTACAATAATAAAGAAGGGATTTAAATTATGGAGACAAGGAGATCCATTCAATATACTATGAGGATCTCTACCAATCAATAATTCTAGTTGCGGTTCGTGCAGAATTAGATATTGCTTCTACATTCAAGATAAACTAGTAAGTCTCCGATGTATTCATTACGTATTAAATCATATTTTCCTTCACAAAAGTAAAAGATTTTTCTACTTAACTCCCTTAATGTGCAGAGCTAGTAACATTTTCCCCCTAATGTTAATAAATAACAACTTAACTCGATTTACTAACAGTCAACTTTATTAAAGTTAACTCCTCACTTAAATTTCATATTTATCCTTAAAATTTTTTAACTTAACAAAATAAATCTATATCAGTAAAACATATTATTTCTAAAACCTTAAAGAAAAATAGACCTCGACACTTTCTTAGCGTATGCAAAACCTCACATCCTTTTATAAGTTTCTCTTGCAATAAACAAGCAAAAAATACAATTCTCTTCAATAAACTTCTAATTAAAACCCAAAATGATTCTGATGAGGGGAAATTTGAAATAATCACGGACCGCCCCAAAAGGGCGGGAAAATTACGGTAGAGATGAAATCCCCTGCGAGCCACCCCTGCTGGAACAGCGAACCTTGAGAACCCTGGCCTGACCGGCTCTGGAAGAGGAAAGAGCTCTGGCATCTAGGCCAAGTTGATAGTAAAAAAGTTGATAAGCCGCACTCGGGCAACACAGACAAAGGAGCACCGACAAAGTAGTCAATACAAGAGCTGGAGAAAATAAGCATAACCTCTAAAGGTCTAGCCACCCTAAGAAGTCAAATTAGCCACCCTAGGAGAGTGGTAGAAGTGGAGGAAGGCAAAAAAAAAAAAAAAGACTTATAGAAAAGGCCTTAGACCATACACTAGGACGCATGCAAGGTACTGCACTCAATCACCTTGCATTCTCTCTCCTCGTATAAATGTAGACTTTTAACTTGACCGTCGGAGTTCATCTCTTTTTACAAATGCTACAACAATAACGAAGATTTAGGGAAGGTCTATAGAGGACCTTTTTTGATAAACAGAATAAAAATCTAGTGATTTTGTATCATCAGATTTGATTCAATATCCGTACTGAATCAAATGGAAACATATTTCTCAACTGATAAAAGAAGTAACTGATCCTCACCCTGAAAACTTTGCCAAAAGCCAAAATTTGTTTCTTTTTCTAATCTTCCTCCTTGACCAACAGAAATAACACGTCTATATCTACAATATCCAATCGTGCCAATCCCCTAATATTACAAGCTCAAGTAGAACTTTTTTTGCTTGATTGTTGAAAGAGAAACTTACTAAAGGACGTAAGGTTTTGTTGATCCCAAGAGAGTGTTGAGTTCTTTTTTTTTTTTTTTGGGTTGGTTTACAAAGTAATATGTTTTATTAATATAGAATTATTTTGTTAAGTTAAAAGATTTTAAGGGCAAATACGGAATTTAAGTGAGGAAGTTAACTTTAACGGAATTGATTATTAGTCAATGAAGTTAATGGTTATTTATTTGCATTAGGGGGAAAAAGGTATCACTACTCCCATATATTAAGGGGTTAAGTGAAAAAATCCCCTAAAATAATTAATTTCTAATTTATTTTCTCTTTACAAATTATTATATTAGATCAAAAGGTTTGTGTTATTAGATTATTGTTGTACTTATTATAAATGTTGTTTTTCTAAAATTTTTAACCACCCATCAATGGGATTGAACTAAGAACCTCATGTCTGGAGGGTGATAGTCTCAACCACTTGAGCTGTCTCTTAATTCCTATCATAATTGTTTATTAAAAAGTTATGAATATCATTAATTATTTATAATGATATCAATTTGTAACTTAATCCTTAATTATTCGGCAATATACAAGTTATTGAAGATTTTGTATATTTTAATTGTTAAAATAGCTTCATGTACACGTAGAAAAAAATTATTTTCAAGTTCAAACAAAAAGGGAAAAATTATTAATTTTGCAATTATTTTTATTTAACTACATGATTTTTCTAACTGAGAATTTTACTTTTTTCCTTGAATTTGGTCACTAACCTGTCTCAAATAGTCCGTCTCTAAATTAAGAAGGGATTGTATATCTTTTGTCAATTGCGAATTTTATTCTTTCATTTTCCATCTCCAAATGGAGATAACACTTTATTTCAATAAATAAGTTTTCAATTCAGAATTTTTTTTTCTTTTCTTTATTGGCACATTTTGATATAATTGGAGAATATAGGTAAAACTAAGACATTATGAAGGAATTTGGAATTTAGACTGAATTTATGAGAGAAAATACATGCCCCCTTTAATAATAATGTACAGTATTAGATTTTGTGAGTGATTGGCTTTGTTTTCTTTAAGCTGCTTATAAAGAATTGATACTTCTGAGTAACTTTTGATATTTATAAATAAATGATAAATAAGTAGAAAAGTGTTTGAATAAAATATCCTTATTATAAGCTGTTTATATATTTGGGTAATTTCGCAAATTATACCATACACTCAAAGTATGATACACTCAACGGAACATGGTGCACCGCCTAATAAATCTCACAATTCAACTGTCGAATCAACGTGAAATTTAATCAGTTCACTCTCCTGAGACTGATGAACATAATACAACAATTAGATTGTGATGGGAAAGAGGTAACACTTCTGACTGCGAGCTCTAAAATTGTTCATATATTGTGAACATATCTTAAAAAGTCATTAAACATGTAATTTATCTCTGTGAAAATAAAAGTAATAGATAAGTGAATTGTGATAAACTAAAAGTTTTGAACTTAAAGTGTTAAAATTATAGACATATAATAAGCGATTTATAAATAATTAAAATTTTTTAAATATATAGTATAAAAATTATGAACTTATAGTAACAATGTTGTGAATGCTACTTTAGGGTGAACAATGTTAGGTCGGTACACAATATTTAGAATGTATAATATCTAGTCCCTAGAAATTTTTGCTTATAAGTGGTTATATTTGTTAAAATGACTAAAACATACCTTTTGTCAAAGTAGGAGATTGTTACTTTTCTCTTTTTAAAGGTTAGAGTTATTATTTTATTTGGTCTAGCCACCTTGCTTATTAGTAGATAAAAAAGATTAAGGGATGCCACCTTTTCTTATAAGTAGTAAAACTTGTTTGCAAATAAATTTTACCGAACATGTAATCTTTTTCTACTTACAAGTAAATTTAACCTACTTATAAGCAAGTTTAACCTACTATAATCAAAGCAAACGCCCTCACTTATTAGTTTCTTGAGATTAAAGATATTTACTTTTAATGTTAAATTAATCAATGTAAAAATTTTCCTTGACAAAAACATTTAATCCTTGACAAATCAAATTTCTTAATTATCTCACGAATTAAAGCTAGACATAAAAATATAAGAAAAACATTTGGGCAAGTTTACCCCCCTAATAAATCACATAAATTGTAAGTATTAATACAACCTCTTACAAATTACTACCCTTTCCAGACACTGTGATGCCAACGCACTTTGGACATCATTTTCTGTGTGTGAATGGCAAAAACGAAGAAGCATATATATACTGATGATAAAGAGAAGCAAGTAATCAGATGACATATTATTTAGAAAACTCAAACTCGAGCAGTAGAGAACACAATAGTCTCAAATCTACGCTTGTTTTGGCTGCCTATAACCATTTTCTATATAAAAGGTAAGAAAAAACTGTTTTTATTTCAAATGCTTATAAACACACCAAATAAGCACGGCCAAACAGGCATGTTAATTTAATTAATGCAATGCTGCTACCAATCATTTAGAGAGGACCGCACATGGCCACTCGTAAAAAAAATATGTGAACACTGGCGTCCTCGGGTGAGCAACACCAATTTCCACAAATTTTCCGCTTTCTAGATCACACCAAAAGGGAGTAGCGCACGAGATTACCAAAATCTGCTTCGAATTCCACGGATGGATATGTTCTACCTCAATCAAATCAAGGTTCCTAAGTCTTCCAGCCATGCCTGGATTTCGTTGGATCATCATAGAAAATCTCATCTTATGTTTCATCTCCCACTCGGATATTTTGCGGTCTTTCAGGACCCAAACCTCTATATAATATGTTCCAACTCTAGCAGAGTGGATTTTCCCCTCGGACTGGCTTATGCAATGAGACCAGCACCTATCAAGAGTCATTGGAGGCGAGTTAATCAGTTCAACGGACTGGTTTGCAGAAACGTATGCCAACAAATCTGCTCCCCATGCAGCTTCCCAGTATATGACGTCCTCCAACACTATAGCCTGTGAATTACCCAGAACCAATTTAAATGGTGAAGAAGAAATGGCTGAGGATTCTTTCCACTCACCTGTCTTGGAAGAGAAAGTTTCCATCTTGAGAATTGTCATCTGTTTTCTAGGATTTTCCACCGCCGCTCGTACTACCTCATAATGAACCTCATGCAGCGATGAATTGAGATTGACACTGTCTCCTCCTCTGCACGTAAATGCAACTTCTACATAATTGTGGACTCCATGGGGTTGAGGGAGGATAAGATAGTCTCTGTTCACAGGATTGCATACGATATAATTCATGTTTTCTCTAATATTGGTGGTACAGAGAAGAAAACCATGGGAAGAACCCACGATGTGGATGGTCGGCCGGTCAAGAAAACTTAAGGATGCATCCAGGGAACCCCATTTTCCATCCTTGAGGTCATTCCCTTGGTCAGAAATTGAAACAAATTGAGGAAACGGCACGGTTGTGAACCCATAAGCTGAGGGGCTATCATAGCCAGTTGGATGTGGCTGCAAAAAGAAACCTAGTAGAAAAGGATCTCGAGCTTGAGCTTGCAATGCATATCTGTGACTCAACAAAAATAGAATCAGACCGAAGGACTTATAGAAAGCAAAAAGAATTGATGAACTTATAGCTATACTGGGCCTCAGGCTTCATACTAGAAAGATAACAGAGAAACTACTGCTATTCCAGGTAAGACCACTATTATTATAAGTTTCAAGCATGAGCAGAACACAGAAAGCTTAAAAAGGCCAAAATATTTCTATAACCAAGCATTGTGTTTCCAGTAACAATAATTCAGCAATTTTCCTTGACTCCCCTTTCACAAATTATGGTGGAGACTAGAAATTCTGATAAGTATGCAAACTTCAGAAAAAACATGGGATATTTAAGCTTATTTCATAAATTTAGGGGTCTATAAGTAAAAAAAAAAACCCTTTTTTTAAAATTAACTGTTAAATAATCCTGTGTTTTCAGCTTTTTATTGGGTTCTTTTAATGTGCCACCTTTTCTTTTTTTTTTTGGGGAAGATAAAATAGGAGATGACCGAAGCTCGGCATATGATGCTTCTGCCCGTAACCACTAACCAGTACCGCTCAAACCTCCGGCGAATAATAAAAAGGTCATAACCCTTTTGCTGGACATATTTCAAGGGAAGTATTTGAGCAACAAAATTACTCATCTTTCATCATCATCATCATGTATTGTTAACATGCTTGAAAAATCCTCGCATCTAAATATTGATACCAAATCAAAACCATCACGATAATTAACAGGCGCGTGATTACTGAACTAATTTACACTAATTTACCTCGATGCCTCGCCATGTTCCATGTTTAACTGCTGTTGCACACCCCGGAGATCCGATCCGATCAGTAATCTGCTAATGATGCCGGAGGTCTGATAATAATCTGCTATTGATGAGTAATGCGATGTCCTTCTTATAGCAGATAGTTTCTAACTTGTCGTGTCACAAGTACACTGGGAAAAGGATTCAACCATTTTTGCCTCTTGTTAAACGTGGGCCACGCAGGCCCATGTATATCACTAATATGAAGAGAATTATCTTTTAGGACAAAAATGAATAGTATTAAAAATAATAATATTGTAATAAATTTTGAAAAAAGACATGATTATTAATAAAAAATTTATATAATAGCAACTTTGTAATTTTTATGTTTTCATGGAAAAATTATAATTTTATTTTTTTTCTATTTTCCTTCCCTAACAAGATATTTTGTTCTTTCTTTTCGTATTTCTTTGTTAATCACGTTTTTAAATTTTTATATAAGGTAAAAATTAATTTGAATATTTAAATTTTGAGTTTTGCGATAAAAAAATTTCATCTAGTATTGGGATATTAAAAAAAGAAAATCTAATGGAATGACAAAGCCACTAAAATTGAAATTATTAAATAAGTTTGTAAAAGATTCAAAGTAACGAAAGTAGTTAGAATTAAGAAAAATCTACTCAGGACTACTATCAATTCTCAAATGGACTCGAACTTTTGCACTTTTAGCTTAACTTTAACCAGTTATGTTTTTGGCTTGACTTTAACGTGCAAGATAGAAATAAAGTATGACAAGTTTAATTTTGATTGCCACTTTGGTAGCAATTATTTTGTCTAAATAATAAATTAAAAGTAATGCATTACCTCTTCACACCCATGATTGATCATCATACCTGTTAGTAATCAGGGTACAAGAAAGACAAATATTAGTATAAATATTCAAAAGAGAAGAAGAGAGGCCAAAATGATTTACTAATATAGATAGTCATAATGTTATATTCATAGTCTATTGATGTGTGTCATTTGTGCGTGTTTTGTATATGGCGTTTGCATACACATTTAGAGGTGTTTTAAAGCATAATTGAGTGCATTTAGTATAAAGTTTATGCATAATTGTTAATATTTGTACATAATGTATTTAGATGCATAAATACTCTACTTCTGTGATTTAGGTGAGTTTTGGGATAGGTCGAACATAAACGAGGAAGAAACGAGCTAAATGTTAAAGGCCAGAAGAACAAAGATTTAAGATTGAAGATCAAATGGATCTACCAACTCGGGCTAAAGGAAGAGCCGGCTGATCGGTAGGGTCAACCAGTAAACCCTGAGAACAAAATTCGTACCGGTCGAGTGAACCGGCTGATCGATAGAGTCAGCCAATTATTCCAGAGAACAAATGTTGTAACCAGTCGAACCCCCCTTGTTACTAGCAAGCCGGTAGGTGCCCCCAGTACTCACTCTGAAGAGTCTATAAATAGCCTTTTTTAGATCATTTTTTGGGGAGGAACTTTGTTTTCTTAAATTCTAATAAACCCTAACTCTTTATCCACTTTATCAAACACCCTAAAGCACCATCTAACTCCGATACCAAGTTAGGATTAAAGCATCTAACAAGGATTTGTACGGATTTGGAAGCAAGATTTAGGAAAGTTCTTCTTGTTCTCTCTCTATTTCTTATAATTATGTTGCTAGATTAGTCTAGATCTTCAGGTGTTTGTCGTTGTATATTAGATTAAGGTTATGAATAAAAGATTTGTGTATACCTTTGGATATTAATACATGCTTCTTTACATTGACTAATGGTATAAATCAATATGTCTGTGTTGTAATCAAACATGTCTATGTGTTTGTTAAAATGTCTAAGTGAAGTTGCATGTGTTATTTCATGCTTAAATATTAGTAGTGGTGTTACCTTAGGCTTAATCCATGCTAACAGCATGAGCCCTCTTTTCAACTATGTGTGTTGATTAATATGTTTAATTAATGACTTGTGTGGTGGGAGTATACCTTTAGTCTAAAACAATACTAAAAGGATACCCACTAGCACTAGTTAATGCTCTAGGAGTCTAATTTCTAGTTTGTAACAATACTAATAGGTTACTCTCGAGGAGGACGTTAATCAACACTGAATAGAGTAATCAAGCCATAGATAGTCCGGACCATTATCATAGCTCGAGTCTAATTGCAACTCAATCACTCAATATCCCCTTCCACCTTGTAGATCTTTATTTTTTTAGCTTGGAACTTATAGTTCCTCCATTAGATTAAGAAAGCTTAGGTTTATTTTCCAGTGTCTCGAGCTCCCTTCTTCCCTAAGGAAAGCATCCTTATGCATGTAGCTACTCTCTAGCACACACATAGAGACCGACTAAGGTAGCCACCCCGAAGAAGAATGACCCCGTACATACATGCTTCATTACACACGACCCGTGTACTTGCATATGCAAACACATGATCATCTATCATTACTAAAAGTTTTACAATATTGTTTGAGTGGATACTATTTTAGAAACTAGAAAGGACTATACTTAACAAAAAGTTAGCATGAGCACATAAATGACTGAATTTTACTTTAGAACAAATTCTACCTAGTGGGTATCATTTTTCTATTAATTTTATAGGTAGAATAAATGTGGACTTTTGGAGAAAAATAAGCTTTTTCAGCTTTTTGGCTGTAACTTCTCACTCGAATCTCAATATTAGGTGGTTCAAGACGTCAATGAAAAGTTCACGGCGAGAGCTACAACGTTCCTGTTCAGCATTCGAGCTAATTCTATTGTTAAGATGATCAAAATCACAATTTAAGCTTTTTGGATAAAAATAGAGAAGGGTTGACTTGGTAATGATGACATGGGACCTGTGTTGATGAAGTTGTTACTTTGGACATATGACTACTTGCATATACACATCCAAAATAGAAAAAAAGAGAGTGAAATTCAATTACTCTCGTGGGGTCCACTAGTCAAGGAAAAGAGGAAAAGTAATAAAAACAAAGTTTGACCCAAAATAGAAAAGTTTGAGGGGGTGGAGTGTTTAGAGCGCACTATATATGGGTGTTTTAAGAAACCAAAAAAGAAGAGAAGATTTGGAGGTCCTGTGCGGCGTTGAAGGGAAAAACAATGAAGGAACCTACAAAGTTGAGCTCGTTCTCACCAATTCTCTCAAATTTGTCTAATTTATTGTAAAGTTGTTGTATTCACTCTTTAGTTTTAAATTTTAGTTCTAGATTCAAATTTAAATTCAGTTTAACGTTAACTTTTAGATTGATGATTTAATTTTTGTTCCAATTTTAAATTATTATTTTGGACTCTAATTTTTCTTTTAGGTTTTCATGATAATTTTGGATTTAATTTTCGTATTTTAATTCGTATTATAGTTTTTTTTATTTTATTCTTCAGTCTATATTTTTAATTTTAACATGTCTCAATTTATTAGTTTAGGATTTATATTCTTAACACAACAGCTAAATTTCTCGTACTAGGGCTGTGATAAATCTTTGACTACTATGTGATAATTTTATTTTAGATTATGCATTGGGCTTAATTTTTATGCTATTAATTTAATTTATGTCAATTCATATTGTTCTTAATGCTCTCTTTTAATTGGCCACCAATTGAATTGATTTTAATTGCACGTTGAGATCGAGAGGTGATATGTGTAATGGACCTATATGAGTTGATGTTAATTATTTGTTGCATAGAGATATGGACAAAGTTAGCATAGCCTGTGTAAGGATTCCGGAACTTTAGGTACACTTATAAGTTGTCTTTGCATAGAGATATAGCTGAGAAACTTGTGAGTGTAGGATTAATTATACTCAAAAGAGATAATTGATTAATCTAGAGAATCCGGCTACTTAGATTAAATTAATAGGGAAAAAGTGTACAACTAAATAAAATTTCTAGTAGGTGTCTTAGGTGAAATCACATGCCCTAGTCATCTTTATTTGCAGGTTCTTGTTAGTTTATTAATTTTAATTTTAATTTTTTTTCTTTTATTAATTTTTTATATTTTTTATTGCAAGTTTATTAATTAGTTAGAAATTTTAATTATTTATTCTTTATTATTTTCTTTCGATTGTTCAAATAGCAGTAAGATTTGTCAATTTCAGTACCTGATACTTCAATCCTCGTGGAAACGATACTCTACACATCACTTTATTACTTATCACGACATCGTGTGGTTGTGGTTTTCACACAACAAGTTTTTGGCGCCTTTGCCGAGGACTATGTCTTTTGTCAATATTGATACCAGAAGTAAGCACGGAGAGTTGTGTCCTCCTGATCCTGAAATCGAAAAAACTTTCCATAAAAATAAAAAGCAAGCAATCAAGGCTATCAAAAAAGAAGTAAAAGAGATAGCTAGACAACAGGAAGGAGCTGACAATGCACAAGTGCTGAGGGAGTATGCGATACCATTACTTGATGGCAGTGCATCAAGCATAAGGAGGCCAGCAATTCAGGCCAACAATTTTGAGATCAAGCTGGCTATCATACAAATGATTCAGACTTCTGTGCAATTTGGACTGTTAGCAAACTATGATCCAAATGCTCACATTGCAAATTTTTTGAAGATTTATGATACATTCAAACACAATGGTGTTACTGACGATGCCATTAAATTGAGATTATTTCTGTTCTCTTTACGAGACAAGGTGAAGCAGTGGTTAAACTCATTACCAGGAGGAACTATCACTACATGGGATGAATTAGTTAAGAAATTTTTGGCTATGTTCTTCCCGCCAGCAAAGACAGCGAAGATGAGGAATGATATCACTACTTTTTGCCAATTTGAAGGAGAATCATTGTATGAGGATCGAGATCACTATAAGGACTTGATCAGAAAGTGTCCTCACCATGGTTTACCAACATGGTTGCAATTACAAATTTTTTATAATGGTTTAAGCAATAGTATGTGCACATTTATCGATACTACTACTAGAGGTGCATTAATGAGCAAAACTCATGATGAAGTGTATCAATTGTTAGAGGAGATGCCGACTAACAATTATCAATGGCCATTAGAAAGGACCACCACGAAACGAGTTGCTGGGATTTATAAAGTTGATGCACTTACTGTTCTACAAGCTCAAATCGAGGTATTGTCCAAAAAGATGGACTCTTTCGCTATCAATGTTGTCCAAACCCCAATCCAAAGGTGTGATCTCTGCGGAGGAAGTCATTGTTAAGTGGTAGTCCGTTTAGACAAGTGTAGAATGAACAAGTCAATTTTGTCTCGAATTTTCAGAAGCAAACTAATCCACATTTCAATACCTACAATCCAGGATGGAGGAATCATCCAAACTTTTCATGGAACAACAACAATGTGAGGCCACCACCCGTATCTCAGCATATGCCATCACAGGTTCCAAACAATGCTCCTTCACTAGAAAAGAAGATTTCACTGGAAAATGCCTTGGCTCAATTGACCATGAACACTTCTCAATTCATGGTATGAACTGACACCACTCTGCAAAATTAGGCAGCTTCAATTAGGAATTTGAAGGTACAAATAGGAAAAATGGCCAATTTATTAAATGAAAGAACAAGGGGTACATTGCTAAGTAACATAGAGGTCAATTCGAAAGAGCAAGCACAAGCAATTACCCTAAGAGTAAAAGAGAGCTTGAAGAGCCCAAGAAAAAGAGCACAGCAAAAGAGAGCCATGAAGATGAAAGAACAAAACAGGTGAAGGAGGATGTGAAGCAAAAGAAAGAAGGGGTTCAAAAAGAAAACTCTACTTCACCTGTTCCTTTCCTTCAAAGACTCAAGAAGCAACAATTAGATAAATAATTTTCTAAATTTCTTGAAGTCTTTAAAAAGTTGCACATTAATATTCCTTTTGCGGATGCTTTAGCACAATGCTAAGTTATGCTAAATTCATGATGGAGATTCTCTCTAACAAAAGAAGATTGGTAGAATATGAAATGGTAATGTTGACCGAGGAGCGTAGCGTTATCTTGCAAACAAGCTACCTCCAAAGTTGAAAGATCTAGGGAGTTTTTTGATTCCTTGCACTATTGGAGAATTATTCTTTGAGAATGCTCTTTGTGATCTAGGTGCTAACATCAATTTGATGCCTTTCTCTGCTTTCAAAAAGCTAGGATTGAGAGAAGCAAAGCCGACAACTGTATCTTTATAGCCTGTAGATCACTTAATAAAGCACCCGCTAGGTATCATTGAGAACATTTTGATGAGAGTTGATAAGTTCATATTCCCTATTGATATCATAATTTTGGACATGGAAGAAGATCGAGGCATGCCACTCATCTTAGGAAGACCATTTTAACGATAGGCTAAACTTTACTCGATGTCCAGAAAGGAGAACTCACTCTGAGGGTGAATGATGACAAAATGATCTTCAATGTATTCAAAGCAATGAAGTATCTCTCTAGCAGTGATGGTTGTTTCACGTTGGACATGGTAGAACCCATTGCATCAAGTGTGTTTCAAGATACTATCATTGAGGATCCATTCGAAACATGCCTAGTATAGTCAGATTCTTCTTGTGTTGAAAATATAGCTAGGTGAGAAATGGTCTACTACGTAGAGGCTGCTCCAACATTCTCTATGCGATTGGGTCCATGTTTTGAGGAGCTTGGTATGGGAAACACGACTCTAGTTTCCTTAATAGAGCAACCTCCTATACTTGAACTAAAGCCATTGCCATCTCATCTCTTGTACACTTACCTTGGTGAAGCATCCACTCTTCCAGTTATCATTGCAAATTTGTTAAACAAAGAAAAGGAAGACAAATTGTTTCAAGTGTTGAAAGAGTACAAGGGTGCAATAGGTTGGTCAATTACGAACATCAAGGGAATTAGTTCCTCTGTTTGTATGCACAAAATCTTGATAGAGGATAACTGTAAGTCGATCATGGAACATCAACATCATCTCAACCCACACATGAAATAAGTGGTAAGAAAAGAAATTCTAAAATGGCTAGATGCAAGAATTATTTATCCTATCTTTGATAGCCAATGGGTAAGTGTGGTACAAGTGGTTCAGAAGAAAGGAGGTATGACTGAAGTAAAGAATGAAAAGATTATTTAATTCCAACAAGAATAATCACGGGGTGGAAGTTTGCATTGAT
The DNA here is from genome assembly GCA_028554755.1 of Cordia subcordata. Taxonomy (NCBI): domain Eukaryota; kingdom Viridiplantae; phylum Streptophyta; class Magnoliopsida; order Boraginales; family Cordiaceae; genus Cordia; species Cordia subcordata. The sequence goes on from JAPTOF010000008.1 coordinate 16,117,947, forward strand.
TATAGAAAATTGAATAGTGCCACCCATAAGGATCATTTTCCATTGCCATTTATCGATCAGATATTGGAGAGATTAGCAGGTCATTCCCATTATTGCTTCTTGGATGGTTATTCAGGCTATAATCAAATTGCTATTGCTCTAGAAGTCAGGAAAAGACAATTTTTACATGTCCATATGGTATCTTTGCTTTCAGAATGATGCTGTTTGGATTATGTAATGCAGCTGCTACATTTCAAAGATGCATGATGGCTATCTTCTCACACATGGTGGAAAAGTACATAGAGATCTTCATGGATGATTTTTTAGTATTTGGTTCCTCTTTCGATGAGTGTCTTCACAATTTAGCCATGGTTCTAAAAAGATGTGAGGAGACTAATTTGGTGCTAAATTAGGAAAAATGTTATTTTATAGTGTAAGAAGGAATCGTATTAGGTCATAAGATTTCAACAAAGGGAGTAGAGATTGATAGAGCAAAGATTGGAGTGATTGAAAAGTTACCACCACCGACCTCGGTTAAAAGAGTGAAGAGTTTTCTAAGACATGTAGGTTTCTACAAAAGGTTCATCAAGGATTTTTCTAAGATCACGAAGCCTCTATGTGACCTGTTGAACAAAGACACTCCTTTTAGATTTTCTGAAGAATGTATGGACGCTTTCATGACCTTAAAAGAAAGGCTAATCACCACACCACTCATGGCAGCATCGGATTGGGAATTACCTTTTAAGCTTATGTGTGATACTAGTGATCATGCTATGGAAGCAGTTTCAGGCCAATGAAGGAATAATATGGTACATGCAATTTACTATGCTAGTAAAAAACTGTCTGAAGCTTAAGTGAATTATGCTACCACTAAAAAAGAATTGTTGGCTGTGGTTTTTGCTTTGGATAAATTTTAGTCTTAGTTGCTTGGATCACAAGTAATTGTGTACACTGATCATTCAGCCTTGAAGTATCTATTGGTAAAGAAGGAGGCAAAAACAAGGCTCATTTGATGGATACTTCTCTTGCTGGAATTTGACATTGAGATTTGGGATAAAAAAGGCTCGGAGAATGTAGTTGCTGACCATCTATCAATACTTAAGTAGTTGGATCAAAATTCTAAAGAAGGAAGGCCTATAAATGAGATTTTTCTAGATAAGGAGTTGTATGTCATGCAAAATTCAAAGGTTCCATGATATGCTGATTATGTGAATTATTTGGCTAATGGCGTCATCCATCTAGAGTTGTCATATCAATAAAGGAAGAAAATCTTTTCAGAGGTCAAACATTATTTCTGGGAGGATTCTATTCTATACAGACACTGTGCAGACCAGATAATTTGGAGATGTGTGCTTGAAGAAGAGATAGAGAGCATCATGCATCATTGTCACTCCTCTAAATATGGGGGCCATTTTGGAGCATCAAAGACAGCTGCCAAGATATTGCAGTCAGGTTTCTATTGGCCTACATTATTCAAAGATGTTCATGCCTTTGTTATAGCTTGTGATCGATGTGAAAGAACGGGCAATATCTCGAGAAGGAGTGAAATGCCTCTTAACAACATTCTTGAAGTTAAACTATTTGATGTTTGGGGGATAGACTTCATGGGACCATTTCCATCTTCCTACTCCAACTGTTATATTCTAGTTACTGTGGACTATGTTTCTATGTGGGTGGAAGCAGTGGCCTTGCCAACGAATGACGCATGGGTTGTACTGAACTTCTTGCAAAAGAATATCTTTACCCAATATGGTACACCACAAGCGATCATTAGTGATGGAGGAAAGTACTTTTGCAATAATCAATTTGAGTCCTTGTTAAGAAAATATAGAAAATATAGAATCACGCATCGAATTGCTACGGCCTATCACCCACAAACAAGTGGCCAAGTCAAGGTATCCAATAGAGAGTTGAAAAGAATTTTAGAGAAAACAATCAGTACCTTAAGAAAGGATTGGTCAAAAAAGCTAGATGATTCATTATGGGTGTACCGGGCAGCTTTTGAAACTCCTCTTGGAATGTCACCTTATTGGTTAGTGTTTGGGAAAGCTTGTCATCTTCTAGTTGAACTTGAACATAGAGCATATTAGGCTATGAAGATTTTAAACTTTGACCTATAAGTTGCTGGAGAAAAAAACAAATGCTTCAATGGAATGATATGCAAGAGTTTCGAGATGAGGCTTATTAGAACTCTAGGATCTACAAAGAGCAAACTAAAAGATGGCATGACAAGCACATCATGTGGCTCGAGTTTACTCCTGGACAGCAAGTTTTATTATACAATTCTAGACTCTGCTTATTTCCAGGAAAGCAAAATCTCGATGGTCTAGACCTTTTACAGTTGTTCAAGCCTATCCTCATGGAGCTTTTGAGATCAAGAAAGAAGGAGATGAGCCAATCAAGGTTAACAGGCAGTGGTTAAAACACTACTATGATGGAGAGTTCAATAAGGAAAGTACCTCCATTGCACTGAAAGTTTCATAATCATGCAGGAAGTCTGGCATAGGACCATAAACTAAGCGCTTCTTGGGAGGCAACCCTCGTGTTTTCTTTATTGTTTGTGTCTTTTTTGTTTTTTTTTATTATATTTTTGTGTCTAATATTTTTATTCGTCATTTGTTTTTTTAGGAATTAAGTCTTGCATAAGTTTAGGGGTCATGGAAATGAAATTTGCAAGCTTAATGCAAGCTTCGCATAAGAAAATTCAGGGAAGTTCCTTTTTCCCTTCTCTTTTACTTTCTTAACATTGAGGCAATATTGGTTTTAAGTTTCGGGGTAGGGAAGAGAAACTCTCGAAAAAAAAATCAATAACAAAATGAAAAAAATTGAAACATTGGGGTGAACAAAAAAAAAATGATTAAGTTTTATTGTGGTTTGATAATCACATGCTGATGATGAGAGCACGGTTGAGATTGAATATGGTGTTTCGAGACACTATTTTTTTTGTCTTTTTTTCTAATTTAGATGTCAGTTTCACCGTGGTTGAGTTCTTGAACTTTCTTGACCACATAAGCATAAGCATATAATTGTCTAGATTGTTGAATTCTCTTTGATTGAGTTTTTGGAATTGGTGGTTGATTGAGAAAAGTTGTGGCATATTGAATAGATTTGTTGTTCATCTTATTTTTGAACTCTAAAACCTATTTGAGTACCACTCGAGATGAAACCCTAGACAATGCATTATTGGGGTGATGATTTAGGCCATTTTTGGATCGTTTGAGCCATTCTAGCCTGACCCTTATCATTCTATCCCTAGTACCCCCTTTGAGCCTTTATATGTATGACCCTTTTCTTGTTTAACCCTCATTATCCTTGACCTTTTAACTTTTAAATGTTTTATCTTTACCCTTGCATGAGAACTTATTTGCCCTATTTTGAAGTACAATGGTACGGAAAAGGTTGCTTGTTTCGAGTACTTTCAAATTTTAGGGAAAAAAAAAGAGAATGTGAATGAGACAAAAAAGTTTGTTTGTTTCAAGATTTCTCAAATTGTGAGAGCATGAAAGGAAAGGAAAAGAATTGAGAGAAGGAAGAAAAAAAAAAAGTGGGTTGATTTTGAAGTTTCTGAAAGAAACGGAGAGAAATAAATTTCAGGAAACAAAAAAAATGAGGTGAGAAAAATGCTTGATTGTGATCAAATGATTTATGAGAAAGCATGAGAAAAGGGAAATTTGGAAAAAAGGGTATGATTTTGAGACTGAAAAAAATTGAAAAGAAAAAAGAAAGGTTGTGCATTCTTTTGGTTGGATGCTACGATTTGAGAGTACTTTGTGCTTCATTATGGGGTTTATTTGATTTCTCTTGTTCTTTTTTGTGAACCCTATTCTATCTTTTCTCTTGTTAGCCCTTACCCAAGCCTTAGGTTACAACCCTTGAAAAGTCTTATTGATCTTTGATGGTGTGTTATCTACATTAGAGGAGAGTTGGTATGAAAAGCAGGTCTATGGAGTTCATTTGAAGAACAGAAAAAAAGAAAAGAAAGATAGAAAAATGAGTGAAAAAGAGAAGAGAAAAGGAAAAGTCAGTTAAAAGAAGGGAAAAAAAGAGAGATAGAAGGAAGGATTGAGAAATTCTTTGAGTGAGATCAATTCCACCATTCTCTTGGTTGCATTGGAATGATTTGAGTAATAGGTATGGATATGCAATTGGTTATTCACACATGAACCAAGACACAAATTAAGGTGTTACAAATATTTGAATTGGCACTTGAACTTTCACAGAGTCTTGAATCTTCTTAGAGCTATATCTTATGTACAATCTCTGCGGCAAGTTTGTGAAGTCAATCCTTATTTTTGGTTTATTTCTTTTTCTCGAAGACGAGCAAAGCTTAAGTTTAAGGGTGTTTGATAAGTTTAATTTTTCTTATATTTGTATACCTCTTAAACTTGAATTTTGAGTTTGATTGAATTTTATTTTAGAATAAATTTTACCTAATGGGTGTCATTTTTTTATTAATTTTATACGTAGAATAAGTGTGGACTTTTGGAGGAAAAAAAGCTTTTTCAGTTTTTTGGCTGTAACTTCTCGCTCGAATCTCAAAATCAGGTGGTTCAAGATGTCAATGAAAAGGTCATAGCGAAAGCTACAACTTTCCTATTCACCGTTCGAGCTAATTCTATCATTAAGATGATCAAAATCACGATTTAGGCTTTCTAGATAAAAATAAAAGGGGTTGACTTGGTAATAATGAGATGGAACCCATGTATTGATGAAGTTGTTACTTTGGACATATGACTACTTGCATACACATGTCCAGAATAGAAGAAAGAGAGTGAAATTCAACTACTCTCGTGGGGTCCACTAGTCAAGGAAAAAAGGAAAAGTAATAAAAACAAAGTTTGACCCAAAATAGAAAAGTTTGAGGTGGTGGAGTTTTCAGAGCGCACTATATATATGTGTGTTTTAAGAGACCAGAAAAGAAGAGAAGATTTGGAGATCTGGTGCGGTGCCAAAGGGAAAAACAATGAAGGAGCCTACAAAGTCGAACTCGTTCTCACCAGTTCTCTAAGATTTGTCTAATTTAACTTAAAGTTGCTGTATTCACTCTTTACTTTTAAATTTTAGTTAGAATTTTGGTTCTAGATTCAAAGTTAAATTCAGTTTAATGTTAACTTTTAGATTGATGATTTAATTTCTGTTCCAATTTTAAAATTATTGTTTTAGACTCTAATTTTTCTTCTAGGTTTTCATGATAATTTTGGATTTAATTTTCATATTTTAATTTGTATTACAATTTTATTTTTTATTTTATTTTTTAGTCTATATTTTTAATTTTGACATGTCTCAATTTATTAGTTTAGGATTTTTATTCTTGAACATCAGCTAAATTTCTCGTACTAGGGCTGTGATAAATCTCTGACTACTACGTGATAATTTTATTTTAGGTTGTGCATTGGGCTTAATTTTTATGCTATTAATTTAATTTATGTCAATTCATATTGTTCTTATTGCTTTCTTTTAATTGGCTACCAATTGAGTTGATTTTAATTGCATGTTGAGATCGAAAGGTGATATGTGTAATGAACCTATATGAGTTGTGTTAGGATTAGTATGCCCTAAAGCTCACTTGTACATGACATTTTGGATGCTAAACAACGTACAATCAATTTTATTATATGGCATTATGAGTTTCTTACATATTATCTCTGTTATGTTTTATTGATGCATGTGTAAAGGCCCCTTGACTTGATCTAATGACTTGGGTGCATAGTGAGGCTGGACGCACAGTAGGTCCAAGTCTAGATTTAGTCATGTCATAAATTGAATCCATAACCGAATTGTAGTGTTGGGCACTCTACTGGGATAAGGTTATATTGAGCAAGTCTCCTCGTTGAGGGTGATCTATCTAGGTCATTGGACGATTTTTCGGATTTGTCTCGATAGTACGTGTGTCATGTATTGGACAGGACCATTGTGAGTATGTTTTCTAGATATGTACTATCAAAGAAAGAAAACAAGATACTCACTGCCACTAAATGATCATTGCTCTTAATCTTGAGCATATATGGATGAACTAATGAAGTCAGGGTTTGGTACTTTGATTCATTGTGGGTGAGATCTTACTTTATTAGGATCAATAGCCTTGTGCATTGAGTACTAAGTTCTAATTAATTGGAACATGCATATGCAAAATGAAATCTATGTGCCTCCATGGGATTGTCCAAATTTATCATCCGAATCTAGATCTAGTAATACTACCTTTATAGGTGTATCGGTTACACGGCTTGAGGGTCGCTCCCAAGATCAAGAGATTCCATGACCAAGGATGGTTGGCAATAGGACAAGAAAACCAACAAAAACGATACAGCTAAGGAAGTGATAGTACACAGGCCAAAGGACCGGCCTTAGCTGTGGATATACATAGAGGGGCGTTATGGTCAGTTATTTAGTAGGTCAAAGACAAAGTTCACATTCTTTTGTGAGAAGCTTATGGATAATAGCAATTATTCTTGGAGTGCAACTTTGATCTTATGGTGGAATATATCGGAGTTAAAAATAATTATTATGTCACCTAAATCGGGTGAGGACATTTTTAATTATTTTTGGAAGCCAAGGTTAAATGTGTCTTCTTGGTCTCTTCCTTGGTTAAAATGACTTTGAGAGAGTAGCAAATTCCATATTGTGGTAGTAGCCTTATTGGGCCAAAGCTTGGAATTGGGTTTGGGCTTTCTTTAGAGTCTAAGATAACCTAATTGGGATAAGATGGTTTTCTATTGGGCTTGGGCCTCCACATGGGTTATGAACTATGTGTTGGGCTTGGATTGAGGGCTTGGCCCAATCTTCCATGACATGTGGCAAACATTTACTGTTAGGAAAAGTTTCCCACATGGAAAGTTTACAAGGTTTAGGTGCCAAACTTTTTCTATAAATAGGCAAGACCTTAAACCATTTCATGTATCCAAAATTTTGTAGTTGATCTCTTCCATTTTGGCAAGAGAATACTACAACACATAGCACACTTATTGTGTGATTTTTGCTCTAGTTTTTCAAGAGCATATTACTTTGCTTCTTCCCACATAGTTTTTCAAGAGCATATTACTTTGCTTCTTCCCACACAAGAGGCTATTCTTTCAAGATAAGTCTCTTTAATCATAGGGAAGAAGACTAGGGAGTTGCTTATTGCGACACCCTTATAGTAAATTTTTGGTGGCCTTGTTCGTGAATGGGAAAAAGCTCGTGACGGTTTTAGCTTCATCAAAGGCCCCACGCTTCAAGAGGTTAGCTGTACATATTTTTGCAAGTACTAGTTATATTCTATATGTTCTTAAGCATGCTCTTGTGTGTGTTATGTGGTCATTTTATTTTCCTAGCATGTTTTCTTGATAAAATTTTTGAAAATATGGACTAGGATACACCACACTTAATAATATCGATCCTACAAGTTGATGTTAATTATTTGTTACATAGATATATGGACAAAGTTAGCATGGCTTGTGTAAGGATTCCAGAACTTTAGGCACATTTATAAGTTGTCTTTGCATAGAAATATAACCGAGGAACTTGTGAGTGTAGGATTAATTATGCTTGGCAGAGATAATTGATTAATCTAGAGAATCCGGCTACTTAAATTATACTAATAGGAGAAAAGTGCACAACTAAATAAAATATCTAGTAGGTGTCTTTAGTGAAATCACATGCCCTAGTCATCTTTATCTGTAGGTTCTTATTAGTTTATTAATTTTTATTTTTATTTTTTTTTCTTTTATTAATTTTTATTACTTTTTATTTCGAGTTTATTAATTAGTTAGAAATTTTAATGATTTATTTTGATTAAAGTTTTCTTTATTATTTTTCAATTGTTCAAATAGTAGTAAGATTTGTCAATTTCAATGCTTGACAAAACAATCCTCGTGGAACCGATACTCTACACATCACTTTATTACATGTCAAATACTGTGTGCTTGCGGTTTTCACACAACAATGACTACAATCACAAGTGAGTTTACAAAATGTAAGTACCTGAAAACATGTCTAATTAAATCTGATAGGGAAGTAGGCTATGCTCTTGAAGGATCTAATGGAGCATGCCAAACTAACCCTAGGTTAATTATTTAAAAATTTAAACCTAGGTATAGCATAAAAATAAATTCTTGCATACAATAATGCCACGCATGCATAGATAAACAACAAGACAAAAGGAAAATTTTTAGACCAAGCTTACCTCTTGTAGCAAAAAAAAAAAGACCAGATATTTTTGCTAATTATCGGACTACCTTCTAAACCTCTGATTGACAATCCAACCATTGAATTTGAAGCATAGGAAGCGTAGAACTTCCTCCTAAAATTTCAGCACGATCGGATAATTGATGGACACCCGATTGAGCCTAGATCTGAGATTACGCAGATAGTGATAGGAAAAAATAGTTTTTGTCCTCTTGTGTTTTTCTCTCCAAAACCTCTATAAGAACGACCCCAAATGCTTTTGATCTTCTCTATTATGACCGAGGAGATGTTATCTATAAGCAAGAACCAAATTTTTGGTGAAGAATTCAATATTTGATTTCTAAACGTCTACTTTTACTTTGGCCGATCAAGAGAAGGAGAAGAGAACGAGAAAAGAATTCTTTCTTTCTAAACTTCTCCAAGAGCGTATATGTCTCCAATACATTTTTTGGTGTACAAAAATTCTAGCTTTTTACTAGACTTAGTCGACCCCCTTTAAGAGTTCTCTTAGCAATAGAACTCCTAGGTAAACTAGTATTTTATCTTGAGGAGTTTAAATTCAAGTAGAAGATCTTTAGGTAATAAGAGATTTAAATTAAAACCAACTCTTGCCTAGTCTTCTAGAATATAAATCCCAACAAATTTCTAGAATATGCTGGGCCTACTATCTCTTTAGCCCCTGGTAGTCGTCTCTGGAGTGCAAGCTCTAAAGACCCACGAGCGCACGGATCTATGCAGTATAGTGTGTGCGAGATTGGGTGTCGAACCACAGGAAGGCTATGTTGTGGGATGGATTCTACTTGTGTGTCCTAGAGAATACTAAAAAGGAAATTTAAACTAACTATTTTTGGTGTTTTTGGATGGTCGGGAGCTCTATCTAAAGAAAATAAAACTACACTATAGGAATGGAAAGTTTAGAGACAAGCCACCTAGAGAGAACTAACAAATGGAAAGGATTAGGGTGACATCTACTTGTTAATGGGTGATCTTAGATTCCAATACCTTGGGATTACATGGAATGGCTTAATTATCAATTGCTCTTTACTAGGTTCCTTAGTTAATATCCTAATTTATCCCTAGAACTCGGTGCGGGTCCATCCCTAGGCGGCACCTCCTAAAGCTACGTCGTGGTCCTTATGACCTAGGGCCTTAAGAGTGACTAACTAGCTTCCTAGGTGATCTAGAGCAAACCTACCCTAGTACCTAAATCATTGGCTGGATTTAACGCCAAGACCCATTGTCGCTAGAGTCGACTAAATCTACTAAATCTACCTAGAAGCCTATTAGCTGGATTTAAAGCCAAAGGAGACTCGATTTAGACTAGCCTTTAATTATGCTTTGTCATTCTAGGGTCACAATAGCGAGATTTGACCTATTAATGCATTCATACATGTTCCAAGCCAAGGTGTATGCGAATAAAGGGACCTATTCAACTACCAAACATCGTCATGCTCAGATTACACCACTAAAAGCACTTTTGAACCAACATGTATGCAATATTGAAGTCATATTTACTACTAGGCATGCAAACATACACATGGACATGAATATGAGCATTACCCACTTCGTAAGATCCACCCATAAACACATAGACATGATTATAGAATGGACAAGAGGTGTTTAGTAGCAAATAAACTTCAATTTACACATATGCAACTCTTATAGGCATATCATCAAACACCTAGACACGTATTGAACAATAGCCATTGAAACAAGAAAAACATAGCATATGTATATGCGTTAAGACATTGAATCCCATAATATAGAAGCATAGAATCAACCTATTACACAAGTGTCATCACCCTAAACAAATCTACTCAAAGATATAGAAAACTCCCTTTCTATCTCAGTAATTCTCGCACAAAATCCTTGAGTGGACTTCAATCCAAGTGTTTAAAACCCTCTAAATGAGCTTAAAACTAGGTGAAAAGTGTGTGAGCATGGGTGTGTTAGAGGTTGGTGAAAGAGAAATTAGGGTTTGGGAGATGGGTGGGAAAGAATTTGACTTAATGTCCTATAAAATGACCAAAAGCGAGCTTATATAGCTAATTTCTGTGACTACCGGAACACTTAACCAGAGCACCGATACCAAGGGGGCTCTATTTTGGTAGTAGAAGGTTGCTTTTTGGTTTTGGCAGAATAGTGAGCCAGTGCACCGGTACTCTGAAGCCAGTGCTCCGGTACTGCCTCTTTGCTCTCTTTTGGCTTCGTTTTTGCTCCGTTTTGCTTCCAATTGTCTTGACCTTTTTTTCAAAAGCCTCCAAACTTGATTTTCTTCCACTTTTCATCTTCAATTATGCTTCCTATCCTTGCTCAAACCATCTGCATCTTTGTTGATCTTTGAACAGTCCACAATATCACTTATAACATCCAAAACACACAATTAATGTAGCGTTTACCTCTTAAACTCTACTATGAATAGTTGTATATGCTTAAGCCTATACTTAGCATAAGTGCTATACTAATGCAACTATTTAAGCTTAATACACCTCCAAAATATAGACAAATAACAATTCAAACACACACAAAAACACAACACATCACCTCCAAACCTTTTTCTTGCTTGTCCCTAAGCAAACCCAATCTTAAGTTTATTTCTAAAGCTAATGTAATGGATTGCCTGAAGGATTGACTCACTATTAAGGTTAGTCTAAGAGGTATGAAGAGGGCATTCCTATTGTGGAGAGGTCCCTAAATCTCTTTGGATCCTCTCTCTACACGTAAGACGCCTCGTTCCTTGTTGGAATTTCCTAAGTAGCCAATCCACCACAAGCCTGGGATTCTAACTCACACACTCAAGATGTTGATATTTCATGCCCCTTCAACTAACATGGCCCCCCAACATGCGCCAAGCCTCAAAGACAACATGAGAGAATATACAAACACAATGGCTTATAAGAAGCCTTCTTCACGTATCTACAAAGATGATAACTTGTACTAAGTTAACATTGTGTCACTAATGCACTTATTCACAAAACTTTTTGGTGCCTTTGACTTTTTTTTTTCTCTTTTTCACTTTTTTTTGAAATTTTTGCACCTTTTTGCCTTTTCCTATTTTTTTTGGGATTTTTTTTCATGCTTTACATTGTATTCACAAAAGGAAAAGAAAAAGAAAGGCCTTGGCACATCAAAAAAGACTAATCAAGGAAGGGGCACTCACGTCAACAACCCTTTTCCATCACTCTTTCCTACTAAGCTATGGGGTGGCCACATGAGATCTAATGAGCTAAGATGACCATCCTCGACTAATCTCCGAGTTCACTTTAGACTAATATGTCCTAAGCGTAGGTGCCAAAGATAAGTATCATTGGTTGAAGAAACCTTCCTTTTTTGGGAATTAGTTTGTTCTATATTATGCAGTGAGTTTGTAATAAGTTTTATATAAAACAAGTTATCATGCATGCTACCAGAACAAATAATATTTCCATCTCTACTGATATCAACACCAGAATGAAAATTAATGCAAAAGTCATCGAATATTAATTGCGAATAGAGGTAAGGTTTTTATGTGCATCCGGAACATAATAAACGTTGTTCAAAAATAACTTCCTATTACATGAAAAATTTAAGCACATTCCTCCCATTACGGCAGCCCACACTTTTACTCCATTACCCAATCTCAGAGCAAACTTCCCTTTGGCTAGTTCCTTCATTTCCTGAAACCAATGCAAAGAATTGCAAATATGGTTAGTGGCTCCTGAGTCTACAATCCAAGAATCAATAGAATTAACCACTAAGCAGGTTTTAGTGTAGAACAAAAGAGGTGTACCTATTTGGCCTCATGCCAAGGACTTCCGGCAATCCTTTCTCCAGTATCCTTTTAGGCCACATTTAAAGTGTTTGCCCTTAGGCTTTTCACATTTTAACTGCCTGGGTTATTCACCATTTCTCTTCTTTTTTCCTTGACCACGTTTTTGTTTCCCCTTTCCTTTGAACTTTCTCCCTTTCGGGTTAAGTCCAGAAGTGGATGCTTGAACCATGTTTATGTGGCCTTTATTTTTCGTTATGGCTTCTACAGCTAGGATCTCTTTCATTAATTCCGTCATATCCATGTTCATCTTGCTCATATTATAATTAAGCTTGAACTAAGTATAGGATGACGAGGGAGTCTCCAAAAATTATGTCTATCTTTGACTGTTCATCTATGTTTACTCCAAAACATAACATAGATAGTATGCAAAAAACTCAAAAAGCCATTTAATAAAAAGAATGATTATACATTTTTTTCATATCCAAAATGTCATGTACAAGTGAGCTTTAAGGCATACTAATCCTAACAGGTCCGTCCCTAGGCGACGCATCCTAGAGTTACGGCATGGTTCTTATGACCTAGGGCCTTAAAAGTGACTAACTAGCTTCCTAAGTAACCTAGAACATTCCTACCTTCATACCTAAATCATTGGATGGATTTAAAGACAAGACCTAGTGTCACTAAAGTTAACTAAATCTACCCAGAAACCTATTGGCTAGACTTAAAGCCAAAGGAGACTCGATTTAGACTAGCCTTTAATTATGCTTCGTCATTCTAGGGTCACAATAGCGTGATTTGACTTATTAATGCATTCATACATGTTCTAAGCCAAGGTGTTCATGAATAAAGGGACCTATTCGACTACCAAACATCGTCATGCTCAGATTACACCGTTAAAAGCACTTTCGAACCAACACATAAGCAATATTGAGGTCATATTTACTACTAGGCATGCAAACATACACATGGATGTGAATATAAGCATTACCCACTTCGTAAGATCCACACATAAACACATAGACATGATTATAGAATGGACCAGTTGTGTTTAGTAGTAAATAAACTTCAATTTATACATATGCAACTCTCATAGGCATACCATTAAACACCTGGACATGTATTGACAATAGCCATTGAAACAAGAAAAACATAGCATATGTATATACATTAAGCCATTGAATCCCATAATGTTAAAGCATAGAATCAACCCATTACACAAGTGTCATCACCCTAAACAAATCTACTCAAACATAATATATTAGGGGATGAGAGAGAGAATAGAAAACTCCCCTTCTATCTCAGTAATTCTTGCACAAAATCCCTGAGTAGACTTCAATCCAAGTGTTTAAAACCCTCCAAATGAGCTTAAAACTAGGTGAAAAGTGTGTGAGCGTGGGTGTGTTAGAGGTTGGTGAAAGAGAAATTAGGGTTTGCAAGATGAGTGGGAAAGAATTTGACTTAATGTCCTATAAAATGACCAAAAGCGAGCTTATATAGCTAATTTCTGTGACTACCGGAACACTTAACCGGAGCACCAGTACCAAGGGGCCTTTATTCCAGTAGGAGAAGGTTGCTTTTTGTTTTTGGCAGAATAGTGAGCCGGTGCGCCAGTACTTTAAAGCCAATGCTTCGGTAGTGCCTCTTTGCTCTCTTTTAGCTTCGTTTTGCTTCCAATTATCTTGACCTTTGTCTGGAAGCCTCCAAACTTGATTTTCTTCCACTATTCATCCTCAATTATGCTTCCAATCCTTGCTCAAACCATTTGCATCTTTGTTGAGCTTCGAACAATCCTTAATATCACCTATAACATCCAAAACACGCCATTAATGTAGCATTTACCTCTTAAACTCTACTATGTACAGTTGTATACGCTTAAGCCTATACCTAGCACAAGTAATACACTAATGCAACTATTTAAGCTTAACAAACCTCCAATATAGACAAATAACAATTCAAACACACACAAAAATACAACACATCAGCTCCCTACAAGACAATTCGTCAAAAATGAATATTCTCAGATTGGAAACCTGGAGTTCAAGATATTTAAAATATCTTGTAAAATATAGCAAATCCATCCTAATTTGGAGACCTTACTCAAAAGTCACATCTCATACACCTAGAAGCTTTAGGAAAGAGATTAAGACACATTCTAATTATCTACATTAAAACATAGTCCAATAAGAATTAAGAACAAATCTTATTTCCTATTTCCAAGAATCCTAATGCAACTAGAACTCGTATGAAAACACATATTTTGCAATTGACCAATAAGGAAATATTCAAGAAAAGACTTCTCGTACTTAAAACAATATCCATCTAGCAGAGGAACCAAAAGACATAACTACCCTTTCCTCCCAAAATGACCAAAATGCACTTGCCTCCCCTTAGGCGACATAATGACCATTTTGACCCTAGTCTATTTCACCACAAGACTAAAGCCATACTCCAAGGATAATTACTGGATGCTAAAAGCTTGTCATAACAATAAGTGACCTTTGTCTTTGACCTACTAAGCAAAATGACCAAACGCCCCTTTATGTACACCCGTAGTCAAGTTCGGTCCTTTGACTGTACTATCACCTCCTTAACTACCTCTAAACCTTGGAATAGCTAGTCGAACATATCAATCATCTTTTGGTTACATTGCTCTTGATCTCGAAAGCGACGCACAAGTTAAATGATCGATATACCCTTAAAGGGTTATGCCACAACATCTAGATTTAGATAATCATACGAACAAGACCAAGGGGGCATATAGAATCTACTATTGCATATGCATGTCCAAACTGACTAGAACTTAACACTCAACGTATAGATCTATTAACCCTAGCCCGGCAAGGTCTCACTCATAGTGGATCAAATTGTTGAACCTTGACTCTATCAGTTCTTCCATATATGCTCAAGATTGAGAGCATTGGCCATTTAGCAGCAGTGAATATTGTGTTTTTTTTATCTTTGATAGTGTAGTTATGAGAAAACTAACTCTTAGTGATTCGTTCTAATGTGTGACACATGCACTAGAGAGACAAGTCTAGATAGACCTCCAATGACCTATGTAGGTCACTTTACAGGGAGACTTGCTCGCTATAACTTTATCTTGGTAGAGCGCCAGCACTACCACATGGTTATGGACTTATTTATGACATTACTAAGTCTAAGCTTGGATCTACTACGCGTCCAGCCTCGCTGCGTACCTAAGTCCATAGTTAATGTCAATGGGCCTTTGCTAATGCACCACATAATCATACACCAGAGACAATGTATGAAAATGAAATTCAAATATCATTATTAAAATAATTATAACAATAGCTAGGAAATAGTGTCCAAGTGGTCTTTAGGGCATACTAATCTCAACAGATTCCCACTTGTACTAAAGATCAATGTCTCTAAACCTAACTCCTATAGACTCTACAAAAGCATTAAACAGTTTCTCTGGAAGACTCTTTACAAATGGGTTTGCTAAGTTCTCTACAGTAGCAATCTTTTCTACCACTATATCTTCTCTTTGAATGAATTCATGAATCAAGTGATATTTTCTTTCGATGTGTTTCCTTTTTTAATGATTTATAGGCTCCTTGCACTGTGCTATAGCAGTAGTATTGTCACAATACAATACTATAGGCCTTTGGCCAGTAGGTACAACTTCTAAATTAGATAGAAATTTTCTCAACCAGACTGCCTCTTTTGCAACCTCAAATGCTGTTACATACTCTACTTCCATGGTTGAATCAACAATGAAATTTTGCTTCACGCTTCTCTGTGAAACTACTCCACCTAACAGAGTAAAGATGTAGCCAGAAGTAGACTTCCTGGAATCTTTGTTCGACTAGAAATCTGAGTCTATGTAGGCCAATGGTGTCAAATCGTTTGTATAGTAGGACATAATCTTTCGTTCTCCAAAGATACTTGATAATGTGTTTGACCACGATCCAATGCTCTGGCTTAGGATTTGACTGATATCTGCTAACTAAGCCAATAGCAAAACAAATATCTAGTCTAGTACACAACATGGCATATATGAGACTACTACCGATGCATATGGTATCTTCTTCATGTATTCTATCTCTTTAGATGTCTTAGGACATTGTTCTCAAGATAGAGTGATTCCATGTCTAAAAGGTAACATACCTTTCTTGGACTTTGCCATGTTAAACTGGACCACTAACTTCTCAATGTAAGGAGTTTGGGACAATGCTAGCCACATGTTTTTGCGATTTCGTAAGAGCTTGATCCCTAAAACATAATCAGTTTCACCCAAATCCTTTGTTTGAAATTGATTTTGTAGCCCAAACTTTATAGATATCAGCATACCCACATCATTGCCAATGAGCAGGATATCAACCACCTATAGTACTAAGAAAGCTACAGCATTTCCATTTCGTTTCTTGTACACACATAGTTTTTCAACATTTTGATCAAAGCCAAAAGATTTGGCTGCATGATCAAACTTGATAATCCATGCACGAGATGCCTACTTAAGCCCATAAATGGACTTCATAAGCTTACAAACCATATATTCTTGACCTTTGGCAATGTATCCATTTGGTTGAGTCATATAGATGGTCTTGTTAAGCTCCCCATTAAAGAAAGCTTATTTTACGTCTATTTGCCATATCCTATAGTCATAGTGACATACAATGGCAAGAAGTATATTAATGGATTTTAGCATAGCTCTTGGTGAGAAGGTTTTCTCATAATCGATCCCTTCTTTCAAACTATAACCCTTTGCCATCGACCTAGCTTTAAAGGTTTCCACCTTTCCATCAAATCCCCTTTTTCTCTTGTAGACCCACTTGCACCCTATAGGTTTAACCCCTTCGGGTGCTTCTACAAGCTCCCAAACCTTGTTATAATACATAGACTCTAATTCTGAATCCATTGCCTCATGCCATTGGCTATCATCTATATCGTCAACTACTCCATCATAACTAATGGGGTCCTACACCTGATCCTCTAAAGTAGTCTGAAATGACTCTCCATGATACCTATAAGGTTACCTTGGCATCTTCCCACTATGACAAGGCTCCGGTGTAACCGAAGTAATTTGCTATTCTTCCTTATTTAAACTAGTTATAAGTGTAGTAGGAGATTCTTAAGCAATCTTCTCTAGAGCTATTCCAGATTCTAGTGTCTTCCGATCACTATATCTTCTTCCAAGAATCTAGCATGAGTGCTTATCAGTACTTTTTGATTCTTGGGATTGAAAAAGATCCCATCTCTAGTTCCTTTAGGATAACCAATGAAATAGCATAATTTTGATCTTGGTTCCAACTTTGAAGGATTGTTACTCAGTACATAAGTTGGACATCCCCAAATATATATGTAACTCAAACTAGGGTTTTGCTCTATCCATATCTTGTATGAAGTCCTAGGCACTGACTTCGATGGTACCAAATTTAGAATATATGTCGCTTTTTCTAGGGTATACCCCCAAAAGGAAATAAGTAATGATGCATGACCCATTATTGACCTAACCATGTATAAGAGGGTACGGTTTTTCATTTCAGCCATACCGTTCTGCTGAGGGAGTACCTGATGCAGTTAACTGTGCCTCAATCCTTTATTGTGTGAGATAGTCTCTGAACTCGCTCGAGAGATATTCCCCACCTTGATTAGATCATAGGGATTTTATACGTTTATCTAATTTTTGCTCCACCTCAGCCTTGAATTTCTTGAATTTCTAAAATGATTCAGACTTGCATTTCATTAGATATATGTATCCATACCTTAAGTAGTCATCCGT
Organism: Cordia subcordata; assembly: GCA_028554755.1. Lineage (NCBI taxonomy): Eukaryota > Viridiplantae > Streptophyta > Magnoliopsida > Boraginales > Cordiaceae > Cordia > Cordia subcordata. Next base: position 16,135,586 of record JAPTOF010000008.1, read on the forward strand.
AAATGTGAAGAACTACTCATACCTCCCTCGAGCTAGTTTTCTCATAAGACCACATACCTCTATATGTACCAATTCCCATACTTCTTTGGTACGCAGTCCCTTAGATGAAAAAGATCTTTTGGTCATCTTACCTTTTAGGTGTTAACTCACATTAAGGTAGATTTTAGAGTACTAATGAACTTAAAGGTCTATCATTGACTAACCTCTTTATATGTTTATGATTAATTTGTCCTAAACACAAGTGCCGTAAGTTTGTGCCATTAGTCTGAGGAACTTTCTTTTTAAGTGGGTTATTTGTTTGCTTTGTATTAAACGTCATTGTTTTAATAGGATATAGGAAAAATAAATTATTATGCATTCTACCAGAACAAATTAAATTCCCATATTTACTGATGTCAACATCAATATGGAAACTAACTAAAAAACCATCCATTATTAACTGACTAATAGAAATAAGGGGTTTTTTTATTTAAATCCCAGAACATAATAAATATTGTTTAAAACTAATTGCCTATTGCATGAAAAATTTAAAGAAACTTTTCCAACAGCAGCTGCCCAAACTTTTGCTCCAGTCTTAACACGAAGGGCAAATTCTCCTCTACTGTTACCTGAAACCCATGCAGAAAATTGCAAATATGGTTAGTGGCTCCAAAATCTACAGTCCATGAATATGTAGATTCAACCATTAAACAAGTTTCAACATAGAGTGCACGAGGCATACCTGTTTACCCTTGGACTTGAATCTTAGGGCAGTCTTTCTTCCAGTGTCCCTTCTGGCTGTACTTAAAACACTTCCCTTTGGATTTAGGACCTACTTCTTGTTTTGAGCCTACACTACTCTTTTGCCACTTATTTGGCCCATTAGCCCACGGTTGCTTCTTCTTGTTGTTCTTGGTTTTATTCTTACCTTTTGGTTGAAAACCAGAAGATGAAGCTGCTGTAACACACGCTTGGCTCTTGGCTTCATAATGGCCTCAGCTGCTCAGAGGTTCTTCATCAGCTTTGTTAAGTTTATGTTCAACTTGTTCATGTTATAATTCAACATGAACTGATTGTGTGATGGAGGCAGAGTCTCCAGTATCATGTTCACCTGCGACTGTTCGTTTATGTTTGCCCCTAGAACTTTGGCTACATTGAAGCAATCCATCATCTTAAGAAGGTACTCTTTGACATCTTAAGAAGCTACTCTTTGCCTAGGAGGCCTGCTTTGATCAGCAAACGTGTCTAACAACGAGGTCATAATCTCCTTAGCTGTCGCCATCTCTTGGTACTCGCTCTACAGAACATCTGGCATAGAAGCTAACATATAGCACTTGGCCATGCTATTAGCTTTTTTCCATTTTTGTCCAGCCTCACAAATAGTGCCATTAGAGTTGGCCTTAACAACTGAACAAGGAGTCGTGAGGATATACTTGTACTTGACATTGAGTACTATGTCAAGATTCATCTTTCATTGAACAAAATTCTCTCAAGTGAGCTTGTACTCTCTGAGAATAGTAGCAAGTGGATTGAAGAAAGCCATTTGTTTTTTGGATAATAATTACTTTCGATTAATGAATATGAATTAAAACATGCGTGCAAAAGTAGTAGGTATGCAACAGTGGAAAGAAAAAACTAACATACACTTATCTTATCACATTTATTCCTTTTTGTAGATAAGCCTTTAAAACTAAAATTGTGATGGTGTCTCAGTCCTATCATGAGAACTCCATTAATATGATAGATGAACTAATGAATAACTGAGTTAAGTAGTGCTTATTTGAATATCACTTATCTAAGTAGAAACTACCTAAGTGAGATTCAATCACTATTTGGTTTGGCTTTTCAAACGTTATAGAGAACTTCATTGATAAAATGGCTGAACATGTTATTTAAGTATTTTGACCAATCCTTGTATCATTCCTTATTATGTTCTAGATATGAGCCCTCCGATGGGGTAATGACTTTCACCCATACACTGTGAGGTGGTCTATAATAGAGAGCTCCATCGATATGGTAGTTGAACTCTCTAACACCCTTATGAATGCACACTTTGAGTTCATCTTACTAAACTGAGTAGGGTGACACCCTTCAATAGAGAGGTTAATGTCTCTCACTCTTAGCATGAACCAGAATTGAAAGCTGTGGGGTTCTTTCCTTTCCCCTCTCTTACTTAAACTTTTAACTTAAGGGTTTATAAACTTCTTTATTTTGTCTTGATACAATTTGTTTTAGATCTTCACACCCTTTGGACATAAATCCTCTGTGTTATAAAACAAGCCATTTGTATTAAAATAGAGTTTAGACCTAAATCTTGACTTCAAGAATCTTTTAAATAGGCATTACAAAGTTATCTAGTTAAGGCCTATATGGTTCTTAGAATTTAAACTCCACAAATTAAATCCTAACCAATTTGGCCATCCTAGTTTGTGTCTTTAGACTTAATTATTTTGCAATTATCTAGTCTAAGCAACTTAGATTTAGATTGTTAGGACTTAACAAGTTTGTTTTTGAACTAATTCGAAGGGTTTACCAATTCTAAACCCTATTAGGTAGACAATGTGTCTATATGATATTGGGCATGCTCATAATCATATGTACAAGCAATCATATAATAAAGACATAAAATTAACACATCTATAGCATATGGTTCTCTTATGATGGGTCCCTGTTCAATGCTTTAGGCCACAATGGCCCAAAACCAAAAATTCAAGCTTGGTGAATGTTTTGCTCCACGGACCTTATGCCTAAATCGGCCTCTTTGATTGGTTTGGACGTCTCTTGGCTCTCGCAAGACCTTAAACGTCTCTCTCCATGGCTCTTGATCACCTTCTTTTCCATGAATGCTTGTGATACTTTTTGATGGAAAGGGATATTACATGACAATATGCTAGAAAACTTATACAAGCTTCTAATACTAAAAGAAACATAAATTGGCCCAAAAATACATGCCATATAATCTCTATGCTTCTTTTAAATTGAACCTACAAAATTTTCTAGCAAACTAATTACATGTAAGACCATCCTATGATCATATAATGATGATCGTACATCAATTCTAAACAATATACATACGAACCATCATGAGAGAACATTAAATCCCTACATGGTTAGTAATATTCCAACAAGTTACAAATTGAAAAACGCACCTATTCTCACCACCACGAGACAATTACTAGTGTGTTTTTCAATCTAGTGCTCTAGATCAATTATCTTAAGCATGTGCAGTGGTAACTTGCTCTGACACCACTTGAAGGATCTAATGGAGCATGCAAGAGTAACTGATGTGTTGTGTTTTTATGTGCGTTTATGTTGTTAATTGCCTATGTTTTAGAGGTATCTTGAGCGTTAAAAGATGCATTAGTACAGCACATATACTAGAGTTAGGCTTAAGTATAAGCAAATGTACATAGTTGAGTTTCTAAGTCAAATGCTGTACTAAATGCTTAATTTTGTGCCTTAAGTGAGCTATAGGGTTGAGATGGAGCTTGAGTGAGAATTAACGTGAAAGATAGAAGAGGTATAGGTCGTGTGATGAAGGCCGAGAGCAAGGAAGAGACAATAGAAGGCCAACTGGAGGAGTTGGTCGGCCTAGAAAAATTGTCGACTGGCCACTCTAGATAGGAACTCATTTTACGTGGGTCAACCCTATCCAAAAGCTGGTCGACCGGCCAGTCCAGAGAGCACTACTTTGAAAGCCAGATGAGTTAAGAAGAGAAGCCGGTCGACCTAGTAGAAGAGAAGCTAGTCAATCAACTGTGCTCAGGAGATGCTATAAAAACTCGACTTTTCAGTTTTTAAAAGAGAGATTTTTGGTGACCCATACACACACCTATTTCTCACGCACAAAACCCTATTCTCATCCACCTCTGATTCATACATTAACATACACCCCCCTTTGAAATTAAGTTGATTTTGGAGGATTCAATTGTTACTTGGTGAAGATTTGCTAAAGTTTGTAAAAAACGAGCAAGGATGAAAGGGGAGATTTCTATAACCTCTTTCATTCTTATTTACTTTATGCTTGAGTAGATGATTTAGGGTACCTAACTTGTGCAATGGGATGATATATGTAATATTTGTAATGGGATTTTATTGGCTTATATATGTACATACTTTGTTCTTATTTTTAGAAGCTTTATATCAATTCATGTCCATGTGTTTGATGTAATGCTTGAATGAGTTATATGTACATAGATTGGGTCGTATTTGCCATAGAACACTTCTGATGCTCAGATTATGCATGTCTCTGTATGATTATGGATAATATGAAGTAGGTTGATTCTATTCATGTCCATGTGAGTATGAAATATGCCTTATAGTGAATACATGTTAAATCAATGCTACGTGTTGATACTTGAATGCTTTCAATGGCATAAATCAAACTCGCTAGTATTTGTATCATGGATAGGACGTCATATTCACGACGCCTTGCCTTAGAACATGTAGGGCTACATTTACTAAGTATTAATTCACTTTAGTGTCCCTAGAATAATGGTACATAAGTTAGGACTAGTCTAGATCAAGTCCCCTTTAGCTTTAAATCTAGTTAATAGGAGTCTAGATAGGCTTAGTCGACCTTAAGAACCCTAGGCCTTAGCTTTAAATGTAGCTAATAGTTTTGGAAATAGGGTAGAATTGTTCTTGGGCACCTAAGTAGCTTTCTAGTCCCTCATATGGCCTTAAGTACATAAGGACCACGTCGTAGCTCTAAGTGTACGCGCTTAGGGATGGACCCGCATCGAGTCCTAGGAAATTGGGACAGTAGTTAGTTGCTTAGTATTAGAAGCTTTAAGTAGAAAGCCAATCCCCGAATCCCATAGCATAGAGGCGCTAAATCACCCATTCGCAGGTGTAAGTCACCCAATCACCTTTCCCTTATTTCAATCCCCTAAGTTAACTTAGTTCTTTCCTTCTTTTCGTTAGTGCACTTATAGTGTACTCTTTCATTTGGTTCCCTTAGCTCCCTAAAATACAAAAAGTACAAAAAACATGTTAGTTTAGTCTTCTTTTTAAGCTTCTTCTAAAGCTTGCTAGCATAAAATTTCTTCCACAAATTCAGGCCTTCCTGTGATTCGACACCCTCACTCTTACATTCTATTCTATACGATCCGAATGCTTGTGGCTCTCTTAAGGCTTGCACTTAAATAGCACGCCATTAATGCTAGGTCATTTATTTAAAATTTAACCTTAGGCATTGCAAAAAATAAATTCTTGCATACAATAATACCACACATGCACAGATAAACAAGAACACAAAAGGAAATTTGTTAGAACAAGTTTACCTCTTGGACTTCTGATTAACAATCCAACCATTGGATTTGAAGCCATGGAAGTGTATAATGTCATTCTAAAATTGTAGCAAGATCCGACAACTAATGAACAACCAATTGAGCCTAGATCAGAGATTGTGCAGACCCGTGATGGGAAAAAATAGTTTCTGTGCTCTTGTGTTTTTCTCTCCTAAACCTCTATAAGAATGAACCAAAATGCTTTTGATCTTCTCTACTATGATTAGGGAGATGTTATCTATAAGCAAGAACCAAATTCTTGGTGAAAGAATTCAGTATTTGATTTCTAGAAGTCTACTTTTGTTTTGGTCAATCAAGAGAAAGAAAAGAGGAGGAGAAAAGAATTCTTTCTTTTCTAAGCTTCTCCAATAGCGTATGTGTTTCCAATAATTTTTTTTGGAATGCAAAAAATTTTTGGCTTTTTACCAGACTTAGTCGACCCCCTTTAAGAGTTCTCTTAGCAATAGAACTCCTAGGTAGACTAGGATTTTATCTTAAGGAGTTTAAATTCAAGTAGAAGATCTTTAGGTGATAAGAGTTTCAAATTAAAGTCAACTTTTGCCTAATTTTCTAGAATTTAAATCCTTAAAAACTTCTAGAATATGCGGGGCCCACTATTTCTTTCTTCTTTCCAAATTCAGATGCCTACCTACAAGACGACTCAACAAAAATGAATATTCCAAGATAGAAAACTTGGAGTTCAAGATATTTGAATTCTCTTGTAAATTATAGAAACTCCGTCCTAATTAGAAACCTTACTCAAATGTCATGTCTCGCACACCTATAAGCTTTAGGAAAGAGACTAAGACACATTCTAATTATGTACATTAAAACTTAGACCAATAAGAATTAAGAACAAATCTTATTTCCTATTTTCAAGAATCCTAATGCAATTAGAACTCTTATGAAAACATATATTTAGCAATAAACCAATAAGGAAATATTCAAGAAAAGACATCTCATGCTTAAAACAATATCCAGCTAGTAGAGAGACCAAAAGGCATAACTACCTTTTGCTCCCAAAATGACCAAAACGCCATTGCCTCCCCTTAGGCAGCATAATGACCATTTTGACCTTAGTCTATTTCACCACAAGACTAAAGCCGTACTCCAAGGATAATTACTAGATGCCAGAAGCTTGTCACAGTAGTTAGTGGCCTTTGTCTTTGATCTATTAAGCAAAATGACCAAAATGCCCCTCTAAGTACGCCCGTAGTCAAGGTCGGTCCTTTGGCTGCACTATCACCTCCTTAACTGCCTTTAAACCTTGGAATAGCTAGTCCAACAAATCGATCATCTTTTGGACACATTACTCTTGATCTCGGGAGTGACCCATAAGTTAAATGACTGATATATCCTTGAAGGGAAATGCCATTGGATCTAGATTTAAATGATGATACGGACAAGAACAAGGGGCACGTAGAATCAATTATTGCATATGCATGTCCCAACTGACCAGAATTCAACAACAAATGCACAAAGTTGTTGACCCTAGCCAAGTAAGGTTTCACTCATAGTGGATCAAAGTGCTGAACCTTGACTCTATCAGTTCACCCACATATGCTCAATATTAAGAGCATTGGCCACTTGGCAACATTGAGCATTGTGTTTTCTAAACTTAGCAGCAATGAGTATTGTGTTTTCTAACTTAGATAGTACAGTTATGAGAAAACTAACTAACAATAGTCTGATGCAATGCATGACACATGCACTAGAGAGACAAGTTTGGAAAGACCTCCAATGACCAAGGGAGGTTACTCTTACAGGGAGACTTGCTCGCTATAACTTTATCGTGGTAGAGTGCCCAGCACTATCACATGGTTATGGACTTATTTTTGACATTACTAAGTTTAGGCTTGGACCTACAGTGCGTCCAACCTCGTTGTGCACCTAAGTCCTTAGTTAATGCCATTGGGCCTTTACTAATGCGCAACATAACCATACCAGAGACAATATATGAAAATGAAATTCAAATATCATTATTAAAATAGTTATAACAATATCTAGAAAATGGTATCCAAATGGTCTTTAGGGCATACCAATCCCAAGAATCCTAGCCTCAAATGCCATCTTGATCTCCTAGACATCACCTTGATTGAAGAACTATCGCATCCTGACCATTCTAGAAGCATTGCATCCTTACCATTCTAGAGCATGTCACATCCCAACCCTAGGTGCCATTATTGGATCAATAGTTTTTCATATAGTCTATACTAGTCTATATTTTCAAAAATTCTACTAAGAAAACACGCTAGAAAAGCAGAAATAACTACATGACACACACAATAACATGCTAAAGAATACATAGAACATAGCTAGTATTTGCATAATATGTAAAACTAACCTCTTGAAGTATGAGGCCTTCAGTGAGGCTACAACTATCACAAGGCTACAAAAAAAAATTTAACTCGATAGGTGTCGCCAAGAAGCTCAAAACAACTCCCTAGTCTTCTTCTTTATGATTGAAGAGACTTATCTTGAGAGAATAGCCTCTTGTAGGGAAAAGGAAAAATATTATGCTTTTGAAAATCTAGAGCAAAAACCATGCAATAAGTGTGTACTATGTGTTGTAGTATTCCTTTGCCAAAATGGAAGAGATCAACCACAAAAATTGGATGCTAGACATGGTTTAGGGTCTTGCCTATTTATAGGAAAAGTTTGGCACATAAACCTTGTAAACTTTCTATGTGGGAAACTTTTTCTTTGTAGCAAATATTTGCCACATGCCTTGGAAGTTATTTGTACAATTTGAATTCTACTTGTAGTAACTTTCTAGCATATGTCTTGGAAGACTTAGGCCAAGCTCACAATTCAAGCCCAACACATAGTTCATCATCCATATGGAGGCCCAAGCTGGATAAGAAACCATTCAAGCCTAATTAAGTTCTCATAGGCCCTAAAGAAGCCCGAGCTTGATTCCAAGCTTTGGCTCAAATAGGCTTGTACTACAATATGAAAGTTGCTCTTTCAAGATTACTCTCTCAAAGTCATTCAACTAGAGAAGGGACCAAGAAGGCACAATTAACCTTAGTGATTGTTAATCATAAGAACAAGCCTAAATAGTCCATAAGCACAAAGGTCATGTATAGCACGATGTATACGAATGCAGGGTCGAATCCACAGGGAGGCCTAACATGTGTAATGTCCTAGGTCAAGTACATCCTAAAAGGCTACGTGTTAGGACCAAACTTAAAATATTTTTGGTTATTTGGATGAAATGGAGTGTAGGAAAAGTTAACCTAAGCTAAGGACAAGGAAACAAAAGGTGGTGTGCATGTGTGAGATAGGGGAATCAAGCGAACTAAGGGAGTCAAACACGTGAAATGGGGACTAGGGTGATTACGTCTTACAAATGAGTGATTGTTACTTCTTTCTAAGGTTGCTTGATGGATTATACTAAGTGCTCTAATCCAGACCTTTAATTAGCCTCCTAATTGGTACCCTACGCCTCAGTGTAGGTTCAACCCCAGATGGCGATGCCTAGAAGTACAACGTGGTCTTTATGACTTAGGAATTAGGGTTAACTAATAGGATTCTAGGTAATTTAGATCGATCTAGCTCTAGAACTTAGTCTCCAAATTAGTTCCCTAATATAACCCTAGGACTCGGTGCGAGTCCATCCCTAAGCTTCGCCTTACTTAGAGCTACGGCGTGGTCCTTATGAACATAGGCGTTAAGGTGGACTAACTAGCCTTCTTAAGTGAACTAAGGTCAACTAAACTTATTCGGACTCCTATTGGCTGGATTTGAAGCCAAAGGGGACTTGACCTAGGCTAGTTACTAGTTATGCTCCATTGATCACGTCACAATAGCAAAAATTAACAATTATGCGCAAAATATACATATCTAGGGCATGGAATTTGAGAATATTTTGAAGTATTTTACTACTAAACACATAAACATACTAAGATTACACCAATTTAAGCAATAGCACCCGACATATGTGCAATGAAAGCTGTTTATGCTATTAAGTATGTAAACACAACATTGGCATCTATATAGGCATATCCACTTCATTTAATTACCACACAAACACATAGACATGCTAATACAATGATTTAGAAATGGTTAATAGCAAAATAGACTTCAATGTGCACATGTAACATCATTGAGGCATTTCAATAAACACATAGACATGTATGTAATATAGCCTTTGAACCCTAAGCACAAAGCATATATATATAAATCCATCAAGCAACCATAACAATAATGTAATAACCATCCATAATACAATAGTAAATCATTTTACATAGCTCTAATCATATAGAAATTAACTTGGGATAAAAGAGCGATACCTTCTTATCCAAAGCCATTCTTTACAATCCAAGAGCTATGCCCAATTCTTATTTTTGATCCTCTTAGAAGCTTGATTTTAATGTTAAATGTGTTTAGAAGTGAGTGTGTGAGGTGGGTTTATGTGGATTTAGGGTTCAGGGAAATAAGTGTGTGAAATTGTCCCTAAAAAATGGCTTACATAAAGTTGTCAACGTGCAGGGCTGGGGGTCCTATTGGTCAACCGACCTTGGAGATTGGTTGACCAGCCCAAATAGGCCAAGATTCTAATGTAGTTGGGTGCCTAGGCTAGTACCTTGATAGTAAAATGTTCATATCTTGCTCATTTTGGCTCCGATTCATGCATTGTTTATTTCTATGGCTTTCTACCATTTCTGGGGCTCTCCCAAGACATTTTTCTTCATCTAGTATACCCTATAAACATGTCCAAACTTTGCCCATGTTCTCTTTGGTTGTAAGCTCCAAATTTGGCTCTTGTTGCTCTTGGTTTCGCCTTGGTTGTTCCTCTTTTTGCCCGGCCACTTCTAAATGCATCTTCTAAGCCTTGTTTAAGTCCCAAACACCTTTTAGATTTAATACACATCCCAAATACCATCAATCAAGCTCGAATTATCTCTCTCAATCTCACCTAAAATAAGCAATAAACACACATTAATGTAGCATTTAAGTTCTAATTGCAACTATGAACATGTAAATCCTAATATGCAGAAGTATGACCTCAATTCTATACTAATACACCCAATAAAGCACAAAATACCTCAAAACAAGAATAAGAATGCAATACATAAAAAGACACAAAACCAACATATCAATACCCTTAAACCTTCTCCTTGCTTGTCCCCAAGCAAGTCCAAACCTAAGTCTATCTCAAAATTGGTAAAGAGGGTTGCTTAGAGGATCGATTTGCTATCATGGTGCATCTAATGAGAATGAAGAGGTTGTTCCTTTCGTAGAGGGATATCCAAGCCTTTTTGAATCGTTCCCTTACTCACAAGGGTTCTAGTACCTTCGAGAACTTCTCTAGCAGCCTTAAACTTCATAAGCCCGAGATTCTAACGCATATGGGATTGTTGACACTTCGTGCCCCCTTAACTAACATGGCCTCCTCAACATACATATAGCCTCAATGATACAAGAAGAAGGAAGAATGTACAATCACAATGGCTTATGATATGCTATTTCGAAGCACAAGCCTAAATAGCCTGTAAGTGCATGGGTTATGTGTGGTACGATGTGTGTGAGTATGGGCTTGAATCCACAGGGAGGCTTAATATGTAAGGTGTCCTAAGCTATATGTATCCTAAAAAGCTACGAGTTGAGTCCCTAAACTATGATATTTTTGGGGTTTTGGTTTGAAGGGAGCTCAAAAAAGACAAATCTAAGCTAACGACAAGGAAATAAATAGGTAGTATATTTGTGAAATAAGGGAATCAAGGAATCTAAAGGACTCAAACATGTCGAAATAGGGACGAAGGTGATTATGGTTTGCAAATGGGTGATTGCTACTTGTTGTTAGGGTTGCTTCATAGATTATAATTGATTGCTCTCGTCTAGACTCCTAATTTTTTAATTGCGCCCCAAGCCTTAGTGCAAGTCGGTCTTTAGGTGTCAACTAACCTAGGGCTACGATGTGGTCTTTATGACTTAGGACCGGTGTCGTTTCCCGAGTGCAAGCTCTAAAGACCCACAAGTGCACAGATTGGTACAGTTTAGTGTGTACGAGAATAGGTGTCGAACTATAGGAAGGCTATGTTGTGGGATGGATTCTATGTATGTGTGTCGTGGAGAATGCCTAAAAGGAAACCTAAACTAACTATTTTTGGTGTTTTTGGATGGTCAGGAGCTTTAATCGAAGAAAAACAAAGCTACACTATGGGAATGGAAAGTGGTGAAACAAACTAGTTTAGAGGAAAACAAACAAATGGAATGGATTAGAGTGACTTAGGCTTATGTATTAGTGATTCTATACTCAAATGCTATAGGATTAAGGGATGATGACTGACTATGGTGATTGCTCTTAAGTAGGTTTCCCCCTAGGACTCGGTGCGAGTCTGTCCTAATTTAAATGCACTTACCTTAATTGCACAGTGTCCTAATTTCCCCCTAGGACTCGGTGCGGGTTCGTCTCCAAATAGTACCTTCTAGAGCTACGGCTAGTCCCTATGACCTAGGGCCTTAAAAATGACTAACTAGCTTCCTAGGTGACTTAGAATGAACCTACCCTAGTACCTAAACCATTGGTTAGATTTAAAGCCAAGACTTAGTGTTGCTAGGGTCGACTAAACTTATCCTAAAACCTATTGGCTAGATTTAGAACCAAAGAAGACTCGACCTAGGCTAGCCTTAAATTACTTGCCATCATTCTAAGGTCACTACAACGGGATTTAACTTGCTAGTACATTTATACATGTTCTAGGCCAAGGTGTTCGTGAATAACAGGGTCTATTCAACTACCAAACATCATCATGCTTGGATTTGACCATTAGAAGCAATTAACAACCAACATGTATACATTATTGAAGTCATATTCACTACTAGGCATGCAAATATACATATAGACATGAATATAAGAATTACCCACTTCATAGCGTCTACATATAAACATATAGACATGATTATAGCATAGATTAGATGTGTTTAGTAATAAATAGACTTCAATTTATATACATACTAATGTGTTTGTTTTGAGTGTTTATGTATTGCATATATATATATATATACTTGTTTCGATGTGTTTTGAGCTTTAATTAATGTATTAGTATAGCATTTAGGTCATATTTGTGCATATTAGGGTTTACATGTTCATAGTTGAAGTTAAGACTTAAATGCTACACTAATGCGCGTTTATTGCTTGTTTTAGGTAAGATTCAAGAAGATAATTGAAGCTTAATTGAGGGTTCTTGTAGGTGGAACAAATCCAAGGGTGTTTTGGACATAAAGGATTAAAGAAAAGTGCATTTGGAAGTGGTCAGGTGAAGGAGGAGCGACCATGGTGAAATCGAGCACAACAGGAGCTAAATTTGAAGTTTGTAACCAAAAAGGACATGAAAAAATTTTGGACATGTTGTAGGGTGCAAAAAATGGCTTAGAAGATGCCCCAAAGTGGTACGAAGCCATAGAAAAAGATAGTGCACAAATCGAAGCGAAATAAGCGAGATATGAGCATTTTACTGTCAAGACCAGTTGACTTCCTCTCTTAGCTGGTCGACCTAGTAGGTCAACCGGCTAGGCTGATCGGCCAGATCAGAATCTATGCCAATTTTGGCTGGTTGACTTAGCCTCAAGGCTGGTTGACTGGCTGAGCCCCTAGCTGGATGCAATTTCAACACTATTTAAGCCACTTTTTAGCCATTTTTGAAAGAGAATACCAACCAAATCAAACACCCATTTCCCTAAACCCAAAATCCACCAAAAATCACCTAACACACTCACTTCTAAACACATTTAACACTTGGAATCAAGGATCCAAGAGGATCAAACATTAGGATATGGGCGATAGCTCATGGATTGTAAAGCTTGGCAATGGATAGAAGGGTAACTCTCTTTTATCCTAAGTCTAATTATGTGTGATTATAGCTATATAGAGTAATCATATCTTGTATTTATGGATTGATTACTACTTTTATTAATGGGAACTTGATGTATTTATGTATATATGCTTTATGCTTAGGGTTTCAAAGGCTATTTTACAAACATGTCTATATGTTTGTTGAAATGCCTCAATGATATAATATATGTATATTAAAGTCTATTGTGCTATTAACCATTTCTAAATAATTATGCTAGCATGTCTATGTGTTTGTGTGGTGATTACATGAAGTGGGTATGACTATATACATGTCTATATGTGTGTTGGCATACTTAATAACATAGATAGCTTTTTATTGCTTACACGTTGGGTGCTATTGCTTAAATTGGTGTAATCTAAGCATGTCTACATATTTAGTGGTAGAATACACCAGTGTATTCTAAAATGCCATGCCCTAGATGTGTTTGTTTTGTGCTTTAATGTCAATGTTTGCTATTGTGATGTGATCGTTGGTGCAAAACTAGTACCTAGCCTAGCTCGAGTCCCATTTGGTTTTAAATCTAGCTAATAGGAGTCTGGATAGGTTTAGTTGACCTTAGTTCACTTAGAAAGGCTAATTAGTCCACCTTAACACCCTAGGTTCACAAGGACCACGCCGTAGCTCAAGTGGGGCGAAGCTTAGGGACGCTCTCACACTGAGTCCTAGGGTTAGAATGGGGAACTAATTAGTAGACTAAGTGCTAGGGTTAGATCAATCTATACTTATGCACTCCCTACCTAGGAATGGACCCACACTAAGGCTTAGGGTACCAATTAGGAGGTTAATTATAGTTCTAGATTGGAGCATTTAGTATAATCCATCAAGTAACCCTAGAAAGCCGTAGTAATCATCATAAACAAGACGTAATCACCCTAGTCCCCCATTTTTTAAGTTTGAATCCCCTTAGATCACTTGATTCCCCCGTCACATATACACATACATCTTTTATTTCCTTGCCTTTAGATTAGGTTTATCTTTTCTAAGCTCCTTTTAAACCAAAAATCCCAAAAACATTGTAGTTAGTACCTCAACATGTTACTTTTAGGACGTACTTAGTTTAGGACACCATACACAGGCCTCCCTGTGGATTTGACCCCGTACTCGCACACACTATACTCGACCCATGCATTTACTGGCTATTTTGGCTTATGCCGCGAGATAGCGATCAAGTTCTTGGCACCGTTGCCAGGGATCGAACGGTTGTTTGGTTTCTTAGTTTTTGTGTGTATTATCTTGTTACGTCTTGTTTTATCTTTTCTTTTCATGTTTTTATTATATTTATTAATAAAAGAAAAATCCAAAAACTTTTTTGTTAAGCATTGTGAAGAGGATTACTTGTGCTTGGTTGAGTATGACTGACCCAAATGCTTCTTGGTGGTCCTTAGTATCCTTTTCCCTACCGCCCGAATGTGTTCCTTATGCACGTCGTTTGTGTGGATGTTTTATGCATCTAACTATTTTCTATCCCCGTGAAAATTCCCCATCTAAGGCTAGTGCTAACTATGACCCCCATAGTTATGCATTAGCTCATATATCTTCATTTAGAAATCATGACTATAGAGATGCATATTCTTGTTATTGCAATCATTGTGGAAGCCATACTTATGATTCTAACACTTGCCCTACCTTTCACCATTATTCTTGATTGCATGTAACGCCCTATGCCCCTAGTAATCACATACCCATACATATATTCCTCATCTTATCATCATGATTCTAGGGAACAATATCATGCATCTACATATTGGGGTCAAGATGACTCTTCATATTTTCCACCTTATTGCTTTGAAAATCCATTTCCCATACTGTCATTTCCTACCTAAACATTCTCCGAATTATATGATGGTTGTGCTTATAGTAATCCCAATGAAGATGTCTACCATTTCCACTCGGTTGAGCCATCTTTTTTTAGGTCTTCTTCATAAGAGGAAACATTTGACTATCTCTTATCTCTCCTCTGATCCAATCAAGAGAAACTAAAGAGTTTGAAGCGAGATGCCAAATCTTTAGGTGAGCGCTTGAAGAGAATGGTTGAGTATGTACAACTCATGAGCAAGAACATTGAAATACCTTTAGAATGAGTTGACGAGATAGAGATGAGACCTAATGATGAGCTGACTAGGGGTGAAAAAGATGATGCATTAGAGAGACAATTAGAAACAGATGTTGATAGAGAGATAACATCTTGTAGTGAGGATGAGGATGAGCTTAATGACAATTTAGTTTTTGACAATTCTTATGGGTATGTTTTCGAGGAAGTAATACCTTATCCTTCTAAGCTTTCAACGTCTTCCATTGAATAACATGAGTCTTTCCTTTCTTCTCATCCTACTTCTCCAACACACTTTGAGGTGGACTCTCATGATCATAGCACTTATTTGTATTTCGAGTCTTCATTTAGGGAGTCTAGGGTATACACCTTCTTTGAGCATTCATGCATCCATAACTCGAAATCCTTTGAGTCGCCATTGTCCTCTTTATATGTATCTACCCTTTGTGAGAAGCATGATGCTGAGATGACACCCACTAGCGATGAATGTATAGATGGATTTTAAGAGATTTTAGCTACTGATGATTTAGAGTCATCCATTAGGAAGAACATTCTGGCGGTTTTAGATTACAAGTCTCTTGGAGTTAAGAATCATTGTGTTGATGCAAGTAGCAACTTTAAAAAGACACATAAGAAAGAAATTGCTATGCTTGGAAGAATGATCCACGGGTCTCTTAGATGTTTGATGATTCGTTGATGGAAATAGAGCCCATTAAGATCGAATCTACCTCTCATGAGTTAAAACGACATAGGCTTGAACATATTATATCTTGTGGAGGAGAAGAGTATAATACGTCTACTTCCCTTGTCATTGCTCCTCCTTCTTCGAGTATTGCTCCTACTCCCCTTTCTAATTCTATTGAGCCTCTCTCTTTGGAGCTCACGTTTATGCCTTCTAGTTTAGAACATTTTCATCTAGGGCTAGACAGCACTTCTCTCATGTTGCATGCATTAGACCTATCTTTAACCCATGGGGAGGGTGTGTTCCCAGCCTTGATTACGAAAAGAAGGCCTGGGGTGGTTAATTAGAGAACACACAGGGCATGATCTTTCACGCTTGTGCATGACACCTTTCACATTTATGTACACAGTTTCATTTGATGATTCGGGATGGGATATTAAAAAGGGGTGCATTGTGCATTCATTACTACATCATATGTTACGCGACCTTTTTCAATCTATTATCTGTGCTTGGTTAAATGTCCGACAATTTGTGCCTTGCCATTTTAAACACGGTTTGCTCTAATATTAGCTTTCGATTGGAGGTGTTAAATATAGCGCTGTTTGGAGGCACCCTAGATATGTTTATATTCCATTTGCTTTCCTTATTTTCCTTTCCTTTTACTTGCTTTTACCTTTTAGTTATTCTCACTTTTGCTTTTAATTTTCTTTTCATTTGTTTTCTTTTTCACCCTCCTAAGTGTTGACCCTCTTTATCATTTCCCATTCTTCATGCACCTTGTTTATTATTAGATGATGCCAATGCAAGCTCCATGACAATGCTACTAATCATGTACTATGAGTGTTTACAATTTTTGAAAAATAGGGTTAATAGATAAATGATAAATCATTGGCATCAATGAGCTTCAAAAAGAACACAAGGTTGTATCTATCCTCTCTCCACTTGTCCCCTTTTATCTACCCCATCTCCACCACCCTTACTTCTTTGTGTTGCCTATTTACCTATTGAGTAATGTGTAGGATCGATATTATTAAGTGTGGGGTATCCTAGTCCATATTTTCTAAATTATAACTAAGAAAACATGCTAGGAAAATAAAATATCCACATTACACACACAAGAACATGCTTAAGAACATATAGAATATAACTAGTACTTGCAAAATATAAAAAGCTAACCTCTTGAAGCGTGGGGCCTTTGATGAAACTAAAACCGGTCACGAGCTTTATTCCCGTTCACGAACAAGGCCACCAAAAATTTGCTATAAGGGTGTCACAATAAGCAACTCCCTAGTCTTCTTCCCTATGATTAAAGAGACTTATCTTGAGAGAATAGCCTCTTGTGTGGGAAGAAGCAAAGTAATATGCTCTTGAAAAACTAGAGCAAAAATCACACAATAAGTGTGAACTATGTGTTGTAGTATTTTCTTTCATAAAAGGAAGAAATCAACTACAAAGTGGAATACATAAAAGGTGTAGGGTCTTGTCTATTTATAGAGAGAACCTTGGCATCTAAAGTTGCTAAACTTTCAATGTGGGAGAAAATTTCCATGTAGTATTTCCTTTTTGAAACTTGTCAATCTTGTCTTGGAAGACTTGTGCAAGTTGTCCACTTGTTTTTGTAGTATTTTGCAAGTTGTCCACTTGTCTTGGAAGACTTAGGCCAAGCCCATTATCCAAGTCCAACACATAGTCCATAATCCATGTGGAGGCCCAAGCCCAATAGGAAACCATCCTAGCCGAATTAGGTTATCTTGGACACTAAAGAAAGCCAAACCCAATTTCACGCTTTGGCCCAATAAGGCTATTACCACAATATGGAATTTGCTCTTTCAAGATTACTCTCTCAAAGTCATTTCAACTAGGGAAGGGACCAAGAAGACACAATTAACCTTGGCTTCCAAAAATAATTAAAAATGTCCTTACCCGATTTAGGCGACATAATAATTATTTTTAACTCCGATCTATTCCACCGTAAGATCAAAGTTGCACTCCAAGAATAATTGTCATTACCCAAAAGCTTATCACAAAAGAATGTGAACTTTGTCTTTGACCTACTAAATAACTGACCATAATGCCCCTCTATGTATACCCACAGCTAAGATCGGTCCTTTGGCCTGTGTACTATCACCTCCTTAGCTGTATCTTTTTCCGTTGGGTTTCTTGTCCTATTGCCAACCATCCTTGGTCATGGAATCTCTTGATCTCGGGAGCGACCCTCAAGCCATATGACCGACATACCTATAAAGGTAGTATCACTAGATCTAGATTCGGATGATAAATTTGGACAATCCCAAAGGGGGCACATAGATTCCATTTTGCATATGCATGCTCTAATTAATTAGAACTTAGCAGTCAAAGCACAAGGCTGTTGATCCTAATAAAATAAGATCTCACCCACAGTGAATCAAAGTACTAAACCCTAATTTCATTAGTTCATCCACATATACTCAAGATTAAGAGCAATGATCATTTAGTAGCAGTGAGTGTCTTGTTTTCTTTCTTTGATAGTATGTCGCTAGAAAACATACTCACAATGGTCCTATCCAATACGTGACACACGTACTATTGAGACAAATCCAGAAAGTCCTCCAATGACCTAGGTAGATCACCCTCAAAGAGGAGACTTGCTCAATATAACCTTATCGAGAGTGCCCAACACTACTATTTGGTTATGGATTCAATTTATGACGTGACTAAATCTAGACTTGGACCTACTGTGCGTCCAGCCTCACTGCGCACCCAAGTCATTAGTGCAAGTCAAAGGACCTTCATACATGCATCGATAAAACATAACAGAGATTATATGTAAGAAACTCATAATGCCATTTAACAAAAATATGATTATACATTGTTTCATATCCAAAATGTCATGTACAAGTGAGCTTTAGGGCATACTAATCCTAACAATCTCCCACTTGCACTAAAGATTACTTCTGCAAAGCCTAATACCCAAAGACTCTAAATGTGTGGCAAACACTTTCTCTAAAAGAGTCTTAGTAAATGGGTCTGCCAGGTTTTCCGCTGAAGCTATCTTGTCAACTACTACATCTTCTCTTTGGATAAACTCACGAATCAAATGATATTTCCGTTCAATGTATTTACCCTTTTTGTGATTCCTGGGCTCTTTGCACTGTGAAACAGCACCGTTGTTGTCGCAATACAACGTTATTGGTCTGTGAGCTGCCGGCATAATCTCTAGGTCTAACAGGAACTTTCTTAGCCATACTGCCTCTTTCGCAGCCTCAGATCTTTGCTACATACTCGGCCTCCATGGTAGAGTCGCAATACAATTTTGCTTCACACTTCTCCATGAAATAGCTCCTCGACAGAGTGAAAACATATCCAGTAGACTTCACGGAATCTCTGTCGACCGAAATCCAGTCTGTATAGGCTAATGGTGTTAGATCATCTGCATGGTATTCTAGCACATAATCCTTTGTTCCTTGCAGGAATTTGAATATATGCTTAACCGCGACCCAATGTGCGGTCGAGTTTGACTGATATCTACTAACCATGCCAACAGCAAAGCAGATATCTGGTCTCGTACATAACATGGCATACATGAGACTTCCAACCGCTGAAGCATAAGGAACTCGCTTCATGCTCTCTATCTCCTCAGGTGTTTTAGGACATTGATCCCGAGATAGATAAACGCCATGTCTAGAAGGTAACAAGGCCTTCTTAGAGTTTTGCATGTTAAACCTGACTAATATCTTCTCAATAAATAAAGCTTGAGATAGGGCTAGCCTTACATTCTTACGATCTCGCATAAGCTTGATGCCTAGAACATAACTAGCTTCTCCTAAATCCTTCATTTGAAATTGAGTAGAAAGCCAAACCTTGATGGATGATAACATCCCCACATCATTTCCAATTAGTAGGATATCATCCACATACGTAACCAAAAAGCTACAGATTTTCATACGCCTTTTATACACGCAAGGTTCATCAATATTTTGATCAAAACCATAAGATTTAATTGCTCGATCAAATTTGATGTTCCATGCTCTAGATGCCTGTTTTAATCCATAAATGGA
Source organism: Cordia subcordata (assembly GCA_028554755.1). Taxonomy (NCBI): domain Eukaryota; kingdom Viridiplantae; phylum Streptophyta; class Magnoliopsida; order Boraginales; family Cordiaceae; genus Cordia; species Cordia subcordata. Next base: position 16,155,487 of record JAPTOF010000008.1, read on the forward strand.
CTTCTTTAATTTACAAACCATATGTTCTTGGCCTTTAGCAATGTATCCATCTGGTTGTGTCATATAAATGGTCTCGTCAAGTTCCCTATTAAGAAAGGCTGTCTTGACGTCCATTTGCCATATCTCGTAGTCATAATGACAAGCGATGGCAAGAAGTATCCTGATGGATTTAAGCATGGCTACTAGTGAGAAAGTTTCCTCATAATCGATCCCTTCTTTCTGAGTATAGCCTTTCGCCACCAACCTTGCTTTAAAGGTTTCAACTTTTCCATCAACTCCTCTTTTTCTCTTATAGACCCATTTGCACCTTATAGGTTTTACCCCTTCACGTGCAACTACAAGATCCCAGACTTTGTTAGAATACATAGATTCTAACTCTGAATCCATTTCCTTGTGCCATTTGTCAGCATCTATGTCGGAAACTGCTTCATCATAACTTACGGGATCCACCACTTGATTCTCTGAAGAAGTCTGAAAGGACTCTCCATAGTATCTATCAGGAGGCTTGGATATTCTCCCACTACGACAATGCTCCGATATATTAGGTGTAATATGTTGTTCTTTTTCATTCACAGTTACCACAGGTGTTACTGGAGATTCTTGTGAAATCTCATCTAGAACAACTTCAGAATCTGGTGTTTTTTGGACCATTTCATCATTCTCTAAGTATCTAGCGTGGGTGCTTATAAACACCTTTTGCTCCTTAGGATTATAAAAGATCCCACCTCTGGTTCCCTTAGGATATCCAATGAAATAGCATAACTCGGATCTTGTTTCCAATTTTGAAGCATTACTATTAAGTACATAAGCTGGATAGCCCCAAATGTGGAGATGATTTAGACTAGGCTTACGCCCAGTCCACATTTCTTGAGGTGTCCTAGGTACTGATTTGGATGGTACCAAGTTCAAGATGTATGCCGCTGTTTCAATGGCATACCCCCAAAAAGATAAAGGTAATGATGCATGACTCATCATTGACCTAACCATATCCAATAGGGTACGATTTCTTCTCTCTGCTACACCATTTTGCTGAGGAGTCCCTGGTGCAGTCAACTGAGACACTATCCCTTCTTGTGTAAGATAGTCTCTGAACTCACCCGAGAGGTATTCGCCACCTCGATCAGACCGAAGGGCTTTGATATGTTTATCTAATTTTCGCTCTGCCTCAGCTTTGAACTCTTTGAATTTCTCAAAGGATTCAGACTTGCGTCGCATTAGATATACGTATCCATACCTAAAGTAATCATCAGTAAAAGTAATGAAATACTCATAAACTCCTCGTGCTAGTTCGCTCATAGGACCACACACATCAGTGTGAACCAATTCCAATACTTCTTTGGCCCTTTCTCCTTTAGAAGAAAATGACTATTTAGTCATCTTCCCTTTGAGACAAGATTCACACGGAGGTAGATCTTCGAGATCTAATGAGCTAAGATGCCCATCCTCGACTAATCTTCGAATTCGCTTTAGACTGATATGTCCTAAGCGTAGGTGCCAAAGATATGTATCATTGGTCGAAGAAACCTTCCTTTTTCGGGAATTAGTTTGTTCTATATTATACAATGAGTTTGTAATAGGTTTTATATAGAACAAGTTATCATGCATGCTACCGGAACAAATAATATTTCCATCTCTACTGATATCAACACCAGAATGGAAATTAATGCAAAAACCCTCTAATATTAATTGCGAAATAGAGATAAGGTTTTTACATACATCCAGAACATAATAAACATTGTTAAAAAATATCTTCCTATTACAGGGAAAATTTAAGCACATTCCTCCCACTGCAGCAGCCCATACTTTTGCTCCATTACCCAACCTCAGAGCAAACTCCGCTTTAGCTAGTTCCTTCATTTCCTAAAACCAATGCAAAGAATTGGAAATATGGTTAGAGGCTCCAGAGTCTACAATCCAAGAATCAATAGAATCAACCACTAAGCAGGTTTCAATGTAGAACAAAAGAGGTGTACCTTTCTGGCCTCGAGCCAAGTACTTCGGGCAATCCTTTTTCCAGTGTCCTTTTAGGCCACATTTAAAGCATTTGCCCTTGGGCTTTTCACCTGTTAACTGCCTGGACTATTCACCACTTTTCTTCTTTTTCCCTTGACCACGTTTTTGCTTCCCCTTTCCTTTGAACTTTCTCCCTTTCGGGTTAAGTCCAGAAGTGGATGCTTGAACCATATTTATGTAGCCTTTATTTTTCATTATGGCTTCTGCAGCTAGGAGCTCTTTCATTAATTCCGTCATATCCATGTTCATCTTACTCATATTATAATTAAGCTTGAACTGAGTATAAGATGACGGTAGAGTCTCCAAAATCATGTCTACCTTTGATTATTCATCTATGTTTGCTCCTAGGATCTCAGCGATTGAAGCAATCCATCATTTTGAGCATATGCTCCCGATGATGCTCCTTCTACCATCCTTTGATTCATAATTTCTCTAAGAGCACCTTGCCTTGCGGGCTTGCTCTTATCAGTAAACATACGAGACAGTGAGGTCATGATTTCTTTTGCAGTTTCCATATGATGATGCTTGCTCTGCAAAATATTTGACATAGAAGCCATCATATAGCACTTGGCCATACTATTGGCTTTCTGCCATTTTGCCTCAGCATCTTTCTGGGTTTCAGAAGAGTTAGCCCTCACAACAGGACAAGGAGTTGTTAGGACATGCTTGTACTCTTCTGCAGTGAGTACTATGTCTAAGTTTCGTTCCTAGTCCACAAAATTCGGTCCAGTGAGCTTGTGCTCTTTGAGAATTGTAGCTAGTGGACTAAGCGAAGACATTTTTCTGGATACAACAATATAATCATAATTAATTTGTGAGTACAAAATTGATGCATGTATAATATGTATGCTATCTTTAGAAATAAAACATACGAGTACTTTTTACATCATTTGCCTTTGAGCAGATCAACCCTTTAAACTACTCGATGTAACAGTGTCTCAACATCCTCATAAGAACTCCACCGATGGGATGGCCGAACTTATGAATGTTAAGTTAAGTGCCACCACTTATTTGAATTAACAATTGTCTGGATATGATCCAATTTGAATAATTCAATCACTGTTTTGTTTGGCTTCTTAAATCCGGTAGTGAACTCTATCGATAGGATAGCCGAACCTACCATTTAAGTTGAGTGTACACCCATTCCTAATGTTTATTCCCCAAAACATTCTTGATTTAAGCCCTCCGATAGGGTAGTGACTTTAATCAATGTTGCGTAAGGCGATCTTTAGTGAAGAACTCCATCGATGGGATGGCCGAACTTACTAACACCCTTTTGAATAAACATTTTATGTTTCACCTTGTTAAATTTAGACAAAATGTCACCTTCCGTTGGGGAAGTTAATGACATTTATCATTAACGTCAATTGGATATGGAAAGTTGTGGGGTATTTCTAGTCCCCTCTCCCACTCAATATTTTAACTTAAGGGTTTCCTTTGATATTCTTGCTTTGTTTTAGATCTAAACACATTTTGGATATATGTAAATCCCCTTTGTGTTACTAAAACATTGCAATATCACAATAGATCTCTTACCTAAATCTGCGTGCATAGACCCTTAGGTTGATATATATACATGTAAATCTCAAGTTAAGTTCTTTTAATGTTGTCATGAGATCTCATGGCATCTTTAGACATAGCCGCTTATAATTCTCTTGTCTAAGCCATTCTCATATACTTAACTATCTTTGAGAATCAACTCATAGGTATGACTAATTTTTATAAACCCTAATGAGTGGACATATTTCTAGGTGGCAATCATGCTAATGCAAATATGTTAAAACATAAATCAATGTATTATAAACATCCACCAAAAATATGTTAGAATCCCTCTTTGATGGCTCCCTGTAATCTTCAACAAAAACAGCACACATAGTAGCTTTTTCTGCCTCAACCGATCGACCGTCAATAAGAGCCGGTCGACCAGCTCCAATTGCTTCAGGAATTTTTTTTGGCTCTCTGGAGTAGCCGGTCGACCGGTTAAGTCCACCCAGTCGTCCAGCTTGCTTACCAGGTAGAGTATTCCTATATGCTATTTTCTTGTTTTTCTTCTTGGTCTTCAAAGATTACAATAATACACTTTGCTATTGCTAATACAAGCTTCATAAAGAAACATTACAAGGATATCAAAACATCCTATGCTTCTTTTAAATGAAACTAAAAGCAATAACCAGAAATATTTTATACATGAAATTGCCTATGGCCAAACTTTGTTGACCGTACACGAAAATCTATCATGCATACATACGAACCATCAAGGGGATTTTATATTACCTGCACATACAAGCATAAAACCACAAGTATATGCAACACAAGATTTCCTAATCTTGCCACTCACAAGATGACTAATATATATTTATGCAAATACAATATTCTTGCATAGTCTAAGCATGTTGTGTATGAACCTGGCTCTGATACCAATTGTAGGATCGATATTATTAAGTGTGGGGTATCCTAGTCCATATTTTCTAAATTATAACTAAGAAAACATGCTAGGAAAATAAAATATCCACATTACACACACAAGAACATGCTTAAGAACATATAGAATATAACTAGTACTTGCAAAATATATAAAGCTAACCTCTTGAAGCGTGGGGCCTTTGATGAAACTAAAATCGGTCACGAACTTTATTACCGTTCACGAACAAGGCCACCAAAAATTTGCTATAAGGGTGTCACGATAAGCAACTCCCTAGTCTTCTTCCCTATGATTAAAGAGACTTATCTTGAGAGAATAGCCTCTTGTGTGGGAAGAAGCAAAGTAATATGCTCTTGAAAAACTAGAGCAAAAATCACACAATAAGTGTGAACTATGTGTTGTAGTATTTTCTTTCCAAAAAGGAAGAAATCAACTACAAAGTGGAATACATAAAAGGTGTAGGGTCTTGTCTATTTATAGAGAGAACCTTGGCATCTAAAGTTGCTAAACTTTCAATGTGGGAGAAAATTTCCATGTAGTATTTCCTTTTGAAACTTGTCAATCTTGTCTTGGAAGACTTGTGCAAGTTGTCCACTTGTTTTTGTAGTATTTTGCAAGTTGTCCACTTGTCTTGGAAGACTTAGGCCAAGCCCATTATCCAAGTCCAACACATAGTCCATAATCCATGTGGAGGCCCAAGCCCAATAGGAAACCATCCTAGCCGAATTAGGTTATCTTGGACACTAAAGAAAGCCCAAACCCAATTTCAAGCTTTGGCCCAATAAGGCTATTACCACAATATGGAATTTGCTCTTTCAAGATTACTCTCTCAAAGTCATTTCAACTAGGGAAGGGACCAAGAAGACACAATTAAACTTGGCTTCCAAAAATAATTAAAAATGTCCTTACCCGATTTAGGCGACATAATAATTATTTTTAACTCCGATCTATTCCACCGTAAGATCAAAGTTGCACTCCAAGAATAATTGTCATTACCCAAAAGCTTATCACAAAAGAATGTGAACTTTGTCTTTGACCTACTAAATAACTGACCATAATGCCCCTCTATGTATACCCACAGCTAAGATCGATCCTTTGGCCTGTGTACTATCACCTCCTTAGCTGTATCTTTTTCCGTTGGGTTTCTTGTCCTATTGCCAACCATCCTTGGTCATGGAATCTCTTGATCTCGGGAGCGACCCTCAAGCCATATGACCGACATACCTATAAAGGTAGTATCACTAGATCTAGATTCGGATGATAAATTTGGACAATCCCAAAGGGGGCACATAGATTCCATTTTGCATATGCATGTTCTAATTAATTAGAACTTAGCAATCAATGCACAAGGCTGTTGATCCTAATAAAATAAGATCTCACCCACAGTGAATCAAAGTACTAAACCCTAATTTCATTAGTTCATCCACATATACTCAAGATTAAGAGCAATGATCATTTAGTAGCAGTGAGTGTCTTGTTTTCTTTCTTTGATAGTATGTCGCTAGAAAACATACTCACAATGGTCCTATCCAATACGTGACACACGTACTATTGAGACAAATCAGAAAGTCCTCCAATGACCTAGGTAGATCACCCTCAAAGAGGAGACTTGCTCAATATAACCTTATCCCAGTAGAGTGCCCAACACTACTATTTGGTTATGGATTCAATTTATGACGTGACTAAATCTAGACTTGGACCTACTGTGCGTCCAGCCTCACTGCGTACCCAAGTCATTAGTGCAAGTCAAAGGACCTTCATACATGCATCGATAAAACATAACAGAGATTATATGTAAGAAACTCATAATGCCATTTAACAAAAATATGATTATACATTGTTTCATATCCAAAATGTCATGTACAAGTGAGCTTTAGGGCATACTAATCCTAACATAATGATCACTATTCGTGAGCACAAGCCTAAATAGCCTGCAAGCGCACGATCATGTGTAGTACGGTGTGTGCGAGTACGGGGTCGAATCCACTGGGAGGCCTAACATGTATGGTTTCCTAAGCTATGTGCATCCTAAGGGCTACATGTTGGGATCTAAACTGCACTTTTTTTCGGGATTTTTGGTTTAAAGAGAGCTCGAAAAGGTAAAGCTAAACCAAGGACAAGGAAATAAAAGATGTGTATGTGCGCCAGGGGAATCAAGTAATCTAAAGGGACTCAAACATTGAAAATGGGGAACTAGGGTGACTATGTCCTGTTAATAGGTGCCTTTCTAGGGTTACTTGATAGAATATACTAAGTGCTCTAATCTAGACGTATAATTAGCCTCCTAATTGGTACCCTAAGCCTCAATACAGGTCTGTCCCTAGGTGGTGATGCCTAGCAGTACAGCGTCGTCTTTATGACTTAGAAATTAGGGTTTTAGCTGAGTGTAGGTTGATCTAACCTTAGCACTTAGTCCTCTAATTAGTTCCCTAGTTTGGCCCTAGGACTTGGTACGAGTTCATCCCTGAGCTTCGTCCCATTTAGAGCTACGGCATGGTCCTTATCAACCTAGGGTGTTAGGGTGGACTAACTAGCCTTTGTAAGTGAACTAAGGTCAACTAAACCTATCCAGACTCCTATTGGCTAGATTTAGAGCCAAAGAGGACTCGACCGAAGCTAGTTACTAGTTGTGCACCAACGATCGCACCACAACAGTGGAAATTGACATAAAGTGCATAGGAAACACATCTAGGGCATGGTATTTGAGAATACACCGGCATATTCTACTACTAAACACATAGACATGCTTAGATTACACCAATTTAAGCAATCGCACCCAACATGTAAGCAATAGAAGTTACTTATGCCATTAAGTATGCAAACACACATATAGACATGTATATAAGCATACCCAGTTCATTAATCACCACACAAACACATAGACACGCTGGCTTAATGATTTAGAAATTTTAATAGCAAAATAGACTTCAATATACATATGCTACATCATTGAGGCATTTTTACAAATACATGGATATGAATGTAAATTTGCCAATGAAAACCCTAAGCATAAAGATATATACATAAATCCATCAAGTTCCCATTAATAAAAAGTAATCAATCCATAAATACAAGAATAATCACCCTACATAGCTTTAATCATACATATTTAGATTTGGGACAAAAGAGAGATACCCTTCTATCCAAATCCATGCTTTACAATCCATGAGCTATGCCCAAATCCTTGTGTTTGATACTCTTAAATTCTTGATTCCAAAGTGATTTTGTATATGGAAGAGTGTGTGAGAGGTGGGTGATAAGAGGATTAGGGTTTTGGGAGATGGGTATGAAAGAATAACTTGTTCTTATAAAAAATGGCCAAAAGCAGGCTTATATAGCCAATTTTCCGCGACTACCGGAACACCTAACCAGGTGCACCGATACCAAGGGACCTCAATTCCACCAAACGAGGGTTTCTCACTGGTTATAAGAGGCCTAGTGAGCTGGTGCACTAGTTCTCTGAAGGGCATTTAGCCGGCTCTTCTTGTTTTGCTCCGTTCAGCTTTGTTTTGGCTCCGATTCACGCGCGGTTTTTTCTATGGGTTCATATCGCTTTTGAGAATCTCCCAAGTCATTTTTCTTCATCTTTTGCACCCCCATAAACGTGTCCAAATTTAGCCAATGTCTCCTTTGGTTGCAAGCTCCAAATTTGGCTCCTATTAAGCTCGGTTTTGCCCGATTACTCCGTTCTTTATCTTGGAGCTTAAAAATGCAATCTTCTTGCTTTCTTCTCATCCAAAACACCTTTGGCTTGGATTTATCATCACCTCTTCATCATTTTAAGCTCCAATCATTGTTCCAAATCTCACCTAAAAGACAAGTTAAGTGCATTTAAAAAATCCAAAAAAATGAAAAAGAGAAAAAGCCAAAGACACCAAAAAGTTTTGTGAATAGATACATAGGTGACACAATGTTAACTTAGCACAAGCTATCCTCGATGTAGCTTTGTGAATAAGGCTTTCATAAGCTATTGTACATGTATATTGTCTCTCTTTTTGTCTTTAAGGCTTTGTACATGTTGGCGAGACCATGTTAGTTGAGGGGGCACGAAATCTCAACATCCCGAGTACACGTTAGAATCGTAAGCTTGTGGAGGTTTGGCTACTCGGGAACTACCCACAAGGTTCGAGACCCTTCATGAGTAGAGAGAGGATCCGAAGAGACATGAACATCTCTCCATAATAGGAATGCACCCTTCATGCTTCTTGGGCTAACCGTGATAGCGAGTCATTTCCTTAGGTAACCCTTTGTATCGACTTTAGAGGTAAACTTAAAATTAGGCTTGCTTGGGGATAAGCAAGGAGAAGGTTTGAGGGTGTTGATGTGTTTATTTTGTGTGCATATGTATTTTATCTATATTCTTTTTTTAGGTGTTTTGAGCTTCAATTAATGTATTAGTATAGCATTTAAATCATACTTGTGCATATTAGGGTTTACATGTTCATAGTCGAAGTTAAGACTTAAATGCTACACTATTGCTCATTTATTGCTTATTTTAGGTGAGATTCGAGAAGATAATTGAAACTTAATTAAGGGTTCTTTTAGTGTGGAACAAAGCCAATAGTGTTTTAGACATAAAGGAATAAAGAATAGCACATTTGGAAGTGGCTGGGTGAAGAAAGGAGCAACCGAGGTGAAATCGAGCACAACGGGAGCTAAATTTAGAGATTGCAACCAAAAAGGACGTGGACAAATTTTGGACATGTTTTAGGGTGAAAAAGATGGCTTGGAAGATCCCCAAAGTAGTACAAAACCATAAGAAAAAATGATGCACAAATCAGAGCCAAAATGAGCGAGATATGAGCATTTTAATGTCAAGACTGGTTGACTTCTATCTTGGCCGGTTGACCTACTGTCAAGACCGGTTGGCTTCCTGTCTTGGCCGGCTGACCTACTAGGTAGACCAGATAGGTCGACCGGCCAGTTTAGAATTTGGACCAGTTGGCTTAGCCCCAAAGCTGGTCGACCAGCAGAGCCTGTGGCTGGACGCAATTTCAGCTCTATTTAAGCCACTTTTCAGCCATTTTTTAAGGAGAACACCAACCAAATCAAACACCCATTTTCATAAACCCAAAATCCACCAAAAATCACCTCACACACTTATTTCTAAACACATTTAACACTTGGAATCAAGGATCTAAGAGATCAAATACTAGGATTTGGGGTATAGCTCGTGGACTGTAAAGCTTGGCAATGGATAGAAGGGTATCTCTCTTTTATCCTAAGTCTAATTATGTGTGATTAGAGCTATGTAGGGTGATTATATCTTGTATCTATGGATTGATTACTACTTTTTATTAATGGAAACTTGATGGATTTATGTATATTTGCTTTATGCTTAAGGTTTCAAAGGCTATTTTACGTACATGTCTATGTGTTTATTGAAATGTCTCAATGATAAAGCATATGTATATTGAAGTCTATTGTGCTATTAATCATTTCTAAATCATTATGCTAGCATGTCTATGTGTTTATGTGGTGATTACATGAAGTGGGTATGACTATACATATGTTTATGTGTGTGTTAACGTACTTAATAGCATAAATAGCTTCTATTGGTTACATGTCAGGTGCTATTGCCTAAATTTGTGTAATCTAAGCATATCTATGTATTCTCGAATGCCATGTCCTAGATACATTTTCTTTGCACTTTAATGTATATTTTTGTTATTGTGATGCAATCGATGGTGCACAACTAGTAACTATCCTAGGTTGAGTCCCCTTTGGCTTTAAATCTAGCCAATAGGAGTTTGGATAGGTTTAATTAACCTTAGTTCACTTAGGAAGGCTAGTTTGTCCACGCTAACACCTTCTGTTCATAAGGACCCTACCGTAGCTCTATGTGGGGTGAAGCTAAGGGTTAGACTCTCATTGAGTCCTAGGGTCAGATTGAGAAACTGATTAGTAGACTAAGTGCTAGGGTTAGATCGATGTATATTCACCTAGAACCTTATTGGCCAGCCCTAATTCCTAAGTCATAAAGGCCACGTTGTACTGCTAGGCATCGTCACCTAGGGACGGACCCATACTGAGGCTTAGGGTACCAATTAGGAGGCTAATTATAGGTCTAGATTGGAGCACTTAGTATAACCCATCAAGTAACCTTAGAAAGACGTAGTAATCATCATAAACAAGACACAATCACCGTAGTCCCCCATTTCTGACATTTGATTCCTCTTAGATCACTTGATTCCCCCGTTACACATGCACACACATCTTTTATTTCCTTGCCTGAGATTAGGTTTATCTTTTTCGAGCTCCCTTTAAACCAAAAATCCTAAAAACATTGTAGTTAGGACCTCAACATGTAGCTTTTAGGATGCACTTAGCTTAAGACACCATACACGTTAGGCCTTCCCGTGGATTCAACCTCGCACTCGTACACACTACACAACACGACCCGCACGCTAGCAGGCTATTTAGGCTTGTGCAATGAGATAGCGATCACATGCCATTCATCTAGGCATTTTATCAAATACTTAGACGTGAATGAGAAAATGACCATTTGAACAAAAAAATCAAAACATGTATATATTGAGCCATCAAATCCCATATCATAAGAGTATATAGTTAACCCGTGACATAAGATAAATCACCCTAAACAAGCCTACTCAACCATAATAAAATATTATAATGAAAAAGAGATTATAAAGCTTCCCATTCATCCTAGCTAGTCATGTACAAATCTCTTGAGCAATCTCTAATCCAAATGTTTGAAACCCTTCAAATTGAGCTTGATTCAAGATAAGAGATGTGTGACAAAGTGTGCGTGAGGTGGGTAAGAATTAGGGTTAAATGTGTGAGATGTAGGTGTGAAGTGTGTGTGATGGGTCTAAAATCTCCCCCTTTCTCTTTAAAATCGGGCCTTATTTATAAATTTCAATGCACTATCAGTCGATCGACTCTCTGGAAGGGTAGTCAACTGACTTTTTCTGGTAGCTCTCTGAAGTGGTTGGTCGACCGGCCAACTGGAGGGAGAAGTTGTCTAGCAATTTTTGGTTGCTTTTTGGCTAGGTTGACCGGCTCTTTTCTTATGTTGTCTGGCTAAGCTTTTCTTCCTTCATCCTTTGTCTTTTTGGCTTTTGATCTTCTCCCATGGCCCTTCATCACCTAACTATTAGGATTAGTATGCCTTAAAGCTTACTTGTATATGACATTTTGGATACGAAATAATGTATAATCATTTTTGTTAAATGGCATTATGAGTTTCTTACATATTATCTCTATTATGTTTTATTTATGCATGTGTGAAGGCCCTTTGACTTGAACTAATGACTTGGGTGTGCAGTGAGTCTGGACGCATAGTAGATCCAAGTCTAGATTTAGTCACGTTATCAATTGAGTCTGTAACTGAATCGTAGTGTTGGGCGCTTTACCGAGATAAGGTTATATTAAGCAAGTCTCCTCGTTGAAGGTGATCTACCTAGGTCATTGGAAGACTTTTCAAATTTGTCTCGATAGTACGTGTGTCACGTATTGGACAGGATCATTGCAAGTATGATTTCTAGAGACGTACTATCAAAGAAAGAAAACAAGATACTCACTGCTACTAAATGATCATTGCTCTTAATCTTGAGTATATGTGGATAAACTAATGAAGTTAGGGTTTGGTACTTTGATTCACTATGGGTGAGATCATACTTTTTTAAGATCAACAGCATTGTGTATTGAGTGCTAAGTTCTAATTAATTGGAACACGCATATGCAATATGGAATCTATGTGCCCTCTTTGGGATTGTCCAAATTTATCATCCGAATCTAAATCTAGTGATACCACCTTTTTATAGGTGTATCAGTCATATGGCTTGAGGGTCGCTCCCAAGATCAAGAGATTCCATGACCAAGGATGGTTGGCAGAAGGACAAGAAGCCCAATGGAAAAGAGGCTAAAAGGGTGATAGTACAAAGGCCAAAGGACCGGCTTTAGCTACGGGTATACATAAAGGGGCATTATGATCAGTTATTTAGTAGGTCAAAGACAAAGTTCATATTCTTTTGTGATAAGCTTCTGGGTAATAGCAATTATCCTTGGAGTGCAACTTTGATCTTATGGTAGAGTAGATTGAAGTTAAAAATAATTATTATGTCGCCTGGATTGGGCAAGGACATTTTTAATTATTTTTGGAAGCCCAGGTTAATTGTGTCTTCTTAGTCCCTTCCCTAGTTGAAATGACTTTGAGAGAGCAATCTTGAAAGAGCAAGTTCCATATTGTGGTAGTAGCCTTTTTGGGCTAAAGTTTGGAATTGGGTTTGCGCTTTCTTTGGAGTCCAAGATAACCTAATTGGGATATGATGGTTTACTATCGGGCTTGGGTCTCTACATGGATTATGGGCTATGTGTTGGATGGTGGGCTTGGCCAAGTCTTCCAAGACAAGTGGACAACTTACAAAAGACTACAAAAACAAGTGGACAACTTGCATAAGTCTTCCAAGCCAAGTGGACAACTTGCGAAAGACTACAAAAACATGTGGACAAGTTGCATAAGTCTTCCAATACAAGTGAACAAGTTGTATAAAGGAAATTACTACATGAAAATTTTCTCCTACATTGAAAGACTTGCAACTTTGGGTGCCAAGGTTCTCTCTATAAATAGACAAAACCCTACACCTTTTATGTAATCCACTTTGTAGTTGATTTCTTCCTCTTTGGTAAGAAAATACTACAACACATAGTACACACTTATTGTATGGTTTTTGCACTAGATTTTCAAGAGCGCATTACTTTGCTTCTTCCCACTCGAGATGCTATTTTCTCAATATAAGTCTCTTTAATCATAGGGAAGAAGACTAAGGAGTTGTCTATTGCGACACCCTTATGGTAAAAATTTTTAGTGGCCTTGTCCATGAGCGGGATAAAAGCTCGTGACAGTTATAGCTTTATCAAAAGTCCCACGCTTCAAGAGGTTAGCTTTACATATTTTGCAAATACTAGTTATGTTCTATATGCCTTTAAGCATGTTCTTGTGTGTATTAAGTGGATGTATTATTTTCCTAGCATGTTTTCTTAGTTAAATTTTATAAATATGAATTAGGATACACCACACTTAATAATATTAATCTTACATCAATATCATCCAAGCTTAGTCTTGACCCATAGCTCACCTAAATCATTGAAAATAAGCAATTAGTTTAGCATTTATCTCTTTAACTCAACTATGTACATTTGCTTATGCCTAAGCCTATTGTAGCATAATTACTACACCAATGCTGCTACTTAAGTGCTCAAATGACAATGCAAACACACACAAAAACACAATACATCAGCACCCCCAACCCTTCTCCTTGTATGTTTCCAAGCAAGCCCATTCTTAAGTCTATTTCTAAATTGATACAAAGGGCTACCAAAAGATTGACTCGTTACCAAAGTTAGTCTAAGAAGCATGAACAGGGCATTCCTATTGTGGAGAGATTCCCTAGCCTCTTTGGATCCTCCCTTTAATCATAATGGGTCTCGTTCCTCATGGGAATTTCCCAAGTAGCCAAGCCACCACAAGCCTAGGATTCTAACTCACGCACTTAGCACTCAGGATGTTGATATTTTGTGCTCCCTCAACTAACATGGCCTCCCCAATATGCACAAAGCCTCAAAGATAAGAATAGAGAGAATATGCACATGTAATGGCTTATAAAAGCCTTATTCACAATATACAAGGATGATAACTTGTGCTTAAGTTGACATTGTGTCACTTATGCACTTATTCGCAAAACTTTTTGGTACCTTTGGCTTTTTCTCTTTTCTATTTTTTTCAATTTTTTTTGGATTTTTCATACTTTGCATTGTATTTCACAAGGAAAGAAAAGGAAAGGCTAAGGCATATCCAAAAGAACCAATCAAGAAAGGGGCACTCATCTCAATAACCCTTTTTCAACACTCTTTCTTACCATCCTATGGGATGGCTATAAGGGTCATTCTTATAGGTCTTTACTCCCCACAACTTTCAAGGACATCCCCTCCAAGACTTAGTTTTTAGTCCACTCCATTCATTTCCCCACAATGCTACTCGTGTTCACCAATCAATTGAGTCAATCACAATAAACAACACAATGATCAACCAAGAAATAAACAACGCTACATGCATTAAAATTTGAAAACTTTTCATGATTTTCAACTAAATAATGCAATCTACCCTAAAAAAATATAAGACAATAGAACCAAACCCCTAAACCCCTAAACTTAAACTTTGCTTGTCCTTAAGCAAATGGTGAAAAGCACATAAATAAGCAAATTGGCATTACAAAGCAAGTAAGGGTGATAAGGAGAGGGTCAAAGCATGAGGGATAAGTGGAGAAATGATAGATACAACCTTGCATTGTCATCAATCACCATACTGTTAATCCTATGACTCACAATCCTTAAGCACTCAAAGAAAACAAAGTTAGTAGAATTGCCTATGCAATCTTGCATTAGCATGTGCAATAATAAGCAACGTTGTATCTTATAGGAATATGGATTGGGGATTCAACATTTTGGTGTGGGTGAAATAAAAAGAAGGAAAAAAAAAGAAAGGAAAATGGGCAAGTGTAAAATTACAAAATTTAACCTAGGTTGCCTCTTAATAGCGCTAACCACCACGTTGTCAGCCAGGCGAACACTAACTCTTCTTCAACCTCTATAGATGGGGTCCCGAAGCATTAAAACCTCTACACAAGCCATGCTCAGATCATATACATGCTTGAGGCACGGCCTATTCACGGTCCACTCTCTGCCATCCTTCAAATCTTTGATCTTGATTGCTCCGGAAGGGTAGGTTGTCATCACATCATACGGGCCATCCCATCTTGATTTAAGCTTACCTAGATAGAGTTTCAAACGTGAGTCAAACAACCAAACTTGGAGAATGATATTTCTTAAGAATGTGTCTATCATGAATCCTCTTCATCCCATCCTTGTAAAGTTTGCCGTTCTTATACGTCTCAAATCTAAGGTCTTTCAACTTCACCAGGTCAACCTTCTTTTTCTCACCTGCTCTTGCCAAATCAAAGATTAGTGCCTTGATTGCCCAATAAGCCTTATGCTCTAGTTCTACCGACAAGTGACAAGCTTTTTCATAAACCAATCGATATGAAGACATACCAATATGAGTCTTAAAGGCGGCACGGTAGGCCCACAAAGCATTATTCAACCCAATAGACTTATCTCTCATATCGGGCTAACCGTTTTCTCTAAGATATGCTTAATCTCTCTATTGGACACTTCTACTTGTCCACTAGTTTGCAGGTGATAAGGAGTAGCAACTTTATGGGTAACTGAATATTTTCTCAACAAAGACTCTAAAGTCTTATGGCGAAAATGCAAACCCCCACCACTAATCAAAATCCTAGGGTCTCTAAATCTAGAGAAATTGTTCTCTTTATTCAACTGCACCACTATCCTATGGTCATTAGTGCATGTAGAAATAGCCTTAACCTATTTAGATGCATAGTCAACAGCCACTAAAATGCCAAAGAAATGTGTAAAATGGTCCGATGAAATCGATAGCCCAAATATCAAATAACTCACATAAAATAAAGGGGGATAAAGGCATCATGAGATAGACTCAGATTGTTGACATTTAGCACACTTTTTACAATATTCTTGGGCATCCTTAAAGAGAGTGGGCCAAAATAATCCACATTGCAAGACCTTCAAGGTGGTTTTCTTTCTATTAAAATGACCTCCAGATGCCTCATCGTGGCACATGCTCAATATGCTCCCAAACTTGTCCTCGGGCATACACCGGCGAATCATTTGATCCGCACACACTTTGAAAATATAGGGATTCTCCCAAAGAAATGTCTAACTTGTGCTAGCAACCTCTCTCTCTCTCTCTATCTCTCTTCTCCTAATGGGAGGGAAAACGCCCTGTGGCAAGATAGTTAACTATGTGAGCAAACCAAGGTGTGTGATGAGAGATGGCAAACAATTGCTCATCTGGAAAAGAATCACGAAAAGGAGATGAATCTTTAGAAGACTCACTAACAAGATGAGAAAGATGATCCGCAACTAAGTTTTCACTACCCTTCTTATCCCAGATTTTAACATCAAATTCTTGAAGAAGGAGTAATCACCTAACCATATAGGGCTTAGACTCTTTCTTAGACAACAAATATCTCAATGCTGCATGATTGGTCTAGACATTCACTTTGGACCCTAGGATGTATGACCTAAACTTGTTAAGGGAGAAGACTACTGCTAGAAGCTCTTTCTCTATAGTAGTGTAGTTTTTTTGGATTTGATCAAGAGTCTTACTATGTAGGACACTACATGGGGCAACTTATTCTACCTTTGTCCTAAAATAGCTCATATTGCATAATCAGATGTATCACATATGACCTCAAATAAGAGACTGTAATCTGGTGGCAAGATAATCGAGGATGTAGATGATAAGGATTTAAGCCTATTAAAAGCCCTAACACACTCATTATCAAACTCAAATGAGACATCTGGTGCTAGGAGTCTAGACAAGGGACGTGTAATGTGGTTAAAATCCTTGATGAACCTACGGTCGAGACCTGCATGCCCTAAAAAAGATCTAACATCCTTGACCCACTTAGGGATAGGCAACTTTTCTATCAATTATACCTTAACTGGGTCAACTTGAATTCTACTAAATGAAACTATATGACCCAACACTATCCCTTGTTGCACCATGAAGTGGGACTTTTGCCAACTCAACACTAGATTCTTCTCTACACTTCGGTCTAAAACTAAAGAGAGGTGACTCAAGCACTCATCAAAACTATTGCCAAAGACTGAGAAGTCATCCATAAAAATCTCCAAATGCTTCTTTATCATGTTGCTAAAAATGGCCATCATACACCTCTGAAACGTCGCTGGGGCATTATAAAGGTCGAAAGGCATCTTCCCATAGGCAAAAGTGCCATAGGGACAAGTAAAGGTAGTCTTCCCTTGGTCCTCGAGAAACACGGGGATCTGATTATACCTAAAATTGCCATCTAGGAAACAATAGTAGTTGTGTCCAGCTATTCTATCTAAGATCTGGTCTAGTGAAGGCAATGGAAAATTATCCTTCCTAGTTTTGGAGTTGAGCTTCCTATAGTCAATACAAACTCTCCAACTCGTAGGAGTACGTGCAGGGATAAGCTCTCCTCTCTCATTCTTTACAACCGTGATCCCAAACTTCTTAGGGATGACTTGGACTAGGCTAATCCACTCACTATCAGAGATTGGATATATAATTCCTGCATCTAAAAGCTTAATGATATCTTTCTTTACTACTTCCCTCATGTATGGGTTTAGCCTTCTTTGCATCTCCTTAGAAGGAACAGCTCTATCCTCAAGGCAAATATGATGCATGCAAACCAAAGGATTTATACCTTTCAAATCATCAATTTTCCACCCTATAGCCTTTCTATGTTTCCTTAGAACCTCTAAGAAATGCTACTCATGCTCATTAGAAAGATTAGAAGCCATGATAACCGGAAGGGTCTCATTACGGTCTAGGAATATATACTTCAAATGGTCAAGAAAGGGTTTGAGCTGTAAAGATGGGCTAGACTCAACTGAGGGGGACTCAACTTCAACATCATTAATGGAACATCACTAGAATCAAGACTAGAAGGAATAACCTCAAGTGACTTATCCATCATGGAATCCTTTATTATAGAGGTGACAGCTATACATTTTCGCTCTAAGGTCTTCAAATCAATGCTAGACAACAATTTCTCAAATTTTCTCAAATCTTCTCAATCAGTCATAGCTCTCTATAGAAAGTCCTTGATACAAGAATCAATCATATCAACCCTAAAGCACTCTTCTCCATCCTCTTCTCTTCGTGCACTAACCCTATTCACTACCTCTGCAACCTTTTTGGTGGACCTCAAATTCCCAAATTTCATTTCTAATAAGCTTGACCTATAGTTAATAGCATTTGCAGTGGCAAAGAAAGGGCGACCTAATAGAACGGGTATAGAATGTCTAGAGTTGTGACTCGAATCCATATCTAATACTATGATGTCAATACAGTACACAAACTCACCAACTTGGACCATAACTATAAGAAGTCGTGGAGACTTTCCCGCGTAAGATCAAGCTCTTTGCAATTAAAATTTTTAGAAAAGATATAGGATTACCTAGAAAAATGCATGAAATACCTTTTGAAATTGCCTTATGGAAGCGTTGAGCTCTTCCACTTCGTACGCGATCAAGAATTACTAGAGGAGGCTATTTTGGTTTTAGGGTTTTGAGAGAGAATTCTAACAATTTATTTGGGATAAGGTTTTTCTCAAAAACCATCATTCAAAAATAATGAGAAACCATCATTATATAAAAAGATCTAGGCTTTCCAAAGAGCCCATTCCCACAACCCAATAAGCCCAACCCTTTGGGCTTAAAATATTAGACTTCTAAAATCCATATTAAAGCCTAAATTAAATCCATATTTAATTTATAAATAATAGCCCATGAATTAATTTTGATCCACGTATTCAGTGCTAGCTAGACATAGTCAAAATTAATTTCGTGACCCATAATAAGTAATTAAATATTATAATATTTAATTCTCAATTAAATATCTATAATATTAATTACTTATAATAATATTATTTTAATTCATAATTAAACAATAACACATTAAATTCATAATTAAACCTGAGCAATATTATTATAGTAGGGTCAGTCCTCCAACTAACTCCCGAGCATATGCATAACTCTGTATGTTCGAACTTAAACATGTAATACAAGGACTATTCTTGTACTAATTGATGATACCATCTAGTGACGATTCCCGATGTCCGGATAAGTCGAATAGTTGCAAGGCAATATTCAACGAAGCTGGGCACTATGGTGGATTCCCTATGACCCTCGATATTCCAAAATAACCCTAGGGGCATGGTAAAACTACCAAACCCCTATTCAGCTATTCCATGTCAAGTCCCAATCATGCCATGACTTATCATGACATAACCACATGACACATCAAGTGGAAAGCTTTGGCCAAAGGCTTAATGAATTGGAACTAAGCAAAATATCATTCTCCTAATACCCGGAGTGGTCAATCCCATCTTGACCTACGCATTGACTTCGTGGCACATGCCTATACCCAGCATCTTTTCATCACCAAATTATAAATCTAGATAGTTCGGTACCAAGGCATGGGAAGTAATCTGCAAGTCTCTATGGTGGTCATATGTATGTGGGAATACGACATCTATGTCCATCACAAGCTATCCTTTGACAGTAGGGTACATACCATAAAACGCTCGTAAATAGAGTCATGTTCAATCAGCATGTCTTACACCTCATCGTGGGTCACACCGGTATCTCCACACCCATTGGTCATGAGAATGACCAACTCATCTGATATACTATAACCTATACTTGATAGAATCGATGTCCTAGTATCGATTATATCATTTGGTTACGAACTATGTTTAAGAACAACCGAGCTATTCCTCATTCACATAGCCCTAATTAAGTCATCCTAGAGACTACGTCATGATGTAACAACTAAGGAGAAGATGTATAATATGACGTAAGGCCAAAAGTAAGGTGATTTATGTACAAATCAATACAAAATCTACAATAGATGACTGACTTTAGGACATCATTCCTAACAATCTCCCACTTGGACTAAAGCCAATCGGATCTGTAGCTGGTACCCATCTTCTCACGATCTCGAGGGCTTTAGCTAAGGGGTTAGCAAAACATTCTTTGCTATATGTTATTTACAAAGGATTATTACCTTTAGCTTAAAGAAGGCAGTAACATCCAATCGTATGCTTAGAACTTTTCTAGCAAACAAATTCTCAGATATTGTGGTTATCATCTTTGTTTTACAAGAATGTAAGATTAGTCCAACTAATTGGTTTCAAGTTAAACATCTCCAAAAATGAGCCATTGGTATTCTTGCACTCAATGTGCTAAAGAATGGTCTATACCAATTATCGACGCCCCTAGTTGGGATCATGATGATTCCTATTGGTAATACATGGAGAATAAGCCTCATGAGGCCTTGTACATGAAATAATGTATTTAGTATATCCTGTTGTCTAAGTAATTAGGATCCTTCTCATACATACCTTTCAAAGAAATTTGTCAAACAAATTTTCTTGAACAATGAATTCTCGAAAACCTTTTCTAGAATTCAATATGTTGAACTATTTTAACATGAAATCAATGTCTGTGTACTAGGACACTCCATTAACCTCTCTAATCTATCCATATAGATTATGATCCCAACCACATAGGATACCTTTCCAAAAAACAATTGTGAAGACCGCAGATAATAGATATAGTTTTTCTATTTTACAATATCAAAAATGTCATCCATATTATTGTACTATAAATAGCCACATTATCATTAGCCTGTTAACAAATACAAGGCACATCCTTGTTCTTAACAAAGACATACGTTTTGATACTTTATCAAAATGTACTAACCCAAAATACATGCAGAAGACCACTTATGAGCCTAATAGACATGTGCTATAATCTTGCTAGTAGATGTGAACTATTCAACTATGCCATGCACATCCTCTTTTAGCTCACTTTGAAGGAATGCAGTTTAGGCACCTACTAATTAGATTTCATGATACATATGTGCATCTCATACATGAATAATGCAACTGAATTCAAGTATTACCATTAGTGGAAATGTCTTGTCATAGTCAAACACAAGATTCACAAGGCCTCATAACAAAGAGTCAGGCATGGTAGGCCTCAACCTAGTAAAAACCCATCATGAACCATTTTCACTTTACTGGTCTTAGCCAATATGTAGCCAACCAATGTCCATACATTGCCAACATTTTTGGTTTCTTAAAGGATTGCCTCAGATTAAGCAAGTTCTTAGAATAATGCCTCTATCTAGCATCTTTCAAAGTGATTGAAATCACATTGTTCTCTATTAGCTCAATGGAATTTCTGCCTTGGATAAGGTTTTAACAATTTTCCATTGAAAGTGGTACTTTACCAAATCACCATAGTGATACTTCTTTGACAGGTCCAAGATTTGGTTCCCACCCTTATCTTGTTTTATATGTTCAACTATTAGTGTTTTATCTTTCTATTTAGAACTTCATAAGCTCATTATCAAGAGAATCTTGTTAAGAAATTCTTTCTTGAAAAAATCCCTTTAAGGTTAATGAATGCTAATTATTCACCACCTTTATAGAAGTTGAATTTACTAGACTTTCTAAAAAATCTTTCAAACACTTAACAAACTTCAATTCCAGCTTGTCAATGAAAAAATACTTAATATATGTTGAACATTACTTCAACCCTTTGGTAGTAAAATTGTACAGCTTACTATAACACCATATCTTATATGGTATCTTATCCGCTGACTTGCTAGATGTCACAGCTCAACATTTGAGCATTTGTCTCAAATATACATTCAAAAGATATGGCCAAAATCATAAGTTACATAATGGATCAAATTATGTCTAACATTGTTTGATTTCTCTTTTCTAACAAACCATTCAATTATATTGAAGTAATAGGAGTCC
Organism: Cordia subcordata; assembly: GCA_028554755.1. Taxonomy (NCBI): domain Eukaryota; kingdom Viridiplantae; phylum Streptophyta; class Magnoliopsida; order Boraginales; family Cordiaceae; genus Cordia; species Cordia subcordata. The sequence goes on from JAPTOF010000008.1 coordinate 16,177,369, forward strand.
ATTATATAAGAATCTTATTCTCTTCTATGCAAACAAGAAACTTGAAGGATATTTATTTCTATGACTAGATCATAGAATCATATCATCCTAGCCGACATACACTATGCTAGAAGGATAAACTTATTTCAGTTTACAATGCATGATAATAACATTATTCATAATAATATTAGTATCACCTTTATCTTTACAAATCAATAGTTTCACTGTAACAAGTTATAGGGACTGTTTATTGATGTTGTTTTAACCTGCAAGCGTATAGATCGTTCATGGTATGGCGAGCTTGAGTATGGGTATTGTCTCCATAGGAAGGCTACCTTAGTTCTATCTCTATGTGCTCAATGCCTAAAACTAGCTACATGCATGTGTGTTTGCTTTCTTTAGGATTAAAGGGAGCTCGGGGAGAGAAAAATAAACCTAAGTTAACCTACTCTAATAAAGGAACCTAGAGTGCCAAACTAAGGAAAGAAAGCTCTACAAGGTGGAAGAGGATCTCTGGCGATTGCGTTGCAACTAGACTCAGGCTATAATAACCTATTCGGTTTATCTATGGCTCGATTGCTCTCTTTGGTGTTGATTAACATCCTACTCAAGAGACTAACCTATTAGTATTGTTCCAGACTAGAGATTAGACTCCTAGAGCATTAACTAGTGTTAGCGGGTACCTTTTTAGTATTGTTTCAGACTAGAAGTATACTTCTACCACACTAAGTCATTAATTAAGCATATTAATCAACACACACAATTGCAAATAGCGCTCATGCTGCTAGCATGGATTAAGGCTAAGGTGACACTACTACCAATAGCATTTAAGCACGAAATAACACATGCAAGTTCACCTAGGCATTTTATTGAAGACGTAGACATATTCGATTATTAACACATAGACATGTTGATTCATGCCATTAATCAATGAAAACAAGCATACATTAAGAGCCAAAGATACACACAAATCCTTTATTCAAAGCCCTAATCTAATATACAATATCAATCAACCCTAGATCCAATATCAATCAACCCTAGATCTAACTCAATTAAAAAGCATATTTACAAGAATAAGAAAAGGAATAAGGAGCTCCCCTTCAAACCCTTGCTTAAATCTAAAGCAAAACCCTTCAATCTCTTGTTACAAGCTTCAATCCTAGCTTCGTATGGGGTTTGGATGGTGGTTTCGTTAGGATTAATGGGGATTGAAGAAAATTGGGTTCCTCCCCTCAAAATGAATAAAAAATTGCTAAATATAGCCTTTTCGCTGCAAAAGTCAGTCACCAGGTCAGTCTCCTAGCCCAAAATCAAGTGAGACCGACCAAAATAAGTTTCATTCTGGTTAGGGTTAGTCTCTGGGCCGGTTAGCCGGTCTTGGGCGGGGATGCAGCTGGCCTTTAGCCGTTTTGTCATGACTTGCTCAATTTGGCTCCGATTTGTGCTTGGTTTTTTTCTATGGCTTTGTATTGCTTTTGGGGATCTCCCAAGCCACTTTCTTCATCTTTTCACGCCCATAAACATCTTCAAACTTCGTTTATGCTCTTTACATCTTCAACCAAGCTCAATTTCTTCTTTTGAAACATACATCCCCGCTAGTGCTTGGTTGCATTGTTCTTCATCCGAGAACTTCCAAATGGGCTTTTCTTCATTTCTTCTTCTCCAAATCAACCTAGCTTGGCTTCTTGATTAAAGCATCATCATTTTAAGCTCAATTCCTTCTCCCAAAATGTGCCTAAAACACAAAATAAGGCACTTAGTGTAGCATTTATGTGTTTTAACAAATATATGCACAAATATGACTACAAGTGCACAGGTGCACAAATGCAACTCTGAATACACTGAATTGGGCTCAAAACACCATAAAAATATATGCAAATAATATATACAAACATACACAAATCTCACACATCATTTGTATCTTATACAATGCCAGTAGGATCAACTGAATTTGCAAGGTGTTATCATTTATGCACTTCATGTAGCAACAACTTGCTACTTTTAGTCTCTTGAGATATAACAATGCTAGACTTTGAAGACTCTTCTTCTCATAATGTTTGGATATTTAGAGACATATCATGTGTGAACCAATTGCTACTATTGGTGGGGTTTTCAACCTCACCTAGTAATTTAATGGATGAATCACCTCCCACTGAAATATTCTTCTCTTTAAAAGTTGGCAATCTTACTAGAAGATCCTTAATAGCTTGAAAGGTCCATTATGATCAACAATTGACTTATATGTCTTGAACCAATTGAAGAAGGAAGGCGATATTAAGGGATGGGAATTGAGATTAATACATCAAATCATCTTCATGAAGGAAATAGTCAAGTGACATTTGCTTCTCAATCTATTATGTCTTGTACTGTACATAGACATTATCCCTCAACTAAGTGTTGAAGATAGTATAATAGATCTTTATGTGTTTCAACAACATCAAATGTGTACGAAGACTCCTTCAACGTTTGATTGTCAATCTATATGCCAACATATGCTCTGTCTGCTATGAAGACGATCTTTCACTGCAGACCTTATACCTTATCAACCAATTAATGATCATCCCGACATCCTGTAGCTAATTGGTCTCACTTATACTTAGTTTATTTAATACATACATAACACATTTATGATCGTGATTAATAATATTGCTATCAAATAGTGATATCTATAACATATTGAGATTTATGAAAGCAAATAACAATACAAAGAATGTAAACAAGCCATTATATATGAATCATCATTCCTAGAGACAGGGGCCAATGTCTAAATGATTCTTTCACTATTTTATTCAGACTAATAGCCTGTACCTTCAGTCCAAAGAGATTTCTAAATTTAAACCCCTTTAGTAGGTACTAAAATCCAAAATAACTGTACATAAGCCCGACTGGGGTCGACCCACCTATAGACACTGCTTGGTAGGTTCATAACCAATTAATTCTCTAAACAATTCTCTGTAGTCAATTCTGCCCTAGCATCTCTTCAGCAGGACTGAAGTTCTCCATTGAAAAGCTTGGTTAGGTCAAACCATTAACATGATATCCCAAGGTCTTCCTTTAAGCCCAATGAGCAAGCCCAACTAATGCCGGCCCACATGTTCATTAGTCTGAAAGGATCCCAAGGGCTTCATATAGTGAATAATAATCCCAATATTCCAATAAAAGCCAGGCCTGAGGTCCTCCAACATTTATTAGAATATTGGGCCCATTATTATTTACTTTAATGAGAGGCAGTGATTTGGGCATCTCTATGTCCAAACCATTTAATAGACCTAATAATTTGGAGGATTTAGTAGAGATGATAAGGACATTGGTTTTAATAGCCAAGTCCTTTAATTAATCCAATTAATTAACCACAATTGGCATACAAACTATATATATCAATATATATATAAGCACATGCAGGTAATTAGAAGCTTTTCCTAGTGTGGCCCACTAGAGCCATCATGGGTCATTCTATCATGCAATTAAAGATATTACCTGTTATTGTTGGGAAACTTGGAATAGGTCGGGCCTTCTAGTTCTTAGTCTTTATCACCTTGTCTTGATCGTGCATCGACTACTAATTATGTTAACTAGAAGAAGAGCTCCTTTTTCAAGGAGGGGATACATCATTTGGGGGAGGGGATTACAACCAGAATTGGAGAGAAGGCGGGGCACGCAGGCCCAATTTAATCCCAAAACAATAACATGTAATAATAAGCATGAAATGCAAACCCATACCCATGCCAAAATATGTCATACATAATAACAATAGTAGAAAGCAATATCATGATTTTATCACACAATAATTGAATCAATTTAATCATATTAAATTAATCCCTTCAATTAATTAAAACTACTTTTAAAATTAATTGGGGACAAAATCTCCATTTTGGCTAATTAGGGTGTTTTCAATTAATTAAAATCTTATTTTAAATTAATTAGAGTCAAAATCCAACTTTGACTGGCTTTTAGACATTATTCAATTAATTAACAACTTTTTCTAATTAAATAGAGCCAAAATTATTATTTTGACCATTTAGGAGGCTTACCAATTAATTAAAACTCCTTTTAAATTAACTAGGGCCAAAATCATATTTTGACAATTTGAGGACCTTTTCCCAATTAATTAAAACTATTTCAAAATTAATTGGAGGTCAAAAATAGATTCTCCAAAATGTTTTGGATTAAATAAAACACATTTAGAATATGGAAGCCAAAAGTAAATTTTTAACAAATAATGGGTCTCAAAGACAAGTATCATATATTTAGTCTATGAGTTAGAGATTATTTTATCAAATAAAGTAACAAAATGGACATTAAAGGAACTTTTTATTAATTTTAAATTTAAATTAACATTTAATTTAAAACAAAGAAGAATGATTATCAAATTTCTAAAATTTAATTTTGGGCTTTAAGTGGAATTACTACTCAACCCACTTAGTAAAGGAATATTAACAAACCTTTTGTTAATTAATTAAAACAACTTTTATTTCAATTTATAATGGACTATAGTTTATTAGAATAACATTTATAATAAAAATTAAATACATATTCCGAAAGGAAAAAAAACTATGACCCAATAAATATAACCCCTTTAGCCTGTACATGATTCCCCAATATAAACTTATTTATTCAAACTTAATACTTGTGGCCTCATTCTCCAATTTAACCTAATTAAACTGAATGGGTCATACCCAATAATTAAAATAATTTTTAAAATTAATTAGGGTGACAAATAAAACTTTTCAAAAATTTAGGGTATATCCAATTAATTAAACCACTTTATAAATACATACATACATACACACATATATATATATATGTATATATGCATAAAGGACTTTAAAATTAAATATTAAATATTTATTACAAAGTAAATATCTATTTTATCAAAAAAATAATTTATTAGAATTTAATAAACTATTTATCAATTTGTATATAATTTAATTAACAATTAATTAAATTAATATATAGTTTTTACTTATTAATTAGTCATACTAATTAAAAACATGTCCAATAATAAAACTTGCCTAATGGTCAAAAGCCCATTTTCAATTTAAATTAATCAATATTAATTTAAATTTGCAGCCCAAAATACAAAGTCCATAACCCAACATATTCAATAATGAAAAAAAAAAAATGAACCAAAGAAGAGGATAGCAAAGATGGTTAAGAGGTTGTAATGCCTCCTCAAAGGTCTTGGTTTTGAAACTATGTAAAGACCTTTTAAAATTATGTTACATTTTCAATATCTCTAAAAAAATACAGGGAATAGCAAACACATTTACTACCAAGCACATGCACAGACAAATTAGCAAGGACTTTACTTTGTAAAGACAAGGTCGTAGGCTCAAAACATGGAATCTCACTTTTTTTTAATTAATGAAAAACTCTAATGATAAATGCATTGTTACATTTAACAAAGATGGACTTCTAGTTAAGTGGCTAAAGCTTGTTTCTAAAGGTATATAGCTCTCTGCTGGCATAAGTTCAAGTCCCACAAATGACGAATAATGACTTTTTTTTATAGTTATCATTATTTTCTCCTTCAGCAACTACCCTCGCCACCAACACAAATTGGCCATCATAAATGGCTAAAACATAGTTTCAAAATCTAGATTTTTTTTTTAATGATACATGAAAGGAAATCAAAAGAATTGGCCATTAACATGCCCAAGCAGGACCAGCCTAGCAACAATGAAGTCTAATTCTGCCATCAACCAGATTAACGAAATCAGGACAAAAATTGTGTACATACATATACACAGATATGCATTTATCGAATAGACATATATACAAGAATTATGCGATAAATTCATTGAAATAAACACAGAAAGAGCGCTGGCTCTGATACCACTATAAGAAATTGTAGAGACTTTCTCCGGATTTCCCACACAGGATCAAGCTCTTTGCAATTAAAAACTTTTAGAAAAGATACAAGATTAACTAGAATGCATTAAATCCCTTATGAAATTGCCTTGTAGAAATGCTGAGCTCCTTCACTTCGTATGCGATCAAGAATTACTAGAGGAGGCTATTTTGGTTTTAGGGTTTTGGGAGAGAATTATAACAACTTATTTGGGATTAGGTTTTTCTCAAAAGCCATCTTTCAAAAATAATGAGAAACCCTTCTTATGTACGAAGATCTGGGCTTTCTATAGAGCCTATTCCTACAACCCAATAAGCCTAACCTTTGGGCTTAAAATATTGGACTTTTAGAATCCATATTAAAGCCTAAATTAAATCTATACTAAATTTATAAAAAATAGCTTATGCATTAATTTTGATCCACATATCCAGTGCCAGTTATACATAGTCAAAATTAATTTCGTGACCCTAAAAACATTATAATATTTAATTCTTAATTAAATATCTATAGTATTAATACCTTATAATAATATTATTTTAATTTATAATTAAATAATTACACATTTAATTCATAATTAAACTTGAGCAATATTATTACAGTAAGGTTAGTCCTCCAACTAATTCCCGACAATATGTGTGACTCCGTAGGTTCGAACTTAAACCGGTAATGTAAGAACTATTCTTGTACTAATCAATGATACCGTCTAGTAATGGTTCCCGACGTCCGGATAAGCTGAATAGTTGCAAGGCAATATTCAATGAGCCTGGGCACTATGGGGGATTCCCTATAACCCTCGATATTTCGAAATAACCCTAGGGGCATGGTAAAACTATCAAACCCCTATTCAGCTATTCCATGTCAAGTCCTAATCTCGTCATGACTCATCACAACGTAACCACGTGACACATCACATGGAAAGCTTTTGCCAAAGTCTTAATGAATTGGAACTAAGTAGTATATCATTCTCCTAATATCCAGAGCGGTCAATCCCATCTTGACCTATGCATTGACGTCACGGCATATGCCTATACATAGCATCTTTTTTTCACCAGATTAGAGATCTGGATAGTCCGGTATTAAGGCATGGGGAGTAATCTGCAAGTCTCTATGGTGGTATTAGGTATAAAGGAATACAACATCCATGTCCACTACAAGCTATCCTTTGATAGTAGGGTACATACCACAGGACGCTCGTAAATAGAGTCATGGTTAATAAGCATATCTCTATACCTCACTGTGGGTCACATCGGTGTCTCTACACCCATTGTTCATGAGCATAACCAACTCATGTGGCGCACTATAACCTATGCTTGATAGAATCGATGTCCTAGTATTGATTCTATCATTTTGTTACGAACTATGTTTAAGGACAACTGGGCTATTCTTCATTCACATAGCCCTTATTAGGTCATCCTAAGGACTATATCATGATGTAACGACTAAGGAGAAGACGTAGGATATGGTGTAAGGCCAATAGTAAGACAATTCATGTAAAAATCAGTACAAAATCTATAATTGACGACTGACTTTAGGACATCATTCCTAACAATAACTTCCTCTACCATACCCCTAGGTCAACATTCAGATCTATTAGCTAGCTGAAGAGTAACATGCGTAGGGGAGAACTTACCTAGACCTAGCTACTGATAGATGGAGTAGGGAATGAGATTCACATTGGACCTTAAATCAACAAGGCATGATCAATCTAAGTCTCACAAATCCTACAAGGAGCGGTGAAAGCTCCGGGGTCACTCATCTTGGCCAGAAGGCCCGAAGTACAAATAATACTCACCTTCTCCGTAAGCCTCACCTTCTTAAAAATGTTTGATGATCTACGTTTCCTTGTACTAAGCTCCTTAAATAAGTTAAAATAGAAGGGAATGGAACGGATCACATCTATCAAAAGAAGATTGACTCAATGTCCTTAAGATGCTCTAAGATCTTGAAAAACCTAGAATGCTCACTAGGTCAATGTCCTTAAAATGCTCTAAGCTCTTGGAAAGCCTAGAATGCTTACTAGGTGTAGGCCTCTCTAAAATAGATGGAAAGGGTACTTTAGGTGTAACTCCTCTAGGCACATGTGAATCATCAATAGGCTTCTTTCCCTCACGATGTGGGTGGGAAGTGCTACTCTCTCCATGGTCTCTATTAGGCTCAACTTTCCCAGTAGGACCCTCTCTAGAGTCGCTCTTAATAGGGGTACTATGTGGCTCTCTAGATTCAAAAGGACCACTAGGTGTAGGCACTGCAAAGTCAACTCATACCCTATTATCCACTACCCTACCACTCATAAGAGTGGTGACGGCCTTAGCTTGGGTCGGAGGGGGATAAGTGGCATCAGTGGAGGAATAAGACTGGACTTCAGGGTTCACCTTCGGTTGAGAAGGCAATTTCCCAGGGTGTTTAGCGTTCAACTGACTAGTAATATATCCTAGTTGTGCCTTAAACCTAGCCATTTGTTGCTTATTTTCTGCTAATTCTTGTTACTAAATCTGAATGAATTGCATTATCATTATTATGTCATTGTTAAGAGGCTGGCTACTAGAAGAAGCAGGTAAAGCCTGAGGTTGAGGAGCACTAGTGAGATAGGGCTGATTAAGATGGTAGAAACCTAAGAGATATTAAGGACAAAGTCACTACTGGGGTGGAACTTGGACATGTGAATTAGACTTGTGCTGACCTTGTCTCTAAGAAAATTTTGGGTTGTCCCTCCAACCCAGATTATATGTGTTCAAGTACGGGTTGTACTCACAAGAATAACCTTGAATAGCACACACTTTCTCCTTTATGAAATCGGGAAATTGGGATACTAAAGGGCAAGATATGGTCTCATGAGACGATTCTGAACATAATGCACAAACCTCAACAACTAAAGGGACAAAGAAAGAACATATAGAACTAGCCCTATGGCTATGAGATGACAGAGCCAATGAAATGAATTGATTTAACTTATTCGTTAAAACCTCTACCTTAGCGAGTATATCTAAAGAAATTCCAACCTCACTAACACTTTTCCTGTTAGCTCCCCGACTAGACCTTTCCAAAGCAAAGTTTTGAAAAGAATTTTCGGCCGTCAATTCTATTTTCACCTATGCCTTAGTCGGTCTCAAAACATAGAAGCCACCACCAGAGGCAGCATTAACCATCATCCTAGTTTGTTCATTTAAGCCTTGAAAGAAGTATTGCAATAGGTCATGGTTACTGTACCCATAGTGTGGACATTGTCTAAGAAGGTCTTTAAACCTCTCCCAAGCCTCATGAAAAGATTCTAGATCGTGTTGGGAAAAAATCATAATAGTGGTCCTAAGGTCGGCCATCTTGGCCGTGGGATAGAATTTTTGAAAGAACTTAGATTGAAGCTCAACCCATGTAGTAATGCACCCATTAGGTAAGGAATGCAACCAAGTCCTAGCCTTGTCCTTAAGAGAGAAAGGAAACAATCTTAGATGTATATGACCTTTTGGAAGACATTGGGGACATAAAGGGTGGAACTCATCTCAATAAAATCAGTAATATACTTTAGAGGACTCTTATTGCTTCTCCTGTAGAAGGAAGCATGACCGACATATTAGGCTTAATCTCGAGGTTTGTCTCCCCTAAGCCCAAAATTTGAATAGCCAAATTAGGCTAAAAAACTTTGAGAAGGAAGAATTGCCTAAGAGTGGGTTTCTCATATAGGGTGGGTCCGGTCTAAGAAGTTCTTGTCTAAAATGATCTTGGGCTTAATGCCCATAGTGATCATGAGATGGAATGGGATTCATTGGGGAATGGAAGGATCAGGAGGATGATTGGGATCAGCCATCTCCTCAAGAAGATCTCCCCTTAAATGACTTGCAATCCTGTTCGGTTCAGAACTAAAGAGAACTAGGAGATTACCAAAGGATCTCCTACCAAGCATGCACAAGCTATCCTAACGGCCACTTCAACCCCTGAAAACTTCAATAATCCTAAGACTACAGCAAATAAGCCATACTCTTAGAAAGTTTACTACAAACAAAAACAAAAATAAATGAACAAATAGTAGAGTAAGATAATATAAACAAAAAGTAAGATAAGCAAAAACTAAGCAAAGTATAAAGAGAAAACAAAGATAATAAATAAAGCAACTACCAAGACACACAAGCAAAGAATGCAAACCACCGTGCCTCCCCTGCAACGGTGCCAAGAACATGGTGTAATTTCTTGAGTGCAAGCTTTAAAGACCTGCAAGCACACGGATTGATCCAGTGTAGTGTGTGTAAGGAACGAGTGTCAAACCACAGAGAGGCTATGTTGTGGGATGGATTCTATGTATGTGTGTCCTAGAGAATGCCTAAATAAACCTAACTAGCTATTTTTGGATGGTCAGGAGCTTTAACTCAAAAAAAAAATAAAGCTACACTATGGGAATGGAAACCTATGAAACAAACTAGTTTAGAGAGAATCTAACAAATAGAATGGATTAGGGTTTGTATGTGTGATTCTATATTCAAATGCTATGGGATTAAATGATGATTACTTACTATGGTGATTGCTCTTAACTAGGTTGCTAATTAGTGTCTTAATTTTCCCTTAGAACTCGGTGCGTTTCATCCCTGGGTGGTGCCTCCTAGAGCTACAGCGTGGTCCTTATGACCTAGGGCCTTAAGAGTGACTAACTAGCTTCCTAGGTGAATGAACCTACCCTAGTACCTAAACCATTGGCTAGATTTAAAGCCAAGACCTAGTGTCACTAGGGTCGACCAAACCTATCTTGAAACTATTGGCCAGATTTAAAGCAAAAGGAGACTCGACTTAGGTTAGCCCTAAATTACTTGCCGTCATTCTAAGGTCTCTATAGTGGGATTTAACTTGCTAGCATATTCATACATGTTCTAGGCCAAGGTGTTTGTGAATAATGAGAGCTATTCAGCTACCAAACATCATCATGCCTGGATTACACCATTAGAAGTGATTAACAAACAACATGTATGCGTTATTGAAGTCATATTCGCAACTAGGCATTCAAATATATATAGACATGAATATAAGCATTAACGACTTCATAGAATCCACATATAAACACATAGACTTGATTATAGCATGGATCAGATGTGTTTCATAACAAATAGACTTCAATCTATATACATGTTATTCATTTAGGCATTTTATCAAACACTTAGACATAAATGAGAAAATGACCATTTGAACAAGAAAATCAAAATATGTATATATTAAGCTATCAAATCCCATATCATAAGAGTATATAGTTAACCCATTACATAAGCTATTCACCCTAAACTCTACTCAATCATAATAAAAAATAGAATGAAAGAGAGATTATGAAGCTTCCCTTTCATCCTAGCTAGTCTTGTACAGATCTCTTGAGAAAACTCTAATCCAAATGTTTGGAACCCTCCAAATTGAGTTTGATTGAAGGTGAGAGATATGTGAGAAAATGTGTGTGAGGTGGGTTAGAATTAGGGTTAAGTGTCAGATGTAAGTGTGAAGTGTGTGTGATGGGTCTAAAATCTCCCCCTTTCTCTGTAAAATTGGGCCTTACTTATAGATTTCAGCGCACTGCTAGTCGACTAGCTCTCTAGAGGGGTGGTCAAATGGTTTTTTTTGGTAGCTGTCAGGAATGGCCGGTCTGACTGACTAAAGCAAGAACTTGTCTAGCAAGTTTTAGTTGCTTTCTAGCTAGGTCCACCAGCTCTTTTCTTAGGTCGCCTAGCTAAGCTTTTCTTCCTTCATTCTTTGTCTTTTTTGGCTTCCGATCTTCTTCCCATGGCCCTTACAACCTTCATCTTCATCACCCAACATCATCCAAGCTCAGTCTTGACCTATAGCTCACCTAAATCATTAAAAACGAGCAATTAGTGCAACATTTATATCTTTAACTCAACTATGTACATTTGCTCACGCTCAAGCCCATTATAGCATAAGTACTACACTAATGCTGCTATCTAAGCACTCACCTCTTAAACATAGACAAATGACAGTGCAAACACACACAAAAACACAACACATTAAGGGTCAGGGCTTGGTTGTTAGGATTCTAGGTATTTAGATTGATCTAATCCTAGTATCGAAATCGTTGGTTGGATTTAAAGCCAAGACCTAATCTGTCAAAGGTCGACTAATCTACCCTAAAACCATTAGCTGGATTTAAATCTAAAGGAGACTCGACCTAGGCTAGCCATTAGTTTTGCATCACCGAACATTATCACACTAGCATAAATTAACAGTTACGTGTAAAGCACACACATCTAGGGCATGACATTCAAGAATACACCTGTATGTTCTACTGCTAAACATATAGACATGCTTCGATTATACCAATTTAAGCAATAACACCCGATATGTAAGTAGTAGAAGCTATTTATGCTATTAAGTATGCTAACACACACATGGACATGCATACAGTCATACCTACTTCATGTAATCACTACAACATATAGACATGCCAGCATAATGATTTATAGATAGTTAATAGAATAATAGATTTCTATATACATAAGCAACTTCATTGTGGCATTTCAACAGACATAGACATGTACGTAAAATAGCCTTTGAAACCTTAAGCATAGAGCATATATATATAAATCCATCAATTTTCTATTAATAAAAAGTAGTAATCCATCCATAAATACAAGATATAATCACTCTTCATAGCTTTAATCATACATAATTAGACTTTGGATAAAAGAGAGATATCCTTCTATCCAAAATCCAACATTATAATCCATAAGCTATGCCCAAATCCTAGTGCTTAATCCTCTTGGATCCTCGATTCTTAGTGTTAAATGTGTTTAGAAATGAGTTTGTTAGGTGGTTTTAGGTGGATTTAGGGTTTAGGGAAATGGATGGGTGAATTGGTTGATGTTCCTTCTAAAAAATTGCCAGAAAAATGGCTTAAATAGAGCTATCAACACACAGGGCCGAGAGACCAGCCGGTCGACCAGCCTTAGGGCTAAGTCAACTGGTCTAAATTGGCCAAGATTCTGATTTGGCCAATCAACCTAGGCAGATCGACTGGCTTTGGTAGGAGGTTAGCCAGTCTTGACAGTAAAATGTTTATATCTCGCTTGTTTTGGCTCTGATTCGTGCACTATTTGTTTTCTATGGCTTTTTATTTCTTTGAGGGATCTCCTAGGACATCTTTTTCACCCTAAAATATGTCCAAAATTTGTCCATGTCCTTCTTTGGTTGTAAGCTCTAAATTTGGCTCCCGTTGTGCTCGATTTTGCTCAATCGCTCTTTCCTTCGCCCAGCCACTTCCAAATGCACTTTTCTTCATTCCTTTATGTCCAAAACACCCTTGGATTTGTTCCAAGCTCCAAGCATCCTCAATCAAGCTCCAATTATATTCCTGAATGTCACCTAAAATAAGCAATAAAAGCACATTAATGCAGCATTTAAGTTCTAAGGTCAGCTTTGAACATTAAACCCTAACATGCACAAGTATGACCTAAATACTACACTAATACACCAAATAAAGGACAAAACACCTCAAAACAAGTATATACATACAATGCATAATCACACACAAAACTCGCACATCAATACCCCCAAACCTTCTCTTTACTTGTCCCCAAGCAAGCCCAAGCCTAAGTCTATCTCAAAGTTGGTAAAGAGGGTTGCCTAGAGGATTAATTTGCTATTAAAGAGAGTCTAAGTTGTATGAAAGGGTCGCTCCTTTCATATAGGGGTCTACAAGCCTTTTGGGATCTTTCTCTTACTCACAAAGGGGTCTTTTACCTCCCTAGCAGCTATACCATTAAAAACCCAGGAGTTTCACGCACGCATACGGGATATTGATGCTTGGTGTCCTCTCCACTAACATGGCCTCCCTAGCACACACATCGCCTTAAAGATACAAGAAGAAAGAAGAATGTACAATCACAATGGGTGACAAAGGATGTAAGAGCCTTATTCATAACACATAAAAAGAACGAAACGATAACTTGTGTTGAGTCGACATTGTGTCACTTAAGCACTTGTCTAACGCACTTCACATTTTTAGGTTTTTGTTGCCTTTTGGCTTTTTCACTTTTTTTTTATTTTTTGGCTTTTTCAAGCCTCTTTTTTTCATTTTTTGGGACTTTTCATCAATACATAACGTGAGCAAAAAGAAAAGAAAAAGAAAGCCTAAGGCACATGATGTTGTCTTTTGAGTGCAAGCTCTAAAGACCCGCAAATGCATAGATCAATGTAGTGTAGTGTGTGCGAGAACAGGTGTCAAACCACAAGGAGACTATGTTGTGGGATGGATTCTGTGTGTGTGTCCTAGAGAATGCCTCAAAGGAAATCGAAACTAACTATTTTTGGTGTTTTTGGATGATTGGGAGCTTTAGCTAAAGAAATAAAACTAAACTTTGGGAATGGAAAGGATAGAGACAAACTATCTAGATTGAACTAACAAATGGACGGGATTAGGGTGACATGTACTTGTTAATGGGTGATCCTAGACTCCAATACTATGGGATTACATGGAATGGCTTAATCACTGAATACTCTTCAACTAGGTTGCTTAATTAGTGCCCTAATTTCTCCCTAGGACTCGGTGCAAGTCCATCCCTACGCGGCACCTCCTAGAGCTGCAGCGTGATCCTTATGACATAGGGCCTTAACAGTGACTAACTACCTTCCTAAGTGACCTACAAAAAACCTACCATAGTACCTAAATCATTGGCTGGATTTAAAGCCAAGACCTAGTGTCGCTAGAGTCGACTAAATCTACCCAGAAACCTATTGGCTAGATTTAAAGCCAAAGGAGACTCGATTTAGACTAGCCTTTAATTATGCTTTGTTATTCGAGGGTCACAATAGTGGGAATTGAGCTATTAGCACATTCATACATATTCTAGGCTAAGGTATTTGCAAATAAAAGGACCTATTCGATTACCAAACATCGTCATGCTCGGATTACACCATCATAAGTACTTTTGAGCCAACATGTATGCAATATTGAGGTCATATTTACTACAAGGCATGCAAACATATACAAGGACATGAATCATTACCCACTTTATAAAATCCACACATAAACACATAGACATGATTATAAAATGGATTAAAGGTGTTTAGTAGTAAATAGACTTCAATTTATACATATGCAGCTCTCATAGGCATATTATCAAACACCTAGACATATATTGAACAATAGCCATTGAAACAAAAAGAACATGGCATATGTGTGTGTGTGTCTATATATATATATATATATTAAGCCATTAAATCCCAAAATATAGAAGGATAGAATCAACCTATTACAGAAGTATCATCACCCTAAACAAATCTACTCAAACATAATATAAAAGAGGATGAAAGAGAGAATATAAGACTCCCCTTCCATCCTAGCAATTCTTGTACAAAAATCTTTGAGTAGGCTTTAATTCAAGTTTTTGAATCCTTCAAATAATCTTGAATCTAGGTGAAAAGTGTGTGATTGTTTGTGTTAGAGGTGGTATAGCTAGGTTTTTTTATTTTTTATTTTTTGCGTGTGTGTGATAGGTATGTGATTGGCCTCAAAGTATCTTCCCCTTCTAAAAGCTGAAAAGTTGAGTTTCTATAGCATCTGCTGCGCATAGCCAGTTGACTAGCTGGTCAACTAGCTTCTCTTCTTAACTTGTCCAGCTTTCAAAGTGATGCTCTCTGGATTGAATTGGCTGGTCGACCTAGTTGGTCAACCGGCTTCATAGGGGAACTTGATTGGCAATTTTGGGCTCTTGTCTGGAGTGGTCGGTCAACCTAGGTTGTCTGGCTGACTTTTCTTCCTCCATTCTTTGCCTTTTCGGCCTCTGATCTTCTCCTCTTGACCTGTGCATCTACCATCTTCATAGCCCATCAACGTCCAATCTTGATCTTAACCTAAAGTCCAACTAAATCACTGAAAACAAGCAATTAGTGTAGCAAATGTCTCTTAAACTCAATATGTACAATTGTTTATGCTTAAGCCTATTCTTAACATAAGTACTACACTAATGCATCTTCATGAGCACTTAACATCTCTTAAACATGGGCAAATGACAACATAAATGCACACAAAAACATAACACATGAAGACCCCTAAACCTTCTCCTTGTTTGTCGCCAAGCAAGCCCAATCTCAAGTTTATTTCTAAAGCCGATGCAATGGATTGCCTAAAGGATTGACTCGCTACCAAAGTTAGTCTATGAAGCATGAAGGTGGTATTCCTATTGTGGAGAGATCCCCAAGCCTCTTTGGATCTTCCCTCTATGCATAAGGGGTCTCGTTTCTCATGGGAATTACCCAAGTAGCTAATCCACCACAAGCCTAGGATTCTAACTTACACACTCGGGATGTTGATATTTCGTGCCCCCTCAACTAACATGGCCTCCCTAACATGCACAAAATCCCAAAGAAAAGATGAGAGAATATACAAGTGTAATGGCTTATAAAAGCCTCATTCAGATATCTACAAAGATAATAGCATGTGCTAAGTTGATATTGTGTCACTTATGCACTTATTCACAATTTTTTTTTTTGTGCCATTGGCTTTTTCTTTTTTTAAATTTTTTAATCTTTTTGATATTTTTGCGACTTTTTGCCTTTTTTAATTTTTTTGGATTTTTCATGTTTTGCATTGTATTCACACAAAAAGAAAAGAAAAAGAAAGGCTTTGGCACATCAAAAAGGACCAATCAAAGAAAGGGTACTCGCATCAACAACCTTTTTTCAACACTACTTCCCATCAAGCTATGGGGTGGCTACAAGGGTTATTCTTAAAGGTTCTCACTCCCGACAACTTTCAAGGGCATCTCCTCCAAGTCTCGGTTCTCTCTCCACTCTATTCACTTTCCCATAATTCTACTCATATTCACTGATCAATTAAGTCAACCACAATAGACAACACAATGATCACCCAAGAAATAAATGACTCAATAAGCATTAAAATTTGAAAAATTTTCACCATTTTTAACCAAATAATGTAATCTACTCGAAGAAAGACATGAAACCCTAAGAAAAACATAGAAACAATAAGGCCAAATTCCCACATCATCAAATCTCAACTTTGCTTGTCCTTAAGCAAATAGAGCAAATCACATAAACAAGCAAATTAGCATTAGAAAGCAAGTAAGGGTGGTGGAGTTGGGGTAAAAACATGTGGAACAAGTGGAGAATGGATAGATATGACCTTGCATTTTATTCAAAGTTGTCTATGCCAATGATAAATAACTATACTACTAACCCTATGACTTACAATTCATAAACACTCACAAAGAAAAAACGGTTAGTAGCATTGCCTATGTATGTTTGCATTGGCATGTGCAATAAATAGCGACGGTGTATCTTAATGGACAAAGGATTGGGATTCAACACTTTGGTGTGAATGAAAGAAAAAGAAAGAAAAATGAAAGAAAGGAAAATGAAATAAGTGGAAAATTACAAAATTGAACCTAGGTTGCCTCCTGGTAGCACTAATAGCCACGCCGTCAGCCAGGTGAACACCAACTCTTCTTCAAACTCCATATATGGGATCTTGAAGCATTAAAACTTCCACACGAGCTATGCTCAAATCATATGCATGCTTTAGGCGCTGCCTGTTCATTGTGATCTCTTGGCCATCTTTCAAGTCCTTGATCTTGATCGCTCCGAAAGGGGAGGCTATTAATACTTCATACGGACCATCCTGTCTTGATTTGAACTTACCTGGAAAGAGGTTCAAACCTGAGTTAAACAACCAACCTTTATCAGAGGGAGAAAATGATTTCTTAATAATGTGTTTATCATGAATTCTCTTCATCCTATCCTTATAAAGCTTGGCATTTTCATACGCCTCAAACCTAAGCTCCTCTAATTCTGCTAGGTCAAGTTTCCTTTTCTGACCCACTCTTGCCAAATCAAAATGTAAGGCCTTAGTGGCCCAATAAGCACAATGCTCTATTTCTATTAGTAAGTAACAAGCTTTCCCATAGACCAATCTATACAGAGACGTGCCAATAGAAGTCTTAAAGGCGGTACGATAGGCCCACAAAGCATCATTTAGCCTAACAGACCAATTTCTCCTATCCGGCCTAACCATTTTCTCTAAAATGTGCTTGATCCCCTATAGGACACCTCTACTTTTCCACTAGTTTGCAGGTGATAAGGAGTAGCTACCTTATGGGTGACCGAATATTTTCTCAACACAGCCTCCAAAGTTCTATGGCAAAAATGCAATCCCCCATCACTAATCAAGACCTAGGGACTCCAAATCTAGAGAAAATGTTCTCCTTAATGAATTTCAACACTACTCTATGGTAGTACGTGTTGGAATAGCCTCAACCCATTTAAACACATAATCAACGACCACTAAAATAAATTGGTACCCAAAGAAAGGTAGAAATGGTCCCATGAAATCTATGCCCCAAAAATCAAATAACTCATATAGAAGAATAGGGGATAAAGGTATCATTTTTTTCCTAGAGATGGACCCAAATTGTTGACATTTAACACACTTTTTGCAATACTCTTGGGCATTCCTAAAAAGAGTGGGCTAGAATAATCCATATTGCAAAACCTTCGCCGTGGTCTTCTTTCCACTAAAATGGCCTCCATACCCCTCATCATGACACATGCTCAACACGCTCTCAATCTCATCTTTGGGTGCACAGCCCGAATCATTTGATTGGCACACACTTTAGGGATCCTCCCAAAAGAAATACCTAACTTGTGCTAGGAACCTATCTCTTTCTCTCTTCTCCTAATGAGAGGGAAAACGCCCTGTGGCAAGATAGTTAACTATGTGAGCAAACCAAGGTATGTGATCAAAGATGACAAACAATTGTTCATCGGGAAATGAATCACGAAAAGAAGATAGATCACTAGAAGATTCACTAATAAGACAGGAAAGGTGATCTGCAACTAAATTTTCTCTACCCTTTTTATCTCATATCTCAACATTGATTTCTTGAAGAAGGAGCAGCCACCTAATCAAGTGGTGCTTAGATTCTTTCTTAGCTAACAAATACCTCAATGTTGTATGATCAGTGTAGACAATCACTTTAGACCCTAGGATGTACGACCTAAACTTGTCAAGGGAGAAGACTACTGCTAAAAGCTCTTTTTCTATGGTGGTATACTTCTTTTGAGCTTTATCAAGAATCTTGCTAGCATAGTACACTACATGAGGCACAAATTTGTCGGATATTCAACCAAGCATAGCAATAGAAAGAAAAGGGTCATGCTTTCTATAATGGGCTGATGAATGCATAATGCACCCTATTTCAAGATCTTACCCTAAATTATCAAATGAGAAAGTATGCACAGGTGTGGAAGGTGTCAAGCATAAGCACAAAAGATCATGCCTCGTTTGCTCTTTAATTAGCCACCCCATGGCTTTCTTCTTATAATCAAGGGCTAGGGACATGTCCTTCTCATGGGTCAAAGATAGCTCTAGTGCATGTAACATGAGAGAAGTGCTATCTATCCCTAGATGAAAATGTTCTAAACTAGAAGGCACAAAAGTGAGCTCTAAGTAAGCAGACTTAATAGAATGGGAACGGGGAGTATGAGCGACCTTTGGAGAAGGAAGGTCAAAGGTAAGGACGTAGAGTTACTACACTCTTTCTCTCCATATAATACAACATAATCAAGCAATCTAAAGGAGTCAAGCATGTGATAATGGGAACTAGGGTGATTACGTCTTGCAAATGAGTGATTACTACTTCTTGCTAAGGTTGCTTGATGTATTATACTAAGTGCTCTAATTTAGACTTCTAATTAGCCTCCATACTGGTAACTTAACCCTTAGTATAGGCCCATCCCCAGGTGGCGATGCCTAGAAGTATGACATGGTCTCTATGACTTAGGAAGTAGGGCTAGCTAATAGGATTGTAGGTGATTTAGATCAATCTAACCCTAGCACTTGATCCACTAAATAGTTCCCCAATCTAACTCTAAGACTCAGTGCGAGTCTATCCTTAAGCTTCGCTCTACTTAGAGCTACGGCGTGGTCCTAATGAACCTAGGGCATTAGGGTAGACTAACTAGTCTTCTTATGTTAACTAAGGTCAATTAAACCTATCTGGATTTAAAGCCAAGGGGACTCGACCTATGCTAGTTACTATTTGTGCACCATCGATCACATCACAATAGCAGAAATTAACAATTACACGAAAAGCATACATATCTAATGGTGAACCACCAATCATAGCACCACATAAGCGGGATTTGAGTATAATGCACACTATACATGTTCTTGAGCATGGTATGAATGAATATTTCTAGCCCTAAACACTTAGACATATTTAGGTTATACCAATTTATGCATTAGAATTCAACATGTATGTCATAGAAGCTAAAATTGCTACTAAGGTATGTAGAAACATGTATAGACATGTATAGCTACAAGACCTACTTCATGGAATCATAACATAAACACCAAGACATACTCATACAATGATTTAGAAGTCTTAAATAGCAATCAAGCCTCTAAATATATATGCTCTTTCACCTAGGCATATCAACAAACACAGAGACATGTGTTTAAGTAGCCATTGAAGCATTAAAAGGAAACATATATATCAGAGCATCGAAATCTCATAGCAAAGTAGTACTCAATCAACCCATAATACGAGATTTAATCACCTATAAAAGATCTATTTTAACATAGAGAAAACTAAGTACAAGAGGAGAAAGATAAACCTCCCTTTCATGCTTAGCTTTGCCCTTAAATTCCTTATCTTGATCTTGCAATTACAAATGTTAAACCCTTAATTACAAGCTTGGATCTAGGTGTTTTTGTGTGTGGTTTAGTGTGTGAGGTGGGTTTAGGTGGATTTTTGGGTTTTGGCAAATGGGTGAGTGAATTGGGTTGATGTTCTCCCAAAAATTGGCTGAAAAGTGGCTAAAATAGAGGTATCAACGTGCAGGGCTGGGGGCCTAGCCGGGGTATCAGCCTTGGGGGTAGGTTGACTGGCCTAAATTGGCCTAGATTCTGATTTGGCCGGGGTACTTAGCCGGTCGACTGGCCTTGACAGAAGGTCAACTGGTCTTCAAAGTAAAATGTTCATATCTTACTCGTTTTGGCTCCAATTCACGCACCATTTTTTCTATGGCTTCGTATTGCTTCTGGGATCTCTAAAGCCATCTTTTGCACCCTAAAACATGTCCAAAATTTGTCCCTGTCCTTCTTTGGTTGCAAGCTCTGAATTTAGCTCCCGTTGCACTCAGTTTCGCCTCAATCGCTTCTTCTTTTGCCCAGCCAACAAATGCATTTTTCTTTATTCCTTTATGTTGGAAACATCCTTTGTTTTGTTCCACACTACAAGCACCCTACAATCAAGCTCCAATTATCTCTCTGAATCACACCTAAAATAAGCAATAAATGCATATTAATGTAACATTTAAGTCATAACTTCAACTATGAATATGTAAACCCTAATATACATAAGTATGACCTAAATGCTATACTAATACATTAAATGAAGCTAAAAACACCTTAAAACAAGTATATACATGCAATACATAAACAGGCACAAAATGAACACATCAACACCCCCAAACCTTCACCTTACTTATCCCTAAGCAAGCCCAAACCTATACTTACCTCTAAAGTCGATACAAAGGGTTGCCTAAGGAATTGTCACGCTATCAAAGTTAGCCTAAGAAGTATGAAGGGGTCATTCCTATTGTGAAAAGATCCTTAAGCCTCTTCGGATCCACCCTTTGCTCATAAAGGGCCTCGAACCTTGTAGGAAGTTCCTAAATAGCCAAACCATCACAAGCCTAGGATTCTAATGCACGTACTCGGGATGTCGATATTTTGCGCCCCTTCAACTAACATAGCCTCCCTAATATGCACAAAGCGTCAAAGACAAGAAGAGAGAGAATATACATACACAATGGCTTATAAAAAGCCTTATTCACATATCTACGAAGAGGATAGCTTGTGCTAAGTTGACAATATGTCACTTATGCACTTTTTCATAAAACTTTTTTGTGCCTTTGGCTTTTTCTCTTTTTCACATTTTTTTTAATATTTTTGTACCTTTTTGCCTTTTTAAATTTTTTTTAGATTTTTCGTAATTTACATTGCATTTACATAAAGAGAAAAGAAAACGAAAGGCTAAGACACATAAAAAAGAACCAATCAAGAAAGAGGCACTCACATCAACAACCCTTTTTTCTTCACTTTTTTCTACCAAGATATAGGGTGGCTATAAGGTCATTCTTAAAGGTCTTCATTTCCCACAACTTTGAAAGGTATTTCTTTAAAAACTCAATTTTCAATCCACTCCATTCATTTCCCACAATGCAACTCATATTCACCAACCAATGAGTCACTCACAATAGTCAACACAACGATCAACTAAGAAGTAAACAACTTTATATGCATCAAAGTTGAAAAATTTTCACTATTTTAAGCATACAATGCACATCTACCCTAATGAAAGTATATAGCAATAAAACCAAACTCCTACGCCCCCAAACCTAAACTTTGCTTGTCCTCAAGCAAATAGGACAAAGACATACAACAAGCAGATAGGCAATAAAAAGCAAGTATAGGTGGTTAAGAAAAGGTAGATAGGTAGGGAACAAGTGGAGAAAGGATAGATACAACCTTGCATTCTTCAAGCTCTCCATGCCAATGAAAAATAAATCAACTACTAACCCTGCTTTTCCACAAGTCATAAACACTTAAAGGTTAGTAGCATTGATATACAAGCTTGCTTTTGGCATGTGTAAACAATAAGACAAGGTGTACCCTGTAGGGAAAGGGATTAGGACTTAACACTTGTGTGGATCATCAATGCTTGGAAAATCTAAAAAGAAAAAGAAAGAAAAGAATAAAGGATACAAGGACCGAAAGTACCAAAATCAATCTAGGTTGCCTCCTAGTAGTGCTAACCACAACTTCGTCAGCTAGGCGATCACCCATTTTTCTCTAAACATCTAGGGTGCCTCCTAGTAGTGCTGGATTTAATGCCACCAGTTGAGCACCAATGTTAATACTTTTAGTCCTTAAGCACAGATTGACATACAAACTTGTTAAGACATAACTCAAAAGAAAAAGGATCATGTGGTATAACATCTATCAAATCATACACATTAGAATCCTTTTTAAGCACACATGACAAAGGGGAAAATGAAAAACCCAACACATCAAGTATAGGAGGAGAATGCTCTAAAGTGTCATAGGGCATGGAAAAATCTAAAGGTCTTGGTCCCTTATACCCAAGTTATGGACACTGTTTAAGGTCTTTGAACCTCTCACAAGCCACATGAAAAGATTCTAGATCATGTTGGGAGAAAGTCATAATAGTGGTCCTAAGGTCAGTCGTTTTGGCCATGGGATAAAATTTTTGGAAGAACTTAAATTGAAGCTCGGCCTATGAAGTAGTGCAACCATTAGGTAAGGAATGCAACCAAGTCTTAGCCTTGTCATTGAAAGATAAAGGAAACAATCTTAAACGTATGACGTTTTGGGAGACATTGGGGACACAGAGGGTGGAACTCATCTCAACAAAGTCAGTAATATGCTCTAAAGGACTCTTATTACTTCTCATATAAAAGGAAGGAAGCATGGCCAACATATTAGGCTTAATCTCGAAATTCATCTCCCTTAAACACGGAATTTGAATAGCCAAATTAGGCTCAGAAGCTTCGGGGAGAAAGAATTGCCTAGGAGTGGGCTCCTTATCTGTTTGTGGGTTCGGTCTAAGAGGCTCTTTTCCAAAATGATCTTCCGCTTGATACCGATGGTGATCATGAGATAGAATGAGATTTATTGGGGGAATGGGAGGATTAGGAAGATGATTATGTTCGGCCATCTCCTTAAGAAGATCTCCTAAATTCCTAAAATGCCTAGCAATTTGATCAGGTTTGGGATTAAGGGGAACTAGGGGATTTCCAAAGGATCTCCTATCAAGCATGCACAAACTATCCTAACTCTGACCACTTCAACCCCCGAAAATTTCAAAAATCCTAAGACTACAGCAAATAGACCACAATCCTAGATTGTCTACTCAAAAACAAAACAAGAACACCCTATAAAGCCAAACAAGCAAACAAGCTAAGTATAAAAAGTAAACTCAATAACTCAAAAGAAAACAAAAATAAAGATAGATAAGCAAGTACCAAAGTAACATAATATAAACAAGAAGCAAGATAATAAAAAACTAAACAAACTATAAAGGAAAAGTAGGGAAAATAAATAAATGAATTACTAAATCGCACAAGCAAAGAATGCAAACCACTATGCCTCGCTGGCAACAGCGCCAAGAACTTGGTGTGCCTTTTCAGTGCAACCCCTAAAAGACCTACATACATATGGATCATGCAGAATAGTGTGTACAAGTACGGGTGTCAAACCACAGGGAGGCATGGATTGTGTAATAAATTCTATGCTAGTGTGCTCTAGAAGAAATCTTAAAAATGGAACCTAAACTAACATGTTTTTGTACTTTGGGATTTGTGGGAGCTAAAGAGAAAAATAAAAGGACTATACTATAAATGCAATAAGGAAAACAGAAAAGAACTAAGCTAGCCAAGGGGGATTGAACCTATGTGATGGTGATAGGGTGAACTACACTTGCGAATGGGTAACTTCATGCCTTTTTGCTATAGGATTCAGGGATTAGCTTGCTAAATACGGCTTCTAATACTAAGCAACTTAACGTGCACACTTAGAGCCATGGCGCGGTCCTTATGTATCTATGGCCAGAGAAGGGACTAGAAAGCTACCTAGGTGCTTTAGAACAATCCCACCCTAGTTTCTAAACCATTAGCTGGATTTAAAGCTAAGAACTAGGTTCCTAGGGTAGACTAAGCCCATCCAGACTCTTATTAGCTGGATATAAAGCTAAGGGGACTCGATCTAGACCAACCCCAACTTATGCACCATCATTCTAAGGATGCTAAAGCGGATTGATATCTAATAGGTGCAGTCCTACATGTTTTAAGGCAATGCGTGATGAATTTGCCATCCTATTCATGATACAAACACAAGCTAGTTTGATTTATGCTGTTGGAAGCATTCGATCGTCAACATGTAGCAATAATTGAGTAAGTATTCACTATAAGGCTTGTTTCATACTCACATAGATATGAATAGAATTAACCCACTTTATATTATCCATAATCGCATACATAGGCATGCATAATCTAAGGATTAGAAGTGTTCTGTATCAAACACAACTCAATCTATATACATACAACTCATTCAAGCATTACATCAACCTCATAGACATGAAATGATATAAAGTCATTCATAATTAAGAACAAAGTATGGATATATATAAGCCAATAAAATCCCATAACATAGAGTATGTAAATCATCCCATTACATAAGTTTACGCACCCTAAATCATCTACTAAAACATAAAGTAAATAAGAATGAAAGAGGTTATAGAAATCTCCTCTTTCATCCTTGTTTGTCTCTTCACAATGTTGAGTAATCTTCACCAATCGATACAATCCTCTAAAATTAGCTTAATTTCAAGAGTGTGTGTTAGTGTGCGAGTTAGAGGCGGGTGAAAGTAGGGTTTAGTGTGTGAGAAGTGGGGGTGTGAATGAGAGAGAGAAAGGGATAGAAAATGCTAAAAATGGGCTAGAAAAGGGCTTAAATAGTACAGCAATTGCGTGTAGCTGAAAGCCTTGGCCGGTTGATCAGCCTAGCTTTGAGGTTGACTAGCCTAAAATGAGTTGCTCTCTATTTTGGCCGTCTTCTGGGCTGGTCGACTGGCCTGGTCAGAAGCTAGCCAATTTTCTCGCGTTGTATCCGTTCCACTTCGATTGCTCTTTTCTTCGCCCGATTGCCTCCAAGCAATACTTTTATGCTTTTCCCATGTCTCAAACACCTCAAGCTTGACTCCATCATCAAATCAATTCAAGGCCCAAGCTATTGACCTAACTTCATCAAATACAAAAAATATGTATGCATAAGTGTAGTGTTTGTCTTTAAACTCAACTGTGTACATTTGCTTACGCTTAAGCCTAACTCTAGTACATGCAGTATACTAATGCATCTATTAAAGCTCAAAACACCTCTTAAACCTAGGTAAATAATAATGCAAACACATACAAAAATACAACACATCAACACCCCGAAACCTTCTCCTTGCTTGTCCCTGAGCAAGCTTATTCTTAAGTTTATTTCTGAAGCCGATTCAAAGGGTTAACTAAAGGATTGATTAGCTATCGAGGTTAGCTTAAGAAGCATGAATGGGGCATTTCTTTTGTGGAGAGATCCCCAAGTCTCTTTGGATTCTCATTCTACTCATAAAGGACCTCAAACCTCATGGGAACTTGCCAAGTAGCCAAACCACCGTAGGCCTAGGATTTTAACTCACGCATATAGGAGGTTGATATTTCATGCCCCTTAACAAGCATGGCCTCCCCAATATGCACAAAGCCTCAAAGACACAAAAAGAGAATATAAAAATGCACTGGCTTAAAAAACCTTATTCATATATATACAAAGAAGATAGCTTGTGCTAAGTTGACATCGTATCACTTATGCACTTATTCACAAAACTTTTTGGTGCCTTTGGCTTTTTCTTTTTTTCACATTTTTTTATATATTTTTTCACCTTTTGCCTTTTGCAGTTTTTTTGGGATTTATAATGCTTTGTATTGTATTCACACAAAAAGAAAAGAAAAAGGCTTTGGCACATAAAAAAGAACCAATCAATGAAGGGGAACACATATTAACAAACATTTTTCAACACTCTTTCCTATCAATCTATGGGGTGGCTACAAGGGGCACCCTTAAAGGTTCTCACTCCCTATAGCTTTCAAGGGCATCCCCTCTAAGACTGGATTTTCAATCCACTCCATTCACTTCCCCACAATGCAACTCATATTCACAAATCAATTGAGTCAATCATAATAGCCAATCACAATGATCAACAAAGAAATATACGACCCTTCATACATTAAAATTGAAAAATTTTCACCATTTTTAGCTAAATAACGCAATCTACCTTAAGAAAAACGTAAAATGATAAGACCAACCTCCTCACCCCTAAATCTAAATTTTGGGTGTCCTGAAGCAAATAGAGGAAAGCACAGAGAAGAAACAAATTAGGATCACATAGCAAGTAAGGGTGGTTGGGATAGGGTAGAAACAAGGGGAACAAGTTGGAACAAGTGGAGAAAGAATGGATACAACCTTAGGTTGCCTTCAAAGTACTTTATGCCAATGATAGATCACCATCCTACTAACCCTGTGACTCATAATTCACAAACACTTGCAAACAAAACAAAGTTAGTAGGATTGCCCATACATGCTTGCATTGGTATGTGCAATAATAAGCAACGGTGTACCTTAAGGGACAAAGGATCGGGATTCAACACTTTGGTGTGGGTGAAAGAAAAAAAGAAAGAAAACAAAAGAAAGGAAAATAAAACAAGTGCAAAATTGTAAAATTGAACCTAGGTTGCGTCCTAGTAGCGCTAACCACCACATCATCAGCCAGGCGATCACTAGCTCATCTTTAACCACCATAGATAAGGTCTTAAAGCATTAAAACCTTTACATAAGCCATGCTCAGATCATATGCATGCTTTAGGCACTACCTGTTTACTGTTTTCTCTCAGTCATCCTTCAAATCTTTAATCTTGACTGCTCCGGAAGGATAGGCAACCAACACCTTTTACAGACCGTCCCATCTTGACTTGAGCTTACCTAGAAAGAGCTTCAAGTGTGAGTTATGTTAGGATTAATGTGCCCTAGAGCTCACTTGTACATGACATTTTGGATGCTAAACAATGTATAATCAATTTTTGTTATATGGCATTATAAGTTTCTTACATATTATCTCTGTTATGTTTTATTGATACGTGTGTAAAGGCCCTTTGACTTGAACAAATGACTTGGGTGCGCAGTGAGGCTGGACGCACAGTAGGTCTAAGTCTAGATTTAGTCATGTCATAAATTGAGTCCGTAACTGAATTGTAGTATTGGGCACTCTGCCAAGATAAGGTTATATTGAGCAAGTTTCCTCGTTGAGGGTGATCTATCTAGGTCATTGGAGGATTTTTTGGATTTGTCTCGATAGTACGTGTGTCACGTATTGGACGGGACCACTGTGAGTATGTTTTCAAGAGACGTACTATCAAAGAAAAAAAACAAGATACTTACTGCTACTAAATGATCATTGCTCTTAATCTTAAGCATATGTGGATGAACTAATGAAGCTAGGGTATAGTACTTTGATTCACTGTGGGTGATATCTTACTTTATTAGGATCAATAGCCTCGTACATTGAGTACTAAGTTCTAATTAATTGGAACATGCATATGCAAAATAGAATCTATATGCCCCCTTGGGATTGTCCAAATTTATCATCCAAATCTACATCTAGTGATACTACCTTTATAGGTGTGTCGGTCATATGGCTTGAGGGTCGCTCCCGAGATCAAGAGATTCCATGGCCAAGGATGGTTGGCAATAAGACAAGAAACCCAACAGAAAAAGATACAGCAAAGGAGGTGATAGTACACAGGCCAAAGGACCGGTCTTAGCTATGGGTATACATAGAGGGGCATTATGGTCGGTTATTTAGTACGTCAAAGACAAAGTTCACATTCTTTTGTGATAAGCTTATGGGTAATAGCAATTATTCTCGGAGTGCAACTTTGATCTTATGGTGTAATAGATCGAAGTTAAAAATAATTATTATGTCGCCTAGATCGGGTAAGGACATTTTTAATTATTTTTGGAAGCCAAGGTTAATTGTGTCTTCTTGGTCCCTTCCCTAGTTGAAATGACTTTGAGAGATTAATCTTGAAAGAGCAAATTCCATATTGTGGTAGTAGCCTTATTGGGCCAAAGCTTGGAATTGGGTTTGGGCTTTCTTTAGAGTCCAAGATAACCTAATTGGGCTAGGATGGTTTCCTATTGGGCTTAAGCCTCCACATGGGTTATGGACTATGTGTTGGGATTGGATTATGGGCTTGGCCCAATCTTCCATGACGTGGTAAACATTTACTATTAGGAAAAGTTTCCCACATGGAAAGTTTACAAGGTTTAGGTGCCAAACTTTTTCTATAAATAGGCAAGACCTTAAACCATTTCATGTATCCAAAAATTTTGTAGTTGATCTCTTCCCTTTTGGTAAGGAAATACTACAACACATAGTACACACTTATTGTGTGATTTTTACTCTAGTTTTTCAAGAGCAAATTACTTTGCTTCTTCCCACACAAGAGGCTATTCTCTCAAGATAAGTCTCTTTAAGCATAGGGAAGAAGACTAGGGAGTTGCTTATTACGACACCCTTATAGTAAATTTTTGGTGGCCTTGTTCATGAACGGGAACAAAGCTCGTGATGGTTTTAGCTTCATCAAAGGCCCCACGCTTTAAGAGGTATGCTTTACATATTTTTGCAAGTACTAGTTATATTCTATATGTTCTTAAGCTTGTTCTTGTGTGTGTTATGTGGTTATTTCATTTTCCTAAGCATGTTTTCTTGATAAAATTTTTGAAAATATGGACTAGGATACACCACACTTAATAATATCGATCCTACAAGTTAAACAACTGAACTTTATCAGAGGGAGAGAATGATTTCTTAAGAATGTATTTTTCATGAATTCTCTTCATCTTATCCTTATAAAACTTGGCATTCTCATACACCTCAAATCTAAGCTCCTCCAACTCTACTAGGCCTAGCTTTCTTCTCTAACTTGTTCGTGCCAAATCAAAGTTTAGGGCTTTAATTGCCCAATATGCCCTATGCTCAAGTTCTATCGGCAAGGGACAAGCTTTCCCATAAAACAATCTATACGAAGACATACAAATGGGAGTCTTAAAGGTAGTATAGTAGGCGCATAAAGCATCATTTAGCCTAATAGACCAATCTCCTCTATCGAGTCTAACCATTTTCTTTAAATATGCTTGATCTCCCGATTGAACACCTCTACTTGTCCACTAGTTTGTGGGTGGCAAGGGATAACAACCTTATGGGTAATCGAATCTCTCTTCAACAAGGCCTCTAAAGTTCTATGGCAAAAATGCAAACCCCAATCACTAATTAGGACCCTTGGGACTTTAAATCTAGAGAAAATGTTCCCTTTAATGAATTTTACCACTACCCTACGGTTGTTAGTGTGTGTAGGAACAGCCTCAACCGATTTGGACACATAGTCTACGGCTATTAAAATGTATTAGTACCCAAAGGAATGTGAAAATGGACCTATGAAATCTATACCCCAAACATCAAATAACTCAAATGGAAGAATAAAGGATAAAGGTATTATGTTTTTCCTAGAGATGGACCCAGATGGTTGACATTTAACACACTTTTGCAATACTCTTGGGCATCCCTAAAGAGGGTGGACTAAAATAATCCATTTTTTGCGGTGGTCTTTTTTTGCTAAAATGATCTCCACATCCCTCATCATGACACATATTTAACACATTGTTGAACTCACTCTCAGGTACAAACCGGCGAATCACTTGAACCACACACACTTTAAAAAGATAAGGATCCTTCTAAAAGAAATGTCTCACTTGTACTAAGAACCTATCTCTCTCTCTCTCTTTTCCCAATGAGAGGAAAAATGCCCTGTGGCAAGATAATTGACAATGTAAGCAAACCATGGTGTGTGATGAGAGATGGAAAACAATTGGTCGTCGGGAAATGAGTCACGAAAAGGAGATAGATCATTAAAAGACTCACTGACAAGACGAGAAAGGTAATCCGCCACCAAATTTTCACTGCCATTTTTATCCTGGATTTCAACATCGAATTCTTGAAGAAGGAGCATCCACTAATCAAGTGGGACTTTGATTCTTTCTTAGCTAACAAATACCTCAATGTCGCATGATCGGTGTAGACAATCACTTTGAACCCTAGAATATACAACCTAAACTTGTCAATAGAGAAGACAACTGCGAGAAGCCTTTTTTCTATGGTAGTATAATTCTTTTGGGCTTCAAGAAGAATCTTACTAGTATCATACACTACATGGGGCAACTTATTTCTCTATTAGCCTAAAATGGCTTCTATCGCATAATCCAATGCATCATATGTAACGTCGAATGGAAGACTATAGTCATGTGGCTAGATGATCTGGAAAGTAGACAACAATGATTTAAGCCCACTAAAAGCTCTAACACACTTATCACTAAACTTAAAGGAGACATCTTGTGCTAAGAGCCTAGACAAGGGATGCGCTATATGACTAAAATCATTAATAAACTTATAGTAGAATCTTGTGTGCCCTAGAAAAGATCTGACATCCTCAACAAACTTACAGACAGGCAACTTCTCTATCAATTCTACCTTAGCCGAGTCAACTTGCATGCCACTAAATGAAACGACATGACCCAAAACTATCCCGTGCTACACCATGATGTAGGATTTCTCCCAACTCAGCACTAAGTTCTTCTCCACATATCAGTCTAAAACTAAAGAGAGATGACTCAAGCACTCATCAAAACTATCTCTAAAGACTGAGAAATCATCTATGAATATCTCTAAATGTCTGTCAATCATGTCACTAAAAATGGCCATCATACACTTCTAAAACATTGCTGGGCTATTACATCGATCGAAGGGCATCCTTCTATAGGCAAAAGTGCCATAAGGACAAGTAAATGTGGTCTTGTCCTGGTTCTTGGGAAACACAGGGATATGATTATACTCAGAACAGCCATCTAGAAAGCAATAATAGCTATGCCTAGCTACTCTATCTAAGATCTAGTCTAGAAAATGCAATGGAAAATGATCCTTCCTAGTTTTGGAGTTGAGCTTTCTATAGTCAATCCAAACTCTTCAACCCATGGGAGTACACATAGGGATAAGCTCTTCTCTTTCATTCTCTACAACTATGATCCTAGACTTCTTAGGGATGACTTGGATCGGGCTAACCCAATCACTATCGGTGATTGGATAGATAATGCCTACATCGAAAAGCTTAATGATCTCTTTCTTAACTACTTCGCTAAGGTTTAGCCTCCTTTGCATCTCCCTGGAAGGAACAGCTCTATACTTAAGGTGAATATAATGCATGCAAACCAAATGGTTAATTCCCCTCAAATAATCAATTTTCCACCCTGTAGCCTTTCTATGTTTCCTAAAAACCTCTAAGAGACGGTTCTCATGCTCTCTAGAAAGATCAAAAGCTATGATAACTAGAAGGGTCTCACTAGGGCCTAAGAAAGCATACTTCAAATGCTTGGGAAAGGGTTTGAGCTCTAAAGATGGGTTATGCTCAACCAAGGGGTGATGTGCCTTGATTTGCTTGGGTATGTTGACGCCATTAGCTTGCATTTCAGAGGATTCTAGAGCTTCACAAGTACAACTACATGGTATTTTATGCATTAAAGTTAATAATGCTTGCTTGATAATGTTTGCATGCTCCAGTGTTCATTTGAGTCATTTTGAAAGTGTAAAGTGTGTTTTAACATATTCTAAATGCCCTTGAATGACAGGTGAGTGGGGAGATTGAATTTGAGCAAAATTTAGGTGCACACGCATGTCTTAGGGTTCAATTTCATTTTTAGAAGGGTAATTGTATGCATACTGGGTGTGTGATTGGTTAATTGATGGACAAGTGCACGTTGCTTATGTGAAATCTTTAAGACTCTTGCTTATTTTCTTCTTGTTTTTATTCTAGCCTTTTATTAGTTAGATTATATTATAGCATTAGATTAAATTTTTGATATAACTTACTTTAGTAGGTTAAGTAATTCTTTAGGATAATATAGGTTACTAGTAATGTATAGTAGTTTAACAGCACATTTTATATATTAGTTCACTAATGTATCAACTTAGTATAGTTTATTAGTTTATATGAGTATAATAGTATGGTAATAATATAGTAATTCAGTGTAGGCATTGTATTAATATTAGTTTATCATATTTGCAGTATATTTTATTACTTATTTTGCATGCATCATACTTGCACATCACAAGCAAAACAGCAGCAACTAACTCCTTTAGTCTTCACAATCACGTGCACAGCACAATTAAGCCATGCACGCAGAGCTCATTTCCTTTTCAGCCTTAATTCACATGGAAGCTCTTATCATATCTATACTTTCAGCTTCGAATTCAAAAAGGAGCAGCAACTTCTGGACTGATTTTAGCAACAAGAGAGGAGTTCAAATTTAATGAAAAAGAAGAAAAAAAGGGCTGGACTCCTTGGGATAAAGGCTGTTGAGATTTTTCAGTGCATTGTTGGCACCTAAAAGGGAGCGAGCTCGACCAGAATCATCTTTAAAAAGAGGGCTACTGCGCTTATACGGGGAATTCAACAAGCTCGTTCAAAAAAAAGAGGGCTGCTGCGCTTGTGCAGAGAATTTAGTGAGCTCGTCCAAAAAAGAATGGCTTTATTCCTCTCTTGAACGGCATAAATGAAGTCCAGCAGCTTGCGTGTTCGTGTTTCGGGTTGGTCAGATGCGTTAGGTAAAGAGACCATCCCTTGATGCGCGTACTTGGCTATTCTTACTGCCATAAGGACAAGCAAGAGGCATTGTTTGACTGGCGCTCCGTCGACGATGAATGCGAGTTGAAGACAGCAATCAGCGACAATGTTTTTTTTCAGACTGCTTCAACCCGATCAGGGACGAGAATGATTGTTCTTGGCCTGCAGAAGAAATTTGCATGAAGCTATGTTTGATTGGCTCTCCGTCGACGATGTTTGTGGTGGCAGATTCAAGTTGAAGTTGTTTTGCATGGCTAAAAGGGAAATATTTCATTCGGGTTTACATTTTCTCGCATTGATGTTAGCTTAATTTCATACGGGTGAATCATGCTTGATTTGTAGCATAATTTAAGCACTTTTCTATTAAGGCTTTGAATGATATTTGCTTAATATTCTTGCACAAAAATGATTTGAAGTTGGGTATGTTTGTTAAATGTTTGATCTATCTTCTATTAAAAGCAAAAGCTTAAAGTATGCATGATTTGATTCCTTGCTTATGAATGCTTTGAATAAGTTATGAATCTGAAGGAGTGAAAATGTATTAGGAGCAAACGCATGCGAAAAGATTGAACAATGGTTTGAAATCCTGTGTTTGAACTATGACATTAACCTTAACTTTAAACCCAGTTAAAAGGTAACCGGCATAGTCTTACCAAGCTTAGGAAGGTGATTCTTAGCTTCCAATCCAGTTAATGAATTAACCACTAAGTTAGATTGGCATCAATCCTCCACAAGAATCTAAAAAGTAAACAAGAATCCCATTAACCATTAAGACCACGCTATGCTTTAGGCGGGCCACCTAAGGATAGTTTTGCACCGAGGTTACTAGGGTAATTTGTTGATTACTTGATTCCAAGTTTGAATGAACTAACATGTCCATTAAACTCCAGTTCAAGCTTTAATAGAAAGTGTGAGATTGGGCTATAGTCAAGTATGTGTCACACTATTTTTCTTCATTACTTATTTAGTCCTTCCGGTTGCTTTGAGAAATAGCATTATTTCTTATTTGTTTAGAGTTTCTTTGTTAGTGATTTGTTATCACACTTAGGAAATTTCTAGTTTAAATCTTCAAAAAAAATGAATTCAAGTGCATTACCGACTCTGGAGCACATTAATTTATAGGGTTTTATTCTAAGTTTAGCCTCCCTGTGGAAAAAAATGACCCCATACTTGCACATTGCACTACGTATGGTCCGTGCACTTGCGGGCATTTCTAGGGTTCATACCTTGGAAAACGATCAAGTTTTTTTGTCGCCATTGCCAGGGAGGCGCTATGGTTAAAAATCTTTAATTACTTGTGCTTTTTTAGTACGCTTGAACTCTTTTATTTATTCATTTATTTATTTATTTATTTTTATTATTTTGTTCATATTGGCTTTTTTCCCCCTTTTTTATTGGTAGATTAGGTTATTGTTCATTGCTTCCCCTAGGGTTAGAACCTTTTTGAATTGTTAAAGGTAGAACTTTGAACTCTTTAGAAGGTGTATGCAAGGTAGGAGATCTCTTAGATTGCCAATCATTCCAGTTAATCCCAAGCCGCAAAGAATCAACCATTGAGTTAAGAATTTAGAAGAAGAGATGGCTAGCAATAATAATAATCTTCCGCCTCTCAATCCTCCGATTGACAATTACAACCTTCCACCTCAAAATTTTTAAACGGGGAACAACAATCCCCCTCCGCAAGTTCAAGGTCAAGCTATTGGGCTTGCTCTACCTGAAGAACCTAACCTTAGGCAGTATTTCTTCCCTAACTCCTTTGAACCTAACTTTGCCATTAACCTACCGGGTTTGGGGGAAACTGCCTTTGAAATCAAGCATTGGTACTTTAGCTATGCTTCTTTCCTTTTATGGGAGGACCAATAAGAGTCCGTTAGAGCATGTCACCGATTTCGCAGAAATTTGCTCTAATTTCAATTTCCCAAACGTGACTCAAGAGCACATTCAGCTCAAGCTATTCCCTTTCTCACTCAAGGATAAAGCCAAACAGTGGCTCTATTCCTTGCCACATGGATCTATCACCTCCTGGGATGAACTTCAATCACGATTTTATCAGCGGTGTTACCCTATGGCCAAAACTATTGATTTAAGTGCATCCATCATGACTTTTGCTCAAAACAAGTTAGAACCTTTCTATGAAGCATGGGAAAGGTTCAATAAACTCCTGTGATAGTTCCGTCATCATGGGTTTGGCATCTATGACTTATTTCAATACTTCTTTCGGGGGTTGACCGAGTCTCAACGCATGATAGTGAACGCTATGTCTGGGGGTCCCTCCTATAACTTGAGACCAAGTGACTACTGGGAGAGGCTTAAGACCATAGCTGAGCATGCCTTCCAAAATACTGCAATGGATAGGTCATCCAAGGGAAATCATAGAAGAAGAGTTTATGAGATAGATACGTCTTCTGATCTTCTAGTTAAAGTTGAGGCTTTGACCCATAAGTTGGATCAATTCATCTCTTTAAGTCTAGCACCCTCATGGAGTCGTAAAGCCACTCATTTAGGGTCTTTGTCTACAGAGTCTACAAAAATGTATGCACTTTGTTCTAATCCTTCACATGAGACACTATCTTGTCATCTAGCTCCTCAATTTCTTGAATTCATACATGAGCAAGTTTGTGCTACACAGAGGTTTACACATGAGTATAACCCCTATTCTAACACTTATAATCCGGGGTGAAAGGATAATCCCAAGTTTTCCTGGTGTCAACAAGAGCCCTCCCAACCCCAAGTCCCATTCCAGCAGTGACCACGTGCTAGTCAGTCAAATCTTCCAGGTTTTTATCATGTTAACCTTTTAGATTTCCAAGTGCTTCAGCCAATCAACCTTATGCTGCCCAATCTGCTCCATATTCATCTATTCTTGCCGTATCCACCTCGTCTATTAACTGCTCTGGTAATGACGATCACCTTGATATGTTGTTGCAATTGATCTAGAACCAACAGCAGGCATTGGTATATAATCAGCAACACATGGCTAGGATAGACGCATAGTTGGGTCAAATTACTAGCCAGTTAAGTACTAGAGATCCTAGAAAGCTTCCATCCCAATCTGAGTTAATCTTAGAGTGCAGTCTAGTTCCTCCAATAACCTTAATTACCATCAGGCCCAAGCCAACGCTGTTACAACTTTGAGAAGTGGTTGAATAGTTGATAATAACGTGGGAGTTGAAGATGCAGTCCCGATGCCTTTGGTTTCTCTAGTTTCTGAAGAGACTAGTTCTAGAAAGAAGAGGAACTCTGCTGATGAATGTGCTGAGTGTAGCTCTCATCAGGATGGGAAATAGGCCATTGGTGCTGTCGAACCCATGTCTAGACCCCCATATCCTCAAGCGTTGAAGAGACGGAAAGCTACTGAGGATTCTAAGGTCTTCAAAATTTTGGAGCACTTGAAAGATCTAAAAGTCAATCTTCCTTTGGTAGATGCTATTCTTTCTATTCCTATTTACTCCAAAATTTTCAAAGATCTCTGCACGCGCAAGCGTAGTACTTCTAGTATGCCTAAAAAGTAACAAAGTCAGTAGCATTTATACCTCTGGCCTTCTGCCCAAGCTAAGTGACCTTGGGGCCTTCACCATACTTTGTCGTATTCGAGAAACCATCATCGATCATGCTCTTCTTGACCTAGGTTTTAGTGTCAATCTAATCCCTTATTTTGTTTATCAGCAGTTGAGCATATGTACTCTTTCTCTTACTCATGTTTCCTTGCAGCTGGCTGATAGGTCTGAGCGTCGACCAAGGGGCATTTGTGAAGATGTGATGATATAGGTTAGAGAGTTTGTTTATCCAGTTGACTTCATTGTGTTAGATATGGACTCTAGTTGTGCCACTAAGCTTGTTACCCCTATTCTTTTAAGGCATCCTTTCCTTGCTACTACTAATGCAGTCATTCACTACAAGTCTGGGATGTTAGATCTTAAATTTGGTAATTTGAGGTCTACAGTGAAAGTAACTGAGGCAGCAAAAAAGTTAAAGATGAGTGGGAAAAAAGAAGAATGTTTGATGATTGACTCATTGGATGTATGTGTAGGGGATCATATTATTAAAACAATGGTTGAAAATGATGAATTGAAAGAGCTTGAAGCTATGCTAGATAGTTTTGACTTAAGAGAATTTGTGAGAGAATTTGAGGCTTCTCCTTCTTATTTAGTTAAGTTCATGCCTGTGTAGATGTTTGAAGTTAATACCTTTGATCTTTTTAATATTTCTAGTACCATCTGTTCTGTTGAGTCTCCTTCGGTCTTAGAGCTCAAACCTTTTCTTGATTGTTTAAAATACACATTCTTAGGACTTGATGAAACCCTCCCTATTATTGTAGCTTTTGATTTGTCTAGTCAAGAGAAGGAACATTTGTTAGGTGTTCTCAGAGCCTATTGGAAGGCAATAGGATAGACGATCAATGATTTGAAAGGCATAGATCCCTATGTGTGTATGCATAGGATTCATCTCGAGGAGGGGGCAGTACCTTCTAGAGAAATGTAGCGGAGATTGAACCCTAACATGTGTGAAGTAGTGAAAAAAGAGGTCATTAAGTTATTGGATGCTGGAATGATTTACCCGATCTCTGATAGTGAATGGGTTAGTCCTGTACAAATAGTTCCGAAGAAGATTGGGATTACCTTTATAAAGAATGAAAAGGGTGATCAGATTCCTACCCATACTCCTTTGGGTTAGAGAGTTTGTATTGATTGCAAAAAGCTTAACTCAAAGACAAGAAAGGATCATTTCTCGTTACCTTTCGTGGACCAGATTTTGGATAGAGTGGCCAGCCATGGCTATTATTGTTTTCTAGATGGATATTCTGGGTACAACCAAATCCCTGTGTATCCTCGGGATCAAGAAAAGACCACGTTCACATTCCCCTATGATACCTTTGCCTATAGGAGAATGCCTTTTGGTCATTGCAATGCTCCGGCCACTTTTCAAAGATGCATGATGGCTATCTTTAACGATATGATTAGGAAATATCTAGAGATTTTCTTGGATGATTTCTTAGTTTTTGGAGCAAGTTTTGATAAATGTCTGAAGCACCTATCGCTAGTTTTGGATCGATGTGTAGAGAAGAATTTGGTACTTAGTTGGGAGAAATCTCATTTTATGGTTAAAAGAGGTATAGTTTTAGGTCACATTGTTTCTACTGAAGGCATTCGAGTAGACCCTACTAAGGTTGAGCTTATAGAAAAACTACCAGCTCCTAAGCATGTCAGAGACATTAGATCTTTTTTCGGACAGGCAGGTTTCTATAAGCGCTTTATTAAGGATTTCAGCCATGTAACCCGTCCTCTATCTAGGCTTCTTATATAAGACGTTCCTTTTATCTTTAATGATAAATGTGGCAAACCTTTAAGAGCTTGAAATCCTTGTTATCGTCCTCTCTGATTATTTAGCCTCTCAATTATAGTCTGTGCAGGATCGATAATATTACATGTGGTCTATCCTAGTCCATATTTTCAAAAATACTACCAAGAAAACATGCTAGGAAAATAAAATAATCACATAACACGTACAAGAACATGCTTAAGAACATATAGAATATAACTAGCATTTTGCAAAATATGTATACCTAACCTCTTGAAGCACGAGGCCTTTGATGAAGCTATATTTGTCACGAGCTTTGTTTTACTCATGAACAAGGCCACCAAAAATTTACTATAAGGGTGCCATAATAAGCAACTCTCTAGTCTTCTTCCCTATGATTGAAGATATTTATCTTGAGAGAATAGCCTCTTGCGTGGAAAGAAGCAAAGTAATATCCTCTTGAAAACTAGAGTAAAAAAAACACATAATAAGTGTGTACTATGTGTTGTAGTATTCTCCTGTCAAAATGGAAGAGATCAACTACAAAATTTTTGGATGCTAGAAATAGTTTAAGTTTTTGCTTATTTATTGAAAACATTTGGCACCTAAACCTTGTAAACTTTTCATGTGGAAAACTTTTTCCTAGTAGTAAAGGTTTGCCACATGTCATGAAAGTTACTTGTACAATTTGAATTCTTCTTGTAGTAACTTTCTAGCACATGTTTTGAAAGATTGGACCAAGCCCACAATCCAAGCCCAACACATAGTCCATAATCCATGTGGAGGCCCAAGCCCAATAAAAAATCATTTAAGCCCAATTAGGTTATCTTGGACTCTAAAGAAAACCCAAACCTAATTCCAAAGCTTTGGCCCAATAAAGCTATTACCACAACATGGAATTTGC
Source organism: Cordia subcordata (assembly GCA_028554755.1). Taxonomy (NCBI): domain Eukaryota; kingdom Viridiplantae; phylum Streptophyta; class Magnoliopsida; order Boraginales; family Cordiaceae; genus Cordia; species Cordia subcordata. The sequence continues at coordinate 16,216,746 of JAPTOF010000008.1, forward strand.
TCTTTCAAGATTACTCTCTTAAAGTCATTTCAACTAGGGAAGGGACCAAGAAGACACAGTTAACCTTGGCTTCCAAAAATAATAAAAAAATTGTCCTTGCCCGATCTAGGCGATATATTAATTATTTTTAACTCCGATCTATTCCACCATAAGACCAAAGTTGTACTCCAAGAATAATTACTTATCACAAAAGAATGTGAACTTTATCTTTGACCTACTAAATAACCGACCATAGTGCCCCTCTATGTATACTTACCAGTCCTATGGTCTGTGTACTATCATCTCCTTAGCTGTATCTTTTTCGTTGGGTTTTTTGGTCCTATTTCCAACCATCTTTGGTCATGACATCTCTTGATCTAGGGAGCAACCCTCAAGCTATATAACTAATACACCTATAAAGGTAGTATCACTAGATCTAGATTCGGATGATAAATTTGGACAATCCCAAAAGGGGCACATAGATTCAATTTTGCATATGCATGTTCCAATTAATTAGAACTTAGCACTCAATGCATAAGGCTGTTGATCCTAATAAAGTAAGATCTCACCCATAGTAAATCAAAGTACCAAACCCTAACTTCATTAGTTCATCCACATATGCTCAAGATTAAGAGCAATGATCATTTAGTAGCAGTGAGCATCTTGTTTTCTTTCTTTGATATTACGTCTCTAGGAAACATACTCACAATGGTCCTGTCAAATACATGACACACGTATTATTGAGACAAATCCGGAAAGTCCTCCAATGACCTAGGTAGATCACCCTCAACGAGAAGACTTGCTCAATATAACCTTATCCCAGTAAAGTGCCCAACACTACTATTTGGTTATGGATTCAATTTTATGACGTGACTAAATCTAGACTTAGACCTACTGTGCATCTAGCCTCATTGTGCACCCAAGTCATTAGTTCAAGTCAAAGGACCTTTATACATACATCAATAAAACAAAACATAGATAGTATGCAAGAAACTCAAAAAGCCATTTAATAAAAAAATGATTGTACATTGTTTCTTATCCAAAATGTCATGTACAAGTGAGCTTTAGAGCATACTAACCCTAACAATCTCCCACTTGCACTAAAGATCACTTCTGCAAAGCCTAATAGCAAAAGACTCTAAGTGTGTGGCAAACACTGTCTCTGAAAGAGTCATGGTAAATGGGTCCACTAGGTTTTTCATTGAAGCTATCTTTTCAACTACTATATCTCCTCTCTGGATAAACTCACGGATCAAATGATATTTTCATTCAATGTGTTTACCCTTTTTGTGATTCCTAGGCTCTTTGCACTATGAAACAGCACTGTTGTTGTCGCAATACAATGTTATCAGTCTGTGAGCTGGTGGAATAACCTCTAGGTCTAACAAGAATTTTTTTAGCCATACTGCCTCTTTCGCAACCTCAGATGCTGCGACATACTCGACCTCCATAGTTGAGTCAAAAATACAATTTTGCTTCACATTTTTCCATGAAATGCTCCTCCTGACAGAGCAAAAACATATCGAGAAGCAGACTTCCTGGAATCTCTGTCAGATAGGAAATCTGAGTCCGTAGAGGCTAATGGCGTTAGATCATCTGCACAGTATTCTAGCACATAATCCTTAGTTCCTTGTAGGAATTTGAATATTTACTTAACTGCAACCCAATGTGTCGGTCCAAGGTTTGACTAGTATCTACTAACCATGCCAATAGCAAAGTAGATATATGGTCTAGTACATAACATGGCATATATGAGGCTTCCAACTGCCAAAGCATAAGGAACTCGCTCCATGCTCTCTATCTCCTCAGGTGTTTTAGGACATTGATCCCGAGATAAATAAACTCCATGTCTAGAAGGTGATGAGGCCTTCTTAGAGTTTTGCATGTTAAACCTAACTAATATGTTCTTAATAAATGAAGCTTGAGATAGGGCTAGCCTTCTATTCTTACGATCTCGCATAAGCTTGATGCCTAGAGCATAACTAGCTTCTCCTAAATCATTCATTTGAAATTGAGTAGAAAGTCAAACCTTGATGGATGATAACATCCCCATATCATTTCCAATTAGTAAGATATCATCCACATATAGAACTAAAAAAGCTACAGCATTTCTATTACGTCTTTTATACACGCAAGGTTCATCAATATTTTGATCAAAACCATAAGATTTAATTGCTCGATCAAATTTGATATTGCATGCTCTAGATCTTGTTTTAATCCATAAGTGGACTTCTTTAATTTACAAACCATATGTTCCTGGCTTTTAGCAATGCATCCATCTGGTTTGTGTCATGTAAATGGTCTCGTCAAGTTCCCTATTAAGAAAGGTTATCTTGACATCCATTTGCCATATCTCGTAGTCATAATGACAAGCGGTAGTTAGGAGTATCCTGATGGATTTAGGCATGGCTACTGGTGAGAAAGTTTCCACATAATTGATCCTTTCTTTCTGAGTATAGCCTTTTGTTACCAACTTTGCTTTAAAGGTTTCAACCTTTCTATCAACTTCTCTTTTTCTCTTGTAGACCCATTTGTACTCAATAGGTTTTACCCCTTCAAGTGCAACTACAAGATCCCAGACTTTGCTAGAATACATAGATTCTAACTCTGAATCCATTGGTCGGCATCTACGTCGGAAACTGCTTCATCATAACTTGTGGGATCTATCACCTGATTCTCTGAAGAAGTCTGAAAGGACTCTCCATAGTTTCTATCAGGAGGCCTGGATATCCTCCCACTACGACGAGGTTTCGATATATTAGGTGTAATATGTTGTTCTTTTTCATTCACAGTTACCACAGGTGCTACTGGAGATTCTTGTGAAATCTAATCTAGAACAACTTCAGAATCTGGTGTTTTCTGGACCATTTAATCATTCTCAAGTATCTAGCATGGGTGCTTATAAACACCTTTTGCTCCTTAAGATTATAAAAGATCCCACCTCTAGTTCCCTTAAGATATCCAATGAAATAGCATAACTCGAATCTTGGTTCCAATTTCAAAGCATTACTATTAAGTACACAAGCTGGACAGCTCCAAATGTGGAGATAATTTAAACTAGGCTTACACCCAGTCCACATTTCTTGAGGTGTCCTAGGTACTAATTTAGATGGTACCAAGTTCAAGATGTATGCTGCTATTTCAAGGGCATACCCCCAAAAAGATAAAGGTAATGATGTATGACTCATCATTGACCTAACCATATCTAATAGGGTATTATTTCTTCTCTTTGCTACATCATTTTACTAAGGAGTCCTTGGTGCAATCAACTGAGACACTATCCCTTCTTGTGTAAGATAGTCTCTGAACTTCACCCTAGAGGTATTCGCCACCTCGATCAGACCGAAGGGCTTTGATATGTTTATCTAATTTTCACTCTGCCTCAGCTTTGAACTCTTTGAATTTCTTCAAGGATTCAGACTTGCTTCGCATCATATATATACATATCCATACCTAGAGTAATCATCAGTAAAAGTAATAAAATACTCATAACCTCCTCCTGCTGGTTTGCTCATAGGACCATGCACATCAGTGTGAACCAATTCCAATACTTCTTTGGCCCTTTCTCCTTTAGCAGAAAATGACTGTTTAGTCATCTTTCCTCTGAGACCAGATTCACACGGAGGTAGATCTTCGAGATCTAATGAGCTAAGATACCCATCTCGACTAATTTTCGAATTCACTTTAGACTAATATGTCCTAAGTGTAGGTACCAAGATAAGTATCATTGGTTAAAGAAACCTTCCTTTTTCGGGAATTAGTTTGTTCTATATTATGCAGTAAGTTTGTAATAGGTTTTATATAAAACAAGTTATCATGCATGCTACTGGAATAAATAATATTTCCATCTCTACTAATATCAATACTAGAATAGAAATTAACGCAAAAACCATCTAATATTAATCACAAAATAGAGATAAGGTTTTTACTTACATCCGGAACATAATAAATGTTGTTCAAAAATAACTTCCTGTTACACGGAAAATTTAAGCACATTCCTGCGACTGCAGCATACTTTTGCTCCATTACCCAACCTCAGAGCAAACTGAAAATCGTGGAGACTTTCCCTGGATTTCTGCGCGCAGGATCAAGCTCTAGAATTAAAAATTTTAGAGATTTAGAATTACCTCGTAATTCTTGCACTAAAAGTTTTGCCTTGCGGAAGCATTGAGCGTTTTGCCTTGCGGAAGCATTGAGCTCCTCCTCTTCGTACGCTATCAAGAACTAGTAGGAGGAGGCTAACTTTTGGTTAAGGTTTTGGGAAAGAGTTCTCTGTATCAAGTTTTCACAAAAACATACATTCAAGAAATAATGAAAACACTCCTTATATAGAGAGATATGGGCTTTCCATAAAGCCCATCCCTTCAACCCAATAAGCCCAACTCTTTGGGCTTAGATTAATGGACTTTCTAAATCCATAACAAAGCCCAAATTAAATCCATATTTAATTTATAAACAATAGCCCATGAATTAATTTGATCCACATATCCACTGCTAGCTAGACATAGTCAAAATCAATTCTGTGACCCGTAATAAGTAATTATAATATTTAATTCTCAATTAAATATCTATAATATTAATTACTTATAGTATTATTTAATTCATAATTAAATAATTACACATTTAATTCAAAATTAAACGTGACCAACATTATTATAGTAGGGTCAATCCTCCAACTAATTCCCGACCATATGCGTGACTCCGTAGGTTAAAACTTAAACCGGTAATATAAGAACTATTCTTATACTAATCGATGATACCGTCTAGTAATGGTTCCCGATGTCCGGATAAGCTGAATGTTTGCAAGGTAATATTCAACGAACCTGGGCACTATTGTGGATTCTCTATGACCCTCGATACTCCGAAATAACCCTAAGGGCATGGTAAAACTGTCAAACACCTATTTAGCTATTCCATGTCAAGTCCCAATCTCTTCATGACTCATCACGACATAACCACGTGACACATCATGTGGAAAGCTTTGGCCAAAATCTTAATGAATTGGACTAAGTAGAATATCATTCTCCTAATACCCGGAGCAGTCAATCCCATCTTGACCAACACATTGACTTCTCAGCACTTGCCTACACCCAGTAGCCTTTTGTCACCGAATTAGAAATCCGGATAGTCCAGTACCAAAATGTGGGGAGTAATTCGCAAGTCTCTATGGCGGTCTCAGTTCTGAGGGAATACAACATCCATGTGCACCACAAGCAATACTTTGATAGTAGGGTACATATCATAGGATGCTCGAAATAGAGTCATGTTCAGTGAGCATGTCTTTACACCTCACCGTGGGTCACACCGGTGTCTCCACACCCCTTGGTCATGAGAATAACCAACTCATGTGACACACTATATCCTATGCTCGATAGAATTGATGTCTTAGTATCAATTATATCATTTGGTTACGAACTAGGTTTAAGGTCGACTGAGCTATCCCTCATTCACATAGCCCAACTAGGTCATCCTAAGGACTGCGTCATGATCTAACAATTGAGGAGAAGATGCACGATATGACGTAAGGCCGAAAGTAAGATGATTCATGTACAAATCAGTACAAAATCTACAATAGATGACTGACTTTAGGACACCATTCCTAACAATCTCCCACTTGGACTAAAGCTAGTCAGATCTGTATCTTATACCTATCTTCTCACGATTCCAAGGGCTATAGCTAAGGGGTTGGCAAAACATTCTTTGCTATATGTTATTTACAAAGAATCGTTACCTTTAGTTAAAGAAGGCAGTAACATCCAATCGTATGCTTAAAAATATTTTAGCCAACATATTCTCAAATATTGTGACTATTATCTTTGTTTAACAGGAATCTCAAATTAGTCCAACTAACTAGTTTCAAGTCAAATTTCTCCATAAACAAGCCATTGGTATTCTAGCACCAAATGTGCCAAAGAATGGTCTCCACCAATTACCAATGTCTATATTTGGGATCATGATGATTCTTATTGGTAATACAAGGAGAGTAAGCCTCACGAGGCCTCTTGCATGGCATAATGTATTTAGTATATCCTATTGTCCAAGCAATTAGGATTCTACTCCTGTATACCTTTCAAAGAAATTTGTCAAACAAATTTTCTTGAATAATGAACTCTTGAAAACCTTTTCTAGAATTCAATATGTTGAATTATTTCAACATGAAGTCAATGTATGTTTACTAGGACAATCCATTAACCTCTATAATCTATCCATACAGATCATGATCCTAAGCACATAGGATATGTTTTTGAAAACATTTATGGAGAACAAAGATAATAGCTTTAGTTTTACACTTTATAGCATCAAGATGTCATCCATACTACCATACTATAAAGAATCACATGATAATCAGCCTACTAACAAATACAAGGCACATCTTTGTTCTTAACAAAAGCATACGTCTTGATACTTTATCAAAACGTACTAACCTAAGGACTTGCACAAGACCACTCATGAGCTAAATAGACATTTGCTGTATAATCTCAATTGTAGATCTGAACTATTCAGCTATGTCATACACATCCTCTTTCAGCTTTCCTTGAAGGAAAGCCATCTAGGCACCTACTAGTTAGATTTCATTATACAAAGATGTATCTCATACATGAATGATGCAAATGAATTTGAGCATCGTCATTAGTGGAAACATCTTGTCATAGTCTAACTATATCATTCATCATGCTTCCTAACAACGAGTTGCGTATTGTAAGTCTCAACCTTAAAAAAAACCCTTTATGAACCATTTTTCACACTACGGGTCTTACCCGATATGTTATCAACTAATGTCCATACATTATTGACATTTATAGTTTTGCGAAAGGATTGCCACAGAGCAAGCAAGTTCTTAGAGTTATGCCTCTATCTAGCATCTTTACAAGTGATTGAATTCACATTGTTCTCTGATAGTTCAATGGAATTTCTACCTTGGATAAGGATTTGACACTTTTCCATTAGACATGGTAATTTACCAAATCACCTTAGTGATACTTCTTTAATAGGCCCAAGATTTGGTTCTTAACCTTATCTTGTTCTGTATGTTCAACTATTAGTACTCTATCCTTCTATTTAGCACTTCATAAGCTCATTATCAAGGGAATCTTGTTTAAAAAATTCTTTCTTGAAAAGATTCCTTTGAGGTTAATGAATACTAATTATTCACTACCTCTATAGAAGTTGAATTTACTCGACTTTCTAGGAAATCTTGCAAACACTTAAAAACTTCAATTCCAGCTTGTCAATGAAAAGATACTTGATGTGTTCTGTTTCTTCGACCCTTTGGAAAAAGTGTATATCTTACTATCATGCCGTATCTTATATGGTATCTTATCCATTGACTTGCTAGATGTCGTAGCTCAATATTTAAGAATTTGTCTCAAATATACATCCAAAGGTTATGGTCAAAACCATAAGTTACATAATGGATCAAACTATGTCCAACATTGCCTTTCTAATAAACCATTCAATTATGGTAAATTAGTAGGAGTCCATTACATAAGATTCTTATTCTCTTCTGGGCAAACGAGAGACTTACTTGAAGATATTCGTTTCTATGACTAGATCATAGAATCATATCATCCTGGCCGACACAAGTTATGCTAGAAGGATGAGCTTATTTCAGTTTACAATGCATGATAATAACATTATTCATAATAATATTAGTATCACGTTTATCTCTACTAGTCAACAGTTCCACTATAACAAGTTATAGGGATCGTTTGTATCTTATACAAAGCTAGGATCAACTGAATTTGTAAGGTGTTATCATATACGCACCTCATGTAGCAACCACTTGCTACTTTTAGTCTCTCAGGATATAATAACACTAGACTTTAAAGACTCTTCTTCTTCAAGTGATTGGATATTCAGAGACATACTGCGTGTGAACCAATTGTTACTACTAGTGGGGTTCTAAACCTCATTTAGTAATTAATGGATGAATCATCTCCCATTAAAATAATGTTCTCTCTTGAAACAAATTATCTTGCTAGAAGATCCCTAGCAGCTCAAAAGGTCCATTATAGTCTACAATTGACTTGCCATGTCTTGAACCAATTCAAGAAGGGAAGCAATTATTAAGGGGCGAGAATAATATACCTGATTATCTTCTTGAAAGAAGTAATCAAATGATATTTGCTTCTCTACCTTTTCTGTCTTGTACAATACATAGACATTCCATCCTTTAAGTAAGTGTCGAAGACAGTATTTAGATCTTTGTGTTCCTTTATGTCATCAAATGTATAGAAAGACTCATCCAACCTTTGAATGTGGATCTATAAGTTAGAATGCGCACTATTCACTACGAAGACAAAGTTTCAATGCGGATCTTTATATCTCATCAACTAATTGATGATCATCCTGACACTTTGTAGCTAATTGGTCTTACTTATGCCAAGTTTGTATAGAACATACATAATACATTTATGATCGTGACTAACTATATCACTATCAAATAGTAATATATCTATAACATACTGAGATTTATGAAAGCAAATAACAAACCTACCAGTGTAGACAAGCCATTATATATGAATCATCATTCCTAGAGACATGGGCCAATGTCTAAAGAATTCTTCCACTATTTTATTCAGATTGATAGCCTCTACATTCAATCCGAGGAGGTTTCCGAATCCAAACCCCTTAGTGGGTACTAAGATCCAAAACAGTTGAACATAAGCCCGACTGAGGTCGGCCCACCTATGAACACTACTTGGTAGGTTCATAACCAATTGCTTCTCCAAACAACTCTCAGTAGTCAATTCTACCCCAAGCATCTCTTCAGCAGAACTGAGGTCCTCCACTGAAAAGCTCAATTAGGTGAAACCATTAACATGAACTCCCAAGGTCTTCCTCTAAGCCCAATGAACAGGCCTGACTAAGGTCGGCCCACCTGCTCATAAGTCTGAAAGTACTCCAAGGGTTTCATATAGTGAATAATAATCCCAATATTCCAATAAAAGCTAGGCCTAAGGGCCTCCAACATTTATTAGAACATTGGCCCCATTATTATTTACTTTAATGGGAGGCAATGATTTGAGCATCTCCATGTCCAAATCACTTAATGGATCTTATAATTTAGAGGATTTTGTAGAGATGATTAGCGCATTTCTTTTAATAGCCAAATCCATTAATTAATCCAGTTAATTAATCATAATTGGCATACAAAACAATATATAACAATATGTATAAGCACACTTGGTTGGTTATCTTTTCCTAGTGTGGCCTACTAGAGCCATCATGGATCACTCTATCATGCAAGGTTATTACCTGTTAATATTGAAAATCTTGGACTGGGCCGGGCCTTCTAGCTCTTGGTCTTTATCACCTTGTCTTAATCGCATTTTAACTACTGATTACATTAACTAGGAGAAGAACTCCTTTTAGAAGGAGGGGATACATCACTTAGGAGAGGGAATTACAACCAGAATTGGAGAGAAGGCTAGGCTCACAAGCCCAATTTAATCCCTAAAACAATTACAATAATTTATATGTAAACAAGTAATAATATGCATGAGATGCAAGGCCAAAACTACGCCAAAACATGTCATACATCATAATAAAGAAACAAAAATCAATTTCAAGATTTTATCGCACAATCATTGGATCGATTAAATCGTATTAAATCAACCCTTCCAATTAATTAAAACTTCCTTTGTAATTAATTGGGGTCAAAATCTCCATATTGACTAGTTAAAGGGTTTCCAATCAATTAAAATCTTATTTTAAACTTATTGGAGTCAAAATCACTATTTTGACCAGCTTTTGGACTTTATTCAATTAATTAAAACTCCTTTCTAATTAATTAGGGTCAAAATCACTATTTTGACCAATTAATGGGGTTACCCAATTAATAAAAACTCCTTTTGAATTAATTGGGGTCAAAATCATAATTTTGACTAATTAATGGGTATTTTTCCAAATAATTTAAAAACTTTTTGAAATTAATTGGTGTCAAAATCTCAATTTTGACAAACTTTGGGTCATAATCCAATTAATTAGAACTATTTTTCTAATTAACTAGGGCTAAGAACAAGATTTTGACAAACTAAGGGCTTACCCAATTAATTGAAACAAATTTTAAAACTAATTGTGGTTAAAAACAAATTTTTCAAAAATATAGGCACAACCAATTAATTAAAACACCTTTTTGAAATTAATTAAGTGTCAAAACATATTCTGATAAATAGAGGATCTTAAATAAATATCAAATATTTATTATAAGTCACAGATCCATTTTTATCAAATACAATATCTTACGAGCACTCAATAAACTATTTATAAATATATATATATATATATATATATATATATATATATATATAATTTAATTAATAATTAGTTAAACATAAATAGTTTCCATTAATTTAATTAGTCATACTAATAGGATACCTATAACAATTTAAATTAATCAAAATCAATTTTAAAATTTTAAGCCCAAAAGAACAACAGATTTAAATAAAATCTTAGCTAAATCACATCCAGCCCAAAATTAATGAAAGTTGGACCTAAACAGTTTTAGGTCCATTAACCAAAAGCACAGTGAAATGATTTTATTCTAATCCATTATAAGAGCAAACTAATACACTTAAGCATGACACATTTTATATTCAGCCCATCACATAGAGTCAGATGGGCCAAACACATCCTGTGCGCTAAGCCTATATCTGGTCAAACCCATGCCCAAATAGACCAAGTCGGGTCTTACCCGAACCAAATGAAAACCCTAGGTACCCAAAACTCATCATCTTCCCAAAATGCCCCTGCCCCCTGTGCCACAGCCATCCCAGCCCAGAGCAGCTACCTCAATGACAAGAACCATCATCCATCTCCATGGTCGTGGCTACCTAAGAGCAACCACTGAGGCCATCACTGTCCACCTACAACGCAGCCATCTCTGGCCTTGAGCCAATTGCCGGTGTCAGTTCCAGCCTTCTCTCATGGCACGGCAACCACCAAAGTTTTCAACTCACGAAGGCGAGTCTTCTAGAGTGTTCTGTTCTCAGCGAAGCCTTTCGGCGATTCAACAGTACCATCGGCAGCCATGAACACACTATCGTGAACTTTCGAGCTCTTCGCTAGCGCTGATGCCTACCTTCTGTCACGTTGGCTCCACAGTGAACAAATTCTCCTCCTTCCAGTGAGGCTCGTTATATGCACGAATCATAGAGCAAACATCTTCGGCAATATTGATAGGGGGAGGTCTCGGGTCCAGAGGAAGAAGACAACTTTTAGTCTTCTATGTGACAGATTTTTCGGAAGACATATTGTCGTCTTCTACATAGTTTTTTTTTTTTATTAATTTAATTTTTTGTACCATTTTATAATTGTAAAATAAGCAATCTCTCTACACAAAAAGAGACTTGGATGAGTGGTTAATAATGGTGGGCGTAGGTTGCCTTCTACTTGGAGGCGTGGGATCAAATCCGTTCAGGGACAATTCCCTTTTTTTTTTTTAATTGGAACAAATTGGCATTAATGGCGGATTGGTTGTGGGCATTTTTAGGGCAACATTAATACAACAAGACCAAAACCTTTTGGGCACCATTAATGTCAGGCAATTATTAGGTAGATTCAATGCAATCAAATTGCAATTTTAAATCTAGAGCAAACATTACATATCAAATATGAATTATTGTGCAATAAAATTGAGAAAAACATGCAAAAAGAGCTTTGGCTCTGATACCACTGAAGGAAATCGTGGAGACTTCCCCGCGCATGATCAAGCTCTAGAATTAAAAATTTTAGAGATTTAGAATTACCTTGTAATTCTTGTGCTAAAAGTTTTGCCTTGCGGAAGCATTGAGCGTTTTGCCTTGCGGAAGTATTGAGCTCCTCCTCTTCGTACGCTATCAAGAACTAGTAGGAGGAGGCTAACTTTTGGTTAAGGTTTTGGGAAAGAGTTCTCTGTATCAAGTTTTCACAAAAATATACGTTTAAGAAATAATGAGAACACTCCTTATATAGAGAGATATGGGCTTTCCATAAAGCCCATCCCTTCAACCCAATAAGCCCAACTCTTTGGGCTTAGATTAATGGACTTTCTAAATCCATAACAAAGCCCAAATTAAATCCATATTTAATTTATAAACAATAGCCCATGAATTAATTTGATCCACATATCCACTGCTAGCTAGACATAGTCAAAATCAATTCTGTGACCCGTAATAAGTAATTATAATATTTAATTCTCAATTAAATATCTATAATATTAATTACTTATAGTATTATTTAATTCATAATTAAATAATTACACATTTAATTCATAATTAAACGTGACCAACATTATTATAGTTGGGTCAATCCTCCAACTAATTCCCGACCATATGCGTGACTCCTTAGGTTAAAACTTAAACCGGTAATATAAGAACTATTCTTATACTAATCGATGATACCGTCTAGCAATGGTTCCCGATGTCCGGATAAGCTGAATGTTTGCAAGGCAATATTCAACGAACCTGGGCACTATGGTGGATTCTCTATGACCCTCGATATTCCGAAATAACCCTAAGGGCATGGTAAAACTGTCAAACCCCTATTTAGCTATTCCATGTCAAGTCCCAATCTCGTCATGACTCAGCACGACATAACCACGTGACACATCATGTGGAAAGCTTTGGCCAAAATCTTAATGAATTGGACTAAGTAGAATATCATTCTCCTAATACCCGGAGCAGTCAATCCCATCTTGACCAACACATTGACTTCGCGGCACTAGCCTACACCCAGTAGCCTTTCGTCACTGAATTAGAAATTCGGATAGTCCGGTACCAAAATGTGGGGAGTAATCCACAAGTCTCTATGGTGGTCTCAGGTTTGAGGGAATACAACATCCATGTGCACCACAAGCAATACTTTGACAGTAGGGTACATACCATAGGATGCTCGAAATAGAGTCATGTTCAGTGAGCATGTCTCTACACCTCACCGTGGGTCACACCGGTGTCTCCACACCCCTTGGTCATATGGATAACTAACTCATGTGACGCACTATAACCTATGCTCGATAGAATTGATGTCCTAGTATCAATTATATCATTTGGTTACGAACTAGGTTGAAGGACGACTGAGCTATCCCTCATTCACATAGCCCAACTAGGTCATCCTAAGGACTGCGTCATGATCTAACAATTGAGGAGAAGATGTACGATATGACGTAAGGCCGAAAGTAAGATGATTCATGTACAAATCAATACAAAATCTACAATAGACGACTGACTTTAGGACATCATTCCTAACACAAACTCCTTTTTAGTTAGCTCCTTCATTTCCTGAAACCAATGCAAAGAATTGCAAATATGGTTAGTGGCTCCTGAGTCTACAATCCTAGAATTAGTAGAATCAACCATTAAGCAAGTTTTAATATAGAACAAAAGAGGTGTACCTATCTAGCCTCGTGCCAAGTACTTTGGGCAATCCTTTTTCTAGTGTCCTTTTAGGCCACATTTTGCCTTGGGCCTTTCACCTATTAACCGCCTGGACTATTCACCATTTCTCTTCTTTTTTCCCTTGACCATGTTTTTGCTTCCCTTTTTCCTTTGAACTTTTTCCCTTTGGGGTTAAGTCCAGAAGTGGATGCTTGAACTATATTTATGTGGCCTTTATTTTTTATTATGGCTTTTGCAGCTAGGAGCTCTTTCACTAATTCCATCATATCCGTGTTCATCTTGCTTATACTATAATTAAGCTTGAACTGAGTATAGGATGACTGTAGAGTCTCCAAAATCATGTCTACCTTTGACTGTTCATCTATTTTTGCTCCTAGGATCTCGGTAGTATTGAAGTAATCCATTATTTTGAGCATATGGTCCCTGACAAATGCTCCTTCTACCACCCTTTAATTCGTAATTTCTCTAAGAACACCTTGCCTTGCGGGCCTGCTCTTATCAGCAAACATACGAGACAGTGATGTCATGATTTCTTTTGCAGTTTCCATATGATGATGCTTGCTCTGCAAAATATCTATCATAGAAGCCATTATATAGCACTTGGCCATACTATTGGCTTTCTGCCATTTTACCTTAACATCTTTCTAGGTGTCAGAAGAGTTAGCTCTCACAACAAGACAAGGAGTTGTTAGGACATACTTGTACTCTTCTATGGTGAGTACTATGTCTAAGTTTCATTCCCAGTCCACAAAATTCAGCCCAGTGAGCTTGTGCTCTTTGAGAATTGTATCTAGTGGACTGAACGAAGACATTTTTTTTGGATACAATAATATAATCATAATTAATTTATGAGTATAGATTCGATACATGTATAATATGTATGCTATCTTTGGAAATAAAACATACAAGTACTTTTTACATCATTTTCCTTTGAGTAGATCAACCCTTTAACCTACTCGATGTAACAGTGTCTCAACGTCCTAACAAAAACTCCACCGATGGGATGGCCGAACTTATGAACGTTAAGTTAAGTGCCACCACTTATTTTAATTAACAATTATCTGGATATAATTCAATTGAATAATTCAATCACTGTTTTGTTTGGCTTCTTAAATGCGATTGTGAACTCTATCGATGGGATAGCCGAACCTACCATTTAAGTTGAGTGTACACCCATTCCTAATGTTTATTCCCTATAACATTCTTGATTTAAGCCCTTCAATAGGGTAGTGACTTTAATCAATGTTGCATAAGGCAATCTTTAGTGAAGAACTCCACCGATGGGATGGCCGAACTTACTAACACCCTTTTGAATAAACATTTTATGTTTCACCTTGTTTAATCTAGACAAAGTGTCACCTTCCAATAGGGAAATTAATGACATTTATCATTAACATGAATTAGATATGAAAAGCCGTGGGGAATTTCCAGTCCTTTCTCTTACTCAATATTTTAACTTAAGGGTTTCCTTTGATATTCTTGCTTTGTTTTAGATCTAAACACATTTTGGATTTTTGTAAATCTCTTTTGTGTTACTAAAACATTGCAATATCACAATAGATCGTTTACCTAAATCTGGGTGCATAGACCCTTAGGTTAATATATATTTGTAATTCTCAAGTTAAGTTTTTTTAATGTTGTCATGAGATTGCATGGCATCTTTAAACATAGTCACTTACAATTATTTTGTCTAAGCCATTCCCATAAACTTAACTATCTTTGAGAATCAACTCATAGGTCTGACCAACTTTTATAAACCCTAATGAGTGGACGTATTTCTAGGTGACAATCATGCTTATGCAAATATGTTGAAACATATATCAATGCATTATAAACATCCAACAATATACATTAGAATCCCTTTTTGATGGCTCCCTACAATCTTCAACAAAAACAGCACACTTAGTAACTTTTTCTGCCTCAGCCGATCAACCATCAATAAGAGTTGGTCGACTAGCTCCAATTGCTGTCGACCTAGCCGGACGCCTTACCGATGGACTGGTTAGGTCCAATTGGTCGACCGACTTGCTTATCCGGTAGAGTATTCCTCCATGCTGTTTTCTTATTTTTTCCTTGGTCTTTAAAGATTACAATAATACACTTGCTATCGCTAATACAAGCTTCATAAAGAAACATTACAAGGATATCAAAACATCCTATGCTTCTTTTAAATGAAACTAAAAGTAATAACCATAAATATTTTATACATGAAATCGCCTATCGCTAAGCTTTGTTGATCGTACATGAAACTCTATTATGCATACATATGAACCATCAAAGGGATTTTTACATCTCTTGCACATACAAGATTTCCTAATCTTGCCACTCACAAGATGACTAACATATTTATGCAAACACAATATTCTTGCATAGTCTAAGCATGTTGTGCATGAGCTTAAGCTCTGATACCAATTGCAGGATTGATAATATTACATGTGGTCTATCCAAGTCCACATTTTCAAAAATACTACCAAGAAAACATGCTAGGAAAGTAAAATAACCACATAACACACATAAGAACATGCTTAAGAACATATAGACTATAACTAGTATTTTGCAAAAGATGTAAAGCTAACTGCTTGAAGCACGGGGCCTTTGATGAATCTATATCCATCATGAGCTTTGTTTTACTCACGAACAAGGCCACCAAAAATTTACTATAAGGGTGTCACAATAAGCAACTCCTTAGTCTTCTTCCCTATGATTAAAGAGAATTATCGTGAGAGAATAGCCTCTTGTGTAGGAAGAAGCAAAATAACATGCTCTCAAAAACTAAAGAAAAAAAAAACACACATACAATAAGTGTATACGATGTGTTGTAGTATTCTCTTGGCAAAATGGAAGAGATCAACTACAAAATTTTTTGGATACAAGAAATGGTTTAAGGTCTTGCCTATTTATAGAAGAAGTTTGGTACCTAAACCTTGTAAACTTTCCATGTGGGAAACTTTTTCCCTGTAGTAAATGTTTGCCACATGTCATGGAAGTTACTTGTTCAATTTGAATTCTTCTTGTAGTAACTTTCTAGCACATGTCTTGGAAGATTGGGCTAAGCCTACCATCTAAGCCCAACACATTGTCCATAATCCATGTGGAGGCCCAAGCCCAATAAGAAACCATCTAAGCCCAATTCGGTTATCTTGGACTCTAAAGAAAGCCCAAACCTAATTCCAAGCTTTGGCCCAATAAGGCTATTACCACAATATAGAATTTGCTCTTTCAAGATTACTCTCTCAAAGTCATTTCAACGAGGGAAGGGACCAAGAAGACACAATTAACCTTGGCTTCCAAAAATAATAAAAAAATGTCTTTGCTCGATCTAGGCGACATCATAATTATTTTTAACTCCTATCTATTCCACCATAAAATCAAAGTTGCACTCCAAGAATAATTGTTATTACCCAAAATCTTATCACAAAAGAATGTGAATGATGTCTTTGACCTACTAAATAATTGACCACAATTCCCTTCCATGTATACCCACAGCTAAGAACGGCCCTATGGCCTGTGTACTTTTTTTTTGTGTTTCTTGTCCTATTGCCAACCATCCTTGGTCATGGAATCTCTTGATCTCGGGAGTAACCCTCAAGCCATATGACCAACACACCTATAAAGGTAGCATCACTAGATCTAGATTCGGATGATAAATTTGGACAATCCCAAAGGGGGTACGTAGATTCCATTTTGCATATACATGTTCCAATTTAGAACTTAGCACTCAATGCATAAGGCTGTTGATCCTCATAAAGTAAGATCTCATCCACAGTGAATCAAAGTACCAAACCCTAAATTCATTAGTTTATCCACATATACTCAAGGTTAAGAGCAATAATTGTTTAGTACTAGTGAGTGTCTTGTTTTCTTTCTTTGATGATACGCCCCTACAAAACATACTCACAATTGTCCTATCCAATACGTGACACATGCATACTATTGAGATAAATCCGGAAAGTCTTCTAATGACCTCGATAGATCACCCTCAAATAGGAGACTTGCTCAATATAACCTTATCCCAATAGAGTGCCCAACGCTACTATTCGGTTATGGATTCAATTTTATAACGTGACTAAATCTAGACTTGGACCTACTGTCCTTCTAGCTTCACTGTGTACCCAAGTCATTAGTTCAAGTCAAAGGACCTTAATACATGCATCAATAAAACATAACATTGAAAATGGCAATATGTTACCTTTTTTAGTGTTTGTAAATAAGGCTCTTTACACACAAAATGAGCCGTTGTGATGTGTTTTTCTTTGTTGTATCTTCTTTTAGGCTAAAATGCACATTTTGGAGACCATTGAAGTTGACAGGACGTGGAATATCAATATCCTGAGTGTATGAGTTAGAATCCTGAGAGGTGTAGTGACTTAAATGAGCTTGGAAATTTCTAGGAGATATGAGTACATTTTGATTGAAAGGAAGAACCGGCAAGAGCTTAGGAATCCTTGGCATGACAAGATTGACCCCTTCTACACCTTTGAGGCAAAAGAAAGGCAACCTAATGTAGTTGGCAACCCTTGTGAACAATTTGGAGATGTACTGTAAGATAAACTTGCATGGGGACAACCAAGGAGAAGATTTGGGGGTGTTGATGTCCCTTGATTTGCTTGGGTATATTGATGCCATTAGCTTGCATTTTAGATGGATTCTAGAGCTTCACAAGTACAACTACATGGTATTTTGTGCATTAAAGTTAATAATGCTTGCTCAATAAGGTTTGCATGCTCTAGTGTTCATTTGAGTCATTTTGAAAGTGTAAAGTGTGTTTTAACATATTCTAAGTGCCCTTGAATGACGGATGAGTACTAGGATTGAATTTGAGCAAAATTTTGGTGCGTACACATGTCTTAAGGTTCAATTTCATGTTTAGAAGGGTAATTGTGGGCATACTGGGTACGTGATTGGTTAATTGATAGACAAGTGCGCGTTGCTTTTGTGTAATCTTTAAGACTTGCTTATTTTCTTCTTGTTTTTATTCTAGCCTTTTATTAGTTAGTTGTATTAGAGCATTAGATTAGATTTTTGATATAACATAATTTAGTAGGTTAAGCAATTATTTAGGATAATATAGGTTACTAGTAATGTATAGTAGTTTAATAGCACATTTTATATATTAGTTCATTAGTATATCAACTTAGTATAGTTTATTAGTTTGTATGAGTGTAATAGTATGGTAATAATATAGTAATTTAGTGTAGGCATTGTATTAATATTAGTTTATCATAGTTGCAGTATATTTATTACTTAGTTTGCATGCATCATACTTGCACATCATAAGCAAAACAGCAGCAACTAATTCCTTCAGTCTTCACAATCACGTGCACACCCAATTAAGCTATGCACGTAGAGCTCATTTCCTTTTCAGCCTTAATTCAAATGCAAACTCTTATCTTATCTCTACTTTCATGTTCGAATTCAAAAAGGACCAGCAACTTCTAGACTGATTTTTAGCAACAAGAGAGGAGTTCAAATTCAAAGAAAAAGGAGAAAAAAAGGGCTGGACTCCTTAGGATAGGGGTTATTGAGACATTTTAGCACATTGTTGGCACCTAAAAGGAAGAGAGCTCGACCAAAATCATCTTTAAAAAGAGGGCTGCTAGGCTTGCACAGGGAATTCAGTAAGCTCGTTCAAAAGAAAAGAGGGCTGCTGCGCTTGTGCAG
This sequence comes from Cordia subcordata, assembly GCA_028554755.1. NCBI lineage: Eukaryota > Viridiplantae > Streptophyta > Magnoliopsida > Boraginales > Cordiaceae > Cordia > Cordia subcordata. The sequence goes on from JAPTOF010000008.1 coordinate 16,235,762, forward strand.
AGAATTCAGCAAGCTCGTCCAAAAAAGAGTGGCTTTATTCCTCTCTAGAACGACATAAAAGAAGTCCAACAGCTTGTGTGTTCGTGTTTCAGGCTGGTCAGAGGCGTTACAGGTGAAAGGAGCATCCCTTGATGTGCGTCCTTGGCTATTCTTAGTGCTGCAGGGACAAACACGAAGCTGTGTTTGACTGGCGCTCCGTTGACGACGAATGCGAGTTGAAGACAGCGATCAGCGACAATGTTTTTTCAGACTGCTTCTAGCCGATCAGGGATGAGAATGATTGTTTGTGGCCTGCAGAAGAAATTTGCATGAAGCTGTGTTTGATTGGCTCTCCGTCGACCACGTTCGTGGTGGCAGATTCAAGCCGAAGTTGTTTCGCATGGCTGAAGGGGGAATATTTCATTCGGGTTTGCATTTCCTCGCATTGATGTTCGCTTAATTTCATACGAGTGAATCATGCTTGATTTGTAGTGTAATTTAAGCACTTTTCTATTAAGGCTTTGAATGATATTTGCTTAATATTCTTGAATAAAAATGATTTAAAGTTGGGTAGGTTTGTTAAATGTTTGATCTATCTTCTATTAAAAGCAAAATCTCAAAGTATGCATGATTTGATTCCTTGCTTTTGAATGCTTTGAATAAGTTATGAATCCGAAGGAGTGAAAATATATTAGGAGCAAATATATGTGAGAGGATTGAACAATGGTTTTAAATCATGTGTTTGAACTATGACATTAATCTTTAACTTTAAACCCAGTTAAAAAGGTGATCAGCATAGTCTAACCGAGCTTAGGAAGGTGATTCTTAGCTTCAAATCCAGTTAATGAATTAACCACCAAGTTAGATTGGCATCAATCCTCCATAGGAATCTAAAAAGTAAACAAGAATCCCGATTAACCATTAGGACCATGCTATACTTTAGGCGGGCCACCTAAGGATAGTTTCCCACCAAGGTTACTTGGGTAATTTGTTGATTACTTGATTCCAAGTTTGAAGAACTAACATGTCCATTAAACTCTAGTTCAAGCTTTAATAAAAAGTGTGAGATTGGGCTATAGTCAAGTATGTGTCACCCTATTTTTCTTCATTAATTGTTTAGTCCTTTCGGTTGCTTTGAGAAATAGCATTATTTCTTGTTTGTTTAGAATTTCTTTGTTAGTGATTTGTTATCACACTTAGGTAATTTCTAGTTTAAATCTTTGAAGAAAAAAACAAATTCAAGTTGTGTTACCGACTCTGGAGCACATTAATTTATAGGGTTTTAATTTGAGTTTAGCCTCCTTGTGGAAAAAAATGACCCTGTACTTGCACATTGCACTACGTACGATCTGTGCACTTGCGGACATTTCTAGGGTTCATACCTTGGAAAATGATCAAGGGGGACTTAACCTCAACATCATTAATAAGGGCATCACAAGAATCAAGAGTAGAAAGAATAACCTTAAGTGACCTATCAATCAAGGAGATCATCACTAATGAGGTAGAAGCTACACATTTCTGCTCTAAGGTCCCCAAATCAAAGCTAGACAACAATTCCTCAAACTTTCTCAATTCTTCTCCATTAGTCGTAGTTCTCTCTACAAAGTCCTAGACACAAGAATCAATCACACCCACTCTTAAGCACTCTTCTCCATCCTTTTCTCCTCATATACTAGCCTTATTCCCCATCTCGCAACCTTCATAATAGATCTCAAATTCCCAAATTTCATCTCTAGTAAACCCGACCAACAATGAATAATAGCATTTGTGGTGGCCAAAAAAGAGTGACCCAAAAGAACTGGTGTAGAACGTCTAGAATCGTGACCCAAATCCATATCTAATGCTATAAAGTCAACAAGGTACACAAACTCACCTATCTCAACCATAACATTCTCTACCAAACCGCTAGGTCTACGCTTGGACCTATTAGCTAGCTGAAGAGTAACATGTAGGGGACAACTCACCTAAACCTAGCTGCTAATAGATGGAGTAGGGAATAAGATTCACACTAGACCCTAAATCTAGCAACGCGTGATCAATCTGGGTCTGACGGATCCTACAAGAAATAGTGAAAGCTTCGGGGTCGCGCATCTTGGGCGGGAGGCCTAAAGCGCAAATGCTACTCATTTTTTCTGTAAGCCTTACCTTCTTAAGAATGTCTGACGATCTATGCTTCCTTCTGCAAAGGTCCTTAAAGAACTTAGAATAGAAGGGAATGGAAAGGATAGCATCTATTAAAGGAAGATTGACCTTAAAGTCTTTAAGATGCTCTAAGATCTTGAAAAACCTAGAATCCTTAGTAGGTGTAGGCTTCTCTAAAGCGGATAGGAAGGGGACATTAGATGCAACACCTCTAGACAAATGGAAATCATCAATGGGCTCTTTTCCCTCCAGATGTAGGTGGGAAGTACTACTCTCTCCATTGTCTTTAACAGGCTCAACCCTCTTAACAAGACCCTCTCTAGAATCCCCCTTAACAGGTCTACAATAGGGTTCTCTAGACTCGGAAGAACCACTAGATGCAGGCATCGCAAAGTCAACTCTTACCTTATTACCCACTATCCTACTGCTCCTAAGAGTGCTAACGACCTTAGCCTGGCTCTGAAAGGGATAAGTGGTATCACTAAAGGAACAGAACTAGACTCTAGGGTTCACTTCCAGCTGAGAAGGCAATTTCTTGGGGTCTCTAATTCTCAACTGCGTGGCAATCTACCCTAATTGTGCCTCAAACCTAGCCATCTCTTGCCTATTATCAGCTAACTCCTATTGTTGACTAGTTAATGCTTGCTGCTGGTTCTGAATAAATTATTAACTTCATCACATCATTGCTAGGAGACTAGCTACTAGAAGGAGCAAGGGGTGTTAGTGGTTAAAGAGCACTAGAAAGCCTATGTTGATTGACATTGTAAAACCTAGAGGATTAGCAGGACGGGATCGCTGTTGGATTGGGGCCTAGAGATGTGAACTAGACTGATGTTGACCTTGTCTCCATGAAAATTTTGGGTCGTCCCTCAACCCGGATTATTTGTGTTCGAGTATGGATTGTACTCATGAGAATAACTTTGAGTAGCACACACTTGCTCCTTCATAAATTCGGGAAACTGGGACGCTAAAGAACAAGTTATGGTCTTATAAGATGACTTAGAAAATAAAGCACACACTTCAACTACCAAAAGGGCGGAGAATGAATTGATGGAACTAGTCCTATAACCATGAGAGAAAAAAGACAAAGAGATGAATTGATCTAACTTATTTGTTAAGGCTTGTACCATAGCAGGTAAATCTAGAGAAATTCTAACCTCATTAACACTTCTCTTAGCACCTCCCTAACTAGATCTATCCATAGCAAAGTTTCAAAAAGAATTTTTGGCCATCAATTCCATTTTCTCCCATGCCTCAATCAGTCTCAAGGTATAGAAGCCAACACTGGAGGTGGCATTGACAATCATCCTATTTTGTTCATTTAAACCTCGAAAGAAATACTAGGAGAGGTCATTGCTACCATACACATGGTGTGGATACTATCTAAAAAAGTCTTTGTACCTCTCCCAAGCCTCATGAAAAGATTCTAGGTTATGTTGGGAAAAAGTCATAATGGCGATCCTAAGGTCAGCCATCTTGGCCATAGGATAAAATTTCTGAAAGAACTTAGATTGAAGCTTGGCCCATGAAGTGATGTGACCATTCGGTAAGGAATGCAACCAATTCCTAGCCTTGTCCTAAATAGAGAAAGGAAACAATCTTAGATGTATGACCTCTTAGGAGACATTGGTTACATGGAGGGTGGAACTCATCTCAAAAAAATCGGTAATATGCTCTAGAGGACTCTCATTACTTTTCCCATAGAAGGAAGGAAGCATGGCCAACATATTAGGCTTAATCTTGAAATTCATCTCCCACAAACCCAGAATTTTAATAGCCAAATTAGGCTCAAAAGCTTCGAGGAGAAAGAATTGCCTAAGAGTGGGCTCCTTATCTATGTGTAGGTCCAGTCTAAGTGGCTCTTGTTTAAAATGATATTGGGCTTGATGCCTATGGTGATCAGGAGATGGAATGGGATTCATTAGGGGAATGGAAGGATTAAAAGGGTGATTGACATAGGCCATCTCTTCGAAAAGATCTCCCACATTCCTAAAATACCTAGCAATCCTATTGGGTTTGGGATTAAGGGGAACTAGGGGATTTTGAAGGGATCTCCCACCAAACATGCACAAACTATCCTAACTCTAGCCACTTTAACCCCCGAAAACTTCAACAATCTTAAAATGATAGCAACTAAGCCACAATCCTAGAATGCCTACTAAAAAACAAAAACAAGAACAACCTATAAAGCCAAACAAGCTAACAATCTAAGTATTGAAAATAGACTCAATAACTCAAAAGGAAACAAAAATAAGGATATATAAGCAAGTACAAAAGTAAGATAATATAAACAAGAAGCAAGATAATAAAAAACTAAACAAACTATAAAGAAAAAATAGGGAAAAGAAATAAAACAACTTCCAAGACACATAAACAAAGAATGCAAACCACCGTGCCTCCCCGGCAACGGCGCGAAGAACTTGGTGTGCCTTTTCAGTGCAAGCCCTAAAAGATTTACAAGCATACAGATCGAGCAGAACAATGTGTACAAGTGTAGGTGTCAAATCACAAAGAGGCGTGGATTGTGAAATAAATTCTATGCTAGTGTGCTCTAGAAGAAACCTAAAAAAGAGAACCTAAGCTAACATATTTTTGTCCTTTTGGATTTTTGGGAGCTAAAAGGAAAAATAAAAGGACTACACTATAAATGCAATAAAAAAAAAGAAAAGAACTAAGCTAACCTAAGGGGATTGAACCTATATGATGGTGATAGGGTGACCTACACTTGCAAATGGGTAACTTCATGCCTCTTTGCTATGGGATTTGGGGATGGCTTACTAAATACGTCTTATAATACTAAGTAACTAATCTAGTATCCTAATTACACCCTAGGACTCGGTACGGCTCCATTCCTAGTGCACACTTAGAGCCACAGCGTGATCCTTCTGTACCTAAGGCCATAGGAGGGACTAGAAAGCTACTTAGGTGCCCTAGAGCAATCCTACCCTAGTTCCTAAACCATTAGCCAAACTTAAAGCTAAGACCTAGGGTTCCTAGGGTCGACTAAGCCTATCCGAACTTTTATTAGCTGGATTTAAAGCTCAAGGAGAGTCGATCTAGACTAGTCCTAACTTATGCACCGTTATTCTAAGGACACTAAAATGGATTGATATCTAATAGGTGTAGTCCTTTATGTTCTAAGGCAAGGCAGTATGAATGTAACATCCTATTCATGATATAAACACAAGCTAGTTTGATTTACGCCATTGGAAGCATTCAAGTATCAACATGTAGCATTAATTAAGCATGTATTCACTATAAGGAATGTTTCATACTCACGTAGACATGAATAGAATAAACACACTTCATTTTATCCATAATCACACACATAGACATGTATAATCTAAGGATTAGAAGTGTTCTGTAGTAAACACAACTCAATTTATATACATACAACTCATTCAATCTTTACATCAAACACATAGACATGAAATGATATAAAGCCATTCATATTTAAGAACAAAGTATGTATATGTATAAGCCAATAAAATCCCCATAACAAGGAGTACATAAATCATCCCATTACACAAGTTTAGGCCCCTTAAATCATCTACTCAAGCACAAAGTAAACAAGAATGAAATAGGATATAGAAATCTCCCCTTCTATCCTTGTTTGTCTCTTTACAATGTTGAGTACTCTTCACCAATTGATGTTACAATCCTCCAAAATCAGCTTAATTTCAAGTGGGTATGTGTGTTAGTGTGTGAATTAGAGGTGGGTGAAAGTAGGGTTTAGTATATGAAGTGGGTGTATGAATGAAGGAGAGAAAGTGATCAACAAATGCTAAAAGTGCATTAGAAAAAAGGCTTAAATAATGCAGCAATCACGTCCAGCCCAGCACCTTGGACTGTTAATTGGCCTAGCCTTGAGGTCGACCAACCTCAAATGAGTTGCTATCTATTTTGGCTAGTCCCCTAGGCCAGTTGACTAGCCTTGGGAGGGGAGGTTGACTAGCTAGGTCAAAAGGTGGCCAGTTTTCTCGCGTTACATCCATTCCACTTCATTTGCTCTTTTCTTTGCCTGATTGCCTCCAAACACTTCTTTTATGCTTTTCCCACGTCCCGAACACCTTGAGCTTGACTTTATCATCAATTCTCTATCAATTTAAGGCCTGAGCTTTTGACCAAACTTCACCAAATACAAGAAATATGCATGCATTAGTGTAGTGTTTGTCTTTAAACTCAACTATGTACATTTGCTTATGTTTAAGCCTAAGTCTAGTATGTGTAATATACTAATGCATCTATTAAAGCTCAAAACACCTTTTAAATATAGGCAAATAACAACACAAACATACACAGAAACAAAACACATCATGGACATTGCCTAAGAAGTTCATTGAACCTCTCCTAAGCCTCGTGGAATGTCTCTAAATCGTGTTAAGAGAACGTCATAATGGAAGCCTTAAGGTCGGTAGCCTTAGCTATGTCAAAAGAACTTTTGATAAAACCTAGATTAAAGCTTACCCCAAGATGTAATGCAACCACTGGGTAAAGAAAGATACCATGACCTAGCCTTATCCTTAAGGGAAATTGGGAATAACTTAAGGCGAGTGGTTTCTTGACACACATTAGGGAAGTGAATAGTGGAACTTATTTCTACAAAGTCCCTAATGTGATCCAAGGGACTCTCATTGTGAAGGAATTATGCAAAACTTTTTCACAAATTCTTTTAGGATTAGGCTCTTGTAAATTAAAAATTTCACGAAGAACATGAATGGTACTTGGATATTTGTGACACAAATATGTATTCTTGATGAGTAGCCTTGTGGAAGCTTGATCTTCCTTCTCTTCGTATACAACAAAAAAATAATGATGAAGGCTAGGTTTTTTTTTTTTTTAAGGGAGGAGGAATATTTTTCTCTATAGGAAAAACTGATAACCCTTACTGAAAATATGTACAATACCTCTTCTTTTATAGAGAAAAAAGAGTTGGGCCTTCACAAGTCCTAGGCTCACTTTCTCTAACCTAATTGGGCCCAAACTTTTTAACCCAATTAGGAATTAAATCTCCATCTAATTCTTAACTCATTTAGCTCAAGATTTAATTCATGCCACATTTTCTATGCTAGTAGAAAATAGATGAAATTAAATCTGCGACCTTCTTAATAATTAATATTAAATATTTAATTTCTATTTAAATATTCAAATACATTAATTATTAATTCCTTTATTTAATTCACAATTAAATAATGGAATATTTAATTCTCAATTAAATATATTAGATCAAACCATCAATAAAATTCTCGACCTTTTGCGTGACTCTGTATGTTCAAACTTAAGCCGGTAATACAAGGACAATCTTTGTATTAATCGGAGATACCGTCTAGCAATAGTTCCCGACATCCGGATAAGTCAAAAAATTGCAAGACAACTATCGATAAACCTGGGCACTATGGCATATCCCCTATGACCCTCGATATTCCGAAACAACCCTAAGAGCATGGTCAACTATGAAACCTCTAATTAGTTATTCCGTATTAAGTCCTAATCTTGTTATGACTTATCACAACATGTCTCCATGACACATCACATAGCAAGCTTTGGCCAAAGACTTAACGAGTTAGGACTAGATGGAATATCATTCTCCCAATACTCAGAGCAGGTCAATCCCATCTTGTCCTGCACATTGGCTTCATGACACTTGCTCGCACCTAGTAACCCTTCGTCACCAAATTGGAAATTCGGGTAGTCCAGCACCAAAGTACGCGAAGTAATTCGCAAGCCTCTATGGCAGTCTTAGGTTGAATGGAATACTAACCATGTGTACCACAATCAATCCTTTGACAATAGTACTATAGGATGTTTGTAAGCAAGTCATGTTCAGTAAGCGTGTGTCCATACCCTACCTGTGTGTTACACCGGTGTCTCAACCCCCATTGGTCATAAGGAAAACCAACCCATGTGACAAACAATAACCTCTACTCAAAGGAATTGATGTCCTAGTACCAATTCCATTATTTGGTTACAAAAAAATTTTAAGAACAATCAGATCATGCCGCATTCATATGATCTCACACAATTGTTCTAAGAAACTACATCATGATCAAAATAAGAGAAGATGGTACGATATGATGTAATGGCCAAATATTATTAAGATAACTCGTATGTAAGCAATTCTTGAAACACAATAGATGGCTGACTTTAGGACACTATTCCTAACAATCTCACACTTGGACTAAAGCCAGTCGGATCTATATCCTATACCCATCTTCTCTCGTTGTGAATCGAACTCCTTGACCCCGAGGGCCTTAGTAAATAGGTCAGTCAAATTCTCTTTATTGTCAATCTTCAGCAGAATGACCTCACCTTTAGCAATGATCTCTCGGATTAGGTGGTAACGTCTCAGCACACGTTTGGCTTTTTGGTAGGATCGATGTTCCTTTGCTTGAGCAATGGCACCAATACTATCGCTGAAGATTGTGACTGGACCAGCTAAGTCAGGAACAACCCTAAGTTCAGTGATGAATTTCTTGAGCCAAACTACTTCCTTTGCCGTATCAGACACTGCTATGTATTTCACTTCACAAATAGAATCAGCCATGATATGTTGCTTGGAACTCTTTTAGCAAATAGCTCCACCATTTAAGATAAGCATGAACTCAGACATGCTTTTACTATCATCCCTATCTGACTGGAAACTAGAATCAATGTAACCTACCAGTTTCATGTTAGAACCGCCATAAAGAAGCCATAAGTCTTTAGTATTTCTTAAATACGTAAGGATGGTCTTTGCCACTTATCAATGTCTTTCACTAGGATCAGATTGATATCTACTAACCACTCTTAAGGAGTAAGCCTCATCATGCCTCGTACATATCATAGTATACATGATAGATTCATTGTTGAAGCATAATGGACTCTACTTATACGCTCTCTTTCCTGAGGAGTTGAGGGATAATACCTCTTAAAGAGAGAAATTCCATGGCCTATTGGAAGATAGCCCCTTTTGCAATTTTCCATGTTGAACCTTTTTAGCACGTTAATGTATGTGGATTGGGACAGTCCCAACAACCTTTTAGATCTATCTCTATAAGTCTTGACCCTAAGGATATTGGAAGCTTCTCCTATATCTTTCATGGAGAATTGAGTCGAAAGCCACAACTTCACATTCTGTAATGCGGGGATATCATTTCGTATAAGGAGAATCTCATCCATATACAATACTAAAAATGTGACAATATGTCCTTTAGCCCATTTATAAATGCAAGGCTTTTCTTCATTCTTAAAGAAACCATACGTTTTAACAACTTCGTCAAAACGTATGTTCCAACTCCGAGAAGCTTTCTTGAGTCCATAAATGGACTTTTGAAGCTTACATACTTTAGACTCATCTATAGACGTGAACCCTTTAGGTTGTGTCATATAAACTTTCTCTTCTAGCTCACCATTAAGGAAAGCAATTTTAACATCCATTTGCCAGATCTCACAGTCTAAGTACACAATTATAGCAAACATAATGCGAACTTACTTGAACATGGCTACAAGGGAAAAAGTTTTGTCATAGTCAATACCATGAAGTTGTCGATATCCTTTAGCAACCAAAGGGGCTTTGTAGGTCTCCACCTTTCCATCTGCTCCTCGCTTTCGTTTAAAAACCCATTTACACCCAATTGGTTTAACCCTTTTAGGTGGATCAACTAATGCCTACACATTATTAATTTTCATGGATTCTATTTCAGATTCCATGGCCTTAAGCCATTCTTCAGAGTTGTGCCTTTGCATGGCATCCATATTGTGATCGAATCCTTATCATTCTCATCTAGTTCAATGGGATCTCCGTCTCGAACCAAGAATCCATACCTAGTTGGTTGACAAAGTACTCTACTAGATCTCCTAATTGATGCCTCTATAGTAGCTTCAGGATCTGGTTCCCTAATCTTATCTTGTCCTGTATGTTCAATTGAAGGTGTCTGTACTTCACCAAGGTCAATAGTAGAGGTAGTTCTCTCTTGTTTGAGAAACTCTTTCTCTAGAAAGACTGCTCTAGTAGGAACAAACACCTTTTGTTCTTCATCATGATAGAAGTTGTATCCTCTAGACTTTCTAGGGTATCCTACAAATCTACATTTGTCAAATTTTGGTTCTACCTTATCAGTCTGAAGACGCTTGACGTATGCTGAACCACCTAAACCTTGAGGTAAGAGAGTACTAGTCTACGACCATGACACATGTCATATGGTGTCTTTTTTAACTGACTTGCGAGGTACTTTATTTAACACATATGCAGCTGTCTCAAGAGCATATCCCCTAAAGGATATGAGCAATGTTAGGATTAGTATGCCCCAAAGCTTACTTGTACATGACATTTTGGATGCTAAACAATGTATAATCAATTTTGTTATATGGCATTATGAGTTTCTTATATATTATCTCTGTTATGTTTTATTGATGCATGTTGATGAGTTGTGATTTGGTGTGTGTTTGCATCGCCATTTACTTATACTTTAGAGGTGTTGAATGCTTATAATGATGCATTAGTGTAGTACTTTTGATAGGAATAGGCTTAAGTGTGAATAAATGTGCATATTGAGTTTAAGAGATAAAATGCTACACTAATAGCTTATTTTCAATGATTCAGGTGACTTTGGGTTTAGATAAAGATTGAACAATGAAAGGTGATGAAGATAGGACATGCACGGGTCTAAGGGAGAAGACTAAAGGCCAAAATGATGAAAAATTGGATGAAGGAAGTCAGCCGGACGCTAAGGAAGAATAGGTCGACCGGCCACTCCAGAGAGCTTCGTCGAAAAGCCGGACGACCCCCCTTCAAGAGCCGGTCGACCGGCCACTCCAGAGAGCTTCGTCGAAAAGTCGGACGACCCCCCCTTCAAGAGCCGGTCGACCGGCCACTCCAGAGAGCCCTTGAAGAAAGCCGGTCGAGTACTCCAAAGGCCGGTCGACCGCGCGAATCTATAAATAAAGCCCGACGCGGAGCAGAAAAGGGGAGAGTTTTTACACACACTTCACACCTATTCTCACACACACTTAACCCTATTCCCTAGCCGCCTCACACACCCTTTTCACATACTTTTCACGAAGAACCAAGCTTCGTTGGAGGATTCAAACGCTTTGGAATCGAGATTGTTGACAAGCTGTGTTCTAGGATGAAAGGGGAGTTTCATTATATCTCTTTCATTCTATTTTCTATTATGTCTGAGTAGGCTTGTATAGGGTGATTAAACTTATGTAATGGGTTAATTTTATACTCTTATGATATGGGATATGATGGCTGAATATATATATATATATATATATATATATATATATATATGTTTTGATTTGTTTTGTTTAATTGGGTGTTCTCTCATTCATGTCTATGTGTTTGATAGAATACTTAGATGAGTACATATATATTAATTGAAGTTTGTTTGTTACTAAACACATCTAATCCATGTTGTACTCATGTCTATGTGTTTATACATGGATGTTATGAAGTGGGTAGTGCTTTTATTCATGTCTATATGCGTATTTGCATGCCTAGTAACAAGCATAATTTCAATATCACATGTGTATGAATGTTAGTCAAATCCTGCCGTAGTGATCTTAGAATGACGGAGTATAATTTAGGGCTAATCTAGGTCGAGTTTCCTTTGGCTTTAAATCCAGCCAATAGGTTTCAGGATAGATTTAGTCGACCTTAGCAACACTAGGTCTTGGCTTTAAACCCAGCCAACGGTTTAGGTACTAGGGTAGGTTCATTCTAAGCCACCTAGGAAGTTAGTTAGTCCCTCTTGAGGCCCTAGGTCATAAGGACCACGCCGTAGCTCTAGGAGACGTCGCCTAGGAACGGACCCGCACCGAGTCCTAGGGGGAAATCAGGACACTAACTAACAACCTAGTTAAGAGCACTTTTGATAGTTAGCCATCATCCCTTAATCCCATAGCATGTGAGTATGGAGTTACCCATTCATAAGTTCAAGTCACCCTAATCCCTTTCCAATTGTTAGTTTCTTCTTAATCAACCTGCGTCCCTTTTGTTTTTATTCATAGTTTAGTTTTTTTTCATTTACTTAGAGCTCCCGACAATCCAAACCTTCACAAGAAAAAGTACACTTAGTTTAGATCTTTCTTTTTAGCTCTTTTAGGACACCAAGCATAGGATACATTCACGATATTCACGCCTCCCTGTGGTTCGACACCCGTACTCGTAAACACTGTATTGCACGATCCGTACGCTTGTGGGTCTTTTAAAACTTGCACTCGTAAAAAGACATCACATGTGTAAAGGCCCCTTGACTTGAACTAATGACTTGGATGCGCAGTGAGGCTGGACGCACAGTAGGTCCAAGTCTAGATTTAGTCACGTCATAAATTAAGTCCGTAACCGAATGGTAGTGTTGGGCACTCTACCGGGATAAGGTTATATTGAGCAAGTCTCCTCGTTGAGGGTGATCTACCTAGGTCATTGAAGGACTTTTCAGATTTGTCTTAATAGTACGTGTATCATGTATTTGACAGGACCATTGTGAGTATGTTTTCTAGAGACATACTATCAAAGAAAGAAAACAAGATGCTCACTGCTACTAGATGATCATTTCCCTTAACCTTGAGCATATGTGGATGAATTAATGAAGTTAGATTTTGGTACTTTGATTCACTATGGGTGATATCATACTTTACTAGGATCAACAGCTTTGTGCATTGAGTGCTAAGTTCTAATTAATTGAAACATGCATATGCAATATGGAATCTATGTGCCCCCTTTGAGATTGTCCATATTTATCATCTGAATCTAGATCTAGTGATACTACCCTTATGGGTGAATCAGTCATATGGCTTGAGGGTTGCTCCCGAGATCAAGAGATTCCATGACAAAAGATGGTTGGTAATAAGAAACCCAACGGAAAAAGACATAACTAAGGAGGTGATAGTACACAGGCCAAAGGACTGGTCTTAGCTGTGGGTATACATAGAGGGGCATTATGGTCGATTATTTAGTAGGTCAAAGACAAAGTTCACATTCTTTTGTGACAAGCCTTTAGGTAATGGAAATTATTCTTGGAGTGCAACTTTGATCTTATGGTGGAATATATCGGAGTTAAAAATAATTATTATTATGTCGCCTAGATCAGGCAATAACATTTTTTATTATTTTTGGAAGCCAAGGTTAATTGTGTCTTCTTAGTCCCTTCCCTAGTTGAAATGACTTTGATAAAGTAATCTTGAAAGAACAAATTCCATATTATGGTAATACCCTTATTGGGCCAAAGCTTGGAATTGGGTTTGGGCTTTCTTTCGAGTCCAAGATAACCTAATTGGGCTTGGATAGTTTCTTATTGGGCTTGGGCCTCCACATGGATTATGGACTATGTATTGAGCTTGGATTGTGGGCTTGGCCCAATCTTCCAAGACATCTGCTAGAAAGTTACTACAAGAAAAAATCAAATTGTATAAGTAATTTCCATGACATGCGGTAAACATTTACTACTAGGAAAAAGTTTCCCACATGGAAAGTTTACAAGGTTTAGGTGCCAAACTTTTTGTATAAATAGGCAAGACCTTAAACCATTTTGAGCATCCAAAAAATTTTGTAGTTGATTTCTTCCTTTTTGGCAAGAAAATACTACAACACATAGTACATACTTATTGTGTGATTTTTGCTCTAGATTTTCAAGAGCATATTACTTTGCTTCTTCCCACATAAGAGGCTATTCTCTCAAGAAAAGTCTCTTTAACCATAGGGAAGAAGAATAGGGAGTTGCATATTGTGACACCCTTATAGTAAAATTTTTTTGGTGGCCTTGTTCATAAGCGGTAACAAAGCTCATGACAGCTTTAGCTTCATCAAAGGCCCTATGCTTCAAGGGGTTAGCTTTACATATTTTGCAAATACTAGTTTTGTTATATATGCTCTTAAGCATGTTCTTGTGTGTGTTATATGGTTATTTTATTTTTCTAGGATGTTTTCTTGGCAGTATTTTTTTTGAAAATATGGACTAGGATAGACCACATGTAATATTATCGATCCTACAGGCAGATCCGTGCATCCTATCATGGATCGAACCATGTCCAACAGTGTTCAGTTTCTCCTTTCAGATACACCATTATGTTGTGGTGTCCCTGGAGGAGTCCATTGCGAGAGAATCCCATTCTTTTCTAGGTAACTCAAAAACTCATTAGAAAGATATTCCCCTTCACGATTAGATTGTAGGATCTTAATACTCTTTCTAGTTTGTTTTTTGACCTCACTCTTGTATCTCGTGAACATTTCAAAAGACTCTGATTTATGTCTCGTCAAATAAACATACCCATACCTGGATAGGTCATTAGTGAATGTAATGAAGTAAGAATACCCACCTCTAGTACTAGTGCTCATCGGCGAACCACAGGGAGGCGTGAATATCGTGAATGTATCCTCCTATGCTTGGTGTCCTAAAAGAGCTAAAAAGGAAGATCTAAACTAAGTGTACTTTTTCTTGTGAAGGTTTGGATTGTCGGGAGCTCTAAGTAAATGAAAAAAAACTAAACTATGAATAAAAACAAAAGGGACGCAGGTTGATTAAGAAGAAACTAACAATTGGAAAGGGATTAGGGTGACTTGGACTTATGAATGGGTAACTCCATACTCACATGCTATGGGATTAAGGTATGATGGCTAACTATCAAAAGTGCTCTTAACTAGGTTGTTAGTTAGTGTCCTGATTTCCCCCTAGGACTCGGTGCGGGTCCGTCCCTAGGCGACGTCTCCTAGAGCTACGACGTGGTCCTTATGACCTAGGGCCTCAAGAGGGACTAACTAACTTCCTAGGTGGCTTAGAATGAACCTACCCTAGTACCTAAACCGTTGGCTGGGTTTAAAGCCAAGACCTAGTGTTGCTAAGGTCGACTAAATCTATCCTGAAACCTATTGGCTGGATTTAAAGCCAAAGGAAACTCGACCTAGATTAGCCCTAAATTATACTCCGTCATTCTAAGATCACTACGGCAGGATTTGACTAACATTCATACACATGTGAGCTAATGACCTATCCACATTGCATCTCGAGGATGAGGCACCTCCTACTACATTAACAGGCTTTCTTAGTAGCAGGTTATCTTTCTCAAAGGTTTGTAACAGTCCTCGTAGCCTGTGGTAGTTAACAACAGGCTTGTTCATCTTGTACTGATTCAAGAAGGGGAGAAAAGATGGAGGCAACGAGTTAAGAATGGCATCCTTCCCAAGCTGTTCCTTAAGTGGAAAGCCTAGCTTAGCCAACTTCTCAATGTTTTTTGTCATGTTCAATACATGATCAGTAACTGATGTGCCTTCCTTCATCTTAGCGCCAAAAATAGCATATGAGGTTCTATGTCTTTCAGCATCATCCGATGTGCCAAACAACTCATTCAATGCTTGAATGATAGCCTCAGGCTGTGAATCCTTAAACTTGTGACAAAACTCGTCATTCATCGCAGCCCTTATAATGCAACGAACTGTGACTCTATCATCAAGCCATTTTTTATAGCGTCGATGATCTGCTGCAGGTGCAGTAGCCCAGGCTCCGCAAGTGCTGGATTAGTAAGAATATACAAGATATGTTCATGTTCAAGCACAATGCGCAACCTTCGATACCAACTATCAAAGTTGGGCCCAGTGAGCTTCTCACTGTCCAATAATGATCTTAAAGACAACGTGTTATCCATTAAATCTGCAAATAATCGACATAAAAAGAATAAATAATCTATTGTAAATATGAGTTATTAATTTTTCCAAAAGATATGGGCTAATATCTAATGGATCCTCCCACTATTTTGTTTAGACTGTTAGTCCCTACCTATAGCCCAAAAGGATTTCCAAAAAATAAACCCCTTTAGTGGGTACCGAGATCCAAAACATTGTACACAGGCCCGACTGAGGTCGGCCAACCTGTGGATACCGCTTGGTAGGTTCATAACCAATTACTTCCCTAAGTAACTCCCAGTATTTTGTTCTGCCCCAAGCATCTTTTCAGCAGGACTAAGATCTTCCACTGAAAAGCTTGGTTAGGTCAAACTATTAACATGAACTCCCAAGGTTCTCCTTCGACCCTAATGAGTAGACCCCATTGAGGTCGGCCTACCTACTTATTAGTCCAAAGGGATTCCAAGGGTCTTATTTAGTAAATAATAATCCCATTATTCTAATAAAAGCCAGGCCTAAGGGCCTCCAATGTTTATTAGAGTATTGGGCACATTATCATTTATTTTAATGGGAGGCAATGATTTGGACATCCCTATGTCCAAGTCACTTTAAAGACATAATAAATTTTAGGGGATTTGTTCGATTAAAAGAGCGTGCTTGTTTAATAGCCAAACCTTTAATTATCCAATTTAATTAATCGATTGGCATACAAAACAGCATATATAAGCATATGTAGGTGGTTATGGGCTTTCCTGGTGTGGCCCACCAGAGCCATCATAGCCACTCTATCATGCAAAACTAAATTATTACATTTTAATTTTGGGAAACCTGGACAGGCCCAGGCCTTCAGCTTCTTGGTCTTTAGTTCCTCATCTCGATTGTGCTAAAACCTACTAATTATATCATGTAAAGAAGAACTCCTTCTAAAGGAGGGGATATATCACTTGGTAGAGGGATTTTACAACTAGATTTTAGAGAAGGCTGGGATCGCAGGCCCAATTTAAAAACCCATAAATTAATTACAATAATTAATAAATAAAATGCAATAATAAAAATGATATGCAAGCCGATAACCACCTCATAATATGTCATACATCAAAATAAAAGCGCATAAACATTTTCATGATTTTATCGCACAATAATTAGATCAATTGAATCAAATTAAATTGATCTTACCAAATAATTAAAACTCTTTTTAAATTATTTAGGGTTAAAATCCCAATTTTGACAAATTAGAGACTTTCCCAATTAAATAAACTAATTTCGAGACTATTAGGGTGAAAAACAAATTTTTTTAAAAAAAATTTTGGGCCTACCCAATTAATTTAAAAATAATTTCAAAAACTAATTGGGTGTCAAAAACATATTTTTGACAAATAATTGGTTTTAAAATAAACATCAAATATTTATTAAAAGGACAAATCAATTTTATCACATAAAATAATTTGTAGGCATTTAATAAACTACTTAATAAATATATAATATAATTAACATTTACTTTAATTAAATTACACACTATTATTTATCTCAATAGCAATACTAATGTAAATTAAAGAATAAACATTAGACCTAAAGAGGCATGCAGCATAAATGGTAAAGACAATGAGATGTTATTCAATAAGTCCTGTGTTCAAAACTAGGTAGTAGCATAAAATGTGCATTTTTTTTATTTAATTAATTGAGCGAATAGTATATCAAAGGACATGAATCACATTCATCGACTAGGGTTACCAGTAGTTGGGCTGGTAAGAGCAAGTAAATTCTAGGCTATGCACAGGTTGAAAACTTGACATCAGCATAAACACGTCTTTTTTTAATTAATGAGCACGTGATAGCATATCAAAGTCCATGACTCCTATTAATGCATCAAGGCTTACCAATAGTTGGGCTGGTAAGAGCAAGCAAAACCTAGGCCATACACACAAGTTCAAAACCTTCTAGCTGCAAAAATGCGTTTTTTTAATAATTTTAAGTTTAAAATAAAAACATCATCTTCCTTTTAAGAACCCTAGCCGTCACTAAGAAACTTGCCTCAAACCATCTCCTATGGTCCCAGCAAAGCAGAACAAACAAAACATAACACCAATTTTTTTTTTTCCAAACTTTGGCCACCATAGCTGAAAAACAGAAAAAAAATCACCAAAAAGCCATATGCTCATAATACTTCAAAAATGCCATCTGATATGTGTACATATATATACCATCACATTAAACATAATCACAATGACCATAGTTACATTTAACACCATAGTCTTCTAATACTATATACACATATAAATTTATTTTAAATAAGAAAACTCCCTTTTTCAACATGGCATGTTATGGTGATGGTCGCGGGTGAGAAAACGACTTCTCGTCTTCTGCTTCTACCAAAAAAAGTGTTTTCCCTTTTTTTTCTTTTTTTAATAAATTTAAACCACAGGTCTGAAAGATAACATAAGTGTTTTATTCTAATAAACATAAAAATAGGTATATCCTAGTGGTAAGGACTACTGGCTTCTTTGGTAATCTTCGCAGGTTCAAACCTTGTAGCAGCAAATTTTTTTTAATTAAATATACCATTAGATCTATCACCAAAAATAACAACAAAAATTGTTTTTACAAAGTCTAGAACCCATGACCTCGCTGCCAACAACTTGGGCACTTTACCATCAAGCCAAACAAACTACTTTGGTTTAAGTATGGCAATTTGATTATTCTTATCATCATGATGGGACGGAAAACATGGAGCATAGGTACAATAAATGCAATAAATCTTGTCTTGACTCAAAAGAAAAACACAAAAAATCAAGACAATTATGTATATTCCATATATTGTTAATTATTGTGCAATAAAGTCAATAGAAGTATATAAAAAGAGCCTTGGTTCTGATACCAATTGAAAAAATTATGCAAAACTTTTTCACAAATTCTTCTAGGATCAAGCTCTTGTAAATTAAAAATTTCATGAAGAACATGATTAGTACTTGTTTATTCATGACATGAATATGTGTTCTTGATGAGTAGTCTTACTGAAGCTTGATCTTCCTCCTCTTCGTGCGCAGCCAAGAAATAATGATGGAGGCTAGGGTTTTTTTTTTAAAGAGAGAAGGAATATTTTTCCTGGAGGAAAGATTGATAACCCTTAATGAAAATATGTACAATACCTCTCTTTTTATAGAGAAAAAGGAGTTGGGTCTTCACAAGTCTTAGGCTCACATTCTCCGACCCAATTGGGCCCAAACCTTTGAACCCAATTAGGAATTAAATCTCTATTTAATTCTTAACCCATTTAGCCCAAGATTTAATTCATGCCACATTTTCTGTGCTAGTAGAAAATAGATGAAATTAAATCCGTGACCTTCTTAATAATTAATAAAACGGCTCAGGCAGCAGAGTAGCGAATAAATCAGAAATAAATTAGAGTATTTTTAGAAAATTAGCAATATAATTGAAAGTAAATTTTAATTGAAAGAATACCTTGAATTTGATAGTGCAGCAGTAGTTTGAATGCAAGCGATTGAATATAAACAGAATTTCATTGATATTGAAATATTATAAGGGAGAATGTAAAGAAGCGAAATAACATCTTCTAAACAAAAGCACACCCAAACTTAAACAAACTGGAACCTTAAATAGACCCAAAAGATCAAAAGAAAACAAAGTAAATTAATTACATTGCTTTTGCTTTTTGAAAAGTAAAAGAAAAGTTTGCAATTGTTGAATCACGCGGCCAACTTTTTCGTCTTTTGATGAGCACGCAGGAGTCTTCAGCAAAAAGTATTTTGTCGTCTTTCGGAGGTGGCTAAGTCACAGGTCCAGAACTGTGCATCTTTTTGAAAAGCAGATTTTGGAATTGATTATACACACGACCGCTTTCACCACTGGCATCATAAGCATAACTGTTTTGAACTGTTCTTTAGAAATCGAATGCTGATGTGTCGACTCTGAAATAGTCATCTTCGTTTTGATTTGGATCTTGAGATGAACTTTGAAAAGCTTGAGGAAGGTCTTCTTCATCATCTTCATCATCATCATTTCTGACCTCTTTGAGGTAAGCTTTTTATATGTCTTTGAATTTGAAGCAGATGCAAGTTGAGCTTGAAGTTGTGACTTCCTACCAAAAGGGGTTTTTATTCTTAGCTTCATTAAAAATTGACTTTGAACCTTTGACACAATTGAGGTTGCTTCTGGATGGGCTGAAAACCAATCTTTCAGCTCGATTTTTGTGAATTTGGAGCAGTTGAATCCATCCCACCACTTTATGAACAAATTAACTATCCTCTATTCCCCAACACCTATATAATCTCGTGGTAAGTCCCCATTGTTGCCTGAGATAAGTGTTGTGTTAGGGCAGCAATGTCGTTGGCTATGGTCTAAGGAATAGTGTCTAGTTAATATGTCTAAGTTATTTAGAACAAACTCAAATAGGAGTATGGCATCTGCATCCTCAGAATTAGATCCATAACAAATAGTAAATAAACAAAAACAAAGGTTTTCAGAGATAGATCAAAAACTTTCAGATTGGCAATTACCTAGGGTAGATTCATCAAAGGCCCCCCACTTCAAAAGGTTACTTTACATATTTTGCAACATACTAGTTATATTCTATATGTTCTTAAGCATGTTCTTATGTGTGTTATGTGGTTATTTTATTTTTCTAGCATGTTTTCTTGGTACTATTTTTGATAATATGGACTAGGATAGACCACATGTAATATTATCGATCCTGCACTAGGACTTGGTACGGGCCTATCCCTAGGCGATGTCTCCTAGAGTCTAACGTTGTCCTTATGACCTAAATACTTAGATCTAACTAATTAACATCCTAGGTGACATAGATTTAACCTACCCTAGTGCCTAAACTATTGGCTAGGTTTAAAGCCAAGACCTAGTACATCTAAAGTCAACCAATCCAACCTGTAAACCTATTAGCTGGGTTTAAAGCCAATGAAAACTCAACTAGGGGTAGTTCTTAATTAAGTGTCATTAATGTATCATCACATTAGTGGGATTTTGCATTTAAGCCCCTGCATACATGTTTTAAGCTATGGCATTATGCATGCACCAACATACCCAACTACCAAACACAATGACATGCTCGAATTATACCATATTAAACATTGAAATCCAATATGTGTGTAATGGAAGCTATATTTGCTACTTAGGCATGCAAACACACACATAGACATGTATAGATGTAATACCCATTTCAAAGATTCATCAAACAAATAGATAGACATACACACTTAATAATTTAGAAGTAAATAATAACAAATAGGCTTCATAATATATATACTTCTTCACTTAGGCATATTATCAAACACATAAGCATGTAGGAAAAATAACCAGTGGAACCATAAAATCAAAGCATATATATTAACTATCAATAATCCTATAACAATAATGTATTAATCAATCCATAATACAAGCTTAAATCACCCTATGAAGATCTTCTCAAACATGGAATAGATAAGGATAAAAATGGAAATAAGAAAACTCCCCTCTTATCCTTGCAATATTTTTACAAGGCTTTGAATAAATCTCTAATCCAAGTGTTTTGATCCTCTTAAGAGATAGATTCTTGGTGTTAATATGTGTATGAGTATGTGGGAGGTAGGTGAAGGTTTGTGTTTTATATGTGAGAGAATGGGTGTGAAGATTGCGTGAAAAGATAGATAATAAATGCAGGAAAATTGGGCTTTTTATAGTAGTTTTGCATATTACCGATCGACCGATTCCTTGGGGTACTCGACCAACTCAAATAAAGAAGCTCTCTGGAGTGGCTGGTTGACCTAGCTGGTCTACCGGCTAGAAGGGAAGCTCGACCAGAAAAATTAAGTTGTTCTTTGATCAATAGACCAGCTTATCTTCAAGGTCAACCGATTCTTCAACTTTGCCTCCAATCTTCACTTTTCATTCTTTTTGTCCTTTTCCCACAACCTGTGCCACTTTGTTCTCCATCGACCATCCTCGCTTAAGTTCATTCAACAACCCAAAGCTCACGTAAGACATGAAAATAGGCATTTAGTGTAGCATTTTATCCTAAAACTCAACTATTAACGCTTGATTAACTTAAACTAATTAATGTATACTGATTGATTGTATTATCGCTATTTGAGCACAAGCCTAAATAGCCCGCAAGTGCACGGGACGTGTATAGTACAGGCACCTCCTACTACATCATCGATATTCTCGCCTCCCTGTGGTTCGCCGATGAGCACTAGTACTAGAGGTGGGTATTCTTACTTCATTACATTCACTAATGACCTATCCAGGTATGGGTATGTTTATTTGACGAGACATAAATCAGAGTCTTTTGAAATGTTCACGAGATACAAGAGTGAGGTCAAAAAACAAACTAGAAAGAGTATTAAGATCCTACAATCTGATCGTGAAGGGGAATATCTTTCTAATGAGTTTTTGAGTTACCTAGAAAAGAATGGGATTCTCTCGCAATGGACTCCTCCAGGGACACTACAACATAATGGTGTATCTGAAAGGAGAAACTGAACACTGTTGGACATGGTTCGATCCATGATATGATGCACGGATCTGCCTGTAGGATCGATAATATTACATGTGGTCTATCCTAGTCCATATTTTCAAAAAAAATACTGCCAAGAAAACATACTAGAAAAATAAAATAACCATATAACACACACAAGAACATGCTTAAGAGCATATATAACAAAACTAGTATTTGCAAAATATGTAAAGCTAACCTCTTGAAGCATAGGGCCTTTGATGAAGCTAAAGCTGTCATGAGCTTTGTTCCCACTTATGAACAAGGCCACCAAAAAAATTTTACTATAAGGGTGTCACAATATGCAACTCCCTATTCTTCTTCCCTATGGTTAAAGAGACTTTTCTTGAGAGAATAGCCTCTTATGTGGGAAGAAGCAAAGTAATATGCTCTTGAAAATCTAGAGCAAAAATCACACAATAAGTATGTACTATGTGTTGTAGTATTTTCTTGCCAAAAAGGAAGAAATCAACTACAAAATTTTTTGGATGCTCAAAATGGTTTAAGGTCTTGCCTATTTATACAAAAAGTTTGGCACCTAAACCTTGTAAACTTTCCATGTGGGAAACTTTTCCTAGTAGTAAATGTTTACCGCATGTCATGGAAATTACTTATACAATTTGATTTTTTCTTGTAGTAACTTTCTAGCAGATGTCTTGGAAGATTGGGCCAAGCCCACAATCCAAGCTCAATACATAGTCCATAATCCATGTGGAGGCCCAAGCCCAATAAGAAACTATCCAAGCCCAATTAGGTTATCTTGGACTCGAAAGAAAGCCCAAACCCAATTCCAAGCTTTGGCCCAATAAGGGTATTACCATAATATGGAATTTGTTCTTTCAAGATTACTTTATCAAAGTCATTTCAACTAGGGAAGGGACTAAGAAGACACAATTAACCTTGGCTTCCAAAAATAATAAAAAATGTTATTGCCTGATCTAGGCGACATAATAATAATTATTTTTAACTCCGATATATTCCACCATAAGATCAAAGTTGCACTCCAAGAATAATTGCCATTACCTAAAAGCTTGTCACAAAAGAATGTGAACTTTGTCTTTGACCTACTAAATAACCGACCATAATGCCCCTCTATGTATACCCACAGCTAAGACCAGTCCTTTGGCCTGTGTACTATCACCTCCTTAGTTATGTCTTTTTCCGCTGGGTTTCTTATTACCAACCATCTTTGGTCATGGAATCTCTTGATCTCGGGAGCAACCCTCAAGCCATGTGATTGATTCACCCATAAGGGTAGTATCACTAGATCTAGATTCAGATGATAAATATGGACAATCTCAAAGGGGGCACATAGATTCCATATTGCATATGCATGTTCCAATTAATTAGAACTTAGCACTCAATGCACAAAGCTGTTGATCCTAGTAAAGTATGATATCACCCATAGTGAATCAAAGTACCAAAATCTAACTTCATTAATTCATCCACATATGCTCAAGGTTAAGGGAAATGATCATCTAGTAGCAGTGAGCATCTTGTTTTCTTTCTTTGATAGTATGTCTCTAGAAAACTTACTCACAATGGTCCTGTCAAATACATGATACACGTACTATTAAGACAAATCTGAAAAGTCCTTCAATGACCTAGGTAGATCACCCTCAACGAGGAGACTTGCTCAATATAACCTTATCCCGGTAGAGTGCCCAACACTACCATTCGGTTACGGACTTAATTTATGACGTGACTAAATCTAGACTTGGACCTACTGTGCGTCCAGCCTCACTGCGCATCCAAGTCATTAGTTCAAGTCAAGGGGCCTTTACACATGTGATATCTTCTTACGAGTGCAAGTTTTAAAAGACCCACAAGCGTACGGATCGTACAATACAGTGTTTACGAGTGCGGGTGTCGAACCACAGGGAGGCGTGAATATCGTGAATGTATCCTATGTTTGGTGTCCTAAAAGAGCTAAAAAGAAAGATCTAAACTAAGTGTACTTTTTCTTGCGAAGTAATTTCACCAGCCATTAAATTAGTTTGTACCTCATGGTCATGTGCTGAAATTTGGAGCTCGGTTGAGTTGGCAATTGTGACATTTAAGGGCTTGACCACTTGGTTCAATAGAGGTGTGAGCTGTCGAGATCTTAATGGGTGGATCTGAAAAAAAGCTTTCAGTTGGTGGAAAGTACACTGCCACATTAGAGGGATCAACGCTTTGTCCAGTTGTATCTTGTAGTGGACCTCCGGGTAAAGACCGATGGTAATCTTCATTTCTGCTTGATGTATTCCAGCCGATGACTGAAGCAAATTCATCAGATTTTTGATGTTGCAAGACACGATCTAGGGCTGGATTTTTGTTCTTCAAAACGGGAGAAACAAAACGACTTCGACTTTGCTTGGGTAAATCAAGGTTTTCACGAGGAGAGGAGAACCTTTCAGCCAAAGTTTCGCCATTAGTGAGCTCATGCTGCTGCTGTTGCACAACATTTCCAGATTGCTGCTCGCGAAGAGAACAATTTGAGCAATGCATGAGATCCGATTTTGCGAAAACAAGTTCTTCCTCATGAGGGGTTATCAGAGACTCGATTTGCTTGGGAGAAGAAGATAGTTCCAAGCTCGAGGTCGAGGTGGTGGCCATGCTTGAACTTTGCTCTCCAGAGTCATCTCTTCCATATCTCGATTTGCTTCTTCTAGTGAGGCAACGAAGAAGTTCAGCCTTTGAGATGTTGTATTTCTCCCCCAAGTAATTACCCAAGCCAACTCGAGAGGAAGATATTGTAAGCTTTTTTTCAGCTTCTTCGATTTTCTTGTCCAAAGCATAAGTGGATGAAGAAGAAATTGGTTCCTGCATGCATGGATGAGTAGAGCTCTTAAGTCCCATATTACAAACAGAAGCATAAGTTAATTTAAGCTCCAAGCTTGAATTGGTGGATTCTTCATCTTCCTCCAAGGAGGGAGATGTGTCTTTAACAAGATTTTGAGATATTTCTTCATAAGACTCGTTAAGCTTGGCATTGATGGCTTTAATCCTTGCACTTTTCCTAGATGAAGTGGCTGGTTTCTTTAAAAGGGTTAACCAAAGGAGAACCCCTTTCTCACCTGGCCAGAGGCCCCTTAATCAGGCGGGAGGTAAATCGAGGGATGTGCGTGAGTGGCAGCCCGACCAAGGAGAGGACCAACGGGCGTGGAAATCCAGCAACAGCCCCCGCAATATTTCAGCGGAGTACTGCCGCCACACGGACTCGATCCCGCGTTGTCAGGGTGTCTCCACCCTAGTCACCTGGCCACTTACCAACTCACCTATGCCCCTGGGGGCTGAAGTGGCTGGTTTCTTCTTTTTAGGCATGGTGGAAGAGATGGTAAATGGTGGTCAATGGTGGAAGATGGTGGTCAAGCTAGAGAGAAGTGAGAGCATTTATTCTATTAATTAATTAAAGTTCTTAAGGCATAACCTATTTTATTAGCGTAAAGTATTACTCATGTTCTTTAATTAATTAATTTAATAGGTCCTAGACAACTAATCAAGACTTCAAAGGCATAAACTATCTTAGTAGAATAATCTATCACAATCCTAAAATAATTAATTATTTTTAGTCCTATTAAAATTGATCTATATTTGTACCCACAAGAACCTATAAAACGCTATATGGCAAAAGATATAGATTCTTGACTAATGACAATTAGCCACAAGCATAATAATGATTAACTAAGAATTTAATAGCAATAAAGCACAAATATGAATAATCAAATAAATCCCAAGAAAATCTGAAATATGAATAAAAATAATCACTTTCACTCCAAATCATGGGGATTTACTTCATGATGAAATTTAAAGCACAAAATAAGAAGGAATTAAGGAAAAGAAAATTCCTTGTATTATTCTTGAGAAAATAATATTATGGAATTCTTTCCAAGATCTCCTCCAAAAGCTACTAAAATTCCCCTAAATATAACCTTAAAACCTTTTTGATATTTTTCTACTCAAAAAACTAAAAAGACTAAGAAAGATTGCAAAGAGAATATATTTGCTCGGTGGAGTTGTGCGTCACTCCTCCCTTTTATGATGATATGAATATATATATATATATATATATATATATATATATATATATATAGGTAGAGAGGCTTTGACCGACCTTCCAAAGATTTGCTTTTTCCTTCTTTTCTTTCATATGGACATCAAGAAAGGAAAAAAAACTTTCTTTCCTTTTTTCTCTTTCTTCTTTTTTCTCTTGAATTGAATGTGGACCCCACCAAAAAACTGTAAGTTAGAATTGACATCCATGGCTCACCATGTTGCACATCTTACAGTTTCACTCCAAAATAATGGGTCTCATCCTTTAAACAAGTCTTTCGTCCTTCAGTATTTAAGAATTTGAACGCAATTCTGACTATCATATCTTCATAATTAGTCATAGCTCCCAACAAGGAAGTTGTAGCTTTTGATGTAAGCTTTCTATAGTATTTTGAATTGCCTCAAACAAAGCCCCATAACTCAAGTTATGAATTTTTTGTGATCCCGTGCCGTAGTCCAGTGAATTTCCAGCTTTTACTCTTCCCTTTTCTCGTTCTAATTTCTTCGTTTTAGCCCCAAATTCTTTCATTCTTCTTCCAAATCTGCGTTATATCAAAAATTAAATAAAATGACTTAATTTAGCACTGATTAATGATATAATGATATTAAATTAAAAGGGTTTTATTATAAAATTAACAAAGTTATCAACACCTTCCACACTTGTGCACACGTTTACCTTTGATGGTTCAGGGTGGGAGTTGGAAAAGGGGTGCATTGTGCATTCATCACCACATAGTATGTTGCATGCCTATTTTCCTTCTATTATCTGTGATTGGCTGAATATCTGGCAATTTGCACTTCAAAATTTTAAGCATGGCTTGCTCAAACATTAGCGCCTAGTTGGAGGCTTTAAACCCAACGCTACTAAGAGGCATCCTAGATATGTTTATATTCCATTTGCTTTCCTTATTTTTCTTTTTGTTTATTTGCTTTTAATATTATCATTCTTTGATTATCATTTGATTTTTGTTTATTTTTCTTTTTCGCCCTCCGAAGTGTTGATTCTCCATTTTATTGTTTCCACTTTGTGTACACCTTGTTTATCATTAGATAATGCCAATGTGAACTTGCATGGCAATGCTATTAATCATGTGCTTTGAGTGTTTATGATTTGTTAAGAAACAGGGATTAGTAGTTGAATCATTATCCATTAGCATCAAAGGGCTTCAAAGGAACATAAGATTGTACCTATCCTTTCTCCACTTGTCCCTCTTATCTACCCCATCCCTCCTTCCCCTATGTGCTTTGTCATGATTTACTTGCTTGTTATGTGCTTTTCTTCTATTTTCTTGAAGACAAGCAAAGTTTTGGTTTGGGGGTATCGGACTTTGGTTTTATTGTTATGTGCTTTGTTAGGGTAGATAGCATTATGTAAAATGGTATAAATTTTTTGATTTTGATGTGATCGTGCTCAAGTTTTACACCCGTAATTGTACGGATCATTCGTGTATAGCAAACTTGAGTATAGGTATCGTCTCTACTGGAAGGCTACTTTAGTTTGGCCTCTATGTGCTCGGGTGCCTAAAACTAGCTACGTGCGTGTGCGTGAATATTTAGGATGAAAGGAAGCTCAGGAAAAGGAAAATAAACCTAAGCCATGGACGAACTATAGGTGCCAAACTAAGAAAGGAAACCTAACAAAGAAGAAAATGACCTAAGGTGACTAGGTTGCAACTAAACTTGGGCTATGACAAAAAATTAGGTCTATCTAAAGCTCAAGACTTTTATTTCTATTGTGTTAATTAGGGGTCTCTAAACCAATACTAGTGGTTCAACCCGTCAGGTAGGTTTAAAGATAAGAGCCAATCCCTCAAAGCTTATGCAATCCATCCTTAGAACTTCTCCTGTTAGCTGGTTTTAAAGCCAATGACTAGCACCTAAACACTACGTGACATCAAGGCTTAATTAACCAACACTAATGTGGGTGACGGATACTCTAGTCTTGGTTAACTTATATGCTTGGCTGGGTTTAAAGCCAAGGATTAGCACATAAACTTGACTAAGCAAAGCATGTAACCTATTAGCTGGATTTCAAGCTAAAGCCAACACTACTAAGCAAAGCCATGAATCAAGCACAATCACTTCAACCATATAAGTAGCTAAAAGCATTTCAATCACAAATAACACATGCAAGTTCACTTAGGCATTTTAACAAGCACATAGACATGCTTGATTTTCAATAATAGGCATATTGAATCATGCCATAGATTTAGATAAACACGCATGTATTTAGAGCCAAAGATACACACAAATCCTTCGTTCAAAGCCCTAATCTTCTATAAAACATCAATCAACCCTAGATTTAACTCAATTACAAAGTATATTTATAAGAATAAGAAAAGGAATAAGGAACTCCCCTTCAAACCCTTGCTCAAATCCAAAGCAAAATCCTTCGATTACAAGCTTTAATCCTAGCTTGGTATTGGATTTAGATGATGGTTTTGGGTGTTTATTAAAGTGGGAAAAGGGTTAGGGTTAATTGGGTTTGAAGGAAATTGGGTTCCTTCCTTCAAAATAAGCCAAAAACCCCTAAATATAGCCTTTTTGCTTCAAAGGTCGATTTCTGGGTCAGTCTCCTGGCCTAAGTTTAAGTGATTCCAGCCAAAATTGTGGAGTTGTCTGCTCTAGGTCAAAAGTAGGGTCGGTCACTGGCCCTGGGATGGGGTGCAATCGGCATTTAGTTGTTTTGCTCATAACTTTTTCGTGTGGCTCTAATTCGTGTACGTTTTTTTTCTATTGCCTTGTATCTCTTTTGGGAACTCCAAAGACATTTTCATTCATATTTTTAGGCCCATGAATGTCACCATAAATGTCTCCAAACATTATTCATGTTCTCTACATCTTTAACCAAGCTCAATTTCTTCGTCCGAAACAAATATCCTTGCTCATGCTTAATTGCATCGTTATTCGTCTGAGAGCTTCCAAATGGGTTTTTCTTCATTTCTTCTCCTTCTCTAGCTTGGCTCCTTGATGAGACCATCTTCATTTTAAACTTAAGTCCTTTTCCTTAAATGCACCTAAAACATAAAATAAGGCATTTAGTGTAGCATTTATGCGTTTTAACACATAAATGCACAAATATGACTACAAGTGCATAAATGCAATGCTAAATGCACTAAATTATGCTCAAAACACCCTAAAAGTGTATGTAAATAATATATACAAACATACGCAAATCACACACATCACGATGCATGTAGAGTTATTTGTCTCTTGGTTGGTTGGAGCGTTGGCTTTTGTGATTGACTTAATTAATTGGTGGACATAGGGTTGTACTATGGGGAGTGAATGGGGTAGAGAGAGAGAGAGAGAGAGCCAAGACTAGGAGGAGATGCCCTTGAAAGTTGTGGGGAGTGAGTGCCACTAAGAATGCACCATGTAGCTACCCCATGGCCTGGTTGGAAGAAGTGTTGAAAAAAGGGTTTTGATATGAGTACCTCTTCCTTGATTGGTTCTTTTCCATGTGCCTTAGCCTTTCTTTTTCTTTTGTTTTTGCTCATGTTATATATTGATGAAAAATCCAAAAAAAATTAAAAAGGGAAAAAAGCTTGAAAAAGCCAAAAAAATGAAAAAAACTACAAAAACCCAAAAGACACTGAAAAGATTGAAAACGTGAAGTTCACTGAATAACTGCTTAAGGGACATAATGTCAACTTAGCACAAGTTACTCTAGTTGTTCTTTTATTGTAATGTGAATAAGGCTCTTATGTTATTTATAACCATTGTGTTTGAACATTCTTTTCCTTTCTTTTTAAGGCTTTGTGTATATTGGTGAGGCCATGTTAGTTGAGGGGGCGCGAAATATCAACACCTGGTGTGCGTGCATAAGAATCCTATGTTTATGGCGGTTAAGGCTACTTAGAAACTTCTCAGAGGTGCAAGACTCCTTGTGAGTAAAAGGAAGGATCCGAAAAGGCTTGGAAATGCCTCAACCAAAAGAATGATCCCTTTATACTTCTTAGATTCACCTTGATAGCAAATCAATCCTTTAGACAACCCTTATTTAGCAATTTTGAGGTAGACTTAGGATCGAGCTTGCTTAGAGTCAAGCGAAAAGAAGGTTTTAGGGTGTTGATGTGTTGGTTTTATCTGGGTATTTCCAATATATTTCTATACTCATTTGGAGGTGATTTGTGCTTATTAGATAGCCTTAGTGTGGTATTTTTACTATTGTTGTCCATACTCAGACGTAAATGTTCATAATTGAGTTTAGAGAGAAAACACTAGACTAAATGCTTATTTTATGTTTCCAGGTGAGTTTCGAGATGGGATGAGAGTAAATGAGAAAGAAACAAGCTCAACATTGAAAACTATATGTAAAAAGACAAAGAAATGAGTAAGATATGAAGTTTCATAGTTAAGTTGTCAAGTGTGAGGAGGCTAGCCGGTAGGGTCCCCTGTTACATTTCGACTAGCCGGTAGGGTCCCTGGTAAGTTCGTCTGGTAAATTTAGAAAGCTCATTTTTTGTATTGGTCGACCTCCCCAAGTAGGGTTAGCTGCTAGTGTTGCTGAGGAGCTATAAAAGCGATGACTTTGGGCTTATTTTTAGGATCTTTTCACTCCATCTCTCACACCTACTTTACACCCATTCCCAAAACCCTAAAATCCACCTAAACCCATATCACACACACTTCTAAACACATTTTAGCACTAGGAACCAAGCCTTCAAGAGAATCAAACACAAGGAATTTGCGTATAGCTCATGGATTATAAAGCCTGGCTATAAATAAAAAGGTATCTCTTTTTTATCCTAAATCTAATTATGTGTGATTAGAGCTATGTATGGTGATTATATCTTGTATTATAGATGATTATAACATTATTGGTATGGGTATTTAATGGATCTATATATATATATGTGTGTGTGTGTGTGTGTGTGTGCTTGTTCTTAGGATTTCTAAGGCTAGTTTACATACATGTCTATGTGTTTGTTGAAATGCCTCAATGAAGTTGCATATGTATATTGAAGTCTATTATGCTATTAACCATTTCTAAATCACTGTGTTAGCATGTCTATTCTTTGTGTAGTAATTACATAAAGTGGGTATGCTTATGTACATGTCTATGTCTGTGTTTGCATGTTTAATAGCATAAATAGCTTCTATTGCTTACATGTCAAGTGCTATTGCTTAAATTAATATAATCTAAGTATGTCTATTTGTTTAGTAGTAGAATATACCGGTGTATTCTCAAGTGTCATTCCCTAGATATGTATGCTTGGTGCTCAAATGTTAATACCCACTATTGTGATAATGATCAATGACTAGCCTAGGTCAAGTCTCCCTTAGCTTTAAATCTAGCTAATAGGTTTCAGGGTAGGTTGGTCAACCTTAGATGAATTAGATCTTGGCTTTAAATCCAGCTAACAGTTCTGACGCTAAGGTTTGATTAATCTAAGTCACCTAGAATCCTAACTAGCTAATCCTCTGACCTTAAGTCATAAAGACCCATCATGTTCTTTGATCACCAAGATAGCAAGACAATACTTGTAGGCAATTTAGAGATAGATTAAGGTTTGGGCTTACTTGGGGACAAGCATGAATAAGGTTTAGGAGTATTGATTTATTGGTTTTGTATGTGATTTTGCATTGTATTTCTATATCTAGTTTAAGGTGTTTTGTGCTTATTAGGTGGCCTTAGTATAGTATTTACATCATATTTGTGCGTGCAAGGATACAAATATACATAGTTGAGCTTATAGAGAAAATATTCCACTAAGTGCTTATTTTGTGTGCTTTTAGGTAAGATTTGGAGTAATGCTCAGAGCTTAAATGGGTGATGATTTGATGTTGGAGAAAAGCCATGGTGTTTTGAACGTGAAGAAGTCAAGAAGATTGCATTTGGAGGTTGCTGGGTGAAGAACAAAGCAACTAGGGAAGATTGGCTGCGCAAGGAGCAAAAAAGAAAAGCTTTCTGGTCAAGGCCGGTCGACCGACCCTATCTCTAGCCCTCTTCCTGGGCCTACTTCTAACCTAGATTGGAATGCTTCTTAATTATGGCCAGACTCACTTAATTTGAAGGTTAGGAGCCTAACCTAGCGACCAACTTTTGCAACGTTGAAAGGCTATTTAAGGACATTTTGAGGCTATTTTTCATATCTTGCACTTTATATACACATACCCATTTCCCTAAACCCTAAATCCACCTAAATGCACCACACACACATACTTCTAAAAACAAAAAACTTTGGAATCAAGCCTCTAAGAGAATTAAGCACAAGGATTGGGCATAGCTCTTCGATTGTAAAGCATGGCTTTGGATAAAAGGGTATCTCTCTTTTATCCTAAGTTCAATTATGTATGATTAGAGCTATATAGGGTGGTTATATCGTGTATTTATGAATTGATTACTACTCTTTTACAATGGGTAATTGATAGATATGTATATATATGCTTCTACTTAGGGTTTTGATTAACTAATTTACATACATATTTATGTGTTTGTAGAAATATGTCAATGATGTTGAATATGTATATTGAAGTCTACTATGTTATTAACCATCTCTAAATCATTATGCTAGTATGTCTGTGTTTGTGTGATAATTACATGAAGTGGGTATGCTTTATACATGTCTATGCGTGTATTGCCTACTTAATAGCATAAATTGCTTCTATTGCTTACATGTCAGATACTATTGCTTAAATTGGTATATTCTAAGCATGTCTATATGTTTAGTAGTAGAATATGCTAGTATATTCTTGAATGCCATACCCTAGATATGTATACATAAGCTTAAACATTAATTCTCGCTATTGTGATGACAATGGGTGATGCACAACTAATGGCTAGCCTAGATTGAGTCTCCCAAATCTAGCTAATGAGTTTCAGGGTATGTTAGTTGACCTTAGACAGACTAGATCTTTGCTTTAAATCTATCCAACGGCTTAGACGCTGAGGTTAGATTGATCTAAGTCACCTTGAACCCTAACTAGCTAGCCCTAATTCCTTAGTCATAAAGACCATATGTCGTGGTTCTAAGGGTCGACACCCATTACTTGATTCCCCTATCACATACAGACACACCATTAATTTCCTTGCCCTTAGATTAGGTTTTTCCTTTCCCGAGCTCCCCTTAATTTGAAACCCAAAAACATCGTAGTTTAGTTCTCAACACATAGCTTTTAGGACACACGTAGCTTAGGATGCCTGGCACGTTAGGCCTCCTCATGGATTCGACCCCATTTTGCACACACTGTACTAGGCATGACCTGTGCACTTCTAGGCTATTTAGGCTTGTGCCGCAAGATAGTGATCAGCCATCAATTAAAACCCATAGCCAAAACATATTAGGTCACCCATAATTGAGCAGAAAATCACCCTAATCCCCATTCCATTTGTTTGTTCCTGTTTGTTGGTTGCATTCCTTATTCCATTCTCTTTTTCCTTCGTTTAGTCTAGTCTAGATTTCATTTCTGTAAAGCTCTATTCTATCTAAAAATCTCCAAA
The DNA here is from genome assembly GCA_028554755.1 of Cordia subcordata. Classification (NCBI taxonomy): domain Eukaryota; kingdom Viridiplantae; phylum Streptophyta; class Magnoliopsida; order Boraginales; family Cordiaceae; genus Cordia; species Cordia subcordata. The sequence goes on from JAPTOF010000008.1 coordinate 16,269,470, forward strand.
AATATTGTTAGTTTAGGTTTTTCCTTTTGCAATTCCCTAAAGCACACAGCATATAGTGCTTCCATGTTTAGCCTTCTCATGGACACCACCCTGTACTTATACACACTACACTATAAATGGCTTGTGCAATTGTGGGCTATTTTAGGCTTATGCATCAAATTAGCAATCAAGTTCTTGGAGCCATTGCCGGGGAGGCATGGTTGGTTTGGTTTCTTTATTGTGTGTTTTAGTAGTTGCTTGCTTTACTTGTTTATTTTCCATAGTTAGTTCTTTTATTTTATTTTCTTATTTTGCATTATTTTTCTTTTCATTTCTAGTAGCTTCTTTAGGTTTTGGCTTGTTTACTATAGATTTAAGAATTCTTACAGTTTTAGGGGTTAAGAAGTGACTGGAGAATAGAATAGGCATTGTATGCTTGGTAGGCATTCCCCTAGAAATCCCATAATTCCTTTGAATTACCAACGGAGAGAAAAACTCAACATCTTAGAAATTTAGGTAATCTTTTAGGAGAGATGGCCGATCCCATTAATTCTCTTATTCCTCCCTTTATGAATCTTGTTCCTCCACATAAAACCCCTCTACACAAGGAATTACCCTCATGCTCCTTAGATTCACCAGGATAGCAAGTCAATGCTTTAGGCAACCCTCTTTAGCTTCTTAGAGATAAACTTAGGTTTGGTCTTACTTGGGGACAAGTAAGAAGAAGGTTTAGGGGTATTGATGTATTGGTTTTGTGTGTATTTATGTATTACATGTCTGTACTTGTTTTGAAGTATTTTGCACTTTTATAGGTCTATTAATATAGCATCTATGTCATACTTATGTATATTAGGGTTTACATGTCCATAGTTGAGCTTAGAACATAAATGCTACACTAATGCGTGCTTATTGCTTGTTTTAGGTGAGATTTGAAGAGATAATTGGAGCTTGATTAATGATTGTTGTGATGTGGAGCAAAGTCAAGGGTGTTTTGGATGCAAAGAAAGCAAGGAAAGTGCATTTGGAAGTAGTTGAACGGAGAAAGGAGCAACCGAGAAGAGATGAGCTTATAAGGAGTAAAATAAGGGCCAAAGCAGGGAAGGCCAGTTGACCTCTTCCCAAGGATGGTCAATTAGCCTAGGCCTCAGACTAATCAGAATATCAAGCATTAAGGTCATTCGACCACCCTCCTAGGCCGGTCTCCCAGCTGAGCACGAGAATTGCTTATTTGAATGCACTTTTCAGCAACGATAGAAGAAAAGTGACCAAACCTTTAAACCCCTATTTCCTTAAACCCTAAGTCTACTCTTACCCCCACCTTACACACACTTTTCCACATACATTTAGCACTTGGAATCAAGTATCTAAGAGGACCAAAAACAAGGAATTGGTGCATTAGCTCTTGGATTGTAAAGGAATGGCTATGGACGAAAGGGTGGATTTCTTATCTCTCTTTTATCCTTATTTAATCTATGTTCAATGAGAGCTATGTAGGGAGATTTACTCTTGTATTATGGATTGGTTGCTACTTTATTATAATGGATACACAATGGATTTGTATATATATGCTTTTTGCTTAAGTTTTCTAAGGCTATTTTAGATACATGTCTATGTGTTTGTTAAAATGCCTCAATGAGATTGCATATACATATTGAAGTCTGTTTTGCTACTAACCATTTCTAGATCATTGTATGAGCATCTCTATGTGTTTTTATGGTGATTACATGAAGTGGTCATGCTTATATAGATGTTTATGTGTGTGTTTGCATGTTTAATAGCAAGAATAGCTTCTATCGCATCCTTGTAGGGTGCTATTGCTTAAATTGGTGTAATCTAAGCATGTCTATGTGTAGTAGTAAGGTATGTCAATATATTCTTGAATACCATGACCTAGATGTGCATGCCTTTGTGCTTAAACATTAATTCATGCTATAGTTATGGATGATTAATGTTGATAAATTAATGGCTAGCCAAGATCGAGTCCTTTGACTTTAAACCTAACTAATAGGTTTTTCTTAGGTTTAGTATGTCCTAAAGCTCACTTGTATATGACATTGTGCATATGAAACAATGCACAATCATTTTATTGAATGGCATTATAAGTTTCTTACTTATTACCTTTGGTATGTTTTATTGATTCATGTGTAAAGGCCCTCTGACTTGAACTAATAACTGAGGTGCGTAGTGAGGTAGATGCATAATAGGTCCAAGTCTAGATTTAGTCATGTCATAAATTGAGTCCATAACCATATGGTAGTGTTAGGCACTCTACTGGGATAAGGTTATATTGAGCAAGTCTCCTCATTGAGGGAGATCTACCTAGGTCATTGGAGGGCTTTCCAAACTTGTCTTAATAGTACGTGTGTCACATATTGGATAGGACTATTGTGAGCATGTTTTCTAGAGATGTACTATCAAAGAAAGAAAACAAGATACTCACTGCTACTAAATGATCATTGTTCTTGATCTTGAGCACATGTGGATGAATTAATGAAGTTAGGGTTTGGTACTTTGATTCACCGTGGGTGAGATCTTATGTATTAGGACAATAGACTTGTGTGTAGAGTGCCAAGTTCTAATTAATTAGAACATGCATATGCAATATGGAATCTATGTTCCCTCTTTGGGATTTTCAAAATTAATCATCCAAATCTAGATCTAGTGTTACAACCCTTACGGGCATATCGGTCATTTGGCTTAAGGGTCATTCCTGATATCAAGAGATTCCATGACCAAAGATAGTTGGTAATAGGATAAGAGACCCAATCGAAAAGATACATCTAAGGAGATGATAGTACACAGACCAAAGGACTGGCCTTAGTTGTAGGTATACATATAGGGATATTATGGTTAGTTATTTAGTAGGTAAAAGGTAAAGTTCATATTCTTTTGTGATAAGCTTTTGGGTAATAGCAATTATTCTTGGAGTGCAACTTTGGTCTTATTGTGGAATAGATCGAAATTGAAAATAATTATTATGTCTCCTAGATCGGGCATGGACATTTTTGATTATTTTGGAAGCAAAGGTTAATTATGTCTTATTGATCCCTTCCTTTGTTGAAATGACCTTGAGAGAGTAATCTTGAGAGAGCAAATTCCATATTGAGGTAGTAGCCTTATAAGGCCAAATCTTGGAATTGGGTTTGGACTTTCATTATGGTCCAAGATAACTTAACTGGGCTAGGTTGCTTTCCTATTAGGCTCAGGCCTCCACATGGATTTCGAAATATGGGTTCAGCTTGGAGAAGTTGCATAATATTCCAAGACAAGTGGACAAGTTACCTAATCTTCCAAGACAAATGGACAAGTTGCATAATCTTCCAAGACAAGTGGACAAGTTGCACAAGGAATTACTACATGGGAATTTTCTCCCACATGGAAAGATTAGCGACATGGGGTGCCAAGGCTTTCCCTATAAATAGGCAAGACCTGTACGATTTAATCCATTCACTGTGTAGTTGATTTCTTCCTATTTTAGCATGAAAATACTACAACATATAGTACACACTCATTATATAATTTTTGCCCTCATTTTTCAAGAGCATATTACCTTGCTTCCTAAACAAGAGGCTATTCTCGTAAAATAAGTCTCTTCAATCATAAGGAAGAAGACAGGGAGTTATCTATAGCAATACCCTTGTAGTTAAATATTTTTGGTGGCCTTGTTTGTAAGTGAAAAACAAAGTTTGTGATGGTTATAGCTTTACCAAATGCCCAACACTTCAAGAGGTTTACTTTACATATTTTGCAATACTAGTTATGTTATACATGTTCTCAAGCATGTTCATGTGAATGTTATGTGGCTATTTTTGTTTTCCTAATAGACTAGGATAGACCATATGTAATACTATCAATCTTACAATTGGTGTCAGAGCCTAGTTCACACATGACATGCTTAGACTATGCAGGAACATTATATTTGCATAAGTATGTTAGTCATCTTGTGAGTAGCAAGATTAAGAAGTCTTCGTTGCATATACTTGTGGCTTTATGCTTGTATGTGCAACATTAGGAAGTCTTTGTTGCATATACTTGTGGGTTTATATCTTGATGGTTTGTATGTATGCATGATAGATTTTTGTGTATGGTCAACAAAGCTTGGCCATAAGCGATTTCATGTATAGATCTTTGTGAACATTGCTTGTAGCTTCATTTAAAAGAAGCATAGGGAATTCTTGATGTCTTTATAATGATTATAAGCAATAGCAAAGTGTATTGTGGTTATAATTCTCAAAATCAAGGAGAAAAAGCAAGGAAAGGTAGCATGCAGGCTCAAAACTGTCCTTGTCGGTCGAGCTAACTAGTCGATCGATAGAAGCAGAAAACCAAATTTTGGAGGCAGTAGGACAACCAGTCGACCAGCAGGACCAACCGGTCGACCAATAGAATCGACTGACAAAGCCAAAAAAGTCCAAATATGATGTTGTTTTGTGTTTTTGCATTAAGGATTGTAGAGAGCCATCAAAGAGGGATTCTAACATGTTTTTAGTGGATGTTCACATAGCATTGATATATGTTTGATCATATTTGCATAAGTATTAACATGTATGATGACCTAGAAACATGTCTACTCAATTAGGGTTAATAAAAATTGGCCAACCTTATGTGCAAATTCTCAAGATAGTTAAGTTCATTTAAATGAAATTGGCTTAAACAAGATAATTGTAAGCAATTATGTCTAAAGATGCCATGCAATCTCATGAAAAAAAAATAAAGAACTTAACTTGAGATTTATAATATGCCAACCTAAGGGTCTATACACATAGATTTAGGTGTAAGGGTCTATAAATGTAGATTTAGATAAATAATCTATTATGGTAGTGCAATGTTTTAGTAACATAGAGGGGATTCGCAAAAACCAAAGTGTTTTGCAAATTCAAAGCATGTTTATATCTAAAACAAAGCAAAAATGCCAAAAAGAGAGAAAACCCTAAAGTTAAAATATTGAGTTAGAGGGGGGACTAGAAATACCCTACAGCTTTCCATATCTATTTTACGCTAATGGTAAATGTCATTAACTTCCCCATCAGAAGGTGACACTTTATCTAGATTTAGTAAGCTGAATTTAATATGTTTATTTAAAAGGGTGCTAGTGAGTTCGGCCATCTATCAATGGAGTTCTTCACTAAAGATTGCCACACGCAACATTGATTAAAGTTACTACTGCATCGGAGGGCTTAAATCAAGAATGTTATGGGGAATGAACATAAGAAATGCGTATACACTCAACTTAAATGGTAGGTTTGGCTATCCCATTGATTGAGTTCACTTTTGGATTTAAGAAAATGAACCAGTGATTGAATTATTCAAATAGATCATATCCAAACAATTGTCAATTCAAATAAGATATGGCGCTTAACTTAACATTCATAAGTTCAGCCATTTTATCGGTGGAGTTTTTGTGAGGACGTTGAGACATTGTTATATCGAGTAGTTTAAGGGTTAATCTACTCAAAGGCAAATGATGTAAAAAGGTGATTGTATGTTTTATTTCCAAAGATAGTATGCATATTATACATGCATCAATTCCATACTCATAAATTATCTAAGATTATATAATTGTGTATCTAGAAAAAATGTCTTCATTTAGTCTACTAGCTACATTTCTCAAAGAGCAAAAGCTTACTAGACCAAATTTTGTGGACTCGGAACAAAACTTGGACATAGTGCTCACCGCAAAAGAATACAAGTATGTCTTAACTACTCCTTGTCCTGTTGTGAGGCTAAACTCTTCTGAAGCCCAGAAAGATGTTGAGGCAAAATGGCAGATGGCCAATATTATTGCCAAGTGCTATATGATGGCTTCTATATCAGATATTTTACAGAGTAAGCATCAGTATATGGAAACTGTAAAAGAAATCATGACCTTCCTATCTTATACGTTTGTTGATAATTAGATTGTGGAACTAATTAGCGAACCATGTGCTTGGGTTAGATCGATCAAAATCACCTAGGATCCTATTAGTTAGCCCAATTTCTATGTCATTAAGACCACACTGTACTGTTAGGCATTGCCATCTAGGGACAAACCGGTATTAAGGCTTAGGGTACTAATTAGGAGGCTAATTAGAGGTCTAGACAAGAGAAACCAAGTATAATCCATCAAGCAACCCTAATAGGAAATACTTGTTTGCAAGACATAATTACCCTAGTCCCTATTTTCACATGTTTGACCCCTTTAGATTCCTTGATTCCTCTATCACACACACACAGCCTTTTATTGCTTTGTCCTTAGCTTAGATTTGTCTATTTTGAGCTCTCTTCAAACCAAAAACCCAAAAATATCATAGTTTAGGGACCCAACATGTAGCTTTCCAAGATGCACATAGCTTAGAACACCTTACACGTTAAAGCTCCTTGTGCATTCGACCCCACACTCACATGCACCATATTATACATAACCCGTGTACTTACTGGCTATTTAGGCTTGTGCTCCGAAATAGCATATCAAGTTCTTGGCGCTGTTACCAGGGAGAAACGATTGTTTGGTTTCTTTGTTTTTGTGTGTCGTAGCTTGTTACATGCAGTTTTATCTTTTTATGTTTTCTTTATTTTGAATAATAAAAGAAATTTTTTTTAAAAAAAAATGTTGAGCATTGTGAAGAGGATTACTTGTGCTTGATTGAATATAAGTGACCCAAATGCTTCTTGGCGGTCCTTATAACCTCTTTCCTTTCACCCAAATGTGTTCCCATTGTATGTTGTGTATGTGGAAGCCGTATGCATTTAACTTTCTTTTGCCCCCATCTAGGGCTAGTATTAAATATAACCCCTATAGTCATGCATCATCTCATATATCTTCATTTAGCAATCATGACTATAGGGATGTATATTCTTGTTTTTGCAATCATTGTGGAAGTCGTGCTTATTTTTCTAGTGTTTTTCCCTTATTCCTGATTGCATGCAACGCTGCATACCCGTAGCAATCATGTGCCCATGCATGTATCCTCATCCTCTCATTATGATTCTAGAAGCAATATCATGCATTTCCATATTAGGGTCAAGGTGACTCTTCATATCATCTACCTCCTTACTTTGAAAATCTACCTCCCGCATAACCTTTTCCCACCCTCCCATCCTTCAAGTACTATAATAGTTATGCCTATAGTGATCTCAATCAAGATGTTTCCCATTTTTACTTGGTTGAATCCTCTTCAATTAGGCTTACATCTTGGGACCAATTAGACCAAATGCTTGAGCAAACCCAATCCCAATTCCTTTTCTTCACCTAAGAAATATATTCTGATCGTGAAAGGCTATATAGGATTTTGGAAAGGATATCTGAATTGGCCGAGTGCTTAAATAAGGGAGTTAAGAATAAGCAACCTATTAAGAGTATTGAGATACCTTTAGACTGGGTTGTAAGGATAAGGGAGAGACCTATAGAAGAGTGAACTAGGGATGAAAAAGATGATGTTTTGGAAAGATGTTTAGAAAGAAAGGTTGATGGAGAGCTAACATTTTATAGTGAGAACGAGAATGAGCTTAATGATAGTTTGGTTCTTGATAACTCTTATGGTAATGTTTTAGAGGAAATAGTACCCTATCCTCCTAAGCTTTCAATGTCCTCTACTAAGTTGCATGAGCCTATCCTTTTTTCTCATCCCTCTTATTCTGTACACTTGGAGGTTGATTCTTATGTTCATAATACTCATTTGCATTTCGAGTCTTCTTTTGGGAGTATAAGGTCCATCCCTTCCTTGAGTATTTATGTAAGCATTTCCCAAAATCCTTTGAGTCCCCATTATCCTTTCTGTATATGTATACCCCTTATGAGAAGCATAATGGTGAGATGACACCTACTAGCGATGAATGTAAGGATGATTTGATGAGACTTTAGCTAGTGACCATTTGGAATCATCCATTAGGGAGAACAAGACATCAATTTTAGAGGTTTTAGATGATAAGTCTCTTGGAGGTAAGAATCATTGTGTTGAGGCAAGTAGCAACTCTAAGAAGACTTTTAAGAAAGAAATTAGTGTGCTTGGAAGAATGATCTATGGGTCTTTTTGGATGTTTGATGATTCTTTATTGAAAAAGAACCCATTAGGATTGAGTCCACCCTCGGAGTTAGAGCAACTTAGGCTTAATCATGCTATATCTTGTGAAGAAGAAGAGTGTAGTACATCCACGTCCTTTATCTTTGACCTTCCTTCTCCATGTCCCACTTCCCTTTCCCATTCCATTAAGTCTTCCTCTTTGGAGCTTACATTTATGCCTTCTAATTAGAACACTATTATCTAGGTTAGAAAGTGCGTTTCCCATGTTGCATGTATTTGACTTATCTTTGACCCATGAGGATGGTGTGCTTTTAGCCCTTGATTATGAAAGAAGGCAATAGAGTGGCTAGTTAGAAAGCACATGGGAGCATGATCCCTCACATTTGTGCATACGCACTTTTATACTTGTGCACATGTTCTCATTTGATAGTTTGGGGTAGGAGTTAGAAAAGTGGAGCATCGTGCATTCATCGCCCCATTATATGATGCATGACCTTTTTCCTTCTATTATCTGTGCTTGGTTGAATATCTAGCAATTTGTACCTCTTAGTTTTAAACATATTTTGCTCTAACATTAGTGTCTGGCTGGATTCATTAAATCCAGCACTGCTAGGAGACTCGTTAAACATGTTTATATTCCATTTGCTTTCCTTACTTTTCCTTTTCTTATATTTTCTTTTAATTATCGTTCTCTAATTTCCTTTTTTATTTTTGTTTTCTTTCCTTTTCACCCTCTCAAGTGTTGATCCTCAGTTCTATCAATTTCAATTCATCACACACCTTGTTTATCATTTGATGATGCCAATGTGAGCTCGCATGGCAATGGTACTAATTGTATGTTATGAGTGTTTGTAGCTTTTGAAAAATAGGGTTAGTCGCTAAATGATAAACCAGTGGCATTATAGAGCTCCAAAGAACGCAAGGTAATATTTATCCTTTCTCCACTTGTCCCCTTATAGCTACCTCGTCCTAACCACCCTTGCTTGCTTTATGCTGCCTATTTACTTGTTAAGTAGTATTGTTCTATTTGCTTGAGAATGAGCAAAGTCTAAGTTTGGGGTTGTAGGAGTTTGGCTTTATTTTTATATACTTTGTATAGTGTAGATGTGCATTATGTGCTTAAAAATGGTGCAAAGTTTTTGATTTTGATGCAGATAGAGTCGTTTGTCTCTTGGTTGATTAGAGTGTTGGCTCTTGTGATTGATTTAATTGATTAGTGGAGATAGGGTTGTATTATGGAGAGTGAATAGAGTAGAGAAAGTCGAAACTTGGAGGAGATGCCCTTGAAAGTTATAGGGAGCGAGCACCCCTAAGAATGCACCTTGTAGCTATCCCATGGCTTGGTTGGAAGAAGTGTTGAAAAAGAGGTTTTGATATGAATACCCCTTCCTTGATTGGCTCTTTTTCATGTGCCTTAACCTTTCCCTTTCTTTTCTTTTTGCTTATGTTATGAAAATGTGAAAAATTCAACAAAAAATTGAAAAAAACAAAAAGCTTGAAAAAGCCAAGAGAAAATGAAAAAAAATGAAAAAAAAAGCCAAAATGCACAAAAAAATAGCAAAAATGAAGTTCATTGACTAAGTGCCCAAGTGACACAATGTTAACTTGGCACAAGTTGTTCTTTTCGTTCTTTCATGTGTTGTGAATAAGGCTCTACGTCATTTGTGAGCCATCATGTTTTCTACATTCTTTCTCCTCTTGTCTTTGAGGCTTTGTGTATATTGGAGAGGCCATGTTAATTGAGGGAGCATGAAGTATCAATATCTCGTTTGCGTGTGTAAGACACCCGGGCTTATGGTGGTATAGCTACTAGGGAACTTCCCAGAGGTATGACACCTTTTGTGAGTAAAAAGAGAATCCAAAAAGGCTTGATGACCCCTCTACGAAAGGAATGACCCTACATTCTCCTTCAATGCACCATGATGGCAAATGAATCCTCTAGGCAACCCTCTTTATCAACATTGAGATAGACTTACGTTTAGGCTTGCTTGGGGACGAGCAAAGAGAAGGTTTGAGGGTGTTGATGTGTTTATTTTGTGTATGCTTATGTATTGCATTCCTATTCTTATTTTGGGGTGTTTTGTGCTTCATTGGGTGTATTAATATAACATTTAGGTCATACTTTTGCATATTAGGGTTTACTTGTTCATATTTGAATTTAAGACATAAATACTACACTAATGCATGTTTATTGCTTGTTTTAGGTGAGATTTGGGAAGATGATTGGGCTTTCATTTATAGTGCTTGGAGTGTCAAGTAAATATAAAGGTATTTTGCATGCAAAGGAATGAAGAAAATGAATTTAGAAGCAGCTGCGTGAAGATCGAAGCACCCTAGGAGAAATTGGCTCGTAAGGAGCAAAAATTGGCCACGTCTCTGACCTAGCCAGTCGACCCCCTTCCAGGACCGGTCGACCAGCCTAGTTGACTATCCAAAATAGAATCTGAGGCCCTTAGGCTGGTCAACCTAGGTTCTAGGCTGGTCGATTAGCCAAGGCCCTGGCGTTGCGTGAATTTAGCTTTATTTAAGCCACTTTTTAGCCATTTTTGGGAGAGAACATCAGCTTTTTTACAACCCATATTCCTAAACCCTAAATCAACCTAAAACCACCTCACACACTCGTCTAAACACAAAACACTTTGGAATCAAGGCTTTAAGAGGATCAAACACTAGGATTTGGGCATAGCTCATGGATTGTAAAGCTTGGCTATGGATAGAATGGAATATCCCTTTTATCCTAAGTCTAATTATGCATGATTAGAGCTATGTAGGGTGATTTACTCTTGTTTTATGGATGATTATTAGATTAATGTTATGGGTACTTGATGGATTTGAATATACATATATATATATATATATGCTTTTGCTTAGGGTTTCAAAGGCTATTTTACATACTTGTCTATGTGTTTGTTCAAATGCCTCAATGAAGTTGCATATGTATATTGAAGTCTATTATTCTATTAACTATCTCCAAATGATTATGCTAGCATGTCTATGTGTTTATGCAGTGATTACATGAAGTGGGTATGCTTATATACATGTCTATGTATGTGTTTGCATACTTAATGGCATAAATAGCTTCTATTGCATACATGTTGGTGCTATTGGTTAAATTGATGTAATTTAAGCATGTCTATGTGTTAAGTAGTAGAATATCCTAGTGTATTCTCAAACTCCATGCCTTAGATGTGTTCGCTTTGTGATTTATTATCAATTTCGGTTATTATGATGTGATCAATTGTGCACAAATAGTAACTAGCCTAGGTTAAGTCCCCTTTGGCTTTAAATCTAGCTAATAGGTGCTCCAGTAGGTTTAGTTGACCTTAATTCACTTAAGAAAGTGCATGGCGGAGCAAATCTCTATGAAGCCTATGATATGTGCCAAAGGATTTTCATCAGTTCTCCCATAGAAGGATGGTAACATGGCCAATGTGCTATGCATAATCGTGAGTTCCCTCCCCTTAACTCTAGAAGTTTAATCGCCAAGTTTGGCTCGAATGCATTAAGAAAAAAGTGTTGCCTAAGAGTGATTTCAGTCTCTATGGGTGGATTAAGCCTAAGAGCTCTTGCCTAAAGTGCTCTTGGGCTTATGGGGGCCCATGGTACTCTTATAGAGGAATAAGATGCGTAGGGGGAATCGAAGGAGGAGTAGGAGGATTAATGGGATTGATAATCTCTCCTAGAAGATCATCTAAATTCATAAGATGATGTGTTATCCAATCGAGTTTAGGATTAAACGAAACTAAGGGATTCTTAAAGGAATGCCTACCAATTGTACAAAGCCTACTCTACCCTTCAGCCACTTCAACCCCCGAAACCTCAACAAAGCCCTAAAACTACAATAAGCAAACCACAAACCTTAGGGTCTACTAAAAAAAAAAACCAAAAGCAAACTCAAAATAAGGAAACTATACAAGTAACCTAAACTAAGAAACAACAAGTAAACACAAGATAATAAGCTAACTAAAATAATAGAGTACTAAAGAAAACGAGAAAAATACAACAAGAGAAAGCAAGTAAAAAGAAGTAACCAGCTATAACACACAAGCAAAGAAATCAAACCAACCATGCTTCGCCGGTAATAGTGCCAAAAACTTGATGTGCGTCAAGTTTTACACCCACAAGTGCACGGATCGAATGTAGTGTAGTGTAGTGTGCTTGAGTACGAGTATCGTCTCCACAGGGAGACTCTTTAGCGCAATCTCTATGTGCTCGTCTATCAAGAACGTGCCTACATACATGTTATGAACTAATCGAATTAGAATTCAAGAAATTACGCTATCCTAATCCTAGTTTGAGGATCAAAGGGAGCTCAAAAAATAGAAAATAAAACCTAAAGCTAACCCTAACCTAAGCTAACCCTAATCCGAGGTATATGATTGGGAATCAAAGATCAGGTACAACATAAGGTGATTATGTATGAAAAACAGACTTCGCATTATGATAGTGATTTGTATATATCTATGGCTACGAATGCTCTATTTTCGAGCCTTACCAACCAACTTTGTTATCTTCTAGGACTCGGTGTAGGTCTACCCCCAGGTGGATCCCTAGAGTATAGCATGGTCCTTATGACTAGGGTTTTCGGGCCTTGCTAGCTCAGTCCAGGGTGAAATTGGTTGCATTCTAACCAAGTGTTTAACTGGTTAGCTTGGTTTAAAACTAAGAACTAAGCCATCTAGGTTCGATTAGACTATGTCAGACACATATTAGTTGGATTTAAAGCGAAAAGAAAGCAACTATAGCCTAAACATGGAACACAAACCAACAATCAAGTATCACAACAAGCTTCTATGGCCTCTAGGCCTTGCTTTCATACATGCTCAAAAAGGGATCCTCAAAATAACTCATAGATAAGTCGATTTGAAGTCATATAATCGTTTCATAACTCATATGTATGAAGATTATAGCATGCTTTTGTCCAAAGAGGCAATAACATGAGCACATAAACATGATCACAGCTGATGCCCTCTTTCAAGAAAAACCCTAATTCTAGAACGTGGACATACTTAGAATATGATAAACAATAAAGATTGAGCATGCTATAAGAAAGAATATATATGCAATCTTATTTAGGCATTTTATCGAACACATAGACATATTCAATTTTCAAATACATAGATATATTTGAATCATGCCATAAAACCATGTAATTAAATGTGTATTAAGAGGCATAGATATATTAGAAGCCATTTATCCAAAGCCCTAAATTTATTTTACAACATACAAACAACCTTAGATTGTAAAGCCCTAACTCAACATATTCCAATACATAAATCAAATTTGAAATTAAGCTCCAAATAGATAAAAATATGTCCTTTAAAGGCCAAGAATGAGTTAGAATGGTTCCCTTAAGCTTTAATCCCAAAAGCCCTCTTTTTCTCCAACTTTTTAGTTCAAAATATTGCTTTAATAAGCTCCAAAAGCCACTAAAAAATAGCAAAAACACCCCAAATTAGTTTCAAAATAAAGCTAAAAAGAAAAGAAAAAGAAAAGGAAAGAAAATAAAATAAAAAGATATTTTTTTCTATTGTTTCTTCTTTTTTTCCTGATTTTGGACAAAGCGCTTTCAGTTCTTATTCTTTTCCCTACTTCCTGGTTCAGCCCTCTCTAGGCTGACCGGTCAACCTAGCTAGTTGACCACCAGTTGCTCTAGGTTGATTAGTTATGTCCCTTGGCCTTCAACCTTCATCATTTTTGTTTCTAACCTTTATCCCATGACCCATACACTTTAGTTCTTCATCACCCATCATTGTGCAAGCTCTGTCATCAACCTAAGGCTCACCTAAAACAACAAATCCAATTCACGTTAATAGTAAATGTCATTAACTTTCCCATCGGAAGGCGACACTTTATCTAGATTTAACAAGGTGAAACATAAGATGTTTATTCAAAAGGGTGTTAGTAAGTTTAGTCATCCCATTGATGAAGTTCTTCACTAAAGAATGCCTTACGCAACATTCATTAAAGTTACTACCCCATCGGAGGCTTAAATCAAGAATGTTTCGGGGAATAAACATTAGGAAATGGTGCACACTCAACTTAAATGGTAGGTTCAGCTATCCTATCGATAGAGTTTGCCACCAAATTTAAGAAGTCAAACAAAATAGTGATTGACTTATTCAATTGGATCATATCTAGATAATTGTTAATTCAAATAAGCGATGGCGCTTAAGTCAACGTTCATAAGTTCAGCCATCCCATCGTTGGAGTTCTTGTGAGGACGTTGAGACACTGTTACATCAAGTAGTTTAAGGGTTGATCTACTCAAAGGAGAATGATGTAAAAAGTACTTGTATGTTTTATTTCCAAAGATAGCATACGTATTATATATGCATCAATTCTATACTCATAAATTAATTATGATTATATTGTTGTATCCAAAAAAAATGTCTTCGTTCAGTCCATTAGCTACAATTCTCAAAGAGCACAAGCTCACTAGACCGAATTTTGTGGACTGGGAACGAAACTTAGACATAGTACTCACCGCAGAAGAGTCCAAGTATGTCCTAACAACTCCTTGCCCTGTTATGAGGGCTAACTCTTCTGAAGCCCAGAAAGATGCTGAGGTAAAATGGCAGAAAGCCAATAGTATGGCCAAGTGCTATATGATGTCTTCTATGTCAGATATTTTGTAGAGCAAGCATCATTATATGGAAACTGCAAAAGAAATCATGACTTCACTGTCTCATATGTTTGCTGATAAGAGCAAGCCCGCAAGGCAAGGTGCTCTTAGAGAAATTATGAATCAAAGCATGGCTGAAGGAGCATATGCTCAAAATGATAGATTACTTCAATACTGCCAAGATCCTAGAAGCAAACATAGATAAACAGTCAAAGGTAGACATGATTTTGGAGACTCTACCATCATCCTATACCAAGTTCAAGCTTAATTATAATATGAGCAAGATGAACATAGATATGATAGAATTAATGAAAGAGCTCCTAGCTGCAGAAGCCATAATGAAAAATAAAGGCCACATAAATATGATTCAAGCATCCACTTCTAGACTTAACCCGAAAGGGAGAAAGTTCAAAGGAAAGGGGAAGTAAAAATGTGGTCAAGGGAAAAAGAAGAGAAACGGTAAACAGCCCAGGCAGTTAACAACTGAAAAGCCTAAGGGTAAATGCTTTAAATGTGGCCTAAAAGGACACTGGTAAAAGGATTGCCAAAATACTTGGCACGAGGCCAGATAGGTACACCTCTTTTGTTCTACATTGAAACTGGCTTAATGGTTGATTCTACTGATTCTTGGATTGTAGACTCTGGAGCCATTAACCATATTTGCAATTCTTTGCATTGGTTTCAGGGAATGAATAAACTAGCTAAAGGGGAGTTTCCTCTGAGAGTGGGTAATGGAACAAAAGTATGGGCTGCTGCAGCGGGAGGAATGTGCTTAAATTTTCCATGTAATAGGAATTTATTTTTGAACAACATTTATCATGTTCTGGATGTACATAAAAACCTTATTTCCATTTCACAATTAATATTGGATGGTTTTTGCATTAATTTCCATTATGGTGTTAATATTAGTAGAGATGGAAATATTATTTGTTCCGATAGCATGCATGATAACTTGTTCTATATAAAACCTATTACAAACTCACTGCATAATATAGAACAAACTAATTCCTGAAAAAGAAAGTTTCTTCGACCAATGATACTTATCTTTGGCACCTACACTTAGGACATATTAGTCTAAAGCGAATTCAGAGATTAGTCGGGGATGGGCATCTTAGCTCATTAGATCTCGAATATCTACCTCCGTGTGAATCTTGTCTCAATGGAAAGATGACTAAAAGGTTATTTTCATCTAAAGGAGAAAGGGCCAAAGAAGTATTGGAATTGGTTCACACTAATGTGAGTGGTCCTATGAGCAAACCAGCACGAGGAGGTTATGAGTATTTCATTATTTTTACTGATGATTACTCTAGGTATGGATATGTATATTTGATGCGACACAAGTCTGAATCATTTGAGAAATTCAAAGAGTTCAAAGCTGAGGCGAAACAAAAATTAGATAAACATATCAAAGCCCTTCGGTCTGCTCGAGGCGGAATACCTCTCAAGTAAGTTCAAAGACTATCTTACACAAGAAGAGATAGTGTCTCAATTGACTGTACCAAGGACTCCTCAGAAAAATGGTGTAGCAGAGAGAAAAAATCATACCCTATTAGATATGGTTAGGTTAATAATGAGTCATGCATCATTACCCTTATCTTTTTGGGGGTATGCCCTTGAAACAGTAGCGTACATCTTGAACTTGGTATCATCTAAATCAGTACCTAGGACACCTCAAGAAATGTGGACTGGGCGCAAGCCTAGTCTAAATCATCTCCACATTTGGGGCTGTCCAGCTTATGCACTTAATAGTAATGCTTCAAAATTGGAACCAAGATTCGAGTTATACTATTTCATTGGATATCCTAAGGGAACTAGAGGTGGGATCTTTTATAATTCTAAGGAGCGAAAGGTGTTTATAAGCACCCATGCTAAATACTTAGACAATGATTAAATGGTACAGAAAACACCAAATTCTGAAGTTGTTCTAGATGAGATTTCACAATAATCTCCAGTAACACCTGTGGTAACTGTGAATGGAAAAGAATAGCATATTACACCTAATATATTGGATTATCGTTGTAGTGGGAGGATATCCAGGCCTTCTGATAGATACTTCGGAGAGTTCTTTCAGATTTCTTCAGAGAATTAGGTGGTGGATCCCACAAGTTATGATGAAGCAATTTCCGACATAGATGCCGACCAATGGCATAAGGCAATAGATTCAGAGTTAGAATCTATGTATTCTAACAAAGTCTGAGATCTTGTAGTTGCACCTGAAGGGGTAAAACCTATAGGGTGTAAATGGGTCTACAAGAGAAAAAGAGGAGTTGATGGAAAAGTTGAAACCTTTAAAGCAAGATTGGTGGCAAAAGGTTATACTCAGAAAGAAGGGATTGATTATGAGGAAACTTTCTCACCAATAGCCATGCTTAAATCTATCAGGATACTCCTAGCCATCGCTTGTCATTATGACTACGAGATATGGCAAATGGACGTCAAGACAGCTTTTCTTAATGGAGAGCTTGACGAGACCATTTATATGACACAACCAGATGGATACGTTGCTAAAGGCCAGGAACATTTGGTTTGTAAGTTAAAAAGGTCTATTTATGGACTAAAGCAGGCATCTAGAGCATGGAAATCAAATTTGATTGGGCAATTAAATCTTATAGTTTTGATCAAAATATTGATGAACCTTGCGTATATAAGAGGTGTAATGGAAATGCTGTAGCTTTTTTGGTTCTGTATGTGGATGATATCCTACTAATTGAAAATGATGTGGGGATATTATCATCTATCAAGGTTTGGCTTTCTACTCAATTTCAAATGAAGGATTTAGGAGAAGCTAGTTATATTCTAGGTATCAAGCTTATGCGAGATCGTAAGAACAGAAGGCTAGCCCTATCTCGAGCTTCATTTATTAAGAAGATATTGGTCAAGTATAACATGCAAAACTCTAAGCAGGCCTCATTATGTTCTACACATGGAGTTTATCTATCTCTAGATCAATGTCCTAAAACACCTGAGGAAATAGAGAGCATGAAGCGACCTTATGCTTCGGCGGTTGGAAGCCTCATGTATGCCATCTTATGTACTAAACCAGATATCTGCTTTGCTATTGGTATGGTTAGTAGATATCAGTCAAACCCTGGATCGGCACATTGGGTCGCGGTTAAGCATATATTCAAATTCATGCAAGGAACTAAGGATTATGTGCTGGAATACAGTGCAAATGGTCTAACGCCATTAGCCTATACAGACTCAGATTTTCAGTCCGATAGAGATTCCAAGAAGTCTACTTCTGGATATGTTTTTACTCTGTCAGAAGGAGCTATTTCATGAAGAAGTGTGAAGCAAAATTGTATTGCTGAGTCTACCATGGAGGCCAAGTATGTAGCAGCATATGAGGCTGCGAAAGAGGCAGTATGGCTAAGAAAGTTCCTTGTATTGTGACAACAACGGTGTTGTTTCACAGTACAAGGAGCCCAGGAATCACAAAAAGGGTAAAAACATTTAAAGGAAATGTCATTTGATCTGTGAGTTTATCCAGAGAGGAGATGTAGTAGTTGAAAAGATAGCTTCAGCAGAAAACCTGGCAGACCCATTAACAAAGATTCTTCTAGAGAAAATTTTCATCACACATTTAAAGTCCATAGGTATTAGGTTGTGCAGAAGTGATCTTTAGTGCAAGTAGGAGATTGTTAGGATTAGTATGCCCTAAAGCTCACTTATACATGACATTTTGGATGCTAAACAATGCATAATCAATTTTATTATATGGCATTATGAGTTTCTTACATATTATCTCTGTTATGTTTTATTGATGCATGTGTAAAGGCCCCTTGACTTGAACTAATGACTTGAATGCATAGTGAGGCTGGACACACAGCAGGTCCAAGTCTAGATTTAGTCACGTCATAAATCGAGTCCATAACCGAATTGTAGTGCTGGGCACTCTACCGGGATAAGGTTATATTAAGCAAGTCTCCTCGTTGAGGGTAATCTACCTAGGTCATTGGAGGATTTTTTGGATTTGTCTCGATAGTACGTGTGTCACATATTGGACAGGACCATTATGAGTATGTTTTCTAGAGATATACTATCAAAGAAAGAAAACAAGATACTCACTGCTACTAAATGATCATTGCTCTTAATCTTGAGCATATGTGGATGAACTAATGAAATTAGGGTTTGGTACTTTGATTCACTGTGGGTGAGATCTTACTTTATCAGGATCAACAGCCTTGTGCATTGAATACTAAGTTCTAATTAATTGGAACATGCATATGCAAAATGGAATCTATGTGCCCCCTTGGGATTGTCCAAATTTATCATCCAAATCTAGATCTAGTGATATTACCTTTCTAGGTGTGTCGGTCATATGGCTTGAGGGTCGCTTCAGAGATCAAGAGATTCCATGACCAAGGATGGTTGGCAATAGGACAAGAAACCCAACGGAAAAAGATACAGCTAAGGAGGTGATAGTACACAGGCCAAAGGACCGGTCTTAGCTGTAGGTATACATAAAGGGGCATTATGGTCGGTTATTTAGTAGGTCAAAGACAAAGTTCACATTCTTTTGTGATAAGCTTCTGGATAATAGAAATTATTCTTGGAGTGCAACTTTGATCTTATGGTGGAATAGATCAGAGTTAAAAATAATTATTATGTCGCCTAAATCGAGTAAGGACATTTTTAATTATTTTTGGAAGCCAAGGTTAATTATGTCTTCTTGGTCCCTTCCCTAGTTGAAATGACTTTGAGAAAGTAATCTTGAAAGAGCAAATTCATATTGTGGTAGTAGCCTTATTGGGCCAAAGCTTGGAATTAGGTTTGGGCTTTTTTTAGAGTCCAAGATAACCTAATTAGGCTAGGATGGTTTCCTATCGGGCTTGGGCCTCCACATAGGTTATGGACTATGTGTTGGGCTTGGATTGTGGGCCTGGCCCAATCTTCCATGACATGTGGCAAACTTTTACTACTAGGAAAAAGTTTCCCACATGGAAAGTTTACAAGGTTTAGGTGCCAAACTTTTTCTATAAATAGGCAAGACCTTGAACCATTTCATGTATCCAAAATTTTGTAGTTGATCTCTTCCATTTTGGCAAGAGAATACTACAACACATAGTACATACTTATTGTGTGATTTTTGCTCTATTTTTTCAAGAGCATATTACTTTGCTTCTTCCCACACAAGAGGCTATTCTCTCAAGATAAGCCTCTTTAATCATAGGGAAGAAGACTAGGGAGTTGCTTATTGCGACACCCTTATAGTAAATTTTTGGTGGCCTTGTTTGTGAACGGGAACAAAGCTCGTGACGGTTTTAGCTTCATCAAAGGCCCCACACTTCAAGAGGTTAGCTTTACATATTTTTGCAAGTACTAGTTATATTCTATATGTTCTTAAGCATGTTCTTCTATGTCTTATATGGTTATTTCATTTTCCTAGCATGTTTTCTTGATAGAATTTTTGAAAATATGGACTAGGATACAATACTTAATAATATCGATCCTACAGACGCAACGCGAGAAAATCAACCAAGCTTCTGACTTAGCCGATCGACCCCCCTTCCAGGGCTGGTCAACTGGCCTAGTCGGCCAGCCAAAATAGAAAGTAACCCATTGAGGCTGGTCGACCACATGGCTAGGCCGGTCGACCTGCCAAGGCCCCCGATTGGACACAACTACTGCACTATTTAAGCCCCTCTTCTAGCCTATTTTGAGCAAATTTTGATCTCTTTTTTCACCCTATTCACACACTTATTTCTCATATACAAAACCCTACTTTCACCCACCTCTAATACACACATTAACACATATATCCACCTAGCATTAAGTTGATTTTGGAGGGTTCAAACATCATTTGGTAAAGATTTACTCAAGTTTGTAAAGAGACAAGCAAGGATGGAAAGGAAGATTTCTATAACCTTTTTCATTCTCATATATTTCATGCTTGACTAGATGATTTAGGGTGCCTACACTTGTGTAATGGGATGAATTTTGTATTCTTTGTTATGGTATTGATTGGTTTATATATATATATATATATATATATATATATATATATATACACTTTGTTCTTAATATGAATGGCTTTATTTCAGTTCATGTCCATGTATTTGATTTAATGCCTAAATCAGTTGTATGTGCACAGATCAAGTTGTATTTGCTATAGAACGCTTCTAATCCTTAGATTCTGCATGTTTATGTGTGTGATTATGGATAATAAGAAGTGGGCTAACTTTAGTCATGTCTATGTGAGTACAAAACATGCTTTATAGTGAATACATGCTCAATTAATGCTACATGTTGATGCTTGAATGCTTTCAATGGCATAAATCAAACTTGCTTGTGTTGTATCGTGGATCGGACGTCATATTCACAGTGCCTCACCTCAAAATATGTAGGACTACGCCTATTAGATACCAATCCGCTTTAATGTCCCTAGAACGACGATGCATAAGTTAGGACTAGTGTAGATCGAGTCCCCTTTACCATTAAATCTAGCTAATAAGAGTCTGGATAGATTTAGTCGACCCTGGGAACCCTAGGTCTTAGCTTTAAATCTAGCTAATGGTTTAGGAACTAGGGTTGGATCATTCTAGGACACCTAAGTAACTCTCTAGTCCCTCATATGGCCTTAGATACATAAGGACCACACCGTAGCTCTAATTGTGCATGCTTAGGGACGAACCTGCACCGAGTCCTAGGGTGTGGGACACTAGTTAGTTGCTTAGTATTAGAAGCCATATTTTGTAGGCCAATATCCCGAACCCCATAGCATTGAGTTAGAGAGTCACCCATTTATAAGTATAGGGTACCCTATCACCTTCCCATAAGTTTAATTCGTTAGATTGGCTTAGTTCCTACATTTTCATTCCTTGCATTCATAGTGTAGTCTCTTTTTTTCCTTTCTAGCTCCCATTATTCCAAAACACCAAAAATATATTTAGCCTAGGTTTTCTTTTTAGCACTTTCTAGGACACCAAGCCTAGGATTTACTTCACAGCAATAGCCTCCTCGTGGATTCGACCCCGTACTTGCACACACATTGTACTACACACGATTCGTGTACTTATAGGTCTTTAGGGCTTGTACCACTAGAGACACATCAAGTTCTTGGTGCTGTTGCCAGGGAGGTGCAGTAGTTCGCATTCTTTGCTTATGTGTTTTTAGTAGTTTCTTTATTTCGTTTTTCTTGCTTTTTCTTTATAGTTTGCTTTGTTTTTAATTGATTTGTTTATTGTTTATATCATCTAGCTTTGGTGCTCGTTTATCTATCTTTGTTCTTGTTTTTGTTTTTATTAATCTTTCTAGGATTATGGCTTATTTGCTATAGTTTTAGGTTTGTTGAAGTTTTCGGGGGGTTGAAGTGACCGGAATTAGGATAGTTGTGCATGCTTAGTAGAAAATCCCTTGGAAATCCCCTAGTTCCCTTTAATCCCAAACTTGATAAGATTGCCAGACATTTTGGGAATTTAAGAGATCTTCTTAAAGAGATGACCGATCCTAATCATCCTCTTAATCCTCCTATTGCCCCAATGAATCCCATTCCACCTCATGATCACCACTGTCATCAAGCCCAAGATCATTTTGGACAAAAGTCTCATAAACCGGACCCACCCATAGATGAGGAGCCCACTCTTAGGCAATTGTTTCTCCCCGAAGCCTTTGAGCCTAATTTGGCTATTTATATTCCAGATTTGAGAAACTTCAAGATTAAGCCTAATTTGTTGGCCATGCTTCTTTCCTTCTATGGGAGAAGCGATGAGAGTCCTTTAAAGCATGCAATTTTGTTGCGATAAGTTCCACCCTTCATATCCCCAATGTCTCCCAAGAGGTCATACGTCTAAAATTGTTTCCTTTCTCTCTTAAGGACAAGGCTAAGTCTCAGTTTCATTCTTTACCTAATGGTTGGGTACTTCATGGGTCGAGCTTCAATCCAAGTTCTTTCAGAAATTCTATCTTATGGCAAGATGGCTAACCTTAGGACTGCTATTATGACTTTCTCCCAGCATGATCTAGAATTTTTTCACGAGGCTTGGGAGAGGTTCAAGGACGTTCTTAGACAGTGTCCACACCATGGATATGGTAGTCATGACCTACTCCAATACTTCTTTCAGAGTTTAAAATTCTCTACTCAAGGTTATTCTCTTGAGTACCATCCATACTCAAACACGTACAATTCTAGTTGGAAGGACAACCTAAAATTCTCTTAAAGACGAAGTCAGCATGAATATTCTTCTTCCCAACCCCAAGTCCTATTCCAGCAGTGACCTTGTCCTACTAATCCTCTAGGTTTCTATAATATCTACAACCTAGACTTCCTAGTGCTTCTCAGCCATAGGCACTCCCTGCTCTCTCTAATAGCCAGTCCTCTAGCAATGATTTAATGAAGTTGATCCAGTTTATTTAGAATCAACAATAGGCATTAGATAGCAGTAAGAGTTATTAGATAATAGGCAAGATATGCCTAGCTATAGGTAGGAGATGGCTAGGTTTGAGGCATAGCTAAGGTAGCTTATCACCCAGTTGAGCACTAGAGACCCTGAGAAGTTACTTTCTTAATCAAAGGTAAACCCTAGAGTCTAGTCATGTTCCTCCACCAACACCACCTATCCTTCTCAGGCCAAGGCTAAGGCCGAACCACTCTTAGGATCCATAGGATAGTGGACCATAAAGTAAGAATTGACTGTACAGTGCCTGCACCTAGTGGTCCTTCTAAGTCGAGAGAGCCTAGTTATATCCCTATAGAGAGAGGTCCTGTTGAGAGAGTTGAGCCCATGAGAGACCATAGAGAGAGTAGTACTCAAGAAAGAAAGGATCCTATTGATGATTCCCATGTGTGTAGAAGTGTTACACCTAGAGTTCCCTTCCAATCCTCCTTAGAGAGGCCTACACCTAATGAAGATTCTAGGTTTTTCAAGATCTTAGAGTATCTTAAAGACCTTAAGGTTAATCTCTCCTTGATAGATACTATTCTTTCAACTCCCTCATATCCGAAGTTCTTCAAGGATCTATGTACAAAGAAGTGTAGATCATCGAACATTCCTAAAAATGTGAGCCTTATAGAGAAGGTGAATAGTATTTGTACTTCGAGCCTTCCGCCTAAGATGACTGACCCTGAAGCTTTCACCATTCCTTGTAGGATCCATAAAACCTAGATTAATCACACTTTTCTAGATTTAAGATCTAGTATGAATATCATTCCCTACTCTATTTATTAGCAGCTAGGTCTAGATAAGTTATCCCCTACACATATCAGTCTTCAGTTAGCTGATAGGCCCAAGCATAGACCGAGGAGTGTGGTAGAGGATGTTATGGTCCAGGTAGATGAGTTTGTGTGCTCTGTTGACTTCATAGTGTTGGATATGGATTTGGGTCATGATTCTAGGCATTCCACCCCCATTCTATTAGGTCGCCCCTTCCTTGCTACCAACAATATTGTTATTCATTTTAGGTCGAGGTTATTGGAGATGAAATTTGGGAATTTGAGGTTCACTATAAAGGTTGCCGATGTGGTGCATAGGGCTAGTATAGGAGAAAAAGTGGATAGAGAAGAGTGCTTTAGAGTGGATGTGATTGATTCTTGTGTGAAGGACTTTGTAGAGAGCACCATGACCAATGGAGAAGATTTGAGAAAATTTGAGGATCTATTGACTAGCATTGATTTAGAGACCTTATAGTGGAAATATGTATCTTAGGCCTCCTTAGTTAAGAGTTTTATGATTGAAAAGTCATTCCTTCTAGTCTTGATTCTAGTGATGTCCTCGTTGATGATGTTGAGGTTGAGTCCCCCTTCTTTGAGCCTAGCCCATCCTTAGAACTCAAACCCCTTACCGATCATTTAAAGTATGCATTCCTAGGCCTTAATGAGACCCTTCCAATTATCATAGCCTCTAAAAATCTTTCTAGTAAGTATAAAGAACATCTCTTAAATGTTCTTAGGAAATATAAGAAGGCCATAAGTTGAAATTTTGATGATTTGAAAGGAATTGACCCTTTGGTTTGCATGCATCATATTTACCTTGAGGACAGAGCCATTCCTTCGAGGGAGATGCAAAGGAGGCTAAACCCACACATGAGTGAAGTAGTTAAGAAAAAGATCATTGAGCTTTTAGATGCAGGCATTATCTATCCAATCTCCGATAATGAATGGGTTAGCCCAGTCTAAGTAGCCCCTAAGAAGTCCGGGATCACAGTTGTGGAGAATGAGAGAGAAGAGCTTATCCCTATACGTACTTCTACCACTTGGAGAGTTTGTATTGACTATAGGAAGCTCAACTCTAAAACTAGGAAGGATCATTTCCCATTGTCTTTTCTAGACCAAAACTTAGATAGAGTAACTGAGCATAGCTACTATTGCTTTCTAGATGGCTATTCCAAGTATAATCAGATCCCCGTGTTTCCCGAGAACCAGGAGAAAACCACCTTTACTTGTCCCTATGGCACTTTTGCCTTTAGGAGGATATCATTCCACCAATGTAATGCCCTAGCAATATTTCAGAGATGCATGATGGCCATTTTGAGTGACATGATAGCTTTGATGGATGACTGCTCAGTCTTTGGTGATAGCTTGGATGAGTGCTTGAATCACCTCTCTTTAATTTTAGACCGTTGTATGGAGAAGAACTTAGTGTTTAGTTGGGAGAAATCTCACTTCATGGTGCAGTTAGAGGTAGTTTTGGATCATGGTGTCTCATCTAGTGGCATTCAAGTTGACCCAGCTAAGGTAGAATCGATAGAAAAGTTACCTGTTCCTAAATGTGTTAAGGATGTTAGATCTTATAGGTGCAAATATCTTAACAAATGGGAGTGAATTAAGATATCTAATAATTTTTGTATTTAAAAATTCACCAAATAAATCAACAATTTCTTTTATGAAAAGTAAAGAGTAAGAAGACAAACAATTTTTAGGTGGTTTGCCCGGGCTTACATCCACCACCCAAGGATGCTCCCCTAGAACTTCAACAATCTTCATTAAAATGCTTCTTCAATTCTTGGTGAAGCACAAACTAAGTGTTACAACCCTTTGGGACCACCTCTCAAAGGACCCAAGAATTTTCTTCTTTAGGATTTTCCCATACCCTTGAAAGCTTACCAAATGTTCTCACAATATTTTACAAGCTATTTGAGTGTGTATACAATTAGGAAGAATATGAAAATGGTGAAAGATAGATTGGTTCTTCTTACAAGAAGATATAGCAAATAAAGCCCTTGAAAGCTTAAAGATTTCAGAAGTATAACTCAAGGATTTCAACAATTGAATAATGATATTAGATTTTGCAAGCTTTGATTCATGATTTTGATTGAGTTTGAATGAATATTTAAAGATCAAAATCATGTTAAGGCTTGGTAGGTGAGGAGAGAAGTGAATTTGGGGCTAAATAGTAATGACTAGTGCATTTAATGCAGCACCTGCTCAGCCGGTCAACAAGCGAGGTCAACTAGCTTGCCCTTTTGCTTTACTGACTAGGCTGGACGCCTTAGCTGGTTAACCGGCTAGGGGGTCTAGCTTTTCCTTTTCTTTTCTATTTTGGCTAGGCAACCTCCCTAGTTACCCAGTCGACCCGCTGGGGGTCTGGCCACTCCAGGAAAGCTGAAATAAAGCCAAACAAGCCTAAAACTCATTTTAAACCAATTTCGACAATCTCTCATAACACCCAATCAACTTAAAGCACTTGTAAATAATTTTTCAAGGCTTGGATTATTTCAAAACACATGTTTATGCTATGTATGCTTTCAAAATTATTTTTATATTTTATGAAAGAAAATTTTCATGAAGTTTAAATTGTTTGTATCATGAAAAGAAGAAGTTTGAGCTATCACTTGCAATTCTATGGCATTTCAAAAAGGAGTAGTGTATTCGATATCCCTTATGGCACCTCTTCTCTATCTTATGACTTCTCATCATCTTCTTCTTCAAATTTTGAGCTCTTCGATAAATAATGTTCTTCATGGCTCATTTTTTTCTATCTTTCAAGCATTTATCTTTTCAATTTATATTTGACACTCACAAGATGATTTTAGTAAAATGATAATATTTATCAATAATGCATATCAAATTTTTCATCATCAAAATCAATAACGAGTATTTACTCAACAATCTCCTCCTTTTTTATGATGACAAATTATTACTAGAATGTTCAAAGATCTAAAAAATTTACTTATGAGCATTATTTTCAAGTTAAAACATGTTGTGGGAAATGCTCTCCCTGGAAATTCTAACTTATGCTTATTTAAACAAAAGGTTCAATCAATTAGCTTCATACATACACTCATGCACTATCATTTACCAATCAACTAGCTCATGCACTATCATTTATCAGACTCAACTAGCCATATAACCATATAGTTATACTTTTCTTATTCCTGTTTGGCATCATCAAAATCTGTAATATGTACTTAAGCAATAAGCACAATAGCTAACTATTGCAAAGGAAAAAGCATGCAAGCAAAGCCAAGATAAGCATAGATATGGACGTAAAAGCGATAATCTATAAGAAGAACTAATCCATAAGTCATAAAATAGATAATCAATCTAACTAGAATGGGAAAGTAAAAGTAGTGTTTCTAAAAGTCAGTAAGAAATCTGGTGAAATTGATGAAAACAATCATGCACGGTCATGGTGATTCTCGAGGTACTTCTTCATATTAGAGCATATACCTGCTATTTCTGAATTAATGTGCTCTCTCCATTGTGTATGCTCAGTCCATTGATTATTCATTGTTGTCCTCGTCTCCCCTATCCCAGTATTTAAAGCTTGTAATTGGATGAGAATTCGTGCCATGACTGAGGGATTTTCTTGTTGACCCATGGAGCTAGAGCCTGCACCTCTCTGCATTTCAACCCTTCTCTATTCATCAGCATGCCCTTGTGCCCTGGATTCTCTCATTACTATCCTAAGTAACCTCTTCAAGAGCCATGTCTTCATCTTCAGATATGCTAACAACCATGGGGATTGTTTTGGGCATTCTACCTACGAAAAGGAAAAAGCAAAACCAAAATAAGAAAGCTAAAAAAGAGAGCTATGCTAAGCAAAGAAAGTGAACACAAGAAATTAAAGCAACTAAAAGCAAAGAAAGATAAGATAAACAACTATGAAAGCAACTATCTAAACAAAAAGAAGCAAAATAAGCAAATACTATACAAACTAATAAGAAAAAGAAAGAAAAACAAACAAAGCAACTACCAAAACACACAAGCGAGAATACAAAACCACCGTGCCTCCTGGTAACAGCACCAAAAACTTGATGTGTCTCTATAGGTGTAAACTTTAAAGTCCCACAAGTGCATGAATTGATGCAATATAGAGTATACAAGTGTAGGAGTCGAACCACAGGGAGGCTATTGTGTGAAAGGGATTCGAAGCGTGTGTGCTCTAGAAGATGCCTAAAAGAAAGCCTAACCCTAGCATATTTTTGGTGTTTTTGGATTAGCGAGAGCTCGAAATAAAGAAAGGGAACTATACTATGGAATTGGTGAAAGAAAATAGGGAGACAAACTAAACTAAAGGAGAATTAACAATTGGAAGAGGTAGGGTGACTTATGCTTGCTAATAGGTGATTCTCGACTCTTTTGTTATGGGATTAAGGGGAATGGCTTACCTATTGGATGCTCTTAACTAGGTTGCTATCTAGTATCCTAATTTATCCTTAGGACCCAGTGCGAGTCTGTCCTATGCGTGTACACTTATTGTGTGATTTTTGCTCTAGATTTTTAGAAGCAGGTAATATGGTCTTAAAAATCTAAAGGAAAAATCACACAGTAAGTATGTACTATGTGTTGTAGCATTCTCTTGCCAAAAGAGAAAAGATCAACTACAAAGTGGATGGATAGGAAGAAACAATATGGAGCTTGCCTATTTATAGAAGAAGGATAGACCCCCCAAGCTCTTATCTTTTCTGTTATCGCTATTTGAGCACAAGCCTAAATAGCCCGCAAGTGCACGGGACGTGTGTAGTACAGTGTGTGCAAGTGCGGGGTCAAATCCACAGGGAGGCTACCTTAGTTTAGTCTCTATGTGCTCGGGTGCCTTAAACTAGCTACGTGCGTGTGTGTACTTATTTTGGGATGGAAGGGAGCTCGGAAAAAGGAAAATAAAAACTAATCTATGGAGGAACTTAAAGGAGCCAAACCAAGGAAGGAAACACTAATAAAGAAGAAGGAGACCTAGGGCGATTGCATTGCAACAAGACTTGGGCTATGATAACAGATGATGTCTATCTGAGGCTCAGGACTTCTATTGTCGTTGTATTGATCGGGGGCTCTCTTAACTAATACTAGTGGTTCAACCCGTTAGCTGGATTTAAAGCTAAGGGCCAATCCCTCCTAGCCTACGCAATCCGTGCTTAGAACTTATCCTCTTGGCTAGATTAAAGCCAAGGACTAGCACCTAAACTCGACTAAGCATAGCATGTAACCTATTAGCTAGATTTAAAGCTAAAGCCTACTTTACTAAGCAAAGCCATGAGATTAAGCACAATCACATCACCCAAATAAGTAGATAAGAGCATTTGAAGCACAAATAACACATGCATATTTACTTAGGCATTTTAACAAACACATAGACATGTTTGATTTTCAATACATAGACATATTGAATCCTGCCATAAATTTATGTAAATAAACATGTATTAAGAGCCAAAGATCTATATAAATCCATTATTCAAAGCCCTAATCTAATATACAACAACAATCAACCCTAAATCTAGCCTAATCTAGCAACATATTTACAAGAAATAAAGAAAGAACAAGAAGAACTTCCCTAAATTCTTGCTTCCAGATCCGTACAAATCCTTCAAATCTTTGTTTAATGCTTTAATCCTAGCTTGGTGTGGGGTTTAGATGGTGGTTTAGGGCGTTTTGTGAAGTGGGTAAAGGGTTAGGGTTTATTAGGATTTAAGAAATAAAAGTTCCTCCCCTGGAAATGAGCTGAAACGAGCAATTTATAAACAGCTTCAGCGCACAGCCGGTCGACCGGCTCCTCTTTCTTACTCGACCGACTTAAATTCTTATGCTCTCTGGAATGGCCGGTCAACTGGCTCCTTGAGGAACTCGACCAGCTTAAATTCTTTATTCTCTGGAGCGGCTGGTCGACCGCTCTTCTTCTAAGTTGACCTGCTAAATCAGAATAATCTCTTCTTTATTCCTTTTCTTTCAATCTTCATCCGTTAGCTCATTTCTTCCTCGCGTAAGCTTGAACCCTTCCAAAACACTCCTAAAACATGGAAATAACACTTAGTATAGTATTTATGCACCTAAATACATTATGTACAAATATTAACAAATATGCATAAACTTTATACTAAGTGCACTCAATTATACTCTAAACACCCTTAACTATGCACGCAAAAACCAGATCTAAACATGCACAAATGACACACATCATTTTCCATGTGGAAAATTTTCCCACATAGTAAATTTCTACCACTTGTTTGAAAGACTAGGACCAAGTCCATAATCCAAGCCGAATAGATAGTCCTAATCCATATGGAGGCCCAAGCCCAATATAAAACCATCCAAGCCCAATTAGGTTATCTTGGACCCTTAAAAAGGCCCAAACCTAATTCTAAGCTTTGGCCCAAATAGGCTGCTACTACAATATGAAATTTGCTCTTTCAAGATTACTCTCTCAAAGTCATTGAACTAGAGAATAGACCAAGAAGACACAAATAAGATTAAAGTTGCACTCCAAGGATAATTGATGTTACCCAGAAGCTTATTATAAAAGAATGTGTTTGCCTTTGACCAACTAAATAACTGATCATAATACCCCTCTATGTATACCCATAGCCAAGCCCAGTCCTCTGGCCATTGTACTAATCACCTCCTTAGCTACATCTTTTCTATTAGGTCTCTTGTCCTATTGCCAACCATCCTTGGACGTGGATCTCTTGATCTCGGGAGCGACCCTCAAGCCAAATGACCGATACACTTACATAGTATCACTAGATCTAGATTTGGATGATTAATTTGGACAATCCCAAAGGGAGCACATAGGTTCCTTATTGTATATGAATGTTCCAATTAATTAGAACTTG
This sequence comes from Cordia subcordata, assembly GCA_028554755.1. Taxonomy (NCBI): domain Eukaryota; kingdom Viridiplantae; phylum Streptophyta; class Magnoliopsida; order Boraginales; family Cordiaceae; genus Cordia; species Cordia subcordata. Next base: position 16,300,058 of record JAPTOF010000008.1, read on the forward strand.
GCACTCAATACACAAGACTGTTGATCCTAATAAAGTAAGATCTCATCTATAGTGAATCAAAGTACCAAACCCTAACTTCATTAGTTTATCCGTATATGCCCAAGATTAAAAGCAATGATCATTTAGTAGCAGTGAGTATCTTGTTTTCTTGCTTTGATAGTGCTTCTCTAGAAAACATACTCATCATGGTTTTGCCTAATACGTGACACACGCACTAGAGAGATTAGTCTAGAAGAAATGATCTAGGTAGATCACCCTCAACAAAGAGAATTTCTCGTTATAACCTTGTCCCCGTAGAATACTCAACACTACCATTCAGTTATGGACCCAATTTATGATATGAGTAAATATAGACTTGGACCTACTGTTTGTCCAACCTGACTAAGCACCCAAGTCATTAGTTCAAGTCAAAGAATCTTTACACATGCATCAACGAAAACATACTAGAATAATACGTAAGAAACTCATAATGCCATTCAATAAAAATAAATTGTTTCATATCCAAAATGTCATATATGAGTGAGCTTTAAGGCATACTAATCCTAACATCGTGCACCTTCTAGCTTTATTGCGCATCATCATCTAAGTTTGTCACTACCCTATAACTCACCTAAATCATCCAAAACATGCATTTAGTGTAGCTTTTATCTTTAAACTTAGGTATGTATAATTGTCTATGCTTAAACCTATCTCTAGTATAAGTACAACATTAATGCAACTATATAAGCTCATAACACATCTAAAACATGGATAAAAACACACCAGAATGAAACACATCAAAAAACATAAATTGAACCACCTAGATATCACCCAAGTGCTTAGTTATATAACAATAGACATCAAATTTGTAACAATTACCCAAATAGAAATGATTAGTTGTGTTTATTTTCCTCTCATTACATGGCTTTGAAAGATAGCGTAATATTCTTTTGCTTAATTTTGATTTTTGGTTCCCTACTAACCTTCAGAAGTTAGATATTGATCACAACTAAACTGTGATTATTTAAAATCTCCACTTTCTCATAGCCAGTTAAATAACCAGGGTCTTCTAAATAAAATCAGCTATTCATTTTAAATGCAAAGTTTACCATACATCCCTACACCATACACCACAATAGCACAATACACCATTGACAGGTGAACTACACATACCTAGATAAAAAATTCTCTCTCTCTCTCTATCTCTCTCTCTCTCTCTCTCTCTCTCTCTCTCTCTCTCTCCTCTCTCTCTCTCTCTCTCCCCCTCTCTCTTCTCTCTATTCTCAAGCACGACTACTATACACAGTCTCTTTCTCCATTCTCAAGACTCTCTTCCTTCTATATTCTATGTCTTCCAATTTTCTCTCTTCGATATTCTAAAAAAATTCTTTCTGCCACCATTGCCATCATTGTGCTCCCCTCGTTGTCATCTTGCTATTGTTGTCATCATCGTCTCGATCTTGCTCTCCCTCTACTATTCTATCTTTCTCACCCTTTTTTGTTTGTGTGTTTTTGTGTGTGTGCGTATATATACACGCACACAGAGAGATTCAAAGAAAAATTTGTGTTTTGTGTGTATGTAAGGTTATTTATATATCTAGTACAAATATGTGTTTGTGTGTGTGATAGAAAGAGTCAAAGAAAAATCTGTGTTTTGTGTGTGTAAGGTATGAACATATTATTCAAATATTGTGAACATACATGTTGGCAAGATACTAGTTATTGATTTTGATGATGAAAATTTTTCATATGCATTTATATTATCCCTGTACCAAAAAGCATCTTGTGAGTGTCAAATATTGAGTTGTATAGATAAATGCTTGGAAGATAGAAAAAGATGAGTAATAAGCATTATTTGTCAAAGATTGAAGAAGAAGACGATAAGAAGGCATAAGAAGGAGAAGAAATATCATAAGGGATACCGGATGTTCTACTCTTCTTGTGAAATGCCTTACTATTGCAAGTGTTAGCTCAAACTTTTATTTCCAATGATTTAAACAATTTAAATCTCATGCACACTAGATTTCATAAAAGCAAAAATGATTTTGAATGCATGTACTGAATAAAGATATATTTTGAAATGTCTTTAAGTCTTCAAAATCATTTACGAATTACCGTGAGTGTGTTTAGAGTTATGAAATATTGATTAAAATCGCTTTAAAAAGTGTTTTAGAGGATTTTGCCTTTATTTCAGCTCTCTAGGGTGAAAGGACCCCCTCAGCCGGTCGACTGGCTTACCAGGGAGGTCGCCCAACCAAAACAGAGAAGAGAAAGAAAAGCCGGACCCCTTAGCCGGTCGACCAGCTAAGGAGTCCAACCTAATCCAAGAGGGTCAAGGGAAAGCCGGTCGACCAGCTGAGTGAAATGCTGTAATAAATGAACTAACCGTTTATTACCGTTTTGGCCATTTCTCCTTTCTTTTCCTCCACCAACCAAATCCTAAAATTTACAAATTTTTAAATACACCTTCAAAACTCATTTAGATCAATCAATCAAAGCTTGAAAAACCTACATCATGTTTCAATTACTGAGATCTTGAGCTATTCTTGCAATATCTTTGAGCTTTCAAGAGCTTTTCTTGCTAAATCATCTTGTGGGAAGAAGATGCCTATTCCTTACAAATTCTTACTCTTCTTGATTGTACACATACTTTGTGAGCAGAGAAATTCCGAGAGAGACATTTATAAAAGCTTGTACAAGTGTGAAGAAATCCTAAAGAGTGGGACTCTTGGGGTCTTTGATGTTTGGCTTCAAAGAGTTGTAGAACTTAGTCCTTGCTTCACCAAGATTTGAAGAAGCATTTTCAGTAAAGATTGTTGAAGTCCTAAGAGGAGTATCCTTGGCTGAACCACCTAAAAATCGTTTGTCTTCCTACTCTCTACTCTTTATTTATTTCATTTACTTATATTGATTGTCTTGTATTTGATATTTTTTTTTAAAGAAAATTGCTAATTTTTGGTGAATTTTAAAAATGAAAATCATTGAATATCTTCATTCAATGCTCCCCTCCCCTCTTAAGATATTTGCACCTACAATACAATATACAAGTTGTGAACATATTTTAAAGAATCGGGAATACATTGTTTATTTTTGTCAACATATAACGCAATACTTTTGAACTTATGATATAAAGGTAATGAATTTCTAAATTGTGAACGGTTAAAATTTTTGAACTTAAGTTATGTTTGGTATGCAGTAATGACTTGGAATAGAATCATCATTTTAGCTTCTCATTCCCCTTTTTTTTATTTGGTGGAATTAATTGAAGTCAAAAAGCCCATTCCCATGAAATGGCCTTTCCAGGAAAAAGGAGGAAAACCCATTCCTTAGCCAAACCCAAGGAATGAGTATTTCGACTTATGTTGGAATTATAAAAAATAAAATAAAACCAAAAATATAATTTATTATTTCCCTTTTAAATCTTCAATTGTTGTTAAACAAATATAAAATTTAAAATTAGAAAAGCAAAAATTAGAAAATTAAAAATACACATATTTTTTCATTTTTAACTCTTTTTCACCCAAAAAATGGGTGTAGTTTTATTGGACAATTAACTTTTCTCTGAATTGTATTAGAAAAGTAAAAAAAATTGAAATACGGTGATAAAAATAAAAAATGATTGAACAAATAATGTTGTATTTAATCGTTGATCAAAAGACAGAGCATTTTAATATATGTTAATATTGTATAAAAATAATTGTCACATATAAGTCTAAATTTATGCCAAATTAAAAAAACAAGTGTATTTTGATTAATTGAATTGATTTTTATTCTGTTTTAGTTTTACCAAATATATCAAATAAGATAGACATTCCATTCTATCTTGTTTTTATAGTTTTAACCAAACATATGAAAAAGAAAAAGTATTTCATAACCATTTTGCTTTGAGTTCTTTTCTACTTTGAATACTCATTCTTTTTCAAACCATTCCATCATACTAAATGAACTATTATAGTGTTAAAATTGTTAATATATAAAATACAATATATAACTAATTAAAAATTATGAACCTATAATATAAAAACTGTAAACATAAAAAAAATTGTGAAAGCGCTTTTTTTGTGGCTTCTTTTGTCGGACGCGTGAAAGGCCCAATTTTTCGGATGCACAATGGTTGGTGGGCGCGTGATTCGTTGGGTGCACGGTATCATAACTTCATTTTAACTTACTATTGACAAGAAAAATTACAAATTACTACATTATTATCCACAATTTTTTAATATGAAATTTTGTATTGCATTCCGTGCATCGCACTAAGCTAAGATATTTCTATTCCAGAAATCACTGGAAAACTTTGAAAACGGCGTTGCAGCAGGTACCATTATTGCAGCTTACATTGGCAAATTTCTACGAAGGCCAATCGCATATATGGCGCTGCAATAAGTTCCCTAAATGTGTGGCTAAAATACTGCTAAACATAATTAGCCCCAAACAAGAAGGGGAAAAATAAACATGAATTCACCAATCCCCATGAAAGCAAACTTGGCAGCGTCACGCACTCCTTCGCTTGATTCCCTGCTCTGCCAATTACCATTGCACCCAGGACGCCATGTTGGGGAACCAATCAGTCTTAATATAAAGGGATGCGCTTTACAACATGGGAAGCTACGTGAGAATTGGTGACTAAGGGGCCGAACAATTAAATCGACCAAAGAATCAACTTTTGCCGTTACCATCACTCTCAACTTGATGTATAATTGTGGAAAAGCAGCATCAGCTTATCAAGGGTTTCAGGTAAAAATTTCCGAGCAAACAAGTAACATGGTCTTGGATTTCCATTCCACAAGCACGGATGGATCTGAATTTCTTTCTGCAGCACCAAAGAAATGTTGTATTCATTAGTTATATATTTTACAGCAATTAGCAATGAATCAAAGCACGAGTTTCTTAGTTACGTACCCTCTCATCACTGGTAACATGAACACTATCTGTAATAGACTGCAAAGATCAGCTGATATCAGACAATGAATCCATAAAGAACTCTAATATATATATATATATATATATATATATATATATATATATATATAAAATGTTTTCATAAGTGTCAGTTATGATTATTCCCTGCTGAGTGGATGCCAAAATATTTTAAAAGCAAAAGGAGAGAAAATTCTACCAAGATACTTGTATTTATGTTATCCTAAATATAATATTACTGAATGATAACCCAAGAATACAAAATGACATAAATCCAAAACGAAACAATGAACTAAAGCAACATGCGGCAAAACCCCATGATTGAAATTGATCCAAAAAGCTCAAGCATACCGTAATATTTCTCATCAGCTCATAAGTGACATCCTGAGCCGTGTACGATTTTGGATGCCACTTCCCTTCAGACCAGTCAACATGTGTTACTGACCAGTTAGCAATGCCAGCAGGATCAAGCATCTGAAAATGCAAAAAGAAACACACTCACCCAATGGTCAAAAGGGGAGCACTGTACAAGATGGAAAGTATAGATACCACAGGTCCTTACATGGAAAAAGGTTGGCAAATAGTGTTCATCCGAGTAACAATTTCGTCCATATTCCATGCCAGGCTGTTGCATTAGAAAAATAGTCCTCAATAGTTGAATTCTGAAAGCTTAAGATTTGTGACTATACTGATAATATAATTATTAGAAAAGATCAAAAGCTTTAGGAGTTCAACTTGAAACGTTAAACCCATACCACGAAAAACTAAATCTAAATACACAAACCAGCTTTAATTTTCAATAAAATATGAGAGGTGTATATTTCTTTTCATTCCTCCACTAAAATATTCATTGGACTCCAAAGATACAATGTTAACAAGCCACATCACACATCTGGCACTCAAAATTGAAGCAGAAGAAGATCGAAGCAGGAAGTGGATCACATATTCACATCACCTCATACACAGTTACACTGACCAGAAGCTAATTAGCAACCTATCCTATAACCAGTCTATATAATAAAACCAAGGTACTCTATAACCAGTCTATTATCTTATATATGGATAAAACCAGTTGATATATCTGTGAACTCCATTTCTGGTGCTGCTGCTCGTGCAAAATCATGATGACAAAACAAATGAAGGTTATCAAGCATAAATTTGTAAAACCCTTCATAAATAATGAAGAATAAATAGAATAATGCAGATAAGCAAACGATACTAATTTCTCTTCTTAGCACGAGCTTACAGCAATTCCATATCAGACAGCACTTCAAGGAGCACGAAGGACAATATAACACCAACGGGAACAATTTCATAAAGGTGGATATTAAACAAGACATAAGATTACAACTGTCAACTTCTTCAGCACCTAGAATTCTCCAGATATTTTCAAACTCACAAAGAGCAATATCCACCAAATTTAAGAGGCACAATGAAGTCACATACAAAGAAGCCTATTAGTCTTTTTCAGGCCTTAGCTTTAGAGAGAGATAACCACCGATAGGTTGCATTCCTCTTTTAGAAACAGAATGCATCAGAATAGACGCATATAAAATGATTGACATACCAAGTAACACATTTTAAGCCATGAAAGAAGCAGCAATCAGCTTCTAGACAGCCTCAAGTAGAAGGGTAAGTTGATAGATTACCAACCGAAAAAGAATTAGCAAGCAAAGACATTAAAGACGTCAAAAGCTGTTACAGAAAATTTTGTAGGAATGCAGAGCGATCATAACACAACAGATACACCAACATGGCTGCAGCAACTACTACCAGATAAGGAATCATATTATCGAGCATAGTAGAAAGTTCCATTAGGAAATAAGGAAAAGTTTTAGATATAAAAACAACAATTAAGGATGTTATGTCCAAGAACAGAACCACCTTGCAGTAATGCTTGAATTTCAAATAGTAGAGACCATCAGCCATAATAACTAGAGCATGCTGCCGCTTCATTGTGAACCACTACACATATTAAAGAACAAAACCTGTCAAATGAGATAATGAATGGGGACCTTCATCCACAAGTGAAAAATTTTATCCATATGCGCCAAGGGCGTGCAAACCCGAAAATGTTAACATCAATTTTTTAATCTATACCTTCTTTCATACCATCTACATACAACTCTACAAGGACCTCTAGTCCCAAAAAGAATAAATAAATAAATAAAAAGGAAAAGAAAGCATGTAACTATAGGTGCTCCAAAGAAGAAAATGGCATTTCCTTCCCTTCAAAAGCCCTCCTATTTGTTTCTTCCACAAGGTCCAAATAATGGCGAGAGGAACCATGCTGCTGACCTTTTTCTCGTGTCTGAAAGATTTTATGCCATTCCATGCTTTTAAATAATAACAGAACAACTTTGAAGATAACCATTGGATATTTATAACCTTGGAAGCCATCTCCCAAAAGACTCCTATAACCTAAGCAAATCTAAGTATTCGATACTCCATCATTTCCAAATTGTTCATACATAGGAAATATCTATTGACCACGATATACCCTTGTTCAATATAAGAATCCTCCCCCACGCCACCTCCCGAGTAAAAACGTAACTCTATTTGGGGCATATAATTTCCAAATATATCTCCATGCAAGACCACATTCAAGTTAGGCTCATATCTTCATCCCTAAGAGCTTTATAGAATGATTTCACCACGAAAGCACCACCGACACGTTATACTTTAAAGGAGTAGAAAACAGAAGCATTCCATCTATCTTGCCAAAAGAAGATTCTCTTCCCACACCAAATATGATGTAATTCAAAAAGGAGTAGAAATTGGTAATCCTGAAAATTCTTAGATTCAAACAACAACCCACCACAGAAAGAAAAGTAAGCACCCACTCACTCTCCCAAAACTGTAAAACCATGGTTTGAAGGAGGTTACTCAACAACCATTATATCCATTGCTAACAGTGAGCTTTAATGATAGTTCATGTGATAAGCCTGCAAAGTGTTATTTAATGCTCTGCAACAGAACCAGAATGTTTGTTGGGGAAGCTAAAAAGGAGATATTATTGCACAAATTATAATTTGGGGAAACAATGGATTGGGTACTTGCGTCCACCTCAGAAATAAAAAGACAGGAAAGGAAAGTGATTGTTCACTTGCAGGACACTGTTCCCAGCAGGACCAACTTAATAATCATTCCAGTGACAAAGAAATGGTTTCCACTGCTACCCTAAATATGTGAAGTATACCTGTGACCCCTTCCGGAAGTCTTTTTGCTCAACTTCAGGTAACATATGTTCAGAATATCTACCACTTCCATGCGGCCCAGGATCCTCGAAGCTGTAAAAATAGCAAATGTGCTTGTAATAAAATATAGAAAATGAATACAGAGTCAAACTACTTTCACAATATGATAGATACACTAATAAACCAAAAATTTATAGGCTAACAAGAAATCACAAAGTGAACTAGTTGACCATCGATTTATGAAAAGAGATTCACAGAAAGAGAACCCATTTCAGAAACAGACTGAAGATAAATAATGACTTGGTAGGTCTATCAAATAGACACATTGGTCTTACCAGTCTATGAAGCTAACATTTGTGTACATCAGATAGTTGTACACATAATTAAAGTCACGCAGTGGTATGCAGCTGCAATGCATGGAATACTTAATCAGAATACCAGTAACAGCATAAATTCTTAACTAAGTGAAAATAAAAGACATTGCCGTAACTCTATCATCTGGCAACCTGTCAGAGAGCAGAACAAAATGTTGGTTGTCAGGATCTTTAAGTGCATTAGCCAGTAGCCGTCTCTCTGCATCAACCATTGAAATTTTTCCCCAAACTACCTGCAGGGTGGTAATTCGATAAATCAGTAGTCATAATAATGATGATGGCAACATGAACTGTCAAAGGAACAAAAAATGAGCCTGTATCTTAACAATAGATACAAAAGACGAACTCATATATATTAACTAAAGTTATGTCCTGATACAAACCTTTTCACTACGAATTTCTCGATTAAAAAAGTAGCGGCTAAAATGTACTGGTTTTTCCTTAGATGCATGCACATATACAGAGAATTTACCTTCATGCCCCTGCCAACAGAAAGACAGAATATGTAAGGTAAACCGGAAGAAAGCACAGCATTAAATAAATTGAAGTTGTGAAATAATTTAAATATAAATGAGAAACTCATTTATTGGGAAACCGGACTGTATCACACCACAGCAAGCTGCTTTAAATAAGACATCCCCATTGGCATGAAGGGTTACTTTATGCATCCTTCAGAATACTGGATTCTTATCAGATGCCATAATAGCAAGGAGCTTTATTTGTTCTTTCTGTCAAAAATGAAAAAGAATTTTTGCCTACTTTTATATGTTGTAAGCATTTATGTCCCACAAAAATTGATATTTGAAATGCCTCATGATTCTATCAATTCTGCCCTTGAACTTTCATAATAGCGTTTAATTTATTCTCAAATATATCCAGAAATATGTAACTGGCGGGTTTCAGATGAGCAATCCAAACTACCAACCAAAATAATAGTCAAACTAACACATATCAAGACACAAAGCACACTCTGCAGCAGCTAAAATCATCATTTCCACTTTCCTCTACTTTGAACCCCCTTCATACCAAATTGCTGTCCACCCATTTGCCCGAAAAGATCTTCATACTATATGGTTCAATTAACTACATGGGTAATGCATATCAAAAAAGTCTACGACTACCATAGAGAATTTTATCTCACCAATTAAGAGTAGCAACGAAGTGATTAAAAATATATTTCAAACTCTAACAAAATCATCATGTAAAATTTCGATAGAATCAGCCAAGGAATGGAAGCCCCAAGACCTTTAAAAGTTTCAGATCCTGCCTCTTGCCCAGAATATAACACTAGTGTGGAAGAAACTGAATTGCAAGGTCTACAGCTTATTAATTAATAATTATACTCTAGAAAATACCCCAGGATGGAACATTGTAATACTTTTTCTTGAATAGAAGTAGATGAGTTAAGTCTAATACGATAAAACAAGTAAAGAATGTTATTACTTTCTCCAGATGCATATCTATATCATGTAGAGTGAGTCAAACTCATCAAATGAAAAAAGGAATAACAGAATAGCTATATCTGTTCAAAGTACATTCTCTGCTAAACGGAGTTTGACTCCATAAGATAGTTTAGATTGCCAAAGACAACCGTTCAGATTGCCGACACACTGCATTTCAGAAGCATTGTTCCAGGCCTCTGTTGCCCAGGAGATTTAAAGCCTTGGTAAATATAGTTAGGTCCTAGTCTCACTTGAGAAATTTAGATGTCCTCATCAGAGAAAGTTCAGATTAAAATCCTTCTAAGTGATTCAAATTCTATATGATATCTCATGACTTAAGTTACCATTTTCAATAGAAGAACCCAGCAGCCCAGTACGAGGAATAAACAAACTCCTATTTTTGCTCAGGGGCTCAAACAAATGGATATGCAGATTTGGATCAGTCTTAAATGGATCTTGGACTTGATAACAGTGGCTCAGAATTTTGAAAAGCACTCTAGCAATATTTGAACATCCAACCACCTTTTACACTCTTTTGATATCAGCTGACGTGGAAGCAACTAAAGTCAACCACATTGGTAGCATAAAGTGCTGAAATGAGATGAAAATTTTACATTATCCAGTAGATGTGTTATGTCTATGTATTTGTCAGTATAGGATTGAGAAGAGAGAGTATAAACATCATCATTAACAAAGCTAACAATTCAATCAGCATACTTATATCACAATACTCCACCAACTAGAAACAAGCATTGAATTATATCACTTAAGAAGAACCATAGAATATAATAATGCAAACTAGCAATTAATCATTTATAGGGCATGATAAATACAAGAAACAAACATGTTAAGAATATAAAATTTCATAAATGACAAACAGCTTATACCGCATGCAGGTGGAAACGGATCTTCCATCCACACAAAGATCATGGATTTAAGTGTATGCACATATAAGTGTCACTGGAAGCAATCTAGTGAAAAAGCTCCACCATGAACTAGTTAAATATCAGTCTGGTATATTTCAATAACCAACTCTATGACAGCAATATCATAAAAGAAAGGCAGTAATACTTGACCGAAAAGGTCATCAATTACGGAAACATGATTACTGTTTGTGTTTGTTAAACGACAGAGAACAAGAAACAGTCAGAAGCAAGCCAGAGACTGTTAAAACACAGAAGAATTACCTGAAAAAATTTATCCCACAACTTCTCAAAGGGTAGTGCACCCGGGGTCAAGAACAAGAAAGCAATCTTAGGGTTGTCTGATATGACCGGAGGAGTATTCAGAATATCTCTAATTACAACACGAGAAGCAATCTCTTCATCCGTAAGTTCTCTTGCAGGAGCAGGTGGAAGCCAATTTGACAATGCTTTACAACCATTAGATGAGAATACATAACATGCAGCAGAGTCATGTGGCGGATAAACATAAGCGCAAATCAAGAACATGGTAACCAAAGAAACCAAGACGATTATCCATGTTGGCTTCCTTAAATGAGTGCGCTGGCGAGGCGCAGGTAACATCTGCATGTCCTTCATGCCAAGACGCCACGCCTGACCTGTCTTCATCTAGAAATGATTCATTACAGACTAGAGCACGAAACAGAACTTCCCGTACTTCCAATATAAGCATTCAGTCAAGAAAGCACACTTTACTAGCTTGGACCTAAGAGCCTACAACAAGCCTCTGAATACTAGTGGTGATGAATCCAAACCTGCAGAATAAAGGGATTTAATCAAGAGAAAAAAGCTGCAAAAATTATTTGGAATTTTAAACACAGCTATATTTTTATTCCAAGGATTTATCAAATTAGCAAATTCAAATGAGAGATGGAAACCAATTTTATAGAGATTTTAAATCATTCAACCAGACCAAGAAAGAGAGAGGGGCCAATAGCTAATTTCATTTCATTATAAACACTTCTCCACTTTCATCTGTGCAACAGATAAATCCATCATATTTTTCTCCCAAATAACATATAACAGTGCACTTTGAATAATGAACGTCGAAATTTGTCATGAATAAACAGAATACTGACTAATGAACCAATTAGATGGGCATTTTGCAAATCGAAAATATATGTAGATTCCAATTCCACTGGAACACAAATCAAAGTTCCAAGTCAAGCTCACAAAAGCCTGAAAATCTAATCAGATTCCAAATACAGCAACAACAATACGAAACCAAAAAGTCAACAATTGGATCATAGAAGTTGAAAAAAAAGTAATGATTTAAGATCAAAATTCTTAAGCTGCAGCAAACTAACAAAACGACATAAATAATCCATCATCACAATAAATTAGCAACATCCTACATGACCAAAAAAAGTCAACCCTACACCATCTGAATCAAATCTGCCTACAGCTATATGCATCCACATACATACATATATACATACATACTTACATATCTATGTGTGCATATGCAACGTGAAATTTAGCATTTAGTAAAAACTGCACGATGGCCACGATTTGATTGGCTCACATTAACAGAAGACAATTACATTTAATCCATAGTCGTCGACATATAAACACATACATATAGAAATTACCTGATCTATGCATATGGATATAGTGGAAGTGAGATCTAGGGCACAATCAACAAGCACAAGTGGAACCAAACAGAGACAAACAGCAGCGTGGAGAAGTGCTACAACAAATATATACACATCTATATATGAATATATAAATGATTCACCTACTGTATATATGACTTAAAAAAAGGATAAATAAATGTCTATATATGTATGTGTGTGTATATATATATATATAAGTATATGTATAAATGATTCGTCGCTGAGAGCACAAAACGCTATTAAGTCAAATTGAGAATGGCTCCGTCCAAACGAAAGAGGACACTTCAGCCGGCGTTTAAAATATTAAGGATGTTTTCGAAATATTAGCAATAAAATATCCATGTACAATTAATGCTACTGGAGGAGAGTGGACACAGACGCGGGGGAAAGGCGCGTGGCTCATATGTTTGCGTTACAAGTGGTGTACAATTAAATGAGAGAACTAATGACCCCAAAAAAAGAAAAGAAGAAAATAAATGAGAGCGCTAGAATTTTTGCTTGGTATTAGTTTTCCTCTTCTAGTCAAATAATTTTGTGGGATTTCATTTCTTTTCTTGTTCTTTTCGCGAGTGTGTAACCGCTTCAAATAGAGTGGTTAATATTGTCTTAAGTTAGAGATTAGTGGTTTGCTGTAATAATAATGCACGAGAAAATATAACAAGGATCTATATCTATATCTAATGTAAATATAATGTAGAGTTCAAGTAAGGATATCATACACCTTAAACTATGTCTACCAATATAACATCATGCACCCGTTCACAACTTTTTTTTTTTTTTTGCAGAGTAAGTATTTATTCATCGCAATTTGGTATAATCCATTTCAAAACCCCTTAACCCAAGGATACAACAAATAAATCAAAACTAGGCTTGAGGATATGACATCACAACACAACAACGAGAAAAATCCAAAATAGAATATCACACTAAACAAAGGGAAAACAACCCAAACAAAGTGCTCAAATGGGAATAAGAAGGGGGTCTTTCCTTTCTAGGGTACATCAACCCTTCGATCCACAACGTTTTCTCCTCCAATCTCATTCCTTTTAAAGTGCTCATCAATCTTCTTCTCATCATTTTGCACTTCATATTGGCGGGCATCCATGTCGATTTCATTTTCTCCCTTCAAAAAGCTAGAACCATCTTCATTGACATCTTCATCGTTTGAAGGGAGCACCCCAAATCGATTACGAGCCAAAGGAATTTGAGATTATGGGCTTAGAGGTCTATCTTTCGGTTTAGGATCTTGATTGGTTTTTTGAGTGAGTTTAACACTAGAAAAAGGGTTGGGATTCACATTTTGGGTTCTCTTCCACCATTTTTTAGACTTGAAAATTTTCCATTCACCCTCTTTTTTTCTTTTTCACCTGTGGGAAAATCCTTGGAATGTTGTGATCAAAAGCATTTGGACATGTAGAAAGAGATTGGCCAACAATTTTGCATGAAGAGGAAAGGTGGTTTCCTAGCATACTTAACATCAATCTTTGCCCATTCCTTATTCCTCAATTTCACATATGTGAAGTCTAGCAACTCCTTGGAAAGGTCCATTTCCACACAAACTCAAGCAAACCACATAAATGTTCTTGATTCCATAAGTCTATCCATTTCGCAATGGGTGACCCAAAGTACTTGCAACGTAACTCAAACCCTTTTGTGTAATGAGTGTACAAGGGATATTCTTAAGCACGATTCAAAAGTGGAATTCTATTCCAAATAAAATGAAGCAATTGAGCATTTGCATGCCACCATCTATGCAATAGAGGGCGATGGTTAACATGCCAAAGTTGTTCCATGACAAGGCTACAAGCAACCTCACTTTCAAATTTGAAAACAAATAAACCATTCTTGGTTAATCTAATTTCCACTCTACCAAAGTTTTTGTTGGCTAAATTAGCTAATTACTCATTATTATATTGATTTTGATGATGAAAATTATGATTCATTTACTAAAAAGCATCTTGTGAACTTTCAAATGAATATCATAAGATAGGTACTTGGAAAATAGAAGAAGATGCTTAGCCTTGAGCTTGACTACATGAAAGATTCACTTATCAAAAAATTAGAGATCAAGCTTGAAGATGAAGAAGATGAGAAGTCGTAAGCCGAAGGCAAGGCGTCATAAAAGGTACTAGCTGTCATGGTCCCTTGTGAATAGCCTTAGTTTCACTTTTAATAGCTTAAGCATTTCATCTTTCTTTTTAAAACTTCATGGATATTTATTTACAAAATGCAAAACGTGGTTTGATTACATTAAATGCATAAAATTCTTCAAACAAATGTCTTGGAATGATTTTTAGCTTCAATTGATCTTTTAAAACTTGTTTGGAGTTGATTTGGTGTTGTGAAAATGAGCTAGAATTGACTTGAATGCTTTAGGCTTGCTTTGGCTTTGTTTCTAGCTTTTGATCTAGTTGAACCCCCTAGCCGATCGACCAGCTAAGGCGTCTATGTTGGGAATAGTGTCATAAAGTCAATCATCTATCGTAGACTTCATATGAATCGTCTCATTGTCAGCCTTACATCATATCGTACATCTTCTCCTTAGTCTTTAGATTATGACGTAGTCTTTAGATTATAAAGTAGTCTTTAGACTATGACGTAGTCCTTAGGATGATTTAATAAGGCTATGTGAATGAGGGATAGCTCGATTATCTTTAAACCTAGTTCGTAACCAAATGATAGAATTGATACTAGGACATCAATTCTATCGAGCATAGGTTATAGTGCGTCACATGAGTTGGTTATCCTCATGACCAAGGGATGTGGAGACACCGGTGTGACCCACGATGAGATGTGGAGACATGCTCACTAAACATGACTCTATTTACGAGCATCCTATGGTATGTACCCTACTGTCAAAGGAGAGCTTGTGTTGTACATGCATGTCATATTCCCTCAGACCTGAGACCACCATAGAGACTTCTAGATTACTCATCCTGCTTTGGTATCGGACTATCTAGATTTCTAATCCGATAACGAAAGGCTGCTGGGTATGGGCAAGTGCCGCGAAGTCAATGCATAGGTCAAGATGGGATTGACTGCTCTGGGTATTAGGAGAATGATATTCTACTTAGTTCCAATTTATTAAGACTTTGGCCAAAGCTTTCTACGTGATGTGTCATGTGGTTACGTCATGATGAGCCATGACGAGATTGGGACTTGACATAGAATAGCTGATTAGGGGTTTGATAGTTTACCATGCCCTTAGGTTATTTCGGAATGTCGAGGGTCATAGGGAATCCACCATTGCCTTGCAACTATTCGGCTTATCCGGAGATCGGGAACAATTGCTGGATGGTATCATCGATTAGTATAAGAATAGTTCTTATATTATTGGTTTAAGTTTGAACCTACGGAGTCACGCATATAGTTGGGAACTAGTTGGAGGATTAACCTTATTATAATAAAGTCATTCACATTTAATTATTAATTAAGTGTGTTATTATTTAATTATGAATTAAATAATATTATAAATATTTAGTTGAGAATTAAAAATTATAATGTTTAATTACTTTACAAGTCACGGAATTAATTTTGACTATGTCAGATAACACTAGACATGTGGAACAAAATTAATTCATGGGTTATTATTATTTATAAATTAAATATGGATTTAATTTGGGCTTTATTACGGATTTAAGAAGTCCATTATACTAAGCCCAAAGAGTTGGGCTTATTAGGTTGTGGGGATGAGCTTCTTGGATAGCCCATATCTCTCTATATAAGGAGAGTTCTCATTATTTTTGTACGGATGTTTTTGCGAAAACCTAATGTCAAAAAATTCTCTCCCAAAAACCCTAAATTGAAAAATAGCCTCCTCCCCTATTCTTGATCACGTACGAAGAGGAGGAGCTCAATACTTTCTCTTTCTTGATCACGAACGGAGAGGAGGAGCTCAATGCTTTCGCAAGGCAAAGCTTTCAACGCAAGAATTATGATGTAATTCTAAATCTCAAAAATTTAATTTTAGAGCTTGCGCGTAGAAATCTGGGGAAAGTTTTGACAATTTCCTATAGTGGTATCAGAGCCAAGGCTCTGGTTTATGTGTTTTTCATCGATTTTATTGCATGATATGTTAAATATATGTATATATACCTATATTAGTGTTGTTCTTTTTGATTTTAATTATGTATTAGAATTAAAATCATAAGGATTTTGCCCAAAATAGAATCTTTATTACAAATGTATTTATTGTTTTTCATTGCACGAGATTTATCTTGTGTATTGATGTGCCATTAATGCTTGTTAAAACCACCAGATTTGTAGGGGTGAGCATTCAGTTTTTAACCGAACCGAATCGAACCAAATTTTTTTTTTCTAATTTTGAAAACCGAACCGAATTGTCTAAAAACTGAATAAGCCGAAACCGAAATATGTTTTGGTCTATTCGGTTCGGTTCAGTTAAAATCGAAATTAACCAGTAATTAAAAAAAAAAAAGAAATAAAATGGGATAAATTGTTGCAAAAAAAATACAATAAACCTAAAGTAATCACTCTTATTCATTAAATATATCATAAACAATATATAATGAAGCATAATTATATAAACAAATTCTAATAAACAATATATAAATCCTAATTGATGTACAAAATATTAAATATTTTTAATATATAAAAATACAATTCAGTTAATTCGGTCATTTTTCATACTAACCAAATCGAACCGAACAGGCCGAAATTTTTTAAGAAAATAACCGAATCGAACCGAATAGATCAAATAACCCAATCTGTCTCGAGTATTTTTTTGCACTAGTTTGCACAATTAATGCTGTTAGAATCACCCCATTCGTGATGTCCAAAATAAATTATTATTGACAAAAGTTGCCTGTAACAAGTTTTGAACTCCCACGCTTGTTCTGCATGCCCTGAAGTCCAGCGCTCTTAACCACTACGCCATGGCAACTTGTTGTTGTGGTAGCCAATTAACAGCTTTTGTTCAATAGTCATCTTCTGCCAAAAAAAATTATTTTAATTTATTTTTGATCTGAAGGAGACGAAGGGTCGTCTTCTCCAAAGCCCAACCTAGATCTTGTAATGGTGTTTTACTTGATAGACCATCAATCTATTGCCTAAACACACCAACTTGCCATGTCCGTTGCTCGTCTCGAGATAGCCTACAAACAGCCATGGTGACTTAGCAGTGGTCATCAGTGTCGATATTAGAAGCTTCTGAAGGTGAGTAGTAGCATGTTCGTGGTTACGATCTACCATGGCCATTGATGGTGGGTTGAGGTTGTCGTGGTGTTGCTGCCATAGAGGCGGCTATGGTGGTGGTTGAATCAGAGTGGGGCAACAGAGATGGTGGTGCAATGGCAAGGTGGTTGTTGCGCGGCAGCCTTTGACAGAAATGATGATTGGAGGTCGAATTGATGGTCACTAGACGACAGAGGTCGAATTTTCTCTGATCAACCAAAGATGCGATGATCAGATCTTCAGATGGTGTTGTTTGGTGGCTTTGCTAATTATTTGCTTGTTTGGGTAGCATCCTGGCAGGGTAATACAGTGAAGATGGTCGGTGTTTGAAGGTCATAATGGGCAATAACGGTTATAGCTACTAAGGGCATTACTTGTGCATCGCGCGACCATGCTGGTGATCACGGGTATAAGCCAGTGGTGGTACGACATGGCTAGAGAAGGGAAATTCGTCGACGATGGTGACTGGTCGAGCATGGTGGATATCCCTCCAGTGGAGATGATAGGGGCTTGGCAGCGCTAGGCAAGAAAGGGTCCTTAAGGTTTCCTTTTGAGTGATGGGCCGGGTTGAACCTGACTTGGGCTGTCTGTTGGGCATGGGTTTGATCCATGTAAAATTTTTGCAATTTTTATTAATGGGTAAAATTATTTTGGGCTAAAGTTTTATACGAGCCAAATCATATTTAGGCCAACAGAAAGTGGACTCATATAAATTTGATTTTTATGAGTTATGGGCTGATTTTAGTATGGGCTTTGCCTAAAATTAAAAGGTTGGCTAAAATTAAGTTGGACTTAATTAATATTTAATGGACTTCCTTATTTGGTTATGTTTGGACTTGTTATTTGAATTAACAATGGGTCAAGTAAATTAATTAAGTTTAGACTTAATTAAGATATTGGGTAATTGGTTTAACTTGATTGATTATGAATCAATTAATTAAATCTTCTTGAAAAGTGTAAATGGTCAAAATTGAGATTTTGATTCCAATTAATTTGAAATGAGTTTTAATTAATTGGATTAAAGCCCATCAACGAGTCAAAATTTAGAATTTTGACCTCAATTAATTTAAAAAGAGTTTCAATTAATTGATTAGCTCTTTAGTTGGTCAAAATAGTGATTTTGGCCTAATTAATTAGAAAGGAGTTTTCAATTAATTTGAATAATCTCCAAAAGCTAGTCAAAATTGGATTTTGATTGCAATTAACTTAAAATGAGATTTTAATTAATTGAAAATCCCCTAATTAGCCAAAATGAAGATTTTGACCCCAATTAATTAGAAAGGAAGTTTTAATTAATTGGAAAGATTGATTTGATACAATTAAACCAATCCAATGATTGTGCAATAAAATCTTGAAATTGATTTTTGTTTCTTTATGTATGACATATTTTGGCATGGTTTTGGGCTTGCATCTCACGTATGTTATTACTTGTTTATATATAAATTATTGTAATTGTTTTTGGGATTAAATTGGGTCTATGCGCCCAGTCTTCTCTCCAATTCTAGTTGTAATCCCTTTCTCTCAATTGATATATCCCCTCCTTTTAGAAGAAGTTCTTCTCCTAGTTAATGTTATTATAGTTTAAGTGCGACTAAGACAAGAAAATGAAGACCAAGAGCTAGAAGCCCCGACCTAATCCAAGATTCTCAATATTAACAGGTAACAACCTTACTTGCATGATAGAGTGGCCCAGATGGCTCTAATGGGCCACACTAGGAAAGCCCCATAACTAACCATATTTGCTTATGCATATTGTTATATATTGTTTCATATGCCAATTGTGATTAATTAACTGGATTAATTAATGGATTTGGCTATTAAGACAAATGCACTTATCATCTCTACAAAATCCTCTAAATTATTAAGTTCATTAAGTGATTTGGACATGGAGATGCTCAAATCATTGCCTCCTATTAAAGTAAATAATAATAGGCCCAATCTTCTAATAAACGTTGGAGGCCCTTAGGCCTGACTTTTATTGGAATATTGGGATTATTATTCACTACATGAAGTCCTTGGAGTCCTTTCACACTTATGCAGGTGGGTCGACCTCAGTCAGGCTTGTTCATTGGGCTTAGAGGAAGACTGATGTGTTTGTTTTGTGTGTTTATATATTGCAAGTACATAGAGGTGTTTTGTGCTTCATTTGGTGTATTAATATAGCATTTAGGTTATATTTGTGCATATTAGGGTTTGCATATTTATAGTTAAAATTAAGACTTAAATGCTACACTAATGCGTGTTTATTGCTTGTTTTAGGGGAGATTTAGGAAGATAGTTGGAGCTTAATTGAGGGTGCTTTGTGTGTGGAACAAATCAAACGAGAGCTAAATTCAGAGCCTGCAACAAAAAAGGACATGGACAAATTTTGGACATGTTTTTGTTAGGATTAGTATGCCCTAAAGCTCACTTGTACATGACATTTTGGATGCTAGACAATGTATAATCAATTTTGTTATATGGCATAATGAGTTTCTTATATATTATCTCTGTTATGTTTTATTGATGCATGTGTAAAGGCCCCTTGACTTGAACTAATGACTTGGGTGCGCAGTGAGGCTGGACGTACAGTAGGTCTAAGTCTAGATTTAGTTACATCATAAATTGAGTCCGTAACCGAATGGTAGTGTTGGGCACTCTACCAAAATAAGGTTATATTGAGCAAGTCTCCTCGTTGAGGGTGATCTACCTAGGTCATTGGAGGACTTTCCGGATTTGTCTCAATAACACGTGTGTTACGTATTTGACAGGACCATTATGAGTATGTTTTCTAGAGACGTACTATCAAAGAAAGAAAACAAGATACTCACTGCTACTAAATGATCATTGCTCTTAATCTTGAGCATATGTAGATGAACTAATGAAGTTAGGGTTTGGTACTTTGATTCACTACGGGTGAGATCTTACTTTATTAAGATCAATAGCCTTGTGCATTGAGTGCTAAGTTCTAATTAATTGTAACATGCATATGCAACATGGAATCTATGTGCCCTTTTAGGATTGTCCATATTTATCATCCGAATCTAGATCTAGTGATACTACTTTTATCAGTGTATCGGTCATATGGCTTGAGGGTCGCTCATGAGATCAAGAGATTCTATGACCAAGGATGGTTGGCAATAGGACAAGAAATCCAACGGAAAAAGATACAGCTAAGGAGGTGATAGTACACAAGCCAAATGACCGGTCTTAGCTGTGGGTATACATAGAAGGGCATTATGGTTGGTTATTTAGTAGGTCAAAGACAAAGTTCACATTCTTTTGTGACAAGCTTTTGGGTAATAGTGTTTATTCTTGGAGTGCAACTTTGATCTTATAGTGGAATAGATTGGAGTTAAAAATAATTATTATTATGTCGCCTAGATTGGGCAAGGATATTTTTTATTATTTTTGAAAGCCACGCTTAATTGTGTCTTCTTGGTCCCTTCCTTAGTTGAAATGACTTTGAGAGAGTAACCTTGAAAGAGCAAATTCAATATTATGGTAGTAGCCTTATTGGGCCAAAGCTTGGAATTGGGTTTGAGCTTTCTTTAGAGTCCAAGATAACCTAATTGGGTTTGGATGATTTCTTATTAGGCTTGGGCCTCCACATGGGTTACAGACTATGTGTTGGGCTTGGATTGTGGGCTTGGCCCAATCTTTCAAGACATGTGCTAGAAAGTTACTACAAAAAAAATTCAAATTGTACAAGTAACTTCCATGACATGTGGCAAACATTTACTATTAGGAAAAAGTTTCTCACATGAAAAGTTTACAAGGTTTAGGCGCCAAACTTTTTCTATAAATAGGCAAGACCTTAAACCATTTCTAGCATCCAAAAATTTTGTAGTTGATCTCTTCCATTTTGGCAAGAGAATACTATAATACATAGTACACACTTATTATGTGATTTTTTTTGCTCTAGATTTTTAAGAGCATATTACATTGCTTCTTTCCACACAAGAGGCTATTCTCTCAAGAAAAGTCTCTTTAACCATAGGGAAGAAGACGAGGGAGTTGCATATTGTGACACCCTTATAGTAAAATTTCTTTTTTGGTGGCCTTGTTCGTGAGCGAAAAAAAAGCTCATGACAGTTTTAGCTTCATCAAAAGCCCCATGCTTCAAGAGGTTAGCTTTACATATTTTGCAAATGCTAGTTATGTTCTATATGTTCTTAAGCATGGTTTTGTGTGTTATGTGGTTATTTTATTTTCCTAGCATGTTTTCTTGGTAATATTTTTGAAAATATAGACTAGGATAGACTACATGTAATATTATCGATCCTACAATTGGTATTAGAGCTTAGACTCACACACAAAACATGCTTAGACTATGCAAGAATATTGTATTTGCATAAATATGTTAGTCATCTTGTGAGTGGCAAGATTAGGAAATCTTGTGTTGCGTATACTTGTGGTTTTATGCTTGTATGTGCAGGTAATATAAAATCCCCTTGATGGTTCGTATGTATGCATGATAGATTTTCGTGTACGGTCATCAAAGTTTGGCCATAGGCGATTTCATGTATAAATATTTACGGTTATCGCTTATAATTTATTTAAAAGAAGCATAGGATGTTTTGATATCCTTGTAATGTTTCTTTATGAAGCTTGTATTAGCAATAGCAAAGTGTATTGTTGTAATCTTTAAAGACCAAGGAGAAAAAACAAGAAAACAGCATGGAGGAACACTCTATAGAGTAAGCTTGTCGGTCAACCGGATCCTATTAATGGTCGACCGGCTGAGGCAGAAAAAGCTACTAAGCGTGCTATTTTATTGAAGATTACAGGGAGCCATCAGAGAGGGATTTTAACATATTTTGGTGGATATTTATAATGCATTGATATATGTTTTAACATATTTGCATTAGCATGATTGCCACCTAGAAATATGTCCATTCATTAGGGTTTATAAAAATCAAACAGACCTATGAGTTGATTCTCAAAGATAGTTAAGATTATGAGAATGGCTTAGACAAGATAATTGTAAGCGGCTATGTCTAAAGATGCCATGCAAATATATATCTACCTAAGGGTCTATGCACCCAGATTTTGGTAAGTAATCTATTATGGTATTGCAATGTTTTAGTAACACAAAAGGGATTCGCAAAACCAAAGGGTTTCACAAATCCAAAGCATTTTTAGATCTAAAACAAAAGTAAGAATACCAAAAATAGAGAAAACCCTTATGTTAAAAAATTAAGTAGGAGAGGGGACTGGAAAAATCCCACAACTTTCCATATCCGATTCACGTTAATGGTAAATGTCATTAACTTCCCCATCGGAAGGTGACACTTTATCTAGATTTAACAAGGTGAAACATAAGATGTTTATTCAAAAGGGTGTTAGTAAGTTCGGCCATCCCATTGGTGGAGTTCTTCACTAAAGAATGCCTTACGTAACATTGATTAAAGTCACTACCCTATCGAAAGGCTTAAATCAAGAATGTTTCAGGGAATAAACATTAGGAATGGGTGTACACTAAACTTAAATGGTAGGTTCAACTATCCATGGAGTTCACTACCGGATTTAAGAAGTCAAACAAAACAGTGATTGAATTATTCAATGGATTATATTTGGATAATTGTTAATTCAAATAGGTGATGGCGCTTAACTCAACGTTCATAAGTTCGGCCATGTAGGATCGATATTATTAAGTGTGGTGTATCTTAGTCTATATTTTCAAAAATTCTACCAAGAAAACATGCTAGGAAAATAAAATAACCACATAACACATACAAGAACATGCTTAAGAACATATAGAATATAACTAGTACTTGCAAAAATATGTAAAGCTAACCTCTTCGAGCGTGGGGCCTTTGATGAAGCTAAAACATCACGAGCTTTATTCTCGTTCACGAACAAGGCCACCAAAAATTTACTATAAGGGTGTCGCAATAAGCAACTCTCTAGTCTTCTTCCCTATGATTAACGAGACTTATCTTGATAGAATAGCCTCTTGTGTGGGAAGAAGCAAAGTCATATGCTCTTGAAAAACTAGAGCAAAAATCACACAATAAGTGTGTACTATGTGTTGTAGTATTCTCTTGCCAAAATGGAAGAGATCAACTACAAAATTTTGGATACATGAAATGGTTTAAGGTCTTGCCTATTTATAGAAAAAGTTTGGCACCTAAACCATGTAAACTTTCCATGTGGGAAACTTTTTCTAATTGTAAATGTTTGCCACACGTCATGGAAGATTAGACTAAGCCCACAATCCAAGCCCAACACATAGTCTATAACCCATGTGGAGGCCCAAGCCCAATAGGAAACCATTGTAGCCCAATTAGGTTATCTTGGACTCTATAGAAAGCCCAAACCCAATTCCAAGCTTTGGTCCAATAAGGCTACTACCACAATATGGAATTTGCTCTTTCAAGATTACTCTCTCAAAGTCATTTCAACTAGGGAAGGGACCAAGACGACACAATTAACCTTGGCTTCCAAAACTAATTAAAAATGTCCTTACCTAATCTAGGCGACATAATAATTATTTTTAACTCCGATCTATTCCACCATAAGATCAAAGTTGCACTCCAAGAATAATTGCTATTACCTAGAAGCTTATCACAAAAGAATGTGAACTTTGTTTTTGACCTACTAAATAACCGACCATAATGCCCCTTTATGCATACCCACAGCTAAGACCGGTCCTTTGACCTGTGTACTATCACCTTCTTAGCTGTATCTTTTTCCGTTGGGTTTCTTGTCCTATTGCCAACCATCCTTGGTCATGGAATCTCTTGATCTCGGGAGCGACTCTCAAGCCATATGACCGACACACTTATAAAGGCAGTATCACTAGATCTAGATTCGGATGATAAATTTGGACAATCCCAAGAGGGCATATAGATTCCATTTTGCATATGCATGTTCCAATTAATTAGAACTTAGTACTCAATGCACAACTGTTGATCCTAATAAAGTAAGATCTCACTCACAGTGAATCAAAATACCAAACCCTAACTTCATTAGTTCATCCACATATGTTCAAGATTAAGAGCAATGCTCATTTAGTAACAATGAGCATCTTGTTTTCTTTCTTTGATAGTACATCTCTAGAAAACATACTCACAATAGTCCTGTCCAATATGTGACACACGTACTATCGAGACAAATCCAAAAAATCCTCCAATGATTTAGGTAGATCACCCTCAACGAAGAGACTTGCGTAATATAACCTTATCCTGGTAGAGTGCCCAACACTACAATTCAGTTATGGACTCAATTTATGACGTGACTAAATCTAGACTTGGACCTAATGTGCATCCAGCCTCACTGCTCACCCAAGTCATTAGTTCAAGTCAAAAGGGCCTTTACACATGCATCAATAAAACATAACAGAGATAATATGTAAGAAACTCATAATGCCATAAAATAAAATTGATTATACATTATTTAGCATCCAAAATGTCATGTACAAGTGAGCTTTAGGGCATACTAATCTTAATAGGCCATCCCATCGTTGGAGTTCTTGTGAGGACATTGAGACACTGTTACATCAAGTAGTTTGAGGGTTGATTTACTCAAAGGCGAATGATGTAAAAAGTACTTACATGTTTTATTTCCAAAGATAGCATACATATTATATATGCATTAATTCTATACTCATAAAGTAATTATGATTATATTGTTGTATCCAGAAAAATGTCTTTATTCAATCAACTAGCTACAATTCTCAAAGAGCACAAGCTCATTGGACCGAATTTTGTGGACTGAGAACGAAACTTGGACATAGTACTTATCGCAGAAGAGTATAAGTATGTCCTAACAACTCCTTGTCCTATTGTGAAGGCTAACTCTTCTGAAGCCCAGAAAGATACTGAGGCAAAATGGTAGAAAGCCAATAGTATGGCCAAGTGCTATATGATGGCTTCTATGTCAGATATTTTGCAGAGCAAGCATCATTATATGGAAATTGCAAAAGAAATCATAACTTCACAGTCTCGTATATTTGCTGATAAGAGCAGGTCCACAAGGCAAGGTGCTCTTAGAGAAATTATGAATCAAAGGATGGCAAAAGGAGCATCTGTTAGGGAGCATATGCTCAAAATGATGGATTACTTCAATACTACCGAGATCCTAGGAGCAAACATAGATGAACAGTCAAAGGTGGACATGATTTTGGAGACTCTATCGTCATCCTATACCCAGTTCAAGCTTAATTATAATATGAGCAAGATGAACATAGATATGATAGAATTAATGAAAAAGCTCATAGCTGCAGAAGCCATAATGAAAAATAAAGGCCACTTAAATATGATTCAAGCATCCACTTCTGGACTTCACCCGAAAGGGAGAAAGTTCAAAGGAAAGGGGAAGCAAAGACATGGTCAAGGGAAAAAGAAGAGAAATAGTGAACAGCTCAGGCAGTTAACAGGTGAAAAGCCCAAGGGTAAATGCTTTAAATGTGGCCTAAAAAGACACTGGAAAAAGATTACACAAAGTACTTGGCACGAGGCTAGATAGGTACATCTCTTTTGTTCATATTGAAACCTGCTTAGTGGTTGATTCTACTAATTCTTGGATTATAGACTCTGGAGCCACTAACCATATTTATAATTCTTTGCATTGGTTTCAGGGAACGAAGGAACTATCTAAAAGGGAGTTTGCTCTAAGATTGGGTAATGGAGTAAAAGTATTGGCTGCTGTAGTGGGAGAAATGTGCTTAAATTTTTCATGTAATATGAAGTTATTTTTGAACAACGTTTATTATGTTCCGGATGTACGTAAAAATCTTATTTCTATTTCACAATTAATATTAGATGGTTTTTGCATTAATTTCCATTCTGGTGTTAATATCAGTAGAGATGGAAATATTACTTGTTCCGGTAGCATGCATGATAACTTGTTTTATATAAAACCTATTACAAACTCACTGCATAATATAGAACAAAATAATTCCCCAAAAACAAAGGTTTCTTCGACCAATAATACTTATCTTTGGCACCTACGCTTAGGACATATTAGTTTAAAGCGAATTCGGAGATTAGTCGAGGATAGGCATCTTAGCTCATTAGATCTCGAAGAACTACCTCCGTGTGAATCTTGTCTCAAAGGGAAGATGACTAAATGGTCATTTTCTTCTAAAGGAGAAAGGGCCAAAGAAGTATTAGAATTGGTTCACACTGATGTGTGTGGTCCTATGAGCAAACTAGCACGAGGAGATTATGAGTATTTCATTACTTTTACTGATGATTTCTCTAGGTATGGATATGTATATCTGATGTGACACAAGTCTGAATCCTTTGAGAAATTCAAAGAGTTCAAAGCTAAGGTGGAGCAGAAATTAGATAAACATATCAAAGCCCTTCAGTCTGATCGAGGTGGCGAATACCTCGGGTGAGTTCAAAGACTATCTTACACAAGAAGGGATAGTGTTTCAATTGACTGCACTCGGGACTCTTCAGCAGAATGGTGTAGTAGAGAGAAAAAATCATACCCTATTAGATATGGTTAGGTTAATGATGAGTCATGCATCATTACCTTCATCTTTTTGGGGGTATGCCCTTGAAATAGCAGCATACATCTTGAACTTAGTACCATCTAAATCAGTACCTAAGACACCTCAAAAAATGTGGACTGGGTGCAAGCCTAGTCTAAATCATCTTCACATTTGGTGTTGTCCAGCTTATGTACTTAATAGTAATGCTTCAAAATTGGAACCAAGATCTGAGTTATGCTATTTCATTGGATATCCTAAGGGAACCAGAGGTGGGATCTTTTATAATCCTAAGGAGCAAAAGGTGTTTATAAGCACCCATGCTAGATACTTAGAGAATGATGAAATGACACAGAAAACACCAGATTCTGAAGTTGTTCTAGATGAGATTTCACAAGAATTTTCAGTAACACCTGTAGTAACTGTGAATGGAAAAGAACAGCATATTACACCTAATATATCAGAGCATCATCGTAGTGAGAGGATATCCAGGCCTCCTAATAGATACTATGGAGAGTTATTTCAGACTTCTTCAGAGAATCAAGTGGTAGATCTCACAAGTTATGATGAAGCAGTTTCCGACATAGATGTCGATCAACGGCATAAGGCAATGGTTTCAAAGTCTGAATCTATGTATTCTAACAAAGTCTGGGATCTTTTAGTTGCTCCTGAAGGGGTAAAACCTATAGGGTGCAAATGAGTCTACAAGAGGAAAAGAGGAGTTGATGGAAAAGTTAAAACCTTTAAAGCAAGGTTGGTGGCAAAAGGTTATACTAAGAAAGAAGGGATCGATTATGAGGAAACTTTCTCACCAGTAGCCATGCTTAAATCTATTAGGATACTTCTTCGCATCGCATGTCATTATGATTATGAGATATAGCAAATGGACGTCAAGACAGCTTTTCTTAATGGAGAGCTCGATGAGACCATTTATATGATACAACTAGATAGATATGTTGCTAAAGGCCAGGAACATTTGGTTTGTAAGTTAAAAAGGTCTATTTATGGACTAAAGCAGTCATCTAGAGCATGGAACATCAAATTTGATCGGGCAATTAAATCTTATGGTTTTGATCAAAATATTGATGAACCTTGCGTATATAAGAGGCGTAATGGAATGCTATAGCTTTTTTGGTTCTGTATGTGGATGATATCCTACTAATTGGAAATGATGTGGGGATATTATCATCCATCAAGGTTTGGCTTTCTACTCAATTTCAAATGAAGGATTTAGGAGAAGCTAGTTATGTTCTAGGTATCAAGCTTATGCGAGATCATAAGAACAGAAGGCTAGCCCTATCTCAAACTTCATTTATTGAGAAGATATTGGTCAGGTTTAACATGCAAAACTCTAAGAAGGCCTCATTACCTTCTAGACATGGAGTTTATCTATCTCAGGATCAATGTCCTAAAACATCTGAGGAAATAGAGAACATGAAGCAAATTCTTTATGCTTTAACGGTAGGAAGCCTAATGTATGCCATGTTATGTACTAGACCAGATATTTGCTTTGCTGTTGGTATGGTTAGTAGATATCAGTCAAACCCTGGACTGGCACATTGGGTCGCGGTTAAGCATATATTCAAATTCTTATAAGGAACTAAGGATTATGTGCTAGAATACAGTGCAAATGATCTAACGCCATTAGCCTATACAGACTTGGATTTTCAGTCCGATAGAGATTCCAGGAAGTCTACTTCTGGATATGTTTTTACTCTGTCAGGATGAGCTATTTCATGGAGAAGTGTGAAGCAAAATTGTATTACTGACTCTACCATGGAGGCCGAGTATGTAGCAGCATCTAAGGCTGCAAAACAGGCCGTATGGCTAAGAAAGTTTCTTTTAGACCTAGAAGTTGTGCTGGCAGCTCACAGACCAATAATGTTGTATTGCAAAAACAACGGTGTTGTTTCACAGTGCAAAAAGCTCAGGAATCACAAAAAGGGTAAACACATTGAACAGAAATATCATTTGATCCATGAGTTTATCCAGAGAGGAGATGTACTAGTTGAAAAGATAGCTTCAGCGAAAAACCTAGCAGACCCATTAACAAAGACTCTTCCAGAGAAAATTTTTACCACACATTTAGAGTCCATGGGTATTAGGTTATGCAGAAGTGATCTTCAGTGTAAGTGGGAGATTGTTAGGATTAGTATGCCCTAAAGTTCACTTGTACATGACATTTTGGATGTTAAACAATGTATAATCAATTTTGTTATATGGCATTATGAGTTTCTTACCTATTATCTCTGTTATGTTTTATTGATGCATATGTAAAGGCCCCTTGACTTGAACTAATGACTTGGATGCGCAGTGAGGCTGGACGTAGAGTAGGTCTAAGTCTAGATTTAGTTACGTCATAAATTGAGTCCGTAACCGAATGGTAGTGTTGGGCACTCTACCGGGATAAGGTTATATTGAGCAAGTCTCCTCGTTGAGGGTGATCTACCTAGGTCATTGGAGGACTTTCCGGATTTGTCTCAATAATACGTGTGTCACGTATTTGACAAGACCATTGTGAGTATGTTTTCTAGAGACGTACTATCAAAGAAAGAAAACAAGATACTCACTGCTACTAAATGATCAACTACAATTATGGTCGATTATTTAGTAGGTCAAAGACAAAGTTCACATTCTTTTGTGACAAGATTTTGGGTAATAGCGATTATTCTTGGAATGCAACTTTGATCTTATGGTGGAATAGATTGGAGTTAAAAATAATTATTATTATGTCGCCTAGATTGGACAAGGACATTTTTTATTATTTTTGGAAGCCAAGGTTAATTATGTCTTCTTGGTCCCTTCCTTAGTTGAAATGACTTTGAGAGAGTAATATTGAAAGATCAAATTTCATATTGTGGTAGTAGCCTTATTGGGCCAAAGCTTGGAATTGGATTTGGGCTTTCTTTAGAGTCCAAGATAACCTAATTGGGCTTGGATGGGTTCTTATTGGGCTTGGGCCTCCACATGGGTTATGGACTATGTGTTGGACTTGAACTGTGGGTTTGGCCCAATCTTCCAAGACATGTGCTAGAAAGTTACTACAAGAAAAATTAAAATTGTACAAGTAACTTCCATGATATGTGGCAAACATTTACTATTAGGAAAAAGTTTCCCACGTGGAAAGTTTACAAGGTTTAGGTGCCAAACTTTTTCTATAAATAGGCAAGACCTTAAACCATTTTTAGCATCCAAAAATTTTGTAGTTGATCTCTTCCATTTTGGCAAGAGAATACTACAACATATAGTACACACTTATTGTGTTGTTTTTTTTGCTCTAGATTTTCAAAAGCATATTACTTTGTTTCTTCCCACACAAGAGGCTATTCTCTCAAGAAAAGTCTCTTTAACCATAGGGAAGAAGACTAAGGAGTTGCATATTGCGACACCCTTATAGTAAAATTTCTTTTTTGGTGGCCTTGTTTGTGAGCGGGAACAAAGCTCGTGACGGTTTTAGCTTCATCAAAAGCCCCACGCTTCAAGAGATTAGCTTTACATATTTTGCAAATAGTAGTTATGTTTTATATGTTCTTAAGCATGTTCTTGTGTGTTATGTGGTTATTTTATTTTCCTAGCATGTTTTCTTGGTAATATTTTTTGAAAATATGAACTAGAATAGACCACATGTAATATTATCGATCCTACAGTTTTAAGGTGCAACAGATGGCTTGGGAGATCCCGTATGGCCATACGAGGCCATAGAAAAAAAAGGGTGTGCGAATAGGAGCTAAAACGAACAAGATATGAACATTTTACTATTAGGCTAAGCTTCTATCAAGGCCGGTCGACCCGGATCAGAATCTGGGCCAATTTTGGCTGGATGACTTAGCCCTAAAGCTAATTGACCGGCTAAGCTCTTAGCTGGACGCATTAACAACTCCATTTAAGCCATTTTTCAGCCACTTTTGAAGGAGAACAACACCTAAATCAAACACCCATTTCCCTAAACCCAAAATCCAATCTGACACACTCACTCCTAAATACATTTAACACTCGGAAAGGATCCAAGAGGATCAAACACTAGGATTTGGGGCATAGCTCATAGATTGTAAAGTTTGGCTATAGGTAGAAGGGTATATCTCTTTTATCCTAAGTCTAAATATGTATGATTAGAGCTATATAGGGTGATTATTTTTGTATTTCTAGATTGATTACTACTTTTTATTAATGGAAACTTTATGGATTTTTGTACATATGCTTTATGCTTAGGGTTTCAAAGGCCATTTTACCTATATGTCTGTGTTTGTTAAAATGCCTCAATGATGTAGTATACGTATATTGAAGTCTATTGTGCTATTAACCATTTCTAAATTATTATGCTAGCATATCTATGTGTTTGTGTGAATAGGTATGCTTAAATACATGTTTATGTGTGTGTTTGCGTATTTAATAGCATGAATAGCTTCTATTGCATACATGTTGGGTGATATATCTTAAATTGGTGTAATCTAAGCACATCTATGTGTTTAGTAGTAGAATATTCCAGATTATTCTCAAATGCCATGCCCTAGATGTGTTTGCTTTGCACTTAAACGTTAATACCCGCTATTGTGATGCGATCGATGGTGCATAACTTGTAACTAGCCTAGATCGAGTCCCCTTTGGTTTTAAATCCAGCCAATAAGAGTCCGGATAGGTTTAGTTGACCTTAGTTCACTTAGGAAGGCTAGTTAGTCCACCCTAACACCCTAGTTTCATAAGGACCACGCTGTAGCTCTAAGTGGGGCGAAGCTTAGGGACAGACTCGTACCGAGTCCTAAGGTCTGATTGGGGAACTAATTTGAGGACTAAGTGTGCTAGAGTTAGATCGATCTTCACTCATCTAGAACCTTATTAGCTAGTCCTAATTCCTAAGTCATAAAGACTATACCGTACTGCTAGGCATCGCCGCCGAGCGACGGACCTGCACTAAGGCTTAGAGTACTAATTAAGAGGCTAAGTATAGGTCTAGATTAGAGCACTTAGTATAATCTATCAAGTAACCCTAGACAGATGTAGTAATCACCATAAACAAGATGTAATCACCTTAGTCCCCCATTTCTGACATTTGAATGCCCTTAGATCACTTGATTCCCTCATCATACACATACATACATCTTTTATTTCCTTGCCTTTAGATTAAGTTTATCTTTTTTGGTGCTCTCTTTAAAGCAGAAACCCCTAAAACATCATAGTTTAGGGACCTAACACGTAGCTCTTAAGATGCAAATAGCTTAGGACACCATACACTTTAGGCCTTCTCAGTGGATTCAACCCCGTATTCGCACACACTATACTAGACATGACACATGCACTTGCAGGCTATTTAGGCTTGTGCCGTGAGATAGCGATCAAGTTCTTGGCGCTGTTGCCAGGGAGGCAACATTTGTTTGGTTTCTTAGTTTTTGTGTGTCTTAGCTCATTATGAAGTGTTTTATCTTTTCTTTTCATGTTTTCTTTGTTTTGATTAATAAAAAAAATTCAAAAACATTGTTGAGCATTGTGAAGAGGTTTACTTGTGTCAATAAATCATGAATGATCTTAATGCATGGTCACATGTATCCTCTTCCCCATCACCTGAACATGTTTCCATTGCATGTCACATTTATGGAAGTTTTATGTGTCCAACTGTTTTCTGTCTCCATGAAAATTCCCCATCTAGGGCTAGTGCTAACTATGACCCTTATAATCAAGCATCATCTCATGTATCTTCATTTAGAAATCATGACTATAGGGATGTATTTTCTTGTTATTGCAATTTATGTGAAAGCCGTGCTCATGATTCCAATATTTGCCCTACCTTCCACCCTTATCCCCGATTGCATGCTACGCCCTACGCCCCTAGCAATCATATGCCCATGTACGCATTTTCATCCTATTATCATGATTCTAGGAAACAACATCATGCATCTTCATATTGGGGTCAAGATGACTCTTTATATTCCCTACCTTATTGCTTTGAAAATCCACCCCCACACCGTTATTTCCCACCCACCCTTTCTTCGAATTTTATGATGACGATGTTGTTCGTGTTCCTTACTATTAAGAATGGTGTCCTCAAGTTCGTTGTCTATCGTAGGCTTCGTACTGATTTGTACATGAATCATCTCACTTTCGGCCTTACATTGTATTGAACATCTTCTCCTCAATCGTTAGATCATGACATAGTCCTTGAGATGACCTAATAGGGCTATGTGAATGGGGGATAGCTCGGTCGTCCTTAAACATAGTTCGTATTCCTTCAGACCTAAGACCACCATAGAGACTTGCGGATTACTCCCCACGTTTTGGTACTAGATTATCTGAATTTCTAATTCGGTGACGAAAGGCTATTGGGTGTAGGCAAGTGCTGCGAAGTCAATGCGTAAGTCAAGATGGGATTGACCGCTCCTGGTATTAAGAGAATGATATTCTGCTTAGTCCTAATTCATTAAGACTTTGGCCAAAGCTTTCCGCATGATGTGTCACATGGTTACGTCGTGATGAGTCATGACGAGATTGGGAATTGACATGAAACAGCTAAATAGGGGTTTGACAGCTTTACCAAGCTGTTAGGGTTATTTTAGAATATCGAGGGTTATAGGGAATCCACCATAGTGCCTAGGTTCGTTGAATATTACCTTGTAAATATTCAGCTTATCCGGACGTCAAGAACCATTGCTAGACGGTATCATCGATTAATATAAGAATAGTTCTTATATTACCGGATTAAGTTTGAACCTAGGGAGTCAAGCATATGGTCGGAAATTAGTTGAAGGATTGACCCTACTATAATAATGTTGGTCATGTTTAGTTATGAATTAAATGTGTTATTATTTAATTATGAATTGAATAATACTATAAGTAATTAATATTATAGATATTTAATTGAGAACTAAATATTATAATTACTTATTACGGGTCACAGAATAGATTTTGACTATGTCTAGCTAGCACTAGATATGTAGATCGAAATTAATTCATGGGCTATTATTTATAAATTAGATATGGATTTAATTTGGGCTTTATTATAGATTTAGGAATTCCATTATTCTAAGCCCAAAGAGTTGGGCTTGTTGGGTTGTGGGAATGGGCTCTATGGAAAGCCTAGATCTTTCTATATAAGGAGAGTTTCTCATTATTTTTGTACAATGGTTTTAAGAAAACTTAATAGTTGTCCGAACTCTCTCCAAAAAACCCGAAAATCAAAAGCCTCCACCAATAGTTTTTGATCGCGTACGAAGAGAAGAAGCTCAACACTTCTGCAAGGCGATGTTATCAACTCGAGAATTATGAGGTAATTCTTAAACCATTCTTGAAAATTTTAATTTAGAGCTTGATCCTGTACGTGAAAATCTGGAGAAAATCTCCACGATTTCCAACAGTGGTATCAGAGCCAAAGCTCTATTTTTACTTGTCTTTGTTGGTTTTTATCGCATAAATTAGGGTTTATACATATGGATGATATGTATAAATTGATCATATATGATTTCAAGGTTAATTATGTATTTGATCTTGAAATTATGATCATGTATCCAAATATGCCCTATCTTAATAAGCAATTAGATTACATGTATATGCTCAAATTAATGCATTCAATCTACCTTGTTGCCTGATCTTTTACACCTAGCCGTGTGCCTTTAATATTTATTAATTGCAATCTGTTGTAATTGAAAAAAGGTTAAAAAGAAATTCTCACTGATGGGATTTGATCCCACGCCTCTTTTGCACCAGTATCTTAATCTAATACCTTGGACAAACTCGGCCATCGTAATTTGTGTTTACTGCTTTGTCAATACATTCGTGTTGAAACTATCGTGGGCATTTTCAAAAAAAAAAATTGCCGATTGGATGACGGACACTCCAATCTTCTTTTGAGCGAGGCCAAAAGCCACCCTAACTCGTCATCTCAAGTTTTTTTGTTTCTTGGCTTTAATCGTTGCCTAGATCTACTTTTATATATATATATATATATATATATATATATATATATATATATACGTGTGTGTGTGTGTGTGTGTTAAGCTTCAAATCTAGAGGCAGCCATCATTTCAAACGCTTGAGAGCAATAATGGCTTTTCGGCATGTGACTTGACAACAACTTGCGATAGCTGTTGGTCACGGCTCGATGTGTGACAATCATGAGGATCTAGCCAGGAGGAGTTTTGTTCTGTCTGTTCATCGACGACGAGGTTCTTCTGGTTCTATCTGTACATAAAAGGAAGGCATATCACGGCCAAAGGTTGGCCGGAGATGGTGGAATAAACGGCTGTAGTACGTGGGTTGTTCCTGGTGGGGCAGCGCAGGGAAACAGATGGGTTTGTTTGAAACCTCAAATCTGTTTGGGCGTATTCTGGACTGACCCAATTTCTTTTGATGGTCAAATAAGTTTTTTTATTTTATTTTAAATAGTTTCTTTTATGGGTCAAGTTTGACTTGGTCCAGATCAGTCTTGTTTTGAGCTGTGTTTTTTTATTAAGTGTATGTTTTTAATTGATGGGCTTAATTTATTAAGTGGCATATTGGGCTTGTGAATTGGTTTTTGGGGAGATATGTTTGTGAGCAAACTTTTAATGGGCATTGTCAATTTTAGTTGGACTAAATTATTTTTATTGGGTATGGGTTTGACTCGATATAGACTTAGTACAGAGAATGGGTTTGACCCATCTGTCTATGTGATGGGCTGAATATAAAATGTGTCAAACTTAAGTGTATTTATTTGCTCTTATAATGACTAAAATCATTTCATTGTGCTTTTGGTTAATGGACCTAAAACTTTTTAGGTCCAACTTTCATTATTTTTGGGAAATTAATTAAAACAATTGGATGTATAATTTGGTTAAATTGGTATTGACCAGTTATAACCAATATTAATCCAATTAATTCAAAATAAATTGTATTTTGAATTTTGAAATTGATAAATTGTTTACTAATTTCTCTTTAAAGTGCATTAGTTGGTAATTGCACTTTAAAACCCCAAATATATAAAAATATTTATGTCTCTATTGTTTAATTAAATGTTAATTAAATAAATATCAATATATACTTTATCTAATTGCACCATTGCCCCAGCCAGAAACGGCTCAGGCAACTAGAGTAGCATATAAAGAAAGCCATTGGTAAACAGATATATCAAAATATATTCAAAAAATAGAGATGTATCAAACGTAAGTTTGAGTAAACAAGAGTGCCTTGAATTTGATGGCACAGCAGTAGTTTGAAGGCAAACAATTGAATATAAGCAGAATTTTATTGATATTGAGGAGTTACAAAGAAGAGCGTAAAGAAGCAGAATGACTTCTTCTTTAAAAAACAACACACACGAAACTAAACAAACTGGAACCTTATAAAGGTCCACGGGAACGGGAAAAACAAAAGAAATAAAATAATTACAATGCTTTTGCTTTTTGAAAAGTAAAGGAAAAGTTTGCAACTGTTGAGTCGCACGGCCAACTTTTCATCTTTTGATAATCACGTGGGAATCTTCAGTCAAAAGCAGTTTGTCTTCTTTTGGAGGTGGCTGAGTCACGGGGCCGGGACTATTCACCTTTTGAAAAGCATCTTGGATCTGATTATACTCACGACCGCTTTCACCAGTGACATCATGAGCATAACTATTTTGAACTGTTATTCAGAAATCGAATGCTAACGTGTCAATTCCGAAACAATTATCTTCATTTTGGTTTGGATCTTGAGACGAACTTTGAGAAGTTTGAGGAAGGTCATCATCATCATCATCATCATCGTCATCATCATTTTTGAACTCATTAAGGGAAGCTTTAAGAAGCTTTTGTATGTTTTTGAATCTGGAGCCAATGTAAGTTGAGCTTGAAGTTGCGCCTTCCTTGCCAAAAATTGATTTTGAACCTTTGACACAATTGAAGTTGCTTCTGGATGAGCTGAAAAATAGTCGTTCAGCTTGGTCTTTGTGAATTTGGAGCAGTTAAACCTATCCCACCATTTATGCTAAGGTTCCTCGCTAAATATGGTGGTGCATTGGATACTACTGGCTTGATTTATAGATCCCATGAGAGAATCCATGAGACATTAAACTGAGCATAGAAAACAAAAAAAGGATTGAAATATTGCCATTTTGGAGGAGTTTGATATGACAATGTCCAATCCTTAGAAAAATTTGAAATAACTTCTGGGAAAATTTGGGTTGTTGAACTGAAGAGATTCGACCAATCATGAAACCAAAGTGGAGTATCTTCAAGTTTGAACTGTTTACAGAAGAAAAGGAACCAAGAATGTTAATGAGATTTGTTTTGAAAAAGGAACACAACATTCTAGGCTTGTTTGTACTCAAAATAATTATATCCAGAAGGGGTAAATTTTTGAGAAAAAGGTTTGGCTTGGGAAAGGGGAGCTTTCTAGTCAGCGGGGAAGAGGACTCGTTTGACACGGATTTTTGAATATGCAATCTGACCATCAGAATTTTTGTTATGAGTAATTTCTATAGAATCAGTGTCTACAAGAATAAACTCATAAAACTTTTGAGATTTAAGCGTATCGAAAGTTTGAAAACAATGGGGAAAGAAGAATTCTTTGAGAAGAAACAAAGGATCTTTGATATGAGAGTATTTTCAATCCAAAACAGGTTAAAAGAAGTTTTGAGAATATATTGACTTTTGGATGGTGATGGGGTTTTCTGGGATGATTGTGGATTTGAAGAGGGTGAGTTCTGAGTGGCTTGGGAGTAAGTTTGAAGAGGTGAAAAGGTATTTGAAAGAGAAACTGGAGAGTTTGTGGGAGTGTTGGAAATTTGAGGAATTTTTCCTGAACTAACCATTGTACCTTGGGGTTTGGGTGTTTGGGGAGTTTGGGAGGAAGAGGACTGTGGTCCTTGAGCATACGAACTCTTGGAGATAGGTTTGGAGTCTGATTGTTTTGGATGGCGTGAATCCATCCTTCTTCTTCTCTCTCACCCTGCAAAATTCTCTTGTAAAGAAATCTAGGAGAGAGTTAGTATCACCTTTTATAAATTCAATACCAAAGTCGAAAACGGAAAGCAGTGCTTACCATCGTGCAAAAATTTGTTTTGAAGCCAAATTTTTAACATCATTTTGTAAAACATCTTTGGCAACTTTGTAATCAATTCATAAAAGAAAATTTTCATTTAACAAATCATCTTAAAATTTTGTGATACATAGTACTATAGATAATTTTTTTTATAGTACTATAGTTCTACTTTGTTTTGGACCAAAAATCAGAAATGATCGGACAATTTGTTCAGATTGTTTTGGGCCAAGGGTTTGTTTGAGTATTCCACCATAGCCTAACTCAGAGGCATCAGTTTCAACAATTTTAAGGGTCTTTGGGTCAGGAAGTCCAATATATGGTAGGGATCGAGCTTTTTCTTTGAGTTGGCAGACTATTTGGGTATGTGATCTGTCTATGGTGAAGGTGTTTTTGATAGACTTTGGTAAAGAGGTTTTGCAAGTTGGGTAAGGTTGGGACAAAATTGAGAAATATAATTAAGACAGCATAAAAATCTTTGTAATTGTTTTTTATCTCTAATTTCATCAGGAAATTTTGATGCAAATTCAATTGTCCTATCAATAGGTTTAATTGTGCCATGAGTTATATTGTCACCTAAAAATCTAATTTGTGTTTTGAATAAAACAATTTTTGGTACGAAAACCACAAGACCATTTTCTTTGACCACATTGAAAAATGTATGTAAATGTTTCTAGTGTTGTTCTATTGATGCAGAAAAAATTAAAGCATCATCAATATAAACGATCAAGAATTTTGAGAAAGGAAGAAAAATATCATTCATGATTTTTTGAAATTCAGAGGGAGTGTTTTTGAGACGAAATGGCATTACATTCATTCATATTGGCCAAAAGGGACATTAAAGGCAGTTTTATATTTATCTTCTTCCTTTATTTTAATTTGATAGTGACCAGATTTCATATCAAATTTGGAAAAGATTTTGGCATGAACAAGTCTTTTAAGAAGATCACATTTGTTTGGAAGAGGATATCTTATCCACTGAAGAGCTTTGTTAAGGTGTTTGTAATTTATAACCATTCTTGGAGCACTTTGTTCAATTTCAGCAGCATTGTTAATGAAAAATGCAGAGCAACTCCAAGAGCTTTTACTGTGTCTTATGAGTCCTTTTTGCAGATAATCATCAATGTATTATTTACAGAGTTCAAGAAGTTGTTCATTCATTTGGATTGGTCGAGATTTAGTGGGGATCATAGTTTAAGAAAAGTCTTTTTCCTATGGAAGCGAAACTTCATGGTGTTTTCGTTGCCAAAAGCCTGTTGGGTTGGAATGGCAGACCTTGGATATTAATTTATTTTGAAAGGCTTGATCCGTTTGTTGAAA
This sequence comes from Cordia subcordata, assembly GCA_028554755.1. Taxonomy (NCBI): domain Eukaryota; kingdom Viridiplantae; phylum Streptophyta; class Magnoliopsida; order Boraginales; family Cordiaceae; genus Cordia; species Cordia subcordata. Next base: position 16,339,459 of record JAPTOF010000008.1, read on the forward strand.
TTCTAGATTATTAATTTATTCTTCAATTCTTTTAAATTCAAGATCTTCTTTAAGGAAATTGATTTGAGATGTTTTTCTTTGAACTAAATTAAGTTTTTTTATCAATCGCTATATTTTTAAGTATGTTTAACTTTCGTTCTTGAGGGGTGTCAATAAAATCAAAAAGAATATTTTAAGAGAACATTTGTCATGAGATTCCTTTTGAAGAAACTGAGAAAGGTTGAATTAAATTTAGAAAAGAAGTTCCTAGAATTAATTCAGAATCAAGATTTTTGATGAGAAGAAAATTAGTTTCAATCCAAATTCCATCTTTACAAATATGGGCATGAGAAAGTTTATATCTAATATGTTAGAACCATTTGCAGTCGTTACCTGCTCTCTAGTTTTTTCGAAATATTTTGTTGGAATTAGGCCTTCTTGTGTACAATTCATATCAGCGCCTGTGTCAATGAGAGCAATAAAATTAAAGGTTTCATGTTTGTTAATGACAAGGGTAATGGTGGTTCTCCATTTCTGCCAACTTATGTGGGAAAATATTTGATAAATTTTTTCATCAGGGTTTGAGGTAGAAGGGTCTTCAGGTTCACTGTTTGAGGTAAAGGGTTTTTTGGATAAAAATTCTTTGGAAGGTGATTTTGATTGGATATTTATATTGAGATTATGAGTTTCGGCTTTAATTTGTACAATTTCTCTTTTTAATTCTTGGATTTCTGTTTAAAGGTCATGGATTGTAACTTCTTTTGGTTTAGCGGTTCTATTCAAAATATCTTTTATATCATAGAGTAGAGATCGAAACTTTTTTGGAGGGAAAGTTGTTCTGAGGTGATTCTTGGGTGATTTTAATCAGTTCCTTAATAATATTAAGATATTCTAATTGTTTTTCAGGAGAATCAAGAAAGGTTGTAAATTCAAGTAGTTGATCTATTGTAGAGCGTTTAATCATATTAAGCTTTAGTTTTGGAGTGCAGTTTTGGCAAGTACAATTTTTTGAGAAAGGACATTCGTTGTCGGAAGAGGAAGAATATTCATCAGAATAAGTTTGTCTTATAATTTCATCAATTTGGAAGGATTCGTCAGAATCAGAGGGAAAAGGGGACGAATCAGCATTTGAATTGATTATGTTAAAGATTTGGTTTTGTATTTCTTCATCAAGTTCAATGGCGTTTAATTTTTGTTTTAATTTACATTGGTTTTTATAATGGCTAGGTTTGCCACATTTATAACGCATTGGTGTTTTGGGTTTCTTAGCAGTATTAAATTGTTTTTTGTATTTTTTGAAAGGAGGGATCTCTCTCTTATAAGGTTTCCCATACTGTTGTTTTTTCTTATACATCTTCTTATAATGTTTTTGATAGTTTGCTTTTGATACGGGCTTTTTAGTTGAGGGACGAAGGGGTTGGTATCCAAATTGTTCACAGAAATTTCCTAATTCTTTGCGAGTTGTTATTCTTTGGTGTTCGAGTTGATTTTTAATTCGAAGGTTAGTACAGAGTTGGAGTCTAGTTTGATTAATAAAAGAGATTATTTGTCCACAAGTAAGGTTGTCGTAAGGTATATTTCCGTAAGTATAATGATTTTGGATTTAACCTTTTCAGCAAAAAGAGGAGGTAACCCAAAGAGAAAATTTTCTTTCCAGAAGGCATTATTACAATCTTGGCGAAGCATGACTCTGGAGAGGAAAACATCATCTAAAATCTCTAAGAGTTTTACATTTAAGATTTGAAAGGGTTTCAGTTAAGTTATTTTGGAGGCTTTGCATATTTCCTATGAAATGGAGTGCGATTGTGGTAAGAAGAGTAGGGACTGCGTCTAAGATCATTTGACCTTGTTCATTGAGAATGAGGTTATTATCAACATTTCTGTTGACAGCATAAAGAATATTTTGTCGATCAGTGTCAGAGAAGCAGTTATCCCACCATTCTTTGAGGATACCTGTAAATCCAGACACGAGCATTTGAGCAACTTGGGAATTAGTTTTATTGTGGAGTCTGAATACATTTGAGGCCATAGTCATTTCATGAAGGAGATTGAGGATTTCATAATCAGATTTGCCATCTATATTCCATTCATAGAGGGAACCGTCGGAGTAATGACTTTGAGAGAAGTTCCCACGTTCTTCAAATTGGATACCTACAGGGGTAGGACGCGGATAGTAGTTTGGTAAAGTATGAAAGAATTTTGTTGAGGACTTCTATGCATACGAGTAGTAAGAGATTGGATTTGGGGCTCTTATTCTTGTTGGGTAAACTGATTTTCTAACTCAGTGATAGATTCATTATCTATTTTTGAGTCGGAAGTTTGACGAAGGACAACAAGTTTATTTTGAGTAGGTTCCTGGATTTGAATTCTTTTGGCAATAGGTGTTGTTTTTGAAACAACTGGAGGGTCAGGGTCAATTACTTTGTTTTTCCCTTTTAAAGTTAACTTGGATAGAGCTTCAATTTGCTGATCAATTTTAGCGAGATAATCTTCAGGAGTGGATTTCAATTTTATTGAGGAGGGAAGAATAAAAGGTTTGATTATCGGCTGGGAAACTTGGGTTTTTTGAGGCACTGGCGACGAAGAATTTTAACATATGGAACATCAATTTTAAAATCTTTTGTTAAGACGAAAAGGTCAGGGTCATGGGTATTGGAAACAGATTTATCTTTTGACACACAAGGAGTTGGAGGTTTCATTTCACTAAAGGTTGGAGACATATTTGAAGTTTAAAACCGCAAATATATAAAAATATTTATGTCTATTGTTTAATTAAATGTTAATTAAATAAAATATCAATAGATACTTTATCTAATTACACCATTGCCCCATATTAGTTTTCAAAATTTATTTAGCCGTCTATTTTTAAATTAAATGTGAATTTCGACAAAATCAGTAAATTGTTTATTGATTGCTTGTGAGTAACTTTATTTGATAAAAATTAAATTTGGCCATAATATAAATATGTGATATTTATTTTATGGCCCATAATTTATTTAAAAAATATTTTTTGTCCCCAATTAATTTTAAAATTGTTTTAATTAATTGGGTATGCCCTTAATTTGTCAAAATTTTGTTTTTGACTCCAATTAATTAGAAATTAGTTTTAATTAATTGGATAATGACTCAAAGTTAGTCAAAATTGGATTTTGACCACAATTAATTTAAAAGAAATTTTAATTAATTGATAGAGGCCCATTAATAAGTTAAAATTATGATTTTGACCCCAATTAATTTAAAAGAATTTTAATTAATTAGATTAGTCCCATAATTGGTCAAACTAGTGATTTTGACCCCCAATAAATTAGAAAAGAGTTTTTAATTAATTGAACAACGTTTAATAGCTAGTAAAAAAAATTATATTTTGAGTCTAAATAATTTAAAAAGAGATTTTAATTAATTGGAAATTCCCTAACTTGTCAAAATGGAGATTTTGACCCCAATTAATTTTAAAAGAGTTTTAATTAATGGGAGAGGTTGATTTAATACGATTAAATCAACCTAATGATTGTGTGATAAAATCATGATGTTACTTTATGCATTTCTTTATCATGATGTATGACATATTTTGGCGTGGTTTTGGGCTTGCATCTCATGCATGTTATTACTTGTTTACATATAAATTATTGTAATTATTTTTGGGATTAAATTGGGCCTGTAAGCCCAGCCTTCTCTCCAATTTTGGCTGTAATCCCCTCTTTCAAGTGATGTATGCCCTTCATCTAAAAGGAGTTCTTCTCCTAGTTAATGTAATTAGTAGTTAAAATGCGATTAAGACAAGGCAATAAAGACCAAGAGCTAGAAGGCTCGGCCTAGTCCAAGATTTTCAATATTAACAGGTAATAACCTTACTAACATGATAGAGTGGCCCATGATGACTCTAGTGGGCCACACTATGAAAAGCCCATAACCAACCACATGTGCTTACACATATTGGTATATATTGTTTCACATACTAATTATGATTAATTAACTGGATTAATTAATGGATTTGACTATTGAGAGTTGCTTGGAGAAGCAATTGGTTATGAACCTACCAAGTAGTGTTCATAGGTGGGCCAACCTTAGTCAGGCTTATGTTCAACTGTTTTGGATCTCAGTACCCACTAAGGGGTTTGGATTCAGAGACCTCCTCAAATTGAAGGTAGATGCTATCAGTCTAAATAAAATAGTGGGAGAATTCTTTAGACATTGGCCCATGTCTCTAGGAACGATGATTCATATATAGTGGCTTGTCTACATTGGTTGTGTTTGTTATTTGCTTTCATAAATCTCAATATGTTATAGATATATTACTATTTGATAGTGATATAGTTAGTCATAATCATAAATGTGTTCTGTATGTTTTACACAAACTTGGCATAAGTAAGACCAATCAGCTACAAAGTGTCGGGGTCTGCATTGAAAGTTTATCTTTGTAGCAGATAGTGTGCATGCTAACTTATAGATCTATATTCAAAGGTTGGATGAGTCTTTCTATACATTTGATGACATAGAGGGACACAAAGATCTAATATACTGTCTTTGATGGAATGTCTATGTACTGTACAAGACAAAAAAGATAGAGAAGCAAATATCATTTGATTACTTCTTTCAAGAAGATAATCAGGTATATTATTCTCACCCCTCAATAATTGTTTCCCTTCTTGAATCAGTTCAAGACATGGCAAGTCAATTGTTAACTATAATGAATCTTTTGAGCTGCTAGGGATTTTCTAGCAAGATAACTGGCTTCAATAGAGAACATCATTTTAGTGGGAGATGATTCATCCATTAATTACTAAATGAGTTTTAGAACCCCACCATTAGTAGCAATTGGTTCACACGTCGTATGTCTCTGAATATCCAAACACTAGAAGAAGAAGAATCTTTAAAGTCTAGTGTTATTATATCCTGAGAGACTAAAAGTAGCAAGTGGCTACTACATGAGGTGCGTATATGATAACACCTTACAATTTTAGTTGATCCTAGCTTTGTAAAAGATACATACGATCCCTATAGCTTGTTATAGTGGAACTGTTGACTAGTAGAGATAAACATGATACTAATATTATTATGAATAATGTTATAATCATACATTGTAAACTGAAATAAGCTCATCCTTCTAGCATAACGTATGCCGGCCAGGATGATATGATTCTATGATCTAGTCATAGAAACAAATATCCTTCAAGTAAGTCTATCGTTTGCCCAGAAGAGAATAAGAATCCTATATAATGGACTCCTACTAATTTACCATAATTGAATGGTTTGTTAGAAAGGAGAAATCAAGCAATGTTGGACATAGTTTTATCCATTATGTAACTTATGGTTTTGACCATATCCTTTGGATGTATATTTGAGACAAATGCTTAAATATTAAGCTACGAGATCTAGCAAGTCAATGGATAAGATATGGCATGATAGTAAGTTGTACACTTTTACCAAAGGGTTGAAGAACAGAACACATCAAGTATCTTTTCAGTGACAAGTTTGAATTGAAGTTTGTAAATGTTTGGAAGATTTCCTAGAAATTCTAGTAAATTCAACTTCCATAGAGGTTGTGAATAATTAGTATTCATTAACCTCAAAGGAGTCTTTTCAAGAAAGAATTTCTTAAACAAGATTCCCTTGATGATGAGCTTCATAAAGTTCCAAGTAAAACGATATAACACTAATAGTTGTAACATACAGAACAAGATAAGGTTAGGATCCAAATCTTGGGCCTATTAAAGAAGTATCACTAAGGTGATTTGGTAAAGTACCATGTCTAATGGAAAAGTGTCAAATCCTTATCCAAGGCAGAAATTCCATTGAACTATTAGAGAACAATATGAATTCAATCACTTGTAAAGATGCTGGATAAAGGCATAACTCTAAGAACTTGCTTGCTTTGTGGCAATCTTTTCGCGAAACTATAAATGTCAATAATGTATGGATATTAGTTGACAACATATCGAGTAAGACCCGTAATGTGAAATATGGTTTATAAAGGGTTTTTTTTTTTAAGGTTGAGATCTACAATGCACAACTCATTGTTAGGAAGTATTGTGAATGTTATAGTTGGACTATGACAAGATGTTTCCACTAATGATAATGCTCAAACTCATTTGAATCATTCATGTATGAGATACATCTTTGTATAATGAAATCTAATTAATAGGTCCCTAGATGGCTTTCCTTCAAGGTAAGCTAAAAGAGGATGTGTATGACATACCTAAATAGTTCACATCTACTACCGAGATTATGGAGCAAATGTCTATTTGGGTCGTGAGTGGTCTTGTGCAAGTTCTTAGGTTAGTACATTTTGATGAAGTATCAAGACGTATGCCTTTGTTAAAAATAAATATGTGCCTTATATTTGTTAGTAGGCTGATGATCGTGTGATTCTTTATAGTATGGCAATGTGGACGAATTTTGATTCTATAAAGTGTAAAGATAAAGCTAGTATCTTTATTCTCTAAAAAGTTTTTTTTGAAGGTATCCCATGTGCTTGGGATCGTAATCTATATGGATAGATTAGAAAGGTTAATGGGATTGTCCCTATATGTGTACATTGACTTCATGTTGAAATAGTTTAACATATTGAATTCTGGAAAGGGTTTTCGGGAATTCATTATTCAAGGAAAGTTTGTTTGATAGATTTATCTGGAGAGAAATGTATGAGTAAAGTCCTAATTGCTTTGACAATAGGATATACTAAGTACATTATATCATGTACATGGCTTAATAAGGTATGGTCTCAATTAGAGTAACCGACAGGAATTATCATGATCCCAACTAAGGGAGTTGGTAATTGATGGAGAACATCCATCATCCTTTAGCACATTGAGTGCAAGAATACCAATGGCCTATTTATGGAAAAGTTTTACTTGAAACTAGTTAGTTGGACTAATTTTAGCTTCTCGTCAAACAGAGATGATAGTCATAATATTTGAGATTAAGTTTACTAGAAGGGTTCTAAGCATATGATTAGATGTTACCACCTTCTTTAAGCTAGAGGTAACGATCCTTTGCAAATACCATATAGCAAAGAATGTTTTGCCGACCCTTTAACTAAAGCCCTCAGGATTGTGAGAAGATGGTTATAAGATATATATTCGACTGGCTTTAGTTCAAGTGGGAGATTGTTAGGAATGGTGTCCTAAAGTCAGTCGTCTATCGTAGGCTTCGTACTAATTTGTACATGAATCATCTCACTTTCAGCCTTATGTTGTATTGAACATCTTCTCCTCAATCGTTAGATCATGACGTAGTCCTTGGGATGACCTAATAGGGCTATGTGAATGAGGGATAGCTCGGTCATCCTTAAACATAGTTTGTAACCAAATGATAGATTTGATACTAGGGCATCAATTCTATCGAGCATAGGTTATAGTGCGTCACATGAGTTGGTTATCCTTATAACCAATGGATGTGGAGACATCGGTATGACTCGCGATAAGGTGTGAAGACATGCTTATGGAACATGACTATTACGAGCATCCTATAGTATGTACCCTACTATCAAAGGATAACTTGTGGTGCATATGGATGTCGTATTCCCTCAGACCTGAGACCGCCATAGAGACATGCGGATTCCTTCCCATATTTTGGTACTGGACAATTCGAATTTCTAATTCGGTGACGAAAGGCTACTGGGTATAGGCAAGTGCCGCGAGGTCAATGCGTAGGTCAAGATGGGATTGACCGCTCCGGATATTAGGAGAATGATATTCTGCTTAGTCTTAATTCATTAAGACTTTGGCCAAAGCTTTCCGCATGATGTGTCACATGGTTACGTCGTGATGAGTCATGACGAGATTGGGAATTGACATGAAACAGCTAAATAGGGGTTTGACAGCTTTACCAAGCTGTTAGGGTTATTTTAGAATATCGAGGGTTATAGGGAATCCACCATAGTGCCTAGGTTCGTTGAATATTACCTTGTAAATATTCAGCTTATCCGGACGTCAAGAACCATTGCTAGACGGTATCATCGATTAATATAAGAATAGTTCTTATATTACCGGATTAAGTTTGAACCTAGGGAGTCAAGCATATGGTCGGAAATTAGTTGAAGGATTGACCCTACTATAATAATGTTGGTCACGTTTAATTATGAATAAATGTGTTATTATTTAATTATGAACTGAATAATACTATAAGTAATTAATATTATAGATATTTAATTGAGAACTAAATATTATAATTACTTATTACGGGTCACAGAATAGATTTTGACTATGTCTAGCTAGCACTGGATATGGATCCAAATTAATTCATAGGCTATTATTTATAAATTAGATATGGATTTAATTTGGACTTTATTATGGATTTAGGAATTCCATTATTCTAAGCCCAAAGAGTTGGGCTTGTTGGGTTGTGGGAATGGGCTCTATGGAAAGCCCAGATCTTCCTATATAAGGAGGGTTTCTCATTATTTTTGTACAATGGTTTTAAGAAAACCTAATAGTTGTTAGAACTCTCTCCCAAAAACCCAAAAATCAAAAGCCCCCACCACAGTTTTTGATCGTGTATAAAGAGGAGAAGCTCAATGCTTCCGCAGGGTGATGTTATCAACTCGAGGATTATGAGGTAATTCTTAAACCATTCTTGAAAATTTTAATTTAGAGCTTGATCCTGCGCGTGGAAATCTGGGGAAAGTCTTCACGATTTCCAACATTTACCAAGTTCTCTCCCATCTCAGCTCGGAAGAACTTTCTTCTTTTAGGTCTCTTTCACATAGTCAAAAGCTTGACTATCTCATATACCTTTGCCAATCTAACCAAGAGTGCTAGATCGTATAAGGCAACAAGTTGATAATCAAGATGAGTGCTTGAGGAGAATGGTTGAGAATGAACAACCCGTGGTTGGAAGTCGTTGGATATCTTTAGAACGGGTTAAAGAGATTGGAGGGAGACCTAGAGATGAGAGAAATAGGGGTGAAAATGATGATGTGTTGGACAGAAATTTGGAGAGAGAGGTCGATAGAGAGCTAACATCTTGTAGTGAGGACAAGAATGAGCTTGATAATAGTTTGGTTCTTGATGACACTTATGGTTATGTTTTAGAAGAAATAGTACCTTATCCTCTTAAGCTTTCAACGCCTTCCATTGAGTCACGTGAGCCTTCTTTTTCTTTTTGCCCCACACATTCCACACACTTGGAGGTTGAATGCCATGATCATAGCCCTTATTTGCATTTCATGTCTATATTTAGGAAGTCTAAGGTACACATCTCCTTTGAACATTCACGCATACATGACCTAAAATCCTTTGAGTCCCTGTTGTCCCTTCCATATATGAATGCCCCTTATAAAAAGCAAGATGGTGAAATGACACCCACTAGTAATAAATATATGGATGAATGTGAAGGGACTTTAGCTAGTGAAGGTTTAGAATCATCCATTGGGGAAAACAAGACATCAATTTCGGAGGTTTTAGATGATAAGTCTCTTGAAGTTAAGAATCGTGATGTTGAAGAGAATAGCAACTCTAAGAAGACACATAAAAAAGAAATTGGTGTGCTTGGAAGAATGATCTATGGGTTCTTTTGGATGTTTGATGATTCATTGATGGAAATAGAGCCCATAAGGATCGAATCAACCCATCACAAGGAGTTAAAGCAACTTAGGCTTGAACATGTTATATCTTGTAGAGAGGAAGAATGTAGTGCTTCATCATCCGTTACCCTTGCCCTTCCTTCTCCAAGAGTCATTCTAGCCCTTCTTTCCCATTCTGTTTAGTCTCCTTCTTTGGAACTCACATTCGTGCCTTTATGCATAAAACATTTTCATCTAGGGTTAGAAAACACGTTTCCCATGTTGCATGCATTTGACTTATCTTTGACTCATGGGAAGGGCGTGTTCCTAGCCCTTGATTATGAAAAGAAGGCCATAGGGTGGTTAGTTAAAGAGCAAGTGGGACATGATCTTCCACATTTATGCATGACACCTTTCACACTTGCATACACATTTTCATTTGATGTTCAGAGGTGAAAGTTAGAAAAGGGTGCATTGTGCATCCATTGCCCTATCATTTGTCACATGACCCTTTTCCTTCTACTATCTGCACTTGGTTGAATATCCGACACTTTGTGCCTTGTAATTTTAAAGATGTATTGCTTTAACACTAGCACCGGGCAGGAGGCGTTAAATCTAGCGCTGCTAAAAGGCACCCTAGACATGTTTATATTTCATTTGCTTTCCTTAGTTTTCCTTATCTTTTATTTGCCAATTCTTCATACACCTTGTTTATCATTTGATGATGCCGATGAAAGCTCGCATGGCAATGCTACTAATCGTGTGCTTTGAGTGTTTATGATTTGTTAAGAGACTGGGATTAGTAGTTGAATCATTATCTATTGGCATCGAAGAGCTTCAAAGAATACAAGGTTGTATCTATATTTTCTCCACTTGTCCTAATATATCTACCCCATCCCTACCACCTTTACTTGCTTCGTATCGTCTATTTGCTTGTTTATGCTTTTGTTCTATTTGCTTGAGGACAAGCAAAGTTTAGGTTTAAGGGTGTGGAAGTTTGGTTTTCTCCTTATATGCTTTGTATAAGGTAGATGTGCATAATGTGCTTTAAAATGTTTTAAATTTTTTGATTTTTATGTATATTGAGTTGTTTATTTCTTGGTTGATCGTCATGTTGGCTATTTATGGTTGACTCAACTGATTGGTGAATACGAGTTGCATTGTGGAGAGTCAATAAAGTGGATTGAAAATCAGGTCTTGGAGAAGATGCCCTTGGAAGTTGTAGGAAGTGAGGACCTTTAAGAATAACCCTTGTAGCCACCCTATAGCTTGGTAGGAAAGAGTATTGAAAAAGGGTTGTTGATATGAGTTCCCTTCCTTGATTGGTTCGTTTTGATGTGCCAAAGCCTTCTTTTTCTTTTCTTTTTGTGTGAATACAATACAAAGCATGAAAAATCCAAAAAAATTGAAAGAGGCAAAAAGGTGCAAAAATATCAAAAAAAGGGCACCAAAAATTTTTGTGAATAACTGCATAAGTGACACAATGTCAACTTAGCACAAGCTATCCTCTATATAGATATGTGAATAAGGCTTTTTATAAGCCATTGTGTTATAGTCTTGTCTTTGAGACTTTGTGCATGTTTGGGAGGCCATGTTAGTTGACAAGGCACGAAATCTCAACACTCCAAGTGCATGCATTAGAATCCTAGGCTTGTGGTGTTTTGGCTACCCGAGAACTTTCCACAAGGTTCGAGGCCCTTTATGAGTAGAGAGAGGATCTGAAGAGACTTGAGGATCTCTCCACAATAGGAATGCCCTCTCATGCTTCCTATTTCGATTGGTTTATGGGAAAACTTGTCACTTGCTGGTAGAACTAAAGCATAGGGCTTATTGGGCCGTTATGGCCTTAAATTTTGATTTGGCAAAAGCGGGTGAGTAGAGAAAGCTTGACCTAGCAAAATTGGAGAGCTTAAGTTTAAGGCATACGAGAATGCTAAGCTTTATAAGGATAAGATGAAGAGAATTCATGATAATCATATTCTTAAGAAATCATTCTCTCCCTTCAATAAAGTTTGGTTGTTTAACTCACGTTTAAAGCTCTTTCCAGGTAAGCTTAAGTCAAGATGGGATGGTCCATATGAAGTATTGATAACCTACCCTTCCAGAGCGGTCAAGATCAACGACTTGAAGGATGGCCAAGAGTTGATTGTGAATGGGCAACACCTGAAGCATGCATATGATTTGAGCATGGCTCGTGTGAAAGTTTCAATACTTTAGGATCCCATATATAGAGGTTGAAGATGAGTTGGTGTTTGCCCGACTGACGGCATGGTGGTTAGCGCTACTAGGAGGCAACCTGGGTTCAATTTTGTGATTTTGCACTTATTTTATTTTCCTTACTTTTATCTTTCTTGCACCCACACCAAAGTGTTAAATCCCGATCCTTCGTCCATTAAGATACACCGTTGCTCATTATTGCACATGCCAATGCCAGCATGCATAGGCAATGCTACTAACCTTGTCTTCTTTGAGTGTTTTTGGATTGTGAGTTGTAAGGTTAGTAGTATAGTGATTTATCATTGGCATAGAGAGCTTTGAAGAAAATGCATGGTTGTATCTATCCTTCTCTACTTGTTCCCCATGTTTTTACCCCATCCCCACCACCCTTAAATTTGCTTGTTTATGTGCTTTACTTAATTTTCTTAAGGACAAGCAAAGTTTAGGTTTGGGGGGTGTGGGGGTTTGGTCTTATTATTTTATACTTTGTATAGGGTAGATTGCATTATGTGCTTAAAAATGGTGAAATTTTTTTTTCAAATTTTAATGCATGTAGAACTATTTATTTCTTGGTTGACTCAATATGTTGGCTATTGTGGTTAACTCCATTGATTAGTGAATATGAGTAGCATCGTAGGGAAGTGAATGGAATCGAAAGAGAACCGAGACTTGAAGGAGATGCCCTTGAGGGTTGTAGGGAGTGAGGACCTTTAAGAATGGCCCTTGTATCCACCCCATAGCTTGGTAGGAAAGAGTGTTGAAAGAAAGGATTGTTGATGTGAATGCCTCTTCCTTGATTGGTTCTTTTTTATGTGCCTAAGCCTTTCCTTTTCTTTGTTTTTTGTGTAAATGCAATGGAAAATATGAAAAATCCAAAAAAAAATTGAAAAAGGCAAAAAAATGCAAAAATATATAAAAAAAAAGTGTAAAAGAGAAAAAAGCCAAAGGCACCAAAAAGTTTTGTGAATAAGTGCACAAGTGACACAATGTCAACTTAGCACATGCTATCATCTTTGTAGACATGTGAATAAGGCTTTTATAAGCCATTACGTTTGTATATTCTCTTATCTTGTCTTTGAGGCTTTGTGCATATTAAGAAGGCCATGTCAGTTGAGGGAGCACGAAACATCAACATCCCAAGTGTGTGAGTTAGAATCCTAGGTTTATGGTGGATTGACTATTTAGGAAATTCCCACGAGAAACGAGACCCCTTATGAGTAGAGGGAAGATCCAAAAAGGCTTGGGGATCTCTCCACAATAGGAATGCCCCATTCATGCTTCTTAGACTAACTTTGATAGTGAACCAATCCTTTAGGCAATCCATTGCATCGGCTTTAGAAATAAACTTAAGATTAGAATTGCTTGGGGACAAGCAAGGAGAAGGTTTAGGGGTGTTGATGTGTTGTGTTTTTGTGTGCATTTATCTTGTTAATTGCCCATGTTTAAGAGGAATTTTGAGCTTTAAAAGATGCATCAGTATAACACATATACTAAAGTTAGGCTTAAGTGTAAGCAAATGTACATAGTTGAGTTTCTAAGTCAAATGCTATACTAAATGCCTAATTTTGTGCATTAGGTGAGCTATAGGGCTGAAACAGAGCTTGAACAAGGATGGACGATAAAGATAGAAGAGATACGAGTTCTGTGATGAAGGCCGAGAACAAGAAAAAGATAATAGAAGGCCAATTGGAGGAGTCGGTCGACCAAGAAAAATTGCCGTAGGTCGACCGGCCACTCCAAAAAGGACATCATTAATAGCCGGTCAACCCCCTCTAGAAAGGACCACGCCGTAGATCTAGGTGTGCACGCTTAGGGACGGACCCGCACCGAGTCCAAAGGTGTAATTAGGACACTAGTCAATTGCTTAGTATTAGAAGCTTTACGTGGAAAGTCAATCCCCAAATCTCACAGCATAGAGGCACTAAATTACCCATTTGCAAGTATAGGTCACTCGATCACCTTTCCCTTGTTTCAATGGCCAAAGTTAGCTTAGTTCTTTCCTTATTTTCCTTAGAGCATTTATAGTGTAGTCTTTCATCTTTTTCCCTTAGCTCCCAAAAATCCAAAAAAGTACAAAAAATATATATAGATGTTAATTTTAGGTCTTCTTTTTAAGCTTCTTCTAGAGCATGCTAGCATAGAATTTCTTCCACAACTTCATGTCTCCCTGTGGTTCAACACCCACACTCGTGCACACTATTCTACACAACCCGTACACTTACGAGTCTCTTAAGGCTTGCACCGAAAAGCACGATCAATTTATCTCTATGTTGGTTGGAGAGTTGGCTTTTGCTATTGACTTAATTGATTGGAGAAGATGAGGGTGTACTGCGAGAAATGGATGGAGCGTCAGGTATGACCTAGACTTTGAAGAGAATCCTTTTAAAATTTATGGGGAATGAGCACATTTAAGAATGTATCTTGTAGTTTCCCCACAACTTGGTTGGAAAAAGTGTTTTTAAGGGTTGTTGATATGAGTGTCGTTTCCTTGATTGGTTCTTTTAGCATGCCTTAGCGTCTTCTTTTCTTCTCTTCTTTTTCCTTTGTTTCTGTTTATGTTATGTATTAAGAAAAATGCAAAAAAAAAGGGAAAAATGAAAAAATGAGAAAAATCAAAAAATGAAAAAAAAAGAGTGAAAAACATGGGAAAAATCCAAAAAGGCAACAAAAAGTTGAAAAAGTGAAGTATTATGAATAAGCGTCAAGTGACACAATGTCAATTTGACTCAAGTGTTTTCTTTTGTTATTTCACTGTATTGTGAATAAAGCTCTTATATCAACTATGAGCCATTGTGAGTGTATCTTCTTTTCCTTGCATCTTTAGGGCTAAATGCATATTGCACGGCCGTGTTAGTCGATAATGCACAAAGTATCAACATCCTTGGTGCATGAGTTGAAATCTTAAACTTGTGGTGGTTCTAGCTACTTGGTAACTTCTCAAGAGGTACAAGATCCCTTGTAATTGAGGGGAGGATCCAAAAATGGCAAAGAAAGCCCCTACATGAAAAGAATGACCCTTTATACTCCTTTAGAAGCAAAAAGACAGCAAGTCAATACAACTAGTAACTCTTTGAAAAACATGTGGATAGATTTTACTTTAGGCTTGCTTGGTAGACAAGCAAGGGGAAGGTTTGTGGGGTGTTGATGTGTGCATATTTTCGGGCATTAATTTGGTGTTTTTGCATATCATTTTAGGGTTTAAGGCATGCGTTCTTTTGTGTTTAGTTGGTTTTAAGGGTTTTATTGGTGCTTTTGGTGTTTTAGCTAGCTTAGGAATTTTTTAGTATTTTTAGATTAATTTGTATCCTTATAGTAATTTAATTGTTTCTCATGTAATTTTCTTCTTATTTACTAGTGTTGTATATATTATTATAATATTAATATAATATTTTTATAATTTTATTCTAGTAGAATAGTATATGATATATATTTCATATAGTTTTTACTAAGTTTTAGCCCTTTCTTAGTTTACTTTTAGATTTATAATTGTTCAATCCTTTATTTAGTAAGTTTTCTTAGTATTTTCTTAAGCATTTTATATTATTATTTCATTATTAAGATAATTTTATTATAGTCTACTATTAATGTAACAGTATACTAATATATATATATATATATATATATATACACACACACACACACACTTTATTTATCTTATTTTTTATTTTATTTTCTTTTATTATCTTAAATTAGTAATTTAGTTTAATAATTAGAGTAATTAGATTAATTAATTAAGTTAGATTAGAATTAGGATTTAGTCAATGATTAGAGTTAGGACATTAATTTAATTAGCTCTAGAGTTTTACGACATCAGTTTAGTTAATTAGATTTTTAAGGCATATTAATTAGCTTCTACGATTTATTAAATAAATCTAGGACATTGATTGGATTAGTAATTAATTAGATTAGGACATAATTAATAAGTTAAGATAAGTAACTAACTTAGAAAAATAATTAGGTTAGTATTAATTAAGGTGATTTTCTTTAATAGATAGTTATATATATATATATATATATTTA
The DNA here is from genome assembly GCA_028554755.1 of Cordia subcordata. NCBI lineage: Eukaryota > Viridiplantae > Streptophyta > Magnoliopsida > Boraginales > Cordiaceae > Cordia > Cordia subcordata. Next base: position 16,355,177 of record JAPTOF010000008.1, read on the forward strand.
TAGAAGAACCCTTTGCAATAAAATAATGATAAGTGTCACATAAATAGCATTCTTAAAATCCTTTTGTCACGTGACTTTTTTACATTACAATAATATCAACCGCTATATTTGGTGAGTAAATGATTTTGTTTTATTTTAGTGAGATTTATATTGATTTACTAATTTATTTTAATATTTACATATTACATCCAACAATTATGACATGCAATCTAAATTGATTGTAGATATCTATGGTAACTCTCCAATTTGGTTGTTATCAAATCATTACCTATTTTAATTGTTTTCTATTACAATAATTAGAAACTATTGCAATTTACTTAATATATCATTAATGTATAATGCTATTTATGGTAATTTGAGTTTTGGTTAATATCGACAAATTGCCTTTTTATTCATATGTTTTTTTTATATTTAGATCCTATATTCTATATTATGTTTTTCTTAAGTGAAACTTTCACCCACTTACCCCATTACACACGGTAGATCTTTTAGCTTTCTAATTTTATTTTATTCCTTTGGTTAACTGTCTTCTTTTGAAACTTCAGTATCATATTTGTCATTTTTTTCAAAACGATCTTTTTATTGCAAAATTAGTAACAGGTATTCCTTGATTTCTAGATAGATTGATATCCAAATGCTCATCTCATCTTAATATTTTGTTTACTTTTTATCTTTCAGGATTTATATGTATTTTTTATGTGTGTTCTTATCTGTAAAACTATTAGTGCTCTTACCCATTAATAACAATAATTTTTCTTATGAAATATCTATAATAATTAAATAAGATACTTAAATTCAAAAAGTAAAAAAAAGGAAAACAAAGGTTTTTGTTTGGAAAAAAAAAGGATAGTCTACATTTATTTAAATTTAACTCATTTGTGGAGGTAAAACTATTATTGAATTAGGATAGTTAGTATTAAAAGAGAAACATAAATTCTATTTTCTATGCAAATCCATATTTTTTAATTGTTAAAACATAATTTGATTGCAATGCTTAGATTAATATATAAAAAAAAACCTCTATTTTTTAGGAAAACCAATCATATATTTCGCAACTTGTGCGTGGCAAAGGTGTTATGTTAGTGTATATATATATAGATCGATAGATAGATAGATAGATATAAAAACCCAAACCCTATTTTCTTTACTACCTAGGTGACATTACCCTACCTACCTGTATAGAAAGACAGACACACTCATCTTGTTTTTGGAAACAACAATTAGCAAAAATAGTAAGCAGCATACACATAATATAATACATAAATTAATATATATAATATAATATATATTATTACTTATGTATCTACTAGCGTGGACTCCCGCCCCACCTACCAACACAACTTCACTACACAAATTTTATAAATAAGCTTAGCAGCACCAATAGCATAGCAATAAGCAAGCAGCGGCCATATTCGCAACAAGAATATAAGGAGTTGTGCTCCACAGCCAAAAAAAAAAAAATTCAAGAGAATTTATTTTTGATTTTCTTTACTTTTATCTTTATTTTGGGCAAATTTGGGTGCAAATTCTTGCAACTTTTTGGAACCTAATTGGAACAATATCTTGGAGAAAAAGTTTGCAAAGGAAAATGTTAAGGATATGTCAATAAGTCTCTTATCTCATCTAATAAAGTCTATCTTCTTAAAGGATCACGTGTATCTTAGATAGTATTTGTATTCTCACAGAATTATACATACCATTTGTAGTTATGTTTGTAAATGATTCTTGTGTAAATATTTGATTAGTTAATAAAATTGTGTAAAGAAAATCCTACACTTTCATGGTATCAGTTTGTTCCAAGTTCACTAGCATAAAATACCTATTTATTTTCTCTGTCTTTCTTTCTTCGAATGGCTTCTCCAAGTGATGCCTCCACCGGTGATACTATGACTGCTGCATCCCTTTCCTTACCCAATGTTCAGCAAATTCATCAAGAATTATCTCTTAAACTAAGCAATGATAACTTTTTTTTGTGGAAAACATAGGTTTATCCAGTGTTGCGTTGCCATGGTCTACTGGGATTTGTGGATGGAACTTGTGTGTAGCCTCCTTTTAATGATGATAATATGCCAAATGGGATAATTTGGACTAGATGGTTCTTGGATGGCTCTTGGACTCTCTGTCTGACACCATGCTCTTACAAGTTGTTGACAAATCAACTACTCGACAGGTATGGGTCACCTTGGAGCTGCTCTATGGTTCTCAGTCTCGTGCTCGTGTTCAATAAATTAAAACGGAGCTGCAATCTTTGCACAAAGGTGCTGAATCTATTCACTTTTATGTGCAACATGCCAAGTCTCTTTCCTTAATTCTTGCAAGTTCTAGAGAACCTGTTGAAGATGATGTCTTGGTTCTTTGGACACTTCAAGGCCTAGGATCATGTTTTGATCCAATTGTTGCAGCCATCAACTCTCGCCCTATTGCACCCTCTTTTGCCGAAGTGTGTGGTTTTCTATTGGATTTTGATTTACTTCTCAATGCTACCGCTTCTACTGATAAAGTTATTGGTTTTCTAACTCACTCACAATCCCTTTCTTCCCCTGCTATCTCTTCCAATGAGCCTTCACAAGCTTCTACTGCAGGGCGTCATATGCGTGGTGGAAGATGAGGTCGTCGAAGAGGCAGGGGTCATGGGCGTTATCTTACGTCAAATTCCTCATCACCATCAAATGTTTCTATTGTCTGCATTGCTGTGGTCTTCCTTACCATAAGGCCAACAATTATTTTGCTCCTGATGAGGTTGTCCAGGGCAATGCTAAAGCTTTCTCTACGCTACAAATTTCTAACAATTCTGATAATACTTGTTATAATGATACTGGCACTTCAACTCACATGACCTCTAATAAAGGTGTTGTTCATGGTAAGTCTCCTTACACCGGTTGTGATTCTGTTCTTATTGGCAATGACATGGGTCTTAATATCACCTCTCACAGCAAGGTTCATTTCACACTCTCTTCTGGCACAAAAACACAAAATGATGTGTTACTTGTTCCCAGGCTTGCCAAGAACTTATTTTCTATTCTACAGTTTACTCGTCATCATGGTTGTTATATTGTATTCACTCCTACTGGTTATTTTATTAAGGACCTCAAAACGAACAAGCTATTTCATCAGGGGAGAATCAGTAATGGACTTTATTCTCTTCATCATCATGATCGAGTTTCTCTCTTTGCAAATAAAGTCTCACTTGGCGTATGGCATGCAAGGTTGGGCCACAACTCTTCCAAAACTCTTCAACAACTAAGCAAAGTTCTACATTTCTCTAAAAACAGTGATTGTATTCCTTGTTCTAATTGTCGTTTAGGGACAAGTCACAAACTTCCTTTTGATAAACATGTGATACGTAGTCAAGTGAAATTTTAAATAATACATCATGATGTTTGGGGACTAGCCCCGACTATTTCAAATTGATGATTTTCGGTATTATCTAGTGCTTATTGACGGTTTTACTCGATATGCATGGTTATGTCCTCTTACTCAAAAATCAGATGTTGCTGATATTTTTCATGATTTCATTACTATGATTGAAACTCAATTTGACACTCGGGTTAAATGCATATAAAGTGACGTCAGGGGAGAATTTATTTCTCCTAACTTGCAATTGCTATTCAAACAAAAAGGTCTTATTCATTAGATGTCCTGCCCAGGAACCCTAGAGCAAAATGGTATTGCTGAGCAGAAGCACAACTTTCTTGTTGAGACTAGCCTAACATTGATTGCACAAGGTGGTGTTCTTAAAACCTTTTGGGCTCATGCTTTTTTCACTGCAACTTATATTAGCAATCAATTGCCCACACCTCTCTTAGATGTCAAGTCACCTTATGAGATGCTCTATCACAAGCTGCCAGACTATTCCTTTCTAAGGACTTTTGAAGTGTAATGTTTTCCTTGCTTCAGCCTATTTGGACGCAATAAGTTAGACTTCAAAAGCTTTCCCAGCATTTTTATTGGTTATAGCCCTTATCACAAAGGGTATAAGTGTTATAATCCAACTTTTGATAGGACCTTAATTTCACAACATGTGATTTTTCATGAGACTATTTTTCCTTTCAAAACCAGTCCCTCTATAGCTCAATCACATCCTCTACTTCCAGCACATTATTCTCCTTCACCTTTCTTTACTTTGTGTAAATTACCTATCTCTTTGCTTTCAGTAAATCATTTTCTACCACAGCCAACTACCAATTCCTCTTCCCTTCAGCCATGCCTCATACCAAACCTAGTGTCTTACCCTTCTTATAACCTCATGATGCACCTCTATCTACAACAACACCCAACGACTCTTCTCTATTCAATTAGGACACTTCCTTGCCCACACACCAATCTCCAAGTCCCTCTTCTCCTACTCCTGCAAATGATACAAACCAAAATTTTCAAGCTCCAATTTGCACGTACCATATGATTACTCGCAATATGAATGGTACACGCAAAGCTCGTGCTTTTTTTTCTAGTCGTCATTCTCTACCCTTATGCTTGTTTTTAGATACATTACCTTTAGAACCTACATGCTTTAGTCAGGCAATAAAAGATAAAAATTGAAGGCATGCCATGTTAGAAGAATTTAACTCTCTTATGAAAAACAAAACTTGGGTCCTTGAACCTCCTCTAAAGAATGCAAATATTATTGGATGCAAATAGGTTCTTCGAGTAAAACAATGCTCAGATGGTTCCATAGAAAGGTCTAAGGCGCATCTTGTCACCAAAGGTTACAATCAACAACTTGGGCTTGAGTACAATGATACATTAAGCCCAGTCGTACGGCTTGGTACAATACGTCTAGTCCTTAGTTTGGCCTTAACAAATAAATGGCCTCTCCGATAGCTTGATGTGCAAAATGCATTTCTTCATAGTGACTTGACCGAAGTGGTATATATGACTCAACCACAAGGTTTTGTTGATACTTCTCATTCAGAGTATGTGTGTAGACTGCAGAAGTCGCTTTATGGGCTCAAACAAGCACCATTTGCATGGTTTCATAAATTTAGTTCTTTTCTTTTTGAGAATGGATTTGCTAATTCTCATCATAATCCCTCTCTTTTTGTTCGACATAACAATGCTACAACTGTTATATTGCTCATTTATGTCGATGATATTATTCTCACAGGAAGTAGCCAAGATGTCATTGATGAATTTATTAGCTTTTTATAAATCAAATTTGCAATAAAAAACCTAGGAACTTTGCATTATTTTCTTGGCATCGAAGTGAAGCATTTGAATTCTAGACTTTTATTGACATAAACAAAATACACTCCACAGCTTTTATGTGACAATGGAATGGATGGTGCTAAGGCCATCAACACTCCCATGATGCCACATAAATTAAATGCCACAGAAGGTGCTTTACTTGACTACCCAACCAACTTTTGACAACTTGTTGGTGCACTACAATATTTGCTCATGACAAGGCTGGATATCACTCATGCTGTTAATACAATTTGTCAATATATGAGTGCTCCACACGAACCATATCTTTTAGCTACCAAGCACATACTCAGATACTTAAAAGGAACGATTATGCATGGCTTGTTGATTCAATCGTTTAAGACGTTTAGCTTATCAAGGTATAGTGACGTTGATTGGGGTGGATGTCATGATACAAGGCGCTCTACATCTGGTTATGCTATTTATTTTGGGAAAACATAGTGGCTTGGAGTTCAAAGAAGCAAACTACAGTCTCTAAGTCAAGTTGTCAAGCCGAGTATAGGGCTCTAGCGTTGGTTACATCAGAAATCTTGTGGTTCATTCACATTCTAAAGTTCTTGCAAGTTGAGTTAACTAATGTGCCGATAATTTTTTTTTATAACATCAGCTCGATATACATGGCAAACAATCCCATAGTACATGGAAAGAGCAAACACATTGAAAAAGATGTGCATTTTGTAAGGGAAAAAGTTAGTACTGGCATCTTTCAACTTAAGCACATTGCAACAAAAGACCAACCTGCTGATATATTCAACAAAGGATTGTACAAGTGATGATTTGAATTCTTGCATAACAAACTTCCAGTGGTTACGCCACCGTAGGTTTACGAGGGGTGTTAAGGATATGTCGATAAGCCTCTTATCTCATTTGATAAAGTCTATCTTCTTAAAGGATCATGTGCCTCTTATCTCATCTAATAAAGTCTATCTTCTTAAAGGATCATGTGTATCTTAGATAGTATTTGTATTCTCATAGAATTATACATAGCATTCGTAGTTATCTATGTAAATGATTCTTGTATAAATATCTGATTAGTTAATAAAATTGTGTAGAGAAAATCCTACACTTTTAAAAAGGAGTTTTGAGCCAAAAGCAAAGGGGAAACTTTCTCACTTATTTTTGAGCTTTGAAGGACATATTGTAAATGCTTTTGAGCTTAATTTCTTTGGTTTATGTATTTGAAAGGTTGTTTGTATGTTGTAAATTAGATTTAGGGCTTTGAATAAATGACTCGTAAACTATCTATGGCTTGTGTACATGCTTTGATTTACTTGCTTTAACATCCTATTTCAAGTATGTTTATGTGCATGTATTAGGGTTTCCATGAAAGAAGGCTTTAGCTATAATGATGTCCTTGTGCTTATGTTATTGCCTCTTTGGATAAAAGTATGCTATAATCTTCATACATGTGAGTTATGAAACATTTGTAACGCTTCAAATTGACCTACCTATAAGTTACTTTGACAATCCCCTTTTGAGCATGTATGCAATTGTGCATTAAACGCCGTAATTGCTTGATGTGGTATGTGATTGTTGGTTCATAATCCATGTTTAGGCTATAGTTGCATTCTTTTAACTTTAAATCTAGCTAATAAGTGTCCGGCTTAGTCTAATTGAACCTAGATGACTTAATTCTTAGCTTTAAACCCAGCTAACAAGTTAAACACTAAGTTAAGATGCAATCAACTTTACCACAGACCGAATTAGCTAAGCCTAAAAACCTTAGGTCATAAGGACCATGCTATACTCTAGGGATCCACCTAGGGATAGAATTGTATTGAGTCCTAGAGGACAATAAGTTTAGTTGGTAAGGCCCGGTAATAAAGCAATAGAAGCCATAGATAGATTCAAATCACAATCATAGCCCGAAGTCTATTTTGCACGCACAATTACCCTGGGTCATTTCCCATTTTTTATTCCCCATTGCATGTCCCAAGTTAGGTTCAGATTAGATCTTTAATTAGTTTCCTTTTCTTGCATTAGTTTATTTGGACCTCCCTTTCACTCAAAGAAAGCACACATACACACATAGCTAGTTTTAGGCACTTGAACACATAAAAACTGATCTAAGGAGTCTCCCTATAGAGACAATACCCGCACTCAAGAACACTACACTAGACTCGATCCGTGCACTTGTGGGTGTAAAATCAAGAGACATCAGTTGATATGTCGCCCCGGCGTTTTTCAACCCGAAGGGCATGACTTTGTAGCAATAAAGGCCCCGGTCTATTATGAATGCAGTGTGCTGCAAGTTGGCTGGTGCCATTCTGATTTGATTAAAGCTTGAAAAGGCATCCATGAATTGCACTATCTTGAATACTGCAGTTGAGTCAACTACTTGATTAACCTTGGGTAGACGGAAGCTATCCTTAGGACATGCTTTATTCAGGTCAGTGAAGTTTACATAGAGCCTCTACTTTCCGTTAGCCTTTTTGACCATTACCACATTAGAAACCCATATTGGGTATTTTATTTATAGAATGTGGCCTACTTTTAGCAGTTTTTTCACTTGTTCATGGATTGCTTGATTTTTCTTTCTCAATTGAATGGTCACTGTTTTCGTTAGACCAGTTTATAGCCAGGGTTGATGTTTAAATAATGCTCGATGATTTTAGGATCCAACCCTATCATGTCTGCGAGATCCTAGGCAAATATGTAAGAATTTAAAGTTAAAAATTCTAAAATACCTCGTCGAATTTCCTTTGCCCAGCTTCTGCGAAAGTTTCTGCCAAGCTGTACAATCTTAATAGCCTCAAGCTCTACAGCTGGACTTCCTTTCCCGGGGTCATCTTTGAGTAGTTCCACCATCATGTTTTCAATCTTCTTAGATCATCCTCTGGTTTTAATGCTACGACATAGTAGGCTTTAAAGTCGTGCTGGTTTCCCTTCATAGTAATTACTCCATCTCAAGTTAGGAACGTCATCATCTAATGATAAGTTAATACTGTGGCCCCCAGCTTGCTAAAGGTGACTCGCCCAATGATTCCATTAATTATTCTCGAGCAGTTAACTACCATAAAATCCACAAGGAGATCAACGTACCTATTTTCATCCCTAATGCTGAGAGGAAGGTTGATCACTTGTTTGGCCCAAAACCTCATTACTAGAAAAGTCGATCAACTCATGCTTCAGTGGAGTGAGCATGGCTTGATCTAGCTTGAACCGTTCAAACTTTTCATGGTGCAGCACATCAATTGCGCCTTTAGTGTCCACTAACATTTTATGCACATTATAGTTAGCCAAAATAACAGTAATAACAATGGGGTCATCATGATTTACTGGGATTCTGGTTAGATCTTTGTTAGTGAAAGTGATGTCTTCCATCATTCTCATCTTGTTCGGTAGGGTCAGTTGTAGTAATTGAACGTACATCTTTCTCTTTGTGGTGGAATCTCCTCTAGCTGCTACTCCTTCCCGAATCATGTGACTGTCCCAAGTATTTTATTCTCTCTTCTCGGACTGCAAGCGCATTCTTCTAGAGTTTTACCTTGCCATTTAACAAATTATGCCAATCTACCCTTCCTGATCAGCGATTCAATCTCATCTTTCAAATTCTAACATTCATCTATGTGTAGCCATGGTCCTTATGGAAATGGCAATATTTACTTTTATCCCTTTTGCTAGGATTACCCTTCATCTTATTGAGCCATTTCACATCCCGTTCATGCTTCAAGGCTGCTAGCACATTTGGTCCACAAGGCATTCAAAGGTGTATAAGTATCATAACACCTCCTGAATGCCTCCAGGTTCTTTCTTCTACACTTTAGGTTCGCCTGATCTGCATACACCTACTATTGTTTTTGCTTTTGCTTTCCTTTGTTCTTCTCTATCTCATACTCTCTCTCCTATTCCCTTTTTGATAATATAATATTCTTTGCTAGGATGTATTTTTCTACCGTGGCCATCAAATCAGTCAATGAGATAGGTTTCTTCCTTGTCAAGGAACTAGATAATTTATCATCCTGAACCCCACGGATAAAAGCTCCATCACTACTGAATTGGCTAAGTCAGGCACTCACAAGGTTGTCTCATTGAACCTTTTAGCGAATGCCCAAAGACTTTCGTCACTCTGTTGTCTCATACCAATAATAGACGCTAATAATTTAGGTGTTATCTTCCCACTAACAAATCGGTTCATAAGTGTTGCTGCCAACTACTTGAAAGAGTAGATTGGTCTGCCAGTAGGTCATCATACCATTTCGGGTAATACCCAATAGTGTAATAGGAAATGCTATGCATCTTGCAGCATCAGTGGCGTTGTGAAACAACATCTTGTAATTGATCACAAAGATGTGATCGTTGGGATCTCCAGAACCATCATAATATGGCAACTTCGGAATGACAAAATCTCTTGGCACCAGCTCCTTAATGATATCTTCCAACAATGGGTTATTAGCAAATTCCTCAATGTTTATGGCCTGAAAAGGCCATGGGTAAGGAATGAGTTGAGTGTCAACTGTGGTTGTCGTTAAGGCTTTGGTAGTCGTGTCTCGTTGACACAATGACTGCTCTTGTATATCCAATAGTGGTTGATAGGTAGGTGGTTGCATATTAATAGGGAGTTCTGTGTTCATTTGTGGAGTTGAGTTTGGAAAAGGGAAAGTCTATGGTTGAGAGAAAGGTTGGGCTTGTATTTTTGGAATGTTAGCAAACATTTTGGGTAAAGCCACTATTTATGCGGATAAACATGATAGCAACGATGCATTATCTAGTCGAGTCAGCCTTGAGAACACCGGAGCAAAAGAGAAGGATGCATTGGATGGCTCAAAGTCCTACCTCGGTTGCTGGTTATGGTGTTGGGATGGTTGTGTATAGTGTCTGGGACATGGTGGTAGAGGTTGTTGTTGTTATTGCTCATTGATTTCATTTTCTCTGGCATGAGACTTACTGACAGCTTGGCTACGCGTAATAGCCATGGATACTTAGTAGGAATATCAAATCAGTTCTCCAGAACCATAATAACATGGAAACTTTGGAATGACAAAATCTCTTGGCTCCTTAATGATATGTTCCAACAACGCGCTATTAGCAAATTCCTCCATATTTATGGCCTGGAAAGGCCACTGACTTTTTAGTTTTGTGTGTGTATTTGAATTGTATTTCTATATCTATTTTGAGGTGATTTGTGCTTATTGGAAGCATTAGTGTAATACTTAAGTAATAATTGCGCATAAGTGAAGTTAAGTGTTTACAATGAGTTTAGTGATTAAATGCTACACTAAATGCTTTATTTTATGTTGTAGGTAAGTTTTGGGATGGCACGGGCGTAAATAAGGGAGAAATGAGCTCAACATTGAAAATTGGACACAAAAAGATGAAGAAATGAGCAATGTATGAAGTTTCAAAGTTGAGCCGCGAATAGTGAAGGAGCGAGCCGGTAGGGTCCTTGGTATAGTCCCTTGGTAAATCCAGAGAACTCATTTTTGTACTCGTCGACCTCCAAAAGTACCAGCTAGCCAGTAGTGCCACTGGGGTGCTATAAAAGCATGATTTTTGGCTTATTTTTAGAATATTATCACTCCATCTCTCATACCCATTTCCCAAAACCTTAAAATCAATGTAAACCCACTCACACACATTTCTAAACACATTTTAGCACAAGGAATCAAGCCTCTAAGAGGATCAAACACAAAGATTTGGGCATAGCTCATGGATTATAAAGCTTGGCTATGGATACAAGGGTATCTCTCTTTTATCCTAAGTCTAATTATGTATGATTACCAGCTATGTAGGGTGATTTACTCTTGTATTATGGATTGATTATTACATTATTATAATGGGTACTTGATGGATTTATGTGTATATGCTTTATGCTTAGGGTTTCAAAGGCTATTTTACATACATGTCTCTATATTTGTTGAAATTTCTCAATGATGTAACTTATATATATTGAAGTCTATTGTGCTAGTAACCATTTCTAAATCATTATACAAGCATGTCTATATGTTTGTATGGTGATATCATGAAGTGGGTATGACTATATACATGTCTATGTGTGTGTTTGCATACTTAATAACATAAATGGCTTTTATTACTTACATGTCGGGTGCTATAGCTTAAATTGGTGTAATCTAAGTATGTCTATGTGCTTAATAATAGAGTACTGCAGAATATTCTCGAATATCATGCCCTAGATGTGTATGCTTTGCGCTTAAACATTAATACACACTATTGTGATAACGATTAGTGCTGCATAACTAATGTTTGGGCTAGGTCGAATCTCCTTTAGCTTTAAATCCAACTAATAGGTTTCAGGGTAGGTTAGTTGACCTTAGACAGACTAGGTCTTGGCTTTCAATCTAGCTAACAATTTAGACGCAAGGATTAGATCGATCTAAGTCACATAGAATCCTAACTAGTTAGCCTTATGGCCCTAAGTCATAAAGACCACGCCGCAGCTCTAGGTTAGTCGACGCCTAGGGACAGACCCGTACTAAGGCGTAAGGTGTAATTAGGAGGTTACTTAGGAGTCTAGACAAAAGCAACCAAGTTTAATCCATCAAGCAACCTTTGCAAGATGTAATAATCACCCATAAACAAGACGTAATCACCCTAGTCCCCTAGTTCTGACATTTGAATCCCCTTAGATCACTTGATTTCCCCCATCACACACTCATACACAACCTTTTATTTTCTTGTTTTAGCTTAGATTTATCTTTCTCGGGCTCCCTTTAAACCAGAAACCCAAAAAGATTATAGTTTAGGGACCCAACACATAGCTTTTAGGACACGCTTAGCTTAAGAAACCACCATGTTTGGCCTCCCAGTGGATTCGTCCCTGCATTCGCACACACCGTACTACACACGACCCGTGCGCTTGCAGACTATTTAGGCTTGTGCACAAAATAGCGCATTAGCCACGGGTAAGGAATGAGTTACATGTCAGCCGTGGCTATCGTCAAGGCTTCGGTAGCTGTGTCTCCTTAACACAATGACTATTCTTGTACATCCAATGGTGGTTGATAGGTAGGGGGTTGCATATTAATAAGGAGTTTTGTGCTCATTAGTGGAGTTGAGTTTGGAAAAGGGAAAGTGTATAGTTGAGAGGAAGGTTGGGCTTGTGAAGAGAAGATTTAGTTCATGTATTTTTGGATGTTAGCAAACATATTGGCTTGAGCCGCCATTTGTGCTGATGAGCATGACGGCAGCAATGCATTCTCTCGTTGAGTCAGCCTTGAGGAAACTAGAGCAAAAGAGAAAGATGCATTAGATGGCTCAGGGTCCTACCTAGGTTGCTAGTTATGGTGTTGGGGTGGTTGTGTACAATGTCTAGGACGTGGTAGTGGAGGTTGTGGTTGTTACTGCTCGCTAATTTCATTTCATCTTCTCTAGTGTGAGACTCACCGAGAGCTTGGCTATGTGTAATACCCATGGGTAAGTAGGAATATCAAATCAGTTTTCCACAAATGGGCCAATTTGATCCAGCAAAGAATAAGAAAAGATCTTTGAGTCCTTGTTCTAACGTAGGTAACCTACAAACCAAGAAAGCTAGACACCAGTGTGGTGCCATCCAAAGAACCTCTTATGCCTCAGTTATTCTTTTCCTTATGGAGTAAGTTTAAGGATCGAAAATGAGTGGGTAAAGTCCAGTTACCTTATTTGAAACAAAGGGACCCTATTTATAGTTTAGGGGATGGGGCACGTGGCACCTTGTCTGCTAGTACAGGCAGTCGTCGAATTCGTTAGGCTCATGATTGGGAGGTAACTTCGAATTGGTCAGCTGAAATTGATATAAAGGAGCCTTATCGGGGCGCTCCCGACTAAGGTGGTAGTATAAGCCGATCCCATATCAACTTGTGACTTGAACTCACGACTTTAGGGAAAAAATTAAAAGAAAGTTAAAAAAAGAAAAACAAAAAATTGAAAAAGGTCAAATCATGCCTTGCGTGGCAAAACTTGCTTACCAACCAATGGCACGTGAACCTAATTTATCCTGAAATTTTGTTTGAAGACATAATTTTGAAGAAAGTGACTATTTTAGTCATTTCTTTCATGAGTTTGTTAATTTAATATATAATTTATAGAAAATGAGTCATTTTGGTCATCTTCTCCATATAATTTGTAGAAAGAGTGAAGAAATGGAAGAACTAGGAAATGAAAAGATAAAAGGAAAAGAATAAAACCAATGGCACGTGAACCTAATTTATCCTGAAATTTTGTTTGAAGACATAATTTTGAAGAAAGTGACTATTTTAGTCATTTCTTTCAGGAGTTTGTTAATTTAATATATAATTTATAGAAAATGAGTCATTTTGGTCATCTTCTCCATATAATTTGTAGAAAGAGTGAAGAAATGGAAGAACTAGGAAATGAAAAGATAAAAGGAAAAGAATAAAAGAAAAAGACAAAATGGCCATTTTCATTTACTCCATTAGGTGGCGATTAGTATGAATAAATGGGTTGGAAATGGAATGGTATTCATATCTATGTTCTAAATTCCATGATTTATATGATGTAGTGAATGAGGGAATCTCATTCCCAATTGGAAATCCTATTCCCACGATATGAGAATATCCATTCTTGACAAATTCTCATGTTTGTCATGTTTGTCAGAATGAGATCTTTCGTTAAAGGACCAAAATATTCTTTCAAAAATTAACACTTAGCGTTTTATATCCAACAGGAAAAAAAGAAAAAAAAATAATAGTAAAAAAATTCACCAAATTATATATTCATATAGACACATATATTATCAGTACTTTTTTTCTATTAATTTTATTAATATAAATATGCTGCATACTTGTATTGGTAATTTAGTAATGTTTTGTATAATTAGTTTTATTACTATTACCATTATGATCACTATTAATATTATTGTTGTTGTGTTAGTATTGTTATTATACTGTATTAGTATTGTAATTACACTGTTAGTATCATTATTATAATGTATATAACAATACAAGGTTAATCTTGACTTTTTATATAAATAATTTCCAATACCATACTATTGTACTCACTTACCAAATATAAATTTAGAATCAATACATCCATTCCTATCATCATTCCTATAATAGACCAAACATGATATATTTATTGACAAATCCATTCTATTTTCAAGTTCATTCCATTTCCTATCTCATTTCATTCATATCCAAATTTATTCCGTCATTCCAATCGCCACCATGATGGAGTAAGACTGTCAAGATACAGACTATTACAGTTCTATAAGCGATTTTAGTGTAATTTTAGTGAACTGAATATTATGGAATTTAATCTATTTATCGCTCAGGGCATTTGGTTCCATCCAGTACTCTTGGATACAATTTATTTTTCACTTGCTCTTTGTCAAAAGAAAATTACATTTTCTCATTAATTTGCCTATTCAATGCTAGACTCGGCGACTTAATGATGACTTTTACAATCTTGGAATAACTCAGTAGCAATTTAAATGAATAGTAATTAAAAAGCATGAAAAGAACAATATAAAGAATAATACACATAAGAAGAGAGACAATACAACCCCGCCAATTTCCTGGAATACTACTCATACCGTTACAGGAGAATCAAGCCATTCCACCATATGACAAAGCAAACCACCAAAACTAATATACCTCGCCAAAAAAATATTAAAAAAACAACCCACCAAAACTAATATGATCATAGAAACTAGGTGTACAAGATTCCACCCTCATACTGTTTATCTTTACATCTTATGGACAAAATACCTTTAAATTATGCATCTTATTCTAAAAGGTTTTAGCTAGATTACCAAGCCAATTTATCGCTGATGACCCATAGCTACAACCGGGATTCTGACTTTGTGCCCTCTACTTCCTTTCAATAGAACCTCTCCAAAACTATATGCTCTTGTTACAGACCGAACTGTGAGTGTCACAGAAAATTTCCTTGATGCACCCGGACATAGAGTCATTGCTGGAGGACTGGTTTCAATAGCAACTTCTGGTGTCATTCTTGCTGTGATCACGTATGTCTCTTCCTCAGCAACATTTGTCACAGTGTGCACGACTGTTTGCGTTCCCACAAGATGTGAGATTGTGATTGAGGCAGTGTTCAGATTTGATGGATGGCCAAGAGTATAGTTGCAGGGAGAATGTGTATACTTTCGTATCTCATTCACATCGATACCAGGCAGAGTACATAAGAACCCTAAATAGTCTTCATAACCTGCAGAATAAACCAAACAAGACCTTAGGTAAACAAAATTAACAGTGTCAGGATACTAACAGAGATGGAGAAGCAAGCTTCACATGCTACGCAAAACCTTTCCACCCCAGATTAGAGCCTGTTTGGCTAAGCTTATAAGCCGGTCAAACCGGCTTATAAGCCAAAAAAGAGAATTTACATTTTGGCAATACAGCTCATAAGCACTTTTTGATGGCTTATATAAGCTGGGAAAAAAAAAGGACCAATCTACCAGCTTTTATTGAAGGGCTTAAAAGCTTATTGGTTAAACCAATGAAAAGACCAATTTACCCTTAAAAAAGTACCACATTAATTAATTACATGTCATTTTTAGTCATTTTAACTATCGTTGCTATTTATAACCACTTATTTACCAAACGTGTCAACAGCTTATAAGCTCATATTATCCAAACACATCAATAACTTGCTTATAAGCAGCTTTTTGCTTATAAGTACGAGTTGTTTATGAGCACTTAAAATAAGCTTAGCCAAAAAGGCTCTTAACCAGAATATAAGATACACCAGGGTCTGCAGGACATTATCTTATAAACCACAAATACGGAATGACTGTCTTAGGTTCCTTTCTCCATCCGAGTTGTTTGCTTTCCATGCACTAGATAAAATCTCCAAAAGCCAAGTATAAGTGGATGAAACATGAGGACCTTCTGTAAAATTTCTGGAAAGGTGAGGATCTCATATGGAGTTTGATGCTTAGTTAAAACAAAATTTACATGTAAGAAGAACCAAAATTGGCACGAGTGAGAACTCACTCATACAACAGTCGTAGAGAAGAAAAGCAGCAATTAACACACACCAGACTAAGAGCATTGAAGCTGTTTGATGCATTAACTAGAAAATAAACTAGTCAAAGTAGAAATGTCTTTCATTTTAATTGGAAAGAATTGATCTATCAAGCTGCCTAAAATACCTTAGCATGAGAAAAGAATGGTGATAATACAATTACCTGCATTAAATGAGTCCAGGATCTAGAGCAGCTCTAGGATTTACATGGCCACTTCCATAATCAAAAGGTGTTGCTCGAACAAGTGTAATGGTTTCAGATCCAGAATACTGTTGTGCTTGAAGAGGTGTTTCTACCCTGTCAAGAGTTGATGTTGTTGTTAGAAGGGATGACCTGATAGCAGCAGGACTACAATGAGGGTGCTTTTGCTTCACAAGAGCAGCTATCCCTGCTATATGTGGTGCAGCCATGCTAGTTCCAGATATCATAGCAAAGCCTTCACCTGCTCCATATGAAAAAAATACCACAGTGATGACTAAGTGTGCATAGACTCAATTTACTTGTCAGCCCTACTATAAGTGCACAGACTGAGATCTCGACGCAAGATCATCATACTTTATGACCCTTTAACCTGAAGCAACAGTATTATATTCCAAGATCCTTTCTACCTTCAACCACTTGGATCTCTAGAAACAAAAGCAAATGAAATATGGATAGGAAAAGGCATAGGACATGATTATTGATGCCATAATATATAAAAACTGATGCCAGGACCATAGTTGAGATAAAATTTTTAGTGACCAGAGTTCAACTGAGATGGAACAAGAAACTCCTGCCCCCCACTCCACCCACCCAAAAGAACAAAAAAGGATTTAAGTTCTATGGTGCCATTTTTATTGGACCAAGAAGTTTCTAGAACTTCTACACCTGGGTGCATAAAACACTCGAACCTTTAGTTTAAGAATTTTTTTTCTCTTAACTTTTGCAATTGACACTTAAACTTCCATATAATTATCTAGGATATAAATATGTAAGAAGGTATATAAAAAGGTATTATGAGTACTTTACCAACATAATTTGGCTCATCAGTTCCATTAGGAGCCCAGGCATCCCAAATTAAAGAACCAGGGGCAAGAATATCTGGTTTTAGCAGATCTGCATCCTGAAAGCTGTAATCTTTAACATTTGGTCCTCGAGCAGAGAACAACGCTACTTGAGGTGCAGATTTTTGGAGTATAGGCTTTAAACCATTTCCAATGCTTCCCACTGCTTCGAAGCTCTCCACACGTCCAGTCCAATCTCTTGATGTAGAGAGGTTGTAATAATCTATAAGCTCCTGCAAGCAGTGATGCCCAGAAAACAGATAACACCAAATATTAGAAGCTAGTACCACCAAGATATATGAAGTAATGAATGAGCAAAAGAAACACCAATAGTGAAAGTTACTTAAAGATGCTAACAATTGAAAGGCAACTAATAGATAAGAAAATAAATTCCTATCATAGATGTAGTAATATGTCACAAGTAAGTTCTCTTGTTAGATATCACCTTCGGCAATCTATGGTGGAAATAGACAAACAACCTTTGGAGGCAAGTGATCAAAGCAACATGTGGAGTTACTCATGATGGATGGTGTCTAAAGAGGGGAGATTCACCCATGGGATGGGGACATGGAAAAACATTTCAAAGTATAGGAGTTTACTCATGAATCAAGTCTTCTTTGATGTTGGTAATGGTTTGTAATACATATCCCTGGTTCGATAAGTGGACGGTGGCTTCTAACTTTGAAAGATGATTTCTAAGTGTTAAGAATCCTGAGATTTCATCATAAAAACTAATTGGATAATATGAGGAATAGCCCAAAACCTTATATGGTTATTCTGAATCTTGAGATTTTTTTATGTGGGAAGTCTTTATATATTGTAACACCTCCCCTCACATGTGACCTGGAATAGTGTCTGTACCACTTTGATAACTGGATTTTTGATAATTGAATGCGGATGGCCGACAACCTGAACTTGCAGGGATGGGCCACCACATGACAAGATTTTGATAACTGGGCCACCACATGACAAGATTTTGATAACTAGATTCGGATGGCCGACGACCTGGACTTGCAGGGATGGGCCACCACATGACTAGATTTTGATGACTGGATTTGGATGGCGAACCACCTGGACTGCAGGGATGGTCCACCACATGACTGGATGTGCAGTATGAATGAACTTGACGAGTCACACGTGGACATGAGCGCAGCGCGAGAACTGGACCAAAAGCCTATCTCTGATACTATATTAAGAATCCTAAGGTTCCATCATAAAAATCAATTGGTTAATATGAGGAGTAGTCCAAAACCTTATACGATGATTCTGAATCTTGAGATTTTCAGGTGCGGGAAGTCTTTATATGTTGTAACACTGAAATTTGTTCACTTCGGAAAGACATAACCAGGCAACTGTCGACTCTTGTGTGCTGTGGAAGAAAGGAAATGTTGCGTGGAAGCTGCCTCTCTATAGGGAGTCTAATGATTGAGAGATGTGGACTTTGTTAACCTTTTGGGGTGTTTGTACAAATGTAAGATTGTGGTGGGAAGGGAAGATAAAGTTAGTTAGAAGCTGACAAAGAAAGGATCCTTAAGAGTGAAATCCTGTTTACCAAGCCATCCACAATGGAAAGGGTGTTGAGACTCACACTAATCTCCAAGAAGAAAGGTCTTAATTGCTTGGCAATCGGCTTGGGGCAAAATACACACTATTGATAGTCTCCAAAGAGTGGGATAGGTCATGGTTAATAGATGTTTTCCATGTAAAGATCATTTGGAATCAATAAGCATCTTTTATTAGTTTCTCTTACACTACGACTTGGTGGGAGAACGCTTATAATATGACTTGTCTCCATGGACCAAAGGTCTCAGCTAAGTCTCTTTTTGATGAAATTAAAGCTATATCAAAGCATCTAGACGTATTAAGAAAAATTATACGAAAGATGCCTCTATTATTTGGTTTAAATGGAAGGAACATAATAGGAGAGCTTTTGAGAGGAATGAGATGGAGAGTGCTCCTTTCCAATATAGCTGGCTCCATGGGTTGCTTTAATGGGGATCCTGTAATTATGATTTTGACAGTATACATAGCTTAGTAAATAGCTTGTAAAGGAAGGTTTCTGTTTATGTGTTGCACCCTCTTGATGCTCATCAATAAAATTCTTTTAATTTTCAAAGAAGAAACAACAAAATTGATTATTAGACAATAAACAGAAGATAAGTATTACCATTAAATTTCCGGAAATGTAACTAATAATGACTTTGGAAAATAGATATCCGTCCATTCAAAAAGAGAGTAGACATGCAGGCGGGCGGGCTCCTGCCCCGGGGGGGGGGGTTTTGGATAGGGAAGATTTCGGCAAAAATAAACCACACAGAGTGGAGGCAAAGGTCCAAGTTCAGCAAAAACAAACAACAGAAAAGGACTCCTCTTGTACGTGAACAGATAACAACTTCTGGGAAGTATTCAAATACATAGGGACAAAAGGCAGAATATTTACCATTGACTTCTTGACGTCCGTGATCCGAATCCCTGGGATGCCTACAGGAACAGGATTAAATTTTGTTTCTGGAGAAACATTTTCTACAGCTAGGACAAAACCAGCGGCACCAAGACTCTTTGATGTCTCCCAGACTCTCTTGATCGAGGCAGTACCAAGAACAAAATTGAAAGAATAGCCACAAAGAAGAATGTTCCCCTCTACCAGGTTTTTGTTCAAAACTTCAGGCCTCTGGCAGTCAGAAGCACTGTATTTCACAATGGAGGAATCTAACAAAACATCTGTTGCTGCAACCATCATGAATGTCTGATTTGCATGGGTATTAGCTGAACATGAGGCAGAAAACATTTCAGCTTCAGAAGTGAATAGAGTCAAGAGCAGCAGGTTAAGAGATATTCAGCTGGAGAAGTCAGAAAGTATAGAACAGCTACATTGGCCTAATACAAATTAAACATATGTCTAGACAACAAGGAAGTCGCAGGGCTCTTGACAAGCAAATGTATAAGATCCAACTTGCTTCGACACTCATTATGTCATAAATATAAAGCTGAATTTTAACCTGTTACTCTTCTCTTCCCTCAGCCCCCACGAATAATGCTTTCTTTTCACATTACTTATACAGAGAACTATCGTTATACCCTTCTTATGTTCAGATAGGATGCCAGACGCATCAGGATAAAGCTTTGGAATTGCACTAAGAAATAACGGGTATCCCAAAGAATCCCATTTATCCTGGAGTTAACATTTCTTTACAGACAGTTTGCCTTAAATAACATTAAAATAATGAAGGAGCTTCACCTCCCCCTCACATAACAATCTACTATTACATCCGCTACAGAAAAGCTTCAGAAAATTTAAATCAGCTCAAGCAGAGCTTAACATATTCAAATCTTATTCTACCTCGTTAATAGCCGTAGACAGTGACCACTTTGTGTTTAATTGTAAAAAAAGAAAAAGGAAGAGAACACATAAGATGTTTGACAAAGTTATAGTTTTTGTGCAGAGATAAACCACTCTCTAAAATTGTCTAAAAGAAAGTGAAAATCAAATTAAAAGAGAAACCACATCTGATTATACAGATATTTTGAAGAAATGTCACGGTATATCAAGATGCACATGTATGGTTTGCAGATTAAATTTTGATTACACTACTGACGATTTTTGAAAAGAGTTTATATAGATCAATCAACATTTCATTCAACAGAAAAAATAAAACAAGCCCAGCAAAAAGAAAAACACTAAACAAAATTACACAGATCAAAAGAAATAAATAAACTTGTGCTGATCCCATAACTTACGTGACAACCCAATTCCAAAAAAAATCTTTCCATTCCCTAACGTCAGATGGTTCTCGTATCTCCTATCATCAACTGCAGCAGCAACAGATGTTATCCATGGGCTGTAAGACAACAACGTCTTGGGAAAAGGACCTCCATTTCCAGCCGCCTGTACGACAAACACTCCAGCTTTCACAGCTGAAAGAAGTGTAGCATCAAAAGGATTCAAAAATGTGGTCTTCGTAGCTGCTGGAGGACTGTTAGGCTCCACTGAAAGGTTGAGAATGTCCAGTCCATCATGTACAGCCTGTAATAAAATGCTGTCTTAGTTTAATAACTGAACCCAAGAATGTGTCAAAGACAGAAGATTTTACATGTCATTCATAGGGTCAAAAGCTGATGGAACTATTTGAAATGTCGTTTCCTAATATAAGTCAGGCGTTTGGAGGGTTATTTTTATTTTTATTCTTATTTTTTAATTTACTTCCTAAAATAATCCAATTTTGAGGGGAGTAACAAAAGTAGACTTTTCGAACTTATGAAACCCGATCACAAATGTTGAAAACTCGATATCGGACTTTGAAAGTTCGAAAATATATTCGAATTATGAAGCTTCGATATCGAACTTATATTTTCTTGCTCGAACTTTAAAAGTTCGAATCCTTCTGTGACGATGTTGCGACGATGTGACGGAGGGCAGAGAATAATATCAGGAGGCAGATAATAATATCGTGTTTCGAACTTTAGAAGTTCGAGTTTACAAGATTCCGACGTAATCAAGGGTAGAACAGAGCAGAGAATAAAATTTTTGTCAGATATGTGCATTTTCGAACTTGTGAAGTTCGAAGTTTTGAAAAATTCGAACTTTCGAAGTTCTAAATTTTCAAACTTTCGAACTTCTGACTTGCGATTTTGTTATTTCGAGTTTTTAAAATTCGAGTTAGGTTATAAGTCGAAACTCAGAATTTTAAAATCCGAATTTCTAAGTTCGAATTTGTTACTATATAATGCACACCCCACTTCTCCCTTCATCATCTCGTTCCAAAATCACTAACCCTACAAACGATCACACGATAAGTCACATTACGTAGCATTTTCAAAATTTGGATTTGTCGCTATACCACTAACCACTCCACTTCCTCTCTTCGCAACTCATTCACATCTAAGTCACGTTATATATTTTTTTTCACCCAAAAAGATGAATGCAACTGTTGATGCAGTTAACGTATATTTATATTACGGTGGCAACAAAATTGAAACAGATCATGGGCTCGACTATGTAGGTCCAAACTTACCACGTAAAATAAAAATTCTTCCCGGAATGACATACAATCAGTTTGTATCTCATATATTCACGAAGCTCCAATTGTGGCCTACTATCGATAGAGTTGAGTTGTGTTATCGTGATCCCAAATGGGACACAAACCTACAACAAATATATTATTACCCCAGTGGCATTAAGGATGACGAAGATGTACAGGACATGTACGAAACAGCTTGCATAGATATGAATAAGAGATGTGCACACGTTGTCGTAGACGTGCAAAGTGATGTCGTGTACAATCCACAGCCTTCAAATGAAGAAGCAACACTACAAGAAGTTGTTGGTGATTTGCCATACTTGAATGTGGAACCACCTTATTATGTCAATGCAGAAGTCAACATTCCAACCACAACGGCAGGGTTTGCCATATTTTCCCTTTCTCTACCACCACGCCCCACATTTGAAGTTGGAGGACCCTCTCAAGCTAGTGACATTCGGGAGATGTTCGAGGTGGGATTAGATTCTGTTTTATCTGAACTGGAAAAAGTAGATGAGGACGTCCACTTAAACGAGGAGGAAGATGTTGTGTCAGTAGAAAGTTTAATCTACGAAAACGAAGAGGTTGATATGGGGCCAGGCAATGGCGAAGAGCTGGAGCCGGATCTAAAGGAGGAAGAACCAGTAGCTTTCCACACAGCTAGGACAGAGTATTACATCATTTCAAATGAGCCTCCAATGGAGAGACCAATGTGGGACAAGAGACGGATGGAGTTGGCCAAACATATGGTGTTCCCGAAAAAGGTTGATCTTATACGAGCTGTCCAACAAAACGTGATCAAACATAAACGAGAATACAGGGTGGTGAAGTCGAATAAGTCTTTGTAGGACATACGTTGCTACGAATCAAACAATCCTAGGACACCATGCAAGTGGAAGGTTCGTGTAGTAAAAAAATGCACACACAAGATGTTCGAGATTACGATGTACCAAAGTATGCATATTTGCATGGGAGAAAAATGCAGAAGAGACCATAGAATCTAACATTTGGTCTGGTCAGCTACATGGTTAGGCATTTTGTTGCAAAGAAGCCTGATTTCGAGGTACGTCTTGTCCAAGCCCACGTAAAGAAGACTTTAAATGTTGATATAACGTACGGGAAAGCGTGGCGTGGTAGGAATAAGGCAATCCAACTAGTTTTTGGAGACTGGGACATGTCATACAAGATGCTGCCGTAATTGCAAAGAATCCGGGAACCGTTGTCCACTACAAGTTCGCCTAGGGTTCAACTGAAACAGAAAAAATTTTTCACTGTGTTTTTGGGCTTTTGGTCCGTGCATCATGGCATGGAGGCACTGTCAACCTGTACTCTCGTTGGACGGAACACATCTGCATAGGAAGTACAAGGGCCACCCGCTTGTCGCCTTAGCGACAGATGCCAACGACCATATATTACCGTTGGCATTTGCCGTTGTCGATGGCGAGAGTACAAATAGTTGGAGGTGGTTCCTGGAGAAGGTAAGTCAGTGTTTTTTAAACGACATGTCAATAGTTTGTATTCTGTCTGATCGGCACGCAGGAATTGCGGTAGCCATCAATACAATAACATCCGACGGCCGACTTCAAGTGAAGCATCGCATTTGCTTGAGACATCTAAAAAGCAATGTGATGAAAAGATGGCACAACCAATTCACAAAAGACATGTGTTGGATAGCTGGAAAAGAAAGCCAGAAACGGAAGCACATCGCCGCCATGGACATTATTCGTAATATCGACCCACGACCCACTGGCGTTGGTACACGGGTGCACCAGATGTTAGCCGACCTCGGTCCAGAGTCATGGACATTGAGCCACGATGGGGGTTATAGATGGGGAGTGCTGACAACAAATAATGTTGAATGCTTCAATGGTGTGATTGTCGGAGCCAGGGGATTGCCCATTATAGCATTAGTAAATAACACTTTTTTAAAGCTAAAGGGATATTTCCACGATAGATTGGCAAATGCGATGCACATGCGTAGAGATGGTCGTATTCTGACGGATTGAGCGAGAGAAAAATATGAAAAGTGGGAGACGTCTTCACACCGGATGGGATTGCATGCATTCAGACTAGATGAGTGGTACCAAGTCGGTGGAATGCCAGAACGATAGAATGATGTTCCCAACGAACAAGAGGTAGATTGGGTGGGACGAACATGTACATGTGGCAAGTGGACAACCTATCATATGCCATGCTCTCATGCCCAATATGTTGCCCGTTATAGGGGTGGAAACCCTTCAACCATGGTTGATCTTCATTATACGGTAGAGTCATTCGAGGCAACATATAATATGACATTTCAACCCCTTGGACATGAATTTTACTGGCCTCCAGGACCCAGTTGGACGTTACTCCCGAATGCTTTACAAGTGCGCGACAGAAGACGTGGGCGGGAAAGAACTCGGCGTATACCAAACGAGATGGACAATTCCGACCAAGTAGGCAGAAGAAAGTGTGGTTATTGCCGTAACCCTGGGCATATTGCACCAAATTGCCCCCTAAGAATAGATACGTAGCTTCAAATGGTTATCATAAAGTTGTAGCATGTGATGCTAATTAGTCTTTTCCACTATGGTGTGTAATGTTTTCAATAAAAGATATTGTCAAATCTTTCTATCTCAAAATATTGTCAACATCAACACAATTTATATCGAGACATGATAATAAGTACGAAAAAACAATGAAAAATGAAAGTTCAATTACATAGAATTACTAAAATAAGTTTGAAATGTAAAATGTCTATTCAATTACATCAATACTGAGAAGGCGTGTAATAATCGGGCCTCCGACCCCTGCTGGTCCGGTCGGGTAAAACGCGTGGCAGTGGATGCGGTGACTGTGTGCGTCTACGAGTACGACGTAGTCAATGGTCCTCCTCGAACACCAGATCAGTAGTCTGATCATTTATCAGATAATCACTGGTAGATAACGATAATTTATTTCCTGTCGTATCAGTGAACATATGGGTGCCAAATAACAAAAAAATCCACAAACGGGCCCGTCGTTCCGCTTCCTCCACATCAGGATTCCCCGGAGTGCCTTGGGCTACGTACAATTCCCTTAGATGGGGTATGTTAATCGAACTTCCACTAATTTTGTCCAAAGATACATATACCCCCATATACTGATGAATACGTGTCCGCTACTCTTCCGAAGTTCGACTAGTATCGTCGAGCACTAGGACAACCTGACCAACAATCGATAATCCCCAATATACAGCGACATCCTGGAGTGTGAACGTGGCCTCGCCTACAGGCAAATGAAATGTATGCGTCTCTGGTCGCCACCTCTCAATCAAGGCAGTAATAAGAGGATTGTCAACTGATGCGTTGTGTTTTTGTGTGTGTTTGCATTGTCATTTACCTATATTTTAGAGGTGTTGAGTGCTCATAATGATGCATTAATGTAGTGCTTTTGATAAGAATAGGCTTAAGCGCAAACAAATGTACATATCGAGTTTAAGAGACAAATTGCTACACTAATTGCTTATTTTCAATGATTTAGGTGAACTTTGGGTTAAGATCGAGATTGGACGATGAAAGGTGATGAAGATGGGAAATGCACGGGTCTAAGAGAGAAGACTAGAGGCCGAAAAGACCAAGAATGGAAGAAGAAAGTTAGCCGGACGACCACCCTTCCAGAGCCGGTCGACCTGCCATTCCAGAGAGCATCAGTGAAAAGCCGGACGACCACCCTTCCAGAGCCGATCGACCGGCCACTCCAGAGAGCAACAGTAAAAAGCCGGACGACCACTCCAGAGGCCCGTCGACCTAGACGGTCGACCGGCAATATGCTGAGAACATATAAATAGGGCTCGATTCTGCAGAAAAGGGGGAGGACTTTTTGGTAGATTAACACACACTTCACACCTAAAATTCTCACACACTTAACCCTAGATCCCACCCACTTCACACACACTTTTCACACATTTCTCACTAAGAACCAAGCTTGATTTGGAGGGTTCAAACATTTTGGAATCAAGTTTGCTCAAAAGCTTTGTACAAGATTAGCTAGGATGAAAGGGAAGTTTCATTATCTCTCTTTCATTCTATTTCCTATTATGATTGAGTAGACTTGTGTAGGGTGATTTAACTTGTGTAATGGGTTAACTATATACTCTTATGATATGGGATATGATGGCTGTATATATATACATGTTTCGAATTGTCTTATTCAAATGGGTATTTTCTCATTCATGTCTAAGTGTTTGATAAAATGCCTAGATGAGTAACATGTGTATAAATTGAAGTTTGTTTGTTGCTAAACACATCTAATCCATGTTATAATCATGTCTATGTGCTTATATGTGGATGCTATGAAGTGGGTAATGCTTTTATTCATGTCTATATGTATATTTGCATGCCTAGTAACAAGCATAACTTCAATAACGCATACGTGTTGGTTGTTAATTATTTCTAATGGTGTGAACTGAACATGACGATGTTTGGTAGTTGAATAGGTTCCATTATTCACGCAAACCTTGGCCTTGAACATGTATGAACGCATTAGCAAGTCAAATCCTGCTGTAGTGACCTTAGAATGACGAAGTAAAACTTAGGGCTAGTCTAGGCCGAGTCTCCTTTGGCTTTAAATCCAGCCAATAGGCTTCCAGATAGATTTAGTCGACCTTAGCAACACTAGGTCTTGGCTTTAAATCCAGCCAAAGGTTTAGGTACTAAGGTAGGTTCATTCTAAGCCACCTAGGAAGTTAGTTAGTCACTCTTGAGGCCTTTGGTCATAAGGACCACGCCGTAGCTCTAGGAGGCGCCGCCTAGGGATAGACCCGCACCGAGTCCTAGGGGGAAATTAGGACACTAACTAGCAACCTAGTTAAGAGCACTCATGATAGTTAGCCATCATCCCTTAATCCTATAGCATTTGAGTATAGAATTACCCATTCATAAGTCGAAGTCACCCTAACCCCTTCTCAAGTGTTAGTTCCCTCTTGACCAACTTGTGCTTCCATTTTTCATAGTCATAGTTTAGTTTTATTTCCTTTACTTAGAGCTCCTGATAATCCAAAACCCCCAAAAAAATGTCTAGTTTAGATCTTTCTTTTTGGCACTTTTTAGAACACCAAGCATAGAACTCACCCACATTATTCACGCCTCCCTGTGGTTCGACACCCGCATTTGTACACACTATATTGCACGATCCGTACGCTTGCAGGTCTTTTAGAGCTTGCACTCGAAAGACGACACCAAGTTCTTGGCGCCATTGCCGGGGAGGCACAGTGATTTGCATTCTTTGCTGGTGTGTTTTGGTAGTTGCTTTTCTTACTTTCTTGCTTTTTCTTTGTAGTTTGTTTAGTTTTTGCTTATCTTGTTTACTGTTCATATTATATTGCTTTAGATTTTATTTATCTATTTCAGCTTTTGTCTTTATTTTTAGTAGACTTTTTAGGATTGTGGATTATTTGCTGTAGTTATAGGAATACTGAAGTTTTCGGGGGTTGAAATGGCCGGAGTTAGGATAGTTTGTGCATGCTTGGTAGGAGATCCCTTAGAAATCCCCTAGTTCCTCTTAATCCCAAACCCGATAGAATTGCTAGACATTTAAGGAATTTAGGAGATCTTCTTGAGGAGATGACCGATCCCAACCATCCTCCTAATCCTCCCAATCCCCTAATGAATCCCATTCCACCTCATGATCACATTGGGCATCAACCCCAAGCTCATTTTAGATGAGAGCCCCGTAGACCGGATCCATCCATAGATGAGGAACCCACTCTTAGGCAATTCTTTCTCCCCGAAGCCTTTGAGCCCCATTTGGCTATTCAAATTCTGGGTTTGGGGGAGACGAACTTTGAGATTAAGCCTAATATGTTGGCTATGCTTCCCTCCTTCTACGGGAGAAGCAATGAGAGTCCTCTAGATCATATCACTGATTTTGTTGAGATGAGTTCCACTCTCCATGTCCCCAATGTCTCTCAAGAGGTCATACGTCTAAGATTGTTTCCTTTCTCTCTTAAGGACAAGGCTAGGACTTGGTTGCACTTCTTACCCAATGGTTGCATTACTTCATGGGCTGAGCTTCAATCTAAGTTCTTCTAAAAATTTTATCCCATGGCCAAGACAGCCGACCTTAGGACCGCCATTATGACTTTCTCCCAACATGACCTAGAATCTTTTCATGAGGCTTGGGAGAGGTTCAAGGATCTTCTTAGACAATGTCCACACCATGGGTACGGCAATCATGACCTAATGCAATACTTCTTTCGAGGCTTAAATGAACAAAATAGGATGATGGTCAATGCCGCCTTCAGTGGTGGCTTCTATCTTTTGAGACCGACCGAGGCATGGGAGAAAATAGAAATGATGGCTGAAAATTCTTTTCAAAATTTTGCAATGGAAAGGTCTAGTTGGGAAGGCAACAAGAGAAGTGTTACTGAGGTTGGAGTTTCTTTCGAATTACCCGCTAAGGTTGAGGCTTTGACAAATAAACTAGATCAATTCATTTCTTTGTCCATTTCATCCCAAGGTCATAGGACTAGTTCTTTAGGTTCTTCTTCCGCCCCTTTAGTTGTCGAAGTTTATGCATTGTGCTCCGAGTCATCTCATGAGACCATAGCTTGCCCTTTAGCATCCCAATTTCCTGAATTCATGAAAGAGCAAGTGTGTGCCACACAAGGTTATCCTCGTGAGTATAATCCATACTCGAACACATACAATCCGGGTTGGAGGGACAACCCGAAATTTTCTT
Organism: Cordia subcordata; assembly: GCA_028554755.1. Taxonomy (NCBI): domain Eukaryota; kingdom Viridiplantae; phylum Streptophyta; class Magnoliopsida; order Boraginales; family Cordiaceae; genus Cordia; species Cordia subcordata. Next base: position 16,384,087 of record JAPTOF010000008.1, read on the forward strand.
GGAGACAAGGACAGCATGAGTCTAGTTCACATCCTCAAGTTCCACCTCAGCAGCGACCTCATCCTCAATATCCCTCATGTTTCTATCATCTTAATCAACCCTGTCTCACTAGTGCTCCGCAACCTCAGACTTTACTTGCTCTCTCTAGTAGCCAAATTCCTAGTAATGATGTGATGAAGTTAATGCAGTTTATTCAGAATCAGTAGCAGGCATTAGCTAGTTAGCAGCAGGAGTTAGCTGACAATAGGCAAGAGATGGCTAGCTATAGGCAACAGATGGCTAGGTTTGAGACACAGTTAGGACAGATTTCTAGTTAATTGAGCGCTAGGGAGCCATCAAAGAGGGATTCTAACGTATTTTGGTGGATGTTTATAATGCATTGATATATGCTTTAACATATTTGCATAAGCATGATTGCCACCTAGAAATATGTCCACTCATTAGGATTTATAAAAATTGGTCAAGCCTATGAGTTAATTCTCAATGATAGTTAAGTTTATGAGAATGGCTTAGACAAGATAATTGTAAGCGGCTATGTCTAAATATGCCATGCAATCTCATGACAACATTAAAAGAACTTAACTTGAGAATTACAAATATATATCAACCTAAGGGTCTATGCACCCAGATTTAGGTAAATGATCTATTGTGATATTGCAATATTTTAGTAACACAAATGGGATTTACAAAAATCCAAAATGTGTTTAGATCTAAAACAAAGAAAGAATATCAAAGAAAATCCTTAAGTAAAATATTAAGTGGGAGAGGGGACTAGAAATATCCCACGGCTTTCCATATCTGATTCACGTTAATGATAAATGTCATTAACTTCCCTATCAGAAGGTGACACTTTGTCTAGATTTAACAATGTGAAACATAAAATATTTATTCAAAAGGGTGTTAGTAAGTTCGGCCATCCTATCGGTGGAGTTTTTCACTAAAGATCGCCCTACGCAACATTGATTAAAGTCACTACCCTATCGGAGGGCTTAAATCAAGAATGTTACGGGGAATAAACATTTGGAATGGGTGTACACTCAACTTAAATGGTAGGTCCGGCTATCCCACCGATAGAGTTCACCACCGCATTTAAGAAGCCAAACAAAATAGTGATTGAATTATTCAATTGGATTATATCCAGATAATTGTTAATTCAAATAAGTGGTGGCACTTAACTTAACATTCATAAGTTCGGCCATCCCATCGGTGGAGTTCTTGTGAGGACTTTGAGACACTGTTACATCGAGTAGTTTAAAAGGTTGATCTACTCAAAGGCAAATAATGTAAAAAGTACTTGTATGTTTTATTTCCAAAGATAGCATACATAGTATACATGCATCAAATCTATAGTCATAAATTAATCATGATTATATTGTTGTATCTAGAAAAATGTCTTCATTCAGTCCACTAGCTACAATTCTCAAAGAGCACGAGCTCACTGGACTGAATTTTATGGACTGGGAACAAAACTTGGACATAGTACTCACTTAGTGGTTGATTCTACTGATTCTTGAATTGTAGACTCAGGAGCCACTAACCATATTTACAATTCTTTGCATTGGTTTCAGGAAATGAAAAAACTAGCTAAAGGGAAGTTTGCTCTGAGGTTGGGTAATAGAGCAAAAGTATGAGCTGCTACAGTGGGAGGAATGTGCTTAAATTTTTCATGTAATAGGAAGTTATTTTTGAACAACGTTTATTATGTTCCGGATATACGTAAAAACCTTATCTCTGTTTCCCAATTAATATTAGATGGTTTTTGCATTAATTTCCATTCTGGTGTTGATATCATTAGAGATGGAAATATTATTTGTTCCGGGAGCGTGCATGATAACTTGTTCTATATAAAACCTGTTGCAAACTCATTGCATAATATAGAACAAACTAATTTGCGAAAAAGGAAAGTTTCTTCAACCAATGATACTTGCCTTTGGCACCTACGTTTAGGACATATTAGTCTAAAGCAAATTCAGAGATTAGTCGAGGATGGGCATCTTAGCTCATTAGATCTCGAAGATCTACCTCCATATGAATCTTGTCTCAGAGGGAAGATGACTCAACGGTCATTTTCTTCTAAAGAAGAAAGGGCCAAAGAAGTATTGGAATTGGTTCACACTGATGTGTGCGGTCCTTTGAGCAAACCAGCACGAGGAGGTTTTGAGTATTTCATTATTTTTACTGATGATTACTCTAGGTATGGATATGTATATCTGATGCGACGCATGTCTGAATCCTTTGAGAAATTCAAAGAGTTCAAAGCTGAGGGAGAGTGAAAATTAGATAAATATATCAAAGTGCTTCGGTCTGATCGAGATAGCGAATACCTCTCGGGTGAGTTCAAAGACTATCTTACACAAGAAGAGATAGTGTCTCAGTTGGCTGTATTAAGGGCTCCTCAGCAAAATGGTGTAGCAGAGAGAAGAAATCTTACCCTATTAGATATGGTTAAGTCAATGATGAGTCATGCGTCATTACTTTTATCTTTTTGGGGGTATGCCCTTGAAATAGGAGCATACATCTTGAACTTGGTACCATCTAAATCAGTACCTAGGACACCTCAAGAAATGTGGATTGGGCATAAGCTTAGTTTAAATCATCTCCACATTTAGGGTTGTCCAGCCTATGTACTTAATAGTAATGCGTCAAAATTGGATATCCTAAGGGAACTAGAGGTGGGATATTTTATAATCCTAAGGAGCAAAAGGTGTTTATAAGCACCCATGCTAGATACTTAGAGAATGATGAAATGCTCCAGAAAACACCAGATTCTGAAGTTGTTCTAGATGAGATTTCACAAGAATCTCCAGTAACACCTGTGGTAACTGTGAATGAAAAAGAACAGCATGTTACACCTAATATATCAGAACCTTATCATAGTGGGAGGATATCCAGGCCTCTTGATAGACACTATGGAGAGTTCTTTTAGACTTCTTCAGAGTATCAGGTGATGGATCCCACAAGTTATGATGAAGCAGTTTCCGATATAAATACCGACTAATGGCAGAAGGCAATGAATTCAGAGTTAGAATCTATGTATTCTAACAAAGTTTGGGATCTTGTAGTTGCACCTAAAGGAGTAAAACCTATTGAGTGCAAATAGGTCTACAAGAGAAAAAGAGGAGTTGATGGAAAGGTTGAAACCTTTAAAGCAAGGTTGGTGGCAAAAGATTATACTAAAAAAGAAGGGATCGATTATGAGGAAACTTTCTCACCGGTAGTCATGCTTAAATATATCAGGATACTCTTAGCCATCGCTTGTCATTATGACTACAAGATATGGCAAATGGACGTCTAGACAGCCTTTCTTAATGGGGAACTTAACGAGACCATTTACATGACACAACTAGATGGATACATTGCTAAAGGCCAGGAACAGATGGTTTGTAAATTAAAGAAGTCGATTTATGGATTAAAACAGGTATCTAGAGCATATCAAATTTGATCGGGCAATTAAATCTTATGGTTTTGATCAAAATATTAATGAACCTTGCTTGTATAAAAGGTGTAATGGAAATGATGTAGCTTTTTTGGTTCTATATGTGGATGATGTCCTACTAATTGGAAATGATATGGGGATGTTATCATGCATTAAGGTTTGACTTTTTACTTAATTTCAAATGAAGGATTTAGGAGAAGCTAGTATGTTCTAGGCATCAAGCTTATGCGAGATTGTAAGAACAGAAAGCTAGCCCTATCTCAAGCTCCATTTATTGAGAAGATATTAGTCAAGTTTATCATGCAAAACTCTAAAAAGGCCTCATTACCTTCTAGACATGGAGTTTATCTATCTCGGGATCAATGTCCTACAACACCTGAGGAGATAGAGAGCATGAAGTGAGTTCCTTATGCTTCAGTAGTTGGAAGCCTCATGTATGCCATGTTGTGTATTAGACCAGATATCTGCTTTACTGTTGGCATGGTTAGTAGAAATCAGTCAAACCCTCGACCAGCACATTGGGTCGCGGTTAAGCATATATTCAAATTCCTGCAAGTAACTAAAGATTATATGATGGAATATCGTGCAGATGATCTAACGCCCTTAGCCTATACAGACTTGGATTTCCAGTCCGACAGAGATTCTAGGAAGTCTACTTCTAGATACATTTTCACTCTGTCAGGAGGAGCTCTTTCATGGAGAAATGTGAAGCAAAATTATATTGCTTACTCTACCATAGAGGCCGAGTATGTCACAACATCTGAGGCTGTGAAAGAGGCAGTATGGCTAAGAAAATTCCTATTAGACCTAAAGGTTATGCCAGTAGCTCATAGACTGAGAACGTTGTATTGCAACAACAACGGTGCTGTTTCACAGTGTAAAGAGCCCACGAATCATAAAAAGGGTAAACACATTGAATGAAAATATCATTTGATCCGTGAGTTTATCCAGAGAGGAGATGTAGTAGTTGAAAAGATAGCTTCAGCAGAAAACCTAGCGGACCCATTTACCAAGACTTTTTTAGAGAAAGTGTTTGCCACACATTTAAAGTCTTTGGGTATTAGGTTTTGCAGAAGTGGTCTTTAGTGCAAGTGGGAGATTGTTAGGATTAGTATGCTTTAAAGCTCACTTGTACATGACATTTTGGATATGAAACAATGTATAATCATTTTTTTTTAATTAAATGGCTTTATGAGTTTCTTGCATACTATCTATGTTATGTTTTATTGATGCATGTATAAAGGTCCTTTGACTTGAACTAATAACTTGGGTGCGCAGTTAGGCTAGACGCACAGCAAGTCCAAGTCTGGATTTAGTCACGTCATAAAATTGAATCCATATCCAAAGAGTAGTGTTGGGCACTCTACTGGGATAAGGTTATATTGAGCAAATCTCCTCTTTGAGGGTGATCTACCTAGGTCATTGGAGGACTTTCCGAATTTATCTCAATAGTATGTGTATCACGTATTGGATAGGACCATTGTGAGTATGTTTTCTAGAGATGTACTATCAAAGAAAGAAAACAAGACACTCATTGCTACTAAATGATCATTGCTCTTAATCTTGAGTATATGTGGATAAACTAATGAAGTTAGGGTTTGGTACTTTGATTCACTGTGGGTGAGATCTCACTTTATTGAGTGCTAAGTTCTAATTAGTTGGAACATGCATATGCAAAATGGAATCTATGTGCCCCCTTTGGGATTGTCCAAATTTATCATCCGAATCTAGATCCAGTGATACTACCTTTATAGGTGTGTTGGTTATATGGCTTGAGGGTCGCTCCCGAGATCAAGATATTCCATGACCAAGGATGGTTAGCAATAGGACAAGAAACCCCAACGAAAATGATACAGCTAAAGAGGTGATAGTACACAGGCCAAAGGACCGGTCTTAGCTGTGGGTATACATAGAGGGGCATTATGGTCAGTTATTTAAGGCTCGCACAAGGGCTAACAAAAGAAAAGATAGAACAGAATTCACCAAAAAGAACAAGAGAAATCAAATGAACCCTACAATGAAGCACAAAATACTCTCAAATCGTAGCACCCAAACAAAAGAATGCACAACTTCTCTCTCTTTTTTGATTTCATTTTCCAAAAATCATCACTTTTTTTTTTCTTTCCAAATTTCCCTTTTCTCATGCATTCTCATAGATCAATTGATCACAATCAAGCATTTTTCTTAACTCATTTTTTTCTTGAAATTTATTTCTCTCGTTTTCTTTCAAAAACTTCAAGATTAAACTACTTTTTTTTTTCTTCCTCTCAATTCTTTTCCTTTCCTTTTAGGCTTTCACAATTTGAGAAATCCCGAAACAAATAAACTTTTCCTTCTGATTCACATTCTTTTTCTTTTCACTCTCATTTTTCTTCGCAATTTTTTTTCAACTTTCTTTTTTTTTTTTCCATAACCTGAAAGCGCTCGAACAATCACCCTTTTCCTCACCATTGTACTTCAGAATGGAGCAAATGAGTTCTTATACAAGAGTAAGGATAAAGCATTTAATAGTTAAAAGGTCAAGGATAATAAGGGTAAAACAAAGAAAAGACTCATACATATAAAGGCTCAAAGGGGTTACTAGGGATAGAATGATTAGGGTCAGGCTTGAAAAGCTCAAACGATCCAAAAATGGCCTAAATCATCTCCCCAGTAATACATTGTCTAGGATTTCGCCTGGAGTGGTACTCAAACACGTTCTAAAGTTTAGAATAAAATGAACAAAAAATCTCCTCAATACACCAAAACTTTTCTCAACCAACCACCAACTCAAAAAACTCAACCTAAGAGAATTCAACAATTCAGAAAATCATATGCTCATGTGCTCTAGAAAGTTCAAGAACTCAATCAAGGTGAAACTGACATCCAAATCAGAAAACAACAAAAAAATAGAGTTTGTTACTTTCAAGAACTGTATTCAATCTCAACCATGTTCTCATCATTGGCATGTGAATATCAACCCACAACAAGACACACTAAACAAATTTTTTTTGTTTTCAATTTTTCAAATTTTTCTTTTTTTGATTCTTTTAATTTTTTTATTATGACTCTCTCTTCCTTACCCCCAAACTTCAAATCAACACTATTCCTAATGTTAAGAAAATAAAAGATAAGGAAAAAGAAACTCCCCTGAATTATCTGACACTGAGCCCTTATGAACCTTGAGAAATCCATTGCCACTGTAGGATCGATAATATTACATGTGGTCTATCCTGGTCCATATTTTCATAAATACTACTAAGAAAACATACTAGGAAAATAAAATAACCACATAACACACAAGAACATACTTAAGAACATATAGAACATAACTAGTATTTGCAAAATATTAAAGCTAACCTCTTGAAGCGTGGGGCCTTTGATGAAGCTAAAACTGTCACGAGCTTTGTTCCCACTCACGAACAAGGCCACCAAGAAAATTTTTTATTATAAGGGTGTCACAATATGCAACTCCCTAGTCTTTATCCCTATGGTTAAAGAGACTTTTCTTGAGAGAATAGCCTATTGTGTGGAAGAAGCAAAGTAATATACTCTTGAAAATCTAGAGCAAAAAACACATAATAAGTGTGTACTATGTGTTGTAATATTCTCTTGCCAAAATGGAAGAGATCAATTACAAAATTTTTGGATGCTAGAAATGGTTTAGGATCTTGCCTTTTTATAGAAAAATTTGGCACATAAACCTTGTAAACTTTCCATTTGGGAAACTTTTTCCTAATAGTAAATGTTTGCCACCTGTCATGGAAGTTGTACAATTTGAATTTTTCTTGTAGTAACTTTCTAGCACATGTCTTGGAAGATTGGGCCAAGCTCACAATCCAAGCCCAACACATAGTCTATAATCCATGTGGAGGTGCAAGCCCAACAAGAAACCATCCAAGCCCAATTAGGTTATCTTGCTCTAAAGAAAGCCCAAACTCAATTCCAAGCTTTGGCTTAATAAGGCTATTACCAAAATATGAAATTTGCTCTTTCAAGATTACTCTCTCAAAGTCATTTCAACTAGGGAAGGGACCAAGAAGACACAATTAACCTTGGCTTCCAAAAATAATAAAAAATGGCCTTGCTCGATCTAGGCGACATAATAATAATTATTTTTAACTCCGATCTATTCCACCATAAGATCAAAGTTGCACTCCAAGAATAATTGCCATTACCCAAAAGCTTGTCAAAAAAGAATGTGAACTTTGTCTTTGACCTACTAAATAACTGACCATAATGCTCCTCTATGTATACCCATATCTAAGACTGGTCCTTTGGCCTGTGTACTATCACCTCCTTAGCTGTATCTTTTTCCGTTGGGTTTCTTGTCCTATTGCCAACCATCCTTGGTCATGGAATCTCTTGATCTCGGGAGCGACCCTCAAGCCATATGACCGATACACCCATAAAGGTAGTATCACTAGATCTAGATTCAGATGATAAATATTGACAATCCCAAAGGGGGCACGTAGATTCCATATTGCATTTGTATGGTCCAATTAATTAGAACTTAGCACTCAATGCACAAGGCTGTTGATCTTAATAAAGTAAGATTTCACCCACAGTGAATCAAAGTACCAAACCCTAATTTCATTAGTTCATCCACATATGCTCAAGATTAAGAGCAATGATCATTTAGTAGCAGTGAGTATCTTGTTTTCTTTCTTTGATAGTACGTCTCTAGAAAACATACTCACAATGGTCCTGTCAAATACGTGACACACGTACTATTGAGATGAATCCGAAAAGTCCTCCAATGACTTAGGTAGATCACCCTCGACGAGGAGACTTGCTGAATATAACCTTATCCTGGTAGAGTGCCCAACACTGTGATTCAGTTATGGACTCAATTTATGACGTGACTAAATCTAGACTTGGACCTACTGTGCGTTCAGTCTCACTGCACACCCAAGTCATTAGTTCAAGTCAAGGGGCCTTTACACATGTATCAATAAAACATAACATAGATAATATGTAAGAAACTTATAATGTCATATAACAAAATTGATTATACATTTTTTAACATCGAAAATGTCATATACAAGTGAGCTTTAGGGCATACTAATCCTAACAATCTCCCACTTGCATTAAAGAACACTTTTGCACAACCTAATACCCATGGACTCTAAATATGTGGTGAAAATTTTCTCTGGAAGAGTCTTTGTTAATGGGTCCACCAGGTTTTCCGTTGAAGCTATCTTTTCAACTACCACATCTTCTCTCTGGATAAACTCACGGATCAAATGATATTTTCGTTCAATGTGCTTACCCTATTTGTGATTCCTGGGCTCTTTGCACTGTGAAATAGCACTGTTGTTGTCACAATACAACGTTATTGGTCTGTGAGCTGCTGACACCACCTCTAGGTCTAACAGAAACTTTCTTAGCCATACTGCCTCTTTTCTAGCCTCAGATACTGCTACATACTCGGCCTCCATGGTAGAGTTAGTAATACAATTTTGCTTCACACTTCTCCATGAAATAGCTTCTCCTGGCAAAGTAAAAACATATCTAGAAGTATACTTCCTGGAATCTTTGTCGAACTGAAAATTCGAGTCTGTATAGGCTAATGGCGTTAGATCATTTGCATTGTATTCCAGCATATAATCCTTAGTTCCTTGCAGGAATTTGAATATGTGCTTAACTGCAACCCAATATGCTGGTCTAGGGTTTGACTGATATCCACTAACCATGCCAACAGCAAAGCAGATATCTGGTCTAGTACATAACATGGCATACATGAGGCTTCCAACTACTGAAGCATAAGGAACTCATTTCGTGCTCTCTATCTCCTCAGGTGTTTTAGGACATTGATCTCAAGATAGATAAACTCCATGTCTAAAAGGTAATGAGGCCTTCTTAGAGTTTTGCATATTAAACCTGACTAATATCTTCTTAATAAATGAAGCTTGAGATAGGGATAGCCTTTTGTTCTTACGATCTCGCATAAGCTTGATGCCTAGAACATAACTAGATTCTTCTAAATCCTTCATTTGAAATTGAGTAGAAAGCCAAATTTTGATGGATGGTAACATCCCCACATCATTTTCAATTAGTAGGATATCATCCATATACAGAACCAAAAAAGCTACAATATTTCCATTATGCCTTTTATACACGCAAGGTTTATCAATATTTTGATCAAAACCATAAGATTTAGAGGGTGTTTGGATTGGCTTATAAAAAAGCTACTTAAAGAACTTATAGCTTTAAGTGACTTTGTTTTATTGTCAACTTTAAGTAATTACGTGTTTGAATAAAAGTTGTAGTTATAAAAATAAGTATTTACATGTTTAATTAAAGTGGGCTGAAAAGTAAGTTATATAGTTAAAATAACTATTAAGGACATTAAAATATAATTTAAAAGGTAAGTATAAGATAAAAGAGTGAAGATATTTTAGTAATAAAAATAAAAAGGTAAGGATAAGATGGTAAATGATTTGGTCAAACTTGCTTTTTTTCAACGTGCTTAAAGCCATAAAAAGCAAAAGCTAGGGTTGGGGAGCTTTTTATTTTCTACTTAAAGCTACTTAAAAAAAGCACATTTTTAATTAAAACAAACACTTCTATTAGCTTAAGTTAGGCTTTAAGCAGGTTTGACTAGAAAAAAAGCCAAACCAAACACCCTCTTAGTTTCCTAATCAAATTTGATGTTCCATGCTCTAGATGCCTGTTTTAATCCATAAATAGAGTTCTTTAATTTACAAACCATATGTTCTTGGCCTTTAGCAATGTATCCATCTGGTTGTGTCATGTAAATGGTCTAATCAAGTTCCCCATTAAGAAAGGCTGTCTTGACGTCTATTTGCCATATCTCGTAATCATAATGACAAGCGATGGCTAGGAGTATCCGGATGGATTTAAGCATGGCTACTGGTGAGAAAGTTTCCTCATAATCAATCCCTTTTTTCTGAGTACAACCTTTTGCCACCAACCTTGCTTTAAAGGTTTTAACTTTTCCATCAACTCTTCTTTTCCTCTTGTAGACCCATTTGCACTCTATAGATTTTACCCCTTCAGGTGTAATTACAAGACTTTGTTATAATACATAGATTCTAACTCTAAATCCATTGCCTTATGCCATTGGTCGGCATCAATGTCGGAAACTGCTTCATCATAACTTGTGGGATCTACCACCTGATCCTCTGAAGAAGTCTGAAAGGACTCTCCATGGTATTTATTAGGAGGCCTGGATATCCTTCTACTACGATGAGGCTCCGATATATTAGGTGTAATATGCTGTTCCTTTTCATTTCCAGTTACCACAGGTGTTATTGGAGATTCTTGTGAAATCTCTTCTAAAACAACTTCAAAATCTGGTGTTTTCTGGATCATTTCATCATTCTCTAAGTATCTAGCATGGGTGCTTATAAACACCTTTTGCTCCTTAGGATTAAAAAAGATCCCACCTCTGGTTCCTTTGAGATACCCAATAAAATAGCACAACTCGGATCTTGGTTCCAACTTTGAAGTATTACTATTAAGTACATAAGCTGGACAACCCCAAATGTGGAGATGGTTTAAACTGGGCTTACGCCCAGTCCACATTTCTTGTGGTGTCCTAGGTATTTATTTAGATGGTACCAAGTTCAAGATGTATGCTGCTGTCTCAAGGGCATGCCCTCAAAAAGATAAAGGTAATGATGCATGACTCATCATTGACCTAACCATATCTAATAAGGTACAATTTCTTCTCTCTGCTACACCATTTTGCTGAGGAGTCCTTGGTGCAGTCAATTGAGACACTATCCCTTGTTGTGTAAGGTAGTCTTTGAACTCACTCGATAGGTATTCGCCACCTCGATCAGACCGAAGGGCTTTGATATGTTTATCTAATTTCCGCTCCACCTCAGCTTTGAACTCTTTGAATTTCTCAAAGGATTCAGACTTGCGTCACATCAGATACACATATCCATACCTAGAGTAATCATCAGTAAAAGTAATGAAATACTCATAACCTCTTCGTGCTGGTTTGCTCATAGGACCACACGCATTAGTGTGAACCAATTCCAATACTTCTTTGGCCCTTTCTCCTTTAGAAGAAAATGACCATTTAGTCATGTTCCTTTTGAGACAAGATTCACACAAAGGTAGATCTTCGAGATCTAACGAGCTAAGATGCCCATCCTCGACTAATCTTCGAATTCACTTTAGACTAATATGTCCTAAGCGTAGGTGCCAAAGATAAGTATCATTGGTCGAAGAAACCTTTCTTTTTCAGGAATTAGTTTGTTCTATATTATGTAGTGAGTTTGTAATAGGTTTTATATAGAACAAGTTATCATACATGCTACTGGAAGAAATAATATTTCCATCTCTACTGATATCAACACCAAAATGGAAATTAATGCAAAAACCAACTAATATAAATTGTGAAATAGAAATAAGGTTTTTACGTACATCCAAAACATAATAAACGTTGTTAAAAAATAACTTCCTATTACATGAAAAATTTAAGCACATTCCTTCCACTGCAATAGCCCATACTTTTGCTCCATTACCCAATGTCAGAGCAAACTCCCCTTTAGCTAGTTCCTTCCCTAAAACCAATGCAAAGAATTGCAAATATGGTTTGAGGGTCCAAAGTCTACAATCCAAGAATTAGTAGAATCAACCACTAAGCAGGTTTCAATGTAGAACAAATGAGGTGTACCTATCTGGCCTCGTGCCAAGTACTTTGGGCGATCCTTTTTCTAGTGTCCTTTTAGGCCACATTTAAAGCATTTACCCTTGGGCTTTTCACCTGTTAATTGCCTGGGCTGTTCACATTTCTCTTCTTTTTCCCTTGACCATGTTTTTGCTTCCCTTTTCCTTTGAACTTTCTCCCTATTGGGTTAAGTCTAGAAGTGGATGCTTGAATCATATTTATGTGGCCTTTAGTTTTCATTGTGGCTTCTGCAGCTAGGAGCTCTTTCATTAAATTTGTCATATCCATGTTCATCTTGGTCATATTATAATTTAGCTTGAACTGCGTATAGGATGACGGTAGTGTATCCAAAATCATGTCTACCTTTGACTGTTCATCTATGTTTGCTCCTAGGATCTCGGCAGTATTGAAGTAATCCATCAATTTGAGCATATGCTCCCTGACAGATGCTCCTTCTGCCATTCTTTGATTCATAATTTCTCTAAGAGCACCTTGCTTTGCGGGCCTACTCTTATCAGCAAACATACGAGATAGTGAGGTCATGATTTCTTTTGCAGTTTTCATATGATGATGCTTGCTCTGCAAAATATCTGACATAGAAGCCATCACATAGCACTTGGCCATACTATTGGCTTTTTGCCATTTTGCCTTACATCTTTCTGGGCTTCAAAAAAGTTATCCCTCACAATAGGACAAAGAGTTGTTAGGACATACTTATACTCTTCTGTGGTGAGTACTATGTCTAAGTTCCATTCCCAGTCCACAAAATTCGGTCTAGTGAGCTTGTGCTCTTTGACAATTGTAGCTAGTGGACTGTACGAAGACATTTTTCTGGATACAACATTATAATTATAATTATAATTAATTTATGAGTATAGAATTGATGCATGTATAATATGTATGCTATCTTTGGAAATAAAGCATACAAGTACTTTTTATATCATTTGCCTTTGAGTAGATCAACCCTTAAACTACTTGATGCAACAGTGTCTCAACGTCCTCATAAGAAGTCCACCGATGGGATGGCTAAACTTATGGACGTTAAGTTAAATGCCACCACTTATTTGAATTAACAATTGTCTGGCTATGATCCAATTGAATAATTCAATCACTGTTTTGTTTGGCTTGTTAAATTCGGTAGCGAACTCTATCGATAGAATAGCCGAACCTACCATTTAAGTTGAGTGTACACCCATTCCTAGCATTTATTCCCCATAACATTCTTGATTTAAGCCCTTCGATAGGGTAGTGACTTTAATCAATGTTGCGTAAGGTGATCTTTAGTGAAGAACTCCACAGATGGGATGGCCGAACTTGCTAACACACTTTTGAATAAACATTTTATGTTTCACCTTGTTAAATCTAGACAAAGTGTCACCTTCCATTGGGGAAGTTAATGACATTTATCATTAACGTGAACCGGATACGGAAAGCTGTGGGGTATTTCCAGTCCCCTCTCCCACTCAATATTTTAACATAAGGGTTTTCTAAGTTTTTGGTATTCTCGCCTTTTGTTTTAGATCTAAACATACTTTAGATTTGCGAAACACTTTGGTTTTTGCGAATCCCCTTTGTATTACTAAAACGTTGCAATACCATAATAAATTACTTACCTAAATCTGGGTGTATAGACCCTTAGATTGTCATATTTTAAATCTCAAGTTAAGTTTCTCATTTTTGTCATGAGATTGCATGGCATCTTTAGACATAATTGCTTACAATTATCTTGTCTAAGCCAATCTCTTTTAAATGAACTTAACTATCTCTGAGAAATTAACACATAGGATTAGCCAACTTTTTAAAAAAACTAATGAGTGGGCATATTTTTAGGTGGTAATCCTGTTTATGCTTATGCAAATATGTTAAAACATATGTCAATGCATTATAAACATCCACCAAAATACGTTAAAAATCCCTCTTTGATGGCTTCCTACAATCTTCAACAAAACAACACACTTAATAGCTTTTCCTGCCTCAGCCTGTTGTCCGTTAGTAGGAGCCAGTCAACTGAGTTGGTCAACCAGCAAGCTCACCCAGCAGAGTGTTTCTCCATGCTATTTTCTTGTTTTTCTCCTTGGTCTTTAAAGATTACAATAATAGCCTTTGCTATTGCTAATACAAGCTTCATAAAGAAACATTACAAGGATATCAAAATATCCTATGCTTCTTTTAAATGAAACTACAAGCAATAACCATAAATATTTATACATGAAATCGCCTATGGCCAATCTTTGTTGACCGTACAAGAAAATCTATCATGCATACATGCGAACCATCAAGGGGATTTTTATATTACCTGCATATACAAGCATAAAACTACAAGTATATATAACACAAGATTTCCTAATCTTGCCACTCACAAGATGACTAATATATTTATGCAAATACAATATTCTTTGCATGGTCTAAGCATGTTGTGTGTAAGCCTAAGCTCTGATACCAATGTAGGATCGATAATATTACATGTGGTCTATCCAAGTCCATATTTTCATAAATACTACGAAGAAAACATACTAAGAAAATAAAATAACAACATAACACACACAAGAACATACTGAAGAACATATAGAATATAACTAGCATTTGCAAAATATGTAAGCTAACCTCTTGAAGTGTGGGGCCTTTGATAAAGCTAAAACCGTCACGAGCTTTGTTCCCACTCATGAACAAGGCCACCAAAAATTTTTTTTACTATAACGGTGTCGCAATATGCAACTCCCTAGTTTTCTTCCCTATGGTTAAAGAGACTTTTCTTGAGAGAATAGCCTCTTGTGTGGGAAGAAGCAAAGTAATATGCTCTTAAAAATCTAGAGCAAAAAACACACAATAAGTGTGTACTATGTGTTGTAGTATTCTCTTGCCAAAATGAAAGAGATCAACTACAAAATTTTTGGATGCTAGAAATGGTTTAAGCTCTTGCCTATTTATAGAAAAAGTTTGGCACCTAAACCTTGTAAACTTTCCATGTGGGAAACTTTTTCCTAGTAGTAAATATTTGCCACATGTTATGGAAGTTACTTGTACAATTTGAATTTTTCTTGTAGTAGCATTTTAGCACATGTCTTGCAAGATTGGGCCAAGCTCACAATCCAAGCCCAACACATAGTCCCTAATCCATGTGGAGGCCCAAGCCCAATAAGAAACCATCCAAGCCAATTAGGTTATCTTGGACTCTAAAGAAAGCCCAAACTCAATTCCAAGCTTTGGCCCAATAAGGCTATTACCACAATATGGAATTTGCTCTTTCAAGATTACTCTCTCAAAGTCATTTTAACTAGGGAACGGACCAAGAAGACACAATTATCCTTGGCTTCAAAAAATAATAAAAAATGTCCTTGCCCGATCTAGGCGACATAATAATAATTATTTTTAACTCCGATCTATTCCACCATAAGATCAAAGTTGCACTCCAAGAATAATTGTCATTACCCAAAAGCTTGTCAAAAAAGAAAGTGAATTTTGTCTTTGACCTACTAAATAACTGACCATAATGCTCCTTTATGTATAACCATATCTAAGACCGGTCCTTTGGCCTATGTACTATCACCTTCTTAGCTATATCTTTTTCCGTAGGGTTTCTTGTCCTATTGCTAACCATCCTTGGTCATGGAATCTCTTGATCTCGGGAGCGACCCTCAAGCCATATGATCGATACACACATAAAGGTAGTATCACTAGATCTAGATTTAGATGATAAATATTGACAATCCCAAATGGGGTACGTAGATTCCATATTGCATATGCATGTTCTAATTAATTAGAACTTAGCACTCAATGTACAAGGCTGTTGATCCTAATAAAGTAAGATCTCACCCACAGTGAATCAAAGTACCAAACCCTAACTTCATTAGTTCATCCACGTATGCTCAAGATTAAAAGCAATGATCATTTAGTAGCAGTGAGTATCTTGTTTTCTTTCTCTGATAGTACATCTTTAGAAAACATACTCACAATGGTCCTGTCAAATACGTGACACACGTACTATTGAGACAAATTCGGAAAGTCCTCTAATGACCTAAGTAGATCACCCTCGACGAGGAGACTTGCTGAATATAACCTTATCCCGGTAGAGTGCCCAACACTGCTATTCGGTTACGGACTCAATTTATGACGTGACTAAATCTAGACTTGGACCTACTGTGTGTCCAGCTTCATTGCACACCCAATTCATTAGTTCAAGTCAAGAGGCCTTTACACATGCATCAATAAAACATAACAGAGATAATATGTAAGAAACTCATAATGCCATATAACAAAATTGATTATACATTGTTTAGCATCCAAAATGTCATGTACAAGTGAGCTTTAGGGCATACTAATCCTAACAGCCACGACCCCCAAACTTATGCGAAACTCAATTCCTAAAAACAAAAAAAATGACAAAGAAAAAAAATAGAAATAAAAAAATAATAGAAAGACAAAAACAAAAACAAATTCTCAAAGACATTTAGGTTGCCTCCCAAGAAGCGCTTAGTTTATAGTTGTTAGCCAGACTTTTCCTCAAGTCATTCTCTTAGGTCTGGCAATGGAAACACATAGTGTAAGTGCACTAGCTGAGGTTTGAACTCCAATTTTAGTGATCGCTTATGTGTAGAAAGTGCTAGTGCCGATGATATGGTGACACTTTTGAAATTTGATTTTGGAGGAATTAGCATTGTTGCTTCCAAGAATTTCACATGCTCTTTGAATTTTGGCTTTCTTGCTGAATTTGACTGAATAAGACGAGATTCAAAAGGATTTGATGGACTATTCTTCTCCAAAAGATTTTGTTCAGTGGCATCAACTCGCATACAACAATTAGATTTTGATGGGTTGTCCATTGCTTTGAAAAGATTAAAAACCACTTTTTCATCTTGAACCCTCAAAACAAGCTCTCTTTTCTCCACATCGATTAATGCCTTCCCAGTAGCCAAGAAAGGTCGATCCAAGACAATTGGAATTTTTTCATCTTTCTCCATGTCTAACACAATGAAATCAGCAAGGAAGATATGTTTGTCCACTTTTACCAAAATATCCTCAATAACTCCACGTGGGTACTTGATAGATCTATCAGCTAATTGCAACGACACTGTTGTTGGCTTAGATTGAAAGTGGCATCAAATTAACACTAGCACCAAGATCACATAAAGCCCTATCAAAAGTGAAATTTCCAATCGTGCATGGTATTGTAAAACTTCTAGGATCGTTCAATTTATGTGGTAGCTTTTTCTGCAAGATTGCGTTTCACTCTTCAGTCAAATTCACCAACTCAAAATCACCCAGTTTCCTTTTCTTGGATAAGATCTCTTTCAAAAATTTCATATAACTATGCATTTGTTCCAAAGCATCAACAAAAGGAATATTTATGTGCAACTTTTTAAAGACTTCAAGAAATTTAGAAAATTGCTTATCTGATTGCTACTTCTTGAGTCTTTCAGGGAATGGAATTGGTGAAGTATAACTTTCTTTTTGAATCCCTTCTTCTTCCTGCTTTGTGAGTTTCTCTTCATCTTTTGTGTCTTCCTTATCATGACTTTCCTTTGTTGCACTCTTTATCTTTGGTTCTTCAAGCTTTCATCCATTCCTCAAGGTAATTGCATATGCTTGCTCTTTTGGGTTGACCTCTGTGTTGCTTAACAATGTAACCCTTATTCTTTCGTTTAATAAGTTGGCAATTTGTCCCATTAATGCACCTCCAGCTGCAATATCAATCAATGCTTGTGTATTATTACTCAGTAAAAAATCTGTATTTGCAACATTTGGTAACCCATGGTGAGGACACTTTTTGATCAAGTCCTTGTAGCACTCCGAAGCCTCATACAATGTTTCTCCTTCAAATTGGAAAAAAGTAGTGATATCATTCCTCATCTTTGCTGTCTTTACTGGTGGGAAGAACTAAGCCAAAAATATTTGAACTAATCTATCCTATATGTAGTGATAGTTCCTGCTGGCAATGAGTTCAACCACTGCTTTGCCTTGTCTTGCAAAGAGAACGGGAATAACCTCAAATTGCATAGAATTCTGAATCATTTGTATGATAGCTAGCTTGATCTCAAAATTGTTGGCTTGAATTGTTGGCCTCTTTATGCTTGATGCACTGCCATCAATTGACGGTATCGCATACTCCTTTAGTGCTCATGCATTATTCACTCCTTCAAGTTGTTCAGCCATGTTTTCTCCTTCTTCCTTGATATCTATCACACAGCAACACACAAAATGGAGCGTAGATTAATTTAAACAAAAAAAATAGCGTTCAAATTAGTAATAAGATAAGCTCATATCAATATTGACAAAAGACACAATCCTCGGCAATGGCGCCAAAAAATTGTTGTATGAAAACTGCAAACACACGGTATTGTGACAAATAATAAAGTGGTGTGTAGAGTAATGTTCCCGCAAAGATTGTGTTGCCAAATATTGAAATTAATAAATCTTGCTACTATTTAAAGAACCAAAAGAAAATAGTAAAGAAAACTCTAATCGAAGTAAATAACTAAATTCCTAACTAATTAATGAACTCGCAAGAAATAAATTAAGAACAATTAATAAAAGAAAACAAATAAAAATAAAAATTAATAAACTAACAAGAACCTACAGATAAAGATGACTAGGGCATGTGATTTCACCTAAGACCTCTACTAGATATTTTATTTAGTTGTGCACTTTTCCTCTATTAATTTAATCTAAGTAGCCGGATTCTCTATATTAATCAATTATCTCTCTCGAGCATAATCTATCTTGCACTCACAAGTTTCTCGGCTATATCACTATGCAAAGACAACCTATGAGTGTGCCTAAAGTTTCGGAATCCTTACACAGGCTATGCTAATTTTGTCTATATCTCTATGCAACAAACAATTAACATCAACTCATATAGGTCCACTACATATATCACCTCTCGGTCTCAACATGCAATTAAAATCAACTCAATTGGTGGCCAATCAAAAGAGAGCATTAAGAACAATATGAATTGACTAAATTAAGTTAATAGCATAAAAATTAAGCCTAATGCACAACCTAAAATAAAACTATCACATAGTAGTCAAAAATTTATCACAGCCCTAGTATGAAAAATTTAGCTCATGTTCGAAACCATAAATCCTAAACTAATAAATTGAAACATGATAAAAATAATCAAATAGAAATCCAAAAACTAGAACTAAAATATAAATTAAAATCTGGAGTTAAAATTCAAAACTAACATAGAAACCTAAAATAGAATTAAAGTCTAAAATAGTCATCTAAAATTTAAACTAAAAACAAATATTGAAGCTGAAAAATAAATATAACCTAAAATAAAAATTTAAATTTAAAACCTAACAAAAAATGGTTCAAATTAATTTAAATACGAATTTGAAAAAAAGTGGAGACAGAACACGTTTTCGAATTTTGCTTCGTGCGCAGCTTCCTAGCTCTTCTGCTCATTTAGGTCCCCAGACCTTCAAATCTTCTCTACACACATATATAGGCTTAAATCCCCATCGCCTCAAGTCTTATACTTGGCCAATAAGTCCTTTCTCTTTCTTTTTTTTAATTTTTAATTTTCCTTATCTTGATAATATGGGTCCCACATCGTTCAATCCTTCTTGCCTTGTAATTTGACCGAGGCATTCAAAAGAACAAAGGAAAAGCTCAAATCTTTTACATGCCAATTAATGTTGTGGTCTCCACTTTTCCTATTCTCAACCAAAAACTTCCGTTGCGATTTTTACCATTTTAACAATGGAAATAGCTCGAGCCCCGAACGTAAAAGTTGTAGATTTCATCGCGAACTTTCCATTGACATCTTTAATTGCATCATTCTGAGCTCTGAGCAAAATGTCATGCCCAAAAGTCTGAAAAAGGTTCAATTTTTTTTCGAAAACCCATATTTATTCCACCTATAAAATTAATAGAAAAATGACACCCATTAGGTAGAATTTATTCTAAAATAAAATTCAATCATATTCAAAAATTAAAGTTTAAGAGGTATAAAAATATAGGAAAAATTAAGCTTATGACGTAGGTGAGAAAACAAATGAAAATGGGGCTGAACAGTAATAAAATGGTTAGTATATTTAATGCAGAACCCGTTCAGCTGGTCGAGCGGCTTGCCCCTTTGCTTCATTAATTAGGCTGGACGCCTTAGCCAGTCGACTGGCTAGGGGGTCTGGCTTTTCCCTTGCATTTCTGTTTTGGCCGAGCAACCTTTCCGATCAGCCGGTTGATCGGCTTAGGGAGTCCGGCCACTCCAAAAAAGCTAAAGCCAGGAGGTTGCCTAGCCACTCCAAAAAAGCTGAAACAAAGCCAAACAAGCCTCAAACACATTTTAAACCATTTTTAACAATCTTTCATTACACTAAATCAACTCAAAGCACTTTGTAGACAATTTTTCAAAGCTTGGGATTATTTCAAAACACATGTTTATGCTATCTATGCATTCAAAATCATTTTTGCGTTTTATGAAAGACAATGGTCATGAGGTTTAAATTGTTTGTGTCATGAAAAGCAGAAGTTTGAGCTAATACTTGTAATTCTAAGGCATTTCACAACGACGCAATGCATCTGGTACCCCTTATGATGCCTCTTCTCCGCTTTATGACTTCTCATCATCTTTTTCTTCAAATTTTGAGCTCTTTGAAAGATAATGTTCTTCAATAATGTTCTTCATGAGGCATTTTCTTCTATCTTCCAAGCATATATCTTTACATTTCATATTCGACACTTCACAAGATGCTTTTAGTAAAATGATCATAATAATGCATATTTGGTAGAATTTTGATAATAATTTTTCATCATCAAAATCAATAATGAATATTTAGTCAACAAAGACTTTCATAGGGAGTCTAAGTCCATTAGCATAGCATAAGGTATAACATACTTAACCTATACACTAGCCTTATCCCTTATACTTGAGCTCAGATATACCATTAACTTGAGTGTTAGAAAGTCAACAATGTTGCCACACTTGCTCTTTCTTTCCTTTTGCAGGTTTAACTGGTGATACATTTGGAGCATCAACCAGGTTTTATCCGAATCTAATAATTCCAACATTATCAGTTGACACCGTCTATGGTCGGTATCAACGAGGGTCCGCCCAAATTTAATAATTCTAACAGTATTAGTTGGCGCTATTTGTGGGAACGTTTTTATTCCCATTGACTAACTACAAAGTCATGTCTCTTTACAACAACTTGGGCGATAATGTTGAACCAGCAGAAGACACAAGTTCTTATCACCCTCGTATTGAATCTCATGAAGGAGGGCAATGTTCAATCATACTAGCTCAGTTGAACCCTACCTAATCGCTGATACAAGCATCCCAAGATACCTATGGTACCCATCGTTTCCTTGGCATGATATCCCTCCCTAGCTTGGTTAGGGGTTATACATCTTAGCGCAGCCTGTACACTCCTCGGCCTACACTTTTAGTTGTGGGAGATGTGGCGCCACATATGGGATCACATGGGGTCGATCACAACTTTTCTTGGGGTATTCAGGCACCTTTGTTGTGGTAAACTCTGTACCCACCGTTTTAGATGTCGCTGGGATTCCCATTACCAACCAACAATCGTGACCTGTACAGGAAGTTGCATGGGGCTGGCTCATGTCCCTTTCTCCCAAGAGTCATCAGTGGCCCCAGCTTTGATTCCACTCCCTCAAACACTACCACCTGGTGTGAATCTCGTGCTGTAACCTTCGGGAAAAATAATGCCAATAGGTTTGTAGGTCATAGGCTTGTTGAATTCTGTTCTAAGAAGGTTCCAGAGAGGTCCCTCCATACACCATTGCCCCTGATTTGATGGTAGAGATAAGAAATTTGATGGCAGAATTCATGCAATAGACAAGACAACAAAGCTAGTTTCAGACTGGAGAACTTACCCAAATCTCAGGCGGAAGATCGAATTTCCAAGGTCCATCAAGAACTCAGCACGGGCAAACTCATTATTCTTTAGCACCCAACGATGACGGGGAACTAGACATGATAATAAGTTCCTATTCGTTTATAGTGGAAATCATTAACCAACCGGTCCCAGAGAGTGCAAAGAATGTTTGACTCTCTCATCATGATAGGACAACTGACCCTCGAGACCATATTTGTGATAAGGTGATGATGCTTCACAATGGCAATGATGTAGCTAGGTGCAAAAATTTCCTAACCCCCCTTGGAGGAGCTGTATTTGCGTGGTACAATCAACCACCCCCGAGATCTATATCGAGCTTCCATAATCTCGCTTAATTTATGTGATTTGTGTATCCTTGTATATATTGTTTTCATAACTTTCTAGGGTGTTTTGACCATAATTGAGTGCATTTAGGGTTGCATTTGTTCACTATTTATCATATTTGTATATATAGATGTCAAAACGTATAAATGCTACAATAAGTGCCTTATTTCTTGTTTTAAGTACATTTTGGGAGAAGGAATTGACTTAAATTGATGATGATTTAATCAATGAGCCAAGATAGGGTTGATTTGGGGGAGAAGAAATGAACAAAAAGGCATAAGAAAGCTCTCAGACGAAGAACGACCAACAAAGCACGAGCGGGGATGTGTGTTTCGAGAGAAGAAATTGAGCTTGGTTGAAGATGTAGAGAGCATGGACAAAGTTTGGAGATGTTTATAGGGATGAAAATATGAAGAAAAATGACTTTGAAGGTCCTTAGAAGCGGAATGAGGTAATAGAAAAAAATCATACACGAATCGGAGACAAAATGAGCAAGTTATAAGCATTTTAGCTATCATGGCCCGGTTGCCCCCCACCCGGGGTTGGCCAACCAACCTAGGAGACCAACCAAACCAGAATGCAACTTATTTAGGCCAATCTCACATGCTCCAGAGTCGCGGGACCGACCCCTCCTCCTGACCTTATGCTTTGAAAGGTAATAATTAAGCTATTTTGAGGGGAGGAACTTATTTTTCTTCAAACCCATTTCACCCTCACCTTAATCCCATTCAACAAACACCTCTACACACCCTATAAACACCCTACAAAGCCAAGGATTGACGTAATCAATAAGGATTTGAAGAGCTTGTATAGATTTGGAAGCAAGATTTAGGGAGGTTCTTCTTGTTCTTTCTCTAGATCTTGTAAATATGTTGCTAGAATAGGCTAGATCTAGGGTTATTTGTTATTGTATATTAGAGAAGGGCTATGAACAAAGGATGTGTGTATCTTTGGCTCTTAAATACATGCTTATTTACATAAATCTACGTCATGATTCAATATGTCTATGTATTAAAAATCAGACATGTCTATGTGTTTGTTAAAATGCTTAAGTGAATGTGCATGTGCAATTTATGTTTCAAATGCTTTTATCTACTTATATAGATGATGTTGGATTGTGCTTAATTGATGGCTTTGCTTCGTAGAATAGGCTTTAGCTTTAAACCCAACTAACAAGTTACATGCTATATGATGTGTGTCATTTGTGCATGTTTGCATCTAGTTTTTGCATGCATATTTAAGGGTGTTTAGAGTATAATTGAGTGCGCTTAGTATAAAGTTTATGCATATTTGTTAATATTTGTACATAATGTATTTAGGTGCATAAATACTATACTAAGTGTTATATTCCATGTTTCAGGAGTGTTTTGGAGGGTTCAAGCTTATGCGAGGAAGAAATGAGCTAACGGATGAAGACCGGAAGAAAAGAAATAAAGAAGAGATCATTCTGATCCAGCCGGTCGACTTAGAAGAAGAGCCGGTCGACCGGCCGCTCCAGAGAATAAAAGATTTGAAGCCGGTCGAGTTCTTCAAGAAGCCGGTCAACCGGCTAGGTCAACCGACCAGTCCAGAGAGCATCATGATTGAAGCCGGTCGAGCAAGAAAGAGGAGCCGGTCGTACGCTGAAGAAATCCATAAAAAGCTCATTTCAGCTCATTTTCAGAGGAGGAACTTTTATTTCTTAAATCCTAATAAACCCTGACCCTTTGCCCACTTCAAAAAAAACACCCTAAACCACCATCTAAACCCCACACCAAGCTAGGATTGAAGCATTAAACAAAGATTTGAAGGATTTGTACGGATTTGGAAGCAAGAATTTAGGGAAGTTCTTCTTGTTCTTTCTCTATTTCTTGTAAATATGTTGCTAGATTAGGCTAGATTTAGGGTTGATTGTTATTGTATATTAGATTAGGGCTTTGAATAATGGATTTGTGTAGATCTTTGGCTCTTAATACATGTTTATTTACATAAATTTATGGCATGATTCAATATGTCTATGGATTGGAAATCAAACATGTCTATGTGTTTGTTAAAATGCCTAAGTGAATATGCATGTGTTATTTGTGCTTCAAATGCTTTTATCTACTTATATGGGTGATGTGATTGTGCTTAATCTCGTGGCTTTGCTTAATAGAGTAGGCTTTAGCTTTAAATCCAGCTAATAGGTTACATGCTATGCTTAGTCGAGTTTAGGTGCTAGTCCTTGGCTTTAAATCCAGCCAAGTGGATAAGTTAACCTAGACTAGAGTATCCCTCACCCACGTTAGTTTTGGTTAATTGAGCCTTAATGTCATGTAGTGTTTAGGTGCTAGTCCTTGGCTTTAAATCCAGCCAAGAGGATAAGTTCTAAGTACGAATTGCATAGGCTAGGAGGGATTGGCCCTTAGCTTTAAATCCAGCTAACGGGTTAAACCACTAGTATTGGTTAAGAGAGCCCCCGATCAACACAACGGCAATAGAAGTCTTGAGCCTTAGATAGACCTTATCTGTGCAGTCTTGTTGCAATGCAATCGCCCTAGGTCCCCTTCTTCTTTATTAGTGTTTCCTTCCTTAGTTTGGCTCCTTTAAGTTCCTCCATAGATTAGTTTTTATTTTCCTTTTTCCGAGCTCTCTTCCATCCTAAAGTAAGTACACACACGCACATGGCTAGTTTAAGGCACCCAAGCACATAGAGACTAAACTAAGGTAGCCTTCCTGTGGATTCGACCCCGCACTTGCACACACTGTACTACACACGTCCCGTGCACTTGCGGGCTATTAAGGCTTGTACTCAAATAGCGGTATCACTATACTTAGTCAAAGTTAGGTACTAGTCCTTGGCTTTAAACCTAGTCAACAGGATAAGTTAACCTAGACTAGAGCACCCCTCACCTATGTTAGTGTTGGTTAATCAAGCCTTAATGTTCTGTAGTGCTTAGGTACTAGTCTGTAGCTTTAAACCTAACCAAAAGTAGGCTAGGAGGGAGTGACCCTTAGCTTTAAATCCAGCTGGTGGGTTGAACGACTAATATTGGTTAAGAGACCCCCAATCAACACAACAACAATAGAAGTCCTGAGCCTTGGATGGACCTAATCATTTATCATAGCCAGAGTCTAGTTGTAACACAATCACTCTAGCTCCCCTTCTACTTTTTCCCTTCCTTAGCTTGGCACCTATAGTTTCCTAGTAGTTTAGCTTTTGTTTTCTTCCAACCTCTCTTTTATCCTAAAGAAAGCACACATACATGCATATAGCTCTTCGTAGCACATAAGCACGTAGAGACCAAACTAAGGTAGCCTTCTTATAGAGACGATACCCGAACTTGTATCCACTATACCATGAATGATCCATACACTTGCCAGTTTAAAATACACATTGTCGCTCGACAATTCATAGATCGATTCTACAACGGTAAAAGAATAATGCAGGCATCGGGAGTTTTAATGAGACTAAGGCAGGGACAGTGATGTGTGTTATTTGTGTGTGTTTGTAAATAGTTTTTGCATGCACATTTAAGGGTATTTTGATCTCAATTGTATGCATTTAATGTTACATTTGTGCACGATAATCCATATATACGCATAAAGGGTTGAAACACATAAATGCTACACTAAGTGTCATATTTCGTGTTTTAGGTGTGTTTTGGGAGAAGGAATTGAGCTTAATGTGATGATACTCAGATCAAGGAGCAAATTTAAGGTTGATTTAGAGGAGAAGAAATGAAGAACAAGCCATTTGAAAGCTTTCGGACAAAGAAAATATAGAAAAAGGAAAAACAGTGCAAAAAGATGAAAAAGATTAAAAATAAAAAAATTGAAAAATATGAAAAAGCCAAAGGCACTTAAAAGTTCATTGAATAAGTTCTCAAGTGACACAATGTTAACTTAGCAAAAGTTTGTTTTAGTTCTTGTAATTTGCGTGAATAAGGCTTTTTAAATCATTTTATGAACCATTGTGTTTGTACATTCCTTCTCTTTGTATCTTTGAGGCTATGTGTATGTTGAGGAGGCTATGTTAGTTGAGGGGGCACAAAATATCAACGTCCCATGTGCGTGCGTGAAAATCCTAGGCTTTGGTAGTATGTCTACTTGGGAACTTCCCGTGGCATATTAGACGCCTTGAGAGTAAAGAGGAAGGTTAAAAAAGGCTTAGGGACCCTTCTACAATAGAAACGACCCTTTCATGCTTCTAAGGTTCACCTTGATAGCGAGTCAATTCTTTAGGTAACCCTTTTTAGCATCTTTGAGATAAACTTAGGTTTGGACTTGCTGGGGACAAGCAAAGAGAAGGTTTCAGGGTGTTGATGTGTTGGTTTTGGGTGTGCTTATGTATTGCATTCTCATTCTTGTTTTGAGGTATTTTGTGCATCATTTGGTATATTAGTATAACATTTAGGTCATACTTGTGTATATTAAGGTTTACATATTCATAGTTGACGTTAAGACTTAAATGTTATACTAATGCATATTTGTTGCTTGTTTTAGTTGAGATTCAGAGAGATGATTGGACCTTAATTAATGGTGATTAGGGTGTGGAGTAAAGACAAGGGTGCTTTAGATGTAAAATTATGAAGAAAAGTGCATTTGGAAGCTCTCGGACGAAGAATGACACAACTGAGCGTGAGCTGGGACATATGTTTCAAGAGAAGCCATTGAGCTTAGTTGAAGATGTAGAGAGAATGAACAAAGTTTGGATATGTTTATGGGCATGAAAAGATGATGAAAATGGTCTGAAGGAGCTTGAAAGCGATACGAGGTAATAGAAAAAAACTG
Source organism: Cordia subcordata (assembly GCA_028554755.1). Lineage (NCBI taxonomy): Eukaryota > Viridiplantae > Streptophyta > Magnoliopsida > Boraginales > Cordiaceae > Cordia > Cordia subcordata. The sequence continues at coordinate 16,411,091 of JAPTOF010000008.1, forward strand.
TGTACGAATTGGAGCCAAAACAAGCAAGTTACGAATATTTTACTGCCAAGGTTGGTCGACCTCATGTCAAGGCAGGTCAACCGGCCAAGCCCCTGGCCTGGTCCTTGGTCCTGTGTGTTGACAGCTCTATTTAAGCCATTTTTGGCACTTTTTGAAGGGATTGTCAACCCTTTTTTCACACCCATATCACACACCCATTTCACATACATAAAATCCACTTAAACTTACCTCACACACTCAATCCTACATCAATTCCATCCTCAAACAAGCATGAATTTGAAGATCAAACAAGGATTTAGAGGGTTTTGGACCAAGGTTTGTAAAGAGCAAGTAAGGATAATGGAGCTTTACATTCTTCTCTTTATTTTTGTGTATACTATGTTTGATTAACTCTAGATTAGGGATGATTGCTATTTTTGTAATGGGTTAAGGATCTAAACACTTGTTTTGAGATATCGATGGTTATTTATACATGCTTTGTTATTATATTCTTATGTCTTGAGATTGAACATGTCAAAGTGTTTAATGAAATGCCTCTGTGAGTTTGCATGTGTAATTTGTGCTTAGATGCTAATAATAGTCGCCTCACCGTAGCCTTAACCCATGCTAACATCATAAGCCCTACTTGCAATTATATTTGTGTTGATTAATTATGTTCTTAATGCCTTTAAAGTAGTAGATAATCACCTTTAGCGTGAAACATGGCTAAAAGGGTACTATTATCACTTGCTTGACCTAAGGAACTTAATCTCTAGTTTGAAACATAAGTAAAAGGTTAGACTCCCCATTAGGATATTAATCAACAAGCTTGGATTTGAAAAATCAAATATGGATTAGGAGGGTTTTATAGTAAGATTTGTAAGGAGCAAGCAAGGACAAAGAGAGAGCTTTACATTCTTCTCTTTGTTCTTGTTTATACCATGTTACATTAGTTCTAGATTAAGGATGATTGCTATTTTTGTAAGAGGTTAAGGATCTAAACACTTGTTTTGAGATATTGATAGTTATTTATACATGCTTTGTTCTTATATTCTTATGGCTTGAGATTGCCCATGACAAAGTGTTTGATGAAATGCCTCTATAAGTTTGCCTGTGTAATTTGTGCTTGGATGCTAATAGTAGCAGGCCCACCTTAGCCTTAATCCATGCTAATGGCATGAGCCCTACTTGCATCTACATTTGTGTTGATTAATTGTATTCTTAATGCCTTTAATGTAGTAGGTAATCACATCTAGCATGAAACATGGCTAAAAGGGTACCGCTATCACTTGCTTGACCGATGGGATTTAGTCTCTAGTTTGAAATGTAACTAAAAGGTTAGACTCTCTATTAGGACATTAGTCAACACCCAAGGGACTTAGGACTAGACCCAAAAGTCATAGCTAGCTAGGACAAACCTATACTTCTAATTGGGCCAAGTTAGGATTATGGTTGCACCGATAGTTAGAGTTGGTAAGTTTAGTAATCTAAGCCTGCAATTGGAGTAATCTAACCATCAATAGCCTTAAAACAAGGTTAGGAACCTATATCCATTCCAAAGAAGCAATCACCCCTAAGTTCCTCCAAAACCTTGTAAATCCTGACTTCTATAGCTTGTTTATACCATCATTCCCGTTAGTTAGGTTTATTTTTCCCTTAGCTTAGGTTTAAAATTGGAGCTCCAATCAATCCAAAAACCCCAAAAAGACGCCATAAAGAGTAGGTAGGGCCACACGTAGCTAGTGAAGGATGCACTTTTACATTAGAACTGCACCTAGATATCCTCCTTGTGGACACGACCCCGCACTTGCACACTTTATACTACTGCGACCCATGCTCTTGCGGGTAACACTTTTAAAGGTTTAAATCAACTTTAATTTCTTAAACCTTAATAAACCCTAACCCTTTTCCCACTTCACCTATCAGCCAAAACCACTATCTTATAATAAACCATGCTACGATTGAAGGTTGTAACAAAAGATTGAAGGGTTTTACTTTGGATTTGAGTAAGCGTTTGAAGGGTTTCTTATTCCTTTTCTTATTCTTGTAAATATGCTTTGTAATTAAGTTAAATCTAGGGTTGCTTGATGTTGTATATTAGATTAGGACTTTGAATAAAGGATTTTTGTGTATCTTTGGCTCTTAATACATATTTGTTTACATAAATCCATGGCATGATTCAATATGTCTATTTATTGAAAATCAAATATGTTTATGTGTTTGCTAAAATGCCTAAGTGAACATGGATGTGTTATTTGTGCTTCAAATGCTTTTATCTACTTATACAGGTGATGTGATTGTGCTTAATTCATGGCTTTATTTAGTAGAGTAGGATTTAGCTTTAAACACAGCTAAAAGGCTATATGCTATGCTTAGTTGAGTTTAGTTGCTAGCCCTTGGCTTTAAACTCAACCAAGAGGATACATTAATCTAGACTAGAGTACCCATCTCCCACATTAGTATTGGTTAATTGAGCCTTAATGTCACGTAGTGTTTAGGTGCTAGTCATTGGCTTCAAACCCATCTGAGAGGATAAGTTCTAAACACGGATTGTGTAAGCTAAGAGGGAATGGCCTTTATTATTGGTTAAGAAGCCCCTAATTAACATAATGATAATAGAGGTTCCCAGCCCTAGGTAGACCTAATTTGTTATTATAGCCCAAGTTTAGTTGCAACGTAATCGTCTTAGGTCCCCTTTTAGCTTGTAGAGCCTTTTTTCCTTAGCTTGGCACCTATAGTTCCTCCATTAGCTTAGGTTTAGATTTAAGATTTATTTTCGAGCCCCCTTCAATCAAAAGGACAAAAAAAATATACACACACACACACATAACTGGTTTTGGGCACCCGATCACATAAAGACCAAACTAAAGTAGCCTCCTTTTGCAGACGATACTTGCACTCAAATTTGCTATACTAGACATGATCCGTATGCTTGCGAGTGTAAAACTCGAGTACATTAGAATGGATGAGACCTTACGAGAATTTACGAGGTGTTTTAATGAACCTACATTGCATATTCATTACCTCAATAATAACGTAGCTTTAGAGGCTTTTTCACTAGGAGTAGACAATGAAGACCTTATTGGCTTATTATCGAAGAAGAAGTCATATAGGCTTACTGAAATGTTTGCTCGAGTTGAAAAATATGTCTTAACAGAAGTAAGCCAATATAACCGAAAGAATAGATTGTCAAGAAAAAAAGGCATCTTAGAGATTTCTTAAGCAAAAGAAGTAGGGTGATAATCTACTTAAAATAGAAGCTCAGGCAAAAGCTTTGGAGAAAAGAAGAAGTAGTCTATCAACACATTTGCTCGTCCCTTAAGTCAAGGTCTTAGCTGCATTAAGGAGATGAACAGACTTCAAATAGTCCCTATTTTTGCAATTCAAACTAGAATGGATAGATCAGAAAAAAAAAAGTACCTGCACCATAATGATCATGGCCACAACACAAAAATTTACGGTCATACGAAGGAATAGATCAAGGAGCGGATAGAGCGCGGTCACTTATGAGAGTTCATACGAAGGGCTCTATCTAAGCTTGTAAGGAGATTGTCAAAAGAACCACATCAGGAAATGTTACTAGTTTTGGTGACAACCCAGGCTAAGGGTCGAGAGAACCCCATTAGAGGTCCATCTCAGAGTCTGAGAAGGGAAAACAACCAACGATAGAGAGATCAAGGCTAGCCGAGTTGGCAAGGCAGAATAATCGCTGTTATAGATGGAACAGAAATCCCCAACGATGGGAGACAAGACAGGTGGAGATAGGTACTATAGCTAGAGGGTTGGCAGCAGGTAGAGAGAGCTAGTCAACTCAGAAGCTATATGTGAATGAGCTTTGAGAAGGACCAGGGAAGCTGAAAAGAGTGAAGTAGGATGAGTAGTTAACTTTCAGCGATGAGGATCTTCATGAGGTCTTATGCCCACATGATGACCCTTTTCTAATTAAAATAGAAGATGGGAATTTCTGGATTCATCGAATGATGGTAGACGTAGGCAGCTCGATAGACGTGTTATTTGGAAAGGAGTTTCAAAGGATGAAACTTGATTACAACAAACTGATCTCTCTCAATGGAAATGAGGTTCCCCTAGAAAGAATCATGATCCTTGAAGCTTGAATTAGTGATGAGGATAATTACATAAATGTGCCGATCGATTTTATTGTGGTAAAAGGGAAGTCATTATACAATGGCATCCTTAAAGCCTAAAGACCCGCAAGTGCATGGGCAATCATAGTGTAGTGTGTGCGAATGTGGGTCTTGAATCGACAGGGAGATGAATTGTGGAGTAAATCCTATGAAGTGTGTCCTAAAGGAGTGCCTAAAAAGAAACCTAAGCTAGCAATCTTTTTGTGTTTTTGGACGGAATGGAGCTTTATGGGAAATAGAAATCTTAACTAAGAACTACACTAAGGGAATGGGGAATAGAAGACAAAAGAAACAAGCTAACCTAGAAAGGGAACTAACCAATAGAGAGGCTTACGATGACTATTGCTTGATTATGGGTGACTCTATACTCTTATGCTATGGGATTTGGGTGAAGGTTTACTATTAGGGGATGCTCTATACTAGAATTCTAACTAGCTTCCTAACTTATCCTTAGGACTTGGTGTGGGTCTGTCTTTAGGTGACGTCTACCTAGAGTCATGGCGTGGTCTTATGACCTAGGGCCTTAGGGTTGACTAGTTATCCTCCTAGGTGAGTTAGATCAAACCTACCGTAGTGCCTAAACCATTAGCTAAGTTTAAAGCCAAGACCTAGTGTTGCTACGATCGACTAAACCTATCTGGAAACCTATTAGCTGGGTTTAAAGCCAAAGGAATGTTCATACATGTTCTATCCTATGGCATTCATGAATATAAAGATACACTCGACTACGAAACATTGTCATGCTCGGATTACACCATTTTACGCATTGGAAACCAATATGTATCCCATTTACATCATATTTACTACTAAGGTATGCAAATATACACAAGGACATGTATAGAGCAATACCCACTTCATATGAATATCACACAAATGCATAGATATAAGGGAAACAAGTGGAGAAAGGATTGATATAACCTTGCATTCTTTTGAAACTCTTCAATGTCAATGATCAATAATTTGTCTATTAATCCTGTTTCTCAACAAGTGACAAACACTCAGAGCACACGATTAGTAGCATATGCCATGCGAGCTTGTACTGGCATAATCAAATGATAAACAAGGCGTATAAAAACGAGAAATGATAGAAGCAAGGATCGACACTTTGGAGGGAGAAAAAAGAACAATAAACAAAAAGCAAACGAAGATGAAAGAACGAAAATACTAAAAGCAAATAAACGAAAAGCAAAATAAGGACAGTAAGTAGAATATAAACATGTCTAGGGTGCCTTCTAGCAGCGCTGGATTTAATGTCTCCAGCTGGGCATTAATGTTAAAGTAAACCAAGTTTAAAATCACAAGGCACAAATTATTGGATATTCAACCAAGCACAAGTAGTAGAAAGAAATATGATAGGGCAATGAATTCATAATGCATCCCTTTTCTAACTCCCACCCCGAAACATTAAAAAAAAAATGTGCACGCAAGTGTAGAAGGTGTCATGCATAAACGTGGAATATTATGCCCCATTTGCTCTCTAATTAACCACCCCATAGCTTTCTTCTCACAATCAAGGAATAGAAACACACCCTCCCCAAGGGTTAAGGATAAGTCTAATGCATGCAACATGGGAGAAGTGCTATCTAACCCTAGATGAAAGTGTTCTATGCATGAAGGCACAAAAGCGAGCTCCGAGAAGGAAGACTCAACGGAATGGGAAAGGGGGGTTGGAATGACTCTTGGAGAAGGAAAGGCAAGGGTAAGGGGTGATGAAGTACTATACTCTTCCTCTCTACAAGATATAACATGTTCAAGCCTAGGTCACTCTAACTCCTCGTAAGGGGTGGATTCGATCCTTACGGGCTCTATTGCCATCAATGAATCATCAAACATCCAAAGAGACCCATAGATAATTCTTCCAATCACACCAATTTCTTTACGGGCCCTATTCCTTACGGGCTCAAAATGATGGATCACTTTAATACTGCCGAGATCCTAGGAGCAAACATAGATGAACAGTCAAAGGTAGACGTGATTTTGGAGACTCTATTGTCATCCTACACCCAGTTCAAGCTTAATTATAATATGAGCAAGATGAACATGGATATGATAGAATAAATAAAATAGCTCCTAGCTGCAAAAGCCATAATGAAAAACAAAAGCTACATAAATATAGTTCAAGCATCCACTTCTGGACTTAACCTGAAAGGAAGAATGTCCAAAAGAAAGAGAAAGAAAAAATGTGATCAAGGGAAAAAGAAGAAAAATGGCGAACAGCCCAGGCAGTTAACAGGTGAAAAGCCCAAGGGCAAATGCTTTAAATGTGGCCTAAAAAGACACTGGAAAAAGGATTGTCCGAAGTACTTGGCACGAGGCCAGATAGGTACACCTCTTTTGTTCTGCATTAAAACCTGAGTGGTTGATTCTACTAATTCTTGGATTGCAGACTTGGAAGCCACTAACCACACTTGTAATTCTTTGCATTAGTTTTAGGAAATGAGGGAACTAGTTAAAGGGGAGTTTGCTCTGAGGTTGGGTAATAGAGCAAAAGTATGGGCTACTGCAGTGGAAGGAATGTGCTTAAATTTTTCATGTAATAGGAAGTTACTTTTGAACAATGTTTATTATGTTTCAGATGTACGTAAACACCTTATCTCCATTTTGCAAATAATATTAGATGGTTGCATTAATTTCCATTCTGGTGCTGATATCAGTAGAGATGGAAATATTATTTGTTCCAGTAGCATGCATGATAACTTGTTCTATATAAAACCTATTACAAACTCACTGCATAATATAGAAGAAACTAATTCTTGAAAAAGGAAGGTTTCTTTGACCAATGATACTTATCTTTGGCACCTACGCTTAGGACATATTAGTCCAAAGCGAATTCAGAGATTAGTCGAGGATGGGCATCTTAGCTCATTAGATCTCAAAGATCTACCTGTTAGGATTAGTATGCCCTAAAGCTCGCTTGTATATAACATTTTGGATATGAAATAATGTATAATCATTTTTTTATTAAATGGCTTTTTTTGAGTTTCTTGCATACTATCTATGTTATGTTTTATTGATGCATATATAAAGGCCCTTTAACTTGAACTAATGACTTGGATGCGCAGTGAGGCTGGACGCACAGTAGGTCCAAGTCTAGATTTAGTCACGTCATAAAATTGAATCCATAACCGAATAGTAGTGTTGGGCACTCTACTGGAATAAGGTTATGTTGAGCAAATCTTCTCTTTGAGGGTGATCTACCTAGGTCATTGGAGGATTTTTCGAATTTATCTCAACAGTATGTGTGTCACATATTGGATAGGATCATTATGAGTATGTTTTCTAAAGACGTACAGTCAAAGAAAGAAAACAAGACACTCACTGCTACTAAATGATCATTGCTCTTAATCTTGAGTATATGTGGATGAATTAATGAAGTTAGGGTTTGGTACTTTGATTCACTGTGGGTGATATCTTACTTTATTATGATCAACAGCCTTATGCATTGAGTGCTAAGTTCTAATTAATTGGAACATGCATATACAAAATGGAATATATGCATGCCTTTTGGGATTGTCCAAATTTATCATCTGGATCTAGATCTAGTGATACTACCATTATAGGTGTGTCGGTCATATGGCTTGAGGGTTGCTCCCGAGATTTAGAGATTCCATAACCAAGGATGGTTGGCAATAGGACAAGAAACCCAACAGAAAAGATACAGCTAAGAAGGTGATAGTACACAGGCCAAAGAACCGGTCTTAGCTGTGGGGTATACATATAAGGGCATTATGGTCGGTTATTTAGCAGGTCAAAGACAAAGTTCACATTCTTTTGTGATAAGCTTTTGGGTAATAGCAATTATTCTTGGAGTGCAACTTTGATCTTATAGTGGAATAGATCGGAGTTAAAAATAATTATTATGTCACCTAGATCGGGCAAGGATATTTTTTATTATTTTTGGAAGCCAAGGTTAATTGTGTGTTCTTAGTCCCTTCCCTAGTTGAAATGATTTTGAGATAGTAATCTTGAAAGAGCAAATTTCATATTGTGGTAATAGCCTTATTGGGCCAAAGCTTGGAATTGGGTTTGGGCTTTCTTTAGAGTCAAAGATAACCTAATTGGGCTTAGACAGTTTCTTATTGGGCTTGGGCCTCCACATGGATTATGGACTATGTGTTAGTCTTGGATTGTGGGCTTGGCACAATCTTCCAAGACATGTGCTAAAAAGTTACTACAAGAAGATTTCAAATTGTACAAGCAACTTCCATGACATGTGGCAAACATTTACTACTAGGAAAAAGTTTCCCACGCGGAAAGTTTACAAGGCTTAGGTGCCAAATTTTTTCTATAAATAGGCAAGACCTTAAACCATTTCTAGCATCCAAAAATTTTGTAGTTGATCTCTTCTTTTTTGGTAAGAGAATACAACAACACATAGTACACACTTATTGTATATATATATTTTTTTGCTCTAGTTTTCAAGAGCATATTACTTTGCTTCTTCTTACACAAGAGGCTATTCTCTCAAGATAAGTCTCTTCAATCATAGGGAAGAAGACTAGGGAGTTGCTTATTGCAACACCTTTATAGTAAATTTTTGGTGGCCTTGTTCGTGAGTAAAACAAACCTGCACAAGAAGGTTATGAGTATTTCGTTACTTTTACTGATGATTACTTTAAGTATGGATATGTATATCTGATGCGATGCAAGTCTGAATCTTTTGAGAAATTCAAAGAGTCCAAAGCTGAGGCAGAGTGGAAATTAGATAAACATATCAAAGCTCTTTAGTCTGATCAAGGTGGCGAATACCTCTCAAGTGAGTTCAGAGAGAAGGGATAGTGTCCTAGTTGACTGCACCAGGGAATCCTCAGTAAAATGGTGTAGCAGAGAGAAGAAATCTTACCCTATTAGATATGGTTAGGTCAATGATGAGTCAAGCATCATTACCTTTATCTTTTTGGGGGTATGCCCTTGAAACAGCAATAGACATCTTAAACTTGGTACCATTTAAATCAGTACCTAGGACACCTGAAGAAATATGGACTGGGCATAAGCCTAGTTTAAGTCATCTCCACATTTGGGGCTGTCCAGCATATATACTTAAATGCTTTAAAATTGGAACCAAGATCCAAGTTATGCTATTTTATTGGATATCCTAAGGGAACAAAAGGTGGGATCTTTTACAATCTTAAGGAGCAAAAGGTGTTTATAAGCATCTATGCTAGATACTTAGAGAATGATGAAACGGTCTAGAAAACACCAGTTTCTGAAGTTGTTCTAGATAAGGTTTCACAAGAATCTCCAGTAACACCTGTAGTAACTGTGAATGGAAAAGAACAGCATATTACACCTAATATATCAGAGCCTTATCGTAATGGGAGGATATCCAGGCCTCCTGATAGATACTATAGAGAGCCCTTTCAGACTTCTTTAGAGAATCAGGTGATGGATCCCATAAGTTATGATGAAGCAGTTTCTGACATAGATGCCAACCAATGGCATAAGGCAATGGATTCAGAGTCAGAATCTATGTATTCTAACAAACTCTGGGATCTTGTAGTTGCACCTAAAAGGGTAAAACCTATAGGGTGCAAATGGGTCTACAAAAGGAAAGGAGGAGTTGATGGAAAAGTTGAAACCTTCAAAGCAAGGTTGGTGGCGAAAAGTTATACTCGAAAAGAAGGGATTGATTATGAGAAAACTTTCTCACCAGTAGCCATGCTTAAATCCATCAGGATATTTCTTGCCATTGCCTATCATTATGACTACGAGATATGGCAAATGGACGTCAAGATAACTTTTCTTAGTGGAGACCTTGATAAGACCATTTACATGACACAACCAGATGGATATATTGCTAAAGGCCAGGAACATATGGTTTGTAAGTTAAAAAGTCTATTTATGGACTAAAGCAAGCGTCTAGAGCATGGAACATCAAATTTGATCGGATAATTAAATCTTATGATTTTGATCAAAATATTGATAAACCTTGTGTGTATAAGAGACGTAATGGAAATGCTATAGCTTTTTTGGTTCTGTATGTGGATAATATTCTAATAATTGGAAATGAAGTGGGGATGTTATCATCCATCAAGGTTTGGCATTCTACTCAATTTCAAATGAACGATTTAGGAGAAGCTAGTTATGTTCTAGGTATCAAGCTTATGCAATATCGTAAGAACAGAAGGCTAGCCCTATCTCAAGCTTAATTTATTAAGAAGATATTGGTCAGGTTTAACATGCAAAACTCTAAGAAGGCCTCATTACCTTCTAGACATGGAATTTATCCATGTCGGGATCAATATCCTAAAACACCTGAGGAAATAGAGAGCATGAAGCGAATTCTTTATGCTTCGGCGGTTAGAAGCCTCGTGTATGCCATGTTATGTACTAGACTAGATATCTGCTTTACTGTTAGCATGGTTAGTAGATATCTATCAAACCCTATACCGGTACATTGGGTCACGGTTAATCATATATTCAAGTTCCTGCAAGGAACTAAGGATTATATGCTGGAATATCGTGCAAATGATCTAACGCCATTAGCCTATATAGATTCAAATTTCTAGTCTGATAAAGATTCCAGGAAGTCTACCTCTGGATATGTTTTTACTCTGTCAAGAGGAGCTATTTCATGGAGAAGTGTAAAGCAAAATTGTATTGCTAACTCTACCATGGAGGCCGAGTATGTAACAGCATCTGAGGCTGCAAAAGAGGTAGTATGGCTAAGAAAGTTCTTTTTTGACCTAAAGGTTATGCCGGCAACTCACAAACCAATAACGTTGTATTGCGACAACAACGGTGTTGTTTCACAGTGCAAAGAGCCCAAGAATCACAAAAAAGGTAAACACCTTGAACAGAAATATAATTTGATCTGTGAGTTTATCCAGAGAGGAGATGTAGTAGTTGAAAAGGTAGCTTTAGTGAAAAACCTGGCGGACCCAATAGCAAAGACTATTCCAAAGAAAATTTTTACCACACATTTGGAGTACATAGGTATTAGGTTGTGCAGAAGCAATCTTTAGTGCAAGTGGGAGATTATTAGGATTAGTATGCCCTAAAGCTCACTTGTACATAACATTTTGGATGTTAAACAATGTATAATCATTTTATTAAATGGCATTATGAGTTTATTACATATTATCTCTGTTATGTTTTATTGATGCATGTGTAAATGCCCTTTGACTTAAACTAATGACTTGGGTGCACAGTAAGGCTAGACGCACAGTAGGTCTAAATCTAGATTTAGTCACGTTATAAATTGAATCCATAACCGAATAGTAGTGTTGGACACTCTACCAGGATACGGTTATATTGAGCAACTCTTCTCTTTGAGGGTGATCTACCTAGGTCATTGGAGGACTTTCCAGATTTGTCTCAATAGTACGTGTGTCACGTATTAGACAGGACAATTGTAGTATGTTTTTTAGAGACATACTATCAAAGAAAGAATACAAGATACTCACTGCTACTAAATGATCATTACTCTTAATCTTGAGCATATGTATATGAACTAATGAAGTTAGGGTTTGGTACTTTGATTCACTGTGGGTGAGATCTTACTTTATTAAGATCAATAGTCTTGTCCATTGAGTGCTAAGTTCTAATTAAATTGGAACATGCATATGCAGTATGGAATCTATGCGCCCCCTTTGAGATTGTTCCAATTTATCATCTGAATCTAGATCTAGTAATACTACCTTTATAGGTGTATTGATCATATGGGTTGAGGGTCACTCCCGCGATCAAGAGATTCCATGACCAAGGATGGTTGGCAATTGGACAAGAAGCCCAATGGAAAAGATGTAGCTAAAGAGGTGATAGTACAAAGGCCAAAGGACCGGCTTTAACCATGGGTATACATAGAGGGGCATTATGGTCAGTTATTTAGTAGGTCAAAGACAAAACTCACATTTTCTTGTGATAAGCATTTAGGTAATAGCAATTATTCTTGGAGTGCAACTTTTATCTTATGATGGAATAGATCAAAGTTAAAAATAATTATTATGTCGCCTAGATTGGGCAAGGACATTTTTAATTATTTTTGGAAGCCAAGGTTAATTATGTTTTCTTGGTCCCTTCCCTAGTTGAAATGATTTTGAGAGAGTAATCTTGAAAGAGCAAATTCCATATTGTAGTAGTAGCCTTATTGGGCCAAAGCTTGGAATTGGGTTTGGGCTTTCTTTAGAGTCCAAGATAACCTAATTGGATAGGATGGTTTCCTATTAGGCTTGGGCCTCTACATGGATTATGGACTATGTGTTGGGCTTGGCCCAAGTCTTCCAAGACAAGTGGACAACTTACAAAAGACTACAAAAACAAGTGGATAACTTGCTCAAGTCTTCCAAGACAAGTGGAAAACTTGTAAAAGATTGCAAAAACAAGTGGACAACTTGCATAAGTCTTCCAAGACAAGTGGACAAGTTGCATAAAGGAAATTACTACTTGGAAATTTTCTCCCACATTAAAAGATTAGCAACTTTAGGTGCCAAGGTTCTGTTTATAAATAGACAAGACCCTACACCTTTTGTGTAATCCACCTTGTAATTAATTTCTTCCTCTTTGGTAAGAAAATACTACAACACATAGTGCACACTTATTGTGTGATTTTTGCTCTAATTTTCAAGAGCATATTATTTTGCTTCTTTCTACACAAGAGGCTATTCTCTCAAGATAAGTCTTTTTAATCATAGGGAAGAAGACTAGGGAGTTGCCTATTGTGACACCGTTATAGTAAATTTTTGGTGGCCTTGTTCGTGAGTAAAAACAAAGCTTGTGATGGTTATAGCTTTATCAAAGGCCCCATGCTTCAAGAAGTTAGCTTTACATATTTTGCAAATACTAGTTATGTTCTATATGTTCTTAAGCCTGTTCTTGTGTGTTATGTGGATATATTGTTTTTCTAGCATGTTTTCTTAGTAAAATTTTGAAAATATAGACTAGTATACACCACACTTAATAATATGGATCCTACAAGGAGATCCCTTAAAAATCCCTTAGTTCCTCTTAATCCTAAACCTGGTAGGATTACTAAACATTTCAGGAATTTAGGAGATCTTCTTGATGAGATGGCCCAATCATCCTCCTAATCCTCCTATTCCCTCAATGAATCCTATTCCACCTCATGATCATCATGGGCATCAAGCCCAAGATCATTTTAGACAAGAGCCCCATAGACCAGATCCACCTATAGATAAGGAACCAACTCTTAGGCAATTCTTTCTTCCCAAAGCTTTTGAGCCTAATTTGGCTATTCAAATTCTGGGTTTTGGGGAGACAAACTTCGAGATTAAGCCTAATATGTTGGCCATGCTTCTTTCTTTCTATGGGAGAAGCAATGAGAGTCCTTTAGAGCATAATGCTGATTTTGTTAAGATCCATGTCTCTAATGTCTCCTAAGAAGTCATACGTCTAAGATTGTTTCCTTTCTCTCTTAAGGATAAGGCTAGGACTTGGTTGTATTCCTTACCTAATGGTTGCATTACTACATGGGCTGAGCTTCAATCTATGTTCTTTAAAAAATTTTATCCTATGGCTAAGATGGCCGACCTTAGAACCGTCTTGACTTTCTCCCAACATTTCTAGAATCCTTTCATGAGGCTTGGAAAAGTTCAAGGACCTTCTTAGATAATGTCCACACCACGGATATGGCAATCATGACCTATTACAATATTTGTTTCAAGATTTAAATGAACAAAATAGGATGATGGTCAATACCGCCTCTGGTTGGTGGCTTCTATCTTTTGGGACTGACTGAGGCATGGGAGAAAATGGCGTTGATGGCCGAAAATTCTTTTCAAAATTTTACTATGGAAAGGTCTAGTCAAGTAGGTAATAGGAAAAGTATTAATGAGGTTGGAGTTTCTTTAGATTTACCAACTAAGGTAGAGGGTTTGATGAATAAGTTAGATCAATTCATTTCATTGTCTCTTTCATCTCACGGTTATAAGACTAGTCCCGTAGGTTCTTTCTCCACCCCTTTAATTATTGAGGTTCGTGCATTGTGTTCTGAGTCATCTCATGAGACCAAAGCTTACCCCATTAACATCCCAATTTCTCGAATTCATGAAAGAGCAAGTGTGTGCCATACAAGGTTATTCTCGTGAGTATAATCTATACTTGAACACATACAATCTGGGTTGGAGGGACAACCCAAAATTTTTTTAGAAACAAGATCAATATGAGTCTAGTTCATATGCCCAAGCTCTACCCCAGCAGTGACCCCATCCTCAATATCCCCCAGGTTTCTATCATCTGAATCAGCCTCGTCTCACTAGTGCTCCTCAACCTCAAGCTTTACCTGCTTCTTCTAATAGCCAATCTTTTACCAATGACGTGATGAAGTTAATGCAGTTTATTCAGAATCAGCAGCAAGCATTAGCTAGCCAGCAATAGAAGTTAGCTAATAGTAGGCAAGAGGTAGCTAGCTATAGGTAGCAGATGGCTAGGTTTGAGAAAGTTAGGACAGATTGCCACGCAGTTAAGTGCTAGAGACCTAAGGAAATTGCCTTCTCAACTAGAGGTGAACCCTAGAGTCCAGTCCAGTTCCTCCACCAATACCATTTATCCCCCTCAGACCCAGGCTAAGCTCGTCACCACTTTTAGGAGCAGTAGGGTAGTGGATAATAAAGTAGGAGTTGGCTTTATAGTGCCTACATCTAGTGGTCCTTCTGAGTCTAAAGAGCCACAAAATGGCCCTGATGTCTTCTTACGAGTACAAGTTTTAAAAGACCCGTAAGCGTACGGATCGTGCAATACAGTGTTTACGAGTGCGGGTGTCGAACCACAGGGAGGCGTGAATATCGTGAATGTATCCTATACTTGGTGTCCTAAAAGAGCTAAAAAGAAAGATCTAAACTAAGTGTACTTTTTCTTGTGAAGGTTTGGATTGTCGGGAGCTCTAAGTAAATGAAAGAAAACTAAACTATGAATAAAAACAAAAAGGGACGCAGGTTGATTAAGAAGAAACTAACAATTGGAAAGGGATTAGGGTGACTTGGACTTATGAATGGGTAACTCCATACTCAAATGCTATGGGATTAAGGGATGATGGCTAACTATCAAAAGTGCTCTTAACTAGGTTGTTAGTTAGTGTCCTAATTTCCCCCTAGGACTCGGTGCGGGTCCGTCCCTAGGCGACGTCTCCTAGAGCTACGGCGTGGTCCTTATGACCTAGGGCCTCAAGAGGGACTAACTAACTTCCTAGGTGGCTTAGAATGAACCTACCCTAGTACCTAAACCGTTGGCTGGGTTTAAAGCCAAGACCTAGTGTTGCTAAGGTCGACTAAATCTATCCTGAAACCTATTGGCTGGATTTAAAGCCAAAGGAAACTCGACCTAGATTAGCCCTAAATTATACTCCGTCATTCTAAGATCACTATAGCAGGATTTGACTAACATTCATACACATGTGATATTGAAATTATGCTTGTTACTAGGTATGCAAATACGCATATAGACATGAATAAAAGCACTACCCACTTCATAACATCCATGTATAAACACATAGACATGAGTACAGCATGGATTAGATGTGTTTAGTAACAAACTTCAATTAATATATATGTACTCATCTAGGTATTTTATCAAACACATAGACATGAATGAAAGAACACCCAATTAAACAAAACAAATCAAAACATATATATATATATATATATATATATATATATATTCAGCCATCATATCCCATATCATAAGAGTATAAAATTAACCCATTACATAAGTTTAATCACCCTATACAAGCCTACTCAGACATAATAGAAAATAGAATGAAAGAGATATAACGAAACTCCCCTTTCATCCTAGCGATTTTAGAACACAGCTTGTAAACAATCTCGATTCCAAAGCGTTTGAATCCTCCAACGAAGCTTGGTTCTTCGTGAAAAGTATGTGAAAAGGGTGTGTGAGGCTGCTAGGGAATAGGGTTAAGTGTGTGTGAGAATAGGTGTGAAGTGTGTGTAAAAACTCTCTGTGTTTTCTGCTCCGCATCGGGCTTTATTTATAAATTCGCGCATAGCCGGTCGACTGGCCTCTGGAGTACTCGACCGGCTTTCTTCAAGGGCTCTCTGGAGTGGCCGGTTGACCTAGCCGGTCGACCGGCTCTTGAAGGGGGGTCGTCCGGCTTTTCGACGAAGTTCTCTGGAGTGGCCGGTCGACCTAGTCGATCGACCGGCTATTCTTCCTTAGCGTCCGGCTGACTTCCTTCATCCAATTTTTTTGTCATTTCGGCCTTTAGTCTTCTCCCTTAGACCCGTGCATGTCCTATCTTTATCACCTTTCATTGTTCAATCTTTATCTTAACCCAAAGTCACCTGAATCATTGAAAATAAGCTATTAGTGTAGCATTTTATCTCTTAAACTCAATATGCACATTTATTCACACTTAAGCCTATTCCTATCAAAAGTAATACACTAATGCATCATTATAAGCATTCAACACCTCTAAAATATAAGTAAATGGCGATGCAAACACCCACCAAATCATAACTCATCAGGCCCTGTTGAGAGGGATTCTAAAGAGGGTCCTGTTGAAAAAGTTATGCCTACTAGAGACCATGGAGAGAGCAGTACTTCCCGCTTTCATCAGGAGAGAAAGGAGCCTATTGATGATTCCCATGTGTCTAGAGGTATTGAACCTAGAGTTCCCTTTCCATCCGCTTTAGAGAGGCCCATACCTAGTGAGGATTCTAGGTTTTCAAGCTTTTAGAGTATCTTAAAGACCCTAAATAAATGTGATCCTTTCCATCCCCTCCTATTCTAAGCTCTTTAAGGATCTTTGTATAAGGAAGTGTAGGTCATCAAATATTCCTAAGAAGGTGAGGCTTATGGAGAAAGGAGTAGGATTTGCACTTCAAGCCTCTCGGCCAAAATGAGTGACCCCAAAGCTTTTGCCACTCCCTGTAGGATCCGTAAGACCCAGATTGATCATGCCTTACTAGATTTAGGGTCTAATGTGAATCTCATTCCCTACTCTGTCTATCAACAACTAGGTCTAGGTGAGTTATCCCCTATACATCTTACTCTTTAGCTAACTGATAGGTCTAAGCCTAGTCCTAGAGGTGTGATAGAGGATGTTATGGTCCAGGTAGGTGAGTTCGTGTACCCTGTTGATTTCATAGTGTTAGATATGGATTCGGGACATGACTCTAGACATTCTATGCCCGTTCTTCTAGGTCACCCTTCCTTGCCGCCGCAAATGCCATTATTCATTATAGGTTGAGGTTATTAGAGATGAAATTTAGGAATTTTAGGTCCACTATGAAGGTTGCCAAGGCGGTGAATATGACTAGTATAGGAGGACAGGGTGGAGAAGAGTGCTTTAGGGTTGATGTGATTGATTTTTGTGCCAAGAACTTTGTAGAGAAAGCTATGACCGATGGAGAAGATTTGAGGAAATTTAAGGAATTATCCTCTAGCTTTGATTTGAAGACCTTAGAGCAAAAGTGTGTAGCTTCTACGTCCATAGTTGAGAGCCATTTAATTAATAAGTCACTTGAGGTTAACCCTTCTAGTCTTGATTCTAGTGATGTTCCTACCGATGATGCTGAGGTTGAGACCCCCTTGGTTGAACCTACTCTTTCTTTAAAGCTTAAACCCCTTCCCAGTCATTTGAAGTATGCATTCTTAGGCCCTAGTAAGACCTTTCCGGTTATCATAGCTTCTGATCTTTCTAGTGAACATGAGAAGCATCTCATAGAGGTTCTTAGGAAACATAGGAAGGCTATAGGGTGGAAAATTGATGATTTGAGAGGTATAGACCCTTTAGTTTGCATGTATCATATCCACCTTAAGGATGGAGCTTGATGTGTTTATTTTATGTGTTTATCTATTGCATGTATATACTTTTTTTAAGGTGTTTTGAGCTTTATTTAATGTATTCGTATAGCATTTAGGTCATAATTGTGCATATTAAGGTTTACATGTTTATAGTTGAGGTTAAGACTTAAATGCTATACTAATGTGCGCTTATCGCTTATTTTAGGTGTGATTTGAGAAGATAATCGAAGCTTAATTGAGGGTTCTTGGTATGTGGAGCAAAGCCAAAGGTGTTTTGGACGTAAAAGAATGAAGAAAAGTGCATTTGGAAGTGGTCGGGCGAAGAAACGAGTGACCGAGGCGAAATCGAGTGCAAGCGAGCCAAATTCGGAGCTTGCAACCTAAGAAGGATATGGAAAAATTTTGGACATGTTTTATGGTGCAAAAGATGGCTTGGGAGATCCTCCATGTCAATAGAAAGCCATAAAAAAAATGGTGCGTCAATCGGAGCCAAAATGAGCAAGATATGGACATTTTACTGTGAAGACTGGTTGACCCTCTGTTTAGCCTTTAAATACTATTAGGAAACACATTTGGTGACATCAAGCAATGGTGGCAAAGTGATAAAAATACTTTCTGTGAATACCTAGGTCGTAGGTTCTAAACCCGCTGTCAACAAAAATGATATATATATGTGTGTGTGTATATATATATGCCTATATATATGAATATATATATATATTTTAATTTTTAAACAAAAGCAGAATCACCATCATCTTCATACTGCAACTACCATAGAAATATACCCCAACATCCAAAAAATAATTTTTTTAATTAAATTTTGCAACACACATGCCACCAAGATGCCAAAATTATCTAGAGCATCAATCCAAAACTACAAATGAAAAAGAAACATGATCATGCATCCATTTGCTGCCATCAACATGGCAGATTTTTTTTTTAAATGGTTTGAAATTTGATTTAAAAAATCAAAATCTTCTTCGTTGAAGCCATAGCACCATTAACCTATCTTTTTCACAGATCTGATTTCAAAAATCAGATTTGAAAAAAAATTGATAATCTGATTCGAAATCAGATTTGGAAAATATTTGTATGTATGCATACATACATACATACATATATATATATGTATATATATATATATACGTACATATATATATGTACGTATGTATGTATGCATATATATATATGTATATATAGGATTAGCGGATCAAAGTTGGACACAAAAAATGGTCATAGTCATCATGGACCAATGGTGAATACACGAAATCTATGAACTCATTACAAACAGTAAATGCACAGAGATAAACACAATTAAATTCTGATTAATTAAAAGGAAAAATTCAGAATTTAAATTTTAATGTGCATATCAAATATACAAATAGAATTGTGTGATATAATCACAGAAAACATGCAAAAAGGGCCTTCACACTGATACCAGTTAAAAATTCCGCAAAACTTTTTCACGAATTCTTCTAGGATCAGGCTCTTGTAAATTAAAATACACGATAAATACATGGATATTTGTCACTCGAATATGTGTTCTTGATGTGAAGCCTTGCAGAAGCTTGATCTTCCTCCTCTTCATATGCAGACAAGATTTACTAATGGAAGCTAGTGTTTTCTTTTGAAGGAGGAGGAGGCTTTTTTTTTTTTTTTGTGAAAAACTGATGGAGCTTAGAAAATATTTACAATACCTCTCCTTTTATAGAACAAAAGGAGTTGGGCCTTCACAAATCTCAAGCTCAATTCCTCTCACACAAATAGGCTTAAACCTTAAAAACCAATTAGGAATTAAATCATTATTTAATTCTTAACCCATTTAGCCCAAGATTTAATTTATGCCACATTTTTCTGTGCTAGCAGAAAATAGATAAAATTAAATCCATAACCTTTTAATAACTAATATTAAATATTTAATTCTTAATTAAATATTCAAACACATTAATTATTAATTCCTTTTTTTAATTCACAATTAAATAATGAAATATCAATTAAATATAATAGATCAATCTATCAATAAATAAAATTCTTTATCTTATGCATGACTCTGTAGGTTCAAACTTAAGTTGGTAATGCAATGGCAATCTTTGCACTAATTGGAGAGACCATTTAGCAATGGTTCCAGGTGTTCGAATAAGCTGAAAAATGCAAGGCAACTATCAATGAAGCTGGGCACTATGGCAAATCCTCTATGACCCTCAATATTTCGAAACAACTCTAGGAGCATGGTCAACTGTTAAACCCCTAATTAGTTATTCCATATTACGTCCTAATCTTGTCATGACTTATCACAACACGTCTCCATGACACGTCATGCAGAAAGCTTTGGCCAAAGACTTAATGAGTTAGGACTAGGTGGAGCATCATTCTTCTAATACTCAGAGTAGGTCAATCCTATCTTATCCTGCACATTGGCTTCATGACACTTTCCGCATCTAGTAACCCTTCATCACTAAATTGGAAATTCGGGTAGTCTGGCACCAAAGTACGAGGAGTAATTCGTATGCCTTTGTGGTAGTTTAGGTCGAAGGGAATACAATAACCATGCGCACTACAAGCAATCCTTTGACAGTATGGTAAGTACCATAGGATGCTTGTAAGTGAGTCATGTTCAATAAGTGTGTCTCCACACCCTACCTGTGTGTCACACTGGTATCCCAACACCCATTGATCATGAGGATGACCAACCCATGTGACTGACAATAACCTTTACTTGAAGGAATTGACGTCCTAGTACCAATTCCATCATTTGTTTACGAACATATTTTAAGAACAATTAAAACCAAGCCTCATTCACATGATCCCACACAGATATTCTAAGGAACTATATCATGATAAAAAATAAGAGAAGATGGTGCAATATGATGTAATGGCCAAATATTATTAAGATAACTCGTATGTGAAC
Organism: Cordia subcordata; assembly: GCA_028554755.1. Classification (NCBI taxonomy): domain Eukaryota; kingdom Viridiplantae; phylum Streptophyta; class Magnoliopsida; order Boraginales; family Cordiaceae; genus Cordia; species Cordia subcordata. Next base: position 16,431,842 of record JAPTOF010000008.1, read on the forward strand.
AATTTTAGAAATACAATAGATGACCGACTTTAGAACACTATTCCCAACAGTAAGTGCCGGCTATCAGGTAGGATCCCTCAGTAGATCAAGAGAGCTCATATTTTTACCAATTAAGCATCATATTTTGTACCATCTACGTGGTAGAGTACTTTAGTACTCGCACTGAAGAATCTATAAATAGCCTATTTTAGGTCATTTTTTATAGAGCAGCTTAATTTTCAAAACCTCAATAAATCTTAACCCTTTTCCTACTAAACCAAACACCCAAAACCATCATCTAAACCTTACACCAAGCTATAATTGAGGTATTTAACAAGGATTTGAATGATTTGAACAAATTTGGAAGCAAGAATCAAGGGAGCTCTTCTTGTTCTCTTTCTATTACTTGTAAATCTATTGCTAGATTAGGCTTAATCTTTGGGTGTTTGTTGTTGTATATTAGATTAAGGCTATGAATAAAGGATTTGCATATATCTTTAGGTCTTAATACATGTTTGTTTACATAAATCCATTGCATGATTCAATATGTCTGTACTAAAAATCAAACATGTCTATTTGTTTATTAAGATTCCTAAATAAGAATACATGTGTTATTTATGATTCAAATGTTTTTAGCTGCTTATGTGGTGATATGATTGTGCTTAATTCATGGCTTTGCTTAGTAAGGTAGGCTTTAGCTTTAAACCCAGCTAATAGATTAAAGGCTATGCTTAGTCCAGTTGAGGTACTCGTCATTGGCTTTAAACCCCGCCAAGAGGATAAGTTATTAGTCCAGTTGAGGTACTCATCATTGGCTTTAAACCCCGCCAAGAGGATAAGTTAACCTATACTAGAGTATCTCTCACCCATGTTAGTATTGGTTAATCAGGCTTTAACATTACGTAGTGTTTAGGTATTAGTCCTTGGCTTTAAACCTAGCCAAGAGGATAAGTTCTGACACAGATTGCATAGACTAGGAGGGATTGGCCCTTAGCTTTAAACCCAGTGCTCTCTTAAGTTCTTCTGTAGCTTTGGTTTTATTTTTGGTAATTTTGAGCTCATTTTAATCCTAAAAAGACCAAAAATATACACAGACATACACGAAGCTAGTTTTAAGCACCTGAGCATATAGAGACCAAGGTAAGGCAGCCTCTTTATAGAGACAATACTCGTATGCACGTTTTATACTAGTCACGATCTGTACACTTGCTCGTGTAAAAGTTGGTTGTAGTTGTGCTTCATTTCCACATACCACCAAGTACACGATCAAGGAACATTTTGAATTCATTAACGCAAACAACTCTCTCCAAACCTTGGAGCGATCAATGCCCCTAACTTGTATTAGGAGCCCCTACTATTCGTTTACCATTCCAAGTTCATCTTCTTTCAGGTATGCTCGCCATTCTTTCCTTTCCTTTCGTCTACAACCATCCCTCCAGATGGCCTTTAACACTGACTCCCAAAACATGGAAGCCCCTTGTTATGATGAGGGACAAAAAATAGCTTTTTCTAACTCGAGTAATAGCTCCAATGAAGATACGGAGATCAACAAACCAACTCCGTAACCTTACAAGAAACCTTTCGCCTCTGACATTTCAAGCCCAGGCAATCTTTCTTAGTCCCAGAAAGCCACTCATGTAACAGGTAAACCTCACCCTTTGACCTCTAACTTGCCCAAAAGACATCCTTCTACCCACCAACATTGACCTACCTCTGTCCCTGCTCAACTCACTGAATGTACCTCTGTATGCTTATCAGGCCAACGAAAGAAGTTCTTCAAAGTCGAACTATATTAAGGCTCGAATTTTAGAAGTAACCCCAATAATCAACCATTTCCTTATGGCTTTCCAAATTTATGCCAGCTTGAGAGACACCATCAGCTGGTACCATTTATAAGGAAAATGCGGTTGCCACTTATTGATAGGCCTTTCTAGCTCCAACAAAGATTGGCACAAGAAATACATCTTTGTGAAAAGCCTAACTCCCTAGAACGTTTTGATTCATTAGGGACGTTTATTAAAAGGCATTACCAATTCTGCCAACCTTGCCACCCGAGAAATCAGAGATTGAGAGGTCCTAAAAGAAGTGGGGGTCAAACACTTTTCCCTCTTTCTCTAGAATCCTCACAAGATAATTGAGTCTCAACTCTACTCTGACTTCATAACTTGGCTAGATGTTAGAGGCCTGAAGGGTTAGGTCCTTTCCTTACCATCTACTTTACTTGTTGATTATTTGTAAGGTAACTTTTGCCAGTGTATTTCTTACAGCTATGGCCTGTAAGACGACTTTAGACATTTGTCTTAAACTCAAAGCTTTGGAACAAGTGTCCAAGGCTGCTAAAAAAGACAAGAAGAAGAAAACACACTTCCCTCCTCTTCTAATCCCCTAACTATAACAATTTCATCAGGTCGGGAGGCCCAAAAAGGTTCCAAGGCTCCTACATAATTCCCATCCATATCAGGGGAAAAGAAAACAAATTCACAATTCTCTTGAGCTTGCTAATGCTCTTTGTCCTAAGGGTATAATGCTAAGCCAAAAGGCAAAAGAGGGCTCCTCCAACATGAAGCTGAGCTTGGACACCCTCTACCCTATTGGATGTTCATCTATTGAGCTCATGCCTTTGCCTATAGAAATAGACCATGGTGAATCAAGTTCCAATTCGATCACTCCTCTGCTAGCCTCTCCTTAATTTATCTACCTCGTGTAAGGAAACAATGTCATTTTAATGCCTATTCGAGATACTGGCATCAAACTCCTGTTCCACATCTTGGTAGACATTTGCAGCTTGGTATGCCCCTCTTATTCTCCATTTGTCTCTTATAGATTCAACATGATCTTTTACCCTTTTGTTCCTTTGTTTTCAAATCTTGGGCCATGACAGTGGCATAAAGAAGAACTTGGACGAGCCATGCTTGGAGAAGTCATACACTATTCGTACTTCTTTAGATTTGGCAACCTTAATGGTTTTCGATCCTTGGTGACTTCCAATGAAATCAATCGACTTTGGCAAACCAAGAAAAAAGCTCAAGCTGCTCGTGACTTGGCTATAATTAAGAAGTAAATGACTGGAAAAGCCCTTTGAGAAGGTCAGTCTATGCTGGAAAATGTAGAGGCCAAAATTATAAAAATTTCAAAGCTTGAAAAGTTCTCCAGGATCTGGAGTCCGAACCCTCGATGTTGACCAGGAAACAATTTCATTTTTCGGGGAGAACAGTGAACTCAAAAATAAGTTAATGGCATTAGAAGAGAAGCATGCAAAGTTGACCCTCTTCTATGATCAACTAAAAGCCTAAGTAGGAGATAGAGGACAATCAACAGTCAGAAGGTATAGGGCATCGAGCCAGTTTGACATGGATGCCAAGCGACACTACCATAACTTCTTTAGTGAAGGCAAGATCCAAGGGATGAAAGATGCTTACCCTGGGGCTTGAGTGTAATACCTAAATCTCAACTTTGATATCCTACAATACTCAGATGATGATGATGATAAGGATGGGGTCAAGATTAAGGTCCTGGTTAGATGATGAGTAGCCCCTAACTTTCCAGAGTCATGCCCTCTGCTTATTCATCACCGCCAAGGCTAGAGAACTTGCTTCTTCTGCTTTTAAGGCACCTGATGTGCCATAGCCCTCTAACGGGTCTTTGCCTGCATATCAAGCCCCTAGTCCTGGTCCTTTAGTATAAGATTATATCGTTCATATTTTGTAAAGCACTGGCTTCACTTGTACTTAAATTTTTTTTTAATATGTTCATCTAACTAACACCTTTCTAATTGATGCTTTTATTCTTTTTTTTAAAACTTTTTATCAATATTTATCTTCTTGAGCATATCTTGGCTTGTCGTATTTTAACTATCAAGTGCAGGCTCATTTTTCAGCTACATGCCTTAGCTTGTTGTTTAGTTGCGAGACTTGGCCCCCTCTTTTAGTTGTGAGACTTGGCCAGACTTTTAGGCGCAAGCCTTGGCCTGACTTTCTAACACGAGCCTTGGCTCGACTTTTAGGAGAAAGTACAGAAATAAAAATGAAACTCCAAGGTTATCTACGTTGTTCAGTTGAAAATACGACCTATGTCCACGGGATTCTACTATATAAAGGTAAAGTACAAGCTTCAATAACCCTTTTGATCTCTACTTTCTCCCCTCTTTTTTTACACAAAGTACTTCTTTAAATGCTTGGCATTTCAAGCATTCTTTAGCTCCTTCCCATCAAGCTCTACTAGGTGTTATGTGCCCGTCTTCACTTGTTGAGTGACTTTGTACGGGCCGTCCCAATTTGAACCTAACTTCCCCACTTGTCAATCTAGTTTGAAGCAGGCCTTTTATAGAACGTCTCCCATCTTTATCAGCCTGGGTTGGACCTTCTTTAGGAAGTGTTTTATCATTACCTTCTTTCTCGTGACAAGCCTTCTGGGTTATTTCTCTTAGCTCTTCAATTACATTTAATTCTACTATTTAGGGTTTCATCATTGTATTATTCCATATACGACTCTATTCGATGGCTTTCTCACCTGATCTCCACAGGTACCACAACATCAGAACCATATGTTAAGCTAAATGGGGTTTCTTCTGTAACCGAGCTCAGAGTTGTTTGATATGTCTATAACACTTTTAGTAAGAGATCTGCCCATACACCTTTGGCTTTTTCTAGATTGACTTTCGGTGGCTAAACTATTGTTCTATTTGTTGCCTCTACTTGGCCTTTACATTTAGGATGGGCTATAGTTGCAAAAAGAATGTTGATTTCAATTCTCTACACTTATTTTTGAAAAAAATGAGAGTCAAGCTATTTGTCGTGATTGGTAATAATCACTCTTGGGATTCCAAAGCACGTCATTACCGATCTCTAATGTGTTAGTTTTGTGTGTGGTTTTATATTGTATTCCTATATCTATTTAGAGGTGTTTTGTGCTTATTAGAAGTCCTTAGTATGGTATTCATACAATATTTGAGCATACAAGGACATAAGTGTACATAGTTGAGTTTATAGGAAAAATGCTACATTAAGTGCTTATTTCTTATGCTTTTAGGTAAGATTTGGAACAATGCTTGGAGCTTAAAATGATGAAAATGTAATGATAAAGCCAAGCCAATGGAGTTTTGGGCTTGAAGAAAGCAAGAAGATTGCATTTGGAAGCTCCCAGATAAAGAACAGAGTGATGGGCGAAATCGAGCGCAACAAAAGCCAAATTTTGGAGCTTCTAACCAAAGAGGGCATGGACCAAATTTGGACATGTTTATAAGGTGTAAAAGATGAAAAAAAATGACTTGGGAGATCTCTAGAAGTGGTACAAAGCCATGGAAAAAAAACAGTGTGCGAATCGAAGCCTAAATGAGCGAGTTATGGGCAAAACACTATTTGTGCCGGTCACCCCCGGGCTTTGTCAGTCAACTAGCAGGGATGATCAATAGAACCAGAAACCTCCATTTTGTGCTGGTCACCTAAGCTGTAGTGCTGGTTGACCGACAATGTGCTGTAACTATTTAAAAGCCCAATTTTACCACAATTTCATCATCTTTTACCCCATATCCACACACCTACTTCCTAAAACCCTTAATCCACCTAAACCTACCTCATACACTCACTTCTAAACACAAAAAACACCTTAGAACCAAGCTTCTAAGAGGATCAAACATAAGATATGGCATAGCTCATGGATTGTAAAGCATGGATTTAGATAGAAGGTTATCTCTTTTTTGTCTTAAATCTAACTATGTATGATTAGAGCTAGGTAGTGTGATTGTATCTTGTATTATGGATTGATTACTACTTTTTATTAATGGAAAATTGATGGATTTGTATATATATATATATATATATATATATATATATATATATGCTTGTGCTTAGGGTTGCTATGGAAAATTTACATACATGTCTATGTGTTTGTAGAAATGCCTCAATGATGTAGCTTATATATATTGAAGTCTATTATACTATTAACCATCTCTAAATCATTATGCTAGCATGTCTATGTGTTTATGTGGTGATTACATGAAGTGGGTATGCTTATATACATGTCTATATGTGTGTTTGCATATTTAATAGCATAAATAGCTTCTATTGCATAAATGTGAGGTGCTATTGCTTAAATTTGTGTAATCTAAGCATGTCTATGTGTTTAGTAGTAGAATATTTGAGATTCTCAAATGCCATGTCCTAGATGTGTTTGCTTTGTGCTTAAATGTCAATTTCTACTATTGTGATTTGATCGATGGTACACGACTAGTAACTATCCTAAGTCGAGTTTCCTTTGGATTTAAATCCAGCCAATAGGTGTCCAGATAGGTTTAGTTGATCTTAGCTCATTTAGGAAGACTAGTTAGTCCACCCTAACAACCTAGGCTCATAAGGACCATACTATAGCTTTAACTGTGCCAAAGCTTAGGGATGAACTCGCACTGAGTCATAGCGTTAGATTGGGGAACTAATTAGTGGATTAAGTGCTAGGGTTAGAACAATCTAAATCATCTAAAATCCTTTTAGCTAGCCCTAATTCCTAAGTCATAAAGAGCACGCCATACATCTAGGCATTGCCACTTATGGACGGACATGCATTAAGGCTTAAAGTACCAATTAGAAGGCTAATTAAAGGTTTAAATGCTATCACTTAATTTAATCCATCAAGTAATCCTAGAACAACGTAGTAATCACCTATTTGCAAGACGTAATCACCCTAGTTCCCATTTTGCGTGTTAAAATTCCCTTAGATCACTTGATTCCCCCATCACATATGCATACCATCTTTTATTTTCTTGCCTTTAGATTAGGTTTATCTTTTCCAGACTCCCCTCAATTCAAAAACCTAAAAAGATCATAGATTAGGAAACCAACACATAGCCTTTAAGGCATATTTAGCTCACGACACAACACATGTTAGGCCTCTCCATGGATTCGACCCCACACTCACATACACCGTACTACACACAACTTGTGCATTTGTGGGCTATGTAGGCTTGTGCTCATGAATAGCAATCAATCTCCATAAAAAATTCCATATGACTTTCTCTGTGATCTATGCCACAGCTTCTATCTCAACCCATTTTGAAATCGCTACAAATAGGAATTTACGTTGACCTCAGCTGGGTGGTGAAGGTCCAACAATGTCAAGGCCCTACTTAGAAAAAGGGCATACTGCTAAAATAGGTGTGAATTTTGTTACTGGCAAGTATTGATATCTCCCGTGCCTTTGGCAAGTATCATGTCTTTTTACCATTTCCTCTATATCATGGTTCAGTGTTGGCCAGAAGTAAGCATGTTTAATATATTTTTGAATTAAAGCTCCAATTTGGTTTTTCCCGATCCCTTAGTACACCTTTACTATAATGTACTCCCTTTCCTTAGGCTTTATACACTTCAATAAAGCGTAAATGACTTTTCCCGTAAAAGACGTATCTAAAAGCTCGAGCCATGAATTTTTAGGCTTTCTCTTTGTTTTCTAGCAGCTCTTCTCTCCCTAAATACTAGATAAGTAGTCCCATTTATGTCTCAAATAGCTCGACTTGTGCTATTGTCATGGCATCTGCTCAGATACTCACCTCTCCAATATCATTTATTTGCACTGTGTCAGAGCTATAGGGTCCAGATGCTAACTTCGATAGGGTGTTAGCCATTACATTCTCCTCTCTTGGAATTTGCTTCATTTGCCATTTTTCTATTACCATTGTTGCTTCTTAAGTCTTTTACAAAAATGCTTGCATCTTCTTCCCTCGGGTCTTATACTTGCCACTTATCTGTTTGGTGATCAATTAGGAATCAGTAAAGTCTGTATGGGTCACGCTCCTAGTTTCGCTGCTGTTCTCAGCCCCACAATTATAGCTTCGTAATTGACTTTATTATTGATGGTAGGTGATGCGTGTCATTTGTGTGTGTTTGTGCATAGTGTTTGCAAGCATATTTAGAAGTGTTCTAGAGCATAATTAGGTGCATTTAGTATTCAGTTTATGCATAATTGTTAATATTTGTACATAATATATTTAGATGCATAAATACTATGCTAAGTTTTATATTTTGGGTTTTAGCAGTGTTTTGGAAGGGATCGAGCTTACACGAGGAAGAAATGAGTTAAAGGATGAAGATCGAAAGAAAAAGAATGAAGAATAGAGCAGTTTGACTTAACTGGTCGACCTTGAAGAAGAGCCGTAGGTCAACCGACAGGACCAAAAAGCAAAGATGTCAGCTAGCTGAAATGCCTCTATAATTGGTCAATGGTAGGTTGATCAGTAGGTCCAGAGAGCTTAGCTAATTTACTAGTTCAGTGCCTCAAGGAGCCGGTTGGCCTAGTAGAACCCGATAACAGCTATAAATAGCTTGTTTAAGCTCATTTATATGTGAAGAACCTAATAATCTCTCACACCCATTAACCTTCACCCTTTTTCCACTTTAATTATCACTCAAAACCATCATCTAAACCCCATACGAAAGCTAGGATTAAAGCATTTGACAAGGATTTGGAGGGCTTGTGTAGATTTGGTTTAAGGGAGTTCTTCTTGTTCTCTTTTTATTTCTTGTAAATATATTGCTAGATTAGGTAAGATCTTTGGCTGCTTATTATTGTATATTAGATTAAGGCTATGAATAAAGGATTTGTCTATATCTTGGCTATTAATACAAGCTTCTATACATTGATTAATGGCATGAATCAATATGTTTGTGTTGATAACTACACATGTCTATGTGTTTGTTTAAATGCCTAAGTGAAGTTGCATGTGTTATTTTGTGCTTAAATGCTATCGGTAATGGTATCACCTTAGCCTTAATACATGCTAATAGCATGAGCCCTGTTTACAACTAAATTGGGTTGATTAATATGCTTAATATATGACTTAGTATGGGAGGAGTATACCTCTAGTTGAAATAATACTAAAAGGGTACCCATTAGCACTTGTTAATGCTCTAGGAGTCTAATCTCTAGCTTGAAAGAATACTAATAGGTTAGTCTTGAGTAGGACGTTAATCAACACCAAAGAGAGTAATCAAGCCATAGATAGCCCGAACCATTATCATAGCTCGAGTCTAGTTGCAATACAATCGCCCAAGATGCCCTTCCACCTTGTAGAGCTTATTTCCATAGCTTGGCACCTATAGTTCCTCCATTAGCTTAGGTTTAGATTTAGGTTTCATTTTATGGTCCCTTTCTATCAAAAAGATAAAAAATTCTTCAATACATGCTTATAGCTAGTTTTAGGCACCAATCATGTAAAGACTAAACTAAGGAGTCTCTTTGAAGAGGAACGACAACGTACTTGGACGTTTCACTACACATGACTCGTGTACTTGCAGGTGTAAACACATCAAGTTTTTTGCACCATCGTCGGGAAGGCACGTTATTGGTTTTTTGTGTGTTTTTGTGTTTTTGTTTAGCTGCGTGCTTGTTGTTCTAAGTTTACTTGCTTTCCTTTATTTGAAAAATAACAAAAAAATTGAAAAGTTTTGAATATTCATTTTTTCTTGAACAATAAAAAAGAATTTTGAATTGAGAAGAGGTTTACTTGTAGGATTGATATTATTAAGTATGGTGTATCCTAGTCCATATTTTCAAAAATTTAACTAAGAAAACATGCTAGAAAAACAATATATCCACATAACACAGACAAGAGAACATGCTTAAGAACATATAGAACATAACTAGTATTTCCAAAATATGTAAAGCTAACCTCTTGAAGCTTGGGGCCTTTGATGACGCTATAACCATCACGAGCTTTGTTCTCACTCACGAACAAGACTACCAAAAATTTACTATAAGGGTGTCGCAATAGACAACTCCCTAGTCTTCTTCTCTATGATTAAAGAGACTTATCTTGAGAGAATAGCCTCTTTTGTGGGAAGAAGCAAAGTAATATGCTCTAGAAAACTAGAGCAAAAATCACATAATAAGTGTATACTATGTGCTATAGTATTTTCTTACCAAAGAGGAAGAAATGAACTACAAAGTGGATTACACAAAATGTGTAGGGTCTTGTCTATTTATATAGAGTACCTTGGTACCCAAAGTTGCTAATCTTTCAATGTGGGAGAAAATTTTCATGTAGTAATTTGCTTTACGTAACTTGTCCACTTGTCTTGGAAGACTTATACAAGTTGTCCACTTGTTTTTATAGTCTTTTGCAAGTTGTCCACTTGTCTCAGAAGACTTGGGCCAATCCTACCATCCAAGCCCAACACATAGTCCATAATCTATGTGGAGGCTCAAGCCTAATAGGAAACCATCCTAGTCCAATTAGGCTATTTTGGACATTAAAGAAAGCCCAAACCCAATTCCAAGCTTTGGCCCAATAAGGCTACTACCACAATATAGAATTTGCTCTTTCAAGATTACTCTCTCAAAGTCATTTCAACTAGGGAAGGGACCAAGAAGACACAATTAACCTTGGCTTCTAAAAATAATTAAAAATGTCCTTGCCGATCTAGGTGACATAATAATTACTTTTAACTCCGATCTATTCCACCATAACATCAAAGTTGCACTATAAGAATAATTGCTATTACCTAGTGATGTGTGTCATTTGTGCATGTTTGCATCTTGTTTTTGTATGTAGATTTAAGGGTGTTTAGAGTATAATTGAGTGCGCTTAGTATAAAGTTTATGCATATTTGTTAATATTTGTACATAATGTATTTAGGTGTATAAATACTATACTAAGTGTTATATTCCATGTTTTAGGAGTGTTTTGGAAGGGTTCAAGCTTATGCGAGGAAGAAATGAGCTAGCGGATGAAGACCGGAAGAAAAGAAATAAAGAAGAGATCATTCTGATCCAGCCGGTCGACTTAGAAGAAGAGCTGGTCGACTGTCTAGGTCGACCGGCCGCTCCAGAGAATAAAAGATTTGAAGCCGGTCGAGTTCCTCAAGAAGCCGGTCGACCAGCTAGGTCGACCGGCCAGTCCAGAGAGCATCATGATTGAAGCCGGTCGAGCAAGAAAGAGGAGCCGGTCCACCGGCTAGGTCGACCGGTTGTGCGCTGAAGAAATCCATAAAAAGCTCGTTTCAGCTCATTTTCAAGGGGAGGAACTTTTATTTCCTAAATCCTAATAAACCCTAACCCTTTACCCACTTCACGAAACACCCTAAACCACCATCTAAACCCCACACCAAGCTAGGATTGAAGCATTAAACAAAGATTTGAAGGATTTGTACGGATTTGGAAGTAAGAATTTAGGGAAGTTCTTCTTGTTCTTTCTCTATTTCTTGTAAATATGTCGCTAGATTAGGCTAGATTTAGGGTTGATTGTTGTTGTATATTAGATTAGGGCTTTGAATAATGGATTTGTGTAGATCTTTGGCTCTTAATACATGTTTATTTACATAAATTTATGGCATGATTCAATATGTCTATGTATTGGAAATCAAACATGTCTATGTGCTTGTTAAAATGCCTAAGTGAATATGCATGTGTTATTTGTGCTTCAAATGCTCTTATCTACTTATATGGGTGATGTGATTCTGCTTAATCTCGTGGCTTTGCTTAGTGGAGTAGGCTTTAGCTTTAAATCCAGCTAATAGGTTACATGCTATGCTTAGTCGAGTTTAGGTGCTAGTCCTTGGCTTTAAATCTAGCCACGCGGAGAAGTTAACCTAGACTAGAGTATCCCTCACCCACGTTAGTGTTGGTTAATTGAGCCTTAATGTCACGTAGTGTTTAGGTGCTAGTCCTTGGCTTTAAATCCAGCCAAGAGGATAAGTTCTAAGCACGGATTGCGTAGGCTAGAAGGGATTGGCCCTTAGCTTTAAATCCAGCTAACGGGTTGAACCACTAGTATTGGTTAAGAGAGCCCCCGATCAACACAACGGCAATAGAAGTCTCGAGCCTTAGATAGACGTCATCTGTTATCATAGCCCAAGTCTTGTTGCAATGCAATCGCCCTAGGTCCCCTTCTTCTTTATTAGTGTTTCCTTCCTTTGTTTGGTTCCCTTAAGTTCCTCCATAGATTCATTTTTATTTTCCTTTTTTCGAGCTCCCTTCCATCCTAAAGTAAGTACACATACGCACGTAGCTAGTTTAAGGCACCTGAGCACATAGGGACTAAACTAAGGTAGCCTCCCTGTGGATTCGACCCCGCACTTGCACACACTGTACTACACACGTCCCGTGCACTTGTGGGCTATTTAGGCTTGTGCTCAAATAGCGTATCACCTAGAAGCTTATCACAAAAGAATGTGAACTTTGTCTTTGACCTACTAAATAACTGACATAATGCCCCTCTATGTATACCCACAGCTAAGATCGGTCCTTTGGCCTGTGTACTATCACCTCCTTAGCTGTATCCTTTTCCGTTGGGTTTCTTGTCCTATTGCCAACCATCCTTGGTCATAGAATATCTTGATCTTGGGAGCGACCCTTAAGCCATATGATCGATACACCTGTAAAGGTAGTATCACTAGATCTAGATTCGGATGATAAATTTAGACAATCCCAAAGGGGGCACATAGATTCCATATTGCATATGCGTGTTCCAATTAATTAGAACCTAGCACTCAACGTGCAAGGCTGTTGATCTTAATAAAGTAAGATCTCACCCACAATGAATCAAAATACCAAACCCTAACTTCATTAGTTCACCCAAATATACTCAAGATTAAGAGCAATAATCATTTAGTAGCAGTGAGTGTCTTGTTTTTTTTCTTTGATAGTACGTATCTAGAAAACATACTCACAATGGTCCTATCCAATATGTGACACACATACTATTGAGACAAATCTGGAAAGTCCTCTAATGACCTAGGTAGATCAACCTCAAAGAAGAGACTTGCTCAATATAACCTTATCCCAGTACAGTGCCCAACACTACTATTTGGTTATGAATTCAATTTATGACGTGACTAAATCTAGACTTGGATCTATTGTACGTCTAGCCTTACTGCACACCTAATTCATTAGTTCAAGTCAAAGGACCTTTACACATGAATCAATAAAACATAATAGAGATAATATGTAAGAAACTCATAATTCCATTTAACAAAAATGATTATAAATTGTTTAACATCCAAAATGTCATGTACAAGTGAGCTTTAGGGCATACTAATCCTAACAATCTCCTTCTTGCACTAAAGATCACTTCTGCACAACCTAATACCCATGGATTCCAAAGGTGTGGTAAAAATTTTCTCTGGAAGAGTCTTTGTTAATGGGTCTGCCAGGTTTTTCATTGAATCTATCTTTCCAACTACTACATCTCTTCTCTGGATAAACTCACGAATCAAATAATATTTTCGTTCAATGTGTTTACCCTTTTTGTGATTCCTAGGTTCTTTGCACTGTGAAGCAGTGCCGTTGTTGTTACAATACAACGTTATTTGTCTGTAAGCTGCCGACACAACCTCTCTAGGTTTAAAAGGAACTTTCTTAGCCACACTACCTCTTTTGCAGCCTCAGATGCTGTTACATACTCGGCCTCTATGGTAGAGTCAGTAATATAATTTTGTTTCACACTTCTCCATCAAAAAGCTCCCCCTGACAGAGTAAAAACATATCCAGAAGTAGACTTCCTGGAATCTTTATCGGACTGGAAATTCGAGTCTGTATAGGCTAATGGCATTAGATCATTTACACGGTATTCCAGCACGTAGTCCTTAGTTCCTTATAGGAACTAGAATATATGCTCAACTACGACCCAATGTGCCAGTCCAGGGTTTGACTGATATCTACTAACCATGCCAACAGCAAAGCAGATATCTGGTTTAGTATGTAACATGGCATACATGAGGCTTCCAACCGCCGAAGCATAAGGGATTCGCTTCATGCTTTCTATTTCCTCAGGTGTTTTAGGATATTGATCCTGAGATAGATAAACTCTATGTCTCGAAGGTAATGAGGCCTTCTTAGAGTTTTTCATGTTAAACCTGACTAATAGCTTCTCAATAAATGAAGCTTGAGATAGGGCTAGCCTTCTGTTCTTACGATCTCGCATAAGTTTGATACCTTGAATATAACTGGCTTCTCCTAAATCCTTCATTTGAAATTGACTAGAAAGCCAAACCTTGATGGATGATAACATCCCCACATCATTTCCAATTAGTAGAATATCATCCATATACAGAACCAAAAAAGCTATAGCATTTCCATTACGCCTCTTATACACACAAGGTTCATCAATATTTTGATCAAAACCATAAGGTTCATCATTACTAGATGCCTGCTTTAGTCCATAAATAGACTTTTTTAACTCACAAACCATATGTTCCTGGCCTTTAGTAATGATGTGTAGGTTTCATGTGTGATTTTGCATTGTATGACTAAAGAGAACGTATGGCCGGGTAGGACAGCTTTGCTTAAGACTGGAATGCTACCCGTAAAATGATTGTGAGGCAGCAAGGATCCTTCAGTGGCAGCAGGCCTATATTTGAGGAATTTCTAGTCTTGCAGAAGACGTCATTCATTGTTAAGAACGAGCTGACGACTACATGGAAGCGACTGACTGCAGCCCCTGAGCCTAGCTTGTAGCAAGCCAAAAGTTTGACTTTTTCCTACTTTACCAAGAGAAGGGAAAGACATCCTTCCAACCACAAAATTGAACACAGTATGCTCCAAGGGTTGGGCTGTTCGCCTATTAAAGCGGTACATGAATTGGGTTCAGAATGTCGTGAGACAGTTCGGTCCATACCTGGTATGGGCATTAGAGCATTGAGAGGACCTTTTCCTAGTACAAAAGAATCGGGAAGGACACACTTGTAGCATTCTCTTTGCTTTGTTAGAATGCCCTCTTGCTACTTGAAAGGAGAAAATTCAATGAATAGATAGAGTCAACGGTACGACAGACAACGCTGCCTACACGCAAATTAACTTCTAGAATGTGATATGATTTTGGAAGAAAACAAAAAGCAGCATACTAACAGTAGTGATACTCATTATGAAATTGATCCAAATGAGGATCATCATATAGAATGCGAGGTTCTATTCCATCTATCAGTTTTCTAATAAAAATCTTATCGTATGCTAGATTTTATGGCAATATTATAAACTAGACTCTCTGTGGATAGTGGTTCAGATATTCTTAATAAACTTGGTTTTTCTATATCTATTTTGAGGTGATTTGTGCTCTATAAGGTGTATTATTATAGCATTTATATCATACTTGAGCATATTACACTTTAGGTGTCCATAGTTGAGCTTCAAGTATAAATGCTACACTAAAGTATACTTATCTTGTGTTTTAGGTGAGTTTGAGGAATGTCTTGAGTTGAACAAAGATAGAGATGGCTTGGGCAAGAATTGAAGAAGATCTTAAGGATGAAAAGTGGAAAAAAAGCAAGATTAGAGACTTTCGAACAAAGGCCAAACCAACCAGAAGCAAAACGAAGCTAAAAACGAAGCCAAAAGAGAGCAAATAGGCACTACCGGAGCGCTAGCTTCAGAGTACCGGTGGACCGGCTCACTATTTCACCAAAAATAGAAAGCAAGCTACTATTACTGGAATAGAGACCCGTTGGTACCGGTGCTCTGGTTAAATGTTCCGGTAGTCGCAGAAATTGGCTATATAAGCCCGCTTTTGGCCATTTTTTGTAACAGCAAGTCACATTCTTTCACATCCATCTCCCAAAACCCTAATCCTCTTATCACCCACCTCTCAAAAACTCTTCCATACACAAAAACACTTTGGAATCAAGTATTTAAGTGGATCAAACACAAGGATTTGGGCATAGCTCATGGATTGTAAAGCATGGATTTGGATAGAAGGGTATCTCTCTTTTGTCCTAAATCTAAATATGTATGATTAGAGCTATGTAGGGTGATTATTCTTGTATTTATGGATTGATTACTACTTTTTATTAATGGGAACTTGATGGATTTATGTATATATGCTTTACGCTTAGGGTTTCAAAGGCTATTTTACATACAGTCTATGTGTTTGTTAAAAAGCCTCAAAGAAGTTGTATACATACATTGAAGTCTATTGTGCTATTAACCATCTCTAAATCATTATCCTAGCATGTCTATGTGTTTGTGTGGTGATTACATGAAGTGGGTATGCTTATATACATGTCTATGCGTGTGTTTGCACACGTAGTGGCATAAATGGCTTCTATTGCTTACATGTCGGGTGCGATTGCTTAAATTGGTGTAATCTAAGCATGTCTATGTGTTTAGTAGTAGAATATACCAGTGTATTCTCAATGCCATGCCCTAGATGTGTTTGCTATGTGCTTTAATGTCAATTTCCGCTATTGTGATGCGATTGATAGTGCACAACTAGTAACTAGCTTAGGTCGAGTCCCCTTTGGCTTTAAATCTAGCCAATAGGAGTACGGATAGGTTTGGCTGACCTTAGTTTACTTAGGAAGACCAGTTAATCCGCCCTAACACCCTAGGTTCATAAGGACCACGCCGTAGCTTTAAGTGGGGTGAAGCTTAGGGACGGACTCGTGCCGAGTCCCAGGGCCAGATTGGGGTTCTAATTAGAAGATTAAGTGCTTGGGTTAGATCGATCTACACTCACCTAGAACCTTATTGCCTAGCCCTAATTCCTAAGTCATAAAGTCATAAAGACCACACCATACTACTAGGCATCGCCATTTAGGGACGGACCTGCACTGAGGCTTAGGTTACCAATTAGGAGGCTAATTATAGGTCTAGATTAGAGCACTTAGTATAATCCATCAAGTAACCCTAGAAAGATGTAGTAATCACCCATAGGCAAGACATAATGACCCTAGTCCCCCATTTTTGATGTTTGACTCTCTTAGATTGCTTGATTCCCCTGTCACACACACACACCTTTTATTTTCTTGTTTTAGCTTAGATTTTCCTTTCCCAAGCTCCCCTCAAACAAAAACCCAAAAATATTATAGCTTAGGTCCCAACACATAGCTCTTAGGATGCACATATCTTAGGACACCATACACGTTACGCCTCCCTGTGGATTGGACCCCACACTTGCACACATTGTACTACACACGACCCGTCACTTGTGAGCTATTTAGGCTTGTACTCATGAATAGCGATTAAGTTCTTGGTGCCGTTGCTGGGGAGGCAACGGTTGTTTGGTTTCTTTGTTTTTGTGTGTGTTTATTTGTTGCGTGTTGTTTTATCTTTTCTTTTCATGTTTTCTTTGTTTTGAATAATAAAAAAAAAATCTAAAAATTTTTAGTTGAGCATTGCAAAGAGGTTTACTTGTGTCAATTAATCATGAATGATCCTAATGCATCATGGTAATCACTTGTATCCTCTTCCCTATCGCCCAAACATGTTCCCATTGCATGTCGCATTTGTGGAAGTTTTATGCATCCAACTATTTTTTTGTCCCTTTGAAAATTCCTCATCCAGGGCAAGTGCTAACTATGACCCCCATAGTCATGTATCATTTAATGTATCTTCATTTAGAAATCATGACTATAGGGATGTATATTCTTGTTATTGCAATCTATGTGGAAGCCATGCTTATGATTCTAATACTTGTCTCATGTTCCATGCTTATCCTCGATTGCATGTAATGCCTAATGCCCCTTGGAATCATATGCTAATACATGCATCTTCGTCCTATTATCATGATTCTAGGGAGCAACATCATGCATTTTCATATTGGGGTCAAGATGACTTTTCATTCAGTACACCTCCATGCATTGAGAGTTCATTTTTCCTATCATCTTTTCCCACCCAACCATCCTCTAAGTCCTACAATGTTTGTGCTTATAGTAATCCTAATCAAGATGTCTACGATTTTCACTCGGTTGAGCCCTTTTCTTCTAGGACTTCTTCACAAGAGGAAACACTTGACTATCTCTTATCTCTCATCCGATCCAATCAAGAGAAATTAGAGAGTTTGAAGTGAGCCACTAAATCTCTAGGTAAGCGTTTGAAAAGCATGGTTGAGAGTGTACAACTCATCAGCAAGAATGTTGAAATGCCTTTAGAACGAGTTGAAGAGATATGAGAGAGACCTAGAGATGAGAGAAATAGTGGTGAAAAAGATGATGTTTTAGAGAGACAATTAGAAAAAGAGGTTGATGGAGAGATTACATATTGTAGTGAGGATGAGGATGAGCTTAATGATAATTTGGTTCTTGATGACTCTTATGAATATATTTTAGAGGAAATAGTACCCTATCCTCCTAAGTTCTCAATGACTTCTATTAAGTTGTGTGGGCCTTTTCTTTCTTCTCATCCCACACATTCCACACACTTGGAGGTTGAAACTCATAACTATAGTACTCATTTGAATTTTGAGTCCTCATTTAGGGAGTCTAGGGTACACACTTCCTTTGAGCATTCATGCATGCATAACCCGGAATCCTTTGAGTCCCCGTTGTCCTCACTATATGTATATACCCCTCATGAAGAGCATCATGATGAGATGACACCCACTAGCGATGAATGTATTGATGAATTTAAAGAGTCTTTAGCTAGTGAAGGTTTAGAGTCATCCATTGAGGAAAACAAAACATTAATTTCAGAGGTTGTAGATGATAAGTCTCTTGGAGTTAAGAATCATGGTGTTGAGGAGAATAGTAACTCTAAGAAGACACATAAGAAAGAAATTGGTATGCTTGGAAGAATGATCTATGGGTCTCTTTGAATGTTTGATGATTCATTGATGGAAATAGAGCCCATTAAGATTGAATCCACCCCTCACGAGGAGTTACATCGACTTAGGTTTGATGATGATGTATCTTATGTAGAAGAAGAGTGTAGTAAGTCCACTTCCCTTGTCGTTGCTTCTCCTTCTCTAAATGTTGCTCCTACTCCCCTTTCCTATTCCGTTGAGCCTTTCTTTTCGGAGCTCACGTTTGTGCCTTCATGCATAGAATACTTTTATCGAGGGTTAGATAGCACTTGTCCTATATTGAATGCATTAGACTTATCCTTGACCCATGGGGAGGGTGTGTTTCTAGTCCTTGATTGTGAGAAGAAGGCTATGGGGTGGTTAATTAAAGAGCAAGCGAGGCATGATCTTTCACGCTTATGTATGACACCTTCCACATTTGTGCACACATTCTTATTTGATGTTTCAGGGTAGGATCTTGAAAAGGGGTGCACTGTGCATTCATTACCCCATCATATAGTGCATGACTCTTTTCCTTTTACTTCTTGTGCTTGGTTGAGTATCCGACAATTTGTGCCTCTTAATTTTAAACATGTACTGCTCTAACACTAGCGCTCGGCTGGAGGCGTTAAATCCAGTGCTGTTAGGAGGCACCCTAGACATGTTTATATTTCATTTGCTTTCCTTGCTTTTCCTTTTCTTTTATTTGCTTTTAGTATTACTGTTCTTTGATTTTCAATTACTTGTTTTTCTTTTTTGCCCTCCCCAGTGTTGATCCTAACTTCTATCATTCCCATTCTTTATACACCTTGTTTATTATTTGATGATGCCAATGTAAGCTCGCATGGCAATACTACTAATTGTGTGCTTTGAGTGTTTATGATTTGTTAAGAGACAGGGATTAGTAGTTGAATCATTATCCATTGGCATCAAAGAGCTTCAAACGAACATAAGGTTGTATCTATCCTTTCTCCACTTAACCCCTTGTATCTACCCCGTCCCCACCACCCTTACTTGCTTTATGTTGCCGATTTGCTTGTTGAGTAGTATTGTTCTATTTGCTTGAGGATAAGCAAACTTTAGGTTTAGGGGTGTGGGAGTTTGATTTTCTCGTTATATGCTTTGTGTAGGGTAGATGTGCATTATGTGCTTAAAATGGTGAAAATTTTTCGATTTTGATGCATGTAGAGTTGTTTATTTCTTGGTTGTTCATTGTGTTGGCTATTGTGGTTGACTCAATCAATTGGTGAATATAAGTTGCATTGTGGGGAGTGAATAGAGTGGATTGAAAAGTGAGTCTTGGAGGGGATGCCCTTGGAAGTTGTGGGGAGTAAGGTCCTTTAAGAATGACTCTTGTAGCCACCCCATAGTTTGGTAGAAAAGAGTGTTGAGAAAGGTTCTTGATATGACTGTCTTTTTCTTGATTGGTTTTTTTTGATGTGCCAAAACCTTTCTTTTTCTTTTTCTTTTTCTTTTCTTTTCTTTTTGTGTGAAGACAATGCAAAGCATGAAAAATTCAAAAAAAAATCAAAAACGCAAAAAGGTGCCAAAAAAAAAATTGAAAAAGAGAAAAAGCCAAAGGCACCAAAAAATTTTGTAAATAAGTACATAAGTGATACAATGTCAACTTAGCACAAGTTACCCTCTATATAGATATATGAATAAGGCTTGTTATAAACCATTGTGTATGTATATTCTCTCTCTTCTTGTCTTTGAGGCTTTGTGCATGTTGGGGTGGCCATGTTAGTTAAGGGGTTGCAAAATATCAACATCTTGAGTATGTGCATTAGAATCCTAGACTTGTGGTGGTTTGGCTCTTCGGGAACTTCCCACAAGGTTCAAGGCCCTTTATGAGTAGAGGGAAGATCCGAAGAGACTTAAGAATCTCTCCACAATAGGAATGCCCCATTCATGCTTCTTTGGCTAACCATGATAGTGAGTCAATTCCTTAGGCAACCCTTTGTATCAACTTTAGAAATAAACTTAGATTTAGGCTTGCTTAGGGACAAGCAAGGAGAAGGTTTGGGGTGTTGATGTGTATGTTTTGTGTGTGATTTTGCATTGTAATTCTATATCTATTTTAAGGTGTTTTGTGCTCTATAAGGTGTATTAGTAAAGCATTTATATCATACTTGAGCATATTAAGCTTTAGGTGTCTATAATTGAGCTTAAAGCATAAATGCTACACTAAAGTACACTTATCTTGTGCTTTAGATGAGTTTAAGGAATGTCTTGAGTTAAACAAAGATGGAGATGGCTTGGGCAAGAATTGAAGAAGATCTTAAGGATGGAAAGTGGAAGAAATGCAAGATTGGAGGCTTTCGAACAAAGACCAAACCAACCGGAAGTAAAACAGAGCTAAAACGAAGCCAAAAGAGAGCAAATAGGCATTGCCGAAGCACTGGCTTCAGAGTGCCCGTGCACCGGCTCACTATTCTGCCAGAAACAGAAAGCAAGCTACTACTACCGTAACAGAGACCTGTTGGTACCAGTGCTCCGGTTAAATGTTCTGGTAGTCGCAAAAATTGGCTATATAAGCCTGCTTTTGGCCATTTTTTGTAACAACAAGTCACATTCTTTCACACCCATCTCCCAAAACCCTAATCCTCTTATCACCCACATCTCACACACTTTTCCATACACAAAAACACTTTGGAATCAAGTATTTAAGTGGATCAAACACAAGGATTTGGGCATAGCTCATGGATTGTAAAGCATGGATTTGGATAGAAGGTTATCTCTCTTTTGTCCTAAATCTAAATATGTATGATTAGAGCTATGTAGGATGATTATTCTTGTATTTATGGATTGATTACTACTTTTTATTAATGGGAACTTGATGGATTTATGTATATATGCTTTACACTTAGGGTTTCAAAGGCTATTTTACATACATTCTATGTGTTTGTTAAAAAGCCTCAAAGAAGTTGTATACGTACATTGAAGTCTATTATGCTATTAACCATCTCTAAATCATTATCCTAGCATGTCTATGTGTTTGTGTGGTGATTACATGAAGTGGGTATGCTTATATACATGTCTATGTGTGTGTTTGCACACTTAGTGGCATAAATGGCTTCTATTGCTTACATGTCGGGTGCGATTGCTTAAATTGGTGTAATCTAAGCATGTCTATGTGTTTAGTAGTAGAATATACCAATGCATTCTCAATGCCATGCCCTAGATGTGTTTACTATGTGCTTTAATGTCAATTTTCGCTATTGTGATGCGATTGATAGTGCACAACTAGTAACTAGCCTAGGTCGAGTCCCCTTTGGCTTTAAATCCAGTCAATAGAAGTCCGGATAGGTTTAGCTGACCTTATTTCACTTAGAAAGGCCAGCTAATCCACCTTAACACCCTAGGTTCATAAGGACCATGCTGTAGCTTTAAGTGGGGTGAAGCTCAAGGACGGACTCGCACCGAGTCCTAGGGCTAGATTGGGGTTCTAATTAGAAGATTAAGTGCTTGGGTTAGATCGATCTACACTCACCTAGAACCTTATTGGCTAGCCCTAATTCTTAAGTCATAAAGACCATGCCGTACTACTAGGTATCACCACCTAAGGACGGACCTGTACTGAGGCTTAGGGTACCAATTAGGAGGCTAGTTATAGGTCTAGATTAGAGCACTTAGTATAATCCATCAAGCAACCCTAGAAAGATATAGTAATCACCCATAGGCAAGACATAATCACCCTAGTCCCCCATTTTCGACGTTTGACTCCCTTAGATTGCTTGATTCCCCCGTCACACACACATACACACCTTTTATTTTCTTGTTTTAGTTTAGATTTTCCTTTCCCAAGCTCCCCTCAAACAAAAAACCCAAAAATATTGTAGTTTAGGTCCCAACACTTAGCTCTTAGGACACGCATAACTTAGGACACCATACACGTTAGGCCTTCCCGTGGATTCGACCCCGTACTCCCACACACCGTGCTACACACGACCCGTGCACTTGCGGGCTATTTAGGCTTGTCTTCACAAATAACTATCAAGCAACATATCTATCTGGTTCTATCATGTAAATTGTCTCGTCAAGCTCTTCATTTAGAAAAGCTGTTTTGACGTTCATTTGCCATATCTCGTAGTCATAATGACATGCGATGGCAAGAAGTATCCTAATGGATTTAAACATGGCTACTGGTGAGAAAGTTTCCTCATAATTGATCCCTTCTTTTTGAGTATAACCTTTCGCCACCAACTTTGCTTTAAAGGTTTCAACTTTTCCATCAACTCCTCTTTTCCTCTTGTAGACCTATTTTTACCCTATAGGTTTTACCCCTTTAGGTGCAACTACAAGATCCCAAACTTTGTTAGAATATATAGATTCTAACTATGAATCCATTGCCTTGTGCCATTGGTCAGCATCTATGTTGGAAACTGCTTCATCATAACTTGTGGGATCTACCACCTAATTCTCTGAAGAAGTCTGAAAGGACTCTCCATAGTATCTATCAGGAGACATGGATATCCTCCCACTACAATGAGGCTCCGATATATTAGGTGTAGTATGCTATTCTTTTCCATTCACAGTTACTACAGGTGTTACTGGAGATTCTTGTGAAACCTTATCTAGATCAACTTCAGAATCTAGTGTTTTCTGGACTATTTCATCATTCTCTAAGTATCTAGCATGGGCGCTTATAAACACCTTTTGCTCCTTAGGATTGTAAAAGATCACACCTCTGGTTCCCTTAGGGTATCCAATAAAATAGCATAACTCAAATCTTGGTTCCAATTTTGAAGCATTACTATTAAGTACATAAGCTGGATAGGCCTAAATGTGGAGATGATTTAAACTAGGCTTACACCCAGTCCACATTCTTGAGGTGTCCTAGGTACAGATTTAGATAGTACTAAGTTCAAGATTTATGCTACTATTTTAAGGGCATACCCCTAAAAATAATACATGACTCATCATTAACCTAACCATATTTAATAGGGTACAATTTCTTCTCACTGCTACACCATTTTGTTGAGTAGTCCCTGGTGCAGTTAATTGAGACACTATCCCTTCTTATGTAAGATAGTCTCTGACTAACTCGAGAGGCATTCGCCACCTCGATTAGACCGAAAGGCTTTGATATGTTTATCTAATTTCTGTTCCACCTTAGCTTTGAACTCTTTGAATTTCTCAAAGGATTCAAACTTGCGTCACATCAAATATACATATCCATTCTTAGAGTAATCATCAATAAAAGTAATGAAATACTCATAACCTTTTTGTGCTGGTTTGCTCATAGGACCATACACATTAGTGTGAACCAATTCAAATACTTCTTTGGTCCTTTCTCTTTTAGAAGAAAATGACCATTTAGTCATTTTCCCTTTAAGACAAGATTCACACGGAGGTAGATCTTCGAGATCTAATGAGCTAAGATGCCCATCCTTGACTAATATCTAAATTTGCTTTAGACTAACATGTCCTAATCGTAGGTGCCAAAGATAAGTATCATTGGTCGAAGAAACCTTCCTTTTTCGTGAATTAGTTTGTTTTATATTATGCAGTGAGTTTGTAACAGGTTCTATATAAAACAAGTTATCATGCATGCTACCGAAACAAATAATATTTCCATCTCCACTGATATCAACACTAGAATGGAAATTAATGCAAAAACCATCTAATATTAATTGCGAAATAGAGATAAGGTTTATAAGTTTATTCGGAACATAATAAACGTTGTTCAAAAATAATTTCTTATTACATCAAAAATTTAAGCACATTCCTCCTATTGCAGCAACCTATGCTTTTGCTCTATTACCCAACCTTAGAGCAAACTCTCCTTTAGCTAGTTCCTTTATTTCCTGAAACCAATGTAAAGAATTGCAAATGTGATTAGTGGCTCTAGAGTCAACAATCCAAGAATCAGTAGAATCAACTACTAAGCAGGTTTGAATGTGGAATAAAAGAGGTGTACCTATCTGGCCGCATGCCAAGTACTTCGGGCAATCCTTTTTCCAGTGTCCTTTTAGGCCACATTTAAAGCATTTGCCCTTGGGCTTTTCACCTGTTAACTACCTGGGTTATTTACCATTTTTCTCCTTTTTCCCTTGACCACGTTTTTGCTTCTCCTTTCCTTTGAACTTTCTCCCTTTCGGGTTAAGTCCAGAAGCGGATGCTTGAACTATGTTTATGTGGCCGTTATGGCTTCTATAGCTAGCAGCTCTTTCATTAATTCTGTCATATCCATGTTCATCTTACTCATATTATAAATAAGCTTGAACTAGGTATAGGATGACGGTAGAGTCTTTAAAATTATGTCTACCTTTTATTGTTCATCTATGTTTGCTTTGAGGATCTCGGTAGTATTAAAGTGATCCATCATTTTGAGCATATTCTCCCTAACAGATGCTCCTTTTGCTATCCTTTGATTCATAATTTCTCTAAGAGCACCTTGCCTTGCAGACCTGCTTTTATCAGCAAATATATGAGACAGTGAGGTCATGATTTCTTTTGCAGTTTCCATATGATGATGCTTACTCTACAAAATATCTAACGTAGAAGCCATCATATAGCACTTGGCCATACTATTGGCTTTCTGCCATTTTGCCTTAGCATTTTTTTGGGCTTCAGAAGAGTTAGCCCTCACAACTAGACAAGGAGTTGTTAGGACATAATTTTACTCTTTTGCAGTGAGTACTATGTCCAAGTTTTGTTCCCAGTCCACAAAATTCGGTCTAGTGAGCTTGTGATCTTTGGGAATTGTAGTTAGTGGACTGAATGAAGACATTTTTTTGAATACAACAATATAATCATAATTAATTTATGAGTATAGAATTGATGCATGTATAATATGTATGCTATCTTTCTAAATAAAACATACAAATACTTTTTACATCATTCTCTTTTGAGTAGATCAACCCTTAAACTACTTGATGTAATAGTATCTCAAACGTTATCACAAGAACTCCAACGATGGGATGGCCAAACTTATGACTGTTAAGTTAAGCGCCATCGCTTATTTGAATTAACAATTGTTTGGATATGATCCAATTGAATAATTCAATCACTGTTTTGTTTGACTTCTGAAATTCGGTAGTGAACTCTATCGATAGGAAAGCCAAACCTACCATTTAAGTTGAGTGTACACCCATTCCTAATGTTTCTTCCCTATAACATTCTTGATTTAAGCCCTCCAATGGGGTAGTGACTTTAATTAATGTTGCAAAGGCTATCTTTAGTGAAGAATCCACTGATGCGATGGGCGAACTTACTAACACCTTTTTGAATAAACATTTTTGTTAAATCTAGATAAAGTGCCATCTTCCGATGGGAAAGTTAATGACATTTACCATTAACGTTAATCGGATATGAAAAGCCGTAGGGTATTTCCAGTCTCCTCTCCCACTCAATATTTTAACATAATGGTTTTCTCTATTTTTGGTATTCTTGCTTTTGTTTTAGATCTAAACATGCTTTGGATTTACGAAACCCTCTAGTTTTTACAAATCCCCTTTGTGTTACTAAAACATTGTAACACCATTATAGCTTACTTACCTAAATTTAGGTCCATAGACCCTTAGGTTGATATATATTTGTGTATCTCAAGTTAAGTTCTTTTAATGTTGTCATGAGATTGCATGGCATCTTTGGACATAGCCACTTACAATTATCTTGTCTAAGCCATTCTCATAAACTTAATTATCTTTGAGAATCAACTCATAGGTTTGATCGATTTTTATGAACCCTAATGAGTGGATGAATCGAGGCAATAGAAAAAATCGTGCATGAATTGGAGCCAAAATGAGCAAGTTATGGGCAAAACTAATGTTACCAATCACTCTTCCTGTTCCTGCTAGTCGACCAATAGAGGGAGACTAGTAAGACTCGAATGCATTAAAATTTTGCAGGTAGAACAAAATATCTTGCCAGTCGACCGACTAGGTGATTGATAGAGCCTGATAATAACTATTTAAAGCCCTTTTTAGCTCAAAATTGGGGAAGGAACTTTTGATGTGCTGGTTTTGTGTTTGTTTATGTATTGCATTCTTTTTCTTATTTTTAGGTGTTTTGTACTTCATTTGGTGTATTAGTATAGCATTTAGGTCATACAAGTACATATTAAGGTTTACAAGTTAATAGTAAGACTTAAATGCTACACTAATGCACATTTATTGGATGTTTTAGGCGACATTAGGAGTGATGATTAGACCTTGATTAATGATTATTGGGGTGTTAAGTAAAGCCAAGGGTGTTTTGGATGTAAAAGAATGAAGAAAAGTGCATTTGGAAGCCCTCGGACAAAGAATGACATAACCGGGCACGAGCTGGGACATATTTTTTGCGAGAAGCCATTGAGCTTAGTTGAAGATGTAGAGAGAATGAACAAAGTTTGGAGATATTTATGGACATGAAAAGATGATGAAAAATGGTCTTGGAGGTGCCCGTAAGCGGTACGAGGCAATAGAAAAAAATCACACGCGAATCAGAGCTAAAACGAGCAAGTTATAGACATTTTACTGTTAAGGCTGGTCGACCTTTTGTCAAGGCTGGTCGACCGGCCAAGTCCCCTAGCCTGGTCTCCCAGCCCTGTGCATTACAGGCTTATTTAAGCCATTTTTTGGCATTTTTTGAGGGGATTATCAACCCTTTTTCACGCCTACTTCATACACCCGTTTCACACACATAAACTCCACTTAAACGCATCTCACACACTCAATTTCACATCAATTCCATCCTCAAACAAGCATGGATTTGAAGATCAAACAAGGATTTGAAGGGTTTTGGAGTAAGGTTTGTAAAGAGCAAGTAAGGAAAATGCAGGAGCTTTGCATTCTTCTCTATATTTTTGTCTATACCATGTTTGATTAGCTCTAGATTAGGGATGATTGCTATTTTTCTAATGGGTTAAGGATCTAAACACTTGTTTTCAGATATTGATATTCTCATGTTTTGAGATTGAACAAGTCAAAGTGTTCGATGAAATGCCTCTGTGAGTTTGCATGCGTAATTTGTGCTTAGATGTTAATAATAGCCGTCTTATCTTAGCCTTAGTTCATGGTAACAGCATAAGCCCTACTTGCAACTATATTTGTGTTGATTAATTATGTTCTTAATGCCTTTAAAGTAGTAGGTAATCACCTTTAGCGGGAAACATGGCTAAAAGGGTACTACTAGCACTTGCTTGACCTAGGAAACTTAATCTCTAGTTTGAAACATAAGTAAAAGGTTAGACTCCCCATTAGGATATTAATCAACATCCAAGGGACATAAGACTAGACCCAAAAGCCATAGCTAGCTCGGACAAACCTATACTTTCAATTGGGCCCGATTAGGGATAGGGTTCAACCGATATTTAGAGGTGCTAAGTTTAGTAATCTAGGCCAGCAATTAGAGTAATCAAGCCATCAATAGCCTCAAAATAAGTTTAGGAACCCAAATCCATTCCAAAGGAGCAATCACCCCTAAGTTCCCCCAAAACGTTATAGATCCTCATTTCCATAGCTTGCTTATACCACTATTCCCGTTAGTTAAGTTTATTTTTCCATTAGATTATGTTTAAAATCAAAGCTCTAATTAATCCAAACCCCAAAAAGTGTAGGTAGGACCACATGTAGTTAGTGGAGGACATTCTTTTACATTAGAACCGTACCTAGATAGCCTTCCTGTCTCACGACTCCGCATTTGCACACCTATAGCACCGTGATCCATGTGTTTATGGGTAACGCTTTTAAAGGTTCACATCAAGTTTTTGGCAGCATTGCCAGGGAGGCACGGTTGTTGGCTTCTTTGTTTTTGAGTGTTTTCATTAGTTATATGTTGTATGTACATTTCCTTTTTGCTTATCATATACATACCTATTTTCATTGTTTGTTGCTTTGACTTATTTTGATATTGTTTATTTAGTTTACTTCTTGTGTTTGTGTTTTCTTTTTGTTTTTTCTTAGGATTTAGGTTTTGTGGTAGGTAGTTGTTTGTTGAATTGAAATTTCGGAGGTTAAAGTATGGATGAAGAATTAGGTTATTTTGCATTCTTGAATAGCTGGCTAATCTAATCCCGATCCTCTGCCTAGAGTTGAGACCTTAAGGCAATATCTTGAGCTTGATACTTGTCAACCTTGCATGCCTATTCAACTATCAACCTTAGAAGATGCGACCTTTAAGATTAGGCCTAAGACATTGCAAATTCTTCCATTATTTTATGGCTGTAATAACGAGAATTCCTACGCATATATAGGTGCATTTCTTGAGATATGCTTCACCATTCATTTGAGGGATATCTCTTCCGAGACCGTTAGACTTAGATTGTTCCCATTATCTTTAAAAGATAAAGTAAGACAATGGTCCAAGTCCTTACCCTATGAGTCTATCACTAGCTGGGATGAGCTTCAAGTTAAGTTCCTTAATAGATTTTTCCCATTAGTTAAGACGGCCACTTTTAGGGCAGAGATCATGACATTTGCACAACAAGAATTAGAGCCCCTTCATGAGACTTAGGAGAGATTTAATAAGCTATGTCACCGAAGCCCACATCATGGGTATGATTTACATGAATTGCTCCCGTTTTTCTACTCAAGCTTGACTTCACCTTATAGGCTAATGGTTATGCTTTGAGTGGTAGGGGGTTCTTAGATTTGACATCAAAAGAGACTTGGTCAAAACTAGAAGTTATGGCAGAGGACTCATTCCAGAATGCTAATTTTGAGAGAGTAAGGGAAGGAATTAGGAATACCACTCCTAGTAGTGTGTTCGAGGTTGACTTGAATCACGATTTAGTTATTGAGGTAAGAGCTCTCACTAGGAAGTTTGACCAATTTATGACCTGAGGTACTACATATATTTATAGGTCTACTCCTAGTGCACTTTTCCCTCATCCTCTGAGTCTTAGAAAGATATGTGCATGCCCTTTGGTACCACAGTTCCCCGAGTTTATACAAGAACTTGTTCTCGCCAATCAAGGTCGTTTATGCATTACTTCTCACTACCCAGACTCGGGTGGCGTAATCATTCTAGGACAGTACAGTCTCAAAACAACTCAAATTCTTCTTATTCATTCTAGAATCATCCTAGTCCATCACTTTCTAGTGCTCTAGGGTTTCACCAAGTAGTTTTTGAGCC
Source organism: Cordia subcordata (assembly GCA_028554755.1). NCBI lineage: Eukaryota > Viridiplantae > Streptophyta > Magnoliopsida > Boraginales > Cordiaceae > Cordia > Cordia subcordata. The sequence goes on from JAPTOF010000008.1 coordinate 16,461,360, forward strand.
AAGGTATCCTAGTTTGCCACAACATTCTTTCTAGTCTACTCCTATTAGTTCCGCTCCACCTATTTAGCTTATAGTTGACTGTAGGATAGACTTACTTGCTGAGATGATACAAGCCCAGTGACAGATGTTTTAGAGTGTGCTAAGAGATTTAAAGAATCAAATGGGACATCTTGCTAAACAAGTTTACTATAGAGACCTAGGAAAGCTATTTGTTTATCCTGAGTCGAGTCTTAGAGATCTGTGTAGCACTTCTGGCTCTTCTTCGAGTGATTATGCACAAGCTAAGACCATCACGACCTTGAGAAGTGGTAGGGTTATAGATAATCAAGTGGGAGAGTCCATGATTAGAGCTAGGCTTGAAACGACATGTGTTGATGAAGAGACTAATGTACTTAAAGAGAAGACTTAAGAGTCTGAAAAGAAAGAGAAATCACATTGAAATGAGTATTGATCTACCACATAGAGGAGGGAAATACATTGTTGAATCTTATCGTGTTACTCCCAGAGTTCCTTTTCCTTTAGCATTAGAGAGGTCTAAGAAAGTTGAGGATGACAAAGAATTGAGGATTTTGGAGCCTCTTAAGGATATCAATGTCACTCTACCTTTAGTTGAGGCCATTAAAAAGATACTAGCTTATGCCAAATTCTTGAGAGATTTATGCATTAGGAAGAGATAGACCACTCGCCTACCTGAGAAGGTAAAGCTTGCAAAGAGGGTTAGTAGTATTTGCACCACAGGCATTCTGCCTAAGCTTAACTATCTTAGAGCCTTTACCATCTCTTGTGCTATTAATGATCACCTAGTAGCCGATGCCTTGCTTGATTTAGGTTCTATTGTCAATCTTATTCCTTTTTTGGTGTATAAACATTTAGGTTTAGGGGTGTTGAAGCCTACCAGTATGGTTTTACAGTTATCCAATAGGAGTGAGAGGAGACCTCGATGGATAGTTGAGGATGTCACAGTTAAAGTTGGAGGGTTTTACTATCCTATAGATTTGATTGTTCTAGATACACATCCAGGTCATGACACTAGGAAATGACAACTGTCCTTTTGGGGAGACCATTTTTAGTGACTGCTAATATAGTGACTCATTCTAAGATAAGGATCATTGAGTTTGCATTTGGAAATTTGAAGGCAAAGGTTAAGAGTGCCAAGTCTACCACTACGAATAGGGCAGGTGCTGAGGAGAAATGTTTCTTCATAGAGTTTACCGCTTCTAGTGATAATGATTCCCATGATTCATTTTTGTCCTTAGAAGATAGAGTTGTGCCCGACACAATTATCGAGTAGTTAAATTTGAAGGCTTTTAGTAAGACTCACTTAGAGAGTGATGTGCTTTCCTTAGTAGACACTCCTGATTCCCATGTCGAGGAGTCCTTTGATTTACTCTTAGCCTCATGCGATATTGGTAAGCTTGATGAGATTATTGCTTTGATTAACTCTAGCATCTCTCTTTTTGAATTGAATACCTCTTCCACTCTCTCATCTACTCTTAGATCTAGTGAGACCATTGCTATTGATCCTTCCTTAGTTGAGGGCAGTTTTAAGCTTATTGAGTGTGCATCTTACTATTTCGGAGTCCACATCTATGCCCATTATTTCTAATTATATAGTGGATAATGCTTCATTTTCTCCCTGGATTCAGGTAGAATTTAAGTTTGCCATTAGGTTAATTGAATTTGAGAGAAAAGATTCAAGTGTTCGACCCAGGCATAGAAGAGTGTGTTGTTATGCCATTTGTTTCATTCTTTCCCTTGAGATGCATATTTCCTGGCCTATTTCTTTTATTTGAGGACACTCAGCATGACCATGTGTACACATTCTTAGAGAGTGAGTTCAAATCTTCGAAGCGTCGAATGCGTGGTGTTGATTGCATTTTTTATTTGTTGTTTTGTTTGCTGCTTTTTTCTTTGTTGATTTGCTTATCTAGTAGTACGTCCCAAGGATTTTAAGCACCATTGGCCCTAACATTACTACATGGCTAGGGGCATAAAATCTAGTGCTGCTAAGAGGCACCCTAAAAATTTTGATAGTTAGAGTTTGGTTGATGAGTTCCTTACTTTTGCTTTTCTTAGTACATTTTATTTTTCATTTCTTTTTCTCTTCATTATCATTTCCCTTATGTTTGATGCTTTCCATACATAATGCCTTATCATTACACTTGTCATTGTGATATTTTAATGCTGTATTATTGATTTCTTTTTAGATTTTTTTAGTTGACTGGAAATTGGGTGCAAAGAAAGTTAATGGACATAATCATCAAAACATGGTATACACAGCTTGATGCTACACAAGGTTGAATCTATTCATATTCCACTTGTCCCTTCTTATCTACCCCTACCCCACCTTCTCTACGTGTTTTGTGATGATTCACTTGCTTGTTGTGTGGTTTTGCTTTATTTGCTTGAGGGCAAGCAAAGTTTAGGTTTGGGGGTGTGGGAGTTTGGGTTCTTTTGCTCTGTTCTTTGATAGGGAAGATTGCATTATTTTTTGTAAAAATGGTGAATTTTTTTTTTGATTTTGATGCATTTAGAGTTGTTTATCTCTTGGGTTATTAGAGTATTGGCTTTTATGATTGAGTCAATTGATTGATGAATATAAGGTTGTATTGTGGGGAGTCAATGGAGTGGAGGGAGATTCAAGGCTTAGAGAAGATGCCTTTTGAAAGATGTGGGGAGTAAGCATATTTAAGAATGTACCTTGTAGCTACCCCATTGATTGGTTGGAAAGAGAGTTTGAAAAGGGGTTTTGATATGAGTCCCCCTTCCCTTATTGGTTCTTTTTCAATGTGCCTTAGCCTTTCTTTTATGCAATGCAAAATGCAAAAACTCCAAAAAAATATAGAAAAAGGAAAAACAATGCAAAAAGATGAAAAAGATTAAAAATCAAAAAAAAATTGAAAAATATGAAAAAGCCAAAGGAACTTAAAAGTTCATTGAATAACTGCTCAAGTGACACAATGTCAACTTACAAAAGTTTGTTTTAGTTCTTTTGATGTTCTGTGAATAAGGCTTTTTAAATCATTTTATGAGCCATTGTGTTTGTACATTCCTTCTCTCTGTATCTTTGAGGCTATGTGTATGTTAAGGAGGCCATGTTAGTTAAGAGGGCACAAAATATCAACATCCCACGTGTGTGCGTGCGTGAAAATCCTAGGCCTTGGTGGTATATCTAGTTGGGAACTTACCGCGGTATGCAAGACCTCTTGTGAGTAAAGGGGAAGGCTCAAAAAGGCTTAGGGACCCTTCTACAATAGAAACGACCCTTTCATGCTTCTAAGGTTCACCTTGATAGCGAGTCAATTCTTTAGGTAACCCTTTTTAGCATCTTTGAGATAAACTTAGGTTTGGGCTTGCTGGGGACAAGCAAGGAGAAGGTTTCGGGGTATTGGTGTTTTGGTTTTGGGTGTGCTTATGTATTGCATTCTCATTCTTGTTTTGAGGTATTTTGTGCATCATTTGGTATATTAGTATAGCATTTAGGTCATACTTGTGCATATTAAGGTTTACATGTTCATAGTTGAGGTTAAGACTTAAATGCTAGACTAATGCACATTTATTACTTGTTTTTGTTGAGATTCAGAGAGATGATTAAACCTTAATTAATGGTGATTAGGGTGTGGAGTAAAGAAAAGGGTGTTTCAGATGTAAAATAATGAAGAAAAGTGCATTTGAAAGCTCTCGGACGAAGAACGACGCAACCAAGCATGAGTTGGGACATATGTTTCGAGAGAAGCCATTGAGCTTAGTTGAAGATGTAGAGAGAATGAACAAAGTTTGGATATGTTTATGGGCATGAAAAGATGATGAAAAATGGTCTTGAAGGAGCCCGAAGTGAGACGAGGTAATAGAAAAAAACTGCGTATGAATCGAAGCCAAAAGAGCAAGTTACAAGCATTTTACTGCCAAGGTTGGTAGACCTCCTATCAAGGCCGGTCAACCAGCCAAGCCCCTGGCCTGGTCCCTGGAGCGTACTGACATCTCTATTTAAGCCATTTTTGGTACTTTTTGAAGGAATTATCAACCCTTTTCACACCTACTTCACACACCTATTTCACATACATAAAATCCACTTAAATTCACCTCACACACTCAATCCCACATTAATTCCATCCATAAAAAAGCTTAGATTTGAAAATCAAATAATTATTTAGAGGGTTTTAGAGTAAGATTTGTAAAGAGCAAGCAAGGATAAAGAGGGAGCTTTACATTCTTCTCTTTGTTCTTGTTTATACCATGTTATGTTAGTTCTAGATTAAGGATGATTGCTATTTTTGTAATAGGTTAAGGATCTAAACACTTGTTTTGAGATATTGATGGTTATTTATGAATGCTTTATTCTTATATTCTTATGGCTCGAGATTGCACATGACAAAGTGTTTGATGAAATGCCTCTATAAGTTTGCATGTGTAATTTGTGCTTAGATGCTAATGGTAGCGGCCCCACCTTAGCCTTAATCTATGATAATGCCATGAGCCCTACTTGCATCTATATTTGTATTGATTAATTGTGTTCTTAATGCCTTTAATGTAGCAGGTAATCACCTCGAGCATGAAACATGGCTAAAAGGGTACCACTATCACTTGCTTGACCCATGGGATTTAGTCTCTTGTTTGAAATGTAACTAAAAGGTTAGACTCCCTCTTAGGACATTAGTCAACACCCAAGGGACTTAGGTCTAGACCCAAAAGTCGTGGCTAGCTAAGAGAAACCTATACTTCTAACTGGGCCCGGTTAGGAATATAGTTGTACTGATAGTTGGAGGTGGTAAGTGTAGTAATCTAAGCTCGCAATTGGAGTAATCAAACCATCAATAGCCTTAAAACAAGGTTAGGAACCCAAATCCATTCCAAAGGAGCAATCACCCTTAAGTTCCTCCAAAACATTGTAAATCCTCACTTCCATAGCTTGTTTATACCATCATTCCTATTAGTTAGGTTTATTTTTCCCTTAGCTTAGGTTTAAAATTGGAGCTCCAATCAATCCAAAAACCCCAAAAAGAGTAGGTAGGACCACACGTAGCTAGTGGAGGACACACTTTTACATTAGATCTACACCTAGATATCCTCCCTGTGGACACGACCCCGCACTTGCACACGTTATACTACCATTATCCGTGCTCTTGCGGGTAACACTTTTAAAGGTTTAAATCAACTTCAATTTCTTAAACCCTAATAAACCCTAACCCTTTTCCCACTTCACCTACCAGCCAATACCACTATCTTATAACAAACCATGCTAGGATTCAAGGTTGTAACAAGAGATTGAAGGGTTTTACTTTGGATTTGAGTAAGGATTTGAAGGGTTTCTTATTCTTTTTCTTATTCTTGTAAATATGCTTTGTAATTAAGTTAAATCTAGGGTTGATTGATGTTGTATATTAGATTAGGACTTTGAATAAAGGATTTTTTTGTATCTTTGGCTCTTAATACATATTTGTTTGCATAAATCCATGGCATGATTCAATTTGTATATTTATTGAAAATCAAACATGTCTATGTGTTTGCTAAAATGCCTAAGTGAACATAGATGTGCTATTGGTGCTTTAATTGCTTTTATCTACTTATACGGGTGATGTAATTGTGCTTAATTCATGGCTTTATTTAGTAGAGTAGGATTTAGCTTTAAACACAGCTAATAGGGTACATGCTATGCTTAGTTGAGTTTAGTTGCTAGCCCTTGGCTTTAAACTCAACCAAGAGGATACATTAATCTAGACTAGAGTACACATCTCCTACAATAGTATTGGTTAATCAAGCCTTAATGTCACGTAGTGTTTAGGTGCTAGTCATTAGCTTTAAACCCATCTGTGAGGATAAGTTCTAAATACGGATTGTGTAAGCTAAGAGGGAATGGCCTTTAGTATTGGTTAAAAAGCCCCTAATCAACACAATGATAATAGAAGTTTCTAGCCTAGGTAGACCTAATCTGTTATTATAGCCCAAGTTTAGTTGCAACGCAATCGTCTTAGGTCCCCTTTTAGCTTGTAGAGCCTTTTTTTCCTTAGCTTAGCACCTATAGTTCCTCCATTAGCATAGGTTTAGATTTAGGATTTATTTTCAAGCCCTCTTCAATTAGAAGGACAAAAAAAAATACACACGCACACGTAGCTAGTTTTGGGCACCTGATCACATAAAGACCAAACTAAGGTAGCCTCCTTTTGGAGACGATACCTGCACTCAAATTTGCTATACTAGACATGATTCGTAAGCTTGCGAGTGTAAACTCGAGTACATTAGAATGGATGAGACCTTACAAGAATTTACGAGGTGCTTTAACGAACCTACATTGCATATTCATTACCTCAATAATGACGTAGCTTTATAGGCCTTTCCGCTAGGAGTAGACAATGAAGACCTCATTGGCTCATTATCGAAGAAGAAGTCACATAGCCTTACTGAAATGTTTGCCCGAGCTGAAAAATACGTCCTAACAGAAGTAAGCCAGTATAATCGAAAGACTAGATTATCAAGAAAAAGAGGAATCTTAAAGATTCCTTAAGCAAAAGAAGTAAGATGATAATCTGCTTAAAATAGAAGCTTAGGCAGAAGCTTTGGAAGAGAGAAGAAGTTGTCCATTAACACATTTGCTCGTCCCTTAAGTCAAGGTCTTAGCTGTATTAAAGAGACGGATGGACTTCAAATAGTCCCTATCTTTGGAATCCAAACTAAAATGAATAGATCGGAAAAAATGGTGCCTACATCATAATGATCATGGCCACAACACAAAAAATTACAGTCATATGAAGGAATAGATTAAGGAGCTGATAGAGGGCGATCACTTGCGAGAGTTCATATGAAGGGCTCTATTTGAGCTTGTAAGGAGATTGTCAAAGAAATCACAACAGGAAATGTTACTAGTTTTGGTGACAACCCAAGCTGAGGATCGAGAGAACCCTATTAGAGGTCGATCTCAGTGTCTGAGAGGGGAAAACAATCAACCGTAGAGAGATCAAGGCTAGCCGAGTTGGCAAGGCAGAATAATCACCGTCATAGATGGAATAGAAATCCCCAGCGATGGGAGACAAGACAAGCGGAGAGAGACACTATAGCTGGAGGGTTGGCAACAGGTGGAGAGAGCTAGTCAACTCAGAAGCTATGTGTGAATGAGCTTTGAGGAGGACTGAGAAAGCTGAAAAGAGTGAAGTAAGATGAGCAATTAACTTTCGGCGATGAGGATCTTCATGACGTCTCATGCCCACATGATGACCCTTTTCTAATTAAAATCGAAGATGGGAATTTCTGGATTTATCAAATGATGGTAGACATAGGCAGCTCGATAGACGTGTTATTTGGAAAGGTATTTCAAAGGATAAAACTTGATTACAGGAAACTGATCCCTCTCAATGGTAATAAGGTTCCCTTAGAAGGAATCATGATCTTTGAAGCTTGAATCAGTGATGAGGATAATTTCGTAAATGTGCCGATCGATTTTATTATGGTAGAAGGGAAGTCTTTATACAATGGCATCATTGGAAGACGGACACTTAGTTAGCTCCGAGTCGTTGCGTCACCTTATCATCAAAAACTAAAGTCCTAAATATCAATGGGATATGCACAATAAATGGAGATCAGCTAAAAGCAAGGGAGTGCTATGATAACTTCTTTAGGAAAAAAGTGCAAAGAGACATGCCAAGTAGAGGTCGAGGAGGGTGAGGACCCAAGGAAGAGGTCCCTAGCTGAGAATTTTGGGGAGGTAACACTATCTATGGAAGAAAGAAAGGTCAAGCTTAGATGTGAGCTATAAGGACATGATGGCGAAGTTCTTCTTAGCAATGAGGATATTTTTTCCATGGTTCTCTAAGGATATGGCAAGAATTAACCCTCAAGTGATATGTCATATACTCAGTGAGAATTGACTTTCACCTTTATTAGGCAGAAGAAAAGGTTATTTGGAGTTGAGAAGAGAGAGGCCTTAAAAGAGGAAGTACGAAAGATGTCGGAGGTTGGACATATTCATGAGGTCTAATATCCAAATTGGGTGGCCAACATGGTCTTGGTACAAAAGTCAGGGGATAAACGACTGATATGTATTGATTATATGGATCTTAACAAGGCTTGCCCAAAAGATAGTTTTTGATGTCATTTTAGGAGCACAAGCCTAAAGACCCGCAAGCGCATGGGTCGATTATAAAGTAGTGTGTGCAAATATAGGTGTTAAATTGATAGGGAGATGAATTATGGAGTGAATCCTATGAAGTGTGTCCTAAAGGAGTGCCCTAAAAGAAAACTAAGCTAGCAATCTTCTTGTGTTTTTTGATGGAATGGAGCTTTATGGGAAATAGAAATCTTAACTAAGAACTACACTAAGAGAATGGGAAATAGAAGGCAAAAGAAACAAGCTAACCTAAAAAAGGAACTAACCAATAGAGAGGCTTACGGTGACTATGGCTTGATTATGGGTAACTCTATACTCTTATGCTATAGGATTTGGGTGATGGTTTACTATTAGGGGACGCTCTATACTAGAATTCTAACTAGCTTCCTAATTTATCCTTAGGACTTGGTGTAGGTCCGTTTCTAGGTGACGTCTACCTAGAGTTATCGTGTGGTCTTATGACCTAGGGCCTTAGGGTTGACTAATTATCCTCCTAGATGAGTTAGATCAAACCTACCATAGTGCCTAAACCATTGGCTGGGTTTAGAGCTAAGACCTAGTGCCGCTATGATCGACTAAACCTATCTGGAAACCTATTAGCTGGGTTTAAAGCCAAACGAACGATCATACATGTTCTATACTATGGCATTCACAAATATAAAGATACACATACACTTGACTACCAAACATTGTCATGCTTGGATTACACCATTTTACGCATTGGAAACCAACATGTATCCCATTGACATCATATTTACTACTAACGTATGCAAATACACATAGGGACATGTATAGGAGCAATACTCACTTCATATGAATATCACACAAACACATAGATATAAGGGAAACAAGTGGAGAAAGGATTGATATAATCGGGCATTCTTTTGAAACTCTTCAATGTCAATGATCAATAATTTGTCTATTAACCCTGCTTCTCAACAAATGACAAACACTCAGGGCACACGATTCGTAGCATATGCCATGCGAGCTTGCACTAGCATCATCAAATGATAAACAAGGCATATAAAAACGAGAAATGATAGAAGTAAGGATTGGCACTTGAGAGGGAGAAAAAAGAAAAATAAACAAAAAGCAAATGAAAATCAAAGAACGAAAATACTAAAAGCAAATAAAAGAAAAGCAAAGTAAGGACAATAAGTAGAATACAAACATGTCTAAGATGCCTCCTAGCAGCGCTAGATTTAACGCCTCTAACTAGGCTCTAATGTTATAGTAAACCATGTTTAAAATTGCAAGACACAAATTACTGGATATTCAACCAAGCACAAGCAGTAGAAAGAAAATGGTCATGTAATATATGATAAGGCAATGAATGCACAATGCATCCTTTTTCTAACTCCTACCCCGAAACATTAAATAAAAATGTGTGCGCAAGTGTAGAAGGTGTCATGCATAAACATGGAAGATTATGCCCCATTTGCTCTCTAATTAACAACCCCATAGCCTTCTTCTTACAATCAAGAACTAGAAACACACCCTTCCCAAGGGCCAAGGATAAGTCTAATGTATGTAACATGGAAGAAGTGCTATTTAACCCTAGATAAAAGTGTTCTATGCGTAAAGGCACAAAAGTGAGCTCCGAGAAGGGAGACTCAACGGAATGGAAAAGGGGGGTCGGAATGACACTTGGAGAAGGAAAGGCAAGGGTAAGGGGTGATGAAGTACTATACTCTTCTTCTCTACAAGATATAACATGTTCAAGCCTAGGTCACTCTAACTCCTTGTGAGGGGTGGATTCAATCCTTATCGGCTCTATTGCCATCAATGAATCATCAAACATCTAAAGAGGCCCATAGATCATTCTTCCAATCACACCAATTTCTTTTTTATGTGTCTTCTTAAAGTTGCTATTCTTTTCAACATCATGATTCTTAACTCCAAGAGACTTATCATCTGAAACCTCTGAAATTGATGTCTTGTTTTCCAAAATGGATGACTTTAAACCTTTACTAGCTAAAGTCTATTTAAATTCAATAGTACATTTATCATTAGTGTGTGTCATCTTACAATCATGCTCTTCATAGATGGTAGACACACATGGAGGGGACAAAGGGAACTCAAAGGATGTCGAGTCATGGATGTGTGAATGCTTATGGGAGGTGTGTACCCTAGACTTCCTTAATAAGGACTCGAAATGCAAATGAGTGCTATGATCATGAGTTTCAACCTCCGAGTGTGTGTGAAGTGTAGGATGAAAAGAAACGATAGGCTCATGTGACTCAATGGAAGATGTTGAAAGCTTAGGAGGACAAGGTACTATTTCCTCTAAAACATAACCATAAGAGTCATCGTCCATCAACCTCTCTTTTTAGTTGTCTCTCCAACACATCATCTTTTTCACCACTATTTCTCTCATCTCTAGGTCTTTCGCTTATCTCTTCAACCCTTTTGAAAGCTATCTCAAGACTTTCAACCATGGGTTGTTCATTCTCAACCATTTTCCTCAAGCACTCATCTCAAGATTGGTATCTCTTTTTAAACTCTCTAGTTGCTCTTAATTAGATTGGATAAGGGTTAGGAGATAGTCAAGCATTAAGAGAGCTCAACCGAGTGGAAATAGTAGACATCTTGATTGAGATTACTATAAGCACAACCATTATAGTACTCAGAGGATAGATGGGTGGGAAAAGATGGTATGAAGGATAAACTCTCAATGTAAGGAGGTGTACCAAATGAAGAGTCATCTGGACCCTAATATGAAAATGCATGATGTTGCTCCCTAGAATCATGATGATAAGATAAGGATACATGCATGGGCATATGATTGCTAAGGGCATAGCATGCAATTAGGGATAAGGGTGGAAGGTAGGGCAAGTATTGGAATAATGAGCACTACTTCCACATAGATTGCAATAGCAAGATTATGCATCCCTATAGTCATGATTGCTAAATAAAGATGCATGAGATGATGCATGACTATAGGGGTCATAATTGATACTAGCCCTAAGTTGGGGATTATTATGGGGGTAAAAGAAAGTTTAATGCTTATAACTTTCACACACATAACATGCAACGGGAGTACGTTCGGGTGGTAGAGAAGGGAATACAAGTGACCACCATGATGCATTAGGATTAGTCATACTCAATCACGCACAAGTAATCCTCTTTACAATGCTCAACAATTTTTTTTTTAAAATTTTCTTTTATTAATCAAAATAGCAAAAACATGAAAAGAAAAGATAAAACAAAACGTAACAAGCCAAGACACATAGAAACTAAGAAACCAAACAACCGTTGCCTTTCCGGCAACGACGCCAAGAACTTGATCGCTATCTCACGGCACAAGCCTAAATAGGCCGCAAGTGTACCGGTCACATGTAGCACAATGTGTACGACTACAGGGTCGAATCCACAGGGAGGCCTATCGTGTAAGATGTCCTAATCTATGTGCATCATAAAAAGCTACAAGTTGGGTTTCTACCTACGATATTTTTGGATTTTTGGTTTGAGGGGAGCTCAGGAAAGGAAAATCTAAGCTAAAACAAAAAAATAAAAGGGGCGTGTGTGTGTGATAGGGGAATCAAGAAATCTAAGGGAGTCCAATGTCAGAAATGGGGGACTAAGGTGATTATGTCTTGTTTATGGGTGATTACAACTTCTTGTTAGGGTTGCCTGATAGATTATACAAAGTGCTCTAATCTAGACCACTAATTAACCTCCTAATTGGTACCCTAAGCCTCTGTGCAGGTCCTTCCCCTCGACTAACATAGCCTTCCCAACATGCACAAAGCCTCAAAGACAAGATGAGAGAATATACAAATGTAATGGCTTAAGAAAGCCTTGTTCACATATCTACAAAAAGGATAGCTTGTGCTAAGTTGACATTGTGTAACTTATTCACATAACTTTTTGATGCCTTTGACTTTTTCTCTTTTCCAATTCTTTTTTAATTTTTCATCTTTTTGGTCCTTTTGCACTATTTTTGCCTTTTTCAATTTTTTTTTTGGATTTTCATTGCATTTACACAAGAACCAAGAAAAAGAAAGGCTTTGACACATCAAAAAGAGCGAACCAAAAAAGGGGCATTCGCACCAATAACCCTTTTTCAAGACTCTTTCTCACCAAGCTGTGGGATGACTATAGAGGGCATTCTTAATGATCCTCACTCCCTACAACTTTCAAGGGCATCCTCTCTAAGACTTGGTTTTCAATTCATTCCAATCGTTTCCCCTCAATGCAACTCACATTTACCAATCAATTGAGTTAATCACAATAGCTAACTCAATGATCAACCAAGAAATAAACAACTCTATATGCATCAATGAAATATTTTCACCATTTTTTAACCAAATAATGCAATCTACCCTATAAAAATATAAAACAATAAGACCAAACTCGTACACCCCAAACCTCAACTTTGCTTGTCTTTAAGCAAATAGAGCAAAGCACATAAACAAGCAAATTGTCACCACAAAACAAGTATGGGTGATATGGATAGGGTAGAAATATGGGGATCGAGTAGAGAAAGGATAGATACAACCTTGCTTTGTCTTGAAAGCTCTCCATGCCAATGATAAATCATCAAACTACTAACTACGTGACTCCTAATCCATAAACAATTACAAAGAAAACAAACATTAGTAGCATTACCTATGTAAGCTTGTATTGACATGTGCAATAATAAGCAACAGTGTATCTTATGAGACAAAGGATCGGGATTCAACACTTTGATGCGAGTGAAAAACAAAGAAGTGAAATAATGAAAAGAAAAGAAAACAAAAAGTAGAAAATTGCAAAATTTAACCTAGGTTGCCTCCTAGTGGGCTAACCACCACACCGTCAGCTAGGAGATCACCAACTCATCTTCAACCTTCACAGATGGGGTCCTAAAGCAATAAAACCACTACACGAGCCATGCTCGGATCATATGCATGCTTCAAGCGTTGTCCATTTACTATCATCTCTTAGCCATCCTTCAAATCTTTGATCTTGACTGCTCTGAAAGGGTAAGCAATCAACACGTCATACGAACCATCCTATCTTTATTTGAGCTTACTTGAAAAGAGCTTCAAATGTCGGTAAAATAACCAAACTTTATCTGAGAAAGAGAATGATTTCGTAAGGATGCGTTTATCATGAATCCTCTTCATCTTTGTAAAGTTTGGCATTCTCATATGCTTTAAACCTAAACTTCTCCAACTTTACTAGATCAAGCTTTCACTTCTCACTCGTTATTGCCAAATCAAAGTTTAAGGCCTTGATAGCCCAATAAGCCCTATGCTCAAGTGTTACCGGCAAGTGACAAGCTTTACCATAAATTAATCTATATGTAGAGATACCAAAAAGTTTTAAAGACGGTGCAGTAAGCCCACAAAACATTATTAAACCTAATAGACCAATCTCTCTTATTGGGCCTAACTATTTTCTCTAAGAGATGCTTGATCTCCCTATTAGACACCTCTACTTGTCCAATAGTTTGTGGATGATAAGGAGTAGCAGCCTTATGGGTAACCAAATATCTCCTAAAAAAGGCCTCTAAAGTCTTATGGCAAAAATGCAAACCCCCATCACTAATCAAGACCCTAGGGACTCCAAATCTAGAGAAAATATTCTTCTTAATGAATTTAACCACTACCCTATCTTTGGAAGTGATCGTAAACCTGTAAGAGTGTTACCCACAAGTACACAGGTCGCGGTAGTATTACGTGTGCGAGTGTGAGGTTATGTCTATAGGGAGGCTATCTTTGTATGTTGCTCTAAGTGAAAGTGTGTCCTACACTAGCTATGAATGGTCTTACATACTCTTTTTAGGGTTTTTGGATTGATTGGAGCTCTAACTAAACCTAAACTAAGGGAAATAAACCTAACTAATGGGAATAGTGGTATAAACAAGCTATGGAAGTGAGAATCTACAAGGGTTTAGGAGAATTAGGGGTGATTGCTCCTTTGGAATGGACTTGGGTTGCTAACCTTGTTTTGAGGCTATTGATGGTTTAATTACTCTAATAGCTGGCATAGTTTACTAGACTTACCATATCTAACTATCGGTGCAACCTTATCACTAATTGGGCCCAATTAGAAGTATACGTTTGTCCTAGCTAACTATGGCTTTTAGGTCAAGTTCTAAGTCCTTTTGGTATTGATTAATGTCCTAATAGGGAGTCTAACCTTTTAGTTATGTTTCAAACTAGAGATTAAGTCCCTTAAGTCAAGAAAGTGATAGTGGTACCTACTATATTAAAGGCATGAAAAACACAATTAATTAATAGAAATGTAGTTGCAAGTAGAGCTCATGCCATTAGCATGGATCAAGGCTAGCATCTAAGCACAAATTACACATGTAAACTCATATAGGCAATTCATCAGACACCTTGACATGTTCAAATTCAAGCCATAGGAATGCAAGAACAAAGTAATGTGTTGTGTTTTTTTTGTGTGTATTTATGTTGCTAATTGCCTATGTTTGAGAGGTATCTTGAGCTTTAAAAGATGCATTAGTATAGCACATATACAGTTAGGCTTAAGCATAAGCTGCTAGGATTAGTATGCCCTAAAGCTCACTTGTACATGACATTTTGGATATGAAATAATGTATAATCATTTTTTTTTGTTGTTGTTAAATGGCATTGTGAGTTTCTTACATATTATCTCTGTTATGTTTTTATTGATGCATGTATGAAAGTCCCTTGACTTGAACTAATGACTTGGGTGCGCAGTGAGGTTGGACGCACAGTAGGTCCAAGTCTAGATTTAGTCATGTCATAAATTGAATCCATAACCAAATAGTAGTGTTGGGCACTCTACTGGGATAAGGTTATATTGAGCAAGTCTCTTCTTTGAGGGTGATCTACCTAGGTCATTAGAGGACTTTCTGGATTTGTCTCAATAGTACGTGTGTCACGTATTGGATAGGACCATTGTGAGTATGTTTTCTAGAGATGTACTATCAAAGAAAGAAAACAAGACACTCACTGCTACTAAATGATCATTGCTCTTAATCTTGAGTGTATGTGGATGAACTAATGAAGTTAGGGTTTAGTACTTTGATTCACTGTGGGTGATATCTTATTTTATTAGGATCAACAGCCTTGTGCATTGAATGCTAAGTTCTAATTAATTAGAACATGCATATGCAAAATGGAATCTATGTGCCCCCTTTGGGATTGTCCAAATTTATCATTCGAATCTAGATCTAGTGATACTACCTTTATAGGTGTGTCGGTCATATGGCTTGAGGGTCGCTCCCGAGATCAAGAGATTCCTTGACCAAGGATGATTGGCAATTGGACAAGAAACCCAACGGAAAAAGATACAGCTAAGGAGGTGATAGTACACAGGCCAAAGGACCGGTCTTAGCTGTGGGTATACATAGAGGGGCATTATGGTCGGTTATTTAGTAGGTCAAAGACAAAGTTCACATTCTTTTGTGATAAGCTTTTGGGAAATGGAAATTATTCTTGGAGTGCAACTTTGATCTTATGGTGGAATAGATCGGAGTTAAAAAAATAATTATTATGTCACCTAGATCAGGCAAGGATATTTTTAATTATTTTTGGAAGCCAATGATAATTGTGTCTTCTTGGTCCCTTCCCTAGTTGAAATGACTTTGAGAGAGTAATCTTGAAAGAGCAAATTCCATATTGTGGTAATAGCCTTATTGGGCCAAAGCTTGGAATTGGGTTTGGGCTTTCTTTAAAGTCCAAGATAACCTAATTGGGCTAGGATGGTTTCCTATTGGGCTTAGGCCTCCACATGGATTATGGACTATGTGTTGGACTTGGATAATGGGCTTGGCCTAAGTCTTCCAAGACAAGTGGACAACTTGCAAAATACTACAAAAACAAGTGGACAACTTGCACAAGTCTTCCAAGACAAGATTGACAAGTTACATAAAGGAAATACTACATGGAAATTTTTCTCCCACATTGAAAGTTTAGCAACTTTGGGTGCCAAGGTTCTCTCTATAAATAGACAAGACCCTATACCTTTTATGTATTCCACTTTGTAGTTGATTTCTTCCTTTTTGGCAAGAAAATACTACAACACATAGTACACACTTATAGTGTGATTTTTGCTCTAGTTTTTCAAGAGCATATTACTTTACTTCTTCCCACATAAGAGGCTATTCTCTCAAGATAAGTCTCTTTAATCATAGGGAAGAAGACTAGGGAGTTGCTTATTGCGACACCCTTATAGTAAATTTTTGGTGGACTTGTTCGTGAACGGGAACAAAGCTCGTGACCGGTTGTAGCTTCATCAAAGGCCCCACGCTTCAAGAGGTTAGCTTTATATATTTTTGCATGTACTAGTTATATTCTATATGTTCTTGAGCATGTTCTTGTGTGTGTAATGTGGTTATTTTATTTTCCTAGCATGTTTTCTTAGTTATAATTTAGAAAATATGAACTAGGGTACACCAGACTTAATAATATCGATCCTACATAAGCAAATGTACATAGTTGAGTTTCTAAGTCAAATGATGTAGTAAATGCTTGATTTTGTGCCTTAGGTGAGCTATAGGGCTGAAACACAGCTTGAACGAGGATGGACGATGAAGATAGAAGAGGTACAGGTCGTGTAATGAAGGTTGAGAGCAAGAAAGAGATAATAGAAGGCCAATTGGAGGAAGGGTCAACCCAGAAAAATAGCCGGTCGACCGGCCAGTCCAGAGAGGAACCCAAAACTTGCCGGTCGAGTTTCCTTAAAGAGTCGGTCGACTAGCCAGTCCAGAGAGCATCACTTTGGAAGCTGAACAAGTTAAGAAGAGAAGCCAGTCGATCGGGTAGGTCGACCAGCTGTGTGCGGCAGATGCTATAAAAACTCAACTTTTCAGCTTTTAAAGGAGATTTTTTGTAGAGACCCACACATACCCCCACTTCTCACGCACAAAACCCTATTCTTACCCACCTCTAATTCACGCACTAATATACACACCCGCATGAAATTAAGTTGATTTTGGAGGATTCAAACATTGCTTGGTAGAGATTTGCTCAAGTTTGTAAAGAAACAAGAAAGGATGAAAGGGGAGATTTCTATAACCTCTTTCATTATCATTTACTTCATTGTTCAGTAGATGATTTAGGGTGCCTAACCTATTAATGGGTTGATGTATATACTCTTTGTTATGGGATTTTGTTGGCTTATATAGATACATACTTTGTTCTTATTTTTAGAAGCTTCATATCAATTCTTATCTATGTGTTTGATGTAATGGTTGAATGAGTTGTATGTATATAGATTGGGTTGTATTTGCTATCGAACACTTCTAATCCTTAGATAATTAAGTTTATGAGAATGGCTTAGACAAGATAATTGTAAGCGGCCATGTCTAAAGATGTCATGCAATCTCATGACAACATTAAAAGAACTTAAATTGAGATTTACAAATATACATCAACCTAAGGGTCTATGCACCCAGATTTAGGTAAGTAATCTATTATGGTACTGCAATGTTTTAGTAACACAATGGGGATTCGCAAAAACCAAAGGGTTTCCCAAATCCAAAGCATGTTTAGGTCTAAAACAAAAGCAAGAATGCCAAAATAGAGAAAACCCTTATGTTAAAATATTGAGTGGGGGAGGGGATTGAAAATACCCCATGGCTTTCCATATCCGATTCACGTTAATGGTAAATGTCATTAACTTCCCCATTGAAACGTGACACTTTATCTAGATTTAACAAGGTGAAACATAAAATGTTTATTCAAAAGGGTGTTAGTAAGTTCGGCCATTCCATTGGTGGAGTTCTTTACTAAAGATCGCCTTACGCAAGATTGATTAAAGTCATTACCCTATCAGAGGGCTTAAATCAAGAATGTTACGGGGAATAAACATTAGGAATGGGTGTACACTCAACTTAAATGGTAGGTTTGGTTATCCTATCGATAGAGTTTGCTACCGAATTTAAGAATTCAAACAAAACGATTGAATTATTCAATTGGATCATATCCAAATAATTGTTAATTCAAATAAGCGATGGCACTTAAGTTAACGTTCATAATTTTGGCCATCCCATCGTTGGAGTTCTTGTGAGGACGTTTGAGACACTATTACATTAAGTAGTTTAAGGGTTCATCTACTCAAAGGCAAATGATGTAAAAAGTAATTGTATGTTTTATTTCCAAAGATAGCATACATATTATACATGCATCAATTCTATACTCATAAATTAATTATGATTATATTGTTGTATCCAAAAAAATGTCTTTGTTCAGTCCACTAGCGATAATTCTCAAAATGCACAAGCTCACTGGATTGAATTTTGTGGATTGGAAACGAAACTTAGACATAGTACTCACCACAGAAGAGTATAAGTATGTCCTAACAACTCTTTGTCCACTTGTGAGGGCTAACTCTTTTGAAGCCCAGAAAGATGGTGAGGCAAAATGGCAGAAAGCCAATAGTATGGCAAGTGCTATATGACGGCTTCTATGTTAGATATTTTGTAGAGCAAGCATTATCATATGAAAACTACAAAAGAAATCATGACCTCACTGTCTCGTATGTTTGCTGATAAGAGCAAGCCCACAAGGCAAGGTGCTCTTAGGGAAATTATGAATCAAAGAAGGGCAGAAGGAGCATCTGTTAGGAAGCATGTGCTCAAAATGATGGATCACTTCAGTACTACCGAGATCCTAGGAGCAAACATAGATGAACAATCAAAGGCAGACATGATTTTGGAGACTCTACCGTCATTCTACACCCAGTTCAAGCTTAATTATAATATGAGCAAGTTGAACATGAATATGACAGAATTAATGAAAGAGCCCCTAGCTGTAAAAGCCATAATGAAAAATAAAGGCCACATAAGTATAGTTCAAGCATCCACTTTTGGACTTAACTTGAAAAGGAAAATGAATGTTCAAAGGAAAGAGAAAGCAAAAACATGGTCAAGAGAAAAAGAAGAAAAATGTTGAACAGCACAGGCAGTTAACAGGTGAAAAGCCCAAGGGCAAAACACTGGAAAAAGAATTGTCCCAAGTACTTGGCACGAGGCCAAATAGGTACACCTCTTTTGTTCTATATTAAAACTTGCTTAGTGGTTGATTCTACTAATTCTTGGATTGTAGACTCTGGAGCCACTAACCACATTTGTAATTCTTTGTATTGGTTTCAAGAAATGAAGGAACTAGCTAAAGGGGAGTTTGCTCTGAGGTTGGGTAAAGGAGCAAAAGTATGGGCTGCTACAGTGGGAGGAATGTGCTTAAATTTTTCATGCAATAGGAAGTTACTTTTGAACAACATTTATTATGTTTCAAATGTACATAAAAACCTTATCTCTATTTCATAATTAATATTAGATGGTTTTCACATTAATTTCCATTCTGGTGTTAATATTAGTAGAGATGGAAATATTATTTGTTCTGGTAGTATGCATGATAACTTGTTCTATATAAAACCTATTACAAACTCACTGCATAATATAAAACAAACTAATTCCTAAAAAAGGAAGGTTTCTTTGACCAATGATACTTATCTTTGGCACCTACGCTTAGGACATATTAGTCTAAAGCAAATTCGGAGATTGGTCGAGGATGGGCATCTTAGCTCATTAGATCTCGAAGATCTACCTCTATGTGAATCTTGTCTCAAAAGGAAGATGACTAAATGGTCATTTTCTTCTAAAGGAGAAAGGGCCAAAGAAGTATTAGAATTGGTTCACATTGATGTGTGTGGTCCTATGAGAAAACTAGCATGAAGAGGTTATAAGTATTTCATTACTTTTACTGATGATTACTCTAGGTATGGATATGTATATCTGATGCTATGCAAGTCTGAATCCTTTGAGAAATTCAAAGAGTCCAAAGCTGAGGCGGAGCAGAAATTAGATAAATATATCAAAGCCTTCAGTCTGACCGAGGTGGCGAATAACTCTCGAGTGAGTTCAGAGACTATTTTACACAAGAAGGGATAGTGTCTCAATTGACTGCACTAGGGAATCCTCAGCAAAATGGTGTAGCAGAGAGAAGAAATCGTACCCTATTAGATATGGTTAGGTCAATGATGGCATCATTACCTTTATCTTTTTGGGCGCATGCCATTGAAACAGCAACATACATCTTGAACTTGGTAACATCTAAATCTGTACCTAGGACACCTCAAGAAATATAGACTGGGCATAAGCCTAGTTCAAATCATCTCCATAATTAGGGCTGTCCAGTATATGTAGTTAATAGTAATGCTTCAAAATTAGAACCAAGATCTGAGTTATGCTATTTTATTAGATGTCCTAAGGGAACCATAGGTAGAATCTTTTACAATCTTAAGGAGCAAAAGGTGTTTATAAGCACTTATGCTAGATACTTAGAGAATGATGAAATGGTCTAGAAAACACCAGATTCTGAAGTTGTTCTAGATGAGGTTTCACAAGAATCTCCAGTAAAACCTGTAGTAACTGTGAATGGAAAAGAACAACATATTACAGCTAATATATCAGAGCCTCGTCATAGTGGAAGGATATCCAGGCCTCCTGATAGATACTATAGAGAGTCCGTGACTTTTTTAGAGAATCAGGTGATAGATCCTACAAGTTATGATGAAGCAGTTTCCGACATAGATGCCGACCAATGGTATACGGCAATGGATTCAGAGTTAGAATCGATGTATTTTAAAAAAGTCTAGGATCTTGCAGTTACACCTAAAGGGGTAAAACCTGTAGGGTGCAAATGGATCTACAAGAGGAAAAGAGGAGTTGATGGAAAAGTTGAAACCTTTAAAGCAAGGTTGGTAGCGAAAGGTTATACTCAGAAAGAAGGGATCGATTATGAAGAAACTTTCTCACTTGTAGCCACGCTTAAATCCATCAGGATACTTCTTGCCGTCGCCTGTTATTATGACTACGAGATATGGTAAATGTACGTCAAGATAGCTTTTCTTAATAGAGAGCTTGATGAGACCATTTACATGACACAACTAGATGGATATATTGCTAAAGGCTAGGAACATATGGTTTGTAAGTTAAAAAACTCTATTTATGGACTAAAGCAGGCATCTAGAGCATGGAACATCAAATTTGATCGGGTAATTAAATCTTGTGGTTTTGATCAAAATATTGATAAACCTTGTGTGTATAAAAGATGTAATAAAAATGTTGTACTTTTTGGGTTCTGTATGTGGATGATATTCTACTAATTGGAAATGAATTGGGGATGTTATCATCCATCAAGGTTTGGCTTTCTACTCAATTTCAAATGAAGGATTTAGGAGAAGCTAGTTACGTTCTAGGTATCAAGCTTATACGAGATCATAAGAACATAAGGCAAGCCCTATCTCAAGCTTCATTTATTGAGAAGATATTGGTCAGGTTTAATATGCAAAACTCTAAGAAGGCCTCATTACCTTCTAGACATGGAGTTTATCTATCTCGGGATCAATATCCTAAAACACCTGAGGAAATAGAGAGCATGAAGCAAATTCCTTATGCTTTGGCGGTTGGAAGCCTCATGTATGCCATGGTACATACTAGACTAGATATCTGCTTTGCTGTTGGCATGGTTAGTAGATATCAGTCAAACCCTGGACCAATACATTGGGCCGCGGTTAAGCATATATTCAAGTTCCTGCAAGGAACTAAGGATTATGTGCTAGAATACCGTGCAAATGATCTAACGCCATTAGCCTATATAGACACAAATTTCCAGTCCAACAGAGATTCCAGGAAGTTTACTTCTGGATATGTTTTTACTTTGTTAGGGAGAGATATTTCATGTAAAAGTGTGAAGCAAAATTGTATTACTGACTCTACCATAGAGGCTGAGTATGTAGCAGGCATTTGAGACTACGAAAGAGGTAGTGTGGCTAAGAAAGTTCCTTTTAGACCTAGAGGTTATGCTGGTAGGTCACAGACCAATAATGTTGTATTGTGATAACAACAGTGCTATTTCATAATGCAAAGATCCCAGGAATCACAAAAAGGGTAAACACATTGAACAGAAATATCATTTGACCTATGAGTTTATCCAAAGAGGAGATGTAGTAGTTGAAAAGATAGCTTCAGCGGAAAACTTGGCGGACCCATTAACAAAGACTATTCCAGAAAAAAATTTTTACCACACATTTGGAGTACATGGGTATTAAGTTGTGCAGAAGTGATCTTTAATACAAGTGGGAGATTGTTAGGATTAGTATGCCTTAAAGCTCACTTGTACATGACATTTTGGATGCTAAACAATGTACAATCATTTTTGTTAAGTGGCATTATGAGTTTCCTACATTTTATCTCTGTTATGTTTTATTGACGCATGTGTAAAAGCCCCTTGACATGAACTAATGACTTGGATGCACAGTGAGGCTGGACACAAAGTAGTTCTAAGTCTAGATTTAGTCCCATCATAAATTGAATCCATAACCAAATTGTTGTGTTGGATACTCTAATGGGATAAGGTTATATTGAGCAACTCTCCTCTTTAAAGGTGATCTACCTAGGTCATTGGAGGACTTTCCAGATTGTAATGTGTCACGTATTGGACAAGACCATTGTGAGTATGTTTTCTAGAGGCGTACTATCAAAGAAAGAAAACAAGACACTCACTACTACTAAATGATCATTGCTCTTAATCTTAAGCATATGTGGATGAACTAATGAATTTTGGGTTTGGTACTTTGATTCACTGTGGGTGAGATCTTACTTTACTAACATCAACAGCCTTGTGCATTAAGTGCTAATTTCTAATTAAATTGGAACATGCATATGCAATATAGAATCTATGCGCCCCCTTTGGGATTGTTCAAATTTATCATCTGAATTTAGATCTAGTGATATTACCTTTATAGGAGTATCGGTCATATGGCTTGAGGGTCACTCTCAAGATCAAGAGATTCCATGACCAAAGATGGTTAGCAATAGGAAAAGAAGCCCAACGGAAAAGATGTTGCTAAAGAGGTGATAGTACAAAGGCCAAAGGACTGACTTTAGCTACGGGTATACATAGAGAGGCATTACGGTTAGTTATTTAGTAGGTCAAAGACAAAGTTCACATTCTTTTGTGACAAGATTCTGGGTAATGACAATTATTCTTAGAATGCAACTTTGATCTTATGGTGGAATAGATCAGAGTAAAAAATAATTATTATGTCACCTAGATCGGGCAAGGATATTTTTAATTATTTTTTGAAGCCAAGGTTAATTGTGTCTTCTTGGTCCCTTCCCTAATTGAAATGATTTTGAAAGAGTAATCTTGAAAGAGCAAATTCCATATTGTAGTAGTAGCCTTAATGGGCCAAAGCTTGGAATTGGATTTGGGCTTTCTTTAATGTCCAAGATAACTTAATTGGGCTAGGATGGTGTCCTATTGGGCTTGGGCCCTCACATGGATTATGGACTATGTGTTGGGCTTGGCCCAAGTTTTCCAAGACAAGTGGATAACTTACAAAAGCCTACAAAAACAAGTGGACAACTTGCACAAGTCTTCCAAGACAAGTGGACTGATCGCTATTCGTGAGCACAAGCCCAAATAGCCCGTAAGCACACGGGATGTATGTAGTATAGTGTGTGCGAGTGCGAGGTCGAATCCACGAGAAAGCCTAATGTGTATGGTGTCCTAGGCTAAGTGCATCCTAAAAGCTGCGTGTTGAGGTCCTAACTACAATGTTTTTGGGATTTTTTATTTAAAGTGAGCTCAGGAAAAGTAAACCTAATCTAAGAACAACGAAATAAAAAGGTGATGTGTGTGTGTGATGGGGGAATTAGGCGATCAAAGGGGATGCTAACACATGGAAATGGGGAATAAGGTGATTACGGCTTGCAAATGGGTGATTATTACTTCTTATTAGGGTTGCTTGATGGATTAAACTCGGTTGCTCTCATCTAGTCTCCTAATTAACCTCCTAATTACACCCTAAGACTCAGTGCAAATTCGTCCCTAGGTGTCGACCCCTAGAGCCACGGCGTATGATCTTTATGACTTAGGGCATAGGGCTAGCTAGTTAGGATTCTAGGTGACTTAGATCGATCTAATCTTAGAGTCTAAGCCGTTGGATAGATTTAAAGCCAAGACCTAGTCCGTCTAAGGTCGACTAACATACCCTGAAACCCATTAGCTAGATTTAAAGCTAAGGGAGACTCGACCTAGGCTAGCCAATAGCTATGCAACACCGATCATCATCACAATAGCGGGTATTAATGTTTGAGCACAAAGCAAACATATCTAGGGCGTGGCGTTTGAGAATATTTTGGGGTATTCTATTGTTGCACACATTGATATACTTAGAATACACCAATTTAAGCAATAGCACCCGACATGTATGCAATGGAAGCCATTTATGCAATTAAATATGCTAACATACACATAGACATGTATATAGTCATACCCACTCCATGTAATCACCACACAAACACATAGAGATGCTAGGATAATGATTTAGAAATGGTTAATAGCACAATAGACTTCAATGTATATATGCAACTCTTTGAGGCATTTTAACAAACACAAAGACATGTATGAAAAATAGCCCTTAAAACCCTAAGCATGAAGCATATATACTTAAATCCATCAAATACCCATAATAATAATGTAATAATCATCCATAATACCAGAGTAAATCACCCTACATAGCTCTAATCAAACATATATTAACTTAGGATAAAAGAGAGACAAAGAAGCTACCCTTTTATCCAAAGCCATATCTTTACAATCCATGAGCTATGCCCTCCTTGTGTTTGATCCTCTTAGAGGCTTGATTCCAAAGTGCTTTTGTGTATGAAGAGTGTGTGAGAGGTGGGAGATGAGAGGATTATGGTTATTGGGATATCAGTGTGAAAGAATGCAACTTTTTGTTATATAAAATGGCCAAAAGCGAGCTTATATAGCCAATTTCTGCGACTACTGGAACACTTAACTGGAGCACCAGTACCAAGAGGTCTCTATTCTAGTAGTAGAAGCTTACTCTCTATTTTTGGCAGAATAGTGAGCCGGTACACCGGTGCTTTGAAGCCAGTGCTTTGGTAGTGCCTGTTTGCTCTTTTTTGGCTTCGTTTTAGTGCCGTTTTTCTTCCGGTTGAGTTGGTCTTTGTCTAAAAGCCTCTAATCTTGCTTTTCTTCCACTTTTCATCCTTAAAATCTTCTTCAATTCTTGCCCAAGCCATCTCCATCTTTGATCAGCTCAAGACATTCCTTAAACTCACCTAAAACACAAGATAAGTGTACTTCAGTGTAGCATTTATGCTTTAAACTCAACTGTAGACACCTAAAGCTTAATATGCTCAAGTATGATATAAATGCTATACTAATACACCTTATAGAGCACAAAACACCTCAAAATAGATATAGAAGTACAATACAAATTCACACACGAAACCAACACATCAACTCCCCTAAACTTTTTCCTTGCTTGTCCCTAAGCAAGCCCAAATCTAAGTTTATCTCTAAAGTCAATACAAAGGGTTGCCTAAGGAATTGACTCGATATCATGGTTAGCTTAAGAAGCATAAAAGGGGCATTCCTATTATGGAGAGATCCTCAAGTCTCTTCGGATCCTCCCTCTACTCAAAAAGGGCCTCGAACCTCGTGGAAAGTTCCCGAGTAGCCAAACCACCACAAGCCTAAGATTCTAACGCACGCACTTGGGATGTTGATATTTTGTGCCTCTTCGACTAACATGGCCTCCCCAACATGCACAAAGCCTTAAAGACAAGAAGAGACAGAATATACATACACATTGGCTTATAAAAAGCCTTATTCACATATCTACATAGAGGATAACTTGTACTAAGTTGACATTGTGTCACTTGTGCACTTATTAACAAAAATTTTTTTGGTGCCTTTGGCTTTTTCTCTTTTTCACCTTTTTTTTTGGGTGATATTTTTTCACCTTTTTGCCTTTTCCAATTTTTTTTTGGATTTTTCATGCTTTGTATTGTATTCACACAAAAAGAAAAGAAAAAGAAAGACTTTGGCACATCAAAACAAACCAATAAAAGAAGGGCACTCATATTAACAACCCTTTTTCAACTCTTTCCTACCAAGCTATGGGGTGGCTTCAAAGGTCATTCTTAAAAGGTCCTTACTCCCCACAACTTCCAAGGGCGTCCCCTCCAAGACCCGATTTTCAATCCACTCTATTCATTCCCTATAATACAACTCATATTCACCAATCAATTGAGTCAACCACAATGGCCAACACAACGATTAACCAAGAAATAAACAACTTTACCCACATCAAAATTGAAAAATTTTCACCATTTTAAGCACACAAAATGCACATCTACCCTAATCGAAGCATAAAACAATAAAACCAAACTCCCACACCCCTAAACCTAAACTTTGCTTGTCCTCAAGCAAATAGAACAATACCACTCAACAAGCAAATCGGCAACACAAAGCAAGTAAGGGTGGTGGGGATAGGGTAGATAAATAAGGAACAAGTAGAGAAAGGATAGATACAACCTTACATTCTTTGAAGCTCTTCAATGCCAATGGATAATATTCAACTACTAATCCCTATCTGTTAAAAAGCATAAACACTCAAAGTACATGATTAATAACATTGCCATGCGAGCTTGCATTGGCATCATCAAATGATAAATAAGGTGTATGAAGAATAGGAAATGATAGAAGTGAGGATCAACACTTGGGAGGGTAAAAAAAATAGTAAACGAGAAGAAAAATGGAAATCAAAGAACGATAATACTAAAAGCAAATAAAAGAAAAAGAAAACAAAGAAAGCAAATGAAGTATAAATATGTCTACAGTGCCTCTTAGCAGCGTTGAATTTAATGCCTTTAGCCAAGCGCTAGTGTTAAAGCAATACATGCTTAAAATTAAGAGGTACAAATTGCCGAACATTCAACCATGCACAGACAGTAGAAGGAAAGGGTCATGCGCTATATGATGGGGTATTGAATGCACAATGCACCCCTTTTCAAGATTCCACCCTAAAACATCAAATAAGAATGTGTGCACAAGTGTGAAAGGTGTCATGCATAAACGTGAAAGATCATGCCCTGCTTCCTCTCTAACTAACCACACCATGGCCTTCTTTTTATAATCAAGAGCTAGGAACACACCCTCCCCATGGGTCAAAGATAGGTCTAATGCATGCAACATGGAAAATGTGCTTTCTAACTCTAGATGAAAATGTTCTATGCATGAAGGCACGAACGTGAGCTCTAAAGAGGGAGGCTCAGCGGAATGGGAAAAGGGGATTGAAATGGCTCTCGAAGAAGGAAGGGCAAGGGTAAGGCATGATTAAGTACTACACTTTTCCTCTCCACAAGATATAATATGTTCGAGCCTAGGTTGCTTTAACTCCTCGTGAGAGGTGAATTCGATCCTTATGGGCTCTATTTCCATTAGTGAATCATCAAACATCCAAAGAGACCCATAGATCATTCTTCCAAGCATGCCAATTTCTTTTTTATATGTCTTCTTAGAGTTGCTATTCTCTTCAACATCATGATTTTTAACTCCAAGAAACTTATCATCTAAAACCTCCAAAATTGACGTCTTGTTTTCCCTAATGGATAACTTTAAACCTTCACTAGCTAAGGTCTCTTTAAATTCAATAATATATTCTTCATTTGTGGGTGTCATCTCACCATCATGTTTTTCATACGGGGTAGACACATATAAAAGGGACAATGGGAACTCAAAGGATTTCGGGTCATGGATGCGTGAATGCTCAAGGGAGATGTGTACCCTATACTCCCTAAATGTAGACTCGAAATGCAAATGAGTGCTATGATCATGAGACTCAACCTTCAAGTGTGCGGAATGTGTGGGATGAGGAGAAAGAAAAGGCTCACGTGACTCAATGGAAGACGTTGAAAGCTTATGAGGATAGGGTACTACTTCCTCTAAAACATATTCATAAGAGTCATCAAGAACCAAATTATCATTAAGCTCATTCTCATCCTCACTACAAGATGTTATCTTTCCATCAACCTCTCTTTTTAGTCGTCTCTTTAATACATCATCATTTCCACCCCTAGTCACCTCATCGTTACGTCTCATCTCTATCCCGTCAGCTCATTCTAAAGGTATTTCAACATTCTCGCTCATGCGTTGCATTCTCTCAACCATTCTCTTTAAGCGCTTACCTAGAGATTTGGTGTCTTGCTTCAAACTCTCTAGTTCTTCTTGATTGGATTGGAGGAGAGATTGGAATTGCTCAAGTATTTGATCTAATTGCTCCGAGAATGAAGACATAACGGAAGAGGGTTCAACCGAGTGAAAATGGTAAATATATTGATTGGGATTACTATAAGCACAACTATTATAAAACTCAGAGGAGGTGTGGGTAGGGAATGACGGTGCAGGAGATGGACTTTCAAAGCAATGAGGTGGAAAATATGAAAAGTCGTCTTGATCCCAATATGAAGATACATGATGTTGCTCCCTAGAATCATGATAATAGGATGAAGATGCATGCATGGGCATATGATTACTAGGGGTATAAGGCGTAGCATGCAATCGGGGGTAAGGGTGAAAGGTAGGGCAAGTATTGGAATCATAAGCTGAACTTCCACATAGATTGCAATGACAAGAATATCATTGCTATAGTCATGATTTCTAAATGAAGATGCATGAGATGCTGCATGATAATAGGGGTCATAGTTAGCACTAGCCCTAGGTGGGGAATTTTCAAGGGGACAGAAAACCGCTGGATGTATAAAACTACCACAAATGTGACATACAATGGAAACAAGTTCAAGAAATGGGGAAGATGATACAAGTGACCACCATGATGCATTAGGATCATTCATGATTAATTGACACAAGTAAACCTTTTCATAATGCTAAACAAAAATTTTTTTTTTTAATTTTTCTTTTATTAACCAAAGTAATAAAAGCATGAAAAGAAAAGATAAAACAACACGTAACAAGCTAAGACACACAAAAACTAAGAAACCAAATGGCACCAAAAACTTGATCGCTATTCGTGAGCATAAGCCTAAACAGTGCGCAAGTGCAAGGGACGTGTATAGTATAGTGTGTGCGAGTGCGTGGTCGAATCCATGGGAAGGCCTAACATGTATGGTGTCCTAAGCTAAGTGCGTCCTAAAAGTTGCGTGTTGAGGTCCTAACTATAATGTTTTTGCGGTTTTTGTTTTAAAGGGAGCTCGGGAAAAGTAAACCTAATCTAAGAATAAGGAAATAAAAAGGCGATGTGTGTGTGATGGGGGAATCAGGCAATCTAAGGGGATGCTAACACGTGAAAATGGAGAATAAGGTGATTACGACTTACAAATGAGTGATTATTACTTCTTGTTAAGGTTGCTTGATGGATTAAACTCAATTGCTCTCATCTAGTCTCCTAATTATCCTCCTAATTACACCCTAAGACTCAGTGCGAATCCGTCCCTAGGTGTCGACCCCTAGAGCCACGGCGTATGGTCTTTATCACTTAGGCCATAGGGCTAGCTAGTTAGGATTCTAGGTGACTTAGATTGATCTAACCCTAACATCTAAACCATTGGCTGGATTTAAAGACAAGACCTTGTCTATCTAAGGTCGACTAACCTACCCTAAAACCTATTAGCTAGATTTAAAGCTAAGGGAGACTCGACCTAGGCTAGCCATTAGTTATGCACCACCGATCATCTTTACAATAGCGGGTATTAATGTTTAAGCGCAAAGCAAACACATCTAGGGTGTGGCATTCAAGAATATTTTGGGATATTCTACTGCTGCGTACACAGTTGTACTTAGATTACACAAATTTAAGCAATGGCACCCGACATATATGGAATAGAAGCTATTTATGCAATTAAATATGCTAACACACACATAGACATGTATATAGTCATACCTACTTCAAGTAATCACCACACAAACACATAGAGATGCTAGCATAATGATTTAGAAATGGTTAATAGCACAATAGACTTCAATGTATATATGCAACTTCTTTGAGGAATTTTAACAAACACATAGGCATGTATGAAAAATAGCGCTTGAAACCCTAAGCATAAAGCATATATACATAAATCCATCAAATACCCATAATAATAATGTAATAATCATCCATAATACCAGAGTAAATCACCCTATGTAGCTCTAATCAAACACACATTAACTTAAGATAAAAGAGAGACAAAGAAGCTACCCTTTTATCCAAAGCCATATCTTTACAATCCATGAGCTATGCCCAAATCCTTGTGTTTGATCCTCTTAGAGGCTTGATTCCAAAGTGCTTTTGTGTATGAAGAGTGTGTGAGAGGTGGGAGATGAGAGGATTATGGTTTTTGGGATATCGGTGTGAAAGAATGCAACTTTTTGTTTTATAAAATGGCCAAAAGCGAGCTTATATAGCCACTTTTTGCGACTACTGGAACACTTAACCAGAGCACCGATACCAAGGGGTCTCTACTGTGGTAGTAGAAGCTTGCTCTCTGTTTTGGTAGAATGGTGAGCCGGTGCACGGGTACTTTGAAGCCAGTGCTCCGGTAGTGCCTATTTGCTCTTTTTTGGCTTCGTTTTAGCTCTGTTTTGCTTCCGGTTACTTTGGTCTTTGTCCAGAAGCCTCCAATCTTGCTTTTCTTCCACTTTTCATCCTTAAAATCTTCTTCAATTTTTGACCATTCCATCTCCATCTTTGTTCAACTCAAGACATAAAACACAAGATAAGTGCACTTTAGTATAGCATTTATGCTCTAAGCTCAACTATAGACATCTAAATCTTAATATGCTCAAGTATGATATAAAATGCTATACTAATACACCTTATAGAGCACAAAACACCTCAAAATAGATATAGAAGTACAATGCAAAATCACACACGAAACGAACACATCATGGATAACTTGCAAAAGACTACAAAAACAAGTGGACAACTTGCATAACTCTTCCAAGACAAGTGGACAAGTTGCATAAAGGAAATTACTACATGCAAATTTTCTCCCACATTGAAAGATTAGCAACTTTGGGTACCAAGGTTTTCTCTATAAATAGACAAGACCCTACACCTTTTGTGTAATCCACTTTGTAATTAATTTCTTCCTCTTTGGTAAGAAAATACTACAACATAGAGTACACACTTATTGTGTGATTTGCTTTAGTTTTCAAAAGCATATTACTTTGCTTCTTCCCATATAAGAGGCTATTCTCTCAAGATAAGTCTTTTTAATCATAGGGAAGAAGACTAGGGAGTTGCCTATTGCGACACCCTTATAGTAAATTTTTGGTGGCCTTGTTCATGAGTAAAAATAAGCTCGTAATAGTTATAGCTTCATTAAAGGCCCCACACTTCAAGAGGTTAGCTTTACATATTTTGCAAATACTAGTTATGTTTTATATGTTCTTAAGCCTATTCTTGTATGTGTTATGTGGATATATTGTTTTCCTAGCATGTTTTCTTAGTAAAATTTTTGAAAATATGAACTAGGATACACCACACTTAATATATCGATCCTACAAAGAGATCCCTTAGAAATCCCCTAGTTCCTTTTAATCCTAAACCCTATAGGATTGCTAGACATTTCAAGAATTTAGGAGATCTTCTTGATGAGATGGCCGATCCTAATCATCCTTCTAATCCTCCCATTCCCTCAATGAATCCCATTCCATCTCATGATCATCATGGGCATCAAGCCCAAGATCATTTTAGACAAGAGCCCTGTAGACCGAATCCACTTATAGATGATGAACCAACTCTTAGGCAATTCTTTCTTCCCAAAGCTTTTGAGCCTAATTTGGCTATTCAAATTCTGGGTTTTGGGGAAAACAAACTTTGAGATTAAGCCTAATATGTTGGCCATGCTTTCTTTCTTCTACGAGAGAAGCAATGAGAGTCCTTTAGAGCATATTACTGATTTTGTTTAGATGAGTTGCATTCTCTATGTCCCCAATGTCTCCCAAGAGTTTATATGTCTAAGGTTGTTTCCTTTCTTTCTTAAGGATAAGGCTAGGACTTGGTTGTATTCCTCACCTAATGGTTGCATTACTACATGGGCTGAGCTTTAATATAAGTTTTTTCAAAAATTTTATCCTATGGCTAAGACGGCTGACCTTAGGACTGCCTTGGCTTTCACCAAACATGATCTAGAATCCTTTCATGAGGCTTGGAAGAGGTTCAAGAACCTTTTTAGACAATGTCCACACCACAAGTATAGCAATCATGACCTAGTACAATATTTCTTTTGAGGTTTAAATGAACAAAAGAGAATGATGGTCAATGCCACCTCCAGTGATGGCTTTTATCTTTTGGGACTGACTGAGGCATGGGAGAAAATGGAGTTGATGGCCGAAAATTCTTTTCAAAATTTTGCTATGGAAAGGTCTAGTCGGGAAGGTAATAGGAAAAGTGTTAATGAGGTTGAAGTTTCTTTAGATTTACCCGCTAAGGTAGAAGGTTTGACAAATAAGTTAGATCAATTCATTTCATTGTCTCTTTCATCTCATGGTCATAAGACTAGTCCCCTAGGTTCTTTCTCTACCCCTTTAATTGTTGAGGTTCCTGCATTATGTTCCGAGTCATCTCATGAGACCATAGCTTACCCCATTAACATCCCAATTTCTCGAATTCATGAAAGACCAAGTGTGTGCCACACAAGGTTATTCTCGTGACTATAATCCATACTCGAACACATACAATCTAGGTTGGAAGGACCCAAAATTTTCTTGGAAACAAGGTCAACATGAGTCTAGTTCACATGCCCAAGCTCTACCCCAGCAGCAACCCTATCTTTAACATCCCCTAAGTTTCTATCATCTGAATCAGCCTCATCTCACTAGTACTCCTCAACCTCAGGCTTTACCTGCTCCTCCTAATAGCCAGTCTTCTAGCAATGATGTGATGAAGTTAATGCAATTTATTCAGAATCAGCAGCAAGCATTAGCTAGCTAGTAGCAAGAATTAGCTGATAGTAGGCAAGAGATGGCTAGCTATAGGCAGTAGATGGCTAGGTTTGAGACATAAGTAGAAGAGATTGCCATGCAGTTAAGTGCTAGAGACCCTAGGAAATTGCCTTCTCAACCAGAGGTAAACCCTAGAGTCCAGTCTTGTTCCTCCACCGATACCATTTATCCCCCTCAGGCCCAGGCTAAGCCCGTCACCACTCTTAGGAGCAGTAGGGTAGTAGATAATAGAGTAGGAGTTGTCTTTGCAGTGCCTACATCTAGTGGTTCTTCTGAGTCTAGAGAGCCACAAAATGGTCCTGTTGAGAGGGATTCTAAAGAAGGTCCTGTTGAGAGAGTTGAGCCTACTAGAGACCATGGAGAAAGCAGTACTTCCCGTCTTCATCGGAGGGAAAAGAGCCTATTGATGATTCCCATGTGTCTAAAGGTGTTGAACCAAGAATTTACTTTCCATCCACTTTAGAGAGGCCCGTACCTAGTGAGGATTCTAGGTTTTCAAGCTTATAGAGCATCTTAAAGACCTTATGGTCAATCTTCCTTTAATAGATGCAATCCTTTCTATCCCCTCCTATTCTAAGTTCTTTAAGAATCTTTGTACAAGGAAGTGTAGGTCATCGAACATTCCAAAGGAGGTGAGGCTTATAGAGAAAGGAGTAGTATTTGCACTTCGGGCCTTTCGGCCAAAATGAGTGACCCTAGAGCTTTCACCATTCCTTGTAATATCCGTGAGACCCAGATTGATCACACCTTACTAGATTAGGGTCTAGTGTGAATCTCATTCCCTACTCTGTCTTTCAATAGCTAGGTCTAAGTGAGTTATCCCCTACACATGTTACTCTTCAACTAATTGATAGGTCCAAGCGTAGACCTAAAGGTGTGATAGAGGATGTTATGGTCTAGGTAGGTGAGTTCGTGTACCCTGTTGACTTCATGGTGTTAGATATGGATTTAGGACATGACTTTAGACATTCTATGCCCGTTCTTCTAGGTCACCCCGTCCTTTCCATTGCAAATGCCATTATTTATTATAGGTTGAGGTTATTAAAGATAAAATTTAGGAATTTTAGGTCTACTATGAAGGTTGCCAAGGCGGTGAATATGGCTAGTATAGGATGAGAGGATAGAAAAGAGTGCTTTAGAGTTGATGTGATTGATTCTTGTATAGAGAACTATGACCGATAGAGAAGATTTGAGAAAATTTAAGGAATTATTGTCTAGCTTTGATTTGAAGACCTTAGAGCAAAAGTGTGTAGCTTCTATCTCCATAGTTGAGAGCCATTTAATTGATAAGTCACTTTAGGTTAACCCTTCTAGTCTTGATTCTAGTGATGTTCCCACTGATGATGTTGAGGTTGAGAACCCCTTGATTGAACCTACTCCTTCTTTAGAGTTCAAACCCTTTCCCGATCATTTGAAGTATGCAATCCTAAGCCCTAGTGAGACCCTTTCGGTTATCATAGCGTTTGATCTTTCTAGTGAGCATGAGAAGCATCTCATAGAGTTTCTTAGGAAATATAGGAAGGCTGTAGGGTGGAAAATTGATGATTTGAGAGGTACAGACCTTTTGGTTTGCATGCATCATATTCACTATAAGGACGGAGCCTGATGTGTTTATTTTGTGTGTTTATTAATTGCATGTATGTACTTGTTTTGAGGTGTTTTGAGCTTTATTTAACGTATTCATATAGCATTTAGGTCATAATTGTGTATATTAAGGTTTACATGTTCATAGTTGAAGTTAAGACTTAAATGCTACACTAATGCGTGTTTATTGCTTATTTTAGGTGTGATTTGGGAAGATAATTGGAGCTTAATTGAGGGTTCTTGGTATGTGGAGCAAATCCAAAAGTGTTTTGGACATAAAGGAATGAAGAAAAGTGCATTTGGAAGTGGCCGGGCGAAAGAACGAGCGACCGAGGCAAAACCAAGCGCAAGTGAGCCATATTCGGAGCTTGCAACCTAAGAAGGACATGGACAAATTTTGGAAATGTTTTGTGGTGGAAAAGATGGCTTAGGAGATCCCCTATGTCGGTACAAAGCCATAGAAAAAAACGGTGCGTGAATCGGAGCCAAAATGAGCAAGATATGGACATTTTACTGTGAAGACTGGTCGACCTTCTATTTAGCCTTTAAATACTATTAGGAAACACTTTTGGTAACATCAAGCAATGGTGGCAAAGTGATAAAGATATTTTTCTGTGAATACCTAGGTCGTTGGTTGTAAACCCGCTGTAAAAAAATGATATATATATATATGTGTATATATATATATATTTAAATTTTCAAACAAAAGCAGAATCATCATCATCTTCATACTGCAACTGCCATAGAAATATACCCCAACATCCAAAAAATAATTTTTTTAATTAAATTTTGCAACACACATGCCACCAAGATACCAAAATTATTTAGAACATCTATCCAAAACTACAAATGAAAAAGAAACATGATCATGCATCCATTTGCTGCCATCAACATGGCAGATTTTTTTTTTTAAATGGTTTGAAATCAAAATCTTCTTCGTTGAAGCCATAGCGCCACTAGTCTGTCTTTTTCACAGATTTGATTTCAAAAATCAGATCTAAAAAAAATTGATAATCTGATTCAAAATCAGATCTGGAAAATATATGTATGTATACATACATACATATATATATATAGGATTAGCAGATCAAAGTTGGACACAAAAAATGCTCATAATCATCATGCACGAATGGTGAATACACGAAATCTATAAACTTATTACAAACAATAAATGCACAGAGATAAACACAATTAAATTCTGATTAATTAAAAGGAAACGTTCAGAATTTAAATTTTAATGTGCATATCAAATATACAAATAGAATTGTGTGATACAATCACAAAAATCATGCAAAAAGAGCCTTGGCTCTGATACCAATTGAAGGAATTCCGCGAAACTTTTTCATGAATTTTTCTAGGATCAGGCTCTTGTAAATTAAAATACACGATAAATACCTGGATATTTGTGACTCGAATACGTGTTCTTGATGTGAAGCCTTGCGAAAGCTTGATCTTCCTCCTCTTCATATGCAGCCAAGATTTACTGATGGAGGCTAGTGTTTTCTTTTGGAGGAGGAGGAGGCTTTTTTATTTTTTGTGAAAAACTAATGAATCTCAAAAAATACATACAATACCTCTTCTTATATAGAACAAAAAGAGTTGGGCCTTCACAAATCTCAAGCTCAATTCCTCTAACGCAAATAGGCCTAAACCTTAAAATCCAATTAGGAATAAAATCATTTTTTAATTCTTAACCCATTTAGCCCAAGACTTAATTCATGCCACATTTTTCTATGCTAGTAGAAAATAGATGAAATTAAATCCCTAACCTTTTAATAACTAATATTAAATATTTATTTCTTAATTAAATATTCAAACACATTAATTATCAATTCCTTTTTTTAATTCATAATTAAATAATAGAATATTTAATTCTCAATTAAATATAATAGATCAATCCATCAATAAAATTCTCTATCGTATGCATGACTCTGTAGGGTCAAACTTAAGTCGGTAATACAAGGACAATCTTTGTACTATTCGGAGAGGCCATCTAGCAATGGTTCCCGACGTCCGGATAAGCTAAAAAATGCAAGGCAACTATCAATGAAGCTGGGCACCATGGTAGATTCTCTATGACCCTCAATATTTTGAAACAACTCTAGGAGCATGGTCAACTATTAAAACCTTAATTAGTTATTCCATATTACGTCCTAATCTTGTCATGACTCGTCACAACACGTCTCCATGACATGTCATGCAGAAAGCTTTAGCCAAAGACTTAATGAGTTAGGACTAGGTGGAGCATCATTCTTCTAATACTTGGAGTAGGTCAATCCCATCTTGTCCTGCCTATTGGCTTCACAACACTTTTCGCATCTAGTAACCTATCGTCACTAAATTAGAAATTCAGGTAGTCTAGCACCAAAGTAGGAGGAGTAATTCGTATGCCTCTGTGTTAGTCTCAGGTCAAAGGGAATACTACAACCATGTGCACCACAACCAATCCTTTAACAGTATGGTAAGTACTATACGATGCTTGTAAGTGAGTCATGTTCAGTAAGTGTGTCTCCACACCCCACCTGTGTGTCACACCAGTATCCCAACACCCATTGATCATGAGGATGACCAACCTATGTGACTAACAATAACCTTTACTTGAAGGAATTGATGTCTTAGTACCAATTCCATCATTTGGTTACGAACAGATTTTAAGAACAATTAGAACCAAGCCTTATTCAAATGATCTCACACAGATGTTCTAAGGAACTATATCATGATCAAAATAAGAGAAGATGGTGCAATATGATGTAGTGGCCACATATTATTAAGATAACTCGTATGTAAACAATTTTAGAAATACAAGAGATGACTAATTTTAGAACACTATTCTTAACAGTAAGTACCGGTTACCGGGTAGAATCTGCCGGTAGATCTAGAGAGCTCATATTTTTTCCAGTTGAACATTATATTTTGTACCGTCTACTTGGTAGAGTACCTTAGTACTCACAGTGAAGAATCTATAAATAGCCTATTTTAGGTCATTTTTTATAGAGCAACTTAATTTTCAAAACCTTAATAAATCTTAACCCTTTTCCCACTAAACCAAACACCTAAACCATCATCTAAATCTTACATGAAGCTATAATTGAAGTATTTAAAAAGGATTTGAATGATTTGTACAAATTTGGAAGCAAGAATCAAAGGAGCTCTTCTTGTTCTCTTTCTATTTCTTGTAAATATGTTGCTAGATTATGCTAAATCTTTGGGTGTTTGTTGTTGTATATTAGATTAAGGCTATGAATAAAGGATTTGTGTGTATCTTTAGCTCTTAATACATGTTTGTTTACACAAATCCATGTTATGATTCAATATGTCTGTACTAAAAATCAAACATGTGTATTTGTTTGTTAAAATTCCTAAATAAGCATATATGTGTTATTTATGATTCAAATGCTTTTATCTACTTATGTGGTGATGTGATTGTGCTTAATTCATGGCTTTGCTTAGTAAGGTAGCCTTTAGCTTTAAACCCAGCTAATAGATTACATGCTATGCTTAGTCGAGTTGAGGTACTCTTCATTGGCTTTAAACCCAGTCAAGAGGATAAGTTAACCAATACTAGAGTATCTCTCACCCATGTTAGTATTGGTTAATCGAACTTTAACATTACGTAATGTTTAGATGCTAGTCCTTGGCTTTAAACCCAGCCAAAAGGATAACTTCTAAGCACGGATTGCATAGGCTAGGAGGGATTGACCCTTAGCTTTAAACCCAGTGCTCTTTTAAGTTCTTTCGTAGCTTTGGTTTTATTTTTCATAATTTTGAGCTCCTTTTAATCCTAAAAAGACCAAAAATATACACAGACATGCACGAAGCTAGTTTTAAGCACCTGAGCATAAAGAGACCAAGGTAAGGCAGCCTCTTTGTGGAGACAATACTCGTATGCATGTATTATACTAGTCACGATCTGTACACTTGCAGGTGTAAAACTTGGTTGTATTTGTGCTGCATTTCCACATACCACCAAGTACACGATCAAGGAGCATTTTGAATTCATTACTGCAAAAAACTCTCTCAGAACCTCGGAGTGATCAGTGCCCCTAACTTGTATTTGGAGCCCCTACTATTCATTTACCAGTCCAAGTTCATCTTCTTTTAGGTATGCTCGCCATCCTTTCCTTTCTTTTTGTCTACAACCATCCCTTTAGAGGGGCTCTAACTTTGGCTCCCAAAACATGGAAGCCCCTTGTTGTGATAAGGGACAAAAAATAGCTTCTTCCAACTTGAGTGATAGCTCCAATGAAGATATGGAGATCAACAAACCAACTCTGCAACCTCACAAGAGACCTTTTGCCCCTAACACTTCAAGCCGAGGCAACCTTTCTTAGTCCCAGAGAGCCATTCATGTGAAAAGTAAACCTCACCTTTCAACCTCTAACTTGCCCAAAAAACATCCTTCTACCCACCAATACTAACCTACCTCTACCCCTGCTCAACTCGCTGAATGTACCTCCGTATGCTTATCAGGCCAAGGAAAGAAGTTCTTCAAAGTCAAACGACATTAACGCTCGAATTTTAGGAGTAACCCCAATAATCAACCATTTCCTCATGGCTTTCCAAATTTATGCCAGCTTGGGAGACACCGTTGGCTAGCACCATTTATAAGGAAAATGCGGCTGCCACTTATTGATAGGCTTCTCTAGCTCTAACAAAGGTTGGCACAAGAAATATGTCTTTGTGAAAAGCCTATCTCCCTGGAACATTTTGATTCACTAGGGGCGTCTATGAAAAGACATTACCAATTCTCTCAACCTTCCCACCCGAGAAATTAGAGACTGAGAGGTTCTAAAAGAAGCGGGGGTCGAACATTTTTCCCTCTTTCTCTAGAATCCTTGCAAGATAATTGAGTCTCAACTCTACTCTGACTTCATAACTTGGCCAGATGTTAGAGCCCTAAAGGGTTAGGTCTTTTCCTTACCATATACTTTACTAGTGGATTATTTGTATGCTAACTTTTGCCAGTTTATTTCTCGCAGCTATGGCTTGTAAGATGCCTTTAGACGTTTGTCCTAAACTCAAAGCTTTGGAGCAAGTGTCCAAGGCTGCTAAAAAGGCAAGAAGAAGAAAACACATTACCCTCATCTTCTAATCCTCTAACTGTAACAATCTCATTTGGTTGGGAGGCCCAAAAAGGTTCCAAGGCTCTTACATGATTCCCGTCCACATCAGGGGAAAAGGAAACAACTCTACAATTCTCCTAAGCTTGCTAGTACTCCTTGTCCCAAGTGTATAATGCCAAGCCAGAAGGCAAAAGAGGGCTCCTCCAACATAAAGTTGAGCTTGGACACCCTCTATTCTATTGGACGTTCATCTTTTAAGCTCATGCCTTAACCTATAGAAAAAGACCATGGTGAATCTGTTAGGATTAGTATGCCCTAAAGCTCACTTGTACATGACATTTTGGATATGAAACAATGAATAATCATATTTTTGTTAAATGGCATTATGAGTTTCTTACATATAATCTCTGTTATGTTTTATCGATGCATGTATGAAGGTCCTTTGACTTGCACTAATGACTTGGGTGCACAGTGAGGCTGGACGCACAATAGGTTCAAGTCTAGATTTAGTCACGTCATAAATTGAATCCATAACCAAATAGTAGTGTTGGGCACTCTACTTTGATAAGGTTATATTGAGTAAGTCTCCTCTTTGAGGGTGATCTACGTAGGTCATTGGAGGACTTTCTGGATTTGTCTCAATACTACGTGTGTCATGTATTGGATAGGACCATTGTGAGTATGTTTTCTAGTGACGTACTATCAAAGAAAGAAAACAAGACACTCACTGCTACTAAATGATCATTGCCCTTAATCTTGAGTATATGTAGATGAACTAATGAAGTTAGGGTTTAGTACTTTGATTCACTGTGGGTGAGATCTTATTTTATTAGGATCAACTGCCTTGTGCATTGAGTGCTAAGTTCTAATTAATTAGAACATGCATATGCAAAAATGGAATCTATGTGCCCCCTTTGGGATTGTCCAAATTTATCATCCGAATCTAGATCTAGTGATACTACCTTTATAGGTGTGTCGGTCATATGGCTTGAGGGTCGCTCCCAAGATCAAGAGATTCCATGACCAAGGATGGTTGGCAATAGGACAAGAAACCCAACGGAAAAAGATACAGCTAAGGAGGCGATAGTACACAGGCCAAAGGACCGATCTTAGCTGTGGGTATACATAGAGGGGCATTATGGTCAGTTATTTAGTAGGTCAAAGACAAAGTTCACATTCTTTTGTGATAAGCTTTTGGGTAATGACAATTATTCTTGGAGTGCAACTTTGATCTTATGTTGGAATAGATCGAAGTTAAAAATAATTATTATGTCGCCTAGATCGGGCAAGGATATTTTTAATTATTTTTGGAAGCCAATGATAATTGTGTCTTCTTGGTCCCTTCCTAGTTGAAATGACTTTGAGAGAGTAATCTTGAAAGAGCAAATTCCATATTGTGGTAGTAGCCTTATTGGGCCAAAGCTTGAAATTGGGTTTGGGCTTTCTTTAGAGTCCAAGATAACCTAATTGGGCTAGGATGGTTTCCTATTGGGCTTGGGCCTCCACATGGATTATGGACTATGTGTTGGACTTGGATAATGGGCTTGGCCTAAGTCTTCCAAGACAAGTGGACAACTTGCAAAATACTACAAAAACAAGTGGACAACTTGCAAAATACTACAAAAACAAGTGGACAACTTGCACAAGTCTTCCAAGACAAGATTGACAAGTTTCAAAAAGGAAATACTACATGGAAATTTTCTCCCACA
This sequence comes from Cordia subcordata, assembly GCA_028554755.1. NCBI lineage: Eukaryota > Viridiplantae > Streptophyta > Magnoliopsida > Boraginales > Cordiaceae > Cordia > Cordia subcordata. The sequence continues at coordinate 16,502,569 of JAPTOF010000008.1, forward strand.
TTGAAAGTTTAGCAACTTTAGATGCCAAGGTTCTCTCTATAAATAGACAAGACCCTACACCTTTTATGCATTCCACTTTGTAGTTGATTTCTTCCTTTTTGGCAAGAAAATACTACAACACATAGTACACACTTATTGTGTGATTTTTGCTCTAGTTTTTCAAGAGCATATTACTTTGCTTCTTCCTACACAAGAGGCTATTCTCTCAAGATAAGTCTCTTTCATCAGAAGGAAGAAGACTAGGGAGTTGCTTATTGTGACACTCTTATAGCAAATTTTGGTGGCCTTGTTCGTGAACGGGAACAAAGCTTGTAACCGGTTTTAGCTTCATCAAAGGCCCCACGCTTCAAGAGGTTAGCTTTATATATTTTTGCAAGAATTAGTTATATTCTATATGTTCTTGAGCATGTTCTTGTGTGTGTAATGTGGTTATTTTATTTTCCTAGCATGTTTTCTTAGTTATAATTTAGAAAATATGGACTAGGATACCCTACACTTAATAATATCGATCCTACAGAATCAAGTTCCAATTTGATCACTCCTCTGCCAGTCTCTCCTCAATTTATCGACCTCATGTAAGGAAACAATGTCATTTTAATGCCTATTCGAGATGTTGGTAACAAACTCCTATTTCACATCTTGGCAGACATTTGCAGCTTGTTATGTGCCTCTTATTCTTCATTTGTGTCTCTTATAGATTCAACATGATCTTTTACCCTTTTGTTCCTTTGTTTTCAAATCTTGGGCCATGACAGTGGCATAAAGGAGAACTTGGACTTCACCATAGCCATGCTTGGAGAAGTCATACACTATTCATACTTCTTTAGATTTGGCAACCATAATAGCCCTCGATCTTTGGTGACCTCCAACGAAATCAATCTGCTTTGGCAAACCAAGGAAAAAGTCAAGCTGCTCGTGACTTGGCTATAATTAAGAAGTAGATGACTGGAAAAGCCCTTTGAGAAGTTCAGTCTATGCTGGCAAAAGCAAAGGCCAAAATTATAAAAATTTCAAAGCTTGAAAAGTTCTCTAGGATCTGGAGTCCGAACCCTCAATGTCGAGCAGGAAACAATTTCATTATTCAGGGAGAACAGTGAGCTCAAAAATAAGTTAGTGGCATTAGAAGAGAAGCACGCAAAGTTGACCTTCTTTTATGATCAACTAAAAGCCTAAGTAGGAGATAAAGGACAATCAACAGTCAGAAGGTATAGGGCATCAAGCCAGTTCGACATGGATGCCAAGCGATACTACCTTAACTTCTTTAGCGAAGGCAAGATCCAAGGGATGAAAGATGCTCGCCCTGGGGCTTGAGTGTAATACCCAGATCTCAACTTTGATTTCCTGCAATATTCATATGACGATGATGATAAGGATGGTGTCGAGATTGAGGTCCTGGTTAGATGATGAGTAGCCCCTAAATTTCCAGAGTCATGCCCTCTGCTTATTCATCACTGCTAAGGCTAGAGAACTTGCTTCTTTTGGTTTTATGGCACCTGATGTGCTATAGCCCTCTAACAGGTCTTTGCCTGCATATCAAGTGCCTAGTCCTGTTCCTTTAGTATAAGATTATCACATTCATATTTTGTAAAGCACTAGCTTCACTTGTACTTAAATTTTTTTAATATGTTCATCTGACTAGCACCTTTCTAATTGATGCTTTTATTCCTTTTGTTTATTTTTTATCAATATTTATCTTCTTGAGCATATCTTGGCTTGTCGTATTTTAACTTTCAAGTGCAGGCTCATTTCCTAGTTACATGCCTTAGCTTGTTGTTTAGTTGAGAAAATTCGCCCCCTCTTTTAGTTGTGAGACTTGGCCCGACTTTTAGGCGTAAGCCTTGGCTCGACTTTTAGGAGAAAGTCCAGAAATAAAAATGAAACTCCAAGGTTTTCTACATTGTTCAGTTGAAAATACGACCTATGTCCATGGGATTCTATTATATAAAGGTAAAGTACAAGCTTCAATAACCCTTTTGATCTCTACTTTCTCCCCCTCTTTTTTCACACAAAGTATGTCTTTAATTGCTTGGTGTTCCAAGCACGCTTTTGCTCGTTCCCATCAAGCTCTACTAAATGTTTTGTGCCCATCTTCACTTGTTGAGTGACTTTGTACAGGCGGTCTCAATTTTAACCTAACTTCCCTACTCCTCAATCTAGTTTGAAGTAGGCCTTTCGTAGAACAAAGTCTCCCACATTTATCAGCCTGGGTTAGACCTTCTTTGGGAAGTGTTTTATCATTACTTTCTTTCCCATGACAAGCCTTCTCGGGTTATTTCTCTCAGCTCTTCAATTACATTAATTCTACTATCGGGGTTTCATCATTGTATTATTCCATATACAACTCTAATCAATGGCTTTCTCACATAATCTCCACAGGTACCACAACGTTTGAACCATATGTTAAGCTAAATGGGGTTTCTTCTATAATCGAGCTCAAAGTTGTTGTTAGGATTAGTATGCCTTAAAGCTCACTTGTACATGTCATTTTGGATGTTAAACAATGTATAATCAAATTTGTTATATGGCATTATAAGTTTCTTACGTATTATCTCCGTTATGTTATATTGATGCATGTGTAAAGGCCCCTTGACTTGAACTAATGACTTAGGTGCGCAGTGAGGCTGGACACAAAGTAGGTCCAAGTCTAGATTTAGTCACGTCATAAATTGAGTCCATAACCGAATTGTAGTGTTGGGCACTCTACCGGGGTAATGTTATATTGAGCAAGTCTCCTCGTTGAGGGTGATTTACCTAGGTCATTGGAGGACTTTTTGGATTTTGTCTCGATAGTACATGTGTCATGTATTGGACAGGACCATTGTGAGTACGTTTTCTAGAGACGTACTATCAAAGAAAGAAAACAAGGTCACTACTACTAAATGATCATTGCTCTTAATCTTGAGCATATGCGGATGAACTAATGAGGTTAAGGTTTTGTACTTTGATTCACTGTGGTGAGATCTTGCTTTATTAGGATCAACAGCCTTGTGCATTGAGTGCTAAGTTCTAATTAATTGGAACATGCATATGCAAAATGGAATCTACGTGCCTCCTTGGGATTGTCCAAATTTATCATCTGAATCTAGATCTAGTGATACTACCTTTATAGGTGTGCCGGTCATATGGCTTGAGGGTCGCTCCCGAGATCAAGAGATTTCATGACCAAGGATGGTTGGCAATAGGACAAAAAACCCAATGGAAAAAGATACAGCTAAGGAGGTGATAGTACACAGGCCAAAGGACTGGTCTTAGCTGTGGGTATACGTAGAGGAGCGTTATAGTCAGTTATTTAGTAGGTCAAAGACAAAGTTCACATTCTTTTGTGATAAGCTTCTGGGTAATAGCAATTATTCTTGGAGTGCAACTTTGATCTTATGTGGACTAGATAGGACTTAAAAAGAATTATTATGTCACCTAAATCAGGTAAGGACATTTTTAATTATTTTTGGAAGACAAGGATAATCGTGTCTTCTTGGTCCCTTCCCTAGTTGAAATGACTTTGAGAGAGTAATCTTGAAAGAGCAAATTTCATGTTGTGGTGGTAGCCTTATTGGGCCAAAGCTTGGAATTGGGTTTGGGTTTTCTTTAAAGTCCAAGATAACCTAATTGGGATTGGATGGTTTTCTATTGGGCTTGGGCCTCCACATGGATTATGGACTATGTGTTGGGCTTGGATGGTGGGCTTAGCCCACGTTTTCCAAGACAAGTGGACAACTTGCAAAATACTACAAAAACAAGTTGGCAACTTGCACAAGTCTTCCAAGACAAGTTGACAAGTTGCATAAAGGAAATACTACATGGAAATTTTCACCCACATTGAAAGATTAGCAACTTTGGGTGCCAAGGTTCTCTCTATAAATAGACAAGACCCTATACCTTTTATGCAACCCACTTTGTAGTTGATTTCTTCCTTTTTGGCAAGAAAATACTACAACACATAGTACACATTTATTGTGTGATTTTTGCTCTAGTTTTTCAAGAGCATATTACTTTGCTTCTTCCCACACAAGAGGCTATTCTCTCAAGATAAGTCTCTTTAATCATAGGAAAGAAGACTAGGGAGTTATTTATTGCGACAACCTTATAGTAAATTTCGATGGCCTTGTTCGTGAGTAAAACAAAGCTCGTGATGGTTAGAGCTTCGTCAAAGGCCCCATGCTTCAAGAGGTTAGCTTTACATATTTTGCAAAATACTAGTTATATTCTATACGTTCTTAAGCATGCTCTTGTGTGTGTTATATGGATATATATTGTTTTCCTAGTATGTTTTCTTAGTTAAAATTTAGAAAATATGGACTAGGATACACTACACTTAATAATATCGATCCTACAGTTGTTTGATATGCCCATAACACTTTTAGTAGGAGATCTGCCCATACACCTTTGGCTTTTTCTAGATTGACTTTCTGTGCCTAAACTATTGTTCTATTTTGTTACCTCTACTTGGCCTTTACATTTAGGATAGGCTATAGTTGCAAAGAGGATGTTGATTTTCAATTCTCTACACTTGTTTTTGAAAAAACAAGAGTCAAGCTATTTCTCGTGATCGGTAATAATCACTCTTGGGATTCCAAAGCACGTCACTATCGATCTCTAATGCGTTGGTTTTGTGTGTGGTTTTATATTGTATTCCTATATCTATTTAAAGGTTTTTTGTTCTTATTGGAAGTCCATAGATTTGTATTCATACAATATTTGAGCATATAAGGACGTAAGTGTACATAGTTAATTTTATAGGAAAAATGCTACACTAAGTGCTTAATTCTCGTGCTTTTAGGTGAGATTTGGAACAATGCTTGGAGCTTAAAATGATGAACATGTAATGATAAAGTCAAGCCAAAGGAGTTTTGGGCTAGAAGAAAGCAAGACGATTGTATTTGGAAGCTCCTAGACAAAGAACAGAGTGACCGGGCAAAACTGAGCACAACGGGAGCCAAATTTTGGAGCTCCCAACAAAAGAGGACATGGACCAAATTTGGACCTATTTATAAGGTGTAAAAGATGAAGAACAATGACTTAGGAGATCTTTGGAAGTGGTACGAAGCCATAGAAAAAAAATAGTGCGCGAATTGGAGCCCAAATGAGCGAGTTATAGGCAAAACACTATTTCTGTCGATCACTCCTAGGCTTTGCCGATCAACTTGCAGGGGTGATCAATAGAACCAGAAAGCTCCATTTTGTGTTGGTCACCTAAGCTCTAGTGCCAGTTGACCGGTAGTGTGCTGCAACTATTTAAAATCCTGATTTTACTGCAATTTCATCATCTTTCACCCCATATCCATACACCTACTTCCTAAAACCCTAAATACACCTAAATTCACCTCATACACTCACTTCTAAACACAAAAAAACACCTTAGAATCAAGCTTCTAAAAGGATCAAACATAAGATGTGGCCTAGCTCATGGATTGTAAAGCATGGATTTAGATAGAAGGTTATCTCTTTTTTGGCCTAAATCTAACAATATATGATTAGAGATAGGAAGGGTGATTATATTTTGTATTATGGATTGATTACTATTTTTTATTAATGGAAAATTGATGGATTTGTATATATATATATATATATATATATATATATATATACACTTGTGCTTAGGGTTGCTATGAAAAATTTACATACATGTCTATGTGTTTGTAGAAATGCCTCAATGATGTAGTTTATATATATTGAAGTCTATTATACTAGTAACCATCTCTAAATCATTATGCTAGCATGTCTATGTGTTTGTGTGGTGATTACATGAAGTGGGTATGCTTATATACATGTCTATATGTGTGTTTGCATATTTAATAGCATAAATAGCTTCTATTGCATAAATGTCAGGTGCTATTGCTTAAATTTGTGTAATCTAAGCATGTCTATGCATTTAGTAGTAGAATATTCTAGAGTATTCTCAAATGTCATGTCCTAGATGTGTTTGCTTTGTGCTTAAATGTCAATTTCTACTATTGTGATTTGATCAATGGTGCACAACTAGTAACTATCCTAGGTCGAGTTTCCTTTGGATTTAAATCCAGCCAATAGGTGGTTGGATAGGTTTAGTTGACCTTAGCTCATTTAGGAAGACTAGTTAGTCTAGCCTAACAACCTAGGTTCATAAAGACCACATCGTAGCTTTAACTGTGCTGAAGCTTTAACTAATTAGTGGACTAAGTGTTGGGGTTAGATCCATCTAGATAACCTAAAATCCTTTTAGCTAGCCCTAATTCCTAAGTAATAAAGACCACGCCATACATCTAGGCATTGCCACTAATGGACGGACCTGCAATGAGGCTTAAGGTACCAATTAGGAGGCTAATTAGAGGTCTAAATGAGAGCACTTAATTTAATCCATCAAGTAACCCTAGAACGACATAGTAATCACCCATTTGCAAGATGTAATCACCCTAGTTCCAATTTCTACATGTTAAAATATCCTTAGATCACTTGATTCCCCCATTACACATATATACCATCTTTTATTTTCTTGCCTTTAGATTAGGTTTATCTTTTCCAAACTTCCCTCAATTCAAAAACCTAAAAAGATCATAGATTAGGAACCTAACATGTAGTCTTTAAGACATATTTAGCTTACGACACAACACATGTTAGGCCTCTCCATGGATTCGACCCCGCACTCACACACACCGTACTATACACAACTTGTGTATTTGTGGGCTATTTAGGCTTGTGCTCACGAATAGCGATCAATCTCCATACAAAATTCCATATGACTTTCTCTGTGATCTATGCCATAGCTTCTACCTCAACCTATTTTGAAATCACTACAAACAGGAATTTATGCTGACCTCAGCTAGGTGGTAAAGGTCCAACAATGTCGAGGCCCTACTTAGAAAAAGGGCATACTGCTAAAATAGGTGTGACTACTGTTACTAGCAAGTATAGAAATCTCCCGTGCCTTTGGTAAGCATCACACCTTTTTACCATTTTCTCTATATCATGTTTCAGTGTTAACTAGAAGTAAGCATGTTGAATATATTTTTGAATTAAAGCTCCAATGTGGTTTTTCCATTTTCCTTAGTACACCTTTGCTATAATGTACTCCCTTTTCCTTAGGCTCTATACACTTCAACAAGGTGTATATGACTTTTCCCGTAAAAGACGTATCTAAGAGCTCGAGCCATGAATTTTTGGGCTTTCTCTTAGTTTTCTAGCATCTCTTCTCTCCCTAAGTACTAGATGAATAGCCCCATCCATGTCTCTGATAGCTCGACTTGTGCTATTGTCATGGCCTGTGGTCAAATACTCAGCTCTCCAATATCATCTATTTGTACTGTGTCATAGCTATAGGGTCCAGATGTTAACTTCGATAAGGTGTCAGCCATTGCGCTCTCTTCTCTTGGAATTTGCTTCACTTGCCATTTTTTTATCACCATTGTTGCTCCTTAAGTCTTTTACAAATATGCTCGCATCTTCTTCCTTCGGGTCTCACACTTGCCACTTATCTGTTTGGCGATTAATTGGGAATCAGTAAAGGCTATAATGGGTCACGCTCCCAGTATTGCTGCTATTCTCAGCCTCACAATTACAGCTTCATAATTGACTTTATCATTAATGGTAGGTGATGTGTATCATTTGTGTGTGTTTGTACATAGTGTTTGCATGCATGTTTAGAAGTGTTCTAGAGCATAATTGGGTGAATTTAGTATTGAGTTTATGTATAATTGTTAATATTTGTACATAATATATTTAGATGCATAAATACTATACTAAGTTTTATATTTTGGGTTTTAGGAGTGTTTTGGAAGGGATCGAGCTTACACGAGGAAGAAATGAGCTAAAGGATGAAGACCGAAAGAAAAAGATGAAGGATAGAGCAATTTGACCCATCGGTCGACCTTGAAGAAGAGTCGCAGGTCAACTGACAGGACCAGAAAGCAAAGATGTCAGCCGGTTGAAAAGTCAATGGTAGGTTGATCAATAGGTCCAGAGAGCTTAGCTAATTTACTAGTTTAGTGCCTCAAGGAGTCGGTTGGCCTAGTAGAACTTGATAATAGCTATAAATAGCTCGTTTAAGCTTATTTATAGGTGAGGAACCTAATAATCTCTCACACCCATTAACCTTTACCCTTTTCTGACTTTAATTATCACCCAAAACCATTATCTAAACCTCATACAAAAGCTAGATTGAAGCATCTGACAAGGATTTGAAGGGCTTGTATAGATTTGGAAGTAAGATTTAGGAGAGTTCTTCTTGTTCTCTTTTTATTTCTTGTAAATATATTGCTAGATTAGGTAAGATCTTTGGCTATTCATTATTGTATATTAGGTTAAGGCTATGAATAAAGGATTTGTCTATATCTTTGGCTATTAATACATGCTTCTATACATTGATTAATGGCATGAATTAATATGTCTATGGGTTTGTTAAAACGCCTAAGTGAAGTTGCATGTGTTATTTCGTGCTTAAATGCTATCAATAATGGTGTCACCTTAGCCTTAATCCATACTAACAACATGAGCCCTATTTACAACTAAATTAGGTTAATTAATACGCTTAATAGATGACTTAGTGTGGCAAAAGTATACCTCTAGCTAAAATAATACTAAAAGGGTACCCACTAGCACTTGTTAATGCTCTAGGAGTCTAATCTCTAGTCTGAAAGAATACTAATAGGCTAGTCTTGAGTCGGACGTTAATCAACACCAAAGAGAGCAATCAAGCCATAGATAGCCCGAACCATTATCATAGCTCGAGTCTAGTTGCAATACAATCGCCCAAGATGCCCTTCCACCTTGTAGAGCTTATTTCCTTGGCTTGGCACCTATAGTTCCTTCATTAGTCTAGGTTTAGATTTAGGTTTTATTTTATAGTCCCCTTCTATCAAAAAGATCAAAAATTCTTCAATACACGCTCATAGCTAGTTTTAGGCACCAATCACGTAAAGACTAAACTAAGGAGCCTATTGGAGGAACAATGACAGCGTGCTTGGATGCTTCACTACACATGACTAGTGCACTTGCAGATGTAAACACATCAATTTTTTGCACCGTCGTCGGGGAGGCACATTATTGGTTCTTTGTGTGTTTTTGTGTTTTTGATTAGTTGCTTGCTTGTTGTTCTATGTTTACTTACTTTCCTTCATTTGAAAAATCACAAAAAAAAATTGAAAAGTTTTGAATATTCATTTTTTCTTGAAAAATAAAAAATAATTTTGAATTGAGAAGAGGTTTACTTGTAGGATCGATATTATTAAGTGTGGTATATCCTAGTCCATATTTTCAAAAATTTAACTAAGAAAACATGCTAGGAAAATAATATATCCACATAACACAGAAAAGAGAACATGCTTAAGAACATATAAAACATAACTAGTATTTGCAAAATATGTAAAGCTAACCTCTTGAAGTGTGGGGCCTTTGATGAAGCTATAACCGTCACGAGCTTTGTTTTTACTCACGAACAAGGCCACCAAAAATTTACTATAAGGGTGTCGCAATAGGCAACTCCCTAGTTTTTTTCCCTGTGATTAAAGAGACTTATCTTAAGATAATAGCCTCTTGTGTGGGAAGAAGCAAAGTAATATGCTATTGAAAACTAGAGCAAAAATCACACAATAAGTGTGTACTATGTGTTATAGTATTTTCTTACCAAAGAGGAAGAAATTAACTACAAAGTGGATTACACAAAAGGTGTAGGGTCTTGTCTATTTACAGAGAGTACCTTGGCACCCAAAGTTGCTAATCTTTCAATGTGGGAGAAAATTTCCATGTACTAATATCCTTTATGCAACTTGTCCACTTGTCTTGGAAGACTTATGCAAGTTCTCCACTTGTTTTTGAAGTCTTTTGGAAGTTGTCCACTTGTCTTGGAAGACTTCTGCAAGTTATCCACTTGTTTTTGTAGTCTTTTGCAAGTTGTCCACATGTCTTGGAAGATTTGGTCCAAGCCTACCTTCCAAGCCCAACATATAGTCCATTATCCATGTGGAGGCCCAAGCCTAATGGGAAACCATCCTAGCCCAATTAGGTTATCTTGGACTTTAAAGAAAGCCCAGACCCAATTCCAAGCTTTTGCCCAATAAGGCTACTACCACAATATAGAATTTGCTCTTTCAAGATTAGTCTCTCAGAGTCATTTCAACTTGGGAAGGGACTAAGAAGATACAATTAACCTTGGCTTCCAAAAATAATTAAAAATGTCTTTGCCCGATCTGGGCGACATAATAATTATTTTTAACTTCGATCTATTCCACCATAAGATCAAAGTCGCACTCCGAGAATCATTGCTATTACCTAGAAGCTTATCACAAAAGAATGTGAACTTTGTCTTTGACCTACTAAATAACTGACCATAATGCTCCTTTATATATACCCATAGCTAAGATTGGTCCTTTGGCCTGTGTACTATCACCTCCTTAGTTGTATCCTTTTTCATTCAGTTTCTTGTCCTATTGCCAACCATCCTTGGTCATAGAATCTCTTGATCTTGAGAGCGACCCTCAGGCCATATGACTGATACACCTGTAAAGGTAATATTACTAGATCTAAATTCGGATGATAAATTTAGACAATCCCAAAGGGGGCCATAGATTCCATATTGCATATGCATGTTCTAATTAATTAGAACCTAGCACTCAATGCACAAGATTGTTGATCTTAAAAAAGGAAGATCTCACCCACAATGAATTAAAGTACCAAACCCTAACTTCATGAGTTCATTCACATATACTTAAGATTAAGAGTAATGATCATTTAGTAGAAGTGAGTGTCTTGTTTTCTTTCTTTGATAGTACGTCTCTAGAAAACATACTCACAATAGTCCTATCTAATACGTGACACATGTACTATTGAGACAAATCTGGAAAGTCCTCTAATGACCTAGGTAGATCAACCTTAAAGAGGAGACTTGCTCAATATAACCTTATCCCAGTACAGTGGCCAACACTACTATTTGGTTATGGATTCAATTTATGACGTGACTAAATCTAGACTTGGACCTACTATGCGCCCAGCCTCACTGCGCACCCAAGTCATTAGTTTAAGTCAAAGAACCTTTATACATGCATCAATAAAACATAATAGAGATAATATGTAAGAAACTCATAATGCCATTTAGCAAAAATGATTATACATTGTTTAACATCTAAAATGTCATGTACAAGTGAGCTTTAGGGCATACTAATCCTAACAATCTCCCACTTGCCCTAAAGGTCACTTCTGCACAACTTAATACCCATGGACTCCAAATGTGTGGTAAAAATTTTATTTGGAAGAGTCTTTGTTAATGGGTTTGCCAGGTTTTCTACTGAATCTGTCTTTTCAACTACTACTTCTCCTCTCTAGATAAACCCACAAATCAAATGATATTTCCATTCAATGTGTTTACCCTTTTTGTGATTCCTGGGCTCTTTGCATTGTGAAATAGCACCATTGTTGTCGCAATACAACATTATCAGTGTTTGAGCTGCTGACACAACCTTTAGGTCTAAAAGGAACTTTCATAGCCACACTGCCTCTTTTGCAGCCTCAGATGTTGCTACATACTCAGCCTCCATGGTAGAGTCAGCGATACAATTTTGCTTCACACTTTTCCATCAAAAAAACTCCTCCTGACAGAGTAAAAACATATTCAGAAGTAGACTTCCTGGAATCTCTATCGGACTGGAAATCTGAGTCCGTATAGGCTAATGGCATTAGATCATTTGCTAACCATTCCAACAGCAAAACAGATATCTGGTCTAGTACATAACAAGGCATACATGAGGCTTCCAACTGCCAAAGCATAAGGAATTTGCTTCATGCTCTCTATTTCCTCAAGTGTTTTAGGATATTGATCTCGAGATAGATAAACTCCATGTGTAGAAGGTAATGAGGCCTTCTTAGATTTTTGCATGTTAAACCTGACCAATATCTTCTCAATAAATGAAGCTTAAGATAGGGCTAGCCTTCTATTCTTACAATCTCGCATAAACTTGATACCTAGAACATAACTAGCTTCTCCTAAATCTTTCTTTTGAAATTAACTAGAAAGCCAAACCTTGATGGATGATAACATCCCCACATCATTTCCAATTAGTAGCCACATACAGAACTAAAAAAGCTACATCATTTCCATTATGTCTCTTATACACACAAGGTTTATTAATATTTTGATCAAAACCATAAGATTTAATTGCCCGATCAAATTTGATGTTCCATGCTCTAGATGCCTGCTTTAATCCATAGATAGACTTTTTTAACTTACAAACCATATGTTCCTAGCCTTTAGCAACATATCCATCTGGTTGTGTCATGTAAATGGTCTCATCAAGCTTTCCATTAAGAAAAGCTATCTTGACATTCACTTGGCATATCTCGTAGTCATAATGACATGCAATGGTAAGAAGTATCATGATGGATTTAAGCATGGCTACTAGTGAGAAAGTTTCCTCATAATTGATCCCTTCTTTCTGAGTATAACCTTTCGCCACCAACCTCGCTTTAAAGGTTTCAACTTTTCCATCAACTCATTTTTTTCTCTTGTAGACCCATTTGCACCCTATAGGTTTTATCCTTTCAAGTACAACTACAAGATCCCAAACTTTGTTAGAATACATAGATTCTAACTCTGAATCCATTGCCTTATGCCATTGGTCGGCATCTATGTCAGAAACTGCTTCATCATAACTTGTGGGATCCACTTGATTCTCTAAGGAAGTCTGAAAGGACTCTTGATAGTATCTGTTAGGAGGCCTAGATATCCTTCCACTACAACGAGGCTTCGATATATTAGGTGTAATATGCTGTTCTTTTTGATTCACGGTTACTATAGGTGTTACTGGAGATTTTTGTAAAACCTCATCTAGAACAACTTCAGAATTTGGTGTTTTCTGGACCATTTCATCATTCTCTATGTATCAAGCATGGGTGCTTATAAACACCTTTTGCTTCTTAGGATTGTAAAAGATCCCATCTCTGGTTCCCTTAGGATATCTAATAAAATAGCATAACTCGAATCTTGGTTCTAATTTTGAAGCATTAGTATTAAGTACATATGCTGGACAGGCCCAAATGTGGAGATGATTTAAACTAGGCTTAGCCCAGTCCATATTTCTTGAAGTGTTCTAGGTACAGATTTAGATGGTACTAAGTTTAAGATGTACGCTGCTATTTCAAGGGCATACCCCTAAAAAGATAAAGGTAATAATGCATGACTCATCATTAACCTAACCATATCTAATAAGGTACAATTTCTTCTCTCTGCTACACCATTTTACTGAGGAGTCCCTGGTGTAGTCAATTGAGAGACTATCCCTTCTTGTGTAAGATGGTCTCTGAACTGACTCAAGAGGTATTTGCCACCTCGATCAGACTGAAAGGCTTTGATATGTTTATCTAATTTCCGCTCCGTCTTAGCTTTGAACTCTTTGAATTTCTCAAAGGATTCAAACTTGTGTCGCTTCAAATATACATATCTATTCCTAAAGTAATCATCAGTAAAAGTAATGAAATACTCATAACCTCCATATGCTGGTTTGGCTATAAGACCACACACATCTGTGTGAACCAATTCCAATATTTCTTTCGCCTTTTCTCCTTTAGAAGAAAATGACCGTTAAGTCATTTTCCTTTTGAGACAAGATTCACACGGAGGAAGATCTTCGAGATCTAATGAGCTAAGATGCCCATCCTCGACTAATCCCCGAATTTGCTTTAGACTAATATGTCCTAAGCATAGGTGCCAAAGATAAGTATCATTGGTTGAAGAAACCTTTCTTTTTCAGGAATTAGTTTGCTCTATATTGTGCAGTGAGTTTGTAATAGATTTTATATAGAACAAGTTATCATGCATGCTATCGGAACAAATAATATTTCCATCTCTACTGATATCAAAACCAAAATGGAAATTAATGCAAATGCCATCTAATATTAATTGTGAAATAGACATAAGGTTTTTACGTATATCCGGAACATAATAAACGTTGTTTAAAAATAATTTCCAATTACATGGAAAATTTAAGCACATTCCTCCTATTGTAGCATCCTATACTTTTGCTCTATTACCCAACCTCAGAGTAAACTCACCTTTAGCTAGTTTTTTCATTTCTTGAAACCAATGCAAAGAATTGCAAATGTGGTTAATGGCTCTAGAGTCAACAATCCCAGAATAAGTAGAATCAATCACTAAGCAGGTTTCAACGTAGAACAAAAAAGGTGTACCTATCTGGCCTCGTGCCAAGTACCTCAGACAATCCTTTTTTTAGGGTCCTTTTAGGCCACATTTAAAGCATTTTCCCTTAGGCTTTTCACTTGTTAACTACCTGCTTGTTCATCATTTTTCTTCTTTTTCTCTTGACCATATTTTTACTTCTCTTTTCTTTTAACTTTCTCCCTTTCGGGTTAAGTCCGGAAGTGGATGCTTGAACTATGTTTATATGGCCTTTATTTTTCATTATGGCTTCTGTAGTTAGGAGCTCTTTCATTAATTCTATCATATCCATGTTCATCTTACTCATATTGTAAATAAGCTTGAACTAGGTATAGGATGACAGTAGAGTCTCCAAAATCATGTCTACCTTTAACTGTTCATCTATGTTTGCTCCTAGAATCTCAACAGTATTAAAGTGATCCATCATTTTGAGCATATGATCCCTAACAGATGCTCCTTCTGCCATCCTTTGATTCATAATTTCTTTAAAATCACCTTGCCTTACAGACCTACTCTTATCAGTAAACATACGAGACAGTGAGGTCATGATTTCTTTTGCAGTTTCTATATGATGATGCTTGCTCTGCAAAATATCTGACATAGAAGCCATCATATAGCACTTCACCATTGCCTCAGTATCTTTCTAGGCTTTAGAAGAGTTAGCCCTCACAATTAGACAAGGAGTTGTTAGGACATACTTTTACTCTTCTGCAATGAGTACTATGTCCAAGTTTCATTCCCAGTCCACGAAATTCAGTCTAGTGAGCTTGTGCTCTTTGAGAATTATAGCTAATAGACTAAATGAAGACATTTTTTTGGATACAACAATATAATCATAATTAATTTATGAGTATAGAATTGATACATGTATAATATGTATGCTATCTTTCGAAATAAAACAAACAAGTACTTTTTACATCATTTGCCTTTGAGCAGATCAACCTTTAAACTACTTGATGTAATAGTGTCTTAACGTCCTCACAAGACCTCCAATGATAGGATGGCCAAACTTATGAACATTAAGTTAAGCTCCATCACTTATTTGAATTAATAATTATCTGGATATGATCCAATTGAATAATTCAATCACTGTTTTGTTTGACTTCTTAAATCCGATATCGAACTCTATCGATAGGATAGCCGGACCTGCCATTTAAGTTGAGTGTACACCTATTCCTAAGGTTTATTCCCCGTAACATTCTTGATTTAAGCCCTCCAATGGGGTAGGGACTTTAATTAAAGTTGCATAAGGCGATCTTTAATAAAGAACTCCGCTGATGGGATGGCCGAACTTACTAACACGCTTTTGAATAAACATTTTATGTTTCACCTCGTTAAATTTAGATAAAGTGTCACCTTCCGATGGGGAAGTTAATGACATTTACCATTAACATGAATCGGATATGAAAGGCCATGGGGTATTTCCAGTCCCCTCTCCTACTCAATATTTTAACATAATGGTTTTCTCTATTTTTGGTATTCTTGCTTTTGTTTTAGATCTAAGCATGCTTTGGATTTGTGAAACCCTTTGGTTTTTGTGAATGCCCTTTGTGTTATTAAAACACTGCAATGTCATAATAGATTACTTACCTAAATCTAGGTGCATAGACCCCTAGGTTGATATATATTTGTATATCTCAAGTTAAATTCTTTTAATGTTGTCATGAGATTGCATGGCATCTTTAGACATAGCCGCTTACAATTATCTTGTCTAAGCCATTCTCATAAACTTAATTATCTTTGAGAATCAACTCATAGGTTTGACCGCTTTTTGTAAACCCTAATGAGTGGACATATTTCTAGGTGGCAATCATGCTTATGCAAATATGTTAAAACATATATCAATGCATTATAAACATCCACCAAAATACGTTAAAAATCCCTCTTTGATGGCTCCCTGCAATCTTCAACAAAATAGCACACTTAATAGCTTTTTCTGCCTTAGCCGGTCGTCCGTCAACAGGAGCCGATCGATTGAGCTGGTCGACTGGCAAGCTCACCAGACAGAGTGTTCCTCTATGCTATTTTCTTGTTTTTTCCTTGGTCTTTAAAGATTACAATAATACACTTTTCTATTGCTAATAGAAGCTTCATAAAGAAACATTACAAGAATATCAAAACATCCTATGCCTCTTTTAAATGAAACTACAAGCAATAACCATAAATATTTATATATGAAATCACCTATGGCCAAGCTTTGTTAACCGTACACGAAAATCTATCATGCATACAAATGAACCATCAAGGAGATTTTATATTACCTGCACATACAAGCATAAAACCACAAGTATATGCAACACAAGATTTCCTAATCTTGCCACTCATAAGATAACTAACATATTTATGCAAATAGAATATTCTTGCATAATCTAAGCATGTTGTGTGTGAGCCTAAGCTCTGATACCAATTGTAGGATCAATATTATTAAGTGTGGTGTATCCTAGTCTATATTTTAAAAAATTTAACTAAGAAAACATGCATGGAAAACAATATATCCACATAACACACACAAGAACATGCTTAAGAATATATAGAACATAACTAGTATTTGCAAAATATGTAAAGCTAACATCTGGAAGCATGGGGCCTTTGATGAAGCTATAACCTTCACGATCTTTGTTTTTACTCATGAACAAGGCAACCAAAAATTTACTATAAGGGTGTCGCAATAGGCAACTCCCTAGTCTTCTTCCCCATGATTAAAAAGACTTATCTTGAGAGAATAGCCTCTTGTGTGGGAAGAAGCAAAGTAATACGCTCTTGAAAACTAGAGCAAAAATCACACAATAAGTATGTACTATGTGTTGTAGTATTTTCTTACCAAAGAGAAAGAAATTAACTACAAAGTGGATTACACAAAAGGTGTAGGGTCTTGCCTACTTATAGAGAGAACCTTGGCACCCAAAGTTGCTAATCTTTCAATGTGGGAGAAAATTTCCATGTAGTAATTTCCTTTATACAACTTGCCCACTTGTCGTGGAAGACTTACACAAGTTGTCCACTTGTTTTTGAAGTCTTTTGCAAGTTGTCCACTTCTCTTGGAAGACTTGTGCAAGTTGTCCACTTGTTTTTATAGTCTTTTGCAAGTTGTCCACTTATCTTGGAAGGCTTGGGCCAAACCTACCATTTAAGCCCAACACATAGTCCATAATCCATGTGGAGGCCTAAGCCCAATAGGAAACCATCCTAGCCCAATTAGGTTCTCTTGGACTTTAAAGAAAGCCTAAACCCAATTCCAAGCTTTGGCCGAATAAGGTTACTACCACAATATAGAATTTACTCTTTCAAGATTACTCTCTCAAATTCATTTCAACTAGGGAAGGGACCAAGAAGACACAATTAACCTTGGCTTCCAAAAATAATTAAAAATGTCCTTGCCCGATCAAGGCGACATAATAATTATTTTTAACTCCGATCTATTCCACTATAAGACCAAAGTTGCACTCTAAGAATAATTGCTATTACCTAGAAGCTTATCATAAAAGAATGTGAACTTTGTCTTTGACCTACTAAATAACTCACCATAATACCCCTCTATGTATACCCAAAGCTAAGACTGGTCCTTTGACGTGTGTACTATCACCTACTTAGCTATATCTTTTTTCGTTGGGTTTTTTGTCCTATTGCCAACCATCCTTGGTCATAGAATCTCTTGATCTCGAGAGCGACCCTCAATATGACCGATACACCTGTAAAGGTAGTATCACTAGATCTAGATTCGGATGATAAATTTAGACAATCCCAAAGGGGGCACATAGATTCTATATTGCATATGCATGTTCTAATTAATTAAAACCTAGCACTCAATGCACAAGGTTGTTGATCTTAATAAAATAAGATCTCATCCACAATGAATCAAAGTACCAAACCTTAACTTCATTAGTTCATCCACATAGCCTCAAAATTAAGAGCAATGATCATTTAGTAGCAATGAGTGTGTGGTTTTCTTTCTTTGATAGTATGTCTCTAGCAAACATACTCACAATGGTCCTGTCCAATACGTGACACATGTAATATTTAGACAAATTTGGAATGTCCGCCAATGACCTAGGTAAATCACCTTCAAAGAGAAGACTTGCTTAATATAACCTTATCCCAGTAGAGTGCCCAACACTACTATTTGGTTATGGATCCAATTTATGGCGTGACTAAATTTAGACTTGGACTTACTATGCATCCAGCCTTACTGCGCACCCAAGTCATTAGTTTAAGTCAAAGGACTTTTATACATGCATCAATAAAACATAATAGAGATAATATGTAAGAAACCCATAATGCCATTTAACAAAAATGATTATACATTGTTGAACATCCAAAATGTCATGTACAAGTGAGCTTTAGGGCATACTAATCCTAACATTATTTGTGTTGCTTGAGTATGGATAGATCCAATGCTTCTTGTTGGTCACTTGTATCCTCTTCCCTACACTCTGTATATGTTCCTAATGTTTGCGTTCTATGTGTAGTTGCAAGCATCATACTATATATTGTCCCCTTGCATATCAAAATCCTTAATCTTAGGCTAACTTAAGGCATGATCCTTATAGTCACACATCCATTCATGCATTTACATCTACTTATTATGATTATAGGGAGCCACATCATGCACATTTGTCTTGGGGTCAAGATGACTCTTTATTCTACCTACCACCTTGTTTAGAGAGTATATCTTCCACACCATCTTTTCCTACTTATTCTTCTCCTGAGTTTTTTGATGGTTATGCTCACCATGATTTTCAAAATGATTACCATTTCCATTCAGAAGAATCCTCTTCTCTCTCTCTTATACAAAGAAAAGTTACAATATCTCTAATCCCTAATTCATTCCAACCATGAGAGACTAAAGAAATCAAAAGAGATAACCAAACAAGTATCCAGAATAGTCAAGGAGTAGAGAAGTTGAGAATGAACAACCCGTGAGTGGCAAAATTAAGATACCTTTAGACCAGGTTGAAGGGATAGGAGTGAGACTTATAAATGAAGAGATTGGTGATGAAAAAGATGATGTTTAGGAGGAAGAGATAAAGAAAGAGGTTGATAGAGAGTTTACTTCATATAATAAGGATGAGGATGAGCATGATTATACTTCACTTCAAGATGACTTAGGATATGTTTAGAGGAAGTGGTATCATATCATTCCATGCTTTCACCTACTTCTATACAGTCTTTAGAGACTACCTTTCCCTTTCTTCCTATGTCTCAATCATGTTTGAAGGACAAACTTGATGTTATTATTGCTCAATTCAACTTTGATGCCCTTTCGAGGGAGATAAATCCGTACAATCCCATTGGACTTTCTTGCCTACATGATGAGTCGTTTGAGTCTACTTTACTGCTTCCATGCATGTCCATCCCTCGTGAAGAGTTAGAGAAACCCTTGTCTGATCATAACATATATCATCTAGAGGAAAATTTGAAGTGTCCATGTCTTTTTCCATTGACTTTCCCTCTTTAAATGTTGTCCCTACTCCCTACTCCTATTTTGTTGAGTCTTTCCCTCCTTTGGAGCTTATTATACCATCTTGTATAGAACACTTTTACCTAGGATTAAAGCATACACTTCCTATATTACATGCATTTGACCTTTCATTGACCCATGAAGAGGGTGTGTTCTTATCCATATATACCGAGAAAAAGGCTATGGGGCAGTTAAATAGTAAACAAGTAGGGCTTGAGCATTCGTCTTATTGCATGATCCCTACCACATGTGAGCACACACTTTCCTTTGACACTTCGGGTGGGATTTTGAAAAGCAGTGCTTTATTCATTCATTGTTGTATTTTTTATGGCATGATCCTTTTCCTTCTGCGTTATGCGCTTTGTTGATTATCTGGTAATTTGTTCCACATAACATGTGTTGCTCTAACACTAGTACCCAGCTGGGGCTGTTAAATCCAATGCTACTAAGAGGCACCCTAGGCTTGTTTTTATTTTTCTTGTTCTTCTTATATTTACTTGCCTTTGCTTTTGCATATAGTTAGTTTTCTTTTACTTATTCTTGCTTTTGTATATAGTAGATTAGATTACTTTTGTTTCTTTTACCTTTAGATAATTTAGGCTTTTTTCCATTTCTTTTATTCATAGTAGTTAGATTTTGGCTCCCTTACTTGTTCTTGCTCCTTTCCATCATTTGTGCATCTATCTTTTACCCTTGCATACATCCTTGTTTATTATTTCAAATGTCAATGTCCACTTGCATAGTATTATTTTCTAATCTCTTCTTTGTTTTTTAAGCATTAGTGCTTTCTTTAAAGACGGGGGCTAGTAAATGATCAAACATTGTTGTCATTTATGGACTTCTATGCGAACAAGGTTGTATCTCTCCATTCTTTACATGTCCCTATTTAACCCTTCCACATTCCCCATATGCGTTTCATGTGCTTGCTTGTTATGTTTAGTGTTATTTTCTTGAGGACAAGCAAAGTTTAGATTTGGGAGTATAGTCGTTCGTTTATTGTTTGTATCATTTGTAGGGTAGATTTGCTTGCATGCCTCGTTTTTGCTCAAAATTTGTTCAATTTTTTTATTTTTTGCATGTTTTGAGTTGTTTATCTCTATGTTGGTTGAAGAGTTGGCTTTTGTTACTGACTTAATTGATTGGAGAAGATGAAGTTGTATTATGAGGAGTGAATGAAGTACGGGGTACGACCTAGACTTTGAAGAGAATCCTTTTGAAAACTGTAGGAAGTAAGCATTTCTAAGAATACTTCTTGTAGTTTCTCCACAACTTGGTTTGAAAAAGTGTTTCCAAAGGGTTATTGACATGAGTGCCCCTTCCTTGATTAGTTCTTTTAATGTGCCTTAGCCTATTCTTTTTCTTTTCTTTTTGTTCTATGTTATGTATTAAAAAAATGAAAAAAGGGAAAAAATGAAAAAAAATGAAAAAAAGTGAAAAATGAGAAAAAAGCCAAAAAGGCAACAAAGAGATGAAAAAGTGAAGTATGTTGAATAAGTGTCAAGTGACACAATGTCAATTTGACATAAGTGTTTTATTTTGTTATTTCATTGTATTATGAATAAGGCTCTCACATCAATTGTAAGCCATTATAGTGTAGTCTTCTCTTTCTTATATCTTTTGGGCTAAGTGCATGTAGAGGCCCATGTTAGTTGATAGGGCACAAAGTATCAACATCCCCAGTGCATGAGTTGGAATCCTAATTTTGTGGTGGTTTTAGCTACTTGGTAAGTTCCTAAGTGGTGCGAAATCCCTTATAATTGAAGGAGGGATCTGAAAAAGGCTACGGAAGCCCTTACATGAAAGAAATGACCCTTTTTACCTCTTGGAACCAAAAAGATAGTAAGTCAATGCAACCGGCAACTCTTTGAAAACCATGTGGGTAGACTTGATTTAGGCTTTCTTGGGGACAAGGAAGAGAAAGGTTAGGGTGTTGATGTGTGTCACTTGTAGGTGTTTATACATAGTGTTTGCATGCACATTTAGAAGTGTACTAGAGCATAATTGAATGCTTTAGTATAGAGTTTATGTATAATTGCTAATATTAGTAGATAATATATTTAGATGCATAAATACTATACTAGGTGTTATATTGCATGCTTAGGAGTGTTTTAGAAAGGGTCAAGCTTACACAAGGAAGAAATGAGCTAAAAGATGAAGACAAGAAGAAAAGGAATGAAACAAAGAGAATTTTGACCCAATTGATCGACCTTGAAGAAGAGCCAGTCGACCGACAGGACAATAAAGCAAAGATGCCAGTCAGTTCTAGAGAGCTCAATTAATTTACTAGTCGAGTGCCTCGAGGAGCCTGTTGGCCAGAACTTGATAACAACTATAAATAGCTCATTTCAGCTTATTTCCAGGTACGAAACCCAATAATCTCTAACACCCATTTACCCGAACCCTTTTCCTACATTAATTGACACCCAAATCCACCATCTAAACCCCATACCAAGCTAGGATTGAAGCATCTAATAAGGATTTGAAGGGCTTGTACAAATTTGGAAGTAAGATTTTGAGGAGTTCTTCTTGTTCGCTTTCTATTTATTCTAAATATGTTGCTAGATTAGGTTAGATCTTTGGGTATTCACTATTGTTTATTAGATTAAGGCTATAAATAAAGGATTTGTGTATATCTTTGGCTATTAATACATGGTTCTTTACATTGATTAATGGCATGAATTAACATGTCTATATGTTGATAATCAAATATGTCTATACATTTGTTAAAATGCTTAAGTGAAGTTGCATGTGTTATTTCATGCTTAAATGCTATTGGTAATGGTATCACCTTAGCCTTAATCCATGCTAACGGCATGAGCCCTATTTGCAACTAAAGTGTGTTGATTGATATGCTTAATAAATGACTTAGTATACTAGGAGCATACCTCTAGTCTAAAATAATATTAAAAGGTTACCCACTAGTATAGTTAATGCTCTTGGAGTCTAATCTCTTGTCTGAAAGAATACTAATAAGTTAGTCTCGAGTAGGACGTTAATCAACACCAAAGAGAGCAATCAAGCCAAAGATAGCGTGAACCATTATCATAGCCTGAGTCTAGTTGCAACACAATTGCCCAAGATCCCTTTCCACTTTGTAGAGCTTTATTTCTTTAGCTTGACACCTAGAGTTCTTCTACAGGCTTTCATTTAGATTTAGGTTTTACTTTAAAGCCTCCTTCAATCAAATAGACCAAAAATACTTTAACACATGCTTGTAGCTAGTTTTAGGCTCGAAGCACATAGAGACCAAACTAAAGAGCCTTTATATGGAAAAAAAATTGGGCACTTACGCGCTTTACTACACATGACTAGTGCAGTTTCAGGTGCAAACACATGAGTAAGGAATTTGAATCTCAAATTGTACTTGAATTTTTGTCCCTCTAATGAGTGAATCAATAGTCCTGCGCCACTGTCTTATTTGCTGGATGCTCCATTGACCCATATCTCCCATCTATTTGATTAAGGGTCCTCATTTACTGTGGATTCTACCACGAACTTGACTAATACTTAGGTATTTATTGTGATTTTGACATATAGGTGATGTCATACTGGCTCAATTTTACTGCCCATTTGAGTAGTCTTGTTGAAGCCTTTGGCTTTACTAGTACCTTCTTTAATGGCAAATTAGTCATGACATTTATTGAGTGAGCCTTAAAGCATGGCTTTAATTTCTGAGTTGCTGTTACAAGCTAGTTTTTTGGTACTATCATATTTGAGTTCTGGTCCCCTTGGCACTTTGCGCACATAATAGACTGGCTTTTGGACTCAACCTTCCTCTTTAATCAACGTTACTGCTACTATCGAACCAGAACAAGCCATATATAAGAATAATGGTTCATCTTTCTCTGGTCAAAAGAGCACTGTGAAGTGGCCAAATACTTCTTCAATTCTTCAAATGCCTTCTGGCATTCCCCTGTTCGTTTGAATTCCTTGGGTGTTCAAAGCATCTTAAATAAAGGGGCTAGATTATCTACAAATCTAGACATAAATCATCTTAAGACGGCAACTTTCCTTACCAAAGATTGTACATTGTTAACTAAATTAAGAGGCTGGAAATCAAGTATTGCCTGGAGTTTATCTGGGTAAGCCTTAATGCCTTTGTTGGTTACCATGAACCCCAAGAGTTTTTGGCCAGAACCTCAAAGCACATTTGTTTGGGTTCAATCTTATGTGTGTTTTTTGTGTATATTTGTATATAGTTTTTGCATGCATATTTAAAGGTGTTTTGAACATAATTGGATGCATTTTGGTGTTACATTTGTGCACACTTAGCCATATGTGTGCTTACAGTGTTGAAATGTATAAATGCTATACTAAATGCCATATTTCGTGTTTTAGGTGTGTTTGGCCAAAAGGAATTAAGCTTAATTGAAGATGAACGGGCCTAAGGACAAAGCTTAAGGGTGATTTTAAGATGAAAAGATGAAGAAAAAGTGGCTTTGGGGGCTTCCTAGAAAAGGTGCAAAGGCTAAAGAGCAAAGATCAGACGAGGAACGAAGATTTTGGGCAATTTGCAGGTTTTACGGCCACCTTGGCTAGTCGACCGGTAGAGGCGACCGGTGATGTGTCTCGATTTTGTGTGTGTTTGCATTGCATTTTTCCTATGGTTTTTAGGTGCTTTGTGCTTGTATAGTTGCACTAATGTAGTACTTATGGTAGAGTTATGCTTAAGTGAAGATAATTTTATATAGTTAAATTTTATAGATAAACACTACACTAAATGCACAATTTGATATTTTTAGGTGAGCGTTGAGTTAATGATAGAACTTGCATGATGATGGGGGATGAAAAAATGAAGTGTATGGGTTGTGGGGTGAAAACCCGAGGCCAAAAGCCTAATTGGACGCCCTTGAAGAAGAGCCAATCGATCGATAGTACGCAAATAGCTATAAAAAAGACCCAATTTTTTAGTAATTAGAGGGCCAATTCTTACGCACTCTTCATATCAATGTTTCACAAACATTAAACCCTAACTCATCCACCTCACACACACACACTCACATACTTTATCACCTAGATTCAAGTTTCTTAGAGGGATTTAAGCACTTGGATTGAAGATTTACTCAAAGGATTGTAAAGCTATTGCAAGGATGAAAGGAGAGTTTTTCAATTTCCTTTTTTTCCTATTTTTTATCATGTATGAGTAGATCTATTTAAGGTGATTTAGCTTGTATCATGGATCAATGAAATACTTGATTGTTATGGAATTTGATGGTTTAATACACATATATTGATATACATATATATACATATATATATATATGCTTTGCTTTTATTGTTTAATGGTTAATTTCATTCATGTTCAGATGTTTGATGATATGCCTTAGTGAGAAGCATATGTATAAATTGATGTCTATTTGCTACTAAACACTTTTAATCCATTATATAAGGATGTCTATGTGTTTGTGTGAGAATTGTATGAGGTGGGTAATGCTTATATTCATGTCTACGTGTATGTTTGCAGGCCTAAGTAGTAAATATGACCTCAAATGCATACATGTTGGTTTCCAATACTTAAAATGGTGTAATCTGAGCTCAATGATGTTTGGTAGTTGAGTATGTTTACATATTCACAAATTCCATATAGTAGAACATGTATGAATGCGCTCAAATGATCAAATCCCACTATTATGACCTTAGATCAATGATGCTTAGATTAGAGCTAGCTTCGATCGAGTCTCATTTGGCTTTAAACCTAACCAATGGGTTTTTGGGTAGGTTTAGTCTATCGTAATAGCACCAGGCCTTGGCTTCCAACCCAGCCAACATTTTAGGCACTATGGTAGATTCAATCTAAGTCACCTGGATAGTTAATTAGTCAATCTTTAGGCCCTAGGTCATAAGGATCACATTGTCACTCTAGGGTCAATCGACCTAGGGAGAGACCAGCACTGAGTCCTAGGGGTAAAGTAGGAAGCCAGTCAGAACCCTATGTGGGTGCAAATATCTTAAGAGGAGGGGTCAATTAAGATATAAATACTAATTTTCATTTTAAAAATTTCTTAGAAAATTAACAACTTCTAACAATCAATATATCAAACACAATGTAAGCAAAATAAGCAAGTATAAAAATGAAAGTATAAGGAGAAGAGAAACAAATGATTTAAGGTGGTTCAGCCAAGCCTACGTCCACCACCCAAGGATGCTCTGCTTAGGACTTCAAAAATCTTCACTAAAATGCTTCTTCAAATCTTGGTGAAGAACAAACCAAGTTCTTACAATCTCTTTGAAGCCCAACTTCAAAGAACCCAAGAGATTCACTCTTTAGGATTTCCTTACACTTTACAAGCTTGAAAGAATAAATCTCACAAAGTTTACAGCTCTCAAAGTATGTATATACTCAAGAATTAAGAAAAGATTGAATCTAAAATTTTCTTCAAGAAGAAGATGAATAAGCTCTTGAAAGCTCAAATATATTGCAAGAATGGCTCAAGAATGGATTGTATAATGATAAGCAATTTAGCACACTTCAATTTATTGATTAGAATGTGTATTGAATGAGTATTTAAAGAGATTTGGGGGTTAGGGATTTGGTAGGTGAAGAAGAAATGAAGATTTCGGCCAGAACGGTAATAAACGGCTAGTGCATTTATTACAGCTCCCGTTTAGCCGGTCGACTGACTGGGTCGTCCAGCTATCCTTTTTCCTTTTCTGACTAGGCCGGACGCCTTAGCCAGTCGATCGGCTAGGGGGTTCGGCTTTTTCTTCACCTTTCTGTTTTGGCCGAGAGACCCACCCAGGTCATCCGGTCGATCAGCTGGGGGGCTGGCCACTTCAGAATGTGAAGTAAAGCCAGAGTTTTGCAAAATCATTTTAAGTAAAATTTTCACAACTCCAAATCATTTTGTAATAATTTATAAACACATGTTGTGATTTGAAATACCCCAAAAACTCATTTTATCTCTATGTGTGCATTCAAATACATTTGTGCATATGTTATATCAAATGTGCAAGACTTGAAAATTTTGCCTTAAACAAGAAAAAGAAAGTTTGAGCCAAGTCCACACAATATATAGGCATTTCACAAAAAGAGCAAGAAGGAAAATAATATCTGGTACCCCTTATGACTTCTCTTCTCCTCCTTATGCCTTCTCATCTTCTCTTTCTTCCAATAATGGTTTTTGCACATTTTCTTCAATCTTTTAAAGCTTCACTAGATATCATCTTATTTTCACAAAAAGCTATTTAGTCAAATAATGCACATATATTTTCATCATCAAAATCAATAATGAATATTTTGTTAACAATCTCCCCCTTTTTGATGATGACAAATTTTTAAGATATTAGACAAAAGTATTCCCCCTTAATATATGCATTCTTCCAAAAAGCGTATTTTGGGAAAATACTCCCCCTATCAAGTTTAAACTCATGCATAGTTTCATCAATAATCAACTCATCAATCAAATAGTCATATCGATATTAGTATGTCACAACAAATAGCCATATTTACATGAACATATCAACAAACCATAAAGCACATATACCATTCAACAACCAACAACGCATATATATATCATTCACCATTCAACCAACCAACACATATATATACCATTCACCATTCAACCAACCACTTCTCCCTCTTTGGCATCATCAAAATCAATATAAAGGTAGGAAAAGAAACGAAACTTAAAAATGTATAGAAGAAATAACTTGTTAACCATGGTCAAGAATGTGAAAGTCAACTAAAATCAATAGAACTAAAAATTGTTTTCAGATGGAATGAAAAGAGTTTTTCTGAAGAAAGAAAATCAAGGTGCGTGATCATGGTGATCCTTGAAGTATTCCTTCATGTCTGGTCTCATAGAAGCCACTTCTGAATCAATGTGTTGCCTCCAAATGGTAAACTCGTCCCATTGGCTTGTCATGGTGCCCTTTATTTCACCCATACCAGTGTTCAATGCCTACAACTGTGACAGAATCTGAGCCATTAAAGAAGGGTCTTCCTGTTGACTCATCGAGGTAGAAGTAGCACTGCCCATCGAACTAGAACCTGTACCGTGACAAACTTCTCGTCAGCATTGCTTATCAATATGCATTTGCTCCCTAGATTCTCTCATTACCTTCCTAAGAGTAATCTCCTCAGGATCAGCCTCTTCTTCTTCAGAAGTACTCATAACCATGGGTGTAGTTCCAGGTATGCCTATATTGGGTTCACCCTCAATTTCTGGCCCAACATCTTCTTCTAGTATGATATCTATCCCACCAAGCATGTCATTAAGCTTTTGCACATCAGGGCCATAAATAGGGTCGGTGAAAGTAGTGCCCTTCTTAGTCCTTTCCTTAATTGCAGCTTGAGTGTTCTGGGGTAAATTTTTAAAGGTTTCTCTATTTATAGCTCCCCGTTATACCATTAAATGCCCATAAAGTTCATATATAACATATCAAAATTCCATGCAAATTCTCTGTATGGGGCATTTGAAGATATTTTGAAATGAGAGAAGATATACATTAAGGCCATACCATACCCAGGAGTGGTTGTTTGTCCTCTACCCTTTTCACTAATATGTAACATATGTTGAAGAATTAGGAAAGGTAAGGCTATTTTTCTGTTCATCCTGAGGCTATAATATATGTAGGCATCCATAGCTGGAATCTTTCCATCGTTGATATTCCTAGGGAGAATTACTTCACTAACGACCTTGAGAGCAATTCTCATATTAACATCAACATCTCTCAACAATGGAAGAATTAAATTTGGATTCGTAGGCCCTACTTTCTTCCACATATATTTTATGACTTCACCCGGGATGCCATCTACCTTAATTCCTTCTGGCCACCCTTGACTATTGTAGTGCCCCTCTCCATCTACAGGTATTTTGAAAATTTTTCCCAAGATATCTTCTTTAAGCACAAAAGTTTTTCCACATACAGTCGACATTAACTCTACTTTTGGGCTCAAACAATGTACCTCTAGATTTTCGTAAAATTCTATGATCAAGTTGTCTTGTACATCACAATATAGATGCATAAAATTATGCCAATCCTTAAACAATGATAGAACATTTGGACCCGCAAAATCTGAGTCAAGGAGATATTTACCGTACATAATTGATTGCTTTCCTTGGATTTTTGACACAGGACGCGGTGGAGGAGATTGCATTCTTGGCCTCTTCCCTTTTCTCCCATGTGCTTGACCTGTTCTCCTCGGATTCACCATGATTTCGTGTTGTTTTTGCAAGAATAATCGGTGAAAACTTGGTTTTTTGAAGTGGGTAAGCGAATTATAGGAAGAAATTTGGAAGAAAATGGTTGAAAATTGAATAAGTTGATATGGGTTTTGGAGAAATTTTGGCTATGGTTTAAAGAGATTGAGTGAATGAAGTGAATTTGGGGTGAAAAACCCCAATTTTTAACCCTGTCCTCGTTCAGCCGGTCGACCGGCTGGTCGCCCAGCTGAAAGTGGAGGGGGGTCGACAGGCTAGGTCGACTGGCCGGATCAGAGAGCTTAAAAAAAAATCTTCTTTTAGCTGGACCCCTAAGGCCTCAGTCGGTCGACTGGCTTGGTCGGCCGGTTGGATCAGAAAGTGCACAAATTGCTTATTTTTCATGCCCAGGCCATATAAACACATATACATGCAATTTAACCATATTTTATCATTCCAATCTCTCTCTTAATCTTGCAAAATTAATCCTCATGGAAAGGTTTAGTAAAAATATCAGGAACTTGATGTAAGGTATCAACAAATTCAAGTATTATATCACCTTTTTGTACATGATCTCTAATAAAATGGTGTCTAATCTCAATATGCTTGGTTCTTGAGTGTTGAATTGGGTTTTTAGTGAGATTAATTGCACTAGTATTATCATAATATATAGAAACATGATCATACTTCAATCCATACTCAAGTAAATTTTGTTTCATCCACAAAATTTGAGCCACACAACTACCAGATACAATCTATTTAGCTTCAGTAGTAGAAATAGCAACACTATTTTGTTTCCTACAAGACCAAGATACTAAGGAGTGTCCTAGGAATTGGCATGTTCCACTAGTGCTCTTATGATCTACTTTGCAACTAGTATAGTCAGCATAAAAAAAACCACATAGATCAAATGACGTTCCTTTTGCATACCAGAGCCCTAGATTAATTGTTCCCTTAAGATATTTAATGATTCTTTTTACAGCTGTTAAGTGAGTTTCCTTAGGATTGGATTGAAATCTAGCACATAAGCATACTGCAAACATGATATCAGGTCTAGAGGTAGTTAAATATAATAGGCTACCGATCATACCTCTATATTTCTTCTCGTCTACTGATTTACCTTTCTCATCCTTATCTAGCTTTGTTGAGGGACTCATGGGAGTTCCAATCTCTTTTGCATCTTCAAGTCCAAATTTCTTGATGATTTCCTTGGTGTATTTGGCTTGATTTATGAAGATCCCCTCTTTTGTTTGTTTGATTTGGAGTCCAAGGAAGAAGGTTAATTCTCCCATGATGCTCATCTCGAACTCCTTGTGTATACACTTTGAAAAATTCTCACACAAAGAAACATTAGTAGCACCAAAAATTATATCATCAACATAGATTTGGACAAGTAGAATGTCATTGTCTTTTCTTTTGATTAATAGGGTTGAATCAAGTTTTCCTATTTCAAAATTATTTTCTACCAAAAATCCACTAAGTCTTTCATACCAAGCTCTAGGAGCTTGCTTTAAACCGTATAAAGCCTTTTCTAGTTTAAAAACATGATTAGGAAACAAGAATCTTTAAAACCAGGGGGTTGTTCAACAAAAACTTCTTCTTCAATGAATTCATTTAAAAATGAACTTTTCACATCCATTTGATAAAGCTTAAAGTCCATGTGACATGAAAATGCAAGTAACATACGAATGGATTCAAGTGTAGCTATAGGAGCATAGGTTTCATCATAATCAATTCCTTCTTCTTGATTGTATCCTTATGCAACTAGTCTAGCCTTATTTCTAGTCACTATTCCAGCTTCATCTAGTTTGTTTCTAAATACCAATTTAGTTCCTATTACCAGCCTATCTTTAGGCCTTTCAACTAGCTTCCATACTTTATATCTCTTAAATTGATTAAGTTCTTCTTGCATGGCAATTATCCAATTTTCATCAAGTAGAGCTTCTTTTACATTTTTGGGTTCTATATGAGAGATAAATGCATGATGCTTACAAAAAGTACTAATATTACGCCTAGTTCTTACACCTTCATTTGGATCACCGAGAATAAGATCTTGAGGATGGTTTCTTACAAACTTCCAACTCTTTGGTAGGTCTTCATGAGATTCTTTTGTTTCGGCATCTTTGTTTGAGTATTGTTTGTTTTCCTCATTGGCTTGAGACCTCTTTTCTTGATGTTCTTGCTTTGTTGGTTTTTCTTTGTCTTTTGGAGTTGGATCTTCAAACGTTGTCTTTTCCAAAAGATATCCTACATCATCAATTTCCTTTCTTGGCTCAAATGGATTAGTCTTATCAAATGTAACATGTATTGATTCTTTTACAACAAGAGTTCTTTTATTGTATACCATATATGCTTTGGTTTTTGTGGAATAACCTAAGAATATTCCTTCATCAGATTCAGCATCAAATTTTCTTAAGTGGTCCTTAGTGTCTAGGATAAAACATTTACAACCAAATACCTTGAAGTATGATATTTTAGGTGTTTTGCTATGCCATAGTTCATATGGAGTTTTATTTAAGATAGGTCTAATCAATACTCTATTTTGCACATAGCATGCAGTATTTATGGCTTTACTCCAAAAATATGTTGGCAAGTTGTGTTCTTTTAGCATAATTCTTGCCATTTCTTGTAATGTACGATTCGTCCTCTCTACTACCCCATTTTGTTGAGGAGTACGAGGGGCCAAAAAGTTATGCTCAATGCCTTGTTCATCACAAAAGTTCATGAAAGGAGTATTCACATATTCGGTGCCATTATCACTACGGATGCAAGTTATAAAATAGCCTTTCTCATTTTGCACTTTTCTACACAATCTTTCAAATTCATTGAAGGCATAATTTTTATGTGCAAGAAACATGACCCATGTAAATCTAGTGTAATCATCAACTATAACAAATGTATACCTAGATCCTCCTAAG
This sequence comes from Cordia subcordata, assembly GCA_028554755.1. Taxonomy (NCBI): domain Eukaryota; kingdom Viridiplantae; phylum Streptophyta; class Magnoliopsida; order Boraginales; family Cordiaceae; genus Cordia; species Cordia subcordata. Next base: position 16,534,222 of record JAPTOF010000008.1, read on the forward strand.
CTTGCCACATTAATGGGTCCAAAAAAATCCATATGTAATAGTTGTAATGCTCTATTTGTTGAAACTTTATTTAGGGATTTGAAGGATGTCTTATGTTGTTTTCCTAGTTGGCAAGCATCACAAATTTTATCTTTTTCAAATTTTAGCTTTGGTAGGTCTCTAACTAGATCATGCTATGACAAATCATTCAATAAGCTCATGCTAGCATGTCCTAATCTTCTATGCCATAACCAAGCATTATCATGTACAATGGATAAGCATTTAACATGTTGACATATAAGTTGATCAATTTCAATAGTGTAAACATTTTCATTTCTCTTAGCTACAAATAACACATTATCATTTCCACATTCATACACAAGGCATTTAGAAGATTGAAAAACAACTTTATGACCTTTGTCACATAATTGACTAATGCTAAGTAGATTAAATTTTAGACCCTCTACTAGTAGGACATTGTGTATAGCAAGAGAGTTTTCGTTGCCAATGCTTCCTTTTCCAATAATGTTTCCTTTGCCATTGTCCCCAAAGGTAATGTCTCCTTCTTTTGTCCTTTTTAATTTGTAGAAAAGTAAAGAGTATCCCATCATGTGCTTGGAACAACCACTATCCAAGATCTATTTTATTTTGCTTGAATTGCTTTCATTGCATACCTACACACGTGAAATTCAAATGCAATTCTTTATTTTGGGGTCCCCAACACCTTGGGTCCTTGGCATTAGTTTCAATTTTTGTTTTTGACCACCCATTTAGGTGTTTGCCAATACGGAGCATGTGATCCTTTATCATGAATTTTCTTGTATTAACAATGAGTAGATACATGTCCTTTCTTTTCACAATAAGTACAAATAACAATTGATTTTGGTGAAGAGGAGGATGTAGAGGTAGAAGCCTTGGCAAAATAGGTTTTGAAATACTTTTGATTAATACTAGGTTTGTATCCAATATCACTCTTATCAAAAGATATTTTTTGACTTCCAAGAAGCTTTTCAAAATTTTCTTTGCCATTTGTAAATTTTTGAATAATTCCATTCAAATCCATATTTTTCTTTTTCAAATCTTTAACCTCTTTTTCAATCTTTACAAAATCTTCGACATATGAATCATTTTCCTTTTCTAAGATGTCTATTTTTCAATAAGAGAGGCATTTTTCTTTTCCAAAATTTTCTTTTTGTTAAGAACAAGTTTCAAACTTTTATGCATTTGCTTGTTTTTTTGCCAAAGCTAAGGATAAATCATCATGTAATTTAGCAAATGCATCTTTTAGTTCATCAAAACTATATTCCTCTTCCTCTTCTTCACTAGATGAATAATGAGTAGATGGAGAAGGTGAAGATAGTACCTCATCCTCATTGGCCATGAGGCAAAAGTTGGCTACCTCATGATGCTCTTCCTCATCTTTTTCGGTTTCGGAGAAGTCCCACGTGGCCTTGAGTGCCTTACCTTCCTTTTTCTTTGAAAGCTTAGGACAATTTGCTTTTATATGTCCTGGCTTGTTGCAATTGAAGCACTTCAATTCATCTTTTGCATCTTTTATCTTTTTGAACTCTTTGTCTTCTTTTCCTTTCTTCTTCCAATTTGTGTTGCTTAAAGAAGCGTCTTTCCTCATCTTTCTAAATTTCATAAATCTTTTGAAATTTCGGGCTAGAAGTGCAATTTCTTCATCTTTTGGGTCCTCATCATCTTCCTCATCGTCACTTGATGGGTATTTTGATGCAACGAGGGCAATGGACTTCTTTGTTTTCTTCTTTTATTCTTCATGATCCTTCATCTCAAGCTCATGAGTCATGAGTGACCCAATGAGCTCATTGAGCTCCAATGTATTCAAGTTCTTTGCTTTCTTTATTGCTGTGACTTTAGGTTGCCATGCTGATGGCAAGCTCCTTAGCACTTTCCTAACCTTCTTTACATTAGAATAATCCTTACCAAGAGCTTTCAAACGATTAGTAATTTCAACAAATCTAGAAAACATTTGCTCAACATTTTCATTTGGAAGCATCTTGATCATTCATAACTATGTGCAAGCATAGCAATTCTAGATTCTTTCACTTGGCTAGTTCCTTCATAAGTTACTTCTAATAGGTCCCAAAGTTCTTTAGCCAAAGTGCACCCCATTACTCTAACAAACTCGGTGGCATTCATAGCATTGAATAAATAATGTAATTCTTTTTGATTTAACTCAAATAATTTAATATCTTCATCATTCCATTCATTTTTCATTTAGGGTATTCTTCTATCACCCTCTAATTTTGTAGGTAAGGTAGGCCCATTTTCTATGATTTTCCAAGCTTTATAATCATGTGATTGTATAAACACTTTCATCCTCATTTTCCAAAATGCATAATTTGTTCCATCAAAAGGGGGTGCTTGTTTAATAGAAATTCCCTCCATCTTTGCTAGAAATTCTACTAGTTGTTAAACTATATGTAGAACCCTAGCTCTGATACCAATTGTTGGTGCAAATATCTTAAGAAAATGGGTGAATTAAGATATAAATACTAATTTTTGTTTTAAAAATTTCTCAGAAAATTAACAACTTCTAACAATCAATATATCAAACACAATGTAAGTAAAATAAACAAGTATAAAAATGAAAGTATAAGGAGAAGAGAAACAAACGAATTAAGGTGGTTCGGCCAAGCCTACGCCCACTGCCCAAGGATGCTCCCCTTAGGACTTCAAAAATTTCCACTAAAATGCTTCTTCAAATCTTGGTGAAGCACAAACCAAGTTCTTACAATCTCTTTGAAGCCCAACTTCAAAGAACCCAAGAGATTCACTCTTTAGGATTTCCCCACACTTTAAAAGCTTTAAAGAATAAATCTCACAAAGTTTATAGCTCTCAAAGTGTGTATATACTCAAGAATTAAGAAAAGATTGAATCTGAAATTTTCTTCAAGAAGAAGATGAATAAGCTCTTGAAAGCTCAAATATATTCCAAGAATGGCTCAAGAATGGATTGTATGATGATAAACAATTTAGCACAATTCAATTGATTAATTAGAATGTGTATTGAATGAGTATTTAAAGAGATTTGGGGGTTAGGGATTTGGTAGGTGAAGAAGAAATGAAGATTTCGGCCAGAACGGTAATAAACGGCTAGTGCATTTATTACAGCTCCAATTCAACCAGTCGACCGGGTAGGTCGTCTGGCTATCCTCTTTCCTTCTCTGACTAGGCCGGACGCCTTAGCCGGTCGACCGGCAAAGAGGTCTGGCTTTTTCTTCACCTTTTGTTTTGGCCGGGCGACCCACCTAGGTCAGCTGGTCGACCGGCTGGGTGGTCTGGCCACTCTAGAATGTGAAGTAAACCCAGAGTTTTGCAAAAATCATTTTAAGTACAATTTTCACAACTCCAAATCATTTTGTAATAATTTGTAAACGCATGTTGTGATTTGAAATACCCCAAAAACCCATTTTATCTCTATGTGTGCATTCAAATACATTTGTGCATATGTTATATCAAATGTGTAAGACTTGAAAATTTTGCTTTGAACAAGAAAAAGAAAGTTTGAGCCAAGTCCACACAATATATAGGCATTTCACAAAAAGAGCAAGAAGGAAAATAATATCTGGTACCCCTTATGACTTCTCTACTCCTCCTTATGCCTTCTCATTTTCTCTTTCTTCCAATAATGCTTTTTGCACATTTTCTTCGATCTTTCAAAGCTTCACTAGATATCATCTCATTTTCACAAAAAGCTATTTAGTCAAATATTGCATATATATTTTCATCATCAAAATCAATAATGAATATTTAGCCCTAGGATTGAGCAACTTTTATAGTTAAACCATCAAACAAATCCCATAGCACAAAGGTATTGAGTCACCCATAGTCAAGAGATAGTTACCTTAATCCATTCTGTTTATGAGTTTCCTTCTAGGTTAGCTTGTTTCCCCTACTTTTCATCCCTTTTCCTTTAAGTGTAGTTTTGATTTCCTTTGATTTGAGCTCCTTTTAATCCCAAAATCAAACAAAAAGATTGTTAGCTTAGGATTCTGGTGTGTCTTTTGAGTATAAGCCCTAAAAGACCCGCAAGCATATGGATCGTGTAGAAAAAGATTAAAAAGAAGACCAAAACAAACATATTTTTTGTACTTTTTGGATTTTTGGGAGCTAAGGAAAAAAGATGAAAGACTACACTATAAATGCAGTAAGGAAAATAATGAAAGAACTAAGCTAATTTAGGGGGTTGAAACAAGGAAAGGTGATTGAGTTACCTACACTTGTGAATGGGTGATTTAGTGCCTCTATGCTATGGGATTCAGGGGTTGGCTTTCTACATAAAGCTTCTAAAACTAAGAAACTAACTAGTATTCTAATTACACCCTAGGACTCGGTGTGGGTATGTCCCTAAGCTTGCACACTTAGAGCTATGGCATGGTCCTTGTGTACCTAAGGCCATAGGAGAGACTAGAAAGCTACCTAGGTGCCCTAGAATAATCCTAACCTAGTTTCTAAACCATTAGTTGGATTTAAACCTAAGATTTAGGGTTCCAAGGGTAGACTAAGCCTATCCGGATTCCTATTAGCTGGATTTAAAGCTAAAGGGGACTTGAGCTAGACTAGTCTTAACTTATGTATCATCATTCTAGGGACACTAAATGGATTACTACCTAGTAAGTGTAGTCCTACATGAACTTAGGCAACACGTTATGAATATGACGTCCTATCCACGATACAAACACTAGAGGGTTTGATTACGCCATTGAAAGCATTTGAGTATCAACATGTAGCATTGATTGAGCATGTATTCACCATAAGGCATATCTCATACTCACATGGACATGAATAGAATCAACCCACTTCATATTATCCACAATCACACACATAGACATGCATAATCAGAGAATTAAAAGTGTTCTATAGCAAATACAACCCAATCTATACATATACAACTTATTCAAGCATTACATCAAACAAATGGACATGAATTGATATAAAGCTTCTAAATTAGAACAAAGTATATATATATATATATATATATATATATATATATAAGGCAATAAAATACCATAACAAATAGTATATACATCAACTCATTCCACAAGTTAGGTACTTTAAATCATCTACTTAAGCATGAAGTAATAAGAATGAAAGAGGTTATAGAAATCTCCCCTTTCATCCTTGGTTGTTTCTTTGCAAACTTGAGCAAATCTCCACCAAGCAATGTTTGAATCCTCCAAAATCAACTTAATTTCAAGTGGGTGTATGTGTTAGTGTGTGAATTAGAGGTGGGTGAGAATAGAGTTTTGTGTGTGACAAGTGGGTGTATGTATGGGTCTCTAAAAAAAATCTCCTTTAAAACTTAAAAGGTTAAGTTTTTATAGCATCTGACGTATATAGCTTGTTGACTGGCTTCTCTTCTTAACTCGTTCGGCTTCCAAAGTGATGCTCTCTAGGCTGGCCGGTTGACCAACTCTTTAGGGGAACACGACTGGCAATTTTTGGGCTCCTCTCTCGAATGGCAGATCGACCTAGCCGGTCGATTGGCAATTTTTCAGGTCGATCGGCTCCTCTAATTGGCCTTCTATTGTCTCTTTCTTGCTCTTGGCCTTCATCACACGACCCGTACCTCTTCTATCTTCATCGTCCATCCTCGTTCAAGCTCTGTTTTAGCCCTATAGCTCACCTAAGGCACAAAATCATGCATTTAGTATAGCATTTGACTTAGAAACTCAACTATGTACATTTGCTTATGCTTAAGCCTATGTTTAATATATGTGCTATACTAATACATCTTTTAAAGCTCAAGATACCTTTCAAACATAAGCAATTAACAACATAAACGTGCACAAAAACACAACACATCATCACCCCCAAACTTTCTTCTTACTTGTCCCCGAGTGAGCCGAATCTCAAGTTCATTTCTAAAGCCGATGCAATGGATTGCCTAGAGGATTGACTCACTATCAAAGTTAGTCTAAGAAGCATGAAGGGGGCATTCCTATTATGGAGAGATCCCCAAGCCTCTTTGCATCTTCCCTTTACTGATATGGGATTTCATTCCTTGTGGGAATTTCCTAAGTAGCCAATCCGCCACAAGCCTAGGATTCTAACTCACACACTTGGGATGTTGATATTTCGTGCCCCTTCAACTAACATGGCATCCCTAAAATGCACAAAGCCTTAAAGACAAGAATAGAGAGAATATACATAAACAATGGCTTTTAGAAAGCCTTAATCACATACCTACATGGAAGATAGCTTGTGCTAAGTTGACATTGTGTCACTTATACACTTATTTACAAAAATTTTTTATGCCTTTGGCTTTTTCTCTTTTTCATTTTTTTTATCTTTTTGATATTTTTGCACCTTTTTGCTTTTTTTATTTTTATTTTTGGATTTTTCAAGTTTTTCATTGTATTCAAACAAAAAGAAAAGAAAAAGAAAGGCTTTGGCACATCAACAAGAATCAATCAAGGAAGAGGCATTCACATCAACAACCCTTTCTTTCAACAATCTTTCTTACAAAGCTATGGGGTGGCTACAAGGGTCATTCTTAAAGGTCCTCACTCCCCACAACTCTCAAGGACATCTCCTTCAAGTCTCAGTTCTCTTTCCACTCCATTCACTTCCTTACAATGCTACTCATATTCACTAATCAATTGAGTCAACCATATTAGCCAACACAATGATCAACCAAGAAATAATCAACTCAACATGCATCAAAATTTTAAAAAAAAATTCACCATTTTTTACCAAATAATGCAGTCTATCCTAAGAAAACATGAAATCAATAAAACTAAACTCCCACACCCCCAAACCTAAACTTTGCTTGTCCTCAAGCAAATGAAGTAAAGCACATAAACAAGTAAATTGGCATTATAAAGCAAGTAAGGGTAGTAGGGATGGGGTAAAAGCATGGGGAACAAGTGGAGAAAGGACAGATATAACCTTACTCTTTCTTCAAAGTTCTTCATGTCAATGATAGATCAGCATACTATTAACCCTGTGACTCATAATCCAAAAACACTCAAAAAAGATAAGGTTAGTAGCATTGCCTATGCATCCTTGCATTGACATGTGAAATAATGAGCAATGGTGTATCTTAATGGACAAAGGATCCAGACTCAACACTTTGGTGCGGGCGCAAGAAAGATAAAAGAAAGGAAAAAGAAAAAAGTGCAAAATCGCAAAATTGAACCTAGGTTGCCTCCTAGTAGCACTAACCACCATGCCGTCAGCCAAGCAAACACCAATTCTTCTTCAACCTCTATATATGGGATCCTAAAGCATTAAAACTTCCGCATAAGCCATGGTCGAATCATATACATGCTTCAGATGTTGCCCGTTCACCGTCAACACTTGGCCATCCTTCACATCTTTGATCTTGATTGCTCCGGAAAGGTAGGCAATCAACACCTCATACGGATCATCCTATCTTGACTTGAGCTTACCTGGAGAGAGCTTGAAACGTGAGTTAAATAACCAAACTTTATCGGAGGGAGAGAATGATTTCTTAAGAATATGTTTATCATGAATTCTCTTCATCCTATCCTTATAAAGCTTAGCGCTTTCATACGCTTCAAACCTAATCTTCTCCAATTCTGCTACGTCAAGCTTTCTCTTCTCACCCGCTCTTGCCAAATCAAAATTTAAGGCCTTAATGGCCCAATAAGCCCTATGCTCTATTTCTACCGGCAAGTGACAAGATTTTCCATAAACTAATCGAAATGGAGACATACCAATAGGGGTTTTAAAAGTGGTATAGTAGGCCCACAAAGCATCATTTAGCCTAATAGACCAATCTCTCCTATCAGGCCTAACCATTTTCTTTAAAATGTGCTTGATCTCCTTATTGGACACCTCTACTTGTCCACTAGTTTGCGGGTGATAAGGAGTAGCTACCTTGTGGGTGACAGAATATCTTTTCAACAAGGCCTCTAAAGTCCTATGGCAAAAATGCGAACCCCTATCACTAATCAAGACCCTAGGGACTTCAAATCTAGAGAAAATGTTCTCCTTAATGAACATAACCACTCCCCTATAGTCATTAGTGCCTGTGGGAATAGCATCAACCTATTTGGACACATAATCAACGGCCACTAAAATGTATTGGTACCTAAAGGAAGGTTGAAATGGACCCATGAAATCTATACCCCAAACATCAAATAACTCACATGAAAGAATAGGGGATAAAGGCATCATGTTTCTCAGGATAGACCCAGATTGTTGACATCTAAAACACTTTTTGCAATACTCTTAGGCATCCCTAAATAGAGTGGGCCAAAATAATCCACGTTGCAAGACCTTTGCAGGAGTCTTTTTCCCACTAAAATGACCTCCACACCCCTCATCGTGATATATACTTAACACACTCTCAATCTCATCCTCGGGCACACACCGGTGAATCATTTGATCCGAACACACTTTAAAAAGATAGGGATCCTCCCAAAAGAAATGCCTAACTTGTGCTAAGAACCTATCTCTTTCTCTTTTCTCCTAATGGGAAGGAAAATGCCCGTGGCAAGATAGTTAACTATGTGAGCAAACCAAGGTGTATGTCGAGAGACGGAAAATAATTGCTCATCGGGAAATGAATCACGAAAAGGGGATGGATCACTAGAAGACTCACTAACAGGATGGGAAAGATGATCCACAACTGAATTTTCTCTACCCTTTTTATCCCAGATCTCAACATCAAATTCTTGAAGAAGAAGCAACCACCTAAACAAATGGGGCTTAGATTCTTTCTTAGCTAACAAATATCTCAATGCCACATGATTGGTGTATACAATCACCTTAGACCCTAGGATGTACGACCTAAACTTGTTAAAGGAGAAGACTACTACTAGAAGCTCTTTTTCGTGATGGTATAGTTTTTTGAGCTTCATCAAGAGTCTTGCTAGCATAGTACGCTACATAGGGTAACGTATCTTGCCGTTGACCTAAAATAGCTCCTATTGCATAATCAGATGCGCCACACATAACCTCAAATGGAAAACTGTAGTCAAGCAACTGAATGGTCGGGGATGTAGATAAAAAGAATTTAAGCCTATCAAAAGCTCTAAAGCACTCATTGCCAAATTCAAAAGAGACATCTTGTGCTAAGAGCCTAGACAAGGGGCGTGCTATATGTAAGCTCGATAATATTACACGCTGTCTATCCTAGTTCATATTTTCAAAAGTACTACCAAGAAAACATGCTAGAAAAATTAAATAACTACATAACACACACAAGAACATGCTTAAGAACATATAGAACATAACTAGTATTTGCAAAATATGTAAAGTTAACCTCTTGAAGCGTGGCACCTTTAATGAAGCTAAAATCATCACGAGCTTTGTTCCCACTTACGAACAAGGCCACAAAAAAAATTTTACTGTAAGGGTGTTGCAATATGCAACTCCCTAGTCTTCTTCCTTATAGTTAAAGAAACTTTTCTTGATAGAATACCCTCTTGTATGGGAAGAAGCAAAGTAATATGCTCTTGAAAATCTAGAGCAAAAAACCACACAATAAGTATGTCCTATGTGTTGTAGTATTCTCTTGCCAAAATGTAAGAGATCAACTACAAAATTTTTGGATGCTAGAAATGGTTTATGGTCTTGCCTATTTATAGAAAAAGTTTGGCACCTAAACCTTGTAAACTTTCCATGTGGAAAACTTTTTCCTAGTAGTAAATGTTTGCCACATGTCATGGAAGTTACTTGTATAATTTGAATTCTTCTTGTAGTAACTTTCTATCACATGTCTTGGAAGATTGGGCCAAACCCACAATCCAAGCCCAACACACAGTGCATAATCCATGTAGAGGCCGAACCCAATAAGAAAACATCCAAGCCCAATTAGGTTATTTTGGACTCTAAAGAAAGCCCAAACCCAATTCCAAGCTTTGGCCCAATGAGGCTATTACCACAATATGGAATTTGCTTTTTCAAGATTACTCTCTCAAGGTCATTTCAACTAGGGAAGGGACCAAGAAGACACAATTAACCTTGGCTTCCAAAAATAATAATAAATGTCCTTGCCCAATCTAGGCAACATAATAATTATTTTTAACTCCAATCTATTCCATCATAAGATCGAAGTTGCAGTTTAAGAATAATTGTTATTACCTAAAAGCTTATCACAAAAGAATGTGAACTTTGTCGTTGACCTACTAAATAACGGATCATAATGCCCCTCTATGTATACCCACAACTAAGGCCAGTCCTTTGGCCTATGTACTAACACCTCCTTAGCTGCATCTTTTCTTTTAGGTCTTTTGTCGTATTGCAAACCATCTTTGGTCATGGAATCTCTTGATCTCGGGAGCGACCCTCAAGCCATATGACTAATACACCCATAAAGGCAGTATTACTAGATCTAGATTCGGATGATAAATATGGGCAATCCCAAAGGGGGCATATAGATTCCATATTGTATATGTCGGTTCCAATTAATTAGAACTTAGCACTCAATGTATAAGGTTGTTGATCTTAATAAAGTAAGATCTCACCCATAGTGAATCAAAGTACCAAACTTTAACTTTATTAGTTCATCCACATATGCTTAAAATTAAAAGCAATGATCCTTTAGTAGCAGTGAGTATCTTGTTTTCTTTCTTTGATAGTACCTCTCTAGAAAACATACTCACAATGATCCTATCAAATACGTGACAAACATACTATTGAGACAAAACTGGAAAGTCCTTCAATGACCTCGGTAGATCACCCTTAACAAGGAGACTTACTCAATATAACCTTATCTTGGTAGAGTGCCCAAACTACCATTCGATTAGGGACTCAATTTATGACGTGACTAAATCTAGACTTGGACTTACTGTGTGTCTAGCCTTACTGCGCACCCAAGTCAATAGTTCAGGTCAAAGGACCTTTATACATACATCAATAAAACATACCAGAGATAATATGTAAGGAATTCATAATTCCATTTAACAAAATGATTATACATTGTTCAACATCCAAAATGTTATATACAAGTGAGCTTTAGGGCATACTAATCCTAACAATCTCCCACTTACACTAACAATCACTTCTGCAAAACCTAATACCCATAGACTTCAAATGTGTGGTAAGCATTTTCTCTGGAAGAGTCTTTGCAAATGGGTCTGCCAGGTTTTTCACTGAAGCTATCTTTTCAACTACAACATCTTCTCTTTGGATAAACTCATGGATCAAATGATATTTTTGTTCAATGTGTTTACCTTTTTTGTGATTCCTGGGCTCTTTACATTATGAAATAGCACTGTTATTATCGCAATACAATGTTATCAATTTGTGAACTACCGGCACAACCTTTACGTCTAAAAGGAACTTTCTTAGCCATACTGCCTCTTTCGCAGCCTCAGATGCTGCTACATACTCGGCCTCCATGGTAGAGTCAGTAATACAATTTTGCTTCACACTTCTCCATGAAATAGCTCCTCCTGATAAAGTGAAAATATATCTAGAAGTAGAATTCTTGGAATCTCTGTTGGACTAGAAATTTGAGTCTATATAGGCTAATGGCATTAGATCATCTGCATGATATTCTAGCACATAATCCTTAGTCCTTGCAAGAATTTGAATATATGCTTAACCACAACCCAATGTGCCAGTCTAAGGTTTGACTGATATCTACTAACCAGCAAAGCAGATATCTGGCCTAATACATAACATGGCATACATGAGGCTTCCAACCGTCGAGGCATAAGGAACTAATTTCATGCTCTCTATCTCCTCAGGTGTTTAGGACATTGATCTCGAGATAGATAAACTCCATGTCCAAAAGGTAGTGAGGCCTTCTTAGAGTTTTGCATGTTAAACCTGACCAATATCTTCTCAATAAATGAAGCTTGAGATAGGGCTAGTCTACTGTTCTTAAGATCTCGTAGAAGCTTGATGCCTAGAACATAACTAGGTTCTCCTAAATCCATCATTTGAAATTGAGTAAAAAGCCAAACTTTGATGTATGATAACATCCCCACATCATTTCCAATAAGTAGGATATCATCCACATATAGAAACATAAAAGCTACATTTCCATTATGCCTCTTATACACATAATGTTCATCAATATTTTGATCAAAACCATAAGATTTAATTGCACAATCAAATTTAATGTTCCATGCTTTATATGCCCGCTTTAATCCATAAATGGACTTTTTTAACTTACAGACTATATGTTCTTGGCCATTAGCAGCATATCTATCTAGTTATGTCATGTAAATGGTCTTGTCAAGCTCTCCATTAAGAAAAGTTGTCTTGACATCCATTTGCCATATCTCGTAGTCATAATGACATGTGATGGCAAGAAGTATCCTGATGGATTTAAGCATGGTTACTGGTGGGAAAGTTTTCTCATACTCGCTCCCTTCTTTCTAAGTATAATCTTTCGCCACCAACCTTGCTTTAAAGGTTTCAACTTTTCCATCAACTTCTCTTTTCCTCTTGTAGACCCAGTTATACCCTATAAGTTTTACCCCTTTAGATGCAATTACAAGATCCCAGACTTTGTTAGAATACATAGATTCTAACTCTGAATCCATTGCCTTTTGCCATTGGTCAGCATCTATGTCAGAAACTACTTCATTATAACTTGTGAGATCTACCACCTGATCCTCTGAAGAAGTCTGAAAGAACTCTCCATAGTATCTATCAAAAGGTCTGGATATCCTTCCACTATGATGAGGCTCCGATATATATGGTGTAATATGCTATTCCTTTTCATTTACAGTTACCACAGGTGTTACTAGAGATTCTTGTGAAATCTCTTTTAGAACAACTTCAGAATCTGGTGTTTTCTGGATCATTTCACCATTCTCTAAGTATCTAGCATGGGTGCTTATAAACACCTTTTGCTTTTTAGGATTATAAAAGATAGCACCTCTGGTTCCCCTAGAATACCCAATGAAATACCACAACTTGGATCTTGGTTCCAACTTTGAAGCATTACTATTAAGTACATAAGCTGGACAACCCCAAATGTGGAGATGATTTAAACTAGGCTTACACCCAATCCACATTTTTTATGGTGTCCTAGGTACTGATTTATATAGTACCAAGTTCAAGATATATACTACTGTCTAAAGGGCATATCACCAAAAAGACAAAGGTAATGTTGCATGACTCATCATTGACCTAACCATATCTAATAGGGTATGATTTCTTCTCTCTGCTACGCCATTTTGCTGGGGTGTCCCTGGTGCAGTCAATTGAGACACAATCCCTTCTTGTGTGAGATAGTCTCTGAACTCACCTAAGAGGTATTTGCAACCTCGATCAGGCAGAAGGGCTTTGATACATTTATCTAATTTTTGCTCCGCTTCAGCCTTGAACTATTTGAATTTCTCAAAGGTTTCAGACTTGCATCGCATCAGATATACATATCCATACCTAGAGTAATCATTAGTAAAAATAATGAAATACTCATAACCTTCTCGTGTTGGTTTGCTCATTGGACCACACATATTGGTATGAACCAATTCCGCTACATATTTGGCCCTTTTTCCTCTAGAAGAAATTGATCATTTGGTCATCTTTCCTTTGAGGCAAAATTCACACGGAGCTAGATCTTCGAGATCTAATGAGCTAAGATGCCTATCCTTGACAAATATCTGAATTCACTTTCGACTAATATGTACGTATCATTGGTCAAAGAAACCTTTCTTTTCCGGGAATTAGTTCGTTCTATATTATGCAGTGAATTTGTAATAGGTTTCATATAGAAAAAGTTATCATGCATGCTACCAAAATAGATAATATTTCCATATCTACTAATATCAACACCAAAATGGAAATTAATGTAAAATCGTCTAATATTAATTACGAAACAGAGATAAGGTTTTTACGTACATCCGGAGCATAATAAACATTGTTCAAAAATAACTTCCTATTACATGGAAAATTTAAGCACATTTCTCCCACTGTAGTAGCCCATACTTTTGCTCCGTTGCCCATCCTCAGAGCAAATTCCCCTTTAGCTACTTCCTTCATTTCCTAAAACCAATGCAAAGAATTGCAAATATGGTTAGTGGATACAAAGTCTACAATCTAAGAATTAATAGAATCAACCACTAAAAAGGTTTCAATGTAGAACAAAAGAGGTATCTACCTGGCATCGTGCCAGGTACTTCAGGCAATCCCTTTTCCAGTGCCTTTTCTGGCCACACTTAAAGCATTTGCCCTTGGGCTTTTCACCTGTTAATTGTTTGGACTATTCACCATTTTTTTCTTTTTTCCTCGACCACGTTTTTGCTTCCCCTTTCCTATGAACTTTTTCCCTTTCGGGTTAAGTCCAGAAGTTGATACTTGAACTACATTTACGTGGCCCTTATTTTTCATTATGGCTTCTGCAACTAGGAGCTCTTTCCTTAATTCCGTCATATCCATGTTCATCTTGCCCATATTATAATTAAGCTTGAATTGGGTGTAAGATGGTGGTAGAGTCTCCAAAATCACGTCTACCTTTGACTGTTCATTTATGTTCGCCCCTAGGATCTCGGCAGTATTGAAGTAATCCATCATTTTGAGCATATACTCTCTGACAAATGCTCCTTCTGCCATTCTTTGATTCATAATTTCTCTAAAAGCACCTTGTCTTGTGGGGTCATGATTTCTTTTGCTGTTTAGATATGATGATGCTTGCTCTATAAAATATCTGACATAGAAGCCATCATATAGCACTTGGCCATACTATTGGCCTTTTGTCATTTTGCCTCAGCATTTTTTGGGCTTCAAAAGAGTTTGCCTTCACAACAGACAAGGAGTTGTTAGGACATACTTATACTCTTTTGTGGTAAGTACTATGTCTAAGTTTCGTTCCCAGTCCACAAAATTCGGTCCAGTGAGCTTGTGCTCTTTGAGAATTGCAGCTAGTGGACTGAAGGAAGACATTTTTCTGGATATATGACAATATAATCATAACTATTTTATAGGTATGGAATTGATACATATATAATATGTATACTATCTTTGGAAATAAAACATACAAGTACTTTTGCATCATTTGCATTTGAGTAGATTAACCCTTAAACTACTCGATGTAATAATGTCTCAATGTCCTCACAAGAACTCCACTGACAGGATGGCCGAATTTATGAACGTTAAGTTAAATGCCACCGTTTATTTGAATTGACAATTATCTGGATATGATTCAATTGAATAATTCAATCACTGTTTTGTTTGGCTTCTTAAATCCGATAGTGAACCCTATCGATGGGATAGTTGAATGCACCATTAAGTTGAGTGTATACCCATTCCTTACATTCATTCGCCATAACATTCTTGACATTCTTGATTTAGGCCCTCTGATAGGGTAGTGACTTTAATCAATATTGTGTGAGGCGATCTTTAGTGAAGAATTCCACTGATAGGATGGCAAAACTCACTAACACCCTTTTTGAATAAACATTTTAAATTCACCTTGCTAAATCTTGATAAAGTGTCACCCTCCAATAGGGAAGTTAATGACATTTACCATTAACGTGGATCGGATTAGGAAAGCCATGGGGTATTTCCAGTCCCCTCTCCCACTCAATATTTTAACATAAGGGTTTTCTCTATTTTTGGTATTCTTGCCTTTTGTTTTAGATCTAAACACACTTTGGATTTGCGAATCCCCTTTGTATTACTAAAACATTGCAATACCATAATAGATTACCTAAATATAGGTGTATGGACCCTTAGGTTATCATATTGTAGATCTCAAGTTAAAATTTTCATTTTTGTCATGAGATTGCATGGCATCTTTGGACATAATTGCTTACAGTTATCTTGTCTAAGCCAATCTCATTTAAATGAACTTAACTATCTATGAGAAATTAACACATAGAAGTGGCCAATTTTAAAAACCTAATGAATGGGCATATTTCTTGGTGGTAATCATGTTTATGCCTATGCAAATATGTTAAAACATATATCAATGCATTATAAACATCCACCAAAAAACGTTAGAATCCCTCTTTGATGGCTCTCTACAATCTTCAATTCAAAAAGCATAAAATAGAAATCTTTGTTGCAACTTCTGCCAAAGCCGATCGACCGCAAAGGAGGAGTCGATGGACCGACTAAGACATATTTGCTCCCGTATGCTATTTTTCCTTACTTCTCTCCTTAGTCTCTTGAAGATTACAACAACAAAGTATTTTGCTATTGCTAATACAAGCTTACAATCATAAAAGAAACATTACAAGGATATCAAAGCATCCTATGCTTCTTTTGAATGAAGCTACAAGCAATAACCATAAAGATCTATATTTGAAATTACCGATGGCCAAGCTTTGTTGACCGTACATGAAACTCTATCATGCACATATATGAACCATCAAAGGGATTTTATATCAATTGCACATACAATCATAAAACCACAAGTATATGCAATACAACATTTCCTAATCTTGCCACTCACAAGATGACAAACATATTTATGCAAATACAATATTCTTGCATAGTCTAAACATGTTGTCTGTGAGCCAAAGCTCGGATACCAATTGTAGGATTGATAATATTATAGGTTGTCTATCTTAGTGTTAGGATTAGTATGCCCTAAAGCTCACTTGTAAATGACATTTTGGATATGAAACAATGTATAATCATATTTTTTGTTAAATGGCATTATGAGTTTCTTACATATTATCTCTGTTATGTTTTATCGATGCATGTACGAAGGTCCTTTGACTTGAACTAATGACTTGGGTGCGCATTGAGGCTAGACGCACAGTAGGTCCAAGTCTAGATTTAGTTACGTCATAAATTGAATCTATAACCAAATAGTAGTGTTGGGTACTCTACTAGGATAAGGTTATATTGAGCAAGTCTCCTCTTTGAGGGTGATCTACCTAGGTCATTGGAGGACTTTCTGGATTTGTCTGAATAGTACGTGTGTCACGTATTGGATAGGACCATTATGAGTATGTTTTCTAGAGACGTGCTATCAAAGAAAGAAAACAAGACACTCACTGCTACTAAATGATCATTGCTCTTAATCTTGAGTATATGTGGATGAATTAATGAAGTTAGGGTTTAGTACTTTGATTCACTGTGGGTGAGATCTTATTTTATTAGGATCAACAGCCTTGTGCATTGAGTGCTAAGTTCTAATTAATTAGAACATGCATATGCAAAATGGAATCTATGTGCCCCTTTGGGATTGTCCAAATTTATCATCCGAATCTAGATCTAGTAATACTACCTTTATAGGTGTGTCGATCATATGGCTTGAGGGTTGCTCCTGAGATCAAGAGATTCCATGACCAAGGATGGTTGGCAATTGGACAAGAAACCCAACGGAAAAAGATACAGCTAAGGAGGTGATAGTACACAGGCCAAAGGACTGGTCTTAGCTGTGGGTATACATAAAGGGGCATTATGGTCGGTTATTTAGTAGGTTAAAGACAAAGTTCACATTCTTTTTTGATAAGCTTTTGGGTAATGTCAATTATTCTTCAAGTGCAACTTTGATCTTATGGTGGAATAGATCGGAGTTAAAAAATAATTATTATGTCGCCTAAATTGGGCAAGGACATTTTCATTATTTTTGGAAGCCAAGGTTAATTGCAATTGTGTCTTCTTGGTCCCTTCCCTAGTTGAAATAACTTTGAAAGAGTAATCTTGAAAGAGCAAATTCCATATTGTGGTAGTAGCCTTATTGGGCCAAAGCTTGGAATTGGGTTTGGGCTTTCTTTAGAGTCCAGGATAACCTAATTGGGCTTGGATGGTTTCCTATTGGGCTTGGATGGTTTCCTATTGGGCTTGGGCCTCTACATGGATTATGGACTATGTATTGGACTTGGATAATGGGCTTGGCCTAAGTCTTCCAAGACAAGTGGACAACTTGCAAATTACTACAAAAACAAGTGGACAACTTGCATAAGTCTTCCAAGACAAGCTAACAAGTTGCATAAAGGAAATACTACATGGAAATTTTCTCCCACATTGAAAGTTTAGCAACTTTGGGTGCCAAGGTTCTCTCTATAAATAGACAAAACCCTACACCTTTTATGCAATCCACTTTGTAGTTGATTTATTACTTATTGGCAAGAAAATACTACAACACATAGTACACACTTATTGTGTGATTTTTGCTCTAGTTTTTCAAGAGCATATTACTTTGCTTCTTCCCACACAAGAGGCTATTCTCTCGAGATAAGTCTCTTTAATCATAAGGAAGAAGACTAGCGAGTTGCTTATTGCGACACCCTCATAGTAAATTTTTGGTGGCCTTGTTCGTAAAAGGGAGCAAAGCTCGTGACGGTTTTTGCTTCATCAAAGGCCCCACCCTTCAAGAGGTTAGCTTTATATATTTTTGCAAGTATTAGTTATATTCTATATGTTCTTAAGCATGTTCTTGTGTGTGTTATGTGGTTATTTTATTTTCCTAGCATGTTTTCTTGGTAGAATTTTTTGAAAATATGGACTAGGATACACCACACTTAATAATATCGATCCTACAATTGGTATCAGAGCTTAGGCTCATACACAACATGCTTAGACTATGCAAGAATATTGTATTTGCATAAATATATTAGTCATGTTATGAGTGGAAAGATTAGGAAATCTTGTGTTGCATATACTTGTGGTTTTATGCTTGTATGTGCAGGTAATATAAAATCCCCTTGATGGTTCGTATGTATGCATGATAGATTTTCATGTACGGTCAACAAAGCTTGGCCATAGGCGATTTCATGTATAAAATATTTAAGGTTATTGCTTTTAGTTTCATTTAAAAGAAGCATAGGATGTTTTGATATCCTTGTAATGTTTCTTTATGAAGCTTGGATTAGAAATAGAAAAGTGTATTATTGTAATCTTTGAAGACCAAGGAGAAAAACAAGAAAACACCGTCAGGAACACTCTCCTGGGTAAGCTTGTCGGTTGATCGGATCCTGTTAACAATCTACCGGCTGAGGCAGAAAAAGTGACTAAGCGTGCTATTTTATTAAAGATTACAGGGAGCCATCAAAGAGGATTCTAACATATTTTGGTGGATGTTAATAATGCATTGATATATGTTTTAACATATTTGCATTAGCATGATTGCCACCTAGAAATATGTCCACTCATTAGGGTTTATAAAAATTAGTCATACCTATGAGTTGATTCTCAAAGATCGTTAAGTTTATGAGAATGGCTTAGACAAGAGAATTATAAGGGGCTATGTCTAAAGATGCCATGATATCTCATGACAACATAAAAGAACTTAACTTGAGATTTACATTTATATATGTCAACCTAAGGGTCTATGCACCTAGATTTAGGTAAGAGGTCTATTGTGATATTGCAATGTTTTAGTAACACAAAGGGGATTTACAAAAATCCAAAATGTGTTTAGATCTAAAACAAAGCAAGAATATCAAAGGAAACCCTTAAGTTAAAATATTGAGTGGGAGAGGGAACTGGAAATACCCCACAGCTTTCCATATCCGATTCACGTTAATGATAAATGTCATTAACTTCCCCAACGGAAGGTGACACTTTGTCTAGATTTAACAAGGTGAAACATAAAATGTTTATTCAAAAGGGTGTTAGTAAGTTCGGCCATCCCATCGGTGGAGTTCTTTACTATAGAATGCCTTACGCAACATTAATTAAAGTCACTACCCCATCGGAGGGCTTAAATCAAGAATGTTTCGGGGAATAAACATTAGGAATGGGTGTACACTCAACTTAAATGGTAGGTTCGGCTATCCTATCGATAGAGTTCACAACCAGATTTAAGAAGCCAAACAAAACAGTGATTGAATTACTCAATTGGATCATATCCAGACATTTGTTAATTCAAATAAGTAGTGGAACTTAACATTCATAAGTTCGGCCATCCCATCAGTGGAGTTCTTATGAGGACGTTGAGACACTGTTACATCGAGTAGCTTAAAGGGTTGATCTACTCAAAGGCAAATGATGTAAAAAGTACTCGTATGTTTTATTTCCAGAGATAGCATACATATTATACATGCATCAATTTTGTACTCATAAATTAATTATGATTATATTATTGTATCTAGAAAAATGTCTTCGTTCAGTCCACTAGCTACAATTCTCAAAGAGCACAAGCTCACTAGACTGAATTTTGTGGACTGGGAACGAAACTTGGACATAGTACTCACCACAGAAGAGTACAAGTATGTCCTAACAACTCCTTGTCCTGTTGTGAGGGCTAACTCTTCTGAAACCCAGAAAGATGCTGAGGCAAAATGGTAGAAAGCCAATAGTATGGCCAAGTGCTATGTGATGGCTTCTATGTTAGATATTTTGCAGAGCAAACATCATCATATGGAAACTGCAAAAGAAATCATGACCTCACTATCTCGTATGTTTGCTGATAAGAGCAGGCCCGCAAGGCAAGGTGCTCTTAGAGAAATTATGAATCAAAGGATGGTAGAAGAAGCATCTGTCAGGGAGCATATGCTCAAAATGATGGATTGCTTCAATATTGCTGAGATCCTATGAGTAAACATAGATGAACAATCAAAGGTAGACATGATTTTAGAGACTCTACCATCATCGTATACCCGGTTCAAGCTTAATTATAATATGAGAAAGATGAACATGGATATGACGGAATTAATGAAAGAGCTCCTAGCTGCAGAAGCCATAATGAAAAATAAAGGCCACATAAATATGGTTCAAGCATCCACTTCTAGACTTAACTCAAAAGGGAGAAAGTTCAAAGGAAAGGGGAAGCAAAAACGTGGTCAAGGGAAAAAGAAGAGAAATGGTGAACAGTCCAGGCAGTTAACAGGTGAAAAGCAAAAGGGCAAATGCTTTAAATGTGGCCTAAAAGGACACTGGAAAAAGGATTACCCGAAGTACTTGGCTCGAGGCCAGATAGGTACACCTCTTTTGTTCTACATTGAAACCTGCTTAGTGGTTGATTCTACTGATTCTTAGATTGTAGACTCTGGAGCCACTAACCATATTTGCAATTCTTTGCATTGGTTTCAAGAAATGAAGGAACTAGCTAAAGGGGAGTTTGCTCTAAGGTTGGGTAATGGAGCAAAAGTATGGGCTGCTGCAGTGGATGGAATGTGCTTAAATTTTCCATGTAATAGGAAGATATTTTTGAACGACGTTTATTATGTTCTGGATGTGCGTAAAAACCTTATCTCTGTTTCACAATTAATATTAGATGGTTTTTGCATTAATTTCCATTCTGGTGTTGATATCAGTAGAGATGGAAATATTATTTGTTCCGGTAGCATGTATGATAACTTGTTCTATATAAAACCTAATACAAACTCACTGCATAATATAGAACAAACTAATTCCCGAAAAAGGAAGGTTTCTTCAACCAATGATACATATCTTTGGGACCTATGCTTAGGACATATCAGTCTAAAGCGAATTCGGAGATTAGTCGAGGATGGGCATCTTAGCTCATTAGATCTCGAAGATCTACCTCCATGTGAATCTTTTCTCAAAGGGAAGATGACTAAACAGTCATTTTCTTCTAAAGGAGAAAGGAAGAAGTATTGGAATTGGTTCACACTGATGTGTGTGGTCTTATGACCAGCACGAGGAGGTTATGAGTATTTCATTACTTTTACTGATGATTACTCTAGATATGGATATGTATATCTGATGCGACGCAAGTCTGAATCCTTTGAGAAATTCAAAGAGTTCAAAGCTGAGGCAAAGCGAAAATTAGATAAACATATCAAAGCCCTTCGGTCTGATCGAGGTGGCGAATACCTCTCAAGTGAGTTCAGAGACTATCTTACACAAGAAGGGATAGTGTCTCGATTGGATCGCACGAGGACTCCTCAGCAAAATGGTATAGCAGAGAAAAGAAATCGTACCCTATTGGATATGGTTAGGTCAATGATGAGTCATGCATCATTACCTTTATCTTTTTGGGGGTATGCCATTGAAACAGCGGCATACATCTTGAACTTGGTACCATCTAAATCAATACCTAGGACACCTCAAGAAATGTGGATTGGGCGTAAACCTAGTCTAAATCATCTCCACATTTGGGGCTGTCCAGCTTATGTACTTAATGGTAAAGCTTCAAAATTGGAACCAAGATCCGAGTTATGCTATTTCATTAGATATCCTAAGGGAACCAGAGGTGGGATCTTTTATAATCCTAAGGAACAAAAGGTGTTTATAAGCACCCATGCTAGATACTTAGAGAATGATGAAATGGTCCAGAAAACACCAGATTCTAAAGTTGTTCTAGATGAGATTTCACAAGAATCTCCAGTAACACCTGTGGTAACTGTGAATGAAAAAGAACAGCATATTACACCTAATACATCGGAGCATCGTCATAGTGGGAGGACATCCAAGCCTCCTGATAGATACTATGGAGAGTCCTTTCAGACTTCTTCAGAGAATCAGGTGGTGGATCCCACAAGTTATGATGAAGCAATTTTCGACATAGATGCCGACAAATGGCATAAGGCAATGGATTCAGAGTTAGAATCTATGTATTCTAACAAAGTTTGGGATCTTGTAGTTGTACCTGAAGGGGTAAAACCTATAGGGTGCAAATGGGTCTACAAGAGGAAAAGAGGAGTTGATGGAAAAGTTGAAACCTTTAAAGCAAGGTTGGTGGCGAAAGGTTATACTCAGAAAGAAAGGATCGATTATGAGGAAACTTTCTTACCAGTAGCCATGCTTAAATCCATCAGGATACTTCTTGCCATCGCTTGTCATTATGACTACGAGATATGGCAAATGGACGTCATGACAGCCTTTCTTAATGGGGAACTTGACGAGACCATTTACATTTCTAAAGGCCAGGAACATATGGTTTGTAAATTAAAGAAGTCCATTTATAGATTAAAACAGGCATCTAGAGCATGGAACATCAAATTTGATCGGGCAATTAAATCTTATGGTTTTGATCAATATTGATGAACCTTGCGTGTATAAAAAGTGTAATGGAAATGCTGTAGCTTTTTTGGTTCTGTATGTGGATGATATCCTACTAATTGGAAATGATGTGGGGATGTTATCATCCATCAAGGTTTGGCTTTCTACTCAATTTCAAATGAAGGATTTAGGAGAAGCTAGTTATGTTCTAGGCATCAAGTTTATGCGAGATCATAAGAATGAAGGCTAGCCCTATCTCAAGCTTCATTTATTGAGAAGATATTAGTCGTTTAACATGCAAAACTCTAAGAAGGCCTTGTTACCTTCTAGACATGGAGTTTATCTATCTCGGGATCAATGTCCTAAAACACCTGAGGAGATAGAGAGCATGAAGTGAGTTCCTTATGCTTCAGCAGTTGGAAGTCTCATGTATGCCATGTTATGTACTAGACCAGATATCTGCTTTGTTGTTGGCATAGTTAGTAGATATTAGTCAAACCTTGGACCGGCACATTGGGTCGCGGTTAAGCATATATTCAAATTCCTGCAAGAAACAAAGGATTATGTGCTTGAATACCGTGCAGATGATCTAACACCATTAGCCTATACAGACTCAGATTTCCAGTCCGACAGAGACTCCAGGAAGTCTACTTCTGGATATGTTTTCACTCTGTCAGGAGGAGCTATTTCATGGAGAAGTGTGAAGCAAAATTGTATTGCTGACTCTACCATAGAGGCCGAGTATGTAGCAGCATCTGAGGCTGCGAAAGAGGCAGTATGGCTAAGAAAGTTCCTGTTAGACCTAGAGGTTGTGCCGACAGCTCACAGACTAATAACGTTGTAATGCGACAACAACGGTGCTGTTTCACAGCGCAAAGAGCCCAGGAATCACAAAAAGGGTAAACACATTGAACGGAAATATCATTTGATCCGTGAGTTTATCCAAAGAGGAGATGTAGTAGTTGACAAGATAGCTTTAGCAGAAAACCTGGTAGACCCATTTAGTAAGACTCTTTCAGAGAAAGTGTCTGCCACACATTTAGTCTTTGGGTATTAGGCTATGCAGAAGTGATCTTTAGTGCAAGTGGGAGATTGTTAGGATTAGTATGCCCTAAAGCTTACTTGTAAATGACATTTTGGATATGAAACAATGTATAATCATAATTTTTGTTAAATGGCATTATGAGTTTCTTAAATATTATCTCTGTTATGTTTTATCGATGCATGTATAAAGGTCCTTTGACTTGAACTAATGACTTGGGTGCGCAGTGAGGCTGGACGCACAGTAGGTCCAAGTCTAGATTTAGTCACGTCATAAATTGAATCCATAACCAAATAGTAGTGTGAGGCACTCTACTGGGATAAGGTTATCTTGAGCAAGTCTCCTCTTTGAGGGTGATCTACCTAGGTCATTGGAGGACTTTCTGGATTTGTCTCAATAGTACGTGTGTCACGTATTGGATAGGACCATTGTGAGTATGTTTTCTAGAGATGTGCTATCAAAGAAAGAAAACAAGACACTCACTGCTACTAAATGATCATTGCTCTTAATCTTGAGTATATGTGGATGAATTAATGAAGTTAGGGTTTAGTACTTTGATTCACTATGGGTGAGATCTTATTTTATTAGGATCAACAGCCTTGTGCATTGAGTGCTAAGTTCTAATTAATTAGAACATGCATATGCAAAATGGAATCTATGTGCCCCTTTGGGATTGTCAAAATTTATCATCCGAATCTAGATCTAGTGATACTACCTTTATAGGTGTGTCGGTCATATGGCTTGAGGGTTGCTCCCGAGATCAAGAGATTCCATGACCAAGGATGGTTGGCAATTGGACAAGAAACCTAACGGAAAAAGATACAGCTAAGGAGGTGATAGTACACAGGCCAAAGGACCGGTCTCAGCTGTAGGTATACATAGAGGGGCATTATGGTCGGTTCTTTAGTAGGTCAAAGACAAAGTTCACATTCTTTTGTGATAAGCTTTTGGGTAATGTCAATTATTCTTGGAGTGCAACTTTGATCTTTTGGTGGAATAGATCGGAGTTAAAAAATAATTATTATGTCGCCCAGATCGGGCAAGGACATTTTAATTATTTTGGAAGCCAAGGTTAATTGCAATTGAGTCTTCTTGGTCCCTTTCCTAGTTGAAATGACTTTGAGAGAGTAATCTTTAAAGAGCAAATTCCATATTGTGGTAGTAGCCTTATTGGGCCAAAGCTTGGAATTGGGTTTGGGCTTTCTTTAGAGTCCAAGATAACCTAATTGGGCTAGGATTGTTTCCTATTGGGCTAGGATGGTTTCCTATTGGGCTTGGGCCTCCACATGGATTATGGACTATGTATTGGACTTGGATAATGGGCTTGGCCTAAGTCTTCCCAGACAAGTGGACAACTTGCAAATTACTACAAAAACAAGTGGACAACTTGCATAAGTCTTCCAAGACAAGCTAACAAGTTGCATAAAAGAAATACTACATGGAAATTTTCTCCCACATTGAAAGTTTAGCAACTTTGGGTGCCAAGGTTCTCTCTATGAATAGACAAGACCCTACACCTTTTATGCAATCCACTTTGTAGTTGATTTCTTCCTTTTTGGCAAAAAAATACTACAACACATAGTACACACTTATTGTGTGATTTTTGCTCTAGTTTTTCAAGAGCATATTACTTTGCTTCTTCCCACACAAGAGGCTATTCTCTCGAGATAAGTCTCTTTAATGATAGGGAAGAAGACTAGGGAGTTGCTTATTGCGACGCTCTCATAGTAAATTTTTGGTGGCCTTGTTCGTAAACGGAAGCAAAGCTCGTGACAGTTTTAGCTTCATCAAAGGCCCCACGCTTCAAGAGGTTAGCTTTATATATTTTTGCAAGTACTAGTTATATTCTATATGTTCTTAAGCATGTTCTTGTGTGTGTTATGTGGTTATTTTATTTTCCTAGCATGTTTTCTTGGTAGAATTTTTTGAAAATATGGACTAGGATACATCACACTTAATAATATCGATCCTACACCTAGTCCATATTTTCAAAAATACTACCAAGGAAACATGCTAGGAAAATAAAATAACCATATAACACACACAAGAACATGCTTAAGAACATATAGAACATAACTAGTATTTGCAAAATATGTAAAGCTAACCTCTTGAAGCGTGGGGTCTTTGATGAAGCTAAAACCGTCACAAGCTTTGTTCCCGCTCACGAATAAGGCCACCAAAAAAAATTTACTATAAAGGTGTTGCAATATGCAAGTCCTTAGTTTTCTTCCCTATAGTTAAAGAGACCTTTCTTGGCATAATAGCTTCTTGTGTGGGAAGAAGCAAAGTAATATGCTTTTGAAAATCTAGAGCAAAAAACCACACAATAAGTGTATACTATGTGTTGTAATATTTTCTAGCCAAAATGGAAGAGATCAATTACAAAATTTTTGGATGCTAGAAATGGTTTAAGGTCTTGCCTATTTATAGAAAAAGTTTGGCACCTAAACCTTGTAAACTTTCCATGTGGAAAACTTTTTCCTAGTAGTAAATGTTTGCCACATGTCATGGAAGTTACTTGTACAATTTGAATTCTTCTTGTAGTAACTTTCTAGCACATGTCTTGGAAGACTGGGCTAAGCCCACAATCCAAGCCCAACATATAGTCCATAATCCATGTGGAGGCCTAAGCCCAACAAGAAATCATCCAAGCCCAATTAGGTTATCTTGGACTCTAAAAAAGGCCCAAACCCAATTCCAAGCTTTGGCCCAATAAGGCTATAACCACAATATTGAATTTGCTCTTTCAAGATTACTCTCTCAAAGTCATTTCAACTAGGAAACGGACCAAGAAGACACTATTAACCTTGGCTTCCAAAAATAATAAAAAATGTCCATGCCCGATCTAGGCTACATAATAATTATTTTTAGCTCCGATCTCTTCCACCATAAGATCAAAGTTGCACTCCAAGAATAATTGCTATTACCCAAAAGCCTATCACAAAAGAATGTGAACTTTGTCTTTGACCTACTAAATAACCGATCATAATACCTCTCTATGTACACCCACAACTAAGGCCGGTCCTTTAGCCTGTGTACCATCACCTCCTTAGCTGCATCTTTTCTTTTGGATCTTTTGTCCTATTGCCAACCATCTTTGGTCATGGAATCTCTTGATCTCAGGAGCAACCCTCAAGCCATGTGACTGATACACCTATAAAGGTAATATTACTAGATCTAGATTTGGATGATAAATATGGACAATTCCAAAGGGGGCACATAAATTCCATATTGCATATGCATGTTCCAATTAATAAGAACTTAGCACTCAACGCACAAGGCTATTGATCCTAATAAAGTAAGATCTCACCCACAGTGAATCAAAGTACCAAACCCTAACTTCATTTGGTCATCCACATATGCTCAAGATTAAGAGCAATGATCATTTAGTAGCAATGAGTATCTTGTTTTCTTTCTTTGATAGTACGTCTCTAGAAAACATACTCACAATGGTCCTGTCAAATACGTGACACACGTACTATTGAGACAAATTCGGAAGGTTCTCCAATGACCTCAGCAGATCACCCTCAACAAGGAGACTTGCTCAATATAACCTTATCATGGTAAAGTGCCCAACACTACCATTTGGTTACGGACTCAATTTATGACGTGAGTAAATCTAGACTTGGACTTTCTGTGCATCCAACCTCACTGCGCAGCCAAGTTATTAGTTCAAGTCAAGGGACCCTTTTACATACATCAATAAAAGATACCAAAGATAATATGTGAGGAACTCATAATGCCATTTAACAAAATGATTATACATTGTTTAACATCCAAAATATTATATACAAGTGAGCTTTAGGGCATACTAATCTTAACACTATATGGCTAAAATCCTTAATGAACCTACGATAGAATCCTGCCTACCTTAGAAAAGATCTAACATCCTTGACACACTTAGGGACAGGCAACTTTTCAATTAATTCTACCTGAGCTGGGTCAACTTGAATTCTACTAGATTAGACAACGTGACCCAAAACTATCCCCTGCTGTACCATGAAGTGGGATTTCTCCCAACTCAACACTAGATTCTTCTCCACACATCAGTCTAAGACCATATCTTTACAATCTAAGAGCTATGCCCAAATCCTCATGTTTGATCCTCTTAGAGGCTTGATTTCAAAGTGCTTTTGTGTATGAAAGAATGTGGGAGAGGTGGGAGATGAAAGGATTAGGGTTTTAGGAGATAGGTGTGAAAGAATATGAGTTGTTCTTCTATAAAATGGCCAAAATAGGGCTTATATAGCCAATTTTCTATGACTACCGGAACACCTAACCGGTGCACCGATAGTCTATTCTACCAAAGGAAGGCTGCTCACCAGTTTTACCGGCCTAGTGAGCCAATATACCACCTTTCTGAAGGGCATTCAATCAGCTCTTCTTATTTTGCTCTGTTCGACTTCGTTCTGGCTCCGATTGTGCACAATTTTTTTCTATGGCTTCATATCGCTTCTGGGAATCTCCCAAGCCATTTTTCTTCATCTTTTGCACCCCATAAACATGTCCAAACTTAGTCCATGTCCCTTTGGCTACAAGCTCTAAATTTGGCTCCCATTGCACTCGGTTTCGCTCGGTTACTCTGTTTTTCATCCATAAGCATGCAAATGCAATCTTCTTACTTTCTTCTCATCTGAAACACCTTTGGCTTGGCTTCGTCATCACATCTTCATCATTTAAGCTCTAAGCATTATTCCAAATCTCACCTAAAAGACAAGTTAAGTGCACTTTAGTGTAGCATTTTTGCTTTAAGCTTAACTATAGACATATAAAGCCTAATATGCTCTAATATGCTCAAGTATGATATAAATATTATACTAATATACCAAATAGAGCATAAAACACCTCAAAACAAGAATAAGAATGCCATATGTAAACACACACGCAACTAACACATCAAGTGCAAATGGCAAAAGGAAAAGGGTCATGCAACATATAATTGGACAATGCATACATAATGCACCCTTAATCTAAATCCCACCCTAAAATATCAAATGAGATTATGTGCTCAGATTTGGAAGGGAATATACACACATGTGAAAGACCATGCCCTGCTTACTTTTTAATTAGCCACCCCATGGCCTTCTTCTTGTAACCAAGGGCTAGGAACACACTCTCCTCATGGGTCAAAGATAGGTTTAATGCATGCAGCACAGGATAAGTGTTTTCTAGCCCTAGATGAAAGTGTTCTATGAAAGAAGGCATGAATGTGAGCTTCAAAGAGGGAAACTCAACGGAAAGGGAAAGGGGAGTGGGAATGACATTCAGAGAAGGAGGATCAAATATAAGGGAGTTTAAAGTATTGCACTCTTCTTCTTCACAAGAAAATGCTTAACCTCATTAATGAATTCCCTAATTGAGAGGGTAGAATAAGGTATCAACAACGATTCATCAAACACATCAAAAGACCCATAGATTGCAATTTCAAGCTCATCAATTTTGTTCTTTAGTGTCTTCCTAGAGTGGTTATTATCCTCAATATAATAACTTATCATGTAATAACTCCAAAATTGATGCTCTATTCTCCCTTGTGGATGACTCCAAATCAACACTAGTTCAGATCTCACCAAATTCTTCCACAAATTCATCGCTAGAGGTCATCATCTTCTCATCACACTCTTCACATGGGTTAAGCATATATGGAGGGAACAAAGGGGACTCGATGGATTCTATGTCATGCAAACAAAACTGCTCAAGGGAGCTATGCACATTAAACTTCCTAGATGTAAACTCTAAATTGGGAAAAGAGGGAAGATTAGGTTCACATGACTTGATGAAAGGCATTGAAAGCTTAGAAGGATAGGGTACTACTTCATCCAAAACATATCCAAATGAGTCATCAAGAACCAAATTATTATCACACTCATTCTCGTCCTAACTACAAGATGTAATCTTTTCATCAACCTACCTTTCAAATTTTCTTTCCAAAACATTATCATTTCCACCACTATTTGCCTTATCTCTAGGTCTCTCTCCTATCTCTTCAACTCACACTAAAGGTCTCTCAATGATATGCCCTGATTTGTGTGGGTAACATTGATACCATTAGCTTGCATTTTAGATGGATTCTAGAGTTTTACAAGTACATTTGCATGGCATTTTGTGCATTAATGTTAATAATGCTTGCTTGATAAGGTTTACATGCTTTAGTGTTCATTTAAGCCATTCTAAATACATGAAGTGTGCTTTAGCATATTATAAGTGCTCTTGAATGACGAGTGAGTGCCAGCATTGAGTTTGAGCAAATTTTGGTGCATATGCATGTCCTAGGATTCAATTTCATGTTTAGAAGGGTAATTGTGTATTCACTATTTGATGGACAAGTGCGCATTGCTTGTGTGAAGTCTTTAAAACCCTCGTTTATTGTTTTCTTGTTTTTATTTTAGTCTATTATTAGTTAGAATATGTTATAATATTAGATTGAATTCTAGATATAATTTACTTTAGTAAGTTAAGTAATTATGTAGGATAATATAGATTATTAGTAATATATATATAGTAGTTTATTTGCTTATTATATATAGTAGGCTATTAGTATATCAATTTAGTACATCTTATTGCTTTATATAATTATAATAGGTACTAGTAATTTAGTATATGTATCAATATTACTTATTATAATTGCAGCGTATTATATTACAATATTTGCATTGGTTAAGCATGCTTCACATGAATCATACTTGCACATATAAGCAAAGCAGCAATTACCCGAGAAAAAAAAAACCAATAACTTCCTTCACTCTTTAAGCTCACGTGCACCACACTTTAGTCTCTCTCATGCCAAGCACTAAACCATTCAGCAAACCAGTCCAAAGTCATGCATGTGCAACTTATCTTATTTTAACTTGCATGTTCAAATTCAAACAAAAGAGGTAGCAACTTACCAGCTGGTTTGTAGCAACAAGAGAAGTACAAATTCAAGGAGAAAGAAGAAAGAAAGGGCTGGGCTTTTTGAGGATGAGATTGTTGAGATTTTTCAACAAATGGTTGGCATTTAGAAAGGGACTTCTTTGATCTCTTAAATGATGGGTAGTGACGATTTTGAGTGGTGCTCAGCCAGAGATAGAAAAAAACTACAGCTATCGTATAGTACCAACCTGAATGCTCAACAAAAAACTGTTGCTCTCTTTCTTTGTTTTCTATGTATGCTCGGGACATTTAGGAAAAGCTAGAGATAGGAGCAAGCTGGAGAAGTATTCTTCCTGCATTCGTGCTACGAGCTGGACAGAAACAGGATGAGCAAAGAAATCGTCCCTTGGTGCATGTTCTTGATTAGTCATTACTCTTGTTGCCATAGGAACAAACGCAAAGCCGTGTTGGTCAGTGTTATGTTGACGACTGAAGCAAGCACAAATAATCGAATTAAAAAGAAAAGCTAGCCAAGGTTTCTTCACATAAGATAGCCATACCATATCACCCACAAACTAGTAGGCAGTGGAAGTTTCAAATAGGGAGATAAAGTCCATTCTAGAGAAGACTGTTAGACCTGATCACAGAGAGTGGTCATGTAGATTGAGTGATACATTATGGGCCTACCGTACAGCATTTAAGACTCTTATTAGCATGTCTCCATATAGATTAGTGTATGGTAAGGCATGCCATCTACCTGTTAAGCTAGAGCATAGAGCTTATTGGGCTACCAAAGTCCTAAATTTTGATTTGTCTAGGGCAGGTGAGAGGCAAAAGCTTGATTTAGCCAACTTGTAAGAGCTCAGGTTCGAGGCATATGAGAATGCCAAACTCTACAAAGATAGGATGAAGAGAATACATGATAAGCACATCCTCAAGATAACTTTCTCTCCTACTAACAGGGTTTGGCTATTTAACTCTAGACTTAAGTGTTTTCTAGGTAAACTTAAGACTCGGTAGAAAAGTCCATATGAAGTCATTGAAGCATACCCATGCAGGGCAATGAAGATTAGGGATATGAGAGATGGCCATGAAGTAACTGGGAATGGCCAATGA
Organism: Cordia subcordata; assembly: GCA_028554755.1. Classification (NCBI taxonomy): domain Eukaryota; kingdom Viridiplantae; phylum Streptophyta; class Magnoliopsida; order Boraginales; family Cordiaceae; genus Cordia; species Cordia subcordata. Next base: position 16,565,975 of record JAPTOF010000008.1, read on the forward strand.
TTGAAGAATGCATTTGACCCAAGATCATCGATGAATGGTGTAGAATTTGTAAAGCTACAAGACCCTATTTATGAAGAGTGATTGTTGATGATCGCCTGGCTGACGGCGTTATGGTTAGCACTACCAGGAGGAAACCTTGGGTTAATTTGATATTTTCATTTTTTTTGGTCTTATATTTTTCTTTATTTTTGTTCTCTTTTCGTTGCATGAGTGCATGTTCCCTGTCAAGTTTGACTGCTTGTTATTTATACACCTACTTACCATTTGGCAATGCCAATGCAGGAATGCTTGGCCGAGCTACTAATTTTGTGTGTTATGAGCGTTGGTGACTTGTCTTAAACAGGATTGGTGGCTGAATGACTGATCTCTGGCATTGAAGGACTTCAAGAATAAATAAGGGAGTTTCTTTTCCTATCCCTGATAATTCCTTATGTTTCTCCCTTTCCTACTTCATATATTTACTTCGTATTTGTTTGATTGTTTCTATTCCATTTGCTTGAGGACAAGCAAAATGTAGTTTTGGGGGTGTAAGAGTACGAGTTTTGTGCATTGTAGGCATGCTTAGAACCGTTTATCTCCATCATGTTCCATGTGTTGGCTCCTGCTATTAGTCTGTTTTGAATGATGGCAAAGGGATTGTGGTGTGGGGAATGAATAGAAAAAAAAAAGAAGGAGGACTTAATTCTTGGAGGGGAAAACCTTTCAAGAATCTATTGGGAAACGAATTCCATAAGACTTTCCATTGCCGTCACTCCCTTTTGGTTAGAAAAAGTGAAAATTAATGGTTTTTTATGTGAGTGTCCAATCCTTAAATGGCTTTCTTACTATTTTTTAGCCCATTTTTTGTTTTGAATTTGTCTATTGTATTATTTCATTTGTACGGAAAAGAAAAAAAGAAGAGAAAAAAAAGAGGAAAAATGAAAAATAGTAAAAAAATACGAAAAAACTAGAAAAGAAAAAAAAAGAGAGGAAGTGCGTTGGAAAAATGTCAAGGGACACAAAGTTGACTTGGCATGTGTATGGTTTCAATGTTTTGTCATTTAACATGTTTGGTGAAACCTGAGTTAGTAGGTCCGAAGGGGTTTCTTCCCCTAGTACCCAAAGCCTTTGGTGGTTAGGATGTGCTAAATCGAAAGCTCGTTACACGGGGGCCCTGAACATTGAGAATGGCAGTATGTTATCTTTTTAGTATTTGTAAATAAGGCTCTTTACGTAAAATATGAGCCATTGTGATGTGTTTTTCTTTGATGTATTTTCTTTTTGAGCTAAAATGCATGTGTTAAAGACTATAGAAGATGACAGGACATGGAATATCAATATCCCGAGTGTATGAGTTAGAACCCTGAGGGATGTGGTGACTTAAATGAGCTTGGAAATGTCTACGAGATATAAGTACCTTTTGATTGAAAGGAAAAACCAAAAAGAACTTAGAAATCCTTGGCACAACAAGATTGACCCTTTCTATACATTTGAGGCAAAAGAAAGGCAACTCAATGCAATTGGCAACCCTTGTGAACAATTTGGAGATGAACTATAGGATAAACTTGCTTGGCGACAAGCAAGGAGAAGGTTTGCAGGTGTTGATGTGCATTGATTTGTGTGGGTACATTGGCGCCATTAACTTGCATTTTAGATGGATTCTAGAGCTTTAAAAGTACATTTGCATGGAATTTTGTGCATTAATGTTAATAATGCTTGCCTGATAAGTTTTGCATGCTTTAGTGTTCATTTAAGCCATTCTGAATACGTAAAGCTTGTTTTAACAAATTCTAAGTGCCCTTGAATGACGGGTGAGTGCTGGGATTGAGTTTGAGCAATTTTTGGTGCATATGCATGTCCTAGGATTCAATTTCATGTTTAGAAGGGTAATTGTGCATTGACTATTTGATGGACATTGCGCATTACTTATGTGAAGTCTTTAAAACCTTTATTTATTGTTTTCTTCTTCTTATTTTAGCCTATTATCAGTTAGATTATGTTATAATATTAGATTGGATTCTAGATATAATTTACTTTAGTAGGTTAAGTAATTATGTAGGATAATATAGGCTAGTAGTAATATATATAGTAGTTTATTAGCTTATTATATATAGTAGGCTATTAGTATATCAATTTAGTGCATCTTATTGGTTTACATAATCATAATAGGTACTAGTAATTTAGTGCATGTATCAATACTAGTTATTATAATTGCAGCATATTATATTACAATATTTGCGTTGCTTAAGCTTGCTTTACATGAATCGTACTTGCACATATAAGCAAAGCAGCAATTACCTGAGAAAAAAATGCCAATCTCTTCCTTCACTCTTTAAGCTCACGTGCACCACACTTTTGTCTCTCTAGTGCCAAGCAACAAACCATTTAGCAAACCATTCCAAAGCCATACGTGTGCAACTTATCTTATCTTAACTTGCAGGTTCGAATTAAAAAAAAAAAAAGAGGCAGCAACTTACCAGTCGGTTTGTAGCAACAAGAGAAGTTCAAATTCTAGGAGAAAGAAGAAAGAAAGTTCTGGACTGTTTGAGGATGAGGCTGTTGAGATTTTTTAGCAAATGGTTGGCATTATGAAAAGGGCTTCTTTGATCTCTTAAATGGGGTGGCGACGATTTTGAGGGAGTGCTCGGCCAGAGATAACAAACAAACTGTAGCCATTATACAGTACCAACCTGGAAGCTCGACGAAAAACTCTTACTCTTTTCCTTTGTTTTCTGTGTATGCTCAGGACATCTAGGAAAAGCTAGAGACAGGAGCAACCTACAGTAGTTTTCTTTCTGCGTTTGTGCTATGGGCTGGATAGAAACAGGACGAGCAAAGAAATCATCACTTGGTGCATGTTCTTGATCAATCATTACTCTTGCTACCATAGAAACAAACACAAAGCCGTGTTGCTTGGCATTTCATCAATGACAGAAGCAAGTACAAATAGCTGACTTAAAAGAAAAGCTAGCCAAGGTTTCTTCACACAGCTAAAAGGGAAACATTATACTCCGCATCTTCTTGCAGTTATGATTGTTTAATTTATTCAGGATGAAACATGCTTGGCTTGCAGTGGAATTGAACACTTCTCTATAAAGGTTTTGAATTGTATTTGCTTTAGATTCTATGCTTAGAATGGTTTGCAGTAAGTCTTATTGAAAACTACATATCAAATGCTAAAATCACTATCTTTAAAAAGTGAGTACTCAAAGTGTGAATGACTGGAATTTTTGAAAGTTTTGGATCAATTATAGACAAGATGGCAGGAGCAAATCAAATCCAAATGCATGAATAAAGTGGGCTAGAATGCATGAAAGCGATGGGATTTAGTGTGCGTAGTAAAACTTGAGGTTCTCAGTTTCTTTCAACTATATCCATTTAAACAATTAGGAGCAAAGTTTGCTCACACATCTCACTAAAAAGATTGAGTGTTGGTTTGTAATGTGGTGTTTAGACTATGGCATAAACCTTTAACTTTATACCCAGTTAAAAGGTAACCGGCGTAGTCTAATCAAACTTAGGAAGGTGATTCTTAGCTTCAAATCTAGTTAGTAAGTTAACCACAAAGTTAGATTGACATTAATCCTATATAGAAATCTTAAAAAGTAAACAAGAATCCTGATTAACCATTAGGACCATGCTATGCTTTAGGAGGCCCTGCCTAGGGATAGTTTCGCATCGAGGTTTATAGGGTAATTTGTTGATTACTTTGATTCCTAGTTCGAAAGCACAAACATTTCCATTAGAATCCAATTCATGCCTTAATAGGGAGTGTGAGATTAAGCCGTAACCAAGTACGAGTCACCCTATTTTCTCGTTAATTGTTTAGTCCTTTCGGTTGATTTGAGAAACAGCACCATTTCCTATTTGTTTAAGATCTGTTTGATTGTGATTTGTTCCATACTTAGGTGATTCCTAGTTTAAAATCTTAAAAAAAAGGAATTTAAGTTGCATTTCTGACTCTAAAGCATATTAATTCATAGGGCTTGACCCGAGTTTGGCCTCCCCATGGAAAACGACCCCGTACTTGCACATTGTACTACATATGATCCGTGCACTTGTAGGCATTTCTAGGGTTCATAACTTGGAATATGATCACTCAACATTCTCGCTCATGAGTTGCACATTCTCGACCACTCTCTCTAAGCACTCAGCTGGAGACTTGGTGTCTTGCTTCAAACTCTCTAGTTGCTCTTGGTTAGATTGAATGAAGGATAGGAGAGTCAAGCGGATATGCTATCTCACGGCACAAGCCTAAATAGCGAGCAAGTACACGGGTCATGTGTAGTACGGTGTGCGCGAATACGGGGTCGAATCCACGGGAAGGCCTAACGTGTATGCTGTCTTAAGCTATGCGCGTCCTAAAAGCAACATATTGGGACCTAAATTACACTCTTTTTGGGGATTTTTGGTTTAAAGGGAGCTCAGAAAAGTAAAGCTAAACTAAGGACAAAGAAATAAAAGATGTATGTGTGTGAAGGGGGAATCAAGTGATCTAAGGGGATTCAAACGTCGAAAATGGGAGACTAAGGTGATTACGTCTTGTTTATGGTGATTACTATGTCTTTCTAGGGTTACTTGAAGGATTATTGATATGTTGTGTGTTTGTGTGTGTTTGCATTGTTATTTTCCTATGTTTAAGAGGTATTAAGTGCTTATAAAGATGCATTAGTGTAGTGCTTTTGAAAAGAATACGCTTAAGCATAAAAAATTGTAAGTATTGAGTTTAAGAGACAAATTGCTACACTAATTGCTTGTTTTAAATGATTTAGGTGAACTTTGGGTTAAGATGGAGATTGAACGATGATAGATGATGAAGATGGGAGATGCACAAGTCTAAGAAAGAAGACCAGAGGCTGAAAAGACAAAGAATGGAGGAAGAAAGTCAGCTGAACAACCAAGAAGAAGGAGCCGGTCGACCGGCCACTCCAGAGAAGTGCTTAAAATAGCCGGACAACCACCCCTCCAGAACCGGTCGATCGACCAGTCCAGAGAGCATCACTAAAAAGCCGGTCAAGCTAGGAGGAGAAGCCAGTCGACCGGTAGTGCGCTAAAAACATATAAATAGGGCCCGATTCTATAGAAAATGGGAGACTTTTTGGAGGATTCACACACACTTCACACCTAAATTCTCACACACTTAACCCTATATTTTGCCCACCTCACACACACTTTTTCACACATTCCTCACTTAGAACCAAGCTTGATTTGGAGGGTTCAAACATTTGGAATCAAGTTTGCTCAAAAGCTTTGTACAAGATTAGCTACGATGAAAGGAAAGCTTTACAATCTCTCTTTCATTCTATTTCCTATTATGATTATGTAGACTTGTGTAGGGTGATTTAACTTATGTAATAGGTTAACTATATACTCTTATGATATAGGATTTGATGGCTAAATATATACATGTTTTGATTTTCTTGTTCAAATGGTTATTTTCTCATTCATGTCTAAGTGTTTGATAAAATGCCTAGATGAGTAGCATGTGTATAAATTGAAGTTTATTTGTTACTAAACACATCTAATCCATGTTATAATCATGTCTATGTGTTTATATGTGGATGCTATGAAGTGGGTAATGATATATATTCATCTCTATATGTATATTTGCATGCCTAGTAATGAATATAACTTTAATAACACATACATGTCGGTTGTTAATTGTTTCTAATGGTGTGAACCGAGCATGCCGATGTTTGACAGTTGAATAGATCCCATTATCCACAAACACCTTGGCCATGAACGTGTATGAATGTGTTAACAAGTCAAATCCTGCTATAGTGACTTTAGAATGACAGCACGTAATTTAGGGCTAGCCTAGACCGAGCCTCATTTGGCTTTAAATCCAGCCAATTGGCTTTAGGATAGGTTTAGTTGACCTTAGCAACACTAGGTCTTGGCTTTAAATCCAGCCAATGGTTTAAGTACTAAGGTAGGTTCATTCTAAGTCACCTAGAAAGTTAGTTAGTCACTCTTAAGGCCTTAGGTCATAAGGACCACGCCATAGCTCTAGGAGGTGCTGCCTAGGGATAGACTTACATCGAGACCTAGGGGGAAATTTGGACACTAACTAGCAACCTAGTAAAGAGCAATCACCATAGTAAGCCATCATCATTTAATCCCATAGCATTTGAGTATAGAATCACCCATTCATAAGTTGAAGTCACCCTAATCCCTTCTCAATTGTTAGTTCCCTCTTGATCGACTTGTTTCCCCATTTTCCATATTCATAGTATAGTTTTATTTTCTTTACCTAGAGCTCCCGATAATCCAAAATCCCAAAAATATGTCTAGTTTAGGTCTTCTTTTATAAGCACACTCTAGAACACACATTTCGAATCCATCTCCCAACATAGCCTCCCTGTGGAATCAACCCCGCACTTGCATGCACTTTATTACACTGATCCATGTGTTTGCGGGTCTTTAGAGCTTGCACTCAAGAGATGCAACAAGTTCTTGGCGCCGTTGCCAGAGAGGCACGGTGGTTTGCATTCTTTGCTTGTGTGTTTTGGTAGTTGCTTTTCTTGTTTTCTTACTTCTTCATTATAGTTTGCTTAGTTCTTGCTTATTTTGTTTATTGTTTATATTATCTTGCTTTAGTTCTTGTTTATCTATTTTAGCTTTTGTTTTTGTTTTTGTTTTTAGTAGACTTTCTAGGATTGTGGTTTATGCAGTAGTTTTAGGAATATTGAAGTTTTTGGGGGTTGAAGTGGCCGGAGTAAGGATAGTTTGTGCATGCTTCGTGGGGGATCCCTAAGAAATCCCCTAGTTTCTCTTAATCCTGAACCCGACAGAATTCTAAGACATTTTAAGAATTTAGGAGATCTTCTTGAGAAGATGGCTGATCACAATCATCTTCCTAATCCTCCCATTTCACCTCATGTTCAGCTTGGGCATCAAGCCCAAGATCATTTTAGACGAGAGCCCCGTAGACCAGATCCACCTATAGATGAAAAACCCACGCTTAGGCAATTCTTTCTCCCCGAAGCCTTTGAGCCTAATTTGGCTATTCAAATTTTGGGTTTGGGGGAGACGACCTTTAAGATTAAGCCTAATATGTTGGCCATGCTTTCTTTCTTCTACGGGAAAAGCAATGAAAGTCCTTTAGAGCATATCACTAATTTTGTTGAGATGAGTTCCACTTTTCATGTCCCCAGTGTCTCCCAAGAGGTCATCCATCTAAGATTGCTTCCTTTCTCTCTTAAGGATAAGGCTAGGGCTTGGTTGCATTCCTTACCTAACAGTTGTATTATTACATGGGCTGAGCTTCAATCTAAGTTCTTTCAAAAATTTTATCCCATGGCCAAGACGGCCAACCTTAGGACCACTATTATAACTTTCTCCCAATATGATCTAGAATCCTTTCATGAGGGTTGGGAGAGGTTCAAGGATCTTCTTAGACAATGTCCATATCACGGGTATGGCAATCATGACCTATTGTAATATTTCTTTCGAGGCTTAAGTGAACAAAATAGGATGATAGTTAATGCCGCTTCCGGTGGTGGTTTTTATCTTTTGAGACCAACTATGGCATGGGAAAAAATAGAACTGATGGCTGAAAATTCTTTTCAAAATTTTGCCATGGAAAGGTCTAGTCGGGGAGGCAATAAGAGAAGTGTTAGTAAGGTTGAAGTTTCTTTAGATTTACCTGCTAAGGTTAAGGCATTGACAAATAGGCTAGATTAATTCATTTCTTTGTCTCTTTCATCCCAAGGTTATAGGACTAGTTTTATAGGTTCTTTCTCTACCGCTTTAGTTGTTGAAGTTTATGCATTGTGTTCCTAGTCATCTCATGAGACTATAGCTTGCCCTTTAGCTTCTCAATTTCCTGAATTCATGAAAGAGAAAGTATGTACCACACAAGGTTATTCTCGTGAGTATAATCCATACTCGAACACATACAATCCACGTTAGAGGGACAACCCAAAATTCTTGGAGACAAGTCAGCATGAGTCTACTTCACATGCTCAGGTTCCACCTTAGTAGCAATCCCGTCCTCAATATCCCCTAGGCTTCTATCATCTTACATATATGTCTATGTGTTTGTTGAAATGCCTCAATGATCTGGCATATGTATATTGAAGTCTATTTCGCTATTCACCATTTCTAATTCATTATGCTAGCATGTTTATTTGTTTGTGTGGTGATTTCATGAAGTGGGTATGCTTATATACATGTCTATGTGTGTGTTTGCATATCAAATAGCATAAATAGCTTCTATTGCATACATGTCGAGTGCCATTGCTTAAATTGGTGTAATCTATTCATGTCTATGTGTTTAGTAATAGAATATTCTGGAGTATTCTCGAATACCATGCCCTAGATGTGCTTGCTTTGCACTTTAACATCAATTTTTGCTATTTTGATGCAATTGATGGTGCATAACTAGAAAATAGACTAGGTTGAGTTCCCTTTGGCTTTACATCCAGCCAGTAGGAGTCTAGATAGGTTTAGTTGACCTTAGTTCACTTAGGAAGGCTAGTTAATCTACCCTAATGCCTTAGATTAATAAGGACCACGCCATAGCTCTAAGTGAGGAGAAATTTAGGGACAGACTCGCACCGAGCCCTAGGGTCAAGTTAGGGTACTAATTAGTCGACTAAGTGCTAGGGTTAGATCGATCTACATTCACCTAGAACCTTATTGTCTAGCCCAAATTCCTAAGTCAGAAAGACCACGCTGTACTGCTAGGCATCGCCACCTAGGGACGGACCTGTACTGAGGCTTAGGGTACCAATTAGGAGGCTAATTATAGATCTAGATTAGAGCACTTAGTATAATCCATCAACTAACCCTAGAAAGACATAGTAATTACCCATAGGCAAGACATAATCACCCTAGTCCCCTATCTCTGACGTTTAACTCCTTTAGATTGCTTGATTCCCCCGTCACACACACACACCTTTTGTTCTCTTATTTTAGCTTAGATTTTCGTTTCCCCAACTCCCCTCAAATGGAAAACCCAAAAATATCATTGGTAGGAACCCAAATCGTAGCTCCATAGGATGCACATAGCTTAGGACACCTTATGCGTTAAGCCTCCTTGTGGATTTGACCCCGCACTCGCACACACTGTGCTACACGCAACCTGTGCGCTTGTGGACTATTTAGGCTTGTGCCGCGAGATAGCATATCATACAACATACTTAGCTTGTACACTAGCCTTTCCCCTTTTTACTTGAGCTCAAACTAAATTACTGACCTGAGCATTGGTTGTCGGCACCACACTAGTGTCCCAAAAGCCTCACCCACTTTTCCTTTCCCTTTTGTTGGTCGACTCGGTGACACATTTGGAGCATCAACCAAGATCTACCCGAATCTAAAAATTCCAACATTATCAGTTGGCACCGCCTGTGGTCAGCATCAATCAGGGTCAAACCGAATTTGATAATTCCAACATTACCAAAAATAAAAAGAATTCAATTTTTGTGTTAGGTTCGAGTCTAAATTTTGCACCAAAAATTGAAAATTTGAAAATCTCAAAATAGTTGAAAATCAGAAATACCCAAATCCAAAAATTTGAACCTTATTGGATTTGATAAAGTTTAGGAAAAATCAAATATTCAAACTGAAAAATATTAGACCATATTATATTAATTTAGACTAAATTGAAAATTTTAGATTTTGTGTCAAGATCATGTGTAAATTTCACACCCGAAATCCAAAAATAAAAATCTTAAGAAACCTAAAATCGGAATTATGCAAATCCAAGAATTCGGAGCTAATCAGATTGGAAAAAATTCGAGAAAAAAGTTCAGATGCTGAATGTGAAAAATAATATACATGTTTTGCTAATTTGGACTAAATTGAAAAATATGTATAAAAAATTATCCGAATTACCCAATTCCCAAAATCCAAACCTGATCGGATTGGATAAAATTCATGAAAAAAATTAGATGTTGAAATTAAAAAAATTATATCATAGTCTACTTATTTAGACTAACTTAAAATAATTTATATAAAAAATTTAAATTCACTTAAATTATATCAAAGCATTATATATTGAGTTGTATTTTAAATTTTGCAATCAAAATTTATACAAGAAAATTGCAAAAACACAAAAGTCCAAACCTTAAGCACGTAATCCAAACCTAGCCAGATTGTATAAAATATGGAAAAAAATTTGAATGTCCAAATATGGTAAAGTAAATGGTAGATGATATCATATTTGTTAACAATACTTGAACTTGATCATGTGAAAAAAAAAATTAAAGCATCAAAATAAAATGTACAACATGCATATTATTATATGGGTAAGAAAAGCTACCTACGTCATATAACGGTGAAAATTAGTTCAGGTTTTTGAATTTTAGGCATGGAAAAGAACTATGTGATTGATATTAAAATAAAAAACAATATTTTTTCCTTTTTTGGGGCTAATTATTAGATCATATTTCTCTAATTTAAACTAAATGCAGAAATAAGTGTAAAAATTGGACAAAAATAACTGTGAAAAGTTTATATTAACTTAAGTTATATTAAAGTAGTTATGTAAAAAAATATAGATCTTTGGGTCAAATCTCAAAAAAAAAAAAATCCAAACATAAAATAATCAAAAACTGGCCTAAAATTCCAAACTTGATCTAACTGGATAAAATCAAATGCTTCCTATTTGTTTGCAATACTTGAAATTGATTACGTGGGAGCGAATGAAATGTCTAAATATAACATATAATATACATAAAAAATAAATTTATGTAGTTAATTACTTAAAAAAAGAAATTTAAGTCTAAAACCATCTATAACTTGTGCATTACAAGGATAGGTGTCCTAGTTATAATAATAAAAGAGTTCCACTTTGAGCATTTAGTACCAAGTGTCACTCCTACAAAATTCTCTAATTTTCTTTTTTTTAAATAAGAAAATAATTATCTAACTATTTGTTAACTTGAATAAAAGATAATTTGGTAATTAATGAATAACTATGATCACCCTTGAATTTCAACAAAAGATAATAAATTTGTAATTAGTAGATAATTATCATTCCATATATTATAGTTGTATTCATATACCAAAAAGCAACCAGACATCTTCTGCCGTAAAGCATATATTGATAAGTCTCTTTTTTAAAAAAAAAATGTCATATTTCTATGTATATTGATATGCAATTAAAATGGTAAGAAGTGCTCTTTGTTTTTTTAAGTCACATATCATCTCACAAATTAATAAAAGTAAGTTTGGTTTTTAATAAAAATAAGTTTTGTTTTTACCCCTTTTCTGGATATTTTATTCAATTTCTGCATATTTTCATTCTGCATCTTATGGTTGCTGATAATTTCCTCCTCATCCAGCCCTTTCTTTTTTGGATATTTTATTCAACTTGTGCGTATAGTATATTTATTTTATATCTAGTGGATGCTCATAATTTGCTGGTATTTTGTTTCATCTCTTAGGATTCACATACCATGCAAGTGCTACCATAGTGGTGGTATAATACCATTGTTCAAGCTTCTTAATCCCAAACACGAATCTCTCCTACGTTACGGTGCTGCATTTGCTCTTCACGGGCTTCCACATAATAAGGTATGGCAACTATATTGAATCACAAATTTAATTATTACTTTAATTCAATTTGAAGATTTATTTGAGTGTATTCTAGAAATTCATGTTTTTTCTATAGGACAATGTTGTAGACTTTGTTAGGGTTGGGAATTCACTAACTAAATGGGTATTCATTTTCTTCACTTTCCCTTCTCTATCTCCCTCCATCTTCTCTTTTCTTCTAGCCTAAGCATCTTTAACCTTGGTTTGGTATTTATTTTATACCTTTTTAAATTTATTGTGTATATAAAAAAAATCATTTGCTATGTTTAATACAATGTTTCTTAATTCCTTCGCAGTCAACTAGAGATTGTGTGGTTAAAAGTTTGAATAGATAAAGAGAAGAAAATTCATGTGCGAATGACTAAATTGTTTGTCCTTCTCTTTGAGAAAGTGAACATAACATGTTATATGTAGGTACATGTTGCAATGAATTTACTATAAGATGATAAGTTAAATTGAACTATAACTATATTTCTTATTACCCAAAGTATATCATATTCAATAAATTGACTTCTAGAAAGAAGGTTTATTGCATGTTGCGATTGCACATTTAGAAGATCCAAATTGTACATTGAAGGGAAGACTTAAGATATTTGACAATTTTTTGAGATGACAATCTATTTGGATTTATTTTTATTTTTTATTTTTTGCACTTTAGTCAATGTTGTAGAAAGGTCCACTCCAAGTGGCTAACATGAGAGATAGGGACTGGATACTGTACACCTTAAACATTGTACATCCCATAATAGTGCGTCCATAACTTTGTTATTATAAGTTCATAATTTTTATACTATATATTCACAATTTTTAATTATTTACAAATCGCATATTATATGTTTATAATTTTAATAATTTATGGTCAAAACTTTTAATTGTTCACTGTTTACTTATCCATTGCTTTTATATTATATGTTCAAAAACTTTGTATCATATTTTCATAAAGATAAATTATATATTTATGAATCTTTAAGATATATTCACAACTAGTGAATGATATGTTTACAATCTGTGAATGATTTCGAAGCTCACAATCAGAAATGTTACGGTGTCCGATTGATGATTGGATTATTGTGCAGTGTTCATCAGCGTGAAGAGACTAATGTTGTTAAATTTCATGCTGATCCGACAATTAAATTGTGAGATTTATTGGGTGGTATACCAAGCACCATTGGATATACCATACTTTAGGTGTATGGTATAATTTGCATGAGAGATAAGGAGTATCAGAAAATTCAATTTGCTTTCCAAATGGTTGAGAGTCCAATTGCATTAGATTGCAGGAGATCTAATTATAATACAAGTCAATCTACACATTTTATTTCAAAGTTTACTGTTATTTTATCTTTACAAAATTGAAATTACAGTAGCTAATTAGATAATTACGATGTCTGAATGTATTCAATCATTAGTCATTTGTCACATTAGACCAAATTAATTTAAATACTATAAGTTTTCAAAACTAAGTGTATTAAGAATGTTAATAAGCTTAATGAGTATCAATATGACTGTTAATGAGTTTGTTTCTGATGGTGAGTGGATAGGGCCAAATGAACCTTTGCTTGCAAACATTGCTTAATCAGTCAGTGAAATATGACCACGTGGGGAACATGAAGATAGAATCATCTGGTTGGACTCTCCCTATGGTACATTCACGGTGAATTCTGCATGGGAAATAAGCCGCTCCATATTTCCTCTTGTCAATTGGGCTAGAACTGTATGATTTAGAGAAGCGATACTAAAATACACTTTTCATACCTAGATTGCCTAGCATAACAGATTTCCTACAAACAAAGGCTTGCTTCCTGGGTCTTAAATATTTATGTGAATTGCATTTTCTATGGAAGAGGAGTTGAATGTAGGGACAACTTATTCTTTGAGTGTAGCTTCATTCGCAGGATTTAGGACAAAGTTATTAAGATGGCTAGAGGCCTACACTAACTTCATAAATGGCATGAACTCGTTAACTAGACTAGAGCTAGATGTATTAGTAGTTCTCTTTAGGCCGTTTAACCAATTTATGTTTCGAAGCAATCATCTATCATATTTGGATGAAGCGTAATAAAAGGATTTTCCATACACAAGTATGGATGGAGGAATAGTTATTTGAACAATTGTATTTGATGTTGGACACATTGTTAATAGGGAAAACAAATGTAGAGTTAAAAGCACTGACAGGTTTTTTTGTTGTAGATGGAATCTTGACTTTAGTTTCTCAGAGTAGCCTTGGAGGCTAATGTAAAGAAGACTTTTGTACATTTTGTAATTAATACAAAGTTCTTACTTAGTTTTAAAAAAAAGAATGTTAGTGGATGAGGAATTATTATATTTTAATATTGTGACTATCTATGACGAGTCTTAGATATTAAAACACTAGTTGAAAGAAGAGCTCGTATAATTAATTTTTTTCTATAGTATATCAAAAACATGTCGTAAGTTCTTTTGCAAACAACATGTAGCTTTGGACTAACATAAAAGATTAAAGCAAATAAACTTGCATATAATAAATTATATTAATTACCATACTTTTACCTAATACATTTTTCTTAACAAACCCAACATCCAAATTCCATCGATAAGTTCGTTAGATTTATAGCTAACACTTAAAGATCCAACTAATGGAAGGTGAGGTTGACACATATGCTTTTCAGTCTCTACTTATAAGATAAGGTGATTATGTATAAGCTAGAATTATATGTTATTTTCTAAACAAATAAATGCAAATTTATCATATTTTTAATTGGATACTTTTTTAACAAATCCAACTTTTAAATTTTCGTAGATACTAGATTTTTCTGTAAATTGTAAAACATAAAAATAGATGAGAATATTTTTTTATGAATAATATGTAGCATTGCACTAGCAAAAGAGAATAAAGAAAATAAGTTGCATGTCCTAAATTATATTAATTTTTAATTCCTTTTTCTTGGAGTGCTTTAAACAATGGATGGAGTGATTCACTTGTCCCCTTTTTCTTGGCATAGTAATATATTTGCATTCAAAATCTATCAATTTTTTCCACCTATAAACTCTATGAAGTCTTATTATTGTTATTATATAGTAATTGGTAATTATTAAAAGAAGAAGAAGAAAGTTACATACTAAATTAAATATCTCATAAATACATACGTATCGAGCCTATAAGATGATAAATATGGACTTTCTGATAAGAGCAATCCAAATCTTCCTTTACAAAATTTAAATTCCAATATTTACTATCATATTTCTACTATTCAAAAGACTACTTTTATTTTATGTTAAATTAAAAAATTTTGTTAGTATTATTGTTTTATTGACTTGTGTTTTAATGATGACGTTTGAATGTTATGTGATATATGTGATTAAGATGCTTGTAATGAATCTTGTGATGAATGGTTGATATACATAATTGATATTGATTTGAGTATTGAATGGCATATTATGTAAAGATCAATATTGTTTCTTGAACTCTCATGAGCTATTGTGTCACTAATATGATTTGTGAGTTCATGAACAATTGGAGATGTATTATGCCTTGGAAGAAGATCATATGCCATCGAATGTATCAAGTCGTCATGCTTATTCCTTCGATCTTTGAGACTTGGAGTGGTAATATAAGGATGAAGATGGAAGTCAAGAGGAGCGCGAGCGTCGAATTATGTTGTAAATTTGCCTCCCTTGTGTACTTATTGTGTTGATTTAGCTTGTGATTAAGATATTATATGTCCTAAAATATATTTGAAAATGATTTGTGTTTTTCAAAATATTTTGATGTAAGAAAATTATTTTTAAACTTATTTTTTAGGAGAATAAATCATAGACTTAAAAAGAATTTTAATACAGCAAAAACCCTACATCATGGATCAATAAACATTGGTGTAACAAGAAACTAGCATCAATTAGTGATTAAGAGTACTATTGTTTTGTTAATCCTCTGCATAATTTCTCCAAAAATTGGAACTCAAAAGCCAAAGAAATCATTATTCTTATCTCCTGAAAATAGTAGTCATTGAGCTAGAGAAAAAAATGCATATCCCCAACTAGATGATGTCTTCAGGGAAGCATTAAACTCAGTAAATCAATCTTATTGTTATAAGCACCAAACTTAAGATCTTTAATAAAACATGAATATGAGTAATTAGAGGATACCAATTATGTTGTAAAACATAAAATAACATGCTATTTTAGGAACGCACCAATGTACAAAACAAAAACATATAATAATGGGATATCCAATTGTACAAGTTAATGTAAAACTCCCACTACAAAATAGCATCAAAAGACAATAAAACATCCATATTTTCAACATGTTTCATGATACTCTTCGGTGCACAAGGCCTAAAATAGCCGGCAAGTGTACGAGTCAATTATAGTGTAGTGTGTGCAAGTGTAGGTATCGAATCACGGGGAGGCTAAACATGTGTGGAATCCTCAGCTATGTGCACCTTAAAGAGTTACAAGACCTAACCTATAATGTTTTAGGGGGGGTTTTGTTTAAAGTGAGCTCAAAAAAATAAATCTAACCTAAAGACAAGAAAATAAAGTGTATGTGTGGAGTGGGGAAATCAAGCAATCTAAACGGAATCTAACATCGAAAATGGGCACTAAAGTGACTACAACTTGCTAATGAATGACTACTACATTCTTGTTAGGGTTACTCGATGGGTTATTTATTGTGCTCTCATCTAGACTCTTAAATACCTACCTTATTATCCTCTAGGTCTCAGTGTAGGTCTGTCCCTAGGCTTCAACTCCTAGAGTCACGGCATGGTCTTTATGACCTAGGGTTTAAGGCTAGTGACTTAGGGGTTCTATGTGACTTAGATTGATCTAACCCAAACATCTAAACCATTAGCTAGGTTTAAAACCAAGACCTAGTCCGTCTAAGGTCGACTAACCTAACCTGAAACCTATTTATTCAGTTTAAAGCCAAAAAAGACTCAATCTAGGCTATCCATTGATTATGTACCACCGATCATCTATCACATTAATGGGTTTATCATTTAAGTGCAAGTGTAAACACATCTAAGGCATGTCATTCGTGAACACGCCAAATATCCAACTACTAAACGCATAGACGTGCTTACATTACACCATTTTAACCAATAGGACCCAACATGTATGCAATCGAAGCTAATCTTGCTATTAGCTTGCAAACACACACATAGACATGCATGAATATATAACCCGCTCCATGGAATCATCATACAAACACAGACGTGCTTATATAATGACTTAGAAATGGTTAATAGCAAAATAGGCTTCAATATATATATGCTACTTCGTGGAGACATTTTATCAAACATTAAATCCAATAACAAAGCATATATTCATAAATCCATCAAGTACCCAAATAGCCATGGAAACCCTAAGAACAAAGCATATATTCATAAATCCATCAAGTACCCATTATAATAAAGTAGTAATAAATCCATAACACCAATGTTCACCCTACATTCTCTAATTAAACATATATTAAACTAGGATAAAAGGAAGATAGAGATTCTACCCTTTTATCCATAGCCATCTTCTTATAATCCATGAGCATAAGTTCCATTCCTTGTGTTTGATCTACCAAAGATGCTTGATTCTATGTGAAAATGTGTTTGAGTGAGTGTGTGTGAGGTGGGTAAGAGTAGAATTAGGGTTTTGGGAACCTTGGATTCAAAGGTTGGGGTGTTCCTTCCCAAATTTTTGCTGAGAAGTGCACTTAAATAGGGCTTTTCTCGCGCACAGCCAAGGGGGACCAGTTGAGGGACCAGCCTAAAAGAGAGGTTGACTGGCCAAATTGAGGAGGTTACTAACTAGCCCCGAGGCCCTAGCCAATCGATCGACCTTTAGTCGGGGACCTATCCTGCATAGGGGAGGTCGACCAGCCTTCTCTATTTTAGGCCCAAATTTTTGTCATTTTGCACCCGGTCTTCTCCATTTGCTTCATGCTTGATCCGAGAGCCTCCAAATTGCCTTTTTTTCATTTCTTTATCTTCAAATCACCTCTAAAATTTGCTCCATATCCCAAGCATTATTAATCACGCTTCGCTCATCCATGCAAATCTCACCTAAAAGCACAAGAATAAGCACTTAGTGTAGCATTTTTCCTACAAACTTAGCTGTAAACATTTATATCCTTATATACATAAATATAATATAGATACCACACTAAGGTTATCTAATAAGTACAAAACACCTCAAAATAGATATAGAGATACAATGCAAATACGCACAAAACCAACACATTATTTCAGAAAGACTATAGGTTTAAGACCCTTAGTCAAGGGATCAGTTAACACGTCATTAGTAGCAATCTATTTTATCTAAATGTCACCACTTTTTGACAAAATCTTTAACTACCAAGAACTTAGTATCCATATGTTTGTAGGCTCCAGTACTTTTATTATTTTCTGAGAATAGAACAACACCTTTGTTATCATAATAGATCCAAAAGATTTAGCACTAGAATTTATAATTCTCAAATTCAGATATCATGTTTTTAAGTCGCATGGCATGAGATGAGATTTCATAACAAGCCACAAGCTCTGTCTACATAGTTGAAGAGGTAGTAAGTTGTTGCTTAACACTCTTCCAAGGTATAACCCCTCTAGCTAATATAAATATATATACAAAAGTGATTTTTTATCATCTAAAAGTTTAGCATAGTCAGAGTCAAAGTATCCAACCAACTCCAAATGGTCTACTTTATGGTAAACAAGTACGCAGGTTTTGGTCTTCTATAAGTATATCATTACCTTCTTACTAGTAACATAATTATCCCTTCTAGGATTTATCTAATATTGACCAAGAACTCATACTGTAAAAATGATATTAGGTCCAGTGTAACTTGAGCATAATGAAGCTCCAAATAGCACTAGCATAAGGCACATATCTTTCTATATCATTTTGAGGACATTGCTTCAAGC
Source organism: Cordia subcordata (assembly GCA_028554755.1). Lineage (NCBI taxonomy): Eukaryota > Viridiplantae > Streptophyta > Magnoliopsida > Boraginales > Cordiaceae > Cordia > Cordia subcordata. The sequence goes on from JAPTOF010000008.1 coordinate 16,584,391, forward strand.
TAAGTTGATCACCTTTTACTATAGGGGCAAGGCTTACAATTCTCCATAGTATACTGTTTAAGAACTCAATCAATGTAAGCCTTTCATGAAAGACCCAAAATCCCACGATATCTATCTTGATAAATCTACATACCAAGTACAAAAGAAGCCTCTCTAAGATCTTCCATATAGAAAGACTTGGATAAATATTGCTTAATCTTATGGAGGAAATCAAGGCTAGAGTATGTTTTAGGTGCAATACATGGTTTTTACTTTACACCTAAAGAGGAAATGTCAAAGAGCCTCAAACAGGTCTTGCCATATCTCTACTATATATAGCACATGGCAACTTTAAAAAGGTAAGTGATGTCTCTCTAGAGTACAAGCCCTAAAGTCCCACAAGCGCACGAATCGATGCAATATAGTGTGTGTGATAGCAGGTGTCAAACCATAGGAAAGTTATTGTGTGAAGTGAATCCTATATTTGAGTGTCCTAGAAAGTGTCATAAAGAAAGCCTAGACTAAACATATTTCTAGAGTTCTGGATTAACGGGAGCCAAGAGGGAAATGAAAAGACTACACTATGGAAGCTAGAAAGGAAAAGTAAGAACTAAGCAAACCTCGGGGATTAAAATGACAGAGAAGTGATAGGGTGACCTACAATTGTTAACGGATGATTCTCTACATCTATGCTATAAGATTCGGGGATTGGCTTACTAAATGGAGCTTCTAATACTAAGCAACTAACTAGTATCCTAATTACACCCTAGGACTCAGTGTGGGTCCATCCTTAAGTGTGCACTCTTAAATCTACGTCATGGTCCTCATGTGTCTAAGGCTATAAGAAGGACTAGGGAGTCACTTAGGTGTCCTAGAACGATCCTACCTTAGTTTTTAAATGATTAGCTAGACTCAAAGCTAAGACCTAGAGTTCCTAAGGTTGACTAAACCTATCTGGACTCCTATTAGCCAGATTTAAAGCTAAAGGGGACTTGATCTAGACATGTCCTAACTTGTGCACCAACATTCTAGGGACACAAAAGCGAATTTGGACATTAATAGCCAAATCCTACATATTCTAGGGTAAGGCATTATGAATATGACGTCCTATCCATGATACAAATAGAAGCAAGTTTGATTTACGCTATTAGAAACATTTAATCATCAACATGTAGCAATATTTGAGCATATATCCACTATAAGGTAAGTTTCATACCACATATACATGAGTAGAACTAACCCACTTCGTATTATCCATAATCATACACATAGACATGCATAATCTAAGGATTATAAGCGTTCTATAGCAAATACAGCTCAATCTATATATATACAATTCATTTAAGCATTACATCAAATAAATGGACATGAAGTGATATAAAGCTTTTTAAAAGTAAGAACAAAGTGTATATATATATATAACCCAATCGAATCCCATAAGAAAGAGTACAAAAATCAACCCATTACACAAGTTTAGTCACCCTAATTTATCTACTCAAGCATAAAATAAAGGAGAATGAAAGAGGGTTGAGAAAGCTCCCCTTCCATCCTTGCTTGTTCCTCCACAAACTTGAGCAAATCTTCGCCAAATGATGTTTGAATCCTCCAAAATCAACTTAATTCTAGGTGGGTGTATATGTTAGTGTGTGTATTAGAGATGGGTGAAAGTAGGGTTTTGTGTGTGAGAAATGGGTGTGTGAATTAATGGTGATTCCTCCCTAAAGAGAACGATAAACGGGCCCTATTTATAGCCTTCAGCCAACTAGTAAATAAGGGGGGGGGAGTCAACCGGTTCCTTGGAGCTCTCTAGAATTACTGGCTGACCAGCAGCTGGTATGGACCTTTCTTCTCTGGAATTACCAGCTCACCTAGCTGGTGCTCTTGTGGGTCAGTTAGTTCCATCCTTTTTACTTCAATCTTCATCTTCACTGCTTTTGACTTTTTCCATGACCTGTGAACCTTTGGTCTTCATCACCTTTCATCGTGTGAGCTCAGCAACAAGCCAAAATCACCTAAATCATTAAAAACAAGCAATTAGTATAGCATTTACCTCTTAAACTCAACTATGTACAATTGCTTCACTTAAACCTATCTCTAGCACAAGTACTATACTAATGCTCAAAACACCTCTGAATTATAAACAATTATTAATGCATCCACACGCAAAAACACAACATATCAACATCCCCAAACATTCTCTTGCTTGTCCCCAACCATGCCCAATCTTATGTTTATTTCTAAAGTCGATGCAAAGGGTTTCTTAAGGGATTGACTTGTTATCAAGGTTAGCCTGAGAAGCAAGAAGAGAGGCATTCTTATTATGAAGAGATCTCTAAACCTCTTTGGACCCTCCTTCTACTTATGAAAGGGGGGCATTCTTATTATGGAGAGATCTACAAACCTCTTTGGATCCTTCCTTTACTTATGAAAGGCCTCGTACCTCATGGGAACTTCCTAAGTAGCCAAACTGCCATAAGCTTAGGATTCTAACTCATGCACACGGAATGTTAATGTTTCCTGCCCCCTCGACTAACTCCCCAACATGCATATAGCCTCAAAGACAAGAAGAAGAGAGAATATATGAAAACAATGGCTTATAAAAGCTTTATCATATATCTACAATGAGGATAGCCTGTGCTAAGTTGACATTATGTCACATATGCATTTATTTAGAAAACTTTTTGGAGCTTTTGGCTTTTTCTCTTTTCCAGTTTTTTTCAATTTTCAACTTCTTTTCTCATCTTTTTGCACCGTTTTTACCTTTTTAATTTTTTTGGATTTTTCATTCTTTGCTTTGCATATAAACAAAAAGAAAAGAAAAAGAAACGCTAAGGCATATAAAAAAAAAGAACCAATTAAAGAAAGGGCACGTTTTTTCCTAACAAGCTATAGGGTGGCTACAAAGGGCATTCTTAAAGGTCCTCACTTCCTGCAACTTTCAACGGCATCTCCTCTAAGACCTGGTTAACAATCCACTCTATTCATTCCCTACAATGCAACTCATATTCACCAATCAATTGAGTCAATCATAATAGCCAACACAACGGTCAACCAAGAAATAAACAACTCTAAATGCATCAAAATTGAAAAATTTTTGCCATTTTTTAACCGAATAATGCAATCTACCCTAAGACAACATAAAATAGTAAGACCAAATCCCTACACTCCCAAACTTAAATTTTGCTTGTCCTCAAGCAAATAGGGCAAAGCACATAAACAAACAAATTGGCATCACAAAACAAGTATAGGTGGTGGGGATATGGTAGAAACATGGGGAACGAGTAGAGAAAGGATAGGTATAACCTTGCATTGTTTTCAAAGCTCTCCATGCTAATGATAAATCACCATACTACTAACCCTATGACTCATAAACCACCAATACTCATAAAAAAACAAGGTTAGTAGCATTGCTTATGAAAGGTTGCATTGGCATGTGCAATAATAAGCAATGATGTATCTTATGGCAAAGGATCGGGATTCAACACTTTAGTGTGGGTGAAAGAAAACAAAAAGAAAAGAAAGAGAAATAAGTGCAAAATCGCAAAATTTAACCCAGGTTGCTTTTTAGTAGCGTTAACCACCAAGTCGTTAGCTAGCCGATCACTAACTCATCATCAACCTTCATAGATAGGGTCTTGAAGCATTAAAACCTTTACCCGAGCCATGTTCTGATCATATGCATGCTTCAATCACTACCTGTTCACTGTCAACTCTTAGCCATCCTTCAAATCTTTGATCTTGACCACTCTAGAAGTGTAGGCAACCAATACTTCAACAGACCATCCCATCTCAACTTGAGCTTACCTAAAAAGAGATTCAAATGTGAGTTAAACAACCAAACTTTATTGGAGGGAGAGAATGATTTCTTAAGATTGTGTTTCTCATGGATCCCTTTCATCCTATCCTTATAAAGTTTGGTGTTCTCGTATGCCTCAAATCTAAGCTCCTCCAACTCCGCTAAGTCTAGTTTTCTCTTTTCACCCATTCCTATCAAATCAAATTTAAGGCCTTGATGGCCCAATAAGCCTATGCTCAAGTTTTGTTGGCAAGTGACAAGCTTTCCCATAAACTAACCTATAGGGGGACTTACGAATGGGAGTCTTAAAAGCGATATAGTAGCCCATAAAGCATTATTCAACCTAATAGACCAATCTCTCCTATCAAGCCTAACCATCATTTCTAAAGTGTGCTTAATCTCTCTATTGGATATCTCTACTTGCCTACTAGTTTGTGGGTGATAAGGAGTAGCAACCTTATGGGTAACCGAATATCTCCTTAACAGGGCCTCTAAAGTCCTATGATGAAAATGTAAATGCCTATCACTAATCAAAACCCTAGGGACTCCAAATCTAGAGAAAATGTTCTTTTCAATGAATTTAACCACTACTCTATGGTCATTTGTGCATGTGGGAATAGCATCTACCCATTTAGACACATAATTTATGGCCCCAAAAATGTATTGGTACCAAAGGAAAGTGGAAATGGACCCATGAAATCTCTATCCCAAACATCAAATAACTCATATAGAAGAATTAGGGATGAAGGCATCATGATTCTCCTCGGATTGTTGACATTTAACACAATTTTTACAATACTCTTAGGCATCCCTAAAGAGAATAGGCCAAAACAATTCACATTGTAAGACTTTCACGGTAGTTTTCTTTCCACTAAAATGCCCTCCACACCCCTCATTGTGATACATACTCAATACGCTCTCGAATTCATCCTCGGGTACACACTGGCAAATCACTTGATCTGCACACACCTTAAAAAGATAAAGATCCTCCCAAAAAGAAATGTCTTAGTTGTGCTAGTAACCTATCTCTATCTTTCTTCTCCTAGTGGAAGGGAAAACGCCCTATGGTAAGATAATTGACAATATAAGCAAACCATGGTGTGTGATGAGAGGCAGCAAACAATTGCTTATCGAGAAAGGAATCACAAAAAAGGGAGGGATCACAAGACGACTCATTTACAAGACGGGAAAGGTGATCTGCTACCAAATTCTCTCTGCCCTTCTTATCTCAGATTTCGATGTCAAACTCTTGAAGAAGGAGCAACCACCTAATCAAGCGGTGCATAGATTCATTTTTAGCTAGCAAATATCTTAATGCCGTATGATTAGTGTAGACAATCACTTTGGATCCTGGGATGTATAACCTAAACTTGTCAAGGAAGAAGAAAATTGTAAGAAGCTCCTTTTTCTGTGGTGATGTAGTTCTTTTGGGTTTCATCAAGAGTCTTACTAGCATAATACATTACAGGGGCAACTTATCCTTCCTTTGGCCTAAAACAGCTCCTATTGTATAATCGGATGCATTGTACATAACCTCGAACGGGAGATTCTAGTCAGGCAATTGGATGATCAGGGAGGTAGCTAATAAGGATTTAAGCCTAATCAAAAGCCTTAACAAACTCATCATTGAATGGAACATCCTGTGTTACAAGCCTAGATAAAGGGCATGCTATTGGCTAAAATCCTTGATGAACCTATGGTAGAATCCTATATGCCCTAGAAAAGATCTAACGTCCTTAACACACTTAGGGACAAGCAACTTTTCAATCAATTCTACCTTAGTCAGGTCAACTTGAATGCCATTAGATAAGACTACATGACCTAAAACTATCCCTCGCTGCACCATGAAGTGGGACTTCTCCCAACTCAATACTAAGTTCTTATCCACATAACAATCCAAGACTAAAAAGAGGTGACTCAATCATTCATCAAAGCTATCACCAAAGACCAAGAAATCATCCATGAATATCTTAAATGTCTATCAATCATATCACTAAAAATGGTCATCATACATCTCTGAAATGTCACTGGGCCATTACATAGATCGAAGGGCATCATTCTATAGGCAAAGGTACTGTAAGGACAACTAATGATGGTCTTCTCCTAGTCCTCGGGAAACACGAGAATTTGATTGTAACCTGAATAGCCATATAGAAAATAATAGTAGCTATGCCTAGCTACTCTATCTAAAATCTGGTCTAAAAAACCTAGGGAAATGGTCCTTCCTAGTTTTGGAGTTGTGCTTCATGTAGTCAATACAAACTCTCCAACCTGTAAGAGTGTGTGTAAGGATAGCTCTCCTCTCTTATTCTCTATAGCTATGATCCTGGACTTTTAAGGGACAACACGGACCAGGCTAACCCACTCATTACCATAGATCAGATAATAAATGCCTACATCTAAGAGCTTAATAATCTCTTTCTTAACTACTTTTCTTATATGTGGGTTTAGCCTCTTTTTGACCTCTCTAGAAAGAATGGCTTCATCTTGAAGGTGAATATGATGTATGCAAACTGAAGGGTCAATTCCTTACAAATCATCAATTTTCCACCCTATAGCCTTTTTATGTTTCCTAAGAACCTCTAAGAGATGCTCCTCATGCTCAATAGAAAGATCAGAAGCTATGATAACTGGAAGGGCCTCACTAAGGCCTCGGAAAGTATATTTTAAATGCTCAGGAAAGGGTTTGAGCTACAAAGATGGGTTAGGCTCAACCAAAGAGAACGTAATCTCAACATCATTAATGGGGACATCAATAGAATCAAGAGTAGAAAAAATAGCCTTAAGTGACATATCAATCATGGAATCCTCAACTATAGAGGTAATGGCTACATACTTCTGCTCTAATGTCTCTAAATCAAACCTAGTCAACAAAATTCTCAAATTTCCTCAATTCTTCTCTATCAGTGATGGTTTTCTCTACAAATTCCTCAACACAAGAATCAATAACATCAATTCTAAAGCACTCTTCTCCATCCTCTTCTCCTCTTACGCCAACCCTATTCACCGCCTCAGTGACCTTCATAGTGGACCTCAAATTCTGAAATTTCATCTTTAATAACCTCAGCCTACAATGAATAATGGCATGCGTAGTAGCAAGAAAGGGGTGACCTAAAAGAACGAGGGTCGAATGCCTATAATCATGGCCTAAATCCATATCTAACACTAAAAAGTCAAGAGGGTACACAAACTTATCTACTTGGACCATAACATTCTCTACCACATCCCTAGGTTGATGCTCAGACCTAGTAGCCAATCGAAAAGTAACATATATAGGGGACAGCTCACCTAGACCTAGCTGCTGATAGATGAAGTCAGGAATGAGATTCACACTAGACCCTAAATCCAGCAACGTGTGATTAATATGGGTTTCATGGATCCTATAAGGAATGGTGAAAGCTTCGGGGTTATTCATCTTGGGTGGGAGGCTCGAAGTACAAATACTACTCATCTTTTCCATGAGGCTCACCTTCTTAGGAATGTTCGATAATCTACGCTTCCTCATACGAAGGTCCTTGAAGAACTTAGAATATGAGGGAATGGAAAAGATCGCATTTATCAAGGGAAGATTGACCTTAAGGTCTTTAAGATGCTCTAAGATCTTGAAAAACCTAGAATCCTCACTAGGCATGAGCCTCTCTAAGGTGAATGGGAAGGGAACTCTAGGCGCAACACCTTTAGACACATGCGAATCATCATTGGACTTCTTTCCTTCCTGATATGGTCGCAAAGTACTACTCTCTCCGTGGTCTCTCATAGGCTCAACTCTCTCAACAAGACCTCTTTGTATAGGGCCATAATCATGATCTCTAGACTTGAAAGGACCATTAGGTACAGGCACTGCATAGTCAACTCCTATTCTATTGACCATTATCCTACCGCTCTTAAGAGTAGTGACAGCCTTAGCTTGGGCTTGAAGGAGATAAGTGGTGTTGATAGAGACTTTAGGGTTCATCTCCGACTAAGAAGATAACTTACTGGGGTCTCTAGTGCTCAATTGACTGGTCAACTACTCTAATTATGCCTCAATCCTAGCCATGTACTGCCTACTTTCTATTAGTTCTTATTGTTGGTTCTGAATAAATTGCATTACCTTCATCATGTAATTGGTAGGAGGCCCCTACTAGAAGAAGCAAGTAAAACCTGAGGTTAAGGGGCACTAGTGAGATGATGTTGATTAAGATTGTAAAAACCTATGAGATATTAAGGACGGGGTCGCTCCTAGGGTAGAGTTTGAGAACGGGAACTAGACTCATGCTGACCTTGTTTCCAAGAGAGATTATCTCTCCATCCTGGGTTATAAGTGCAAGAATATAGATTGCACTCACAAAATTATCCCTGTGTAGCATATACTTGCTCTTGCATAAAATTAGGAAACTAAGGTGCCAAAGGGCGAGCAACAGTCTCATAAGATGACTTAGAACACAACGCACACAGTTCAACTACTGAAGGAGGATAAAGAGAACCTACTGAACTAGCTCTATGATTCTGGGAGGAAAGAGACAAAAAGATAAATTTATCTTACTTATGAGTCAACACTTAACCTCAAAAAGCAAATCAGAATAATTTCCTACCTTATTAACATCTTTTCTATTACCTCCTTGACTGGACCTGTCCATAGTCAAGTTTTGAAAAGAGTTTTCAGCCATCAATTCCATTTTCTCTTATGCCTTAGTTAGTGTCAAGGTATAGAAACCACTACCAGGGACAGTATTGACCATCATCCTATTTTATTCATTCAAACCTCGAAAGAAATACTAGAGTAGGTCATGACTACCATACCCGTGGTGCAGACACTGTCGAAGAAGGTCTTTGAACCTCTTCCAAGCTCATGGAAGAACTCTAAATCATGTTGGGAGAAAGTCATAATGGTAGTCCTGAGGTCGGCCATCTTGGCCATGGGATAGAATTATTAAAAGAATTTAGATTGAAGCTCGGCCCATGAAGTGATATAACCATTAGGCAAAGAGTATAACCAAGTCCTAGCCTTATCCTTAAGAGAAAAAGAAAACAACCTTAGACGTATGACCTCTTGGGAGACAATGGGGACATGAAGGGTGGAACACATCTCTACGAAGTTAGTAATAATATCTAAAGGACTCTGACTGCTCCTCCCATAGAAGGAAGGAAGCATGACCGAAATAGTATGTTTAATTACGAAATTCAACTCCCCAAAACCAAGAATATTAATAGCCAAATTAGGCTCGAAGGTATTTGTGGGTGCAAATATCTTAAGAGGGGGGGGTGAATTAAGATATTAATACTAATTTTCATTTTTTAAAGTTTACAGAAAATTTACAACTTTTAACAAACAATATATCAAACACAAGATAAGCAAGGTAAGAAGAATAAAAATAGAAATGTAAGGAGAAGAGAAACAAACGATTTTAAGGTGGTTCGACCAAGCCTACGTCCACCGCTCAAGGAATCTCGATTTTAAAGTAGTTCGGCCAAGCCTACGTCCACCGCCCAAGGAATCTCCCCTTCGGACTTCAAAGATCTCCACTAAGATGCTTCTTCAAAACTTGGTGAAGCACAAACCAAGTTCTTTACAACCTCTTTGAAGCCTTACTTCAAAGAACCCAAGAGATTTACTCTATAGGATTTCCTCACACTTTACAAGCTTAAATGAATATATCTCACGAAGATTAAAGCTCTCAAAGTGTGTATGTACTCAAGAATGAGAAAAGATTGAATTTGAGATTTTCTTCAAGAAGAAAAGGAATAAGCTCTTGAAAGCTCAAATATATTGCAAGAATGGCTCAAAGATGGATTGAATGATGATAAACACTTTAGCACACTTCAATTGATGTTTAGAAAGTGTATTGAATAAGTATTTAAAGAGATTTGGGGGTTAGGGATATGGTAGGTGAAGAAGGCTTGAGTTTTTCGGCCAGAACGGTAATAAACGGCTAGTGCATTTATTACAGCTCCCGTTCAGCCGGTCGACCGGCTGGGTCGTCCGGCTTGCCCTTCTCCTTCTCTGACTAGGCCGGACGCCTTAGCCGGTCGACCGGCTTGGGGGTTCGGCTTTTCCCTTCACCTCTCTGTTTGGGGGTTCGGCTTTTCCCTTCACCTCTCTGTTTAGGCCGGGCGACCACCCAGGTCGGCCGGGCGACCACCCAGGTCGGCCGGGCGACCACCCAGGTTAGCCGGTCGACCGGCTGGGGGGTCCGGCCACTCCAGAATGTGAAGTAAAGCCAGATTTTGCAGAAAAACAATTTTAAGTGCATTTTCACAACTCCAAGTCATTTTGAATAAATATGTAAACGCATGTTGTGAATTGAAACACCCCAAAAACTCATTTTATCTCAATGTGTGCATTCAAATACATTTGTGCATATGTTATTTTCAAATGTGCAAGACTTGAAAATTTTTGCAATGACAAAGAAAAAGATTTTGAGCCAAGTCCACACAATATATAGGCATTTCACAAAAAGAGCAAGAAGAAAAACAAATCCGGTACCCCTTATGGCTTCTCTTCTCCTCCTTATGCCTTCTCATCTTTTCTCCCTTCAAATAAGGCTTTTTGCACATCTTCATATCTTTCAAAGCTTCACATTGATGACATCTCATTTTCACAAGAAGCTATTTAGTCAAGTAATGCATATATATATATATTTTCATAATCAAAATCAATAATGAATATTTAGCTAACAATCTCCCCCTTTTTGATGATGACAAAATTTTTAAGATATGAAACAAAAGTACTCCCCCTTAATATATGCATTTCTTTAAAAAGTGCATTTTTGAGAAAATGCTTCGAATATCAAATTTAAACTCATTTACAAGGATAAACAGGTAAACATAAATTCATTTGCAAGACATAAACTCATTTGCAAGAACAAGTAAACATATCAACAAAGCATTCACCATTTACTTCTCCAAACAGAGCTTATGCATCCACCATTTAAACTAATGCAAATAGACAATACCATTCACCAAGGCATATATATCACCAAAGCATAAATACCAGCTTATGTATCCACCATTTAAACTAATGCAAATAGACAATACCATTCACCAAGGCATATATATCACCAAAGCATAAATACCACATCATAACTTCTCCCCCTTTGGCATCATCAAAATCAATATAAAGGCAAGAAAAGAAATGTATAAAAGAAATAACTTGGTAATCAAAGTCAAGAATGTAAAGATCAACTAAAACTAAAAATTGATTTCAAGTGGAATGAAAAATGTTTTTTCAAAAAAAGAAGAAAATCAGGGTGCGCGATCATGATGATCCTTGAAGTAGTCTCTCATGTCTGATTTCATAGCAGCCACTTCTGAATCAATATGTTGCCTCCAAATAGTGAGCTCATCCCATTGGCTTATCATTGTGGCCCTCATTTCACCCATACCAGTGTTTAAAGCCTATAATTGGGACAGAATCTGAGCCATCAAAGAAGGGTCTTCCTGTTGTCCCATCGAACTAGAACCAACACCATGACGAATTTCTCTTCGGTGTAGCTCATCAATGTGCACTTGCTCCCTAGATTCTCTCAACACTTGCCTAAGAGTTGCTTCCTCAGTATTTTCCTCTTCTTCAGAGGAACTAACAACCATGGGTGTGGTTCCTGGTATTCCTATGTCGGGATTACCCTCAATTTCCGGCCCTTCATCTTCTTCAAAGGTGATATCTACCCCACCAGGTATGTCATCAAGGTTTTGTGCTGTGGTGCCAAAGACAGGGTCGGTGAAAGTAGTCCCCTTCTTAGTCCTATTCCTAATTGCAGCTTGAGTGCTTTGGGGCAAACTTTTGAAGGTCTCTCTATTTATGGGCTCCATATTGTATCAATAAATACCCATGAAGTTCATATATAACATATCAAAATTCCAAGCAGACACTTTATATGGAGCATTTGAAGATATGTTGAAATAAGAGAAAATATGCATTAAGGCCATACCATAACTAGGAGTGGTCGTTTTTTCTCCATCCTTTCCACTAATATGTAACATATGTTGAAGAATTAGGAAAGGCAAGGCTATCTCCTTTTTCTTCCTAAGGCTATAAAGGATATAAGCATCCATGATTGGAATTTTGCCATCATTGATATTTCTAGGGAGAATCACTTCACTCATGATTTTAAGAGCAAGTCTCGTATTAACATCAACATCTCTCAATAATGGAAGACTGGATCCTTAGGCCCTACTTTCTCCCACATATATCTTATGACTTCACCCGGGGTGGCGGTTTCCTTAATTCCTTCTGGCCATCCTTGACTATTGTAATGGCCTTCCCCATCAATATGTATATGAAATATTTCATGTAGAGTGACCTCGTTAAGCACAAAATTTACCCCACAGACTGTTGAAGATAATTCAAGTTTTGGGCTTCTACAATGTATCTCAAGATTTTCATAAAACTCAATTACTAATTTATCTTGCACATCACAATGCAAATGTAGAAAGGCAGTCCATCTATCAAATAGTGGCAAGATATCGATGCCAGGAAAGTCAGAGTCCACGATATATTTACCGTATAGAATTGATTGCTTGCCTTGAATCTTGGATGCCGGAGGTGGTGGTGGTGGAGGAGATTGAGTTCTTGGCCTTTTTCCTTTTCTCCCACGTGCTTGCCTTTTTCCTCTCGGATTCAGCATGATTTCGCGTTGTTTTTGTAAAAATAATCGGTAAAAGCTTTGTTTTTGAAGTGGGCAAGCAAATTTTAGGAAGAAATATGGAAGAAAACAGTTGAAAATTGAAGAATTTGAGATGGGTGTTAGAGAATTTTGGCTAGGGTTAAAAAAAAATTGATAGAATGTAGTGAATTTGGGGTGGAAACCCCCAATTTTTAACCCTGCCTGAGTTCAATAGGTCGACCGACTGATCGCGAGGGTCGACCGACTGGGTCGACCAGCAGGATCAGAGAGCATATTAAAAAATTGTGTTTTAGCTGGACGCCTAAGGCCTTATTCGGTCGACCGGCTTGGTCGGCCGGCTGGGTCAGAAGGTGCACAAATTTCTTATTTTTCATACCCAAGCCACATAAAACACATATATATGCCATTTAACCACATTTTATCATTCCAATTTCTCTCCTAATCTTGCAAAATTGATCCTCATGCAATGGTTTAGTGAAAATATCAGTAACTTGATGTAAAGTATCAACAAATTCAAGAATTATATCACCTTTTTGTACATGATCTCTAATGAAATGGTGCCTAATCCCAATATGCTTAGTTCTTGAGTGTTGAATTGGGTTCTTAGTAAGATTAATTGCACTAGTATTATCACAATATATAGGAATATGATCATACTTCAATCGATAATCAAGTAAATTTTGTTTCATCCATAATATTTGTGCCACACAACTACCAGCTGCAATATATTCAGCTTTGGTGGTAGAAATGGCAACACTATTTTGTTTTCTACAAGACCAAGATACTAAGGAATGTCCTAGGAATTGACATGTTCCACTAGTGCTCTTACGATCTATTTTGCAACCAGCATAGTCAGCATCAGAAAAACCACATAGATCAAACGACGTTCCTTTAGCATACCAAAGCCCTAAATTAATTGTTCCCTTAAGATATCTAATTATTCTTTTTACAGCTGTTAAGTGAATTTCCTTAGGATTGGATTGAAATCTAGCACATAAGCACACTGAGAACATGATATCAGGTCTAGAGGCAGTTAAATATAATAGGCTACCGATCATACCTCTATATTTCTTCTCGTCTACTGATTTACCTTTCTCATCTTTATCTAGCTTAGTTGAGGGACTTATGGGAGTTCCAATCTCCTTTGCATCTTCAAGTCCAAATTTCTTGATGATTTCCTTGGTGTATTTGGCTTGATTTACGAAGATCCCCTCTTTTGCTTGTTTGATTTGGAGTCCGAGGAAGAAAGTTAATTCTCCCATCATGCTCATCTCGAATTCCTTGTGCATGCACTTTGAAAAATTCTCACACAAGAAAACATTAGTAGCACCAAAAATTATATCATCTACATAGATTTGGACAAGTAGAATGTCATTGTCTTTTCTTTTGATAAATAGGGTTGAATCAAGTTTTCCTCTTTCGAAATTGTTTTCAACCAAAAATCCACTAAGTCTTTCATACCAAGCTCTAGGAGCTTGCTTTAAGCCATATAAAGCCTTTTCTAGTTTAAAAACATGATTAGGAAAACATGAATCTTCAAAACCGGGGGGTTGTTCAACATAAACTTCTTCTTCAATGAATCCATTTAAAAATGCACTTTTCACATCCATTTGATAAAGTTTAAAGTCCATGTGACATGCAAATGCAGGTAACATACGAATGGATTCAAGTCTAGCTACAGGAGCATAAGTTTCATCGTAATCAATTCCTTCTTCTTGATTGTATCCTTGTGCAACTAGTCTAGCCTTATTCCTAGTCACTATTCTGGCTTCATCGAGTTTGTTTCTGAATACCCATTTGGTTTCAATTACCGGTCTATCTTTAGGTCTTTCAACTAGCTTCCAAACTTTATTTCTCTTAAATTGATTGAGTTCTTCTTGCATTGCCATTATCCAATTTTCATCTAGTAGAGCTTCTTTTATATTTTTGGGTTCAATATGTGAAATAAATGCATGATGCTCACAAAAAGTGCTAATATTACACCTAGTTCTTACACCTTCATTTGGATTACCGAGAATAAGATCTTGAGGATGGTTTCTCACAAACTTCCAACTCTTTGGTAGATCTTCATGAGGTTCTTTTGTTTTGTCATCTTTGTTTGAGCAATGTTTGATTTTCTCATTTTCTTGAGACCTCCTTTCTTGAAGTTCTTCTTCTTGCTTCGTTAGTTTTTCTTTGTCTTTTGGAGTTGGATCTTCAAGCGTTGTCTTTTCCAAAAGATAACCTACATCATCAATTTCCTTTCTCGGCTCAAATGGATTAGTTTCATCAAATGTAACATGTATTGATTCTTCTACAATAAGAGTTATTTTATTATATACCCTATATGCTTTGCTCTTTGTGGAATAACCTAAGAATATTCCCTCATCAGATTTAGAATCAAACTTTCTTAAGTGGTCCTTAGTGTTTAGAATAAAACATTTACAACCAAATACCTTGAAGTATGATATTTTAGGTGTTTTGCCATGCCATAGTTTATATGGAGTTTTGTTTAAAATAGGTCTAATCAATACTCTATTTTGCACATAGCATGCAGTATTTATGGCTTCACTCCAAAAATATGTTGACAAGTTGTGTTCTTTTAACATAGTCCTTGCCATTTCTTGTAATCTACGATTCTTCCTCTCTACTACCCCATTTTGTTGAGGAGTACGAGGGGCCGAAAAGTTATGCTCAATGCCATGTTCATCACAAAAGTTCATGAAAGGAGTATTCACATATTCGGTGCCATTATCACTACGGATGCAAGTTATAAAATAGCCTTTCTCATTTTGCACTTTTCTACACAATCTTGCAAATTCATTGAAGGCATCATTTTTATGTGCAAGAAACATGACCCATGTAAATCTAGTATAATCATCAACTACAACAAATGTATACCTAGATCCTCCTAAGCTTGCCACATCAATGGGTCCAAACAAATCCATATGTAGTAGTTGTAATTCTCTATTTGTTGAAACCTTATTTAGGGATTTGAAAGATGTTTTATGTTGTTTTCCTAGTTGGCAAGCATCATAGATTTTATCTTTTTCAAATTTTAGTTTTGGTAGGTCTCTAACTAGATCATGCTTTGATAAATCATTCAATAAGCTCATGCTAGCATGTCCTAATCTTCTATGCCATAGCCAAGTATTATCATGCACAATAGATAAACATTTAACATGTTGACATATAAGTTGATCAATTTCAACAGTGTAAACATTTTCATTTCTCTTAGCTACAAATAACACATTTTCATTTCCACATTCATACACAAGACATTTAGACGATTGAAAAATGACTTTATAACCTTTGTCACATAATTGACTAATGCTAAGTAGATTAAATTTTAGACCTTCTACTAGTAGGACATTGTGTATAGCAAGAGAATTTTCATTACCAATGCTTCCTTTTCCAATAATTTTTCCTTTGCCATTGTCCCCAAAGGTAACATCTCCTCCTTTTGTCCTTTTTAGTTTGTAGAAAAGTGAAGAGTTCCCCATCATGTGCTTGGAACAACCACTATCCAAGATCCATTTTATTTTGCTTGAATTGCTCTCATTGCATACCTACACACATGAAATTCAAATGCAATTCTTTATTTTGGGGTCCCCAACACCTTGGGTCCTTGGCGTTAGTTTATTTTTGTTTTTGACCACCCATTTTGGTATTTGCCAATATGGAACATGTGATCCTCTATCACGAATTTTCTTGTAATAACAATGAGTAGATACATGTCCTTTCTTTTCACAATAGGTACAAATAACATTTGTCTTCGATGAAGAGAGGGATGTAGAGGTAGAAGTCTTGACAAAATATGTTTTGAAATACTTTTGATTAATACTAGGTTTGTATCCAGTACAACTCTTATCAAAAGACATTTTTTGACTTCCAAGAAGCTTTTCAAAATTTTATTTCCCATTTGTAAACTTTTGAACAATTCCATTCAAATCCTCATTTTTCTTTTTAAATCTTTAACTTCTTTTCAATCTTTACAAAATCTTCGGCATATGAATCATTTTCTTTTTCTAAGATGTCTATTTTTTCAATAAGAGAAGCATTTTTCTTTTCTAAGATTTCTTTTTCATTAAGAACAAGTTTCAAACTTTTATGCATTTGCTTGTTTTTTTGCCAAAGCTAAGGATAGATCATTATGTAATTTAGCAAATGCGTCTTTTAGTTCATCAAAACTATATTCCTCTTCCTCTTCTTCACTAGATGAATAATAAATAGATAAAGATGGTGAAGATAGTACCTCATCCTCATTGGCCATGAGGCAAAAATGGCTACCTCATGATGCTCTTCCTCATCTTCTTAGGTTTCGGAGAAGTCCCATGTGGCCTTGAGTGCCTTTCCTTCCTTCTTCTTTGAATGCTTAGGAAAATTTGCTTTTATATGTCCCGGCTTGTTGCAATTAAAGCACTTTATTTCATCTTTTGCATCTTTTATCTTTTTGAACTCTTTGCCTTCTTTTCCTTTCTTCTTCCAATTTGTGTTGCTTGAAGAAGCCCTTTTTCTCATCTTTCTAAATTTCATAAATTTTTCAAAATTTCGGGCTAGAAGTGCAATCTCTTCATCTTCCGGGTCCTCATCATCTTCTTCATCGTCACTTGATGAAAATTTTAATGCAACTAGAGCAATGGACTTCTTTGCTTTCCTTTCTTCTTCTTCATGACCTTTTATCTCAAGCTCATGAGTCATGAGTGACCCAATGAGCTCATTGAGCTCCAATGTATTCAAGTCCTTCGCTTCCTTTATTGCCGTGACTTTAGGTTGCCATGATGATGGCAAGCTCCTTAGCACTTTCCTTACCTTCTCTATATTGGAATAATGTTTACCAAGAGCTTTCAAACCATTAGTGATTTCAACAAATCTAGAAAACATTTGTTCAACATTTTCATTTGGAAGCATCTTGAATAATTCATATCTATGTACAAGCATACCAATCCTAGATTCTTTCTCTTGGCTAGTTCCTTCATAAGTTACTTCTAATTGATCCCAAAGTTTTTAGCCGAAGTGCAACCCATTACTCTAGCAAATTCGGTGGCATTTATAGCATTAAATAAATAATGTAATGCTTTTTGATTTAACTCAAATAATTTAATATCTTCATCATTCCATTTATTTTCTAGTTTGGGTATTCTCTTATCACCTTCTAATTTTGTAGGTAAGGTAGGCCCATTTTCTATGATTTTCCAGGCTTTAAAGTCATATGATTGTATAAACACTTTCATTCTCATTTTCCAAAATGCATATTTTGTTCCATCAAAAGGGGGTGCTTGTTTAATAGAAATTCCCTCCATATTTGCTAGAAATTCTACTAGTTGTTAAACTATAATGTAGAAACCTGGCTCTGATACCAATTGTGGGTGCAAATATCTTAAAAGGGGGGTGAATTAAGATATTAATACTAATTTTAATTTTTTAAAGTTTACAAAAAATTTACAACTTCTAACAAACAATATATCAAACACAAGATAAGCAAGGTAAGAAGAATAAAAATAGAAATGTCAGGAGAAGAGAAACAAATAATTTTAAGGTGGTTCGGCCAAGCCTACGTCCACCGCTCAAGGAATCTCGATTTTAAGGTAGTTCGGCCAAGCCTACGTCCACCGCCCAAGGAATCTCCCCTTCGGACTTCAAAGATCTCCACTAAGATGCTTCTTCAAAACTTGGTGAAGCACAAACCAAGTTCTTTACAACCTCTTTGAAGCCTTACTTCAAAGAACCCAAGAGATTTACTCTATAGGATTTCCTCACACTTTACAAGCTTAAATGAATATATCTCACGAAGATTAAAGCTCTCAAAGTGTGTATGTACTCAAGAATGAGAAAAGATTGAATTTGAGATTTTCTTCAAGAAGAAAAGGAATAAGCTCTTGAAAGCTCAAATATATTGCAAGAATGGCTCAAAGATGGATTGAATGATGATAAACACTTTAGCACACTTCAATTGATGTTTAGAAAGTGTATTGAATAAGTATTTAAAGAGATTTGGGGGTTAGGGATATGGTAGGTGAAGAAGGCTTGAGTTTTTCGGCCAGAATGGTAATAAACGGCTAGTGCCTTTATTACAGCTCCCATTCAGCCGGTCGACCGGCTGGGTCGTCCGGCTTGGCCTTCTCCTTCTCTGACTAGGCCGGACGCCTTAGCCGGTCGACCGGCTAGGGGGTCCGGCTTTTCCCTTCACCTCTCTGTTTAGGCCGGGCGACCACCCAGGTCAGCCGGTCGACCGGCTGGGGGGTCCGGCCACTCCAGAATGTGAAGTAAAGCCAGATTTTGCAGAAAAACAATTTTAAGTGCATTTTCACAACTCCAAGTCATTTTGAATAAATATGTAAACGCATGTTGTGAATTGAAACACCCCAAAAACTCATTTTATCTCAATGTGTGCATTCAAATACATTTGTGCATATGTTATTTTCAAATGTGCAAGACTTGAAAATTTTTGCAATGGCAAAGAAAAAGATTTTGAGCCAAGTCCACACAATTTATAGGCATTTCACAAAAAGAGCAAGAAGAAAAACAAATTCGGTACCCTTTATGGCTTCTCTTCTCCTCCTTATGCCTTCTCATCTTTTCTCCCTTCAAATAAGGCTTTTTGCACATTTTCATATCTTTCAAAGCTTCATATTGATGACATCTCATTTTCACAAGAAGCTATTTAGTCAAATAATGCATATATATATATATATGTATATTTTTTTTTTCATCATCAAAATTAATAATGAATATTTAGCTAACAGTATTGGAGAGAAAGAATTCCCTAAGTATGGGCTCATCATCTATGAGTGAGTCTGACCAACGAGGCTCTTGTCTAAAATGATATTGGGGCTCAGTGCCTATAGTGATCATGAGATCGAATGAGATTTAGAAGGGGGATGGAAGTGATAGGAGGATTATTTGGATTGGCCATCTCTTGAAGAAGATCTCCTAAATTCTTGAAATGCCTTACAATCCTATCGTGTTTGGGATTAAGGGGATTTCAAAGGGATCTCTTACCAAGCACGCAAAAGCTATCCTAACATCAACCACTTTAACCCCCAAAACTTCAACAATCCTAAAACTACAGCGAATAAGCCACAAACCTAGAAAGTCTACTAAAAGCAACAAGCAACAACGAAATAGGAAAGCCAATTAAACAAATTATGCTCAGTATGGAAACTAAACACAAGAAAGTCTAAGAAACAAAACTCTAAGTAAGATAGAAAACTAGTAAAGCAAGCTAAAAAAAATAAAGCAAAACCAACAAATAAGTAATTACTAAAACACACTAGCAAAGAACACAAACTACCGTGCCTTTATGGCAATGTCGCAAAGAACTTGTTGTCTCTTTAGAGTGCAAGCCCTAAAGACCAGCAAGTGCATAGATCAATAAAATATAGTGAGTGTGAGAACGGGTGTCAAACCACAAAGAGGTTATTGTGTGTAGTCAATCCTATGCTTGTGCGTCCTAGAAAGTGTCGAAAAGAAAACCTAGACTAAAAATATTTTTGGAGTTTTGGATTAACAAGAACTAAGAGAGAAATAAAAGGACTACAATATAGAAGCTAGAAAGGAAAAGTAAGAACTAAGCTAACCTTAGGGATTAAGATAATGAGAAGGTGATAAGGTGACCTACACTTGTGAATAAGTGACTCTCTACTTCTATGTTATGGGATTCGTGGATTGCCTTACTAATTGGGGCTTTCAATACTAAGTAACTAACTAGTATCCTAATTACACCCTAGGACTCGATGCGAGTCTATGCCAAAGTGTACACTCTTAGAGCTACGACATGGTCCTTATGTGCCTAAGGCCATAGGAAGGACTAAGGAGTTACTTAGGTGTCATAGAACGATCCTACCCTAGTTCCTAAACCATTAGCTAGACTCAAAGCTAAGACCTAGGGTTTATGAGGTTGACTAAACCTATCTAGACTCCTATTAGCTTGATTTAAAATAAAAGGGGACTCGATCTACACTAGTCTTAACTTGGGCACCGTCATTCTAGGGACACAAAAGCAGATTTGGACATTAATAGCGCAATCCTACATATTCTAAGGTAAAGCGTTGTGAGTATAAAATCCTATCCACGATACGAATACAAGCAAGTTTGATTTACAGTATTGGAAACATTTAAGCATTAACACGCAACAATATTTGAGCATATATCCACTATAATGTAAGTTTCATACCCACATAGACATGAGTAGAACTAACCCACTTTGTATTACCTACAATCACACACATAGACATGTATAATCTAAGAATTAGAGTTGTTCTATAGCAAATAAAGTTGAATCTATGTACATACAACTCATTCAAGCATTACATCAAACATATGGACATGAAGTGATATAAAACTTCTAAAAGTAAGAACAAAGTATGTATACATATAAGCTAATCAAATCCCATAACAAAGAGTACAAAAATCAATCCATTACACAAGTTCAGTCACCTTAATTTATCTACTCAAGCATAAACTAAAAGAGAATGAAAAAGGGTTGAGAAAGCTCCCTTTCCATGTTTCTCTACAAACTTGAGCAAATTTTTATCAAATGATGTTTGTATCCTTCAAAATCAACTTAATTCTAGGTGGGTATGCATGTTAATGTATGTATTAGGAATGGATGAAAGTAGGGTTTTGTGTGTGAGAAGTGGATGTGTGAATTAATGGTGATTCCTCCCTAAAAAATTGATAACAGTGGGCCTTATTTATAGCCTTCAGCATCACTACTGGCTGGCCGATAAATGTGAGGGGTCGACCAATTCCTTGGAGCTCTCTGGAATTGTCGATTGATCATACCGATCAGCTAGTAAGCTTAGTCGGGAGGGACCTTTCTTCTTTAGAATTACTAGCTTACCTAGCTGGTTAGCTGACTGCTCTTATGGTTAGCCAATTCCATCCTTCTTGCTTCAATCTTCATCTTCATTGCTTCCAGCTTTTTCCACGACCTGTGTACCTTTGGTCTTCGTCACCCTTCATCGTGTGAGCTCAACAACAAACCTAAAATCACCTAAATCATCAAAAATGAGCAATTAGTGTAGCATTTACCTCTTAAACTAAACTATGTACAATTGCTTCACTTAAATCCATCTCTAGTATATGTACTATACTAATGCATCTATTAACACTCAAAACACCTCTAAAATATAAATAATTATTAATGCATCCACGCATAAAAACACAACACATTAGTAAGGTGCTAGGAATGCTATTGTTTGCAATAATGCCCTCCTTTTCCTTTCCAGAAGAGAATACTCTCTATTATAAGACTGAATCCAATCTTCATACCAAGCCATAAACACTATCAGCTATCACACCATTATGCCACAGTTCTTTATGCTTCATTAACACATTCTCCACCCACGAACTGCTACAATACCACTACAAAAATTATCCTTCATTGTCTCGATCCCAATGGTACATACTAGTTACCACTTGGACATCCTTATGTCCATTTACCACCAAACTGTTGAGCTCTAATTTTGCTTCATCATCGAACTATTAACAAACACGACAAGCTTCAACCAATCACCATGTTACTTATCTTCCAATTTGCATCTGTTAATGTTATTGGATCATCGATTTACCCCTCCGGTGACAATCCACCACGTAAGCACAAAGCTTGCTGGCATATCCAATCAACTTTAGTGGTTTTTTTTTAATTTTTTAATCGAATAACTAATAAGCCATTACATAAATAATTTCACAAAGCATCTACTATGGCCGAATGGTTTGGCTTTGAGTTTGCAAATCATAAGTCATGGGTTCATAACTCTCAATGAATTTTTTCTTAATGTTGGTTATGGTTTGTGAAGGAGGAAGAAAACTCTTCCAAGACAAGCTATTATAATAGTAAGATTGCACTAATGGTTTCTTAAACGCATTAATTACTAAAGATGTACATTATGGCATTCATAATGCAATAACGTTTTATGCACATTAATTATGTTCATTAAAATTGTAATTTAATTACAATCAGGGCAAATGTGATCATGTTTTGGGCATATCAAATAATTCAAAATTAAGAATAAATATATATCAAGCATATATACTTCTTAAATTGTGTAATCAAAATCAATAAAAAACACAGAAAATAGAGCCTTGGTTTTGATACAACTATAGGAATTTGTAGGGACTTTTCCAGGAATTCACATAGTAGGATCTGGCTTCAAATTAAAAATTTCAAGTTGAGGAACTAGAATTACCTTGTAATTTGTGAGTGTAGACTTATGCCTTTGAAATGTTTTGCCTTGCAGAAGCATCTAAATTCTTCTCTTTGTATGTGATCAAAGAAAGGGTTGTATCTTCACAAGTTCAAAGTTATCTAATCCAAATCCATTAGACTTTAGGATAAATCCTTATCTAATCATAAACTTTATGCACAAACACTCGACCATAGTGTGACTTTGCAAGATCAAACTTAAACTAGTAATACAAACACCATCCTTATATTAATGGGAGATACCATTTACCCAACGGTTCCTAATGTTTGGATAAGCTGAATGGTTGCAAAGAAATCAATAAATGAACCTACACACTATGATGGATTCCCTATGACCCTCGATATTCTAAAATAACCCCAGAGGAATAGTTAACTACCAAACCCCTACTCTATATGAAGTCTCAATCTTATCATGATTCATCATGACACAACATTGTGACATATCATGTGGAAAACTTTGGCCAAAGACTTAACAAATTAGAACTATCCAAATTTATAATCGCATTTTGACCTATACATAGGCTTCACAACATATGCCCATGCCTTGCAACCTTTCATCACCAAATTAGAAAATTGGATAGTCTAATACCAAGACATGAGGAGTAATTCATAATTCTTTATGGCAGTGTCAAGCCAAAGAAAGTATAACTCCTAAGTGACACCACGAGCAGTTCTTTGATAGAAAGATACATACCATAGGAATCTCGTATATGAGTTATGTTTAGAAAGCATGTCCCAATACCCCAATTATGCCACACTGCTTGCCCAACATTTATTATGCATAAGGATGACCAAACAATGTGATAGACAATAACCTCTACTTTATAGAACTTACATCCTTGTATCAATTCTATCATTTGGTTATGAATAGTGTTTAACAACACCCTGAAATAATCGTTGTTCACTTGAATCCATATAGTCATTCTAGGGAATTACATGATGATTAAAACATAATGAAGATAGAACAATACGAATGTAATGGCCAAATATTAGAAACGAATGAAACACATTTAGAACAATTTCTTAGCTACAATAGACAACTAACTTTGGGATACTAATCCTAATAATATTAAGATCAACTATATCGTAAGTCAAACCTTGAGCCACTATTTAAATGTTAGATATTGATGAAAGAGCTTACATATTAAAGCAAGTCCATCAATGGCTATGTGGAAACCATTTGAAAAAAAGCCTTGAACAAGGGATAGGTTATGGAGAGCCAAACTTTAAATTAGCTAGTTGGCTTGATTCTAGCTTTCAATCAGATAATAATGATAGAGTTTTAGATTATGTATGCTAAAAGCATTCCACGCTTATATTTATATGTTACTGCCTTCTTGAAACTAGAGGTAGTGTTCTTTTGCAAATAACATATAAGGAAAACGTTTTTTCCAACCTCTTAAAAAGGCCCTTAGGGTCATGAGAAGATAGGTATAGGATATAATTCTGACTGGCTTTAGTCCAATTGAGAGATTGTTATGAATGATATCCTAAAGTTAATTATCTGATTTGTCTTACTTTAAGATGTGTCATATCATGGATCTTTTCCTTGATTCTTAGATCATGACGTAGTCCTTGGCATAACCTTATGCTTCTTTATAATTGTGGCTAGTGGAATAAAGGAAATCATACTGGATATCGAATATTATGAGCAATAATAAATAAATACAAGTGGAACATGAATGTCACAACAAAAAACAACATATATCAAGGTTTTTATATCATTTGCAATATTGTAGATTAATCTTTAATATACAATGATGTAACAATATCTCAACATTATCACTCGAACTCTACCAATAGGATTGTCGAACTAGTGAATAATTGAGTTAAATCTAGCTTATTTGAATATCACTTTTCTAGATAGATACTGTCGAATGGTATTTAT
This sequence comes from Cordia subcordata, assembly GCA_028554755.1. Classification (NCBI taxonomy): domain Eukaryota; kingdom Viridiplantae; phylum Streptophyta; class Magnoliopsida; order Boraginales; family Cordiaceae; genus Cordia; species Cordia subcordata. The sequence continues at coordinate 16,608,849 of JAPTOF010000008.1, forward strand.
TCACTATTTTATTTGGCTTCTAAAATACCACAGGGAACTTTATTGACAAGATAGATGAACTTACTATTTAAGTTAAGTGTAATCACCATTCGTTAATGTTCTTTTCTATTATGTTTAGAATGAGCCCTTTGATGGAGCAATGCTTCTCATCCATATAGATGATCAATGATAAGGAACTCTACCAACAAGATGACTGAACTTCACTGACACCATTATGAATAACCCTATTAAGTCCACCTTACTAAGTTCAAGTGGAATAAAACCTTCTAGTAGAGAGGTAACTGTCAGTCACCCTTAGAGTGGACTTAAGTGTTTTTGTTGTCCTTTATTTATCATGACATCTTGTTTTAGTTCTAAACACCCTATGGAATTGCTGCATTCCTCCTCTTGTTACTAAGGTACCCTTGATACCATAAATAGATCTTTGGACCTATTTTCGGATTACAAATCTATAGGTAGGCATGCTCAAGTTGAGTAGACAACTTTGTTCATTAATTAGTGTAAAAGAACATCTAATGATCCTAACTATAGGTGGAAATATAACTAAATTGAGTAATGTTCAAATGCAAAACGCAAGTGCAATATTTTTGAGAAATGGATGGTGGAAATAGATCTAGTGATTTTGGCCTTGGCAATGCTTGAAGAAGTTGGTCATATTCGTGCATATGCCCTTAATTTCTAAATCAATGTTGGTTCGTCACTCTGTTAACTCTTGCCAATTTTCAGTCCATGTAGTGGTTATTTGCTCAATATTTGTGTTGAGTGTGTTCATTTGCTCCAAGAGTAGTGCCATAATAGATGGATCTTCTTATGGCACCCTTTGCTGAACACTAGTACTAGAACTGGCGCCATATCTCACCTTCTCTTTTAGTTGCTTCTCAAATCTAGCTTGCCTTCTTGATTCCCTCACAACTCTTTCAAGTTCTTATCGTTTAGTGGTCAAATTAGGGTCTGCCTCTTCTAAAGAGCTCACATCCATAAGCATACCAACAACAGGTTCTTGAATGTTTATATTTCCTCCTTGAACCCACTCTTGCCTTTCTACCTCATCTAGAATATCTTGAACTTCATCTTAAGTCTCTTCACGTACCTATCTTAGAACCTCTCCAATTATGGGACTCGTAACTAGAAATGTGTAGGTGGTGTGGTTTCTTGACCTTTCTCTAATTTGTACTTGGATATCACTAGTAAACTTTTAAACTAAGCCTCAGTAATTGTTGTTCCATTATACCAATAGATTTCCATTTAATTTAGCTCATGATGAAATACCAATTGAACACCTTCAACTTAGGGTTATTTATCAAAGGTACTTTAAAATGTTTGAAAATTTGAGTAAGTACCATCCCGTATCCTAAGCGTTGACCCATTTCAGAAACATGTATCATATGATTCAATATGATATAGCGCAATGCAACTTTTTTCTTCTCAAACACAAAATACATGTTATATGCCTCAAAACAACCAACCCGATTATCAATCATCTTCCTATGCATCAACAATTCATTAAAGATCTTGATCAAAATCTTTTTTTTAGGATTTAAAGCATTTTTGTATGGAGTTTGATCTCCAATTCTCAACCCATCAATATTCTTCCAACTAATTTCAAAAGCAGTGATCGTAAACTTTTAAGAGTGTTACCCACAAGTGCACGGGTCACTATAATATAGCATGTGCGAGTACAGAGTTGTATCCAGGGGGAGGTGATATACTATTTGAGCACAAGCCTAAATAGCCTGCAAGCGCACGGGTCATGTATAGTATAGTGTGTGTGAATGAAGGGTCGAATCTACGAGAAGGCCTAACATGTATGGTGTTCTAAGCTAAGTGCGCCCTATAGAGCTACGTGTTGAGGTCCTAACTACAATATTTTTGGTGTTTTGGTTTAAGGCGAGTTGGGAAAGATAAATCTAAGCTATAGGCAAGAAAATAAAAAGGTGGGGTACGTGTGTGTGATGGGGGAATCAAGCGATCTTAGTGGATGCTAACACGTGGAAATGGGGAATAGGGTGATTACATCTTGCAAATAGGTAATTACTACTTATTGTTAAGGTTGCCTGACGGATTGAACTTAGTTGCTCTTATCTAGTCTTTTAATTAACCTCCTAAATACACCCTAATCCTGAGTGCGAATCCATTCCTATGTGCCGACCCCTAGAGCTACGGCATGTGCTCTTTATGACTAAAGGCCATAGGGCTAGCTTGTTAAGATTTTAGGTGACTTTGATCGATCTAACCCAAGCATCTAAATTGTTGGTTGGATTTAAAGACAAGACCTAGTCCGTCTAAGGTTGGCTAATCTACCCCAAAACCCATTAGCTGGATTTAAAGCTTAGGGAGACTTGACCGAGGCTAGCCATTAGTTATGCCCTACCGATCATCATCACAATAGCGGGTATTAACATTTAAGTGTAAAGAAAACACATCTAGGTCAAGGCATTCGAGAATATCCTGGGGTATTCTACTACTAAGCATATAGACATACTTATTACACCAATTTAAGCAATTACATCCGACATGTTAGCAATAGAAGCTATTTATGCTATTAAGTATGCTAACGCATACATAGACATGTATATAGGCACACCTATTTCATGTAATCAGCACACAAACACATGAACGTACTTATATAATGATTTAGAAATGTTTAATAGCAAAATAGGGTTCAATATATATATGCAACATCATTGAAACATTTCTACCAAAACATAGACATGAATGTAAATTTGCCAATCAAAACCCTAAGTACAAGCATTTATATATAAATCTATCAAGTACCCTTAACAATAATGTAATAATCATCCATAATACAAGAGTAAATCACCCTACATAGCTATACTCAAACAAAAGTTAACTTAGGATAAAAGAGAGACAAAGAGGCTACCCTTTTATCCAAAGCCATATCTTTACAATCCAAGAGCGATGCCCAAATCCTTGTGTTTGATCCTTTTAGAGGCTTAATTCCTAGTGCTAAATGTGTTTAGAAGTATGTGAGAGGTGGCTTAAGGTGGATTTAAGGTTTACGAAAAATGGGTGTGTGAATTTGGTTGTTTTTCTTTTTCAAAAGTGGCTGAAAAGTGACTTAAAAAAAGTGAAATTGCGTAGAGCCGGAGGCCTCAACCGGTCGACTGGCTTCAGAGAAAGGTTGACCAGCTTCAACTGGGTTCCTCTCTGAACTGGCTGACCGACCTAACCAATCGACTAGCCTAGTAGTGAGGTTGACCGGCCAGGTCAATCTTCTTTCCTAAGTCGCGCTTCGCGCACTCATTCCGCCTCAGTTGTTCCTTTCTTTGCTCAGCCACTTCCAAAAGCACTTTTCTTTTTCTTCATTCCTTTGCATCTAGAACACCTTCATTTTTTATCCAAATCCCCTTTGCCATCAATTAAGCTTAAATCATCTCCTCGGATCTCACCTAAAACAAGCAATAAATGCACTTTAGTGTAGCCTTTAAGTCTTAACCTCAACTATGACATGTAAACCCTAGTATGCACAAATATGACCTAAATGCTATACTAATACACCAAATGAAGCACAAAATGCCTCAAAACAAGTATATACATACAATGCATAAGCACACACAAAACAAACACATCAGGAGGCTATCTAAGTACGGTTCTAATGTAAAAGTGTGTCCTACACTAGCTACGTGTGGTCCTACCTACTTTTTTTTAGGTTTTTGCATTGATTGGAGCTTTAATTTAAACCTAAACTATGGAAAAATAAACAAAACTAACGGGAATGGTGGTATAAACAAGCTATGAAAATGAGGATCTAAAAGGGTTTGAGAGAACTTAGGGGTGATTGCTCCTTCGGAATGGATTTGGGCTCTTAATATTGTTTTGAGGTTATTGATACTTTGATTACTCTAATTGTGGGCTAGGATTACTAAACTTACCATCTCTAACTATCGGTGCAATTCTATCCCTAATCGGGCCCAATTAGAAGTATAGGCTTGTTCTAGCTAGCTATGGCTTTTGGGTCTAGTTCTAAGTCCTTAGGTATTGAATAATGTCCAAATAGGGAATCTAACTTTTTAGTTTTGTTTCAAACTAGAGATTAAATTCCCTAGGTCAAGCAAGTGATAATAGTACCCTTTTAGCCATGTTTCATGCTAAAGGTGATTGCCTACTATATTAAAGACATTAAGAATACAATTAATCAACACAAATATAGTTGCAAGTTGGGCTCATGCCATTAGCATGGATGAAGGCTAAGGTGAGACCACTACTATTAGCATCTAAGCACAAATTACACATGGAAACTCATAGAGGCATTTCATCAAACACCTTGACATGTTCAATTTCAAGCCATAAGAATATAAGAACAAAGCATGTATATACAACCATCAATATCTCAAAACAAGTGTTAAAATCTTTAACCTATTACAAAAATAGCAATTATCCCTAATCTAGAGCTAATCTAACATACTATAGATAAGAATAAAGAGAAGAATATAAAGCTCTTTCATTATCCTTGCTTGCTGTTTGCAAATCTTGCTCCAAAACCCTCTAAATCCTTGTTTGATCTTCAAATCCAAGCTTGTTTATGGATGAAATTGATATGGGATTGAGTGTGTGAGGTGGGTTTAGGTGGATTTTTGGGTTTTAGGAAGTGGGTATGTGTAATAGTAGGTGTTCTATTTCAAAAGTTGCTAAAAAATGGATTAAATAAAGCTGAAATTACGTCCAGCCGGGGGTCCAACCAGTTGACTGGCTTTGGGGCTAAGTCATTCGGCCAAAATTGGCCCAGATTCTAATGCGGCTGGTGGACCGGCCTTGACAGAAACTCAACTGGTCTTGATAGTAAAATGCTCATATCTCGCTCATTTTGGCTCCGATTCACGCACCTTTTTTTCTATGGGTTCGTATCGTAGTCGAGGATCTCCCAAGCTATCTTTTGCACCCTAAATCATGTCCAAAATTTGTCCATGTCCTTTTTTTTATTGCAAGTTTCGAATTTTGCTCCCCTCGTGCTCGGTTTTGCCTCGGTCGCTTCTTTCTTTGCTCGACCACTTCCAAATGCATCTTTCAATCCTTGTTTATGTCCCAAACACCTTTGGCTTTAATCCACATCGTAAATGCCATCACTCAAAGTCCAATCATCTCTCAAAATCTCACTTAAAACAAGCAACAAATGCATATTAGTGTAGCATTTATGTTCTAACCGCAACTATGAACATGTAAATCCTAATATGCACAAGTATCACCTAAATGCTATACTAATACACTAAATAAAGCTCAAAACACCTCAAAACAAGTATATTTATGCAATGCATAAGGACACATAAAACTAACACATCAACACCCCCAAAGCTTCTCCTTGGTTGTCCCCAGGCAAGCCTAAACCTAAGTTTATCTCAAGGTTGGTAGAGAAGGTTTCCTAAAGGATTGATTTGCTATCAAGAAGAGTCTAAGGAGTATGAAATCATCTGATGTGTTGTGATTTTATGTGTGTTTGCATTGTCATTTACTTATATTTTAGAGGTGTTGAATGCTCATAATGATGTATTAGTGTAGTGCTTTTGATAAGAATAGGCTTAAGCGTAAACAATTGTGCATATTGAGTTTAAGAGACAAATTGCTACACTAATTGCTTGTTTTCAATGATTTAGGTGAACTTTGGGTTAAGATCAAGATTGGACGATGAAAGGTGATGAAGATGGGAAATGCACGGGTATAAGAGAGAAGACCAGAGGCCGAAAAGACAAAGAATGGAGGAAGAAAGTCAGCCGGACGACCAAGGAAAAAGAGCAGGTCGACCGGCTAGGTTGATCGGCCACGCCAGAGAGGTGCCAAAAACAGCCGGACGACCACCCTCCGGTCGACCGGCCACTCAAGAGAGCATCATTAAAAAGCCGATCGAGCTAGGTCCAGAGGCCGGTCGACCTAGGTCGACCGGCAATATGCTGAGAACATATAAATAGGGTCTGATTCTGCAAAAAAGGGAGAGGACTTTTTGGTAGATTAACACACACTTCACACCTAAAATTCTCACACACTTAACCCTATATCCCACCCACTTTACACACACTTTTCACACATTTTCTCACTAAGAACCAAGCTTGATTTGGAGGGTTCAAACATTTTGGAATCAAGTTTGCTCAAAAGCTTTGTACAAGATTAGTTAGGATGAAAGGGAAGCTTTATTATCTCTCTTTCGTTCTATTTTCTATTATGATTGAGTAGACTTGTGTAGGGTGATTTAACTTATGTAATGGGTTAATTATATACTCTTATGATATGGGATATGATGGCTGAATATATATACATGTTTCGAATTGTCTTGTTCAAATGGGTATTTTCTCATTCATGTCTAAGTGTTTGATAAAATGCCTAGATGAGTAACATGTGTATAAATTGAAGTTTGTTTGTTACTAAACACATCTAATCCATGTTATAATCATGTCTATGTGTTTATATGTGGATGCTATGAAGTGGGTAATGCTTTTATTCATGTCTATATGTATATTTGCATGCCTAGTAACGAGCATAACTTCAATAACGCATATGTGTTGGTTGTTAATTATTTCTAATGGTGTGAACTGAACATGACGATGTTTGGTAGTTGAATAGGTTCCATTATTCACGCGTACCTTGGCCTTGAACATGTATGAACGCACTAGCAAGTCAAATCCTGCTGTAGTGACCTTAGAATGACGAAGTAAAACTTAGGGCTAGTCTAGGCCGAGTCTCCTTTGGCTTTAAATCCAGCCAATAGGCTTCCAGATAGGTTTAGTCGACCTTAGCAACACTAGGTCTTGGCTTTAAATCCAGCCAAAGGTTTAGGTACTAAGGTAGGTTCATTCTAAGCCACTTAGGAAGTTAGTTAGTCACTTTTGAGGCCCTAGGTCATAAGGACCACGCCGTAGCTCTAGGAGGTGCCGCCTAGGAACGAACCCGCACCGAGTCCTAGGGGGAAATTAGGACACTAACTAGCAACCTAGTTAAGAGCACTCATGATAGTTAGCCATCATCCCTTAATCCCATAGCATTTGAGTATAGAATTACCCATTCATAAGTCGAAGTCACCCTAACCCCTTCTCAAGTGTTAGTTCCCTCTTGACCAACTTGTGCTCCCATTTTTCATATTCATAGTTTAGTTTTATTTCCTTTACCTAGAGCTCCCGATAATCCAAAACCCCAAAAAAAAAATGTCTAGTTTAGATCTTTCTTTTTGGCACTTTTTAGAACACCAAGCATAGAATTCACCCACATTATTCACGCCTCCCTGTGGTTCGACACCCGCACTTGTACACACTATATTGCACGATTCGTATGCTTGCAGGTCTTTTAGAGCTTGCACTCGAAAGATGACACCAAGTTCTTGGCGCCATTGCTGGGGAGGCACAGTGATTTGCATTCTTTGCTGGTGTGTTTTGGTAGTTGCTTTTCTTACTTTCTTGCTTTTTCTTTGTAGTTTGTTTAGTTTTTGCTTATCTTGTTTACTGTTCATATTATCTTGCTTTAGATTTTATTTTTCTATTTCAGCTTTTGTCTTTATTTTTAGTAGACTTTTTAGGATTGTGGATTATTTGCTGTAGTTATAGGAATACTGAAGTTTTTAGGGGTTGAAATGGCCGGAGTTAGGATAGTTTGTGCATGCTTGGTAGGAGATCCCTTAGAAATCCCCTAGTTCTTCTTAATCCCAAACCCGATAGAATTACTACACATTTAAGGAATTTAGGAGATCTTCTTGAGGAGATGATCGATCCCAACCATCCTCCTAATCCTCCCAATCCCCTAATGAATCCCATTCCACCTCATGATCACATTGGGCATCAAGCCCAAGCTCATTTTAGACGAGAGCCCCGTAGACCGGATCCATCCATAGATGAGGAACCCACTCTTAGGCAATTCTTTCTCCCCGAAGCCTTTGAGCCCCATTTGGCTATTCAAATTCTGGGTTTGGGAGAGACGAACTTTGAGATTAAGCCTAATATGTTGGCTATGCTTCCCTCCTTCTACGGGAGAAGCAATGAGAGTCCTCTAGATCATATCACTGATTTTGTTGAGATGAGTTCCACTCTCCATGTCCCCAATGTCTCTCAAGAGGTCATACGTCTAAGATTGTTTCCTTTCTCTCTTAAGGACAATGCTAGGACTTGGTTGCACTTCTTACCCAATGGTTGCATTACTTCATGGGCTGAGCTTCAATCTAAGTTCTTCTAAAAATTTTATCCCATGGCCAAGACGGCCGACCTTAGGACCGCCATTATGACTTTCTCCCAACATGACCTAGAATCTTTTCATGAGGCTTGGGAGAGGTTCAAGGATCTTCTTAGACAATGTCCACACCATGGGTACGGCAATCATGACCTAATGCAATACTTCTTTCGAGGCTTAAATGAACAAAATAGGATGATGGTCAATGCCGCCTCTGGTGGTGGCTTCTATCTTTTGAGACCGACCAAGGCATGGGAGAAAATAGAAATGATGGCTGAAAATTCTTTTCAAAATTTTGCAATGGAAAGGTCTAGTTGGGAAGGCAACAAGAGAAGTGTTACTGAGGTTGGAGTTCCTTTCGACTTACCCGCTAAGGTTGAGGCTTTGACAAATAAACTAGATCAATTCATTTCTTTGTCCATTTCATCCCAAGGTCATAGGACTAGTTCTTTAGGTTCTTCTTCCGCCCCTTTAGTTGTCGAAGTTTATGCATTGTGCTCCGAGTCATCTTATGAGACCATAGCTTGCCCTTTAGCATCCCAATTTCCCGAATTCATGAAAGAGCAAGTGTGTGCCACACAAGGTTATCCTCGTGAGTATAATCCATACTCGAACACATACAATCCGGGTTGGAGGGACAACCCGAAATTTTCTTGGAGATAAGAACAGCATGAGTCTAGTTCACATCCTCAAGTTCCACCTTAGCAGTGACCTCATCCTCAATATCCCTCATGTTTCTATCATCTTAATCAACCCTGTCTCACTAGTGCTCCGCAACCTCAGACTTTACTTGCTCCCTCTAGTAGCCAGACTCCTAGTAATGATGTGATGAAGTTAATGCAGTTTATTCAGAATCAGTAGCAGGCATTAGCTAGTCAGCAGCAGGAGTTAGCTGACAATAGGCAAGAGATGGCTAGCTATAGGCAACAGATGGCTAGGTTTGAGACACAGTTAAGACAGATTTCTAGTTAATTGAGCACTAGAGACCCCAGGAAATTGCCTTCTCAGTCGGAGGTGAACCCTAGAGTCCAGTCCTGTTTCTCCACCGATACCACTTATCCCCCTCAGGCCCAGGCTAAGGCCGTCACCATTTTTAGGAGCGGTCGGGTAGTGGATAATAGGGTAGGAGTTGACTTTGCAGTGCCTGCACCTAGTGGTCCTTCAGAGTCTAGAGCACCACATGGTAGCCTTGTTGAGGGAAATTCTAGAGAAGGTCCTGTTGAGAAAGATGAGCCCATTAGAGATCATGGAGAGAGTAGTACTTCCCGCCCACATCAGGAGGGAAAAGAGCCTATTGATGACTTCCATGTATCTAGAGGTCTAGAGCCTAGAGTTCCCTTTCCATCTGCTTTAGAGAGACCTACACCTAGTGAGGATTCTAAGTTCTTCAAGGTTTTAAAGCATCTTAAAGACCTTAAGGTCAATCTTCCTTTGATAGATGCGATCATTTCCATCCCCTCTTATTCTAAGTTCTTTAAGAATCTTTGTACAAGGAAACGTAGGTCATCGAACATTCCTAAGAAGGAGAGGCTTACGGAGAAGGTGAGTAGTATTTGTACTTTAGGCCTTTCGCCCAAGATGAGTGACCCCGGAGCCTTCACCATTCCTTGTAGGATCCGTGAGACCCAGATTGATCACGCCTTATTAGATTTAAGATTTAGTGTGAATCTTATTCCCTACTCTGTCTATCAGCAGCTAGGTCTAGGTGAGTCGTCTCCTACACATGTAACTCTTCAGCTAGCTGACAGGTCTGAGCGTAGACCTAGCGGTGTGATAGAGGACGTTATGGTCTAGGTAGGTGAGTTTGTGTACCCTGTTGACTTCATAGTGTTAGATATGGATTCGGGACATGACTCTAGACATTTTACACCCATTCTTCTAGGTCGCCCCTTCCTTGCCACCGCAGATGCCATTATCTATTGTAGGTCAGGGGTATTGGAGATGAAATTTAGGAATTTAAGATCCACTATGAAGGTTGTAGAGGCGGTGAATAGGCCTAGTATAGGAGAAGAGGATGAAAAAGAGTGCTTTAAGGTGGATGTGATTGATTTTTGCGTTGAGGATCTTATAGAAAAGACTATGACCGATGGAGAAGAATTAACGAAATTTGAGGAATTGATGTCTAGTTTTGATTTGGAGACCTTAAAGAGGAAATGTGTAGCTTCTACTTCCTTGATTGAGAGCCATTTGACTAATAAGTCACTTGAGGTTAATCCTTCTAGTCTCATTTCTAGTGATGTCCCCATTGATGATGTTGAGGTTAAGTCCCCCTTGGTTGAGCCTAGCCCTTCTTTAGAGCTCAAACCCCTTCCCGATCATTTGAAATATGCATTCCTAGGCTCTAGTGAGACCCTTCCGGTCATCATAGCTTCCGATCTTTCTAGTGAGCACGAGGAGCGTCTCTTAGAGGTCCTTAGGAAACATAGGAAGGCTATAGGGTGGAAAATTAATGATTTGAGAGGTATAGACCCTTCGATTTGCATGCATCGTATTCACCTTGAGGATGGAGCCATTCCTTCTAGGGAAATGCAAAGGAGGCTAAACCCACACATGAGTGAAGTAGTTAAGAAGGAGATCATTAAGCTTTTAGATGCAGGCATTATTTATCCGATCTCCGATAGTGAGTGGGTTAGCCCGGTCCAAACTGTCCTTAAGAAGTCCGGGATCACAGTTGTTGAGAATGAGAAAGGAGAGCTTACCCCTACACGTACTCCTACGGGATGGAGAGTTTGTATTGACTATAGGAAGCTCAACTACAAAACTAGGAATGATCATTTTCCATTGCCTTTTCTAGACCAGATCTTAGATAAAGTGGCTGGGCATAGCTACTATTGTTTTCTAGATGGCTATTCGGGATGTAACCAGATCCCTGTGTTTCCTGAGGACCAGTAGAAGACTACCTTTACTTGTCCCTATGGCACTTTTGCTTATAGGAGAATGCCCTTTGGTCTTTGTAATGCCCCAGTGACTTTTCATAGATGTATGATCGCCATTTTTAGTGACATGATTGAAAGACATTTAGAGATTTTCATGGATGATTTCTCAGTCTTTGGAGATAGCTTTGATGAGTGCTTGAGTCATCTCTCTTTAGTCTTAGACCGATGTGTGGAGAAGACTCTAGTGTTAAGTTGGGAGAAATCCCACTTCATGGTGCAACGAGGGATAGTGTTGGGTCATGTTGTATCATCTAGTGGAATTCAAGTTGACCCAGCTAAGGTAGACTTTATTGAAAAGTTGCCTGTCCCTAAGTGTGTCAAGGATGTTAGATCTTTTCTAGGGCATGCAGGATTTTACCGTAGATTCATTAAGGATTTTAGTCACATTGCATGCCCCTTGTCTAGGCTCCTAGCACAAGATGCCCCTTTTGACTTTGATGATGAATGTGTTAGAGCTTTCAATAGGCTTAAATCCTTGTTGTCTACATCCCCAATTATCCAGCCACCTAACTACAGTCTTTCATTTGAGGTTATGTGTGATGCATCCGATTATGCGATAGGAGCTGTTTTAGGTCAAAGGAAGGATAAGTTGCCCCATGTTGTATACTATGCTAGCAAGACTCTTGATGAAGCACAAAAGAATTATACCACTACGGAAAAAGAGCTTCTAGCAATAGTTTTCTCCCTTGACAAGTTTAGGTCATACATCCTAGGATCCAAAGTGATTGTCTACACCAATCATGCGGCATTGAAATATTTGTTGTCTAAGAAAGAATCTAAGCCCCGCTTGATTAGGTGGTTGCTCCTCCTTCAAGAGTTTGACATAGAAATTTGGGATAAGAAGGGTAGAGAAAATTTAGTTGCGGATCATCTTTCCCGTCTTGTTAGCGAGTCTTCTAGTGATCCATCTCCTTTTCATGATTCATTCCCCGATGAACAATTATTTGCTGTCTCTCATCATACACCTTGGTTTGCTTATATTGTCAATTATCTTGCCACAGGGCATTTTCCTTCCCATTGGGAGAAAAGAGACAAAGATAGGTTCTTAGCACAAGTTAGGCATTTCTTTTGGGAGGATCCCTATCTTTTCAAAGTGTGTGCGGATCAAATGATTTGCCGGTGTGTGCCTGAGGATGAGTTTGAGAGTGTTTTGAGCATGTGTCATGATGAGGGGTATGGGGGTCATTTTAGTGGGAAGAAGACCGCCGCGAAGGTCTTGCAAAGTGGACTATTTTGGCCTTCTCTCTTTAAGGATGCCCAAGAATATTGCAAGAAGTGTTTTAGATGTCAACAATCTGGGTCCATCTCTAGGAGAAACATGATGCCTTTATCCCCTATTCTTCCTTGTGAGTTGTTTGATGTTTGGGGTATAGACTTCATGGGTCCATTTCCACCTTTCTTTGGGTACCAATACATTTCAGTGGCTGTTGATTATGTGTCCAAATGGGTTGAGGCTATTCCTACACGCACTAATGACCATAGGGTAGTGGTTAAGTTTATTAAAGAAAACATTTTCTCTAGATTTGGAGTCCCTAGGGTCTTAATTAGTGATAGGGGTTTGCATTTTCGCCATAGGACTTTAGAGGCCTTGTTGAGAAGATATTCGGTCACCCATAAGGTTGCCACTCCTTATCACCCATAAAATAGTGGACAAGTAGAGGTGTCCAATAGAGAGATCAAGCACATTTTAGAGAAAACGTTTAGGCCCGATAGAAGAGATTGGTTTATTAGGCTAAATGATACTTTGTGGCCCTACCGTACCGCCTTTAAGACTCCCATTGGTATGTCTCCATATAGATTGGTTTTTGGTAAAGCTTGTCACTTGCTGGTAGAACTAGAGCATAGAGCTTATTGGGCAATCAAAGCCCTAAATTTTGACTTGGCAAGAGCAGGTGAGAAAAGGAAGCTAGACCTAGTGGAATTGGAAGAGCTTAGATTCGAGGCGTATGAGAACGCTAAACTTTATAAGGATAGGATGAAGAGAATTCATGATAAACACATTATTAAGAAATCATTCTCTCCTTTTGATAAAGTTTGGTTGTTTAACTCACGATTGAAACTCTTTCCAGGTAAGCTTAAGACAAGATGGGATGGTCCATATGAGGTGATGATTGCCTATCCTTCCGGAGCAGTCAAGATTAAAGACTTGAAGGATGGCTGAGAGTTGACGGTGAATGGGCAACGCCTGAAGCACGCATATGATTCGAGCATGGCTCGTGTGGAGGTTTTAATGCTTCAGGATCCCATCAATGGAAGTTGAAGATGAGTTGGTGTTTGCCTGGCTGACGGCTTGGTGGTTAGCACTACTAGGAGACAACCTAGGTTCAATTTTGTAGTTTTGCATTTGTTTTACTTTCTTTTCTTTTTATTTTCTTTCTTTTATCTTTCTTGCACCCAAACCAAAGTGTTGAATCCCAATCCTTTGTCCTATAAGATACACCACTGCTCATTATTGCACATGCCAATGCAAGTATGCGTAGGCAATGCTACTAATCTTGTTTTCTTTGTGAGTGTTTATGAATTGTGAATCACAGGATTAGTAGTATGGTGATTTATCATTGGCATGGAAAGCTTTGAAGAAAATGCAAGGTTGCATCTATCCTTTCTCCACTTGCTCCCCATGTTTGCACCCTATCCCCACCACCCTTACTTGTTTTGTAATGACGATTTGCCTGTTTATGTGCTTTGATCTTTTTGCTTGAGGACAAGCAAAGTTTAGGTTTGGGGGTGTGGGAGTTTGGTTTTCTTGTTATATATCTTGCATAGGGTAGATTGCATTATGCATATAAATGGTAAAAATTTTTCAATTTTGATGCATATAGAGTCATTTATTTCTTTGTTGATCATTGTGTTGGCTTTTGTGATTGACTCTATTGATTTATGAAGATAAGAGGCATTGTGAGGGAATGAATAGAGTGGTTTCAAAACTAAGTCTTGGAAGGGATGCCCTTCAAAGTTGTGGGGAGTGAGAACCTTGAAAGAATAACCCTTGTAGCCACCCCATAGCTTGGTAGGAAAGATTGTTGGAAAAGGGTTATTGATGTGAGTGCCCTTTTCTTGATTGGTTCTTGTTTATGTGCCTAAGCCTTTCTTTTTCTTCCTTTTTGTGAATACAATACAAAGCAATTGAAGTTAAAAAAAAAATTAAAAAAGGCAAAAAGGTGCAAAAATCTATGTATAAAAAAAATGAATGAAGTGAAAAAGAGGAAAAGTCAAAGGCACCAAAAAGTTAGTGAATAAGTGCATAAGTGACACAATGTCAACTTAGCACAAGTTATCATCTTTGTAGACACGTGAATAAGGCTTTTTATAAGCCATTGTGTTTGTATATTCTCTCTTCTTATCTTTGAGGCTTGGTGTATGTTAGGGAGGCCATGTTAGTTGAGGGAGCATGAAATATCAACATCCCGAGTGCGTGAGTTAGAATCCTAGGCTTGTGGTGGATTGGCTACTTGGGAAATTCCCATGAGGAACGAGACCCCTTATGAGTAGAGGGAAGATCCAAAGAGGCTTAGGGATCTCTTCACAATAGGAATGCCCCCCTTCATGCTTCTTAAACTAATCTTGATAGTGAGTCAGTCCTTTAGGCAATCCACTGTATCAGCTTTAGAGATAAAATTTAAGATTGGGTTTGCTTAAGGACAAACAAAGAGAAGGTTTGGGGGTGTTGATGTGTTGTGATTTTGTGTGTGTTTGCATTGTCATTTACCTATATTTTAGAGGTGTTGAGTGCTCATAATGATGTATTAGTGTAGTGCTTTTGATAAGAATAGGCTTAAGCGTAAACAAATGTGCATATTGCGTTTGAGAGAGAAATTGCTACACTAATTGCTTGTTTTCAATGATTTAGGTGAACTTTGGGTTAAGATCAAGATTGGACGATGAAAGGTGATGAAGATGGGAAATGCACGGGTCTAAGAGAGAAGACCAGAGGCCGAAAAGACAAAGCATGGAGGAAGAAAGTCAGCCGGACGACCAAGAAAAAAGAGCCGGCCGACCGGCCACTCCAGAGAGGTGCCAAAAACAGCCGGACGACCACCCTTCCAGAGCCGGTCGACCGGCTAGGTCGACCGACCACTCCAGAGAGCATCATTAAAAAGCCGGTCGAGCTAGGTCCAAAGGCCGGTCGACCGTCAATATGCTGAGAACATATAAATAGGGCCCAATTCTGCAAAAAAGGGAGAGGACTTTTTGGTAGATTAACACACACTTCACACCTAAATTTCTCACACTCTTAACCCTATATCCCACCTACTTCACACAAACTTTTCACACATTTTCTCACTAAGAACCAAGCTTGATTTGGAGGGTTCAAACATTTTGGAATCAAGTTTGCTCAAAAGCTTTGTACAAGATTAGCTAGGATTAAAGGGAAGCTTCATTATCTCTCTTTCATTCTATTTTCTATTATGATTGAGTAGACTTGTGTAGGATGATTTAACATATGTAATGGGTTAATTATATACTCTTATGATATGGTATATGATGGCTGAATATATATACATGTTTTGAATTGTCTTGTTTAAATGGGTATTTTCTCATTCATGTCTAAGTGTTTGATAAAATGCCTAGATGAGTAACATGTGTATAAATTGAAGTTTGTTTGTTACTAAACCCATCTAATCCATGTTATAATCATGTCTATATGTTTATATGTGGATGCTATGAAGTGGGTAATGCTTTTATTCATGTCTATATGTATATTTGCATGCCTAGTAACGAGCATAACTTCAATAACGCATACGTGTTGGTTGTTAATTATTTCTAATGGTGTGAACTGAACATGACGATGTTTGGTAGTTGAATAGGTTCCATTATTCACGCGCACCTTGGCCTTGAACATGTATGAATGCACTAGCAAGTCAAATCCTGCTGTAGTGACCTTAGAATGACGAAGTATAACTTAGGGCTAGTCTAGGCCGAGTCTCCTTTGGCTTTAAATCCAGCCAATAGGTTTTCGGATAGGTTTAGTCGACCTTAGCAACACTAGGTCTTGGCTTTAAATCCAGCCAAAGGTTTAGGTACTAAGGTAGGTTCATTCTAAGCCACTTAGGAAGTTAGTTAGTCACTCTTGAGGCCCTAGGTCATAAGGACCACGCCGTAACTCTAGGAGGCGCCGTCTAGGGACGGACTCGCACTGAGTCCTAGGGGGAAATTAGGACACTAACTACCAACCTAGTTAAAAGCACTTATGATAGTTAGCCATCATCCCTTAATCCCATAGCATTTAAGTATAGAATTACCCATTCATAAGTCAAAGTCACCCTAACCCCTTCTCAAGTGCTAGTTCCCTCTTGACCAACTTGTGCTCCCATTTTCATATTCATAGTTTAGTTTTATTTCCTTTACCTAGAGCTCCCGATAATCCAAAACCCCAAAAAAAAAAATATGTCTAGTTTAGATCTTTCTTTTTGGCACTTTTTAGAACACCAAGCATAGAATTCACCCACATTATTCACGCCTCCCTGTGGTTCGACACCCGCACTTGTACACATTATATTGCACGATCCGTACACTTGCGGGTCTTTTAGAGCTTGCACTTGAAAGACGACACCAGCGTCTTTCCCTTTCGTAGAGGGGTTTCCAAGCCTTTTTGCATCCTCTCTTTACTCACAAGGGGTCTCGCACCTTCGTGATGGTCCCAAGTGGCCTTAACCTCCACAACCTTAGGACTCTTATGCACGTACATGGGATGTTGATAATTCGTGCCCTCTCAACTAACATGGCCTATTAAACATCCACATAGCCTCAAAGATACAAAGAGAAGGATTGTACGAACATAAAGGCTCACAAAATGATGAAAAAGCCTTATTCTCAACACATCAAAAGAATGAAACGATAACTTGTGCTAAGTCGACATTGTGTCACTTAAGCACTTATTCAATGAACTTCACTTTTGCATTTTTTTGGTGCCTTTTTGGCTTTTTCTCATTTTTTTTCATTTTTTTGGCTTTTTTATGCTTTTTGACTTTTCCATTTTTGTTTAATTTTTCATACTTTCCTAACATAAGCAAAAAGAAAAGGAACAGAAAGGCTAAGGCATATGAAAAAAAAACCAATCAAGGAAGGGGCGCTCAAATCAAAAACCCTTTTTCAAACTCTTCTTCCAACCAATCATAGGGTAGCCACAAGATACATTCTTAAAGGTGTTCACTCCCCACAGTTTTCAAAAGGCATCTCCTCTCAGTCTTGGATCTCTCTCCACTCTATTTACTCTCTACAATACAAACATAGCTTCACCATGCAATTAAATCAATCATAAAAGCCAACACTTTAATCACCCAAGAGATATACAACTCTATATGCATCAAAATTGAAAAAGTTTCACCATTTTTAAGAATAAAATGCACATCTATCCTAATCAAAGCACAAACTAATAAAACCAAACTCCCACACCCCCAAACCTAAACTTTGTTTGTCGTTAAGCAAATAAAATAAGGCCATAGAACAAGTAATTAGGCATCACAAAGCACGTAAGGGTGATAGGGACGAGGTAGATAAGAGGGGACAAGTGGAGGGTGGATGGATACAGCCTTGTATAGCATTAAGCCGCACATGCGTGTTTTGAAAATTGTGTGCATTAACTTCCTTTACACCCAATTTTCGCTCAACTCAAAAGATCTACAAAGGAAATCAACAAACACAACATTAAAAACTCATAATGGCAAGTGTAAATGACAAGGCTTTATGTATGGAAAGCAACAGACATGTGGGAAACAAAAATGAAAAGAATAAGAAATGAAAAACAAAATGTGCTAAGAAAAGAAAAAGTAAAGAACTCATTAATCAAACTCTAAATATCAAAATTTCTAGGGTGCCTTCTAGTAGCACTGGATTTTATGTCCCCAGCCAGCGCGATAATGTTAAGGCTAATGGTGCTTAAAATCCTTAGGCACGTACTACCTGATAAACAAATTAGCACAGAAAAAGCAACAAATGGATGCAACAAATGACAAATGCAATCAGCACTACGCATCTGATGCCTTGAAGATCTAAACTCACACCTTAAGAATATGTTCACAGGATCATGCTAGGCATCCTCAGATAAAAGAAATGGATGAAAAAATGTGCATCTCATGGGGTAGGATGCAACAAATGACGCAACAACATACTCTTCTATACTTGGGTCGAACACTCAAATTTTCTCTCTCAAACTTAACTCACTAGTAGCTAATCTAAACTCTAGCAGAATCTAGGGAGAAATGAAGCATCATCCTCTACATGATCAGGAACAATAGGCACAAATGAGGACTTCGAAAAAGTTGGAAGCATACTCGATGGAAGCTCGGGACTACTCTCAACTAGGGAAGGACATTTTCAGTTCTATTTGCAATGAACAACACATCATTGCTATCACAGTCATAAATGATGCAACTAGTGGATTTAAACACAACTTTATGCCCTTGGTCACATAATTGACTAATGCTAAGCAAATTGAACTTGAGCCCTTTAACAAGTAAAAAATCATCAATAGCAATAAAATTTTAGTTACCAATGCTTTCCTTTCCAATTATTCTTTCTATGCTATTGTCCCCAAAGGTAATATTTTCTTCTTTGACATTTTTAAAGTCATAAAACAATGAGAGATCACCCATCATGCGTTTGGAGCACCCACTATCCAAAATCCATTTCTTCTTGCTATGTTTGCTGATCGCTATTCGTGAGCACAAGCATAAATAGCCTGCAAGCACACGGGTTGTGTGTAGTACAGTGTGCGTGAGTACAGGGTGGGTAGAATCTACGGGGTGGCCTAATGTGTATGGTGTCCTAAGCTAAGTGCATCCTAAAAGCTACGGTTGAGGTCCTAACTAGAATGTTTTTTGGGGTTTTTGGTTTAAAGGGAGCTCTGGAAAAGTAAACCTAATCTAAGAACAAAGAAATAAAAAGACAGTGTGAGTGTGTAATGGGGGAATCGAGTAATGTAAGGGAGTCAAACATCAAAAATGGGGGACTAGGGTGATTACGTCTTGACTATAGGTGATTACTGCATCTTTCAGGGGTTACTCGATGGATTATACTAAGTGCTCTAATCTAGACCTGTAATTAGCCTCCTAATTGGTACCCTAAGCCTCAATACAGGTGGTAATGCCTAGCAGTATGGCGTGGTCTTTATGACTTAGGAAATAGGGCTAGCCAATAAGATTTTAGGTGAATGTAGATCGATCTAACCCTAGCACTTAGTTCACCAATTAGTTCCCCAATTTGACCTTAGGGCTTAGTGGGAGTCTGTCCCTAAGCTTCACCTTACTTAGAGCTACAGTGTGGTCCTTATGAATCTAGGGTATTAGGGTGAACTAACTAGCCTTCTTAAGTGAACTAAGGTCAACTAAACCTATCTGGACTCCTATTGGTTGGATTTAAAGACAAAGGGGACTCAACCTAGGCTAATTTCTAATTATGCACCATCGATCGCATCACAATAGCAAAAATTGACATTAAAGCAAAAAGCAAACACATCTAGGGCATGTCATTTGAGAATACTCTGGAATATTCTATTACTAAACACATAGACATGCTTAGATTACACCAATTTAAGCAATGGCACCTGACATATATGCAATAGAAGCTATTTATGCTATTTGATATGGAAACACACACATAGGCATGTATATAAGTATACCCGCTTCATGAATCACCACATAAACACATAGACATGCTAGTATAATGATTTTGAAATGGTTAATAGAAAAATAGACTTCAACATACATATGCTACATCATTGAGGCATTTCTACAAACACATAGACATGAATGTAGATTTTGCTAATCAAAACCCTAAGCACAAGCATCTATATAAATCCATCAAATACCCATAACAATAATGTAATAATCATCCATAATACAAGAGTACATCACCCTACATAACTCTAATCAAACATACTTAACTTAGGATAAAAGAAAGACAAATAAGCTACCCTTTTATTTAAAGCCGTATCTTTACAATCCAAGAGCTAATGCCCAAATCCTTATGTTTGATCTTCTAAAATGCTTGACTCCAAAGTGTTTTCGTGTGTGGAAGAGTGTGTGAGAGATGAGTGATGAGAGGATTAGGGTTTTGGGAGATAGGTGTGAAAGAATATGACTTGTTGTTCTATAAAATGGCCAAAAGAAGGCTTCTATAGCCAATTTTTCGCGACTACCGGAACAACTAACCGATGCACCAGTACCAAGGGACCTCAATTCTACCAAAGGAGGGTTGGTCACTATTTTTACCTACCTAGTGAGCCAGCGCACTGGTTCTTTAAAGGGCACTCAGCCAGCTTTTCTTGTTTTGCTCTGTTCGGCTTCATTTTGGGTCTGATTCGCGCGCAATTTTTTCGGTGGCTTCATATCGCTTTCGGGAATCTCCCAAGCCATTGTCTTCATCTTTTGCACCCTATAAACATTTCCAAACTTATTCCATGTCCCCTTTGGTTGCTAGCTCTAAATTTGGCTCTCGTTGCGCTTGGTTTCGCCCGGTTACTCCGTTCTTCATCTGGGAGCTTGCAAATGCAATCTTCTTGCTTTCTTCTTATCCAAAACAACTTTGGCTTGGCTTTATCGTCACCTCTTCATCATTTTAAGCTCCAAGCATTATTCCAAATCTCACCTAAAAGACAAGTTAAGTGCACTTTAGTGTAGCATTTATGCTTTAAGCTTAACTATAGACATTTAAAGCCTAAAATGCTCAAGTATGATGTAAATGCTATACTAATACACCTAATAGAGCACAAAACAACTCAAAATAGATATAGAAATACAATGCAAAATCACACCCAAAACTAACGCATCATTTGCTCACATGGCATACCTATAAATAGTAGAATAAGTACATATGTGCATTTTCGATGCAAGCCCTAAAAGACTTGCAAGCGTACGGATCATGCAGAATAGCATGTACAAGTACGGGAGTCGAACCACAGGGAGGTGTGAATTGTGGAAGAAATTCTATGCTAGTGTGTTCTAGAAGAAAACTCAGAAGGAACTATATCTAAACATCTTTTTTGTGCTTTTGGATTTTAGGGAGCAATGAGAGAAATGAAAGACTACACTATGAATGAAAGAAAGAAAAAGTAAGAACTAAGCTAACCTACAGGGATTAAACCTATGGGAAGGTGATAGGGTAACCTACATTTGTGAACGGGTGATTCTTTTCTCTTTGCTATGGGATTTGGGTTATTGGCTTACTAAATATAGCTTCTAATACAAAGCAACTAACTAGTATCCTAATTACACCCTTGGACTCTGTGCGGGTCCTTCCTGAAATGTATATTCTTAGAGGTATGGTATGGTCTTTATGTAGCTAAGGCCATAAGAAGGACTAAGGAGTTACTTAGGTGTCCTTCAATAATCCCACCCTAGTTCTTAAACCATTAGCTAGATTTAAAGCTAAGACCTAAGGTTCCTAGGGTTGACTAAGCCTATTCGGACTCGTATTAGTTGGATTTAAAGCTAAAAAGGAATCGATCTAGACTAGTCCTAACTTATACACCATAATTCTAGGGACATTAAAGCAGATTGGTGTTTAATAGGTGCAATCTTACATGTTCTAAGGTGAGGCATTGCGAATATGATGTCCTATTCACGGTACAAACACACAGAAGTTTCTTTTACACCATTGGAAGCATTCAAGCATCAACATGTAGCATTAGTTGAGCATGCATTCACTATAAGGCATGTTTCACATTCACATGGATACGAATAGAATCAACCCACTTCATATTATCCATAATCACACACATAGGCATCCATAATCTAAGGATTAAAAGTGGTCTATAGCAAATACAACTCAATCTATATACATACAACTCATTCAAGCATTAAATCAAACTCATGGACATGAATGATATAAAGCTTCTCAAAATAAGAACAAAGTATGTGTCTAATCAAATCCCATAACAAAGAATACTATAATAAAAGAGAATGAAGAGGTTAAGAAAGCTCCTCTTCTATCCTCGCTTGTTTCTTGACAAACTTGAGTAAATCTTCACCAAATAATATTTGAATCCTCTAAAATCAACTTGAATCTAAATGGGTGTGTGCGTTAGTGTGTGTATTTGAGGTGGGTAAAAGTAGGGTTTTGTGTGTGAGAAGTGGGTTGATGAATGAGAGATGAAAAAGGAATCAAAATCGACTAAAAATGGGCTGGAAAGGGCTTAAATAGTGCGGCATACGCGTCTTACAGGGGGCCTTGGCCGGTGGACTAGCCTAGCCTTGAGGTTGACCTTCTATTTTGGCAGGTCGCCTAGGTCGGTCGACTGGCCTTGGAAGGGGGCGATCAGCCAGGACAGAAGCTGGCCAATTTTCTTGCGTAACGTTAGTTTTGCTACAATTGCTCTTTTCTTCGCTCGATTACCTCCAAACACTTCTTTTAAGCTTTTCCCACATTCCAAACATCTCAAGCTTGACTCCAATATCAATTCTCCATTAATTCAAGTCCCGATCTTTTGACCTAACTTCAGCAAACATGAGAAATAAGCATGCATTAGTGTAGCATTTGTCTTTAAACTCAACTATATACATTTGCTTATGCTTAAGTCTAACTCTAGTATATATACTATACTAATGCATCTATTAAAGCTCAAAACACCTCTTAAACATTTACAAATAATAGTGTAAACACACACAAAAACACAACGTATCAACATCCCCATACCTTCTTCTTACTTGTCCCCAAGCAAGCCTATTCTTAAGTTTATTTCTAAAGCCAATGCAAAGGGCTACCTAAGGGATTGACTCGCTATCAAGGTTAGTCTAAGAAGCATGAAAAAGGTATTCCTATTGTGGAGAGATCCCTAAGTTTCTTTAGATTCTCTCTCTGCTCATAAAGGGCCTCGAACCTCACGGGAACTTCCCAAGTAGCCAAACTACCACAAGCCTAGGATTCTAACTCGCGCACTCGGGATATGATGTTTCTTGCCCCCTTAACTAATGTGGCCTTCCCAACATATAAAAACCTCAAAGACAAGATGAGAGAATATACAAGTGTAATGGCTTATTAAAGCCTTGTTCACTTATATACAAAGAGGATAGCTTGTGCGAAGTTTACATTGTATCACTTATGCACTTATTCACATCACTTTTTGATGCCTTTGGCTTTTCTAATTTTTTCAAATTTTCAACTTTTTAATCTTTTTGCACCATTTTTGCCTTTTCAATTTTTTTGAATTTTTCATACTTTGCATTGCATTACAAGAAGAAAAGAAAAAGAAAGGCTAAGGAATATAAAAAAGAACCAATAAAGGAAGGGGCACTTACATCAACATCCCTTTTGCAACACTCTTTTCTACCATGCTACAGGGTGGCTACAAGGGGCATTCTTAAAGGTCCTAATGCCTTACAACTTTCAAAGGTATCCCCTCCAAGACTCGATTTTCAATCCACTCCATTCACTTTCCCACAGTGGTACTTATATTCACCAATCAATAGAGTCAGTCACAATAGCCAACACAATGATCAACTAAGAATAAACAACTCTACATGCATTAAAATTTGAAAAAATTTCACCATTTCTAATCAAATAATGGCAATCTACCATAAGAAAACATAAAACAATAAGACCAAACCACGCACCCCCAAACCTAAACTTTGCTTGGCCTCAAGCAAATAGAGTAATGCATATAATCAAGCAAATTGTCATCACAATGGGAATCTTAAAAGTAGTACGGTAGGTCCACAAAGCATCATTCAACCTAGTAGACCAATCTCTTCTATCGGGCCTAACCGTCTTCTCTAAAATGTGCTTGATCTCCCTATTGGACACCTCTCCTTGTGCACTAGTTTGTGGGTGACAAGGGGTAGCAACCTTATGGGTAACCGAATATCTCCTCAATAAGGCCTCTAAAGTCCTATGGCAAAAATGCAAACCCCTGTCACGAATCAAGACCCTAGGGACTCCAAATCTAAACAACTACCCTATGGTCATTAGTACATGCGGGAATAGCCTCAACCTATTTGGACATGTAGTCAACAGCCACTAAAATGTATTGGTACCCAAAGGAAGGTGGAAATGGACCCATGAAATCTATACCCCAAACATCAAATAACTCACATGAAAGAATATGGGATAAAGGCATCACATTTCTTCTAGAGGTGGACCCGGATTGTTGACATCTAAGACACTTTTTACAATACTCTTTGGCATCCCTAAAGAGAGTGGGCCAAAACAATCCACATTACAAGACCTTCACAGTAGTTTTCTTTCCACTAAAATGACTTCCACACCCTTTACCTTGACACATACTAACATGCATTCAAACTCGTCCTCAGGCATAGACTGGCGAATCACTTGATCTGCACATACCTTAAATAGATAAGGATCTGATCGCTATCTCGCGGCACAAGCCTAAATAGCCCGTAAGTGCACGAGTCATATGTAGTATGGTATGTGCGAGTGCAGGGTCGAATTCACTGCGAGGCCTAATGTTTATGGTGTTCTAAGCTAAGTGCATCCTAAAGAGCTACATGTTAGGGTCCTAACTGTAATCTTTTTGATGTTTTCGATTTGAGGGAAGCTTAGGAAAGATAAATCTAAGCTACAGGCAAGAAAATAAAAAGGCGGTGTATATGTGTGTGATGGGAGAATCAAGTGATATAAGGGGATGCTAACACGTGGAATTGGGGAATAGGGTGATTACGTCTTGCAAATAGGTGATTACTACTTCTTGTTAAGGTTGCTGGATAGATTAAACTTGGTTGCTCTTGTCTACTCTCCTAATTAACCTCCTAATTAGACCTTAAGCCTCAGTGTGAATCCATCCCTAGTGTCGACCCCTAGAGCCATGACATATGGTTTTTATGACTTAGGGCTACAGGGCTAGCTAGTTAGGATTCTAGGTGACTTAGATCGGTCTAACCCTAGTGTCTAAACCATTAGTTGGATTTAAAGCCAAGACTTAGTCCATCTAAGGTCGACTAACCTACCCTAAAACCCATTAGCTAGATTTAAAGCTAAGGCAGACTCAACCTAGGCTAGCCATTAGTTATGCACTACCGATCATCATCATAATAGCGAGAATTGACATTAAAGTGCAAAGCTTACGCATCAAGGGCATGGCATTCGAGAATATCCCGAGGTATTCCCTTACTAAGCACATAGACATACTTAGATTACACCAATTTAAGCAATCGCACCAAACATGTAAGCAATAGAAGCTATTTATGTTATTAAGGATGCTAACACACATATAGACATGTATATAAGCATACCCACTTTGTGTATTCATGACCCAAACGTATACAAAGGCTAGCATAATGATTTAGAGATGGTTAATAGCGTAATAGACTTCAATATACATACACAACATCATTGAGGCATTTCTATAAACACATAGACATGAATGTAAATTTGCCAATCAAAACCTTAAGTACAAGCATGTACATACAAATCCATCAAATACCCACAACACTAATGTAATAATCATTCATAATAAAAAAGCAAAGCACCCAACATAGCTCCAATCAAAAATAAATTAGACTTAGGATAAAAAAGAGATACCTTTTTATCCATAGCCAAGCTTTACAATCCATGAGCTATGCCTAAATCCTAGTGTTTGATCCTCTTGGATCCTTGATTCCAAGTGTTAAATGTGTTTTGAAGTGAGTGTGTGAGGTGGTTTTTGATGGATTTTGGGTTTAGAGAAATGGGTGTTTGATTGGGTTGGTGTTCTCCTTCAAAACATGGCTAAAAAGTGGCTTAAATAGAGTTGTCAACACGTCTAGCCGGGGGCCCAACTAGTTGAATGGCTTTGGGCCTAAGTCATCTGACCAAAAACTAGCCCAGATTCTAATCTTGCAGGTCAACTGGCAAGGTCAGCTGGCCTTGACAGAAGCTCAATCGGTCTTGATAGTAAAAATGCTCATATCTCGCTCATTTTGGCTCCGATTCGTGCACTATTTTTTTAAGGCTTCGCATCGCCATGGGGGATCTCCCAAGCAATCATTTGCACCCTAAGTGCGTACAAAATTGTCCGTGTCCTTTTTGGTTGCAGGCTCTGAATTTGGCTCACATTGCGCTTGGTTTCCCCTCAGTTGCTTCTTCCTTTGTTCGACCACTTCCAAATGCACTTTTTTTTATTCCTTTATGTCCGTAACACCTTTTCTTTGTTCCACACTTCAAACACCCTCAATTAAGCTCCAATTATTGTTAGGATTAGTGTCCCTAAAGCTCACTTGTATGTGACATTTTGGATGTTAAGCAATGTATAATCATTTTGTTAAATGGCATTATGAGTTTCTTATTTATTATCTCTAGCATGTTTTATTGATGTATGTATAATGGTCCCTTGACTTGAACTAATGACTTGGGTGCGCAGTGAAGTTGGACACAAAGTAGGTCCAAGTCTAGATTTAGTCACGTCATAAATTGAGTCTGTAACTGAATGGTAGTGTTAGGCACTTTACCAGGATAAGGTTATATTGATCAAGTCTCCTCGTTTAGAGTGATCTACCTAGGTCATTGAAGGACTTTTCAGATTTGTCTAAATAGTACGTGCCACGTATTAGACAGGACCATTGTGAGTATGTTTTCTAAAGACATACTATCAAAGAAAGAAAACAAGATACTCACTGCTACTAAATGATCATTGCTTTTAATCTTGAGCATATGTGGATGAACTAATAAAATTAAGGTTTGGTACTTTGATTCACTTTGGGTGAGATCTTACCTTTTTAGGATCAACAGCCTCGTGTGTTGAGTGCCAAGTTCTAATTAATTAGGATATGCATATGCAATATGGAATCTATGTGCCCCCTTTGGGATTGCCTAAATTTATCATTCGAATCTAGGTCTAGTGATAATACCTTTATGGGTGTATTGGTTATATGGCTTAAGGGTCACTCCTAGGATCAAAAGATTCCATGACCAAGGATGGTTGGCAATAGGACAAGAGACCCAAAAGAAAAGATGCATCTAAGGAGGTGATAGTACACAGGCCAAAGGACCGGCTTTAGCTATGGGTATACATAGTGGGGCATTATGATCAGTTATTTAGTAGGTCAAAGACAAAGTTCACATTCTTTTGTGATAAGCTTTTGGGTAATAGCAATTATTCTTGGAGTGTAACTTTGATCTTATGGTGGAATAGATCAGAGTTAAAATAACTATTATTATGTCGTCTGGATCGGGTAAGGACATTTTTTATTATTTTTGGAAGCCAAGGTTAATTGTGTCTTCTTGGTCCCTTCCCTAGTTGAAATGACATTGAGAGAGTAATCTTAAAAGAGCAAATTCCATATTGTGATAGTAGCCTTATTGGGCCAAAGCTTGAAATTCGGTTTGGGCTTTCTTTGGAGTCCAAGATAACCTAATTGTGCTTGGATGGTTTCTTATTAGTCTTGGGCCTCCACATGGATTATGGACTATGTGTTGGGCTTGAATTATAGGCTTGGCCCAATCTTCCAAGACATGCGCTAGAAAGTTACTACAAGAAAATTTCAAATTGTACAAGTAACTTCCATGACATGTGGCAAACATTTACTACTAGGAAAAAGTTTCCCACATGGAAAGTTTAGAAGGTTTAGGTGCCAAACTTTTCCTATAAATAGGCAAGACCTTAAACCATTTCTAGCATCAAAAGAAAAATTTTGTAGTTGATCTCTTCCATTTTGGCAAGAGAATACTACAACACATAGTACACACTTATTATGTGTTTTTTTGCTCTAGATTTTCAAGAGCATATTACTTTGCTTCTTCCTACACAAGAGGCTATTCTCTTAGGATAAGTTTCTTTAACCATAGGGAAGAAGACTAGGGAGTTGCATATTGCGACACCCTTACAGCAAAATTTTTTTGTGGCCTTGTTTGGAGCAGGAACAAAGCTCGTGATTGTTTTAGCTTCATCAAAGGCCTCACGCTTCAACATGTTAGCTTTACATATTTTTCAAATACTAGTTATGTTCTATGTGTTCTTAAGCATGTTTTTGTGTGTTATATAGTTATTTTATTTTCTTAGCATGTTTTCTTGGTAGAATATTTTGAAAATATGGGCTAGGATAGACCACATGTAATATTATCGATCCTACAATTGGTATCAGAGCTTAGGTTTACACACAACATGTTTAGACAATGCAAGAATATTGTATTTGCATAAATATGTTAGTCATCTTTTGAGTGACAAGATTAAGAAATATTGTGTTGCATATACTTGTGGTTTTATGCTTGTATGTGCAGGTGATATAAAATCCCCTTAATGGTTCATATGTATGCATGATAGAGTTTCGTGCACGCTCAACAAAGCTTGGCCATAGGCAATTTCATCTATAGATCTTTATGGTTATTACTTGTAGCTTCATTTAAAAGAAGCATAGGATGTTTTGATATCCTTATAATGTTTCTTTTATGACTGTAAGCTTGTATTAGCAATATCAAAATGTGTTATTATTGTAATATTTAAAGACCAAAGAAGAGAAGCAAGGAAAAATAGCATACAGGAGCAAATATGTCTCAGCCGTTTGAGGTCCCTGGTCGACTGGCTCTGGCAAAAATTGCAACAATGATTGTTGTTTCATGTTTTTGGATTGAAGATTGTAGGCAACCATCAAAGAGAGATTCTAACATATTTTGGTGGATGTTTATAATGCATTGATATATGTTTTAACATATTTGCATAAGCATAAACATGATTACCACCTAGAAATATGTCCACTCATTAGGTTTTTACAATTGGCCAATCCTATGTGTTAATTTATAAGAGATAGTTAAGTTCATTTAAATGAGATTGGCTTAGACAAGACAATTGTAAGTAATTATGTCTAAAGATGCCATGCAGTCTCATGACAAAAATGAAAAACTTAACTTGAGATTTACAATATGACAACCTAAGGGTCCATACACCTAGATTTAGGTAAATAATCTATTATGGTATTGTAATGTTTTAGTAACACAAAGGGAATTCGCAACAACCAAAGTGTTTTGCAAATCCAAAGCGTGTTTAGATCTAAAACAAAAAGCAAAAATACCAAAAATAGAGAAAACCCTTATGTTAAAAGATTAAGTAGGAGAGGGGACTGGAAGTACCCCACGGCTTTCCATATCCAATTCACGCTAATGATAAATGTCATTAACTTCCCTATTGGATGGTGAAACTTAATCAAGATTTAGCAAGGTGAATTTAAAATATTTATTCGAAAGGGTGTTAGTGAGTTTCGCCATTCTATCGGTGGAATTTTTCACTAAAAATCGCCTCACACAACATTGATTAAAGTCACTACCCCATCGAAGGGCTTAAATCAAGAATGTTATGGCAAATGAACATAAGGAATGGGTATACACTCAACTTAAATGGTAGGTTTTGCTATCCTATCGATAGAGTTCATTATTGGATTTAAGAAGCCAAACGAAATAGTGATTGAATTGTTCAATTGGATCTTATCCAGATAATTGTCAATTCAAATAAGCAGTGGTGTTTAACTTAATGTTGATAAATTTGGCCATCCCATCGGTGGAGTTCTTGTGAAGATGTTGAGACACTGTTACATCTAGTAGTTTAAAGGCTAATCTACTTAAAGACAAATGATGTAAAAGTACTTGTATGTTTTATTTCAAAAGATGGCATACATATTATACATGTATCAATTCCACTCATAAAATAATTATGATTATATTGTTCTATATCCAGAAAAATGTATTCGTTCAGTCCGCTAGCTACAATTCTCAAAGAACATAAGCTCACTGGACCGAATTTTGTGGACTGGGAATGAAACTTGGACATAGTACTTACCGCAGAAGAGTACAAGTATGTCCTAACAACTCCTTGTCCTATTGTGAGGGCAAACTCTTTTGAAGCCCAAAAAGATGTTGAGGCAAAATGGTAGAAGGCCAATAGTATGGCCAAGTGCTATATGATGGCTTCTATGTTAGATATTTTGCAAAGCAAGCATCATCATATAGCCAATAAGAGTAGGCCCGCAAGGTAAGGTGCTCTTAGAGAAATTATGAATCAAAGGATGCTAGAAGGAGTATCTGTCAAGGAGCATATGCTCAAAATGATGGATTACTTCAATACTGCCGAGATCCTGGGGCAAACATAGATGAACAGTCAAAGGTAGACATGATTTTGGAGACTCTACCACCGTCTTACTCCCAGTTCAAGCTGAATTATAATATGGACAAGATAAACATGGATATGATAGAATTAATGAAATAGCTCCTAGATGCAGAAGCCACAATGAAAAATAAAGGCCATGTAAACATGGTTCAAGCATCCACTTCTGGACTTAACCCGAAAGGGAAAAAGTTCAAAGGAAAAGGGAAGCAAAAACGTGGTCGAGGAAAAAAAGAAGAAAAATGGAGAATAGCCCAAATAATTAACAGGTGAAAAGCTCAAGAGCAAATGCTTTAAGTGTGGCCAGAAAGGGCACTGGAAAAGGGATTGCCCGAACTACCTGGCACGAGGCCAGATAGGTACACCTCTTTTGTTCTACATTGAAACTTGTTTAGTGATTGATTCTACTGATTCTCGGATTGTAGACTCTGAAGCCACTAACCATATTTGCAATTCTTTGCATTGGTTTCAGAAATGAAGGAACTAGCTAAAGGGGATTTTACTCTGAGGATGGGTAATGGAGCAAAAGTATGTGCTGCTGCTGTGGTAGGAATGTGCTTAAATTTTCCATGTAATAGGAAGTTATTTTTTAACAATGTTTATTATATTCCAGATGTACGTAAAAACCTTATCTCTGTTTCAAAATTAATACTAGACGATTTTTGCATTAATTTCTATTCTGGTGTTGATATCAGTAGAGATGGAAATATTATCATTCCGATAGCATGCATGATAACTTGTTCTATATGAAACCTATTACAAATTCACTGCATAATATAGAACGAACGAATTCCCAAAAAAGAAAGGTTTCTTTGACCAATGATACTTATCTTTGGCACCTACACATAGGACATATTAGTCTAAAGTAAATTCGAAGATTAGTCAAGGATGGGCATCTTAGCTTATTTGATCTTGAAGATCTACCTCTGTTTGAATCTTGCCTCAAAGGAAAGATGACCAAATAGTCATTTTCTTTTAGAGGAGAAAGGGCCAAAGAAGTATTAAAATTGGTTCATACTGATGTGTGTGGTCCTATGAGCAAACCAGCACGAAAAGGTTATAAGTATCTCATTACCTTTATTGATGATTACTCTAGGTATGGATATGTATATCTAATGCGACGTAAGTCTGAATCCTTTGAGAAATTTAAAGAGTTCAAGGCTGAAGTGAAGCAGAAATTAGATAAACGTACCAAAGCCCTTCAGTCTGATCTAGGTAGCGAATACCTTTTCGGTGAGTTCAAAGACTACCTTACATAAGAAGGGATTGTGTCTCAATTAACTGCACCAGGGGCTCCCCAGCAAAATGATGTAGTAGAGAGAAAAAATCACACCCTATTAGATATAGTTAGGTCAATGATGAGTCATGCATCATTACCTTTATCTTTTTGGGGGTATGCCCTTAAGACAGCAGCATATATCTTGAACTTGGTACCATTTAAATCAGTACCTAGGACACCACAAGAAATGTGGACTAGGCGTAAGCCTAGTTTAAATCATCTCCATATTTGGGGTTGTCTAGCTTATGTACTTAATAGTAATGCTTCAAAGTTGGAACCAAGATCCGAGTTGTGCTATATTATTGGGTATCCTAAGGGAACCAGAGATGGGATTTTTATAATCCTAAGAAGCAAAAAGTGTTTATAAGCATCCATGCTAGATACTTAGAGAATGGTGAAATGATCCAGAAAACACTAGATTTTGAAGTTGTTCTAGAAGAGATTTCACAAAAATTTCCAGTAACACCTATGGTAACTATAAATGAAAAAGAACAGCATATTACACATAATATATCGGAGCCTCGTCATAGTGGGAGCATATCCAGGCCTCCTGATAGATACTACGAAGTCCTTTTAAACTTCTTCAGACGATCAGGTGATGGATCCCACAAGTTATGATGAAGTAGTTTCTGACATAGATGTTAACTAATGGCATAAGGCAATGGATTCAGAGTTAGAATCTATGTATTCTAACAAAGTCTGGGATCTTATAATTGCACCTAAAGGGGTAAAACCTATAGGGTGCAAATAGGTCTACAAGAGGAAAAGAGCAGTTGATGGAAAAGTTGAAACCTTTAAAGCAAGGTTGGTGGCGAAAGGTTATACTCGAAAAGAATGGATCGATTATGAGAAAATTTTCTCACTAGTAGCCATGCTTAAATTCATTAGGATACTTCTTGCCATTGCATGCCATTATGACTACGAGATATGGCAAATGGACATCAAGACAGCTTTTCTTAATGGGGAGCTTGGCGAGACCATTTACATGACACAACTAGATGGATATGTTGCCAAAGGCCAGGAACATATGGTTTGTAAGTTAAAAAAGTCCACTTATGGATTAAAGCAGGCATCTAGAGCATGAAACATCAAATTTGACCATGTAATTAAATCTTATGGTCTTGATCAAAATATTGATGAACCTTGCATGTATAAGAGGTGATCGTGTCATCTTTTGAGTGCAAGCTCTAAAGACTCGCAAGCACACAGATCAGTGTAGTAAAGTGTATGCAAGTGCGAGGTCGATTCCACAGGGAGGCTATGTCAGGAGATGGATTCTTCGTGTGTGTTCTAACGTGTGCCTAAACAGGAACCTAAACTATCTATTTTTGGGATTTTGGATGGTTGGCAGCTCTAGCTAAAACGAGTTAAACTAAACTATGGGAATGAAAAAGTGAGAGACAAGCTAATCTAGAAGAACTAACAAATGGAAAGGTGTTAGGGTGACTTCAACTTATGAATGGGTGATTCTATACTCAAATGCTATGGGATTAAAGAATGATGGCTTACTTTCATAATTGCTCTTAACTAGGTTGCTAAATTAGTGTCTCAGTTTCCTCCTAGAACTCAGTACAACCTAAATCATTGGCTGGATTTAAAGCCAAGACATAGTGTGGCTAAGGTCGACTAATCCTATCCTAAATCCTATTGGCTGGACTTAAAGCCAAAGGAGACTCGGCCTAGGTTAGCCCTAAATTACTTACCATCATTCTAAGGTCACTACAGTAAGATTTGACTTGATAGGACATTCATACATGTTCTAGGCCAAGGTGTTTATGAATAAAAGGATCTATTCAACTACCAAACATCGTCATGCTCAGATTACACCGTTAGAAGCCATTAACAACCAACATGTATGCATTATTGAAGTCATATTCACTACTAGGCATGCAAACATACACATAGACATAAATATAAGTATTACCCACCTCATAGCATCCACATATAAACACATAGACATGATTATAGCATGGATTAGATGTGTTTAGTAGTAAATAGACTTCAATTTATACACATGCTACTCATTTTGGCATTTAATCTAACACTTAGACATGAATGAGAAAATAACCATTTGAACAAGAAAATCAAACATGTATATATTCAGCCATTTAATCCCACATCATAAGAGTATATAGCTAACCTATTACATAAGTTAAATCATCTACACAAGTCTACTCAATCATAATAAGAGATAGAATGAAAGAGAGTTTATGAAGCTTCCTTTTCATCCTAGCTAATCTTGTACAAGCTCTTGAACAGCTTGAATCCAAATGTTGAAACCCTCTAAATTCTCTTGTTTCAAGGTGATGAAGTGTGTGAAAGAGTGTTTGTGATGTGGGTGAAGACTAGGGTAAAGTATGTGTGTATGTGTGTGATGGGTGTGTAAAGATCCTCCTTAGAATTGTCAAAAAGGTTTCTCTTTTTAAGTTTGAAAATCGGGCTTTTATATCAACTTTTTTATGATCTGTCGGTCAACCTAGCCGATCGACCAGCTTCTTCTTTTAGCACGACCGACTTTTTGGTGATGTTCTTTGGACTAGCCGGTCGATCAACTTTGGGGGGGTGGTCGTCCAGCTATTTTTAGCACCACTCTGGGTGGCCGGTCCACTTAGCCTGGTCGACCGGCTCTTTCTCTTAGGTCGTCCGACTAACTTCCTTCCTCTATTCTTTGTTTTTTCGGCCTCTGATCTTTTCTTTTTGACCCGTACATCTCCCATCTTCATCACCTATCATTGCTAATCTTGATCTTAACCCAAAATTCACCTAAATCATTGAAAACAATCAATTAGTGTAGCAATTTGTCTCTTAAACTCAATATGTACATTTGTTTATGCTTAAGCCTATTCTTATCAAAAGCACTACACCAATGCATCTTCATGAGCACTTAATATCTCTTAATCTTAGGCAAATAACAATGCAAACACATACAAAAACACAACACATCAACACCCCCAAACCTTCTCCTTACTTGTCCCCAAGCAAGCTCAATCTTAAGTTTATTTCAAGAGCTGACGCCAAATGTTACCTAAGGGATTGACTCTCTATCAAAGTTAGTCTAAGAAGCATGAAAGAAGCTTTCCTATTGTGGAAAGATCCCTAAGCCTCTTTGGATCTTCCCTCTACTCATAAGGGGTCTCTTTCTTTGTGGGAATCTCCCAAGTAGCCAAACCACCACGATCCTAGGATTCTAACGCACGCACTCGGGATATTGATATTTCGTTCCCCTTCAACTCATATGGCCTCCCCAACATGCACAAAGCCTCAAAGTCATGAAGAGAGAGAATATACAAACACAATGGCTTAAATAAGCCTTATTAACATATCTACATAAAGGATAGCTTGTGCTAAGTTGACATTGTGTCATTTATGCACTTATTCACAAAACTTTTTGGTGCCATTGGCTTTTTCTCTTTTTCAATTTTATTTTAGATATTTTTGCACCTTTTTGCCTTTTTTCATTTTTTTGAATTTTTCATGCTTTGCATTGTATTTGCACAACAAATAAAGAAAAAGAAAGGCTTAGGCACATAAAAAAGAATCAATCAAGGATAAGGCACTTATATCAATAACCTTTTTTTCAACACTCTTTCCTACCAAGATATGGGATGGCCACAAGGGTTATTCTTTAAAGGTCTTACTCCCACAACTTTGAAGGGTAATCCCTCTAAGACTTAGCTTTCAAACCACTCTATTTGTTTCCTTACAATGCATCTCATATTCACCAATCAATAGAGTCAATCACAATGATCAACAAAGAAATAAATGACTCTACATATATCAAAATTGAAAAATTTTCATCATTTTTAAGCACATAATGCAATCTACCCTAAACAAAATATATAATAAGAAAACCAAACTCCTACACCCCTAAACTTAAACTTTGCTTGTCCTTAAGCAAATAGATCAAAATACATAAACAAGCAAGTTGGCATTACAAAGCAAGTAAGGGTGGTAGGGATGGGGTAAAAACATGGGAAACAAGTGGAGAAAGGATAGATATGACCTTGCATCTTCTTCAAAGCTTTCCATGCCAATGATAAATCACCATACTACTAATCTTGTGACTTATAATTCACGAACACTCACAAAGAAAACAAGATTAGTAGTATTGCCTATGCATGCTTGCATTGGCATATGCAACAATAAGCAATGGTGTATCTTATGGGACAAAGGATCGGGATTCAACACTTTGATGTGGGTGAAAGAAAAAAGAAAGAAGATAAAAAGGAAAGAAAGTGAAACAAATGCAAAATTACAAAATTGAACCTAGGTTGCCTTCTAGTAGCGCTAACCACTATGCCATTAGCCGGGCAAACACCAACTCATCTTCAACTTCCATAGATGGGATCCTAAAGCATTAAAACCTCTACACAAGCCATGCTCGAATCATATGCATGCTTCAGGCATTGCCTATTCATCATTAACTCTCAGCCATCCTTCAAGTCTTTAATCTTGGTCGCTCCGAAAGGATAGGTAACAATCACCTCATATGGACTATCCCATCTTATCTTGAGCTTACCTGGGAAGAGTTTCAATCGTGAGTTAAACAACCAAACTTTATTTGAGGGAGAGAATGATTTCTTAATATTGTATTTATCATGATTTCTCTTCATCCTATCCTTATAAAGTTTGGTGTTCTCATACACCTCAAATCTAAGCTCTTCCAATTCCACTGGGTCTAGCTTCCTTTTCTCATCCGCTCTTGCCAAAACAAAATTTAAGGCCTTGATACCCCAATAAGCTCTATGCTCAAGTTCTACAGACAAGTGACAAGCTTTCCAATAAACCAATCTATACGAAGACATACCAATGGGAGTCTTAAAGGTGGTATAGTAAGCCCACAAAGCATCATTTATCCTAATAGACCAATCTTTTCTATCGGGCCTAACTGTTTTCTCTAAAATGTGCTTGATCTCACTACTGGACACCTCTACTTGTCCACTAGTTTGCTGTAGCTACCTTTTGGGTGACCGAATATCTTCTCAACAAGGCCTCTAAAGTCCTATGGTAAAAATGCAAACCCCAATCACTAATCAAGACCCTAGGGACTCCAAATCTAGAGAAAATGTTCTGCTTAACGAACTTAACCACTATCTTATGGTCATTAGTGCGTGTGGGGTTTGCCTCAACCCATTTGGACACATAATCAACGGCCACTAAAATGTATTGGTACCCAAAGAAAGATGGAAATAGACCCATGAAATCTATACCCCAAACATTAAATAACTCACATAGAAGAATAGAGGATAAAGACATCATGTTTCTCCTAGAGATGGACCCGAATTGTTGACATCTAAAACATTTTTTACAATACTTTCGGGCATCCCTAAAGAGAGTGGGCCAAAATAATTCATATTGCAAGACCTTCGTGGTGGTCTTCTTCCCACTAAAATGACCCCTACACCCCTCATCATGACACATACTCAAAATGTTCTTAAACTTATCCTCGGGCACAGCTTGACAAATCATTTGATCCACGCACACTTTAAAAAGATAGCGATCCTCCCAAAAGAAATGCCTAACTTGTGCTAGGAACCTATCTTTTTCTCTTTTCTCCCAATGAGAAGGAAAACGCCTTGTGGCAAGATAATTGACAATATGAGCAAACCAGGGTTGTAATGAGAGACGGCAAACAATTGCTCATCGGGAATTGAATCATGAAAAGGGGATAGATCATCAGAAGACTCGTTAACAAGAAGAGAAAGATGATCTGCAACTAAATTTTCTCTACCCTTCTTATCTCGGATTTCGATGTCAAACTCTTGAAGGAGGAGTAACCACCTAATCAAGCAGGGCTTAGGCTTTTTCTTAGACAACAAATACTTCAATGTCATATGATCGGTGTAGACAATCACTTTGTTTCCTAGGATGTATGACCTAAACTTGTCAAGGGAGAAGACTATTGCTAGAAGCTCGTTTTCCATGATGGTATAGTTCTTTTGGGCTTCATCAAGGGTCTTGCTAGCATAATACACAACATTGGGCAACTTATCCTTCCTTTGACCTAAAACACATCCTATCACATAATCAGATACATCACACATAACTAGGAGACTGTAGTTAGGTGGTTGGATAATCGGAGATGTAGACAATAAAGATTTAAGCCTATTAAAAGCCCTAACATACTCATCATCAAAGTCAAAAGGGACATCTTGTGCTAGGAGCATAGACAAAGGACATGCAATGTGGCTAAAATCCTTAATGAACCTATGGTAGAATCCTACATGCCCTAGAAAAGATCTAACATCCTTAACACACTTAAGGACAGGTAACTTTTCAATCAATTCTACCTTAACTGGGTCAACTTGAATACCAATAGATGAAACTATATGACCCAACACTGTCCCTCTTTGCACCATGAAGTAGGATTTCTCCTAACTCAACACTAGATTCTTCTCCACATATCGGTCTTAGACTAAAGAGAGCTAACTCAAGCACTTATCAAAACTATCACCAAATACTGAGAAATCATCCATGAATATCTCTAAATGCCTCTCAATCATGTCAGTAAAAATGGCCATCATACACCTCTAGAAAGTCACTAGGACATTACAAAGATCGAAGGGCATTCTCCTATAGGGAAAAGTGCCATAGGGACAAGTAAATGTGGTCTTCTCCTGGTCTTCAGGAAACACGGGGATCTGATTATAACCTAAATAGCCATCTAGAAAACAATAGTAGCTATGCGTAGTTACTCTATCTAAGATCTGGTCTAGAAAAGACAGTGGGAAATGATCCTTCCTAGTTTTGGAGTTGAGCTTCCAATAACTAATATAAACTCTCTATCCCATGGGAGTGCGTGGAGGGATAAGCTTGCCTCTCTCATTCTCAACAACCATGATCCTGGACTTCTTAGGGATGACTTGAACCGGGCAACCCCAGTCGCTATCGGAGATCGGATAAATAATGCCAGCATCTAAAAGCTTAATGATCTCTTTCTTAACTACTTCACTCATGTGTGGGTTTAGCCTCCTTTACATCTCCCTAAAAAGAATGGCTCTATCTTCAAGGTGAATACGATGCATACAAAACCAAAGGGTCAATATCTCTCAAATCATCAAATTTTCACCCTATAGCCTTCTTATGTTTTCTAAGAACCTTTAAGAGACGCTTCTCTTGCTCACTAGAAAGATCAGAAGTAATGATGACTGGAAGGGTCTCACTAAGGCCTAAGAATACATACTTCAAATGATCGGGAAGTGGTTTGAGCTCTAAAGAGGGGCTAGGCTCCATCAAGGGGGACTTAACCTCAACATTATCAACGGGGATATCAATAGAATCGAGACTAGAAGGATTAACCTCAAGTGACTTATCAATCAAATGGCTCTCAATCAAGGAAGTAAAAGCTACACATTTCTGCTCTAAGGTGTCAAATCAAAGCTAGACATCAATTCCTCAAATTTTCTCAAATCTTCTCTATCCATCATAGTTATCTCTACAAGATCCTCAACACAAGATCAATTACATCAACTCTAAAGCACTCTTCTCCATCTTCTCCTCATATACTAGCCCAATTCACCGTCTCGACAGCCTTCATAGTGGATCTCAAATTCCCAAACTTCATCTCCGATAACTACAACCTAAAATGAATAATGGCATCTGTGGTGGCAAGAAAGGGGCGACCTAGAAGAATGGGTGTAGAATGTCTAGAGTCATGTCCCGAATCCATATCTAACACTATGAAGTCCATAGGGTACATGAACTCACCTGCCTGTACCATAACATCCTCCATCACACCCCTAGGTCTATGCTCGAACCTATCAGCTAGCTGAAGAGTAACATATGTAGCAGACAACTCACTTAGACCTAGCTACTGATAGATAGAGTAGGGAATGAGATTCACACTAGATCCTAAACTAACAAGGTGTGATCAATCTGGGTCTCTCGGATCCTACAAGGAATGGTAAAAGCTCCGGGTTCACTCATCTTGGACAGAAGGCCCAAAGTATAAATACTACTTACCTTCTCTGTAAGCCACACCTTCTTAGGAATGTTCGATGACCTACGTTTCCTTGTACAAAGATCTTTAAAAAACTTAGAATGGGAAAGAATAGAAAGGATTGCATTTATCAAAGGAAGATTGACTTTAGGTCCTTAAGATGCTCTAAAACCTTAAAAAAACCTAGAATTCTCACTAAATGCAGGCCTCTCTAAGGCAGATGGAAAGGGAAATCTAGGCTCAACACCTCTAGACACATGGGAATCATCAATGGGCTTCTTTCCCTCCTGATGTGGGTGGGAAATATTACTCTCTCCATGGTCTCTAGTAGGCTCAACTCTCTCAACAGGACCCTCTCTAGAATTTCCTTTAACAAGGCTACTATGTAGTGTTATAGTCTCAAAAGGACTACTAGGTGCAGGCACTGCAAAGTCAACTCCTACCCTATTATCCACTACCCTACCGCTCCTAAGAGTGGTGACGGCCTTAGCCTAGGCCTAAGGGGATACATGGTATCAGTGGAGGAACAGGACTGGACTCTAAGGTTCACCTCTGGCTGAGAAGGCAATTTCCCGGGGTCTCTAGGGCTCAACTGACTAGCAATCTATCCTAACTGTGCCTCAAACCTCACCATTTGCTGCCTATTTTCTACCAATTCCTATTGCTACTTCTAAATGAACAACATTATTTTCATCATGTCATTACTAGGAGACTGGCTACTAGAAGGAGCAGGTAAAGTCTGAGGTTAAGGAGCACTAGTGAGACGGGGCTGATTAAGATGATAGAAGCCTGGGGGATATTGAGGACGGGATTGCTACTGAGGTGGAACCTGAGGATGTGAACTAGACTTATGCTGACTTGTCTCCAAGATTTTTGGGTTGTTCCTCCAACCTAGATTGTATGTGTTCGAGTATGGATTATACTCACGAGAATAACCTTGTGTGGTATGCACTTTCTCTTTCATGAATTCAGGAAATTGAGAAGCTAAAGGGCAAGGTATGGTCTTATGAGATAACTAGGAACACAATGCATAAACTTCAACAACTAAAGGGGTAGAGGAAGAACTTATAAAACTAGTCCTATAACCTTAGGATGAAAGAGACAAAGAAATGAACTGATCTAGCCTATTGGCCAAAGCCTTAACCTTAGCAGGTAAATCTAAAGAAACTTCAACCTCACTAACACTTCTCTTATTGCCTTCCCGACTAGACCTTTCCATGGCAAAATTTTGAAAAGAATTTTCAGCCATCATTTCTATTTTTTCCCATACCTTAGTTGGTCTCAAAAGATAAAAACCACTACCGGAGGCGGCATTAACTGTCATCCTATTTTGTTCACTTAAGCCTCGAAAGAAATATTGTAATAGGTCATGATTGCCATACCCGTGATGTGGACATTGTCTAAGAAGATCCTTGAACCTCTCCCAACCCTCATGAAAGGATTCTAGATCATGTTGGGAGAAAGTTATAATAGTGGTTCTAAGGTTGGCCGTCTTGGCCACGGGATAAAATTTTTGAA
The DNA here is from genome assembly GCA_028554755.1 of Cordia subcordata. Taxonomy (NCBI): domain Eukaryota; kingdom Viridiplantae; phylum Streptophyta; class Magnoliopsida; order Boraginales; family Cordiaceae; genus Cordia; species Cordia subcordata. The sequence goes on from JAPTOF010000008.1 coordinate 16,649,702, forward strand.
AGAACTTAGATTGAAGCTTAGCCCATGTAGTAATACAACCGTTAGGTAAATAATGCAACCAAGCCCTAGCCTCGTCCTTAAGAGAGAAAGGAAACAATCTTAGACGTATGACCTCCTGGGAGGCATAGATATGAAGAGTAGAACTTATCTCAACAAATCAGTGATATGATTAAAGGACTCTCATTGCTTCTCTTGTAGAAGGAAGGAAGCATAGCCAACATATTAGGCTTAATCTTAAAGTTCGTCTCCCCCAAAACCCAATATTTGAATAGCCAAATTAGGCTCAAAGGCTTCGGGGAGAAAGAATTACCTAAGAGCAGGTTCCTCATCTATAGGTGGATCCAATCTATGGGGCTCTTGTCTAAAATGATCTTGAGCTTGATGCCCAAGGTGATCATGAGGCGGAATGGGATTCAATAGGGGATTGGGAGGATTAGGAGGATGATTGGGATCAGCCATCTCCTCAAGAAGATCTCCTAAATTCCTAAAATGTCTAGCAATCCTATCGGGCTCAGGCTTAAGAGGAACTAGGGGATTTCCAAGGGATCTCCTACCAGGCATGCACAGACTATCCTAAATCTGGCCACTTCAACCCCCAAAAACTTCAATATTCCTAAAACTACAACAAATAAACCACAATCCTAGAAAGTCTACTAAAAATAAAGACAAAAGATGAAATAGATAAACAAAAACTAAAGCAAGATAATATAAACAATAAACAAGACAAGTAGAGACTAAACAAGCTATAAAGGAAAAGCAAGAAAACAAGAAAAGCAACTACCAAGACACATAAACAAAGAATGCAAACCACTGTGCCTTCACAGCAACGACACCAAGAACTTGATCTTGTCATCTTTTGAGTGCAAACTCTAAAGACCTATAACCGCACGGATCAGTGTAGTAAAATGTATGCAAGTGAGGGGTCAATTCCACAGGGAGGCTATATTGGGAGATGGATTCTACTTGTGTGTTCTAGCATGTGCCTAAAAAGAAACCTAAACTATCTATTTTTGGGAATTTGGATGGTTGGGAGCTCTAGCTAAAATGAGTTAAACTAAACTATAGAAATAGAAAAGTAGGAGACAAGCTAATCTAGACTAACAAATGAAAATGTGTTAGGGTGACTTCAACTTATGAATGGGTGATTCTATACTCAAATGCTATGGGATTAAATAATGATGGCTTACTTTCATAATTGCTCTTAATTAGGTTGCTAAATTAGTGTCTCAATTTCCCCCTAGGACTTAGTGTGGGTTCGTCCCTAGGCGGTGCTTCCTAGAGCTACGGCGTGGTCCTTGTGACCTAGGGCCTTAAGAGTGACCAATTAGCTTTCTAGATGACTTAGAATGAACCTACCCTAGTACCTAAATCATTGGCTAGATTTAAAGCCAAGACATAGTGTGGCTAAAGTCGACTAATCCTATCCTAAATCCTATTGGCTAGATTCAAAGCCGAAAGAGACTTGGCCTAAGCTAGCCCTAAATTACTTACCGTCATTCTAACTCACTACAGGGAGATTTGACTTGATAGCATGTTCATACATGTTCTAGGCCAAGGTGTTCATGAATAAAAGGATCTATTCAGCAACCAAACATCGTCATGCTCGAATTACACCATTAGAGCAATTAGCAACCAACATATATGCGTTATTGAAGTTATATTCACTACTAGGCATACAAATATACACAGACATGAATAAGCATTACCCACTTCATAGCATCTACATATAAACACATAGACATGATTATAGCATGGATTAGATTTGTTTAGTAATAAATAGACTTCAATTTATACACATGCTTCTCATTTAGGCATTTAATCAAACACTTAGACATAAATGAGAAAATAACCATTTGAACAAGAAAATCAAACATGTATATATTCAGCCAAATAATCCCATATCATAAGAGTATATAGCTAACCCAGTACATAAGTTAAATTACCCTACACAAGTCTACTCAATCATAATAAGAGATAGAATGATAGAGACTTTATGAAGCTTCCCTTTCATCCTAGCTAATCTTGTACAAAGCTCTTGAGCAACTTGAATCCAAATGTTGAAACACTCTAAATTCTCTTGCTTCAAAATGATGAAGTGTGTGTGATATGGGCGAACACTAGGGTTAAGTGTGTGTATGCATATGTGTGATGGGTGTGTAAAGATCTTCCTTAGAATTGTCAAAAAGATTCCTCTTTTTTAAGTTTGAAAATCGGATCAGCTTTTTTACGATCTGCCAGTTGACCTAGCCGGTCGACCAGCTTCTCCTCTTAGCTCGACTGGCTTTTTGGTGATGCTCTCTGGACGCTTGGTTGACTGGCTTTGGAGGGGTAGTTGTCTGGCTATTTTTAGCACCTCCTGGAATGGTTAGTCGACCGGCTTAGGTCGTCCGGCTGACTTCCTTCCTTCATTCTTTGTCTTTTCGGCCTCTGATCTTCTCTTTTTGACCCCTACATCTCCCATCTTCATCACTTATCATTGTCCAATCTCGATCTTAACCTAAAATTCACCTAAATCATTGAAAACAATCAATTAGTATAGCAATTTGTCTCTTAAACTCAATATGTACATTTGTTTATGCTTAAGCCTGTTCTTATCAAAAGCATTACACTAATGCACCTCCATGAGCACTTATTGCCTCTTAATCATAGGTAAATAACAATGCAAACACATACAAAAACACAACACATCAAGAGACCTAATGGAAATACTGTAGCATTTTCGGTTTTGTACGTGGATGATATCCTACTTATCGGAAATGATGCGGGGATGTTATCATCCATCATGGTTTGACTTTCTGCACAATTTCAAATGAAGGATTTAGGAGAAGCTAGTAATGTTCTAGGAATCAAGCTTATGCGAGATTGTAAGAATAGAAGGCTAGCCCTATCTCAAGCTTAATTTATTGAGAAGATATTGGTCAAGTTTAACATGCAAAACTCTAAGAAGCCCTCATTACCTTCTAGACATAGAGTTGATCTATCTCGAGATCAATGTCCTAAAACACCTGAGGAGATAGAGTGCATGAAACGAATTCCTTATGCTTCGGCAGTTGGAAGCCTCATGTATGCTATATTATGTACTAGACCAGATATCTGCTTTGTTGTTGGCATAATTAGTAGATATCAGTCAAACCTTGGACCGGCATATTGGGTCGTGGTTAAGCATATATTCAAGTTCCTGCAAGGGACTAAGGATTTTGTGCTGGAATACTGTACAGATGATCTAACGCTATTAGCCTATATAGACTCGAATTTCCAGTCTGACAAAGATTCCAGGAAGTCTCCTTCTGGATATGTTTTCACTCTGTCAAGAGGAGCTAATTCATGTAAAGGTGTGAAGCAAAATTGTATTACTGACTCTACCATGGAGGCCGAGTATATAGCAGTATCTGAAGTTGTGAAAGAGGCAGTATGGCTAAAAAAGTTCCTTTTAGACCTAGAGGTTGTGCCGGCAGTTCGCAGATCGATAACGTTATATTGCGACAATATCGGCACTGTTTCACAGTGCAAAGAGTTTAGGAATCACAAAAAGGGTAAACACATTGAACAAAAATATCATTCGATCTGTGAGTTTATCCAAAGAAGAGATGTTGTAGTTGAAAATATAGCTTCAGCGGAAAACTTGACGGACCCATCTACAAAGACTCTTTCAGAGAAAATGTTTACCACACATTTGGAGTTAATGGGTATTAGGTTGTACAGAAGTGATCTTTAGTGCAAGTGGGAGATTGTTAGGATTAGTATGCCCTAAAGCTTACTTATATATGACATTTTGGATGTTAAGCAATGTATAATCATTTTGTTAAATGGCATTATGAGTTTCTTATGTATTATCTCTGGTATGTTTTATTGACATATGCATAACAGTCCCTTAACTTGAACTAATGACTTAGGTGCACAGTGAGGCTGGAAGCACAGTAGGTCCAATTCTAGATTTAGTCACGTCATAAATTGAGTCTGTAATTGAATGATAGTGTTGGGCACTCTACCGGAATAAGATTATATTGAGCAAGTCTCCTCGTTGAGGGTGATCTACCTAGGTCATTGAAGGACTTTTTAGATTTGTCTCGATAGTTCGTGTTTCACGTATTAGACAAGACCATTATGAGTATGTTTTGTAGAGATGTACTATCAAAGAAAGAAAACAAGATACTCACTACTACTAAATGATCATTGCTCTTAATCTTGAGCATATATGGATAAAGTAGTGAAGTTAGGGTTTGGTAGTTTGATTCACTTTGGGTGAGATCTTACTTTATTAGGATCAATAGCCTTGTGTGTTGAATGCCAAGTTCTAATTAATTAAGACATGTATATGCAATATGGAATCTATGTGCCCCCTTTGGGATTGTCCAAATTTATCATCCGAATCTAGATCTAGTGATACTACCTTTATGGGTGTATCGGTCATATGGCTTGAGGGTCACTCCCAAGATCAAGAGATTCCATGACCAAGGATGGTTGGCAATAAGACAAGAGACCCAAAAGAAAAGATGCAGCTAAGGTGGTGATAGTACACAGGCCAAAGGACTAGCCGTAGTTGTGGGTATACATAGAGGGGCATTATGATCAATTATTTAATAGGTCAAAGACAACATTCACATTTTTTTGTGATAAGCTTTTGGGTAATAGCAATTATTCTTGGACTGCAACTTTGATCTTATAGTGGAATAGATCAGAGTTAAAATAATTATTATTATGTCGCCTAGATCGGGCAAGGACATTTTTTATTATTTTTAGAAGCCAAGGTTAATTGTGTCTTCTTGGTCCCTTCCCTAGTTGAAATGACTTTAAGAGAGTAATCTTGAAAGAGCAATTTCCATATTGTAGTAGTAGCCTTATTAGGCCAAAGCTTGGAATTGGGTTTAGGCTTTCTTTAGAGTCCAAGATAACCTAACTGGGCTTGGATGGTTTCTTATTGGGATTGGGCCTCCACATAGATTATGGACTATGTGTTGGGGTTGAATTGTGGGCTTGGCCCAATCTCCCAAGACTTGTGCTAGAAAGTTATTACAAGAAAAATTCAAATTGTACAAGTAACTTCCGTGACATGTGGCAAACATTTACTATTAGAAAAAAGTTCCCCACATGGAAAGTTTACAAGGTTTAGGTGCCAAACTTTTTCTATAAATAGGCAAGACCTTAAACCATTTCTAGCATCCAAAAAAAAATTTGTAGTTGATTTCTTCCATTTTGGCAAGAGAATACTACAACACATAGTACACACTTATTGTGTGGTTTTTTGCTCTAGATTTTCAAGAGTATATTACTTTGCTTCTTCCCACACAAGAGGCTATTCTCTTAAGATAAGTCTCTTTAACCATAGGGAAGAAAACTAGAGAGTTACGTATTGCGACACCCTTATAGTAAAAATTTTTTGGTGGCCTTGTTCGTGAGCGGGAACAAAGCTCGTGACGGTTTTAGCTTCGTCAAAGGCCCCACGCTTCAAGAGGTTAGCTTTACATATTTTGCAAATAGTAGTTATGTTCTATATGTTCTTAAACATATTCTTGTTTGTGTTATGTGGTTATTTTATTTTCCTAATAGCTTTTCTTGGTAGAATTTTTTGAAACAATGGACTAGGATAGACCATATGTAATATTATCAATCCTACAATTATCTCTCCGAATCACACCTAAAACAACAAATAGGCACACATTAGTGTAGCATTTAAGTCTTAACTTCAACTGTGACCATGTAAACTCTAATATGCACAAGTATGACCTAAATGCTATATTAATACATTAAATGAAGCTCAAAACACCTCAAAACAAGTATATACATGCAATACATAAACACCCAAAACAAACACATCAGGATCCTCCTAAAAGAAAGGTCTAACTTGTGCTAGGAACCTATCTCTCTCTTCTCCCAGTGGGAGGGAAAATGGCTTGTGGCAAGATAATTGACAATGTGAGCAAACCATAGTATGTATGAGAAATAGCAAACAATTGCTTAGGGGAATGAATCACAAAAAGGAGATGGATCATTAGAAGACTCACTAACAAGACAGGAAAGGTGATGCGTTACTTAATTTTCACCACCCTTCTTGTCCCGGATTTCAACATCAAATTCTTGAATAAGAAGCAATCACCTAATCAAGTGGGCCTTAGATTCTTTCTTAGATAGCAAATACCTTAATGCCGCAATCACTTTTTCTATGGTGGTATAGTTCTTTTGGGCTTCATCAAGTGTCTTACTAGCATAGTACACTACATAGGGCAACTTATCACACCTTTGACCTAAAATAATGATGTGTGTCAATTGTCTGTGTTTGCATCTAGTTTTTGCATGCACATTTAAGGGTGTTTAGAGTATAATTGAGTACACTTAGTATAAAGTTTTTGCATATTTGTTAATATTTATGCATAATGTATTTAGATGATAAATACTATACTAAGTGTTATATTTTGTGTTTTAAGAGAGTTTTGGAAGGGTTTGAGCTTACATGAGGAAGAAATGGACTAACAAATGAGGACCAGAACAAAAGAAATAAAGAATGGATCATTCTGATCCAGCCGGTCAACTTAGAAGAAGAGCCGGTTGACCGGCTAGATCAACCGGCCGCTCCAGAGAACAAAGAATTTAACCCGGTTGAGTTCCTCAAAGATCCCGTGGATCGACTAGGTCGATCGGTCATTCCAAAAAACACCATAATTGAAGCCAGTCGAGTAAGAAAAAGGAGCCGGTCGATTGCTGTGCACTGAAGAAGTCCATAAAAAGCTCGTTTCAGCTCATTTTGAGAGGAGGAACTTTATTTTCTAAAATCCTAATAAACCCTAACCCTCTACCCACTTTACCAAACACCTAAAACCACCATCCCATACCAAAACAAGTAAGGATTAAAGCTTGTAACAAGAGATTGAAAGGTTTTCCTTTGGATTTGAGCAAGGGTTTGAAGGGGAGTTGCTTATTCCTTTTCTTATTCTTGTAAATATGCTTTGTAATAGTTAGATCTAGGGTTGATTGATGTTGTATTTTAGATTAGGGATTTAAATAAAGGATTTGTGTGTATCTTTCGCTCTTAATACATGTTTGTTTACATAAATCTATGGCATGATTCAATATGTCTATGTATTGGAAACCAAGCATGTCCATGTGTCTGTTAAAATGCCTAAGTGAACTTGTATGTGTTATTTGTGCTTCAAATTCCTTTATCTACTTATATGGGTGATGTGATTATGCTTAATACATGGCTTTGCTTAGTAGAGTATGCTTTGGCTTTAAACCTAGCCAATAGGTTATATGCTTTACTTAGTCGAGTTTAGGTGCTAGTCCTTTAGACCCAACCAAGCAGATAAGTTGACCTAGACTAAAGTATCCCTCACTTACGTTAGTGTTGGTTAATCAAGCCTTAATGTCACGTAGTGTTTAGGTGCTAGTCCTTAGTTTTAAACCCAGCCAAGAGGATAAGTTCTAAGCACGGAGTGCGTAGGTTAGGAGGGATCGACCCTTAGCTTTAAATCCATAATGGCTAAACCACTAGTATTGGTTAAGAGACCCCCTAATCAATATAACGACAATAGAAGTCTTGAGCCTTAGATAGACCTAATTCTTTAATCTAGCCTAAGTCAGTTACAACACAATCACCCTAGGTCTCTTTCTTCTTTGTTAGGTTTTCTTTCCTTAGCTTGGCACCCTTTAGTTCCTCCATAGTTTAGGTTTTCTTTCTTTTCGATCTCCCTTCGATCCTAAAGAAAGCACACATATGCACGTAGTTAGTTTTAGGCACCCAAGTATATAGAGACCGAACTAAGGTAGCCTCTCTTTGGAGATGACAGCCGTACACACACTATACTAGACACTATCCGTAAGCTTGCGAGTGTAAAACTTGGTTGTATTTGTGCTTCATTTTCACATACCACCGAGAACACGACAAAATAGCTTCTACTACATAATATGCATCACACATAACTTCAAATGGGAGACTGTAATCAGGTGGTTGGATGATCGAAGATGTAGACAATAAGGATTTAAGCCTATTAAAAGTTCTAACACACTCATCATTACACTCAAAGGAGACATCCTATGCTAAAATCCTTAATAAACCTACCTTAACACACTATGTGGATTTAAGACAATGGACTCACTATGTGGCTAAAATCCTTAATAAACCTACAGTAGAATCCTACATGCCCTAGAAAAGATCCAACACCTTTAACACAGTTAGGGATAGGCAACTTCTCTATCAATTCTACCTTAGTTGAGTTAACTTGGATGCCATTAGATAAGACTACATGACCTAAAACTATCCCTTGTTGTACCATGACGTGAAACTAAAGAGAAGTGACTCAAGCACTAGTCAAAACTATCACCAAAGATTGAGAAGACATCCATGAAAATCTTTAAATGTCTCTTAATCATGTCACTAAAAATACCCATCATACACCTTTGAAAAGTCACTGGGGCATTACATTGACCGAAGGGCATTCTCCTATAGGTAAAAGTGCCATAAGGACAAGTAAAGTTGGTTTTCTCCTAGTCCTCGAGAAACACAGGGATCTGACTATACCCAGAACAGCCATCTAGAAAGCAATTGTAGCTATGCCCAACTACTTTATTTGAGATTTGGTCTAGAAAAGGCAATGGGAAATGATCCTTCCTAGGTTTGGAGTTCAGCTTTCTATAATCAATACAAACTCTCTAACCCGTGTGAGTACGCATAGGGATAAGCTCTTTTCTCTCATTCTCTACAAACATCATCCCAGATTTATTAGGGACTACTTGGACCGGGCTAACCCATTCACTATCAGAGATCGGATAGATAATGCCTACATCTAAAAGCTTAATGATCTCTTTCTTAACTATTTTACTCATGTGTGGGTTTAGCCGCCTTTGCATCTCCCTAGAATGAACAGCTCTATCCTCAAGGTGAATATGATGCATACAAATTGAAAGGTTAATTCCTCTCAAATTATCAATTTTCCACCCTATAGCCTTCCTATGTTTTCTAAGAATCTCTAAGTGACGTTCCTCATGCTCTCTAGAGAGATCAAAAGCTATGACAATGAGGAAAGTCTCACTAGGGCCTAGGAAAGCATACTTCAAATGCTTGGGAAGGGGTTTGAGCTCTAAAGATGGGCTAGGCTCAACCAAGGCGGACTCTGTATCAATACCATCAATTGGAGCATCACTAAAATCAAGACAAGAAGGAATAACCTCGCGTGACTTATCAACTAAAGAACTCTCAACAAAGAAGGTAGAAACTACACATTTTCACTCTAAGGTCTTCAAATCAAAACTAGTCCACAAACCCCCAAATTTTCTCGATTTTTCTCCATCAATCATAGTTCTCTATACAAAATCCTTGACACAAGAATCAATAACATCCACTTTGAAGCACCCTTTTCCATCCTCTTCTCCTCCTACACTAGCCCATGTCCTAATTACACCCTAGGACTCTATGCGGGTCCGTCCCTAAGCGTGCACACTTAGAGCTATAGCGCGGTCCTTATGTACCTATGGCCATAGAAGGGACTAGAAAGCTACCTAGGTGCCCTAGAACAATCCTGCTCTAGTTTCTAAACCATTAGCTAGATTTAAAGCTAAGACCTATAGCTCATAGGGTCGACTAAGCCTATCTAGACTCCTATTAGTCAGATTTAAAGATAAAGAGGACTCGACCTAGATTAGTCCTAACTTATATACCGCCATTCTAGGGACACTAAAGCAAATTAATACCTAGTAAGTGCAGTCCTACATGTTCTACAACAAGGCGTTGTGAATATGACATCTTATCCACGATACAAACACTAGCGGGTTTGAATTACACCATTGAAAGTATTCAAGTATCAACATGTAGCATTTATTGAGCATGTATTCATTATAAGACATATTTCAGATTCACATAGACATGAATAGAATCAATCCACTTTATATTATCCATAATCACACACATAGACATGTATAATCTGAGGATTAGAAGTGTTCTATTGCAAATACAACTCAATCTGTATAAATACAACTCATTCAAGCATTACATCAAACACATAGACATGAATTGATACAAAGCTTCTAAAAGTAAGATCAAAGTATGTATAAATATATAAGCTAATAAAATCCCATGACAAAGAGTATATACATCATCCCATTACACAAGTTAGGTACCCTAAATCATTTACTCAAGCATGAAGTAAATAAGAATGAAAAAGGTTATAGAAATCTCCCCTTTCATCCTTGTTGGTTTCTTTACAAACTTGAGCAAATCTTCATCAAGTAATGTTTGAATCCTTCAAAATTAACTTAATTTCAAGTGTGTATATGTGTTAGTGTGTGAATTAGAGGTGGGTAAGCATAGGTCTTTGTGCGTGAGAAATGGGTATATGTATGGGTCTCTAAAGATCCCCTTTTAAAAGCTGAAAAGTCGAGTTTTTATAGCATCTACTGCACAGAGTCGGTCGATCGGCTTCTCTTCTTAACTCATCTACCTTTCAAAGTGGTGCTCTCTAGACTAGCCGGTCGACTGAAGGGGGTTGACCGGCTTAAAATGAGGTCCTTTCTGGAGTGGCCGATCGACTGGCAATTTTTTTAGGCTAACCGGCTTCTCTAGTTGGCCTTCTATTCTCTCTTTCTTGCTCTTGGCCCTCATCGCACAACCTGTACCTTTCATGTTCATTCTCGTTCAAGCTCTGTTTCAACCCTATAGCTCACTTAAGGCACAAAATTAAGCATTTAGTATAGCATCTGACTTAGAAACTCAACTATGTACATTTGCTTATGCTTAAGCCTAACTCTAGTGTAAGTGCTATATTAATGCATCTTTTAAAGCTCAAGATACCTCTTAAACATTGGCAATTAACAGCGTAACGCATACAAGAACACAACACATCAATACCCCTAAACCTTCTCCTTGCTTGTCCCCAAGCAAGCCTAATCTCAAGTTTATTTCTAAAGTTAATGCAAAGGGTTACCTAAAGGGCTGACTCGCTATCAAAAAGAACCAATCAAGGAAAAGGCATTCACCTCAACAACTCTTTCTTTCAACAATCTTTCCTACCAAGCTATGGGGTGGCTATAAGGGTCATTCTTAAAGGTCCTCACTCCCCATAACTTTCAAGGGCATCTCCTCTAAGTCACGATTCTCTCTCCACTCCATTCACTTCCCCATAATGTTACTCGTATTCACTAATCAATTGAGTCAATCATAATAGCCAACACAATGATCAACCAAAAAATAAACAACTCAACATGCATTAAAATTTAAAAAATTTTCACCATTTTTAACCAAATAATGCAATCTACCCTAAGAAAAACATGAAAACAATAAGACCAAACTCAATAAGACCAAACTCCCACACCCCCAAACTTAAATGATGTCTTCTTACGAGTGCAAGTTTTAAAAGACCCGCAAGCGTACGGATCGTGCAATACAGTATTTACGAGTGCGGGTGTCGAACCACAGGGAGGCGTGAATATCGTGAATGTATCCTATGCTTGGTGTCCTAAAAGAGCTAAAAAGAAAGATCTAAACTAAGTGTACTTTTTCTTCTGAAGGTTTGGATTGTCGGGAGCTCTAAGTAAATGAAAAAAAACTAAACTATGAATAAAAACAAAAGGAACGCAGGTTGATTAAGAAGAAACTAACAATTGGAAAGGGATTAGGGTGACTTGGACTTATGAATGGGTAACTCCATACTCAAATGCTATGGGATTAAGGAATGATGGCTAACTATCAAAAGTGCTCTTAACTAGGTTGTTAGTTAGTGTCCTGATTTCCCCCTAGGACTCAGTGCGGGTCCGTCCCTAGGCGACGTCTCCTAGAGCTACGGCGTGGTCCTTATGACCTAGGGCCTCAAGAGAAACTAACTAACTTCCTAGGTGGCTTAGAATGAACCTACCCTAGTACCTAAACCATTGGCTGGGTTTAAAGCCAAGACCTAGTGTTGCTAAGGTCGACTAAATCTATCCTGAAACCTATTGGCTGGATTTAAAGCCAAAGGAAACTCGACCTAGATTAGCCCTAAATTATACTCTGTCATTCTAAGATCACTACGGCAGGATTTGACTAACATTCATACACATGTGATATTGAAATTATGCTTGTTACTAGGCATGCAAATACGCATATAGACATGAATAAAAGCACTACCCACTTCATAACATCCATGTATAAACACATAGACATGAGTACAGCATGGATTAGATGTGTTTAGTAACAAACAAACTTCAATTAATATATATGTACTCATCTAAGTATTCTATCAAACACATAGACATGAATGAAAGAACACCCAATTAAACAAAACAAATCAAAACATATATATATATATATATATCCAGCCATCATATCCCATATCATAAGAGAATAAAATTAACCCATTACATAAGTTTTATCACCCTATACAAGCCTACTCAGACATAATAGAAAATAGAATGAAAGAGATATAACGAAACTCCCCTTTCATCCTAGCAATTTTAGAACACAGCTTGTAAACAATCTCGATTCAAAGCGTTTGAATCCTCTAACGAAACTTGGTTCTTCGTGAAAAATATGTGAAAAGGGTGTGTGAGGCGGCTAGGGAATAGGGTTAAGTGTGTGTGAGAATAGGTGTTAAGTGTGTGTAAAAACTCCTCTCTTTTCTGCTCCGCATCGGGCTTTATTTATAGATTCGCGCATAGCCGGTCGACCTAGACGGTCGACCGGCCTCTGGAGTACTCGACCGGCTTTCTTCAAGGGCTCTCTGGAGTGGCCGGTCGACCGGCTCTTGAAGGGGGGGTCGTCCAGCTTTTCGACGGCTCGAGTGGCGGTCGACCTAATCGGTCGACCGGCTATTCTTCCTTAACGTCCGGCTGACTTCCTTCATCCAATTTTTTGTCATTTCGGCCTTTAGTCTTCTCCCTTAGACCCGTGCATGTCCTATCTTCATCACCTTTCATTGTTCAATCTTTATCTTAACCCAAAGTCACCTGAATCATTGAAAATAAGCTATTAGTGTCGCATTTTATCTCTTAAACTCAATATGCACATTTATTCACACTTAAACCTATTCCTATCAAAAGTACTACACTAATGCATCATTATAAGCATTCAACACCTCTAAAGTATAAGTAAATGGCGATGCAAACACACACCAAATCACAACTCATCAACACCCCCAAAGCTTCTCCTTGCTTGTCCTCAAGCAAGCCTAATCTTAAACTTTATTTCTAAAGCTGATACAATGGATTGCCTGAAGGACTGACTCGCTATCAGCATTAGTTTGAGAAACATGAAAGGGCATTCCTATTGTGAAGAGATCCCCAAGCCTCTTTGAATCTTCCCTTTACTCATAAGGGGTCTCGTTCCTCATGGGAATTTCCCAAGTAGCCAATCCACCACAAGCCTAGGATTCTAACTCACGCACTCGGGCTGTTGATATTTCGTGCTCCCTCACTAACATGGTCTCCCTAACATGCACCAAGCCTCAAGGATAAAAAAGAGAGAATATACAAACACAATGGCTTTTTATAAGCCTTATTCACATGCTTGCAAAGATGATAACTTGTGCTAAGTTGACATTGTGTCACTTATGCACTTATTCACTAACTTTTAGGTGCTTTTGGCTTTTCCTCTTTTTTACTTCATTCATAGAATTTTGCACCTTTTTGCCTCTTTTTTCAATCATTTTTTTCATTTTCATTGTATTGAATTCTCAAAAGGAAGAAAAAGAAAGGCTTAAGCATATCAACAAGAACCAATCAAAGACGGGGCACTCACATCAATAACCCTTTTTCAACACTCATTCCTACCAAGCTATGGGGTGGCTACAAGGGTTATTCTTTTAAGGTTCTCACTCCCCACAACTTTTAAGGGCATCTCCTCCAAGACTTTGTTTTCAAACCACTCTATTTATTCCCCCACAATGTCTCTCATCTTAATAAATTAATAGAGTCAATCACAAAAGCCAACACAATGATCAACAAAGAAATAAATGACTCTATATGCATCAAAATTGAAAAATTTTCAAAATTGAAAAATTTTCACCATTTAAACGCATGATGCAATCTACCCTAAGTAAAATATAACAAGAAAGAAAACTAAACTCCCACACCCTAAACCTAAACTTTGCTTGTCCTTAAGCAAATAGAACAAAGCACAACAAAAACAAGCAAGTTATCATTACAAAACAAGTAAGGGTGGTAGGGATAGGGTGCGAACAGGGGAACAAGTGGAGAAAGGATAGATACAACCTTCCATTTTCTTCAAAGCTTTCCATGCCAACGTCATCTCACCATACTGCTAACCTGTGACTCACAATTCATAAACACTCACAAAGAAAACAAGATTAGCAGCATTGCCTATGCATACTCGCATTGGCATGTGCAATAAGAAGCAGTGGTGTATCTTACGGGACAAAGGATTGGGATTCAACACTTTAAGTTGGGTGCAAGAAAGATAAAAGAAAGAAAATAAAAAGAAACAAAAGTCAAACAAATGCAAGACTATAAAATTGAACCTAGGTTGCCTCCTAGTAGCGCTAACCACCAAGCCGTCAGCCAGGCAAATACTAGCTCATCTTCAACTTCCATCTGCGGGATCCTGAAGCTCTAAAACCTCCACACGAGCCATGCTCGAATCATAAGCGTGTTTCAGGCGTTGCCCATTTACCGTCAACTCTCGGCCATCCTTTAAGTCTTTGATCTTGACTGCTCCAGAAGGATAGGCAATCATCACCTCATATGGACCATCCCATCTCGTCTTAAGCTTACCTGGAAAAAGCTTCAGTCGTGAGTTAAACAACCAAACTTTATCAAGAGGAGAGAATGATTTCTTAATAACGTGTTTATCATGGATTCTCTTCATCCTATCCTTATAAAGTTTAGCGTTCTCATATGCCTCGAATCTAAGTTCTTCCAGTTCTGCTAGGTCTAGCCTCCTTTTCTCACCCGCTCTTGCCAAGTCAAAATTTAGGGCTTTGACTGCCCAATACGCTCTATGTTCAAGTTCAACCGGCAAGTGACAAGCTTTACCAAATACCAATCTATACGGAGACATACCAATAGGAGTCTTAAAGGCGGTACGGTAGGCCCACAAAGCATCATTTAATCTAATAGACCAATCTTTTCTATTAGGCCTAACCGTTTTCTCAAGAATGTGTTTGATCTCTCTATTGGACACCTCTACTTGTCCACTAGTCTGCGGGTGCTAAGGAGTGGCTACTTTATGGGTGACTGAATATTTCCTCAACAAGGCCTCTAAAGTCCTATGGCAAAAATGCAAACCCCCATCACTAATTAAGACCCTAGGGACTCCAAATCTAGAGAGAATGTTCTCTTTAATAAACTTAACCACTACCCTATGGTCATTTGTGCGTGTAGGAATAGCCTCAACCCATTTGGATACATAATCAACGGCCACTAAAATGTATTGACACCCAAAGGAAGATGGAAATGGACCCATGAAGTCTATACCCCAAACATCGAACAACTCACAAGGAAGAATAGGGGATAAAGGCATCATGTTTCTCCTAGAGATAGACCCGAATTGTTGACATCTAAAACACTTTTTGCAATATTCCTGGGCATCCCTAAACAGAGTAGGCCAAAATAATCCACTTTGCAAGACCTTCGCAGCAGTCTTCTTCCCACTAAAATGACCCCCACCCCTCATCATGACACATGCTTAACACGCTCTCAAACTCCTCCTCAGCACACACCGCGAATCATTTGATCCACACACACTTTAAAAGATAGGGGTCCTCCCAAAAGAAATGCCTAACTTGTGCTAGGAACCTATCTTTTTCTCTTTTCTCCCAATGAGACGGAAAACGCCCTGTGGCAAGATAATTAACTATATGAGCGAACCAAGGTGTGTGATGAGAAATAGCAAATAATTGCTCATCAGGGAATGAATCATGAAAAGGAGATGGATCACTAGAAGACTCGCTAACAAGACAGGAAAGATGATCCGCAACTAAATTCTCTCTACCCTTCTTATCCCAAATTTCTAAGTCAAACTCTTGAAGGAGGAGCATCCACCTAATCAAGCGGGGCTTAGATTCTTTCTTAGACAACAAATACTTCAATGCCGCATCATCGATGTAGACAATTACTCTGGATCCTAGGATGTATGACCTAAACTTGTCGAGAGAAGACTATCGCTAGAAGCTCTTTTCCGTAGTAGTGTAATTCTTTTGTGCTTCATCAAAAGTCTTGCTAGCATAGTATACAACATGGGGCAACTTATCCTTCCTTTGACCTAAAACAGCTCCTATTGCATAATCGGATGCATCACACATAACCTCAAATGGGAGACTGTAGTCAGGTGGTTGGATAATCGGGGATGTTGATAATAAGGATTTAAGCCTATTGAAAGCTCTAACACATTCATCGTCAAAGTCAAAAGGAACATCTTGTGCTAGGAGCCTAGACAAAGGACGTGCAATGTGACTAAAATCCTTAATGAATCTACGGTAGAATCCTGCATGTCCTAGAAAAGATCTAACATCCTTGACACACTTAGGGACAAGCAACTTCTCAATTAATTCAACCTTAGCTGGGTCGACTTGAATTCCATTAGATGAGACAACATGACCCAGCACTATCCCTCGTTGCACCATGAAGTGGGATTTCTCCCAACTTAACACTAAATTCTTCTCCACACATCAGTCTAAGACTAAAGAGAGATAATTCAAGCACTCATCAAAGCTATCTCCAAAGACTGAGAAATCATCCATAAAAATCTCTAAGTGTCTCTCAATCATATCACTAAAAATGGTCATCATGCATCTCTGAAAAGTCGCTGGGGCATTACAAAGACCGAAGGGCATTCTCTTATAAGCAAAAGTGCCATAGGGATAAGTAAAGGTGGTCTTTTCCTGGTCCTCGGGAAACACAGGGATCTGGTTATATCCTGAATAGCCATCTAGAAAACAATAGTAGCTGTGCCCAGCTACTCTATCTAAAATCTGGTCTAGAAAAGGCAATGGGAAATGATCCTTCCTAGTTTTGGAGTTGAGCTTCCTATAATCAATACAGACCCTTCATCCCGTAGGAGTACGTGTAGGGATAAGCTCTCCTCTCTCATTCTCAACAACTGTGATCCCGGATTTCTTAGGGACAACTTGGACTGGGCTAACCCACTCACTATCGGAGATCGGATAAATAATGCCTGCATCCAAAAGCTTAATGATCTCCTTCTTAACTACTTCACTCATGTGTGGGTTTAGCCTCCTTTGCATCTCCCTAGAAGGAATGGCTCCATCTTCAAGGTGAATACGATGCATACAAATAGAGGGGTCTATACCTCGTAAATCATCAATCTTCCACCCTATTGCCTTCCTATGTTTCCTAAGGACCTCTAAGAGACATTTCTCTTTCTCACTAGAAAGATCGGAAGCTATGATAACCGGAAGAGTCTCACTAGAGCCTAGGAATGCATATTTCAGATGATCCGGAAGGGGTTTGAGCTATAAAGAAAAGGCTGGGCTCAACCAAGGGGGACTTAAACTCAGCATCATCAATGCGTTCATCACTAGAAATGGGAGTAGAAGAATTAACCTTGAGTGACTTATTAATCAAACAGCTCTCAATTAAGGAAGTAGAAGCTATACATTTCTTCTCTAAGGTCTCCAAATCAAAATTTGACATCACTTCTTCAAATTTCTCAAATCATCTCCATCACCATAGTCATTTCTATGAAATCCTCAATGCAAGAATCAATCACATCTACTTTAAAGCACTCTTCTCCATCCTCCTCTCCTATACTAGCTCTATTCACCGCCTCTGCAACCTTCATAGTGAATTTCAAATTCCCAAATTTCATCTCTAATATCCCCGACCTACAATGGATAATGGCATATGCGGTGGCAAGGAAGGGGCGACCTAGAAGAATGGGTGTCGAATGTCTAGAGTCATGTCCCGAATCCATATCTAACACTATAAAGTCAACAGGGTACACGAACTCACCTACCTGAACCATAACGTCCTCTATCACCCCCTTAGGTCTACGCTCAGATCTATCAGCTAGCTGAAGAGTAACATACGTGGGAGACAACTCACCTAGGCCTAACCGCTGATAGACAGAATAGGGAATAAGATTCACACTAGATCCTAAATCTAACAAGGCATGATCAATTTGCATCTCACGGATCCTACAAGGAATGGTGAAAGCTCCGGGGTCACTCCTCTTGGGCGGAAGGCCCGAAGTACAAATACTATTCACCTTCTCCGTAAGCCTCACCTTCTTAGGAATGGTCGATGATCTACGTTTCCTTGTACAGAGATCCTTAAAGAACTTAGAGTAAGATGGGATGGAAATGATCGCATCTATCAAAGGAAGATTGACCTTAAGATCTTTGAGATGCTCTAAAATCTTGAAGAACCTAGAATCCTCACTAGATGTAGGTCTCTCTAAAGCGGATGGAAAAGGAACTCTAGGCTCTATATCTCTAGATGCATGGGAGTTATCCATAGGTTCTTTCCCTCTCTATGTGGTCGGGAAGTACTAATCTCTCCCTGATCTCTAACGGTCTCATTTCTCTCAACAGGACTCTCTCTAGAATTTCCCCCAACAAGGTTACCATGTTGTGCTCTAGACTCAAAAGGACCACTACGTGCAGACACTGCAGAGTCAATTCCTACCCTATTATCCACTACCCGACCGCTCCTAAGAGTGGTGACAGCTTTAGCTTGAGCCTGAGAAGGGTAAGTGGTGTCAGTGGAGGAACAAGATTGGACTCTAGGGTTTACTTCCGACTGAGAAGGCAATTTCCCGTGGTCTCTAGTGCTCAATTGACTAGCAATCTGTCCTAACTGTGCCTCAAACCTGGCCATTTGCTGCCTATTTTCTGCCAATTCCTGTTGTTGATTCTGAATAAATTGCATTATCTTCATCATGTCATTACTAGGAGGCTGGCTACTAGAGGGAGCAGGTAAAGCTTGAGGTTGAGGAGCACTAGTGAGACGGGGTTGATTGACTTGATAAAAACTTGAGGGATATTGCGGACGGGGTCGCTGCTGAGGTGGAACTTGAGGATGTGAACTAGACTCATGCTGTCCTTGTCTCCAGGAAAATTTCGGATTGTCCCTCCAACCCGGATTGTATGTGTTTGAGTATGGATTATACTCACGAGAATAACCTTGTGTGGCACACACTTGCTCTTTCATGAATTTAGGAAATTGGGATGCTAAAGGGCAAGCTAGGGTCTCATGAGATGACTCGGAGCATAATGCACAAACTTCAACAACTAAGGGGTGGAGGAAGCACTTGAAGAACTAGTCCTAGGACTCTGAGATGAAATGGACAAAGAGATGAATTGATCTAGTTTATTTGTTAACGCCTCGACCTTAGAGGGTACGTCTGAAGAAATTCCAACCTCACTAACACTTCTCTTGTTACCCCATCGACTAGATCTTTCCATTGCAAAATTTTGAAATGAATTCTCAGCCATCATTTCTATTTTCTCCCATGCCTCAGTTGGTCTTAAAAGATAGAAACCACCACCGGAGGCGGCATTGACCATCATCCTATTTTGTTAGTTTAAACCTCGAAAGAAGTATTGCATTAGGTCAAGATTGCCGTACACATGGTGTGGACATTGTCTAAGAAAATCTTTGAACCTCTCCCAAGCTTCATGAAAAGATTCTAAGTCATGCTGGGAAAAAGTCATGATGGCAGTCCTAAGTTCGGCTGTCTTGGCCATGGGATAAAATTTCTGGAAGAATTTAGATTGAAGCTCAGCCCATGTAGTAATGCACCCATTAGGTAAGGAGTGCAACCAAGTCCTAGCCTTATCCTTAAGAGAGAAGGGAAACAATCTTAGACGTATGACCTCTTGGGAGACATTGGGAACATGGAGAGTGGAACTCATTTCAACAAAATCAGTAATGTGATCAAGAGGACTCTCATTGCTTCTCCCGTAAAAGGAAGGAAGCATAGCCAACATATTAGGCTTAATCTCGAAGTTCGTACCCCCCAAACCTGGAATTTGAATAGCCGAACTAGGCTCAAATGTTTCGGGGAGAAAGAATTGCCTAAGAGTGGGTTCCTCATCTAAAGGTGGACCTGGTCTACCGGGTTCCTATCTAAAATGAGCTTGGGCTTGATGCCCAATGTGCTCATGAGGTGGAATGGGATTCATTGGGGGATTGGGTGGATTATGAGGATGATTGGGATCGGCCATCGCCTCAGGAAGATCTCCTAAGTTCCTGAAACGTCTAGTGATTCTTTCAGGTTCGGGATTAAGAGGAATTAGGGGATTCTTAAGGGATCTCCTACCAAGCATACACAAACTATCCTAACTCCGGCCACTTCAACCCCCAAACACTTCAGTATTCCTAAACTACAGCAAATAATCCACAATCCTAAAAAGTCTACTAAAAAAAAAGTAAAGTCAAAAGCTGAATTAAACTAACAAAGAGAACTAAAACAAGATAATATAAGCAGTAAACGAAATAAGTAAAAACTAAACAAACTATAAAGAAAAATCAAGAAAAACAACTATCAAAACACACAAGCACCGAATGCAAATCACTATGCCTCCCCGGCAACGGCGCCAAAAACTTGATGTCTTCTTACGAGTGCAAGTTTTAAAAGACCTGCAAGCGTACGGATCGTGCAATACAGTGTTTACGAGTGCGGGTGTCGAACCACAGGGAGGCGTGAATATCGTGAATGTATCCTATGCTTGGTGTCCTAAAAGAGCTAAAAAGAAAGATCTAAACTAAGTGTACTTTTTCTTCTGAAGGTTTGGATTGTCGGGAGCTCTAAGTAAATGAAAAAAACTAAACTATGAATAAAAACAAAAGGAACGCAGGTTGATTAAGAAGAAACTAACAATTGGAAAGGGATTAGGGTGACTTGGACTTATGAATGGGTAACTCCATACTCAAATGCTATGGGATTAAGGAATGATGGCTAACTATCAAAAGTGCTCTTAACTAGGTTGTTAGTTAGTGTCCTGATTTCCCCCTAGGACTCGGTGCGGGTCCGTCCCTAGGCGACGTCTCCTAGAGCTACGGCGTGGTCCTTATGACCTAGGGCCTCAAGAGGGACTAACTAACTTCCTAGGTGGCTTAGAATGAACCTACCCTGGTACCTAAACCATTGGCTGGGTTTAAAGCCAAGACCTAGTGTTGCTAAGGTCGACTAAATCTATCCTGAAACCTATTGGCTGGATTTAAAGCCAAAGGAAACTCGACCTATATTAGCCCTAAATTATACTCCGTCATTCTAAGATCACTACGGCAGGATTTGACTAACATTCATACACATGTGATATTGAAATTATGCTTGTTACTAGGCATGCAAATACGCATATAGACATGAATAAAAGCACTACCCACTTCATAACATCCATGTATAAACACATAGACATGAGTACAGCATGGATTAGATGTGTTTAGTAACAAACAAACTTCAATTAATATATATGTACTCATCTAAGTATTCTATCAAACACATAGACATGAATGAAAGAACACCCAATTAAACAAAACAAATCAAAACATATATATATATATATCCAGCCATCATATCCCATATCATAAGAGTATAAAATTAACCCATTACATAAGTTTTATCACCCTATACAAGCCTACTCAGACATAATAGAAAATAGAATGAAAGAGATATAACGAAACTCCCCTTTCATCCTAGCAATTTTAGAACACAGCTTGTAAACAATCTCGATTCCAAAGCATTTGAATCCTCTAACGAAACTTGGTTCTTCGTGAAAAATATGTGAAAAGGGTGTGTGAGGCGGCTAGGGAATAGGGTTAAGTGTGTGTGAGAACAGGTGTTAAGTGTGTGTAAAAACTCCTCTCTTTTCTGCTCCGTATCGGGCTTTATTTATAGATTCGCGCATAGCCGGTCGACCGTCTAGGTCGACCGGCCTCTGGAGTACTCGACCGACTTTCTTCAAGGGCTCTCTGGAGTGGCCGGTCAACCTAGCCGGTCGACCGGCTCTTGAAGGGGGGGTCGTCCAGCTTTTCGACGAAGCTCTCTGGAGTGGCCGGTCGACCTAGTCGGTCGACCGGCTATTCTTCCTTAGCGTCCGGCTGACTTCCTTCATCCAATTTTTCGTCATTTTGGCCTTTAGTCTTCTCCCTTAGCCCCGTGCATGTCCTATCTTCATCACCTTTCATTGTTCAATCTTTATCTTAACCCAAAGTCACCTGAATCATTGAAAATAAGCTATTAGTGTAGCATTTTATCTCTTAAACTCAATATGCACATTTTTTCACACTTAAACCTATTCCTATCAAAAGTACTACACTAATGCATCATTATAAGCATTCAACACCTCTAAAGTATAAGTAAATGGCGATGCAAACACACACCAAATCACAACTCATCACTAAACTTTGCTTGTCCTCAAATAAATAGAGCAAAGCACATAAACAAGCAAATTGGCATTACAAAGCAAGTAAGGGTGGTAGAGATGGGAAACAAGTAGAGAAAGGATAGGTACAACCTTCCATTTTCTTCAAAGTTCTCCATGCTAATAATAGATCACCATACTATTAACCCTGTAACTCACAATCCAAAAACACTTAAAGAAGACAAGGTTAGTAGCATTGCCTATGCATGCTTGCATCAACATGTGCAATAATGAGCAATGGTGTATCTTAATGGACAAAGGATCGAGGTTCAACACTTTGGTTTAGGTGCAAGAAGGATAAAAGAAAGGAAAATGAAATAAGTGCAAAATCGCAAAATTAAACCTATGTTGCCTCTTAGTAGCGCTAACCACTATGTTGTTAGCCAGGCAAACACTAATTCTTCTTCAAGCTCCATATATAGGATCCTGAACCATTAAAACTTCCACACAAGCCATGCTCGGATCATATGCATATTGTAGGCGTTGCCCGTTCACCGTCAACTCTCGATCATCCTTCAAGTCCTTGATCTTGACCGCTCCGAAAGGATAAGCTATCAATACTTCATATAGACCATCCCATCTTGACTTGGGCTTACCTAGAAAGAGCTTCAAACGTGAGTTAAGCACCTAAACTTTATCAGAGTGAGAGAATGATTTCTTAATAATGTGTTTACCATGAATTCTCTTCATCCTATACTTATAAAGCTTGGTGTTCTTATACGCCTCAAATCTAAGCTCTTCCAACTCTACTAGGTCAAGCGTCATTTTCTCATCTACTCTTGCCAAATCAAAATTTAAGGCCTTAATGGCCCAATCAGCCCTATGCTCTAGTTCTACTAGCAAGTGACAAGCTTTCCCATTAACCAATCGATACAAACATATACCAATGGTAGTTTTAAAAGTGGTACAGTAGGCCCATAAAGCACCATTCAATCTAATAGACCAATCTCTCCTATCGGGCCTAACTGTTTTCTCTAAAATGTGCTTGATCTCCCTATTAGACATCTCTACTTGTCTACTAGTTTGCGGGTGATAAGGAGTAGCTACCTTATAGGTGACCTAATATCTTCTCAATAAGGCCTCTAAAGTCCTATGGCGAAAATGCAAACCCCAATCACTAGCCAAGACCCTAGGGACTCCAAATCTAGAGAAAATGTTCTCCTTAATGAACTTAACCACTACCCTATGGTCATTAGTGCGTGTAAAAATATTGTCCACCCATTTGGACACAAAATCAACAGCCACTAAAATGTACTAGTACACAAAGGAAGGTAGAAATGGACCCATGAAATCAATACCCCAAACATCAAACAACTCACATGGAAGAATAGGGAATAAAGGCATCATGTTTCTTCTAGAGATAGACATAGATTGTTGACATCTAAAACACTTTTTGCAATATTCTTGGGCATCCCTAAAGAAAGTGGGCCAAAATAGTCCACATTGCAAAACCTTCGCGGCGGTCTTTTTCCTACTAAAATGACCTTCACAACCCTCATCGTGACACATACTCAGCACACTCTCAAACTCGTCCTTGGGCACACACTGGCAAATCAATTAATCCACACATATTTTAAAAAGATAGGGATCCTCCCAAAAGAGATGCCTAACTTCTGCTAGGAACTTATGTCTCGCTCTCTCTCTCTCTCTTCGTTTAATGAGAGGAAATTGCCCTGTGGCAAGATAGTTAACTATGTGAGCAAACCAAGGTATG
Source organism: Cordia subcordata (assembly GCA_028554755.1). Classification (NCBI taxonomy): domain Eukaryota; kingdom Viridiplantae; phylum Streptophyta; class Magnoliopsida; order Boraginales; family Cordiaceae; genus Cordia; species Cordia subcordata. The sequence continues at coordinate 16,673,717 of JAPTOF010000008.1, forward strand.
TGATAAGAAATGGCAAACAATTGGTCATTGGGAAATGAATCACGAAAAGAGGATGGATCACTAGAGGACCCACTAACAAGATGAGAAAGATAATTCAAAACTAAATTTTCTCTACCCTTTTTATCCTGGATCTCAACATCGAATTCTTGAAGAAGGAGCAACCATCTAATCAAGAGGGGCTTAGATTCTTTCTTAGCTAACAAATACCTCAATGTTGCATTATCGGTGTAGACAATCACTTTAGACCTTAGGATGTACGACCTAAACTTGTCAAGGGAGAAGACTACTACTAGAAGCTCTTTTTCTGTGGTGGTATAGTTCTTTTGAGCTTCATCAAGAGTCATGCTAGCATAGTACACTACATAGGGCAACTTATCTCGTCGTTGCCCTAAAACAGCTCCTATTGCATAATCGGATGCGTCGCACATAACCTCAAATGGAAGGCTACAATTAGGTGGCTAAATGATTGGGGACGTAGACAATAAGGATTTAAGCCAATCAAAAGCTCTAATGCACTTATCATTAAATTCAAAGGGAACATCTTGTATGTTCTAAGAGCCTAGACAAAAATCGTGCTATATGGCTAAAATCCTTAATGAACCTACGGTAGAATCCTGCATGCCCTTAAAAAGACCTAACATCTTTGACACACTTAAGGATAGGCAACTTTTCTATTATTTCTACCTTAGCCGGGCCAAACTTAAATTCCACTAGATGAGACAACATGACCCAAAACTATCCCCTGTTGCACCATGAAGTGGGATTTCTCCTAACTTAACACTAGATTCTTTTCTACATATCGATCTACGACTAAAGAAAGATGACTCAAGCACTCATCAAAACTATCTCTAAAGACTGAGAGGTCATCCATAAAAATCTCTAAATGCTTCTCTATCATTCATTAAAAATGGCCATCATACATCTCTGAAATGTCGTTAGGGCAATACATCGATAGAAGGGCATCCTCCTATAGGCAAAAGTACCATAGGGACAAGTAAAGGTGGCCTTCTTCTAGTCCTTGGGAAACACGGGGATCTGATTATACCCAAAATAGCCATCTAGAAAGCAATAGTAGATATGCCCAGCTACTCTACCTAAAATCTGATCTAGAAAAGACAATAGGAAATTATCCTTCCTAGTTTTTGAGTTGATCTTCCCATAATCAATATAAACTCTCCAACCTGTGGGAGCACACGTAGAGATAAGATCTTCTCTCTCATTCTCCACAACCGTGATCCCGAACTTCTTAGGGACGGCTTGAACCGGGCTAACCCACTCACGATCAGAGATCGGATAAATAATGCCTGCATCTAAAAGCGTCATGATCTCTTTTTTAACTACTTCACTCATGTGTGGGTTTAGCCTCTTTTGCATCTCCCTGGAAAGAATGGCTCTATCCTCAAGGTGAATATGATGCATGCAAACCGAAGGGTCTATACCTCTTAAATCATCAATTTTCCACCCTATAGCCTTCCTTTGTTTCTTAAAAACCTCTAAGAGACACTCCTCATGCTCACTAGAAAGATTGGAAGCTATGATAACTAGAAAGGTCTGACTAGGGCCTATGAATGCATACTTCTAATGGTCGGGAAGGGGTTTAAGCTCTAAAGAAAGACTAGGCTCAACCAAGGGAGCCTCAACCTCAACATCATCAATGGGAACATCACTAAAATCAAGACTAGAAGGATTAACCTTAAGTGACTTATTAATCAAAGGACTTTCAATCAAGGAAGTAGAAGCGACACATTTCTGCTCGAAGGTGCCTAAATCAAAGCTAGTCAACAATTCCTTAAATTTTCTCAAATCTTCTCTATCAGTCATAGTTCTCTCTACAAAGTCCTTGACACAAGAATCAATCACATTAACACTAAAGCACTCTTCTCCATTCTCTCCTCTTATACTAGCCTTGTTTACCACTTCGGTAACCTTCATGGTAGACCTCAAATTCCCGAATTTCATCTCTACTAACCCCAACTAGCCATTCCAAAGAGTTATTAGAAAATACCGGTTGACTACCCCTCCAGAGCCGGTCGACCAATAGTGCGTGAAAATCAATAATTAGGGCCCGATTTTACAGAGAAAAGAGAGAGACTTTAGACCCATCACACACATTTCACACCTACATCTCACACACTTAACCCTAATTCTTACCCACCTTACACATAATTTCTCACACATCTCTCACTTTGAATCAAGTTTGGTTTGGAGGGTTTCAGACATTTGGATTCAAGTTGCTAAAGAGCTTTGTACAAGATTAGCTAGGATGAAAAAAGAAGCTTCATAATCTCTTTTTCATTCTATTTTCTATTATAATTGAATAGACTTGTGCAAGGTGTTAACTATATACTTTTATGATATAGGATATGATGGCTTAATATATATATGTTTTGATTTTCTTGTTCAAATGGTTATTTTCTCATTCATGTCTAAGTGTTTGATAAAATGCCTAAATGAGTAGCATGTGTATAAATTGAAGTCTATTTGTTACTAAACACATCTAATCCATACTATAATCATGTCTATATGTTTATATGTGGATGTTATGAAGTGGGTAATGCTTATATTCATGTCTATATATATGTTTTCATACCTATTAGTGAATATGACTTCAATAATGCATACATGTTGGTTGTTAATCACTTCTAATGGTGTAATCCAAGTATTACGATGTTTGGTAGTTGAATATATCCCATTATTCACGAACACCTTGGACTTGAACATGTATGAATGTGCTAGCAAGTTAAATTCTATTGTAGTGACCTTAGAATGATGGCACATAATTTAGGGCTAGCATAGGTCGAGTCTTCTTTGGCTTTAAATCTAGCCAATAGGTTTTTGGATAGGTTTAGTTGACCCTAGCGACACTAGGTCTTGGCTTTAAATCCAACCAATGGTTTTGGTACTAGGGCGGGTTCATTCTAAGTCACCTAGGGAGCTAGTTAGTCACTCTTAAGGCCCTAGGTCACAAGGACCACGCCATAGCTCTAATAGGCACCACCTAGGGATGGACTCGCACTAAGTCCTAGGGGGAAATTAGAACACTAATTAGCAACCTAGCTAAGAGTAATCACCATAGTAAGCCATCATCCTTTAATCCCATAGCATCTAAGTATAGAATCACCTATTCATGAGTCGAAGTCACCTTAACACCTTTGTATTTGTTAATTCCCTCTAGATTAGCTTGTTTTCCTGATTTCCATTCTCATAGTGTAGTTTTATTTTCTTACTTTCGAGCTCTTGTTAATCCACAATCCCCAAAATATGCTTAGTACGGGCTTTCTTTTCGTTACCTTTAGGACACACGAGCACAGAATCCACTCTACCAACTATCCTCCTTGTGGTTTGACACCCGTTCTCATATACACTTTACTATACTGACCCGTGCGATTGTGGGTCTTCAAAGCTTGCATTCGAAAAGTCACATCAATTGACATGGTAAAACCCTAGAGGGTTAGTAGGACGAGGTTACTATTGGAATGAGGCTTGGAGATATGGACTAGACGTATGTTGACCTTATCTCTAAAAAATTTTGGGTTGTCCCTCCAACCTGGATTGTATGTGCTCGAGTACGGATTGTACTCACAAGAGTAACCTTGAGTAGCACACACTTATTTCTTCATAAATTCAAGAAATTGGGTTGCTAATGGGCAAGCTATGGTCTCATGAGATGACTCAGAACATAAAGCACAGACTTCAACTACCAAAGGGGCGGAGGAAGAACATACAGAATTAGTCCTATGACTGTGAGATAAATGAGACAAAGAAATGAATTGATCTCACTTATTTATTAAGCCCTCCACCTTGGCGGGTAAATCTAAGGAAACTCCCACCTCACTAACACTTTTCTTAGTACCTCCTCGACTAGACCTATCCATGACAAAGTTTTAAAAAGAACTTTTGGCCATCATATCCATTTTCACCCACGTCTCAATCGGTCTCAAGGTATAAAAGCCACCATCAGAGATAGCATTGACCATCATCCTATTTTGTTCATTTAAACCTCGAAAGAAGTACTATAGTAGGTCATGACTACTATACCCATGGGGTGGACACTGTTTAAGAAGGTCGTTGAATCTCTTGCAAGCCTTATGAAAAGATTTTAGATCATGCTGGAAGAGAGTCATAGTAGCAGTTCTAATATCAGTCGTCTTGGCCATAGGATAGAATTTCTTAAAGAACTTAGATTGAAGATTGGCCCATAAAGTAATGCAACCATTACATAAAGAATGAAACCAAGACTTAGCCTTGTCCTTAAGAGAGAAAGGGAACAATCTTAAACGTATGACCTCTTGGGAGACATTAGGGACATATAGGGTGGAACTCATTTGAACAAAATTGGTAATATACTCTAGAGGACTCTTATTGCTTCTCCTATAAAAGGAAAGAAGCATGGCCAACATATTAGGCCTAATCTCAAAGTTCGTCTCCCTCAAACCCAGAATTTGAATAGCCATACTAGGCTCAAAGGCTTCAGGGAGTAAAAATTGCCTAACAATAGGCTCCTCATCTATGGGTGGATCCAGTCTAAGAGGGTCTTGTCTAAAATGATCTTGAGCTTGATGCCCAAGGTGATCATGAGGTGGAATGGGATTCATTAGAGGAATAGGAGGATTAGGAGGATGATTGGGATCGGCCATCTCTTCAAGAAGATCTTTTAAATTCCTGAAATACCTTGCAATCCTATAGGGTTCGGGATTAAGAGGAACTAGGGGATTTCCAAGCGATCTCCTACCAAGCATACACAAACGATTCTAACTCCGGCCACTTCAACCCTCAAAAACTTCAACCAAACTTAAAAACTACAGCAAATAAGCCACAATCCTATAAAGCCTACTAAAAACAAAAGCAAAAACAACTAATAAAGCTAAACAAGCTAACAAGCTAAAGGCAGAAAATGAACTCAAAATTAGAAAGGAAATAACAACAAAGGCAGGTAAGTAAATACCAAAGTAAGATAATATAAACAAAAAGCAAGATAAGCAAAAACTAAACAAACTCTAAAGAAAAAGCAAGGAAAATAGACAAAGCAATTACCAAAACTCACAAGCAAAGAATGCAAACCACCGTGCCTTCCCAGCAACGGTGCCAAGAACTTGATATACTTTTTTAGTGCAAGCCCTAAAAGACCCGCAAGCATATGAATCATGCAGAATAGCGTGTACAAATATGGGTGTCGAATCACAAGGAGGTATGAATTGTGGAAGAAATTCTATGCTAGTGTGCTTTAGAAGAAACCAAAAAAGGAGCTAAATCTAAACATCTTTTTAGCGCTTTTGGATTTTAAGGAGCAACGAGAGAAATGAAAGACTTCACTATGAATGCAAGAAAGGAAAAGTAAGAACTAAGCTAACCTAGGGGATTAAACCTATGGGAAGGTGATAGGGTAACCTATGGGAAGGTGATAGGGTAACCTATAGCTTACTAAATTGATGTCTAATAGGCATAGTCCTACATGTTCTAAGGTGAGGCATTGCAAATATGGCATCCTATTCAAGGTATAAACACACACAAGTTTGTTTTATGCCATTGAAAGCATTCAAGTATCAATATGTAGCATTACTTAAGCATGTATTCAGTATAAGGCATATTTCACATCCACGTAGACATGAATAGAATCAACCCACTTCATATTATCTGTAATCACACACATAGACATGCATAATCTAAGGATTAGAATTCTTCTCTAGCAACTACAACTTAATTTATATGCATACAACTCATTCAACCATTACATCAAACACATAGACATGAACTGATGTAAAGCTTCTCAAAATAAGAACAAAGCATGTAGAAATATAAGCCAATCAAATCCCATAACAAAGAATACAAAAATATCCTATTACACAAGTTTAGCCACCCTGATACATTTACTCAAGCATATAATAAAAGAGAATTAAAGAGGGTTGAAAAGCTTTCCTTCCATCCTTGCTTATTTCTTTACAAACTTGAGTAGATATTCACCGAATAATGTTTAAATCCTTCAAAATCAACTTGTTCTAAGTGGGTGTATATGTTATTATGTGTATTGGAGGTAGGTGAAAGTAGGGTTTTGTGTGTAAGAAGTGGGTGTGTGAATGGGAGGTGAAAAAGGAATCAAAATCTACTAAAAATGGGTTGGAAAAGGGCTTAAATAGTGAAGCATACGCGTCCAGCCAGGGGCCTTGGCCGGTTGACCAGGCTAGTATTGAGGTCGGCCGACCCAGAAGGGCTAGCTTTCTATTTTGGCCAATCGCCTAGGTAGTCAACTAGCCCTGGAAGGCAGAGTCGACCAGCCAAGTCAAAAGCTGGCTAATTTCTCACATTGTGCCTGTTTTGTTTTAGTTGCTCTTTTTCTTGCTTGGTTGCCTCCAAACACTTCTTTGAAGCTTCTCTCACATCTCAAACATCTCAAGCTTGACTCCAATATCAATTCTCCATCAATTCAAGTCTCGAGCTTTTGACTTAACTTTACCAAACACGAGAAATAAGTATGCATTAGTGTAGCATTTGTCTTTAAAGTCAACTAAGTACATTTTCTTATGCTTAAGCCTAACTTTAGTATATGTACTCTACTAATGCATCTATTAAAGTTCAAAATACCTCTTAAACATAGGCAAATAACAATGCAAGCACAATCTAAAACACAACACATCAAGTACAAACCGCCTTATTTGCGGGTCCCTAAATCCTTTAGGTCCTTGACATAAAGTCTTTCATGTTTGGCTTTCACAATCCATTTGGGTTGTTGCCAATAAAGGACAAGAGTACCTTCATCTCAAAGTCTCTTATAGTAACAATGAGTAGAAAAATGCCCATGTTTTTCACAATAAGTGCAAACAATAGAGGATTTCAAGGGAGTAATTGAGGTGGATGCTTTTACAAAGTAGGTTTTCAATTATTTTTTTTTGAAAGTAGGCTCAAAACCAACCCCACTTTTGTCAAATGCCATCTTTTAAGACCCAAGAAGTTTTTCAAAGTTCTTTCATCCATTTTTAAACTTTAGAATAATGTCATTCAAATCCTCATTCCTCTTTTTCAAATCCTTTACTTCTTTTTCAAACTTCACAAAATCTTCGACAAAAGAGTTGTTTTCCTTTTCCAAAGTCTCAATTTTCTCAACAAGAGATGCATTCTCTTTTTCTAAAGTTTCTTTCTCGTTCAATACAATTTTCAACTTCTTTTGCAAGCATTTGTTTTTGTTTAAAGCAAATAGAAGATCATCATGCAATTTTCCAAAAGCTTCTTATAATTCTTCAAAGATATACTCATCACTTTCATCACATGCAAGAGAAGTACTAGAATTATAAGGGATAGATTTTACCTCATCTTTATTTTCCATAAGATGAACAAAGATAACAACCTCATGCTCTTCCTCTAATCCTTCTTCACTATCGATGACATCTTAAGTTGCTTTGAGTGTCTTGCCTTTGCCTTTGCCATCTTTTTCTTTTAAAAGTTTGGGGTAACTGGCTTTAATATGCCCAGGCTCGTTGTAATTGAATCATTTAAGCACCTAGTTCTTTCTTTCCCTTGGCTTTTTGATCTCCTTTCCCTTCTTCTTGAAGCTATTTGCTGCAGTACCTTTTCTCCATTTCTTGTACTTCATGAACTTCTTGAAGTTTCTAGCAAGGAGTGGCATCTCCTCATCCAAGTCATCATCACTACCATCATCGTCATCACTTGAATCTTGTTTGGATGCCACAAGAGCCATGGATTTCTTGATTCTCCTATCCTTTTCCTCATGAGCTTTCCTCTCAAGTTTATAGATCATAAGTGAACCAATCAATTCATTCAACTGATAGGTGTTGAGGTCCTTGGATTCTTGCACCACTATTGCTTTTGCTTGCCAAGATGATGGTAGGCTCCTTAGCACTTTTCTCATCATATCTGTATTAGAGTATTCCCTTCCAAGTGTCTTGAGGACATTAGTAATTTCAAGAAATCTAGCAAACATTTGTTCAATAGTTTCATGCGGTTCCATCATAAAAGCTTCATATCTTTGAATAAGCATGTTAATTCTAGACTTTTCAACTTGACTAATCCCCTCATAGGTCACTTCAAGTTAGTCCCATGTTAATTCTAGACTTTTAAACTTGACTAGTCCCCTCATAGGTCACTTCAAGTTGGTCCCAAAGTTCCTTAGCTGATGTTAACCCATAACCATAGCAAACTCGGTGATGTTCAAATCGGCAAAGTTTTAGCATTAATTTGTTCAAGCATCATATCACGGTCATCCTATTCATTTTTTGGCTTAGGAACCATCCTATCGTCCTTCATTTTCATAGGTACTTGAGGTCCATTCATAACTGCAGGAGTGATATTATTAAGTGTGATGTATCCTAGTCCATATTTTCAAATAATTCTACCAAGAAAACATGCTAGGAAAAAAACACATAACACACACAAGAACATACTTAATAACATACAGAATATAACTAGTACTTGCAAAAATATGTAAAGCTAACCTCTTGAAGCGTGGGGCCTTTGATGAAGCTAAAATCGTCACGAGTTTTGTTCCTGTTCACGAACAAGGCCGCCAAAAATTTTACTATAAGTGTGTCGCAATAGGCAACTCCCTAGTCTTCTTTCCTATGATTAAAGAGACTTATCTTGAGAAAATAGCCTCTTGTGTGGGAAGAAGCAAAGTAATATGCTCTTGAAAAACTAAAGCAAAAATCACATAATAAGTGTGTATTATGTGTTGTAGTATTTTCTTGCCAAAAAGGAAGAAATCAACTACAAAGTGGATTGCATAAAAGATGCAAGGTCTTGTCTATTTATAGAGAGAACCTTGGCACCCAAAGTTGCTAATCTTTCGATGTGGGAGAAAATTTCCATGTAGCATTTCCTTTGTGCAACTTGTTAACTTGTCTTGGAAGACTTGTGCAAGTTGTCCACTTGTTCTTGTAGTATTTTGCAAGTTGTCCACTTGTCTTGGAAGACTTAGGCCAAGCCCATTATCCAAGTCCAACACATAGTCCATAATCCATGTGGAGGCCCAAGCCCAATAGGAAACCATTCTAGCCCAATTAGGTTATCTTGGACTCTAAAGAAAGCCCAAACCTAATTCCAAGCTTTGGCCCAAAAAGACTACTACCCACAATTTGGAATTTGCTCTTTCAAAATTACTCTCTCAAAGTCATTTCAACTAGGGAAGGGACCAAGAAGACACAATTAACCTTGGCTTCAAAAAATAATTAAAAATGTCCTTGCCCGATCTAGGCGACATAATAATTATTTTTAACTCCGATCTATTCCACCATAAGATCAAAGTTGCACTCCAAGAATAATTATTACCCAGAAGCTTATCACAAAAGAATGTGAACTTTGTCTTTGACCTACTAAATAACTAACCATAATGCTCCTCTATGTATACCCACAGCCAGCCAAGACCGGTCCTTTTGCCTGTGTAGTATCACCTCCTTAGCTGTATCTTTTTTCGTTGGGTTTCTTGTACTATTGCCAACCATCCTTAGTCATGGAATCTCTTAATCTCTGGAGCAACCCTCAAGCCATATGACTGACACACCTATAAAGGTAGTATCACTAGATCTAGATTCGGATTATAAATTTGGACAATCTCAAGGGGGCATATAGATTCCATTTTGCATATGCATGTTCCAATTAATTAGAACTTAGCACTCAATGCACAAGGCTGTTGATCCTAATAAAGTAAGATCTCACCCATGGTGAGTCAAAGTACCAAACCCTAACTTCATTAGTTTATCCACAAATACTCAAGATTAAGAGCAATGATCATTCAAGTAGTAGTGAGTGTCTTTTTTTCTTTCTTTGATAGTTCGTCTCTAGAAAATATACTCACAATGGTTCTATCGAATACGTGACACACGTACTATTGATACAAATCCAAAAAGTCCTTCAATGACCTAGGTAGATAACCCTCAAATGGGAGACTTACTCAATATAACCTTATCTTAGTAGAGTGCCCAACACTACGATTCGATTACAGACTCAATTTCTAACGTGACTAAATCTAGACTTGGACCTACTGTGCGTCTAGCCTCACTATGAACCCAAGTCATTAGTACAAGTCAAGGGGCCTTTACACATGCATCAATAAAACATAACAGAGATAATATGTAATAAACTCATAATGCCATTTAACAAAAATGATTATACATTGTTTCATATCCAAAATGTCATGTACAAGCGAGCTTTAGGGCATACTAGTCCTAACAATCTCCCACTTGCACTAAAGATCACTTCTGCAAAGCCTAATGCCCAAAGACTCTAAATGTGTGGAAAATACTTTCTCTGAAAGGGTCTAAGTAAGTGGGTCTCCCAGGTTTTCCACTGAAGCTATCTTTCCAACTACTACATCTCCTTTCTGGATAAACTCATAGATCAAATGATATTTCCGTTCAATGTGTTTATGCTTTTTGTGATTGCTGGGCTCTTTGCACTATGAAACAGCACCGTTGTTGTCGTAATACAACGTTATTGGTCTATGAGTTGCCGGCACAACCTCAAGGTCTAATAGGAACTTTCTTAGCCATACTACCTCTTTTATAGCCTTAGATGCTGCTACATACTCAGACTCTACAGTAGAGTTAGCAATACAATTTTGCTTCACACTTCTCTATAAAATAGCTCCTCCTAACAGAGTGAAAACATATCCAGAAGTAGACTTCTTGGAATCTCTATCAGACTGGAAATCCGAGTCCGTATAGGCTAATGGCGTTAGATCATTTGCACCGTATTCCAGCACATAATCCTTAGTTCCTTGCAGGAATTTGAATATATGCTTAACTACGACCCAATGTGTCGATCTAGGGTTTGACTGATATCTACTAACCATGTCAATAGCAAAGTAGATTTCTGGTCTAGTACATAATATGGCATACATGAGGCTTCCAACTGCTGAAGCACAAGGAACTCGTTTCATGCTCTCTATCTCCTCAGGTGTTTTAAGACATTGATCCTGAGATAGATAAACTCCATATCTAGAAGGTAGCGAGGCCTTTTTAGAGTTTTGCACGTTAAACCTGACTAATATCTTCTCAATAAATGAAGCTTGAGATAGGGCTAGCCTTCTATTCTTACGATCCCGCAAAAGCTTGATGCCTAGAACATAACTAGCTTCCCCTAAATCCTTTATTTGAAATTGAGTAGAAAGCCAAACCTTAATGACTGATAACATCCCCACATCATTTCTAATTAGTAGGATATCATTCATATACAGAACCAAAAAAGCTACAACATTTCCATTATGCCTTTTATACTCGCAAGGTTTATCAATATTTTGATCAAATCGATAAGATTTAATTGCTCAATCAAATTCGATGTTCCATGCTCTAGATGCCTGTTTTAATCCATAAATAGACTTCTTTAATTTACAAACCATGTGTTCCTAGTCTTTAGTAGTGTATCCATCTAGTTGTGTCATATAAATGGTCTCATCAAGTTCCCCATTAAGAAAGGCTGTCTTGACGTCCATTTGCCATATCTCGTAGCCATAATGACAAGCGATGGCTAGGAGTATCCTGATGGATTTAAGCATGGCTACTGGTGAGAAAGTTTTCACATAATCGATCCCTTCTTTCTGAGTATAACCTTTTGCTACCAGCCTTACTTTAAAGGTTTCAACCTTTCCATCAACTCCTCTTTTTCTCTTGTAGACCTATTTGCACCCAATAGGTTTTACCCCTTCAGGTGTAACTACAAGATCCCAGACTTTGTTAGAATACATAGATTCTAACTCTGAATCCATTGCCTTATGCCATTGGTCGGCATCTATGTTAGAAACTGCTTCATCATAACTTGTAGGATCCACCACTTGATTTTTTGAAGAAGTCTGAAAAGAGTCTCCATAGTATCTATCAGGAGGCTTGGATATCCTCTCACTATGATGAGATTATGATATATTAGTTGTAATATGCTACTCTCTTTCATTCATAGTTACCACAGGTGTTACTGGAGACTCTTATGAATTCTCATCTAGAACAACTTCAGAATCTGGTATTTTCTGGACCATTTCATCATTCTCTAAGTATCTAGCATAGGTGCTTATAAACACCTATTGCTCCTTAGGATTATAAAAGATCCCACCTTTGGTTCCCTTAGGATATCCAATGAAATAGCATAACTTGGATCTTGGTTCCAATTTTAAAGCATTACCATTAAGTACATAAGCTGGATAGCCCCAAATGTGGAGACGATTTAAACTAGGCTTACGCCCAATCCACATTGCTTAAGGTGTCCTAGGTACTAATTAAGATGGTACCAAGTTCAAGATATATGCTACTGTTTCAATTGCATACCCCCAAAAAGATAAAGGTAATGATGCATGACTCATCATTGACCTAACCATATCCAATAGGGTATGATTTCTTCTCTCTGCTACACTATTTTGCTGAGGAGTCCCTGGTGCAGTCAGCTGAGACACTATCCCTTCTTGTGTAAGATAGTCTCTAAACTCACCCGAGAGGTATTGGCCACCTTGATCAGACCGAAGGGCTTTGATATGTTAATCTAATTTCCGCTCTACCTCAGCTTTGAACTCTTTGAATTTCTTAAAGGATTCAGACTTGCGTCACATCAGATATACATATCCATACCTAGACTAATCATCAGTAAAAGTAATGAAATACTCATAACCTCCTCGTGCTGGTTTGCTCATAGGACCACACACATCAGTGTGAACCAATTCCAATACTTCTTTGGCCCTTTCTCCTTTAGAAGAAAATGACCGTTTAGTCATCTTCCCTTTGAGACAAGATTCATACGGAGATAGATGTTCGAGATATAATGAGCTAAGATGCCCACCCTCGACTAATCCCCGAATTCACTTTAGACTAATATGTCCTAAGTGTAGGTGCCAAAGATAAGTATCATTGGTCAAAGAAACCTTCTTTTTTTGGGAATTAGTTTGTTCTATATTATGCAGTGAGTTTGTAATAGGTTTTATTTAGAACAAGTTATCATACATGCTACTGGAACAAATAATATTTCCATCTCTACTGATATCAACACCAGAATGGGAATTAATGCAAAAACCATCTAATATTAATTGCGAAACAGAGAGAAGGTTTTTATGTACATCCAGAATATAATAAATGTTGTTCAAAAATAACTTCCTATTGCATGAAAAATTTAAGCACATTCCTCCCACTACAGCAGCCCATACTTTTGCTCCATTACCCAATCTCAGAGCACACTCTGCTTTAGCTAGTTCCTTCATTTCCTGAAACCAATGCAAAGAATTGCAAATATGGTTAGTGGCTCCTGAGTCTACAATCCAAGAATCAATAGAATCAACCATTAAGCAGGTTTAAATGTAGAACAAAAGAGGTGTACCTATCTGGCCTCGTGCCAAGAACTTCGGGCAATCCCTTTTCCAGTGTCCTTTTAGGCCACATTTAAAGCATTTGCCCTTGAGCTTTTCACCTGTTAACTGCCTGGGCTGTTCATTATTTCTCTTCTTTTTTCCCTTGACCATATTTTTGCTTCCCCTTTCTTTTGAACTTTCTCCCTTTCGGGTCCAGAAGTGGATGCTTGAACCAAATTTATATAGCCTTTATTTTTTATTATGGCTTCTGCAGCTAGGAGCTCTTTCATTAATTCCACCATATCCATGTTCATCTTGCTTATATTATAATTAAGCTTGAACTGAGTATAGGATGATGGAAGAGTCTCCAAAATCATGTCTACCTTTAATTGTTCATCTATGTTTGCTCCTATGATCTCAGCAGTATTGAAGTAATCCATCATTTTGAGCATATGCTCCCTGACAGATGCTCCTTCTGCCATCCTTTGATTCATAATTTCTCTAATAGCAACTTGCCTTACGGGCCTCCTCTTATCAGCAAACATACGAGATAGTGAGGTCATGATTTCTTTTGCAGTTTCCATATGATAATGCTTTCTCTGCAAAATATCTGACATAGAAGCCATCAAATAGCACTTGGCCATACTATTGGCTTTCTGCCATTTTGCCTCAGTATCTTTCTAGGCTTCAGAAGAGTTAGCTCTCGCAACAAGACTTGGAGTTGTTAAGACATACTTGTACTCTTCTGCGGTGAGTACCATGTGCAAGTTTCGTTCCCAGTCCACAAAATTCGGTCTAGTGAGCTTGTACTCTTTGAGAATTGTAGCTAGTGGACTAAACGAAGACATTTTCCTGGATACAACAATATAATTATAATTAATTTATGAGTGTAGAATTGATGCATGTATAATATGTATGCTATCTTTGGAAATAAAACATACAAGTAATTTTTACATCATTTGCCTTTGAGTAGATCAATCCTTTATACTACTCAATGTACCAATGTCTTAACGTCCTCATAAGAACACCACCGATGGAATAGTCGAACTTACAAACGTTAAGTGCCATCACTTATTTGAATTAACAATTGTCTAGATATGATCCAATTGAATAATTCAATCACTGTTTTATTTGGCTTCTTAAATCCGGTAGCGAACTCTATCGATAGAATAGCATAACCTACCATTTAAGTTGAGTGTACACCCATTCCTAATGTTTATTCCCCGTAACATTCTTGATTTAATCCCTCCGATAGGGTCGTGACTTTAATCAATGTTGCATAAGGTGATCTTTAGTAAAGAACTCCACCGATGGGATGGCCGAACTTACTAACACCCTTTTGAATAAATATTTTATGTTTCACCTTGTTAAATCTAGACAAAGTGTCACCTTTCGTTGGGGAAGTTAATGACATTTATCATTAACGTAATCGGATATGGAAAGCTGTGGGGTATTTCCACTTAAGGGTTTCCTTTGATATTCTTGCTTTGTTTTAGATCTAAACACATTTTGGATTTTTGTAAATCCCCTTTGTGTTACTAAAACATTACAATATCACAATAGATCTCTTACCTAAATCTGGGTGTATAGACCCTTAGGTTGATATATACATGTAAATCTCAAGTTAAGTTCTATTAAAGTTGTCATGAGATCTCATGGCATCTTTAGACATAGCTGCTTATAATTATCTTGGCTAAGCCATTCTCATAAACTTAACTATCTTTGAGAATCAACTCATAGATATAATTGATTTTTATAAATCCTAATGAGTGGACATATTTCGAGGTGGCAATCATGCTAATGCAAATATCTTAAAACATATATCAATGCATTATAAACATCCACCAAAATATGTTAGAATCCCTTTTAGATGGCTCCCTGCAATCTTCAACAAAAATAGCACACATAGTAGCTTTTTCTGCCTCAGCCGGTCAACCGTCAATAAGAGCCGGTCGACCGGCTCCAATTGCTTCTGGAATTTTTGCTCTCTGTAGTAGCTGGTCGACCTAGCCAGACGCCTTATCAGTCGACCAGTTAGGTCGAGCTAGTCGTCCGGCTTGCTTACCTGGCAGAGCATTCCTCTATGTTGTTTTCTTGTTTTTCTCCTTGGTCTTCAAAGATTACAATAATACACTTTGCTATTGCTAATACAAGCTTCATAAAGAAACATTACAAGGATATCAAAACATCCTATGCTTCTTTTAAATGAAACTAAAAGCAATAACCATAAATATTTTATACATGAAATCGCCTATGGCCAAGCTTTGCTGACTGTTCACGAAACTCTATTATGCATACATACGAACCATCAAAGGGATTTTTTATATCATTTGCACATACAAGCATAAAACCAGAAGTATATACAACACAAGATTTCCTAATCTTGCCACTCACAAGATGACTAATATATTTATGCAAATACAATATTCTTGCATAGTCTAAGCATGTTGTACATGAGCCTAAGCTCTAATACCAATTGTATCGATATTATTAAGTGTGATATATCCTAGTCCATATTTTCAAAAAATTCTACCAAGAAAGCATGCTAGGAAAAAAACACATAGCACACACAAGAACATGCTTAAGAACATATAGAATATAACTAGTACTTGTAAAAATTTGTAAAGCTAACCTCTTGAAGCGTAGGGCCTTTGATGAAGCTAAAATTGTCATGAGCTTTGTTCCCGTTCATGAACAAAGCCGCCAAAAATTTTACTATAAGGGTGTCGCAATAGGCAACTCCCTAGTCTTCTTCCCTATGATTAAAGAGACTTATCTTGAGAAAATAGCCTCTTGTGTGGGAAAAACCAAAGTAATATGCTCTTGAAAAACCAAAGCAAAAGTCACACAATAAATATGTACTATGTGTTGTAGTATTTTCTTGCCATAAAGGAAGAAATCAACTACAAAGTGGATTGCATAAAAGGTGTAAGGTCTTGTCTATTTATAGAGAGAACCTTGGCACTCAAAGTTGCAAATCTTTCAATGTGGGAGAAAATTTCCATGTAGCATTTCCTTTATGCAACTTGTTAACTTGTCTTGGAAGACTTGTGCAAGTTGTCCACTTGTTTTTGTAGTATTTTGCAAGTTGTCCACTTGTCTTGGAAGACTTAGGCCAAGCCCATTATCCAAGCCCAACATATAGTCCATAATCCATGTGGAGGCCCAAGCCTAATAGGAAACCATCCTAGCCCAATTAGGTTATCTTGGACTCTAAAGAAAGCCCAAACCTAATTCCAAGCTTTGGCCCAAAAAGGCTGCTACCATAATATGGAATTTGCTCTTTTAAAATTACTCTCTCAAAGTCATTTCAACTAGGGAAGGGACCAAGAAGACACAATTAACCTTGGCTTCAAAAAGTAATTAAATATGTCCTTGCCCAATCTAGGCGGCATAATAATTATTTTTAACTCTGATCTATTCCACCATAAGATCAAAGTTGCACTCCAAGAATAATTATTACCCAGAAGCTAATCACAAAAGAATGTGAACTTTGTCCTTGACCTACTAAATAACTAACCATAAGGCTCCTCTATGTATACCCACAGCCAAGACTGGTCCTTTGGCCTATGTACTATCACCTCCTTAGCTTTATCTTTTTTCGCTGGGTTTCTTGTCCTATTGCCAACCATCCTTAGTCATGGAATCTCTTGATCTTGGCAGCGACCCTCAAGCCATATGACTGACACACCTATAAAGGTAGTATCACTAGATCTAGATTCGGATGATAAATTTGACCAATCCCAAGGGGGCACATAGATTCTACTTTGCATATGCATGTTTCAATTAATTAGAACTTAGTACTAAATGCACAAGGTTGTTGATCCTAATAAAGTAAGATCTCACCCATAGTGAGTCAAAGTATCAAACCCTAACTTCATTAGTTCATTCACATATACTCAAGATTAAGAGTAATGATCATTTAGTAGTAGTGAGTGTCTTGTTTTCTTTCTTTGATAGTACGTCTCTATAAAAACATACTCACAATGGTCCTATCCAATATGTTACACACGTACTATTGAGACAAATCCGGAAAGTCCTCCAATGACCTAGGTAGATCACCCTCAAATAGGAGACTTGCTCAATATAACCTTATCTCAGTAGAGTGCCCAACACTACGATTCGGTTACGGACTCAATTTATGACGTGACTAAATCTAGACTTGGACCTACTATGCGTCCAGCCTCACTGCGCACCCAAGTCATTAGTTCAAGTTAAGGGGCCTTTGCACATGCATCAATAAAACATAACAGAGATAATATGTAAGAAACTCATAATGCCATTTAACAAAAATGATTATACGTTGTTTCATATCCAAAATGTCATGTACAAATGAGTTTTAGGGCACACTAGTCCTAATAATAACAGCCTCCATGCCTTATAGTCATGCGATTGAATAAACAATTTCATTCTTAACTTCTAAAATGCATAATTGGTACCATCAAATACGGGGGTCTTATTAATGGACAATCCATCAATAGGTGAGAGATCAATGTTATTTGCCATAATATATTCTGCTAATGGTTAAATTTACTTAGAACCCTAGCTCTAGATACCAAATGCAGGTGGTAATATAACTAATGAGAGGGATGAATTTAGTTATAGAGCAATTTTTTGTAAATTAAAAATCAATTTCACAAAATACCAACCAAATCAATTAAAGCACAAATATGATGTTCCTTAGAGAGATACAAACATAATCAAGCAAAATAACCAACTTTTAGCATAAAAACAACAAGTACATTAGTTGAGGCATTTCATCGAACATGTTGAGTGTAACAGTGAAAATAGCTAGAGATTAGAGAGAGAAAGAGAGAGACAACACCATTTTTAGGTGGTTCGGCAAAGCCTACATCTATTGTCTAAGGATTCTCCCTTTAGGATTTGATCAATCCTCTAATATCAAGCTTCTTCAAATGTTAGTGAAGCATAAACCAACTCTTTACACCTCTCTGGATCCCTCTTCAAAAAACCCAAGAAAAAAAACTCTTTTTGCTAAGGATTTGCCCATACCCAAAGAGCTTTACAATCTTCCCGAGATAAACAAGCTATGATGTATATGTATCAACTATAAAAGAAAGGTTTCTTCAAACTAAATCACTATAACTTCTAAAAAGCTAGATATGAAAAAGAAAGGCTCATAGTTTGCTCAAGATTAATGCAAATTTATAGCTCACAAGAATGATTTCCCCATTAAAAAGTGTTTGAAAAGATGAAAAGCAGCTTAGGAAATATTTGAAATTCAATTCTAGGGTTATTTTCGAATTAAGGGTGAAAAGGGTATTTATAAGAGTGAGAAATGTACTACCAATAGAAAATCTACGTAGCTGCCAGTCGATGGTCTGATCGACTAGAGTAGTGACCGGTAGTATTCCCATTCCTCACTGGAATTTTTGGTCGGCCACAGGGCTCTGCCGGTCGACCAGCAGAAGGTGATTGGCAGTTCCAGAAGTATTTTCTGGCTGCCAGTTTTGATCAAAAAACCTTTTTTGCTTTGCATAAGTCTCTAACACTTCTTTGAAGGTTTTAAATCATTTAAACAAAATAAAAACACTACATGAAGGACTTGAAAAACAACATTTAAGATCAACGACATGCTTTCAAATATCAGTTTAAGATTTGTCACGGATTTAAAAATCTTAACATACATTTGATTTTCAAAATCAATTTTCGGGAGTAGAACATTTATAAAGTTATAAAGAAAATCATGCAAACAAGAGCTATAATGAGTATAATCAAGGCCAAACACAAGTCAACATAACCAGTACCCCTTATGTCACCTCGTCTCCACCTTGTGACTTCCTCTTCTTTTTCTTCTATAATCTTCACTTGAATACTTCCTCCATCTCATAAGATGTGCTTCAGGCTAAATCAATCTTGACACCCTCCATAAGCTTAAAATCTTTATTTGGCACTCCAACATCTTGCTAATGCTAACATACTAAAGGCATTCTCAAAAAAACTATTAGCAAGCATTATCAATTCATTCAATTAAGCATTACATAACGATAATTTGCATCATCAAAATAATTACTCAAATCGTGTTTAAGCTAACACTAACCAATTTCATGTATTGTTTTATAGGTCCTTAAATTATTGAATAATTTGCTTAAGCAGTCTCACTGGACTTATCAAACTTAAACCTCAACTAGATCTTATATGGCAATTGGTATATAAGAATGGGTAGTGAGTGGAATCGCCTCCCTAATCTTTTCTAAATCCCATGATTGGTATGATGTAATAAACCAGGAAATCTCATCCTTAAGGGAATCTCATTCCAATGAATATGAGAATAGTCATTTGTGACAAAACCTACTAGAATAAGCCATTCCCATGTTCATGGGAATGAAATTTTTTGTGAAAAGACTAAAACATCCTTTCAAAAATTAACATTTTTCATTTTACATTAAAAATAAAAATAAAATATAAATTATAAAAATGAAATTAAAAATAAAAAACAAAAAATAGAAAAATAAAAATAAAATTTTAACAATTAAAATAAGAACTATAAATGAAATAAAAATAAAAACAAAAATAAAAAATTTCACCAAATTATATATTCATACATACACTTATATTATCATTATTATTATTAAGGTTATTAATATAAATATAGATTATATTAGTATTGGTAATATTTTGGTTATATTTTGTATAATTAATGTTATTGATATCACCATTATCATTATTATCATTATTGTTGTTACTATTATTACTACTACTATTACTATTACTATTACTACTATAGTGTATGTAATAATATAGTGGTAATCTTGCCTTTTTATATAAATTATTTCCAATAATATGCTAGTATATTAACTATTGAACATTGGTTTAGAATTAATACTTCCATTCCTATTATCATTCCTAGAGTATACCAAGCATGGTATATTCATTACCAAGGGTATTCCATTCCCAGGCACATTTCATTCTTTAGCTCATTCTGTAATTGTCCAACTCCATTCAATCATACCAATTGCCACCTTAGGTTAACTAATTTTAAACTTTACTACGCAAACATTGATGTGTTGGTTTTGTGTGAGTTTATATATTACAAGTATGTACTTGTTTTGAGGTATTTTGAGCTTCATTTGGTGTATTAATGTAGCACTTAGGTCATAATTATGCATATTAAGGTTTACATGTTCATAGTTGAAGTTAAGACTTAAATGCTACACTAATATGTGTTTACTCCTTGATTTAAGTGAGATTCAAAAAGATAATTGGAGCTTGATTGAGGGTGCTTCGAGTTTTGAACAAAGCCAAGGATGTTTTGGACATAAAGGAATGAAAAAAAGTGCATTTGCAGTGGCTGGGCAAAGGAAAGAGCAACTGAGGCGAAACCAAATGCAACAGGAGCCAAATTTAGAGCTTGCAAACAAAGAAGGACATGGAAAAATTTTGGACATATTTTAGGGTGCAAAAGATGGCTTGGGAGATCTCCAGAAGTGGTACAAAGCCATAGAAAAAAATGATGCGCGAATCGGCGCCAAAATGAGCGAGATATGAACAATTTACTATCAAGACTAGTCAACCTCCTGTCAAGATCGTCGATCGACCTGCTAGGTCAGAATCTTGTCCAATTTAGGCCGGTTGACTAAGCCCCAAAGCTGGTCAACCGGCTAGTCCCTCGGCCTTGCATGTTGACAACTCTATTTAAGCCATTTTTCAACAATTTTTTAGGAAAAACACCAACCAATTCACCCACCCATTCCCTTAAACCCAAACTCCACCTCACACACTCACCTTTAAACATATTTAACACTTTTAATCAAGGATCCAAGAGGATTAAACACTAGAATTTGGGCATAGCTCATGGATTCTAAAGCTTGGCTATGGATAGAAGGCTTTCACTCTTTTATCCCAAGTCTTATTATGTTTGATTAGAGCTATGTAGTGTGATTATTCTTGTATTTATGGATTGATTACTACTCTTTTAGAATGGGTACTTGATGGATTTACATATATATATATATGCTTTGTGCTTAGGGTTTCAAAGGCCATTTTACATACATGTCTATGTGTTTGTTGAAATGCCTAATGAAGTTGCATATATATATATTGAAATCTATTATGCTACTAACCATCTCTAAATCATTAAGCCAACATGTCTATGTGTTTGTTTGGTGATTACATGAAGTGGGTATGACTATATACATGTCTATGTGTGTGTTAGCATACTTAATAGCAGAAATAGCCTCTATTGCTTACATGTCGGGTGCTATTGCTTAAATTGGTATAATCTAAGTATGTCTATGTGCTTAGTAGTGAATACTCCAAAATATTATTAAATGCCATGCCCTAGATGTGTTTGCTTTGTGCTTAAACATTAATACCCACTATTGTGATGATGATCAGTGGTGCATAACTAATGGCTAGCCTAGGTCGAGTCTGTCTTAGATTTAAATCTAGATAATGGGTTTCAAGGTAGGCTAGTTGACCTTAGATGGACTAGGTCTTGGCTTTAAATCTAGCCAACAGCTTCGACGCTAGGGCTATATCAATCTAAGTCACCTAGAATCCTAACTAGCTAGCCTTATGGGCCTAAGTCATAAAAACCATATGCCACAGCTCTAAGGGTTGACGCCTTGGGACAGATTTGCATTGGGGCCTAGGGTATAATTACGAGGTTAATTCGGAGACTAGATGAGAGCAACCAAGTATAATCCATCAAGCAACCCTAACAAGGCATAGTAATCACCCATTTGCAAGACGTAATCACCCTAGTCCCCAATTTCTGACATTTGACTCCCCTTAGATCGCTTGATTCCCCCATCACACATACACCTTTTATTTTCTTGCCTTTAGATTAGGTTTCTCTTTCCCGAGCTCCCTTTAAACCAAAAACACCAAAAAGATTGTAATTTGGGGACCCAACACGTAGCTTTTAGGATGCACATAGCTTAGGACACTATACACATTAGGCCTTCTCGTGGATTCGACCCCGCACTCGTACACACTATGCTACATGCGACCCATGTGCTTGCGGGCTATTTAGGCTTGTACTCTGAAATAGTGTGTCAAGTTCTTGGCGCCGTTGCCAGAGAGGTAACAGTTGTTTGGTTTCTTAGTTTTTGTGTGTCTTAGCTTGTTACTTGTTTTATCTTTTCTTTTCATGTTTTCTTTGTTTTGATTAATAAAAGAAAAATTCAAAAAAATTGTTGAGCACTGTGAAGAGCTTTACTTGTATCAATTAATCATGAATGATCCTAATGCATCATGGTGGTCACTTGTATCTTCTTCCCCGTCACCCGAACGTGTTCATATTGCATGTTGTGTTTGTGAAAGTCATATACATCAAACTTTCATTTGCCTCAACGACGATCCCTAATCTAAGGCTTGTAAGTGCAATCATTGTGGAAGCCATGATCATTTTTCTAGTGCTTGTTTTACCCTCCATCGTCATTCCCAATTGCATACAACGCCCAATGCGCCTAGCAATCATGTGTCTGCTCATATATCTATATCTAAATATCATGATTTTAGGGAGCAATATCATGCATTTTCATACTGAGGCCAAGATGACTCTTCATTTAGTACACCTTCTTGCATTGAAAGTTCATCCTTCACACCATCGTTTTCCACACATCCTTCCTCCGAGTATTATAATGGTTGTGCTTATAATGTCACCAATCAAGGGGTCCACCATTTTCACTCGGTTGAGCCCTATTCTTTTATGTCTCCTTCATAAGAGGAAAAGCTTGACTATCTCTTATCCCTAATCCAATCTAACCAAGAGCAACTAGAGAGTTTAAAGCAAGACACGAAATCTCTAGGTGAATGCATGGATAAAGCAATTGGGAGTGTGCAACTCAAAAGTGAGAATGTTGAGATATCTTTAGAGCAAGTTGAAGAGATAGGAGAGAGACCTAGAGATGAGGGAAATAGTGGTGAAAATTATGATGTATTAGAGAGACAACTAGAAAGAGAGGTCGATGGAGAGATAACATTATGTAGTGAGTGATGAGTTGTGATTTGGTGTGTGTTTGCATCGCCATTTACTTATACTTTAGAGGTGTTGAATGCTTATAATTATGCATTAGTGTAGTACTTTTGATAGGAATAGGCTTAAGTGTGAATAAATGTGCATATTGAGTTTAAGAGATAAAATGCTACACTAATAGCTTATTTTCAATGATTCAGGTGATTTTGGGTTAAGATAAAGATTGAACAATGAAAGGTGATGAAGATAGGACATGCACGGGTCTAAGCGAGAAGACTAAAGGCCAAAATGACGAAAAATTGGATAAAGGAAGTCAGCCGGACGCTAAGGAAGAATAGTCGGTCGACCAACTAGGTCGACCGGCCACTCCAGAGAGCTTCGTCGAAAAGCCGGACGACCCTCCTTCAAGAGCCGGTCGACCGGCTAGGTCGACCGGCCACTCCAGAGAGCCCTAGAAGAAAGCCGGTCGAGTACTCCAGAGGCCGGTCGACCTATGCGCGAATCTATAAATAAAGCCCGATGCGGAGCAAAAAAGGGGAGAGTTTTTACACACACTTCACATCTATTCTCACACACTTAACCCTATTCCCTAGCCGCCTCACACACCCTTTTCACATACTTTTCACGAAGAACCAAGTTTCGTTAGAGGATTCAAACGCTTTGGAATCGAGATTGTTTACAAGCTGTGTTCTAAAATCGCTAGGATGAAAGGGAGTTTCGTTATATCTCTTTCATTCTATTTTCTATTATGTCTGAGTAGGCTTGTTTAGGGTGATAAAACTTATGTAATGGGTTAATTTTATACTCTTATGATATGGGATATGATGGCTGAATATATATATATATATATGTGTTTTGATTTGTTTTGTTTAATTGGGTGTTCTTTCATTCATGTCTATGTGTTTGATAAAATACCTAGATGAGTACATATATATTAATTGAAGTTTGTTTGTTACTAAACACATCTAATCCATGTTGTACTCATGTCTATGTGTTTATACATAGATGTTATGAAGTGGGTAGTGCTTTTATTCATGTCTATATGCGTATTTGCATGCCTAGTAACAAGCATAATTTCAATATCACATGTGTATGAATGTTAGTCAAATCCTACTGTAGTGATCTTAGAATGACGGAGTATAATTTAGGGCTAATCTAGGTCGAGTTTTCTTTGGCTTTAAATCCAGCCAATAGGTTTCAGGATAGATTTAGTCGACCTTAGCAACACTAGGTCTTGGCTTTAAACCCAGCCAACGGTTTAGGTACTAGGGTAGGTTCATTCTAAGCCACCTAGGAAGTTAGTTAGTCCCTCTTGAGGCCCTTGGTCATAAGGACCACGCCGTAGCTCTAGGAGACGTCGCCTAGGGACGGACCCGCACCGAGTCCTAGGGGGAAATCAGGACACTAACTAACAACCTAGTTAAGAGCACTTTTGATAGTTAGCCATCATCCCTTAATCCCATAGCATTTGAGTATGGAGTTACCCATTCATAAGTCCAAGTCACCCTAATCCCTTTCCAATTGTTAGTTTCTTCTCAATCAACCTGCGTCCCTTTTGTTTTTATTCATAGTTTAGTTTTTTTTCATTTACTTAGAGCTCCCGACAATCCAAACCTTCACAAGAAAAAGTACACTTAGTTTAGATCTTTCTTTTTAGATCTTTTAGTACACCAAGCATAGGATACATTCACGATATTCACGCCTCCTTGTGGTTCGACACCCGCACTCGTAAACACTGTATTGCACGATCCGTACGCTTGCGGGTCTTTTAAAACTTGCACTCGTAAGAAGACATCAAGTTTTTGGCGCCGTTGCCGGGGAGGCACAGTGATTTGCATTCGGTGCTTGTGTGTTTTGATAGTTGTTTTTCTTGCTTTTTCTTTATAGTTTGTTTAGTTTTTACTTATTTCGTTTACTGCTTATATTATCTTGTTTTAGTTCTCTTTGTTAGTTTAATTCAGCTTTTGACTTTACTTTTTTTTTAGTAGACTTTTTAGGATTGTGGATTATTTGCTGTAGTTTAGGAATACTGAAGTGTTTGGGGGTTGAAGTGGCCGAAGTTAGGATAGTTTGTGCATGCTTGGTAGGAGATTCCTTAAGAATCCCCTAATTCCTCTTAATCCCGAACCTGAAAGAATCACTAGACGTTTCAGGAATTTAGGAGATCTTCCTGAGGAGATGGCCGATCCCAATCATCCTCATAATCCACCCAATCCCCAATGAATCCCATTCCACCTCATGAGCACATTGGGCATCAAGCCCAAGCTCATTTTAGACAGGAACCCCGTAGACCAGGTCCACCTTTAGATGAGGAACCCACTCTTAGGCAATTCTTTCTCCCCGAAACATTTGAGCCTAATTCGGCTATTCAAATTCCAGGTTTGGGGGGTACGAACTTCGAGATTAAGCCTAATATGTTGGCTATGCTTCCTTCCTTTTACGGGAGAAGCAATGAGAGTCCTCTTGATCACATTACTGATTTTGTTGAAATAAGTTCCACTCTCCATGTTCCCAATGTCTCCCAAGAGGTCATACGTCTAAGATTGTTTCCCTTCTCTCTTAAGGATAAGGCTAGGACTTGGTTGCACTCCTTACCTAATGGGTGCATTACTAGATGGGCTGAGCTTCAATCTAAATTCTTCCAGAAATTTTATCCCATGGCCAAGACAACCGAACTTAGGACTGCCATCATGACTTTTTCCCAGCATGACTTAGAATCTTTTCATGAAGCTTGGGAGAGGTTCAAAGATTTTCTTAGACAATGTCCACACCATGGGTACGGCAATCATGACCTAATGCAATACTTCTTTCGAGGTTTAAACGAACAAAATAGGATGATGGTCAATGCCGCCTCCGGTGGTGGTTTCTATCTTTTAAGACCAACTGAGGCATGGGAGAAAATAGAAATGATGGCTGAAAATTCATTTCAAAATTTTGCAATGGAAAGATCTAGTCGAGGGGGTGACAAGAGAAGTGTTAGTGAGGTTGGAATTTCTTCAGACTTACCCTCTAAGGTCGAGGCGTTAACAAATAAACTAGATCAATTCATCTCTTTGTCCATTTCATCTCAGAGTCCTAGGACTAGTTCTTCAAGTGCTTCCTCCACCCCCTTAGTTGTTGAAGTTTGTGCATTATGCTCCGAGTCATCTCATGAGACCCTAGCTTGCCCTTTAGCATCCCAATTTCCTGAATTCATGAAAGAGCAAGTGTGTGCCACACAAGGTTATTCTCGTGAGTATAATCCATACTCAAACACGTACAATCCGGGTTGGAGGGACAATCCGAAATTTTCCTGGAGACAAGGACAGCATGAGTCTAGTTCACATCCTCAAGTTCCACCTCAGCAGCGACCCCGTCCGCAATATCCCCCAGGTTTTTATTAAGTCAATCAACCCCGTCTCACTAGTGCTCCTCAACCTCAAGCTTTACCTGCTCCCTCTAGTAGCCAGCCTCCTAGTAATGACATGATGAAGATAATGCAATTTATTCATAATCAACAACAGGAATTGGCAGAAAATAGGCAGCAAATGGCCAGGTTTGAGGCACAGTTAGGACAGATTGCTAGTCAATTGAGCACTAGAGACCACGGGAAATTGCCTTCTCAGCAGGAAGTAAACCCTAGAGTCCAATCTTGTTCCTCCACTGACACCACTTACCCTTCTCAGGCTCAAGCTAAAGCTGTCACCACTCTTAGGAGCGGTCGGGTAGTGGATAATAGGGTAGGAATTGACTCTGCAGTGTCTGCACCTAGTGGTCCTTTCGAGTCTAGAGCACAACATGGTAACCTTGTTGGGGGAAATTCTAGAGAGAGTCATGTTGAGAGAAATGAGACCGTTAGAGATCAGGGAGAGATTAGTACTTCCCGACCACATAGAGAGGGAAAAGAACCTATGGATAACTCCCATGCATCTAGAGATATAGAGCCTAGAGTTCCTTTTCCATCAGCTTTAGAGAGACCTACATCTAGTGAGGATTCTAGGTTCTTCAAGATTTTAGAACATCTCAAAGATCTTAAGGTCGATCTTCCTTTGATAGATGCGATCATTTCCATCCCATCTTACTCTAAGTTCTTTAAGGATCTTTGTACAAGGAAACGTAGATCATCGACCATTCCTAAGAAGGTGAGGCTTACGGAGAAGGTGAGTAGTATTTGTACTTCGGGCCTTCCGCCCAAGAGAAGTGACCCCGGGGCTTTCACCATTCCTTGTAGGATCCGTGAGACGCAAATTGATCATGCCTTGTTAGATTTAGGATCTAGTGTGAATCTTATTCCCTATTCTGTCTATCAGCAGTTAGGCCTAGGTGAGTTGTCTCCCACGTATGTTACTCTTGACTAGCTGATAGATCTGAGCATAGACCTAAGGGGGTGATAGAGGACGTTATGGTTCTGGTAGGTGAGTTCGTGTACCCTGTTGACTTTATAGTGTTAGATATGGATTCGGGACACGACTCTAGACATTCTACACCCATTCTTCTAGGTCGCCCCTTCCTTGCCACCGCAGATGCCATTATCCATTGTAGGTCGGGGATATTAGAGATGAAATTTGGGAATTTGAAATCCACTATGAAGGTTGCATAGGCGGTGAATAGAGCTAGTATAGGAGAGGAGGATGGAGAAGAGTGCTTTAAAGTAGATGTGATTGATTCTTGCATTGAGGATTTCATAGAAATGACTATGATGATGGAGATGATTTGAGGAAATTTGAAGAAGTGATGTCAAATTTTGATTTGGAGACCTTAGAGAAGAAATGTATAGCTTCTACTTCCTTAATTGAGAGCTGTTTGATTAATAAGTCACTCAAGGTTAATTCTTCTACTCCCATTTCTAGTGATGAACGCATTGATGATGCTGAGGTTAAGTCCCCCTTGGTTGAGCCCAGCCTTTTCTTTAGAGCTCAAACCCCTTCCGGATCATCTGAAATATGCATTCCTAGGCTCTAGTGAGACTCTTCCGGTTATCATAGCTTCCGATCTTTCTAGTGAGAAAGAGAAGCGTCTCTTAGAGGTCCTTAGGAAACATAGGAAGGCAATAGGGTGGAAGATTGATGATTTACGAGGTATAGACCCCTCTATTTGTATGCATCGTATTCACCTTGAAGATGGAGCCATTCCTTCTAGGGAGATGCAAAAGAGGCTAAACCCACACATGAGTGAAGTAGTTAAGAAGGAGATCATTAAGCTTTTGGATGCAGGCATTATTTATTCGATCTCCGATAGTGAGTGGGTTAGCCAAGTCCAAGTTGTCCCTAAGAAGTCCGGGATCACAGTTGTTGAGAATGAGAGAGGAGAGCTTATCCCTACACGTACTCCTACGGGATGGAGGGTCCAGATTGATTATAGGAAGCTCAACTCCAAAACTAGGAAGGATCATTTCCCATTGCCTTTTCTAGACCAGATTTTAGATAGAGTAGTTGGGCACAGCTACTATTGTTTTCTAGATGGCTATTCGGGATATAACCAGATCCCTGTGTTTCCTGAGGACCAGGAAAAGACCACATTTACTTGTCCCTATGGCACTTTTGCTTATAGGAGAATGACCTTCGGTCTTTGTAATGCCCCAGCGACTTTTCAGAGATGCATGATGGCCATTTTTAGTGATATGATTGAGAGACACTTAGAGATTTTTATGGATGATTTCTCAGTCTTTGGAGATAGCTTTGATGAGTGCTTGAATCATCTCTCTTTAGTCTTAGACCGATGTGTGGAGAAGAATTTAGTGTTAAGTTGGGAGAAATCCCACTTCATGGTGCAACGAGGGATAGTGCTGGGTCATGTTGTCTCATCTAATGGAATTCAAGTCGACCCAGCTAAGGTTGAATTAATTGAGAAGTTGCTTGTCCCTAAGTGTGTCAAGGATGTTAGATCTTTTCTAGGACATGCAGGATTCTACCGTAGATTCATTAAGGATTTTAGTCACGTTGCACGTCCTTTGTCTAGGCTCCTAGCACAAGATGTTCCTTTTGACTTTGATGATGAATGTGTTAGAGCTTTCAATAGGCTTAAATCCTTATTATCAACATCCCCGATTATCAACTACAGTCTCCCATTTGAGGTTATGTGTGATGCATCCGATTATGCAATAGGAGCTGTTTTAGGTCAAAGGAAGGATAAGTTGCCCCATGTTGTATACTATGCTAGCAAGACTTTTGATGAAGCACAAAAGAATTACACTACTACGGAAAAGAGCTTCTAGCGATAGTCTTCTGTCTCGACAAGTTTAGGTCATACATCCTAGGATCCAGAGTAATTGTCTACACCGATCATGCGGCATTGAAGTATTTGTTGTCTAAGAAAGAATCTAAGCCCCGCTTGATTAGGTGGATGCTCCTCCTTCAAGAGTTTAACTTAGAAATTCGGGATAAGAAGGGTAGAGAGAATTTAGTTGCGGATCATCTTTCCCGTCTTGTTAGCGAGTCTTCTAGTGATCCATCTCCTTTTCATGATTCATTCCCTGATGAGCAATTATTTGCTATTTCTCATCACACACCTTGGTTCGCTCATATAGTTAATTATCTTGCCACAGGGCGTTTTCCGTCTCATTGGGAGAAAAGAGAAAAGATAGGTTCCTAGCACAAGTTAGGAATTTCTTTTGGGAGGACCCTATCTTTTTAAAGTGTGTGCGGATCAAATGATTCGCCGGTGTGTGCCTGAGGAGGAGTTTGAGAGCGTGTTAAGCATGTGTCATGATGAGGGGTGTGGGGGTCATTTTAGTGGGAAGAAGACTGCTGCGATGGTCTTGCGAAGTGGTTTATTTTGGCCTACTCTCTTTAGGGATGCCCAGGAATATTGCAAAAAGTGTTTTAGATGTCAACAATTCGGGTCCATCTCTAGGAGAAACATGATGCCTTTATCCCCTATTCTTCCTTGTAAGTTGTTCGATGTTTGGGGTATAGACTTCATGCGTCCATTTCCACCTTCCTTTGGGTGTCAATACATTTTAGTGGCCGTTGATTATGTATCCAAATGGGTTGAGGCTATTCCTACACGCACAAATGACCATCGGGTAGTGGTTAAGTTTATTAAAGAGAACATTTTCTCTAGATTTGGAGTCCCTAGGGTCTTAATTAGTGATGGGGGTTTGCATTTTTGCCATAGGACTTTAGAGGCCTTGTTGAGGAAATATTCAGTCACCCATAAAGTAGCCACTCCTTATCACCCGCAGACTAGTGGACAAGTAGAGGTGTCCAATAGAGAGATCAAACACATTCTAGAGAAAACGGTTAGGCCTGATAGAAAAGATTGGTCTATTAGATTAAATAATGCTTTGTGGGCCTACCGTACCGCCTTTAAGACTCCTATTGGTATGTCTCCGTATAGATTGGTACTTGGTAAAGCTTGTCACTTGCCGGTTGAACTTGAACATAGAGCGTATTGGGCAATCAAAGCCCTAAATTTTGACTTGGCAAGAGCGGGTGAGAAAAGGAGGCTAGACCTAGCAGAACTAGAAGAACTTAGATTCGAGGCATACGAGAACGCTAAACTTTATAAGGATAGGATGAAGAGAATCCATGATAAACACGTTATTAAGAAATCATTCTCTCCTCTTGATAAAGTTTGGTTGTTTAACTCACGACTGAAGCTTTTTCCAGGTAAGCTTAAGACGAGATGGGATGGTCCATATAAGGTGATGATTGCCTATCCTTCTGGAGTAGTCAAGATCAAAGACTTAAAGGATGGCTGAGAGTTGACGGTAAATGGGCAACGCCTGAAGCACGCTTATGATCCGAGCATGGCTCGTGTGGAGGTTTTAGAGCTTCAGGATCCCGCAGATGGAAGTTGAAGATGAGCTAGTATTTGCACGGTGACGGCTTGGTGGTTAGCACTACTAGGAGGCAACCTAGGTTCAATTTTATAGTCTTGCATTTGTTTGACTTTTGTTTCTTTTTATTTTCTTTCTTTTATCTTTCTTGCACCCAACTTAAAGTGTTGAATCCCAATCCTTTGTCCCGTAAGATACACCACTGCTTCTTATTGCACATGCCAATGCGAGTATGCATAGGCAATGCTGCTAATCTTGTTTTCTTTATGAGTGTTTATGAATTGTGAGTCACAGGTTAGCAGTATGGTGAGATGACGTTGGCATGGAAAGCTTTGAAGAAAACGCAAGGTTGTATCTATCCTTTCTCCACTTGTTCCCTGTTTGCACCCTATCCCCACCACCCTTACTTGTTTTGTAATGATAACTTGCTTGTTTTTGTTGTGTTGTTCTATTTGCTTGAGGACAAGCAAAGTTTAGGTTTGGGGTGTGGGAGTTTGGTTTTCTTGTTATACCTTGCCTAGGTAGATTGCATCATGCATAAAAATGGTGAAAATTGAAAAATTTTGATGCATATAGAGTCATTTATTTCTTTGTTGATCATTGTGTTGGCTTTTGTGATTGACTCTATTGATTTATGAAGATGAGAAGCATTGTGGGGGAAGGAATAAAGTGGTTTGAAATCTAAGTCTTGGAGGGGATGCCCTTAAAAATTGTGGGGAGTGAGAACCTTAAAAGAATGACTCTTGTAGCCACCCCATAGCTTGGTAGGAAAGAGTGTTAAAAAAAGGTTATTGATGTGAGTGCCCCGTCTTTGATTGGTTCTTGTTGATATGCCTAAGCCTTTCTTTTTTCTTTCGTTTTGAGAATACAATACAAAGCATATAAAAAAAAAAAGAGAGAGGCAAAAAGGTGCAAAAAAATCTATGAATGAAGAAAAGCCAAAGGCACCTAAAAGTTAGTGAATAAGTGCATAAGTGACACAATGTCAACTTAGCATAAGTTATCATCTTTGTAGACACATCAATAAGGCTTTTAAGCCATTGTGTTTGTATATTCTCTCTTGTTATCCTTGAGGCTTGGTGCATGTCGGAGACCATGTTAGTGAGGAGCACGAAATATCAACGGCCAAGTGCGTAAGTTAGAATCCTAGGCTTGTGGTGGATTGGCTACTTGGGAAATTCTCATGAGGAACGAGACCCCTTATGAGTAGAGGGAAGATTCAAAGAGGCTTAGGGATCTCTTCACAATAGGAATGCCCTTTCATGTTTCTCAAACTAATGCTGATAGCGAGTCAGTCCTTCAGGCAATCCATTGTATCAGCTTTAGAAATAAAGTTTAAGATTAGGCTTGCTTGAGGACAAGCAAGGAGAAGGTTTGGGGTGTTGATGAGTTGTGATTTGGTGTGTGTTTGCATCGCCATTTACTTATACTTTAGAGGTGTTGAATGCTTATAATGATGCATTAGTGTAGTACTTTTGATAGGAATAGGCTTAAGTGTGAATAAATGTGCATATTGAGTTTAAGAGATAAAATGCTACACTAATAGCTTATTTTCAATGATTCAGGTGATTTTGGGTTAAGATAAAGATTGAACAATGAAAGGTGATGAAGATAGGACATGCACGGGTCTAAGGGAGAAGACTAAAGGCCGAAATGACGAAAAATTGGATAAAGGAAGTCGGCCGGACGCTAAGGAAGAATAGCCGGTCACCGACTAGGTCGACCGGCCACTCCAGAGAACTTCGTCGAAAAGCCGGACGACCCCCCCTCAAGAGCC
Organism: Cordia subcordata; assembly: GCA_028554755.1. Classification (NCBI taxonomy): domain Eukaryota; kingdom Viridiplantae; phylum Streptophyta; class Magnoliopsida; order Boraginales; family Cordiaceae; genus Cordia; species Cordia subcordata. The sequence continues at coordinate 16,706,463 of JAPTOF010000008.1, forward strand.
GGTCGACCGGCTAGGTCGACCAGCCACTCCAGAGAGCCCTTGAAGAAAGCTGGTCGAGTACTCCAGAGGCCGGTCGACCTATGCGCGAATCTATAAATAAAGCCCGATGCGGAGCAGAAAAGGGGAGAGTTTTTACACACACTTGACACCTATTCTCACACACACTTAACCCTATTCCCTAGCCGCCTCACACACCCTTTTCACATACTTTTCACGAAGAACCAAGTTTCGTTAGAGGATTCAAACGCTTTGGAATCGAGATTGTTTACAAGCTATGTTCTAAAATCGCTAGGATGAAAGGGGAGTTTCGTTATATCTCTTTCATTCTATTTTCTATTATGTCTGAGTAGGCTTGTTTAGGGTGATAAAACTTATGTAATGGGTTAATTTTATACTCTTATGATATGGGATATGATGGCTGAATATATATATATATATATATATATGTTTTGATTTGTTTTGTTTAATTGGGTGTTCTTTCATTCATGTCTATGTGTTTGATAAAATACTTAGATGAGTATATATATATATATTAATTGAAGTTTGTTTGTTACTAAACACATCTAATCCATGCTGTACTCATGTCTATGTGTTTATACATAGATGTTATGAAGTGGGTAGTGCTTTTATTCATGTCTATATGCGTATTTGCATGCCTGGTAACAAGCATAATTTCAATATCACATGTGTATGAATGTTAGTCAAATCCTACTGTAGTGATCTTAGAATGACGGAGTATAATTTAGGGCTAATCTAGGTCGAGTTTCCTTTGGCTTTAAATCCAGCCAACAGGTTTCAGGATAGATTTAGTCGACCTTAGCAACACTAGGTCTTGGCTTTAAACCCAGCCAACGGTTTAGGTACTAGGGTAGGTTCATTCTAAGCCACCTAGGAAGTTAGTTAGTCCCTCTTGAGGCTCTAGGTCATAAGGACCACGCCGTAGCTCTAAGAGACGTCGCCTAGGGACGGACCCGCACCGTGTCCTAGGGGGAAATCAGGACACTAACTAACAACCTAGTTAAGAGCACTTTTGATAGTTAGCCATCATCCCTTAATCCCATAGCATTTGAGTATGGAGTTACCCATTCATAAGTCCAAGTCACCCTAATCCCTTTCCAATTGTTAGTTTCTTCTCGATCAACCTGTGTCCCTTTTGTTTTTATTCATAGTTTAGTTTTTTTTTTTTTCATTTACTTAGAGCTCCCGACAATCCAAACCTTCACAAGAAAAAGTACACTTAGTTTAGATCTTTCTTTTTAGCTCTTTTAGGACACCAAGCATAGGATACATTCACGATATTCACGCCTCCCTGTGGTTCGACACCCGCACTCGTAAACACTGTATTGCACGATTCGTACGCTTGCGGGTCTTTTAAAACTTGCACTCGTAAGAAGACATCAGTGAGGATGAGGATAAGGATGAGCTTGATGACAATGTGGCTTTTGATGACTTTCATGGATATGTTTTAGAGAAAATAGTACCCTATCCTCCTAATCTTTCGATGCCTTCCGTTAAGTCACTTGAGCCTATCCTTCCTTCTTATTCCACACTTCACACATACTTGAACGTTGAGTCTCATGATTATGGCATTTATTTGTATTTTGAATCTATATTTATGGATTCTAGGGCACATCCCTCCCTTGAACATTCATGCATACATGACCCAGAATTCTTTGTGCTCTCGTTTACCTCTCCATATGTGTATGTGCCTTGTGAGAAGCATGATAGTGAGATGACATCCACTAGTAATGAATTGGTAGATGAATTTGAAGAGACTTTAGCGAGTGAAGGTTTAGAATCATCCGTTAGGGAAGACAACACATCAATTTTGAAGTTTATAGATGATACATCTCTTGGAGTTAAGTATCATGGTATTGAGGAAAATAGCAACTCTAAGAAGACACATAGTAAGAAATTGGTGAGCTTGGAGAAATGATTTATAGGACCTTTTGGACGTTTGATAAATCTTTATTGACGGGAAAGCCCGTTAAGATCGAATGCACTTCTCATGAGGAGTTAGAACAACCTAGGCTTGATCATGTTGTATCTTGTGGAGAATAAAAGTGTAGTGCTTCCACGTCTTTGACCTTTGACCTTCCTTCTCCAGATGTCGTTCTTACTCCCCATTCCTATTCCGTTGAGCCTCTCTCCTTGGAGCTCACGTTTGTGCCTTTATGCATAGAACATTTTCATCTAAGGTTAGAAAACATTTCTCCCATGTTGCATGCATTAAACCTATCCTTGATCCATAGGGATGGTGTATCTTTAGCCTTGACTATGAAAAGAAGGCCAAAAGGTGGTCAGTTAAAGAGCAAGTGAGGCATGATCTTTCACGTTTGTGTATGACACCTTCTACACTTGTGCACACATTTTTATTTGATGTTTTGGGGTGGGATCAAGAAAAGGGGTGCATTGTGCACTCATTGCCCCATTATATGATGCATGACCCTTTTTCTTCTATTGTGTGTACATGGTTGAATATCCAACAATTTGTACCTCTTAATTTTAAATATGGCTTGCTCTAACATTAGCGCCCAACTGGAGACGTTAAATCCAGTGCTGCTAGGAGGCACCCTAGACATGTTTATATTCCACTTGTTTTCCTTGTTTTCTTTTCCTTTTATTTGCTTTTAGTAGCTTAGTTCTCTTGATTATCGTTTTCTTTTCCCTTGTTTTCTTTTTTCACCCTCCCAAGTGTTAATCTTCAATTCTATCATTTCCCTTTTTGTATACACCTTGTTAATCCTTTGATAATGCCAAAGCGAGCTCGCATAGCAATGCTACTAATCGTGTGCTTTGAGTGTTGATGATTTGTTAAGAGACAGGGATTAGTAGTTGAATCATTACCTTGGCATCAAGAAGCTTTAAAGAACACAAGGTTATACCTCTACTTGTCTCCTTATATCTTCCTCGTCCCCACCACCCATACTTGCTATGTATCACCTATTTGCTTCTTTGTGCTCTTGTTCTATTTGCTTGAGGACAAGCAAAGTTTAGGTTTGGGGGTATAGGAATACAGTTTTATTGTTATATGCTTTGTATAAGGTAGATGTGCATTACATGCTTAAAATGGTCCAAATTTTTTGATTTTGATGTATATTGAGTCATTTGTCTCTTGGTTGATTAGAGAGTTGGCTTTTGTGATTGATTTAATTGATTGGTAGAGATAGGGTTGTATTGTGGGAAGTGAATGGACTGGAGGAAGAGCTAAGAATTAGAGGAGATACCCTTGAAAGTTATTGGAAGTAAGTGTCTCCAAGAATGCACCTTGTAGCTACCCCATGGCTTGATTGGAAGAAGAGTTGAAAAAGAGGTTTTGATATAAGTGCCCCTTCCTTGATTGCTTCTTTTCCATGTGACTTAGCCTTTCTTTTCTTTTCTTTTTGCTTATGTTATGGAAGTATGAAAAATCCAAAAAATGGAAAAAAAAGGCAAAAAGGTTGAAAAAGTCAAAAAAAAGAAAATGAAAAAAAAGAGAAAAAAGCCAAAGGCACCAAAAATATGCAAAAGCGTAGTTTACGGAATAAGTACTTAAGTGACACAATGTCGACTTAGCACAAGTTAGCATTTCATTCTTTCATGTGTTGTGAATAAGGCTCTTTACATCATTTTTTGGGCTATTGCGTTTGTACATTCTTTTCTTCTTGTCTTTGAGGCTTTGTGTATATTGGGGAGGCCATGTTAGTTGAAGGGGCACGAAGTATCAACATCTCGAGTAGAATCTCAGGCTTGCGGAGGATAAGGCTACTTAAAAACTTCCCGTGAGCTATGAGACCCCTTGTGAGTAATGGGAGGATCCGAAAAGGTTTGGCAACCCCTCTACAAAAGAAATGACCCCCTACATACTTCTTAGATGCACCATGATAGCAAATGAATCATTTAGGCAACCCTTTTTACCAACTTTGAGATAGACTTAGGTTTAAACTTGTTTGGGGACAAGAAAGGAAAAAGTTTAGGGGTGTTGATGTGTTGGTTTTGTGTGCGTTTGTATATTACAAGTATATACTTTTTTTGAGGTGTTTTGAGATTCATCTGGTGTATTAGTATAGCATTTAGGTCACACTTATGCATATTAGGGTTTACATGTTCATAATTGAATTAGGACCTAAATGCTACACTAATGCGTGTTTGTTGCTTGATTTAGGTGAGATTCAAGAAGATAATTAGAGCTTGATTAAGGGTGCTTGCAGTGTGGAACAAAGCCAAGGGTGTTTTGGACATAAAGGAATAAAGAAAAGTGCATTTGAAAGTGGCTCGGCGAAGAAAGAAGCGACTGAGGAGAAACCAAGTGCAACGGGAGTCAAATTTGGATCTTGCAACCAAAGAAGGACATGGATAAACTTTGGACATGTTTTAGGGTGCAAAAGATGGCTTGGGAGATCCCCGGAAGTGGTATGAAACCACAGAAAAAAATGGTGCACAAATTGGAGCCAAAATGAGCGAGATATGAATATTTTACTGTCAAGACCGGTCAAGACTAAACAAGAGTAACCAAGTATAATCCATCAAGCCACCCTAAAAAGGTGTAGTAATCACCTATTTACAAGAAATAATCACCCTAGACCCCCATTTTTGACGTTTGAATCTCTTTAGATCGCTGGATTCCCTTGTCACACATACACCTTTTATTTTCTTGCCTTTAGATTAGGTTTATCTTTCCCGACCTCCCTTTAAACCAAAAATAGCAAAAAGATCGTAGTTTAGGGACCTAAGACGTACCTTTTAGGATGCACATAGCTTAGGACACCATAGACGTTAGGCATACTTGTGGATTCGACCCCTCACTCGCATATACTATGCTACACACAGCCCATGCACTTGCGGGTTATTTAGGCTTGCGCTTCGAAATAGCAATCAGACATGTTGCTATGTGACCAAATTATTATAATCCACTACATACAATCATACATGCGTATAAATATTGCAAAAATAAATATCTATAGCATAAATAGTGATTGCCAATTAATGGCTTCCTATAAACACTTCGTTAGACACAAAGCCCAATGCGATTATATGCCAAAAAATTGCTTTGCCACTGCCAATCAAAGCCAGCCTCTTTACTGGTTAACTGGTTCCTCCAACCGCAACGAATATGCAAATATAGTATCTATTTAAATACACTTGAATGACCCCTTCTCAAAATAAGTGTAGGATCAATAATATTACATATGATCTATCTTAGTCCATATTTTCAAAAATACTACCAAGAAAACATACTAGGAAAATAAAATAACCACACAACACATACAAGAACATGCTTAAGAACATATAGAACATAACTAGTATTTGCAAAATATGTAAAGCTAACCTCTTGAAGTGTAGGGCCTTTCATGAAGCTAAAAATGTCACGAGCTTTGTTCCTGCTCATGAACAAGGGCACGAAAAAAATTTTACTATAAGGGCGTCGAATATGCAACTCGCTAGTCTTCTTCCTTATAGTTAAAGAGACTTTTCTTGAAAGAATAGCCTCTTGTGTGGGAAGCAGCAAAGTAATATGCTCTTGAAAATCTAGAGTAAAAAAAGACAAGCAATAAATGTGTACTATGTGTTGTAGTATTCTCTTGCCAAAATGGAAGAGTTCAACTACAAAATTTTTGGATGCTAGAAATGGTTTAAGGTCTTGCCTATTTATAAAAAAAGTTTGGCACCTAAACCTTATAAACTTTCCATGTGGAAAATTTTTTTCCTAGTAGTAAATGTTTGCCATATGTCATGGAATTTACTTGTACAATTTGAATTCTTCTTGTAGTAACTTTTTACCACATGTCTTGGAAGATTAGGCCAAGCCCACAATCCAAGCCCGACACATAGTCCATAATCCATGTAGAGACCTAAGCCCAATAAGAAACCATCTTGCCCAATTAGGTTATCTTGGACTCTAAAGAAAGCCCAAACCCAATTCCAAGCTTTGGCCCAATAAGGCTATTACCACAATATGGAATTTGCTCTTTCAAGATTACTCTTTCAAAGTCATTTCAACAAGGGAAGGGACCAAGAAGACATAATTAACCTAGGCTTCCAAAAATAATAAAAAATGTCCTTGCCTAATCTAGGCGACATAATAATTATTTTTAACTTCGATCTATTCTACCAAAAGATCAAAGTTGCACTCCAAGTATAATTGCTATTACCCAAAAGCTCATCACCAAAGAATGTGAACATTGTCCTTGACCTACTAAATAACCGATCAAAATGCCCCTCTATGTATACTAACAACTAAGGTCAGTCCTTTGGCCTATGTACTATCACCTCCTTAGCTACAAGTTTTCTTTTGGGTCTTTTGTCCTATTGCCAACCATCTTTGGTCATGGAATCTCTTGATCTCGGAAGCGACCCTCAAGCCATATGACTGAGACACCTATAAAGGTAGTATCACTATATCTAGATTTGATGATAAATATGAACAATCCCAAAGGGGGCACATAGATTCCATATTGCAGATGCATGTTCCAATTAATTAGAACTTAGCACTCAATGCACAAGGGTGTTGATTCTAATAAAGTAAGATCTCACCCATAGTGAATCAAAGTACCAAACCCTAACTTCATTTTTTCATCCACATATACTCAAGATTAAAAGCAATGATCATTTAGTAGCAGTGAGTATCTTTTTTTCTTTCTTTGATAGCACGTCTCTAGAAAACATACTCACAGTGGTCCTGTCAAATACGTGTGACACGTACTATTAAGACAAATTCGGAAAGTCTTCCAATGACCTAGGTAGATCACCCTTAATGAGGAGACTTGTTCAATATAACCTTATCTCAGTAGAGTGTCCAACACTACCATTCAGTTACGAACTCAATTTATGACGTGACTAAATCTGGACTTGGACCTACTATGCGTCCAGCCTCACTGCGCACCCAATTCATTAGTTCAAGTCAAAGGACCTTTATACATACATCAATAAAAATGTACCAGAGATAATATGTAAAGAACTCATAATGCCATTTAACAAAATGATCATACATTATTTAACATCCAAAATGTTATATACAAGTGAGCTTTAGGGCATACTAATCCTAACAATCTCCCACTTGCACTAAAGATCACTTTTTCACAACCTAATACCCATAGACTCCAAATGTGTGGTAAACATTTTCTCTCGAAGAGTCTTTGTAAATGGGTCTGTTAGGTTTTCCGCTGAAACTATCTTTTCAACTACAACAATCTCTTCTCTGGATAAATTCACGGATCAAATGATATTTCCGTTCAATATGTTTACCCTTTTTATGATTCTTGGGCTCTTTACACTGTGAAACAGCATCGTTATTGTCACAATACAATGTTATCGATCTGTGAACTGCCGGCATAACCTCTATGTCTAAAAGGAACTTTCTTAGCCATACTGCCTCTTTCACAGCCTCAAACACTGCTACATACTCGGCCTCCATGGTAGAGTCAGCAATACAATTTTGCTTCACACTTCTCCATGAGATAGCTCCTCTTAATAGAGTGAAAAGATATCCAGAAGTAGACTTCTTGGAATCTTCGTCGGACTAGAAATTCGAGTCTGTATAGGCTAATGGCGTTAAATCATCTACAAGATATTCTAGCACATAATCTTTATTCCCTTGCAAGAACTTGAATATATGGTTAATCGCGACCCAATGTGCCGATCCAGGGTTTGACTGATATCTACTAACCATGCCAACAGCAAAGCAGATGTCTGGCCTAGTACATAACATGGCATACATAAGGCTTCCAACCGCCAAGGCATAAAGAACTCGTTTTATGCTCTCTATCTCCTTCGATGTTTTAGGACATTGATTTCGAGATAGATAAACTCCATGTCTAAAAGGGAATAAGGCCTTTATAGAGTTTTGCATATTAAATCTGACCAATATCTTCTCAATAAATGACGCTTGAGATAGGGCTAGCCTTCTGTTCTTACGATCTCACATAAGCTTGATGCCTAGAACATAACTAACTTCTCCTAAATCCTTCATTTGAAATTGAGTAAAAAGCCAAACCTTGATGAATGATAACATCCCCACTTCATTTTCAGTAAGTAGGATATCATCCACATACAGAACTAAAAAAGCTACAGCATTTCTATTACATCTCTTATACACACAAGGTTCATCAATATTTTGATCAAAACTATAAAATTTAATTGCACGATCAAATTTGATGTTCTATGCTCCAGATGCCTGCTTTAATCCATAAATGAACTTTTTTGACTTACAAACCATATGTTCCTGGTCTTTGGCAACATATACATCTGGTTGTGAGGTAAATGGTCTCGTCAAGCTCTCCATTAAGAAAAGTTGTCTCGACATCCATTTTTCATATCTTATAGTCATAATGACATGCAATGGCAAGAAGTATCCTAATGGATTTAAGCATGGCTACTGGTAAGAAAGTTTCCTCATACTCAATCCTTTCTTTCTGAGTATAACCTTTCGCCACTAACCTAGCTTTGAAGGATTCAAATTTTCCATCAACTCCTCTTTTTCTCTTGTAGACCTATTTGCACACTATACATTTTATCCTTTCAGGTGCAATTACAAAATCCCAGACTATGTTAGAATACATATATGCTAACTCTGAATCCATTACCTTATGCTATTGGTCGGCATCTATGTCAAAAATTGCTTCATCATAACTTGTGGGATCTACCACCTGATCCTCTGAAGAAGTCCAAAAGGACTCTCCATAGTATCTATCAAGAGGCCTGGATATCCTCCCACTATGACAAGGCTCCAATATATTAGGTGTGATATGATGTTCCTTTTCATTTACAGTTACCACAGGTGTTACTAGAGATTCTTGTGAAATCTCTTCTAGAACAACTTCAGAATCTGGCATTTTTTGGATCATTTTACATTCTCTAAGTATCTAGCACAGGGGCTTATAAACACCTTTTGCTCCTTAGGATTATAAAAGATCCCACCTCTGGTTCCCTTAAGATACCCAATAAAATAGCACAACTCGGATCTTGGTTCCAACTTTGAAGCATTACTATTAAGTACATAAGCTAGACAACCCCAAATGTGGAGATGATTTAACTAGGCTTACGCCTGGTCCATATTTCTTGTGGTGTCCTAGGTACTAATTTAGATGGTACCAAATTCAAGATATATGTTACTGTCTTAAGGGCAAACCCCCAAAGAGATAAAGGTAATAATGCATGACTCATCGTTGACCTAACTATATCTAATAGGGTACAATTTCTTCCCTCTGCCACACCATTTTGCTAGGGAGTCCCTGGTGCAGTCAATTGAGACATAATCCCTTCTTGTATGAGATAGTCTCCGCACTCACCTAAGAGGTATTCGCCACCTCGATCAGACAGAAGGGCTTTGATATGTTTATGTAGTTTTTGCTCCGCTCCAACCTTGAACTCTTTGAATTTCTCGAAGAATTCAGACTTGCGTCACATCAGATATACATATCCATATCTGGAGTAATCATCAGTAAAGGCAATGAAATACTCATAACCTTCTCGTGCTGGTTTGCTCATCGGACCATACACATCGGTATGAACCAATTCCAATACTTCTTTGGCCCTTTCTCCTCTAGAAGAAAATGACCGTTTGGTCATCTTTTCTTTAAGGCAAGATTCACACGGAGGTAGATCTTCGAGATCTAATGAGCTAAGACGCCCAACCTCGACTAATCTCTAAATTTGCTTTAAACTAATATGTCCTAAGCATAGATGCCAAAGATAACTACCATTGATCAAAGAAACCTTTGTTTTATGGGAATTAGTTCGTTCTATATTATGCAATGAATTTGTAATAGGTTTCATATAGAACAAGTTATCATGCGTACTATAGGAACAGATAATATTTCCATCTCTACTGATATCAACACCAAAATGGAAATTAATGCAAAAATCGTCTAATATTAATTGCGAAATAGAGATGAGGTTTTTACGCACATCCAGAACATAATAAACATTGTTAAAAAATAACTGTCTATTACATGGAAAATTTAAGCACATTCTTCCCACTGCAGCAGCCCATACTTTTGCTTCGTTGCCCATCCTCAGAGTAAATTCCTCTTTAGCTAGTTCCTTCATTTCCTAAAACCAATGCAAAGAATTGCAAATGTGGTTAGTGGCTCCAGAGTCTATAATCCAAGAATCAGTAGAATAAACGGGTTTCAATGTAGAACAAAAAAAGTGTACCTATCTGGCCTCGTGCCAGGTACTTCAGGCAATCCCTTTTCCAATGCCCTTTTTGGCCACACTTAAAGCATTTGCCCTTGGGCTTTTCACCTGTTAATTGTTTGGACTATTTTCCATTTTTCTTTTATTTCCCCTTGACCACGTTTTTGCTTCCCTTTTCCTTTGAACTTTTTCCCTTTCAGGTTAAGTCCAAAAGTGGATGCTTGAACTATGTTTACGTGGCCCTTATTTTTCATTATGGCTTCTACAGCTAGGAGCTCTTTCATTAATTCCGTCATATCCATGTTCATCTTACCCATATTATAATTAAGCTTGAACTAGGTATGAGACGGTGGTAGAGTCTCCCAAATCATGTCTACCTTTGACTGTTCATCTATGTTTGCCCGTAGGATCTCGGCAATATTGAAGAAATCCATCATTTTGAGCATATGTTCTCTGATAGATGCTCCTTCTATCATCCTTTGATTCATAATTTCTCTAAGAGCACCTTGCCTTGCGAGCCTACTCTTATCGGTAAACATACGAGACAGTGAGGTCATAATTTCTTTTGCAGTTTCCATATGATAATGCTTGCTCTGCAAAATATCTAACATAGAAGCCATCATATAGCACTTGGCCATACTATTGGCCTTCTGACATTTTGCCTCGGTATCTTTTTGGGCTTCAGAATAGTTTGCCCTCACAACAGAATAAGGAGTTGTTAGGACACACTTGTACTCTTCTGTGGTGAGTACTATGTCAAAGTTTCGTTCCTAGTCCATAAAATTCGGTCCAGTGAGCTTATGCTCTCTGAGAATTGTAGCTAGTGGACGAAACGAAGACATTTTTCTAGGTAGACAACAATATAATCATAATTATTTTATGAATATGGAATTGATGCATGCATAATATGTATGATATCTTTGGAAATAAACCATACAAGCACTTTTACATCATTTGTCTTTGAGTAGATTAACCCTTAAACTACTCGATGTAACAGTGTCTCAACGTCCTCACAAGAACTCCACTGATAGGATGGCCAAACTTATGAATGTTAAGTTAAGTGTTACCACTTATTTGAATTAACAATTATCTGGATATAATCCAATTGAATAATTCAATCACTGTTGTGTTTGGCTTCTTAAATCCGGTAGTGAACTCTATCGATCGGATAGCTGAACATATCATTAAGTTGAGTGTATACTCATTCCTTATGTTCATTTGCCATAAAATTCTTGATTCAAGCCCTCCGATAGGGTAGTGACTTTAATCAATGTTGTGTGAGGCGATCTTTAGTGAGAATTCCACCGATAGAATAGCCAAACTCACTAACACCCTTTTTGAATAAACAATTTAAATTCACCTTGCTAAATCTTGATAAAGTGTCACCCTCCAATGAGGAAGTTAATGACATTTATCATTAGCGTGCCTCAGATATGGAAAGCCGTGGGGTATTTCCAGTCTCCTCTCCTACTCAATATTTTAACATAAGGGTTTTCTCTATTTTTGGTATTCTTGCCTTTTGTTTGAGATCTAAACACACTTTGGATTTGTGAAACACTTTGGTTTTTGGGAATCCCCTTTGTATTACTAAAACATTGCAATACCATAATAGATTATTTACCTAAATATGGGTGTATGGACCCTTAGGTTATCATATTGTAAATCTCAAGTTAATTTTATCATTTTTGTCATGAGATTGCATGGCATCTTTAAACATAATTGCTGATAATTATCTTGTCTGAGCCAATCTCATTTAATTGAACTTAACTATCTCTAAAAAATTAACACATAGGATTGGTCAATTTTAAAAACCTTATGAGTGGGCATATTTCTAGGTGGTAATCATGTTTATGCTTATGCAAATATGTTAAAACATATATCAATGCATTATAAACATTTACCAAAAAATGTTAGAATCCCTCTTTGATGGCTCCCAGTAATCTTCAATTCGAAAAGCATAAAATAGCAATCTTTGTCACAATTTCTACCAGAGCCGGTCGACCGCAAAGGAGGAGTCGATCGACCGACAAAGACATATTTGCTCCAGTATGCTATTTTTCCTTCCTTCTCTCCTTGGTCTCTTCAAGATTACAACAAAAATGTATCTTGCTATTGCTAAAACAAGCTTACAACCATAAAAGAAACATCACAAGGATATCAAAATATCATATGCTTCTTTTAAATGAAGCTACAAGCAATAACCATAAAGATCTATACTTAAATCACCTATGGCCATGCTTTGTTAACCGTACATGAAACTCTATCATGCACACATACGAACCATCAAAGGCATTTTATATCAACTGCACATACAAGCATAAAACCACAAGTATACGCAACATAACATTTCCTAATCTTGCCACTTACAAGATGACCAACATATTTATGCAAATACAATATTCTTACATAGTCTAAGCATGTTGTGTGTGAGCCTAAGCTTTGATACCAATTGTAGGATCGATAATATTACATGTGGTCTATCCTACTCCATATTTTCAAAAATACTACCAAGAAAACATGCTAGGAAAATAAAATAACCACATAACACACAAAAGAACATGCTTAAGAACATATAGAACATAACTAATATTTGCAAAATATGTAAAGCTAACCTCTTGAAGTGTGGGGCCTTTGATAAAGCAAAAACTGTCACGAGCTTTGTTCCCGCTCATGAACAAGGCCACCAAAAAAAATTTTACTATAAGGGTGTCGCGATATGAAACTCCCTAGTCTTCTTCCTTATAGTTAAAGAGACTTTTCTTGAGAGAATAGCCTCTTGTGTGGGAAGAAGCAAAGTAATATGCTCTTGAAAATCTAGAGTAAAAAAACACACAATAAATGTGTACTATGTGTTATAGTATTCTCTTGCCAAAATAAAAGAGATCAACTACAAAATTTTTGGATGCTAGAAATGGTTTAAGGTCTTGCCTATTTATAGAAAATGTTTGACACCTAAACCTTGTAAACTTTCCATGTGGAAAACTTTTTCGTAGCAGTAAATGTTTGCCACTTGTCATGGAAGTTACTTGTACAATTTGAATTCTTCTTGCAGTAACTTTCTAGCACATGTCTTGGAAGATTGGGCCAAGCCCAAAATCTAAGCCCAACACATAGTTCATAATTCATGTAGAGGCCCAAGCTCAATAAGAAAACGGCCAAGCCCAATTAGGTTATTTTGGATTCTAAAGAAAGCCCAAACCCAATTCCAAGCTTTGGCCCAATAAGGCTATTACCACAATATTGAATTTAGTCTTTCAAGATTACTCTCTCAAAGTCATTTCAACTAAGGAAGGGACCAAGAAGACACAATTAACCTTGGCTTCCAAAAATAATTAAAAATTCCTTTGCCCAATCTAGGCGACATAATAACTATTTCTAACTCTGATCTATTCCACCATAAGATCAAAGTTGCACTCCAAGAATAATTGTTATTACCCAAAAGCTTATCACAAAAGAATGTAAACTTTGTCTTTGACCTACTAAATAACCAACCATAATGGCCCTTTATTTATAGCCACAGCTAAGACCGGTCATTTGGCCTGTGTACTGTCACCTTCTTAGCTGTACTTTTTCCGTTGGGCTTCTTGTCTTATTGCCAACCATCCTTGGTCATGGAATCTCTTGATCTCGGGAGCGACCCTCAAGCCATATGACTGATACACCCATAAAAGTAGTATCACTAGATCTAGATTTGGATGATAAATATGGACAATCCCAAAGAGGGCACATAGATTCCATATTGCATATGCATGTTCCAATTAATTAGAACTTAGCACTCAATACACAAGGCTATTGATCTTAATAAAGTAAGATCTCACCTACAGTGAATCAAAGTACCAAACCCTAACTTCATTTGTTCATCCATATATGCTCAAGATTAATAGCAATGATCATTTAGTAGCAGTGAGTATCTTATTTTCTTTCTTTGATAGTACGTCTCTAGAATACATACTTACAATGGTCCTATCAAATATGTGACACACGTACTATTGAGACAAATTCGAAAAGTCCTTCAATGACCTAGGTAGATCACCCTCAACGAGAAGACTTGCTCAATATAACCTTATCCCAGTAGAGTGCCCAACACTACCATTCTACTACGGACTCAATTTATGACGTGACTAAATCTAGACTTGAGCCTACTGTGCGTCCAGCCTCATTGTGTACCCAAGTCATTAGTTCAAGTCAAGGGACCTTTATACATACATCAATAAGATACCATGACAAGCGATGGCTAGGAGTATCCTGATGGATTTAAGCATGGCTACTGGTGAGAAAGTTTCCTCATAATCGATCCCTTCTTTCTGAGTATAACCTTTTACCGCCAATCTTGCTTTAAAGGTTTCAACCTTTCCATCAACTCCTCTTTTTCTCTTGTAGACCCATTTGCTCCCAATAGGTTTTACCCCTTCAGGTACAACTACAAAATCCCAGACTTTGTTAGAATACATAGATTCTAACTCTAAATCCATTGCCTTATGCCATTGGTCAGCATCTATGTTGGAAACTGCTTCATCATAACTTGTAGGATCCACCACCTGATTCTCTGAAGAAGTCTAAAAGAACTCTCCATAGTATCTATCAGGAGGCCTAGATATCCTTCCACTATGACGAGGTTCTGATATATTAGGTGTAACATGCTGTTCTTTTTCATTCACAGTTACCACTGGTGTTACTTGAGATTCTTGTGAATCTCTTCTCGAACAACTTCTAAATCTAGTGTTTTCTGGACCATTTCATCATTCTCTAAGTATCTAGCAGGGGTGCTTATAAACACCTTTTGCTCCTTAGCATTATGAAAGATCCTACCTCTGGTTCCCTTAAGATATCCAATGAAATAGCATAACTCGAATCTTGGTTCCAATTTTGAAGCATTACTATTAAATACATAAGCTGGACAGCCTCAAATGTGGAGATGATTTAAACTTGGCTTACGCCCAGTCCACGTTTCTTAAGATGTCCTAGGTATTGATTTAAATGGTACCAAATTCAAGATGTATACTGTTGTTTCAAGGGCATACCCCCAAAAAGATAAAGGTAATGATGCATGACTCATCATTGACCTAACCATATCTAATAAGGTACGATTTCTTCTCTCTGCTACACAATTTTGTTGAGAAGTCCTTGGTGTAGACAACTGAGACACTATCCCTTCTTGTGTACGATAGTCTCTAACCTTACCCGAGAGGTATTCGCCACCTCGATCAGACTGAAGGGCTTTGATATGTTTATCTAATTTTCACTCTACCTCAGCTTTGAACTCTTTGAATTTCTCAAGGATTCAGACTTGCATCGCATCAGATATACATATCCATACCTAGAGTAATCATCAGTAAAAGTAATAAAATACTCAAAACCTCCTCGTGCTGGTTTGCTTATAGGACCACACACATCAGTGTGAACCAATTCTAATACTTCTTTGGCCCTTTCTCCATTAGAAGAAAATGATCATTTGGTTATCTTCCTCTGAGACAAGATTCACACGGAGGTAGATCTTTGAGATTTAATGAGCTAAGCTGCCCATCCTTGACTAATCTCTGATCCGCTTTATACTAATATGTCCTACACGTAGGTGCCAAAGATAAGTATCATTGGTTGAAGAAACCTTTCTTTTTCAAGAATTAGTTTGTTCTATATTATGCAGTGAGTTTGTAATAGGTTTCATATAGAACAAATTATCATGGATGCCACCGAAACAAATAATATTTCCATCTCTACTAATATCAACACCAGAATGGAAATTAATGCAAAAACCATCTAATATTAATTGCGAAACAAAGATAAGGCTTTTATGTACATCCAGAACATAATAAAAGTTGTTCAAAAATAACTTTCTATTACATGGAAAATTTAAGCACATTCCTCCCATGTAGCAGCCCATACTTTTGCTCTATTACCCAAACTCAGAGCAAACTCCCCTTTAGCTAGTTTCTTCATTTCCTAAAACCAATGCAAAGAATTGCAAATATGGTTAGTGGCTCCTAAGGCTACAATCCAAGAATCAGTGGAATTAATCACTAAGCAAGTTTCAATGTAAAACAAAAGAGATGTACCTATCTGGCCTCGTGCCAAGTACTTCAGGTAATCCTTTTTCCAGTGTCCTTTTAGGCCACATTTAAAGCATTTGCCTTGGGCTTTTCACCTATTAACTGCCTGGGCTGTTCACCATTTCTCTTCTTTTTCCCTTGACTACGTTTTTACTTCCCCTTTCCTTTGAATTTTCTCCCTTTCGAGTTAAGTCCAGAAGTGGATGCTTGAACCATATTTATGTGGCCTTTATTTTTTATTATGTTTCTACAGCTAGAAGCTCTTTCATTGATTCCGTCATATCCATGTTTATCTTACTTATATTATAATTAAGATTGAACTAAGTATAGGATGACAGTATAGTCTCTAAAATCATGTCTACCTTTGACTGTTCATCTATGTTTACTCTTAAGATCTCGGCAGTATTGAAGTAATCCATCATTTTGAGCATATGCTCCCTGACAGATGCTCCTTCTGCCATCCTTTGGTTCATAATTTCTCTAAGAGCACTTTGCCTTGCGGGTCTGCTCTTATTAGCAAACATACGAGATAGTGAGGTCATGATTTCTTTTGCAGTTTCCATATGATGATGCTTGCTCTACAAAATATCTGACATAGAAGCCATCATATAGCACTTGGCCATACTATTGGTTTTGTGCCATTTTGCCCCAGTATCTTTTTGGGCTTCAAAAGAGTTAGCCCTTACAACAAAACAAGGAGTTGTTAGGACATACTTGTACTCTTCTGCGATGAGTACTATGTCCAAGTTTCGTTCCCAGTCCATAAAATTCGGTCCAGTGAGCTTGCGCTCTTTGAGAATTATAGTTAGTAGACTGGACAAAGACATTTTTCTGGATACAATAATATAATCATAATTAATTTATGAGTATAGATTTGATACATGTATAATATGTATGCTATCTATGGAAAAAAAACATACAAGTACTTTTTACATCATTTGCCTTTGAGTAGATCAACCCTTTAAACTACTCGATGTAACAGTGTTTCAATGTCCTCACGAGAACTCTACCGATAGGATGGCTGAATTTATGAATGTTAAATTAAGTGCCACCACTTATTTTAATTAACAATTATCTGGATATAATCCAATTGAATAATTCAATCACTGTTTTGTTTGGCTTTTTAAATGCGGTAGTGAACTCTATAGATGGGATAGTCGAACCTACCATTTAAGTTGAGTGTACACCCATTCCTAATGTTTATTCCCCGTAACATTCTTGATTTAAGCCCTTCGATAGGGTAATTACTTTAATCAATGTTGTGTAAGGAGATCTTTAGTAAAGAACTCCACCGATGGCTGAACTTACTAACACCCTTTTGAATAAACATTTTATGTTTCACCTTGTTAAATCTAGACAAAGTGTCACCTTCCGATAGAGAAGTTAATGACATCTATCATTAATTTCTTGTTTTTCTCCTTAGTCTTTAAAATTACAATAATACACTTGTTATTGCTAATACAAGCTTTATAAAAAAACATTACAAGGATATCAAAACATTCTATGCTTCTTTTAAATGAAACTAAAAGAAATAACCATAAATATTTTATACATGAAATTGCCTACGGCCAAGCTTTGTTGACCGTACACGAAACTCTATTATGCATACATACAAACCATTAAAGGGATTTTTATATCACCTGCACATACAAGCATAAAACCACAAGTATATGCAACACAAGATTTCCAAATCCTGCCACTCACAAGATGACTAACATACTTATGCAAATACAATATTCTTGCATGGTCCAAGCATGTTGTGCATAAGCCTAAGCTCTGATACCAATTGCAGGATCGATAATATTACATGTGGTCTATCCTAGTCCGTATTTTCAAAAATACTACCAAGAAAACATGCTAGGAAAATAAAATAACCACATAACACACACAAGAACATCCTTAAGAACATATAGAATATAACTAGTATTTTGCAAAATATGTAAAGCTAACCTCTTGAAGTGTGCGGCCTTTGATGAAGCTATATCTGTCACGAGCTTTGTTTTACTCACGAACAACGCCATCAAAACTTTACTATATGGGTGTCGCAATAAGCAACTCCCTAGTCTTCTTCCCTATGATTGAAGAGACGTATCTTGAGAGAATAGCCTCTTGTGTGGGAAGAAGCAAAGTAATATGCTCTTGAAAACTAGAGCAAAAAAAACATACAATAAGTGTATACTATGCGTTGTAGTATTCTCTTGCCAAAATGGAAAAGATCAACTAAAAAATTTTTGGATGCTAGAAATAGTTTTAGGTCTTGCCTATTAATAGAAAAAGTTTGGCACCTAAACCTTGTAAACTTTTTAGGATCGATATTATTAAGTGTGGTGTATCCTAATCCATATTTTCAAAATTTTAACTAAGAAAACATACTAGGAAAACAATATATATCCACATAACACACACAAGAGCATGTTTAAGAACATATAGAATATAACTAGTATTTTGCAAAATATGTAAAGCTAACCTCTTGAAGTGTGAGGCCTTTGACGAAACTATAACTGTCACGAGCTTTGTTTTACTCATGAACAAGGCCATCAAAAATTTACTATAAGGGTGCCACAATAAGAAACTCCCTAGTCTTCTTCCCTCCTATTAAAGAGACTTATCTTGAGAGAATAGCCTCTTGTGTGGGAAGAAGCAAAGTAATATGCTCTTGAAAAACTAGAGCAAAAATCACACAATAAGTGTGTACTATGTGTTGTAGTATTTTCTTGCCAAAAAGGAAGAAATCAACTACAAAGTGGATTGCATAAAAGGTGTAGCGTCCTGTCTACTTATAGAGAGAACCTTGGCATCCAAAGTTGCTAATCTTTCAATGTGGGAGAAAATTTCCATGTAGTATTTCCTTTATGCAACTTGTCAACTTGTCTTGGAAGACTTGTACAAGTTGCCAACTTGTTTTTGTAGTATTTTGCAAGTTGTCCACTTGTCTTGGAAGACTTGGGCCAAGCCCACCATCCAAGCCCAACACATAGTCCATAATCCATGTGGAGGCCCAAACCCAATAGGAAACCATCCTAACCCAATTAGGTTATGTTGGACTTTAAAGAAAACCCAAACCCAATTCCAAGCTTTCACCCAAAAAGGCTACACCACAATATGGAATTTGCTCTTTCAAGATTACTCTCTCAAAGTCATTTCAACTAGGGAAGAGACCAAGAAGACACAATTATCCTTGGTTTCCCAAAATAATTAAAAATGTCCGTACCCGATTTAGATGACATAATATTATTTTTAACTCCTATCTATTTCACCATAAGATCAAAGTTGCACTCCAAGAATAATTGCTATTACCCAAAAGCCTATCACAAAAGAATGTGAACTTTATCTTTGACCTACAGAATAACTGACCATAATGCTCCTCTATGTATACCCACAACTAAGACTGGTCCTTTGGCCTATATACTATCACCTCGTTAGCTGTATCTTTTTTCATTGGATTTCTTGTCCTATTTTCAACCATCCTTCGTCATGGAATCTCTTGATCTCGGGAGTAACCCTCAAGTCATATGACCGACACACCTATAAAGGTAGTATCACTAGATCTAGATTCGGATGATAAATTTGGACAATCCCAAGGGGGCACATAGATTGCATTTTGCATATGCATGTTCCAATTAATTAGAACTTAGCATTCAATACACAAGGCTGTTGATCCTAATAAAGTAAGATCTCACCCACAGTGAATCAAAGTACCAAACCCTAACTTCATTAGTTCATCCACATATGCTCAAGATTAAGAGCAATAATCATTTAGTAGCAGTGAGTATCTTGTTTTCTTTCTTTGATAGTACGTCTCTAGGAAACATACTCACAATGGTCCTGTCCAATACATGACACACATACTATCGAGACAAATCCTAAAAGTCCTCCAATGACCTAGGTAGATCACCCGCAACGAGGAGACTTGCTCAATATAACCTTATCCTGGTAGAGTGCCTACCACTATGATTCGGTTATGGACTCAATTTATGATGTGACTAAATCTAGACTTGGACCTACTATGCGTCCAGCCTCACTGCGCACCCAAGTCATTAGTTCAAGTCAAAGGGCCTTTCCACATGCATCAATAAAACATAACAGAGTTAATATGTAAGAAACTCATAATGCCATATAACAAAATTGATTATACATTGTTTAGCATCCAAAATGTCATGTACAAGTGAGCTTTAGGGCATACTAATCCTAACAAACTTTCCGTGTGGGAAACTTTTTCATAGTAGTAAATGTTTGCCATATGTCATGAAAGTTACATGTACAATTTGAATTCTTCTTGTAGTAACTTTCTAGCACATGTCTTGGAAGATTGGGCCAAGCCCACAATCTAAGCCCAACACATAGTTCATAATCCATGCAGAGGCCCAAGCCCAATAAGAAACCATCCAAGCCCAATTACGTTATCTTGGACTCTATAGAAAGCCCAAACCCAATTCCAAGCTTTGGCCCAATAAGGCTATTACCACAATATGGAATTTGCTCTTTCAAGATTATTCTCTCAAAGTCATTTCAACTAGGGAAGGGACCAAGAAGACACAATGAACCTTGGCTTCCAAAAATAATAAAAAATGTCATTGCCCGATCTAGGCGACATAATAATTATTTTTAACTCTGATCTATTCCACCATAAGACCAAAGTTGCACTCCAAGAATAATTGCTATTACCCAAAAGCTTATCACAAAAGAATGTGAACTTTGTCTTTGACCTACTAAATAACCAACCATAATGCCCCTTTATTTATAGCCACAGCTAAGACCGGTCATTTGGCCTGTGTACTGTCACCTCCTTAGCTGTACTTTTTCCGTTGGGCTTCTTGTCTTATTGCCAACCATCCTTGGTCATGGAATCTCTTGATCTCGGGAGCGACCCTCAAGCCATATGACTGACACACCTATAAAGATAATATCACTAGATCTAAATTCGGATGATAAATTTGGACAATCCCAAAAGGGGCACATAGATTCCATTTTGCATATGCATGTTACAATTAATTAGAACTTAGCACTCAATGCACAAGGTTGTTGATCCTAATAAAGTAAGATCTCACCCACAATGAATCAAAGTACCAAACCCTAACTTGATTAGTTCATCTACATATACTCAAGATTAAGAGCAATGATCATTTAGTAGCAGTGAGTGTCTTGTTTTCTTTCTTTGATAGTACGTCTCTAGAAAACATACTCACAATGGTCCTATCTAATATGTGACACACATACTATTGACATAAATCTGAAAAGTCCTTCAATGACCTAGGTAGATCACCCTTAAAAAGGAGACTTGCTCAATATAACCTTATCCTAGTAGAGTGCCCAACACTACTATTCGGTTGTGGATTCAATTTTATGACGTGACTAAATCTAGACTTGGACCTGCTATCTGTCCAGCCTCACTGCGCACCTAAGTTATTAGTTCAAGTCAAAGGACCTTTATACATGCACCAATAAAACATAACATAGATAGAATGCAAGAAACTCAAAAAGCCATTTAATAAAAAATGATTATACATTGTTTCATATGCAAAATGTCATGCACAAGTGAGCTTTAAGGCATACTAATTCTAACAATTTGAAGATGGAAAGTGAAAAAAAAAACAAGTTGGGAAGTTTCCGAGCAAAGGGCAAGGCAACCAGAAGCAAAATGGAGCAAAAACGAAACTGAAAGAGAGCAACTTTGGAGTACTGGTTGAGTGGTTTCAAAGAACCAGTTGACCGGCTCATTAAGCCACCAAAACTAGAGAGCTATATCCTTGAGGTGGCTGAGTGGCTTCATGGTACTGCTGCACCAATTCACTCAACCAGTAGTTCACGAAATTTGGTTGTATAAGCCCTCTTTTGGCCATTTTATGTAACAAGAAGTTATATTCTTTCACACCTATCTCCCAAATCCTTAATTCCTCTCTCACTTACCTCAGACACACACTTTTAAATACAAAAACACTTTGGAATCAAGGATTTAAGAGGATCAAACACAAGGTTTGGACATAGCTCATAGATTGTAAAGCATGGCTATGGGTCAAAGGGTACCTTTCTTTTGTCCTAAGTCTAATTATGTATGATTAGAGCAAGGTAGAGTGATTATATCTTGTATTATGGATTGATTACTACTTTTAATTAACAAGAATTTATATATACATACACAAACACATATATATGTATGCGCTTGTGCTTAGGCTTTCTATGGCAAATTTACATACATGTCTATGTCTTTGTAGAAATGCCTCAATAAAGTTGCATATGTATATTGAATATATTGTACTATTAACCATTTCTAAATTATTATGCTAGCATGTTTATGTGTTTTGTGTGGTGATTACTTGAAGTAGGTATGCTTGTATACATGTCTATGTGTGTATGTGCATATTGAATAGCATAAATAGTTTCTATTGCTTATATACCAGGTGCATAGCTTAAATTGGTGTAATTTAAGTATGTTTATGCATTTAGTAGTATAACACTTTGGAATATTCTCAAATGCCATGCCCTGTATGTGTATGCTTTGCGCTTAATTGATAATTCTCGCTATTGTGATGATAATCAGTGGTGTATAACTAATGGCTAGCCTAGGTTGAGTCTCCCTTAGCTTTAAATTCAGCTAATGGGTTTCAAGGTAGATTACTTAACCGTAGACGGACTAGATCTTGGCTTTAAATTTAGACAACGGTTTAGACACTAAGGTTAGATCGATCTAAGTGACCCAGAATCCTAACTTGCTAGCCCTCTGGCTTTAACTCATAAAAACCATGCCGTAGCTCTAGGTTAGTCGATGCCTAAGGACAAACCTACACTGAGGCTTAGGGTGTAATTAGAAGATTAATTAAGAGTTTAGACGATAGCAACCAAGTATAATCCATCAAGCAACACTAAGGAGAAGTAGTAATCACTCATTTGCAACTCGTAATCACCCTAGTCCCCATTTCCGTTGTTTGACTGCCTTTAGATCGCTTGACTCCCCCATTTCACACACATGATCCTTTATTTTCCTTGTCCTTAATATAGATTTTCTTTTCCCGCACTCCATTCCACCTCAAAAACCCCAGAAAGATTATAGATTAGGCACCCAATGCATAATTCTTTAGGACATGCTTAGCTTAGGACACCTCACACGTTTGGCCTCCCTAGGGATTCGACCCCACACTCACACATACCGTACTACATGTGACCCATGTGCTTGCAAGCTATTTAGGCTTGTGCCGCGAGATAGCGATCACGTTAATAACCATAAAGACAAAAACACCCACATTAGCAAGAATAAAAATTAATTTTTCTATTATTTTCTTCTTTTTAAATCACATATTTGATTAATACAGATAATCAACACTACACACATAGTGCACACACAAAACACATACTATACACATTATACATACATTACACATACTGCAGGTACATTATGCACATGTTTTGGACACACTATACACACATTAGATACACTTCAATATATTACACATACTAAACTTACATTGTGCATACTTCACACACATTACCCATATTTACTGCACACACAGAGATTATACATATACATTTCATATAGTACTCACATTGTACACATATTATACATATTGCATAGATATATTACTCACGAAATACACATTGCACACGATATTATACACACTTCACACATATTACATACTACACAAGATGCAGACACTCCCACACATGACACACACATTACGCATATATTGCATATATGCATTGCATAGAATACAAACTATACACATTATAGACATTACACATGTTACGTACATTACACAAATAAATTTGATATTTTTATCTTTTTAAAACTTTTGAGTATTTTCGAGAAATGACCCAATATATTCCCACGAATATTGAGTCTAAACCAAACATAACAATTAATATTTCTAGTTATTATTCTTGATTTTCATACCAAATAGTTTTAAAAATAATCCCAAAAATAGTATTCTTGAGAATGTGGTTCCGTTTAATACAATTTTAAAATGAAAAATCATTTTGTGGACTAAATGCTCCTAAGATTGGGAATTTTTTTAATTTACTTAAACTAGCTTTTCTATGAGTAAAAGGATAAAGGCGTGCTGCTTATTTTCACTGATTTATAAGCTAATTAATAACTTAATTACTAAATATATAATTTTTCTTTTTTTTACTTAATAAGTAAATTTGAATGACTTGTGATCAAAGACAAAGACCCTCTAACAGCCGTGTATTAACGAAAATGAGGTGGAACGTGGAAGCAATATACAGCTCATCATCGTTCTGTACTTTCTTAATTCTAAACAAATTGATGAAGTTCTGGCTACGAAAATCACCTTAATCATACAGGTTCACGTTTTTCTTTCATTCTCTTCTTCTTGGTATCTTTAATTTCGAATAGAAGGGTTTTCCTTTTCACCGTTCCTTCATTTCTTGTCACGATAAGGCGCTAGGTTTCTATTTTCGTTTCTCTTTTCCGTGTTGGTTTACAGTTGGGAGGAATTGGCATATTTGAAATTTGCCCAATTGAGCATAATTATATTTTTCCCGACTGGTTACTTTTTAAGCAATAGCTTATTTATTTATATGTGTGAATTCGAATATATGTTGTGTTTATACGCTTTCCTTTGATGCATCTGTTAAGACTGTTGGTAATTTTCTGGTGGTAGTTTGTTTAGAACGCCCCAAAAAAAAAAAAAAAAGAATTCACTTTTTAAACTGGTTACAGGTTCAATCGGTGAGATGGGTGCTTTAATAGGAAACAGTTTCCTTCAGTTGTTAAATTGGCTAAAACTGCACTAGGTTGAGCTGAATGGCTATTCATATCAAATTTTACTGTTATAGTTTAACCAAGCGTGTAGTTTAAAGGCATAGTTGATACATTTTACCAACCCTAGTCTAATGGCATTATTGACTGCGTCATCTTAAAGAGCTGGACTGATTTCCAGTGGTTAAAATTCAAGATAGCTTATCCTTCACGAATGCTTTATTGCTGCATCGTTGTAAATTAGTGGTAAAAGTGAAAACTGTGTGTTGATATAAGAGCTTTAATCTGCAACATGCTTATGCTTTGCAATTGGAGAACTTGTTCTTTTTTTCTCTGTGGCAGAGTGTAAAAGTTCGTATGTTGCCCATTTAATTAGATGTTCACTTTCGGTACTATGTTTTCAGTTGAGGATGCATGTAATACTTGTTGCCTTCAAAGATCTATAGCTTTCGTTTTAGAATTTTTTGATGCGTGGGAGGAGAAGGTCAAGTGCATGTTCTTTGTCTAAGAACTGGCTTCATTGCTACCCAATGTGTTGCTAAATCCTATTAGGAGTTTCAGGTTACTCATCCTCTAAGTTAAGTTAAATATTATGATGCTACGTCATGGCAATGTTTTGTTAACTTATTTTAGTGCCCCTGTACTTGAATGCAGATATTTGCACTGCATTCTGGGCCTATAAGTTTCTTATGTTCATTTTATTTTCAGAATTTTTCCTCAAAAAATGGCTTCAAGAAGAAACATACCACCAGCATATGAAGTGCGGTCTGCACAAGCTTCAGCAATCACTCATCATGGCCCGTTACCTGCTGATGTTCTGGAGAACAAATTGGCTGTCCAAGCAGCAGAAATAAATCGACTTGCTGGAGACAATCATAAACTGGCAGCAACACATGTGGCCTTGAGGCAGGACCTTGTCGCTTCTCAGCAAGAAATACAGAAACTCAAAGAACATATAAGAAGTATCCAAGTGGAAAGTGATGTCCAGATTCGGCTTTTGCTGGACAAGATTGCAAAGACAGAAGCTGATATCAGGGCTGGTGAAACTGTCAAGAAGGACCTGCAAGAAGCCCATATAAAGGCTCGAAGCTTGGTAGCTGCTAGACATGATCTGACTTCTCGAATACAGCAGACCTCTCATGAGTTGGAAAATGCCCAGGCTGATATAGAAAAGCTTCCACAGATGCTTGCTGAAATTGATAGCTTAAGAGAAGAGCATCAAAGATTACAGTGAGTGAAGCAGTAAATACATTCTTTGAGTCTCTCTACAATACATTTTTGGTCTTGCAAGAAATGCAAAACATACAAATTGCTTGTTCTGAGAAATCCAGTGCTGTTCTTATTAATCTGTGTGGTAACTGTAATAGTGGATATGAAAAATAGCATGCTCCAATGGTGAAAAAATTGGAAATTCTATTGAGACTCTTTTATCATTGAGCTTTGTGTTAAAGTCAACCAACTATTGGTCTGGGGGGGGGGGGGGAATGCAACACAGGAAAGATGGTTTTTGTCTTGCTTTCTTATGTAAATTTGTCATATAACTAATGTGGCAATTTGGCAATAGACAAAATACTTCCCTTCAAAAGGCTGATGATTTTCAGCTTTGAATGACCCTCAAAGTGATTGTAATAGTTGTAATGCCCCTCCAATATCGATTCTGTGCGAGATTTGTGTTCCGTTTATAATGGCCTAGGTTCACTATTACTTTATCACTGTGGTTAAGTATTTTGGGCCAGTTGATTAGGCTTGACTTGTGGTGGCAGACTAGTAGTTGTGCTTGAATTGTTACAGGTGGTAGAGAGTAGGTTTTAGGCAAATCCCATGTTGTCTAGGGGTCCTAGATTGTGGATCTGTTCTGTTTGGCTCAATGAGGACATCCCATGTTTAAGGGGGAATCTGTGAACTCCTCCCACATAAGTTTTGTATGAGATTGGTGTTTAGTTTATAATTATTTAAATTTACTATTACTATCATCATAGGGGTTAAGCATTTTGGGCTACTTGATGAGCCTCAATTTGTAGTGGCAGGCTAGTAGTTGGTTTTATTATGTCGTGCAGAAATGTGATATTCAAGTTCCTAAGGCATCAAACATTAATTTTCTTTCGGAGGATACAAACTAGAGCCATCAATGAGCCTCCGGACATCCATATTTTGATGATGTATGAGAGAAGTAGAATTTGCAATCATAACATTTGTGCTTACTTGTAGGTTGTGATTTTGCCATCAGTGAAGAAATGGGTGACATTTATCTGAAGCAATTTCTTGTTTCTATTTATTGAAATAGCAAGACGTTTGAGCATGAGAAAGGCTTAAATATAGAGAAAGTTGAACAGATGCGGATAACGGAGAAGGACCTGGTGGCAATGGCCAGAGAAGTGGAACGATTACGTGCTGAGGTGTTAAATGCTGAAAGAAGGGCACATGGTATTGGATCATGTTTGTGTTTCAAGGTCCTATGACCTTTTCCTTCTTACTTTGGTTACATCGCTTTCCTTGTTGTGCAGCTCCCAATCTCTACAATGGCTCCTGTATGAATCCAGACACATTATATCCACCTTCTATGCATGGTTGTGGCAGTTATGTGGATCGCAACAAAGGACCTTATGCACAGTTGGGAATTGGGTCTGCAGTAGAGGGAAGGGTTCAGTATGGCAGTGGTGTCGGAGTAGCTGCTCCCGGCGGAGTTGGAGGCACAGGTGGCACTACTGTTGGTGGCAGTTCTACTTGGCAAGGAGCATATGACACCAAGCATGCTCCGAGGTGAATGTTCATCATCTACAAGTCCTATTCTGCTCTTATCATGTTGTAGATGTAGACGTCACCTGGTTATTAGGCAATTGGTGATTATGCAATTAGGCAACAACATTTTTGAGTTGTACATTATTCACATTTAATGTTATTTTCCTTGTACCTGGCTTTGTTAGTTTCTGAATAGCTGTAGTATTCACATCATAACAAACAGCTTGTCAGTTGTTCATTGGTATTGAACAGTGTCTCTTGGTGCCGTTTTCAGGTAGTTTCCTATTGGGTGTATGGTTTGTATTTGTTCTTAAATGAGAAGAAAGACTCGAACAACAGCTGTTGATCAACACAAAGGCTGTCTGTTTACCTTCACAGTAATCTAAACCGGTGCCACTGCTCTGCTGAACTGGAATATTTGTCTTAGAAATAGGATCAAATGCATAGAAGAACATGACAAGGCTTTAGAGTATGTTTGGTTTAGTTATTAGACATCCAAAAATGTTTTCTGTAACTTCAGACGTTTAAATTAACTTGTTTTCTCTAATTTCTAAGAGAGTTTTTACAAAAGGAAAGGTCAAAATTTAAAAATTAGAAGCCCGCAATTGGAGTGCTTTGAGAAAGGTTTGAGAAATTATTTTTGCATTATTTTAGAAATTATTTTTTCCTATTACTCCATAGTTTTGAAAGTTCATTATTGCCTCCAAACAATTAAAGTTCAATTCTTAAATACAAGACTAAGCAATTAATATTTTTTATTAATATTATTTTTCATCAAAGTTTTATTGCTAAAAGTTTTAGAATTGAACACTTGAAATTTCGCAATTAGGTTAAATAGATCCTTGGATGGTTAAAAGGTACAATTAGGAGGTAACTTGTCGGATGAACTATATTTGAATTTAGGGATGACTGTGGGATGAGTAAATTTAAGGTACTTGGGATTGGTCTTTGACCCATTCAGTTCTCGTTTAAATCTATTCCATTAAGAATTCGGAACAAAAATAAAACAATTTCTAATGTTCGTTGGGGTTGAGTCAGAATTAGAATTGATCGCTAGAGTACTCTCGTCTCGAAACTCGGGTTCTATAAACTGGGTACCGTTGCAGGTACCAGGAATAGCATATATATCCCTAACCTTGCTCTTTGAAAATTTTAAATTATAGTGAATTATCACTATATTAGAATTCAAATACACTTTATATTTATTATTATTATTATTATTTTTTATAAAAGGGAGATTCTTCTATTTGGAAGTTTTATTGCAATAAAAAATAAAGTACAAAGTAGGAGGGCTAGACCTGACCTTCTATTCTACTCCTAAGCATGAACAGTTGACAAGCCAACTGCATTACATAATCAAGAAATATGCATGCAAACAAGAAGAATGAATAAGGTAAAAACTATTACCCTTACATTACATAGTGCAAAGTATGAAAAGAAAATGGGGTAGTACTACTACCTTTACAAAACTTGAAACCTAAAACTAGGAATTCTCCATTGATCACAAATAATCAAACCTTTAAGCCGTGGCATGAAACCAACATCACCAAATACCATTAAGTTCGTCACTTCTGCACCTAAGTTCACTAGCAAAGCTGGACGATTCCCTTCCCGATTAAAACGAGAGATTGTGGCCCCAAGCTTCTTCATCAAAATTCTAGCGTGCATAACAATATGACAAATGGACCAAGCTTCTTGGAGACCCTGTACTAAACAAATTGTCCAAAGCGAATCACATTTAACCCACACTCTTTGTATTCCTCACTCCTTACACAACATAAGACCTCTAACGGGAGCATACAACTTAGCTTGTATGACTGATTTAATCCCTACGTTCTCATAAAAACCAACTACCAACTTTCCATGACCATCAGAATCAAGCCCCCGCCACCTGACTTGTTTGCAATAGCCTTGACACTGCCATCAGTGTTCAACTTAAATCCCTCTAATCTAGGTGAACGCCAGATAAGCAAACATGGCTGCCCAGTCACTCGTGAAGTATAATAACAATGGAACCTTTCTGCCAAATCTAAATCAACCTTCCACTTTCTTCATTGCAAGAAGACTGCTAGATAAAGTTGTGCAATAAATCTATTAATACGCCGTATAATATGCTTAGTCAAGAACCTCGTACCTTTGTATTTTGAATCATTACCTTCCAGCCAACTAAACGGAAGGATCACAAGAGGAAATAGCCCCCTCACATGACCAAACAAGCATTGGCTGACGTAAACTATTGTAGGAGCCATTGATTGACACCTACAAAAGCACCCAAATATTGTTGCATAATGATACCAAATCTCCACCATTTTGCTACTAGGAAAAAAGCTGTGCTCAATAGCTTCAATGTCAGAACAACATTGATATCGCGAAACGATAAACATACCTTTCTAACACATCCTCTCATCAAAAGGTAACCAATTATGAAGAAGCCGCCAAGCAGAAAAGGAAACTTCTAGAGGCAAAGTAGGATGCCAAATTTGTTTAAACAAAAGCGGGTATTCTTCCTCTGTCTTACCCGATCCAGGTTGATTTGATGGTGAATTCACCATTCGTCGTTAGCACCCAGGAAGGCCGATAGGATGCTAGTTCATGATCCATAGGAATTTTCATAATTTCTTGAACCATCGGATAGGAACTACTTGCTGCAATTTAGTTTCGCTCCATTGCCTATTCTCCCGTAGATCTCTTATCCTCACATTAAAGTTACCAACCGCTAGAATCTCCTCAATAATCGGCCCATCTTCTAGCCAAGAGTCCAGCCAAAACCAAACATCACCTTTGCCCAATTTCCATCTTATACACCTTTCACACTCGCCCCCAACACCCCTTACTTGCTGCCACAAAAGTGAGTGATACAAAGAGGTGTTGCTTCTGATAGGGTGTTCTACTCTACAGTAGCTCGAACGCATAAACTAAGCCCATTGTCCATCTAAAGTGCACAAACTCCACCATAATTTCCATTCCGTAGCAACATGAACCTCTCTGAGATCTCGCACTCCCAATCCTCCTTCCGCCAATAGAGAGAAGACTTTTTGCTCGGAGCACCACCTGATACGCCTTGAGTTCTATTTATCTCCCCACAAAAAATCATTAAAAGTGCTTTCCAATCGCTCAATAATAGACAAAGGGGGTTGAAGAACCTGAAGTAAACGTAATGGCATGCAAGTAAGAGTGCTTCGCAACACAACCAGTTTTCCACCGAGAGAAAGATCTTTACTCTCCTAATCCCCGAGTGTTTTACGAACACTCGCCATAAGTTCATCATAAAGATGCACCATCTTATGCTCTTTACCCAATGGAATGCCTAGATATTTGATAGGAAAGAACTGCCACTGGAACTTGGTCACGCTCTCAACAGTGGCAACTCTTGACCAAGGAGCTTTGGGAGATAAGTAAAAACAACACCTACAGCCTAGGAAGCACGGACACGATACGTGGACACGTGATACGACACGATGCGATACGTGGACACGTTCTTTTCTAAAAAACTAGGATACGACACGTACGGGATACGTTAAATA
Organism: Cordia subcordata; assembly: GCA_028554755.1. Taxonomy (NCBI): domain Eukaryota; kingdom Viridiplantae; phylum Streptophyta; class Magnoliopsida; order Boraginales; family Cordiaceae; genus Cordia; species Cordia subcordata. Next base: position 16,737,605 of record JAPTOF010000008.1, read on the forward strand.
AATTATATTTAAATTTATAGATATTGCACATAAATATTAATTTTTGTCGTAATAAAAGAGAATAAACAAGACTAAATATCTAAATTAATATGTTATGTAATATTTCATACATAGCTAGCTAGTTATGTAATATGAAAAAAATAATAATAAAATAAAAATATATAATAAATAATTAATATGTGATTAGGCTATTATATTTATTATGTGGCTAAAATACTATTTTAAATTTTAATTGAGATCATTTTATAAATTAAATATAATTTTAAAGATTAAAATATAAAAAAATTAAAACATCAAACCAAAACCTACTTAATCCTTTTTCTTTCACTCTTCACATCACTCAACCACCAACCCACCCACCCTTCTTCTTTCTCTTTTCCTGTCACACGTACACACACGCACACACAATGCAAGACCACCAACCTACCCTTTCTTCTTTCTTCTTTCCCGTCACACATACACACACACATACATCACAATGACAGTAGAGAACAAATGCCAAAGTTTGAGCATTGCCATCAAGAGAATGTAGTGAACTACCTTTCGGCTTTCAAGTGCAGATCTCACCAAGCAACAATGGAAGTTGCAGTCTAATTTTCTGTTTCTTTTTTTTTTTCCCCTTTTTGGGTTCAAAGCTTTTGAAGCGTGTCGCAACGTGTCTGGGACGTATCCGGGCGTGTCCAAAAATGTTTTTTGAAAAAAAAATTTTGGACACGTGTTTGAGAGTGTCCGGCGCGTGTCGGTGTCCGACACGTGTCGGATACGCGATACGCAGCCTTGGAGGAGTGTCGGTGCTTCTTAGCCTACAGCGGTTGACTTTTTGCCCAGATAATTCTTCATATTGACTAATGTAGCTTGGTTTTGCGTGTATTTGCATTGCATTTTTTTATTCTTTTAGAGGTGATTAGTACTTATTTGGTGGCATTAGTGTAGTATTTATGTAGTAATTGTGCATATTTGGTTTCAAGTCTTAATAGTTGAGTTTAAGGGGTAAAATGTTACACCAAAAGTTATTTTTATGTCTTAGGTGAGCTTTGGGTTGATGAACGAGCTTAAATGAGGATGGTCAATGAAGAACAAAGTGGCACGGGTCATAGGAGAAGGACCAGAAGCACGAAAAGTGAAGATTGGAGGCAAAGTTGAAGAATCGGTCAACCTAGAAGTTTAGCCAGTCAATCGATCAATCTAGAGAACAACCTAATTTGCTGGTCGGGCTTTCCCTCCAGCCGGTCAACTAGTTAGGTCAACCGACCACTCCAGAGATTTCCTTCATTTGAGCTAGTTGAGTACCCCAAGGAGCTAGTCCATCGGCTAGGTCGACTGGCAGTCCGCAGAGTTGCTATAAAAAGCCTGAGTTTTTTGCATTTTTCATAATCGCTTCACACACTCTTCACACCTATTCTCACACACATAAAACCCTAGCTCTCACCCACCTTAGAGACACTCACCCACACATATTAACACTTGGAATCAAGCTCTTTGGAGGATCAAAACACTTGGATTGGAGATTTATACAAGGTTTTGTATAAAGACTACAAGAATGAAAGGAGAATTCTCTTATTTTCCATTTATCCTTATTTATTCTATGATTGAGTAGACCTCCTTAGAGTGATTAAAGCTTGTATTATGGGTTGATTGAGTAGACCTCCTTATTGTTATTGTAGGATCGATATTATTAAGTGTGGGGTATCCTAGTTCATATTTTCTAAATTATAACTAAGAAAACATGCTAGGAAAATAAAATAACCACATTACACACACAAGAACATGCTCAAGAACATATAGAATATAACTAATGCTTGCAAAAATATATAAAGCTAACCTCTTGAAGCGTGGGGCCTTTGATGAAGCTAAAACCGGTTACAAGCTTTGTTCCCGTTCACGAACAAGGCCACCAAAATTTGCTATAAGAGTGTCACAATAAGCAACTCCCTAGTCTTCTTCCCTCTGATGAAAGAGACTTATCTTGAGAGAATAGCCTCTTGTGTGGGAAGAAGCAAAGTAATATGCTCTTGAAAAACTAGAGCAAAAATCACACAATAAGTGTGTACTATGTGTTGTAGTATTTTCTTGCCAAAAAGGAAGAAATCAACTACAAAGTGGAATGCATAAAAGGTGTAGGGTCTTGTCTATTTATAGAGAGAACCTTGGCATCTAAAGTTGCTAAACTTTCAATGTGGGAGAAAATTTCCATGTAGTTTTTGCTTTTTGAAACTTGTCAATCTTGTCTTGGAAGACTTGTGCAAGTTGTCCACTTGTTTTTGTAGTATTTTGCAAGTTGTCCACTTGTCTTGGAAGACTTAGGCCAAGCCCATTATCCAAGTCCAACACATAGTCCATAATCCATGGGGAGGCCCAAGCCCAATAGGAAACCATCCTAGCCCAATTAGGTTATCTTGGACTCTAAAGAAAGCCCAAACCCAATTTCAAGCTTTGGCCCAATAAGGCTACTACCACAATATGGAATTTGCTCTTTCAAGATTACTCTCTCAAAGTCATTTCAACTAGGGAAGGGACCAAGAAGACACAATTATTATTGGCTTCCAAAAATAATTAAAAATATCCTTGCCCGATCTAGGCGACATAATAATTATTTTTAACTTCGATCTATTCCACCATAAGATCAAAGTTGCACTCCAAGAATAATTGTCATTACCCAAAAGCTTATCACAAAAGAATGTGAACTTTGTCTTTGACCTACTAAATAACTGACCATAATGCCCCTCTATGTACACCCACAGCTAAGATCGGTCCTTTGGCCTGTGTACTATCACCTCCTTAGCTGTATCTTTTTCCGTTGGGTTTCTTGTCCTATTGCCAACCATCCTTGGTCATGGAATCTCTTGATCTCGGAAGCGACCTTCAAGCCATATGACCGACACACCTATAAAGGTAGTATCACTAGATCTAGATTCGGATGATAAATTTGGACAATCCCAAAGGGGGCACATAGATTCCATTTTTGCATATGCATGTTCTAATTAATTAGAACTTAGCACTCAATGCATATATACTCTGATCCTAATAAAATAAGATCTCACCCACAGTGAATCAAAGTGCTAAACCCTAACTTCATTAGTTCATCCACATATACTCAAGATTAAGAGCAATGATCATTTAGTAGCAGTGAGTGTCTTGTTTTCTTTCTTTGATAGTACGTCGCTAGAAAACATACTCACAATGGTCCTATCCAATACGTGACACACGTACTATTGAGACAAATCCAGAAAGTCCTCCAATGACCTAGGTAGATCACCCTCAAAGAGGAGACTTACTCAATATAACCTTATCAAAGTAGAGTGCCCAACACTACTATTTGGTTATGGATTCAATTTATGACGTGACTAAATCTAGACTTGAACCTCATGCGTCAGCCTCACTGTGCACCCAAGTCATTAGTGCAAGTCAAAGGACCTTCATACATGCATCGATAAAACATAACAGAGATTATATGTAAGAAACTCATAATGCCATTTAACAAAAATATGATTATACATTGTTTCATATCTAAAGTGTCATGTACAAGTGAGCTTTAGGGCATACTAATCCTAACAATCTCCCACTTGCACTAAAGATTACTTCTGCAAAGCCTAATACCCAAAGACTCTAAATATGTGGCAAACACTTTCTCTGAAAGAGTCTTAGTAAATGGGTCTGCAGTTTTCTTCTGAAGCTATCTTGTCAACTACTACATCTCCTCTTTGGATAAACTCACGAATCAAATGATATTTTCGTTCAATGTGTTTACCCTTTTTGTGATTCCTAGGCTCTTTGCTGTGAAACAGACCGTTGTTGTCGCAATACAACGTTATTGGTCCGTGAGCTGCCGCACAATCTCTAGGTCTAACAGAACTTTCTTAGCCATCGCCTCTTTCACGACCTCGGATCTTTGCTACATACTCGGCCTCCATGGTAGAGTCAGCAATACAATTTTGCTTCACACTTCTCCATCAAATAGCTCCTCCTGACAGAGTGAAAACATATCCAGAAGTAGACTTTTTGGAATCTCTGTTGGACTGGAAATCCGAATCTGTATAGGCTAATGGTGTTAGATCATCTGCACGGTATTCTTGCACATAATCCTTTGTTCCTTGCAGGAATTTGAATATATGCTTAACCGCGACCCAATGTGCCAGTCCAGGGTTTGACTGATATCTACTAACCATGCCAACAGCAAAGCAGATATCTGGTCTAGTACATGACATGGCATACATGAGACTTCCAACTGCTGAAGCATAAGGAACTCGCTTCATGCTCTCTATCTCCTCAGGTGTTTTAGGACATTGATCCCGAAATAGATAAACTCCATGTCTAGAAGGTAACAAGGCCTTCTTAGAGTTTTGCATGTTAAACCTGACTAATATCTTCTCAATAAATGAAGCTTGAGATAGGGCTAGCCTTACATTCTTACGATCTCGCATAAGCTTGATGCCTAGAACATAACTAGCTTCTCCTAAATCTTTCATTTGAAATTGAGTAGAAAGCCAAACCTTTATGGATGATAGCATCCCACATCATTTCCAATTAGTAGGATATCATCCACATACGTAACCAAAAAGCTACTGACATTTCCATTACACCTTTTATACACGCAAGGTTCATCAATATTTTGATCAAAACCATAAGATTTAATTACCTGATCAAATTTGATGTTCCATGCTCTAGATGCCTGTTTTAATCCATAAATGGACTTCTTTAATTTACAAACCATATGTTCCTGGCCTTTAGCAATGTATCCATCTAGTTGTGTCATGTAAATGGTCTGGTCAAGTTCCCCATTAAGAAAGGCTGTCTTGACGTCCATTTGCCATATCTCGTAGTCATAATGACAAGCGATGGCAAGAAGTATCCTGATGGATTTAAGCATGGTTACTGGTGAGAAAGTTTCCTCATAATCGATCCCTTCTTTTTGAGTATAACCTTTCGCCACCAACATTGCTTTAAAGGTTTCAACTTTTCCATCAACTCCTCATTTTCTCTTGTAGACCCATTTGCACCCTATAGGTTTTACCCCTTCAGGTGCAACTACAAGATCCCAGACTTTGTTAGAATACATAGATTCTAACTCTGAATCCATTGCCTTATGCCATTTGTCGGCATCTATGTTGGAAACTGCTTCATCATAACTTACGGGATCCACCACCTGATTCTCTGAAGAAGTCTGAAAGGACTCTCCATAGTATCTATTAGGAGGCTTGGATATTCTCCCACTACGACGATGCTCCGATATATTAGGTGTAATATGTTGTTCTTTTTCATTCACAGTTACCACAGATGTTACTGGAGATTCTTGTGAAATCTCGTCTAGAACAACTTCAGAATCTGGTGTTTTCTGGACCATTTCATCATTCTCTAAGTATCTAGCATAGGTGCTTATAAACACTTTTTGCTCCTTAGGATTATAAAAGATCCCACCTCTGGTTCCCTTAGGATATCCAATGAAATAGCATAACTCGGATCTTGGTTCCAATTTTGAAGCATTACTATTAAGTACATAAGCTGGACAGCCCCAAATGTGGAGATGATTTAGACTAGGCTTACGCCCAGTCCACATTTCTTGAGGTGTCCTAGGTACTGATTTGGATGGTACCAAGTTCAAGATGTATGCCGCTGTTTCAATGGCATACCCCCAAAAAGATAAAGGTAATGATGCATGACTCATCATTGACCTAACCATATCCAATAGGGTACGATTTCTTCTCTCTGCTACACCATTTTGCTGAGGAGTCCCTGGTGCAGTCAACTGAGACACTATCCCTTCTTGTGTAAGATAGTCTCTAAACTCACCTGAGAGGTATTCGCCACCTCGATCAGACCGAAGGGCTTTGATATGTTTATCTAATTTCCGCTCTGCCTCAGCTTTGAACTCTGTGAATTTCTCAAAGGATTCAAACTTGCGTCGCATTAGATATACATATCCATACCTAGAGTAATCATCAGTAAAAGTAATGAAATACTTATAACCTCCTCGTGCTGGTTTGCTCATAGGACCACACACATCAGTGTGAACCAATTCCAATACTTCTTTGGCCCTTTCTCCTTTAGAAGAAAATGACCGTTTAGTCATCTTCCCTTTGAGACAAGATTCACACGAAGGTAGATCGTCGAGATCCAATGAGCTAAGATGCCCATCCTCGACTAATCTCCGAATTCGCTTTAGATTGATATGTCCTAAGCGTAGGTGCCAAAGATATGTATCATTGGTCGAAGAAACCTTCCTTTTCCGGGAATTAGTTTGTTCTATATTATGCAGTGAGTTTGTAATAGGTTTTATATAGAACAAATTATCATGCATGCTATCGAACAAATAATATTTCCATCTCTACCGATATCAACACCGAATGGAAATTACTGCAAAACCCTCTAATATTAAATGCGAAAGCAGAGATAAGGTTTTTACGTACATCCGAACATAATAAACATTGTTCAAAAATATCTTCCTATTACAGGAAAATTTAAGCACATTCCTCCCATCGCAGCCTATACTTTTGCTCCATTACCCAACCTCAGAGCAAACTCCCCTTTAGCTAGTTCCTTCATTTCCTGAAACCAATGCAAAAAATTGCAAATATGGTTAGTGGCTCCAGAGTCTACCATCCAAGAATTAGTAGAATCAACCACTAAGCAGGTTTCAATGTAGAACAAAAGAGGTGTACCTTTCTGGCCTCGAGCCAAGTACTTCGGGCAATCCTTTTTCCAGTGTCCTTTTAGGCCACATTTAAAGCATTTGCCCTTGGGCTTTTCACCTGTGCTGCACAGGCTGTTCACCACTTTTCTTCTTTTTCCCTTGACCACGTTTTTGCTTCCCTTTCCTTTGAACTTTCTCCCTTTGGGTTAAGTCCAGTGGATGCTTGAACCATATTTATGTGGCCTTTATTTTTCATTATGGCTTCTGCAGCTAGGAGCTCTTTCATTAATTCCGTCATATCCATGTTCATCTTACTCATATTATAATTAAGCTTGAACTGAGTAGAAGATGACGGTAGAGTCTCCAAAATCATGTCTACCTTTGATTGTTCATCTATGTTTGCTCCTAGGATCTCAGTATTGAAGCAATCCAACATTTAGAGCATATGCTCCCTGACAGATGCTCCTTCTACCATCCTTTGATTCATAATTTCTTTAAGAGCACCTTGCCTTACGGGCCTGCTCTTATCAGCAAACATACGAGACAGTGAGGTCATGATTTCTTTTGCAGTTTCCATATGATGATGCTTGCTCTGCAAATATCTGACATAGAAGCCATCATATAGCACTTGGCCATACTATTGGCTTTCTGCCATTTTGCCTCAGCATCTTTCTGGGTTTCAGAAGAGTTAGCCCTCACAACAGGACAAGGAGTTGTTAGGACATACTTGTACTCTTCTGCAGTGAGTACTATGTCTAAGTTTTGTTCCCAGTCCACAAAATTCAGTCCAGTGAGCTTGTGCTCTTTGCGAATTGTAGCTAATGGACTGAACGAAGACATTTTTTCTGGATACAACAATATAATCATAATTAATTTATGAGTACAAAATTGATGCATGTATAATATGTATGCTATCTTTGGAAATAAAACATACGAGTACTTTTACATCATTTGCCTTTGAGCAGATCAACCCTTTAAACTACTTGATGTAACAATGTCTCAACATCCTCATAAGAACTCCACCGATGGGATGGCCGAACTTATGAATGTTAAGTTAAGTGCCACCACTTATTTGAATTAACAATTGTCTGGATATGATCCAATTGAATAATTCAATCACTATTTTGTTTGGCTTCTAAAATCCGGTAGCGAACTCTATCGATAGGATAGCCGAACCTACCATTTAAGTTGAGTGTACACCCATTCCTAATGTTTATTCCCCAAAACATTCTTGATTTAAGCCCTCCGATAGGGTAGTGACTTTAATCAATGTTACGTAAGGCGATCTTTAGTGAAGAACTCCATCGATGGGATGGCTGAACTTACTAACACCCTTTTGAATAAACATTTTATGTTTCACCTTGTTAAATCTAGACAAAATGTCACCTTCGTTAGGGAAGTTAATGACATTTATCACTAACGTGAATTGGATATGGAAAGCTGTGGGGTATTTCCAGTCCCCTCTCCCACTCAATATTTTAACTTAGGGGTTTCCTTTGATATTCTTGCTTTGTTTTAGATCTAAACACATTTTGGATATATGTAAATCCCCTTTGTGTTACTAAAACATTGCAATATCACAATAGATCTCTTACCTATATCCGGTGCATAGACCCTTAGGTTGATATATATACATGTAAATCTCAAGTTAAGTTCTTTTAATGTTGTCATGAGATCTCATGGTATCTTTAGACATAGCCGCTTGTAATTCTCTTGTCTAAGCCATTCTCATAAACTTAACTATCTTTGAGAATCAACTCATATGTATGACTAATTTTTATAAACCCTAATGAGTGGACATATTTCTAGGTGGCAATCATGCTAATGCAAATATGTTAAAACCATATATCAATGCATTATAAATATCCACCAAAAATATGTTAGAATCCCTCTTTGATGGCTCCCTGTAATCTTCAACAAAAATAGCACACATAGTAGTTTTTTCTGCCTCAGCCGGTCGACCGTCAATAAGAGCCGGTCGACCGGCTCCAATTGCTTCAGGAATTTTTTGCTCTCTGGAGTAGCCGGTCGACCGGTTAAGTCCACCCAGTCGTCCTGCTTGCTTACCAGGTAGAGTATTCCTATATGCTGTTTTTCTTGTTTTTCTCCTTGGTCTTCAAAGATTACAATAATACACTTTGCAATTGCTAATACAAGCTTCATAAGAAACATTACAAGGATATCAAAACATCCTATACTTCTTTTAAATGAAACTAAAAGCAATAACCAGAAATATTTTATACATGAAATCGCCTATGGCCAAGCTTTGTTGACCGTACACGAAAATCTCTCATGCATACAGACGAACCATCAAGGGGATTTTATATTACCTGCACAAACAAGCATAAAACCACAAGTATATGCAACACAAGATTTCCTAATCTTGCCACTCACAAGATGACTAATATATATTTGTGCAAATACAATATTCTTGCATAGTCTAAGCATGTTGTGTGTGAGCCTAAGCTCTGATACCAATTGTAGGATTGATATTATTAAGTGCAGGGTATCCTAGTCCATATTTTCTAAATTATAACTAAGAAAACATGCTAGGAAAATAAAATAACCACATTACACACACAAGAACATGCTCAAGAACATATAGAATATAACTAATGCTTGCAAAAATATATAAAGCTAACCTCTTGAAGCGTGGGGCCTTTGATGAAGCTAAAACCGGTTACAAGCTTTGTTCCCGTTCACGAACAAGGCCACCAAAATTTGCTATAAGAGTGTCACAATAAGCAACTCCCTAGTCTTCTTCCCTCTGATGAAAGAGACTTATCTTGAGAGAATAGCCTCTTGTGTGGGAAGAAGAAAGGTAATATGCTCTTGAAAAACTAGAGCAAAAATCACACAATAAGTGTGTACTATGTGTTGTAGTATTTTCTTGCCAAAAAGGAAGAAATCAACTACAAAGTGGAATGCATAAAAGGTGTAGGGTCTTGTCTATTTATAGAGAGAACCTTGGCATCTAAAGTTGCTAAACTTTCAATGTGGGAGAAAATTTCCATGTAGTTTTTGCTTTTTGAAACTTGTCAATCTTGTCTTGGAAGACTTGTGCAAGTTGTCCACTTGTTTTTGTAGTATTTTGCAAGTTGTCCACTTGTCTTGGAAGACTTAGGCCAAGCCCATTATCCAAGTCCAACACATAGTCCATAATCCATGTGGAGGCCCAAGCCCAATAGGAAACCATCCTAGCCCAATTAGGTTATCTTGGACTCTAAAGAAAGCCCAAACCCAATTTCAAGCTTTGGCCCAATAAGGCTACTACCACAATATGGAATTTGCTCTTTCAAGATTACTCTCTCAAAGTCATTTCAACTAGGGAAGGGACCAAGAAGACACAATTATCGTTGGCTTCCAAAAATAATTAAAAATATCCTTGCCCGATCTAGGCAACATAATAATTATTTTTAACTTCGATCTATTCCACCATAAGATCAAAGTTGCACTCCAAGAATAATTGTCATTACCCAAAAGCTTATCACAAAAGAATGTGAACTTTGTCTTTGACCTACTAAATAACTGACCATAATGCCCCTCTATGTATACCCACACTAAGATCGGTCCTTTGGCCTGTGTACTATCACCTCCTTAGCTATATCTTTTCCGTTGGGTTTCTTGTCCTATTGCCAACCATCCTTGGTCATGGAATCTCTTGATCTCGGAGCGACCCTCAAGCCATATGACCGACACACCTATAAAGGTAGTATCACTAGATCTAGATTCGGATGATAAATTTGGACAATCCCAAAGGGGCACATAGATTCCATTTTTGCATATGCATGTTCTAATTAATTAGAACTTAGCACTCAATGCACAAGCTGTTGATCCTAATAAAATAAGATCTCACCCACGTGAATCAAAGTGCTAAACCCTAACTTCATTAGTTCATCCACATATACTCAAGATTAAGAGCAATGATCATTTAGTAGCAGTGAGTGTCTTGTTTTCTTTCTTTGATAGTACGTCGCTAGAAAACATACTCACAATGGTCCTATCCAATACGTGACACACGTACTATTGAGACAAATCCAGAAAGTCCTCCAATGACCTAGGTAGATCACCCTCAAAGAGGAGACTTACTCAATATAACCTTATCAAAGTAGAGTGCCCAACACTACTATTTGGTTATGGATTCAATTTATGACGTGACTAAATCTAGACTTGAACCTACTGTGCGTCCAGCCTTCCTGCGCACCTAAGTCATTAGTGCAAGTCAAAGGACCTTCATATATGCATCGATAAAACATAACAGAGATTATATGTAAGAAACTCATAATGCCATTTAACAAAAATATGATTATACATTGTTTCATATCCAAAATGTCATGTACAAGTGAGCTTTAGGGCATACTAATCCTAACAGTTATGAGTGGCTATTTTCTCACATGTTATTTTCTTACATGTCTATGTGTTTGATAATATGCCTAAGTAGAGTAGCATATATATTATGAAGCCTACTTGCTATTAATCACTTCCAAATCACTGTATGATCATGTCTATGTGTTTGTGAAATGAATATATGAAGTGGGTAATGCATTTATACATATCTATTGATACTTTATTTTGGAAGCACAAGCCTGAAATATACTACAAGTGCACGAGTCATGTGTAGTGTAATGTCTGTGAGTGTAGGGTCGAAACCATGGAGAGACTAGAACGTGGTGAGACTCTATGATGTGTGTTCTAGGGAATTGCCTAAAGAAGAGCCTAAACTAATAATCTTTTTGGAGATTTTTGGATAGAATGGAGCTCTATAGGGAATTAAACCTAAGCTAAACACCAAAGGAAAAGGAATGGAATGGGGAATACAAGCTAACGTAAGGGGAGTAGCAAATGGTAAGGGAATTAGGGTGATTGCCACTTGATTATGAGTGACCTATTACATTCTTACTATGGGATTTAGTTGATAGTTTGTGCTTAGGGGATTGCTCTAAACTAGGATCCTAATTAGCCACCTAAACAACTGCTAGGACTAGATACGAGTCTGTCTCTAAGTCTGTCACCACTAGAGTAAAACATGGTCCTTATGACCTAGGGCCTTAGGGCTAGTTATTTAGCATCCTAAGTGACTTAGATTGAACCTACCTTAGTGCCTAAACCATTGGCTGGGTTTAAACCTCAGACCTAGTCCATCTAAGGTTGACTAATCCTAATCGGAAACGTATTAGTTGGGTTTAAAGCTAAAGGAGACTCAATTAGGCCTAGTTCTTAATTAAGCACCATCAATCAATTGTCACATTAGTGGGATCTAGCATTTAAGTGAATTCACACACATTTTAAGCTATGGCATTCACAGATACATTGACACATCCAACTACCAAACACATTGACATGCTCAGATTATATCATATTAAGCACTGAAATCCAACATGTATATAATGGAAGCTATATTTGCTATTAAGGCATGCAAAGACACACATAGACATGTATAAATGTAATACCCACTTCATAGATTCACCAGACAAACACATAGACTTGCTTACTTAATGATTTAGAAGTGATCAATAGCAAATAAGCTAATATATATGTCATGTCTCTCTAGAGGTGCAAGCCTTAAAAACCTACACGTACACGAATCGGTGCAATATAGTATGTGCGAGAGCTGGTATCGAACCACATAAAGGCTATTTTGTGGAATGGATTATATGTGTGTGTCCTAGAAGGTGCCTAAAAAGAAATCTAAAATAATCATATTATTTTTTTTTTAGGTTTTTGGATTTATGGGAGCTCAAACTAAAGGAATTAAACTACACTATGGGAATAGAAAACAAGGAAACAAACTAATCTAAAGGGAATTTAACAATTGGAATAGGTTAGGATGACTTAGGTTTGTTAATGGGTCTTTTAGACTCAAATGCTATGGGATTATGGGAAATAGCTTAATCATAGGTAGCTCTTAACTACATTACTAACTAGTGTCCTAATTTTTCCCTAGGGCTCGGTGTTGGTCCGTCCCTAGGCAGGACCTCCTAGAGTCACGACATGGTCCTTATGACCTAAGGCCTTAGGATTGACTAACTAGCTTCCTTGGTGACTTAGAATGAACCTACCCTAGTACCTAAATCGTTGGCTGGGTTTAAAGCTAAGACCTAGTGTCGCTATAGTTGACTAAACTTATCCAAAAACCTATTGACTGGGATTAAAGCTAAAGGAGACTCGATATTGGCTAGCCCTAAATTACACATCGTTGTTCTAGGATCACTATAGCAGGATTTGACCTATTAGCGCATTCATACATGTTCTAGGCCAAGGTGTTCATGAATAAAGGAACCTATTTTACTACCAAACATCGTCATGCTTAGATTACACCATTAAAAGCATTTAGGAACCAACATGTATGCAATATTGAGGTCATATTTATTATTAGGTATGCAAACATACAAATGGACATGGATATAAGAATTACCCACTTCATACAATCCAAACACAAACACATAGGTATGATTATAGAATGGATTACAAGTGCTTAGTAGTGGATAGACATCAATTTATATATATGCTACTCATCTAGGCATTTTATCAAACACTTAGACATGAATGAGAAAATAGCCATTTGAACAATAAAATCAAAGTGTACATATATATATATATATTAAGCCATCAAACCCCATAACATAAGAGTATATAATTAACTCACTACACAAGCTAAATCACCGTAAACAAGTCTACTTAAAGATAATATAAATAGGATGAAAGAGAGAATCAGAAACCACCATTCCATTCTAGTAAATCTATGTACAATCCTTGAGTAAATCCTCACTCCAAAGTTGTTAAATCCCGCCAAACAAGCTTGAATCCTAATAGGTAGTGTGTAAAAAGGTGTGTGTGAGGTGAGTGGACTAGGGTTTTATGTGTGTGCAAAGTGGATGTAAAGTGGGTGTGAATTTTTTTCTTCTCCTAAAATGCTAAATTAGGCCCTATTTATAGCCTCAAGCTTCATTATCGATCGACCTTACTGGCTAGCCGGTAGATAGGCAGGGTTGACCGGTTCACTTTTAGAGCTAACTGGAATTATCGATTGACTAGTGGGCTCAGTTGGTAAGCAATTGGATTCTCTGAAATAACTAGCTGACTCAACCGATCAGCTAGTAGATCTTGGGGGTCAGCTGGTAGCTCTTTTAGTCTTCATTCTTCATCTTCTTTGATATCAGCTTCTTCCTCATGACCCGTACACCTTTTATCTTCATCACCCTTCATCGTGTAAGCTTGGCATCAACCCAAGACTTACCTAAATTGTTAAAAACGAGTAATTAGTGTAGCATTTATCTATTAGACTCAACTATATACAATTACTTCCCTTAAGCACATCTCTAGCATAAGTATTATACTAATGCAACTTTACAAGCACAAAACACCTCAAAATCATAAACAATATACAATGCAAACAGACACAAAATTGAGGCACATCAACATCCCAAACCATCTCCTTGCTTGTCCTTAAGCAAGGCCAAATCTAAGTTTATCTCAAAGTCGATATAAAGGGTTGCCTAAAGGATTGACTCACTATCAAGTTAAACCTAAGGAGCATGAAGAGGTCATTCCTATTGTAAAGGGATCCCTAATCCTTTTTGGATCCTCCTCTTACTCACAAAAGGCCTCATACCTCATGGGAAAATCCCAAGTAGCTAAACCACCACAGGCTTTGGAGTCTTACGAACACACGTGGGATGTTGATATTTCGTGCTCTCCCGACTAACATGGCCTTCCCAATCATGCAAAAAGTCTCAATGACAAGGAGTGAAAGAATATACAAACACAATGGCTTACAAAATGATGGAGGAGCCTTATTCACATTACATCATAGAAAACGAAATGATAAACCTGTGCTAAGTTGACAGTGGGTCACTCAAGCAGTTATTCATTGAATGTTTTTGGTGCTTTTGGTTTTTTTTTGAGCTTTTGTTTTTTTTATTTTCTTTATTTTTAACTTTTTTCATCTTTTTTCACCTTTTGCCTTTTTTTCATTTTTTTTGAATTTTTCACATTTTTGCATTTCATCACGTAATAAAAAAGAAAAGAAAAAGAAAGGTTAAGGAACATAAAAAAAAACCAATGAAGGAAAGAGCACTCATATCAACACTCCTTTTCAACTATTCTTTCCAACCAAGCCATAGGGTAGCTACAAGGTGCATTTTTAAAGGCACTTACTCCCCACAACTTTCAAGGGCATCCTTGTAAGACTCAAATCTCCCGCTACTCCATTCATTCCCTACAATGCAAACTTCTATTCACCAATCAGTTAAGTTAATCACAAGAGCCAACATTCCCATCAACCAATGTATATAGGACTCTATATACATGAAAATAAAAAGATGTTCACCATTTTAGGCATAATATGCAATCTACCCTAATGAAGCATAAAATAATAAGGAGCAAACCCCTACACCCCCAAACCTAAACTTTGCTGTTCTCAAGCAAATAAGCAACACAAAGCAAGTAAGGTGGTGGGGAAGGGGTAGATATAAGTAAGGAAACTAGTGGAGAAAGGATTGATACGACCTTGCATTCTTGTTGAAACTCTTCATGCCAATGGTTCATATTTCAACTACTAACCCTATTACTCAGCAAACCACAAACACTTACAACAAACTAGGTTAATAGAGTTACTATGCAGGTTTGCATTGGCATACAGGTGTATCCTTTGGGAAAAGTAATCAGGATTCCACACCTTTTTTGGGTGAAAAAATAGAAAAAGGAAAATGAAAAGAGAAATGAAAAATAGCAAAGTTAACCTAGGTTGCCTTCTAGTAGCACTAACCACAACAACGTCAGTCGGGTGATCTCCAACTCAACCTTTAAACATGTAGAGTGCCTCCTAGAAGTGCTGGATTTAATGCCTCTAACTATGTGGTAGTGTTTAGGGCAACAATGCTTGTAGTCCTTGAGTATGGATCTATATACAAAGCTACCAAGGCACAACTTAGAAGAAAAAGAATCATGTGATATAAGATCAATCAAATCATGCATATCACAATCTTTCTTAAGCACACATGAAAAAGGGACACATGAAAAAAATTGACACATCTAATATAGAAGGATAATGCTTCAAGGTGTCATAGGTCATGGAAAAATCTAAAGCTCTATGTCCCTTATTCTTCTCCAATCTTAACCTAGCAAGCTCGGCCCCCGCTATTAACCATCCTATTGTCTTCTTTTGATGATCAAGGGTTACCCACACCCCGTGTCCATGGGTTAATGAAGAATCTGAAGCATAAAGAATAAGAGGGGTGTGAACAAACCCTATATGAATGTGCTCCAAGTGGGGTGGCATAAAAATGTGCTCACTAAAGGGTGACTCAACCGAAGAAAGGAGGGGAGAATTATCAAATGAAATGGGATTGGGTGAGATAGAATCAATTGATAACATGAAGGAATATACACAGAAAAGGAAGAATCGGGAGTAGGGGTCATAGCTTACTCTCACTAAGGTTCATCTCATTTTCATCCAAGAAATGGTTCACCTCATCAAGTAATTTTGTAGTAGAGAGTTTAGAAGAAGGTTCCACTAATGATTCATCAAAGACACATAAAGATCCATATATCATGATCTCTAGTTCCTCAATCTCTTCTCTAAGAGTCTTGATAGATTGATTATTTACCTTAACACTAGAGTCTACAACTCCAGTGGACTTATCAGGTCCAGAATCAAAGATAGGCATAATGCTCTCCTCAATAGGTGTCTTTAAATTCACTATAGCTACTATCTCGTCAAATGCTTCAATGAATTCAATGCTAAGGGATATCTTCTTACCATCACATTCATTAATACTAGATTCCACACAACCACATTCATTAATACTAGATTCCATCACATGTATCTTAAAACCTCTATTTTTATCTCTACTTTCATGATCAATCCTATGCATGCAATCATAACGTCCATGCCTTTCACATCATGATCAAAAGAATTAACCTCAAAGGACTTGTGAAGCCTAGAATCATCACCTCTAGAAGTAGAGGCTATGTACACCCGCTTAAACCTCTCTCGGTCAAGTCTAGCTAGGGTGTCCTAACACTTTCTCAATTCATTATTCTCGATCACGGTCTTCTCATCATTATTCTCAACACATATGTCTATTATCTTAACCATAAAGCAATCTTCCTCATCATTATCTCCACCTACACTAGCTCTATTTATCGTCTCTGCCACTTTAATTGTGGACCTCAAATTCCCAAACTTAATCTCTAAAACCTTGATTTACAATGAATGATGATGTGTTGTGTTTTTATGTGTGTTTGAATTGTTATTTGTCTATATTTTAGAGATGTATTGAGCTTAAATAGTTGCATTAGTGTAGTACTTGTGCTAGGTATAGACTTAAGCGTATACAACTGTACATAGTTGAGTTTAAAAGGTAAATGCTACATTAATGGCTTGTTTTGGATATTGTAGGGGAGATTGAGGATTGTTCGAAGATCAACGAAGATTAAGATGGTTTGAGCAAGGATTGGAAGCATAATTGAAGAGGAAAAGAAGAAGAAAATCAAGTTGGGAGGCTTCCAGGCAAAGGCCAAGACAATTGGAAGCAAAACGAAGCCAAAAGAGAGTAAATAGGCACTTCCGGAACACTAGCTTCAGAGTACCGGTGCACCGGCTCACTACTTTACCAAAAACAGAGAGCAAGCTTCTACTACCAGAATAGAGGCCTTTTAATACCGGTGCTTTGGTTAAGTGTTTCGGTAGTCGTAGAAATTGGCTATATAAGCACCTTTTTTGTCATTTTGTAAAAGAACAAGATATATTCTTGCACACACATCTCCCAGACCCTAATTCCACTTTCACCAACCTCTAACAGATATACATACTCACCCACTTTTCACCTAGTTTTAAGCTCATTTGGAGGGTTTTAAACATTTGGATTGAAGTCTACTCAAGGATTTTGTACAAGAATTGCTAGGATTGAAAAGGAGCCTTCTATTCTCTTTTTCATCCTCTATTGTATTATATTTGAGTAGATTTGTTTAGGGTGATGACATTTGTGTAATGGGTTGATTCTATGCTTCTATATTGTGGGATTCAATGGCTTAATGTATATACATATGCTATGTTTTTCTTGTTTCAATGGCTACTGTTCAATACATGTTTAGGCGTTTGATAATATGCCTATGAGAGTTGCATATGTATAAATTAAAGTCTATTTGCTATTAAACACCTCTAGTCCATTCTATAATCATGTCTATGTGTTTATGTGTGAATCTTATGAAGTGGGTACTTCTTATATTCATGTCCATGTGTATGTTTGCATGCCTAGTAGTAAATATAACCTCAATATTGCATACATATTAGTTCAAAAGTGTTTTTAATGGTGTAATTTGAGCATGACGATATTTGGTAGTCGAGTAGGTCCCTTTATTTGCGAACACCTTGGCTTAGAACATGTATAAATGCATTAATAGGTCAAATCCTGCTATTGTGACCCTAGGATGACGAAGCATAATTAAAGGCTAGTCTAAATCGAGTCTCCTTTGGCTTTAAATCCAGCCAATAGGTTTCTAGGTAGATTTAGTCGACCCTAGCGACACTAGGTCTTGGCTTTAAATCCAACCAATGATTTAGGTACTTAGGTAGGTTTGTTTTAGGTCACCTAGGAAGCTAGTTAGTCACTCGTAAAGCCTTAGGTCATAAAGACCACGTCATAGCTCTAGGAAGCGTCGTCTAGTGACGGACCCACATCGAGTCCTAGGAAGAAATTAGGACATTAACTAAGCAACTTAGTTAAACAACAATTGATGATTAAGCCATTCCATGTAATCCCATAGTATTAGAGCCTAGGGTAACCTATTAACAAGTAGATGTCACCCTTATCTTTTCCATTTATTAGTTCTCTCTAGATAGCTTGTCTCTAAACTTTCCATTCCCATAGTGTAGTTTTATTTTCTTTAGTTAGAGCTCCTGACCATCCAAAAACACCAAACATAGTTAGTTTAAGTTCCTTTTTGGCATTCTCTAGAACACACACGTAGAATCCATCCTATAACATAGCCTCCCTATGGCTCGACATCCGTTCTCACACATAATACACTGCATTGATTCATGCACTTATGGGTCTTTAGAGCTTGCACTTAAGAGACGACTATCAAATGACTGTGTCAGTTGCGACAAGGAAGAGGTGACCTAAAAGGATGGGTGTAGTGTGCCTAGAGTCGTAACTAAAATCCATGTCTAAATCTGTGAAGTCAACGAGGTACCCAAATTCGCCAACTTGAAGCATAACATCCTCTGCTACACCTCTAGGTTTATGCTCAGATCTGTCAGCTAGTTAGATTGTAACATACGTGGGAGACAACTCACTTAAACCTAGGTACTGATAGATGGAGTAAGGAATGAGGTTCATACTAGACCCTAAATCTAATAGAGCGTGGTCAATCTGGGTCTCTCTAATGCAACAGGGAGGGTGAATGCTCCCGAAGCACTAAGCTTAGGTGGATGGGGTGATGTACAATACTACTCACCTTCTCTATAAGTTTTACCTTCTTAGGCATACGTGATATGTTACACTTTCTCATGCATAACTTAGAGTACGATGGAATAGAAAGAACCACATCAATGAAAGGAAGATTAACTTTAAGATCTTTTAAACGCTCTAAGACCTTGAAGAACCTAGCATCCTTACTAGGTGATGGCCTCTTTAAGGAAGATGGGAATGGAATTCTAGGTGTAATACCTCCAGACTCATAGAAATCATCAATGGGTTGCTTTTCCTCCTTTTATGGGTGGGAAGTGTTACTCTCACCATGGTCTCTAATGGGTTCAACTCACTCAGTAGGACTTTCTCTGTGATCTCTCTTAATAGGTCTATGGCTAAGCTCTTTAGGCTTTGCATTTTCAACTCTTATCCTATTGACCACTATCCTACAGCTCTTAAGAGTGGTGATAGCTTTAGCCTAGGCTAGATAGGGATAAGTAGGGTTAAAGAAGGAATAAGACTGGGCCCTAGGGTTCACCTCTAGTTGCGTAAGAAATTTGCCTGGATCTCCAATGTACATTTGATTGGCAAGCTGCCCTAATTGTACTTCTACCTTAGCCATGTGTTGTCTGCAACTAGCTATCTCTTTCTTATTATCTACCAATTCTTGTTGTTGGGTTTGAAACATCTGCTGGGTTTGAAACATCTACATCAAAAGATCTAGCTTCTTATCACTACGAGACTGAGGGAGAGGTACATAGAGTGCCCAAGGCTATGTTACACCAGGAAGTCTAGCTTGACTAATATTATAAAACATTGAAGGATTAGCAGGACAAGGTCTCTGCTGGAGTAGGGCCTGGAGCTGAGAATGGGAAATCTTGGACTAACCCTATTTTCATCAAAATGTTGGGTTGTCTCCAACGTGGATTATATGCATTTGAGTATAGGTTGTACTCCTATGAGTACCCCTGTGTGGCATAGACTTGCTCCTGAATGAACTCGAGAAATTGTGGTGTTAGGGGGTAAGCTGTGGTCTCGTGAGTAGACTGGGAACACAAAGCAAAAACCTCAACTACCAACGGGGTGGGAGACGAACCCACTGAACTAGTCCTAAGACTTTGTGATGAGAGGCTCGAAGTGATGAATTGGTCTAGCTTATGCGTCAATGCTCTAACCTCACCAGGCAAATCAGAAGAAACTCCTACCTCATGAACACCTCTTCTATTCATGCCCCAACTAGACCTATCCATAGTAGTGTTTTGAAAAGAATTCTTGGCTAACAATTCCATTTTTTCCTAAACTTCACTCGGTCTCAAATTATAGAATCCATTGCTGCATGCATCATATACCATCATTCTATTTTCCTCATTCAATCCTCTAAACAAATATATAAGAAGGTCATAAACACTAAACTATTTTGTGGACATTTTCGAAAAAGTTCATTGAACCTCTCCCCAGCCTTATGGATGGTCTGTGAGTCGTATTGGGAGAAGGTCATAATAGAAGCCTTAAGGTCGGCAGTCTTAGCTATAGGAAAGAACTTTTGATAAAACCTAGATTGAAGCTCACCCTAAGATGTAATGCAACCATTAGGTAAAGAATGATGCCATGACCTATCTTTATCCTTAAGGGAAAATAGGAACAACTTAAGGCGAATGGCATTTTGAGACACATTAAGAAAGTTAAGAGTGGAACTTATCTCTAGAAGATCCCTAATATGGTCTAAGGGACTTTTATTGCTCCTCCCATAAAAGGAAGGGAGCATTGCCAGCATGCTATGCTTAATCTCAAAAGTAGCTTCCCTCAACCCCAAAATATGGATAGCCAAGTTAGGTTCGAAGGCATTAAGGAGGAAGAATTGCCTAAGCGTCGGCTCACTCTCTATGGGTGGGTCCGGTCTAAGGGGCTCTTGCCTAAAATGCTCTTGGGCTTGAGAGGGCCCATGTTGATCATGCGGTGCAATGGGAATCATAGGAAGAATGGGTGGAATAGGAGGATTATTAGGATCGGCCATCTCTCCTAGAAGTTCACCTAAATTCCTAAAATGATGTGAAATCCTATTAGGTTCGGGATCAAATGGAATTAGGGGATTCCTAAGAGATTGTCTACCATGCATACAACACTATCCTAACTTCAGCCACTTCAACCCCCTGAAACTTCAAATTTTCCTAAAACTACAACAAGCAAACCATAATCTTGTGGGATCTACTGAAAACAAGAACCCAAATAAGAAAGCCAAGTAAAGAAGCAATGCTAAGTATGAGAAGTAAGCACAAGAAATCAAAGGTACTAAAAGCAAATCAAGATAAACAATTAATAAAGCAACCAAGCAAAATAAAGCAAAACAGACAAATGGAGTAACTACTAAAACGCACAAGAAAAGGACATAAACTATCATGCTTGCCCAAAAACGGTGCCAAGAATTTGATGTCTCTCTAGAGGTATAAGCCCTAAAGACCTGCAAGCACATGGATTGGTGCAATACAGTGTGTGTGAGAGTGGGTGTTAAACTACAGGGAGGCTATTTTGTGGAATGGATTTTATGTGTGTGTCCTAGAAGATGTATAAAAAAAATCAAAACTAAGCATATTATTTGTTTTTTGGGTTTTTGGATTTACAGGAGCTCAAACTGAAGGAATTAAACTACACTATAAGAATGAAAAGTAGGGAAACAAACTAATCTACAGGAAACTT
The DNA here is from genome assembly GCA_028554755.1 of Cordia subcordata. Lineage (NCBI taxonomy): Eukaryota > Viridiplantae > Streptophyta > Magnoliopsida > Boraginales > Cordiaceae > Cordia > Cordia subcordata. The sequence goes on from JAPTOF010000008.1 coordinate 16,759,343, forward strand.
CACAATTGGAATGGGTTAGGAGACTTATGCGTGTTAATGAGTAATTCTAGACTCAAATGCTATGGGATTATGGGAAATGGCTTAACTATGGGTTGCTCTAAACTAGGTTGCTAACTATTGTCCTAATTTCTCCCTAGGACTTAGTGTGGGTTCGTCCCTAGGCTATGCCTCCTAGAGCCACGACGTGGTCCTTATGACTTAAGCCCTTGGGATTGACTAACTAGTTTCCTAGGTGACCTAGAATGAACCTACCCAAGTACCTAAATCGTTGGATGAGTTTAAAGCCAAGACCTAGTGCCACTAGGGTCGACTAAACCTATCCAAAAACCTATTTACTGGGTTTGAAGTCGAAAGAGACTCGATCTAGGCTAACCCTAAATTACACATCATCGCTCTAGGGTGACTATAGTAGATTTGACCTATGAATGCATTTATACATGTTTTAGGTAAAGGTGTTCGAGAATAAAGGAACCTATTCAACTACCAAACATTGTCATGCTTAGACTACACCATTAAAAGCAATTGGGAACCAACATGTATGCAATATTGAGGTCATATTTACTATATGCAAACATACACATGGACATAGATATAAGTATTACCTGCTTCACACAATCCATACACAAGCACATAGATATGATTATAGAATGGATTAGAAGTGTTTAGTAGTGGATAGACTTCAATTTATATATACGCTACTTATATAGGCATTTTATCAAACACCTAGCATGAGTGGGAAAATAGGCATTTGAACTATAAAATCAAAGCATATATGTATATTAAGCAATCAAATCCCATAACATAAAAGTATATAATCAACCCATTACACAAGCTAAATCACCCTAAACAAGTCTACTCAAACATAGTATAAAATTGGATGAAAGAGAGAATAGGAAACGCCCTTCCATCCTAGCAAATCTACGTACAATCCTTGAGTAAATCCTTACTCCAAAGTTGTTAAATCCCTCCAAACAATCATGAATCCTAATAGGAAGTGTGTATGAAGTGGGTGGACTATGGCTTAGTATGTGTGCAAAGTGGGTGTAAAGTAGCTGTGAATTTTTTGATTCCCCTAAAATGCTAAGTTGGACCTTATTTATAGCCTCTAGCGTCATTACCAATCGACCTTACCAACTGGCTAGCAAATAAGAAGGGTTTACTGGTTCACTTTTGGGGCTCACTGGAATTACTGACTGACCGGTAGGCTTAGCTGGTACGCAACTAGCTTCTCTAGAATTACCAACTGACCTAACTAGTCAGTCGGTAGTTCTTGCAGGTTAGCCAATAGCTCTTTTAGTCTTTATTCTTCATCCTCTTTGCTTTTGACCTCTTCCCTACAACCCATACATCTTTTATCTTCATCACCTTTTATCATTTAAGCTTGGCATCAACTCAAGACTCATCTAAATCATAAAAAATGAGCAGTTAGTGTAGCATTATCTATTAAACTCAACTATGTACAATTACTTCAATTAAGCATATCTCTAGCATAAGTACTATACTAATGCAACTTTACAAGCACAAAACACCTTAAAAGCATAAACAATATATAATGCAAACACACACAAAATTCAAGCACATCAACACTCCCAAACCTTTTTCTTGCTTGTCCCTAAGCGAGACCAAACCTAAGTTTATCTCAAATTCGATATAAAGGGTTGCATAAGGGATTGATTCGCTATAAAGTTGAGCCTATAGAGCATGAAGGCGTCATTTCTATTGTGGAGGGATCCCGAAGCCTTTTTGGATCCTTCCCTTACTCACGAAAGGCCTCATACCTCATAGAAAAATCCCAAGTAGCTAAACCACCACATGCTTAGGAGTCTTATGCACACACGTGGGATGTTGATATTTTGCACCCTTTCAACTAACATGGCCTCCCCAATCATGCACAAAGCCTCAATGACAAGGAGAGAAAGAATATATAAATATAATGGCTCATAAAATGATGTAGGAGACTTATTCGCATTACATCAAGGGAAAAAAATGATAAACTTGGGCTAATTCGACATTGTGTCACTCAAGCACTTATTTATTAAACGTTTTTTGTGTTTTTGGTTTTTTTGTGCTTTTGTTTTTTTATTTTTTCTATTTTTCAATTTTTTTCATCTTTTTGCACCATTTTCATTTTTCCATTTTTTTGGACTTTTCACATTTTTGCATTTCATTACATAATCAAAAACAAAAGAAAAAGAAAGGCTATGGCATATAAAAAAGGACGAGTCAAGGAAGGGGCACTCATATTAATGTTCCTTTTCAACCAAGCCATGGGGTAGCTACAAGATGCATTCTTAAATGCACTCATTCCCCACAACTTTCAAGAGCATCCCCTCAAAGACTCGGATTTCTTTTCATTCCATTCACTTCCCACAACGTAAACTTACATTTACTAATTAATTGAGTCAATCACAAAAGCCAACACTCTTATCACCCAAGGGATAAACAACTCTACATGTATAAAAATCGAAAAATTTTCATCATTTTAGGCATAATATGCATTTTACCCTGATGAAGCAAAAAACTATAAGAACCAAACTCTGACACCCCTAATCCTAAACTTTGCTTGTCCTCAAGCAAATAGAATAGAGCCATATGATAAGCAAATAAGCAACACAAAGCAAGCAAGGGTGGTGGGGAAGGGGTAGATAAATGGGGAAACAAGTGGAGAAAGAATTGATACAACCTTGCATTCTTGTTGAAACTCTTCATGCCAATGGTTCATATTTCAACTACTAACCCTGTTACTCAACAAACCATTAACACTTACAACAAACATGGTTAGTAGCATTGCCATGTAGGCTTGCATTGACATATGCAAATAATAAGACAAAGTGTATCCTATGGGAAAAGGGATTGGGATTCAATACTTTGTTTGGGTGAAAAAGAAGGAAAAGGAAAATTAAACATGGTATGAAAAATAGCAAAAGTTAGCCTAGGTTGCCTTCTAGTAGCGCTAATCATGACATCGTCTGTTGGGCGATGTCTAACTCAACATCTAAACATCTAGGGTGTCGCCTACCAGTGCTGGATTTAATGCCTTTAGCTGGGCGATAGTGTTAGGGCCAATGATGCTTGTAGTCCTTGAGTATAGATCGACATACAAACTTGTCAAGGCACAACTCAGAAGAAAAAGAATCATGTGATATAAGATCGATCATATCATGCGTATCACAATCCTTTTCAAGCTCACATGGAAAAGGGACAAATGAAAAAATGACACATCAAATATAGTAGAAGAATGCTTCAAGGTGTCATAGGTCATGGAAAAATCCAAAGCTCTAGGCCTCTTGCTTTTCTTTATCATAGCATAGTACGTTCGGTCTTTGCTACAAACCATTATGTTATCTTCTTTTGATGATTAAGGGCTACCCACACCTCATGCCTATGGGTCAATAAAGAATCCAAAGCATAAAGAATGAGAGGGGTGTGAACAAATCTTTCTTGAACGTGTTCCAAGTAGGATGGCATAAAAATGTGCTTACTAGGGAAAGACTCAATAGAAGGAAGGAGAGGAGAATCATTAAATGAAATGGGATTGTATGAGATACAATCAATGGGAGAACTGAAGGAATAGACCTAAAAGAGGAAGAATCGGGAGTAAGGGTCATGGGCTTACTTTCACTAAAGGACGGCTTGTGATCATCCAAGAATGGTTCACCTTATCATGTAATTCCCTAGTAGAGGGTTTAGAAGAAGGTTTCAATAGTGTTCATCAAAGACGCCTAAGGACCCATATATCAGGATCTCTAGTTTCTCTATCTTTTCCCTAAGAGTCTTCATAGATTGATCATTTACCTTAACACCGGAATCTACAACTCTATTGGACTATCGAGTTTAGTATCAAAGATAGGCATGATGCTCTCCTTAATAGGGGTCACTAAAATCACTCCAGCTAATATCTCGACAAATACTTCAATGAATTCAATGCTAGGGGGAGATCTTCTCACAACCATATTCATCAATATAAGATTTCATCACAAGCACCATAGAACCTCTATTTTCATCTTCATTTTCATGATCAATCCTATGTGTGCAATTATATGGTCTATGCCTTTCATATCAAAAACAAAGGAATTAACCTCAAAGGACCCGTCAAGCCTAGAATCATCACCTCAAAAAGTAGAGGCTATGCATTCGCGCTCAAAGGTCTCTTGGTCAAGGCTCCACACACTTTCTTAATTTATCATTCTCGATCATGGTTTCCTTGTCATTGCTTTTAACACATGGGTCTATCATCTTAACAATAAAGCAATCTTTCTCATTATCATCTCTACCTACATTGGCTCGATTTACCACCTTTGCCACTTTCATTGTGGACCTCAAATTCCAAACCTTAATCTTCAAGAACCTCGATTTATAATGAATGACCGTGTCTGTCGTGGGAAAGAATGGGCGTCCTAAAGGGATGGGTGTAGTGTGCCTAGAGTTGTAACCAAAATCCATGTCTTAAACTATGAAGTGAACGGGGTACACGAACTTGCCAACTTGAACCATAACATTCTCCACTATTCCTTTAGGTTTACGCTTGAATCTATCAGCTAATTGGAGTGTAACATGCGTAAAAGACAACTCACTTAAACCTAGCTGCTGATAGATGAAGTAAGGAATGAGGTTCGCACTAGACCCTAAATCAAATAGAGCATGGTCAATCTGGGTCTCTCTAATGAAACAAGGGTGAATTTTCCTAAATAACTAAGCTTAGATGGATGGGGCGATGTGTAAATACTACTCATCTTCCCTATGAGTTCACCTTCTTAGGCATGCACGATGCGCTATGCTTCATCGTGCAAAGGTGCCTAAAGAACTTAGAGTAGGATGGAATAGAAAGGACAACATCAATCAAAGAAAGATTAACCTTAAGATTGTTTAAATGCCTTAGAACCTTGAAGAACCTAGTATTCTTAGTAGGTGATGGCCTCTTTAAAGCAGATAAGTGATGGCCTCTTTAAGGTAGATGGGAATGGAACTCTACGTCTAATGCCTTTAGACTCATGGAAATCATCAATGGGCTATTATCCCTCCCTATTTGGGTGGGAAGTAGTACTCTCACCATGGTCTCTAGTAGGCTTAACTCTCTCAACACGACTTTCTTTATGATCTCTTTCAATAGAGCTATGGCTAGGCACTCTTGACTCAAAAGGACTAGTAGTTGTAGGTTTTTCATATTCAATTTCTATCCTATTGTCCATTATCCGACTAGTCCTAAGAGCGGTGATAGCTTTAGCTTGGGCTAGATGGGGATAAGTAAGGTTGGAGGAGGAATAGGATTAGGCCTAGGGTTTACTTCTAGTTGCACAAGCAATTTGGCTGGATCTCTGGTGCTCAAGCTACCCTAATTGTACTTCTACCCCAGCCATGTGCTGTTTATAACTAGCTAGCTCTTTCTTGTTATCCACTAACTCCTATTATTGGGTCTAAAACATTTGCATCAAAAGATCTAGCTTCTCATCACTATGAGATCGAGGGATAGGTACAGGGAGTGCCTGAGGCTACGGTACAGTAGGAAGTCTAGTTTGATTGATATTATAGAACCCTGGGGAATTAGCAGGACGAGGTCTCTGCTAGAGTAGGACCTGGGCAAGGAATGGGAAAACTCAAACTGACCCTGTTTTCATGAAACTTTAGGTTGTCTCTCTAACCTGGATTATAAATGTTAGAGTACGGGTTGTACTCCCATGAGTACCTCTAAGTGGCATAGACTTATTCCTAATATAACGTGGGAAATTGTGGTGCTAGGGGGCAAGCTACGGTCTTATAGGTAGACTGAGAACACAAAGCACAAGCCTCAACTACTAACGGGGTAGTAACGAACCTACCGAACTAGTCTTATGACCTTTGTGAAGAGAGGCTTAAAGTGATGAATTAGTTTAGCTTATGTGTCAACACTCTATCCTCAGCGGACAAATTGGAAGAAACTCTTATCACATGAACATCTTTTCTATTCACTCTCGACTAGACCAATCCATAGCAGTATTTTGAAAAGAGTTCTTGGGTAATAATTCCATTTTATCCCAAGCTTCACTTATTGTCTCAAATTATAGACTCCACTACCAGAAAGTCATAAACACTATTCCTCTAAACAAGCCACTCATTGTCTTAATTCTGGCATTCACCATTATTCTATTTTGCATCTTCAATCCTCTAAACAAATATTAAAGAAAGCCATAAACACTATTCCCATGGTGTGGACATTATCTAAGAAGTTCATTGAACCTCTCCCAACCCTGATAGAAGGTCTCTAAGTCATGTTGGGAGAAGGTCATACTGGAAGCCTTTAAGGTCGATGGTTTTAGCTATGGGATAGAACTTTTGATGAAACCTAGATTGAAGCTTACCCCAAGATGTAATGCAACCATTAGGTAAATAAAGATACCATGACCTAACCTTATCCTTAAGGGAAAATATGAACAACTTAAGGTGAATGGCTTCTTGAGACATGTTGGGAAAGTGAAGAGTGGAACTTATCTATACAAAACCCTTAATATGGTCCAAGGGAATCTTATTGCTCCTCTCATGAAAGGAAGGGAGTATCGCCAACATGCTATGCTTAAGGAGTATCGCTAACATGCTATGCTTAATCTCAAAATTAGCTTCCCCTAACAGCAAAATATGGATAGCCAAGTTAGGCTTGAAGGCATTGGGGAGGAAGAATTGCCTAAATATGGGCTCATTCTCGATGGGTGGGTTTAGCCTAAGGGGCTCTTCCCTAAAATGCCCTTGGGCTTGTCAGTACCCATGGTGATCACACGATAAAGCAGGATTCATAGGGGAAATGGGAGGAATAGGAGGATTATTAGGATCAACCATCTCTCCTAGAAGGTCACCTAAATTCCTGTAATGACATGAAACCTTATTGGGTTCAGGATCAAACAAAATTAGGGGATTCTTAAGGGATCACCTACCAAGCATACAACACTATTCTAACTCAAGCCACTTTAACCCCAGAAACTTCAAAATGTCTTAAAACTACAACAAGCAAACCACAAACCTATGAGATCTAATGGAAAGAAAAAGAAAAAGCAAAATAAGAAAGCTAAATAAAAAAACTATGTTGAGTACAGAAAGTAAACACAAGAAATCAAAGGTACTAAAAGAAGATCAAGATAAACAGCCACTAAAGCAAGCTAACAAAATAAAGCAAAACAAACAAATGGAGCAACTACTAAAACACACAAGCAAAGGACACAAACCACCGTGCATCCCCGGTAACGGCGCTAAGAACTTGATGCATCTCTAGAGATACAAGCCTTAAAGACTGGCAAGCGCATGGATCGGTTATAGTATGTCCAAGAGCGAGTTTTGAACCATAGGGCTACTATTTTTTAGAATGGATTCTATGTGTGAGTCCTAGAAGGTGCCTAAAAAGAAATCTAAACTAACCATATTATTTTTTTTTGGGTTTTTGGATTTACGAGAGCTTAAACTAAAGGAATTAAACTACACTATAGGAATGGAAAGTAAGGAAACAATCTAATCTAGAGGGAACGTAACAATCGGAATGGGTTAGGATGACTTATGCTTGATAATGGGTGATTCTAGACTCAAATGCTATGGGATTATGAGAAATGGCTTACTACAAGTCACTCTTAACTAGGTAGCTAAGTGTTCTAATTTTTCCCTAAGACTCAGTCTAGGTCTGTCTCTAGGCAGAGCCTCCTAGAGCCACAATGTGGTCCTTAGGACCTAAGGCCTTAGGATTGACTGACTAGTTTACTAGGTGACCTAAAATGAACCTACTCTAGTATTTAAATCATTGGTTGGGTTTAAATCCAAGACCTAGTGTCACTGGAGTCGACTAAATCTATCTAGAAACCTATTGATTGGGTTTAAAGCTAAAGGAGACTCGATCTTGGCTAGCACTAAATTACACATTGTCGTTCTAGGGTCACTATAGTGGGATTTGACCTATTAGCTTATTCATATATGTTCTAGGACAAGGTGTTTGGGAATAAAGGAACCTATTTGACTACGAAACATCGTCATGCTCTGATTATATCACTAAAAGCAATTGGGAACCAACATGTATGCAATATTGAGGTCATATTTACTACTAGGTATGAAAACATATACATGGACATGAACATAAGCATTATCCACTTCATTCAATTCACACACAAGCACATAGACATTATTATAGAATGGATTTGAAGTGTTTAGTAGTAGATAGACATCAATTTATTTATATGCTACTCATCTAGGCATTTTATCAAATACTTACACATGAATGAGGAAAGAGCTTTTTGAATAATAAAATCAAAGCATATATATATTAAGCCATCAAATCCTCTAGCATAAGAGTATATAATCAACCCATTACACTTGCCAAATCACCCTAAACAAGTCTACTCAAACATAATATAAAATAGGATGAAAGAGAAAATAGGAAACTCCTCTTCCATCCTAGCAAATCTATGTACGATCCTTGAGTAAATCCTGACTCTAGAGTTCTTAAATCCCTACAAACAAGTTTGAATCCTAATGGGAAGTGTGAAAATAGGGGTATGTGTGTGAGGTGGGTGGACTAGGGTTTTGTGTGGGTCCAAAGTGGGTGCGAATTTTTTTATTCTCCTAAAAAGCTAAATCAGGCCCTATTTATAGCCTCCAGCGTCATTATTGGTCAATAGAATTACTTTTAGGGCTCACTAAAATTACTGGTTGAGAATACTAGTTAACTAGTCGGTACGCAATTGTTTTCTATGGAATTACCAGCTGACCCAACTGACTAGCCGATAAATCTTAGGTGTCAGCCAGTAGCTCTTTTACTCTTCATTCTTCATCTTCTTTTGTTTTGGCCTCTTTCCCATGACTCGTACACCTTTCATCTTTATCACCCTTCATCGTGTAAGCTTGGCATCAATCCAAGACTCACCTAAATCATAAAAAATGAGCAATTAGTGTAGCATTTATCTATTAGACTCAATTATGTACAATTACTTCACTTAAGCATATCTTTAGCATAAATACTATACTAATGCAACTTTATAAGCATAAGACACCTCAAAAGCATAAACAATATACAATGCAAACACACACAAAATTGAAGCACTTCAATTTGCTATTTCATTGAGGTATTTTATCATACACTTTGACATGTATGAAAAATACCCATGAAAGCCATAAAATCAAAGCATATATATTAACCATTAATAATCTGATAACAATAATGCATGTAATCAACCCATAATACAAGCTTAAATCACCCTAAGAAGATTTACTCAAACATGGAATAAATAAGGATAAAAGAGAAATAAGAAACCTCCCTTCTCATCCTTGCAGTCATTACACAAAGTCGTAAATAAATCTCCAATCCAAGTGTTTTGATCCTCCAAAGAGCTTGATTCTCGCTTTTTTATGTGTATAAGTGTGTGGGAGGTGGGTGAGTGTTTAAGGTTTTGTGTGTGAGACAATGGGTATGAAGAGTGTGTGAAAAAGATTCCCAAAATGGCTAAATATCAAGCTATTTATAGTAGCTCAGCAGCACAACTGGCTAACCCTACCAGTCAACCAGTACTTCAAGAGGTGTCGACCGGTAATTGTAGGGATTCTCTGGATCAACCGGTTGATCGACTCTAAGCATTGCTCTCTGGACATGTTGGCTGATTAGTAGGGTCAGCTGGTGCTTCTTTTAAGCCCAGCTGGTTCTTCTTTTGGCCTTTAATCTCCTTCGTTTTCACTTTCAGCCTCTGTCCTATGACCCGTGCACTTTAATTTTTGATCTCCCATTCTCATTAAAGCTTGTTCATCAACCTAAAGCTCACCTAAGACATGAAAATAGGCATTTAGTGTAGCATTTTACCCTAAAACTCAACATTAACACTTGAAACCGAATATAACAATTACTACATAAGTGTAACAGCAACGTTACCATATAAGCGCAAAGTTCCTATAAAACGTATGAAAATGCAATACAAAACACACATAAAAGAAAGACATATCAACACCCCTAAACCTTCTCCTTGATTGTCTTCAAACAAGACCAAACCTAAGTTTATCTCTAAGAAGCTAGAGAGGGTTGTGTACAAGCATTGACTTGCTATCTTGGTGAACCAAAGGAGTATGAAGGGGTCATTCCTTTTGTAGAGGGGTCTTTGAGCCTTTTTGGATCATCCCCTTGCTCACAAGGTGCCTCACACCTCAGGGAAGTTCCCAAGTAGCTACAACTACCACAAACCTAGGAGTTCAATGCACGTATGCGGGATATTGATATTTTGTGCCCCCTTAACTAATATGCCTCCTAATATGCACATAGCCTTAAAGATACAAGGAGAAAGACGGTAGAATCACAATGGCTTATAAATGATGTAAGAGCCTTATTCATAACATAACAAAAGAATGAAATGGGAAACTTGTGCCAAGTCGACATTATATCACTTAACAGTTATTCAATGAAATTCTTGGTGCCTTTTGGCTTTTTTGCATTTTTATTTTTCTTCAATTTTTCAATCTTTTTCATCCTTTTGCACCTTTTTCCCTTTTTCTATTTTTTTTTTGCACTTTCACACTTTTGTGCACTTTTTTAATACATAAAATGAACAAAAAGAGAAGAAAAAGAAAGACTAACGTTCATTAAGAAGAAACAATCAGGAAGGGGGCACTCATATCAACACCCCTTTACAAACACTTTTTCTGACCAAGTCATGGGATAACTACAAGGTGCATTCTTAGAAATAGTCACTCCTCATAGCTTTCAAAAGGCATCCTCTCAAGGCCTTGGTTTTCCCTCCACTTTATTCCCTCCCCATAATACAATCTTATCTTCACCAATCAATTAAATTAATAGCAAGAGCTAACATTGCAATGAACAAAGAGATAAACAACTCTATATGCATAAAATATTAAAAAACAATTTTCACCATTTTTAAGAATATAATGCAAATCTACCCTAATCAAAGCATAAAGCAAGGAAACCAAACTTTCACACCGCCAAACTTAAACTTTGGTTGCCTTAAACAAATAAAATAAAACCACAGAACAAGCAAATAATCACCATAAAGCACATATGGGTAGTAGGAAAAGGGTAAATAAGGGGAGAACAAGTGAAGAAAGGGCATATACAACCTTGTGTTCTTTTTAAAGCTCTTCAATGCCAATGATTCATGAATCATCTACTAATCTTGTTTTTCAACAAACCATAAACATTCACAAAGCATAAGATTAATAGCATTGCCATGCAAGCTTGCATGAAATGTGCAAATATGAAAGTGTATCCTAAGGGAAATGAATTCGGTGATCAAACACTTGTAACTGTTAAAAAGGAAAAAATGAAAGAAAAATAAAATCGAGGAACTAAAATACCAAAATTTGATCTAGGTTTCCTCTTAGGAGCACTAACCACCACGTCGTCAGTCAAGCAATCACTAACTCATCACTCTCCATCGATGGTGTCCTAAAGCTCAACAGTCTCTGATGTGTTGTGCTTTTGTGTGCATTTTCATTGTTATTTGCCCATGATTAAGAGGTGTTAAGTTTTCATAAAGATACATTAGTGTGGTGTTTATGATAAGAATAGGCTTAAGCATAAACAAATGTACATATTGAGTTTAAGAGATAAATTGCTATATTAATTGCTTATTTTTAATGATTTAGGTGAACTTTGGGTTAAGATCGAGATTGGACGTTGATGGGTGATGAAGATAGGAGATGCACGGGTCAAAGAGAGAAGACTGAAGGCCGAAAAGACAAAAAGTGGAGGAAGAAAGTTAGCCAAATGACCTAGAAGAAGGAGCTGGTTGATTGGCTAGGTCGACCGGCCACTCTAGAGAGATGCCAAAAATAGCAGAACGACTACCCTTTCAAAGTCGGTCGACCGGCTAGGTCGACCAGCCAATCCAAAGAGCATCACTGAAAAGCCAGTCGAGTAAAGAGGAGAAGCCAGTTGACTAGCTAGGCCGACTGACAAAGTGTAAATGCTAATATAAAAACTCGATTTTTAGACTTAAGAAAAAAGAAGGAATTTTGAGGAGGAATTTTTCAGAGACCCAACACACAACCATCATACACACACACAAAACCTTAGTCTCACCACCTCTTGCACAAACACAATCACACATTTTTTCACCCAGAAGCAAGTGGATTTAAAGGGTTTCAGACATTTGGATTCAAGTTTGCTCAAAAGCTTTGTACAAGATTAGCTAGGATATAAGGGAAGCTTCATAATCTCTCTTTCATTCTATCTCTTATTATGATTGAGTAGACTTGTGTAGGGTGATTTAGCTTATGTAATGGGTTAACTATATACTCTTATGATATGGGATTTGATGGCTAAATATATACATGTTTTTATTTTCTTGTTCAAATGGTTATTTTCTCATTCATGTCTAAGTGTTTGATAAAATGCCTAGATAAGTAGCATGTGTATAAATTAAAGTCTATTTGTTACTAAACACATCTAATCAGTGCTATAATCATGTCTATGTGTTTATATATGGATGCTATGAATTGGGTAATGCTTATATTCATGTCTATATGTATATATGCATGCCTAGTAGTGAATATGACTTCAATAATGCATATACACTGGTTGTTAATCACTTGTAATGGTGTAATTTGAGCATGATGATGTTTGGTAGTTGAATGGATCCCATTATTTACAAACACCTTGGTCAAAACATGTGTAAATGTGCTAGCAAGTTAAATCCCACAGTAGTGACCTTAGAATGACGGCAAGTAATTTAGAGCTAGCCTAGGCCGAGTCTCCTTTGGCTTTAAATCCAACCAATGGTTTAGGTACTAGAGGGTTCATTTTAAGTCACATAGGAAGCTAATTGGTCACTCTTAAGGCCCTAGGTCATAAGGACCATGCCGTAGCTCTAGGAGGCACTGCTTAGGGACAGACCAACACCGAGTCCTAGTCGGTCGATTGGTCCCACCTTAGGTTGTCCAGCTTTATAGTTTTGCTCCCAATCTTTATCACTTTGGCCTCTGGTCTTCTCCTCATGACCTTTGCACCTTCTAGCTTCATCACGCATCATAATCCAAGCTTGACATTGACCTATAACTCACCTAAATCATCAAAAGCACGCAATTAGTGTAGCTTTTATATTTAACCTTAACTATGTACAATTATATATGCTTAAATCTAATTATATTATTTGTTCTACACTAATGCAACCATATAAGCTCATAACACCTCTAAAACATAAGCAAACAACAATGCAAACACACACAAAAATGAAGCACATCAACACCTCTAAACGTTCTCTTTGCTTGTCTGCAAGTAAGCCCAAACCTATGTTTATCTCTAAAGTTGATACAAAGGAATGCCTAAGGGATTGACTCGCTATCAAGGTGAGTCTAAGGAGTATGTAAGGGTCATTCCTATTGTAGAGAGATCCCTAGGCCTCTTTGGATCCTCTTTCTACTCCTAAAAGGCCTCGTACCCCGTGGGAAATTTTCAAGTAGCTTAACCACTACAAGTCTAGGATTTTAACGCGCACACACGAGATGTTGATACTTCATGCCCCCTCAATTAACATGGCTATCTCAACATGCACAAAACCCTAAAGACAAGAAAAGAAAGAATATGGAAATGCATGGCTTATAAAAGCCTTATTCACATATCAACAAAGAGGATAGCTTGCGCTAAGTTGACATGTATTACTTATGCACTTATTCATTGAACTTTTTGGTACCTTTGGATTTTTCTCTTTTTCAATTGTTTTTTGATCTTTTTCACCTTTTTGCACCTTTTGCCTTTTTCAATTTTTTTGGTTTTTTCACATTTTGCATTTCATTACATAACAAAACGAAAAAAAAAAGAAAGGCTAAGGCACATCAAAAGGAACCAATCAAGAAAGGCGCATTGACATCAATAATCCTCGTTCACCATCTTTCTTACCAAGCTATGGGGTTGCTACAAGGGGTGTTCTTAAAGCTACTCACTCCCCTACAATTTTCAAGGGCATCCCCTTCAAAACTCAGCTCTTCCTCCACTCCATTCATTTCCCACAATACAAGCTTATAGTCACCAATTAATTGAGTCAATCACAATAGCCAATACAACGATCAACCAAGAAATAAACAACTCTATATGAATCAAAAATTGAAAAAAATTTTCACCATTTTTAAGAAAATAAGCTATCTACCCTAATGAAACATAAAACAATAAAAACCATATTCTTACACCCCTAACCTAAACTTTGCTTGTCCTCAAGCAAATAAAGCAAAGTACATCAACAAGCAAATAATCAACATAAAACAAGTAAGGGTGGTGGGGATGGGAGAGAAAAATTAGGGAATAAGTGGAGAAAGGATAGATATAACCTTGCATTTTCTTTTAAAGCTCTCTATGCCAATGATCAATCATCTCACTACTAACACTGTGACTTACAAACCATAAACACTTATAAAGAATAAGATTAATGGCATTGCTAAGCAAGCTTGCATTAGTATGTGTAAATAGTAATCAATGGTGTATTCTATGGGAAAAGGGATTAGGATTCAACAGTTTGGGATGGGTAAAGAGAGAAGAAAGAAAACAATTGAAAAGAAAACAAAACAAGTGCAAAATTTAACCTAGGTTGCTTCCCAGTAGTGCTAAACACCACGATGTTAGCCAGACGATCATGAACTCATCATCAACACCATAGATGGGGTGCTAAAGCATTAAAACCTTCACATGAGCCATGCTCGGATCACATACATACTTCAAGCATTACCCATTACTATTAACTCATGGCTATCCTTTAACCTCAACCTATTTGGACATATAGCCTACGACCACTAACATGTATTGGTACCTAAAGGAAGGTAGAAATAGACCCATGAAATCTATACCCTGAACATCAAATAGCTCACATGAAAGAATAGGGGATAAAGGCATCATGTTTCTCCTAGAGATGGACATGAATTGTTGACATTGAACACACTTTTTGCAATACTCTTAGGCATCCTTAAAGAGAGTAGGCCAAAAGAATCCACATTGCAAGACCTTTACAGTAGTCTTCTTTCCACTAAAATGTCCTTTATAATACTCATCATGACACATAGTCAATATGCTCTCGAACTTATCCTTGGGCACACATCGGTGAATCACTTGATCTATACATACTTTGAAAAGATAGGGATCCTCCTAAAAGAAATGTCTCACTTGTGCTAGAAACCTATCTTTCTCTCTCTCTTCTTCTAATGGGAGGGAAAACACCTTGTGGCAAGATAATTGACAATGTAAGTAAACCATGGTGTATGATGAGAGGTGATAAACAATTGCTCGTCTAGAAAGGAATCACAAAAAGGGGATGGATCACTAGAAGACTCACTCATAAGACAGGACAAATGGTTTGCTACTAGATTTTCACTACCTTTTTTCGTCTCAGATTTCAATGTCAAACTCTTGGAGAAGGAGAATCCACCTAATCAAGTAGGGCTTAAACTCTTTCCTAGCTAACAAATATCTCAATGCTGCATGATTAATGTAGACAATCACCTCAAACCTTAAGACGTACGACCTAAACTTATAGAGAAAGAAGACAATGGCTATAAGTTGACTTTCTGTGGTTGTGTGTCTAGGCCTCATCAAGAGTCTTAGTAGCATAGTACATAACATAGGATAATTTATCTCGCCTTTGACCTAAAATAGCTCCTACCGCATAGTTAGACACATTACACATGACCTCGAATGGGAGACTGTAGTTAGTGGCTGAACCTCATTCCCTACTCAGTCTACTAACAACTAGGTCTCGTAAACTTGTCCTTTATGCACGTTACTCTTTAGTTAGCTGATAGGTACGAGAAAAGACCTAATAGAGTGGTAGAAGATGTGCTAGTCTGGGTAAGTAAGTTTGTGTACCCTGTAGATTTCATAGTGCTTGATATGGATGTGCCACAAGACTTTAGACATTCTATCCCCATTCTCTTATGTCGCCCTTTTCTCGCTACTAGATGCCATTATTCATTGTAGGTCAGGGCAATTAGAGATGAAATTTGGGAACTTGAAGTTTACAATAAAAGTTGTTGACGCGGTGAATAAGGCTAATGTAAGAAGAGAAGAAGATGAAAAAGAGTGCTTTAGGGCTGATGTGATTCATGTGTTGAGGACTTTATAGAGAAGACTATGACCGATGGAGAAAATTTGAGGAAATTTGAAGAGTTGTTGACTAGCTTTGATTTGGAGACCTTAGAGTGGAATTGTGTAGCTTTCACTTCCTTAGTTGAGGATTCCATGATTGATAAGTCACTTGAAGCTATTCCTTCTAGTCTTGATTCTATTGCCGTCCCCATTGAATTTATTAAAGTTGAGTCTCCCTTGGTTAAGTCCAGTTTATCTTTAGAGCTCAAACCCCTTCTCGAGCATTTAAAGTATGCTTTCCTAGGCCCTAGTGAGAACCTTTTAGTTATGATAGCTTTTGATCTTTCTAGGGCGCATGGGGAGCATCGTTTAGAGGTTCTTAAGAAACATAGAAAGGCTATAGGGTGGAAAATTGATGATTTGAGAGGTATAGATCCTTCGACTTCCATGCGACGTATTTACCTTGAGGATAGAGCTATACCTTTTAAGGAGATGCAAAAGAGGCTAAACCCACACTTGAGTGAGTTAGCTAAGAAAGAGATCATTAAGCTTTTAGATGCAGGCATTATCTATCCAATCTTTGATAGTGACTGAGTGACCAGTCTAGGCAGTCCTTAAGAAGTCTGGGATCACAGTTGTGGAGAAAGAGAGAGGAGAGCTTATCCTTACCTGCACTCTTACTAGTTTGAGAATTTGTATCAACTATTAGAAGCTCAACTCTAAAACTAGGAAGAATCATTTACAAATTGGAAGCTCAACTCCAAAACTAGGAAGAATTATTTCCCACTTCCTTTTCTAGACCAAATTTTAGATAGAGTAGCTAGGCATAGCTACTATTATTTTCTAGATAGCTATTCTGGGTATAATAAGATCCTCGTGTTTCCCAAGGACCAGGAGAAAACCACTTTTACTTGTCTATATAGCACTTTTGCTTATAGGAGAATGCCTTTTGGTCTTTGTAATGCCTCAGCGACTTTTTTGAGATGTATGATGGCCATATTCAGTAATATGATTGAGAGACATATAAAGACATTCATAGATGATTTCTCGATCTTTGTTGATAGTTTTGATGAGTGCTTGAGCCACCTCTCTTTAGTCTTAGACTATTGTATAGAGAAGAACTTAGTATTGAGTTGGGAGAAATCCAACCTCATGGTAGGGAGATAGTTTTAGGTCACATAGTTTCACTTAGTGGCATTCAAGTTGACCTAGCTAAGGTAGAATTGATTGAGAAGTTGCATGTCCCTAAGTGTGCCAAGGATGTCAGATCTTTTTTAGGGCATGTAGGATTTTACTGTAGGTTTATCAAGGACTTTAGCCACATTGCACAACCCTTGTCTAGGCTCTTAGCACAAGACATTCAATTTGAGTTCAATGATGAGTGTGTGAAGGCTTTTGATAGGCTTTAATCTTCACTGACTTCCTCCTTGATCACCTAGTTGCCCAATTACAGTCTCCCATTCAAGGTTATTTGTGATGTATATGATTATGTGATAGGATTTATTTTATGTCAATGGCATGATGGGATGTGCCATGTAGTGTATTATTCTAGTAAGACTCTTGATAAAGCCTAAAAGAACTACACAACCACAGAAAAAGAGCTTCTAGCAGTTGTCTTCTTCCTTGACAAGTTATGTCACACATCTTAGGATCTAAAGTGATTGTCTACACTAATCATGCAGTGTTAAGGTATTTGTAAGGTAAGAAAAAGGCTAAACCCCACTTGATTAGGTGGTTGCTCTTTTTTCAAAAGTTTAACATTGAAATCTAGGACAAGAAGGGTAGTGAGAATTTAGTAGCAGATCACTTTTCCTATCTTCGTAGTAAGTCTTCTAATGATCTATCCCTTTTTGTGATTCTTTTCTTGATGAATAATTGTCTTCTGTTTTTACCACAGATCGTGCTTTGCTTATATTGCCAATTATCTTGCCATAAGGAGTTCACCTCTCCCAGGAAGAAGAGAGAGAGGTTCATAGCATAAGTGAGACATTTCTTTTGGGAGGATCCCTGTCTTTTTAAGAGGCGTGTAGATCAAGTGATTTGCTAGTGTGTGCTCGAGGACGAGTTTGAGAGCATGTTAAGTATGTATCACAATGAGGGATGTGGAGGTCATTTTAGTGGAAAGAAGACCGCTGCGAAGGTCTTGCAATGTGGATTGTTTTGGCCCATTCTCTTTAAGGATGCCCAAGAGTATTACAAAAAGTGTGTTAGATGTCAATAATCTGGGTCCATCTCTAAGAGAAACATGATGCCTTTATCCTCTATTCTTTTATGTGAACTATTTAATGTTTGGGGTATAAATTTCAAGGGTCCATTTCCACCTTTCTTTGGGTGCCAATACATTTCAGTGGCTGTAGACTCTGTGTCCAAATGGGTTAAGGCTATCACCACATGCACTAATGACCATAGGGTAGCGATTAAATTCATTAAGGAGAATATTTTCTCTAGATTTAGAGTCCCTCTGGGGTCTTAATTAGTGATATTGGCTTGCACTTTCGTCATAGGACACTAGATGCCTTGTTGGGAAAATACTTGGTCACCCATAAGGTTACTACTCCTTATCACCTACAAACTAGTAGACAAGTAAAGGTGTCTAATAGGGAGATTAAGTAAATTTTAGAGAAAACGGTTAGGCCTGATAGGAGAAATTGGTCTATTAGGTTGAATAATGCTTTGTGGGCCTACTATATTACTTCTAAGACTCCCATTGTTTTGTCTCCACATAGGTTGGTTTATAGGAAGGCTTGTCACTTACCAGTAGAGCTTGAACATAGGGCATATGAGGCAATCAAGGCCCTAAACTTTGATTTGACAAGAACAGATAAGAAGAGAAAACTACACCTAGTAGAGATGGAGAAGCTTAGATTGGAGATGTACGAGAACGTAAAACTTTATAAGGATATGATGAAAAGGATTAATGATAAACACTTTCTTAAGAAATCATTCTCTCTCTTCGATAAAGTTTGGTTATTTAACTCATGTTTGAAGCTCTTTCTAGATAAGCTTAAGACATGATGGGATGGTCCTTATGAAGTGTTTGTTGCCTACCCTTTCGGAGCAATCAAGATCAAGGATTTGAAAGATGGCCAAGAGTTGATAGTGAACGGGCAAGGCCTTAAGCATGCATATGATCTGAGCATGGCTCGCGTGGAGGTTTTGATGCTTCAAGACCCCATCTATAGAGGTTGATGAAGAAAAAATGATTGCCTGGCTGACGGTGTGTGGTTAGCGATACTAGAAGACAATTTAGGTTAAATTTTGCAATTTTGCACTTATTGTTTTCTTTTTCTTTCATTTGTTTCATTTATTTGTTTTTTCCTTACACCAAAGTGTTGAATCCTAATCTCTTTTCCCATAGAATACACCTTTGTTTATAATTACACATGCCAATGCAAGAGCGCATAGGCAATGCTTACTAACTTTGTTCCTTGTGAGTAGTTATGGTTTGTAAGTCACAGGGTTAGTAGTTCACTGAATCACCATTGGCACGAAGGGCTTTGAAAACAATGCAAGGTTGTACATATCCTTTCTCTACTTGTTCCCCATTTCTCTATCCATCCCCATCGCCCTTACTCACTTGGTATTGATAATTTTGCTTGTTATGTGCTTTGCTTTATTTGCTTGAGGACAAGCAAAGTTTAGATTTGGGGCTGTAAGAGTTTGGTTCTTATTGCTTTATGCTTTTATTAGGGTAAAGTGCATCATGTTCTTAAAATAGGTGAAAGTTTTTCAATTTTTGATGCATGTTGCATTGTTTATTTCTTGGATGATCGTTAGTTGGCTATTGTGTTTAACTCAACTGATTGGTGAATATAGGTTGCATTATGGGGAGTGAATGGAGTGGATTGAAAACCAGGTCTTAGAAGGGATGCCCTTGAAAGTTGTGGGAAGTGAGTACCTTTAAGAATAATCCTTGTAGCCACCCCATAGCTTGGTAGAAAAAAGTGAAGAAAAAGGGTTATTGATGTGAATACCCCGTCCCTTATTGGTTCTTTTTTATGTGCCTTAGCCTTTCTTTTTCTTTTCCTTTTGTTATGGAATGCAAAAATGTGAAAAATCCAAAAAAATTTTGAAAAGACAAAAAGGTGCAAAAACATCAAAAAAAGTTGAAAAGTTGAAAAAAAATGGAAAAAAAGAAAATTCCAAAAGCAACAAAAAGTTTTCTAAATAATTGCATAAGCGGCACAATGTCAACTTAGCATAAGCTATCTTCTTTGTAGATATGTGAAGAACGCTTTTATAATCCATTGTGTATGTATATTCTTTCTCTTCTTGTCTTTGAGGATTTGTGCATGTTGAGGAGGCCGTATTAGTTGGGGGGCAGGAAATATCAATATCCCAGTGTATGAGCTAGAATCTTAGGGTTGTGGTGGTTTGGCTACTTGGGAAGTTTCCACGAGGTACGAGGCCTTTTATGAGTAGAGGGATGATCTAAAGAGGTTTAGGGATCTCTCCATAATGGGAATGCCCCTTTCATGCTTGTTAGGCTAACCTTGATAGCGAGTCAATCCCTTAGGTAACCCTTTGTATCAACCTTAGAAATAAACTTAAGATTGGGCTTGCTCGGGGACAAGCAAGGAGAAGGTTTAGGGGTATTGATGTGTTGTGCTTTTGTGTATGTTTGTATTGTTATTTGTCTATGTTTAAGAAGTGTTCTATGCTTTAAGAGTTACATTAGTATAGTACTTATCCAAGGAGATTAGCCGAAGTGCATATAATTGTACATAGTTGAGTTTAAAGGTAAATGCTATACTAATGCATGCTTTTCGTATTTGGTGAAGTAAGGTCAAAGCTTGAGGCTTGAATCAATGGTGATTTCATGTTGGAGTCAAGCTTGAGGTGTTCGAGACATGGGAGAAGCATAAAAGAAGCTCTTGAGGCAACTGAGCGAAGAAAAGTGTAACCAGAGCAAACGGGATCAACACGAGCAAACTTGGCCAAGGCTCTGACTTGGCTGGTTGACTCTTATCCTAGGTCAGTTGACCGGCCTGGTTGATCGGTCAGACTAGAAGCTAAAGTATTTGAGCCAGTCAGCCTATGTGCTAGGCTAGTCGACTGGCCAAGTCCCCGGCTTGTTGCAAAATCTGTTGCATTTAAGCATTTTTTCAGCCTATTTGGAGAATCTTTGAACCCTTTTTCACCTTACCCATTTCTCACACACTAAATCCTACCTTCACCCTTCTTTAATACACATATTAACACATACACCTATCTAGATCTAAGCTTTTACAACAACTTTTGGTAAGGATTTGCTCAAGATTATAAAAGAACAAGCGAAGATCGAAGGGGAGTTTTCTCAACACACTTTCATTCTATTTCATTTGATTCTTGAGTAGACAAATTAAGGTGACTAAACTCGTGTAATGGTTTGATTTTATACTCTTTGTTACGGGATTTCATTGGCTTATATACATACATACTTTGTTCTTAATGTAAATTTTTATCAATTCATGTTTGATATAATGCTTGAATGAGTAGTATGTATATAAATTGGAGAGTATTTGCTATAGAACACTTGTGTATGTTTATGGATTTCATGAAGTACGTTTGTTATATTCATGTTTATGTGAGTGTAATCATGCCTTATAGTGAATATGAGCTCTAATCTCACTTCATGTTGGTTCCCAATTGTTTTCAATGGTGTAAATCAAACTTGTCTATGCTTCGATAGTGAATAGGTTAACATAATCACAACACCTTACCTTCAGAAATGTCAAATGCACTCAATACTCAATTATCTGCTTTAGTGTCCCTAGATCGACAGAGCTTAAGTCTAGACTAGCCAAGTTTGAGATCTTGCAGCTTTAAATCTAGCTAATAGGAGTCCAGGTTGGGTTTGGTCGGCCTTAGTCACCTATTGGTTTAGAAACTGGGTTAGGATCGATCTAGGACACTTAGGTAGCTCTCTAGTCCCTCCTATGGCTATAGGTACACAAGGACCACACTGTACTTCTAAGTGTGCACGCTTAAGGATGGACCCGCACTGAGTCCTAGGGTATAATTAGGGTACTAGTTAGTTGCTTAGTATTAGAGCATCACTTAGGCCACTCCCTGAATCCCATAGCATAGAAGTTGAAAGTGACTAATTCATAAGTGTAGGTCACCCTATCAACTTCTTGTTGTTTTAATCCTATCTGGTTAGCTTAGTTCCTCCTTTTCCTTTCCTATTTTCCATAGTGCAGTCCTTTTATTTTCCCTCAGCTCCCTAAAACCCAAAAGTATAAAAAATGCTTAGCTTAAGTTTCTTTTTAGGCTTCTTCTAGAACACTTTAGTATAGGATTCTTCTACATTACACGTCCCCCTATGGTCCAACACCTATATTAGTAATCACAATATTGCACGGTTCATAAGCTTGCGAGACCTTTGAGGGCTTGCACCTTCAAGGCACATCACCCTTCGCTGTCAAGCCTTGCTATGAAGGGTCCAACCTTCTGATTAGCTCTATTTTGCTCCATGTAGTCCTAACTGCATCTTATGAGTTTTACCTTTTCAGATACAACTATAAGAACCCAAACATAATTAGAGTAACAGACTCTAAGTTTATTGTTTTGCATCAATGGCAAACATCTAAGTTAGAAACTTCTTCATCATGTCTAGTGAGAGCCACAATTCAAAAATTTGGAAACTTGTCAAAAATACATTCCAGAGTATTTATTAGGTTGCGTGGTAATCCTCCTACTACAATAAGGCTCCAGGTGTAACAATAATAACATAGAATACTTTTCCCTTTTTTAAGATGGTATGGATTTATCTGAAGACCAAAAGATCTCCTATAGAGCAATTCCAAAATTTGGCAATTATTAAATCATACTATCATTCTCCAAGTATCTAGCATAATTGCTAAACATGCATTCCCGCTCCTCAGACTGATATATGATTATGCCTTCGATCTAAAAGGATATATCAATAAACAACACATCTTTAACCTTTGGTTCCATCTATTAAGGATACTCAATACATTAGCTGGAATATTACAAATATGAAACTAAGCTCAAACAAAGTTTATGCCACAACCACATTTCTCGTAATATCCTATGTGTTACATTGAATAATACCAAATAGAAGATGCAAACTTGTCATCTCAAGATCATACTCCCACTAAGATATAGGCAGTGATATAAGAAATATCATGAGCCTTTCCATGTCTACGAGTATTCAATTTCTCCACTCATCCACACAATTTTCCTTGTGAAGGAAAATCTCGATGTAGTTTATTGAGTCACAATCTAAAATCTACAAGGTACTTCTTGAGTTCATAGATAAGGCATATTCCACTTTGATTAGGATTAAAGAGGCTTTGATGTATTCATCTAATTTCTACTCTACCTTTGTCTCAAACGACTAGAGACTTGTGTAACATTAGATGATCACATTTGTATTCTTGAGCAACATCTAGTAAAACTAGTACTCAAAACCTTATGAACTAGTTAGCTCATGGAACCTCATATATTAATATGAACTAATTTCTGACACTTTCTAAACGCCTTGTCACCTACAGAAAAAGAGACCTCTGCGAGTCATCTTTCTTCATAGACAAGAGCATTAGATGTTATATCTTCGAGATCTAGTAAGCCGTGAAACCCATACTTGACTGACTTTTTGTCATGCTCTTAGACTAGATGTCCCTTAGGCAAGTTTGGAAGTTATGAGTTTGAGATCTAATGAGCTACAAAGCACAAACTTGACTAACTCCTTATGAAGCCTAAGACAAAAACGTCTTATGCATGAATGTGTCCAAAGTGTTATTGGTTGGAGAAAATATCCTTCCATGGATAAAGTTTGCTCTATATTATGCAGTGATAGTGTAACAGTTTATTAAACATTGTGTATTCTACTAAACAATAAACATCTCT
Source organism: Cordia subcordata (assembly GCA_028554755.1). Lineage (NCBI taxonomy): Eukaryota > Viridiplantae > Streptophyta > Magnoliopsida > Boraginales > Cordiaceae > Cordia > Cordia subcordata. The sequence goes on from JAPTOF010000008.1 coordinate 16,783,203, forward strand.
ATATCTACTGATACTAAAAACAGAATAGAAGTATGATGTTTGCAAAATCTAGAACAACGTTCTTTCACTTGTTTGAAAACATAAATATTAATATCAATATCCAAACACTATATAACTCTCACTATATAAGCCTATACTTTGCCTTGCTACACATTCAAAAAGTAAAGCTTCTTCACTTCTTTTCCATGTCTCTTAAAACCTTTGCTAGAAATAGCAGTTACGGTTATTGGGTTAGGGCCTGTTCACAAATAGGCCAACCACCATATGGGTCTCACTGTGAGAAGTGGAGCTTATATCTTTCTAGCACTTGGCTAGGTATGTGGGACAATGTATCTTCCACTGCTATTACAAACCATACTAGGAACATTTCTCTCTAAGCTTGCCATCCGCTACCCTCTATTGTTTCTTGTAAGGACTGACATCTTGCTATTGCTCAACACCAATTGCCCTTTTCAATGTTTCAATTATTTTTCCCTTATAACTGGACTAAACAATACCAGAAGGTTTAACTTTAGGAATGGAATCCTAGGCCTCTTGTTGAATGATGAACTCTACTTCTTGAAGTTTCTTCAGTAAATCAAAAAGGGTCAATGTTCAACTTACTTGACTTAATAGTAAGCTTAAACTTCTTGAAGGATTTAGGTAGTGTCTCGAGTACCATCTCAACACGCATTGTAGTGTCAATCTGAGCACCTAGGATGTCGACAATGCTGAAGTTATCCATCAGCCTGAGTATATGCTCTATGATAGATTCCCTTCCTGTCATTCTAGAATCCATGTTTTCCTTTATAGCAACTTGTCTAGTCGGCTTGCTAATGTCTTCGAACATCTCAGACAATGAGGTCGTGATTCTACAACAGTCCTCATACCACGTGCTGTATTAATAGATTGTTAGATAAAGATCCTTATATATAGTACTTGGCCATAATCAGCTCAACTCTTATCCAACTTTGCTCAGTATCATGCTGGGTAATAGTAGAACTGATGTCTCTCTGGGGATAGGATTAGGTAAGGACGAACTTGTACCCATTCTTGTTGAGTACTTTGTCCAAGTTTCCCTTCCAGTGAACGTAGCTTGGGTAGTTAACTTATTCTTGAATAGAATACCCATTAAACTACTAGAGGAACTACACGACATTTTACTGGATATGCACATAATGATATTGTAAATGAATGAGTAAAATAATATGATGCGAGCATGATATGTATGCAACAGTGGAAAACAACATACATCAAGACTTTTTACATCATTTGCCATTTAGTAGATAAATCCTTAAACTACTATGATGTAATAGTGTCTTAACCCTATCAACTTTAAACTTTATGGATGGCATGGCTAAACAAATGAATAGTCGAGTTAGGCTTTAGCCTATTTGGATAGTACTTATCTAGATAGACACAATCGAATGGTATCTAATCACTGCTTTGTTTAACCTCTAAAATCACCTTGGGCCCGCTACCGATGGGGTGGCCGAATCCATGAATCGAGTTGAGTATATTTAACCACTCCTTATTGTCTCATTCCCCGTCATGTATCTAGACTTGAGTCCGCTAATAGGGTAGTGACTCTCATCCCCATGCCATGAAACGATCTATAATGATAAACTCCATCGATAGGATGGCCGAACCTTATCAATACCCTTTTGAATGTACATGTTAAGTCCACATTTTTAAATCTAGGTAACTATGGCACCTTCCAATAGGGAGGTCAACGCTACTCACCTTTAACTTGAACCAGATGTAGAAGGCCGTGGGATTTCCAATCCCTTCTCCTACTAAATATTTTGACTTTAAGGGCTTTATCCATTTATCTTGGTCCCATGCGTTTTGGATCTAAACATCACCTTTGAATCAAAAGAACCCTAGAATTTTCTTGACTTTAGTCATTCAATGGGCTAGATCTCTTGTTAACATCCGGTTAAGTGATCTTTAGTAAAGAGCTCTAACAATGGGATGGTCGAACTCATTAAAACCTTTTATGCTTTAAGATTCAATTTTATGTTTCCAAAAACATTTCATGATACTCAAATAGATTCGACCTGATGTTGGGCGTGTTTAGTGAACCCATAGGTTGCCAACTTGACTTCTTCTATTAGCTATCGTACATTGACATTAGCTTTAAACACCCTTTTGAATTAAACTTCACTTTGTGTCACTAAATCATCTTTGTACCAAAATAGAGAGTCAAACCTAAATCTAGATTATGGAATCCTTTCGTTGGTGCCTACAAGTTGTTTAGTTAAGTCCATTAGTTAATTAGTGTCATAAATAACTAATATTCCTAACCAGTTTCATGCATTGCTCTTTAGGATCTCTAATTACTAAATAATTAGCCTAAGCTATCATGAGAAACTTATCAAACTCAAGCCAACAAGATCCACAGGTTAGCTAATTTTAAACCCTATTGGGTAGACATATTGCTATATAATCACATTGCAATAATCCATACATAAAATCAAACATGTCTATAAATATTGCAAAATAAACATCCATAGCATAAATAAATGGTCCCCAATCAATGGCTTCCTGTAATACTAATCTAGGCTCAATGCCAAAAGTAATCGGAATGCCAAAACCAAGCTTTTGTTGCAAAATTGCTCCAGTTGGTCGAGCTTGATCAACTTGTCAATTGACCTCAATCGACTGACACTTCTAGTGAATCAGCATCTTAACCGGTCGAGCCTGGGCCTCCTGCTAGTCGACTGACCAAAAAACTCCTTATTTTATCAGTTAGGCTTGGGACTTTTGCCAGTCGACTGGCTACTCCAGAACTACCTTGAACTTCATGCATAGCAGCGTTTTCATCTCTAAATTGATACATTACAAGGAATTACATAGAAAATAAACTTATACAAGCTTCATCTAAGACAAGAAACATAAATTTGTCGACTAATACAAGCCAATACCGATTTCTATGCTTCTCTTAAATTGAAGCTACATTAACATTCTACACAAGAAACTAATTCCATACATTCGAACCATCAATTAGGACCAAAATCAAACATAGCTGCAACCACAAAGGTTATACCATAACACATACACCATAGAAAAACATAAATCTTGCCACCTATAAGATTATTACTCATTCTATTATGCAATTTCAAGCCATGACTATGTGTATAATGGTGCTAAAGCTCTTATACCATTTGTTGGATAAAGATGCTATCCCATGGATAGTTGTTATTTTGGATTTTAAAAATAAAATCAAAGCATATTAACAACAATAGGCACAAAAACATAGCATAAATAAAGCTTATTATACACATGGGCATCACATTCAAGCATAACACAAGGATAAAGTCAAAATTCATTACCCTTGTAGTGTGACCCAGATGCAAAAAAATGACTTCTTCATGTAATAGCTGCCACGTATTTGCCTTCTAATGGTCTTCTCTACTATTTACAAAGCCCTATTACTAGGATACATTTTGCTACATAGTGGGTAAGCAATTTTAGAGGCTAAATTGAGCTTATGGAATTTAGTGTGTGTTCTTGGTGCCAGTGTGGGAAAAATTCTACACACTCCAACCAAGAAAAATCTTAGTTTCTCTCTAATTCCTTTATCGGTTATACTTATCTTCTACAATTTATAGTACAAGGCAACTTTAATAATGATAAGGTTCCTAGTGTAGGATCGATATTATTAAGTGTGGTGCACCCTAGTCCATATTTTAAAAAATTTAACTAAGAAAACACGCTAGGAAAATAATATATCCACATAACACACACAAGAACATGCTTAAGAACATATAGAACATAACTAATATTGCAAAATATGTAAAGCTAACCTCTTGAAGCGTAGGGCCTTTGATAAAGCTTTAACCGTCACGAGCTTTGTCTTTACTCACGAACAAGGCCACCAAAAATTTACTATAAGGGTGTCGCAATAGGCAACTCCCTAGTCTTCTTACCAAGAGGAAGAAATTAACTATAAAGTGGATTACACAAAAGGTGTAGGCTCTTGTCTATTTATGGAGAGAACTTTGGCACCCAAAGTCGCTATTCTTTCAATGTGAGAGAAAAATTCCATGTAGTAATTTCCTTTATGTAACTTGTCTGCTTGTCTTGGAAGACTTATGCAAGTTGTCCACTTGTTTTTGTAGTGTTTTGCAAGTTATCCACTTGTCTTGAAAGACTTGTGCAAGTTGTCCACTTGTTTTGGTAGTCTTTTGCAAGTTGTCCACTTGTCTTGGAAGACTTATGCAAGTTGTCCACTTGTTTTTGTAGTTTTTTGTAAGTATTCCACCTGTCTTGGAAGACATGGGCCAAGCCCACCATCCAAGCCCAACACATAGTTTATAATCTATGTGGAGGCTGAAGCCCAATAGGAAATCATCCTAGCCCAATTAGGTTATCTTGGACTCTAAAAAAAGCCCAAACCCAATTCCAATGTTTAGTCCAATAGGGCTACTACCACAATATGAAATTTGCTCTTTCAAGATTACTCTCTCAAAGTCATTTCAATTAGGGAATGGACCAAGAGGACATAATTAACCTTTGGCTTCCAAAAATAATTAAAAATATCCTTGCCTGATCTAGGCGACATAATAATTATTTTTAACTTCGATCTATTCCACCATAAGATCAAAGTTGCACTCTAAGAATAATTGCTATTCCACAGAAGCTTATCACAAAAGAATGTGAACTTTGTCTTTGACCTACAAAATAACTGACCATAATGCCCCTCTATGTATACCCACAGCTAAAACCGGTCCTTTGGCTGGTGTACTATCACCTTCTTAGCTATATCATTTTCCGTTGGGTTTCTTGTCCCATTGCCAACCATCCTTGGTCATGGAATCTCTTGATCTCAGGACCGACCCTCAAGCCATATGACTGATACACCTATAAAGGTAGTGTCACTAGATATAGATTCGGATGATAAATTTGGACAATCCTAAAGGGGCATATAGATTCTATATTGCTCTTAATTAGACCTTAGCACTTAATGCACAAGGCTGTTGATCTTAATAAAGTAAGATCTCACCCACAGTGAATCAAAGTATCAAACCCTAACTTCATTAGTTTATCCACATATGCTCAAGATTAAAAGCAATGATCATTTAGTAGCAGTGAGTATCTTCTTTTCTTTCTTTGATAGTATGATGTGTTGTGTTTTGTGTGTGTTTGCATTGTTATTTGCCTATGTTTAAGAGGTATTAAATGCTCAAAAAGATGCATTGGTGTAGTGTTTTTGATAAGAATGGGCTTCAGCGGAAACAAATGTACATATTAAGTTTAAAAGAAAAATTGCTACACTAATTGCTTGTTTTTAATGGTTTAGGTGAATTTTGGGTTAAGATCGAGATTGAACAATGATAGATGATGAAGATGGGAGATGCATAGGTCTAAGGGAGAAGACCAGAGTCTGAAAAGACAAAAAATGGAAGAAGAAAGAGTCGGTCGACTGGCTAGGTCGACCGACCATTCTAGAGAGATGCTTAAAATAGCCTGAAGACTAGCCCTCCAGAGTTGGCCGACCCAGCTAGTCCAGAGAGCATCACCAAAAAGCTAGTCGAGTTAGGAGCCAGTCGACTGACAGTGCGCTAAAAACATATAAATTGGGCCCCATTCTGCAAAAAAGGGGAGACTTTTGTAGGATTTACACACACTTCACACCACCATGCACACACAATTAACCCTAGATTCCACCCACCTCGTACACACTTTCTCACACATTTCATCACCTTGACGCAAGAGGATTTAGAGGGTTTCAAACATTTGGAATCAAGTTTGCTCAAGAGCTTTGTACAAGATTAGCTAGCATGAAAGGAAAGCTTCATAATCTCTCTTTCATTCTATTTCCTATTATGATTGAGTAGACTTGTTTAGGGTGATTTAGCTTATGTAATGGGTTAATTATATACTCTTATGATATGGGATTTGATGGCTGAATATATACATGTTTTGACTTTCTTGTTCAAATAGTTATTTTCTCATTCATGTCTAAGTGTTTGATAAAATGCCTAGATGAGTAGCATGTGTATAAATTGAAGTCTATTTGTTGCTAAACACATCTAATCCATGTTATAATCATGTTTATGTGTTTATATGTGGATGCTATGAAGCGGGTAATGCTTATATTCATATCTATATGTATATTTGCATGCCTAGTAATGAGTATGACTTCAATAACGGATACATGTTGGTTGTTAATTATTTCTAATGGTGTGAACCGAGCATGATGATGTTTGGTAGTTGAATAGGTCCTGTTATTCATGAACACCTTGGCCATAAACATGTATGAATGCGCTAGCAAGTCAAATCCTTCTGTAGTGACCTGAGAATGACGGCATGTAATTTAGGGCTAGCCTAGACTGAGTCTCCTTTGGCTTTAAATCCAGCCAATAGATTTCAGGATAGGTTTAGTCGACCTTAGCAACACTAGCTCTTGGCTTTAAATCTAGCCATCATCTTTTAATCCCATAGCATTTGAGTATAGAATCACCTATTCATAAGTTGAAGTCACCTTAATCCCTTTTCAATTGTTAGTTCCCTCTTGATCAATTTGTTTCCCTATTTTCCATATTCATAGTGTAGTTTTATTTTCTTTACCTAGAGCTCCCGATAATCCAAAATCCAAAAAATATGTCCAATTTAAGTTTTCTTTTCTGGCACTTTCTAGAGCACCAAGCATAGAGTTTGCCCATATTATTCACGCCTCCCTGTGGTTCAACACCCACACTTGTATATACTATATTGCACGATCCATACGCTTGTAGGTCTTCTAGGCTTGTACCACTAGAGACACACTAAGTTCTTCGCACTGTTGTTGGGGAGGCATAGTGGTTTGCATTCTTTGTTTGTGTGTTTTGTTAGTTGCTTTTCTTGTTTTCTTGCTTTTCCTTAATAGTTTATTTAGTTTTTTCTTATCTTGTTTATTGATTATATTATCTTGCGTTAGTTTTTGCTTATCTATTTCAACTTTTGTCTTTGTTTTTAGTAGACTTTCTAGGATTGTGGTTTATTTGCTGTAGTTTTAGGAATATTGAAGTTTTCGGGGTTGAAATGGTTGGAGTTAGGATAGTTTGTGCATGCTTGGTAGGAGATCCCTTAGAAATCCCCTAGTTCCTCTTAATCCCGAACCCGACAGAATTGCTAGACATTTTAGGAATTTACAAAATCTTCTTAAGGAGATGGCTGATCCCAATCATCCTCCGAATCCTCTCAATCCCCCAATGAATCCCATTTCACCTTATGATCACCTTAGGCATCAAGCCCAATATCATTTTAGACGAGAGCCCCGTAGACTGGACCCATCTATAGATAAGAAACCCACTCTTAGCAATTCTTTCTCCTTGAAGCCTTTGAGCCTAATTTGGCTGTTCAAATTTCGGGTTTGGGGGAGACAAACTTCGAGATTAACCCTAATATGTTGGCTATGCTTCCTTTCTTCTATGGGAAAAGCAATGAGAGTCCTCTAGAGCATATCACTGACTTTGTTGAGATGAGTTCTACTCTCCATGTCCCCAACGTCTCCCAAGAGGTCACTCGTCTAAGATTGTTTCCTTTCTCACTTAAGGATAAGGCTAGAGCTTGGTTGCATTCCTTACCTAGTGGTTGCATTACTACATGGGCTGAGCTTCAATCTAATTTCTTTCAAAAATTTTATCTTATGGCTAAGACGGCCGACCTTAGGACTACCATTATGACTTTCTCCCAACATGACCTAGAATCCTTTCATGAGGCTTGGGAGAGGTTTAAGGATCTTCTTAGACAATGTCTATACCATGAGTGTGGCAATCATGACCTATTGCAATATTTCTTTCGAGTTTTAAATGAACAAAATAGAATGATAGTCAATGCCGCCTCTGGTGGTGGCTTCTATCTTTTGAGACTGACTGAGGCATGGGAGAAAATAGAAATGATGGCTAAAATTTCTTTTCAAAATTTTGCCATGGAAAGGTCTAGTTAGGGAGGTAACAATAGAAGTGTTGGTGAGGTTGGAGTTTGTTTATATTTACCTACTAAGGTTAAGGCTTTGACAAATAAGTTAGATCAATTCATTTCTTTGTCTCTTTCATCCCAAGGTCGTAAGACTAGTTCTATATGTTCTTCTTCTGCTTCATTAGTTGTTGAACTTTGTGCATTATGTTCCGAGTCATCTCATGAGACCATAGCTTACCTTTTAGCATCTCAATTTCCTGAATTCATGAAAGAGCAAGTGTGTGCCACACAAGGTTACTCTTGTGAGTATAACCCGTACTCAAACACATATAATTCGGGTTAGAGGGATAACCCAAAATTTTCTTGAAGACAAGGTCAGCATGAGTCTAGTTCATATCCTTAGGTTCTACCACAGCAGCGACCCCATCCTCAATATCCCCCAGGTTTCTATCATCTTAATCAGCCCCGCCTCACTAGTGCTTTTCAACCTTAGGCTTTACCTGCTCACTCTAGTAGCCAAACTCCTAGCAATGATGTGATAAAGTTAATGCAGTTTATTCAGAATCAACAGCAGGTATTAGCTAGTCAACAGCAGGCATTAGCTAGTCAACAGCAGGAGTTAGTTGATAATAGGCAAGAGATGGCTAGTTATAAGCAGTAGATGGCTAGGTTTGAGATATGGTTAGGACAGATTGCTGCACAGTTGAGTGCTAGAGACCCCAAAAAATTGCTTTCTCAATAGGAGGTGAACCTTAGAGTCCAGTTCTATTCCTCCACCGATACCAGTTATCCCCCACAAGCCTAGGCTAAAGCCGTTACCACTCTTAGAAACGGTAGGGCAGTGGATAATAGGGTAGGAGTTGACTTTGCAGTACTTGCATCTCGTGGTCCTTTCGAGTCTAGAGCACTACATAGTAGCCCTGTTGATGAAAATTCTAAAGAGGGTCCTGTTAAGAGGATTGAGCCCATTAGAGACCATTGAGAGAGTAGTACTTCTCGCCTACATCGGGAAGGAAAGGAACCTATTGATGATTCCCATGTGTCTAGAAATGTTGCATCTAGAGTTCCCTTCCCATATGCTTTAGAAAGGCCTACACCTAGTGAGGATTTTAGGTTTTTCAAGGTTTTAAAGCATCTTAAGGACCTTATGGTCAATCGTTCTTTGATAGATTCGATCCTTTCTATTCCCTCCTATTCTAAGTTCTTTAAGGATCTTTGTACAAGGAAATGTAGGTCATTGAACATTCCTAAGAAGGTAAGGCTTACGGAGAAGGTAAGTAGTATTTGTACTTCAGGCTTTCTGCCCAAGATAGCCTTCACTATTTCTTGTAGGATCCGTGAGACCCAGATTGATCATGCCTTGTTAGATTTAGCATCTAGTGTGAATCTTATTCCCTATTCCATCTACCAGCAGCTAGGTCTAAGTGAGTTGTCCTCTACGCATGTTACTCTTCAGCTAGTTGATAGGTCCGAGCGTAGACCTAGGGGTGTGATAGAGGATGTTATGGTCCAGGTAGGTGAGTTTGTGTACCCTGTTGACTTCATAGTGTTAGATATGGATTTGGGACATGAATCTAGTCATTCTACACCCATTCTTCTAGGTCGCCCCTTCCTTGCCACCATAGATGCCATTATTCATTGTAGGTCGGAGTTATAGGAGATGAAATTTGAAAATTTGAGATCCGCTATGAAGGTTGCTGAGCTGGTGAATAGGGCTAGTATAAGAGGAGAAGATGAAGAAGAGTGCTTTAGAGTAGATGTGATTGATTCTTGTGTTGGGGATTTTGTAGAGAAGACTATGGCCGATGGAGAAGCATTGAGGAATTGTTGTCTAGCTTTGATTTAAAGTTTAAAGACCTTAGAATGAAAATATGTAGCTTCTACTTCCTTGATTGAGAGCCCTTTGATTGATAAGTCACTTGAGGTTAATCCTCTTAGTCTTAATTCTAGTGACGTTCCCATCGATGATGTTGAGGTTGAGTCCCCCTTGGTTGAGCCTAGCCCTTTTTTAGATCTCAAACCCCTTCCCGATCATTTGAAGTATGCATTCCTAGGCCCTAATAGGACTTTTTCAGTCATTATAGCTTTCGACCTTTCCAATGAGCACAAGGGGCGTCTCTTAGAGGTTCTTAGGAAACATAGGAAGGCTATAAGGTGGAAAATTGATGATTTCGGAGGTAGAGACCTTTCAGTTTGCATGCATCATACTCACCTTGAGGATGGAGCCATTCCTTCTAGGGAGATGCAAAGGAGGCTAAACCTATACATGAGCAAAGTAGTTAAGAAAGAGATTATTAAGCTTTTAGATACAAGCATCATTTATTTGATCTCTAATAGTGAGTGGGTTAGCTTGGTTCAAGTTGTCCCTAAGAAGTTCGGGATCACGGTTGTTGAGAATGAGAGAGGAGAGCTTGTCCCTACACGTACTCGCACGAGTTGGAGAGTTTGTATTGATTACAGGAAGCTTAGCTCCAAAACTAGGACATTATAGCTTTCGACCTTTCCAATAAGCACAAGGGGCGTCTCTTAGAGGTTCTTAGGAAACATAGGAAGGCTATAAGGTGGAAAATTGATGATTTCAGAGGTAGAGACCTTTTAGTTTGCATGCATCATACTCACCTTGAGAATGGAGCCATTCCTTCTAGGGAGATGCAAAGGAGGCTAAACCTATACATGAGCAAAGTAGTTAAGAAAGAGATTATTAAGCTTTTAGATACAAGCATCATTTATTTGATCTCTAATAGTGAGTGGGTTAGCTTGGTTCAAGTTGTCCCTAAGAAGTTCGGGATCACGGTTGTTAAGAATGAGAGAGGAGAGCTTGTCCCTACACGTACTCGCACGGGTTGGAGAGTTTGTATTGATTACAAGAAGCTTAGCTCCAAAACTAGGACATTATAGCTTTCGACCTTTCCAATAAGCACAAGGGGCGTCTCTTAGAGGTTCTTAGGAAACATAGGAAGGCTATAAGGTGGAAAATTGATGATTTCAGAGGTAGAGACCTTTCAGTTTGCATGCATCATACTCACCTTGAGGATGGAGCCATTCCTTCTAGGGAGATGCAAATGAGGCTAAACCTATACATGAGCAACGTAGTTAAGAAAGAGATTATTAAGCTTTTAGATATAGGCATAATTTATTTGATCTCTGATAGTGAGTGGGTTAGCTTGGTTCAAGTTGTCCTTAAGAAGTTCGGGATCACGGTTGTTGAGAATGAGAGAGGAGAGCTTGTCCCTACACGTACTCGCACGGGTTGGAGAGTTTGTATTGATTACAGGAAGCTTAGCTCCAAAACTAGGACGGATCATTTCCCATTGCCTTTTCTAGATCAGATTTTAGATAGAGTGGCTGGGGATAGCTACTATTATCTTCTAGATAGCTATTCGAGTTATAATCAGATCCTTATGTTTCTCAAGGACTAGGAGAAGACCACCTTTACTTGTCCCTATGGCACTTTTGCCTATAGAAGGATCTCTTCAGTCTATGTAATGCCCCAGCGATATTTCAAAGATGTATGATGGCTATTTTAGTGACATGATAAAGAAGCATTTAGAGATTTTCATGGATGACTTCTCGATTTTTGAGGATAGTTTTGATGAGTGCTTGAGTCATCTCTCTTTAATCTTAGACTGCTGTGTGAAGAAGAATCTAGTATTGAGTTAGGAGAAATCCCATTTCATGGTGTAATGAGGGATAGTATTGGGTCATATAGTTTTATCTAGTGGTATTCAAGTTGACTGACTAAGGTAGAATTGAATGAGAAGTTGCCTATTTCTAAGTGTGTCAAGGTTGTTAGATCTTTTCTAGGACATGCAGGATTCTACCGTAGATTCATTAAGGATTTTAGCCACGTTACATGTCCCTTGTCTAGGCTCCTAGCACAAGATGTCCCTTTTGACTTTGATGATGAGTATGTTAGGGCTTTCAATAGGCTTAAATCCTTATTGTCTACATCCCCGATTATCCAGCCACCTAACTACAGTCTCCCATTTAAGGTTGTGTGTGATACATCCGATTATGCAATTGGAACTGTTTTAGGTTAAAGGAAGGATAAGTTGCCCCATGTTGTGTACTATGCTAGCAAGACTCTTGATAAAGCCCAAAAGAACTATAACACAACGGAAAAAGAGCTTCTAGCAATAGTCTTCTCCCTTGAGAAGTTTAAGTTATACATCCTAGGATCTAAAGTGATTATCTACACCGATCATGCGGCATCGAAGTATTTGTTAGCTAAGAAAGAATCTAAACCCCACTTGATTAGGTGGTTGCTCCTTCTTCAAGAATTCAATGTTGAGATCCGGGATAAAAAAGGTGGAGAAAATTTCGTTGCGGATTATCTTTCCTGTCTTGTTAGGGAGTCTTCTAGAAATCCATCCCTTTTACATGATTCATTTCCCAATGAGCATTTGTTTGCCATCTTTCATCACACACCTTGGTTTGCTCACATAATTAACTATCTTACCACAGGGCGTTTTCCTCTCCATTGGGACAAGTTGGGCATTTCTTTTGGGAGGATCCCTATCTTTTTTAAGTGTATGCTTGAGGACGAGTTTGAGGGCGCTTGGAGCATGTGTCATGATAAAGGGTGTAGGGGTCATTTTAATGGGAAGAAGACCACCACAAAAGTCTTGCAATGTGGATTATTTAGGCCCACTCTCTTTAGGGATGGCCAAGAGTATTGTAAAAAGTGTTTTAGATGTCAACAATCCAGGTCTATCTCTAGGCGAAACATGATGCCTAGTTGTTTGATGTTTGGGGTATAGATTTCATGGGTCTATTTCCATCTTCCTTTGGGCACCAATACATTTTAGTGGTCGTTGATTATATGTCCAAATAGGTTGAGGCTATTCCCACATACAGTAATGACCATGGGGTAGTGGTTAAATTCATTAAGGAGAACATTTTCTTTAGATTTGGAGTCCCTAAGGTCTTGATTAGTGATAGGGGTTTGCATTTTTGCCATTGGACTTTAGAGGCTTTGTTGAGGAGATATTCGATCACCCATAAGGTAGCTACTCTGTATCATCCGCAAACCAGTGGACAAGTGGAGGTTTCCAATAAGGAGATCAAGCACATTTTAGAGAAAATGATTCGGCCTGATAGGAGAGATTAGTCTATTAGGCTAAATAATGCTTTGTGAGCCTACCGTACCGCTTTTAAGACTCCCATTGGTATGCCTTTGTATAGATTGGTCTATGGAAAAGCTTGTCACTTTTAAGTAGAACTTGTGCATATAGTTTATTAGGCCATCAAGGCCTTAAATTTTGATTTGGCAAGAGCGGGTGAAAAAAGGAAGCTAGACCTAGCGGAATTAGAAGAGCTTAGATTTAAGGCGTATAAGAACGCTAGGCTTTATAAGGATAGGATGAAAAGAATTTATGATAAACACATTATTAAGAAATCATTCTATCCCTTTGATAAAGTTTGGTTGTTTAACTCACGTTTGAAGCTCTTTCCAGGTAAGCTCAAGATAAGATTTGATAGTCCATATGAAGTGTTAGTTGCCTACCCTTCTAGAGCGGTCAAGATCAAAGATTTAGAGGATGACCGACAGTTGACAGTGACTGGGCAATGCCTGAAGCATGCATATAATCTGAGCATGGCTCGTGTGGAGTTTTTAATGCTTCAGGACCCCATCTATGGAAGTGGAAGATGAGTTGGTGTTTGCTTGGCTAATGGCATGGTGGTTAACGCTACTAGGAGGCAACCTAGGTTCAATTTCTAATTTTGCATTTATTTCATTTTCTTTCTGTTTTATCTTCCTTTTTCTTTCACCTACATCAAAATGTTGAATCCTGATCCTTTGTCCCATAAGATATACCATTGCTTATTATTGCACATGCCAATGCAAACATGTATAGGCAATACTAATAATCTTGTTTTCTTTGTGAGTGTTTGTGAATTATAAGTCACAAGATTAGTAGTATAGTGATTTATCATTGGTATGGAAAGCTTTGAAGAAGATGCAAGGTTGTATCTATCTTTTTTCCACTCGTTTCCATGTTTTTACCCCATCCCCACCACCCTTACTTACTTTGTAATGTCAATTTGCTTGTTTATGTGTTTTTATCTATTTGCTTGAGGATAAGCAAAGTTTAGGTTTAGGGGTGTAGGAGTCTGGTTTTCTTGTTATATATTTTGTTTAAGGTACATTGCATTATGTGCTTGAAAATGGTACAAATTTTTAAATTTTGATGCATGTAGAGTCATTTATTTCTTTGTTGATCATGGTGTTGGCTATTGTGATTGACTCTATCAATTTGTGAAGATGAGATGCATTGTGGGAAAACGAATAGAGTGGTTTGAAAACTAAGTCTTGGAGGGGATGCCCTTCAAAGTTGTGTGGAGTAAGAACCTGCAAGAATGACCCATGTAGCCACCCCATAGCTTGGTAGGAAAAAGTGTTAGAAAAAAAAGAAGTTGTTGATGTAAGTGCCCCTTCCTTGATTGGTTTTTTTTGATGTGCCAAAGCCTTTCTTTTTCTTTTCTTTGTGTGAATACAATACAAAGGATGAAAAATCCAAAAAAATTGAAAATGGCAAAAAGGTGCAGAAATATTAAAAAAATTAAAAAAATTGGAAAAGAGAAAAAAGCTAAAGGCACCAAAAAGTTTTGTGAATAAGTGCATAAGTGGCACAATGTCAACTTAGCACATGCTATCATCTTCGTAGATATGTGAATAAGGCTTGTTTTAACCCACTGTGTTTGTATATTCTCTCATCCTGTGTTGAAGGCTTTGTGTATATTGAGCAAGCTATATTAGCTAAGGGGGCGCGAAATATCAACATCCCAAGTGTGTGAGTTAGAATCCTAGGCTCGTGGTGGTTTGGCTACTTGGGAGATTCCCACAAGGAATGAGACCCCTTATAAGTAGATGGAAGATCCAAAGAGAATTAGGGATATTTCCACAATAGGATTGCCCCCTTCATGCTTCTTAGACTAACATTGATAGAGAGTCAATCCCTTAGGTAACCCTTTGCATTGAAACAAACTTAAGATTAGGCTTGCTTGGGGACAAGCAATGAGAAAGTTTGGGGGTGTTGATGTGTTGTGTTTTTGTGTGTGTTTGCATTGTTATTTGCCTATGTTTAAGAGGTATTAAGTGGTCAAAAAGATGCATTGGTGTAGTGTTTTTGAGAAGAATAGGCTCAAGTGTAAACAAATGTACATATTGAGTTTAAAAGACTGAATTTTGGGTTAAGATCGAGATTGAACGATGATAGGTGATGAAGATGGAAGATGCACGGGTCTAAGAGAGAAGACCGAAGGCTGAAAAGACAAAGAATGGAAGAAGAAAGTAGGTTGACTGGCCATTGGAGAGGTGCTTAAAATAGCTGGAAGACTACCCCTTCAGAGCCGGTCGACTGGCTAGGTCGACCGTCCAGTCCAGAAAGCATCACCAAAAAGCCCGTCGAACTAGGAGGAGAAACCGATCGACCGGCAGTGAGCTAAAAACATATAAATAGGGCCCAATTCTATAGAAAAAGAGGGACTTTTAGGGGATTCACACATACTTTACACCCATCACACGCACACATACTTAACCCTAGATTCCACCCACCTTACACACACTTTCTCACACATTTCATCACCTTGAAGCAAGAGGATTTAATAGGTTTCAAACATTTGGAATCAAGTTTGCTCAAGAGCTTTGTACAAGATTAGCTAGGATGAAAGGAAAGCTTCATAATCTCTCTTTCATTCTATTTCCTATTATGATTGAGTAGACTTGTTTAGGATGATTTAACTTATGTAATGGGTTATCTATATACTCTTATAGTATGGGATTTGATGGCTGAATATATACATATTTTGATTTTCTTATTCAAATGGCTATTTTCTCATTCATGTCTAAGTGTTTGATAAAATGCCTAGATGAGTAGCATGTGTATAAATTAGAATCTATTTGTTACTAAACACATCTATTCCGTGTTATAATCATGTCTATGTGTTTATATGTGGATGCTATGAAATGGGTAATGCTTATATTCATGTCTATATGTATATTTGCATGTCTAGTAATGGATATGACTTCAATAATGCATACAAGTTGGTTGTTAATTGTTTCTAATTGTGTGAACTGAGCATGATGATGTTTGGTAGTTGAATAAGTCCCATTATTCACGAACACCTTCGCCATGAACATGTATGAATGCACTAGCAAGTCAAATCCCGCTGTAGTGACCTTAGAATGATGGCACGTAATTTTAGGCTAGCCTAGACCGAGTCTCTTTTGGCTTTAAATCCAGCCAATAGGTTTCAGGATAGGTTTAGTCGACCTTAGCAACACCAGGCCTTGGCTTTAAATCTAGCCAATGGTTTAGGTACTAAGGTAGGTTCATTCTAAGTCACTTAGGAAGTTAGTTAGTCACTCTTAAGGCCCCAGGTCATAACGACCATCATGTAGCTCTAGGAGGTGCCGCCTAGGGATGGACTCACACCGAGACCTAGGGGCATATTAGAATACTGACTAGCAACCTAGTTAAGAGCAATCACCATAGTAAGCCATCATCCTTTAATCCCTAGCATTTAAGTATAGAATCACCCATTCATAAGTTGAAGTCACCCTAATCC
Organism: Cordia subcordata; assembly: GCA_028554755.1. Lineage (NCBI taxonomy): Eukaryota > Viridiplantae > Streptophyta > Magnoliopsida > Boraginales > Cordiaceae > Cordia > Cordia subcordata. Next base: position 16,799,661 of record JAPTOF010000008.1, read on the forward strand.
CTTTTCAATTGTTAGTTCCCTCTTGATTGATTTGTTTCCCCATTTTCCATATTCATACTGTAGTTTTATTTTCTTTACCTAGAACTCCCGATCATCCAAAATCCCAAAATCCCAAAAATATGTCTAGTTTAAGTCTTCTTTTCTGGCACTTTTTAGAGCACTAAGCATAAAGTTTACGCACATTATTCACGCCTTCTGTGGTTCGACACCTACACTTGTACGCACTATATTGCACGATTTGTATGCTTGCGGGTCTTCTAAGGCTTGTACCACTAAAGACACACCATAGTACGTCTCTAGTAAACATACTCACAACGGTCCTGTCCAATACGTGACCCACATACTATTAAGACAAATTTGGAAAGTCCTCCAATGACCTAGGTAGATCACTCTCAAAGAGAAAAGTTGCTCACAGTAGAGTGTCCAACACTATATTTTGGTTATGGACTCATTTTATGATGTGACTAAATCTAGACCTAGACCTACTGTGCGTCCAGCCTCATTGCGCACCCTAGTCATTAGTTCAAGTCAAAAAGCCTTTACACATGCATCAATAAAATATAATAAAGATAATATGTAAGAAACTCATAATGACATTTAACAAAAATGATTATACATTGTTTAAAATCCAGAATGTCATTTATAAGTGAGCTTTTGGGCATACTAATCCTAGCAATCTTCCACTTGCACTAAAGATCACTTTTACACAATTTAATACCCATGGACTCCAAATGTGTGGTAAAAATTTTTTCTGGAAGAGTCTTTGCTAATGGGTCCGCCAGGTTTTCTACTGAATATCTTTTCAACTGCTATATCTCCTATCTGGATAAACTCACGGATCAAATGATAGTTTCGTTCAATGTGTTTACCCTTTTTGTGATTCCTGGTCTCTTTGTACTCTGAAACAGCACCGTTGTTGTTACAATACAGCATTATTGGTCTGTGACCTACTGACACAACCTCTAGGTTTAAAAGGAACTTTCTTAGCCATATTGCCTCTTTCGCAGCCTCAGATGCTGCTGCATACTCGGCCTCTATGGTAGAGTCAGTAATACAATTTTGCTTCACACTTCTCCATGAAATAGCTTCTCTTGACAAAGTAAAAATATATCCAGAAGTAGACTTCCTAGAATCTTTATCAGAATGAAAATCTGAGTCTATATAGGCTAATGGTGTTAGATCATCTGCACGGTATTCTAGCACATAATCCTTAGTTCCTTGTAGGAACTTGATTATATGCTTAACCATGACCCAATGTACCGGTCCAGGGTTTGACTGAAATCTAGTAACCATGCCAACAACAAAGCAAATATCTGGTCGGGTACATAACATGGCATACATGAGGCTTTTAACAGCCGAGGCTTAAGGAACTCACTCCATGCTCTCTATTTCCTTAGGTGTTTTAGGGCATTGATCCCGAGCTAGATAAACTCCATGTCTAAAAGGTAATGAGGCCTTCTTAGAGTTTTGCATGTTAAACCTAACCAATACCTTCTCAATAAATGAAGCTTGAGATAGGGCTAATCTGCTGTTCTTACGATCTCACATAAGCTTGATACCTAGAACATAACTAGCTTCTTCTAAATCCTTCATTTGAAATTGAGTAGAAAGCCAAACCTTGATAGATGATAACATCTCTACATCATTACCAATTAGTAGGATATCATCCACATACAGAACCAAAAAATATACAACATTTTCGTTACACCTCTTATACACGTAAGGTTCACCAATATTTTGATCAAAACCATAAGATTTAATTGCCCGATCAAATTTGATGTTCTATGCTCTAGATGCCTACTTTAGTCCATAAATAGACTTTTTTAACTTACAAATCATATGTTCCTGGCATTTAGCAATATATCCATCTGGTTGTGTCATGTAAATGATCTCGTCAATCTCTCTATTAAGAAAAGCTGTCTTGATGTCCATTTGCCAAATCTCGTAGTCATAATGACATGTGATGGCAAGAACTATACTGATGGATTTAAGCATGGCTATTGGTGAGAAAGTTTCCTCTTAATCGATCCTTTCTTTCTGAGTATAACCTTTTGCCCCCAACCTTGCTTTAAAGGTTTCAACTTTTTCATCAACTCCTCTTTTTCTCTTGTAGGCCCATTTGCACCCTATAGGTTTTACCCCTTCAAATGTAACTACGAGATCCTAGACTTTGCTAGAATAAATAGATTCTAACTCTGAATCCATTGCCTTATGCCATTGGTTAGCATCTATGTTGAAAACTACTTCATCATAACTTGTGGGATCTGCTACCTAGTTCTCAGTCTAAAAGAACTCTCCATAGTATCTATCAGGAGGCCTGGATATCTTCCCACTATGATGAGGCTCCGATATATTAGGTGTAATATGCTGTTCTTTTCCATTCATAGTTACTATAGGTGTTATTGGAGATTCTTGTGAAATCTCATCTAGAACAACTTTAGAATCTGGTGTTTTCTGGACCATTTCATCATTCTTTAAGTATCTTGCGTAGGTGCTTATAAACACCTTTTGCTCCTTAGGATCATAAACACCTTTTGCTCCCTAGGATATCCAATGAAATAGCATAACTCAAATCTTGGATCCAGTTTTGAAGCATTACTATTAAGTACATAAGCTGGATAGCCCCAAATGTGGAGATGATTTAAACTAAGCTCATGCCCAGTCCACATTTCTTAAGGTGTCCTAGGTACTAATTTAAATGGTACCAAGTTCAAGATGTATGCTGTTGTTTCAATGGCATACCCCCAAAAAGATAAAAGTAATGATGCATGACTCATCATTGACCTAACCACATCTATTCGAGTATGATTTCTTCTCACAATGGTCCTGTCCAATACGTGACACATGTACTATCGAGACAAATCCGAAAAGTCCTCTAATGACCTACATAGATCACCCCCAATGAGGAGACTTGCTCAATATAACCTTATCCCAGTAGAGTGCCTAATACTACGGTTCGGTTACGGACTCAATTTATGATGTGACTAAGTCTAGACTTGGACCTACTGTGCGTCTAGCCTCACTATGCACCCAAGTCATTAGTTTAAGTCAAGGGGCCTTTACACATGCATCAATAAAACATAATAGAGATAATATGTAAGAAACTCATAATGCCATATAACAAAATTGATTATACATTGTTTAGCATCCAAAATGCCATGTACAAATGAGCTTTAGGGCATACTAATCCTAACATTGACCTCGGTCTATTTCCTCTAGAAAACCAATGTCGCACTCTAAGGATAATTACTGGCTAAGTTGGAGCTTGTCACCCGCTTTAGTGACCTCTGTCTTAGACCAACCGTGTGAAATGACCAAGATGCCCCTCTATGTCAAGACCAGTCAAAACAAGTCTTATCACCTCCAAGACTATATTTAACCTTGGAATCTCTAGTTCCATATGATAATCATCCACTTGTTACCGATCTCTTGACCTAAAGGGTAACCCACAAGCCAAACGACTGATATACCTTTAAAGGGAAATATCACAAGTACTAGATCTTTAGTGATCGATTGGACAAATCCAATGAGACACATAGACTCTATTATTGCAAATACATGTCTCAACTAAATTAGAATACAATACCCAACATATGAGGTAGATAATCTTATCACTCAAGATCTCTCCTTATGGCACATCAAAGTGTTTCACCCTAACTTAGTCAGTTCATCCACAAATGCCCAAGATTAAGAGCGTTGGTCACTTGAAAGCTGTGAGTATCTCATCTTTTATGTATGACAGTACGGTTCCCAGAAACCATACTTACGGTGCCCTTGTCCAATGAGTGACACACGCAGTAGGAGTGTTGCCCTAAAAACCATCAAATGACCTAGGTAAATCACCCTTTCTAGGAGACTCTCTCGTTATAGCCTTGTCTTGTAGAGTGCTCAATACTACCACCCGGTTATGGACCAATTTATGATATCAGCAAATCTAGACTTGGACCTACTATACGTCTAGTCCCACTGTGCATCTAAGTCATTGGTCCATATGATTAGACCTTTATACTTTGCATCAATGCATAAATGGATAGAAAGTAGTGTCCAAAACTCAATCATATGAACAATATCATGACCAAATTATGTCTCGTATCCAGTAAAAATATGTCGTGTGCAAAACTTAATTATATAAACAATAACATAAGCAAATTAAATTTAGTATCCAGTAATCACCTTGTGCTTATGGTCTTTAGGGCATACAATCTCAACATAGGTGATGTGTTTAGTTTTAACCCGTAAGTATATGGATCGCTCGTGTTAAAGTGGATTCAAGTGCGGGTATTGTCTACACAGAGAGACTATCTTAGTTTGGTCTGTATGTGCTTGGGTGCTTAAAACTAGTTACAGAGATGTGTGTGCTTTTTGTTGGATATAAAGAGAGCACAAAATAATAGAAAATAAACATGTATTATGGAGGAACTTAAAGGTGCCAACCTAAGAAGGAAAACCTAATCAAAGAAGAAGGGGACTAAGGGTGATTGCGATAAAACAAGAGTTGGGCTATGATAACTGATGTGTGTCATTTGTGCATGTTTGCATCTAGTTTTTGCATGCATATTTAAGGGTGTTTAGAGTATAATTGAGTGCACTTAGTATAAAGTTTATGCATATTTGCTAATATTTGTACATAATGTATTTAGGTTCATAAATACTATACTAAATGTTATATTCCATGTTTTAGGAGTGTTTTGGAAGGGTTCAAGCTTACGCGAGAAAGAAATGAGCTAACGGATGAAGACCAAAAGTAAAGGAATAAAGAAGAGATTGTTCTGATCCAGCTGGTCAACTTAGAAGAAGAGCTGGTCGACTGTCTAGGTTGATCGGCCGCTCCAGAGAATAAAGAATTTAAGCCGGTCGAGTTCCTCAAGGAGCTGGTCGACCGGCCATTCCAGAAAGTATCATGATTTAAGCCGGTCGAGTAAGAAAGAGGATTTGACGGATTTGTACGGATTTAGAAGCAAGAATTTAGGGAAGTTCTTCTTGTTCTTTCTCTATTTCTTGTAAATATGTTGCTAGATTAGGCTAGATTTAGGGTTGATTGTTGTTGTATATTAGATTAGGGCTTTGAATAATGGATCTGTGTAGATCTTAGACTCTTGATGCATGTTTATTTACATAAATTTATGGCATGATTCAATATGTCTATGTATTGGAAATCAAACATGTCTATGTCTTTGTTAAAATGCCTACGTGAATATGCATGTGTTATTTGTGCTTCAAATGCTCTTATCTACTTATATGGGTGATGTGATTGTACTTAATCTCATGGCTTTACTTAGTAGAGTAGGCTTTAGCTTTAAATCCAGCTAATAGGTTACATGCTTTGCTTAGTCGAGTTTAGGTGCTAGTCCTTGGTTTTAAATCCAGCCAAGCAGATAAGTTAACCTAGACTAGAGTATCCCTCACCCACGTTAGTGTTGGTTAATCGAGCCTTAATGTCGTTCCATCCCCCCTTTCCCATTCCATTGAGTCTTCCTTTTTGGAGCTCACGTTTGTGCCTTCATGCATAGAACATTTTCATCTAGGGTTAGAAAGCACGTTTCCCATGTTGCATGCATTAGACCTATCTTTGACCTATGGGGAAAGTGTGTTCCTAGCCCTTGATTATGAGAAGAAGGCATTGGGGTAGCTAATTGAAGAGCAAGCGGGACATGATTCTTCACGTTTGAGCATGCTTCATTCCACACTTGCGAATTCATTTGATATTTTAGGGTGGGATCTTGAAAAGGGGTGCATCATGTATTCATTGCCCCAACCTTTAGTGCATGACCCTTTTCCTTCTATGTTTTGTGCTTTGATGATTATTCGGCAATTTGTGCCACGCAACTTTAAACATGTTTTACTCTAACATTGGCGCCCGACTGGAGGCGTTAAATCCAGCGCTACTAGGACGCACCCTAGGCTTTTCATATTTTTCTTGTTTTTCTTGTATTTATTTGCCTTTGCCTTTGTATATAGTAGATTAGTTTTCTTGTACTTATTCTTGCTTTGTACATAATAGATTAGATTGCTTTTGTTTATCTTCCCTTTTTATATTTTAGGATTTCTTTTGTTTAGTTTCATTCTCAGTAGGTTAGATTTTTACTCCCTTACTTGTTCTTGCTCCATTCCTTCATTTGTGCATCAATCCCTTACCCCGTGTTTACATCCTTGTTTATCATTTCAAAATGTCAATGTGAGCTTGCATAGCATATCTTCTAATCTCTTCTTTGTTTTTTGAGCATTAGTGCTTTCCACAAAAGATAGAGGCTAGTAGATCATTGGATTGTCTTTGGCATTTATGGACTACATGGAAACAAGGTTGTATCTGTCCATCTTTTACTTGTCCTCATCTATCCCTCTCTGCATTCCTCTTATGTGTTTCATGTTGATTGCTTGTCGTGTGGCTTTGTGATTTTTGCTTGAGGACAAGCAAAGTTTAGGTTTGGGGATGTGGTTGTTCGGTGTTTATATCATATTTGGGATAGATTTGCTTGCCATATGTTATTTTTGCTTCAAACGTGTTCAAATTTTTCATTTTTTTGCGTATTTTGAATTGGTTTATCTCCACGTTGGTTGGAGAGTTGGCTTTTGCCATTGACTTAATTGATTGGAGAAGATGAGGATGTATTGTGGGGAGTAAATGGAGTGTAGGGTATGATCTCGACTTCGAAGAGAATCCTTTTGAAAACTGTGGGGAGTGAGTATTTCTAAGAATGCACCTTGTAGTTTCCTCACAACTTGGTTGGAAAAAGTGTTTTTTAAGGGTTGTTGATATGAGTGCCCATTCCTTGATTGGTTCTTTTAGTTTGCCTTAGCCTCTTCTTTTTCCTTTCTTTTTGTCCTATTTATGTATTGAAAAAACAAAGAGAAAAAAATGCAAAAAAATGCAAAAAAGTAATAATAAAAAAAGAGAAAAAAAAGAGCCAAAAGGCAACAACAAGATTGAAAAGTGAAGTATGTTGAATAAGTGTCAAGTGACATAATGTCAATTTGACCCAAGTATCTCTTTTGTTTATTTTTATGTATTGTGGATAAGGCTCTTACGTCAATGCGAGCCATTTTGATGTATCTTCTCTTCCTTGTATCTTTGGTGCTAACTACATATTGGGAGGCCATGTTAGTTGATAGAGCACGAAGTATCAACATCCCGAGTACATGAGTTGGAATCCTAAGTTTGTGGTGGTTCTAGCTACTTCGTGACATTCTCAACAGCTGTGAGACCCCGTGTGATTGAAGGGAGGATCCGAAAAAGACTAGGGAAGCCCTTACATGAAAGGAATGACCCCTTGTACCCCTTGGATGCGAAAAGATAGCAAGTCAATGCAATTGGCAACTCATTGAAAAGCATGAGGATAGACTTCATTTGGGCTTGCTTGAGGACAAGCAAGGGGAAGGCTTGGGAGTGTTGATGTGTGTCATTTTTGCATGTTTGCATCTAGTTTTTGCATGAAAATTTAAGGGTGTTTAGAGTATAATTGAGTGCAATTAGTATAAAGTTTATGCATATTTGTTAATATTTGTATATAATGTATTTAGGTGCATAAATACTATACTAAGTGTTATATTCCATGTTTTGGGAGTGTTTTGGAAGGGTTCAAGCTTACATGAGAAAGAAATGAGCTAACGGATGAAGACCGAAAGTAAAGGAATGAAGAAGAGATTGTTCTGATCCAGCCGGTCAACTTAGAAGAAGAGCCGGTCGACCGTCTCGGTCGACCAGCCGCTCAAGAGAATAAAGAATTTAAGCCGGTCGAGTTCCTCAAGGAGCTGGTCGACCAGCCATTCCAGAGAGCATTATGATTTAAGCTGGTCGAGTAAGAAATAGGGGCCGGTCGACCGGCTGTGCGCTGAAGCTGTTTATAAATTGCTCGTTTCAGCTCATTTCCAGGGAAGGAACTTTTATTTCTTAAATCCTAATAAACCCTAACCCTTTACCCACTTCACCAAACTCCCTAAACCACCATCTAAACCCCATACCAAGCTAGGATTGAAGCATTAAACAAAGATTTGAAGGATTTGTACGGATTTGGAAGCAAGAATTTAGGGACGTTCTTCTTGTTCTTTCTCTATTTCTTGTAAATATGTTGCTAGATTAGGCTAGATTTAGGGTTGATTGTTGTTGTATATTAGATTAGGGCTTTGAATAATGGATTTGTGTAGAACTTCAGCTCTTAATGCATGTTTATTTGCATAAATTTGTGGCATGATTCAATATGTCTATGTATTGGAAATCAAACATGTCTATGTGTCTGTTAAAATGCCTAAGTGAATATGCATGTGTTATTTGTGCTTCAAATGCTCTTATCTACTTATATGGGTGATGTGATTGTACTTAATCTCATGGCTTTACTTAGTAGAGTAGGCTTTAGCTTTAAATCCAGCTAATAGGTTACATGCTTTGCTTAGTCGAGTTTTGGTGCTTGTCCTTGGCTTTAAATCCAGCCAAGTGGATAAGTTAACCTAGACTAGAGTATCCCTCACCCATGTTAGTGTTGGTTAATTGAGCCATAATGTCACGTAGTGTTTAGGTGCTAGTCCTTGGCTTTAAATCCAGCCAAGAGGATAAGTTCTGAGCACAGATTGTGTAGGCTAGGAGGGATTCGCCCTCAGCTTTAAATCCAGCTAACGGTTGAACCACTAGTATTGGTTACAAGAGCCCCCGATGAACACAACGGCAATAGAAGTCCCGAGCCTTGGATAGACCTTATCCATTATCATAGCCCAAGTCTTGTTGCAATGCAATCGCTCTAGGTCTCCTTCTTCTTTATTAGTGTTTGCTTTCTTAGTTTGGCTCCTTTAAGTTCCTCCATAGATTAGTTTTTATTTTCCTTTTTTCGAGCTCCCTTCCATTCCAAAGTAAGTACACACACGCACGGAGCTAGTTTAAGGCACCCGAGCACATAGAGACTAAATTAAGGTAGCCTCCCTGTGGATTCGACCCCGCACTTGCACACATTGTACTACACACGTCCCGTGCACTTGCGGGCTATTTAGGCTTGTGCTCAAATAGTGATATCAAGTTTTTGGCGCCGTTGCCGGGGAGGCACGGGATTGATTCTTTGTGTGCTTTTGTGTTTGCGATTGGTTGCTTGCGTGTGCACTGTCCTTACTTGCTTTCCATTTTTCAAAAACTAAACAAAATTTAAAAACAAAAAAAAATAGTAATAAATAATAAAAAAAAATTGATTGTGAAGAGGTTTTACTTGTGATTCATTGAATATGAATGATCCTAATGCTACTTGGTGGTCACTTGTATCCTCTTCCCCACCACCCGAACGTGTCCCTTATTCATGTCGCTTGTGTGGAAGTTTCATGCATCCTACCGTTTTCTGTCCCCATGAGAATTCCCCACCAAGGGCTAGTGCTACTAATGACTCCTATTTTCATGCAACATCTCATGCATCTTCATTTAGTAATCATGACTATAGGGATGCATATTCTTGTTATTGCGATCATTGTGGAAGTCGTGCTCATTTTCCTAGTGCTTGTCCCACCTTCCACCCTTATTCCCGATTGCATGCAATGCCCTATGCCCCTAGCAATCATACGCCTACGCATGCATCTACATCTAGCTATCATGATTCTAGGGAGCAACATCATGCAGTTTCACAATGGGGACAAGATGACTCTTTATTCCATTCACCTTCTAGTTTTGATTGTCCACCTCCAACACCTTCTTTTTCCATCCATTCCTCTCCCGAGTTTTTTGATGGTTATGTGCAAAATGATTTTCAACATGACTACCCTTTTGACTCGGTTGAGCCCTCTTCTTTTAGGTTTTCTTCTCAAGAGGAAACACTTGACTATCTCTTATCCCTCATCCAATCTAACCAAGAACAACTTGAGAGTTTGAAGCGAGACACCAAATCTTTTGGAGTGTCCTTGGAGAGAGTGGTTGAGAGTGTGCAACTCATGAGTGAGAATGTTGAGATACCTTTAGAATGAGTTGAAGTGATAGAGATGAGACCTAACGATGAGGTGACTAGGGGTGAAAATGATGGTGTATGGGAGAGACAACTAGAAAGAGAGGTTGATGGAGAGATAACATCTTGTGGTGAGGATGAAGATGAACTTAATGATAACTTGGTTCTTGATGACTCTTGTGATTATGTTTTAGAGGAAGTGGTACCCTATCCTCTTAAGCTTTCAATGTCTCCCATTGAGTCACAGGAGCTTTTTCTTTCTCCTCATCCTACACATTCCGTACACATGGAGGTTGAGTCTTGTGTCGATAATACTCAATTGCATTCCAAGTCGGCATTTAGGGAGTTTAGCACGCATTCTCCCCTTGAGCATTCATGCATAGATGATGAGGAATCCGTTGAGTCCCCATTGCCCCTTCCATTAGTGTCTACCTCGTATGAAAAGCATGATGGCGAGATGACACCCACTAGTGATGAATGTATTGATGAATTTAAAGAGACTGTAGCTAGTGAAGGTTTAAAGTCATCCACTGGGAAAACAAGACATCAATTTTGGAGGTTTTAGATGATAAGTCTCTTGGAGTTAAGAATCACGATGTTGAAAAGAATAACAACTCTAGGAAGACACATAAAAAAGAAATTGGTATGCTTAGAAGGATGATCTATGGGCCTTTTTGGATGTTTGATGAATCATTGATGGAAATAGAGCCCATTAAGATCGAATCCACCCTTCGTGAGGAGTTAGAACAACCTAGGCTTGATCATGTTATATCTTGTGGAGAAGAAGAGCGTAATACATCTACTTCCTATATCGTTGCTTCTTTTTCTCCAAATGTCGTTCCAACCCCCCTTTCCCATTCCATTGAGTCTCTTTTTTTCGAGCTCACGTTTGTGCCTTCATGCATAGAACATTTTCATCTAGGGTTAGAAAGCACGTTTCCCATGTTGCATGCATTAGACCTATCTTTGACCTATGGGGAAAGTGTGTTCCTAGCCCTTGATTATGAGAAGAAATCATTGGGGTAGCTAATTGAATAGCAAGCGGGAGATGATTCTTCATGTTTGAGCATGCTTCATTCCACACTTGCGAATTCATTTGATATTTTAGGGTGGGATCTTGAAAAGGGGTGCATCATGTATTCATTGCCCCAACCTTTAGTGCATAACCCTTTTCCTTCTATGTTCTGTGCTTTGATTATTATGATTTAAGTCGGTCGAGTAAGAAAGAGGAGCCGGTCGACTGGTCGACCGGCTCTGCGCTGAAGCTGTTTATAAATTGCTCGTTTCAGCTCATTTCCAGGGAAGGAACTTTTATTTCTTAAATCCTAATAAACCTTAACCCTTTACCCACTTCACCAAACTCCCTAAACCACCATCTAAACCCCATACCAAGCTAGGATTGATGCATTAAACAAAGATTTGAAGGATTTGTACGGATTTGAAAGCAAGAATTTAGGGATGTTCTTCTTGTTCTTTCTCTATTTCTTGTAAATATGTTGCTAGATTAGGCTAGATTTAGGGTTGATTGTTGTTGTATATTAGATTAGGGCTTTGAATAATGGATTTGTGTAGATCTTTGGCTCTTAATGCATGTTTATTTACATAAATTTATGGCATGATTCAATATGTCTATGTATTGGAAATCAAACGTGTCTATGTGTTTGTTAAAATGCCTAAGTGAATATGCATGTGTTATTTGTGCTTCAAATGCTCTTATCTACTTATATGGATGATGTGATTGTACTTAATCTCATGGCTTTGCTTAGTAGAGTAGGCTTTAGCTTTAAATCCAGCTAATAGGTTACATACTTTGCTTAGTCGAGTTTTGGTGCTAGTCCTTGGCTTTAAATCCAGCCAAGCGGATAAGTTAACCTAGACTAGAGTATCCCTCACCCACGTTAGTGTTGGTTAATCGAGCCTTAATGTCACGTGGTGTTTAGGTGCTAGTCCTTGGCTTTAAATCTAGCCAAGAGGATAAGTTTTGAGCACGGATTGCATAGGGTAGGAGGGATTGGCCCTTAGCTTTAAATCCAGCTAACGGGTTGAACCACTAGTATTGGTTACGAGAGCCCTCGATCAACACAACGGCAATAGAAGTCCTGAGCCTTAGATAGACCTCATCCATTATCATAGCCAAGTCTTGTTGCAATGCAATCGCCCTAGGTCTCCTTCTTCTTTATTAGTGTTTCCTTCCTTAGTTTGGCTCCTTTAAGTTCCTCCATAGATTAGTTTTTATTTTCCTTTTTCCGAGCTCCCTTCCATCCCAAAGTAAGTACACACATGTACGTAGCTAGTTTAAGGCACCCGAGTACATAGAGACTAAACTAAGGTAGCCTCCCTGTGGATTCGATCCCGCACTTGCACACACTGTACTACACACATCCCGTGCACTTGTGGGCTGTTTAGGCTTGTGCTCAAATAGTGATATCAATAACGAATTAGGGCTATCTATGGCTCAAGACTGCTATTTCCGTTGTGTTGATTGGGGATCTATTAAGCAATACTAGTGGTTCAACCCATTAGCTGGGTTTAAAGCTAAGAGCCAATCCTTCCTAGTCTACGAAATCCGTGCTTAGAACCTATCAGATTGGTGGGGTTTAAATCCAAGGACTAGCACCTAAACACTATCTGACGTTAAAGCTTGATTAACCAACACTAACGTAGATGAGAGGTGCTTTAGTCTAGGTTAACTTGTCCGCTTGGCTTAGTTTAAAGCCAAAGACTAACACCTAAAGTCGACGAAGCATACCATGTAACCTATTACCTGGATTTAAAGCTAAAGCCTATTCTACTAAGCAAAGCCATGAATTAAGCACAATCACGTCACCCATATAAGTTGGTAAAAGAATTTGAAGGATAAATAACGCATGCATATTCACTTAGTCATTTTAACAAACACATAGATATGTTTGATTTCCAATACAAAGACATATTGAATCATGCTGTGGATTTATGTAAACAAGCATGTATTAAGAGCCACAAATATATACAAATCTTTTATTCAAAGCCCTAATCTAATATACAACAACAAACACCCAAAGATCTAGCCTAATCTAGCAACATATTTATAAGAAATAGAAAGAGAACAAGAAGAATTCCCCTAATTCTTGCTTCCAAATCCGTACAAATCCTTCAAAACTTTTTTAAATGCTTCAATCCTAGCTCGGTATAGGGTTTAGATGGTGGTTTTAGGTGTTTAGTGAAATCGAAAAAAAGGTTAGGTTTTATTAGGTTTTTGAAAATTGAGTTCCTCCTCTTTAAATGAGCTAAAATGTGCTATTTATAGCTATCATCAGGCTCTGTTGGTCAACCAGCTAAGTTGACCAGCTTCTCTTTCTTGCTAGACTGACTAAATGAAGCGGCTTTCTAAACCTATTGGTCGACCTAGTCGGTCGATTTGCTCTATAGGGCACCTCAATCGATAAAATTTCTATGTTCTTTGGGGTGGTCAGTCGACCTAATTAGTCAACTAACTCTTGTTCAAGGTCAGCCAGTTGGGTTAGAATGCTCCAGTCTTCATTCCTTTTCTTGCGTTCTTTATCTGTTAACTTATTTCTTCCCCGTGTAAGCTCAAACCCAACAAAACCCTCCTAAAACATGAAATGTAACACATAATGTAAAATTTACGCATCCAAATACATTATGTACAAATATTAACAGTTATACAAAAACTCTATGCTAAGTACACTCGATTAAGCTCTAAACACCCTTAAACATGCATGCAAACATTATGTACAAACACGCATAAATGACACACATCAATAGGGATAGACCGTACCGAAGCCCAAAGGATAAAAAGGTAGTTATTTAGGACTCTAGCTAAGAGCAATCTAGGAAACCCATCAATAAGCCCTAATTAAGAGAGTGGTAATAGCCCATATGCGAATAAAGATAACCCTATTCCTATTTCCATTGTTTGACTCCTTTAGATAGCTTGAATCTACCACTTTTCCACATCCACATTTTAATTTTATTGCCCCTTAGTTAGATTTACTTTTCCTTTAGCTCTACTAAAGCCAAAAAAACCCAAAAAGATTGGTAGTTTGGGTCACTACACATAGCTTTCTAGGAGACACAACTTAGGATTACACACGATTAGCCTTCTTAAGGAATACGACCTAGTACTTACACGCTAAGTTGTTAATGACCCGTGTGTAGGATTGATAATATTATATGTGGTCTATCCTAGTCCATATTTTCAAAAATACAACCAAGAAAACATATTAGGAAAATAAAATAACCACATAACACACACAAGAACAAACTTAAGAACATATAGAACATAACTAGTATTTGTAAAATATGTAAAGCTAACCTCTTGAAGTGTGGGGCCTTTGATGAAGCTAAAACCGTCACGAGCTTTATTCCCGCTCACGAACAATGCCACCAAAAAAATTTTACTATAAGGGTGTCATAATATGCAACTCCTTAGTCTTCTTCCCTGTGGTTAAAGAGACTTTTCTTGAGAGAATAGCCTCTTGTATAGGAAGAACCAAAGTAATATGTTCTTGAAAATCTAGAGCAAAAAACACAAAATAAGTGTGTGGTATATGTTGTAGTATTCTTTTGCCAAAATGGAAGAGATCAACTACAAAATTTTTTGGATGCTAGAAATGGTTTAAAGTATTGCCTATTTATAGAAAAAGTTTGGCACCTAAACCTTGTAAACTTTCCATGTGGGAAACTTTTTCCTAGTAGTAAATGTTTGTCACATGTCATGGAAGTTACTTGTGCAATTTGAATTTTTCTTGTAGTAACTTTCTAGCACATGTCTTGGAAGATTGGGCCAAGCCCACAATCCAAGCCCAACACATAGTCCATAATCCATGTAGAGGCCCAAGCCCATTAAGAAACCATCTAAGCCCAATTAGGTTATCTTGGACTCTAAAGAAAGCCCAAACCCAATTCCAAGATTTGGCCCAATAAGGCTATTACCACAATATGGAATTTGCTCTTTCAACATTACTCTCTCAAAGTCATTTCAACTAGAGAAGGGACCAAGAAGACACAATTAACCTTGGCTTCTAAAAATAATTAAAAAAATGTCCATGCTCGATCTAGGTGACATAATAATAATTATTTTTAACTCCAATCTATTCCACCATAAGATCAAAGTTGCACTCTAAGAATAATTGCCATTACCCAAAAGCTTGTCACAAAAGAATGTGAACTTTGTCTTTGACCTACTAAATAACCGACCATAATGCCCCTCTATGTATACCCATAGCTAAGATCGGTCCGTTGGCCTATGTACTATCATCTCCTTAGCTATATCTTTTTCTGTTGGTTTTCTTGTTCTATTGCCAACCATCTTTGGTCACGGAATCTCTTGATCTCGAGAGCGACCCTCAAGCCATATGACCGATACACCCATAAAGTTAGTATCACTAGATTGAGATTCATATGATAAATATGGACTATCCCAAAGCGGGCACATAGATTCTATATTGCATATGCATGTTCCAATTAATTAGAACTTAGTACTTAGTGCAAAAGGCTGTTGATGCTAATAAAGTAAGATCTCACCCATAGTGAATCAAAGTACTAAGCCCTAACTTCATTAGTTCATTCACATATGCTCAAGATTAAGACCAATGATCATTTAGTAGTAGTGAGTATCTTGTTTTCTTTCTTTGATAGTACGTTGGTGTCGTCTTTCGAGTACAAGCTCTCAAAGACCCGCAAGCGTACGGATCGTGCAATATAGTGTGTACAAGTGCGGGTGTCGAACCACAGGGAGGCGTGAATAATGTGGGTGAGTTCTATGCTTGGTGTTCTAAAAAGTGCCAAAAAGAAAGATCTAAACTAGACATATTTTTTTTTGGGGGTTTTGGATTATCGGGAGCTCTAAGTAAAGGAAATAAAACTAAACTATGACTATGAAAAATGGGAGTACAAGTTGGTCAAGAGGGAACTAACACTTGAGAAGGGATTAGGGTGACTTTGACTTATGAATGGGTAATTCTATACTCAAATGCTTATGGGATTAAGGGATGATGGCTAACTATCAAGAGTGCTCTTAACTAGGTTGCTAGTTAGTGTCCTAATTTCCCCCTAGGACTCGGTGCGGGTCCGTCCCTAGGCGGCGCCTCCTAGAGCTACGGCGTGGTCCTTATGACCTAGGGCCTCAAGAGTGACTAACTAACTTCCTAGGTGGCTTAGAATGAACCTACCTTAGTACCTAAACCTTTGGCTGGATTTAAAGCCAAGACCTAGTGTTGCTAAGGTCGACTAAACCTATCTGGAAACCTATTGGCTGGATTTAAAGCCAAAGGAGACTCTGCCTAGACTAGCCCTAAGTTATACTTCGTCATTCTAAGGTCACTACAGCAGGATTTGACTTGCTAGTGCGTTCATACATGTTCAAGACCAAGGTGCGCGTGAATAATGGAACCTATTCAACTACCAAACATCGTCATGTTCAGTTCACACCATTAGAAATAATTAACAACCAACACGTATGCGTTATTGAAGTTATGCTCATTAGTAGGCATGCAAATATACATATAGACATGAATAAAAGCATTACCCACTTTATAGCATCCACTAGACACATAGACATGATTATAACATGGATTAGATGCTTTTAGTAACAAACAAACTTCAATTTATACACATGTTACTCATCTAGGCATTATATCAAACACTTAGACATGAATGAGAAAATACCCATTTAAACAAGACAATTCGAAACATGTATATATATTTAGCCATCATATCCCATATCATAAGAGTATATAATTAACCCATTACATAAGTTAAATCACCCTACACAAGTCTACTCAATCATAATAGGAAATAGAATGAAAGAGAGATAATGAAGCTTCCCTTTCGTCCTAGCTAATCTTGTACAAAGCTTTTGAGCAAACTTGATTCCAAAATGTTTGAACCGTCCAAATCAAGCTTGGTTCATAGTGAGAAATGTGTGAAAAGTGTGTGTGAAGTGGGTGGGATATAGGGTTAAGTGTGTGAGAATTTTAGGTGTGAAGTGTGTGTTAATCTACCAAAAAGTCCTCCTCTTTTTTTGCAGAATCGGGCCCTATTTTTATGTTCTCAGCATACGGTCGATTGGCCTCTGGACCTAGCTCGACCAGCTTTTTAATGATGCTCTCTAGAGTGGCCGGTCGACCCCGGTCGACCGGCTCTGGAAGGGTGGTCGTCCGACTATTTTTGGCACCTCTCTGGGGTGGCCGATCGACCTAGTCGGTCGACTGGCTCTTTTTCCTTGGTCATCCGGCTGACTTTCTTCCTCCATTCTTTGTCTTTTCGGCCTCTGGTCTTCTCTCTTAGACCCGTGCATTTCCCATCTTCATCACCTTTCATCGTCCAATCTTGATCTTAACCCAAAGTTCACCTAAATCATTGAAAACAAGCAATTAGTGTAGCAATTTGTCTCTTAAACTCAATATGCACATTTGTTTACGCTTAAGCCTATTCTTATCAAAAGCACTACACTAATACATCATTATGAGCACTCAACACCTCTAAAATAAAGGTAAATGACAATGCAAACACACACAAAATCACAACACATCAACACCCCCAAACCTTCTCCTTGCTTGTCCTTAAGCAAACCCAATCTTAAATTTTATCTCTAAAGCTGATACAATTGCCTAAAGGACTGACTCGCTATCAAGATTAGTTTAAGAAGCATAAAGGGGGGCATTCCTATTGTGAAGAGATCCCTAAGCCTCTTTGGATCTTTCCTCTACTCATAAGGGGTCTCGTTCCTCATGGGAATTTCCCAAGTAGCCAATCACCAGAAGCCTAGGATTCTAACTCACGCACTCGGGATATTGATATTTCGTGCTCCCTCAACTAACATGGCCTCCCTAACATACACCAAGCCTCAAAGATAAGAAGAGATAATATACAAACACAATGGCTTATAAAAAGCCTTATTCACGTGTCTACAAAGATGATAACTTGTGCTAAGTTGACATTGTGTCACTTATGCACTTATTCACTAACTTTTTGGTGCCTTTGGCTTTGCCTCTTTTTCACTTCATTCATTTTTTTTTATACATAGATTTTTGCACCTTTTTGCCTTTTTTCAATTTTTTTTTTAACTTCAATTGCTTTGTATTGTATTCACAAAAAGGAAGAAAAAGAAAGGCTTAGGCACATCAACAAGAACCAATCAAGGAAGGGGCACTCACATTAATAACCCTTTTCCAACACTCTTTCCTACCAAGCTATAGGGTGGCTACAAGGGTTATTCTTTCAAGGTTCTCACTCCCCACAAATTTGAAGGGCATCCCCTCCAAGACTTAGTTTTCAAACCACTCTATTCATTCCCCCACAATGCCTCTCATCTTCATAAATCAGTAGAGTCAATCACAAAAGCCAACACAATGATCAACAAAGAAATAAATGACTCTATATGCATCAAAATTGAAAAATTTTTACCATTTATATGCATAACGCAATCTACCCTAAGCAAGATATATAACATGAAAACCAAACTCCCACACCCCCAAACCTAAACTTTGCTTGTCCTCAAGCAAAAAGATCAAAGCACAAAAACAGGCAAATCGTCATTACAAAACAAGTAAGGGTGGTGGGGATAGGGTGCAAACATAGGGAACAAGTGGAGAAAGGATAGATACAACCTTGCATTTTCTTCAAAGCTTTCCATGCCAATGATAAATCACCATACTACTAATCCTGTGACTCATAATTCATAAACACTCACAAAGAAAACAAGATTAGTAGCATTGCCTATGCATACTTGCATTGGCATGTGCAATAATGAGCAGTGGTGTATCTTATGGGACAAAGGATTGGGATTCAACACTTTGGTTTGGGTGCAAGAAAGATAAAAGAAAGAAAATAAAAAGAAAAGAAAGTAAAACAAATTCAAAACTGCAAAATTGAACCTAGGTTGCCTCCTAGTAGCGCTAACCACCAAGCCGTCAGCCAGGCAAACACCAACTCATCTTCAACTTCCATAGATGGGATCCTGAAGCATTAAAACCTCTACACGAGCCATGCTTAGAGCATATGCGTGCTTCAGGCATTGCCCATTCACCGTCAACTCTCGGCCATCCTTCAAGTCTTTAATCTTGACTGCTCCGGAAGGATAGGCAATCATCACCTCATATGGACCATCCCATCTTGTCTTAAGCTTACCTGGAAAGAGTTTCAATCGTGGGTTAAACAACCAAACTTTATCAAAAGGAGAGAATCATTTCTTAATAATGTGTTTATCATGAATGCTCTTAATCCTATCTTTATAAAGTTTAGCGTTCTCATACGCCTCGAATCTAAGCTCTTCCAATTCCGCTAGGTCTAGCTTCCTTTTCTGACTCGCTCTTGCCAAGTCAAAATTTGGGCTTTGATTGCCCAATAAGCTCTATGCTCTAGTTCTACCGGCAAGTGACAAGCTTTACCAAAAACCAATCTATATGGAGGCATACCAATGGGAGTCTTAAAGGCGGTACGGTAGGCCCACAAAGCATCATTTAGCCTAATAGACCAATCTCTTCTATCGGGCCTAACCGTTTTCTCTAAAGTGTGCTTGATCTCTTTATTGGACACCTCTACATGTCCACTAGTTTGCGGGTGATAAGGAGTGGCTACCTTATGGGTGACCGAATATCTTCTCAACAAGGCCTCTAAAGTCCTATGGCGAAAATGCAAACCCTTATCACTAATTAAGACCCTAGGGACTCCAAATCTAGAGAAAATGTTTTCTTTAATAAACTTAACCACTACCCTATGGTCATTAGTGCGTGTAGGAATAGCCTCAACCCATTTGGACACATAATCAACGGCCACTAAAATGTATTGGTACCCAAAGGAAGGTGGAAATGGACCCATGAAGTCTATACCCCAAACATCAAACAACTCACAAGGAAGAACAGGGGATAAAAGCATCATGTTTCTCCTAGAGATGGACCCAGATTGTTGACATCTAAAACACTTCTTGCAATATTCTTGGGCATCCTTAAAGAGAGAAGGCCAAAATAGTCCACTTTGCAAGACCTTTGCGGCGGTCTTCTTCCCACTAAAATGACCCCCACACCCCTCATCATGACACATGCTCAAAACGCTCTCAAACTCATCCTCGGGCACACACCGGCGAATCATTTGATCCGTACACACTTTGAAAAGATAGGGATCCTCCCAAAAGAAATGCCTAACTTGTGCTAGGAACCTATCTTTTTCTCTTTTCTCCCAATAGGAAGGAAAATGCCCTGTGGCAAGATAATTGACAATATGAGCAAACCAAGGTGTGTGATGAGAGACAGCAAATAATTGTTCATCGGGGAATGAATCATGAAAAGGAGATGGATCACTAGAAGACTCGCTAACAAGACGGGAAAGATGATCCGCAACTAAATTTTCTCTACCCTTCTTATCCCGAATTTCTATGTCAAACTCCTGAAGGAGGAGCAACCACCTAATCAAGCGGGGCTTAGATTCTTTCTTAGACAACAAATACTTCAATGTCGCATGATCGGTGTAGACAATCACTTTGGATCCTAGGATGTATGACCTAAACTTGTCAAGGGAGAAAACTGTTGTTAGAAGCTCTTTTTTCGTAATGGTATAATTCTTTTGTGCTTCATCAAGAGTCTTGCTAGCATAGTATACAACATGGGGCAACTTATCCTTCCTTTGACCTAAAATAGCTCCTATCACATAATCGGATGCATCACACATAACCTTAAATGGGAGACTGTAGTTAAGTGGCTGGATAATTGGGGATGTAGACAATAAGGATTTAAGCCTATTGAAAGCTCTAACACATTCATCATCAAAGTCAAAAGGGATATCTCATGCTAGGAGCCTAGACAAAGGGCGTGCAATGTGACTAAAATCCTTAATGAATCTATGGTAAAATCCTGCATGCCCTAGAAAAGATCTAACATCCTTGACACACTTCGGGACAGGCAACTTTTTAATTAATTCTACTTTAGCTGGGTCAACTTGAATTCCACTAGATGATACAACATGACCCAACACTATCCCTCGTTGCACCATGAAATGGGATTTCTCCCAACTTAACACTAGATTCTTCTCCACACATCGGTCTAAGACTAAAGAGAGATGACTCAAGCACTCATCAAAGCTATCTCCAAAGATTGAGAAATCATCCATGAAAATCTCTAAATGTCTCTCAATCATGTCACTAAAAATGGCCATCATACATCTCTAAAAAGTCGCTGGGGCATTACAAAGACCGAAGGGCATTCTCCTATAAGCAAAAGTGCCATAGGGACAAGTAAAGGTGGTCTTCTCCTGGTCCTCGGGAAACACAGGGATCTGGTTATATCCCGAATAGCCATCTAAAAAACAATAGTAGCTATGTCCAGCTACTCTATCTAAGATCTGGTCTAGAAAAGGCAATGGAAAATGATCCTTCCTAGTTTTGGAGTTGAGCTTCCTATAGTCAATACAAACTCTCCATCCCGTGGGAGTACGTGTAGGGATAAGCTCTCCTCTCTCATTCTCAACAACCGTGATCCCGGACTTCTTAGGGACAACTTGGACCAGGCTAACCCACTCACTATCCGAGATTGGATAAATAATGCCTACATATAAAAGCTTAATGATCTCCTTCTTAACTACTTCGTTCATGTGTGGGTTTAGCCTCCTTTGCATTTCCCTAGAAGGAATGGCTCCATCCTCAAGGTGAATACGATGCATGCAAACCGAAGGGTCTATACCTCTCAAATCATCAATTTTCCACCCTATAGCCTTCCTATGTTTCCTAAGGACCTCTAAGAGACGCTTCTCATGCTCACTAGAAAGATCGGAAGCTATGATGACCGGAAGGGCCTCACTAGAGCCTATGAATGCATATTTCAAATGATCGGGAAGGGGTTTGATCCCTAAAGAAGGGCTAGGCTCAACCAAGGAGGACTTAACCTCAACATCATCAATGGGGACATCACTAGAAATGAGACTAGAAGGATTAACCTCAAGTGACTTATTAGTCAAATGGCTCTCAATCAAGGAAGTAGAAGCTACACATTTTCTCTCTAAGGTCTCCAAATCAAAACTAGACATCAATTCCTCAAATTTCCTTAATTCTTCTCCATCGGTCATAGTCTTTTCTATAAGATCTTCAACGCAAGAATCAATCACATCCACCCTAAAGCACTCTTCTCTATCCTCTTCTCCTATACTAGCCCTATTCACCGCCTCTGCGACCTTCATAGTAGATCTCAAATTCCCAAATTTCATCTCCAATACCTCTGACCTACAATGGATAATGGCATCTACGGTGGCAAGGAAGGGGCGACCTAGAAGAATGGGTGTAAAATGTCTAGAGTCATGTCTCGAAT
The DNA here is from genome assembly GCA_028554755.1 of Cordia subcordata. Lineage (NCBI taxonomy): Eukaryota > Viridiplantae > Streptophyta > Magnoliopsida > Boraginales > Cordiaceae > Cordia > Cordia subcordata. Next base: position 16,821,862 of record JAPTOF010000008.1, read on the forward strand.
CCATATCTAACACTATGAAGTCAACAGGGTACACAAACTCACCTACCTGGAGCATAACGTCCTCTATCACACTGCTAAGTCTATGCTCAGACCTATCAGCTAGCTGAAGAGTAACATGTGTAGGAGACAACTCACCTAGACCTAGCTACTGATAGACAGAGTAGGGAATAAGATTCACACTAGATCCTAAATCTAATAAGGCATGATCAATCTGGGTCTCACGGATCCTACAAGGAATGGTGAAGGCTCCGGGGTCACTCATCTTGGGCGGAAGGCCCGAAGTACAAATACTACTCACCTTCTCCGTAAGCCTCACCTTCTTAGGAATGTTCGATGACCTACGTTTCCTTGTACAAAGATCCTTAAAGAACTCAGAATATGAGGGGATGGAAATGATCGCATCTATCAAAGGAAGATTGACCTTAAGGTCTTTAAGATGCTTTAAAACCTTGAAGAACTTAGAATCCTCACTAGGTGTAGGTCTCTCTAAAGCAAATGGAAAGGGAACTCTAGGCTCTATACCTGTAGATAAATGGGAGTCATCAATAGGCTCTTTTCCCTCTCGATGTGGGCGGGAAGTACTACTCTCTCCATGATCTCCAATGGGCTCATCTCTCTCAGCAGGACCTTCTCTAGAATTTCCCTCAACAAGGCTACCATGTGGTGCTCTAGACTCGGAAAGACCACTAGGTACAGGCACTGCATAGTCAACTCCTACCCCATTATCCACTACCCGACCGCTCCTAAGAGTGGTGACGGCCTTAGCCTGGGCCTGAGGGAGATAAGTGGTATCGGTGGAGGAACAGGACTGGACTCTCGGGTTTATCTCCGGCTGAGAAGGCAATTTCCCAGGGTCTCTAGTGCTCAATTGACTAGAAATCTGTCCTAACTGTGTCTCAAACATAACCATCTGTTGCCTATAGCTAGCCATCTCTTGCCTATTGTCAGCTAACTCCTGATGCTGGCTGGCTAATGCCTGTTGCTGATTCTGAATAAACTGCATTAACTTCATCACATCATTACTAAGAGTCTGGCTACTAGAGGGAGCAGGTAAAGCCTGAGGTTGAGGAGCACTAGTGAGATGGGGTTGATTAAGATGATAGAAACCTAGGGGATATTGAGGACGGGGTTGCTGTTGAGGTGGAACTTGAGGATGTGAACTAGACTCATGCTGTCCTTGTCTCCAAGAAAATTTTGGGTTGTCCCTCCAACCCGGATTGTATGTGTTTGAGTATGGATTATACTCACGAGAATAACCTTGTGTGGCACACACTTGCTCTTTCATGAATTCAGGAAATTGGGATGCTAAAGGGCAAGCTATGGTCTCATGAGATGACTCAGAGCACAATGCACAAACTTTAACAACTAAAGGGGCGAAGGAAGAACCTAAAGAACTAGTCCTATGACCTTGGGATGAAATGGACAAAGAAATGAATTGATCTAGTTTATTTGTCAAAGCCTCAACCTTAGCGGGTAAGTCTAAAGAAACTCCAACCTCACTAACACTTCTTTTGTTGCCTCCCCGACTAGACCTTTCCATTGCAAAATTTTGAAAAGAATTTTCAGCCATCATTTCTATTTTCTCCCATGCCTCGGTCGGTCTCAAAAGATAGAAGCCACCACCAGAGGCGGCATTGACCATCATCCTATTTTGTTCATTTAAGCCTCGAAAGAAGTATTGCATTAGGTCATGATTGCCGTATCCATGGTGTGGACATTGTCTAAGAAGATCCTTGAACCTCTCCCAAGCCTCATGAAAAGATTCTAGGTCATGTTGGGAGAAAGTCATAATGGCGGTCCTAAGGTCGCCCGTCTTGGCCATGGGACAAAATTTTTGAAAGAACTTAGAGTGAAGCTTAGCCCATGTAGTAATGCAACCATTGGGTGAGGAGTGCAACCAAGTCCTAGCCTTGTCCTTAAGTGAGAAAGGAAACAATCTTAGACGTATGACCTCGTGAGAGACATTGGGGACATAGAGAGTGGAACTCATCTCAACAAAATTAGTGATATGATCTAGAGGACTCTCATTGCTTCTCCCGTAGAAGGAGGGAAGCATAGCCAACATATTAGGCTTAATCTCGAAGTTCGTCTCCCTCAAACTCGGAATTTGAATAGCCAAATTGGGCTCAAAGGCTTTGGGGAGAAAGAATTGCCTAAGAGTGGGTTCCTCATCTATAGGTGGATCCGATCTATGGGGCTCTCGTCTAAAATGAGCTTGGGCTTGATGCCCAATGTGATCATGAGGTGGAATGGGATTCATTGGGGGATTGGGAGGATTAAGAGGATGGTTGGGATTGGTCATCTCCTCAAGAAGATCTCCCAAATTCCTGAAATGACTAGCAATTCTATCAGGTTCAGGTTTAAGAGGAACTAGGGGATTTCTAAGAGATCTCCTACCAAGCATGCACAAACTATCCTAACTCCGGCCACTTCAACCCCCGAAAACTTCAATTTTCCTATAACTACAGCAAATAATCCACAATCCTAAAAAGTCTACTAAAAATAAAGACAAAAGCTAAAATAGATAAACAAAATCTAAAGCAAGATAATATGAACAATAAACAAGACAAGCAAAAAGTAAACAAACTATAAAGAAAAAGCAAGAAAGTAAGAAAAGCAACTACCAAAACACACCAGCAAAGAATGCAACTCACCGTGCCTCCCCGGCAACGGCGCTAATAACTTGGTGTCGTCTTTCGAGTGCAAGCTCTAAAAGACCCGTAAGTGTACGGATCGTGCAATATAGTGTGTACAAGTGCGGGTGTCGAACCACAGGGAGGCGTGAATAATGTGGGTGAGTTCTATGCTTGGTGTTCTAAAAAGTGCCAAAAAGAAAGATCTAAACTAGACATATTTTTTTTGGGGTTTTGGATTATTGGGAGCTCTAAGTACAGGAAATAAAACTAAACTATGAATATGAAAAATGGGAGTACAAGTTGGTCAAGAGGGAACTAACACTTGAGAAGGGATTAGGGTGACTTCGACTTATGAATGGGTAATTCTATACTCAAATGCTTATGGGATTAAGGGATGATGGCTAACTATCATGAGTGCTCTTAACTAGGTTGCTAGTTAGTGTCCTAATTTTCCCCTAGGACTCGGTGTGGGTCCGTCCCTAGGCGGCGCCTCCTCGAGCTACGGCGTGGTCCTTATGACCTAGGGCCTCAAGAGTGACTAACTAACTTCCTAGGTGGCTTAGAATGAACCTACCTCAGTACCTAAACCTTTGGCTGGATTTAAAGCCAAGACCTAGTGTTGCTAAGGTCGACTAAACCTATCCAGAAACCTATTGGCTGGATTTAAAGCCAAAGAAGACTCCGCCTAGACTAGCCCTAAGTTATACTTCGTCATTCTAAGGTCACTACAGCAGGATTTGACTTGCTAGTGCTTTCATACATGTTCAAGGCCAAGGTGCGCATGAATAATGAAACATATTTAACTACCAAACATCGTCATTTTCAGTTCACACCATTAGAAATAATTAACAACCAACAAGTATGCATTATTGAAGTTATGCTCGTTACTAGGCATGCAAATATACATATAGACATGAATAAAAGCATTACCCACTTCATAGCATCCACATGTAAACACATAGACATGATTATAACATGGATTAGATGTGTTTAGTAACAAACAGACTTCAATTTATACACATGTTACTCATCTAGGCATTATATCAAACACTTAGACATGAATGAGAAAATACCCATTTAAACAAGACAATTCGAAACATGTATATATATTTAGCCATCATATCCCATATCATAAGAGTATATAATTAACCCATTACATAAGTTAAATCACCCTACACAAGTCTACTCAATCATAATAGGAAATAGAATGAAAGAGAGATAATGAAGCTTCCCTTTCGTCCTAGCTATTCTTGTACAAAGCTTTTGAGCAAACTTGATTCCAAAATGTTTGAACCCTCCAAATCAAGCTTGGTTCATAGTGAGAAATGTGTGAAAAGTGTGTGTGAAGTGGGTGGGATATAGGGTTAAGTGTGTGAGAATTTTAGGTGTGAAGTGTGTGTTAATCTACCAAAAAGTCCTCCTCTAGACCTAGCTCGACCAGCTTTTTAATGATGCTCTCTGGAGTGGCCGGTTTACCTAGCCGGTCGACCGACTCTGGAAGGGTGGTTGTCCGGCTGTTTTTGGCACCTTTCTGGAGTGGCCGGTCGACCGGCTCTTTAGGTCGACCGGCTCTTTTTCCTTGGTCATCCGGCTGACTTTCTTCCTCCATTCTTTGTCTTTTCGGCCTCTGGTCTTCTCTCTTAGACCCGTGCATTTCCCATCTTCATCACCTTTCATCGTCCAATCTTGATCTTAACCCAAAGTTCACCTAAATCGTTGAAAACAAGCAATTAGTGTAGCAATTTGTCTCTTAAACTCAATATGCACATTTGTTTACGCTTAAGCCTATTCTTATCAAAAGCACTACACTAATACATCATTATGAGCACTCAACACCTCTAAAATATAGGTAAATGACAATGCAAACACACACAAAATCACAACACATCATACATTTCTAGAAAACATGCTCACAATGGTCCTGTCAAATATCTGACATACGTACTATTAAGACAAATCTAGAAAGTCCTCCAATGACCTATGCAGATCACCATTTAGTTACGGACTCAATTTATGACGTGACTAAATCTAGACCTGGACCTACTGTGCGTCCAGCCTCACTGTGCACCCAAGTCATTAGTTCAAGTCAAGGGGCCTTTACACATGCATCAATAAAACATAACAGAGATAATATGTAAGAAACTCATAATGCCATATAATAAAATTGATTATACATTGTTTAGCATCCAAAATGTCATGTACAAGTGAGCTTTAGGGCATACTAATCCTAACAATCTCCCACTTGCACTAAAGATCACTTCTGTACAACCTAATACCCATGGACTCTAAATATGTGGTGAAAATTATCTTTGGAAGAGTCTTTGTTAATGGGTCCACCAGGTTTCTTGCTGAAGCTATCTTTTCAACTACTACATCTCCTCTCTAGATAAACTCACGAATCAAATGATATTTTCGTTCAATGTGTTTATCCTTTTTGTGATTCCTGGGCTCTTTGCACTATAAAATAGTATCGTTGTTGTCGTAATACATCGTTATTGGTCTGTGAGCTCCCGGCATAACCTCTAGGTCTAACAGGAACTTTCTTAGCCATATTGCCTCTTTCGTAGCCTCAAATGTTGCTACATACTTGGCCTCCATGGTAGAGTCAGCAATACAATTTTGCTTTATACTTCTCCATGAAATTGCTCCTCCTGACAGAGTGAAAACATATCCAGAAGTAGACTTCCTGGAATCTTTGTCGGACTGGAAATTTGAGTTCATATAGGCTAATGGCATTAGATCATCTGCATGGTATTCTAGCACATAATCCTTAGTTCCTTGCAGGAATTTGAATATATGCTTAACTGCGACCCAATATGCTAGTCTAGGGTTTGACTGATATCTATTAACCATGCCAACAGCAAAGCAGATATCTGGTCTAGTACATAAGATGCATACATGAGGCTTCCAACTGCTGAAGCATAAGGAACTTGCTTCATGTGCTCTATTTCCTCAGGTGTTTTAGGACATTGATCCTGAGATAGATAAACTCCACGTCTAGAAGATAATGAGGCCTTCTTAGAGTTTGCATGTTAAACTTGACTAATATCTTCTCACTAAATGAAGCTTGAGATAGGGCTAGCCTTCTATTCTTACGATCCCGCAAAAGCTTGATGCCTAGAACATAACTAGCTTCTCCTAAATCCTTCATTTGAAATTGAGTAGAAAGCCAAACTTTAATAGGATATCATTTCTAATTAATAGGATATCATCCACATACAAAACCAAAAAAGCTACAGCATTTCCATTATGCCTTTTAGACGTGCAAGGTTCATCAATATTTTGATCAAAACCATAAGATTTAATTGCTCGATCAAATTTGATGTTTCACGCTCTAAATGTCTGTTTTAATCCATAAATTAGCAGTGTATCCATCTGGTTGTGTCATGTAAATGGTCTCATCAAGTTTCCCATTAAGAAAGGCTGTCTTGACATCCATTTGCCATATCTTGTAGTCATAATGACAAGTGCTAGCTAGAAGTATCCTGATGGATTTAAGCATAGCTACCGGTGAGAAAGTTTTCTCACAATCGATCCCTTCTTTCTGAGTATAACCTTTTGCCACCAACCTTGCTTTAAAGGTTTCAACCTTTCCATCAACTCCTATTTTCCTCTTGTAGACCCATTTGCATCCTATAGGTTTTACCCCGATTTTACCCCTTCAGGTGCAACTACAAGATCCCAGACTTTGTTAGAAATACATAGATTCTAACTCTGAATCCATTGCCTTATGCCATTGGTCGGCATCTATGTCGGAAATTGCTTCATCATAACTTGTGGGATCCATCACCTAATTCTCTAAAGAAGTCTAAAAAGACTCTCCATAGTATCTATCAAAAGGCCTTGATATCCTCCCACTACAACGAAGTTCTAATATATTAGATGCAAAATGCTGTTCTTTTTCATTCACAGTTACCACAGGTGTTACTAGAGATTCTTGTGAAATCTCTTCTAGAACAACTTCAGAATCTAGTGTTTTCTGGATCATTTCACCATTCTCTAAGTTTCTTGCATGAGTGCTTATAAACACCTTTTGCTTCTTAGGAGTATAAAAGATCCCACCTTTGGTTCCCTTAGGATATCCAATGAAATAGCATAACTCGGATCTTGGTTCCAATTTTGAAGCATTACAATTAAGTACATAAGCTGGACAACCCCAAATGTAGAGATGATTTAAACTAGGCTTACGCCCAGTCCACATTTCTTGAGGTATCCTAGGTACTAATTTAGATGGTACCAAGTTCAAGATGTATGCCACTGTTTCAATGGCACACCCCCAGAAAGATAAAGGTAATCATGCATAACTCGTTATTGACCTAACCATATCCAATAGGGTATGATTTCTTCTCTCTGCTACACTATTTTGCTAAGGAGTCCCTGGTGCAGTCAATTGAGACACTATCCCTTCTTGTGTAAGATAGTCTCTGAACTCACCCAAGAGGTATTCACCACCTCAATCAGACCGAGGGCCTTTGATATGTTTATCTAATTTTCGCTCTGCCTCAGCTTTGAACTCTTTGAATTTCTCAAAGGATTTAGACTTGCGTCGCATCAGATACACATATCCATACCTAGAGTAATCATTAGTAAAAGTAAAGAAATACTCATAACCTCCTCGTGCTGGTTTGCTCATAGGACCACACACATCAGTGTGAACCAATTCCAATACTTCTTTGGCCCTTTCTCTTTTAGAAGAAAATGACTGTTTAGTCATCTTCCCTTTGAGACACGATTCACACTGAGGTAGATCTTCGAGATCTAATGAGCTAAGATGCCCATCCTCGACTAATCTCCAAATTAACTTTAGACTAATATGTCCTAAGCGTAGGTGCCAAAGATAAGTATCATTGGTCAAAGAAAACTTCCTTTTTTGGGAATTAGTGTGTTCTATATTATGCAATGAGTTTGTAATAGTTTTTATATAGAACAAGTTATCATGCATGCTACTGGAACAAATAATATTTCCATCTCTACTGATATCAACACCAGAATGGAAATTAATGCAAAAACCATCTAATATTAATTGCAAAATAGAAATAAGGTTTTTACATACATCCGAAACATAATAAATGTTGTTCAAAAATAATTTCTTATTACATGAAAATTTTAAGCACATTTCTCCCACTGCAACAGCCCATACTTTTACTCCATTACCCAATCTCAGAGCAAACTCCCCTTTAGCTAGTTTCTTCATTCCCTGAAACCAATGCAAAGAATTACAAATATAGTTAGTGGCTCCAGAGTCTATAATCCAAGAATTAGTAGAATCAACCACTAAGCAGGTTTTAATGTAGAACAATAGAGGTGTACCTATATGGCCTTGTGCCAAGTACTTCGGGCAATCCTTTTTCCAATGTCCTTTTAGGCCACATTTAAAGCATTTACCCTTGGGCTTTTCACCTGTTAACTGCCTGGGCTGTTCACTATTTCTCTTCTTTTTCCCTTGACCACGTTTTTGCTTCCCCTTTCCTTTGAACTTTCTTTTTTTCGGGTTAAGTCCAAAAGTGGATGCTTGAATCATATTTATGTAGCCTTTATTTTTCATTATGGCTTCTGTAGCTAGGAGCTCTTTCATTAATTCCATCATATCCATGTTCATCTTGCTCATATTATAATTAAGCTTGAACTGAGTATATAATGATGATAGAGTCTTCAAAATCATGTCCACCTTTGATTGTTCATCTATGTTTGCTCCTAGGATCTTGGTAATATTGAAGTAATCCATCATCTTGAGCATATGCTCCCTGACAGATGCTCCTTCTGCCATCCTTTGATTCATAATTTCTCTAAGAGCACCTTGCTTTGCGGGCCTGCTCTTATCAGCAAACATACGAGATAGTGAGGTCATGATTTCTTTTGCAGTTTCCATATGATGATGCTTGCTCTGCAAAATATATGACATAGAAGCCATCATATAGCACTTGGCCATACTATTGGCTTTCTGCCATTTTGCCTTAGCATCTTTTTGGGCTTCAGAAGAGTTAGCCCTCACAATAGGAAAAGAAGTTGTTAGGACATACTTGTACTCTTCTATGGTGAATACTATGTCTAAGTTTCATTCCCAGTCCACAAAATTCGGTCTAGTGAGCTTATGCTCTTTGAGAATTGTAGCTAGTGGACTGAATGAAGACGTTTTGTTGGATACAACAATATAATCGTAATTAATTTATGAGTATAGAATTGATGCATGTATAATATGTATGCTATCTTTGGAAATAAAACATACAAGTACTTTTACATCATTTGCCTTTGAGTAGATCAACCCTTTAAACTACTCGATGTAACAATGCATCAACATCCTCATAAGAACTCCACCGATGGAATGGCCGAACATATGAACGTTAAGTTAAGTGCCACTACTTATTTGAATTAACAATTGTCTGGATATGATCCAATTGAATAATTCAATCATTGTTTTGTTTGGCTTCTTCAATCCGGTAGCAAAGTCCATCAATAGGATAGTCGAACCCACCATTTAAGTTCAGTGTACATCCATTCCTAATGTTTATTCCCCGTAGCATTCTTGTTATAAGCCTTTCGATAGGGTAGTGACTTTAATCAATGTTGCGTAAGGTGATCTTTACTGAAGAACTCCACCGATGGGATGGCCGAACTTACTAACACCCTTTTTGAGTAAACATTTTAAATTCACCTTGCTAAATCTTGATAAAGTATCACCCTCCGATGGGAAAGTTAATGACATTTACCATTAGCGTGAATCGGATATGGAAAGCCGTGGGGTATTTCCAGTCCCATTTCCCACTCAATTTTTTAACATAAGGGTTTTCTCTATTTTTGGTATTCTCGCTTTTTGTTTTAGATCTAAAAACACTTTGGTTTTGCGAAACACTTTGGTTTTTGTGAATCCCCTTTGTATTACTAAAACGTTGCAGTACCATAATAGATTACTTACCTAAATATGGGTGTATGGACCCTTAGGTTGTTATATTTTAAATCTCAAATTAAGTTTTTCATTTTTGTCATGAGATTGCATGGCATCTTTAGACATAATTGCTTGTAATTATCTTGTTTAAGTCAATCTCTTTTAAATGAACTTAACTATCAGTAAGAAATTAACACATAGTATTGGCCAATTTTAAAAAACTAATGAGTAGGCATATTTCTAGGTGGTAATCATGTTTATGCTTATGCAAATATGTTAAAACATATGTCAACGCATTATAAACATCCACCAAAATACACTAAAAATTCCTCTTTGATGGCTCCCTACAATCTTCAACAAAACAGCACACTTAATAGCTTTTTCTGCCTCAGCCTGTCATCTGTCAGTAGGAGCCAGTCGACTGAGCTGGTTGACCAGCAAGCTCACCCAGCAGAGTGTTTCTCCATGCTATTTTCTTATTTTTCTCCTTGGTCATTAAAATTACAATAATACACTTTGCTATTGCTAATACAAGCTTCATAAAGAAATATTACAAGAATATCAAAATATCTTATGCTCTTTTAAATGAAACTACAAGCAATAACCATAAATATTTATACATGAAATTGCCTATGGCCAAGCTTTGTTGACCGTGCACAAAAATATATCATGCATACATACGAACCATCAAGGGGATTTTTATATTACGTATACATACAAGCATAAAACTACAAGTATATGCCACACAAGATTTCCTAATCTTGCCACTCACAAGATGACAAACATATTTATGCAAATATAATATTCTTTGCATAGTCTAAGCATGTTGTGTGTGAGCCTAAGCTCTGATACTAATTGTAGGATTGATAATATTACATGTGGTCTATCCTAGTCCATATTTTCAAAAATACTACCAAGAAAACATACTAAGAAAATAAAATAACCACATAACACACACAAGAAAATGCTTAAGAACATATAGAACATAACTAGTATTTGCAAAATATGTAAAGCTAACCTCTTGAAGCGTGGGGCCTTTGATGAAGCTAAAACCATCACGAGCTTTGTTCCCGCTCACGAAAAGGCCACCAAAAAAATTTTACTACAAAGGTGTCGCAATATGCAACTTCCTAGTCTTCTTCCCTATGGTTAAAGAGACTTTGTTTAAGAGAATAACCTCTTGTGTGGGAAGAAGCAAAGTAATATGTTCTTGAAAATCTAGAGCAAAAAAACACACAATAAGTGTGTACTATGTGTTGTAGTATTCTCTTGCCAAAATGGAAGAGATCAACTACAAAATTTTTTGGATACTAGAAATAGTTTAAGGTATTGCCTATTTATAGAAAAAGTTTGGCACCTAAACCTTATAAACTTTCTATGTGGGAAACTTTTTCCTAATAGTAAATGTTTGCCACATGTCATGGAAGTTACTTGCACAATTTGAATTTTTCTTGTAGTAACCTTCTAGCACATGTCTGGGAAGATTGGGCCAAGCCCGCAATCCAATCCCAACACATAGTTCATAATCCATGTAGAGGCCCAAGCCTAATAAGAAACCATCTAAGCCCAATTAGGTTATCTTGGACTATAAAGAAAGCCCAAACCCAATTCCAAGATTTGGTCCAATAAAGCTATTACCACAATATGGAATTCGCTCTTCCAAGATTACTCTCTCAAAGTCATTTCAACTAGGGAAGGGACCAAGAAGACACAATTAACCTTGGCTTCCAAAATTAATAAAAAAAATGTCCATGCCTGATCTAGGTGACATAATAATAAACTCCAATCTATTCCACCATAAGATCAAAGTTGCACTCCAAGAATAATTGCCATTACCCAAAAGCTTGTCACAAAAGAATGTGAACTTTGTCTTTGACCTACTAAATAACCTACCATAATGCCCCTCTATGTATACCCATAGCTAAGATCGATCCTTTGGCCCATGTACTATCACCTCCTTAGCTATATCTTTTTCCATTGGGTTTCTTGTCCTATTGCCAACTATCTTTGGTCATGGAATCTCTTGATCTTGGGAGCAACCCTCAAGCCATATGACCGATACACCCATAAAGGTAGTATCACTAGATCGAGAGTCAGATGATAAATATGAGCAATCCTAAAGGGGGCACATAGATTCCATATTGCATATGCATGTTCCAATTAATTAGAACTTAGTACTCAATGCACAAGGCTGTTGATCCTAATAAAGTAAGATCGTACCCATAGTGAATTAAAGTACCAAACTCTAACTTCATTAGTTCATCCACATATGCCCAAGATTAAGAGCAATGATCATTTAGTAGCAGTGAGTATCTTGTTTTCTTTCTTTGATAGTACGTCTCTAGAAAACATACTCACAATGGTCCTGTCAAATACGTGACACACGTACTATTGAGACAAATCTAGAAAGTCCTCCAATGACCTAGGTAGATCACTCTTAACGAGAAGACTTGCTCAATATAACCTTATCCCAGTAGAGTGCCCAACACCTCCATTCAGTTACGGACTCAGTTTATGACGTGACTAAATCTAGACTTGGACCTACTGTGCGTCCAGCCTCACTGAGCACCCAAGTCATTAGTTCAAGTCAAGAGGCCTTTACACATGCATCAATAAAACATAACAGAGATAATATGTAAGAAACTCATAATGCCATATAAAAAAATTGATTATACATTGTTTAGCATCCAAAATGTCATGTACAATTAAGCTTTAGGGCATACTAATCCTAACAATGTGCATTTATGGGCTTATTATAAAGCTCATGCTTGGAATCAACAATCAAGTTTTTGGCGCTATTACGAGGAAGGCACGGTTGTTTGGTTTCTTTATTTTGTGTGTTTTAGACAATTACGTGTTTTTTTGCTCTCCTTGTACAATTTCCTTTAGCAATTTGCTATCTTGCTTTTCATTTTGCTATATCTTGCTATTTTGTGTTTATTTTTGCTTTATTTCATAGCTTGTTTATAGTGCTTTAGTTCTTTCTTTTCTTTTTAGTAGTCTCATAGGATTTGTTGCTTGCTTGTTGCAGATATAGAAATTGTTGAAGTATCGAGGGTTAAGATGTGGAAGGAGATTTCTTTTTAAGGTGGCTGAGCATAGGCCAGATCCCATCCCTCTCTCTATCCATCCTATTCCACAACAAGTGGAGTTGCCTAGGAACCCTCCTAAACCCAATCCTCCATTAGAAGAAAAGCTTACTCTTAGGGAATATTTCCTCCCTAACACATTTGAGCCTAACTTGGCTATTTAAACATCGGGTTTTCGTGAAGTGAATTTTGAGATAACGCATGGCACATTAGCGATAATTCTTTCCTTCTATGGGATGAGCAATGAGAGTCCACTTGTACATGTCACAGATTTTTTAGAAATTTGCTCCACTTTTCACTCTTTACTTTCTTAATGTCTCTTAAGAGTTCATTTGCCTCAAGCTATTCTTATTTTCACTAAAGGATAAAGCCAAACAATGGCTCCATTCCTTGCCTAACAGTTCCATTATGTCATAGGATGAGCTCCAATCATAATTCTATCAAAGGCTATCCCCTATGGTTAAGACTGCAGATATTAGAGCCTCTATCATGACATTTTCTCAACAAAAATTTGAAACTTCTAATGAAGCATGGGAAAGGTTGAATGATCTACTTATGCAATATTCACGCCATAGGTATGGCACACACGATCTTCTGTAATACTTCTTTAGAGGTTTAGCCAAACAACAAAGGATGTTAGTGAATGCTATGTCTGGGGGTGGGTTCTATAATTTGAGGCCTAGTAATGCACGGGAAATGGTAAAGAATATTGTTGAGGACTCTTTCAAAACACTGTCACGGGTAGTTCTAGTAAGGGCAATACTGAGAGAGGAATTAATGAGACAGGCACATTCTCTGATCTTCCTATCGAGGTCAGACTGTTGACTCATAAATTCAATCAGTTTATTTCATTGAATTTTGCACCATTCTAGGGCTGTAAGGCCAATCCATTAAGGTTTTCGTCTTCTCCTTCTACTAAGGTTTGTGCTCTTTATGTTGAATTATCTCATAAGACCTTAACATGTCCACTAGCACCTTAGTTCCCCGAATTCATTCAAGTGGATGTTTATGCCACTTAGGGGTTGTCACAAGAGTAAAACCTCTATTCATACACTAACAGTTAAGGTTGAAGAGATAATCTAAAGCTTTAATGGCTTAAGGCCAATTTGAGTCATCCCAGTCGCACGTCCCATTCCAGTAGCGACTAGTTCCTATTAATTCATTAGGTTTATATAATGTTGATTAGTCTACGATTTCTAGTACCTCACAAAGTTAGATTCCTTCTATGCCTACTTATCCTGCACAATCTGCTCAAGTACTCTCTGCATCATCTTTTCAATCTGCTAGTGAGAATAAGATTGACTTGATGTGCCAATTTCTTAAGAATTAGCGATCGATATTAGAGAATTAGAAGTAATTTGTTTAAGGCCATAATTAGCCCATGGAAAAAATTGATGCACAGTTATGTCACATCAATAGTAAGTTAAGCACTAGAAATCTTAGTAAGCTTCTAGTACAGCCAAAGATGAATCCAAAAGGTCAGTCTTATTTTTCCTTCGATACTATCTATCCCACTTATGCTTAGGCGAAGGATATCACCACCCCTATGAGTGGTAGAATAGTTGATAATAGGGTAAGAGTTGAGCGACCTATAGAGGCTACACCCATTAATCCTATTACACCCAGCATTCTTTGTAAGCCCAGTTAGCTTAGAGATTACTTTGAGGAGAGAAAGGAGACTACTAGGGGAAGAGTTGAGAGTAATACTCACCCACAACGAGAGGGAAAGCCAGCACTTTTACCCTAGAGCCCCTTTCCCAGCCGCTTTAGAGAAGCCCCTATCTATTAAGGACACTAGGATGTTTAAAATTCTAGAGCACTTAAAGGATCTTAAGGTTAATCTTCCTCTGATTGATGTTTTTTTTTCCATTCTATCTTACTCTAAATTCTTTAGAGATCTCTACACTCGAAAGTATGGCACTTCTAGTATGCCAAAGAAGGTGAAACTCAAAGAGTGGGCGAGTAATTTTTGCACTTTAGGCCTTCCGTGAAAGCTTAATGATCCCAAAACTTTCACCATTCCTTTTTACATTCAACAGACCGAGATTGATCATGGTTTATTAGAGTTAAGGTCTAGTGTGAACCTCATTTCCTTTTCTGCTTATCAATAGCTAGGTATAGGCCATTATCGCTCATTCATGTCATACTTCAGCTAGCTGATAAATTTGAGCATAGACCTAGAGATGTAGTTGAGAATGTTATGGTTCAAGTTGGTGAGTTTGTGTATCTTATTGATCTCATTGTTTTAGATATGTATTCTTACCATGACTCTAGGCATGCTACACCTATTCTCTTAGGATGTCCCTTTCCTGCCACGGCTGATATAGTTATTCATTGTAAGATGGGGTTGTTAGAGATTAAATTTGGGAATTTGAAGTCTACGATGAAAATAGTAGAGCCTGTACATAGGTCGAGTCTAAATGGAGAAGATGAGGAAGAATGTTTTGTGATTATAGGGATAAAACTTGGTGTTTAGGATTGTGACCATGATGAGATGATCTTTAGTGATGAATTAGTGAATGAATTTGATAAGATTTTAGTTGATGTTGATTTGGAGACATCTAGCAAGGAGAGCACAACATTTATTTCTAATTCTAGGTCTGATAAGTATCTTGGGGCTGTTAATTCTTATATTGAGGAACATAGTAGGCCAGAGAAGATCCTCAAAGAGGAGATTGATGAGCTTGAGATTTTGATATATAGGTCTTGGGTATCTTTGATGAATCAATGTTAGAACTGTTTCTACCTCTCCGCTAGGGAATTAATTCCCAAGGTTAACTATTCCTTGGATAGACATGCACCTTCCCTTAGGGAGAGTGAGCCTATTACCCTTAATTTTGATCTCTAGATCTATTTCTTTAGGCTTTTCCATTGGTCCCATTCCATCTGACCTTTCTCCATTAGATGATTCTCCCCTCTTTCCTCCCATTGTGTCTCCCTTTAATAAGCACACTTTTATGCCATCCCAGCACATACATGGGGGGTTTATACATACCTATCCTATTCTTTATGCTTTAGATTTTTCATCGGCCAATAGGCCCAAGGTATGGGTAAACCTTAATCATCATAAGAATGGTTAGTTGCAGAGACTAAGTCTATTAGGTTTGATTTGGAGATGGTAGTAGGACATGGAGCTTTGAATTTTTCCATGATCCATGACACCTTGGAGCATTCTTACATATTCAATGTGTTGGATTATCCATTTGTTCCTTTATCTGGTGTGCTTGAGAAGAATTATGATGTGCATGATTTGATAGATTCTATATCACATGATTCTTTTTCTTCTAAGTTGTGCTTTGATAAGTTTGTATGTTAATCCATGCTTAAGGGTTACAAGTATCATTAGTCCTAATATTACCGCCCAGCTAGGGGCGTAAAAAAAGTATAATGTGTGTGAGTTGTGTATATTTGTATACAGTGTTTGCTTACACTTCTTAGGGTGCTTTAAAGCTCATTTGTGAGCATTTATTATAGAGTTTATGCATATTTGTTAATAGTTATGTGTAAGATGAAAAATTGCATAAATGCTACACTAAGCGCACTAATTGCATGACTAAGGTGCATTTTCGGTGAAGTTGATGCTTAAGCTTAAATGAAGAATTTTAGAAGAATATTGATAAAGATTTGATGTTTCATAACAAGATTCAAGCATGCTAGATGATGCATGAGGCTAAGAAGAAAGTACTGAAAACAATTGTAGTGAAAACAGAGCTAAAACGAAGAAGATATGCTACTACAAGTCGACCCCCTATTCCAGTATGGGTCAACTAGTATTGTCTTCCAGGACACTCTTGCAGTAGTTCCAGAAGCTCTATCAAAGCATTGGCTGAGTGATGCCTTAGTATCGATCGACCGGTGAGGCCTTTCGGTTGTTGTGCTAAAAGCCTATTTAAAGATCGTTTCAGCTCATTTATAAGGGAGGAACTTTTATTTCTAAAACCCTAATAAACCTTAACCCTTTACCCACTTCACCAAACACCTAAAACCACTATCTAAACCCTATATCAAGCTAGGATTGAAGCATTAAACAAAGATTTGAAGGATTTGTATGGATTTGGAAGCAAGAATTTGGGGTAGTTCTTCTTGTTCTTTCCCTATTTCTTGTAAATATGTTGCTAGATTAGGCTAGATCTTTAGGTGTTTGTTGTTGTATATTAGATTAGGGCTTTGAATAGAAGATTTGTATGCATCTTTGGCTTATAATATATGTTTGTTTACATAAATCATGGCATGAATCAATATGCCTATGTATTGAAAATTGCATATCTATGTGTTTGTTAAAATGCCTAAGTGAACTTGCATGTGTTGTTTATGCTTCACATGCTTTTATCTACTTATATAGACGACATGATTATGCTTAATACATGGCTTTGCTTAGTAGAGTAGGCTTTGGCTTTAAAACCAACCAATAGGTTTCATGCTTTGCTTAGTCGAGTTTAGGTGCTAGTCCTTGGCTTTAAACACAGTGTAGCAAATAACTTAACCTAGACTAGAGTATCTCTCACTCATGTTAGTATTGGTTAATCGAGCCTTAATGTCACGTAGTGTTTAGGTGCTAGTCCTTGGCTTTAAACCTAGCCAAGAGAATAAGTTCTAAGCACGGATTGCATAGGCTAGGAGGGATTGGCCTTTAGCTTTAAACCCAGCTAACAGATTAAAAGTCCCGATCAACACAACGACAATAAAAGTCCTGAGCCATAGACTGACCCAATCTACTAACATAGCTCGAGTCTAGTTGCAATGCAATTGCCCTAGGTCCTCTTCTTCCTTTTAAGGTTTCTTTCATTAGCTTGGCACCCTTAAGTTTCTCTATAGCTTAGGTTTTATTTCTTTTTTTCCTGAGCTCTCTTCCATCCTAAAGAAAGAACACACTGCACGTAGCTAGTTTTAGGCACCAGAGCACATAGAGACTCAACTAAGGTAGCCTCCCTGCGGGTACAATACCCACACTCAAATTCGCTATACCACGAACGATCTGTACGCTTATAACTGTAAAACTAGAACACGATCAAGTTTTTTGGCACTGTTGTCAGGGAGGCACGGTATTGGTTCTTTGTGTGTTTTTGTGTTTGTGACCGATTACTTGCATGTGCTCTATCTTTAAGTGCTTTCCATTATTCAAAAACTACAAAAAAAATTGAAAAATCTTTAAAAAACCCGAAAAATTTGAAAATGCAAAAAAAGAAATTGAATTGTGAACAGGATTACTTGTGACTGATTGAACATGGATGATTTTCATGCTTTTATGTAGTCACTTGCAACCTCTTCCCTACTACCCCATTGTGCTCCAAATGTTTGTGGCTTTTATAGAAGTAGTGAGCATAAAGATGATCATTATCCCTTTCCCTATATGAACCCCTAATCTTGCGTTAGTGCTAGTTATGACCTTTATAGTCATGCATCATCTCATGTACTATTACTTAGAAATCATGACTATAAGGATGCATATCCTTGATTGCGTGCATCACCTAAGAATGCCCTTAGTAATCATATGCCCATGTATACATCTACATCTAGTTATCATGATTATAGGAAGCAACATCATGCATTTTTACCATGGGCCAAGATGACTCATTATTCTATTCACCCTTTAGTTTTAATTGTTCACTTCTAACACTTTCTTTTCCCACCCATTACTCTCCCAAGATCTTTTATGGTTATGCACAAAATGATTTTCAATATGATTACCATTTCCACTCGGTCGAACCCTTTTCTTTTAAGTCTCCTTCACAAGATGAAAAGATTGCCCATCTCTTTTTAGTCCTCCAATCTAATTAAGAGAGACTAAGTAGCATGATACAACAAGTTGACTTTCTAGGTAAGTGCTTGAAAAAAGAGATTGAGAGTGAGCAACCTATGGTTAGAAATCTTGAGATACCTTTAGACTAGGTTGAAGAGATAAGAGAGAGAGAGCTAGAGATGAGGAATATAGTGGTGAACATGATGACGTGTTGGAGAGGAAATTAGAAAGAGAGGTAGATGGACAGACCACATCTTGGAGCGAGGATGAGAGTGAACGTGATAGTAATTTGGTTCTTGATGACTTCTTTGGCCATGCTTTAAAAGAAGTGGTACCCTATCCTCCCATTCTTGCATCGCCGCCCATTGAGTCACATGAGCATATTATTTCTTCTCATCCCACACTTCACACACACATGGAGGTTAAGTCTCATGATCATAGTACTCAATTGCATTTTGAGTCGGCACTTAGGGAGTTTAGCTTGCATTCTTCCCTTGAGCATTTATGCATACATGATGAGGAATCTTTTGAGTCTCCTTTATCCCTTCTATTTGTGCTTACCCCATGTGAACACTGTGATAAGAAGATGACGACCACTAATGATGAATTTGTGGAAGCATTTGATGAGATCTTAACTATTGTGGACCTAGAGTCATCAATTGGAGAGAATAGAGCACTAATTTCAAAGTTTTTACATGATAAGCCTTTGGAGTTAAGAGTGTTGTGTTAACGAGAATAGCCACTCGAAGAAGACGCTTAAGAAAGAAATGATGAACTTGAAATTGCAATCTATAGGTCTTTAGGTGTGTTTGATAAATCGTTGTTGATACCTTCTTCTACCCTCTCCACTAGGGAATTAATTGATGAGGTTAAGTGTTTTCTAGATGAACATGAACCTTCCTTTAGTGTGAGTGAGCCCATTAAGATCGAGTCCACCCTATGTGAGGAGTTAGAGTGACCTAGGCTTGATAATCTCATATCTTATGGAGAAGAAGAGTGTAGTACTTCAAACTTCCTTATCTTTGACCATCTTTCTCCGAGTGTCGTTCCTAATCCTTTTTCCTATTTCGTTGAGTCCCCCTCTTTGGAACTCACGTTCATGCCTTCTTGCATAGAACACTTTTACCTAGGCCTAAAAAGCACTTCTCCCACTTTGCATGCTTTAGACCTATCTTTGACTCATAGGGAACGTATATTCTTAGCCTTTGACTACAAGAAGATGGCCATGGCTTGGCTAATTAAAGAGCAAGTAGGACATGATTCTTCATGTTTGAGCATGCTTCATTCTATACTTGTGTACACATATTCATTTGATATTTTAATACAGGATCTTGAAAAGGGATGCACTATGCATTCATTGCTCTAACCCTTAGTGTATGACCCTTTTTCCCTCTATCTTCTACACTTTAATTATTATTCGCCACTTTGCGCCATGCAAATTTAAATTGCGTCACTCTAACATTGGTGCCTGGCTGGGGGCATCAAATCCAATGCTACTAGGAGGCACCTTAGGCTTGTTTTGCTCTTCTTGTATTTATTTGCCTTTGCTTTTGTATATATTAGATGAGTTTTCTTTTACTTGTTCTTTCTTTGTATATGGTAGATGTTATTGCTTTTGTTTGCTTTTGTTTTCTTTGTCTTTTAGTAGTTTAGGTTATACTTTCTTTGTATTCTTAGTAGGTCAGATTTTTGCTCCTTTTTTTTTCTTGCTCCATTCCATCATTTGTGCATCAAATCCTATACCCTTTGCATATATTCCTGTTTATCTTTTTGAAATGTCAATGTGGACTTGCACTGTTTTGACTACTAATCTCTTCTTTGTTTTTTTGAGCATTAGTGCTTTCTACTAAGGAGTAGAGAAGTCTATCATTGGATTATCTTTGGTATTCACGGGCTACATAGAAACAAGGTTCCATCTATCCATCTTTCACTTATCCCTATCTATCCTTTCCACAATCCCTATATGCGTTTCATGTGCTTTCATGTTATGCTTAGTGCTATTTGCTTGAGGACAAGCAAAGTTTAGATTTGGGGGTGTGGTTGTTCCTTTATTGTTTGTATCATTTGAAGGGTAGGTTTGCTTACTTGCCTTGTTTTGCTCAAAATATGTTCAATTTTTTCAATTTGTTGCATGTTTTGAGTTGGTTTATCTTTATGTTGGTTGGAGAGTTGGCATTTGCATTGACTTAATTAATTGGAGAAGATGAGGGTGTATTGTGAGGAGTGAATGGAATATGGGGTATGACTTATACTTTGAAGAAAATCTTTTTGAAAACTGTGGGGAGTGAGCACTTCTAAAAATACACCTTGTAGTTTCCCCACAACTTGGTTGGAGAAAGTGTTTTTAAGGGTTGTTGATACGAGTGCCCCTTCCTTGATTGGTTCTTTTAGTGTGCCTTAGCCTCTTCATTTTCTTTTCTTTTTATTTGTGTTATGTATTGAAAAAAAAGAAGTGCAAAAAAATGGGAAAACACAAAAATGTGAAAAAAATGAAAAAATATGTGGAAAAAATAAGCTAAAAAGGCAACAAAAGGATTGAAAAGTGGAATATGTTGAACAAGTGTCAAGTGACACAATGTCAACTTGACACAAGTATCTCTTTTGTTATTTCATTATGTTGTGAATAAGGCTCTTATGTCAAAATGTCAGCCATTTTGATGTATCTTCTTTTCTCCTTGTATATTTAGGGCTAAGTGCATATTGAGAGGCCATGTCAGTTGATAACACATGAAGTATCAACATCCCGAGTGTATGAGTTGAGATCCTAAGTTTGTGGTGGTTTTAGCTACTTGGTAACTTCCTAAGAGGTGTGAGACCCCTTGTGATTGAGAGGAAGATCTAAAAAAGGCTAAGGAAGCCCTTGCACAAAAAGAATGAACCCTTATACCCCTTGGAAGCAAAAAGATAGCAAGTCAATGCAACCAGTAACTCTTTAAAAAGCATGAGGCTAGACTCGGTTTAGGCTTGCTTAGAGACAAGCAAGGGGAAGGTTTGGGAGTGTTAATGCGTGTGAGTTGTGTTTGTTTATATATTGTGTTTGCTTACACTTCTTTTTTAAAGCTCATTTATAAGCATTTAGTATAGAGTTTATGCACATTTGTTAATAGTTATGCATAAGGTGAATAATTGCATAAATGCTACACTAAGTGCACTAATTACATGACTACGGTACATTTTGGGTGAAGTTGATGCTTGAGCTAAAATAAAGAATTATGGAAGAATATTGATGAAGATTTGATGTTTCAAAACAAGATTCGAGCATGCTAGATGATGCATGGGCCAAGAAGGAAGTACCAGAGAAAATTGAAGTGAAAACGAAGCTAAAACAAAGAAGGTATGCTACTACAAGTCGACCCCTTGTTCCAGTACCGGTCAACTGGTAGTGTCTTTCGGTACACTCTTCCAGTAGTTCTAGAAGCTCGATCAGAATTACCGAATAAGTGATGCCCTAGTACTGATCAATCGATTAAGTCTTCTGGTAGTCATGTTGAAGGCCTATTTAAAGCTCGTTTCAGCTTATTTATAGGGGAGGAACTTTTATTTCTAAAACCCTAATAGAACCTAACCCTTTACCCACTTCACCAAACACCTAAAACTACCATCTAAACACTATACCAAGCTAAGATTGAAGCATCAAACAAAGATTTGAAGGTTTTGTATGGATTTGGAAGCAAGAATTTAGGAGAGTTCTTCTTGTTCTTTCTCTATTTCTTGTAAATATGGTGCTAAATTAGGCTAGATCATTGGGTGTTTGTTATTGTATATTAGATTAGGGATTTGAATAAAAGATTTATGTGTATCTTTGGCCTATAATATATGTTTGTTTACATAAATCTATGCATGATTCAATATGTCTATGTATTGAAAATCAAGTATGTCTATGTGTTTGTTAAAATGCTTAAGTGAACTTGCATGTGTTATTTGTGCTTCAAATAGTTTTATCTACTTATATAGGCAACATAATTGTGCTTAATAGATGGCTTTACTTGGTAGAGTAGGCTTTGGCTTTAAACCCAGGCAATAGGTTACAAGTTTGCTTTGTCGAGTTTAGGTGGTAGTCCTTGGCTTTAAACCCAGCCAAGTGGATAAGTTAACCAAGACTAGAGTATCTCTTATTCACGTAAGTGTTGGTTAATCAAGCCTTAATGTCATACAGTGTTGAGATAGTAGTCCTTGGCTTTAAACCTAGCCAAGAAGATAAATTCTAAGCACAGATAACATAGGCTAGGAGGGATTGGCCCTTAGCTTTAAACCAAGCTAATGGGTTGAACCACTAGTATTGGTTTAGAGACCCCCGATCAACACAACAACAATAGAAGTCCTGAGCCATAGATAGACTTAATCCGCTAACACAACCTGAGTCTAGTTGCAATGCAATCACCCTAGCTCCTCTTCTTCCTTGCTAGGTTTCCTTCATTAGCTTGGCACCCTTAAGTTTCTCTGTAGCTTAGGTTTTATTTCTTTTTTTCCATAGCTCCCTTCCATCCTAAAGAAAGAACACACATGCACATAGATAGTTTTAGGCACTTGAGCACATAAAGACCAAACTAAGGTAGCCTGCTTGTGGAGACGATACCCGTACTCGAATCAGCTATACCATGAATGATTCGTACGCTTACAGTTGTAAAACTCAAACACGATCAAGGTACCTTAGAAATTTTGTTGAGATGAGAAGGCCTGGCTGCCAGCATCATTATTAGTGCTACTAGGAGGCAACCAAGATTAATTTTGATATTTTCATTCTTTGTTTTCATTTCTTTTCATTTGTTTTCTTTTTAGAATTTCCATGTGTTGATCCCCTAGCTCATTTCCTTTAGAATAAGCCTTGCTTATCATTTGATGATGCCAATGCAAGTTTGTATGGAAATGTTACTAATCCTGGTACTTTATAAGTGTTTATTATTTTTGTTAAGAAACAGGGTGAGTAGACAAATCATTAATCACTAGCATTGAAAAGCTTCAAAAGAACACAAAGTTATATCTATTCTTTCTCCACTTACCCATATTTATCTACCCCTTCCCCACCGCCTTTACGGGTTTGAGATGCCTAATTGCTTGTTGTGTGGTTTTATTTTATTTGCTCAGGGACAAGCAAAGTTTAGGTTCGGGGGTGTGAAAGTTTGGCTCTTCTTTTTCTTCTTGTTTTATGTTTTTTTTAGGGTAGATTTGCATTATTTACGTAAAAATGGTAAATTTTTAAAATTTTTGTGCATATAGAGTCATTTATCTCTTTATTGATTGGAGTGTTGGCTCCTGATGTTGACTTAATTGATTGGTAAAGATGAGGTTGTATTGTTGGGAGTGAATAGATTGAAGAGAGAACTTAGACTTTGATGAGATGCCTTTTGAAAGCTGTGGGGAGTAAGCACTTCTAAGAATGTACCCTGTAGCCATCCTATCATTTGGTTGAAAAAAGTGTATCAAAAGGGTTGTTGATACTAGTGCCCTTTACTAGATTGGTTCTTTTAATGTGCCTTAGCCTTTCTTTTTCTTTTCCTTTTATTTACATTATGTATTGAGAAAAAAAAAAGCACAAAACAAATGGAAAAGGCAAAAATTTGACAAGAAATGAAAAAGATTGGGAAAAAATGAAAAGAAATTGAAAAAATATGGAAAAATCCAAAAGGCACCCAAAAGTTGAAGCAGTGAAGTTCATTGAATAAGGTGTTAAGTGAAACAATGTCAACTTGGCACAATCTTTTCATTCTTTTATTGTATTGTGAATAAGAATTTTACTTCATTTGTGAGCCATTGTGATTGTACCTTCTTTTTCCTTGTATCTTTAAGGCTTTATGTTAGTTGAGAGGGCACAAAGTATCATCACCCCGGGTATGTGCTTTGGACTCCTAGGTTGTGGTGGATACAACTACTTAGGAACTTCCCATGAGGTGTGAAAACCCTTGTGAGTAAGCAGAGGGTACAAAAACGGCTTAAGGACCCAAAAAAGGCTTAAAGACCCTTTCTAAGAAAGGAATGACCCCTATATACTCTTTTGATTCACTAAGATAACAAGTCAATGCTCTTGGCAACCCTCTTTAGCTTTTCTGAGATAAACACAGGTTTGGTTTTGTTTGGGGACAAATAACGAGAATGTTTAGGGTGTTAATATGTCTTGGTTTGTGTGTGGTTATTGATGCATTTATATATGATATTTGAGGTGTTTTGTGCTTATTACATAGCTTTAATGTGGTATATATACTATACTTGTGCATATGAGGATATACATGTTCATAGTTGAGTTTATTGGAAAGATGCTACACTAACTGCTTATTCTTGTGCTTTTAGATGAGATTTGGAGCAATGTTTGGAGATTAATTGATGATGCCTGGGATGTGGAGAAAAGTTTAGAGATCTTCTAAAGATGAAGAATTGAAGAAGAAAGGCCTTTGGAAACCCTTGGAAGAAGCACAAAAAAAGCGGAGAAGACTGGGAGCAAACTGAACAAAGTTTGGGCACTAAGTGCTAAGAGGCTGGTCACCACCTAGCTAGGCCCTTGGCCAAGTTCGAATTCTCCATTTTAAGGCCAGACCCCTCTTCCTTAGGTTGGGCCCTCAGCTAGGGCAATTGGTTGTACGAAGAAATAGCTTATAAAAGTGCAAATTTCTGCAAAATTAGGGGAACATTTCGTACCTACTTCACACCCACTATACCAAACCATAGTTCCATTACTCACCATCCATATTCACCTAGATATATCTTCACTAGGAATCAAGCATCTTTGGTGGATCAAACACTTGGATTTAAGGATTTACTCAAGATTTGTAAAGAAATTGCTATGGATGAAAGGGAAGACTCTTTATCTCTCTTTTATCCTAGTTTTTTATATGTTTGAGTAGAGTATTTTTTTGGGTGATTAACACTTGTATTATGGGTTAACTTATTACACTTTGATTATGGGTTTTTGAAGGATTAATATATATGATTTGTTCTTAGGATTTCAATGACTATCTTTTACACCTATCTAAGTGTTTGATGATATGTCACAATAGTTAAGCATATATTGTTAGGATTAGTATGCCCGAAAGCTCCCTTGTACATGACATTTTAGATGCTAAACAATGTACATCAATTTTGTTATATGGCATTATGAGTTTCTTACATATTATTTCTGTTATGTTTTTTGATGCATGTGTAAAGGCCCCTTAACTTGAACTAATGACTTGGGCACACAGTGAGGCTGGACGCATAGTAGGTCCAAGTTTAGATTTAGTCACGTCATAAATTGAGTCGATAACTGAATCATAGTGTTGGGCACTCTACCGTGATAAGGTAATATTAAGCAAGTCTCCTCAGTGAGGGTGATCTACCTAGGTCATTGGATGACTTTCCAGATTTGCCTCAATAGTACGTGTGTCACGTATTCGACAGGACCATTGTGAGTATGTTTTCTAGAGATATACTATCAAAGAAAGAAAACAGGACACTTACTGCTACTAAATGATCATTGCTCTTAATCTTGAGCATATGTGGATGAACTAATGAAGTTAGGGTTCGGTACTTTGATTCACTATGGGTGAGATCTTACTTTATTAGGATCAACAACCTTGTGCATTGAGTGCTAAGTTCTAATTAATTAGAACATGCATATGCAATATGGAATCTATGTGCCCCCTTGGGATTGTCCATATTTATCATCTGAATCTAGATCTAGTAATACTACCTTTTTGCATGTATCGGTCATATGGCTTGAGGGTTGCTCCCGAGATCAAGAGATTCCATGACCAAAGATGGTTGGCAATAGGACAAGAAACCCAACGCAAAAAGATATAGCTAAGGAGGTAATAGTACACAGGCCAAAGGACCGGTCTTAGCTATGGGTATACATAGAGGGGCATTATGGTCTGTTATTTAGTAGGTCAAAGACAAAATTCACATTCTTTTGCGACGAGCTTTTGGGTAATGGCAATTATTCTTGGAGTGCAACTTTGATCTTATGGTGGAATAGATCGGAGTTAAAAATAATTATTATTATGTCGCCTAGATTGGGCAAGGACATTTTTTATTATTTTTGGAAGCCAAGGATAATTGTGTCTTCTTGGTCCCTTCCCCAGTTGAAATGACTTTGAGAGAGTAATCTTGAAAGAGCAAATTCCATATTGTGGTAATAGCCTTATTGGGCCAAAGCTTAGAATAAGGTTTGAGCTTTCTTTAGAGTCTAAGATAACCTAATTGGGGTTAGATGGTTTCTTATTAGGCTTGGACCTCCACATGGAGGATGGACTATGTGTTGGGCTTGGATTGTGGGCTTGGCCCAATCTTCCAAGACATGTGCTAGAAAGTTACTACAAGAAAAATTCAAATTATACAAGTAACTTCCATGATATGTGGCAAACATTTACTACTAGGAAAAGGTTTCCCACATAGAAAGTTTACAAGGTTTTGGTGCCAAACGTTTTCTATGAATAGGCAAGACCTTAAACCATTTCTAGCATCCAAAAAATTTTGTAGTTGATTTCTTCCTTTTTGGCAAGAAAATACTACAACACATAGTACACACTTATTGTGTGATTTTTGCCCTAGATTTTCAAGAGCGTATTACGTTGCTTTTTCCCACACAAGAGGCTATTCTCTCAAGAAAAGTATCTTTAACCATAAGGAAGAAGACTAGGGAGTTGCATATTGTGACACCCTTATAGTAAAATTTTTTTGGTGAACTTGTTCGTGAGCGAGAACAAAGCTCGTGATGGTTTTAGCTTCATCAAAGGCCCTACACTTCAAGAGGTTAGCTTTACATATTTTGCAAATACTAGTTATGTTATATATGTTCTTAAGCATGTTCTTGTGTGTGTTATGTGGTTATTTTATTTTCCTAGTATGTTTTCTTGGTAGTATTTTTGAAAATATGGACTAAGATAGACCACATGTAATATTATCGATCTTACTTATATTAGATTGATGCTTGGTTGCTATTAATCATTTTCATAGCTTTATTTAGGCATGTTTATTTGTTTGTCTGAAGGATCTATAAAGTGGGTTGTATTTTCATTCATGTCCATGTGTGTTTCTATATGTCTTAATAGCAAAGCACGCTTAATTTACATACATGTTGGTTCTTAATGGTTTATATGGTGTAATTTAAACATGTCTATGTATCTAGTAGTTGAATATGTCTATGTATTCATGAATGCCATGCCCTAGAACATGTATGAACCTATGCTTTAATGCTTGAACCGCTACTGTGATGCATAATTGATGGCGTTTACTTAAAGATTAGGTTTAGTTGAGTTTTCTTTGGCTTTTAAACTCAGCCAATAGGCTTCTAGCTTAGTTTAATCGATTGTAGATGGACTAGGTCTTGGCTTTAAACCCAACCAATGGTTTAGACGCTAAGGTAAGGCCAATCAATGTCATCTAGAACCCTAAGTAACTAGCCTAAAAACACTAGGTGAGAAGGACCTAGGCATACTCTAGGCATGATCGACCTAGGGATAGACCCACATCAAGGTCTAAGGGATAATAAGGCAGTTATTTAGGACTCTAGCCAAGAGCAACCTATGAAACCCATCAAAAAGCCCTAATCAAGAGTATAGTAATGGCCCATAAGCAAGCAAAGATCACTCTATTCCCATTTCCATTGTTTGACTCTGTTAGATAGCTTCACTCTACTACTTTTCCACACATAAACTTTAATTTTACTACCCTTTAGTTAGAGTTACTTTTCTTTAAGCTCTATTCAAACCAAAAAACCCAAAAAAATTGGTAGTTTAGGTCAACAACCCCTGCACTTGCAGGATTATTTTAAAGCTTGTGCTTGAAATTAGTGATCAACACCCACATGCCCAAGAGCCCCTTAGGGTGGTACCCTTAAAGGATGAACTTACACTTAGGCAATACTTTATTACTAACACATTTGAGCCTAACTTGGCTATTCACACTCTGGGGTTGAGAGAAACAAACTTTGAAATAAAGCATAGCTTACTGGCAATGCTTTCTTCCTTTTATGAGAGGAGTAATGAGAGTCCTTTGGCCCATGTTACAGATTTCATTGAAATTTGTTCCACTCTTCATTTTGCTAATATGTCTCAAGAGTTAATTTGCCTTAAGCTACTCCCATTTTTGTTAAAGGATAAAGCCAAATAATGGCTCTTTTTCTCACCTAGCAGTTCCATTACATCATGGGATGAGCTCTAATCATACTTTTGTCAAAAGTTGTTCCCCATGGCTAAGATCGTTGATCTTAGGGCATCCATTTTGACCTTTCCTTATCATGATTTCAAGACTTTCCATTAAGCTTAGGAAAGGTTGAATGATCTCTTTAAGTAATGTCCATACCACGATTATAGCACACACAACCTTTTTCAATACTTCTTTAGAGGTTTGATTAAGCAAAAAAGGATGTTAGTAAATGCTTTGTCCAAGGGTGGGTTTTATAACTTGAGGCGTAGTAAAGTGATACATTATTTGTGCACTAGCCTAGATAGCTTGCAAGTACACGGGTCGCGTGCAGCATAGTGTGTGTAAGTGCGAGGTCGTATCCACAGGGACACCTAATATGTGTGGTATCCTAAGCTAAGTACGTCCTAACTAGCTACATGTTGAGGTCCTAACTATAATCTTTTTTGTGTTTTTGGTTCGAGGAAAGCTCGAGAAAGATAAATCTAAGCTACATAAAAGAAAATAAAAAGGCGGTGTGTATGTGATGAGGGAATCAAGCGATCAAAGAGGATGCTAACACGTGGAAATAGGGAATCAGGTGATTATGGTTTGCAAATGGGTGATTACTACTTCTTGCTAGGTTTACTTGATGGACTAAACTTGGTTTCTTTCATCTAGACTTCTAATTAATCTCTTAATTACACCCTAAGCCTCAATGCAGTCCGTCCTTAAGCGTCGACTAACCTAGAGCTACAGCATGGACTTTATAACTTAGGGCCATAGGGCTAGCTAGTTAGGATTCTAGGTAACTTAGATTGATTTAACCCTAGCATCTATACTATTGGCTAGATTTAAAGCCAAGACCAAGTCCGCCTTAAGTGGACTAACTTACCCAAAAACCCATTAGCTAGATTTAAAGCTAAGAAAGACTCGACTTAGCCAGCCATTAGTTATGCACCACCGATCATCATCACAATAGTGGGTACTAATGTTTAAGCGCAAAGCAAACACATCTAGGGTATGGTGTTTAAGAATATTTTGAAGTATTCCACTACTAAGAACATGAGATACTGAAATTACACCAATTTAAGCAATAACACCCAACATGTAAGCAATAAAAGTTATTTATGCTATTAAATATGCTAACATGCACATAGACATGTATATAGTTATATCCACTTCATGTAATCACCACATAAACACATAGACATGCTTGAATAATGATTTAGAGATGGTTAATAGCATAATAGGCTTCAATACCTATATGCAACTTCACTGAGGCATCTTAACAGACACATAGACATGTATGTAAAATGGCCTCTGAAACCCTAAGCACAAAACACATATATATAAATCCATCAAGTGCCCATTACAATAATGTAATAACTAATCCATAATATAAGAGTAAATCACCCTACATAGCTCTAATTGTGCATAACTAGACTTAGGATAAAAGAGAGATACCTTTCTATCTGTAGCCAAGCTTTACAATCTATGAGTTATGCCCAAATCCTTCTATTTGATCCTTTTAGATCCTTGATTCCAAGTGTTAAATGTGCTTAGAAGTGATTGTGTGAGGTGGTTTTAGGTGGATTTTGGGTTTAGGGAAATGGGTATGTGTGAATTGATTAGTGTTCTCTCTAAAAAATGACTAAAAAGTGGCTTAAATAGAGCTGTCAACGAGCAGGGCGAGGGGCCTGGCAAATCAATTGGCTTTAAAGCTAGGTCAATCAACCTAAATTGGCCCAGATTCTGATATGGCCGGTCGACTGACAGGAGGTCAGCCTGTCATGATAGTAAAATGTTCATATCTTGCTCGTTTCGGCTCCGATTTGTGTACCATTTTTTTTATGGCTTTGTACTTCTTTAAGGGATCTCCTAAGCCATCTTTTGCACCCTAAAACATGTTCAAACTTTGTCAGTGTCCTTTTTTGGTTGCAAGCTCTAAATTTGGCTCATGTTGTGCTCAGTTATGTCTCAATCACTACTTTCTTCACCCAGCCACTTCTAAATGCACTTTTCTTCCTTCCTTTATGTCTGAAACACCCTTGGCTTTGTTACATGCTCCAAGAACCCTCAATTAAGCTCTAATTATCTTCTTGAATCTCACCTAAAATAAGTAGTAGATGCGTATTAGTGTAGCATTTAAGTTTTATGCTCAACTACAAACATATAAACCCTAATATACACAAGTATGACTTAAATGCTATAGTAATACACCAAATAAAGCACAAAACATCTCAAAACAAGTATGTACATCTAATTCACAAGCACACACAAAGCCAACACATCATGAAGCATAGGATAGAATGGAACTCTTAGCCAAGGATTCTTTTCAAAATACCACGATAGATAGGTCCAGTAAGGGAGCCACTAGGAAAGGTGTTCAAGATGTAGGTACTTTAACTGATCTTCCCACTAAGGTTAGAGCCTTAATGCATAAGCTTGATCAATTCATTTTCTTTAGTCTTTCTTCACAAGGCTGTAGAGCCAATCCTTTAGGTTCCTTATCCTTACTATTTACAGAGGTTTGTACTTTGTGTTCTGAGTCAACCCATGAGACCATAGATTGCCCTTTAGCCCTATAATTTCTAGAGCTTATTTCAGAGCAACATTGTGCCACCCAAGGGTATTCATAGAAGTACAATCCTTACTCAAACACAATAATCCAAGTTGGAGAGACAACCTAAAGATCTCATGGTAATAGGGTTAGTTTGAAGAATCCTAGCCCCAGGCCTCATTCAAGTAGAGACCTCGCCTTAGTAATCCTTCAGGGTTCTATAACGTAAATTAGGCTAAACTTCCTGGTGCATCACAACATCTAGTACTTCCTGCACCACCTCCCTTAAAAAATCCCATATAGTCTTTAACTATCCCATAATCCTTTAGTGATGAAAAGTTTGATCTTGTCCTTCAGATATGAAGGTTAGAGCAGCAGATGTTAGCAGAGAATAGGCAATTACCCTGGGAAAATAAGCTATTAGCCCAGCGATAGTAATAGCAGCTAAAAAATCATCAAGTTAAGGTAGATGCACAATTAGTACAACTTGTTAGTCATTAGAGCATTAGGGATCCAGGAAAATTGCCTTTACTACCAGAAGTCTGTTAGGATTAGTATGCTCTAAAGCTTACTTGTATATGACATTTTGGATGTTAAATAATGTATAATCATTTTGTTAAATGGCATTATGAGTTTCTTATGTATTATCTTTGGTATGTTTTATTAATGTATGTATAACAATCCCTTGAATTGAACTAATGACGTGGATGCACAATGAGGCTGGACGCACAGTAGGTTATAGTCTAGATTTAGTCACATCATAAATTGAGTCTGTAAACGAATGGTAGTGTTGGGCACTCTACTGGCATAAGGTTATATTGAGCAAGTCTCCTCGTTGAGGGTGATCTACCTAGGTCATTGAAGGACTTTTCAGATTTGTCTCGATAGTACGTGGTCACGTACTAGATTGAGATGTACTATCAAAGAAAGAAAACAAGATACCCACTGCTAATAAATGATCATTGCTCTTAATCGTGAGAATATGTGGATGAAATAATGAAGTTAGCATTTGGTACTTTGATTCACATTGGGTGAGATCTTACTTTATTAGGATCAACAACCTTATATGTTAAGTGCCAAGCTCTAATTAATTAGGACATACATATGTAATATGGCATTTATGTGCCTTTTTTGGGATCGTCCAAATTTATCATCCGAATGTAGATCTAGTGATATGACCTTTATGGGTGTATCGGTCATATGGCATGAGGATTGCTCCTAAGATCAAGAGAATCCACGATCAAGGATGGTTGGCAATTAGACAAGACACCCAAAAGAAAAGACGTAGCTAAGGTGATAGTACACAGGCGAAAGGACCGGCCTTAGTTATGGGTATTCATAAAGGGGCATTATGATCAGTTATTTAGTAGGTCGAAGACAAAGTTCACATTTTTTTGTAATAAGCTTTTGGGTAAAAGCAATTATTCTTAGATTGGAACTTTGA
Source organism: Cordia subcordata (assembly GCA_028554755.1). Classification (NCBI taxonomy): domain Eukaryota; kingdom Viridiplantae; phylum Streptophyta; class Magnoliopsida; order Boraginales; family Cordiaceae; genus Cordia; species Cordia subcordata. The sequence goes on from JAPTOF010000008.1 coordinate 16,854,309, forward strand.
TCTTATGGTGGAATAGATCGGAGTTAAAAATAATTATTATTATGTCACCTAGATCGGGCAAGGACATTTTTTTATTATTTTTGGAAGCCAAGGTTAATTATGTCTTCTTGGTTCCTTCCCTAGTTGAAATGACTTAGGGAGAGTAATCTTGAAAGAGCAAATTCCATATTATGGTAGTAGCGTTATTGGGCCAAAGCTTGGAATTGGGTTTGGGCTTTCTTTAGAGTCCAAGATAACCTAATTGGGCTTGGATAATTTCTTATTGGGCTTGGGCCACCACATGGATTATGGACTATGTGTTGGGCTTGGATTGTGGGCTTGGCTCAATCTTCCAAGACATGTGCTAGAAAGTTACTACAAGAAGAATTCAAATTGTACAAGTAACTTCCATGACATGTGGCAAACATTTACTACTAGGAAAAAGTTTCCCACATGGAAAGTTCACAAGGTTTAGGTGCCAAACTTTTCCTATAAATAGGCAAGACCTTAAACCATTTCTAGCATAAAAAAAATTTATAGTTGATCTCTTCCATTTTGCAAGAGAATACTACAACACATAGTACTTACTTATTGTGTGGTTTTTTCTGCTCTAGATTTTCAAGAGCATATTACTTTGCTTCTTCCAACACAAGTGGCTATTCTCTTAAGATAAGTCCCTTTAACCATATGGAAGAAAACTAGGGAATTGCATATTGCGACACCCTTATAGTAAAATTTTTTTGTGGCCTTGTTCGTGAGCAGAAACCACGCTCATGATGGTTTTAGCTTTATCCAAGGCGCCACACTTTAGGACGTTAGCTTTTCATATTTTGCAAATACTAGCTATGTTCTATATGTTCTTAAGCATGTTCTCGTGTGTGTTATGCGGTAATTTTATTTTCCTAGCATGTTTTCTTGGTAGAATTTTTTGAAAATACGGACTAGGATCGACCAAATATAATATTATTGATCCTACCATTGGTATCAGAGTTTAGGCTCACACACAACATGCTTAGACTATGCAAGAATATTGTATTTGTATAAATATGTTAGTCATCTTGTGAGTGGCAAGATAAGGAAATGTTGTGTTGCATATACTTGTGGCCTTATGCTTTTATGTGTAGGTGATATAAAATCCCTTTGATAGTTCGTATGTATGCATAATAGAGTATCGTCTATGGTTAACAAAGCTTGGCCATAGGCGATTTCATGTATAGATCTTTATGGTTATTGTTTGTAGCTTTATTTAAAAGAGGCATAGGATGTTTTGATATCCTTATAATGTTCTTTTATGATTGTAAGCTTGTATTAGCAATAGCAAAATATGTTATTATTGTAATTTTTAAAGACCAAAGGAGAGAAGCAAGGAAAAATAGCATACAAGAGCAAATATGTCTCAGTCAGTTCAAGATCGCTGGTCGACTGGCTCTGGCAGAAATTGCAACAAAGATTGCTGTTTTGTGTTTTTGGATTGCAGATTGTTGGGAGCCATCAAAGAGGGATTTAACATATTTTGGTAGATGTTTATAATGCATTGATATATGTTTTAACATATTTGCATAAGCATAAGCATGATTACTACTTAGAAATATGTCCACTCATTAGGTTTTCAAAATTGGCCAATCCTATGTGTTAATTTCTCAGAAATAATTAAGTTCATCTAAATGAGATTGGCATAAACAAGATAATTGTAAGCAACTATATCTAAAGATGCCATGCAATTGTTAGGATTAGTATGCCTTAAAGCTCACTTGTACATGACATTTTGGATATGAAACAATGTATAATCATATTTTTGTTAAATGGCATTATGAGTTTCTTACATATAATCTCTGTTATGTTTTATCGATGCATGTATGAAGGTCCTTTGACTTGCACTAATGACTTGGGTCCGCAGTGAGGCTGGACGCACAGTAAGTTCAAGTCTAGATTTAGTCACGTCATAAATTGAATCCATAACCAAATAGTAGTGTTGGGCACTCTACTTTGATAAGGTTATATTGAGTAAGTCTCCTCTTTGAGGGTGATCTACCTAGGTCATTGGAGGACTTTCTGGATTTGTCTCAATAGTACGTGTGTCACATATTGGATAGGACCATTGTGAGTATGTTTTCTAGCAACGTACTATCAAAGAAAGAAAACAAGACACTCACTACTACTAAATGATCATTGCTCTTAATCTTGAGTATATGTGGATGAACTAATGAAGTTAGGGTTTAGTACTTTGATTCACTGTGGGTGAGATCTTATTTTATTAGGATCAACAGCCTTGTGCATTGAGTGCTAAGTTCTAATTAATTAGAACATGCATATGCAAAAATGGAATCTATGTGCCCCATTGGGATTGTCCAAATTTATAATCCGAATCTAGATCTAGTGATACTACCTTTATAGGTGTGTCGGTCATATGGCTTGAGGGTCGCTCCCGAGATCAAGAGATTCCATGACCAAGGATGGTTGGCAATAGGACAAGAAACCCAACGGAAAAGATACAGCTAAGGAGGTGATAGTACACAGCCAAAGGACCGATCTTAGCTGTGGGTATACATAGAGGGGCATTATGGTCAGTTATTTAGTAGGTCAAAGACAAAGTTCACATTCTTTTGTGATAAGCTTTTGGGTAATGACAATTATTCTTGGAGTGCAACTTTGATCTTATGGTGGAATAGATCGAAGTTAAAAATAATTATTATGTCGCCTAGATCGGGCAAGGATATTTTTAATTATTTTTGGAAGCCAGTGATAGTTGTGTCTTCTTGGTCCCTTCCCTAGTTGAAATGACTTTGAGAGAGTAATCTTGAAAGAGCAAATTCCATATTGTGGTAGTAGCCTTATCGGGCCAAAGCTTGAAATTGGGTTTGGGCTTTCTTTAGAGTCCAAGATAACCTAATTGGGCTAGGATGGTTTCCTATTGGGCTTGGGCCTCCACATGGATTATGGACTATGTGTTGGACTTGGATAATGGGCTTGGCCTAAGTCTTCCAAGACAAGTGGACAACTTGAAAAATACTACAAAAACAAGTGGACAACTTGCACAAGTCTTCCAAGACAAGATTGACAAGTTTCAAAAAGGAAATACTACATGGAAATTTTCTCCCACATTGAAAGTTTAGCAACTTTAGATGCCAAGGTTCTCTCTATAAATAGACAAGACCCTACACCTTTTATGCATTCCACGTTGTAGTTGATTTCTTCCTTTTTGGCAAGAAAATACTACAACAAATAGTACACACTTATTGTGTGATTTTTGCTCTAGTTTTTCAAGAGCATATTACTTTGCTTCTTCCCACACAAGAGGCTATTCTCTCAAGATAAGTCTCTTTCATCAGAGGGAAGAAGACTAGGGAGTTGCTTATTGTGACACTCTTATAGCAAATTTTGGTGGCCTTGTTCGTGAACGGGAACAAAGCTTGTAACTGGTTTTAGCTTCATCAAAGGCCCTACGCTTCAAGAGGTTAGCTTTATATATTTTTGCAAGCATTAGTTATATTCTATATGTTCTTGAGCATGTTCTTGTGTGTGTAATGTGGTTATTTTACTTTCCTAGCATGTTTTCTTAGTTATAATTTAGAAAATATGGACTAGGATACCCCACACTTAATAATATCGATCCTACAATTGGTATCAGAGCTTAGGCTCACACACAACATGCTTAGACTATGCAAGAATATTGTATTTGCATAAATATATATTAGTCATCTTGTGAGTGGCAAGATTAGGAAATCTTGTGTTGCATATACTTGTGGTTTTATGCTTGTATGTGCAGGTAATATAAAATCCCCTTGATGGTTCGTATGTATGCATGAGAGATTTTTGTGTACGGCCAACAAAGATTGGCCATAGGCGATTTCATGTATAAAATATTTCTGGTTATTGCTTTTAGTTTCATTTAAAAGAAGCATAGGATGTTTTGATATCCTTGTAATGTTTCTTTATGAAGCTTGTATTAGCAATTGCAAAGTGTATTATTGTAATCTTTGAAGACCAAGGAGAAAAACAAGAAAAACAGTATATAGGAATACTCTACCTGGTAAGCAAGCCGGACGACCGGGTGGACTTAACCGGTCGACCGGCTACTCCAGAGAGCAAAAATTCTGAAGCAATTGGAGCGGTCGACCGCTCTTATTCTGATCGACCAGCTGAGGCAGAAAAAACTACTATGTGTGCTGTTTTTGTCGAAGATTACAGGGAGCCATCAAAGAGGGATTCTAACATATTTTTGGTGGATATTTATAATGCATTGATATATGGTTTTAACATATTTGCATTAGCATGATTGCCACCTAGAAATATGTCCACTCATTAGGGTTTATAAAAATTAGTCATACATATGAGTTGATTCTCAAAGATAGTTAAGTTTATGAGAATGGCTTAGACAAGAGAATTACAAGCGGCTATGTCTAAAGATGCCATGAGATCTCATGACAACATTAAAAGAACTTAACTTGAGATTTACATGTATATATATCAACCTAAGGGTCTATGCACCCAGATATAGGTAAGAGATCTATTGTGATATTGCAATGTTTTAGTAACACAAAGGGGATTTACATATATCCAAAATGTGTTTAGATCGCAAGAATATCAAAGGAAACCCTTAAGTTAAAATATTGAGTGGGAGAGGGGACTGGAAATACCCCACAGCTTTCCATATGCAATTCACGTTAGTGATAAATGTCATTAACTTCCCCAACGGAAGGTCACATTTTGTCTAGATTTAACAAGGTGAAACATAAAATGTTTATTAAAAAGGGTGTTAGTAAGTTCGGCCATCCCATCGATGGAGTTCTTCACTAAAGATCGCCTTACGTAACATTGATTAAAGTCACTACCCTATCAGAGGGCTTAAATCAAGAATGTTTTAGGGAATAAACATTAGGAATGGGTGTACACTCAACTTAAATGGTAGGTTCGGCTATCCTATCGATAGAGTTCGCTACCGGATTTAAGAAGCCAAACATAATAGTGATTGAATTATTCAATTGGATCATATCCAGACAATTGTTAATTCAAATAAATGGTGGCACTTAACTTAACATTCATAAGCTCGGCCATCCCATCGGTGGAGTTCTTATGAGGATGTTGAGACACTGTTACATCGAGTAGTTTAAAGTGTTGATCTGCTCAAAGGCAAATGATGTAAAAAGTACTCGTATGTTTTATTTCCAAAGATAGCATACAGATTATACATGCATCAATTTTGTACTCATAAATTAATTATGATTATATTGTTGTATCCAGAAAAAATGTCTTCGTTCAGTCCATTAGCTACAATTCTCAAAGAGCACAAGCTCACTGGACCGAATTTTGTGGACTGGGAATGAAACTTAGACATAGTACTCACTGTAGAAGAGTACAAGTATGTCCTAACAACTCCTTGTCCTGTTGTGAGGTCTAACTCTTCTGAAACCCAGAAAGATGCTAAGGCAAAATGGCAGAAAGCCAATAGTATGGCCAAGTGCTATATGATGGCTTCTATGTCAGATATTTTGCATAGCAAGCATCATCATAAGGAAACTGCAAAAGAAATCATGACCTCACTGTCTCGTATGTTTGCTGATAAGAGCAGGCCCGCAAGGCAAGGTGCTCTTAGAGAAATTATGAATCAAAGGATGGTAGGAAGAGCATCTGTCAGGGAGCATATGCTCAAAATGATGGATTGCTTCAATACTGCTGAGATCCTAGGAGCAAACATAGATGAACAATCAAAGGTAGACATGATTTTGGAGACTCTACCGTCATCTTATACTCAGTTCAAGCTTAATTATAATATGAGTAAGATGAACATGGATATGACGGAATTAATGAAAGAGCTCCTAGCTGCAGAAGCCATAATGAAAAATAAAGGGCACATAAATATGGTTCAAGCATCCACTTCTGGACTTAAACCGAAAGGGAGAATGTTCAAAGGAAAGCGGAACAAAAACGTGGTCAAGGGAAAAAGAAGAAAAGTGGTGAACAGCCCAGGCAGTTAACAGGTGAAAAGCCCAAGGGCAAATGCTTTAAATGTGGCCTAAAAGGACACTGGAAAAAGGATTGCCTGAAGTACTTGGCTCGAGGCCAGAAAGGTACACCTCTTTTGTTCTACATTGAAACCTGCTTAGTGGTTGATTCTACTGATTCTTGGATTGTAGACTGGAGCCACTAACCATATTTGCAATTCTTTGCATTGGTTTCAGAAATGAAGGAACTAGCTAAAGGAGTTTGCTCGAGGTTGGGTAATGGAGCAAAAGTATGGGTCTGCGATGGGAGGAATGTGCTTAAATTTTCCTGTAATAGGAAGATATTTTTGAACAATGTTTATTATGTTCCGGATGTACGTAAAAACCTTATCTCTATTTCGCAATTAATATTAGAGGGCTTTTGCATTAATTTCCATTCTGGTGTTGATATCAGTAGAGATGGAAATATTATTTGTTCCGGTAGCATGCATGATAATTTGTTCTATATAAAACCTATTACAAACTCATTGCATAATATAGAACAAACTAATTCCCGGAAAAGGAAGGTTTCTTCGACTAATGATACATATCTTTGGCACCTACGCTTAGGACATATCAGTCTAAAGCGAATTCGGAGATTAGTCGAGGATGGGCATCTTAGCTCATTAGATCTCGAAGATCTACCTCCGTGTGAATCTTGTCTCAAAGGGAAGATGACTAAACGGTCATTTTCTTCTAAAGGAGAAAGGGCCAAAGAAGTATTGGAATTGGTTCACACCGATGTGTGTGGTCCTATGAGCAAACCAGACGAGGAGGTTATGAGTATTTCATTACTTTTACTGATGATTACTCTAGGTATGGATATGTATATCTAATGCGACGCAAGTCTGAATCCTTTGAGAAATTCAAAGAGTTCAAAGCTGAGGCAGAGCGGAAATTAGATAAACATATCAAAGCCCTTCGGTCTGATCGAGGTGGCGAATACCTCTCAGGTGAGTTTAGAGACTATCTTACACAAGAAGGGATAGTGTCTCGATTGGATCGCACTGGGGACTCCTCACAAAATGGTGCAATGCATGTAAGAAATCGTACCTATTGGATATGGTTAGGTCAATGATGAGTCATGCATCATTACCTTTATCTTTTTGGGGGTATGCCATTGAAACAGTGGCATACATCTTGAACTTGGTACCATCCAAATCAGTACCTAGGACACCTCAAGAAATGTGGACTGGGCGTAAGCCTAGTCTAAATCATCTTCACATTTGGGGCTGTCTAGCTTATGTACTTAATAGTAATGCTTCAAAATTGGAGCCAAGATCCGAGTTATGCTATTTCATTGGATATCCTAAGGGAACCAGAGGTGGGATCTTTTATAATCCTAAGGAGCAAAAGGTGTTTATAAGCACCCATGCTAGATACTTAGAGAATGATGAAATGGTCCAGAAAACACGGTCTGAAGTTGTTCTAGATGAGATTTCACAAGAATCTCTAGTAACACCTGTGGTAACTGTGAATGAAAAAGAATAACATATTACACCTAATATATCGGAGCATCGTCGTAGTGGGAGAATATCCAAGCCTCCTGATAGATACTATGGAGAGTCCTTTCAGACTTCTTCAGAGAATCAGGTGGTGGATCCCATAAGTTATGATGAAGCAGTTTCCGACATAGATGCCGACAAATGGCATAAGGCAATGGACTCAGAGTTAGAATCTATGTATTCTAACAAAGTCTTGGATCTTTTAGTTTAACATGAAGGTGTAAAACCTATAGTGTGTAAATTATTCTACAAGAGAAAAAGAATAGTTGATCAAAAATTTAAAACCTTTAAAGCAAGTTTAATGGCGAAAAGTTATACTCGTAAAGAAGGGATCGATTATGAGGAAACTTTCTCACGAGCCATGCTTAAATCCATCAGGATACTTCTTGCCATCGCTTGTCATTATGACTACGAGATATGGCAAATGGACGTCAAGACAGCCTTTCTTAATGGGAAACTTGACGAGACCATTTACATGACACAACCAGATGGATACATTGCTAAAGGCCAGGAACATATGGTTTGTAAATTAAAGAAGTCCATTTATGGATTAAAACAGGCATCTAGAGCATGGAACATCAAATTTGATCAGGTAATTAAATCTTATGGTTTTGATCAAAATATTGATGAACCTTGCGTGTATAAAAGGTGTAACGGAAATGCTATAGCTTTTTTGGTTCTGTATGTGGATGATATCCTACTAATTGGAAATGATGTGGGGATGCTATCATCCATAAAGGTTTGGCTTTCTACTCAATTTCAAATGAAGGATTTAGGAGAAGCTAGTTATGTTCTAGGCATCAAGCTTATGCGAGATCGTAAGAACAGAAGGCTAGCCCTATCTCAAGCTTCATTTATTGAGAAGATATTAGTTAGGTTTAACATGCAAAACTCTAAGAAAGCCTTGTTACCTTCTAGACATGGAGTTTATCTATCTCGAGATCAATGTCCTAAAACACCTGAGGAGATAGAGAGCATGAAGCGAGTTCCTTATGCTTCAGCAGTTGGAAGTCTCATGTATGCCATGTTATGTACTAGACCAGATATCTGCTTTCTTTGTTGGCATGGTTAGTAGATATCAGTCAAACCACTGGATCGCACATTGGGTCGCGGTTAAGCATATATTCAAATTCCTGCAAGGAACAAAGGATTATGTGCTAGATTACCGTGCAGATGATCTAACACCATTAGCCTATACAGACTCGGATTTCCAGTCCGACAGAGATTCCAGAAAGTCTACTTCTGGATATGTTTTCACTCTGTCAAGAGGAGCTATTTCATGGAGAAGTGTGAAGCAAAATTGTATTGCTGACTCTACCATGGAGGCCGAGTATGTAGCAGCATCTGGGGCTGCGAAAGAGGCAGTATGGCTAAGAAAGTTCCTGTTAGACCTAGAGAGATTGTGCCGGTAGCTCACAGACCAATAACGTTGTATTGCGACAACAACGGTGCTGTTTCACAGTGCAAAAAGCCCAAGAATCACAAAAAGGGTAAACACATTGAACGGAAATATCATTTGATTCGTGAGTTTATCCAAAGAGGAGATGTAGTAGTTGACAAGATAGCTTCAGCGGAAAACCTGGCAGACCCATTTACTAAGACTCTTTCAGAGAAAGTGTTTGCCACACATTTAGAGTCTTTGGGTATTAGGCTTTGCAGAAGTAATCTTTAGTGCAAGTGGGAGATTGTTAGGATTAGTATGCCTTAAAGCTCACTTGTACATGACATTTTGGATATGAAACAATGTATAATCATATTTTTGTTAAATGGCATTGTGAGTTTCTTACATATAATCTCTGTTATGTTTTATCGATGCATGTATGAAGGTCCTTTGACTTGCACTAATGACTTGGGTGCGCAGTGAGGCTGGACGCACAGCAGGTTCAAGTCTAGATTTAGTCACGTCATAAATTGAATCCATAACCAAATAGTAGTGTTGGGCACTTTACTTTGATAAGGTTATATTGAGTAAGTCTCCTCTTTGAGGGTGATCTACCGAGGTCATTGGAGGACTTTCTGGATTTGTCTCAATAGTAAATGTGTCACGTATTGGATAGGACCATTGTGAGTATGTTTTCTAGCGACGTACTATCAAAGAAAGAAAACAAGACACTCACTGCTACTAAATGATCATTGCTCTTAATCTTGAGTATATGTGGTTGAACTAATGAAGTTAGGGCTTGGTACTTTGATTCACTGTGGGTGAGATCTTATTTTATTAGGATCAACAGCCTTGTGCATTGAGTGCTAAGTTCTAATTAATTAGAACATGCATATGCAAAAATGGAATCTATGTGCCCCCTTTGGGATTGTCCAAATTTATCATTCGAATCTAGATCTAGTGATACTACCTTTATAGGTGTGTCGGACATATGGCTTGAGGGTCGCTCCCGAGATCAAGAGATTCCATGACCAAGGATGGTTGGCAATAGGACAAGAAACCCAACGGAAAAAGATACAGCTAAGGAGGTGATAGTACACAGGCCAAAGGACCGATCTTAGCTGTGGTTATACATAGAGGGGCATTATGGTCAGTTATTTAGTAGGTCAAAGACAAAGTTCACATTCTTTTGTGATAAGCTTTTTGGTAATGACAATTATTCTTGGAGTGCAACTTTGATCTTATGGTGGAATAGATCGAAGTTAAAAATAATTATTATGTCGCCTAGATCGGGCAAGGATATTTTTAATTATTTTTGGAAGCCAATGATAATTGTGTCTTCTTGGTCCCTTCCCTAGTTGAAATGACTTTGAGAGAGTAATCTTGAAAGAGCAAATTCCATATTGTGGTAGTAGCCTTATTGGGCCAAAGCTTGAAATTGGGTTTGGGCTTTCTTTAGAGTCCAAGATAACCTAATTGGGCTAGGATGGTTTCCTATTGGGCTTGGGCCTCCACATGGATTATGGACTATGTGTTGGACTTGGATAATGGGCTTGGCCTAAGTCTTCCAAGACAAGTGGACAACTTGCAAAATACTACAAAAACAAGTGGACAACTTGCACAAGTCTTCCAAGACAAGATTGACAAGTTTCAAAAAGGAAATACTACATGGAAATTTTCTCCCACATTGAAAGTTTAGCAACTTTAGATGCCAAGGTTCTCTCTATAAATAGACAAGACCCTACACCTTTTATGCATTCTACTTTGTAGTTGATTTCTTCCTTTTTGGCAAGAAACTACTACAACACATAGTACACACTTATTGTGTGATTTTTGCTCTAGTTTTTCAAGAGCATATTACTTTGCTTCTTCCCACACAAGAGGCTATTCTCTCAAGATAAGTCTCTTTCATCAGAGGGAAGAAGACTAGGGAGTTGCTTATTGTGACACTCTTATAGCAAATTTTGGTGGCCTTGTTCGTGAACGGGAACAAAGCTTGTAACCAGTTTTAGCTTCATCAAAGGCCCCACGCTTCAAGAGGTTAGCTTTATATATTTTTGCAAGCATTAGTTATATTCTATATGTTCTTGAGCATGTTCTTGTGTGTGTAATGTGGTTATTTTACTTTCCTAGCATGTTTTCTTAGTTATAATTTAGAAAATATGGACTAGGATACCCCACACTTAATAATATCAATCCTACAGCAATCTCATGACAAAAATGAAAAACTTAACTTGAGATTTACAATATAACAACCTAAGGATCCATACACCCAAATTTGGGTAAATAATCTATTATGGTATTACAATGTTTTAGTAACACAAAAGGGATTCGAAAAAACCAAAGTGTTCCACAAATCCAAAGCGTGTTTAGATCTAGAACAAAAAGCAAGAATATCAAAAATAGAGAAAACCCTTATGATAAAATATTGAGTGGGAGAGGGGACTAGAAATACTTCATGGATTTCCATATCCTATTCATGCTAATGGTAAATGTCACTAACTTCCCCATCAGAGGGTGACACTTTATCAAGATTTAGCAAGGTGAATTTAAAATGTTTATTTAAAAGGGTGTTAGTGAGTTTGGCCATCCTATCGGTGGAATTCTCAATTAAAGATCGCCTCACACAACATTGATTAGAGTTACTACCCCATCGGAGGGCTTAAATCAAGAATGTTATGGCGAATGAACATAAGGAATGGGTATACACTCATCTTAAATGGTAGGTTCGACTATCCTATCAATAGAGTTCACTATCAAATTTAAGAAGCCAAACAAAATAATGATTGAATTATTCAATTGGATCATATCTAGATAATTGTCAATTCGAATAAGTGGTGGCGCTAAACTTAACGTTCATAAATTCGGCCATCCCATCGGTGGAGTTTTTGTGAAGATGTTGAGACGCGGTTACATCAAGTAGTTTAAGGGTTAATCTACTCAAAGGCAAATGATGTAAAAATACTTGCATGTTTTATTGCCAAAGATATCATACATATTATACATGTATCACTTCCATACTCACAAAATAATTAGGTCATTATATCATTGTATATCCAGAAAAATGTCTTTGTTTAGTCCACTAGCTACAATTCTTAAAAAACACAAGCTCATTGGATTGAATTTTGTGGACTGGGAACGAAACTTGGACAGAGAACTCACCGCAAAAGAGTACGAGTATGTCGTAACAAATCTTTGCCCTATTATGAGGGCAGATTCTTTTGAAGCCCAAAAAGATGCTGAGGCAAAATGGCAGAAGGCCAATAGAAGGGCCAAGTGTTATGTGATGGATTTTACATCAGATATTTTGCAGACCAAGCATCATCATATGGAAACTGCAAAAGAAATCATGACTTCACCATCTTGTATGTTTGCTAATAAGAGTAGGCCCATAAGGCAAGGTGCACTTAGAGAAATTATGAATCAAAGCATGGCAAAATGAGCATCCATCAGGGGGCATATGCTCAAAATAATAGATTACTTCAATACTGCCGAGATCCTAGGGGCAAACATAGATGAACAGTCAAAGGTAGACATGATTTGGGAGACTCTACCACCATTTTAAACACAATTCAATTATAATATGGCAAGATGAACATGGATATGACGAAATTAATTGTTAGAATTAGTATGCCCTAAAGCTAACTTGTATTGACATTTTGGATGTTAAATAATGTATAATCATTTTGTTAAGTTGCATTGTGAATTTCTTACATATTATCTTTGGCATGTTTTATTGATGTATGTATAAAGGTCCCTTGACTTCAACTAAATGACTTGGAAGCGCAGTGAGGCTGGATGCACAGTAGATCCAAGTCTAGATTTAGTCATGTCATAAATTGAGTCCGTAACAAAATGGTAATGTTAGGCACTCTACCGGGATAAGGTTATATTGAGCAAGTCTCCTGATTGAGGGTGATCTACCTAGGTCATTGGAGGACTTTTTGAATTTGTCTCAATATTACGTGTGTCACGTATTTGACAAGACCATCATGAGCATGTCTTCTAGAGACGTACTATCAAATAAAGAAAACAAGATACTCACTACTACTAAATGATCATTGCTCTTAATCTTGAATATATGTGGATGAACTAATGAAGTTAGGGTTTGGTGCTTTATTCACTATGAGTGAGATCTTACTTTATTAGGATCAACAGCCTTGTGCATTGAGTGCTAATTCTAATTAATTGGAACATGCATATGCAATATGGAATCTATGTGCTCCTTTTGGGATTGTCCATATTTATCATCCGAATCTAGATCTAATGATACTACATTTATTGGTGTATCGGTCATATGGCTTAAAGGTCGCTTCCGAGATCAAGAGATTCCATGACCAAGGATGATTGGCAATAGGACAAGAGACCCAAAAGGAAAGATGCAGCTAAGGAGGTGATAGTACACAGGTGAAAGGATCAGCCTTAGTTGTGGGTATACATAGAGGGGCATTATGATCAGTTATTTAGTAGGTCAAAAACAAAGTTCACATTCTTTTGTAATAAGCTTTTGGGTAATAGCAATTATTCTTGGATTGAAACTTTGATCTTATGGTGGAATAGTTTGGAGTTAAAAATACTTATTATTATGTCGCCTAGATTAGGCAAGGACATTTTTTATTATTTTTGGAAGCCAAGGTTAATTATGTCTTCTTGGTCCCTTCCCTAGTTGAAATGACTTTGAGAGAGTAATCCTGAAAGAGCAAATTTCATATCGTGGTACTAGCCTTATTGGGCCAAAGCTTGGAATTGGGTTTGGGCTTTCTTTAGAGTCCAAGATAACCTAATTGGGCTTGGGCCTCCACATGGATTATGGACTATGTGTTAGGCTTGGAATGTGGGCTAAGCCCAATCTTCCAAGACATGTGCTAGAATGTTATTACAAGAAGATTTCAAATTGTACAAGTAACTTCCATAACTTGTGGCAAATATTTAATACTAGGAAAAAGTTTCCCACATGGAAAGTTTACAAGGTTTTGGTGCCAAACTTTTTTTATAAAGAGGCAAGACCTTAAACCATTTCTAGCTTCCAAAAAATTTTGTAGTTGATCTCTTCCATTTTGGCAAGAGAATACCACAACACATAGTACATACTTATTGTGTGGTTTTTAGCTCTAGATTTTCAAGATCATATTACTTTGCTTCTTCACACACAAGAGGCTATTCTCTCAAGATATGTCTCTTTAACCATAGGGAATAAGACTAGAGAGTTGCATATTGTGACACCCTTGTAGTAAAATTTTTTATGGCCTTGTTCGTGAACGGGAACAAAGCTCGTGACGGTTTTAGCTTTATCAAAGGCCTCATGCTTCAAGAGGTGAGCTTTATGTATTTTTGCAAATATTAGTTATGTTTTATATGTTCTTAATCATGTTCTTGTATGTGTTATGTGGTTATTTTATTTTCCTAGCATGCTTTCTTGGTAGAATTTTTGAAAACATAGATTATGATAGACCATATGTAATATTATTGATCCTAAGATTGGTATTAGAGATTAGGCTCACATACAACATGCTTAGACTATGCAAAAATATTGTATTTGCATAAATATGTTAGTCATCTTGTGAGTGGCGAGATTAGGAAATGTTGTGTTGCATATACTTGTGGTTTTACGCTTTTTTGTGCAGTTGATATAAAATCCATTTGATGGTTCGTATGTATGCATGATAGAGCTTCGTGTACGGTCAACAAAGCTTGGCCATAGGCGATTTCATGTATAGATCTTGTAGCTTTATTTAAAAGAAACATAGGATGTTTTGATATCCTTGTAATGTTTCTTTTATGATTGTAAGCTTGTATTAGCAATAGCAAAATGCATTATTCTTGTAATCTTCAAGAGACCAAAAGAGAAGCAAGAAAAACAGCATACGGGAGCAAATTTTTCTCAGTCGGTCAGTCGGCTCCTCCTTTGCAGTCAACCAACTCTGGCAGAAATTGCAACTGTTGCGTTATGGCTCAAGTGTTAAGCCCAAGTCCATATTGATATTAGGAAAGAATCTTAATGAGAGTCAAAATTCTAGTTATGGTAAGAGTCTTAGTTATGATATGATTGATAGATTAGGAAATCCTTTGCCTTAGAGGACAAGGAAATCTCCTCTATAAATAGGACTCTTGTAATAGTTGAAAGATATGTATCTTGCAAAAGGTCTAGATTGAGAGAGAAAGAGAGCCATTGTAAGAACACTGTGAGAGAAGTTTTAGACTTTTCTATCCGTGCAAAAAGTCTTATTGAGTTTATACTCTTTTCTATATTGGAGTTTTTCGTGAACGTAGGCAGAGGGCCGAACCACGTTTAATAGTGCGTATTCTTTTCTCGCTACTCGTGCTTTAATTCCACTGTGTAAATGTGTGTTGTGTGTCCTAATTTCCTAACAAGTGGTATCGAGAGCGAAGTTGGAGGGAGGACGCTAGTTTGCACGAAAAACAAAAAAGAAACGCCAAAGAGGAGTAAAAAAATTTACTGATCTGTTGGTCACGTTTGGCAGCCTTTTTAGAGACCGATCAATGATCTATTTATTTCTGTGTGTTCATCTTGATGATGAGAGTAAGCTACTAAAATTTCGCAACGATCCAACAGTCGAATTGTGAGATACAAGCAGGTCAAGTTTTGTAAGTTTGTGGTCAAACAGTCAAACAGAAGGTTTGACCAGTATTGACCGAAGGGCTTCAGGGGTTTGACCTTTTTTATTGAGGGTCTCCCTATCATTTTTCGACATCTTGAATCTATTTTTGGGGTTTTTTGCTAAATTTTTACTGGATTGCTTAGTTTTAGCAAATTTGTGCATAAGAGCCATGACGACGACCGGTACAAGGTTTGAAATTCAAATGTTCTATGGGAACATGATCTTCAACTTGTGGAGGAATACTATTGAGGACCTTTTGGTGCAGCAAGGCCTTGATGAAGTGTTAGAAGAGGCAAAACCGGAAGAAGCCAAAGATAAGAAGTGGAAGTCCCTACAACGAAGAGTTGTTAGTACAATTCGATTAACGTTAGCATCGCAAATTAAATGTCATGTGATTGATGAAACGACGATGAGCTGCGTGTTTGACAAGTTGGAGAATATTTATGAGTCAAAGTCGATCACCAACCAATTGTGTTTGACGACGGAGCTCTACTCTTTCAAGATAGAAGAAGGAACCGCCATCCAAGATCACATTAACAAATTCAACGAGTTAGTGGCCAAGCTGATAAGTGCTGAGGAGCCTGATAAGAGAATTACGGATGAAGAACAAGCACTCGTACTACTATCTTCCCTGCCAAAGTCGTACAAGCTGTTCATGCAATCAATCCTCGTTGAAAAGAAGACTCTCGAGTTGAACGAAGTGACTGTGCTCTTGAGAGAAAACAAGATAATGTTGGGAAGAAGTAGTGTGCTTAGTGGAGGCCAAGCACTAATTGTTGAAGGTTCGAGTCTAGGGAGGAGTTCTGGATGAGGGAATTCTCACGGAGGTAGATCAAGATCAAAAAGTCAAGCTTGGGATGAAGAAGATGATCGAGAATGCTAATATTGTAGAGAGAAGGGCCATATCCAACCAAGATATCCTATATTGAGAGAGGACATGAAGAACCTTAGAGAGTGGAGATCTAAAGGCAAGGAGAAGATTTATTGCGGGACTCTGCGAACCTTATTAAAGGTGATGATAGCGATAGTAGTGAGACTGTTTTGATGGTGGTAAACAGGGACACTAATGAAGGCTCGAAGAGGAAAAAGATTGACTGGGTGATGGATTCAGCGGGAACGTTTCACATTTGCAATGATAGAGCTAGTTTCGACACTTTGCTTTCGGGGAAAAAGCTTGGATATATCATTGTTGGGAATAACCAGAAGATGAAGGTTACTGACATTGGGAGAGTTCAGCTAAGGCTCAGCAATAGTAGTATCAAGATTATCTCCAATGTAAGGTATGTGCCATCTTGTGTGTCCAACATAATTTCACTGGGTGAGTTGGCATCAAGAGGGTACAAGTACGTCGGTGAAGGAGACTACTGTAAAGTGTATCGTGGAAAGGAGCTAGTTCTTGAAGAGAGGAAGAACAAGAAGCATGTGTGCTATTTAGAGGGAAGTACCCCGTTGAGAGACGAACACGACAAGTGTGAAGAAGCTCAAGTGAAGTTTGAGAAGAAGAGAAGAGTGACGTTCTCGCCTACTGTAGAGATTCTTGGCACTTCTCGCCAAGGGAGGAATCTGTTGGGTTATGGCTCAAGTGCTAAGCCCAAGTCCATATTGATATTAGGAAAGAGTCTCAATGAGAGTCAAAATTCTAGTTATGCTAAGAGTCTTAGTTATGGTATGATTGATAGATTAGGAAATCCTTTGTCTTGGAGAACAAGGAAATCTCATCTATAAATGGGATTCTTGTATTAGTTGAAAGATATATGTCTTGCAATAGGTCTAGATTGTGAAAGAGAGAGAGAGCCATTGTAAGAACACTGTGAGAGAGGGTTTAGACTTTTCTATCCGTGCAAAAAGTCTTGTTGAGTTTGTACTCCTTTCTATTAGTGGAGTTTTTCATGGACGTAAGTAGAGGGCTGAACCACGTTTAATAGTGCGTATTCTTTTCTCACTACTCATGCTTTAATTCCGCTGCATGAATGTGTGTTATGCGCCCTAATTTGCTAACAACAACAAATATTGCTATTTTGTGCTTTTTGAATTGAAGATTGTAGGGAGCCATCAAAGAAGGATTCTAACGTATTTTGGTGGATGTTTATAATGCATTGACATATGTTTTAACATATTTGCATAAGCATAAACATGAATACAACCTAGAAATATGCCCACTCATTAGGTTTTTAAAATTGGCCAATCCTATGTGTTAATTTCTTCAGAGATCGTTAAGTTCATTTAAATGAGATTGGTTTAGACAAGATAATTGTAAGCAATTATGTCTAAAGATGCCATGCAATCTCATGACAAAAATGAAAAACTTAACTTGAGATTTACAATATGACAACCTAAGGGTCCATACACCCAGATTTAGATAATTAATCTATTATGGTATTGCAATGTTTTAGTAATACAAAGGGGGTTCGCAAAAACCATAGTGTTTCGCAAATCCAAAAAATAGAGAAAACCCTTATGTTAAAATATTAATTGGGAGAGGGGATTGGAAATACCTCAAGGCTTTCCATATCTAATTCATGCTAATGTTAAATGTCATTAACTTCCCCATCGGAGGGTGACCCTTTATCAAGATTTAGCAAGGTGAATTTAAAATGTTTATTCAAAAGGGTGTTAGTGAGTTTGGCTATCTTATCGGTGGAATTCTTCACTAAAGATCACCTCACACAACATTGATTAAAAGTCACTACCCTATCAGAGGGCTTAAATCAAGAATGTTATAGCGAATGAACATAAGGAATGAGTATACACTCAACTTAATGATAGCTTTGGCTATCCCATCGATAGAGTTCACTGTTGGATTTAAGAAGCCAAACAAAACAATGATTGAATTTTTCAATTGGATGATATCTAGATAATTGTCAATTCAAATAAGCAGTGATGCTTAACTTTAGGTACATAAGTTTGGCCATCCCATCGGTGGAGTTCTTGTGAGGACATTGAGACACTGTTACATTGAGTAGTTTAAGGGTTAATCTACTCAAAGGCAAATGATATAAAAGTACTTGTATGTTTTATTTCCAAAGATGGCATACATATTATACATGCATCAATTCCATATTCATTAAATGATTATGATTATGATTATATCGTTCTATATCTAAAAAAATGTCATCGTTCAGTCCACTAGCTATAATTCTCAAAGGGCACAAGCTCACTTGACTGAATTTTGTGAATTGAGAGTGAAACTTGGACATAGTACTCAACGCAGAAGAGTTTGTCCTAACAACTCCTTGTCCTGTTGTAAAGGCAAACTCTTTTAAAGCCCTGAAAGATGTTAAGGCAAAATGGCAGAACGCCAATAGTATGGCCAAGTGCTATATGATGACTTCTATGTCAAATATTTTGCAGAGCAAATATCATCATATGGAAACTGCAAAAGAAATCATGACCTCACTGTCTCGTATGTTTGTCGATAAGAGCAGGCCCGCAAGGTAAGGTGCTTTTAGAGAAATTATGAATCAAAAGATGGCAAAAGGAGCATCTGTCAGGAAGCATATGCTCAAAATGATGGATTACTTCATTACTGCCGAGATCCTAGGGGCAAACATAGATGAACAATCAAAGGTAGATATGATTTTGGAGACTGTTCCATCATTTTACACCCTATTCAAACTTAATTATAATGTGGCAAGATGAACTAGATATGATGGAATTGATGAAAAAGCTCCTAGCTACAAAAGCCATAATGAAAAATAAGGGCCACGTAAACATAGTTCAAGCCTCGACTTCTGGACTTAACCCGAAAGGGAAAAGGTTCCAAAGAAACGGGAAGCAAAAATGTGGCCAAGGAAAAATGAAAAGAAATTGTGAATAGCCCAAATAGTTAACAGCTGAAAAGACCAAGGACAAACACTTTAAATGTGGCCCAAAAAAAAGGCACTGGAAAAAAGATTGCCCGAAGTACTTGGCGCAAGGCCAAATAGGTACACCTCTTGTGTTCTACATTGAAACTTGTTTGGTGGTTTATTCTACTGATCCTTGGATTGTAGACTCTAGAGCCACAAACCATATCTGCAATTCTTTGCATTGGTTTTAGGAATTAAAGGAACTAGCTAAAAGGGAATTTGCTCTGAGGACGGGTAACGAAGCAAAAGTATGGGCTGCTGCAGTGGGAGGAATAGGTTTAAATTTTCCATGTAATAGGAAGTTATTTTTGGACAATGTTTATTATGTTTTGGATGAACGTAAAAACCTTAATTATCATTCTGGTGTTGATATCAGTAGAGATAGAAATATTATCTATTCTGGTAGCATGCATGATAACTTATTCTATATGAAACCTATTACAAATTCACTGCATAATATAGAATGAACTAATTCCCAAAAAGGAAAGGTTTCTTCGACCAATGATACTTATGTTTGGCACCTATGCTTAGGACATATTAGTCTAAACCGAATTCAGAGATTAGTTGAGGATGGGAATCTTACCTCATTAGATCTCGAAGATCTACCTCCTTGTAAATCTTGTCTCAAAGGAAAGATGACCAAACGATCATTTTCATATAGAGGAAAAAGGGCCAAAGAAGTATTGGAATTGGTTCCTACCAATGTGTGTAGTCCAATAAGCAAACTAGCATGAGGAGGTTATGAGCATTTCATTACCTTTACTGATGATTACTCTAGGTATGGATATGTATATCTGATGCGACGCAAGTCTAAATCCTTTGAGAAATTCAAAGAATTCAAGGTTGAAGCAGAGCAAAAATTTGATGAACGTATCAAAGCCTTTCAATTTGATCGAGGTGGTGAATACCTCTCGAGTGAGAGAGACTATCTTACACAAGAAGGGATTGTATCTCAATTGACTGTACGAGGGACTTCCCAACAAAATGGTGTAGCAGAGAGAAGAAATCGCACCTTATTAGATATGGTTAGGTCAATGATGAGTCATGCATTATTACCTTTATCTTTTTGGGCGTATGCCCTTAAGACAGCAGCATACACCTTGAACTTGGGACCATTTAAATCAGTAGCTAGGACACCACAAGAAATGTGGACCGAGCGTAAGCCTAGTTTAAATCATCTCCACGTTTGGGGTTGTCTAGCTTATGTATTTAATCGTAATGCTTCAAAGTTGGAACCAAGATCCAAATTGTGCTATTTTATTGGGTATCTTAAGGGAACCAGAGGTGGGATCTTTTATAATCCTAAGGAGCAAAAGGTGTTTATAAGTGCCCATGCTAGATACTTAGAGAATGGTGAAATGATGTAGAAAACACCAGATTCTAAAGTTGTTCTAGAAGAGATTTCACAAGAATCTCCAGTAAAACCTGTGGTAACTGTAAATGAAAAACAATAGCATATTACACCAAATATAAGAGGTTGTGAAGTTGTTCTAGAAGAGGTTGTGCCGACACTTCACAGACTGATAACATTGTATTGCGACAACAACGGTGATGTTTCATAGTGTAAGGAGCCCAAGAATCACAAAAAGGGTAAACACATTGAACGAAAATATCATTTGATTCGTAAGTTTAACCAGAGAAGAGATGTTGTAATTGAAAAGATAGCTTTAGCGAAAAACCTGGCGGACCCATTTACAAAAACTCTTCTAGAGAAAATGTTTACCATACATTTGGAGTCTATGGGTATTAGGTTGCACATAAGTGATCTTTAATACATATGGTATATTGTTAGGATTAGTATGCCCTAAAGCTCACTTGTATTGACTTTTTGGATGTTAAACAATGTATAATTATTTTGTTAAATGGAATTGTGAGTTTCTTACATATTATCTCTGGTATGTTTTATCGATGTATGTATAAAGGTCCCATGACTTGAACTAATGACTTAGGTGTGTAGTGAGGCTAGACGCACAGTAGGTCCAATTCTAGATTTAGTCACATCATAGATTGAATCTGTAACTGAATGGTAATGTTGGGAACTCTACCGAGATAAGGTTATATTGAGCAAGTCCCCTCGTTAAAGGTGATCTACCTAGGTCATTGGGGGACTTTTCGGATTTGTCTCAATAGTACGTGTGTCACGTATTTAAGAGGACCATTGTGAGTATGTTTTCTAGAGACATACTATCAAAGAAAGAAAACAAGATACTCACTACTAAATAAATGATCATTGCTCTTAATCTTGAGCATATGTGGATGAACTAATAAAGTTAGGGTTTGGTGCTTTGATTCACTGTGGGTAAGACCTTAGTTTATTAGGATCAATAGCTTCGTGCATTAAGTGATAATTCTAATTAATTAGATCATGCATATGCAATATGGAATCTTTGTGCCTCCTTTGAGATTGTCCATATTTATCATCCGAATCTAGATCTAGTGATATTACTTTTATGGGTGTATCGGTCATATGGCTTGAGGGTTGCTCCCAAGATCAAGAGATTCCATGATCAAGGATGGTTGGCAATAGGACAAGGGACCCAAAAGAAAGGATACAGCTAAGGTGGTGATAGTACACAGGCCAAAGGATCGGCCTTAGTTCTGGATATACATAGAGGGGCATTTTGATCGATTATTAGTAGGTCAAAGACAAAGTTCACATTCTTTTGTGATAAGCTTTTGGGTAATAGCAATTATTCTTGGAGTACAACTTTGATCTTATGGTGGAATGATTGGAGTTAAAAATAATTATTATGTCGTCTAACATGGGTAAGGACATTTTTTTATTATTTTTGGAAGCCAAGGTTAATTGTGTTTCCTTGGTCCCTTTCCTAGTTGAAGTGACTTTGAGAGACAAATCTTGAAAGTGCAAATTTCATTTTGTGGTAATAGTCTTATTAGGCCAAAGTTTGGAATTGGTTTTGGGCTTTCTCTAGAGTCGAAGATAACTTAATTAGGCTTGGATGGTTTCTTATTGGGCTTGGGCCTCCAAATGGATTATGGACTATTTGTTGGGCTTGGATTGTGGGCTTGGCCAAATCTTCCAAGACATGTGCTAGAAAGTTACTGTAAGAAGAATTCAAATTGTACAAGTAACTTCCATAAAGAATTCAAATTGCACAAGTAACTTCCATGACATGTAGCAAACATTTACTACTAGGAAAAAGTTTCCTACATGAAAAGTTTACAAGGTTTAGGTGCCAAACTTTTTCTATAAAAAGGCAAGACCTTAAACTATTTCTAGTATCCAAAAAATTTTGTAGTTGATCTCTTCCATTTTGGCAAGAGAATACTACAACACATAGTACTTTTTGTGTGGTTTTTTGCTCTAGATTTTCAAGAGTATATTACTTTGCTTCTTCTCACACAAGAGGTTATTCTCTCAAGATAAGTCTCTTTAACCATTGGGAAGAAGACTAGGGAGTTGCATATTGCGACACCGTTATAATAAAATCTTTTTTGGCCTTGTTCATGAGCGGGATCAAAGCTCGTGATGGTTTTAGCTTCATCAAAGGCCCCACGCTTCAAGTGGTTAGCTTTATGTATTTTTGCAAATACTAGTTATGTTCTATATGTTCG
The DNA here is from genome assembly GCA_028554755.1 of Cordia subcordata. Taxonomy (NCBI): domain Eukaryota; kingdom Viridiplantae; phylum Streptophyta; class Magnoliopsida; order Boraginales; family Cordiaceae; genus Cordia; species Cordia subcordata. Next base: position 16,877,199 of record JAPTOF010000008.1, read on the forward strand.
TAAGCATGTTCTTGTGTGTGTTATGTGGTTATTTTATTTTCCTAGCATGTTTTCTTGCTAGAATTTTTGAAAACATGGACTAGGATAGACCACATGTAATATTATCAATCCTATATTAATGAAAGAGCTCTTACCTGTAGAAGCCATGATGAAAAATGAGGGCCTCGTAAACATAGTTCAAACATCCACTTCTGTACTTAACCTGAAAGGGAAAAAGTTCAAAGAAAAGGGGAAACAAAAACATTGTTGAGGAAAAAAGAAGAAAAATGGCGAACAGCCCAAACATTTAATAGGTGAAAAGCCCATGGGCAAATGCTTTAAGTGTGGTCAGAAAGGGCATTGGAAAAGGGATTGCCTGAAGTACCTGGCACGAGGCCAGATAGGTACACCTCTTTAGTTCTACATTGAAACCTATTTAATGGTTGATTCTACTAATTCTTAGATTGTAGACTCAGAGCCACTAACCATATTTGCAATTCTTTGCATTGGTTTCAAGAAATGAAGGAACTAGCTAAAGGGGAATTTGCTCTGAGGATGGGTAACAGAGAAATAGTATGGGCTGCTGTAGTGGGAGGAATGTACTTAAATTTTCCATATAATAGAAAGTTATTTTTGAACAATGTTTATTACATTCTAGATGTATGTAAAAACCTTATCTCTGTTTCGCAATTAATATTAGATGGTTTTTGCATTAATTTCCATTCTGGTGTTGATATCAGTAGAGATGGAAATATTATCTGGTCCGGTAGCATGCATGATAACTTATTTTATATGAAACCTATTACAAAATCACTGCATAATATAAAACCAACTAATTCTCAGAAAAGAAAGGTTTCTTCGACCAATGATACTTATCTTTGGCACCTAGGCTTAGGACATATTAGTCTAAAGTGAATTTAGAGATTAGTCGAGGATGGGCATCTTAGCTCATTAGATCTCAAAGATCTACCTCCGTGTGAATCTTGTCTCAAAGGAAAGATGACCAAACGGGCTTTTTCTTCTAGAGGAGAAAGGGCCAAAGAAGTATTGGAATTAGAATACCAATGTGTGTGGTCCTATAAGCAAACCAGCACAAGGAGGTTATGAGAATTTCATTACCTTTACTAATGATTACTGTAGGTATGGATATGTATATTTGATGAAACGCAAGTCTGAATCTTTTGAGAAATTCAAAGATTTCAAGGCTGAAACGGAGCGAAAATTAGATAAACATATTAAAGCCTTTCGATCTGATAAAGGTGGCGAATACCTCTCGAGTGAATTCAGAGACTATTTTAAACAAGAAGGGATTGTGTCTCAATTGACTGCACTAAGGACTCCCCAGCAAAATATTGCAACAGAGAGAAGAAATCGCACCCTATTAGATATGGTTAGGTCAATGATGAGTCATGCATCATTTTTGGGGGTATGCCCTTGAGACAGCATCATACATCTTGAACTTGGTACCATCTAAATCAATACCTAGGACACTACAAAAAATGTGGACCAGGTATAAGCCTAGTTTAAATCATCTCCACATTTGGGGTTGTCTAGCTTATGTATTTAATAGTACTGCTTCAAAGTTGGAACCAAGATCTGAATTGTGCTATTTTATTGGGTATCTTAAGGGAACCAGAGATGGGATCTTTTATAATCCTAAGGAGCAAAAAGTGTTTATAAGCACCCATGCTAGATGCTTATAGTATGGTGAAATGATCTAGAAAATACCAGATTTTGAAGTTGTTCTAGAAGAGATTTCACAAGAATCTCCAGTAACACTTGTGGTAACTACAAATGAAAACGAATAGCATTTTACACCTAATATATCGGAGCCTCATCGTAATGGGAGGATATCCAGGCCTCTTGATAAATACTATGGAGAGTCCTTTCAGACTTCTTTAGATGATCAAGTGGTAGACCCCATAAGTTATGATGAAGTAATTTTTGACATAGATTTTGACCAATGGCATAAGGCAATGGATTCAGAGTTAGAATCCATGTATTCTAAGAAAGTCTGGGATCTTGTAATTTCACTTGAAGGGGTAAAACCTATAGGGTGCAAATAGGTCTACAAGAGGAAAAGAGGAGTTGATGAAAAACTTGAAACCTTTAAAGCAAGGTTAGTGGCGAAAGGTTATACTCAGAAAGAAGGGATCGATTATGAGGAAACTTTCTCACCAGTAGCCATGCTTAAATCCATTAGGATATTTCTTGCCATCGCATGTCATTATGACTATGAGATATGGCAAATGGACATCAAGATAGCTTTTCTTTATAGAGAGCTTGACAAGACTATTTACATGACACAGCCAGATGGATATGTTGCCAAAGGCCAGGAACATATGGTTTGTAAGTCACAAAAGTCCATTTATGGATTAAAGCAGGCATTTAGAGCATGGGACATCAAATATGATCGTGCAATTAAATCTTATAGTTTTGATCAAAATATTGATGAACCTTGCATGAATAAGAGGTGTAACGAAAATACTGTAGGTTTTTTGGTTCTGTATGTGGATGATATCCTACTTATTAGAAATGATGTGGGGATGTTATGATCCATCAAGCTTTGGCTTTTTGCTTAATTTCAAATGAAGGATTTAGGAAAAGCTAATTATTTTCTAGCATCAAGCTTATGTGAGATCGTAAGAACAGAAGGTCAGCCTTATCTCAAGCTTCATTTATTAAGAAGATATTGGTCAGGTTTAACATACAAAATTCTAAGCAGACCTCATTACCTTCTAGACATGGAGTTTATCTATCTCGAGATCAATGTCCTAAACACATGAGAAGATAGAGCGCATGAAACGAGTTCCTTATGCTTCGGTTGTTGGAAGCATCATGTATGCCATGTTATGTAATAGACTAGATAACTGCTTTGCTATTGGCATGGTTAGTAGATATCAGTCAAACCTTGGTCCAGTACATTAGGTCGTAGTTAAGCATATATTCAAGTTCCTACAAGGGACTAAGGATTATGTGTCGGAATACCGTGCAGATGATCTAATGCCATTAGTCTATATAGACCCAGATTTCTAGCCCGACAAAGATTCCAGGAAGTCTACTTCTGGATATGTTTTCACTCGATTAGAAGAAGCTATTTCATGGAGAAGTGTGAAGCAAATTTGTATTGCTGACTTTACCATTGAGGCCGAGTATGTAGCAGCATTTGAGGCAGCGAAAGAGGCAGCACGGCTAAGAAAGTTCCTTTTAGACGTAGAGGTTATGCCGACAATTCACATACTAATAACGTTGTATTACGACAACAATAGTGCTGTTTCACAGTGCAAAGAGCCCAGGTATCACAAAAAAGTGTAAACACATGGAACGGAAATATCATTTGATCTGTGAGTTTATCCAGAGAGGAGATGTTGTAGTTGAAAAGAGAGCTTCCGCAACTTGGTGGACCTATTTACAAAGACTCTTTTAGAGAAAATGTTTACCACATATTTGAAGTCTATGGGTATTAAGTTATGCAGAAGTGATCTTTACTACAAGTGGGATATTGTTAGGATTAGTATGCCCTAAAGCTCACTTGTATATGACATTTTGGATGTTAAATAATGTATAATCATTTTGTTAAATGGCATTATGAGTTTCTTACGCATTATCTTCGGTATGTTTTATTAATGTATGTATAACGGTCTCTTGACTTAAACTAATGACTTGGGTGTACATAAGGCTAGACGCATAGTAGGTCCAAGTCTAGATTTAGTTATATCATAAATTGAGTCTGCAACCGAATGGTAGTGTTGGGCACTCTACCGGTATAAGGTTATATTGAGCAAGTCTCTTAGTTGAGGGTGATCTACCTAGGTCATTGAAGGAATTTTTGGATTTGTCTTGATAAGACACGTGTCACATATTGGACAGAACCATTGTGAGTATGTTTTCTAGAAACGTACTATCAAAGAAAGAAAACAAGATACTCACTGCTACTAAATGGTCGTTTCTCTTAATCTTGAGCATATATGGATGAACTAATATAGTTAGGATTTAGTGCTTTGATTCACTTTGGGTGAGATCTTACTTTATTCTGATCAACAAGCTCGTGTGTTGAGTGCCAAGTTCTAAATAATTAGGACATGCATATGCAATATGGAATCTGTGTGCCCCCTTTTGGATTGTCCAAATTTATCATTCGAATCTAGATCTAGTGATACTATCTTTGTAGGTGTATCAGTCATATAGCTTGAGGATCGATCTCAAGATCAAGAGATTTCATGACCACGGATGGTTGGCAATAGGACAAGAGACCCAAAAGAAAAGATGCAGCTAAGGAGGTGATTGTACACCGGGCAAAGGACTGGCCATAGTTGTGGGTATAAATAGAGGGGCATTATGATCGGTTATTTAGTAGGTCAAAGACAAAGTTCACATTTTTTTGTGATAAGCTTTTGGGTAATAGCAATTATTCTTGGAGTGCAACTTTGATCTTATGGTGGAACAGATCGGAGTTAAAAATAGTCATGATTATGTCGCTTAGATCGAGCAACAACATCTTTTATTCTTTTTGGAAGCCAAGGTTAATTGTATCTTCTTAGTCCATTCTCTAGTTGAAATGACTTTGAGAGAGTAATCTTAAAAGAGCAAATTCCATATTGTGATAGTAGCCTTATTGGGCCAAGGTTTGGAATTGGGTTTGGACTTTCTTTAGAGTCCAAGATAACCTAATTGGGCTTCGATAGTTTCCTATTGGGCTTGGACCTCCACATCGATTATGGACTACGTGTTGGGCTTGGATTGTGGGCTTGGCCCAATCTTTCAAGACATTTGCTAGAAAGTTACCACAAGAAAAATTCAAATTGTACAGGTAACTTCCATGACATGTGGCAAACATTTACTACTTGGAAAAAGTTTCCCACATCGAAAGTTTATAAGGTTTAGGTGCCAAACTTTTCCTATAAATAGGCAAGACCTTAAACCATTTCTAGAATCAAAAAAATTTTGTAGCTAATCTCTTCCATTTTGGCAAGAGAATACTACAACACATAGTACACACTAATTTTGTGGTGTTTTTTGCTCTAGATTTTCAAGAGCATATTATTTTGCTTTTTTCCATGTAAGAGGCAATTCTCTTAAGATAAATCTCTTTAACCATAGGGAAGAAAAGTTAGGAGTTGCATATTGCGACACCCCAATAGTAAAATATTTTTGTGGTCTTGTTCGTGAGCAGGAACAAGGCTCGTGATGGTTTTAGCTTCATCAAAGGCCCCACGATTCAAGAGGTTAGATTTACATATTTTACAACAACTAGTTATATTCTATATGTTATTAAATATGTTCTTGTATGTGTTATGTGGTTATTTTATTTTCCTATCATGTCTTTTTAGTAGAATTTTTTGAAAATATGGACTAGAATAGACCACATGTAATATTATCGAGCCTACATAGTTAATCCTAGAGGTTAGTCTTATTTCTCCTCTGACCCTACCTATCCCTCTTTGGCCTAGGCCAAGGCAGTTACCACCCTTTGAAGTAGTAAGATAATTTACAATAGGGTAGGAGTTGAGCAATATGTAGAGCCTGTACCCATAAGTCTTTCTAACCCTAGTCATCATCGTGTTAAGTCTAAGGAGAGTCCTACTAAGAGAAAAGAGTCCATTAGAGAGAAAGGTGAGAGTAGTACCTATTTATATAAGGAGGGAAAGCAGCGTATTATGAGATCCATGAATCTAGAGATATTACTCCTAGAGTTCTATTCCCATCCATTTTAAAGAAGCTAGTACCTTGTGAGGATACGAGGATCTTCAACGTTTTGGAGCACTTAAAAGATCATAAGGTTAATCTTCCACTGATTGATGCAGTTCTTTCCATCCTATTCTGTTCTAAGTTATAGAGAAGATGAATAGCATTTACATATCGGGCCTTCCTTCCAAGCTTAGGGATCTTGGAGTTTTCATCATTTCTTGTCACATTAAAGAGACCGAGATTGATCATGCTTTATTACACTTAGAGTCTAGTGTAAACCCCAGTCCCTTTTCTATTTATCAATAGCTAGGTATTGGCCATTTATTGCCTACTCATGTCATACTCCAACTAATTGATAGGTCCGAGCGTAGACCTAAAGGTGTAGTTAAGGATGTTATGGTTCAGGTTGGTGAGTTCATGTACCCCGTATTCGTGTACCCCATAGACTTCATAGTTTTAGACATGGATTTTGGTCACGACTCTAGGCCTACTACACCAATTCTTCTAGGTCACTCATTCCTTACCACAACTAATACACTCATTCATTGTAACTCATGGTTGATATAAATTAAGTCTGGGAATTTAAGGTCCACTATGAAAGTAGCAAAGGCTGTGAATAGAGTGAGCATAGGTGGAGAAGATAAGGAAGATTATTTCATGATTGATGTGATAGATTCATGTGTTGAGGACCATATTGAGGAGACTATGACTAATAGTGATGAGTTGAGAGAGCTCGAGGACATTTTAGCTAGCTTTGACTCAGAGACCTTTGTAAGGATATGTTTAGCTTCTACTTCCATAGTTGATGATTCTAGGCCTGAGCAGTCACTTTTTCCATTCCTATCTCTAGTGATGTCTAGGATGATAGTGAGGTTGATTCCCTTACAGTTAAGCCTACCCTATCTTTTCCTGAGCATTTGAGGTATGTATTCCTAGGACCTAATGAGACCCTTCCTATTATCATATCTTTGATCTATCCAATGGGCATAAAGAGCCTCTATTAGATATTTTTAGAGATCATAGGAAGGTGGAAGATTGAAGGCTTAAGAGACATGGGTCCTTCAACTTGTATGCATAGGATTCATCTTGAGGATAGAGTAGCTTCTTCTAAAGAAATACAGAAGAGACTGAACCCACATATATCATAGGTTGTTAGAGAAAATGTCATTAAGCTTTAAAATGTAGGCATCATTTATCCAATGTCTGATATTAAGTGGGTTAGTTCAGTGTAAATAGTTTCAAAGAAGTCATGGATCATGGTAGTTGGGACTGAGCGAGAAGAGCTTATTCCTACACTTATACCCATAGGTTGAAGAGTTTGCATGGACTATAGGACGTTTACTTAAAGATGAGAAAGGATCCTTTCACTTTGCCCTTCCTTGATCAAATCTTAGATAGAATAGTCGGCATAGCATTCCTATTCAATGGCTGCCAATGTTCCGTTAGGGAGAAGGATTGAGCTAGCCCAATAGGAACAAATTTGCATGAGACTGGATTTGATGAGAACAAGTCTTCCCGCAAAAGAGAGCCACTTATTAGCCCAAAAGTTGAGCTTTGCATTAAGTTTCTTGATAAAAGGAATGCAATCAAATTTGCGAAGCTTTCTAGAGACAAGAGGGATGCCCAAATACCTTAACGGTAGTTCACCTTCTTGAAATCAACAAGTTCGAGAATGGCTTGCTTTTCTTCATTTGGAAATCCACCAAAGAAAATATTACTTTTTGCATGATTGATTTTGAGTCATAAGTAAGTTGAGAAAATGTTCAAGACCTGCATGATGTTGGCAATAGATTTGAGACTTCCTTTGCTAAAGATGAAAAGGTGATCCGCAAAACAAAGATGATTGAGCTTTAATGAGGAGCGTTTTGGATGATATTTGAAGTCCAGATTGGAATCAAGCTTGTTAAGCATACAAGTGGTACCTCCATGGGTCTCTCTCTCTACCATGAAAATTCTCCTCCTTCTCTCTAGAACTTTTGCAACTAGCCACTACCTCTTCTCCACACGCCACTATCAAAAGAACTTTCTTCCATAAAAAACCCGAACACAAAACCCTAAATCCATTCCTAAACATATAACCTAAACACTTCTACCAAACCCGTCCCTTAGCCCCTTCATTTGGATTTCATGGGAAAGAAAAAGAAAAGCTCTTCTCTTACTAGAACTAGCGCTCGGCTTAAGGCAAAGAAGCAAGATATTGAAACATGCTCTCTTGTTTGTTTGGATTCTTCCTCCTCCAAAGCTGAGGTTGATTCGGCCTCTTTATCTCACTCAAATGGAGATGCTCAATCAACCTTAAGTTTGTTTTTCAAAGAAGTCTATGATGCACTTGAAGATGGCCATTCTTTCAAGGAGCATATTGATGTCCTTAGCAAGGCTAAGGCTGAACTTGTGAGAGCTCTCACTATCAACACTCAAACACGCTTTTCTCATTCTTCAAGCTCTAGCTCCGATCATTCAAAGCTTCGAGATTGCTCTCCACTGCAAAACTTTTCTAAATCTTGTCCTTCTAGTCCCTCAAAGTTTGAAAGTTCAAAGCTTGAAGATTTTTTTCTTCATGGTTTAGCCGAAGAGAATGGAGGAAGGGAGGAAAGGTTTTTACCCAATGGTAACGCTGAAGTGCAAAGACCAGTCAAAGCTCTTACACTCAGGTCTGACCATCTCTCTCCTAATCACTTCAACACCTTTTCAGACCTTTCAAAACAAAATTTGACAACTCAAAAAGGAAGCAAACTTTTAAGTTCAGATTCCAAAACTTTGTATGCTGGCCCACGTGAAAGTCATGAGGACTTCCCTCCACTCGCAAAAAATTCAAACGGAAAATCCATGCACAATCAGCAACTTTATAAGGATGATGTGGTAGCCAACATTGCAAGTTAAGTGCCAAATCATCTTGATACAAATCAGCAACTATCTTCCTCACCAAAAGAAAGTCTACGGGTTCAGATTCAGCCAAATGGTGGAGACATTTTTCAAGGCAGCCCCTCCTCTTTGAAGGATGTTTTCAAAAGGCAACATGATGAAAACAAAGCTCACTCCAACCTTCTTAAAAAAAAAAGGAGTCAACATGCAAAACAAAGCACAAGTGTCAAATCAGCAAAATGCTTGGTGCAAACCACTCAAATTTAGGTATGTACCATTCTCAAATGATCCTTCCCCTGATTGGGGAGGTGTTTTTGCTGAGCATATGAATAAAAATCTTAAATTTGATGAAGAGCATGCATACAATATTGTGGAAGGAAAAAGAGAAGTTGTTAATCCTCCGGATGACTTGTATGAAAATGGTGATAAGTTTTGGAGTCATTACTTAGTTGGGCAGTTTCTAGGTGCTCTACCACCTTTTTTCTTAATAAAAAACATGATTGAGTTTGCTTGGAAGAAGTTTGGTACAGTTGACATACATACTAAAGGAAAAGGCCTCTTTCTTTTCAAGTTTGAAATTGAGGAAATTTGCCAAAAAGTCCTTCAACAACTATGGCATGTTAATCATAGGCCGCTGTTATTAAGGAAATGGGAGCCCAATCTCGAGTTTGTGAACTTATCATGTAACAAAGTTCCAATTTGGATTAAGCTATGGGATGTTCCAATGAGTCTACACTCCAAAAGAGGGCTTGGTTATATAGCTTCTTTTATTGGAAAGCCTATTCAAATGGACAAAAAACACTCAAGCAAGCTCTTAAATCCTTTAACAAAGAGCACTTCACTACCATTCCATATACCATCAAGATGCTCCAAGCCAAGGTCATAGAAGTTCAAATTGAAATCCTCAAGGCCAATTTGAACCTGATTTGATTGATAAGGAGAAGAATATTTTGAAGCATATTGAATAACTTGAAGCTGTCCATAATTCCATGCTTTGTCAAAAGGCCAGAATACATTGGATCAAAGATGGGGATGCAAATTCTAAGTTCTTTCATAATGCCATCAAGGGAAGGAACTCCATTTTCGACATCCATAATAAAGGTAATCAGGTTCTTTTCAATGAGCATGAAGTCAAGGCTGAATTTGTGGGGTTTTTTAAAAAGCTTCTTGGCTCTCCCTCAAGCTCTTATGCCACTATTGATTTAATCAAGAATATTGTTGGGAAGACCATTGATTATAATAATGTGAATGCTCTCTTAGCCCCTAGCACAAATGATGAGATCAAAAAGACACTCTTTTCACTCAACCCCAACAAAATCCCCGGTCCGGATGGTTACACATCACAATTCTACATGGCTGCTTGGGAGATCATTGGTGATGATGTTCTTAAAGCCGTTTCCTCCTTTTTCCAATCTAACAAACTTCTTAAGGAGGTAAACTCAACGATTATTGCCCTTATTCCTAAAATGCATAACCCTTCAAAGGTCAAAGATTATAGGCCTATCTCTTGCTGTAACACCATCTACAAATGTATATCCAAGATTCTTGCAAACAGAGTTAAAAAAGGCCTTCCTCATATTATTTCTTGGAACCAATCAGCTTTCCTTCAAAATAGACTCGTTAATGAAAATATCCTCATTGCGCATGAACTCTTGAAGGGCTATACTAGAACCCATATCTCTCCAAGGTGTGCTATCAAAGTTGATATTATGAAGGCCTTTGATTCACTCAATTGGAACTTCATTGAAGTATCTCTTCTTGCTTTTGGTTTTCCTCTTAAGTTTGTTCATTGGATCATGGCTTGCATCACCTCTCCCAGTTTCTCAATTGCTATCAATGGAGGCTTGGAGGGTTATTTCCAAGGAGCAAACGACATAAGGCAAGGTGACCCTATCTCACCCTACATCTTTGTTATTTGTATGGAGGTTCTTACATGCATGCTCAACAGCCTTGATTCCAATCCGGACTTCAATTATCATCCAAAATGCTCCACTCTAAAGCTCAATCATTGTTTTGCAGATGACCTCTTCATCTTTTGCAAAGGAAGTCTTAAAGCAATTACTTGCATTATGGAGGTATTGAATGAATTCTCCACTCATTCTGGTCTCAATATCAACCATGATAAAAGAAACATTTTCTTTGGTGGGGTTCCGATTGAAGAAAAGCAAGCCATTCTCAATCTCGTAGACTTCAAAAAAGGTGATTTACCAATTAGGTACTTGGGCATTCCTCTTGTCTCAAGAAAGCTTCGCAAATCATATTGCATTCCTCTTATTAAGAAGCTAAATGCTAAACTCAACTTTTGGACTAATAAATGGCTCTCCTTTGCGGGGCGACTTGTTCTCTTCAAATCCACTTTAATGCAAATTTGTTCCTATTGGGCTAGCTCCATCCTTCTCCCTAAAGGTACATTAGCAGCCATTGAAACTAAGTTCAAAGTGTTTCTTTGGAGAGGTACGGGGCCTAAAATCGCTTGAAAAAATGTTTGTCTTCCTTACAATGAAGGTGGACTTGACATTAGGAAAATTTGTGAGATTAACAAAACATTCATGCTCAAAGTGTTCTGGAGAATGTATGCAGCAAAAAGCACCCTTTGGAGTAATTGGATATACCAATTACATCAAAAATAACTCTATATAGGTTATGCAACCACCACATGATGCAAGCAAGATCATCAAAGTTCTTTAGAATTGTCGAGAGATTGCAAAGGAAGTAATTCAACACAAAGTTAGGAATGGCACAAATACTTTCTTTTGGTTTGACAATTGGCATTCAGAGGGGCCTCTCTTGAGACATTGGAGCTCTATATTTCAAAGTCCACCTTTGTACACCAAGGCTAATGAAGTCTTCAATGATGGTCATTGGACTTGGCCGATCAATCTTTTACATATTCAAACCCCACATTTCGGCCTTGAGGAAAATACCCACGATGCTATTACTTGGCTTCCATCAACTTATGGTGATTTCTCTTTCAAACTCACTTGGGAGCATATCTGTGAAAGAGGCCAACCTACTTATTGGCATCACTTGGTATGGCATAAGGAATTTAACCCTAGGCATGGGTTTATTTGTTGGCTTTCTTTTCAAGACCGGCTCTCCACAAAGTTCAGACTTCTTAATTGGGGGCTTAATGTGAGACATGAAATCACCTTTTCTTTGAATGCTCATTCACACGTAGAATTTAGAGGTATGGGCTTGCTAACACAAAGGCTCCAAAAAGTTTGATTGAATGGGATGATATCATCGCATATCTCATACCTTATGCTCTTGAGAATCATTTTAAAGCCACCATTCTAAAGCATTTGCTGGGAGCATCCATTTACCATATCTGGCTTGAAAGAAATAGGCGTCTCTTTAATTATGAAGCTAAGACCGAAGAGTATATCACTCTTGCAATCTTTAATGATGTTACAATTCGACTTTCTTTGGGTAGGAAATTTAAATCAAATAATGTTAACATCACCCTTCGTAAATTGTAGAGATTAGATGAAATCCTCGAATAGGCAAATCTCCTTTTGTACTCCTTTGTTCCATGTACTTGTACATTTTTCACTTTAATGAAATTTCTCACTTACTCAGCAAAAAAAAAAAAAGCCTATTCAAATGGATGCACTTACGGACTCTAGAAGAAATTTGGAGTTTGCTAGGGTGTGTATTGAAGTGGACTTAGAGGATAATCTTCCAGATGTTGTCTTTCCAAAACTAAAGAATGGTACTAGAGCAAAGGTTGAGGTTGAATATGCTTGGAAGCCAAGCAAATGCACTCATTGTAAAATGGTAGGGCATGTTGAGGAAAATTTCCCATTGAAACCGAAAACACAACAAAATCGTCAAGTACTTCATCATGGACAGCAACCTAAAATACGCCAAGAATGGCAAGTTGTGGGAAGAAAGCAAGCTCCATTGAAGAATTCCGAGGTTTTAAGCAGTGATGAAGCCAATTCAAATAAGGAAAGGAAGACATCACGACCAATCTCTACAAAGGCTGCAATTGACTCGAATACAAACAGTCAAAATAGCTTTGAAGTCCTTGTCTGGGAAAATGAGCATAGAGAAGATTCTTTGAACATTGAATATGAGCTTGGAACAAAAAGTGAGAAGAATATTGAAGTTGACTCCATTGCTTTTGGCATCCAAGAGCTAGGTATAAATGATCCTCCTTTAGCTTCTAAATGATTTTTTGCTCTTGGAATGTTAAGGGCCTTAATTTCCCAAAGAAGCAAATTGGTTTTTTTTGTCTTTTGGAGAATAAAGTGTATTGCAATGATAGCATTATCTTTATTAGCACTAAATTTGAAAAGCTTGGTTTTGAGAATCATTTTGATGATTTGATTAAAGGAAGGATTTGGCTGTTTGGAGGAAAAATATTAAAGCTACTTTTATTGACTCTTGTGATCAAGCACTCCTCTTCAACATTGATAATCATTTCCAAAAATCCATCTTTGTTGCTCTCATTTATGGGCATAATGTGGCAACTAAAAGGAAGGAACTTTGGAGCAAGCTTAATCTTTGGTGCAGTTGGTGTCTTGAGAGTGACCTTTGCATTTTGGGGGATTTTAATGAAGTTTTGCATGAAGGTGATAAATCTAGCACCTCTTCCATACCAAAAAGTGCATTGGACTTCAAAACTTTTGTTGAGAATTCAAATATGCAAGAAATAAAGGTTTATGGACCTCATTTTACTTGGTCAAATAAAAGTGAGGAAGGTAATTTCTTCGCAAGTAAACTTGATAGAGCTTTGGTGAATGAAATTTGGGCTCAAAGTTTTCATCACTCATTTCTTTTGGTTGGAAGCCCCGGAATCTCTAATCATTGCCCACTTATCTTGCAAACTTGTAAGTCTTGGAAGTCTTCACCAAAACCTTTCAAATTTTATAATGCTTGGTCAAATCATTCGGAATTCTTGAAGCTTGTGGAAAAACATTAGAGTACACGAGTTTTTGGTACTCCAATGTTCATTCTCTACCAAAAGCAAAAATTGATCAAGGAAGCCCTCAAAAGTTTTGATAGGATGCATTTTGCTTACCTTCCCAACACTATCAACAATCTTTGCGAGGAGCTTGGTAGAGTTCAGCAAGCAATCTATAATGGAGAGCTAAGTGCCGAGATCATTGACAAGCAAAAGTGCATCCTCACTAAATTGGAAGAGGTTGAAGCTACTTACAAAGCCATGCTTATTCAAAAATCAAGAATTTTGTGGATTAAAGAAGGGGATTCAAACACTAAATTCTTCCACAATGCTGTGAGAAGTAGAAGGTTCAAGAACACAATTCATGCAATCAAGAATGAGGAAGGACATCTCTTATTGGAGGATTTTGATGTTAAAAATGAGTTCATTGGCTTCTTCATAAATCTCCTTGGTACTAAAAAGCCTTCTCATGTCAATGTGTATGATTTAAAGGCTATTATTGGGAAATCAATTGATGAGTCTCTTACTGCCACCATTATTGCTCCTATCACAAGAGATGAGATCAAGAATGCTCTTTTTTCACTCAATCCTAACAAAAGCCTAGGTCTGGATGGTTTTACTTCTCATTTCTACATGGTTGCTAGGGATATTATTGGGGAGGATGTTATAAATGCTATTAGCTCCTTCTTTGAATCAAAGAAGCTTCTTAAAGAGGTAAATTCTACCATTATTGCACTTGTGCCAAAGGTTCAAAATCATTCCATGGTCAAAGATTTTAGGCCTATTTCTTGTTGCAACACCATCTACAAATGCATGTCAAAGATCATTGCAAATAGGCTTAAAGTTTGTTTGGCTCACATCATTTCTTGAAACCAAACATCATTTATCAAGAATAGGCTCATTCAAGAAAATATTCTTATTGCACATGATGTTATGAGAGGTTATACTAGAAATCATATCTCCCCAAGATACTTCCTTAAAGTTGACATTATGAAGGCTTTTGACTCTTTAAATTGAGGCTTCATTAAATGCACTCTCCTGGCATTTGGTCTTCCACAATTATTTGTTGAATGGATTATGGAGTGTGTCATTACACCTAGTTTTTCTATTGCACTCAATGGAGGATTGGAAGGATACTTTTATGGAGCAAATGGAATAAGACAAGGAGATCCCATCTCACCTTATCTTTTTGTCATGTGCATGGAGGTACTATCTTGTATGCTTAACAAATTATATGAGCATCTGGGCTTTCAATTTCATCCAAAATGTGCACATTTGAAGCTTAACCACCTTTGTTTTGCGGATGATCGTTTTATCTTTTGCAAAGGAAATTTATGCTCTATTGAAAGCATCATGGACACCTTGAAAAGATTCTCCTCCTTCTCTGGGCTGAATATCAACAAATCAAAGAGTGCCATTTTCTTTGGAGGGATTGCAATTCACGACAAAAGAACTATCTTGGATAGTGTTGGTTTTCAAGAAGGCAAGCTTCCTATTCGTTACTTAGGTATCCAACTTGTTTCTAGAAAGCTAAGAAAGGCTGATTGCTTCCCTCTCATGGAAAGAATCAATGCTAAACTTGAAAATTGGTGCAATTCTTGGCTTTCTTTTGCTGGTCGACTTGTTTTGATAAAATCAACACTTTTTCAAATTTTTGCTTATTGGGCAAGTGCAATTCTTCTTCCCAAAAGTGTGATGGCAGCCATTAAAACAAAATTTAAAGCTTTTCTTTGGAGGGTGACAGGCCCCAAGGTTTCTTGGAAGGTTATATGTCTTCCATTTTGTGAAGGTGGGCTTGGTATTAAGAACTTTGAGGAGATCAATAGAGTTTTTTTGCTCAAGCTCTTCTAGAGAATGTATGCAAAGAAGGACACACTTTGGAGTTAGTGGATTCACATGAACTGTATTAAGGGCTCTTCCATTTGGGTGATGCAAGTTCCTAAGGATCCAAGTTGGATTCTCAAAGCACTTTTGAATTGCCAAGAAATTGCAAAGCCTCTCACCAAACACATTCTTGGTAATGGATCGCATACTTTCTTTTGGATTGATAATTGGTACAAGGAAAGTTCCCTTTTGGACAACTGGAGTAGCACTTTCTCTAGTCCACCACTCCTTGCTAAGGTTAGTAATATTTACATCAATGGTAATTGGAATTGGCCTATTCAGCTCCCACATGTTGAGTGTCGAAACTTTGCTCTTAATGATAGCACAATGGATGAAATTGTTTGGAAAACATCCCTAAATGGAGATTTTGTTTTCAAACATACTTGGGAACATCTTAGGAGGAAAGGAAATCATTTCGCTGGCTTTAACATTCTTTGGCACAAAAAACATAATCCGAGACACAGCTTCATTGCTTGGCTTGCTTTTCTTGACTGACTCAACACAAAATTCAGAATTCTACATTGGGGTCTCAACATCAATCCATCATGCATCTTTTGTTATTTTGGTTGTGAAACAAGAGATCATCTTTTCTTTGAATGTAGCTTCACTAGAAGAATTTGGCAAAAAGGTCTTCGCCTTACATCAATTTCAGAGAAAATGATTTGCTAGAAGGATATTATTGCTTTTATCACTCTTTTTGCAAATGAGAAGCACTTGAAGGCCACCATCATCAAGCATCTCCTTGGAGCTTCCATTTACCACATTTGGTTAGAAAGGAATCAACGCATTTTTCACAATAAAGCACAAACTGAAGAAAATATTTTTAATTCTTTTTACAATGATGTAAGAGTTAAAATCTCTACTGGAAGAAAATTCTCTTCCTCTTTTTTGAGCAAAAGTTTATGTAATTTGTGGAGACTAGATGACATTCTTGTATAGGCTTGTTCTCCACTTTTACTTCCTTTTTTGTACTCGTACATTTTTCTCTTGACTTTGAGGAATACACACAATCTTACTTGCCCCGCAAAAAAAAAAGTGAGTACCTCCATGATGCAAACTGGATCATTAAGACTAGGTATGTGCCTTTCCCCAAATGATCCCTCACCCGATTGGGAAGGTGTTTCTTTGATGAGCATATGAATACAAGTGTTAAGTTTATCACTCTCTACATTGACCACAAATAACCACCTTTGACCACCATTTCTTCCACCTTTTCTACCTTCTTTTTCTTCGTACATGGGAAAAAAGAAAAGATCAAGTGCGTCAAAAACTAGAAAAAAGTGCTAGATTGGCCTTAAAATATAATGCTCAAATTGATGATGAAGAAGATTACACTTCCGACACCATTTTGAAGCTCAAATCAATTTGTAATGCTTTAAACAACTCTCATTCAAGCTCGGCTAAGAGTCCATCTAGCATGCAAAAGCTTGAAGAAAACTTGGATAATGCTAAGAAAGAGTTGGTACAAAGTCTTGGTAAAAAAGAAGCCTCTTCCTCAAAGCAAAGGGTTTGTAGTAGCTCTTCAAGCTCCAGCTTCATGGCTACCGAATCACCTTGCTCTTTCTTAGCTCACATGAAAGGAAAATATGAACTTGGAGATGGAGCTCTCTCTCCTTCATTTTTGAGCTCACATGGCCATAGAACTCATCTTTTTGCTATAGATAAACTTGAAGTAGGCATCTTCCATGGCTACTGAGGTACAAAGCATTAGTCCTTCTCGCTCATATGCTCACCTCCTTGTTAGTTCGAGCCCTCATTATCAAGAAATGCAGTAGCTTAATCATGTTAAGAGTGCTACTATGGCAGCCAACACAGAATCAGTTCAAGAAAATTCCATTCTTGTGAGGCAAAGTGGTAGTCAAATTGCTCCTTATGGCTTGGAGAACAAAATTATTGCATCAAAGTCTGATTTTAAACTTCCATTTTTGCAAGAAAAAGCCATGAATTCTAGCAATGGCAGCTCGAGTTTGATGGGAGAAGATAGGGAAGCATGCTGGTCATTATCTAAGGGTTCTTCAGCTGGAATAGTACAAGAAAATTTAGAAGTGGAGGCTGCTAAAGAGACAACACCTTTTTGTTCTTCGGGTAATAGCCATCCGCCTTTTGTGTCTTCTCCTCAGCTGGTTATTACCCAAACAAATCCACTCCTAATTCCAATCCCATCACATGCTTCAGCCGACAAAACATGTCTTCAGACATCAACTCAACCTTCTCTCTTTTCGTGGGGTAATGTTCCAACCATTTCAAATGAAAACACAATGGATTTTCCCCCTCTTTGCATGGGAAACGTTAAATCAAAGAAAAATGTTTTGTCAAACAAAATGAAGCAACCTCTCTCATCTCCAACTTAGTAAAATTAGGAGGCATGGCCCACCCGACAACTTGGAGACTCTTACTACTTGGCAATTTGCTCACTCGGCAGTAAACTTTGCAAACGTCTAGAATGTTTATTATGCTAGCTCCTTACAAGATGATCATCAAGACGAACTCTCTCATCAATTTGAGCAAGACTAGCAAGTTAATTTTAAATCCCCCCATGCTCTAACTCCAAATACTACCCCTGGAAATGTTTGGAGAGCAAATAAAGATTGGCAACAAACTTATATTGGTAGCCTTGAGGATGCTACTAAGCTTGATTTTTATGAATCCTTTGTGGAAAATGATTTTATTGGAGCTAATCCTCCAGAAGAGGTCTTCATTGAAAGTGATAAACATTGGGATTGTTGCTTAATTGGACAATTTGTAGGAAACCCCTCTCCTTTTTTCTTGATTAGGAAAATGGTTGATGTTCATTGGAAACAATTTTTTTTTTTTTGCAGAGCAAGTAAGAAAATTCATTACCACAAAATCAGAATTTGTACAAGTACAATGATGGTGTAAACACCAAACCTAGACCAGGATATCTTCAAGTCTCCACAATTTACAAAGAGTTTTGTTCAAATGTGTTGAAGGGAATTTCCTACTATAAGAGATTTTAACTCTAACATCATTGAAAATAGTATTACAAACAAACTTCTCCATCTTTGCTTCATTCTTGAAAATTCTTCTATTTCTTTCCATCCAAATGTGATAAACTGCAGCGCCAAAAAGGTGCTTGAGGATTGATGCTTTTAAATGCTTCTCATGGGCAAATGGAGTGATGTAGTTGCTAATTTCATGCCAACAAGTAAGGCTCTCCGGGACAAGAGAAAGCGATAAGCCAAATCTCCAAATACACCTAGTAAAACTACATTCAAAGAAGAGATGATCTCCAGTCTCACATCCCATATAGCAAAAAATGCATGAGGTATTGATGTTAAGTCCTCAATGTGATATTTTGTGTCTTGCGCTAAGGCGATCATGATATACAAGTCAAACAATAAAACCATGCCTTGCGTTGTGACCTTTATGCCAAATGATGTTACGGCCAATGAAGCAGTTACCTTTAATTCTGATATGCTCCCATGTATATTTAAAAGAAAACCCACCATTAGGGGAAAGACCCCAAACAAAAGTATCTTGTGAATTCTCTTCAAGCGTAAAGCTTGGTGCGTCAATAGAGGAAAGTTGCAAAGGCCAACTCCAAGAACCATTGTGACAAATATCACTAACCTTTGCATAGATGGAGGAGGTAAGAAAGATACTGCTCCAATGCTCCAAGAGTGGTCCATCTCTATGCTAATTATCAATCCAAAAATGAGTATTCATACCATTCCTAATGTTGTGCTTGATAATATTCCTTGCACAGCCACGACACGCAAGAATAGCCTTGAAGATCCAACTAAAGTCTTGAGATGTTTGCATCATCCAAATGGAAGAATCTTTAATATAATTGCAATGAATTCATTGGCTCCAAAGTGATTCTTGAATGGCATACATCCTTCAGAAAATTTTGAGCGTAAAAACTTTGTTAATTTCTTCAATTCTTCTAATGCCAAGACCATCTTCATTGAATGGCAAGCAAAGGTCCTTCGAAGCAACTTTGGGGCCCATTCCTCTCCAAAGAAAAGCTTTAAATTTTGATTCAATGGCTGCCAAGAGACCTTTTGAAAGAAGGATAGCATTAGCCCAATATGCACAAATTTGAATGAGATGGACTTGATAAGAACAAGTCTACTCGCAAAAGAAAGCCAATTATTGCACCAAGTGTCAAGTCTTGCATTAATCTTCTCCAAGAGTGGGTAGCAATCCGACTTTTTAAGCTTCCTAGAGACAAATGGTATGCCTAAGTATCGGATAGGAAATTCACCCTCATGAAAGCCCACTTTCTTAATAATGGCAGCTTTATTCTCATTTGGAATTCCCTCAAAGAAAATGTCACTCTTAAAATGATTGATATTCAGCCCAGAAAAGATAGCAAAAGTCTTCAAGGTGTTCATAATGCAATTAATGGAAGACATATCATCTTTGCAAAAACTGAAGAGATCATCCATAAAACAAAGGTGATTAAGCTCTAAGTGTGTGCATTTAGGATGAAAATGAAAGCTCGAGTTATCTTCCAACTTATTCATCATACAAGAGAGCACCTCCATACAAATGACAAAAAGGTAAGGTGAAATGGGATCTCCTTGCCTTATGCCATTAGCACCATAAAAGTAACCTTCTAAACCACCATTGAGTGCAATAGAGAAGCTAGGTGTAGCAACACAAGCCATAATCCACTTCACAAAGGCATGAGGAAACCCAAAAGCAAGAAGAGAGCATTCAAGGAAATTCCAATTCAAAGAATCAAAAGCTTTCATGATATCCACTTTAAGTGCACATCTAGGTGAGATATGTCTTCTAGAATAACCACTCAAAAGATCATGAGCAATAAGAATATTCTCAATAATATGCCTATTATGGATGAAGGCTGATTGGTTTTAAGAAATGATGTGAGGCAAGCATACTTTGAGCCTAATTTGCAATGATTTTGGAATCGCACTTGTAAATGGTATTGCAACAATAAATTGGCCTAAAGTCTTTAACCAAAGAAGGGTTTGGGACTTTAGGCATAAGAGTAATAATTGTTGCATTTATCTCTTTGAGAAGCATGCTTGACTCAAAGAAAGATTTGATGGCAGTTGTCATATCATCCTTCACAATCTCCCATGCCACCATATAAAAGTGAGAGGTATAGCAATCCGGGCCAAGACTCTTGTTAGGATATAGAGAGAAAATAGCTTCCTTGATTTCATGATTTGTAATGGGTGTGCAAAGAGTGGCAGCAAGCTCATTATCAATAGCCTTCCCAACAATGCTTTTAAAAACATTTACACAAGCATGAGAGGTAGTCGGAGTTCCAAGGAACTTTTTGTAGTAGGTGATGAACTCATTCTTCACCTCATAATCTTCTAAACGAAGTTGGCCACTTTCATTCTTGATAGCTTTAATAGTGTTTTTAAGCCTTCTCCCTTTCACTGCTTTGAAAAAGAAGGTAGAATTATAATCACCTTCTTTAATCCAAGAGAGCCTAGATTTTTGGTAGAGCATGGCTTTATAAGAGGATTCAAGCTCTTCCAACTTAACCATAAGTCCCATTTCCTTATCAAAAAGGGTTGAATTGTTCATTCCATTATAAATGGCACATTGCAAAAGACCAATTTCCTCATGAAGCTTCTTGATGGCTAAAGGAATGCAAGCAAAGTGTTCCTTGTCAAAAGACTTGAGTGCTTTCTTAAGAATTTTTTGCTTTTGGTAAAGGATGAACATTGGAGTACCAAAGACCCGTGTACTCTAATACTCATTAACAAGCTTCAAGAATCCATGGTGAGAAGTCCAAACATTATAGAATTTAAAAGGCTTAGGGGAAGAAAGCCAAGCCTTACAAATTTGCATAATGAGAGGGCAATGATCAGAGGCTCCAGGGGGGTCCACCAAGAGAAAAGAATCTTGATAGGTTTGAATCCAATTTGAATTAACCAATGCCCTATCAATCTTGCTGGCCAAGAAATTAGTTTCATTATCCTTGTTAGTCCAAGTGAAGTGTGACCCATGTGTTTTAGCTTCATAAAGTCCAGACTTAGTAACAAACCTTTGAAAGCTCCAAGCACTCTTCAGAATTGAAGGGGAGTAAGACTTGTCTCCACAATGCAACACTTCATTAAAGTCTCCCATGATACAAAGTTCACTTTTATTACACCAAGCACACTATTCCTCAAGTTTACGCCAAAGTTTGTTTCTTTTGGAAGTATCATTATGACCATAGACAAAAGCCACAAAGATAGACTTGTGCATATGATCATCAAAATTAAAAAGAAGAGCTTGTTCACAAGAGTCAACAAAAGCTCTTCCTCCAAAAGAGCCAAATATGCCCTTTAACCATATCATCAATGTGGTTATTAAAACCCATATTCCAAAAAGTGGTGCTGATTTGATTAAAGTGATCAAGGGAAACCACTTTGTTCTCCAAAATACAAAAAATATCCAAGCTATGCTTATTAATCAGAACTTTGGCTTCCCTTTGTTTATTTGGGGAATTAAAGCCCCTAATATTCCAAGAGCAAAATATCATTTGGAAGAAGGAGAAGAAGCACCAGGCCCTAGGCTACTATAGCTTTTTGCATTTGAACTTTCTTTACTCATCAATTCCTTGGTAGCTTCTTTAATCTTGCTGAATTGTAACTCCCCTTCCTCAACATCCCCAATAGTATCAAGTACTTCAAAAGATTAATGTTCATGGATTTTGAGCATGAGGGGTCTTGGATAATCTTAGAGGGAGAAGATGGCCAAGAGGTGGGATTCTCCTTAAAAGAAGGTTGAACATCCTCTTTAGTAGCCTTAGATGCATCTTGAATCTTCAAAGAAGAATGCTTTCTTTCCATAACTTGCCACTCATTATGGACCTTAGGAGCTTGCTTCGGAAAATTCCTTTGTGGAGGGGGGGGGGCATTAGGCTTTCTTGGACATATTTCTTCAACATGACCAACCATCTTGCAATGACTACATTTGATGGGCCTCCAAGCATATTCAACATCAACTTTTGCTTTAGTGCCATTTCTAAGTTTAGGAAAAATGACATCCGGTAGCTTGTCATCCAAATCAACCTCAATGCAAACTCTAGCAAATTCAAGATTTCTCCTTGATTCAGTGAGGGCGTCCATTTGAATTGGTTTTCCAATGAAATTAATTGGAAATTAAATCTTCAGCAAATGGACTCCTTGTATTTAAATTTAAGAGCAATGAAATGTGCAATTGAGTCATGGACAAGTTATGGCATGTTAATCATAGGCCTCTATTGCTTATAAAATGGGATCCTAATGCCCAAATACATAATTTCTCTTGGGATAAAGTACCATTATGGATTAAGCTTCATAATGTCCCATGCTCTCTCATCACTCGGAGGGGCTTGAGCTATATTGGACGCACAATCAGGGTTCCACTTCAAATGGATAAACTCATAGAGTCACGCGCCTTTGTGGGTTTTGCTCGTATTTGCATTGAAATGGATTTATCAAAAGAATTACCCGAAGTCACTTATGTTAAGCTTAGGAATGGGGAATGGGCAAGGATTGATATTGAATATGCATGAAAGCCACTTGTTTGCTCTCATTGTAAGGTTGTTGGTCGTTCGACTAAAGCTTGTCCTCAAATGGTTCAATCTCATCTCCAAAAGATTTCTAGTGAGCCTAAAATTCCTCAAGGTGATAAGAAAAATGATGGAGATTGGAAGGGTGCTGCTAGGATAAAGAAAGTTTGGAGGAAAATTCAAAATGTTGATCCTATGCCTTTTTCTAGTGCCATGCCCTTAAACACCACTCAAGTTTCCAAAGATGATAATGCACAACCAGCTACATCTCCAAAAATCCACTTGGGTGTAAATCGATTCGAGACACTCAACCATTCTGATGATGAGAAGAAAGATGAGGATTTTTATCTTTTTGAGGAAGCAAACGCTAATGTTTTAGTTGACTTCCGCCATATTCAAAAAAATGATGATCTTAAGAGGGATGTTTTAATTGCAAATGAAGAGGTACATGCGGCCAAAACTAGTGAGGAAGGGCATGGGAGGAAGAAACTTGATAATCCACAGTTTTTTTTTTGTTGAGTAAGTGAGTGATTTCATTAAAATGAAGAATGTACAAGTACATGGAATAAGGAAGTACAAAAAGAAAATGGCCTATCCAAGGATTTGATCTAATATGCACAATTTACATAAGGTGATGTTAACATTATTTGTTTTAAATTTCTTACCCAAAGAAAGACTAATTCTAACATCATTAAAGATTGCAAGTGCAATATACTTTTCAGTCTTTGCTTCATGATTAAAAATACGTCTGTTTCTTTCAAGCCAGATATGGTAAATGGATGCTCCAAGTAAATGCTTCAAAATGGTGGCTTTTAAATGATTCTCAAGAGCAAAAGGTGTAAGGTATGCAATAACATCATCCCAGCCGATCATGCTTCCTGGAACCAGAGTATTAGTAAGCCCATACCTCCAAATCCTACGCGTGAATGAGCATTCAAAGAACAGGTGATTCCTTGTCTCACATCCCATGTGACAGAAATTGCAAAGTGGATTTGTAATAATCCCCCAATTAAGAAGTCTGAAATTTGTGGAAAGCCGGTCTTGAAAAGCAAGCCAACAAATGAACCCGTGCCTAAGATTGAATCCTTTATGCCAAACTAAGTGATGCCAACAAATAGGTTGGCCTCGTTCTCGGATATGCTCCCAAGCGAGTTTGAAAGAGAAATCTCCATTAGTTGACGGAAGCCAAGTAAAAGCAACTTGGGTATTTTCTTCAAGGCTGAAATGTGGGGTTTGAATATGTAAAAGATTGATCAGCCAAATCCAATGTCCATCATAGAAGACTTCACTGGCCTTGGTGTAGAAAGGTGGACTTTGAAATGTGGAACTCCAATGTCTCAAGAGTGGCCCCTTCGAATGCCAATCGTTGAACCAAAAGAAAGTATTTGAGCCATTCCCCACATTGTGTTGGATTAATTCCTTTGCTTTCTCTCGGCATTGCAAAAGAGTTTTGATGATTCAGCTTGCATCATGTGGTGGTTGCATAACCCATATGGAGTTATTTTTGATATAATTTGTGTGCATCCAAGTATCCAAAGGGTGTTTTTTGCAGCATACATTCTCCAAAACACTTTGAGCATGAATGTCTTATTAATCTCCCCAATTGTCCATATGCCAAGTCCACCTTCATTGTAAGGGAGGCATATATCTTTCCAAGCGACTTTAGGCCCCATACCTCTCCAAAGAAATGCTTTAAACTTGGATTCAATGGCTGCCAATGTGCCTTTAGGGATAAGGATAGAGCTGGCCCAATAGGAACAAATTTGCATGAGAGTAGATTTGATGAGAACAAGTCGCCCCACAAATGAGAGCCATTTATTAGCCCAAAAGTTGAGCTTTACATTAATTTTTTCAATAAGAGGAATACAATCAGATTTGCAGAGTTTTTTGGAGACAAGAGGAATGCCCAAATACCTAATCGATAATTCACCTTCTTTAAAGTCAACAAGTTCAAGGATGGCTTGCTTTTCTTCAATTGGAACCCCTCCAAAGAAAATGTTGCTTTTTGCATGGTTGATTTTGAGACCAGAATGACTAGAGAAAATGTTCAAGACCTCCATCATGTTGGCAATTGCTTTGAGACTTCCTTTGCTAAAGATGAAGAGGTCATCTGCAATACAAAGATGATTGAGCTTTAAAGAGGAGCATTTTGGATGATAATTGAAGTTCGGATTGGAATCAAGCTTGTTAAGCATACATGTAAGAACCTCCATGCAAATAACAAAGATGTAAAGAGAGATGGGGTCACCTTTCCTTATGCCATTTGCTCCTTGGAAATATCCCTCCAAGCCTCCATTGATTGCAATTCAGAAATTGGGAGTGGTGATACAAGCCATGATCCAATGAACAAACTTTTGAGGAAAACCAAAAGCAAGGAGAGATACTTCAATGAAATTCCAGTTGAGTAAATCAAAGGCTTTCATAATGTCAACCTTGATAGCACACCTTAGAGAGATATGATTTCTAGAATAACCCTTCAAAAGTTCATGAGCTATGAGGATATTTTCGTTAATGAGCCTATCTTGAAGAAAAGCTGATTGATTCTAAGAAATAATATGAGACAAGCAATTTTTGACTCTATTTGTAAGAATCTTGGAAATGCATTTGTAAATGGTGTTGCAACAAGAGATAGGCCTATAATCTTTTGACCATTGAGGGGTTTTGCATTTTAGGAACAAGGGCAATAATCATTGAGTTTACCTCCTTGAGAAGTTTACTTGATTGGAAGAAGGAGGAAATAGCTTTAAAAACATTATCACCAATGATCTCCTAAGCAGCCATGCAAAATTGTGATGTGTAACCATCCAGGCTAGGGCTCGTATTGAGGTTGAGAGAAAAGAGAGTCTTTTTTGTCTTATCATTCGTGAAAAGGGCCAAGAGAGAATTCACATTATCATCTTCAATGGTCTTCCCAACAACATCCTTGATTAAATTAATGATGGCATAAGAGCTTGGGGGAGAGCCCAGTAGCTTCTTAAAGAACCCACAAATTCAGTCTTGACTTCATGCTCATTGAATATAATCTGATTTGCTTCATTATGAATGGCAAAAATAGAGTTAATGTGTTTCCTTCCCTTGATGGCATTGTGAAAGAACTTAGAATTTGCATCCCCATCTTTGATCTAATGCAATCTGGCTTTTTGACAAAGCATGGAATTATGGACAGCTTCAAGTTCTTCAATGTGCTTCAAAATATTCTTCTTCTTATCAATTAATTCGGCTTAAAATTGGCCATTGAGGATTTTAAGTTGAACTTCTTTGACCTTGGTTTGGAGCATCTTGATGGAATATGGAATGCTAGTGAAGTGCTCTTTGTTGAAGGATTTAAGAGCATGCTTAAGTGTTTTTTGCTTGTGATAAAGAGAGAACATAAGAGTGCCAAAAACTTGTGTGCTCCAATTGTCCTCCACATTCTTCAAGAAATCCTCATGCTTAGACAAAGCATTGTAAAATTTGAAGGGCTTAGGGGAGAAGTTCCAACGCTTGCAAGTATGGACAACAAGAGGGCAATGATCAGAGATGCCGGGGCTGTCCACAATGAGGAAGGAGTCATGTTTGTTTTGGGTCCAATGCTCATTCACCAAGGCTCTATCAAGTTTTCTTGCAACAAAGTTTCCATTATTGCCTTTGTTCGTTCATGTGTAATGGGGGCCGTGAGTTTTCAACTCAAGTAAGCTTGCTTTTTCAACACAATTTGCAAAGTCCTTGCACTAGGTGGAAAAGAATGAGCGTTGGATCTATCACCACTTTTGAGAACTTCATTGAAATCTCCCAAAACACAAAGATCACCATTATCACAAAAAGAAATCCAATCTTCAAGTTTCCTCCAAAGATGTTTCCTTCTAGTAAGATCATTTCGGCCATACACAAATGCAACAAGGACTGGTTGTATGTACATGTTGTCAACGATGCAAAGAATTCCTTGATCAAAAGAGTCCACAATATGGGTTTGGAGTTCTCTTCGCCAAAAAAACCAAATCCGGCCTTTGGTATAGTCATCAACATAGTGTGAGAAACCAAGATTTTCAAAAGACAAACCAATATTCTTAATGTTGTCATCATTAATCACCTTAGTTTCCAAAAGACACAACTTATGCTTAGTGATAAAAAATTTTACTTCCTTTTGCTTGCTAGGGGAATTAAGACCCCTAGTGTTCCAAGAACAAAAGATCATTTACAAGGACAAGGAGTGGGAGATTTGGACTCCCAAAGATTGTTACCTTGTGCATTTAGTGGAGGAGCTTCCCTCTTATTTGGATCACCACAAATCTGATTATCCTTATTGTGGCCTTCAGTCATTCCAAGGATATCAAAGGAGTTATTGTTCCTCATTGGGCGTGTAATTTTAATGGGACTAGAAGATCTTGGCTTGCTCTTGTTTGTTGATAATCCACATTTCTTGTCTAGTCACATGGACATTTAGTTTGTTTCCTCAATTTGATTTATGACTTGTAATTTTGGTTTTCTCCATGTATCTTTTTGAATTTTCCTTGCTGTTTTCTTTTTCTTGCCCCTCAAATCTAGATTGGTTTAGGATTGTTGTATCTTTAGATTTGAGGGGTTTGGGATGTGCTTTACAAATTTATGATAATTCATCTCTACTTACCTCGCAAAAAAAAGTGAGTACCTCTATGCAAATAACAAAAATGTAAGGTGAAATGGGGTCACCTTGTCTTATGCCATTTGCTTCTTGAAAATAGCCCTCTAAGCCACCATTAATTACAATTGAAAAATCGGGTGTGGTGATGCAAGCCATAATCCATTTTACAAATTTTTGGGGGAATCCAAATGCAAAGAGAGAAGCTTCAATGAAATTCTAGTTGAGTGAACCAAAGGCCTACATAATGTCCACCTTGTAACACATCTTAGGGTTATATGATTTCTAGCATAACCATTTAACAGTTCATGAGCAATGAGGACATTTTCATTAATGAGCTTATTTTGAAGAAAAGATAATTGATTCCAAGAGATAATATGAGGCAAGCAACTTTTTATTCTATTTGCAAGGATCTTGGAGATGCATTTGTAGATAGTGTTGCAACAAGAGATAGGCCTATAATCTCTGACCATTGAGGAGTTTTGCATTTTAGGCACAAGAGCAATTATTGTTGAGTTTACCTCCTTAAGAAGTTTTCTTAATTGAAAGAAGGAGGAAACAGCTTTAAGCACATCATCTTCAATGATCTCCCAAGCAGCCATATAAAAATGGGAAGTGTATCCATCCGGATCAGGGTTTTTGTTGGGGTTGAAAGAAAAGAGAGTCCTCTTGATCTCATCATGTGTGATAGGGTCCAAGAGAGAATACACATCATCATCTCTAATGGTCTTCCCAACTGCCTCATTGATTAAATCAATGGTGGCAATAAAGTTTGAGGAAGTGCCTAGAAGCTTTTTAAAGAACCCGATAAATTCAGCCTTGACTTCTTGCTCATTGGAAAGAATCTGATTTTCTTCATTTTTTATGGCAAAGATGGAGTTTTGTGTTTCCTTCCCTTGATAGTGTTGTGGAAGAGCTTTGAATTTGTGTCCCCTTCTTTGATCTAATGCACTCGTGCTTTTTGGCAAAGCATGGAATTGTAAACGGCTTCAAGTTCTTCAATGTGAAACTCAGCCCCATATTGACCATTGAGGATGTTAAGTTGAACTTCTTTGAGATCAATTTAGAGCACGCTAATGGAATTTGGGATACTAGTGAAGTGCCTTTTGTTGAAGGAATTAAGTGCTTGTTTAAGAGTTTTTTGCTTGTGATAAAGAGAGAACATAGGAGTGCCAAAAACCCATGCACTCCAATTCTTCTCCACAATCTCCAAGAAATCTTCATGCTTAGTCTAAACATTGTAGAATTTGAAAGGCTTTGGAGTAGAGTTCCAAGGCATGCATGAATGAACAATGAGAGGACAATGGTCGGAGATTTCAGGGCTGTCCACCATGAGAAACGAGTCGTGCTTATTTTAGATCCAATGCTCATTCACCAAGGCCCCATCAAGTTTGCTTGCCACAAAATTTCCATTTGTGCCTTTGTACCTTTGTTTGTCTATGTGAAATTGGGGCCATGAGCTCTTAATTCTTGTAAGCTTGCTTTTTCAACACAATTTGCAAAATCCCTTGCACTTGATAGGATAAAGTGAGTGTTGGACCTATCACCACATTTGAGAACTTCATTGAAATCTCCCAAAACACAAAGATCACCATTTTCACAAACAAAACTCCATTCTTCAAGTTTGCTCCAAAGATGTTTTCTTCTAGTAGGATCACTTTGGCCATACACAAATGCCACAAGGACCAGTTGCATGTGCACATTGTCAATGATGCAAAGCAACCCTTGATCAAAAGAATCCACAATGTGACATTGAAGTTCTCTTCGCCAAAAGAACCAAATCCAGCCTTTGGTGTAATCATTTACATAATTTAAGAAGCCAAGATTTCCAAAAGTTAAGCCAATATTCTTAATGCTATCATTATTTATCACCTTAGTTTCAAGAGACAAAAGAAGTCCAATTTATGCTTAGTGATAAAAAATTTTACTTCCCTTTGCTTGCTAAGGGATTTTAGACCCCTAGCGTTCCATGAGCAAAAGATCATTGACAAGAAGTAGAGGGGGGAGCTTGGGGCTCCCAAGAAGTGTTAACTTTTTTTTTTTTTTTTTTTGCAGATTAAGAAAGTTTAGATTAATTGCAAATATGGTACAAACCATTCAAAACCCCTCAAACTAAGGATACAACATTGCACACCAAGACGAGGTTTGAGGGGTAAGAAAAAATACAATCAAGGAGTTAAAAGAACTCCAAAACACAAAAGTCAACAAAACAACAAAATTGTAAAAACAACAAAATCATATCAATGAGGAAGTGAGGGTGCATCAACAATCTTTAGCCGATCTTTATAACTTCTTCCTTCAAAAAGTTCCATTCCAACGGGTTCTTCATTTTTTTCTTCAAGGTTGTAGGTGGGCATTTCATCTTCGTCTTTCTCAGCTATAGGCGTATTTTCAACTTCATTCGTATCTTCCTCAATGGGATTAAGGGCAGCAAATCGGTTATTTTCCAATGGAATTTGTTGTGATGAGGCCGAAGGCTTGTTTTCTAGAATTTGTTACGATGAGGCCGAAGGCAAGATTTCCAGAATGGAAACTTGATTGGTGCTTGGAGTGAGCACTACACTTGAAAAAGGTGTTTCATCCACATTGTGTTTTCTTTTCCATATTTCCTTTGTTTTCTTTGTTTTGACACCCCTCCATTCATCAACTTTCTTTCTTTCACCTTGAGGGATAAACTTTTGGGCATTTTGAATGGTTGCATTTGGACACATGGCAAGGGAATGACCAACAATTTTGCACCTTGAGCAAACAAGAGGCTTCCAAGGATACTCAACCTCAATTCTTGCCCAATCACCATTCCTAAGTTCACAAAAGTGTGATCCGACAATTCTTTTGAAATATCCATTTCAATACAAACTCTTGCAAAGCCAACAAAAGTTCTTGATTCTGTAAATTTATCCATATGTAACGGCATGCCCAAATTACTAGCGATGTAACTTAATCCTCTTCTAGTGATAAGTGAACAAGGGACGTTTCTAAGCTTCACCCAAAGAGGAACTTTGTCCCAGCTAAAATGTACCAATTGTGCATTTGCATCCCATCTTCTAAGCAAGAGAGGATGGTGATTAACATGCCACATTTGTTCCAAAACAAGGTCACAATATTCATCATTCTCAAACTTAAAAACATAAAATCCATTTTCAGCAGTTCTAATGCCAACATTACCAAAAGTTTTCCAATGCATTTCAACCATTCTACGAATAAGGAAGAAGGGAGGACGATTACCAATGAATTGGACAATCAAACAATTTCTCCAATGAACATCTCTTTCCTCAAAGACATCACAAGGAGGGGCTATTCCCATGACTCCATTTTCCACAATAGGATCATAAAATTCAAGTTTTCTTGAGTTTTGGAGTGTACCTAAGCATACATGCTTCCATTTTTCATCAATATTCCAAGCTAATTGTTGAGGAGGCTGGTGAGGAGGCTTCATTTTTATTTGGATCCCCACAAACCTGATTTTCCTCATTGAGGTCTTCTACAATTCCAAGAACATCAAAAGGGTTCTTGTTCCTCTTCGGGCTTGTATTTCTAAAAGGGCTAGAAGGCCTTGGTTTGTTCTTTTTTGCTTTAATATCCTCTTCATTTGTAGCTTCAATTGAGGGAGATTGGTGCTTCTCCTAGTTTGGTGCATTTCTATCCAAGGTAGAATGCCTTTTCCCCACAACATGTCATTCTTCATTTAATTTTGGCTTAGGCTCAATAGGGGCTACCTTTTGTTGCTGAGGTAACAAAGGGTAGAACTTAGCAATGTGGTTAACCATCTTGCAATGCTCACATTTTGACGGTTTCCAAGCATACTCAACATCTACTTTGGCTCTTGATCTATCCCTAAATTTTGGATGAATTTCCTCCGGTAAATGGCCATCAAGGTCTACTTCTATGCATACCCTAGCAAATTCCAAGTTCTTTCTTGATTTGGTGAGGGAATACATTTGTAAAGGCCTTCCAATAAAGGGAGCAATGTAACTTAAACCTTCTCTTGACCATAATCTCAAAGGCACTTCTCTAAGCTTCACTAATATTGGAATTTTGTTGCATTTCAAGTTTACAAAATGCAAGTTTGGTTCCCATTTTCGAAGGAGAAGTGGCCTATGATTTACATGCCAAAGTTGCTCAAGCACTTTTTGACAATATTCCTCATTTTCAAACTTGAAAACATATAGTCCCTTTCCTTTTGTGAAAATATCAACCTCTTCAAACTTTTTCCATGCAAAATCAACCATATTTTTTATGAGAAAGTAAGAGAGAGGAGCTCCAAGGAATTGGCCCACTAAGAATGAGTCCAAAACTTTTCTCACTCATCATAAATATCACCAGGGGGATCATTCACTTCTTGGACTCCATTAATGACTTTTGTTTCATGTTCAACAAGTTTGAGTTTAGTATCAACAAATTTAGCAAAATCCTTTTCCCAATCAAGTGAAGGCTCATGTCAAGTAGGTTCGAACCTTAATTTTGGAGGCCTCTTCCATGCATTATGTTGATTTTGGATAGCTCCTTCCTCCTTATTGGAGCGTGCAAACCATCTCCATTTGCCTTAGAAAAATCTAAGTTTGTTTGCTAGTCCTCCTTTTTGTTTTTCCAAATACTTGAGTTGGCAAGAAGAGGTAAGTTGGCATGACCTTTTTGCTGAGTAGAGTGCTGAATTGGCAACAAGTTTCCAGCTGGGATTTGACTTCTCGGTAGAGAAGTAAGTGGAGGGAAAGATACCATTTTTCCAAGTGGAACTTCATTTGAAATTTGTGGGTCAGAGAAAGGAGTATGGCCTGACCTCTTAGGTGTCAAAATTTGACTTGATTGACTGGAAAAAGCACAGCACTTCTACTGAAAAGTGGCTGCCATATCAGACTAGTTATTATCTTCTATACCATAGTGCTTTTCTCTATCGGGCAAAGCACAAAATTCATCTTCTTCGTCCATCTCCTTGAGGCAGCCATTGATGGTGAAATCAGATGGAGTATTGTGTGTCTTAGGGCTATTAAGATTCGAAGATTGGGTTTCTTATAAGCGAAACAAACAAGTATTGAGCAAGCTCTTTTTCAGCCGTGACCTTGCCTTGAGATGTTGATGATGGCCTTTCATTTGTACTAAGGGAGAGTGAGGTCGAGCTCCATTTAAAATACTTTGAACCATGTCTTTTTTTCTTTTGAGTTGTAAGTGTTGGAGTTGTTGGAATGTATGACCTGATTCAAATGCTTTGAAAACTTTTTTAAATTCTTTGCTTGAGGTTGAAGAGACATCTTCGCTCTCAAGCAAGGGGGAAGAGGCCGAGTCAACCTTCAGAGAGGAGATAAGAGTAGTATTTGCTATGGAGGCATAATCTTTACCTTGCATTTTAGCTGAAATTCGTGCACTTTGTCGAGCAGTAGATGAGAGCTTCTTCTTCTTCTCCATGGGGGATCGGTTGGAGCAAGAGGACAGGTTTGGTGATTATGTATAGGTTTCAATTTGTGGGGCTTTCAAGAAAAGAGAAGGTTGAGTGCGGTGGCGGAATGGAGGATGGGGCATTTGAGTGGTGGAGAAGGTGGCTGAAGATGATGTGGTGTCAAGATGGTTTAGAAAGAAGGAAGAGCGAACCCATGTTAGAGAGAGAAGTCTTAATGTTAAGTTGTCGCTTTCCTGGGTTGTAATAGAAATTATATATCTCCAAGATGCGCTCTTAAAGTGGACATAATGAAAGCTTTTGGAATAAGGAAAAAAGCACTTTCTCTCTTTACCGAAATGCTCTCTCCACTCTTTAAAAAATTGCACTCAGCCACCAACTCGCCTCTACCCGCCACCACCTTCCACCTTAAACACATAGCCTAAACACACCCTCACTCCACTCATGGGGAAGAAGCAAAAGATTAAATCTCCCACTCATTCTAGGGCTCGGTTAAACGCCCAAAAAATGGCAAAAAATTGTTCCTCCACTGTTGTTTTGGATGAGGTTGATATTGCATCTTCTCCTTGTATTAGCGAAGATGCATCATCCACCTCAAAAGAACTTAGACAAGTGTTTGAAGCTGTTGAAATGGGGAAAACTTTTAAAGAACATGAAGTTGAATCAAACTAAGGCTACCCTCGTTCAAAAGCTCATTTGCAGCTCAAAGGTAAACATACACTCTTCATCAAAACCTTGGAGTCCACCATTATCTCCTAAGAGAATAGCAGAAATGGAGATAGCTGAGAACCTTTTTACCTTTCCTATTAAGGATACCACTTCATCCCTTAATCATGCATGTCCTCAAAATTGCAAAGAAGCTTCGGGTTGCCATGAAAGAAGCCTGAATAATACCAAAGAAAGGAAGAAGCAAGAAGATTCAAACCTTTTCGTCCAAAGGGAAAACCCAAGTCTTCTTAGGCAAAGAATACTTGTCACATCTTGATTGTACTTCTCCCAACAAAAACCCGACAACACACCTTTTAGCTGGAGAGCAAGTACATGGTTCACTTCTTCCAAGTGAAGACTCACACACTCAACTCACACAAAATTCAGATTTCCCTCCACTCGGCCAAAGTTCTCTTGGCCTACTCCTTGATGACTTGGCTGCCAAAACACTTAGCAATGCCAACTCAGCTTATGACTCAGTCAACAATAAAAAAGGAAAGCTCATGAACGAGAAAGGAAGCACACCCAAAGGCCAAACAAGAGGAAAAGGGATAAATGCATGGCAAAAATCACCAAACCGGTACATCCCTTCAACTAATGATCCTTCCTTAGATTGGGGAAATGATTTTGCAAAGCACTTGAATACTAGTCTTCACATTGAAAAAGAATTCGAAGCGAAAATTGAGAATGGGATTAGCGAAGTTTTTTTTTTTTTTTTGCGGAGCAAGTAAGAAAATGCATTACCACAAAATTAAAATTTATACAATTACAATGGTGGTGTAAACACCAAACCTAGACAAGGATATCTTCAAGTCTCCACAATTTACAAAGAGTTTTGTTCAAATGTGTTGAAGGGAACTTCCTACTACAAGAGATTTTAACTCTAACATCATTGAAAATAGTGTTACAAACAAATTCCTCCATCTTTGCTTCATTCTTGAAAATTGTTCTATTTCTTTCCATTCAAATGTGATAGACTACAGCGCCAAAAAGGTGCTTGAGGATTGATGCTTTCAAATGCTTCTCATGAGCAAATGGAGTGATGTAGTTGATAATTTCTCGCATGAAAAGCATTTGAAGGCAAATATTATGAAACACTATTTGGGAGATACCATCTACCATATATGGAAGGAAAGGAATTGCCGTGTGTTTTGCATGGGTGCAAAAACTAAAGACCAAATCTTCTCCAACATTTACAATGAAATCCAAGTCAAGTGCATTTTTGGCAAAAAGTTCACTTCCAATAGTTTAAAAAAAGAAATTTGTAAATCATGGAAACTAGAAGAAATTCTTGTTTAGGACCTTTGTAAATTCTCTTTGTAAATTCGCTCCTTAATGAAATACTTTCTTACTTCTCAAAAAAAAAAAAGTAAGGCTCTTCGGGACAAGAGAAAGAGATAAGCCAAATCTCCAAATACGCCTAGTAAAACTACATTCAAAGAAGAGATGATCTTTAGTCTCGCATCCCATATAGCAAAAAATGCATGAGGGATTAGCGAAGTTGCTGACCCTCAGTTGATATCACGATAAAGGTGAAAACCTTTGGCTCCATTGTCTTGTTGGCCAATTCCTTGGTGCTCCCCCACCCTTCCATCATATTAAATGCATGGTTGATGCGGCATGGTGGAAATTTGGAAGAATGGATATCATAAACAAAGGGAAAAGACTATAAATCTTTAAATTTGAAAAAGAAGAATATTGTCCAAAGGTTTTGCAACAATTATGGCATGTAAACAATAGGCCTCTTCTCCTTAGAAAGTGGCAACCCGATCTTGAATTTATCAACCTTAGTTGCAATAAAGTCCCAATTTGGATAAAGTTGAGGGATGTTCCAATGAGTCTTTGGTTTAAAAGAGGCCTTGGATGTGTTGCCTCTTTTGTTGGCACTCCTTTTCAATTGGATGCACTCATCGAAACTAAAAGGAATCTTGAATATGCATGGATTTGTGTTGAAGTCAATCTTGATGATCACCTTCCTGATATTGTCTATCCGAAATTAAGAGATGGCACTAGAGCAAAAGTAGAAGTTGAATACTCTTGGAAGCCAATGAAGTGCTCCTCTTGTAAAATGTTTGGACATTTAGAGGAAAATCGCCCCTTGAAACGCAAGCAAGCATCTCAAGGGCAGCTAGCAAAATTCCTAAATAGGCAGCATACCACACAAGCTCCAAAGCCTAAACTTTTTTTTTGCAAGGCAAGTAAGAGAATTTTATTCCGCAAAGTCAAAAAATATGTACAAGTACAAAAATGGAGAAACACAAAACCTAAACAAATATATCATCAAGTCTCCACAATTTACTTAGAGTTTTTTTTCAGACATGAAGAAGTAAACTTCCTACTACAAGAAATTTTATTTCTAACATCATTGAAAATAGCATTACAAATGTACTCCTCTGTTTTTGCTTCATTCTTGAATATTCTTCTATTTCTTTCCATCCAAATGTGATAAATAGCGGCTCTAAATAGGTGCTTAAGGATTGAGGCTTTCAAACGCTTCTCATGGGCAAATAGAGTAATATAACCAATAATGTCTTTCCAGCAAATGAGATTCTCTGGGACAAGAGAAAGAGATAAACGAAATCTCCAAACTCTTCTAGTAAAACTACATTCAAAGAAGAGATGATCTCTAGTCTCACATCCCATATAACAAAAAAATGCATGAAGTATTGATGTTGAGTCCCCAATGTGAGATTCTAAACCTTGTACTTAGGCGATCAAGATATGCAAGCCAAACTATGAATCCATGCGTTGGGTTGTGCCCTTTATGCCAAATAATGTTATGACCTTCAAAGTGGCTTCCTTTAATTCTAATGTGCTCCCAAGTATGCTTAAAAGAAAAGGCACCATTAGGGGAAAGAGTCCTGACAATGGTATCATGAGAATTTTCCTCAAGAGTAAAGCTTGGAGCATCAATAAAAAGAAGGTGCAAAGGCCAACTCTAAGAACCATTAAGACAAACATCACTAACCTTGGCATAGAGGGAGGGAGAAGGGAAGATATTGCTCCAATGCTCCAAGAGTGGACCGTCCCAATGCCAATTGTCAATCCAAAAGTAAGTGTTCATACCATTTCTAATGTTGTGCTTGATGACACTTCTTGCATTACCACGGCAAACCAAGAGAGCTTTGAAGATCCAACTAAAGTCTTGAGATGTTTGCATCATCCAAATGGAGGAATCCTTGATATAGTTGCTATGTATCCAATGGCTCCAAAGTGACTCTTTAATGGCATACATCCTCCAAAAAATTTTGAGCATAAAAACTTTATTGATTTCTTTAATTCTTCTAATGCCAAGGCCACCCTCATTGAGTGGGAGGCGTAGGTCCTTCCAAGAAACTTTAGGTCTCGTCCCTCGCCAAAGAAAAGCTTCAAATTTTGATTCAATGGTAGCCAAGAGACCTTTCGAAAGAAGAATTGCATTAGCCCAATATGCACAATTTGAATGAGAGTGGATTTGATAAGTACAAGTCTACCCGCAAAAGAGAGCCAATTATTACACCAAGAGTCAAGCCTTGCATT
The DNA here is from genome assembly GCA_028554755.1 of Cordia subcordata. NCBI lineage: Eukaryota > Viridiplantae > Streptophyta > Magnoliopsida > Boraginales > Cordiaceae > Cordia > Cordia subcordata. The sequence continues at coordinate 16,914,220 of JAPTOF010000008.1, forward strand.
TATCTTCTCCATAAGGGGGTAACAATCTGATTTTCTAAGCTTTCTTGAGACAAGTGGGATGCCCAAATAACGAATAGGAAGCTTTCCCTCATGAAAGCCCACTTTATCAATAATTGCAATTTTATCCTCATTTGAGATTCCCCCAAAGAAGATGTCACTTTTCGCATGGTTAATGTTCAGCCCGAATAAGGAAGCAAAAGTCTTCAAGGTTTCCATGATGTAATCAATGGAAGAGAAGTCGCCTTTGTAAAAGATAAAAAGATCATCCGCAAAACAAAGATGATTAAGCTTTAAGTGAGTGCATTTAGGATGAAAATGAAAACCCAGGTTGTTTCCCAACTTATTCATCATACAAGAAAGCACTTCCATGCAGATGACAAAAAGATAAGGAGAAATGGGATCTCCTTGCCTTATGCCATTAGCCCAATAAAAATATCCTTCCAAACCACCATTAAGAGCAATAAAGAAGCTAAGTGTAGTAACACAAGCCATAATCCACTTCACAAAGGTGTGAGGAAAACCAAAGGCAAGTAAGGTGCATTCAAGAAAATTCCAATTCAAAGAATCAAAAGCTTTCATAATGTCAACTTTAAGTGCACACCTAGGGGAGGCATGCCTTCTAGAGTAACACCTCAAAAGATCATGAGCAATAAGAATATGCTCAATAATGAGCCGATTATGGATAAAGGCTGATTGATTCCAAGAGATGATATGAGGCAAGCAAACTTTGAGCCTATTTGCAATGATTTTGGAAATGCACTTATAAATGGTGTTGCAACAAGAAATGGGCCTAAAATCTTTAACCAAAGCCGGGTTTAGGATTTTAGGCACAAGGGTAATAATAGTTGAATTTACCTCTTTAAGAAGAATACTTGAGTCAAAGAAAGATCTTATGGCATTAGTCACATTTTCTTCCACAATCTCCCAAGCCACCATGTAAAAATGAGAGGTATAGGCATTCGTCCCCGAACTCTTGTTAGGATTAAGAGAGAAAATGGCTTCCTTAATCTCAACATTTGTAATGGGGGCACTAAGAAAGGGAGCAAGATCATTGTCGATAGACTTCCCAATGATTTTTTTTTGCTGATTAAGTAAGATTTATTAATCGCAAATGAGTACAAAGACATAATCATTCCCCTCAAGCTTAGATAACAAATAAGCCAAGAATCGGCTTACGGGGAAGAGTTAAAAAACAAAGAAATTACAAACCAACCAGCAAACAAAAAGAAAAGTACAAAGAGAACCATCAAGTAGGGGGGGAGAAAAGGGGTACGATATCACCCGGGGGTGCACAAGTCCTCGGATCTTCCTCTAATTTCACACCTTCTTCCCTATGACCAGCCAACTCATTTTCGACCAAGGAGACCATGCCATTCATCTTTCTCGTGTTCTCTTTATTATGTTCCATATTTTCAAGATTTTATTCTTCATTCTTCTCAGTCACGGAATCATTTTCAACTTCATTTGAAGTGTCTTCAAGTGACGCAAACTGATTTGATGTTGAAGTGTTTCTTGGAGATGCTTCCAAAGTTGCATTTGCCAACATTGAATCTCGGTTGACCCTAGGGAGGGCCGCACTTGAAAAAGGCATAGGGTTCACATTTGTGACTTTCTTCCAAATCTTTTTGGGCCTATATTTTTTCCATTCTCCCTCCTTCCTCCTATCAACTAGAGGCAATTGCTTTGAGACATTTTGGCAAGATGCATTCGAGCGTGAAGATTGAGAATGGCTGACAATTTTGCAAAAAAGTGCACACTAGAGGTTTCCAAGCATATTCCACCTCAATTCTTGCCCACTCCCCACTCCTTAATCACACAAAAGTGTGGTCCAGAAACTCCTTAGAGAGGTCTATTTCAATGCAAACTCTTGCAAACCCAATAAAAGTTCTTAACTCCGTGAGTTTATCCATTTGAAGAGGCATGCCCAAAGTGCTAGCTATATACCTCAATCCTCTTCTAGTAATAAGTGAGCATGGAACATTTCTAAGCTTTACCCAAAGAGGAACTTTGTCCCAACCAAAATTTATCAATTGCGTATTGGGATCCCATCTTCTTAGCAAGAGCGGGCGATGGTTTACATGGCACATTTGTTCCATAACAAGGTTGCAAAAGTCATCTTTTTCGAATTTGAAAACATAAAGCCCATTTTCAGCGGTTTTAATGTCAACTCTACCAAACATTTTCCAATGCCAATCCACCATTTTACGAATAAGGAAGAAGAGAGGGGGATTTCCAATGAATTGACCAATCAAACAATTCCTCCAATGATCATCTCCTTCTTCAAAGACATCATTAGGTGGAAAAGCACCAATGAAACCATTTTCAATAATAGGATCATGAAAATCAAGCTTATGGGAGTTTTGGAGCTTACCTAAATATTTTTGCTTCCAATTCTCATCCAAATTCCATGCTGTATTTACTTGTGGCTGATAATGGGTTGAGTCTCCATTTTCACCATGAGATCCTTGCCCATCTTTGCTATTTCTCCATGCATTTGAAGGAGCATGACCTTGGTGTGCAATAGGCTGGCTTAGATGAATTTTTTGCCATAATTAGCTTATGAGAGTGATGGAAACTCATCATTATAAGCTTGCGCAATAGTGTCCTTGTTAGGAGCAACAAAATCCTCATGGTTGGGGGAGCTTGGGTGTACAATTTTTGGAGGGGAGCTTCTAGCTACACATGAATGTTGAGAAAAATTTGGGGTTGAAAAATGAGCTTTTGAGGTGGCATAAGGGCTGCACATAGTGGGTGACTTGGCTGCCATATCAGCATATTTTAATGAGTTGGCCGAATGAGGTGGAATACCTGAATTTTCACGAAAAGTTTGAGGGAAAGCAATAAAATGTTGACTTTGCATATGCATTTCGGCTGAAGCAATTTTTGAACCAAGTGTAGCATCAAAGGAAGGAGAATGTGTTGTCAAATTTTGATTGGCTGAACCTGAAAAGGTGCTGCCATGTGCAAGAAAAGTGTCCTTTTTAGCCAAGTGACCAGAAGAAGAAAACAATTGTCCCTTGGGTAATAATCGTGGAGTATCTTCAGCATTCTTTGGCTTTGTGGAAATCATTTTTGCTCTAACTTCTTCACTTCGACATGGCTGCAAACACATTCGATCTTGCTTGGAATTTAGGTTTGAGGAAGGAACATTATTCTCCAAAGAAGGAGGACTAGAATGAGATCCATATTCCAAAGGTGACGAGTCAAAAACCCAATGCAAATTGGAACTCGAACTTCCAGCCATCACTTCACATCTATTAAGTGTAAGTTGTTGCAAGAGAAGTAGTAATTGATGAACTTAATTTTCACCTCAAAATCTTCCAAAAGAAGCTGGCCAGTATCATTTTTGATAGCATGAACAGTGTTTAGAGCCTTGTACCATTCAGAGCCTTGAAGAAGAAAGTAGAGTTTATATCACCTTCTTTAATCCAAGAAAGTCTTGATTTTTGATAAAGCATGGCTTTATATGTGGAGTCAAGCTTTTCTAACCTAACCAAAAGCCTCTTCTCCTTATCAATAAGAGCAAGATTCTCCTTTGCAAAGGCAACTTGGAGTGAATTGCTTGCATCATGGAGAGATTGGAAAAGTTCTATGAATATTCGGGACTCAAAGTTAATTGCAACAAAAGTGATATGTTCCTTGGAGGCATTTCCCAAAATGAAAGGAAGCTAATTCTTGAAAAACTTGGCTTCAAGAAGCAGTTACTTCCAATTAGATACCTTGGGGTTCCATTGGTGACTAGAAAACTTTGCAAAGGAGATTGTGGGCCACTCTTAGATAAAATCAATGGAAGGATTGAGCATTGGACTACACAATGTCTCTTATATGCTGGAAGAGTTATGCTCATAAAGTCAACACTTACACAAATTTGTGCATATAGGGCAAGCGTATTTCTACTTCAGAAGTGCATTATCAAGGAAATTGAGTCAAAGTTTTGTGCTTTTCTTTGGAGAGATACGGGTGCAAAGATTGCTTGGAGCAATATTTGTGTTCCTTTGAATGAAGGAGGATTGGGAATTAGGTCTTTGGAGGACATCAACAACACTTTCTTCATAAAAGTTTTTTGGAGAATGTATGCATTTCAGAACACACTTTGGAGCAAATGGGTACATTCAAACTACATCAAGAATGAGTCAATCTGGACAATTTCATGCCCAATAGACTCAAGTTGGATCTTAAAAAAGCTTCTCAAATGCTATACCTCAATTAGGAGTCATATTACATACATTCTTGGAGATGGAAGAAGCACACACTTTTGGCTTGATAAATGGCATAGAAATGGTACTCTTCTTAAGCATTGGAGTGACACCTTCAACCACCCACCTCTTCATGCAAAGGTACAAGAAATCTTCTCAAATGGCTCTTGGAATTGGCCCATTCAGCTTGTTCATATTCCTATTCCAGGTGTTGCCCTTGTAGAGAATAATTCGGACACCTACTCTTAGAGTCTCTCAAATGATGGGAAGTTCTCTTTTAAGCACACTTGGGAACACTTGCGTAGGTGAAAAAGCAAAATTGAATGGCACAATATCAATTGGTTTAAAAATCACACACCAAAGCATGCTTTTATCACTTGGCTTCCAATGCATAATCGACTCACAACAAAATTCAGAATGCTTACTTGGGGTATTGAAATCAACTCAAATTTCGTCTTTTGCAATTTTGCTTGCGAAACAAGGGATCATCTCTTCTTCCATTGTAGCTTCACAAGAAGAATATGGCAAAGGGGACTAGAGTTAACATGTATCAAGGATCCGCCAATCTTACGGGATGAGCTTACCTCGTATGTACTTGAAGGCAATCTCAATGCAACACTTATCAAGCATATCTTGGGAGCAACACTCTATTTCATTTGGTTGGAAAGGAATAGTAGGCAATTCAACAATTGAGCAAAAATGGAGGAGCAAATCTTTTCATCCATCTTCAACCATGTTTGAGTTAAATGTTCAATAGGGTTTTTAATGTTTGGACTTCACATTATGGTTTCTTGAAACTTGTTAGTGAATATTGGAGTACACGGGTTTTTGGTACTCCAATGTTCATCCTCTATCAAAAGCAAAAAATCCTCAAGAAAGCTCTCAAGTCTTTTGACAAGGAACACTTTGCTTGCATCCCTTTTGCTATCAAGAAGACTCGAGAGGAACTTGGTCTCTTACAATGTGCCATTCATAATGGAATGAACAATTCAGCCCTTCTTGATAAGGAAAAGAAGCTTTTGGTTAACTTGGAAGAGCTTGAATCCTCTTCTAAAGCTATGCTTTATCAAAAATCAAGGCTTTCTTGGATTAAAGAGGGTGATTCCAACTCTACTTTCATTTTCAAAGCTGTGAATGGAAGGAGGCTCAAAAACACCATTAAAGCAATCAAGAATGAAAATGGCCAGCTTCTTTTAAAAGATTTTGAAGTGAAGAAAGAGTTAATCTACTACTTCAAAAATCTCCTTGGAAATCCGACTACCTTTCATGCTTGTGTGGACATGGTTAAAGACATTATTGGGAAGGTTATTGATAATGAGCTTGCTGCCAACCTTTGTGCACCCATCACTAACCAAGAGATTAAGGAAGCTATCTTCTCTCTACATCCAAACAAGAGCCCGGGACCGGATGGCTACACCTCCCATTATTATATGGTAGCTTGGGAGATTGTGGGGGAAGATGTGACTAATGCAATCAAATCTTTCTTTGAGTCAAACATGCTCCTCAAGTAGGTAAATGCAACAATTATCACCCTTGTACCTAAAATCCCAAACCCTTCTTTGGTTACAGATTTTAGGCCGATTTCATGTTGCAATACCATTTACAAATGCATTTCCAAAATTATTGCAAATAGGCTCAAAGAATGCTTGCCTCACATCATTTCTTGGAACCAATCAGCCTTTATCCATAATAGGCACATAACCAAAAATATTCTCATTGCTCATGATCTCTTGAGGGGGTATACTAGAAGACATATCTCACCTAGATGTGCTCTCAAGGTGGATATCATGAAAGCATTTGATTCTTTGAATTGGGAATTTTCTTGAATGCACACTCCTTGCTTTTGGATTTCCTCATGGATTTGTGAAATGGATTATGGCTTGTGTTACTTCCCCCAGTTTCACTATTGCAATTAATGGTGGATTAGAAGGTTATTTTTCTGGTGCAAATGGTATAAGGCAAGGAGATCCCATTTCGCCTTACCTTTTTGTCATTTGTATGGAGGTGCTCTCATGTATGATGAATAAGCTAGAAGATAACCCACGATTCCACTTTCATCCTAAATGCATAAGATTAAAGCTTAACCACCTTTGTTTTGCGGATGATCTCTTCATTTTTTGCAAAGGTGATTTATCATCTATTGATTGCATTATGGACACTTTGAAGACCTTTGCTACTCTCTCTGGGCTGAACATCAATCCATCCTAGAGTGACATTTTCTTTGGGGGAATTTCTAATGATAACAAAGATGCCATTATTCAAAAAGTGGGTTTCCATGAGGGTGAACTTCCTATCCGGTATTTAGGCATCCCTCTTGTGTCTAGGAAGCTTCGGAAGGCGGATTGCTACCCACTATTGGAGAAGATTAATTGGAGACTTGATGCTTGGTGCAATAATTGGCTGTCCTTTGCGGGTAGACTTGTTCTTATCAAGTCCACTCTCATTCAAATTTGTGCATATTAGGCAAATGCTATCCTTCTTCCAAAAAGTCTCTTGGCAGCCATTGAATCAAAATTTAAAGCTTTCCTTTGGAGAGTGCGGGCCCCAAAGTTGCTTGGAAAGATCTTTGTTTACCTTTCAATGAAGGTGGTCTTGGCATTCGAAGAATTGAAGAAATCAACAAAGTTTTTATGCTCAAAATTTTTTGGAGAATGTATGCTGTTAAAGAATCACTTTGGAGCCAATGGATTCATTGCAATTATATCAAGGATTCTTCCATTTGGACTTTGCAAGCATCTCATGATACTAGTTGGATTTTCAAGGCTATCCTTTCATGCCGTGACCATGCAAGAAACTTTACCAAGCACTACATTGGGAATGGTATGAACACTCACTTTTGGATTGACAATTGGCATAAAGATGGACCACTTTTGGAACATTGGAGCAACATCTTTCCTACGCCATCCATCTTTGCAAAGGTTAGTGATATTTTTCTCAATGGCTCTTGGAGTTGGCCTTTACATGTCTCCTCTATTGAAGCACCTAGCTTTGTACTTGATAAGAATTCACAAGACTCTTTTGCTTGGACTCCTTCTCCTAATGGTGAATTTTCTTTCAAACATACATGGGAGCATATTAGAATCAAAGGAAATCATTTCAACGGTCATAATATCATTTGGCACAAGGGTCACAACCCAAAGAATAGTTTTATTGTTTGGCTTGCACATAATGACCGCCTTGCTACAAGATTCAGAATTTCATTTTGGGGGCTTAACAATAGCACCACTTGCATCTTTTGCTATATGGGATGTGAAACTAGAGATCATCTCTTTTTTTAATGTAGTTTTACTAGACGTATTTGGAGATTTGGCTTGTCTTTAACTCTTGTTCCGGAAAGCCTTATTTGTTGGCAAGACATCTTCAACTATATCACTCTATTTGCTCATGAGAAACACTTGAAAGCATCAATCCTCAAGCATCTCTTGGGCGCTACTGTCTATCACATTTGGATGGAAAGAAATAGAAGTATCTTCAAGAACGAAGCAAAGATAGAGGAATTTGTTTGTAACACAATTTTCAATGATATTAGAGTCAAAATTTCTTGTAATAGGAAGTTTCCTTCAACGCATTTGAACAAATCCCTTTGTAAATTGTGGAAACTTGATGATTTACTTGTTTAGGTTTTGATGGTTTTTCACCATCTTTGTACTCGTACAAATCTGATTTGCAGCAATAAAATTTACTACTTGATCCGCAAAAAAAAGCATTTCACTTCTTCTTGTATCAACAAAATCATTTGTAAGAATTAGGGAATTGAGGTTATTTTGGATTAGTTCTTCCCCTTCTTTTGTACTCTTTTTGACTCTTATGTACATCTTTTGTAATTAATACAGCACTTTTCACCCAAAAAAAATAAAAGATTCTCCTTTGCATTATAAATGGCACATTGCACAAGACCAAGTTCCTCTCGAAGCTTCTTGATGACAATAGGAATGCAAGCAAAGTTTTCCTTGTCAAAAGATTTGAGAGCTTTCTAGAGAGATTTTTGCTTTTGCTAAAGGATGAACATTGGAGTACCAAGACCCATGTACTCTAATACTCATTAACAAGCTTCAAGAAATCATGATGAGAAGTCCATGCATTATAAAATTTGAAAGACTTAGAAGAAGAAAGGTAAGACTTACAAGTTTGCATAATAAGAGGGCAATGATCGGAGACTCAGGGAGGGTCCACCAAAAGAAAGGATTGTTGATATGATTGAATCCAATTTACATTAACCAACGCCCTATCAAGTTTGCTGGCCAAGAAATTATCTTCATCACCCTTGTTAGTCCAAGTAAAGTGTGGCCTATGTGCTTTAGCTTCGTGAAGGTTAGCTTTGGCAATAAACTTTTGAAAATTCCAAGCACTCTTCGGAATGGATGAAGAGTTAGATTTATCCCCACAATGCAAGACTTCTTTAAAATCCTTCATGAGACAAAGATCACTATCTTCATACCAAGAGCACCATTCCTCAAGTTTGCTCCAAAGTTTATTTCTTTTAGAAGCATCATTATGACCATAAACAAAAGCCACAAAGAGAGATTTATGCATATGATCATCAAAATTGTAGAGAAGGGCTTGGTCACAAGAATCAACAAATGTGGCAAGAACGTTTTTTCTTCAAAAGAGCCAAATTCGCCCCTTCACCAAATCATCCATGTGATTGTTGAAACCCAAATTCCAAAAGTTGCAGCCAATGTGATTTATGCTATCATGAGAAACCACTTTATTCTCCAAGAGGCAAAAAATATCCAAGCAATGCTTATTGATCAAAACTTTAACTTTCTTTTGTTTGCTAGGGGAATTGAAGCCCCTAGTATTCCAAAAGCAAATTTCATTTAGAAGATGAAGGAGGAGCACTAAGCCCTGGGTTACAATTGCTCTTTGCATTTGAAGTTTCATTACTAATCAATTCCATGTTGGAACCATGATTCTTGCTATGTTGCAACTCCACTTTTTCTAAGTCCCCTATAGTGTCAAGAGCCTCAAAATGATTAATGTTCATGGATTTAGAGCAAGAGGGATCTTGGGTTACCTTGGAGGGAGAGGGTGACCGAGAGGTGGAATTCTTCTTCTTGGAAGATTGCACATCCAATTGGGGAGCCATGGATGGATCTTGCAGCTTCAATGGTGCTTGTTTCCTCTCCACAACATGCCAATTATTATGGACCTTAGGAGTATGCTTAGGGAGTTCCTTTGTGGAGGGGGGCTTTACGCTTTTTAGGGCACTTTTCTTCAACATGATCTACCATCATGCAATAGGTGCGTTTGATAGGCTTTCATGCATATTCAACCTCAACTTTTGCTTTAGTGCCATTTCTTTGTTTAGGGAAAATGACATCCGGGAGCTTATCATCCAAATCCACCTCAATGCAAACTCTAGCGAATTCAAGATTTCTCCTGGAATTGGGGAGGGCATCCATTTGAATTGGCTTTCCTATGAATAAGGCAACATAGCCTAATCCTTTTTGGGAGTAGATTCTTATTGTGACATCCCATAACTTGACCCATATAGGGACTTTCTTGCATGATAAATTCACAAATTCAAGATTTGGTTCCCATTTTCTCAATAAGAGTGGCCTATGGTTGACATGCCATAATTGTTGTAAGACTTTTTGGCGAAACTCTTCTTTCTCAAACTTAAAAATAAAGAGACTCCTTTCTTTTGTGAAGATATCAACCTTGCCAAATTTCCATCAAGCAAAGTTAACCATGTTTCTAATTAGGAAGAGTGGAGGGGGAGCTCCAAGGAACTGCCCAACTAAGCAATGGGTCCAATAACAATCCCCATCTTCATATAAGTTCTCTAGGGGATCTTGGACTTCCCTGCTTCCCTCAATGATATTGATAACATGTTCTTTTTCAAACTTAAGATTAGTTTGCATAAATTCAGCAAACACATCTCCCTAATTAGGAAAAAGATCATTAGGAGTAGGATCATACCTTACTCTGGAGGTTTTTTCCATGCATTTTGGGGGTTTGAAGCTTGAACTTCATCTGGCCGGCCATTATTTGCATTTTGATGTGTAGAGTTTGCATGATAGTCTCATTGTCTTCTTAGATTAGCTCCCAAGATTGGCCTAGAGTTGTTTCCTTGCTTTGCATAGCTATAAGAAGGTTCTGCCTATTTAGCATTTTGTTTAGAGGCTTGGGCTTGTGCGGCATTACTTGCCATGTTGGCGTCCATGTTGGCTTCCACATCATTAAGTAAAGAGGCTGGAGTTTGCTTGGGGGCCCAACCGAAATGCATTTTGAATTTAAAACCTCAAGTGGTGGGAATTCTTCAAGAGTGTCATGTGCTTCAAGTGTAATAGCAATAGGATCAGAATTGGAGTGTACTTGAGACAAATGTGTTGTCAAAATATGGTTGGGTAGGGCTGAAAAGGAGTTATCAAGTTGTTGGTCTCCATGCAAGACCCCGGGGGTAATGCCATTGTCCAAGCTGAGCAAATCTTGTTGTCCATCAGGTAAAAGGCCATTTTCCTTTCCTTTTTTTTCTTCGAGCAAGACTCCATGGGAAGCCAAAGAAGCTTTGTTGCTAGAAGAATCAAGAATAATAGGGCTGTTAGGACCCGAAGATTATGCATTATGCGTAGGAGAGTGGAAAAGATGCTTAGCAAGTTCCATTTCCGTAGATTTTATGCAAGAGCCCAAATCCAATCTTGAGGAAGGAGAAAGTGGTGAACGAGAGCATCATTTATAAGTTAAGCTCCTAATCAATTCAGCCTTTGCTTTGCTTTGAACTTCCAAATGCTCCTTATGAGAAGAACTCGCTTCCAATGCATCATAGACTTCTTTGAAGACATGGCTTGAGGTTGATTGAGCATCTCCACTAACAAGTGGTGAAGAGGCCGAATCAACCTCATTATATGAGGATGAGGAACCTGATTTTGGAACTATAGTAATATCCAAAGCTTGCTTCTTAGCGTTGAGCCGAGCACTAGATCTCACCGGTGGAGAAACTTTCTTCTTCTTACCTATGAAAGCAAGTGTTGGGGCAAAGGGATAGGTATGGATGAAGTGTTTAGGTTATGTGTTTGAGGTTTAATGATGGATCAAAGCCTAAACTTATGCAAGAACGGAAGTTAGTCGGGACAAAAAACAATCCCAAAGGAAAAGAAGGTGAAGAAAGGCATAATGATGCAAATAAATTGAGCACATCAAAGGCAAATGCAAGCATTTCAACAATAACAAATATTCCCCTTAGGGCACAAAAGAACAAGTTTGACATTCTTGATGGAGTGGAAGAAGAGGTTGTTGGTGTTGCTGAAATTGAAGAAGGGGAAGTACAACCTATACATCCATCCAAGGAAAGTAATTGTAGTCATGATTTGGAGTATGAAACTCTAATTCCAACCAATCCTTCATGATTATTACATCATGGAATATGAGGGCTTTTAATTCCCCTAGTAACAAAAAGAAGGTGAAGCTCCTTTGTAAATAAATATCATTTGGATATCTTTCGCATCCTTGAGACTAAAGTGATGAATAATGATAGCATTTTGGCTATTAGTACATCTTTTGACCATTTGGGTTATGAAAGCTATGTTGATGACAACATCAAAGGTAGGCTTTGGCTCTTTTTGAAACATGGCATCAAGGCAAATTGGATTGAATCCTTTGACCAAGGGATTCTCTATCACTTTGAGAATAACTACCGATCCTTTTTTGTGGCTTTTGTTTATGGAAGAAATGAAAGCTCTAGAAGATCCTTTCTTTGGAGGAAACTTGAACTTTGGAGCAAATGGTGTAAAGATGGTAATTTTTGTGTGACGGGAGACTTTAATGAGATTCTTCATGGAAAAGATAGATCCAATTCCCACTACATTTCTAAAAGTGCTTGGGACTTCAAGAATCACATTTCAAAATCCAATCTCTATGAGATTAATACCATTAGCCCGCACTTCACTTAGACAAACAAAAGCTCAAGCCCACACTTTTTGGCAAGCAAACTTGATAGAGGTTTGGTTAATGAAAATTGGCTTCGAGCTATGAATGAGTCCTACTTTTTGGTGGAAGCTCCAAGGATTTCCGATCACTACCCACTCATTTTGCACACATGCAAGGTTTGGCTTTCCACTAAGCATAAACCTAAGAACAAGGAAGGAGATAGTCTACCATGAATTCTCTCCTCCTTCTCTCTAAACCTATTGCAACCAGCCACCACCTTACCACCACCCACCACCCTTAAACAACCATCTTTCATTCCTAACCCTCAAACACTAACCTAAACACTCCTTTCAAACCCTTCCATAAGCCCCAACATTTCGAGATTCATGGCAAACAAGAAAAGATCTTCTCCCGCTAGATCAAGTGCAAGGCTCAATGCAAAAAAATCAAGTATGCATAGCTCCTCTTTTAAAGGTCAACAAAATAAGTCTGATTGTTTGGAGGAGGTTGAGTCGGCTTCTTCCTATTCCTTTGTTGAAAGTGAAGACGCCTCCTTAACCTCAAAGGAACTAAAAGATGCTTTTGTTGCTCTTGAATTGGGTAAAACTTTCAAGGAATTCTATGATGAGCAAGACCTTTATAAAGCACATCTCATTAAAAATCTCCTTAATAGTTCAAAGATGAGTTTAGCTTCAAGAAAAGGGAAGGAATCAATTTTGCCAAAGGAGGTTGAAAAGCTCAACATTGCTCAAGCGCTATTTTCTTCTCCATCTTATCAAGAGCCATAAAAGGAGAATACAAGTGCTCAAATTACCCTCAAATCTCGGCTAGAGAAAGAGAAAAAGATGGGATTATTGAAGACAAGTCTTTACCCGATGGATATTCACTACATGGATCGGGTAATAGCTCTTTACATGGGATTTGTAGTACTTTTGCTGAGAAAGATTTGACAAATAGGGCACCAGCAAATAGTCTCTTGAAAACTCACCTTTTGGAAACTAAAATTGTGGAAGCACAAGAAAATCCAATTCAAAATTCACAAGACTCCATGGAGCATTTCCCTCCACTCGGCCAGAATCAAAATGATGATATGCCAACTAGGATTAGTTGTGATGAAGTGGCTGCCACATCAAATGCTAAGTCCATATCAAAAAACAAAAGTTAAAACACACTTCTTGACCGAGAACTTACTTCTAGCAAGAAAGAAGAGTGCGGGAAAGTTGCTAAAGCTGATCATGCCAAGCTTGCTGAAGAGAAACAAAAACACAATGCTTGGACCCGGCCACCTAGACTAAGGTACACACCATCTCCTAATGAGCCTTCCCCAAATTGGGAAAATGAATTTGCTAAGTTCATTAGCACAAACTTACACATTGAAAAAGAATTTGAGGTTAGGGTTGAAAATGGAAATAGAGTGGTTGAAGACCCTCCAGTCGAGATTTATGATGAAGGAGAGAAACTTTGGACACATTGTCTTTTTGGGCAATTCATGGGGGCACCACCACCTTTTTACCTTATTAGGAGCATGGTGGAAATGGCATGGTGGAAATTTGGAAATGTTGACATCATAAATAAAGGGAAAGGATTATATATATTCAAATTTGAAAAGGAAGAGCATTGTCAAAAAGTCCTTCAGCAATTTTGGCATGTAAACAATCAGCCACTTGAAAAAAACTTGAAAGCTACTATCCTTAAGCATCTTCTTGGAGCATCCGTTTATCACATTTGGCTTGAGAAATCGGTGTATTTTCAAGCAAGAACCAAATATTGAGGAATACATCTCAATTACTATTTTCAATGAAGTTAGAACTCGGATTATTTTTGGTAGGAAATTTACTTCTAATGGGCTGAATATTGCCTTATGTAAATTGTGGAAATTAAATGAAATCCTTGTATAGGACGTCCACTTTGATTATGATGTTTTTATCTTCTAATGAAAATCTTACTTACTCAGCAACAAAAAAAAAACAATCGGCCACTTCTTCTTAGAAAATGGAAGCCTAATCTTGAATATATTAATTTGAGTTGCAAAAAAGTGCCTATTTGGGTAAAGCTTAGAGATGTTCCAATGTCACTTTGGTCGAAAAGGGATATTGCATATGTTGCTTCTTTTATTGGAACACCACTCCAAATGGATGCCATGACCAAAACTAGAAAGAACCTTGAATTTGCAAGGTTATGTGTTGAAGTAGATCTTGAGGAGAATCTTCCTGATGTGATCTTTCCCAAGTTAAGGGATGGTTCCAAAACAAAGGTTGAGCTGGAATATGCATGGAAGCCATTAAAATGCAGCTCTTGTAAGATAGTAGGGCACATTGAGGAAAATTGCCCTTTAATACCCAAGCCTCAATCACTTGATGAGTCACACTTTCAACAATCCAAGATTGTTACAAAGAGTAATACACAAAGCTCTTACAAACATAAAGCTCATCAAGAATGGAAGCCGGTGGGTAGGAAAAACATTGCAAAGAGAAAAAAGGAAGTAATCTCTAGTACTCGACCATAATCCCTAATGAATGGTAATCTCTCAAATTCCCTTCCACATATGGTCCACAAAAACAACTTTGGAATCCTTGAAAGGAATGTTGATCTTGAAATTGAAGAAGGAGTATGCATCTCAATGGATGGAAGAGAAGTTCAAAACAAGGAAGCTCATTTGCAAAATTAACAAGGTACAACGGTTGTGGGGCATTCGGCTCCAACAATTCAACCTTCTCAATGAATTTATGTTCCTGGAATATTTGGGGATTCAACTCCCTGAACAAACAAAATGAGGTGAAAACTTTGATCAGTAAGCACCACTTAGATATTATGTGCCTTTTGGAAACAAAAGTTGGTAATTTGGATTGCACAACTACCATTGGCTTTCCATTTAGCAAAATAGGTTTTGAGAATTATGTGGATGATAACATTAGAGGGCGCCTTTGGCTCTTTTGGAAGAAAGGTATTAATGTGAAGGTTCTTGACCCTTGATCAAGGCATTCTTTGTTTTTTTGCTCATATTAATCAATATTTCCTTGTGGCCTTCATTTATGGGAGGAATGATGCAAATTAAAGAAACAAACTTTGGAAAAGATTTGTCTTTGGGCTACTTGGTGTGAAGAGGGCTGTTTTTGCTTAATTGGGGACTTCAATGAGGTGCTTCATGATAAGGATAGGTCTAATTCCCCCACTCTCCCCTATAGTGCTCAGTGCTTTAAAAAATGCATTGCAAAATCTAGTTTATATAAGATTAAGGATCTGGGGCCGCATTTTACTTGGACAAATAGAAGCTCGGGTTCTCTCTTCTTAGCAAGCAAGCTTGATAGAGCATTGAGAATGAGTGCTGGATGAATGAAATGAAGGATACTTTCTTATTGCTAGACACTCCAAGGATCATCGATCATTGTCCATTTATCTTGTTCTCAAGTAGGATTTGGAACTCCGGCCCAAAACCTTTCAAATTCTACAACACTTGGTCCACTCATCGTGAATTCTTGCCTTTTGTTCAAAATCATTGAAAGGCACAGGTTTTTGGCAATCCAATGTATATCCTTCTTCAAAAGCAAAAAATCCTCAAGAAAGCTCTCAAGGAGCTTGACAAGAAGTTTTATGGAAATATTCCATTCAACATTGATGAACTTAAAAGCAAACTTGAAGACATTCAAAGAGCCATTCTCAATGGAGATCATAGAGCAATTTTAATTGAGGAAGAAAAAGCTCTTACTCTTCATATTAAAGAACTTGAAGCCACACACAAAGCAATGCTTCATCAAAAGTCTCGAATCCAATGGCTTCAAGAGGGTGACTTCAATTCTAAATTCTTCCATAATGCTATCAAAGGGAGAAAAGCAAAGAACTCGATCCGTGCCATTACAAATGATGAGGGGGTTCTTTTTACCAAGGCCTCGGATGTGAAGCTTGAATTCATCCATTACTTCAAGAAACTACTTGGATCACCTGCAAGTTCAAATGTAAGTGTGGCTGAAATAAAGCACATTGTTGAAAAACAAATTGGTAATGAATCCCTTCATGCTCTCTTGGCTCCTATTACTAATGAGGAAATAAAGGACACTCTTTTTTCGCTTAATCCCAACAAAAGTCTAGGTCCAGATGGTTATTCCTCCCACTTCTACATGGCCTCTTGGGAAATTGTTGGAGATGATGTCACAAGAGCTATCAAATCCTTCTTTGATTCAAGAAAACTCCTTAAAAAGGTAAATGCTGCTTATATTGCACTAGTCCCAAAAGTCCAAAACCGTACTTGGGTTAAGGTCTGTCAGCCTATTTCTTGTTGCAATACTATCTATAAGTGCATTTTGAAAATTCTTGCAAATAGAATAAAGCATTGTTTGGGAGAAATCATTTCTTGGAATCAATCCGCTTTTGTGAAGAATATGCTTATCAATGAGAACATACTTATTGCCCATGATTTGCTACAAGGATATAATAGAGCTCATATCTCACCAAGATGTGCCATTAAAGTGGATATTATGAAGGCTTTTGACACACTTCGTTGGAATTTCATTGAATCAGCCCTCATTGCTTTTGGATTTCCTAGGAAATTTGTGGATTGAGTTATTGAGTGTATTTCTACTCCAAGTTTTTCTGTTTCCATGAATGGAAGCTTGGAAGGTTACTTCAAAGATGCAAATGGCATTAGACAAGGTGACCCCCTCTCACCTTACCTCTTTGTTATCTCCATGGAGGTTCTTACTTGTATGTTCAACAAGCTTAACTCAATCCCGGATTTCGGATTTCATCCCAAATGCAACTATTTAAAGCTTAACCATCTTTGTTTTGTGGATGATCTCTTCATCTTTTGCAAAGGAAATCTAAAATCCATTAAGTGCATCTTTGATACTTTGGAGATTTTTTCAAGCTTTTCGAGGTTAAAGATCAATAGGGCAAAAAGTAATATTTACTTTGAAGGCATTGCTGCTGATGTGAAGACAAACATTTTGGAGGAGGTTAATATCAAAGAAGGTATGTTTCCCATTCGTTACTTAGGAATCCCACTTGTTTCTAGGAAATTAAGGAAGAATGAGTTCTTCCTCTGCTTAAGAAAATCAATGGAAAAATGGAGAATTAGGAAAACAAATGGCTTTATTATGCAGGTAGACTTTTTTTTGCAGATTAAGTAAGATTTATTAATCGCAAATGAGTACAAAGACATCATCATTCCCCTCAAGCTTAGATAAACAAATAAGCCAAGAATCGGCTTAAGGGGAAGAGTTAAAAAACAAAGAAATTACAAACAAACCAACTAGCAAACAAAAACAAAAGTACAAAGGGAACCATCAAGTAGGGTGGGAGAAAAAGGGTACGATATCACTTGGGGGTGCACAAGCCCTCGGATCTTCCTCTAAGTTCACACCTTCTTCCTTATGACCAGCCAACTCATTTTCGACCAAGGAGACCATGCCATTCATCTTCCTCATGTTCTCTTTATTATGTTCCACATTTTCAAGTTTTGGTTCTTCATTTTTCTCAGTCATAGAATCATTTCCAACTTCATTTGAAGTGTCTTCAAGCGATGTAAACTAATTTGATGTCGAAGTGTTTCTTGGAGATGCTTCCGGAGTTGCATTTGCCAACATTGAATCTCGGTTAACCCTAAAGAGGGCCACACTTGAAAAAGGCATAGGGTTCACATTTGTGACTTTCTTCCAAATCTTTTTGGGCCTATATTTTTTCCATTCTCCCTCCTTCCTCTTATCAACTTGAGGCAATTGCTTTGAGACATTTTGGCAAGATGCATTCGGGCATGAACATTGAGAATGGCCGACAATTTTGCAAAAAGTGCACACTAGAGGTTTCTAAGTATATTCCACCTCAATTCTTACCCACTTCCCATTCCTTAATCTCACAAAAGTGTGGTCTAGCAACTCCTTAGAGAGGTCCATTTCAATGCAAACTCTTGCAAACCCAACAAAAGTTCTTGACTCCATAAGTGTATCCATTTGAAGAGGCATGCCCAAAGTGCTAGCTATATAGCTCAATCCTCTTCTAGTAATAAGTGAGCATGGAACATTTCTAAGTTTTACCCAAAGAGGAACTTTGTCCCAACCAAAATTTATCAATTGTGCATTGGGATCCCATCTTCTTAGCAATAGGGGGTGATTGTTTACATGCCATATTTGTTCCATAACAAGGTCGCAAAAGTCATCCTTTTCGAATTTGAAAACATAAAGCCCATTTTTAGCAGTTTTAATGTCAACTCTACCAAACATTTTCCAATGCCAATCCACCATTTTACGAATAAGGAAGAAGGGAGGGGGATTTCCAACGAATTGACCAATCAAACAATTCCTCCAATATCATCTCCTTCTTCAAAGACATCATTAGGTGGAGAAGCACCAATGAAACCATTTTCAACAATAGGATCATGAAAATCAAGCTTACGGGAGTTTTGGAGCCTACCTAAATATTTTTGCTTGCAATTCTTATCCAAATTCCATGTTGTATTTACTTGTGGCTGATAATGGGTTGAGTCTCCATTTTCACCATGAGATCCTTGCCCATCTTTACTATTTCTCCATGCATTTGAAGGAGCATGACCTTGGTGTGCAATAGGCTGGCTTAGATGAATGTTTTTGCCATAATTAGCTTGTGAGAGTGATGAAAACTCATCATTATAAGCTTGTGCGATAGTGTCCTTGTTAGGAGCAACAAAATCCTCATGGTTGGGGGAGCTTGGGTGTGCAATTTTTGAAGGGGAGCTTTTGGCCGCACATGAATTTTGAGAAAATTTTGGGGCTAAAAAATGAGCATTTAAGGTGCCATAAGGGTTGCACATATTGGGTGACTTGGCTGCCATATCAGCATATTTTAATGAGTTGGCCGAATGAGGTAGAGTACCTGAATTTTCACAAAAAGTTGAAGGGAAAGCAAGAAAATGTTGACTTTGCATATGCATTTCGACTGAAGCAATTTTTGAACCAAGTCTAGTATCAAAGGAAGGAGAATGTGTTGTCGAAATTTGATTGGCTGAACCTGAAAAGGTGCTGCCATGTGCAGGAAAAGAGTCCTTTTCAGCCAAGTGACCAGAAGAAGAAAACAATTGTCCCTTGGGTACTAACCATGGAGTATCTTTAGCATCCTTTGGCTTTGTGGGCTGAATATCAACAAATCAAAGAGTGCCATTTTCTTTGGAGGGATTGCAATTCACGACAAAAGAACTATCTTGGATAGTGTTGGTTTTCAAAAAGGCAAGCTTCCTATTCGTTACTTAGGTATCCAACTTGTTTCTAGAAAGCTAAGAAAGGCTGATTGCTTCCCTCTCATGGAAAGAATCAATGCTAAACTTGAAAATTGGTGCAATTCTTGGCTTTCTATTGCTAGTCGACTTGTTTTGATAAAATCAACACTTTTTCAAATTTTTACTTATTGGGAAAGTGCAATTCTTCTTCCCAAAAGTGTGATGGAAGCCATTAAAATGAAATTTAAAGCTTTTCTTTGGAGGGTGACCGGCCTCAAGGTTGCTTGGAAGGTTATATGTCTTCAATTTTGTGAAGGTGGGCTTGGTATTAGGAACTTTGAGGAGATCAATAGAGTTTTTTTGCTCAAGCTCTTCTGGAGAATGTATGCAAAGAAGGACACACTTTGGAGTTAGTGGATTCACATGAACTGTATTAAGGGCTCTTCCATTTGGGTGATGCAAGTTCCTAAGGATGCAAGTTGGATTCTCAAAGCACTTTTGAATTGCCAAGAAATTGCAAAGCCTCTCATCAAACACATTCTTGGTAATGGATCGCATACTTTCTTTTGGATTGATAATTGGTACAAGGAAAGTTCCCTTTTGGAGCACTGGAGTAGCACTTTCTCTAGTCCACCACTCCTTGCTAAGGTTAGTGATATTTACATCAATGGTAATTGGAATTGGCCTATTCAGCTCCCACATGTTGAGTGTCCAAACTTTGCTCTTAATGATAGCACAATGGATGAAATTGTTTGGAAAACATCCCTAAATGGAGATTTTGTTTCCAAACAAACTTGGGAACATCTTAGGAGGAAAGGAAATCATTTCGCTGGCTTTAACATTCTTTGGCACAAAAAACATAATCCGAGACACAGCTTCATTGCTTGGCTTGCTTTTCTTGACTGACTCAACACAAAATTCAGAATTCTACATTGGGGTCTCAACATCAATCCATCATGCATCTTTTGTTATTTTGGTTGTGAAACAAGATATCATCTTTTCTTTGAATGTAGCTTCACTAGAAGAATTTGGCAAAAAAGTGTTCGCCTTACATCAATTTCAGAGAAAATGATTTGCTAGAAGGATATTATTGCTTTTATCACTCTTTTTGCAAATGAGAAGCACTTGAAGGCCACCATCATCAAGCATCTCTTTGGAGCTTCCATTTACCACATTTGGTTAGAAAGGAATCAACGCATTTTTCACAATAAAGCAAAAACTGAAGAAAATATTTTTAATTCTTTTTACAATGATGTAAGAGTTAAAATCTCTACTGGAAGAAAATTCTCTTCCTCTCTTTTGAGCAAAAGTTTATGTAATTTGTGGAGACTAGATGACATTCTTGTATAGGCTTGTTCTCCACTTTTACTTCCTTTTTTGTACTCGTACATTTTTCTCTTGACTTTGAGGAATACACACAATCTTACTTGCCTCGCAAAAAAAAAAGTGAGTACCTCCATGATGCAAACTGGATCATCAAGACTAGGTATGTGCCTTTCCCTAAATGATCCCTCACCCGATTGGGGAGGTGTTTCTTTGCTGAGCATATGAATACAAGTGTTAAGTTTATCACTCTCTACATTGACCACAAATAACCACCTTTGACCACCATTTCTTCCACCTTTTCTACCTTCTTTTTCTTCGTACATGGGAAAAAAGAAAAGATCAAGTGCATCAAAAACTAGAAAAAAGTGCTAGATTGGCCTTAAAATATGATGCTCAAATTGATGATGAAGAAGATTACACTTCCGACACCATTTTGAAGCTCAAATCAATTTGTAATGCTTTAAACAACTCTCATTCAAGCTCAGCTAAGAGTCCATCTAGCATGCAAAAGCTTGAAGAAAACTTGGATAATGCTAAGAAAGAGTTGGTGCAAAGTCTTGGTAAAAAAGAAGCCTCTTCCTCAAAGCAAAGGGTTTGTAGTAGCTCTTCAAGCTCCAGCTTCATGGCTACCGAATCACCTTGCTCTTTCTTAGCTCACATGAAAGGAAAATATGAACTTGGAGATGAAGCTCTCTCTCCTTCATTTTTGAGCTCACATGGCCATAGAACTCATCTTTTTGCTATAGATAAACTTGAAGTCGGCATCTTCCATGGCTACCGAGGTACAAAGCATTAGTCCTTCTCGCTCATATGCTCACCTCCTTGTTAGTTCGAGCCCTCATTATCAAGAAATGCAGCAGCTTAATCATGTTAAGAGTGCTACTATGGCAGCCAACACAGAATTAGTTCAAGAAAATTCCATTCTTGTGAGGCAAAGTGGTAGTCAAATTGCTTCTTATGGCTTAGAGAACAAAATTATTGCATCAAAGTTTGATTTTAAACTTCCATTTTTGCAAGAAAAAGCCATGAATTCTTGCGATGGCAGCTCGAGTTTGATGGGAGAAGATAGGGAAGCATGCTGGTCATTATCTAAGGGTTCTTCAGCTGGAATAGTACAAGAAAATTTAGAAGTGGAGGCTGCTAAGGAGACAACACCTTTTTGTTCTTCGGGTAATAGCCATCCGCCTTTTGTGTCTTCTCCTCAGCTGGTTATTACCCAAACAAATCCACTCCTAATTCCAATCCCATCACATGCTTCAGCCGACAAAACATGTCTTCGGACATCAACTCAACCTTCTATCTGTTGGTGGGGTAATGTTCCAACCATTTCAAATGAAAACACAATGGATTTTCCGCCTCTTTGCCTGGGAAACTTTAAATCAAAGAAAAATGTTTTGTCAAACAAAATGAAGCAACCTCTCTCATCTCCAACTCAGTAAAATTAGGAGGCATGGCCCACCCGACAACTTGGAGACTCCTATTACTTGGCAATTTGCTCACTCGGCAGTAAACTTTGCAAACGTCTAGAATGTTTATTATGCTAGCTCCTTACAAGATAATCATCAAGACGAACTCTCTCATCAATTTAAGCAAGACTAGCAAGTTAATTTTAAATCCCCCCATGCTTCAACTCCAAATACTACCCCTGGAAATGTTTGGAGAGCAAATAAAGATTGGCAACAAACTTATATTGGTAGCCTTGAGGATGCTACTAAGCTTGATTTTTATGAATCCTTTGTGGAAAATGATTTTATTGGAGCTATTCCTCTAGAAGAGGTCTTCATTGAAAGTGATAAACATTGGGATTGTTGCTTAATTGGACAATTTGTAGGACACCCCCCTCCTTTTTGCTTGATCAGGAAAATGGTTGATGTTCATTGGAAACAATTTTTTTTTTTTGCAGAGCAAGTAAGAAAATTCATTACCACAAAATCAGAATTTGTACAAGTACAATGATGGTGTAAACACCAAACCTAGACCAGGATATCTTCAAGTCTCCACAATTTACAAAGAGTTTTGTTCAAATGTGTTGAAGGGAATTTCCTACTATAAGAGATTTTAACTCTAACATCATTGAAAATAGTATTACAAACAAACTTCTCCGTCTTTGCTTCATTCTTGAAAATTCTTCTATTTCTTTCCATCCAAATGTGATAAACTGCAGCGCCAAAACGGTGCTTGAGGATTGATGCTTTTAAATGCTTCTCATGGGCAAATGGAGTGATGTAGTTGTTAATTTCATGCCAACAAGTAAGGCTCTCCGGGACGAGAGAAAGAGATAAGCCAAATCTCCAAATACACCTAGTAAAACTACATTCAAAGAAGAGATGATCTCCAGTCTCGCATCCCATATAGCAAAACAATGCATGAGGTATTGATGTTAAGTCCCCAATGTGATATTCTGTATCTTGCGCTAAGCCGATCATGATATACAAGCCAAACAATAAAACCATGCCTTGCGTTGTGACCTTTATGCCAAATGATGTTATGGCCAATGAAGCGGTTACCTTTAATTCTGATATGCTCCCATGTATGTTTAAAAGAAAACCCACCATTAGGGGAAAGACTCCAAACAAAAGTATCTTGTGAATTCTCATCAAGCATAAAGCTTGGTGCATCAATAGAGGAAAGTTGCAAAGGCCAACTCCAAGAACCATTGTGACAAATATCACTAACCTTTGCATAGATGGAGGAGGTAAGGAAGATACTGCTCCAATGCTCCAAGAGTGGTCCATCTCTATGCTAATTATCAATCCAAAAACGAGTATTCACACCATTCCTAATGTTGTGCTTGATAATATTCCTTGCACAGCCACGACACGCAAGAATAACCTTGAAGATCCAACTAAAGTCTTGAGATGTTTGCATCATCCAAATGGAAGAATCTTTAATATAATTGCAATGAATCCATTAGCTCCAAAGTGATTCTTGAATGGCATACATCCTTCAGAAAATTTTGAGCGTAAAAACTTTGTTAATTTCTTCAATTCTTCTAATGCCAAGACCATCTTCATTGAATGGCAAGCAAAGGTCCTTCTAAGCAACTTTGGGGCCCATCCCTCTCCAAAGAAAAGCTTTAAATTTTGATTCAATGGCTTCCAAGAGACCTTTTGAAAGAAGGATAGCATTAGCCCAATATGCACAAATATGAATGAGATGGACTTGATAAGAACAAGTCTACTTGTAAAAGAAAGCCAATTATTGCACCAAGTGTCAAGTCTTGCATTAATCTTCTCCAAGAGTGGGTAGCAATCTGACTTTCTAAGCTTCCTAGAGACAAGTGGTATGCCTAAGTACTGGACAGGAAATTCACCCTCATGAAAGCCCACTTTCTTAATAATGGCAGCTTTATTCTCATTTGAAATTCCCTTAAAGAAAATGTCACTCTTAGAATGATTGATATTCAGCCTAGAAAAGATAGCAAAAGTCTTCAAGGTGTTCATAATGCAATTAATGGAAGACATATCACCTTTCCAAAAACTGAAGAGATCATCCATAAAACAAAGGTGATTAAGCTCTAAGTGTGTGCATTTAGGATGAAAATGAAAGCTCGAGTTATCTTCCAACTTATTCATCATACAAGAGAGCACCTCCATACAAATGACAAAAAGGTAAGGTGAAATGGGATCTCCTTGCCTTATGCCATTAGCACCATAAAAGTAACCTTCTAAACCACCATTGAGTGCAATAGAGAAGCTAGGTGTAGTAACACAAGCCATAGTCCACTTCACAAAGGCATGAGAAAACCCAAAAGCAAGAAGAGTGCATTCAAGGAAATTCCAATTCAAAGAATCAAAAGCTTTCATGATATCCACTTTAAGTGCGCATCTAGGTGAGATATGTCTTCTAGAATAACCACTCAAAAGATCATGAGCAATAAGAATATTCTCAATAATATGCCTATTATGGATGAAGGCTGATTGGTTCTAAGAAATGATGTGAGGCAAGCATACTTTGAGCCTAATTTGCAATGATTTTGGAATTGCACTGGTAAATGGTATTGCAACAAGAAATTGGCCTAAAGTCTTTAACCGAAGAAGGGTTTGGGACTTTAGGCACAAGAGTAATAATTGTTGCATTTATCTCTTTGAGAAGCATGCTTGACTCAAAGAAAGATTTGATGGCAGTTGTCATATCATCCTTCACAATCTCCCATGCCACCATATAAAAGTGAGAGGTATAGCCATCCGGGCCAGGACTCTTGTTAGGATGTAGAGAGAAAATAGCTTCCTTGATTTCATGATTTGTAATGGGTGTGCAAAGAGTGGCAGCAAGCTCATTATCAATAGCCTTCCCAACAATGCTTTTAACAACATTTACACAAGCATGAGAGGTAGTCGGAGTTCCAAGGAACTTTTTGTAGTAGGTGATGAACTCATTCTTCACCTCATAATCTTCTAAACGAAGTTGGCCACTTTCATTCTTGATAGCTTTAATAGTGTTTTTAAGCCTTCTCCCTTTCACTGCTTTGAAAAAGAAGGTAGAATTATAATCACCTTCTTTAATCCAAGAGAGCCTAGATTTTTGGTAGAGCATGGCTTTATAAGAGGATTCAAGCTCTTCCAACTTAACCATAAGTCCCATTTCCTTATCAAAAGGGGTTGAATTGTTCATTCCATTATAAATGGCATATTGCAAAAGACCAATTTCCTTATGAAGCTTCTTGATGGCAAAAGGAATGCAAGCAAAGTGTTCCTTGTCAAAAGACTTGAGTGCTTTCTTAAGAATTTTTTTGGTTTTGGTAAAGGATGAACATTGGAGTACCAAAGACCCGTGTACTCGAATACTCATTAACAAGCTTCAAGAATCCATGGTGAGAAGTCCAAACATTATAGAATTTAAAAGGCTTAGGGGAAGAAAGCCAAGCCTTACAAATTTGCATAATGAGAGGGCAATGATCAGAGGCTCCAGGGGGGTCCACCAAGAGAAAAGAATCTTGATAGGTTTGAATCCAATTTGCATTAACCAATGCCCTATCAATCTTGCTGGCCAAGAAATTAGTTTCATTATCCTTGTTAGTCCAAGTGAAGTGTGGCCCATGTGTTTTAGCTTCATAAAGTCCAGCCTTAGTAACAAACCTTTGAAAGCTCCAAGCACTCTTCAGAATTGAAGGGGAGTAATACTTGTCTCCGCAATGCAACACTTCATTAAAGTCTCGTATGATACAAAGTTCACTTTCATTACACCAAGCACACCATTCCTCAAGTTTACGCCAAAGTTTGTTCCTTTTGGAAGCATCATTATGACCATAGACAAAAGCCACAAAGATAGACTTATGCATATGATCATCAAAATTAAAAAGAAGAGCTTGTTCACAAGAGTCAACAAAATCTCTTCCTCCAAAAGAGCCAAATACGCCCTTTAACCATATCATCAATGTGGTTATTAAAACCCATATTCCAAAAAGTGGTGCTGATTTGATTAAAGTGATCAAGGGAAACCACTTTGTTCTCCAAAATACAAAAAATATCCAAGCTATGCTTATTAATCAGAACTTTGGCTTCCCTTTGTTTATTTGGGGAATTAAAGCCCCTAATATTCCAAGAGCAAAATATCATTTTGGAAGAAGGAGAAGAAGCACCAGGCCCCGGGCTACTATAGCTTTTTGCATTTGAACTTTCTTTACTCATCAATTCCTTGGTAGCTTCTTTAATCTTGCTGAATTGTAACTCCCCTTCCTCAACATCCCCAATAGTATCAAGTACTTTAGAAGATTAGTGTTCATGGATTTTGAGCATGAGGGGTCTTGGATAATCTTAGAGGGAGAAGATGGCCAAGAGGTAGGATTCTCCTTAAAAGAAGGTTGAACATCCTCTTTAGTAGCCTTAGATGCATCTTGAATCTTCAAAGAAGAATGCTTTCTTTCCATAACTTGCCACTCATTATGGACCTTAGGAGCTTGCTTCGGAAAATTCCTTTGTGGAGGGGGGGCATTAGGCTTTCTTGGACATATTTCTTCAACATGACCAACCATCTTGCAATAACTACATTTGATAGGCCTCCAAGCATATTCAACATCAACTTTTGCTTTAGTGCCATTTCTAAGTTTAGGAAAAATGACATCCGGTAGCTTGTCATCCAAATCAACCTCAATGCAAACTCTAGCAAATTCAAGATTTCTCCTTGATTCAGTGAGGGCATCCATTTGAATTGGTTTTCCAATGAAATTAATTGGAAATTAAATCTTCAGCAAATGGACTCCTTGTATTTAAATTTAAGAGCAATGAAATGTGCAATTGAGTGATGGACAAGTTATGGCATGTTAATCATAGGCGTCTATTGCTTATAAAATGGGATCCTAATGCCCAAATACATAATTTCTCTTGGGATAAAGTACCATTATGGATTAAGCTTCATAATGTCCCATGCTCTCTCATCACTCGGAGGGGCTTGAGCTATATTGGACGCACAATCAGGGTTCCACTTCAAATGGATAAACTCACAGAGTCACGCGCCTTTGTGGGTTTTGCTCGTATTTGCATTGAAATGGATTTATCAAAACAATTACCTGAAGTCACTTATGTTAAGCTTAGGAATGGGGAATGGGCAAGGATTGATATTGAATATGCATGGAAGCCACTTGTTTGCTCTCATTGTAAGGTTGTTGGTCGTTCGACTAAAGCTTGTCCTCAAATGGTTCAATCTCATCTCCAAAAGATTTCTAGTGAGCCTAAAATTCCTCAAGGTGATAAGAAAAATGATGGAGATTGGAAGGGTGCTGCTAGGATAAAGAAAGTCTGGAGGAAATTCAAAATGTTGATCCTATGCCTTTTTCTAGTGCCATGCCCTTAAACACCACTCAAGTTTCCAAAGATGATAATGCACAACTAGCTGCATCTCCAAAAATCCACTTGGGTGTAAATCGATTCGAGACACTCAACCATGTTGATGAAGAGAATAAAGATGAGGATTTTTGTCTTTTTGAGGAAGCAAACGCTAATGTTTCGGTTGACTTCCGCCATATTCAAAAAAATGATGATCTTAAGAGGGATGTTTTAATAGCAAATAAAGAGGTACATGTGGCCAAAACTAGTGAGGAACGGCATGGGAGGAAGAAACTTGATAATCCACAACTTTTTTTTTGTTGAGTAAGTGAGTGATTTCATTAAAATGAAGAATGTACAAGTACATGGAACAAGGAAGTACAAAAAGAAAATGGCCTATCCAAGGATTTCATCTAATCTGCACAATTTACATAAGGTGATGTTAACATTATTTGTTTTAAATTTCTTACCCAAAGAAAGAATAATTCTAACATCATTGAAGATTGCAAGTGCAATATACTTTTCAGTCTTTGCTTCATGATTAAAAATACGTCTGTTTCTTTCAAGCCAGATATGGTAAATGGATGCTCCAAGTAAATGCTTCAAAATGGTGGCTGTTAAATGATTCTCAAGAGCAAAAGGTGTAAGGTATGCAATAACATCATCCCAGCCGATCATGCTTCCTGGAACTAGAGTATTAGTAAGCCCAAACCTCCAAATCCTACGCATGAATGAGCATTCAAAGAACAGGTGATTCCTTATCTCACATCCCATGTGACAGAAATTGCAAAGTGGATTTGTAATAAGCCCCCAATTAAGAAGTCTGAAATTTGTGGAAAGCCGGTCTTGAAAAGCAAGCCAACAAATGAACCCGTGCCTAGGATTGAATCCTTTATGCCAAACTAAGTGATGCCAACAAGTAGGTTGGCCTTTTTCTCGGATATGCTCCCAAGCGAGTTTGAAAGAGAAATCTCCATTAGTTGACGGAAGCCAAGTAAAAGCAACTTGGGTATTTTCTTCAAGGCTGAAATGTGGGGTTTGAATATGTAAAAGATTGATCGGCCAAATCCAATGTCCATCATGGAAGACTTCACTGGCCTTGGTGTAGAAAGGTGGACTTTGAAATGTGGAACTCCAATGTCTCAAGAGTGGCCCCTTTGAATGCCAATCGTTGAACCAAAAGAAAGTATTTGAGCCATTCCCCACATTGTGTTGGATTAATTCCTTTGCTTTCTCTCGGCATTGCAAAAGAGTTTTGATGATCCAGCTTGCATCATGTGGTGGTTGCATAACCCATATGGAGTTATTTTTGATATAATTTGTGTGCATCCAAGTATCCAAAGGGTGTTTTTTGCAGCATACATTCTCCAAAACACTTTGAGCATGAATGTCTTATTAATCTCCCCAATTTTCCGTATGCCAAGTCCACCTTCATTGTAAGGGAGGCATATATCTTTCCAAGCGACTTTAGGCCCCATACCTCTCCAAAGAAATGCTTTAAACTTGGATTCAATGGCTGCCAATGTTCCTTTAGGGATAAGGATAGAGCTGGCCCAATAGGAACAAATTTGCATGAGAGTAGATTTGATGAGAACAAGTTGCCCCACAAATGAGAGCCATTTATTAGCCCAAAAGTTGAGCTTTACATTAAGTTTTTCAATAAGAGGAATACAATTAGATTTGCAGAGTTTTTTGGAGACAAGAGGAATGCCCAAATACCTAATCGATAATTCACCTTCTTTAAAGTCAACAAGTTCAAGGATGGCTTGCTTTTCTTCAATTGAAACCCCTCCAAAGAAAATGTTGCTTTTTGCATGGTTGATTTTGAGACCAGAATGACTAGAGAAAATGTTCAAGACCTCCATCATGTTGGCAATTGCTTTGAGACTTCCTTTGCTAAAGATGAAGAGGTCATCTGCAAAACAAAGATGATTGACCTTTAAAGAGGAGCATTTTGGATGATAATTGAAGTTCGGATTGGAATCAAGCTTGTTAAGCATACATGTAAGAACCTCCATGCAAATAACAAAGATGTACAGAGAGATGGGGTCACCTTGCCTTATGCCGTTTGCTCCTAGGAAATATCCCTCCAAGCCTCCATTAATTGCAATTCAGAAATTGGGAGTGGTGATACA
The DNA here is from genome assembly GCA_028554755.1 of Cordia subcordata. Lineage (NCBI taxonomy): Eukaryota > Viridiplantae > Streptophyta > Magnoliopsida > Boraginales > Cordiaceae > Cordia > Cordia subcordata. The sequence continues at coordinate 16,943,693 of JAPTOF010000008.1, forward strand.
AGCCATGATCCAATGAACAAACTTTTGAGGAAAACCAAAAGCAAGGAGAGATACTTCAATGAAATTCCAGTTGAGTAAATCAAAGGCTTTCATAATGTCAACCTTGATAGCATACCTTAGAGAAATATGATTTCTAGAATAACCTTCAAAAGTTCATGAGCTATGAGGATATTTTTGTTAATGAGCCTATCTTGAAGGAAAGCTGATTGATTCTAAGAAATAATATAAGGCAAGCAATTTTTAACTCTATTTGTAAGAATCTTGGAAATGCATTTGTAAATGGTGTTGCAACAAGAGATAGGCCTATAATCTTTGACCATTGAGGGGTTTTGCATTTTAGGAACAAGGGCAATAATCGTTGAGTTTACCTCCTTGAGAAGTTTACTTGATTGGAAGAAGGAGGAAATAGCTTTAAAAACATTATCACCAATGATCTCTTAAGTAGCCATGCAAAATTGTGATGTGTAACCATCCGGGCCAGGGCTCGCATTGAGGTTGAGAGAAAAGAGAGTCTTTTTTGTCTTATCATTCATGAAAAGGGCCAAGAGAGAATTCACATTATCATCTTCAATGGTCTTCCCAACAACATCCTTGATTAAATTAATGGTGGCATAAGAGCTTGAGGGAGAGCCCAGTAGCTTCTTAAAGAACCCACAAATTCAGTCTTTACTTCATGCTCATTGAATATAATCGGATTTGCTTCATTATGAATGGCAAAAATAGAGTTAATGTGTTTCCTTCCTTTGATGGCATTGTGAAAGAACTTAGAATTTGCATCCCCATCTTTGATCTAATGCAATCTGGCTTTTTGACAAAGCATGGAATTATGGACAGCTTCAAGTTCTTCAATGTACTTCAAAATATTCTTCTTCTTATCAATTAATTTGGCTTCAAATTGGCCATTGAGGATTTTAAGTTGAACTTCTTTGACCTTGGTTTAGAGCATCTTGATGGAATATGGAATGCTAGTGAAGTGCTCTTTGTTGAAGGATTTAAGAGCATGCTTAAGTGTTTTTTGCTTGTGATAAAGAGAGAACATAGGAGTGCCAAAAACTTGTGTGCTCCAATTGTCCCCCACATTCTTCAAGAAATCCTAATGCTTAGACAAAGCATTGTAAAATTTGAAGGGCTTAGGGGAGAAGTTCCAACGCTTGCAAGTATGCATAACAAGAGGGCAATGATCAGAGATGCCGGGGCTATCCACAATGAGGAAGGAGTCATGTTTGTTTTGGATCCAATGCTCATTCACCAAGGCTCTATCAAGTTTGCTTGCAACAAAGTTTCCATTATTGCCTTTGTTCGTTCATTTGTAATGGGGCCCGTGAGTTTTCAACTCAAGTAAGCTTGCTTTTTCAACACAATTTGCAAAGTCCTTGCACTAGGTGGAAAAGAATGAGCGCTGGATCTATCACCACTTTTGAGAACTTCATTGAAATCTCCCAAAACACAAAGATCACCATTATCACAAATAGAAATCCAATCTTCAAGTTTCCTCCAAAGATGTTTCCTTCTAGTAGGATCATTTCGGCCATACACAAATGCAACAAGGACTGGTTGTATGTACATGTTGTCAACGATGCAAAGAATTCCTTGATCAAAAGAGTCCACAATATGGGTTTGGAGTTCTCTTCGCCAAAAAAACCAAATCCGGCCTTTGGTATAGTCATCAACATAGTGTGAGAAACCAAGATTTTCAAAAGACAAACCAATATTCTTAATGTTGTCATCATTAATCACCTTAGTTTCCAAAAGACAAAAGAAATCCAACTTATGCTTAGTGATAAAAAATTTTACTTCATTTTGCTTGCTAGGGGAATTAAGACCCCTAGTGTTCCAAGAACAAAAGATCATTTACAAGGACAAGGAGTGGGAGATTTGGACTCCCAAAGATTGTTACCTTGTGCATTTAGTGGAGAAGCTTCACTCTTATTTGGATCACCACAAATCTGATTATCCTTATTGTGGCCTTCAGTCATTCCAAGGATATCAAAGGAGTTCTTGTTCCTCATTGGGTGTGTAATTTTAATGGGACTAGAAGATCTTGGCTTGCTCTTGTTTGTTGATAATCCACATTTCTTGTCTAGTCACATGGACATTTAGCTTGTTTCCTCAATTTGATTTGTGACTTGTAATTTTGGTTTTCTCCATGTATCTTTTTGAATTTTCCTTGCTGTTTTCTTTTTCTTGCCCCTCAAATCTGGATTGGTTTAGGATTGTTGTATCTTTAGATTTGAGGGGTTTGGGATGTGCTTTACAAATTTACGATAATTTATCTCTACTTACCTCGCAAAAAAAAGTGAGTACCTCTATGCAAATAACAAAAATGTAAGGTGAAATGGGGTCACCTTGTCTTATGCCATTTGCTTCTTGAAAATAGCCCTCTAAGCCACCATTAATTGCAATTGAAAAATCGGGTGTGGTGATGCAAGCCACAATCCATTTTACAAATTTTTGGGGGAATCCAAATGCAAAGAGAGAAGCTTCAATGAAATTCTAGTTGAGTGAACCAAAGGCCTACATAATGTCCACCTTGTAACACATCTTGGGGTTTTATGATTTCTAGCATAACCATTTAACAGTTCATGAGCAATGAGGACATTTTCATTAATGAGCTTATTTTGAAGAAAAGATAATTGATTCCAAGAGATAATATGAGGCAAGCAACTTTTTATTCTATTTGCAAGGATCTTGGAGATGTATTTGTAGATAGTGTTGCAACAAGAGATAGGCCTATAATCTCGACCATTGAGGAGTTTTGCATTTTAGGCACAAGAGCAATTATTGTTGAGTTTACCTCCTTAAGAAGTTTTCTTGATTGAAAGAAGGAGGAAACAACTTTAAGCACATCATCTTCAATGATCTCCCAAGCAGCCATATAAAAATGGGAAGTGTATCCTTCCGGATCAGGGTTTTTATTGGGGTTGAAAGAAAAGAGAGTCCTCTTGATCTCATCATGTGTGATAGGGGCCAAGAGAGAATACACATCATCATCTCCAATGGTCTTCCCAACTGCCTCCTTGATTAAATCAATGGTGGCAATAGAGTTTGAGGAAGTGCCTAGAAGCTTTTTAAAGAACCCGATAAATTCAGCCTTGACTTCTTGCTCATTCGAAAGAATCTGATTTTCTTCATTTTTTATGGCAAAGATGGAGTTTTGTGTTTCCTTCCCTTGATAGTGTTGTGGAAGAGCTTTGAATTTGTGTCCTCTTCTTTGATCTAATGCACTCGTGCTTTTTGGCAAAGCATGGAATTGTAAACGGCTTCAAGTTCTTCAATGTGAAACTCAGCCCCATATTGACCATTGAGGATGTTAAGTTGAACTTTTTTGAGATCAATTTAGAGCACCCTAATGGAATTTGGGATGCTAGTGAAGTGCCTTTTGTTGAAGGAATTAAGTGCTTGTTTAAGAGTTTTTTGCTTGTGATAAAGAGAGAACATAGGAGTGCCAAAAACCCGTGCACTCCAATTCTTCTCCACAATCTCCAAGAAATCTTCATGCTTAGTCTAAACATTGTAAAATTTGAAAGGCTTTGGAGTAGAGTTCCAAGGCATGCATGAATGAACAATGAGAGGACAATGGTCGGATATTTCAGGGCTATCCACCATGAGAAATGAGTCGTACTTATTTTAGATCCAATGCTCATTCACCAAGGCCCCATCAAGTTTGGTTGCCACAAAATTTCCATTTGTGCCTTTGTTTGTCTATGTTAAATTGGGGCCACGAGCTCTTAATTCTTGTAATCTTGCTTTTTCAACACAATTTGCAAAATCCCTTGCACTTGATAGGATAAAGTGAGTGTTGGACCTATCACCACATTTGAGAACTTCATTGAAATCTCCCAAAACACAAAGATCACCATTTTCACAAACAAAACTCGTTTCTTCAAGTTTGCTCCAAAGATGTTTTCTTCTAGTAGGATCACTTCGTCCATACACAAATGCCACAAGGACCAGTTGCATATGCACGTTGTCAATGATGCAAAGCAACCCTTGATCAAAAGAATCCACAATGTGACATTGAAGTTCTCTTCGCCAAAAGAACCAAATCCAGCCTTTGGTGTAATCATTTACATAATTTAAGAAGCCAAGATTTCCAAAAGTTAAGCCAATATTCTTAATGCTATCATTATTTATCACCTTAGTTTCCAAGAGACAAAAGAAGTCCAATTTATGCTTAGTGATAAAAAAATTTACTTCCCTTTGCTTGCTAAGGGATTTTAGACCCCTAGCGTTCCATGAGCAAAAGATCATTGACAAGAAGTAGAGGGGGGAGCTTGGGGCTCCCAAGAAGTGTTAACTTTTTTTTTTTTTTTTACAGATTAAGAAAGTTTAGATTAATTGCAAATATGGTACAAACCATTCAAAACCCCTCAAACTAAGGATACAACATTGCACACCAAGACGAGGTTTGAGGGGTAAGAAAAAATACAATCAAGGAGTTAAAAGAACTCCAAAACACAAAAGTCAACAAAAAAACAAAATTGTAAAAACAACAAAAGCATATCAATGAGGAAGTGAGGGTGCATCAACAATCTTTAGCCGATCTTTATAACTTCTTCCTTCAAAAAGTTCCATTCCAACGGGTTCTTCATTTTTTTCTTCAAGGTTGTAGGTGGGCATTTCATCTTCGTCTTTCTCAGCTATAGGCGTATTTTCAACTTCATTCGTATCTTTCCTCAATGGGATTAAGGGCAGCAAATCGGTTATTTTAAAACGGAATTTGTTGTGATGAGGCCGAAGGCTTGATTTCTAGAATTTGTTGCGATGAGGCCGAAGGCATGATTTCCAGAATGGAAACTTGATTGGTGCTTGGAGTGAGCACTACACTTGAAAAAGGTGTTTCATCCACATTGTGTTTTCTTTTCCATATTTCCTTTGTTTTCTTTGTTTTGACACCCCTCCATTCATCAACTTTCTTTCTTTCACCTTGAGGGATAAACTTTTGGGCATTTTGAATGGTTGCATTTGGACACATGGCAAGGGAATGACCAACAATTTTGCACCTTGAGCAAACAAGAGGCTTCCAAGGATACTCAACCTCAATTCTTGCCCAATCACCATTCCTAAGTTCACAAAAGTGTGATCCGACAATTCTTTTGAAATATCCATTTCAATACAAACTCTTGCAAAGCCAACAAAAGTTCTTGATTCTGTAAATTTATCCATATGTAACGGCATGCCCAAATTACTAGCGATGTAACTTAATCCTCTTCTAGTGATAAGTGAACAAGGGACGTTTCTATGCTTCACCCAAAGAGGAACTTTGTCCCAGCTAAAATGTACCAATTGTGCATTTGCATCCCATCTTCTAAGCAAGAGAGGACGGTGATTAACATGCCACATTTGTTCCAAAACAAGGTCACAATATTCATCATTCTCAAACTTAAAAACATAAAATCCATTTTCAGCCGTTCTAATGCCAACATTACCAAAAGTTTTCCAATCCATTTCAACCATTCTACGAATAAGGAAGAAGGGAGGAGGATTACCAATGAATTGGACAATCAAACAATTTCTCCAATGAACATCTCCTTCCTCAAAGACATCACAAGGATGGGCTATTCCCATGACTCCATTTTCCACAATAGGATCATAAAATTCAAGTTTTCTTGAGTTTTGAAGTGTACCTAAGCATACATGCTTCCATTTTTCATCAATATTCCAAGCTAATTGTTGAGGAAGCTGGTGAGGAGGCTTCATTTTTATTTGGATCCCCACAAACCTGATTTTCCTCATTGAGGTCTTCTACAATTCCAAGAACATCAAAAGGGTTCTTGTTCCTCTTCGGGCTTGTATTTCTAAAAGGGCTAGAAGGCCTTGGTTTGTTCTTTTTTACTTCAATATCCTCTTCATTTGTAGCTTCAATTGAGGGAGATTGGTGCTTCTCCTTGTTTGGTGCATTTCTATCCAAGGTAGAATGCCTTTTCCCCACAACATGCCATTCTTCATTTAATTTTGGCTTAGGCTCAATAGGGGCTACCTTTTGTTGCTAAGGTAACAAAGGGTAGAACTTAGCAATGTGGTTAACCATCTTGCAATGCTCACATTTTGAGGGTTTCCAAGCATACTCAACATCGACTTTGGCTCTTGATCCATCCCTAAATTTTGGATGAATTTCCTCCGGTAAATGGCCATCAAGGTCTACTTCTATGCATACCCTAGCAAATTCCAAGTTCTTTCTTGATTTGGTGAGGGAATACATTTGTAAAGGCCTTCCAATAAAGGGAGCAATGTAACTTAAACCTTCTCATGACCATAAGCTCAAAGGCACTTCTCTAAGCTTCACCAATATTGGAATTTTGTTGCATTTCAAGTTTACAAAATGCAAGTTTGGTTCCCATTTTCTAAGGAGAAGTGGCCTATGATTTACATGCCAAAGTTGCTCAAGCACTTTTTGACAATATTCCTCATTTTCAAACTTGAAAACATATAGTCCCTTTCCTTTTGTGAAAATATCAACCTCTTCAAACTTTTTCGATGCAAAATCAACCATATTTTTTATGAGAAAGTAAGAGAGAGGAGCTCCAAGGAATTGGCCCACTAAGCAATGAGTCCAAAACTTTTCTCACTCATCATAAATATCACCAGGGGGATCATTCACTTCTCGGACTCCATTAATGACTTTTGTTTCATGTTCAACAAGTTTGAGTTTAGTATCAACAAATTCAGCAAAATCCTTTTCCCAATCAAGTGAAGGCTCGTGTCAAGTAGGTTCAAACCTTAATTTTGGAGGCCTCTTCCATGCATTATGTTGATTTTGGATAGCTCCTTCCCTCCTTATTGGAGCGTGCAAACCACCTCCATTTGCCTTAGAAAAATCTAAGTTTGTTTGCTAGTCCTCCTTCTTGTTTTTCCAAATTTTTGAGTTGGCAAGAAGAGGTAAGTTGGCATGACCTTTTTGCTGAGTAGAGTGATAAATTGGCAACAAGTTTCCAGTTGGGATTTGACTTCTCGGTAGCGAAGCAAGTGGAGGGAAAGATACCATTTTTCCAAGTGGAACTTCATTTGAAATTTGTGGGTCAGAGAAAGGAGTATGGCCTGACCTCTTAGGTGTCAAAATTTGACTTGATTGACTGGAAAAAGCACAGCACTTCTACTGAAAAGTGGCTACCATATCAGACTAGTTATTATCTTCTATACCATAGTGCTTTTCTCCATCGGGCAAAGCACAAAATTCATCTTCTTCGTCCATCTCCTTGAGGCAGCCATTGATGGTGAAATCAGATGGAGTATTGTGTGTCTTAGGGCTATTAAGATTCGAAGATTGGGTTTCTTATAAGCGAAACAAACAAGTATTGAGCAAGCTCTTTTTCAGCCGTGACCTTGCCTTGAGATGTTGATGATGGCCTTTCATTTGGACTAAGGGGAGAGTGAGGTCGAGCTCCATTTAAAATACTTTGAACCATGTCTTTTTTGCTTTTGAGTTGTTACTTTGAACCATGTCTTTTTTTCTTTTGAGTTGTAAGTGTTGGAGTTGTTGGAATGTATGACCTGATTCAAATGCTTTGAAAACTTTTTTAAATTCTTTGCTTGAGGTTGAAGAGACATCTTCGCTCTCAAGCAAGGGGGAAGAGGTCGAGTCAACCTTCAAAGAGGAGATAAGAGTAGTATTTGCTATGGAGACACAATCTTTACCTTGCATTTTAGCTGAAATTCGTGCACTTTGTCGAGTAGAAGATGAGAGCTACTTCTTCTTCTCCATGGAGGATCGGTTGGAGCAAGAGGACAGGTTTGGTGGTTATGTATAGGTTTCAATTTATGGGGCTTTCAACAAAAGAGAAGGTTGAGTGCGGTGGCGGAATGGAGGATGGGGCGTTTGAGTGGTGGAGAAGGTGGCGGAAGATGGTGTGGTGTCAAGATGGTTTAGAAAGAAGGAAGAGAGAACCCATGTTAGAGAGAGAAGTCTTAATGTTAAGTTGTCGCTTTCTTGGGTTGTAATAGAAATTATATATCTCCAAGATGCGCTCTTAAAGTGGACATAATGAAAGCTTTTGGAATAAGGAAAAAGGCACTTTCTCTCTTTATCGAAATGCTCTCTCCACTCCTTAAAAAATTGCACTCAGCCACCAACTCGCCTCTACTCGCCACCACCTTCCACCTTAAACACATAGCCTAAACACACCCTCACTCCACTCATGGGGAAGAAGCAAAAGATTAAATCTCCCACTCGTTCTAGGGCTTGGTTAAACGCCCAAAAAATGGCAAAAAATTGTTCCTCCACTGTCGTTTTGGATGAGGTTGATATTGCATCTTCTCCTTGTATTAGCGAAGATGCATCATCCACCTCAAAAGAACATAGACAAGTGTTTGAAGCTGTTGAAATGGGGAAAACTTTTAAAGAACATGAAGCTGAATCAAACTAAGGCTACACTCGTTCAAAAGCTCATTTGCAGCTCAAAGGTAAACATACACTCTTCATCAAAACCTTGGAGTCCACCATTATCTCCTAAGAGAATAGCACAAATGGAGACAGCTGAGAACCTTTTTACCTTTCCTATTAAGGATACCACTTCATCCCTTAATCATGCATGTCCTCAAAATTGCAAAGAAGCTTCAGGTTGCCATGAAAGAAGCCTGAATAATACCAAAGAAAGGAAGAAGCAAGAAGATTCAAACCTTTTTGTCCAAAGGGCAAACCCAAGTCTTCTTAGGCAAAGAATACTTGTCACATCTTGATTGTACTTCTCCCAACAAAAGCCCGACAACACACCTTTTAGCTGGAGAGCAAGTACATGGTTCACTTCTTCCAAGTGAAGACTCACACACTCAACTCACACAAAATTCAGATTTCCCTCCACTCAGCCAAAGTTCTCTTGGCCCACTCCTTGATGACTTGGCTGCCAAAACACTTAGCAATGCCAACTCAGCTTATGACTCAGTCAACAATAAAAAAGGAAAGCTCATGAACGAGAAAGGAAGCATACCCAAAGGCCAAACAAGAGGAAAAGGGATAAATGCATGGCAAAAATCACCAAACCGGTACATCCCTTCAACTAATGATCCTTCCTTAGATTGGGGAAATGATTTTGCAAAGCACTTGAATACTAGTCTTCACATTGAAAAAGAATTCGAAGTGAAAATTGAGAATGGGATTAGCGAAGTTTTTTTTTTTTTGCGGAGCAAGTAAGAAAATGCATTACCACAAAATTAAAATTTATACAATTACAATGGTGGTGTAAACACCAAACCTAGACAAGGATATCTTCAAGTCTCCACAATTTACAAAGAGTTTTGTTCAAATGTGTTGAAGGGAACTTCCTACTACAAGAGATTTTAACTCTAACATCATTGAAAATAGTGTTACAAACAAATTCCTCCATCTTTGCTTCATTCTTGAAAATTGTTCTATTTCTTTCCATTCAAATGTGATAGACTACAGCGCCAAAAAGGTGCTTGAGGATTGATGCTTTCAAATGCTTCTCATGATCAAACGGAGTGATGTAGTTGATAATTTCTCGCATGAAAAGCATTTGAAGGCAAATATTATGAAACACTATTTGGGAGATACCATCTACCATATATGGAAGGAAAGGAATTGTCGTGTGCTTTGCATGGGTGCAAAAACTAAAGACCAAATCTTCTCCAACATTTACAATGAAGTCCAAGTCAAGTGCATTTTTGGCAAAAAGTTCACTTCCAATAGTTTAAAAAAAGAAATTTGTAAATCATGGAAACTAGAAGAAATTCTTGTTTAGGACCTTTGTAAATTCGCTCCTTAATGAAATACTTTCTTACTTCTCAAAATAAAAAAGTAAGGCTCTTCTGGACAAGAGAAAGAGATAAGCCAAATCTCCAAATACGCCTAGTAAAACTACATTCAAAGAAGAGATGATCTTTAGTCTCGCATCCCATATAGCAAAAAATGCATGAGGGATTAGCGAAGTTGCTGACCCTCAGTTGATATCACGATAAAGGTGAAAACCTTTGGCTCCATTGTCTTGTTGGCCAATTCCTTGGTGCTCCCCCACCCTTCCATCATATTAAATGCATGGTTGATGCGGCATGGTGGAAATTTGGAAGAATGGATATCATAAACAAAGGGAAAAGACTATAAATCTTTAAATTTGAAAAAGAAGAATATTGTCCAAAGGTTTTGCAACAATTATGGCATGTAAACAATAGGCCTCTTCTCCTTAGAAAGTGGCAACCCGATCTTGAATTTATCAACCTTAGTTGCAATAAAGTCCCAATTTGGATAAAGTTGAGGGATGTTCCAATGAGTCTTTGGTTTAAAAGAGGCCTTGGATGTGTTGCCTCTTTTGTTGGCACTCCTTTTCAATTGGATGCACTCACCGAAACTAAAAGGAATCTTGAATATGCATGGATTTGTGTTGAAGTCAATCTTGATGATCACCTTCCTGATATTGTCTATCCGAAATTAAGAGATGGCACTAGAGTAAAAGTAGAAGTTGAATACTCTTGGAAGCCAATGAAGTGCTCCTCTTGTAAAATGTTTGGACATTTAGAGGAAAATTGCCCCTTGAAACGCAAGCAAGCATCTCAAGGGCAGCTAGCAAAATTCCTAAATAGGCAGCATACCACACAAGCTCCAAAGCCTAAACATTTTTTTTGCAAGGCAAGTAAGAGAATTTTATTCCGCAAAGTCAAAAAATATGTACAAGTACAAAAATGGAGAAACACAAAACCTAAACAAATATATCATCAAGTCTCCACAATTTACTTAGAGTTTTTTTTCAGACATGAAGAAGTAAACTTGGTACTACAAGAAATTTTAGCTCTAACATCATTGAAAATAGCATTACAAATGTACTCCTCTGTTTTTGCTTCATTCTTGAATATTCTTCTATTTCTTTCCATCCAAATGTGATAAATAGCGGCTCTAAATAGGTGCTTAAGGATTGAGGCTTTCAAATGCTTCTCATGGGCAAATAGAGTAATTTAACCAATAATGTCTTTCCAGCAAATGAGATTCTCTGGGACAAGAGAAAGAGATAAACGAAATCTCCAAACTCTTCTAGTAAAACTACATTCAAAGAAGAGATGATCTCTAGTCTCACATCCCATATAACAAAAAAATGCATGAAGTATTGATGTTGAGTCCCCAATGTGAGATTCTAAACCTTGTACTTAGGCGATCAAGATATGCAAGCCAAACTATGAATCCATGCGTTGGGTTGTGCCCTTTATGCCAAATAATGTTATGACCTTCAAAGTGGCTTCCTTTAATTCTAATATGCTCCCAAGTATGCTTAAAAGAAAAGGCAGCATTAGGGGAAAGAGTCCAAACAATGGTATCATGAGAATTTTCCTCAAGAGTAAAGCTTGGAGCATCAATAAAAAGAAGGTGCAAAGGCCAACTCTAAGAACCATTAAGACAAACATCACTAACCTTGGCATAGAGGGAGGGAGAAGGGAAGATATTGCTCCAATGCTCCAAGAGTGGACCATCCCTATGCCAATTGTCAATCCAAAAGTAAGTGTTCATACCATTTCTAATGTTGTGCTTGATGGCACTTCTTCCATTACCACGGCAAACCAAGAGAGCTTTGAAGATCCAACTAAAGTCTTGAGATGTTTGCATCATCCAAATGGAGGAATCCTTGATATAGTTGCTATGTATCCAGTGGCTCCAAAGTGACTCTTTAATGGCATACATCCTCCAAAAAATTTTGAGCATAAAAACTTTATTGATTTCTTTAATTCTTCTAATGCCAAGGCCACCCTCATTGAGTGGGAGGCGTAGGTCCTTCCAAGAAACTTTAGGTCACGTCCCTCGCCAAAGAAAAGCTTCAAATTTTGATTCAATGGCAGCGAAGAGTCCTTTCGAAAGAAGAATAGCATTAGCCCAATATGCACAACTTGAATGACAGTGGATTTGATAAGTACAAGTCTACCCGCAAAAGAGAGCCAATTATTACACCAAGAGTCAAGCCTTGCATTTATCTTTTCCATAAGGGGGTAACAATCTGACTTTCTAAGCTTTCTTGAGACAAGTGGGATGCCCAAATAACGAATAGGAAGCTTTCCCTCATGAAAGCCCACTTTATCAATAATTGCAATTTTATCCTCATTTGAGATTCCCCCAAAGAAGATGTCACTTTTCACATGGTTAATGTTCAGCCCGAATAAGGAAGCAAAAGTCTTCAAGGTTTCCATGATGTAATCAATGGAAGACAAGTCAGCTTTGTAAAAGATAAAAAGATCATCTGCAAAACAAAGATGATTAAGCTTTAAGTGAGTGCATTTAGGATGAAAATGAAAACCCAGGTTGTTTCCCAACTTATTCATCATACAAGAAAGCACTTCCATGTAGATGACAAAAAGATAAGGAGAAATGGGATCTCCTTGCCTTATGCCATTAGCCCAATAAAAATATCCTTCCAAACCACCATTAAGAGCAATAAAGAAGCTAAGTGTAGTAACACAAGCCATAATCCACTTCACAAAGGTGTGAGGAAAACCAAAGGCAACTAAGGTGCATTCAAGAAAATTCCAATTCAAAGAATCAAAAGCTTTCATAATGTCAACTTTAAGTGCACACCTAGGGGAGGCATGCCTTCTAGAGTAACACCTCAAAAGATCATGAGCAATAAGAATATGTTCAATAATGTGCCGATTTTGGATAAAGGCTGATTGATTCCAAGAGATGATATGAGGCAAGCAAACTTTGAGCCTATTTGCAATGATTTTGGAAATGCACTTATAAATGGTGTTGCAATAAGAAATAGGCCTAAAATCTTTAACCAAAGCCGGGTTTAGGATTTTAGGCACAAGGGTAATAATAGTTGAATTTACCTCTTTGAGACGAATTCTTGAGTCAAAGAAAGATCTTATGGCATTAGTCACATTTTCTTCCACAATCTCCCAAGCCACCGTGTAAAAATGAGAGGTATAGGCATTCGTCCCCGAACTCTTGTTAGGATTAAGAGAGAAAATGGCTTCCTTAATCTCAACATTTGTAATGGGGGTACTAAGAAAGGTAGCAAGGTCATTGTCGATAGACTTCCCAATGATTTTTTTTTGCTGATTAAGTAAGATTTATTAATCGCAAATGAGTACAAAGACATAATCATTCCCCTCAAGCTTAGATAACAAATAAGCCAAGAATCGGCTTAAGGGGAAGAGTTAAAAAACAAAGAAATTACAAACCAACCAGCAAACAAAAAGAAAAGTACAAAGGAAACCATCAAGTAGGGGGGGAGAAAAGGGGCACGATATCACCCGGGGGTGCACAAGTCCTCGGATCTTCCTCTAATTTCACACCTTCTTCCCTATGACCAGCCAACTTATTTTCGACCAAGGAGACCATGCCATTCATCTTTCTCGTGTTCTCTTTATTATGTTCCATATTTTCAAGATTTTATTCTTCATTCTTCTCAGTCACGGAATCATTTTCAACTTCATTTGAAGTGTCTTCAAGTGATGCAAACTGATATGATGTTGAAGTGTTTCTTGGAGATGCTTCCAAAGTTGCATTTGCCAACATTGAATCTCGGTTGACCCTAGGGAAGGCCGCACTTGAAAAAGGCATAGGGTTCACATTTGTGACTTTTTTCCAAATCTTTTTGGGCCTATATTTTTTCCATTCTCCCTCCTTCCTCCTATCAACTAGAGGCAATTGCTTTGAGACATTTTGGCAAGATGCATTCGAGCGTGAAGATTGAGAATGGCCGACAATTTTGCATAAAAGTGCACACTAGAGGTTTCCAAGCATATTCCACCTCAATTCTCGCCCACTCCCCACTCCTTAATCACACAAAAGTGTGGTCCAGAAACTCCTTAGAAAGGTCTATTTCAATGCAAACTCTTGCAAACCCAACAAAAGTTCTTGACTCCGTGAGTTTATCCATTTGAAGAGGCATGCCCAAAGTGCTAGCTATATACCTCAATCCTCTTCTAGTAATAAGTGAGCATGGAACATTTCTAAGCTTTACCCAAAGAGGAACTTTGTCCCAACCAAAATTTATCAATTGCGTATTGGGATCCCATCTTCTTAGCAAGAGGGGGTGATGGTTTACATGGCACTTTTGTTCCATAACAAGGTTGCAAAAGTCATCTTTTTCGAATTTGAAAACATAAAGCCCATTTTCAGCGGTTTTAATGTCAACTCTACCAAACATTTTCCAATGCCAATCCACCATTTTACGAATAAGGAAGAAGGGAGGGGATTTCCAATGAATTGACCAATCAAACAATTCCTCCAATGATCATCTCCTTCTTCAAAGACATCATTAGGTGGAAAAGCACCAATGAAACCATTTTCAATAATAGGATCATGAAAATCAAGCTTATGGGAGTTTTGGAGCTTACCTAAATATTTTTGCTTCCAATTCTCATCCAAATTCCATGCTATATTTACTTGTGGCTGATAATGGGTTGAGTCTCCATTTTCACCATGAGATCCTTGCCCATCTTTGCTATTTCTCCATGCATTTGAAGGAGCATGACCTTGGTGTGCAATAGGTTGGCTTAGATGAATTTTTTGCCATAATTAGCTTATGACAGTGATGGAAACTCATCATTATAAGCTTGTGCAATAGTGTCCTTGTTAGGAGCAACAAAATCCTCATGGTTGGGGGAGCTTGGGTGTGCAATTTTTGGAGGGGAGCTTCTGGCCGCACATGAATGTTGAGAAAAATTTGGGGCTGAAAAATGAGCTTTTGAGATGGCATAAGGGCTGCACATAGTGGGTGACTTGGCTGCCATATCAGCATATGTTAATGAGTTGGCCGAATGAGGTGGAATACCTGAATTTTCAAGAAAAGTTGGAGGGAAAGCAATAAAATGTTGACTTTGCATATGCATTTCGGCTGAAGCAATTTTTGAACCAAGTGTAGCATCAAAGGAAGAAGAATGTGTTGTCAAATTTTGATTGGTTGAACCTGAAAAGGTGCTGCCATGTGCAAGAAAAGTGTCCTTTTTAGCCAAGTGACCAGAAGAAGAAAACAATTGTCCCTTGGGTAATAATCGTGGAGTATCTTCAGCATTATTTGGCTTTGTGGAAATCATTTTTTCTCTAACTTCTTCACTTCGACATGGTTGCAAACACATTCGGTCTTGCTTGGAATTTAGGTTTGAGGAAGGAACATTATTCTCCAAAGAAGGAGGACTAGAATGAGATCCATATTCCAAAGGTGACGAGTCAAAAACCCAATGCAAATTGGAGCTCGAACTTCCAGCCATCACGTCACATCTATTAAGTGTAAGCTGTTGCAAGAGAAGTAGTAATTGATGAACTTAATTTTCACCTCAAAATCTTCCAAAAGAAGCTGGCCAGTATCATTTTTGATAGCATGAACAGTGTTTTGAGCCTTGTATCATTCAGAGCCTTGAAGAAGAAAGTAGAGTTTATATCACCTTCTTTAATCCAAGAAAGTCTTGATTTTTGATAAAGCATGGCTTTATATGTGGAGTCAAGCTCTTTTAACCTAACCAAAAGCCTCTTCTCCTTATCAATAAAAGCAAGATTCTCCTTTGCAAAGGCAACTTGGAGTCAATTGCTTGCATCATGGAGAGATTGGAAAAGTTCTATGAATATTCGGGACTCATTAATTGCAACAAAAGTGATATGTTCCTTGGAGGCATTTCCCAAAATGAAAGGAAGCTAATTCTTGAAAAACTTGGCTTCAAGAAAGGGTTACTTCCAATTAGATACCTTGGGGTTTCATTGGTGACTAGAAAACTTCGCAAAGGAGATTGTGGGCCACTCTTAGAGAAAATCAATGGAAGGATTGAATATTGGACTACACAAAGTCTCTCATATGTTGGAAGAGTTATGCTCATAAAGTCAACACTTACACAAATTTGTGCATATAGGGCAAGCGCACTTCTACTTCAGAAGTGCATTATCAAGGAAATTGAGTCAAAGTTTTGTGCTTTTCTTTGGAGAGATACAGGTGCAAAGATTGCTTGGAGCAATATTTGTGTTCCTTTGAATGAAGGAGGATTGGGAATTAGGTCTTTGGAGGACATCAACAACACTTTCTTCATAAAAGTTTTTTGGAGAATGTATGCATTTCGGAACACACTTTGGAGCAAATGGGTACATTCAAACTACATCAAGAATGAGTCAATCTGGACAATTTCATGCCCAATAGACTCAAGTTGGATCTTAAAAAAGCTTCTCAAATGCTGTACCTCAATTAGGAGTCATATTACATACATTCTTGAAGATGGAAGAAACACACACTTTTGGCTTGATAAATGGCATAGAAATGGTACTCTTCTTAAGCATTGGAGTGACACCTTCAACCACCCACCTCTTCATGCAAAGGTACGAGAAATCTTCTCAAATGGCTCTTGGAATTGGTCCATTCAGCTTGTTCATATTCCTATTCCAGGTGCTACCCTTGTAGAGAATAATTCAGACACCTACTATTGGAGTCTCTCAAATGATGGGAAGTTCTCTTTTAAGCACACTTGGGAACACTTGCGTAGGCGAAAAAGAAAAATTGAATGGCACAATATCATTTGGTTTAAAAATCACACACCAAAGCATGCTTTTATCACTTGGCTTGCAATGCATAATCGACTCACAACAAAATTCAGAATGCTTACTTGGGGTATTGAAATCAACTCAGATTTCATCTTTTGCAATTTTGCTTGCGAAACAAGGGATCATCTCTTCTTCCATTGTAGCTTGACAAGAAGAATATGGCAAAGGGGACTAGAGTTAACATGTATCAAGGATCCGCCAATCTTGCGGGATGAGCTTACCACGTATGTACTTGAAGGCAATCTCAATGCAACACTTATCAAGCATATCTTGGGAGCAACAATCTATTTCATTTGGTTGGAAAGGAATAGTAGGCAATTCAGCAATGGAGCAAAAATGGAGGAGCAAAAATGGAGGAGCAAATCTTTTCATCCATCTTCAACCATGTTCGAGTTAAATGTTCAATAGGGTTTTTAATGTTTGGACTTCACACTATGGTTTCTTGAAACTTGTTAGTGAATATTGGAGTACACGGGTTTTTGGTACTCCAATGTTCATCCTCTATCAAAAGCAAAAAATCCTCAAGAAAGCTCTCAAGTCTTTTGACAAGGAACACTTTGCTTGCATCCCTTTTGCTATCAAGAAGACTCGAGAGGAACTTGGTCTCTTACAATGTGCCATTCATAATGGAATGAACAATTCAGCCCTTCTTGATAAGGAAAAGAAGCTTTTGGTTAACTTGGAAGAGCTTGAATCCTCTTATAAAGCTATGCTATATCAAAAATCAAGGCTTTCTTGGATTAAAGAGGGTGATTCCAAGTCTACTTTCTTTTTCAAAGCTGTGAATGGAAGGAGGCTCAAAAACACCATTAAAGAAAGCAAGAATGAAAATGGCCAGCTTCTTTTAGAAGATTTTGAAGTGAAGAAAGAGTTCATCTACTACTTCAAAAATCTCCTTGGAAATCCGACTACCTCTCATGCTTGTGTGGACATGGTTAAAGACATTATTGGGAAGGTTATTGATAATGAGCTTGCTGCCAACCTTTGTGCACCCATCACTAACCAAGAGATCAAGGAAGCTATCTTCTCTCTACATCCAAACAAGAGCCCGGGACCGGATGGCTACACCTCCCATTTTTATATGGTGGCTTGGGAGATTGTGGGGGAAGATGTGACTAATGCAATCAAATCTTTCTTTGAGTCAAACATGCTCCTCAAGGAGGTAAATGCAACAATTATCACCCTTGTACCTAAAATCCCAAACCCTTCTTTGGTTACAGATTTTAGGCCAATTTCATGTTGCAATACCATTTACAAATGCATTTCCAAAATTATTGCAAATAGGCTCAAAGAATGCTTGCCTCACATCATTTCTTGGAACCAATCAGCCTTTATCCATAATAGGCACATAACTGAAAATATTCTCATTGCTCATGATCTCTTGAGGCGGTATACTAGAAGACATATCTCACCTAGATGTGCTCTCAAGGTGGATATCATGAAAGCATTTGATTCTTTGAATTGGAATTTTCTTGAATGCACACTCCTTGCTTCTGGATTTCCTCATGGATTTGTGAAATGGATTATGGCTTGTGTTACTTCCCCCAGTTTCACTATTGCAATTAATGGTGGATTAGAAGGTTATTTTTCTGGTGCAAATGGTATAAGGCAAGGAGATCCCATTTCGCCTTACCTTTTTGTCATTTGTATGGAGGTGCTCTCATGTATGATGAATAAGCTGGAAGATAACCCACGATTCCACTTTCATCCTAAATGCATAAGATTAAAGCTTAACCACCTTTGTTTTGTGGAAGATCTCTTCATTTTTTGCAAAGGTGATTTATCATCTATTGATTGCATTATGGACACTTTGAAGACCTTTGCTACTCTCTCCGGGCTGAACATTAATCCATCCAAGAGTGACATTTTCTTTGGGGGAATTTCTAATGATAACAAAGATGCCATTATTCAAAGAGTGGGTTTCCATGAGGTGAACTTCCTATCCGGTATTTAGGCATCCCTCTTGTGTCTAGGAAGCCGGAAGGCGGATTGCTACCCACTATTGGAGAAGATTAATTTGAGACTTGATGCTTGGTGCAATAATTGGCTGTCCTTTGCGGGTAGACTTGTTCTTATCAAGTCCACTCTCATTCAAATTTGTGCATATTGGGCAAATGCTATCCTTCTTCCAAAAAGTCTCTTGGCAGCCATTGAATCAAAATTTAAAGCTTTCCTTTGGAGAGTGCGGGCCCCAAAGTTGCTTGGAAAGATCTTTGTTTACCTTTCAATGAAGGTGGTCTTGGCATTCAAGAATTGAAGAAATCAACAAAGTTTTTATGCTCAAAATTTTTTGGAGAATGTATGCTGTTAAAGAATCACTTTGGAGCCAATGGATTCATTGCAATTATATCAAGGATTCTTCCATTTGGACTTTGCAAGCATCTCATGATACTTGTTGGATTTTCAAGGCTATCATTTCATGCCGTGACCATGCAAGAAACTTTACCAAGCACTACATTGGGAATGGTATGAACACTCACTTTTGGATTGACAATTGGCATAAAGATGGACCACTTTTGGAACATTGGAGCAACATCTTTCCTACCCCATCCATCTTTGTAAAGGTTAGTGATATTTTTCTCAATGGCTCTTGGAGTTAGCCTTTACATCTTTCCTCTATTGAAGCACCTAGCTTTGCACTTGATGAGAATTCACAAGACTCTTTTGCTTGGACTCCTTCTCCTAATGGTGAATTTTCTTTCAAACATACACGGGAGCATATTAGAATCAAAGGAAATCATTTCAGCGGTCATAATATCATTTGGCACAAGGGTCACAACCCAAAGCATAGTTTTTTTGTTTGGCTTGCACATCATGACTGCCTTGCTACAAGATTTAGAATTTCATTTTGGGGGCTTAACAATAGCACCACTTGCATCTTTTGCTATATGGGATGTGAAACTAGAGATCATCTCTTTTTTGAATGTAGTTTTACTAGACGTATTTGGAGATTTGGCTTGTCTTTAACTCTTGTTCCGAAAAGCCTTATCTGTTGGCAAGACATCTTCAACTATATCACTCCATTTGCTCATGAGAAACACTTGAAAGCATCAATCCTCAAGCATCTCTTGGGCACTACTGTCTATCACATTTGGAAGGAAAGAAATAGAAGTATCTTCAAGAACGAAGCAAAGATAGAGGAATTTGTTTGTAACACAATTTTCAATGATGTTAGAGTCAAAATTTCTTGTAATAGGAAGTTTCCTTCAACGTATTTGAACAAATCCCTTTGTAAATTGTGGAAACTTGATGATTTACTTGTTTAGGTTTTGATCATTTTTCACCATCTTTGCACTTGTACAAATCTGATTTGCAGTAATAAAATTTACTACTTGATCCGCAAAAAAAAGCATTTCCCTTCTTCTTATATCAACAAAATCATTTGTAAGAATTAGGGAATTGAGGTTATTTTGGATTAGTTCTTCCCCTTCTTTTGTACTATTTTTTACTCTTATGTACATCTTTTGTAATTAATACAACACTTTTCACCCAAAAAAAAAAAGATTCTCCTTCGCATTATAAATGGCACATTGCACAAGACCAAGTTTCTCTCGAAGCTTCTTGATGGCAATAGGAATGCAAGCAAAGTTTTCCTTGTTAAAAGATTTGAGAGCTTTCTGGAGAGATTTTTGCTTTTGCTAAAGGATGAACATTGGAGTACCAAGACCCGTGTACTCTAATACTCATTAACAAGCTTCAAGAAATCATGATGAGAAGTCCATGCATTATAAAATTTGAAAGACTTAGAAGAAGAAAGGTAAGACTTACAAGTCTGCATAATAAGAGGGCAATGATTAGAGACTCAGGGAGGGTCCACCAAAAGAAAGGATTATTGATATGATTGAATCCAATTTACATTAACCAACGACCTATCAAGTTTGCTGGCCAAGAAATTATCTTCATCACCCTTGTTAGTCCAAGTAAAGTGCGGCCTATGTGCTCTAGCTTCGTGAAGGTTAGCTTTGGCAATAAACTTTTGAAAATTCCAAGCATTCTTCGGAATGGATGAAGAGTTAGATTTATCCCCACAATGCAAGACTTCTTTAAAATCCTTCATGAGACAAAGATCACTATCTTCATACCAAGAGCACCATTCCTCAAGTTTGCTCCAAAGTTTATTTCTTTTAGAAGCATCATTATGACCATAAACAAAAGCCACAAAGAGAGATTTATGCATATGATCATCAAAATTGTAGAAAAGGGCTTGGTCACAAGAATCAACAAATGTGGCAAGAATGTTTTTTCTTCAAAAGAGCCAAATTCGCCCCATCACCAAATCATCCATGTGATTGTTGAAACCCAAATTCCAAAAGTTGCAGCCAATGTGATTTATGCTATCATGAGAAACCACTTTATTCTCCAAGAGGCAAAAAATATCCAAGCAATGCTTATTGATCAAAACTTTAACTTTCTTTTGTTTGCTAGGGGAATTGAAGCCCCTAGTATTCCAAAAGCAAAATTTCATTTAGAAGATGAAGGAGGAGCACTAAGCCCTGGGTTACAATTGCTCTTTGCATTTGAAGTTTCATTACTAATCAATTCCATGTTGGAACCATGATTCTTGCTATGTTGCAACTCCCCTTTTTCTAAGTCCCCCATAGTGTCAAGAGCCTCAAAATGATTAATGTTCATGGATTTAGAGCAAGAGGGATCTTGGGTTACCTTGGAGGGAGAGGGTGGCCGAGAGGTGGAATTCTTCTTCTTGGAAGATTGCACATCCAATTGGGGAGCCATGGATGGATCTTGCAGGTTCAATGGTGCTTGTTTCCTCTCCACAACATGCCAATTATTATGGACCTTAGGAGTATGCTTAGGGAGTTCCTTTGTAGAGGGGGGCTTTAGGCTTTTTAGGGCACTTTTCTTCAACATGACCTACCATCATGCAATAGGTGCGTTTGATAGGCTTTCATGCATATTCAACCTCAACTTTTGCTTTAGTGCCATTTCTTTGTTTAGGGAAAATGACATCTGGGAGCTTATCATCCAAATCCACCTCAATGCAAACTCTAGCAAATTCAAGATTTCTCCTGGAATCGGGGAGGGTGTCCATTTGAATTGGCTTTCCTATGAATAAGGCAACATAGCCTAATCCTTTTTGGGAGTAGAGTCTTATTGGGACATCCCATAACTTGACCCATATAGGGACTTTCTTGCATGATAAACTCACAAATTCAAGATTTGGTTCTCATTTTCTCAATAAGAGTGGCCTATGTTGACATGCCATAATTGTTGTAAGACTGTTTGACGAAACTCTTCTTTCTCAAACTTAAAAATACAGAGACTCCTTTCTTTTGTAAAGATATCAAACTTGCCAAATTTCCACCAAGCAAAGTTAACCATGTTTCTAATTAGGAAGAGTGGAGGGAGAGCTCCAAGGAATTGCCTAACTAAGCAATGGGTCCAATAACAATCCCCATCTTCATATAAGTCCTCTAGGGGATCTTGGACTTCCCTGCTTCCCTTAATGATATTGATAACATGTTCTTTTTCAAACTTAAGATTAGTTTGCATAAATTCAGCAAACACATCTCCCTAATTAGGAAAAAGATCATTAGGAGTAGGTTCATTCCTTACTCTGGAGGTTTTTTCCATGCATTTTGGGGGTTTGAAGCTTGAACTTCATCTGGCCGGCCATTATTTGCATTTTGATGTGTAGAGTTTGTATGATAGTCTCCTTGCCTTCTTAGATTAGCTCCCAAGATTGGCCTAGAGTTGTTTCCTTACTTTGCATAGCTATAAGAAGGTTCTGCCTATTTAGCATTTTGTTTAGAGGCTTGGGCTTGTGCGGCATTACTTGCCATGTTGGCGTCCATGTTGGCTTCCACATCATTAAGTAAAGAGGCTGGAGTTTGCTTGGGGGGCCCAACCGAAATGCATTTTGAATTTAAAACCTCAAGTGGTGGGAATTCTTCAAGAGTGTCATGTGCTTCAAGTGTAATAGCAATAGGATCAGAATTGGAGTGTACTTGAGACAAATGTGTTGTCAAAATATGGTTGGGTAGGGCTGAAAAGGAGCTATCAAGTTGTTGGTCTCCATGCAAGACCCCGGGGGTAATGCCATTGTCCTAGCTGAGCACATCTTGTTGTCCATCGGGTAAAAGGCCATTTTCCTTTCCTCTTTTTTCTTCGAGCAAGACTCCATGGGAAGCCAAAGAAGCTTTGTTGCTAGAAGAATCAAGAATAATAGGGCTGTTAGGAGCTAAAGATTATGCATTATGCATAGGAGAGTGGAAAAGATGCTTAGCAAGTTCCATTTCCGTAGATTTTATGCAAGAACCCAAATCCAATCTTGAGGAAGGAGAAAGTGGTGAACGAGAGCATCATTTATAAGTTAAGCTCCTAATCAATTCAGCCTTTGCTTTGCTTTGAACTTCCAAATGCTCCTTATGAGAAGAACTCGCTTCCAATGCATCATAGACTTCTTTGAAGACATGGCTTGAGGTTGATTGAGCATCTCCACTAACAAGTGGTGAAGAGGCTTAATCAACCTCATTATATGAGGATGAGGAACCTGATTTTGGAACTATAGTAATATCCAAAGCTTGCTTCTTAGCGTTGAGCCGAGCACTAGATCTCACCGGTAGAGAAACTTTCTTCTTCTTACCTATGAAGCAAGTGTTGAGGCAAAGGGATAGGCATGGATAAAGTGTTTAGGTTATGTGTTTGAGGTTTAATGATGGATCAAAGCCTAAACTTATGCAAGAATGAAAGTTAGTCGGGACAAAAAACAATCGCAAAGGAAAAGAAGGTGAAGAAAGGCATAAGATGCAAATAAATTGAGCACATCAAAGGCAAATGCAAGCATTTCAACAATAACAAATATTCCCCTTAGGGCACAAAAGAACAAGTTTGACATTCTTGATGGAGTAGAAGAAGAGGTTGTTGGTGTTGCTGAAATTGAAGAAGGGGAAGTACAACTTATACATCCATCCAAGGAAAGTAATTGTAGTCATGATTTGGAGCATGAAACTCCAATTCCAACCAATCCTTCATGATTATTACATCATGGAATATGAGGGCTTTTAATTCCCCTAGTAACAAAAAGAAGGTGAAGCTCCTTTGTAAATAAATATCATTTGGATATCTTTCGCATCCTTGAGACCAAAGTGATGAATAATGATAGCATTTTGGCTATTAGTACATCTTTTGACCATTTGGGTTATGAAAGCTATGTTGATGACAACATCAAAGGTAGGCTTTGGCTCTTTTCGAAACATGGCATCAAGGCAAATTGGATAGAATCCTTTGACCAAGGGATTCTCTATCACTTTGAGAATAACTACCGATCCTTTTTTGTGGCTTTTGTTTATGGAAGAAATGAAAGCTTTAGAAGATCCTTTCTTTGGAGGAAACTTGAACTTTGGAGCAAATGGTGTAAAGATGGTAATTTTTGTGTGATGGGAGACTTTAATGAGATTCTTCATGGAAAAGATAGATCCAATTCCCACTACATTTCTAGAAGTGCTTGGGACTTCAAGAATCGCATTTCAAAATCCAATCTCTATGAGATTAATACCATTAGCCCGCACTTCACTTGGACAAATAAAAGCTCAAGCCCACACTTTTTGGCAAGCAAACTTGATAAAGGTTTGGTTAATGAAAATTGGCTTCGAGCTATGAATGAGTCCTACTTTTTGGTGGAAGCTCCAAGGATTTCCGATCACTACCCACTCATTTTGCACACATGGAAGGTTTGGCTTTCCACTAAGCATAAACCTAAGAACAAGGAAGGAGATAGTCTACCTTGAATTCTCTCCTCCTTCTCTCTAAACCTATTGCAACCAGCCACCACCTTACCACCACCCACCACCCTTAAACAACCATCTTTCATTCCTAACCCTCAAACACTAACCTAAACACTCCTTTCAAACCCTTCCATAAGCCCCAACATTTCGAGATTCATGGCAAACAAGAAAAGATCTTCTCCTGCTAGATCAAGTGCAAGGCTTAATGCAAAAAAATCAAGTATGCATAGCTCCTCTTTTAAAGCCCAACAAAATAAGTCTAATTGTTTGGAGGAGGTTGAGTCGGCTTCTTCCTATTCTCTTGTTGAAAGTGAAGACGCCTCCTTAACCTCAAAGGAACTAAAAGATGCTTTTGTTGCTCTTGAATTGGGTAAAACTTTCAAGAAATTCTCTGATGAGCAAGACCTTTATAAAGCACATCTCGTTAAAAATCTCCTTAATAGTTCAAAGATGAGTTTAGCTTCAAGAAAAGGGAAGGAATCAATTTTGCCAAAGGAGGTTGAAAAGCTCAACATTGCTCAAGCGCTATTTTCTTCTCCATCTTATCAAGAGCCATAAAAGGAGAATACAAGTGCTCAAATTACCCTCAAATCTCGGCTAGAGAAAGAGAAGAAGATGGGATTATTGAAGACAAGTCTTTACCCGATGGATATTCACTACATGGATCGGGTAATAGCTCTTTACTTGGGATTTGTAGTACTTTTACTGAGAAAGATTTGACAAATAGGGCACCAGCAAATAGTCTCTTGATAACTCACCTTTTGGGAACTAAAATTGTGGAAGCACAAGAAAATCCAATTCAAAATTCACAAGACTCCATGGAGCATTTCCCTCCACTCGGCCAGAATCAAAATGATGATATGCCAACTAGGATTAGTTGTGATGAAGTGGCTGCCACATCAAATGCTAAGTCCATATCAAAAAACAAAAGTTAAAACACACTCCTTGACCGAGAACTTACTTCTAGCAAGAAAGAAGAGTGCGGGAAAGTTGCTAAAGCTGATCATGCCAAGCTTGCTGAAGAGAAACAAAAACACAATGCTTGGACCCGGCCACTTGGACTAAGGTACACACCATCTCCTAATGAGCCTTCCCCAAATTGGGAAAATGAATTTGCTAAGTTCATTAGCACAAACTTACACATTGAAAAAGAATTTGAGGTTAGGGTTGAAAATGGAAATAGAGTGGTTGAAGACCCTCCAGTCGAGATTTATGATGAAGGAGAGAAACTTTGGACACATTGTCTTTTTGGGCAATTCATGGGGGCACCATCACCTTTTTACCTTATTAGGAGCATGGTGGAAATTTGGAAATGTTGACATCATAAATAAAGGGAAAGGATTATATATATTCAAATTTGAAAAGGAAGAGCATTGTCAAAAAGTCCTTCAGCAAGTTTGGCATGTAAACAATCGGCCACTTGAAAAAAACTTGAAAGTTACTATCCTTAAGCATCTTCTTGGAGCATCCGTTTATCACATTTGGCTTGAGAAATCGGTGTATTTTCAAGCAAGAAGCAAAGATTGAGGAATACATCTCAATTACTATTTTCAATGAAGTTAGAACTCGGATTATTTTTGGTAGGAAATTTACTTCTAATGGGCTGAATATTGCCTTATGTAAATTGTGGAAATTAGATGAAATCCTTGTATAGGATGTCCACTTTGATTCTGATGTTTTTATCTTCTAATGAAAATCTTACTTACTCAGCAACAAAAAAAAACAATCGACCACTTCTTCTTAGAAAATGGAAGCCTAATCTTGAATATATTAATTTGAGTTGCAAAAAAGTGCCTATTTGGGTAAAGCTTAGAGATGTTCCAATGTCACTTTGGTTGAAAAGGGATCTTGCATATGTTGCTTCTTTTATTGGAACACCACTCCAAATGGATGCCATGACCGAAACTAGAAAGAACCTTGAATTTGCAAGGTTATGTGTTGAAGTTGATCTTGAGGAGAATCTTCCTGATGTGATCTTTCCCAAGTTAAGGGATGGTTCCAAAGCAAAGGTTGAGGTGGAATATGCATGGAAGCCATTAAAATGTAGCTCTTGTAAGGTGGTAGGGCACATTGAGGAAAATTGCCCTTTAATACCCAAGCCTCAATCACTAGATGAGGCACACTTTCAACAATCCAAGATTGTTACAAAGAGTAACAAAGCTCTTACAAACATAAAGCTCATCAAGAATGGAAGCCGGTGCGTAGGAAAAACATTGCAAACAGAAAAAAGGAAGTAATCTCTAGTACTCGGCCATAATCCCTAATGAATGGTAATCTCTCAAATTCCCTTCCACATATGGTCCACAAAAACAACTTTGGAATCCTTGAAAGGAATGTTGATCTTGAAATTGAAGAAGGAGTATGCATCTCAATGGATGGAAGAGAAGTTCAAAACAAGGAAGCTCATTTGCAAAATCAACAAGGTACAATGGTTATGGGGCATTCGGCTCCAACAATTCAACCTTCTCAATGAATTTATGTTCCTGGAATATTCGGGGATTCAACTCCCTGAACAAACAAAATGAGGTGAAAACTTTGATCAGTAAGCACCACTTAGATATTATGTGCCTTTTGGAAACAAAAGTTGTTAATTTGGATTGCACAACTACCATTGGCTTTCCATTCAGCAAAATAGGTTTTGAGAATTATGTGGATGATAACATTAGAGGGTGCCTTTGGCTCTCTTGGAAGAAAGGTATTAATGTGATGGTTGTTGACCCTTGATCAAGGCATTCTTTGTTTTTTTGCTCATATTAATCAATCTTTCCTTGTGGCCTTCATTTATGGGAGGAATGATGCAAATTAAAGAAACAAACTTTGGAAAAAGATTTGTCTTTGGGCTACTTGGTGTGAAGAGGGCTGTTTTTGCTTAATTGGGGACTTCAATGAGGTGCTTCATGATAGGGATAGGTCTAATTCCCCCACTCTCCCCTATAGTGCTCAATGCTTTAAAAAATGCATTGCAAAATCTAGTTTATATGAGATTAAAGCTTTGAGGCCACATTTTACTTGGACAAATAGAAGCTCGGGTTCTCTCTTCTTAGCAAGCAAGCTTGATAGAGCATTGGGAATGAGTGCTGGATGAATGAAATGAAGGATACTTTCTTATTGCTAGACACTCCAAGGATCATCGATCATTGTCCATTTATCTTGTTCTCAAGTAGGATTTGGAACTTCAGCCCAAAACCTTTCAAATTCTACAACACTTGATCCACTCATCGTGAATTCTTGCCTTTTGTTCAAAATCATTGAAAGGCACAGGTTTTTGGCACTCCAATGTATATCCTTCTTCAAAAGCAAAAAATCCTCAAGAAAGCTCTCAAGGAGCTTGACAAGAAGTTTTATGGAAATATTCCATTCAACATTGATGAACTTAAAAGCAAACTTGAAGACATTCAAAGAGCCATTCTCAATGGAGATCATAGAGCAATTTTAATTGAGGAAGAAAAAGCTCTTACTCTTCATATTGAAGAACTTGAAGCCACACACAAAGCAATGCTTCATCAAAAGTCTCGAATCCAATGGCTCCAAGAGGGTGACTTCAATTCTAAATTCTTTCATAATGCTATCAAAGGAAGAAAAGCAAAGAACTCGATCCGTGCCATTACAAATGATGAGGGGGTTCTTTTAACAAGGCCTCGGATGTGAAGCTTGAATTCATCCATTACTTCAAGAAACTACTTGGATCACCTGCAAGTTCAAATGTAAGTGTGGTTGAAATAAAGCACATTGTTGAAAAACAAATTGGCAATGAATCCCTTCATGCTCTCTTGGCTCCTATTACTAATGAGGAAATAAAGGACACTCTTTTTTCTCTTAATCCCAACAAAAGTCTGGGTCCAGATGGTTATTCCTCCCACTTCTACATGGCCTCTTGGGAAATTGTTGGAGATGATGTCACAAGAGCTATCAAATCCTTCTTTGATTCAAGAAAACTCCTTAAAGAGGTAAATGCTGCTTATATTGCACTAGTCCCAAAAGTCCAAAACCCTACTTGGGTTAAGGTCTGTCAGCCTATTTCTTGTTGCAAAACTATCTATAAGTGCATTTTGAAAATTCTTGCAAATAGAATGAAACATTGTTTAGGAGAAATCATTTATTGGAATCAATCCGCTTTTGTGAAGAATAGGCTTATCAATGAGAACATACTTATTGCCCATGATTTGCTACAAGGATATAATAGAGCTCATATCTCACCAAGATGTGCCATTAAAGTGGATATTATGAAGGCTTTTGACACACTTCATTGGAATTTCATTGAATCAGCCCTCATTGCTTTTGGATTTCCTAGGAAATTTGGGGATTGAGTTATTGAGTGTATTTCTACTCCAAGTTTTTCTGTTTCCATGAATGGAAGCTTGGAAGGTTACTTCAAAGATGCAAATGGCATTAGACAAGGTGACCCCCTCTCACCTTACCTCTTTGTTATCTCCATGGAGGTTCTTACTTGTATGTTCAAGAAGCTTAACTCAAGCCCGGATTTCGGATTTCATCCCAAATGCAACTATTTAAAGCTCAACCACCTTTGTTTTGTGGATGATCTCTTCATCTTTTGCAAAGGAAATCTAAAATCCATTTAGTGCATCTTTGATACTTTGGAGATTTTTTCGAGGTTAAAGATCAATAGGGCAAAAAGTAATATTTACTTTGAAGGCATTGCTGCTGATGTGAAGACAAACATTTTGGAGGAGGTTAATATCAAAGAAGGTATGTTTCCCATTCGTTACTTAGGAATCCCACTTGTTTCTAGGAA
Organism: Cordia subcordata; assembly: GCA_028554755.1. Classification (NCBI taxonomy): domain Eukaryota; kingdom Viridiplantae; phylum Streptophyta; class Magnoliopsida; order Boraginales; family Cordiaceae; genus Cordia; species Cordia subcordata. The sequence continues at coordinate 16,972,647 of JAPTOF010000008.1, forward strand.
ATTAAGGAAGAATGAGTTTCTTCCTCTGCTTGAGAAAATCAATGGAAAAATGGAGAATTGGGCAAACAAATGGCTTTCTTATGCAGGTAGACTTTTTTTTGCGGATTAAGTAAGATTTATTAATCGCAAATGAGTACAAAGACATCATCATTCCCCTCAAGCTTAGATAAACAAATAAGCCAAGAATCGGCTTAAGGGGAAGAGTTAAAAAACAAAGAAATTACAAACAAACCAACTAGCAAACAAAAACAAAAGTACAAAGGGAACCATCAAGTAGGGTGGGAGAAAAAGGGTACGATATCACTCGGGGGTGCACAAGCCCTCGGATCTTCCTCTAAGTTCACACCTTCTTCCTTATGACCAGCCAACTCATTTTCGACCAAGGAGACCATGCCATTCATCTTCCTCATGTTCTCTTTATTATGTTCCACATTTTCAAGCTTTGGTTCTTCATTTTTCTCAGTCACAAAATCATTTTCAACTTCATTTGAAGTGTCTTCAAGCGATGCAAACTAATTTGATGTCGAAGTGTTTCTTGGAGATGCTTCCGGAGTTGCATTTGCCAACATTGAATCTCGAGGGCCACACTTGAAAAAGGCATAGGGTTCACATTTGTGACTTTCTACCAAATCTTTTTGGGCCTATATTTTTTCCATTCTCCCTCCTTCCTCTTATCAACTTGAGGCAATTTCTTTGAGACATTTTGGCAAGATGCATTCGGGCATGAAGATTGAGAATGGCCGACAATTTTGCAAAAAGTGCACACTAGAGGTTTCTAAGTATATTCCACCTCAATTCTTACCCACTTCCCATTCCTTAATCTCACAAAAGTGTGGTCCGGCAACTCCTTAGAGAGGTCCATTTCAATGCAAACTCTTGCAAACCCAACAAAAGTTCTTGACTCCGTAAGTTTATCCATTTGAAGAGGCATGCCCAAAGTGCTAGCGATATAGCTCAATCCTCTTCTAGTAATAAGTGAGCATGGAACATTTCTAAGTTTTACCCAAAGAGGAACTTTGTCCCAACCAAAATTTATCAATTGCGCATTGGGATCCCATCTTCTTAGCAATAAGGGGTGATTGTTTACATGCCATATTTGTTCCATAACAAGGTCGCAAAAGTCATCCTTTTCGAATTTGAAAACATAAAGCCCATTTTTAGCAGTTTTAATGTCAACTCTACCAAACATTTTCCAATGCCAATCCACCATTTTACGAATAAGGAAGAAGGGAGGGGGATTTCCAATGAATTGACCAATCAAACAATTCCTCCAATATCATCTCCTTCTTCAAAGATATCATTAGGTGGAGAAGCACCAATGAAACCATTTTCAACAATAGGATCATGAAAATCAAGCTTACGGGAGTTTTGGAGCCTACCTAAATATTTTTGCTTTCAATTCTCATCCAAATTCCATGTTGTATTTACTTGGGTCTGATAATGGGTTGAGTCTCCATTTTCACCATGAGATCCTTGCCCATCTTTACTATTTCTCCATGCATTTGAAGGAGCATGACCTTGGTGTGCAATAGGCTGGCTTAGATGAATGTTTTTGCCATAATTAGCTTGTGAGAGTGATGGAAACTCATCATTATAAGCTTGTGCAATAGTGTCCTTGTTAGGAGCAACAAAATCCTCATGGTTGGGGGAGCTTGGGTGCGCAATTTTTGGGGGGGAGCTTCTGGCTGCACATGAATTTTGAGAAAAATTTGGGGCTAAAAAATGAGCTTTTGAGGTGGCATAAGGGTTGCACATAGTGGGTGACTTGGCTACCATATCAGCATATTTTAATGAGTTGGCCGAATGAGGTAGAGTACCTGAATTTTCACGAAAAGTTGGAGGGAAAGCAAGAAAATGTTGACTTTGCATATGCATTTCGACTGAAGCAATTTTTGAACCAAGTCTAGTATCAAAGGAAGGAGAATGTGTTGTAGAAATTTGATTGGCTGAACCTGAAAAGGTGCTGCCATGTGCAAGAAAAGAGTCCTTTTCAGCCAAGTGACCAGAAGAAGAAAACAATTGTCCCTTGGGTACTAACCATGGAGTATCTTTAGCATCCTTTGGCTTTGTGGAAATCATTTTTGCTCTAACTTCTTCACTTCGACATGGTTGCAAACACATTCAATCTTGCTTGGAATTTAGGTTTGAGAAGGAACATTATTCTCCAAAGAAGGAGGATTATAATGAGATCCACATTCCAAAGGTGATGAGTCAAAAACCCGATGCAAATTGGAGCTTGAACTTCCAGCCGTCACTTCACATCTATTAAGTGTAAGCTGCTGCAACTTCAAATTTTCTTCAAGAAAATCATCATTTTCAGGGGCAAAAGCTTCTTTATGCATAAAGGAAGTTGTATTTGGGGACGAACTCTTGGCAACTCTTGAATCTGATTGCATGCTTGAATTTGTAGCAAGTCTAGCACGAGTAGTTTGAATTAGGCTTTGGACGAGTTGCTACTTTGAAATATTATATTTCTCTTCAAGGAATTGACCGAGACCCTTGGAATGAGGACATTCATTCCTTGCTTGATCAATTTTTGCATCCAATTCATCCAAGGAAAAGAAGGTTTTGGTGGGTGAGCTCAAGGGAGAGAAAGCAAGAGCCATGGCTGATTTCTCATTTTGCTCAAAGGTTAAGGACGAAAGACCCATATTGCAAAGGGGATTAGAGGCCATTTTGAGTTCCATGCAAGAGTTGGTTGAAAACTCCTCTTCCTCCATTAAAGATGAAGATGAATGTTCAACCATGGTGTGTGGAGCTTCAGAAAATCCAGCCCCATTTCCTTCTTGTTCCTCAACATTTTGGGAGATTTCTTCATAGGATTCTTTAAGTTTTTCTTTGATAGCTTTGATCCTAACACTTTTATGGGAAGAAGTGTGATTTTTCTTCTTAGGCATGATTGAAAGATGAATTTAAGAACATGAAGTTTGGTAGTTGGGTGAAGAAATTCTAGAGAGAAGGGAGAGCATATTTCTAGAGAGAGAGTTTTTTCATTATGCAAGTAGACTTGTCCTCATTAAGTCTACCCTTCTTCAAATTTGTGCATTCTGGGCCAGTGTGGTTTACATTCCAAAGAGTATTGTTTCTTCCATTGAATCAAAGTTTAAATCCTTCCTTTGGAGAAATGTGGGACCAAAAGTAGCATGGCGGGATATTTGCTTGCCTCACAAAGAAGGTGGTCTTGGCATTTGGAAACTTGAAGAGATAAATCTTACTTTCCTCCTTAAAGCATTTTGGAGAATGTTTACTTGTAAGAGTAGCCTTTAGAGCTGTTGGATTCATTCAAAGTACATCAAAGGTGGGTCTATATGGAATATGGATTGCCCAAGTAATGCTAGTTGAGTACTTAGAAGTCTCTTGAATGTTAGAGAAGAAGCTAGGAAGGCATATTAAGCATGTGGTTCGAAATGGAAGATCTATATGCTTTTGGAATGATAATTGGCATCCAGCAGGTATACTTTCTCATTTTGGAAGCAATATCGTCTCTCAACCTTTACAAAATGCCTTGGTTTGTGAAATTTACTCCAACCATAGATGGAATTGGCCGATTACTCTCATGCATATCAGCCTCCCTCTTTTCGGCCTCATTGATGATCATAATGATGGCTTTATTTGGACTTTTTCAAATAATGGGTCCTTTTCTTTCAAACACACTTGGGAGCATATTCGAGCTAAAGGTGATGTATTCACGGGCTTTAACTTAATTTGGTTCAAGGGCTTCAATCCTAGACAAGCTTTCTTTGCATGGCTAGCTTTAAAGACAAGCTCTTCACCAAATATAAATTGCTCCAATGGCACATTATAAATAATTCTTTGTGCATTTTTTGTCACTTTGCATGCGAGACAAGAGTCACTTATTTTTCTCTTTTACCTTCATGAGAAGAATTTGGAGAAATGGGCTTCAACTCACAAACTACCCTTTGCACATCATAGAGTGGGATGATATTATTGATTACTTAACATCACACTCCCTTGAAAAGAGCTTGAAGGCAACTATCCTAAAGCACTTGCTTGGAGCTATAATCTATCATATTTGGCTGGAAAGAAATAGAAGAATATTCAACAACAAAGTTCTTACTGAAGAAAGTCTTTTTGTTACTATTTATAATGATGTTAGATGTAAAGTTATGTTCAAAAGAAAGTTTCCTCCAACTAGAGCAAATGTTGAAATTGGTAGATTATGGAAACTTAAAAATATTTTTGTATAGTTTGGGTCTTTGACATGTAATTCTCTTGTACATTTGAAATTTTAATGAAAATCATACTTACTTGCCCCGTAAAAAAGGGGTTTGCCTTTCCATTCCAAAACCTTTCAAGTTCTATAATATTTGGACTAATCATGATGAATTCTTGTCTCTTGTTCCAAAACATTAGAATGCACCGGTTTTTGGCACTCCAATGTTTATTCTTATCTAAAAGCAAAAAATTCTCAAAAAGGCACTCAAGGAGTTTGACAAAGAGAAATTTAAGATAATCCCAAGCACTATTCATGATCTTAGATGCAATCTTGAAGACATATAACATTCCATCCTCAATGGGGATCATGAAGCCGAAACTCTTGAAATGGAAAAAAGTCTACATATTCAAATTGAAGAACTTGAAAGCACCTACAAAGCCATGCTACATCAAAAATCTGGACTCAATTGGCTCAAAGAAGGGGATTCCAATACAAAGTTCTTCCATAATGCCATTAAAAGGAGAAGAAGCAGGAATATTATCAATGCCACCATGAATTGCATTGGAAACCTTCTTACTAAAGGCAATGAAGTGAAGGAGGAATTCATCAACTACTTCCAATCATTAGTTGGAACTTTGACCGAAATGCATGCTAGTGTTGACATCATCAGGAATATTCTTGGTAAACAAATAAATGATGAGTTGGTGGAAAGGTTAAAAGCTCCAATTACTAGAGAGGAAATCAGAAACACTATGTTCTTCCTCAATCCAAACAAGAGCCCAGGTCCAGATGGATACACCTCTCAATTCTATATTGCATCTTGGGACGTTATTGGAGAAGATGTCACAAAAGCAATCATGTCTTTCTTTGACTCTTGTAAAATGCTCAAAAAGGTAAATGCCACCTACATTGCTCTCATTCCTAAAGTAAAAACCCCTATATGGTCAAAGACTTTAGGCCTGTTTCTTTTTTTTTTTTTTGGGCTGAGTAAGTAAGATTTTCATAAAAGGATATATACAAGTACAAGAATCAAAAGAAAAAGTGGAAAGCCCTATACAAGGATTTCGTCTAATTTCCACAATTTACATAAGGCTATATTCAGCCCATTAGAAGTAAATTTCCTACCAAAAGTAATCCGAGTTCTAACTTCATTAAAAATAGTAATTGAGATGTGTTCCTCAGTCTTTGCTTCTTGCTTGAAGATACACTGATTTCTCTCAAGTCAAATGTGATAAACAGAAGCTCCAAGAAGATGCTTTAAGATAGTAGCTTTCAAGTTTTTTCCAAGGGAAAAAGGTGTGAGATAGGTAATGATTTCATCCCAACAAATCAACTTTTCAAAAACAAGAGAAAGTGCAAGACCATGCCTCCAAATTCTACAAGTAAAGCTGCATTTGAAAAAAAGGTGATCTCTTGTTTCACAACCCATGTGACAAATCTACTATGTTTGGATTGAAAGGAATGTACTTTATTTCCTCATTAGTAATAGGAGCCAAGAGAGAGGGAGAATTCTCTCTTTAACTGAGATGCACTCACCTCTCACTAAACATCCACTACTCGGCCACCTTCAGACCACCACTCTCCATCAATTCTCACCCTTTCACCACCACTAATTCTCTTTTCTTTTTCTCTTTCTCTTCTTCTTCTCCATTCTTGCTGCCATGGCAAACAAAAAGAAGAAAACATCTCCTTCTAGATCTAGTGCTCGTATTTGTACTCAAAAAACAAAAAAAGAGATTGCTCAAAGCCTCAATCTGAAAAGCAAGAATTTAGAAGAGGTTGAATCAGCTGCTTCACCTTCTTTTAGTGAAGATGCTTCTTCAACCTTCTTGGAGCTCAAAGAAATTTTCCATGCTATCGAATCCGGCCATTCATTTAAAGATTAAGAAGAATTGCAAAACAAAGCAAAAGCCTCACTTGTTCAAAGCATTATTCAAGACATGAAGTCTTCCAAAAGAGCTATTATGGACAATGCTCCTGAATTTCAATCGGGTATGCATGGGGAAGAAGATGAGACACTCCAGGTTTTACCTTGTGGACAAAGCTCTACTCTACTGGTTAAAGAAAATGATATCCAAGAGGTTTTAACTAAGGAACAATGTCCCTTGGACCAGCAGTCAAAGCTCATGTGCACATTGGATAAAAATATGGCCAAGGAAAACACGTGTACTTACGAAGAAAAAGAAAATACTTCGGCTCCTAGATTTACTCTTGAGCTGACAACTTATTTCTCCTGTCCCAAGAATGTACAAGAGCTATTTCAAATGAAATTGGATTTCCCTCCACTTCTGGCCAAGCAAGCTTCTTTTGATAAAAGAGCAAATTTTGGTCCCTACTTTGCTGAGGTGACTGCCACATCACAATCCAATCAGCCAAACTTTAGTGGACAGCAAAATGGAAATGGAAAGATATCCATACTCGACCCTAAGAAAAAAGAAGAAAGCAAGGAAAATGCTTGGAACAAAAAGCCTTACTTGAGGTATGAACCTTCCCTTAAAGATCCTACGATTGATTAGAGGCATGGTTTTACTGAACATCTTGAAACAAATATGAATCTAAAAGAAGAATTTAAAGTGACCATTCTCTCAAGGAACTTGGAATTGGCCTATTCAACTTGCACATATTGAAGCACCAAATTTTGGCATTAGAGAGCATATCCCGGATTCTTTCTCTTTGGACTTGTCCACAAATGGATGCTTTTCATTTAAACACACATGGGATCATATTCGAAAAAGAAAAGACAAAGTTGAATGGCACAACACAGTTTGGCACAAAAATCATACTCCTTGTCATGCTTTCATTACTTGGCTTGCAATGCATGATAGGCTCACCACAAAGTTCAGAATGCTCTCATGAGGAATTGAAATCAATACAAATTGCATTTTTTGTAATATGGCTTGTGAGACAAGGGATCATCTTTTCTTCCAATGTAGCTTCACAAAAAGAATCTAGAAATGTGGGCTGGAATTAATTTATACGAAGAATGCACCTTTTGCTTGGGAGGACATCATTGCTTACATCACGCCATATGCACTTGAGAATAATCTTAAAGCAACCATCATCAGGCATCTCTTTGGTGTGACAATTTATTTTATTTGGCTTAAAAGGAACAACCGAGAATTCAACAAAGGAGCCAAGATAGAGGAACAAATTTTCTCATCTATCTTCAATCATGTTATACTGAAGTGCTCGATTGGGAAGAAATTCACTTCTTCTTGTATTAACAAAAACATTTGTAAACTTTGAGGGATTGAAGATATTCTTGTATAGGCTACCCCTTTTCTCTTTTGGCTCTCTTCTTGTACAAATTCATTACTAATACAAATCTCACTTTCCATGTGAAAAAATATGAGCCAAGAGCGCATAAAGGGATTCATTACCAATTTGTTTTCCAACAATGTGCTTTATTTCAGCCACACTTACATTTGAACTTGAAGGTGATCCAAGTAGTTTGTTGAAGTAATGGATGAATTCAACCCGTGACTTCCAATGATTTTGAGCAAAAGGCAAGAATTCATGAATAGTGGACCAAGTGTTGTAGAATTTGAAAGGTTTTGGGCCAAAGTTCCAAATCTTACTTGAGAACAAGATAAGTGGACAATGATTGGAGATCCTTGGAGTGTCCACCAATAAGAAAGTATCCTTCATTTCATTCATCCAGCACTCATTTCCCAATGCTCTATCAAGCTTGCTTGCCAAGAAGAAAGAATCCGAGCTTCTATTTGTCCAAGTAAAATGTGGCCCCAAAGCTTTAATCTCATATAAACTAGATTTTGCAATGCATTTTTTAAAGCACCGAGCACTATTAGGGAGAGTGGGGGAATTACACCTATCCCCATCATGAAGCACCTTATTGAAGTCCACAATTAAGCAAAAATAGCCCTCTTCACACCAAGTAGCCCAAAGACAAATCTTTTTCCAAAGTTTGTTTCTTTGATTTGCATCATTCCTCCCATAAATGAAGGCCACAAGGAAAGATTGATTAAGATGAGCAAAAAAACAAAGAATGCCTTGATCAAAAGAGTCAACAACCTTCACATTAATACCTTTCTTCCAAAAGAGCCAAAGGCACCCTCTAATGTTATCATCCACATAATTCTCAAAACCCATTTTGCTGAATGAAAGCCAATGGTAGTTGTGCAATCCAAATTAACAACTTTTGTTTCCAAAAGGCACATAATATCTAAGTTGTGCTTATTGATCAAAGTTTTCACCTTATTTTGTTTGTTCGGGGAGTTGAATCCCTGAATATTCTAGGAGCAGAAATTCATTGAGATGGTTGAATTGTTGGAGCCGAATGCTCCATAACCATTGTACCTTGTTGATTTTGCAAAGGAGCTTCCTTGTTTTGAACTTCCCTTCCATCCATTAAGATGCATACTTCTTCTTCAATTTCAAGATCAACATTCTTTTCAAGGATTTCAAAGTTGTTTTTATATACCATATGTGGAAGGGAATTTGAGAGATTACCATTCATTGGGGATAATGGCCGAGTACTAGAAGGCAAAGAGGAGATAACAACTTTCTCTTTTATCTTTGCAATGTTTTTCCTACCCACCAGCTTCCATTCTTGATGAGCTTTATGTTTGTAAGAGCTTTGTGTATTACTCTTTGTAACAATCTTGGATTGTTGAAAATATGCCTTATCTAGTGATTGAGGCTTGGGTATCAAAGGGCAATTTTCTTTAATGTGCCCTAGCACCTTACAAGAGTTGCATTTTAATGGCTTCCATTCATATTCCATCTCAACCTTTGCTTTAGAACCATCCCTTAACTTGGGAAAGATCACATCGGGAAGATTCTTCTCAAGATCAACTTCAACACATTACCTTGCAAATTCAAGGTTCCTTCTAGTTTCAGTCATGGCATCGATTTGGAGTGGTGTTCCAATAAAAGAAGCAACATATCCAAGACCCCTTTTCGACCAAAGTGACATTGGAACATCTCTAAGCTTTACCCAAATAGGCATTTTTTTGCAACTCAAATTAATATATTAAAGATTAGGCTTCTATTTTCTAAGAAGAAGTGGCCGATTGTTTACGTGCCAAAATTGCTGAAGGACTTTTTGACAATGCTCTTCCTTTTCAAATTTGAATATATAATCCTTTCCCTTTATTTATGATTTCAACATTTCCAAATTTCCACCATGCTCCTAATAAAGTAAAAAGGTGGTGGTGCCCCCATGAATTGCCCAACAAGACAATGTGTCCAAAGTTTCTCTCCTTCATCATAAATCTCGGCTAGAGGGTCTTCAACTACTCTATTTCCATTTTCAACCCTAACCTCAAATTCTTTTTCAATGTGTAAGTTTACGCTAATGAACTCAACAAATTCATTTCCCTAATTTGGGGAAGGCTCATTAAGAGATGGTGTGTACCTTAGTCTAGATGGCCGGGTCCAAGCATTGTGTTTTTGTTTCTCTTCAGTAAGCTTGGCATGATCAACTTCAGCAACTTTCCTGCACTCTTCCTTCTTGCTAGAAGTAAGTTCTCGGTCAAGGAGTGTGTTTTGACTTTTGTTTTTTGATATGGACTTAGTATTTGATGTGGCAGCCACTTCATCACAACTAATCCTAGTTGGCATATCATCATTTTGATTATGGCTGAGTGGAGGGAAATGCTCCATGGAGTCTTGTGAATTTTGAATTGGATTTTCATGTACTTCCACAATTTTAATTTCCAAGAGGTGAGTTGTCAAGAGACTATTTGCTGGTGCCCTATTTGTCAAATCTTTCTCAGCAAAAGTACTACAAATCCCAAGTAAAGAGCTATTACCTGGTCCATGTAGTGAATATCCATCGGGTAAGGACTTGTCTTCAACAATCCCATCTTCTTCACTTTCTCTAGCCGAGACTTTGAGGGTAATTTGAGCACTTGTATTCTCCTTTAATGGCTCTTGATAAGATAGAGAAGGAAATAGCGCTTGAGCAATGTTGAGCTCTTCAACCTCCTTTGGCGAAATTGATTCCTTCCTTTTTCTTGAAGCTAAACTCATCTTTGAACTATTAAGGAGATTTTTTAATAAGATGTGTTTTATAAAGGTCTTGCTCATCAGAGAATTTCTTGAAAGTTTTACCCGATTCAAAAGCAACAAAAGCATCTTTTAATTCTTTTGAGGTTGAGGAGGTGTCTTCACTTTCAATAAGAGAATAGGCAGAAGCCGACTCAACCTTCTCTAAACAATCAGACTTATTTTGTTGAGCTTTAAAAAAGGAGCTATGCATACTTGATTTTTTTGCATTGAGCCTTGCACTTGATCTAGCGAGAGAAAATCTTTTCTTCTTTGCCATGAATCTCAAAATGTTGGGGCTAAGGGACAGGTTTGAAAGGAGTGTTTAGGTTAGTGTTTGAGGGTTAAGAATGAAAGATGGTTGTTTAAGGGTGGCGGGTAGTGGTGAGATGGTGGCTGGAAACTTGAAGAGATAAATCTTACTTTCCTCCTTAAAGCATTTTGGAGAATGTTTACTTGTAGGAGTAGCCTTTGGAGCCGTTGGATTCATTCAAATTACATCAAAGATGGGTCTATATGGAATATGGATTGCCCAAGTAATGCTAGTTGGGTACTTAAAAGTCTCTTGAATGTTAGAGAAGAAGCTAAGAGGCATATTAAGCATTTGGTTGGAAATGGAAGATCTACATCCTTTTGGAATGATAATTGGCATCTAGCAGGTATTCTTTCTCATTTTGGAAGCGATATCGTCTCTCAACCTTCACAAAATGCCTTGGTTTGTGAAATTTACTCTAACCATGGATGGAATTGGCCAATTACTCTCGTGCATATCAGCCCCTCTCCTTTTGGCCTCATTGATGATCATAATGATGGCTTTATTTGGACTCTTTCAAATTATGGGTCTTTTTCTTTCAAACACACTTGGGAGCATATTCGAGCTAAAGGTGATGTCTTCATGGGCTTTAACTTAATTTGGTTCAAGGGTTTCAATCCTAGACAAGCTTTCTTTGCATGGCTGGCTTTTAAAGACAAGCTCTTCACCAAATATAAGTTGCTCCAATGGGGCATTGTAAATAATTCTTTGTCCATTTTCTGTCACTTTGCATGCGAGACAAAAGATCACTTAATTTTCTCTTGTACCTTCATGAGAAGAATTTGGAGAAATGGCTTCAACTCACAAAGTGCCCTTTGCATCTCATAGAGTGGGATGATATTATTGATTACTTATCACCACACTTCCTTGAAAAGAGCTTGAAGGCAACTATCCTAAAGCACTTGCTTGGAGCTATAATCTATCATATTTGGCTGGAAAGAAATAGAAGAATATTCAACAACAAAGTTCTTACTAAAGAAAGTCTTTTTGTTACTATTTACGATGATGTTAGATGTAAAGTTATGTTTAAAAGAAAGTTTCCTCCAATTAGAGGAAATGTTGAAATTGGTAGATTATGGAAACTTGAAACTATTTTTGTATAGTTTGAATCTTTTGACATGTAATTCTCTTGTACATTTGAAATTTTAATGAAAATCATACTTACTTTCCCCGCAAAAAAAAAAGATCTTCAATATGTTTCAAAATATTCTTCTCCTTTTGAATCAAATCAGCCCCAAAGTTTCCTTTGAGAATCTCAATCTGAACTTCACGGATATCATGTTGGAGCTTCAAGAGAGAGTTCGGGATGGTAGTAAAGTATCTCTTGTTGAAAGACTTGAGTGCTTGCTTGAGAGATTTTTGTTTTTGGAAGAGAGAAAACATAGGAGTGCCAAAGACCCGCACACTCCAATGTTCCTTAACAAGCTTGAAGAACTCCCCATGTTTTGTCCAAGCGTTGTAGAATTTAAATGGTTTAGGAGTGGAGATCTAAGACTTGCAAGAATGCACAATGAGAGGACTATGATCGGATTTGCCTGGGCTTTCCACCAAAAGAAAAGACTCTTGCTTTTTCTGAATCCAATTTGCATTAACCAAGGCCCTATCCAATTTGCATTCCAAGAAATTCCCAAGAGAGCTTTTATTAGTCCAAGTGAAATGAGGACCATGTGCTCTTAACTTATTCAAATTAGCTCTGATCAAACAATTTGTGTCTGATCAAACAATTTGTGAAGTCTTTGGCATTAGGGGGAATAGAGTAGGAATTGGACTTATCATCTCAGCAAAGAACTTCATTGAAATCACCCAAAACACAAAGTTCTCTATTATCACAAATAAAACTCCATTCTTCCAACTTATTTCAAAGAACCTTTCTCCTACGGGGGTTATTTTGGCTATAAACAAAAGCCACAAGAATAGGTTGCACCATGTGTTTTTCAATAATACAAAGTAGCCCTTCATCAAAAGAATCCACAATGCGAATGTTGATACTATTTTTCCAAAAAAGCCAAAGCCACCCCTTAATGTATTTATTCACATAGTTCAAAAAGCCAAAATCGTCAAAATTAGTGCTAATTTTCTTGATGCAATCATCATTTGTCACTTTAGTTTCCAAAAGGCAAAAAAAATCCAATTGGTGGTTATTGACCAAAAACTTCACTTCCTTTTGTTTACTTGGGGAATTGAAGCCCCTAATGTTCTATGAGCAGAAAATCATTGTGGAAGTAGAGGGGTGGAAGCTTGAGGCTCCACTAATGAAGTACTTTGAGGAGGAGGAGGGGATCCATGCATGCAATGATCTTCAAAAACATGATTTGCTTCAGCTAAATCATCATTACTCCCGAGAGCATTGAAGGGATTCTTGGAGATACAAGGAGATTTTCTCTTTGGACTAGAGTATCTAGGTGGGCTAGGAGATCTAAGCTTATTATTGTTTGCTTTGACATCACCATTTCCTTTCGAACCAAGCAAAGATGGAGAATTCTGTTCAAAGTTTGGAGCATTCCTATCCAATGTAGAATCTTTTTTCCCCACAACATGCCATTCTTCATTTTTCTTCGGCATAGAAACAATAGGGGCAGCCCTTTGTTGTTGAGTTATTGGTTTTTGAAGTAGAGGACAAAGCTTTTCCACATGCCCAACCATTTTGCAATTTATGCACTTTGAAGGTTTCCAAGCATACTCAACTTCCACTTTGGTTTTAGAACCATCTCTTAATTTGGGGTAGATTTCAACTAGAAGGTGACCATCAAAATCAACTTCTATGCAAACTCTAGCAAACTTCAAGTTCCTTCTTGATTCGGTTAAGGAATCCATTTGCAAAGGCCTCCCTATAAAGGATGCAATGTAGCTCAGCCCCTCTCTTGACCATAGGCTTAAAGGGACTTCCCTAAGTTTCACCCAAATTGGAATCTTATTGCATTTTAAGTTGACAACTTGCAAGTTTGGTTCCCATTTCCTTAGCAATAAAGGCCTGTGGTTAACATGCCAAAGTTGCTCCAAGACTTTTTGGCAATACTCTTCCTTTTCAAACTTGAAAACAAATAAGCCTTTTCCTTTTGTAAAATGTCCACCCAGCCATGTTTCTTCCAAGCAAAATCCATCATATTTTTAATGAGGAAGAAGGGAAGGACAACACCAAGGAATTGTCCCACTAAACAATGGGTCCAAAACTCCTCTCCTTTATCATAAATGTCAACCGGGAGGTCAATAACTTCTCTAACACCATCAACAATTTTAGTTTCATGCTCGACAAGTTGCAATTTAGTACCAAAATGACCAGCAAAGTCTTTCTCCCAATCAAGTGAAGGCTCATTTGAAGAAGGTTCATACCTTAGTTTGGGAGGTCCTCTCCAAGCGTTTTGCTGATTTTAGGATGCCCCATTTCGTCCATTATTTTGATCTAAAAGGATTCTGCCATTAATAGCATATGAGTTGCATTGGTCAGAAGCTTTTTGAGCTTGAAGACTCTCTCCTTGAGCTTGAAATGCATTTGATTTATTTTGAGGAACATTGTGGCCGAGATGGACTTGGCTTTCATTATTTGGTGTGTTGGCAAAATGTGTTGAGTTGGTATTCTCATTTTGCTGATTTGGTTGCTCAGTTGGCAAAGTGTTTCCAACAAGGTTGTCTAGTTTCGGCTGAGAGGGAAGTGGGAGGAAAAGCTCAAAATTGTTGTGCCCAATAGTTTTTGAATATTGTGGTTCAGACTTGGGGTCCATAGTTGACAAATTACGTGACAAGTTTGGATTAGATTTGTCAAAAGCTGACCCACTTTTTTGCTGAAAAGTAGTTGTCATTGCAGCCAAGCTATTACCCTCTATGCAATTTAGATTTTGACCATCGGGTAAAGCGTAATCAACTTCTTCTCTTTCCCTCAAAGCTAACTCTCTAGTGGATGAACTTTGTGAGAACTCTGAATGTTTTGCATGCTTATTTTGGCTAATGGGACTTGAGCCTTTTTGAGGAGAGAAAGATGTTGAGCAAGGTCTTCCTCAAGAGTGCCTTTGTCGTATTGTAAGTAACAGCTTTGTGGAGGGCTTGATCTTTGAAAGAGTCCTTGAACCATCTCCTTTTTCTCCAAGAGTTTCGGATGATAAAGTTACTGAATAGATAGACCTCATTCAAGGGCATCATAAACTTCTCTAAAAACTTTGCTAGAGGTTTTTTTTGGCTGAGTAAGTAAGATTTTCAATAGAAGATAAAAACAAGTACAAGTATCAGAATCAAAAGTGGAAAGCCCTATACAAGATTTTCATCTAATTTCCACAATTTACATAAGGCAATATTCAGCCCATTAGAAGAAAATTTCCTACCAAAAATAATCTGAGTTCTAACTTCATTAAAAATAGTAATTGAGATGTGTTCCTCAGTCTTTGCTTCTTGCTTGAAGATACATCGATTTCTTTCGAGCCAAATGTGATAAACGGTTGCTCCAAGAAAATGCTTAAGGATAGCAGCTTTCAAGTTTTTTTCAAGTGCAAAAGGTGTGAGATAGGTGCTGATTTCATCCCAACAAATCAACTTCTCTGAAATAAGAGAATGTGCAAGACCATGCCTCCAAATTCTGCGAGTGAAGCTACATTCGAAAAAAAGGTGATCTCTTGTTTCACAACCTATGCGACAAAAGACACAAAGTGGATTAATATTCAGCCCCCAACTCAATAATTTTTGTTGTGTTGAAGCCGATCATGGAAAGCAAGCCAACAGATGAAACTATGTCTAGGGTTATGTCCTTTGTGCCAAACCAAATGATGCCAATTAATGGTGTGACCTTTCTTGCGTAAATGATCCCAAGTAAGCTTAAAAGAAAATTCACCATTATTTGATGGTAGCCAAAGAATAGAGTCTTGGGCATTTCCATCAAGATTGGTAAGTGGAATCTGAACTTGGAGAAGATTTAAAGGCCAATTCCATTGACCATTATGATGGATGTCACTAACCTTAGTAAGCAAAGAAGGTGTAGGAAAAGTAGAGCTCCAATGATTGAGAAGAGGACCTTCTAGATGCCAATTGTCCAGCCTAAAATATGTATTTGAGCTGTTGCCAAGTTTGTGTTGGATGAATTTTCTTGCTACCTCACAGCTTTGCATAAGAGACTTGAGGATCCAACTTACACCATGAGGAATTTGCATTGCCCAAATGGAGTTATTCTTGATGTAATTTGAATGGATCTATTTACTCCAAAGAGTGTCTTTGGCGGCGTACATTCTCCAAAAGATTTTGAGCAAGTGTTATTAATCTGACTCATTCTTCGAATACCAAGACCCCCTTCAAAGAATGGTAAACAAACATCCTTCTAAGCAATTTTTGGCCCGGTACCTCTCCGAAGAAAAAATCTAAATTTTGATTCAATTGCTGCCACAGTACCTTTTAGGAGAAGAATAGCACTTGCCCAATAAGAACAAATTTGTGCAAGGGTGGATTTGGTGAGAACAAGTCTTCCTGCAAAGAAGAGCCACTTGTTTGCCCAATTATCAAGCTTTGCATTGATCTTTTCAAGAAAAAGGGTGCAATCAGCTTTCCTAAGTTTCCTTGAGACAAGAGGAATACCCAAATAGCGAATGGGATGAATGACTTCTTTGAATTCCACATGTTCAAGGATAGCTTGCTTAATGTCATCCGGAACTCCACCAAAGAAAATATTACTTTTAGCTTGGTTGATATTGAGCCCTGAATAAATGGAGAAGAGATCGAAGACTTTTTCTTTGCGTGGAAAGTAGGATTTGTATTAGTAATGAATTTGTACAAGAAAAGAGTCAAAAGAGAAAAGGGGCAACCTATGCAAGAATATCTTCAAGCCCCCAAAGTTTACAAATGTTTTTGTTAATACAAGAAGAAGTGAATTTCTTCCCAATCGAGCACTTAAGTCTAACATGATTGAAGATGGATGAGAAAATTTGTTCCTCCGGCTTGGCTCCTTTGTTGAATTCTCGGTTGTTCCTCTCAAGCTAAACAAAATAAATTGTCGCACCAAAGAGATGCTTGATGATGGTTGCTTTAAGATTATTCTCAAGTGCATGGCGTGATGTAAGCAATGATGTCTTCCCAAGAAAAAGGTGCATTCTTCATATAAATTAATTCCAGCCCACATTTCTAGATTCTTTTTGTGAAATTACATTGGAAGAAAAGATGATCCCTTATCTCACAAGCCATATTACAAAAAGAGCAATTTGTATTGATTTCAATTCACCATGAGAGCATTCTGAACTTTGTGGTGAGCCTATCATGCATTGCAAGCCAAGTGACGAAAGCATGACGAGGAGTATGATTTTTGTGCCAAACTGTGTTGTGCCATTCAACTTTGTCTTTTCTTTTTCGAATATGATCCCATGTGTGTTTAAATGAAAAGCATCCATTTGTGGACAAGTCCCAAGAGAAAGAATCCGGGATATGCTCTCTAATGCCAAAATTTGGTGCTTCAATATGTGCAAGTTGAATAGGCCAATTCCAAGTTCCTTGAGAGAAAAGTTGACAAACCTTTGCATAGAGAGGTAGATGGCTGAAAGCACTACCCCAATGTTCAAAAAGAACTCCTTCTTTATGCCATTTGTCAAGCCAAAAATGGGTGCTCCTACCATCTCCAATGGAGTGAGAAATGAAATTCCAAACAATGGCTCGACAACTAAGTAATTTCTTGATAATCCACCTTGAATCCTTGGAGCAAGAGACGTTTCAAATGGATTGATCCTTAATGTAGTTCATATGCACCCATTTGCTCCATAGTGTGTTCCGATGAGCAAACATTCTCCAAAACACCTTGATAAAGTAAGTGTGATTCATATCTCCAATAGATCTAACACCCAAGCCTCCCTCATCTTGTGGCATACAAATGTTGTTCCAAGCAATTCTAGCACCCGTGTCTCTCCAATGGAAGGCACTAAACTTTGACTCAATTTCCTTGATGATGCATTTAGGAATAAGTAAGTTTCCAGCCTAATATGCACAAATTTGTTGAAGAGTGGATTTGATAAGGAGAAGTCTTCCTACATAAGAAAGCCATTTAGTTGTCCATTGCTCAATTCTCCCATTAATTTTTTCCAAGAGAGGTTCACAATCTCCTTTTCGAAGTTTGCGGGTAATCAAAGACACTCCTAAATACCTTATAGGCAATTGACCTTTATGATAGTCAAGTTTTTCGAGGATGAGTTGCTTAACATTTTGTGAAACTCCTCCAAAGAATGCATCACTCTTATTGCTGTTCACCTTGAGTCTCGAGAACCTATGGTACTCCTTCAAAATCTCCAAAATGCAATTAATGGACTCCAGATTTCCCTTACAAAAGATAAAAAGGTCATCTACAAAGCAAATGTGATTTAGCTTCAGTTTTGCACATTTGGGATGGTATCCAAAACTTGGGTTATGCTCAAGTTTGTTAAGCATGGATGAAAGAACTTCCATGCAAATAACAAAGATATAGGGGGAGAGAGGATCACCTTGTCTAATGCCATTTGCCCCTTTGAAAAACCCTTCAAGATTTCCATTGATAGAGATGGAGAAACTAGGAGTGGTAATACATGCCATAATCCATTCAACAAAAGTGCTTGGAAAACCAAAAGCATGTAGAGTAGCTTCAATAAAATCCCAACTAAGAGAGTCAAAATCTTTCATGATGTCAACTTTCAATGCATATCTTGGCGAGATATGGGCTCTAGAATAGCCTCTAAATATGTCATAAGCAACAAGAATGTTTTTTTGTGAGGTAAGTAAGATTAAAATTACTGCAAATTTGTAATGATACATCCAAAACCCCTCAAATCATAAAATACAACAAAACTAACCAAATCTAGATTTTAGGGGCAAGTAAACAACAAAAAGGTCCAATGACCAAATGTAAAACAAAAAAGTAAAAAACATCCAAGGAACAAAGAAAAGACATCAAGTCTTCAACCCTATGAGAAAGTAGTTGGAAAACCCGAGACTTCCTTTTGCCTTCCAAGCTCGTGTGTTTGATTTACTCCATTCGTTTCTTGAAGTTCCTTCCCAAGTGAAAATGGCTCAGCATGAAAACTTTCCTTCACTTGGCTACCCACTTTATTTTCAATTTCCATAACATGGCTGCCCATTTTGCTTTCCTCCTCGCTTACCTTATCATTTGTGGTGTTCACATTTTCATCAAGTAAGGCAAATCTATTACATGTTGAAGATTCAATAGACACATTTGCCAAGGGCTCCTTTGCTGGTGTGGGAGAAAGAATAACATTTACAAAAGGAGTAGGTTTTATATCTTGCACCTTCTTCCACATCTTTTTAGACTTAGAGTTTTTCCAACCTCCTTCTCTCATTTCAAATTTTTGCACTTGATGGGGGGCAATTGCATGTGACATATTGGGACATGTTTAATAGAGTGACCAACAATCTTGCAAGACGAGCAAACAAGTGGTTACCATGCATATTCCACATCAATTTTAGCCCATTTCCCATTTCCTAACTTAACAAAAGTATGATCGGGAAGTTCTTTGGAAAGGTCCAACTCAATACAAACTCTAGCAAAACCAACAAATGTCCTAGATTCCATCAATCGATCCATTTGTATTGGGTAGCCAAGTGTGCTTGCAATATAGCTAAGACTAGTCCTTGTAATCAAAGAACATGGCACATTTCTTAGTTTGACCCACAAAGGAACTTTCTCCCAACCAAAGTGCAATAATTGTGCATTAGGATCCCATCTTCTTAATAAAAGACGTCTATGATTAACATGCCACATTTGTTCCAAAATTTGGTCACAATAATGATCATCTTCAAGCTTGAAAACAAAGAATCCATTTTTCACTGATTTAATTTCAACTTTTCCAAAGTTTTTCCTATGCAAATCCACCATTCTCCTAATTAGGAAAAAATGAGGGGGTTGATCAAGGAATTGTCCAATCAAACAATGTTTCCAATGTTCATCACCTTCCCTGAAAGCTTCTTCAGGTGGTTCCGCCCCTAATATACCATTTTCTATTAGGATAGGTTCATGGAAATCAAGCTTAGTAGGGTTTGAGAGATTACCCAAGTAAGTGCCTTACCAATCTTTGCAAGAGTTCCATGCATGTTGGCTTGGAGCTTGATGAGTGTGGCTAAATTTGACAGCAATTTGTTCCTCTTGTTTGGAAGCTCCATGATCATCTTGACAATTTATTCCATGCCCAAAAAAGTGTGAAGTGCGTTGGGAAGAATAAGGGGCTTGAGTGGTGGGCGTTGACTTGGCATAGGATTTTAAATTCTCAAATGATTTGGCATCCACATCATGAGGAGAAGATGAGTTGGCTGCTAAGTTATTTTTCCTAAAAAGCTCAAGTGACAAAGGGGGGAAATCTACTGAATTTGGAGTAATGAAAGGAGGGCTGATACCTTTCTTTGGTGGGTAGGGACCATTTGGACAAAGAGTATTTGAATTTGTTTGGCATTGACCAGCAGCCCAGGAATTATCATTTGGGGAAAGGTGTGTTGTCAGCTTTGGGGAGTTATCCAATGGGTGGTGATGTGTTGTCAGCTGAGAGGTTGAGGAGTACTCAACATGTCTTGAAAAAGTACCTTGAAAAGATGAAATGGTAGCTTGGTTATTGCACAACATTTCCTTAGCCGAAGAACCAGTGGATAAAAGCTTGTGCTTGATTGTACTTGCTTCTTCTTCCACCTGATTGTCAAGTGCATTTTCATGGTAAAAATCTTCACGGAACCCATTCTTTGAAGCATTAGATTGATTCTCCAAGGCGAGAAGACTATTTTGAGTACCATATTGTTGGGGTTGAAATTCTTTTTCCCGAAGTGGAGAAGTGATATACAAATCAGCGTCCAAGCCATCATCATCTCCATCCTCGGTTTGAATCTCTTGAAATCTTCTAAGATTATCACCCTGAAGACCATGACTTCTTTCAATAAGACTTTTGACAAGCTCCATCTTTGCGTTATCCAAGCTCTCTTTGAGTTTAAGCTTGTTTGAAGTATGGCAACAAGAGGGACCAGGATCTTGAGAGAAAGGCATAGAAGATCTAGATTCATCTTCATCAAAGAAAGATGGAGAGGAGTGATTAGTGAGATTTTTGCTTACAAAGTTGCACGCTTTGTGAAGCTCCAAGATGGATTTGGATGAGTAGTCTTCTTCCTCTTCATAGTTGTCAATAGCATTCTTTGAAGCTAATCTTGCCCTCTTTCTTGTTTTGGATGCACTTGATCTTTTCTTTTTGCCCATGGAAGTTACAGAAGAAGGTGAAAAAGGAAGTAAAAATGGTGGTCAATGGTTGAAGACGGAAGTCTATGTAGAGAGTGGTGAGAGCATTTTGTTTCTAGAGAGAGAGACAATTTCTTTTTTTTTTATTATTAGCAACAAGAATGTTCTCATTGATGAGCCTTCCTTCAATAGAAGCAGATTAATTCCAAGATACAATAAAAGGTAGGCAAGCTTTAATTCTATTTACAAGAATCTTGGAGATACATTTATAAATGGTATTGCAACAAGAGATAGGCCTAAAGTCTTTAACCTTTGTGGGGTTATGGACATTAGGTACAAGAGCAATGTATGTTGCATTTACCTCTTTAAGGAGCTTCTTGGAGGTAAAAAAGGAGCTGATAACATTGAGAACATCACCACCCATAATATTCCAAGCACTCACGTAGAAATGTGAGGTAAATCCATTCGGGCCCAGGCTTTTGTTGGAATTAATGGAGAAAAGATTGTTCTTGATCTCATCTAAGGTGATAGGAGCAACAAGGTTGGCCGAGAGATTCTCCCTAATAGTTTTCCCAAGTATACCTTTAATGGTGTCCATATTGGCATATGTAGATTTTGGAGTACCAAGGAGATGCTTGAAGTAGGAAATAAATTCAGCCTTGATATCCTTATAAGAAGTTGGGAGTGTGCCATCATCATTCATAATAGCATTGATAGTGCTCTTGCCTCTCATTCCTTTAATAACATTGTGAAAGAAGCTTGAATTTGTATCACCATGCTGAATCCATTAGAGTCTAGATTTTTAGTGGAGCATGTGTTTATGGATGCTCTCAAGTTCATCAATCTTTAACATAATCTACTTTTCCTTATTAATGTTCTCCTCATTTATAACCCCATTGAGTATATCAATTTGCACCAATCTAAGGTTATCCTTGAGGTGACCAATTTGTGCGGGATGCAAGAGTAATAAGTCTTATCAAACTCCTTCAATGCCTTCTTGAGATACTATTGCTTTTGGAATAAAATGAACATTGGAGTGCCAAAAACCCGTGCACTCCAATGCTTTTCCACAAAAGGCAAAAAAAATTCATGAGATGTCCATGCATTGTAGAATTTGAATGGCTTTGGGGAGGAATGCATGATCAAGTTGGCATGTAAAATGAGAGGACAATGATCTGAAATACTGGGATTGCCAACCAAGAGGAAAGAGTTCTCCATGTGCTCCATCCAATGTGGATTAACGAGTGCTCGATCAATTTTGCTGGCAATGTAGTTCCCAAATGAGCTTCGGTTGGACCATGTGAAGTGCGGACCAAATACTTTTATTTCATGTAATTTGGCTTGAGAAACACATTGTTTGCAATCATATGCACTTGGTAGAATCCTCCAGGAGGTGGATCTATCCTCATCATGAAGGATTTCATTGAAATCACCCATGATGCAAAGTGGACCATCCAAACACCAATCACTCCGAATTTTTATTTTTTCCTAAAGCAATCTCCTACATGATGGAGTGTTCTTTCCATAGACAAATCCAATGAATAAAGAGCAATATGCAGCAATGGAGAGATGACAAAGGATACCTTATTCCATGCTATCAATGATGTTGATATTGAGATGATTTCTCCAAAAGAGCCAACATCTTTCTCCAATATTCTCATTCATGTGATTAGCAAAACCCAAGGTGCTGAAATAGTTGGTAATGGCATTGTCCTTATTTACCTTGGTTTCCAAAAGACAAAAACAATCCAATTTGTGCTTGTTGATTAAAGCCTTCACTTCTTTTTGCTTGCAAGGGGAGTTTAAACCCCTTATATTCCAAGAACCAATCATTTCTCAAAAGGGGAGTCAGACCTCGGGTCTAAAGCATCTTTTCCTTTAGAATTTTGCTCATCAAAGTGGCTACCATGGTTTGTTGTATGCTCAATTTCTTCATTCTATCCATTTATAAACTTATCAAGTGCTTTGAAAGGATTTGATTCTTTTGGTTGCTCTTTTTGTACCTTCCTTGGTTGAGTTGGCTCAACAAATTCCCTTTCATCTTCTTGTCTAGCTTTAGAATTAGATGAAATCTCTTCTTGCTTCTCATAGCATGGATCACTTCTTTCCTTGGACCCTTTTTTTTCCCAACCACTTCCTATGTGTCCAATGTTTTTGAGGCTTGAGGCATCTTCATTTCTTGAGTTTTTTTATGGCAGCAAGTTTGGTTTTGAAGGACAAAGGTCAACCAAGTGACCTACCATCTTACAATGAGTGCAAAAACTCGGTTTCCATGCATATTCCACACAAACCCGAGTTCTCATTCTATCCCTTAGCTTTGGGAAAATTTCATCCGGCAATTTTTCCTCCAAATTAGCCTCAATGCAAATTCTCGCATATTCAAGATTCCTTCTTGATTCCATAAGAGCATCAATTTGGATTGGTTTCCCAATGAAAGAGCCTAAATAACTAAAGCCTCTTTTTGACCAAAGACAAAGGGGTATATGCTTCATTTTCACACATATAGGAACCTTAGTACAAGAAAGATTGATAAATTTAAGATGTGGTTGCCACTTTCTCAAAAGCGAAGGCCTATTGTTCACATGCGATAGTTGTTGTAGCACTCTTTGACAAAACTCTTCTTTTTTAAATTTAAACATAAAGAGGCCGTTTCCTTTGGGATAAATTTCTACTTTACCAAATTTCCACCAAGCTTTATAAATCATGTTTCTAATGTGGTAAAGTGAAGGTGGTGCTCCAAGAAATTGCCCAATCAAGCAATGTGACCAAAAACTTTCTCCTTCATCATATAAGTCTTGTGGAGGGTCTTCAATTTCCCTAACTCTATCAATGGTGTTCACTTTAAATTCTTCTTTTAGATTTAGATTTGTTTCAAGATGTTCAGTAAAATCATGCCTCCAATCAATAGTAGGATCTTTAGGGTAAGGTTCATACCTCAAGTAAGGCTTTTTGTTCCAAGCATTTTCCTTGCTTTCTTCTTTTTTCTTGGGGCCAAGTATGGATATCTTTCCATTTCCATTTTGCTGTCCACTAAAGTTTGGCTGATTGGATTGTGATATGGCAGCCATCTCAACAAAGTGGGGACCAGAATTTGTTCTTTTATCAAAAGCAGCTTGCTTGGCCGAAAATGGAGGGAAATCCAATTTCATTTGAATTGGCTCTTGTGCATTCTTGGGATAGGAGAAATGAGTTGTCGGCTCAAGAGTAAATCTGGCAGCCGAAGTATTTTCTTTTTCTTCATACGTGCATGTGTTTTCTTTGGCCATATTTTTATCCAATGTGCACATGAGCTTTGACTGCTGGTCCGAAGGACATTGTTCCTTAGTTAAAACCTCTTGAATATCATTTTCTTTAACCGGTGGAGTAGAGCTTTGTCCACAAGGTAAAACCCGGAGTGTGTCATCTTCTTCCCCATGCATACCCGATTAAAATTCCGGAGCATTGTCCATGGTAGCTCTTTTGGAAGACTTCATGTCTTGAATAATGCTTTGAACAAGTGAGGCTTTTGCTTTGTTTTGCAATTCTTCATAATCTTCAAATGAATGGTTGGATTCAATAGCAAGAAAACTTCTTTGAGCTCCAAGGAGGTTGAAGAAGCACCTTCACTAAAACAAGGTGAAGTGGGTGATTCAACCTCCTCTAAATTCTTGCTTTTCAGATTGAGGCTTTAAGCAATCTCTTTTTTTTTTTTTTGAGTACTAATGCGAGCACTAGATCTAGAAGGAGATGTTTTCTTCTTTTTGTTTGCCATGGCAGCAAGAATGGAGAAGAAGAAGAGAAAGAGAAAAAGAAAAGAGAATTAGTGGTGGTGAAAGGGTGAGAATTGATAGAGAGTGATGGTGTGAAGGTGGCCGAGTGGTGGATGTTTAGTGAGAGATGAGAGCATCTCGGTTAGAAGAGATCCAAGACTTCCTTGATGGTTGCAATAGATTGAAGATTTCCTTTGCAAAAAATAAAGAGATCATCTGCAAAGCAAAGGTGATTGAGCTTCAATGAAGAGCATTTTGGATGGTGATCAAAATTCGGGTTGTTTTCAAGCTTATTAAGCATACAAGTGAGGACCTCCATACAAATGACAAAGATATAAGGTGATAAGGGATCACCTTGTCTAATCCCATTAGCACCTTGAAAGAAACCCTCCAACCTACCATTAATAGCAATAGAGAAACTAGTGGTGGCAATGCAAGCCATAATCCATTTCACAAACTTTGCAGAAAAGCCAAAAGCAACAAGGGAGACTTCAGTTTCCAATTGAGAGAATCAAAGGCTTTCATGATGTCCACTTTGAGAGCACATCTAGGGGAGATGTTACATAGTCCCTTAAAGTTCATGAGCAATGAGGATGTTTTCATTAATGAGCCTATTCTTGAGAAAAGCTGATTGGTTCCAAGAGATGATGTGAGGCAAGCAATTTTTGATTATATTTGCAAGAATTTTAGAGATATATTTGTAAATAGTATTGCAGCAAGAAATCGGCCTATAGTCTTTAACCATGAAAGGATTTTTCATTTTAGGCACAAGAGTAATGATAGTTGTATTTACCTCCTTAAGAAGATTGCATGATTGAAAGAAGGAGCTAATAGCCTTCAAGACATCCTCACCAATTATTTCCCAAATGGCCATGTAGAATTGAGAAGTGTAGCCATCTGAACCCGAGCTCTTGTTTGGATTGAGAGAAAAAAGTGTGCTCTTGATCTCATCATGTGTGATAAGGGCCAAAAGAGAATTTGCATCTTCAACCTCAATTGTCTTACAACAATATTTTTGACCAAATCAGTGGTAGAAAGAGAGCTTGAAGGAGTTCCAAGAAGCTTCTTAAAATACTCAACAAATTTAGCCTTGATTTCTTGTTCATTTGTGAGAATTTGATTTTCCTCATTCTTGACCATGAAAACGGAGCTTTTGTGCCTTTTACCTTTGATAGTGTTGTGAAAGAACTTGGAATTTGTATCCCCCTCTTTGATCCAATTTACCCGTGCTTTTTGAGAGAGCATTGATTTATAAGTATTATCAAGATCTTCAATATGCGTCAAAATATTCTTCTCCTTTTCAATCAAATCAGCCCTAAAATTTCCATTGAGTAACTCAATCTGAACTTCTTGGAGATCACGTTGAAGCTTTAAAAGCAAGTTCAGGATGGAAGAAAAATAACTCTTGTTGAAAGACTTGAGTGCTTGCTTGAGAGATTTTTGTTTTTGGAAGAGAGAAAACATAGGAATGCCAAAAACCCACACGCTCCAATGTTTCTCAGCAAGCTTCAAGAAATCCCCATGTTTTTTTTTTATGGGATAAGTGAGTATGAATTTCATTAAAGCAAATTGCATGTACATGTACAAAGTGGAGAAGATACAAAAAGACCTATACAAATTTATTTTCTAATCTCCACATCTTGCATAAAGATTTGTTCAAAGAAGAAGAAGGAAATTTTTTACAATTTGAGAATTTAACTCTAACATCATTAAAAATAGCATGGAAGATAGACTTCTCAGTATTGGCTTGGTCCTTGAAGATGCGATGATTCCGTTCAATCCAAAAGTGATAAACGGCTGCACAAAAGAAATTCTTGACAATGGTTGCCTTCAAGTGCTTTTCAAGGGAAAAAGGGGTGATGTAGAGAATAATATCATCCCAAGAGATCGAGCTTTCCGGAATTTGGGTGAGAAGGAAACCCATTCTCCAAATGCGTCTAGTGAAAGAACATTCAAAAAAGAGATGATCTCTCATTTCACAACCCATGTGGCAAAAAATGCAATATGTGTTGATGTTGAGCCCCCAATGAAGAATTCTGAACTGTGTGCTTAATCAATTAAGAAATGCAAGCCAAACAATAAAGCTATGTTTTGGATAATGCCCTTTGTGCCAAATAAGATTAAAACACAAGAAATGGCTGTCATTCTCCCTCATGTGCTCCCAAGTGTGCTTGAATGAGAATTCTCCATTGGGAGAAAGAGTCCAAATTACTTTGTCAATGTTGTCATCATGAGGAGTAAAATTTGGGACATCAATATGAAGAAGATGATTTGGCCAATTCCAAGTGTCATTAACCTTAGAGAGAAAAGGAAGGGCTGGAAATGTACTTGACCAATGCTCCAAAAGTGAGCCATCTTTGTGCCAATTTTCAATCCAAAAGAAGTTGTTTGTGCCACCCCCAATCTTATGCTGAATGTAGTTCTTAGCAAGTCCTCGGCATCCAAAAAGCATATTCAAAATCCAACTAGCATCCCTAGAAGAGTGCAACACCCAAATGGAAGAATCCTTGATGTAGTTTGTATGAACCCATTGACTCTAAAGTGTTTCCTTTGCTAAATACATTCTCCAAAAAATTCTAAGCATGCAAACCAAATTGACTTCCTCAATCTTTCTAATGCGAAGCCCTCTTTCTTGCATAGGCAAGCAAGCTTCCTTCCAAGTAACTTTGGGTCCCATACCTATCCACAAAAAGGCCTTAAACTTTGATTCAATGGCAGCCAAGACACCTTTAGGAATAAGAAAAGCATTTGCCCAATATGCAAAGAGTTGAACAAGAATTGATTTAATAAGCACAAGTCTTCCCGCAAATGAGAGCCAATTATTGCACCAAGAGTCAATTCTTGCATTAATTTTCTCCAAAAGTGGAAAGCAATCAGCCTTCCTAAGCTTTCTAGAGACAAGTGGTATGCCCAAGTAACGGATTGGAAGTTCACCCTCATTAAATCCAACTCTTTCAATGATAGCCATTCTAGCTTCACAAGAAACTCCACCAAAGAAAATGTCACTTTTAGCTCTATTAATGTTCAACCTAGAAAATGAAGAAAAAGTCTTCAAAGTATTCATAATACAATCAATAGAGCTTAATTCCCCTTTGCAAAAGATGAAGAGATCATCCACAAAACAAAGATGATTCAACTTCAAGTGTGAACATTTTGGATGGAAATGAAAGCTTGTGCTATTCTCCAATTTGTTAAGCATGCAAGAAAGGACCTCCATACTAAGAACAAAAAGGTAAGGAGAGATAGGGTCACCTTGTCGAATCCCATTTGCTCCAAGAAAGTAACCTTCCAAACCCTCATTAAGGGCAATAGAGAAGCTAGGTGTTGTAATACATGCCCTAATCCATTCCACAAACTTTTGAGGAAAGCCAAAAACAAGAAGATTACATTCAATAAAGCTCCAATTAAGTGTGTCAAAAGCCTTCATGAGATCAACTTTGATGGCACATCTTGGAGAGATATGGCTTCTAGAATATCCTCTCAAAATGTCATGAGCAAGAAGGATGTTCTCATGAATAAGTCACCCCTTAATAAAGGTTGATTGGTTCCATGAGATAAGTTGGTGCAAGCATGCTTTGAGCCTATTAGCAATACTCTTGGAAATACACTTGTAAATAGTGTTGCAACAAGAAATTGGCCTAAAATCTTTAACCAAAGAAGGGTTAGGGATTTTAGGAACAAGTGCAATAATGGTGGAATTTACCTCCCTAAGAAGCTTGCTTGATTTAAAGAAGGAGCTGATTGCATTTGTAACGTCTTCACCAACAATATCCCAAGTAGCCTTGTAGAAATGAGATGTGAAGCTATCCAGTCCCGGGCTTTTGTTGGGATTAAGAGAAAAAAGCAGTTCCTTGACTTCATGCCTTGAGATGGGTGCAGTAATATTGGCAGCAAAATCATCTTCAATTGTTTTACCAAGAATGCTTTTCAAGATGTCCACATTGACATGTGTAGTAGTCTTTGAGCCAAGAAGCTTTTTGTAGTAGCCAATGAATTCATTTTTCACCTCAAAATCCTCCAAGCGAAGATGCCTATTCTCATTCTTGATTACATGAATAGTATTTCTGATTTTCCTTCCTTTAACAGCATTATGAAAGAATTTAGTATTGGAATCCCTTTCATTGATCCAAGATAATCTATATTTTTGAATAAGCATAGCTTTATAGGTAGTTTCAAGCGCTCCAAGTTGGCCAAAATGTCCTTTTCCTTGTCAAGAAGTGTAGCACTATTCCCACCATTAAGTAGTGCACATTGAGTGGCATCAAGCTCCCTATAAAGATCTTTGACGGCATTTAGGACACAAGCAAAATGCTTCCTATCAAAGGATTTGAAAGCTTGTTTAAGAAGCTTTGCTTTTGAAAAAGTATGAACATTAGGATACCGAAGACCAGTGTACTCCAATGTTCCTCCACAAGCTTCAAGAAGTCCAAATGAGAAGTCCAAGCATTATAGAATTTAACTGGTTTAGGAGAGGATTGCCAAGCCTTATAAGTATGCAAAATAAGGGGACAATGATCTAAGATTCCAGGGCAATCCACCAAAAGAAAAGAATTTTGAAAATTGTGGAGCCAATTTGAATTCAAAAAAGCTCTATCAAGCTTACTTTCCAAGAAGTTGCCAACATCCCCTTTGTTTGTCCAAGTAGAATGTGGTCCATGTCCTTTTGCTTCATGCATATTTGCTTTAGCCACAAAAGTTTTAAAGTCCTAAGCACTTTTGGGAATTGCTGCAGAATTAGATTTATCTCCACTATGCAAGATCTCATTGAAGTCACCCAAAATGCAAAGATTATATTACTCACACCAAGAGGACTAGCTAGCTAATTTCTTCCAAAGGTTTCTTCTTTTTGAAGCTTCATTTCGGCCATCGACAAAAGCAACAAGGAATGGTTGATTGAAGGAGTCATCAAAGTGGTAGAGAAGAGCTTGATCACTAGAGTCAATAAAAGTAGCTTGAATGTTAGTCTTCCAAAATAGCCACATCTGACCTTTAACATCTTCATCAATATGAAATGCAAAGCCAAGTTTTCCAAAACAAGAACCAATGTGATTGACGCTATCCTTGTTAACCACTTTGTTTTCCAAAAGACAAAAAATGTCTAAATGATGATTGTTAATCAGCTTCATCACTTCTTTTTGTTTATTAGGGGAATTAAATCCCCTAATATTCCATGAGCAAATCTTCATAGTGTGGGAGGGGGAGGGGCTGATTGCCTCAAAATTTAATTACCATTAACATTTTGAGTGCTAGTACAACCTAACTTCTTGTCCGAAGTTGGCTTTTCAGCATGTTGCAATGCACCATCTTCCAAAATCCTCCCTTGATCAAGAACCTCAAAGTGATTTGAGTGGACCATATTGGTGCTTGAGAAGTCATTCATGATCTTGGGAGATGGAGAAAGAGGCCGAGAAGGAATACCTTTTCTTTTGTAGACACATCATCAACTAAAGGCTCCTTAGAGGAGTTCTCCAACGGATCTTGCTTCTTGCCCACAACTTGCCATTCATAGTGGACTTTGGGTTGTTGCTTAGGAGCTTGCTTTTGGAGTTGAGGCTTTGAAGGGCAAGATTCATCAATATGACCAACATTTTTGCATAAGGAGCACTTCTTAGGTTTCCATGAATACTCAACTCCAACTTTTGCTTTAGAACCATTTCTTAGTTTTGGGAAGATGACATTCGGAAGATTGCTCTCCAAATCAACTTCAATGCACATTCTAGCAAACTCAAGCTTTCTCCTTGAATCCGTAAGTGCATCCATTTGGATTGATTTTCCAATGAAGGATGCTATATAACCGAGTCCTCTTTTGTAGTAAAGGCACATAGGGACGCCCTATAATTTAACCCAAATAGGGACTTTTTTGCATGAGAGATTAACAAATTCCAGATTTGGTTCCCATTTTCCCAAAAGAAGAGGCATATGGTTCACATGCCATAGTTGTTGGAGAACCTTTTGGAAAAACTTCTCCTTTTCAAATTTGAAAATAAAAAGGCCTTTCCTTTTTATATGAATATCAACTTTGCCAAACTTTTTCCAAGCAAAATCAACCATGTTCTTGATTAGAAAGTAAGGTTGGGGCGCCTAGAAATTGTCCAACTAAGCTATGGCTCCAAAATTATCCCCATCATCATATAAATCCTCAGGGGGATCATCAACTTCTCTAATGCCATCAACCACATTAAAAACATGCTCTTCTTCAAATTTTAAATTGGTATGCAAATACTCTGCAAAAACTCCATCCCGATCTGGAGAAGGCTCACTTGAAGAAGAAACATGCCTTGGTTTAAGAGGTTTTTTCCCAACATTGGATTGGCTGGTTGCTTGATGCAAGACTCGGCCTTGAATGTTGCTTGCCTAGGACTTAAATTCTTGCTTTGCATAGCTTGGGAACGTTTCAACCTTCGGAGCATTTTGGAGAGAGAGATCAGCTTGCATGGCATCCATGTCACTTAATGAAGTTGGCTGAGTTGGTATAAGTAGGTCAGCCAAATTGCTTTTGTAATTTGAGTGCTCAAGTGGAGGGAAAACTTTAAGTGAATCACGTGCCTCATTCCCAATGTCACATGGACCAGAATTTGAGTGAGCTTGACTTGGATGAGTTGTCAAAGTTTGCTTGGAATGGGCTGAAAAGGTGCTGCCATGTTCCTTTGTTCCAGGCATTGTACCAAGTATATTGCTATTAACTGGTGATAGATGACCATTGGTTAAAGTGTGATCAACCAAGTCTTCTTCTTCCTTACTCAAATCACCATGGCCAAAGGAGGAAGAGTGACAAGAAGTTGGGGAATGAAAGAGGTTTTGTGCAAGCTCCATTTCCATATTCTTTTTGTGCAAACCAACTTCAATCTTAGATGTAGGAGAGGGGCTTGAGCGAGATGTACAAGAGAGCTTGCGAATCAAATCAACCTTGGCTTCGGATTGAGCATCAAGGTGTTCTTTATAAGTATGACCAGATTCAAGTGCATTAAAAACTTCCTGAAATTCTTTGCTAGAGGTGGATGAAGCATCTTCCCTTACAAGGGAAGAAGAGGAAGAGGCCGAATCCACATTCTTTGGAGTATCCTTAGAGGAAATGGTTTTCGGAGAGCCATCAAAAGATTGTTTTTTTGCAAGAATTCTAGCACTTTGCCTAGAAGAAGCCGAAACTTTCTTCTTCTTGCCCATGAAATCAAGCAAACGGAAGAGGCAAAAGGACGGGTATGGAAGTGTGTTTAGGGTTTAGTGTTTGGGTTAATGGAAGAAGGTAAGTATGGTGGTGGCATGTGGAGGAAATTCCTATGTTTTCTCCAAGCATTGTAGAATTTAAATGGCTTTGGAGTGGAGATCCAAGACTTGCAAGAATGCACAATGAGAGGACTATCGTCGGATATGCCTGGGCTTTCCACCAAAAGAAAAGAGTCTTGCTTATTTTGAATCCAACTTGCATTAACCAAGGCCCTATGCAATTTACATGCCAAGAAATTCCCAGGAAAGGCTTTATTAGTCCAAGTGAAATGAGGACCATGTGCTCTTAACTCATTCAAATTAGCTTTGATCAAACAATTCACAAAGTCTTTGGCATTAGGGGGAATAGAGTAGGAGTTGGACTTATCACCATAGTAAAGAACTTCATTGAAATCTCCCAAAACACAAAGTTCTCCGTTATCACAAATAAAACTCCATTCTTCCATCTTATTCCAAAGAGCCTTTCTTCTAAGTGGGTCATTTCGGCCATAAACAAAAGCCACAAGAATAGGTTGCACCATGTGCTTTTCAATAATGCAAAGCAGCCCTTGATCAAAAGAATCCACAATGCAAATGTTGATATTATTTTTCCAAAAAAGCCAAAGCCGGCCCTTGATGCATTCATTCACGTAGTTCAAAAATCCAAAATCTTCAAAAGTAGAGCCAATTTTCTTGATGCAATCATCATTTGTCACTTTAGTTTCCAAAAGGCATAAAAAATCCAATTGGTGTTTATTGACCAAAAACTTCACTTCCTTTTGTTTGCTAGGGGAATTGAAGCCCCTTATCTTTCATGAGCAAAAAATCATTGTAGAGGTGGAAGGGTGGATGCTTGAGGCTCCACTAATGAAAAACCTTGAGGAGGAAGAAGGGCTCCATGCATGCAATGATCTTCAAGATTCTGATTTGCTTCATCAAAATCATCATTTCTCCCGAGAGCATTGAAGGGGTTCTTGGAGACACAAGGAGATTTTCTCTTTGGACTAGAGTGTCTAGGTGGGCTATGAGATCTAGTCTTATTTTTGTTTGCTTTGACATCACCATTTCCTTTGGAACCAAGCAAAGATGGAGAACATCGTTCAAAGTTTGGAGCATTCCTATCCAATGTAAAATCTTTTCTTCCCATCACATGCCATTCTTCATTTTTCTTTGACTTAGTAACTTTAGGGGCAGCCCTTTGTTGTTGAGCTATTGGTTTTTGAAGAAAAGGACAAAACTTTTCCACATGCCCAACCATTTTGCAATTAATGCACTTGGAAGGTTTCCAAGCATACTCAACTTCCACTTTGGTTTTTGAACCATCTCTTAACTTGCGGTAGATTTCAGTCGGAAGATGACCTTCAAGATCAACTTCAATACAAACACTAGCAAACTCCAAGTTCCGTCTTGATTCGGTTAAGGCATCCATTTGTAAAGGCCTCCCTATAAATGATGCAATGTAACTCAGCCCCTCTCTTGACCATAAGCTTAAAGGAACTTCCCGAAGTTTCACCAAATTGGAATCTTGTTGCATTTTAAGTTGACAAATTGTAAGTTTGGTTCCCATTTCCTTAGTAATAGAGGCCTATGGTTAACATGCCAAAGTTGCTCCAAGACTTTTTGGCAATACTCTTCCTTTTCAAACTTGAAAACAAATAAGCCTTTTCCTTTTCTAAAAATTTCCACCTAGCCATATTTCTTCCAAGCAAAATCCACCATATTTTTAATGAGGAAGAAGGGAGGGAGAACTTCAAGGAATTGTCCCACTAAACAATGGGTCCAAAACTCCTCACCTTTATCATAAATGTCAACTGGGGGGTCAATAACTTCTCTAATACCATCAACAATTTTAGTTTCATGCTCAATAAGTTGCAATTTAGTACCACAATGACCAACAAAATCTTTCTCCCAATCAAGTAAAGGCTCATGTGAAGAAGGTTCATACCTTAGTTTGAGAGGTCTCTTCTAAGCATTTTGCTGATTTTGGGATGCACCATTTTGTCCATTATGTTGATAGAAAGAGAATCTGCCATTATTAGCATATGGATTGCTTTGGCCGAGAGTTTGTTGAGCTTGAAGACTCTCTCCATGAGCTTTAGATACATTTGATTTAGTTTGAGGTACATGCTGGCTGAGATGGACTTGGCTTTCATTAATTGGTAAGTTGGCAAAATATGTTGAGTTGGCATTGTAATTTTGCTGATTTGTTTGCTGAATTGGCAAAGTGTTTCCAACAAGATGGCCTTGTTTCAGCTAAGAGGGAAGTGGGGGGAAAAGCTCAAAATTGTTGTGCCCATTAGTTTTTGAAATATGTGGTTCAGACTTGGGGTCCATAGTTGACTTATTAGGTGACAAGTTTGGATTTGATTTGTCTAAAGCTAACCCCCCTTTTTGCTGAAAAGTACCTGTCATAGAAGCCCAGATATTACTCTTTATGCAATTTAGGTATTGACCATCGGGTAAAACATGATCGTCTTCTTCTCGTTCCCGCAAAGCCGATTCACTATTGGATGAGCTTTGTGAGAACTCTGAAAGTTTTGCATGCATATTTGGCCTAATGGGACTTGAGCTCTTTTGGGGAGAGACAAAAAGATGTTGAGCAAGGTCTTTCTCAAGAATGCTTTTGTCGTGTTGCAAGTAAGAGCTTTGTGAAGAGCTTGATCTTTGCAAAATATCTTGAACCATCTCTTTTTTCTCTAAGATATTTGGATGATGAAGTTGCTGAAAACATTTACCTGATTCAAGGGGATCATAAACTTCTCTAAAAACTTTGCTAGAAGTTGAGGAGACATCTTCACTCTTAAGAAAAGAGGCCGAATCAACCTCCATGGAAGGAGTAAGGCTAGACTTAGCCATAGAGTTACAAACTTTAGATTTTCTATTTGCTGAAATCTTTGCACAATGACGAGAAGGAGATGAAAGTTTCTTCTTTCTACCCATGAAAACAAAGAGAGAAAAAGAAAAGAAAAGAAAGAACGAGAAAAAAGAGAAGAAAGAGCTTGGGGATGTGTTTGGGAAGGTGTTTAGGTTAAGTGATTAGGAAGAAGGTAGAGGAGAAGGTGGCGAAAGGTGGAGTGGCAGTGGCTAGAAGCAAAAAGTTTAGAGAGAGGTGGGAGAGTTTTTTTTATTATTCTTGACCATTCTTCTTTTGTTCTTTGTTTTAATACTCGCACATAGAACACAGATATAAACTTTGCTAGAGGTTGAGGAGACATCTTCGCTCTCAAGAAAAGAGGCCGAATCAACCTTCATGGAAGGAGCAAGACCGGACTTCGCCATCAAGTTTCAAACTTTAGATTTTCTATTTGCTGAAATCCTAGCGCTATGACGAGAAGGAGATGAAAGTTTCTTCTTCCTACCCATGAAAACAAAGAGAGAAAAAGAAAGAAAGAAAAGAAAAGAAAGAAGAGAAAAGAGAAAGGAGAAAAAAAGAGCAAGGGGATGTGTTTAGGATGGTGTTTAGGTTAAGTGTTTAGGAAGAAGAAGGAGGAGAAGGTGGCGGATGGTGGTATGGCGGTGGCTGGAGGTAAGAAGTTTAGAGAGAGGAGGGAGTGTTTTCATGGTAGAGAGA
This sequence comes from Cordia subcordata, assembly GCA_028554755.1. Taxonomy (NCBI): domain Eukaryota; kingdom Viridiplantae; phylum Streptophyta; class Magnoliopsida; order Boraginales; family Cordiaceae; genus Cordia; species Cordia subcordata. Next base: position 17,007,822 of record JAPTOF010000008.1, read on the forward strand.
GATTATAACTTCTTAATGGAAATCTTAGGGAGCATTTAATTGAAGAGGAAAAGGATACTCTTGTGAACATTGAGAAGCTTGATCCAATTCATAGGGGTATTCTACATCAAAAAGCAAGAATATCTTGGCTTAAAGAAGGTGATGCAAATACAAGATTCTTCCATAATGCCATTAAGGAAGACTCATTAAAAGCACAATTCATGCTTTCAAAAAGGAGAATTTGGACTTTCTTGTTAACGAGCATGATGTCAAGAAAGAGTTCATTGACTATGTCAAAAACCTCCTTGGCACACACAAAAGATCTTTGGCAAATGTGGAAGGGATCAAACATATTATTGGGAAAAGTATCCAAGAAGACTCCATTTTTTTTTTTGCGGATTAAGTAAGATTTATTATTAATCGCAATTTGGTACAACCCATCCATTACCCCCAAGTCAAGGATACAACGTAAAATTCGGTGGCTAGATTTGGGAGGTATGAAACAAACAAAAGAGAAAAACTCAATACACTACGAAAGAAGGAACAACGATGATTACTCAGAGAGTAAAAGAAAGCAAAAAAACAAAGTCAAGTGGGAAAAGGGAGGGGGGAGGCAAAATTCGACGGGGAATCAGCCCTCGATTCAACAACTTCTTCTTTCCTCCCACAATCATCAAAGGCATCTTCATCGATCCCTTCGTAATGCTCATCCTTCTCAAAATTTTCCCCAACATTCTTTTCAATCAAGGAGGCATTTTCAACTTTATTTGGGGAATCTACTTTCTTGGCTGCCCCATCAATATCCAAGAAGACTTCATTGCAGCTCTTATTGCTCCAATCACAAAAAAAGAAGTCAAGTAAGTTTTTTTTTTGTGAGGCAAGAAAGTTTGTGTGTATTCCTTAATGTCAAAAGAAAAATGTACAAGTACAAAAGAGGAAGTAAAAGTGGAGAGCAGGTCTATACAAGAATGTCATCTAGCCTCCACAAATTACATAAGCTTTTGTTCAAAAGAGAGAACGAGAATTTTCTTCCAGTAGAGATTTTAACAAGAAGAGAATTTTCTTCCAGTAGAGATTTTAACTCTTACATCATTGTAAATAGAATTGAAAATGTTTTCTTCAGTTTTTGCTTCATTATGAAAAATGCATTGATTCCTTTCTAACCAAATGTGGTAAATGGAAGCTCCAAGGAGATGCTTGATGATGGTGGCCTTCAAGTGCTTCTTATTTGCAAAAGGAGTGATAAAAGCAATAATATTCTTCCAGCAAATCATTTTCTCTTAAATTGATGTAAGGCGAAGACCTTTTTGCCAAATTCTTCTAGTGAAGCTACATTCAAAGAAAAGATGATCTCTTGTTTCACAACCAAAATAACAAAAGATGCATGATGGATTGATGTTGAGACCCCAATGTAAAATTCTGAATTTTGTGCTGAGTTGGTCAAGAAAAGCAAGCCAAGCAATGAAGCTGTGTCTCGAATTATGTTTTTTGTGCCAAAGAATGTTAAAGCCAGCGAAATGATCCCCTTTCCTCCTTATATGTTCCCAAGTTTGTTTGAAAACAAAATCTCCATTTGGGGATGTTTTCCAAACAATTTCATCCATTGTGCTATCATTTAGAACCAAGTTTGGACAATCAACATGTGGGAGCTGAATAGGCCAATTCCAATTACCATTGATTTAAATATCACTAACCTTAGCAAGGAGAGGTGGACCAAAGAAAGTCCTACTCCAGTGCTCCAAAAGGGAACTTTCCTTGTACCAATTATCAATCCAAAAGAAAGAATGTGATCCATTACCAAGAATGTGCTTGATGAGAGGCTTTGCAATTTCTCGACAATTCAAAAGTGCTTTAAGAATCCAACTTGCATCCTTAGGAGCTTGCATCACCCAAATGAAAGAGCCCTTAATATAGTTCATGTGAATCCATTAACTCCAAAGTGTGTCCTTCTTTGCATATATTCTCTAGAAAAGCTTGAGCAAAAAAACTCTATTAATCTCCTCAATGTTCCTAATACCAAGCCCACCTTCACAAAAGGGAAGACATATATCCTTCCAAGCAACCTTGGGGCTGGTCCCCCTCCAAAGAAAAGTTTTAAATTTTGTTTCAATGGCTGCCGTTTTTGGGAAGAAGAATTGCACTTGCCCAATAAGCAAAAATTTGGAAAAGTGTTGATTTTAGCAAAACAAGTCGACCAGCAAAATAAAGCCAAGAATTGCACCAATTTTCAAGTTTAGCATTGATTCTTTCCATGAGGGGGAAGCAATCAGCCTTTCTTAGCTTTCTAGAAACAAGCGGGATACCCAAGTATCGAATAGGAAGCTTGCCTTCTTGAAAACCAACACTATCCAAGATAATTCTTTTGTCATGAATTGAAATCCCTCCAAAGAAAATGGCACTCTTTGATTTCTTGATATTCAGCCCAGAGAAGGAGGAGAATTTCTTCAAGGTGTCTATGATGCTTTTAATAAAGCTTAAATTTCCTTTGCAAAAGATAAAAAGATCATCTGCGAAACAAAGGTGGTTAAGCTTCAAATGTGCAATTTTGGATGAAAATGAAAGCCTGGATGCTCATTTAATTTGTTAAGCATACAAGAGAGTACCTCCATGCATATGACGAAAAGATAGGAAGAGATGGGATCTCCTTGTCTTATTCCTTTTGTCCATAAAAGTATTCTTCCAATCATCCATTGAGTGTAATAGAAAAACTAGGGGTAGTGACACACTCCATAATCCAATCAACAAATAATTGTAGAAGACCAAATGCAAGGAGAGTGCATTTAATGAAGCCCCAATTTAAAGAGTCAAAAGCATTCATAATGTCAACTTTAAGGGAGTATCTTGGGGAGATATGAATTCTAGTATAACCTCTCATAATATCATGTGCAATAAGAATATTTTCTTTAATGAGCCTATTCTTGATGAATGCTGTTTGGTTCCAAGAAATGATATGAGGCAAACAAACTTTAAGCCTATTTGCAATAATCTTTGAAATGAATTTGTAAATGGTATTGCAACAAGAAATAGGCCTAAAATCTTTGACCATGGAAGGATTTTGGACCTTTGGCACAAGTGCAATAATAGTAGAATTTACCTCTTTAAGAAGCTTCTTTGATTCAAAGAAAGAGCTGATAGCATTTAGAACATCCTCCCCAATAATATCCCAAGCAACCATGTAGAAATGAGATGTTAAACCATCCGAACCCGGGCTTTTGTTAGGATTGAGAGAAAAAAGAGCATTCTTGATCTCATCTCTTGTGATAGAAGCAATAATAGTGGCAGCAAGAGACTCATCAATTGATTTCTCAATAATAGCCTTTAAATCATACACATTGACCTGAGAAGGCTTTTTAGTACCAAGAAGATTTTTTAAGAAGCCAATGAACTCATTTTTAACATCAAAGTCCTCCAATAAGAGATGTCTTTCCTCATTATTGATTACATGAATTGTGTTCTTGAACCTTCTACTTCTCACAGCATTGTGGAAGAATTTAGTATTTGAATCCCCTTCTTTAATCCACAAAATTCTTGATTTTTGAATAAGCATGGCTTTGCAAGTAGCTTCAACTTCTTCCAATTTAGTGAGAATGCAATTTTGCTTGTCAATGATCTCGGCACTAAGCTCTCCATTATAGATTGCTTGCTGAACTCCATCAAGCTCTTTGCGAAGATTGTTGATAGTGTTGGGAAGGTAAGCAAAATACATCCTATCAAAACTTTTGAGGGCTTCCTTGATCAATTTTTGCTTTTGATAAAGAATGAACATTGGAGTACCAAAAACCAGTGTACTCTAATGTTCTTCCACAAGCTTCAAGAATTCCGAATGATTTGACCAAGCATTATAAAATTTGAAAGGTTTTGGTGAAGACTTCCAAGACTTACAAGTTTGCAAGATAAGCGGGCAATGATCAGAGATTCTGGGGCTTCCAACCAAAAGAAAAGAGTGGTGACAGTTTTGAGACCAAATTTGATTCACCAAAGCTCTATCAAGTTTACTTGCTAAGAAATTACCTTCCTCGCTTTTATTTGACCAAGTAAAGTGAGGACAATAAACCTTTACTTCTTGCATTTTTGTATTCTCAACAAATGTTTTGAAGTCCAATGCACTTTTTGGTATGGAAGAGGTGCTAGATTTATCACCTTCATGCAAGACTTCATTAAAATCCCCAAAAATGCAAAGGTCACTCTCAAGACACCAATTGCACCAAAGATTGAGCTTGCTCCAAAGTTCCTTTCTTTTAGTTGCCACATTATGCCCATAAATGAAAGCAACAAAGATGGATTTTTGGAAATGATTATCAAAGTTGAAGTGGAGGTGATCACAAGAGTCAATAAAAGTAGCTTTAATATTTTTCCTTCAAAACAGCCAAATCCTTCCTTTAATCAAATCATCAAAATGATTCTCAAAACCAAGTTTTTCAAATTTAGTGCTAAAGAAGCTAATGCTATCATTGCAATACACTTTATTCTCCAAAAGACAAAAGAAATCCAATTTGTGCTTGTTGGTCAGCAAAATAACTTCTTTTTGCTTCTTTAGGGAATTGAGGCCCCTAACATTCCTAGAGCAAAAAATCATTTAAAAGCTAAAGGAGGATCATTTATACCCGGTTCTTGGGAGCCAAAAGCAATGGAATTTTCTTCAATATTCTTCTCTCTTTTTGTCCCAAGCTCATCTTCAATGTTCAAAATATCTTCTCTATGCTCATCCTCCTGGACAAGGACTTCAAAGCAATTTTGATTATTTATTTTTGAGTCAAGTGCAACCTTAGTAGAGATTTGCCGAGAAGTCTTTTTTCCCTTATTTGAATTGGCTTCATCATTGCTCAAAACCTCGGAATTCCTTGATGGAGCTTGCTTTTTTCCCACAACTTGCCATTCTTGGCGTATTTTAGGTTGATGCCCATGATAAAATGTTTGAGGATTTTGTTGTGCTTTCGGTTTTAATGGGCAATTTCCTCAACATGCCCTACCATTTTACAATGAGTGCATTTGCTTGGCATCTAAGCATATTCAACCTCAACTTTTGCTCTAGTACCATTCTTTAGTTTTGGAAAGACAACATCCAAAAGATTTTCCTCTAAGTCTACTTCAATACACACCCTAACAAACTCCAAATTTCTTCTAGGGTCCGTAAGTGCATCCATTTGAATAGGCTTTCCAATAAAAGAAGCAATATAACCAAGCCCTCTTTTGGAGTATAGACTCATTGGTACATCCCATAGCTTAATCCAAATTGGAACTTTGTTACATGATAAATTCACAAACTCAAGATTGGGCTCCTATTTCCTTAATAACAACGGCCTATGGTTTACATGCCATAGTTGTTGAAGGACTTTTTGGCAAATTTCCTCATTTTCAAACTTGAAAGGAAAGAGGCCTTTTCCTTTAGTATGTATGTCAACCTTACCAAATTTCTTCCAAGAAAACTCAACCATGTTTTTGATTAAGAAAAAAGGTGGTGGAGCACCTAGAAACTGCCCAACTAAGCAATGACTCCAAAACCTATCACCATCTTTATATAAGTCATCTGAAGGATCAACAACTTCTCTTTTCCCTTCCACAATATTGTAAGCATGATCTTCATCAAATTTTAGATTTGTATTCATGTGCTCGGCAAAAACACCTTCCCAATTAAGGGAAGGATCATTTGAGGATGGAACATACCTGAATTTGAGTGGTTTGCACCAAGCATTTTGCTGATTTGACACTTGTGCTTTGTTTTGCATGTTGAATCCTTGTGTTTTTTTAAGATGGTTAGAGTGAGCTTTGTCATCATCATGTTGCTTCTTCAAAACATCCTTCAAAGAGGAGGGGCTGCCTTGAAAAACGTCTCCACTATTAGGTTGAATCTGAACCTGTAGCCCATCTTTTGGTGAGAAAGAAAGTTACTGGTTTGTATCAAGATGATTTGGCACTTTACTTGTAATGTTGGCTGCCACATCATCTTTATAAAGTTGTTGATTGAGCATGTCTTTTCCATTTGAATTGTTTGCAAGTGGAGGGAAATCCTCAAGACTTTCACATGGGCCAGCATACAAAGTTTTGGAATCTGAACTTAAAAGTTTGCTTCCTTTTTGAGTTATCAAATTTTGTTTTGAAAGTTCTGAAAAAGTTTAAAGTGATTAAAAGAGAGATGGTCAGACCTGCGTGTAAAAGCTTTGTCCAGTCCTTGTACTTTAGCATTACCATTAGGTAAAAACCTTTCCTCTCTTCCTCTATTCACTTCGGCTGAACCATGAAGAAAGTCGTCTTCAAGCTTTGAGCTTTCAAGCTTTGAGGGACAAAAAGGACAGATTTAGAAGGGTTTTGCAATGGAAAGCAATCTCGAAGCTTTGAATAATCAAAGCTAGAGCTTGGAGAAGGAGGAGAGCGTGTTTGAGTGTTGATAGTGAGGGATCTCACAAGTTCAGCCTTAGCTTTGCTATGGACATCAATATGCTCCTTATAAGAATGGCCATCTTCAAGTGCATCATAGCCTTCTTTGAAAAACAAACTTGAGGTTGATTGAGCATCTTTATTAGAGTGAGATAAAGAGGCCGAATCAACCTCAGCTTTGGAAAAGGAAGAATCCAAACAAACAAGAGAGCATGTTTCAATATCTTGCTTCTTTGCCTTGAGCCGAGCTATAGTTCTGGTAGGAGAAGAGCTTTTCTTTTTCTTTCCCATGAAATCCAAGTGAAGGGGCTAAGCGACAGGTTTGGTTTGAGTGTTTAGGTATGGATTAAGGGTTAAGTGTTTGGGTTTTTTATGGAAGAAGGTTCTTTTGGTGATGGCGTGTGGAGGAGAGGAGGTGGCTAGTTGCAAGAGTTTTAGAGAGAAGGAGGAGAATTTTCATGGCATTTGTAACATCTTCTTGATAAGTCAAGTAAGTTCTTTTTTCATTGAATCCAAATAAAAGTCTAGGGCCAGATGGTTACACATCTTACTTCTATATGGCCGCATGGGATATTATAGGGGATGATGTCTCAAAAGCTATTATCTCTTTCTTTGAAGATTGCAAGCTACTTAAAGAGGTAAATGCTAATACCATTGCTCTTATTCCAAAGATTGTTAGCCCTTCCATGGTGAAAGACTTTAGACCTATATCTTGTTGCAATACCATCTACAAGTGCATCTCCAAATTGATTGCAAATAGACTCAAGGATTATTTGCAACATGTCATCTCTTTGAATCAATCAGCTTTTGTTAAGAATAGGCTCATCAATGAAAACATTCTAATTGCACATGATATTTTGAGAGGCAATTCTAGAAAGCACATTTCCCCAAGATGTGCACTCAAAATTGACATTATGAAGGCTTCTGACACACTCAATTGGAATTTTATTGAGATCGCAGTTATTGCATTTGGTTTTCCCAAGAAGTTTGTGGATTGGATTATTGCTTGCATTTCAACTCCAAGTTTCTTCATTTTTAATTAATGGTAGTCTTGAAAGGTTCTTTAGAGGAGAAAATGGAATTAGACAAGGAGACCCCCTCTCCCTCTATCTTTTTGTTATTTGCATAGGGGTACTCACTTGTATGCTCAACAATCTTGGTGACAATTCAGAATTTGGGTTTCATCCAAAATGTGCATCACTAAAGCCCAATCATCTTTGTTTTCCAGATGATCTTTTCATTTTTTGCAAGGCTGATAAATTGCAGTATGGAAACTTTGCATATCTTCTCCTCATACTCTGGGCTTAAGATAAATTCAATGAAAAGTGATATCTTTTTTGGAGAGGTCTCAAATGAGGAAAAGGCAAGCATCTTGGACAAAATTGATTTCAATGAAGGAACCTTGCCAATTAGATATTTGGGGATTCCTTTAGTCTTAAGGAAATTGAGAAAATATAATTTTTTGCCCCTCATGGAGAAGATCAAAGGGAAAATTGAGCATTGGACAAACTCACGGCTATCTTATGCGAGAAGGCTCATTCTCATTAAATCCATACTCATGCAAATTTTTGCATTTTGGGCAAGTGTTCTCATTCCAAAAGGAGTCATGGCAGCAATTGAAACAAAATTTAAGGCATTTCTTTGGAGGAATACGGGGCCAAAAGTTGCATGGAAGGACATTTGTCTACCACATAAAGAAGGGGGCCTTAGGGTAAGAAAACTTGAGGATATCAACTCCATTTTCATGCTTAAGATCTTTTGGAGAATGTATGCGTGCAAAAGCCTCTCTTTGGAGTCATTGGATTCACTTAAACTATCTCAAAGGTGAAACCATTTGGAGCTTTCAATGCCCTCAAGATGCTAGTTGGATACTCAAATCACTACTTCAATTTCGGATGGAAGCAAAAAAGTACATTAAACACACAATTGGAGATGGGAACAATACATTCTTTTGGCCTAATTGTTGGCATGAAGAGGGACACCTTGCTCAACATTGGAGCAACATTTTACCCACCCCTCCATATAAGGCAAAGGTGAGTGCTATTTTTTTTTTGCAGGTTGAGAAAGTTTTTATTTCAATGCAAATTTGGTACATCCAAACGTTACCCTTTAAACCTAATCAAATACAACAATACAAAGCAAAGCACTAAGTTTGAGGGGTAAAGCAAAAGAAAAAGAGGGTTACAACCCATTACAAATGAATTTTCCTAGCATCAAAGAAGTGACATAAAACCAAGCAAGGAAACAATGAAGAAACAAGGAAAAGAAAGAACCAATCAAGTACTCGGGGGGGAAGGTGGCGAATCCAAAACACCTGAGGGACCACCATCCCTAAGGTCTTCAAATAAACCTAAATTCCTATCCTCAAGTCCATCTTTCTCAACATGTTCAACCAAATCAGCAACTTCATCCCCAATATTCTCAAATTGCGTCGCCTTCATATCCATCTCCGTTTTTCCTTTATTATGGGCAGCAAGCTCAAAATCTTTACTTGAGACACCATCATCTTTCCTCAATGGCATATTTCCTTCTTCAACAATGGGTACTTCATTTGGAGAAAGGGTAGCAAATCAGTTTTCCTCCATTGGACTCTTTGTTGGGGGATCTTGAATCACATTTGAAGCTTCATTAACCATAACTTTGGTGTCTTGAAAATGGGTGGTAGATGAAACTCTTTTCCAAACTTTTCTAGACTGAGCATTTTCCCAACCATCCCATTTCTTCTCAAATTTTTTCTCATTCCTTGGTTGGTGAGTTTGAGCCATAAGAGGGCAAGTATTCATGGGATGACCAACAACCTTGCAATAAGAGCAAACAAGTGGCTTCCATGCATATTCGATGTCAATCTTTGCCCATTCTCCATTTCTAAGCTTGATGTTTTCTAATAGAGCATGGAATTGGCCCACTAATTTGATGCACATCTGCCCCCTAAGCTTTGTTCTTGAGACTAATAGAATGGATAAGTTTACTTAGTCCTTGTCTCCGGATGGGCAATTTTCTTTCAAACGCACTTGGGACCAAACACGTTGCAAAAGAGAACCATTAGGCAACAACCTGATTTGGTTTAAGGGTCACAATCCGAGTCACAGTTTCATTGTTTGGCTTGCTTTTAATCATAAGTTCAACACAAAGAACAAAGTTCTTCAATAAGGAATACAAACCAGCCCCTTGTGCACCTTTTGTAGCCTTGATTGTGAAACAAGACACCATCTCTTTTTCTCATGTAGTTTCACAAGAAGGATTTGGAGGAGTGGCCTCTACCTCCTAAATGTTCTGGAAAATTTGAATGGCTGGGATGACATCATTGATTACTTAACTCCTTGGGCCTTGGAAAAGAATTTAACGGTTACCATCCTCAAGCTTTTGCTTGGAGTAGCAATATATCACATTTGGATTAAAAGAAATCAAAGGATTTTTTGCAACGAAGCTAGACCGGAAGAATCTCTCTTTGCTACAATCTTCAATGATGTTAGATGTAAAGTATCTTTTTGTAAAAAAAATTGCACCCACAAGCACAAATATTAGCATTTGTAGATCTTGGAGACTTGATGGCATAGTGGGATAGCGTCGTTCTTTTGTATTTTTGTACATTTTGTTTACTAATACAAAATCTTACTTGCTCCGCAAAAAAACTTGATGGCAATTCGGATTTCGGGTTTCATCCCAATTGTATTAAGCTCAAACTCAATCACCTTTGCTTTGCCAATGATCTTTTTATCTTTTGCAAAGGCAATCTCACATCCATCAAAAGCATCATGAGATCTCTTGAGGCATTCTCCACATATTCGGGCCTAAAATTAACAAAAGCAAAAGTGACATCTTCTTTGGTGATGTTTCTCCTGATGAAAAGCATGCAATTTTGAATGAAATGGACTTCAATGAAGGGGCACTTGTATCTAGAACGTTAAGAAAGATGGATTTTTTACCACTCTCTGAGAAGATCAACAACAAGGTTGAGCATTGGACTAATCATTGGCTTTCATATTAAGGAAGACTCCTTCTTATGAAGTCTACTATTACACAAATCCCCAAGAACATTGTGAAGAGTATTGAAACCAAATTCAAATCTTTTCTTTAGAGGGGCACAGGGCCAAAAGTTGCTTGGAAAGATACATCCTTACCATACAAAGAAAGTGGACTGGGTGTTAGAAAGCTTGATGAGATCAACAAAACCTTCATGCTTAAAACTTTTTGAAGAATGTACATATCACGAAACACTCTTTGGAGCCAATGGATTCATGAGAACTACGTAAGAGATAACTCCATCTGGATGATACTGTACCCATATGATGCTAGTTGGGTCTTTAAATGCCTCTTGAATTTTTGGGAGGAAGCAAGGAAACACATCAAACAACCTTGGGAAATGGTTGCTCCACCTTCTTTTGGCATGATAAGTGGCATCCTAGAGGTATTCTTTTTGAACATTGGTGTGAAGCAGTTCCTTTTCCTCAGCAAAATGCAAAGGTTAGCTCTCTTTTTCTCAATGGATCTTGGAATTGGCCAATTTGTTTACCCAATATTGCTTCACCCATATTTGATCTCATTAGTGATTGCGAAGATAATAACTATTGCTGGTCACTTTCATCCAATGGCAATTTCTCCTTCAAGAGCACATGGGAACATATTAGAAAGAAAGGTGAACCTTTTATGGGACATAACTTGGTTTGGTTCAAGGGCCATCATCCATGACATAGCTTCATCACTTGGTTGGGCTTTAAAGACAAGCTTAACACCAAATACAGACTTTTTCACTAGGATTTCAACATCCACTTTGCACTTTTTGCCACTTGGGATGTGAAACTAGAGAGCATTTTTCTTTTCATGTTGCTTCACTAGGAGAATTTGGGGAAAAGGACTTACTCTTACCAACAGCCTATTGCATCTTATTGAATGGGATAGCATTCTTGATTACCTCACTCCGTTTGTGCTTGAGAACAACTTGAAGGCTACAATACTCAAGCTTCTTTTTAGAGCAACAATTTACCACCTTTGGATGGAAAGAAATAAAAGACTTTTCAAAAAGGAAGTGCAAACTGAAGAAAATATTTTTGTAACTATTTACAACGAATTTCAATGTAAAATCTCTCTTTGTAAAAAATTTCCTTCAAATAGCGCAAATATTAACATAGGAAATATGTGGAAGCTTGAAAATATCTTTATTTGAGCTTCTTTTTGTAAATGTTGTAAAGTTCAACATCAATGAAATACCACACTTACTTGGTCCACAAAAAAGAATGAAAGCTTTTGATTCTCTTAATTGGAATTTCACTAAAATGGCTCTTCTTGCTTTTGGATTTCCAAAAAGATTTGTGGATTGGATTATGACTTGTGTCTTTACTACAAGTTACTCAATATCTATCAATAGAGGATTAGAGGGATATTTCAAAGGGGCAAATGGTATTATACAAGGCGACCTTTTTTCACCTTATCTCTTTGTTACCTCCATGGAGGTTCTCACTTGCAGGCTAAATAAGCTTGATACCAATCCAGAGTTTGGCTTTCATCCCAAGTGCTCATCCATTAAGCTCAATCATCTTTGTTTTGCGGATGATCTTTTCATCTTTTGCAAGGGCAACCTTAAGCCAATCAAGTGCATCATTGACACTTTGGATACTTTCACTACCTTTTCAGGCTTGAAGATCAACAAAGAGAAAAGTGTCATCATCTTTGGTGTTGTCCCCAATGATTTGAAGCTTGGTATTTTGGAAGTGGTGAAATTCAATGAAGGTAAACTTCCTATCCATTATTTGGGCATTCCCCTTGCCTTAAGAAAGCTAAGAAAATCTAAATTTCTCCCTCTCTTGGAGAAATCAATAGCAAGATTAAGAATTGGGCAAATAATTGGCTTTCTTACATGGGTAGACTCATCTTTATCAAATCTACCCTTACACAAATTTGTGCCTTTTGGGCTAGTCTAGTCCAACTCCCCAAAAATATTGTGGCCTCCATTGAGACCAAATTCAAATCTTTCCCTTGGAGAAACATGGGGCCTAAAGTTGCATGGAAGGAAATTTGTTTGCCTTGGAAAGAAGGGGGACTTGGAATAAGGAAAATTGAAGAGATTAACCACACTTTTATGCTCAAATCATTTTGGAGAATGTATGCTTGTAGAGATACTCTATGGAGTCGATGGGTACATGCTAATTACATTAAAGAAAACTCCATCTAGACACTTTTTTTCACAAAGAAAGTGAGATTAAATTAAAAAAAAATGTACAAAATAAAGGTATCAAGAGGGGCAGCCCTATACAAGAATATCTTCAAGGCCCCAAGATTTACAAAGAGATTGGTTAATACAAGAATATCTTTAAGCCCCATCTAGACACTTACTTGCCCACACGATGCTAGTTGGGTTTTCAAAAGCCTTCTCAACATCTGGGATGATGCAAGGAGACATATTCGACATGTTTTGGGTGATGGTAATTCAACTTCATTTTGGAATGATACTTGGCATCCAAATGGTATCCTCTTCTACCACTAGAATAATGCTATCCTTTTTTTTTGAGAACTAAGTAAGTTGAATTTGTATTAATCACAAAATGTACAAAAGAAATAGGGTATGAGTTAGCCCATCAAACAATCAAGTTTCCACAATCTACAAATGCTAATGTTAGCGTTTGTGTGGTCAATATTTTTACAAAAAGAAAGCTTAAGTCTCATATCATTATAAATTGTAGCAAAAAGAGTTTCTTCTATTCTTGCCTCATTGTAAAAGATCCTTCGATTTCTTTCAGTCCAAATATGGTAGATTGAAGCTTCGAGAAGATGCTTGAGGATATTTGCTTTAATATTCTTTTCCAATGCCCAAGGAGTGAGGTAAGCAATAATGTCCTCCCATTCAATTAAGTGCTCTGGAACTTTTGGGAGACAAAGACCATTTCTCCAAATTCTTCTTATAAAACAGCAACAGAAAAATGATGATCTCTTGTTTCACAAGCCAACAACAAAAATTACAAAGGGGGTCATTTTTGATACCCCAATGTAGCATCCTGAATTTGGTGTTAAGTTTATCCTTGAAAGCGAGCCAAGTAATGAATCCATACCTCGGATTATGTCCTTTGAACCATATCAAGTACTTTCCATGAAAGCTATCACATTTCCTTCAAATGTGTTCCCAAGTGTGCTTGAAGGAGAAACTACCATCCAGTGAGAGAGACCAAATAATCTTATCCATTCTTTCATTTGTAAGGCTAAAATTTGGGGGGCTGATGTGGGACAAGTGTAGGGGCCAATTCCAAGAATCATGGTAGAACAATGAGCTAACCTTTGCCAAGTAAGAAGGATTTGGAAAAATATTGCTCTAATGTTGTGTGAGGTACCATCATTATGCCAACAATCATTTTTTTTTGCGGGGCAAGAAAGTGATTTCATTTCACGTGTAAAAAACATGTATAGGTACAAGCAAAAAAGTGGAAAGTGTAGTGGAAACCCGTATACAATGATATCATCAAGCCTCCACGATTTACAAAGCAATTTGTTCAAGGAAGAGGAAGTAAATTTTCTAGAGCAAGAGAGTTTAACTCTAACATCATTGAAAATAACATTGAAAATGAACTTCTCAGTTTTTGCTTTATTCCAGAAGATATGCTGATTTCTTTCATTCCAAATGTGATAAATGGTAGCACCAAAAAGATGCTTGATGATGGTGGCCTTCAAGTGCTTTGCATGTGCAAAACGAGTGATGTATTCAATGATTTTCATCCACCAAATCAGATTCTCCTGGGCTAGAGAAAGGTGAAGACCTTTCCTCAAATCCTCCTAGTAAAGCTACATTCAAAAAAGAGATGATCTCTTGTTTCACAACCCATAAGCAAAAGATGCAAGTAGGACTGATGTTGATGATCAAGATATGCAAGCCAAACAATGAAGCTATGTCTTGTGTTATGCCTCTTGTGCCAAATAATGTTGCAACCCTCAAAGTTGTTTCCCTTTCTTCTAATGTGTTCCCAAGTATGCTTGAAGGTGAAATCCTTATTTAGGGAGAGAATCCAAACAATCTTATTCAAAATGGTTTCATTAGTAACAAAGTTTTGGATCTCAATATGAGAGAGGTGAATTGGCCAATTCCATCTACCATTGGTGAAAAGTTCACTAACCTTTGCAAGAAAAGGCAGGCTTGGGAAGGTATTGCTCCAATGCTCCAAAAGAGGGCCCTTCATGTGCCAATTATCAATCCAAAAGAGAGTATTGGCTCTATTGCCAATGTTATCCAAAAGAGAGTATTGGCTCCATTGCCAATGTTATGTTTGTAGGATCGATATTATTAAGTGTGGTGTATCCTAATCCATATTTTCAAAAATTCTATCAAGAAAACATGCTAGGAAAATGAAATACCCACATAACACACACAAGAACATGCTTAAGAACATATAGAATATAATTAGTACTTGCAAAAATATGTAAAACTAACCTCTTGAAGCGTGGGGCCTTTGATGAAGCTAAAACCATCACGAGCTTTGTTCCCGTTCACGAACAAGGCCTCCAAAATTTTACTATAAGGGTGTCGTAATAAGCAACTCCCTAGTCTTCTTCCCTATGAGTAAAGAGACTTATTTTGAGAGAATAGCCTCTTGTGTGGGAAGAAGCAAAGTAATATGCTCTTGAAAAACTAGAGCAAAAATCACACAATAAGTGTGTACTATGTGTTGTAGTATTCTCTTGCCAAAATGGAAGAGATCAACTACAAAATTTTGGATACATAAAATGGTTTAAGGTCTTGCCTATTTATAGAAAAAGTTTGGCACCTAAACCTTGTAAACTTTCCATGTGGGAAACTTTTTCCTAGTAGTAAAAGTTTGCCACATGTCATGGAAGATTGGGCCAAGCCCAACACATAGTCCATAACCCATGTGGAGGCCCAAGCCCAATAGGAAACCATCCTAGCCCAATTAGGTTATCTTGGACTCTAAAGAAAGCCCAAACCCAATTCCAAGCTTTGGCCCAGTAAGGCTACTACCACAATATGGAATTTGCTCTTTCAAGATTACTTTCTCAAAGTCATTTCAACTAGGGAAGAGACCAAGAAGACACAATTAACCTTGGCTTCCAAAAATAATTAAAAATGTTCTTACCTGATTTAGGCGACATAATAATTATTTTTAACTCCGATCTATTCCACCATAAGATCAAAGTTGCACTCCAAGAATAATTGCTATTATCCAGAAGCTTATCACAAAAGAATGTGAACTTTGTCTTTGACCTACTAAATAACCAACCATAATGCCCCTCTATGTATGCCCACAGTTAAGACCGGTCCTTTGGCCTGTGTACTATCACCTCCTTAGCTGTATCTTTTTCTGTTGGGTTTCTTGTCCTATTGCCAACCATCCTTGGTCATGGAATCTCTTGATCTCGGGGGCGACCCTCAAGCCATATGACCGACACACCTATAAAGGTAGTATCACTAGATCTAGATTCGGATGATAAATTTGGACAATCCCAAGGGGGCACATAGATTCCATTTTGCATATGCATGTTCCAATGAATTAAAACTTAGTGCTCAATGCACAAGGCTATTGATCCTAATAAAGTAAGATCTCACCCACTGTGAATCAAATTACCAAACCGTAACTTCATTAGTTCATCCACATATGCTTAAGATTAAGAGCAATGATCATTTAGTAGCAGTGAGTATCTTGTTTTCTTTCTTTGATAGTACGTCTCTAGAAAGCATACTCATAATGGTCCTGTCCAATACGTGACACATGTACTATCGAGACAAATCCGAAAAATCCTCTAATGACCTAGGTAGATCACCCTCAACGAGAAGACTTGCTCAATATAACTTTATCCCAGTAGAGTGCCCAACACTACAATTTGGTTATGGACTCAATTTATGACGTGACTAAATCTTGACTTGGACCTACTGTGCGTCCAGCCTCACCGCGTACCTAAGTCATTAGTTCAAGTCAAGGGGCCTTTACACATGCATCAATAAAGCATAACAGAGATAATATGTAAGAAACTCATAATGCCATATAATAAAATTTATTATACATTGTTTAGCATCCAAAAATGTCATGTACAAGTTATCTTTAGTGCATACTAATCCTAACAATCTCCCACTTGCACTAAAGATCACTTCTGCACAACTTAATACCTATGGACTCTAAATGTGTGATGAAAATTTTCTCTGGAAGAGTCTTTGTTAATGGGTCCGCCAGGTTTTCTACTGAAGCTATTTTTTCAACTAATACATCTCCCCTCTGGATAAACTCACAGATCAAATGATATTTCCTTTCAATGTGTTTACCCTTTTAGTGATTCCTGGGCTCTTTACACTGTGAAACAGCACCGTTGTTGTCGCAATACAACATTATTGGTCTGTGAGCTGTCGGCACAACTTCTAGGTCTAACAAGAACTTTCTTAGCCATATTGCCTCCTTCGTAGCCTCAGATGCTGCTAGATGCTCGGCCTCCATGGTAGAGTCAGCAATACAATTTTGCTTCACACTTCTCCATGAAATAGCTCCTCCTGACAGAGTGAAAACATATCCAGAAGTAAACTTCCTGGAATCTTTGTCGGACTAGAAATCTGAGTCTGTATTGGCTAACGGTGTTAGATCAACTGCACGGTATTCCAGCACATAATCCTTAGTTCCTTGCAGGAATTTGAATATATGCTTAACCGCAATCCAATGTGTCGGTCCAGGGTTTGACTGATATCTACTAACCATGCCAACAGCAAAGCAGATATCTGGTCTAGTACATAACATGGCATATATGACACTTCCAATTGCTAAAGCATAAGGAACTCGCTTCATGCTCTCTATCTCCTCAGGTGTTTAAGGACATTGATCCTAAGATAGATAAACTCCATGTCTAGAAGGTAACGAGGCCCTCTTAGAGTTTTGCATGTTAAACCTGAGTAATATCTTCTCAATAAATGAAGCTTGAGATAGGGCAAACCTTTTGTTCTTACAATCTCGCATAAGCTTGATGCCTAGAACATAACTAGCTTCTCCTAAATCCTTCATTTGAAATTAAGTAGAAAGCCAAACCTTGATGGATGATAACATCCCCACATCATTTCCAATTAGTAGGATATCATCCACATACAGAACCAAATAAGCTACAGCATTTCCATTACGCCTTTTATACATGCAAGGTTCATCAATATTTTGATCAAAACCATAAGATTTAATTGTTCGATCAAATTTGATGTACCATGCTCTAGATGCCTGTTTTAATCCATAAATGGACTTTTTTAATTTACAAACCATATGTTCTTGGCCTTTAGCAATGTATCCATCTGGTTGTGTCATGTAAATGGTCTCGTCAATTTCTCCATTAAGAAAGGCTATCTTGACATCCATTTGCCATATCTCGTAGTCATAATGACAAGTGATGGCTAGGAGCATCTTGATGGATTTAAGCATGGCTACTGGTGAGAAAGTTTCCTCATAATCAATCCCTTCTTTCTGAGTATAACCTTTTGCCACCAACCTTGCTTTAAAGGTTTCAACTTTTCCATCAACTCCTCTTTTTCTATTGTAGACCCATTTGCACCCTATAGGTTTTACCCCTTCAGGTGCAACTATAAGATCCCAGACTTTGTTAGAATACATAGATTCTATCTCTGAATCCATTGCCTTATGCCATTGGTCAGCATCTACGTCAGAAACTGCTTCATCATAACTTGTGGGATCCACCACCTGATTCTCTGAAGAAGTCTGAAAGGACTCTCCATAGTATCTATCAAGAGGCCTGGATATCCTTCCACTACGATGATGCTCCGATATATTAGGTGTAATATGCTGTTCTTTTCCATTCACAGTTACCATAGGTGTTACTGGAGATTCTTGTGAAATCTCATCTAGAACAACTTCAGAATCTGGTGTTTTCTGGACCATTTTATCATTCTCTAAGTATCTAGCATAGGTGCTTATAAACACCTTTTGCTTCTTAGGATTATAAAAGATCGCACCTTTGGTTCCCTTAGGATATCCAATGAAATAGCATAACTCGGATCTTGGTTCCAATTTTGAAGCATTACTATTAAGTACATAAGCTGGACAACCCCAAATGTGGAGATGATTTAAACTAGGCTTACGCCTAGTCCACATTTCTTGAGGTGTCCTAGGTACGGATTGAGATGGTACCAAGTTCAAGATGTATGCTGCTGTTTCAAGGGCATACCCCCAAAAAGATAAAGGTAATGATGCATGACTCATCATTAACCTAACCATATCTAATAGGGTACAATTTCTTCTCTTTGCTACACCATTTTGCTGAGGAGTCCCTGGTGCAGTCAACTGAGACATTATCCCTACTTGTGTAAGATAGTCTTTGAACTCACCTGAGAGGTATTCGCCACCTCGATCAGACCGAAGGGCTTTGATATGTTTATCTAATTTTCGCTCTGCCTCAGCTTTGAACTCTTTGAATTTTTCAAAGGATTCAGACTTGCGTCACATTAGATATACATATACATACCTAGAGTAATCATTAGTAAAAGTAATGAAATACTCATAACCTCCTCGTGTTGGTTTGCTCATAGGACCACACACATCAGTGTGAAACAATTCTAATACTACTTTGGCCCTTTCTCCTTTAGAAGAAAATGACTGTTTAGTCATCTTTCCTTTGAGACAAGATTCATACGGAGGTAGATCTTCGAGATCTAATGAGATAAGATGCCCATCCTTGACTAATCTCCGAATCCGCTTTAGACTGATATGTCCAAAGTGTAGGTGCCAAAGATAAGTATCATTGGTCAAAGAAAACTTCCTTTTTCAGGAATTAGTTTGTTCTATATTATCCAGTGAGTTTGTAATAGGTTTTATATAGAACAAGTTATTATGCATGCTACCGGAACAAATAATATTTCCATTTCTACTGATATTAACACCAGAATGGAAATTAATGCAAAAACCATCTAATATTAATTGTGAAACAGAAATAAGGTTTTTACATACATCCGGAACATAATAAACGTTGTTCAAAAATAACTTCCTATTACATGGAAAATTTAAGCACATTCCTCCCACTGTAGCAGCCCATACTTTTGCTCCATTACCAACTCTCAGGGCAAACTCCCTTTTAGCTAGTTCCTTTATTCCCTAAAACTAATGCAAAGAATTGCAAATATGGTTAGTGGCTCCTGAGTCTACAATCCAAGAATCAGTAGAATCAACCACTAAGCAGGTTTCAATGTAAGACAAAAGAGGTGTACCTATCTGGCCTCGTGCCAAGTACTTTGGGCAATCCTTTTTCCAGTGTCTTTTTGGCCACATTTAAAGCATTTGCCCTTGGGTTTTCACCGGTTAACTGCCTGGGTTGTTCACCATTTCTCTTCTTTTTCCTTTGACCACGTTTTTGCTTCCCCTTTCCTTTGAACTTTCTCTCTTTCGGGTTAAGTCTAGAAGTGGATGCTTGAACCATATTTATGTGGCCTTTATTTTTCATTACGGCTTCTGCAGCTAGGAGCTCTTTCATTAATTCTGTCATATCCATGTTTATCTTGTTCATATTATAATTAAGCATGAACTGAGTATAGGATAATGGTAGAGTCTCCAAAATCATGTCTACCTTTGACTGTTCATCTATGTTTGCTCCTAGGATCTTGGTAGTATTAAAGCAATCCATCATTTTGAGCATATGCTCCCTGACAGATGCTCCTTCTACCATCCTTTGATTCATAATTTCTCTAAGAGCACCTTGCCTTGCGGGCCTGCTCTTATTAGCAAACATACGAGATAGTGAGGTCATGATTTCTTTTGCAGTTTCCATATGATGATGCTTGCTCTGCAAAATATCTAACATAGAAGCCATCATATAGCACTTGGCCATACTATTGGCTTTATGCCATACTATTGGCTTTATGCCATTTTGCCTCAGCATCTTTCTGGGCTCCAGAAGAGTTAGCCCTCACAACAGGACAAAGAGTCGTTAAGACATACTTGTACTCTTCTGCAGTGAGTACTATGTCTAAGTTTCGTTCCCAGTCCACAAAATTCGGTCTAGTGAGCTTGTGCTCTTTGAGAATTGTAGCTAGTGGACTGAACGAAGACATTTTTCTGGATACAACAATATGATCATAATTAATTTATGAGTATAGAATTGATGCATGTATAATATGTATGCTATCTTTGGAAATAAAACATACAAGTACTTTTTACATCATTTACTTTTTACATCATTTGCCTTTGAGTAGATCAACCCTTTAAACTACTCGATGTAACAGTGTCTCAATGTCCGCATAAGAACTCCACCGATGGGATGGCCGAACTTATGAACGTTAAGTTAAGTTCCACCACTTATTTGAATTAACAATTGCCTGGATATGATCCAATTGAATAATTCAATCACTGTTTTGTTTGGCTTCTTAAATCCGGTAGCGAACTCTATTGATAGGATAGCTGAACCTACTATATAAGTTGAGTGTATACCCATTCCTTATGTTTATTCCCCGTATTATTCTTGATTTAAGCCCTCCGATAGGGTAGTGACTTTAAGCAATGTTGCGTAAGGTGATCTTTAGTGAAGAACTCCACCGATGGGATGACTGATCTTACTAACACCTTTTTGAATAAACATTTTATGTTTCACCTTGTTAAATCTAGACAAAGTGTCATCTTCCGTTAAGGAAGTTAATGACATTTATCATTAACGTGAATCGGATATGGAAAGCTATGGGGTATTTCCAGTCCCCTCTCCCACTCAATATTTTAACTTAAGGGTTTCCTTTGATATTCTTACTTTGTTTTAGATCTAAACACATTTTGGATTTTTGTAAATCCTCTTTGTGTTACTAAAACATTGTAATATCATAATAGATCTCTTACCTAAATTTAGGTGCATAGACCCTTAGGTTGATATATATGTAAATCTCAAGTTAAGTTCTTTTAATGTTGTCATGAGATCTCATGGCATCTTTAGACATAGCCGATTATAATTATCTTGTCTAAGCCGTTCTCATAAACTTAACTATCTTTGAGAATCAATTGGATATGACTGAATTTTATAAATCCTAATGAGTGGACATATTTCTAGGTGGCAATCATGCTAATGCAAATATGTTAAAACATATATCAATGCATTATAAACATCCACCAAAATATGTTAGAATCCCTCTTTGATGGCTCTCTGCAATCTTCAACAAAAACAGCACATATAGTAGCTTTCTCTGCCTCAGCCAGTCGACCATCAAATAAAAGTCGGTCAACCGATTCCAATTGCTTCAGGAATCTTTGCTCTCTGGAGCAGCCGGTCGACCTAGCCGAACTCGCTACCGGTCAACTAGTTAGGTTTAGTCAGTCGTCCAGCTTGCTTACCTGGCAGAATATTCTTCTATGCTGTTTTCTTTGTTTTTCTCCTTAGTCTTCAAAGATTACAATAATACGCTTTGCTATTGCTAATACAAGCTTCATAAAGAAACATTACAAGGATATCAAAACATCCTATGCTTCTTTTAAATGAAACTAAAAGCAATAACCATAAATATTTTATACATAAAATTGCCTATGGCCAAGCTTTGTTGACCGTACACGAAACTCTATTTATGCATACATACAAACCATCAAATGGATTTCTTTTATATCACCTGCACATACAAGCATAAAACCACAAGTATATGCAACACAAGATTTCCTAATCTTGCCACTCACAAGATGACTAATATATTTATGCAAATACAATATTCTTGCATAGTCTAAGCATGTTGTGTGTGAGCCTAAGCTCTGATACCAATTGTAGGATCAATATTATTAAGTGTGGTGTATCCTAGTCTATATTTTCAAAAATTCTATCAAGAAAACATGCTAGGAAAATGAAATAACCACATAACACACACAAGAACATGTTTAAGAACATATAGAATATAGTACTTGCAAAAATATGTAAAGCTAACCTTTTGAAGTGTGGGGCCTTTGATGAAGCTAAAACCATCACGAGCTTTGTTCCCGTTCACCAACAAGGCCACCAAAATTTTACTATAAGGGTGTCGCAATAAGCAACTCCCTAGTCTTCTTCCCTATGATTAAAGAGACTTATCTTGAGAGAATAGCCTCTTATGTGGGAAGAAGCAAAGTAATATGCTCTTGAAAAACTAGAGCAAAAATCACACAATAAGTATGTACTATGTGTTGTAGTATTCTCTTGCCAAAATGGAAGAGATCAACTACAAAATTTTGGATACATGAAATGGTTTAAGGTCTTACCTATTTATAGAAAAAGTTTGGCACCTAAACCTTGTAAACTTTCCATGTGGGAAATTTTTTCCTAGCAGTAAAAGTTTGCCGCATGTGATGGAAGATTGGGCCAAGCCCACAATCCAAGCCCAACACATAGTCCATAACCCATGTGGAGGCCCAAGCCCAATAGGAAACCATCCTAGCCCAATTAGGTTATCTTGGACTCTAAAGAAAGCCCAAACCCAATTCCAAGCTTTGGCCCAATAAGGCTACTACCACAATATGGAATTTGCTCTTTCAAGATTACTCTATCAAAGTCATTTCAGCTAGGGAAGGGACCAAGAAGACACAATTAACCTTGGCTTCCAAAAATAATTAAAAATGTCCTTACCCAATTTAGGCGACATAATAATTATTTTTAACTCCGATCTATTCCACCATAAAATCAAACTTGCACTCCAAGAATAATTGCTATTATCCAGAAGCTTATCACAAAAGAATGTGAACTTTGTCTTTGACCTAGTAAATAACTGACCATAATGCCCCTCTACGTATGCCCATAGCTAAGACCGATCCTTTGGCCTGTGCACTATCACCTCCTTAGCTGTATCTTTTTCCGTTGGGTTTCTTGTCCTATTGCCAACCATTCTTGGTCGTGGAATCTCTTGATCTCGGGAGCGACCCTCAAGTCATATGACCGACACACCTATAAAGATAGTATCACTAGATCTAGATTCGGATGATAAATTTGGACAATCCCAAGGGGGCACATAGATTCCATTTTGCATATGCATGTTCCAATTAATTAGAACTTAATACTCAATGCACAAGGCTGTTAATCCTAATAAAGTAAGATCTCACCCACAGTGAATCAAAGTACCAAACCCTGACTTCATTAGTTCATCCACATATGCTCAAGATTAAGAGCAATGATCATTTAGTAGCAGTGAGTATCTTGTTTTCTTTCTTTGATTGTACGTCTCTAGAAAACATACTCATAATGGTCCTGTCCAATACGTGACACACGTACTATTGAGACAAATTCGAAAAATCCTCCAACGACCTAGGTAGATCACCCTCAACGAGGAGACTTACTCAATATAACCTTATCCCGGTAGAGTGCCCAACACTACAATTCAGTTATGGACTCAATTTATGACATGACTAAATCTAGACTTGGACCTACTGTACGTCCAACCTCACTGCACACCCAAGTCATTAATTCAAGTCAAGGGGCCTTTACACATGCATCAATAAAACATAACAGAGATAATATGTAAGAAACTCATAATGCCATATAATAAAATTGATTATACATTGTTTAGCATCCAAAAATGTCATGTACAAGTGAGCTTTAGGGCATACTAATCCTAACAATGTTGAATAAAGGTTTTTGCATCTTCTCGGCAATTCAAGAGTGATCATGCCAAAAGAAAATGTTGCAACCATTGCCAAGACTTGATGTGATTTTTAGCTTCCATCCAAATTGAAAGGAAGGTTTTAACTATCCAACTTGCATCACTAAGGCATGTTATGCTCCAAATTGATTCCCTTTTGAGATAGTTTGAGTGCACACAATGGATCTAAAGAGAGTCCTTGCAAGAATACATTCTCCAGAAGATCTTGTGCTTAAAAACCATGTTAATATCAACAAGTTTCCTTACTCCAAGCCCTCCTTTATAAACAAATGTCTTTCCAAGCAACTTTTGGCCTCATATTCCTCCATAAAAAAGCTTTGAATATAGATTTAATGGATGCCACAATACTTTTAGGAATGGGCATAATACTTGCCCAAAAGGCAAAAATTTGCAATAGGGTAGATTTAATGAGGAGAAGCCTACAGGCATAAGAAAGCCAAGTATTCGCCCAATGATCAATTTTACCCTTGATTTTATCCAAGAGAGGTTGAAAATTACATTTCCTCAATTTTCTAGTTACAAGAGGAATACCCAAATATCTCAATGGCAAATATCCTTCTTTAAAGTCCTTTTTGTCCAAAATGGCAACCTTCTCATTATTTAAAACTCTTCCAAAGAAGATGTCACTTTTTGAAGTGTTGATTTTAAGCCCATAGAAAGAGGAGAAAGTTTGCAAGGTATCTAGATGCAATTTATGGAATTGATTTTACCTTTGCAAAAAATGAAGAGATCATCCGCAAAACAAAGATGGTTGAGCTTGAGTGATCCACATTTCAGATGGAAGCTGAAGTCCACATTTGAGCCAAGATTATTAAGCATACAAGTGAGGACTTCCATGCAAATGATGAAAAGGTAAGGAGATAAAGGATCTCCTTGTCTAATTCCATTCTCTCCTTGGAAGAAGCCTTCAAGACTACTATTAATAGAGATAGAGAAGCTTAGGGTAGTGACGCAAGCCATGATCTAGTTAACAAATTTTGTTGGGATGCCAAAAGTAAGGAGAGCCATCTTGATGAAGTTCTGATTGAGAGTATCAAATGCCTTCATAATATCAATCTTGAGTGCACATCTAGGAGAAATATGTCTTCTCGTATTGCCCCTTAATATGATGTGCAATAAGTATGTTTTCATTTATGAGTCTATCTTGCATGAAACCCGATTGATTCCTTGAGATAATATGCTTCATGCAATTCTTAAGCCTATTTGCAAGCAATTTGGAGATGCTTTTGTAAATAGTGTTGCAACAAGAAATTGGCCTAAGCTCTTTAACCATGAGAGGGTTTGCAACTTTAGGAACAAGAGCAATAGTACTGGTGTTTACCTCATTCAGAAGTTTACAATCATTGAAGAATGAGGTAATTGCTTTACTAACATCATCTCACACAATGTTCCATGCAGCCAAGTAAAAATGTGATGTATACCTATTGGGTCCCGAACTTTTGTTGGGATTTAAAGAGAAAAGGGTGATTTTGACTTCCTCATTTGTAGTAGGGACTACAAGAGCATCAATAGAATCTTCATGAATGTGCTTGCTAACAATTCCCTTTAATAAATCCATATTGGCTGAGGTGCATGTAGGGGTGCCGAGAAGGTTCTTGAAGTAGTATACAATCTCATTTTTGACATTTTTCTCCTTGACAAGAAGCTCACCATTCTCCTTTTTGATAGCACGGATGGTGTTCTTGGCAAGTCTTGCTTTGATGGCATTATGGAAAAACTAAGTATTTGCATCACCCTCCTTGAGCCAAGACATCCTAGATGTTTGGAGAAGGATTGCTTTGTGCGTAGTATCAAGTTTCTCCAATTGTGCAAGAGTTTCTTTTTCTTATTCAATCAAAAGCTCCCCGAAATCTCCATTAAGGATAGCATGCTGGATCATTTCAAGCTTCCCTTTAAGATTCTTGATGCCACTTGGGATTTCAGCAAAATGATCTTTATTTAACCTCTTGAGTGTAATTTTGAGCATTTTTTGCTTTTGGTAGAGGATATACATTGGAGTGCCAAACACCTGTGCACTCTAATTATTGTGAACAATATGGAAAAAGTGTTCATGTTTGGTCCAAATATTGAAGAACTTGAATGGTTTTGGAGATGGAGACCAAACCTTGCATGTATGCAGAATAAGTGGACTATGGTTAGAAATGCTTGGAGTATCCACCAAAAGAAAGGAGTCCTTCATAAATTGCATCCAATTTTGATTGCCCAAAGCTCTATCAAGTTTTCTGGCCATAAAGTGCTCACTTTTACTTCGGTTGCTCCAAGTGAAGCTTGGTCCAAAAGCATGGATTTTATGAAGGTTGGATTTAGCAATGCAATTTTTGAAGCCCCAAGTACTTCTAGGAATGGAGTAGGAGTTTGATCTATCACCACAATCAAGAATCTCATTGAAAACCCCAAGACACAAAAGTAGCCATCCTTACTCCAATTGCTCCAAGAGAGAAGTTTGTTCCAAAGAATTTTCCTCCTTGAAGCCTCATTCCTCCCATAAACAAAAGCAACAATGATTGCAAAACAAAGATCTTCAAAGTAGCAAAGCATACCTTGATCAAAAGTGTCAATAATCTTGAAGTTGATGTTATTCTTCCAAAAGAACCAAAGCCTGCCACGAGTGCTTTCATCAACAAAATTTGCAAAACCCATTTTACTAAAGGAGGAGCCAATTGCATGAGTGCTTTTTTTTTTGAGAAAAGTAAGTAGCTCTATATTTCATGTATGAAAATTTGTACAAAGATCACCAAAACATATCAAAAGAGGATTTCTTTCATCCCACATAATTTTCAAATTTTTCTATTCAAACTGGAAGAAGTGAAATGTTGCATGAGTGCTTTCTTTATTCACCACCTTGTCCAAAATACAAATGATTTTCAAACGGTGTTTATTGATCAAAAGTTGAACATGCTTTTGCTTATTAGGGGAATTAAGACCCCTAATGTTCCAACAGCTTAATATCATTATGTTAAGAGGGGCAAGAACTCCCTATTCCAAAGGGCAGATCAACATTGGCTTCAACCATAAGCTCCTTCCCATTTGGTTTGTATGCTTCTAAATCAATGAGTTCCCTTTCTTCCATTTCTGGGTATGCTTCAAGAATTTTGAAGTTGTTTGTAGCCACCAGTGAGGAGCTAGAATTTCCTTTTGGGGATAGAGGCCGATTAGATGCTTCTCTATTTAAGGGTTTAGTGGCCATCTTGTCACCTAAAGTGCTATCGCTAAGGAATGTCCCTTGTTCGCTTATTACTAGAAGAGGCTTAAGCTACATTGGGAGTACTCTTGGGGTTCCATTACAAATGCATAAATTAATGGAAGCACGTACATTTATGGGTTTTGCACGCATTTGCATTGAAATGGATCTTTCCATGAACCTCCTGAATCATACTTTTGTGAAACTTAGAAATGGTGATTGGGCAAAAATTGATGTGGAATATGCATGGAAACCCCCTGTATGCTCAAATTGCAAGATGGTTGGTCATTCTCTTCTTCTTGTCCTAAATCACCTATTGCAAATGCTCCAAGACAAGCACCAAGAGTGGAAAAGAATGAAAAGAATGAAAATGTTTGGAAGAATGCTAAACCAAAGAAGTTTTGGAGAAAAGTAAATGTTGATCCTACACCATTTGCAAATGTGGTTCTTGAACCTAAAGCTACCAAAAACACCATGGCTTCAACTCCAAAGAGCACTATGGATAGAAATCAATTTTCAATCCTTGAAGAAGACAGAAGAAAACCTAATGCAAATGACAAAGAAGTAAATGGTTCGGTCCAAGATAATAAAAAAGGTGCTCAAGCAAATATTAAGATCCAAGATGATGAGATTGTCGAGCAAATTCATGAAGTGGAAGAAGGGGAAATTGATGGAAAGAGGGTTGCCAATTTGTTTAAAAACCCAAAGGATTCTCCTCCCTTGGGTATTGATGGTTCCATACCCATCTTTGATTACACTTGATCACTTTGTTGCTTTGGTTTCTTCTTGTTGATATGTTTCTTCTTTTCTTTGTTTGGTTTTCCTTTGTTTATTTCTTGCCCCTCAAGCCTAGTTATGTATAGTAATGTTATACCATTAGCTTAGGGGGTTTGGATGGTTTCGTACCTTTTTGCGCATTAATGAAATCTTACTTAACTTGCAAAAACAAAAGTGCTATTGCTAGGGAGACTTCTTTTTTCAACCACCTTCCATTCATTTTGTTGCCCCACTCGCCGGCTTGGTCTAGGGTACGCTTGTTGATGTTGTTGTGTGTGAATAGGATCATGAGTCTTTGGTTTTAAGGGGCAATTCTCCTTTAAGTGCCCTACTATTTTGCATTGCAAACACTTTTTTGGTTTCCATGCATACTCTACTTCAACCTAAGCTTTTGAACCATCCCTAGGTTTGGGAAAAATGACCTCTGGAAGATTTTCCTCAAGGTTAACTTCAATACAAAGCCTAGCATATTCCAAATTTCTTCTAGTTTCGGTTAAAGTATCCATTTGAATTGGAGTGCCAATGAATGATGCAACATAACCTAAGCCTCGTTTAGACCAAAGACTCATGGGAACATCTCTCAATTTCACCTAAATAGGAACCTTATTGCAATTTATGTTAATATATTCCAGATTTGGTTCCCATTTTCTAAGAAGCAAGGGCCTATTATTCACATGACAAAGTTGTTGAAGAACCTTTTGGCATGATTCCTCCTTATCAAACTTAAAGATGTAAAGCCCTTTCCCCTTGTTGATAATGTCAACCTCAATGAAATTCCACCATGCCATTTCTACCATGTTCCTAACCATGAAATAAACGGTGGAGCACCAAGAAATTGGCCTACAAGACAATGTGTCCAAAGGTTGTCTTCTTCATCATAGATTTCTTCCGGAGGGTCATCAATAACTCTAACTCCATTCATCG
Organism: Cordia subcordata; assembly: GCA_028554755.1. Lineage (NCBI taxonomy): Eukaryota > Viridiplantae > Streptophyta > Magnoliopsida > Boraginales > Cordiaceae > Cordia > Cordia subcordata. The sequence goes on from JAPTOF010000008.1 coordinate 17,036,609, forward strand.
TTCTATCTTCAAATTCTTTTTTAATATGCAAATTCATGCTCATGGAACCAGCAAATTCATTTCCCCAATCAATTGAAGGGTTATTTGATGTAGGAACATACCTTAATCTAGGAGGTTTCACCCAAGCATTTGTTTGGTGAACCCTTTCCCCCTTGGATTCTTCCTTCTTTTTGTTATAGATGGCCAAATCTTGCTTGTAAGAGAAAGGAGCTTCCTTGCTATTTTTGGTTGAGGTGCTTCCTAGAAAGGGACAATTACTATTGCCTTCTTTTGCTGAGCTTGCAACTTTCGGTGAGGTGGCAGCCACTTTATAAAAGACCTCTATCCTATGTGGCACTAAAGGAGTTTCTTGGACAAAGGGAGGGAAAGCTCCCTCAAAGGGATCTTTTGAATTTTGTGGGCCAGCCTTTTCATTTCCAAGAATGTGAGTTGTCGAGTGGGTGGGGTTTGGAGATGTCACATCAACTTTTGTGGACTCTTGCAACTTCAGGACTTGCGATTTACCTGGTCCATAACTTGAAAAACCTTTAGGCAGAGATAGCTCATTGTCCAGTCCAAAACTTGAAACCCTGTCGGCTAAAAACCTTCTTTCATCTTCTTCTTTGTTCATGTGACCCGAAGAGTTGGCCATGGTAGGATCTTCAATGCTCTTTCTAGTATTTTCATCTAAGACAAAAGAGCTCTTTGGTGATATGAAGAGTGACTTTGCAATCTCCATTTCAACTAGCTCTTTGGGAGAAGAAGAGTCGGCCTAATCTTTTTGAGCTAATGAGCTTCTTGCTTTTGAGTTTTGAAGTAAAGATTTTACCAAACTAACCTTGGAGGCATTTAGCTCTTCTTTGTATTCTTTATAGGTTTTGCCCGATTTCATAGCTTTAAAGAAGTCTTCACATTTTTGAGAGGTTGATGAAGCACCTTTGCAATCAAGAGGGAAGGACAAAGAGGCTGAATCAACCTTTTCATTTGTGGCCAAGTCTTTCAATGGGCTAGCAAAAGGGGAAACATTCATAGCTTATGCCTAGCACTAGATCGAGAAGAAGATGAGTTTGTTCTCTTCTTCTTTGCCATAATGCTCGGGAGATGGAGAAGGAAAATGGATGCATTTAGGCTAAGAAGAAGTTGAAGAAAAAAGGAAGGTTAGAGAGAGGAGAGAGCATTTTTGGTAAAGAGAGAAATTTGGTAATATGCATGCTTAAAGTGATAATAATGCCATGCCTTTCCCTCCCCTTGATGCAAAGGTTAACTATATCTTCACAAATCATTGTTGGGATTGGCCGATAAGTCTTCTCCACTTACAATCCCCAAGTTTCAATTTTATTGAAGGAAACCCTGACAAATTCATTTGGACTCTTTCCCCAAATGGATTGTTCTCCTTCAAACTAACTTGGGAGCATTGTCAGATTAAAGGGGATAGTTTTGAGAAAAGTCATCTTTTTTTTTTTTCGCGTGGAAAGTGAGATTTGTATTAGTAATGAATTTGTATAAGAAGAGAGTCAAAAAAAGAAAAGGGGTAGCCTATACAAGAATATCTTCAAGCCCCCAAGGTTTACAAATGTTTTTGTTAATACAAGAAGAAGTGAATTTCTTCCCAACCGAGCACTTAAGTCTAACATGATTGAAAATGGATGAGAAAATTTGTTCCTCCGTCTTGGCTCCCTTGTTGAATTCTCGGTTGTTCCTTTCAAGCCAAACAAAATAAATTGTCGCTCCAAGGAGATGCTTGATGATGGTTGCTTTAAGATTGTTCTCAAGTGCATATGGCGTGATGTAAGCAATGATGTCCTCCCAAGCAAAAGGTGTATTCTTCATAAAAATTAATTCCAGTCCACATTTCCATATTCTTTTTGTGAAGCTACATTAGAAGAAAAGGTGATCCCTTGTCTCACAAGCCATAGTACAAAAAGTGCAGTTTGTATTAATTTCAATTCCCTAAGAGAGCATTCTGAACTTTGTGGTGAGCCTTTCATGCATTGCAAGCCAAGGCATAATCCAAGGCATGGCTTTCTTACTTGGCTCGCTTTTAAAGACAAGCTCTATACCAAATACAAATTACTACATTGGGGCATGAATATCAATCCTCTTTGTAGTTTTTGCCATTTAGGATGTGAAACAAGGGATCATTTGTTCTTCGGGAACCATTATTTGGAATCTCAAAATTTTTCTCTCTCTAGAAAAAATGCTTTACTTTCTCTCTAGCAAATTCACCCGTTGGCCGCCATTGACCACCAAAATTCTATCTTTCACCACTATCACTTTTTTTTTGTGAATTAAGTAAGAAAAAATTAAAATGCAAATTTGGTATAACCATCCAAACCCCTCAAGCAGAAAATACAATCATACAAAACAAAAGCAAAGCTTGAGAGGTGTGAAAATGAAAAACACAAAGGAAAAACCTAATACAAATCAAAGAAAAGAAAAAACATGGGGTCATGTACAAGCAAGGGAAGGAGGTGAATCAGCAATACCATTCGGGCCTTCAACAATCACTTCATTAACCTTTCTAAATTGGCTAACTTTCTCATTTTCTTTATTTTGCAAATCATCTTGGCATGTTGCCAATTCATCCTCATTCTTCTCTTTAAGAGAACTTTTTCCTACATCATTCAGATGATCATCATTAAGATTAAGAGAAGCAAATTGGTTATTTCCAATGGAGTTTGTGAATAAGGGGCTGAACACCTATTTTCAAGATTTGAGACTTGACTAGTGCTTGATTTAAGCTCAACACTTGAAAAGGGCAATGGATTTGCATTATGAATTCTTTTCCAAACTTTTTCGCACGGCAAGTAAGAATAATTGTATTTCATTAATCAGAAGTGTACATGTACAAAAGATGTGGAGGAAAGGAAAAGAGAACCCTAAACAATGATATCTTTTAATCTCCACAATTTACATAAAGCTTTTTTTTTTTTTTAGGGATAGCTGAGTAGGATATTCCATTAAAGCATTTTGTATGTACAAGTACAAAGCAGGGAAGATACAAAAAGACCTATAAAAGATATTTTCTAATCTCCACGCCTTGCATAAAGATTCGTTCAAAGGAGAAGGAGGAAATTTTTTACAATTTGAGATTTTTTTTTGCAGAGTAAGTAAGAAAATTCATTACCACAAAATCAAAATTTGGACAAGTACAATGATGGTGTAAACACCAAACCTAGACCAAGATATCTTCAAGTCTTCACAATTTACAAATAGTTTTGTTCAAATGTGTTGAAGGGAATTTCCTACTATAAGAGATTTTAACTCTAACATCATTGAAAATAGTATTACAAACAAATTCCTCCGTCTTTGCTTCATTCTTGAAAATTCTTTTATTTCTTTCCATCCAAAGGTGATAAACTGCAGTGCCAAAAAGGTGCTTGAGCATTGATTCTTTGAAATGCTTCTCATGGGCAAATGGAGTGATGTAGTTGATAATTTCATGCCAACAAGTAAGGCTCTCAGGGACAAGAGAAAGTGATAAGCCATCTCCAAATACACCTAGTAAAACTACATTCAAAGAAGAGATGATCTCTAGTCTCGCATCCTATATAGCAAAAAATGCATGAGGTATTGATGTTAAGTCCCCAATGTGATATTCTGTATCTTGTGCTAAGGCGATCATGATATGCAAGCCAAACAATAAAACCATGCCTTGGGTTATGACCTTTATGCCAAATGATGTTATGGCCAATGAAGCAGTTACCTTTAATTCTGATATGCTGCCGTGTATGTTTAAAAGAAAACCCACCATTGGGGGAAAGAGTCCAAACAAAAGTATCTTGTGAATTCTCATCAAGCGTAAAGCTTGGTGCATCAATAGAGGAAAAGTTGCAAAGGCCAACTCCAAGAACCATTGTGACAAATATCACTAACCTTTGCATAGATGGAGGGGGTAGGGAAGATATTTCTCTAATGCTCCAAGAGTGGTCCATCTCTATACCAATTGTCAATCCAAAAGTAAGTATTCATACCATTCCCGATGTCGTGCTTGATAATATTTCTTGCATAGCCATGGCATGCAAGAATTGCCTTGAAGATCCAACTAAAGTCTTGAGATGTTTGCATCATCCAAATGGAAGAATCCTTAATATAATTGCAATGAATCCATTGGCTCCAAAGTGATTCTTTAATGGCATACATCCTCCAAAAAATTTTGAGCATTAAAACTTTGTTGATTTCTTCAATTCTTCTAATGCCAAGACCACCTTCATTGAATGGCAAGGAAAGGTCCTTCCAAGCAACTTTGGGGCCCATTCCTCTCCAAAGGAAAGCTTTAAATTTTGATTCAATGGCTGCCAAGAGACCTTTTGGAAGAAGGATAGCATTAGCCCAATATGCACAAATTTGAATGAGAGTGGACTTGATAAGAACAAGTCTACCAGCAAAAGAAAACCAATTATTGCACCAAGTATCAAGTCTTGCATTAATCTTCTCCAACAGTGGGTAACAATCCGACTTTCTAAGCTTCCTAGAGACAAGTGGTATGCCTAAGTATCAGATAGGAAGTTCACCCTCATGAAAGCCCACTTTCTTAATAATGGCAGCTTTATCCTCATTTGAAATTCCCCTAAAGAAAATGTCACTCTTAGAATGATTGATGTTCAGCGCAGAAAAGGGAGCAAAAGTCTTCAAGGTGTCCATAATGCAATCAATGGAAGACATATCACCATTGCAAAAAATGAAGAGATCATCCTCAAAACAAAGGTGATTAAGCTTTAAGCGAGTACATTTAGGATGAAAATGAAAGCTTGGGTTATCTTCCAACTTATTCATCATACAAGAGAGCACCTCCGTACAAATGACAAAAAGGTAAGTTAAAATGGGATCTCCTTGCCTTATGCCATTAGCACCATAAAAGTAACCTTCCAAACTACCATTGAGTGCAATAGAGAAGCAAGGTGTAGTAACACAAGCCATAATCCACTTCACAAAGGCATGAGGAAACCCAAAAGCAAGAAGAGTGCATTCAAGGAAATTCCAATTCAAAGAATCAAAGCTTTCGTGATATCCACTTAAGTGCACATCTAGGTGAGATATGTCTTCTAGAATAACCCCTCAAAAGATCATAAGCAATGAGAATATTCTCAATAATATGCCTATTTTGGATGAAGGTTGATTAGTTCCAAGAAATGATGTGAGCCAAGCATACTTTGAGCCTATTTGCAATGATTTTGAAAATGCATTTGTAAATGGTATTGCAACAGGAAATTGGCCTAAAATATTTAACCAAAGAAGGGTTTGGGACTTTAGGCACAAAGGTAATAATTGTTGCATTTACCTCTTTGAGAAGCATGCTTGACTGAAAGAAAGATTTGATGGCATTTGTGTCACATCATCCTTCGTAATCTCCTATGCCACCGTATAAAAGTGAGAGGTATAGCCATCCAACCCAGGGCTCTTGTTAGGATGTAGAGAGAAAATAGGTTCCTTGATTTCATGATTTGTAATGGGTGCGCAAAGAGTGGCAGCAAGCTCATTATCAATAGCCTTCCCAACAATGCTTTTAACAACATCCACACAAGCATGAGAGGTAGTCAAAGTTCCAAGGAGCTTTTTGTAGTAGGTGATGAACTCATTCTTCACCTCATAATCTTCTAAAAGAAGTTGGCCACTTTCATTCTTGATAGCTTTAATAGTGTTTTTAAGCCTTCTCCCTTTCATCGCTTTGAAAAAGAAGGTAGAATTAGAATCACCTTCTTTAATCCAAGAGAGCCTAGATTTTTGGTAGAGTATAGCTTTATAAGAGGATTCAAGCTCTTTCAACTTAACCATAAGTCCCATTTCCTTATCAAAAAGGGCTGAATTGTTCATTCTAGTATAAATGGCATATTGCAAAAGACCAATTTCCTCACGAAGCTTCTTGATGGCAAAAGGAATGCAAGCAAAGTGTTCCTTGTCAAAAGACTTGAGTGCTTTCTTAAGAATTTTTTGCTTTTGGTAAAGGATGAACATTGGAGTACCAAAGACCCGTGTACTCCAGTACTTATTAACAAGCTTCAAGAATCCATGGTGAGAAGTCCAAACATTATAGAATTTAAAAGGCCTTGGGGAAGAAGGCCAAGCCTTACAAATTTGCATAATGAGAGGGCAATGATTGGAGGCTCCAGGGGGGTCCACTAAGAGAAAAGAATCTTGATAGGTTTGAATCCAATTTGCATTAACCAATGCCCAATCAATGTTGCTGGCCAAGAAATTATTTTCATTACCCTTGTTAGTCCAAGTAAAGTGTGGCCCATGTGGTTTAGCTTCATGAAGTCCAACCTTAGCAACAAACCTTTGAAAGCTGCAAGCACTCTTCGGAATTGAAGGGGAGTAAGACTTGTCTCCACAATGCAACACTTCATTAAAGTCTCCCATGATACAAAGTTCACTTTCATTACACCAATTACACCATTCCTCAAGTTTACTCCGAAGTTTGTTTCTTTTGGAAGCATTATTATGACCATAGACAAAAGCCACAAAGATAGACTTGGGCATATGATCATCAAAATTAAAAAGTAGAGCTTGTTCATAAGAGTCAACAAAAGTGGCAAGAATGCTCTTCCTTCAAAAGCGCCAAATACGCCATTTAACCATATCATCAATGTGGTTGTTAAAACCCATATTCCAAAAAGTGTTGCTGATTTAATTAAAGTGATCAAGGGAAACCACTTTGTTATCCAAAATACAAAAAATATCCAAGCTATGCTTATTAATCAGAACTTTGGCTTCCCTTTGTTTATTTAGGGAATTAAAGCCCCTAATATTCGAAGAGGAAAATTTCATTTGGAAGAAGAAGAAGAAGCACCAGGCCTCGAGCTACTATAGCTTTTTGCATTTGAACTTTCTTTACTCATCAATTCCTTGGTAGCTTCTTTAATCTTGCTAAATTGTAACTCGCCTTCCTCAACATCCCCCATAATATCAAGTGCTTCAAAAAGATTAGTGTTCATGGATTTAGAGCATGAGGGGTCTTGGATAACCTTAGAGGGAGAAGATGGCTGAGAGGCGAGATTCTCCTTAAAAGAAGCCTGAACATCCTCTTTAGTAGCCTTAGGTGCATCTTGAATCTTCAAAGAAGAATGCTTTCTCTCCACAACTTGCCACTCAATATGGACCTTAAGAGCTTGCTTCAAAAAATTCCTTTGTGGAGGGGGGGTATTAGGCTTTCTTGGACATTTTTCTTCAACATGACCAACCATCTTGCAATGGCTACATTTGATGGGCCTCCAAGTATATTCAACATCAACTTTTGCTTTAGTGCCATTTTTAAGTTTGGGAAAAATGACATCCGGCAGCTTGTCATCCAAATCAATCTCAATGCAAACTCTAGCAAATTCAAGATTTCTCCTTGATTCGGTGATGGCATCCATTTGAATTGGTTTTCCAATGAATGAAGCAACATAACCTAATCCCCTTTTAGAGTAAAGACTCATTGGAACATTCCATAATTTAACCCAAATGGGAACTTTCTTGCATGATAAGTTCACAAATTCAACGTTTGGCTCCCATTTTCTTAATAAGAGTGGCCTATGATTTACATGCCATAGTTGTTGTAAAACTTTTTGGCAATGCTCCTCTTTCTCAAATTTAAAAATAATAAGTCCCTTTCCTTTAGTGAAAATTTCAACCTTGCCAAACTTCCACCAAGCAAAATTAACCATATTTCTAATTAGGAAAAGTGGAGGAGAAGCTCCTAAGAATTGCCCAACCAAGCAATGAGTCCAATAACTATCCCCATTTTCATAAAGGTCCTCCAAGGGGTCTTGCAGAACTCTACTTCCTTCAACAATGTTAATAACATGCTCTTTTTCTAACTTAAGATTGGTCTCCATAAATTCAGCAAAAAACACCTCCCAATCAGAATAAGGCTTATTAGGAGTTGGTTCATACCTTACTTTTGGAGGCTTATTCCATGCATTTTGGTGGGTTGAGGAATGAACTCCTTCTGATTGGCCTTTATGTGCATTTTGATCTCCTTGTCTTCTCGGATTAGTTCCCAATAATGGCCATGTGTTAAAACCTTGCTTAGCAAAGCTAAATGGAGGTTCTGCCCGATGATAATTTTGCTAAGTGACTTGAGCTTGTGTGGCATTATTTGCCTTGTTGGCATCCACTCTAGCATCCACATCATTAAGTAGTGGGGTTGGGGTTTGCTTTATGGGTCCAGCCGAGTAGCTTTTTAAATTCAATCCCTCAAGTGGAGGGAATTCCTTAAAGGGACTTATGGGCATTAGCAATTGGATCTGAATTTGAGTGCTCTTAGGAGATGTGTGTTGTCAAAGTTTGATTGGATGGGGCTGAAAAGGAGCTGCCATGATGCTGCACCCAATGCAAGATCTCTTGGGTAATGCCTTTGTCCATGCTAAGCAAATGACCATCGGGTAAAAGATCACAATCTAATCTGCCTTCTTCTTCAGCCAAGGCTCCATGGGAGGTCAAGAAAGCTTCATTACAAGGGTGATTAGGGCCATTAGTTTCAGATGGACAAGCAACAAGCGTAGGCTGCTTTACAAGTTCCATTTCCGAAGGCTTAAAGCAATAGTCCAAATCCATTCTCAAAGAAGGAGGTGGTGGAGTCCGAGAGCTTGTTTTAAGTGTTAAGCTCTTAACCAAATCAGCTTTAACTTTACTTTGAACTTCAACATGCTCTTTGTAGGAGGAACCTGCTTTTAAAGCTTCAAAAACTTCTTTAAAGATGTGACTTGAGGTTGATTGAGCATCTCCACTAGCAAGTGGTGAAGAGGCCAAATCAATCTCATTATATGAGGAAGAAGAACCAGATTTGGCAACTGAAAAAGCATCTAATGTTTGCTTCTTAACATTGAGCCGAGCACTAGATCTCACCGGAGAAGAAACCTTCTTCTTCTTACCCATGAAAATCAATGGAAGAAGCTTGGGGACGGGTTTTGGTAAGAGTGATAACTCTAACATCATTAAAAATAGCATGGAAGATGAACTCCTCGGTTTTGGCTTGGCCCTTGAAGATGTGATGATTTCGTTCAATCCAAATGTGATATACAGCTACACAAAAGAGATGCTTGATAGTGGTTACCTTCAAGTGCTTTTCAAGGGAAAAAGGGGTGATGTAAACGATAATATCATCCCAAGAGATCAAGCTTTTTGGAATTTGGGTGAGAAGAAGACCCATTCTCCAAATCCGTATAGTGAAACAACACTCAAAAAAGACATGATCCCTCGTTTCACAACCCATGTGACAAAAAATGCAATGTGTTGATGTTGAGCCCCCAATGAAGAATTCTAAACTTTGTGCTCAACCGGTCAAGAAATGCAAGCCAAACAATAAAGCTATGTCTTGGATTATGCCCTTTGTGCCAAATAAGGTTATAGCCCATGAAATGGCTGCCCTTTTTTCTCATGTATTCCTAAGTGTGCTTGAAAGAGAAATCTCCATTCTGAGAAAGAGTCTAAAGCACTTTGTCAATGTTGTCTTCATGAGGAGTAAAATTTGGGAGTTCAATATGAAGAAGGTGAGTTGGCCAATTTCAAGTGCCATTAGTGAAGATGTCACTAACCTTACAGAGAAGAGGAGGGGCTAGAAATGTACTTGACCAATGCTCCAGAAGTGAGCCATCTTTGTGCCAATTATCAATCCAAAAGAAGGTATTTTTACCACTCCCAACCTTATGCTTAATGTAATTCTTAGCAAGTCCTCGGCATCCAAAAAGCATCTTCAAGATCCAACTAGCATCCCTAGGAGTGTGCAACAGCCAAATGGAAGAATCTTTGACGTAGTTTGTATGTACCCATTAGCTCCAAAGTGTTTCCTTTGCTGAATACATTCTCCAAAAAATTTTTAGCATGCAAACCAAATTGACTTCCTTAATCTTTCTAATGCCAAGTCCCCTTTCATCCATGGGAAAACAAACTTCCTTCCAAGCAACTTTGGGCCCCACACCTCTCCACAAAAAGGCCTTAAACTTTGATTCAATGGCAGCCAAGACACCTTTAGGAATAAGAAAAGCATTTGCCCAATATGCAAAGAGTTGAATAAGAATGGATTTAATAACCACAAGTCTTCCCACAAATGAGAGCCAATTATTGCACAAAGAATCAATTCTCACATTAATTTTCTCCAAAAGCGGATAGCAATCAGCCTTCCTAAGCTTTCTAGAGACAAGTGGTATGCCCAAGTATTGAATTGGAAGTTCACCTTCATTAAATCCAACTCTTTGGATAATAGCCATTCTAGCTTCACAAGGTACTCCACCAAAGAAAATGTCACTTTTAGCTCTATTAATATTTAGCACAAAATACGAGGAAAAAGTCTTCAAAGTATTCATAATACAATCAATACAGCTTAATTCCCCTTTGCAAAAGATGAAGAGATCATCTGTAAAACAAAGATGATTCAACTTCAAGTGAGAATATTTTGGATGGAAATGAAGCTTGCGCTGCTCTTCTATTTGTTAAGCATGCAAGAAAGTACCTCCATACTAAGAACAAAAAGAGAAGGAGAGATAGGGTCTCCTTGTCGAATCCCATTTGCTCCAAGAAAGTAACCTTCCAAACCACCATTAAGGGCAATAGAGAAGCTAGGTGTCGTAATACATGCCCAAATCCATTCCACAAACTTTTGAGGAAAGCCAAATGCAAGGAGAGTACATTCAATAAAGCTCTAATTTACAGTGTCAAAATCCTTCATAAGATCAACTTTGATGGCACATCTTGGGGAGATATGGCTTCTAGAATGTCCTCTCAATATATCATGTGCAAGAAGGATGTTCTCATGAATAAGTTGGCCCTTGATAAAGGCTGATTGGTTCCATGAGATAAGATGGTGCAAGCATGCTTTGAGTCTATTAGCAATAATCTTGGAGATACACTTGTAAATAGTGTTGCAACAAGAGATTGGCCTAAAATCTTTAACCAAAGAGGGACTAGGGATTTTAGGAACAAATGCAATTATGGTGGAATTTACCTCCCTAAAAAGCTTGCTTGATTCAAAGAAGGAGCTGATCGCATTTGTAACATCTTTACCCACTATATCCCAAGCAACCTTGTAGAAAAGAGATGTGAAGCCGTTCGGTCTCGGGCTTTTGTTGGGACTAAGAGAAAAAAGTGTTTCCTTGATTTCATGCCTTAAGATGGGTGCAATAATGGTGGCAGCAAAATCATCATCAATTGTTTTTCCCAAGAATGCTTTTCAAGATATCTACATTGACATGTGCAGAAGTCTTTGAGCCAAGAAGCTTTTTTGTAGTAGTCAATGAATTCATTTTTCACCTTAAAATCCTCCAAGAGAAGATGCCCATTGTCATTCTTGATTGCATTATTTCTGATTTTCCTTCCTCTAATAGCATTATTGAAGAATTTAGTATTTGAATCTCCTTCATTGATCCAAGATAATCTAGATTTTTGAATAAGCATAGCTTTATAGGTAGTTTCAAGGCTTCCAAGTTTGCCAATATGTCCTTTTCCTTGTCAAGAAATGCAACACTATTCCCACCATTAAGGAGTGCACATTGGGTGACATCAAGCTCCCTATAAAGATCCTTAATAGCATTTGGGATACAAGCAAAATGCTTTCTATCAAAGGATTTGAGAGCTTGTTTAAGAATTTTTTGCTTTTGAAAAAGTATGAACATTGGGGTACCAAAGACCCGCGTACTCCAATATTCCTCCACAAGCTGCAAGAAGTCCATATGAGAAGTCCAAGCATTATAGAATTTAAATGGTTTAGGAGAGGATTTCCAAGCCTTACAATTATGTAAACTAAGGGGGCAATGATCCGAGATTCTGGGGCAATCCACCAAAAAAGAAGTGTTATGAAAGTTGTGAAGCCAATTTGAATTCAACAATCCTCTATCAAGCTTACTTGCCAAAAAGTTGTCAACATCCCCTTTGTTTGTCCAAGTAAAATAAGGTCCATGTGCTTTTGCTTCATGCATATTTGCTTTAGCCACTAAATTTTTAAATTCCCACGCACTTTTGGGAATTGGTAAAGAGTTAGATTTATCCCCACTATGCAAGACCTCATTGAAATCACCCAAAATGCAAAGATTATATTCCTCACACCAAGAGGACCAGTTTGCTAGTTTCTTCCAAAGCTTTCTTGTATTTGAAGCTTCATTTCGGCCATAGACAAAAGCAACAAGGAAAGGTTGATTGAAGGAGTCATCAAAGTGATAGAAAAGAGCTTGATCACAAGAGTCAATAAAAGTAGCTTGAATGTTATTCTTCCAAAACAGCCAAATTCAACCTTTAACATCATCAAGAAAATGAAATGCAAAGCCAAGTTTACCAAAACGAGAACCAATGTGATTGACTCTATCCTTGCAAACCACTTTGTTTTCCAAAAGACAAAAAATGTCTAAATGGTGATTGTTAATCAGCTTCATCACTTCTTTTTGCTTATTAGGGGAAGTAAATCCCCTAATATTCCATGAGCATATCTTCATAATGTGGGAGAGGGAGGAGTTGATTGCCCCAAAGTTTGATTACCATTTACATTTGGAGTGCTAGTACAACTAACTCCTCATCTAAAGTTGACTTTTCAGCATGTTGCAATGCATCATTTTCTAAATTCCTCCCTTGATCAAGAACCTCAAAGTGATTTGAATGGACCATATTGGAGCTTGAGGGGTCAATCATAATCTTGGGAGATGGAGAAAGAGGCTGGGAAGCAATGCCCTTGTCTTTGGTAGGCATATTAGCAACTAAAGGCTCCTTATAGGTGTTCTCCAGGGGATCTTGTTTCTTGCCAACAAGTTGCCATTCATAGTGGACTTTGGGGTGTTGCTTGGGAGCTTGCTTTTGGGGTTGGGGATTTAAAGGGCAAGATTCATCAATATGACCAACCATTTTTCATAAGGAGCACTTCTTAGGTTTCCATGCATACTAAACTCCAATCTTTGCTTTAGTGCCATTTCTAAGTTTTGGGAAGATGACATCCGGAAGATTACTCTCCAAATCAACTTCAATGCACACTCTAGCAAACTCAAAGTTTCTCCTTGAATCCGTAAGTGTATCCATTTGGATTGGTTTCCCAATGAAGGATGCTATATAACTGAGTCCTCTTTTGGAGTAAAGGCACATAGAGGCATCCCATAATTTAACCCAAATAGGGACTTTTTTGCATAAGAGATTAACAAATTCCAGTTTGGTTCCCACTTTCTCAAAAGAAGAGGCCTATGGTTAACATGTCATATTTGTTAAAGAACCTTTTGGCAACACTCCTCCTTTTCAAATTTGAAAATAAAAAGGCCTTTCCCTTTTGTATGAATATCAACTTTGCCAAACTTCTTCCAAGCAAAATCAACCATGTTCTTGATTAGAAAGTAAGGTGGGGGGGTGCCTAAAAATTGTCCAACTAAGCAATGGCTTCAAAATTTATCCTCATCATCATATAAATTCTTAGGGGGATCAGCAACTTTTCTAATGCCATCAACCACATTAAAAACATGCTCTTCTTCAAATTTTAAATTGGTATGCATATGCTCCGCAAATACTCAACCTCAATTAGGGGAAGGTTCACTTAAAGAAGGAACATACCTTAGTTTTAGAGGTTTTTTCCAAGCATTAGATTGGCTGGATGTTTGATGCAAGACCCAGCTTTGAAAATTGCTTGCCTTGGAGTTGAGTTCTTGCTTTGCATAGCTTGGAAACGTTTCTGCCTTGGGCTCATTTTGGAGGAAGGGTTTAGCTTGCATGGCAGCCATGTCACTTAATGAAGTTGGCTAACTTGGCACTAGTGGGTTAGCCGAATTGCATTTGTAATTTGAGTTTTCAAGTTGAGGGAAAACATTAAGTAAATCATGTGCCTCATGCCCATTGTCACATGGATCAAAATTTGAGTGAGGTTGACTTGGATGAGTTGTCAAAGTTTGCTTGGAGTGGCCTGAAAAGGTGCTGCCATGTTCCTTTGTTCCAGGCAATATATCGAGTATATTGCTATTAACCAGTGGTAGTTGACCATTGGTTAAAGTGTAATGAGCCAAGTCTTCTTCTTTCTTATTCAAAACACCATGGCCGAAAGAGGAAGAGTGCCAAGAAGTTAGGGAGTGAAAGAGCTGCTGTGCAAGCTCCATGTCCATATTCTTTTTGTGCAAACCAACTTCAATCTTAGATGTAGGAGAGGGACTTGAGCGAGACGTGCAAGAGAGCTTGTGAATCAAATCAACCTTGCCTTTGGATTGAGCATCGAGGTGTTCTTTGTAAGCATGACCAGATTCAAGTGCTTTAAAAACTTCCTGAAGTTCTTTGCTAGAGGTGGATGAACCATCTTCCCTCACAAGGGAAGAAGAGGAAGAGGCCGAATCCACCTCTTTGAGAGTATCCTTAGAGAAAATGGCTTTTGGAGAGCTATCAAAAGTTTGCTCTTTTGCAAGTATTCTAGCGCTTTGCCTTGAAGAAGCCAAAACTTTCTTTTTCTTTCCCATGAAATCAAGCAATCGGAAGAGGCAAAAGGACAGGTACGAAGGAGTGTTTAGGGTTTTGTGTTTGGGTACTGATAGAGGAAGGATAGTATAGTGGTAGCGTGTGAAGGAGAGGTGGTGGCTGGTTGCAAAAAGTTAGAGAGAAGGAGGAGAGATTTCATGGTCTATTTTTTGAATGTTGCTTCACAAGAAAGGAGCCACAATTTACATAAAGATTTTTTCAAAAGAGAAGATGGAAATTTTCTACCATTAAAGAGTTTAACTCTAACATCATTGAAGATAGTATAAAAAATTAACTCCTCGGTTCTTGCTTGATTTTTGTAGATGCGCTGATTCCTTTCAATCCATATATTATAGATGGCTGCCCCAAAGAGATGTTTGATAATAGTGGCCTTCAAGTGCTTCTCAAGGGCAAAGGGAGTGATGTAATCAATAATATCTTGCCAACAAATTAGATTTTCCAGAACAAAAGAGAGTTGCAAGGCTTTTCTCCAAATCCTCCTGGTAAAGCAGCATTCAAAGAAGAGATGCTCTCTGCTGAAGTACAGATTTTGAAGGACTTTCTCTCTCTACCATGAATTCTCTCTTCCTTCTCTCTAACCCTACCTAAACCGCCACCTTCCACTACTTTCCACCACCACCAAATCAGCACCTTTTCCATCATTCCACTATCACAAACTTTCATTTTTTGAAGCCCTAACATTTGACACCTAAACACTCTTCTAAAACCGTCCCATTACTCTTGCATTCTTGCATTCATGGGAAAGAAGAAGAAGGCCTCATCTCTAACTAGAACTAGTACAACTCTAAATGCAAGAAACCAAAACATGGATTCTATTTCTAATGCTCAAGCTGGTTTATCTACAACTCAAAATGAGGTTGATTCGGCCTCTTCACCTCTTGCTAGTGGAGATGCTCACTCAACCTCATGTTTGGTTCTCAAAGAAGTCTTTGAAGCTCTTGAAGCCGGAACTTCCTTTAAAGAGCATGTTGATAAGCAAAATAAAGCCGAAGCTGACTTGGTCTGAAGCTTAACTAGCCAATCCAGAGCTCGATCTCCTCCATCTCCAAAAGCATAAATGGATGTTGGACCTTGTACCAAGCAATCGGAAATGGCACTTTCAAAGCTTCTATTTCATTCACCTTGCCAAAGCTCTTCTTACTCAAGCCCTTGTAGTTCAAATGGGCATGGCCAGTAAGGAAATAATGCTTCTAGTCTTGCATATGATGCTTCAGCCGAAGGATTTGGAAATGAAGAAGAAAGTTTATTACCTGATAGACAAAAGCTAGCTAATGCTATTAACCTCATGTTAAAACCCCTTCCACCTGAACTTGTAAGTAACATTTTAGGTCAAACAAAGCATATTTTGACAACACAAAAGGGCCATGCCACCTTGCAATCAGATTCAATTAATTTAAATGTTGGCCCACGAAAAATTCAAGAAGATTTCTCTCCACTTGCAAGTCCTATAGCCGGTCAAACTTGGCCAAGTCAGCTGCTCACTTATGATGATGTGGATGCCACATATGACAAAAATGACGTGCTTTCAAATGCTGAAAATTAGAGAACACCTTCTATGGGAGAGCATCGGGTAAAACCTTCTTCCAAAGGCAAGAAGCACTCTCATGGTAACTTTATCTCTACTCATTCTAGTGATGAAGCAAGGAAGCTTAATATTGGAATCTCAAATCAGCCTTTATATAATGTTCTCCCAAAAGCTCAAGAGAATGCTAGGCAAAATCAAGCTCAAACAACCAGCCACTATAATGTTTGGAAGAAACCACTTAGGCTAAGATTTGAGCTTAATTCTAATGATCCTTCACCTGATTGGGGTGGCGTGTTTGCTGAACATTTGGATACAAATCTTAAATTTGATGAGGAGCATTTTTAACTTGGTAAATGGCAATAGAGAGGTGGTTGACCCCCCCGGAGGACTTGTATAAAGATGGGAATAAATTTTGGAGTCATTGTCTTGTTGGGCAATTCTTAGATGCTCCCCCACATTTCTTCCTTATCAAAAACATGGTGGAGTTTGTTTGGAAGAAATTTGCAAGGTTGATATTCATACAAAAGAAAAGGGTCTCTTCATATTCAGATTTGAAAAAAAAGAGTTTTGCCAAAAGATTCTTCAACAATAATGGCATGTCAACCATAGGCCACTTTTGTTGAGGAAATAGGAGCCAAATCTTGAGTTTGTTAACTTATCTTGCAAAAAAGTTCCTATTTAGGTTAAACTTTGGGATGTTCCAATCAGCCTCTACTCTAAAAGAGGACTTGGATATATTGCCTCCTTCATTGGGAAGCCAATCCAAATGAATGCTCTTTACCGATTCAAGAAGGAATTTGGAGTTTGCTAGAATTTGTATTGAAGTTGATTTGGAAGAAAATCTTCCAGATGTGGTTTATCCAAAACTTAGAAATGGTTCTAAGGCAAAGGTTATGGTGGAATATGCTTGGAAGCCAACAAAATGCTCACTTTGTAAGATGGTTGGCCATGTGGAGGATCATTGCCCACTTAAGCCTAGAGTTCAACCTCAAAAGCGACCTACAAAACAGCCCATAAAACCTCATTATGAGTGGCAATCCGTGAGCAAAAAAGCTCCATTGAAGACAAGTAATGCACCTAATAAATCCTATGGTGAAGGAATTTCTTCAAAGGCTAAGGAAACATCTCCAAGGCATTCCATTGCTAGGGTTCCTCTTGACCCCTCAAGCTCTAAAATGATGCACTCTAATCACTTTGAGATTCTTGGTCATATGGGAGAATTTGAAGATGGAAATCAAAGGCTTCTTGGTTAGTATAGTAAGGAAGAAGAATTGGGTAATGATGGCTTACCGAATGCAAAAAGCAAACATGAAATTGAGCCTAGTGCTCCTCCTTTACCTCCTCAATGAATTTTTGCTCATGGAATATTAGGGGGCTAAATTCCCCCAATAAGCAACAGGAAGCAAGTTGCTGATCAATAAACACCACTTGGACATTCTTTGCCTTTTGGAGAACAAAGTTGTAAGTGATGAAAATATCAAACTCATTAGTGCTCGTTTTGATAAAGTTGGATTTACAAGCTACATTGATGATTTTATTAAGGGGTGGATTTGGCTTTTTTGGAAGAAAGGTATTAAAGCAACTTGGATTGACTCTTGTGATCAAGCCTTGCTCTTTAATTTTGATGATCAAATTCATAAGCCTTTCTTTGTTGCCTTCATCTATAGCCACAATGAAGCATCAAAAAGATATGAACTATGGAGAAAACTTGAGCTTTGGTGTGCATGGTGTGAAGAAAAGTGATTTTTGTCTCATGGGGGATTTCAATGAGGTTTTGCATTATGGTGACAAATCTAACACTTCTTCCATTCCAAAAAGTGCTGGTGCTTTCAAAACCTTAGTGGCAAATGCAAAGTTGCAAGAAGTAAATGCACATGGACCACGCTTTACTTGGACAAATAAGAGCCATGATGAAAACTACTTGGCTAGCAAGCTTGATAGAGCTTTCATCAATGGAAATTGGCTGCACAATTATCAACATTTTTTTCTTTTGGTTGCTAGCCCCGGTGTCTCCGATCATTGCCCTCTCATCATGCAAACATGTAAGTCTTGGAAATCCTCACCAAAGCCCTTCAAATTTTATAATGTGTGGACCTCTCATTTGGATTTCCTAAAACTTGTTGAAGACCATTGGTGTACACAAGTCTTTGGTACACCAATGTACATTCTCCACCAAAAGCAAAAAGCATTAAAACTCGCGCTTAAATCTTTTGACAAAGAGCATTTTGCTGCCATCCCATTTGCCATCAAAAATCTTTGGGAGGAGCTTGATAATGTTCAATACTTTATTTTTAATGGTGAGCAAAATAACTCTCTCATTGATAAGGAGAAATGCATTTTGAGCAAATTGGAGGAGCTTGATGCAAAGCATAAAGCCATGCTCTACCAAAAATCAAGACTCACTTGGATCAAAGAAGAAGATTCAAATACAAAATTTTTCCATAATGTTGTTAAAGGTAGGAAGCTCAAAAACACTATCCATGCTGTCAAGAATGAGAATGGTCATATTATTATTGAAGATGATGAAGTGAAAGATGAATTCATTGGCTATTTCAAGAAGCTTCTTGGTGCTGAATCTTTCACAAGCATTAATGTTGATCTTTTGAAAAATATTATTGACAAGCAAATTGATCAAGATGTTGCTGCCACTATCATTGCCCCTATCACAAATGATGAAATCAAGGATGCGCTCTTTTCTCTCAACCCAAACAAAAGCCCGGGTCCGGATGGCTACACATCTCATTTTTACAAGGTTGCTTGGGAGATTGTGGGGAAGGATGTCTTAAATGCAATCAGGTCTTTTTTCGAATCAAGCAAGCTCCTCAAAGAGGTAAATGCCACTATTATTGCTCTTGTGCCTAAAACTCCAAATCCTTCCATGGTCAAGGATTATAGGCCAATTTCTTGTTGTAATACCATCTACAAGTGCATTTCCAAAATCATTGCAAATAGGATAAAAGTTTGTTTATCCCACATCATCTCATGGACCCAATCAGCTTTCATAAAGGGTAGACTCATCCATCAAAATATCCTCATTGCACATGGCATCATAAGGAGACATAATTCTACAAGATGTGCATTTAAAGTTGATATTATGAAAGCTTTTGACTCCTTGAATTGCAGATTCATTGAATGCACACTTCTTGCTTTTGGCTTTCCCAAAAAGTTTGTCGGTTGGATTATGGCCTGTATGAAAACTCTTAGCTTCACTATTGCCCTTAATGGATGTTTGAAAGGTTATTTCTTTCAAATGGCATTAGGCAAGGAGATCCTATCTCCCCTTATCTCTTTGTCCTTTGTATGAAGGTGCTTACATGTATGCTAAACAGCTTGGCAAATAACCCAAGATTTCACTTTCACCCAAAATGTGGAAGTATAAAGCTTAATCATTTTTGTTTTGTGGATGATCTACTTATCTTTTGTAAAGGGAACATGAATTGAATTGATTGCATCATGGATACATTGAAGACTTTTTCAACTTACTCAGGGCTGATTATTAACAATGCTAAGAGTGTTATCTCCTTTGTGGGGTTCCAAATGAGGAGAAAAGAGCAATCATGGATAGAATTGGGTTCCAAGAATGTGAGCTTCCAATCCGTTATTTGGGCATCCCACTTGTTTCAAGAAAGCTTAGGAAGAATAATTGCTGTCATCTCTTGGAAAAAATAAATTTTAAGCTTGATTCATGGTGCAACAATTGGCTCTCTTTTGCGGGAAGACTTGTGCTCATCAAATCCGTTCTTACTCGGATTTGTGCTCATTGGGCAAATGCATTTCTTTTGCCTAAAGGAGTTATGGCTTCCATTGAGACAAAATTCAAAGCCTTTTTGTGGAGAGGGACTGGTCCTAAGGTGGCATGGAAGGATATTTGTCTCCCATTAAAGGAGGGGGGACTTGGTATTCGGAGCATTGAGGAGGTTAACTTAACATACATGCTGAAAATTTTTTGGAGGATGTCTGCAACAAAAGAAATGCTTTGGAGTCAAGGGGTTCAAGCAAACTATATCAAAGACTCTTCTATTTGGATGTTACAAATTCCCAAGGATGCAAGTTGGGTTTTTAAAACACTTCTTGGCTGCCGTGTTATTGCAAAAAGATTTATCCAACACAAGGTTGGCATTGGAGCAAACACTTTCCTTTGGATTGATAATTGGCACAAGGATGGTTCTCTCTTTGAGCATTGGACTAATGCCATTCCACATCCCCCACTACATGCAAAGGTATGTGAGATTTTCATTGATGGTACTTGGAATTGGCCAATGCACCTCTCCCGAGTTGATGTTCCAGATTTTGGTCTAAATGAAGGCACAATGGATAAAATTTCATAGAATCTTTCCCCATGTGAAGGCTTCACATTCAATCACAGTTGGGAAAGTATTAGAAGAAAAGGTACTCATTTTGAAGGATTTAATTTCATTTGGCACAAGTGGCATAATCCAAAACATAGCTTCATTGTTTGGCTTGCTTTTCATGATCGCCTTAGCACAAAATTCAGAATCTTGCATTGGGGGCTTAATATCAACCCAATGTGTATTTTTTGTTACATAGGTTATGAGACTAGGGAGTATCTCTTCTTTGAATGTTGTTTCACCAGGAGGATTTGGAGAAAGGGTTTGCAACTCACTCTTGTTCCAGAAAATCTGATTTGTTGGCATGAAATTATTGATTACATCACTCTGCTTGCCCTTGAAAAGCATTTGAAGGCCACAATTTTCAAGCATCTTTTTAGGGCAGCCATCTACAACATTTGGATTGAAAGGAGTTAGTGTATTTACAAAAATCAAGCTAGAATCGAGGAGTTTATTTTTGACACTATCTTTAATGATGTTAGAGTTAAACTTTCAAATGGTAGAAAATTTTAGCCTTCTCATTTGAATAAAGTTTTATGTAAATTATGGAGATTAGAAGATATTATTGTATAGGTACTTGTCTCTCTCCACATATTTTGTACATGTATACTTTTGATTTGATGAAATATAACTAATCTTACTTGACCGGCAAAAAAAAAAGAAGAAGAGATGCTCTCTTGTTTCACAACCCATGTGGCAAAAAATACAAGTTGGATTGATATTTAGCCCCTAATGCAAGATTTTGAATTTTGTACTAAGACGATCATAGTAAGCAAGCCAAGCAATGAAACTATGTTTTGGATTATGCCTCTTGTGCCAAATGATGTTATAACCATCAAAGTGAGTTCCTTTCCTTCTAATACGTTCCCAAGTCTGTTTGAAGATGAAGCTCCCACAAGGGGAAAGATTCCATGTTATCTTATCCGTAATGTCTTCATTGAGGACAAAATTTGGAGCTTCAACTTGGGATAGATGCAATGGCCAATTCCAAGTACCATCAATGAAAATTTCACATACCTTTGCAAGAAGTGAAGGATTTGGGATGATATTTGTCCAATGCTCAGAGAGGGAACCATCCTTGTGCCAATTATCAATCCAAAAGAAAGTGTTTGTGTCGTTACCAATTTCGTGTTGGATGAATCTTTTTGCAGTATCTCGGCATCCAAGAAGCATTTTAAAAACCCAGCTTGTATCCTTAGGAGTTTGCACCACCCAAATGGAAGAGTCTTTGATATAGTTTGCTTGAACCCATTGACTCCAAAGTGTTTCTTTTGTTGCATACATCCTCCAAAAGATTTTAAGCATAAAGGTCAAGTTGATCTCGTCAATGCTATGGATACCCAGTCCCGTTTCCTTCAAAGGGAGGCAAATTTGCTTCCATGCCACCTTAGGACTAGTCCCTCTCCACAAAAAAGCTTTGAATTTTGCCTCAATGTTAGCCAAAACTCCTTTAGGTAAAAGAAAAGCATTTGCCCAATATGCACAAATTTGAATGAGAACGGATTTAATGAGCATGAGTCTACCCACAAATGAGAGGCAATTATTGCACCATGAATCAAGTTTAGCATTTATTTTCTCCAAAAGAGGGCAGCAATCATTCTTTCTAAGCTTTCTTGTAACGAGAGGGACGCCCAAATAATAGATTGGGAGCTTACCTTCTTGAAGACCAACCCTATCAATGATAGTAGCTTTCTCTTCATTTGAGACCCCACTAAGAAAGATAACACTCTTAGCATTGTTGATAATCAGCCCTGAAAATGTTGAGAAGGTCTTCAATGTATCCATGATGCAATTAATAGAATTTAAGTCTCTCTTACAAAAGATTATGAGATATGAAGCATTGCTTGGAGCATATTATCTCTTGGAGCATCCTTCAAGCCCAAAGCCAACAAATCCGCCATCGAAAGGTCAATTTGCAACACAACAACAAAGGCAAAGAGTCTACTACAATGCTCAATATGTTTCTCCTAATGACGAATGGCAAGTTGTGGGGAAAAAGCAAACTAATGTAGAGAAGAAGATTCCCAACCAAGAAGAACCAAAAATCTATGCCGAAACTCTTCCATTAACCCAAGTGCATGAATCTTTTGAGGAGTGCATGAGAAATGCTCTTTACCAAACTTCCTTAATACAAGCTTGAGGCATTTTTTTTTTTTTACACATCACCCGATAGAGTTTTCTGTCTCTCTCTATCATGAAAATTCTCCTCCTTCTCTCTAGAACTCTTCCAAATAGCCACCACCTCTCCTCCACACGCCACCATCAAAAGAACCTTCTTCCATAAAAAACCCAAACACAAAACCCTAAATCCATTCCTAAACACATAACCTAAACACTTCTACCAAACCCGTCCCTTAGCCCTTTCATTTGGATTTTATGGGAAAGATAAAGAAAAGCTCTTCTTCTACTAGAACTAGCGCTCAGCTCAAGGAAAAGAAGTAAGATATTGAAACATGCTCTCTTGTTTGTTTGGATTCTTCCTCCTCCAAAGCTGAGGTTGATTCGACCTCTTCATCTCACTCAAATGGAGATGCTCAATCAACCTCAAGTTCATTTTTCAAAGAAGTCTATGATGCACTTGAAGATGAACATTCTTTCAAGGAGCATATTGATGTCCGTAGCAAGGCTAAGGCTGAACTTGTGAGAGCTCTTACTATCAACACTCAAATACGCTCTCCTTATTCACCAAGCTCTAACTCTGATCATTCAAAGCTTCGAGACTGCTCTCCATTGCAAAACCTTTCTAAATCTGGTTCTTCTAGTCCCTCAAAGTTTGAAAGTTCAAAGCTTGAAGATTTTTTTCTTCATGGTTCAGCCGAAGAGAATGGAGGAAGGGAGGAAAGGTTTTTACCCAATGGTAATGCTAAAATGCAAGGACCGGTCAAAGCTCTTACACTCAGGTCTGACCATCTCTCTCCTAATCACTTCAACACCTTTTCAGACCTTTCAAAACAAAATTTGACAACTCAAAAAGGAAGCAAACTTTTAAGTTCAGATTCTAACACTTTGTATGCTGGCCTACATGAAAGTCTTGAGGACTTCCCTCCATTTGCAAAAAATTCAAATGGAAAAGCCATGCGCAATCAGCAACTTTATAAGGATGAGGTGGTAGCCAACATTGCAAGTAAAGTGCCAAATCATCTTGATACAAATCAGCAACTATCTTTCTCACCAAAAGAAGGTCTACGGGTTCAGATTCAACCAAATGGTGGAGACGTTTTTCAAGGCAGCCCCTCCTCTTTGAAGAATGTTTTGAAAAGGCAATATGATGAAAACAAAGCTCACTCAAACCTTCTTCAAAAAACACAAGGAGTCAACATGCAAAGCAAAGCACGACTGTCAAATCAACAAAATGCTTGGTGCAAACCACTCAAATTTAGGCATGTACCATCCTCAAATGATCTTTCTCTTGATTGGGGAGGTGTTTTTGCTGAGCATATGAATACAAATCTTAAATTTGATGAAGAGCATGCATACAATATTGTCGAAGGAAAAAGAAAAGTTGTTGATCCTCTGAATGACTTATATGAAGATGGTGATAAGTTTTGGAGTCATTACTTAGTTGGGTAGTTTCTAGGTGCTCCACCACCTTTTTTCTTAATCAAAAACATGGTTGAGTTTGCTTGGAAGAAATTTGGTACAGTTGACATACATACTAAAGGAAAAGGCCTCTTTCTTTTCAAGTTTGAAAATGAGGAAATTTGCCAAAAAGTCCTTCAACAACTATGGCATGTAAATCATAGGCCGCTGTTATTAAGGAAATGGGAGCCCAATCTCGAGTTTGTGGACTTATCATGTAACAAAGTTCCAATTTGGATTAAGCTACGGGATATTCCAATGAGTCTATACTCCAAAAGAGAGCTTGGTTATATAGCTTCTTTTATTGGAAAGCCTATTCAAATGGATGCACTTACGGACTCTAGAAGAAATTTGGAGTTTGCTAGGGTGTGTATTGAAGTGGACTTAGAGGATAATCTTCTGGATGTTGTCTTTCCAAAACTAAAGAATGGTACTAGAGCAAAGGTTGAGGTTGAATATGCTTGAAAGCCAAGCAAATGCACTCATTGTAAAATGGTAGGGCATGTTGAGGAAAATTGCCCATTGAAACCAAAAACACAACAAAATCCTCAAGCACTTCATCATGGACATCAACCTAAAATACGCCAAGAATGGCAAGTTGTGGGAAAAAAGCAAGCTCCATTGAAGAATTCTGAGGTTTTAAGCAATGATGAAGCCAATTCAAATAAGGAAAAGAAGACTTCATGGCCAATCTCTACAAAGGCTACAATGGACTCAAATATAAATAGTCAAAATAGCTTTAAAGTCCTTGTCCGGGAAATGAGCATTGAGAAGATTCTTTGAACATTGAAGATGAGCTTCGAACAAAAAGTGAGAAGAATATTGAAGCTGACTCCATTGCTTTTGGCATCCAAGAGCCGGGTATAAATGATCCTCCTTTAGCTTCTAAATGATTTTTTGCTCTTGGAATGTTAGGGGCCTCAATTCCCCAAAGAAGCAAAAAGAAGTTATTTCGCACTAAATTTGAAAAGCTTGGTTTTGAGAATCATTTTGATGATGTGATTAAAGGAAGGATTTGGCTATTTTGGAGGAAAAATATTGAAGCTACTTTTATTGACTCTTGTGATCAAGCCCTCCTCTTCAACTTTGAAAATTATTTCCAAAAATCCATCTTTGTTGCTTTCATTTATGGGCATAATCTGGCAGCTAAAAGGAAGGAACTTTGGAGCAAGTTTAATCTTTGGTGCAATTGGTGTCTTGAGAGTGACCTTTGCATTTTGGGGGATTTTAATGAAGTTTTGCATGAAGGTGATAAATCCAGCACCTCTTCCATACCAAAAAGTGCATTGGACTTCAAAACTTTTGTTGAGAATTCAAATATGAAAGAAGTAAAGGTTTATGGACCTCACTTTACTTGGTCAAATAAAAGTGAGGAAGGTAATTTCTTAGCAAGTAAACTTGATAGAGCTTTGGTGAATGAAATTTAGGCTCAAAATTTTCATCACTCATTTCTTTTGGTTGGAAGCCCCGGAATCTCCGATCATTGCCCGCTTATCTTGCAAACTTGTAAGTCTTGGAAGTCTTCACCAAAACCTTTCAAATTTTATAGTGCTTGGTCAAATCATTCGGAATGCTTGAAGCTTGTGGAAAAACATTGGAGTACACGGGTTTTTGGTACTCCAATGTTCATTCTCTACCAAAAGCAAAAATTGATTAAGTAAGCCCTCAAAAGTTTTGATAGGATGCATTTTGCTTACCTTCCCAACACTATCAACAATCTTCACGAGAAGCTTGATGGAGTTCAGCAAGCAATCTATAATGGAGAGCTAAGTGCCGAGATCATTGACAAGCAAAAGTGCATTCTCACTAATTGGAAGAGGTTAAAGCTACTTACAAAGCCATGCTTATTCAAAAATCAATAATTTTGTGGATTAAAGAAGGGGATTCAAATACTAAATTCTTCCACAACGCTGTGAGAAGTAGAAGGTTCAAGAACACAATTCATGCAATCAAGAATGAGGAAGGACATCTCTTATTGGAGGATTTTGATGTTAAAAATGAGTTCATTGGCTTCTTCACAATTCTCCTTGGTACTAAAAAGCCTTCTCATGTCAATGTGTATGATTTAAAGCTTATTATTGAGAAATCAATTGATGAGTCTCTTGTTGCCACCATTATTGCTCCTATCATAAGAGATGAGATCAAGAATGCTCTTTTTTCATTCAATCCTAACAAAAGCCCAGGTCCGGATGGTTTTACATCTCATTTCTACATGGTTGCTTGGGATATTATTGGGGAGGAATTTTTTTTTTTTGGCGGATTAAGTAAGTTTATTAAATCGCAAAATGAATACAATGACAATACTAATCCCCTCAAGCTAGATTACAACAATACAACCAAAGATTTAGCTTGAGGGGAGGAGTGAAAAAACTAATGAAAATAATCAGCAAAAGCAAAAACTCGCAACAAAGTGAGGGAACAACTCAAATGCCTCAACCTATAAGAGTAGGAGATCTCCTTGTGTGATCAACCTCTTGCCCATTCTCCCTAGCTTCTCCAACCCCATTTAAATCAATTCCAACATCCTCATGACAAGCCAAGCCTTTTGGATCATCAACCATTTTCTCCTCATGATCATTCTTTCCAACGACATCCAATTGTTCCACAACCATATCAACAAAACTGAATTATCTTCGTATGGGATCAGCAACACAATTAGGCTCTTTATGGCCAATGCATGTCTCGTTAATTTCCTTGCAATCGCAAACTTCATATGATTTGTTTCCATGTTTAGTATCGGCATTTCCTTCATCAATCTTAAGAGCTTCAAATCAGTTAGAAGAAGAGGCATGTACATTGGTAGACTTGGCAACAAAATGCTGACCTCTTTTATTCTCAATCACCTTCTCCTTCTTCTTTATGTTCAAAGGATCAAGTTCAAGAAGAAGCTTCGATGGCCGAAGCTACTCCAGCCCATTATGGCATTGTTTCCCCCTTGCAATATGGTACTTTTTCTCATCCTCATAGCAAGGGAAACAACATTTTGGATTTAAATCACACTTCTCACCTGGATTTAAATGGCGATTCTGGGAAGTTTCATGCTCATAAAGCTTATGCTTCCTTTATCTGGGTTGACGAAGAAAAGGTACAAGAGGCACAAGAAGATATTCTTTTACCTGCTGGACAAAGAGTTTTGCAAAGTTCCACATCTTTTGTTGAAAAAGTCGATCCCTTTACTGGTCAAAATTGCTCCTTTCTTGGACAAAACAAGTCAGCCGTCCCTCTCTCCTCCCATGCCTTGTTGACTTGACAACACATCAAAATCCATAAGGCGATAGTTGTTTCCATGGGAATCCTACCAGTGGTCAAAGAGCTTTATTTTCGGATGTTGTAGCTAGATTTCCCCCACTATCCAGAGGATATTCGGGTGCAACTCATATTGAGCATGACATGACAAATTCAAATTTCCCTCCTTTACTCACCTGGTCAAATACAACTCACCCAAATCAAGTTTTTCAAAAGCAACCTCTTCAAACTAATCAGCCACCTAAGCAAGCCTCAAATGATGTGGCTGCTCACTTATCGTCTAGCTCATCTTCTTTAAATTGCAAGGAAACAAATGTGCCCTCTTCCTCTACCCAACCACACGTGAATAGCAAAATTGATCTAAATGAGCATGGATGAATTTTCTATGGTATTGGCAGCAAGGATTCTAAAGCTCCTCCAAATGCTTGGGCCAACAATATTAATTGGAGAGTCAATTACCTTGGTAAGATTAAGAACCCTATCAACTCCTTCTTTGAATCAAAGAAGCTTCTTAAATAGGTAAATTCTACCATTATTGCACTTGTGCCAAAGGTTCAAAATCCTTCCATGGTCAAAGATTTTAGGCCTATTTCTTGTTGCAACACCGTCTACAAATGCATTTCAAAGATCATTGCAAATAGGCTTAAAGTTTGTTTGCCTCAAATCATTTCTTGGAACCAAACAACATTTATCAAGAATAGGCTCATTCAAAAAAATATTCTTATTGCACATGATGTTATGAGAGGTCATACTAGAAGTCATATCTCCCCAAGATGCTCCCTTAAAGTTGACATTATGAAGGCTTTTGACTCTTTAAATTGAGGCTTCATTAAATGCACTCTCCTTGCATTTGGTCTTCCACAATTATTTGTTGAATGGATTATGGAGTGTGTCACTACCCTTAGTTTTTCTATTGCACTCAATGGAGTATTGGAAGGATACTTTTATGGAGCAAATGGAATAAGACAAGGAGATCCCATCTCACCTTATCTTTTTGTCATGTGCATGGAGGTACTATCTTGTATGCTTAACAAATTATATGAGCATCCGGGCTTTCAATTTCATCCAAAATGTGCATATTGGAAGCTTAACCACTTTTGTTTTGTGGATGATCTTTTTATCTTTTGCAAAGGAAATTTAAGCTCTATTGAAAGCATCATGGACACGTTGAAGAGATTCTCCTCCTTCTCCGTGCTAAATATCAACAAATCACAGAGTGCCATTTTCTTTGGAGGGATTTCAATTCATGACAAAAGAACTATCTTGGATAGTGTTGGTTTTCAAGAAGACAAGCTTCCTATTCATTACTTAGGTATCCCACTTGTTTCTAGAAAGCTAAGAAAGGTTGATTGCTTCCCCCTCATGGAAAGAATCAATGCTAAACTTGAAAATTGGTGCAATTCTTGGCTTTCTTTTGCTGGTCGACTTGTTTTGATAAAATCAACACTTTTTCAAATTTTTGCTTATTGGGCAAGTGCAATTCTTCTTCCTAAAAGTGTGATGGCAGCCATTGAAACAAAATTTAAAGCTTTTCTTTGGAAGGGGACCGGCCCCAAGGTTGCTTGGAAGGATATATGTCTTCGGATATATGTCTTCCATTTTGTGAAGGTGGGCTTGGTATTTGGAACTTTGAGGTGATCAATAGAGTTTTTTTGCTCAAGCTCTTCTGGAGAATGTATGCAAAGAAGGACACACTTTGGAGTCAGTGGATTCACATGAACTATATTAAGGGCTCTTCCATTTGCGTGATGCAAGCTCCTAAGGATGCAAGTTGGATTCTCAAAGCACTTTTGAATTGCCGAGAAATTGCAAAGCCTCTCATCAAACACATTCTTGGTAATGGATCGCATACTTTCTTTTGGATTGATAATTGGTACAAGGAAAGTTCCCTTTTAGAGCACTGGAGTAGCACTTTCTTTAGTCCTCCTCTTCTCACTAAGGTTAGCGATATTTACATCAATGGTAATTGGAATTGGCCTATTCAGCTCCCACATGTTAAGTGTCCAAACTTTGTTCTTAATGATAGCACAATGGATGAAATTGTTTGGAAAACATCCCCAAATGGAGATTTTGTTTTCAAACAAACTTGGGAACATCTTAGGAGGAAAGGAAATCATTTTGTTGGCTTTAACATTCTTTGGCACAAAAAACATAATCCGAGACACAGCTTCATTGCTTGGCTTGCTTTTCTTGACCGACTCAACACAAAATTCAGATTTCTACATTGGGGTCTCAACATCAATCCATCATGCATCTTTTGTTATTTTGGTTGTGAAAAAAAGAGATCATCTTTTCTTTGAATGTAGCTTCACTAGAAGAATTTGGCAAAAAGGTCTTTGCCTTACATCAATTTCAAAGAAAATGATTTGCTGGAAGGATATTATTGCTTTTATCACTCCTTTTGCAAACGAGAAGCACTTGAAGGCCACCATCATCAAGTATCTCCTTAGTGCTTCCATTTACCACATTTGGTTAGAAAGAAATCAACTCATTTTTCACAACGAAGCAAAAACTGAAGAAAATATTTTTAATTCTATTTACAATGATGTAAGAGTTAAAATCTCTACTGGAAGAAAATTCTCTTCCTCTCTTTTGAACAAAAGTTTATGTAATTTGTGGAGGCTAGATGACATTCTTGTATAGGCTTGTTCTCTACTTTTACTTCCTTTTTTGTACTTGTACATTTTTTTCTTGACTTTAAGGAATGCACACAGTCTTACTTGCCCTGCAAAAAAAAAAAAAAATCTTCCATTAACCCAAACACTCAACCCTAAACACACTTCCATACCCTTCTTTTTGCCTCTTCTGTTTGCTTGATTTCATGGGCAAGAAGAAGAAAGTTTTGGCTTATTCTAGGCAAAGCACTAGAATTCTTACAAAAAAGCAATCTTTTGATGGCTCTCTAAAAGCCATTTCCTCTAAGGATACCCCAAAGGAGGTGGATTCGGCCTCTTCCTCTTCTTCCCTTGTAAGGGAAAATGCTTCATCCACCTCTAGCAAAGAATTTTAGGAAGTTTTTAATGCACTTGAATCTGGTCATACTTACAAAGAACACCTTGATGCTCAATCCAAAGCCAAGGTTGATTTGATTCGCAAGCTCTTTTGCACATCTCGCTCAAGCCCCTCTCCTACATATAAGATTGAAGTTGGCTTGCATAAAAACAATATGGAAATGGGGCTTGCACAGCACCTCTTTCATTCCCTAACTTCTTATCATTCTTCCTCCTTCGGCCATCGTGATTTGAATAAGGAAGAAGAAGACTTGGCTGATCGCACTTTAACCAATGGTCATCTACCACCGGTTAACAGCAATATACTTGGTACAATGCCTGGAACAAAGGAACATGGCAGCAACTTTTTAGCCCACTCTAAGCAAACTTTGACAACTCATCCAAGTCAAGCTCACTCAAATTTTGATCCATGTGACATTGGGAATGAGGCACATGATTCGCTTAAAGTTTTCCCTCCACTTGAACTCTCAAATTACAAAAGCAATTCGGCTGACCAACTTGTGCCAAGTCAGCCAACTTCATTAAGTGACATGGATGCCATGCAAGCTAATCTCTCTCTCCAAAATGCTCCTAAGGTTGAAACGTTCCCAAGGTATGCAAAGTAAGAATTTAACTCCAAGGCAAGCAACATTCAAGGTTGGGTCTTGCATCAAGCAACCAACCAATCCAATGCTTGGAAAAAAACCTCTTAAATGAAGGTATGTTTCTTCTTGAAGTGAGCCTTCTCCAAATTAGGATGGAGTTTTTACGGAGCATTTGCATACCAATTTAAAATTTGAAGAAGAGCATGTTTTTAATGTGGTTGATGGCATTAGAGAAGTTGTTGATCCCCCTAGGGATTTATATGATGATAGGGATAAATTTTGGAGCCATAGCTTAGTTGGACAATTTCTAAGCGCCCCCCCCCACCTTACTTTCTAATCAAGAACATGGTTGATTTTGCTTGGAAAAAGTTTGGCAAAGTTGATATTCATACTAAAGGGAAAGGCCTTTTTATTTTCAAATTTGAAAAGGAGGAGTTTTGCCAAAAGGTTCTCCAACAACTATGGCATGTGAACCATAGGCCTCTTCTTTTAAGAAAGTGGGAACCAAATCTAGAATTTGTTAATCTCTCATGCAAAAAATTCCCTATTTGGATTAAATTATGGATGTCCCTATGTCCTTTACTCCAAAAAAGGACTCGCTTATATAGCATCCTTCATTGGAAAACCAATCCAAATGGATGCACTTATGAATTCAAGGAGAAACCTTGAGTTTGCTAAAGTGTGCATTGAAGTTGATTTGGAGAGCAATCTTCCGGATGTCATCTTCCCAAAACTAAGAAACGGCTCTAAGCAAAAGTTGGAGTTGAGTATGCATGGAAACCTAAGAAGTGCTCCTTATGCAAAAATGTTGGTCATATTGATGAATCTTGCCCTTCAAAGCCTCAACTCCAAAAGCAAGCTCCTAAGCAACAACCCAAAGTCCACTATGAATGGCAAGTTGTGGGCAAGAAGCAAGATCCCTTAGAGAACTCCTCTAAGGAGCCTTTAGTTGCTGATGTGTCTACAAAAGAAAAGGGCATTCCTTCCCGGCCTCTTTCTCCATCTCCCAAGATCATGAATGACCCTTTAAGCACCAATATGGTCCACTCAAATCACTTTGAGGTTCTTGATCAAGGGAGGATTTTGGAAAATGGTGCATTGCAACATGCTGAAAAGCCAACTTTGGATGAGGAGTTAGGTTGTACTAGCACTCCAAATGTTATTGGTAATCAAATTTTGAGGCAATCAACCCCTTCCCCTCCCACACTATGAAGATTTGCTCATGGAATATTAGGGGATTTAATTTCCCTAAAAAACAAAAAGAAGTGATGAAGCTGATTAACAATCATCATTTAGACATTTTTGGTCTTTTGGAAAACAAAGTGGTTAACAAGGATAGCGTCAATCACATTGGTTCTTGTTTTGGAAAACTTGGCTTTGCATTTCATATTGATGAAGATGTTAAAGGTCGGATGTGGCTGTTTTGGAAGAATAACATTCAAGCTACTTTTATTTACTCTAGTGATCAAGCTCTTCTCTGCCACTTTGATGACTCCTTCAATCTATTGCCTTTGTCTATGGCCGAAATGAAGCTTCAAAAAGAAGAAAGCTTTGGAAGAAATTAGCTAGTTGGTCCTCTTGTTGTGAGGAATATAATCTTTGCATTTTGGGTGACTTCAATGAGATCTTGCATAGTGGAGATAAATCTAATTCTTCAGCAATTCCCAAAAGCGCTTGGGACTTTAAAACTTTTGTGGCTAAAGCAAATATGCATGAAGCAAAAGCACATGGACCTCATTTTACTTGGACAAACAAAGGGGATGTTGGCAACTTCTTGGCAAGTAAGCTTGATAGAGCTTTTTTGAATTCAAATTGGCTCCACAATTTTCAAAATTCTTTTCTGTTGGTGGATTTTCTCGGAATCTCAGATCATTGTCCCCTTATTTTGCATACTTGTAAGGCTTGAAAATCCTCTCCTAAACCATTTAAATTCTATAATGCTTGGACTTCTCATATGGACTTCTTGAAGCTTGTGGAAGAACATTGGAGTACACGGGTCTTTGGTACCCCAATGTTCATACTTTTTCAAAAGCAAAAAATTCTTAAACAAGCTCTCAAATCCTTTGATAGGAAGCATTTTGGTTGTATCCTAAATGCCATCAAAGATCTTTATAAGGAGCTTGATGCCACTCGATGTGCACTTCTTAATGGTGGGAATAGTGCTGCACTTCTTGACAAGGAAAAGGACATTTTGGCCAACTTGGAAGGGCTTGAAGCTACCTATAAAGCTATGCCTATTCAAAAATCTAGATTATCTTGGATCAATGAGGGGGATTCCAATACTAAATTCTTTCATAATGCTATTAAAGGAAGGAAAATCAAAAATACTATTCATGTAATCAAGAATAAGAATGGGCATCTTCTCTTGGAGGATTTTGAGGTGAAAAATGAATTCATTGGCTACTACAAAAGGTTTCTTGGCTTAAAGACTACTACACATGTCAATGTGGACATCTTGAAAAGCATTCTTGTTAAAACAATTGAAGATGATTTTGCTGCCAACATTATTGCACCTATCTCAAGGCATGAAATCAAGGAAACAATTTTTTCTCTTATTCCCAACAAAAGCCCGGGACTGGATGGCTTCACATCTCATTTCTACAAGGTTGCTTGGGATATTGTTGGTGAAGACGTTACAAATGCAATCAGCTTCTTCTTTGAATCAAGCAAGCTTCTTAGGGAGGTAAATTCCACCATTATTGCACTTGTTCCTAAAATCCCTAACCCTTCTTTGGTTAAAGATTTTAGGCCAATTTCTTGTTGCAACACTATTTACAAGTGTATTTCCAAGATTATTGCTAATAGGCTCAAAGCATGCTTGCACCAACTTATCTCATGGAACCAATCAGCCTTTATTAAGGGCCGACTTATTCATGAGAACATCCTTGTTGCTCATGACATTTTGAGAGGATATTTAGAAGCCATATCTCTCCAAGATGTGCCATCAAAGTTGATATCATGAAGGCTTTTGACACACTTAATTGGAGCTTTATTGAATGTACTCTTCTTGCATTTGGTTTTCCTCAAAAGTTTGTGGAATGGATTAGGGCATGTATTACAACACCTAGCTTCTCTATTGCCCTTAATGGGGGTTTGGAAGGTTACTTTCTTGGAGCAAATGGGATTCGACAAGGTGACCCTATCTCTCCTTATCTTTTTGTTCTTAGTGTGGAGGTGCTTTCTTGCATGCTTAACAAATTGGAGAATAGCAGAAGCTTTCATTTCCATCCAAAATGTTCTCACTTGAAGTTGAATCATCTTTGTTTTGCGGATGATCTCTTCATCTTTTGGAAAGGGGAATTAAGCTCTATTGATTGTATTATGAATACTTTGAAGACTTTTTCTTCATTTTTTGGGCTGAACATTAATAGAGCTAAAAGTGACATTTTCTTTGGTGGAGTTTCTTGTGAAGCTAGAATGGCTATTATTGAAAGAGTTGGATTTAATAAGGGTGAACTTCCAATCCGTTACTTGGGCATACCACTTGTCTCTAGAAAGCTTAGGAAGGCTGATTGTTTTCCACTTTTGGAGAAAATTAATGCAAGAATTGACTCTTGGTGCAATAATTGGCTCTCATTTGCGGGAAGGCTTATGCTTATTAAATCAATTCTTATTCAACTCTTAGCATATTGGGCAAATGCTTTTCTTATTCCTAAAGGTGTCTTGGCTGCCATTGAATCAAAGTTTAAGGCCTTTCTGTGGCGAGGTACGGGACCCAAAGTTGCTTGGAAGGAAGTTTGCTTGCCCATGCAAGAAGAAGGGCTTGGCATTAGAAAGATTGAGGAAGTCAATTTGGTTTACATGCTAAGAATTTTTTGGAGAATGTATTCAGCAAAGGAAACACTTTGAAGTCAATGGGTTCATACAAACTGCATCAAAGATTCTTCCATTTGGGTGTTGCACTCTCCTAGGGATGTTAATTGGATTTTGAAGATGCTTTTTGGATGCCGAGGACTTGCTAAGAACTACATTCAGCATAAGATTGGGAGTGATACAAACACCTTCTTTTGAATTGATAATTGGCACAAAGATGGCTCACTTTTGGAGCATTGGTCAAGTACATTTCCAGCCCTTCCTCTTCTCTCTAAGGTTAGTGACATCTTCATTAATGACACTTGGAATTGGCCAAATCATCTTCTTCATATTGATGTCCCAAATTTTACTCCTCATGATGACAACATTGACAAAGTAATTTGGACTATTTCTCCCAATGGAAAATTCTCATTCAAGCACACTTGGGAGCACATGAGGGAGAAGGGCAGCCATTTCTTGGGTTTTAATCTTATTTGGCACAAAGGGCATTTTCCAAAACATAGCTTTATTGTTTGGCTTGCATTTCTTGATCGATTAAGCACAAAGTTCAGAATTCTTCATTGGGGGCTCAACATCAACACATATTGCATTTTTTGCCACATGGGTTGTGAAACGACAGATCATCTCTTTTTTGAATGTTCTTTCACTAGATGCATTTGGAGAATGGGTCTCCTTCTCACCCAAATTCTGAAAAGCTTGATCTCTTGGGTGATATTATTCTCTACATCATCCTTTTTTTCCTTGAAAAGCACTTGAAGGCAATCATTGTCAAGCATTTCTTTTGTGCAACCGTTTATCGCATTTGGATTGAACAGAATCATCGCATCTTCAAGGACCAAGCCAAAACTGAGGAGTCCATCTTCCATGCTATTTTTAATGATGTTAGAGTTAAATTCTCAAATTTTAAAAAATTTCCTTCTTCTTCTTTGAACAAATCTTTGTGCAAGATGTGGAGATTAGATAATATCTTTGTATAGGTCTTTTTGTATCTTCTCCACTTTGTAAATGTACATGCAATTTCCTTTAATGAAATTCATACTCACTTATCCTGCAAAAACAAAGAAAAAAATTAGGAGATCATCCACAAAACAAAGGTGATTAAGCTTCATGCTTCCACATTTTGGATAAAACTGAAATCCCGGGTTATTTTTCAATTTGTTGAGCATACAAGTAAGTACCTCCATACAAAGGACAGAAAGATAAGGGAAGATAGGATCTCCTTGTCTAATGCCATTTGCTCCATACAATTAACCTTCCAATCCTCTATTAAGAGCAATTGAGAAGCTAATTCTTTTCCAAACTTTCTTTGTCCTTACACCTTTCCATTCCCCATCTCTATTCTTCTCCCCTTGGGAGGTCCTTAAAGCATTTTGATTGAAAACATTTGGACACAAGAAGAGTGAGTGACCTACAATTTTGCATTCGAAGCAGACGGGTGGCTTCCGAGCATATTCAACCTCAATTCTTACCCATTCACCATTTCAAAGTTTCACAAAAGTATGATCCGGTGACTTTTTAGATAGGTCTAATTTAATGCAAACTCTAACATATCCAACAAAAGTTCTAGCTTCTATAAGCGTTTCCATT
The DNA here is from genome assembly GCA_028554755.1 of Cordia subcordata. Taxonomy (NCBI): domain Eukaryota; kingdom Viridiplantae; phylum Streptophyta; class Magnoliopsida; order Boraginales; family Cordiaceae; genus Cordia; species Cordia subcordata. Next base: position 17,072,685 of record JAPTOF010000008.1, read on the forward strand.
TTGTAATGGATAGCCCAATGTACTTGCAATATAACTCAATCCTCTTCTAGTAATGAGTGAACAAGGGACATTTCTAAGCTCTACCCAAAGAGGAACTCTATCCCAACCAAATTTTATCATTTGCACATTTGGATCCCATCTCCTAAGGAAAGGGGTGATGGTTAACATGCCACATTTGCTCCATTACAAGATCACAATAATCATCATTTTCAAACTTGAAAATAAAGAACCCATTCTCGGCTGATTTTATATCAACTTTACCAAAGCTCTTCCAATGAGTATCAACCATTTTTTGGATGAGGAAGAATGGAGGAGGGTTACCAAAAAATTGTCCAATCAACCAATTTTGCCAATGCTCATCTCCTTTCTCAAAAACCTCAATAGGTGGAGTAGTACCAATAAATCCATTTTCAAGAATAGGATCATGGGACTCAAGTTTATGAGAATTAATGAGCTTACCTGAGCAACTGTGTTTTCAATCCTCGTTGATATTCCAGGCTGAACTTTGTCCATTTGCATATGGCATAGAGGAAGGTTGCTTAATGTTATTTGCTTCCATTTGTTCACGTTCTTGTTGGGAAGTTTGTAAAGGAAAATTGTGAGGATTCTTTGCAGCTGAGTTGAGCATAGAAGGGCTATTTCATTGACCACTCTATAGAGAATTTTGCTGGAAAACTTATTTGGATGATGTGGCAGCATTAAGTGATATGGCAGCCACGTTTGAATTAAGTTGGACTCCACAAGGGCTTGCAAGAATGCTTTTCGGCCAAAATCCCAAATGAGGGAACTCGTCAAAACCATCTTCTGAAGTGGGATTCAAAAAGTGTGAAGTACTTGCCATGTTGGAAAAAGAGTGATGAGTTGTTGAAATGTGGTTGGGGGGGCTGAAAAAGCGTCCTTTTGGCCAGAAGCAACAGCTGCAAAGTCTGAATTTGTATGTACTATTCTAGCCAAAAAACTTTTAGGTAATGACTGGATTGCAATTCTATGATCTCCCAATAAACCCGAGCTACCATGGTAGGAATTCATGACTTTTTCTTTTTTTTTTTCCGGGATAAGTGAGTATGATATTCCATTAAAGCATTTTGTATGTACAAGTACAAAGTGGAGAAGATACAAAAGAACCTATACAAAAATATTTTCAAACCTCCACACGTTGCATAAAGATTTTTTCAATGTAAAAGGAGGAAATTTTTTACAATTTGAGAGTTTAACTCTAACATCATTAAAAATAGCATGGAAGATGGACTCCTCGGATTAGACTTGGTCCTTCAAGATGCGATGATTCCGTTCAATCCAAATGTGATACACGGCTACACAAAAGAGATGCTTGACAATAGTTGCTTTCAAGTGCTTTTCAAGGAAAAAAGGGGTGATGTAAATGATAATATCTTCCTAAGAGATCAAGCTTTCCGAAATTTGTGTGAGAAGAAGACCCTTTCTCTAAATCTGTCTAGTGAAGCTACACTTAAAAAAGAGATGGTCCCTTGTTTCATAACCTATGTGACAAAAAATGCAATACGTGTTGATGTTGAGCCCCCAGTGTAGAATTCTGAACCTTGTGCTCAATCGGTCAAGATATGCAAGCCAAACAATAAAGCTATGTCTTGGATTATGTCCTTTGTGCCAAATAAGGTTGTAACCCATGAAGTGGCTACCCTTCTTTCTCATGTGTCCCAAGTATGCTTGAAGGAGAAGTCTCTAGTGGGAGAAAGAGTCCAAAGCACTTTATCAAAGTTGGCTTCATGAGGAATAAAATTTGGGGCATCAATATGAAGAAGATGAGTTGGCCAATTCCAAGTGCCATTCGTGAAGACGTCACTAACCTTAGAGAGAAGAGGAGAGGCTGGAAAAGTACTTGACCAATGCTCCAAAAGTGAGCCATCTTTATGCCAATTATGAATCCAAATGAAGGTGTTTGTACCATTCCCAACGTTATACTGAATGTAATTTTTTGCAAGTCCTCGGCATCCTAAAAGCATCTTCAAGATCCAACTAACATCCATAGGAGTGTTCAAAACCCAAATGGAAGAATCTTTGATGTAATTTATATGAACTGATTGACTCCAAAGTGTTTCCTTTGCTGAATACATTCTCCAAAAAACTTTTAGCATGCAAACCAAATTGACTTCCTCAATCTTTCTAATGCCAAGTCCCCCCCATGCATGGGAAGACAAACTTCCCTCCAAGTAACTTTGGGCCCCGTACCTCTCCACAAAAAAGCCTTAAACTTTGATTCAATGGCAGCTAAGACATCTTTAGGAATAAGAAGAGCATTTGCCCAATATGCAAAGAGCTGAATAAGAATGGATTTAATAAGCCCAAGTCTTCCCACAAAACAGAGCCAGTTATTGCACCAAGAATCAATTCTCGCATTAATTTTCCCCAAAAGCGGATAGCAATCAGCCTTCCTAAGTTTTCTAGAGACAAGTGGAATGCCCAAGTATCAGATTGGAATTTCACCATCATTAAATCCAACTCTTTCAATAATAGACATTCTAGCTTCACAAGGGACTCCACCAAAGAAAATGTCACTTTTAGCTTTATTGATATTCGGCCTAGAATACAAAGAGAAAGTCTTCAAAGTATTCATAATACAATCAATAGAGCTTAAGTCCCCTTTGCAAAACATGAAGAGATCATCCGCGCAAAACAAAGATGATTTAACTTCAAGTGAGAACATTTTGGATGGAAATGAAAACTTGTGCTATTCTTCAATTGTTAAGCATACAAGAAAGTACCTCCATACTGAGAACAAAAAGATAAGGAGAGATAGGGTCACCTTGTCGAATTCCATTTGCTCCAAGAAAGTAATCTTCCAAACCACCATTAAGGGCAATAGAGAAGCTAGGTGTTGTAATACATGTCTTAATCCATTCCACAAACTTTTGAGGAAAGTCAAATTCGAGGAGAGTGTGTTCAATAAAGCTCCAATTTAGAGTGTCAAAAGCCTTCATAAGATCAACTTTGATAGCACATCTTGGGGAGATATGGCTTCTAGAATATCCTCTCAAAATATCATGTGCAAGAAGGATGTTCTCATGAATAAGTCGGCCCTTGATAAAGGCTGATTGGTTCCATGAGATAAGATGGTGCAAGCATGCTTTGAGTCTATTAGCAATAATCCTAGAGATGCACTTGTAGATAGTGTTGCAACAAGAGATTGGCCTAAAATCTTTAACCAAAGAGGGATTTGGGATTTTAGGAACAAGTGCAATAATGGTGGAATTTACCTCCCTAAAAAGCTTGCTTGATTCAAAGAAGGAGCTGATTGCATTTGTAACATCTTCACCAACAATATCCCAAGCAACCTTGTAGAAATGAGATGTGAAGCCGTCCAGCCCCGAACTTTTGTTGGGATTAAGAGCAAAAAGTGGTTCCTTGATTTCATGCCTTGAGATAGGAGCAATAATGGTGGCAACAAAATTATCATCAATTGTTTTCCAAGAATGCTTTTCAAGGTGTCCACATTAACATGTGTAGAAGTTTTTGAGCCAAGAAGCTTTTTGTAGTAACCAATGAATTCATTTTTCACCTCAAAATCCTCCAAGAGAAGATGCCCATTCTCATTCTTGATTGCATGGATAGTATTTCTGATTTTCCTTCCTTTCACAGCATTGTGGAAGAATTTCGTATTTGAGTCCCCCTCATTAATCCAAGATAATCTAGATTTTTGGATAAGGATAGCTTTATAGGTAGTTTCAAGCCTTTCCAAGTTGGCCAAAAATGTCCTTTTCCTTGTCAAGAAGTGTAGCACTATATCCACCATTAAGGAGTACACATTGGGTGGAATCAAGCTCCCTATAAAGATCTTTGATAGTATTTGGAATACAAGCAAAATGCTTTATATCAAAGGATTTGAGAGCTTGTTTAAGAATTTTTTGCTTTTGAAAAAGAATGAACATTGGAGTACCAAAGACCCATGTACTCCAATGTTCCTCTACAAGCTTCAAGAAGTCCATATGAGAAGTCTAAGCATTATAGAATTTAAATGGTTTAGAAGAGGATTGCCATGCCCTACAAGTATGCAAAATAAGGGGGCAATGATCCGAGACTCCGGGGCAATCCACCAAAAGAAATGTGCTACGAAAGTTGTGGAGCCAATTGGAATTCCAAAATGCTCTATCAAGCTTGCTTGCCAAAAAGTTGCCAACATCCCCTTTGTTTGTTCATGTAAAATGAGGTCCATGCGCTTTTGCTTCATGCATATTTGCTTTAGCCACATAAGATTTAAAATCCCAAGCACTTTTGGGAATTGCTAAAGAGTTAGACTTATCTCCACTATGCAAGACCTCATTGAAATCACCCAAAATGCAAAGATTATATTCCTCACACCAAGAGGATCGGCTTGCAAGTTTATTCCAAAGCTTTCTTCTATTTGAAGCTTCATTGCGGCCATAGACAAAAGCAACAAGGAATGATTGATTGAAGGAGTCGTCAAAGTGATAGAGAAGAGCTTGATCACAAGAGTCAATAAAAGTTTTTTTTTTGTGGGGCAAGAAAGTATGAGTGTATTCCGCAATGTCAAAAGAAAAATGTACAAGTACAAAAAAAGTGGTAAAAGTGAAGAGCAGGCCTATACAAGAATGTCATCTAGCCTCCACAATTTACTTAAGCTTTTGTTCAAAGAAGAGGAAGAGAATTTTCTTCCACTAGAGATTTTAACTCTTACATCATTGAAAATAGAATTGAAAATGTTTTCTTCAATTTTTGTTTCATTGTGATATATGCGGTGATTCCTTTCCAACCAAATGTGGTAAATGGAAGCTCCAAGGAGATGCTTGGTGATAGTGGCCTTCAAGTGCTTCTCATGTGCAAAAAGAGTGATAAAATCATATGAAAAGAGTCAATAAAAGTTGCTTGAATGTTATTCTTCCAAAACAACCAAATCTGACCTTTAACTTCATCATCCAAATGAAATGAAAAGCCAAGTTTTTCAAAACAAGAACCAATGAGATTGACGCTATCCTTGCAAACCACTTTGTTTTCCAAAAGATAAAAAATGTCTAAGTGCTGCTTGTTAATCAGCTTCACCACTTCTTTTTGCTTATTAGAGGAATTAAATCCCCTAATATTCCATGAACAAATCTTCATAGTATGGGGAGAGGGGGGAAGGAGTTGATTGCCCCAAATTTTGATTACCATTTGCATTTGGAGTGCTAGAACAACCCAACTCCTCATTCAAAGTTGACTTTCCAGCATGTTGCAATGCATCATCTTCTAAATTCCTCCCTTGATCAAGAACCTCAAAGTGATTTGAATGAACCATATTGGAGCTTTAGGGGTCAATCATGATCTCGAGAGATGGAGAAAGAGGTCGGGAAGAAATGTCCTTATTTTTGGCAGACACATCAGCAACTATAGGCTCCTTAGAGGTGTTTTCTAAGGGGTCTTGTTTCTTGCCAACAATTTTCCATTCATAGTGGACTTTGGGTTGTTGCTTGGGAGCTTGCTTTTAGGGTTGAGGCTTTAAAGGGCAAGATTCATCAATATGACCAACCATTTTGCATAAGAAGCACTTCTTAGGTTTCCATGCATACTTAAATCCAACCTTTGCTTTAGAGCCATTTCTTAGTTTTGGGAAGATGACATTCAGAAGGTTACTCTCCAAATCAACTTTAATGCACACTCTAGAAAACTCAAGGTTTCTCTTTGAATCCGTAAGTGCATCCATTTCGAGTGGTTTTCCAATGAAGAATGCTATATAACCGAGTCCTCTTTTGATTCAATAACTTTGTTCTCCAAGCCATAGGGAGCATTTTGATTACCATTTTGGCCAACAAAAATTAATTTTTCTTGTACCTTGACAGCCATGGAAGGTGTTTCTTCAAGCTATTCTTACCAAAGATAGGAGGATTTTAATCATGTGAGCTCGAAAAAGAGGGTGAGAGGTTTCCATCTCTATTTTCCATGAGAGAAAAGTTTCTCCAAGCATCAAGTTGTTGACTATGGGAGCTCAGGGAAGGAGTGGCCAAAACTTCAAGATTTTGATGCTTCTTAGGATCTTCTTGCCATGGCCGACTCTTCTTGATGAGGCTTTGCACAAGTTGCTTCTTAGCTTCATCATATTTTTGCTCAAGATTTCCAGCAACATAACTCGAGGAAGAAGGATTTTTATATTTAGCCGACCAAGATTTTGCTTCCTCTTCATAGAGAGTATTGTGCTCTTTGCAAGATAAAGATCTTTCAACTTCTGATTTTGAGCAAGCATTGGAGATGGTATCACATGCGTCTCAAAGCTCAAGAATATGGTCCAAAGTATATTCTTCCTCTTCAATATATTTACCATGGTCAAATTTTGAAGCTAACCTAGCACTTTTCCTAGTTTGAGAGGCACAAGACCTCTTTTTCTTACCCATAAGTGAGAAGAAGATGGTGGTTTATAGTGGTAGAAGTGGTGGTCAGTGGTGGTAGTTGGTGGTCCAAGTAGAAAGTGTGAGCGCATTTAGTTTCTAGAGAGAGAAACTATCTTCAATTCACTTTTTCACCACCATCACTTGCAACCTTCATGGGTAAGAAGAAAAGATCTAGTGCTTCAAAAACATGTAAGAGTGCAAGATTGGCCTCAAAATTTGAAGTTCAAAACTTTGAAAAGGATGAAGAATACTCATTCGACACCCTTTTGGAACTAAAATCAGTTTGTGATGTTATCAACAACTCTCGATCAAGCTTGGGCAAGAACTCTGCTCCTTCCTTGGCTAGAATTTCTCCCTCCTTGAGCATGCAAAAACTAGAGCACAAGGAGGCATGGGACATCATTAACAAAGCTTCTTCAAGCTCGACTGGAGATACCTCTTCCTCTTGCATGAACAAGCTTGAGCAAAATCTTGATGAAGCAAAGAGACAACTCATGCAAAGCTTGATTAAAAAGAGTGCTCCATCTCCTACGTCTAATGCAAGTGTAAACTCTACAAACTCCTCAAACTTGCTTCAAGTAAAAAGAGCATGGAGTGAGTTTTTCTTATGTTTCACCCTCTCATTTGTCTTTCCCATGCTCCCACCACCAGAAACTCAAAGCTTTTCAACTTCAAAATACACCTTCAACTTCGGGCATTGATGGTCGTGTTTTTACCAAGCAATATGGAGCTTCTTCTCCTTCTCCAAGCTTAGGGAATAACTTTCTTGCCTTTAATTAGAGTGTTGTGCACGTTTTGGATGATAAATCCTGTAATCTCCATGCTCAAAATGAAAAATTCCTTTCAACCGATGATGATCGAGAAGAAGACAATACAATTAATTTACCCGCTAGTCAAAGCTTTTACCTGAAGGCTCTACGCTTCAAACTCATTTTCCAGGTACTTTTGTTGGTCAAAAAGTGTACTTCTCTGGTCATAATTTCACTCAGCCGACAACACTCCATGCCAGCTGTAATTCATACAATGAACACTCGACAACTCACTTGCTTGCTAGAAAAGTTATGGGTAAAACTCTTTTACCTGATGGAAAAGCGAGCTTGGACCTCAGGGCAGCAAATGGTTTTGTTGGACAAAACCTTTCTCATAATGAAACTCAAAATCAGGTTAGTCCATTGGCTTTGCATATTATCGGCCAAGAAAGTTCACCTTCCAACCAAATCAATGCTATGCCGACAACTCAATCAAAAAAGTACAACTCTTCTTCTCTTTCTTGTGGGGAAGAGACAGAACACTTTTCCATTGGTTTCTCGTGATGGACCAGCTTGCTCTTTTTTTGCCAGAAAAGTAAGTAGCTTTGCATTTCATGTATGAAAATTTGTACAAAGATAACCAAAACATATCAAAAGAGCATTTCTTCAATCCCTCATAATTTACAAATTTTTCTATTCAAACTAGAAAAAGTGAAATGTTTCCCAACAATGCATTTTAGTCTAATGTGATTATAGATGGATGAGAATAGTTGCTCCTCTGTTTTGAAACTCTTGTGAAATTCATGGTGATTCCTTTCAATCCATACATAGTAGATTGTCGCCTTTAACAAGTGCTTCAAGATAGTAGCTTTGAGATTTTTCTCAAGAGCATGAGGTGTAATAAAAGCAAAAATATCTTCCAAATCAATCAATACATCTTGAATCATTGTAAGGTGAAGTCGTTTGCTCCAAATTCTTCTAGTGAAACTACAATTGAAGAAAAGATGGTCTCTAGTTTCACATCCAAAGTTACAAAAAATGCAAGTGGGATTCACCTTCTTACCCCAAAATAACAATCTGAATTTAGCACTAAGACAATCATGAATAGCAAGCCAAGTAATAAATGCATGTCTTGGAGTATGTCCTTTGAACCAAACAATGTTATGCCAATCAACTTTATTTTTCTTCATTCTGATTTCCTCCTAAGTGTGTAAGAAAGTGAATTCACCGTTTGGGGAAAGATCCCAAGTAATTACATCAAGACTTTCCTCCACAAGATTGGTACTAGTCGGTTCAAAATGCAAGAGATGAGTAGGCCAATTCCAAGTGCCATAAGAGTAAATGTCACAAACCTTAGCATAGTATGGTAGATTGCTGAATGTACTGCTTCAAAAGTTGCTAAGAATACCATGAATATGCCATTTGTCATGCCAAAAGAGTGTTTGCTTCCCATTGCTGAGAACATGAGAGATGTGCATTCTTGCAATGTCACGACATCTGAGAAGATTTTTAAGTACCCAGCTATCATCCTTAGATGTGGCAATTATCCAAATTGATTTTTCCTTGATGTAATTACACTGCATCCATTTGCTCCAAAGAGAATCCCCAGAAGCATACATTCTCCAAAAAGATTTAAGGAGAAAAGTGTTGTTGATGTCCTCAATCTTTCGGATACCTAAACCACCTTCATCAAGAGGAATACAAATGTCTTTCCAAGCTATTTTAGCCCCCGTATCCTTCCAAAGGAAAGCACAAAATTTGGATTCAATTTTTTGAATGATACTCTTAGGGAGTAGCAATGCACCAGCCCAATAAGAACAAATTTGCAAGAGTGTGGATTTGATAAGGGTTAATCTACCCTTGTAGGAGACCCAATGAGTGGTCCAACTTTCAAGCCTTCTAGTGATTTTCTCCAAAAGAGGAAAGCAATCACCCTTTCTAAGCTTCCTTGACACAAGGGGAACCCCCAAGTATCTTATAGGTAGGTTGCCCTCCTTAAAGTTCATTTTGTTAAGAATAGCAAGCTTTGTCTCATTAAGAATGCGACCAAAGAAAATATCACTCTTGGAAGAATTCACTTTAAGACCCGCAAGAGAGAAGAAATTGTTCAAAACCTTCATGATGCAATCAAGTGAGTTAACATTTCCTTTGCAAAAGATAAAGAGGTCATCAACAAAGCAAAGATGGTTCAACTTCAATTTTGCACATTTTGGATGAAACCCAAACTTTTGATCATGTTCCATTTTGTTGAGCGTGCATGATAGCACTTCCATACAAATTACAAAAATGTATGGTGAGAAAGGATCCCCTTGTCTTATTCCATTTGCCCCTTTAAAATATCCTTCAAGACTTCCATTAAGTGCAATAGAGAAACTTGTTGAGGTAATGCAAGTCATGATCCATTTCACAAAGAAATTTGAGAAACCAAAAGCATGCAGAGTACATTCAATAAACCTCCAATTGAGAGAGTCAAAAGCCTTCATAATATCAACTTTGAGAGCACATCTACGAGAGATATGAGATCTAGTATAACCTCTAAGAATATCATGAGCAACAAGAATATTCTCATTTATAAGTCTCCTTTTGATAAAAGTCGATTGGTTCCACGAGATGATAGAAGGCAAACAATCTTTGAGCCTATTTGCAAGCATCTTGGAAATGCATTTATATATGGTGTTGTAGCAAGAGATAGGTCTAAAGTCTTTTACCCAAGATGGGTTTTGGACTTTGGGAAGAAGGGCAATGTAAGTAGCATTTACCTCTTGGAGTAACTTTGAAGAGTAGAAGAAAGAATTTATTGCTTTAATCACATTCTCTCCAACAACCTCCCAAGCCATCTTGTAGAAATAAGAAGTGTAACCATCCAGCCCCGGGCTCTTGTTAGGATTAATGGAAAAAAGAGTTGCTTTGATTTCCTCTGAGGTGATAGGGGTAGCAAGCTTTTCTAAGCAACTTTCCTCAATGTTTTTTCCAATAATGCTTTTTGTTTTTTGCGAGGTAAGTGAGTTTAATTTTCATTCGCAAAAAGTACAAGTCCAATTCAAACCCCTCAATCTACTTACAATAGGCGTACATAACAAAGATTGAGGAGCCAAAAATAACAAGGTGGGAGTACCCAAAAGAACAAATCAACCAACCATCATCAAAACAAAAACAAACTTACAGTAAGGAAAAAGAGAACAAAATAGCCCAAACATATTCCACAAAGTGCAAGCACTTTCAGCCCAACGATGAATTGAGAAGTCCCGGGGAGTCTCGATCTCGGTCTTTAACATTCTTCATTTCTTTTTCAATGAAATCAACTAGTGCTAAGTGTGATTGCATTCCATTTTGATCTGAGGCTTCATTGTTAAAAACTTCAAAAGGATTGATTTGTTGCATTTTAGGGCTAGAGACCCTTGATTGAGTTGCCTTCTTTGGTGATGGGGACTGGGAGGTCAATTTAACTTGTGAGGATGATTCAACATTCTGCTTTACATGGGAAGCATGCTTATTTTCAATAAAAATCCACTCTTCATGTAGCTTGGGCTTATGAGCATCACGGTCAACTTTGGGTTGCAAGGGTTGCGGCTTCGGCTCTATAGGACAAAAGTCTTTGACATGGCCAACCATCTTGCAGTAATCACACTTGGAAGGCTTCCAAGCATATTCAACTCAACCTCAACACATATCCTTGCAAACTCAAGGTTCCTTCTAGTTTCAGTCAAGGCATCCATTTGGAGTGGTGTTCCAATAAAAGAAGTAACACATATAAGGCCCCTTTTCGACCAAAGTGACATTGGAACATCTCTAAGCTTTACCCAAATAGGCACTTTTTTACAACTCAAATTAACATACTCAAGATTATGCTTCCATTTTCTAAGAAGAAGTGGTCGATTGTTTACATGCCAAAATTGCTAGAGGACCTTTTGACAATGCTCTTCCTTTTCAAATTTGAAAATATATAGTCCTTTCCCTTTGTTTATGATTTCAACATTTCCAAATCTCCACCATGCCATTTCCACCATGTTTCTAATATAGTAGTAAGGTGGTGCCCCCAAGAATTGCCCAACAAGACAATGTGTCCAAAGTTTCTCCCCTTCATCATAAATCTCGGCTGGAGGGTCTTCAACCACTCTATTTCCATTTTCAATCCTAGCCTCGAATTCTTTTTCAATGTGTAAACTTGTGCTAATGAACTCAGCAAATTCATTTCCCCAATTTGGGGAAGGCTCATTAGGAGAAGGAGTATACCTTAGCCTAGATGGCTGAATCCATGCATTTTGTTTTTGTTTCTCTTCAGCGAGCTCCACACGATCAGCTTCAGCAACTTTTCCACACTCTTCCTTCTTGCTAGGAGAAAGTTTTCGGTCAAGGAGAGTGTTTTGATTTTTGTTATTTGATATGGAGTTAACATTTGAAGTGGCAACCACCTCATCACAACTAATCCTCGGTGGCACATCAGAATTTTGATTTTGGCCGAGTGGAAGGAAATGCTCCACGAAGTCATGAGATTTTTTAATTCAATTTTCATGTTCTTTCACTATTCCAGCTTCCAAGAGGTGAGTTGTCAAGAGACTATTTGCTGATGCCTCAATTGTCAAACCTTTTTCAGTAAAAGTACTACAAGTCCCAAGTAAAGAGCTATTACCTGGTCCAAGAAATGAATGTCTATCGAGTAAAGACTTGTCTTCAACAATCCCATCTTATTCTCTTTCTCCAGCTTAGCCTTTGAGGGAATTTTGAGAATTTGTCTTATCCTTTAATGGCTCACAATAGGATGGAGAAGAAAACAGCATTTGAGCAATGTTGAGCTCTTCAACCTCCCTTAGTGAAGTTTATTCCTCCACTTTCTTGAAGTTGAATTCATCTTTGAACTACTAAGGAGATTTTTAACAAGATGTGCTTTAGTAAGGTCTTGCTCATCCAAGAATTCCTTGTAAGATTTACCCGATTCAAGAGCAACAAAAGCATTTTTTAGTTCCTTTGAGGTTGAGGAAGCGTCTTCACTTTCAACAAGAGAAAAGGAAGAAGCCAACTCAACCTCATCCAAACAATCAGACTTAATTAGAGGCACGATACAAGAGGAGCTATCTTTACTTGACTTTTTCGCATTGAGCCTTGCACTTGATCTTGCGGATGAAGATCTTTTCTTCTTTGCCATGAATCTCAAGATATTGGAGCTTAGGGACAGGTTTGAAAAAAGTGTTTAGGTTAGTGATTAATGGTAAGTAATGGAAGATGGTTGATTTGGGGTGGCGAGTGGTAATGAGGAGTTGGCTGGTTGCAAGAGGTTTAAAGAGAAAGAGGAGAGATTACATGGTAGAGAGAGCCTATTAGGCTGGTACATTAGGGATTGAGGAATGTTGTTTTTATGCCATTGCGCTTTTGTTCATTGGGCAAAGCAAAAAAATCATCTTCTTCGTCTATCATCTTGAGGCAACCATTGATTATGAAATCAGAGAAAGTATTATGCGTTTTGGGGCTGTTTGGACCAGAAGTTTGAGTGTTTCTTTGAGGCAAAACAAACAAGTATTGAGCAAGTTCTTTTCTAGCCGTGACCTTGCCCTGAGTTGTTGATGATGGCCTTTCATTTGGACTATGGGGAAAGTGAGGTCGAGACCCATTTAAAATACTTTGAACCATGTCTTTTTTCTTTTTGAGCTGCAAGTGTTGGAGTTGTAAGAAAGTATGACCTGATTCAAATGCTCTTTTCTAAACTTTTTGCTTCCAGCCACTGCCACTCCACCTTCCGCCACTTTATCCTCTACCTTCTTCCTAATCACTTAACCTAAACACCTTCCCAAACACATCCGCAAGCTCTTTTCTTCTCTTTTTTCTTCTTCTTTCTTTTCTTTTCTTTTTCTCTCTCTGTTTCATGGGTAGGAAGAAGAAACTTTCATCTCCTTCTCGTCATAGCATAGGGATTTCAGCAATTAGAAAATCTAAAGTTTGTAACGCTATGGCTAAGTCCAGCCTTGCCCTTCCATGGAGGTTGATTTGGCCTCCTTTCTTGAAAGTGAAGATGTCTCCTCAACCTCCAGCAAAGTTTTTAAAGAAGTTTATGACGCCCTTGAATCAAGTAAATCTTTTCAACAACTTCATCAACCAAATATCTTGGAGAAAAAAGAGATGGTTCAAGATATATTGCAAAGATCAAGCTCTCCATAAAGCTCTTACTTGCAACACGACAAAAGCATTCTTGAGAAAGACCTTGCTCAACATCTTTTTGTCTCTCCCCAAAAGAGCTCAAGTCCCATTAGCCTAAATTTGCATGCAAAACTTTCAGAGTTCTCACAAAGCTTATCCAATGGTGAATCAACTTTGAAGGAAAGAGAAGAAGAACATCATCTTTTACTCGATAGTCAACACCTAAATTGCATAGAGGGTAATAGTTTGGCCGCTATGATAGGCACTTTTCAGCAAAAAAAGGGGTCAGCTTTAGACAAATCAATGTCACCTAATAAGTCAACTATGGACCCCAAGTCTGAACCACATATTTCAAAAACTAATAGGCACAACAAATTTGAGCTTTTTCCCCCATTTCCCTCTCAACTGAAACAAGACCATCTTATTGGAAACACATTGCCAATTCAACAAACAAATCAGCAAAATGATAATGCCAACTCAACATATTTTGCCAACTCACCAATTAATGAAAGCCAAGTCCATCTTGGCCAGCATGTTCCTCAAACTAAATCAAATGCATCTCAAGCTCATGGAGAAAGTCTTCATGCTCAACAAACTCTCGGCGAAAGCAATCCATATGCTAATAATGGTAGATTCTCTTTCTATCAACATAATGGACAAAATGGGGCTTCCCAAACTCAGCAAAATGCTTGGAGAAGACCTCCCAAACTAAGGTATCAACCTTCTTCACATGAGCCTTCACTTGATTGGGAGAAAGATTTTGCTGGTCATTGTGGTACTAAATTGCAACTTGTTGAGCATGAAACTAAAATTGTTGATGGTATTAGAGAAGTTATTGACCCCCCGGTTGACATTTATGATAAAGGTGAGGAGTTTTGGACCCATTGTTTAGTGGGACAATTTCTTGGAGCTCCCCCTCCCTTCTACCTCATTAAAAATATGGTGGATTTTGCTTGGAAGAAATATGGCTGGGTGGACATTTTTACAAAAGGAAAAGGCTTATTTGTTTTCAAGTTTGAAAAGGAAGAGTATTGCCAAAAAGTCTTGGAGCAGCTTTGGCATGTTAACCATAGGCCTCTATTACTAAGGAAATGGGAACCAAACTTGCAATTTGTCAACTTAAAATGCAACAAGATTCCAATTTGGGTGAAAGTCTTGGAGCAGCTTTCGCATGTTAACCATAGGCCTCTATTACTAAGGAAATAGGAACCAAACTTGCAATTTGTCAACTTAAAATGCAACAAGATTCCAATTTGGGTGAAACTTAGGTAAGTCCCTTTAAGCTTATGGTCAAGAGAGGGGCTGAGTTACATTGCATCCTTTATAGGGAGGCCTTTACAAACAGATGCCTTAACCGAATTAAGAAGGAACTTGGAGTTTGCTATAGTTTGTATAGAAGTTAATCTTGAAGGTCATCTTCTGGCTGAAATCTACCCTACGTTAACAGATGGTTCAAAAACCAAAGTGGAAGTTGAGTATGCTTGGAAACCTTCCAAGTGCATTAATTGCAAGATGGTTGGGCATGTGGAAAAGTTTTGTCCTCTACTTCAAAAACCAATAGCTTAACAACAAGGGGCTACCTCTATTATTGCTAAGCCAAAGAAAAATGAAGAATGGCTTGTGGTAGGAAGAAAAGATTCTACATTGGATAGGAATGCTTCAAACTTTGAACGGTATTCTCCGTCTTTGCTTGGTTCCAAAGGAAATGGTGATGTCAAAGCAAACAAAAATAAAACTAGATCTCCTAGCCCACTTAGACACTCTAGTCCAAAGAGAAAATCTCCTTATGTCTCCAAGAACCCCTTCAATGCTCTTAGGAGAAATGATGATTTAGATGAAGCAAATCAGAATCTCGAAGATCATTGCATGCATGGATCCCCTCCTCTTTCTCAAGGTTTTTCATTAGTGGAGCCTCAAGCATCCACCCCTCTACCTCCACAATGATTTTTTACTCATGGAACATAAGGGGCTTCAATTCCCCTAGCAAACAAAAGGATGTGAAGTTTTTGGTCAATAAACACCAATTGGATTTTTTTTTGCCTTTTGGAAACTAAAGTGACAAATGATGATTGCATCAAGAAAATTGGATCTACTTTTGAAGATTTTGGCTTTTTGAACTATATGAATGAAAGCATCAAGGGTCAGCTTTGGCTTTTTTGGAAAAATAGTATCAACATTCGCATTGTGGATTCTTTTGATCAAGGGCTACTTTGCATTATTGAAAAGCACATGGTGCATCCTATTCTTATGGCTTTTGTTTATAGCCGAAATGACCCTTTTAGGAGAAAGGCTCTTTGGAATAAGATGGAAGAATGGAGTTTTATTTGTGATAATGGAGAACTTGGTGTTTTGGGAGATTTCAATGAAGTTCTTTGCTGTGGTGATAAGTCCAACTCCTACTCTATTCCCCTTAATGCCAAGACTTTGTGAATTGTTTGATCAAAGATAATTTGAATGAGTTAAGAGCACATGGTCCTCATTTCACTTGGACTAATAAAGGCTCTCCTGGGAATTTCTTGGCATGTAAACTGGATAAGGCCTTAGTTAATGCAAATTGGATTCAAAAAAAGCAAGACTCTTTTCTTTTGGTGGAAAGCCCAGGCATATCCAACCATAGTCCTCTCATTGTGCATTCTTGCAAGTCTTGGATCTCCACTCCAAAGCCATTTAAATTTTACAATGATTGGACAAAACATAAGGATTTCTTGAAGCTTGTTGAGGAACATTGGAGTGTGCGGGTTTTTGGCACTCCTATGTTTTCTTCTTCCAAAAACAAAAATCTCTCAAGCAAGCACTCAAGTCTTTCAACAAGAATTACTTTTCTACAATCCCGAACTCCCTCTTGAAGCTTTAACATGATCTCCATGAAGTTCAGATTGAGTTACTCAATGGAAATTTTGGGGCTGATTTGATTGAAAAGGAGAAGAATATTTTGAAGCATATTGAAGATCTTGATAATACTTATAAATCAATGCTTTCTCAAAAAGCAAGGGTAAATTGGATCAAAGAGGGGGATACAAATTCCAAGTTCTTTCACAACACTATCAAAGGTAAAAGGCACAAAAGCTCCATTTTCACGGTCACAAATGAGGAAAATCAGATTCTCACAAATGAGCAAGAAGTCAAGGCTGAATTTGTTGAGTATTTTAAGAAGCTTCTTGGTACTCTTTCAAGCTCTCTTGCTACCGCTAATTTGATCAAAAATATTGTTGGTAAGACAATTGAGATTGAAGATGCAAATTCTCTTTTAGCCCTTATCACACATGAGGAGATCAAGAGTAAACTTTTTTCTCTCAATCCAAACAAGAGCCCAGGCCCGGATGGCTATACTTCTTAATTCTACATGGCCACTTGGGAAAAAAAATGGTGAGGATGTCTTGAATGATATTACCTCCTTCTTTCAATCATGCAATCTTCTTAAGGAGGTAAATATAGCTATCATTACTCTTGTGCCTAAAATGCAAAATCCTTTCATGGTTAAAGACTGTAGGCCGATTTCTTACTGCAATACTATTTACAAATGTATCTCTAAGATTCTTGCAAATAGAATCAAAAATTGCTTGCCTCACATCATCTCTTGGAACCAATCAGCTTTTCTCAAGAATAGGCTCATTAATGAAAGCATCCTCATTGCTCATAAACTTTTAAGGGGCTATGCAAGGAAACACATCTCCCTTAGATGTGCTCTCAAAGTGGGCATCATGAAAGCCTTTGATTCTCTCAATTGGAATTTCATTGAAGTCTCCCTTGTTGCTTTTGGCTTTCTTACAAAGTTTGTGAAATGGATTATGGCTTGCATTACCACCATTAGTTTCTCCATTGCTATTAATGGAGGGTTGGAGGGTTTCTTTCAAGGTGCTAAAGGAATTAGACAAGGTGATCCCTTATCACCTTATATCTTTGTCATTTGTATGGAAGTCCTCACTTGTATGCTTAATAAGCTTGAAAGCAACCCAACTTTTGATCACCATCCAAAATGCTCTTCTTTGAAGCTCAATCACCTTTGCTTTGCAGATGATCTCTTTATCTTTTGCAAAGGAAATCTTTAATCTATTGCAAGCATCAAGAAAGTCTTGGATCTCTTCTCCACTTATTCAGGGCTCAACATCAACCAAGCTAAAAGTAATATGTTCTTTGGTGGAGTTCCGGATGACATTAAGCAAGCTATCCTTAAACATGTGGAATTCAAAGAAGTTATTCTTCCCATTTGCTATTTGGGTATTCCTCTTGTCTTAAGGAAACTTAGGAAAGCTAATTGAACCCCTCTCCTTGAAAAGATCAATGCAAAGCTTGATAATTGGGCAAACAAATGGCTCTCCTTTGCAGGAAGACTTGTTCTCATTAAATCTACCCTTGCACAAATTTGTTCTTATTGGGCAAGTGCTATTCTCCTCCCAAAAGGTACTATGGCAGCAATTGAATCAAAATTTAGATCTTTTCTTTGGAGAGGTACCGGGCCAAAAATTGCTTGGAAGGATGTTTGTTTACCATTCTTTGAAGAAGGACTTGGTATTCGAAGAATGAATGAGATCAATGACACTTGCTCAAAATCTTTTGGAGAATGTACGCCGCCAAAGACACTCTTTGGAGCAAATGGATCCATTCAAATTATATCAAGAATAACTCCATTTGGGCAATGCAAATTCCTCATGATGCAAGTTGGTTCCTTAAGTCTCTTATGCAAAGCCGTGAGGTAGCAGGGAAATTCATCCAACACAAACTTGGCAACAGCTCAAATACATATTTTTGGCTTGACAATTGGCATTAAGAAGGTCCTCTTCTCAATCATTAGAGCTCTACTTTTCCTACACCTTCTTTGCTTACTAAGGTTAGTGACATCTATCATAGTGGTCAATGGAATTGGCCTTTAAATCTTCTCCATGTTCAAATTCCACTTACCAATCTTGATGGAAATGCCCAAGGCTCTATTCTTTGGCTGCCATCAAATAATGGTGAATTTTCTTTTAAGCTTACTTGGGATCATTTATGCAAGAAAGGTCACACCATTAATTGGCATCATTTGGTTTGGCACAAAGGACATAACCCTAGACATAGTTTCATTTGTTGGCTTGCTTTCCATGATCGGCTTTCAACACAACAAAAATTATTGAGTTGAGGGCTGAATATTAATCCACTTTGTGTCTTTTGTCACATGGGTTGTGAAACAAAAGATCACCTTTTTTTGAATGTAGCTTCACTCGCAGAATTTGGAGGCATTGTCTTGTACTTTCTCTTGTTTAAGAGAAGTTGATTTGTTGGGATGAAATCAGCGCCTATCTCACACCTTTTGCACTTGAAAAAAACTTGAAAGCTACTATCCTTAAGAATTTTCTTGGAGCAACCGTTTATCACATTTGGCTCAAGAGAAATCGGCATATCTTTAAGCTAGAAGCAAAGACTGAGGGACATGTCTCCAATACTATTTTCAATGAAGTCAGAACTCGGATTATTTTTGGTAGGAAATTTTCTTCTAATGGGCTGAATATTGCCTTATGTAAATTGTGGAAATTAGATGAAATCCTTGTATAAGGCTTTCCACTTTTGATTCTGTTACTTGTACTTGTTTTTATCTTCTAATGAAAATCTTAATTACTCAGTAGAAAAAAGAAGAAGAGAGAACCCATGTTAGAGAAAGAAACTTTTTTTTAAATCTAGGATCTCTTGGTTTAAAGAAGGTGATGTGAATACAAGGTTCTTTCATAATGCCATCAAGGGAAGACTTATTAAAAACACAATTCATGCTATCAAGAAGGAGAATGGTGATCTTCTTCTTAATGAACATGATGTTAAGAAAGAGTTCATTGATTATTTCAAAAACCTTCTTGGCACACATACTAAATCATTTGCAAATGTGAAAGGGATCAAAAATATCACTGGAAAACACATCCATGATGACTCCATTGATGCTCTTATCGCTCCAATCACAAAATAGAAAGTCAAGGACGTACTTTTCTCTTTGAACCCAAACAAAAGTCTGGGGTCCGATGGCTATACTTCTCACTTCTATATGGCCGCTTGGGATATTGTAGGGGAGGATGTCTCAAAAGCTATTATCTCTTTCTTTGAAGATTGTAAGCTCTTCAAAGAGGTAAATGCTACTACCATTGCTCTTATTCCTAAGGTTGCTAATCCATCCATGGTGAAAGACTTTAGACCAATCTCATGTTGCAATACTATCTACAAATGCATCTCCAAATTGATTGCAAATAGGATCAAGAATTGCTTGCACCATGTCATTTCTTGGAACTAATTAGCTTTTGTTAAGAATAGGCTAATCAATGAAAACATTCTTATTGCTCATGATATTTTGAGAGGCTACTCTAGAAAGCACCTTCCTTTGGGTATTAGTGTGGCTGAAGATTATGTGTCCAAATAGGTTGAGGCGATTCCTACCCCAACCAATAACCACAAGGTTATGGTCAAGTTTATTAGAGAGAACATCTTCTCTAGGTTTGGGGTCCCTCAAGTCTTGATTAGTGGTGGTGGTCAACATTTTTGCCATAGGACACTTGAGGCATTGTTGAGGAGATATTCAGTCACACACAAGATTGCTACCCATATCCCCCACAGACTAGTGGACAGGTTGAAGTGTCCAATAAGGAGATTAAGTCCATTTGGAAAAGACGATTAAGACAAATGAGAATGATTGGTCTTATAGGTTGAGATGCAGTATAGGTCTACTGTACTACATATAAGACTTTTATTAGCATGTCTCCTTATAATGCATGTATGGTAAGGCATGTCACTTACCTGTTGAGTTGGAGCATGCATCTTATTAGGCTATTAAAGCCTTAAATTTTCATATGGCTAAAGCAAGTGAGAAAAGAAGTTAGACCTAGCTGAGTTAGAAGAGCTTAGGTTTGAGACGTATGAGAATGCCAAGCTCTATAATGATAGGATGAAGAAAATGCATAATACGCACATTTTTAGGAAATCTTTCTCTCATATTAATAGAGTTTGGTTGTTTAATTTTGGATTGAAGTTCTTTCTATGTAAGTTGAAGACACGATGGGATGGTCCATATGAGGTGCTTAAAGCATATCCTTCTAAACTGTGAAGATCAAAGTTTTGAAGGATGGCTGAGAGTTGATAATGAATGGCCAACGCCTGAAGCATACATTTAAGTCGAGTCCAATTTTGGTCAGTATGGAGTCAATTGTGCTTTAGGACCCCATCTATGAAGAATGATGAATGCTGATCGCCTAGCGCGCTACTTTGAGACAACATGGAGCGCTACTTTGAGGCAACCTGGACTTTTAGGTATTTTCATTCTTTGTATTTATTTTCCTTTCATTTGTTTTCTTTTTTTTTTTTGGCGAGGCAAGTGAGAATTTTTATTTCAATCGCAATTTGGTGCAACCCAACCATAAACCTCCAAGTCAAAGATACAACAAAAAGAACGGTGACAAGACTTAGAGGGTATGAAATAAACAAAAGGAGAAAACACTCAAAAGACACTACATGCAAAGTACAATGTTAAGAACATCAAAAGAAAACCAACAACACATGAGTAAACAAAATCAAGTAGCCAAGTCCCTTTAATGACTGGTAGAAGATGCATCAATGATTAGAGGGTCACCATCTTTTGCTTTATCTTCCTTAACATTTGCAACAAGCTCATGCACATCATCAACACGGTCAACCAACTCAACACCATCTTCATTTTTCTCATCAAGTTGTTTTTGGGTCGAAGCATCCTCTTGATTTACCAATACTTCCTTACTAAAATTTAAAATAGTAAATCTACTTAGGACCCAAGGGCCATTGGTTTTATTTGTGGTACACTTCTTCTTATGATTAAGGTTAACGCTAGCAAAAGGACTAGGATTGACATTAGCCACTCTCTTCCAAGCCTTCTTAGTCTTAGCATTCCTCCATTCACCTTCCTTTCTATCCATTATAGAAGCTTGCCGAGAGACATTAACCCTAGGAGCAAATGGACAAGTAAAAAGATTATGACTTACAATTTTGCACGATGAGTATACAAGGGGCTTCCAAGCATATTCTACATCAATCTTAGCCCATTCCCCATTCTTAAGTTTCATAAAGGTTTGATCAGGAAGATTTTTGGAAAGGTCCATGTTGATGTATACTCTTGCAAAACCAATAAAGATGCGAGACTCCATCAATTTGTCTATATAAAGTGGCATACCAAGAGTTCTAGCTATGTAGCTTAAACCTCGTTGAATGACTAGAGAATAAGAAACATTATGAAGCTTGACCCAAAGTGGGACCCTTTCCTAACTAAAATGCAAAATTTGCGCATTAGCATCCTATCTTCTAAGAATAAGTGGTCTATGATTAATATGCCACATTTGCTCCAAGATTTGATCACAATAAACTTGGTTTTCAAATTTGAAAACAAAGAAACCATTTTTAGCAAATTTGATATCAACCTTTCAGAATTTACTCCAATGAAAATCAACCATCTTTCTAATAAGGAAAAAAGGAGGGGGGTTTCCCAAGAATTGACCAATGAAGCAATTTTGCTAATGACTATCTCCCTTAATAAACACTTTCTCTGGTGGAGCGGCTCCAATGAAACCATTATCAACAAAACGATCAATAAAGATAAGCTTAGAAGAGTTTTGAAGATTACCCATGTAAGTGCCTTGCCAATCCTTGTTGCCATTCCAAGCTTGTTGAGTAGTATTATGTTGATGGAGTATGCTTGAATTTTCTTGCACATGAATTTTATTTTGATTTGCATCACGATGCTAACTCCTTATGTATTGAAAGTTGAAGTTTCTTGGGAATTCGTATGTTAAGAGGGGCCCATCATTAAAGGTTGTCCATGCAAAGGATGAGCACAACTTTTCATTCCATAATTTGCTATAGATTGTATGGGAAAATTTTCAAGATGAGTTTGATTGTTTTCCAAATTATGAATTGATGATGGCTGGCAATAGAGAGGGGTATTTTGCTTATTTGCATTATTTGAAGGTGCAGCTTCAACATTTTCTCTATGTGAGGTTTCCAGGAGTTGTTTTGAATATGGGGACGAAGCATTCTGGGCAAATGGATAAGAATTGGAAAAAGCTTGATGTCTAGAGAAGTACCTGAAAATTTTTTATTAGAAGAGGGGTCTTTGCTCAAGCTGGCATCCACATCAGTGTGAGCAAAGGGGCTTGGGCCTATAGGCAGCACATCATATTTTCTCAAGGTAGTGGAACTAGCTTATTTGAAATTTGTTTGAAAGTGATCTTCCACATTACTTGCTGAGGTGGGTTGTTGTGCAAGGGCCCCACAGCAGCTAGGAAATGATGTGTTGTTGACTTGCAATTGTTTGGACAAGAAAAAATACTCTCATGAGCTGAAATAGGGTCTACTTTTTCGGGAATAGGCTACGTAGGTACAGCAGTAATAAGTAAATGCCCAAAGTGTAGTGACCTGCGATGGACTTCATCTTCCTCATCCATGTGTGAACTTATTCAGCCATGTTTAAGCTTACTTTCTTGATCAAAAGCATGCCAGAACTCAAAAGAGGAAGAAAAGAACGAGTACTTTAAGTTTTTAGGGTGAAATTGCTCCTCACTAAGCGAAGACGAAGAATGAGTGGAGCTTGAGAAACATAGCAGACCATCAAGACTTTTTCTTCCCAGACTTTGCACAAGCTGCTTCTTAGAAATATTATATTTTTTCTTCAAGAGACCAATATAGGAAGGGCACAAACTCCTTGCTTCTTCAATTTTCAAATTTATTTCTTGTATCATGAATGAGTTCAAGTGAGGGGTTATAAGAGATTCTTCCAATAGAAAGGCTGACCCATGCTTTGCCATTTAAAAGAAAAAAGGGACTTCTCTACTGGGTTCGAGACAAATTTACAAATTGATTCACAAGTAGCTTTATGCTCCTTAATGGTGTCCAAGGTGAAAACCTCTTCTATCTCATTATTTTCATGCTCAAATTTGGATGCAAGCTGAGCACTCTTACGTGTTTTAAAGGCACTAGACCTCTTTTTTTTTCACTAAAAGTGCAAAAGGATGGTGTTTGAAGGATAAAAATAGTGGTCAATGGTGGATGATGGTCGTAGGAGCAAGTCAACTTAAAGAGAAGTGAGAGCATTTAGTTTATGAGGAGTCGAAAAAGGCCACACTATATGCAATTTCATTTGTTTTCTTTTTAAACTTTCAAAGTGTTGTTCCCTATTCCTGCTTGAATCCCCTTCCCATTCATACATCTTGTTTATCATTTGCTTATGCCAATGCAAGCTTGCATGATAATGCGACTAATCTATCTTATGCTTTGTGAGTGTTTATGCTTTGTTAGGAAACAAGTTAGCAGATGATTGATTAATCATTGGCATTTGAGGGCTTCAAAGAATACAACAATGTATCTATCCATTCTCTACTTGTCCTTTTTGTCTACCCCTTCCCTACCTCTCTTGCATGTTTCATGTTGCTTACTTGTTGCATGATTTTATGTTATTTACTTGAAGACAAGCAAAGTTTAGGATTGGAGGTGTGGGAGTTTAGTCTTGTTTTTATATTCATTAAGTTTAGATTGGCATTATTTTCTCAAAAATGGTTAAAGTGTTTTCAATTTTGTGCATATTAGAGTCATTTATCTCTATGTTGATTAGAGTGTTAGCCTTTGCTATTGACTTAATTGAATGGAGATAATAAGGTTATATTGTGTGGAATGAATAGGGTGTAGGGAGAACCAAGGCTTTGAAGAAAATCCTTAAGAAAACTATAGGGAGTGAGCAATTTTAACAATACACCTTGTTACCTCACAACTTTTGTAGAAAAATGAGTTTAGGGTTATTAATATGAGTACCCCTTCCTTAATTGGTTCTTTTGGTGTGCATTAGCCCCTTTTTGTTTATATTATGTATTGAAGAAAATGGAGAAAAGGGGAAAAAAAATGGAAAAGTGAAAAAAATCCAAAAAGCGAAGAAAAAGATGGGAAAAAGTGAAGTATATTGAATAAGTGTCAAATCACACAATGTTAATTTGATACAAAGTGTTTCTTTTATTTCATTGTATTGTTAATAAGGCTCTTTACAATAAAATGTGAGCCATTGTCATGTATTTTTCTTTTCATTGTATCCTTGGTGAAGGGTTTGTTGGGAGGCCATGTTAGTTGATTGGGGCATGAAGTATCAATATCCTGGGCATGTGTGTTTGAAATCCTAAGTGTTGTAGTGGTTTTAACTTGCTTGGTTAGTTCCCAAAAGCTGTGAGATCCCTTATGCTTAAGAGAAGGATCTGAAAAAGGCTTGGGGACCCCTACACAATAGGAATAACCTCTCATACTCCTTAAAATCAAAAAGATAGCAAGTCAATGCATTTGGCAACCCTTTGAGCAGGATTGGTCTTTCTTGGGGAAAAGTAAGGAGTAAGTTTGGGGTTGTTGACATGTCTTAGATTGTGTGTCTTCAATCTTCCATTTTCTTATGTTTTTAGAGGTGTTTTGTGCTTTTCAAGGTGTATTAGTGTAATATCTATACAGTATTTGTGCATATTCAGTTCTAAGTGTTCATTGTTGAGTTTTATGGTTAAATGCTATAATAAATACTTGATTTTGTGCTTCAAGTGAGCTATAGGATGGAAAACAAGCTTGAACAAGAATAAATGATAAAGGAAGAAGATGAACAGGCTGTGAGATAAAGACTGGAAACAAGGAGACTGAAAAATGAAGATAAAAAGGATAACCCGCCAAGCATACCTCCAAAACCAATCGACCGATAATGGCGTTTGCTAAATCTATAAATAGCTCATTTTAGGTTCTTTTGAGAAAAAAAGAGAAACTTAGAATCTATCCATTCCATTAAAACTCTAGCCCACCATCCCTCTCACCCATCTTATACATACTCTTTCACACACATCTACATATAAAATCAAGCTATTTTGGAGGATCAAACACTTGATCGTAGGATTGGAATAGGCTTTGTAAAGAGATTGCTAAGGATGGAAAGGAAGGCTCTTTTCTCCCTTCTATCTTAGTTTATTCTATGTTTGAGTAGAGTATTATAAGGTGATTAACACTTTGATTATGGGCTAGATTATTACATTCTTGTTATGGGATATTTGATGGGTAAATATATGCTTTGTTTACTTGCTTTAATGACAATTTTCATTCATGTCTAAGGGTTTGATTATATGTCGCAATGAAGAAGCATATATTGTCTTGATGCATGTTAGCTAGTAATTGCTTCTATAACCTTATTCAAGCATGTATATATGTTTGTGCAAAGGATTTATGAAGACGGCTATATTTATTCATGTCCATGTGTTTGTTTATATGCATTAATAGTGAAGCATGCTTTACTCATATACATGTTGGGTTCTAATGATGTTTATGGTTTCATATATTCATGTCTATATATTTGTTTGAATGTCCCTTTGAAGAACATGTATAGATTTGCACTCTAAATGCTTTACCTGCTATTGTGATGCGTGATTGATGGTGCAAAATGAAAGATTAGGCCTAGTTGCATTCCTTTAGCTTTAAATCCAACTAATAGGTGTTCAGGTTAGTTTAATCAACCCTAATTAGCCTAGGTCTTAACTTTAAACCCAACTGATGGTTTGGACATTAGGGTAAAATCAATCAACATCACCTAGCAAGCCTAAATAACTAGCCTTAAAACCATAGGCAATAAGGACAACACTATGGTCTAGGACGGATCCACATAGGGATCGAATTGCACCCAGGCCTAAAGGTAGTTAATTAAGAGTTCTAGCAAGAGCAATCTAAATTCCATCAAATGGCTCATGATAAATAATATAATATCCCCCCTATAATCTAGTGTAAGTCACCCTAATCCCCATCATTTATGTTTCTTGCCTCTAGCTAGTTTGATTTATATTCCTTTCACACACCTATGGTTTAGTTTGACTTTAGTTTTATTTACTTTGCATTGAGATCCATTCGATCCAAGAAAGCCCAAAAAAATTGGTAACTTATGTCTTTTTGTAGCTTTCTAGGGCATATTTTGCTTAGAACTACATGTATTTGGCCTCCCTAAGGAATACAAACCTGTACTTGCATGCTAGGCTATACACGACCCATGCACTTGCGGGCTTTAAGACTTTGAATTCACATCACCAAGCTACTTTGGAGGATCAAACACTTGATTTGGAGAATTTGAACAAGTTTGTAAAAAGATTGCTGAGGATGAAAGGGAAGACTCTTTATCTCCCTTTTATCTTACTTTATTTCATGTTTGAGAGAGTATAATATGGTGATTAATATTATGATTATAGGCTAGATTATTATATTCTTATTATGGGATATTTGATGGATTAATATATGCTTTTCTTTTCATGCTTTAATGACTATTTTCATTTATATATAAGTGTTTGATGATTTGTCACAATAAAGGAGCATATATTATCTTAATGTATGTTAGCTATTAATTACTTCTATAGCCTTATTCAAGCATGTCTATGTCTTTGTGTAAAAGTTCCATGAAGATGGCTATGTTCATTCATGTCCATGTTTATATATTATTTATATACATGTTGGTTTCTAACAGTGTTTATGGCTGTATACACTCATGTCTATGTGTTTGTATTAATGTCTCTATCAAAAACAAGTGTAGATTTGTCCTAGAATGCTTTACCTTCTGTTGTGATACATGATTGATAGAGCATAATTGAAGATTAGGCTTAGGTGAGTTCCTTTAGCTTTAAATCCAAAAAATAGGTATTCAACTTAGTTTAATCGACCCTAATTGACGTAGGTCTTAGCGTTAAACCCAGCTAATGGTTTAGACATTAAGGTAAGATCAATCAATGTCACTTGAAAAGCCTAAATAACTAGCCCTAAAACCATAGGCAAAAGGATAATATTATGCTTTAGGACGAATCCACCTAGGGATAGAATTACACCAAGTCCTAAAGGATAATATGGTAGTTAATTAGGAATTCTAGCAAGAGCAACCTAAAATCCATCAAATAACCCCTAATGAAGAGTTTAGCATTGACCCGATAATCAAAAGCAAGTCATCCTCGTCCCT
The DNA here is from genome assembly GCA_028554755.1 of Cordia subcordata. Taxonomy (NCBI): domain Eukaryota; kingdom Viridiplantae; phylum Streptophyta; class Magnoliopsida; order Boraginales; family Cordiaceae; genus Cordia; species Cordia subcordata. Next base: position 17,099,885 of record JAPTOF010000008.1, read on the forward strand.
ATCATTTGTGTTTCATCCCTTTAGTTAGTTTGATTTCTATTCCTTTCATACACTTTAGGTTGTTTTTGCTTTAATTTATTCTTCATTGAGCTCCATTCGATCCAAGAAAACCCTAAAAATTGGTAATTTAGGACTTAAATGGCTTTTTAGGGCACATATCGCTTAAAACTACACTTAGTTCACCCCCTTTACTTTCACTCTAATGACACATGACCCATGCATTTGCGAATTTAGAACAAATGATCACATATGTTCTTCTGTTTTCCTCTATAATATAAGCATGTTGCCTCGAAGGCCTTATAGAAGAATATTCCCTATACATTTATATCTAGTATCGAGATAACTCTCTGCAGCAACGAGTACACAAAGTTTTTTACATTCGTCATCTACTATGAGTTTATCTCTTACCTTCATCTGGCCAACATCAAGTAGGACTCCAGGCTAGAGCCCCTTCCTATTGCCACTCCCGTTAAAGGTTCTACACTCTAAGGTGCTTTCTTTTTACCCTCTTTTAGCTTTACATGCCTTGGGTTTTGTTCTTCATTCGACTCTTTCATAACTGGGTCTTTTCCTCTCGATGTAACCTGGGGATCAACATGCATTGCTTCACGTTTCTCTACATCAAAATTCGGCACGAGATTTATCGAAAATCTATAATAACCATACTGACTCCCACTTCTATAGGAAATGGATTCTTGTCTACTACTATGGTCTCTGGGAACTTAAGTTTCCCATCCTCTATGGCCTTTTGGATTGCGTTACGTAGGATGACACATTGGCCATGTTGTGAGACCAAATGGTGCCACTTGTAGTAATGCCTGTCACGGATCTCCTCTAGTGACGGAATTGTATGTCCTGCGATTAGCCTCAATTGTTTATCCTTTAATAAATGGTCGAAGATTGGCTCTGCCTTGGTTATGTCAAAGGAATATTATTTTCCTACCTCCGCTTGATCCCTTCGTGGTGATTGATCTTTTTTTTACCACGTTGTAAGACCTAGCACTTGGTTTCGCCAAGGCTTGGCAAAGGTAACTATTTCCACCGGCTATTTTGGTAAGTGAAACCTTGCTGTCACAAAAACCCCTAGTGTTCGCATATTTTCTTACGTACTAGTTGGCTCTAAAATATGAATACAAGCAGTGGTTGGTCTGACTTTTATTTTTCTTCATGGAGTAATTGTTCATATTTCATTGCGTGTGTCACTAATTGAAATAAGTCAATGAACAATTATCCTTTGAATTTCTTTCTAAGTTCAAAATTCAAACCTCCTAAAGCAAGCTTCACATATTCAGGCTTCTCGAGCCTCGCATGACATCTATTATGTCTCTATTTGAACTGGGCAATAAATTGCTCTATTGATTCCCCAGGTGACTGCATCATCTTGGCTAGGTCTATAACAGTCACATCAGACTTAGTCTTATAAAATTGCTCCTAGAACATTCTTTCCATATCGGCCCAAGATTGAACTGAATTTGGACGTAACTTCGCATACCTCTGGAAGCTGACCTAGTTAAGGAGCTACCAAATAGGCGTAGCTTCAGATAATCATTGCTTGCAACTTTTTCGCATTGGGTAGTAAATCTCACGATATGCTCCAAAGTTGATTGGTTATCTTCTCTAGGAAACAGTATGAATTTAGGATCCTTAAAACCCTTTGAAAATTCCATGACACGGTCAACCATTCGAGATACAGCCTACTGTAGGATGGACGCTAGTTGACTTGTGTTTATGCCTAAAATGCTTTTTAAGCATTTTCGCTACCACATCACGCATGGACACTGGGTCAATAAATAGGGCTGTTTGTTATGGTTGTTAACCATCTACTTGATTCTAGGGTTCATTCGGTGGAGCGTGCTATCCCCTGGAGCCTAAACTACCAAATGTGGTCGTAATAGTATTGTTGTTACATGATTATATCCATATGGATTCACCCTCTAAGGTCCATAAGCCTCATGACCTCCAGACTACCCATAGGCTTGTTGTACTCCATTAAGTTGGTGCTCTAGTAAATCTCTCATTCGAACCTGAGGTTGTTGCATTCCCACAGGCGCAACTGGCAGCTCAAGTCTCATTGGGATCCCTTCAACACCTACAGGAAGGTATCCAGCTAGTACACCAAGATTAGGTTCAGACCAAGGGACATCTACAACTACAAGCCACCATAAGACGTGGACCTGTCCCAACTCCATGGACCTAACCGACTGGGGTGCATTATCTCCAGGCCACAACCTAACTTGCTTTGGTTGATAAGCCATGGCCTGTGGATTTGCTTGTTGATTGCCACTTGCTCCTTCAATGGCACGAGTTCCACCAAAAAGCCTCTGTTCATTGTCTTACTTTAGCTGGGTCATCAATGGACGCATCACATTCGTAACCTATTGGCCTATTGCATGACCAATCTCATGGAAGTGAGTCTCATTAGTGAGCTATGTCACCTACTAAGTTTTCCATATGAGCGGTAATGGGTTTAGCTTGCTCAATTGCCTCATACACTCTATCATTGTTGCACTGAGGCTATCGATTGTTTCAGATCAATTATTCTAACAACACCACCTAATTTTCCACCATTGTCTAAGTTGCCTTAGAAGTTTTCTCAACTATATCAATTAGAGAGGCAAAAGCATTCATGAGCATATCATTTGACTCTGCTAACACCCTAACAGATGTCGTGTCTTTGAAGTTACCACGGCACTGGTAACGGTGTCCTGCACACAAGTAATGAACCCTTTCTATAATCAAGCCATGACTCGCTTAACCAAATCTACCTTGGTACCTTGTCGCTAGACTATTGTGACTTCTATTGTTTACTTGGTGGAAAAGGTGTAACAAAACAACTTGTTTTGTTTCTGATGCAACAACTTCTATATTGGAAGAAGAGGGGATTGTTAAGGGATCATACCCCCTATTAACCTTTGTCACTGGACCTTTGCTACATGTGTTTCGACCCATATCTAAAGTGGGTCCCACCAAGTGTATCAAAAATTATTTGCTTGCAAGAACTTTAACCAAGCCACATACCCTTGGCCAATGGCTCGGCCAAGGGCCTCTCGAGTGCAAAGGTTGAACCTTCTTGCGTCGCATGCGCAGCCTTAGAACTTACTCATACAATTTTAAGAAAAGGGGTTCTTTATCCTTTACTCCAAACTCTATCCAGGGACTTTTTATAAAGCTGAGTTATGGAGTCTTCAATTGTAATTAAACCAAATAAGGATCAAACCGAACACAAACAAAAAAATGGCACCAATTTTATTACAAATGAAGCGAAATTGAGACAGACCCACAACTTATACAAGGAAAACTTATAGCAAAGGACCATCACTAACACCAATTACACCACAAACTTAATCACAGCAAAATTGATCTTGCCATAAACTAAATTACAACTAGGAGACTATGAAGACCAAAGTCATTAAGTTAATTGCAGCTAAGGGAATAATGTCATAAACTTAATTATAACAAAGTCATAAACTCAATTACAGCAAACAAGAGAAAATCTAGGCCGTAAAGCTAATTATAGCACTGTAGTTTTTGCTACCTAAGCTAACTGTGACTAAGTCGCAACATAACTAAGCTATGAGTAAGCTAAGGGCAAAGCTATGAAGAGCTAAGACAGATGACAAAAACTAGTTGTTTTAGGACCCCTTCCTCTTGGTCATCATTCGGCTTTTATAAGCATTGCTGCATTGAGATTTCTCAATAAACTTCGACTTTGATGCTTCCTCTAGTTTGCTGAAGCTTTGAATGAGTCCCTTCTGGTCTTCGCTCTTCAATTGGCGTCATATGATCTTATTTAACTTAGTCCTTTTTTGTTGAATTTGATCACGCGTGTTGCGTGATGTGTTGGTTTTGTGTATGATTGGTCATTGCATGTTTATACTTGTTTAGAGGTGTTTTGCATTTTAATAGGTGTATTAGTATAGCATTTATGTCATACTTGTGCATATTAGGGTTTTTATGCCCATAGTTAAGCATAGAACATAAATGCTACACTAATGCACACTTATTGCTTGTTTTAGGTGAGATTTATAGCAATGTTTGAAGCTTAATTTGATGATGGAACAAAGCTAAGGGTTTTTTGGATGGGAAGAAAGCAAGAAAAATGCATTTGGAGGTCATTGGCATGAAAGGAGTAAAGAATGGAGTTTCCTGACCAAGGCCAGTCGCACCCCAGCCCAAGGTTTGTTGACCGGCCCGACTTTCGGCCCTGCTTTTGACCATAACTAGAAAGCTCCTTAAATGTGGCTGGATCCACTTGTTCTGGAGGCCAGGAGCCGAAATTAGCGACCAACTTTTGCAATAAGAAGGGACTATTTAAGGCCATTTTGAGCTCATTTTTTCATATCTAAAGACCTTACTCTCTCACATCCATCTCCTAAACCCTAATCCTAACCCTTAACCACCTCCCACACACACTTCCACACACAGAAACACCATGGAATCACACATCTAGGAGGATCAAATACAAGGATTTCGACATTAGCTCTTGGATTGTAAGGCATGGCTATAGATAAAAGGGTATCTCTCTTTTATCCTAAGTTAATCTATGTATGATTAGTGCTATGTAGGGTGATTTACTCTTGTATTATGGATTGATTATTACATTATTGTTATGGGTACTTGATGGAGTTATGTATATATGCTTTATGCTTAGGGTTTCAAAGGCTATTTTACATACATGTCTATGTGTTTGTTGAAATGCCTCAATGAAGTTGCATATATATTATCAAAGCCTATTTTCATATTAAACTTTTCTAAATCATTGTGCTAACATGTCCATGTGTTTGTATGGTGATTATATGAATTGGGTAATGTGTTCATGCATGTCTATGTGTGTGTTTGCATTACAATTCTAAGTGTGTGTTTGTATTACAAAAACATAAATAGCTTCTATTGCATACATGTTGAGTACTATCGCTTAAATTGGCATAATCTAAGCATGTCTATGTGTTTAGTAGTAGAATATACTGGAATATTCTCGAATGTCAAGCCCTAGATATGTATGTGCACTTTAACGATAATCTCCACTATTGTGATGGACGATATGTGGAGATTAATTAATGGCTAGCCTAGGTTTGGCTTTAAACCCAGCCAATAGGTTTCAGGGTAGGTTAGTCGACCTTATACGTACTAGGTCTTGGCTTTAAACCTTGCCAACGGTTTAGACGCTAGGGTTAGATCGATCTAAGTCACCTAGAACCCTAACTAACTAGCAGGGAAGAACCCGGGCCCCTGGCTTCCCTTCCCAAGCGTTGAAAAATATATATTTATGTATATAAAATTTTCGAAAATTCTTCTTATGGCCCCTCCCGCTAATTTTTCTCTTATATTCTTTTCTTTGAAATTATTCTCGTAATAATTTTTCGTATATATTTTTCTAAATAGATTATATTTCAATGATTAATTTTTCATAATAAATAACAATTTTAGCAAATTTTGCAAATAAATTTTAATAATCCTTATTTTATTTGTTTCATTAGTTAGGTACTTAGAATAATTTTTTTGGCAAGATAAATTCAAGGAATTCATAAATTTTAGATAGCTTTTTCATAGAGAATTTATTTATTCAAGGAGATTTTTCATATATTATTTATTTTTAGTTTTGCCTAGAAAAATTCATATCGGAGAGAAGAACTTAATTTAATTGACTGAATTGGTAAACTTTTTCTTATATAATTTTATATTATTTTGTTAAATATTATTTTTATATTTTTTTATGTTCTAAAAAAAATCTAATAATATTTATATAATATGCTCTCTCTCACATTAGAAGAGAGAAAGACTTATTTTTCAACTTAGTCTTTTCAATGATTTTTATTCAAATATGTACATAGGTCTTGGCCCCCTAAAAACAATTTCTGGTTCGGCCCCCGCTAACTAGCCCTAATGCCTAGGTGATAAGGACCACGCCTTAGCTTTGGGTAGACGTGCCTAGGGACGAACCCACACCAAGTCATAGGGTTCCATTAAGAGGTTAATTAGAAGTCTAAACAAGAGCAACCGAGTTTAATCCATCAAGCACCCTTAGCAAGAATGTAGTAATCACCCATTTCCAAGTCGTAATCAACCTAGTCCCATTTTTGATGTTTTATTCGCCTTAGATTGCTTGATTCTCCCATTTCACACACATACACACCCCTTTTATTTTCTTGCCCTTAGGTTAGATTTACATTTTCGAGCTCCCTTTAAACCAAAAACCCAAAAATATTGCAGTTTAGGCCCCAACACATAGCTTCTTAGGGCGCATATAGCTTAGGACACCACACATGCTTGGCTTCCCTATGGATTTGACCTTGCACTCACATGTTACACGACACTCGACCTATGTGTTTGCGGGCTATTTAAGCTTGTGCCGCGAGATAGTGATCATTGCACATGCTAACTTATTTTTTTAGGTGAAAGTTGGCCACTATGTTTCTCCTGGCCCTGGGTTCGGCCTCTGAATCTCTTACTTTGCTCATTGTAGATCCTTCTATTCAACCTTTAGGCCAATCCAGTGTAATTTTTGGTGTAAACAGCTATATAATTAGAGTAAGTGTATTATTTAGCCATACAATTAAAGTTAGCACTTTTTTGGAGTCTGGTATAATTCAAATTAAGTTAGCATATAACAAAGGTAGTTTATTATTTAGTATAATTTTCAACTTCTCATTAGAAAACTAGGATTGACATAATTTTATAATACATATTATAGTTCAAATTAAGTTAACCATATAAAACTATAATTAATATATATATTAATATGATGTCTAGCATAATTTAAATTAATTTAGCTATATAATTAACGTTAGTCTATTGTTTATTATAATCCTAATAAAGTTCGACATATAACTAATATTAGTATGCTTTCTAATAACTAATATATCATATTTAAGCTAGTCATATAACTATAATTAATATAATTTATTATAATTCTTACTATAATAAATTTAGTGTACATAGTTAAAGTTAGTCTATTATTTAGTTAGTATAATTCTAATTAAAGTTAGTAATATAACTAGAACTAATATAATTCCTATTATTATTCTAACTATTATGGTTCTTGTATAATTCCAATTAATATGTATATAAAAATATTACCAACATTACTATAATTAATTAAAAAATATAAAATATATTGAGATATTAATATAAATTATATAATTCTAATTAGATAACTTCTATGTAATAAATCATTTTACATAAACAAAAAGTCAATGATGAAATATTATAACGAAGTCATCTTGGGATTCAATGTGAGTAGGAGCCTAAACAAGGGAGGTGAGAAGATCTTGATCGAAGGCTCCACTGTTCTGGATAGTGAGAAAGACTTTCAAAATTCGATCAAATCGATTGAGAGTCTCATCATCTATTAGGGATAATTTTTTCCACTGTTTTTTTGGAGAACTACCCAAAGTTTCATTTCTTTTAGACGAGTCTTCGACTACTAAGTTTAGTCCTATAAAAAAAATCATATTCTAAGACTATAGGCTACCTCTTCTATCTGCTTTTCTACAAGTTCTACTTTCAAGCCGAGCCAATCCTTGAGAAGAGGTTAAGGGGCTAAGTGGCTCTCGAAATTCGTCTTACAAAAAAACGTCAATAAAACGCTATTTATCTCAAAAGGCTGTGACTGCAACACATTCATAATGCATAACAAATCCAAAGGGAATCACGTGACCTAGGTGTATGGCATGGCTACTATGTAGAGCATCGGTCCTCTATTGCCTTGATTTTACCTTAGATGTACATAGATTTATATGGGGTAGAACTGGATATCATTTCGAGTACTCGGTACCTGATACCCAGATTCTAGAAATCAGGTTCAGGAACGCGGTACCTGGGGATGTTAATCCCAATTCTATCGTAAACCCTAACGAATATTTTTAATTGATCTTGATTCATTCCGAGTTCTAAACGGGATAAATTTTTATCCGAGTTTTAAATGAGTTGGTTGATGACAAATACCCTAAGTCACTTGTCCTATTGTCATCCTCGTAAAAAAACAAACAATTGGGAGGGCTGGTTTTTGTTGCCCGTCAACAAGTTTGTGGGCTTATTATGGGCTCAAGGTCCAAAATGAGACCAGCCCAATTAACGAAATCTAATACAGTGGTTTATTTACCAATTTCCAGCTTCGGCTTCAAGAAAACAACGCGCATTGCCCACACATACACACTGAAGATGGCATTGGAAGCTTACGCGTCGCAGGCTTCTGAGAAAATCCATGCTGATGTTCTCTCGCAAGCTAGATTATCTTGTTATAAGGTACCCGTTTCTCTTCTTTTTCTTTTTCTTCTTTTGTTAAAAAACATATATATTTCCATTCATATGCTGCCATATATTGAATTTGTATTTCAAATAGAGTAATTTCTCAAAGAAATGTGATAAATACTGAAATTATGTATACCCAAAAGGCGCGTGATGCATTCTATGCATGTTTGGACAAAGAATCAAACAAGAAACCTACAGAAATCGGAACGGTAGGGTTGCTGTACCCAGCGGAATGCAAGAAAACCAGGGAGGAATTTGTCAAGCAATGCAGACCGACTTGGGTAAGCTTTTTTAAATTCACTCAATTTTAGGCTAAATTTGCTTTACATTTTGGTGTATAAATAAAGGCTAGCTGTTGAAGCTCCACCTACTTCCAGGCCTTGGGAAGTATCGGTGTATGGGTTCTTGAAAAAGTGTCGAACCTCTTTTTGCATTTATCGAATGTAGTCTTACCCTTTACCTTGATTACAAGACTTTGTAGCCTTTTGTCCATTTTTATTCTTATTATTTTTGGTGTCTGTTGTAGGTTAAGCATTTTGATAGGCAGTACTGTGCAAAGAAGAGGGTTCATAGGCTTTTGGATGACAATGAGTCAAGGAGAGGTCCGTTGTCGCTTCCACAGCCTTATACTTTCAAATCTCCTTCGTGAGAGAGTGTTGTTGCCTATGTGCACATTTAGATAATGTTGGAACTTTGAAATAAGATTATACTGGTTTTAAAGAAAAGAATACCACTATATGAGTTGTTGCTTATAAATATGATCTTTGTTGGGGGAAATTGGTGGATTTTGCAGTTGTATATTTATTCAGATCAAGTGCTTTTGTGAGAGAAAAGGAAGAAAAATTGGGTTTTGGACAATTTCCAAGTTTGCAAATGGTTTTCTTTGTATCTTCTTATGGCAATTGCTGCTTATTTCTTTACATTGGTTTCATCAGTGCCTATTACTGGTATGTTCATTTCTTTATATTGGTTTCATCCTTTGCTTTACAGATATATTGTGTTGTGTATCTATGCATAGTTTATGCCGAGGTGTGCCTGCTTCTTACTCTCACTGGTTATGGATTTAATTTCTTAGTGATTGCTTGATTAGAAGTTCAGGATTTTGTTACTATCATATCTCATTCTCATAGATCAAGAAGTTCAAGTTCCAAGTGACATTAGTTGCATGTCAAGGAATGATCAATAGGAAGTGACACAATAGAGAGTAGTTTATGGCTGAGAAGTTAATTCTTCTATTTCTCTGTCTAATTATTTAATAAATACATGTGTGTTTAGAACCTCAGCTAAATGAAAACTTTAGGAGACAGAATATCATCTCAGATTGTTGAAAATATTTTCTGGCCTCATTGGCTTGGCTTGAAATATTTTGGCAGGGATGTAAGGCATGATCCCGAACGAAGAGGCAAGTGACACGGACCAACTAGTTCTTCCTCTGTCTGTTGGGAAAAAATTTCATATTCAGAAGAAGATAATATAGAAGTGCCAATTTATTAGAGATTTGCTAAGCCAATGAAGTTTGTTACTTTTGGCTCTAGTGGCTAGACTTCACTAAGGTACAAAGTTGTAAAACATTATTCAGTGAGGAATGCCTTAGTAAAAAGGGTTTTAATTTTACAAAGTTGTACTTTTCTGGGACCATGTAGTGTCCTTTGAACACTCTGCTTCCCAAATTGTTGACAGTTCAAGTAGTTTTTATTATTGGCACTTCATCCCAAGCATTCCTCAATTGCATTAATGGCAAATCAAAGTACCTTCATCTTGAACAGAGTCTATTATACTACATATTTAATTGCTTGTTCCCAGATGCAATTGAGTGCATCTTTGTGGATAGGAATGTCTGTGTGATGGAGTGATGCATGTAATTTTCTGTGTAGCTATAATGCTACACTATTTTACATGATGGGGTATATAGGTGAAGAAAGTTGACATTGTTTGATGAATGTGAATTATAAAGTCATATTTCACTGGACTGCGAAGGCATTAGAATTAGAATAGGGATTTGTTTTGATGAGAAGTGTAGTGAAACTAATATATAGTATGTAGACAACCCAAGCTTGGTTAAGGAACTTCTACATATTTTCCAAATGTAAATTTATTTCTTTCTCATGTGAAGTTTAGCTCTATTTTATTTGAATCTTGTCTTGAGGGTTCTTGACTAGTTACAACTGATTCGTCCAGTTAGATGTCTTTGTTAATACACTTTGCTACAATGATTTCTTGCACCTTGTCTAATCCACGAATATGATACTTTACAAGTCGAGCTCAGTAATGTAAAACCCATCTGTCAGAAGCATTCTTCAGATCTTTTTCACCATTCGTTGAACATAGCATAAGCATATTTATAGGATTTACTGTATTTCTCATGTACATGTTTAAGAGCATAATACCTTAATAATTTGGCCTAATGAAGTACCCATTCTCAACTCTTAGCCAGTCTTGAGTTCTCTGGGTAACAACAGCGGGATTTTTACTTCTTGTTATGTGTATAGGAAATTTTTTAGTATATTAACAGCGTCACTTACACTGAGTTTCAACTTTCAAGTGAGCTAACAACTGTATATTCTTATGTAAAAGGAAAGAATGAAATTCACTTACAGCTAATACATGTTTAATATATCATCTCACATCGTATATGATTGGGAAATAAGTCAAACTAATCTTTGTGCCGAGAGACACTAATGCAATCAATGTTTAGTTATGGTATACGTGGCCTGACGATGGTCATTGACCAGGTACATCATATTGATGTGGCCTTGCAATTTCCTAATAAATTCTACATTTGTTGCTTTGTTTCCCCTTTCCCATTCAGTTCCGAAAAGATCGGAGCTGGTTGCCAAAGGGTTGGCCTGTCGAAAAGAGAAGATATAATGAGAGATTTATAGAAAAAGTTTGTCAGTAGACAAACATGGAACATACAGGACAACCTCGGGTACCATATCAGTGTACGGTAGGAAGATGATGCCAAATATAATATACTCAGATCAAGATGAATACTGTGTATCGTAACTTTTTATATCACTTCTACTTGAGTCTTATATGCTGTCACCTCCTCCAAGAATTGTTATGACTTCTGTTTGGGAAGCACTTTACTGAATCTTTGGCTATAAGAAGACTTTGCCTAAGTGCACTTGATAATAATCTCAATCTGCACCAGTAAATGTTCATCTATTTGAAGTGTTTCAATTCTGACACATTGTAAATGGAAATGGCTCTTGACCCGTTAATTGTGCCCCTCCTCTCTCGTGCAAAGGTCACAGATAACACAGATAACAATGAAATGATATGACTGGGCTTATAACTTTATATCGTCTAAATTTTTGCATCTGCTGAAGGAGCAAATACATGCACTAGAATTACTTGGTCCAAATTGACATGATATTGCTTTGTATTAATCAATTGTAAGTGATTGATTCTTCCAACTCCTAGAGATTTCTAGAAGAAATTGATGGCATAATGAATTGATTGATGAGATTTGACATTGGGATTGAATATGTTGCCCAAATCTTGATGGCCATTCATTTGAGAGCTCTGTGGCCTCTAATTATAGCATTAGGCAGTGTTGTCAAATCGTGAATTGTATCATAAACTGAAATGCCAATTTTTTGAATCATGAATCATACTGAATTGTGAATCATAACGATTTGGTTAAAGATTTAAAAATAAATAAAATAGATATATTCTATTTCTATTGGTTATTTTGCATTCAAATTCTTTATATGGATGGATATTAATACGTGTTTTTTTTGTTGTTTTTAGGTTATTCGTAGTGGCAAAGGATAGAATCAAACATATTTAGTATTTAGTTTGTATGAAAATGTGATTGTAATTTGTAAATTATTGGAATAGATAAATATATGATAAAGGATTCATGCATAATTGCATATTACTTCGTACTTTGCAATTTATATAAACTATATATTTCTCTTTTATTATGTTAAATTTTTACGTGACATAGCAAAGTGAAATATCATGTGATAGATAAGTTTCAAAATTTCAAAAAGTGTATTTCCTAACTCCTTAGTCCCAAAATTCCAAAATGTATGTTTCTTAATTCCGTTCATTCATCATCTTCAAGCTGCAATACACACAGTAACACGCATATCCACTTGAAATTAAGTTGATTTTGGAGGATTGTAACATCAATTGGTGAAGATTTACTCAAGATTACAAAGAGACAAACAAGGATGGAAGGGGAGATTTCTATAACCTTTTTCATTCTTATCTATTTCATGCTTGAGTAGATGACATAGGGTGCCCAAACTTGTGCAATGGGATGATTTTTCATACTTTGTTATTGGATTCTATAGGCATATATATACACACACTTTTTTTCTTATTTTGGGAAGCTTTATATCATTTCATGTCCATGTATTTGATGTAATGCTTGAATGAGTTGTATGTATATAGATTGAGTTGTATTTGCTGTAGAACACTTCTAATCCTTAGTTTATGCATGTCTATATGTGTGATCAAGGATAATATGAAGTGGGTTGGTTCTATTCATGTTTATGTTGGTATGAAACATGCCTTATAGTAAATACACGCTCAATTATTGCTATGTGTTGATGCTTGAATGCTTCCAATGGTGTAAAACAAACTTGTGTGTGTTTGAATCATGAATAGGACATCACATTCACAGTGCCTTACCTTAGAAAATGTAGGAATGCACTTATTAGACAACAATCCGCTTGAGTGCCCCTAGAATAACGGTGCATAAGTTAGGACTAGTCTAGATCGAGTCACCTTTAGCTTTAACTCTAGCTAATAGGAGTCTAGATAGGCTTAGTTGACCTTAGGAACCGTAGGTCTTAGCTTTAAATCCAGCTAATGATTTAGGAACTAGGGTGGTATCATTCTAGGGCGCCTAAATAACTCGCTAGTCCCTCCTATGGCCTTAGTTTCAGAAGGACCATGCCGTAACTCTAAGTGTGCACGCTTGGAGACAAACCCGCACTGAGTCCTAGTGTGTAATTAGGACACTAGTTAGTTGCTTAGTATTAAAAGCCATATTTAGTAAGCCAATGTTCTCGAATCCCATAACATTGAGTTAGAGAGACCCGTCCACAAACTTAGGTAACCCTATCACCTTCCCATAAGTTTAATCCCTCTAGATTAGCTTAGTCCTTACTTCTCCTTTCTAGCATCCACAGTGTAGTCATTTCATTTCCCTTCTAGCTCCCGTTAATCCAAAACACCAAAAATATGTTTAGTCTAGGTTCTCTTTTCGGCACTTTCTAGGACACCAAGCGTAGAATTCATTTCATAACAATAGCCTCCCTGTGGTTCGACATTCACTCTCGCACACACTATATTGTATCGATATGTGAGCTTACAGGTCTTTAGGGCTTGTACCACTAGAGACACATCATACATCATTCATCAACACTATCTTCCATATTGAGGAACTTTAACCTTCTAGGAATAGAATTCTCAAATTTGACTTTCTTAAAGAGAAGCACAGGATCATACTTTGGTCAACATGAGGTGGTAGAATGTTTCTTGTCATAACATAAGTTAGAATTAACCCCCAGCCTAGTTGTTTTGCACATATTTATCTAAGTGTAATACTCTAAAAATAGTAGACAAGGGTTTCATATTTCTTTGTACGCTTCTTGCACCATATCCTCGGGTTTTCTTGGTTCCCAAAAACTCTCAAGCATACCAGTCAAGTCTTCTGGAAGGGTATTGCGCAATGCAAGATATTCTTCTTCTTTATTCATTATACACCCATTAAAAATGGCCTCTTAAATCTTTTTGCTTCCTATCTTAACATGCTCAATTAATAAGTAATCATTTTGGATCCTAGATGTTGCTAGTTCGGTTCTTGGTACATTAGAAGTACTTTGACCTTCGGAGTCCAAGGAATCCGTTGATTCATATGAGGCATTCTATAGTCATTCACTATGTCAATTCTATGTGCACGTGAACATCCATCATACCACGTACTCTACATCTTTTCCAAGATTTTTACTTCCCTTCATCACAAATTAAGGGAAATATAAATTTCCAAGAACTAGAGAATTGAACTAACTAACTTATATCTATATATATTAAAAAAAATTATCACAATTTTTTTTTATAAATAATGTTAAAGTAAAAACCAAAAATTAACTTATAGTACAATGGCATTTTAATTCACAAATAATTTTAACAGTCTAAGTCCAAATCTTTAGAAAATATCTATGATTTCCATTAAGTAAATTGTAATAAATATATATAGAACAAAGACTAAAAGGAAAGTAGGAGTAATCTTAGACTAGTGGTAAAGATATTGCTAAGTATGCATGGAGGTCATTGGTCTGAGTCTTGGCACTACATATTTTCTTGTTTTATTTTATTTTATGGCCTATTATGTTATATACAATACCGCCAAACAAGATATTAAGCAGTTCATCTTGTCTGATGGTTATAGAAGTGTTATCTTAAAAATAAGGACTTAAGTACGATTCCTTGCAATAGCTTAGAGTAGGATTTTTTGTTTTCATTCTAATAGAGAAGTGAAAAAATAGAATGTTAAGGGCAAGTTTCGAACCCTATACATACCCCACCAAAAAAAAAAAAAAACCTATATGTCTCATTCAATAGTAAAGCCTAAAGCATTATGCTATGACATGTTTTTGTTCACAATACACAATCCATACGTCCAGTACGAATTAAACAAGGACGCCATAGCCTCTGTCAACACCTAGTAAAAACAAAAAAATTCACAAACTATTCCTTTATATTCTTTTTTAGCATTTTAACCAAGGGAAAAACAAGAAAAGAATCCCTCAACCCTCAAACGACATAATCATTGTCATTTACAACTATATTAAGAATGCTTTTATAAATTCGATTGCTCATATAAATTGCAAAAGTGTCTTTGCATAATCAACAGAACCCAATGGAAAACAATCTCTCAACACATTTAATTGATGTTAGCATGTAATTATTGAGAAAACTAAACTGATTAAAGTAAGTCATACATAGCCCATGTATACAATAACATACTTCAACAGAATCATATTCCTGCTACTGATATATTAAAGGTCACAAGGCTTTTGAAGAATTTTATGAGATGTTTAGCAAATTTATCCATCTCAACCAAAAATTACTCAATTAGAAAACATGCTAAAAATAATTTAAATTCATAAATTCCTCTTGTAAAAGAAATCAACACAACCATGCTCTGATACCAATTGGAAAACAAAATAGACGAAAGATACACTAACCTCTTGTAGCACGAATTTCCTTGAATAGTTTTGCTACTAATCATTGATTACCTTATGAGAAGATAATGGATGTTTTCACAACACTAAGAGGGTGGTTGGCTTTGCTTATTTTGGGTGCTTATAAGCACCTAAAAAAAAGCATCATCTCACATGCATTTTACTATTTAGGTGCTCAAATATGTCTAAGGCATAGAAAATGTTTTTCTCTTGGTTTGGTATATCATATATAATTAATATATATATATATATATATATTAATTTTTATTATTTCAAAAGTGTCTATTTATGTTAACTATATAAGGACTTCGCCCTCCCTAACTCAAAATCACTCTGCCAGTGCCAAACCACATGAATTATAATGCTATGATTGTTTCTCGTATTGCACTCTTTTCTTACTAACCTCATAGACAATTCCATATATCAACTCGGTTCAGAACGAAGCTAACTAGTATAAGAAAAGAGGAAAATTCAAGAGCTCTATGAGTAATGACCATTAAAGTTGCATTTTATGGGGGATGGAATTGTGAATGTTTTATAATGTTATAACATTATAGAATATAATAAAAAGATATGTGATCTTGCAAAGAATCAGATAATCTTCTTATTGACTTGTTCTGGCATACATGACCTGCAAAACAAAGAAAGTTAGCCACCGATTTGGTACCGGCTGAAGAACCTCTGATGCCTAAGTTAGTGTTTTCTTCTTTGGGTAAATTTAAGGATGGAATAAAGTGTATAGAGTGAAGTTACCTTATTCGGGCGTAGAAGGGTCCTATTTCTAGTTTGGAGATAAGGGACACGTGTCATCTTTCACGGATAGATAGGCGGCCATCGGGCTGGCTGGAGACATGGTCGGGAAGTGCCCTTAGGTTGATCGGTTGACCTTGGTCTGGGGAGGCCTTACTGAGGGGATCCTGATAGGGTCAATGGTGTTGGCCGAATTGGAATGTCGACAAATGCTTCCTGATCATTAGATTTCATACTTAGGCATTTTCTTGGGCTCCTAGCACGTGAAGGTAGGACAACTTGTTTTCTTACGTGTGTATGCTACACGAAACAATGCACCTATCTGTAATGATGATGTCTCTTTGGAAACATGCGATAGAGCTGCCCTTTCAACCATGAGTCTTCATCTTAGGGGCATTTTTGTTTTTTTTTTTCTGAGTTTCAAATTACGTTAATTGCAAGGCATAAATAGTGTTTTACCCTTTCAATTTAATCTTTTCATTTTCTGCTCTCACATTCTCTTAGCAATTTTCTCTCAGTCCAAGTCCTTATTTTCTCGTCTTTGCTTCCAATAGTTCCATTTCTTTGCCCTTCAAATTGTCTTCGACGTGGTCATTCTATAGGATCGATAATATTACATGTGGTCTATCCTAGTCCATATTTTCAAAAATACTACCAAGAAAACATACTAGGAAAATAAAATAACCACATAACACACACAAGAACATGCTTAAGAACATACAGAACATGACTAGTATTTGCAAAATATGTAAAGCTAACCTCTTGAAGCGTGGGGCCTTTGATGAAGCTAAAACCGTCACGAGCTTTGTTCCTACTCATGAACAAGGCCACCAAAAAAATTTTACTGTAAGGGTGTCGTAATATGCAACTCCCTAGTCTTCTTCCCTATGGTTAAAAAGACTTTTCTTGAGAGAATAGCCTCTTGTGTGGGAAGAAGCAAAGTAATATGCTCTTGAAAATCTAGAGCAAAAAAAAAAAAAATACACACACATAATAAGTGTGTACTATATGTTGTAGTATTCTCTTGCCAAAATGAAAGAGATCAACTACAAAATTTTTTGGATGCTAGAAATGGTTTAAGGTCTTGCCTATTTATAGAAAAAGTTTGGCACCTAAACCTTGTGAACTTTCCATGTGGGAAACTTTTTCCTAGTAGTAAATGTTTGCTACATGTCATGGAAGTTACTTGTACAATTTGAATTTTTCTTGTAGTAACTTTCCAGCACATGTCTTGGAAGATTGGGCCAAGCCCACAACCCAAGCCCAACACATAGTTCATAACCCATGTGGAGGCCCAAGCCCAATAAGAAACCATCCAAGCCTAATTAGGTTATCTTGGACACTAAAGAAAGCCCAAACCCAATTCCAAGCTTTGGCCCAATAAGGCTATTACCACAATATGGAATTTGCTCTTTCAAGATTACTCTCTCAAAGTCATTTCAACTAGGGAAGGGACCAAGAAGACACAATTAACCTTGGCTTCCAAAAATAATAAAAAATGTCCTTGCCCAATCTAGGCGACATAATAATAATAATTTTTAACTCTGATCTATTCTACCATAAGTTCAAAGTTGCACTTGAAGAATAATTGCCATTACCCAAAAGCTTGTTACAAAAGAATGTGAACTTTGTCTTTAACCTACTAAATAACTGACCATAATGCTCCTCTATGTATACCCATAGCTAAGACAGGTCCTTTGGCCTGTGTACTATCACCTCCTTAGCTGTATCTTTTTCCATTGGGTTTTTTGTCCTATTGCTAACCATCCTTGGTCATGGAATCTCTTGATCTCGGGAGCGACCATCAAGCCATATGATCGATACACCTATAAAGGTAATATTACTAGATCTATATTCGGATGATAAATTTGGACAATCCCAAGGGGGCACCTAGATTCTATTTTTGCATATGCATGTTCCAATTAATTAGAACTTAGCACTCGATGCACAAGTTGTTGATCCTAATAAAGTAAGATCTCACCCACATTGAATCAAAGTACCAAACCCTAACTTTATTAGTTCATCCACATATGCTCAAGATTAGGAGCAATGATCATTTAGTAGTAGTGAGTATCTTGTTTTCTTTCTTTGATAGTCCGTCTCTAGAAAACATACTCACAATGGTCCTGTCCAATACGTGACACACGTACTATCGAGACAAATCAGAAAAGTCCTCCAATGACCTAGGTAAATCACCCTCAACAAGGAGACTTGCTCAATATAACCTTATCCCGGTAGAGTGCCCAACACTACGATTCAGTTACAGACTCAATTTATGACGTGACTAAATCTAGACTTGGACTTACTGTGCGTCCAACCTCACTGTGCACCCAAGTCATTAGTTCAAGTTAAGGGGCCTTTACACATGCATCAATAAAACATAACAGAGATAATATGTAAGAAACTCATAATGCCATATAACAAAATTGATTATACATTGTTTAGCATCCAAAATGTCATGTACAAGTGAGCTTTAGGGCATACTAATCCTAACAATCTCCCAGTTGCACTAAAGATCACTTCTGCACAACCTAATACCCATAGACTCTAAATGAGTGGTGAAAATTTTCTTTGGAAGAGTCTTTGTTAATAGGTCTGCCAGGTTTTTCGCTGAAGCTATCTTTTCAACTGTTACATCTCTTCTCTGGATAAACTCATGGATCAAATGATATTTCCGTTTAATGTGTTTACCCTTTTTGTGATTCCTGGGCTCTTTGCACCGTGAAACAGCGCCGTTGTTGTCGCAATACAACGTTATTGGTCTGTGAGTTGTTGACACAACCTCTAGGTCTAACAGGAACTTTCTTAGCCATACTGCCTCTTTTGCAGCCTCAGATGCTACTACATAATCGACCTTCATGGTAGAGTTAGCAATACAATTTTGCTTCACACTTCTCCATGAAATAGCTCCTCCTGACAAAGTGAAAACATATCCAGAAGTAGACTTCTTGAAATCTCTGTCGGACTGGAAATTCGAGTTCGATATAGGCTAATGGCGTTAGATCATCTGAACGGTATTCTAGCACATAATCCTTAGTTCCTTGCAAGAATTTGAATATATGCTTAACCGCGACCCAATATGCCGTTCCAGGGTTTGATTGATATTTACTAACCATGCCAACAGTAAAGCAGATATCTGGTCTAGTACATAACATGGCATACATGAGGCTTCCAACCGCCGAAGCATAAGGAACTCATTTCATGCTCTCTATCTCCTCAGTGTTTTAGGACATTGATCTCGAGACAGTACACTCCATGTCTAGAAGGTAATGAGGGCTTCTTAGAGTTTTGCATGTTAAACCTGACCAATATCTTCTCAATAAATGAAGCTTGAGATAGGGCCATCCTTTTGTCCTTACGATCTCGCATAAGCTTGATGCCTAGAACATAACTAGCTTTTCCTAAATCCTTCATTTGAAATTGAGTTGAAAGCCAAACCTTGATGGATGATAACATCCCCACATCATTTCCAATAAGTAGGATATCATCCACATACATAACCAAAAAAACTACAACATTTCCATTACACCTCTTATACACGCAAGGTTCATCAATATTTTGATCAAAACCATAAGATTTAATTGCATGATCAAATTTGATGTTTCATGCTCTAGATGCCTGCTTTAATCCATAAATGGATTTTTTTTAACTTACAAACCATATGTTCCTAGCTTTTGGTAACATATCCATTTAGTTGTGTCATGTAAATAGATTCGTCAAGCTCTCCATTAAGTAAAGTTGTCTTGACGTCCATTTGCCATATCTCGTAGTCATAATGACATGTGATGGCAAAAAGTATCCTGATGGATTTAAGCATGGTTACTGGTGAGAAAGTTTCTCGATAATCGATCCCTTCTTTCCTAGTATAACCTTTTGCCACCAACCTTGCTTTAAAGGTTTCAACTTTTCCATCAACTCCTCTTTTCCTTTTGTAGACCCATTTGCACCCTACCCCTTCAGGTGCAACTACAAGATCTCAGACTTTGTTAGAATCCATAGATTCTAACTCTGAATCCATTGCCTTATGCCATTGGTCAGCATCTATGTCGAAAACTGCTTCATCATAACTTGTGGGATCTACCACTTGATTCTCTGAAGAAGTCTGAAAAGACTCTCCATAGTATCTATCAGGAGCCTGGATATCCTCCCATTATGACTAGGTTCTGATATATTAGGTGTAATATGCTGTTCTTTTTCATTCATAGTTACCACAGGTGTTACTGGAGATTCTTATGAAATCTCATCTAGAACAACTTCAGAATCTGGTGTTTTTTGGACCATTTCATCATTCTCTAAGTATCTAGCATGGGTGCTTATAAACGCCTTTTGCTCCTTAAGATTATAAAAGATTCCACCTCTGGTTCCCTTAGGATATCCAATGAAATAGCATAACTCGGATCTTGGTTCCAATTTTGAAGCATTACTATTAAGTACATAAGGTGGACAACCCCAAATGTGGAGATGGTTTAAATTAGGCTTACGCTTGGTCCACATTTCTTGTGGTGTACTAGGTACTGATTTAGATGGTACCAAGTTCAAGATGTATGCTGCTATCTCAAGAGCATACCCCCAAAAAGATAAAGGTAATGATGCATGACTCATCATTGACCTGACCATATCTAATAGGGTACAATTTCTTCTCTTTGCTACACCATTTTGCTGAGGAGTCCCTGGTGCAGTCAACTGAGACACTATTCCTTCTTATGGAAGATAGTCTCTGAAATCACCCGAGAGGTATTTGCCACCTCGATCAGACCAAAGGGCTTTGACATGTTTATCTAATTTCCGCTCTGCCTCAGCTTTGAACTCTTTGAATTTCTCAAAGGATTTAGACTTGTGTCGCATGAGATATACATATCCATACGTAGAGTAATCATCAGTAAAAGTAATAAAATACTCATAACCTCCCCGTGCTGGTTTGCTCATAGGACCACACACATCAGTGTGAACCAATTCCAATACTTCTTTGGCCCTTTCTTCTTTAGAAGAAAATGACTGTTTAGTCATCTTCCCTTTGAGACAAGATTCACGCGGAGATAGATCATCGAGATCTAATGAGCTAAGGTGCTCATCCTCGACTAATCTCCAAGTTTGCTTTAGACTAATATGTCTTAACCGTAGGTGCCAAAGATAAGTATCATTGGCGGAAGAAGCCTTTCTTTTTTGGGAATTAGTTTGTTCTATATTATGCAGTGAATTTGTAATAGGTTTTATATAGAAGAAGTTATCATGCTTGCTACTGGAGCAAATAATATTTCCATCTCTACTGATATCAACACCAGAATGAAAATTAATGCAAAAACCATCTAATATTAATTGTGAAGCAGAAATAAGGTTTTTACATACATCCGGAACATAATAAAGTTGTTAAAAAATAACTTCCTATTACATGGAAAATTTAAGCACATTCCTCTTACTACAGTAGCCCATACTTTTGCTCCATTACCCAATCTTAGAGCAAACTCTCCTTTAGCTAGTTCCTTCATTCCTTGAAACCAATGCAAAGAATTGCAAATATGGTTAGTGGCTCTAGAGTCTACAATCTAAGAATCAGTAGAATCAACCACTAAACAGGTTTCAATGTACAACAAAAGAGGTATACCTATCTGGCCTTGTGCCAAGTACTTTGGGCAATCCCTTTTCCAGTGCCTTTTCTGGCCACACTTAAAGCATTTGCCCTTAGGGTTTTTACCTGTTAATTGTTTGGGCTGTTCACCATTTTTCTTATTTTTCCCTTGACCATGTTTTTGCTTCCCTTTTCCTTTGAACTTTCTCCCTTTTGGGTTAAATCCAAAAGTGGATGCTTGAACTATGTTTACGTGGCCTTTATTTTTCATTATGGCTTCTGCAGCTAGGAGCTCTTTCATTAATTCTATCATATCCATGTTCATCTTGCTCATATTATAGTTAAGCTTGAACTGGGTATAGGATGATAGTAGAGTCTCTAAAATCATGTCTACCTTTGACTGTTCATCTATGTTTGCTCCTAGGATCTCGGCCGTATTGAAGTAATCCATCATTTTGAGCATATGCTCCCTGACAAAAGCTCCTTTTGCCATCTTTTGATTCATAATTTCTCTAAAAGCACCTTGCCTTGCAGGCCTTCTCTTATCAGCAAATATACGAGACAGTGAAGTCATGATTTCTTTTGCAGTTTCCATATGATGATGCTTGCTCTGCAAAATATCTGACATAGAAGCCATCATATAGCACTTGGCCATACTATTGGCTTTCTGCCATTTTGGCTCGGCATCTTTCTGGGCTTCAGAAGAGTTAGCCCTCACAACAGGACAAGAAGTTGTTAGGACGTACTCTTCTGTGGTGAGTACTATGTCCAAGTTTCGTTCCCAGTCCACAAAATTCGGTCCAGTGAGCTTGTGCTCTTTGAGAATTATAGCTAGTGGACTGAACGAAGACATTTTTCTGGATATAACAATATAATCATAATTATTTTATGAGTATGGAATTGATGCATGTATAATATGTATGCTATCTTTGGAAATAAAATATACAAGTACTTTTACATCATTTGGCTTTGAGTAGATTAACCCTTAAACTACTCGATATAACAGTGTCTCAACGTCCTCACAAGAACTCTATTGATGGGATGGCTGAACTTATGAATGTTAAGTTAAGCGCCACCGCTTATTTGAATTGACAATTATGTAGATATGTTCCAATTTGAATAATTCAATCACTATTTCGTTTGGCTTCTTAAATCCGATAGCGAACTCTATCGATGGGATAGCCGAACCTACCATTTAAGTTGAGTGTATTCCCATTCCTTATGTTCATTCGCCATATCATTCTCGATTTAAGCCCTTTGATGGGGTAGTGACTTTAATCAATGTTGTGTGAGGTGATCTTTAATGAAGAATTCCATCGATAGGATGGCCAAACTCACTAACATCATTTCTGAATAAACATTTTAAATTCACCTTGCTAAATCTTGATAAAGTGTCACCCTTCGATGGGGAAGTTAATGACATTTACCATTATCTTGAATCGGATATGGAAAGCCGTAGGGTATTTCCAATCCCCTCTCCCACTCAATATTTTGACAAAAGGGTTTTTCTCTATTTTTGGTATTCTCACTTTTTCTTTTAGATCTAAACACACTTTGGATTTGTGAAACACTTTGGTTTTCGCGAATCCCCTTTGTATTACTAAAACATTACAATACTATAATAGATTACTTACATAAATCTGGTTGTATGGACCCTTAGGTTGTCATATGTTAAATCTCAAATTAAGTTTTTCATTTTTGTCATGAGATTGCATGGCATCTTTAGACATAATTGCTTACAATTTTCTTGTCTAAGCCAATCTCTTTTATATGTACTTAATTATCTCTGAGAAATTAACACATAGGATTGGCCAATTTTAGAAAACTAATGAGTGGGCATATTTCTAGGTGGTAATCATGTTTATACTTATGCAAATATGTTAAAACATATGTCAATGCATTATAAACATCCACCAAAATACGTTAAAAATCCCTCTTTGATGGCTTCCTGTAATCTTCAATAAAATAGCACGCTTAGTAGCTTTTTTTGCCTCAGCTGGTCCACCGTTAATAGGATCCGGTCGACCGACAAGCTTACCTGGAAGAGTGTTCCTCCACGCTATTTTCATTTTTTTTTCTCTCTCTTTTTTCTTTAAGGATTACAACAATACACTTTGCTATTGCTAATACAAGCTTCATAAAGAAACATTACAAGGATATCAAAATATTCTATGCTTCTTTTAAATGAAACTACAAGCAATAACCATAAATATTTATACATGAAATTGCCTATGGCCAATCTTTGTTGACTGTACAAGAAAATCTATCATGCATACATACGAACCATCAAGGGGATTTTTATATTACCTGCACATACAAGCATAAAACCACAAGTATATGTAACACAAGATTTCCTAATCTTGCCACTCACAAGATGACTAACATATTTATGCAAATACAATATTCTTGCATAGTCTAAGCATGTTGTGTGTGTGAGCCTAACCTCTGATACCAATTGTAGGATCGATAATATTACATGTGATCTATCCTAGTCCATATTTTCAAAAGTACTACCAAGAAAACAAACTATGAAAATAAAATAACTACATAACACACACAAGAACATGCTTAAGAACATACAAAACATAACTAGTATTTGCAAAATATGTAAAGCTAACCTCTTGAAGCATGGGGCCTTTGATGAAGCTAAAACCGTCACGAGCTTTGTTCCCACTCACGAATAAGGCCACCAAAAAAATTTTACTATAAGGGTGTCGCAATATGCAACTCCTTAGTCTTCTTCCCTATGGTTAAAGAGACTTTTCTTGAGAGAATAGCCTCTTGTGTGGGAAGAAGCAAAGTAATATGCCCTTGAAAATCTAGAGCAAAAAAAAAAACACACACAATAAGTGTGTACTATGTGTTGTAGTATTCTCTTGCCAAAATGGAAGAGATAAACTACAAAATTGTTTGGACGCTAGAAATGGTTTAAGGTCTTGCCTATTTATAGAAAAAGTTTGGCACCTAAACCTTGTAAACTTTCCATGTGGGAAACTTTTTCCTAGTAGTAAATGTTTGCCACATGTCATGGAAGTTGCTTGTACAATTTGAATTTTTCTTGCAGTAACTTTCTAGCACGTCTTGGAAGATTGGGCCAAGCCCACAATCTAAGCCTAACACATAGTCCATAACCCATGTGGAGGCCCAAGCCTAATAAGAAACCATCCAAGCCCAATTAGGTTATCTTGGACACTAAAGAAAGCCTACACCCAATTCCAAGCTTTGGCCCAACAAGGCTATTACCACAATATAGAATTTGCTCTTTCAAGATTACTCTCTCAAAGTCATTTCAACTAGGGAAGGGACCAAGAAGACACAATTAACTTTGGCTCCCAAAAATAATAAAAAATGTCCTTGCCTGATCTAGGCGACATAATAATAATTATTTTTAACTCCGATCTATTCCACCACAAGATCAAAAGTGCACTCCAAGAATAATTTCCATTACCCAAAAGCTTGTCACAAAAGAATGTGAACTTTGTCTTTGACCTACTAAATAATTGACCATAATGCTCCTCTATGTATACCCACAGCTAAGACTGGTCCTTTAGCCTATGTACTATCACCTCCTTAGCTGTATCTTTTTCTGTTGGGTTTCTTGTCCTATTGCTAACCATCCTTGGTCGTGGAATCTCTTGATTTCAGGATCGACCCTCAAGCCATATGACTGATACACCTATAAAGGTAATATGACTAGATCTAGATTTGGATGATAAATTTGGACAATCCCAAGGGGGCACCTAGATTCTATTTTTGCATACGCATGTTCCAATTAATTAGAACTTAGCACTCAATGCAGAAGGCTGTTGATCCTAATAAAGTAAGATCTCACCCACAGTGAATCAAAGTACCAAACCTTAACTTCATTAGTTCATCCACATATGCTCAAGATTAAGAGCAATGATCATTTAGTAGCAGTGAGTATCTCGTTTTCTTTCTTTGATAGTACGTCTCTAGAAAACATACTCACAATGGTCCTGTCCAATATGTGACACACGTACTATCGAGACAAATCTGAAAAGTCCTCTAATGACCTAGGTAGATCACCTTCAACGAGGAGACTTGCTCAATATAACCTTATCCTGGTGGAGTGCCCAACACTACGATTTAGTTACGGACTCAATTTATGATATGACTAAATCTAGACTTGGACCTACTGTGCGTCCAACCTCACTGCGCACCCAAGTCATTAGTTCAAGTCAAGCGGCCTTTACACATGCATTAATAAAACATAATAGAGATAATATGTAAGAAACTCATAATGCCATATAACAAAATTGATTATACATTGTTTAGCATCCAAAATGTCATGTACAAATGAGCTTTAGGGCATAGTAATCCTAACACATTCTGGTGGCCTCTTCCTTACAGATCCAGTCTTATCTTTCTTCCAAAAGTTTAGTGTTCTCTCTCTTCAAGTATGTTTGCCTTAATCCATCTACTTCATTTCTTTGTTCTTTGATTATTTCCAGTGATATATTCTCTACATACCTCTTTCTCCAATTCCTATTGTTCGGTTGATCTCCAGTACCCTTAGCCTATCTAGGAATAACAGAGAAGACCCTTTGCCTTCTAGGACTATTTCCAAGGATAGTAGGGTTAGGGATTTCTTCGATTTCTCAAACATATCCAATAATGCTGTGTTGTGTTTTTATGTGTGTTTGAATTGTTATTTGTCTATATTTCAGAGGTGTATTGAGCTTAAATAGTTGCATTAGCATAGTAGTTGTGCTAGGTGTAGGCTTAGGAGTATACAACTGTACATAGTTGAGTTTAAAAGGTAAATGCTACATTAGTGGCTTGTTTTGGATATTATAGATGAGATTAAGGATTGTTTGAAGATCAACAAAGATGGAGATGGTTTGAGCAAGGATTGAACGCACAATTGAAGAGGAAAAGTGGAAGAAAATTAAGTTTGGAGGCTTCCAACAAAGGTCAAGACAATTGGAAGCAAAACAGAGCTAAAACAAAGCCAGAGAGCAAATAGGTACTACCGAAACGCTGGCTTTAGAGTACCGGTGCATCGGCTCATTGTTTCGCCAAAAACAGAGAGCAAGCTTCTACAATTGAAATTGAGGCCCGTTGGTATCGGTGCTCCGGTAGTCACAGAAATTAGCTATACAAGGCAGCTTTTAGCCATTTTATAAAACGAAGAGATATATTCTTTCACACCCATCTCCCAAACCCTAATTCCTCTTCCACCAACCTCTAACACACACACACACACTCACACACTTTTCACCTAGTTTTAAGCTCATTTGGAGGGGTTTTAGACACTTGGATTGAAGTTTGGTCAAGGATTTTGTACAAGAATTGCTAGGATGAAAGGGGAGTTTTCTATTCTCTTTTTCATCCTCTATTATATTATGTTTGAGTAGATTTGTTTAGGGTGATGATACTTGTGTAATGGGTTGATTCTATGCTTCTATATTATGGGATTCAATGGCTTAATGCATATACATATGCTATGTTTTTCTTGTTTCAATGGCTATTGTTCAATACATGTCTAGGTGTTTGATAATATGCCTATGAGAGTTGCATATGTATAAATTGAAGTCTATTTGCTACTAAACACCTTTAGTCCATTCTATAATTATGTCTATGTGTTTATGTGTGGATCTTATGAAGTGGGTAACATTTATATTCATGTCCATGTGTATGTTCGCATGCCTAGTAGTAAATATGGCCTCAATATTGCATACATGTTGGTTCAAAAGTGTTTTTAATGGTGTAATTTGAGCATGACGATGTTTGGTAGTCAAATGGGTCTCATTATTTGTGAACAACTTAGCTTAGAACATGTATGAATGCGTTAATAGGTTAAATCCCACTATTGTGACCCTAGAACGACGAAGCATAATTAAAGGTTAGCTGAAATTGTGTCTCCTGCGACTTTAAATCCAGCCAATAGTGACGCTAGGTCTTGACTTTAAATCCAGCCAATGATTTAGGTACTAGGGTAGGTTTGTTCTAGGTCATCTAGGAAGCTAGTTAGTCACTCTTAAGGCCCTGGTTCATAAGGACCACGCCATAGCTCCGGGAGGCGCTGACTGGGGACTGACCAGCACCGAGTCCTAGGGAGAAATTAGGACATTAACTAAGCAACCTAGTAAAAGAGCAATTGATGATTAAGCCATTCCATGTAATCCCTTAGTATTGGAGTCTAGGATCATCGATTAACAAATAGATGTCACCCTAATCCTTTCCATTTGTTAGCTCTCTCTAGATAGCTTGTCTCTATATTTCCATTCCCATAGTGTAATTTTATTTACATTCGTTAGAACAACCAAAAATACCAAAATGAGTTAGTTTAAGTTTCCTTTTTGGCATTCTCTAGGAAATACACACGTAGTATCCATCCTACAACATAGCCTCATTGTGGTTCGACACCTATTCTGGCATACACTACACTACATTGATCCATGCGCTTGCAGGTCTTTAGAGCTTGCACTCGATAAATGACTATTAAGTTCTTGGCGCCGTTGTCGGGAAGGCACGGTGGTTTGCATTCTTTGTTTGTATGTTTTGGTAGTTGCTTTATTTGTTTTTTTTCCTTTTTCTTTATAGTTTTTTTAGTTTTTGCTTATCCTACTTCTTGTTTATATTATCTTACTTTGGTATTTGTTAATCCATTTTTTGTTTTTGTTTTTATTTTTAGTAGACTTCATAGGATTGTGGCTAATTTGCTATAGTCTTAGGATTGTTGAAGTTTTTGGGGGTTGAAATGGCTAAAGTTAGGATAGTTTGTGCATGCTTGGTAAGAGATCCCTTAGAAATCCCCTAGTTCCTCTTAATCCCGAACCTAATAAGATTGCAAGGCATTTTAGGAATTGAGGAGATCTTCTTGAGGATATGGCTGATCCTAATCGTTCTCCAAAACCTCCTATTCCCCTAATGAATCCCATTTCACCTCATGATGACCATGGGCATCAAGCCCAGGATCATTTTAGACAAAAGCCCTGTAGACCGGATCCACCAATATATAAGGACCCCACTCTTAGGCAATTCTTTCTCCCCGAAGCCTTTGAGCGTAATTTGGCTATTTAAATTCTGGGTTTGGGGGAGATGAACTTTGAGATTAAGCTTCATATGTTGGCCATGCTTCTTTCCTTCTATAGGAGAAGCAACGAGAGTCCTCTAGAGTCTATTACTAATTTTGTTAAGATGAGTTCCACTCTCTATGTCCCAATGTCCCCCAAGAGGTCATACGTCTAAGATTGTTTCCTTTCTCTCTTAAGGATAAGGCTAGGACTTGGTTGCATTACTAACCTAATGGTTGCATTACTACATGGGCTGAGCTTCAATCTAAGTTCTTTAAAAAATTTTATCCCATAGCCAAGACGGCCAATCTTAGGAACAATATTATGACTTTCTCCCAACATGACGTAGAATCTTTTCATGAGGCTTAGGAGAGGTTTAAAGGCCTTCTTAGACAATGTCCACACCATAGGTAAGGTAATAATGACCTATTGCAATATTTCTTTCGAGGTTTAAATAAACAAAATTGGATGATGGTTAATGCCGCCTCCGGTGGTGGCCTCTATCTTTTGATACCGAGTGAGGCATGGGAGAAAATGGAGTTGATGGCCTAAAATTCTTTTCAAAATTTTGCTATAAAAAGGTCTAGTCAGGGAGGTAATAAGAAAAGTGTTAATGAGGTTAGAGTTTCTTTAGATTTACCTGCTAAGGTATAGGCCTTGACAAATAAGTTAGATCAATTCATTTCCTTATCTCTTTCATCTCATGATCATAAGACTAGTCTTATAGGTTCTTTCTCCGCCCCTTTAGTTGTTAAGGTGCGTGCATTGTGTTCGGAGTCATCTCATGAGATTGTAGCTTGCCTCTTAATATCCCAATTTTCCGAATTCATGAAAGAGCAAGTGTGTGCCAAACAAGGTTATTCTTGTGAGTATAATCCATGCTCGAACACATACAATTCGAGTTACAGGGACAACCCAAAATTTTCTTGGAGACAAGGTCAGCACGAGTCTAGTTCACATGCCCAACCTTTGCCTTAGCAGCGACCCTGTCCTCAATATCCTCCCGGTTTCTACCATCTTAATCAGTCCCAACTCACTAGTGCTCCTAAACCTCATGCTTTACCTGCTCCTTCTAGTAGCTAGCCTTTTAGTAATGACATGATGAAGATAATGCAATTTATTCAGAACTAGTAGTAGGAATTCGCAGAAAATAGGCAACAAATGGCTAGGTTTGAGGCACAATTAAGATAGATTGCTAGTTAGTTGAGTGTTAGAGACCCTGGGAAATAGCCTTCTCAACCAGAGGTAAACCCTAGAGTCCAGTCTTGTTCCTCCACTGATACCATTTATCCACCTCAGGCCCAGGCTAAGGCCATTACTACACTTAGGAGTGGTAGGATAGTGGATAATAGGGTAGGAGTTGACTTTGTAGTGCCTAAACCTTATGGCCTTTCCGAGTCTAGAGAGCCATAGTAGCCCAGTTAAGAGGGATTCTAGAGAGGGTCTTGTTGAGAGAGTTGGACCTATTAGAGACTATGGAGAGAGTAGTACTTCCCACCCCTATCAAGAGAGAAAAGAGCCTATTGATGATTCCCATGTGTTTAGAGGTATTGCACCTAGAGTTCGCTTCCCATCCACTTTAGAGAGGCCTACACATAGCGAGAATTCTAGGTTTTTCAAGATTTTAGAGCATTTTAAAGACCTTAAGGTCAATCTTCCGTTGATAGATGTGATCCTTTCCATTCCTTCCTATTCTAAGTTCTTTAAGGATCTTTGTACAAGGAAACGTAGGTCATCAAACATTCCTAAGAAGGTGAGGCTTACAGAGAAAGTGAGTAGTATTTATACTTCAGGCCACCTGCCTAAGATGAGTGAAACCGGAGCCTTCACTATTCTTTGTAGGATTAAAGAGACCCAGATTGATCATGTTTGCTAGATTTAGGGTCCAATATGAATCTCATTCCTTACTCTGTCTATCAACAGTTAGGTTTAGGTGAGTTGTCCCACATACACATTAATTTTCAGCTAGCTGATAGGTCCGAGCGTAGACCTAGGGGTGTGATAGAGGATGCTATGGTCTAGGTAAGTAAGTTCGTGAACCCTATTGACTTCATAGTGTTAGACATGGATTTGGGTCACAACTCCAGACATTCTACTCCTATTCCACTAGGTTGCCCCTCCCTTACTATCACAGATGCTATTATTCACTGTAGGTTGGGGTTATTAGAGATAAAATTTGGGAATTTGAGGTCTCCCATGAAGGTTGCCGAGGCGGTGAATAAGGATAGTATAGGAAGATAGGATGGAGAAGAGTGCTTTTGGGTTGATGTAATTGATTCTTGTGTTGAGGACTTTGTAGAGAGAGTTATGACCGATGGAGAAAAATTGAGGAAATTTGAGGAATTGTTGTCTAGCTTTGATTTAGACACCTTAGAGCAGAAGTGTATAGCCTCTACCTCCATAGTTAAGAGTTCTTTGATTGATACGTCACTTGAGGTTAATCATTCTAGTCTTGATTCTAGTGATGTTCCCATTGATAATGTTGAGGTTGAGTTCTCTTTGGTTGAGCCTAGTCCTTTTTTAGAGCTCAAACCCCTTCCTAATCATTTGAAGTATGCATTCCTAGGCCCTAGTAAGACCCTGTCAGTTATCATAGCTTCTGATCTTTCTAGTGAGCATGAGGAGTGTCTTTTAGAGGATCTTAGGAAACACAGAAAAGCTATAGGGTGGAAAATTGATGATTTGAAAGGTATAGACCCTTTGGTTTGCATGAATCATATTCATCTTGAGGATGGAGCCATTCCTTCTAGGGAGATGCAAAGGAGGCTAAACCCACACATGAGCGAAGTAGTTAAAAATGAGATCACTAAGCTTTTAGATGCAGGCATTATTTATCCAATCTTCGATAGTGAGTGGGTTAGCCCAGTTCAATTCGTCCCTAAGAAGTTCGGGATCATGGTTGTTAAGAATGAGAGAGGAGAGCTTATCCCTACACGTACTTCCACGTGGTGAAGAGTTTGTATTGATTATAAGAAGCTTAACTCCAAAACTAGGAATGATCATTTCCTATTGCCTTTTCTAGATCAGATCTTAGATAGAGTAACTAGGCATAGCTACTATCGCTTTCTATATGGCTATTCTAGGTATAATCAGATCCCCATGTTTCCTGAGGACAAAGAGAAGACCACCTTTACTTGCCCCCATAGCAGTTTTGCTTATAGGAGGATGCCCTTCGGTCTATGTAATGCCTTACAACATTTTAGAAGTATATTATGGCCATTTTTAGTGATATGATTGATAGGCATTTAGAGATATTTATGGATGTTTTCTTAATCTTCAGAGATAGTTTTGATGAGTGCTTGAGTCACCTCTCTTTAGTCTTAGACCGATATGTGGAGAAGAATCTAGTGTTAAGTTGGGAGAAATCCCATTTCATGGTGCAACGAGAGATAGTGTTGGGTCATGTTGTTTCATCTAGTTGCATTCAAGTTGACCCAGCTAAGGTAGAATTGATTGAGAAGTTGCCTGTCCCTAAGAGTTTTAAGGATGTTGGACCTTTTCTAGGGCATGCAGGATTTCTATCGTAGGTTATTTAAGGATTTTAGACATATACCGTGTCCTTTGTCTAGGCTCTTAACACAAGATGCGCCTTTGAGTTTAATGATAAGTGTATTAGAGCTTTTGATAGGCTTAAATCCTTATTGTCTACATCCCTAATCATCCAGCCACTAAACTACAGTCTTCTATTTAAGGTTATGTATGACGCATTCAACTGTGCAATAGGAGCTATTTTAGGTTAACGGGCAGATAAGTTGCCCAATGTAGTGTACTATGTTAGCGAGACTCTTGATGAAGCCCAAAAGAATTATATCACCACAGAAAAAGAGCTTCTAGCAGTAGTCTTCTCCCTTGACAAGTTTAGGTCGTACATCCTAGGGTCCAAAGTTCTTGTCTACATCGATCATGCGGCATTGAGGTATTTGTTAGCTAAGAAAGAATCTAAGCCCTGCTTGATTATGTGGTTGCTCTTTCTTTAAGAATTCGATGTTGAGATCTGGGATAAAAAAGGTAAAGAAAATTTAGTTGTGGATCACCTTTCCTGTCTTGTTAGTGAATCTTCTAGTGATCCATCTCCTTATCGTGATTCATTTCCCGATGAGCAATTGTTAGCAGTATCTCATCACATTTCTATTAGGATTAGTATGCCCTAAAGCTCACTTGTACATGACATTTTTGGATGCTAAACAATGTATAATCAATTTTATTATATGGCATTATGAGTTTCTTACATATTATCTCTGTTATGTTTTATTGATGCATGTGTAAAGGCCCCTTGACTTGAACTAATGACTTGGGTGCACAGTGAGGCTGGACGCACAGTAGGTCCAAGTCTAGATTTAGTCACATCATAAATTGAGTCCATAACCGAATTGTAGTGTTGGTCACTCTATCGGGATAAGGTTATATTGAGCAAGTCTCCTCGTTGAGGGTGATCTACCTAGGTCATTGGAGGATTTTTTGGATTTGTCTCGATAGTACATGTGTCACGTATTGGACAGGACCATTATGAGTATGTTTTCTAGAGACATACTATCGAAGAAAGAAAACAAGATACTCACTGCTACTAAATGAACATTGCTCTTAATCATGAGCATATGTGGACGAACTAATAAAGCTAGGGTTTGGTACTTTGATTTGCTGTGGGTGAGATCTTACTTTATTAGGATCAATAGCCTCGTACATTGAGTACTAAGTTCTAATTAATTGGAACATGCATATGCAAAATGGAATCTATGTGGCCCCTTAGGATTGTCCAAATTTATCATCCGAATCTAGATCTAGTGATACTACCTTTATAGGTGTGTCGGTCATATGGCTTGAGGGTCGCTCCCGAGATCAAGAGATTCCATGACGAAGGATGGTTGGCAATAGGACGAGAAACACAACGGAAAAAGATACTGCAAAGGAGGTGATAGTACACGGGCCAAAGGACTGGTCTTAGCTGTGGGTATACATAGAGGGGCATTGTGGTCGGTTATTTAGTAGGTCAAAGACAAAGTTCACATTCTTTTGTGATAAGCTTCTGGATAATAGCAATTATTCTTGAAGTGCAACTTTGATCTTATAGTGGAATAAATCAGAGTTATAAATAATTATTATATCGCCTAAATCGGGTAAGGACATTTTATTTATTTTTGGAAGCCAACGTTAATTGTGTCTTCTTGGTCCCTTCCCTAGTTGAAATGAATTTGAGAGAGTAATCTTGAAAGAGAAAATTCCATATTGTGGTAGTAGCCTTATTGGGCCGAAGCTTGGAATTGGGTTTAGGCTTTCTTTAGAGTCCAAGATAACCTAATTGGGCTAGGATGGTTTCCTATTGGGCTTGGGCCTCCACATGGGTTATGGACTATGTGTTGGACTTGGATTGTGGGCTTGGCCCAATCTTCCATGACATGTGGCAAACTTTTACTACTAGGAAAAAGTTTCCCACATAGAAAGTTTACAAGGTTTAGGTGCCAAACTTTTTCTATAAATAGGCAAGACCTTAAACCATTTCATGTATCAAAAATTTTGTAGTTGATCTCTTCCATTTTGGCAAGAGAATACTACAACACATAGTAAACACTTATTGTGTGATTTTTGCTCTAGTTTTTCAAGAGCATATTACTTTGCTTCTTCCCACACAAGAGGCTATTCTCTCAAGATGAGTCTCTTTAATCATAGGGAAGAAGACTAGGGAGTTGCTTATTGGGAAACCCTTATAGTAAATTTTTGATGGCCTTGTTCATGAACGAGAACAAAGCTCGTGATAGTTTTAGCTTCATCAAAGGCCCCACACTTCAAGAGGTTAGCTTTACATAGTTTTGCAAGTACTAGTTATCTTCTATATATTCTTAAGCATGTTCTTGTGTGTGTTATGTGGTTATTTCTTTTTCCTAGCATGTTTTCTTGATAGAATTTTTGAAAATATGGACTAGGATACACCGCACTTAATAATATCGATCTTACAATCGGTATCAGAGCTTAGGCTCACACACATCATGCTTAGACTATGCAAGAGTATTGTATTTGCATAAACATATTAGTCATCTTGTGAGTGGCCAGATTAGGAAATCTTTTGTTGCATATACTTGTGGTTTTATGCTTGAATGTGCAGGTGATATAAAAGAAATCCCTTTGATGGTTCGTATGTATGCATAAATAGAGTTTTGTGTACGGTCAACAAAGCTTGGCCATAGGCCATTTTATGTATAAAATATTTATGGTTATTGCTTTTAGTTTCATTTAGAAGAAGCATAGGATGTTTTGATATCCTTGTAATGTTTCTTTATGAAGCTTGTATTAGCAATAGCAAAGTGTATTATTGTAATCTTTGAAGATCAAGGAGAAAAACAAAGAAAACAGCATAGAAGAATATTTTGCCAGGTAAGTAAGCCGGACGACCGGCTGGACCTAACTGGTCGACCGGTAGGGAGTCCAGCTAGGTTGACTGGCTACTCCAGAGAGCAAAGATTCCGGAAGTAATTGGAATCTGTCGACTGGCTCTTATTTGATGGTTGACCAGTTGAGGCAGAGAAAGCTACTATATATGCTATTTTTGTTGATGATTGCAGGGAGCCATCAAAGAGGGATTCTAACATATTTTGATGGATGTTTATAATGCATTGATATATGTTTTAACATATTTGCATTAGCATAATTGCCACCTAGAAATATATCCACTCATTAGGATTTATAAAAATCAGTCATATCCATGAATTGATTCTCAAAGATATTTAAGTTTATGAGAATGGCTTAGACAAGATAATTATAATCGGCTATGTCTAAAGATGCCATGAGATCTCATGACAACATTAAAAGAACTTAACTTGAGATTTACATATATATCAACCTAAAGGTCTATGTACCCAGATTTAGGTAAGAGATCTATTATGATATTGCAATATTTTAGTAACACAAAGGGGTTTTACAAAAATTCAAAATGTGTTTAGATCTAAAACAAAGCAAGAATATCAAAGGAAACCCTTAAGTTAAAATATTGAGTAAGAGAGGGGACTGGAAATACCCCACAGCTTTCCATATCCGATTCACGTTAATGATAAATGTCATTAACTTCCCTAACGGAAGATGACACTTTGTCTAGATTTAACAAGGTGAAACATAAAATGTTTATTCAAAAGGTGTTAGTAAGATCGGCCATCCCATCGGTCGAGTTCTTCACTAAAGATCACCTTACGCAACATTGATTAAAGTCACTACCTTATCGGAGGGCTTAAATCAAGAATGTTACGGGGAATAAACATTAGGAATGGGTATACACTCAACTTAAATGGTAATTTCGGCTATCCTATTGATAGAGTTCGCTACCGAATTTAAGAAGCCAATCAAAACAGTGATTGAATTATTCAATTGGATCATATCCAGACAATTGCTAATTCAAATAAGTGGTGGCACTTAACTTAACGTTCATAAGTTCGGTCATCCCATCGGTGGAGTTCTTATGAGGACATTGAGACACTATTACATCAAGTAGTTTAAAGGGTTGATCTACTCAAAGGCAAATGATGTAAAAAGTACTCGTATGCTTTATTTCCAAAGATAGCATACATATTATACATGCATCAATTCTATACTCATAAATTAATTATGATTATATTGTTGTATCCAGAAAAATGTCTTCGTTCAGTCCACTAGCTACAATTCTCAAAGAGCACAAGCTCACAGGACTGAATTTTGTGGACTGGGAATGAAACTTGGACATAGTACTCACAGCAGAAGAGTACAAGTATGTCCTAACAACTCCTTGTCCTGTTGTGAGGGCTAACTCTTCTGAAGCCCAAAAAGATGTTGAGGCAAAATGGCAGAAAGCCAATAATATGGCCAAGTGCTATATGATGGCTTCTATGTCAGATATTTTGCAGAGCAAGCATCATCATATGGAAACTGCAAAAGAAATCATGACCTCACTATCTCGTATGTTTGCTGATAAGAGCAGGCCCACAAGGCAAGGTGTTCTTAGAGAAATTATGAATCAAAGGATGGCAGAAAGAGCATCTGTCAGGGAGCATATGCTCAAAATGATGGATTGCTTCAATATTGCCAAGATCCTAGGAGCGAACATAGATGAACAGTCAAAGGTAGACATGATTTTGGAGACTCTACCGTCATCCTATACTCAGTTCAAGCTTAATTATAATATGAGCAAGATGAATATGGATATGATAGAATTAATGAAAGAGCTACTAGCTGCAAAAGCCATAATGAAAAAATAAAGGCCACATAAATATGGTTCAAGCATCTACTTCTGGACTTAACTCGAAAGGGAGAAAGTTCAAAGGAAAGGGGAAGCAAAAACGTGGTCAAGGGAAAAAGAAGAGAAATGGTGAACAACCCAGGCAGTTAATAGGTGAAAAGCCCAAGGGCAAATGTTTTAAATGTGGCCTAAAAGGACACTGAAAAAAGGATTGCTTGAAGTACTTGGCACGAGGCAGATAGGTACACCTCTTTTTGTCCTACATTGAAACCTGCTTAGTGGTTGATTCTACTGATTCTTGGATTGTAGACTCAGGAGCCACTAACAATATTTGCAATTCTTTGCATTGGTTTCAGGGAATGAAGGAACTAGCTAAAGGGGAGTTTGCTCTAAGAGTGGGTAATGGAGCAAAAGTATGGGCTGCTGTAGTGGGAGGAATGTGCTTAAATTTTCCATGTAATAGGAAGTTATTTTTGAACAAAGTTTATTATGTTCTAGATGTATGTAAAAACCTTATTTCTATTTCACAATTAATATTAGATGGTTTTTGCATTAATTTCTATTCTGGTGTTAATATCAGTAGAAATGGAAATATTATTTGTTCCGGTAACATGCATGATAACTTGTTCTATATAAACCTATTACAAACTCACTGCATAATATAGAACAAACTAATTCTCGAAAAAGGAAGTTTTTTTTACCAATGATACTTATCTTTGGCACCTACGCTTAGGACATATCAGTCTAAAGCAGATTCGGAGATTAGTCGAGGATAGGCATCTTAGCTCATTAGATCTCGAAGATCTACCTCCGTGTGAAACTTGTCTCAAAGGAAAGATGACTAAATGATCATTTTCTTCTAAAAGGGAAAGGGCCAAAGTAGTATTGGAATTGGTTCACACTGATATGTGTGGTCCTATGAGCAAACCAGCACGAGGAGGTTATGAGTATTTCATTACTTTTACTGATGATTACTCTAGGTATGGATATGTATATCTAATGCGACGCAAGTCTGAATCCTTTGAAAAATTCAAAGAGTTCAAACCTGAGGCGGAGCGGAAATTAGATAAACATATCAAAGCCCTTCGGTCTGATCGAGGTGGCAAATACCTCTCGGGTGAGTTCAAAGACTATCTTACACAAGAAGGGATAATGTCTCTGTTGGCTGCACCAGGGACTCCTCAGCAAAATGGCATAGCAGAGAGAAGAAATCGTACCCTATTAGATATGGTTAGGTCAATGATGAGTCATGCATCATTACCTTTATCTTCTTGGGGGTATGCCCTTGAAACAGCAGCATACATCTTGAACTTGGTACCATCTAAATCAGTACCTAGGACACCTCAAGAAATGTGGACTGGGCGTAAGCCTAGTTTAAATCATCTCCACATTTGGGGTTGTCCAGCTTATGTACTTAATAGTAATGCTTCAAAATTGGAACCAAGATCTGAGTTATGCTATTTCATTGGATATCCTATGGGAACCAGAGGTGGGATCTTTTATAATCCTAAGGAGCAAACGGTGTTTATAAGTACCCATGCTAGATACTTAAAGAATGATGAAATGGTCCAGAAAACACCGGATTCTGAAGTTGTTCTAGATGAGATTTCACAAGAATCTCCAGTAACACCTGTGGTAACTGTGAATGGAAAAGAATAGCATATTACACTTAATATATCGGAGCATCGTCGTAGTGGGAGGATATCCAGGCCTCTTGATAGATACTATGGAGAGTCTTTTCAGACTTCTTCAGAGAATCAGGTGGTGGATCCCACAAGTTATGATGAAGCAATTTTCGACATAGATGCCGACCAATGGCATAAGGCAATGGATTCAGAGTTAGAATCTATGTATTCGAACAAAGTCTGGGATCTTGTAGTTGCACCTGAAGGGGTAAAACCTATAGGGTGCAAATGGGTCTACAAGAGAAAAAGAGGAGTTAATAGAAAAGTTGAAACCTTTAAAGCAAGGTTGATGGCAAAAGGTTACACTCAGAAAGAAGGGATTGATTATGAGGAAACTTTCTCACCCATAGCCATGCTTAAATCCATCAGGATAGTCCTAGCCATCGCTTGTCATTATGACTACGAGATATGGCAAATGGACGTCAAGACAGCCTTTCTTAATGGAGAAATTGACGAGACCATTTACATGACACAACCAGATGGATATATTGCTAAAGGCCAAGAACATATGGTTTGTAAATTAAAAAAGTCCATTTATGGATTAAAACAGGCATCTAGAGCA
Source organism: Cordia subcordata (assembly GCA_028554755.1). NCBI lineage: Eukaryota > Viridiplantae > Streptophyta > Magnoliopsida > Boraginales > Cordiaceae > Cordia > Cordia subcordata. The sequence continues at coordinate 17,139,140 of JAPTOF010000008.1, forward strand.
TAGAACATCAAATTTGATCGGGCAATTAAATCTTATGGTTTTGATCAAAATATTGATGAACCTTGCATGTATAAAAGGCGCAATGGAAATGCTGTAGCTTTTTTGGTTCTGTATGTGGATGATATCCTACTAATTGGAAATGATGTGGGGATGCTATCATCCATAAAGGTTTGGCTTTCTACTCAATTTCAAATGAAGGATTTAGGAGAAGCTAGTTATGTTTTAGGCATCAAGCTTATATGAGATCGTAAGAACAAGAGGCTAGCCCTATCTCAAGTTTCATTTATTGAGAAGATATTAGTCAGGTTTAACATGCAAAACTCTAAGAAGGCCTCGTTACCTTCTAGACATGGAGTTTATCTATCTCGGGATCAATGTCCTAAAACACCTGAGGAGATAGAGAGCATGAAGCGAGTTCCTTATGCTTCAGCAGTTGGAAACCTCATGTATGCCATGTTATGTACTAGACCAGATATCTGCTTTGCTGTTGGCATGGTTAGTAGATATCAGTCAAACCCTGGACCAGCACATTGGATTGTGGTTAAGCATATATTCAAATTCCTGCAAGAAACTAAGGATTATGTGCTGGAATACCGCGTAGATGATCTAACGCCATTAGCCTATACAAACTTGGATTTCCAGTTCGACAAATTTTCACTCTGTCAGGAGGAGTTATTTCATGGAGAAGTGTGAAGTAAAATTGCATTGTTGACTCTACCATAGAGGCCAAATATGTAGCAACATCTGAGGCTGCGAAAAAGGCAGTATGGCTAGGAAAGTTCCCGTTAGACCTAGAAGTTGTACCGGTAGCTCACAGACTAATAACGTTGTATTGCGCCAGCAACACTGCTGTTTCACAGTGCAAAGAGCCCAGGAATCACAAAAAGGGTAAACACATTGAACGAAAATATCATTTGATCCATGAGTTTATCCAGAGAGGAGATGTAGTAGTTGAAAAGATAGCTTCAGTGGAAAACCTGGCGGACCCATTAACAAAGACTCTTCCAGAGAAAATTTTCACCACACATTTAGAGTCCATGGGTATTAGGTTGTGCAGAAGTGATCTTTAGTGCAAGTGGGAGATTGTTAGGATTGATATGCCCTAAAGCTCACTTGTACATGACATTTTTGGATGCTAAACAATGTATAATCAATTTTATTATATGGCATTATAAGTTTCTTACATATTATCTCTGTTATGTTTTATTGCTGCATGTGTAAAGGCCCCTTGACTTGAACTAATGACTTGGGTGCACAGTGAGGCTGGACGCATAGTAGGTCCAAGTCTAGATTTAGTCACATCATAAATTGAGTCCATAACCGAATTGTAGTGTTGGGCACTCTATCGGGATAAGGTTATATTGAGCAAGTCTCCTCATTGAGGGTGATCTACCTAGGTCATTGGAGGATTTTTTGATTTGTCTCGATAGTACGTGTGTCACGTATTGGACAGGACCATTATGAGTATGTTTTCTAGAGACATACTATCGAAGAAAGAAAACAAGATACTCACTGCTACTAAATGAACATTGCTCTTAATCATGAGCATATGTGGACGAACTAATAAAGCCAGGGTTTGGTACTTTGATTCGCTGTGGGTGAGATCTTACTTTATTAGGATCAATAGCCTTGTACATTGAGTACTAAGTTCTAATTAATTGGAACATGCATATGCAAAATGGAATCTATGTGGCCCCTTAGGATTGTCCAAATTTATCATCCGAATCTAGATCTAGTGATACTACCTTTATAGGTGTGTCGGTCATATGGCTTGAGGGTCGCTCCCGAGATCAAGAGATTCCATGACGAAGGATGGTTGGCAATAGGACGAGAAACACAACGGAAAAAGATACTGCAAAGGAGGTGATAGTACACAGGCCAAAGGACTGGTCTTAGCTGTGGGTATACATAGAGGGGCATTGTGGTCGGTTATTTAGTAGGTCAAAGACAAAGTTCACATTCTTTTGTGATAAGCTTCTGGATAATAGCAATTATTCTTGAAGTGCAACTTTGATCTTATGGTGGAATAAATCAGAGTTATAAATAATTATTATATCGCCTAAATCGGGTAAGGACATTTTATTTATTTTTGGAAGCCAACGTTAATTGTGTCTTCTTGGTCCCTTCCCTAGTTGAAATGACTTTGAGAGAGTAATCTTGAAAGAGAAAATTCCATATTGTGGTAGTAGCCTTATTGGGCCGAAGCTTGGAATTGGGTTTAGGCTTTCTTTAGAGTCCAAGATAACCTAATTGGGCTAGGATGGTTTCCTATTGGGCTTGGGCCTCCACATGGGTTATGGACTATGTGTTGGACTTGGATTGTGGGCTTGGCCCAATCTTCCATGACATGTGGCAAACTTTTACTACTAGGAAAAAGTTTCCCACATAGAAAGTTTACAAGGTTTAGGTGCCAAACTTTTTCTATAAATAGGCAAGACCTTAAACCATTTCATGTATCAAAAATTTTGTAGTTGATCTCTTCCATTTTGGCAAGAGAATACTACAACACATAGTACACACTTATTGTGTGATTTTTGCTCTAGTTTTTCAAGAGCATATTACTTTGCTTCTTCCCACACAAGAGGCTATTCTCTCAAGATAAGTCTTTAATCATAGGGAAGAAGACTAGGGAGTTGCTTATTGCGAAACCCTTATGGTAAATTTTTGGTGGCCTTGTTCGTGAACGGGAACAAAGCTCGTGACGGTTTTAGCTTCATCAAAGGCCCCACGCTTCAAGAGGTTAGCTTTACTTATTTTTGCAAGTACTAGTTATATTCTATATGTTCTTAAGCATGTTCTTTTATTTGTTATGTGGTTATTTCTTTTTCCTAGCATGTTTTTTTGATAGAATTTTTGAAAAAATGGACTAGGATACACCGCACTTAATAATATCGATCCTACAATTTCTTGGTTTGCTCATATTGTCAATTATCTTGTCATAGGGCACTTTCCTTCCCATTGGGAGAAGAGGAAAAGAGATAGGTTCTTAGCACAAGTTAGGCATTTCTTTTGGGAGGGTCCCTATCTTATTAAAGTATGTACGGAGTAAATGATTCGCCGCTGTGTGCCCAGTGATGAGTTTGAGAGCGTATTGAGTAAGTGTCACAATGAGGGGTGTGGAGGTCATTTTAGTGAGAAGAAGACCACCATGAAGGTCTTGCAATGTGGATTATTTTGGCCCACTCTCTTTAGGGATGCCCAAGAGTATTACAAAAAGTGTTTTAGATGTCAACAATTTGGGTCTATCTCTAGGAGAAACATGGTGCCTTTATCCCCTATTCTTCCTTGTGAATTGTTTGATGTTTGGGGTATAGATTTCATGGGTTTATTTCCACCTTCCTTTGGGTACCAATACATTTTAGTGGCTATTGATTATGTGTCCAAATAGGTTGAGGCTATTTCCACATGCACTAATGACCATAGAGTAGTAGTGAAATTCATTAAGGAGAACATTTTCTCCAGATTTGGAGTCCTTAAGGTCTTGATTAGGGATTGGGTTTGCATTTTCTCCATAGAACTTTAGAGGCCTTATTGAGAAGATATTCACCCACAAACTAATGGACAAGCGGAGGTGTCCAATAGGGAGATCAAGCACATTTTAGGGAAAATGATTAGGCCCAGTAGAAGAGATTGGTCTATTAATTTGAATGATGCTTTGTGGGCCTACCGTACTGCCTTTAAGACTCCCATTGGTATGTCTCCGTATAGATTAGTTTATGGGAAAGCTTGTCACTTGCCAGTAGAACTAGAGCATAGGGCTTATTGGGCAATCACGGCTATAAACTTTGATTTGGTAAAAGCGGGTGAGAAAAAGAGGCTAGACCTAGCGAAGTTGGAGGAGCTTAGTTTTGAGGCGTATGAGAACACCAAGCTTTATAATTATAGGATGAAGAGAATTCATGATAAACACATTCTTAAGAAATCATTATCTACCTCCGATAAAGTTTGGTTGTTTAACTCACGTTTGAAGGTCTTTCTAGGTAAACTCAAATCAAGATAGGATAGTCCCTATAAGGTGTTAGCTGCCTACCCTTCTAGTACGGTTAAGATCAAAGACTTGAAGGATGGCCGAGAGTTGACAGTGAACGGGTAACACCTGAAGCAAGCATATGATCCGAGCATGGCTCGTGTAGATGTTTTAATGCTTCAGGATCCCATATATAGAGGTTGAAGATAAGTTGGTGATCGCCTGACTGACGGCATGGTGGTTAGTGCTACTAGAAGACAACCCAGATTCAATTTTGCAATTTTGCATTTATTTCATTTTCTTTCCTTTTTGTTATCTTTCTTTTTCTTTCACCTATATCAAAGTGTTAAATCTCGATCCTTCATCCTATAAGATAAACCATTGCATATTATTGCACATGCCGATGCAAGTTTTCATAGGCAATGCCACTAACCTTGTTTTCTTTGTGAGTGTCTGTGAATTTTAAGTCACAGGGTTAGTAGTATGGTGATTTATCATTGGCATAGATAGCTTTCGAAGATAATGCAAGGTTGTATCTATCCTTTCTCTACTTGTTTCCCATGTTTCTACCCTATCCCTACCACTCTTACTTGCTTTGCAATGCCAATTTGCTTGTTGATATGCTTTACTTCATTTGCCTGAGGATAAACAAAGTTTAGGTTTGGGGGTTTGGGAGTTTGGTTTTCTTGTTAGATGCTTTGTGTAGGGTAGATGTGTATTATGTGCTTAAAATGGTGAAAATTTTTCAAATTTTTATGCATGAAAAGTTGTTTATTTCTTGGTTGATCGTTATGTTGGCTATTATAGTTGACTCAATTGATTAGTGAATATAAGTAGCATCGTGGGGAAGTGAATGGAGTGGAGAGAGAACCGAGACTTGGAGGAAATGCCCTTGAAAGTTGTGGGGAGTGAGGGCCTCTAAGAATGATCCTTGTACTCAGCCCATAGCTTGGTAGGAAAGAGTGAAGAAAAAAAGGGTTGTTGATGTGAGTGCCCTTTCCTTGATTGGTCATTTTCTTGTGCCTAAGCCTTTCTTTTACTTTTCTTTTTTGTGAATACAATACAAAGCATGAAAAATCCAAAAAAATTGAAAAAGGCAAAAAGGAGCAAAAAAATCAAAAAGATGAAAAAAATAATTTGAAAAAGAGAAAAAGCCAAAGGCACCAAAAAGTTTTGTGAATAAGTGCACAAGTGACATAATGTCAACTTAGCACATGTTCTCATCTTTGTAGATATGTGAATAAGGCTTTTATAAGCCATTACATTTGTATATTATCTCATCTTGTCTTTAAGGCTTGGTGCATGTTGGGGAGGCCATGTTAGTTGAGGGGGCACAAAGTATCATCATCACGAGTGCTTGAGTTAGAATCCTAGGCTTATGGTAGATTGGGGACTTGGGAAATTCCCCTGAGAAATGAGGCCCTTTATGAGTAGAGAGAGGATCCAAAGAGATTCGGGGATCTCTCCATAATAGGAATGCCCCTTTCATGCTTATTAGACTAACCTTGATAATGAGTCAATCCCTTAGGTAACCCTTTGCATTGACTTTAGAAATAAACTTAAGATTGGGCTTGCTTAGGGACAAGCAAGGAAAAGGTTTAGGGTGTTGATGTTTTATGTTTTTGTGTGTGTTTGAATTGTTATTTGTCTATATTTTGGAGGTGTATTGAGCTTAAATAGTTGCATTAGTGTAGTACTTATGCTAGGTATAGGCTTAAACATATACAACAGTACATAGTTGAGTTTAAAAATTCAATGCTACATTAATGGCTTGTTTTGGATATTATAGGTGAGATTGAGGATTGTTCGAAGATCAACAAAGATGGAGATGGTTTGAGCAAGGATTGGAAGCATAATTGAAGAGAAAAAGTGGAAGAAAATCAAGTTTAGAGGCTTCTAGACAAAGGTTCATAACAATTGGAAGCAAAACGGAGCTAAAACGAAGCCAAAAGACAGTAAATAAGCACTACCAAAATGCTAGCTACAAAGTACCGGTGCACCGGCTCACTATTCTGCCAAAAATAGAGAGTAAGCTTCTACTACTGGAATAGCGGCCCCTTACTACCGGTGCTCTGGTTAAGTGTTTCGATAGTCACAGAAATTAGCTATATAAGCCTGTTTTTGGCCATTTTATAAAACGAAGGGAAATATTCTTTGACACCCATCTCCTAAACCCTAATTCCTCTTTCACCAATCTCCAACACATACTCACACACTTTTCACCTAGTTTTAAGCTCATTTGGAGGGTTCTAAACACTTGGATTGAAGTTTACTCAACAATTTTGTACAAGAATTACTAGGATGCAAGGGGAATTTTCTATTCTCTTTTTCATCCTCTATTATGTTATGTTTGAGTAGATTTGTTTAGGGTGATGATACTTGTGTAATGGGTTAATCCTATGCTTCTATATTATGGGATTCAATGGCTAAACATATATACATACGCTATGTTTTTCTTGTTTCAATGGTTATTGTTTATACATATCTAGGTGTTTGATAATATGTCTGTGAGAGTTGCATATGTATAAATTGAAGTCTATTTGCTACTAAACACCTCTAGTCTATTCTATAATCATGTCTATGTGTTTATGTGTGGATTTTATGAAGTGGATAATGCTTATATTCATACCCATGTATATGTTTGCATGCCTAGTAGTAAATATGACCTTAATATTGCATACATGTTGGTTCAAAAGTACTTTTAATGGTGTAATCCCAGCATGACAATGTTTGGTAGTTGAATAGGTCCCTTTATTCATGAATACCTTAGCTTAGAACATGTATGAATGCGTTAATAGGTCAAATCCCGCTATTGTGACCCTAGAATGACAAAGCGTAATTAAAGGCTAGCCGAAATCGAGTCTCCTTTTGCTTTAAATCCAGCCAATAGGTTTCTGGGTGGATTTAGTCGACTCTAGTGACACTAGGTCTTGGCTTTAAATCCAGCCAATGATTTAGGTACTAGGGTAGGTTTGTTCTAGGTCACCTAGGAAGCTAGTTAGTCACTCTTAAGGCCCTAGGTCACAAAGACCATGCCATAGCTCTAGGAGGCGCTGCCTAAGGACGGACCCACACCAAGTCCTAGGGAGAAATTAGGATATTAACTAAGCAACTTTGTAAAAGAGCAATTGATGATTAAGCTATTCCATGTAGTCCCATAGTATTGGAGTCTAGGATCACCCATTAACAAGTAAATGCCACCCTAATCCTTTCTATTTTTTTTGTTCTTTCTAGATAGCTTGTCTCTATATTTTCCATTCTCATAGTGTAGTTTTATTTACTTAAGTTAGAGCTCTTGACAATCCAAAAATACCAAAAAGAGTTAGTTTAAGTTTCCTTTCTGGCATTCTCTATGACACAAACACGTAGAATCCATTCCATAACATAGCGTCCCTGTGGTTCGATAGCCGTTCTTGCATATATTACACTGCATGATTCATGCGCTTACGAGTCTTTAGAGTTTGCCTTCGAGAGATGATTATCAGATAACCTAGACAATTTTGAGGCTTCTATTTCTCATAGCCCCAATTCTTTTGAAGAAGCCTTACCCCTACTTTCAACGCTGATTTCATCTTCGACTTTTTGAGTGAAGAGCTTAGTCCAGTCGCCATAACTTTAAACATGGACTCTAACCATCAGATAGTTCACGGTGATATGGCCAAAACCCTAGAAGTCACTTCCCCTGAAGAGCGGGTTGTTGAGGTGGGTAGCCTAAAATAGCCAATTTGTCGATCTTTTACCCATGGAGAAGGATCACTTATCGAGAGGAAGTTGTGTCATTGCCTCTGACCACAAGGGTGTCAATGACGGTGCTAAGGGCGCTTCCAGTGAGAAAGTTGCCAAAAATGTGGAAATCACCCCTATAGAAGACATCCTAATAGAGGAAGCTCCAACAATGGCCAGAGCGAACGCCTTGTTCACTGCTTTGGTTAGGGAGTCGATATTGGATCCTAGTATCCCAGAGAAAATTGCTTTTTGTTAGGGGATTCCCGATGATTATTTAGTCAGACTCCCTGATCCCTATGAGTATGCATGCCAAGAAGAGGAAGACGAGATTACTTTCTATGAAGACTTCTTTACTATGGGTTTGAGGTTGCCCCTGCCTAAGTTCATCTGAGGGTACCTGAATCATTATAGGATCTGCCCTAGCCAATTATGCCTGAACAGATGGGTAGTTCTTATCAAATTTTCTTCATACTTGAAGGCCAATAATATAAAGCCTTCAGTCAACTTTTTCCAATACATTTTTTGCCTTTTTCAGGACTGAGAGAAGAGTTGGTATTACATTGCTACTTAAAACCATAAAGGAATTCTAAAAGGGAACCCTTCTTCTCACAAGGGTTGGCATTATCGTTATGAGAGCGCAAGCTACCCTAGTCCTTGGGGGTTACCTTAGAGTGGTCCCAGTTAGATGTAAAGTTGGGGGTCAGGAAGGAACTTAATAAGGCTACACAACTTACTCGAAGAGAAGAAAAGAGACATGATACACTTAGGGTGTGAGGTAAGGTTTATTCCTTACTTATCAGGCCACTAATACAGTCAGGGCCTCCAGACTACATTTGAAAATTTTTCCTTGGCCAATCACCGATGTTCGAGGACTCATTACTTTATGCTTCATTTGCTTGGCCAACTAATGACTTTATGTTAATTGTGCTTCAATGTTTATCTTTTTTTTCAGGTATGGTCGGCCGACAAACAAGGCTGCTTACTCCTCAACAAGAAGAGATACAGTTCAACGCCAAGTATGCTATTGGGATGGCTAAACTACTTAGGAACCACATCCACAAAGCCATGGGGACTGTTCTAATCAGACCGTATCTCGAGGCCCCAAAGGCGTTCCTACTATACAGCTCGCACAGGGCATAATTATTTGAGAGGGTAACCGCCCCTCGTCCCAGCCCTAGCCCTACCCATTATTGAGGGGGCAAATACTCTTTCAAAGAGGTCTCTGATGACTTGGAAGATAGCAGGACTCTTCAGCACTGCAAGAGGGGCCAACCACGATTAGACGACGCTGAGTCCTTCTGTGCCTCGGAACATAAAGGGAATCATCGTTTTCAGCTCCTTCATCTTTGCTAATCAACGTTCCACAATCGGGATCGCAGCAGATCTTGATGATCAACCTTGGGGTACGGGGTCCAAACATCTCTGCTTCGATCACCTCTACCCCCACCTCGAACTTGACTCTCCTTGGGTATGACAAATAATAAGGTAAGTTCCTTTTGTTCAACTTCTATCTTTTCATACTTAACCTTTCTTCCTATTAACTATCTCATTCCCTGCTTTAGTTGGGGGATATTTTATCAGAGACCCTCGAGCTTGTTAAGTCTTCAAGCCACACGATAAATGCGCTAGCAAACTATTTATTGGATATTGCCAATACTGTTAAAGTAAAAGGTCATTTGAAGGAAGTGAAAAGGTAGAAAACATCCAAGGAGAATGCCCGATTGTGGCAACTCTCCGAGCTATAGAGCCTGCAGAGCTAACATGCCAAGGAGAAAAAAGAGAGAGATGAGGAGATAAAGAGGAAATACAGTCGAATAAGCTCTTTATCAGATGATATGTTGGTTTTGTGTGTGCATTTGCATTGTATTTCTATACTATATTTTGGAGGCGTTTTGTGCTTAGTAGATAGCCTTGGCATGGTATTTATACTATATTTATGTATACAAGGATATAAGTGTTCATCGTTGAGCTTACAAGGAAAATACTACACTAAGTGCTCATTTCGTGTGTTTTAGGTAAGAATTGGAGCAATGCTTAGAGAATGATTGAAGATGTTGATGGAATAAACTAAAGGATCGATATTATTAAGAGTGGTGTATCCTAGTCCATATTTTAAAAATTTTAACTAAGAAAACATACTAGGAAAACAATATAGATCCACATAACACATAGAAGAGCATGCTTAAGAACATATAGAATATAACTAGCATTTTGCAAAATATGCAAAGCTAACCTCTTGAAGCGAGGGGCCTTTGACAAAGCTACAACTGTCACACGGTTTTCTTTATTCACAAACAAGGCCACCAAAAATTTACTATAAGGGTGTCGCAATAAGCAACTCCCTAATCTTCTTCCCTATGATTAAAGAGACTTATCTTGGCAGAATAGCCTCTTGTGTGGGAAGAAACAAAGTAATATGCTCTTGAAAAACTAGAGCAAAAATCACACAATAAGTGTATACCATGTGTTGTATATTTTCTTGCAAAAAGGAAGAAATCAACTACAAAGTGGATTGCATAAAAGGTGTAGGGTCTTGTCTATTTATAGAGATAACCTTGGCACCCGAAGTTGCTAATCTTTCAATGTGGGAGAAAATTTCATGTAGTATTTCCTTTATGTAACTTGTCAATCTTGTCTTGGAAGACTTGTACAAGTTGTCCACTTGTTTTTGTAGTATTTTGCAAGTTGTCCACTTGTCTTGGAAGACTTGGGCCAAGCCCACCATCCAAGCCCAACACATAGTCCATAATCCATGTGGAGGCCCAAGCCCAATAGGAAACCATCCTAGCCCAATTAGGTTATTTTGGACTCTAAAGAAAACCCAAACTTAATTCCAAGCTTTGGCCCAATAAGGCTACTACCACAATATGGATTTCGCTCTTTTAAGATTACTCTCTCAAAGTCATTTCAACTAGGGAAGGGACCAAGAAGACACAATTATCCTTTGCTTTCAAAAATAATTAAAAATGTCCTTACCCAATTTAGGGGACATAATAATTATTTTTAACTCACATCTATTCCACCATAAGATCAAAGTTGCACTCCAAGAATAATTGCTATTACCTAGAAGCTTATCATAAAAGAATGTGAACTTTGTCTTTGACCTACTAAATAACTGACCATAATGCTCCTCTATCTATACCCACAGCTAAGACTAGTCCTTTGGCCTGTGTACTATCACCTCTTTAGCTGTATCTTTTTTCGTTGGGTTTCTTGTCCTATTGCCAACCATCCTTGGTCATGGAATCTCTAGATCTCGGGAGCGACCTCAAGCTATGTGACTGACACACCTATAAAGGTAGTATCACTAGATCTATATTCGGATGATAAATTTGGACAATCCCAAGGGGGCACAGAGATTCCATTTTGCATATGCATGTTCCAATTAATTTAAACTTAGCACTCAATGCATAGGGCTGTTGATCCTAATGAAGTAAGATCTCACCCATAGTGAATCAAAGCACCAAACCCTAACTTTATTAGTTCATCCACATATGCTCAAGATTAAGAGCAATGATCATTTAGTAACAGTGAGTATCTTGTTTTCTTTCTTTGATAGTACGTCTCTAGAAAACATACTCACAATGGTCCTGTCCAATACGTGACACACATACTATCGAGACAAATCCGGAAAGTCCTCCAATGACCTAGGTAGATCACCCTCAATGAGGAGACCTGCTCAATATAACCTTATCCCGGTAGAGTGTCCAACACTACGATTCGGTTATAGGCTCAATTTATGACATGACTAAATCTAGACTTAGACCTTCTGTGCGTCCAGCCTCACTGCGCACCCAAGTCATTAGTTCAAGTCAAGGGGCCTTTGCATATGCATCAATAAAACATAACAGAGATAATTTGTAAGAAACTTATAATGGCATATAACAAAATTGATTATGCATTGTTTAGCATCCAAAATGTCATGTACAAGTGAGCTTTAGGGCATACTAATTCTAACAATCTCCCACTTGCACTAAAGATCACTTCTGCACAACCTAATACCCGTGGACTCTAAATGTGTGGTGAAAATTTTCTTTGAAAAGGTCTTTGTTAATGGGTCCGCCAGGTTTTTCGCTAAAGCTATCTTTTCAACTACTACATCTCCTCTCTGGATAAACTCACAGATCAAATGATATTTCCATTCAATGTGTTTACCTTTTTTGTGATTCCTGGGCTCTTTGCACTATGGAACAGCACTGTTGTTGTCGTAATACAACGTTATTGGTCTGTGAGTCCCCGACACAACCTCTAGGTCTAACATGAACTTTCTTAGCCATACTGTCTCTTTTACAACCTCAGATGCTGCTACATACTCAGCCTCCATGGTAAAGTCTGTAATACAATTTTGCTTCACACTTTTCCATGAAATAGCTCCTCTTGACAGAGTGAAAACATTTCCAGAAGTAGACTTCTTAGAATCTCTGTTAGATTGGAAATTCGAGTCTGTATAGGCTAATGGTGTTAGATCATCTGCACGGTATTCCAGCTCATACTCCTTAGTTCCTTGCAGGAATTTGAATATGTGCTTAACCACGACACAATGTGTCGATCCAGGGTTTGACTGATATCTACTAACCATGGCAATAGCAAAGCAGATATCTGGTCTAGTACATAACATGGCATACATGAGGCTTCCAACTGCTGAAGCATAAGGAACTCGCTTCATGCTCTTTATCTCCTACGATGTTTAGGACATTGATCCCGAGATAGATAAACTCCATGTCTAGAAGGTAATGAGGCCTTCTTAGAGTTTTGCATGTTAAACCTGACTAATATCTTCTCAATAAATGAAGCTTGAGATAGGGCTAGCCTTCTGTTCTTATGATCCTGTAAAAGCTTGATGCCTAGAACATAACTAGCTTCTCCTAAATCCTTCATTTGAAATTGGGTAGAAAGCCAAACCTTAATGGATGATAACAACCCCACATCATTTCCAATTAGTATGATATCATCCATATATAGAACCAAAAAAGCAACATCATTTCCATTATGCCTTTTGTACATGCAAGGTTCATCAATATTTTGATCGAAACCGTAAGATTTAAGCATGGCTACTAGAGAAAGTTTTCTCATAATCGATCCCTTATTTCTGAGTGTAACCTTTTGCCACCAACCTTACTTTAAAGGTTTCAACCTTTCTATCAACTCCTCTTTTTCTCTTGTAGACCCATTTGCCCCCAATAGGTTTTAACCCTTCAGGTGCAACTACAAGATCCCAGACTTTGTTTGAATACATAGATTCTAACTTTGAATCCATTGCCTTACGTCATTGGTCGACATCTATGACAGAAACTACTTCATCATAACATGTGGGATCCACCACTTGATTCTCTAAAGAAGTCTGAAAAGACTTTCCATAGTATCTATCAGGGGGCCTGGATATCCTCCTGCTACGACGAGGTTCTGATATATTAGGTGTAATATGCTGTTCTTTTTCATTCACAATTACCACACATGTTACTGGAGATTCTTGTGAAATCTCATCTAGAACAACTTCAGAATCTGGTGTTTCTGGACCATTTCATCATTCTGTAAGTATCTAGCGTGGGTGCTTATAAACACCTTTTGCTCCTTATGATTATAAAAGATCCCATCTCTGGTTCCCTTAGGATATCCAATGAAATAGCATAACTCGGATCTCGGTTCCAATTTTGAAGCATTACTATTAAGTACATAAGCTAGACAGCCCCAAATGTGGAGATGATTTAAACTAGGCTTATGCCCAGTCCACATTTCTTGAGGTATCCTAGGTACTAATATAGATGGTACCAAGTTCAAGATGTATGATGTTGTTTTAATGGCATACCCCCAAAAAGATAAAGGTAATGATGCATGAGTCATCATTGACCTAACCATATCTAATAGGGTATGATTTCTTCTCTTTGCTACACCATTGTGCTAAGAAGTTCCTGGTGCAGTCAACTGAGACACTATCCCTTCTTGTGTAAGATGCCACCTCGATCAAACTAAAGGGCTTTGATATGTTCATCTAATTTTCGCTGTGCCTCAGCTTTGAACTCTTCGAATTTCTCAAAGGATTCGGACTTGCGTCGCATCAGATACACATATCCATACCTAGAGTAATCATCAGTAAAAGTAATGAAATACTCATAACCTCCTTGTGCTGGTTTGCTCATAAGACCACACACATCAGTGTGAACCAATTCCAATACTTCTTTGGCCCTTTCTCCTTTAGAAGAAAATGACCGTTTAGTCATCTTCCCTTTGAGACAAGATTCACACGGAGGTAGATCTTCGAGATTTAATGAGCTAAGATGCCCATCCTCGACTAATCTCCGAATTTGCTTTAGACTGATATGTCCTAAGCGTAGGTGCCAAATATAAGTATCATTGGTTAAAGAAACCTTCATTTTTCGGGAATTAGTTTGTTCTATGTTGTGCAGTGAGTTTGTAATAGGTTTTATATAGAACAAGTTATCATGCATGCTACTGGAATAAATAATATTTCCATCTCTACTGATATCAACACCAGAATGGAAATTAATGCAAAAACCATCTAATATTAATTGTGAAACAGAAATAAGGTTTTTATGTACATCCAGAACATAATAAATGTTATTCAAAAATAACTTCCTATTACATGGAAAATTTAAGCACATTCCTCCCACTGCAGTAGCCCATACTTTTGCTCCATTACCCAATCTCAGAGCAAACTCCCCTTTAGCTAGTTCCTTCATTCCCTGAAACCAATGCAAAGAATTGCAAATATGGTTAGTGGCTCCAGAGTCTACAATCCAAGAATTAGTAGAATCAACCACTAAGCAGGTTTGTAGAACAAAAGAGGTGTACCTATCTAGCCTCGTGCCAAGTACTTTGGCCAATCCTTTTTCCAGTATCCTTTTAGGCCATATTTAAAGCATTTACCCTTGGGCTTTTCACCTGTTAACTGCCTAGGCTGTTCACTATTTCTTCTTTTTCCCTTAACCACGTTTTTGCTTCCCTTTTTCTTTGAACTTTCTCCCTTTCGTGTTAAGTCTAGAAGTGGATGCTTGAATCATATTTATGTGGCTTTTATTTTTCATTATGGCTTCTGCAGCTAGGAGCTCTTTCGTTAATTCCGTCATATCCATGTTTATCTTGCTCATATTATAATTAAGCTTGAACTGAGTATAGGATGACGGTAGAGTCTCCAAAATAATGTCTACCTTTGATTGTTCATCTATGTTTGCTTCTAGGATCTTGGTAGTATTGAAGTAATCCATCATTTTGAGCATATGCTTCCTGACAGATGCTCTTTTTGCCATCCTTTGATTCATAATTTCTCTAAGAGCACCTTGCCTTACGGGCCTGCTCTTATCAGCAAACATACAAGATAGTGAGGTCATGATTTCTTTTGAAGCTTCCATATGATGATGCTTGGTCTGCAAAATATTTGACATAGAAGCCATCATATAGCACTTGGCCATACTATTGGCTTTCTGCCATTTTACCTTAGCATTTTTCTGGGCTTCAGAAGAGTTAGCCCTCACAACAGGACAAAGAGTTGTTAAGACATACTTGTACTCTTCTACGGTGAGTACTATGTCCAAGTTTCGTTCCCAATCCACAAAATTCGATCCAGTGAGCTTGTGCTCTTTGAGAATTGTAGCTAGTGGACTGAACGAAGACATTTTTCTGGATACAACAATATAATCATAATTAATTTATGAGTATAGAATTGATGCATGTATAATACGTATGCTATCTTTGGAAATAAAACATACAAGTACTTTTACATCATTTGCCTTTGAGTAGATCAACCCTTTAAACTACTTGATGTAACAGTGTCTCAACGTCCTTATAAGAAGTCCACCGATGAAATGGCCGAACTTATGAACATTAAGTTAAGTGCCACCACTTATTTGAATTAACAATTGTCTGGATATGATCAAATTGAATAATTCAATCACTGTTTTGTTTGGCTTCTTAAATCCAGTAGCGAACTCTATCGACAGGATAGCTGAACCTACCATTTAAGTTGAGTGTACACCCATTCCTAATGTTTATTCCCTGTAACATTCTTGATTTAAGCCCTCCGATTGGGTAGTGACTTTAATCAATGTTATGTAAGGTGATTTTTAGTGAAGAACTCCATCGATGGGATGGCCGAACTTACTAACACCCTTTTGAATAAACATTTTATGTTTCACCTTGTTAAATCTAGACAAAGTGTCACCTTCCGTTGGGGAAGTTAATGACATTTATCATTAATGTGAATCAGATATGGAAAGCTGTGGGGTATTTCTAGTCCCCTCTCCCACTCAATATTTTAACTTAAGGGTTTCCTTTGATATTCTTGCTTTGTTTTAAATCTAAACACGTTTTGGATTTTGTAAATCCCCTTTGTGTTACTAAAACATTACAATATCACAATAGATCTCTTACCTAAATCTGGGTGCATAGACCTTTAGGTTGACATATATATGTAAATCTCAAGTTAAGTTCTATTAATGTTATCATGAGATCTCATGGCATCTTTAGACATAGCCGCATATAATTATCTTGGCTAAGCCGTTCTCGTAAACTTAACTAGTTTTGAGAATTAACTCACAGATATGACTAATTTTTATAAATCCTAATGAGTAGACATATTTCTAGGTGGCAATCATGAAATATGCTAAAACATATATCAATGCATTATAAACATCCACCCAAATATGTTAGAATCCCTCTTTGATGGCTCCCTGCAATCTTTAACAAAAACAGCACACATAGTAGCGTTTTCTACCTCAGTCGGTTGACCGTCAATAAGAGCCAGTTGACCGGCTCCAATTGCTTCAGGAATTTTTGCCCTCTGGAGTAGTCGGTCGACCTAGCCAGACGCCTTAGCGGTTGACCGGTTAGGTCCAGCCAGTTGTCCGACTTGCTTACTTGGCAGAGTATTCTTCTGTGCTGTTTTCATGTTTTTCTCCTTGGCCTTCAAAGATTACAATAATACACTTTGCTATTGCTAATACAAGCTTCATAAAGAAACATTACAAGGATATCAAAACATCCTATGCTTCTTTTAAATGAAACTAAAAGCAATAACAATAAATATTTAATACATGAAATCGCCTATGGCCAAGCTTTGTTGACCATACACAAAACTCTATTTTGCAGACATACGAACCATCAAAGGGATTTCTTTTATATCACCTACATATACAAGCATGAAACCACAAGTATATGCAACACAAGATTTCCTAATCTTGCCACTCACAAGATGACTAATATATTTATGCAAATACAATATTCTTACATAGTCTAAGCATGTTGTGTGTAAGCTTATACTCTGATACCAATTGCAAGATCGATATTATTAAGTATGGTTTATCCTAGTCCATATTTTAAAAATTTTAACTAAGAAAACATACTAGGAAAACAATATATATCCACATAACACACAGAAGAGCATGCTTAAGAACATATAGAATATAACTAGTATTTTGCAAAATATGTAAAGCTAACCTCTTCAAGCGTGGGGCCTTTGACGAAGCTACAATTGTCATGTGCTTTGTTTTACTTATGAACAAGGCCACCAAAAATTTACTATAAGGGTGTCGCAATAAGCAACTCCCTAGTCATCTTCCCTATGATTAAAGAGACTTATCTTGAAAGAGCATGCTTAAGAACATATAGAATATAACTAGTATTTTGCAAAATATATAAAGCTAACCTCTTGAAGCGTGGGGCCTTTGACAAAGCTACAATTGTCACGCGCTTTGTTTTACTCATGAACAAGGCCACCAAAAATTTACTATAAGGGTGTCGCAATAAGCAACTCCCTAGTCATCTTCCCTATGATTAAAGAGACTTATCTTGAGCGAATAGCCTCTTGTGTGGGAAGAAGCAAAGTAATATGCTCTTGAAAAACTAGAGCAAAAATCACACAATAAGTGTGTATTATGTGTTATAGTATTTTCTTGCCAAAAAGGAAGAAATAAACTACAAAATGGATTGCATAAAAGGTGTAGAGTCTTGTCTATTTATAGAGATAACCTTGGCACCCGAAGTTGCTAATCTTTCAATGTGGGAGAAAATTTCATGTAGTATTTCCTTTATGTAACTTGTCAATCTTGTCTTGGAAGACTTGTACAAGTTGTCCACTTGTTTTTGTAGCATTTTGCAAGTTGTCCACTTGTCTTGGAAGACTTGGGCCAAGCCCACCATCCAAGCCCAACACATAGTCCATAATCCATGTGGAGGCCCAAGCCCAATAGGAAACCATCCTAGCCCAATTAGGTTATCTTGGACTCTAAAAAATACCCAAACCCAATTCCAAGCTTTGGCCCAATAAGGCTACTACCAAAATATGGAATTTTCTCTTTCAAGATTACTCCCTCAAAGTCATTTCAACTAGGGAAGGGACCAAGAAGACACAATTATCCTTTGCTTCCAAAAATAATTAAAAATGTCCTTACTCGATTTAGGCGACATAATAATTATTTTTAACTTATATCTATTCCACCATAAGATCAAAGTTGCACTCCAAGAATAATTGCTATTACCTAGAAGCTTATCACAAAAGAATGTGAACTTTGTCTTTGACCTACTAAATAACTGACCATAATGCTCCTCTATCTATACCCACAGCTAAGACTAGTCCTTTGGCCTGTTTACTATCACCTCCTTAGTTGTATCTTCTTTCGTTGGGTTTCTTGTCCTATTGCCAACCATCCTTGGTCATGGAATATCTAGATCTCAGGAGTGACCTCAAGCTATGTGACCGACACACCTATAAAGGTAGTATCACTAGATCTAGATTCGGATGATAAATTTGGACAATCCCAATGGGGCACAGAGATTCCATTTTGCATATGTATGTTCCAATTAATTTAAACTTAGCACTCAATGCATAGGGCTGTTGATCCTAATGAAGTAAGATCTCACCCATAGTGAATCAAAGTACCAAACCCTAACTTTATTAGTTCATCCACATATGCTCAAGATTAAGAGCAATGATCATTTAGTAACAGTGAGTATCTTGTTTTCTTTCTTTGATAGTACGTCTCTAGAAACATACTCACAATGGTCCTGTCCAATATGTGACACACGTACTATCGAGACAAATCCAGAAAGTCCTCCAATGACCTAGGTAGATTACCCTCAACTAGGAGACTTGCTCAATATAACCTTATCCCGATAGAGTGCCCAACACTACGATTCGGTTACGGACTCAATTTATGCCGTGACTAAATCTAGACTTGGACCTACTGTACGTCCAGCCTCACTGCGCACCCTATTCACTAGTTCAAGTCAAGGGGCCTTTACACATGCATCAATAAAACATAATAGAGATAATATGTAAGAAACTCATAATGCCATATGACAAAATTGATTATACATTGTTTAGCATCCAAAATGTCATGTACAAGTGAGCTTTAGGGCCTACTAATCCTAACATAAACAAGCTTGGAAAAGGGTCTTGAGGATGAAAAAAGCAAGAAGAATAAGTTTAGAGGCATGTAGATGAGGCCCAAAGCAAATGGGGAAGACCAGAGCGAATCGATGGAACTCGGAGCTGAAAGGTAGCCACAGCCAGTCACCCTTAGGCTCTCTGCTGGTCAATCATTCAGAGATAAAGAATGGAGCATTTTATTGATCACCTAGCCCTCTTTTGCTAGTCAACCAGTGGCCCTTTTGGCAGTGCCCACAACATAGCTTTTTAAACTCATTTTAGGGCTACTGTTTGTAGCTTTCACATAACCTTTGAACTTATCTCACATTCACTTCCCAAAACTTTAATTCTACTCTCAGCCATTTCACACACACTCTTCCATACATATCTACACTCGGAATCAAGCATCTTTGGAGGATTAAACACATGGATTTGGGGCTTTTACTCATGGATTGTAAGGAGATGACTAAAGATAAAAAGGTAGATTCTTTATCTCTCTTTTATCCTAGTTTAATCTATGTTTAAGTAGAGCATGTAGGGTGATTTACACTTGTGTCATGGGTTGATTTACTACTTTATTGTAATGGCTATTTGATTGATATATATATATATATATATATACACTCTTTGTTCTTAGGGTTTCAATGGCTTATTTCAATACGTGTCTAAATGTTCGATAAAATGCCACAACAAAGTAGCATATATATTATTGAAGCCTGTTTTGCTATTAATGACTTCTAAATCATTGTGTGAGCAAGTCTATGTCTTTATGTGATGATTCGATGAAGTGGGTTGTGTATTCATGCATGTCTATATGTGTGTTTGTATTCCAATAGCAAGATTAGCTTCGATTGCATACATGTCGGGTGTTTGCTTAAATTGGTGTAATCTAAGCATTTCTATGTGTTTAGTAGTTAGATATGTCAATGTATTCACAAATTCCATGCCCTAAGTGTGTTTGCACTTGCACTTAAATGTTTGACTCACTTATGTGATGGATTAGCTTCGATTGGACATATGCCGGCTGTTTGCTTAAATTGGTGTAATCTAAGCATTTCTATGTGTTTAGTGGTTGGATATGTCAATGTATTCATGAATTCCATGCCCTAAGTGTGTTTGCACTTGCACTTAAATGTTTGACTCACTTATGTGATGGATGATTTGTTGTGCGTAATTAAAAGTTAGCCTTAGTCGAGTTTCCTTTGGCTTTAAACCTAGTGAATAGGTTTTAGCTTAGGTTAGTCGACCTTAGATGGACTAGATCTTGGCTTAGCCAACGATTTAGACACTATGCTACGATCAATCTAAGTCACCTAAAACTCTAACTAGCCTTAAATCTGTAGGTAATAAAGACCACGCCATACTCTAGGAGCCGACACCTAGGAATGGACCCACACTAAGGCCTAAAGGATGATAAGGTGGTTAATTAGGGATCTAGACAAGAGCAACCTAGATAATCCATCAAAGAATCCTACCAAGAACATAGTAAACACCTATTAACAAGTTGTAGTCACCCTAGTCCCCATTTCCAGTGTTAGATTTCCCTTAAATCACTTGATTCCTCCATTCCATACACACACACTTTACTTTTCCTATCATTAGGTTAGGTTTACTTTTCCCGAGCTCCGCTCAAACCAAAAACACAAAAGGATTGTAGTTTAGGTCACGACACGTAGCTTTCTAAGTTGCACATAGCTTAAGACCACATGTGTTCTAGCCTCGCCATGTATTTGATCCTGCATCGTATCATGTACTACACAAAACTCGCGCGTTTGCAGGCATTTTAAGCTTGTGCTTGAAAATTGTATCAAGTTCTTGGCGGCATTGCCGGGGAGGCACAGTTGTTTGGCTTCTTTGTTTTGTGTGTGTTAGCTAGCTACATATTTTTTTACCTTTCCATATTTTCTTTATTTGCATAATAAAAGAAAATTTCAAAAAAGTTTTAAAAAAAGGTATTTTATGAATTGAGAAGAAATTGAGCATGAATGATCCTACGCTTCTTGGAGGTCACTTTTATCCTCTTCCCCACTTCCCGAATATGCTCAATGCTTGTCGCTTATGTGGAAATTGTGAGCATCGTACCATTTGTTGTCCTTTTACATATAGAAGTCTTTAATCTTGGGCTAGTGTAAGCTATGATCGCCATAATCATGCATCATTTCATGCATTTTCATTGAGAAATCATGATTATAGGGAATCATATCGTTATATTTGTGATCGTTGTGGAAGTTGTAGCCATCATGTTGATTCTTGTCCCTTTCTTCACATCGATCCTTTCTTTCTTGCAAGGGCCAAGGACAGCCCCAGTAACCATATGCCCATGCATGCATCTTTATTTAGTCATCATAATTCTAGGGAGTAACATCATACATTTTCATATTGGGGTTAATACGACTCTTCATTCGGTTCACCTCCTTGCATTGGGAATCTACCTCCCATACCATCTTTTCCCACCCACCTTTCCTCCGAGTTATGCGATGGCTATGCTTAAAGTGTTTTCAATCAAGATGTTTACCATTCCTACTCAGTTGAACCTTCTTCTTTTAGGTCTCTTTTACGTGATGAAAAGCTTCACTATCTCCTATCTCTTTTCCAATCTAACCTAGAGGAACTTTAGAGCATGAAGCAAGAAATCAAATCTCTAGAAGAGAGCACGATGCAATGAATTGATTATCTATGTGACTGCTTGAACAGAGAGGTTGAGAGTGAGCAACCTGAGGTTGTGAGTTGAGATACCTTTAGACCAAGTTGAAGAGATAGAGGTGAAACCTATGTATGAGCATATTAGTGGTGAATTGGATCATGCATTGGAGAGAAAAATATAGAGAGAGAGATTGATGGAGAGTTCACATCTTGTAGTGAGGTTAAGAATGAGCTTGATGATACTATGGTTCTTGATGACAACTAAAGGTATGTTCTAGAGGAAGTGATACCCTATCCTCCCGTGCTTTCAACGCCCTCTATTTTATCACGTGAGCTATCATTCCTTTCTCGTTTCATACTTCCTATACACTTGGAGGATGACCCTATTGCCAATAGCACTCATTTGCATTCTGAGTCTACATTTAGGAAGTTGGGTGCACACAAATCCCTCGAGCTTCTTGTTTGCATGATCCGAAGCCTTTTGAGTCCTCTTTGTCCCCTCAGTTTGTGCCCAACCCCTATGAAGAGATGATAATGAGATGATGACCATTAACGATAAATTGGTGAACGAATTTGATGAGGCCGTAGCTAGTGTGGATTTAGAGTTATCTATTAGAAAGAACAATGCATTAATTTCAAAGTCTTTGAATGATAAGTGATGTGTTGGTTTTATATGTCGATTGCTATCTCGCAGCACAAGCTTAAATAGCACGCAAGCACACGGGTTGTGTGAAGTACGATGTATACGTGTGCGGGGTCGAATCCACAAGGTGGTCTAACGTGTAAGGTGTCCTAAGTCATGTGCGTCCTAAAAGGCTACGTGTTGAGTCCCTAAACTATGATATTTTTAGGTTTTTGAATTAAGAGGACCTTAGGAATGGTAAATCTATCCTAAGGGTAAGAAAATAAAAGGTGATGTTTTTGTGAAATAAGGGGAATCAAGTGATATAAGGGAAGTCTAACACATGGAAATGGGGACTAGGGTGATTACAACTTGCCTATGGGTGATTACTACGTCTTTCTAGGGTTACTTGATAGATATATTTAGTTTCTCTCATCTAGACCTCTAATTATGCTTCTAATGAAACCCCTTGGACTCAATGTGGCTTCATTCCAAGGCACATCAACCTAGAGCTATGACGTGGCCTTTATGACCTAGGCATTAGGGCTAGCTAATTAAGGTACTAGGTGACTTAGATCGATCTAACCCTAGCGTTTAAACCGTTGGTTGGGTTTAAAGCCAAGACCTAGTTTGTCTAAGGTTGACTAACCTACCCTGAAACCCATTAGCTAGATTTAAAGCTATGGGAGATTCGATCTAGGCTAGCCATTAGTTGTGCACCATCAATCGTCATCACAATAGCAGGTGTTAAGATTTATGCACAAAGCATACACATCTAAGGCATGTCATTCGAGGATATATCAGCCTATCCTACTACTAAGCACATAGACATACTTAACCAATTTAAGTAATAACACCCAAAATGTAGCAATAGAAGTTATTTATGCTATTAAGTATACTAACACATACATAGACATGTATATACTCATACCTACTTCATGTAATAACCACACAAGCACATAGACATGCTAGCATAATGAATTAGAGATGGTTAATAGAATAATAGACTTCAATATGTTTATACTACATTGTTGAGGCATTTTTACAAACACATGGACATGAATGTAAAATGGCCTCTAAAACCCTAAGCATAAAACATATATACATAAATCTATCAAGTACCCATTACAAAAGAGTACTACTCAATCCATAATACAATATATAATCACCCCTATATCTCTCTAATCATACATAATTAGACTTAGAATAAAAGAGAGATACCCTTCTATCCATACCCAAACTTTACAATCCATGAGCTGTGCCCAAATCCTTGGGTTTAATCCTCTTAGATGCTTAATTTCTAGTGCTAAAATGTGTTTAGAAGTGTGTGTTTGAGGCGATTTTAGGGTTTAGGGAAATGGGTGTGTGAGTATGGAGTGAAAGATATGCAAAATGAGCTCAAACTAGGCTTAAATAGGCCATTTTATTGCAAAAGCTGGTTGCCAGGTCGGTCTCCTAGCCCAAAATCAAGTGAGACTGACCAAAATAATTTTCATTCTGGTTAGGGTTGGTCTCTCGGCCAGTCAACCAGCCCTATGCCAAGGTACGACTAGCCTTCAGTAGTTTTTCTCATATCTTGCTCATTTTAGCACCGATTTACGTGCAATTTTTTTCTATGGCCTCGTATCACTTTCAGGCACCTCTAAGGCCATTTTTCTTCATATTTTCACCCCAATTAACACATCCAAGCTTTTTCGATTCCCTCTATGGATGCAAGCTCCAAATTTTAGCTCCAATTGTGCTCGATTTTGCCCGGTTGCTTCATTCTTCTTCCGAGAGCTTCCAAATGGCCTTATCTTCATCTCTTCTTTTCCAAAACACCCTTGGATTTGCTCGTCATCAAATCATCATCCTCTTTGGCTTCGAGCATTGCTCCAAATCTTACCTCAATCATGCAATAATGCAATAATGCTCATTAGTGTAGCATTTAAGTCCTAAGTTTAATTATGCACATATAAACCCTAATAAGCACAAATATGACCTAAATGCTATACTAATATAGCAAATGAAGCTCAAAACACCTCAAAACAAGTATATTCATGCAATACATAAGCACACACAAAATGAACACAGCATATGTGCTTATGTATTGCATGTATATTCTTGTTTTAAGGTGTTTTGTGCTTCTTTTAGTGTATTAGTATAACATTTAGGTCATACTTGTGCATATTAGGGTTTATATGTTCATAATTGAGTGTAGGATATAAATACTACACTAATATGCATTTATTGCTGGATTTAGGTGAGATCTAGAGAGATAATTATAGCTTGATTGATGGTGCTTAGGTGTGGAACAAAGCCAAGGGTGTTTTGGTGGTCGTCAAACGAAGATCAGAGAACCCAAGAAAAAATCGACTTGCGAGGACCAAACTGGGCCAAGGAGTAGAGGAGGCTGGTTGATCTCAACCCTAGGCCAGTCGATTGGCCTAGGCCCCCAGCCAAGTTGGAATCCAAGCCCTTGAGGCTAGTCAACCTAGTTCCTAGGCCAGTCTTCCAGCTTGTCCCCTGGCTGAGTGCAGAATTTGCCTATTGATAAGCACTTTTCAGCAAATTTAAGAAGCTTTTCACCTAGCTTGTGACCAATCTTTGAACCCTCTTTTCCTTAAACATATTTTACACTAAGAATCAAGGATCTAAGAGGATCAAACATAATTTGAGGCTTATTCTCATGGAATGTAAAGGTTTAGCTTTGGATAGAAAGGTGTATTCCTTATTTCCCTTTTATCCCAAGTTAAGATATGTATAAGTAGAGCATGTAGTGTAGGATCGATAATATTACATGTGGTCTATCCAAGTCCATATTTTCAAAATTTTTTCTATGAAAACATGCTAGGAAAACAAAAATAACCACATAACACACATATGAAGATGCTTAAGAACATGTAGAACATAACTAGTATTGCAAAATATGTAAAGCTAAACTCTTGAAGTGTGGGGCCTTTGGTGAAACTATAACCGTCAAGAACTTTGTTTCCTATTCATGAACAAGGCCACCAAAAATATTTAACTACAAGGGTGTTGCTATAGGCATCTCCCTAGTCTTCTTTCTTATGATTGAAGAGACTTATCTTGAGAGAATAGCCTCTTGTGTAGAAAGAAGCAAAGTAATATGCTCTTGAAAAACTGGGGCAAAAAATCATGTAATAAATTTGTACTATGTGTTATTAGTATTTTCTTGCCAAAGAGAAAGAAATCAACTACAAAGTGGATGAATTAAATGGTATGGGTCTTGCCTATTTATAGGGAAAAACTTGGCACCCCAAGTTGCTAATCTTTCCATGTGTGAGAAAACTTCCCATGTAGTAATTCCTTATGCAACTTGTCCACTTGTCTTGGAAGATTATGCAACAACTTGTCCAATTGTGTTGGAAGAATTGGGGGCCAAGCCTATCATTCACGCCCAACACATAGTCCATAATCCATGTGAAGGCCCAAGCCCAATAGTAAGCCAACCTAGCCTAATTAGGTTATCTTGGACTTTAAATAAAGCCCAAACCCAATTTCAAGTTTTGGCCTAATAAGGCTACTACCATAATATGGAATTGTTCTTTCAAGATTACTCTCTCAAAGTCATTTCAACAAGGGAAGGGACCAAAGAGACACAATTAACCTTGACTCTCTTATGCAGAAAGAATCTTTCTTATCAAATCTACTCTTTCCCAAATTTGTGCCTTTTGGGCATGTCTTCTCCAAAGAACATTGTGAAGACTATTGAAACTAAATTTAAATCATTTCTTTGAAGAGATACCAGTCCCAAAGTGGCATGGAAAGATATTTGTCTCCCTTTTGAGGAAGTTGGACTTGGCATTTAGAGATTTGAAGACATCAACACTATTTTCATTCTCAAATGCTTTTGGAGAGTTCTTGCCCATAAAGAATCTCTTTGGAGTCATAAGGTCTTTGAAAATTACATCAAAGGAGAATCAATTTGGACCACCACTAGTACACATAATGCAAGTTGGGTTTTCAAGAGCCTTTTATCTTTCGGGATGAAGCAAGAAAGCACATCAAATACACATTAGGAGATGGTAATCACATTTCTTTTGGCATGATTGTTGGTACCCTATTGGCACTCTTTTTCCTTACTGGAGCAATGTATTTCCCCATCCTTCTTTTTATGCAAAGGTTAGTTCAATCTTTCATAATGATCTGTGGGATTGGCCTATTAGTTTGCTTCAAATTAGCCCACCGCCCTTTCGCCTTATTGATGGAAGACTTGATAAATGCATTTGGTCCCTCTTTCCCAATGGATCTTTCTCTTTCAAACACACTTGGGAGCATATTCATCACAAGAAAGGAGATTTTTGGGGGTTTTAATATTATTTGGTTCAAAGGATATGATCTGAGGCATAGCTTCTTTACTTGGCTTGCTTTCAAAGATAGATTGAATACTAAGTACAAGCTTCTCCATTGAAATGTTGATATTGATCTTTGCATTGTTAGTCATCTTGGTTGTGAAACAAGAGACCATCTATTCTTCTCTTGTTGTTTCACTAGAAGAATTTGGAGGAAGGGTATTCAAGTCCATATTTTCATAAACGGCCCAATGCACCTTATCGATTAGAATGAGATCATTACTTATATCACCTTTTTTGCCCTCGAGAATAATTTGAAGGCTACTATCCTGAAGCACTTTTTCGGAGCATGCATCTACCATCTTTGGCTTGAGAGAAATAGAAGAATATTCAACAATTAGGCCAAGACAAAAGAAAGTATTTTTCATCTCTATTTACAACGATGTAAGATGTGGAATTCCTTTTGGTAGAAAATTTCCTTCCATTAGATCAATTGTTGTAATTGGAAATATGTGGAAGCTTGAAAATATTTTTGTATAAGTCAAAGTTGTACACATCTTGTACCCTTGTACATATTTTGTACTCATTGCCGTAGTAATACAAACACACTTACTTACTTCCCAAAAAGAAAGAGATCAAAGTTGCACTCCAAGACTAATTACTATTACCCAGAAGTTTATCATAAAAGAATGTGAACTTTGTCTTTGACCTACTAAATAACCGATGATAATGCCCCTCTATGTATACCCTCAACTAAGGTCGATCCTTTAGCTTATAGACTATCATCTCCTTAGTTGCATCTTTTCCATTAGGTCTCTTGTCTTATTATCAACCATCCTTAGTCATGGAATCTCTTGATCTTACGAGTCACCCTCAAGCCAAATGACCGATACACCCATAAAGGTATCACTAGATCTACATTCGAATGATTAATTTAGACAATCCCAAAGGGGGCACATAGATTACATATTGCATACGCGTGTTCTAATTAATTCAAACTTGGCAGTTAACATACAAGGATGTTAGTGCTAATAAAATAAGATTTCATCTATAGTGAATCTAAGTACCAAACCCTAACTTCATTAGTTCATCCAAATATGCTCAAGGTTAAGAGCAATAATCATTTAGTAGCAGTAAGTATCTTGTTTTCTTTCTTTGATAGTACATCTCTAGAATATATACTCACAATGGTCCTATCCAATATGTGATACACGTATTATCAAGACAAGTTTGATAATATAAGGAGACTTGCTAATGCCCTAGATAAATCACTCTCAACGAGTATGTGCCCAGCACTACCATATGGTTATGGACTCAATTTATGACATGACTAAATCTAAACTTGGACATAGTATGTGTCCAACTTCACTGTGCACTCGAGTTATTAGTTCAAGTCAAAGGGCCTTCACACATCCATCAATAAAATATACCACAGATAATAGGTAAGAAACTCATAATGCCATTCAATAAAATGATTATACATTGTTTCATATCCGAAATGTCATATACAAGTGAGCTTTAGGGCATATTAATCTTAACATGTAGGTGATTAAATCTTGTATTTATGGATTGATTACTACTCTTTTATAAAGGGAATTTGATAGATTTTTGTGTGTGTGTATATATATATATTCTTGTGCTTAAGGTTTCTATGGAAAATTTACATACATGTCATGTGTTTGTAGAGATGCCTCAATGATGTTGCTTGTTGAATATATTATATTAATATATTAATCTACTTATGTTAATTATTTTTTGATGATGCAACAATTGTGTTTTTACTCTCCAATTGCTATTATTTTTAGTATATTGAAAATCTTACACAGTAGCATTCTTGAGCAAAAAAAGAAGATGGAGCATGGTTTATGAAGCTTGGGTAACTTATAGTTTTAGCTCTTTTTTCTCTTTTAGTCTTATGTTAAGTTGATCTTAGTACATAAGTAAATGATATAAGCTCAATAACTTGGTACATTGCATGCATTCTTTATGCATTTTGCTTATATGTCATATTTCTTTTATACTTGATCATCTTTTCTCGTTAATACATATTTATATATTCTTTCTATTCTTTTATTCTTATCATTATAAGTATATACATTCTTAAACCTACATTCAAATGATTTTTCCTATAGAAAATACAACTTTCAAGTCTATATCCTTGTATTTTGGAAGTTGCATATACTATAGCATATGTCACTTGATATTTTTGATACTATATATGCTTATATGTATGTATATATGTATATATCTACATGGCTTTGCAGTAAAAGTGCATATATAGGCATTATATTGTAGATATTTGAGCTATTTTGTATAATATATGTGTATCTATAGGTAAACAACTTGCATATACCATTTCCCCATGTAAAATCTATAAAAATCTTGATTGAGAGCAAGTGTCAGCTTTCCATTTAATGTTTTTCCAAGTTAGTTGATGTTGCATTAATGAGATTAGAAATATGTTATATTAGTAGGTGTCTTGCGCTACCAAAATTCTGCAGAAAAATGCTTCTATTGTTGATTTGATGTGTTGTAGCTTTTTGGTAAAAAGTTAAACAACTTTTTCAGATTTTTCTGCAACTACTGGCCTACAAAGGCAGTTGACTAGCTCTGTGCTTCGGTAAAAATAGTGAGCATTGTTGCTCTACCAGAAGAGCCTACCGATCAACTAGTAGAGTGTTCCGATATGGCTCTTTTGCCTACTAGAACTACTGGCACACCTAGAGGGTCGACCGATAGAGTATTCCAGTAGCCCTCTAAGTTGATTTTAAAATTTGACCATTGGGAGACTTACTTTTTGGCCTTATAGATATGCCTCTCTCCTCCCAACTCAGAGATAACTTGATCAAAACATATTCACAAGCTCTCTAGCATTCAATACACTCTCTCTTCTGCAATCTTACTTTATTTATTACTATCTTCATTGATTGCATATTATTGACATTCATTGATTATGTTCTTGAGCTCATAAATTTGCTTATCTACTTAAAGTAACATAGGAAGGTTTAAATACATTTGTACAGTTGCTCACAAGAAGTTCTTTTATACCAAACTCTCTACTATTACATTGGATGTGAGTTTCTTTACTCTTGGGTAGCATAGTTGTGAGGAACTTCTCTCAAGATTGAAAGATTGAAATCCTCAAGTATCGGGTTAATACTTGTGGTCCTTGTGGTAAAGCAAGGGTTGTGACCATTGTTCTACGCTTCAACAACGTACTAAGCAAGAAGTTGATTTACTAATGAAGTTTTCAAAACCCTAAGGAAAGACCTTAGGTAGTAGACTAGGCCCTCGGGAGTTCGAACCACTCTAAATTGCTGCGTTTGATCTTTTTAACCCTACATTGTTCATATTTCAAGTACTTACTTTGAATTTTGTATGTGCTTTTGCTTAAAACACTTTTTAAGAGTTTTAAGTGCTAATTTGTGCCAATAATCCAATTCACCCCCACTTTTGGATTCATTTCTTGGGTAACATTGCTTATATATATTGAAGTCTATTATGCTATTAACCATTTCTAAATAAATATGTGTTTGTTTGCTGATTACATGAAGTGGGTATGCTTATATACATGTCTATGTGTGTGTTTGCACACTTAATAGCATTAATAGCTTCTATTGCTTATATGTCTGGTACTATAGCTTAAATTGGTGTAAATCTAAGTATGTCTATATGTTTTGTAATAGAATATACTAGAATATTCTCAAATGCCATGCCCTCGACGTGTATGGTTTCCACTCAAATGATAACTCCAGTTTTTGTGATAAGGATCGATGGTGCATAACTAATAATTATCTTAAGTCGAGTCCCTTTGCTTTAAATCCAGCCAATAGGTGTCCGGATAGGTTCAGTTGACATTAGCTCACTTAGGAAGCTAGTTAGTCTACTTTATGGCCCTAGGTTCATAAAGACCACATCGTAACTCTAGGTAGACAAGCCTAGGAAGGGACCTGCACTGAGTCTTAAAGATAGATTAAGGAAATAATTAGTGGACTAAATGCTGGGGTTAGATCGATCTAAGTCACCTATAATCCTAACTAGTTAGCCCTAATGCCTAGGTCATAAGGACCATGCCATAGCTCTAGGTAGATGTGCCTAGGAATTGACCTATACTGAGTCTTAAGGTTCCTTTAAAAGGTTAATTAAGCTCCTAGACACGAGCAACCAAGTATAGTCAAGAAACCCTAGAAAGACGTAGTAATCATCCATAGGCAACTTGTGATCACCCTAGTCCCTATTTTTGACATTTGACTCCCTTTAGATCACTTGATTCTCGTGTCAGACACACACTAGGTTTATTTTTCTTACCCTTGGGTTAGATTTACTTTTCCCGCACCCCATTCCATCCCAAGAACCCCAAAGTATTATAGTTTAGGCGCCTGACACAGCGTTTTAGGACGCACTTAGCCTAGGACACGACACACGTTTGGCCTCCCCATGGATCCAACCCTATACTCATACACACCGTACTACACACAATCGTGCACTTGTCGTCTATTTAGGCTTGTGCTCAAAATAGCATATCAAGTTCTTAGCACTGTTGCCAGAGAGGCAACAGTTATTTGGTTTCTTTATTTTATGTGTCTTAGCTTGTTATATGTTGTTTTTATCTTTTCCTTTCGTGTTTTCTTTATTTTGACCAATAAAAGAAAAAAATCTAAACAAAATTATTGAGCTTTGTAAAGAGGATTACTCGTGCTAGATTGAATATAAGTGATTGTACTGCTTCTTAGCGGTCTTTAGTATTTTCTTCCCCATCACTTGAACTTATTCCCAATGTATGTCGTGTGTGTGGAAGTCGTATGCATCTAAATTTTTTTCATCCCCATGACAATCCCCACTCTAGGGCTAGTACTAGATATGACCCCTATAGTCATGCATTATCTCATACATCTTCATTTAGAAATCATGACTATAAGGATGCTTATTCTTGTTATTGCAATCATTGTGAAAGCCGTGCTTATTTTTCTAGTGCTTGTCGTACCTTCCACCGTCGTCATTCTCGATTGCATACAACAACCAATGCCCCTAACAATCATGTGCCTATACATACATCCACATCTAGACACCATGATTATAGGGAGCAATATCATGGATTTTCATCTTGGGGTCAAGATGACTCTTCACATCATCCATCCCTGAGTTTTGCAAACTGACCTCCTGTACCGTCATTTCCTACCCATCCTTCCGTCAAGTCTTTTGATTGTGGTGTTTTTAATGTTTCCAACCAAGATGCTTCTCATCTTAACTCAAAAGAACTTTCTTCTTTTAGGTCTCTTTCACATAGGCAAAAGCTTGACTATCTCATATACCTCATTCAATCTCACTAAGAAAGCCTAATTAGCTTGGGGCAATAAAGTGATTATCAAGAGGATTCCTTGAGGAAAGAGAATGAGAGTCAGTAACTCATGGTTGAAAGCATTGAGATACCTTTAGATCAAGATGAGGAGATAAGAGAGAGAGAGAGACCTAGAGAAGAGTGGACTAATGATGAAAATGATGATGTTTTAGAGAGAAATATAGAAAAAAGGTTGATAGAAAGCTAACATCTTGTAGTGAGGATGAGAATGAGCTTGATGATAATATGGTTCTTAATGATTCTTATGGATATGTTTTAGAGGAAACAGTACCCTATCCTCCTAAGCTTTCAACACTTTTCATTAAGTCACTTGAGCTTATCTCGTCTTCTATCCTATACTTTCCATACACTTGGAGGTCAAGTCTCATACAAATAACACTCATTTGCATTCCAAGTCTACATCCAAGGAGTTTAGCATGTATACTTCCTTTGAGCATTCTTGTTTGCATAACCCAAAATCCTTTAAGTCCTTATTGCCCCTTCCATATATGTATACCCCTTATGAGAAGCATGATGGTGAGATAACACCCACTAGAGATGAATGTATGGATAGATTTGATAAGACTTTAGCTAGTGAGGGTTTAGAGTCATCCATTAGGGAGAACAAACCATCAATTTCGGAGTTTGTAGATAACAAGTCTCTTAGAGTTAAGAATTATTATGCTGAACAGAACAACTACTCTAAGAAAACACCTAAGAAAGAAATTGGTGAGCTTGGAAAATTGATCTATGGGTCTTTTTGGATGTTTGATGAATCATTATTGGAGAAAGAATCCATTAGGATTGAATCCACCCCCTTGAAGAGTTAGAGCGACCTAGGCTTGATCATGTCGTATCTTGTGGAGAAGAAGAGTGCAATACTTCATTGTCCCTTATTGTTTCCCTTCCTTCTCCGAGTGTCTCTCCCACTCCCTATTTCCATTTCGTTGAGCCTACCTCTTTGAAGCACACATTTGTGCCTTCATGCATAGAACACTTTTATCTAGGGTTAAAAAGTACTTTGCCCATGTTGCATGCATTAGACCATCATTAACCCATAGGAAGGGTGTGTTCCTAGCCCTTGATTGTTAGAAGAAGGCCATGGGGTGGTTAATTAGAAAGTAAACGGGGCACGATCTTTCATGTTTTTGCATACTTCTTCCCACATTTGCGTACATTTATTCGTTCAATGATTTAGGGAGGAATCTAGAAAAAGGGTGCATTGTTTATTCATTGCCCCATATTATATTGTATAACCCTTTTCCTTTTGTTATTTGTGCTTCATATTCGACAATTTATGCCTCTTAACTTTAAACACGTATGGCTCTAACATTGGCACATGGCTAGAGGCGTTAAATCTAGCGTTGCTAGAAGGAACCCTAGACATGTTTATATTTCTCTTTCTTTCCTTTTCTTTTACTTGCTTCTACTTTTTTTTGTCATTTTCGTTCTTTAATTTTCATTTGCTTTTCATTTGTTTTCTTTTTTTTTCACTCTCCCAAGTGTTGATCCTCATTTCTATCATATCCCCTTCTTATACACTTTGTTTATTATTTGATAATGCCAATGCGAGCTCGCTTGCAAATGCTACTGATCTTATGCTTTGGAGTATTTGTGGTTTGATGCAAAATAGCATTAGTAGACCAATCCAAAACCATTGGCATCAAAGGGCTTCAAAATAACACAAGGTTGTTTCTATCCTTTCTTCACTTGTTTCCCCTTTATATCTACCCCGTCCCCACCAACTGTACATGCTTTGTGATTCCGTTTTCCTTGTTGAGTAGTATTGTTATGTTTTCTTGAGAACAAGCAAAGTTTAGGTTTAGGGATGTGGGAGTTTGGTTATACTATTTTATGCTTTGTTATGGTAGATTGCATTATGTGCATAAAAATTGTAAAAATCTTTTGATTTTTGTGCATATAGAGTCGTTTATCTCTTATTGATTAGAGTATTGGCTCTTGTGGTTGGTTTAATTGATTGACGGAGATAAGTTGTTATTGTGGGGAGTCAATAGAGTGAAAACAGATTCAAGACTTAGAGAAGATGCCTTTGAAAACCTGTGGGGAGTGAGTTCTTTTAAGAATG
The DNA here is from genome assembly GCA_028554755.1 of Cordia subcordata. Lineage (NCBI taxonomy): Eukaryota > Viridiplantae > Streptophyta > Magnoliopsida > Boraginales > Cordiaceae > Cordia > Cordia subcordata. The sequence continues at coordinate 17,173,197 of JAPTOF010000008.1, forward strand.
CACTTTGCAACTGCCCCATGGCTTGGTTGGAAGAAGAGATGAAAAAGGGGTTGTTGATATGATTTCCCCTTCCTTGATTGGTTCTTCTTGATATGCCTTAGCCTTTCTTTTTATTTTCTTTTTGTTAATGTTCTGTATTGATGAAAAATCCCAAAAAAGAAAAAGGAAAAAAGCAAAAAGAGTGAAAAAGCCAAAAAAATGAAAAATGAGAAAAATCCAAAAGGCAGCAAAAATGTGAAAAATTGAGGTTCATTGAATAAGTGTCAAGTGACCCAATATCAATTTGACACAAGTATCTCTTTTGTTCTTTCATGTATTGTGAAAAAGGCTCTTACATTATTTTGTGAGCCATTATGTTTGTACATTCTTTCTCTCCTTTTCTTCGAGGCTTTGTGTACATTGGCGAGACCATGTTAGTCAAGGAGGCACAAAATATCAAAATTCCATGTGTATATGTGTTGGAATCCTAGGCTTGTGGTGGCATAGCTACTTGGGAACTTTCCATGAATTGTAGACCCCTTGTAAGTAAAGGGAGGATCCAAAGAGGCTTGGAAATCGCTCTACAAAAGGAACGACCTATTCATACTCCTTAAATTCACCAAGATAGCAAGTTAATCCCATAGGAAACATTTTTTAGCAACTTAGAGGTTTGGGCTTGCTTTAGGACAAGCAAGGAGAAGGTTTAGGAGTATTGATATGTTGATTGTGTGTGTGTTTATGTATTGCTCATATATTCTTGTTTTGAGGTGTTTTGTGCTTCATTTGGTATATTAGTATAGCATTTACTTCATACTTGTGCATATTAAGGTTTACATGTTCATAATTGAGCGTAGGACATAATTGCTACACTAATATAAGTTCATTGGTTGATTTAGGTGAGACCTAGAGAGATAATTCGAGCTTGATTGATGGTGCTTGAGGTGTGCAGCAAATCTAAGGGTGTTTTGGATGGTAAGAAATGAAGAAAAGTGTATTTAGAAGTCGTCAAACGAAGATCGGAGCACCCGAGAAGAAATCGGCTCACAAGCAGCAAAATGGGCCAAGGAGCAGGGAAGGCCAGTTGACCTCAAAATCCAAGTCAAAATTGAAGCCCTTGAGGCCAGTTAACCTCAAAATCCAAGTCAAAATCCAAGCCCTTGAGGCCGGTTAACCTAGCTTCCAGGTCAGTCCCCTGGCTAAGCACGAAATTTGCCTATTGATGGAAACTTTTCAACAAATTTAGGAAGCTTTTCACCTAGCTTTTGACCCAACCTTTGAACCTCCTTTTCCCTAAACCCTAATTCCTCTCACCCCCACCACACACACACTCACCTAAACATATTTTAGCACTAGGAATCAAGGATCTAAGAGGGCTAAACACAAGATTTAAGGCTTATAACCATGGATTGTAAAGGATTAGCTTTGGATAGAAGGGTATATTCCTTATTCCCCTTTTATCCCAAGTTAATATATGTATAAGTAGAGCATGTAAGGTGATTATATCCTGTATTTATGGATTGATTACTGCTCTTTCATAATGGGAACTTGAAGGATTTGTGTATATATATGCTTGTGCTTAGGGTTTCTATGGCAAATTTACATATATGTCTATGTGTTTGTAGAAATGCCTCAATGATTTTGCTTATATATACTGAAGTCTATTATGCTAGTAACCAGTTATATATCATTAAGCTAGTATATCTATGTACTTGTGTGGTGATTAAATGAAGTGGGTATGCTTGTATACATGTCTATATGTGCGTTTGTATGCTTAATAACATAAATAGCTTCTATTGCTTACATGTCTGGTGATATAGCTTAAATTGTTGTAATCTAAGCATGTCTAAGGACAGGCCTGGACTGAGTCCTAGAATAGATTAAGAACTAATTAGTGGATTAAACGCTAAGGTTAGATCGATCTAAGTCACCTAGAATCCTAACTAGCTAATCCTAATGCCTAGGTCATAAAGACCACGTCATAGCTCTGGGTAAACGTGCCTGGGGACGAACCCACACTAAGTCCTAAGGTTCTATTAGAAGGTTAATTAAGAGCCTAGACAAGAGCAACCAAGTATAATCTATCAAGCAACCCCAGAAAGATGTAGTAATCACCCATAGGCAAGTTGTAATCATCCTAGTCCCCATTTCTGACATTTGACTCCCTTTAGATCGCTTGATTCTTGAATCACACATACACACTGCCTTTACTTTTCCTGCTGTTAGGTTAGATTTATTTTTCTCGTGCATTATTCTATCCTAAACACCCAAAAATATCATAGTTTAGGCACCCAACACATAGTCTTTTAGGACACACTTAACGTAAGACATCATTCCATTCAATAGACAACTCGTGTGTTTGTGGGCTATTTAAGCTTGTGCTCAAAATAGCATATCAATAAGTCTCTTGGAGTTATGGATTCTTTGGGCATCTTTGATGAATCATTGTTGAAGAATAAACCCAATAAGATCGAATCCACCTCTCATGAGGAGCTAGAGTAACGTAAGCTTGATTATGTCATATCTTGTGAAGCAGAAGAGTGTAGTACTTCAAAGTCCTCAACGTCTCTCTCCTTTAATCCTCGTTCTCTGAATGTTGTCCCTACTCTCTTTTCGTATTTTGTTGAGTCTCCTTCTTTGTAGCTTATGTTTGTGCCTTTTTTCATAGGACGCTTTCATATAGAATTAAGGCCTTCACTTCCCACATTGTATGCATTAGATCTATCCTTGACCTATGGGGGGTTATGTTCTTAGTCCTTGATTATGAAATGAAGGCCATTAGGTGGTTCACTAAAAAGCAAGAGGGCCATGATCTCTCATATTTGTGCATCACCCCTTCTATATTAGAGTACACATTCTCATTCAATATTTTGGGGTGGGATCTAGAAAAAGGGTGAATTATACATTCATGACCCTATCATATATTGCATAACCCTTTTCTTCTATTGTTTGTGTGTTAATGATTATCTGAAAATTTGTGCCACGCAATTTTAAACATGGATTGCTCTAACATTGGCGCCTGGATGGGCGTTAAATCCAGTATTACTAGGAGGCACCCTGACACGTTTATATTCTCTTCTTTTTCCTTGTCTTTCATTTGTTTTTGCTTTTTTGGTATTTTCATTCTTTGATTTTTCTATTTTTCTTTTCATTTGTTTCTTTTTTTAAACCTTAAAAGTGTTGATTCCTATTTCTATCATTTCCTCTTATCATACACCTTATTTATTGCTTATCAATGCCAATGCAAGCTTGCATGGCAATGCTACTGACCATGTACTTCATGAGTGTTTGTGGTTTGTTGAGAAATAGGGTAAGTAGATAATTCATTAATCATTGGCATGAGAAGCTTCAATGGAACACAAGGTTGTATCTATCCTTCTCCATTTGTTTCTTTTTTTATCAACCCCATCCCCACCATCTTTATTACTTTGTGCTGCTTAGTTGCTTATCGTATCATTCTATTCTATTTGCTTGAGGACAAGCAAAGATTAGGTTTGGGGTGTGGGAGTTTAGTTTTCTTGTTTCATGCTTTATTTCGGGTAGATTTGCATTATTTTCATTGAAATAGTTCAATTTTTTCAATTTTTGTGCATATAGAGTTGTTTATCTCTTTGTTGATTGAAGTGTTGGCTCTTGATATTGATTTAGTTGATTGATGAAGATAAAGTTGTATTGTGAGGAGTGAATAAAATGGAGAGAGAATCGAGACTTTGAGGAGATGCCTTTTGAAAGCTATAAGGAGTGAGCACTTCTAAGAATGCACCTTATAGCTACCTAATGACTTGGTTGGAAAAAGTGTTTAAAAAGGCTTGTTGATATAAGTGCTCCTTCTTTGATTGGTTCTTTTTTTATGTGCTTTACCTTTTCTTTTTGTTTATAATATGTATCAAAAAATTGCACAAAAATGTGATAGTGCACCAAAAAATTGAAAAAGGCAAAAAGGTGCAAAAAGTTGAAAAAGATTGAAAAATCCAAAAAGAAAATGCAAAAAAGCCACAAAGGCAACAAAAAGTTCATTAAATAAAGTGTTAAGTAACACAATGTCAACTTAGCACAATCTTCTTGTTTCGCTCTCTGGTTTTAATATGAATAAGGCTCTTACATCAATTGTGAGCCATTGTGGTCGTATCTTCCTTCTCCTTGTATCTTTGAGGCTATATGCATATTGGGGAGGCCATGTTAGTTGAAGGGGTAAGAAATATCAACATGCCACATTTGTATGTAAGAATCCTAGGTTTGTGGTGGTTATACCTACTTGGGAACTTCCCATGAGCTGGAGACCCTTTGTGAGTAAGAGCAGAATCCAATAAGGCTTGGAGACCCCTTTATAAGAGGAATGACCCCTTCGTACTCCTTTGATTCACCAAGATAATGGGTTAATACTTTTGGTAACCCACTTTAGCAACTTTGAGATAAAAATAGGTTTGGTCTTGCTTGGGGACAAGGAAAAAGAAGGTTTAAGGGTGTTGATGTATTGGTTTTGTATGTGTATTTGCATTGTATTTCTATACTTATTTTTTAGGTGTTTTGTGCTTGTTAAATAGCCTTAGTGTGGTACTTATACTATATTTATGCATACAAAGATATAAGTGTTTATAATTGAGCTTACAAGGAAAATACTACACTAAGTCCTCATTTCGTGTATTTTAGGTAAGAATTGAAGTAATGCTTAGAGCATAATTAAAGATGTTGATGGAATAGACAAGCTCGGAAAAAGGTTTTGCGGATGAAAAGAGAGTGGAGAATGAGTTTAGAGGCATGCAGATGAGGCCTAAATCAAATGGGGAAGATTGGAGCAAATTGGTGGAAATTGGAGCTAAAAGGCAGCCACAACCAGTCGCGCCTAGGCCCTTTACTAGTCGATCGGTTAAGGTGACTGGCAGAGGCAGAGCGCAGAGCATTTTACTGGTCACCTACCCCTCTTTTGCTAGTCAACTGATGGCTTTTCCAGTAGAGCCTATAGCACAACTTTTTAAACTCATTTTTGGGCTATTATTTGTAACTTTCACACAACCTTTGAACCCTTTCTCCTATCCACTTCCTAAAACTCTAATTCTATTCTTACCCACCTCAATACACTTTTCCACTTATATCTACACTTGAAATCATGCATATTTGGTAGATCAAACACAAGGATTTGGGGTTTTTGCTCATAGATTGTGAGGAGATGACTAAGGATAAAAAGATAGATTCTTTATCTCTCTTTATCCTAGTTTAATCTATATTTAACTAAAGTACGATCGTTATCTCTCAACACAAGCCTAAATAGCCTGCAAGTGCACAGATCGTATGTAATACAGTGTGTGTAAGTGTAGGGTCGAATCCACGAGGAGGCTCAACGCGTAAGGTGTCTTAAGCTATATGCATTTGAAGAAGCTACATGTTGGGTTCTTACCTAAGATATTTTTAGGTTTTTGGTTTGAAGGGAGCTCAGGAAAGGAAAATTTAATCTAAAACAAGAAAATAAAAGATATGTGTGTGTGTGTGACGGGGAAATCAAGCAATTTAAGGGAGTCAAATGTCAGAAATGGGGGACTAAGATGATTATGTCTTACTTATGGGTGATTACAACTTCTTATTATGGTTGCTTGATGGATTATACAAAGTGCTCTACTCTAGACCTCTAATTAGCCTCCTAATTGATACCCTAAGCCTCACTGCAGGTCCGTCCCTAGGTGGCAATGCCTAGTAGTGTGGCATGGTCTTTATAACTTAGGAATTAGGGCTGGCTAAAAAGCTTCTAGGCGATCTAACCTTAGCACTTAGTCCTCTAATTAGTTCCCTAATCTAACCCTAGGACTCGATACTAGTCCATCTCTAAGCTTCGCCTCACTTAGAGCTACGGTGTGGTACTTGTGAACTTAGGGCGTTAGAATGGACTAACTAGTCTTCCTAAGTGAACTAAGGTCGACTAAACCTATCCAGACTACTATTGGTTGGATTTAAAGCCAAAAAGGACTCAACCTAGGCTAGTTACTAGTTGTACACCATCAATCACATCACAATAGCAGAAATTGACATTAAAGTGCAAAGTAAACACATCTAGGGCATGGTATTCGAGAATACTCCAGAATATTCTACTACTAAACACATAGACATGCTTAGATTACACCAATTTAAGCAATGGCACTTGACATGTATGCAATAGAAGCTATTTATGCTATTTGATATGCAAACGCACACATAGACATGTATATAAGCATACTCACTTCTTGCAATCACCACACAAACACGTAGACATGCTAGTATAATGATTTAGAAATGGTTAATAGCAAAATAGACTTCAATATACATATGTTACATCATTGAGGCATTTCAATAAACACATAGACATGTATTTAAAATGGCTGTTGAAACCTTAAGCACAAAGCATATATATATATATATATATATATATATAAATCCATCAAGTTCCTATTTAATAAAAAGTAGTAGTCATCCATAATACAAAAGTAAATCATCTTACATAGCTGTAATTAGACATACATTAACTTAGGATAAAAGAGAGACAAAGAAACTACCTTTTTATCCAAAGCCATAACTTTACAATCCAAGAGTTATGCCCAAATCCTTATGTTTAATCCTTTTAGAGGCTTGATTCCAAAGTGATTTTGTGTATGGAAGAGTGTGTGAGAGTTGAGAGATGAGAGGATTAGGGTTTTGGGAGATAGGTGTGAGAGAATATGACTTTTCTCTATAAAATGGCCGAAAGAAGGCTTATATAGCCAATTTTCCACAACTACCAGAACACCTAACCGATGCACCATTTCCAAGAGCTCTCTATTCTACAAAAGGAAGCTTTCTTACTAGTTTTATCGGCCTAATCAATCGGTGCACCGGTTCTCCGAAGGGCACTCAGCCGACTCTTCTTGTTTTGCACCGTTTAGCTTCATTTTGGCTTCGTTTACACGCGATTTTTTTCTATGGCTTTGTATCTCTTCCAGGAATCTCTGAAGCTACTTTTCTTCATCTTTTTCACCCTATAAACATTTCCAAACTTAGGCCATGTCCTCTTTGGGTGCAAGCTCTGAATTTGGCTCTTGTTACGCTCGATTTTTCCTGATTACTCCGTTCTTCATCTGGGAGCTTGCAAATGCAATCTTCTTGCTTTCTTCTCATCTAAAATACCTTTGGCTTGGCTTCATCATCACATCTTCATCATTTTAAGCTTCAAGCATTGTTCCAAATCTCACCTAAAACACAAGATAAGTGCACTGTTAACGTAGCATTTATGCCTTAAGCTCAACTATAGATAGCTAAAGTCTAATATGCTCAAGTATGATATAAATGCTATACTAATACACCTAATAGAGTAAAAACACCTCACAACAAGAATAAGAATGCAACACATAAGCACACACAAATAGACACATCAGAGTATAGAGGGTGATTTACTACTTTATTATAATGGGCATTTGATGGATTTTATAATATATATATATATTTTATAATATATATATATATATTTTTTATAATATATATATATATATTTTATAATATATATATATATATATAAATATGCTTTGTTCTTAGGATTTCAATGGCTTATTCTAATGCATATCTAAGTGTTTGATAAAATGCCTCAATGAAGTAGCATATATATTATTGAAGGCTATTTTGCTATTAATCACTTCTAAATCATTGTGCGAGCGTGTCTATGTGTTTATGTGATCATTCGATGAAGTGGATTGTGTATTCATATATGTCTATGAGTGTGTTTGCATTCCAATAGCATGATTAGCTTTGATTACATATATATATCAGGTGTTATTGCTTAAATTGGTGTAATCTAAGCATGTCTATGTGTTTAGTAGTTGGATATGTCATGTATTTATGAATGTCATGCCCTATATGTGTTTGCACTTGCGCTTCAATGTTTAACCCACTAATTTGATAGACGATTGATGGTGCATAAGTAAAGGCTAGCCCTAGTCGAGTCTCCTTTAGCTTTAAACCTAGCTAATAAGTTCTTGGTTAGGTTAGTTGACCTTAGATGGACTAGGTCTTGGCTTTAAACCCAACCAATAGTTAGACATGAGGGTACGATCAATCTAAGTCACCTAGAACTCTAAGTAACTAGCCTGAAAACCCTAGGTCATAGAGACTATGCCATACTCTACAAGTCAATGCCTAAGGATGGACCTGCATTTAGGCCAAGAGGATAATAAGGTGGTCAATTAGTGGTTTAGACAAGAGCAACCTGGATAATCCATCAAGAACTCTAACAAGAACATAGTAAATGCCCATTAGCAAGTTGTAGCCACCCTAGTCCCCCTTTCCAGTGTTAGATTCCCCTTAGATCCCTTGATTCATCCATTCCACACACACATACTTTACTTTTCCTTGTCTTTAGGTTAGGTTTAATTTTCTCGAGCTCTCTTCAAACCAAAAACACAAAAAGATTATAGTTTAGGCTGGACATGTAGCTTTCTAGGTTGCACAGAGCTTAAGACTACACACGATCTAGCCTCCCTGTAGATTCAACCTGCGTTCACATGCTGTACTACACATGACCTGTGAGTTTGCGAGCATTTTAGGCTTGTGCTTGGAAATTACATCTTTGGACTCCATTAATAATCAAAGGTCGACTCCTCAAAAGCTGTATGAAGATATGGAGGGTCTCGAACTAGAAAAGAAGACTTTCCAGTAGGCCAACCAATCCGCCACCCACCGTATTGCCCAGTTAGAGAAAAAACTTAGAAATGGCAAGGAATTTGTGATTGCGAATTACAAGGCCTTATTAGAATACCAGTATGAGCATTTTGAATAAGCAGTCGTGCAGTATAAGAGCAACATTGAAGTTAATGCTCAGAAAGCAATTGAGCTGCTGTAGAAGAATCCTCCTACTACCCTCGAGTCCTTAGTCAAGGCTGTGTTAGATGACCTAGTCCCCTTACCTGTTGCCCCCGATGCTACCACCGAATGGTCATAGAGTGCCTATGCCAATTCTCTAGTGGTGGCATCTGATGTTGCTGTGGTAGAGGTCGAGGCCCTCGCCAAAGAGGTACCCTCAATCAAGGTCATTGATGAGGAGGGCGCAGCTATCGATGCGGTTGGTATGGATGTGCCGAATGCTTGTGATGTGGTCCCTATTGGTTGATCTTATTTATTTGTTTTTTTAAGAATGTTATGTAAATTTGAACGGCTTTTTCTTTATTTCTTGCCTAATAATATTTTTAATTTCTTATTCTAGACATAGAATTTTATTTGGCTATTTTTATTAACATGTTCATACTTTACCTTGCCTTGATAAATGTTATAATGTTTTAAGCCTATTGACTTGTCGGTCATAGGAAATTTGTTCCTTCTTTTAGTGTTTTTACGCATTAGATGTTTTGCGGTGACTTTTCCTCGAGAAGGATTAGTCCTTAGAAGTTGAACAAGTTAAAAACTTTTGTAATAGTAGTCATATTTATCATCATGGAACCATGACTTGTCATTTATTTGTCGAATATTTGGAGTGCATAGAAATTTTGCAACATTTGTCATCAAACATAATACTTTTCAAGTGTTCAAAATTCCATGCATTCTTGAGTAATGTCGCACTGGCTCTAGCCAATTTGAAGGTTCCTGCTCGGATAACCTTTACAACCCAATAAGGGCCTTCCCAACTTTCATCCAGTTTATTCAAGTTGCCTTTAGTAAAGTGATGCTTGCACAAGACCATGTCCCCTAAGCCAATGTTCTATGGCTTGATCTTTCCCTACAGGTGTCATTTCAAAGTCTTTTTTGTTGCCACATTCTTAATATGTGCTTCTTCGCACACTTCATCGAGTAACTCCAGTTCAATTTTTAGTATTTCATCATTTTCTACTTCCTAAAAATGCCTCATATGTAGTGTAGGGGATAGAACTTCAATTGGGTTAACTGCTTTTGACCCATAAGCCATTCGGAATGGTGTTTCTCTATTGCTATTGTGAATAGTTTTCTGATAAGCCCAGAAAACTTCTAGGAGCACTTTTGGCCACAACTCTTTCACTCTCTCGAGTTTCATTTTCAATGAGTTCACTATGGCTCTGTTGGTGACTTATATTTGTCAATTTTCTTAGGGGTGTTCTAGTGAGAAGAATTGTAGATCAATCTTTAGCTCACCAACTCTCTCTCTCTGAAATATTTTAGGTCAAATTGTCTTTTATGATCGATAATTATGGCCTTCAGAACACCAAATCGGCATATAATATTTTTCCAGACAAAGTTCCAAGTTGCCTTATTGTTATCGTCGCTACTGCTTCTACGTCAACCCACTTCATGAAATAATCTTCAGCCATGGAGGCAAATTTTCTTTTTCCCTTTCCGATGGGGATGATATCCAGCCCTCATTTAGCAAATGGCTATGTGCTCGTTATAGGAGTCAAGACCGCCAATGCCAAATGTTGGGTATTATCATTTCTTTAACAATGATCAATTTCATAACAATCTCCTTGGCTACTTTTGCAATAGTCAGCCAGTAATATCCTTGTCAGATTGCATTATGTGCCATAGCTCTTGGCCCTAAATAGTTGTTGCACATCCTGTTAGGATTAGTATGCCCTAAAGCTCACTTGTACATGACATTTTGGATATGAAACAATGTATAATCATTTTTTTTTGTTGTTAAATGGCATTGTGAGTTTCTTACATATTATCTCTGTTATGTTTGCATGTTTGAAGGTCCCTTGACTTGAACTAATGACTTGGGTGCGCAGTGAGGTAGGACGCACAGTAGGTCCAAGTCTAGATTTAGTCACATCATAAATTGAATCCATAACCGAATAGTAGTGTTGGGCACTGTACTGGGATAAGGTTATATTGATCAAGTCTCCTCTTTGAGGGTGATCTACCTAGGTCATTGGAGGACTTTCTGGATTTGTCTCAATAGTACGTTTGTCACGTATTGTATAGGACCATTATGAGTATGTTTTCAAGAGACGTACTATCCAAGAAAGAAAAAAAGACACTCATTGCTACTAAATGATCATTGCTCTTAATCTTGAGTATATGTGGATGAACTAATGAAGTTAGGGTTCGGTACTTTGATTCACTATGGGTGAGATCTTATTTTAGTAGGATCAACAGCCTTGTGCATTGAGTGCTAATTTCTAATTAATTGGAACATGCATATGCAAAATGTAATCTATGTGCCCCCTTTGGGATAGTCAAAATTTCTCATCCGAATCTAGATTTCGTGATACTACCTTTATAGCTGTGATGGTCATATGGCTTGAGGGTTGCTCCTGAGATCAAGAGATTCCATGACCAAGGATGGATGGCAATAGGACAAGAAACCCAACGGAAAAAGATACAGCTAAGGAGGTGATAGTACACAGGCCAAAGGACCGGTCTTGGCCATAGGCGATTTCATGTATAAAATATTTATGGTTATTGCTTTTAGTTTCATTTAAATGAAGCATAGGATGTTTTGATATCCTTGTAATGTTTCTTTATGAAGCTTGTATTAGCAATAGCAAAATGTATTATTGTAATCTTTGAAGACCAAGGAGAAAAACAAGAAAACAACATAAAGGAATACTCTGCCGGGTAACCAATCCGGATGACCGGCTGGACTTAACCGGTCGACCGGCTTGGTCGACTGGCCGAGGCAGAAAAAGCTACTATGTGTGCTATTTTTGTTGAAGATTACATGGAACCATCAAAGAGGGATTCTAACATATTTTGGTGGATGTTTATAATGCATTGATATATGTTTTAACATATTTGCATTAGCATGATTGCCACCTAGAAATATGTCCACTCATTAGGGTTTATAAAAATCAGTCATACCTATGAGTTGATTCTCAAAGATAGTTAAGTTTATGAGAATGGCTTAGACAAGAGAATTATAACTGGCTATGTTTAAAGATGCCATGAGATCTCATGACTATATTAAAAGAACTTAACTTGAGATTTACATATATATATATATATATATATATATCAACCAAAGGGTCTATGCACCCAGATTTAGGTAAGAGATCTATTGTGATATTGCAATGTTTTAGTAACACAAAGGGGATTTACAAAAATCCAAAATGTGTTTAGATCTAAAACAAAGCAAGAATATCAAAGGAAACCCTTAAGTTAAAATATTGAGTGGGAGAGGGGACTGGAAATACCCCACAGCTTTCCATATCCGATTCACGTTAATGATAAATGTCATTAATTTCCCCAACGGAAGATGACATTTTGTCTAGATTTAACAAGGTGAAACATAAAATGTTTATTCAAAAGGGTGTTAGTGAGTTCGGCCATCCCGTCGATGGAGTTCTTCACTAAAGATTGCCTTACGCAACATTGATTAAAGTCACTACCCTATCGGAGGGCTTAAATCAAGAATGTTAAGGGGAATAAACATTACGAATAGGTGTACACTCAACTTAAATGGTAGGTTCGACTATCCTATCGATCGAGTTCGCTACCAGATTTAAGAAGCCAAACAAAACAGTGATTGAATTATTCAATTGGATCATATCCAGACAATTGTTAATTCAAATAAGTGGTGGCATTTAACTTAACATTCATAAGTTCGGCCATTCCATCGGTGGAGTTCTTATGAGGACGTTGAGACACTGTTACATCGAGTAGTTTAAAGGGTTGATCTACTCAAAGGCAAATGATGTAAAAAGTACTCGTATGTTTTATTTCCAAAGATAGTATACATATTGTACATGCATCAATTTTGCACTCATAAATTAATTATGATTATATTGTTGTATCCAGAAAAATGTCTTCGTTCAATCCACTAGCTACAATTCTCAAAGAGCACAAGCTCACTGGACCGAATTTTGGGGACTGGGGACGAAACTTAGACATAGTACTCACTGCAGAAGAGTACAAGTATGGCCTGACAACTCCTTGTCCTGTTGTGAGGGCTAACTCTTCTGAAGCCCAGAAAGATGCTGAGGCAAAATGGCAGAAAGCCAATAGTATGTCCAAGTGCTATATGATGGCTTCTATGTCAGATATTTTGTAGAGCAAGCATCATCATATGGAAACTGCAAAAGAAATCATGACCTCACTGTCTCCTATGTTTGCTGATAAGAGCAGGCCCGCAGCAAGGTGCTCTTAGAGAAATTATGAATCAAAGGATGGTAGAAGGAGCATCTGTCAGGGAGCATATGCTCAAAATGATGGATTGTTTCAATACTTGTGAGATCTAAGGAGCAAACATAGATGAACAATCAAACGTAGACATGATTTTGGAGACTCTACTGTCATCTTATACTCAGTTCAAGCTTAATTATAAAATGAGCAAGATGAACATGGATATGATAGAATTAATGAAAGAGCTCCTAGCTGCAGAAGCCATAATAAAAAATAATGGCCACATAAATATGGTTCAAGCATCCACTTCTGGACTTAACCCGAAACAGAGAAAGTTCAAAGGAAAGGGGAAGCAAAAACGTGATCAAGGGAAAAAGAAGAGAAATGGTAAATAGCCCAGGCAGTTAATAGGTGAAAAGCCCAAGGGCAAATGCTTTAAATGTGGCCTAAAAGGGCATTGGAAAAAGTACTGCCCAAAGTACTTGGCACGAGGCCAGATAGGTACACCTCTTTTATACTACATTGAAACCTGCTTAGTGGTTGATTCTACTGATTCTTGGATTGTAGACTCAGCAGCCACTAACCATATTTGCAGTTCTTTGCATTGGTTTCAGGAAATGAAGGAACTAGCTAAAGGGGAGTTTGCTCTGAGGATGGGTAATGGAGCAAAAGTATGGGCTGCTGCAGTGGGAGGAATGTGCTTAAATTTTCCATGTAATAGGAAGTTATTTTTGAACAACGTTTATTATGTTCCGGATGTACGTAAAAACCTTATCTCTGTTTCACAATTAATGTTAGATGGTTTTTGCATTAATTTCCATTCTGGTGTTGATATCAGTAGAAATAGAAATATTATTTGTTCCGGTAGCATACAGGATAACTTGTTCTATATAAAACCTGTTACAAACTCACTACATAATATAGAACAAACTAATTCCTGAAAAAGGAAGGTTTCTTTGACCAATGATACATATCTTTAGCACCTACACTTAGGACATATCAGTCTAAAGCGAATTCGGAGATTAGTCGAGGATGGGCATCTTAGCTCATTAGATCTCGATGATATAACTCCGTGTAAATCTTGTCTCAAAGGGAAGATGACTAAACGGTCATTTTTTCTACAAGAGAAAGGGCCAAAGAAGTATTGGAATTGGTTCACAATGATGTGTGCGGTCCTTTGAGCAAACCAGCACGAGGAGGTTATGAGTATTTCATTACTTTTACTGATGATTACTCTAGGTATGGATATGTATATCTAATGCGACGCAAGTTTGAATCCTTTGAGAAATTCAAAGAGTTCAAAGCTGAGGCAGAGCGAAAATTAGATAAACATATCAAAGCCCTTCGGTCTGATCGAGGTGGCAAATACCTCTTGGGTAAGTCCAGAGACTATCTTACACAAGAAGGGATAGTGTCTCAGTTGACTACACCAGGGACTCCTCAGCAAAATGGTGTAGCAGAGAGAAGAAATCGTACCCTATTGGATATGGTTAGGTCAATGATAAGTCATGCATCATTACCTTTATCTTTTCGGGGGTACGCCATTGAAACAGCGGCATACATCTTGAACTTGGTGCCATCAAAATCAGTACCAAGGACACCTCAAGAAATGTGGACTGGGCGTAAGCCTAGTCTAAATCATCTCCACATTTGGGGCTGTCCAGCTTATGTACTTAATAGTAATGCTTCAAAATTGGAACCAAGATCCGAGTTATGCTATTTCATTGGATATCCTAAGGGAACCAGAGGTGGGATCTTTTATAACCCTAAGGAGCAAAAGGTGTTTATACGCACCCATGCTAGATACTTAGAGAATGATGAAATGGTCTAGAAAACACCAGATTCTGAAGTTGTTCTGGATGAGATTTCACAAGAATCTCCAATAACACCTGGGGTAACTGTGAATGGAAAATAACAGCATATTACACCTAATATATCAGAGCATCATCATAGTGGGAGGATATCAAGCCCTCCTGATAGATACTATGGAGAGTCCTTTTAGACTTCTTCAGAGAATCAGGTGGTGGATGCCACAAGTTATGATGAAGCAGTCTCCGACATAGATGCCGACCAATGGCATAAGGCAATGGATTCAGAGTTAGAATCTATGTATTCTAACAAAGTCTGGGATCTTGTAGTTGCACCTGAAGAGGTAAAACCTATAGAGTGCAAATGGGTCTATAAGAGGAAAAGAGGAGTTGATGGAAAAGTTGAAACCTTTAAAGCAAGGTTGGTGGCAAAAGGTTATACTCAGAAAGAAGGGATCGATTATAAGGAAACTTTCTCACCAGTAGCTATGCTTAAATCCATCAGGATACTCCTAGCCATCGCTTGTCATTATGACTACGAGATATGGCAAATGGACGTCAAGACAGCCTTTCTTAATGGGGAACTTGATGAGACCATTTACATGACACAACCAGATGGATACATTACTAAAGGCCAGGAACACATGGTTTGTAAATTAAAGAAGTCCATTTATGGATTAAAACAGGCATCTAGAGCATGGAACATCAAATTTGATCGGGCAATTAAATCTTATGGTTTTGATCAAAATATTGATGAACCTTTTGTGTATAAAAGGCGTAATGGAAAAGCTGTAGCTTTTTCACTTCTGTATGTGGATGATATCCTGCTAATTGGAAATGATGTGGGGATGTTATCATCCATTAAGGTTTGGCTTTCTACTCAATTTGAAATGAAGGATTTAGGAGAAGCTAGTTATGTTCTAGGCATCAAGCTTATGCGAGATCGTAAGAACAGAAGGCTAGCCCTGTCTCAAGCTTCCTTTATTGAGAAGATATTAGTCAGGTTTAACATGCAAGACTCTAAGAAGGCCTGGTTACCTTCTAGACATGGAGTTTATCTATCTCGGGACCAATGTCCTAAAATAACAGAAGAGATAGAGAGCATGAACCAAGTTCTTTATGCTTCAACAATTGGAAGCCTCATGTATGCCATGTTATGTACTAGACCAGATATCTGCTTTGCTATTGGCATGGTTAGTAGATATCAGTCAAACCCTCGACCGGCACATTGGGTCGCGGTTAAGCATATATTCAAATTCCTGCAAGGAACGAAGGATTATGTGCTAGAATACCGTGCAGATGATCTAACACCATTAGCCTATACAGACTCGGATTTCCAGTCTGATAGAGATTCCAGGAAGTCTACTTCTGTATATGTTTTCACTCTGTCAGGAGGAGCTATTTCATGGAGAAGTGTGAACCAAAATTGTATTGTTGACTCTACCATGGAGGCTGAGTATGTAGTAGCATCTGAGGTTGCGAAAGAGGCAGTATGGCTAAAAAAGTTCCTGTTAGACCTAGAGGTTGTGCCAGCAGCTCACAGACCAATAACGTTGTATTGCGACAACAACGGTGCTGTTTCACAGTGTAAAGAGCCCAGGAATCACAAAAAGGGTAAACACATTGAACGGAAATATCATTTGATCTGCGAGTTTATCCAGAGAGGAGATGTAGTAGTTGAAAAGATAGCTTCAGCGAAAAACCTGGCAGACCCATTTACTAAGACTTTTCCAAAGAAAGTGTTTGCCAAACATTTAGAGTCTTTGGGTATTAGGTTTTGCAGAAGTGGTCTTTAGTGTAAGTGGGAGATTGTTAGGATTAGTATGCCCTAAAGCTCACTTGTACATGACATTTTGGATATGAAACAATGTATAATCATTTTTTTTGTTGTTAAATGGCATTGTGACATTCTTACATATTATCTCTGTTATGTTTGCATGTATGAAGGTCCCTTGACTTGAACTAATCACTTGGGTGCGCAGTGAGGCTGGACGCACAGTAGGTCCAAGTTTAGATTTAGTCACATCATAAATTGAATCCATAACTGAATAGTAGTGTTGGGCACTCTACTGGGATAAGGTTATATTAAGCAAGTCTCCTCTTTGAGGGTGATCTACCTAGGTCATTGAAGGACTTTCTGGATTTGTCTCAATAGTACATTTGTCACCTATTGGATAGGACCATTGTGAGTCTGTTTTCTAGAGACGTACTATCCAAGAAAGAAAATAGGACACTCACTGATACTAAATGATCATTGCTCTTAATCTTGAGTATATGTGGATGAACTAATGAAGTTAGGGTTCGGTACTTTGATTCACTATGGGTGAGATCTTATTTTATTAGGATCAACAGCCTTACGCATTGAGTGCTAATTTCTAATTAATTGGAGCATGCATATGCAAAATGGAATCTATGTGCCCCATTTGGGATTATCCAAATTTATCATCCGAATCTAGATCTAGTGATACTACCTTTATTGGTGTGTCGATCATATGGCTTGAGGGTCGCTCCCGAGATCAAGAGATTCCATGACCAAGGATGGTTGGCAATCGGACAAGAAACCCAACGGAAAAAAATACAGCAAAGGAGGTGATAGTACACAGGCCAAAGGACCGATCTTAGCTGTGGGTATACATAGAGGGGCATTATGGTCGGTTATTTAGTAAGTCAAAGACAAAGTTCACATTCTTTTGTGATAAGCTTTTGGGTAATGGCAATTATTCTTGGGGTGTAATTTTGATCTTATGGTGGAATAGATCGGAGTTAAAAATAATTATTATGTCATCTAGATCGGGCAAGGACATTTTAATTATTTTTGGAAGCCAAGGTTAATTGTGTCTTCTCGGTCCCTTCCCCAGTTGAAATGACTTTGAGAGAGTAATCTTAAAAGAGCAAATTCCATATTGTGGTAGTAGCCTTATTGGGCCAAAGCTTGGAATTGGGTTTGGGCTTTCTTTAGAGTCCAAGATAACCTAATTGGGCTAGGATGGTTTCTTATTGGGCTTGGGCCTCCACATGGATTATGGACTATGTGTTGGACTTGGATAATGGGCTTGCCATAAGTCTTCCAAGACAAGTGGACAACTTGCAAAACACTACAAAAACAAGTGGACAAGTTGCACAAGTCTTCCAAGACAAGCTAACAAGTTGCATAAAGGAAATACTACATCGAAATTTTCTCCCACATTGAAAGTTTAGCAACTTTGGGTGCCAAGGTTCTCTCTATAAATAGACAAGACCCTACACCTTTTATGTATTCCACTTTGTAGTTGATTTCTTCCTTTTTGGCAAGAAAATGCTACAACACATAGTACACACTTATTGTGTGATTTTTGCTCTAGTTTTTCAAGAGCATATTACTTTGCTTCTTCCCACACAAGAGGCTATTCTCTCAAGATAAGTCTCTTTAATCATAGGGAAGAAGACTAGGGAGTTGCTTATTGCGACACCCTTATAGTAAATTTTTGGTAGCCTTGTTCGTGAACAGGAACAAAGCTCGTGACCGGTTTTAGCTTCATCAAAGGCCCTACGCTTCAAGAGGTTAGCTTTATATATTTTTGCAAGTACTAGTTATATTCTATTTGTTCTTAAGCAAGTTCTTGTTTGTGTAATGTGGTTATTTTATTTTCTTAGCATGTTTTCTTAGTTATAATTTATAAAATATAGAATAGGGTACACCACACTTAATAATATCGATCCTACAATTGGTATCAGAGCTTAGGCTCACACATAACATGCTTAGACTATGCAAGAATATTGTATTTGTATAAATATATTAGTCATATTGTGTTGTAAATACTTGTGGTTTTATGCTTGTATGTGCAGGTGATATAAAAATCCCTTTGATGGTTCGTATGTATGCATAATAGAGTTTTTGTGTACGGTCAACAAAGCTTGGCCATAGGTGATTTCATGTATAAAATATTTATGGTTATTGCTTTTAGTTTCATTTAAAAGAAGCATAGGATGTTTTGATATCCTCGTAATGTTTCTTTATAAAGCTTGTATTAGTAATAGCAAAATGTATTATTGTAATCTTTGAAGACCAAGGAGAAAAACAAGAAAACAGCATAAAGGAATACTCTGTCGGGTAAGCAAGCCGGACGATCGGCTGGACTTAACTGGTCGACCGGCTAGGTCGACTGGCAGAGGCAGAAAAAGCTACTATGTGTGCTATTTTTGTTGAAGATTACAGGGGCCATCAAAGAGGGATTCTAACATATTTTGGTGGATGTTTATAATGCATTGATATATGTTTTAACATATTTGCATTAGCATGATTGCCACCTAGAAATATGTCCACTCATTAGGGTTCATAAAAATCAATTATACCTATGAGTTGATTCTCAAAGATAGTTAAGTTTATGAGAATGGCTTAGACAAGAGAATTATAAGCGGCTATGTCTAAAGATGCCATGAGATCTCATGACTATAGTAAAAGAACTTAACTTGAGATTTACATATATATATATATCAACCTAAGGGTCTATGCACCCAGATTTAGGTAAGAGATCTATTGTGATATTGCAATGTTTTAGTAACACAAAGGGGATTTACAAAAATCCAAAATGTGTTTAGATCTAAAACAAAGCAAGAATATCAAAGGAAACCCTTAAGTTAAAATATTGAGTGGGAGAGGGACATGGAAATACCCCACAGCTTTCCATATCCGATTCACGTTAATGATAAATGTCATTAACTTCCCCAACGGAAGGTGACATTTTGTCTAGATTAAACAAGGTGAAACATAAAATGTTTATTCAAAAGGGTGTTAGTGAGTTCGGCCATCCCGTCGATGGAGTTCTTCAGTAAAGATTGCCTTACGCAACATTGATTAAAGTCACTACCCTATCGGAGGGCTTAAATCAAGAATGTTAAGGGGAATAAACATTAGGAATGGGTGTACACTCAACTTAAATGGTAGGTTCGGCTATCCTATTGATAGAGTTCGCTACCAGATTTAAGAAGCCAAACAAAACAGTGATTGAATTATTCAATTGGATCATATCCACACAATTGTTAATTCAAATAAGTGGTGGCACTTAACTTAACATTCATAAGTTCGGCCATCCCATCGGTAGAGTTCTTATGAGGACGTTGAGACACTGTTACATCGAGTAGTTTAAAGGGTTGATCTACTCAAAGGCAAATGATATAAAAAGTACTCGTATGTTTTATTTCCAAAGATAGCATACATATTATATATGCATCAATTTTGCACTCATAAATTAATTATGATTATATTGTTGTATCCAGAAAAATGTCTTCGTTCAGTCCACTAGCTACAATTCTCAAAGAGCACAAGCTCACTAGACCGAATTTTGTGGACTAGGAACGAAACTTAGATATAGTACTCACTGCAGAAGAGTACAAGTATGTCCTGACAACTCCTTGTCCTGTTGTGAGGGCTAACTCTTCTGAAGCCCAGAAAGATGCTGAGGCAAACTGGCAGAAAGCCAATAGTATGGCCAAGTGCTATATGATGGCTTCTATGTCAGATATTTTGTAGAACAAGCATCATCATATGGAAACTGCAAAAGAAATCATAACCTCACTGTCTCCTATGTTTGCTGATAAGAGCAGGCCCGCAAGGCAAGGTGCTCTTAAAGAACTTATGAATCAAAGGATGGTAGAAGGAGCATCTGTCAGGGAGCATATGCTCAAAATGATGGATTGCTACAATACTGCTGAGATCCTAAGAGCAAACATAGATGAACAATCAAAGGTAGACATGATTTTGGAGACTCTATCCTATACTCAGTTCAAGCTTAATTATAATATGAGCAAGATGAACATGGATATGACAGAATTAATGAAAGAGCTCCTAGCTGCATAAGCCATAATAAAAAATAACGGCCACATAAATATGGTTCAAGCATCCACTTCTGGACTTAATGCGAAAGGGAGAAAGTTCAAAGGAAAGAGGAAGCAAAAACGTGGTCAAGGGAAAAAGAAGAGAAATGGTGAATAGCCCAGGCAGTTAACAGGTGAAAAACCCAAGGGCAAATGCTTTAAATGTGGCCTAAAAGGACACTGGAAAAAAGATTGCCCAAAGTAATTGCACTAGGCCAGATAGGTACACCTCTTTTGTTCTATATTGAAAACTGTTAGTGGTTGATTCTACTGATTCTTAGATTGTAGACTCAGGAGTCACTAACCATATTTGCAATTCTTTGCATTGGTTTCAGGAAATGAAGGAACTAGCTAAAGGGGAGTTTGCTCTGAGGATGGGTAATGGAGCAAAAGTATGGGCTGCTGCAGTAGGAGGAATGTGCTTAAATTTTTCATGTAATAGGAAGTTATTTTTGAACAATGTTTATTATGTTCTGGATGTACGTAAAAACCTTATCTCTGTTTCACAATTAATATTAGATGGTTTTCGAATTAATTTTCATTCTGGTGTTGATATTAGTAGAAATGGAAATATTATTTGTTCTAGTAGCATGCAGGATAACTTGTTCGATATAAAGCCTATTACAAACTCACTGCATAATATAGAACAAAATAATTCCCAAAAAAGGAAGGTTTCTTTGACCAATGATACATATCTTTGGCACCTACGCTTAGGACATATCAGTCTAAAGCGAATTCGGAGATTAGTCGAGGATGGGCATCTTAGCTCATTAGATCTCGAAGATCTAGCTCCGTGTGAATCTTGTCTCAAAGGGAAGATGACTAAACGGTCATTTTTTTCTACAAGAGAAAAGGCCAAAGAAGTATTGGAATTGGTTCACACTGATGTGTGCGGTCCTATGAGCAAACCAGCACGAGGAGGTTATGAGTATTTCATTACTTTTACTGATGATTACTCTAGGTATGGATATGTATATCTAATGCGACGCAAGTTTGAATCCTTTGAGAAATTCAAAGAGTTCAAAGCTGAGGCAGAGCGAAAATTAGATAAACATATCAAAGCCCTTCGGTCTGATCGAGGTGGCGAATACCTCTCGAGTAAGTCCAGAGACTATCTTACACAAGAAGGGATAGTGTCTCAGTTGACTACACCAGGGACTCCACAGCAAAATGGTATAGCAGAGAGAAGAAATCGTACCCTATTGGATATGGTTAGGTCAATGATGAGTCATGCATCATTACCTTTATCTTTTCGGGGGTACGCCATTGAAACAGCGGCATACATCTTGAACTTGGTGCCATCAAAATCAGTACCAAGGACACCTCAAGAAATGTGGACTGGGCGTAAGCCTAGTCTAAATCATCTCCACATTTGGGGCTGTCCAGCTTATGTACTTAATAGTAATGCTTCAAAATTGGAACCAAGATCCGAGTTATGCTATTTCATTGGATATCCTAAGGGAACCAGAGGTGGGATCTTTTATAATCCTAAGGAGCAAAAGATGTTTATACGCACCCATGCTAGATACTTAAAGAATGATGAAATGGTCTAGAAAACACCAGATTCTGAAGTTGTTCTGGATGAGATTTCACAAGAATCTCCAATAACTCCTGGGGTAACTGTGAATGGAAAATAACAGCATATTACACCTAATATACCAGAGCATCATCGTAGTGGGAGGGTATCAAGCCCTCCTGATAGATACTATGGAGAGTCCTTTCAGACTTCTTCAGAGAATCAGGTGGTGGATCCCACAAGTTATGATGAAGCAGTCTCCGACATAGATGCCGACCAATGGCATAAGGCAATGGATTCAGAGTTAGAATCTATGTATTCTAACAAAGTCTGGGATCTTGTAGTTGCACCTGAAGAGGTAAAACCTATAGGGTGCAAATGGGTCTATAAGAGGAAAAGAGGAGTTGATGGAAAAGTTGAAACCTTTAAAGCAAGATTGGTGGCAAAAGGTTATATTCAGAAAGAAGGGATCGATTATAAGGAAACTTTCTCACCAGTAGCCATGCTTAAATCCATCAGGATACTCCTAGCCATCGCTTGTCATTATGACTACGAGATATGGCAAATGGACGTCAAGACAGCCTTTCTTAATGGGGAACTTGATGAGACCATTTACATGACACAACCAGATGGATACATTACTAAAGGCCAGGAACACATGGTTTGTAAATTAAAGAAGTCCATTTATGGATTAAAACAGGCATCTAGAGCATGGAACATCAAATTTGATCGGGCAATTAAATCTTATGGTTTTGATCAAAATATTGATGAACCTTTTGTGTATAAAAGGCGTAATGGAAAAGCTGTAGCTTTTTCACTTCTGTATGTGGATGATATCCTGCTAATTGGAAATGATGTGGGAATGTTATCATCCATTAAGGTTTGGCTTTCTACTCAATTTGAAATGAAGGATTTAGGAGAAGCTAGTTATGTTCTAGGCATCAAGCTTATGCGAGATCGTAAGAACAGAAGGCTAGCCCTGTCTCAAGCTTCCTTTATTAAGAAGATATTAGTCAGGTTTAACATGCAAAACTCTAAGAAGGCCTGGTTACCTTCTAGACATGAAGTTTATCTATCTTGGGACCAATGTCCTAAAACACCAGAGGAGATAGAGAGCATGAAGCAAGTTCCTTATCCTTCAGCAATTGGAAGCCCCATGTATGCCATGTTATGTACTAGACCAGATATCTGCTTTGCTATTGGCATGGTTAGTAGATATCAGTCAAACACTCGACCGACACATTGGGTCGCGGTTAAGCATATATTCAAATTCCTGCAAGGAACGAAGGATTATGTGCTAGAATACCGTGCAGATGATCTAACACCATTAGCCTATACAGACTCGGATTTCCAGTCTGATAAAGATTCCAGGAAGTCTACTTCTGGATATGTTTTCAATCTATCAGGAGGAGCTATTTCATGGAGAAGTGTGAACCAAAATTGTATTGTTGACTCTACCATGGAGGCTGAGTATGTAGTAGCATCTGAGGCTGCGAAAGAGGCAGTATGGCTAAAAAAGTTCCTGTTAGACTAGAGGTTGTGCCGGCAGCTCACAGACCAATAACGTTGTATTGCGACAACAACGGTGTTGTTTCACAGTGTAAAGAGCCCAGGAATCACAAAAAGGGTAAACACATTGAACGGAAATATCATTTGATCCGCGAGTTTATCCAGAGAGGAGATGTAGTAGTTGAAAAGATAGCTTCAGCGGAAAACCTGGCAGACCCATTTACTAAGACTCTTTCAGAGAAAGTGTTTGCCACACATTTAGAGTCTTTGGGTATTAGGCTTTGCAGAAGTGATCTTTAGTGCAAGTGGCAGATTGTTAGGATTAGTATGCCCTAAAGCTCACTTGTACATGACATTTTGGATATGAAACAATGCATAATCATTTTTTTTGTTGTTAAATGGCATTGTGAGTTTCTTACAAATCATCTCTGTTATGTTTGCATGTATGAAGGTCCCTTGACTTGAACTAATGACTTGGGTGCACAGTAGGTCCAAGTCTAGATTTAGTCACATCATAAATTGAATCCATAACCGAATAATAGTGTTAGGCACTGTACTGAGATAAGGTTATATTGATCAAGTCTCCTCTTTGAGGGTGATCTACCTAGGTCATTGAAGGACTTTCTGGATTTGTCTCAATAGTACGTTTGTCACGTATTGGATAGGACCTTGTGAGTATGTTTTCTAGAGACGTACTATCCAAGAAAGAAAACAGGACACTCACTGCTACTAAATGATCATTGCTCTTAATCTTGAGTATATGTGGATGAACTAATGAAGTTAGGGTTTGGTACTTTGAATTACTATGGGTGAGATCTTATTTTATTAGGATCAACAGCCTTGTGCATTGAGTGCTAATTTCTAATTAATTGGAACATGCATAAGCAAAATGGAATCTATGTGCCCTCTTTGGGATTATCCAAATTTATCATCCGAATCTAGATCTAGTGATACTACCTTTATAGGTGTGTCGGTCATATGGCTTGAGGGTCGCTCCCAAGATCAAGAGATTCCATGACCAAGGATGGTTGGCAATAGGACAAGAAACCCAACGGAAGAAGATACATCTAAGGAGGTAATAGTACACAGGCCAAAGGACCGGTCTTAGCTGTGGGTATGCATAGAGGGGCATTATGGTCGGTCATTTAGTAGGTCAAAGACAAAGTTCACATTCTTTTGTGATAAGCTTTTGGGTAATGGCAATTATTCTTGGAGTACAAATTTGATCTTATGGTGGAATAAATCGGAGTTAAAAATAATTATTATGTCGTCTAGATCGGGCAAGGACATTTTAATTATTTTTGGAAGCCAAGGTTAATTGTGTCTTCTCGGTCCCTTCCTTAGTTGAAATGACTTTGAGAGAGTAATCTTGAAAGAGCAAATTCCATATTGTGGTAGTAGCCTTATTGGGCCAAAGCTTGGAATTGGGTTTGGGCTTTCTTTAGAGTCCAAGATAACCTAATTGGGCTAGGATAGTTTCCTATTGGGCTTGGGCCTCCACATGGATTATGGACTATGTGTTGGACTTGGATAATGGGCTTGGCCTAAGTCTTCCAAGACAAGTGGACGACTTGCAAAATACTACAAAAACAAGTGGACAACTTGCACAAGTCTTCCAAGACAAGCTAACAAGTTGCATAAAGGAAATACTACATGGAAATTTTCTCCCACATTGAAAGTTTAGCAACTTTGGGTGCCAAGGTTCTCTCTATAAATAGACAAGACCCTACACCTTTTATGTATTCCACTTTGTAGTTGATTTCTTCCTTTTTGGCAAGAAAATACTCCAAGACATAGTACACACTTATTGTGTGATTTTTGCTCTAGTTTTTCAAGAGCATATTACTTTGCTTCTTCCCACACAAGAGGCTATTCTCTCACGATAAGTCTCTTTAATCATAGGGAAGAAGACTAGGGAGTTGCTTATTGCGACACCCTTATAGTAAATTTTTGGTGGCCTTGTTCGTGAACGGGAACAAAGCTCGTGACCGGTTTTAGCTTCATCAAAGGCCCTACGCTTCAAGAGGTTAGCTTTATATATTTTTGCAAGTACTAGTTATATTCTATATGTTCTTAAGCATGTTCTTGTGTGTGTAATGTGGTTATTTTATTTTCCTAGCATGTCTTCTTAGTTATAATTTAGAAAATATGGATTAGGATACACCACTTAATAATATCGATCCTACACATCCCTCCATGCATTTCCCTGGTGACGTATTCTCCTTTTGAATTACTTACACATTTCAACAATGGCCCTCTGATAGTGCGTTTATACAGCTGATCCTCAAAGATGACGAACCGTGAGGATCGGTTCACCACCTTTTGTGTATCTTGATCATTTTTCAATAAGGTGTTGTGTTGTAAGTACTACACTATTAGGTGTCTGTAATCCGTTTCATCAGCAAAATTTATAAGTAGGATGTTGATGGATGGCCCCATGAGCTGTTCAATGTTGATCACCTCTCTTCTCTAAAGGTGGAAGTGATTTTAGACAATGCATCCACTTGGATGTTGTTTTCTCTCGAGATTTGTTGCAGTGAGAATGTCGTAAATGATTCCAATGTTTCACTGACTTGCTTCTGATATGCTTTCATTTTGTCATCTTTGCCTTCAAAGGTTCCATTGACTTGCCCTTCAATTAGCTACGAATCTGTATAGGTTTTCACCATTTTTCCCCTATTTCTCTAAGCAAACTCATTCCCGAGAGGAATGCATCATATTCAACTTCAATTTTTGTGGCTCTAAATTCAAACTTGATTGCATACTTCATCCCAGTCCCATCTGGTTTCCCGATCACTACCCTTACTCCCGATCTTGTTACCAGCTACCCTATCTACATATAGCTTCCACTTCCCGATTACCTCTTTTCCTGACTGGGTACATTTTCTTAGATCTAGATGCTATTCCCATGGCCAGTTGTTATTCTAGATTTTAAAAACAAAGATATATTAACAACAATAGGAGCAAACATAGCATAAATAAAATTTATTATACACATAGGCATCATAATCAAGCAAAATGCAAGAGTAAAGTTAAGACCCATTACCCTTGTAGCATGACCCAGATGCAAAATGACTTCTTCGCACAATACCCGCCTCGTATTAGCCCCCTAATCATCTTCTCCACTATTTCCAAAACTCTATTGCTAAGATACAATTTGCAATGTAATGTGCAAGCAATTTTAAAGGCTAAATTGTGGTTATGGAATTTAGTGTGTGTTCTTGGTGCTAGAATGTGAAATTTCCTACATACACCTATCAAGAAAAATGCCTCATTTCTCTCTCTTCTCCCACTGTAATATGGGTTATGCTATTTTGTACTATTCATAATACAAGGCAACCCTAATAAGAATAAGGTTCCTGGAATATTATGTTTCGCAATAATAACTCTCCGTAGTCCTTCTAGAAATGGAATATTCCCTAGGGATAAGAATATCCTATATATTCCACCTCACGCACTAAATATCTTTCATGTGGGACCCGTTTATTTAATTAAGATATCCATGAATTATATTAAGAAGACCCGGATAATAAAATTCCTTCTTAATTCTTAACTTAAATCTTAATTAAGCAATCCATATAATTAATTTACCTCAATTAATGAATACAATAGAATAATGGCTAGTGGAGGGACCAAAAGACATAATTACCCTCGGCTCTCAAAATGACCAAAATGCCCTCACCATTACTTTAGCGACACTAAGGTCATTTTGACTTCGATTTATTTCTACCAGAAGACCAAAGCTGTACTCCAAGGATAATTACTGGTTAAGCAGGAGCTTGTCAAGTGCTCCAATGACCTCTGTCTTTGATTAACCAAGTGAAATGAACAAAACGACCCTCTATATATACCTAGAGTCAAGGCGGGTCCATACAAGTACCATCACCTCTAAGACTAGATCTAAAACCTGAGAATTTCTAGTCCCATATAATGATCATCCACTGGTCATGGATCTCTTGATCTAGGGAGCGACCTATAACTCAAATGATCAATATACCCCTAAAAGTACTAGATTTCTAGTGATGGACAAATCCAAAGAGGCATGTGGAATCTATTCTTGCATATGCATGTCCCAAGTAAATTAGAATATAATACCCGATGTACGAGGCAGAAAATCTTATCACTCAATACCTTTCCTTATGGCACATCAAAGTGTAACACCCTAACTTAGTTCATCCACACCTGCTCAAGATTAAGAGCATTGGTCACTCAGAAGCTATGAGTATCTCATCTTCTATATCTGACAGTACAGTTACGGTGGCCTTGTCTAATATGTGATACACGCACTAGGAGCGTAATTTGGAATAACCATCCAATGACCTAGGTAGATCATCTTTTCAAGAAGACTTGCCTATTATAACCGTGTCCCAGTAGAGTCACTAACATTACCATCTGGTTATAGACTGATGTGTGTCATTTGTGCATGTTTGCATCTAGTTTTTGCATGCATATTTAAGGGTGTTTAGAGCATAATTGAGTGCGCTTAGTATAAAGTTTATGCATATTTGTTTATATTCGTACTTAATGTATTTAGGTGCATAAATACTATACTAAGTGTTATATTCCATGTTTTAGGAGTGTTTTGGAACGGTTCAAGCATATACGAGGAAGAAATGAGCTAACGGATGAAGACCGAAAGAAAAGAAATAAAGAAGAGAGCATTCTGATCCAACCGGTCGGCTTAGATGAAGAGCCGGTCGACCGTCTAGGTCGACCGGCCGCTCCAGAGAATAAAAGATTTAGAGCCGGTCGAGTTCCTCAAGAAGCCGGTCGACCGGCCAGTCCAGAGAGCATCAAGATTGAAGCCGGTCGAGCAAGAAAGAGGAGCCGGTCGACCGGCTAGGTCGACCGGGTGTGCGCGGAAGAAATCTATAAAAGCTCGTTTCAGCCCAATTTCGAGGGGAGGAACTTTTATTTCTTAAATCCTAATAAACCCTAACCCTTTTCCCACTACACAAAACACCCTAAACCACCATCTAAACCCCACACCAAGCTAGGATTGAAGCATTAAACAAAGATTTGAAGATTTGTACGGATTTGGAAGCAAGAATTTAGGGAAGTTCTTCTTGTTCTTTCTCTATTTCTTGTAAATATGTTGCTAGATTAGGCTAGATTTAGGGTTGATTGTTGTTGTATATAAGATTAGGGCTTTGAATAATGGATTTGTGTAGATCTTTGGCTCTTAATACATGTTTATTTACATAAATTTATGGCATGATTCAATATGTCTATGTATTGGAAATCAAATATGTCTATGTGTTTGTTAAAATGCCTAAGTGAATATGCATGTGTTATTTGTGCTTCAAACGCTCTTATCTACTTATCCGGTGATGTGATTGTGCTTAATCTCATGGCTTTGCTTAGTAGAGTAGGCTTTAGCTTTAAATCCAGCTAATAGGTTACATGCTTTGCTTAGTCGAGTTTAGGTGCTAGTCCTTGGCTTTAAATCCAGCCAAGCGGATAAGTTAACCTAGACTAGAGTATCCCTCACTCTCGTTAGTGTTGGTTAATTGAGCCTTAATGTCACGTAGCGTTTAGGTGCTAGTCCTTGGCTTTAAATCCAGCCAAGAGGATAAGTTCTAAGCACGGATTGCGTAGGCTAGGAGGGATTGGCCCTTAGCTTTAAATCCAGCTAACGGGTTGAATCACTAGTATTGGTTAAGAGAGCCCCCGATCAACACAACGGCAATAGAAGTCCCGAGCCTTAGATAGATATCATCTGTTATCATAGCCCAAGTCTTGTTGCAATGCAATCGCCCTAGGTCCCCTTCTTCTTTATTAGTGTTTCCTTCCTTAGTTTGGCTCCTTTAAGTTCCTCCATAGATTAGTTTTTATTTTCCTTTTTCCGAGCTCCCTTCCATCCTAAAATAAGTACACACACGCACGTAGCTTGTTTAAGGCACCCGAGCACATAGAGACTAAACTAAGGTAGCCTCCCTGTGGATTCGACCCCGCACTTGCACACACTGTACTATACACGTCCCGTGCACTTGCGGGCTATTTAGGCTTGTGCTCAAATAGCGATATCAAGTTTTTGGCGCCGTCGCCGGGGAGGCACGGTATTGGTTCTTTGTGTGCTTTTATGTTTACAATTGGTTGCTTGCGTGTGCACTATTTTTACTTGCTTTCCATTTTTCGAAAACTAAAAAAAAGAAATTTTAAATAAAAAAAAATTGATTGATTTTTGAAGAGGTTTTACTTGTGATTCATTGAATATGACTGATCCTAAAGCTTCTTGGCGGTCACTTGTATCCTCTTCCCCTCCACCCGAACGTGTCCCTTATACATGTCACTTGTGTGGAAGTTTCATGCATCCTACTGTTTTCTGTCCCCACGAGAATTCCCCACCTAGGGCTAGTGCTACTAATGACCCCTATAGTCATGCAACATCTCATGCATCTTCATTTAGTAATCATGACTATAGGGATGCATATTCTTGTTATTGCCATCATTGTGGAAGCCGTGCTCACTTGTCTAGTGCTTGTCCCACCTTTCACTCTTATTCCCGATTGCATGCAATGCCCTATGCCCCTAGCAATCATACACCCATGCATGCATCTACATCTAGCTATCATGATTCTAGGGAGCAACATCATGCATTTTCACAATGGGGTCAAGATGACTCTTTATTCCATTCACCTTCTAGTTTCGATTGTCCACCTCCAACACCTTATTTTTCCACCCATTACTCTCCCGAGTTTTTTTATGGCTATGTGCAAAATGATTTTCAACATGACTACCCTTTTCACTCGGTTGAACCCTCTTTCGTTATGTCTACACTTTCGAAGCAACTAGATCAAATGCTTGAGCAATCCCAATCTCTCCTCCAATCTAACCAAGAACAACTTGAGAGTTTGAAGCGAGACACCAAATCTTTTGGTGTGTCCTTAGAGAGAGTGGTTGAGAGTGTGCAACTCATGAGTGAGAATGTTGAGATACCTTTAGAACGAGTTGACGAGATAGAGATGAGACCTAACGATGAGGTGACTGAGGGTGGAAATGATGATGTATGGGAGAGACAACTAGAAAGAAAGGTTGATGGAGAGATAACATCTTGTAGTGAGGATGAAGATGAGCTTAATGACAACTTGGTTCTTGATGACTCTTGTGATTATGTTTTAGAGAAAGTAGTACCCTATCCTCTTAAGCTTTCAACGTTTCCTATTGAGTCACATGAGCTTTTTCTTTCTCCTCATCCCACACATTCTGTACACATGGAGGTTGAGTCTTGTGTCGATAATACTCAATTGCATTCCGAGTCGGCATTTAGGGAGTTTAGCGCGCATTCTCCCCTTGAGCACTTATGCATACATGATGAGGAATCCGTTGAGTCACCATTGCCCCTTCCATTAGTGTCCACCCCATATGAAAAGCATGATGGTGAGATGACACCCACTAGTGATGAATGTGTTGATGAATTTAAAGAGACTATAGCTAGTGAAGGTCTAAAGTCATCCACTGGGGAAAACAAGACATCAATTTCGGAGATTTTAGATGATAAGTTTCTTGGAGTTAAGAATCATGATGTTGAAGAGAATAGCAACTCTAAGAAAACACATAAGAAAGGAATTGATGTGCTTGGAAGAAAGATCTATGGGTCTCTTTGGATGTTTGATGATTCATTGATGGAAATAGAGCCCATTAAGATCGAATCCACCCTTCGTGAGGAGTTAGAATGACCTAGGCTTGATCATGACATATCTTGTGGAAAAGAAGAGTGTAGTACATCCACTTCCTATATCATTGCTCCTTCTTCTCCAAATGTCGTTCCAACCCCCATTTCCTATTCCATTGAGTCTTTCTTTTTGGAGCTCACGTTTGTGCCTTCATGCATAGAATATTTTCATCTAGGGTCAGAAAACACATTTCCCATGTTGCATGCATTAGACCTATCTTTGACCTTTGGGGAAAGTATGTCCCTAGCCCTTGATTATGGAAAGAAGGCATTGGGGTGGCTAATTAAAGAGCAAGCGGGACATGATTCTTCACGTTTGAGCATGCTTTATTCCACACGTGCGCATTCATTTGATATTTTAGGGTGGGATCTTGAAAAGGGGTGCATCATGCGTTCATTGCCCCAGCCTTTAGTGCATGAACCTTTT
The DNA here is from genome assembly GCA_028554755.1 of Cordia subcordata. Classification (NCBI taxonomy): domain Eukaryota; kingdom Viridiplantae; phylum Streptophyta; class Magnoliopsida; order Boraginales; family Cordiaceae; genus Cordia; species Cordia subcordata. The sequence goes on from JAPTOF010000008.1 coordinate 17,204,981, forward strand.
CCTTCTACGTTCTGTGCTTTGATGATTATCCGGCAATTTGTGCCACGCAACTTTAAACATATTTTACTCTAACATTAGCGCCCGGCTGGAGGCGTTAAATCCAGCGCTACTAGGAGGCACCCTAGGCTTGTTCATATTTTTCTTGTTTTTCTTGTATTTATTTGCTTTTATACATAATAGATTAGATTGCTTTTGTTTATCTTACCTTTTTATATTTTAGGATTTCTTTTGTTTATTTTCATTCTTAGCAGTTAGATTTTTACTCCGTACTTGTTCTTGCTCCTTTTCCTTCATTTGTGCATCAATCCCTTACCCGTGTTTACATCCTTGTTTATCATTTCAATCACAATGTGAGCTTGCATAGCATATCTTCTAATGTCTTCTTTGTTTTTTGAGCATTAGTGCTTTCCACAAAAGATAGAGGCTAGTAGATCATTGGATTGTCTTTGGCATTTGCGGACTACATGGAAACAAGGTTGCATCTATCCATCTTTTACTTGTCCTTATCTATCCCTCTCCGCATTCCCCATATGTATTTCATGTTGATTGCTTGTCATGTGGTTTTGTGATTTTTGCTTGAGGACAAGCAAAGTTTAGGTTTGGGCGTGTGGTTGTTCATTTATTTTTTATATCATATTTGGGATAGATTTGCTTGCCATATCTTATTTTTTGCTTAAAATGTGTTCAAATTTTTCAATTTTTTTTTGCATATTTTGAGTTAGTTTATCTCCACGTTGGTTGGAGAGTTGGCTTTTATTATTGACTTAATTGATTGGAGAAGATAAGGGTGTATTGTGGGGAGTAAATGGAGTGTAGGGTATGATCTAGACTTCGAAGAGAATTCTTTTTGAAAGTCATGTGGGAGTGAGTATTTCTAAGAATGCACCTTGAAGTTTCCACACAACTTTGTTGGAAAAAGTGTTTTTAATGTTTTGTTGATTTTTGTGCCTATTCCTTGATTGGTTCTTTTAGTTTGCCTTAGCCTCTTCTTTTTCCTTTCTTTTTGTTCTAATTATGTATTGAAAAAAAAAAAAAAAAAAAACGAAAAAAAAAGAGAAAAAGAGAAAAGCCAAAAGGTAACAAAAAGATTGAAAAGTGAAGTATGTTGAATAAGTGTGTCAAGTGACATAATGTCAATTTGACACAAGTATCTCTTTTGTTCCTTCATGTGTTATGAATAAGGCTCTTACGTCAATGTGAGCCATTGTGATGTATCTTCTCTTTATTGTATCTTTGGGGCTAAGTGCATATTGGGAGGTCATGTTAGTTAATAGAGCACGAAGTATCAACATCCCGAGTGCGTGAGTTGGAATCCTAAGTTTGTGGTAGTTCTAGCTACTTGGCGACATTCCCAAGAGGTGTGAGACCCCTTGTGATCAAAGGGAGGATCCGAAAAAGACTAGGGAAGCCCTTACATGAAAAGAACGACCCCTTGTACCCCTTGGATGCGAAAAGATAGCAAGTCAATGCAATTGGCAACTCTTTGAAAAGCATGAGGATAGACTTCATTTACACTTGCTTGAGGACAAGCAAGGGGAAGGTTTGGGGGTGTTGATGTGTGTCATTTGTGCATGTTTGCATCTAGTTTTTGCATGCATATTTAAGGGTGTTTAGAGCATAATTGAGTGCGCTTAGTATAAAGTTTATGCATATTTGTTTATATTCGTACTTAATGTATTTAGGTGCATAAATACTATACTAAGTGTTATATTCCATGTTTTAGGAGTGTTTTGGAAGGGTTCAAGCATATACGAGGAAGAAATGAGCTAACGGATGAAGACCGGAAGGAAAGAAATAAAGAAGAGAGCATTCTGATCCAGCCGGTCGGCTGTGCGCGGAAGAAATCTATAAAAGCTCGTTTCAGCCCAATTTCGAGGGGAGGAACTTTTATTTCTTAAATCCTAATAAACCCTAACCCTTTTCCCACTACACAAAACACCCTAAACCACCATCTAAACCCCACACCAAGCTAGGATTGAAGCATTAAACAAAGATTTGAAGATTTGTACGGATTTGGAAGCAAGAATTTAGGGAAGTTCTTCTTGTTCTTTCTCTATTTCTTGTAAATATGTTGCTAGATTAGGCTAGATTTAGGGTTGATTGTTGTTGTATATAAGATTAGGGCTTTGAATAATGGATTTGTGTAGATCTTTGGCTCTTAATACATGTTTATTTACATAAATTTATGGCATGATTCAATATGTCTATGTATTGGAAATCAAATATGTCTATGTGTTTGTTAAAATGCCTAAGTGAATATGCATGTGTTATTTGTGCTTCAAACGCTCTTATCTACTTATCTGGGTGATGTGATTGTGCTTAATCTCATGGCTTTGCTTAGTAGAGTAGGCTTTAGCTTTAAATCCAGCTAATAGGTTACATGCTTTGCTTAGTCGAGTTTAGGTGCTAGTCCTTGGCTTTAAATCCAGCCAAGCGGATAAGTTAACCTAGACTAGAGTATCCCTCACTCTCGTTAGTGTTGGTTAATTGAGCCTTAATGTCACGTAGCGTTTAGGTGCTAGTCCTTGGCTTTAAATCCAGCCAAGAGGATAAGTTCTAAGCACGGATTGCGTAGGCTAGGAGGGATTGGCCCTTAGCTTTAAATCCAGCTAACGGGTTGAATCACTAGTATTGGTTAAGAGAGCCCCCGATCAACACAACGGCAATAGAAGTCCCGAGCCTTAGATAGATATCATCTGTTATCATAGCCCAAGTCTTGTTGCAATGCAATCGCCCTAGGTCCCCTTCTTCTTTATTAGTGTTTCCTTCCTTAGTTTGGCTCCTTTAAGTTCCTCCATAGATTAGTTTTTATTTTCCTTTTTCCGAGCTCCCTTCCATCCTAAAATAAGTACACACACGCACGTAGCTTGTTTAAGGCACCCGAGCACATAGAGACTAAACTAAGGTAGCCTCCCTGTGGATTCGACCCCGCACTTGCACACACTGTACTATACACGTCCCGTGCACTTGCGGGCTATTTAGGCTTGTGCTCAAATAGCGATATCATAGACCAATTTATGATATCAACAAATCTAGACTTGGACCTAATGTGCATCTAGTCTCACTAAATACCCAAGTCATTTGTCTATATCATTAGACCTTTGTACTTTGCATCAATACACAAATAGAGAGAATATGGTGCATTAAAACCCAATCATATGAACAATATGTGAGTGAATTATGTCTAGTATCTAGTAAATACAATGTGATTGTAGTCTTTAGGGCATACAATCCCAAGACATTTCACTACGAAATTCACTAGGGCTTGGGCTTTGATCGGCGTTCTGGGTTGGTAAGTGATATGGTACTATCCTAGCTCAATTGACCATTTCAACAATCTCCCTGATAGTTTTGGTTTATGTAGCTTTTGGTTTATGAAATGCCTGCCTTAATGGCTGGTTAGTCAACACTTTGATCGGGTGTGCTTTAAAGTAAGGCTTCAACTTTCGGGTTGACATTATCTGAGCCAGAGCCAATTTCTCTAGACTACTATAATCTGAGCTCCACTCTTTTCAATGTCTTACTGACATAATAAATCGACCTTCAGCCTTCTTTAGTTTCTTTGGTAAGGACTATTACAACAGCCATGGTAGAATTTGACAGGTACAAGAATAAGTCTCCCCTTGTTTTGGTCGAGTGAGCACCGATGGCTTTACGAGGTAAGACTTTATCCTTTCAAATGCTTCTTAGCATTCAGAAGTCCATTTGAAATCCTTGGATTTAGAAGAATTCTAAAGAGTGGCATACAACGGTTAGTCGATCGTGAAATGAATCAGCTTAAAGCTGTAAACATTCCAGATAATGACTGTATATTGTATGCTGTTTTGGGTCGTTTGAGATTAAATATGGCCTCAATCTTTTCCAGGTTCACCTCGATCCCATAGCGTGTCACCGTGAAGCCCAGGAATTTTCTTGCTCAAACCCCGAAGGTGTATTTGTCAGGATTTAGCTTGATGCCTAACTTTCTCAAGGTTTGGAATGCTTCGTTCAGGTCAGACACGTGGTCCGATGCCTACTTGCTCTTGATTAGCATATCGTCAATGTATACTTCTATGTTTCGACCAATTGGTCTTTAAAGGCCATGTTGACCATTTGTTGGCATATCGCTCTGGCATTTTTCAATTCGAAGGGAATGACTTTACAGCAATAGAGGCCCAGGTCTATGATGAATGCAGTATGCTACTACTCCATTGGCACCATTTTGATTTGATTGTAGCCTGAGAAGGCATCTATGAATGACAACATCTCAAATCCTCGTAGGATTTCTTCTGCCTGCTCGACTTTGATGAGAGTTTTTCTGTTGGCCTATGCAATTTTAATAGCCATAGGCTTTTCAGCTGGACTTCCTATACTGGGGTCATCTTTGGGTTGTTTCACTATCATGTTTTCAATCTTCTTCTGATCATTCTTCGATTTTAATGCTGCAGCATAGCACGTTTTGGTGTCGTGCCGATTTCCCGTCATAGTAACTACTCTATCTCTAGTCGAGAACTTTGTCATCTGATGATAGGTTGACACCATGGCCCCTAGCTTGTTAAGGGTGACCTGCCCGATGATTCCATTTATTGTGCTCGACCAATTAACCACTACAAAACCTGTAAGGAGATCTATGTGCCTATTTCTATCATTAATGCTAAGGGGGAGATTGATCACTCTTTTGTCCCAAACCTCATTACTAGAGAAGTGGATCAGCTTGTGGTTTAATGAAGTGAGCATGGCTTGATCCAGCTTCAACCTTTTAAACGTTTCATAGTACATACATCGATTGCATTGCTAGTGTCTACTAACATCATGTGCACTTCATAGTTAGCCAAAATAACTGTAATAACAAGGGGGTCATCATGATTTATCAGGATTCCGATTAGATCTTTGCTGGTGAAAATGATGTCTTCCATTTTCCTCATCTTATTCATTAGAGCAGCTTGTAGCGATCGGATGTACATCTTCTTTTTTGTGGCAAAATCTTCTCTAATTGCTAGTCCTCCACAAATCATGATGATTGTCCCAAGTACTTTCTTCTCTCTTCTCGGACTATGAAGGCATTCTTCTAAAGCGTCACCCTGCCGTTTAACAAACTATGTTAATCTATCCTTTCTGATCAGTGACACAATCTCATCTTTCAGATTCTGACATCCATCTATGGTGTGGCCATGGTCTTTGTGAAAATGGAAATATTTATTTTCATCCGTTTTGTCGAGATTACCCTTCATCTTATTAGGCCATTTCACATTGCGTTCACACTTCAAGGGCACTAACACTTCGGTCCCCGAGACATTCAAGGGTGTGTAAATGTTGTAACGCCTCCTAAATGCCTCCGGGTTCTCTCTTTTCCACTTCAAATCCATCCAATCTTGATACACCTCCTGTAGTTCTTGCTTCTATTTTCCTTTATTCGTCTCTGTCTCATAATCTCTCTCCTATTCCCTTTTAACAATATCACATCTTTTGCTAGGATATACTTTTCTACCTTGGCCTTGAGGTTGGTCAGTGAAGTAGGTTTCTTTCTTTTGAGGGAACTAGATAATTTATCATCTTGAACCCCATATATAAAAGTTTCTATCGCTACTGAGTTGGCCAAGCCAGGCACTCATAAGGTCGCCTCATTGAACCTTTTAGCAAATGCAATAAGGGTTTTGTTACTTCACAACCTCATGCTGATAACAGATGCTAATGATTTAGGTGCCATTTTCCTACTAGCAAATCAGTTCATAAAGGTTGTTGCCAACTACTTGAAAAAGTAGATCAAATGTGATGGTTGTTCATCATACCATGTTTGGGCAATACCCAATAGTGTAATGGGAAATACTTTGCATCTGGTAGCATCAGTGGCATTGCGGAATAAGATCTTTTGATTGATCACAAAAATGTGATCGGCGAGATCTCTAGAACCATCATAATATGGCAACTTCAGAATGACAAAATCTCTTGACACCGACTTCTGATGATATCTTTCGACAACAGGCTATGAGCAAATTCCTCCACGTTTATGGCGTGGAAAGGCCATGGGTTAGGAATCAGTTGTGTCTAAGCCATGGCTGTTGTTGGGGCTTTGGAAGCTATGTCTTCTTGACATATTGACTCCTTTTGCATATCTAATGATAGTTGATAGATGGGTTGCTGCATGTATGTAGGGATTTTGACATTTGTTTGTGGAGTTGGACTTGGAAAAGGGAAAGTGTATGGTTGAGTGGGTGGTTGGGTTTGTGAAGAGAAGACTTGGTTCATAAAATTTTGAATGTTGGCAAACATTGTTAGCTATAGCTGCCATTTACGCTGGCGAGCAAGGTGGCAGATCCATGTTTATTGCTGCGTTGGCCTTGAAGATGACAGAGCAAAGGAAAAGGACTCAGTAGTGGGCTTCGGTTGGTGCCTTAGCGGCTAGGGGTGGTTTCTAGGAGGCTATAAGCGAGGTCGAGATGGTGGTGGATGTCATGATTGTTGTTGCTCGATGCTTTCATCTTCTTCTCCAGCATGAGACTCGCCAACAGCTTGGCTACGGGTAATAGCCATGTGAACTCAATGGGAGTATCAGGTCGAGGATTTTCCACATACGGCTTCAATCTGATCCTGCAAAGAATCAAATAATCCTCTTGTCGACTTGTTCCAACATACGTGACCTACAAAAAAAAGAAAGCTAGGCACCTGTGTGTTACCTGCCAAAAAGCCTCCGATGCTTAAGTTAATGTTTTTCTCTTTGGGTAAATTAAAAGATGAAATAAAGTGTGTAGAGTGAAGTTAACTTATTTGGACGTAGAGGTGTCCTATTTATAGTTTAAGGGTGAGGGACATGTGTCATCTTAGATGGATAGATGGGTGGCCATTGGGCTGGTTGGAGATATGGTCGGGAAGTGCCGTTGGGTTGATTGGCCGAGCTTGGTCTGGGGAGACCTTATTGAGAGGATCCCGATTGGGTCGGTGGTATTGACCGATCCCATATCAATAGGAGGTCTGATGGAAGTGTTAGGAAGAATATCAATGGTGACCTAATATGTTATCAATGAACCAAAGAACAAAAAAAATGAAAAAAAAATAAACTACCTAAACATTAAGCTGCAATCCTAAATAGTTGGAACGAAAGGGACAGCGCAAACTATTAAATAATTTATTTGCTTGGACAAATTTCAACGCATAGCCAAACAACGTTCTTGAGATCTTTTGACGATAAAACGATGAGCTTCATATTGAAGTAGACTTTTAATCCTATATTATCGATTGCATATGATTCTTTCTTCTATAAGAAAATAATTATATGTAGCATTATATCATTATCCAAATTGGAAGACGTGCAGCCATTTACCGAGTCCAGTGGATAAACTAAAATTTATGCATGTATGTAATGCACTAGTTGGAGAATAAAATTTAGCCATATCTACAGCCTCTCAATAATATCCAACTAACGTTACGTTATTAAAGGAAATCGAATACATTGTCTAATATCTGTGGGGCAACATGGATATGTCGTCACAGTGTAGAACCCTATCAGATTATTAGTTTTTGAATATTTTAGAATTAGATTTGTACCATAAAAAACCTTTGTTTTTTAATCCCAAATTCTTGAGACAAATTTGTATAGATATTTAGTTCTTTTGGAACTTGTTCTACAAGATGATATAGATAGATATTCGGGTATTTTTCTTTTAAGGGACCCTTCTAAAAATATAAGGTGAACGAAATCATATATTCAAATAGTCATTATTAAAATAATTTCCTCTAGTTAATATGGAACCCAACAAAAATATATCGAATAACCAGATTGAAATAAGGTATTCGCACTTTCCTTATTCACGAACAAAACAAAAAGCAAAACAAAATAAGATTTTCGTACTTACCTTATTCACGAATAGAACGAAAACTAACTCCCAATATTGCAAAGCATAAATACAAGAATCATAATCCCATTTCCAAAAGGTGTGAGATAACACTATAACTACAGAGATTTAGTGCTTAAAAATTCGTCTGTAGTATGTTTGGACACAACAGTATAATTTTTAAGTTGTGTAATTACTAGGGTAGTAATTATAATTTTTAATAGTTACATAATAATTTAAATCAGAAGACGTGTTTGGTTATCAAAAATTAATTACATAATAATTTTATATGTCATATTTGGTTGTACAAGTAGTAATTACATAGTTAAATAACTTAATTACAAAAATAAATACTTATTTTTAAAATTCATGTTGATACCAATAAAGCTTTAAAAATGTCATTTGCTAAAATATTTAAAATAAAATATTATTTATTATAAAAATAAATATGACTTATTAAGAATATTATATATTGCAAAAATAAATATATGAAACTAAAATATTGGTATATTGTGTAGTATTAATTTTTTTAAATTAAACATTATTAACCTAAAAAATATAATAATATTTAATTATAATCAACAATTCTATTAAAACCTACAAAATTAAATAAATTTTATATTTTAAAAATATTTATTTGTAATTTTCATTTATTCTATATTTATATATTATTATTTATTTATTCTAATTTATTTATTTTATATTGAAGCATACCAAATATAAAAGAATAAAAGAGCATGAAAAATGTTAAAGAGTAATTACACTATGTAATTACGCCAATTAATACCTCCCCTTATGAGAATTGGAGAGTGTCCAATTACATCTACTTCACATGTGATTAAGTAATTACTTGGTTGAACTAACACGTCTAATTTTATAATTAGTACCAATTACACTAAAAAATAATTACAAGGTAGCTTTTCAAACATGCTTATAATTATATCATAGACATAACCTATAATACAAAGAACTGTTGAAAGCGCTTGCCTAGACACGCAAAAACATCGCAAGTTCTTATCAAATGAGTTTGTGTATTAAATCTGCATCTCCAGTGTCTACTCCCTTATCCTGTTGTGGAACTTCATAGAAGATATATTTTTTTGAGTGTATTTGATACATCTTCTTTTTTTTTTCCGTAAAATACGTCCCTTATTCATATAGAATTCATTTTATCCTTTATCTGTCTATATTTTAATAAAAGAAAATAGATGTTGGCTTGATTAAGTTTCCATAAAGACAATACTATTTTAATTGGGAACTACATCCCACAATTTTAGCCATAAAACACTTCCACTAATGGTGGGTCATTACAATCTATAAGTAAAATATGCTGAGGTGGCTTTACACGTATCACCTAAAATTGACAACATTACACAGGCTAAGTACTCGAAGGGTTTGAAGAGGTATCTTAAGGTTTGAAGGAGTTTGGGCTTCAGGGGCTTGTTTGAGAAGGCATGGAAGAGCTTTGAAGGCTTAATTTGATGCAATTTTGCGCTGTTCTAACAACTACCTAGTTAACTGGCTAATGGAAAGTTGTCAAAAGATTATGGGCACAAAACAAGAAATGACATGGAGGGTTATTAGCGGTTACAAGATTATAGCTATTATAAAAGGGGAAAAAAAAAGACTATTGGAGAAAGGATCCAATGATCACATGACTCATTAGTCTTTTACAAATTTCTTTATTGTACATTTCTACCCTAGCCTAGCATAGTATAAGTAACACTAGTGTGCTTAGCTAGTTTGGTAGTAGCATATATAACTTAGTGTAGTATGTAGTGTAGATTTATTATACTTTCCTAGTATAATTTTACTCCCTTGCAATTAGTCACAAGTAATTTACTTTAGCATAGTAAAGTAGTTGTAATTAATCAAGCAGTTCTCTCCTTGTATGATGTTGATTTCAATGATAATGGCATTACTTGTTTCTTTCTAAATGCCTTTATTTCTGGTTATATTGTTCATAATTATAAAAATCTATTTAACTAAAAAGACAAGAACGCAAAAGTGCACTTTTTGACTTCTCATCGTGGCTCGAGACTTGTTCAAGAGCCACTCTCAGCAACTTGAGGCCTTACTTAGTAAGATCAGAGCTTAAAATAAGAGTCTAGGTAAAACAGTTCCATCAGAATTGGCCCAAATAAGGAGATTCTCATTAAATTTGTTTCTGACCCGTAAACACATGTTGTTCCTCACTTTGCTTGAGCCCTTAAGGTTGACCAATTCTGACTTGGCTAACACCACACTAGTATCATGGTGATAACCCAACTCCTCTGTTCTCCTGTAGATAATTAAAATACTACCACTAGTCTATACGTGAGGAAGCATATTGAAGACAATATATCAAAATTTATAAATTCCACTATAACAATTTAAATTTTTAAATAAAATGATCACTTGATACAAATATGATTATCAGGGGAACCTTCCAGTTCTTATCTAACTTTATATAGAGGGGAATCTAAATGGAAATAATATTTAAGTGGATTTTAAAAGAGACCTTCTGAGGGAGAGATCACATCGGCATCTTGAGCATGATCCCTGGTTGCTTTTCTTGTTCGAAAGGGCACTGCCAGCCTAGTTTAGAGGTCCTATTCACCACAACATAGGATAAAGCATAGAAAATATAGATTAATCAATTATTAGAAGTTTAATGTCTTTACTAATGCATCACTGAAATGATTTTAAAACTTATACATCACTTACATAATAGCTTTGAGCTGACGAGAAACTCAAGTATTTGTTAGTTGCCAATGATTGCTCCCTCAAAAGAGTGAAGAGCCTAGCTCAATAGCTACATCTGAACTACGTACCAAGATTCCGATTCCAGCATTTATTTTCTATTTGATGTATGTCAAACTACTTTACAAATTACAATATTCATGAAGGTTGTGTATCACCGGGCTCCCCTCACACTGTGCAAATTAGGTGGAGGAGAGCTGATACTCCTATGATATTATATGCTTACGAGTAACAGTTAATAATTATGAATCATCTATAGTATTTCATTACAATTTTATTAACAATTTATAATTATAAAATCTCGTTTATAATATTATAATATTATAATTAGATCTATTTTTAAAGAGGAGACTCAATATAAACAAGAATAGTTCCAATTGAGACTTAATGAAATAAGTTCAATAGACAAGACATATGGTAAAAATCACAATACAATGAGTGATAATCCATATAGATTTTTGAGACCTAATTCAAGAAGGCATGTAAGATTAACTTTTGCTATTTATGTTTCCTCAGAAAGAAAAAGAATAATCAATAACAATAAATGATCGAGTGGTACATATTGTTTTGTTATACTTAAGTTTTTAGTTATCGACATTATTAGAAAACTCTCTCATATATAATATTATAATATTTTCAATAATATTATAACAACATGGGAGATCTAATTAAGCTGGTAGAAGGTAAGAAACCAGGAATGTCTAAATTTCTTGTTAGTACGTCCTAGTATAGTTTGTTGTAATTATGCAAAGGAAATGTATGCAAAATATAAGAAACGGTTTCAAGAAAGAGAGAACAGAAAAAATTTACTACTAACTGATATGTTATATAGGTTGCATAAAGTTAAAACTAGTGAACTTATACCCACGTGAAGTGCTTTTATAAAAGTATTTGGTCATTTTTGGCGATATGTTATAACAATTGCTACGATTAATTTGAACTTTTGGTCAATTTTATTGGTAAATATTAACTAAAAGCGAATATAAAAACTTGCTTAAGTAGAAATATAATATTAAATTTTCCAGTAAAGACTACTTTATTCTTTATATTAAAAATATACATATTTTAGAATTTTTCTTGGATTAAAATTGTTAATCTGGTAGATGCATGCAAAGTTGCATGTGAATCTTATACTGCCTGTGCTAAAGAACAACATCCTTCTTGGATTAAAATTTGATAGAGAAATAAGACACAGATGAAGAAAAACATGGATGGAGGAAAAAAAGAAAAAGAAAAAGAGCAAATTATTATATTTTGAATAGATTGTGATTAGAAAAAAATTAAAAAAAATGTCTTTGATAGATTTTGATTAGATTATAATTAGAAAATATACAAAAAAATATAAATAATTTTTTAAATGCATTAATTATATTTTTAATTGAATAATTATGATTTATTTACTTAAATTTAAATGACTAAAATGCACCTCCTGATCCGGATACTTCTTTTCTTCTCGTTTAGAGAATTGAATCCGAACATAATTTAAAACCTATTATTATTATCTTTGATGTGAAAATAACTCTATGATCATTAGCTGAAATAGATCAGAATAACTTCTTCGACATACCAATAACGGACCAAGTGGCAGAGATAGTTTAAAGAAAGATCTAGCAATACCCCTTAAGTCGTCATATTCTCTTCAAGTCCTTGAGTATTAATTTGCCAGCTCTATTTCAGGTTTCTTTTTTTTTTTTTTTTCCTTCATTTTGAGATTTGGTCTGCGCGACCCTTCCGAGGATTTCGGGGACTTTCGATTTCAATGATTTTAGCTTTCAAAAGAAACGTGTGGAATGAGATGAGCTGTTCCATATCCATTTTCATTTTAAGTGGACACATGTCCAAACATGCATCGATCAGTTGCACCTGCTACTTACTTGGTTAATCTTAGGCAACCACCTCTACCACCATTCGTTTTCGTATCATTTGCTTATCATTAGTGTAATTAGATCGTTAAAGGACAATTAAGCAGATCCAAATTTTATCGTAATCTTATAAAATATCGATCAAGATTTAATAATTCAAAGTTAATAAAGTTATTTTACATTATTTTTTTTAATTAAATCACAACGTAGCTATTATATTCCGTTCATAGTAAATTGCTGCCTATGCTAATCAACCCTCTTCCTCTTCCTTCTTGAGATCATTTGTAATAAGAATAGCAAATTAAAATATCCACATCGATGCCTTGCAACTTGTTATTCTGCATCAAAGCCAATCAACAACCAGCCCCACATGGCTTAAAGGGAAAGAAAAGACATAAAAATTAACTATTAAAATAAGAAGTGTTAATGAGTTTCTGGACTTCTTTTATCTAAAGCTAACATGGAGAATATATTTGATTCCAATCTTTTTCAGTTTACTAAGCTTTAGGATGACCTTCGAAACCAATATCATTTCTTGCATTGCTGGAAAGAAACAAAATCGATGCGTTGACTCTTTTTAACTATTTTGCTTCCAAACTTAATCTCTATTGATTGATTCCTTTTGTACAGTTAAATAATAAGAACAAGGAAGCAAACAAACACAATAATGCCAAGAAATGATCACTTTGACAAAAAGTTGACAGTTTCTTTAGTAACAAAGGCGAAGAGAGAAAAAGGATAAAGCAGAAAAGAAAAAAAAAAAAAGGGAAAATCACAAAGCGAGCAAAGCTGTCGACACTTCTTAATTTTACGAGTAATATAAGATTATTAGTTATTTATTAAACAAATGATAAATGCTTTTCGATGGGACCAGAACCCAGTTGATCATTGATTTTTCATAGTTATCCTAATATAATCACCTAAATATCATAATAGTATCATCATTGCTCATTATTTGATATAACTTTTCCCACTATGTAACATTGTAGGCAGTAAGTTTGAGCCATATAATAAGGCATAAGAAGAATATCAATTAAGCAAAAGAGAAAAGAACACGAGTGCATTCGATCATGTGGTGTTGTTAGCTCAAAGTAAAAGCTTTACTCAAACAAACCAAGTCTACCCAAATACGGCGTCGTGCCATACACTACAAGTTTAGACCCTTACTTTGTTAGACTTGGGCGGTCGCCGAAAAGCTGTAAAAGAAAAAGAAAAGGAAAAAAAAACCCACTTTTTTTCTTCTTTTTCTTCACTTTTTCCTCTTTTTTTTGGTTTGCTACTATGCGAAAAAGGTTGAAAACCGTTAACAGTCAACGCCCTTGACATTCAAACTTAGAAACGGAAGCAGCGTCTTTAACGGAGGGTTCACCAGCGCCGTTAGCCAAAGTGGCTGATTGGACGGTCAAAACGGACATGCTTGGAGAGGACGGCCCACCAGCCTCAGTAGTACCGTTGGATCCAAGTAATAGTGGGTTGTTGTTGTGGCTGCTGTGGTGGTTGTTAGGATTCATTGGGGGGTTCCTGGAGTGACATGTGGCGGTGGATATAGCCGTGGCCAAAGAGATGGGCATTAGGCAGAGGCCTTTGCCTTGGAGATACTGCATCGCTGACCCCATGTCCTCCTCCATTAGCTTAGCCACCTGGTGCTCCGTCACCGTCATGGTGTCGTTGTTAGATGATGCCGCCGTTTGCGTGCCGTTAGTCCTCCCTCCACCTCCGCCCGCCTTTATTATCGAAACGTAATAAAATAAAATTAAAATTTTTTTACTAATATTATCTCGAATCATGTAAATTATTTCATCACCATTATATATATCGTTAAGCAAAAATAAAAGGAAAGAAAGAAAGATTTATTATTGGAGGAGAGGGGATAGAACTTGAGTAACGAAAAAGGAGTCTGTAAAAGGTCGGCACGCGTGGTACTTTATGTTTTTGTCGTTGCCGGATGAAGCGAATGTTGGAAGAGACAAAGGTGGCTTGTGGGGTTGGGATGGTTGGTTTTTCCAAAGAATTGTTCTATATGCTGTTTCTAGCTCTAATTGAAAAAAAAAAAGGTATTAGGACTTCTCTTCCTTTTTCTGTTTTCTCTTTAAGGAAAGCTTAATAGGTTGTGGCAAGTCCATTCACGGAAGAAATGTTAGACCAAGCTCAAAGACGACGCCATTTTAATTAGTAGGTTGATTTATGTGCATTAGGTGGGTAGTAAATAAGATGCGTGTTTTGGATTAGTTTTTTTTAATAAAAAATATTTTTTCTGAAGTATTTGAATTATATATTAGAAAAACTTGAAATCTTGAAAAAAAATTTTAATCTTTATTTTAATTTTTGTTAGAAACTAGAATGTTTAACTCCTAAAAGGAATAATTTTTTTTCTAAAGAAAAAAAAAATCGTTTATTAAAAAAATCAATTCAAACAAACATGATATAAAAGCACTCAAAACTTACCAAAATTAAAGTAAAAAAAAAAATCTTTTTCAATTTCACAAAAAGTTGGACTATTTGAAACACAAAATGTATTTTTGGTTATTGAGAACAGGTAATGAATTTTACCTCAGAGGACATATCAGCCACAAGGGGAGCAACAGCTGCAGCACCGCCCAATCTGCTCATACTCAGAACCTGACACACACAGCATGAGAAAGGCCAAAGCCATCGAATTTTAGAAGAGTATACAAATTATAACTCAAAAGCAATTGTTAATTGTAAAGCCCATAAACGTTATGTAATTGAATATATAATTTGTCCATGACAATTTGTCAACCAGAAGAATCCTTTGCATTATTTTAGTCACATTATAATATATATATATATATAAATATTATAAAAAATTATTATTATAATAAAAGATTTAGATAGGAAGAAGGAGAGAATTGTACTTTGACTTGGAGCTGGAGAAATTTGACATAGTCGATGATCTCATCCAGCATTGAAGCCTTGTCTGTCTGTCATTCCAGAAACCCCACCAAGCAACCAACACATTAGCCCTCATTCACCAAACTCCAATTCAATCTTTAACATTAAATATCATTGTCTAATTAACTTATTAAAAAAAATTATTAGAAACAACCAATCATTTAGAACTGCCTACTAAGACTATAATCACCTACATTGTTAATAACACGTGTCATTATAAGAAATTACTCGTAATTTCTTATACCTTATGGCAAACTCAATACAACAAATTAAAATTAAATTATTATCATATTTTATATACAACACGAAAAAATTGATAATATGAGAGGGTACTCGTAAACCTGATGAGCAACTATCAAGCTGATTCTGATCCCGCTATTCTCCTTTTACTCTCAAGCTTTTACTCTCAAATACGCACGGAAAGATAAAGATACTCTTGAGGTTACATAACTAGCCTACTCGCCCTCTTTCACGACACGTGTTCGCAAACTACACCCAAAAATCCTCCCTCAATATTTTCTGCTCATTTTCACTCCGTTTATTGTTTGCAGCACGTGGGATCCAGTAAAGTAGCAGTTACAGATTGAGCTTAGCCAGAAGCATCGTGGATTTATTAATTGTTTAATTATTCGCAAAAACAATAATAATTGACAATAAAAGGGTAATGATTATCTAATTAGTTTTAAATTTAAATAATACAAAAGTTTATTGCAGAAAATAAATAATTATTAAAAGAATTACTAATTTAATTTACCTTATTCGCATTGGGGACAAGCTCTTGCAAAGCCTTCATTCGCTCAGCAATTCTCTCCCTGCGTAACTGCCCAAAACAAACCCACACACACACACACACACACAAAAAATAAAATAAAATTGGAGAGAAAAAAATTAAATATATGAAAAAGTAATTGTGGCATATTATTAATATTAATAATAATTAATAAAACACAGAGAATAATTAGAGCGTAGTGCGTGCACGTACTCTTTCAGCGATGCTGTGAGGATCAGTGGCTTGTCCTCTACGAGCCCTAACCCTCTGCTGCCTCGGCTGTGCCGGAGCTCCTCCACCACTGCCCACACAGGCACCGGTGGAGCCACTAGGCGGCACCGCCTGGTTCATCGACGGCGCTGCGGCGGCAGCTGCTCCTCCAAAATTCTGCGCCTGCATCGCTCCACCCTTTTCGCATATTAGAAAAGCAAACCCCAATGATCATTTAATAACAAAAATACCATACCGATGTGAAAATATCATTATTATATACGTATGTGTACGAATAGGTTTACTTACCTGAGGGTGGTGAAAATGTGGAGGTTGGCTAGCGGTTTGGCCAAGAGATCCAGCAAATCCATTGTAGAGAGCTTGAACTGAAGTATCATTTGCCTGCAATTAATGTTTCATTAAATAAATAATTACATAACAAATTAAATAATTAATAATGACCTGAAAAAGAATTTGTTATTCCATTAAAAAATGATGAAAATATATAGGAAAAAAGTGGAAAACGTACAGGGTTTGCGGATTTAAAGGACGAGCCGTCAACGACGCCGTTCTGGTCAGCGTCACCGAGGCTCAAAGGCATCGGAAGGAGTCCGTTGTCGCCGGAGGAAGACCTGAGACCGTTCCCAGGAAGTCCTCTGGAAAGCATAAGGTGTTGCTGGAGCATCAACCCCTTGGCGGCGGCAGCAGCGGCGGCGGCGGCGCCGTTGCTG
This sequence comes from Cordia subcordata, assembly GCA_028554755.1. Taxonomy (NCBI): domain Eukaryota; kingdom Viridiplantae; phylum Streptophyta; class Magnoliopsida; order Boraginales; family Cordiaceae; genus Cordia; species Cordia subcordata. Next base: position 17,222,016 of record JAPTOF010000008.1, read on the forward strand.
TTGATCTGATGATGGCGGAGCTTGGAAGCCAACATGGCAGAAGACTGATCAACAAAATGGTACTCCTGGTGGTGAATGCCATCGTTCTCGGTTTGATCATCTCCGCCTGTTGCTGCGGCGGAGGCGGACGACTTAAGAGAGGAAAGAGCGGTGGGGCCCGAAAGGTCGGGCCAAGGCGAACAAGATGAAGGATTAATAGAAGAGAGCATCTGATCAAGGAAGTCGTCATGAGACGACGTCGGATCGAATGGGATTTGATGATGATGATTCTGGAGATCTTGCAGAGATACTTGTTCTTCTTGTTGCTGCTGCTGTTGTTGGCTAAGGAGTGTGTTCATTGCTTGCCTTTCTCTACTACAACGTTGCATTCTCTTAACAAACACGAATTTATTTATAACCTTAAAATTCAAAAAACAAGCTATGTATAATCCTGGTTTGTTTCTCTTTGAGATTTTTATAGGATTATGTTGATGGAATTAAAAAAAAAAAAAGGAGAGGTATGACCTGAGAGAAGTTGGTGTAAAGAGTCTGTTTCGCTTCTATAGTTTTGTGCGAGGGACTTGGGTTCAATTACAGCGACTTGAAAGAGAGAGAGAGAGATGGTGATTGAGGAAATTGAGGTTTTAATATTTTTCGGTTGGACTTGGGGTTTGGAATGTTTATAAAGTTGCGAGGGTTTTCTCATGAGCAAGGGTTTTCTCATGAGCAAAAGAATCCTCGCGAAAAAATAAATAGCAAAAGGAATCCTTATTCCCTTGTTTTAAGCAACACATGCCCCAAGTTCTCAACCATTTTCTTTCCCCTCTCTCTTTTCCCGTTTCTCACTTGTTTTACAAAAATAACAAAAGAGAAAAAGAAAGAAACTTTCACTTGGTGAAAATACTAATTCATGCCATAAAAATTGATTGACTTTCTTTGTGCTTGTCCCTATTATAATCTCATTTCTGTTTAAAAGGAAATTTATTGAACAATTTTTTTAAGTCTCTATCTAATGTGCATGGTTATCAACAAACACATACAATTTATTAATTCTAGCTAGGGAGATCTAGTACTAACGGCTTGTTTGGATTGACTATTTTCAGAAGTGGCTTTTTTTAAAAGCATTTTTTCTAACAGATTTGAAAGAAGTGCTTTTTTGAGAAGTTAAAAATTCTGATTTCTAGAAAAAGCTGTATTAAGGAAAAAATTATTAACTTATATATATTAACTACTTTCTTCAAATTATGAAAAAAAATAAAAGCAGGTCTTTCATTATGGCACCAAAGTAGTTGATATGTTGTGTTTTTGTGTATGTTTGCATTGTTATTTACCTATATTTAAGAGGTATTAAGTGCTCATAAAGATGCATTAGTGGAGTGCTTTAGATAAGAATAGGCTTAAGCGTATATATTGAGTTTAAGAGACAAATTACTATATTAATTGCTTGTTTTTAATGATTTAGGTAAACTTTGGGTTAAGATCAAGATTGGACAATGATAGGTGATGAAGATGGGAGATGCACGGGTCTAAGAGAGAAGACCGGAGGCCGAAAAGACAAAGAATGGAGGAAGAAAGTCAGCCGGACGACCAAGAAGAAAGAGCTGGTCGCCCGGCTAGGTCGACCAGCCACTCCAGAAAGGTGCTAAAGATTGCCGAACGACCACCCCTCCAGAGACGGTTGACCGGCCACTCCAGAGAGCATCACCAAAAAGCCGGTCGATCGGCAGTGCGCTAAAAACATATAAATAGGGCCTGATTTTACAGAAAAGAGGGGAGACTTTTTGGAGGATTAACACACACTTCACATCTAAAATTCTCACACACTAAACCCTAGATTCCACCCACCTCACACACACTTTATCACACATTCCTCACTAAGAACCAAGCTTGATTTGGAGGCTTCAAACATTTGGAATCAAGTTTGTTCAAAAGCTTTGTACAAGATTAGCTAGGATGAAAGGGAAGCTTCATAATCTCTCTTTCATTCTATTTCCTATTATGATTGAGTAGACTTGTGTAAGGTGATTTAACTTATGTAATGGGTTAACTATATACTCTTATGATATGGGATGTGATGGCTGAATATATATACATGTTTTGAATTTTCTTGTTCAAATGGTTATTTTCTCGTTCATGTCTAAGTGTTTGATAAAATGCCTAAATGAGTAACATGTGTATAAATTGAAGTTTATTTGTTACTAAACACATCTAATCCATGTTATAATCATGTCTATGTGTTTATATGTAGATGCTATGAAGTGGGTAATGCTTATATTCATGTCTATGAAGGGGTCTTGTTCCTTGTATAAATTTCCCAAGTCATAAAGACCATATGTCGTGGCTTTAGGGGTCGACACTTAGGGACAGATTCACATTGAGGCTTAGGGTGTAATTAGGAGGTTAATTAGGAGTCTAGACAAATGCAACCAAGTTTAATCCATTAAGCAGCCCTAACAAGAAGCAATAATCATCCATAGAAAAGTCATAATCACCCTATTCCCTATTTCCACGTTAGCATCCCCTTAGATCGCTTGATTTCCCCCTCACACACACATACACACACCTTTTATTTTCTTGCTTGTAGCCTAGATTTGTCTTTCCCAAGTTCCCCTTACACTAAAAACACCAAAAAGATTGTAGTTAGGACCCCAACACGCAGCTCTTTAAGGCGCACATATCTTAGGACACTATACGCATTAAGCCTTCCCGTGGATTCGACCCTGTACTCACACAGACTGTGCTATACGCGACCCGTGCGCTTGTGGGCTATTTAGGCTTGTGTCACGAGATATCAATTAGGAGGCCTAACATGTGAAGTGTCCTAAATTATGTGCGTCCTAAAAGGTTATGTGTTGGGTCCCTAAACTACAATATTTTTGGGTTTTTTGGTTCACAGAGAGCTCTGGAAAAGATAAAACTAATCTAAAGGTAAGGAAATAGAAGGTGTGTGTACGTGTGAAATGAGGGAATCAAGCGATATAAGGGGTTCTAACACACGAAAATGGGGATCTAGGGTGATTACGTCTTGCGAATAAGTGATCACTACTTCTTGCTAGGGTTGCTTGATGGATTAAATTTGGTGCTCTCGTTTAGACCTCTGATTAGCCTTCTAATCGGCACCCTAAGCCTCAGTATGGATTCGTCCCTAGGTGGCGATACCTAGAGCTGCAACGTGGTCTTTATAAATTAGGAATTAGGGCTAGCTAATAGGGTTCTAGGTGATCTAAATCGATTTAACCCTAGGATTTAGTCTATTAGTTAGTTCCCTAATTTGACCCTAGGTCTCAGTACGAGTTTGTCCCTAAGCTTCACCCTATTTAGGGCTATGGCATGGTTCTTATGAACCTAGGGCGTTAGGGTGGACTAATTAGTCTTCCTAAGTAAACTAAGGTCAACTAAACATATTTAGACACCTATTAGTTAGATTTAAAGCTAAAGAGGACTCGACCTAGGGTAGTGATATCTCTCTAGAGTGCAAGCCCTACAAACCCACAAGCACACGGATCAATGAAATATAGTATGTGCGAGAGCAGGTGTCAAACCACAGGGAGGCTGCGAGAGCAGGTGTCAAACGACAGGGAGGCTATTGTCTAAGGTGAATTCTATGCTTAAGTGTCCTAGAAAGTGCCAAAAAGAAAACCTAGACTAAACATATTTTTGAAGTTTTGGATTAACGAGAGCTAAGAAGGAAATGAAAGGACTACACTATGAGTAAAAGAAAGGAAAAGTAAGAACTAAACTAACCTCAGGGATTAAAACAATGGGTGTTAGGATTAGTATGCCCTAAAACTCACATGTATATGACATTTTGGATGTTAAACAATGTATAATCATTTTGTTAAATGGCATTATGAGTTTCTTACATATTATCTCTAGTATGTTTTATTGATGTATTTATGAAGGCCCCATGACTTGAACTAAAGGTCCCATGACTTGAACTAATGACATGGGTGCGCAGTGAGGCTAGATGCATAGTAGGTCCAAGTCTAGATTTAGTCACGTCATAAATTGAGTTTGTAACTGAATCATAGTATTGGATACTCTGCCGGGATAAGGTTATATTGAGCCAGTGTCCTTGTCAAGGGTGATCTACCAAGGATACTAGAGAACTTTTTAGATTTGTCTCGATAGTATGTGTGTCATGTATTGGACAGGACTATTGTGAGTATGTTTTCTAGAGACATACTATCAAAGAAAGAAAACAAGATACTCACTGCTACTAAATGATCATTGCTCTTAATCTTGAGCATATGTGGATGAACTAATGAAGTTAGGATTTGGTACTTTAATTCACTGTGGGTGAGATCTTACTTTATTAATATCAACAACCTTGTGCATTAAGTGCTAAGTTCTAATTAATTAGACCATGCATGTGCAATATGGAATCCAAGTGCCCTCTTTGAGATTGTCCAAACTTATTATCCGAATTTAGATCTAGTGATACTACCTTTATAGGTGTATCGGTTATATGGCTTGAGGGTCGCTCCCTAGATCAAGAGAATACATGACCAAAGACGGTTGGCAATAGAACAAGAAACACAATGGAAAAAGATACATCTAAGGAGATGATAGTACACAAACCAAAGGACCGGCCTTAGTTGTGGGTATACATAGAGAGGCATTATGGTCGATTATTTAGTAGGTCAAAGACAAAGTTCACAATTTTTTGCAATAAGCTTTTGGGAAATATCAATTATTCTTAGAATGCAACTTTGATCTTATGGTGGAATAGATCAGAGTTAAAAAAACAATAATTGTGTCGCTAGATCGAGCAAGGATATTTTTGATTATTTTTGGAAGCCAAGGTTAATTGTGTCTTCTTGGTTCCTTCCCTAGTTGAAATGACTTTGAGAGAGTAATCTTGAAAAAGAAAATTCCATATTGTGGTAGTAGCCTTATTGGGCCAAAGCTTAGAATTAGGTTTGGGCTTTCTTAGAGTCTAAGATAACCTAGTTGGGCTTGGATGGTTTCTTATTCAGCTTGGGCCTCTATATGGATTATAGACTATATGTTGTGCTTGAATTATGGGCTTGGCCCAATCTTCCAAGACATGCTAGAAAATTACTACAAGAAGAATTTAAATTATACAAGTAACTTCCATGACATGTGGCAAACATTTACTACTAGGAAAAAGTTCTCCACATGGAAAGTTTACAAGGTTTAGGCGCCAAACTTTTCCTATAAATAGGCGAAACCTTAAACCATTTATAGCATCCAAAAATTTTGTAGTTGATCTCTTCCATTTTGGCAAGAGAATACTACAAAACATAGTACACACTTATTGGGCAGTTCTTCCTCTAGATTTTCAAGAGCATATTACTTTGTTTCTTCCCATACAAGAGGCTATTCTCTCAAGATAAGTCTCTTTAATTATAGGGAAGAAGACTAGGGAGTTTCCTATTGCGACACCCTTATAGTAAATTTTTTTTTTGCGGCCTTGTCTGTGAGCGGGAACAAAGCTCGTGACGATTATTGCTTCATCAAAGGCCTCACGCTTCAAGAGGTTAGCTTTACATATTTTTGCAAATACTAGTTATGTTCTATATGTTCTTAATCATGTTCTTGTGTGTGTTATGTGGTTATTTTATTTTCTTAGCATGTTTTCTTGGTAGAATTTTTTGAAGATATGGACTAAGATAGACCACATGTAATATTATCTGATGTGTTCTTTTTGTGTGTTTATGTATTGCATGTATAAACTTGTTTTGAGGTGTTTTGAGCTTCATTTGATGTATTAATATAGCATTTAAGCCATAATTGTGCATATTAGGGTTTACATGTTCAGAGTTAAAGCTAAGACTTAAATGTTACACTAATGCATGTTTGTTGCTTATTTAAGGTGTGATTTGGGAAGATAATTGGAGCTTAGTTGAGGGTGCTTAGAGTGTGGAACAAAGCCAAGAATGTTTTGGACTTAAAAGAATCAAGAAAAATGCATTTGGAAGTGGCCGGGCGAAAGAAAGAGTAATCGAGGCGAAACCGAGCGAAACGTGAGCCAAATTCGGAGCTTGCAGCCTAAGAAGGACATGGACAAAATTTGGACATGTTTTAGGGTGCAAAATATGGATTGATAGATCTTTCATGGGGATACAAACCCATAGAAAAGAACGGTGCACGAATCAAAGCCAAAATGAGTGAGATATGAACATTTTACTATCAAGACCGGTTGAGCTTCTATCAAGGCCAGTCAACCTAGTTGGTCACCAGTCAACTGAATTTTGGCCAGAGGACTTAGCCCCAAAGCCAGTTGACCGGCTGGGCCCCCAGTTGGACGCATTAACAACTCTATTTAAGCCACTTTTCAGCCACTTTTGAGAGAGAACACCAACCAAATCAAACACCCATTTCCCTAAACCAAAAATCCATAAAAAATCACCTCACACACTCATTTATAAACACATTTAACACTTGGAATCAAGGATCCAAGAGGATCAAACACTAGGATTTGGGACATAATGCATGGATTATAAAGCTTGGCTGTGGATATAAAGGTGTCTCTCTTTTTATCATAAGTCTAATTATGTGTGATTGGAGCTATGTAGGGTGATTATATCTTGTATTTATGGATTGATTACTAGTTTTTATTAATGGAAACTTGATGGATTTATGTATATATGCTTTATGCTTCGGGGTTCAATGGCTATTTTACATAAATGTCAATGTTTTTGTTGAAATGCCTCAATGATGTAGCATATGTGTATTGAAGTCTATCGCACTATTAACCATTTCTAAATCATTATACTAGCATGTCTATGTGTTTGTGTGGTGGTTATATGAAGTGGGTATGACTATGCACATGTCTATATGTGTGTTAGCATACTTGATAGCATAAATAGCTTCAATTGCTTACATGTCGGGTGCTATTGCTTAAATTGGTCTAAGTATGTCTATGTGTTTAGTTGTAGAATATACCTTGAATGCCACGCCTTAGATGTATTTGCTTTGCACTTTAATGTTAATTTCTGCTACTGTGGTACGATTGATGGCGTACAACTAGTAACTAGTCTAGGTCGAGTCCCCTTTGGCTTTAAATTCAGCCAATAGGAGTTTGGATAGGTTTAGTTGACCTTAGCTCACTTAAGTAGGCTAGTTAGTACACCCTAATAACTTAGGTTCATAAGGGCCACGCTGTTGCTCTAAGTGGGGCGAAGCTTAGGGACAGACTCATATCGAGTCCTAGGGCTAGATTGGGGAACTAATTAATGGACAAAGTACTGGGGTTAGATCGATCTACACTCATCTAGAACCTTATTGGCTAGCCCTAATTCGTAAGTCATAAAGAGAACACCGTACTGCTAGGCATCGCCACCTAGGGACGGACCCATACTAAGGCTTAGGGTACCAATTAGGAGGCTAATTATATGTCTAGATTAGAGCACTTAATGTAATCTATCAAGTAACCCTAGAAAAATGTGGTAATCACCGTAAACAAAACATAATCACCTTGGTCCCCTATTTTTGACATTTGAATCCTCTTAGATCACTTGGTTCCCTCGTCACAAATTCACACACATCTTTTATTTTCTTGCCTTTAGATTAGGTTTATCTTTTCTGGGCTCCCTTTAAACCAAAAACCCCAAAAACCCCAAAAACATTGTATTTATGACCCAACACATAGCTCTTAGGACGTGTATAGCTAAGGACACTATACATGTTAGGCCTCCCCGTGGATTTGACCCTACACTCGCACATACCATACTACATAGGACTATGCACTTATGGGCTATTTAGGCTTGTGCAAAAATAGCGTATCAAGTTCTTGGCGCCGTTGTCGGGGAGGCAACGGTCGTTTAGATTCTTTGTTTTTGTCTCTCTTAGTTTGATGTGTGTTGTTCTGTCTTTTCTTTTCATGTTTTCTTTATTTTGAATAATAAAAGAAAAATCTAAAAACATTTTTATTGAGCATTGTGAAGAGGTTTACTAGTGTCAATTAATCATGAATGATCCTAATTCATCATGGTGGTCACTTGCATTCTCTTCCTCACCACCCGAATGTGTTCCCATTGCATGTTGCGTTTGTGGAAGCCATATGCATCAAACTTTCTTTTGCCCCCATAACAATCCTCAAACTAGGCTTAGTGCCAATTATGACCCCTATAATCATGTATTATCTCATACATCTTCATTTAGAAATCATGACTATAGGGATGAATATTCTTGTTATTGCAATTTATGTGGAAGCCATGCTCACAATTTCAATGCTTGTCCCACCTTCCACCCTGATCCCTAATGGCATGTAATGCTTAATACCCCTAGGAATCATATACCCATGCATGCATCTTCATCTTATTATCATGATTCTAGGGAGCAACACCATGCATTTTTATATCGGGGTCAAGATAATTCTTCATTTGGTACATCTCCTTGCGTTGAGAGTTTATCCTTCCTATCATCTTTTCCCACCCACCCGTTCTTTAATAATACAATGGTTATGCTTATAGTAATACTAATCAAGATGTCTACCATTGCCACTCAGTTGAGCCCTTTTCTTTTAGGTCTTCTTCATAAGAGGAAACGTTTGACTATCTCCTATCCCTCATCCGATCTAACCAAGAGCAACTAGAGAGTTTGAAAAGAGACACCAAATCTCTAGGTGAGCATTTGAAGAACATGGTTGAGAGTGTGCAACTCATGAACGAGAATGTTGAAATGCCTTTGGAACGAGTTGACGGGATAAGATAAGACCTAACGATGAGGTGATTAGGAGTGGAAAAGATGATGTATTGTAGAGACAATTAGAAAGAGAGGTTGATGGAGAGATAACATCATGTAGTGAGGATGAGGATACGCTTAATGATAGCTTGGTTCTTGATGACTCTTATGGATATGCTTTAGAGGAGGTAGTACCCTATCCTTCTGAGCTTTCAACGTCTTTCACTGAGTCACATGAGCCTATCCTTTCTTCTTATCCCATACTTCACACACATTTGTAGGTTGAAGCCCATGATTATAGCACTCATTTGTATTTTGAGTCCTTATTTAGGGAGTCTAGGGTACACATCTCCCTTGAGCACTCACGCTTCCATGACCCAAAATCCTTTGAGTCCCCATTGTCCCTTCTACGTGTGTCTACCCCGTATGAGAAGCATAATGATGAGATGACACCTACTAGTGATGAATTGGTGAATGAATTTGATGAAACTTTAGCTAATGAATGTTTAGAGTCATCTATTGGGGAAAAAAAGACATTAATTTCGAAAGTTTTAGATGATAAGTCTCTTGGAGTTAAGAATCATGGTGTTGAAGAGAATAGAAACTCTAAGAAGACACCTAAGAAAGAAATTAGTGTGCTTGAAAGATTGATCTATGGGTCTTTTTGGATGTTTGATGAATCATTATTAGAGAAAAAATCCATTAGGATCGAATCCACCCCTCATGAGGAGTTAGAGCGACCTAAGCGTGATTATGATTTGTCTTGCAGAGAGGAAGGGTGTAGTGTTTCCATGTCCTTGACCTTTGACCTTCCTTCTCTGAGCGTCGCTCCTACTCCCCTTTCCTATTCCATTGAGGCTTCCCCTTTAAAGCTCATGTTTATGCCTTCTAGTTTAGAACATTTTTATCTACGGCTAGACAGTATTCCTCTCATGTTGTATGCATTAAACCTATCTTTGACCCATGAAGAGAGTATGTTCCTAGCCCTTGATTATGAAAAGAAGGCCATGGGTTGGTTAATTAGAGAACACATAGGGCGTGATCTCATATGCTTATGCGTGACACCTTCTACACTTGCTACACATTTTCATTTGATGTTTCAGGGTAGGATCCAAAAAAAGGGTGCATTGTGTATTCATTACCCCATCATATAATGCATTACCCTTTTTCTTCTACTATATGTGCATGGTTGAATATCCGGCAATTTGTGTCTCTTAATTTTAAACATGTATTACTCTAACACTAGCACTCGGACGGAGGCGTTAAATCCAGCACTGCTAGGAGGCACGCTAGACATGTTTATATTTCATTTGCTTTCCTTGCTTTTCCTTTTCTTTTATTTGATTTTAGTATTATTGTTCTTTCATTTTCAATTGTTTTTTGTTTTTCTTTTTCACCCTCCCAAGTGTTGATCGTCACTTCTATCATTTCCTATTCTTTATATACCTTCTTTATCATTTAATGATGCCAATACAACTCGCATGGCAAACACTACTAATCTTGTGCTTTGTGAGTGTTTGTCATTTGTTGAGAAATAGGGTTAGTAGACAAATTGTTAATCATTGGCATCAGTAGAGCTTCAAAAGGAACACAAGTTATATCTATCCTATCTCCACTTGTCCTTTTGTATCTACACTGTCCCCACCACCCTTACTTGCTTGTGTTGTTGATTTGCTTGTTGAGTAGTATTGTTCTATTCACTTGAGGACAAGCAAAGTTGTCGATTTGATTGTTGAGTAATATTGTTCTATTTGCTTGAGGACAAGCAAAGTTTAGGTTTGGGTGTTAGGATTAGTATGCCCTAAATCTTACTTATACATGACATTTGATGTTAAACAATGTATAATCATTTTTATTAAATGGCATTATGATTTTCTTACATATTATTTCTGTTATGTTTTATTGATGCATGTGTAAAGGACCTTTGACTTGAACTAATGACTGGGGTGTGCAGTGAGGCTGGATGCACAATAGGTCCAAGTCTAGATTTAGTCATGTCATAAATTGAGTCTGTAACTGAATGGTAGTGTTGGGCACTCTATCGGGATAAGGTTATATTGAGCAAGTCTCCTCGTTGAAGGTGATCTACCTAGGTCATTGAAGGACTTTTCAGATTTGCCTCGATAGTACGTGTGTCACGTATTAGACTAGACCATTGTGAATATGTTTTCTAGAGACGTAGTATCAAAGAAAGAAAACAAGACACTCACTGCTACTAAATGATCACTGCTCTTAATCTTGAGGATATGTGGATGAACTCATGAAGTTAAGGTTTGATACTTTGATTCACTTTGGGTGAGATCTTACTTTATTAGGATCAATGGCCTCGTGTGTTGAGTGCCAAGTTCTAATTAATTAGGACATGCATATGCAATATGGAATCTATGTGCTCTTTTTGGGATTGTCCAAATTTATCATCTGAATCTAGATCTAGTGATGCTACTTTTTTTAGTGTATCTGTCATATGGCTTGAGGGTTGCTCCAGAGATTAAGAGATTCCATGACCAAGGATGGTTGGCAATAGGAAAAGAGATCCAAAAGAAAAGATGCAGCTAAAAAGGTGATAGTACACAGGCCAAAGGACTGGCCTTAGCTGTGGGTATACATAGAGGGGCATTATGATAGGTTATTTAGTAGGTCAAAGACAAAGTTCACATTCTTTGTGATAAGCTTTTGGATAATAGCAATTATTCTTGGAGTGCAACTTTGATCTTATGGTCGAATAGATCAGAGTTAAAAATAATTATTATTATGTCGCCTAGATTGGGCAAGGACATTTTTTTTTTTTTTTTTTGGAAACTAAGGTTACTTGCATCTTCTTGGTCCCTCCCTTAGTTGAAATGACTTTAAGAGAGTAATTTTGAAAGAGCAAGTTCTATTGTGGTAGTAGCCTTATTGGGCCAAAGCTTGGAATTAGGTTTGGGATTTCTTTAGAGTCCAAGATAACCTAATTGGGCTTGGGCCTTCACATGGATTATGGACTATGTGTTGGGCTTGGATTGTGCCCAATCTTCCAAGACATGTGCTAGAAAGTTACTACAAGAAAAATTCAAATTGTACAAACAACTTCCATGACATGTGGCAAACATTTACTATTAGGAAAAAGTTTCCCACATGAAAAGTTTACAAGGTTTAGGTGCCAAACTTTTCCTATAAATAGGAAAGATCTTAAACCATTTCTAGCATAAAAAAATTTTGTAGTTGATCTCTTCCATTTTGGTAAGAGAATACTACAATGCACAGTACACACTTATTGTGTGGTTTTTGCTCTAGATTTTCAAGAGCATATTACTTTGCTTCTTCCTACACAAGGGGCTATTCTCTCAAGACAAGTCTCTTTAACCATAGGGAAGATGACTAGGGAGTTGCATATTGTGACACCTTTATAGTAAAATTTTTTTGTGGCCTTGTTTGTGAGCAGGAACAAAGCTCGTGATGGTTTTGGCTTCATCAAAGGCCCCACGCTTCAAGATGTTTGCTTTACATATTTTGCAAAAACTAGTTATGTTCTATATGTTCTTAAGCATGTTCTTGTGTGTTATGTGGTTATTTTATTTTCCTAGCATTTTTTTTGGTAGAATTTTTTGAAAATATAGACTAGGATAGACCACACGTAATATTGTTGATTCTACAATTGGTTTCAGAGCTTAGTCTCACACACAATATGCTTAGACTATGTAAGAATATTGTATTTCCATAGATATGTTAGTCATCTTATGAGTGGCAAGATTAGGAGATCTTGTGTTGCATATACTTGTGGTTTTATACTTGTATGTGCAGGTAATATAAAATCCTCTTGATAGTCGTATGTATGCATGATAAATTTTCATGTACGGTCAAGAAAGCTTGGCCATAGGCAATTTCATGTATAAATATTTATGGTTATTTCTTGTAGTTTCATTTAAAAAAAGCATAGGATGTTTTGATATCCTTGCAATGTTTCTTTACAAAGCTTGTATTAGCAATAGCAAAGTGTGTTATTGTAATCTTTAAAGACTAAGGAGAAAAACAAGAAAATAGTAGGGAGGAACACTATGCTAGGTAAGCTTGCTGGTTGACTGGCTTAGTTGACTGACTCCTATTGATAGACGACCAGCTGAGGCAGAAAAATCTATTATGTGTGCTGTTTTGTTGAAGATTGCAGGGAGCCATCAAAGAGGGATTCTAACATATTTTGGTGAATGTTTATAATGCATTGATATATGTTTTAACTTATTTGCATAAGCATAAACATGATTACCACCTAAAAATATGTCCACTCATTAGGTTTTTAAAATTGGCCAATCCTATGTGTTAATTTCTGAGAGATAATTAAGTTCATTTAAATGAGACTGTCTTAGACAAGATAATTATAAGCAATTATGTCTAAAGATGCCACGCAATCTCATGACAAAAATGAAAAACTTAACTTGAGATTTACAATATGACAACCTAAGGGTCTATACACCCAGATTTAGGTAAATAATCTATTATAGTATTGCAATGTTTTAGTAACACAAAGGGGATTCGCAAAAACCAAAGTGTTTCACAAATCCAAAGCGTGTTTAGATCTAAAACAAAAAGCAAGAATACCAAAAATAGAGAAAACCATTATGTTAAAATATTGAGCATGAGAGGGGACTGGAAATACCCCACAGCTTTCCATATTCGATTCACGCTAATGGTAAATGTCATTAACTTCCCCATCAGAGGGTGACATTTTTTCAAGATTTAGCAAGGTGAATTTAAATGTTTATTTAAGACGGTATTAGTGAGTTTGGCCATATTATCGGTGGAATTCTTCACTAAAGATCACCTCACGCAACATTGATTAAAGTCACTACCCCATAGGAAGCCTTAAATCAAGAATGTTATGGCGAATGAACATAAGGAATGGGTATACACTCAACTTAAATGGTAGGTTCGGCTATCCCATCAATAGAGTTCATTATTAGATTTAAGAAGCCAAACGAAATAGTGATTGAATTGTTCAATTGGATCATATCCAGATAATTGTCAATTCAAATGAGTGGTGGTGCTTAACTTAACATTCATAAATTTGGCCATCCTATCGGTGGAGTTCTTGTGAAGATGTTGAGACACTATTACATTGAGTAGTTTAAGGGTTAATCTGCTCAAAGGCAAATGATGTAAAAGTACTTGTATGTTTTATTTCCAAAGATAGCATACATATTATACATGCATCAATTCCATACTCATAAAATAATTATGATTATATTGTTGTATATCTAGAAAAATGTCTTTGTTCAATCTACTAGTTACAATTCTCAAAGAGCACAAGCTCATTGGATTGAATTTTGTGGACTGGGAATGAAACTTGGACATAGTACTCACTGCAGAAGAGTACAAGTATGTCCTAACAACTCCTTGTCCTGTTGTGAGAGCAAACTTTTCTGAAGCCCAAAAAGATACTGAAGTAAAATGACAGAAGGCCAATAGTATGGCCAAGTGCTATGTGATGGCTTCTATGTCAGATATTTTGCAGAGCAAGCATCATCATATGGAAACTACAAAAGAAATCATGACCTCACTATCTCGTACATTTGCCAATAAGAGTAGGCCCACAAGGCAAGATGCTCTTAGAGAACTCATGAATCAAAGGATGGTAGAAAGAGCATCTATTAGGGAGCATATGCTTGAAATGATGGATTACTTCAATACTACCAAGGTCCTAGGGGCAAACATAGATGAACAGTCAAAGGGAGACATGATTTTGGAGACTCTACCATCGTCTTACACCCAGTTCAAGCTTCATTATAATACAGGCAAGATAAACATGTATATGATGAAATTTATGAAAGAGCTCCTAGCTGTAGAAGCCATAATGAAAAATAAGGGCCACGTAAACATAGTTCAAGCGTCCACTTCTAGACTTAACTCAAAAGGGAAAAAGTTCAAAGGAAAGGGGAAGCAAAAACATGGTCAAGGAAAAAAGAAGAAAAATCACGAATAGCCTAAGCAATTAACAGGTGAAAAGCCCAAGGGAAAATGCTTTAAGTATGGCTAGAAAGGGCACTGGAAAAGGGATTGCTCGAAGTACCTGGCACAAGGCCAGATCGGTACACCTCTTTTGTTCTACATTGAGACCTATTTAGTGGTTAATTCTATTGATTCTTGGATTGTAGAATCTAGAGCCACTAACCATATTTGTAATTTTTCGTATTGGTTTTAGGAAATGAAGGAACTAGCTAATGGGGAATTTACTCTGAGAATGGGTAACGGAGCAAAAGTATAGGCTATTGCAGTGGGCGGAATGTGCTTAAATTTTCCATGTAATAGGAAGTTATTTTTCAACAATATTTATTATGCTCTAGATGTATGTACCTTGTCTCTATTTTGCAATTAACATTAGATGGTTTTTGCATGAATTTCCATTCTGGTGTTGATATCAGTAAAGATGGAAATATTATTTGTTTCGATAGCATGCATGATAACTTGTTCTATATAAAACCTATTAAAAACTCACTGCATAATATAGAACAAACTAATTCCCAAAAAAGAAAGGTTTCTTCGACTAATGATACTTATTTTTGGCACCTACGCTTAGGACATATTAGTCTAAAGCAAATTCGGAGATTAGTCGAGTACAGACATCTTAGCTCATTAGATCTCGAAGATCTACCTCTATGTGAATCTTGTCTCAAAGGGAATATGACCTAATGGCCATTTTCTTCTAAAGGAGAAAGGGCCAAAGAAGTATTAGAATTGGTTCATATCGATGTGTGTGGTCCTCTGAGCAAACCAGCACAAGGCAGTTATGAGTATTTTATTATCTTTATTGATGATCACTCTAGGTATGGATATGTATATCTGATGCGATGCAAGTCTAAATCTTTTGAGAAATTCAAAGAGTTCAAGCTGAAGTGGAGCGGAAATTAGATAAACGTATCAAAACCCTTCGATCTAATCGAGGTGGTGAATACCTCTTGGGTGAGTTCAGAGACTATCTTACACAAGAAGGATAGAGAGCATGAAACGAGTTCCTTATGCTTCAGCTATTAGAAGCCTTATGTATGCCATGTTATGTACTAGACCAGATATCTGCTTTGCTGTTGGCATGGTTAGTAGATATTAGTCAAACCTTGGACCAGTACATTGAGTCGCGGTTAAGCATATATTCAAGTTCCTGAAATAAACTAAGGATTATGTGCTGGAATACCATGCAGATGATCTAACGTCATTGGCCTATACAGACTCGGATTTCCAGTTTGACAGAGATTCCAGGAAGTCTACTTAAGGATATGTGATGTCGTGTTACGAGTGCAAGCTCTAAAAGACCCGTAAGTGCACGGGACGTGTGTAGTACAGTGTGTGCAATTACGGGGTCGAATCCACAGGGAGGCTATCTTAGTTTAGTCTCTATGTGCTCGGGTGCCTTAAACTAGCTATGTGCGTGTGTGTACTTACTTTATGATGGAAGGGAGCTCGGGAAAAGGAAAATAAAAAACTAATCTATGGAGGAACTAAAAGGAGCCAAACTAATGAAGGAAACACTAATAAAGAAGAAGGGGGGCCTAGGGAGATTGCATTGCAACTAGACTTGGGCTATGAGAATAGATGATATCTATCTAAGGCTCGGGACTTCTATTGTCGTTGTGTTGATCGGGGGCTCTCTTAACCAATACTAGTGGTTCAACCCGTTAGCTGGATTTAAAGCTAAGGGCCAATCCCTCCTAGCCTACGCAATTCGTGCTTAGAACTTATCCTCTTGGCTGGATTTAAAGCCAAGGACTAGCACCTAAACACTACGTGACATTAAAGCTCGATTAACCAACACTAACGTGGGTGAGGGATACTCTAGTCTAGGTTAACTTATCCGCTTGGCTGGATTTAAAGCCAAGGACTAGCACCTAAACTCGACTAAGCATAGCATGTAACCTATTAGCTAGATTTAAAGCTAAAGCCTACTCTACTAAGCAAAGCCTTGAGATTAAGCACAATCACATCACCCATATAAGTAGATAAGAGCATTTGAAGCATAAATAACACATGCATATTCACTTAGGCATTTTAACAAACACATAGACATGTTTGATTTCCAATACATAGACATATTGAATCATGCCATAAATTTATGTAAATAAACATGTATTAAGAGCCAAAGATCTACACAAATCCATTATTCAAAGCCCTAATCTAATATACAACAACAATCAACCCTAAATCTAGCCTAATCTAGCAACATATTTACAAGAAATAGAGAAAGAACAAGAAGAACTTCCCTAAATTCTTGCTTCCAAATTCGTACAAATCCTTCAAATCTTTGTTTAATGCTTCAATCCTAGCTTGGTGTGGGGTTTAGATGGTGGTTTAGGGTGTTTTGTGAAGTGGGTAAAGGGTTAGGGTTTATTAGAATTTAAGAAATAAAAGTTCCTCTCCCAAAAATGAGCTGAAACAAGCTTTTTAAGGATTTCTTCCGCACACAGCCGGTTGACCTAGCCGGTCGACCGGCTCCTCTTTCTTGCTCGACCGACTTCAATCATGATGCTCTCTGGACTGGCCGGTCGACCTAGCCGATCGACCGGCTTCTTGAGGTTAAAGTTATATTAAGCAAGTCTCCTCATTAAGGGTGATCTATTTAGGTCATTGGAGGAGTTTTCGGATTTGTCTCGATAGTACGTGTGTCCCATATTAGATTAGACCTTTGTGAGTATGTTTTCTAGAGACGTATTATCAAAGAAAGAAAACAAGATACTCACTGCTACTAAATGATCATTGCTCTTAATCTGAGCATATGTGGATGAACTAATGAAGTTTGGGTTTGTATGTTGGTTCACTTTGGGTGAGATCTTACTTTATTAGGATCAGCAGCCTCATGTGTTGAGTTCCAAGTTTCAATTAATTAGGACATGCTTATGCAATATGGAATCTATGTGCCTTTTTTGGGATTGTCCAAATTTATCATTCGAATATCGATCTAATGATACTACCTTTATGGGTGTATCGGTCACATGGCTTAAGGGTCGCTCCTGAGATCAAGAGATTCCATGACCAAGGATGGTTGGCAAAAGGACAAGAGAAATAAAACAAAAGATGCAGCTAAGAAGGTAATAGTACATAGGCCAAAGGACATGCCTTAGTTGTGGGTATACATAGAGAGGCATTATGATTGGTTATTTAGTAAGTCAAAGACAAAGTTCACATTCTATTGTGATAAGCTTTTGGATAATAGCAATTATTGTTGGAATGCAACTTTGATCTTATGGTGGAATAGTTCAGAGTTAAAAATAATTATTATTATGTCGATTAAATTGGGCAAGGACATTTTTTTATTATTTTTGGAAATCAAGGTTAATTGTGTCTTCTTGGTCCCTTCTCTATTTGAAATGACTTTGAGAGAATAATCTTGAAAGAGCAAATATCATATTGTGGTAGTAGCCTTATTAGGCCAAAGCTTGGAATTGGGTTTGGGCTTTCTTTAGAGTCCAAGATAACCTAATTGGGCTTGGATGGTTTCTTAATGGGCTTGGGCCTCTACATGAATTATGGACTATATGTTGGGCTTGGATTGTGGGTTGGCCCAATCTTCCAAGACATGTGCTAGAAAGTTACTACAAGAAAAATTCAAATTGTACAAGCAATTTCCATGACATGTGGCAAAATTTTACTACTAGGAAAAAGTTTCCCACATGGAAAGTTTACAAGGTTTAGGTGCCAAACGTTTCCAAGAAGTAGGCAAGATCTTAAATCATTTCTACCATAAAAAAATTTTTAGTTGATCTTTTCCATTTTGGTAAGAGAATACTACAACACATATAGTACACACTTATTGTGTAGTTTTTGCTTTAGATTTTCAAGAGCATATTACTTTGCTTCTTCGCATACAAGGGGCTATTCTCTCAAGATAAGTCACTTTAACCATAGGGAAGAAGACTAGGGAGTTGCATATTGCGACACCCTTATAGTAAAATTTTTTGGTGGCCTTGTTCGTGAGCGGGAACAAAGCTCGTGACGGTTTTAGCTTCATCAAAGGCCCCACGCTTCAAGAGGTTAGCTTTACATATTTTGCAAATACTAGTTATGTTCTATATGTTCTTAAGCATGTTCTTATGTGTGTTATGTGGTTATTTTATTTTCCTAGCATGTTTTCTTGGTAGAATTTTTTGAAAATATAGACTAGGATTGACTACACATAATATTATCGATCCTACATTGGGGGTGTGGGAGTTTGGTTTTCTTGTTATATGCTTTGTGTAAGGTAGATGTACATTATGTGCTTAAAATGGTGAAAATTTTTCAATTTTGATGCATGTAAAGTTGTTTATTTCTTTGTTAATTGTTATGTTGGGTATTGTGGTTGACTCAATTGATTGGTGAATATGAGTTACATTGTAGGAAGTGAATAAACTGGATTGAAAATCGGGTCTTAGAGGGGATACCCTTGGAAGTAGTGAGGAGTGAGGACTTTTAAGAATTACCTATGTAGCCACCCCATAGCTTGTACGAAAGAGTGTTGAAAAAGAGTTATTGATATGAATGCCCTTTCCTTGTTTATCTTTTTGATGTGCCAAAGCCTTTCTTTTTCTTTTAATTTTGTTTGAATACAATGCAAAGTGATACGCTATTTGAGCACAAGCCTAAATAGCCCGCAAGCGCACGGGTCGTGTGTAGTACGGTGTGTGCGAGTGCAGGGTCGAATCCACGGGGAGGCCTAATGTGTATGGTGTTCTAAGCTAAGTGCGTCCTAAAGAGCTACTTGTTGGGGTCCTAACTACAATGTTTTTGGTGTTTTTGGTTTGAGGCGAGCTTGGGAAAAGTAAACCTAATCTAAGAACAAAGAAATAAAAAGGTAGCGTGTATGTGTGTGATGGGGGAATCAAGCGATCTAAGGGGATTCAAACGTTGGAAATGGGAGACTAAGGTGATTACATCTTGTTTATGGTGATTACTACGTCTTTCTAGGGTTACTTGATGGATTATACTAAGTGCTCTAATCTAGACCTATAATTAGCCTCCTAATTGATACCCTAAGCCTCAGTGCGGGTCCGTCCCTAGGTGGCGATGCCTAGCAGTACGGCGTGGTCTTTATGACTTAGGAATTAGGGCTAGCCAATAAGATTCTAGGTGAGTGTAGATCGATCTAACCTTAGCACTTAGTCCTCTAATTAGTTCCCCAATCTGGCCCTAGGACTCGGTGCGAGTCCGTCCCTAAGCTTTGCCTCATTCAGAGCTACGGCGTGGTCCTCATGAACCTAGGGTGTTAGGGTGGACTAACTAGCCTTCCTAAGTGAACTAAGGTCATCTAAACCTATCCGGACTCCTATTGGCCGGATTTAAAGCCAAAGGGGACTCGACCTAGGCTAGATACTAGTTGTGCACCATCGATCGCATCACCATTAGCGAAAATTGACATTAAAGTGCATGGCAAACACATCTAGGGCATGGCATTTGAGAATACACCGGTATATTCTACTACTAAACACATAGACATGTTTAGATTACACCAATTTAAGCACTAGCACCCGACATGCATGCAATAGAAGCTAGTTATGCTATTAAGTATACTAACACACACATAGACATGCATATAGTCATATCCACTTCATCTAGTCACCATACAAACACATAGACATGCTAGCATAATGATTTAGAAATGGTTAATAGCACAATAGACTTCAATATATATATGCTACATCATTGAGGCATTTCAACAAACACATAGACATGTATGTAAAATAGCCTTTGAAACCATAAGCATAAGGCATATATACATAATTCCATCAAGTTTTCATTAATATAAAGTAGTAATCAATCCATAAATACAAGATATATTCACCCTACATAGCTCTAATCAAACATAATTAGACTTAGGATAAAAGAGAGATACCCTTCTATCTATAGCCAAGCTTTACAAACCATGAGCTATGCCCCAAATCCTAGTGTTTGATCCTCTTAGATCCTTGATTCCAAGTGTTAAATGTGTTTAGAAGTGAGTGTGTGAGGTGATTTTTGGTGGATTTTAGGTTTAGGGAAATGGGTGTTTGATTTGAGTGTTCTTCCCTTCAAAAAGGGCTGAAAAGTGGCTTAAATAGAGCTGTTAACGCGCCCAGCCGGGGGCCCAGCCGGTCGACCAGCTTTGGGCCTAAGTCATCCGGCCAAAAATGGCCCAGGTTCTGATCCGGCCGGTCGACCTAGTCGGTCGATTGGCTTTGTCGTCCGGCCTAGACATAAGCTAACCGATCTTGATAGTAAAATGGTCATATCTTGCTCGTTTTAGCTTCGATTCGCGCACCGTTTTTTTCTATGGCTTTGTATCATCGTGAGGGATCTCCCAAGCCATATTTTGCACCCTAAAATGTGTCCAAAATTTGTCTATGTCCTTTTTAGGTTGCAAGATCCGAATTTGGCTCACGTTGCGCTCAGTTTTGCCTCGGTCGCTCCTTCTTTCTTCCGGCCATTTCCAAAAGCACTTTTCTTCATTCCTTTGCATCCAAAACACCCTTGGCTTTGTTCCACACTTCAATCACCCTCAATTAAGCTCCAATTATCTTCCCAAAGCACACCTTAAACAAGCAACAAACGTACGTTAGTGTAGCATTTAAGTCCTAGCTTCAACTATGAACGTGTAGATCCTAATATGCACAAGTATGACCTAAATGCTATACTAATACATTAGATAAAGCTCAAAACACCTCAAAACAAGTATATACATGCAATACATAAACACACAAAACAAACACATCACAAAGCGTGAAAAATCAAAAAAAAAATTGAAAAAGGTAAAAAGGTTCAAAAATATCCAAAAAAAAAGTGAAAAAGAGAAAAAAGCCAAAGGCACCAAAAAGTTTTGTGAATAGGTGCATAAGTGTCATAATGTTGACTTAGCACAAGCTATCTTCTATGTAAATATGTGAATAAGGCTTTTTATAAGCCATTGTTTATGTATATTCTCTCTCTTCTTCTCTTTGAGGCTTTGTGCATGTTAAAGAGGACATGTTAATTAAAGGGGCACAAAATCTCAACATCCTCAGTGCGTGCGTTTGAATCCTAAGCTTTTGGTGGTTTGACTACTTGGGAACTTCCTACATGGTTTGAGGCCCTTTATGAGTAGAGGGAGGATCCAAAGAGACTTGAGGATCTCTCTACAATAGGAAAGTCCTCTTCATGCTTCTTAGGCTAACCGTGATAGCGACTCAATCCCTTAGGCAACTCTTTGTATCGACTTTGGAGGCAAACTTAGGTTTGGGCTTGCTTGGGGATGAGCAAGGAAAAGGTTTGGGGGGTTGATGTGTTTGTTTTGTGAGTTTATGTATTACATGTATATACTTGTTTTGAGTTGTTTCGAGCTTCATTTAATGTATTAGTATAGCATTTAGGTCATAATTGTGCATATTAGGGTTTACATGCTCATAGTTAAAGTTAGGATTTAACTGCAACATTAATGTGCGTTTGTTACTTATTTAAGATGTGATTTGGGAAGATAATTGGAGCTTATTTGAGGGTTCTTGGAGTGTGGAACAAATCCAATGTTGTTTTGGACTTAAAGAAATCAAGAAAAGTGCATTTGGAAGTGGCCGGCCGAAAGAAGAAACAACCGAGGCAAAGCTGAGCGTAACGTGTGCCAAATTTAGAGTTTGCAACCTAAGAAGGACATGGAAAAATTTTGAACATATTTTAGGGTGCAAAGGATGGCTTGGGAGATCCCTCACGGCGATACAAAGCCATAGAAAAAAATGGTGCGCAAATTGGAGCAAAAATGAGCTATATATGAACATTTTACTATCAAGACCGGTTGAGCTTCTGTCAAGGCCAGTTGACCTAGCCGGTGACCGGTTAGATCAAAATTTGGGCCAATTTTGGCCTAATGACTTAGCCTTAAAGTCAGTCTACCGGCTGGGCCCCGGTTAGACGCATTAACAACTCTATTTAAGCCATTTTTTAGCCACTTTTGAGAGAGAACACCAATCAAATCAAACACCCATTTTCCTAAACCCAAAATCCACCAAAAATCACCTCACATACTTCTAAACACATTTAACACTTAAAATCAAGGATCCAAGATGATCAAACACTAGGATTTAGGCATAGCTCATAGATTATGGACCTTGGTTATGGATAGAAGGGTATCTCTCTTTTATCCTAAGTCTAATTATATATGATTAGAGCTATGTAAGGTGATTATATCTTGTATTTATGGATTGATTACTACTTTTTATCAATGGGAACTTGATGGATTTATGTATATATGCTTTATGCATAGGCTTTCAAAGGCTATTTTACATACATGTCTATGTGTTTGTTGAAATGCCTTAATGATGTAGCATATGTATATTGAAGTCTATTGTGCTATTAACCATTTCTAAATCATTATGCAAGCATGTCTATGTGTTTGTGTGGTGATTACATGAAGTGGGTATGACTATACACATGTCTATATGTGTGTTAGCATACTCGATAGCATAAAAAGCTTCTATTGCATTCATGTCAGGTACTATTGCTTAAATTGGTGCAATCTAAGCATGTTTATGTGTTTAGTTGTAGAATATACCGATGTATTCTCAAATTCCATGCCCTAGATGTGTTTGCTTTGTGCTTTAATTCAATTTTCGCTATTGTGATACGATTGATGGCTTACAACTAGTAACTAGCCTAGGTCGAGTCCCCTTTGGCTTTAAATCCAGCCAATAGAAGTCCGAATAGGTTTAGTTGACCTTAGCTCACTTAGGAAGGCTAGTTAGTCTACCTTAATACCTTAGGTTCATAAAGACCACGCTGTAGCTCTAAGTGGGGCGAAGCTAAGGGACAGACTTGCACCGGCTTCTAGGGCTAGATTAGGGAACTAATTAGTGGGCTAAATGTTGGGGGTTAGATCAATCTACACTTACCTAGAACCTTCTTGGATAGCCCTAATTCCTAAGTCATAAAGACCACGCCATACTGCTAGGCATCGCTGCCTGAGGCGGACCCGCACTGAGGCTTAGGGTACTAATTAGGAGGCTTATTATAGGTCTATATTAGAGCACTTAATATAATGCATCAAGTAAGCTTGCATTGGCAATAGTAAAATATATTATTGTTGTAATCTTTAAAGACCAAGGAGAGAAGTAAGGAAAAATAGCATATAGGAGTAAATCTGTCTAAGCTGGTCGAGCTTGCTGGTCTACAGGCTCTTTCTTTGCGGTTGACCAACTCTGGCAGAAATTGCAATAAAGATTGCGATTTTGTGCTTTTGGATTGAAGATTGCAAGGAGCTGTCAAAGAGAGATTCTAACGTATTTTGGTGGATATTTATAATGCATTGATATATGTTTTAACAAATTTGCATAAGAATAAACATGATTACCACCTAGAAATATGTCCACTCATTAGGATTTAAAAATTTGCCAATCCTATGTGCTAATTCGTAAAGATAGTTAAGTTCATTTATATAAGATGGGCG
This sequence comes from Cordia subcordata, assembly GCA_028554755.1. Taxonomy (NCBI): domain Eukaryota; kingdom Viridiplantae; phylum Streptophyta; class Magnoliopsida; order Boraginales; family Cordiaceae; genus Cordia; species Cordia subcordata. The sequence goes on from JAPTOF010000008.1 coordinate 17,246,026, forward strand.
TAAACAAGATAATTGTAAGCAATTATGTCTAAAGATGCCATGCAATCTCATGACAAAAATGAAAAACTTAACTTGAGATTTAAAATATGACAACCTAAAGGTCTATACACCCAGATTTAGGTAAATAATCTATTATGATATTGCAATGTCTTAGTAACACAAAGGGGATTCGTAAAAACCAAAGTGTTTCAAAAATTCAAAGCATGTTTAGATCTGAAAAAAAGGCAAGAATATCAAAAATAGAGAAAACTTTTATGTTAAAATATTGAGTAGGAGAGGGGACTGGAAATGCCCTATGGCTTTCCATATTTGATTCACGCTAAGGGTAAATGTTATTAACTTCCCCATCGAAGGATGACACTTTATCAAGAATTAGCAAAGTGAATCTAAAATGTTTATTCAAAAGGGTGTTAGTGAGTTTGGCCATCCTATCGGTGAAATTCTTCATAAAAGATAGCCTCACGCAACATTGATTAAAGTCATTACCCTATTAGAGGGGTTAAATCAAGAATGTTATGGGGAATGAACATAAGGAATAGGTATACACTCAACTTAAATGATAGGTTTGGCTATCCCATCGATAGAGTTTGTTATCGGATTTAAGAAACCAAATGAAATAGTGATTGAATTGTTCAATTGGATCACATCCAGATAATTATCAATTCAAATAAGTGGTGATGCCTAACTTAACATTCATAATTTTGACCATCTTAATGATGCAGTTCTTGTGAGTACATTAAGACCCTATTTCATTAGTAGCTTAAGGATTAATCTAGCAAATGATGTAAAAGTACTTGTATGTTTTATTTCCAAAGATAGCATATATATTATACATGCATCAATTCCATACTTATAAAATAATTATGATTATATTATTGTATATCTAGAAATATGTCTTCGTTCAGTCCACTAGCTACAATTCTCAAAGAACACAAGCTGACTGGACTGAATTTTGTAGATTGGGAACAAAACTTGAACATAGTATTCACTGTAGAAGAGGACAAGTATGTCATAACAACTCCTTGTCTTGTTATGAGGCCAAACGTTTCTAAATCCTAGAAAAATGCTTAGGCAAAATGGCAGAAGGCCAATAGTATGGCCAAGTACTATGTCATGGTTTCTATGTCAGATATTTGCGAAGCAAGCATTATCATATGGAAACTGCAAAAGAAATCACAACCTCACTATCTCGTATGTTTGCCGATAAGAGCAGGCCCATAAGGGAAGGTGCTCTTAGAGAAATTATGAATCAAAGGATGGCAGAAAGAGCATTTGTCAGTGAACATGTGCTCAAAATGATGGATTACTTCAATACTGCTGAGATCTTAAGAGCAATCATAAATGAACAGTCAAAGGTAGACACAATTTTGGAGACTCTATCACCATCTTACACCCAGCTCAAGCTTAATTATAATATGGGCAAGATAAACATGGATATGACGGAATTAATGAAAGAGATCCTAGCTGTAGAAGCCATAATGAAAAATAAGGGCGACGTAAACATAGTTCAAGGATCCACTTCTGGACTTAACCCGAAAGGGAGAAAGTTCAAAGGAAAGGGGAACCAAAAATATGGTTGAGGAAAAAAGAAGAGAAATGGTGAACATCCCAAATAGTTAACAGGTGAAAAGCCCAAGGGAAAATGCTTTAAGTGTGGCCAAAAAGGGCACTAGAAAAAGGATTCCTCGAAGTACTTGGCACGAGGCTAGATAGGTACATCTCTTATGTTCTACATTGAAACCTGTTTAGTGGTTGATTCTACTGATTATTGGTTGAAGACTCTGGAGCCATTAACCATATTTGTAATTCTTTGCATTAATTTCAGGAAATGAAGGAACTAGCTAAAGGGGAGTTTGCTTTGAGGATGGGTAATGGAGCAAAAGTAGGGGCTGCTGCAGTGGGAGAAATGTGCTTAAATTTTTCATGTAATAGGAAGTTAGTTTTGAACAATGTTTATTATGTTTTGGATATACATAAAAACCTTATTTTTATTTCACAATTAATATTAGATGGTTTTTGCATTAATTTTCATTCCGGTGTTGATATCAATAGAGATGGAAATATTATCTATTCTGGTAGCATGCATGATAACTTGTTTTATATGAAACCTATTACAAATTCACTGGATAATATAGAACGAACTAATTCCCGGAAAAGAAAGGTTTATTTGAGCAATGATACTTATCTTTGACACCTACACATATGACATATTAGTCTAAAGTAAATTTGGAGATTAATTGAGGATGGGCATCTTAGCTTATTAGATCTCACAGATCTGCCTCTGTGTGAATCTTGTCTCAAAGGGAAGATGACCAAACGGTCATTTTCTTCTGAATGAGAAAGGGCAAAAAAAGTATTGGAATTGGTTCATACAGATGTGTGTGGTCCTATAAGCAAACTAGCACGTGAAGGTTATGAGTATTTCATTATTTTCACTGTTTATTACTCTAGATATGGATATGTATATCGATGCGACACAAGTCTGAATCCTTTGAGAAATTTAAAGAGTTCAAGGCTGAGACAAAGCAAAAATTAGATAAACATATCAAAGCCCTTCGCTCTGATTGAGATGGCGAATACCTCTTAGGTGACTTTAGGGAGTGCCTTACACAAGAAGGGATTGTGTCTCAGTTGACTGCACCAGAGACTCCCCAGCAAAATGATGTAGCAGAGAGAAGAAATCATATCCTACTAGATATGGTTAGGTCAATGATGTGCTATGCATCATTACCTTTATCTTTTTAGGGTTATGCCCTTGAGACAGCAACATAAATCTTGAACTTGGTATCATCTAAATCAGTACCTAGGACATCACAAGAAATGTGGACCAGGCATAAGCCTAGTTTAAATCATCTCCATATTTGGGGTTATCCAGCTTATATACATAATAGTAATGCTTCAAAGTTGGAACCAAGATCTGAGTTATGTTATTTTATTGGGTATTCTAAGGGAACCAGAGATGGGATCTTTTATAATCCTAAGGAGCAAAAGGTGTTTATAAGCACCCATGCTAGATACTTAGAGAATAATGAAATGATCCAGATTCTGAAGTTGTTCAAGAAGAGATTTCACAAGAATCTCTAGTAACACCTGTGGTAACTATAAATGGAAAGGAACAGCATATTACACGTAATATATCGGAGCCTTGTCGTAGTGGAAGGATATCTAGGCCTCCTAATAGATACTATGGAGAGTCCTTTTAGATTTCTTCAGTGGATCAGGTGGTGGATCCCACAAATTATGATGAAGCAGTTTCTGACATAGATGCTGACCAATGGCATAAGGCAATGCATTCCGAGTTAGAATTTATGTATTCTAACAAAGTCTGGGATATTGTAATAGGACCTAAAGGGATAAAACCTATAGGGTACAAAAGAGTCTATAAGAGGTAAAGAGGAGTTGATGGAAAAGTTGAAACCTTTAAAGCAAGGTTGGTGGCGAAAGGTTATACTCATAAAGAAGGGATAGATTATGCGGAAACTTTCTCAGTGGTAGCTTAAATCCATCAAGATACTTCTTGCCATCGCATGCCATTACAATTACAAGATATGGCAAATGGATTTCAAACAACTTTTCTTAATGAAGAGCTTAACGAGACCATTTACATGACACAATGAGATGGATATGTTGCTAAAGGCCACCACAATATGGTTTGTAAGCTAAAGAAGTCCATTTTTGGATTAAAGCAGGTGTCTAGAGCATGGAACATCAAATTTGATCTGGCAATTAAATCTTATGGTTTTGATCAAAATATTGATAAACCTTGCGTGTATAAAAAGCATAATGGAAATGTTGTAGCTTTTTTGGTTTTGTATGTGGATGATATCTTGCTAATTGGAAATGATGAGGGGATGTTATCATCCATCAATGTTTGACTTTCTACTCAATTTCAAATGAAGGATTTAGGATAGGCTAGTTATGTTCTAGGCATTAAGCTTATGCGAGATTGTAAGAACAGAAGGCTAGCCCTATCTCAAGCTTTATTTATTGAGAAAATATTAGTTAGGTTTAACATGTATAACTCTAAGAAGGCCTTATTACCTTCTAGACATAGAGTTTATCTATCTTGGGATCAATGTCCTCAAACACATGAGGAGATAGGTAGCATGAAGCGAGTTCCTTATGCTTCGGCAGTTGGAAGCCTCATGTATGCCATGTTATGTACTAGACCAGATATCTACTTTCCTATTGGCATGGTTAGTAGATACCAGTCAAACCCTGGACCGACACATTGGGTTGCCATTAAGCATATATTTAAGTTCCTGCAAAGGACTAAGGATTATGTGCTAGAATAGAATATCTAATGCTATTAGCCAATACAGACTCAGATTTCCAGTCTGACAGAGATTATAAGAAGTCTACTTCTGGATATGTTTTCACTCTGTCAAGAAGAGTTATTTCATAGAGAAGTGTGAAGCAAAATTGTATTGTTGACTCTACCGTAAAGCCCGAGTATATAGCAGCATCTGAGGCTGCGAAAGAGGCAGTTTAGCTAAGAAAGTTCCTTTTAAACCTAGAGGTTGTACCAGTAGCTCACAAACCAACAACATTGTATTGCAACAACAATGGTGCTATTTCACAGTGCAAAGTTCCCAAGAATCACAAAAAAGGTAGACACATTGAATGGAAATATCATTTGATCTATAAGTTTATCTAGAGAGGAGATATAGTAGCTAAAAAGATAGCTTTAGTAGAAAACCTGGTGGACGCATTTATAAAGACTTTTCCAGAGAAAATATTTACCACACAATTGGAGTTTATAGGTATTAGGTTGTGCAGAAGTGATCTTTAGTGCAAGTGGGAGATTGTTAGGATTAGTATGCCCTAAAGCTCACTTGTATATCATATTTTGGATGTTAAACAATTTATAATCATTTTGTTAAATGACATTATAAATTTCTTACATATTATCTTTGGTATGTTTTGTTGATGTATGTGTAAAGGTCCCTTGACTTGAACTATTGACTTGGGTGTACAGTGAGGCTGGATGCACAGTAGGTCCAAATTTAGATTTAGTCATGTCATAAATTGAGTTCGTAACTAAATCGTAGTGTTGGGCACTTTATTTGGATAAAGTTATATTAAGCAAGTCTCCTCGTTAAGGGTAATCTACTTAGGTCATTGAAGGACTTTTCGGATTTGTCTCAATAGTATGTGTCATGTATTAGACAGGATCATTGTGAGTATGTTTTCTAGAGACGTACTATCAAAGAAAGAAAACAAGATGCACATAATCTTGAGCATATGTGGATGAACTAATGAAGTTAGGGTTTGGTACTTTGATTTACTATGAGTGAGATCTTACTTTATTAGGATCAACAGCTGTGTGCATTGAGTGAAAAGTTCAAATTAATTAGAGCATGTATTTGCAATATGGAATCTATGTGCCCCTTTTGGGATTGTCCAAATTTATCATCCGAATCTAGATCTAGTGATACTACCTTTATAGGTGTATCGGTCATATGGCTTGAGGGTCGCTCCCTAGATCATGAGAATCCATGACCAAGGATGGTTGGCAATAGGACAAGAAACCCAACCAAAAAAGATGCATCTAAGGAGGTCATTGTAAATAAGCCAAATGACTGGCCTTAGCACTGGGTATACATAAAGGGGCATTATGGTCGATTATTTAGTAGGTCAAAGACAAATTTCATATTCTTTTGTGATAAGCTTTTAGGAAATAGCAATTATTCTTAGAGTGAAACTTTAATCTTATGGTGGAATAGATCGGAGTTAAAAAATAATTAATATGTTGCCTAGATCGGGCAAGGACATTTTTGATTATTTTTGGAAGACAATGTTAATTGTCTTCTTGGTCCCTTCCCTAGTTGAAATGACTTTGAGAGAGTAATCTTGAAAGAGCAAATTCCATATTGTGGTAGTGGCCTTATTGGGCCAAAGCTTGGAATTAGGTTTGGGCTTTCTTTAGAGTCCAAGATAACCTAACTGGGCTTGGATGGTTTCTTATTGAGTTTGGGCCTTCACATGGATTATGGACTATGTGTTGGGCTTGGATTGTGGGCTTGGCCCAATCTTGCAAGACATGTGCTAGAAAGTTACTACAATAAGAATTCAAATTATACAAGTAATTTCCATGACATGTGGCAAACATTTATTCTTAGGAAAAAGTTTCCCACATGGAAAGTTTACAAGGTTTAGGTGCCAAACTTTTCCTATAAATAGGCAAGACCTTAAACCATTTCGAGTATCCAAAAATTTTGTAGTTGATCTTTTCCATTTTGGCAAGGGAATACTATAACACATAATACACACTTATTGTGTGATTTTTGCTCTATATTTTCAAGTGCATATTACTTTGGTTTTTCCCACTCAAGAGGCTATTCTCTCAAGATAAGTCTCTTTAATCATAGGGGAGAAGACTAGGGAGTTGCCTATTACGACACCCTTATGGTAAAAATTTTTTTGGCGGCCTTGTTCGTGAGTGGGAGCAAAGCTCGTGACGGTTATAGCTTAACCAAAGCCCCACGCTTCGAGAGGTTAGCTTTACGTATTTTTGCAAATACTAGTTATATTCTATGTGTTCTTAAGCATGTTCTTTTGTGTGTTATGTGGTTATTTTATTTTCCTAGCATGTTTTCTTTGCAGAATTTTTTGAAAATATGGACTAGGATAGACCATATATAATATTATTGATCTTACAATGGGAAGATGTATGGTGACCTACACTTGTAAACGGGTGACTCTACCTCTATGCCATGAGCTTCGGGGATTGGCTTACTAAATAGGGCTTTCAATACTAAGCAACTAACTAGTATCCTAATTACACCCTAGGGCTCAGTGCGGGTCCATCCCTCAGCCTGTACACTTAGCAGTAAGGCATGGTCCTTATGTACCTAAGGCCATAGGGAAGACTAAGGAGTTGCTTAGGTGTCCTAGGACATAGGCATGGTGCTACCCTATTTCCTAAAACAGAAGCTGTATTTAAAGCTAAGACCTAGGGTTTCTAGGGTTGACTAAACTATTCGAACTCATATTAGCTAGATTTAAAGCCAAAGATGACTCGATTTAGACTAGTCCTAACTTATCTACTATTGTTCTAAGGACACAAAAGCGGATTTGGACATTATTAGAGCAATTCTACATATTCTAAGGTAAGGCATTATGAATATGATGTCCTATCCACGATACAAACACAAGCAAGTTTGATTTATGCCATTGGAAACATTTAAGAATCAATATGTAGCAATATTTGAGCATGTATTCACTATAAGGCATGTTAACATTCACATAGACATGAATCTAACTAACTCGCTTCATATTATCCTTAGACACACACATAGACATGCATATTCAAAAAATTATAAGTGTTCTATAACAAATATAGCTCAATCTATGTACATACAACTTATTCAAGGATTACATCAAACACATGGACATGAAGTGATATAAAACTTTTTGTATTAAGAACAAAATATGTATATATATAAGCCAATAGAATCCCATAACGAAGAGTATGAAAATTAGCCCATTACACAAATTTAGTCACATTAATCTATCTACTCAAACATACAATAAAAGAGAATGAAAGAGGGTAGAGAAAGCTCCCCTTCCATCCTAGGTTGTTTATTTACAAATTTGACCAAATCCTCACCAAATAATGTTGTAACCCTCCAAAATCAACTTAATTCTAAGTGGATGTGTGTGTTAGTTTGTGTATTAGATGTGGGTGAAGGTAGGGTTTAGTGTGTGAGAAGTAGATGTATGAATGGGAAATGAAAAAGGGTTCAAAATCTACTCAAAAAGGGCCTAAATAGTGCAACACACACAACCAGCTAAGGGCCTTACCCAGTCGATCAGCCTAGCACCTAGGTCGAGCAGCGTAAGGGCCTTAGTTTCTATTTTGGATAGTCACCTAGGCCAATCCACTGGCCCTGGAAGGCAAGTTGACCTGCTAAGTCAGAATCCTGGCCAATTTCCTCATGTAGTGTTCATTTTGTCCCAATTGCTCTTTTCTTCGCCCGGTTGCCTCCAAAACCTCTTTTTATGCTTCTCCAACATTCCAAACACCTCAAGCTTGACTTCTTCATCAATTCAAGTCCCAAGCTTCTGACCTAATTTCACCAAACACGGGAAATAATCATGCATTAATGTAGTGTGTGTCTTTCAACTCAACTATGTACAATTGCATATGCTTAAGCCTATCTCTATCATATGTATTATCCTAATGCATCTCTTTAAGCTCAAAACACTTGTTAAACATAGATAAATGACAATGAAAACACACACGAAAATACAAAACATCAACACCCCAAACCTTCTCCTTGCTTGTCGCTAAGCAAGTCCATTCTTAAATTTATTTTAAAGCCGATGCAAAGGGTTACCTAAAGGATTGACTCACTATCAAGGTTAGCTTATGGTACATAAAGGGGCATTCTTATTGTGGAGAGATCCACAAGCCTCTTTGGATCCTCCTTCTACTCATAAAGGGCCTCAAACCTCACAGGAACTTGCCAAGTTGCCAAACTGCCGTAAGCCTAGGATTCTAACTTATGCACACAGGAGGTTGATATTTTGTTCCCTCTCGACTAACATGGCCTCCCCAAATGGACAAAGCCTCAAAGACAAAAAGAGAGAATATACAGATGCAATGGCTGATTCACAAATATACAAAGATGGTAGCTTGTGCTAACTTGACATTGTGTCACTTATGTACTTATTCATAAAACTTTTCGGTGCCTTTGGCTTTTTCTCTTTTCCATTTTTTTTCAAATTTTCAACTTCTTTTCTCATCTTTTTGCACTGTTTTTTCCTTTTTTGTTTTTTTTTGGATTTTTCATACTTTGCATTGCATATACATAAAAAGAAAAGAAAAAGAAAGGCTAAGGCATATAAAAAAGAACTAATCAAGGAAGAGGCACTCACATCGGCAACCCTTGTTTCAATCACTCTTTCCTACCAAGCTATGGGGTAGGCATTCTTAAAGGTCCTTACTCTCTACAACTTTCAAGAGCATTCTTTCCAAGGCTTGGTTTTCAATCCACTCCAATCACTTCCCAATAATGCAACTCATATCCACCAATTAACTAAGTCAATCATAATAGCTAGCACAATAATCAACCAAGAAATAAACAACTCTTCATGCATCAAAATTGAAAAATTTTCACCATTTTAACAAACAAGATGTAATCTATCCTAAGAAAACATAAAACAATAAGACTAAACCCCCACACCCTAAACCAAAACTTTGGTTGTCCTCAAGCAAATAAAGCGAAGCACATAAACAAACAAATTGGCATCACAAAGCAGGTATGGGTGATGGAGAGGGGTAGAAACATGGGGAACAAGTGGAAAAAGGATAGATACAGCCTTGCATTATCTTCAAAGCTCTTCATGCCAATGATAAATCACTATACTACTAACCATGTGACTCTTAAACCACCAACACTTACAAAGAAAACAATGCCTATGTAATCTTTCATTGGTATGCGTAGATAATAAGCAAAGATTTATCTTATAGGACAAAGGATTGCGATTCAACACTTTGATGTAGGTGAAAGAAAAAGAAAGAAATAAATGAAAGACAAGAAAACAAGAGCAAAATTGCAAAATTGAACCTAGGTTGCCTCCTAGTAGCACCAACCATCACGTCATCAGCCAGGCGATCACCAACTCATCTTTAACCTCTACAGATAGGGTCCTAAAGCATTAAAATCTCCACATGAGTCATGCTCAGTTCATGTGCATGCTTCATGCTTTTGTTCACTGTTATCTCTCGGTCATCCTTCAAACTTTGATTTTGATCGCTCTGAAAGGGTATGCAATTAACACTTCATACGAATCATTCCATCTTGACTTGAGCTTACCTAGAAAGAGGTTCAAAAGTGAATTAAATAACTAAACTTGAAGAGAATGATTTCTTAAGAATATATTTATCATGAATCCTCTTCATCCTATTCTTATAAAGTTTGGCGTTCTCATATGCCTTAAATCTAAGCTCCTTCAGCTTCGCTAGGTCTAGCTTCTTCGTCTCACCTGCTCTTGCCAAATCAAAATTTAAGGCCTTGATAGCCCAATAAGCCCTTTGTTCAAGTTCCACTAGCAAGTGACAAGCTTTCCCATTAACCAATCTATACGAAGACATACCAATGGGGGTCTTCAAAGTTGTACGGTAGGCCCAACCTAATAGACCAATATCTCCTATCGGGCTTAACCGTTTTCTCTAAAATGTGCTTAATCTCCCTATTGGACACCTTTACTTGTCCACTAGTTTGCTAGTGGTAAGGGGTAGCAACCTTATAGGCAACTAAATATTTCTTCAACAGGGCCTCTAAAGTCCTATGGAGAAAATGCGAACCCTCATCACTAATTAAGACCCTAGGGACTCCAAATCTAGAGAAAATGTTCTCCTTGATGAACTTCACCACTACCCTATGATTATTAGTGTGTGTGGGATAGCCTTTACCTGTTTGGACAAATATCTACAGCCACTAAAATGTATTAGTACCTAAAGGAAGGTAGAAATAGACCTATGAAATCTACACCCCAAACATCAAGTAGCTCACATGGAAAAATAGGGAATAAAGGCATCATGTTTCTTCTAGAGATGGACTCAAATTGTTGACATTTAACACATTTTTACAAGACTCTTGGGCATCCCTAAAGAGAGTAGGCCAAAATAATCCACATTGCAAGACCTTTGCGGCAATTTGCTTTCCACTAAAATGACTTCCCACACCCCTTATCGTGACACATACTCAACATGCTCTTGAATTTGTCCTTAGGTATACACCAGCAAATCACTTGATCTACACACACCTTAAAAAAATAGGGATCTTCCCAAAAGAAATGTCTTACTTGTGCTAGGACCCATCTGTCTCTCTTTTTTCCTAATAGGAGGGAAAACACCCTGTGGCAAGATAATTGACAATATGAGCAAACCGAGGTGTGTGATGAGAGATGGCAAACAATTGCTTATCCAAAAAGGAATCAGAAAAAATGGATGGAATACCAGAAGACTTATTCATAGGACAGGAAAAGTGATCCACTACCAAATTCTCACTACCCTTCTTATCCCAGATTTTGATGTCAAATTCTTGAAGGAGGAGCAATCACCAAATCAAGCGGGGCTTAGATTCTTTTTTAGCTAGCAAATATCTCAATGCCGCATGATTGGTGTCGACAATCACTTTCGATTCTAGGATGTACAACCTAAACTTGTCAAGGTAGAAGACAACTGCTAGAAGCTCTTTTTCTGTGGTGGTATAGTTCTTTTGGGCCTCATCAAGAGTCTCACTAGCATAATACACCACATGGAGCAACTTATCTTTCCTTTGGTCAAAAACAACTTCTATCTCATAATTGGATGCATCACATATAACCTTGAATTGGAGACTGTAGTCAAGTGGTTAGATGATCGAGGAGGTAGATAATAAGGATTTAAGCCTATCAACAGCCTTTACACACTCATCATTGAATTCAAATGGGACCTCTTGTGTTAAAAGCCTAGACAAGGGACATGCTATTTGGCTAAAATCCTTCATGAACCTACAGTAAATCCTGCATACCCTGGAAAAGATCTAACATCCTTAACACACTTAGGGACAGGCAACTTCTCAATCAATTCTGCCTCATCCAGCTTAACTTGAATGCCAGTAGGTGAGACTACATGACCCAAAACTTTCCCCCATTGCACCATGAAGTGGGACTTCTCCTAACTCCACACTAAGTTCTTATTCAAAAAATGTTCTAAAACTAAAGAAAGGTGACTCAAGTACTCATCAAAGCTATCACCAAAGGCTGAGAAGTCATCCATGAACATCTCTGAAATGCCTCTCAATCATTTCACTAAAAATAGCCATCATACACCTCTGAAACGTCGCTGGGGCATTACATAGCCAGAAGGGCATCCTCCTTACGGCAAAAGTTCCATGAAGACAAGTAAAGGTGGTCTTCTCTTGGTCCTCAAGAAATATGGGGATTTGATTGTAACCTAAATAGCCATCTAGAAAACAATAGTAGCTATTCCCAGCTACTCTATCTAAAATCTAGTCTAGAAAAAGCAATGGGAAATGATCCTTTCTAGTTTTGGAGTTGAGCTTCCTATAATCAATAAAAACTTTTCAACCCATGGGAGTACGTGTAGGGATAAGCTCTCTCTCATTCTCCACAACTGTGATCTCAGACTTCTTAGGGAATACTTGGATCGAGCTAACCCACTCACTGTCAGAGATTGGATAAATAAGACTGCATCTAAGAGCTTAATGATCTCTTTCTTAACTACTTTGCTCAGTTTGTATCTTTCTAGAAGGAATGGCTCCATCCTTAAGGTGGATATAATACATGCAAATTGGAGGGCCAGTTCCACTCAAATCATCAATTTTCCACCTTAGCCTTCCTATGTTTCCTAAGAACCTCTAAGAGATACCTTTTATGCTCACTAGAAAGATTAAAAGCTGTGATAACCGAAAGGGTTTCACTAGGGCCTAAAAAATCTTACTTCAAGTGGTCGAGAAGGGGTTTGAGCTTTAAGGATGAACTAGGCTCAACTAAGAGAGACTCAACCTCAACATCATCAATGGTAAGGGATTCAACCTCAACATCATCAATAGGGACATCACTAGAATCAAGAGCAGAAGGAATAAACTTAAGTGACTTACTAATCATGAAATCCTTAACTAAGGAGGTAGAAGCTATATATTTCCACTCTAAGGTCTTCAAATCAAGGCTAGTCGACAAATCCTCAAATTTTCTCAATTCTTCTCCATTAGTCATAGTGCTCTCTACAAAGTCCTCAACACAAGAATCAATAACATTAATCCTAAAACACTCTTTTCCATCCTCTTCTCCTCCTATACTTGCCCTAGTCATTGCCTCAGCGACCTTTATAATGGACTTCAAATTACCAAATTTTATCTCTAATAACCTCGACCTATAATGAATAATAGCATCTACGATTGCAAGAAAAGGAGGACGTAAAAGGATGGGTGTAGAACGTCTAGAATCATGACTCGAATCCATATCTAATACTATAAAGTCAATAGGGTATGCGAACTCACCTACCTGGACCATAGCATCCTCTACCTCACCCCTAGGTCTACGCTCGGACCTATCAACTAGCTAAAGAGTAACATATGTATGGGATAACTCACCTAGACCTAACTATTGAAAGATGAAGTAAGGAATGAGATTGACACTGGACCCTAAATCTAACAAGGCGTGATCAGTCTAGGTTTCACGGATTCTACAAGGGATGGTGAAAACTCTGGGGTCATTTATCTTAGGTGGGAGGCTCGAAGTACAAATATTACTCATGTTTTCCATGAGCCTCACCTTCTTAGGAATGTTTAATGATCTATGCTTCCTTGTACAAAGGTGCTTCAAAAACTTAGAATAGGAGGAAATGGAAAGGATCACATCTATCAAAAAAAGATTGCCCCTAAGTTTTGATCACTATTCGTGAGCACAAGCCTAAATAGCCCGCAAATGCGTGGGTCGCGTATAGCATAATATATGCAAGTACGGGGTTGAATCCACAAGGAGGCTTAATACGTAAGGTGTCCTAAGCTATGTGTATCCTAATAAGCTATGAATTGGGTTCCTACTTACAATATTTTTGGGTTTTGGTTTAAGAGGAGCTTGGGAATGGAAAATCTAAGCTAAAATAAGAAAATAAAAGTTGAGTGCGTGTATGTATGTGTGACGGGACAATCAAGCAATCTAAGAGAGTCAAACATCGAAAATAGGGAACTAGGGTGATTACATCTTGCAAATAGGTGATTGCTGTTTCTTATTAGTGTTATTTGATGAATTATAATTGGGTTTCTATAGTCTAGACATTTAATTAGCCTTCCAATTGGTACCTTAAGCCTCAGTGCGGGTCTGTCCCTAGGTGGCGATGCCTAGCAGTATGGCGTGGTCTTTATGTCTTAAGGACTAGGGCTAGCCAATAAGGTTCTAGATAAGTGTAGATCAATCTAACCCTAGCACTTAGTCCTCTAATTAGTTCCCCAATCTGGCCCTAGGACTCGGTGCGAGTCCGCCTCTAAGCTTCGCCCCACTTAGAGCTACGGCGTGGTCCTTATGAACTTAGGGTGTTAGGGTGGACTAACTAGCCATCCTAAGTGAACTAAGGTCAACTAAACCTATCTGGACTCCTACTGGTAGATTTAAAGCCAAAGGGGACTCGACCTAGGCTAGTTACTAGTTGTGCACCATCGATCGCATCACAACAGCGAAAATTGACATTAAAGCACATGGAAAACACATCAAGGGCATGACATTTGTGAATACTCTGGAATATTCTACTACTAAATACAAAGACATGCTTAGATTACATCGATTTAAGCAATTGCACCTAACATGTATGCAATAAAAGCTATTTATGCTATTAAATATGCAAACACAGACATAGACATGCATATAAGTATACCCACTTCATGTAATCACTACACAAACACATAGACACACTAGCATAATGATTTAGAAATGGTTAATAGCAAAAATAGACTTCAATATACACATTCTACATCATTGAGGCATTCCTACAAGCATATAGACATGAATGTAAATTTGTTGATCAAAACCTTAACCACAGGCATATATATATAAATCCATCAAATACCTATAATAATAATGTAATAATCATCCATAATACAAGAGTAAATCACCCTACATAGCTCTAATCAAACATACATTAACTTAGGATAAAAGAGAGACAAAGAAGCTACCTTTTTATCCAAAGCGATATCTTCACAATCCATGAGCTATGCCCAAATCTTTGTATTTGATCCTCTTAAATACTTGTCCAAAGTGATTTTGTGCATGGAGGAGTGTGTGAGAGGTGGGAGATAAGAGGATTAGGGTTTTGAGAGATGGGTGTGAAAGAATATGACTTGTTCTCCTATAAAGTGGCCAAAAAATGGCTTATATAGCCAATTTTCTGCGACTACCAGAACACCTAACTAGTGCACCAGTACCAAGGGACCTCAATTCCACCAAAGGAGGGTTGCTCACTATTTTTACTGGCCTAGTGAGCCGGTGCACTGGTTCTCTAAAGGGCACTCAATCGGCTCTTCTTGTTTTGCTCTGTTCGGCTTCGTTTTGACTCTGATTCGCGTGCGGTTTTTTCTATGGCTTCGTATCGCTTATGGGAATTGATCAAGCCATTTTTCTTCATCTTTTGCACCCTATAAACATGTCCAAAATTATTCCGTGTCCCCTTTGGTTGCAAGCTCCAAATTTGGCTCCGTTGTACTCGGTTTCGCCCGGTTACTCTGTTCTTCGTCCGGGAGCTTGCAAATGCAATCTTCTGGCTTTCTTCTCATCCAAAACACCTTTGGCTTGGCTTTTTCATCACCTCTTCATCATTTTAAGCTCCAAGCATTGTTCCAAATCTCACCTAAAAGATAACTTAAATGCACTTTAGTGTAGTATTTGTGCTTTAAGCTCAACTATAGACATCTAAAGCCTAATATGCTCAAGTATGATATAAATGCTATACTAATACACCTAATAGAGCACAAAGCACCCCAAAATAGATATAGAAATACAATGCAAAATCACACACGAAACCAACACATCAACACCCCCAAACCTTCTCCTTGCTTGTCCCCAAGCAAGCCAAAACTTAAGTTTATCTCTAAAGTCGATACAAAGGGTCGCTTAAAGAATTGACTCTGTATCATGGTTAGCCTAAAAAGAATGAAGGGGCATTCCTATTGTGGAGAGATATTCAAGTCTCTTTGGATTCTCCCTCTACTCATAAAGGACCTCGAACCTCGTAGGAAGTTCCTGAGTAGCAAAACCATCACAAGCCTAGGATTCTAATGCATGCACTTGGGATATTGAGATTTCATGCCCCTTTAACTAGATGGCTTCCTAAACATGTATAAAGCCTCAAAGACAAGAAGAGAGAGAATATATATACACAATGGCTTATGAAAAGCCTTATTCATATATCTACATAGAGAATAGCTTGTGCTAAGTTGACATTGTCTCACTGATGCACTTATTCACAAAACTTTTTGGTGCCTTTGGCTTTTTCTTTTTTTCATTTTCTTGGGTATTTTGCACCTTTTTGCCTTTTTCAATTTTTTTTTTAATCTTTCATACTTTACATTGCATAACAAAGAGAGAAACAAAAAGAAAGGTTAAGACAGATCAAAAAGAACTAATCAAGAAAAAGGCACTCATATAAACAACCTTTTTTTTACTTTTTCCTACCAAGCTATGGGGTAGCTACAAGGGTTATTCTTAAAGGTCTTCACTTCCCACAACTTTCAAGAGCATCCCCTTTAAAACTTGATTTTCAATCCACTTCATTCACTCCCCACAATGCAACTCATATTCACCAATCAATTAAATCAATGACAAAAGCTAACATTCCAATCAATTGAGAACAAGCAAGGGGAAGGTTTGGGGGTGTTGATGTGTGTGTTTTATGTATGTTTGTTTATTTGCATACTTTGTTAGGGTGTTTTAGAGCTTATTAGTATGCATTTAGTATAGATTTTATGCATATTTGTTAATAGTTGTGCATAAGGTGAATAATTGCATTAATGCTACACTAAGTGCACTAATTGCATGACTAAGGTGCATTTTGGGTTAAGTTGATACTTGAGCATACATGAAGAATTTTGGGAGAAGATTAACGAAGATTTGATGTTCTTAAACAAGATTTGAGCATGCTAGATGATGCATGAGGCTAAGAAGAAAGTACTGGAGAAAATGAAAGTGAAAACAGAGCTAAAAAGAAGAAGATATGCTACTATAGGTTGACCCCCTGGTCCAGTACCAGTCTTCTGATAGTTCCAGAAGCTCTATCAAAAGTACTGGTTGAGTGATGCCCTAGTATCGATTTTTTGATAGTCGTGCTGAAGGCCTATTTAAAGCTCGTTTCAGCTCATTTATAGAGGAGGAACTTTATTTTCTTAAATCCTAATAAACCCTAACCTTTTACCCACATCACCAAACACCTAAAACCATCATCCCACACCAAACCAAGCAAGGATTAAAGCTTGTAACAAGAGATTGAAAGGTTTTGCTTTGGATTTGAGCAAGGATTTGATGGGGAGTTTCTTATTCCTTTTCTTATTCTTGTAAATATGCTTTGTATTTGAGTTAGATATAGGGTTGATTGATGTTCTCTATTAGAATAGGGTTATGAATATTGATTTGTGAATATCTTTGGCTATTAATACAAGCTTCTTTACATTGATTAATGGCATGAATTAATATATCTCTGTGCTGATAATCAAATATGTCTATGTGTTTGTTAAAATGCCTAAGTTAAGTTGCATGTGTTATTTTGTGCTTAAACACTATTGGTGGTGGTGTCACCTTAGCCTTAATCCATGCTAACAACATGAGCCCTATTTGCAACTAAGTGTGTCGATTGATATGCTTAAATAATGACTTGTGTGATAGGAGTATACCTCTAGTCTGAAATTTTAGGATTAGTATGCCCTAAAGCTCACTTGTACATGACATTTTGGATGCTAAACAATGTATAATCAATTTTGTTATATGGCATTATGAGTTTCTTACATATCATCTTTGTTATGTTTTATTGATGCATGTGTAAAGGCCCCTTGACTTGAACTAATGACTTGGGTGCGCAGTGAGGCTGGACGCACAGTAGGTCCAAGTCTAGATTTAGTCACGTCATAAATTGAGTCTATAATTGAATCGTAGTGTTGGGCACTCTACTGGGAGAAGGTTATATTGAGCAAGTCTTCTTGTTGAGGGTGATCTACCTAGGTCATTGGAGGACTTTTCAGATTTGTCTCAATAGTACATGTGTCACGTATTGGACAGGACCATTATGATTATGTTTTCTTGAGACGTACTATCAAAGAAAGAAAACAAGATACTCACTGCTACTAAGTGATTAGTGCTCTTAATCTTGAGCATATGTGGATGAACTAATGAAGTTAGTGTTTGGTACTTTGATTCACTATGGGTGAGATCTTACTTTATTAGGATCAACAGCCTTTTACATTGGGTGCTAAGTTCTAATTAATTGGAACATGCATATGCAATACAGAACCTATGTGCCCCCTTTGGGATTATCCATATTTACCATTTGAATCTAAATCTAGTGACACTACCTTTATGGGTGTATTGGTCATATGGCTTGAGGGTCGCTCTCGAGATCAAGAGATTCCATGACCAAAGATGGTTGGCAATAGGACAAGAAACCCAACAAAAAAAGATATAGCTACGGAGGTGATAGTACACAGGCTAAAGGATCGGTCTTAGCTATGGGTATACATAGAGAGGCATTATGGTTGGTTATTTAGTAGGTCAAAGACAAAGTTCACATTCTTTTGTGACAAGCTTTTGGGTAATGGCAATTATTCTTGGAGTGCAACTTTGATCTTATGGTGGAATAGATCGGAGTTAAAAAATAATTATTATTATGTTGCCTAGATTGGGCAAGGACATTTTTTATTATTTTTTGGAAGCCAAGGTTAATTGTGTCTTCTTGGTCCCTTCCCTAGTTGAAATGACTTTGAGAGAGTAATCTTGAAAGAGCAAATTCCATATTGTGGTAATACCCTTATTGGGCCAAAGCTTGGAATTGGGTTAGGCTTTCTTTAGAGTCCAAGATAACCTAATTGGGCTTGAATGGTTTCTGATTGGGCTTGGGCCTCCACATGGATTATGGACCATGCGTTGGACTTGGATTGTGGGCATGGCCCAATCTTCCAAGACATGTGCTAGAAAGTTACTACAAGAAAAATTCAAATTGTACAAGTAACTTCCATGACATGTGGCAAACATTTACTACTAGGAAAAAGTTTCCCACATGGAAAGTTTACAAGGTTTAGGTGCCAAACTTTTTCTATAAATAGGCAAGACCTTAAACCATTTCTATCATCCAAAAAATTTTGTAGTTGATTTCTTCCTTTTTGGCAAGAAAATACTACAACACATAGTACACACTTATTGTGTGATTTTTGCTCTAGATTTTCAAGAGCATATTGTAGGATCGATATTATTATGTGTGGTGTATCCTAGTCCATATTTTCTAAATTATAACTAAGAAAACATGCTAGGAAAATAAAATAACTACATTACACACACAAGAACATGCTCAAGAAGATGTAGAATATAACTAGTGCTTGCAAAAATATATAAAGCTAACCTCTTGAAGTGTGGGGCCTTTGATGAAGCTAAAACCGGTTACAAGCTTTGTTCCCGTTCACGAACAAGGCCACCAAAAATTTACTACAAGGGTGTCGCAATAATCAACTCCCCAGTCTTCTTCCCTATGATTAAAGAGACTTATCTTGAGAGAATAGCCTCTTGTGTGGGAAGAATCAAAGTAATATGCTCTTGAAAAACTAGAGCAAAAATCACACAATAAGTGTGTACTATGTCTTGTAGTATTTTCTTGCCAAAAAGGAAGAAATCAACTACAAAGTGGAATACATAAAAGGTGTAGGGTCTTTTCTATTTATAGAGAGAACCTTGGCACCTAAAGTTGCTAAACTTTCAATGTGGGAGAAAATTTCCATGTAGCATTTCCTTTATGTAACTTGTCAATCTTGTCTTGGAAGACTTGTGCAAGTTGTCCACTTGTTTTTGTAGTATTTTGTAAGTTGTCCACTTGTCTTGGAAGACTTAGGCCAAGCCCATTATCCAAGTCCAACACATAGTCCATAATCCATGTGGAGGCCCAAGCCCAATAGGAAACCATCCTAGCCTAATTAGGTTATCTTGGACTCTAAAGAAAGCCCAAACCCAATTTCAAGCTTTGGCCCAATAAGGCTACTACCACAATATGGAATTTGCTCTTTCAAGATTACTCTCTCAAAGTCATTTTAACTAGGGAAGGGACCAAGAAGACACAATTATCATTGGCTTCCAAAAATAATTAAAAATATCCTTGCCCGATCTAGGCGACATAATAATTATTTTTAACTTCGATCTATTCCACCATAAGATCAAAGTTGCACTCCAAGAATAATTGTCATTACCCAAAAGCTTATCACAAAAGAATGTGAACTTTGTCTTTGACCTACTAAATAACTAACAATAATGCCCTTCTATGTATACCCACAGCTAAGATCGGTCCTTTGGCCTGTGTACTATCACCTCCTTAGCTGTATCTTTTTCCGTTGGGTTTCTTGTCCAATTGCCAACCATCCTTGGTCATGGAATCTCTTGATCTCGGGAGCGACCCTCAAGCCATATGACAGACACACCTATAAAGGTAGTATCACTAGATCTAGATTCGGATGACAAATTTGGACAATCCCAAAGGGGGCACATAGATTCCATTTTGCATATGTATGTTCTAATTAATTAGAACTTAGCACTCAATGCACAAGGCTGTTGATCCTAATAAAATAAGATCTCACCCACAGTGAATTAAAGTACTAAACCCTAACATCATTAGTTCATCCACATATACTCAAGATTAAGAACAATGATCATTTAGTAGCAGTGAGTGTCTTGTTTTCTTTCTTTGATAGTACGTCTTTAGAAAACATACTCACAATGGTCCTATCCAATACGCAATGGTCCTATCCAATACGTGACACACGTACTATTGAGACAAATCCAGAAAGTCCTCCAATGACCTGGGTAGATCACCCTCAAAGAGGAGACATGCTTAATATAACCTTATCCCAGTAGAGTGCCCAACACTACTATTTGGTTATGGATTCAATTTACGACGTGACTAAATCTAGACTTGGACCTACTGTGCGTCTAGCCTCACTGTGCACCCAAGTCATTAGTGCAAGTCAAAGGACCTTCATACATGTATCGATAAAACATAACAGAGATTATATGTAAGAAACTCATAATGCCATTTAACAAAAATATGATTATAGATTGTTTGATATCCAAAATGTCATGTACAAGTGAGCTTTAGGGCATACTAATCCTAATAATCTCCCACTTGCACTAAAGATTACTTCTGCAAAGCCTAATACCCAAAGACTCTAAATGTGTGGCAAATACTTTCTCTGAAAGAGTCTTAGTAAATGGGTCTGCCAGGTTTTCCGCTGAAGCTATCTTGTCAACTACTACATCTCCTCTTTGGATAAACTCATGAATCAAATGATATTTCCGTTCAATGTGTTTACCCTTTTTGTGATTCCTGGGCTCTTTGCACTGTGAAACAGCACCGTTGTTGTTGCAATACAACGTTATTGGTCTGTGAGCTGCCGACACAACCTCTAGGTCTAACAGGAACTTTCTTAGCCATACTGGCTCTTTCGCAGCCTCAGATGCTGTTACATACTCGGCCTCCATGGTAGAGTCAGCAATACAATTTTGCTTCACACTTCTCCATGAAATAGCTCCTCCGAGAGTGAAAACATATCCAGTAGACTTCCTAGAATCTCCGCCGATGAAAATCCAGTCCAGTATAGGCTAATGGTGTTAGATCATCATGCGGTATTCCAGCACATAATCCTTTGTTCCTTGCAGAATTTGAATAGATGCTTAATCTGCGACCCAATGTGCGATCCAGGTTTGGTGATATCTACTAACCATGCCAACAACAAAGCAGATATCTGATCTAGTACATAACATGGCATACATGAGACTTCCAACTGCTGAAGCATAGGGAACTCGTTTCATGCTCTCCATCTCCTCAGGTGTTTTAGAACATTGATCCCGAGATAGATAAACTCCATGTTTAGAAGGTAACAAGGCCTTCTTAGAGTTTTGCATGTTAAACTTGACTAATATCCTCTCAATAAATGAAGCTTGAGATAGGGCTAGCCTTCTGTTCTTACGATCTCGCATAAGCTTGATGCCTAGAACATAACTAGCTTCTTCTAAATCCTTCATTTGAAATTAAGTAGAAAGCCAAACCTTGATGGATGATAACATCCCCACATCATTTCCAATTAGTAGGATATTATCCACATACAGAACCAAAAAAGCTACAGCATTTCTATTACGCCTTTTATACACGCAAGGTTCATCAATATTTTGATCAGACCATAAGATTTAATTGCCCAATCAAATTTGATGTTCCATGCTCTAGATGCCTGTTTTAATCCATAAATGGACTTCTTTAATTTACAAACCATATGTTCCTGGCATTTAGCAATGTATCCATCTGGTTGTGTCATGTAAATGGTCTTGTCAAGTTCCCCATTAAGAAAGGCTGTCTTGACGTCCAATTGCCATATCTCGTAGTCATAATGACAAGCGATGGCAAGAAGTATCCTGATGGATTTAAGCACGGCTACTGGTGAGAAAGTTTCCTCATAATCGATCCCTTCTTTCTGAATATAACCTTTCGCCACCAACCTTGCTTTAAAGGTTTCAACTTTTCCATCAACTCCTTTTTTTCTCTTATAGACCCATTTGCACCTTATAGGTTTTACCCCTTCAGGTGCAACTACAAGATCCCAAACTTTGCTAGAATACATAGATTCTAACTCTGAATCCATTGCCTTATGCCATTTGTCGGCATCTATGTCAGAAACTGCTTCATCATAACTTACGGGATCCACCACCTGATTCTCTGAAGAAGTCTGAAAGGACTCTCCATAGTATCTATCAGGAGCTTGGATATCCTCCCACTACAACAATGCTCCGATATATTAGGTGTAATATGCTGTTCTTTTTCATTCACAGTTACCACAGGTGTTACTAGAGATTCTTGTGAAATCTCATCTAGAACAACTTCAGAATCTGGTGTTTTCTGGACCATTTCATCATTCTCTAAGTATCTTGCATGGGTGCTTATAAACACCTTTTGCTCCTTAGGATTATAAAAGATCCCACCTCTGGTTCCCTTAGGATATCCAATGAAATAGCATAACTTGGATCTTGGTTCCAATTTTGAAGCATTACTATTAAGTACATAAGTTGGACAGCCCCAAATGTGGAGATGATTTAGACTAGGCTTACGCCCAGTCCACATTTCTTGAGGTGTCCTAGGTACTGATTTAGATGGTACCAAGTTCAAGATGTATGCCGCTATTTTAATGGCATACCCCCAAAAAGATAAAGGTAATGATGCATGACTCATCATTGATCTAACCATATCCAATATGGTACGATTTCTTCTCTCTGCTACACCATTTTGCTGAGGAGTCCCTGGTGCAGTCAACTGAGACACTATCCCTTCTTGTGTAAGATAGTCTTTGAACTCACCCGAGAGGTATTCGCCATCTCGATCAGACCGAAGGGCTTTGATATGTTTATCTAATTTCCGCTCTGCCTCAGCTTTGAACTCTTTGAATTTCTCAAAGGATTTAGACTTGCGTCGCATTAGATATACATATCCATATCTAGAGTAATCATCAGTAAAAGTAATGAAATACTCATAACCTCCTCGTGCTGGTTTGCTTATAGGACCACACACATCAGTGTGAACCAATTCCAATACTTCTTTGGCCCTTTCTCCTTTAGAAGAAAATGACCGTTTAGTCATCTTTCCTTTGAGACAAGATTCACACGGAGGTAGATCTTCAAGATCTAATGAGCTAAGATGCCCATCCTCGGCTAATCTCCGAATTCGCTTTAGATTGATATGTCCTAAGCGTAGGTGCCAAAGATATGTATCATTGGTCGAAGAAACCTTCCTTTTTCGAGAATTAGTTTGTTCTATATTATGCAGTGAGTTTGTAATAGGTTTTATATAGAACAAGTTATCATGCATGCTACCGGAACAAATAATATTTCCATCTCTACTGATATCAACACTAGAATGGAAATTAATGCAAAAACCCTCTAATATTAATTACGAAACATTGATAAGGTTTTTACGTACATCCGGAACATAATAAACATTGTTCAAAAATATCTTCCTATTACAGGGAAAATTTAAGCACATTCCTCCCACTGCAGCAGCCCATACTTTTGCTCCATTACCCAACCTCAGAGCAAACTCCCCTTTAGCTAGTTCTTTTATTTCCTGAAACCAATGCAAAGAATTGCAAATATGGTTAGTGGCTCTAGAGTCTACAATCCAAGAATCAGTAGAATCAACCACTAAGCAGGTTTCAATGTAGAACAAAAGAGGTGTACCTATCTAGCCTCGAGCCAAGTACTTCGGGCAATCCTTTTTCCAATGTCCTTTTAGGCCACATTTAAAGCATTTTCCCTTGGGCTTTTCACATTAAGCGCCTCATTGTTCACCATTTTTCTTCTTTTTCCCTTGACCACGTTTTTGCTTCCCCTTTCCTTTGAACTTTCTCCTTTTCGGGTTAAGTCCAGAATTGGATGCTTGAACCATATTTATGTGGCCTTTATTTTTTATTATGGCTTCTGCAGCTAGGAGCTCTTTCATTAGTTCCGTCATATCCATGTTCATCTTGCTCATATTATAATTAAGCTTGAACTGGGTATAGGATAATGGTAGAGTTTCCAAAATCATGGCTACCTTTGACTGGTCATCTATGTTTGCTCCTAGGATCTCAGCAGTATTGAAGGAATCCATCATTTTGAGCATATGCTCCCTGACAGATGCTCCTTCTGCCATCCTCTGATTCATAATTTCTCTAAGAGCACCTTGCCTTGCGGGCCTGCTCTTATCAGCAAACATACGAGACAGTGAGGTCATGATTTCTTTACAGTTTCCATATGATGATGCTTGCTCTGCAAAATATCTGACATAGAAGGCATCATATAGCACTTGGCCATACTATTGACTTTCTGCCATTTTGCCTCAGCATGTTTTTGGGTTTCAGAAGAGTTAGCCCTCACAACAGGACAATGAGTTGTTAGGACATACTTGTACTCTTCTGCGGTGAGTACTATGTCCAAGTTTCATTCCCAGTCCACAAAATTCGGTCCAGTGAGCTTGTGCTCTTTGACAATTGTAGCTAGTGGACTGAACGAAGACATTTTTCTGAATACAACAATATAATCAAAATTATTTTATGAGTATAGAATTGAGGCATATATAATATGTATGCTATCTTTGGAAATAAAGCATACAAGTACTTTTTACATCATTTGCCTTTGAGTAGATCAACCCTTTAAACTACTCGATGTATCAGTGTCTCAACGTCCTCATAAGAACTCCACCGATGGGATGGCCGAACTCATGAATGTTAAGTTAAGTGCCACCACTTATTTGAATTAACAATTGTCTGGATATGATCCAATTGAATAATTCAATCACTGTTTTGTTTGGCTTCTTAAATCCGGTAGCGAACTCTATCGATAGGATAGCTGAACCTACCATTTAAGTTGAGTGTACACCCATTCCTAATGTTTATTCCCCAAAACATTCTTGATTTAATCCCTCCGATAGGGTAGTGACTTTAATCAATGTTACGTAAGGCAATCTTTAGTGAAGAACTCCATCGATGGGATGGCCAAACTCCCTAACACCCTTTTGAATAAACATTTTATGTTTCACCTTGTTAAATCTAGACAAAATGTCACCTTCCGTTGGGGAAGTTAATGACATTTATCATTAACGTGAATCGGATATGGAAAGTCGTGGGTATTTCAGTCCCTCTCCCACTCAATATTTTAACTTAAGGGTTTCCTTTGATATTCTTGCTTTGTTTTAGATCTAAACACATTTTGGATATATGTAAATCCCCTTTGTGTTACTAAAACATTGCAATATCACAATAGATCTCTTACCTAAATCTGGGTGCATAGACCCTTAGGTTGATTTATATACATGTAAATCTCAAGTTAAGTTCTTTTAATGTTGTCATGAGATCTCATGGCATCTTTAGACATAGCCGCTTATAATTCTCTTGTCTAAGCCATTCTCATAAACTTAACTATCTTTGAGAATCAACTCATATGTATGGCTAATTTTTATAATCCCTAATGAGTGGACATATTTCTAGATGCAATCATGCTAATGCAAATATGTTAAAACATATATCAATGCATTATAAACATCCACCAAAATATGTTAGAATCCCTCTTTGATGGCTTCCTATAATCTTCAACAAAAAACAACACATATAGTAGCTTTTTCTGCCTCAGCCGATCGACCATCAATAAGAGCCGGTCGACCGGCTCCAATTGCTTCAGGAATTTTTTGCTCTCTGGAGTAGCCGGTCGATCGGTTAAGTCCAGCCGGTCGTCCGGCTTGCTTACCAGGTAGAGTATTCCTATATGCTGTTTTCTTGTTTTTCTCCTTGGTCTTCAAAGATTACAATAATACACTTTGCTATTGCTAATACAAGCTTCATAAAGAAACATTACAAGGATATCAAAACATCCTATGCTTCTTTTAAATGAAACTAAAAGCATTAACCAGAAATATTTTATACATGAAATCGCCTATGGCCAAGCTTTATTGACCATACACGAAAATCTATCATGCATACATACGAACCATCAAGGGGATTTTATATTACCTGCACAAACAAGCATAAAACCACAAGTATATGCAACACAAGATTTCCTAATCTTGCCACTCACAAGATGACTAATATATTTATGCAAATACAATATTCTTGCGTAGTCTAAGCATGTTGTGTGTGAGCCAAAGCTCTGATACCAATTGTAGGATCGATATTATTATGTGTGGTGTATCCTAGTCCATATTTTCTAAAATATAACTAAGAAAACATGCTAGGAAAATAAAATAACCACATTACACACACAAGAACATGCTCAAGAACATATATAATATAACTAGTGCTTGCAAAAATATATAAAGCTAACCTCTTGAAGCGTGGGGCCTTTGATGAAGATAAAACCGGTTACAAGCTTTGTTCCTATTCACAAACAAGGCCACCAAAAATTTACTACAAGGGTGTCGCAATAATCAACTCCCCAGTCTTCTTCCCTATGATTAAAGAGACTTATCTTGAGAGAATAGCCTCTTGTGTGGGAAGAAGCAAAGTAATATGCTCTTGAAAAACTAGAGCAAAAATCACACAATAAGTGTGTACTATGTCTTGTAGTATTTTCTTGCCAAAAAGGAAGAAATCAACTATAATGTGGAATACATAAAAGGTATAGGGTCTTTTCTATTTATAGAGAGAACCTTGGCACCTAAAGTTGCTAAACTTTCAATGTGGGAGAAAATTTCCATGTAGCATTTCCTTTATGTAACTTGTCAATCTTGTCTTGGAAGACTTGTGCAAGTTGTCCACTTGTTTTTGTAGTATTTTGCAAGTTGTCCACTTGTCTTGGAAGACTTAGGCCAAGCCCATTATCCAAGTCCAACACATAGTCCATAATCCATGTGGAGGCCCAAGCCCAATAGGAAACCATCCTAGCCTAATTAGGTTATCTTGGAATCTAAAGAAAGCCCAAACCCAATTTCAAGCTTTGGCCCAATAAGGCTACTACCACAATATGGAATTTGCTCTTCCAAGATTACTCTCTCAAAGTCATTTCAACTAGGGAAGGGACCAAGAAGACACAATTATCATTGGCTTCCAAAAATAATTAAAAATATCCTTGCCCGATCTAGGCGACATAATAATTATTTTTAGCTCCGATCTATTCCACCATAAGATCAAAGTTGCACTCCAAGAATAATTGTCATTACCCAAAAGCTTATCACAAAAGAATGTGAACTTTGTCTTTGACCTACTAAATAACTGACCATAATGCCCCTCTATGTATACCCACAGCTAAGATCGGTCCTTTGGCACATGTACTATCATCTCCTTAGCTGTATCTTTTTCCGTTGGGTTTCTTGTCCAATTGCCAACCATCCTTGGTCATGGAATCTCTTGATCTCGGGAGTGACCCTCAAGCCATATGACAGACACACCTATAAAGGTAGTATCACTAGATCTAGATTCGGATGTTAAATTTGGACAATCCCAAAGGGGGCACATAGATTCCATTTTGCATATGCATGTTCTAATTAATTAGAACTTAGCACTCAATGCACAAGGCCGTTGATCCTAATAAAATAAGATCTCACCCACAGTGAATCAAAGTACTAAACCCTAACTTCATTAGTTCATCCACATATACTCAAGATTAAGAACAATGATCATTTAGTAGCAGTGAGTGTCTTGTTTTCTTTCTTTGATAGCACGTCTCTAGAAAATATACTCACAACGGTCCTATCCAATACGTGACACACGTACTATTGGGACAAATCCAGAAAGTCCTCCAATGACCTAGGTAGATCACCCTTAAAGAGGAGACTTGCACAATATAACCTTATCCCAGGAGAGTGCCCAACACTACTATTTGGTTATGGATTCAATTTATGATGTGACTAAATCTAGACTTGGACCTACTGTGCGTCTAGCTTCACTGCGCACCCAAGTCATTAGTGCAAGTCAAAGGACCTTCATACATGCATCGATAAAACATAACAGAGATTATATGTAAGAAACTCATAATGCCATTTAACAAAAATTTTATTATACATTGTTTCATATCCAAAATGTCATGTATAAGTGAGCTTTAGGCACACTAATCCTAACACATATTACTTTGCTTCTTCCCACACAAGAGGCTTTTCTCTCAAGAAATGTCTCTTTAACCATAGGGAAGAAGACTAGGGAGTTGCATATTGTGACACCCTTACAGTAAATTTTTTTTGGTGGCGTTGTTCGTGAGGCGGAACAAAGCTCGTGATGGTTTTAACTTCATCAAAGGCCCCACGCTTCAAGAGGTTAGCTTTACATATTTTGCAAATACCAGTTATGTTCTATATGTTCTTAATCATGTTTTTGTGTGTGTTATGTGGTTATTTTATTTTCCTAGTATGTTTTCTTGGTAGTATTTTTGAAAATATAGACTAGGATAGACCTCATGTAATATTATCGATCCTACAATTGGTATTAGAGCTTAGGCTCACACACAACATGCTTAGACTATGCAAGAATATTGTATTTGCATAAATATATTAGCCATCTTGTGAGTGGCAAGATTAGGAAATCTTGTGTTACATATACTTGTAGTTTTATGCTTGTATGTGTAGGTAATACAAAAATCCCCTTGATGGTTCGTATGTATGCATGATAGATTTTCTTGTACAGTCAACAAAGATTGGCCATAGGCATTTTCATGTATAAATATATATGGTTATTGCTTGTAGTTTCATTTAAAAGAAGTATAGGATATTTTGATATCCTTGTAATGTTTCTTTATGAAGCTTGTATTAGCAATAGCAAAGTGTATTGTTGTAATCTTTAAAGACCAAGAAGAAAAACAAGAAAACAGCATGCAGAAACACTCTGCTTGGTGAGCTTGTTGGTCAACCAACTCAGTCGACTGGCTCCTACTAACGGACAATAAGCTGAGGCAGAAAAATCTATTAAGTGTGCTGTTTTGTTGAAGATTGCAGGGAGCCATCAAAGAGGGATTTTTAACGTATTTTGGTGGATGTTTATAATGTATTGACATATGTTTTAACATATTTGCATAAGCATAAACATGATTACCACCTAGAAATATGGCCACTCATTTTTTTTTTCAATTGGCCAATCCTATGTGTTAATTTCTCAAAGATAGTTAAGTTCATTTAAAAGAGATTGGCTTAGACAAGATAATTGTAAGTAATTATATCTAAAGATGCCACGCAATCTCATGACAAAAATGAAAAACTTAACTTCAGATTTAAAATATGACAACCTAAGGGCCCATACACCCAAATTTAGGTAAGTAATCTATTATGGTATTACAACATTTTAGTAATACAAAGGGAATTCGCAAAAACTAAAGTGTTTCGCAAATCCAAAGTGTGTTTATATCTAAAACAAAAAGCGAGAATACCAAAAATAGAGAGAACTCTTATGTTAAAATATTGAGTGGGAGAAGGGACTGGAAATACCCTACGGCTTTCCATATCCGATTCACACTAATGGTAAATGTCATTAACTTCCCCATCGGAGGGTGACACTTTATCAATATTTAGCAAGGTGAATTTAAAATCTTTATTCAAAAAGGGTGTTAATGAGTTTGGCCATCCCATCGGTGGAGTTTTTCACTAAAGATCACCTTTTGCAACATTGATTAAAGTCACTACCCTATCGGAGGGCTTAAATCAAGAATGTTATGGGGAATAAACATTAGTAATGGGTGTACACTCAACTTAAATGGCAGGTTCGGCTATCCTATCGATAGAGTTCGCTATTGAATTTAAGAAGCCAAACAAAACAATGATTGAATTATTCAATTGGATCATATCTAGTTAATTGTCAATTCAAATAAGTGGTGGCGCTTAACTTAACGTTCATAAGTTCGGCCATCCCATCATGGAGTTCTTGTGAGGACGTTGAGACACTGTTATATCGAGAAGTTTAAGGGTTAATCTACTCAAAGACAAATCATGTAAAAGTACTTGTATGTTTTATTTCCAAAGATAGCATACATACTATACATGCATCAATTCCATACTCATAAAATAATTATGATTATATTATTGTATATCCAGAAAAATGTCTTCGTTCAGTCCACTAGCTACAATTCTCAAAGAGCACAAGCTCATTGGACTAAATTTTGTGGATTGGGAACGAAACTAGGACATAGTATTCACCGCAGAAGAGTACAAGTATGCCCTAATAACACCTTGTCCTGTTGTGAGGGCTAAATCTTCTGAAGCCTAGCAAGATGTTGAGGCAAAATGGCAAAAGGCCAACAGTATGGCCAAGTGCTATATGATGGCTTTTATGTCAGATATTTTGCAGAGCAAGCATCATCATATGGAAACTGCAAAAGAAATCATGACCTCACTGTCTCGTATGTTTGCCGATAAGAGTAGGCCCGCAAGGCAAGGTGCTCTTAAAAAAATTATAAATCAAAAGATGACAGAAGGTGCATCTGTCAGAGAGCATATGCTAAAAATGATGGATTACTTCAATACTGCCAAGATCCTAGGGGTAAACATAGATGAACAGTCAAACGTAGACATGATTTTGGAGACTCTGCCACCATCTTACACCCAGTTCAGGCTTAATTATAATATGGGCCAGATGAACATGGATATGATGGAATTAATGAAAGAGATCCTAGCTGCAGAAACCATAATGAAAAATAAAGGCCACGTAAACATAGTTCAAGCATCCACTTTTGGATTTAACCCGAAAGGGAAAAAGTTCAAAGGAAAGGGGAAGCTAAAACGTGGTCAAGGGAAAAAGAAGAAAAATGATGAACAGCCCAAACAATTAACAGGCAAAAAGCCCAAGGGCAAATGCTTAAAGTGTGGCTAGAAAGGGCACTGGAAAAGGGATTGCCCGAAGTACCTAGCACGAGGCCAGAAAGGTACACCTCTTTTATTTTACATTGAAAACCTGCTTAGTGGTTGATTCTACTAATTCTTGGATTGTAGACTTTAGAGCCACTAACCATATTTGCAATTCTTTGCATTGGTTTCAAGGAATGAAGGAACTAGCTAAAGGGGAGTTTGCTCTGAGAATAGGTAATAGAGCACAAGTATGGACTGCTATAGTGGGAGGAATGTGCTTAAATTTTTCATGCAATAGGAAGTTATTTTTAAACAACGTTTATTGCGTTTTGGATCTACGTAAAAACCTTATTTCTATTTCACAATTAATTTTAGATGGTTTTTACATTAATTTCCATTCTGGTGTTGATATCAATAGAGATGGAAATATTATTTGTTCCGGTAGCATGCATGATAACTTGTTCTATATGAAACCTATTGCAAACTCACTGCATAATATAGAACAAACTAATTCTTGAAAAAGGAAGGTTTCTTCGACCAAAGATACTTATCTTTGGCATCTACGCTTAGGACATATATGTCTAACGTGAATTCGGAGATTAGTTGAGGATGGGCATCTCAGCTTATTAGATCTCGAAGATCTACCTCAGTGTGAATCTTGCTTCAAAGGAAAGATGACCAAATAGTCATTTTCTTCTAAAGTAGAAAGGGTCAAAGAAGTATTAAAATTGGCTCACACTGATGTGTGTGGTCCTATGAGCCAACGAGCACGAGGAGGTTATGAGTATTTAATTACTTTTACTGATGATTACTCTAGGTATGGATATGTGTATCTGATGCGACGCAAGTCTGAATCCTTCGAGAAATTCAAAGAATTCAAAACTGAGGTAGAGCAGAAATTAGATAAACATATCATAGCCCTTCCGTCTGATCGAGGTGGCGAATACCTCTCGGGTGAGTTTAGAGACTATTTTACACAAGAAGGGATAGTGTCTCAGTTGACTGCACGAGGAACTCCTTAGTAAAATGGTGTAGCAGAGAGAAGAAATCGTATCCTAATTGGATATGGTTAGGTCAATGATGAGTCATGCATCATTACCTTTATCTTTTTGGGGGTATGCCATTGAAACAGCAGCATACATCTTAAACTTGGTACCATCTAAATCAATACCTAGGACACCTCAAGAAATATGGATTGGGCGAAGCCTAGTTTAAATCATCTCCACATTTGGGGTTGTTCAGCTTATGTACTTAATAGTAATGCTTCAAAATTGGAGCCAAGATCCAAGTTATGCTATTTCGTTGGATATCCTAAGGGAACTAGAGGTGGGATCTTTTATAATCCTAAGGAGTAAAAGGTGTTTATAAGCACCTATGCTAGATACTTAGAGAATGATGAAATGGTCCAGAAAACACCAGATTCTGAAGTTGTTCTGGATGAGATTTTTCAAGAATCTCCAATAACACCTGTGGTAACTGTAAATGAAAAGGAACAGCATATTACACCTAATATATCGAAGCCTCGTTGTAGTGGGAGGATATCTAGGCCTCCTAATAAATACTATGGAGAGTCCTTTCAGACTTCTTTAGAGGATCAGGAGGTTGACCCCATAAGTTATGATGAAGCAGTTTCTGACATAGACACCGACCAATGGCATAAGGCAATGGATTCAGAGTTAGAATCTATGTATTATAACGAAGTATGGAATCTTGTAATTGCACCTAAAGGTGTAAAACCTATAGGGTATAAATGGGTCTACAAGAGCAAGAGAGGAGTTAATGGAAAATTTGAAACCTTTAAAGCAAAGTTGGTGTCAAAAGGTTATACTCAGAAAGAAGGGATCGATTATGAGAAAACTTTCTCACCAGTAGCAATGCTTAAATCCATCAGGATACTTCTTGTCATCGCATGTCATTATGACTACGAGATATTGCAAATGGACGTCAAGACAGCTTTTCTTAATGGAGAGCTTAACGAATCCATTTACATGACACAAGATGGATATGTAGCCAAAGGCCAGGAACATATGGTTTGTAAGTTAAAAAAATTCATTTATGGATTAAAGCAGGCATTTAGAGCATGGAAATCAAATCTGATCGTGCAATTAAATCTTATGGTTTTGATCAAGATATTGATGAACCTTACGTGCATAAGAGATGTAATGGAAATGCTGTAGCTTTTTTTGTTCTGTATGTAGATGATATCCTACTTATTGGAAATAATGTGGGGATGTTATCATCCATCAAGGTTTGGCTTTCTACTTAATTTCAAATGAAGGATTTAGGAGAAGCTAGTTATGTTCTAGGCATCAAGCTTATATGAGATCATAAGAACAAAAGGCTAGCCTTATGTCAAGCTTCATTTATTAAGAAGATATTGGTCAGGTGTAACATGCAAAACTCTAAGAAGGCCTCATTACCTTCTAGACATGAAGTTTATCTATCTTGAGATCAATGTCCTAAAACACCTGAGGAGATAGAGAGCATGAAAGGAGTTCCTTATGCTTCGGCAGTTGGAAGCCTCATGTATGCCATGTTATGCAGTAGACCAGATATCTGCTTTGCCATTGGCATGGTTAGTAGATATCAGTCAAACACTGGACTGGCACATTGGGTCGCGGTTAAGCATATATTCAAATTCCTGCAAGGAACTAAGGATTATGTGTTGGAATACCATGCAGATGATCTAACGCCATTAGCCTATACAAACTCGGATTTCCAGTCTGACAGAGATTCCAAGAAGTCTACTTCTGGATATGTTTTCACTCTGTCAGAAGGAGCTATTTCATGGAGAAGTGTGAAGCAAAATTACATTGCTGACTCTACTATGGAAGCCAAGTATGTAGCAGCATCTGAGGTTGTGAAAGAGGCAGTATGGCTAAGAAAGTTCCTGTTAGACCTAGAGGTTGAGTCGACAGCTCACAGACCAATAACGTTGTGTTACGACAACAACGGTGCTGTTTCACAGTGCAAAGAGCCCAGGAATCACAAAAAAGGTAAACATATTGAGCGGAAATATTATTTAATCCGTGAGTTTATCCAAAGAGGAGATGTAGTAGTTGAAAAGATAGCTTCTATGGAAAACCTGGTGGACCCATTAACAAAGACTGTTCCAGAGAAAATTTTCACCATTCATTTAGAGTCCATAGGTATTAGGTTGTGCAAAAGTGATCTTTAGTGCAAGTGGGAGATTGTTAGGATTAGTATGCCCTAAGGCTCACTTGTACGTGACATTTTGGATGTTAAACAATGTATAATCAATTTTGTTATATGGCATTATGAGTTTCTTACATATTATCTCTGTTATGTTTTATTGATGCACGTGTAAAGGCCCCTTGACTTGAACTAATGACTTGGGTACACAGTGAGGCTGGACGCACAGTAGGTCTAAGTCTAGATTTAGTCATGTCATAAATTGAGTCCATAACTGAATCGTAGTGTTGGGCACTCTACCGAGATAAGGTCATATTGAGCAAGTCTCCTCGTTGAGGGTGATCTACCTAGGTCATTAGAGGACTTTTCGGATTTGTCTCAATAGTACGTGTGTCACGTATTAGGCAGGACTATTGTGAGTATGTTTTCTAGAGACGTACTATCAAAGAAAGAAAACAAGATACTCACTGCTACTAAGTGATCATTGCTCTTAATCTTGAGCATATGTGGATGAACTATTGAAGTTAGGGTTTGGTACTTTGATTCACTATGGGTGAGATCTTACTTTATTAGGATCAATAGCTTTGTGCATTGAGTGCTAAATTCTAATTAATTGGAACATGCATATGCAATACGGAATCTATGTGCCCCCTTTGGGATTGTCCATATTTATCATCTGAATCTAGATCTAGTGATACTAACTTTATGGGTGTATCGGTCATATGGCTTGAGGGTCGCTCTCGAGATCAAGAGATTCCATGACCAAAGATGGTTGGCAATAGGACAAGAAACCCAACAGAAAAAGATATAGCTAAGGAGGTGATAGTACACAGGCCAAAGGACCGGTCTTAGCTATGGGTATACATAGAGGGGCATTATGGTCGGTTATTTAGTAGGTCAAAGACAAAGTTCACATTCTTGAGGGAAGCTTTTGGGTAATGGCAATTATTCTTGGAGTGCAACTTTGATCTTATGGTGGAATAGATCGGAGCTAAAAACAATTATTATTATGTCGCCTAGATCAGGGAAGGACATTTTTTATTATTTTTAGAAGCCAAGGTTAATTGTGTCTTCTTGGTCCCTTCCCTAATTGAAATGACTTTCAAAGAGTGATCTTGAAAGAGCAAATTCCATATTGTGGTAATAGCCTTATTGGGCCAAAGCTTGGAATTGGATTTGGGCTTTCTTTAGAGTCCAAGATAACCTAATTGGGCTTGGATGGTTTCTTATTGGGCTTAGGCCTCTACATGGATTATGGACTATATGTTGGGCTTGGATTGTGGGCTTGGCCCAATCTTCCAACACATGTGCTAGAAAGTTACTACAAGAAAAATTCAAATTGTACAAGTAACTTCCATGACATGTGGCAAATATTTACTACTAGGAAAAAGTTTCCCACATAGAAAGTTTACAAGGTTTAGGTGCCAAACTTTTTCTATAAATAGGCAAGACCTTAAATCATTTCTATCATCCAAAAAATTTTGTAGTTGATTTCTTCCTTTTTGGCAAGAAAATACTACAACACATAGTACACACTTATTGTGTGATTTTTTTTCTAGATTTTCAAGAGCATATTACTTTGCTTCTTTCCACACAAGAGGCTATTCTTTCAAGAAAAGTCTCTTTAACCATAGGGAAGAAGACTAGGGAGTTGTATATTGCAACACCTTTATATTAAAATTTTTTTGGTGGCCTTGTTCGTGAGTGGGAACAAAGCTCATGACGGTTTTAGCTTCATCAAAGGCCCCACGCTTCAAGAGGTTAGCTTTACATATTTTGGAAATACTAGTTATGTTTTATATGTTCTTAAGCATGTTCTTGTGTGTGTTATGTGGTTATTTTATTTTCCTAGTATGTTTCCTTGGTAGTATTTTTGAAAATATGGACTAGGATAGACCACATGTAATATTATTGATCCTACAGAAATAATACTAAAAGGGTACCTGTTAGTACTAGTTACTGCTCTAGGAGTCTAATCCCTAGTCTGAAACAATACTAATAGGTTAGTCTCTCGAGTAGGACATTGATCAACACCAAGAAGAACTTAGTTAATTAAACTCGAGGTTAATTAGTTAAGAACTCTAGAGAGCAACGGAGCCATCGATAAACTGAATTGTTATAATAGCCCGAGTCTAGTTGCAATGCAATCGCCCGAGATCCCCTTCAACCTTGTAGAGCTTTATTTCCTTAGTTTAGCACCCTAGGTTCCTCTATTAGACTAGGTTAGCTTAGGTTTTTTTTCCTTTCCTCGAGCTCCCTTTAATCCTAAAGACTGTGCATACAGGCACGTGGCTAGTTTTAGGTACCGAGCATGTAGAGATCAAACTAAGGTAGCCTCTCTATGGAAACGATACCTGTATGCACGCACTATACTAGACACGATCCATACGCTTGCAGGTGTGAAACATGGTTGTATTTGTGCTTCATTTTCACATACCACCGAGAACGCGATCAAGTTTTTGGCGTCGTTACCGGGGAGGCATGGTATTGATTCTTTGTGTGCTTTTGTACTTTTGATTAGTTTCTTGTGTGTTTTTCTATCTTTTGTTGCTTTCCTCTTTCTTGGAAAACCACAAACAAAAATCAAAAAATTTTGAAAATCCAAAAAAAAAAAAAATTTTGAAAAATAAAAAAAAAATGAATTGAGAAGAGGTTTACTTGTGCTAATTGAGTATGGATAGATCCAATGATTCTTGGTGGTCACTTGTATCCTCTTTCCTACCCCCTATATGTGCTTTTAATGCTTGTGTTTTATATGGGAGTAATGAGTATCATTTTTCTGGTTGTTCTCTTGCATATCAAAATCCCTAATCTTGGGTTAACCCAAGGCATAATCCTTATGGTCATACATCCATTCATGCGTCAACATCTTGTTATTATGATTATAGGGAGCCACATCATGCACATTTGTCTTGGGGTCAAGATGACTCTTCATTCTACCCACCTTCTTATTTTGAGAGTCCATCTTCCGCACCAACTTTTTCCATTTACTCTTCTCCCAAGTTTTTTTATGGTAGTGCTCAAAATGATTTTCAAAATGCCCATTATTTCCACTTGGTTGACTCTTCTTCTCTTAGGTCTCCCTTACATGAAGAAGAGAGGTATCAATACCTCAAATCCCTAATTCATTCCAACCTTGTGAGACTAAATAAGATGAACAAACAATTCTCAAGAATAGTCAAGTGTTAGAATAGAGAATGATGTGTTTGTTTTGTGTGTTTATCTATTGCATGTATATAATTGTTTTAAGGTGTTTTGAGCTTCATTTAATGTATTAGTATAGCATTTAGGTCATAATTGTGCATATTAATGTTTAAATGTTCATAGTTGAAGTAAAGACTTAAATTTTACACTAATGTGCATTTATTGCTTGTTTTAGGTGTGATTTAGAGAGATAATTGGAGCTTAATTGAGGGTGCTTAAAGTGTGGAGCAAATCCAAGGGTGTTTTGGACGCAAAGGAATGAAGAAAAGTGCTTTTGGAAGTGGTCGGACGAAAGAAGGAGCGACCGAGGCGAAACCAGCGCAACGTGAGCCAAATTCGGATCTTGCAACCTAAAAAGGACATGGACAAATTTTGGATATGTTTTAGGTTGCAAAAGATGGCTTGGGAGATCCCCCACGACGATACGAAGCCATAGAAAAAAACGGTGAGCGAATCGGAGCTAAAACGAGCAAGATATGACCATTTTACTATCAAGACTGGTTTGCCTCTGTCTAGGCCGGACGACCAGGCCGGTCGACCGGCTAGTCGACCGGCCGGATCAGAACCTGGGCCAATTTTGGCCGGACGACTTAGGCCCAAAGCCGGACGACCGGTTGGGCCCCCGGCTGGACGCGTTAACAGCTCCATTTAAGCCACTTTTCAGCCCTTTTTGATAGAGAAGAACACCCAAATCAAACACCCATTTCCCTAAACCTAAAATCCACCAAAAATCACCTCACACACTCACTTCTAAACACATTTAACACTTGGAATCAAGGATCTAAGAGGATCAAACACTAGGATTTGGGGCATAGCTCATGGTTTGTAAAGCTTGGCTATGGATAGAATGGTATCTCTCTTTTATCCTAAGTCTAATTATGTTTAATTAGAGCTATGTAGGGTGATTATATCTTGTATTTATGGATTGATTACTACTTTATATTAATGGAAACTTGATGGATTTATGTATATATGCCTTATGCTTATGGTTTCAAAGGCTATTTTACATACATGTCTATGTGTTTGTTGAAATGCCTCAATGATGTAGCATATATATATTGAAGTCTATTGTGCTATTAACCATTTCTAAATCATTATGCTAGCATGTCTATGTGTTTGTGTGGTGACTACATGAAGAGGGTATGACTATATACATGTCTATGTGTGTGTTAGCATACTTAATAGCATAACTAGCTTCTATTGCATGCATGTCGGGTGCTAGTGCTTAAATTGGTGTAATCTAAACATGTCTATGTATTTAGTAGTAGAATATACCGGTGTATTCTCAAATGCCATGCCCTAGATGTGTTTGCCATGCACTTTAATGTCAATTTCGGCTAATTGTGATGCGATCGATGGTGCACAACTAGTATCTAGCCTAGGTCGAGTCCCCTTTGGCTTTAAATCCAGGCAATAGGAGTCCGGATAGGTTTAGATGACCTTAGTCCACTTAGGAAGGCTATTTAGTCCACCCTAACACCCTAGGTTCATAAGGACCACGCCGTAGCTCTGAGTGAGGCGAAGCTTAGGGACGGACTCGCACCGAGTCCTAGGGCCAGATTGGGGAACTAATTAGAGGACTAAGTGCTAAGGTTAGATCGATCTACACTCACCTAGAATCTTATTGGCTAGCCCTAATTCCTAAGTCATAAAGACCACGCCGTACTACTAGGCATCGCCACCTAGGGACGGACCCGCACTGAGGCTTAGGGTACCAATTAGGAGGTTAATTATAGGTCTAGATTAGAGCACTTAGTATAATCCATCAAGTAACCCTAGAAAGACGTAGCAATTACCATAAACAAGATGTAATCACCTTAGTCTCCCATTTCCAACGTTTGAATCCCCTTAGATCGCTTGATTCCCCCATCACACACATACGCGCTACCTTTTTATTTCCTTGTTCTTAGATTAGGTTTACTTTTCCCGAGCTCCCTTCAAACCAAAAACACCAAAACATTGTAGTTAGGACCCCAACAAGTAGCTCTTTAGGACGCACTTAGCTTAGAACACCATACACATTAGGCCTCCCCGTGGATTCGACCCCGCACTCGCACAGACCGTACTACACACGTCCCGTGCGCTTACGGGCTATTTAGGTTTGTGCTCAATTAGCGATATCAAAGAAGTTGAGAATGAGTAACTCATGAGAGAGAGTGTTAAGATACCATCAGACCAGGTTGAAAGGACGAGGGTGTGACCTATTGATAAAGAGATTAGTGGTGAAAAAGATGATGTTTGGGAGGAAGAGGTAGAGTGAGGTGGATGGAGAGTTTACATCCTATAGTGAGGAAGAAGATGAGCTTAATAGTGCTTTGGTTCTTGATGACAATTATGGGTATGTATTAGAGGAAGTGATACCCTATCCTCCCATGCTTCCACCTTCTTCTACCAGGTCTCTTGAGCCTAACATTCCCTCTCTTCCCACATCTCAACCATGTTTGAAAGATGAACTTGATGTTATTATTGCTTAATTCAACTCTGATGCCTTTTAGAGGGAGATGAGTGCGCACATTCCCATTGTGCTTACTTGTTTGCATGATGAGTCGTGTGAGTCTACCTTACCACCTTCATGCATGTCCACCCCTTTGTGGAGTTAGTGCAACCCTTGTTTGATGATGCCATATCTCTTAAAGAAGAAGAGTTTAGCACTTCCATGTCTTCTTTTGTTGACCTTTCTTCTCCGAATGTCGCCCAAACTCCCCATTCCCATTCCGTCGAGTCTCCTCTTTGTTGGAGCTCATATTTGTGCGTTCTTGCATGGAACACTTTCACCTAGGACTAGGACACACATCACTCACTTTGCATGCATTTGACCTTTCATTGACCCATGGGGAGGGTGTGTTCTTAGCCCTAGATCATGAGAAGAATGCTATAGGGTGATTAATCAGTGAGCAAGTAGGGCACGATCTTTTACACTTGCATATGGCACCTACTACATTTGAGCACATATCCATATTTAACATTTTGGGATGGGATATTTTCAAAAGGGCTTGCATTGTTCATTCTTGCCTATATCATTTATTGTACAATCCCTTTCCTTCTACCTTTTGCGCTTTGATTATTATTAGGCAATTTGTGCCACACAACTTTAAACATGTTTTACTCTAACATTGACGTCCAGCTAGGGGCATTAAATCCAACGCTACTAGGAGGCACCCTAGGCTTGTTCATATTTTTCTTGCTTTTCTTGTATTTATTTGCCTTTGCCTTTATATGTAGTAGATTCGTTTTCTTGTACTTATTGCTTTGTATATAATAGATTAGATTGCTTTTGTTTACCCTAGATATTTTGATAGTTACAGTTTGATTAATGAGTTCTTTACTTTTGTTTTTCTTAGCACATTTTGTTTTTTATTTCGTTTCTTTGCATTTTCATTTCCCTCATATTTGTTGCTTTCTATACATAAAGCCTTGTCATTTACATTTGCGATATTGAGCTTTTAATGTTGTCTTTGTTGATTTCCTTTGTAGATCTTTTGAGTTGAGTGAAAATTGGGTACAAAGGAAGTTAATGGACACAATTATCAAAACATGGCATGCGTGGCTTAATGCTACACAAGGTTGTATCTATCCATCCTCCACTTGTCCTCTCTTATCTACCCCGTCCCCACCACCTTTACGTGCTTTGTCATACTTAATTGCTTATTGTGTGGCCTTACTTTATTTTCTTGAGGACAAGAAAAATTTAGGTTTAAGGGTGAGGGGGTTTGGTTTTATTGTTTTATGCCTTGACTAGGGCAGATATGCATTATGTGTTTAAAAAATGGTAAAAATTCAAATTTTAATGCATGAAGAGTTGTTTATTTCATGGTTGATCGTCATGTTGGCTATTGTGGTTGACTTAATTGATTGGTAAATATGAGTTGCATTGTGGGGAATGAATAAAGTGAATTGAAAACCAGGTTTTAGAGGGGATGCCCTTGAAAGTTGTAGGGAGTGAAGACCTTAAGGAATGACCCTTGTGGCCACCCCATAGCTTGGTAGGAAAGAGTGTTGAAAAAGGGTTGTTGATATTAGTGCTCTTCCTTGATTGGTTCATTTTGATGTCCCTAAGCCTTTCTTTTTCTTTGTTTTTGTGTAAATGCAATGCAAAGCATGAAAAACCCAAAAAAAATGAAAAAAGCAAAAAGGTGCAAAAATAACCAAAAAAAATAACCAAAAAAAATGAAAAAGAGAAAAAGCCAATGACACCAAAAAGTTTTGTGAATAAGTGCATAACTGACACAATATCAACGTAGCACAAGTTATCCCCTATGAACATATGTGACTGAGGCTTGTTATAAGCCATTGTGTTTGTATTTTCTATCTATTCTTGACTTTGAGGCTTTGTGCATGTTGCAGAGGCCATGTTAGTTGAGAGGGCACGAAATCTCGGCATCCCGAGTACATGAC
Source organism: Cordia subcordata (assembly GCA_028554755.1). Lineage (NCBI taxonomy): Eukaryota > Viridiplantae > Streptophyta > Magnoliopsida > Boraginales > Cordiaceae > Cordia > Cordia subcordata. The sequence goes on from JAPTOF010000008.1 coordinate 17,287,799, forward strand.
TAGAATCCTAGGCTTGTGATGGTTTGGCTACTTGAGAACTTCTCACGAGGTTCGAGGCCCTTTAGAAGTAGAGGGTGGATCCAAAGAGACTAGAGGATCTCTCCACAATAGGAATGGCTCCTTCATGCTTCTTAGGCTAACCTTAACAGTGAGTCAATCCCTTAGGCAACTCTTTGTATTGACTTTAGAGATAAACTTAAGATTTGGCTTGCTTGGGGACAAGCGAGGAAAAGTTTTGGGGGTGTTGATGTGTTGGTTTCGTGTGTGATTTTGCATTGTATTTCTATATCTACTTTGAGGTGTTTTTGTGTTCTATTAGGTGTATTAGTTTATCATTTATATCATACTTGAGCATATTAAGCTTTTGGTGTCTATAGTTAAAGTTAAAGCATAATTGCTACACTAAAATAAACTTAACTTGTCTTTTAGGTGAGATTTTGAACAATTCTTGGAGCTTAAAATGATGAAGATGTGATGATAAAGCCAAGCCACAGGTGTTTTGGAAGAGAAAAAAGCAAGAAGATTGTATTTGCAAACTCTCGGACGAAGAACGAAGTAACCGGGCGAAACCGAGTGCAACGGGAGCCAAATTTGCAGCTTGCGACCAACGGGGATACGGACTAAGTTTGGACATGATTATAGGGTGCAAAAGATGAAGAAAAATGGCTTAGGAGATTCCTGGAAGAGATACGAAGCCATAGAAAAAAAACCGCATCCGAATTAGAGCCAAAACGAAGCCGAACGGAGCAAAACAAGAAGAGCCAACTGAGTGCCCTTTAGAGAATCGGTGAACCAGCTCACTAGACCTGTAAAACCAGTAAGAAACCCTCCTTTGGTGGAATTGAGGTCCCTCGGTACCGGTGCACTGGTTAGGTGTTCCGGTAGTCGCGAAAATTTGGGTATATAAGCCCTTTTTTGGTTAGTTTTAAGAGAACAGGTCATAATCTTTTGCTCTCTTACATACCCATTACACTAAACCCTAATTCCTTCACTCACCCACCTCACACACACAATCCACGTCAATTCCATCCATAAACAACTTGGATTTAAAGATCAAACAAGGATTTGTAAGGTTTAGAGTAAGATTTGTAAAGAGCAAGTAAGAATAACGAGAGAGCTCTACATTCTTCTCTTTATTCTTGTCTATACTATGTTAGATTAGCTCTAGATTATGGATGATTGCTATTTTTGTAATGGGTTAAGAATCTAAACACTTGTTTTGAGATTTTGATGGTTGTATATACATGCTTTGTTCTTACATTCCTATGGCTTGAAATTGAACATGTCAAGGTATTTGATGAATTGCCTATATGAGTTTGCATGTGTAATTTGTGCTTAGATGCTAATAGTAGTAGCCTCACCTTAATCCATGCTAATGGCATGAGCTCTACTTGCAACTACATTTGTGTTGATTAATTGTGTTTTTCATGGTTTTAATATAGTAGGTAATCACCTCTAGCATGAAACATGGCTAAAAAGGTACCACTATCACTTGCTTGACCTAGAGGGACTTAATCTCTAGTTTGAAACATAACTAAAAGGTTAGAATCCCTATTAGGGCATTAATCAACACCAAACGGACTTAGAACTAGACCCAAAAGCCATAGCTAGCTAGGACAAACTGATACTTCTAATTGGGCCCGGTTAGGGATAGGGTTGCACTGATAGTTAGATGTGGTAAGTCTAGTAAACTAAGCCTGCCATTAGAGTAATCAAACCATCAATAGCCTTAAAACAAGGTTAGGAACCCAAATCCATTCCAGAGGAGCAATCACCCTTAAGTTCTCCCAAACGCTTATAGATCCTCACTTTCATAGCTTGTTTATACCACTATTTATTTTCGTTAGTTTAGGTTTAAATTAGAGCTCCAGTCAATTCAAAAACCCTAAAAAGAGTAGGTAAGACCATGCGTAGCTAGTGTAGGACACGCGTTCACTTAGAGCCACACATATAGATAGCCTCCCTGTGGACATGACCCCGCACTCGGACACGCTATACTACAGTGACTCGTGCACTTGTGGGTAACACTATTAAAGGTTTACGATCAAGTTTTTGCATTATGTTTTTGTTTTTCTTGTTATATATCTTGGTTAGGGTAAATTGCATTATGCGTTTAAAAATGGTGAAAATTTTTCAATTTTGATGCATGTAGAGTCATTTATTTCTTTGTTGATCATTGTGGTGGCTATTGTGATTGACTCTATTGATTTATGAAGTTGAGATGCATTGTGGGAAAACGAATAGAGTGGTTTGAAAACTAAGTCTTGGAAGGGATGCCCTTCAAAGTTGTAGGGAGTGAGGACCTTTAAGAATGACTCATATGGCCACACCATAGCTTGGTAGGAAAGAGTGTTGGAAAAGGGTTGTTGATATGAGAGCCCCTTCTTTGATTGGCTCTTTTTGATGTGCCTAAGCCTTTCTTTTTCGTTGTTTTTGTGTAAATGCAATGCAAAGCATGAAAAATCCAAAAAAATGAAAAAAAGGAAAAAAGGTGCAAAAATATAAAAAAAAAAGTGAAAAAGAGAAAAAGCCCAAAGACACCAAAAAGTTTGTGAATAACTGCATAAGTGACATAATGTCAATTTAGCACAAGTTATCAACTTTGTAGATACGTGAATAAGGCTTTTTGTAAGCCATTATGTTTGTGTATTCTCTCATCTTGTCTTTAAGGCTTGGTGCATGTTGGGGAGGTCATGTTAGTTTAGGAAGCACAAAATATCGACATCCCAAGTATGTGAGTTAGAATCCTAGGCTTGTAGTGGATTGGCTACTTAGGAAATTCCCACAAGGAACGAGTCCCCTTATAAGTAGAGAGAGGATCCAAAGAGATTTGGGGATCTCTCCACAATAGGAATGCCCCCTTCATGTTTCCTAGACTAACCTTGATAGCGAGTCAATCCTTTAGGCAATCCATTGCATCGGCTTTAGAAATAAACCTATGATTGGATTTGCTTGGGGACAAGAAAGGGGAAGGTTTGGGGGTGTTGATGTGTTGTGTTTTATGTGTGTTTGAATTGTTATTTGTCTATATTTTGGAGGTGCATTGAGCTTAATAGTTGCATTAATGTAGTATTTGTGCTAGGTATAGGCTTAAGCATATGCAACTATACATAGTTGAGTTTAAAAGGTAAATGCTTCATTAATGGCTTGTTTTGGATGTTATAGGTGAGATTGAGGATTATTTGAAGATCAACAAAGATGGAGATGGTTTGAACAAGGATTGGAAGCATATTGAAGAGGAAAAGGGGAAGAAAATCAAGTTTGGAGGCTTTCAAACAAAGGTCAAGACAATTGGAAGCAAAATGGAGCTAAAACGAAGCCAAAATAGAGTAAAGAGACACTACCGGAACACTGGCTTCAAAGTACCGATGTACCGGCTCACTATTTCACCAAAAATAGAAAGCAAGTTTCTACTACCAGAATAGAGACCCCTTGGTACCGGTGCTCCGGTAGAGTGTTCTAGTAGCTGCAAAAATTAGCTACATAAGCCCGCTTTTAGCCATTTTAAAAGGACAATTAAGAAATATTCTTTCACACCCATCTCCCAAACCCTAATTCCTTTTTCATCAACCTCCAACACACACACACTCACACACTTTTCACCTAGTTTTGAGCTCATTTGGAGAGATTAAAACACTTGGATCAAAGGCTACTCAAGGATTTTGTGCAAGAATTGCTAGGATGGATGGGGAGTTTTTTTATTCTCTCTTTCATCCTCTATTATATTATGTTTGAGTAGATTTGTTTAGGGTGATGACACTTGTGTAATGGGTTGATTCTATGCTTCTCTATTATGGGATTCAGTGGCTTAATGTATATACATATGCTATGTTTTTCTTATTTCAATTTCTATTGTTCAATACATGTCTAGGTGTTTGATAATATGCCTTTGAGAGTTGCATATGCATAAATTCAAGTCTATTCACTACTAAACACCTCTAATCCATTCGATTACCATGTCTATGTGTTTATGTGTAGATCTTATGAAGTGGGCATTGCTTATATTCCTGTCCATGTGTATGCTTGCATGCCTAGTAGTGAATATGACATCAATATTGCATATATGTTGGTTCAAAAGTGCTTTTAATGGTGTAATCCAAGCATGACGACATTTGGTAGTCGAATATGTCCCTTTATTTGCGAACACCTTGGCTTAGAACATGTATGAATGCATTAATACATTAAATCCCGCTATTGTGACCCTAGAATGAAGAAGCATAATTAAAGGCTAGTCTAAATCGAGTCTCCTTTGGCTTTAATTCCAGCCAATAGGTTTTCGGGTAGATATAGTCGACTCTAGGGACACTAGGTCTTGGCTTTTAATCCAGCCAATGGTTTAGGTACTAGGGTAGGTTTGTTCTAGGTCATCTAGGAAGCTAGTCTGTCACTCTTAAGGCCGAAGGTCATAAAGACCACACCGTAGCTCTAGGAGGTGCTGCTAGGGACAGACTCGCACCGAGTCCTAGGAAGAAATTAGGATATTAATTCAACAATCTAGTAAAAGAGCAATTGATGATTAAGCCATTCCATGTAATACCATAGTATTGGAGTCTAGGATTACCCATTAACAGGTAGATGTCACCCTAACCCTTTCCATTTATTAGTTCTTTCTCGATAGCTTGTCTCTCTATTTTCCATTCCATAGTGTAGTTTTATTTACTTAGTTAGAGCTCCTGACCATCCAAGAACACAAAAAAAAAATAGTTAGTTTAAGTCCTTTTTGGCATTCTCTAGGATACACACATAGAATCTATCCCACAATATAGCCTCTCTGTGGTTCGACACCCGTTGTTGCACGCGCTACACTGTATCGATATGTGCGTTTGTGGGTCATTAGAGCTTACACTCGAGAAAAGATGCAACAAGTTATTAATGTCGATGTGTTGTGTTTTTGTGTGCATTTGAATTGTTATTTGTCTATATTTTAGAGGTGGATCGAGCTTAAATGGTTGCATTAGTGTAGTACTTGTGCTAGGTATAGGCTTAAGCGTATACAACTATACATGGTTGAGTTTAAAAGGTCAATGCTACATTAATGGCTTCTTTTGGATGTTATAGGTGAGACTGAGGTTTGTTTGAAGATCAATGAAGATGGAGATGGTTTGAGCAAGGATTAGAAGCATATTGAAGAGGAAAAGTGGAAGAAATTCAAGTTTGGAGGCTTCTGGATAAAGGTTAAGACAATTGGAAGAAAAACGGAGATAAAACGAAGCCAAAAGATTGCAGAGACACTACCAGAAAACTGGCTTCAAAGTACTGGTATACCGGCTCACTATTCCGTCAAAAATAGAAAGCAAGTTTCTCTACCGGAATAGAGGGCCTCTGGTACCGGTGCACCGGTTTACTATTCTGCCAAAAATAGAAAGCAAGCTTCTACTTCTAGAATAGAGACCCCTAGGTACCAGTGCTCCGGTAGAGTGTTCTGGTAGCCGCAGAAATTAGCCATATAAGCCCTCTTTTGGCCATTTTAATGGACAATTGAATCACATTCTTTCACACCCATCTCCCAAACCGTAATTCCTTTTTCACCGACCTCCAACACATACACACTCACACACTTTTCACCTAGTTTTATTCTCATTTGAAGGGATTCAAACACTTGGATCAAAGGCTACTCAAGGATTTTGTGCAAGAATTGCTAGGATGGAAGGGGAGTTTTTTATTCTCCTTTTCATCCTCTGTTATGTTATGTTTGAGTAGATTTGTTTAGGGTGATGACACTTGTGTAATAGGTTGATTTTATGCTTCTATATTATGGGATTCAATGGCTTAATGTATATACATATGCTATGTTTTTCTTGTTTCAATGGCTATTGTTCAATACATGTCTAGGTGTTTGATAATATGCCTATGAGAGTTGCATACGTATGAATTGAAGCCTATTCGCTGCTAAACACCCTGATCCATTCTATAATCATGTCTATGTGTTTATGTGTTGATCTTATGATGTGGGTATTGCTTATATTCATGTCCATGTGCATGTTTGCATGCCTAGTAGTGAATATGACATCAATATTGCATACATATTGGTTCAAAAGTGCTTTTAATGGTGTAATCCGAGCATGATGATGTTTGGTAGTCGAATAAGTCCCTTTATTCGTGAACACCTTGGCTTAGAACATCTATGAATGCATTAACAAATCAAATCTCGCTATTGTGACCTTAGAATGATGAAGCATAATTAAAGGCTGGTCTAAATCAAGTCTCTTTTGGCTTTAAATCTAGCCAATAGGTTTCTGGGTAGATTTAGTCGACTCTAGCAACACTAGGTGTTGGCTTTAAACCAGCCAATGATTTAGGTACTAGCGTAGGATTGTTCTAGGCCACCTAGAAAGCTCGTTAGTCACTCTTAAGGGCCTAGGTCATAAAGACCACGCCGTAGCTCTAGGAGGTGCTGCCTAGGGATAGACCTGCACCAAGTCCTAGGGAGAAATTAGAATATTAACTTAGCAACCTAGTAAAAGAACCATTGATGATTAAGCCACTCCATGTAATCCTACAGTAGTTGAGCCTAGGATCACCCATTAACAAGTAGATGTCACCCTATCCCTTTCCATTTGTTAGTTCTTTTTAGATAGTTTGTCTCTTTGTTTTCCGTTCCCATAGCGTAGTTTTGTTTACTTAGTTAGAGCTCCCGACCATCTAAAAACACCAAAAAATAGTTAGTTTAAGTTTTCTTTTTGGTATTCTCTAGGACACACACATAGAATCTATCCCACAAGACAGCCTCCCTGTGGTTCGACACCTGTGCTCGCACACACTACACTACATCGATTTGTGCACTTGCGGGTCTTTGGAGCTTGCACTCGAGAGAAGACGTAACAACTTCTTGGTGTTGATGTGTTGTGTTTTTATGTGTGTTTGAATTGTTATTTGTCTATATTTTGGAGGTGTATCGAGCTTAAATGGTTGCATTAGTGTAGTACTTGTGCTAGGTATAGGCTTTAGCATATAGAACTGTACATAGTTGAGTTTCAAAGGTAAATGCTATGTTAATGGCTTCCTTTGGATGTTATAGGTGAGATTGAGGATTGTTTGAAGATCAACAAAGATGAAGATGGTTTAAGTAAGGATTGGAAGCATATTAAAGAGGAAAAGTGGAAGAAATTCAATTTTGAAGGCTTCCGGACAAAGGTCAAGACACTTGGAAGCAAAATGGAGATAAAACAAAGCCAAAAGAGCAGAAAGAGACACTACCAAAACACTAGCTTCAAAGTACTGGTGTACCGGCTCACTATTTCGTCAAAAACAGAAAGCAAGTTTCTACTGCCAGAATAGAGGGCCTTTGGTACCGGTGCACCGGTTCACTATTCCACCAAAAACAGAGACCAAGCTTCTACTTCTAGAATAGAGACCCCTTGGTACTGGTTCTCCGGTAGAGCATTCCGGTAGCTGCAGAAATGAGCCATATAAGCCCGCTTTTGGCCATTTTAATGGACAACTAAATCATATTCTTTCACACCCATCTCCTAAACCCTAATTCCTCTTTCACCAACCTCCAACACACATACACTAACATACTTTTCACCTAGTTTTAAGCTCATTTGGAGCTATTCAACACACTTGGATCAAAGGCTACTCAAGGATTTTGTAAAAGAATTGCTAGGATGGAAGGGGAGTTTTTTATTCTCTCTTTCATCCTTTATTATGTTATGTTTGTGTAGATTTGTTTAGGGTGATGACAATTGTGTAATGGGTTGATTCTATGCTTCTATATTAAGGGATTCAATGGCTTAATGTATATACATATGCTATGTTTGTCTTGTTTCAATGGCTATTGTTCAATACATGACTAGATGTTCGATAATATGCCTATAAGAGTTGCATATGTATAAATTAAAGTCTATTTGCTACTAAACACCCTAATCCATTCTATAATCATGTCTATGTGTTTATGTGGTGGATCTTATGAAGTGGGTATTGCTTATATTTATGTCCATGCGTATGTTTACATGCCTAGTAGTGAATATGACATCAATATTGCATACATATTGGTTCAAAAGTGCTTTTAATGGTGTAATCAGAGCATGATGATGTTTGGTAGTTGAATAGGTCCCTTTATTCGCGACACCTTGGCTTAGAATATGCATGAATGCATTAATAGATCAAATCCCACTATTATGACCCTAGAATGACGAAGCATAATGAAAGGCTAGTCTAAATCAAGTCTCCTTTGGCTTTAAATCTAGCCAATAGGTTTTTAGGTAGATTTAGTCGACTCTAGTGACACTAGGTCTTGGCTTTAAATCCACCTAATGATTTAGGTACTAGGGTAGGTTTGTTCTAGGTCACCTAGAAAGTTAGTTAGTCACTCTTAAGGCCCTAGGTTATAAAAACCACGCTGTAGCTCTAGGAGGTTCCGCCTAGGGACATACTAGCACTGAGTCCTAGGGTGAAATTAAGATATTAACTTAACAACCTAGTAAAAGAGCCATTGATGATTAAGCTATTTTATGTAATCCCATAGTATTGGAGTCTAGGATCACCCATTAACAAGTAGACGTCACCCTATCCCTTTCCATTTGTTAGTTCTTTCTAGATAGTTTGTCTCTCTATTTTCCATTCCCATAGTGTAGTTTTATTTACTTAGTTAGAGCTCCCGACCATCCAAAAACACCAAAAAAAGATTGTTAGTTTAAGTTTCCTTTTTGGCATTCTCTAGGATACACACGTAGAATCCATCCCACAACACAGCCTCCCTGTGGTTCGGTACCCATTCTCGTATGCGCTACACTACATTGATCCTTGCGCTTGCTGGTCTTTAGAGCTTGCACTCGAGAGAAGATGCAACAAGTTCTTGACACCATTGCGAGGAGGCAACGGTTGTTTGGTTTCCTTGGTTTTTGTGTGCCTTAGCTTGTTACGTGTTGTTTTATCTTTTCTTTTCATTTTTTTTATGTTGATTAATAAAAAAAATTGAAAAATATTGTTGAGCATTATGAAGAGGTTTACTTTTGTCAATTAATCATGAATGATCCTAATGCGTCATGGTGGTCACTTGTATCCTCTTCCTAACTTCCCGAACGTGTTCCCTTTACATGTCGCATTTGTGGAAGTTTTATGCATCCAACTATTTTCTATCCCTGTGAAAATTCCCCACCTAAGGCTAGTGTTAGCCATGACCCCTATAGTCATGTATCATTATTTAGAAATCATGACTATAGGGATGTATATTCTTATTATTGCGATCTATGTGATAGTCATGCTCATGATTCCAATACTTGCCTTACTTTCCACCTTTATCCACGATTGTATGCTACACCCTATGCCCCTAGCAATCATATGCCCATGCATGCATCTTCACCCTATTATCATGATTTTAGGGAGCAACATTATGCATCTTCACATTGGGGCCAAGATGACTCTTCATGTTTTCTGCCTCATTGCTTTGAAAATCCATCTCCCGCCCCGTCGTTTCCCATCCACCCTTCCTCTGAGTTTTATGATGATGGTGCTATTTGTGTTCTTTACCAAATTCTTTCCCATCTCAACTCGGAAGAACTTTCTTCTTTTAGGTCTCTTTCACATAGTCAAAAGCTTGACTATCTCATATACCTCTATCAATCTAACCAAGAGTGCCTAGATTGTATAAGGAAACAAGTTGATATTCAAGATGAGTGCTTCAGGAGAATGGTAGAGAATGAACAACCCGTGGTTGGAAGTCTTGAGATACTTTAGAATAAGTTGAAGAGATAAGAGAGAGACCTAGAGATGAGAGAAATAGTGGTGAAAAAGATGATGTATTAGAGAGACAACTAGAAAGAGAGGTTGATAGAGATATAACATCATGTAGTGAGGATGAGGATGAGCTTAAAGGCACTATGGTTCTTGATGATTCCAATGGATATGTTTTAGAGGAAATAGTACCCTATTCTCTTAAGCTTTCAATGCCTTCCATTGAGTCACGTGAGCCTTTTCTTTCTCCTCATCCCATACATTCCATACACTTAGAGGTTGAAACTCATGATCATAGCACTCATTTGAATTTTGAATCCTTATTTAGGGAGTCTAAGGTACACACTTCCTTTGAGCATTCATGGATCCATGACCCAGAGTCCTTTGAGTCACCATTGTCCTCTCTATGTTTGCTACCCCTTGTGAGAAGCATGATGGTGAGATGACATCCACTAGCGATGAATGCATTGTTGAATTTAAAGAGATTGTAGCTAGTGAAGGTTTAAAGTCTTTCATCACAGAAAACAAGACATCAATTTCGAAGATTTTAGATGATAAGTTTCTTGGAGTTAAGAATCATGATGTTGAAGAGAATAGCAGCTCTAAGAAGACACATAAGAAAGAAATTGGTGTGCTTGGAAGAATGATCTATAGGTCTCTTTGGATGTTTAATGAATCATTGATGGAAATAGAGTCCATTAAGATCGAATCCACCCTTTGTGAGGAGTAAAAACGGCTTAGGCTTGAACATGTTATATCTTGTGGAGAGGAAAAGTGTAGTACTACATCATCCCTTACCCTTGCCCTTCCTTTAAGAGTCGTTCCAACCCCTTTTTCGCATTCCGCTGAGTCTCCTTCATTGGAGCTCACATTCGTGCCTTCATGCATAGAACATTTTCATCTAGAGTTAGAAATCACATTTCCCATGTTGCATGCATTAGACCTATCTTTGACCCATGGGGAGGGTATGTTCCTAGCTCTTAATTATGAAAGGAAGGCCAAGGGATGGTTAGTTAGAGAGCAAGCCAGGCATAATCTTTCACATTTATGCATGACACCTTCCATACTTGTACACACATTCTTATTTGGTGTTTCAGGATGGGATCTTGAAAAGGGTTACGTTGTGCATTCATTACCCCATCATATAGTGCATGACATTTTTCCTTCTACTACTTGTGCTTGGTTGAATATTCAGCAATTTGTGCCTCGCAATTTTAAACATGTATTGCTCTAACACTAGCGTCAGATTAGAGGCGTTAAATCCAGCACTTCTAGAAGGCACCTTAGACATGTGTATACTTTTCTTGTTTTCCTTGTCTTTTTTCTTGCTTTTACTTATTATACTTGCTTTCTTGTTTAATTTCCTTGATTTCCATTTTTCTTTTTATTTGCTTTCTTTTTCACCCTCTCAAGTGTTGATCCTCACTTCTATTATTTCCCATCATACACCTTGTTTATCATTTGATGATGCCAATGCAAGCTTGCATGTCATATGCTATCAATCGTGTGCTTTAAGTGTTTGTCATTTGTTGAGAAATAGGGTTAGTAGACAAATTATTGATCATTGGCATCAAAGAGCTTCAAAAGGAACACAAGGTTGTATCTATCCTTTCTTCACTTGCTCCTTCTTATTTACCCCATCCTCGCCACCCTTACTTGCTTTCTAATGCTAATTTGCTTGTTTACGTGTTTTGTTCTATTTGCTTGTGGACAAGCAAAGTTTAGGTTTGAGGGTGTGGGAGTTTAGTTTTCTTGTCATATATCTTGCTTAGGGTTGATTGCATTATGTGCTTAAAAATGGTGAAAATTTTTCAATTTTGATGTATGTAGAGTCATTTATTTCTTTGTTGATTGTTGTGTTGGTTATTGTGATTGACTCTATTGATTTTTGAATATGAGATGCATTGTGAGGAAATGAATAGAATGGTTTGAAAACTAAGTCTTGGAGGGGATGCCTTTCAAAGTTGTAGGGAGTGAGGACGTTTAAGAATGACTCATGTGGCCATCTTATAGCTTGATAGGAAAGATTATCAAAAAAGGGTTGTTGATGTGGGTGCCCCTTCCTTGATTGGTTCTTTTTGATACGCCTAAGCCTTTCTTTTTCTTTGTTTTTGTGTAAATGCAATACAAAGCATGAAAAATCCAAAAAAATTGAAAAAGGCAAAAAGGTGCAAAAATATATTAAAAAAAGTCAAAAAGAGAAAAAAAACCAAAGGCACCAAAAAGTTTGTGAATAAGTGCATAAGTGACACAATGTCAACTTAGTACAAGTTATCATCTTTGTAGATACATGAATAAGGCTTTTTATAGGCCATTGTGTTTGTATATTCTCACATCTTGTCTTTAATGCTTGGTGCATGTTGGGAAGGCCATGCTAGTTGAGGGAGCATGAAATATCAACATCACGAGTGTGTAAGTTATAATCCTAGGCTTGTGGTGGATTGGCTACTTGGGAAATTCCCACGGGGAACAAGACCTCTTGGGAGGATCCAAAGAGATTTGGGGATCTCTCCATAATAGGAACACCCTTTTCATGCTTCTTAGACTAACCTTAGTAAAGAGTTAATCATTCAGGCAATCCATTGCATTGGCTTTAGAAATAAACTTAAGATTGGGCTTGCTTGAGGACAAGCAAGGAGAAGGTTTGGGGGTGTTGATATGTTGTGTTTTTATGTGTGTTTGAATTGTTATTTGTCTGTATTTTGGAGGTGTATCGAGCTTAAATGGTTGCATTAGTATAGTACTTGTGCTAGGTATAGGCTAAAGTGTATACAACTATACATAGTTGAGTTAAAAAGGTAAATGCTACATTAATAGTTGAGTTTAAAAGGTAAATACTACATTAATGGCTTCTTTTGGATGTTATAGGTGAGATTGAGGATTGTTTGAAGATCGATGGAGATGGTTTGAGCAAGGATTGGAAGCATATTGAAGAGGAAAAGTGGAAGAAATTCAAGTTTGGAGGCTTTCAGACAAAGGTCAAGACAATTGAAAGCAAAACAGAGCTAAAACGAAGCCAAAAGAGAGCAAAGAGACACTACCGGAACACTGGCTTCAGAGTACCAGTGTACCGGCTCACTATTCCATCAAAAATAGAAAGCAAGTTTCTACTACCAGAATAGAGGGCCTTTTGGTACCAGTGCACTGGTTCACTATTTTGCCAAAAACAGAGAGTAAGCTTTTACTACCGGAACACAGACCCCTTGGTACCGGTGCTCTGGTAGAGTGTTCTAGTAGTTGCAGAAATTAGCCATATAAGCCCGCTTTTGACCATTTTAAAGAACAATTAAGTCATTTTCTTTCACACCTATCTCCCAAACCTAATTCCTCTTTCACCAACCTCCAGCACATACACATACTCACATACTTTTCACCTAGTTTTAAGCTCATTTGGAGGGATTCAAAAACTTGGATCAAAGGCTACTTAAGGATTTTATGCACAAATTACTAGGATGGAAGGGGAGTTTTTTATTCTCTCTTTCATCCTCTGTTACATTATGTTTGAGTAGATTTGTTTAGGGTGATGACATTTATGTAATGGGTTGATTCTATGCTTCTATATTATGGGATTCAATAGCTTAATGTATATATATATGCTATGTTTTTCTTGTTTCAATGGCTATTGTTCAATACATGTCTAGGTAATTGATAATATGCCTATGAGAGTTGTATATGTTTAAATTGAAGTCTATTTGCTACTAAACACCCCTAATCCATTCTATAATCATGTCTATGTGCTTATGTGTGGATCTTATGAAGTGGGTATTGCTTATATTCACGTCCATGTGTATGTTTGCATGCCTAGTTGTGAATATGACATCAATATTGCATACATGTTGGTTCAAAAGTGCTTTTAATGGTGTAATCCGAGCATGACGATGTTTGGTAGTTGAATAGGTCCCTTTATTCGTGAACACCTTGGCTTCAAACATGTATGAATGCATTAATAGATCAAATCCTGCTATTGTAAGCCTAGAACGACGAAGCATAATTAAAGGTTAGTCTAAATCGAGTCTCCTTTGGCTTTAAATCCAGCCAATAAGTTTTCGGGTAGATTTAGTCGACCCTAGCAACACTAGGTTTTGGCTTTAAATCCAGCCAATGATTTAGGTACTAGGGTAGGTTTGTTCTAGGTCACCTAGGAAGCTAGTTAGTCACTCTTAAGGCCCTAGGTCACAAAGACCACACTGTAGCTCTAGGAGGCACCGCCTAGGGATAGACATGCACCAAGTCCTAGGGAGAAATTAGGATATTCACTCAGCAACCTAGTAAAAGAGCAATTGATGATTAATCCATTCCATGTAATCCCATAATATTGGAGTCTAGGATCGCCCATTAACAAGTAGATGTCATCCTAACCCTTTCCATTTGTTAGTTCTTTCTAGATAGCTTGTCTCTCCATTTTCCATTCCCATAGTGTAGTTTTATTTATTTAGCTAAAGCTCCCGACCATCCAAAAACATCAAAAAAATAGTTAGTTTAAGTTTCCTTTTTGGCATTCTCTAGGACACACACGTAGAATCCATCCCACAACATAGCTTGCCTGTGGTTCGATACCCGTTCTTGCACACATTACTCTACATCGATCCGTGTGCTTGTGGGTCTTTGAAGTTTACACTCGAGAGAAGACAAAACAAGTTCTTATAAATTTTTTTATTTTAACTAAATTAAAAAAATTCCATGTCCCCTTTGGTTGCAAACTCCAAATTTGGCTCCTGTTGTACTCGGTTTGGCCCAATTACTCTGTTCTTCGTCTGGTAGCTTGCAAATGCAATCTTCTTGCTTTCTTCTCATCCAAAACACCTTTGGCTTGGCTTTTTCATCTCTTCTTTATCATTTTAAGCTCCAAGCATTGTTCCAAATCTCACCTAAAAGACAAGTTAAGTGCACTTTAGTGTAGCATATATGCTTTAAGCTCAACTATAGGCATCTAAAGCCTAATATGCTCAAGTATGATATAAATGCTACAATAATACACCTAATACAGCACAAAACACCTCAAAATAGATGTAGAAATGCAATGCAAAATCATACACAAAACTAACACATCAACAACGGCAAATTAAATCAATGTTCTTAGGCTAACCGTAATAGCGAGTCAATTCCTTAGGTAACCCTTTGTATCGACTTTAGAGATAAACTTAGATTTGGGCTTGCTTGGGGACAAGCAAGGAAAAGGTTTGGGGGTATTGATGTGTTGTGTTTTTGTGTGTGTTTGAATTGTTATTTGTCCATATTTTGGAGGTGTATCGAGCTTAAATGGTTGCATTAGTGTAGTCCTTGTGCTAGGTATAGGCTTAAGTGTATACAACCATACATAGTTGAGTTTAAAAGGTAAATGCTACATTGATGGCTTCTTTTGGATGTTATAGGTGAGATTGAAGATCAACAAAGATGGAGATGGTTTGAGCAAGGATTGGAAGCATATTGAAGAGGAAAAGTGGAAGAAATTCAAGTTTGGAGGCTTTCGGGCAAAGGTCAAGACAACTGGAAGCAAAACAGAGCTAAAATGAAGCCAAAAGAGAGCAAAGAGACACTACAGGAACATTGGCTTCAAAGTACCGGTGTACCGGCTCACTATTCTATCAAAAACAGAAAGTAAGTTTCTACTACCAGAGTAGAAGGCCTTTGGTACCGGTGCACTGGTTCACCGGTTCACTATTCTGCCAAATATAGAGAGTAAGCTTCTACTACTAGAATAGAGACCCTTTGATACTGGTGCTCCTGTAGAGTGTTTTGGTAGACGCAAAAATTAGCTATATAAGCCTGTTTTTGGCCATTTTAAAGGAGAATAAGTCATATTCTTTCACACCCATCTCTCAAAACCCTAATCCTCTTATCTCCCACCTCTCACACACTCTTCCATACACAAAATCACTTTGGAATCAAGTATTTAAGAGGATTAAACACAAGGATTTAGGCATAGCTCATGGATTGTAAAGATATGGCTTTGGATAAAAGGGTAGCTTCTATGTCTCTCTTTTATCCTAAGTTAATGTATGTTTTATTAGAGCTATGTAGGGTGATTTACTTTTGTATTATGGATGATTATTACATTATTATTATGGGTATTTGATGGATTTATATATATATATATACTTGTGCTTAGGGTTTTGATCGGCAAATTCACATTCGTGTCTATGTGTTTGTAGAAATGCCTCAATGATGTAGCATTTGTGTATTGAAGTCTATTTTTTCTGTTAACCATTTCTAAATCATTATGCTAGCATGTCTATGTGTTTGTGTGATGATTACATGAAGTGGGTATGCTTATATGCATGTCTATGTGTGTGTTTGCATATTTAATAGCATAAATAGCTTCTATTGCATACATGTCGGGTGCAATTGCTTAAATTGGTGTAATCTAAGCTTGTATATGTGTTTAGTAGCAGAACATTCTGGAGTATTCTCAAATGATATACCCTCGATGTGTTTTCCATGCGTTTTAATGGTATACAACTAGTAACGAGCCTAGGTCGAGTCCCCTTTGGCTTTAAATCTAGCCAATAGGAGTCCGGATAGGTTTAGTTGACCTTAGTTCACTTAAAAGGCTAATTAGTCCACCCTAACACCCTAGGTTCATAAGGACCACGTCGTAGCTCTAAGTAGGGTGAAGCTTAGGGACAGACTCACACTGAGTCCTAGGGCCAAATTAGGGAACTAATTAGAGGACTAAGTGCTAGGGTTTGATCGATCTACACTCACCTAGAACCTTATTGGCTTGCCCTAATTCCTAAGTGATAAAGACCACACTGTACCGCTAGGCATCGCCACCTAAGGACGGACCTGCACTGAGGCTTAGGGTACCAATTAAGAGGCTAATTAGAGGTCTAGACTAGAGCAACCCAAGTATAATCCATCAAATAAGCCTAACAAGAAATAGTAATCACCCATTTGTAAGACGTAATCACCTTAGTTTCCCATTTCTGATGTTTGACTCCCTTAGATTGCTTGATTCCACCGTCATACATACACACATATATTCACCTTTTATTTTCTTATTTTAACTTAGATTTTCCATTCCCAAGCTCCCCTTAAACCAAAAACCCAAAAATATTATAGGTAGGAACCCAATTCGTAGCTTATTAGGATATACTTAGCTTAAGATACCTTACGCATTAGGCCTTCCTGTGGATTCGACCCCACACTCACACACATTGTACTACATGCAACCCGTGCCCTTATGGGCTATTTAGGCTTGTGCTTACGAATAGTGATCAAGTTCTACATGCATCAAAAATGAAAAATTTTCACCATTTCAAGCACATAATGTACATCTAACCTACACAAAGCATATAATGAGAAAACCAAACTCCCACACCCTAAAACCTAAACTTTACTTGTCCTCAAGCAAATAGAACAATACTGCTCAACAAGCAAATAGGCAACATAAAGTAAGTAAGGGTGGTGTGGATGGGGCAGAAAAAAGGGGACAAGTTGAGAAAGGATAGATACAACCTTGTGTTGTTTTTTAAGCTCTCCGATGCCGAGATGTATGAATTCACTACTAACCCTGTTTTCCAATAGTTATAAACACTCAAAGTACACGATTAGCAGCATTACCATGCGAGCTCGCATTGGCATTATCCAATGATAAACAAGGTGTATAGAAAAGGGAAAACAATAGAGTTGAGGATCAATACTTGGGAGGGTGAAAAAGAAAACGACTTAAAAAGAAAATGAAAAGCAAAGAGCAAGAATATATAGAAAGTAAAAGCAAGTAAAAGAAAAGGAAAATAAGGAAAGCAAATGGAATATAAACATGTCTAGGGTGCTTTCTAGCAGCGTTGGATTTAACGCCTCTCGCCGGGCGCTAGTGTTAGAGCAATACATGTTTAAGATTGAGAGGCACAAATTGCTAAATATTCAACCAAACACAAGCAGTAGAAGGAAAAGGGTCATGCATTATATGATGGGGTAATGAATGCACAATGCACCCCTTTTCAAGATCCCAGCCCGAAACATCAAATGAGAATGTGTGTGCAAGTATGGAAGGTGTCATGCATAAACGTGAAAGATCATGCCCCACTTGCTCTTTAACTAACCACCCTATGGCCTTCTTTTTATAATCAAGGGTTAGAAATACACCTTCCCCATGGGTCAAAGATAAGTCAAATACATGAAACATGGGAAATGTGCTTTCTAACCCTAGATGAAAATGTTCTATGCTTAAAGGCACAAATGTGAGCTTCAAAGAGAAAGACTCAGCAGAATGGGAAAGGGAAGCAGGAGCGACATTTGGAGAAGGAGGAGCAATGACAAAGGAAGTGGATGTACTACACTCTTTTTCTCCACAAGATAAAACATGATCAATCCTAGGTCGCTCTAACTCCTCATAAAGGGTAGATTCAATCATAATGGGATAAAACACTAAGGGAAGATTCGTGTTCATCTAAAAAATGTTTAACCTCATCAATCAATTCCCTAGTAGAGAGGGTAGAACAGAGTATCAACAACGATTCATTAAACACACCCAAAGACCCATAGATCGCAATTTCAAGTTCATCAATTTTCTTCCTTAAATGTCTTCTTGGAGTGGTTATTCTTCTCAACACACTAATTCTTAACTCCAAGAGACTTGTCATCTAAAAACTCCAAAATTGATGTCTTATTCTCCCTAATGGATGACTTCAAACATTCACTAGATAAGATATCATCGAATACTTCAACAAATTCATCGCTAGTAGGCATCATCTCACTATCACACTCCTCATAAGGGGTAGGCAAAACTAGAGGGGACAACAGGGACTCAACGAATTTCAAGTCATGTATGCATGAATGCTCTGGGGAGATGTGTACTCTGGACTCCCTAAATGTAGACTCGAAATGCAAATGAGTGCTATAATCATGAGACTATATGGGATTTAAGGATGACCTAGAAGAAGAAGGCCCAACCAGGTGAGAATGGTAAACATCTTGACAGGGAACACTATAAGCATAACCATTGTAAAACTCGGAAGAAGTTTGGGTAGAAAATGATGGTGTAGAAGATGGACTTTCAAAGCAATAAGGTGAAAAACATGAAGAGTCATTTTGATCCCAATATAAAGATGCATGCTGTTGCTCCCTAGAGTCATGATAATAGGATAAAGATGCATACATGGGCATATGATTGTTATAGGCATAGGGCATAGTATGCAATTGAGGATAAGGGTGGAAGATAAGGTAAGTATTGGAATTATGAGCACGACTTCCACATAGATTGCACTAACAAGATTATGCATCCCTATAGTCATGATTACTAAATGAAGATGAATGAGATGATGCATGACTGTAAGGGTCGTAATTAGCATTTGCCCTAGGTTAGGGATTATCATAGGGGCAAAAGAATGTTCGATGCTTATAACTTCCACACATGTGACATGCAATGGGAACACGTTCGGGACCATGATGTATTAGGGTCATTCATGATTAATGGACACTAGTAAACCTCTTCACAATGCTCAACAATTTTTTTTGAATTTTTCTTTTATTAATCAAAATAAAGAAAATGTGTAAAGAAAAGATAAAACAACACGTAACAAGCTAAGACACATAAAAACTAAGAAACCAAACAACCGTTGTCTTCCTGACAACAGTGCCAAGAACTTTCTCGCTATTCGTGAGCACAAGCCTAAATAGCCCATAAGCGCACGGATCACATGTAGCACAGTGTTGTTAGGATTAGTATGCCCTAAAGCTCACTTGTATATAACATTTTTGGATGTTAAACAATATATAATCATTTTCTTAAATGGCATTTTGAGTTCCTTACATATTATCTCTGGTATGTTTTATTGATGCATGTGTAAAGGTCCCTTGACTTGAACTAATGACTTGGGTACGCAGTGAGGCTGGACGCACAGTAGGTCCAAGTCTAGATTTAGTCACGTCATAAATTGAGTCTGTAACCAAATGGTAGTGTTGGGCACTCTACCGGGATAAGGTTATATTGAGCAAGTCTCCTCATTGAGGGTGATCTACCCAGGTCATTGGAGGACTTTTCTGATTTGTCTCAATAGTACGTGTGTCACGTATTTGACAGGACCATTGTGAGTATGTTTTCTAGAGACGTACTATCAAAGAAAAAAAACAAGATACTCACTGCTACTAAATAATCATTGCTCTTAATCTTGAGCATATATGGATGAACTAATGAAGTTAGGGTTTGGTACTTTAATTCACTATGGGTGAGATTTGATGAGTCTTTCGAGTACAAGCCCTAAAAGACCCGCAAGTGCACGGATCATACAATATAGTGTGTACAAATGAGGGTGTCGAACCACAGGGAGGCGTAAATTAAGTGGGTGAATTCTATGCTTGGTGCTCTAGAAAGTGCCAAAAAGAGCGACCTAAACTAGACATATTTTTAGGATTTTGGATTATAGAAAGCTCTAGGTAAAGAAAATAAAACTAAACTATGAATCTGAAAAATGGGAACACAAGTTAGTCAAGAGGAACTAACAATTAAGAAGGGATTAGGGTGACTTCGACTTATGATGGGTAATTCTATACTTAAATGCTATGGGATTAAGGAGTGATGGCTAACTACCGTGATTGCTCTTAACTAGGTTGCTAGTTAATGTCGTAATTTCCCCCTAGGACTCGATGCGGGTCCGTCCCTAGGCGACACCTCCTAAAGCTACGGCGTGGTCCTTATGGCCTAGGCCTTAAGAGTGACTAACTAACTTCCTAGGTAACTTAGAATGAACCTATCTTAGTACCTAAACCATTGGTTGGATTTAAAGCCAAGACCTAGTGTTGCTAAGGTTGATTGAACCTATCCAGAAACCTATTGGCTGGACTTAAAGCCAAAGTAGACTCGGTTTGGACTAGCCTTAAGTTACGTGTCGTCATTCTAAGGTCACTACAGTAGGATTTGACTTGCTAGTGCATTCATACACGTTCATGGCCTAGTTGTTCGTGAATAATGGAACCTATTCAACTACCAAACTTCGTTATGTTTAGTAGACACTTATTGTGTGATTTTTGCTCTAGTTTTTCAAGAGCATATTACTTTGCTTCTTCCCACACAAGAGGCTATTCTCTCAAGATAAGTCTCTTTAATCATAGGGAAGAAGATTAGGGAGTTGCTTATTACGACACCCTTATAGTAAATTTTTTTGGTGGCCTTGTTCGTGAACGGGAACAAAGCTCATGACGGTTTTAGCTTTATCAAAGGCCCCACGCTTCAAGAGGTTAGCTTTACATATTTTTGCAAGTACTAGTTATATTTTATATGTTCTTAAGCATGTTCTTGTGTGTGTTATATGGTTATTTCAATTTCCTAGGATGTTTTCTTGATAGAATTTTTGAAAATATGGACTAGGATACACCACACTTAATAATATCAATCCTACAATTGGTATCAGAGCTTAGGCTCACATACAACATGCTTAGACTATGCAAGAATATTGTATTTGCATAAATATATTAGTCATCTTATGAGTGGCAAGATTAGGAAATCTTGTGTTACATATTCTTGTGGTTTTATGCTTGTATGTGCAGGTGATATAAAAGAAATCCCTTTGATGGTTCGTATGTATGCATAAATAGAGTTTCGTGTACGGTCAATAAAGCTTGGCTATAGGCGATTTTATGTATAAAATATTTATGGTTATTTCTTTTAGTTTCATTTAAAAGAAGCATAGGATGTTTTGATATCCTTGTAATGTTTCTTTATGAGCTTGTATTAGCAATAGCAAAGCGTATTATTGTAATCTTTGAAGACCAAGGAGAAAAATAAAGAAAACAGCATAGAAGAATATTCTTCTAGGTAAGCAAGCCGGACGACTGATTGGACCTAACTGGTTGACCGGTAGGGAGTCCGGCTAGGTCGACCGGCTACTCCAGAGAGCAAAGATTCCTGAAGCAATTGGAATCGGTCGACCAACTATTATTTGACGGTCGACCGGCTGAGGTAGAGAAAGCTACTATATGTGTTGTTTTTGTTGAAGATTGCAGGGAGCCATCAAAGAGGGATTCTAACATTTTTTGGTGGATGTTTATAATGCATTGATATATGTTTTAACATATTTGCATTAGCATGATTGCCACCTAGAAATATGTCCACTCATTAGGATTTATATAATTCAGTCATATCCATGAATTGATTCTCAAAGATAATTAAGTTAATGAGAACGGCTTAGACAAGATAATTATAATCGGCTATGTCTAAAGATGCCATGAGATCTCATGACAACATTAAAAGAACTTAACTTGAGATTTACATATATTTCAACCTAAGGGTCTATGCACCCAGATTTAGGTAAGAGATCTATTGTGATATTGCAATGTTTTAGTAACACAAAGGTGATTTACAAAAATCCAATATGTGTTTAGATCTAAAACAAAGCAAGAATATCAAAGGAAACCCTTAAGTTAAAATAATAAGTGAGAGAAGGGATTGGAAATACCCCACAGCTTTCCATATCCAATTCACGTTAATGATAAATGTCATTAACTTCCCTAACGGAAGATGACACTTTGTCTAGATTTAACAAGGTGAAACATAAAATGTTTATTCAAAAAGGTGTTAGTAAGATCGGCCATCCCATCGGTGGAGTTCTTCACTAAAGATCACCTTATGCAACATTGATTAAAGTCACTACCCTATCGGAGGGCTTAAATCAAGAATGTTACGACGAATAAACATAAGGAATGGGTATACACTCAACTTAAATGGCAGGTTCGGCTATTCTATCGATAGAGTTCGCTACTGAATTTAAGAAGCCAAACAAAACAGCGATTGAATTATTCAATTGAATCATATTTAGACAATTGTTAATTCAAATAAGTGGTGGCACTTAACTTAATGTTTATAAGTTCGGCCATCCCATCGGTGGAGTTCTTATGAGAACATTGAGACACTGTTACATTAAGTAGTTTAAAGGGTTGATCTACTCAAAGGCAAATGATGTAAAAAGTACTCGTATGTTTTATTTCCAAAGATAGCATACATATTATACATGCATCAATTCTATACTCATAAATTAATTATGATTACATTATTGTATCCAGAAAAATGTCTTCGTTTAGTCCATTAGCTA
Organism: Cordia subcordata; assembly: GCA_028554755.1. Lineage (NCBI taxonomy): Eukaryota > Viridiplantae > Streptophyta > Magnoliopsida > Boraginales > Cordiaceae > Cordia > Cordia subcordata. Next base: position 17,310,502 of record JAPTOF010000008.1, read on the forward strand.
CAATTCTCAAAGAGCACAAGCTCACTGGACCGAATTTTGTGGACTAGGAATGAAACTTGGACATAGTACTCACCGTAGAAGAGTACAAGTATGTCCTAACAACTCCTTGTCCTGTTGTGAGGGCTAACTTTTTTGAAGCCCAGAAATATGCTGAGGCAAAATGGCAAAAAGCCAATAGTATGGCCAAGTGCTATATGATGGCTTCTATGTCAGATTTTTTGCAGAGCAAACATCATCATATGGAAACTGCAAAAGAAATCATGACCTCACTATCTCGTATGTTTGCTGATAAGAGCAGGCCCGCAAGGCAAGGTGTTCTTAGAGAAATTATGAATCAAAGGATGGCAGAAGGAGCATCTGTCAGGGAGCATATGCTCAAAATGATGGATTGCTTCAATACTGCTGAGATCCTAGGAGCAAACATAGATGAACAGTCAAAGGTAGACATGATTTTGGAGACTCTACCATCATCCTATACTCAGTTCAAGCTTAATTATAATATGAGCAAGATGAACATGGATATGACAGAATTAATGAAAGAGCTCCTAGCTGCAGAAGCCATAATGAAAAATAAAGGCCACATAAATATGGTTCAAGCATCCACTTCTGGACATAACCCGAAAGGGAGAAAGTTCAAAGGAAAGGGGAAGCAAAAACGTGGTCAAGGGAAAAAAAAGAGAAATGGTGAACAACCCAGGTAGTTAACAAGTGAAAAGCCCAAGGGCAAATGCTTTAAATGTAGCCTAAAAGGACACTGGAAAAAGGGTTGCCCAAAGTATTTGGCACGAGGCCAGATAGGTACACCTCTTTTGTCCTACATTGAAACCTGCTTAGTGGTTGATTCTACTGATTCTTGGATTGTAGACTGAGGAGCCACTAACCATATTTGCAATTCTTTTCATTGGTTTCAAGGAATGAAGGAACTAGCTAAAGGGGAGTTTTCCATGAGAGTGGGTAATGAAGCAAAAGTATGGGCTGTTGTAGTGGGAGGAATGTGCTTAAATTTTCCATGTAATAGGAAGTTATTTTTTAACAACGTTTATTATGTTCCGGATATATGTAAAAACCTTATTTCTATTTCACAATTAATATTAGATGGTTTTTGCATTAATTTCCATTCTGGTGTTAATATCAGTAGAAATGGAAATATTATTTGTTCCGGTAGCATGCATGATAACTTATTCTATATAAAACCTATTACAAACTCACTGCATAATATAGAACAAACTAATTCCCAAAAAAGGAAGTTTTCTTTGACCAATGATACTTATCTTTGGCACCTATGCTTAGGACATATCAGTCTAAAGTAGATTCGGAGATTAGTCGAGGATGGGCATCTTAGCTCATTAATCGAAGATATACCTCCGTGTGAATCTTTTCTCAAAGGAAAGATGACTAAACGATCATTTTCTTCTGAAGGAGAAAGAGCCAAAGTAGTATTGGAATTGGTTCACACTGATGTGCGTGGTCCTATGAGCAAACCAGTATGAGGAGGTTATGAGTATTTCATTACTTTTACTAATGATTACTCTAGGTATAGATATATATATCTAATGCGACGCAAGTCTGAATCCTTTGAAAAATTCAAAAAGTTCAAAGATGAGGCGGAGCAGAAATTAGATAAACATATCAAAGCCCTTCGGTCTGATCGAGGTGGCAAATACCTCTCGGGTGAGTTCAAAGACTATTTTACACAAGAAGGGATAATGTCTCAGTTGACTGCAACAGGGACTCCTCAGCAAAATGGTGTAGCAGTGAGAAGAAATTGTACCCTAATAGATATGGTTAGGTCAATGATGAGTCATGCATCATTACCTTTGTCTTTTTGGGGGTATGCCCTTGAAACAGTAGCATACATCTTGAACTTGGTACCATCTAAATCAATACCTAGGACACCTCAAGAAATGTGGACTGGGCGTAAGCCTAGTTTAAATCATCTCAATGTTTGGGGTTGTCCAGCTTATGTACTTAATAGTAATGCTTCAAAATTGGAACCAAGATCCGAGTTATGCTATTTAATTGGATATCCTAAGAGAACCAGAGGTGGGATCTTTATAATCCTAAGGAGCAAAAGGTGTTTATAAGCACCCATGATAAATACTTAGAGAATGATGAAATGGTCCAGAAAACACCAGATTCTGAAGTTGTTCTAGATGAGATTTCACAAGAATCTCCAGTAACACCTATGGTACCTGTGAATGGAAAAGAACAGCATATTACACCTAATATATCAGAGCATCGTCATAGTGGAAGGATATCCAGGCCTCCTGATAGATACTATAGAGAGTCCTTTCAGACTTCTTCAGAGAATCAGGTGGTAGACCCCACAATTTATGATAAAGCAGTTTCTGACATAGATGCCGACCAATGGCATAAGGCAATGGATTTAGAGTTAGAATCTATATATTCTAACAAAGTCTGGAATCTTGTAGTTGCACCTGAAGAGGTAAAACCTATAGGGTGCAAATGGATCTATAAGAGAAAAAGAGGAGTTGATGGAAAAGTTGAAACCTTTAAAGCAAGGTTGGTGGCAAAAGGTTATAATGAGAAAGAAGGGATTGATTACGAGGAAACTTTCTCACTAGTAGCCATGCTTAAATCCATCAGGATACTCCTAGCCATCGCTTGTCATTATGACTACAAGATATGGCAAATGGACGTCAAGATAGCCTTTCTTAATGGAGAAATTGATGAGACCATTTGCATGACACAACTAAATGGATACATTGCTAAAGGCCAAGAACATATGGTTTGTAAATTAAAAAAGTCCATTTATGGATTAAAACAGGCATCTAGAGCATGGAACATCAAATTTGATCGATTAATTAAATCTTATGATTTTGATCAAAATATTGATGAACCTTGCGTGTATAAAAGGCGTAATGGAAATGCTGTAGCTTTTTTGGTTCTGTATGTGGATGATATCCTACTAATTGGAAATGATGTGGGGATGTTATCATTCATCAAGGTTTGGCTTTCTACTCAATTTCAAATGAAGGATTTAGGAGAAGCTAGTTATGTTCTAGGCATCAAGCTTATGCGAGATCGTAAGAACAAAATGCTAGCCCTATCTCAAGCTTCATTTATTGAAAAGATATTAGTCAGGTTTAACATGCAAAACTCTAAGAAGGCCTCGTTACCTTCTAGACATGGAGTTTATCTATCTCGGGATCAATGTCCTAAAGCATCTGAGGAGATAGAAAGCATGAAACGAGTTCCTTATGCTTCAGCAGTTGGAAGCCTTATGTATGCCATGTTATGCACTAGACCAGATATCTGCTTTGCTGTTGGCATGGTTAGTAGATATCAGTCAAACCCTGGACCGATACATTGGATTGCAGTTAAGCTTATATTCAAATTCCTGTAAGGAACTAAGGATTATGTGCTAGAATACCTTGCAGATGATCTAACGCTGTTAGCCTATACAGACTCGGATTTCCAGTCTGACAGAGATTCCAGGAAGTCTACTTCTGGATATGTTTTCACTCTGTCAGGAGGAACTATTTTATGGAGAAGTGTGAAGCAAAATTGTATTGCTGGCTCTACCATGGAGGCCGAGTATGTAGCAGCATTTGAGGCTGCAAAGGAGGCAGTATGGCTAAGAAAGTTCCTGTTAGACCTAGAAGTTGTGCCGACAGCTTACAGACCAATAACATTGTATTGCGACAATAACGGTGCTGTTTCACAGTGCAAAGAGCCCAGGAATCACAAAAAGGGTAAACACATTGAAAGGAAATATTATTTGATCCGTGAGTTTATCCAAAGAGGAGATGTAGTAGTTGAAAAGATAGCTTTAGCGGAAAACCTGGTAGACCCATTAACAAAGACTCTTCCAGAGAAAATTTTCATCACACATTTAGAGTCCATGGGTATTAGGTTTTGCAGAAGTGATCTTTAGTGCAAGTAAGAGATTGTAGGATTAGTATGCCCTAAAGCTCACTTGTACATGACATTTTGGATTCTAAACAATGTATAATCAATTTTATTATATGGCATTATGAGTTTCTTACATATTATCTCTGTTATGTTTTATTGATGCATATGTAAATGCCCCTTGACTTGAACTAATGACTTGGGTGCACAGTGAGGCTGGACGCACAGTAGGTCCAAGTCTAGATTTAGTCATGTCATAAATTGAGTCCATAACCGAATTGTAGTGTTGGGCACTCTACCGGGATAAGGTTATATTGAGCAAGTCTCCTCGTTGAGGGTGATCTACCTAGGTCATTGGAGGATTTTTTGGATTTGTCCCGATAGTACGTGTGTCATGTATTGGACAGGACCATTATGAGTATGTTTTCTAGAGACATACTATAAAAAAAAAAAAAAAAGATACTCACTGCTACTAAATGATCATTGCTCTTAATCTTGAGCATATGTGGATGAACTATTGAAGTTAGGGTTTGGTACTTTGATTCACTGTGGGTGAGATCTTACGTTATTAGGATAAACAACCTTGTGCATTGAGTACTAAGTTCTAATTAATTGGAACATGCATATGCAAAATGGAATCTATGTGCCCCTTTAGGATTGTCCAAATTTATCATCCGAATCTAGATCTAGTGATGCTACCTTTATAAGTGTGTCAGTCATATGGCTTGAGGATCGCTCCCGAGATGAAGAGATTCCATGACCAAGGATGGTTGGCAATAGAACAAGAAACCCAACGGAAAAAGATACAGCTAAGGAGGTGATAGTATACAGGCCAAAGGACCGGTCTTAGCTATGGGTATACACAGAGGGGCATTATGGTCGGTTATTTAGTAGGTCAAAGACAAAGTTCACATTGTTTCGTGATAAGCTTCTGGATAATAGCAATTATTCTTGGAGTGCAACTTTAATCTTATAGTGGAATAGATCGGAGTTAAAAATAATTATTATATCGCCTAAATCGGGTAAGGACATTTTTAATTATTTTTGGAAGCCAAGGTTAATTGTGTCTTCTTGGTCCCTTTCCTAGTTGAAATGACTTTGAAAGAGTAATCTTAAAAGAGCAAATTCCATATTGTGGTAGTAGCCTTATTGGGCCAAAGCTTGGAATTGGGTTTGGGCTTTCTTCAGAGTCCAAGATAACCTAATTGGACTAAGATGGTTTCCTATAGGGCTTGGGCCTCCACATGGGTTATGGACTATTTGTTGGGCTTGGATTTGTGGGCTTGGCCCAATCTTCCATGACATGTGGCAAACTTTTACTACTAGGAAAAAGTTTCCCACATGGAAAGTTTAGAAGGTTTAGGTGCCAAACTTTTTCTATAAATAGGCAAGACCTTAAACCATTTCATGTATCCAAAATTTTGTAGTTGATCTCTTCTATTTTGGCAAGAGAATACTACAACACATAGTACACACTTATTGTGTGATTTTTGCTCTAGTTTTTCAAGAGCATATTACTTTGCTTCTTCCCACACAAGAGGCTATTCTCTCAACATAAGTCTCTTTAATCATAGGGAAGAAGACTAGGGAGTTGCTTATTGCGACACCCTTATAGTAAATTTTTTTGGTGGCCTTGTTCGTGAACGGGAACAAAGCTTGTGAAGGTTTTAGCTTCATCAAAAGCCCCACGCTTCAAGAGGTTAGCTTTACATATTTTTGCAAGTACTAGTTATATTCTATATGTTCTTAAGCATGTTCTTGTGTGTGTTATGTGGTTATTTCATTTTCCTAGCATGTTTTCTTGATAGAATTTTTTAAAATATGGACTAGGATACACCACACTTAATAATATCGATCCTACAAGTTTAAGAAGCATGAAGGGGATATTCCTATTGTAAAGAGATCCCCAAGTCTCTTTGGATCCTTCCTCTACTCGTAAGGGGTCTCGTTCCTCTTGAGAATTTCCCAAGTAGCCAATCCACCACAAGCCTAGGATTCTAACGCACGTACTCAGGATGTTGAGATTTTATGCCCCTTCAACTAACATGGCCTCTCCAACATGCACAAAGCCTTAAAGTTAAGAAGAGAGAGAATATACAAACACAATGGCTTATGACAAGCCTTATTCACATATTTACATAGAGGATAGTTTGTGTGCTAAGTTGACATTGTGTCACTTATGCACTTATTCACAAAACTTTTTGGTGTTTTTTTCTTTTTCTCTTCTTTTTTTATATTAAACTATTTTCATACCTTTTTTCCTTTTTCAATTTTTTTTCCGGCATGCTTTGTATTGTATTCACAGAAAAAGAAAAGAAAAAAAGAAAGGCTTTATCACATCAAAAAGAGCCAATCAAGGAAAGACACTCATATTAACAACCCCTTTTCAACACACTTTTCTACCAAGATATGGGGTGGCTACAAGGGTTATTCTTGAAGGTCCTCACTCCCCATAACTTTCAAGGGCATTCCCTCCAAGGCTTAGTTTTCTAACCACTCCATTCATTTCCCCACAACGCATCTCATATTCACCAATTAATTAAATCAATCACAAAAGCCAACACAACGATCAACCAAGAAATAAACACTCTACATGCATCAAAATTAAAAAAAAATTTCACCATTTTAAGCATGTAATGCACATTTACCCTACACAAAGCATATAACCAGAAAACCAAACTCCCACCCCCCAAACCTAAACTTTGCTTGTCCTCAAGCAAATAGGTCAAAACACATAAACAAGCAATTTGGCATTACAAAGCAAGTAAGGGTGGCGGGGATAGGGTAAAACATGGGGAGCAAGTAGAGAAAGGATAGATAAAACCTTGCATCTTCTTCAAAGCTTTCCATGCCAATGATAAATCACCATACTACTAATCCTGTGACTTATAGCTCACAAACACTAACAAAGAAAACATGGTTAGTAGTATTGCCTATGCAAGCTTGCATTGGCATGTGCAATTATAAGCAACGATATATCTTATGGGACAAAGGATCGGGATTCAACACATTGATGTGGGTGAAGGAAAAAGAAAGGAAATAAAAAGGAAAGAAAGTGAAACAAATGCAACACTACAAAATTGAACCTAGGTTGCCTCCTAGTAGCGCTAACCACCACGCCGTCAGCCGGGCAAATACCAATTCATCTTCAACTTCCATAGATGGGATCCTGAAGCATTAAAATCTCCATAAGAGCCATGCTCGGATCATATGCATGCTTCAGGCGTTGCCCATTCACCGTCAACTCTCGGCTATTCTTCAAGTCTTTGATCTTAACTGCTCCAGAAGGATAGGCAACCAACACCTCATATGGACCATCCTATCTTGTCTTGAGTTTACCTGGAAAGAGCTTCAAACGTAAGTTAAACAACCAAACTTTATTAGAAGGAGAGAATGATTTCCTAATAATGTGGTTATCATGAATTCTCTTCATCCTATCCTTATAAAGCTTAGCGTTTTATACGCCTCAAATCTAAGCTTTTCTAATTCCACTAGGTCTAGTTTCCTTTTCTCACCCGCTCTTGCCAAATCAAAATTTAAGGCTTTGATGGCCCAATAAGCTTTATGCTCAAGTTCTACTGGCAAGTGACAAGTTTTCCCATAAACCAATTTATACGGAGACATCCCAATGGGAGTTTTAAAGGCGGTACGGTAAGCCCACAAAGCATCACTTAGCCTAATAGACCAATCTCTCCTATCGGGCTTAACCGTTTTCTCTAAGATGTGCTTAATCTCCCTATTGGACACCTCTATTTGTCTGCTAGTTTGCGGGTGATAAGGAGTAGCTACCTTATGGGTAACCGAATATCTCCTTAACAAGGCCTCTAAAGTCCTATGGCGGAAATGCAAGCCCCTATCACTAATCAAGACCCTAGGGACTCCAAATCTAGAGAAAATATTTTCCTTAATGAACTCAACCACTACCCTATAGTCATTAGTATGTGTGGGAATTGCCTCAACCCATTTGGACACAAAATCAACAGCCACTAAAATGTATTGGTACCCAAAGGAAGGTGGAAATAGGCCCATAAAATCTATACCCCAAACATCAAATAATTCACAAGGAAAGATAGGGGATAAAGGCATCATGTTTCTCCTAGAGATAGACCCGAATTGTTGACATTTAAAACACTTCTTATAATATCCTTGGGCATCTCTAAAGAGAGTGGGCCAAAACATTCCACATTGCAAGACCTTCGTGGCGGTCTTCTTTCCACTAAAATGACTCCCACAACCCTCATCATGACACATGCTTAAAACACTCTCAAACTCATCCTCGGGCACACATCGGTGAATCATTTGATCCGCACACACTTTGAAAAGATAAGGATCTTCCCGAAAGAAATGTCTAACTTGTGCTAGGAACCTATCTCTTTCTCTCTTCTCCCAATGGGAGGGAAAATGCCCCGTGGCAAGGTAGTTAACTATGTGAGCATACCAAGGTGTATGATAAGAGATGGTAAACAATTGCTCATCGGGGAATGAATCACAAAAAAGGGAAAGATCACTAGAAGATTCACTAACAAGATGGGAGAGATGATCTGCAATTAAATTTTCTCTACCCTTCTTGTCCCAGATTTCTATGTCAAACTCTTAAAGGAGGAGCAACCACCTAATCAAGTGTTGTTTGGACTCTTTTTTAGACAACAAATACTTCAATGCCGTATGATCGGTGTAGACAGTCACCTTGGATCTTATGATGTATGACCTAAACTTGTCAAGGGAGAAGACTATTGCTAGAAGCTTTTTTCCCATGGTGGTATAATTCTTTTATGCTTCATCAAGAGTCTTGCTAGCATTGTACACAACATGGGGCAACTTATCCTTCCTTTGACCTACAACAGCTCCTATCGCATAATCGGATGCATCACACATGACCTCAAATGGGAGACTGTAGTTAGGTGGCTGGATAATTGGGGATGTAAACAATAAGGATTTAAGCTTATTAAAAGCTCTAACATATTCATCATCAAAGTCAAAAGGGACATCTTGTGCTAGGAGCCTAGACAAGGGACATGCAATGTGACTAAAATCCTTAATGAATCTACGGTAGAATCCTGTATGCCACAGAAAAGATCTAACATCCTTGACACATTTAAGGACATGCAATTTCTCAATCAATTCTACCTTAGCTGGGTCAACTTGAATTCCACTAGATGAGATAACATGACCAAGCACTATCCCTCGTTGCACCATGAAGTGGGATTCTTCCAACTCAACACTAGATTCTTCTTCACACATCGGTCTAAGACTAAAGAGAGATGACTCAAGCACTCATCAAAGGTATCTCCGAAGACTGATAATTCATCCATGAAAATCTCTAAATGCCTCTCAATCATGTCATTAAAAATGGCCATTATACATCTCTGAAAAGTCGCTAGGGCATTACAAAGACCAAAGGGCATTCTCCTATAGGCAAAAGTGCCATAGGGGCAAGTAAAGGTGGTCTTCTCCTGGTCCTCGGGAAACACAGGAATCTGATTATAACCCGAACAGCAATCTAAAAAACAATAGTAGCTATGCCCAACTACTCTATCTAAGATCTGGTCTAGAAAAGGCAACGGGAAATAATCCTTTCTAGTTTTGGAGTTGAGCTTCCTATAATCAATACAAACTCTCCAACCCGTGGGAGTACGTGTAAGGATAAGCTTTCCTCTCTCGTTCTCCATAACCATGATCCCAGACTTTTTAGGGACGACTTGAACCGGGCTAACCCACTCACTATCGGAGATTGAATAAATGATGCCTACATCTAAAAGCTTAATGATCTCTTTCTTAACTACTTCACTCATGTATGGGTTTAGCCTCCTTTGCATTTTCCTAGAAGGAATAGCTCCATCCTCAAGATGAATACGATGCATGCAAACAGAAGGGTCAATACCTCTCAAATCATCAATTTTCCACCCTATGGCCATCCTATGCTTCCTAAGAACCTCTAAGAGACGCTCCTCTTGCTCACTAGAAAGATCGGAAGCTATGATGATCGGAAGGGTCTCACTAGTGCCTAGGAATGCATACTTCAAATGATCAGGAAGGGGTTTAAGCTCCAAAGAAGGGCTAGGCTCAACCAAAGGGGATTCAACCTCTACGTCACCAACGGGGACATCACTAGAAATGAGACTAGAAGGATTAACCTCAAGTGACTTATTAGTCAAATGGCTCTCAATCAAGGAAGTAGAATCTATATATTTCCCCTCTAAGGTCTCCAAATCAAAACTAGACATAAATTCCTTAATTTTCCTCAATTCTTCTCCATCGGTCATAGTCTTCTCTATAAAATCTTCAACTCACGAATCAATCACATCCACCCTAAAGCACTTCTCTCCATCCTCTCTTTCTCCTATACTAGCTCTATTCACCGCCTCGGCAACCTTCATGGTGGATCTCAAATTCCCAAATTTCATCTCTAATAACCCTGACTTACAATGGATAATAGCATATGCAGTAGCAAAGAAGCGGCGACCTAGAAGAATGGGTGTAGAATGTCTAGAGTCATGTCCCGAATCCCTATCTAACACTGAAGTCAACAAGGTACACAAACTCACCTACCTAAACTATAACGTCTTCTATCACATCCCTAGGTCTACGCTCGGACCTATCAGCTAGCTGAAGAGTAACATGTGTAGGGGATAATTCTCCTAAACCTAACTGCTGATAGACGGAGTAGGGAATGAGATTCACACTAGATCCTAAATCTAACAGGGTGTGATCAATCTATGTCTCTCGGATCCTATAAGGAATGATGAAAGCTCCGGGGTCGCTCATTTTGGCCAGAAGGCCCAAAGTACAAATACTATTCATTTTCTCTTTAAGCCTCACCTTCTTAGGAATGTTCGATGAACTACGTTTCCTAGTACAAAGATCCTTAAAGAACTTAGAATACGAGGGGATGGAAAGGATCACATCTATCAAAGAAAGATTGACCTTGAGGTCCTTAAGATGCTCTAAAACCTTAAAGAACCTACAATCTTCACTAAAGCGGATGGAAAAGGAACTCTAGGCTCAACACCTCTAGACACATAGGAATCAACAATAGGCTTCTTTCCCTCCCGATGTAGGCGAGAAGTACTACTCTCTCCATGGTCTCTAATGGGCTCATCTCTCTCAACAGGACGCTCTCTAGGATTTCCCTCAACAGGACTACAATGTGGTGCTCTAAACTCGGAAAGACCACTAGATGCAGGCACTGCAAATTCAACTCTTATCCTATTATCCACTACCCTATCACTCCTAAGAGTGGTGACAACCTTAGCTTGGGCCTGAGGTGGATAAGTGGTATCGGTGGAGGAATAGGACTGGACTCTAGGGTTCACCTCCGACTGAGAAGGCAATTTTTCGGGGTCTCTAGCGCTCAACTGTGTGGCAATCTGACTTAACTGTGTCTCAAACCTAGCCATCTGCTGCCTATAGCTAGCCATCTCTTACCTATTATCAGCTAACTCCTATTGCTGACTCTAAATAAACTGCATTAACTTCATCACATCATTACAAGGAGTCTGGCTATTAGAGGGAACTAGTAAAGCCTGAGGTTGAGGAGCACTAGTGAAAATGGGCTAATTAATATGATAGAAACCTGGGGGATATTGAGGACGGGGTCGCTGCTGAGGTTGAACCTTAGAATGTGAACTAGACTCATGCTGACCTTGTCATCAAAAAAATTTTGGGTTGTCCCTCCAACTCAGATTGTATGTGTTCAAATATGGATTATACTCTCGAGAATAACCTTCTGTGGCATACACTTGCTCTTTCATGAATTTAGGAAATTGAGAAATGAATTGATCTAACTTATTTGTCAAAGCCTCAACCTTAGCGGGTAAATCTACAGAAACTTCAACCTCACTAACACTTCTCTTATTGCCCTCCGACTAGACCTTTTCATGGAGAAATTTTGAAAAGAATTTTCAGCCATCATCTCTATTTTCTCCCATGCCTCGGTCAGTCTCAAAAGATAAAAACCACCACCGGGAGGCGGCATTGACCATCATCCTATTTTGTTCATTTAAACCTCGAAAGAAGTATTGCATTAGGTCATGATTGCCGTACTCGTGGGGTGGACATTGTCTAAGAAGATCCTTGAACCTCTCCCAAGCCTCATGAACGGATTCTAGGTCGTGTTGGGAGAAAGTCATAATGGCGGTCCTAAGGTTGGCTGTCTTGGGCATGGGATAAAAGTTTTGGAAGAACTTAGATTGAAGTTCAGCCTATGTAGTAATGCAACCATTAGGTAATGAATGCAACCAAGTTCTAACCTTGTCCTTCAGAGAGAAAGGAAACAGTCTTAGACGTATGACCTCTTGGGAGACATTGGGGACATGTAGAGTGGAACTCATCTCAACAAAAATAGTGATATGATCTAGAGGACTCTCATTGCTTCTCCCGTAGAAGGAAGGAAGCATAGCCAACATATTAGGCTTAATCTCGAAGTTCGTCTCCCCCAAACCTGAAATTTGAATAGCCAAGTTAGGCTTAAAGGCTTCGGGGAGAAAGAATTGCCTAAGAGTGAGTTCCTCATCTATAGGTGGATCCGGTCTACCGGGCTCTCGTCTAAAATGATCTTGAGCTAGATGCCCAAGGTGATCATGAGGTGGAATGGGATCCATTGAGGGATTGGGCAGATTAAGAGGATGATTAGCATTGGCCATCTCTTCAAGAAGATCTCCTAAATTCCTAAAATGTCTAGCAATCCTATCGGGTTTGGGATTAAGAGGAACTAGGGGATTTCTAAAAGATCTCCTGCCAAGCATGCACACACTATTCTAACTTCAGTCACTTCAACCCTCGAAAACTTTAATACTCCTAGAACTACAGCAAATAAACCACAATTCGAGGAAGTCTACTAAAAACAAAAACAAAAGTTGGAATAGATAACAAGAACTAAAGTAAGATAATATAAACAATAGACAAATTAAGCAAAAACTAAACAAACTATAAAGAAAAAGTAAGAAAGCAAGAAAAACAACTACTAAAACATACAAACAAAGAATGCAAACCACCGTGCCTCCCCGGTAACGGTGCCAAGAACTTGATGCGTCTTTCGAGTGCAAGCCTTAAAAGACCCGCAAGCATACGGATCATGCAATATAGTGTGTACTAGTACTGGTGTCGGACCACAGGGAGGCACGAATTAAGTGGTTGAATTCTATGCTTGGTGGTCTAGAAAGTGCCAAAAAGAAAGACGTAAACTAGACATATTTTTGGGATTTTGGATTATAGGGAGCTCTAGGTAAAGAAAATAAAACTAAACTATGAATCTGAAAAATAGGAACACAAGTTAGTCAAGAGGGAACTAACAATTGAGAAGGGATTAGGGTGACTTTGACTTATAAATGGGTAATTCTATACTCAAATGCTATGGGATTAAGGAGTGATGGCTAACTACCGTGATTGCTCTTAACTAGGTTGCTAGTTAATGTCCTATTTTCCCCTAGGACTTGGAGCAAGTCCGTCCCTAGGCGGCGCCTCCTAGAGCTACGGCGTGGTCCTTATGGCCTAGGGCCTTAAGAGTGACTAACTAACTTTCTAGGTGACATAGAATGAACCTACCTTAGTACCTAAACCATTGGTTGGATTTAAAGCCAAGACCTAGTGTTGCTAAGGTTGACTAAACCTATCCGAAAACCTATTGGCTAGATTTAAAGCCAAAGGAGACTCGGTCTAGACTAGCCTTAAGTTACGTGTCATCATTTTACGGTCACTACAGTAGGATTTGACTTGCTAGCGTATTCATACAGGTTCGTGGCCAAGGTGTTCGTGAATAATGGAACCTATTCAACTACCAAACATCGTCATGTTTAGTTCACACCATTAGGAATAATTAACAACCAACATGTATGCTTTATTGAAGTTATACTCATTACTAGGCATACAAATATACACATAGACATGAATATAAGCATTACCCACTTCATAGCATCCACATATAAACACATAGACATGATTATAACATGGATTAGATAGGTTTAGTAACAAATAAACTTCAATTTATACACATGTTACTCATCTAGGCATTTTATCAAACACTTAGACATGAATGAGAAAGTACCCATTTGAACAAGAAAATTCAAAACATGTATATATATATTCAGCCATCACATCCCATATCATAAGAGTATATAGTTAACCCATTACAAAAGTTAAATCACCCTACATAAATCTACTCAATCATAATAGGAAATAGAATGAAAGAGAGATTATGAAGCTTCCATTTCATCCTAGCTAAACTTGTACAAAGCTTTTGAGCAAACTTGCTTCCAAAATGTTTGAACCCTTCAAAAAAAGCTTGGTTCTAAGTGAGGAATGTGTAAGAAAGTGTATGTGAGGTGGGATGGAATCTAGGGTTAAGTGTGTGAGAATTTTAGGTGTAAAGTGTGTGTTTTAATCGTCTAAAAAGTCTCCTCTTTCTGCAGAATCGAGCCTTATTTATATGTTTTAAGTGCATTGCCGGTCGACCAAGACAGTTGACTGGCTTCTGGACCTAGCTCAATCGGCTTTTTAGGGATGCTCTCTGGACTGGCCGGTCGACCGCTCTGGAGGAGGGGTCGTCCGACAATCTTAAGCACCTTTCTGAGTTAGGTCGACCGGCTCTTTCTTCTTGGTTATCCGGCTGACTTCTTTCCTCCATCCTTTGTCTTTCCGGCCTTCGGTCTTCTCTCTTAGACCCGTGCATCTCCCATCTTCATTACCTTTCATCTTCTAATCTCGATCTTAACCCAAAGTTCACCTAGATCATTAAAAACAAGCAATTAATGTAGCAATTTGTCACTTAAACTCAATATATACAATTGTCTACGCTTAAGCCTATTCTTATCAAAAGCATTACACTAATGCATCATTATGAGCACTCAACATATATAGGTAAATGACAATGCAAACACACACAAAAACACAACATATCAAGATCTTACTTTATTAGGATCAACAGCCTTGTGCATTGAGTACTAAGTTCTAATTAATTGAAACATGCATATGCAATATGGAATCGATGTACCCCCTTTGGGATTGTCCATATTTGTCATCTGAATCAAGATCTAGTGATACTACCTTTATGGGTGTATCAGTCATATGGCTTGAGGGTCGCTCCCGAGATCAAGAGATTCTATGACTAAAGATGGTTGGCAATAGGACAAGAAACCCAACGAAAAAAGATATAGCTAAGGAGGTGATAGTACACAGGCCAAAGGACCGGTCTTAGCTATAGGTATACAAAGAGGGGCATTATGGTCGGTTATTTAGTAGGTCAAAGACAAAGTTCACATTCTTTTGTGCCAAGCTTTTGGGTAATGGCAATTATTCTTGGAGTGCAACTTTGATCTTATGGTGGAATAGATCGGAGTTAAAAATAATTATTATTATGTCGCCTAGATCGGGCAAGGACATTTTTTTATTATTTTTGGAAGCCAAGGTTAATTGTGCCTTCTTCGTCCCTTCCCTAGTTGAAATGACTTTGAGAGTGTAATCTTGAAAGGGCAAATTCCATATTGTGGTAATAGCCTTAATGGGGCAAAGCTTGGAATTGGGTTTGGGCTTTCTTTAGAGTCCAAGATAACCTAATTGGGCTTGGATGGTTTCTTATTGGGCTTAGGCCTCCACATGGATTATGGACTATGTGTTGGGCTTGGATTGTGGGCTTGGCCCAATCTTCCAAGACATGTGCTAGAAAGTTACTACATGAAGAATTCAAATTGTACAAGTAACTTCCATGAAGAATTAAAATTGTACAAGTAACTTCTATGACATATGGCAAACATTTACTACTAGGAGCAAGTTCCCCACATGGAAAGTTTACAAGGTTTAGGTGCCAAACTTTTTCTATAAATAGGCAAGACCTTAAACCATTTCTAGTATCTAAAAAATTTTGTAGTCGATCTCTTCCATTTTGGCAAGAGAATACTACAACACATAGTACACACTTATTATGTGTTTTTTGCTCTAGATTTTCTAGAGCATATTACTTTGCTTCTTCCCACACAAGAGGCTATTCTCTCAAGAAAAGTCTCTTTAGCCATAGGGAAGAAGACTAGGGAGTTGCATATTGCGATATCCTTATAGTAAAATTTTTTTTTGGTGGCCTTGTCGGTAAGCAAGAATAAAGCTCGTGACGATTTTAGCTTCATCAAAGGCCCCACGCTTGAAGTGGTTAGTTTTACAAATTTTGCAAATACTAGTTATGTTCTATATGTTCTTAAGCATGTTCTTGTGTGTGTTATGTGGTTATTTTATTTTCCTAGTATGTTTTCTTGGTAGTATTTTTGAAAATATAGACTAGGATAGACTACATGTAATATTATTGATCCTATAAGTGTGTGCGAGTGTGGTGTCGTATCCACGCGGAGGCCTAATAAGTAAGGTGTCCTAAGCTATGTGTGCGAGTGTGGTGTCATATCCACGCGGAAGCCTAATAAGTAAGGTGTCTTAAGCTACGTGTATCCTAATAAGCTACGAATTGGGTTCCTACCTACAATATTTTTGGGTTTTTGGTTTAAGGAGAGCTTGGGAATGGAAAATCTAAGCTAAAATAAGAAAATAAAAGGTGAGTATGTGTGTGTATGTATGATAGGAGAATCAAGCAATCTAAAGCAGTTAAACATTAGAATGGGGAACTAGGGTGACTACGTCATGCAAATAGGTGATTACTATTTCTTGTTAGGGCTATTTGATGGATTATACTTGGGTTGCTCTAGTCTAGACCTCTAATTAGCCTCCTAATTGGTACCCTAAGCCTCAGTGTGGGTCCATCCCTAGGTAGCGATGCCTATATTACAGTGTGGCCTTTATGACTTAGGAATTAAGGCTAGTCGATAAAGTTCTAGGTGAGTGTTCGATCTAACCCTAGCACTTAGTCCTCTACTTAGTTCCCCAATATGGCCCTAGGACTCGGTGCGAGTCCGTCCCTAGGCTTCACCCCACTTAGAGCTACGCGGTGGTCCTTATGAACCTAAGGTGTTAGAGTGGACTAACTAGCCTTCTTAAATGAATTGAGGTCAACTAAACCTATTCAAACTCCTATTGGCTAGATTTAAAGCCAAAGGGGACCGACCTAGGCTAGTCACTAGTTGTGCACCATCGATTGCATCACAACAGCAAAAATTGACATTAAAGTGCATGGAAAACACATCAAAGGCATGGCATTTAAGAATACTCCAGAATATTCTACTATTAAACACATAGACATACTTAGATTACACCAATTTAAGCAATTGCACCCAACATGTATGCAATAGAAGTTATTTATGCTATTAAATATGCAAACTCACACTTAGACATGCATATAAGCATACCCACTTCATGTAATCACCACACAAACACACAGACATGCTAGCATAATGATTTAGAAATGGTTAATAGCAAAAATAGACTTCAATATACACATGTTACATCATTGAGGCATTTCTACAAACACATAGACATGAATGTAAATTTGCCGATCAAAACCTTAAGAACAAACATATATATATAAATCCATCAAATACCCATAATAATATTATAATAATCATCCATAATACGAGAGTAAATCACCCTGCATAGCTCTAATCAAACATACATTAACTTACGATAAAAGAGAGACAAAGAAGCTACCCTTTTATCCAACACCATCTTTACAATCCATGAGCTATGCCCAAATCCTTGTGTTTGATCCTCTTAAATACTTGATATCCAAAGTGATTTTGTGTATGGAAGAGCATGTAAGAGGTGGGAGATAAGAGGGCTAGGGTTTTGAGAGATGGATGTGAAAGAATATGACTTGTGCTCCTATAAAATGGCCAAAAAAGGGCTTATATAGCCAATTTTCCGCGACTACTGGAACACCAAACCGGTGCACCGGTAGCAAGGGACCTCAATTCCACCAAAGGAGGGTTGCTCACTATTTTTACCAGCCTAGTGAGCCGGTGCACCGGTTCTCTGAAAGGTACTCAGCCAGCTCTTCTTGTTTTGCTCCGTTCGGCTTCGTTTTGGCTTCGATTCGCGTGCGGTTTTTTTTCTGGATTTGTATCACTTCTGGGAATCTCCTAAGACATTTTTCTTCATATTTTTCACCCCATAAGCATGTCCAAACTTGTTCCATGTCCTCTTTGGTTACAAGCTCCAAATTTGGCTCCCGTTGCGCTCAGTTTTGCCCAGTTACTCCGTTCTTCGTCTAGGAGCTTGTAAATGTAATCTTCTTGCTTTCTTCTCATCCAAAACACCTTTGGATTGGCTTTATCATCACCTCTTCATCATTTTAAGCTCTGAGCATTGTTCCAAATCTCATCTAAAAGACAAGTTAAGTGCACTTTAGTGTAGCATTTATGCTTTAAGCTCAACTATAGACATCTAAAGCCTAATATGCTCAAGTTTCATATAAATGCTATACTAATACACCTAATAGAGCATAAAACACCTTAAAATTGATATGGATATACAATGCAAAATCACACACGAAACCAACACATCAAGTTCCTTAAGATGCTCTATAATGGCGAGAAACCTAGAATCCTCACTAGGTGTGGGCCTCTCTAAAGCGGATGAGAAGGGAACTCTAGGTGCAACACCTCTAGACACATGGGAATCAGCAATGAGATCCTTTTTCTCCAGGTATAGGTAGGAAGTAGTATGCTCACCATGCTCTCTCGTGGGCTCAACTCTCTCAACATGACCTCTCTCCATAAGGCTACAATCAAGATTTATAGACTCGGAGGGACTGCTAGGTGCAGGTATTGCATAGTCAACTCCTACTCTATTGTCCACTATCTTACTGATCCTAAGAGTAGTGATAGCATTAGCCTGGGCCTGAGGGGGATAATTGGTGTCATTGGAGGAACAAGACTAAACCTAGGGTTCACCTCTAGTTGAGAAAGCAACTTCCTTAGATCTTTAGTGCTCAACTGACTGGTCAACTACCTTAACTATACCTCAAATCTAATCATTTGTTGTCTATAACTAGCCATCTCTTGCTTATTATTTGCTAACTCCTACTATTGATTAGCTAATGCCTACAACTGATTCTAAATAAATTGCATTAACTTCATCACATCATTACTAGGGAATGGCTACTAGATGGAGTAAGGAGTGCCTGTGGCTAAGGAGCAGTAGAAAGCCTAGGTTGATTAATATTGTAGAAACCTAAGGAATGTTGAGAACGGAGTCTCTGCTGGGATGGAACTTGAGAATGGGAACTAGACTCATGCTGACCTTGTTTTCAAGAGAGCTTGGGATTATCTCTTCATCTCGAGTTATAAGTGTTAGAATACGGATTGTACTCATAAGAATATCCCTGTGTAGCATATACTTTCTCTTGCATTAAATCAGGAAACTAGGGTGCCCAAGGGCAGGCAATAGTCTCATAAGATGACTCAAAACACAATGCACACACTTTAACTACCGAAAGAGAAGAAAGAGAACCTACTAAACTAGCTCTACAATTTTGGGAGGAAAGAGAAAGACATAAATGTTAGGATTAGTATGCCCTAAAGCTCACTTGTATATAACATTTTGGATGTTAAACAATGTATAATCATTTTGTTAAATGGCATTATAAGTTCCTTACATATTATCTCTAGCATGTTTTATTGATGTATGTACAAAGGTCCCTTGACTTGAACTAATGACTTAGGTATGCAGTGATTTTGGATGCACAGTAGGTCCAAATCTAGATTTAGTCACATCATAAATTGAGTTCGTAATTGAATGGTAGTGTTGGGCACTTTACCGGGATAAGGTTATACTAAGCAAGTCTCCTCATTGAGGGTGACCTACCTAGGTCATTGGAGGACTTTCTGGATTTGTCTCAATAGTACGTGTGTCACATATTTGACAAGACCATTATGAGTATGTTTTGTAGAGACGTACTATCAAACAAAGAAAACAAGATACTCACTGCTACTAAATGATCATTACTCTTAATTTTGAGCATATGTGGATGAACTAATGAAGTTAGGGTTTGGTACTTTGATTCACTTGGGGTGAGATATTACATAACAGCCTCATGTGTTAAGTGCCAAGTTCTGATTAATTAAGACACGCATATGCAATATGGAATCTTTGTGCCCTCTTTAGGATCGTCCAAATTTATCATCCGAATCTAGATCTAGTGATACTACCTTTACGGGTGTATCGGTCATATGGCTTAAAGGTCATTCCCAAGATCAAGAGATTCCATGATCAAGGATGGTTAGCAATAGGACAAAAGACCGAAAGGAAAAGATGCAGCTAAGGAGGTGATAATACACTGGCCAAAGGACCGGCCTTAGTTGTGGGTATACATAGAGGGGCATTATGATTAGTTATTTGGTATGTCAAAGACAAAGTTCACATTCTTTTGTGATAAGCTTTTGGGTAATAGTAATTATTCTTGGAGTGCAACTTTGATCTTATGGTAGAATAGATCAGGGTTAAAAATAATTATTATTATGTCACCTAAATCGAGCAAGGACATTTTTTCTTATTTTTGGAAGCTAAGGTTAATTGTGTCTTCTTGATCCCTTCCCCAGTTGAAATGACTTTGAAAGAGTAATCTTGAAAGAGCAAATTTCATATTCTGGTAATAGCTTTATTGTGCCAAAGCTTGGAATTGGGTTTGGGCTTTTTTTAGAGTCCAAGATAACCTAATTAGGCTTGGATGGTTTCTTATTGGGCTTGGGCCTCCACATGGATTATGGACTATGTGTTGGGCTTGGATTGTGGGCTTGCTCCAATCTTCCAAGATGTACTAGAAAGTTACTACAAGAAAAATTCAAATTGTACAAGTAACTTCCATGACATGTGGCAAACATTTACTACTAGGAAAAAGCTTTCCACATGGGAAGTTCACAAGGTTTAGGTGCCAAACTTTTTCTATAAATATGCAAGACCTTAAACCATTTCTAGCATGAAAAAATTTTGTAGTTGATCTCTTCCAGTTTGGCAGGAGAATACTACAACACATTGTACACACTTATTGTATGGATTTTTTGCTCTAGATTTTCAAAAGCATATTACTTTGCTTTTTCCCACACAAGAGGCTATTCTCTCAAGAAAAGTCTCTTTAACTATAGGGAAGAAGACTAGGGAGTTGCATATTGTGACACTCTTATAGTACATTTTTTTTGTGGCCTTATTCATGAGTAGGAGCAAAGCTCATGACGATTTTAGCTTCATCAAAGGCTCCACGTTTCAAGAGGTTGGCTTTATATATTTTGCAAATACTAGTTATATTCTATATGTTCTTAAGCATGTTCTTGAGTGTGTTATGTGGTTATTTTATTTTCCTAGCATGCTTTCTTGGTAGTATTTTAGAAATGTGGACTAGGATAGACCACATGTAATATTATCGATCCTACAATTGGTATCAGAGCATAGGTTCACTCACAACATGCTTAGAATATGCAAGAATATTGTATTTGCATAAATATGTTAGTCATCTTGTGAGTGGCAAGAATAGGAAATATTGTGTTGCACATACTTGTGGGTTTATGCTTGTATGTGCAAGTGATATAAAATTCCCTTGATTGTTCGTATATATGCATGATAGAGTTTTGTGTACAGTCAACAAAGCTTGGCCATAGGTGATTTCATGCATAAATCTTTATGGTTATTACTTGTAGCTTCATTTAAAAGAAGCATAGGATGTTTTGATATCCTTATAATGTTTCTTTTACAATAGTAAGCTTGCATTAGCAATAGCAAAATACATTATTATTGTCATATTTAAAGACTAAAGGAAAGAAGCAAGGAAAAATAGCATACAAGAGCAAATATGTCTCAACTGGTCGAGCTCGCTAGTCCATCGGCTTTGGCAAAAATAGCAACAAAGATTGCTATTTTGTATTTTGGATTGAAGATTGCAAGGAGCCATCAAAGAGAGATTCTAACATATTTTGATGGATGTTTATAATGCATTGATATATGTTTTAACATATTTGCATAAGCATAAACATGATTACCACCTAGAAATATGCCTACTCGTTAGGTTTTTAAAATTGGCTAATTCTATGTGTTAATTTCTCAAAGATAGTTAAGTTCATTTCAATAAGATTGGCTTAGACAAGATAATTGTAAGCAAATATGTCTAAAAATGCAATGCAATCTCATGACAAAAGTGAAAAACTTAACTTGAGATTTACCATATGACAACCTAAGGGTCCATGCACCCATATTTAGGTAAATGATCTATTATGGTATTGCAATGTTTTAGTAGTACAAAGGCGATTTGCAAAAACCAAAGAGTGTTTAGATCTAAAACAAAAGGGAGGAATACCAAAAATAGAGAAAACCCTTATGTTAAAATATTGAGTAGGAAAGGGGACTGGAAATACCCACGACTTTCCATATCTGATTCACGCTGATGGTAAATGTCACTAACTTCCCCATCGGAGGTGACACTTTATCAAGATTTAGCAAGGTGAACTTCAAATGTTCATTAAAAATGTTACTGAGTTTGGCCATCCTATCGGTGGAATTCTTCACTAAAGATCACCTCACACAACATTGATTAAAGTCACTACCTTATCGGAGGGCTTAAATCAAGAATGTCATGGCTAATGAACATAAGGAATGCGTATACATCAACTTTGTGGTAGGTTCGGCTATCCTATCAATAGAGTTCATTGCCGGATTTAAGAAGCCAAACAAAACAGTGATTGAATTATTCAATTGGATCATATCTAGATAATTGTCAATTCAAATAAGTAGTGGCGCTTAACTTACTGTTCATAAATTTTGGCCATCCCATCGGTGGAGTTCTTGCGAAGATGTTGAGACATTGTTACATCGAGGAGTTTAAAGGTTAATCTACTCAAAGGCAAATGGTGTAAAAGTACTTGTCTGTTTTATTTCCAAAGATAGCATACATATTGTACATGCATCAACTCCGTATTCATAAAATAATTATGATTATATTGTTGTATATGCAGTAAAATGTCTTCATTCAGTCCACTAGCTACAATTCTCAAAGAGCACAATCTCATTGGACCGAATTTTGTGGACTGGAAACGAAACTTGGACATAGTACTCACTGTAGAAGAGTACAAGTATGTCCTAACAACTCTTTGTCCTGTTGTGAGGGCAAAATCTTCTGAAGCCCAAAAAGATGCTGAGGCAAAATGGCAGAAGGCCAATAGTATGGCCAAGTGCTCTATGATGGCTTCTATGTCAGATATTTTACAAAGCAAGCATCATCATATGGAAACTGCAAAAGAAATCATGACCTCACTTTCTTGCATGTTTGCCGATAAGAGTAAGCCTGCAAGGCAAGGTGCTCTAGAGAAATTATTAATCAAAGAATAGCAGAAGGAGCATCTGTTAGGGGGAATATGCTCAAAATGATGGATTACTTCAACACTGCCAAGACCCTAGGGGCAAACATAGATGAACAGTCAAAGGTAGACATAATTTTGGAGACTTTACCGCCACCTTACACCCAGTTCAAGCTTAATTATAATATGGGCAAGATGAACATGGATATGATAGAATTAATGAAAGAGCTCCTAGCTGTAGAAGCCATAATGAAAAATAAGGGCCACGTAGACATAGTTCAAGCATCCAATTCTGGATTTAACCCGAAAGGGAAAAAGTTCAAAGGAAAGGGGAAGCAAAAACATGGTGAAGGGAAAAAGGTGGAAAATGGCGAATAGCCCAAACAATTAACAGGTAAAAAGCCCAAGGCCAAATGGTTTAAGTGTGGCTAGAAAGGGCACTAGAAAAGGGATAGCTCGAAGTACCTGGCACGAGGCTGGACAGGTACCCCTCTTTTGTTCTACATTGAAACTTGTTTAGTAGTTGATTCTACTGATTCTTGGATTGTAGACTCTAGAGCCACTAACCATACTTGTAATTCGTTGCAATGGTTTCAAGCAATGAAGGAACTAGCTAAAGGGGAATTTGCTCTGAGGATGGGTAATGGAGCAAAAGTATGGGCTGCTACAGTGGGAAGAATGTGCTTAAGTTTTCCATGTAATAGGAAGTTATTTTTGGACAATGGTTATTATGTTCCGGATGTACGTAAAAACCTTATCTCTATTTCATAATGAATATTAGACAATTTTTGCATTAATTTCCATGATCGTGTTGATATCTGTAAAGATGGAAATATTATTTGTTCCGATAGCATACATGATAACTTGTTCTATATGAAACCTATTACAAATTCACTGCATAAAATGGAACGAACTAATTCCTAGAAAAGAAAGGTTTCTTCGAGCAATGATACATATCTTTGGCATCTACGCTTACGACCTATTAGTCTAAAACGAATTCGGAGATTAGTTGAGGATGGGCATCTTAGCTCATTAGATCTTGAAGGTCTACCTCTGTGTGAATCTTGCCTCAAAGAAAAGATGACCAAATGATCATTTTCTTCTAGATCTAGTGATACTACCTCTATGGGTGTGTCGGTCATATGGCTTGAGGGTCGCTCTCGAGATTAAGAGATTCCATGACCAAGGATGGTTGGCAATTGGACAAGAGACCAAAAAGAAAAGATGCAGCTAAGGAGGTGATAATACACAGGCCAAAAGAACTGGCCTTAGTTGTGGGTATACATAGAAGGGCATTATGATCGGTTATTTAGTAGATCAAAGACAAAGTTCACATTCTTTTGTGATAAGCTTTTGAGCAATAGCAATTATTCTTGGAGTGCAACTTTGATCTTATGATGGAATAGATCGGAGTTAAAAATAACTATTATTATTATGTCGCCTATATCAGGCAAGGACATTTTTTATTATTTTTGGAAGCCAAGGTTAATTATGTCTTCTTGGTCGCTTCCCTTGTTAAAATGACTTCGAGAGAGTAATCTTGAAAGAGTAAATTTCATATTCTAGTAATAGCTTTATTGGGCCAAAGCTTAGAATTGGGTTTCGACTTTCTTTAGAGTCCAAGATAACCTAATTGGGCTTGCATGGTTTCTTATTGGGCTTGGGCCTCCACATAGATTATGGACTATGTGTTGGGCTTAGATTGTGGGCATAGCCCAATCTTTCAAGACATGTGCTAGAAAGTTACTACGAGAAAAATTTAAATTGTACAAGTAACTTCTATGATGTGTGGCAAACATTTACTATTAGGAAAAAGTTTCCCACATGGGAAGTTTAGAAGGTTTAGGTGCCAAACTTTTCCTATAAATAAGCAAGACCTTAAACCATTTCTATCATCAAAAACTTTTGTAGTTGATCTCTTCCATTTTGGCAAGAGAATACTAGAACACATAATACATACTTGTTGTGTGGTTTTTTGCTCTAGATTTTAAAGGGCATATTACTTTGCTTCTTCCCATATAAGTGGCTATTCTCTCAAGAAAAGTCTCTTTAACTATAAGGAAGAAGATTAGGGAGTTGCATATTACGACACCCTTATAGTAAAATTTTTTTTGGTGGCCTTGTTCGTGAGCAGGAACAATGCTCATGACGATTTTAGCTTCATCAAAGGCCCTACGTTTCAAGAGGTTAGCTTTACATATTTTGCAAATACTAGTTATGTTTTATATGTTCTTAAGCATGTTCTTGAGTTTGTTATATGGTTATTTTATTTTCGTAGCATGCTTTTTTGGTAGTACTTTAGAAAACGTGGACTAGGATAGACCACATGTAATATTATCGATCCTTCAATTACTATTAGAGCTTAGGTTCACACACAACATTCCTAAACTATGCAAGAATATTGTATTTGCAAAAATGTGTTAGTCATCTTATGAGTGGCAAAATTAGGAAATGTTGTGTTGCATATACTTGTGGTTTTATGCTGGTATATGCAAATGATATAAAATCCCCTTGATGGTTCGCATGTATGCATGATAGAGTTTCGCGTACGGTCAACAAAGCTTGGCCATAGGCGATTTCATGTATAGATCTTTATGGTTATTGCTTGTAGCTTTATTTAAAAGAAGCGTAGGATGTTTTGATATCCTTATAATGTTTATTCATGATTGTAGGCTTTGATTAGCATTAGCAAAATATTTATTATTGTAGTATTTAAAGACCAAAGGAAAGAAACAAGGAAAAATAGCATACAGTAGCAAATACGTCTCAGCCAGTTGAGCTCGCTGGCCGACTGGCTCTAGCAGAAATTGCAACAAAGATTGTTGTTTTGTGTTTTGAATTGAAGATTGTAGAGAACCATCAAAGAGGGATTCTAACATATTTTGATGGATGTTTATAATGCATTGATATATATTTTAACATATCTACATAAGCATAAACATGATTACCGCCTAGAAATATGGCCACTCATTAGGTTTTTAAAATTGGCTAATTCTATGTGTTAATTTCACCGAGATAGTTAAGTTCATTTCAATGAGATTGGCTTAGATAAGATAATTGTAAGCAATTATGTCTAAAAATGCAATGCAATCTCATGACAAAAGTGAAAAACTTAACTTGAGATTTATAATATGACAACCTAAGGGTCTATACACCCATATTTAGGTGAATAATCTATTATGGTATTGCAATGTTTTGGTAATACAAAGGGGATTCGCAAAAACCAAAGTGTTTCACAAATCCAAAGTGAGTTTAGATCTAAAACAAAAGGCAAGAATACCAAAAATAGAGAAAACCCTTATGTTAAAATATTGAGTGGAAGAGGGGACTGGAAATGGCCCACGATTTTCCATATCCGATTCATGCTGATGGTAAATGTTATTAACTTCCCGATCGGAGGGTGACACTTTATCAAGATTTAGCAAGGTGAATTTAAAATGTTTATTTAAAAAGGGTGTAGTAAGTTTGGCCATCTTATCGGTGGAATTCTTCATTAAAGATCGCGTCACACAACATTGATTAAAGTCACTACCTTATCGGAGAGCCTAAATCAAGAATGTTATGATGAATGAACATAAGAAATGTGTATACACTCAACTTAATGGTAGGTTTGGCTATCCCATCAATAGAGTTCACTACCGGATTTAAGAAGCCAAACAAAACAGTTATTGAATTATTCAATTGGATAATATCCAGATAATTGTCAATTCAAATAGCGGTGGCACTTAACTTAACGTTCATAAATTCAGCCATCCCATCAGTGGTGTTCTTGTGAAGACGTTGAGACACTGTTACATCGAATAGTTTAAGGGTTAATCTACTAAAAGGCAAATGATGTAAAAGTACTTGTATGTTTTATTTCCAAAGATAGCATACGTATTGTACATGCATCAATTCCATACTCATAAAATAATTATTATTATATTGTTGTATATCCAGAAAAATGTCTTCGTTCAGTCCAGTAGCTATAATTCTTAAAGAGCACAAGCTCACTGGATCGAATTTTGTGGACTGGGAATGAAACTTGGACATAGTACCTACTACAAAAGAGTATAAGTATGTCTTAAAAACTCCTTGTCCTATTATGAGAGCAAACTCTTTTGTAGCCCAAAAAGATGCTGAGGCAAAATGGCAGAAGGCCAATACTATAGCCAAGTGTTATATAATGGCTTCTATGTCAGATATTTTGCAGAGCAAGCATCATCATATGGAAACAACAAAAGAAATCATGACCTCACTTTCTTGCATGTTTGTCGATAAGAGTAAGCCCGCAAGGCAAGGTGCTCTAGAGAAATTATGAATCAAAGGATGGCAGAAAGAGCATCTGTTAGGGGGCATATGTTCAAAACGATGGATTGCTTCAATACTGTTGAGATACTAGGGGCAAACATAGATGAACAGTCAAAGATAGACATGATATTGGAGACTTTACTACCTCTTTACACCTAGTTCAAGCTTAATTATAATATGGGCAAGATGAACATGGATATGATGGAATTAATGAAAGAGCTCCTAGCTGTGGAAGCCATAATGAAAAATAAGGGCCACGTAAACATAGTTCAAGCATCCACTTCTAGACTTAAACTGAAAGGAAAAAAGTTCAAAGGAAAGGGGAAGCAAAAATGTGGTCAAGGGAAAAAGAAGAAAAATGGCAAATAGCCCAAACAATTAACAGATGAAAAGTCCAAGGGAAAATGCTTTAAGTGTGACTAGAAAGGGCACTGAAAAAGGGATTGCCCATGTACCTGGCACGAGGCTAGATAGGTACACCTCTTTTGTTCTACATTGAAACCTATGTAGTGGTTGATTCTGCTGATTCTCGGATTGTAGACTCTGGAGCCATTAACCATATTTGCAATTCTTTGCATTGGTTTCAGGAAATGAAAGATCTAGCTAAAGAGGAATTTGATCTCAGGATGGGTAACGGAGCAAAAGTATGGGCTGCTGCAATGGAGGAATGTGCTTAAATTTTCTGTGTAATAGGAAGTTATTTTTGAACAATGTTTATTATGTTTCAGATGTACGTAAAAATCTTATCTCTATTTCACAATTAATGTTAGATGGTTTTTGCATTAATTTCCATTCTGGTGTTGATATCAGAAGAGATAGAAATATTATCTATTCTAGTAACATACATGATAACTTGTTCTATATGAAACCTATTACAAATTCACTGTATAATATAGAACGAACTAATTCCTGGAAAAAGAAAGGTTTCTTTGACCAATGATACATATCTTTGGCATCTACACTTAGAACATATTAGTCTTAACCGAATTCGGAGATTAGTCGAGGATGGGCATCTTAGCTTATTAGATCTCGAAGATCTACCTTTGTGTGAATTTTGCCTCAAAGGAAAGATGACTAAATGGCCATTTTCATCTAAAGGAGAAAGGGCTAAAGAAGTATCGGAATTGGTTCATACCGATATGTGTGGTCCTCTGAGCAAACCAGCACAAGAAGGTTATGAGTATTTCATTACCTTTACTGATGATTACTCTATGTATGGATATATATATCTGATGTGACGCAAGTCTGAATCCTTTGTGAAATTCAAAGGGTTCAAGGCTGAAGCGGAGCGGAAATTAGATAAACGTATCAAAGCCCTTTGGTCTAATCAGGGTGGCGAATACTTCTTAGGTGAGTTCAGAGACTATCTTACACAAGATGGGATTGTCTCCCAATTGACTGCACCAAGGACTCCTTAGCAAAATGGTATAGCAGAGAGAAGAAATTGCACCCTAGTAGATATGGTTAGGTCAAAGATGAGTCATGTTGTAGGATCGGTATTATTAAGTGTGGTGTACCCTAGTCTATATTTTCAAAATTTTAACTAAGAAAACATACTAGGAAAACAATATATATACACATAACACACACAAGAGCATGCTCAAGAACATATAGAATATAACTAGTATTTTGCAAAATATGTAAAGCTAACCTCTTGAAGAGTGGGGCCTTTGACAAAGCTATAATCGTCACGAGCTTTGTTTTGCTCACGAACAAGGCCACCAAAAATTTACTATAAGGGTGTCGCAATAAGCAGCTCCCTAGTCTTCTTTCTTATGGTTAAAGAGACTTATCTTGAGAGAATAGCCTTTTGTGTGGAAAGAAGCAAAGTAATACGCTCTTGAAAAACTAGAGCAAAAATCACATAATAAGTGTATACTATGTGTTGTAGTATTTTCTTGCGAAAAAGGAAGAAATCAACTACAAAGTGAATTGCATAAAAGGTGTAGGGTCTTGTTTATTTATAGAGAGAACCTTGACACCCTAAGTTGCTAATCTTCCAATGTGGGAGAAAATTTCATGTAGTATTTCCTTTATGTAACTTGTCAATCTTATCTTGGAAGACTTGTGCAAGTTGTCCACTTGTTTTTGTAGTAATTTGCAAGTTGTCCACTTGTCTTGGAAGACTTGGGCAAAGCCTACCATCCAAGCCCAACACATAGTCCATAATCCATGTAGAGGGCCAAGCCCAATAGGAAACCATCCTAGCCCAATTAGGTTATCTTCGAGTCTAAAGAAAACCCAAACCCAATTCCAAGCTTTAGCCCAATAAGGCTACTACCACAATATGGAAGTTGCCCTTTCAAGATTACTCTCTCAAAGTCATTTCAACAAGGGAAGGGACCAAGAAGACACAATTATCCTTAGCTTCCAAAAATAATTTAAAATTGTCCTTACCCAATTTAGGCAACATGATAATTATTTTTAACTCCTATCTATTCCACTATAAGATCAAAGTTGCACTCCAAGAATTATTGCTATTACCCAAAAGCTTATCACAAAAGAATGTCACCTTTGTCTTTGACCTACTAAATAACTCGATGTATACCCACAGCTAAGACCAGTCCTTTGGCTTGTGTACTATCACCTCGTTAGCTATATCTTTTTCCGTTGAGTTTCTTATCCTATTGCCAACCATCATTGGTCTTGGAGTCTCTTGATCTCAGAAGCGACCCTAAAGCCATATGACCGACACACCTATAAAGGTAGTATCACTAGATTTAGATTCGGATGATAAATTTGGACAATCCCAAGGGAGCACATAGATTCCATTTTGCATATGCAAGTTCCAATTTATTAGAACTTAGCACTCAATGCAAAAGGCTGTTGATCCTAATTAAGTAAGATCTCACCCATAGTGAATCAAAGTACCAAACCCTAATTTCATTAGTTCATCCACATATGCTCAAGATTAAGAGCAATGATCATTTAGTAGTAGTGAGTATCTTGTTTTCTTTCTTTGATAGTACGTCTCTAGAAAACATACTCATAAAGGTCCTGTCAAATACGTGACACACGTACTATTGAGACAAAGCCAAAAAGTTCTCCAATGACCTAAGTAGATCACTCTCAATGAGGAGACTTGCTCAATATAACCTTATCCTGGTAGAGTGCCCAACTCTATGATTCGGTTACGAATTCAATTTATGACATGACTAAATCTAGACTTGGACCTACTGTGCATCCAGTCTCACTGCGTACCCAAGTCATTAGTTTAAGTCAAAGGGCCTTTACACATGCATCAATAAAACATAACAGAGAAAATATGTAAGAAACTCATAATGCCATATAATAAAATTGATTATACATTGTTTAGCATCCAAAATGTCATGTACAAGTGAGCCTTAGGGCATATTAATCCTAACAATCTCCTACTTGCACTAAAGATCACTTCTGCACAACCTAATACCCATGGACTCTAAATGTGTGGTGAAAATTTTCTCTGGAAAAGTCTTTGTCAATGGGTCTGCCAGGTTTTCTGCTGAAGCTATCTTTTCATCTACTACATTTTCTCTCTAGATAAACTCACGGAGCAAATCATATTTCTGTTCAATGTGTTTACCTTTTTTCTGATTCCTAGGCTCTTGCACTGTGAAATAGCACCGTTGTTGTTGCAATACAACTTTATCGGTCTATGAGCTGTCGGCACATCCTCTAGGTCTGATAAGAACTTTCTTAGCCATACTGCCTCTTTCGCAGCCTCAGATGCTGCTACATACTCAGCCTCAATGATAGAGTCAGCAATATAATTTTGCTTTACACTTCTCCACGAAATAGCTCCTCCTGACAGAGTGAAAACATATCCAGAAGTAGACTTTCTGGAATCTCTGTCGAACTAAAAATTTGAGTCCGTATAGGCTAATGGCGTTAGATCATCTGCACGGTATTCCAGCATATAATCCTTAGTTCCTTGTAGGAATTTGAATATATGCTTAACCGTGACCCAATGTGTCAGTCCAGGGTATGACTGATATCTACTAACCATGCCAACAGCAAAGCAGATATCTAGTCTAGTACATAACATGGCATACATAAGGCTTCCAACAGCTGAAGCATTAGGAACTCACTCATGCTCTCTATCTCCTCAGGTGTTTTAGGACATTGATCTCGAGATAGATAAACACCATGTCTAGAAGGTAATGAGGCCTTCTTAGAATTTTGCATGTTAAACCTGACTAATATCTTCTCAATAAATGAAGCTTGAGATAGGGCTTGCCTTCTGTTCTTATGATCCCACAAATGCTTGATGCCTAGAATATAACTAGCTTCTCCTAAATCCTTTACTTTAAATTGAGTAGAAAGCCAAACCTTAATGAATGATAACATCCCCACATCATTTCCAATTAGTAGGATATCATCCACATACAGAACGAAAAAAGCTATAGCATTTCCATTACACTTTTTATACACACAAGGTTCATCAATATTGATCAAAACCATAAGATTTAATTGCTCAATCAAATTTGATGTTCCATGCTCTAGATGCCTATTTTAATCCATAAATGGACTTTTTTAATTTACAAACCATATGTTCCTTGCCTTTAGCAGTGTATCCATCTAGCTGTGTCATGCAAATCGTTTCGTCAAGTTCCCCATTAAGAAAGGCTGTCTTGACGTCCATTTGCCATATCTCGTAGTCATAATGACAAGCAATGGCTAGGAGTATCCTGATGGATTTAAGCAAGGCTACTGGTGAGAAAGTTTCCTCATAATCTATCCCTTCTTTCTGAGTATAACCTTTTGCCACCAACCTTGCTTTAAAGGTTTCAATCTTTCCATCAACTCCTCTTTTTCTCTAATCGACCCATTTGCACCCAATAGGTTTTACCCCTTCAAGTACAACTACAAGATCCCAGACTTTGCTAGAATACATAGATTCTAACTCTGAATTTGTTGCCTTATGCCATTGGTCGGCATCTATGTCAGAAACTGCTTCATCATAACTTGTGGGATCTACCACCTGATTCTCTAAAGAAGTCTGAAAAGGCTCTCCATAGTATCTATAAAGAGGCCTGGATATCCTCCCACTACGACGAGGTTCCGATATATCAGGTGTAATATGCTGTTCTTTTTCATTCATAGTTACCATAGGTGTTAGTAGAGATTCTTGTGAAATCTCATCTAGAACAACTTTAGAATCTAGTGTTTCTGGACCATTTCATCATTCTCTAACTATTTAGCATAGGTGCTTATAAAAACCTTTTGCTCCTTAAGATTATAAAAGATCTCACCTCGATTCCCTAAGGATATCCAATGAAATAACATAACTCGGATCTTGGTTCCAATTTTGAAGCACTACTATTAAGTACATAAGCTGGACAGCCCTAAATGTGGAGATGATTTAAACTAGGCTTACGCCCAATCCACATTTCTTGAAGTGTCTTAGGTACTAATTTAGATGGTACCAAGTTCAAGATGTATGCCGCTGTTTCAATGACATACCCACAAAAAGAAAAAGGTATTGATGCTTGACTCATCATTGACCTAACCATATCCAATAGGGTACGATTTCTTCTATCTGCTACACCATTTTGCTGAGAAGTCCCTAGTGCAGTCAACTGAGACACTATCCCTTCTTGTGTAAGATAGTTTCTAAACTCACCCAAGAGGTATTCGCCACCTCGATCAGACTGAAGGGCTTTGATATGTTTATCTAATTTCCGCTCTACCTCAGCTTTGAACTCTTTGAATTTCTCAAAGGATTCAGACTTGCGTCACATCAGATACACATATCAATACCTAGAGTAATCCTCAGTAAAAGTAATGAAATACTCATAACCTCCTCGTGCTGGTTTGCTCATAGGACGACACACATCAGTGTGAACCAATTCTAATACTTCTTTGGCCCTTTCTCCTTTAGAAGAAAATGACCATTTAGTCATCTTCCCTTTGAGACAAGATTTACACGGAGGTAGATCTTCAAGTTCTAATGAGCTAAGATGCCCATCCTTGACTAATCTCTGAATTCACTTTAGGCTGATATGTCTTAAGCGTAGGTGCCAAAGATAAGTATCATTGGTCAAAGAACCTTCCTTTTTCGGGAATTAGTTTGTTCTATATTATGCAGTGAGTTTGTAATAGGTTTTATATAGAACAAGTTATCATGCATGCTACCGGAACAAATAATATTTCCATCTCTATTAATATCAACACCAAAATGGAAATTAATGCAAAAACCATCTAATATTAATTGCAAAACAGAGATAAGGTTTTTACGTACATCTGGAAAATAATAAACTTTATTCAAAAATAACTTCCTGTTACATGGAAAATTTAAGCATATTCCTCCGACTACAGTGGCCCATAGTTTTGCTCCATTACCCAATCTCGAGCAAACTCCCCTTTAGCTAGTTTCTTCATTCCCTGAAACCAATGTAAAGAATTATAAATATGGTTAGTGGCTCCAGAGTCTACAATCCAAGAATTAGTAGAATTAACCACTAAGCAGGTTTCAATGTAGAACAAAAGAGGTGTCCCTATCTGGCCTCGTGCCAAGTATTTTAGGCAATCCTTTTTCCAGTGTCCTTTTAGGCCACATTTAAAGCATTTGCCCTTGGGCTTTTTACCTGTTAACTGCCTGGGCTATTCACTATTTCTCTAATTTTTCCATTGACCACGTTTTTGCCTCCCCTTTCTTTTGAACTTTCTCCCTTTTGGGTTAAGTCCAGAAGTGGATGCTTGAATCATATTTATTTGGCCTTTATTTTTCATTATGGCTTCTGTAGCTAGGAGCTCTTTTATTAATTCTGTCATATCTATGTTCATCATGCTCTTATTATAGTTAAGCTTAAACTGAGTCTAGGATGATGGTAGAGTCTCCAAAATCATGTCTATCTTTAATTGTTCATCTATGTTTACTCCTAGGATCTCGGCAGTATTGAAGTAATCCATCATTTTGAGAATATGCTCCCTGACAGATGCTCTTTCTGCCATCCTTTGATTCATAATTTCTCTAAGAGCACCTTGCCTTGCGGGCCTGCTCTTATCAGCAAACATACAAGATAGTAAGGTCATGATTTCCTTTGCAGTTTTCGTATGATGATGCTTGCTCTGCAAAATATTTGACTTAGAAGCCATCATATAGCACTTGGCTATACTATTGGCTTTTTGCCATTTTGCCTCAGCAACTTTCTGGGCTTCAGAAGAGTTAGCCCTTACAACAGGACAAGGAGTTGTTAGGATATACTTGTACTCTTCTGCGGTGAGTACTATGTCCAAGTTTCGTTCCCAGTCCACAAAATTCGATCTAGCGAGCATGTGCTCTTTGAGGATTGTAGCTAATGAGCTGAACAAAGACATTTTTCTAGATACAACAATATAATCATAATTAATTTATGAGTATAGAATTGATGCATGTATAATATGTATGCTATCTTTGGAAATAAAACATACAAGTATTTTTTACATCATTTGCCTTTGAGTAGATCAACCCTTAAACTACTCGATGTAATAGTGTCTCAACGTCCTCCTAAGAACTCCACTGATGGAATTGCCGAACTTATGAACGTTAAGTTAAGTGCCATCACTTATTTGAATTAACAATTGTTTGGATATGATCCAATTGAATAATTCAATCACTGTTTTGTTTGGCTTCTTAAATCCAGTAGCGAACTCCATCGATAGGATAGCCAAACCTACCATTTAAGTTGAGTGTACACCCATTCCTAATGTTTATTCCCCGTAACATTCTTGATTTAAGCCCTCCAATAGGGTAGTGACTATAATCAATGTTGCGTAAAGTAATCTTTAGTGAAGAACTCCACTGATGGGATGGCCGAACTTACTAACACCCTTTTGAATAAACAATTTATGTTTCACCTTGTTAAATCTAGACAAAGTGTCACCTTTCGTTGGGGAAGTTAATGACATTTATCATTAACGTGAATCGAATATGGAAAGCTGTGGGGTATTTCCAGTCCCCTCTCTCAATCAATATTTTAACTTAAGGGTTTCCTTTGATATTCTTGCTTTGTTTTAGATCTAAACACATTTTGGCTTTTTGTAAATGCCCTTTGTGTTACTAAAACATTGCAATATCACAATAGATCTCTCACTTAAATCTGGGTGCATAGACCCTTAGATTGATATATATGTAAATCTCAAGTTAAGTTCTATTAATGTTGTCATGAGATCTCATGGCATCTTTAAACATAGCCGCTTATAATTATCTTGGCTAAGCCATTCTCATAAACTTAACTATCTTTGAGAATCAACTCATAGATATGACTGATTTTTATAAATCCTAATGAGCGAACATATTTCTAGGTGGCAATCATGCTGATGCAAATATGTTAAAACATATATCAATGCATGATAAACATCCACCAAAATATGTTAGTATCCTTCTTTGATGGCTCCCTGCAATCTTCAACAAAAACAGCACTCATAGTAGCTTTTTCTGCCTCAGCCAGTCCACCGGTTCCAATTGCTTCAGGAATTTTTGCTCTCTGGAGTAGACGGTCGACCTAGTCGGACGCTTTACCGGTCGACCGGTTAGGTCTAGCCGGTCGTCCGGCTTGCTTACCTAGCAGATTATTCTTGTATGTTGTTTTCTTGTTCTTTTCCTTGGTCTTCAAAGATTACAATAATACACTTTGCTATTGCTATTACAAGCTTCATAAAGAAACATTACAAGGATATTAAAACATCCTATGCTTCTTTTAAAGGAAACTAAAAGCAATAACCATAAATATTTTATACATGAAATCGCCTATGGCTAAGCTTTGTTGACCGTGCACGAAACTCAATTATGCAAACATACGAACCATCAAAGGGATTGCTTTTATACCACCTAAACATAAAAGCATAAAACCACAAGTATATGCAACACAAGATTTTCTAATCTTGCCACCCACAAGATGACTAAAATATTTATGCAAACACA
This sequence comes from Cordia subcordata, assembly GCA_028554755.1. Lineage (NCBI taxonomy): Eukaryota > Viridiplantae > Streptophyta > Magnoliopsida > Boraginales > Cordiaceae > Cordia > Cordia subcordata. Next base: position 17,346,757 of record JAPTOF010000008.1, read on the forward strand.
ATATTCTTGCATAGTCTAAGTATGTTGTGTGTGAGCCTAAGCTCTGATACCAATTGTAGGATCGATATTATTAAGTGTGGTGTATCCTAATCCATATTTTCAAAATTTTAACTAAGAAAACATACTAGGAAAACAATATATATACACATAACACACACAAGAGCATGCTTAAGAACATATAGAATATAACTACTATTTTGCAAATATATGTAAATCTAACCTCTTGAAGCGTAGGGCCTTTGACGAAGCTATAACCGTCACGAGCTTTGTTTTACTCATGAATAAGGCCACCAAAAATTTACTATAAGGTTGTCACAATAAGCAACTCCTTAGTCTTCTTCCTTATGATTAAAGAGACTTATCTTGAGAGAATAGCCTTTTGTGTGGGAAGAAGCAAAGTAATATGCTTTTGAAAAACTAGAGCAAAAATCACACAATAAGTATGTACTATATGTTGTAGTATTTTCTTGTGAAAAAGGAAGAAATCAACTACAAAGTAGATTGCATAAAAGGTGTAGGGTCTTGTCTCTTTATAAAGAGAGCCTTGGCACCCCAAGTTGCTAATCTTCCAATGTGGGAGAAAATTTTATGTAATATTTCCTTTATGTAACTTGTCAATCTTGTCTTGGAAGACTTGTGCAAGTTGCCCACTTGTCTTTGTAGTGTTTTGCAAGTTGTCCACTTGTCTTGGATGATTGGGCCAAGCCCACAATCCAAGCCCAACACATAGTCCATTATCCATGTGGAAGCCCAAGCCCAATAGGAAACTATCCTAGCCTAATTAGGTTATCTTGGACTCTAAAGAAAGCCCAAACCCAATTCTAAGCTTTTGCCCAATAAGGCTATTACCACAATATGGAATTTGCTATTTCAAGATTATTATCTCAAAGTCATTTCAACTAGGGAAGGGACCAAGAAGACATAATTAACCTTGGCTTCCAAAAATAATAAAAAATGTCCTTGCCCGATCTAGGCGACATAATAGTAATTATTTTTAACTCCGATCTATTCCACTATAAGATAAAAGTTGCACTCCAAGAATAATTGCCATTACCCAAAAGCTTGTCACAAAATAATGTGAACTTTGTCTTTGACCTACTAAATAACCGACCATAATGCCCCTCCTTGTATACCCATAGCTAGGACTGGTCCTTTGGCCTATGTACTATTACCTCCTTGGCAGTATATTTTTCTGTTGAGTTTTTGTCCTATTGCCAACCATCTTTGGTCATAGAATCTCTTGATCTCTGGAGCGACCCTTAAGCCATATGACCAATAAACCCATAAAGGTAGTATCATTAGATCTAGATTCGGATGATAAATATGGACAATCCCAAAAGGGGCACATAGATTCCATATTGCATATGCATGCTCCAATTAATTAGAACATAGCACTTAATGCACAAGGCTATTGATTCTAATAAAGTAAGATCTCACCCATGGTGAATCAAAGTAGCAAACCCTCACTTCATTAGTTCATCCACATGTGCTCAAGATTAAGAGCGATGATCATTTAGTAGCAGTGAGTATCTTGTTTTCTTTCTTTGATAGAACATCTGTAGAAAACATACTCACAATGGTCCTGTCAAATACGTGACACACGTACTATTGAGACAAATCCAGAAAGTCCTCCAATAACCTAGGTAGATCACCCTCAATGAGGAGACTTGCTCAATATAACCTTATCCCGGTAGAGTGCCCAACACTACCATTTGGTTACAGACTTAGTTTATGACGTGACTAAATTTGGACATGGACCTGCTGTGCGTCTAGCCTCACTGCGCACCCAAGTCATTAGTTCAAGTCAAGGGGCTTTTACACATGCATCAATAAAACATAATAGAGATAATATGTAAGAAACTCATAATGCCATATAACAAAATTGATTATACATTGTTTAGCATCCAAAATGTCATGTACAAGTGAGCTTTAAGGCTTACTAATCCTAACAAATATATTAGGGCCTTGTCATAGTGGGAGGATATCTAGGCCTCCTGATAAATAGTATAGAGAGTCCTTTCAGACTTCTTCAGAGGATCAGGTGGTGGATCCCATAAGTTATGATAAAGTGATTTTTGACATAGATGCCGACTAATGGCATAAGGCAATGGATCCAGAATTAGAATCTATGTATTCTAACAAAGTCTGGGAACTTGTAATTGCACCTGAAGAGGTAAAACCTATAGGGTGCAAATAGGTCTATAAGAGGAAAAGAGGAGTTGATGGAAAAGTTGAAACCTTTAAAGCGAGGTTGGTGGTGAAAGGTTATACTTACAAAGAAGGGATTGATTATGAGGAAACTTTCTCATCAGTAGCCATGCTTAAATCCATCAGGATACTTCTTGCCATCGCATGTCATTATGACTACGAGATATGGCAAATAGACGTCAAGATAGCTTTTCTTAGTAGAGAGCTTGACGAGACCATTTACATGACACAACCACATGGATATATTACCAAAAGCCAGGAACATATGGTTTGTAATTTAAAAAAGTCCATTTATGGATTAAAGCAGGCATCTAGAGCATGGAACATTAAATTTTATCGTGCAATTAAATCTTATGATTTTGATCAAAATATTGATGAACCTTGCGTGTATACGAGGCATAATGGAAATGCTGTAGCTTTTTTGGTTCTATATGTGGATGATAACCTACTTACTGGAAATGATGTGGGGATGTTATCATCGATCAAGGTTTGGCTTTCTACTCAATTTCAAATGAAGGATTTAGGAGAAGCTAGTTATGTCCTAGGCATCAAACTTATGCGAGATCGTAAGAACAGAAGGCTAGCCCTATCTCAAGTTTCATTTATTGAGAAGATATTGGTCATGTTTAACATGAAAAAGTCTAAGAAGGCCTCATTACCTTCTAGACATGGAGTTTATCTATCTCAAGATCAATGTCCTAAAACACCTGAGGAGATAGAGAGCATGAAATGAGTTCCCTATGCTTCAACAGTTGAAAGCCTCATGTATGCTAGATATCTGCTTTGCTGTTGGCGTGGTTAGTAGATAACAGTCAAACCCTGGACCAGTGCATTGGGTCACGATTAAGCATATATTCAAGTTCCTACAAGGGACTAAGATTATGTGCTAGAATTTCGTATAGATGATTTAATGCCATTAGCCTATACAGACTCAGATTTCCAGTCCGACAGAGATTCCAGGAAGTCTGCTTCTAGAAATGTTTTCACTCTATCAGGAGGAGCTATTTCATGGAGAAGTGTGAAGCAAAATTGTATTGCTGACTCTAGCATAGAGGCCGAGTATGTAGTAGTATTTGACGCTGCGAAAGAGGCAATATGGCTAAGAAAGTTCCTTTTAGACCTAGAGGTTGTGCAGGCAGTTCACAAACTGACAACGTTGTATTGCCATAAAAACGGTGTTGTTTCATAGTACAAAAAGACGAGGTATCACAAAAAGGGTAAACACATTGAACGAAAATATCATTTGATCTGTGAGTTTATCTAGATAGGAGATGTTGTGGTTGAAAAGATAGTTTCAGCAGAAAACCTGGCAAACCCATTTAGAAAGACTCTTCCACAGAAAATGTTTACCACACATTTGGAGTCTATGGATATTAGGTTGTGCAAAAGTGATCTTTAGTACAAGTGGGAGATTATTAGGATTATTATGCCCAAAAGCTCACTTGTATATAACATTTTTGATGTTAAATAATGTATAATCATTTTGTTAAATGGCATTATGAGTTCCTTACATATTATCTCTGGTATGTTTTATTAATGTATGTATAAAGGTCCCTTGACTTGAGCTAATGACTTGGGTGCGCAGTGAGATTGGATGCACAACAAGTCCAAGTCTAGATTTAGTCATGTCATATTGAGTCTGTAACCGATGGTAGTGTTGAGCACTCTACTAGGATAACATTATATTGAGCAAGTCTCCTCGTTGAGGGTGATCTACCAAGGTCATTGGAGGACTTTTTGGATTTGTCTCAATAGTACATGTGTCACGTATTTGACAGGACCATTGTGAGTACATTTTCTAGAGATGTACTATCAAAGAAAGAAAACAAAATACTCATTACTACTAAATGGTCATTGCACTTAATCTTGAGCATATGTGGATGAACTAATGAAGTTAGAGTTTGGTATTTTGATTCATTTTAGGTGAGATCTTACTTTATTTTGATCAACAGCCTCATGTGTTGAGTGCCAAGTTCTAAGTAATTAGGACATGCATATCCAATATGGAATCTTTGTGCCCCTTATGGGATTGTCCAAATTTATCATCTAAATCTAGATTTAGTGATACTACCTTTATGGGTGTATCGGTCATATGGCTTGAGGGTTGCTCCCGAGATCAAGAGATTCCATGACCAAGGATGGTTGGCAATAAGACAAGAGACCAAAAAGAAAAGATGCAGCTAAGGAGGTGATAGTGCACAGGCCAAAAGACTGGCCTTAGTTGTGGGTATAGATAGAGGGGCATTATGATCCGTTATTTAGTAGGTCAAAGACAAAGTTCACATTCTTTTGTAAGCTTTTGGGTAATAGCAATTATTCTTGGAATGCAACTTTGATCTTATGGAGGAATAGATCGGAGTTAAAAATAATTATTATTATGTCACCTAGATCAGGCAAGGACATTTTTTATTATTTTTGAAAGCCAAGGTTAATTGTGTCTTCTTGGTCACTTCTCTTGTTGAAATGACTTTCAGAGAGTAATCTTGAAAGAGCAAATTTCATATTGTGGTAATAGCCTTATTGGACCAAAGCTTGGAATTAGGTTTGGGCTTTCTTTAGAGTCCAAGGTAACCTAATTGGGCTTAGGCCGCCATATAGATTATGGATTATGTGTTGGGCTTGGATTGTGGGCTTGGCCCAATCTTTTAAGACATGTGCTAGAAAGTTGCTACAAGAAAATTTCAAATTATACAAGTAAGTTCCATGACATGTGGCAAATATTTACTACTAGAAAAAAGTTTCCCACATGGGAAGTTTACAAGGTTTAGGTGTCAAACTTTTCCTACAAATAGGCAAGACCTAGCCTTATCCTTAAAAGAGAAAGGGAATAACCTTAGATGTATGACCTCTTGGGAGACATTGAGGGCATGAAGGGTGGAACTCATTTCCATGAAATCAATAATGATCTAAAGGACTCTTATTGCTTTTCCTATAGAAGGAAGGAAGCACGACCAACATACTACACTTAATCTCGATATTCATCTTCCCCAAAATATAGAATTTGAATTGCTAAATTAGGCTCAAAGGCATTAGCACAGAAGAATTCCCTAAGTATGGGCTTATCATCAGTGGGTAGATCCAGTCTATGAGGATTTTGTCCAAAATGATCATGGGCTTAATGCCTATGGTGATCATGAGGTAGAATGGGATTCATCGAGGGAAATGGGGGATTAGGAGAAAGATTGAGATCCGCCATCTCCTCAAGAAGATCTCCTAAATTCCTAGAATGCCTTGCAATCTTATCTAGTTCGGGATTAAATGGAAATAAGGGATTTCCAAGGGATCTCTTATCACCAAGCATGCAAAAACTATCCTAACTGCAGCACTTCAACCCCTGAAAACTTCAACAAACCTAAAACTACAACAAATAAGCCACAAACCTAGAAAGTCTACTAAAAGCAAAAACAAAAAGCAAAATAATAAAGCAAAACAAACAAGCTACGCTAAACACAAAAAGATCAAAGGGACTAAATACAAAGCAAGACAAACAAGTACTAAAACAAGCAAACAAAATGAAGCAAAACAAACAAAAGGACAACTACTAAAACACGCAAACAAAGAATGCAAACCACTGTACCTCCTCTACAATGTCATTAAGAACTTGATGTCTCTCTAGAGTGCAAGCCTTAAAGACTCTCAAGTGTACAAATTGATGCAATATAGTGAGTATGAAAGTGAGTGTCAAACCACAAGGAGGCTATTATGTGAGGTGAGTCCTATGCTTAAGTGTCCTAGATAGGCTAAACATATTTTTGGAGTTTTGGATTAATGAGAGCCATGAAGGAAATGAAAGGACTACACTATGAATAAAAGAAAGGAAAAGTAAGAACTAAACTAACCTCGAGGATTAAAACAATGAAAAGGTGATAGGGTAACCTACACTCATGAACAGGTGACTCTCTACCTCTATGCTGTGGGATCTAGAGATTGGCTTACTAAATGGGGCTTCCAATACTAAGCAACTAACTAGTATTTTAATTACACCTTAGGACTCGGTGTAGGTTTGTCCCTAAGCATGCACACTTAGTAGTACAGCGTGATCCTTACGTACATGAGGCCATAAGAGGGGCTAGGGAGTTACTTAAGTGTCCTAGAACGATCCTACCCTTGTTTCAAAACCATTAGCAAGATTTAAAGCTAAGACCTAGGTTTCTAGGGTTGAATAAACCTATCCAGACTCCTATTAGCAGGATTTAAAGCTAAAGAGGACTCGATCTAGACTAGTCCTAACTTATGCACTATCATTCTAGGTGTAGGATCGATAATATTACATGTGGTCTATCCTAGTCCATATTTTCAAAAATACTACCAAGAAAACATGCTAGGAAAATAAAATAACCACATAACACACACAAGAACATGCTTAAGAACATATAGAACATAACTAATATTTGTAAAATATGTAAAGCTAACCTCTTGAAGCATGGGGCCTTTGATGAAGCTAAAATAGTAACGAGCTTTGTTCCCGCTCACGAACAAGACCACTAAAAAAAATTTTACTATAAGGGTGTCACAATATGCAACTCCCTAGTCTTCTTTCCTATGGTTAAAGAGACTTTTCTTGAGAGAATGGCCTCTTGTGTGGGAAAAAGCAAAGTAATATGCTCTTGAGAATCTAGAGCAAAAATCACACAATAAGTGTGTACTATGTGTTGTAGTATTTTCTTGCCAAAAAGGAAGAAATCAACTACAAAATTTTTGGATGCTTGAAATGGTTTAAGGTCTTGCCTATTTATAGAAAAAGTTTGGCACCTAAACTTTGTAAACTTTCCATGTGGAAAACTTTTTCCCAGTAGTAAATGTTTGCCACATGTCATGGAAGTTACTTGCACAATTTGAATTTTTCTTGTAATAACTTTCTAGCACATGTCTTGGAAGATTGGGCCAAGCCCACAATCCAAGCCCAACACATAGTCCATAATCCATGTGGAGGCCCAAGCCCGATAAGAAACCATCCAAGCCCTATTAGGTTATCTTGGACTCTAAAGAAAGCACAAACCCAATTCCAAGCTTTGGCTCAATAAGGCTATTACCACAATATGGAATTTGCTCTTTCAAGATTATTATCTCAAAGTCATTTCAACTAGGGAAGGGACCAAGAAGACATAATTAACCTTGGCTTCCAAAAATAATAAAAAATGTCCTTGCCTGATCTAGGCGACATAATAGTAATTATTTTTAACTCCGATCTATTCCACCATAAGATAAAAGTTGCACTCCAAGAATAATTGCCATTACCCAAAAGCTTGTCACAAAATAATGTGAACTTTGTAATTGACCTACTAAATAACCAATCATAATGCCCCTCTATGTATACCCATTACTAAGATCGGTCATTTGGCCGGTGTACTATCACCTCCTCTGCTATATCTTTTTCCATTGGGTTTCTTGTCCTATTGCCAACAATCTTTGGTCATGGAATCTCTTGATCTCAGGAGAGACCCTCAAGCGATATGATCGATAAACCCATAAAGGTAGTATCACTAGATCTAGATTCAGATGATAAATATGGACAATCCCAAATGAGGCACATAGATTCCATATTGCATATGTATGTTTCAATTAATTAGAACTTAGCACTCAATGCACAAGGCTGTTGGTCCTAATAAAGTAAGATCTCACCCATAGTGAATCAAAGTACCAAACCCTAACGTCATTAGCTTATCCACATATGCTCAAGATTAAGAGCAATGATCATTTAGTAGCAGTGAGTATCTTGTTTTCTTTCTTTGATAGAACGTCTCTAGAAAACATACTCACAATGGTCCTGTCAAATACGTGACACACATACTATTGAGACAAATCCAAAAAGTCCTCCAATGACCTAGGTAGATCACCCTCAATGAGGAGACTTGCTCAATATAACCTTATATCGGTAAAGTGCCCAACACTACCATTTGGTTACGGGCTTAATTTATGATGTGACTAAATCTAGACTTGGACCTGCTGTGCGTCCAACCTCACTGTGCACCCAAGTCATTAGTTCAAGTCAAGGGGCCTTTACACATGCATCAATAAAACATAACAGAGATAATATGTAAGAAACTCATGATGCCATATATCAAAATTGATTATACATTGTTTAGTATCCAAAATTTCATGTACAAGTGAGCTTTAGGGCATGCTCGTCTTAACAATCTCCCACTTGCACTAAATATCACTTTTGCACAACCTAATACCCATGGACTCTAAATGTGTGGTGAAAATTTTATCTGAAAGAGTCTTTGTTAATGGGTCCGCTAGGTTTTCTGCTGAAGCTATCTTTTCAACTACTACATCTCCTCTCTGGATAAACTCACGGATCAAATGATATTTTCATTCAATGTGTTTACCTTTTTTGTGATTCCTGGACTCTTTGCACTGTGAAACAGCACCGTTGTTGTCATAATACAACATTATTGGTCTGTGAGCTGTCGACACAACCTCTAGGTCTAATAGGAACTTTCTTAGCCATACTGCCTCTTTTGTAGCCTCAGATACTGCTTCATACTCGGCCTCTGTGGTAGAGTCATCAATACGATTTTGCTTCACACTTCTCCATGAAATAGCTTCTTCTGACAGAGTGAAAACATATCCAGATGTAGACATCCTAGAATCTCTTATCGGACTGGAAATCCGAGTCCGTATAGGCTAATGACGTTAGACTTGCTGCACGGTATTCAAGCACATAATCCTTAGTTCCTTGCAGGAATTTGAATATATGCTTAACCACAACCCAATGTGCCAGTCCAAGGTTTGATTGATATCTATTAACCATGCCAACAGCAAAGCAGATATCTGGTCTAGTACATAACATGGCATACATGAGGCTTCCAATCGTCGAAGCATAAGGAATTTGCTTCATGCTCTCTATTTCCTTGGGTATTTTAGGACATTGATCTCGAGACAGATAAACTCTATGTATAGAAGGTAATGAGGCCTTCTTAGAGTTTTGCATGTTAAACCTGACCAATATCTTCTCAATAAATGAAGCTTAAGATAGGGCTAGCCTTTTTGTTCTGACGATCTCGCATAAGCTTGATACCTAGAATATAACTAGCTTCTCCAAAATCCTTCATTTGAAATTGAGTAGAAAGCCAAACCTTGATGGATGATAATATCCCCACATCATTTCCAATTTGTAGAATACCATCCACATATAGAACCAAAAAAGCTATAGCATTTCCATTACGCCTCTCATATACACTTGGTTCATTAATATTTTGATCAAAACCATAAGATTTAATTGCTCGATCAAATTTGATGTTCTATGCTCTAGATGCCTATTATAATCAATAAATGGACTTTTTTAATTCACAAACCATATGTTCCTGGCCTTTAGCAGGTGTATCCATCTGTTGTGTCATGTAGATGGTCTCGTCAAGTTCCCATTAAGAAAGGTTGTCTTGACGTCCATTTACCATATCTCCTAATCATAATGATAGGCAATGGCTAGGAGTATCCTGATGGATTTAACCATGGCTACTGGTGAGAAAGTTTCCTCATAATCGATCCCTTCTTTCTGAGTATAATCTTTTGCCACCAACCTTGCTTTAAAGGTTTCAACCTTTCTATCAACTCCTCTTTTCCTCTTGTAGACCCATTTGCATCCTATAGGTTTTACCCCTTTAGCTGCAACTACAAGATCCCAGACTTTGCTAGAATACGTAGATTCTAACTCTGAATCTATTGCCTTATGCCATTGGTCAGCATCTATGTCGAAAATTGCTTAATCATAACTTGTGGGATCTACCACCTGATTCTCTGAAGAAGTCTGAAAAGACTCTCCACAGTATCTATCAGGAGGCTTGGATATCCTCCCCCTATGACAAGGTTCCGATATGCTAGGTGTAATATGCTGTTCTTTTTCATTCACAGTTACCACAGGTGTTACTGGAGATTCTTGTGAAATCTCTTCTGGAACAACTTCGGAATCTAGTGTTTTTTGGATCATTTCACCATTCTCTAAGTATCTAGCATGGGTGCTTATAAACAACTTTTGCTCCTTAGGATTATAAAAGATCCCACCTCTGGTTCCCTTAGGATACCTAATAAAATAGCACAACTCGGATCTTGGTTCCAACTTTGAAGCATTACCATTAAGTATATAAGCTAAACAGCCCCAAATATGGAGATGATTTAAACTAGGCATACACCCAGTCCACATTTCTTGAGGTGTCCTAGGTACTAATTTACATGGTACCAAGTTCAAGATGTATGCCACTGTTTCAATGGCACACCCCCAAAAAGATAAAGGTAATGATGCATGACTCATCATTGACCTGACCATATCCAATAGGGTACGATTTCTCCTCTCTACTACACCATTTTACTGAGGAGTCCCTGGTGCAGTCAACTGAGACACTATCCCTTCTTGTGTAAGATAGTCTCTGAACTCACCCGAGAGGTACTCGCCACCTCGATCAGACCGAAGGGCTTTGATATGTTTATCTACTTTTCACTCTGCCTTAGCTTTGAACTCTTTGAATTTCTCAAAGGATTCAGACTCGCGTCACTTCAGATACACATATCTATACCTGGAGTAATCATTAGTAAAAGTAATGAAATACTCATAACCTCCTCATGCTGGTTTGCTTATAGGACCTCACACATCAATGTGAACCAATTCCAATACTTCTTTGGCCCTTTCTCCTTTAGAAGAAAATGACCATTTAGTCATTTTCCCTTTGAGACAAGATTCACACGGAGATAGATCTTCGAGATCTAATGAGCTAAGATGCCCATCCTCGACTGATCTCCAAATTTGCTTGAGACTGATATATCCTAAGCGTAGGTGCTAAAAATAAGTATCATTGGTCAAAGAAACGTTTCTTTTTTGGGAATTAGTTTGTTCTATATTATGCAGTGAGTTTGTAATAGGTTTTATATAGAACAAGTTATCATGCATGCTACTGGAACAAATAATATTTCCATCTCTACTAATATCAACACCAGAATGGAAATTAATGTAAAAGCCATATAATATTAATTGTGAAACAGAAATAAGGTTTTTACGTACATCCCGAACGTAATAAACGTTGTTCAAAAATAACCTCCTATTAAATGGAAAATTTAAGCACATTCCTCCCACTGCAGCAGCCCATACTTTTGCTCTATTACCCAATCTTAGAGCAAACTCCCTTTTACCTGGTTCCTTCATTCCCTGAAACCAATGCCAAGAATTGCAAATATGGTTACTGGCTCCATAGTCTACAATCCAAGAATTAGTAGAATCAACAACTAAGCAGGTTTCAATGTAGAACAAAAGAGGTATACCTATCTGGCCCTGTGCCAAGTACTTTGGGCAATCCATTTTCTAGTGTCCTTTTAGGCCACATTTAAAGCATTTACCGTTGGGCTTTCACCTGTTAACTGCCTGGGCTGTTCATCATTTCTCTTCTTTTTCCCTTGACCACGTTTTTATTTCCTCTTTCCTTTGAACTTTCTCCCTTTCGGGCTAAGTCCAAAAGTGGATGCTTGAATCATATTTATGTGGCCTTTATTTTTCATTATGGCTTCTGCAGCTAGGAGCTCTTTCATTAATTCCATCATATCCATGTTCATCTTGCTCATATTATAATTAAGCTTGAACTGAGTATAGGATGACGGTGGAGTCTCCAAAATCATGTCTACCTTTGATTATTCATCTATGTTTGCTCCTAGGATCTCGGCAGTATTGCAGTAATCCATCATTTTGAGCATATGCTCCCTGACAGATGCTCCTTTTGCTATCCTTTGATTCATAATTTCTCTAAAAGCACCTTGCCTCGTGGGCTTGCTTTTATCAGTAAACATACGAGATAGTGAGGTCATGATTTCTTTTGCAGTTTCAATATAATGATGCTTGCTCTGCAAAATATCTGACATAGAAGCCATCATATTGCTCTTGGCCATATTATTGGCTTTTTGCCATTTTGCCTCAGCATCTTTCTAGGCTTCAGAAGAGTTAGCCCTCCAACAGGACAAGGAGTTGTTAGGACATAATTGTACTCTTTTGCGATGAGTGTTATGTTCAAGTTTCCTTCCCAGTCCACGAAATTCAATCCAGCGAGCTTGTGCCCTTTTAGAATTATAGTTAGTGGACTAAACAAAGACATTTTTCTGGATACAATAATATAATCATAATTAATTTATGAGTATAGAATTGATACACGTATAATATGTATGCTATCTTTGGAAATAAAACATACAAGTACTTTTTACATCATTTTCCTTTGAGTAGATGAACCCTTTAAATTACTCGATGTAATAGTGTCTCAACATCCTCATAGAACTCCACCGATGGAATGGCCGAACTTGTGAATGTTAAGTTAAATGCCACCACTTATTTGAATTAACAATTGTCTAGATATGATCCAATTGAATAATTCAATCACTGTTTTGTTTGGCTTCTTAAATCCAGTAGCGAACTCTATCGATAGGATAGCTGAACCCACCATTTAAGTTGAGTGTACACCCATTCCTAATGTTTATTCCCTATAACATTCTTGATTTATGCCTTCCGATAGGGTAATGACTTTAATCTATGTTCCATAAAGTGATCTTTAGTGAAGAACTCCACCGATGGGATGGCCGAACTTAGTAACACCCTTTTGAACAAACATTTTTTGTTTCACCTTGTTAAATCTAGACAAAGTGTCACCTTCCGTTGAGGAAGTTAATGACATTTATCATTATCATGAATCAGATATGGAAAGCTGTGGGGTATTTCTAGTCCTCTCTCCCACTCGATATTTTAACATAAGGGTTTTCTATATTTTTGGTATTCTTGCTTTTTGTTTTAGATCTAAACACACTTTGGATTTGCAAAACACTTTGGTTTTTGCGAATCCCCTTTGTATTACTAAAATGTTGCAATACCATAATAGATTACTTACCTAAATCTGGGTATATAGACCCTTCGATTGATATATATGTAAAGCTCAAGTTAAGTTCTATTAATGTTGTCATGAGATCTCATGGCATCTTTAGACATAGCCGCTTATAATTATCTTGGCTAAGTCATTCTCATAAACTTAACTATCTTTGACAATTAACTCATATATATTACTGATTTTTATAGATCTTAATGAGTGGACATATTTCTAGGTGGCAATCATGCTAATGCAAATATGTTAAAACATATATCAATGCATTATAAACATCCACCAAAATATGTTAGAATCCCTCTTTGATGGCTTCCTGCAATCTTCAACAAAACAGCACACTTAATAGCTTTTTCTGCCTTAGCTTATTGTCCGTTAATAGGAGCCAGTGGACTGAGCTGGTCGACCAGCAAGCTCACCCAGCAGAGTGTTTCTCCATGCTGTTTTCTTGTTTTTCTCCTTGGTCTTTAAAAATTACAATAATATACTTTGCTATCGCTAATACAAGCTTCATAAAGAAACATTACAAGGATATCAAAATATCCTATGCTTCTTTTAAATGAAACTCCAAGCAATAACCATAAATATTTATACATAAAATCACCTATGGCCAATCTTTGTTGACCGCACACGAAAATCTATCATGCATACATACAAACCATCAAAGGGATTTCTCTTATATCTCCTGCACATACAAGCACAAAACCACAAGTATATGCGACATAAGATTTCCTAATCTTGCCACTCACAAGATGACTAATATATTTATGCAAATACAATATTCTTCCATAGTCTAAGCATGTCGTGTGTGAGCCTAAGCTCTAATACCAATCGTAGGATCAATAATATTATATGTGGTCTATCCTACTCCACATTTTCAAAAATGCTACCAAGAAAACATACTAGGAAAATAAAATAACCACATAACACACACAAGAACATGCTTAAGAACATATAGGACATAACTAGTATTTGCAAAATATGTAAAGCTAACCTTTTGAAGCGTGGGGCCTTTGATGAAGCTAAAATCGTCACGAGCTTTGTTCCCGCTCACGAACAAGGCCACCAAAAAAATTTTTTACTATAAGGATGTCACAATATGCAACTCCCTAGTCTTCTTCCCTATGGTTAAAAAGACTTTTCTTGAGAGAATAGCCTCTTGTGTGGGAAAAAGCAAAGTAATATACTTTGTTGCAGTATTTTCTTGCCAAAAACGAAGAAATCAACTACAAAATTTTTGGATACTTGAAATGGTTTAAGGTCTTGCCTATTTATAATAAAAGTTTGGCATCTAAACCTTGTAAACTTTCCATGTAGGAAACTTTTTCCTAGTAGTAAATGTTTGCCACATGTCATGGAAGTTACTTGTACAGTTTGAATTTTTCTTGTAGTAACTTTCTAGCACATGTCTTGGAAGATTGGGCCAAGCCCACAATCCAAGCCCAACACATAGTCCATAATCCATGTGGAGGCCCAAGCCCAATAAGAAACCATCCCAGCCCAATTAGGTTATCTTGGACTTTAAAGAAAGCCCAAACCCAATTCCAAGCTTTGGCCCAATAAGGCCATTACCACAATATGGAATTTGCTCTTTCAAGATTACTCTCTCAAAGTCATTTCAACTAGGGAAGGGACCAAGAAGACACAATTAACCTGTTAGGATTAGTATGCCCTAAAGCTCACTTGTAAATGACATTTTGGATATGAAACAATGTATAATCATGTTTATGTTAAATGGAATTATGAGTTTCTTACATATTATCTCTATTATGTTTTATCGATGCATGTATGAAGGTCCTTAGACTTGATCTAATGACTTGGGTGTGCAGTGAGGCTTAATGCATAGTAAGTCCAAATCTAGATTTAGTCACGTCATAAATTGAATCCATAACCAAATAGTAGTGTTGGGCACTCTACTGGGATAAAGTTATATTCAGCAAGTCTCCTCTTTGAGGGTGATCTACCTAGGTCATTGGAGGACTTTCTGGATTTGTCTCAATAGTACGTGTGTCACGTATTGGATAAGACCATTGTGAGTATGTTTTTTAAAGACGTACTATCAAAGAAAAAAAACAAGACATTCACTGCTACTAAATGATCATTGCTCTTAATCTTGAGTATATATGGATGAACTAATGAAGTTAGGGCTTAGTACTTTGATTCACTGTGGGTGAGATCTTATTTTATTAGGATCAACAGCCTTGTGCATTGAGTGCTAAGTTCTAATTAATTAGAACATGCATATGCAAAATGGAATCTATGTGCCCCCATTGGGATTGTCCAAATTTATCATCCGAATCAAGATCTAGTGATACTACCTTTATAGGTGTGTCGGTCATATGGCTTGAGGGTCGCTCCCGAGATCAAGAGATTCCATGACAAAGGATGGTTGGCAATTGGACAAGAAACCCAATGGAAAAAGATACAGCTAAGGAGGTGATAGTACACAGGCCAAAGGACTGGTCTTAGCTGTGGGTATACATAGAGGGGCATTATGGTCAGTTATTTAGTAGGTCAAAGACAAAGTTCACGTTCTTTTGTGATAAGCTTTTGGGTAATGGCAATTATTCTTGGAGTGCAACTTTGATCTTATGGTGGAATAGATCGGAGTTAAAAAATAATTATTATGTCGCCTAGATCGGGCAAGGACATTTTAATTATTTTTGGAAGCCAAGGTTAATTGTGTCTTCTTGGTCCCTTCCCTAGTTGAAATGGCTTTGAGAGAGTAATCTTGAAAGAGCAAATTCCATATTGTGGTAGTAGCCTTATTGGGCCAAAGCTTGGAATTGGGTTTGGGCTTTCTTTAGAGTCCAAGATAACCTAATTAGGGTAGGATGGTTTCCTATTGGGCTTGGGCCTCCACATGGATTATGGACTATGTGTTGGACTTGGATAATGGACTTGGCCTAAGTCTTCCAAGACAAGTTGACAACTTGCAAATTACTACAAAAACAAGTGGACAACTTGCACAAGTCTTCCAAGACAAGCTAACAAGTTGCATAAAGGAAATACTACATGAAAATTTTCTCCCATATTGAAAGTTTAGCAACTTTGGGTGCCAAGGTTCTCTTTATAAATAGACAAGACCCTACACCTTTTATGTAATCCACTTTGTAGTTGATTTCTTCCTTTTTGGCAAGAAAATACTACAACATATAGTACACACTTATTGTGTGATTTTTGCTCTAGTATTTCAAGAGTATATTACTTTGCTTCTTCCCACACAAGAGGCTATTCTTTCAAGATAAGTCTCTTTAATTATAGGGAAGAAGACTAGGGAGTTGCTCATTGCGACAACCTCATAGTAATGTTTTGGTGGCCTTGTTCGTAAACGGGAGCAAAGCTCGTGACGGTTTTAGGTTCATCAAAGGCCCCACGCTTCAAGAGGTTAGCTTTATATATTTTGCAAGTACTAGTTATATTCTATATGTTCTTAAGCAAGTTCTTGTGTGTGTTATGTGGTTATTTTATTTTCCTAGCATGTTTTCTTGGTAGAATTTTTTGAAACTATGGACTAGGATACACCACACTTAATAATTTCGATCCAACAATTGGTATCAGAGCTTAGGCTCACACACAACATGCTTAGACTATGAAAGAATATTGTATTTGCATAAGTATATTAGTCATCTTGTGAGTGGCAAGATTAGGAAATCTTGTGTTGCATATACTTGTGGTTTTATGCTTGTATGTGCAGGTAATATAAAATCCCCTTGATGGTTCATATGTATGCATGATAGATTCTTGTGTACGGTCAACAAAGCTTGGCCATAGGCGATTTCATGTATAAAATATTTAAGGTTACTACTTTTAGTTTCATTTAAAAGAAGCATAGGATGTTTTGATATCCTTGTAATGTTTCTTTATGAAGCTTGTATTAGCAATCGCAAAGTGTATTATTGTAATCTTTGAAGACCAACAAAATGCTCACATTGTAAGATGGTTTACTCTAAAATGTTCCAATGAGCCTTTACTCTAAAAGAGGACTTGGATATATTGCCTCTATCATTGGAAAGCCAATCCAAACGGATGCTCTCACCGATTCAAGAAGGAATTTGGAGTTTGTATTAAAGTTGATTTGGAAGAAAATCTTCCGGATGTGGTTTATCCAAAACTTAGAAATGGTTCAAAGGCAAAGGTTATGGTGGAATATGCTTGGAAGCCAACAAAATGCTCACATTGTAAGATGGTTGGCCATGTGGAGGATCATTGCCTACTTAATCCTAAAGCACAACCTCAAAAGCAAATTACAAAACAGCCCACAAAACTCATTATGAGTGACAAGCTCCATTGAAGTCAAGTAATGCTCCTAATGAATCCCATGGTGAAGGAATTTCTTCAAAGGCTAAGGAAACATCTTCAAGGCATTCCATTGCTGGGGTTCCTCTTGACCCCTCAAGCTCTAAAATAATGCACTCTAATCACTTTGAGATTCTTGGTCATGCGGGAGAAATTGAAGATGAAAATTGAAGGCTCCTTGACCAGTATAGTAAGGAAGAAGAATTGGGTAATAATGGCTCACCGAATGCAGAAAGCAACCATGAAATTGAGCCTAGTGCTCCTCCTTTACCTCCTCAGTGAATTTTTGCTCATGGAATATTAGGGGACTAAATTCCCCTAATAAGCAAAAGGAAGCAACGTTGATGATCAATAAACAACATTTGGACATTTTTTGCCTTTTGGAGAACAAAGTGGTTAGTGATGAAAATATCAAACTCATTAGTGCTCATTTTGAGAAAGTTGGTTTTACAAGCTACTTTGATGATTTTACTAAGGGGTGGATTTGGCTTTTTTGGAAGAAAGGTATTAAAGCAACTTGGATTAACTCTTGTGATCAAGCTTTGCTCTTTAATTTTGATGATCAAATTCATACACCTTTCTTTGTTGCCTTCATCTATGGCCACAATGAAGCTTCAAAAAGATATGAACTTTGGAGAAAACTTGAGCTTTGGTGTGCATGGTGTGAAGAAAGTGATTTTTGTCTCATGGGGGATTTCAATGAGGTTTTGCATTGTGGTGACAAATCTAACACTTTTTCCATTCCAAAAAGTGCTGGTGCTTTCCAAAACTTTGTGGCAAATGCAAAGTTGCAAGAAGTTAATGCATATGGACCACGCTTCACTTGGACAAGTAAGAGCCATGATGAAAACTACTTGGCTAGCAAGCTTGATAGAGCTTTCATCAATGGAAATTGGCTGCACAATTATCAACATTCTTTTCTTTTAGTTGCTAGCCCCAGTGTCTCCGATCATTGCCCTCTCATCATGTATACATGTAAGTCTTGGAAATCCTCACGAAAGGCCTTCAAATTTTATAATGTGTGGACATCTCATTTGGATTTCCTAAAACTTGTTGAAGACCATTGGTGTACACGGGTCTTTGGTACACCAATGGACATTCTCTATGAAAAGCAAAAAGCATTAAAACTTGCTCTTAAATCTTTTGACAAAGAGCATTTTGCTGCCATCCCATTTGCCATCAAAAATCTTCGAAAGGAGCTTGAAAATGTTCAATACTTTCTCCTTAATGGTGAGGAAAATAACTCTCTCATTGATAAGGAGAAATGCATTTTGAGCAAATTGGAGGAGCTTGATGCAAAGCAGAAAGCCATGCTTTACCAAAAATCAAGACTTACTTGGATCAAAGAAGGAGATACAAATACAAAATTTTTCCATAATGTTGTTAAAGGTAGGAAGCTCAAAAACACTATCCATGCTATCAAGAATGAGAATGGTCATACTCTTTTTGAAGATGATGAAGTGAAAGAGGAATTCATTGGCTATTTCAAGAAGCTTCTTGGTGTTGAATCTTCCACAAGCATTAATGTTGATCTTTTGAAAAATATTATTGACAAGCAAATTGATCATGATGTTGCTACCACCACCATTGCCCCTATCACAAATGATGAAATCAAGGATGAGCTCTTTTCTCTCAACCCAAACAAAAGCCCGGGTCCGGATGGCTACACTTCCCATTTTTACAAGGTTACTTGGGAGATTGTGGGGAAGGATGTCTTAAATGCAATCAGGTCTTTTTTTGAATCGAGCAAGCTCCTCAAAGAGGTAAATGCCACTATTATTGCTCTTGTGCCTAAAACTCCAAATCCTTCCATGGTCAAGGATTATAGGGCAATTTCATGTTGTAATACCATCTACAAGTGCATCTCTAAGATCATTGCAAATAGGATAAAAGTTTGTTTATCCCATATCATCTCATGGAACCAATCAGCATTCATAAAAGGGTAGACTCATCCATGAAAATATCCTTATTGCACATGACATCATGAGAGGTTATCAAAGGAGACATATTTCCACAAGATGTGCATTTAAAGTTGACATTATGAAAGCCTTTGACTCCTTGAATTGGAGATTCATTGAATGCACACTTCTTACTTTTGGCTTTCCAAAAAAGTTTGTGGATTGGATTATGGCCTGTATTAAAACTCCTAGCTTTACTATTGCCCTCAATGGAGGTTTGGAAGGTTATTTCTTTGGTGAAAATGGCATTAGGTAAGGAGATCCTATCTCCCCTTATCTCTTTGTCCTTTGTATGGAGGTTCTTACATGGATGCTAAACAACTTGGCAAACAACCCGAGATTTCATTTTCACCCAAAATGTGGAAGCATAAAGCTTAATCATCTTTGTTTTGCGGATGATCTACTTATCTTTTGTAAAGGGGACATGAATTCAATTGATTGCATCATGGATACATTGGAGACTTTTTCAACTTACTCAGGGTTGATTATTAACAATGCTAAGAGTGTTATCTTCCTTGGTGGGGTTCCAAATGAGGAGAAAAGAGCGATCATGGATAGAATTGGGTTCCAAGAAGGTGAGCTTCCAATCCATTATTTGGGCATCCCATTTGTTTCAAGAAAGCTTAGAAAGAATGAGTGTTGTCCTCTCTTGGAAAAAAATCAATTTTAAGCTTGACTCATGGTGCAACAATTGGCTCTCTTTTGCCGGGAGACTTGTGCTTATCAAATCCGTTCTTACTCAGATTTGTGCTTATTGGGCAAATGCATTTGTTTTGCTTAAAGGAGTTATGGCTGTGATTGAGACAAAATTCAAAGCCTTTTTGTGGAGAGGGACTAGTCCTAAGGTGGCATGGAAGGATACTTGTCTCCCATTAAAGGAGGGGGGACTTGGTATCCAGAGCATTGAGGAGGTTAACTTAACATGCATGCTGAAAATTTTTTGGAGGATGTATGCAATAAAAGAAACACTTTGGAGTCAATGGGTTCAAGCAAACTATATCAAAGGCTCTTCTATTTGGATATTACAAATTCCTAAGGATACAAGTTGGGTTTTTAAAACACTTCTTGGCTACCGTATTATTGCAAAAAGATTTATCCAACACAAGGTTGGCAATGGAGCAAACACTTTCTTTTGGAGTGATAATTTGCACAAGGATGGTTCTTTTTTTGAGCATTGGATTAATTCCATTCCATATCCCCCAATTCATGCAAAGGTATGTGAGATTTTCATTGATGGTACTTGGAATTGGCCAATGCATCTCTCTCGAGTTGATGTTCCAGATTTTGGTCTTAATGAAAGCACAATGGATCAAATTTCATGGAATCTTTCCCTATGTGGAGGCTTTACATTCAATCATACTTGGGAAAGTATAAGAAGAAAAGGCACTCATTTTGAAGGATTTAATTTCATTTAGCACAAGAGGCATAATCCAAAACATAGCTTCATTGTTTGGCTTGCTTTTCTTGATTGCCCTAGCACAAAATTCAGAATCTTGCATTGGGGGATTAATATCAATCCAACATGTATCTTTTTTTACATGGGTTGTGAGATTAGAGAGCATCTCTTGTTTGAATGTTGTTTCACAAGGAGGATTTGGAGAAAGGGTTTGCAACTCACTCTTATTTTGGAAAATCTAATTTGTTGGCATGAAATTATTGATTACATTACTCCCTTTGCCCTTGAAAAACATTTGAAGGCCACAATTTTCAAGCATCTTTTTGGGGCAGCCATCTACAACATTTGGATTGAAAGGAATCAACGTATCTACAAAAATCAAGCAAGAACCGAGGAGTTTATTTTTGATACTATCTTTAATGATGTTAGAGTTAAACTCTCTAATGGTAGAAAATTTCAATCTTCTCTTTTGAACAAAGCTTTATGTAAAATGTGGAGATTAGAAGATATCATTATATAGGTTCACTTTTCCTTCCCTCCACATCATTTTGTACATTTACACCTTAACTTGATGAAATATAATTAATCTTACTTGCCCCACAAAAAAAAATCTTTGAAGACCAAGAAGAAAAACAAGAAAACAGCGTCAGGAACACTCTCCGGGGTAAGCTTGTCAGTTGACCGGATCCTATTAACTATCTACCGGCTGAGGCAGAAAAAGTTACTAAGCGTGCTATTTTATTAAAGATTACAGGGAGCCATCAAAGAGGGATTCTAACATATTTTGGTGAATGTTTATACTGCATTGATATATGTTTTAACATATTTGCATTAGCATGATTGCCACCTAGAAATATGTCCACTCATTAGGGTTTATAAAAATTAGTCATACCTATGAGTTAATTCTCAAAGATGGTTAAGTTTATGAGAATGGATTAGACAAGAGAATTATAAGGGGCTATGTCTAAAGATGCCATGAGATCTCATGACAACATTAAAAGAACTTAACTTGAGATTTACATGTATATATGTCAACCTAAGGGTCTATGCACCCAGATTTAGGTAAGAGGTCTATTGTGATATTGCAATGTTTTAGTAACACAAAGGAGATTTACAAAAATCCAAAATGTGTTTAGATCTAAAACAAAGCAAGAATATCAAAGGAAACCCTTAAGTTAAAATATTGAGTGGGAGAAGGGACTAGAAATACCCCACAGCTTTCCATATCCGATTCACGTTAATGATAACTGTCATTAACTTCCCCAACAGAAGGTGACACTTTGTCAAGATTTAACAAGGTGAAACATAAAATGTTTATTCAAAAGGGTGTTAATAAGTTCGGCCATCCCATCGGTGGAGTTCTTTACTATGGAACGTCTTACGCAACATTGATTAAAGTCACTACCCCATCGAAAGGCTTAAATCAAGAATGTTTCGGGGAATAAACATTAGGAATGGGTGTACACTCAACTTAAATGGTAGGTTCGGCTATCCTATCGATAGAGTTCGTTATTGGATTTAAGAAGCCAAACAAAACAGTGATTGAATTATTCAATTGGATCATATCCAGACATTTGTTAATTCAAATAAGTGGTGGAACTTAACTTAACATTCATAAGTTTGGCCATCCCATTAGTGGAGTTCTTATGAGGACGTTGAAACATTGTTACATCGAGTAGTTTAAAGGGTTGATCTACTCAAAGGCAAATGATGTAAAAAGTACTCCTATGTTTTGTTTCCAAAGATAGCATACATATTATACATGCATCAATTTTGTACTCATAAATTAATTATGATTATATTGTTGTATCCAGAAAAATGTCTTCGTTCAGTCCACTAGCTACAATTCTCAAAGAGCACAAGCTCACTGGACTGAATTTTGTGGACTGGGAATGAAACTTAGACGTAGTACTCACCGCAGAAGAGTACAAGTATGTCCTAACAACTCCTTGTCCTGTTGTGAGGGCTAACTCTTCTGAAACCCAGAAAGATGCTGAGGCAAAATGGTAGAAAGCCAATAGTATGGCGAAGTGCTATATGATGGCTTCTATGTCAGATATTTTGTAGAGCAAGCATCATCATATGGAAACTGCAAAAGAAATCATGACCTCATTGTCTCGTATGTTTGCTGATAAGAACAGGCCCACAAGGCAAGGTGCTCTTAGAGAAATTATGAATCAAAGGATGGTAGAAGGAGCATCTGTCAGGGAGCATATGCTCAAAATGATGGATTGCTTCAATACTGCTGAGATCCTAGGAGCAAACTTAGATGAACAATCAAAGGTAGACATGATTTTGGAGACTCTACCGTCATCCTATACCTAGTTCAAGCTTAATTATAATATGAGCAAGATGAACATGGATATGATGGAATTAATGAAAGAGCTCCTAGCTGCAGAAGCCATAATGAAAAATAAAGGCCATATAAATATGGTTCAAGCATCCACTTCTGGACTTAACCCGAAAGGGAGAAAGTTCAAAGGAAAGGGGAAGCAAAAACGTGGTTAACGGAAAAAAAAGAGAAATGGTGAACAGCCCAGGCAGTTAACAGGTGAAAAGCCCAAGGGCAAATGCTTTAAATATGGCCTAAAAGGACACTAGAAAAAGGATTGCCCGAACTACTTGGCTCAAGGCCAGATAGGTACACCTCTTTTGTTCTACATTGAAACCTACTTAATGGTTGATTCTACTGATTCTTGGATTGTAGACTCTGGAGCCACTAACCATATTTGCAAGTTTTTGCATTGGTTTCAAGAAATGAAGGAACTAGCTAAAGGGGAGTTTGCTTTGAGGTTGGGTAATGGAGCAAAAGTATGGGTTGCTGCAGTGGGTAGAATGTGCTTAAATTTTTCATGTAATAGGAAGATATTTTTGAACAACGTTTATTATGCTCCGGATGTACGTAAAAACCTTATCTCCGTTTCACAATTAATATTAGATGGTTTTTGCATTAATTTCTATTCTGGTGTTGATATCAGTAGAGATGGAAATATTATTTGTTCCGGTAGCATGCATGATAACTTGTTCTATATAAAACCTATTACAAACTCACTGCATAATATAGAACAAACTAATTCCCGAAAAAGGAAGGTTTCTTCGACCAATAATACATATCTTTGGCACCTACGCTTAGGACATATCAGTCTAAAGCGAATTCAGAGAGATTAGTCGAGGATGGGCATCTTAGCTCATTAGATCTCGAAGATCTACCTCTATGTGAATCTTGTCTCAAAGGGAAGATGACTAAACGGTTATTTTCTTCTAAAGGAGAGCCAAAGAAGTATTGGAATTGGTTCACACTGATGTGTGTGGTCCTATGAGCAAACCAGCACGAGGAGGTTATGAGTATTTCGTTACTTTTACTGATGATTACTCTAGATATGGATATGTATATCTGATGCGACGCAAGTCTGAATCCTTTGAAAAATTCAAAGACTTCAAAGTTGAGGCAGAGCGGAAATTAGATAAACATATCAAAGCCCTTCGGTCTGATCAAGGTGGCGAATACCTCTCAAATGAGTTCAGAGACTATCTTACACAAGAAGGGATAGTGTCTCGATTGGATCGCACTGTGGACTCCTCAAAGAAAATGGTGTAGCAGAGAGAAGAAATCGTACCCTATTGGATATGGTTAGGTCAATGATGAGTCATGCATCATTACCTTTATCTTTTTGGGGTTATGCCATTGAAACAGCGGCATATATCTTGAACTTGGTACCATCTAAATCAGTACCTAGGACACCTCAAGAAATGTGGACTGGGCGTAAGCCTAGTCTAAATCATCTCCACAATTGGGGTTGTCTAGTTTATGTACTTAATAGTAATGCTTCAAAATTGGAACCAAGATCCGAGTTATGCTATTTCATTGGATATCCTAAGGGAACCAGAGGTGGGATCTTTTATAATCCTAAGGAGCAAAAAGTGTTTATAAGCACCCATGCTAGATACTTAGAGAATGATGAAATGGTCCAGAAAACACTAGATTTTGAAGTTGTTCTAGATGAGATTTCACAAGAATCTCCAGTAACACCCATGGTAACTGTGAATGAAAAAGAACAGCATATTACACCTAATCTAGATTTAGTCACATCATAAATTGAATCCATAACCAAATAGTAGTGTTGGGCACTCTACTAGGATAAGGTTATATTGAGCAAGTCTCCTATTTGAGAGTGATCTACCTAGGTCATTGGAGGACTTTCTGGATTTGTGTCAATAGTATGTATGTCACGTATTGGATAGGACCATTATGAGTATGTTTTCTAAAGACGTACTATCAAAGAAAGAAAACAAGACACTCACTGCTACTAAATGATCATTGCTCTTAATCTTGAACATATGTGGATGAACTAATGAAGTTAGGGTTTGGTACTTTGATACACTGTGGGTAAGATCTTACTTTGTTAGGATCAACAGCCTTGTGCATTGAGTGCTAAGTTCTAATTAATTAGAACATGCATATGCAAAATGGAATCTATGTGCCCCCTTTGGGATTGTCCAAATTTATCATCCGAATCTAGATCTAGTGATACTACCTTTATAGGTGTGTCGGTCAAATGGCTTGAGGGTCGCTCCCGAGATCAAGAGATTCCATGACCAAGGATGGTTGGCAATAGGACAAGAAACCCAACGGAAAAAGATACAGCTAAGGAGGTGATAGTACACAGGCCAAAGGACCGATCTTAGCTGTGGGTATACATAGAGGGGCATTATGGTCAGTTATTTAGTAGGTCAAAGACAAAGTTCATATTCTTTTGTGATAAGCTTTTGCGTAATGACAATTATTCTTGGAGTGCAACTTTGATCTTATGGTGGAATAGATCGGAGTTAAAAAATAATTATTATGTCGCCTAGATCGGACAAGGACATTTTAATTATTTTTGGAAGCCAAGGTTAATTGTGTCTTCTTGGTCCCTTCCCTAGTTGAAATGACTTTGAGAGAGTAATCTTGAAAGAGAAAATTCCATATTGTGGTAGTAGCCTTATTGGGCCGAAGCTTAGAATTGGGTTTGGGCTTTCTTTAGAGTCCAAGATAACCTAATTAGGCTAGGATGGTTTCCTATTGGGCTTGGGCCTCCACATGGATTATGGACTATGTGTTGGACTTGGATAATAGGCTTGGCCTAAGTCTTCCAAGACAAGTCAACAACTTGCAAATTACTACAAAAACAAGTGGACAACTTGCACAAGTCTTCCAAGACAAGCTAAAGTTGCATAAAGGAAATACTACATGGAAATTTTCTCCCACATTGAAAGTTTAGCAACTTTGGGTGCCAAGGTTCTCTCTATAAATAGACAAGACCCTACACCTTTTATGTAATCCACTTTGTAGTTGATTTCTTCCTTTTTGGCAAGAAAATACTACAACACATAGTACACACTTATTGTGTGATTTTTGCTCTAGTATTTCAAGAGTATATTACTTTGCTTCTTCCCACACAAGAGGATATTCTCTCAAGATAAGTCTCTTTAATCATAGGGAAGAAGACTAGAGAGTTGCTTATTGTGACACCCTCATAGTAAATTTTTGGTGGCCTTGTTCGTAAACGGGAGCAAAGCTCGTGACGGTTTTAGCTTCATCAAAGGCCCCACGCTTCAAGAGGTTAGCTTTATATATTTTGCAAGTACTAGTTTTATTCTCTATGTTCTTAATCTTGTTCTTGTGTGTGTTATGTGGTTATTTTATTTTCCTAGCATGTTTTCTTGGTAGAATTTTTTGAAAATACGGACTAGGATACACCACACTTAATAATATCGATCCAACATAACCTTGGCTTACAAAAATAATAAAAAATGTCCTTGCCCGATCTGGGCGACATAATAATAATTATTTTTAACTCTAACCTATTCCACCATAAGATCAAAGTTGCACTCCAAGAATAATTGCCATTACCTAAAAACTTGTCACAAAAGAATGTGAACTTTGTCTTTGACCTACTAAATAACCGGCCATAATACCCCTCTATGTATACCGATAGCTAAGACTGGTCCTTTGGCCTGTGTACTATCAGCTCCTTAGCTATATCTTTTTCCGTTGGATTTCTTGTCCTATTGCCAACCATCTTTGGTCATGGAATCTCTTGATCTCGGGAACGACCTTCAAGCCATATAACTGATAAACCCATAAAGGTAGCATCACTAGATCTAGATTCAGATGATAAATATGGACAATCCCAAAGGGGGCACATAGATTCCATATTGCATATGCATGTTCCAATTAATTAGAACTTAGCACTGAATGCACAAGGCTATTGATCCTAATAAAGTAAGATCTCACCCATAGTGAATCAAAGTACCAAACCCTAACTTCATTAGTTCATCCACATATGCTCAAGATTAAGAGCAATGATCATTTAGTAGCAGTGAGTATCTTGTTTTCTTTCTTTGATAGTACGTCTCTAAACAACATACTCACAATGGTCCTGTCAAATACATGACACACGTACTATTGAGACAAATCCAGAAAGTCCTCCAATGACCTAAGTAGATCACCCTCAATGAGAAGACTTGCTCAATATAACCTTATCCCGGTAGAGTGCCCAACACTACCATTTGGTTACGGACTTAATTTATGACGTGACTAAATCTAGACTTGGACCTACTGTGCGTCCAGCCGCATTGCAAACCCAAGTCATTAGTGAAAGTCAAGGGCCTTTACACATGCATCAATGAAACATAACAGAGATAATATGTAAGAAACTCATAATGCCATATAACAAAATTGATTATACATTGTTTAGCATCCAAAATGTCATGTACAAGTGAGCTTTAAGGCATACTAATCCTAACACTAGGGACACAAAAGTCGATTTGGATGTTAATAGTGCAATCCTACTTATTTTAAGGTAACACGTCATGAATATAATGTCTTATGATTGAGAACATTTAAACATCAACATGTAGCAATATTTGAGTATGTATTCATTACAAGTCATGTTAATATTCACATAGACATGAATCTAACTAACCCATTTCATATTATCCTCAGACACGCACACAGACATGTATCTTCAAAAGATTAGATGTGTTCTATAGCAAATACAGATTAATCTATATACATACAAGTCATTCAAAAATTACATCAAACATATCGACATGAAGTGATATAGAGCTTTTTGCATTAAGAACAAAGCATGTATATATATAGGCCAATAGAATCCCATAACAAGAGTATGAAAATCAGCCCATTACATAGATTTAGTCACCATAATCTATCACTCCTGCATACAACAAAAGAGAATGAAAGAGGATAGAGAAAGCTCCCCGTCCATCCTTGCTTGTTTCTCTAAAACTTAAGCAAATCATCACCAAATAAAGCTGTAAGCCTCCAAAATCAACTTAATTCTATATGGATATATGTGTTAGTATATGTATTAGAGATGGGTAAAGCTGGGGTTTAGTGTATGAGAAGTGGATGTGTGAATAGGAGGTGAAGAAGGGTTCAAAATCTACTCAAAATGGGCTAGAAAAGGGCTTAAATAGTGTAGCACACGCGACCAGCCAGGGGCCTTGATCGGTTGACCGGCCTAGCACTTAGGTCGACTGGCCTAAGGGCCTTAGTTTCTATTTTGGCTGGTCACCTAGGCAGGTCGACCAACCCCAGAAGGTGGGTTGACCAGCCAGGTCAGAATACTGGCCAATTTCCTCCCATAGTGTCCGTTTCATCCTGGTTGCTCTTTTCTTCACCCGATTGCCTTCAAAACCTCTTTTTATGCTTCTCTAACATTTCAAACACCTCAAGCTTGACTTCTTCATCAATTCAAGTAGTGGGTTGATTTTCACACCCTTTTATTCTCAACCCTCTTTCATTTTCTTTTATTGTATTTTTGAGTAGATGTATTAGGGTGACTAAACTTGTGTAATGGGTTGATTTTCATACTTTTGTTATGGAAATCTATTGGCTTATATATATATATATATGTATACTTTGTTCTTATTTTGAAAAGATTTATATCACTTCATGTCTCTGTGTTTGATATAATGCTTGAATGAGTTGTATGTATAAAAATTGAATTGTATTTATTATAGAACACTTCTAATCCTTAGATTATGCATGTAATTATGGATAACATGAAGTGGGTTTGTTCTATTCATGTGTATGTAGGTATGAAACATGCCTTATAGTGAATACATGCTCAATTAATGCTACATGTTGATGCTTGAATGCTGCTTCCAATGGCGTAAAACAAACTTGTGCGTGTTTGTGTCATGAATAGGACATTGATGTGTTGTGTTTTTGTATGCATTTAAGTTGTTGATTGTCTACGTTTAAGAGGTGTTCTGAGCCTTAGAAGATGTATTAGTATAATACATATACTAGAGTTAGGCTTAAGCGTAAGCAAATGTGCATAGTTGAGTTTCTAAGTTAAATGTTATACTAAATACTTAATTTTAGGCCTTAGGTGGGCTATAGGGCTTAAAGAAGTGTGAACAAGAATGGACGATGAAGATAGAAGAGGTACGGGTCGTGTGATGAAGGCCGAAAGCAAGAAAGAGGAAATCGAAGGCCTACTGGAGGAGCCAGTCGACCTAGAAAATATTGCCAGTTAACCAACTAGGTCAACCGGCCACTCCAGAGACAAGCCCAAAATTATCGATCGAGCTTCCCAAAAAAGCGAGTCGACCAGCCAATCCAGAGAGCATCACTTTGAAAGCCAATCAAGCTAAGTAGAGGAGCCAGTCGACTGGCTAGGTCGACTGACAGTGCGTAATAGCTAATATAAAAGCTCGATTTTTAGACTTCAAGAGGGAATCTGGGGACTTTAGATCCATCACACACCTATCATATACATGCACAAAACCGTAGTTCCACCACCTCTAACACACATACAATCACACTTGTTTCGCCTAGATTGAAGCTTATTTAGAGGATTCAAACACTTGGATTGAAAGCTACTCAAACATTTTGTACAAGAATTGCTAGGATGAAAGGTTAGTTTCCTAATCTCTCTTTCATCCTCTTTTATATTATGTTTGAGTAGTTTAGTTTAAGGTCATAATACTTGTGTAATGGGTTGATTCTATGCTCTTGTATTATGGGATTCAATGGCTTAATATATACATATGCTATGTTCTTCATGTTTCAATGGCTATTATTCAATACATGTCTAGGTGTTTGATAATATGCCTAAGAGAGTTACAGATGTATAAATTGAAGTCTATTTGCTACTAAACACCACTAATCCATTCTATAATCATGTCTATATGTTTATATTCATGTCTATATGGATCTTATGAAGTCGGCAATGCTTATATTCATGTCTATGTGTATGTTTGCATGCCTAATAGTAAATATGACTTCATTATTGCATACATGTTGGCTTAATAGTTTTAATGGTGTAATCCGAGCATGAAGATATTTGGTAGTTGAATAAGACCCTTTATTCGTGAACACCTTGGCTTAGAACATGTATGAATGTGGTAATAGGTGAAATCCCACTATTGTGGCCTTAGAAGGACGAGGTATAATTAAAGGCTAGTCTAAGTCGTGTCTCCTTTGACTTTAAGTCCAACCAATAGGTTTTTGGGTAGATTTAGTCAACTCTAGCAACACTAGGTCTTGGCTTTAAATCCAGCCAATGATTTAGGTACGAGGGTAGGTTTATTCTAGGTCGCCTAGGAAGCTAGTTAGTCATACTTAAGGCCTTAGGTCATAAGGACCATGCCGTAACTCTAAGAGGTACTGCTTATGGACTTGCATCAAGTCCTAGGGAGAAATTAGGACACTAACTAAGCAGCCTTGTTAAAGAAAAATTAGTAATTAAGCCATTCTATGTAATCCCATAGCATTTAAGTCTAGGATTACCCATTAGCAAGTATACGTCATTGTAATTCGTTCTATTTGTTAGTTCCCTTTAGATAGTTTGTTTCTATACTTTTCCACTCTCATAGTGTAGTTTTTACTTTCTTTTTAGCTAGAGCTCCCGATCATCCAAAAACACCAAAAATAGTTAGTTTAGGTTTCCTTTTAGGCATTCTCTAGGACACACATACGTATAATCCATCCCACAACATATCCACCCTGTGGTTCAACACCCGTTCTCACACATACTGCATGGCATCGATTCGTGCACTTGCGGGTCTTTAGAGCTTGCCCTCGAAAAGTCACACCAAGTTCTTAGTACCATTGCCAGGGAAGCACGGTGGTTTGCATTCTTTGCGTGTGTGTTTTGGTAGTTGCTTTATTTATTTTCCTAGCTTATTCCTTATAGTTTGTTTAGTTTTTGCTTATTTTGTTTATTGTTTATATTGTCTTGCTTTGTTACTTTCTTATCTACCTTTGTTTTTGTTTTCATTTTTTAGTAGATTTTCTAGGATTATGGTTTATTTGCTGTAGACATAGGTTTGTTGAAGTTTTTGAGGGTTGAAGTAGCCAGAGGTAGGATAGCTTGTGTATGCTTAGGAGGAGATCCTTTATAAATCCCCTACTTACCCTTAATCCGGAACCCAAAAGGATTGCAAGGCAATTTAGAAATTTAGAGGATATTCTTGAGAAGATGGCCGATCCAAATCATCCTCCTATTTCCCCTAACAATCCCATTCCATCTTATGATCACCATTGCTATCAAGCCCAAGATCATTTTAGACAAAACCCCTTAGGCTGGATCTACCCCTAGATGACGAACCCACTCTTAGGAAATTCTTCATCCCTGAAGCCTTTGAGCCTAATTTGGCTATTCAAGTTCCAGGCTTAGGGGAGACAAACTTTTAGATTAAGCCTAATATGTTGGCCATGCTTCCTTCCTTCTATGAGATAAGCAATGAGAGTCCTCTAGAACGTATTATCGACTTTGTTGAGATGAGTTCCACCTCTATGTCCTCAATGTCTCCTAAGAGGTCATACATCTAAGATTGTTTCCTTTCTCTCTTAAGGACAAGGCTAAGGCTTGGTTGCATTCCTTACCTATGGTTGCATTACTATATGGGCTGAGCTTCAATCTAAGTTCTTTTAAAAAGTTTATCCTATGGCCAAGAAAGCGGACCTTAGGACTGCTATTATGACTTTCTCCCAACATGACTTGGAATCCTTTCATGAGGATTGAGAGAGATTCAAAGTCCTTCTTAGATAATGTCCACACTAGGGGTAGGATAATCATGACCTATTGAAATACTTCTTTTGAGGTTTAAATGTACAAAATAAGATAATGGTCAATGTTGCCTCTGATGGTGGCTTTTATCTTTTGAAACCGATTGAGGCATGGGAGAAAATGGAGTTGATGATCAAAACTTCTTTTCAAAACTTTGCAATGGAAAAGTCTAATTGAGGAGGTCACAAGAGAAGTGTTAGTAAGGTTAGAGTCTTTTTAGATTTACCTGCTAAAGTAGAAGCCTTAACAAATAAGCTAGATCAATTCATTTCTTTGTCTCTTTTATCTCATGGTCAGAAGACTAGTTCCATAAGTTCTTTCTCTACCCTTTTAGTTGTTGAGGTTTATGCATTGTGTTCCAAATTGTCTCACGAGACCGTAGCTTGCCCTTTAGCATCCCAGTTTCCTAAATTCATGAAAGACCAAGTACATGTTACTCAAGGTTATTCTCGTGAGTGTAATCCATTCTTGAACATATACAATCTAGGTTAGAGGGACAACCCAAAATTTTCTTGGACGCAAGGTCAGTATGAGTCTAGTTCACATCCCTAGGCCCCATCTAGTAGTGATCCCATCCTGCTAACCCTTTAGGATTTTACTACGTTAATCAATTTATGCTTCCTTGTGCTCCTCAATAATAGGCGCTCCCTGCTCTCTCTAGTAGCCAACCTCCTAGTAATGACATGATAAAGATAATGTAGTTCATCCAAAACTAACAGTAGGAATTAGCAGAAAATATGCAACAAATGGCTAGGTTTAAGGAATAGTTAGGACATATTGTTAGTTAGTTGAGTGCTAGAGACCTCGGGAAATTACTTTCTCAACTGGAGGTGAACCCTAAATCTAGTCCTATTCCTCTACCAATACCTCATATCCCTCCCAGGCGTAGGCTAAGGCCATCACTACTCTTAGGAGCGGTAAGGTAGCGGATAATAGGTAGGAGTTGACATTGCGGTTCCTACATCTAGTGGTCTTTTCGAGCCTAGAGTGATTCTAGGGAGGGTCCTGTTAAGAGAGTTGGGCCTATTAGAGACCATGGAGAGAGTAGTACTTTCTACCCTCATCAGGAGGGAAAAGAGCCAATTAATGATGCCCATGTGTCTAAAAGTGTTACACATAGAGTTCCCTTACCATCTACTTTAGAGAGGCCCAGGCCTATTGAGGATTCTTAGTTTTTTAAGGTCTTAGAGCATCTTAAAGACCTTAAGGTTAATCTTTCTTTGATAGATGCGATCCTTTCCATTCCCTCCTATTCTAAGTTCTTCAAATACCTTTGTACAAGGAAGCATAGATCATCGAACATTCCTAAGAAGGTGAGGCTTACGGAGAAAGTGAGTAGTATTTGTACTTCATGCTTCTTGCCCAAGATGAGTGACCCCAGAGCCTTCCCTAGTCCTTGTAGGATTAAAGAGATGTAGATTGATCACACCTTGTTAGATTTAGGGTCCAGGGTGAATCTCATTCCCTACTCTATCTATTAACAACTAGGTCTAAGTGAGTTATCTCTTATACATGTTACTCTTCAGCTAACTGATAAGTCCGAGCATAGTCCTAAGGGTGTGGTAGAGGATGTTATAGTCCAGGTAGGTTAGTTCATGTACCCTGTTGACTTCATAGTATTAGATATAGATTTGGGACATGACTCTAGACATTCTACTCCCGTTCTATTAGGTCATCCCTTCCTTGGTACCACAAATGCTATTATTTATTATAGGTCAGAGTTATTAGAGATGAAATTTGGGAATTTGAGGTCCACCATGAAGGTTGTCGAGGTGGTGAATAGGGGTAGTATAGAAGGAGAGGATGGAGAAGAGTGCTTCAGAGTTAATGTGGTCGATTCATGCATTGAAGACTTTATAGGGAGGACTATGACCGATGGAGATAATTTGAGAAATTGTTGTCTAGATTTGATTTGAACACCTTGGAGCAGATATATATAGCTTCTACCTCCATAGTTGAGAGTTCTTTGATTGATAAGTCACATGAGGTTATTTCTTCTACTCTTAATTCTAGTGATTTCCCGATTGATGATGTTGAGTTTGAGTCCCTCTTAGTTGAGCCTTGCCCATCTTTAAAGCTCAAACCCCTTCTCGATCATTTGAAGTATTCTTTCCTAGGCCCTAGTAAGACCTTTTCGGTTATCATAGCGTCCTATCTTTCTAGTGAGCATGAGAAGTGTTTCTTCGAGGTTCTTAGGAAACATAAAAAAGCTATAGGGTGGAAAATTGATAATTTAAGAGGTGTAAACCCTTTGGTTTGCATGCATTATATTCACCTTGAGGATGGAGCCGTTCTTTCTAGGGAGATGCAAAGGAGGCTAAACCTACACATGAATAAAGTAGTTAAGAAAGAGATCATCAAGCTTTTAGATGCAGGCAAAATTTATCCGATCTCTAATAGTGAGTGAGTTAGCTCAATTCAAGTCATCCCTAAAAAGTCTAGAATCACGGTTGTAGAGAATGAGAGAAGAAAGCTTATTCCAACACGTATTCCCACAGGTTGGAGAGTTTGTATTGACTATAGGAAGCTCAACTCCAAGACTAAGAAGGATCATTTCCTATTTCCTTTTCTATACCAAATCTTAGATAGAGTAGCTGGGAATAGCTACTATTGCTTTCTAGATGGCTATTTGAGTCATAATCAGATCCTTGTGTTTCCCAAGGATCAGGAGAAAACCACCGTTACTTGCCCCTATGGCGCGTTTGCCAATAGGAGGATACCCTTCGGTCTATGTAATGTCCCAGTGACATTTTAGAGATGTATGTTGGCATTTGTAGTGACATGATAAAGAACCATTTAGTGATTTTCATGGTTAACTTCTCAGTCATTGGTGATAGTTTTGATTAGTGCTTGAGTCATCTCTCTTTTGTCTTAGATCGATGTATGGAGAAGAATCTAGTGTTGAGTTGGGAGAAATCCCACTTCATGGTGTAGTAGGGGATAGTTTGGGTCATGTTGTCTCATCTAGTGGAATTGAAGTTGACCCAGCTAAGGTAGAATTCATTGAGAAGTTGCCTATCCGTAAGTGTGTTAAGGGTGTTAGATCATTTTCTAGGGCATGCAAGATTCTACCATAGGTTCATTAAGGATTTTAGCCATATAGCACGTCCCTTATCTAAGCTCCTAGCACAAGATATTCCCTTTGATTTTGATGATGAGTGCATTAGAGCTTTTAATAGGCTTAAATCCTTATTGTCTACATCCTCGATCATTCAGCCACCTGACTACAGTCTTCCATTTGAGGTTATGTGTGTGACGCATGTGATTATGCAATAGGGGTTGTTTTAGGTCAACGGTGAGATAACTTGCCCCATGTAGTATATTATGCTAGCAAAACTATTGATGAAGCCTAAAAAACTAACTGCCATAGAAAAAGAGCTTCTAGTGGTAGTTTTCTCCCTTGACAAGTTTAGGTCGTATATCCTAGGTCCAAAGTGATTGTCAACACTGATCATGCGGCATTGAGGTATTTGTTAGCTAAGAAAAAATCTAAGCCCTGCTTGATTAGGTGGTTGCTTCTTCTTCAAGAATTCGATGTTGAGATACAGGATAAAAAGGGTAGAGAAAATTTAGTTGCGAATCACCTTTCCTGTCTTGTTAGTGAGTCTTCTAATGATCCATCTCCTTTTCACAATTCATTTCCTGATGGGCAATTATTTGCTGTTCTTCTCACATACCATGGTTTGCTCACTTTATCAATTATCTTGCCTCATGGCATTTTCTTTCCTATTGAGAGAAGAGAGAAAGAGATAAGTTCCTAGCACAAGTTAGGCATTTCTTTTGGGAGGATCCCATTTTTTTAAATTGTGTGCAGATTAAGTGATTTGCTGGTGCGTGCCCAAGGACGAGTCTAAGAGCGTGTTGAGTATGTGTCACGATGAGGGGTGTGGAGGTCATTTTAATGGAGCGAAGACTGTCATGAAGGTATTGGAATACGGATTATTTTGGCCCACTCTCTTTAGGGATACCCAAGAATATTGCAAAAAGTGTTTTAGATGTCAATAATTCGGGTCCATCTCTTGGAGAAACATGATACCTTTATCCCTTATTCTTTTTTGTGAATTGTTTGATGTTTGGGGTATAGATTTCATGGGTCCATTTTCACTTTTCTTTGGGTACCAATACATTTTAGTGGCCGTTGATTATATGTCCAAATGGGTTGAGGCTATCAACACACGCACTAATGTCCATAAGGTAGTAGTGAAATTTATTAAAGAGAACATTTTCTCTAGATTTGGAGTCCCTAGGGTCTTAATTAGTGATAGGGGAATGCATTTTTGCCATACAACTTTAGAGGCCTTATTGAGAAGATATTCAGTCACCCATAAGGTAGCTATTCCTTGCTACCGGCAAACTAGTGAACAAGTAGAGGTGTCTAATAGGGAGATCAAGCAAATTTTTGAGAAAATGGGTAGGCTTGATAGGAGGGATTAGTCTATTAGATTGAATGATGCTTTATGGGCCAAACATACCACTTTTAAAACTCTCACTGGTATGTCTCCGTATAGATTGGTTTATGGGAAAGCTTGTCACTTGCCGGTAGAAATAGAGCATAGGGCTTATTGGGCAGTCAAGGCCCTAAACTTTGATTTAGCAAGAGTGGGTGAGAAAATAAGGTTTGACCTAGCAGAGTTAGAGGAGCTTAGGTTTGAGACGTATGAGAATGCCAAGCTTTATAAGGATAGAATGAAGAGAATTCATGATAAACATATTCTTAAGAAATCATTCTCTCCCTCCAATAAAGTTTGGTTGTTTAACTCATGTTTGAAGCTCTTTCTAGGTAAGCTCAAATCAAGATGGGATGGTCCTTATGAAGTATTGGTTGCCTACCCTTTCGGAGCGATCAAGATCAAAGACTTGAAGGATGGTCGAGAATTGACGATGAACGGGCAACGCCTGAAGCATGCATATGATCTGACCATAGCTTGTGTAGAGATTTTAATGCTTCAGGATCCCATATATGGATGTTGAAGATGAGTTGGTGTTTGCCTGGCTGATGGCATGGTGGTTAGCACTACTAGAAGGCAATCTAGGTTCAATTTTGCAATTTTGCACTTGTTTCATTTTCCTTTCATTTTGTTTTTCTTTCTTTTTCTTTCACCCATACCAAAAATGTTGAATCCCGATCCTTAGTCCTATAAGATGCACCATTGCTTATTATTGGACATGCCAATGCAAGTTTGCATAGGCAATGCTACTAACCTTGTTTTCTGTAAGTGTTTATGAATTATGAGTCATTGGGTTAGTAGTATGGTGATTTATCATTGGCATAGGGAACTTTGAAGAAAATGCAAGGTTGTATCTAACCTTTTTCTACTTGTTCCCCATGTTTTTACCCCATCCTCAACACCCTTACTTGCTTAATAATCCTATTTGCTTGTTTATGTCCTTTGCTCTATTTGCTTAAGGACATGCAAAGTTTAGGTTTGGGGGTTTGAGGGTTTGGTCTTATTGTTTTTTATGTTTTCTTTAGGTAGATTGCATTATGTGTGTAAAAATGGTGAAAATTTTTCAAATTTTAATGCATGTAGAATCTTTCATTTCTTGGTTGATCGTTGTGTTGGCTATTATGGTTGACTCAATTGATTAGTGAATATGAGTAGCATTATGAGGAAGTGAATGGAGTGGAGAGAGAACCAAGACAAGGAGGAGATGCCCTTGAAAGTTGTGAGGAGTGAGGACATTTAAGAATAACCCTTGTAGTCACCCCATAGCTTGGTGGGAAAAAGTGTTGAAAAAGGGTTGTCGATATAAATGCCTTTTCCGTGATTGGTTCTTTTTGATGTGCCAAAACCTTTCTTTTTCTTTTCTTTTTGTGTGAATACAATGAAAGAATGAAAAATCCAAATAAAAAAATTTGAAAAAGGCAAAAAGGTGCGAAAAGATGAAAAAGATTGAAAAAGTAAAAAAATGGAAAAGAGAAAAAAAGCCAAATGCACCAAAAAGTTTTATAAATAAGTGTACAAGTGACACAATGTCAACTTAGCACATGCTATCATCTTTGTATATATGTGAATAAGGCTTTTACAAGCCATTACATTTGTATATTCTCTCATCTTGTCCTTGAGGCTTTGTGCATGTTGGGGAGGCTATGTTAGTTGAAGGGGCACGAAATATCAACATCCTGAGTATGTAAATGAGAATCCTAAGCTTGTGGTGGATTGGCTACTTGGGAAATTCCTACGAGGAATGAGACCCCTTATGAGTAGAGGGAGGATCCAAAGAGATTTGGGGATCTCTCTACAATAGAAATGCCCCATTTATTCTTCTTACACTAACCTTGATAGTGAGTCAATCCTCCAGGTAACCCTTTGTATCAAAGTAGAAATAGACTTAAGATTGGACTTGCTTGGGGACAAGCAAGGAGAAGGTTTGGGAGTATTGATGTGTTGTGTTTTTATGTGCATTTAAGTTGTTAATTGCCTATGTTTAAAAGGTGCTCTGAGCCTTAGAAGATGCATTAATAAAGTATATATGCTAGAGTCAGGCTTAAGCGTAAGTAAATGTACATAGTTGAGTTTCTAAGTTAAATGCTATACTAAATGCTTAATTTTGTGCCTTAGGTGAGCTATAGGGCTGAAATGAAGCGTAAACAAGGATGGACGATGAAGATAGAAGAGGTACAGGTCATGCAATGAGGCCGAAAGCAAAAAGAGGAAATTCATGGTCTACTGGAGGAGCCAGTCGACCTAGAAAATAATACCAGTCCATCGCCTAGGTCGATCGGCCACTCTAGAAACTAGCACAAAATTGTCGGCCGAGCTTCCCAAAGCTGGTCGACCGGCCAATCCAAAGAGCATCACTTTGAAAGTCGGCCGAGCTAAATAAAGGAGCTGGTCGACTGGCAGTGCGCAATAGTTGATATAAAAGCTCGATTTTCAAACTTCAAGAGAAAATCTAGAGACTTTAGATCCATCACACACCTATCACATACACACAAAAACCTAGTTCCACCACCTTTAACACATATACAATCACACACCTTTCACCTAGATTCAAGCTTATTTGAAGGATTCGAACACATAAATTGAAAGCTATTCAAAGATTTTGTACAAGAATTGCTAGGATGGAAGAGGAGTTTCCTAATCTCTCTTTCATTCTTTTTTACATTACGTTTAAGTAGTTTAGTTTAGGGTGGTAATACTTGTATAATAGGTCGATTCTATGCTCTTGTATTAGGGGATTCAATGGCTTAATATATATCAATATGCTATGTTCTTCTTGTTTCAATGGCTATTATTCAATACATGTCTAGGTGTTCGGTATTATACCTAAGAGAGTTGTAGATGTATAAATTGAAGTCTGTTTATTACTAAACACCTCTAATCCATTCCATAATTATGTCTCTATGTTTATTTGTGGATCTTGTGAAGTGGGCAATGCTTATATTCATGTCTGTGTATATTTGCACGCTTAATAGTGAATATAACCTCAATATTGCATACATGTTAGCTCCAAAGTGCTTTTAATGGCGTAATCTTAGCATGACGATGTTTGGTAATTGAATAAGCCCCTTTATTCGCGAACACCTTGGCTTAGAACATGTATGAATGTCGTAATAGGTCAAATCCCGCTATAGTGACCCTAGAAGGACAAGACATAATTAAATTCTAGTCTAAGTCATGTCTCCTTTGGCTTTAAATCCAGCCAATAGGTTTTTGGGTAGATTTAGTCGACTCTAGTGACACTAGGTCTTGGCTTTAAATCGAGCCAATGATTTAGGTACTAGGGTAGGTTTATTCTAGGTCGCCTAAGAAGCTAGTTAGTCACTCTTAAGGCCCAGGGCATAAAGACCATGCCATAGCTCTAGGAGACGCAGCCTGGGGACGAACCCGTACTAAGTCCTAGGGAGAAATTAGGACACTAACTAAGCAACCTATTAAAGAGCAATTGGTAATTAAGCCATTCCATGTAATCCCATAGCTTTTTGAGTCTAAGATCACCCATTAGCGAGAAAAGTAAGAAGCTTTGCATACATGCAAGAAAAATTTTTACAAAGGTTGTCAAAACTAATCAAAGGAGGATTTCTTCCATCCCCCATAATTTACAAATTTTCCTATTCAAACTAGAAGGAGTGAAATGTTTTCCAACAATGCATTTAAGTCTAACATGATTATAGATGGATGAGAAGAGTTGCTCCTCCGTCTTGAAGCTCTTGTGAAATTCATGATGATTCCTTTCAATCCAAATAAAGTAGATTGTTGCCTCCAACAAATGCTTCAAGATAGTAGCTTTGAGATTTTTCTCAAGTGCAAGAGGTGTAATAAAAGCAAAAGTATCTTCCCAATCGGTCAATGCATCTTGGATCATAGTAAGGTGAAGTCCTTTGCTCCAAATTCTTCTAGTGAAACTACAATTGAAGAAAAGATGGTCTTTAGTTTCACACCCAAAGTTGCAAAAAATGCAAGTGGGATTCAACTCCTTTCCCCAAGTTAACAATCTAAATTTAGTGGTAAGACGATCATGAATAGCAAGCCAAGTAAAAAATGCATGTCTTGGTGCATGCCCTTTGAACCAAATAATGTTATGCCAATCAACTTTATTCTTCTTCATTCTGATTTCCTCCCAAGTGCGTGAGAAGGTGAAGTCACCATTTGGAGAAAGATCCCAAGTAATTACCTCAAGATTTTCCTCCACAAGATTGGTACTAGGTGGATCAAAATGCAAGAGATGAATAGGCCAACTCTAATTACCATAAGTGTAAATGTCACAAGCCATAGCATAGTATGGTGGATTGTTGAATGTGCTGCTTCAAACGTTGCTAAGAATACCATGAATGTGCCATTTGTCATGCCAAAAGAGTGTATGCTTCCCATTGCCGAGAACATGAGAAATGTGCGCTCTTGCAATATTGCAAAATTTGAGGAGATTTTTGAGTACCCAACTATCATCCTTAGATGTGGTGAGTGTCCAAATCGATTTGTCCTTGATGTAATTACTTTGCATCCATTTGCTCCAAAGAGAATCCCTAAAAGCACACATTCTCCAAAAGGATTTTAGGAGAAAAGTGTTGTTGATGTCCTCAATCTTCCGGATACCAAGTCCATCTTCATCAAGAGGGACACAAATGTCTTTCCAAGCTATCTTAGCACCGGTATCCTTCCAAAGGAAAGCACAAAATTTGGATTCAATTTTTTGAATGATACTTCTAGGGAGAAGCAATGCACCAGCCCGAAAGGAACAAATTTGCAAAAGTGTGGATTTGATAAGGGTTAATCTACCCATGTAAGAGAGCCAAAGATTGGTCCAACTTTCAAGCCTTCTATTGATTTTCTCCAAAAGAGGTAAGCAATCAGCCTTTCTTAGCTTCCTTGTCACAAGAGGAACTCCCAAGTATCTTATAGGTAGATTGCCTTCGTTAAAGTTCATTTTGCTAAGTATGGCAAGCTTTGTCTCATGAAGGACACCACCAAAGAAAATATTACTCTTGGAAGAATTCACTTTAAGACCCGAGAGAGAGAAGAAAATTTCCAAGACATCTATGATGCACTCAAGTGAATTAATATTTCCTTTGCAAAAGATAAAGAGGTCATCAGCAAAGCATAGATGGTTCAACCTCAATTTTGCACATTTTGGAAGAAACCCAAACTTTTGATCTTGCTGCATCTTGTTGAGCATGCATGATAACACTTCCATGCAAATAACAAAAATGTATGGTGAGAGAGGATCCCCTTGCCTTATTCCATTTGCCCCTTTAAAATACCCTTCAAGACTTCCATTGATTGCAATAGAGAAACTTGTTGAGGTAATACAAGTCATGATCCATTTCACAAAGAAATTTGGGAAGCCAAAAGAATGTAGAGTGCATTCAATAAATCTCCAATTGAGTGAGTCAAAAGCCTTCATGATATCAACTTTGAGTGCACATCTAGGAGAAATATGAGTTCTAGTATAACCTCTAAGAATATCATGTGCAACAAGAATATTCTCATTGATAAGCCTCCCTTTAACAAAAGCCGATTGATTCCAAGAGATGATAGAAGGCAAACACTCTTTGAGCCTATTTGCAAGAATCTTGGATATGCATTAATATATGGTGTTGCAGCAAGAAATTGGTCTAAAGCCTTTTACCCAAGATGGGTTTTGGACTTTGGGAACAAAGGCAATGTAAGTAGCATTTACCTCTTGGAGCAACTTTGAAGAGTAGAAGAAAGACTTTATTGCTTTGTGCACATCCTCTCCAACAACCTCCCAAGCCATCTTGTAGAAAAGTGACGTGTAGCCATCCGGCCCCGAGCTCTTGTTAGGATTAATGGAAAAAAGAGTTGTTTTGATTTCCTCCAAAGTGATAGGGGTAGCAAGCTTTTCTAAGCAACTTTCCTCAATGGTTTTTCCAATAATGCTTTTGATGATCTCCACACTAGTGATTGAATGTGAGGGAGTGCCAAAGAGTTTTTTGAAGTAGGAGATAAATTCAGCCCTTATCTCCTCCTTTGAAGTGATGAGATTCCCTTCATTGTCATTGATGGCAAAGATGGAATTGATGTTTTTCCTTTCACGGATCTTATTATGGAAGAACTTTGTGTTAGCATCTCCATCCTTTATCCAATTAACTTGAGCCTTTTGGTGGAGCATATTTTTGTAGGTTTCTTCAAACTCTTCAATTTTCCACATAATCTCCCTTTCCTTGTTAAGTACTGATACGTTATTTGAGCACAAGTGGGTGTCAACTCGCCACCATGCTTTTCATACAGGGTAGACACTAATGGAGGGGGCAATGGGGATTCAACGAATTCTTCATCATGTATGCATGAATGCTCAAGGGGAGAATGCGCGATAAACTCCCTAAATGCCGACTCGGAATGCAATTGAGTACTATCGACACAAGACTCAACCTCCATGTGTATGGAATGTGTGGGATGAGGAGAAAGAAAAAGCTCATGTAACTCAATGGGAGACGTTGAAAGCTTAAGAGGATAGGGTACTACTTTCTCTAAAACATAATCACAAGAGTCATCAAGAACCAAGTTATCATTAAGCTCATCTTCATCCTTACTACAAGATGTTAACTCCCCATCAACCTCTCTTTCTAGTTGTCTCTCCCATACATCATCATTTCCACCCCTAGTCACCTCATCGTTAGGTCTCATCTCTATCCCTTCAACTCGTTCTAAAGATATATCATCATTCTCACTCATGAGTTGCATACTCTCAACCACTCTCTCCAAAGACACACCAAAAGATTTCGTGTCTCGCTTCAAACTCTCAAGTTGTTCTTGGTTAGATTGGATGAGGGATAAGAGATAGTCAAGTGTTTCCTCTTGAGAAGAAAACCTAAAAGAAGAGGGCTCAACCAAGTGAAAAAGGTAGTCATTTTGAAAATCATTTTGCACATAACCATCAAAAAACTCGGGAGAAGAATGGGTGGAAAAAGAAGGTGTTAGAGGTGGACAATCAAAACTAGAAGGTGAATGGAATAAAGAGTCATCTTGACCCCATTGTGAAAATGCATGATGTTGCTCCCTAGAATCATGATAGCTACATGTAGATGCATGCATGGGCATATGATTGCTAGGGGCATAGGGCATTGCATGCAATCGGGAATGAGGGTGGAAGGTGGGACAAGCACTAGGAAAATGAGCACGGCTTCCACAATGATTGCAATAACAAGAATATGCATCCCTATAGTCATGATTACTAAATGAAGATGCATGAGATGTTGCATGACTATAGAGGTCATTAGTGGCACTAGCCCTAGGTGGGGAATTCTCGTGGGGACAGAAAACGGTAGGATGCATAAAACTTCCACACAAGCGACATGCATAAGGGACATGTTCGGGTGGTGGGGAAGAGGATACAAGTGACAACCAAGAAGCATTAGGATCGGTCATATTCAATGAATCACAAGTAAAACCCCTTCACAGTCAATTTTTTTTATTTTTTTTTATTTTTAAATGGAAAGCAAGTAAAGATAGTGCACACGCAAGCAACCGATCGCAAACACAAAAGCACACAAAGAACCAATATCGTGCCTCCTCGGCAACGGCGCCAAAAACTTGATACGCTATTTGAGCAGAAGCCTAAATAGCCCGGAAGTGCACGGGAAGTGTTTAGTACAGCGTGTGCAAGTGCGGGGTCGAATCTACAGGGAGGCTACCTTAGTTTAGTCCCTATGTGCTCGGGTGCCTTAAACTAGCTACGTGCGTGTGTGTACTTACTTTAGGATGGAAGGGAGCTCAGAAAAAGGAAAATAAAATCTAATCTATGGAGGAACTTAAGGGAACCAAACTAAGGAAGGAAACACTAATAAAGAAGAAGGGGACCTAGGGCGATTGCATTGCAACAAGACTTGGGCTACGATAACAGATGAGGTCTATCTAAGGCTGGGGACTTCTATTGCCGTTGTGTTGATCGGGGGCTCTCTTAACCAATACTAGTGGTTCAACCCATTAGCTGGATTTAAAGCTAAGGGCCAATCCCTCCTAGCCTACGCAATCCGTGTTTAGAACTTATCCTCTTGGCTGGATCTAAAGCCAAGGACTAGCACCTAAACACTACGTGACATTAAAGCTCGATTAACCAACACT
This sequence comes from Cordia subcordata, assembly GCA_028554755.1. Lineage (NCBI taxonomy): Eukaryota > Viridiplantae > Streptophyta > Magnoliopsida > Boraginales > Cordiaceae > Cordia > Cordia subcordata. The sequence continues at coordinate 17,391,076 of JAPTOF010000008.1, forward strand.
AACGTGAGTGAGGGATACTCTAGTCTAGGTTAACTTATCCGCTTGGCTGGATTTAAAGCCAAGGACTAGCACCTAAACTCGACTAAGCAAAGCATGTAACCTATTAGCTGGATTTAAAGCCAAAGCCTACTCTACTAAGCAAAGCCGTGAGATTAAGCACAATCACATCACCCAAATAAGTAGATAAGAGCATTTTAAGCACAAATAACACATGCATATTCACTTAGGCATTTTAACAAACACATAGACATGTTTGATTTCCAATACATAGACATATTGAATCATGCCATAAATTTATGTAAATAAACATGTATTAAGAGCCAAAGATCTACACAAATCCATTATTCAAAGCCCTAATCTAATATACAACAACAATCAACCCTAAATCTAGCCTAATCTAGCAACATATTTACAAGAAATAGAGAAAGAACAAGAAGAACTTCCCTAAATTCTTGCTTCCAAATCTGTACAAATCTTTCAAATCTTTGTTTAATGCTTCAATCCTAGCTTGGTGTTGGGTTTAGATGGTGGTTTAGGGTGTTTTATGAAGTGGGTAAAGGGTTAGGGTTTATTAGGATTTAAGAAATAAAAGTTCCTCCCCCGAAATTGAGCAGAAACGAGCTTTTTATAGATTCCTTCGGCGCACAGCCGGTCGATCGGCTCCTCTTTCTTGCTCGACCGGCTTCAAACATGATGCTCTCTGGACTGGCCGGTCGACCTAGTCGGTCGACCGGCTTCGTGACTAGGTCGACCGACTTTGTGAGGAACTCGACCGGCTTCAATCTTTTATTCTCTGGAGTGGCCGGTAGACCGGCTCTTCTTCTAAGTCGACCGGCTAGATCAGAATGATTTCTTCTTTATTTCTTTTCTTCTAATCTTCATCCGTTAGCTCATTTCTTCCTCGCATAAGCTTGAACCCTTCCAAAACACTCCTAAAACATGGAATATAACACTTAGTATAGTATTTATGCACCTAAATACATTATGTACAAATATTAACAAATATGCATAAACTTTATACTAAGCGCAGTCAATTATACTCTAAACACCCTTAAATATGCATGCAAAAACTAGATGCAAACATGCACAAATGACACACATCAAGTACCTCATTATTAAGTCATCCATTCAGCATAATGAGTTGGACTTCCAAAAGAGCTTTCTTGAGATCCTCAACACGACTTGGAATGCTAGAGAAATATTTCTTACCAAAATCCTTGAGCACTCTTTTGAGAGTTTTTTGTTTTTGAAAAAGAATAAACATTGGTGTGCCAAAAACCCGTGCACTCAAATGTTTTTCATGCAAGAAAAGAGAATGAGTTGTCCAAGCATTGTAGAACTTGAATGGCTTTGGTGAAGAAAGCTTGATGATGCAAGTATGAACCACAAGAGGGCAATGATCCAAAATACCTGGGCTATCAATTACGAGAGAAGTGTGATCCAAGTGGTCCATCCAAAAACTGTTAACCAGAGCTCTATCCAACTTACTTGCAATAAGATTGCCTTTTAAGCTTCGATTGGTCCAAGTAAAATGAGGGCCGATAGACTTTAATTCAAAAACTCTAGCTTGAGAGATGCAATTCTTGAAATCCAAAGCACTTGGAGCAATAGTGGTAAAGGAAGATCTATCTCCACAATTCAGAGTCTCATTAAATCTCCAAGTATACAAAGTGGCCCATCATTACACCATGAGCTCCAATTTTCAATTTTTGCCCAAAGATGTTGTCTTCTTGAAGGTTCATTCCTACCATAGACAAAAGCCACAAAAATAGGTACTTGAGATGGACACTCCAAAAGGCAAAGGATACCTTGATCCATAGTGTCAATAATTGTAGCCTTGATGTGTTGCTTCCAAAATAACCAAATTCTACCAGCCATATTCCCATCAATGTAGTTTGCAAAACCCAAAGTGTTAAAATATGAAGCAATGAAGGTATCTTTGTCCACTTTGGTCTCCAAAACACAAAAACAATCAAGCCTATGCTTGTTTATTAAATCCTTCATTTCTTTATGCTTTTTAGGGGAATTAAAACCCCTAATGTTCCATGCACACAAAATCATTAGAGGATAGGAGTAGAATCTAGCCCCCCTCTTTCATCTTTGCGTGAATCATCTTGCTCTTCAATTGGAGCTTCATCTTCCTCTTCATTTTCTTGAATTAGGATCTCCCTTTCTTCCTTTCCTTCATAGCTATCAAGTTTCCTTTCAACTTTTGTCCCAAACTCATCTTCATTGTTCAAAGTATCTTCTCTATGCTCATCGACCCGGACAAGGACTTCAAAGCAATTTTGACTATTTTTATTTGAGTCAAGTGCAATCTTAGGAGAGATTGGCCAAGTAGTCTTCTTTTCCTTATTTGAAATGGCTTTATCATTGCTTGAAACCTCGGAATTCTTCAATGTAGCTTGCTTTTTACCCACCACTTGCCATTCTTGGCGAATTTTTGGTTGCTGCCCATAAAGAAGTGTTTGAGGATTTTGTTGTGCTTTTGGCTTCAAGGGGCAATTTTCCTCAACATGCCCTACCATTTTACAATGTGTGCATTTGCTTGGCTTCCAAGCATATTCAACCTCAACTTTTGCTCTAGCACCATTCTTAAGTTTTGGAAAGACAACATCCGGGAGATTTCCTTCTAAGTCCACTTCAATACACACCATAGCAAACTCCAAATTTCTTCTAGAGTCCGTAAGTGCATCCATTTGAATAGGCTTTCCAATAAAAGAACCAATATAACCAAGCCCTCTTTTGGAGTATAGGCTCAATAGGACATCCCAAAGCTTAATCCAAATTGGAACTTTGTTACATGATAGGTTCACAAACTCGAGATTGGGTTCCCATTTCCTTAATAACAGCGACCTATGGTTAACATGCCAAAGTTGTTGAAGGACTTTTGGCAAATTTCTTCATTTCAAGCTTGAAAAGAAAGAGACCTTTTCCTTTAGTGTGTATGTCCACCTTACCAAATCTCTTCCAAGCAAACTCAACCATATTTTTGATTAAGAAAAAAAAGTGGTGGAGCACGTAAAAACTGCCCAACTAAGCAATGACTCCAAAATTTATCACCATCTTCATATAGGTCATCCGGAGGATCAACAACTTCCCTTTTGCCTTCCACAATATTGTAAGCATACACTTCATCAAATTTAAGATTTGTATTTATATGCTCAGCAAAAACACCTCCCCAATCGGGGGAAGGATCATTTGAGGATAGTACATACCTGAATTTAAGTTGTTTGCGCCAAGCATTTTGCTGATTTTGCACTTGTGCTTTGTTTTGCATGTTGACTCCTTGTGCTTTTTGGAGAGGATTGGAGTGAGCTTTGTTTTCTTCATGCTGCCTCTTCAAAACGTCATTCAAAGAGGAAGGGCTGCCTTGAAAAACGTCCCCACCATTGGGTTGAATATGAACTCGGAACCCTTCCTTCAGTGAGGAAGAAAGTTTCTGATTTGTATCCAGATGACACGGCACTTTACTTGCAATGTTGGCTGCCACATTTTCTTTCCTAAGTTGCTGATTTGGCATGGCTTTTTCATTTGAAATGTGTGCAAGTGGAGGGAAATCCTCAATATTTTCACGTGGGCCTGCATACAAAGTTTTGGAATCTGAACTTAAAAGCTTACCACCTTTTTGAGTTGTCAAATTTTGCTTTGAAAGGTCTGAAATAGTGCTGATGTGATTAGGAGAGAGATGGTCAGTCCCATGTGTAAAAGCTTTGTCTGGTCCTTGCACTTTAGCGTTACCATTGGTTAACAACCTTTCTTCCTTTTCTCTATTTCCTTCGGCTGAACCATGAAGACAGGAGTTTGGAGAAAGAGGAGAAAGTGATTTAGTGTTGGTAGTGAGGGATCTCACAAGTTCGGCGTTAGTTTTGCTATGGACATCAACTTGCTCCTTGTAAGAATGGCCATCTTCAAGTCCATCATAGACCTCTTTGAAAAATGAACCTGAGGTTGATTGAGCATCTTCATTTGAGTGCGATGAAGAGGCCGAATCAACCTCAGCTTTGGAGGAGGAAGAACCCGAACAAGCAAGAGAGCATGTTCCAACATCTTGCTTCTTTGCCTTGAGCCGAGCGCTAGTTCTAGTAGGAGGAAACCTTCTGTTTTTCTTACCCATGAAATCAAAGTGAAGGGGCAAAGGGACGGGAAAGGATGAAGTGTTTAGGTTAAGTGTTTGAGGTTTAATGATGGACGAAGGAGATTTGGGGGTGGTGAGTGGTGCTTGGAAGGTGGCTGATTGCAAAAGTTTTAGAGAGAAAGAAGAGGAATTTCATGGTAGAGAGAGAAACATAAGCATTTCACTTCTTCTTGTATCAACAAGACTCCTTTTAGATAGTTTGTTTCTATACTTTTCCACTTTCATATGTAGTTTTTATTTGTTTAGCTAAAGCTCCCAATCATCCAAAAACACAAAAAATAGTTAGTTTAGGTTTCCTTTTAGGCATTCTCTAGGACATACACACATAGAATCTATCCCACAACATAGCCTCCTTATGGTTTGACACTCGTTCTCGCACACACTACACTGCATTAATCTGTGCGCTTGTGAGTCTTTAGAGCTTCCACTCGAAAAGTCACACCAAGTTCTTGGTGCCATTGTCAGGGAGGCACAGTGGTTTGCATTCTTTGCTTGTGTGTTTTGGTAGTTGCTTTATTTATTTTCCTAGCTTTTCTTTATAGTTTGTTTAGTTTTTACTTATCTTGTTTATTGTTTTTATTGTCTTGCTTTGTTACTTGCTTATCTACCTTTGTTTTTATTTTCATGTTTTTCATATCCACAATGCCTCACCTTAGAATATGTTGGACTGTGCCTATTAGATACCAATCCACTTTAATGTCCCTAGAATGACAGTGCATAAATTAGGACTAGTCTAAATCGAGTCCCTTTTAGCTTTAATCTAGCTAATAGGAGTCTGAATAGGCTTAGTTGACACTAGGAACCCTAGGTCTTAGCTTTAAATTTAGCTAATGGTTTAGGAACGAGGGTGGGATCATTCTAGGACACTTAAGTAATTCCCTAATCCCTCCTGTGGCCTTAGGTACATAAGGACCATGTCGTAGCTCTAAGTGTGCACGCTTAAGGACGGACCCGCATAGAGTCCAAGGGTGTAATTAGGACCCTAGATAGTTACTTTGTATTAGAAGTCATATTTAGTAAGCGAATATCTTGAATCCCATAGCATTGAGTTAGAAAGTCACCCATTTATAAGTGTAGGTCACCCTATCACTTTCCTGTAGGTTTGATCCCCCTAGATTAGCTTAATTCTTACTTTTCCTTTCTAGTATCTATAGTATAGTCCTTTTATTTTCCTTCTAGCTCTCGTTAATCCAAAACACCAAAATTATGTTTAGTCTAGGTTTTCTTTTTGGCACTTTCTAGGACACAAAGCATAGGATTTATTTCACAACAATAGCCTTCTTATGGTACCTGTATTAGTACCCCCATATTACACAATCCATTTACTTGTAGGACCTTTTAAGGCTTGCACCATGAAGGGCACATCAAGTTCTATACTAATGCAACTCTTTAAACTCAAAAAACCTCTTAAACATATATAAATGAAGATGAAAACACATAAAGAAACACATCACATGAGCTAGTTACTTGTTGTGCACCAACGATCACATCATAATTGTGGGAATTGACATTTGAGCGTAAAGCATATACATCTAGGGCATGACATTTGAGAATACTCTTGTATATTCTACTACTAAAAATATAGACATGCTTACATTATACCAGTTTAAGCAATAGCACCCGACATGGATGCAATAGAAGCTATTTATGCTATTAAGTATGCTAACACACATATAGACATGTATGTAGGCATACCCACTTCATGTAATGACCACACAAACACATAAACTTGCTAGCACAATGATTTAGGGAAGGTTAATAGCAAAATAGACTTCAATATACATATGCAATATCATTGAGGTATTTTAATAAATGCATAGATATATATATATAAAATGGTCTTTGAAACCCTAAGCACAAGGATGTATATATATTCAAATCCATCAAGTAACATAATTCAACTTAGAATAAAAGAGAGATACCCTCCTATCCAAAGCCATACTTTACAATCCAAGAGCTATGCCTAATACTTGTGTTTGATCCTCTTAGAGGCTTGATTCCTAGTGTTAAATGTGTTTAGAAGTATCTGTGTGAGGTGAGTTTAGGTGGATTTAGGATTTAAAGACATAGGTGTGCAAAATAGTGGGTGTTCTCTCTCAAAAATTGCCAAAAAGGTGCTTAAATAGAGCTGAAATTGTGTAGGGCCAAGGGACCAGTTGATCGACCAGTTTGGTGCTTGATCGACTGGCCTAATGAGTTTATTCTTTGACTTGGCTAGTTTACTTGGCTGGTTGACCAGCTTGGAATATAGGTCGATTGGCCTGGTTAGATTGGCCTCCATTTTTTCACTTTGCGATCTCTTTTTGCCTCGGTTGCTATTTTCTCTGCTCGGCCACTTCTCAATGCACTTTTCTTTATTCCTTTGCATCTAAAACACCTTTGGCTTTACTCTACACCCCAAGCACTATCAATCAAGGTCTAATCATCTCCTTGAATCTCACCTAAAACAAGCAACAGACGTGCATTAGTGTAGCATTTAAGTCCTATGCTCAACTATGAACATGTAAACCCTAATCTGTATAAGTATGACCTATATGCAATAGTAATACACCAAATGAAGCAAAAAAACACCTCAAAACAAGTATATACATGCAATGCACAATCATACAAAGCCAACACATCAACACCTCCAAACCTTCTCCTTGCTTGTCCCTAAGTGATATGTCTCTCTAGTGGTACTAGCCCAAAAACCTACAAGCGAATGGATCGATGTAATATAGTGTATGCAGAGTGGGTGTCGAACCACAGGGAGGCTATTGTTGTAAAATGAATATAATGCTTAGTGTCCTAGAAAGTGCCGAAAAGAAAAGCTAAAGTAAACATATTTTTCGTGTTTTGGATTAACGGGAGCTAGAAGGGAAATGAAAAGACTACACTATGGATACTAGAAAGAAAAAGAAAGAACTAAGCTAATCTAAGGGGATGAAACCTATGGAAAGGTAATAGGGTGACTTATGCTTGTGAACGAGTAACTCTTTAACTTAATGCTATAGGCTACGAGAATATTGTCTTATTAAATATGGCTTCTAACACTAAGCAACTAACTAGTGTTCTAATAACACCCTAGGACTCGATATGGGTCCATCCCTGAGCGCGACACATTTAGAGCAACGACGTGGTCCTTAGGTACCTAAGGCTATAAGAAGGATAAAGAGTTACTTAGGTGTCCTAGAATGATCCCACCCTAGTTCCTAAACCATTAGCTGGATTTATAGCTAAGACCTAGGGCTCCTAGAGTCGACTAACTCTATCGGGACTCCTATTAGCTAGATTTAAAGCTAAAGGTGACTCGACCTAGACCTAGCCTAAATTATGCACCATCATTCTAGGGACACTAAAGCAGATTGGTATCTACTAGGAGCAATCCTACATATTCTAAGGTAAGGCATTGTGAAATGACGTCCTATTCATGATTCAAAGACACAAAAGTTTATTTTCTGCCATTGGAAGCATTCAAGCATCAATATGTAGCAATAATTGAGCATGTATTCACTATAAGGCATGTTTCATACTCATATAGACATGAATAGAATCAACCCACTTCATATTATCCATAATCACACATATAGACATGCATAATCTAAGGATTAGAATTGTTGCATAGCGAATACAACTCAACTATATATATACAACTCATTCAAGTATTACATCAAACACATGGACATAAAATGATATAAAGCTTGTCAAAATAAGAACAAAATATGTGTATATATAACCAATAGAATCCCATAACAAAGAGTATGAAAATCATCCCATTACACAAATTTAGGCTTCTTAAATCATCTACTCAAGCATGAAATAGATAAGAAGGAAAGAGGTTACAGAAATCTCTCTTTTCATCCTTGTTTGTCTCTTTACAATCATGAGTAAATCTTCACCAATTGATGTTACAATCCTCCAAAATCAACTTAATTTCAAGTAGGTGTATGTGTTAATGTGTGAATTAGAGGTGGATGAAGATAGGGTTTTGGGTGTGAGAAGTGGGCGTGTGAATGGGAGGTGAAAAGGGTTAAAAAATCTCTTCAAAATAGGCTAGAAAAGGGCTTAAATAGTGCAGTAATCGCATCCAGCCGAGGGCCTTGGCCGGTTGACCAGCCCTAAGGTGGTTGTTCTCTCTTTTGGCTAGTCACCTAGGCTGATCGACCAGCCCTAGAAGGGGTAGTTGACTGGCCAATTCAGAAGCTTGGCCAATTTTCTAGCGTTGCGTCCGTTTCACTCCGGTTGCTCTTTTCTTAGCTAGGTTGCCTCCAGACACTCTTTTTAAGGTTATTGACGTCTCGAACACCTTGAGCTTGACTCCAACATCAATTCTCCATTAATTCAAGTCTCGAGCTTTGACCTGTATGTCACCAAATACGAGAAATAGGCATGCATTGGTGTAGTGTTTGTCTTTAAACTCAACTATGGACATTTGCTTATGCTTAACCCTAACTCTAACATATGTACTATACTAATGCATCTTTTAAGTCTCAAAACACCTCATAAACATAAATAAATAACAACACAAACAGACACTAAAAGAACAGCACATCAACATCTCAAACCTTCTTTTTGCTTGTCCCCAAGCAATCCCAAGCTTAAGTTATTTCAAAAGCCAATGCAAAGGGTTACGTAACAAATTGACTTATTATCAAGGTTAGTCTAAGAAGCATGAAGGGGGCATTCCTATTGTGGAGAGATCCTTAACTCTCTTTGGATCCTCTCTCTACTCATAAGGGGCCTCGTTCATCTTGGGAATTTCCCAAAATAGCTAAACCACCACAAGCCTAGGATTCTAACTCACACACACAGAAGGTTGATATTTCATGCCTTCTCAACTAACATAGCCTCTCAACTTGCACAAAGCCTCAAAGACAAGAAGAGAGAATATACAAATGCAATGGCTTATAAAAGCCTAATTCACATAGATACAAAAAGGATAGCTTGTGCTAAGTTGACATTCTGTCACTTATGCATATATTCACAAACCTTTTTTCGTGCTTTTGGCTTTTTCTCTTTTTTTTCTTCTTTTATTTTTTTTCAATTTTCCAACTGTTTGAATGTTTTTGCACCTTTTTCAATTTTTTTTAGATTTTTCATACTTTGTTGCATATACACAAAAAGAAAAGAAAAAGAAAGGCTTAGGCATATAAAAAAGAACCAATCATGGAAGGGGCACTCACATCAATATCTCTTTTTCAACCACTCTTTCCTACCAAGCTATAGGGTGGCTACAAGGGGCATTCTTAAAGGCCTTTCCTCCCTACAACTTCTGAGGGCATCCCTTCCAAGACTCAGTTTTAAATCCATTCCATTCACTTCTCCACAATGCTACTCATATTTACCAATCAATAAAGTCAATCACAATAGCCAACACAATGATCAACCAAGAAATAAACAACTCTACATGCATTAAAATTTGAAAAATTTCCACCAATTTTAACCAAATAATACAATCTACCCTAAGAAAGCATAAAACAATAAGACTAAACCCCTACACCCCCAAATCTAAACGTTGCTTGTCCTCAAGCACATAGAGCAAAGCACATAAACAAGAGAATTCTTATCACCATGAAAGTAAGGGTGGTAGGGATGGGGTAGAAACATGGGGAACAAATAGAGAAAGGATAGGTACAACCTTGCATTGTCTTCAAAACTCTATATGCTAATGATAAATCATCATACTATTGACCCTGTGATTCATAAATTACCAACTCATTAAGAAAATGAGGTTAAAAGTGTTGCCCATGCAATCTTGCATTGGCATATGCAATAATAAGCAATGGTATATCCAATGGGAAGAATGGATAGGGGATTCAACACTTTGGTGTAGGAAAATGAAGAAGTGCAAAATTGTAAAAATTTAACCTAGGTTATCTCCTAGTAGTGCTAACCATCATGCTGTCAGCCATGCAAAGACTAACTCTTCTTTAACCTCTATAGATAGGGTCTTGAAGCATTAAAACTTTCACACGAGCCATGCTCGGATCATATGCATTTTTCAGGTGTTGCCCATTTACTGTCATCTCTCAGCCATTCTTCAAGTCTTTAATCTTGACCACTCCGGAAGGATAGGCTATCAATACTTCATACGGACTATCCCATCTTGACTTGAGCTTACCTAGAAAGAGCTTAAAATGTGGGTTAAATAACCAAACTTTATCGGAGGGAGAGAATGATTTCTTAAGAATGTTTTATCATGAATTCTATCCATCCTATGCTTATAAAGATTGGCGTTCTCATACGCCTCAAATCTAAGCTCTTCCAACTCTGCTAGATCAAGCTCCCTTTTCTTACCCACTCTTGCCAAATCAAAATTTAAGGCCTTGATGGCCCAATAAGCCTTATGCTCAAGTTCTACCGATAGGTGATAAGCTTTCCTATACATTAGTCTATATAGAGACATAACAATGGGAGTTTTAAAGGTGATATGGTAAGCCCACAAAGCATCATTCAACCTAATAGACCAATCTCCCCTATCAGGTCTAACCATTTTCTTTAAGATGTGCTTGATCTCTCTGTTGGACACCTCTACTTGTCCACTAGTTTGCGGGTGATAAAGAGTAGCAGTCTTCTGGGTAACCAAATATCTCCTCAATAAAGCCTCTAAAGTCCTACGGCAAAAATGCAAACCACCATCACTAAAAAAAACCCTAGGGACTCCAAATCTAGAGAAAATGTTCTCTCTGATAAACTTCACCACTACCTTATGGTCATTAGTACGTGTAAGAATAGCCTCAACCCATTGATAGTCTATGGCTACTAAAATGTCTTGGTACCTAAAGAAAGGTGGAAATAGACCCGTAAAATCTATACCCTAAACATCAAATAACTCACATGGAAGAATAAGGGATAAAGGTATCATGTTTCTCCTAGAGATAGACCCAGATTGTTGACATTTAACGTACTATTTACAATACTCTTGGGCATCCCTAAATATAGTAGGCCAAAACAATCCACATTGCAAGACCTTCGTGGTGGTCTTCTATCCACTAAAATGAGCTCCACACCCCACATCGTGACACATACTTAATATGTTCTCAAACTTATCCTGGGGCACACATCAGCGAATCACTTGATCCGTACACATTTAAAAAGATAGGGATCCTCCCAAAAGAAATGTCTAACTTGTTCTAGGAACCTATCTCTCTCTCTTCTCCTGATGGGAGGGAAAACAATCTGTGGCAAGACAATTGACAATATGAGCAAACCAAGGTGTGTGATAAGAAATGGCAAACAATTGTTAGTCAGGAAAAGAATCGCGAAAAGGGGTGGATCACTAGAAGACTCACTAATAAGACAAGAAAGGTGATCCACAACTAACTTTTCACTCCCTTTCTTATCCCGAATTTTGACATCAAATTCTTGAAGAATGAGCATCCACCTAATCAAGTGGCACTTCGACTCTTGCTTAGCTAACAAATACCTCAATGCCACATGATTGGTGTAAATAATCACTTTGGACCCTAGGATGTATGACTTAAACTTGTCAAGGGAAAAGACGACTGCTAGAAGCTCCTACTAGCATAATACACTACATGGGGCAACTTATCTCATTGTTGACCTAAAATAGCTGCGATCGCATTATCGGATGCAACACTCGTAACCTCGAATGAAAGACTATAGTCAGGTGGCTAGATGATTAAGGATGTAAACAATAAGGATTTAAGCCTACTAAAAGCCCTGAAACACTTATCATCAAACTCGAATAAGACATCTTGTGCTAAAAGCCTAGACAAAGGATGCGCTATATTGCTAAAATCCTTAATGAACCTATGGTAGAATCCTGCATGCCCTAGAAAAGATCTAACATCTTTAACACACATGGGGACAGGCAACTTCTCAGGCAACTGTATCTTAGTTGGGTCAACTTTAATACCACTAGATAAAACTACATGACTAAAGCTATCCTGTGCTACACCATGAAGTGAGATTTCTCCCAACTTAATACTAAGTTCTTCTCTACACATCGGTCTAACACTAAAGAGAGGTGACTCAAGCACTCATCAAAACCATCACTAAAGACTGAGAAGTCATCCATGAAAATCTCTAAAGGCTTCTCTATCATGTCACTAAAAATGGCCATCATACACCACTAAAATGTCACTGGGGCATTACAAAGACCAAAGGGCATTCTCCTATAGGCAAAAGTGCCATAGGAACAACTAAAAGTAGTCTTCACCTGGTCCTTAGGAAATACAGGGATTTGATTCTAACCCAAATAGGCATCAAGAAAACAATAGTAGCTATGCCTAACTACTCTATCTAAAATCTGGTCTAGAAAAGGCAATGGGAAATGATCCTTCTAAGTTTTGTAGTTAAACTTTCTATAATCATTACAAACTCTCCAACCCATGGGAGTATGTGTAGGGATAAGTGATGTGTTGTATTCTTGTGTGTGTTTGCATTATTATTTGCCTATGTTTAAGAGGTATTTTAAAATTTTAGAGATGCATTAGTATAGTACATATGTTAGAGTTTGGCTTAAGTGTAAACAAATGACATAATTGAGTTTCTAAGTTAAATGCTATACTAAATGCTTAATTTTGTGCCTTAGGTGAGCTACAGGGGTGAAACGGAGCTTGAACGAGGATGAACGATGAAGGCCAAGAGCAAGAAAGAGGAAATTCAAGGTTAACTGGAGGCGCCGGTTGACCTAGAAAAAAATTGCAGGCCGACTAGCCACTCCAGAGAGTAGCCCATTTTTAGCTGGTTGACTCTCCTGAAAAGCCGGTCAACCAGGCATTCTAGAGAGGACCAAGGCTGAAGTCGGGCAAGCTACGAGCCGGGCGAGCTGAGAGCCGGTTGACCAACAATGTGCAACAGATGTTATAAAAAATCAATTTTACAGCTTTTAAAAGAAGATTAGAATTAGACTCCTCTCACACACCTATCACACACACACAAAACCCTATTTTCACCACCTCTAGCACACATATAATCACGCATTTTTTCATCTAGATTCAAGCTTTCTTAGAGGGTTTTAAACACTTGGATTGAAGTTCACTCAAAGATTTTGTACAAAAATTGCTAGGATCGAAAGGGAGTTTTCTGTTCTCTTTTTCACGCTCTTTTATATTATGCTTAAGTAAATTTGTTTAGGGTGATGATACTTGGGTAATGGGTTGATTCTATGCTTTTATATTCTATGATTTAATGGCTTAATATATATATATATATATATGCATATGCTATGTTTTTCTTATTCCAATGGCTATTGTTCAATACATGTGTAGGAGTTTGATAATATGCCTATGAGAGTTGCATATGTCTAAATTAAAGTCTACTTGCTACTAAACACCTCTTATCCATTATGTAATAATGTCTATGTGTTTATGTGTGGATCTTTTGAATTTTTACATTCAAGTCTATGTGTATGTTTATATGCCTAGTAGTAAATATGACCTTAATATTGCATACATGTTAGCTCAAAAATGCTTTTAATGGTGTAATACAAACATGATGATGTTTGGTAGTCAAATAGGTCCCTTTATTCACGAACATCTCCGCCTAGAACATGTATGAATGCGCTAATAGATCAAATCTTGCTATAGTGACCCTAGAATGACGAGGCATAATTTAAGGCTAGTCTCAATCGAGTCTCCTTTGGCTTTAAATCTAGCCAATAGGTTTTTGGGTAAATTTAGTGACTCTTGCAACACTAGGTCTTGGGATTAAATCCATCCAATGGTTTAAGCACTAGGGTAGGTCTGTTCTAGGTCACCTAGGAAGCTAATTAGTCATTCTTAAAGCCCTAGGTCATAAGGACCATGCCGTAGCTCTACGAGGCACCACCTAGGGACAATTCGACACTGAGTCCTGGACAGAAATTAGGACACTAAAAGTAGCCTAGTTAAAGAGCAATAGGTAATTAATCCATTACATGTAATCCCATAGTATTTGAGTCTAAGATCACCTATTAGCAAGTAGAAGTCACCCTAATCCCTTCTATTTGTTAGTTCCTTTCAGATATTTTTGTCTCTATACATTCTATTCCTATGGTGTAGCTTTATTTTCTTTAGTTAGAGCTCTCAACCATCCAAAAATACCAAAAAATAGTAAGTTTAGGTTTCTTTTTAGGCATTCTCTAGGACACACACACACGTAGAATCCATCCTACAACATAGCCTCCCTGTGGTTCGACACCTGTTCTCGCACACACTACACTACATCGATCTATGCGCTTATAGGCCTTTACAGCTTGCACTCGATAGTTTGTTTAGTTTTTGCTTATCTTACTTCTTGTTTATATTACCTAACTTTGATACTTGCTTATCTATCTTTGTTTTTGTTTTCTTTGGAACTATTGAGCTACTTTCCATACTTAGCTTACTTGCTTGTTTTAGCTTTAGTAGTTATTTTTTCTTTTTGTTTGTAATAGACTCTCTAGGATTGTGGCTTATTTGTTGTGGTCTTAGGTTTGTTGAAGTTTTTGAGGGTTGAAATGATACGAGTTAGGACAGTTTGTGCATGCTTGGTACGAGATCCCTTAGAAATCCCCGAGTTCCCTTTAATCCTAAACCTGATAGGATTCCAAGACATTTTAGACATTTAGGAGATCTCTTCTTAAGGAGATGGCTAATCCAAATCATCCTCCTAATCTTCCCATCCCCCAATGAATCCCATTCCACCTCATGATCACCATGGGCATCAAGCCCAAGAGCATTTTAGATAAGAGCCCTTTAGACTAGATCCACCCATAAATGAAAAACCCACTCTTAGGCAATTCTTCCTCCTCGAAGCCTTTGAGCCTAATTTGGCTATTCAAACTTCGGGTTTGGGAGAGACAAATTTGAGATTAAGCATAATTTGTTGGCCATGCTTCCTTCCTTCTATGGGAGAAGTAATGAGAGTCCTCTAGAGTAAATTATCAATTTTGTTGAGATGAGTTCCATCCTCTATGTCCCTAATGTCTCTCAAGAGGTGATACATCTAAGTTTGTTTCCTTTCTCTCTTAAGGATAAGGCTAGGCCTTGGTTGCATTCCTTACGTAATGGTTGCATCACTTCATTGGCCGAGCTTTAATCTAAGTTCTTTCAAAAATTCTATCCCATGGCCAAAATGGCTGACCTTAGGACCACCATTATGACTTTCTCCTACCATGATCTAGAATCTTTTCATGAGGCTTTGGAGATATTCAAAGACTTTCTTAGACAGTGTCCATACACAGGTATGGTAATTATGACCTATTACAGTACTTCTTTCAAGGTTTAAATGAACAAAATAGGATGATGGTCAATGCCATCTTCGGTGGTGACTTCTATACTTTGAAACTAACTGAGGCATGGGAGAAAATAGAGTTGATGGCAGAAAATTCTTTACAAAACTTCGCTATGGATAGGTCTACTCGGGGAGGTAATAAAAGAAATGTCAGTAAGGTTAGAATCTTGTTAGATTTACCCGCTAAGGTGGAGACTTTAACAATTAAGTTAAATTAGTTCATTTCCTTGTCTCTTTCATCCCATGGTTATAGGACTAGTTATGTAGGTTCTTCCTCCGCCCCTTTGGTAGTTGAGGTGTGTGTATTATGTTTTGAGTCATCTTATGAGACTCTAGCTTGCCTCTTAGCACCACAATTTCAAAAATTTATGAAGGAGCAAATGTGTGCTACTCAAGGTTATTCTCATGAGTACAATTCGTACTCGAACATATATAATCTGGGTTAGAGAGACAACCCAAAATTTTTTCTTAGAGACAAGGTCAGCATGAGTCTAGTTCATATCCCTAGGCCTCACTCTAACAGTGAACCCCTTCTGCTAACCCTCTAGGGTTTTACCATGTCAGTCAACCTAAGCTTCCTAGTGCTCCTCAACTACAGGCACACCCTGCTCCCTTCAATAGCCAAACTTCTAGCAATGACATAATAAAGATAATGCAGTTCATTCAGAACTAGTAGCAGGAATTAGCAAAAAATAGATAGTAAATGGCTAGGTTTGAGGCACAGTTAGAATAGATTGCTAGCCAATTGAGCACTAAAGACCCTAAAAAATTGCTTTCTCAACAAAAGTTGAACCCTAGAGTCCAGTCTTGTTCCTCTATTGACACCATTTATCCCCCTCAGGCCCAGGCTAAGGCCATCACTACTCTAAGGAGTGGTAGGGTAGTGGACAATAGAATAGGAGTTAACTTTGCAATGCCTACACATAGTGGTCCTTTTGAGTCTAGTAAGCCTTATAGTAGCCTTATTGAGGGGGATTCTAGAGAGGGTCTTGTTGAGAGAGTTGAGCCTAGTAGAGACTATGGAGAAAATAGTACTTCCCACCCTCATCAGGAGGAAAAAGAGCCTATTGATGATTTCGATATGTCTAAATGTGTTGCACCTAGAGTTCCTTTCCCATCCGCTTTAGAGAGGTCGACACCTAATGAGGATTCTAGGTTTTTCAAAATTTTAGAGCATCTTAAAGACCTTAAGGTCAATCTTCCTTTGATAGATGCGATCCTTTCCATTCCCTTCTATTCTAAGTTCTTTAAGGACCTTTGTACAAGGAAGTGTAGATCATCTAACATTCCTAAAAAGGTGAGGTTTATGGAAAAAGTGAGTAGCATTCGTACTTCGAGCCTCTTACCCGAGATGAGTGATCTCGGAGCCTTTACTATTCCTTGTAAGATTAGGGAGACCCAAATTAATCACACCTTGTTAGATTTAGGGTCCAGTATGAATCTTATTCCCTACTCCATCTATCAGTAGTTAAGTCTAGGTAAGTTATCCCCTGCACATGTTACTTTTTAGCTAGTTGATAGATCCAAGTATAGACCTAAGGATGTGGTAGATGATGTTGCGGTCCAGGTAGTTGAGTTTATGTACCCTATTGACTTCATAGTGTTAGATATGGATTTGGGACATGACTCTAGACATTTCACTCTCGTTCTATTAGGTCACCCCTTTCTTGCTACCGCAGATACTATTATCCATTGTAGGTCGAGGTTGTTAGAGATGAAATTTGAGAATTGGAGGTCTACTATAAAGGTTGTTGAGGCGGTAAATAGGGCTAGTATAGGAGAAGATGATGGAGAAAAGTGCTTTAGAGCTAATGTGGTTGATTTGTGCATTGAGGACTTTATAAAGAGGACTATGACCAATGGAGAAGAATTGAGAAAATTTGGAGAATTGTTGACTAGCTTTGATTTAGAGCGGAAAAGTATAGCTTCTACCTCTATAGTTGAGAATTCTTTGAATGATAAGTCACTTGATTCTAGTGATGTTCCCATTGATGATGTTGAGGTTGAGTCCCTCTTGGTTGAGCCTAGCCCTTCTTTAGAACTTAAACCTTTTCCCAACCATTTGAAATACGCTTTCCTAGGCCTTAATGAGACCCTTCTGGTTATCATAGCTTCTAATCTTTCTAGAAAGCATAAGGAGCATCTCTTAGAGGTTCTTAGGAAACATAGGAAGGCTATAGGGTGAAAAATTGATGATTTATTCATGGTATTCACCTTGATAATGAAGCTATTCTTTCTAGGGAGATGCAGAGGAGGCTAAACCCATACATGAGCGAAGTAGTTAAGAAAAAAATCATTAAGCTTTTAGATGTAGGCATAATTTATCCGATCTTGAATAATAAGTGGGTTAGTCCAGTCCAAGTCATCCTAAGAAGTCCGATATCACGGTTGTGAAAAATGAGAGAGGAAAGTTTGTATTGACTATGGGAAGCTCAACTTCAAAACTAGCAAGGATAATTTCCCATTGCCTTTTCTAGACCAGATTTCAGACACAGTAGCTGGACACAGCTACTATTGCTTTCTAGACAGCTATTCTGAGCATAATCAGACCTCCGTATTTCCTAAGGACCAGGAGAAGACCACTTTTACTTGGCCCTATAGCACTTTTGCCTATAAGGAAATGCCCTTTAGTCTTTATAATGCCATAGTGACGTTTCAGAGGTATATGATGGCTATTTTTAGGGACATTATACAGAATAATTTAGAGATTTTCATGGATGACTTCTCAGTCTTTGGTGATAGTTTTGATAAGTGCTTGAGTCATCTCTCTTTAGTCTTAGACCGTTATGTGGAGAAAAATCTAGTGTTATGTTTGGAGAAATCACACTTCATGGTGCAACAAGGGATAGTGTTAGGTCATGTAGTCTAATCTAGTGCTATTCAAGTTGACCTAGCTAAGGTAGAATTAATTGAAAAGTTGCCTGTCCCTAAGTGTGTTAAGGATGTTAGATCTTCTCTAGGGCATGCAGGATTTCACCATAGGTTCATTAAGGATTTTAGCCATATAGTGCATCCCTTGTATAGGCTCTTAGCACAAGATGTCACCTTTGAGTTTGATGATGAGTGTGTTAGAGCTTTTAATAGGCTTAAATCCTTATTGTCTACATTCTCGATCATTCAGCCACCCGACTACACTCTTCTATTCAAGGTTATGTATGATGCATCTGATTTTGCAATAAGAGCTATTTTAGGTCAATGATGAGATAAGTTGTGCCATGTAGTGTACTATACTAGTAAGACTCTTGATAAAGACTAAAAGAACCATACCATCACTGAAGAGAGCTTCTAGCTGCTGTTTTCTCCATTGACAAGTTTAGGTCGTACATTCTAGGGTCCAAAGTGATTGTCTACACCGATCATGCGGCATTGAGGTATTTGTTAGCTAAGAAAGAATCTACGCCCCACTTGATTAAGTGGTTGCTCCTTCTTCAAGAATTTGATGTTGAAATCAAGGATAAAAAGGGTAGTGAGAACTTAGTGATGGGTCACTTTTCCTGTCTTATTAGTATGTCTTTTACTGATCTATCTCCCTTTCCTGATTCATTTCCTGACGAGCAATTGTTTGTCGTCTCTCATCAGACAACATGGTTTGCTCACATTGTCAATTATCTTGCCACAGGGTGTTTTCCCTCTCATTGGGAAAAAAGGGAGAGCGATAGGTTCCTAGCACAAGTTAAGCATTTCTTTTGGGAGAATCCCTATCTCTTCAAGGTGTGTGGGGATCAAGTGATTCACGAGTGTGTGCTCAAGGATGAGTTTGAGAACGTGTTAAGTATGTGTCATGATAAAGGGTGTGGAGGCCATTTTAGTGGAAGGAAGACTGTCGCAAATGTCTTGCAATATGGATTCTTTTGGCCCACTCTCTTTAGGGATGCCCAAGAGTAATGTAAAAAGTGTCTTAGATGTCAACAATCTGGGTCCCTCTCTAGGAGAAACATGATGCCTTTATCCCCTATTCTTCCATGCGAGTTATTTAATGTTTGGGGTGTAGATTTCATGGGACCATTTCCACTTTCTTTTGGGTACCAATACATTTAAGTGGCCGTTGACTATATGTCCAAATAGGTTGAGGCTATTCCCACATGTAATAATGACTATAGAGTAGTGGTGAAATTCATTAAGGAGAACATTTTCTCTAAATTTGGAGTCCCTAGGGTCTTGATTAGTGATAGGGGTTTGCATTTTCGCCATAGGACTTTAAAGGCCTTATTGAGAAGATATTCGGTCACCCATAAGGTAGCTACTCCTTATCACCTGCAAACTAGTAGACAAGGAGAAGTATCCAATAGGGAGATCAAGCACATTTTAGAGAAAACGGTTAGGCCCGATAGAAGAGATTGGTTTATTAGGTTGAATGATGCTTTGTGGGCTTATGGTACCACCTTGAAGACTCCCATTGGTATGTCTCTGTATAGATTGGTTTATAGGAAAGCTTGTTACTTGTCGGTTGAACTAGAGCATAAGGCTTATTGGGCAATCAAGGCCTTAAACTTTGATTTGGCAAGAACGGGTGAGAAAAAGAGGCTTGACCTAGCAGAGTCGGAGGAGCTTAGGTTTAAGGCGTATGAGAATGCCAAGCTTTATAAGGATAGAATGATAAGAATTCATGATAAACATATTCTTAAGATGGGATGGTCTATATGAGGTATTGGTTGCCTACCCTTTCGGGGCAGTCAAGATCAAAGACTTGAAGAATGGCCAAGAGATGACAGTGAATGGGCAACGCTTGAAGCATGCATATGATTTGAGCATGGCTCGTGTGAAGGTTTTTATGCTTCATGACCCCATTCGTGGAGGTTGAAGATAAGTTGGTGATTGCTTAGCTGACGGTGTGATGGTTAGCGCTACTAAAAGGCAACCTAGGTTCAATTTTGCAATTTCGCCTTTGTTCCACTTTCTTTTCTTTTTGTTTTCCTTCTTTTCTATCACACACACTAAAATGTTGAAACACAATCCTTTGTCCCATAAGATACATCGTTGCTTATTATTGCACATGTCAATGGAAGATTGCATAGGCAATGCTATTAACCTTGTGTTCTTTGAGTGCTTATGGAGTGTGAGTTATAAGGTTAATAGTATGGTGACTTATCATTGGCATGGAGAACTTTGAAGAAAACGTAAAGTTCTATCTATTCTTTCTCCACTTGTTCCCCATGTTTCTACCCCATCTCCCCACCCTTACTTACTTTGTAATGCCAATTTGCTTATTTATATGCTTTGCTTTATTTGGTTGAGGACAAGTAAAGTTTAGGTTTGGGGGTATGGGATTTCAATTCTATCATTTTATGTTTTCTTAGGGTAGATTGCATTATTTGGTTGAAATGGAAAAAATTTTAAAAATTTTCAAATCTTAATGCATGTAGAGTCATTTATTTCTTTGTTGATTGTTTTGTTAGCTATTGCGATTGACTCTATTGATTGGTGAATATGAGTAGCATTGTGGGGAAGTGAATGTAATGGATAGAAAATCGGGTCTTAGAGG
This sequence comes from Cordia subcordata, assembly GCA_028554755.1. NCBI lineage: Eukaryota > Viridiplantae > Streptophyta > Magnoliopsida > Boraginales > Cordiaceae > Cordia > Cordia subcordata. Next base: position 17,411,895 of record JAPTOF010000008.1, read on the forward strand.
GGATGCCTGATGTGTTCAATTTGTGTCTTTATATATTGCAAGTATATACTTGTTTTGAGGTGTTTTGTGCTTCATTTGGTGTATTAGTATAAAATTTAGGCCATACTTGTGTATATTAGGGTTTATGTATTCATAGTTGAAGTTAGGACTTAAATGCTACACTAAGGCACATTTATTACTTATTTTAGGTGAGATTTGGGAAGATAATTAGAGCTTGATTGAGGATGCTTGGTGTATGGCCCAAATCCAAGGGTGTTTTGGACATAAAGGAATGAAGAAAAGTGCATTTGGAGGTGGCCGGGCGAAAAAAGGAGCAACTGAGGCGAAACCAAGCTAAATTTGGAGCTTGCAACCAAAAAGGATGTGAACAAATTTTGGACATATTTTAGGGTGCAAAAGATGGCTTGGGAGATCCCCTATGGGGATACGGAGCCATAGAAAAAAAAAATTGGTACATGAATCGGAGCCAAAATAAGTGAGATATGAACATTTTACTCTCAAGACCAGTTGAGCTTCTGTCGTGTCCGGTCGACCTAGCAAGTCGACTGGCTAGACTGACTGGCCAGATCAGAATCTGGGCCAGTTTTGGCCGGATGACTTTTCCCTAAACCCGGTCGACTGGTTGAGCCCCCGCTGGGCGCATTAACAGCTCTATTTAAGCCACTTTTCAGCCACTTTTGAGGAAAAACAACACCCAATTCACACACCCACTTCCTTAAAGCGAAAATCCATCAAAAACCACCTCACACAATCACTTCAAAACACATTTTGACACTCGGAATCAAACACTAGGATTTGGGGCATAACTCATGGATTGTAAAGCTTGGCTACAAATAGAAGGGTATCTCTCTTTTCCTAAGTCTAATTATGTACGATTAAAGTTATGTAAGGTGATTATATCTTGTATTATGGATTGATTACTACTTTTTATTAATGATAACTTGATTGATTTATGTATATATGCTTTATGCGTAGGGTTTCAAAGGCTATTTTACATATATGTCTATGTGTTTGCTAAAATGCCTCAATGAAGTTGCATATATATACGTATATATATATATATATATTAAAGTCTATTATGCTATTAACCATCTCTATATCATTATGCTAGCATGTTTATGCGTTTTTGTGGTGATTACATGAAATGGGTATGCTTATATACATGTCTATGTGTGTGTTTGTATACTTAATACCATAAATAGCTTCTATTGCTTACATGTCGGGCGCAACTGCTAAAATTGGTGTAATCTAAGTATGTATATATGTTTATTAGTAGAGTATTCTAGAGTATTCTTGAATGCCATGTCCAAAATGTGTAAGCTTTACACGTTAATGTCGATTCCTGCTATTGTGATGATAATCGTTAGTGCATAACTAATGGCTAGCCTAGGTCGAGTCTCCCTTAGCTTTAAATCCAGCTAATAGGTTTTAGGGTAGGTTAGTCAACTTTAGATGGACTAGATCTTGGCTTTAAATCCCGCCAACGGTTTAGAGGCTAGGGTTTGATCGATCTAAGTCACCTAGAATCCTAACTAGCCAGCCTTATAGCCGTAAGTCATAAAGACCATATGCCATGGCTCTAAGGGTTGACACCTAGGGACGGATTTGCACTACGGCTTAGAGTGTAATTAAGAGGTTAATTAGGAGATTAGACGAGAGCAACCAAGTTTATGTGTATCCTAGTCCATATTTTCAAAAAATTCTACCAAGAAAACATGCTAAGAAAATAAAGCAACCACATAACACACACAAGAACATGCTTAAGAACATATAGAATATAACTAGTACTTGCAAAAATATATAAAGCTAACCTCTTGAAGCGTGGGGCCTTTGATGAAGCTAAAACCGTCACGAGCTTTGCTACCATTTACGAACAAGGCCACCAAAAATTTACTATGAGGGTGTTGCAATAAGCAACTCCCTAGTCTTCTTCCCTATGATTAAAGAGACTTATCTTGAGAGAATTGCCTCTTGTGTAGGAAGAAGCAAAGTAATATGCTCTTGAAAAACTAGAGCAAAATCACACAATAAGTGTGTACTATGTGTTGTAGTATTTTCTTGCCAAAAAGGAAGAAATCAACTACAAAGTGGATTGCATAAAAGGTTTAGGGTCTTGTCTATTTATAGAGAGAACCTTGGCACCCAAAGTTGCTAAACTTTCAATGTGGGAGAAAATTTCCATGTAGTATTTCCTTTATGCAACTTGTTAGCTTGTCTTGGAAGACTTGTGCAAGTTGTCCACTTGTTTTGGAAGACTTAGGCCAAGCCCATTATCCAAGTCTAACACATAGTCCATAATCCATGTGGAGGCCCAAGCCCAATAGGAAACCATCCTAGCCCAATTAGGTTATCTTGGACTCTAAAGAAAGCCCAAATCCAATTCCAAGCTTTGGCCCAATAAGGCTACTACCACAATATGGAATTTGCTCTTTCAAGATTACTCTCTCAAAGTCATTTCAACTAGGGAAGGGACCAAGAAGACACAATTAACCTTGGCTTCCAAAAATAATTAAAATGTCCTTGCCCGATCTAGGTGACATAATAATTATTTTTAACTCCGATCTATTCCACCATAAGATCAAAGTTGCACTCCAAGAATAATTGCCATTACCCAAAAGCTTATCACAAAAGAATGTGAACTTTGTCTTTAACCTACTAAATAACTGACCATAATGCCCCTTTATGTATACCCACAGCTAAGACCGGTCCTTTGGCCTGTGTACTATCACCTCTTTAGCTGTATCTTTTTCTGTTGGTTTTCTTGTCTAATTGCCAACCATCCTTGGTCATGAAATCTCTTGATCTCGGGAGCGATTCTCAAGCCATACGACCAACACACCTATAAAGGTAGTATCACTAGATCTAGATTCGGATGATAAATTTGGACAATCCCAAAGGGGGCAAATAGATTCCATTTTGCATATGCATGTTCTAATTAATTAGAACTTAGCACTCGATGCACAAGGCTGTTGATCCTAATAAAATAAGATCTCACCCATAGTGAATCAAAGTACTAGACCCTAACTTCATTAGTTCATCTATATATACTCAAGATTAAGAGCAATGATCATTTAGTAGCGGTGAGTGTCTTGTTTTCTTTCTTTGATAGTACGTCTCTAGAAAACATACTCACAATGGTCCTAACCACTACGTAACACACGTACTATTGAGACAAATCCAGAAAGTCCTCCAATGACCTAGGTAGATCACCCTCAAAGAGGAGACTTGCTCAATATAAACTTATCCCAGTAGAGTGCCCAACACTACTATTTGGTTATGGATTCAATTTATGACGTGACTAAATCTAGACTTGGACCTACTGTGTGTCCAGCCTCACTGCGCACCCAAGTGATTAGTTCAAGTCGAAGGACCTTCATACATGCATCGATAAAACATAACAGAGATTATATGTAAGAAACTCATAATGCCATTTAACAAAAATATGATTATACATTGTTTAATATCCAAAATGTCATGTACAAGTAAGCTTTAGGGCATACTATTCCTAACAATCTCCCACTTACACTAAAGATCACTTCTGCAAAGCCTAATACCCAAAGACTCTAAATGTGTGGCAAACATTTTCTCTGAAAGAGTCTTAGTAAATAGGTCTGCCAGGTTTTCCGCTGAAACTATCTTGTCAACTACTACATGTCCTCTTTGGATAAACTCACGGATCAAATGATATTTCCGTTCAATGTGTTTACCCTTTTTGTGATTCCTGGGCTCTTTGCACTGTGAAATAGCACCATTGTTGTCGCAATACAACGTTATTAGTCTGTGAGCTGCCGGCACAACCTCTAGGTCTAACAGGAACTTTCTTAGCCATACTGCCTCTTTCGCAGCCTCAGATGCTGCTACATACTCGGCCTTCATGGTAGAGTCAGCAATACAATTTTGCTTCACACTTCTCCATGAAATAGCTCCTCTTGACAGAATGAAAACATATCCAGAAGTAGACTTCCTGGAGTCTTTGTCGGACTGGAAATCCGAGTTTGTATAGGCTAATGGTGTTAGATCATCTGCACGGTATTCCAGCACATAATCCTTTGTTCCTTGCAAGAATTTGAATATATGCTTAACCGCGACCCAATGTGCCGATCCAAGGTTTGACTGATATCTACTAACCATGCCAACAGCAAAGCAGATATCTTGTCTAGTGCATAACATGGCATACATGAGACTTCCAACTGCTAAAGCATAAGGAACTCACTTCATGCTCTCTATCTCCTCAGGTGTTTTAGGTCATTGATCCCGAGATAGATAAACTCCATGTCTAGAAGGTAACAAGGCCTTCTTAGAGTTTTGCATGTTAAACCTGACTAATATATTCTCAATAAATGAAGCTTGAGATAGGGCTAGCCTCCTGTTCTTACGATCTCGCATAAGCTTGATGCCTATAACATAACTAGCTTCTCCTAAATCCTTCATTTGAAATTGAGTAGGAAGCCAAACCTTGATGGATGATAACATCCCCACATCATTTCCAATTAGTAGGATATCATCCACATACACAACCAAAAAAGCTACAGCATTTTCATTATGCCTTTTATACACCCAAGGTTCATCAATATTTTGATCAAAACCATAAGTTTAATTGCCCGATCAAATTTGATGTTCCATGCTCTAGATGCCTGTTTTAATCCATAAATGGACTTCTTTAATTTACAAACCATATGTTCCTGGCCTTTAGCAATGTATCCATCTGGTTGTGTCATGTAAATGGTCTCGTCAAGTTCCCCATTAAGAAAGGCTGCCTTGACGTCCATTTGCCATATCTCGTAGTCATAATGACAAGCGATGGCAAGAAGCATCCTGATGGATTTAAGCATGGCTACTGGTGAGAAAGTTTTCTCATAATCGATCCCTTTTTTCTGAGTATAACCTTTCGCCACCAACCTTGCTTTAAAGGTTTTAACTTTTCCATCAACTCCTTTTTTTCTCTTGTAGACCCATTTGCACCCTATAGGTTTTACCCCTTCAGGTGCAACTACAAGATCCCAGACTTTGTTAGAATACATAGATTCTAACTCTGAATCCATTGCCTTATGCCATTTGTCGGCATCTATGTCAGAAATTGCTTCATCATAACTTACGGGATCCACCACCTGATTCTCTGAAGAAGTCTGAAAGGATTCTCCATAGTATCTATCAGGAGGCTTGGATATTCTCCCACTACGACGATGCTCCGATATATTAGTTGTAATATGTTGTTCTTTTTCATTCACAGTTACCATAGGTGTTACTGGAGATTCTTGTGAAATCTCATCTAGAACAACTTCAGAATCTGGTGTTTTCTGGACCATTTCATCATTCTCTAGGTATCTAGCATGGGTGCTTATAAACACCTTTTTCTCCTTAGGATTATAAAAGATCCCACCTCTGGTTCCCTTAGGATATCCAATGAAAATGCATAACTCGGATCTTGGTTCCAATTTTGAAGCATTACTATTAAGTACATAAGCTGGACAGCCCCAAATGTGGAGATGATTTAGACTAGGCTTACGCCCAGTCCACATTTCTTGAGGTGTTCTAGGTACTAATTTAGATGGTACCAAGTTGAAGATATATGCCGCTATTTCAATGGCATACCCCCAAAAAGATAAAGGTAATGATGCATGACTCATCATTGACCTAATCATATCCACTAGGGTACGATTTCTTCTCTCTGCTACACCATTTTGCTGAGGAGTCCTTAGTGCAGTCAACTGAGACACTATCCCTTCTTGTGTAAGATAGTCTCTTAACTCACCTGAGAGGTATTTGCCACCTCGATCAGACCGAAAGGCTTTGATATGTTTATCTAATTTCCGCTCTGCCTCAGCTTTGAAGTCTTTGAATTTCTCAAAGGATTCAGACTTGCGTCGCATCAGATATACATATCCATATCTAGAGTAATCATCAGTAAAAGTAATGAAATACTCATAACCTCCTCGTGCTGGTGTGCTCATAGGACCACACACATCAGTGTGAACCAATTCTAATACTTCTTTGGCCCTTTCTCCTTTAGAAGAAAATGACCGTTTAGTCATCTTCCCTTTGAGACAAGATTGACACGGAGGTAGATCTTCGAGATCTAATGGCTAAGATGCCCATCCTCGACTAATCTCCGAATTCGCTTTAGACTGATATGTCCTAAGCGTAGGTGCCAAAGATATGTATCATTGGTCGAAGAAACCTTCCTTTTTCGGGAATTAGTCTGTTCTACATTATGCAGTGAGTTTGTAATAGGTTTTATATAGAACAAGTTATCATGCATGCTACCGGGACAAATAATATTTCCATCTCTACTGATATCAACACCAGAATGGAAATTAATCCAAAATCCATCTAATATTAATTGTGAAACAGAGATAAGGTTTTACGTACATCCGGAACCTAATAAACATTGTTCAAAAATATCTTCCTATTACATGGAAAATTTAAGCACATTCCTCCCACTGTAGCGGCCCATACTTTTGCTCTATTACCCAACCTTAGAGCAAACTCCCCTTTAGCTAGTTCCTTCATTTCCTGAAACCAATGCAAAGAATTGCAAATATGGTTAGTGGCTCCAGAGTCTACAATCCGAGAATTAGTAGAATCAACCACTAAGCAGGTTTCAATGCAGAACAAAAGAGGTGCACCTATCTGGCCTCGAGCCAGGTACTTCGGGCAATCCTTTTTCTAGTGTCCTTTTTGGCCACATTTAAAGCATTTGCCCTAGGGTTTTTCACCTGTTAACTGCCTGGGCTGTTCACCATTTCTCTTCTTTTTCCTTTGACCACGTTTTTGCTTCCCCCTTCCTTTGAACTTTCTCCCTTTCGGGTTAAGTCCAGAAGTGGATGCTTGAACCATATTTATGTGGCCTTTATTTTTCATTATGGCTTCTGGCGCTAGGAGCTCTTTCATTAATTCCGTCATATCCATGTTCATCTTGCTCATATTATAATTAAGCTTGAACTGGGTATAGGATAACGGTAGAGTCTCCAAAATCATGTCTACCTTTGATTGTTCATCTATGTTTGCTCATAGGATCTCAGCAGTATTGAAGCAATCCATCATTTGGAGCATATGCTCCCTGACAGATGCTCCTTCTACCATCCTTTGATTCATAATTTCTCTAAGAGCACCTTGCCTTGCAAGCCTACTCTTATCAGCAAACATACGAGACAGTGAGGTCATGATTTCTTTTGCAGTTTCCATTTGATGATGCTTGCTCTGCAAAATATCTGACATAGAAGCCATCATATAGCACTTGGCCATACTATTGGCTTTTTGCCATTTTGCCTCAGCATCTTTCTGGGTTTCAGAAGAGTTAGCCCTCACAACAGGACAAGGAGTTGTTAGGACATACTTGTACTCTTCTGCGGTGAGTACTATGTCCAAGTTTCGTTCCCAGTCCACAAAATTCGGTCCAGTGAGCCTGTGCTCTTTGAGAATTGTAGCTAGTGGACTGAACAAAGACATTTTTCTGGATACAACAATATAACCATAATTAATTTATGAGTACAAAATTGATGCATGTATAATATGTATGCTATCTTTGGAAATAAAACATACGAGTACTTTTTACATCATTTGCCTTTGAGTAGATCAACCCTTTAAACTACTCGATGTAGTAGTGTCTCAACGTCCTCATAAGAACTCCACTAATGGGATGGCCGAACTTATGAATGTTAAGTTAAGTTCCACCACTTATTTGAATTAACAATTGTCTGGATATGATCCAATTGAATAATTCAATCACTGTTTTGTTTGGCTTCTTAAATCCGGTAGCGAACTCTATCGATAGGATAGCTGAACCTACCATTTAAGTTGAGTGTACACCCATTCCTAATGTTTATTCCCTGAAACATTCTTGATTTAAGCCCTCCGATGGGGTAGTGACTTTAATCAATGTTGCGTAAGGCGTTCTTTAGTAAAGAACTCCACCGATGGGATGGCCGAACTTACTAACACCCTTTTGAATAAACATTTTATGTTTCATCTTGTTAAATCTAGACAAAGTGTCACCTTCCGTTGGGGAAGTTAATGACATTTATCATTAACGTGAATCGGATATGGAAAGCTGTGGGGTATTTCCAGTCCCCTTTCCCACTCAATATTTCAACTTAAGGGTTTCCTTTGATATTCTTGCTTTGTTTTAGATCTAAACACATTTTGGATTTTTGTAAATCCCCTTTGTGTTACTAAAACATTGCAATATCACAATGGACCTCTTACCTAAATCTGGGTGCATAGACCCTTAGGTTGACATATATACATGTAAATCTCAAGTTAAGTTCTTTTAATGTTGTCATGAGATCTCATGGCATCTTTAGACATAGCCGCTTATAATTCTCTTATCTAAGCCATTCTCATAAACTTAACTATCTTTGAGAATCAACTCATAGGTATGACTAATTTTTATATAAACCCTAATGAGTGGAAATATTTCTAGGTGGCAATCATGCTAATGCAAATATGTTAAAACATATATCAATGCATTATAAACATCCACCAAAATATGTTAGAATCCCTCTTTGATGGCTCCCTGTAATCTTTAATAAAATAGCATGCTTAGTAACTTTTTCTGCCTCAGCCGGTAGATTGTTAATAGGATCCGGTCAACCGACAAGCTTACCCGGGAGAGTGTTCCTGACGTTGTTTTCTTGTTTTTCTCCTTGGTCTTCAAAGATTACAATAATACACTTTGCTATTGCTAATACAAGCTTCATAAAGAAACATTACAAGGATAACAAAACATCCTATGCTTCTTTTAAATGAAACTAAAAGCAATAACCTTAAATATTTTATACATGAAATCGCCTATGGCCAAGCTTTGTTGACCATACACAAAAATCTATCATGCATACATACGAACCATGAAGGGGATTTTATATTACCTGTACATACAAGCATAAAACCACAAGTATATGCAACACAAGATTTCCTAATCTTGCCACTCACAAGATGACTAATATATTTATGCAAATACAATATTCTTGCATAGTCTAAGCATGTTGTGTGTGAGCCTAAGCTCTGAAACCAATTGTAGGATCGATATTATTAAGTGTGGTGTATCCTAGTCCATATTTTCAAAAAATTCTACCATGAAAACATGCTAGGAAAATAAAATAACCACATAACACAAACAAGAACATGCTTAAGAACATATAGAATATAACTAGTACTTGCAAAAATATATAAAGCTAACCTCTTGAAGCGTGGGGCCTTTGATGAAGCTAAAACTGTCATGAGCTTTGCTCCTGTTTACGAACAAGGCTACCAAAAATTTACTATGAGGGTGTCGCAATAAGCAACTCCCTAGTCTTCTTCCCTATGATTAAAGAGACTTATCTTGAGAGAATAGCCTCTTGTGTGGGAAAAAGCAAAGTAATATGCTCTTGAAAAACTAGAGCAAAATCACACAATAAGTGTCTACTATGTGTTGTAGTATTTTCTTGCCAAAAAGGAAGAAATCAACTACAAAGTGGATTGCATAAAAGGTGTAGGGTCTTGTCTATTTATAGAGAGAACCTTGGCACCCAAAGTTGCTAAACTTTCAATGTGGGAGAAAATTTACATGTAGTATTTCCATTATGCAACTTGTTAGCTTGTCTTGGAAGACTTGTGCAAGTTGTTCACTTGTTTTTGGAAGACTTAGGCCAAGCCCATTATCCAAGTCCAACACAGTCCATAATCCATGTGGAGGCCCAAGCCAAATAGGAAACCATCCTAGCCTAATTAAGTTATCTTGGACTGTAAAGAAAGCCCAAACCCAATTCCAAGCTTTGGCCCAATAAGGCTACTACCACAATATGGAATTTGCTCTTTCAAAATTACTCTCTCAAAGTCATTTCAACTAGGGAAGGGACCAAGAAGACACAATTAACTTTGGCTTCCAAAAATAATTAAAATGTCCTTGCCCGATCTAGGTGACATAATAATTATTTTTAACTCCGATCTATTCCACCATAAGATCAAAGTTGCACTCCAAGAATAATTGCCATTACCCAAACGCTTATCACAAAAGAATGCGAACTTTGTCTTTGACCTACTAAATAACCGACCATAATGGCCCTCTATGTATACCCACAGCTGAGACCGGTCCTTTGGCCTGTGTACTATCACCTCCTTAGCTGTATCTTTTTCCGTTGGGTTTCTTTTCCAATTGCCAACCATCCTTGATCATGGAATCTCTTGATCTCGGAAGCGACCCTCAAGCCATATGACCGACACACCTATAAAGGTAGTATCACTAGATCTAGATTCGAATGATAAATTTGGACAATCCCAAAGGGGGCACATAGATTCCATTTTGCATATGCATGTTCTAATTAATTAGAACTTAGCACTCGATGCACAAGGCTGTTGATCCTAATAAAATAAGATCTCACCCACAGTGAATCAAAGTACTAAACCCTAACTTCATTAGTTCATCCACATATACTCAAGATTAAGAGCAATGATCATTTAGTAGCTGTGAGTGTCTTGTTTTCTTTCTTTGATAGTACGTCTCTAGAAAACATACTTACAATGGTCCTATCAAATACGTAACACACGTACTATTGAGACAAATCCAAAAAGTCCTCCAATGACCTAGGTAGATCACCCTAAAAAAGCAGACTTGCTCAATATAACCTTATCCCAGTAGAGTGCCCAACACTACTATTTGGTTATAGATTCAATTTATGACGTGACTAAATCTAGACTTGGACCTACTGTGCGTCCAACCTCACTGCGCACCCAAGTCATTAGTTCAAGTCAAAGGATCTTCATGCATGCATCGATAAAACATAATAGAGATAATATGTAAGAAACTCATAATGCCATTTAACAAAAATATGATTATACATTGTTTCATATCCAAAATGTCATGTACAAGTGAGTTTTAGGGCATACTAATCCTAACAGTTTAATCCATCAAGTAACCCTAACAAAAAGTAATAACCACCCATTTGCGAGCCATAATCACCATGTTCCCCATTTCCACGTGTCAGCATCCCCTTACATCGCTTGATTCCTCCATCACACACACGCTGCCTTTTTCTTTTCTTGCCTGTAACTTAGATTTATTTTTCTTGAGCTCCCTTTAAACCAAAAACACCAAAAAGATTTTAGTTAGGACCCCAACATGTACCTCTTTAGGACGCATTTAGCTTATAACACCAAACATGTAGGCTTTCCCGTGGATTTGACCCCGCACTCGCACACGGCATACTGCACATGACCAGTGCACTTGCGGGCTATTTTGGCTTTTGCTCCAATAGCATATCAATGCCCTTGGAAGTTGTGGGGAGTAAGGACCTTTAAGAATAACCCTTGTAGCCACCCATAGCTTGGTAGGAAAAAGTGTTGAAAAAGGGTTGTTAATACGAGTGCCCCTTCATTAATTGGTTTTTTTTATATGCCTTAGCCTTTTTTTTTTCCTTTCTTTTTATGCAATGCAAAGTATGAAAAATCCAAAAAAAAAAATTGAAAAAGGAAAAAATAGTGCAAAAAGATCAAAAAGATGAAAAATTAAAAAAATGAAAACGAGAAAAGGCCAAAGGCGTAAAAAAGTTTTGTGAATAAGTGCATAAGTGACAAAATGTCAACTTAGCACATGCTATCATCTTTGTAAATATGTGAATAAGGCTTTTATAAGCCATTGCATTTGTATATTCTCTCATCTTGTCCTGAGGCTTTATGTATGTTGGGGAGGCCATGTTAGTTGAGGGGGCATAAAATATCAACATCCCGAGTACGTGTGTTAGAATCTTAGGCTTGTGGTGGATTGGCTACTTGGGAAATTCCCACGAGGAGTGAGGCCTTATGAGTAGAGAGAAGATCTAAAGAGACTTAGGATCTCTCCACAATAGGAATGCCCCCTTCATGCTTCTTAGACTAACTTTGATAGCGAGTCAATCCCCATAGGTAACCCTTTGTATCGGCTTTAGAAATAAACTTAAGATCGAGCTTGGTTGGGGACAAGCAAGGAGAAGGTTTGGGGGTGTTGATGTGTTGTGTTTTTGTGCATGTTTACTTTGTTATTTGTTTATGTTTAAGAGGTATTTTGAGCTTTAAGGGATGCATTAGTATAATACATATACTAGAGTTAGGATTAAGCATAAACAAATGTACATAATTGAGTTTCTAAGTCAAATGCTATACTAAACGCTTAATTTTGTGCCTTAGGTGAGCTATAGGGCTGAAACAGAACTTGAACGAAGATAAACAATGAAGATAGAAGAGGTACGGGTCGTGCAATAAAGGCTGAGAGCAAGAAAGAGGAAATTCAAGGTCAACTGGAGGTGCCAGTCGACCTAGAAAAAAATTGTTGGTTGACTGGCTAGGTTGACCGACCACTCCAAAGAGGAGCCCAATTTTAGCTGGTTGACTTCCCTGAAAAGGGTCGCCGCCCATTCTAGAGAGCACCAAGATTGAAGCCGGGTTAGCTAAAAGCCGGTGCATTTGCGGTGCACAACAGATGTTATAAAAGCTCGATTTTGTAACTTTTAAAAGAAGATTACAATTAGACTCCTCTCATATTCCAATCACATACATAAAAAACCCTTTTTTCACACCTCTAACATATACATAATCACATACTTGTCATCTAGATTCAAGCTTGCTTGGAAGGTCTTGAACACTTGGATTGAAGTTTACTCAAAGATTTTGTACAAGAATTGCTAAGATGGAAGGGAAGTTTTTGATTCTCTCTTTCATCCTCTTTTATATTATGTTTGAGTAGATTTGTTTAGGGTAATAATATTTGTGTAATAGGTTGATTGTATTCTCTTATATTATGGGATTTAATAGCTTAATATATATATGCATATGCTATGTTTTTCTTGTTTCAATGGCTATTGTTCAATATATGTCTAGGGGTTTGATAATATGCCTATGAGAGTTGCATATGTATAAATTGAAGTCTATTTGCTACTAAACACCTCCAATCTATTCTATAATCATGTCTATGTGTTCACTATAGACCTTGTGAAGTAGGTAATGCTTAAATTCATGTATACGTGTGTGTTTGCATGCGTAGTGGTAAATATGACCTCAATATTGCATATATGTTAGCTCAAAAGTGCTTTTAATGGTGTAATCTGAACATGAGACGTTTAGTAGTCGAATAAGTTCCTTTATTCGTAAACACCTTGGCCTAGAACATGTACAAATGTGCTAATAGATCAAATCCCACTATAGTGGCCCTAGAATGACGAGGCATAATTTAAGGCTAGTCTAAATTGAGTCTCCTTTGGCTTTAAATCCAGTCAATTGGTTTTCGGGTAGATTTAGTTAACTCCAGTGACACTTGGTCTTGGTGTCAAATCCAACCAATGGTTTAGGTATTAAGGTAGGTTTGTTCTAGATCACTTAGGAAGCTAATTAGTTACTCTTAAGGCCCTAGGTCATAAGGACCACACCATAGCTCTAAGAGACGCCGCTTAGGGAAGGACCTACACCAAGTCCTAGGGAGAAATTAGGACGCTAATTAAGCAACCTAGTTAAAGAGCAATTGATAATTAATCCATTCCATGTAATCCCATGGTATTTGAGTCTATGATCACCTATTAGTAAGTAGACATTACCCTAATCTCTTCCATTTGTTAGTTCCTTCAGATAATTTGTCTCTATACTTTCCATTCCCATAGTATAGCTTTATTTTCTTTAGTTAGAGCTCCCGACCATCCAAAAACACCAAAAGATAGTCAGTTTAGTTTTCTTTTTAGGCATTCTCCAAGACAAACACACGTATAATCCATCCCACAACATAGCTTACCTGTGGTTCAACACTATTCTCGCACACACTACACTATATTAATCCATGTGCTTGTGGGTCTTTAGAGCTTGCACTTGAAAGATGCTATCAATAAGCTCTCCTCTCTTATTCTTTGCAATCGTGATCCCGGACTTCTTAGGGATTGCTTGGACTAGATTAACCCACTCACTATTGGAGATTGGATAAATAATGCTTGCATCTAAGGGCTTAATGATCTGCCTCTTAATTACCTCACTTATATATGGGTTGAGCCTCCTTTGCATCTCCCTAGAAGGAACCGCTCTATCCTCAAGATGAATATAATGCATGCAAACCGAAGGATCTATACCTTTCAAATCATCAGTTTTCCACCCCATGCCCTTCCTATGCTTCCTAAGAACCTTTAAGAGACACTCTTTATGCTCATTAAAAAGATTGAAAGCTATGATAAGTGGAAGGGTCTCACTAAGGCCTATGAATGCATACTTCAAATGGTCAGGAAGGGGTTTGAGCTCTAAAAATGCACGAGGCTCAACCAAGGGGGACTCAACCTCAACATCATCAATGGGAATATCACTAGAATTTAGACTAGAAGGATTAACGTCAAGTGACTTATCAATCAAAGAACTCTCAACTAAGGAGGTAGAAGATGCACATTTCCGCTCTAAGGTCTCCAAATCAAAGCCAGTCAACAAATCCTCAAATTTTCTCAAATCTTCTCCATCGGTCATAGTCCTCTTTACAAAGTCCTCAATGCAAGAATCAATCACATCAACTCTAAAGCATTCTTCTCCATCCTCTTCTCTTCCTATACTAGCCCTATTCACCACCTTGGCAATCTTCATGGTGGACCTTAAATTCCTAAATTTCATCTCTAATAACCCAAACCTACAATGAATAATAGTATCAATAGTAGCAAACAGGGGCAACCTAATAGAACATAGGTAAAATGTCTAGAGTTATGACTCGAATCCATATCTAACACTATAAAGTCAACTGGGTACACGAACTTACTAACCTGGACATAACATCATCTACCATACCCCTAGGTCTATGCCTAGACCTACCAGCTAATTGAAGAGTAACATAAGTAGGGACAACTCACCTAGACCTAGCTACTGATAGACATAGTAAGGAATGAGGTTCACACTAGACCCTAAATCTAGCAAGGCATTATCAATTTGGGTCTCCCTAATCCTACAAGAAATGGTGAAAGCTCTAGGGTTACTCATCTTGGATGGAAGGCCGGCAGTACAAATAATACTAACCTTTTCCGTAAGCTTCACTTTCTTAGAAATGTTCGATGATCTGTGCTTTCTTGTACAAAGGCTTTTGAAGAAATTAGAATAGAAGGGAATGGAAAGGATTGCATCTATCATGGGAAGATTAATCTTAAGTTCATTAAGATGCTCCAAGATCTTGAAAAGCCTAGAATCCTCATTAGGCGTGGGTCTCTCTAAAGCAGATGGGAAAGGAACTCTAGGTGCAACACTTCTAGCCACATGAGTAACATTAATGGGTTCTTTTCCCTCCCAATGTGGGTGGTAAGTACTACTTTCTCTATGGGCTCATATGGGCTCAACTTTCTCAACAGCGCCCTTTCTAAAATCCCTTTCAATAGGTCTACAAAGAGGCTCTCTAAACTTGAAAGGACCACAAGGTGCAGGTACTGCATAGTCAACTTCTACTTTATTATCCATTATCCTACTGCTCCTAAGAGTGGTAACAACCTTAGCTTGAGCCTGAGGGGGATAAATGGTATCAGTGGAGGAATAGGACTGCACTCAAGGGTTCACCTCTAACTGAAAAGGTAGCTTTTGAGGGTCTCTAGTGCTCTACTGACTGGTCAACTACCCTAACTGTGTCTCAATCCTAGCCATGTCTTGCCTATCTTCGCTAATTCCTGCCACTAGTTCTGAATGAATTGCATTATCTTCATCATGTCATTGCTAGGAGGCTGGCTGCTAGAAGGAGCAGGTAAAGCCTGAGGTTGAGGAGCACTAATGAGACAAGGCTGATTAAGATGGTAGAAACCTTGGAGGTATTGAGAACGGGGTCACTGCTGGGGTGGAACTTGGGATTGGGAACTAAACTCATGCTGAGCTTGTCTCCAAGAGAATTTTGGGTTGTCCTTTCAACCTGGATTATATGTGTTTGAGTACGGATTGTACTCATAAGTATAAACTTGAGTAGTACACACTTGCTCATTCATAAATTTAGGAAACTGGGATGCTAAAAAGCAAGCTATGGTCTCATGAGACGATTGAAAACATAAAGCACATACTTCAACTACCAACGAGGTAGAGGATGAACCTATGGAACTAGTCCTATGACCTCGAGATAAGGCCTCTATCTTACCGGGTAAATCTAAAGAAACTGTAACCTCATTAACACCTTTCTTAGTACCTCCTTGACTAGACCTATCCCTAGCAAAGTTTTGAAAAGAATGTTCAGCTATCAACGTCATTTTCTCCCATGCCTTAGCCAATCTCAAGGCATAAAAGCCACCATTGAAGGTAATATTGACCATCATTCAATTTTGTTCATTTAAACCTCGAAAGAAATACTAGGGTAGGTCATGACTACCATACGCATGGTGTAGGCACTGTCTAAGAAGGTCTTTGAACCTTTCGTAAGCCTCATGAAAAGATTCAAGATCATACTAGGAGAAAGTCATAATTGTAGTCCTAAGGTCGGCAGTCTTGGCCATAGGATAGAATTTCTAAAAGAACTTAGATGAAAGCTCGGCCCATGAAGTAATAGAACTATTATGTAAGGAATGCAATCAAGTCCTAGCCTTATCCTTAAGAGAGAAAGGAAACAATCTTAGACGTATGACCTCTTGGGAGACATTAGGGATATGAAGGGTGGAACTCTCCAAAAAAATCGGTAATAAGCTCTAGAGGACTCTTATAGCTTCTCCCATAGAAGAAAGGAAGCAGAGCCAACATATTAGCTTGATCTCAAAGTTTGTCTCCCCCAAACCCAGAATTTGAATGGCCAAATTAGGCTCAAAGGCTTCGGGGAGGAAGAATTGCCTAAGAGTGGGCTCCTCATCTATGGGTAGATCTGGTATAAGGGGCTCTTTTCTAAACTGATCTTGGGCTTGATGCCCATGGTGATCATGAGGTGGAATGGGATTCATTAGGGGGATGAGAGGTGATGAGTTGTGATTTGGTGTGTGTTTGCATCGCCATTTACTTATACTTTAGAGGTGTTGAATGCTTATAATGATGCATTAGTGTAGTACTTTTGATAGGAATAGGCTTAAGTGTGAATAAATGTGCATATTGAGTTTAAGAGATAAAATGCTACACTAATAGCTTATTTTCAATGATACAGGTGACTTTGGGTTAAGATAAAGATTGAACAATGAAAGGTGATGAAGATAGGACATGCACGGGTCTAAGGGAGAAGACTAAAGGCCGAAATGACGAAAAATTGAATGAAGGAAGTCAGCCGGACGCTAAGGAAGAATTGCCGGTCGACCGACTAGGTCGACCGGCCACTCCAGAGAACTTCGTCGAAAAGCCGGACGACCCCCCTTCAAGAGCCGGTCGACCGGCCACTCCAGAGAGCCCTTGAAGAAAGCCGATCGAGTACTCCAGAGGCCGGTCGACCTTCTATGCGCGAATCTATAAATAAAGCCCGACGCGGAGCAGAAAAGGGGAGAGTTTTTACACACACTTCACACCTATTCTCACACACACTTAACTCTATTCCCTAGCCGCCTCACACACCCTTTTCACATACTTTTCACGAAGAACCAAGCTTCGTTGGAGGATTCAAACGCTTTGGAATCGAGATTGTTTACAAGCTGTGTTCTAAAATCGCTAGGATGAAAGGGGAGTTTCGTTATATCTCTTTCATTCTATTTTCTATTATGTCTGAGTAGGCTTGTATAGGGTGATTAAACTTATGTAATGGATTAATTTTATACTCTTATGATATGGGATATGATGGCTGAATATATATATATATATATATGTTTTGATTTGTTTTGTTTAATTGGGTGTTCTTTCATTCATGTCTATGTGTTTGATAAAATACCTAGATGAGTACATATATATTAATTGAAGTTTGTTTGTTACTAAACACATCTAATCCATGTTGTACTCATGTCTATGTGTTTATACATGGATGTTATGAAGTGGGTAATGCTTTTATTCATGTCTATATGCGTATTTGCATGCCTAGTAACAAGCATAATTTCAATATCACATGTGTATGAATGTTAGTCAAATCCTGCTGTAGTGATCTTAGAATGACGAAGTATAATTAAGGGCTAATCTAGGTCGAGTTTCCTTTGGCTTTAAATCCAGCCAATAGGTTTCAGGATAGATTTAGTCGACCTTAGCAACACTAGGTCTTGGCTTTAAACCCAGCCAACGGTTTAGGTACTAGGGTAGGTTCATTCTAAGCCACCTAGAAAGTTAGTTAGTCCCTCTTGAGGCCTTAGGTCATAAGGACCACGCCGTAGCTCTAGGAGACGTCGCCTAGGGACGGACCCGCACCGAGTCCTAGGGGAAATCAGGACACTAACTAACAACCTAGTTAAGAGCACTTTTGATAGTTAGCCATCATCCCTTAATCCCATAGCATTTGAGTATGGAGTTACCCGTTCATAAGTCCAAGTCACCCTAATCCCTTTCCAATTGTTAGTTTCTTCTTGATCAACCTACGTCCCTTTTGTTTTTATTCATAGTTTAGTTTTCTTTCATTTACTTAGAGCTCCCGACAATCCAAACCTTCACAAGAAAAAGTACACTTAGTTTAGATCTTTCTTTTTAGCTCTTTTAGGACACCAAGCATAGGATACATTCACGATATTCACGCCTCCCTGTGGTTCGACACCCGCACCCGTAAACACTGTATTGCACGATCCGCACGCTTATGGTCTTTTAAAACTTGCACTCGTAAGAAGACATCAAGTTTTTGGCGCCGTTGGGAGGCACGGTGATTTGCATTCGGTGCTTGTGTGTTTTGATAGTTGTTTTTCTTGCTTTTTCTTTATAGTTTGTTTAGTTTTTACTTATTTCGTTTACTGCTTATATTATCTTCTTTTAGTTCTCTTTGTTAGTTTAATTCAGCTTTTGACTTTATTTTTTTTAGTAGACTTTTTAGGATTGTGGATTATTTGCTATAGTTTAGGAATACTGAAGTGTTTGGGGGTTGAAGTGGCCGGAGTTAGGATAGTTTGTGCATGCTTGGTAGGAGATCCCTTAAGAATCCCCTAATTTCTCTTAATCCCGAACCTGAAAGAATCACTAGACGTTTCAGGAATTTAGGAGATCTTCCGAGGAGATGGCCGATCCCAATCATCCTCATAATCCACCCAATCCCCCAATGAATCCCATTCCACCTCATGAGCACATTGGGCATCAAGCCCAAGCTCATTTTAGACAGGAACCCCATAGACCAGGTCCACCTTTAGATGAGGAACCCACTCTTAGGCAATTCTTTCTCCCCGAAACATTTGAGCCTAATTCGGCTATTCAAATTCCAGGTTTGGGGGGTACGAACTTCGATATTAAGCCTAATATGTTGGCTATGCTTCCTTCCTTTTACGGGAGAAGCAATGAGAGTCCTCTTGATCACATTACTGATTTTGTTGGAATGAGTTCCACTCTCCATGTTCCCAATGTCTCCCAAGAGGTCATACGTCTAAGATTGTTTCCCTTTTCTCTTAAGGATAAGGCTAGGACTTGGTTGCACTCCTTACCTAATGGGTGATACATGGGCTAAGCTTCAATCTAAATTCTTCCAGAAATTTTATCCCATGGCCAAGACAGCCGAACTTAGGACTGCCATCATGACTGTTTCCCAGCATGACTTAGAATCTTTTCATGAAGCTTGGGAGAGGTTCAAAGATCTTCTTAGACAATGTCCACACCATGGGTACGGCAATCATGACCTAATGCAATACTTCTTTCGAGGTTTAAACGAACAAAATAGGATGATGGTCAATGCCGCCTCCGGTGGTGGTTTCTATCTTTTAAGACCAACTGAGGCATGGGAGAAAATAGAAATGATGGCTGAGAATTCATTTCAAAATTTTGCAATGGAAAGATCTAGTCGAGGGGGTAACAAGAGAAGTGTTAGTGAGGTTGGAATTTCTTCAGACTTACCCTCTAAGGTCAAGGCGTTAACAAATAAACTAAATCAATTCATCTCTTTGTCCATTTCATCTCAGAGTCCTAGGACTAGTTCTTCAAGTGCTTCCTCCGCCCCCTTAGTTGTTGAAGTTTGTGCATTATGCTCCGAGTCATCTCATGAGACCCTAGCTTGCCCTTTAGCATCCCAATTTCCTGAATTCATGAAAGAGCAAGTGTGTGCCACACAAGGTTATTCTCGTGAGTATAATCCATACTCAAACACGTACAATCCAGGTTGGAGGGACAATCCAAAATTTTCCTGGAGACAAGGACAGCATGAGTCTAGTTCACATCCTCAAGTTCTATCTTAGCAGCGACCCCGTCCGCAATATCCCCCAGGTTTCTATCAAGTCAATCAACCCCGTCTCACTAGTGCTCCTCAACCTCAAGCTTTACCTGCTCCCTCTAGTAGCCAGTCTCCTAGTAATGACATGATGAAGATAATGCAATTTATTCAGAATCAACAACAGGAATTGACAAAAAATAGGTAGCAAATGGCCAGGTTTGAGGCACAGTTAGGACAGATTGCTAGTCAATTGAGCACTAGAGACCATGGGAAATTGCCTTCTCAGCCGGAAGTAAACCCTAGAGTCCAATCTTGTTCCTCCACTGACACCACTTACCCTTCTCAGGCTCAAGCTAAAGCTGTCACCACTCTTAAGAGCGGTCGGGTAGTGGATAATAGGGTAGGAATTGACTCTGCAGTGTCTGCACCTAGTGGTCCTTTCGAGTCTAGTGCACAACATGGTAACCTTGTTGGGGGAAATTCTAGAGAGAGTCCTGTTGAGAGAAATGAGACCGTTAGAGATCAGGGAGAGATTAGTACTTCCCGACCACATAGAGAGGGAAAAGAACCTATGGATAACTCCCATGCATCTCGAGATATAGAGCCTAGAGTTCCTTTTCCATCCGCTTTAGAGGGACCTACATCTAGTGAGGATTCTAGGTTCTTCAAGATTTTAGAGCATCTCGAAGATCTTAAGGTCAATCTTCCTTTGATAGATGCGATCATTTCCATCCCATCTTACTCTAAGTTCTTTAAGGATCTTTGTACAAGGAAACGTAGATCATCGACCATTCCTAAGAAGGTGAGGCTTACGGAGAAGGTGAGTAGCATTTGTACTTCGGGCCTTCCGCCCAAGAGGAGTGACCCCGGAGCTTTCACCATTCCTTGTAGGATCTGTGAGACGCAAATTGATCATGCCTTGTTAGATTTAGGATCTAGTGTGAATCTTATTCCCTATTCTGTCTATCAGCAGTTAGGCCTAGGTGAGTTGTCTCTCACGTATGTTACTCTTCAGCTAGCTGATAGATCTGAGCGTAGACCTAAGGGGGTGATAGAGGACGTTATGGTTCAGGTAGGTGAGTTCGTGTACCCTGTTGACTTTATAGTGTTAGATATGGATTCAGGACACGACTCTAGACATTCTACACCCATTCTTCTAGGTCGCCCCTTTCTTGCCACCACAGATGCCATTATCCATTGTAGGTCGGGGATATTAGAGATGAAATTTGGGAATTTGAAATCCACTATGAAGGTTGCAGAGGCGGTGAATAGAGCTAGTATAGGAGAGGAGGATGGAGAAGAGTGCTTTAAAGTAGATGTGATTGATTCTTGCATTGAGGATTTCATAGAAATGACTATGACTGATGGAGATGATTTGAGGAAATTTGAAGAAGTGATGTCAAATTTTGATTTGGAGACCTTAGAGAAGAAATGTATAGCTTCTACTTCCTTAATTGAGAGCTGTTTGATTAATAAGTCACTCAAGGTTAATTCTTCTACTCCCATTTCTAGTAATGAACGCATTGATGATGCTGAGGTTAAGTCCCCCTTGGTTGAGCCCAGCCTTTTAGAGCTCAAACCCCTTCCGGATGATCTGAAGTATGCATTCCTAGGCTCTAGTGAGACTCTTCCGGTTATCATAGCTTCCAATCTTTCTAGTGAGAATGAGAAGCGTCTCTTAGAGGTCCTTAGGAAACATAGGAAGGCAATAGGGTGGAAGATTGATGATTTACGAGGTATAGACCCCTCTATTTGTATGCATCATATTCACCTTGAAGATGGAGCCATTCCTTCTAGGGAGATGCAAAGGAGGCTAAACCCACACATGAGCGAAGTAGTTAAGAAGGAGATCATTAAGCTTTTGGATGCAGGCATTATTTATCCAATCTCCGATAGTGAGTGGGTTAGCCACCAAGTTGTCCCTAAGAAGTCCGGGATCACAGCTTGTTGAGAATGAGAGAGGAGAGCTTATCCCTACACGCACTCCTATGAGATGGAGGGTCCAGATTGATTATAGGAAGCTCAACTCCAAAACTAGGAAGGATCATTTCCCATTGCCTTTTCTAGACCAGATTTTAGATAGAGTAGCTGGGCACAGCTACTATTGTTTTCTAGATGGCTATTCGGGATATAACCAGATCCCTGTGTTTCCCGAGGACCAGGAAAAGACCACCTTTACTTGTCCCTATGGCACTTTTGCTTATAGGAGAATGCCCTTCGGTCTTTGTAATGCCCCAGCGACTTTTTAGAGATGCATGATGGCCATTTTTAGTGATATGATTGAGAGACACTTAGAGATTTTTATGGATGATTTCTCAGTCTTTGGAGATAGCTTTGATGAATGCTTGAATCATCTCTCTTTAGTCTTAGACCGATGTGTGGAGAAGAATTTAGTGTTAAGTTGGGAGAAATCCCACTTCATGGTGCAACGAGGATAGTCTTTGGGTCATGTTGTCTCATCTAATGGAATTCAAGTCGACCCACTAAGGTTGAATTAATTGAGAAGTTGCTTGTCCCTAAGTGTGTCAAGGATGTTAGATCTTTTCTAGGACATGCAGGATTCTACCGTAGATTCATTAAGGATTTTAGTCACGTTGCACGCCCTTTGTCTAGGCTCCTAGCACAAGATGTTCCTTTTGACTTTGACGATGAATGTGTTAGAGCTTTCAATAGGCTTAAATCCTTATTA
This sequence comes from Cordia subcordata, assembly GCA_028554755.1. NCBI lineage: Eukaryota > Viridiplantae > Streptophyta > Magnoliopsida > Boraginales > Cordiaceae > Cordia > Cordia subcordata. The sequence continues at coordinate 17,434,736 of JAPTOF010000008.1, forward strand.
TCAACATCCCCGATTATCCAACCACCTGACTACAGTCTCCCATTTGAGGTTATGTGTGATGCATCTGATTATGCAATAGGAGCTATTTTAGGTCAAAGGAAGGATAAGTTGCCCCATGTTGTATACTATGCTAGCAAGACTTTTGATGAAGCACAAAAGAATTACACTACTACGGAAAAAGAGCTTCTAGCGATAGTCTTCTCTCTCGACAAGTTTAGGTCATACATCCTAGGATCCAGAGTAATTGTCTACACCGATCATGCGGCATTGAAGTATTTGTTGTCTAAGAAAGAATCTAAGCCCCACTTGATTAGGTGGATGCTCCTCCTTCAAGAGTTTGACTTAGAAATTTGGGATAAGAAGGGTAGAGAGAATTTAGTTGCGGATCATCTTTCCCGTCTTGTTAGCGAGTCTTCTAGTGATCCATCTCCTTTTCATGATTCATTCCCTGATGAGCAATTATTTGCTATTTCTCATCACACACCTTGGTTCGCTCATATAGTTAATTATCTTGCCACAGGGCATTTTTCGTCTCATTGGGAGAAAAGAGAAAAAGATAGGTTCCTAGCACAAGTTAGGCATTTCTTTTGGGAGGACCCCTATCTTTTTAAAGTGTGTGCGGATCAAATGATTTGCCGGTGTGTGCCTGAGGAGGAGTTTGAGAGCATGTTAAGCATGTGTCATGATGAGGGGTGTGGGGGTCATTTTAGTGGGAAGAAGATTGCTGCGAAGGTCTTGCAAAGTGGATTATTTTGGCCTACTCTCTTTAGGGATGCCCAGGAATATTGCAAAAAGTGTTTTAGATGTCAACAATCTGGGTCCATCTCTAGGAGAAACATGATGCCTTTATCCCCTATTCTTCCTTGTGAGTTGTTCGATGTTTGGGGTATAGAATTCATGGGTCCATTTCCACCTTCCTTTGGGTGTCAATACATTTTAGTGGCCGTTGATTATGTATCCAAATGGGTTGAGGCTATTCCTACACGCACTAATGACCATAGGGTAGTGGTTAAGTTTATTAAAGAGAACATTTTCTCTAGATTTGGAGTCCCTAGGGTCTTAATTAGTGATGGGGGTTTGCATTTTCGCCATAGGACTTTAGAGGCCTTGTTGAGGAAATATTCAGTCACCCATAAAGTAGCCACTCCTTATCACCCGCAGACTAGTGGACAAGTAGAGGTGTCCAATAGAGAGATCAAACACATTCTAGAGAAAACAGTTAGGCCTGATAGAAAAGATTGGTCGATTAGATTAAATGATGCTTTGTGGGCCTACCGTACCGCCTTTAAGACTCCTATTGGTATGTCTCCGTATAGATTGGTATTTGGTAAAGCTTGTCACTTGCCGGTTGAACTTGAACATAGAGCGTATTGGGCAATCAAAGCCCTAAATTTTGACTTGGCAAGAGTGGGTGAGAAAAGGAGGCTAGACCTAGCAGAACTGGAAGAACTTAGATTCAAGGCATATGAGAACGCTAAACTTTATAAGGATAGGATGAAGAGAATCCATGATAAACACGTTATTAAGAAATCATTCTCTCCTCTTGATAAAGTTTGGTTGTTTAACTCACGACTGAAGCTTTTTCCAGGTAAGCTTAAGACGAGATGGGATGGTCCATATGAGGTGATGATTGCCTATCCTTCTGGAGTAGTCAAGATCAAAGACTTAAAGGATGGCCGAGAGTTGACGGTAAATGGGCAACGCCTGAAGCACGCTTATGATCCGAGCATGGCTCTTGTGGAGGTTTTAGAGCTTCAGGATCCCGCAGATGGAAGTTGAAGATGAGCTAGTATTTGCCTGGCTGACGGCTTGGTGGTTAGCGCTACTCGGAGGCAACCTAGGTTCAATTTTATAGTCTTGCATTTGTTTGACTTTTGTTTCTTTTTATTTTCTTTCTTTTATCTTTCTTGCACCCAACTTAAAGTGTTGAATCCCAATCCTTTGTCCCGTAAGATACACCACTGCTTCTTATTGCACATGCCAATGCGAGTATGCATAGGCAATGCTGCTAATCTTGTTTTCTTTGTGAGTGTTTATGAATTGTGAGTCACAAGTTAGCAGTATGGTGAGATGACGTTGGCATGGAAAGCTTTGAAGAAAACGCAAGGTTGTATCTATCCTTTTTCCACTTGTTCCCCTGTTTGCACCCTATCCCCACCACCCTTACTTGTTTTGTAATGATAACTTGCTTGTTTTTGTTGTGCTTCGTTCTATTTGCTTGAGCACTAGCAAAGTTTAGGTTTGGGGGTGTGAGAGTTTGGTTTTCTTGTTATACCTTGCTTAGGGCAGATTGCATCATGCATAAAAATGGTGAAAATTGAAAAATTTTGATGCATATAGAGTCATTCATTTCTTTGTTGATCATTGTGTTGGCTTTTGTGATTAACTCTATTGATTTATGAAGATGAGAAGCATTGTGGGGGAATGAATAAAGTGGTTTGAAATCTAAGTCTTGGACGGGATGCCCTTCAAAATTGTGGGGAGTGAGAACCTTAAAAGAATGACTCTTGTAGCTACCCCATAGCTTGGTAGGAAAGAGTGTTAAAAAAAAGGTTATTGATGTGAGTGCCCCGTCTTTGATTGGTTCTTGTTGATATGCCTAAGCCTTTCTTTTTCTTTCGTTTTGAGAATACAATACAAAGCATATAAAAAAAAAAAGAGAGGCAAAAAGGTGCAAAAAATCTATGAATGAAGAAAAGCCAAAAGCACTTAAAAGTTAGTGAATAAGTGCATAAGTGACACAATGTCAACTTAGCACAAATTATCATCTTTGTAGACACGTCAATAAGGCTTTTTAAGCCATTGTGTTTGTATATTCTCTCTTGTTATCCTTGAGGCTTGGTGCATGTCAGGGAGACCATGTTAGTGAGGGAGCACGAAATATCAACAGCCCGAGTGCGTGAGTTAGAATCCTAGGCTTGTGGTGGATTGGCTACTTGGGAAATTCCCATGAGGAACGAGACCCCTTATGAGTAGAGGGAAGATTCAAAGAGGCTTAGGGATCTCTTCACAATAGGAATGCCCTTTCATGTTTCTCAAACTAATGCTGATAGTAGTCATCCTTCAGCAATCCATTGTATCACTTTAGAAATAAAATTTAAGATTAGGCTTGCTTGAGGACAAGCAAGGAGAAGGTTTGGGGTGTTGATGAGTTGTGATTTGGTGTGTGTTTGCATCGCCATTTACTTATACTTTAGAGGTGTTGAATGCTTATAATGATGCATTAGTGTAGTACTTTTGATAGGAATAGGCTTAAGTGTGAATAAATGTGCATATTGAGTTAAGAGATAAAATGCTACACTAATAGCTTATTTTCAATGATTCAGGTGACTTTGGGTTAAGATAAAGATTGAACAATGAAAGGTGATGAAGATAGGACATGCACGGGTCTAAGGGAGAAGACTAAAGGCCGAATGACGAAAAATTGAATGAAGGAAGTCAGCCGGATGCTAAGGAAGAATTGCCGGTCGACCGACTAGGTCGACCGGCCACTCCAGAGAACTTCGTCGAAAAGCCGGACGACCCCCCTTCAAGAGCCGGTCGACCGGCCACTCCAGAGAGCCCTTGAAGAAAGCCGGTCGAGTACTCCAGAGGCCGGTTGACCTTCTATGCGCGAATCTATAAATAAAGCCCGACGCGGAGCAGAAAAGGGGAGAGTTTTTACACACACTTCACACCTATTCTCACACACACTTAACCCTATTCCCTAGCCACCTCACACACCCTTTTCACATACTTTTCACGAAGAACCAAGCTTCGTTGGAGGATTCAAACGCTTTGGAATCGATACTGTTTACAAGTTGTGTTCTAAAATCGCTAGGATGAAAGGGGAGTTTCGTTATATCTCTTTCATTCTATTTTCTATTATGTCTGAGTAGGCTTGTATAGGGTGATTAAACTTATGTAATGGATTAATTTTATACTCTTATGATATGGGATATGATGGCTGAATATATATATATATATATATATGTTTTGATTTGTTTTGTTTAATTGGGTGTTCTTTCATTCATGTCTATGTGTTTGATAAAATACCTAGATGAGTACATATATATTAATTGAAGTTTGTTTGTTACTAAACACATCTAATCCATGCTATACTCATGTCTATGTGTTTATACATGGATGTTATGAAGTGGGTAGTGCTTTTATTCATGTCTATATGCGTATTTGCATGCCTAGTAACAAGCATAATTTCAATATCACATGTGTATGAATGTTAGTCAAATCCTACTATAGTGATCTTAGAATGACGAAGTATAATTAAGGGCTAATCTAGGTCGAGTTTCCTTTGGCTTTAAATCCAGCCAATAGGTTTCAGGATAGATTTAGTCGACCTTAGCAACACTAGGTCTTGGCTTTAAACCCAGCCAACAGTTTAGGTACTAGGGTAGGTTCATTCTAAGCCACCTAGGAAGTTAGTTAGTCCCTCTTGAGGCCTTAGGTCATAAGGACCACGCCGTAGCTCTAGGAGACGTCGCCTAGGGACGGACCCGCACCGAGTCCTAGGGGGAAATCAGGACACTAACTAACAACCTAGTTAAGAGCACTTTTGATAGTTAGCCATCATCCCTTAATCCCATAGCATTTGAGTATGGAGTTACCCGTTCATAAGTCCAAGTCACCCTAATCCCTTTCCAATTGTTAGTTTCTTCTTGATCAACCTACGTCCCTTTTGTTTTTATTCATAGTTTAGTTTTCTTTCATTTACTTAGAGCTCCCGACAATCCAAACCTTCACAAGAAAAAGTACACTTAGTTTAGATCTTTCTTTTTAGCTCTTTTAGGACACCAAGCATAGGATACATTCACGATATTCGCCTCCCTGTGGTTCGACACCCGCACTCGTAAACACTGTATTGCACGATCCGTACGCTTGCGGGTCTTTTAAAACTTGCACTCGTAAGAAGACATCAAGAGGATTAGGATGATGATTAGGATCGGCCATCTCCTTAAGAAGATCTCTTAAATTCCTAAAATATTTGGCAATCCTATTGTGTTCGGAATTAAAAGGAACTAGGGAATTTCTTAAGGATGTTCTACCAAGCATGCAAAAACTATCATAACTTCGGCCACTTCGACCCCCGAAAACTTCAACAATCTTAAATCTACTGTAAATAAGCCATAATCCTAACAAGTCTACTAAAAGCAAAAACAAGAACAAAGATAGATAAACAAGCACCAAAGCTTGATAATACAACAATAAGCAAGATAAGCAAAAATTAAAAAAACTATAAAAAAAAGCAAGAAAAACAAGTAAAGCGACTACTAAAAACACTTAAGCAAAGAATGCAAACCACCATGCCTTCTCACCAACGGTGCCAAGAATTTTATGTCTCTCTAGTGGTACGAGCCCTAAAGACCTGCAAGTGCAATGATCAATGCAATATAACGTGTGTCAGAGCAGGTGTCAAACCACAGGGAGACTATTGTTGTGAAGTGACTCCTATGCTTGGTGTCCTACAAAGTGCCGAAAAGAAAACCTAGACTAAACATATTTTTGGTGTTTTAGATTAACGGGAGCTGGAAGGGAAACGAAAAGACTACACTATGGATACTAGAAAGGAAAAGTAAGAACTAAGCTAATCTAGGGGGATTAAATCTATGGAAAGGTGATAGGGTGATCTACGCTTGTTAATGGGTGACTCTCTTACTCAATGCTATAAGATTCAAGAATATTGGCTTACTAAATATGGCTTCTAACACTAAGCAACAATCTAGTGTCCTAATTACACCCTAGGACTCATTGCGGGTCCATCCTTAAGTGTGCACACTTAGAGCTACGGTGTGGTCCTTTGTACTTAAGGCTATAGGAAGAACTATAAAGTTACTTAAATGTTCAAGAATGATCCCACCCTAGTTCCTAAACCATTAGCTGGATTTGAAGCTAAGTGATAGCTGTCTCTCGAGTGCAAGCTCTAAAGACCTGCAATCGCACGGATTGATGCAGTGTAGTGTGTGCGAAAACAGGTGTCGAACCACAGGGAAGTTATGTTGTGGGATGGATTCTACATGTGTGTCCTAGAGAATGCCAAAAAGGAAACTTAAACTAAATATTTTTGGTACTTTTGGATGGTTGGGAGCTCTAACTAAAGAAAATAAAACTACACTATGGGAATGGAAAGTCTAGAGACAAGCAATCTAGAGAGAACTAACAAATGGAAAGGGCTTGTCGATAGATGATCCTAGACTCCAATACTATGGGATTCCATGGAATGGCTTAATCATCAATTGCTTTTTACTAGGTTGCTTAGTTTATGTCCTAATTTCTCCCTAGGACCTGGTGCGGGTCAATCCTCGGTAGACCTGGCAAACAGGTACCCGCGACTCGACTTGACCCGTTTAAGTTGGATCAGGCAGGTTAGCGGGTCAGGTCGGGCCTACCCGATTACCCAGCGGGTCAAGAATTGGCAGACCCTAAACCGACCCCATAAGGTTGGCGGGTTGGACCCGCCAAATATTGCACAAAAATTTATCTTTTAAAATTTAATTAAAAAAATGATCAATCAAAGTCTTAAGTGCCAAAATTTGAAATTCACTAAATTCAATACCTAAAATCATTATGTAAAAATTGCAATTCTTAATTTGCAATCATAATTCATAATCAAATTCAAAATCAAAACCATAAATCAAATTTACAAATCATGAATTCGTAACTCTATAAATAATAACCACTAACCAATAAACACCTAATAATACAATCATAATTCATAATCAAATCGAAAAATAAAAACCATAAATTACAATTCACAAATCACAAACCATAAGTCCATAACTCTATAAATAATAACCACCAACCATTAAATACCTAATAATAAAATTATAATTCATAATCAAATCCAAAAATCACAATTCACAAATCACAAACCATAAGTCCAAAACTCCATAAATAACAACCACTAGCCATTAAACACCTAATAATAGAATCCACCAACTCCAAGGCACTAATAAACATAATGAAACACCATAAATCACAACCAAAGCTAGGCATCTAATACACAAAACCATAAACACACTCAATCATCTAACGATTTTAACATACAAACATGAAGCAACAAACAAAAGTATCCATTCTCAAATCTCAATCCATTACACTACACCATAACAACAATCAAACTTCATCATTTCTCATCAACTATAGCAATAATCAAACTTCTTCATTCCTCTTCCACATCAACAACTTGATTTGAACCTGCATTTAGTGTGGAACCGCAAATAGGGAATTCAAGATGTTTCAAGATTCGTTCTTCACTCTCATCTATCAAAAAAAGAAAAAAAAATGTATTAGGAGTAGATTAACCAAAAAAGTTAGCTACTAATTCACATTTTACAATTTAGAAACTTATAAGCAAAGCACAACATCAATTATAAGATCATTGTAATAAAATTTACCTGTAGACTTGAAACCATACAACCAATTGAAAGTACAAAGCAAAGCTTCAAAGTTTTCTGGAAAGAGAGAGCTTCTATATTTATTAAGAATTCACAATAAGACTAAATCAATATAATTGCAATGAAGACTAAATCAATGTTATTAATTCTTCAATTTTTTATTGTGCTTTTGTTTCACTTTTCCACAATCATGATTGATTGTTTTGTTCTCCATATTCGATGCATTTATCAATCAACAAAAGGAGATATAACATCAGACAAAATCACTAAATTAGTGTGAAAAAGTCTCCCTATAATAATTAAGTTATGGTTACATTGCAATTGCAATCACTACTTGAAGATATTGGAGGCTTTCTAAAGAAATACAAAATAAAACTATGTACAATTAATTGAAAAAGCGATTCACTTTTTACATGAATTTCACTAGATGTTACCTGCTCTGATATGACACACATTAAAGCCACTTAAAAAAAATTTTGATTGTTTCATGCATAATGAAAATGTCATGTCCTCAAGTGTCCTTTCGAGTGACAATCTCTATCTTCTTTAAAAACCAACAAATGAGCAAAGCAATAGTTTTTAGTAAATGCGGAAGAGTGAAGACACACCCCATATATATATATATATATATATATATATATATATATATATATATATATATATATATATATATATACATATATATATATATATATATATACATACACACACCAAATTGAGCTGAGTGAGCTATATTATATATATATATATATATATATATATATATATAGTCTACAAAGTCTTTGAGTAATGAATTTCAAATTCCATTGTAAATTATAATCATCTGCTTCTCGAAAAGAAAAATGTATGTCTCGAATTAAATAGATTAGAAAAGCTAAACTAAACTATTTAACACCAAAGACATAGCTAAAATCAATTCTGTGTGATCTCCACCAACTAGAGCCAAGCAAACTATATATATATATATACACCAAACCAAGCCGAGATATCGAGCTTTATATGCATATATATATATATATATATATATATATATATATATATTAAAGGAAAAAAACTAATCTTGTTAGTCGCTATCGACTCACTGGCGGTGGACCATGGCAGCTGCGCGATGAAGATTGAAGACTGAAGAGGAGAGAGGTATGGCGGGCAGCGGCTGTATGAGGCTGAGAGTGTGAGGAGAGATTTTGGCTTTTGCCCTAATTGGCTATTTGGTATTTTACCTTATATATTTTACATTTTATTTTATATTTTTTTAAGCTGAACCCCGCAGGCACCTGTGGGTCAACCCGACCCGACCCACCACTTTAACGGGTCGGATTGGGTTGACCCATTTACCTGGCAGGTAGTAAGATTCTCAACCCTAACCTATTAAATGAGCAGGTTAAATGGGTAGACCCACGGGTCCTAACCCATTTTGCCAGGTCTAATCCTAGGTAGTGCCTCCTAAAACTACGGCGTGGTCCTTCTAACCTAGGGCCTTAAGAGTGACTAACTAGCTTCCTATGACCTAGAACAAACCTACCCTAGTACCTAAATCATTGATTGATATAAAGCCAAGATCTAGTGTCACTACGGTCGACTAAATCTACCTGGAAACCTATTGGCTGGATTTAAAGCCAAAGGAGACTCGATTTAGACTAGCCTTTAATTATGCTTTGTCTTTCTAGGGTCACCATAGCAGGATTTGACCTATTAATGCATTCATACATGTTCTAAGCCAAGGTGTTCACAAATAAAGGGACTATTCAACTACCAAACATTGTCATGCTCGGATTACACCATTAAAAGCACTTTTGAACCAACATATATGCAATATTGAGGTCATATTTACTACTAGGCATGCAAACATACACATGGACATGAATATAAGAACTACCCACTTCATAAGATCCACATATAAATACATAGACATGATTATAGAATGGACTACTGGTGTTTAGTAGCAAATAGACTTCAATTTTGTACGTATGCAACTCTCATAGGCATTTTATCAAACACCTAGACATATATTGAACAATAGCCATTGAAACAAGAAAAACATAGCATATGTATATCCATTAAGCCATTGAATCCCATAATATAGAAGCATAGAATCAACCCATTACACAAGTGTCATCACCTTAAACAAATCTACTCAAACATAATATAATAGAGGATGAAAGAGAGAATAGAAAACTCCTCTTCTATCCTAGCAATTCTTGTACAAAATCCTTAAGTAGACTTTAATTCAAGTGTTTAAAACTCTTCAAATGAGCTTAAAACTAGGTGAAAAGTGTGTGAGTGTGTGTATGTGTGTTAGAGATTGGTGAAAGAGGAATTTGGGTTTGGGAGATAGGTGTGAAAGAATATTTCTTATCATTTTATAAAATGACCAAAAGCGGGCTTATATAGCTAATTTCTACGACCACTAGAACACTTAACCTGAGCACCGGTACCAATGGGCCACTATTCCAGTAGTAGAAGCTTGCTTTCTATTTTTGGCGCAATAGTTAGCCGGTGTACTAGTACTCTGAAGCCAGTGTTCCGATAATGCCTATTTGCTCTCTTTTGGCTTCGTTTTAGCTCCATTTTGCTTCCAATTGTTTGACCTTTGTCTGAAAGCCTCCAAACTTGATTTTCTTCCATTTTTCATCTTCAATTATGCTTCCAATCCTTCCTCAAACCATGTCCATCTTCGTTGATCTTCAAACAGTCCTTAATCTCACCGATAATATTCAAAACAACACATTAATGTAGCATTTACCTTTTAAACTCAACTATGTACAGTTGTATATGTTGAAGCCTATACTTAGCACAAGTAGTGCACTAATGCAACTATTGAAGCTCAATACACCTCCAAAATATAGTTAAATAACAATTCAAACACACACAAAACACAACACATCAACACCTCAAACCTTATCCTTGCTTGTCCCCAAGTAAGCCCAATCTTAAGTTTATTTCTAAAGCTGATGCAAAAGGTTACCTAAAGGATTGACTCGTTATCAAGGTTAGTCTAAGAAGCATGAAGGGGGCATTCCTATTGTGGAGAGATTGCCAAGTCTCTTTCGATCCTCCCTCTACTTATAAAGGGTCTCATTCCTCATAGGAATTTCCTAAGTAGCCAATCCACCATAAGCTTAGGATTCTAACTCACACACTCGGGATGTTGATATTTTGCACCTCCTCAACTAACATGGCTTCCCTAATATGCACCAAGCCTAAAAGACAAGATGAGAGAATATACAAATGTATTGGATTATAAAAGCCTTATTCACATATCTACAAAGATGATATCATGTGCTAAGTTGACATTGTGTCACTTATGCACTTATTCACAAAATTTTTTGGTGCCTTTGCTTTTTCTCTTTTCAAAATTATTTTTTTATGATATTTTTGCACCTTTTTGCCTTTTTCAATTTTTTTTTTTGAATTTTTTCATGCTTTGTATTGTATTCACACAAAAAGAAAAGAAAATTAAAGGCTTAGGCATAAGAAAAGGACCAATCAAGGGAGGGGCACTCACATCAATAACCCTTTTTTTCCTTCACTTTTTTCTACCAAGCTATGGGGTGGCTACAAGGATCATTCTTACAGGTCTTCACTCCCCACAACTTTCAAGGGCATCTCCTCCAAGTCTCAGTTCTCTCTCCACTCTATTCACTTCCCCACGATGCTACTCATATTCACTAATCAATTGAGTCAACTACAATAGCCAACACAACAATCGACCAAGAAATAAACAACTCTACATGCGTAAAAATTTGAAAAATTTTCACCATTTTAAGTACTAAATACACATCTACCCTACACAAAGTGTAAAATAATAAGACCAAACCCCCACACCCCCAAACCTAAATTTTGCTTGTCCTCAAGCAAATATAGCAAAGCACAAAAACAAGCAAATTGGCTTTACAAAGCAAGTAAGGGTAGTGAGGATAGGGTAAAAACATAGGGAACCAGTGGAGAAAGGATAGATACAACCTTGCATTTTCGTCAAAGCTCTCCATGTCAATGATAAATCACCATACTACTAACCCTATAACTCACAATCTAAAAACAATCAAAGAAGACAAGGTTAGTAGCATTGCATATGCATGCTTGCATTGGCATGTGCAATAATGAGGAATGGTATATCTTAATAGACAAAGGATCGAGATTCAACACTTTGGTGTGGGTGCAAGAAAGATAAAAGAAAGGAAAATAAAATAAGTGCAAAATCGCAAAATTGAACCTAGGCTACCTCCTAGTAGTGCTAACCACCATGCCGTTAGCCGGGCAAACACCAACTCATCCTCAACCTCCATATATGGGATCTTGAAGAATTAAAACTTCCACACGAGCCATGCTCGGATCATAAGCATGCTTTAGGCGTTGCCCATACACAGTCAACTCTCGACCATCCTTCAAGTCCTTGGTCTTGATCGTTCTGGAAGGGTAGGCAACTAACCCCTCGTATGGACCATCTTATCTTGGCTTGAGCTTACCTGGAAAGAGCTTCAAACATGAGTTAAACAACCAAACTTTATCGGAGGTAGAGAAAGATTTCTTAAGAATGTGTTTATCATAAATTCTCTTCGTTCTATCCTTATAAAGGTTGGCGTTCTCATATGCCTCAAACCTATGCTACTCTAACTCCGCTAGGTCTAGCTACCTTTTCTCACCCGCTCTTGCCAAATCAAAGTTTATGGCCTTGATTGCCCAATAAGCCCTATGCTTTAGTTCTACTGGCAAGTGGCAGGCTTTCCCATAAACCAATCTATATGGAGACATACCAATGGGAATCTTAAAGGTGGTACGGTAGGCCCACAATGCATCATTTAGCCTAATAAATCGATCTCTCTCATTGGGCCTAATTGTTTTCTCTAAAATGTGCTTGATCTCCCTATTGGACACCTCTACTTGTCCACTAATTTGCGGGTGATAAGGAGTAGCTACCTTGTGGGTGATCGAATATCTTCTTAACAAGGCCTCTAAAGTTCTATGGCGAAAATGCAAACCCCCAGCACTAATCAAGACCTTAGGGACTCCAAATCTAGAGAAAATGTTCTCTTTAATGAATGTAACCACTACCCTATGGTCATTAGTGCGTGTGGGAATAGCCTCAACCCATTTGGACACATAATCAATGGCCACTAGAATGTACCGGTACCCAAAGGAAGGTAGAAATAGGCCTATGAAATTTATACCCCAAACGAAAAATAACTCATATGGAAGAATAGGAGATAAAGGTGTTATGTTTCTCCTAGAGATAGACCCAAATTGTTGACATCTAAAACACCTTTTGCAATATTCTTGGGCATTCCTAAAGAGAGTGGGCCAAAATAATCTACATTGCAAGACCTTCACGTTGGTCTTCTTCCCACTAAAATGATCTCCATCCCCCTCATCATGACACATACTCAACACGCTCTCAAACTCGTCTTTAGGCATACACCAATGAATCATTTGATCCGCACACACTTTGAAAAGATACGGATCCTCTCAAAAGAAATGTCTAACTTGTGCTGGGAATCTATCTCTCTCTCTCTTCTCCCAATAGAAGGGAAATTGCCCTATGGCAAGATAATTAACTATGTGACAAACTAAGGTGTGTGATGAGAGACGGCAAACAATTGCACATCAAGAAATGAATCATGAAAAGGGGATGGATCATTAGAAGACTCACTAACAAGACGGGAAAAGTGATCCGTATCTAAATTTTCTCTACCCTTGTTATCTCAGATCTCAATATCAAATACTTGAAGAAGGAGCAACCACCTAATCAAGTGAGGCTTTGATTCTTTCTTAGCTAACAAATAACTCAATGTCGCATGATCGGTGTAGACAATAACTTTCCCTAGGATATATGATCTAAGCATGTCGAGGGAGAAGACTACTGCTAAAAGCTCTTTTTCCATGGTTGTATAGTTCTTTTGAGCTTCATCAAGAGTCTTGCTAGCATAGTACACTAAATGGGGCAACTTATGTCGCCATTGACCTAAAACAGCTTCTATTGCATAATCAGATGCGTCACACATAACCTCAAATAGGAGTCTGTAGTCAAACGGCTAAATGACTGGGGACGTAGACAATAAGGATTTAAGCCTATCAAAAGCTTTAACATACTCATCATCAAACTCAAAAGAGATATCTTATGCCAAGAGCCTAGACAAGGGGTGCGCTTTATAGCTAAAATCCTTTATAAACCTACGGTAAAATCCTACATGCCCTGGAAAAGATCTAACATCCTTGATACATTTACGGACAGGCAACTTTTCAATTAATTCTGCCTTAGTTGGGTCAACTTGAATTCCACTAGATAAGACAACATGACCTAACCCTATCCCTCGTTGCACCATGAAGTGGGATTTCTCCCAACTCAACACTAGATTCTTCTCCACACACCAGTCTAAGACTAAAGAGAGATGGCTCAAGAACTTATCAAAACTATCTCCGAAGTCTAAGAAATCATCCATAAATATCTTTAAAAGCTTCTCAATCATATCACTAAAAATGGCTATCATACACCTCTGAAATGTCACTGGGGCATTACATAGACCAAAAGGCATCCTCCTATAGGAAAAAATGCCATAAAGGCTAGTAAAGATGGTCTTCTCTTGGTCCTTGGGAAACACGAGGATCTAAACGCGGATCTGATTATAATCCAAATAGCCATCTAGAAAATAATATTAGCTATGCCCAACTACTTTATTTAAGATGTGGTCTACAAAAGGTAATGGGAAATGATCCTTCCTAGTTCTGGAGTTGAGCTTTATATTACAAACTCTCTACCCCGTGGGAATACGTGCAGCGATAAGCTCTCCTCTCTCATTCTCAACAACCATGATCCCAGACTTCTTAGGGATGACTTGAACTAGGCTAACCTACTCACTATCAGAGATCGAATAAATGATTCCTGCATCTAAAATCTTAATGATCTCTTTTTTAACTACTTCGCTCATGGTTGGGTTTAGCCTTTTTTGCATCTCCCTAGAAAGAATGGCTCTATGCTCAAGGTGAATATGATGCATGCAAACCAAAGGGTCTATACCTCTCACATCGTCAATTTTCCACCTTATAGCCTTCCTATGTTTCCTAAGAACCTCTAAGAGATGCTCCTTATGCTCACTAGAAAGATCAAAAGCTATGATGACCGAAAGGGTCTCACTAATGCATACTTCAAATCATCAGGAATAGGTTTGAGCTCTAAAGAAAGGCAAGGCTCAACCAAGGGGAACTCAACCTCAACATCATCAATGGGGACGTCACTAGAATCAAGACTAGAAGGATTAACCTCAAGTCACTTATCAATCAAAGGGCTCTAAATCAAGGAAGTAGAAGCTACATATTTCTGCTCTCAAGTGTCTCAATTAAAGCTAGACATCAATTCCTCAAATTTTCTTAAATCTCTTCTATCAGTCATAGTTCTCTCTACAAAGTCCTTGACATAAAAATCAATCACATCAACCCTAAAGCACTCTTCTTCATCGTCTTCTCCTATACTGGCCCTATTCACCTCCTCAACAACCTTTATTATGGACCTCAAATTCTCAAATTTTGTCTTTAATAGCCCCTACAATGAATAATGGCATCTGTGGTGACAAGGAAGGGGCGACCTAATAGAATGAGAGTAGAATGTCTAGAGTCATGTCCCGACTCTATATCTAACGCTATGAAGTCAACAGGGTACACGAACTCACCTACCTCTACCATAACATCCTCTATCACACCTTTAGGTCTACGCTTGGACCTATCAGCTAGCTGAAGCGTAACATGTATAGGGGACAACTTACTTACACCTGGCTGCTGATAGATGGAGCAGGGAATAAGATTCACACTAGATCCTAAATCTAACAAATGTGATCAATCTGGGTCTCTCTAATCCTACAAGAAATAGTGAAAGCTCTGGGGTCACTCATCTTGGACGGGAAGACCGAAATACAAATACTACTCACCTTCTTCGTAAGCCTTATCTTCTTAGGAATGCTTGATGATCTATGCTTCCTTGTACAAAGGTCCTTGAAGAACTTAGAATAGGAGGGAATGGAAAGAATCACATCTATCAAAGGAAGATTGACCTTAAGGTCCTTAAGATGCTCTAAAATCTTGAAAAACCTAGAATCCTCACTAAGTGTAGGCCTTTCTAAGGTGGATGGGAAGGGAACTCTAGGTGCTACATGTCTAGACATATGGGAGTCATTAATAGGCTCCTTTCTCTCTCGATAAGGGCGAAAAGTACTACTCTCTTCATGGTCTCTAGCAAGCCCAACTCTCTCAACAGGACCCTTTCTAGAATCCTTCTCAACAAGACTACTATGTGACTCTCTAGACTTGGAAGGACCACAAGGTGTAGGCACTGCAAAGTCAACTCTTACCTTATTATCCAATACCCTACCACTCCTAAGAGTGGTGACGGCCTTAGCCTGGGCCTGAGAGGGATAAGTGGTATTGGTGAAGGAATAGGACTAGACTCTAGGGTTCACCTCCCACTGAGATGGCAATTCTCGAGGTCTTTAGCGTTCAACTAACTAGCAATCTGTCCTAACTGTGCCTCAAACCTCGCCATTTGCTACCTATTTTCTGCCAATTCCTGCTGCTGGTTCTGAATGAACTGCATTACCTTCATCATGTCATTACTAGGAGTTTGGCTACTTGAAGGAGCAGGTAAAGCCCGAGGTTGAGGAGCACTAGTGAGATAAGGCTGATTAAAACGATAGAAACCTGGGGGATATTGAGGATGAGGTCACTACTGGGATGGAGCTTGGGCATGTGAACTAGAATCATGTTGACCTTGTCTCCAAGAAAATTTTGGGTTGTTTCTCCAACCCGGATTGTATGTGTTAGAGAATGGATTATACTCACAAGAATAACCTTGTATGGCACACACTTGCTCTTTCATGAATTCAGGAAATTGGGATGCTAAAAGGTAAGCTACGGTCTCATAAGATGACTCGAAACACAATGCACAAACCTCAACAACTAAAGGGGCGGAGGAAGAACCTATGGAACTAGGCTTATGACCATGAGATGAAAGAGATAATAAGATGAATTGATCTAACTTATTCGTCAAAGCCTCTACCTTAGCGGGTATATCTAAAGAAACTCCAACCTCATTAACACTTTTCCTATTACTTCCCCGACTAGACCTTTCCATAGCAAAATTTTGAAAAGAATTTTTGACCATTAACTCTATTTTCTCCCTTGCCTCAGTCGGTCTCAAAAGATAGAAGCCACTACTGGAGGCAGCATTGGCCATTATCCTATTTTGTTTATTTAAACCTCGAAAGAAATATTGTAATAGGTCATGATTGCCTTACCCCTTGTGTGGACATTATCTAAGAAGATTCCTGAACCTCTTCCAAGCCTCATGAAAGGATTCTAGATTATGTTGGGAGAAAGTCATGATAGCGGTCATAAGATTGGCCGTCTTGGCCATGGGATAAAATTTTTGAAAGAACTTAGATTGAAGCTCAGCCATGTAGTAATGCAACCACTTGGTAAGGAATGTAACCAAGCCCTAGCCTTATCCTTAAGAGAGAAAGGAAACAATCTTAAAGATATGACCTCTTAGAAGACATTGGGGACATGGAGACTAGAACTCATCTCAACAAAATCAGTAATATGCTCTAAAGGACTCTCATTACTTCTCCCATAGAAGGAATGAAGCATGGCCAACATAGTAGGCTTAATCTCGAAGTTCATCTCCCCTAAACTCGGAATTTGAATAGCCAAATTAGGCTTAAAGGCTTCGGGGAGAAAGAATTGCCTAAGAGTGGGTTTCTCATCTATATGTGGATCTGGACTATGGGGTTCTCGTCTAAAATGATCTTGGGCTTGATGCCTATGATGATCATGAGATGGAATAGGATTCATTGGGGGAATGGGAGGATTAGGAGGATGATTAGGATCGGCCATCTCCTCAAGAAGATCTCTTAAATTCCTAAAATGTCTTGTAATTCTATCAGGTTTAGGATTAAGAGAAACTAAGGGATTTCTGAGGGATCTGCTACTAAGCATGCATAAACTATCCTAACTCCGGCCACTTCAACCCCTGAAAACTTCAATATTCCTAAAACTATAGCAAATAAACCACAATCCTAGAAAGTCTACTAAAAACAAAAACAAAGGTTGAAATAGATAAATAAGAACTAAAGCAAGATAATATAAAGAGTAAACAAAATAAGCACGAACTAAACAAACTATAAAGAAAACCAAATAAGCAATTATCAAGAACACAAGCAAAGAATGCAAACCACCGTGCCTTTCCAGCAATGGTGCCAAGAACTTGATAGTAGTCTCTTGAGTGCAAGCTCTAAAGACCCACAAATGCACAAATTGATGCAGTGTAGTGTGTGCAAGAACGGGTGTCAAACCACAGGGAGGCTATGTTGTGGGATAGATTCTACGTGTTGTCTTAGAGAATGCCAAAAGGAAACTTAAACTAAATGTTTTTGGTATTTTTGGATGGTCAGGAGCTCTAACTAAAGAAAATAAAACTACACTATGGGAATGGAAAGTTTAGAGACAAGTTATCTAGAGAGAACTAACAAATGGAAAGGATTAATGTGACATCGACTTGTCAATGGGTGATTCTAGACTCCAATACTATAGGATTACATGGAATGGCTTAATCATCAATTTCTCTTTTACTAGGTTGCTTAGTTAATGTCCTAATTTCTCCCCAGGACTCAGTGCAGGTTCGTCCCTAGGCAGCGCCTCCTGGAGCTACAATGTGGTCCTTCTAACTTGGGGCTTTAAGAGTGATTAACTAGCTTCCTAGGTGACCTAGAACAAACCTTCCCAAGTACCTAAATCACTGGCTAGATTTAAACTCAAGACCTAGTGCCGCTAGCGTCGACTAAATCTACCCAAAAATCTATTGGCTGGATTTAAAGCCAAAGGAGACTCGATTTAGACTAGCCTTTAATTATGCTTCGTCATTCTAGGGTCACAATAGTGGGATTTGACCTATTAATGCATTCATACATGTTCTAAGCCAAGGTGTTCACGAATAAAGGGATTATTCGACTACCAAACATTATCATGCTTGGATTACACCGTTAAAAGAACTTTTGTACCAACATGTATGTAATATTGAGGTCATATTTACTACTAGGCATGCAAACATACACATGGACATGAATATAAGCATTCCCCACTTCATAAGATCCATACATAAGCACATAGACATGATATTAGAATGGAATAGAGGTGTTCAGTAGCAAATAGACTTCAATTTATACATATGCAACTCTCATAGGCATTTTATCAAACACCTAGACATGTATTGAATAATAGCCATTGAAACAAGAAAAGCATAGCATATGTATATACATTAAGCCCTTGAATCTCATAATACAGAAGCATAGAATCAACCCATTACACAAGTGTCATCACCGTAAACAAATCTACTCAAACACAATATAATAGAGGATGAAAGAGACAATAAAAAACTCCCCTTCCATCCTACAATTCTTGTACAAAATCCTTGAATAAACTTAATCCAAGTGTTTAAAACCCTCCAAATAAGCTTAAAACTAGGTGAAAAGTGTGTGAGTTTGTGTGTGTTAGAGGTTGGTGAAAGAGGAATTAGGGTTTGGGAGATAGGTGTGAGAATATTGTTTATCATTTTATAAAATGACCAAAAGTGGGCTTATATAGCTATTTTTTACGACTACCAGAACACTTAACCAGAGCACCAATACCAAGGGGCCTCTATTCTGGTAGTAGAAGCTTGATTTCTATTTTTGGCGCAATAGTGAGCCGGTGCAATGGTACTGTAAAGCCAGTGTTCCGGTGGTGCCTATTTGCTCTCTTTTGGCTTCGTTTTAGCTCCGTTTTGCTTCCAATTGTCTTGACCTTTGTCTGAAAGCCTCCAAACTTGATTTTCTTCCACTTTTCATCTTCAATTATGCTTCCAATCCTTGCTCAAACCATCTCCATCTTCATTGATCTCCAAACAATCCTCAATCTCATCTATAATATCCAAAACAAGCCATTAATGTAGCACTTACCTTTTAAACTCAACTATGTATAGTTGTATACGCTTAAGCCTATACCTAACACAAGTACTGCACTAATGCAACTATTTACACTGCCAAAATATAGACAAAAAACAATTCAAATACACATAAAAACATAACACATCACTAAGACCTAGGGTTTCTAGGGTCAACTAAGCCTATTCAGACTCCTATTAGCTGGATTTAAAGATAAAGGTGACTCAATCTAGACGAGTCCTTACTTATGCACCGTCATTCTAGGGACACTAAAGTGGATAGGTATCTAATAGGTGCAGTCTTACATATTCTAAGGTATGGCATTGTGAATATGATGTCCTATTCATGATTCAAAGACATACAAGTTTGTTTTACGCCATTGAAAGCATTCAAGCATTAACACGTAGCAATAATTGAGCATGTATTCACTATAAGGCATGTTTCATACTCACATAGACATGAATAGAACCAACCCACTTCATCTTATCCATAATCAGTCACATAAACATGCATAATCTAAGGATTAGAGTGTTGCATAGCAAATACAACTCAATCTATATACATACAACTCATTCAAGCATTACATCAAACACATAGACATGAAATGATATAAAGCTTCTCAAAATAAGAACAAAATATGTATATTTCTATAAGCCAATAGAATCCCATAACAAAGTGTATGAGAAATCATCCCATTACACAAGTTTAGGCACCCTAAATCATCTTCTCAAGCGTGAAATAGATAAAATGAAAAAGGTTATAGAAATCTTCCCTTCCATCCTTGTTTGTCACTTTACAGTCTTGAGTAAATCTTCACCAATTGATGTTACAATCCTCCAAAATCAACTTAATTTCAAGTGGGTATGTGTGTTAATGTGTGAATTAGATGTGAGTGAGGTAGGGTTTTGTGTATGAGAAGGGGGTGCGTGAATGGGAGATGAAAAAGGGTTCAAAGATCTCTTCAAAATAGGCTAGAAAAAGGGATTAAATAATGTAGCAATTGTGTCCAACCCTTGGCCGATCAACCAACCTAGCCTTGGGGTCAACCAGCCCAAAGAGGGTTGTTCTCTATTTTGGCGGTCACCTAGGCTGGTCAACCAACCCTGGAAGGGGGGTCGACCGGCCAAGTCAGAAGCTTGGTTAATTTTCTTGCGTTGCGTCTGTTTCGCTCCGATTGCTCTTAAGCACTTATTCAATGAATTTTTTGGTGCCTTTGGCTTTTTCATATTTTTCATATTTTTTATTTTTTAATCTTTTTCCACCTTTTTGCCTTTTTCTATTTTTTTGGATTTTTTTTGCATTTTGCATTTCATAACAAAAGAAAAGAAAAAGAAAGGCTAAGGCACATGAAAAAGAACCAATCAAGAAAGGGATACTCATATCAAAACCCTTTTTCAACACTTCTTCCAACCAAGTCATGGGTAGCTATAAGGTGCATTCTTAGAGGCATTCACTCCCACAACTTTTAAGGGCATCTCCTCTAAGTCTCAAATCTTCTTCTACTCCATTCACTTCCCACAATACAATCCTATCTCTATCAATCCATTAAATCTATCACAAAAACCAACACTCTAATCAACCAAGAGACAAACGAATCTACATGCATAAAAATTAAAAAAATTTCATCATTTTTAAGCACAGAATGCAATCTATCCTAACAAAGCATAAGATAATAAAACCAAACTCTCACACCCCTAAACCTAAACTTTGCTTGCCTTCAAGAATTAGAACAATACTACTCTACAAGCAAATAGGCAAACAAAGTAATTAAGGGTGGTGGGGATACAGTAGATATAAAGAGGAAACAAGTGGAGAAAGGATTGGTACAACCTTGCATTGTTTTGAAGCTCTTCGATGCCAATGTTTAATGAATCACCTATTAACCCTATTTCTTAATAGACCACAAATACTCAAAGCACACGGTTAGTAGCATTGCCATGCAAGCTTGCATTGGCATCATCAAATAATAAACAAGGTGTATACAAAAGAGGAAGTAATAAAAGTGAGGATCAACACTTGGGAGAGTGAAAAAGAAAACAAATGAAATGGAAAAGAAAATCAAAGAACAAAAAACAAGGAAAAACAAGTAAAAAGACAAGGGGAACAAAAGGAAATCTAAACATGTCTAGGATGCCTCCTAGCAACGCTAGATTTAAGACCTTTAGCCAGGCACCAAAGTTAGAGCAAACCATGTTTAAAATTAAGAGGCACAAATTGCCAAATATTCAACCAAGCACAAACAGTAGAAGGAAAAGGGGCATGCATCATATAATGGGGCCATGAATGCACAATACACCCTTTTTCCTGATCTCACACCGAACTATCAAATGAAAATGTCTGTACAAGTGTGAAATGTGTCATGCATAAGCGTCAAAGATCATATCCCTCTTACTCTTTAACTAACCACCCTATGGCCTTCTTCTCAAAATCAAGGGCTAAAAACATGCCCTCCCCATAGGTCAAAGATAGGTCTACTGTATACAACATGGGAGAAGTGCTATCTAACCTTAGATGAAAATGTTCTATGTATAAAGACACAAACGTTAGCTCCAAAAGGGGAAACTTAATTGGAACGAAAACAAGGAGTAGGAACAACATTTGGAGGAGGAGCAACGATAAGGGAAATGGATGTACTACACTCTTCTTCTCCACAAGATATAACATGTTCAAGCCTAGGTCGTTCTAAGTCCTTAGGAGGGTTAGATGCGATCTTAATGGGCTCTATTTTCATCAAATATCCAAAAAGACCCATAGATCATTCTTCTAAACACACCAATTTCTTTCTTAAGTGTCTTCTTAAAGTTGCTATTCTCCTCAACACAATGATTCTTAACTCCAAGAGACTTATCATCTAAAACCTCCAAAATTGATGTCTTGTTTTCCTTAATGGATGAGACTAAACCTTCACTAGCTAAAGTCTCTTCACATCCATCTATACGTTAATGGATGTCATTTTACCGTCACTCTCTTGTATGGGGTCAGAACAAATGGAAAGGACAACGGGGGCTCAAAGGATTCCGGCATGTATGCATGAATGCTCAAGGGAGGGGTGTACCCTAGACTCCTTAAATGTAAACTCAAAATGCAAATAAGTGCTAGGACCGTGAGACCCAACCTTTAAATGTGTGTGAAGTGTGGGATGAGAAGAAAGAATAAGCTCATATGACTCGATGGAGGATGTTGAAAGCTTAGGAGAATAGGATACTACTTCCTCTAAAACATATCCATAAGAATCATCAAGAACTAAACTATCATCAAGCTCATTCTCATCCTCACTGCATGATGTTATTTCTCCATCAATCTCTCTTTCTAGTTGTCTCTCTAACATATCATCATTTTCACCCTATTTCTCTCATCTCTAGGTCTTTTTTCTGTCTCTTCAACCCGGTCTAAAGATATATCAAGACTTTCAACCATGGGGTGTTCACTCTCAACCATTCTCCTCAGCCACTCATCTTGATTATCAACTTATGGCCTCATGTGATCTAGACACTCTTGGTTAGATTGGAAAAGGTATATAAGATAGTAAAGCTTTTGACTACATGAAAGAGACCTAAAAGAATAAAGTTCTTCTAGGTTGAGATGGGAAAGATCTTGGTTGAAAACACTAAAAACACCATCATCAAAAGACTCGAGGAATGGTGGGTAGGAAAAGACAATGCAGGAGATGGATTTCAAAGCAAATATCAAAATGCCTAAGGCTGCTCCCTATAATCATGAGGTCTAGATGTGACTTCATGCATGGCCATATGATTGCTAGGGGTATTGGGCATTGTATGCAATTGGTGACAACAACGGTGAAAGGCAGGACAAGTACTAGAAAAATGAGCACAACTTCCACAATGATTATAATAACAAGAATATGTATCCCTATAGTCATGATTTCTAAATAAAGATGTATGAGATGATGTACAACTGTAGGGGTCATAGTTGGTACTAGCCCTAAATTGGAGATTGTCATGGAGACAATAAATGGTTCTATGTCAACGAATTCCACACAAGTGACAAGCATTAGGTACATGTTCAGATAGTGAGAAAGAGGATACAAATGACCACCATGATCCATTAGGATCATTCATGATTAATTGACACAAGTAAACCTCTTCACAATGCTTAATAATTTTTTTGAATTTTTCTTTTATTATTCAAAATAAAGAAAATATGAAAAAGATAAAACAACACACAACAAGCTAAGACACACAAATCAAAGAAACCAAATAATCTTTGCCTCCCTGACAACGGGGCCAAGAACTTGGATGCTATTAGAGTACAAGCCTTAATAGCATGCAAGCGCATGGGTCGTGTGCAGTACGGTGTGTGTGAGTATGGGGTCAAATCCATAGGGAGGCTTAATGTGTGAGGTGTCCTAAATTATGTGTGTCCTAAAAGGCTACGTGTTGAATCCCTAAACTACGATATTTTTGGATTTTTGGTTTGAGGGGAGCTCGAGAAAGGAAAACCTAATCTATTGGCAAGAAAATAAAAGGTATGTGTGTATATGTGAAATGGGGGAATCAAGCGATCTAAAGGGATTCTAACACATGGAAATAGAGAACTAAAGTCATCACGTCTTGCAAATGGGTGATTACTACTTCTTGCTAGGGTTGCATGATGGATTAACCTTGGTGCTTTCGTTTAGACCTCTGAGTAGCCTCTTAATTGGTATCATAAGCCTCAGTGCAAATTCGTTCCTATGTGGCAATGTCTAGAGCTATAGCGCGGTCTTTATGACTTAGGAATTACGGCTAGCTAATAGGTTTCTAGGTGATCTAGATCAATCTAACCCTAGCATTTAGTCCACTAATTAGTTCCCCAATCTGACCCTAGGACTCGGTGCGAGTCCGTCATTAAGCTTCGCCCCACTTAGAGCTACAACGTGGTCCTTTTTAACCTCGAGCATTAGAGTGGACCAACTGGTCATCCTAAGTAAACTAAGGTCACGTAAACCTTTTTGAACACCTCTTAGCTGGATTTAAAGCCAAAAGGGACTCGACATAGGCTAGTTACTAGTTATGTACTATCGATCGCATCACAATAATGGGAATTGGCATTTGAGCACAAAGCATACACATCTGGGGCCATGGCATTCAAGAATACTCTGGTATATTCTACTAATAAAAACATAGACATTCTCAGATTACACAATTTAAGCAATAGTACCCGACATGCATGCAATAGAAGCTATTTATGCTATTAAGTATGCTAACATACACATAAACATGTATATAGGTATACCCACCTCATGTAATCACCACACAAACACATATACGTGCTAGCCCAATGATTTAGGGATGGTTAATAACAAAATAAACTTTAATATACATATACAACTTCAGTGAGGCATTTCAACAAACACATAGACATGTATGTAAAATGGCCTTTGAAAGCCAAAGCACAAGCATATATATATTTAAATCCATAATTTAATAATCAATCCATAATACAAGAGTAAATCATCTTACATAGCTCTAACATACGTAATTAAACTTAGGGTAAAAGAGAGAAACCCTCATATCCAAACCCATACTTTACAATCTAAGAGCTATGCCTAATCCTTGTGTTGGATCCTCTTAAAGGCTTGATTCCTAGTGTTAAATATGTTTAGAAGTGTGTGTGTGTGTGAGGTGGGTTTAGGTGGATTTAGGGTTTAAAGGCATGGGTATGTGAAATAGTAGGTGTTTTCTCTCAAAAATTACTGAAAAGGTGCTTAAATAGAGCTAAAATCGCTTAGGGCCACCAGCCTGCAATTTAGGTCAACCAGCCTGGTCAAATATTTCACAGAGCAAACATTAGCATATGGAAACTGTAAAAGAAATCATGACCTCTCTATCTCATATGTTTGTCGATAAGAGTAGGCCCACAAGGCAAGGTGCTTTTACAGAAATTATGAATGAGAGAGAAAGTTCAAAGGAAAGAGGAAGCAAAAATGTCGTCAAGGGAAAAAGAAGAGAAATGGTGAATAGTCCAAACAATTAATAGGTGAAAGCCCAAGGGTAAATAGTTTAAGTGTAGCCAAAAAGGGCACTAGAAAAGGATTGCCCGAAGTCCCTAGCACAAGACTAGATAGGTACATCTCTTTTGTTCCACATTGAATCCTGTTTAGTGGTTAATTCTACTGATTCTTGGATTGTAGACTCTAGAGCCACTAACTATGTTTGCAAATCTTTGTATTGGTTTTAGGAAATGAAGCAATTAGCTAAAGAAGAATTTACTCTGAGGATGGGTAATGGAGCAAAGTATGGGCTGCTGTAGTAGGAGGAATGTGCTTAAATTGTCCATGTAATAGAAAGTTATTTTTTAACAATGTTTATTATGTTCCGGATGTACGTAAAAACCTTATTTCCATTTGCAGTTAATATTAAATAGTTTTTGCATTAATTTCCATTCCTGAGTTGATATCAGTAGAGATGGAAATATTATCTATTCTAGTAGCATGCATGATAACTTGTTCTATATGAAACCTATTACAAACTCACTGCATAATATAGAACGAACTAATTCTTGAAAAAGGAAGGTTTCTTCGACCAATGATTCTTATCTTTGGTACCAGATCTTAGGACATATTAGTCTAAAGCGAATTCGGAGATTAGTTGAGGATGGGCATCTTAGCTTATTAGATCTCAAAAATCTGCCTCCTTATTAATCTTGCCTCAAAGGGAAGATGACCAAATGGTCATTTTCTTCCAAAGAAGAAATGATCAAAGAAGTATTCGAATTGGTTCACATTGATGTATGTGGTCGTATGAGCAAACTAGCATGAGGAGGTTACGAGTATTTCATTACTTTTATTGATGATTACTCTAGGTATGGATATATATATTTAATGCGATGTAAGTCTGAATCCTTTGAGATATTCAAGGAAGTCAAGGCTGAAGCAAAGCAGAAATTAGATAAACGTATCAAAGCCCTTCAGTCTAATCGAGGTGGTGAATACCTCTCACGTGAGTTTAAGGAGTACCTTACACAAGGGATTATGTCTCAATTGACTACACTAAGGACTCCACAGCAAAATGGTGTAATAGAGAGAAGAAATCGTACCCTATTAGATATGGTTAGGTCAATGATGAGTAATACATCATTACCTTTATCTTTTTGGGGATATGCCCTTGAAATAACAGTATACATCTTGAGCTTGGCACCATCTAAATCAGTATCTAGGACATCACAAGAAATGTGGACTAGGTGCAAGTCTAGTTTAAATCATCTCTACATTTGGGGTTGTCCAACTTATGTAGTAAGTAGCAATGCTTCAAAGTTGGAACCAAGACTTGAGTTGTGTTATTTTGTTCGGTATCCTAAGGGAACTAGAGATGGGATCTTCTATAATCCTAAGGAGTAGAAGGTGTTTATAAGCACCCATGCTAGATACTTAGAGAATGATGATTTGATCCAGAAAACACCAGATTCTAAAGTTGTTCTAAAGGAAATTTCACAACAATCTCTAGTAACACCTGTGGTAACTATGGAAGGAAAAGAATAGCATTTTACACCTAATACTTTGAATCCTCGTCGTAGTGGAATGATATCTAAGCCACCAAATAGATACTATAGAAAGTCTTTTTAGACTTCTTTAGAGGATCAGGTAGTGGATCCCACAAGTTACAATGAAGCAGTTTCTTACATAGATGCTAACCAATGGCATAAGGCAATAGACTTAGAGTTAGGATCTATGTTTTCTAGTCTGGGATCTTGTAGTTGCATATAAAGGGGTAAAACTCATAGGGTGCAAATGGGTCTACAAGAGAAAAAGAGAAGTTGATGGAAAAGTTGAAACCTTTAAAGCTAGGTTGGTGACGAAAAGTTATACTCGAAAGAAGGGATCGATTATGACGAAACTTTCTCACCGGTAGCCATGCTTAAATTCATCAGGATACTCCTTACCATCATATGTCATTATGACTATGAGATATGGAAAATGGACGTCAAGATAGCTTTTCTTAATGGAGAGCTTGACAAGATTATTTATATGACACAACCAGATAAATACATTGCTAAAGGCCAAGAACATATGGCTTGTAAGCTAAAGAAATCCATTTATGGATTAAAGCAGGCATCTAGAGCATGGAACATCAAATTTGATCAGGCAATTAAATCTTATGGTTTTGATCAAAATATTGATGAACCTTGCGTGTATAAGGGACATAATGGAAATGCTAAAGCTTTTTTGGTTCTGTATATGGATGAAATCCTGCTAATTAGAAATGATGTGGAGATGTTATCATCCATCAAGTTTTGGCTTTCTACTCAATTTCAAATGAAGGATTTAGAAGAAGCTAGTTATGTTATAGGGATCAAGCTTATGGAAAATTGTAAGAACAGAAGGCTAGCCCTATCTCAAGCTTCATTTATTGGGAAGATGCTCGTCAAGTTTAACATGCAAACTCTAAGAAGGCGTCGTTACCTTCTAGACCTAAAATTTATTTATCTCTAGGTTAATGTCCTAAAACCCCTGAGGAGAGAGAAAGCATGATGCGAGTTTCTTAAGCTTCTACAGTTAGAAGTCTCATGTATGCTATGTTATGTATTACACCAGATATCTGCTTTGTTGTTGGCATGATTAGTAGATATCAATTAAACAATGGACCAGCACATTGGGTCATGGGTCATGCTTAAGCATATATTTAAGTTCCTGCAAGGTACTAAAGATTATGTGCTAGAATATTGTGCGGATGATCTAATGCCACTAGACTACACCAACTCGAATTTCCAGTCTAACAAAGATTATAAAAAGTCTACTTTTGGTTATGTTTTCACTCTGTCTAGAGGAGCTATTTCATGAAAAAGTGTGAAGCAAAATTGTATTGCTGACTCTACCATGGAGGTCAAGTATGTAGCAGTGAGGCAACAAAAGAGGCAGTATGGCTGAGAAAATTCCTTATAGACCTAGAAGTGGTGCCAGTAGCTCAAAGACCAATAACGTTGTATTGTGATAACAACAGTGCTGTTTCATAATGCACAGAGCCCAGGAATTAGAAAAAGGGTAAACACATTGAACAAAATATCTTTTGGTGCATTTTTTTTATCTAGAGAAAGGATAGAGTAGTTGAAAAGATAGCTTCAATGAAAAACCTAGCAAACCCATTTACAAAGACTCTTCTGGGGAAAGTGTTTGCCACACATTTGGAGTCTATAGGCATTAAGTTGTGTAGAAGTGATCTTCAATATAAGTAGGAGATTGTTAGAATAGTATGCCCTAAAGCTCACATGTATATGATATTTTGGATATGAAACTATGTATAATCATTTCATTGAATGGCATTATGAGTTTTTACATATTATCTCTTGTATATTTTATTGATGCACGTGTAAAGGCACTTTTGACTTGAACTAATAACTTGGGTGCACAGTGAGGCTAGATGCACAGTAGGTCTAAGTCTAGATTTATTCATGTCATAAATTGCGTCCATAACCAAATGGTAGTGTTAGGCACTCTACCAAGATAAGATTATATTGAGCAAGTCTCCCCGTTGAGGGTAATTTATCTCTGTCACTGGAGGGTTTTCCGAACTTGTCTTAATAATATGTGTGTCATGTATTGGACAAGACCATTGTGAGTATGTTTTCTAGAGATGTATTACCAAAGAAAGAAAACAAGATAGTCACTGCTACTAAATGATCATTGCTTTTAATCTTAAGCATATGTGGATGAACTAATGAAGTTAGAATTTGGTACTTTAATTCATTGTGGGTGAGATTTACTTTATTAGGATCAATAGCCTTATGCACTGAGTGCCAAGTTCTAATTAATTAGAACATGCATATGCAATATAGAATCTATATGCCCCCTTTGGGATTGTCTAAATTAATCATCTAAATCTAGATCTAGTGACACTACCTTCATGGGTGTATCGGTCATATGGCTTGAGGATCGCACTCGAGATCAAGAGATCCATGACCAAAGATTGTTGGTAATAGGACAAGAGACTCAATGGAAAATATGTAGCTAAGGAGGCCATAGTACACAAGCCAAAGGATCGGCCTTAGCTGTAGGTATACATAGAAATGGTCAATTATTTAGTAGGTCAAAGACAAAGTTTACATTCTTTTGTGATAAGCTTTTAGGCAATAGTAATTACTCTTGTAGTGCAACTTTGATCTTATGGTGGGATAGATCAGAGTTAAAAAAATTTATTATGTCGCCTAGATCGGGCAAGGACAATTTTTATTATTTTTGGGGGCAAGGTTAATTGTGTCTTTTTGGTCCCTTCCCTAATTGAAATGACTTTGAGAGAGTAATCTTGAAAGAGCAAATTTCATATTGTCGTAGTAGCCTTATTGGGCCAAAGCTTGAAATTGGTTTTAGGCTTTCTTTAGAGTCCAAGATAACCTAATTAGGCTATATCGGTTTCCTATTGAGCTTGGGCATCTACATGGATTATGGACTATGTGCTGGGCTTGGATGGTAGGCTTACCTAAGTCTTCCAAGACAAGTGTACAAGTTACATAATCTTCCAAGACAAGTGGACAAGTTGCATAATCTTCCAAGACAAGTGGACAAGTTGCATGAGAAATTACTACATGGGAAATTTTCTTCCACATGAAAGATTAGGAACTCAGGGTGCAGGTTTTCCCTTTAAATAGGCAAGACCCATACCATTTAATCCATCCACTTTGTAGCTAATTTCTTTCTCTTTGGCAAGAAAATATTACAACAAATAGTACACACTTATTGTGTGATTTTTTGCTCTAGATTTTCAAGAGATTATTACTTTGCTTCTTCCCATACAAGAGGCTATTCTCTCAAGATAAGTCTCTTCAATCATAAGGAAGAAGACTAGGGAGTTGCCTTAGCAACGCCCTTGTAGTTAAATACTTTTTGTGGCTTTGTTTGTGAGCAGGAATGAAGTTCATGATGGTTACAGCTTCACCAAAGGCCTCTCACTTCAAGAGGTTAGCCTTGCATATTATGCAGTAGTTGTTATGTTCTATATGTCCTTAAGCATGTTCTTGGTGTGTGTTGTGTGGTTATTTGGCTTTCCTAGCATGTTTTCTTAGTAAAACTTTTTCAAAATATGGACTAGAATAGACCACATGTAATATTATTGATCATATAGAATGGTATATGTGAGTGAAGAAATTGAACACTCGTGGACATGTAAAGGCTCATGATATGTTCTATATTACTGCCTATGTCTTGGTGGGAGTGTAATCTTGAGGTGACATTTTACATCTTCTGTTTGGTACTGGTCAAGGCAATATATGGGATATTACGAGAAATGTGGTTATGGCACAAACTTTGTTTGAGCTTAGTTCCACATTTGTAATATTCCAGCTAATGTGTTAAGTATCTTTGATAGTAGAAATGAAAGGTTAGAGATGTGTTATTTCTTGATATATCCTTTTGGATTGAAGGCAGAGTCGTATATCAATCTAGGGAGCGAGAATGTGTATTGGCATTTATGCTTGTTACTCAAAGAATGATAAGTATGATTCAATACTTGCCAGATTCTAAAATTTCTCTATAAGAGATCTTTTAGTCTTCAGATAAATTTGCACCATCTTGAAAGGGAAAAAGTACAGTATGTTATCATTGTTACACCCAGAGCCTTATCTTAGTAGGTGGATTACTAAGTAACCTAATAGATACTTTAGAAAGCCTTTTTAACAAGTTTCTAAAGTTTAGGTTATGGCTCTCACCAGACATGATGAAGCAGTTTCTAATTTAGATGTTTGTCATTGATGCATAGCAATAAATTTAGAGTTTGTTACTCTAATTATGTTTGGGTTCTTATAGTTGTATCTGAAGAGGTAAAACTCGTAAGATGTAGTTGGGTCTACATGGAGCAAAATGGAGCTAATGTGAAGGTTGGAGCCTTCATAGAAATGCTGGATAGTGAGGGGTTATACTCAGAAAGAAAAGGAGAATTTTGTCCATTTTCTGGGTTTAGAAAGGTGTGGATTTTCAAGGACAGGAATCTTATGATATGCTGGGAATTTCTTATGATAGTGTGGGCCGATTATCAGTAAGCCTTCTATTCAGAAGCCATGCTAGGATCCATTAGGTGACTCCATTGCTATCACTTGTCTTAGTGACAGTGAGATATGATAGATGTTCGTCAAGATAGCTTTTCTTGAGCAAAAAGTTTGACGAGGACATCTGGATTCATAACCAAACAAGTGCATTGCTAGATGCAGAGATCATGTGGCTTATAGTGCTTAAGAAGTCCTCTTAAGGGCTTAAGCAAACATCTAATAAATGGTATCAAATTTGATCAGAAAAACAAGTTTTTGTTTTGATCAAGATATTGATGGACCATTGGTGTATAAAAAGGATAATACATAGTAAAGGTTAACTCTATCCTGTGTTTTTGTATTAAATTGGTCTTAGTTAAGATTAATATGCAATATTCCAAAGGAGTGTTTTTACCTCCTAGCTATTGGAATGCTTTTATCTAGTGTTGTTTGATGACCAGAGAGATATTTAAAGCATTATGTGCTTTAGCACAGTGGGAGCTTTACAAACTACATGATAAATACTAGACCTAGATATCTATTTTTGTAGTGAGTGTGGATAGCAACTATCAATTGAATTATTGGAGAAATTTCCTTAGGTTAGTGAATTTACACATTTTCTAGTATCTTCTAGAAAATAGAAGATTGTATACTGAGACATGAGAAAGAAGATTGGATAACCGTGGTGAAAAACCATGTGTACCTATAAGACATGACTCTTGGTGAGAGTGTTTGCCAAATAAGTTGAGTCATTTAGGAACACGGTTTGGCAATTGTGATCTTTAGTGCAAGTAGGAGATTGTTGCAATTATATGTCCTAAAGACCACAAGCACAAGGTGATTACTAGATACTACACATAATACGCTCATGATATTGTTCATATAACTGAGCTTTGGACAACTTATTCTCCCCAATTGTGTATTGATGCAAAGTATGAAGGTCCAATGATATAGACCAATGACTTGGGTATGCAGTAAGATTAGACGCATAGTAGGTCCAAGTCTAGATTTGGTGATATCATAAATTGGTCCATAGCTGTATGGGTCGTGTTGAGCACTCTATCGAAACAAGGTTATAGTGGCCGAGTCTTTTTGAAAAAGTGATCTACTGAGGTCATTGATGGTTTTTTGAACTACGCTCCTAGTGCATGCATCACACCTTAGACAAGGCCACTATGAATATGTCTTCTAAGAACCATACGATCACATATAAAAGACGAGATACTCACAGCTTTCAAGTGACCAATGCTTTTAATCTTGAGCATATGTGGATGAACTGACTAAGTTAAAGTACAATACTTTGATGTGCGATAAGGAGAAGTCTTGAATGATAAGA
Source organism: Cordia subcordata (assembly GCA_028554755.1). Taxonomy (NCBI): domain Eukaryota; kingdom Viridiplantae; phylum Streptophyta; class Magnoliopsida; order Boraginales; family Cordiaceae; genus Cordia; species Cordia subcordata. Next base: position 17,467,375 of record JAPTOF010000008.1, read on the forward strand.
TTGTCTGCCTCGTACATTGGGTATTGCGTTCTAGTTTGGTTGGGACATGCATATGCAACAACAGAGTTTATGTGCCCTCTTGGATTTGTCCACTTGATCACTAGGAATCTAATACAAGTTATATTTCCCTTCAGAAGTATATGAGTCATTTTGCTTGTGGATCACTCCCTATATTAAGAGATTTGTGACCAATGGATGATCATCATAAGGGACTAAAGACTCTAAGGTTCCAGATGCAGTCTTGGAGGTGATAGTACTTGTATGGATCAGCCTTGACTACGAGCATACATAGAGGGGCATTTTGGTCATTTCACTTGGTGACAAGCTCTTGTTTAACTAGTAATTATACTTGGAGTGCGGCTTTGGTCTTCTGGTGGAAATAGATTGAGGTCAAAATGGCCTTAGTGTCGTCAAAGTGATGGCGCGAGAATTTTGGTCATTTTGAGAGCCAAGGATAATTATGTCTTTTGGTCCCTCTACTAGCTATTACTCTATTGGATACATTAATTGAGGTAAACTAATTATGTGGATTGCTTAAATAAGATTTGAGTTTAGAATTAAGAAGGGATTTAATTATCTAGGTCTTCTTAATAAACTCATGGATATCTTAATTAGATAAGTAGGTCCCACATGGAAGATATTTAGTGTGTGAGGTGGAATATACGAGATATCCTTATCCTTAAGGAATATTCCATTTCCAGAACGACTAAGGAAGGGTATTATGGTAAAACATAATATTTTAGGAACCTTATCCTTATTAGGGTTGTCTTGTACTATAAATAGTACAAGATAGACATAACCCATATGACACAAGAGAATATGAAAGAGAGACATCTTTTTGGTAGTTGTATGTAGTATTTTTCACACATTAACACCAAGAACACACACTAAATTCCATAACCTCAATTTGGCCTTAAAAATTGCTTGCCCACTATATAGCAAATTGTATCCTAGCAATAGAGCTTTGGAAATAGTGGAGAAGACCATTAGAAGGCTAATACAAGACGGGTATTGTGCGAAGAAGCCATTTTTGCATCCGGGTCACACTACAAAGGTAATTGGTCTTAACTTTACATTTGTGTTTTTGCTTGAATGTGATGCCCATTCATATAATAGATTTGATTTATGCTATGTTTCCACTCCCGTTGCTATTAATATGATTTTGTTTTTTAAAATCTGGAATAACAACTAATCATGTGAATGACATCTAGATCCAACATCAGGTTAGGTTTAGTCGACCTTAGATGGCCTAAGTCTTGGCTTTAAATCTAGCCAATAGTTTAGGCATTAGAGTTAGATCAATCTAAGTCACCTAGAGCCCTAACTAGCTAACCCTAAGTCATAAAGACCATATGTCGTGGCTCTAGGAGTTCACGCTAGGGACGGACTCGCACTGAGGCTTAGGGCATCATCATGAGGTTACTTAGGAGTTTAGACGAGAGCAACCTAGCTTAATCCATCAAGGAACCTTAGCAAGAACATAGTAATCAGCCATTTACAAGTTGTAATCACCCTAGTCCCCTTTTCTAACGTTTGACTGATCTTAGATCGCTTGATTCTCCCATTTCACACACACCGCCCTTTGCTTTTCCTTGTCTTTAGAATAGATTTACCTTTCTTCAACTCCCTTTAAACCAAAAACCCCCCAAAAATATTATGGTTTAAGTTCCCACATGTAGCTCTTTAAGACGCACTTAGCTTAGGGCACCACACATGTTTAGTCTTCCTATGGATTTGACACCCGCATTCGCACACACTACACTATAATTGACCCGTTCGTTTGCGGGCATTTTAGGCCTTATGCACTAAATAGCATTAGTGTTCATACATTTACAATAAGCGAAAATTTATAATATATTTTTAGAGTAATTTCTCAAATTCTAACAGTGATGTTCATACATTTTCTGAGTCATGTTCAAAACACCAATTAAGGTTTATTCAATAATGCAGTTTCAATGTGGTTGTTGTATCTAATCTTTGTTCAGAATAAGTGCTTTGGTTTTCATAACAGTTAGAAGTTCAAATATAAAATCTAATATGATGTTGATGTGTATTGTATATAAGCATATACATATGTACATATATATATATATATATATATACATACATATATATACATATATGTATATGTGTGTACATATGTATATATATTTGTCTGGATATATGTGTATTTTGCATAGAGATTCTTGCCTTTGTGCCGATGTTGTTGATGTTCACGAAGTTATCGGTGTTGTTTAGTCGTTAGAGTCACGAGAGAGATAGAGAGGTTTTGAGATGCAGCACTTGGTGTTTTGCAAGTTTTGGTTGATTTATGTGTTATTATATAATGCGTGTGGCTCACACGCAAAAAGGTGCAAGGGTAATGAGTTGGTACACAGTAATAAAGGAGCATAATGTAAGGACTGGTGATTGTGACCTATTTTATCACATCATGAAAAATTTAGTGATATATATATATATATATTTGTTTACTAAGGGTCTATCTGGATTGAATTGAGTTTTTTAAGGAAAAGTATTTTCTAAAAAAAATTAGTCTTCTTTTAATTATTATTTGGCTTAACTTTTAAAAAAGCTAAAACTCTGAAAAAAAAAACTAAAATACAATTTTTTTAAAATAAATTTTTTTTAACTTCTTAGAAAAGTAATTTTTTTTAAAAGTCTTAAAAAGCCAATTTGAATGAGGCCTAAGTTCAAAATATAATAAGTACTAATTATAGAAAAATTTAAAACAATCTACTTGGCATATTTATATTTGATATCAAAGATTAGGTATTTGAAAAGTTATTTTAGTCTACTTAATGAGCCAGATGGAAATATTTTTGTGCACTAGTTGCTAATAGGAAATGAAGAATCTATTAAAGTATATCTTAAGTCCTGTTTGAATTGAATTTTTTATAAAAAAATATTTTTTTTAAAATATAGTTTTATAATAACTTGACATTCACAAAAATTAACCTCTAAAAAGAGCCCAAGTGTAACTTTTTTCTTAAAAATTAAAAATTTTAATTTAAAAAATTCAAAATTTATTAAAATAAGCACCTTTGGGAAAAGCAATCCTAAAAATGGGAAAGATGGTATCCAAGTCATGAGGTGCGGATGAAAACGTTAAATATTAAATTTATTAATTAATAATTATTTTAATAATATAAAAGAAGACTCTTGTTTGCTAGAGGGGAATACAAGTAGATGGATGAGGGTGTTGTGGAGGCCTTATACTATCTACCTATAGGTACACAATATTATATGCACCTACAACTAAAACTCACGTGCTATATAAGTCTTTTCTTTTTTTGTCCAAAATCCCAAACTGTAGCTTCTCTCTCCTCATTCGCTTCAAGCACGAACCCCAACATCCCAATTTAAGCTAATTCAACTCAATTCAATTCAAATCTTCAATTTTTTTATCACACTACTTTAACAATTGCTAAAAACATATCGATTGAAGCAATAATGATGGAGGCAGAGGGACCGACATCAGCAATTTTGCGAAATCAAATTCAAGAAATTGATAATCTCTACATCAGCAACACAAGTGTGCTTTGATCTCCATTGTTGCTGCTTTCATTGCATTTCTGCTTTTTTTTCATCTACATTTTCTAAAATTGCAACATTGTTCAATGCGACAAATTCAATGAACAAATCCTGAGTATTCAATGAACAAAAATTTATTCTGATGCTTTATGAATTTTAGTGAGCAAACAAACTCTGGATACTAAACAAACTTTATTGAGTTAAATGCAACACATATTGAAACACATTATTTAGTTAAATGCAACAAATCTTGAGTATTCAATAAACTAAAATTTATTCTGATGCTTTGTGAGTTATACTAAACAAACAAACTTTGGATACTGAACAAACATCTTTGATTGTTTAGAAAAAATTACTTGTTAACAGATATGATGGTGCTTTGTGAATTTTAGTGAACAAACAGACTTTGGATACTGAACAAACATTTTTTCCTGTTTAGAAGAATTTTGTTGTGTCGTGGTTAGGTATGTGTTTGCATTACATTTCTATGTTAAAGGTGTTCTTGTGCTCTATTAGGTGTATTAGTATAACATTTATGCCATACTTGTGCATAGTAGGTTTCAAATGTCCATAGTTGAGCTTGGAACGTAAATGCTACACTAATACGCATTTATATCTGGTTTGAGGTGAAAATTAGGATAATGCTCAAAGCTTAATGGATGATGATTTGATGTTGGAGCAAAGCTAAGGGTGTTTTGGATGTGAAGAAGTAAAGAAGAAAGCATTTGGAGATGAAGCAACCAAGAAAGATCAGGCACAAAAGGAGCAAAGAAGAGGAGCTTTCCAGTCAAGGCCAATCGATCGGCCCTACCTCTGGCCCCCACTTCTAGCCCTGCTTCCAACCTTGGTTAGAGAACTCCCAAACTGTGGTCGGATTCACTTGTTCCAGAGGCCTGGAGCCTGACCTAGCGACTAACTTTTGCAGCGAAGAACAGCTATTTAAGGCCATTTTGAGCTTATTTGTCATATCTTCACACCTACACTCTTCACCCATCTCAAACACATTAAACCACACATAAATACAACTAGATCCAAGCTTGTAATTAGGGTTTTAACACTTGCAATAGCAAGATCAAGACAAGGATTTCGAAAGCAAAGCTAAGCATGAAAGGGAGGTCCATCTTTCTCCTTTTGCACATAGTTTTCTCTATGTTAGAATAGATCTTTTATGGGTGATTGAAGCTTGTATTATGGGTCGATAAAGTACTACATTGCTATGAGATTGTGATGGTTTAATATATATGTTTGTTTTTAATGCTTCAATGGCGATTTACATACATGTTTATGTGTTTGTTGATATGCCTAGGTGAAAGAACATATATATTTAGTGGCTTGATTGCTATTTAACACTTTTAAATCATTGTATCAGCATGTCTAGGTGTTTATGTAGTGATTCCATGAAGTGGGTCTTGTAGCTATGCATGTCTATGTGTGTTTTTACATACCTTAGTAGCAATTTTAGCTTCTATGACATACATGTTGGATTCTAGTACATAAATTGGTATGACCAAAACAAGTCTAGCTGTTTAGGGCAAGAATATGATTTATATTCATTTATATCATGCTCAAGAACATATACGATGTGCTTTATTGTCAAACTTGCTTGCGTGATGTTAAGATTAGTGGTTCTTCATTAATAATTAGGTCTAGTTTAGTCTCCTTTGGCTTTAAACCCAGTCAATAGGTATCAAAGCTAGCTTAATTGACCTTAGGAAGCTTAGTTCTTAACTTTAAACCCAGCCAATGAGTTAAAACTTAGAGTAAGACCAATTATCATCCCCTAGGAATGAAATTAGCTAATTCGTGCCCCAGTTCATAAGGACCATGCTATGCCTTTAGGTAGTTAGCACCTAGGGACAAACACACACCGAGTTCTAGGGATTGTAGGAGAGGTTGATTAAATTCCTAGCTTAGAGCCACCTCTCTTAAAGCAAAACCATCAAAGTTAATCCCATAGAGAGTTAGTACCCAAATCACCTGTCGTAAAGTAGATTTCACTCATTGCCATATTACTTGTGTCAATTTCCTTTTTCCAGTTTGTTCTCCCTTGCTTTTATTTCCTTTAGTATGTTTAGATTAGTTTAATTTACTTTGAGCTCCTTTAAAATTTAAAACAACCAAAAAGAATTCTTAGTTTAGCTTGGTTTCTTTCTAACTTTCTAGGACATACACTTAGATTTCATTCCCCATTTCCCACCTCCTAAGGGATCAACCCTACTTTTGCAAATTAGACTACACAACCTGTGCACTTGTAGGCTTTTAATTAAGGGTTAGTGCTTAATTATCTAGCATCAAATTTAATTGTTAACATATATGGTAATGCTTTATGAATTTTAGTAAATAAACAAATTATGATTTTTGAACAAACAAAGTGTGCATACTGGACAAACATCTGCGACTATTTGAAAAAATTTATTTGTGAATAGATAATATCATGGTTTGTCAATTTTACTGAACAAATATTTTATCAATACTGAACAAATAGTTATTTTATGCTGAACAAATATCTCTGACTGTTTCAACTTAGGTGACAATGATGATATAAATATTATTGAAGGTGAAACATTAGAGTTAATGAGCAAAAAACTGCTTGGAGAGGAAAATGCATATCAAGTATACAATGACTCTGTATATATGATAGGATTTGGTATTAGAAAAGGAAAGATAAGATACAATAGAAATAGCAAAATCATTTCTCAAAGAGAATTTTATTGCAACAAGAGTGGCAAAAAGGACAAAAGGAACATTGAAGAATGAGCTTACATTAAGATAGATGTTAGAACAAATTACAAAGCAAAAATTAGGTTCAAGATAGGAGAAGATGATACTTGGGAAGTAGTCATACACCAAATGGTCCACAATCATCAAATGACAAGCCCTAGAAAAAGTCATATGATAAGATCACATAGACAACTACAAAAGGAGAATGTTGACATCTTTAGAAACATGAAGAAAGTTGGAAAAAATATGGCGGATGGATTTAGAGTAATGGCAAATAAGGTTGGATGCATTCAAAAATTGTCATACACAAAAAGAGATGTCTACAATGCCCTAGCAATTGAGAATAGAAAATATCTAGAAGGTGGGGATTGCAAAACTTTTTATTACAATCTTGTCTGATAGAATGGAAAGTGAAGATGACTTTTTTTATGATTTCAAATTGGACAAGCAAGGAACAATGACAAGCTTCTTTTTCAGATATTCTAGGATGAAGTATGACTACCATCTATTGGGTGATTTGTGTGTATTTGACAACACTTATAGAACAAATAAGTACGGGATGATATTTGTGCCATTTGCGGGAATGAACAACCATACTTTCAATGTCATGTTTGATAGTGGATTTCTAACAAATGAAAAGGAAGAATCATATGAAAAGGAAGAATCATTCATTTGGCTTTTCCAAAAGTTTCTTAATTCCATGGATGGAAAACAACCGGTATGCATAATGACGGATAAGGCATTTTTTATGGCCGGAGTGATACAAAGGATCTTCCCCCAATCTTATGACAGGCTAAGCCTTTGGCACATTAGAGAAAATTCAAAGAAGCCTATCAACCACTTGAGAATCAAGGATCGATTTGTTGATTAATTCAATTATGTGCTAGGAAAGCATTTTTGAACTTGAGTATCATTGGCAAAAGTAAGTATCATCTTTCATGTTTAATTGATTTTATCACCATTATAATATTTTCTGAACAAATGTTTATATGACAGGGACCAACTAATTATCTCACAAACAAACATATCACTTACAAAATTTTACTGAACAAATAGTTATATGTTATTGAATAAACAGTTATCACGTACTGAACAAACATATCATCTGAACAAACACTTATATGTCACTAAACTAACAGTTATAAGACACTAAACAAACAAATTATCTTATTATGTTTTCAGGTTGATGATTGATTACAGTTGTGCCAATAATAATTGGCTTGAAACTTTTTATGACAAGAACCAAAAGTGGTGTCGAGCGTATTCCAAGCATGTACTCTCCGATGGTGCACTATCATCACAAAAGAGTGAGTGCACAAATAATACATTGTCAAGAAAGATGGTATCTTCTGCAACTCTACGCGATTTCTACCATATATTTTGTTAAGTCATATATAAATGGAGAGAAAACGAAAATATAGAGGACTTTAAATGCTTCAATGGACATCCAGAGATTATCTTGAAGCATGTCGGACTACTTGAACACGCTATAAATGTATATACATTAAAAATGTACCGTGTATTTCAAGATCAACTCATAGAAGGGACTACTTACAATTCTGTGGCAATAGTTTTGGATCAATTAAATGAGACATACAAGGTTTGGAGTGGAAATACAAGCTTATTTATGTTAGGATTAGTATGCCCTAAAGCTCACTTGTACATGACATTTTTGGATGTTAAACAATGTATAATCAATTTTATTATATGGCATTATGAGTTTCTTACATATTATCTCTGTTATGCTTTATTGATGCATGTGTAAAGGCCCCTTGACTTGAACTAATGACTTGGGTGCATAGTGAGGCTGGACACACAGTAGGTCCAAGTCTAGATTTAGGCACGTCATAAATTGAGTCCATAACTGAATTGTAGTGTTGGGCATTCTACCGGGATAAGGTTATATTGAGCAAGTCTCCTCGTTGAGAGTGATCTACCTAGGTCATTGGAGGATTTTTCGGATTTGTCTCGATAGTACGTGTGTCACGTATTGGACAGGACCATTATGAGTATGTTTTCTAGAGACGTGCTATCAAAGAAAGAAAACAAGATACTCACTGCTACTAAATGATCATTGCTCTTAATCTTGAGCATATGTGGATGAACTAATGAAGTTAGGATTTGGTACTTTGATTCACTGTGGGTGAGATCTTACTTTATTAGGATCAACAGCCTTGTGCATTGAGTACTAAGTTCTAATTAATTGGAACATGCATATGTAAAATGGAATCTATGTGCCCCCTTGGGATTGTCCAAATTTGTCATCCGAATCTAGATCTAGTGATACTACCATTATAGGTGTGTCGGTCATATGGCTTGAGGGTCGCTCCCGAGATCAAGAGATTCCATGACCAAGGATGGTTGGCAATAGGACAAGAAACCCACGAAAAAAGATGCAGCTAAGGAGGTGATAGTACACAGGCCAAAGGACCGGTCTTAGCTGTAGGCATACATAGAGGGTCATTATAGTCGGTTCTTTAGTAGGTCAAAGACAAAGTTCACATTCTTTTGTGATAAGCTTTTGGATAATAGCAACTATTCTTGGAGTGCAACTTTGATCTTATGGTGGAATAGATCAGAGTTAAAAATAATTATTATGTCGCCTAAATCGGGTAAGGACATTTTTAATTATTTTTGGAAGCCAAGGTTAATTATGACTTCTTGGTCCCTTCCCTAGTTGAAATGACTTTGAGAGAGTAATCTTGGAAGAGCAAATTCCATATTGTGGTAGTAGCCTTATTGGGCCAAAGCTTGGAATTGGGTTTGGGCTTTCTTTAGAGTCCAAGATAACCTAATTGGGCTAGGATGATTTCCTATTGGGCTTAGGCCTCCACATGGGTTATGGACTATGTGTTAGTCTTGGATTGTGGGCTTGGCCCAAGCTTCCATGACATGTGGCAAACTTTTACTACTAGGAAAAAGTTTCCCACATGGAAAGTTTACAAGGTTTACGTGCCAAACTTTTTCTATAAATAGGTAAGACCTTAAACCATTTCATGTATCCAAAATTTTGTAGTTAATCTCTTCCATTTTGGCAAGAGAATACTACAACACATAGTACACACTAATTGTGTGATTTTTGCTATAGTTTTTCAAGAGCATATTATTTTGCTTCTTCCCACACAAGAGGCTATTCTCTCAAGATAAGTCTCTTTAATCATAGGGAAGAAGACTAGGGAGTTGCTTATTGCGACACCCTTATAGTAAATTTTTGGTAGCCTTGTTCGTGAACGGGAACAAAGCTCGTGATGGTTTTAGCTTCATCAAAGGCCCCACGCTTCAAGAGGTTAGCTTTACATATTTTTGTATGTACTAGTTATATTCTATATTTTCTCAAGCATGTTCTTGTGTGTGTTATGTGGTTATTTCATTTTCCTAGCATGTTTTCTTGATAGAATTTTTGAAAATATAGAGTAGGATATACCACACTTAATAATATTGATCCTACAATTGGTATCAGAGCTTAGGCTCACACACAACATGCTTAGACTATGCAAGAATATTGTATTTGCATAAATATATTAGTCATCTTATGAGTGGCAAGATTAGGAAATCTTGTGTTGCATATACTTGTGGTTTTATGCTTGTATGTGCAGGTGATATAAAAGAAATCCCTTTGATGGTTCGTATGTATGCATAAATAGAGTTTCGTGTACAGTCAACAAAGCTTGGCTATAGGCGATTTTATGTATAAAATATTTATGGTTATTGCTTTTAATTTCATTTAAAAGAAGCATAGGATGTTTTGATATCCTTGTAATGTTTCTTTATGAAGCTTGTATTAGCAATAGCAAAACATATTATTGTAATCTTTGAAGACCAAGGAGAAAAACAAAGAAAACAGCATAGAAGAATATTCTGCCAGGTAAGCAAGCCGGACAACCGACTGGACCTAACCGGTTGACTGGTAGGGAGTCCGGCTAGGTCGACTGGCTACTCCAGAGAGCAAAGATTCCTGAAGCAATTGGAATCGATCGACCGGAACTTATTTGACGGTCGACCAGCTGAGGCAGAGAAAGCTACTATATATGCTATTTTTGTTGAAGATTGCAGGGAGCCATCAAAGAGGGATTCTAACATATTTTGGTGGATGTTTATAATGCATTGATATATGTTTTAACATATTTGCATTAGCATGATTGCCACCTAGAAATATGTCCACTCATTAGAATTTATAAAATTCAGTCATATCCATGAATGGATTCTCAAAGATAGTTAAGTTTATGAGAATGGCTTAGACAAGATAATTATAATCGGCTATGTCTAAAGATGCCATGAGATCTCATGACAACATTAAAAGAACTTAACTTGAGATTTACATATATATCAACCTAAGGGTCTATGCACCAAGATTTAGGTAAGAAATCTATTGTGATATTGCAATGTTTTAGTAACACAAAGGGGATTTACAAAAATCCAAAATGTGTTTAGATCTAAAACAAAGCAAGAATATCAAAGGAAATCCTTAAGTTAAAATATTGAGTGGGACAGGGGACTGGAAATACCCCACAGCTTTCCATATCCGATTCACGTTATTGATAAATGTCATTAACTTCCCTAATGGAAGATGACACTTTGTCTAGATTTAACAAGGGGAAACATAAAATGTTTATTCAAAAAGTTGTTAGTAAGATCGGCCATCCCATCAGTGGAGTTCTTCACTAAAGATCACCTGACGCAACATTGATTAAAGTCACTACCCTATCGGAGGGCTTAAATCAAGAATGTTACGGGGAATAAACATAAGGAATGGGTATACACTTAACTTAAATGGTAGGTTCGGCTATCCTATCGATAGAGTTCGCTACCAGATTTAAGAAGCCAAACAAAACAGTGATTGAATTATTCAATTAGATTATATCCAGGCAATTGTTAATTCAAATAAGTGGTGGCACTTAACTTAACATTCATAAGTTCGGCCATCCCATCGGTGGAGTTCTTATGAGGACATTGAGACACTGTTACATCGAGTAGTTTAAAGGGTTGATCTACTCAAAGGCAAATGATGTAAAAAGTACTCATGTTTTATTTCCAAAGACATCATACATATTATACATGCATCAATTCTATACTCATAAATTAATTATGATTATATTGTTGTATCTAGAAAAATGTCTTCGTTCAGTCCACTAACTACAATTCTCAAATAGCACAAGCTCACTGGACCGAATTTTGTGGACTGGGAACGAAACTTGGACATAGTACTCATTGCAGAAGAGTACAAGTATGTCCTAACAACTCCTTGTCCTATTGTGAGGGCTAACTCTTCTGAAGCCCAGAAAGATGCTGAGGCAAAATGGCAGAAAGCCAATAGTATGGCCAAGTGCTATATGATAGCTTCTATGTTAGATATTTTGCAGAGCAAGCATCATTATATGGAAACTGCAAAAGAAATCATGACCTCACTATCTCGTATGTTTGCTGATAAGAGCAGGCCTGCAAGGCAAGGTGCTCTTAGAGAAATTATGAATCAAAGGATGGCAAAAGGAGCATCTGTCAGGGAGCATATGCTCAAAATGACGGATTGCTTTAATACTGCCTAGATCCTAGGAGCAAACATAGATGAACAGTCAAAGGTAGATGATGTGTTGTGATTTTGTGTGTGTTTGCATTGTCATTTACTTATATTTTAGAGGTGTTGAGTGCTCATAATGATGTATTAGTGTAGTGCTTTTGATAGGAATAGGCTTAAGCATGAACAAATGTGCATATTGAGTTTAAGAGATAAATTGCTACACTAATTGTTTGTTTTCAATGATTTAGGTGAACTTTGGGTTAAGATCAAGATTGGACGATGAAAGCTGATGAAGATGGGAAATGCATGGGCCTAAGAGAGAAGACCAAAGGCCGAAAAGATAAAGAATAGAGGAATAAAGTCGGCCGGACGACCAAGGAAGAAGAGCCGATCGACCGGCTAGGTCGACCGGCCACTCCAGAGAGGTGCCAAAAACAGCCGGACGACCCCCCTTTCAGAGCCGGTCGACCGGCCACTCCAGAGAGCATCATTAAAAAGCCGGTCAAGTACTCCAGAGGCCGGTCAACCTAGACGGTCAACCGGCAATTTGCTGAGAACCTATAAATAGGGCTCGATTCTGCAGAAAAAAAGGGGAGAACTTTTGAGGGATTAACACACACTTCTCACCAAGAATTCTCACGCACTTAACCCTATATTTCAACCGCCTCACGCACACTTTTCACACAATTCTCACTAAGAACCAAGCTTGATTTGGAGGGTTCAAACATTTTGGGAATCAAGTTTGCTCAAAAGCTTTGTACAAGATTAGCTAGGATGAAAGGAAAGCTTCATTATCTCTCTTTCATTCTATTTTCTATTATGATTGAGTAGACTTGTGTAGGGTGATTTAACTTATGTAATGGGTTAATTATATACTCTTATGATATGGGATATGATGGCTGAATATATACATGTTTCGAATTGTCTTGTTTAAATGGGTATTTTCTCATTCATGTCTAAGTGTTTGATAAAATGCCTAGATGAATAACATGTGTATAAATTGAAGTTTGTTTGTTACTAAACACATCTAATCCATGTTATAATCATGTCTATGTGTTTATATGTGGATGCTATGAAGTGGGTAATGCTTTTATTCATGTCTATATGTATATTTGCATGCCTAGTAACGAGCATAACTTCAATATCGCATACGTGTTGGTTGTTAATTATTTCTAATGGTGTGAACTGAACATGACGATGTTTGGTAGTTGAATAGGTTCCATTATTCATGCGCACCTTGGCCTTGAACATGTATGAACGTACTAGCAAGTCAAATCCTGCTGTAGTGACCTTAGAATGACGAAGTATAACTTAGGGCTAGTCTAGGCCGAGTCTCCTTTGGCTTTAAATCCAGCCAATAGGTTTTCGGATAGGTTTAGTCGACCTTAGCAACACTAGGTCTTGGCTTTAAATCCAGCCAAAGGTTTAGGTACTAAGGCAGGTTCATTCTAAGCCACCTAGGAAGTTAGTTAGTCACTCTTGAGGCCCTAGGTCATAAGGACCACGCCGTAGCTCTAGGAGGCGCCGCCTAGGGACGGACCCGCACCGACTCCTAGGGGGAAATTAGGACACTAACTAGCAACCTAGTTAAGAGCACTCGTGATAGTTAGCCATTATCCCTTAATCCCATAGCATTTGAGTATAGAATTATCCATTCATAAGTCAAAGTCACCCTAATCCCTTCTCAAGTGTTAGTTCCCTCTTGACCAACTTGTGTTCCCATTTTTTATATTCATAGTTTAGTCTTATTTCCTTCACCTAGAGCTCCCGATAATCCAAAACCCTAAAAATATGTCTAGTTTAGATCTTTCTTTTTGGCACTTTCTAGAACACCAAGCATAGAATTCACTCACATTATTCACGCCTCCCTGTGGTTCGACACCCGCACTTGTATACACTATATTGCATGATCCGTACGCTTGCGGGTCTTTTAGAGCTTGTTCTCGAAAGACGACACCAGTAGACATGATTTTGGAGACTCTACCATCATCCTATACTCAGTTCAAGCTTAATTATAATATGAGCAAGATGAACATGGATATGACAGAATTAATGAAAGAGCTCCTAGCTGTAAAAGCCATAATGAAAAATAAAGGCCACATAAATATGGTTCAAGCATCCACTTCTGGACTTAACCTGAAAGGGAGAAATTCAAAGAAAAGGGGAGGCAAAAACGTGGTCAAGGGAAAAAGAAGAGAAATGGTGAGCAGCCCAGGCAGTTAACAGGTGAAAAGCCCAAGGGAAATTGCTTTAAATGTGGCCTAAAAGAACACTGGAAAAAGGATTGCCCAAAGTACTTCGCACGAGGCTAGATAGGTACACCTCTTTTGTCCTACATTGAAACTTGCTTAGTGGTTGATTCTTCCGATTCTTGGATTGTAGACTTAGGAGCCACTAACCATATTGGCAACTCTTTGCATTGGTTTCAGGGAATAAAGGAACTAGCTAAAGGGGAGTTTGCTCTGAGAATGGGTAATGGAGCAAAAGTATGGGCTGCTATAGTGGGAGGAATATGCTTAAATTTTCCATGTAATAGGAAGTTATTTTTGAACAACGTTTATTATGTTCCGGATGTATGTAAAAACCTTATTTCTGTTTCACAATTAATATTAGATGGTTTTTGCATTAATTTCCATTCTGGTGTTAATATCAGTAGAAATGGAAATATTATTTGTTCCGGTAGCATGCATGATAACTTGTTCTATATAAAACCTATTACAAACTCACTGCATAATATAGAACAAACTAATTCCCAAAAAAGGAACTTTTCTTTGACCAATGATACTTATCTTTGGCACCTACGCTTAGGACATATCAGTCTAAAGCGGATTCGGAGATTAGTCGAGGATGGGCATCTTAGCTCATTAGATCTCGAATATCTACCTCCGTGTGAATCTTGTCTCAAAGGAAAGATGACTAAACGATCATTTTCTTCTAAAGAAGAAAGGGCCAAAGTAGTATTGGAATTGGTTCACACTGATGTGTGTGGTCCTATGAGCAAACCAGCACGAGGAGGTTATGAGTATTTCATTACTTTTACTGATGATTACTCTAGGTATGGATATGTATATCTAATGTCCCGCAAGTCTGAATCCTTTGAAAAATTCAAAGAGTACAAAGCTGAGGCAGAGCGGAAATTAGATAAATATATCAAAGCCCTTCGGTCTGATCGAGGTGGCGAATACGTCTCGGGTGAGTTCAAAGACTATCTTACTCAAGAAGGAATAATGTCTCAGTTGACTGCACCGGGGACTCCTCAGCAAAATGGTGTAGCAGAGAGAAGAAATTGTACCCTATTAGATATGGTTAGGTCACTGATGAGTCATGCATCATTACGTTTATCTTTTTGGGGGTTTTTCCTTGAAACAGCAGCATACATCTTGAACTTAGTACCATCTAAATCAGTACCTAGGACACCTCAAGAAATGTAGACTGGGCGTAAGCCTAGTTTAAATCATCTCCACATTTGGGGTTGTCCAGCTTATGTACTTAATAGTAATGCTTCAAAATTGGAACCAAGATCCGAGGTATGCTATTTCATTGGATATCTTAAGGGAACTAGAGGTGGGATCTTTTATAATCCTAAGGAGCAAAAGGTGTTTATAAGCACCCATGCTAGATACTTAGAGAATGATGAAATGGTCCAGAAAACACCAGATTCTGAAGTTGTTCTAGATGAGATTTCACAAGAATCTATAGTAACACTTGTGGTAACGGTGAATGGAAAAGAACAGCATATTACACCTAATATATCGGAGCATCGTTGTAGTAGGAGGATATCCAGGCCTCCTGATATATACTATGGAGAGTCCTTTCAGACTTCTTCAAAGAATTAGGTGGTGGATCCCACAAGTTATGATGAAGCAGTTTCTAACATAGATGCCGACCAATGGCATAAGGCAATGGATTCAGAGTTAGAATCGATGTATTCTAACAAAGTCTGGGATCTTGTAGTTGCACCTGAAGGGGTAAAACCTATAGGGTGCAAATGGTTCTACAAGAGAAAAAGAGGAGTTGATGGAAAAGTTGAAACCTTTAAAGCAAGGTTGGTGGCAAAAGTTTATACTCAGAAAGAAGGGATTGATTATGATAAAACTTTCTTGCCAGTAGCCATGCTTAAGAGATATAGCAAATGGACGTCAAGACAGCCTTTCTTAATGGAGAAATTGACGAGACTATTTACATGACGCAACCAGATGAATACATTGCTAAAGGCCAAAAACATATGGTTTATAAATTAAAAAAGTCCATTTATGGATTAAAACAGGCATCTAGAGCATGGAAGGTCAAATTTGATCCGGCAATTAAATCTTATGGTTTTGATCAAAATATTGATGAACCTTGCGTGTATAAAAGGCGTAATGGAAATGCTGTAGCTTTTTTGGTTTTGTATGTGGATGATATCCTACTAATTGGAAATAATGTGGGGATGCTATCATCCATAAAGGTTTGGCTTTCTACTCAATTTCAAATGAAAGATTTAGGAGAAGCTAGTTATGTTCTAGGCATCAAGCTTATGCGAGATCGTAAGAACAGAAGGCTAGCCCTATCTCAAGCTTCATTTATTGAGAAGATATTAGTCAGGTTTAACATGCAAAACTCTAAGAAGGCCTTGTTACCTTCTAGACATGGAGTTTATCTATCTCGGGATCAATGTCCTAAAACACCTGAGGAGATAGAGAGCATGATGCGAGTTCCTTATGCTTCAGTAGTTGAAAGCCTCATGTATGCCATGTTATGTACTAGACCAAATATCTGCTTTGCTGTTGGCATGGTTAGTAGATATCAGTCAAACCCTAGACCGGCACATTGGATTGCGGTTAAGCATATATTCAAATTCCCGCAAGGAACTAAGGATCATGTGCTGGAATTCCATGCAGATAATATGACGCCGTTAGCCTATACAGACTCGGATTTCCAGTCTGACAGAGATTCCAGGAAGTCTACTTTTGGATATGTTTTCACTCTGTCAGAAGGAGCTATTTCATGGAGAAGTGTGAAGCAAAATTGTATTGCTGACTCTACCATGGAGGCCGAGTATGTAGCAGCTTCTGAGGCTGTGAAGGAGGCAGTAGGGCTAAGAAAGTTCCTGTTAGACCTAGAAGTTGTGCCGACAGCTCACATGCCAATAATGTTGTATTGCGACAACAACGGTGTTGTTTCACAGTGTAAAGAGCCCAGGAATCACAAAAAGGGCAAACACATTGAAATAAAATATCATTTGATCCGTGAGTTTTTCCAGAGAGGAGATGCAATAGTTGAAAAGATAGCTTCAGCAGAAAACTTGGCAGACCCATTAACAAATACTCTTCCAGAGAAAATTTTCATCACACATTTTGAGTCCATGGGTATTAGGTTGTGCAGAAGTGATCTTTAGTGCAAGTGGGAGATTGTTAGGATTAGTATGCCCTAAAGCTCACTTGTACATGACATTTTTGGATGTTAAACAATGTATAATCAATTTTATTATATGGCATTATGAGTTTCTTACTTATTATCTCTGTTATGTTTTACTGATGCATGTGTAAAGGCCCCTTGACTTGAACTAATGACTTCGGTGCACAGTAAGGCTACACGTACAGTAGGTCCAAGTCTAGATTTAGTCACGTCATAAATTGAGTCCATAACTGAATTGTAGTGTTAGGCATTCTATCGGGATAAGGTTATATTGAGCAAGTCTCCTCGTTGAGGGTGATCTACCTAGGTCATTGGAGGATTTTTCGGATTTGTCTCGATAGTACGTGTGTCACGTATTGGACAGGACCATTATGAGTATGTTTTCTAGAGACGTGCTATCAAAGAAAGAAAACAAGATACTCACTGCTACTAAATGATCATTGCTCTTAATCTTGAGCATATGTGGATGAACTAATGAAGTTAGGGTTTGGTACTTTGATTCATTGTTGGTGAGATCTTACTTTATTAGGATCAATAGCCTTGTGCATTGAGTACTAAGTTCTAATTAATTGAAACATGCATATGTAAAATGGAATCTATGTGCCCCCTTGGGATTGTCCAAATTTATCATCCGAATCTAAATCTAGTGATACTACCTTTACAGGCGTGTCGGTCATATGGCTTGAGGGTCGCTCCTGAGATCAAGAGATTCCATGACCAAGGATGGTTGGCAATAGGACAAGAAACCCACGAAAAAAGATACAGCTAAGGAGGTGATAGTACACAGGCCAAAGGACCGGTCTTAGCTGTAGGCATACATAGAGGGTCATTATGGTCGGTTCTTTAGTAGGTCAAAGACAAAGTTCACATTCTTTTGTGATAAGCTTCTGGATAATAGCAATTATTCTTGGAGTGCAACTTTGATCTTATGGTGGAATAGATCGGAGTTAAAAAATAATTATTATGTCGCTTAAATCGAGTAAGGACATTTTTAATTATTTTCGGAAGCCAAGGTTAATTGTGTCTTCTTGGTCCCTTCCCTAGTTGAAATGACTTTGAGAGAGTAATCTTGAAAGAGCAAATTCTATAATGTGGTAGTAGCCTTATTGGGCCAAAGCTTGGAATTGGGTTTGGTCTTTCTTTAGAGTCCAAGATAACCTAATTGGGCTAGGATGATTTCCTATTGGGCTTGGGCCTCCACATGGGTTATCGACTATGTATTGGGCTTGGATTGTGGGCTTGGCCCAATCTTCCATGACATGTGGCAAACTTTTACTACTAGGAAAAAGTTTCCCACATGGAAATTTTGCAAGGTTTAGGTGCCAAACTTTTTCTATAAATAGGCAAGACCTTAAACCATTTCATGTATCCAAAATTTTGTAGTTGATCTCTTCCATTTTGGCAACAGAATACTACAACACATAGTACACACTTACTGTGTGATTTTTGCTCTAGTTTTTTAAGAGCATATTACTTTGCTTCTTCCCACACAAGAGGCTATTCTCTCAAGATAAGTCCTAGGGAGTTGCTTATTGAGACACCCTTATAGTAAATTTTTGGTGGCCTTGTTCGTGAATAGGAACAAAGCTTGTGACGGTTTTAGCTTCATCAAAGGCCCCACGCTTCAAGAGGTTAGCTTTACATATTTTTGCAAGTACTAGTTATATTCTATATGTTCTTAAGCATGTTCTTGTGTGTATTATGTGGTTATTTCATTTTCCTAGCATATTTTCTTGATAGAATTTTTGAAAATATAGACTAGGATACACTACACTTAATAATATCGATTCCTACAATTTAGGCATAGAGTAGTTTACAGCTATGTCACTTCATAAATTACTTGCACATGTCAAAAGTTTGAAGAAATGGGTGTGTTGTGCAAGCATAGCCTAAGAATTTTGCACACCAAATATGTGCAAACAATACCATCTACTTACATTTTAAAGAGATGGACAAAAAATGTCAAATCTTTTGAATCAATACAACAAGACAACACTTGCATGAGTGCTACGAGCAATATAAATTCAACTATTTCTTGTTTTGTATGGAGGCTCCAAATGAAAGGAAAGTTCGACAAGTTGATAAATTCAAGTAAAGACAATCTCAAAGCTAGACAAGTATGTGAAGATCAATTCTAAATGATGACAATTTTAGTTCAAGAAGTAATTGGATCCATATAACTGCAAATCACAGATGGCAACGAAGACTATACAGCCTCTACCATACAAGATCCAAGTGTTTCCAAGAAGAGAGGAGAGAGAAATGAGAGGAAAAAGAACATATCTGAGAAGAAGTGCAACCAAGCTAAAGCAAGAAAACAAAGACAAACCAAGTCTCAATCACTCAGCGAAGGTGAAACACATTCATTAGCAGAGGTATATACTTTACTATACTCTTACTGAACGAGTAGTGTATGCATATTGGACAATCAATGGCAGCATACTGAACAAACATATATTCCTAAATTGCTACTAACAAAATAATCTTTTTGTTCCTTGCAGGCAGTAACTGATCAAATAGTTGACCAACGTATTTTCCTCCATGCCAATACCATTGATCACACTTTTGTTATTCAAAATCAACCTCCTCTTCCCCACGAGCTTCAGAGAATAGAGAATATATATGCAAATGGCCAACTAGTTGCACTTCCAAGCCCATGTCAAAATGTCATGAAGAGAAATTTTTTCGTTTGACTTTGTCATTCATTTATCAAATTGTATAAACAGTGAAATTATTACACTTGATTATTACTATTTATTCAGTTAGTTAATACTCTTTGTTTAATACATTAGAACTATTTGTCCAGTAAACACTTTAATACGCCTAATATGGCCTTTTTTTGCACATGGAATAAAAGTAAAAGATTATTTTTTATTATATTCTTTTTTATTTTATTGTTTTTATTCCATTTTGTTCTATTCTACTTTCTCAAAAAACAAACTTAGACACAAAATAAAACGTTACTTCATTCTTCAATTCTCAAAAATTAGGACACTTTGGATAGAGAAAATAAAACAATTACTTAAAATTAGCTTTCAATAGCATTCAACATCTATAAATTTGATACCTCAAAATCTAGAAAACAATTTTAACTGTTAATTAAAATACATGAAAAATGTACATCTTAACAATTTTTTCTTTTGAGCATCATATACAATACATGTCATAAGACCTCTATAAACTTATAACATGTCTCTTAATTTCAATAAATTAATAATCGTAAGATAAAGTGATTTCAAAATAGACAACCAAAAATAGTAAACAAATATAATGTACTAAAATACTGAACAAACAGTAACAGTATATTGAATAAACAATAATAACCTACTAAACAAACAAAAATTCTAATTTCTTTCACTACTAATCCACTGAACCTATATTACCAATCAACTAAATAAGCACTACTAAAACACCAAACAAACTATCAGTACTTAAGCAAACTGTAATAACCATTTGCATTCACCAAAATTCCTACCTAAACACATCTACTTAATATTCAACCCACAATTGCCAGCAATATCATCAGAAGAACATTGAGTCAAGTTAATTGTTAGAAAAGCAAACTCTTGATCAGTCTCTTCCACTTCTCCCTGAACCCTTTCTTTCTCTTCCTCACCCTCTTGCATTGGTGGTTTTTGCTCTTTTTGCTTTTCTTTGTCTTTCTTCTTTTGCTCTCTTGCATTTTTTTTTTCCATTTCTTCTTGTTTCTTGCATTTCTTGTTTGTTTCTTCTTCAGCGGCAAATTCATCAAGCAAAGAACAATGATCTTTGGCGACCTTTTCAACAAGACCATCAAAGGCATTATCATCATGCATTAAAAAATCCAAGCTATCAAGCCCTTGAACTCCTCCATATTGTACAAAAAAAAATGTAACTAATAAATAAAACATTCTCATATCACAAAACTTAAAAAATAAAATTATTTTACTTTGTGAAAGAATTCCAATTTTCCACTTCACCCTTGTATGTTTCCAAGTGTTTCATAGCATAAGCACTGTAATCAACCCTATTATCTAAATTCCTCCAAGGGATTTCCAAAAGAGCTGTACCAAAATACTTAGCATATTCACTTTTTGGATGCTTCCATTCAACAAAATACTTTCCCAATGCATCCTTCTATAATTTATTTCACATAAACAAATTATAGTCAATGAACAAACAAAGTATGCATACTAGACAAACATCTATGCATGTTTGAAAAAATTTACTTGTGGACAAATATTGTCATATTGTCAATTTTACTGAACAAATAATTTATTAATACTCAACAAACACTTTGATTGTTTCAACTTAGGTGACAAAAACAATATAAAGACTAATGAAGGTCAAATATTAGAGATAATGGGCAAAAAAATGCACAAATACGATGGTCAACAAAAAGGAATAATCTTATAGCAATTCCAATATACTATTCAAAGTAATCAACATTATGTGATGCCATTTTATCTACAACTTCAATCTTCTCATTCTTTATATTGAAGCACAACACCATATAATGCTCCGTATAACATAATTGAAAGAATATCTGTAATTAAAAAAAAATCCAGATTTCAAAGGCTAAAGAAGCACATTAAAAGTAGTGAAAAAAAGTAATTACACGCTTGAATAGCAAATGATCAATGTGTTGAATGAAGAAAAAAACACCAAATCAAGCTTTTTCAGTTGGATCCAATTGCATAAATGCAATTCATTATCTACTGCCTCCATAAATCTCTTATAGTACACATCACCATGCCAATCCAAATTTTCATTTTCTAAAAGGTTAAACTAGATAAAAAAAATATTAATAATATCATAATCAACAACAGAAAGAAAAAAACTCTTAAGAAATAACTTCACTTACAAACATATAATGGAATACGAAAAAAATTTTGGATGTGAAGGATTCGCAATCCTCTCCTTCATGTTTAACAAGTGACACCATGCAGCTCACACTCTTTGTGCCACAAAATGTCCAAGATTTAATGACACAAAGTGTTAGGATTAGTATGCTCTAAAGCTCACTTGTATATGACATTTTGGATGTTAAACAATGTATAATCATTTTGTTAAATGGCATTATGAGTTTCTTACGTGTTATCTCTGGTATGTTTTATTGATGTATGTATAAAGGTCCCTTAACTTTAACTAATAACTAAAAAATGTTGAAGGGCCTCAGGCTTGGCTTTTATTGGAATATTGGGATTATTATTCACTATATGAAGCCTTTGGAATCCTTTCAGACTAATGAGTAGGTGGGCTGACCTCAATCGGGCTTGCTTATTGGGATTAGAGATAGACCTTAGGAATTCATGTTAATGGTTTGACCTAACAGAGCTTTTCAATAGAGAACCTCAGTCCTATTATAGAGATGCTAGGGGTAGAATTCATTACTGAGAGTTGTTTGGAGAAGTAATTGGTTATGAACCTACCAAGCAGTGTCTATAGGTGGGCTGGCCTCGGTCGGGCTTATGTAAGTTGTTTTGGATCTCAGTACCCTCTAAAGGTGTTTAAATTTGGAAATCTCTTTGGATTAAAGGTAGAGGCTATCAATCTTAATAAAATAGTGACAGAATCCTTTAGACATTGGCCCATGTCTCTAAGAATGATGATTCATATATAATGGCATGTTTTCATTCTTTGTATTTGTTATTTGCTTTCATAAATCTCAATACGTTGTAGATATATTACTATTTGATAGTGATATAATTTATCACAATCACAAATGTGTTTTGTATGTTCTAAACAAACTCGGCATAAGTGAAACTGATCAGCTAAAGAGTGCTAGGATGATCATCAATTGGTTGATAAGGAATAAGGCTGTAGTGAAAGATCGTCTTCATAGCAAATAGTGCACATGCTGGCTTATAGATCTACATTCAAAAGTTGAATCAGTCTTTCTATGCATTTGATGATGTAGAGAAACATAAAGATCTTTTATGTTGTCTTCAACACTTAGTTGAGGGATAATGTCTATGTACTGTACAAGACATAATAGATTAAGAAGTAAACATCACTTGACTACTTCCTTTAAGAAGATGATTGGGTGTATTACTCTCAGTTCTCACCTTTTAATATTGCCTTCCTTCTTGAATTGGTTCAAGATGTGTAAGTTAATTGCTGACTATAGTGGACCTTTCGAGCTGCTAAGATAACCGATCTAGAGAGGACATTAATTCAGTAAAAGGTGAATCATCCATTAAATTACTAAGTGAGGTTTAGAACCTTCTAGTGGGGTTTAGAACCTCACTAGTAGTAGCAATTGGTTCACACACGATACGTCTCTGAATATCTAAGCACTAGAAGAATAGGGCTTTTAAAGTCTAGTGTTATTATATCCTAAGAGATTAAAAGTAGCAAGTGGTTGTTGCATGAGGTGCGTACATGATAACACCTTACAAATTTAATTGATCCTACTGCCTTTGTATAAGATATAAACGGTCCCTATAACTTGTTGTAGTGAAGCTGTTAACTAGTAAAGATAAACATGATATTAATTTTATTATGAATAATGTTATCTTCATGCATTGTAATTTAAATAAGCTAATCCTTCTAGCATAGCGTATGTTGGTTAGGATGGTATGGTTCTATAATCTAGTTATAGAAACAAATATCGTTCAAGTAAGTCTCTCATTTACCTAGAAGGGAATAAGATTCTTATATAATAGACTTCTACGACTTTAAGTTGAATGGTTTATTAGAAAGGAGAAATCAAATCATGTTGGACATAGGTTGATCCATTATGTAACTTATGGTTTTGACCATATTCTTTGGATGTATATTTGAGACATTGAGCTACAAGTTTAGCAAGTTAGTGGATAAGATACCATATAAGATATGAAATAATAGTAAGCTGTACATTTCTACCAGAGGGTTGACTAAATGTTCAGCATGCATCAAGTATCTTTTCATTGATAAGCTGGAATTGAAATTTGTTAAGTGTTTGAGAGATTTGCTAGAAAGTCTCGTGAATTTGACTTCTACAAAGGTGGTGAATAATTAGTATTCATTAACCTAAAAGGAATCTTTTCAAAAAAGAATTTCCTAAACAAGATTTCCTTGATAATGAGCTTTATGAAGTTCCAAATAGAAGGATGGAACACTAATAGCTGAACATACGTAACAAGATAAAGTTAGGAACCAAATCTTGGGCCTATTGAAGAAGCATCACTTAGGTGATTTTGTAAGGTACCATGTCCAATGGAAAGGTGTTGAATCCTTGTCCAAAGTGGAATTCTGTTGAACTACTAGAGAACAATATGAATTCGATCACTTGTGAAAATGTTAGATAAAGCCACAAACACCAAGAACTTGCTTGATCCGAGGTAATCCTTCAAGAAACCACAAACGTAAACAATGTATGGACATTAGTTGGCTCACATACTGGGTAAGACCCGTATAGTGAAAAATGGTTCATGAAGAGGTTTTAATACGTTGAGACCTACAACGCCCAACTTGTTGCTAGGAGGCCTTATGAATGTTGTAGTTTAACTATGACAAGACATTTCCACTAATGATGACATTCAAATTCATTTGCATCATTCATATATGAGATGCATGTATGTATCATGAAATCTAATCAGTAGGTACTTAGATGGCTTTCCTTCATGATAAGCTGAAAGTGGATGTGTATGACACAGCTGGATAGTTCACATCTATTGGCGAGATTATAGAGCATATGTCTATTAGGCTCATAAGTGGTCTTGTGCAAGTATTTTGGGTTAATACTTATTTTTGATAAAGTATCAAGACGTATGCCTTCGTTAAGAATGAAATGTGCCCTATATCTGTTTGTAGGCTAATAATCATGGAACTATTTATAGTACAATAATGTGAATGACATTTTTGATACTATAAAGTGGAAAACTGTGTTTATTGTCTTTGTTCTCCGTAAAAGTTTTTCAGAAAGGTATCTTATGTGCTTGGGATCATAATCTATATGGATAGATTAGGGAGGTTAATGGGATTATCCTAGTATACATTCATTGATTTTTTGTTGAAATAGTTCATCATATTGAATTCTAAGAAGGTTCTTGGAAATTCATTCCTCAAAGAAACTGTTTGACAAATTTCTCTAGAAATGTATGAGTAGAATCTTAATTGCTTAAATAATAGGATTCACTAAGTACATTGTGTCATGTGTGTGGCCCAATAAGGTACACATCCAGTGATAGACATCATCTTGATCCTAGCCAGAAGCATTGGTAATAGGTGGAACTGTCTCTTAGCATTTGGAGTGCAAAAGTATCAATAGCTCATTTATGGAGAAGTTTGACTTGAAACGAGTTGAACTAATTTTAGATTCTCCTCAAACAAAGATGATAGCTACAATATTTGAGATTATGTTTCCTAGAAGAGTTCTAAGCTTGTATTTAGACGTTACCACTTTCTTGAAGCTAGAGGTAATAATCTTTTGCAAATAACATATAACAAAGAATGTTTTGTCAACTCCTTAGCTAAAGCCTTTGGGATTGTGAGAAGATGGGTATAAGATATAGATCCAACTTGCTTCAGTCCAATGGGAGATTGCTAGGAATTGTTTCCTAAAGTTAGTCGTCTATTATAGATTTCATTGATTTGTACATGAATCATCTTACTTTTAGCCTTACGTCATATTGTATATCTTCTTCTCAATTGTTAGATCATGACGTAGTCCTTAGGATAGCCTAATGGGGTTGCATGGATGAGGAATAGCCTGTCTTGATCCTAGCCAGAAGCATTGGTAATAGGTGGAACTGTCTCTTAGCATTTGGAGTGCAAAAGTATCAATAGCTCATTTATGGAGAAGTTTGACTTGAAACTAGTTGAACTAATTTTAGATTCTCCTCAAACAAAGATGATAGTTACAATATTTGAGATTATGTTTCCTAGAAGAGTTCTAAGCTTGTATTTAGACGTTACCACTTTCTTGAAGCTAGAGGTAATAATCTTTTGCAAATAACATATAACAAAGAATGTTTTGTCAACTCCTTAGCTAAAGCCTTTGGGATTGTGAGAAGATGGGTATAAGATATAGATCCAACTTGCTTCAGTCCAATGGGAGATTGCTAGGAATTGTTTCCTAAAGTTAGTCGTCTATTATAGATTTCATTGATTTGTACATGAATCATCTTACTTTTAGCCTTACGTCATATTGTATATCTTCTTCTCAATTGTTAGATCATGACGTAGTCCTTAGGATAGCCTAATGGGGTTGCATGGATGAGGAATAGCCTGGTTGTCCTTAAACCTTGTTCGTAATCAAATGAGAGAATCGATACTAGAACATCGATTCTACAGAGCATAGGTTACAATCCATCACATAAGTTGGTTATCCTCATGACCAATGGGTTTGGAGACATCAGTGTGACCCACGTTAAGATATGGAGACATGCTAGCTAAACATGACTCTATTTACGAGCATTCTGTGGTATGTACCCTACTGTTAAAGGATAGTATGTGGTGTACATGGATGGCATATTCCCTCAGACTTGAGACTGCCATAAAGACTTGTGGATTACTCCCTACACTTTGGTACCAGACTATCTAAATTTCTAATTCAGTGACGAAAGGCTATTAGGTGTAGGCAAGTGCCGCGAAGTCAATGCGTAGGTCAAGATGGTATTGACCGCTCTGGGTATTAGGAGAATGATATTCTACTTAGTCCTAATTCATTAAGACTTTGGCCAAAGCTTTCCGTGTTATATGTCATATGGTTATGTCATGATAAGTCATGACGAGATTGGGATTTTACATGGAATAACTTATTAGGGGCTTGATAGTTTACCATGCCCCTAGAGTTATTTCGGAATATCAAAGGTCATAGGGAATCCACCATAGTGCCCAGATTCATTGAATATTGCCTTGCAACTATTCGGCTTATCCAGATGTCAGGAACCATTGCTAGACGGTATCATCGATTAGTACAAGGATAATTCCTGTATTACTGGTTTAAGTTTGAACCTACGAAGTCACGCATATGGTCAGGAATTAGTTGGAGGATTGGCCCTACTATAATAATATTGGTCACGTTTAATTATGAATTAAATGTGTTATTATGAATTAAATAATATTATAAGTAATTAATTTTATAGATATTAAATTGAGAATTAAATATTATAATAATATTTAATTACTTATTATGGGTCAGGGAATTGATTTTGACTATGTCTAGCTAGCACTGGATATGTGGATCAAAATTAATTCATGGGCTATTGCTTATAAATTAAATATGGATTTAATTTAGACTTTATTATGGATTTAGAAAGTCCATTATTCTAAGCCCAGAGAGTTGGGCTTATTGGGTTTTAGGGATGGGCTTTATTGAAAGCCCATATCTCTCTATATAAGTAGAGTTCTCATTATTTCTTATACGTATGTTTTTGTGAAAACCTGATACAGAGAACTCTCTCCCAAAACCCTAACCAAAAATTAGCTTCCTTCCACTAGTTCTTGATCACGTACGAAGAGGAGGAGCTCAACGCTTCCGCAAGGCAAAGCTTTTAGCACAAGAATTACGATGTAATTCTAAATCTCTAAAATTTTTTAATTCTAGAACTTGATCCTCCGTGTGGAAATTTGAGAAAAGTCTTCACGTTTTCCAACATTTGGGTAATAGCAATTATTCTTGGAGTGCAACTTTGATCTTATGGTGGAATAGATCAGAGTTAAAAATAATTATTATGTGGTCTAGATTGAGCAAGGACATTTTTTATTATTTTTGGAATCCAAGGTTAATTGTGTCTTCTTGGTCCCTTCCCTAGTTGAAATGACTCTGAGAGAGTAATCTTGAAAGAGCCAATTCCACATTGTAGTAGTAGCCTTATTGGGGCAAAGCTCGGAATTGGGTTTGGGCTTTCTTTAGAGTCCAAGATAACCTAATTGGACTTGACTAGTTTCTTATTAGGCTTGGGCCTCCACGTGGATTATGGACTATGTGCTGGGCCTAGATTATGGGCTTGCCCAATCTTCCAAGACATGTGCTAGAAAGTTATTACAATAAGAATTCAAATTTTACAAGTAACTTCCATGACATGTGGCAAACATTTACTATTAGGAAAATGTTTTCCACAGGGAAAGTTTACAAGGTTTAGGTGCCAAACTTTTCCTATAAATAGGCAAGAACTTAAACCATTTCTAGCATCCAAAAATTTTGTAGTTAATCTCTTCCATTTTGGAAAGAGAATACTACAACACATAATACACACTTATTGTGTGATTTTTTGCTCTAGATTTTCAAGAGCACATTACTTTGCTTCTTCCCACTCAAGAGGCTATTCTCTCAAGATAAGTATGTTTAATCATACAGAAGAAGACTAGGGAGTTGTCTATTACGACACCTTTAAATTTTTTGGTTGCCTTGTTCATGAGCAGAAATAAAGGTTCTGACGATTATAGCTTCATCAAAGGCCACGAACTTCAAGAGGTTAGCTTTACATATTTTTGCAAATACTAATTATGTTCTATATGTTCTTAAGTATGTTCTTGTGTGTGTTATGTGGTTATTTTATTTTCCTAGCATATTTTCTTAGTAGAATTTTTTAAAATATGGACTAGGATAGATCACATGTAATATTATTGATCCTACACAAAGTCCTTTCTTGTTAAATAAACAGCGTATTAGCTCCAAAAGCAAATAGTTCTTCCCTATAAAATCAAAATAACTCAACTTCAAAAACTATTCAATTCAAAAATTAACAAAACTCAAAACATAACAAATTCCTCACTCTTTTTCATAGTTCTTCCTCTCCATAATCAAACAACATAACATTCTGGGTGTTAAACTTAGCAAGCTGCTTATTGTATTTTGACCAAAAAGAAGACCTTAAATTGCTCGAAATCTGCACAACCTTTTTTGGCCTCTTTTCCAAATCTTGACCAACAACATCATCCTTTCTTGCACATTTATCCAAATCCTTCCCAAGATCTTCCTTGTTCCCTTCACATTCTTCACGAACATCACGCACTGGAGTAATTGGATCATCAAAATTCGACTATTTCTCTTTCTCACTATACTCTCTTATAATATCAAATACAACATCATCCTCTTCAAAAATTTTTCTTAAAGGACTGTGTTGCGAGATTCTCAAACTAAAAGAAGGAGAATTTACATAACTTCTACTCCTAGATTCTTGAAATGACCTAACAATTTGATCAATGACCTTCAACACTTTTGGATTACTGAGAAATGCATCATCATCAACATCAGTAGATCAGATGGTTGAGATTCACGTTGTGGTTGGAACAAATGAATATTAGCTATAGAATGCAAAAACATTGATATATTATCTTGGAACTCTTTATCCTTGCATTATCTAGATACTTGCTTCGCTACTCTTCCATGACAACCCCAAGATCAAACAACATAGTAGCAACTTTATCAGAATCACTCACAGGCTTAGAAAGAAGAATTTGCACATCAACAAACAATATAGGTCCATTATTAGACTTCCACTAAACAAAAAGTAAAATTACACTGAACAAACAGTACACTTCTACTAAACTAACACTATTACTATACTGAACAAAGAAAACTCTGAACAAATATACCATAGTCTATGAACAACTATCACTAACTCAGTGAACAAATATTACAAATACAGTGAACAAACATCCCAATTGATTTGACCTAGAAAAAAAATAAAAGTATTACACAGATAGTGATCAGAAATATTGCATAAAGAATACTGAACAAATAGTATGCTTCCACTGAACAAACAGTACTACTGCACTAAATAAAGAAGAACTCTAAACAAATATATCATTGTTTATGAACAAGTATCACTAACTTAATGAACATACATTATAAATACAATGAGCAAACATTCTAATAGATTTGACATTGAAAAAAAAGATAAAAGTATTACACAAACAGTGACCAAAATATTGCACAAAGAACACTGAACAAACAATACACTTCCACTAAACAAATAATATCACTATACTGAACAAAGAAAAACTCTGAACAAATATACAACCCTAACTATTACTATAGCTAATTTGACGTTAAACAAAAAAAAAATTCTAAAAAAAATTCAATAATAGATTTTTACCTCAAGATCAGACTGACTCTTTCCTGAATCATGCTTCTTTTTCTCTTCATGGTAAGCTCTTTTCCTCAACGACAAGTCCTCCTCTTTCTCTTTAGAGCCAAGTTTCTTCAAATCTGACAAATTTGCTTTGAATACCTCTTTCCAGACTGCCAAGGCCAAATCCCCCAGCCGCTACTTCATTCATCACTCTCTTTTTCATTATCGGAGTAGCCTACCCAAACATGTTAGGGTAATATCTCAATGTTTCTGTGGATATGAACAACCCTATCTATATAAATCAACTGCTGAAAAATCAATGGCCCTTGATAATACCTTCCAAGTTTCTACCTCCAAGCAACAACAAATTCAATCACTGATTTTTTAACAAATTCACACCACTTCAAATCTTTAATTTTCTCAACATCATGTAAAGACTTCAAAAATTTCAGATTCACACGCTTGTTTTGACTGGGTTATATGAAAGAAGACACTATGTAAATAACAAAATTACATTTAAATTTCCCTCAATGGCCTTGACCTAAAATATTTTCTAGTGTAAAAGTAGTGTTAACTGGATTTTTCTCACTATTTACAACACTTTCCCCTTCAAGCCATTCTCTTCTCCATTCAACAATATAATATCTGATTTCGTTAAAATTTTCATTTTTAAAAACTTCAATTTCTTGACTATCCAATGGAAACCCTAATGTTTGATGAACATTCAATTCATCAATACTAATAACTTTTCCATTACAAAACTCAAATCTATTACTATACGGGTTATAATTTTCACATAACCATTGACTCAACTTGTCATTCAATTCATCAGCCTCAAGAAATAACAAACAATGAAAACCAATATCCAAGGAACTACATTTCTTTGTTCATCATCAAGCTTTTTAATGAATTCCACAAAATAAGGAATAGATCCTCTTGCCGTGAACAAACAATCTCCACCTCCCACATCACTAACATCTCCTCTTTTTTCTTTTTACACTTCTTGCCTTTCTTTCTTTTTGAATCATCATCATCCTTATCCTTCTTTTTTAAAGACAGATCCTTCTCCTGCTTACTCTTTTTCTTTCCATCATCCTTCTAAACCTTGTTTTTTTTTTACCCATCCTTCTTTGTTTTTTTCTTCTTCTTTCCAAACTTCCCTACATTCTTCTTCTTATCTATATCATTTGTCTCCTTCGCACTATCTTCATCATCCTTCTCGATGTCATCTTTCTCCTTACCATCATCTTCATCATCCTTCTCTATATCATTTTTCTTCTTACTATCATCTTCATCATCCTTCTCCTTACCCTTATCTATATCATCTTTCTCCTTACCATCAACTTCATCATCCTTCTCTTTATCTTTTTCTTTGTCATCCTTCTTTCTATCATTACTTTTCCTTGATACATGCACTTTTCTATAAGCCTTCCCTTTGGAAAGTTTCTTTTCAAAAAAAAAAACAAAAACCAACAAGTAATCAAACAGTATATAACTATGCCACTGAAAACAATACTAATCCACGAAACAAACATAACTAACCCACCGAACAATTAACTACGAATTAATAACTACGATACTGAACAAACAATACTAACCTACTAAACAAACATAACTAAGTCGCTAAATAATTAACTACTAATTAATAACTAAGCAACTGAACAAACAATACTAATCCACTTAACAACATAACTAAGCCACTGAATAATTAATTACTAATTGATAACTAAGCCACTAAACAAATAATACTAATCCACTGAACAAACAATACTAATCCACTGAACAAACATAACTAAGAGATTGAATAATTAACTACTAATTGATAACTAAGCCACTGAACAAACAATACTAATCCACTGAACAAACATAAACACACATGTTTGGGTTGTTGACAATACTAGGCTACTAAGAATATGTGGACAAATTCTTGTACAAAAGTGAACTAAATTAAAAGATAAAAGCTTTTCAAGACAACTATGAAAGTTACATGAGGGAAAGATAAGCATTAGTTCCTTTTATCAATTACAGGACCTATAATAATATTGATACATAGTATATGATAATCAAAAGTTTCCCTCTTCGTCTATCCACATTTAATGTAGTAAAGCACCTCAAGTCTAGATTAATAGTTCCAAAAGCAGTGTATGAATATATTTACTCAAAAGAGTGTCTTTCCAATTTCAATCATAGTCACAACAAGAGGGAGTTTAGAACCCAAACTTAACTTGTTCGTAATCTATGTCCTTTCTCACCATTTAGTTTATTTCTAGAGACTATATAAAACAACTCAATAGAAATCAAACATAGACTCTGGAACTAAGATAATATCATAGTATTCCTGATATGCTATCTCGCGGCACAAGCCTAAATAGCCCGCAAGCGCACGGGTCATATGTAGTACAGTGTGTGCGAGTGCGGAGTCAAATCCACGAGAAAGCCTAACATGTATGGTATTCTAAGCTAAGTGCGTCCTAAAGAGCTACGTGTTGTGGTCCTAATTACAATCTTTTTGGGATTTTTGGTTTGAGGGGAGCTCGAGAAAGATAAATCTAAGCTATAGGCAAGAAAATAAAAAAACGGTGTGTGTGTGTGATGGGGGAATCAAGTGATCTAAGGGGATTCAAACGTCAAAAATGGGGGACTAAGGTGATTACTATGTCTTTCTAGGGTTACTTGATGGATTATACTAAGTGCTCTAATCTAGATCTATAATTAGCCTCCTAATTGGTACCCTAAGCCTCAGTGCGGGTCCGTCCCTAAGTGGCGATGCCTAGCAGTATGGCGTGATCTTTATGACTTAGGAACTAGGCTAGCCAATAAGATTCTAGGTGAGTGTAGATTGATCTAACCTTAGCACTTAGTCCTCTAATTAGTTCCCCAATCTGGCCTTAGGACTCGGTGCGAGTCCGTCCCTAAGCTTTGCCCCACTTAAAGCTACAGCATGGTCCCTATGAACCTAGGGTGTTAGGGTGGACTAACTAGCCTTCCTGAGTGAACCAAGGTCAACTAAACCTATCTGGACTCCTATTGGCTAGATTTAAAGCCAAAGGGGACTCGACCTAGGCTAATTACTAGTTGTGCACCATCGATCGCATCACAACGAAAATAGACATTGAATCACATAGCAAACACATATAGGGCATGGCATTTGAGAATACACTGATATATTCTTCTACTCAACACATAGACATTCGCATAGCAAACACATATAGGGCATGGTATTTGAGAATACACTAATATATTCTTCTACTAAACACATAGACATGCTTAGATTACACTAATTTAAGCAATGACACCTGACATGTATGCAATAGAAGCTATTTATGCTATTAAGTATGCTAACACACACATAGACATGTATATAGTGATACCCACTTTATGTAATCACCACACAAACACATAGACATGCTAGCATAATGATTTAGAAATGGTTAATAGCACAATAGACTTAAATATATATATGCTACATCATTGAGGCATTTCAACAAACACATAGACATGTATGTAAAATAGCCTTTGAAGCCCTAAGCATAAAGCATATACACATAAATCCATCAAGTTTCCATTAATAAAAAGTAGTAATCAATCCATAAATACAAGATATAATCACCCTATATGGCTCTAATCATACGTAATTAGACTTAGGACAAAAGAGAGATACCCTTCTATGAATAAACGCACAAATCACCCTACATAGCTCTAATCATACATAAATAAAAAGTTGTTCCACACTCAAAGCACCCTTAATTAAGCTCTAATTATCTTCCCAAATCACACCTAAACCAATCAATAAACGCACATTAGTGTAGCATTTAAGTCTTAACTTTAATTATGAACATGTAAACCTTAATATGCACAATTTTGACCTAAATGCTATACTAATACATTAAATGAAGCTCAAAACACCTCAAAACAAGTATATACATGTAATAGATAAACACACAGAACAAACACATCAACACCCCCAAATCTTCTCCTTGCTTGTCCCCAAGCAAGCCCAATCTTAAGTTTACTTCTCAAGTCGATACAAAGGATTGCCTAAGGAATTGACTCGCTATCACGGTTAGCTTAAGAAGCATGAAGGAGGCATTCCTATTATGGAGAGATCCTCAAGTCTCTTCGGATCCTCCCTCTACTCATAAAGGGCCTCGAACCTTGTAGAAAGTTCCTAAGTTGCCTAACCACCACTAGCCGAGGATTCTAACGCACTCACTTGGGATGTTGAGATTTCGTGCCCCCTTAACTAACGTAACCTCCCCAACATGCACAAAGTCTCAAAGACAAGAAGAGAGAGAATATACATACACAATGGCCTATAAAAAGCCTTATTCATATATCTACATAGAGGATAATTTATGCTAAGTTGACATTTATCACTTATGCACTTATTCACAAAACTTTTTGGTGCCTTTGGCTTTTTCTCTTTTTTCATTTTTTTTTTTGATATTCTTGCACCTTTTTTCCTTTTTCAATTTTTTTGGATTTTTCCTGCTTTGTATTGTATTCACACAAAAAGAAAAGAAAAAGAAAGGCTTTAGCACATCAAAAGGAACTAATCAAGGAAAGGCACTCATATCAACAACCCTTTTTCAACACTCTTTCCTACCAAGCTATGGGGTAGCTACGAGGGTCATTCTTGAAGGTCGTCACTCCCCACAACTTTCAAAGGCATCCTTTCCAAGACCCGATTTTCAATCCACTCTATTCACTCCCTATAATGCAACTCATATTCATCAATCAATTAAGTCAACCACAACAGCCAACACAATGATCAACCAACAAGTAAACAACTTTACATGCATTAAAATCAAAAAAGTTTCACCATTTTAAGCACAAAATGTGCATCAACCCTAATCAAAGCATAAAACAATAAAACCAAACTCCCACACCCCCAAACCTAAACTTTGCTTGTCCTTAAGCAAATAGAACAATACCACTCAACTACCAAATCGGCAACACAAAGCAAGTAAGGGTGGTGGGGATGGGGTAGATAAATAGGGAACAAGTGGAGAAAAGATAGATACAACCTTGCGTTCTTTGAAGCTCTTCAATGCCAATGAAAAATGATTCAACTACTAATCCCTGTCTGTTAACAAATCATAAACACTCAAAGCACATGATTAGTAGCATTGTCATGTGAGCTTGCATTGGCATCATCAAATGATAAACAAGATGTATGAAGAATGGGAAATAATAAAAGTGAGGATCAACACTTGGAAGGGTGAAAAAGAAAAACAAAAAGCAATTGAAAATCAAAGAACAATAATACTAAAAGCAAATAAAAGAAAAGGAAAAGCAACGAAAGCAAATGAAATATAAATATGTCTAGGGTGCCTCCTAATAGCGCTGGATTTAACGCCTTTAGCCGGGCGTTAGTGTTAGAGCAATACATGTTTAAAATTGCGAGGCACAAATTACCGGATATTCAACCATGCACAAATAGTAGAGGGAAAAGGGTCATGCAACAAACAAATAGGCAATAGATGTTCAATGTACCCCTTTTCAAGATCCTACCTCGAAACATTAAATAAGAATATGTGTGCAAGTGTGGAAGGTGTCATGCATAAACGTGAAAGATCATGCCCCGTTTGCTCTTTAATTAACCACCCTATGACCTTCTTTTCATAATCAAGGGCTAGGAACACACCCTCCCTATGGATCAATGATAAGTCAAATGCATGCAACATGGGAAACGTGCTTTCTAACCCTAGATGAAAATGCTCTATGCATGAAGGCACAAACGTAAGCTCCAAAGAAGGAGACCTAATGGAATGGGAAAGGGAAGTTAGAGCAACTCTCGGAGAAGGAAAGGTAAGGGTAAGGGATGATGAAGTACTACACTCTTCCTCTCTACAAGATATAACATGTTCAAGCCTAGGTCGCTCTAACTCCTCATGAGGGATGGATTCGATCTTAATAGGCTTTATTTCCATTAATGAATCATTAAACATCCAAAAATCCCCATAGATCATTCTTCCAAGCATACCAATTTCTTTCTTAAACGTCTTCTTAGAGTTGCTACTTACCTCAACACAATTATTTTTAACTCCGAGAGGCTTATCATCTACAACCTTTGAAATTGATGTCTTGTTTTCCCTAATGGATGACTTTAAACCTTCACTAGCTAAAGTTTCTTTAAATTCAATAATACATTCATCACTAGTGGGTGTCATCTCACTATCATGCTCTTCATATGGGGTAGACACACATGGAGAGGACAATGGGGACTCAAGATTTTGGGTCATGGATGTGTCAATGCTCAAGAGATGTGTATGCCCTAAACTCCCTAAACGAGGACTCAAAATACAAATGAGTGCTATAAGCATGAGACTCAACCTCCAAGTATGTGGAATGTATAGGATGAGGAGAAAGAAAAAGCTCACATGACTCAAAGAAAGGCATCAAAAGCTTCAGAGGATAGGGTACTATTTCCTCTAAAACATAACCATAAAAGTTATCAAGAACCAAATTATCATCAAGCTCATCTTCACCCTTACCACAAGATGTGATCTCTCCATCGACCTCTTTTTCCAATCTTCTCTCCAAAACATCTTCTTTTTCATCACTATTTCTCTCATCTCTAAGTCTCTCTCCTATCTCTTCAACCTATTCTAAGGGTATCTCAAGACTTCCAATCACGAGTTGTTCATTCTCATCCATTCTCTTCAAGCACACATCTTGATTATCGACTTGTTGCCTCATACGGTCTAGGCACTCTTGGTTAGATTGACGAAGGTATATGAGATAGTCAAGCTTTTGACTACATGAAAGAGACCTAAAAGAATAAAGTTCTTCCGAGTTGAGATAGGAAAGATCTTCATTGAAAACACTAAAAACATCATCATCAAAAGTTTCGGAGGGATAGTGGGTGAAAAACGATGGTGCAAGAAGTCGATTTTCAAAACAAGGAGGTGGATGATATGAAGAGTCATCTTGACCCCAATACAAAAATGCATGATGTTGCTTCCTAGAATCATAATGATAAGATGCGGATGTATGCATGGGCTTATGATTGCTAGGAGCATTCTTGGGTTGTGCAAGAAAGTGGGCATCGGGGTAGAGGATAGGACATGAATCAAAATGATGGTCACGACTTCCACAACGATCACAAAAATAATGATAGAATTCCCTATAATCATGATTTCTAAATGAGGATTCATGAAATGGTGCATGATTATGGGGATCATGACTTGCACTAATCCAAGATTGGGGATTCATATAGGGAAGGGGACAACAATCATCTTTATGCTCACTACTTCTACAAAAGCCACAAAAATTTAGAGCATATTGGGGTGGTAGAGGAGAAGTTAAAAGTAACCACATAAAAGCATTAAAATCATCCATGCTTAATCAATCTCAAGTAATCCTCTTCTCTAGTGACAACAAAAATTTTTTTTTTCTTTTGTTATTCAAAATAAAGAAAACATGAAAAGAAAAGATAAAACAACACGTAACAAGCTAAGACACACAAAAACTAAGAAACCAAACAACTATTGCCTCCCCAGCAATGGCGCAAGAAAAACTTGATACACTATCTCACGGCACAAGCCTAAATAGCCCGCAAGTGCACGGGTCACGTGTAGTACAGTGTGTGCGAGTGCAGGGTCGAATCCACGGGGAGGCCTAACATGCATGGTGTTCTAAGCTAAGTGCGTCCTAAATAGCTATGTGTTGTGGTCCTAATTACAATCTTTTTGGTGTTTTTGGTTTGAGGGGAGCTCGGGAAAGATAAATCAAAGCTACAGGCAAGAAAATAAAAAGGCGGCCTATGTGTGATGGGGGAATCAAGTGATCTAAATGTAGGATCGATATTATTAAGTGTGGGGTATCCTAGTCCATATTTTCTAAATTATAACTAAGAAAACATGCTAGGAAAATAAAATAACCACATTACACACACAAGAACATGCTCAAGAACATATAGAATATAACTAATGCTTGCAAAAATATATAAAGCTAACTTCTTGAAGCGTGGGGCCTTTGATGAAGCTAAAACTAGTTACAAGCTTTGTTCCCGTTCACGAACAAGGCCACCAAAATTTGCTATAAGAGTGTCACAATAAGCAACTCCCTAGTCTTCTTCCCTCTGATGAAAGAGACTTATCTTGAGGGAATAGCCTCTTGTGTGGGAAGAAGCAAAGTAATATGCTCTTGAAAAACTAGAGCAAAAATCACACAATAAGTGTGTACTATGTGTTGTAGTATTTTCTTGCCAAAAAGGAAGAAATCAACTACAAAGTGGAATGCATAAAAGGTGTAGGGTCTTGTCTATTTATAGAGAGAACCTTGGCATCTAAAGTTGCTAAACTTTCAATGTGGGAGAAAATTTCCATATAGTATTTCCTTTTTGAAACTTGTCAATCTTGTCTTGGAAGACGTGCAAGTTGTCCACTTGTTTTTATAGTATTTTGCAAGTTGTCCACTTGTCTTGGAAGACTTAGGCCAAGCCCATTATCCAAGTCCAACACATAGTCCATAATCCATGTGGAGGCCCAAGCCCAATAGGAAACCATCCTAGCCCAATTAGGTTATCTTAGACTCTAAAGAAAGCCCAAACCCAATTTCAAGCTTTGGCCCAATAAGGCTACTACCACAATATGGAATTTGCTCTTTCAAGATTACTCTCTCAAAGTCATTTCAACTAGGAAGGGACCAAGAAGACACAATTATCATTGGCTTCCAAAAATAATTAAAAATATCCTTGCCCGATCTAGGCGACATAATAATTATTTTTAACTTCGATCTATTCCACCATAAGATCAAAGTTGCACTCCAAGAATAATTGTCATTACCCAAAAGCTTATCACAAAAGAATGTGAACTTTGTCTTTGACCTACTAAATAACTGACCATAATGCCCTTCTATGTATAAACACAGCTAAGATCTGTTCTTTGTTATGTGTACTATCACCTCCTTAGCTGTATCTTTTTCCGTTGGGTTTCTTGTCCTATTGCCAACCATCCTTGGTCATGTAATCTCTTGATCTCGGGAGCGACCCTCAAGCCATAGGACCGACACACCTATAAAGGTAGTATCACTAGATCTAGATTCGGATGATAAATTTGGACAATCCCAAAGGGGGCACATAGATTCCATTTTTGCATATGCATGTTCTAATTAATTAGAACTTAGCACTCAATGCACAAGGTTGTTGATCCTAATAAAATAAGATCTCACCCACAGTGAATCAAAGTACTAAACCCTAACTTCATTAGTTCATCCACATATACTCAAGATTAAGAGCAATGATCATTTAGTAGCGTGAGTGTCTTGTTTTCTTTCTTTGATAGTACGTCGCTAGAAAACATACTCACAATGGTCCTATCCAATACGTGACACACGCATACTATTGAGACAAATCCAGAAAGTCCTCCAATGACCTAGGTAGATCACCCTCAAAGAGAAGACTTACTCAATATAACCTTATCAAAGTAGAGTGCCCAACACTACTATTTGGTTATGGATTCAATTTATGACGTGACTAAATCTAGACTTGAACCTCATCGTCGGCCTCACTGCGCACTCCAAGTCATTAGTGCAAGTCAAAGGACCTTCATACATGCATCGATAAAACATAACAGATTATATGTAAGAAACTCATAATGCCATTTAACAAAAATATGATTATACATTGTTTCATATCCATAATGTCATGTACAAGTGAGCTTTAGGGCATACTAATCCTAACAATCTCCCACTTGCACTAAAGATTACTTCTGCAAAGCCTAATACCCAAAGACTCTAAATGTGTGGCAAACACTTTCTCTGAAAGAGTCTTAGCAAATGGGTTTGCTGTGTTTTCTCACAAGCTCTCTTGTCAACTACTACATCTCCTCTTTGGATAAACTCACGAATCAAATGATATTTCCGTTCAATGTGTTTACCCTTTTTGTGATTCCTGGGCTCTTTGCACTGTGAAACAGCACCGTTGTTGTCGCAATACAATGTTATTGGTCTGTGAGCTGCCAGCACAATCTCTAGGTCTAACAGGAACTTTCTTAGCCATACTGCCTCTTTCGCAGCCTCGGATCTTTGCTACATACTCGGCCTCCATGGTAGAGTCAGCAATACAATTTTGCTTCACACTTTTCCATGAAATAGCTCCTCCTGACAGAGTGAAAACATATCCAGAAGTAGACTTTTTGGAATCTCTGTCGGACTGGAAATCCGAGTCTGTATAGGCTAATGGTGTTAGATCATCTGCACGGTATTCTAGCACATAATCCTTTGTTCCTTGCAGGAATTTGAATATATGCTTAACCGCGACCCAATGTGCCAGTCCAGGGTTTGACTGATATCTACTAACCATGCCAACAGCAAAGCAGATATCTGGTCTAGTACATAACATGGCATACATGAGACTTCCAACTGCTGAAGCATAAGGAACTCACTTCATGCTCTCTATCTCCTCAGGTGTTTTAGGACATTGATCCCGAGATAGATAAACTCCATGTCTAGAAGGTAACAAGGCCTTCTTAGAGTTTTGCATGTTAAACCTGACTAATATCTTCTCAATAAATGAAGCTTGAGATAGGGCTAGCCTTCTGTTCTTACGATCTCGCATAAGCTTGATGCCTAGAACATAACTAGCTTCTCCTAAATCTTTCATTTGAAATTGAGTAGAAAGCCAAACCTTTATGGATGATAGCATCCCCACATCATTTCCAATTAGTAGGATATCATCCACATACAAAACCAAAAAAGCTACAGCATTTCCATTACACCTTTTATACATGCAAAGTTCATCAATATTTTGATCAAAACCATAAGATTTAATTACCTGATCAAATTTGATGTTCCATGCTCTAGATGCCTGTTTTAATCCATAAATGGACTTCTTTAATTTACAAACCATATGTTCCTGGCCTTTGGCAATGTATCCATCTGGTTGTGTCATGTAAATGGTCTCGTCAAGTTCCCCATTAAGAAAGGCTGTCTTGACGTCCATTTGCCATATCTCGTAGTCATAATGACAAGCGATGGCAAGAAGTATCCTGATGGATTTAAGCATGGCTACCGTGAGAAAGTTTCCTCATAATCGATCCCTTCTTTCTGGGTATAACCTTTCGCCACCAACCTTGCTTTAAAGGTTTCAACTTTTCCATCAACTCCTCTTTTTCTCTTGTAGACCCATTTGCACCCTATAGGTTTTACCCTTTCAGGTGCAACTACAAGATCCCAGACTTTGTTAGAATACATAGATTCTAACTCTGAATCCATTGCCTTATGCCATTTGTCGGCATCTATGTCGGAAACTGCTTCATCATAACTTACGGGATCCACCACCGATTCTCAAGAAGTCCGAAAGGACTCTCCATAGTATCTATCGGGAGGCTTGGATATTCTCCCACTACGACGATGCTCGATATATTAGGTGTAATATGTTGTTCTTTTTCATTCACAGTTACCACAGGTGTTACTGGAGATTCTTGTGAAATCTCATCTAGAACAACTTCAGAATCTGGTGTTTTTTTTGGACCATTTCATCATTCTCTAAGTATCTAGCATGGGTGCTTATAAACACCTTTTGCTCCTTAGGATTATAAAAGATCCCACCTCTGGTTCCCTTAGGATATCCAATGAAATAGCATAACTCGGATCTTGGTTCCAATTTTGAAGCATTACTATTAAGTACATAAGCTGGACAGCCCCAAATGTGGAGATGATTTAGACTAGGCTTACGCCCAGTCCACATTTCTTGAGGTGTCCTAGGTACTGATTTGGATGGTACCAAGTTCAAGATGTATGCTGCTGTTTCAATGGCATACCCCCAAAAAGATAAAGGTAATGATGCATGACTCATCATTGACCTAACCATATCCAATAGGGTACGATTTCTTCTCTCTGCTACACCATTTTGCTGAGGAGTCCCTGGTGCAGTCAACTGAGACACTATCCCTTCTTGTGTAAGATAGTCTCTAAACTCACCTGAGAGGTATTTGCCACCTCAATCAGACCGAAGGGCTTTGATATGTTTATCTAATTTTCGCTCTGCCTCAGCTTTGAACTCTTTGAATTTCTCAAAGGATTCAGACTTGTGTCGCATTAGATATACATATCCATACCTAGAGTAATCATCAGTAAAAGTAATGAAATAGTCATAACCTCCTCGTGCTGGTTTGCTCATAGGACCACACACATCAGTGTGAACCAATTCCAATACTTCTTTGGCCCTTTCTCCTTTAGAAGAAAATGACCGTTTAGTCATCTTCTCTTTGAGACAAGATTCACACGGAGGTAGATCTTCGAGATCTAATGAGCTAAGATGCCCATCCTCGACTAATCTCCGAATTCACTTTAGACTGATATGTCCTAAGCGTAGGTGCCAAAGATATGTATCATTGGTCGAAGAAACCTTCCTTTTCCGGGAATTAGTTTGTTCTATATTATGCAGTGAGTTTGTAATAGGTTTTATATAGAACAAATTATCAGGCATGCTATCGAACAAATAATATTTCCATCTCTACTGATATCAACACCAGAATGGAAATTAATGCAAAAACCCTCTAATATTAATTGCGAAACAGAGATAAGGTTTTTACGTACATCAGAACATAATAAACATTGTTCAAAAATATCTTCCTATTACAGGGAAAATTTAAGCACATTCCTCCCACTGCAGCCCATACTTTTGCTCCATTACCCAATCTCAGAGCAAACTCCCCTTTAGCTAGTTCTTTCATTTCCTGAAACCAATGCAAAGAATTGCAAATATGGTTAGTGGCTCCAGAGTCTACAATCCAAGAATCAGTAGAATCAACCACTAAGCAGGTTTCAATGTAGAACAAAAGAGGTGTACCTTTCTGGCCTCAAGCCAAGTACTTCGGGCAATCCTTTTTCCAGTGTCCTTTTAGACCACATTTAAAGCATTTGCCCTTGGGCTTTTCACCTGTTAACTGCCTGGGCTGTTCACCACTTTTCTTCTTTTTCCCTTGACCACGTTTTTGCTTCCCCTTTCCTTTGAACTTTCTCCCTTTCGGGTTAAGTCCAGTTTTGGATGCTTGAACCATATTTATGTGGCCTTTATTTTTCATTATGGCTTCTGTAGCTAGGAGCTCTTTCATTAATTCCGTCATATCCATGTTCATCTTACTCATATTATAATTAAGCTTGAACTGAGTATAAGATGACGGTAGAGTCTCCAAAATCATGTCTACCTTTGATTGTTCATCTATGTTTGCTCCTAGGATCTCAGTAGTATTGAAGCAATCCATCATTTTGAGCATATGCTCCACGCATGCTCCTTCTACCATCCTTTGATTCATAATTTCTCTAAGAGCACCTTGCCTTGCAGCCCGCTCTTATCGCAAACATACGAGACAGTGAGGTCATGATTTCTTTTGCAGTTTCCATATGATGATGCTTGCTCTGCAAAATATCTGACATAGAAGCCATCATATAGCACTTGGCCATACTATTGGCTTTCTGCCATTTTGCCTTAGCATCTTTCTGGGATTCAGAAGAGTTAGCCCTCACAACAGGACAAGGAGTTGTTAGGACATACTTGTACTCTTCTGCAATGAGTACTATGTCTAAGTTTCGTTCCCAGTCCACAAAATTCGGTCCAGTGAGCTTGTGCTCTTTGAGAATTGTAGCTAATGGACTGAACGAAGACATTTTTCTGGATACAACAATATAATCATAATTAATTTATGAGTACAAAATTGATGCATGTATAATATGTATGCTATCTTTGGAAATAAAACATACGAGTACTTTTACATCATTTGCCTTTAAGTAGATCAGCCCTTTAATCTACTCGATGTAATGTTGTCTCAACATCCTCATAAGAACTCCACCGATGGGATGGCCGAACTTATGAATGTTAAGTTAAGTGCCACCACTTATTTGAATTAACAATTGTCTGGATATGATCCAATTGAATAATTCAATCACTATTTTGTTTAGCTTCTTAAATCCGGTAGCGAACTCTATCGATAGGATAGCCGAACCTACCATTTAAGTTGAGTGTACACCCATTCCTAATGTTTATTCCCCAAAACATTCTTGATTTAAGCCCTCCGATAGGGTAGTGACTTTAATCAATGTTACATAAGGCGATCTTTAGTGAAGAACTCCATCGATGGGATGGCGAACTTACTAACACCCTTTTGAATAAACATTTTATGTTTCACCTTGTTAAATCTAGACAAAATGTCACCTTCCGTTGGGAAGTTAATGACATTTATCACTAACGTGAATTGGATATGGAAAGTCGTGGGTATTTCGGTCCCTCTCCCACTCAATATTTTAACTTAAGGGTTTCCTTTGATATTCTTGCTTTGTTTTAGATCTAAACACATTTTGGATATATGTAAATCCCTTTGTGTTACTAAAACATTGCAATATCACAATAGATCTCTTACCTATATCCGTGCATAGACCCTTAGGTTGATATATATACATGTAAATCTCAAGTTAAGTTCTTTTAATGTTGTCATGAGATCTCATGGCATCTTTAGACATAGCCGCTTGTAATTCTCTTGTCTAAGTCATTCTCATTAACTTAACTATCTTTGAG
Source organism: Cordia subcordata (assembly GCA_028554755.1). Taxonomy (NCBI): domain Eukaryota; kingdom Viridiplantae; phylum Streptophyta; class Magnoliopsida; order Boraginales; family Cordiaceae; genus Cordia; species Cordia subcordata. The sequence continues at coordinate 17,512,046 of JAPTOF010000008.1, forward strand.
AATCAACTCATATGTATGACTAATTTTTATAAACCCTAATGAGTGGACATATTTCTAGGTGGCAATCATGCTAATGCAAATATGTTAAAACCATATATCAATGCATTATAAATATCCACCAAAAATATGTTAGAATCCCTCTTTGATGGCTCCCTGTAATCTGCAACAAAAACAGCACACATAGTAGTTTTTACGCCTCACCGGCCGATCAATCAATAAGAGCCGGTCGACCGGCTCCAATTGCTTCAGGAATTTTTTTTGCTCTCTGGAGTAGCCAGTCGACTGGTTAAGTCCACCCGATCGTCCGGCTTGCTTACCAGGTAGAGTATGCCTATATGCTGTTTTTCTTGTTTTTCTCCTTGGTCTTCAAAGATTACAATAATACACTTTGCAATTGCTAATACAAGCTTCATAAAGAAACATTACAAGGATATCAAAACATCCTATGCTTCTTTTAAATGAAACTAAAAGCAATAACCAGAAATATTTTATACATGAAATCGCCTATGGCCAATCTTTGTTGGCCATACACGAAAATCTCTCATGCATACATACGAACCATCAAGGGGATTTTATATTACCTGCACATACAAGCATAAAACCACAAGTATATACAACACAAGATTTCCTAATCTTGCCACTCACAAGATGACTAATATATATTTATGCAAATACAATATTCTTGTATAATCTAAGCATGTTGTGTGTGAGCCTAAGCTCTGATACCAATTGTAGGATCGATATTTTTAAGTGTGGGGTATCCTAGTCCATATTTTCTAAATTATAACTAAGAAAACATGCTAGGAAAATAAAATAACCACATTACACACACAAGAACATGCTCAAGAACATATAGAATATAACTAATGCTTGCAAAAATATATAAAGCTAACCTCTTGAAGCGTGGGGCCTTTGATGAAGCTAAAACCGGTTACAAGCTTTGTTCCCGTTCACGAACAAGGCCACCAAAATTTGCTATAAGAGTGTCACAATAAGCAACTCCCTAGTCTTCTTCCCTCTGATGAAAGAGACTTATCTTGAGAGAATAGCCTCTTGTGTGGGAAGAAGCAAAGTAATATGCTCTTGAAAAACTAGAGCAAAAATCACACAATAAGTGTGTACTATGTGTTGTAGTATTTTTTTTGCCAAAAAGGAAGAAATCAACTACAAAGTGGAATGCATAAAAGGTGTAGGGTCTTGTCTATTTATAGAGAGAACCTTGGCATCTAAAGTTGCTAAACTTTCAATGTGGGAGAAAATTTCCATATAGTATTTCCTTTTTGAAACTTGTCAATCTTGTCTTGGAAGACGTGCAAGTTGTCCACTTGTTTTTTGTAGTATTTTGCAAGTTGTCCACTTGTCTTGGAAGACTTAGGCCAAGCCCATTATCCAAGTCCAACACATAGTCCATAATCCATGTGAAGGCCCAAGCCCAATAGGAAACCATCCTAGCCCAATTAGGTTATCTTAGACTCTAAAGAAAGCCCAAACCCAATTTCAAGCTTTGGCCCAATAAGGCTACTACCACAATATGGAATTTGCTCTTTCAAGATTACTCTCTCAAAGTCATTTCAACTAGGGAAGGGACCAAGAAGACACAATTATCATTGGCTTCCAAAAATAATTAAAAATATCCTTGCCCGATCTAGGCGACATAATAATTATTTTTAACTTCGATCTATTCCACCATAAGATCAAAGTTGCACTCCAAGAATAATTGTCATTACCCAAAAGCTTATCACAAAAGAATGTGAACTTTGTCTTTGACCTACAAAATAACTGACCATAATGCCCCTCTATGTATACCCACAGCTAAGATCGGTCCTTTGGCCTGTGTACTATCACCTCCTTAGCTGTATCTTTTTCCGTTGGGTTTCTTGTCCTATTGCCAACCATCCTTGGTCATGTAATCTTTTGATCTCGGGAGCGACCCTCAAGCCATATGACCGACACACCTATAAAGGTAGTATCACTAGATCTAGATTTGGATGATAAATTTGGACAATCCCAAAGGGGGCACATAGATTCCATTTTTGCATATGCATGTTCTAATTAATTAGAACTTAGCACTCAATGCACAAGGCTGTTGATCCTAATAAAATAAGATCTCACCCATAGTGAATCAAAGTACTAAACCCTAACTTCATTAGTTCATCCACATATACTCAAGATTAAGAGCAATGATCATTTAGTAGCAGTGAGTTTCTTGTTTTCTTTCTTTGATAGTACGTCGCTAGAAAACATACTCATAATGGTCCTATCCAATACGTGACACACGTACTATTGAGACAAATCCAGAAAGTCCTCCAATGACCTAGGTAGATCACCCTCAAAGAGGAGACTTACTCAATATAACCTTATCAAAGTAGAGTGCCCAACACTACTATTTGGTTATGGATTCAATTTATGACGTGACTAAATCTAGACTTGAACCTACTGTGCGTCCAGCCTCACTGCGCACCCAAGTCATTAGTGCAAGTCAAAGGACCTTCATACATGCATCGATAAAACATAACAGAGATTATATGTAAGAAACTCATAATGCCATTTAACAAAAATATGATTAAACATTGTTTCATATCCAAAATGTCATGTACAAGTGAACTTTAGGGCATACTAATCCTAACACTAAAGGGATTCAAAAGTCAAAAATAGGGGGACTAAGATGATTACGTCTTGTTTATGGGGATTACTACGTCTTTCTAGGGTTACTTCATGGATTATACTAAGTGCTCTAATCTAGACCTATAATTAGCCTCCTAATTGATACCCTAAGCCTTAGTGCGGGTCCATCCTTAGGTGGCGGTGCATAGCAGTACGACGTCGTCTTTATGACTTAGGAATTAGGGCTAGCCATTAAGATTCTAGGTGAGTGTAGATCGATCGAACCCTAGCACTTAGTCCTCTAATTAGTTCCCCAATCCGGCCCTAGGACTCGGTGCGAGTCCGTCCTTAAGCTTCGCCCCACTTAAAGCTACGGCATGGTCCTTATGAACCTAGGGTGTTAGGGTGGACTAACTAGCCTTCCTAAGTGAACTAAGGTCAACTAAACTTATCCGGACTCCTACTGGCTGGATTTAAAGCCAAAGAGAACTCGACCTAGGCTAGTTACTAGTTGTGCACCATCGATCGCATCACAATAGCAGAAATTGACATTGAATCGCATAGCAAACACATCTAGGGCATGGAATTTGTTAATACACCGGTATATTCTACTACTAAACACATAGACATGCTTATATTACACTAATTTAAGCAATGGCACTGACATGTATGCAATAGCAGCTATTTATGCTATTAAGTATGCTAACACACACATAGACATGTATATAGTGATATCCACTTCATGTAATCAGCACACAAACACGTAGGCATGCTAGCATAATGATTTAGAAATGGTTAATAGCACTCAATATATATATGCTACATCATTGAGGCATTTCAACAAACACGTAGACATGTATGTAAAATAGCCTTTCAAGCCCTAAGCATAAAGCATGTACACATAAACCCATCAAGTTTCCATTAATAAAAAGTAGTAATCAAGCCATAAATACAAGATATAATCACCGTACATACCTCTAATCATACATAATTAGATTTAGGATAAAAGAGAGATACCCTTCTATCCATAGCCAAGCTCTACAATCCATGAGCTATGCCCCAAATCCTAATGTTTGATCCTCTTGGATCCTTGATTCCAAGTGTTAAAATGTGTTTATAAGTGAGTGTGTGAGGTGATTTTTAAGGAATTTTGGGTTTAGGAAAATGGGTGTTTGATTTGGGTGTTGTTCTCCCTAAAAAATGGCTAAAAAGTGGCTTAAAAAGAGCTGTTAACGCATCCAGCCGGGGACCCAGTCCGTCGACTGGTTTAGGGGCTAAGTCGTCCAGCCAAAATTGGCCTAAATTCTGACCCGGCCGGTCGACCTAGCCGATCGACCGGCTAAGGCGTCCTGCCTAGACAAAAGCTAACCGGTCTTGATAGTAAAATAATCATATCTTGCTCGTCTTAGCTCCGATTCACGCACCATTTTTTCTATGACTTCGTATCATCGTGGGAGATCTCCTAAGCCATCTTTTGCACCCTAAAACATGTCCAAAATTTGTCCATGTACTTCTTAGGTTGCAAGCTCCGAATTTGGCTCACGTTGCGCTCGGTTTCACCTCGGCTGCTTCTTCCTTCGCATGGCCACTTTCAAATGCACTTTTCTTCATTTCTTTATGTCTGTAACACTCTTTGCTTTGTTCCACACTCAAAGCACCCTCAATTAAGCTCCAATTATCTTCCCAAATCATACCTAAAACAATTAATAAATGCGCACTAGTGTAGCATTTAAGTCTTAACTTCAATAATGAACATGTAAACTTTAATGTGCACAATTATGACCTAAATGCTATACTAATACATTAAATGAAACTCAAAACACCTCAAAACAAATATATACATGTAATAGATAAACACACAAAACAAACACAGCAATTCCCACATTCAAAATCAAAATTATGTGGCAGAATTAAGATCCTCCATCAACTAGCTCATGCAAAACTCTAAAATGCTAATTGAACAGAGATGGAAAACAACGACCCTATGCACCTGCCGCGGCTCACTAAAATCTAGTTCAATCTTATAAGGTAAATTATTTCCGAAAGTCAATTTCGTGAAATATAAACAATCTATCTTTCCTAACACACTTTTAAAGCAACAATTCGAAAGTAATTTTTGATAAACAAACAAATACATTTAATACAAAAAAAAAAAAAATAGATGCACAGGTTTGTCAAGGTAAAGCTTTCTAATTTGTTATCCTAATTTTTGCTAATAGTTCTCTTATATATATATATATATATATATATATACATATATATATATATACATACATATATATATATACATACATATATATATATATATATAATATTCTAGGTTTGTTTGTTTATCAGAATAAGGTTTGACATCTTTTTTTCCTTTGTCTTACGCTTGACAATTTTCCAGAGCCTCTGCTATATGGCCTTGATGGTTGCAGCACCCTCTACTCTTTTTTTGTATAAAACATGATTTACAAGCTTAAAACTATCCTCACAATGAGATTTTGATGGTCACTATAAAGCTATTCTTGAATTCTTCCTTGAGACAATATTTTTTCCCAAGAAAATCAACTTCCAAGATTGTAATGGACTTTGAGAAAACAAATAAATATTCGTTTAGCATGACATGTGATTTGAAAGGTTGGCATAAGATCATAGGCGTGGGAATGTATTACTTCTACATTTTGTGAGACCATTCTTTAGCTTTTTATAGCTCAAGATTTTCTTTTCTCTTTTTGATTTATTTCCTGGGAACCTTATGACTAGTTTTTTTCTCCCCTTTGATAACAAAATTACCATTTCACATTAAAACAATCTGAAAGGGTTAACAAAAAAAAAAATTACAAGTTTAATGTTTGTGGTTACTTATTATATCCTCTGCACACTTGGGAGAACTCACCAAGAACTATCACATTTTATTCTCTCTTTATGCTTCTTAAAGTATGTAAGTTTTCTCAATATTGCTATTACATGGTATATCAATTTTCACTAAATAATCATCAGCTATTGGTGTTGATTTTGTCGATGCTTGCATTCTAGGTTCTTATTTGGTTACTCCATCCTTTTACAAAGTTTATCTGTAACTGTTTACTTAATTTCTGTTTGCTAGAAGTTTTTGTTTGTGCTTCATCATCTACTAAATGTAGGATGCTTTTGTTCTATGGGATACCTATGGATTTCCATTAGATCTGATGCAGGTGGTGTTAATTTTTTTTTGCCTTTTGCATTGCATATTATATTGTGTTATGAAAAGGAACTAACTACTCGTTTCTACCAGCTAATGGCTGTAGAGAGAGGGCTGGTGGTGGATGTTGAAGGTTTTAATGCTGCCATGAACAAAGCAAGGGAGAGATCAAGGAGTGCCCTAAGTAAGGTACTTAGATTAAATGCGATGTAGTGGTGTATACTTGGCAAAGAATATAATTGAAATACATAAGCGAGGTCAAATCATCACTTCAGCTAATTCTTTGAATATGGGAATAAATCATAAGTAACTTGGGAAAAGAGTTCTATAAGATAGGCAGCTACCTGTGTTTATTTGTTTTCATGTATTCTTGCTTGTCTAGGCAGCGAGCTGGTGGTACTATCATTGTGGATGCTGATGCTATTGCAACATTGCATAAGAAAGGGATTCTTGTAACAAATGATGACTTCAAATTTACATGGTTTAAGGTCTATCTGCGCATCTCATCTATGATAAATACTTAGCTGCGTTAATTGAGAGGGTCCTTTTTGTTTTTTCCCTTTTTCTACATTTATATGTTTTATTACCTTTAACAGCTGTAATAGCTTTAAGTCCCAAGTCTTAGCTGAATATTACCTTATTTTGGCATTTATGTGGGTCTACAAATTTTTTGAAACCTACCAACCTACATTAAGTGAAGATTGCTTTTAAAGGTCTTTTGGACTTACTTGGCCAATGCATACTGATATCGTTGTTATTAGTCTAAAATGGAGATTTCCTTTAGCTTGTTTTAGCAGGTTGCTACTGCCCTTGCTCATTAACCATATTACCTGTTTATACTGAATGTATTCCCAAGATTAAATGGACTTAAAAAGTTATTGAATATGTGGCTAATATACAAATCGATAGCCTTATACTAAACAATAATTATGCAAGGATAAATAACTAAATTAATGAGTTGATTGGCAGAGGTGGTCAATGGCTACTCTCGCAAGTCGCATCTCTAGGATGATGAATTTGTTGGATTTGGTGCCTTTTTATGCTACGTGGCTTTTTGGATGCAATCCGTGGTTTCAAGCCCTCTTAAGGCCTATGTTTCTTGGATCCAGACATAGGTGCTGAGACGGATATGGATTTGAGCATTGGGCACAGCAATTGTCAAAATTTGGGATCTTGGAACTTGGTCAAGTAACTATCTTAACTTTAGACTTGGACATGAAGAAATAATATTTTAAAATTATTAAAAATTTTGGAAACTATAAATGTTTCAATTGAGAACTAAGAAGTAATTGTATATATCATATGTATAATTGTAGGACAAAATTATGAAAAATTTGGAAGAGTAAGATTAACTTACTAAGAAAAATGAAATATTTTAAATTATACACCAATTACAAATCATAGATGAGTCTTTTGAGACTTCATAGTACTTGTCTTATTGTTGTTCTTTACATATTTACATCTTAGACAAAAATAGTTCTTTTCTATCAAAGTTCTCTTCCAATTTATAGGAATTGATCCTTGGACCTACTCACACTAAAAATAAGAGACATACTACTTAATCACTAAGTCTTTGGTAATTAACCTTTTCTTTATAATAAAAGAAATTGAAACTCTTTAAAAGAATTTAATCCTAAACTTTTCGTAAAAACACAAAAAAGAAGAAATTAAGAAGTTGAAAGAAAATGCATCCGAATAGCCCTAAACCAAATTGTTGATCTACTTCTCTCTAGACATTCTCACAAACCCTTTGTCGTTGGGCCGTTCTGTACACCAGGCCCAAAGAGTATATAAAAACTTACCATTTTCCCTAGGGTTGTGCATTGTTTCAAGAACCCCGATTACCGACCCGAAATTTCAGGTTCGGAAAAATCAAGTTTGGGGAAATGGGGATGGGGAAAAAGATTGGGGAATCGGGTTGGGGAACGGTGTAATTTTTTTATTTGGAGAATCCCCGAAACCCGAACTACTCTTTTTTTAAATTTTAATATTATATATATTATATCATACATATTATATATTATATTTTTTAAGAAATAGGTGAACTTCCCAAATCTCAAATCAGACATCCACATGAGTATACATTATATATTATATGGTTTATATAGTTAATTATGATGGCAGGTTTAATGGTTTGATAGATATTTTGTTTATGTTTTTTAATTTTTATGATGATAGATTTGAAACGTATGTTATTCGGGAATTCCTCAACCTCCGTTCATTTTTTTCTATTCACCAATTCTCCAAAAAGTATTCCTCATTAATGAATTGGAGCGGACAACAAAACAAAGGTTATTTCCTAAATATTATTTTGAGAAAAAAAAAAATATGTTGATTAAGGCAGGATTGCCAATGAACACCCCTAGTTTTAGAGAGAGAGAGAGAGGAGCGAGGGCGCCGGCTTTGCTAGCTAGTCGCCAAACTGCTTTCCTTCCCCTTTTCATGTTTCCTTGACTGTGATTACATAGAGAGACAATTTAATTTAATTAAAAAAATATGGCTTTTGAAGAATCGCCTCCTTCTTCTCCTGATCCTCCCTTGTCTCTCCGAGAAGACCACAAAAACCATCTCCAAGTTTTGTCTCAATTCTCTCATATCAACTGTTCCCTCTACGGTTTTTTCATAGCAAATAATCTCATTTCTGTCATTATTTTTACTACTACTATTATTATTATTATTATTGTTATTATTATTATTATTGTTGTTGTTGTTGTTGTTGTTGTTGTTGTTTGCGAGTGGGAAGGGAAATAGAGCACACTGTAAGCTCAAAGAATTTTTTTCCATATAAAATTTTCAATAAGTTGCAAGCAGTGTGCTTACCTAATCTGTGGAATTTAAAGTTCAAAAAGAAAATTTCTATGCAAGTTTTTGATCAATTTTTTGATTAAAATTTCTATTCAAATTGGATTTAATTTTTTGATTAAAATTTCTTTTGCAAATTGGATTTCTACGATTTTTTTTAATGTTCTTTTAAGTTAAAAATTGAATTTCTGGGGTTTGTTAGGTTAGTGTTGAAAGGTTCAGAAAAACAAATAGAAATGGAAGGATTTGATTCAGTTTTTGTTGAAGTTTATACTTTTGCAACATCCTTTATGTATAGAAATGTGTTACATTGATTTTATGAATCAAACCAATTTGTGAGCAAATTTGAGTAATGAAGGATGAGAATAAAATTTAAAAGTTTTACTTTACGAGTGAGACGCTTGTATGAACGATTGCATGGTTAGTTATGTAGAGAAAGACGTATATAATTGTGTTGATAATGAATTCGTTATTCAATAAATTAACAATTATAAAAGGTACCTTTTTTCTACTTAGAAACAATAGCAATTTTTTTGTGATCCTTTTCATATAAAGATTTCACTATAATATACACATTATATATTTTTATAAATTTTTAAACTTTTCTTTAAAAAAATTATACATAAGCGTGCATTCTGTGAGTTCCGGGTCGACAGGGTTGTGGCTCCACCTCTAATTGTCGTTCTCACTTATCTATATGTTAGCTTTAGCTTTTTCATCCTAGTTACGGGGAAATGCAGGAAATTATTTTTTTGTGATGATTTCTTTTGCAATATATATTGTTGAATTTAGTGATTATCTAATCGACCTTGCACGTAGCCCTTCTTTGTACTTCACAAAGCGTTGCCTCGTAAATCTGCAAAAAGGTTGCCGAAAATACCAAAAGGACTGATTTGTCCCCTCAAGAAAAAGTAAAGCAACTTGAACACTATCGAACCTTGCGAACCCAAGCTTTCCATATTGTTTGGTCCAAAATTGATTCATCTATCAAGGTCCATTTTGTTATTTCTCCTCCTCTCTTTTCTTATTTCTTTTTCTGTCGAATATCATATTCCTCTATTTTCAACAATAATTTAGAAGAAAAATGTACCTAATGTTGCAAGGTGTTTTGAGGCACATCAATGTTGATATGTTTGATAAGATACGTTGCTGGATTTGAGACTTGTTTAATTGCTCAATTAATTCACGTGGAACTCATGATCTTTCTCAATCCACAACTTCTTATCCACTTTTACTTCCTCATGTTTCTACATCTAAACAACTCTTCACTGTATTTCTTTTCACCAGTGAGTTCGTCTATCTCTCTTTATCTTTTCATGCTTATTCATTGTTGCTTTTTGCATCTTTATACGTTATGCATTTAATGTTGCCCCGTATCTAGTCTATGTCATGAATAGAACTTATCCTGCATAGAATTCTTCGTCATATTTTCAAAAATAAGATTCTATTTTCTTTTCCAACGAATTAATTCATCTTTGAGTTTTATGACATTGCACTTATTACAGCTGAACATCTAGCATAAAATTCTCTATACACTTTCTACGCACTCCCCCCACCCCCTAAAGCTGCATACAATTTGACACGATTATGCTAAGATTTCTCCTCCTTCCTCTTCTCCGTTTTAGTACTAAGCCTGGTAAATATATGCAGAGAATATGGAATTTGTTGATGATGTACAGATATTTGCCGATCTTGCTTTACACTTAAAGTCCCAAGGATGCCTTGTAGCCAATCTTTTGTCCTCTGACTTCTCTGCCAAGAATGGAACTGGTGGTTGTCTCGGAAGTTTATTGAGATATTTCTTATGGTTGGCATTGATGTAAGTGTGTGGTCTATTCTTCATGCAGTATACACCTCCTACGTCTACTTAGGCATCCTTCCTTACTGCTGCTTTGGTTTCATGCTTTTCATAATTGTTTCTTACCAGACAGCTGATATATCTATCTTTGCTTTATGGTTTAGCGAACACGGTAACTATGAGAACCCAGTAGTGGTTACCTGTCTTGTCTGATTTCATTATCATGTTGAGGTATACTTTTCCATTCTAATTTTCTAGAAACGCTAGGTGGGGTGTCATTCTATATTGGCTTTAAATGCTTACCGTTCTGATTTTGATAGTGAATGGATTGTGAAGGTTCCTGTCATCTTAATAGTGGGAGTTGCAACCACACTTGACACCCTGCAGAACATGCTCTCTTTAAATGCACTTCAGCGTTTGCTCCCTAGTAAGTTCACTGTGGGATCTACGACAGAGAGAATGGATGCAGTAGTAGAGACCGTCTTGCTGAAATGTTGTGTTGGCTTCAATATTGGTCATAAGATGGCAACTTTCTTAAGAAATTACTTTTTAAGATAGGATGGAACACTGAGCTCATTTATCAGAGCGCCAAAGGTTGGTGGCTATGGAAGTTATTTGATGTTATTTGTCCACTTGTGTTGTTAATGCTTTGTCCAATCAGCTTGATTTAGTAGTTTCCAATTCTTTAGTAACTCTTATTTGTTAGATGGCAGTTGTCCAACACTTCTTGATGGAGCCTCTAAGCATTGCACTCAAGCTGCTGATTGATGTCAAAGAAACTAAGGTAAGAAATACACCGAATTCTACTTTACAAAATTTTCATTTTTTTTTTCTGTTGGTGCTTCAAATTTGAAGTCTTAAAATGTCATGTTGTAGAACTGTGTAATTTAGCATTTGAACTGCATTCTTCATAAAGGAAGCCAAGAGAAACTATCTGGCTGCCACCATTTTCTGTCTTCAACCTTGCATACCAATTTTGACCTTTACAAGTACCTTTTTATTTAGAAAGAAAAATCAGTTCTACTGTTGTTAGATTGGTGATCTTAAGATGCACGTTGCTGATTTACTATTGTCTGCTTCAAATCATGTTCTAGTTTGAACTTTATAAAAGTAGCACCTTAAATATTGCAGGACACATATGCTGAGTGCATTACTTCCTTCTCAGAAACAATGATTAAGGAGGCTCTTAAAATTCAGGGGCACAGGTTTACATAAATTTGTTCCTTGGATGATGATGAATGCATGTTGCCTTCTTTGAGGAGAAAGCCTTTCTAAATTGAATTGGAAAATCTTTTACTAGGAATGAACTAACTGATGTTAATGTCTGGGCCAATGGCTTGTCGGAACTCTATCGCTTGTGGAAGTTATGGAGCTCTATCACTATGGTGAGTTCAATCCTTTCTTCCAATTATAGCTTACGACTATCTGATATCTCCATTTATGAAGAAACCGTTGATTCCTTCACAGGTTGAGATTCTGCAAGTCTGATAAAATAACATCAAGTGGAAGGCAACTATAAACTTGCTTCACCAATGAATGTTCAATGCATGATCCTTCAAATGATGAATCTTTTGATTGATGTTGGAATATGGAAGTACCATATTGACCACGTCGTTGTATGGCCAAATAATAACAATTAAATCAAGCAATGACAAAATCACAAAATTTATTCTCTTTATCACACAAATGCAACTCGAGGGTCGAACCACGAGGAATAGGGATTGCTATCAGGAATTGAAAAGAGGAAAAAAAGCTAAAAGACCTAAAACTAAGAATTTAAGAGAACTAAACTAAATACTACGAGTGAAACGATTTTTATACTAAACGAAATCGAAGAAGAAAGAAATTAAATTAATGGAAAGAAAAATAATTGCAAAAATAAACCAAGAAAATTACGAAACTAAAGTCTAGGAGGAACGCGATTCAGGGTGATAGTCAGGAAATTATCCTATTCGTGTTCGTCAACTTTGGGATTTCTAATTAAGCACAAGGGATTAGGCTATAAGCTCTAATACACTTAAATTAATTAGCTAAAGTTCCTGAGGCATAACCTATCTCAATGGCATAAATTATCATTCAAGTTCTCTAATTAACTAATTTAATAGGCTTAAACAATTAATTGAGACTACAAAGGCATAGACTATCTCAGTGGAATAATCTATCACAATCCTAAAACAAATAATTATTTCTAGTCCTATTAAAATTGATCTATATTCGTATTCATAAGAACCTACAAGATTTCTATATGGCAAAAGGTATAAATTCTTGACTAACAAAAATTAGCCACAAGTATAATAATGATTTACCAAGAATTTAATAGCAATAAAGCACAAATACAAATAATCAAATAAATCCCAAAAGAATCCGAAATAGGAATAAAAATAATTACTAACTATCACCCCGAATCATGGGAAATTTAGTTCATAATTAAGTTCAAAGCAAAAACTGAAAAGAAATTGAGAATGGAAAAACTCATCGTATTATTCCTAGACAAATAAGTTGATGAAGTTTTTTGTCTCCAATTCCCTTCAAGAGCTACTCCCCAACTTTTTCTTCAATTTAATCTTCTACAAATTCTAAGGTTGAAGCCCTCTTTTTCTGTTGTGTAATGTGGTTATTTATAATGGTATCAAATTCCTTTTCAAATCCCCCTTGGATTAAGAAATCACTACCAGTTTTTATGCTTCCCTTTGGCCAACATTTTTTACCATCTTAAAGGCAGATCTGGGCTGAGCTCAAAATAGGAAATTGTATCTGTATGAATTAGCTTTCCATTACTGTAAGAATCACCTTATTTGGACCTCTGTAGCGCAAGTTATGCCCAAAATATTGAAATGTGTCCAGCAGGTGACGAGAATTTTCTAAACGTGTTGTGACTGACTTTTCACCTTGATCCCCCTTGAATTTGTGAAAGATGATCTTCATAAGAATTGTAACCCTACCTCTTAGGAGTCCAATGGCCTAAGAATCACATGATTTTGACCTCTAGAGTTGGAGTTATGAGCAAAATACCAAAATTGGTCTAACAGGGAAAACTTTTAAAAAATTAACACCAAGGTCACTTGTCATATTCATTCACCAACGACTTTATTGGCAAGAAAGGCCAAAGTTCCTTGTTTTCTGTGAGAAACTAATCCTTGATCCATATATTTGATCTCAATACTTCTCCATTAAATTAGCCCAACTCTAATTATGACCCATCTTCAACTTCAATTGCTTAGAATCTTCTATAAATTGCTCTTGTAGGCCTCTAAAAAATCTTTTCTTCTCTCGAACAAGACTAGATCAAATAATTTACAAAATGAATCACTTAATCACTTTGGTCTATGTAATCACATGCAAAATAGTGGAATTTATTACAAAATATGACGATACATCACATATCCTAGTGAATTGTATGTCGACGGTATTATTTTGGAGACTTAGTGGAACATTGGATGTGTGTTTTGCCCTTATGGCTTCTTCATAGATTTTCACAGAACTCTGGTAGCTTTTATTGCTAGTCTATGTTGTGTAACAGGGTATTTTCACATTCTGATGTAAATAGATCATTTCAGTTCCTAAACTATTTTCCTATTTTGTTGAAAGTTCAGAGAACCATGTCCTATCCTCGACTTTTCCCCTAGTAACCAGACTATGAATTGAAATAATAAGCCTCCCAATCCGAAACTAAGGGTTTATGCCTTCTTAGTTGTACACAATTTGATCTTAACACTATCTCCTATAAGGAAGTTGATAATTTTCAATTGTTTGAACTAAGTGTCAAGCTTTTATTCCATATTGAAACTTCTGGATAGGCCCTTTCCATGAATATCTACAAAACAGAAACTATTTAAATGCATATATACATAATTTCTGTTGTTGACAAATAAACTCTGTTACAGTGTTTGTATGAAGCTAGAAAGCATTGTAAAGTTCCTCTATTGAATTTATATCGTGAGGTGCTTGACCCGAAGCCATACAAGTCCAACATTTTTTATCATCAGTTTGAAACAGGAGAAGAGACTGGCATGTCTGTGAAAAGAAAATGTTTAATAAAAAAAAATCCTTGTCTGCATGAAGGTAGCTTCATCCTGTAACCGATTCATAAGGTAAGGTAGGTGACGTTAAATTACAAATTAATGTTGAAAGAACCTTAGTTTTTATACAAGTTATCATATACATACTTCAATTTCTAGGTACTTGTAACAATAAAGGAAGTACTTCTAAGTTATATGCAGCATATTCAGCATATTCTTTCTCCAGTAACAGTCCATCCTTACTTGCCTCATGGGATAGCATTGGTTCAATGTTCATGGGATGATAACAAAATGCTATGTAGTTAGGACTTATGAGGACCGATGGAGGTCAGACAAAGTATTGAGGAAATGCAAAAGTTGGCCTAGACCTTGAATTTAAATTAACTTCTCTCTCTCCCTAACCCAAAGAAAATCTCTCGCTCTCTCTCTCTCTTTCTCTCTCAGTCACTCTCTATCTATCTATCTATCTCTATCTCTATCTCTATCTCTGTCTATCACAAAAACACATGTAGATAATTCACCACAAAGTCAGACAGATAATAAAAGTTGGCATGGTCCTTGAATCTGAATTAAATTCTCTCACACTCACGGATTCAGCTGTTTGATTGATCTAGTCTACGAAGATCATCAGTTGCAAAATAGATTAGGCTTGATTCATTTAAACAATAAAACTATCCTCTTGTTCCAAAAGTGATTTAAGGGTTTTCTTGTGCCTTTAACTTGTGTTCCCTGGTAGGTCAATATAGTCATAAATTTGAAGATTTAGCTTAGTCCCCAACCTCCGCTTTCCCTCCCTCAAAAAATGGCTAGGCAATAATTAATCATATATCAAGGATTCTGGAAAAATTATACTGTTGAAATTCAGAAATAAGTTAAAGGCTTTTGTACTTTTCACAGTACTTAGCCTTTTTTATTTTTATACTGTAAAGGCAAAGAAGTAAAGTCTCTCTTCCAATGTGGGAGAGAACTAGTACAAATAGCACTATAGAACTACTATATTCAACATATACTATGTATTGAGAATGCTTATAGTAATTTGACCCTGCTGTTAACCACAAAAGCACAAATAGTTCTCCATCCCTGATTTCTCCACGATGCTTTTATGATGCCAACTTTTTGTTTAAGGAATTTGCCAGCTGTGGAGTCGTGCCAATTGCTTAACAGATGGGAACAATTTACTCAAGACTTCAGTGAGGTTTGGTCACATTTGCTTCATCTGCTTCTAATGTTCCTCACTAATACATCCATATCCTTATTCTGTATCCTTATAACACACAAGTTATGCGGCTATTGTATAAGCATAAAACAAAGCAAGTTCAAGTTGTTTCTTTTTGTTTTGTTCTGTAATGTGTATTGCATTCTAGTAAAATATTCATCATCGAAGTACTAAAATGTCTAGAAGATCTCCTTTTCACACACTAGATATTGACAACTATCTGATTGTGTTCTAGTCCCTAATTTCCAAGTCGAAGCAATTTGTATATGCTAGACTAGTATGTAATAATCCTGCAGTACGAATAAGATCGAGATGTTATTTTTGTTTACCCCAATTCTATATCCACTTTGGCTTCAGAAAGAGAAGTATTCTTTTCTATTGCCTATTGAACCCACACGAATTAATGTTTCTCTCCACATTGTTTGCTGCGCAAGCTAGCAGTTAATGTGAAAATAATGAGTGATAAATTTGCAAATATGAAAATAGATTAATCTGTGAGAATCCAAATTTCCTCCTTTTGGGGGAGTAAGGACATAGATAAGTATCGTCAATACCGCTGCAAACCACTTCAGATTTTTTCCCCTCAGAATTTCATGATCTAGGAGAAATTCTTATCTAGAGCTGCAAATAATTCTACTTTAAGATATTAAGTAAAAGGTATTACTTTCTATACTTCCATAAATTTTCTTAGGGGAATCAGCGTGAAAAGGAACATGTAGCATGACTTTTTGGTTCTTTTAATTGCAGTTCAGATCCTCGCAGGAATGCACCTAGATGTGTCTGCTTCAATTTTGTGTTGCTCTGAGCTATGTTCTTTCTGTTGCTTTTAGCAAAGACTATGACACTTTCTGAAGCACATACTTTCTTAAGAGTTTTATAAGATGATGACTTATTTCACTACAACTAGATACTTTATTCTTATACTAATTCTTGTCATGATCATCCATAAAGATCCACAAGGAAGTTAAGAAGCTCCAGTCTCTCGGAACAAGGGAGGGAAATAAGCGTTTGAGGCGTGAATCAAAAGACTTGTCCATGTATGTTTTCTTTTCCTTCCATCACGCACGCGTGCATCAGATTCTATAGTTAAAATGCTTTAATATGCATTTATGCTAGTGACAGTGGTCACAATTTGAGCAGTACTTGTGGAGAAAAGGACGAGACCAGATTAAACAAGAAAGCTGCTTTGTTAATGAGCAAAGTGATTAGGTAACGGTGACCTTCTTGTACATTGTTCTTTCTATCATGTTGTCTTACTAGTTAACAGTGGCAAAATCAGCAGTGCCATATCACTTCCTACATGGGTCTGTTTCACTTTTTTCCTGTGTTGTCAAATGTCAGGTTGCCAATTCAGAATTGTCGTTAGATTCTTATGTTTTGCAATTTTTGGAACAGTCTCTTGTAGATTCTGAAGTAACTCTCTTCTTAAATGGGCAAAATATCAGAGATCTTTAGGTTTTGGCTTTGTCCTGACTCCTGATAATGAAGCAAAACTAGTCAATAGTATGGAAAAAGGTAATCATGTAATGTGCAGCTATGGAGTCTGGATTGAAATAGTTTTAGGACTTGGTTAGCAATTTATATAGAGTCATATCCTGTCTTCTACCTTAACATGCATGAAGCATACGATTGGCTGTTATGATATACATAGACACTATCTAAACGAGATATTATGAGTTATATTGTAAATTTTTGTTACATTACATAATGGAATTAGATTTTCTTGATTGAAATCCTTCTCTTTCTAGAAATAATTTTAACGGTCTCACTTTGTCCATTCAAGTACTTTTTTGTCATCTAACACTTTGTTAAACAGAATTACATGCAGCCGATCGAATGCATGCCTTTCCATGAAATGCCTTTCCATGAAATGGTCTGCTTCCAGAAGGTTTACAAACTTCAATTGGTTAAGTACTTTAGAATTTCCTTGTTGATGAACTTGTTTGAAGATTTAAAATTCTATCAAATAAGACACATCTTGTATACTCTTTGTGGTGGTGGAAAATCATAGCTAAAGATTTGCCTACCACTGATTCTGTTTAGTTAGTAACTTTTAATGTTGATAAACCCACTCCGTTAGTGCAATTTGCAATGGATCTCTTAATTTTTATAGCTGCTACTTGTTGTCTGCAGGTTCACCCTGGAAAATGGTGTATTTCCAGGTGAAGTTTGTATATCCAAATATTTAAATAAAAGTTTGTCAATTTACTTATACTAAGTTGAGTGCATATATAGTTTGAAGAGCTGGCTCTAACCACATGTATATTATACTTGTCTGCATGTTTCTAACTTTGCTTGGAAAGACGTAAATATATTAGGACATATAAGAAGTCCTTTAGTTATAGTTGTCAAAGGAGAAATCAGATGGATGAAAATGAATTTGTGTATTGAATTGTTATATAGCTTCAGATAATTGGGTAAGCAACAGATTTCTCTGTTTGCTAGTCTCACCTTATTAGGCATTGCCTTTGCCTTATGGCTTACTAGTTTATGAGGCACTCATTGGTTGCTTATAAAGATTTTGCTTGAATTTGCAGTTATTAATAATTGGTTATCTTGTTTTGTTTTGATGGAAACGAACTTCATAGTAACTCAATAATGTAGTGAACTGAGATCTTAGTGAAAAGAAACGTCAAGGAATCAAAAAGGGGAAAGATACATGTTATATTCCTGTTCCCTTACTAGACTTTTTGCATTATGCTAGGCCTTATTAGGAGATCCTAGAAGAAGAATCCAAATTGATCTCTTGGAGTTTCAAAGTTTTTCCAATTGCAACTTTTGCAGTAGGAATGGCAGTAAGCTGTCACTATCTATGCATGATACGTCAATAATATAAGTTATCTTATTGCATTTCTTGGTTACCAGTAAATAAAGCCTCTTCTCGTCACTCAGTAGTACATGAAATTACAAGTTAAGTCAGTTCAAGTGGCAGTTCTCATTAAAATTTTGCTAAATTCTTTCTCGCCAAAGATACACACTTTGTTTAGACTTCCACAGCATATGTTGTATGTTGGATTTTTCTTGTACTTGGGAAATTGTTTGGTGCTTCTAAGGTCTTAGTACACTTGCATCAAGAAAAGAAAAGGAATTGCAAAGCTGCATTTATGATATGGTACCAAGTTGCTCATCATCTTGAGGTAATAAAAAAAACATGGATTGGTTTTAGTTCTTTTTTGTTTTTAAATTTTCTGTTTTATCCAAGTAGGCCTGGTCCTTAATTTTGGATTTATAGGATTGTGCAGGAGATCGAAAACAAAGTTGTTTAAGAAACAGCCAATGCTATACCATACTTGTACACAGTTGTAAATTTTTTTTCAAATTTCATCACTTTCTGAAATGCAATCCATATTTACACATTCTAGATCAGTTCATTCATTTTGGTGATGGAAAACTATAATACTATGGCTATTTTGTTTTTTTTCCTGAAATCACATGTATTTCAATCTTTGCGCCTTATGGAGTTTGTGGAAAATGAGTGATGCCTTATGTCCATGAATCATCTCAAGTGTTGAAACCTTGTCCTACTGATGTTATAGGTATACCGTGGCTTGAGAGCATGGAGACCTTATCAATCTGCATAACTGGTTCCAATCTTTCAAAGCAGCAATTTCTCAGTCTAGTATGAAAGCAAAAAGGTTAAAGCAGCTTTCATTGCCTAAGAGGAAAAAGGATTCTAATGCTCATCAAAACAGGAGTGATGCATCTATCCAGTATACTAACATTATTGCATGCACATTTTCTTCTTGCCAATATATGCAATTTTCTGTCAAGTATAAGCTCTTTCATTATATAGCTTTTGGCTACCAGAGGATCCATTATTTGCCTAGGTTGCTGTATGCTGGACAATTTCTTTGAAATGAGGCTTGTTTAGCTATTATTATTTTGCCATAAGTTAATGTCTCATAGAGTTGTGTTCTTTAATCTGGCATTTCTTTATGTTTTTCAGCTCTACCACAGTACCACTGCAAGAAAAGTTGTCTTTCTTGCTTAATCTATAGTTTTCTTTACGGATCATCATTGTGGCAGCAATTTTACTGTGAGATTCATTGCAGATTACTATAGGAAACCAAGTAAAGGTTTTGTTGTTGGGCTTCTGCAATGTTGTCGCTCTAGCTATATTGTGATGCCACATTCTAGGTGTATTTCTCTAAACTAACATTCAGTAGCCTTTGGCACAATATTAAAAGTTTGCTTCATGCTTCATATAGTTTTATTTGTTGCCTATGTTAAGAAACATAGTTTTCAAACTTTGAGCATGTCTTTTGGATTTCTACTAATTCCAGTCTGAGAATCTTATTGTGTCATAAGCTCATTTGGAATAGATTTTCACTTGTTTCTTTTTGTGACATGTGATTTTTGTGACATGTGATTAACTACTGTTCTTAATTTTTGTTGCCTTGTGAATGGAATTAGTCTGAAGATGTCGCTCTTTTAGATGTACAACATATGCTCATTGTGAGATAAAACCACTTGTTCTTGTAGTACAACTTGAAGAGGATTTCAGATATATATATATATGTATATATATATATATGTATATATATATATATATATGTATGTATGTATATATATATATGTATATATATATATGTATGTATTTATGTATATATATATATGTATATATATATATGTATGTATGTATGCATGTGTGTGCGTGTGTTTGTGTCTGTCTGTCATCTTTGTTGCATAATGCAGAAATGGTTTACAATCAATTTGTCTTACTAATCCAATCAACAGCATGTAAATTTGTTTTATATATTCTCACTCGAATAATTGGAAGAAGGTATTGATTTTTTTTCCTAATTTAAAGGATTTTAGACAATTTTGAAAATATATGTAATAGCATCTAAAAGATTGTGCAAGCAAGGTACCAATCTCATTATCTAGTTTATGAAAAGCCCATGTTTTGCAGTTGGCTTTATTATTGGATATGAGATAAGAAATTCACAAGGGACCTTTACTTTTTGGATCCTTGACCTTTTTTCTTCTATAGAGCACAGTTTTGTCAAGTAAATATAGAGCTGCAACTTGTAGGGTTATTTCGTATACCCAGCAAAAGACGCCCGGACTATGTGTAGAGGGTGGCCTTTGGACTCTGCAAAGAATTGGTTACTAGAAATACTAGTAAAGGCCTTCAGATTTGTTGCTGATCCCTCCTACTGTTAGAAATCATGACATTGATGAAAGGGAAAATACAAATAGATTTGTGTAACTAGTTAACCTATGTATTTTTACTTTCATATGTATCCGAGCAAAAGAAATTGACGTTTGATGTACTTTAGTGTTAAACAATAGTGGACTTCCCAGAAAAGTATGTATCAACGCAATTCGGCTCGGTTCTTTTTTTCAACGATTGACCAAAACAAAATATTAATAAATAAAAAGTTTGGTTTTAAAAAAAAAAAAATGGTTCAGTTTGGTGATTAACCGAATGGTCACTCTTAAGATCTGTCCCTACTAATTTTTTTGGAATTTCTCTATTGAGTTGTGTACGAGCATAACCTGTGAACTATAGAGTGTTGTAATAAAGAGGACTTAAAAAGATATAGGTGTACGAATTAGGGCCTGTTTAAGAGGAAAAGATCTTATTCATGGATTAATGAAAATGTGAAAAAGTTCTATTTGCCTTTGCCATTCTATGAGTCTTTTCATTTTTTGCGTATATCCTCTGTAATATTTATTCTCGCCAATATATTGGAGGGTTAATTCCAACCAACCACATTACGTTTAAACTTAAAAAAATTAATCATTAGATTAAATTAATAAGAACCATTAGATTAGGTTACCAAATAAATTTGAACCATTAATTTTGTAGTTTAAATAGTTCCCTATTATTTGAGTTTCCCTCTTTCTTCTCTTTCCTCTTCCATGAATGCTATTGACCCCGTGTATGTGTGTGTGTGTGTGTTTTTTTTCCCATCCCCAAAGGTAGTCTTTTTATGGAGACTTTAAACAACCTATGTACATAGATTAGTGGAACGTTCATGATTATCTTTGAAAGTGAAAAGATGTCAAAATAGTTAAGTATTTCAAATCAAATATCACGGAACGACTAGTCTGATGAAACTATCTTTATGAGCAATACTTCTTCCAAGTTATCACAAAAACCTCTCTAAGATGGGAATATGTTGATAATAAGAAGGGGCAACAAGTAATGGTAAAGGGGGCTAAGGAACAAAGGGTAAGAGCCACTAGTGATGAGTCTTCAGGCAAGGCAAAAAGATTGCATCCCAAGTATAAAAAGCCATCATGGATAGTGTTATTCTTGCTCATGAGTAAAGAACAAAAAGCAAACAAGTAAAAAGCCATCTTCCAGGAAGTAACAATGGTGCTTTAGTTGCCATAATGATGTTGTTGGAGTGTAGCAAAGGTGGCGTTATTCTTGTTTGGGTCAAAAAAGAGTAGCTAGATGTTGCCTTTCTTTTTTCTGTCTAATTTGTGGGGTAAGGAGTTTGGTTGGGATCACCTGGCAATTGGGAGAGAAGCTAGTAAGGGAAGCGATGTCTTTGCTAATTACTCCAAATACGCCTTCTCTCGCAATGAAAGCACTAAATTAAGTTCCAGCGACATAGTAATGTGGTGATATAGGCATCAAAAGGGAGGTTCGGATACATCAGAAAGCGAAAGAAGTTGTAAAGATAGAGATTTTGCCACTTCTGGCCATGAACGACCACCTTAGGAATCACAGTTTAGCTCCTACAGCAGTCCAATGGTGAAATTGTCTTGATGTTGAATCACATCTCTAGGGATTAAAAAAATTCTTATGGCTTGAATATTGAGGCAAAGACATATGAAGTCTAGAGATAATAAGTTATCCTAAGGGCTATATTTAATTTAGAAGAAAAAAACTTCGGGCATAATTTATAGGAGGATGACACTTATTGCTCATTGAACATGAGAATATTAGCCAATTAAACGTTGTCAGATGGGAATAGCATAAGGGATTGTTGTCAGATTGGCGAAGGTCTTGGTTTCTCCTTGCAAGATAATGTTAGCCATCTTGGAATATTGAAGGATTTGAGCTTTAGATGTTGGGGTTCAAAAGAGCTGGAAAACTTAAGAAGAGCTGAACTGTGGTATAAGACAAAAGAGAAAAGTAATTTGAAATAGAAACGGGCTCTATAGCAATTGTTGAGAAACAAAGAGCTATAAGATAGTTGTTTCAAAAGTAATGAATGCCTTAGAAATCCCAAGTAAAGGGGTAATAGAGTTAGTGAGCCGCTTTTTTTGCTGGAGGATGTTTTATGCATCAAAAATTCATTTAAACATCATTTCTAATGAATAAGAGGACAATTTGTTACCACCAAAAATAAATATTCACATGGAATGACATGTCTGCTTGACATGCAAGGAGACATGACTGATATGGCTCGACACATTAATAATGAAACTGAAAGGCCTTGAATGGAATAGCTATTAATACGAGAAGCACGGGTAATTACTAAGGTTATGGAGAAAGTATCAAAATAAAATTAAAGACATAGGTAAAAGGCATGGAGATTATCCAGATGGTAATTGACAATTACTTAATGGTTCGCTACTACAAAAGGAATTAAGCAACATTGGAAAAGAGATCAATCGACCCAACATCATACATTTATCTTTCCTTGTTGCGTAACTTAGCCTAGCCCAATTTTACTTAGCATAGATTAGTCTATTTACATTACTTTCATAGAGTAACCTCATTTTCCAGCATGTTGAGTAGCTTTAGAAGTGCTTGTAGTAGTAGCATCTTCGAACTTGGAATGATTTATAACGGAATTTTCAATGGTAATGACATGTCTTGCTTCTCTCTAAATGTATTTCTTTTTCATTACTATAACAACGACTATCACTGCTCGTCCAAAAAAAAAAAAAAGACAAGAACAAAAGGTTTTAAGCATACAAAACTACTCAAAGGGACTTAAGGCTTGTTTAAGATC
Organism: Cordia subcordata; assembly: GCA_028554755.1. NCBI lineage: Eukaryota > Viridiplantae > Streptophyta > Magnoliopsida > Boraginales > Cordiaceae > Cordia > Cordia subcordata. The sequence goes on from JAPTOF010000008.1 coordinate 17,535,573, forward strand.
AACGTTTAGCATCTCGAGGCCTTTACTAGTAAGGTAAAGGCCCAAAATAGGGATCTTGGTAAGTAAGGTAGTCCCACAAGGTTTGGCCCGTACGAGGTCGTCCTCATTAAGTTTGTTTTTATCCTGCAAATAGCGGTCATTCTCATTAGATTTGTTTTTGATCAACAAATAATTACACAATTGCATTAGTCTACAACGGCCTAGGGGTAATAATTAAAAGGCTATCATTATTGCCTATAAAGAATTTAATAAATGGAGACTCAAAATAACCAGCAGCGAAAATTGTATGACAATGGCTCTAGTAAGTTACATGATGTTTGGAAACACTTGTGATATATGATTCATTTTATATATAAATGAAATAAAATGAATACCACGAGCATTCACATTTTTAAATGAATTCTTTTATTTGGACTTAACAGTTTTGAGTTAATTCTGTCATTTGTAAATCTAGATATAGAATTAGAATTAATATATATTTTTTACTTAAATAGTCTTTTGTTATACTAGTTTTTTAATTATAATTTGTTATTATAATTTTTATGAAACAAAGGGAACAAAAGTAATTTTAAAGAAAACTACTTGTGAAGAGAGATTTTCAAACGAGTAATAGTTGAGTTTACAAGACAATAACAAACAATAAAAGTTGTAGCTTAAACATAATAGTATGATATTATATAAATAATTATGGAAATATTTTGGTCTTTATAAGATTTTTTATAGATTTGTATTCCGTGGAATTGCAAACTCCACCTTTTGAGTTGGGATTTGGCTAAAATTTGAGCAAATTCAAAATTTACAATCTTAGAATTATAAACGAACTCTATTTGAAAAAGTGCTACCAAACATAAGAGATTAAATTCATAAATAAATTTCACAAAATTTTTTCTTCACAAATATATTAATTGCAAAACCAAGTGATCCCCCGTTCCCATTTCCCTCCTGCAGCCTCCATGTCGTCACGCATAGCATTCTTTACTTAATGCCCGTTGACTTATCTTGCGAAAGCACTTTCAACGGCGAATATATCGCTCTGGAAGGCGGCCTTCCTTTTTTTCTTTTTCAGACACATAAAAAATCTGCAAACAAAGTGGCTCTCAATCACTGCCTTTAGCACTTCCTACTTTTCAATCCTACGCCTTTAGCTTATTTAGTAAGCCACTGACAAATAGTACAGCCCAATCTCCTTCATCCTTATTTTCTGTTCTTCTTGAACCCAGTAGTAAATCTCTCTGTGTCACGACCTTTTTCTACAATATCTTTAGAAGGTCTGAAAATCTTTCAACTTTCTCCATCTTTTTTTTTTTTTTAATTACTACCATATCCTTTGATTTGATAATTCAATTTAGGAAAAATAATTAATTTCTTGAACAAATTTTGAGAAATATATTGATAATTTGGCCGAAGATTGATTATTTGATTAGATAAATGGTGAAGGTATGGCATGTTTATAACGTGGTTGCTGAAAAGAATGTTTTAAAAACAAAAATAAGCTTATGTCATTTGGTTTTTGACTATAAATGAGATATGGAATTTTGACTTTAGCAAGCACTGGTCTCTTTTATTTTCTCTGTTTTTCAAATCTCTCTTTAATTTATAGTAGATTTTGGTTGAATATTGTTGGATTGATATCCCTCTTTTAATTTATGCTCGATTTTGGTTGAATATTGTTGGGGTCTGCTGCATATGAAAAATCTAAAGAACAAACAGCTAGATTGTTAAATTTTAGAGAATTCTTTTTGCGATTTGAGGAAGATAAGCATGTGGGATATGGGTTACCCTAATGTCATCAATAGAAGAAGAAGAGCTTAGAAAGAAAGGGCGAAAATAAAAAAAGAAAAGAAAAGAGCAGCTCGAGTTCTGATCATTTGGTCCTTGGTTTAGGTCTATTGCTCTCCATCCAGATGCATAAACATCACTTTGTAAAGTGAGTTTTCCTGTCTGCTGTCAAAGTTAGATTCAAATCTTAGCCCATGTTGCACTCAATTCCAAGCTTATTTTTATTGGTCAAACTTTGCTGTTAAAAGAATTAGGAAAGGTAATTGATGTGTTGTGATTGTGTGTGTGTTTACATGGCATTTTTATACTTGTTTGAGGTGTTCTTGTGCTTTATTAGATGTGATAGTTTTGCATTTATGTCATACTTGTGCATAGGAGGCCACAATTGTCCATAGGAGAGTTTAGAACATAAATGTTATACTAATGTGCACTTGTTTCCCGTGTTAGGTGAAGTTTAGGGCAAAGCTCGGGACTAGTCAAGGGTTCAAGTCTTTTTTCTTGCAAATGTTTTTTCAAAACGAAAAAAAGGAAGGGCTGCAGAAAAATTAAGTCCAATCGTAGGTTTGATGTGTGTACTACACGTTTGGTTAAATCTAACAAAAAGTGACGGATGAGTAATGTGTTTCATTTTTGAAAAATATAAAGAATAACTAACTAATTTTTAAGATTATATGAAATAAAAGTACACTTATAATAAATTACATGGATTTCGTGCAATTTACCAAGATATAATAACGTCCCCATGTGAAGCATGTGGTACCCACTAGTTATATATAAATGCACAAAAGAGGGATAACCCTAATCTATATTATAATAAAATAAAATAAGTTGTAATTTTATGTTATCAAATAGCGTTTTATATGACAAGCTTCTATAATTATTTATCAATTAAATATGTTCATTTTTTTTTGTTTTTTATCATTTATCCAGTTCTGTTCCTATATTAAATATTTTAATTTAATTAATATTATATCTTTTTTATATTTTAATTTAATTTTAATATATCAAACAACTTAGCTTCCGTGTATTGCACGGATTTCACACCAGTTTTTTATATAATTAGAAAAACGGCAGCTCGCAGCAGGGAAGTGAGAGCAAGTCACAATATGAGCAGTCCGATGATGGTGATGTTGATGATGCAGCGGATAATGAAGCGGAAGGGACACGACGGCGGAAGAAGAATACGAAGAAGAAGAAGAAGAGATCCGAAGAAGAGGAAACGTGAATACGAGAGAAAAGAAGAGTCTTATTCAAGTTCATATAAGAATCCTTCATCCCAAACAACAATGCCTTCAGATCTTGCTCAACTAACGGCCAATTATTGGCGACAAGTTGACGCGAGTGAGGTACCTTTTTATTTTTATTTTTAATTTCAGAACCATAATATATAATTAGCTTTATAATTGATGCCTTAAATTTTCTATGCCTCGATTGAAACAAATATTTGATGTGTGTCATCTGTTTAGGGATTCGACATTAACGTGGAAATTCCGCCCCTAGATAAATTGATAAGTGGCGCCGTCATTCCCATTCCTGATATCAAGCGTCCGAAAGTCCACCAACGTCTTGTAGAGCTCGCTCAATTGGCCTTGACTGAGTGTAATAGATGCCCACATATAAATGTATATACACACACAGGCACATCTTATTCTTGTCATTATTAGGTTCCTTTTTTCATCTCTTTGGTATTGATGTTTTTGCTTTTTGATTCTTCGTACGGCAGGGAAAGCCGTATCACTTCATCTCCGTGGAAAGAGCAAATTTAAGCAAGCGGATTTTGTTTGATCGTGATGGACCATGTGAGTGGGTTGAAGGTGATATTTATTACATTACTTTCCGAGCGCAGAAGAGGCATGTCAGAGCTGCTGTGGATGGTGGTGGTGATGGTGATGGTGATGGTGATGATGCCCCTATGGAGATCTTCCCGCCTAATCCTGTGGAAATCTTCCAGGCTAAAGTTTGGTGTCTTAAAGACAGGAACAAGGTCGTTTTCTGCCGGCCTAAACCCCCTATAAAGCTGGAGGATTGATTATTTATAGGGTATATTTTCCTTATCATCTCCATGCTTTATATTTTATTCTCTTTGGGTAAAAGGGTGCAAAAGCGGATACATGGTACAAGCATGCTTCTTTTCCAAATACGATAGCAACATTGTACCAATGGTGTACAGATTGCCGAGATGTTGGTGCTATTCATGATGTTGGACTTGTAAATGTTAAGTTGTGAATGAAAACTAGAAGAGTCTTAAGCTGTGTTAGCACTTCTTTGCACTTTTTTATTATGATGTCTCTCTAACATTACATTTTTTGCTGTTTGATTTCCTGGGTGGTCATTTTTTTTGAATTCGCATTGGCCTGGAATTGCACCCGACCCTTTGGCTCTGCCAACCAATTTTCTCAAATAGTGGCAATGGGGATTCACAAGTTTAGGTGTGTGTTTCTTTGCACAAAAGACCCAAAGAGAAGATTAGCGGATAATATCTTCAAATAATAAATCGATTAGTGTTGCAATATGAAAATATAGGTGAATCTGTTAACAAACAAACTCAGATCATGTGGAAATTGCAAATTTGTGATTATTGTAAGTTCTGTTTTTCGTTATCAGTAGAATTCCCAATTGCTTTAGAATCTTTGTTTGGCTTTTGTTGTTTCTGACTGTATTTGGTTTGTGATTGTTACTTTGTTGTGATAGCTTGATGATGATGTATAATATCTTTTAAACCATGGGTCTGTTGCATGTGGTGTGCAAAATGCAAAAAGCACAAAACATTAAACTACAAATATGACTAGAAATATAGAGTTCACAAGACAATTTGACAGACAAATTAAACAACCACACACGCTAATGCTGTTTGATTGAGTTTGAGTCCAGTAGCAGAGACATGTCGGTGATTTCTTGGAGTAAAATTTGCAGCCTGTAATGGCCACAGTGAAATCTTATATGCACTACTCCAGTTAGGGTTATTAAGTTGTGTGATGTTATGTGCTAGATTAGATTCTCGTTTGAGGTAATTCCTAGGTTGAATTGGTAGCAGTTGGGCTGTGCGAATATGTATCTCGGACAGCAGGTTTTCAGCTTTAGAGCTAAAGTACTCTCTTGTCCTTTGCATTGTATCTCGTGTGGTCTGATGTCATTATATGATATTGGTGCAGACCTGAGCAACAGTTTGGTTTGCCTGGTTAGATATAGATCTATGAATGCAACTTTGATGTAGGACTTGGATTAGAGTTATTGCCTATTAGACTCTTTTGAGTAACCCTTGTTTTAGTCTCTTATTACTCTGCTAGCTCTACATATTTGCATTAAGCCGGTGATGGTGACTGAAGAATGGTAACGAGAGAACTTATCTCTTTATGTTTATGATGTTTTTAATTAAAAAAGAGAGGGGTTTTGGAGGTGGTGCTGGGATGGGATGAAAACTCCACCAGATTCCGTGAGATTTTACCAGATGCTCGAGTAGATCTGTGAATTCTATTTGTCATGGCTTTGCAGTTGACATTTGGTTACATTTTCTTGTCGGTGAAAGGGTAAAACAGCCGGTCTTTACCAACTATTAGTGGTCTATTCCTTGCTAGAATAGAGGAATGTGTAATAGAACAAGCTTGTATGAGCTTACTTCTGATATTCGAGTTACAGTCGTAACATTTTCTGCATTATACAGTGGAGTCTTGTCTTACTCTTTTGCTGCTGCTTGAAACGATTCATTCGTTTGTTAAAAGTTTTCTCATCTACTTCACAATTCCCCTTAGCAATCCCAAGGATAACACTCTTGATATTTTTTTATTTCGACAAATGGTATTCTTGATATGGATAACTTATGCTTCATTGTTGGTTTCATTTTATATAAGCATTCTCCTTCTATTAAGCGATGCACAAAAACTCTTCTTTTTTTTTTTAAATTTAAATGAGACTAGACTCCAATTGAAGTTTGTTTGTTACTAAACACATCTAATCCATGTTATAATCATGTCTATGTATTCATATGTGGATGCTATGAAGTGAGCAATGCTTATATTCACATCTATATGTATATTGGCATGGCTAGTAATAATTATAACTTCAATAATGCATACATGTTGGGTGTTAATTATTTCTAATGGTGTGAATTGAACATGACGCTGTTTGATAGTTGAACAGGTTTCATTATTCACGAGCACCTTGGCCTTGAACATGTATGAATGTGCTAGCAAGTCAAATCCTGCTATAGTGACCTTAGAATGACGGCATGTAATTTAGGGCTAGTCTTGACCGAGTCTCCTTTGGTCAATAGATTTTTGGATAGGTTTAGTTGACCTTAGCAACACTAGGTCTTAGCTTTAAATCCAGCCAATGGTTTAGGTACTAAGGTAGGTTCATTCTAAGTCACCTAGGAAGTTAGTTAGTCACTCTTAAGGCCCTAGGTCATAAGGACCACGTCGTAGCTCTTTGGAAGTATTTTGCAAGTTGCCCACTTGTCTTGGAAGACTTGGGTCAAGCCTACCATCCAAGCTCAACACCTAGTCCATAATCCATGTGAAGGCCCAAGCCCAATAAGAAACCATCCTAGCCCAATTCGGTTATCTTAGACTCTAAAGAAAACCTAAACCCAATTCTAAGCTTTGGCCCAATAAGGCTACTGCCACAATATGAAATTTTCTCTTTCAAAATTACTCTCTCAAAGTCATTTCAACTGGGGAAGGGACTAAGAAGACACAATATCCTTGGCTTCCAAAAATAATTAAAAATGTCTTAACCCGATTTAGATGACATAATAATTATTTTTAACTCTTATCTATTCCACCATAAGATCAAAGTTGCACTCCAAGAATAATTGCTATTACCCAAAAGCTTATCACAAAAGAATGTAAACTTTGCCTTTGACCTACTAAATAACTGACCATAATGCTCCTCTATGGATACCCACAGCTAAGACCAGTCCTTTGGCTTGTGTACCATCACCTCCTTAGCTGTATCTTTTTCTGTTGGGTTTCTTGTCCTATTGCCAACCATCCTTCATCGTGGAATCTCTTGATCTCAGGAGTGGCCCTTAAGCCATTTGACTGACACACCTATAAAGGTAGTATCACTAGATCTAGATTTGGATGATAAATTTGGACAATCCCAAGGGGGCACATAGATTCCATTTTGCATATTCATGTTCCAATTAATTAAAACTTAGCACTCAATGCACAAGGCTGTTGATCCTAATAAAGTAAGATCTCATCCACAGTGAGTCAAAGTACTAAACCCTAACTTCATTAGTTCATCCATATATACTCAAGATTAAAAGCAATGATCATTTAGTAGTAGTGAGTGTCTTGTTTTCTTTCTTTGATGGTACGTCTCTAGAAAACATACTCACAATGGTCCTATCCAGTACGTGACACACGTACTATTGAGACAAATCCAGAAAGTCCTCCAATGACCTAGGTAGATCACCCTTAAAAAGAAGACTTGCTTAATATAACCTTATCTTAGTAGAGTGCCCAACACTACTATTCAGTTATGGATTCAATTTATGATGTGACTAAATCTAGACTTGGACCTACTGTGCGTCTAGCCTCACTGCATACCCAAGTCATTAGTTCAAGTCAAAGGACCTTCATACATGCATCAATAAAATATAACAGAGATAATATGTAAGAAACTCATAATGCCATTTAACAAAAATGATCATATATTGTTTCATATCCAAAATGTCATGTACAAGTGAGCTTTAGGGCATACTAGTCTTAACAAGATGTGCATTATATGCTTAAAATGGTGAAAATTTTTTCAATTTTGATGCATGTACAGTGTTTATTTCTTGGTTGATCGTTGTGTTGGCTTTTGTGATTGATTTAATTAATTGGTGAATATGAGATGCATTGTAGGGAAATGAATAGAGTGGTTTGAAAACTAAGTCTTGGAGGGGATGCCCTTGAAAGTTATGGGGAGTGAGCACCTTAAAAAATGACCCTTGTAGCCACCACATAGCTTGGTAGAAAAGAGTGTTGAAAAAGGGTTGTTGATATGAGTGCTTTTCCTTGATTGGCTCTTTTTGATGTGCTAAAGCCATTCTTTTTCTTTTCTTTTTCTGTGAATACAATATAAAGCATGAAAAATCCAAAAAAAAAATTGAAAAAGGCAGAAAGGTGCGAAAATATTAAAAAAAAGTAAAAAAAAAAGAGAAAAAAGCCAAAGGCAACAAAAAGTTTTGTGAATAAGTGCATAAGTGACACAATGTCAACTTAGCACAAATTTTCCTCTATGTAGATATGTAAATGAGGCTTGTTATAAGCCATTGTATTTGTAGATTCTCTCTCTTCTTGACTTTGAGGCTTTGTGCATGTTGGAAAGGCTATGTTAGTTGAAGGGACACGAAATCTCAACATCCCGAGTGCGTGCGTTAGAATCCTAGACTTGTGGTGGATTGGTTGCTTAGGAAATTCCCGTGAGGAACGAGACCCCTTACAAGTAGAGGGAGGATCCAAAGAGAATTGGGGATCTCTCTACAATAGGAATACCCCTTTCATGTTTCTTAGAGTAACCTTGATTGCAAGTCAATCCTTTAGGCAATCCATTACATCGGCTTTAGAAATAAACTTAAGATTGGGCTTGCTTGGGGACAAGCAAGGAGAAGGTTTGGGGGTGTTGATATGTTATGTTTTTATGCATGTTTGCATTGTTATTTACCTATATTTAAGAGGTATTAAGTGCTCATAAAGATGCATTAGTGTAGTGCTTTTGATAAGAATAGGCTTAAGCGTAGACAATTGTATATATTGAGTTTATGAGACAAATTGCTACATTAATTGCTTGTTTTTAATGATTTAGTTGAACTTTGGGTTAAGATCGAGATTGGACGATGATAGGTGATGAAGATGGGAGATGCACGGGTCTAAGAGAGAAGACCGGAGGCTGAAAAGATAAAGAATGGAGGAAGAAAATCAGCCAAACGACCAAGAAGAAAGAGTCGGTCCATCGGCTAGGTCGATCGGCCACTCTAGAGAAGTGCTAAAAATTGTCGGACGACCACCCCTCTAGAGCCGGTCGACCGGCTAGGTCGATTGGTCGGTCCAGAGAGCATCACAAAAAGCTGGTCGAGCTAGAAGGACGGTTGACTGGCAGTGCGCTAAAAACATAAAAATAGGGCCCGATTCTGTAGAAAAGAAGGAGAGACTTTTTGGAGAATTAACACACACTTCACACCTAAAATTCTCACATACTCAACCCTAGATTTCACCCACCTCACACACACTTTATCACACATTCCTCACTAACAACCAAGTTTGATTTAGAGGGTTCAAACATTTGGAATCAAGTTTGCTCAAAAGCTTTGTACAAGATCAGCTAGGATAAAAGGGAAGCTTCATAATATCTCTTTCATTCTATTTACTATTATGATTGAGTAGACTTGTGTAGGGTGATTTAACTTATGTAATAGGTAAACTATATACTCTTATGATATGGGATGTGATGGCTGAATATAAATACATGTTTTGAATTTTCTTGTTCAAATGGTTATTTTTTTATTCATGTCTAAGTGTTTGATAAAATGCCTAGATGAGTAACATTTGTATAAATTGAAGTTTATTTGTTATTAAACATATCTAATCTATGTTACAATCATGTCTATGGGTTTATATATGGATGCTATGAAGTGGGTAATGCTTATATTCATGTCTATTTGTACATTTGCATGCCTAGTAATGAGTATAACTTCAGTAATACATACATGTTGGTTGTTAATTATTTGTAATGGTGTGAACCGAGCATGACGATGTTTAGTAGTTGAATAGGTTCCATTATTCATGAGCACCTTGGCCATGAACATGTATGAATGCCCTAGCAAGTCAAATCCTTCTGTGGTGACCTTAGAATGACGGCACGTAATTTAGGGCTAGTCTAGACCGAGTCTCCTTTGTCTTTAAATCCATCCAATAGGTTTCCGAATAGGTTTAGTCGACCTTAGCAACACTAGGTCTTGGCTTTAAATCTAGCCAATGGTTTAAGTACTAATGTAGGTTCATTCTAAGTCACCTAGAAAGTTAGTTAGTCACTCTTAAGGCCCCAGGTCATAAGGACCACGTCATAGCTCTAGGAGGCACCGCCTAGGGACGGACCTGCACCAAGTCGTAGGGGGAAATTAGGACACTAACTAGCAAACTTGTTAAGAGCAATCACGATAGTTAGCTATCTTTCTTTAATCCTATAGCGTTTGAGTATAGAATAACCCATTCATAAGTTGAAGTCACCCTAATCCCTTCTCAATTGTTAGTTCCCTCTTGATTAACTTGTTTTCCCCTTTTTTTCATATTCATAGTATAGTTTTATTTTCTTTACCTAGAGCTCCCCATAATCTAAAATCCCAAAAAAATATGTTTAGTTTAGGTCTTCTTTTTCGGCACTTTCTAGAGCACCAAGCATAGAGTTCACCCACATTACTCGCACTTCCTTGTGGTTTGACACCCGCACTTGTACACACTATATTGCACGATCTGTATGCTTGCGGGTCTTTTAGAGCTTGCACTCGAGAAACGCATCACACCTTGCCTTGCGGGCCTACTCTTATCAGCAAACATACGAGACAATGAGATCATGATTTATTTTGTAGTTTCTATATGATGATGCTTACTCTACAAAATATCTAACATAGAAGCCATCATATAGCACTTGGCCATATTATTGGCTTTCTGCCATTTTGCCTCAGCATCTTTCTGGGCTTTAGAAGAGTTAGCCCTTACAATAGGACAAGGACTTGTTAAGACACACTTGTCCTCTTCTGCGGTGAGTACTATGTCCAAGTTTTGTTCCCAGTCCACAAAATTCGGTCCAATGAGCTTGTGCTCTTTGAGAATTGTAGCTAGTGGACTGAACAAAGACATTTTTCTAGATACAACAATATAATCTTAATTAATTTATGAGTATAGATTTGATGCATGTATAATATGTATGCTATCTTTGGAGACAAAACATACAAGTACTTTTTATATCATTTGCCTTAGAGTAGATCAACCCTTTAAACTACTCAATGTAACAGTGTCTCAACGTCTTCATAAGAACTCCACCGATGGGATGGTCGAACTTATGAACATCAAGTTAAGTGCCACCACTTATTTGAATTAGCAATTATCTGGATATAATCCAATTGAATAATTCAATCAACTGTTTTGTTTGGCTTCTTAAACGCTATAGTGAACTCTATTGATAGGATAGCCGAACCTACCATTTAAGTTGTGTGTATACCCATTCCGAATATTTATTCCCCGTAACGTTCTTGATTTCAGCCCTCCATAGGGTAGTGACTTTAATCAATGTTGCGTAAGGCGATCTTTAGTAAAGAACTCCACCGATGGGATGGCCGTACTTGCTAACACCTTTTTGAATAAACATTTTATGGTTCACCTTGTTAAATCTGGACAAAGTGTCACCTTCCCATAGGGAAGTTAATGACATCTATCATTAACGTGAATCAGATATGGAAAGCCGTAGGGTATTTCCAGTCCTCTCTCCCACTCAATATTTTAACTTAAGGGTTTCCTTTAATATTCTTGCTTTGTTTTAGATCTAAACACATTTTGGATTTTTTTAAATCCCGTTTGTGTTACTAAAACATTGCAATATCACAATAGATCATTTACCTAAATCTGGGCACATAGACCCTTAGGTTGATATATATTTGTAATTCTCAAGTTAAGTTCTTTTAATGTTGTCATGAGATTGCATGGCATCTTTAGACATGGCCGCTTACAATTATCTTGTCTAAGCCATTCTCATAAACTTAACTATCTTTGAGAATCAACTCATAGGTTTGACCAATTTTTATAAACCTTAATGAGTGGACACATTTCTAGGTAGCAATCATGCTTATGCAAATATGTTAAAACATATATCAATGCATTATAAACATCCACCAAAATACGTTAGAATCCCTCTTTGATGGCTCCCCGCAATCTTTAACAAAAGCAGCCCACTTAGTAGCTTTTTCTGCCTCAGTCGGTCGACCGGCTCCAATTGCTTCAGGAATTTTTGCTCTCTGTAGTAGCCGGTCGACCGAGCCGGACACCTTACCGGCCAACCGGCTTGCTTATCTGGCAGAGTATTCCTCCATGCTGTTTTCTTGTTTTTCTCCTTGGTCTTTAAATATTATAACAATACACTTGCTATTGCTAATACAAGCTTTATAAAGAAACATTATAAGGATATCAAAACATCCTATGCTTCTTTTAAATGAAACTAAAAGCAATAACCATAAATATTTTATACATGAAATCGCCTACGGCCAAGCTTTGTTGACCGTACACGAAACTCTATTATGCATACATACAAACTATCAAAGGGATTTTTATATCACCTGCACGTAAAGGCATGAAGCCACAAGTATATGCAACACAAGATTTCCCAATCTTGCCACTCACAAGATGACTAACATATTTTTGCAAATACAATATTCTTGCATAGTCTAAGCATGTTGTGTGTAAGCCTAAGCTCTGATACTAATTGTAGGATCGATAATATTACATGTGGTCTATTCTAGTCCGTATTTTCAAAAATACTACCAAGGAAACATGCTAGGAAAATAAAATAACCACATAACACACACAAGAACATGCTTAAGAACATATCGAACATAAATAGCATTTGTAAAATATGTAAAGCTAACCTCTTGAAGCGTAAGGCCGTTGATGAAGCTAAAATCGTAACGAGCTTTGTTCCCGCTCACCAACAAGGCCACCAAAAAAATTTTACTATAAGGGTGTCGCAATATGCAACTCCCTAGTCTTCTTCCCTATGGTTAAAGAGACTTTTCTTGAGAGAATAGCCTCTTGTGTGGGAAGAAGCAAAGTAATATGCTCTTGAAAATCTAGAGCAAAAATCACACAATAAGTGTGTACTATGTGTTGTAGTATTTTCTTGCCAAAAAAGGAAGAAATCAACTACAAAATTTTTTGGATGCTAGAAATGGTTTAAGGTCTTGCCTATTTACAGAAAAAGTTTGGCACCTAAACCTTGTAAACTTTCCATGTGGTTGTTTTTCCTAGTAGTAAATGTTTGCCACATGTCATGAAAGTTACTTGTACAATTTGAATTTTTCTTGTAACAACTTTCTAGCACATGTCTTGGAAGATTGGGCGAAGCCCACAATCTAAGCCCAACACGTAGTCCATAATCCATGTGGAGGCCCAAGCCCAATAAGAAACCGTCCAAGCCCAATTAGGTTATCTTAGACTCTAAAGAAAGCCCAAACCCAATTTCAAGCTTTGGCCTAATAAGGCTATTACCACAATTTGAAATTTGCTCTTTCAAGATTACTCTCTCAAAGTCATTTCAACTAGGGAAGGGACCAAGAAGGCACAAATTAACCTTGGCTTCCAAAAATAATGAAAAATGTCCTTGCCCGATCTAGGCGACATAATAATAATTATTTTTAACTCCGATCTCTTCCACCATAAGATCAAAGTTGCACTCCAAGAATAATTGCCATTACCCAAAAGCTTGTCATAAAAGAATGTGAACTTTGTTTTTGACCTACTAAATAACTGACCACAATGCCCCTTTATGTATACCTGTAGCTAAGACCGGCCATTTGGCCTGTGTACTATCACCTCCTTAGCTATATCTTTTTTCGTTAGGTTTCTTGTCCCATTGCCAACCATCTTTGGTCATGGAATCTCTTGATCTCGGAAGCGACCCTCTAGCCATATGACCGATACACCCATAAAGGTAATATCACTAGATCTAGATTCAGATGATAAATATAGACAAGTTTAAAAAGGGCATATAGATTCCATATTGCATATGCATGTTCCAATTAATTAGAACTTAACACTCAATGCACAAGGCTGTTGGTCCTAATAAAGTAAGATCTCACCCATAGTGAATCAAAGTACCAAAACCCTAACTTCATTAGTTCATCCACATATGCTCAAGATGAAGAGCAATGATCATTTAGTAGCAGTGAGTATCTTGTTTTCTTTCTTTGATAGTACGTCTCTAGAAACCATACTCACAATGCTCCTATCAAATACGTGACACACCTATTATTGAGACAAATCTAGAAAGTCCTTGAATGACCTAGGTAGATCACCCTCAATGAGGAGACTTGCTCAATATAACCTTATCCCGGTAGAGTTCCCAACACTGCCATTTGGTTACGGACTTAATTTATGATGTGACTAAATTTAGACTTGGACCTACTGTGCTTCCAGCCTCATTACGCACCCAAGTCATTAGTTCAAGTCAAGGGGCCTTTACACAAGCATCAATAAAACATAATAGAGATAATATGCGAGAAACTTATAATGCCATATAACAAAATTGATTATACATTGTTTAGCATTCAAAATGTCATGTACAAGTGAGCTTTAAGGTATACTAATCCTAACAATCTCCCACTTGCACTAAAGATCACTTCTGCACGACTTAATACCTATGGACTCTAAATGTGTGGTGAAAATTTTCTCTGGAAGAGTCTTTGTTAATGGGTCCGCCAAGTTTTCCACTAAAGCTATCTTTTCAGCTACTACATCTTCTCTTTGGATAAACTCACGAATCAAATGATATTTCCGTTCAATATGCTTACCTTTTTTGTGATTCCTGGGCTCCTTGCACTGTGAAATAGCACCGTTGTTGTCGCAATACAACGTTATTGGTCTATGAGCTACTGACACAACCTCTAGGTCTAACAGAAACTTTCTTAGTCATATTTCCTCTTTCACAGCCTCAGATGCTGCTACATACTTGGCCTCTATGGTAAAGTCAGTAATACAATTTTGCTTCATACTTCTCCATGAAATAGCTCCTCTTGATAGAGTGAAAACATATCCAGAAGTAGACTTCCTAGAATCTCTGTCAGACTGGAAATCTGAGTCCGTATAGGCTAATGGCAATAGATCATCTGCACGGTATTCCAGCACATAATCCTTAGCTCCTTGTAGGAATTTGAATATATGCTTAACCGCAACCCAATGTGCTAGTCCAGGGTTTGACTGATATCTATTAACCATGTCAACAGCAAAGCAGATATCTGGTCTAGTACATAACATGGCATACATGAGGCTTCCAACTACTGAAGCATAAGGAACTTGCTTCATGCTTTCAATCTCCTTAGGTGTTTTAGGACATTGATCCTGAGATAGATAAACTCCATGTCTAGAAGGTAACGAGGCCTTCTTAGAGTTTTGCATATTAAACCTGACTAATATCTTCTCAATAAATGAAGCTTGAGATGGGGCTAGCCTTCTATTATTGCGATCCCACAAAAGCTTAATACCTAGAACATGACTAGCTTCTCCTAAATCCTTCATTTGAAATTAAGTAGAAAGCCAAATTTTAATGGATGATAACATCCCCATATCCTTTCCAATTAGTAGGATATCATCCACATACAGAACCAAAAAGGTTACAGCATTTCCATTATGCCTTTTATACACGCAAGGTTCATCAATATTTTGATCAAAACCATAAGATTTAATTGCTCGATCAAATTTGATGCTCCATGCTCTAGATGCCTGTTTTAATCCATAAATGGACTTTTTTAATTTACAAACCATATGTTCCTGCCCTTTAGTAGTGTATCCATCTGGTTGTGTCATGTAAATGGTCTCGTCAAGTTCCCCACTAAGAAAGGTTGTCTTGACGTCCATTTGCCATATCTCATAGTCATAATAACAAACAATGGCTAAGAGTATCCTGATGGATTTAAGCATGGCTACTGGTGAGAAAGTTTCCTTATAATTGATCCTTTATTTCTGAGTATAACCTTTTGCCACCAATCTTGCTTTATTGGTTTCAACCTTTCCATCAACTCCACTTTTTCTCTTGTAGACCCATTTGCACCCAATAGGTTTTACCCTTTCAGGTGCAACTACAAGATCCCAGACTTTGTTAGAATACATAGATTCTAACTCTAAATCCATTGCCTTATGCCATTGGTCGGCATCTATGTCAGAAACTGCTTCATCATCACTTATGGGATCCACCACCTGATTCTCTGAAGAAGTCTGAAAAGAGTCTCCATAGTATCTATCAGGAGGCTTGGATATCCTTCATTACAATGAGGTTCTGCTATATTAGGTGTAATATGCTGTTCTTTTCATTCACAGTTACCAAAGGTGTTACTGGAGATTCTTGTGAAATCTCTTCTAGAACAACTTCAGAATCTAGTATTTTCTGAATCATTTCACCATTCTTTAAGTTTTAGCATGGGTGCTTAGAAACACCTTTTGCTCCTTAGGATTATAAAAGATCCCACCTCTGGTTCCCTTAGGATACCTAATAAAATAGCACAACTCAGATCTTGCTTCGAACTTTGAAACATTACTATTAAGTACATAAGCTGAACAGCCCCAAATGTGGAGATGATTTAAACTAGGCTTACGCCCAGTCCATATTTCTCGAGGTGTCCTAGGTACTGATTTAGATGGCACCAAGTTCAAGATGTATGCCACTGTTTCAATGGCATACCCCCAAAAAGATAAAGGTAATGATGCATGACTCATCATTGACCTAACCATATCCAATAGGGTACGATTTCTTCTCTCTGCTACACCATTTTGCTGAGGAGTCCCTGGTGCAGTCAACTGAGACACTATCCCTTCTTGTGTGAGATAGTCTCTGAACTCGCCTCAGAGGTATTTGCCATCTTGATTAGACCGAAAGGCTTTGATATGTTTATCTAATTTCCGCTCTACCTTAGCTTTGAACTCTTCAGACTTGTGTCGCATTAGATACACATATCCATACCTAGAGTAATCATTAGTAAAAGTAATGAAATACTCATAACCTCCTCGTGCTGGTTTGCTCACAGGACCACACACATTAGTGTGAACCAATTCGAATACTTCTTTGGCCCTTTCTCCTTTAGAAGAAAATGACCATTTAGTCATATTCCCTTTGAGACAAGATTCACACAGAGGTAGATCTTCGAGATCTAATGAGCTAAGATGCCCATCCTCGGCTAATCTCCAAATTCACTTTAGACTGATATGTCCTAAGCGTAGGTGCCAAAGATAAGTATCATTGGGCAAAGAAACCTTCCTTTTTTGGGAATTAGTTTGTTCTATATTATGCAGTGAGTTTGTAATAGGTTTTATATAGAACAAGTTATCATGCATGGTACCGGAACAAATAATATTTCCATCTCTACTGATATCAACACCAGAATGGAAATTAATGCAAAACCCATCTAATATTAATTGTGAAACAGAAATAAGGTTTTTACGTACATATGGAACATAATAAATGTTATAAAAAAATAAGTTCTTATTACATGGAAAATTTAAGCACATTCCTCCTACTGCAGAAGCCCATACTTTTTCTCCATTACCTAATCTCAGAGCAAACTCCCCTTTAGCTAGTTCCTTCATTCCCTGAAACCAATGCAAAGAACTACAAATATGGTTAGTGGCTCTAAAGTCTACAATCCAAGAATTAGTAGAATTAACCACTAAGTAGGTTTCAATTTAGAACAAAAGAGGTGTACCTATCTAGCCTCGTGCCAAGTACTTTGGGCAATCCTTTTTCCAGTGTCTTTTTAGGCCACATTTAAAGCATTTACCCTTGGGATTTTCACCAGCTAATTGCCTGGGCTATTCACCATTTCTCTTCTTTTTCCCTTGACCACGTTTTTGCTTCCCCTTTTCTTTGAACTTTCTCCCTTTCGGGTAAAGTCCAGAAGTGGATGCTTGAATCATATTTATGTGGCCTTTATTTTTCATTATGGCTTCAGCAGCTAGGAGCTCTTTCATTAATTCCGTGATATCCATGTTCATCTTGCTCATATTATATTTAAGCTTGAACTGAGAATAGGATGACAGTAGAGTCTCCAAAATCGTGCCTACCTTTGATTGTTCATCTATGTTTGCTCCTAGGATCTCGGCAGTATTGAAGTAATCCATCATTTTGAGCATATGCTCCCTGACAAATGCTCCTTCTATCATCCTTTGACTCATAATTTCTATAAGAGCACCTTGCCTTGTGGGCCTGCTCTTATCAGCAAACATACGAGATAGTGAGGTCATGATTTCTTTTGCAGTTTTCGTATGATGATGCTTGCTCTACAAAATATCTGACATAGAAGCCATGATATAGCACTTGGCCATACTATTGGCTTTCTGCCATTTTGCCTCAGCATCTTTCTGGGCTTCAAAAAGTTAGCCCTCACAACAGGACAAGGAGTTGTTAGGACATGCTTGTACTCTTCTGTGGTTAATACCATGTCCAAGTTTTGTTCCTAGTCCACAAAATTCAGTCTAGTGAGCTTGTGCTCTTTGAGAATTATAGCTAGTGGACTGAACGAAGACATTTTTCTGGGTACAACAATATAATCATAATTAATTTATGAGTATAGAATTGATGTATGTATAATATGTATGCTGTCTTTGGAAATAAAACATACAAGTAATTTTACATCATTTGCCTTTGAGTAGATCAACTCTTTAAACTGCTCCATGTAATAGTGTCTCAACGTCCTTATAAGAACTCCACTGATGGAATGGCTGAACTTATGAACGTTAAGTTAAGTGCCACTACTTATTTGAATTAACAATTGTTTGGATATGATCCAATTGAATAATTCAATCACTTTTTTGTTTGGCTTCTTAAATTCGGAGCAAACTCCATCAATAGGATAGTCGAACCTACCATTTAAGTTGAGTGTACACCCGTTCCTAATGTTAATTCCCCGTAACATTCTTGATTTAAGCTCTCCGATAGGGCAGTGACTTTAATCAATATTGCGTAAGGTGATCTTTAGTGAAGAATTCCACTGATGGGATGGCCGAACTTACTAACACCCTTTTGAATAAACATTTTATGTTTCACCTTGTTAAATCTAAACAAAGTATCACCTTTCATTGGGGAAGTTAATGGCATTTATCATTAACGTGAATCGAATATGGAAAGCTGTAGTTTATTTCCAGTCCCCTCTCCCACTCAATATTTTAACTTAAGGGCTTCCTTTGATATTCTTGCTTTATTTTAGATCTAAACACATTTTGGACTTTTGTAAATTTCCTTTGTGTTACTAAAACATTGCAATATCATAATAGATCTCTTAGCTAAATCTGGGTGCATAGACCCTTAGGTTGATATATATGTCAATCTCAAGTTAAGTTCTATTAATGTTGTCATGAGATCTCATGGCATCTTCAGACATAGTCACTTATAACAATCTTGGCTAGGCCATTCTTATAAACTTAACTATCTTTGAGAATCAACTCATAGATATGACTGATTTTTATAAATCCTATTGAGTGGACATAATTCTAGGTGGAAATCTTGCTAATGCAAATATGTTAAAACATATATCAATGCATTATAAACATCCACCAAAATATGTTAGAATCCCTCTTTGATGGCTCCCTGCAATCTTCAACAAAAATAGCACACATAGTAGCTTTTTCTGCCTTAGCCGGTCGACCGTCAATAAGAACCGGTCGACCTTCAGTAAGTGCCAGTCGACCGGTTCCAATTGCTTCAGGAATTTTTGCTCTCTGGAGTAGCCAGTCGACCTAGCCGGATGCCTTACCGGTCGACCGGTCGTCCGGCTTGCTTACCTGGCAGAGTATTCTTCTGTGCTGTTTTCTTGTTTTTCTCCTTAATCTTCAAAGATTATAATGATACACTTTGTTATTGCTAATACAAGCTTCATAAAGAAACATTACAAGGATATCAAAACATCCTATGCTTCTTTTAAATGAAACTAAAAGCAATAACCATAAATATTTTATACATGAAATCGCCTATGGCCAAGCTTTGTTGACCGTACAAGAAACTCTATTATGCATACATACGAACCATCAAAGGGATTTTTATATCACCTGCACATAAAGGCATAAAGCCACAAGCACATGCAACACAAGATTTCCTAATCTTGCCACTCACAAGATGACTAACATATTTTTGCAAATATAATATTCTTGCATAGTCTAAGCATATTATGTGTGAGCCTAAGCTTTGATACCAATTGTAGGATCGATGATATTACATGTGGTCTATCCTAGTCCATATTTTCAAAAATACTACCAAGAAAACATACTAGGAAAATAAAATAACCACATAACACACACAAGAACATGCTTAAGAACATATAGAACATAACTAGTATTTGCAAAATATGTAAAGCTAACCTCTCGAAGTGTAGGGCCTTTGATGAAGCTAAAACCGTCATGAGCTTTGTTCTCGCTCACTAACAAGGCCACCAAAAAAATTTTACTATAAGGGTGTCGCAATATGCAACTCCCTAGTCTTCTTCCTTATGGTTAAAGAGACTTTTCTTGAGAGAATAGCCTCTTGTGTGGGAAGAAGCAAAGTAATATGCTCTTGAAAATCTAGAGCAAAAATACACAATAAATGTGTACTATGTGTTGTAGTATTTTCTTGCCAAAAAGGAAGAAATTAACTACAAAATTTTTTGGATGCTAGAAATGGTTTAAGATCTTTCCTATTTATAGAAAAAAGTTTGGCACCTAAACCTTGTAAACTTTCCATGTGGAAAACTTTTTCGTAGTAGTAAATGTTTGCCACATGTCATGAAAGTTACTTGTACAATTTGAATTCTTCTTGTAGTAATTTTTTAGCACATGTCTTGGAAGATTGGGCAAAGCCCATAATCCAAGCCCAACACATACTCCATAATTCATGTGGAGGCCCACGCCCAATAAGAAACCATCCAAGCCCAATTAGGTCATCTTGGACTCTAGAGAAAGCCCAAACCCAATTCCAAGCTTTGGACCAATAAGGCTATTACCACAATATGGAATTTGCTCTTTCAAGATTACTCTCTCAAAGTCATTTCAACTAGGGAAGGGACCAAGAAGACACAATTAACCTTGGCTTCCAAAACTAATAAAAAATGTCCTTGCCCGATCTAGGCGACATAATAATAATTATTTTTAACTCCGATCTATTCCACCATAAGATCAAAGTTGCACTCCAATAATAATTGCCATTACCCAAAAGCTTGTCACAAAAGAATGTGAACTTTGTCTTTGACCTACTAAATAACCGACCATAATGCCCCTCTATGTATACACGTAGCTAAGACCGATCCTTTGTCTTGTGTACTATCACCTCCTTAGCTATATCTTTTTTTGTTAGGTTTCTTGTCCTATTGCCAACCATCTTTGGTCACGAAATCTCTTGATCTCGGGAGCGACCCTCAAGCCATATGATCGATACACCCATAAAGGTAGTATCACTAGATCTAGATTCAGATGATAAATATGGACAATCCCAAAGAGGGCACATAGATTCCATATTGCATATGCATGTTCCAATTAATTAGAACTTAGCACTCAATGCACAAGGCTGTTAATCCTAATAAAATAAGGTCTCACCCATAGTGAATCAAATTACCAAACCCTAACTTCATTAGTTCATCCACATATGCTCAAGATTAAGAGCAATGATCATTTAGTAGCAATAAGTATCTTGTTTTCTTTCTTTGATAGTATGTCCTAGATAACATACTCACAATGGTCCTGTCAGATACGTGACACCTGTACTATTGAGACAAATCCAGAAAGTCTTCCAATGAGCTAGGTAGACCACCATCAATGAGGAGACTTGCTCAATATAACTTTATCCAGCTAGAGTGCCCAACACTGCCATTTGGTTACGGACTTAATTTATGACGTGACTAAATCTAGACCTAGACCTACTATGCGTCTAGCCTAATTGCACACCCAAGTCATTAGTTCAAGTCAAGGGGCCTTTACATATATATCAATAAAACATAACAGAGATAATATGTAAGAAACTCATAATGCCATATAACAAAATTGATTATACATTGTTTTGCATCCAAAATGTCATGTACAAGTGAGCTTTAGTGCATACTAATCCTAATAGATTTTTCATTGAATCATAGGAATGGGGTGTGGGCATCCCTTGATCACCAAAAGAAGGCAATAGGATGGTTATGCAGAGACTAAGTTTGCTAGGTTAGGATTGGAAATGAACAAGGGACCTAGAACTTTAGATTCTTTCATGACTCATGACACTGTGGAGCATTATTTTATATTTGGAGTGTTAGGTATTCCGTTTGTCCCTTTTCCATGCATTCTTGAGAAGGATTATGACATGCATACTTTGATTCATTGTATATCCCATGATCCTTTTTCTTCTGAGTTGTGCTTTGATAGTTTTGCTTGTCAATCTGTGCTTAAGACTACAAGTATCATTGGCCCTAACATTATTGCCCAGTTGGGGGCATAAAATCCAATGCTACTAGGAGGCGCCTTAGATGTTTGGATAATGGTTGGTGATCACATGGCTAACAGCGTGTTGGTTAGAGCTACTAAGAAACAGCTTAGGCTAATTTTGGTTTTTCATTTTTGTTTTCATTTTTCTTTTTGGTTGCTTTCTTTTTGAGATTTTCAAGTGTTGATCCCCGATCCGTTTCCCTTAGGATGCATCTTGTTTATCATTTGCACATGCTAATGTAGCTTGCATGGCAATACTACTAATCTTGTGCTTTGTGAGTATTTGTGGTTTGTTGAGAAACTAGGTTAGTAGATAATTCATTAATCATTGGCATTGAAGAGCTTCAAAAAGAATACAAGGTTGTATCTATCCTTTCTCCACTTGTCCCCTCTTATCTACATATTCCCCACCACCCTTACATGCTTTGTGATGCCTAGTTGCTTGTTGTGTGGCATTATTCTATTTGCTTGAGGACAAACAAAGTTTTAGTTTCAGGTGTAGAAGTTTGGATTACTTGTTTATGTTGTGTTTAGGAGAGATTTGTATTATTTTCATAAAAATGGTGAAAGTTTTTATGATTTTTGGGCATATAGAGTCATTTATCTCTTTGTTGATTAGAGTGTTGGCTCTTGCCATTGACTTAATTGATTGGTGAAGATAAGGTTGTATTGTGCCGAGTGAATAAAGTAGAGGGAAAACTAGGAGTTTAAGGCGATTTCTTTTGAAAGCTATAAGGAGTGAGCATGTCTAAAAATACACCTTGTAGCTACCCCATGACTTGGTCGAAAAAAGTGTTTGAAAAGGGTTGTTGATGTGTGTCATTTGTGCATGTTTGCATCTAGTTTTTGCATGCATATTTAAGGGTGTTTAGAGTATAATTGAGTGCGCTTAGTATAAAGTTTATGCATATTTGTTAATATTCGTACTTAATGTATTTAGGTGCATAAATACTATACTAAGTGTTATATTCCATATTTTATGAGTGTTTTGGAAGGGTTTAAGCTTATGCGAGGAAGAAATGAGCTAACGGATAAAGACTGGAAGAAAAGAAATAAAGAAGAGAGCTTTCTGATCCAGCCGGTCGACTTAGAAAAAGAGCCGGTCGATCGGCCAATCCAGAGAGCATCATGATTGAAGCCAGTCGAGCAAGAAAGAGGAGCCGGTCGACCGGCTAGGTCGGCTGGCTGTGCGTGGAAGAAAACCTTAAAAAGCTCGTTTCAGCTCATTTTTGGGGGAGGAACTTTGATTTCTTAAATCCTAATAAACCCTAACCCTTTACCCATTTCACAAAACACCCTAAACCACCATCTAAACCCCACACCAAGCTAGGATTGAAGCATTAAACAAAGATTTGAAGGATTTGTACGGATTTGGAAGCAAGAATTTAGGGAAGTTCTTCTTGTTCTTTCTCTATTTCTTGTAAATATGTTGCTAGATTAGGCTAGATTTAGGGTTGATTGTTGTTGTATATTAGATTAGGGATTTGAATAATGGATTTGTGTAGATCTTTGACTCTTAATACATGTTTATTTACATAAATTTATGGCATGATTCAATATGTCTATGTATTGGAAATCAAACATGTCTATGTGTTTGTTAAAATGCCTAAGTGAATATGCATGTGTTATTTGTGCCTCAAATGCTCTTATCTACTTATATGGGTGATGTGATTGTGCTTAATCTCAAGGCTTTGCTTAGTAGAGTAGGCTTTAGCTTTAAATCCAGCTAATAGGTTACATGCTATGCTTAGTCGAGTTTAGATGCTAGTCCTTGGCTTTAAATCCAGCCAAGCGGATAAGTTAACCTAGACTAGAGTATTCCTCACCCACGTTAGTGTTGGTTAATTGAGCCTTAATGTCACGTAGTGTTTAGGTGCTAGTCCTTGGCTTTAAATCCAGCCAAGAGGATAAGTTCTAAGCACAAATTACATAGGCTAGGAGGGATTGGCCCTTAGCTTTAAATCCAACTAATGGGTTGAACCACTAGTATTGGTTAAGAGAGCCCCCGATCAACACAATGGCAATAGAAGTCCTGAGCCTTAGATAGACCGCATCCGTTCTCATAGCCCAAGTCTAGTTGCAATGCAATCGCCCTAGGTCCCCCTTCTTCTTTATTAGTGTTTCCTTCATTAGTTTGGCTCCTTTTAGTTCCTCCATAGATTAGTTTTTATTTTCCTTTTTCCAAACTCCCTTCCATCCTAAAGTAAGTACACACACGCACGTAGCTAGTTTAAGGCACCCGAGCACATAGAGACTAAACTAAGGTAGCCTCCCTGTGGATTCGACCCCGCACTTGCACACACAGTACTACACACGTCCCGTGCACTTGCGGGCTATTTAGGCTTGTGCTCAAATAGCGATATCAGTTGTTGATATGAATGCCTCTTTCTTGATTGGTTCTTTTTAATGTGCCTTAGCCTTTCTTTTTCTTTTCTTTTTGTTTATGATATGTATTTAAAAATTGCACAAAAATGTGAAAAAGGCCAAAAAAAAAATGAAAAAGGCAAAAAGTTGCAAAAAAATGAAAAAAATTGAAAAATTGAAACAAAGTGAAAAATGCTAAAAATATCAAAGGCACCAAAAAGATCATTGAATAAAGTGTTAAGTGACACAATGTCAACTTGGCACAAATTTCTCTTTTCGTTCATTTGTTGTATTGTGAATAAGCCTTTTATGTCTTTTGTGGGCCACTATGATTGTATCTCCTTTCTCTTTGTATCTTTAAGGCAATGTACATGTTGGGAGGCATGTTAGTTGAGGGGCCACAAAGTATCAACATTCCACATGCACGCGTTAGAATCCTAGGTTTATGGTGGTTAAAGCTACTTGGTAACTTCCTGTGAAATACAAGGACTCTTGTGAGTAAAGGGAGGATCCAAAAAGGCTTCGGGACCCCTCTACAAAAGGAATTATCCCTTTACACTCATTTCGTTCTCCAAGATAGCAAATTGATACTTTTGGCAACCCTCTTTAGCTTCTTAGAGATAAACTTAGGTTCGGTCTTGTTTCGGGATAAGCGAAGAGAAGGTTTGGGGGTGTTGATGTGTATTAGTTTGGTGTCTGTATATTTTTGCACTGTCTTATGTTTTAGAGGTGTTTTGTGCTTATTTGATGGCATTAATGTAGTCCTTATGTAGTAATTGTTGCATATACGGTATTAAGTGTCTACAGATGGGTTTCTTGATTAAATGCTAAACTAAATGCCTATTTTTATGCCTTAGGTGACGTATACGATAGAAACAAAACTTTAAGAGGATGAACGATGAAGAAAGAATAGATACGGGTCGATCAGCTGTGCATTGTCAAGACTATATAAGGCCGATTTACATCCATTTGAAGGGGGACTTTTCACACTTTCTTCATACACTCATTTCTCACCCATTAAACCTTAACCCTCCATTACCCTCACCTATCTCACATACACTCACCCATATATATGAACACTTAGAATCAAGCACTTGGGTGGATCAAAATTCTTGGATTGGAAGATCTATTCAAAGTTTTGTAAAGAGATTGCAAGAATGAGAGGGGAGTTTCCTTATTTCCCTTTTATCCTTATTTATTCCATGTTTGAGTAGATCTCTTTAGGGTGATTAAAGCTTGTTTTATGGGTTAGTTTAATACTTTATTGTTATGGGATTATTGATGGTTATTATGTATGCTTTGATTTTATGGTTTTAATGGCTATTTTCTTACATGTCCACGTGTTTGATAATATGCCTAAATGAGTGGCATATATATTTTGGAGTTTATTTGCTATTAATTACAACTTAATTATTGTGTGAGCATGTCTATGTGTCTATATGATGAATTTATGAAGTGGGTAATGCATTCATATAGGTCTATATATGTATTTACATGCCTTAGTAGCAAATACAACTTTAATAGCATACATGTTGAGAATCAATGCTTAATATGGTCGAATCTAAACATATCGATGTGTTTCATAGTTGAATATGTCTATTTATTCACGAATGCCATGTTTAGAACACGTATGAATTCGTGCTTAATTACTTGAACCACTTATGTGATAATCGATTGATGGTGCATAACTATAGACCAGTCTTAGATTGAGTCTTCTTTAGCTTTAAACCCAACCAATAGGTTTCCAATTAGGATTAGTCAACCTTAGATGGACTAGGTCTTGGCTTTAAACCCAATTATTGGTTTAAGCGCTAAGGTAGGATTAATCTAAGTCACTTAGAAGATTAGCTAATTAGCCCTAAAACCCTAGGTCATAAAGACTACGCTATGCTCTAGGTAAACGTTGCCTAGGGATAAACATACATTGAGACCTAGTGGATAATAAGGGAACTAATTAGGACCCTAGTTAAGAGCAACCCCTAATAGATACACCATCGACTAATCCCGTAACGAGAATGTATTAAGTTACCCATAATCAAGCTAAAGTCAACCTAATCCCTATTCCATTAGTGTTCGTCTTAGTTGCTTGCATTTCTTTTTTCCCCATTCCACTTTATTTTTTTAGTTTAGTGTTTTGTTTAGATTCCCTTTCCCCTAGAGCTCCATTGATCCAAAAATCACAAAAAGATTTACTTTAGGCCTTTATTCAGGTAGCTACATAGAACGTACACCTTAGAGTCCTACCCTATTCTAGCCACTCCGTGGACACGACCCTATACTAGTAGTTGTACTACAATGACCCGTGCTCTTGTTGGCATTTTAAGGCTTCATGCGCTTATTCACACATCATGAGTAGTCACCTGATGTCAGTCTTTCTATTCTCATTTCCAGTGATGATCATATTGATAGTAAGGTTGATCCCTCTTTGGTTAAACCCACCCCGACTTTAGAGCTTAAGACCCTTCCCGATCATTTGAAGTATGCATTCCCAGGACCTAATGAGACTTTTCCTGTTGTTGTTGCTGTAGCTTTGTCTAGTGAGCTTGAGAAACATTTATTTGATGTCTTTAGAGACCATAGAAAGGCCATAAGGTGGAAGATTAAGAATTTGAGAGGTATAGATCCCTTGGTATGCATGTGTAGGATTCATCTTGAGAATGGAGCATTACCTTCTAGAGAGATACAGAGAAAACTAAACCCTAATATGTTTGGGGTTGTTAGAAAAGAGGTCATTAAGTTGTTAGTACCCGATCTCTAATAGTCAATGGGTCAGTCCAGTTCAAGTTACTCCAAAGAAATCAAGAATCATGATTATCAAGAATGATAGAGAAGAGCTTGTTCCTACTTATACACCCATAGGTTGGAGAGTTTGCATTGATTATAGGAAGCTCAACTCTAAGACTAGAAAGGATCATTTCCCTTTACCTTTCCTTGACCAAATTCTCAATAGAGTAGTTGGGCATAGCTACTATTGCTTCTTAGATGGGTATTTAAGGTATAATTAGATCATGATGTCTCTCGAAGACTAGAAGAATGCAACTTTTACTTGCCCTTATGGCATATTAGCCTAGGAGAATGCTATTCAGTCTTTGTAATGCGCCTGAGATATTTTAGAGGTGTAAGATAGCATCTTTAGTGATATGATTGAGAAGTACTTAGATATTTTCATGGATGATTTTTCAGTCTCTAGATCTAGCTTTGATGAGTGCCTTGAACACCTTTCTTTAGCATTAGACTGATGTATTGATATGAATTTGGTGCTTAGTTGGGAGAAATCTCATTTCATGGTGTAGAAAGGCATAGTCTTAGGTCATGTAATGTCTTCTAATGGTATTCAAGTTGACCTAACTAAGGTAGAGCTTATAGAGAAGTTGCCTATTCCTAGGTCAGTTCAAGATATGAGATCTTTCCTAGGCCATGTAAGGTTCTATTGTAGGTTCATTAAAGATTTTAGCCAGATAGAATGTCCATTATCTAGGCTCTTAGCACAGGATGTTCCGTTTATGTTTGAAGATGAGTGCGTTAGAGCATTTGATAGGCTTAAGTCCTTATTTTCCTCTTCCCCTAACATCTAGCAGCCTGATTACTGTCTTTCTTTCGAGATTATATGTGATGCATCTAATTTTGGCATAGGAGCTATATTAGGATAAAGGACGGATAGATTGCCCTAAGTGATTTACTATACTAGGAACACTTTTGATGAGGCTCAGAAGAATTACACCACCATAGAGAAAGATCTCATAGCAATAGTATTCTCTCTTGATAAGTTTAGGTCATACATCCTTGGGTCTAAGGTCATAATTTGCATCGATCATGTGACTTTGAGGTACCTTTTAACTAAGAAGGAATCTAAGCCCACTTGATTAGGTGGATGCTTTTTCTACAAGAATTTGACATAGAAATTAGGGACAAGAAGGGTAGTGAAAATTCTATTGCCAATCATCTATCCTATTTCATTCATGAGTCCTCTAGCGATTTCACTCCCTTCCATGATTTCTTTCTTGATGAGCAGTTCTTTGTAGTTTCTCACCACACATCATGGTTTGCACATATAGTGAATTATCTTACCACAAGGCATTTATCTTTCCTATTAAGAAAAGAAAGAAAGATAGATAGAGAGAGAGAGAGAGAGAGAGAGAGAGAGAGAGAGAGAGATGGGTTCTTTATACAGGTTACACACTTCTTATAGGAAAACCCTTATCTCTTTAAGGTTTGCGCGGATTAGCTGATTTTCCAATGTGTGCCTGAAAGTGAGTATGGAAGCAATCTTAGCATGTGCCGAGGTGTGGGATGTAGAGATCACATTAGTGGTAAGAGGACAGTAGCTAAGGCCTAGCAAAGTGGATTCTTTTGGTTCACATTCTATAAAGATGCCTAGAAGGCTTATAGAAGATGTTTAGCTATTAACAGTTTGTGTCTATTTCTAGTAGAAGCATAATGCCCTTGTTCTATATTCTTTCTTATGAGTTGTTTGATGTTTAGGGTATAGATTTCATGGGTCTATTTCCACCTTTCTTTGGGTACCAGTACATCTTAGTGGCTACAGACTATGTGTCCAAATAGGTTAAGACGATTGCCATGCATACCAATGACCATAAAATTATAATCAAGTTTATTAGGAGAACATCTTTGTTAGGTTTGAAGTCGCTAGAGTCTTGATTAGTGACAGTAGTTAGCATTTCTTCCATAGCCACTTGAGGCATTGCTTAGGAGATATTTAGTCACACACAAGATTGCTACCCCTTATCATCCGTACACTAGTAGACAAGTTGAAGTGTCCAATAGAGAGATCAAGTCCATTTTAGAGAAGATGGTCAGGCTGGATAGGAAATATTGGTCTTCTAGGTTGAGCAATGCATTGTGGGCTTACTGTATGGCATTTATGACTCATACTGGCATGTCTCCAATAGATTAGTATGTGGTAAAGCTTGCCGCTTGCCTGTTGAGTTGGAGCATTGAGCATATTGGGCTATTAAAGCCTTAAATTTTGATTTGGTGAGAGCAACTGAGAAGAAGAAGTTAGATCTAGCAGAGTTAGAAAAGCTTAGGTTTGAGGTATATGAGAATGCCAAGCTCTACAAGGATAGAATGAAGAAAAAGCATGATAGGCACATTCTTAGGAAGTCTTTCTCTCTTACTAATAGAGTTTGGTTGTTTAATTCTTGTTTAAAGCTATTTCTAGGTAAGTTGAAGTCTCGATAGGGAAGCAAATTCCAAGCCTAAGCCTTAAAATTAGCCTACAAGTGAAAGGCTCATTGGTAGCCTAGCGTGCAAGTACTGGGTCATATTCCTCAGGAAGGCTAACCATGTGTGGTTGTAAGTTATATGTGTCCTAAAAAGCTACACTAGGTCCTAAACAACCAATTTTTGGGGTTTTAGATTAAATGGAGCTCGAGAAAATAAATCTAACTAAGGGTAAGAAAACTAACGTGTGTGAGTGAGAAGGTGGTAGAATCGAGTTACCAAAGGGAAGCAAACAATGAAAATGGGAATAGGGTTATCTTCACTTACTTATGGGTTGTTACTACAGTCTTGATTAGGATTTTTTGATGGGTTTCTTAGATTGCTCTAGGCTAGTGTCCTATATAACATCCTTATTAATCCCTAGTCATTGATGCAAGTCTATCCCCAGGTCGACCGCCCCTAAAGTGTAGTGTGATTCTTATGACCTAGTGTTTTCAAGCTAGCTACTTAGGGTTCTAGGTGAAGTTGATTAATCTTACCCTAGACATTGGTCCATCTAAGGTTGATTAAACTAAGCCAGAAGCCTATTGGCTGGGTTTAAAACCAAAGGAAATTCAACTAAGCCTAATTTTTACTTAAGCATCATCAATGATGTATCATGATCGTGTTCTCAGTGGTATGTGAAAATAAAGCACAAATACAACCAAGTTTTACACCCGCAAGCATACAGATCATGTCTAGAATAGTGTGTGCATACGGGTATCGCCTCCATAGAGTGGCTACCTTAGTTCGGTCTTTATTTATTTGGGTGCCTAAAACTAGCTACCTACGTGTGTGTGCTCTCTTTAGAATGGAAGGGAGCTCGAAAAGAAAGAAAACCTAAACTATGAAGGAATTAAAAGGTGCCAAGCTAAGGAAGGAAAACCTAACAAAGAAGAAGAAGACCTAGGGCGATTGTTTTGCAACTAGACTCGGGCTAGATTAACGAATTAGGTCTATCTAAGGCTCGGGACTTCTATTGCCGTTGTGTTGATCGGGGGTTCTCTTAACCAATACTAGTGGTTCAACCCGTTAGCTAGGTTTAAAGCTAAGGGCTGATTGCTCCTAGCCTACGTAATCCGTGCTTAGAACTTGTCCTCTAGGTTGGGTTTAAAGCCAAGGACTAGTACTTAAACATTACGTGATATTAAGGCTTGATTAACCAACACTAACGTGGGTGAGAGATACTCTAGTCTAGCTCAACTTATCTGTTTTGCTGGGTTTAAAGCGAAGGACTAGTACCTTAACTCGACTAAGCAAAGCATGTAACCTATTGGCTGGGTTTAAAGCCAAAGTCTACTGTACTAAGCAAAGCCATGTATTAAGTATAATCGCATCACTTATATATGTAGATAAAGGAATTTGAAGCACAATTAACACGTGCAATTTTACTTAGGCATTTTAATAAACATATAGACATGCTTGATTTCCAATACATAGACATATTGAATCATGCCATAGATTTATGTAAACAAACATGTATTAAGAGCTAAAGATACACACAAATCCTTTATTCAAAGCCCTAATCTAATATGCAACAACAGTCAACCCTAAATCTAGCCTAATATAGCAACATATTTACAAGAAATAGAGAAAGAACAAGAAGAACTCCCCTAAATTCTTACTTCCAATCCGTACAAGTCCTTCAGATTTTTGTTTAATGGTTCAATGCAAGCTTGGTATGGGGTTTAGATAGAGGTTTCGGGTGTTTTGTGAATTGGGTAGAGGGTTAGGGTTCATTAGGGTTTTTAAAAAAATGTTCCTCCCCCTAAAATGAGTTGAAACGAGTAGTTTAAAAACAGCTTCAGCGCACAGTCGATCGATATCTTCAGGGTATCCGGCTGGGTCAGAATGCTTCCTTCTTCATCCCTTTTCTTCCAATCTTCATCCGTTAGCTCATTTCTTCCTCGTGTAAGCTCGAACCTTCCAAAACACTCCTAAAATATGGAATATAACACTTTGTGTATAATTTATACATCCAAATAAATTATGTACAAATATTAACAGTTATGCATAAACTCTATACTGAATGCACTCAATTATGCTCTAAAAACCTCTAAACATGCATGCAAAACTAGATGCAAACATGCACAAATCACACACTTCAACACCCCCAAACCTTCCCTTTGCTTGTCCCCAAGCAAGCCTAAATGAAGTCTATCCTCATGCTTTTCAAAGAGTTACTAGTTGCATTGACTTGTTATCTTTTCACTTCTAAGATGAGGGGTCATTCCTTTCATGTCAGGGCTTTCCTAGCCTTTTTCACGTCCTCCTTTCAATCACAAGGGGTCTCATATCCCTTGGGAACTTACCTAGTAGATAGAACCACCACTAACTTAGGATATCAACTCACGCACCCGGAATGTTGATATTTCATGCCTCCTCAACTAACATGGCCTCTCAATGTACACTTAGGCCCAAAGATACAAGGAAGACAAGAATTCATCACAATGGTTCACAATTAACGTAAGTAACAACACATGAAAGAACAAAAGAGATCCTTGTGTCAAAATGACATTGTGTCACTTGACACTTATTCAACATACTTCACTTCTCAATCTTTTTGTTGCCTTTTTGGCTTTTTCTCATTTTCTCCTCATTTTTCATTTTTTATTTTTTTCATTTTTTTAATACATAATGTAGAACAAAAAGAAAAGAAAAAAAGAAGAGGCTAAGGCACGCTAAAAGAACTAATCAAGAAAGGGCCACTTATATCAACAACCTTTTGAAAACACTTTTTCCAACCAAGTTGTGGGAAAACTACAAGATGCATTTTAGAAATGCTCACTCCCCACAGTTTTCAAAAGGATTCTCTTCAAAGTCTAAGTCATACCCCATACTTCATTCACTCCCCACAATACACCCTCATTTTCTTTAATCAATTAAGTCAATAGCAAAAGCCAACTCTCTAACCAACATGGATATAAACCAACTCAAACATGGAAAAAAATAAAAAAAATTGAATAAATTTTGAGCAAAAACAAGGCTATACAAATCTACCCGAAACATGATATAAACAATATAAACAATAAGGGACTACTACACCCCCACACCTAAACTTTGCTTGCCCTCAAGCAAATAGCATCTAAACAAAACAAGCAAGCACATGAAACACATATGGGGAATATGGATTGACATAGATAGGGACAAGTAAAGAATGGAGAGATACAACCTTGTTTCCATGTCGAAGTGCATGAATGCCAACAGTGTTTGATCATTTACTAGCCTTCACCTCTTGTAAAAAGCACTAATGCTCAAAAAAAATAAGGAAAAGATTAGAAGATAATACCATGGAAGCTCACATTGACACTTGAAATGATAAACAAGGATGTATACAAGGAGTAAAAGATTGATGCACAAATAAAAGAAAGGAGTAAGAACAAGTATGGGAGCAAAAATCTAACCTACTAAGAATACAAACAAATAAAACAAAGCTTAAACTATCAAAAAGGTAAGAAAAAAAAAAGCAATCTAATCTATTATATATACAATGCAAAGGTAAGAAAATTACACGAAGAACAAGAAAAATATAGACAAGCCTAGGGCGCCTTTTAGTAGCGTTGGACTTAACGCCCCCAGCCGGGTGCAATGTTAGAGCTATACATGTTTAAAGTTGCGTGGCACAAATTGTCAGATAATCATTAAAGCACAGAAAGTAGAAGAAAAAGGGTCATGCACTAAGGGTTCGGGTAATGAATGCATAGTGCACCTCTTTTCAAGATCCTACCCAGAAATATCAAATGAACATTTGGGTACAAGTGTGGAATGAAGCATGCTTAAACGTGAAAAATCATGCCCCGTTTGCTCGCTAATTAATCACCCCATTGCCATCTTCTCAAAATCAAGGGCTAAAAATGCACCATCCTTATGGGTTAAAGATAAGTCAAATGCATGCAACATAAGAAACGTGCTTTCTAGCCCTATATGAAAGTGTTCTATGCAAGAAGGTACAAACGTAAGCTCCAAAGAGGGAGACTCAATGGAATGGGAAAGGGGAGTAAGAATGACGTTAGTAGAAGGAGGAGCAACGATAGGGGAATTGGACGTACTATAATCTTCTTATCCACAAGATATAGCATTGTCAACCCTAGGTTGCTTTAACTCCTCGTGAGGGGTAGATTCGATCTTAATGGGTTTACTATCAGTAAGGGAAGGTTCATGTTCATCTTAAAAATGCTTAACCTCATCAATCAATTCCCTAGTAGAAAGGGTAGCACAAGGTATCAATAATGCTTCATCAAACAAGCCCAAAGACCCATTGATCGCAATTTGAAGGTCATCAATTTCTTCCTTAAGTGTCTTCTTGGAGTGGCTATTCTCTTTAACACAACAATCCATAACTCCAAGAGACTTATCATCTAAAGACTCTGAAATTGATGCTTTATTCTCCCTAATAGATGACTGTAGATCTATACTAATAAATATCTCATCAAATGCTTTCACAAATTCATCACTAGTGATTGTCATCTCTTCATCATGCTCTTGACAAGAGGAAGGCACAAATGGAAGGGACAAAGGGGACTCAACGGATTCCTCATCATGTATGCATGAATGCTTAAGGGAAAAATGCACCCTAAACTCCCTAAATGCCGACTCGGAATGCAATTAAGTACTATCAACATGATACTCAACCTCCTTGTGTGTGGGCAATGTAAGAAGAAAGGGAAGGTTAGGTTCACATGACTTAGTGGGTGGCAACGAAAGCACAAGAGAATAGGGTACAATTTCTTCTAAAACATTACCATAAGAGTCATCAAGAACGAAATTACTATGCTGCTCACTCTTATCCTCACTGTAAGATGTGATCTCTCCATCTACCTCTCTTTCTAAATTCCTCTCCAAAACACCATCAATTTCACCACTATTATTCTCATCTCTAGTTTCTCTCCTATCTCCTCAACCTAGTCTAAAAGTGTCTCAAGACTTTCAACAACGAGTTGTTCACTCTTAATCTCTCTGTTCAAGCACTCATTTGATAGCCAACTTACTGCATCATGCTATCTAGTCTTTCTCGATCAGAATGGAGGAGTGATTGTAGATAGGCAATCTTTTCATCATAACTTAAGGATGACCTAAAATAAGAGGGCTCAACCGAGTGGAAAGGGTTGTCATGTTGAAAATCATTTTGCACATAACCATAAAAAAACTTAGGAGAGGAATAGGTGGGAAAAGAAAGTGTTAGAGGTGGATAATCGAAACTAGAGGGTGAATGAAATAAAGAGTCATCTTGACTCAATGGTGAACATGCATGATGTTGCTCCCTAGAATCATGATGATAAGATGTAGATGCATGTATGGGTACATGATTCATAGAGGTGTTCTTGGACGTTATATGCAATTAGGGATAGGGGTAGAAGGTAGGACAAGAATCGGAATCATGATCTCATCTTCTACATAGATTGCAATGATAAGACTATGCATCCCTATAGTCATGATTTCTAAGTGAAGACACATGAACTGGCGTATAACTATAGGGGTCATAATTAGCAATAGCCCTAGATTGGGGATTTTCATAGGGACAAAAGATAGTTGGATCCTCATAACTTCCACATAAGCGACATGCCTTAGGAACACATTTAGGTGATGGGGAAGAGGATACTAGTGACCATAAAGAAGCATTAGAATCTGTCATATTCAATGAATCACAGGTAAAACCTCTTCACAATTCATTTTTGTTTTTAGATTTTTAAAATTTTCAAATTTTTTTTTGGTGGTTTTTCAAGTAAGGAAAGCAACTGAAGACAGAACAATACGTAAGCAATTAATCACAATCACATAAGCACAAAAAGAACTGATACTGTGCCTTCCCAGTAACTGCGCCAAAAACTTAATCGTGTTCTAGGTTATAGGTGAAAATAAAGCGCAAATACAACCAAGTTATATACCTGCAAGCGTACAGATTGTGTCTGGAATAGTGTGTGCATGCGGGTATCGTCTCCATAGAGAAGCTACTTTAGTTCGGTCTCTATTTATTTGGGTGCCTAAAATTAGCTACCTACGTGTGTGTGCTCTCTTTGGAATGGAAGGGAGCTCAAAAAGAAAGAAAACCTAAACTATGGAGGAACTAAAGGGTGCCAAGCGAAGGAAGGAAGACCTAACAAAGGAGAAAAAGACCTAGGGTGATTGTTTTACAACTAGACTCGGGCTAGATTAATGAATTAGGTCTATCTAAGACTCAGGACTTCTATTGCCGTTGTGTTGATCGGGGGGTTCTCTTAACTAATACTAGTGGTTCAACCCGTTAGCTGGGTTTAAAGCTAAGGGCTGATCGCTCCTGGCCTACGTAATCCGTGCTTAGAACTTGTCCTCTGGGCTGGGTTTAAAGCTAAGGACTAGTACTTAAACATTACGTGATATTAAGGCTTGATTATCCAACACTAACATTGGTGAGAGATACTTTAGTCTAGGTCAACTTATCAGCTTCGCTTGGTTTAAAGCCAAGAACTAGTACCTAAACTTGACTAAGCAAAGAATGTAACCTATTGGTTGGGTTTAAAGCCAAAGCCTACTCTATTAAGCAAAGCCATGTATTAAGCATAATCACATCACCTATATATGTAGATAAAGGAATTTGAAGCACAAATAACACATGCAAGTTCACTTTGGCATTTTAATAAACACATAGACATGCTTGATTTCCAATACATAGACAACCATAGATTTATGTAAACAAACATGTATTAGAAGCCAAAGATACACACAAATCCTTTATTCAAAGCCCTAATCTAATATACAGCATCAATCAACCCTAAATCTAGCCTAATCTAGCAAAATATTTGCAAGAAATAGAGAAAGAACAAGAAGAACTCTCCTAAATTCTTGCTTCCAAATCCATACAAGTCCTTCAAATCTTTGTTTAATGCTTCAATCCTAGCTTGGTATGGGGTTTAGATGGAGGTTTTGGGTGTTTTGTGAATTGGGTAAAGGGTTAGGGTTTATTAGGTTTTTAAGAAAATGTTTCTCCCCGGAAAATAAGCTGAAACGAGTAGTTTACAAACAACTTTAGCAACCTAGCTGGTCGACCGGCTCTTCTTTAAGGCATTCGGCTGGGTCAGAATGCTCCCTTCTTTAGCCCTTTTCTTCTGGTCTTCATCCGTTAGCTCATTTCTTCCTTCCAAAACACCCCTAAAATATGGAATATAACACTTAGTGTGGAATTTATACATCCAAATAAATTATGTACAAATATTAACAATTATGCATAAACTCTATACTAAATGCACTCAATTATGCTCTAAACACCTCTAAACATGCATACAAAAACTAGATGCAAACACGTACAAATGACGCATGTCACATCACAATAGTGAGTCATGCAATTAAAGCACAAGTTTACACATGTTCTAGGGCATGCCATTCGTGAATACATAGACGTGATCAACTACTAAACACATAGACCTATTTAGATTACACCATATAAACAATCAAAGGCCAACATGTATGTAAATTGGACATGCTTTGCTATTAAGGCAAGTAAACACACACAAACATGTATAAATGTATTACACATGTCATGGATTCATCATACAAATGCATAGACATGATTACATAAAGATATAGAAGGGATTAATAGCAAATAAACTTCAAAATATATATGCTATTTCACTAAGGCATATTGGCAAGCACATAGATATGTAAGAAAATAGCCATTAAAGACCCTTAAAAAAAAGCATACATATTAATCCATCAAAGACCCACAATCAAAGTGTAATAAGTTAACCCATAAAACAAGTGATAATCACCCACTAAATATTTACTCAATCATAGAAGAAACTGAGAAGAAAAGGAGAAAGAGAATCTTTCCTTCTATCCATAGCTTCTTCTTTACAAATCTTGCTTCAATCTCCAAATCCAAGTGTTTGATTCCAAAGATTAGCTTGATTCTAGGTTTAGATATGTGTGTGAGGTGGGTGAGAGAGGAGATAGAGACTACGGTTTTAAGTGGGATGAAGTGGGAGTGATGGATAGGTTTAATTCCTTAAAATAAAAGCTAAAATGGGCTTAAATAGTTGTTCTGCTAATGTTGCCGATGGGGCTAACCGGTCATTCGGCAAAGGAACTAGAGTGACCGGCAATGGCTGCAACTCTTTCTCTCTA
Source organism: Cordia subcordata (assembly GCA_028554755.1). Taxonomy (NCBI): domain Eukaryota; kingdom Viridiplantae; phylum Streptophyta; class Magnoliopsida; order Boraginales; family Cordiaceae; genus Cordia; species Cordia subcordata. The sequence continues at coordinate 17,573,204 of JAPTOF010000008.1, forward strand.
TCATTTGATTGGCAGGAGCTCTAGGGTGATAGATAGCCACAGCAGTTTAGCTCTGTTTTGAATTTGGTCTTCTCCGTTTACCTCAAAACTCTTCTGGAATCCGCTATATAAACAATTAAGGGTGGAATCCTCTATATAAACAATTAAGGGCCAACATGTATGTAAATTAAGCATGCTTTGCTATTAAGGCAAGTAAACACACACAAACATGTATGAATGCATTACGCACTTCATGGATTCATCATACAAACATATAGACATGCTTACATAAAGATATAGAAGTAATTAATAGCAAATAAACTTCAAAATATATATGCTATTTCATTAAGGCATATTGGTAAACATATAGATATGTAATAAAATAGCCACTAAAAACCTTAAAAACAAAGCATACATATTAATCCATCAAAGACCCATAATCAAAGTGCAATGAGTTAACCCATAAAACAAGTGATAATCACCCACTAAATATCTACTCAATCGTAGAAGAAACTGAGAAGAAAAGGAGCAAAAGAATCTTTCCTTCCATCCATAGCTTCTTCTTTACAAATCTTGCTTCAATCTCCAAATCCAAGTGTTTGATTCCAAACATTAGCTTGATTCTAGGTCTAGATATATGAAGTGGATAAGGGAGATAAAGGCTAGGGTTTTAAGTGGGATGAAGTGGGAATGATGGATAGGTCTATTTCCTTAAAATAAAAGCCAAAATGGGCTTAAATAGTTGTTCTGTTAGTGTTGTCGGTAGGCCAACTGGTTGTTAGGCAAAGAAGCTAGAGTGACGAGCAATGGCTACAACTCTTTGTCCCTGTTGTTTGACTGGCAGGAGCTCTAGGGAGACAGGTAGCCATGGCACTTTAGCTCCGTTTTGAATTTGGTCTTCTCCATTTGCCTCGAATCTCTTCTAAAATCCTTTAAACCCATTTTTCTTGCTCTTTTCATCCCCATGAACCATTTCAAACTTTGTTCATGCCATCTATATCTTCAAAAAGATCCAAATCTCACCTAAGACATGAAATTAGAGCATTTAGTATAGTATTTTCTTTATAAACTCAACTATGAATATTTATAGCCTAATATTTACAAGTAAGATGTATATACCACACTAAAGCTATCTAATAAGTGCAAAACACCTTAAATAACATAGAATAATGCATCAACTACCATGCATAAACCAAGAGACATCAACATTCCCAAACCTTCTCCTTGCTTGTCCCAAAGCAAGACCAAGCCTATGTTTATGTCAAAGAAGTTGTAGAGGTTTGCCAAGAGTATTGACTTGCTATCTTAGCAAATCAAAGAAGTATGAAAGGGTCATTCCTTTTGTAAAAGGGGTTCCCAAGCCTTTTTTGGATCCTCCCTTTACTTATGAAAGCCCTCACATGTCACGGCAAGTTCCCAAATAACTAAAGCCACCACAAACCTAGGATCTAACTCACACACCTGGGATGTTGATACTTTGTGCCCATCAACTAACATGGCTTCCCAATGTGCACATAGCCTCAAAGATACAAGAAGAAAGAACATATAATCACAACGGCTCACAAATAACGTTAGAGCATTATTCACAATATAATGAAAGAATGAAAAGGGAAACTTGGGCCAAGTTGACATTATATCACTTAACACTTATTCAACATCACTTTTCCAATTTTTTGTTCCTTTTTGGCTTTCTCATTTTTTAACTTTTTTTCATTTTTTTCAATCTTTTTCATCTTTTTTTTTTCACATTTTTGCCTTTTTCCATTTTGTTTGTGCCTTTTTTTCTCAATACATAACATAAGCAAAAAGAAAAGAAAAAGAAAGGCTAAGGCACATTAAAAAGAATCAATCAAGGAAAGGGCACTCATATCCACAACCTTTGAAAAACACTTTTTCCAACCAAGTCATGAGGTAGCTATATGGTACATTCTTAGAAGTGCTCCCTTCCCACAACTTTCAAAATGCATCTCCTCAAAGTCCTAGTTCTCCCTCTACTCTATTCATCTCTGACAATCCAATCTTATCTTCTTTAGTCAATTAAGTCAATGATAAGAGCCAACACTCCAATCAACAAAGAGAAAAATGACTCTATACGCACAAAAAATTGAAAAAGTTTCACCATTTTTAATAAAGTAATTGATGTGTGTGTTTTTGTGTACATTTATGTTGTTAATTTGCCCATGTTTTAGAGGTATCTTGAGCTTCAAAAGATGTATTAGAATAGTTCATATACTAGAGTTAGGCTTCAGCATAAACAAATGTACAGAGTTGAGTTTCTAAGTTAAATGCTACACCAAATGCTTAATTATATACCTTATGTGAGCTATAGGGCTAAAATGGAGCTTGAACAAGGATGGACAATGAAGATAGAAGAGGTACAGGTCATACGATAAAGGTCAAGCACAAGAAAAAGACCATAGAAGTCCAACTAGAGGAGCTAGTCAACCTAGAAAAATTGCCGGTTGACCCGCTCTAGAGAGGAGCCCAAAATTGCCGATCGAGTTCCCCTAAAGAGCCAGTCGATTGGCTAGGTCAACCGGCCAGTCCAAAGAGCTTCACTTTGAAAGCCAGATAAGTTAAGAAGAGAAGCTGATCGACCGGCTGTACGCAGCAGATGCTATAAAAACTCGACTATTAAGCTTTTAAAAGAGGAGACTTTTAGACCCATCACAGAGATTTCACACCTACATCTCACACACTTAACCCTAGATTTCACCCACTTCACACACACTCTCTCATACATTTATCACCTTAAATCATGTTAATTTAGAGGGTTTCAGACATTTGAATTCAAGTTTGCTCAAGAGCTTTGTGCAAGATTAGCTAGGATGAAAGGGGAGCTTCATAATCTCTCTTTTATTCAATTTTCTGTTATGATTGAGTAGACTTCTATAGGGTGATTTAGCTTATGTAATGGGTTAACTATATAATCTTATGATATGGGATTTGATGGCTCAATATACACATCTTTTGATTTTCTTATTTAAATGGTTATTTTCTTATTCATGTCTAAGTGTTCGACAAAATGCCTAAATAAGTAGCATGTGTATAATTAAGTCTACTTGTTGCTAAACACGTGTAATCTATACTATAATCATCTTTATTTGTTTATATATGGATGCTAGAAAGTGGGTAATGCTTACATTTATGTCTATACGTATGTTTACATACCTAGTAGTGAATATGACTTCAATAATGCATACATGTTAGTTCTTAATCAATTCTAATGGTGTAATTTGAGCATGATGATATTTGGTGGTTGAATAGATCCCATTATTCATGAACACCTTGGCCTACAACATGTATGAATGTGTTAACAAAGTCGAATTATGCTGTTGTGACCTTAGAATGACGGAACGTAATTTAGGGCTAGCCTAGGTCGAGTCTCATTTGGCTTTAAATCCAGCCAATAGGTTTCTTGATAGGTTTAGTCGACTCTAACGACATTAGGTCTCAGCTTTAAATCCATCCAATGGTTTAGGTTCTAAGTCACCTAGGGAGTTAGCTAGTCACTCTGAAGGCCCTAGGTCATAAGGACCATGCTATGGCTCTAAGAAGCACCACCTAGGGATAACCTGCACCAAGTCTTAAGGGGAAATTAAGACACTAATTAGCAACCTAGCTTCTAAGTATAAAATCACCCATTCATAAGTCGAAGTCATCTTAACACCTTTGCATTTATTAGTTCCCTTTAGATTAGCTTGTTTCCATGCTTTCCATTCTCGTAGTGTAGTTTTATTTTCTTACTCTCAAGCTCCTGTTAATCCAAAATCCAAAAAATATGCTTGGTATAGGTTTTCCTTTCAGTACCTTTAGGACACACGAGCATAAGATCCACTCTAGCAACTAGCCTCCCTACGATTAGACACCTGTTCTCGCACACACTTTACTACACCTATCCGTGTGCTTGCGAGTCTTTAAAGCTTGTACTCGAGGACGACACCAAGTTGTTGGTGCCATTGCCAGGGAAGAGGCATGGTGGTTTACATTCTTTGCTTGTGTTCTTGATAGTTGCTTTACTTGTTTTCTTTCTTTTTCTTTATAGTTTGTTTAGTTTTTGCTTATCTTGCTTCTTGTTTATGTTATCTTGCTTTAGTTCTTGTTTATCTATTTCTGCTTTTGTTTTTGTTTTTAGTCGACTTTTTAGGATTGTGGTTTATTTGCTGTAGTCTTAGAATTGTTGAAGTTTTTGGGGGTTGAAGTGACCGGAGTTAGGATAGTTTGTGCATGCGTGGTAGGAGATCCCTTAGAAATCCCCTAGTTCCTCTTAATCCTAAACCCAATAGGATTGCAAGGCATTTTACGAATTTAGGAGATCATCTTGAGGAGAAGGCTGATCCCAATCATCCTCCTAATCCACCCATTCCCCTAATGAATCCCATTCCATCTCATGATCACCATAGGCATCAAGTGCAAGATTATTTTAGACAAAAGTCTTATAGACTGGATCCATCTAGAGATGAGGAACCCACAGTTAGGCTATTCTTTCTCCTCGAAGTCTTTGAGCCTAATTTGGCTATTCAAATTTTGGGTTTATGGTAGATGACCTTCGAGATTAAGCCTAATATGTTGGCCATGCTTCCTTCCTTCCACGGGAGAAGCAATGAGAGTCCTCTAAAGCATATTACTAAATTTGTTGAGATGAGTTCCACCCTCTATGTCCCATTGTCTCCCAAGAGGTCATACGTCTAAGATTGTTTTCTTTCTCTCTTAAGGATAAGGCTAGGACTTGGTTGTATACCCTACCTAATAGTTGCCTTACTATGTAGGCTAAGCTTCAATCTAAGTTCTTTAAAAAATTTTATCCTATGGCCATGATGGCCGACCTTAGGACAGCTATTATGACTTTCTCCTAGTATGACTTAGAACCTTTTCACGAGGCTTGGGAGAGATTCGAAGACCTTCTTAGACAATGTCCACACCACGGATAAGGCACTCATGACCTATTGCAATACTTCTTTCGAGGCTTAAATGAACAAAATAGGATGATAGTCAATATCATCTCTGATAGTGGCTTCTATCTTTCAAGACTAACAGAGGCATACGAGAAAATGGAGTTGATGGCCAAAAATTCTTTTCAAAACTTTGCTATAGAAAGCTCTAGTCAGGAAGGTAATAGGAAAACTGTTAATGAGGTCACAGTTTCTTTAGATTTACACGCTAAGGTAAAGGCTTTAACGAATAAGCTAGATCAAGTCACTTTTTTGTCTCTTTCATCTCATGATCATAGGATTAGTTCTATAGGTTCTTCCTCCACCCTTTTGGTTGTTGAGGTTTGTGCATTGTGTTCCAAGTCGTCTCATGAGACCGTAGCTTTCCCTTTAGCATCACGGTTTCTCGAGTTTATGAAGGAGCAAGTGTGCTTTTCTCAAGGTTATTCTCATGAGTACAATCCGTACTCGAACACATATAATCAGGGTTAGAAGGACAACCCAAAGTTTTCTTGGAAACAAGGTCAGCACGAGTCTAGTTCACATGCCCAAGCTCCACACCAACAGCAACCCCGTCCCCAATATCCCCCAGGTTTTTACCATCTTAATAGGCCCCATTTCACTAGTGCTTCTTAACCATAGGCTTTACCTACTTCTTTTAGTAACCAGCCTTCTAGTAATGACATTATAAAGATAATGCAGTTCATTAAGAATTAGCAGCAGGAATTAGCAGAAAATAGGTAGAAAATGGCTAGGTTTAAGGCACAGTTAGGACAGATTGCTAGTTAGTTGTGTTAGGATTAGTATGCCCTAAAGCTCACTTGTAAATGACATTTTGGATATGAAACAATGAATAATCACATTTTTGTTAAATGGCATTATGAGTTTCTTACATATTATCTCTGTTATGTTTTATCGATGCATGTATGAAGGTCCTTTGTCTTGAACTAATGACTTGGGTGCTTAGTGAGGCTGGACACATAGTAGGTCCAAGTCTAGATTTAGTCACGTCATAAATTGAATCCATAACCAAATAGTAGTGTTGGGCATTCTACTGGGATAAGGTTATATTGAGCAAGTCTCCTCTTTGAGGGTGATCTACCTTGGTCATTGGAGGACTTTCTAGATTTGTCTCAATAGTACATGTGTCACGTATTGGATAGGACCATTGTGAGTATGTTTTCTAGAGACGTACTATCAAAGATAGAAAACAAGACACTCATTGCTACTAAATGATCATTGCTCTTAATCTTGAGTATATGTGGATGAACTAATGAAGTTAGGGTTTAGTACTTTGATTCACTGTGGGTAAGATCCTATTTTATTAGGATCAACAGCCTTGTGCATTGAGTGCTAAGTTCTAATTAATTAGAACATGCATATGCAAAATGGAATCAATGTGCCCTTATGGGATTGTCCAAATTTATCATCCGAATCTAGATCTAGTGATGCTACCTTTATAGGTGTGTCGGTCATATGGATTGAGGGTCGCTCCCGAGATCAAGAGATTCCATGACGAAGGTTTGCAATTGGACAAGAAACCCAACGAAAAAAGATACAACTAATGAGGTGATAGTACACAGGCCAAAGGACCGGTCTTAGCTGTGGGTATACATAGAGGGGCATTATGGTCGGTTATTTAGTAGGTCAAAGACAAAGTTCACATTCTTTTGTGATAAGCTTTTGGGTAATGTCAATTATTCTTGAAGTGCAACTTTGATCTTATGGTGGAATAGATCGGAGTTAAAACATAATTATTATGTCGCCTAGATCGGGAAAGGACATTTTAATTATCTTTGGAAGTCAAGGTTAATTGCGTCTTCTTGGTCCTTTCCTTAGTTGAAATGACTTTGACAGAGTAATCTTGAAAGAGCAAATTCCATATTGTGGTAGTAGCCTTATTGGGCCAAAGCTTGGAATTAGGTTTGGGCTTTCTTTAGAGTCCAAGATAACCTAATTGGGCTAGGATGGTTTTCTATTGGGCTTGGGCCTCCACATGGATTATGGACTATGTGTTGGACTTGGATAATGGGCTTGGCCTAAGTCTTCCAAGACAAGTGGACAACTTGCAAATTACTACAAAAACAAGTGGACAACTTGCACAAGTCTTCCAAGACAAGCTAACAAGTTGCATAAAGGAAATACTACATTGAAGTTTTCTCCCACATTGAAAGTTTAGCAACTTTGGGTGCCAAGGTTCTCTCTATAAATAGAAAAGCCCCTACACCTTTTATGCAATCCACTTTGTAGTTGATTTCTTCCTTTTTGGCAAGAAAATACTACAACACATAGTACACACTTATTGTGTGATTTTTGCTCTAGTTTTTCAAGAGCATATTACTTTGCTTCTTCCCACACAAGAGGCTATTCTCTCGAGATAAGTCTCTTTAATCATAGGGAAGAAGACTAGGGAGTTGTTTATTGCGACACGCTCATAGTAAATTTTTGGTAGCCTTGTTCGTAAACGGGAGCAAAGCTCATGACAGTTTTAGCTTCATCAAAGGCCCCACGCTTCAAGAGGTTAGCTTTATATATTTTTGCAAGTACTAGTTATATTCTATATGTTCTTAAGCATGTTCTTGTGCGTGTTTTGTGGTTATTTTATTTTCCTAGCATGTTTTCTTAGTAGAATTTTTTGAAAATATGGACTAGGATACACCACACTTAATAATATTGATCCTACAATTGGTATCAGAGCTTAGGCTCATACACAACATGCTTAGACTATGCAAGAATATTGTATTTGCATAAATATATTAGTCATCTTCTGAGTGGCAAGATTAGGAAATCTTGTGTTGCATATACTTGTGGTTTTATGCTTGTATGTGCAGGTAATATAAAACCCCCTTGATGGTTTGTATGTATGCATGATAGATTTTTGTGTACGGTCAACAAAGCTTGGCCATAGGCAATTTCATGTATAAAATATTTAAGGTTATTGCTTTTAGTTTCATTTAAAAGAAGCATAGGATGTTTTGATATCCTTGTAATGTTTCTTTATGAAGCTTGTCTTAGCAATAGCAAAGTGTATTATTGTAATCTTTGAAGACCAAGGAGAAAAACAAGAAAAGACCGTCAGGAACACTCTCCCGGGTCAGCTTGTCGGTTGATCGGATCCTATTAACAATCTACCGGCTGAGGCAGAAAAAGTTACTAAGCGTGCTATTTTATTAAAGATTACAGGGAGCTATCAAAGAGGGATTCTAACATATTTTGGTAGATGTTTATAACGCATTGATATATGTTTTAACATATTTGCATTAGCATGATTGCCACCTAGAAATATGTCCACTCATTAGGGTTTATAAAAATTAGTCATACCTATGAGTTGATTCTCAAAGATAGCAAAGTTTATGAGAATGGCTTAAACAAGATAATTATAAACGGCTATGTCTAAAGATGCCATGAGATCTCATGACAACATTAAAAGAACTTAACTTGAGATTTACATGTATATATGTCAACCTAAGGGTTTATGCACCCAGATTTAGGTAAGAGGTCTATTGTGATATTGCAATGTTTTAATAACACAATGGGGATTTACAAAAATCCAAAATGTGTTTAGATCTAAAACAAAGCAAGAATATCAAAGGAAACCCTTAAGTTAAAATATTGAGTGGGAGAGGGGACTGGAAATACCCCACAGCTTTCCATATCCGATTCACGTTAATGATAAATGTCATTAACTTCCCCAACGGAAGGTGACACTTTGTTTAGATTTAACAAGATGAAACATAAAATGTTTATTCAAAAGGGTGTTAGTAAGTTCGGCCATTCCATCAGTGGAGTTCTTTACTATAGAACGCCTTACGCAACATTGATTAAAGTCACTACCCCATCGGAGGGCTTAAATCAAGAATTTTTTGGGGAATAAACATTAGGAATGGGTGTACACTCAACTTAAATGGTAGGTTCGGCTATCCTATCGATAGAGTTCACTACTGGATTTAAGAAGCCAAACAAAACAGTGATTGAATTATTCAATTGGATCATATCCAGACATTTGTTAATTCAAATAAGTGGTGGAACTTGACTTAACATTCATAAGTTCAGCCATTCCATCGGTAGAGTTCCTATGAGGATGTTGAGACACTGTTACATCGAGTAGTTTAAAGGGTTGATCTACTCAAAGGCAAATGATGTAAAAAGTACTCGTATGTTTTATTTCCAAAGATAGCATACATATTATACATGCATCAATTTTGTACTCATAAATTAATTATGATTATATTGTTGTATCCAGAAAAATGTCTTTGTTCAGTCCACTAGCTACAATTCTCAAAGAGCACAAGCTCACTGGACCGAATTTTGTGGATCGAACGAAACTTGGACATAGTACTCACCGCAGAAGAGTACAAGTATGTCCTAACAACTCCTTGTCCTGTTGTGAGGGCTAACTCTTCTAAAACCCAGAAAGATGCTGAGGTAAAATGGAAGAAAGCCAATAGTATGGCCAAGTGCTATATGATGGATTCTATGTCAGATATTTTGCAGAGCAAACATCATCATATGGAAACTGCAAAAGAAATCATGACTTCACTGTCTCGTATGTTTACTGATAAGAGCAGGCTCGCAAGGCAAGGTGCTCTTAGAGAAATTATGAATCAAAGGATGGTAGAAGGAGCATCTGTCGAGGAGCATATGCTCAAAATGATGGATTGCTTCAATACTCTTGAGATCCTAGGAGCAAACATAGATGAACAGTCAAAGGTAGACATGATTTTAGAGACTCTACAGTCATCCTATATCCAGTTCAAGCTTAATTATAATATGAGCAAGATGAACGTGGATATGATGGAATTAATGAAAGAGCTCCTAGCTGCAGAAGCCATAATGAAAAATAAAGGCCACATAAATATGGTTCAAGCATCCATTTCTGGACTTAACCCGAAAGGGAGAAAGTTCAAAGGAAAGGGGAAGCAAAAACATGGTCAAGGGAAAAAGAAGAGAAATGGTGAACAGCCCAGGCAGTTAATAGGTGAAAAGCCCAAGGGCAAATGCTTTAAATGTGGCCTAAAAGGACACTGGAAAAAGATTGCCCGAAGTACTTGGCTCGAGGCCAGATTGGTACACCTCTTTTGTTCTACATTGAAACCTGCTTAGTGGTTGATTCTACTGATTCTTGGATTGTAGACTCTAGAGCCACTAACCATATTTGCAATTCTTTGCATTGGTTTCAGGAAATGAAGGAACTAGGTTAAGGGGAGTTTGCCCTGAGGTTGGGTAATGGAGCAAAAGTATGGGCTGCTGCAGGAGGTGGAATGTGCTTAAATTTTCCATGTAATAGGAAGATATTTTTGAACAACGTTTATTATGTTCCGGATGTACATAAAAACCTTATCTCTATTTGACAATTAATATTAGATGGTTTTTGCATTAATTTGCATTCTGGTGTTGATATCAGTAGAGATGGAAATATTATTTGTTCCGGTAGCATGCATGATAACTTGTTCTATATAAAACCTATTACAAACTCACTGCATAATATAGAACAAACTAATTCCCAAAAAAGGAAGGTTTCTTCGACCAATGATACATATCTTTGGCACCTACGCTTAGGACATATCAGGCTAAAGCGAATTCGGAGATTAGTCGAGGATGGGCATCTTAGCTCATTAGATCTCGAAGATCTACCTCCGTGTGAATCTTGTCTCAAAGGGAAGATGACTAAACGGTCATTTTCTTCTAAAGGAGAAAGAGCCAAAGAAGTATTGGAATTGGTTCACACTGATGTGTGTGGTCCTATGAGCAAACCAGCACGAGGAGGTTATGAGTATTTCATTACTTTTACTGATAATTACTCTAGATATGGATATGTATATCTGATGCGACGCAAGTCTGAATCCTTTGAGAAATTCAAAGAGTTCAAAGCTGAGGTGGAGCAGAAATTAGATAAACATATCAAAGCCCTTCGGTCTGATCGAGGTGGCGAATACCTCTCAGGTGAGTTCAGAGACTATCTTACACAAGAAGGGATAGTGTCTCAGTTGACTGCACCAGGGACTCCTCAGCAAAATGGTGTAGCAGAGAGAAGAAATCGTACCCTATTGGATATGGTTAGGTCAATGATGAGTCATGCATCATTACCTTTCTCTTTTTGGGGGTATGCCATTGAAACAGCGGCATACATCTTGAACTTGGTACCATCTAAATCAGTACCTAGGACACCTTAAGAAATATGGACTGGGCGTAAGCCTAGTCTAAATCATCTCCACATTTGGGGCTATCTAGCTTATGTACTTAATAGTAATGCTTCAAAACTAGAACTAGGATCCGAGTTATGCTATTTCATTGGATATCCTAAGGGAACCAGAGGTGGGATCTTTTATAATCCTAAGGAGCAAAAAAAGTTTATAAGCACCCATGCTAGATACTTAGAGAATGATGAAATGGTCCAGAAAATACCAGATTCTGAAGTTGTTCTAGATGAGATTTCATAAGAATCTCCAGTAACACCTGTGGTAACAGTGAATGAAAAAGAACAACATCTTACACCTAATATATCGAAGCATCGTTGTAGTGAGAGGATATCCAAGCCTCCTGATAGATACTATGGAGAGTCATTTTAGACTACTTCAGAGAATCAGGTGGTGGATCCCATAAGTTATGATGAAGCAGTTTCCGACATAGATGCCGACAAATGGCATAAGGCAATGGATTCAGAGTTAGAATCTATGTATTCTAACAAAGTTTGGGATCTTGTAGTTGCACCTGAAGGGATAAAACCTATAGGGTGCAAATGGGTCTACAAGAGGAAAAGAGGAGTTGATGGAAAAGTTGAAACCTTTAAAGCAAGGTTGGTGGTGAAAGGTTATACTCAGAAAGAAGGGATCGATTATGAGGAAACTTTCTTACCAGTAGCCATACTTAAATCCATCAGGATACTTCTTGTCATCGCTTGTCATTATGACTATGAGATATGGCAAATGGACGTCAAGACAGCCTTTCTTAATGGGGAACTTGACGAGACCATTTACATGACATAGCCAGATAGATACATTACTAAAGGCCAGGAATATATGGCTTGTAAATTAAAGAAGTCCATTTATGGATTAAAACAGGCATCTAGAGCATGGAACATCAAATTTGATCGGGCAATTAAATCTTATGGTTTTGATCAAAATATTGATGAACCTTGCATGTATAAAAGGCGTAATGGAAATGCTATAGCTTTTTTGGTTCTGTATGTGGATGATATCCTACTAATTAGAAATGATGTGGGGATGTTATCATCCATCAAGGTTTGGCTTTCTACTCAATTTCAAATGAAGGATTTAGAAGAAGCCAATTATGTTCTAGGCATCAAGCTTATGCGAGATCGTAAGAACAGAAGGCTAGCCCTATCTCAAGCTTCATTTATTTAGAAGATATTAGTCAAGTTTAACATGCAAAACTCTAAGAAGGCCTTGTTACCTTCTAGACATGGAGTTTATCTATCTCAGGATCAATGTCCTAAAACACCTGAGGAGATAGAGAGCATGAAGCGAGTTCCTTATGCTTCAGCAGTTGGAAGTCTCATGTATGCCATTTTATGTCCTAGACCAAATATCTGCTTTGTTATTGGCATGGTTAGTAGATATCAGTGAAACCCTGGACCGGCACATTGGGTCACGGTTAAGCATATATTCAAATTCTTGTAAGGAACAAAGGATTATGTGCTGGAATACTATGCAGATGGTCTAACAGACTCGGATTTCCAATCCGACAGAGACTCCAGGAAGTCTACTTCTAGATATGTTTTCACTTTGTCAGGAGGAGCTATTTCATGGAGAAGTGTGAAGCAAAATTGTATTGCTGACTCTACCATAGAGGCCGAGTATGTAGCAGCATCTGAGGCTGCGAAAGAGGCAGTATGGCTAAGAAAGTTCCTGTTAGACCTAGAGGTTGTGCCGGCAGCTCATAGACCAATAATGTTTTATTGCGACAACAACCGTGCTGTTTCACAGTGCAAAGAGCCCAGGAATCACAAAAATGGTAAACACATTGAACGGAAATATCATTTGATCTGTGAGTTTATCCAAAGAGGAGATGTAGTAGTTGACAAGATAGCTTCAGCAGAAAACTTGCTAGACCCATTTACTAAGACTCTTTCAGAGAAATTGTTTGCCACACATTTAGAGTCTTTGGGTATTAAGCTGTGTAGAAGTGATCTTTAGTGCAAGTGGGAGATTGTTAGGATTAGTATCCCCTAAAGCTCACTTGTAAATGACATTTTGGATATGAAACAACGAATAATCACATTTTTGTTAAATGGTATTATGAGTTTCTTACATATTATCTTTGTTATGTTTTATCGATGCATGTATGAAGGTCCTTTGACTTGAACTAATGACTTGGGTGCTTAGTGAGGCTGGACACATAGTAGGTCCAAGTCTAGATTTAGTCACGTCATAAATTGAATCCATAACCAAATAGTAGTGTTGGGCATTCTACTGGGATAAGGTTATATTGAGCAAGTCTCCTCTTTGAGGGTGATCTACCTAGGTCATTAGAGGACTTTTTGGATTTGTCTCAATAGTACGTGTGTCACGTATTGGATAGGACCATTGTGAGTATGTTTTCTAGAGACGTACTATCAAAGAAAGAAAACAAGACACTCACTGCTACTAAATGATCATTGCTCTTAATCTTGAGTATATGTGGATGAACTAATGAAGTTAGGGTTTAGTACTTTGATTCACTGTGGGTGAGATCTTATTTTATTAGGATCAACAGCCTTGTGCATTGAGTGCTAAGTTTTAATTAATTAGAACATGCATATGCAAAATGGAATCTATGTGCCCCTTTGGGATTGTCCAAATTTATCATCCGAATCTAGATCTAGTGATACTACCTTTATAGGTGTGTCGGTCATATGGATTGAGGGTCACTTCCGAGATCAAAAGATTCCATGACCAAGGATGGTTGGCAATTGGACAAGAAACCCAACTGAAAAAGATAGAGCTAAGGAGGTAATAGTACACAGGCCAATGGACCGGTCTTAGCTGTGGGTATATATAGAGGGGCATTATGGTCGGTTATTTAGTAGTTCAAAGACAAAGTTCACATTGTTTTCTAATAAGCTTTTGGGTAATGTCAATTATTCTTGGAGTGCAACTTTGATCTTATGGTGGAATAGATCGGAGTTAAAAAATAATTATTATGTCGCCTAGATCGGGTAAGGACATTTTAATTATTTTTGAAAGCCAAGGTTAATTGTGTCTTCTTGGTCCCTTCCCTAGTTGAAATTACTTTAAGAGAGTAATATTGAAAGAGCAAATTCCATTTTGTGGTAGTAGCCTTATTGGGCCAAAGCTTGAAATTGGGTTTGGGCTTTCTTTAGAGTCCAAGATAACCTAATTGGGCTAGGATGGTTTCCTATTGGGCTTGGGCCTCTACATGGATTATGGACTATGTGTTGGACTTGGATAATGGGCTTAGCCTAAGTTTTCCAAGACAAGTGGACAACTTGCAAATTACTACAAAAACAAGTGGACAACTTGCACAAGTCTTCCAAGACAAGCTAACAAGTTGCCTAAAGGAAATACTACATGGAAGTTTTCTCCCACATTGAAAGTTTAGCAACTTTGGGTGCCAAGGTTCTCTCTATAAATAGAAAAGACCCTACACCTTTTATGCAATCCACTTTGTAGTTGATTTCTTCCTTTTTGGCAAGAAAATACTACAACACATAGTACACACTTATTGTGTGATTTTTGCTCTAGTTTTTCAAGAGCATATTACTTTGCTTCTTCCCACACAAGAGGCTATTCTCTCGAGATACGTCTCTTTAATCATAGGGAAGAAGACTAGGGAGTTGTTTATTGCGACACGCTCATAGTAAATTTTTGGTGGCCTTGTTCGTAAACGGGAGCAAAGCTCGTGACGGTTTTAGCTTCATCAAAGGCCCCACGCTTCAAGAGGTTAGCTTTATATATTTTTGCAATTACTAATTATATTCTATATGTTCTTAAGCATGTTCTTGTGTGTGTTTTGTGGTTATTTTATTTTCCTAGCATGTTTTCTTGGTAGAATTTTTTAAAAATATGGACTAGGATACACCACACTTAATAATATCGATCCTACAAGTTGAGCGTTAAAGACCCCAAGAAGTTGCCTTCTCAATAGTAAGTAAACCCTAGAGTCTAGTCTTGTTCCTCCACTGATACCATTTATCCCTTTCAGGCCCAAGCTAAGGCCATACCACTCTTCGGAGCTGTAAGATAGTGGATAATAGGGAAGAAGTTGACTTTACAGTGCCTGCACCTATTGGTCCTTCCGAGTCTAGAGAGCCACATAGTAACCTTGTTGAGAGGGATTCTAAAGAGGGTCTTATTGAGTAAGTTGAGCCTATTAGAGACCATGGAAAGAGTAGTACTTCCCACCCCATCAGGAGAGAAAAGAGCCTATTGATGATTCCTATGTGTCTAGAGATGTTGCACCTAGAGTTCTCTTTCCATTTGCCTTAGAGAGCCCCACACTTAATGAGGATTCTAGGTCTTTCAAGGTCCTAGAGCATCTTAAAGACCTTAAGTTTAATTTTCCTTTTATAGATACGATCCTTTCCATCCCCTTCTATTCTAAGTTCTTTAAAGATCTTTGTACAAGGAAACATAGATAATCAAACATTCCTTAGAAGGTGAGGCTTACAGAGAAAGTGAGTAGTATTTGTACTTTGGGCCTCCCGGCGAAGATGAGTGACCCTCGAGCTTTTACCATTCCTTGTAAGATCTGTGAAACCCAGATTGATCATGCCTTGTCAGATTTAGGATCTAGTGTGAATCTCATTCCCTACTCAGTCTATTAGTAGCTAGGTCTAGGTGAGTTGTCCTTTACACATGTCACTTTTTAGCTAGCTGATAGGCTCAAGCGTAGACCTAGAGGTATGATAAAGGATGTTATGGTCCAAGTAGGCGAGTTCCTGTACCCTGTTGACTTTATAGTGTTAAATATGGATTTAGGACATGACTCTAGACATTATACACCCGTTCTACTAGGTCACCCCTTCCTTGCCACCACAGATGCCATTATTCATTATAGGTTGGGGTATTATAGATGAAATTTGGGAATTTGAGGTGCACCACGAAGGTTGCCGAGATAGTGAATAGGGTTAGTATAAAAGGAGAAGATGGATCATAGTGCTTTAGAGTTGATTTGATTGATTCTTGTGTCAAAGAATTTGCAGAGAGAGCTATGACTGATAAAGAAGATTTGACAAAATTTGAGAAGTTGTTGACTAACTTTGAGTTAGACACCTTGGAACGGAAATGTGTAGCTTCTACTCCCTTGATTGAGAGCCCTTTGATTGATAAGTCACTTGAGGTTAATCCTTCTAGTCTTGATTCAAGTGATACCTCCATTGATGATGTTGAGGTTGAGTCCTTTTTGGTTGAGCCTAGTCCTTCTTTAGAGCTTAAATTCCTTCTTGATCATTTGAAGTATGCTTTTCTAGGCCCTAGTGAGACCCTTCCGGCTATTATGGCTTCTAATCTTTCTAGTGAGCATACCTAGCATCTCTTAGAGGTTCTTAGGAAACATAGAAAGGCTATAGGGTGAAAAATTGATGATTTGAGAGAAATTGACCCTTCAGTTTGCATGCATCATATTCACCTTGAGGATGGAGCCATTCCTTCTAAGGAGATGCAAAGAAGGCTAAACCTACACATGAGCGAAGTAGTTAAGAAAGAGATCATCGTATTCACCTTGACGATAGAGCGACTCCTTCTAGGGAAATGCGAAGGAGGCTAAACCATACATGAGCAAAGAAGTTAAGAAAGAGATCATTAAGCTTTTATTTACGGGCATTATTTATCCGATGTCCAATAGTGAGTAGGTTAGCCTAGTCTGAGTCATCTCTAAGAAGTTCAAAATCACGGTTGTAGAGAATAAGAGAGGAGAGCTTATCCCTGTACGTACTCCCACGGGGTTTTGTATTGATTATAGAAAGCTCAACTCCAAAACTAGGAAGGATCATTTCCCATTGCCTTTTCTAGATCAGATTTTGGATAGAGTAGCTGGGTATAGCAACTACTACTTTCTAGAAGGTTATTATGGGTATAGTCAGATCCCCATATTTCCCGAGGACTAGGAGAAGACTACCTTTACTTACCCCTATGCACTTTTGCCTATAGAAGAATGCCTTTCGGTCTATGTAATGCCTCAGCGACATTTCAGTGATGTATGATGGCCATTTTTAGTGACATGATAGAGAAGCATTTAGAGATTTTCATGGATGATTTCTCAGTCTTTGGTGATAGTTTCGATAAATGCTTGAGTCACCTCTCTTTAGTCTTGGACCGATGTGTGGAAAAGAATCTAGTGTTGAGTTGGGAGAAATCTATAGGATCGATAATATTACATGTGGTTTACCTTAGTCCATATTTTCAAAAATACTACCAAGAAAACATACTAGGAAAATAAAATAACCACATACCACACACAAGAACATGCTGAAGAACATATAGAACATAACTAGTATTTGCAAAATATGTAAAGCTAACCTCTTGAAGCGTAAGGCCTTTGATGAAGCTAAAACTATCACAAGCTTTGTTCCCGCTCACGAACAAGGCCATCAAAAAAATTTTACTATAAGGGTGTCGCAATATGCAACTCCCTAGTCTTCTTCGCTATGGTTAAAGAGACTTTTCTTGGGAGAATATCTTGTGTGGGAAGAAGCAAAGTAATATGCTCTTGAAAATCTAGAGCAAAAATCACACAATAAGTGTGTGCTATGTGTTATAGCATTTTCTTGCCAAAAAGGAAGAAATCAACTACAAATTTTTTTGGATACTAGAAATAGTTTAAGGTCTTGCCTAGTTATAGAAAAAGTTTGGCACCTAAGCCTTGTAAACTTTCCATGTGGGAAACTTTTTCCTAGTAGTAAATGTTTGCCACATGTCATGGAAGTTACTTGTACAATTTGAATTTTTCTTGTAGTAACTTTCTAGTACATGTCTTGGAAGATTGGGCCAAGCCCACAATCCAAGGCCAACACATAGTCCATAATCCATGTGGAGGCCTAAACCCAATAAGAAACCATCGAAGCCCAATTAGGTTATCTTGGACTTTAAAGAAAGCCCAAACCCAATTCCAAGCTTTGGCCGAATAAGGCTATTACCACAATATGGAATTTGCCCTTTCAAGATTACTGTATCAAAGTCATTTCAACTAGGGAAGGGACCAAGGAGACACAATTAACCTTGGCTTTCAAAAATAATAAAAAATATCCTTGCCCGATCTAGGCGACATAATAATAATTATTTTTAACTCCGATCTATTCCACCATAAGATCAAAGTTGCACTCCAAGAATAATTGCCATTACCCAAAAGCTTGTCACAAAAGAATGTGAACTTTGTCTTTGACCTACTAAATAACCGACCATAATGCCCCTCTATGTATACCCACAGCTAAGACTGGTCCTTTGGCCTGTGTACTATCACGTCCTTAGCTGTATCTTTTTCCGTTGGGTTTTTTGTCCTACTGCCAACCATCTTTGGTCATGGAATCTCTTGATCTCGGGAGCGACCCTCAAGCCATATGATCGATACACCCACAAAGGTAGTATCACTAGATCTAGATTCAGATGATAAATATGGACAATCCTAAAGGGGGCCCATAGATTCCATATTGCATATGTATGTTCCAATTAATTAAAACTTAGCACTTAATGCACAAGGCTATTGATCCTAATAAAGTAAGATCTCACACATAGTGAATCAAAATACCAAACCCTAACTTTATTAGTTCATCCACACATGCTCATGATTAAGAGCAATGATCATTTAGTAGCAGTGAGTATCTTGTTTTCTTTCTTTAATAGTACGTCTCTAGAAAACATACTCACAATGGTCCTGTCAAATACGTGACACACGTACTATTGAGACAAATCTGGAAAGTCCTCCAATGACCTAGGTAGATCACCCTCAATGAGGAGACTTGCTCAATATAACCTTATCCTGGTAGAATGCCTAACACTAACATTTGGTTATGGACTTAATTTATGATGTGACTAAATCTAGACTTGGACCTACTGTGTGTCTAGCCTCACTGCGCACCCAAGTCATTAGTTCAAGTTAAGGGGCCTTTATACATGTATCAATAAAACACAACAGAGATAATATGTAAGAAACTCATAATGCCATATAACAAAATTGATTATACATTGTTTAGCATCCAAAATGTCATGTACAAGTGAGCTTTAAGGCAAACTAATCCTAACAATCTCCCATTTGTACTAAAGATCACTTCTGCACAACCTAATAACCATGGAGTCTAAATATGTGGTGAAAATTTTCTCTGAAAGTGTCTTTGTTAATGGGTCCGCCAGCTTTTCCGTTGAAGCTATCTTTTCAACTACTACATTTCCTCTCTAGATAAACTCACGGATCAAATGATATTTCCGTTCAATGTGCTTACCCTTTTTGTGATTCCTGGGCTCTTTGCACTATGAAACAACACCGTTGTTGTCGTAATACAACGTTATTGGTCTGTGAGCTGCCGACACAGCCTCTAGGTCTAACAGGAACTCTCTTAGCCATGCTACCTCTTTCGTAGCCTCAGATGATGCTACATACTCAGCCTCTATGGTAGAGTCAGCAATACAATTTTGCCTC
The DNA here is from genome assembly GCA_028554755.1 of Cordia subcordata. Taxonomy (NCBI): domain Eukaryota; kingdom Viridiplantae; phylum Streptophyta; class Magnoliopsida; order Boraginales; family Cordiaceae; genus Cordia; species Cordia subcordata. The sequence continues at coordinate 17,592,706 of JAPTOF010000008.1, forward strand.
ACAGTTCTCCATGAAATAGCTCCTCCTAACAGAGTGAAAACATATCCAGAAGTATACTTCCTGGAATCTCTGTCAGACTAGAAATCCGAGTTCGTATAGGCTAATGGCGTTAGATCATCTGCACAGTATTCCAACACATAATTCTTAGTTCCTTGCAGGAATTTGAATATATGCTTAACTGCGACCCAATGTACCGGTCCAGGGTTTGACTGATATCTACTAACCATGCCAACAACAAAGTAGATATTTGGTCTAGTACATAACATGGCATACATGAGGCTTTCCACTGCTGAAGCATAAGGAACTCGCTTCATGCTCTCAATCTCCTCAGGTGTTTTAGGACATTGATCCCGAGATAGATAAACTCCATGTCTAGAAGGTAGCGAGGCCTTCTTATAGTTTTGCATGTTAAACCTGACTAATATCTTCTCAATAAATGAAGCTTGAGATAGAGCTAGCCTTCTGTTCTTACGATCCCGCAAAAGCTTGATGCCTAGAACACAACTAGCTTCTCCTAAATCCTTCATTTAAAATTGAGTAGAAAGCCAAACTTTAATGGATGATAACATCCCCACATCATTTCCAATTAGTAGGATATCATCCATATACATAACCAAAAAAGCTACAGCATTTCCATTATGCCTTTTATACACGCAAGGTTCATCAATATTTTGATCAAAACCATAAGATTTAGTTGCTCAATCAAATTTGATGTTCCATGCTCTAGATGCTTGTTTTAATCCATAAATGGATTTTTTTAATTTATAAACCATATGTTCCTGGCCTTTAGCTGTGTATTTATCTGGTTGTGTCATGTAAATGATCTTGTCAAGTTCCCCATTAAGAAAGGCTGTCTTGACGTTCATTTGTAATATCTCATACTCATAATGCCAAGTGATAGCTAGGAGTATCCTAATGGATTTAAGCATGGCTACTGATGAGAAAGTTTCCTCATAATTGATCCCTTTTTTCTGAGTATAACCTTTTGCTACCAACCTTGCTTTAAAGGTTTTAACCTTTCCATCAACTCCTCTTTTTCTCTTGTAGACCCATTTGCACCCAATAGGTTTTACCCCTTCAGGTACAGCTACAAGATCCCAGACTTTGTTAGAATACATAGATTCTAACTCTGAATCCATTGCCTTATGCCATTGGTCAGCATCTATGTTAGAAACTGCTTCATCATAACTTGTGGGATCTCTGAAGAAGTCTGAAAAGACTTTCTATCGTATCTGCCAGGAGGCCTGGATATCTTCCCACTATGACGAGGTTTCGATATATTAGGTGTAATATGTTGTTCTTTTTCATTCATAGTTACCACTAGTGTTATTGGAGATTCTTATGAAATATCTTCTAGAACAACTTCAAAATCTAGTGTTTCTTGGATCATTCACCATTCTCCAAGTCTTTAGCATGGGTGCTTATAAACATCTTTTGCTCTTTAGGATTATAAAAGATCTCACCTCTGGTTCCCTTAGAATATCCAATGAAATAGTATAACTCGGATCTTGGTTCCAATTTTGAAGCATTACTATTAAGTACATAAGCTGGACACCCCAAATGTAGAGATGATTTAAACTAGGCTTATGCCCAGTCCACATTTCTTGAGGTCTCCTAGGTACTAATTTAGATGGTACCAAGTTCAAGATGTATGCCGCTGTTTCAATGGCATACCCCCAAAAAGATAAAGGTAATGATGCATGACATATCATTGACCTAACCATATCTAATAGGGTACGATTTCTTCTCTTTGCTACACCATTTTGCTTAGGGGTCCCTAGTGTAGTTAACTGAGATACTATCTCTTTTTGTGTAAGATAGTCTCTGAACTCACCTGAGAGGTATTTGCCACCTCGATCAGACCGAAGGGCTTTGATACGTTTATCTAATTTTTGCTCTGCCTCAGCTTTGAACTCTTTGAATTTCTCAAAGGATTCATACTTGCCTCGCATCAGATACAAATATCCATACCCAGAGTAATCATCAGTAAAAGTAATGAAATACTCATAACCTCCTCGTGCTGGTTTGCTCATAGGACCACACACATCAATGTGAACCAATTCCAATACTTCTTTGGCCTTTTCTCCTTTAGAAGAAAATGACCGTTTAGTCATCTTCCCTTTGAGACAAGATTCACACAGAGGTAGATCTTCGAGGTCAAATGAGCTAAGATGCCCATCCTCGACTAATCTTTGAATTTGCTTTAGATTGATATGTCCTAAGCGTAGGTGCCAAAGATAAGTCTCATTAGTCAAAGAAACCGTCCTTTTTTGGGAATTAGTTTGTTCTATATTATGCAGTGAGTTTGTATTGGGTTTTATATAAAACAAGTTATCATGCATGCTATCGAAACAAATAATATTTCCATATCTATGATATCTGATGAGTTGTGATCTGGTGTGTGTTTGCATCGCCATTTACTTATACTTTAGAGGTGTTGAATGCTAATAATGATGCATTAGTGTAGTACTTTTGATAGGAATAGGCTTAAGTGTGAATAAATGTGCATATTGAGTTTAAGAGATAAAATGCTACACTAATAGCTTATTTTCAATGATTCAGGTGACTTTGGGTTAAGATAAAGATTGAACAATGAAAGGTGATGAAGATGGAACATGCACGGAGTCGAGAGAGGAAACAAAAGGGCGAAGCGATCAAAACTTGATGAAGGAAGTCAGCCGGACAACCCTGAAAGAAGAGCCGGTCGACCGACTAGGTCGACCGGCCAATCCAGAGAGCAACATTAAATAGCCGGTCGACCATTCCAGAAGCCGGTCGACCCAGTCGGTCGACCGACTGATCGATGCGAACCTATAAATAGAGCTCGATTCTACAGAATTGAGACAGGGAGTTTTTACACACACTTCACACCTATTCTCACACACACTTAACCCTATTCCCCAGCCGCCTCACACACCCTTTTCACATACTTTTCACGAAGAACCAAGCTTCGTTGGAGGATTCAAATGCTTTGGAATCGAGATTGTTTACAAGCTGTGTTCTAAAATCGCTAGGATGAAAGGGAGTTTAGTTATATCTCTGTTATTATATTTTCTTTTATGTCTGATTTGGTTTGTATAGGGTTATTTAACTTATGTTTTGGTTTAATTTTATACTCTTATGATATGGGATATGATGGCCGAATATATATATATATATATATATATATATATATGTTTTGATTTGTTTTGTTTAATTGGGTGTTCTTTCATTCATGTCTATGTGTTTGATAAAATACCTAGATGAGTGCATATATATTAATTGAAGTTTGTTTGTTACTAAACACATCTAATCCATGCTGTACTCATGTCTATGTGTTTATACATGGATGTTATGAAGTGGGTAGTGCTTTTATTCATGTCTATATGCGTAGTTACATGCCTAGTAACAAGCATAATTTCAATATCACATGTGTATGAATGTTAGTCAAATCTTGCTGTAGTGATCTTAGAATGACGGAGTATAATTTAGGGCTAATCTAGGTCGAGTTTCCTTTGGCTTTAAATCCAGCCAATAGGTTTCAGGATAGATTTAGTCGACCTTAGCAACACTAGGTCTTGGCTTTAAACCCAGCCAATGGTTTAGGTACTAAGGTAGGTTCATTCTAAGCCACCTAGGAAGTTAGTTAGTCACTCTTGAGGCCCTAGGTCATAAGGACCACGCCGTAGCTCTAGGAGACGTCGCCTAGGGACGGACCCGCACCGAGTCCTAGGGGGAAATCAGGACATTAACTAACAACCTAGTTAAGAGCACTTTTGATAGTTAGCCATCATCCCTTAATCCCATAGCATTTGAGTATAGAGTTACCCATTCATAAGTCAAAGTCACCCTAATCCCTTTCCAATTGTTAGTTTCCTCTTAATCAACCTGCGTCCCTTTTTGTTTTTATTCATAGTTTAGTTTCCTTTCATTTACTTAGAGCTCCCGACAATCCAAACCTCCACAAGAAAAAGTACACTTAGTTTAGATCTTTCTTTTTAGCTCTTTTAGGACACCAAGCATAGGATCCATTCACGATATTCACGCCTCCCTGTGGTTCGACACCCGCACTCGTAAACACTGTATTGCACGATCCGTGACGCTATGGTCTTTTAAAACTTGCGCTCGTAAGAAGACATCAAGTTTTTGGCGCCGTTGTCAGGGAGGCACGGTGATTTACATTCGGTGCTTGTGTGTTTTGATAGTTGTTTTTCTTGCTTTTTCTTTATAGTTTGTTTAGCTTTTACTTATTTCGTTTACTGCTTATATTATCTTGTTTTAGTTCTCTTTGTTAGTTTAATTCAGCTTTTGACTTTACTTTTTTTTTTAGTAGACTTTTTAGGATTGTGGATTATTTGCTGTAGTTTAGGAATACTGAAGTGTTTGGGGGTTGAAGTGGCTGGAGTTAGGATAGTTTGTGCATGCTTGGTAGGAGATCCCTTAAGAATCCCCTAATTCCTCTTAATCCCGAACCTGAAAGAATCACTAGACATTTCAGGAATTTAGGAGATCTTCCTGAGGAGATGGCCGATCCCAATCATCCTCATAATCCACCCAATCCCCCAATGAATCCCATTCCACCTCATGAGCACATTGGGCATCAAGCCCAAGCTCATTTTAGACAGGAACCCCATAGACCAGGTCCACTTTTAGATGAGGAACCCACTCTTAGGCAATTCTTTCTCCCCGAAACATTTGAGCCTAATTCGGCTATTCAAATTCCAGGTTTGGGGGGTACGAACTTCGAGATTAAGCCTAATATGTTGGCTATGCTTCCCTCCTTCTACGGGAGAAGCAATGAGAGTCCTCTTGATCACATTACTGATTTTGTTGAAATGAGTTCCACTCTCCATGTTCCCAATGTCTCCCAAGAGGTCATACGTCTAAGATTGTTTCCCTTCTCTCTTAAGGATAAGGCTAGGACTTGGTTGCACTCCTTACCTAATGGGTGCATTACTACATAAGCTGAGCTTCATTCTAAATTCTTCCAAAAATTTTATCCCATGGCCAAGACAGCCGAACTTAGGACTGCCATCATGACTTTTTCCCAGCATGACTTAGAATCTTTTCATGAAGCTTGGGAGAGGTTCAAAGATCTTCTTAGACAATGTCCACACCATGGGTACGGCAATCATGACTTAATGCAATACTTCTTTCAAGGTTTAAACGAACAAAATAGGATGATGGTCAATGCTGCCTCCGGTGGTGGTTTCTATCTTTTAAGACCAACTGAGGCATGGGAGAAAATAGAAATGATGGCTGAGAATTCATTTCAAAATTTTGCAATGGAAAGATCTAGTCGAGGGGGTAACAAGAGAAGTGTTAGTGAGGTTGGAATTTCTTCAGACTTACCCTCTAAGGTTGAGGCATTAACTAATAAACTAGATCAATTCATCTCTTTGTCCATTTCATCTCAGAGTCCTAGGACTAGTTCTTCAAGTTCTTCCTCCGCCCCCTTAGTTGTTGAAGTTTGTGCATTATGCTCTGAGTCATCTCATGAGACCCTAGCTTGCCCTTTAGCATCCCAATTTCCTGAATTCATGAAAGAGCAAGTGTATGCCACACAAGGTTATTCTCGTGAGTATAATCCATACTCAAACACGTACAATCCGGGTTGGAGGGACAATCCGAAATTTTCCTGGAGACAAGGACAGCATGAGTCTAGTTCACATCCTCAAGTTCCACCTCAGCAGCGACCTCGTCCGCAATATCCCCCAGGTTTCTATCAAGTCAATCAACCCCGTCTCACTAGTGCTCCTCAATCTCAAGCTTTACTTGCTCCCTCTAGTAGCCAGCCTCCTAGTAATGACATGATGAAGATAATGCAATTTATTCAGAATCAGTAACAGGCATTGGCTAGCCAACAACAGGAATTGGCAGAAAATAGGCAGCAAATGGCCAGGTTTGAGGCACAGTTAGGACAGATTGCTAGTCAATTGAGCACTAGAGACCACGGGAAATTGCCTTCTCAGCCGGAAGTAAACCCTAGAGTCCAATCTTGTTCCTCCACTGACACCACTTACCCTTCTCAGGCTTAAGCTAAAGCTGTCACCACTCTTGGGAGCGGTCGGGTAGTAGATAATAGGGTAGGAATTGACTCTGCAGTGTTTGCACCTAGTGGTCCTTTCGAGTCTAGAGCACAACATGGTAACCTTGTTGGGGGAAATTCTAGAGAGAGTCCTGTTGAGAGAAATGAGACCGTTCGAGATCAGGGAGAGATTAGTACTTCCCGACCACATAGAGAGGGAAAAGAACCTATGGATAACTCCCATGCATCTAGAGATATAGAGCCTAGAGTTCCTTTTCCATCCGCTTTAGAGAGACCTATTTCTAGTGAGGATTCTAGGTTCTTCAAGATTTTAGAGCATCTCAAAGATCTTAAGGTCAATCTTCCTTTGATAGATGCGATCATTTCCATCCCATCTTACTCTAAGTTCTTTAAGGATCTTTGTACAAGGAAACGTAGATCATCGACCATTCCTAAGAAGGTGAGGCTTACGGAGAAGGTGAGTAGTATTTGTACTTCGGGCCTTCCGCCCAAGAGGAGTGACCCCGGAGCTTTCACCATTCCTTGTAGGATCCGTGAGACGCAAATTGATCACGCCTTGTTAGATTTAGGATCTAGTGTGAATCTTATTCCCTATTCTGTCTATCAGCAGTTAGGCCTAGGTGAGTTGTCTCCCACGTATGTTACTCTTCAGCTAGCTGATAGATCTGAGCGTAGACCTAAGGGGGTGATAGAGGACGTTATGGTTCAGGTATGTGAGTTCGTGTACCCTGTTGACTTCATAGTGTTAGATATGGATTCGGGACACGACTCTAGACATTCTACACCCATTCTTCTAGGTCGCCCCTTCCTTGCCACCGCAAATGCCATTATCCATTGTAGGTCGGGGATATTAGAGATGAAATTTGGGAATTCGAAATCCACTATGAAGGTTGCAGAGGCGGTGAATAGAGCTAGTATAGGAGAGGAGGATGGAGAAGAGTGCTTTAAAGTAGATGTGATTGATTCTTGCATTGAGGATTTCATAGAGATGACTATGACTGATGGAGATGATTTGAGGAAATTTGAGGAATTGATTTCTAGCTTTGATTTGGAGACCTTAGAAAAGAAATGTGTAGCTTCTACTTCCTTAATTGAGAGCTGTTTGATTAATAAGTCACGCAAGGTTAATTCTTCTACTCCCATTTCTAGTGATGAACGCATTGATGATGCTGAGGTTAAGTCCCCCTTGGTTGAGCCCAGCCTTTCTTTAGAGCTCAAACCCCTTCCGGATCATCTGAAGTATGCATTCCTAGGCTCTAGTGAGACTCTTCCGGTTATCATAGCTTCCGATCTTTCTAGTGAGAATGAGAAGCGTCTCTTAGAGGTCCTTAGGAAACATAGGAAGGCAATAGGGTGGAAGATTGATGATTTACGAGGTATAGACCCCTCTATTTGTATGCATCGTATTCACCTTGAAGATGGAGCCATTCCTTCTAGGGAGATGCAAAGGAGGCTAAACCCACACATGAGCGAAGTAGTTAAGAAGGAGATCATTAAGCTTTTGGATGCAGGCATTATTTATCCGATCTCCGATAGTGAGTGGGTTAGCCCAGTCCAAGTTGTCCCTAAGAAGTCCGGGATCATAGTTGTTGAGAATGAGAGAGGAGAGCTTGTCCCTACACGTAGTCCTACGGGATGGAGGGTATGTATTGATTATAGGAAGCTCAACTCCAAAACTAGGAAGGATCATTTCCCATTGCCTTTTCTAGACCAGATTTTAGATAGAGTAGCTGGGCACAGCTACTATTGTTTTCTAGATGGCTATTCGGGATATAACCAGATCCTTGTGTTTCCCGAGGACCAGGAAAAGACCACCTTTACTTGTCCCTATGGCACTTTTGCTTATAGGAGAATGCCCTTCGGTCTTTGTAATGCCCAATGACTTTTCAGAGATGCATGATAGCCATTTTTAGTGATATGATTGAGAGACACTTAGAGATTTTTATGGATGATTTCTCAGTCTTTGGAGATAGCTTTGATGAGTGCTTGAATCATCTCTCTTTAGTCTTAGACCGATGTGTGGAGAAGAATTTAGTGTTAAGTTGGGAGAAATCCCACTTCATGGTGCAACGAGGGATAGTGCTGGGTCATGTTGTCTCATCTAATGGAATTCAAATTAATCCAACTAAGGTTGAATTAATTGAGAAGTTGCTTGTCCCTAAGTGTGTCAAGGATGTTAGATATTTTCTAGGACATGCAGGATTTTACCGTAGATTCATTAAGGATTTTAGTCACGTTGCACGTCCTTTGTCTAGGCTCCTAGCACAAGATGTTCCTTTTGACTTTGACGATGAATGTGTTAAAGCTTTCAATAGGCTTAAATCCTTATTGTCTACATCCCCGATTATCCAACCACCTGACTACAGTTTCTCATTTGAGGTTATGTGTGATGCATCCGATTATGCAATAGGAGCTGTTTTAGGTTAAAGGAAGGATAAGTTGCCCCATGTTGTATACTATGCTAGCAAGACTCTTGATGAAGCACAAAAGAATTACACTACTACGGAAAAAGAGCTTCTAGCGATAGTCTTCTCTCGACAAGTTTAGGTCATACATCCTAGGATCCAGAGTAATTGTCTACACCGATCATGCGGCATTGAAGTATTTGTTGTCTAAGAAAGAATCTAAGCCCCGCTTGATTAGGTGGATGCTCCTCCTTCAAGAGTTTGACTTAGAAATTCGGGATAAGAAGGGTAGAGAGAATTTAGTTGCGGATCATCTTTCCCGTCTTGTTAGCGAGTCTTCTAGTGATCCATCTCCTTTTCATGATTCATTCCCTGATGAGCAATTATTTGCTATTTCTCATCACACACCTTGGTTCGCTCATATAGTTAATTATCTTGCCACAGGGCGTTTTCCGTCTCATTGGGAGAAAAGAGAAAAGGATAGGTTCCTAGCACAAGTTAGGCATTTCTTTTGGGAGGACCCCTATCTTTTTAAAGTGTGTGCGGATCAAATGATTCGCCGGTGTGTGCCTGAGGAGGAGTTTGAGAGCGTGTTAAGCATGTGTCATGATGAGGGGTGTGGGGGTTATTTTAGTGGGAAGAAGACTGCTGCGAAGGTCTTGCAAAGTGGATTATTTTGGCCTACTCTCTTTAGGGATGCCCAGGAATATTGCAAGAAGTGTTTTAGATGTCAACAATCCGGGTCTATCTCTAGGAGAAACATGATGCCTTTATCCCCTATTCTTCCTTGTGAGTTGTTCGATGTTTGGGGTATAGACTTCATGGGTCCATTTCCACCTTCCTTTGGGTGTCAGTACATTTTAGTGGCCGTTGATTATGTATCCAAATGGGTTGAGGCTATTCCTTCATGCACTAATGACCATAGGGTAGTGGTTAAGTTTATTAAAGAGAACATTTTCTCTAGATTTGGAGTCCCTAGGGTCTTAATTAGTGATGGGGGTTTGCATTTTTGCCATAGGACTTTAGAGGCCTTGTTGAGGAAATATTCAGTTACCCATAAAGTAGCCACTCCTTATCACCCGCAGACTAGTGGACAAGTAGAGGTGCCCAATAGAGAGATCAAACACATTCTAGAGAAAACGGTTAGGCCCGATAGAAAAGATTGGTCTATTAGATTAAATGATGCTTTGTGGGCCTACCGTACCGCCTTTAAGACTCCTATTGGTATCTCTCCGTATAGATTGGTATTTGGTAAAGCTTGTCACTTGCCGGTTGAACTTGAACATAGAGCGTATTGGGCAATCAAAGCCCTAAATTTTGACTTGGCAAGAGCGGGTGAGAAAAGGAGGCTAGACCTAGCAGAACTGGAAGAACTTAGATTCGAGGCATATGAGAACGCTAAACTTTATAAGGATAGGATGAAGAGAATCCATGATAAACACGTTATTAAGAAATCATTCTCTCCTCTTGATAAAGTTTGGTTGTTTAACTCACGACTGAAGTTTTTTCCAGGTAAGCTCAAGACGAGATGGGATGGTCCATATGAGGTGATGATTGCCTATCCTTCAGGAGCAGTCAAGATCAAAGACTTAAAGGATGACTGAGAGTTGACGGTAAATGGGCAACGCCTGAAGCACGCTTATGATCCGAGCATGGCTCGTGTGGAGGTTTTAGAGCTTCAGGATCCCGCAGATGGAAGTTGAAGATGAGCTAGTATTTGCCTGGCTGATGGCTTGGTGGTTAGCGCTACTAGGAGGCAACCTAGGTTCAATTCTATAGTCTTGCATTTGTTTGACTTTTGTTTCTTTTTATTTTCTTTTGTTTATCTTTCTTGCACCCAACTTAAAGTGTTGAATCCTAATCCTTTGTCCCGTAAGATACACCACTGCTTCTTATTGCACATGCCAATGCGAGTATGCATAGGCAATGCTACTAATCTTGTTTTCTTTGTGAGTGTTTATGAATTGTGAGTCACAGGTTAGCAGTATGGTGAGATGACGTTGGCATGGAAAGCTTTGAAGAAAATGCAAGGTTGTATCTATCCTTTCTCCACTTGTTCCCCTGTTCGCACCCTATCCCCACCACCCTTACTTGTTTTGTAATGATAACTTGCTTGTTTTTGTTGTGCTTTGTTCTTTTTGCTTGAGGACAAGCAAAGTTTAGGTTTAGGGGTGTGGGAGTTTAGTTTTCTTTCTTGTTATATTTTACTTAGGGTAGATTGCATCATGCGTTTAAATGGTGAAAAATTTTCAATTTTGATGTATATAGAGTCATTTATTTCTTTGTTGATCATTGTGTTGGCTTTTGTAATTGACTCTATTGATTTATTAAGATGAGAGACATTGTGGGGGAATAAATAGAGTGGTTTGAAAACTAAGTCTTGGAGGAGATGCCCTTAAAAGTTGTGGGGAGTGAGAACCTTAAAAGAATAACCCTTGTAGCCACCCCATAGCTTGGTAGGAAAGAGTGTTGAAAAAGGGTTATTGATATGAGTGCCCCGTCTTTGATTGGTTCTTGTTGATATGCTTAAGCCTTTCTTTTTCTTCCATTTTGAGAATTCAATACAATGAAAATAAAATTAAAAAAAAAATGATTGAAAAAAAAAAAGAGGCAAAAAGGTGCAAAATTCTATGAATGAAGTAAAAAAGAGGAAAATCCAAAAGCACCTAAAAGTTAGTGAATAAGTGCATAAGTGACACAATGTCAACTTAGCACAAGTTATCATCTTTGCAAGCATGTAAATAAGGCTTATAAAAAGCCATTTTGTTTGTATATTCTCTCTTTTTTATCCTTGAGGCTTGGTGCATGTTAGGGAGACCATGTCAATTGAGGGAGCACAAAATACCAATATCCCGAGTGTGTGAGTTAGAATCCTAGGCTTGTGGTGGATTGGCTACTTGGGAAATTCCCATGAGGAACGAAACCCCTTATGAGTAGAGGGAAGATTCAAAGAGGCTTAGGGATCTCTTCACAATAGGAATGCCCTTTCATGTTTCTCAAACTAATGCTGATAGCGAGTCAGTCCTTCAGGCAATCCATTGTATCAGCTTTAGAAATAAGATTTAAGATTAGGCTTGCTTGAGGACAAGCAAGGAGAAGGTTTGGGGGTGTTGATGAGTTGTGATCTGGTGTGTGTTTGCATCGCCATTTACTTATACTTTAGAGGTGTTGAATGCTAATAATGATGCATTAGTGTAGTACTTTTGATAGGAATAGGCTTAAGTGTGAATAAATGTGCATATTGAGTTTAAGGGATAAAATGATACACTAATAGCTTATTTTCAATGATTCAGGTGACTTTGGGTTAAGATAAAGATTGAACAATGAAAGGTGATGAAGATGGAACATGCACAGAGTCGAGAGAGGAAACAAAAGGGCGAAGTGATCAAAACTTGATGAAGGAAGTCAGCCGGACGACCCTGAAAGAAGAGCCGGTCGACTGACTAGGTCGACCGGCCACTCCAGAGAAGAACCAGAAATAGCCAGGCGACCCCCTTCAGTCGGTCGACCGGCCAATCCAGAGAGCAACATTAAATAGCCGGTCGACCATTCCAGATGCCGGTCGACCTAGTTGGTCGACCGACTAATCGCTGCGAACCTATAAATAGAGCTCGATTCTACAGAATTGAGACAGGGAGTTTTTACACACACTTCACACCTATTCTCACATACACTTAACCCTATTCCCCAGCCGCCTCACACACCCTTTTCACATACTTTTCACGAAGAACCAAGCTTCGTTGGAGGATTCAAACGCTTTGGAATCGAGATTGTTTACAAGCCGTGTTCTAAAATCGCTAGGATGAAAGGGGAGTTTCGTTATATCTCTTTCATTCTATTTTCTATTATGTCTGAGTAGGCTTGTATAGGGTGATTAAACTTATGTAATGGGTTAATTTTATACTCTTATGATATGGGATATGATGGCTGAATATATATATATATATATATATATGTTTTGATTTGTTTTGTTTAATTGGGTGTTCTTTCATTCATGTCTATGTGTTTGATAAAATACCTAAATGAGTACATATATATTAATTGAAGTTTGTTTGTTACTAAACACATCTAATCCATGCTGTACTCATGTCTATGTGTTTATACATGGATGTTATGAAGTGGGTAGTGCTTTTATTCATGTCTATATGCGTAGTTACATGCCTAGTAACAAGCATAATTTCAATATCACATGTGTATGAATGTTAGTCAAATCCTGCTGTAGTGATCTTAGAATGACGGAGTATAATTTAGGGCTAATCTAGGTCGAGTTTCCTTTGGCTTTAAATTCAGCCAATAGGTTTCAGGATAGATTTAGTCGACCTTAGCAACACTAGGTCTTGGCTTTAAACCCAGCCAATGGTTTAGGTACTAAGGTAGGTTCATTCTAAGCCACCTAGGAAGTTAGTTAGTCACTCTTGAGGCCCTAGGTCATAAGGACCACGCCGTAGCTCTAGGAGACGTCGCCTAGGGACGGACCCGCACCGAGTCCTAGGGGGAAATCAGGACATTAACTAACAACCTAGTTAAGAGCACTTTTGATAGTTAGCCATCATCCCTTAATCCCATAGCATTTGAGTATAGAGTTACCCATTCATAAGTCAAAGTCACCCTAATCCCTTTCCAATTGTTAGTTTCCTCTTAATCAACCTGCGTCCCTTTTTGTTTTTATTCATAGTTTAGTTTCCTTTCATTTACTTAGAGCTCCCGACAATCCAAACCTCCACAAGAAAAAGTACACTTAGTTTAGATCTTTCTTTTTAGCTCTTTTAGGACACCAAGCATAGGATACATTCACGATATTCACGCCTCCCTGTGGTTCGACACCCGCACTCGTAAACACTGTATTGCACGATCCGTACGCTTGCGGGTCTTTTAAAACTTGCACTCGTAAGAAGACATCAATATCAACACCAGAATGGAAATTAATACAAATTGTGAAACAGAAATAAGGTTTTTACGTACATCCCCAAACATAATAAACGTTGTTCAAAAATAACTTCCTTTAACATGGAAAATTTAAGAACATTTTTCCCACTGCAGCAGCTCATACTTTTGCTCCATTACCCAATCTCAGAGAAAACTCCCCTTTAGCTAGTTCCTTCATTCCCTGAAACCAATGCAAAGAATTGCAAATATGGTTAATGGCTCCAGAGTCTACAATCCAAGAATTAGTAGAATCAACCGCTAAGCAGGTTTCAATGTAGAATAAAAGAGTTGCACCTATCTGGCCTCGTGCCAAGTACTTTGGGTAATCCTTTTTCCAGTGTCCTTTTAGGCCATATTTAAAGCATTTACCCTTTGGCTATTCAACTGTTAACTGCCTGGGCTGTTCACCATTTCTCTTCTTTTTCCCTTTATCGTATTTTTGCTTCCCGTTTCCTTTGAACTTTCTCTCTTTCGAGTTAAGTCCAGAAGTGGAAGCTTGAATCATATTTATGTGGCCTTTATTTTTCATTATGGCTTTTGCAGCTAGGAGCTCTTTCATTAATTCCATCATATCTATGTTCATCTTGCTCATATTATAATTAAGCTTGAACTGAGTATAAGATGATGGTAGAGTCTCCAAAATCATGTCTACCTTTGATTGTTTATCTATATTTGCTCATAGGATCTCGGCAGTGTTGAAGTAATCCATCATTTTGAGCATATGCTCCCTAACAGATGCTCCTTTTGCCATCTTTTGATTCATAATTTCTCTAAGAGCACATTGCCTTGCGGGCCTGCTTTTATCAGAAAACATACGACATAGTGAGGCCATGATTTCTTTTTGCAGTTTTCATATAATAATGCTTGCTCTGCAAAATATCTGACATAGAAGCCATCATATAGCACTTGGCCATACTATTGGCTTTCTGCCATTTTGCCTTAGTATCTTTTTGGGCTTCAGAAGAGTTAGCCCTCACAACAGGACAAGGAGTTGTTGTTAGGACATAATTGTACCATTCTACAATGAGTACTATATCCAAGTTTCGTTCCCAGTCCACAAAATTCGGTCCAATGAGCTTGTGCTCTTTGAGAATTGTAGCTAGTGGACTGAACAAAGACATTTTTTTGGATACAACAATATAATCATAATTAATTTATGAGTGTAGAATTGATGCATGTATAATATGTATGCTATCTTTGGAAATAAAACATACAAGTACTTTTACATCATTTGCCTTTGAGTAGATCAACCCTTTAAACTACTCTATGTAACAGTGTCTCAACGTCCTGATAAGAACTCCACTGATGAAATGGCCAAACTTATGAACGTTAAGTTAAGTGTCACCACTTATTTGAATTAACAATTGTCCGGATATGATCCAATTGAATAATTCAATCACTGTTTTGTTTGGCTTCTTAAATCCAGTAGCGAACTCCATCGATAGCATAGCCGAACCTACCATTTATGTTGAGTGTACACCCATTCCTAATGTTTATTCCCCGTAACATTCTTGATTTAAGCCATCCGATAAGGTAGTAACTTTAATCAATGTTACATAAGGTGATCTTTAGTGAAGAATTCCACCGATGGGATGGTTGAACTTACTGACACCCTTTTGAATAAACATTTTATGTTTCACCTTGTTAAATCTTGACAAAGTGTCACCTTTCGTTGGGGAAGTTAATGACATTTATAATTGACGTGAATTGGATATGGAAAGCTGTGGGGTATTTCCAGTCCCCTCTCCCACTCAATCTTTTAACTTAAGGGTTTCCTTTGATATTCTTGCTTTGTTTTAGATCTAAACACATTTTGGATTTTTGTAAATCCCTTTTGTGTTACTAAAACATTGCAATATCACAATAGATCTCTTACCTAAATCTGGGTGCATAGACCCTTAGGTTGATATATATGTAAATCTCAAGTTAAGTTCTATTAATGTTGTCATGAGATCTCATGGCATCTTTAGACATTGCCGCTTATAATAATCTTGGCTAAGCCATTCTCATAAACTTAACTATCTTTGAGAATCAACTCATAGATGTGATTGATTTTTATAAATCCTAATAAGTGGACATATTTCTAGGTGGCAATCATGCTAATGCAAATATGTTAAAACATATATCAATGCATTATAAACATCCAGCAAAGTATGTTACAATCCCTCTTTGATGGCTCCCTGCAATCTTCAACAAAAACAACACACATAGTAGCCTTTTCTGCCTCAGCCGGTTGACCAGTTAGGTCCAGCCAGTTGTCTGGCTTGCTTACCTGGCCGGGTATTCTTCTATGTTGTTTTCTTGTTTCTCTCCTTGGTCTTCAAAAATTACAATAATACACTTTGCTATTACTAATACAAGCTTCATAAAGAAACATTACAAGGATATCAAAACATTCTATGCTTCTTTTAAATGAAATTAAAAGCAATAACCATAAATATTTTATACATAAAATTACCTACGGGCAAGCTTTGTTGACTGTACATGAAACTCTATTATGGATACATACGAACCATCAAAGGGATTTCTTTTATATCACCTGCATATACAAGCATAAAACCACAAGTATATGCAACACAAGATTTCCTAACTTGCCACTCACAAGATGACTAATATATTTATGCAAATATAATATTCTTGCATAGTCTAAGCATGTTGTGTGTGAGCCTAAGCTCTGATACCAATTGTAGGATCGATAATATTACATGTGGTTTATCCTAGTCCATATTTTCAAAAATACTACCAAGAAAACATACTAGGAAAATAAAATAACCACATAACACACACAAGAACATGCTTAAGAACAAATAGAACATAACTAATATTTGCAAAATATGTAAAGCTAACCGCTTGAAGCGTGGGGCCTTTGATGAAGCTAAAACCGTCACGAGCTTTGTTCCCGCTCACGAACAAAGCCCCTCAAAAAAATTTTACTATAAGGGTGTCGCAATATGCAACTCCCTAGTCTTCTTCCCTAGGGTTAAAGAGACTTTTCTTGGGAGAATAGCCTCTTGTATGGGAAGAAGCAAAGTAATATGTTCTTGAAAATCTAGAGCAAAAATCACACAATAAGTGTGTACTATGTGTTGTAGTATTTTCTTGCCAAAAAGGAAGAAATCAACTACAAAAGTTTTTGGATGCTAGGAATAGTTTAAGGTCTTGCCTATTTATAGAAAAAGTTTGGCACCTAAACCTTGTAAACTTTCCATATGGGAAACTATTTCCTAGTAGTAAATATTTGCCACATGTCATGGAAGTTACTTGTACAATTTGAATTTTTCTTGTAGTAACTTTCTAGCACGTCTTGGAAGATTGGGCCAAGCCCACAATCTAAGGCCAACACATAGTCCATAATCCATATGGAGGCCCAAGCCCAATAAGAAACCATCCAAGCCTAATTAGGTTATCTTGGACTCTAAAGAAAGCCCAAACCCAATTCCAAGCTTTGGCCTAATAAGGCTATTACCACAATATGGAACTTGCTCTTTCAAAATTACTCTCTCAAAGTCATTTCAACTAGGGAAGGGACCAAGAAGACACAATTAACCTTGGCTTTCAAAAATAATAAAAAAATGTCCTTGCCCGATCTAGGCGACATAATAATAATTATTTTTAACTCCGATCTATTCCACCATAAGATCAAAGTTGCACTCCAAGAATAATCGCTATTACCCAAAATCTTGCCACAAAAGAATATGAACTTTGTCTTTCACCTACTAAATAGCCGACCATAATGCCCCTCTTTGTATACCCACAGCTAAGACTGGTCTTTTGGCCTGTATACTATCACCTCCTTAGCTGTATCTTTTTCCGTTGGGCTTTTTGTCCTATTGCCAACCATCTTTGGTCCTGGAATCTCTTGATCTCGGGAGCGACCCTCAAGCCATATGATCGATACACCCACAAAGGTAGTATCACTAGATCGAGATTCAGATGATAAATATGGACAATCCCAAAGGGGGCACATAGATTCCATATTGCATATGCATGTTCCAATTAATTAGAACTTAGCACTCAATGCACAAGGCTATTGATCCTAATAAAGTAAGATCTCACCCATAGTGAATCAAAGTACCAAACCCTAACTTCATTAGTTCATCCATATATGCTTAAGATTAAGAGCAATGATCATTTAGTAGCAGTGAGTATCTTGTTTTCTTTCTTTGATAGTACGTCTCTAGAAAACATACTCACAATGGTCCTGTCAAATACGTGACACACGTACTATTGAGACAAATTTGGAAAGCCCTCCAATGACCTAGGTAGATCACCCTCAATGAGGAGACTTGCTCAATATAACCTTATCCCGGTAGATTGCCCAACCCTACCATTTGGTTATGGACTTAATTTATGACGTGACAAAATCTAGACTTGAACCTACTGAGCGTCCAGCCTCACTGCACACCCAAGTCATTAGTTCAAGTCAAGGGGCCTTTACACATGTATCAATAAAACATAGCAGAGATAATATGTAAGAAGCTCATAATGCTGTATAACAAAATTGATTATACATTGTTTAGCATCCAAAATGTCATGCAAAAGTGAGCTTTAGGGCATACTAATCCTAACAAAATCCCACTTCATGGTGCAACGAGGGATAGTGCTAGGTTATGTTGTCTCATCTAGTGGCATTCAAATTGACCCAGCTAAGGTAGAATTGTTAGAAAAATTGCCTGTCCCTAAGTGTGTTAAAAATGTTAGATCTTTTCTAGGGCATGTAGGATTTTGCCGTAGGTTTGTTAAGGATTTTAGTCATATAACGTGTCCCTTGTCTAACCTCCTAGCACAAGATGTTCCCTTTGAGTTTAATGATAAGTGCATTAGAGCTTTTGATAGGCTTAAATCCTTATTGTCTACATCCTCCACCATTCAACCACCTGACTATAGTATTCCATTTGAGGTTATGTGTGCCGCATCTAATTATGCAATAAGCGCTATTTTAGGTCAATGGCGAGATAAGTTGCCCCATGTAATGTACTATGCTAGCAAGACTTTTGATAAAGCTAAAAAGAACTATATCACCACAGAAAAAGAGCTTCTAACAGTTGTTTTCTCCCTTAACAGGTTTAGGTCCTGCATCCTAGAGTCCAAAGTGATTGTCTACACCGATCATGTGGCATTGAGGTATTTGTTAACTAAGAAAGAATGTAAGCCCCGCTTGATTAGGTGGTTGCTCTTTCTTCAAGAATTCATTGTCGAGATCCGAGATAAAAAGGGTAGAGAAAATTTAGTTGTGGATCACCTTTCCCGTCTTGTTAGTAAATCTTCTAGTGATCCATATCCTTTTTGTGATTCATTTCCTGATGAGCAATTGTTTGTCGTCTCTCATCACACACTTTGGTTTGCTCAAAGTGTCAATTATCTTGCCACAGGGCACTTTCCTTCCCATTAAGAGAAGAGAGAAAGAGATAGGTTCCTAGCATGAGTTGGGAAATTCTTTTGGGAGGATCCCTATCTTTTTAAAGTGTGTGCAGATCAAATGATTCCTTGGTGTATGCCCGAGGACGAGTTTGAGAACGTGTTGAGTATGTGTCATAATGAGGGGTATGGAGGTAATTTTAGTGGGAAGAAGACCGTCATGAAGGTCTTGCAATGTGGATTATTTTGGCCCATTCTCTTTAGGGATGTATAAGATTATTGCAAAAACTGTTTTAGATGTCAACAATCTGGGCCTATCTCTAATAGAAACATGATGCCTTTATCCCCTATTCTTCTTGTGAGTTATTTGATGTTTGGGGTATAGATTTCATTGGACCATTTTCACCTTCATTCAGGTACCAATAAATTTTAGTAGCCATTGATTATGTGTCCAAATGGGTTGAGGCTATTCCTATATCACTAATGACCATAGGGTTGTAGTGAAATTCATTGAGGAGAGCATTTTCTCTAGATTTGAAGTCCCTAGGGTCTTAATTAGTGATGAGGGATTGCATTTTTGCCATACGACTTTAGAGGCCCTATTGAGAAAATATTCGGTCACCTATAAGGTAGCTACTCCTTATCACTCATAAACTAGTGGAAAAGTAGAGGTGTCCAATAGAGAGCTCAAGCATATTTTAGAGAAAATGATTTGGCCCAATATAACAGATTGGTCTATTAGGTTGAATGATGCTTTATGCGCCTATTGCACTACCTTTAAGACTACCATTGGTATGTCTCCGAATCGATTGGTTTATGGGAAAGCTTGTCACCTGCTGGTAGAACTAGAGCATAGGGCTTATTAGGCAATTAAGGCCTTAAACTATGATTCAACAAGAGCAGGTGAGAAGAGAAAGCTTGACCTAGCAGAGTTAGAGGAGCTGAGGTTTGAGGCGTATGAGAATGCCAAGCTTTATGAGGATAGGATGAAGAGAATTCATGATAAACCTATTCTTAAGAAATTATTCTCTCTCTCTTCGATAAAGTTTGGTTGTTTAACTCATGTTTGAAGCTCTTTCCAGGCAGGCTCAAGTCAAGATGGGATGGTCCGTATGAAGTATTGGTTGCCTACCCTTCTGGTGTAGTCAAGATCAAGGACTTGAAGGATAGCCGATAGATCAAAGTGAACGGGCAGTGCCTGAAGCATGCATATGATCCAAACATGGCTCATGTAGAAGTTTTAATGCTTTAGAATCCCATATATACAGGTTGAAGATGAGTTCGTGTTCACCTAGTTGACAGCATGGTGGTTAGCGCTACTAGGAGGCAACCTAGGTTCAATTTTGCAATTTTGCATTTATTTCATTTTTTCTTTCTTTTGTCTTCTTTCTTTTCCTTTCACGCACACCAAAATGTTGAATCATGATCTTTTGTCGCTTAAGATACACCATTGCTTATTATTGCACATGCCAATGTGAGTTTGCATAAGTAATGCTACTAACCTTGTTTTCTTTAAGTGTTTATAAATTATGAGTCACAGGGTTAGTAGTATGGTGATCTATCATTGGCATGGAGAACTTTGAAGAAAATGCAAGGTTGTATCTATCCTTTCCCCACTTGTCCCCATGTTTTTACCATTCCTACTACCCTTACTTGCTTTGTAATGCCAATTTGCTTGTTTATGTGCTTTACTTCATTTGCTTGGGGACAAACAAAGTCTAGGTTTGGGGGTATGGGAGTTTGGTTTTCTTGTTATATGCTTTGTGTAGGGTAGATGTGCATTATATGATTCAAATGGTGAAAATTTTTCAATTTTAATACATATAGAGTTATTTATCTCTTAGTGGATCATTATGTTGGCTATTGTGGTTGACTCAATTGATTAGTGAATATAAGTAGCTTTGTGGGGAAGTGAATGGAGTAGACAGAGAATCGAGACTTGGAGGAGAACACTTGAAAGTTATGGGGAGTGAGGACCTTTAAGAATGACACTTGTAGCCACCCCATAGCTTGTAGAAAAGAGTGAAGAAAGGAAGGGTCGTTGATGTGAGTGCCCTCCCCTTGATTGGTCATTTTTCTTGTCCCTAAGCCATTCTTTTTCTTTTCTTTTTGTGTGAATACAATACAAAGCATAAAAAACCCAAAAAAAAATTTTTGAAAAAGGCAAAAGGTGCAAAAATATATAAAAAAAATTAAAAAAAAGAGGCAAAAAGCCAAAGGCACCAAAAAGTTTTGTGAATAAGTGCATAAGTGACACAATGTCAACTTAGCACATGTTATCACCATTGTCTGTATGCGAATAAGGCTTTTTATAAGCCAATGTGCTTGTATATTTGGTGTTTGTCTCTAGAGTGCAAGCTCTAAAAACCTGGAAGTGCACAAATCAATGTAGTGTAGTGTATGCGAGAACAGGTGTT
Source organism: Cordia subcordata (assembly GCA_028554755.1). Classification (NCBI taxonomy): domain Eukaryota; kingdom Viridiplantae; phylum Streptophyta; class Magnoliopsida; order Boraginales; family Cordiaceae; genus Cordia; species Cordia subcordata. The sequence continues at coordinate 17,613,840 of JAPTOF010000008.1, forward strand.
GAACCACAGGGAGGCTATGTTGTGGGATGGATTCTAAGTGTGTGTCTTAGAGAATGCAAAAAAGAAAACTTAAACTAACTATTTTTGGTGTTTTCGAATGTCAAGAGCTCTAATTAAAGAAAATAAAACTATACTATGGGAATGGAAAGTTTAAAGACAAGCTATCTAGAGAGAACTAACAAATGGAAAGCATTAGGGTGACATCTACTTGTTAATTGGTGATCCTAGATTCCAATACTATAGGATTACATGAAATGGCTTACTCATTAATTTCTCTTTTACTAGGTTGATTAGTTAATGTCCAAATTTGGCCCAGGACTCAGTGCGGGTCCATCCCTAGGCAGCGCTTTCTAGAGCTATGGCGTGCTCCTTATGACCTAGGCCTTAAGAATGACTAACTAGCTTCCTAGGTGACCTAGAAAAAACCTACCCTAGTACCTAAATCATTGGCTGGATTTAAAGCCAAGACCTAGTGTTGCTAGAGTCGACTAAATCAACCCAGAAACCTATTGGTTGGATTTAAAGCCAAAGGAGACTCGATTTAGACTACCCTTTAATTGTGCTTTGTCATTCTAGGGTCACAAAAACAGGATTTGACCTATTAATGCATTCATAAATGTTCTAAGCCAAGGTGTTTGTAAATAAAGGGACCTGTTCGACTACCAAACATCGTCATGCTTGGATTACACCATTAAAAGCATTTTTGAGCCAACGTGCATGCAATATTGATGTCATATTTACTACTAGACATGCAAACATACACATAGACATGAATATAAGCAATACCCACTTCATAAGATCCACACATCAACACATAGACATGACTATAGAATGAATTAGAAGTGTTTACTAGCAAATAGACTTCAATTTATACCTATGCAAATCTCATAGGCATATTATCAAACACCTAGACATGTATTGAACAATAGCCACTGAAACAAGAAAAACATAGCATATGTATATACATTAAGCCATTGAATCCCGTAATATAGAAGCATAGAATCAACCCATTAGACAAGTGTCATCACCCTAAACAAATCTACTCAAACATAACATAACAAAGGATGAAAAGGAGAATAAAAAACTCCCTTTCCATCCTAGCAATTCTTGCACAAAATCCTTGAGTAGCCTTTGATCCAAGTGTTTGAATCCTCCAAATGAGCTTAAAACTAGGTGAAATGTGTGTGAGTGTATGTGTTAGAGATTGGTGAAAAAGGAATTAGGGGTTGGGAGATGGGTGTGAAAGAGTATGACTTAATTAATTATAAAATGACCAAATGCTGGCTTATATAGCTAATTTTTGAGACTACCGGAACACTATACCGGAGCACCGGTACCAAGGGGCCTCTATTCCAGTAGTAGAAGCTTGCATACTGTTTTTGGCGGAATAGTGAACTTGTGCACCGGTCACAAAGGCCTTTTATTCTGGTAGTAGAAACTTGCTTTTTGTTTTTGGTGGAATAGTGAGCCGGTACACAGGTACTTTGAAGCTAGTGTTCCGATAGTGTCTCTTCGCTCTCTTTTGGCTTCGTTTTAGCTCTGTTTTGCTTCCAATTGTCTTGACCTTTGTTCGAAAGCCTCCAAAGTTGATTTTCTTCCACTTTTCCTCTACAATATGCTTTCAATCCTTGCTCAAATCATCTCCATCTTTGTTAATCTTCAAATAATCCTCAATCGCACCTATAACATCCAAAATAAGCCATTAATGTAGCATTTACCCTTTGAACTCAACTATGTATAGTTGTATATGCATAAGCCTATACATAGTACAAGTACTACATTAATGCAACTATTAAGCTTAATATATCTCCAAAATATAGACAAATAACAATTCAAACACACACAAAAACACAACACATTAACACCCCAAAACCTTCTCCTTGCTTGTGCTCAAGCAAGCCCAATATTAAGTTTATTTCTACAACAGATGTAATGGATTGCCTAAAGGATTGACTCGTTATCAAGGTTAGTCTAAGAAGTATGAAGGGGGCATTCCTATGGTAGAGAGATCCCCTAATCTCTTTGGATCCTCCTTCTACTCATAAGGGGTCTCGTTCCTCGTGGGAATTTCCCATGTACCCAATCCACTACAAGCCTAGGGTTCTAACTCACACACTTGAGATGTTGATATTTCGTGCTCCCTCAACTAACATGGCCTCCTCAACATGCACCAAGCCTCAAAGACAAGAAGGGAGAATATACAAACACAATGGCTTATAAAAGCCTTATTCACGTATCTACAAAGATGATAACTTGTGCTAAGTTGACATTGTGTCACTTATGCACTTATTCATTAACTTTTTTGTTCCTTTGGCTTTTTCTCTTTTTCACTTTTTTTTTTTGATATTTTTGCACCTTTTTGCTTGTTTCAATTTTTTTGGGATTTTTCATGCTTTGCATTGTATTCACAAAAAGAAAAGAAAAAGAAAGGCTTAGGCACATCAAAGAAAACCAATCAAGGAAGAGGCACTCACATCAAAAACCCTTTTCTGACACTCTTTCTTACCAAGCTATGAGGTGGCCACATGAGTCATTCTTAAAGGTCCTCACTCCCCACAACTTTGAAGGGCATCCCCTCCAAGACTTAGTTTTCAAACAACTCTATTCATTTTCCCACAATGCATCTCATCTTCAAAAATCAATAAAGTCAATCACAATAGGAAATAGAATGATCAATAAAGAAATAAATGACTTTACATGCATCAAAATTGAAAAATTTTCACCATTTTTAAGCACATAATGCAATTTAGCCTAAGCAAGATATATAACAAGAAAACCGAACTTCTATATTCCCAAACCTAAACTTTACTTATCCTCCAGCAAATAGAGCAAAACACTTAAACAATCAAATTGGCATTACAAAGCGAGTAAGGGTGAGGGGGATAGGGTAAAAACATAGGGAACAAGTAGAGAAAGGATAGATATAACCTTGCATTTTCTTCAAAGCTTTCCATGCCAATGATAAATCACCTTACTACTAATCCTGTGACTCTCAATTTTCAAACACTCACAAAGAAAACAAGATTAGTAGCATTACTTATGCATATTTGCATTGGCATAAGCAATGGTGTATCTTATGGGACAAAGAATCGGGATTCAACACTTTGGTGTGGGTGCGAGAAAGAGAAAAGAAAGGAAAATAAAATAAGTGAAAAATCACAAAATGGAACCTAGGTTGCTTCCTAGTAGCGCTAACCACCATGCCGTCAGCCAGGCAAACACCAACTCATTTTCAGCCTCCATGCACGGGATCTTGAAGCATTAAAACTTCCACACCAGCCATGCTCGAATCATGTGCATGCTTCAGGCATTGCCCATTCACCGTCAACTCTTGGCTATCCTTCAAATCTTTCATCTTGACTGAACTAGAAGGGTAGGCAACCAACACCCTATATAGACTATCCCATCTTGTCTTAAGATTACGTAGAAAGAGTTTCAATCGTGAGTTAAGCAACCAAACTTTATCGGAGAGAGAGAATGATTTCTTAAGAATATGTTTATCATGAATTCTCTTCATCCTATCCTTATAAAGCTTCGTATTCTCATATGCCTCAAACCTAAGCTCTTCCAACTCCGCTAGGTCTAGGTTCCTTTTCTCACCCACTCTTGCCAAATCAAAATAAGCTCTATGTTTTAGTTCTACTGGCAAGCGACAAGCTTTTCCATAAACCATTCTATACGGAGACATACCAATGGGAGTCTTAAAGGCAGTACAATAGGCCCACAAAGCATCATTTAGCCTAATAGACCAATCTCTCATATCAGGCCGAACCATTTTCTCTAAAATATGCTTGTCCACTAGTTTGTGGGTGATATGGAGTGGCTATCTTATGGGTGACCGAATATCTCCTCAACAAGGCCTCTGAACTCTTATGGAAAAAATGCAAACCCTCATCACAAATCAAGACCCTAGGGACTCTAAATCTAGATAAAATGTTCTCCTTAATGAATTTAACCACTACCCTATGGTTATTAGTACGTGTGGGAATTGCCTTAGCCTATTTGAACACATAATCAATGGCCACTAAAATGTATTGGTACCTAAAGGAAGGTGGAAGTGGACCCATGAAATCTATACCCTAAACATCAAAAAGCTCACATAGAAGAATAGGGGGTAAAGACATCATGTTTTTCCTAGAGATAGACCCAGATTGTTAATATCTAAAACACTTTTTACAATACTCTTGGGTGTCCCTAAAGAAAGTGTGCCAAAATAGTCCATATTGCAAGACCTTCGCGGTGGTCTTCTTCCCACTAAAATGACCCCCATACCGCTCATCATGACACATGCTCAAAACGCTTTCAAACTCGTCCTCGGGCACACACTGACAAATCATTTGATCTGCACACACTTTAAAAAGATACGGATCTTCCCAAAAGAAATGCCTAACTTGTGCTAGGAACCTATCTCTTTCTCTCTTCTCCTAATAGGAAGGAAAACGCCCTGTGGCAAGATAATTGACAATATGAGCAAACCAAGGTGTATGATGAGAGATGGCAAACAATTGCTCATCGGGAAATGAATCATAAAAAGGGGATGGATCACTAGAAGACTCGCTAACAAGACGGGAAAGATGATCTGCAACTAAATTTTCTTTACCCTCTTTATCCCGAATCTCAATATCAAACTCTTGAAGAAGGAATACCCACCTAATCAAGCAGGGCTTAGATTCTTTCTTAGCTAACAAATACCTTACAGCTGTATGATCAATGTATACAATCACCTTAGACCCTACGATGTACGACCTAAACTTGTCAAGGGAGAAGACTACTGCTAGAAGCTCTTTTTCCGTGGTGGTATAGTTCTTTTGAGATTCATCAAGAGTCTTACTAGCATAGTACACAACATAGGGCAATTTATCCTTCCTTTGACCTAAAATGGCTCCTATTGCATAGTCTGATGCGTTACACATAACCTCAAATAAGAGACTATAGTTATATGGCTGGATAATTGGGGATGTGGACAATAAGAATTTAAGCCCATTGAAAGCCCTAATACACTTATCATCAAAGTCAAAAAGGACATCTTGTGCTAGGAGCCTAGATAAGGGACATGCAATGTGACTAAAATCCTTAATAAATCTATGGTAGAATCCTGCATGCCTTAGAAAAGATCTAACATCCTAGACACACTTAGGGATAGGGAACTTTTCAATTAATTTTACTTTAGCCAGGTCAACTTGAATTCCACTAGATGAGACAACATGACCCAATAGTATTCCTCGTTGCACCATGAAGTGGGATTTCCCCCACCTCAACACTAGATTCTTCTTCATATATCGGTCTAAGACTAAAAAGAGATTACTCAAACACTAATCAAAACTATCTCCAAAGACTAAGAAGTCATCCATGAAAATCTCTAAATGCTTCTCTATCATGTCACTAAAAATGACCATTATACACCTTTGAAATGTGGCTGGGGCATTACACAGACCGAAAGGCATTCTCCTATAGGCAAAAGTGCCATAGGGACAAGTAAAGGTGGTCTTCTCTTGGTCCTCATGAAACATAGGGATCTAATTGTAACCCGAAGAGCCATCTAGAAAATAATAGTAGCTATGCCTAGCTACTCTATCAAAAATCTGATCTAGAAAAGGCAATGGGAAATGATCCTTTCTAGTTTTGGAGTTGAGCTTCCTATAATCAATTCAAACTCTCCAACTCGTGGGAGTACATGTAGGGATAAGCTCTTCTCTCTTATTCTCAACAACCGTGATCCCAGACATCTTAGGGAAGACTTGAACCAGGCTAACCCACTCCTTATCGGAGATTGGATAAATGATGCCTGCATCTAAAAGCTTAATGATCTCTTTCTTAGCAATTTCACTCATGTGTGGGTTTAGCCTCCTTTGCATCTCCCTAGAAAGAATGGCTCCATCCTCAAGGTGAATACGATGCATGCAAACCGAGGGGTCTATACCTCTCAAATCATCACTTTTCCATCCTATAGCCTTCCTATGTTTCCTAAAAATCTCTAAGAAATGCTCCTCATGCTCACTAGAAAGATCGAAAGCTATGATTACTGGAAGGGTCTCACTAGGGCCTAGGAATGTATACTACAAATGATCAGGAAGGGGTTTGAGCTCTAAAGAAGGGCTAGGCTCAACCAAGGGGGACTCAACCTTAACATCATCAATGGTAATATCACTAGAGTCAAGACTAGAAGGATTAACCTTAAGTGACTTATCAATCAAGGAACTCTTAACTATAGAGGTAAAGGCTATACACTTATGCTCTAAGGTGTCTAAATCAAAGCTAGTCAACAATTCCTCAAATTTCCTCAATCCTTCTCCATTAGTCATAGTTCTCTCTACAAGGTCCTCAACACACGAATCAATCTCATCCACAATAAAGCACTCTTCTCCATCATCTCCTCCTATACTAGCTCAATCTTTATAATGGACCTTAAATTCCTAAATTTCATCTCTAATAACCCCAACCTATAATGGATAATGGCATCTGTAGTGGCAAGAATTGGGCGACCTAGAAGAATAGGTGTAGAATGTCTAGATTCATGTCCTGAATCCATATCTAACACTATGAAGTCAACAGGGTACACAAACTCACCTACCTGGACCATAACATTCTCTATCACACCCCTAGGTCTACGTTTGGATATATCAGCTAGCTGAAAAGTAACATGTGTAGGAGACAACTCATCTAGACCTAGCTACTGATAGATGGAGTAGGGAATGAGATTCACACTAGATCTTAAATCTAACAAAGCGTGATCAATCTGGGTCTCACAGATTCTACAAGGAATAGTGAAGGCTCCGAGGCCACTCATCTTAGGCGGAAGGCCCGAAGTGTAAATATTATTCACCATCTCCGTAGGCCTCGCCTTCTTAAAAATGTTCGATGACCTACGTTTCCTTGTACAAAGATCTTTAAAGAACTTAGAATAGGAGGGGATAGAACGGATCGCATCTATCAAAGGAAGATTGACCTTAAGGTCCTTAAGATGCTCTAAAACCCTGCAAAACCTCGAATCCTCACTAGGTGTAGGCCTCTCTAAGGTGGATGGGAAGGGAACTCTAGGTGCAACATCTCTAGACACATAGGAATCATCAATAGGTTCTTTTCCCTCCCGATAAGGGCAGGAAGTACTACTCTTTCCATGGTCTCTAATGGGCTCATCTCTCTCAAGAGGACCCTCTCTAGAATTTACTCTAACTGGGCTACTATGTGACTCTTTAGACTCGAAAGGCCACTAGATGTAGGCACTACAAAGCCAACTCGTACTCTATTATTCATTACCCTACTACTCCTAAGAGTGGTGATAGCCTTAGCCTAGGCCTGAGGGGGATAAATGATATTAGTAGAGGAATAGGACTGGACTCTAGGGTTTACCTCCGGCTAAGGAGGCAATTTCCCAGGGTCTCTAGCCCTCAATTGACTATTAATCTGCCCTAACTATGCCTCAAACCTCGTCATTTGCAGCCTATTTTCTACCAATTCTTGTTGCTGATTCTAAATGAACTGTATTATCTTCATCATGTCATTACTAGGAGGTTGGCTACTAGAGGGAGCAGGTAAATCCTGAGGTTAAGGAGCACTAGTGAGACGGGGATGATTAAGGTGATAGAAACCTGGGGGATATTGAGGATGGGGTCGCTGTTGAGGTGGAACCTGAGGATGTGAACTAGACTCATACTGAACTTGTCTCCAAGAAAATTTTAGGTTGTCTCTCTAACCCAGATTATATGTGTTCGAGTACGGGTTATACTCCCGAGAATAACCTTGAGTACTACACACTTGCTCTTTCATGAATTCAGGAAATTGATATGCTAGAGGCAAGCTGTGGTCTCATGAGATAACTCAGAACATAATGCATAAATCTCAACGACTAAAGGGGTGAAGGAAGAGCCTATAGAACTAGTCCTATGACCTTGGGATGAAAGAGATAAAGAAATGAATTGATTTAGCTTATTTGTTAAAGTCTTAACCTTAGCGGGAAAATCTAGAGAAACTCCAACCTCATTAACACTTCTTTTATTGCCTCCCTGACTAGACCTTTCCATGGAAAAATTTTGAAAAGAATTTTCAGCCATCAACTCTATTTTCTCCCATGCCTCTGTTGGTCTCAAAAGATAAAAACTACCACCGAAAGCGGCATTGATCATCATCTTATTTTGTTCATTTAAGCCTCGAAAGAAATATTGCAATAGGTCATGATTGCCATACCCATGGTGTGGACATTATCTAAGAAAATCCTTGACCCTCTCCTAAGCCTCATGAAAGGATTCTAGGTCATGTTAGGAGAAAGTCATAATGGCAGTCCTAAGGTCGGCTATCTTGGCCATGGGATAAAATTTTTGAAAGAACTTAGATTGAAGCTCGGCCCATGTAGTAATGCAACCATTAGGTAACGAATGCAACCAAGCCCTAGCCTTATCCTTAAGAGAGAAAGGAAACAATCTTAGACGTATCACCTCTTGGGAGACATTGGGGACATGGAAAATGGAACTCATCTCAACAAAATCAGTGATATGATTTAGAGGACTCGCATTGTTTCTCCTGTAGAAGGAAGGAAGCATAGGCAACATATTAGGCTTAATCTCGAAGTTTATCTCCCCCAAACTGCAATTTGAACAGCCAAATTAGGCTCAAAGGCTTCGGGGAGAAATAATTACCTAAGAGTAGGTTCCTCATCTGTAGATGGGTCTGGTCTACGGGGTTTTCGTCTGAAATGATCTTGGGCTTGATGCCCATGGTGATCATAAGGTGGAATGGGATTTATTAAGGGATTGGGAAGATTAGGAGGATGATTGTGATCGGCCATCTCCTCAAGAAGATCTCCCAAATTCCTAAAATGTCTAGCAATTCTATCGAGCTCAGAACTAAGAGGAACTAAGGGATTTCTAAGGGATCTCCTACCACGCATGCACAAACTATCCTAACTACGACCACTTCAACCCCAAAAAACTTCAATATTCCTAAAACTACAACAAATAAACCATAATTCTAGAAAATCTACTAAAAACAAAAAAACAAAGGTTGAATTAGATAAACAAGAACTAAAGCAAGATTATAAAAACAATAAACAAGATAATCACAAACTAAATAAACTACAAAGGAAAAGTAAGAAAAACAAATAAAGTAACTACCAAAACACACAAGCAAAGAATGCAAATCACCGTGCCTCCCTGGCAACGGTGCCAAGAACTTGGTGTTCGTCTCTCGAGTGCAACCTCTAAAGACCCGTAAGTGCACGAATCAATGTAGTGTAGTGTATGCAAGAACGGGTGTTGAACCACAAGGAGGCTATATTGTGGAATGGATTCTAAGTGTGTGTCTTAGAGAATGCCAAAAAGAAAACTTAAACTAACTATTTTTGGTGTTTTTGAATGTCGAGAGCTCTAATTAAAGAAAATAAAACAACACTATGGGAATGGAAAGTTTAAAGACAAGCTATCTAGAGAGAACTAACAAATGGAAAGGATTAGGGTGACATCGACATCTACTTGTTAATGGGTGATCCGAGATTCCAATATTATAGGATTTTATGGAATGGCTTACTCATTAATTGCTCTTTTACTAGGTTACTTAGTTAATGTCCTAATTTTCCCTTAGGACTCGGTATGGGTCCATCCCTAGGTGATGCCTTCTAGAGCTACGGCGTGGTCTTTATGACCTAGGGCCTTAAGAGTGACTAACTAGCTTCCTAGATGACCTAGAACAAACCTACCCTAGTACCTAAATCATTGGCTAGATTTAAAGCCAAGACCTAGTGTCACTAGAGTTGACTAAATCTACCCAAAAACCTATTTGTCAGATTTAAATCCAAAGAAGACTCAATTAGATTAGCCTTTAATTGTGCTTTGTCATTCTAGGGTCACAAAAGTGGGATTTGACCTATTAACACATTCATACATGTTTTAAGCCAAGGTGTTTGTGAATAAAGGGACCTATTCGACTACCAATTATTTTCATGCTTAGATTACACCAATAAAAGCATTTTTGAACCAACATGTATGCAATATTAATGTCATATTTACTACTAAGCATGCAAACATAGACATGGCCATGAATATAAGCAATACCCACTTCATAAGATCCACACATAAACACATAAACATGATTATAGAATGGATTAGAGGTGTTTAGTAGCAAATAGACTTCCATTTATACATATGCAACTCTTATGGGCATATTATCAAACACCTAGACATGTATTGAACAATAGCCATTGAAACAAGAAAAACATAGCATATATATACACATTAAGCCATTAAATCCCATAATATAGGAGCATAGAATCAACGTATTACACAAGTGTCATCACCCCAAACAAATCTACTCAAACATAATATAATAGAGGATGAAGAGAGAATAGAAAGCTCCATTTCCATCCTAGCGATTCTTGTACAAAATCCTTGAGTACCCTTTGTTCCAAGTGTTTGAATCCTCTAAATGAGCTTAAAGCTAGGTGAAAAGTGTGTGAGTGTGTGTGTGTTGGAGGTTGATGAAAGAGGAATTAGGGTTTGAGAGATGGGTGTGAAAGAATATGACTTAATTAATTACAAAATGACCAAAAGTGGGCTATAAGCTAATTTCTGCGACTACTGGAACACTATACCGGAGCACCGGTACCAAGAGGCCTCTATCCCGCTAGTAGAAGCTTGCTCACTGTTTTTGGCAGAATAGTGAACCAGTACACCGGTATCAAAGGTCCTCTATTCTGGTAGTAGAAACTTGCTTTTTGTTTTTAGTGGAATAGTGAGTCGGTACACTGGTACTTTGAAGCCAGTGTTCTGATAGTGTCTCTTTGCTCTCTTTTGGCTTTGTTTTAGCTCTGTTTTGCTTCCAGTTGTCTTGACCTTTGTTTGGAAGCCTCCAAACTTGATTTTCTTCCACTTTTCCTCTTCAATGTGCTTCCAATCCTTGCTCAAATCATCTCCATATTTGTTGATCTTCAAACAATCCTCAATCTCACCGATAACATCCAAAATTAGCCATTAATGTAGCATTTACCCTTTAAACTCAACTATGTGCAGTTGTATACGCTTAAGCTTATACCTAGCACAAGTACTACATTAATACAACTATTAAGCTTAATATGCCTCCAAAATATAGACAAATAACAATTCAAACACACATAAAAACACAACACATCAATATTCTCTTTCTTCTTGTCTTTCAGGCTTTGTGCATATAGGGAAGGTTGATGTGTTTTGATTTTGTGTATGTTTGCATTGTCATTTACCTATATTTTAGAGGTGTTGACTGCTCATAATGATGCATTAGTGTAGTGCCTTTGATAAGAATAGGCTTAAGCATAAACAAATGTACATATCGAGTTTAAGAGACAAATTGCTGCACTAATTGCTTATTTTCAATGATTTAGGTGAACTTTGGGTTAAGATCAAGACTGGACGATGAAAGGTGATGAAGATGGGAAATGCACGGGTCTAAGAGAGAAGACTACAGGCCAAAAAGACAAAGAATGGAGGAAGAAAGTCAGCCGGACGACCACCCTTCCAAAGCCGGTCGACCGGCCACTCCAGAGAGCATCATTAAAAAGCCGGATGACCACCCTTCTAGAGCTGGTCGACCGGTCGACCGGCCACTCCAGAGAGCAACATTAAAAAGCCGATCGACCACTCCAGAGGCCGCGGCAATATGCTGAGAACATATAAATAGGGCTTGATTCTGCAGAAAGAGAGGAGGACTTTTTGGTAGATTAACACACACTTCACACCTAAAATTCTCACACACTTAACCCTAGATCCCACCCACTTCACACACACTTTTCACACATTTCTCACTAAGAACCAAGCTTGATTTGGAGGGTTCAAACATTTTGGAATTAAGTTTGCTCAAAAGCTTTGTACAAGATTAGCTAGGATGAAAGGGAAGCTTCATTATCTCTCTTTCATTCTATTTCCTATTATGATTGAGTAGACTTGTGTAGGGTGATTTAACTTATGTAATGGGTTAATTATATACTCTTATGATATGGGATATGATGGCTGTTTATATATACATGTTTCGAATTGTCTTGTTTAAATGGGTATTTTCTCATTCATGTCTAAGTGTTTGATAAAATGCCTAAATGAGTAACATGTGTATAAATTGAAGTTTGTTTGTTACTAAACACATCTAATCCATGTTATAATCATGTCTATGTGTTTATATGTGGATGCTATGAAGTGGGTAATGCTTTTATTCATGTCTATATGTATATTTGCATGCCTAGTAACAAGCATAACTTCAATAATTCATACGTGTTGGTTGTTAATTATTTCTAATGGTGTGAACTAAACATGACGATGTTTGGTAGTTGAATAGGTTTCATTATTCAAGCACACCTTGGCCTTGAACATATATGAACGCACTAGCAAGTCAAAACCTGCTGTAGTGACCTTAGAATGACGAAGTATAACTTAGGGCTAGTCTAGGCCAAGTCTCCTTTGGCTTTAAATCCAGCCAATATGTTTTCGGATAGGTTTAGTCGACCTTAGCAACACTAGGTCTTGGCTTTAAATCCAGCCAAAGGTTTAGGTACTAAGGTAGGTTCATTCTAAGCCACCTAGGAAGTTAGTTAGTCACTCTTGAGGCCCTAGGTCATAAGGACCACGCCGTAGCTCTAGGAGGCGCCGCCTAGGGACGGACCCACATCGAGTCCTAGGGGGAAATTAGGACACTAACTAGCAACCTAGTTAAGAGCACTCATGATAGTTAGCCATCATCCCTTAATCCCATAGCATTTGAGTATAGAATTACCCATTCATAAGTCGAACTCACCCTAACCCCTTCTCAATTGTTAGTTCCCTCTTGACCAACTTATGTTCCCATTTTTCATAATCATAGTTTAGTTTTATTTCCTTTACCTAGAGCTCCCGATAATCCAAAACCCTAAAAATATGTCTAGTTTAGATCTTTCTTTTTGGCACTTTCTAGAGCACCAAGCATAGAATTTACACACATTATTCACGCCTCCCTGTGGTTCGACACCCGCACTTGTACACACTATATTGCACGATCCATACGCTTGCAGGTCTTTTAGAGCTTGCACTCGAAAGACGACACCAAGTTCTTGGCACCATTGCCTGGGAGGCATGGTGATTTGCATTCTTTGCTTGTGTGTTTTGGTAGTTGCTTTTCTTACTTTCTTGCTTTTTCTTTATAGTTTGTTTAGTTTTTGCTTATCTTGTTTATTGTTCATATTATCTTGCTTTAGTTTTTGTTTATCTATTTTAGCTTTTGTCGTTGTTTTTAATAGACTCTTTAGGATTGTGGTTTATTTGCTGTAGTTTTAGGAATATTGAAGTTTTCGAGGGTTGAAGTGGCCGGAGTTAAGATAGATTGTGCATGCTTGGTAGGAGATCTCTTAGAAATCCCCTAGTTCCTCTTAATCCCGAACCTGATAGAATTGCTAGACATTTTAGGAATTTAGGAGATCTTCTTGAGGAGATGACCGATCCCAACCATCCTTCTAATCCTCCCAATCCCCCAATGAATACCATTCCACCTCATGATCACATTGGGCATCAAGCCCAAGCTCATTTTAGACGAGAGCCCCATAGACCGGATCTACCCATAGACGAGAAACCCATTCTTAGCCAATTCTTTCTCCCCGAAGCCTTTGAGCCCAATTTGGCTATTCAAATTCCTGGTTTGGGGGAGACGAACTTCGAGATTAAGCCTAATATGTTGGCTATGCTTCCCTTCTTCTACGGGCGAAGCAATGAGAGTCCTCTAGATCATATCACTGATTTTGTTGAGATGAGTTCCACTCTCCATGTCCCCAATGTCTCTCAAGAGGTCATACGTCTAAGATTGTTTCCTTTCTCTCTTAAGGACAAGGCTAGGACTTGGTTGCATTCCTTACCCAATGGTTGCATTACTACATGGGTTGAGCTTCAATCTAAGTTCTTCCAAAAATTTTATCCCATGGCCAAGACGACCGACCTTAAGACCGCCATTATGACTTTCTCCCAACATGACCTAGAATCTTTTCATGAGGCTTGGGAGAGGTTCAAGGATCTTCTTAGACAATGTCCACATCATGGGTACGACAATCATGACCTAATGCAATACTTCTTTCGAGGCTTAAATGAACAACATAGGATGATGGTCAATGCCGCCTCCGGTGGTGGCTTCTATCTTTTGAGACCGACTGAGGCATGGGAGAAAATAGAAATGATAGAAATGATGGCTGAAAATTCTTTTCAAAATTTTGCAATGGAAAGGTCTAGTCGGGGAGGCAACAAGAGAAGTGTTAGTGAGGTTGGAGTTTCTTTCGACTTACCCATTAAGGTTGAGGCTTTGACAAATAAACTAGATCAATTCATTTCTTTGTCTATTTCATCCCAAGGTCATAGGACTAGTTCTTTAGGTTCTTCCTCCGCCCCTTTAGTTGTCGAAGTTTGTGCATTGTGCTCCGAGTCATCTCATGAGACCATAGCTTGCCCTTTAGCATCTAAATTTCCTGAATTCATGAAAGAGCAAGTGTGTGCCACACAAGGTTATTCTCGTGAGTATAATCCATACTCGAACACATACAATCCGGGTTGGAGGGACAACCCAAAATTTTCTTAGAGACAAGGATAGCAAAAGTCTAGTTCACATCCTCAAGTTCCACCTCAGCAGCGACCCCGTCCTCAATATCCCTAAGGTTTCTATCATGTCAATCAACCTTGTCTCACTGGTGCTCCTCAACCTCAGGCTTTGCCTGCTCCCTCTAGTAGCCAACCTCCTAGTAATGACATAATGAAGATAATGCAGTTCATTTAGAACCAACAACAGGAATTGGCAGAAAACAGGCAGCAAATGGTGAGGTTTGAGGCACAGTTAGGACAGATTGCTAGTCAATTGAGCGCTAGAGACCCTGGGAAATTGCCTTCTCAGACGGAGGTAAACCCTAGAGTCCAGTCCTGTTCCTCCACCGATACCACTTATCCCCCTCAGGCCCAAGCTAAGGCCGTCACCACTCTTAGGAGCAATCGGGTAGTGGATAATAGGGTAGGAGTTGACTTTGCAGTGCCTGCACCTAGTGGTCCTTCCGAGCCTAGAGCACCACATGGTAGCCTTGTTAAGAGAAATTTAGAGAAGGTCCTGTTGAGAGAGATAAGCCCATTAGAGATCATGGAAAGAGTAGTACTTCCCGCCCACATCGGGAGGAAAAAGAGCCTGTTGATGACTCCCATGTATCTAGAGGTATAGAGCCTAGAGTTCCCTTTCCATCCGCTTTCGAGAGACCTACACCTAGTGAGGACTCTAGGTTCTTTAAGGTTTTAGAGCATCTTAAGGACCTTAAGGTCAATCTTCCTTTGATAGATGCGATCATTTCCATCCCCTTTTCTTCTAAGTTCTTTAAGGATCTTTATACAAGGAAACGTAGGTCATCGAACATTCCTCAGAAGGTGAGGCTTACGGAGAAGGTGAGTAGTATTTGTACTTCGGGCAAGGACATTTTAATTATTTTTGGAAGCCAAGGTTAATTGTGTCTTCTTGGTCCCTTCCCTAGTTGAAATGACTTTGAGAGAGTAATCTTGAAAGAGCAAATTCCATATTGTGGTAATAGCCTTATTGGGCCAAAGCTTGGAATTGGGTTTGGGCTTTCTTTAGAGTCCAAGATAACCTAATTGGGCTAGAATGGTTTTCTATTGGGCGTAGGCCTCCACATGGATTATGGACTATGTGTTGGACTTGGATAATGGGCGTGGCCTTAGTCTTCCAAGACAAGTGGACAACTTGCAAATTACTACAAAAACAAGTAGACAACTTGCACAAGTCTTCGAAGACAAGCTAACAAGTTGCATAAAGGAAATACGACATGGAAATTTTCTCCCACATTGAAAGTTTAGCAACTTTGGGTGCCAAGGTTCTCTCTATAAATAGACAAGACCCTACACCCTTTATGCAATCCACTTTGTAGTTGATTTCTTCCTTTTTGGCAAGAAAATACTCAACACATAGTACACACTTATTGTGTGACTTTTCCTCTAGTTTTCCAAGAGCATATTACTTTGTTTCTTCCCATACAAGAGGCTATTCTCTCAAGTTAAGTCTCTTTAATCATAGGGAAGAAGACTAGGGAGTTGCTTATTGCGACACCCTTATAGTAAATTTTTGGTGGCCTTGTTCGTGAACGGGAACAAAGCTCGTGACCGGTTTTAGCTTCATCAAAGGCCCCACACTTCAAAAGGTTAGCTTTATATATTTTTGCAAGTACTAGTTATATTCTATATGTTCTTAAGCATGTTCTCGTGTGTGTAATGTGGTATTTTATTTTCTAGCATGTTTTCTTAGTTATAATTTAGAAAATATGGACTAAGATACACCACACTTAATAATGTTGATCGTACAATTGGTATCAGAGCTTAGACTCACACACAACATGCTTAGACTATGCAAGAATATTGTATTTGCATAAATATATTAGTCATCTTATGAGTGGCAAGATTAGGAAATCTTGTGTTGCATATACTTGTGGTTTTATGCTTGTATGTGCAGATAATATAAAATCCCCGTGATGGTTCGTATGTATGCATGATAGATTTTCGTGTACAATCAACAAAGCTTGGCCATAGGCTATTTCATGTATAAAATATTTAAGGTTATTGCTTTTAGTTTCATTTAAAAGAAGCATAGGATGTTTTGATATCCTTGTAATGTTTCTTTATGAAGCTTGTATTAGCAATAGGAAAGTGTATTATTGTAATCTTTGAAGACCAAGGCAGAAAAAGCTACTAAGCGTGCTATTTTATTAAAGATTACATGGAGCCATCAAAGAGGGATTCTAACATATTTTCGGTGGATGTTTATAATGCATTGATATATGTTTTAACATATTTGCATTAGCATGATTGCCACCTAGAAATATGTCCACTCATTAGGGTATATAAAAAATTAGTCATACCTATGAGTTGATTCTCAAAGATAGTTAAGTTTATGAGAATGGCTTAGACAAGAGAATTATAAGCAGCTATGTCTAAAGATGCCATGAGATCTCATGACAACATTAAAAGAACTTAACTTGAGATTTACATGTATATATGTCAACCTAAGGGTCTATGCACCCAGATTTAGGTAAGAGATCTATTGTGATATTGCAATCTTTTAGTAACACAAAGGGGATTTACAAAAATCCAAAATGTGTTTAGATCTAAAACAAAGCAAGAATATCAAAGGAAACCCTTAAGTTAAAATATTGAGTGGGAGAGGGGACTGGAAATACCCCATAGCTTTCCATATCCGATTCACGTTAATGATAAATGTCGTTAACTTCCGCAACAAAAGGTGACACTTTGTCTAGATTTAACAAGGTGAGACATAAAATGTTTATTCAAAAGGGTGTTAGTAAATTCGGCCATCCCATCGGTGGGGTTCTTTACTAAAGAACGCCTTACGCAACATTGATTAAAGTCACTACCCCATCGGAGGGCTTAAATCAAGAATGTTTCATGGAATAAACATTAGGGATGGGTGTACACTCAACTTAAATGGTAGGTTCGGCTATCCTATCGATAGAGTTCGCTACCAAATTTAAGAAGCCAAACAAAACAATGATTGAATTATTCATTTGGATCATATCCAGACAATTGTTAATTCAAATAAGTGGTGGAACTTAACTTAACATTCATAAGTTCGGCCATCCCATCAGTGGAGTTCTTATGAGGACGTTGAGACACTATTACATCGAGTAGTTTAAAGGGTTGACCTACTCAAAGGCAAATGATGTAAAAAGTACTTGTACATTTTATTTCCAAAGATAGCATACATATTATACATGCATCAATTCTATACTCATAAATTAATTGTGATTATATTGTTGTATCCAGAAAAATGTCTTCGTTCAGTCCACTAGCTACAATTCTCAAAGAGCACAAGCTCACTTGACCGAATTTTGTGGACTGAAAACGAAACTTGGACATAGTACTCACTGCAGACGAGTACAAATATGTCCTAACAACTCCTTGTCCTGTTATGAGGGCTAACTCTTTTGAAGCCCAGAAAGATGCTGAGGCAAAATGGTAGAAAGCCAATAGTATGGCCAAGTGCTATATGATGGCTTCTATGTCAGATATTTCACAGAGCAAGCATCATCATATGGAAACTGCAAAAGAAATCATGATCGCACTGTCTCGTGTGTTTGCTGATAAGAGCAGGCCCACAAGGCAAGGTGCTCTTAGAGAAATTATGAATCAAAGAATGGCAGAAGGAGCATCTGTCAGGGATCATATGCTTAAAATGATGGATTGCTTCAATACTGCTGAGATCCTAGGAGCAAACCTAGATAAACAGTCAAAGGTAGACATGATTTTGGAGACTCTACCGTCATCCTATACCCAGTTCAAGCTTAATTATCATATGAGTAAGATGAACATGGATATGATGGAATTAATGAAAGAGCTCCTAGCTGCAGAGGCCATAATGAAAAATAAAGGCCACATAAACATGGTTCAAGCATCCACTTCTGGACTTAACCCGAAAGGGAGAAAGTTCAAAGAAAAGGGGAAGCAAAAACGCGGTCAAGGGAAAAAGAAGAGAAATGGTGAATAGCCCAGGCAGTTAACAGGTGAAAAGCCCAAGGGCAAATGCTTTAAATGTGGCCTAAAAGGACACTGGAAAAAGGATTGCCTGAAGTACTTGGCTCGAGGCCAGATAGGTACACCTCTTTTGTTCTACATTGAAATCTGCTTAGTGGTTGATTCTACTGATTCTTGGATTGTAGACTTTGGAGCCACTAACCACATTTGCAATTCTTTGCATCGGTTTCAGGGAATGAAAGAACTAGCTAAAGGGGAGTTTGCTCTGAGGTTGGGTAATGGAGCAAAAGTATGGGCTGCTGCAGTGGGAGGAATGTGCTTAAATTTTCCATGTAACAGGAAGATATTTTTGAACAATGTTTATTATGTTTTGGATGTACGTAAAAACGTTATCTCTATTTCGCAATTAATATTAGATGGTTTTTGCATTAATTTCCATTCTGGTGTTGATATCAGTAGAGATGGAAATATTATTTGTTCTGACAGCATGCATGATAACTTGTTCTATATAAAACCTATTACAAACTCACTGTATAATATAGAACAAACTAATTCCCGAAAAAGGAAGGTTTCTTCGACCAATGATACATATCTTTGGCACCTACACTTAAGACATATCAGTCTAAAGCGAATTCAGAGATTAGTCGAGGATGGGCATCGTAGCTCATTAGATCTCGAAGATCTACCTCCGTGTGAATCTTGTCTCAAAGGGAAGATGACTAAACGGTCATTTTCTTCTAAAGGAGAAAGGGCCAAAGAAGTATTGGAATTGGTTCACACTGATGTGTGTGGTCCTATGAGCAAACCAGCACGAGGAGGTCATGAGTATTTCATTACATTTACTGATGATTACTCTAGATATGAATATGTATATATGATGCGACGCAAGTCTGAATCCGTTGAGAAATTCAAAGAGTTCAAAGCTGAGGCAGAGCGAAAATTAGATAAACATATCAAAGCCCTTTGGTCTGAACGAGGTGGCGAATACCTCTCAGGTGAGTTCAGAGACTATCTTACACAAGAAGGGATAGTGTCTCAGTTGACTGCACCAGGGACTCCTCAGCAAAATAGTGTAGCAGAGAGAAGAAATCGTACCCTATTGGATATGGTTAGGTCAATGATGAGCCATGCATCATTACCTTTATCTTTTTGGGGGTATGTCATTGAAACAGCGGCAGACATCTTGAACTTGGCACCATCTAAATCAGTACCTACGACACCTCAAGAAATATGGACTGGGCGTAAGCCTAGTCTAAATCATTTCCACATTTGGGGTTGTCCAGTGATGTGTGTCATTTGTGCATGTTTGCATCTAGTTTTTGCATGCATATTTAAGGGTGTTCAGAGCATAATTGAGTGCGCTTAGTATAAAGTTTATGCATATTTGTTAATATTCGTACTTAATGTATTTAGGTGCATAAATACTATACTAAGTGTTATATTCCATGTTTTAGGAGTGTTTTGGAAGGGTTCAAGCGTATACGAGGAAGAAATGAGCTAACGGATGAAGACTGGAAGAAAAGAAATAAAGAAGAGAGCATTTTGATCCAGCCGGTCGGCTTAGATGAAGAGCCGGTCGACCTAGACGGTCGACCGGCCGCTCCAGAGAATAAAAGATTTAGAGCCGGTCGAGTTCCTCAAGAAGCCGGTCGACCGGCCAGTCCAGAGAGCATCAAGATTGAAGCCAGTCGAGCAAGAAAGAGGAGCCGGTAGACCGACTAGGTCGACCGGCTGTGCGCAGAAGAAATTTATAAAAGCTCGTTTCAGCCCAATTTCGAGGGGAGGAACTTTTATTTCTTAAACCTTAATAAACCCTAACCTCGACCCACTACATAAAACGCCCTAAACCATCATCTAAACCCCACACCAAGCTAGGATTGAAGCATTAAACAAAGATTTGAAGGATTTGTACAGATTTGGAAGCAAGAATTTAGGGAAGTTCTTCTTGTTCTTTCTCTATTTCTTGTAAATATGTTGCTAGATTAGGCTAGATTTAGGGTTGATTGTTGTTGTATATTAGATTAGGGCTTTGAATAATGGATTTGTGTAGATCTTTGACTCTTAATACATGTTTATTTACATAAATTTATGGCATGATTCAATATGTCTATGTATTGGAAATCAAACATGTCTATGTGTTTGTTAAAATGCCTAAGTGAATATGCATGTGTTATTTGTGCTTCAAATGCTCTTATCTACTTATATGGGTGATGTGATTGTGCTTAATCTCAAGGCTTTGCTTAGTAGAGTAGGCTTTAGCTTTAAATCCAGCTAATAGGTTACATGCTATGCTTAGTCGAGTTTAGGTGCTAGTCCTTGGCTTTAAATCCAGCCAAGTGGATAAGTTAACCTAGACTAGAGTATCCCTCACCCACGTTAGTGTTGGTTAAGAGGGCCCCCAATCAACACGACGGCAATAGAAGTCCCGAGCCTTAGATAGACATCATCTGTTATCATAGCCCAAGACTTGTTGCAATGCAATCGCCCTAGGTCCCGTTCTTCTTTATTAGTGTTTCCTTCCTTAGTTTGGCTCCTTTAAGTTCCTCCATAGATTAGTTTTTATTTTCCTTTTTCCGAGCTCCTTTCATCCTAAAGTAAGTACACACACGCATGTAGCTAGTTTAAGGCACTCGAGCACCTAGAGACTGAACTAAGGTAGCCTCCCTGTGGATTCGACCCCGCACTTGCACACACTGTACTACACACGTCCCCTGCACTTGCGGGCTATTTAGGCTTGTGCTCAAATAGCGATATCATGTTTTTGGCGCCGTTGCCGGGGAGGCACAGTATTGGTTCTTTGTGTGCTTTTGTGTTTGCAATTGGTTGCTTACGTGTGCACTATTTTTACTTGCTTTCCTTTTTTCGAAAAAAAAAAATTAAGAAAAATTTTAAATTAAAAAAAAATTGGATTTTTGAAGAGGTTTTACTAGTGATTCATTGAATATGACTGATCCTAATGCTTCTTGGTGGTCACTTGTATCCTCTTCCCCACCACCCGAACGTGTCCCTTATGCATGTCGCTTGTGTGGAAGTTTCATGCATCCTACCGTTTTCTGTCCCCACGAGAATTCCCCACCTAGGGCTAGTGCTACTAATGACCTCTATAGTCATGCAACATCTCATGCATCTTCATTTAGTAATCATGACTATAGGGATACATATTCTTGTTATTGCAATCATTGTGGAAGCCGTGCTCATTTATCTAGTGCTTGTCCCACCTTCCACTCTTATTCCCAATTGCATGCAATGCCCTATGCCCCTAGCAATCATATGCCCATGCATGCGTCTACATCTAGTTATCATGATTCTAGGGAGCAACATCATGCATTTTCACAATGGGGTCAAGATGACTCTTTATTCCATTCACCTTCTAGTTTCAATTGCCCACCTCCAACACTTTCTTTTTCCACCCATTCCTCTCCCGAGTTTTTTTATGGTTATGTGCAGAATGATTTTCAACATGATTACCCTTTTCACTCGGTTGAGCCCTCTTCTTTTAGGTTTTCTTCTCAAGAGGAAACACTTGACTACCTCTTATCCCTCATCCAATCTAACCAAGAACAACTTGATAGTTTGAAGCGAGACACCAAATCTTTTGGTATGTCCTTGGAGAGAGTGGTTGAGAATATGCAACTCATGAGTGAGAATGTTGATATATCTTTAGAACGAGTTGAAGGGATAGAGATGACACCTAACAATGAGGTGACTAGTGGTGGAAATGATGATGTATGGGAGAGACAACTAGAAAGAGAGGTTGATGGAGAGATAACATCTTGTAGTGAGGATGAAGATGAGCTTAATGATAACTTGGTTCTTGATGACTCTTGTGATTATGTTTTAGAGGAAGTGGTACCCTATCCTCCTAAGCTTTCAACGTCTCCCATGGAGTCACATGAGCTTTTTCTTTCTCCTCATCCCACACATTCTGTACACATGGAGGTTGAGTCTTGTGTCGATAGTACTCAATTGCATTCCGAGTCGGCATTTAGGAGTTTAGCGCATTCTCCTTGAGCATTCATGCATACATGATGAGGAATCCGTTGAGTCACCATTGCCCTCCATTAGTGTCCACCCCGTATGAAAAGCATGATGGCGAGATGACACCCACTAGTGATGAATGTATTGATGAATTTAAAGAGACTGTAGCTAGTGAAGGCTTAAAGTCATACATTGGGGAAAACAAGACAACAATTTCAGAGATTTTAGATGATTCGTTTCTTGGAGTTAAGAATCACGATGTTGAAGAGAATAGCAACTCTATGAAGACACATAAGAAAGGAATTGATGTGCTTGGAAGAAAGATCTATGGGTCTCTTTGGATGTTTGATGATTCATTGATGGAAATAGAGCCCATTAAGATCGAATCCACCCTTCGTGAGGAGTTAGAACGACCTAGGCTTGATCAAGATATATCTTGTGGAAAAGAAAAGTGTAGTACATCCACTTCCTATATCATTGCTCCTTCTTCTCCAAATGTCGTTCCAACCCCCATTTCCCATTCCATTGAGTCTTCCTTTTTGGAGCTCATGTTTGTGCCTTCATGCATAGAACATTTTCATCTAGGGTTAGAAAGCACGTTTCCCATGTTGCATGCATTAGACCTATCTTTGACCTATGGGGAAAGTGTGTTCCTAGCCCTTGATTATGAGAAGAAGGCATTAGGGTGGCTAACTAAAGAGCAAGCGGGACATGATTCTTCACGTTTGAGCATGCTTCATTCCACACTTGCGTATTCATTTGATATTTTAGGGTGGGATCTTGAAAAGGAGTGCATCATGCATTCATTGCCCCAACCTTTAGTGCATGACCCTTTTCCCTCTACGTTCTGTGCTTTGATGATTATCCGGCAATTTGTGCCACGCAACTTTAAACATATTTTACTCTAACATTGGCGCCCGGCTGGAGGCGTTAAATCCAGCGCTACTAGGAGGCACCCTAGGCTTGTTCATATTTTTCTTGTTTTTCTTGTATTTATTTGCTTTTATACATAATAGATTAGATTGCTTTTGTTTATCTTACCTTTTTTATATTTTAGGATTTCTTTTGTTTATTTTCATTCTTAGTAGGTTAGATTTTTACTCCCTTACTTGTTCTTGCTCCTTTCCTTCATTTGTGCATCAATCCCTTACCCCGTGTTTACATCCTTGTTTATCATTTCAAATGTCAATGTGAGCTTGCATAGCATATCTTCTAATCTCTTCTTTGTTTTTTGAGCATTAGTGCTTTCCACAAAAGATAGAGGCTAGTAGATCATTGGATTGTCTTTGGCATTTGCGGACTACATGGAAACAAGGTTGTATCTATCCATCTTTTACTTGTCCTTATCTATCCCTCTCCGCACTCCCCATATGTGTTTCATGTTGATTGCTTGTCGTGTGGTTTTGTGATTTTGCTTGAGGACAAGCAAAGTTTAGGTTTGGGGGTGCGGTTGCTCATTTATTGTTTATATCATATATGGGATAGATTCGCTTGCCATATCTTATTTTTGCTTAAAATGTGTTCAAAATTTTCAATTTTTTTTGCATATTTTGAGTTAGTTTATCTCTACGTTGGTTGGAGAGTTGGCTTTTGTTATTGACTTATTTGATTGGAGAAGATAAGGGTGTATTGTGGGGAGTAAATGGAGTGTAGGGTATAACTTAGACTTTGAAGAGAATCCTTTTGAAAACTGTGGGGAGTGAGTATTTCTAAGAATGCACCTTGTAGTTTCCCTAAAACTTGGTTGGAAAAAGTGTTTTTAAAGGGTTGTTGATATGAGTGCCCATTCCTTGATTGGTTCTTTTAGTTTGCCTTAGCCTCTTCTTTTTCCTTTCTTTTTGTTCTATTTATGTATTGAAAAAAAAAAACAAACAAAAACAAAAAAAAAATGAGAAAAAGAGAAAAGCCAAAAGGCAACAAAAAGATTGAAAAGTGAAGTATGTTGAATAAGTGTCAAGTGACATAATGTCAATTTGACACAAGTATCTCTTTTGTTCTTTCATGTATTGTGAATAAGGCTCTTACATCAATGTGAGCCATTGTGATGTATCTTCTCTTTCTTGTATCTTTGGGGCTAAGTGCATATTGGGAGGCCATGTTAGTTGATGGAGCACGAAGTATCAACATCCCGAGTGCGTGAGTTGGAATCCTAAGTTTGTGGTGGTTCTAGTTAATTGGTGACATTCCCAAGAGGTGTGAGACCCCTTGTGATCAAAGAGAGGATCCGAAAAAGACTAGGGAAGCCCTTACATGAAAAGAATGACCCCTTGTACCCCTTGGATGCGAAAAGATAGCAAGTCAATGCAATTGGCAACTCTTTGAAAAGCATGAGGATAGACTTCATTTAGGCTTGCTTGAGGACAAGCAAGGGGAAGGTTTGGGGGTGTTGATGTCTGTCATTTGTGCATGTTTGCATCTAGTTTCTGCATGCATATTTAAGGGTGTTCAGAGCATAATTGAGTGCGCTTAGTATAAAGTTTATGCATATTTGTTAATATTCGTACTTAATGTATTTAGGTGCATAAATACTATACTAAGTGTTATATTCAATGTTTTAGGAGTGTTTTGGAAGGGTTCAAGCGTATACGAGGAAGAAATGAGCTAACGGATAAAGACTGGAAGAAAAGAAATAAAGAAGAGAGCATTCTGATCCAGCCGGTCGGCTTAGATGAAGAGCCGGTCGACCTAGACGGTCGACCGGCCGCTCCAGAGAATAAAAGATTTAGAGCCGTTCGAGTTCCTCAAGAAGCCGGTCGACCGGCCAATCCAGAGAGCATCAAGATTGAAGCCGGTCGAGCAAGAAAGAGGAGCCGGTCGACCGGCTAGGTCGACCGGCCGTGCGCGGAAGAAATCTATAAAAGCTCATTTCAGCCCAATTTCGAGGGGAGGAACTTTTATTTCTTAAACCTTAATAAACCCTAACCTCGACCCACTACATAAAATGCCCTAAACCATCATCTAAACCCCACACCAAGCTAGGATTGAAGCATTAAACAAAGATTTGAAGGATTTGTACAGATTTGGAAGCAAGAATTTAGGGAAGTTCTTCTTGTTCTTTCTCTATTTCCTGGAAATATGTTGCTAGATTAGGCTAGATTTAGGGTTGATTGTTGTTGTATATTAGATTAGGGCTTTGAATAATGGATTTGTGTAGATCTTTGACTCTTAATACATGTTTATTTACATAAATTTATGGCATGATTCAATATGTCCATGTATTGGAAATCAAACATGTCTATGTGTTTGTTAAAATGCCTAAGTGAATATGCATGTGTTATTTGTGCTTCAAATGCTCTTATCTACTTATATGGGTGATGTGATTGTGCTTAATCTCAAGGCTTTGCTTAGTAGAGTAGGCTTTAGCTTTAAATCCAGCTAATGGGTTACATGCTATGCTTAGTCGAGTTTAGGTGCTAGTCCTTGGCTTTAAATCCAGTCAAGTGGATAAGTTAACCTAGACTAGAGTATCCCTCACCCACGTTAGTGTTGGTTAAGAGGGCCCCCGATCAACACGACGGCAATAGAAGTCCCGAGCCTTAGATAGACATCATCTGTTATCATAGCCCAAGACTTGTTGCAATGCAATCGCCCTAGGTCCTCTTCTTCTTTATTAGTGTTTCCTTCCTTAGTTTGGCTCCTTTAAGTTCCTCCATAGATTAGTTTTTATTTTCCTTTTTCCGAGCTCCTTTCATCCTAAAGTAAGTACACACACGCACATAGCTAGTTTAAGGCACTCGAGCACCTAGAGACTGAACTAAGGTAGCCTCCCTGTGGATTTGACCCCGCACTTGCACACACTGTACTACACACGTCCCCTGCACTTGCGGGCTATTTAGGCTTGTGCTCAAATAGCGATATCATCCAGTTTATGTACTTAATAGTAATGCCTCAAAATTGGAACAAAGATCCGAGTTATGCTATTTCATTGGATATCCTAAGGGAACCAGAGGTGGGATCTTTTATAACCCTAAGGAGCAAAAGGTGTTTATAAGCACCCAAGCTAGATACTTGGAGAATGATGAAATGGTCCAAAAAACACCAGATTCTAAAGTTGTTCTAGATGAGATTTCACAAGAATCTCCAGTAACACCTGTGGTAACTGTGAATGGAAAAGAATAGCATATTACACCTAATATATCAGAGCATCAGCATAGTGGGAGGATATCCAGGCCTTCTGATAGATACTACGGAGAGTCCTTTCAGACTTCTTCAAGGAATCAGGTGGTGGATCCCACAAGTTATGATGAAGCAGTCTTCGACATAGATGCCAAAAAATGGCATAAGGCAATGGATTCAGAGTTAGAATCTATGTATTCTTGCAAAGTCTGGGATCTTGTTGTTGCACCTGAAGAGGTAAAACCTATAGGGTGCAAATGGGTCTACAAGAGGAAAAGAGAAGTTGATGGAAAAGTTGAAACCTTTAAAGCAAGGTTGGTGGCAAAAGGTTATACTCAGAAAGAAGGGATCGATTATGAGGAAACTTTCTCACCAGTAGCCATGCTTAAATCCATTAGGATACTCCTAGCAATCGCTTGTCATTATGACTACGAGATATTGAAAATGGACGTCAAGACAGCCTTTCTTAATGGGGAACTTGATGAGACCATTTACATGGCACAACCAGATGGATACATTGCTAAAGGACAGGAGCATATGTTTTGTAAATTAAAGAAGTCCATTTATGGATTAAAACAGGCATCTAGAGCATGGAACATCAAATTTGATCGGGCAATTAAATTTTATGGTTTTGATCAAAATATTGATGAACCTTGTATGTATAAAAAGTGTAATGGAAATGCTGTAGCTTTTTTGGTTCTGTATGTTGATGATATCTTGCTAATTGGAAATGATGTGGGGATGTTATCATCCATTAAGGTTTGGCTTTCTGCTCAATTTCAAATGAAGGATTTAGGAGAAGCTAGTTATGTTCTAGGTATCAAGCTTATGCGAGATCGTAAGAACAGAAGGCTAGCCCTATCCAAGCTTCATTTATTGAGAAGATATTAGTTAGGTTTAACATGCAAAACTCTAAGAAGGCCTTGTTACCTTCTAGACATGAAGTTTATCTATCTCGGGATCAATGTCGTAAAACACCTGAGGAGATAGAGAGCATGACGCGAGTTCCTTATGCTTCAGCAGTTGGAAGCCTCATGTATTCCATGTTATGTACTAGACCAGATATCTGCTTTGCTGTTGGCATGGTTAATAGATATCAGTTAAACCCTGGACCGGCACATTGGGTCGCGGTTAAGCATATATTCAAATTCCTGCAAGGAACGAAGGATTATGTGCTGGAATACCGTGCAGATGATCTAACACCATTAGCCTATACAAACTCGGATTTCTAGTCTGACAGAGATTCCACGAAGTCTACTTCTGGATATGTTTTCACTCTGTCAGGAGGAGCTATTTCATAGAAAAGTGTGCAGCAAAATTGTATTGCTGACTCTACCATGGAGGTCGAGTATGTAGTAGTATCTGAGGCTGCGAAAGAAGCAGTATGGCTAAGAAAGTTCTTGTTAGACTTAGAGGTTGTGCCAGCAGCTCACAGACCAATAACGTTGTACTGCGACAACAACTGTGCTGTTTCACAGTGTAAAGAGCCTAAGAATCAAAAAAAGTGTAAACACATTGAACGGAAATATCATTTGATCCGTTAGTTTATCCAGAGAGGAGATGTAGTAGTTGAAAAGATAGCTTCAGCGGAAAACCTGGCAGACCCATTTACTAAGACTCTTTCAGAGAAAGTGTTTGCCACACATTTAGAGTCTTTCGGTATTAGGCTTTGCAGAAGTGATCTCTAATGCAAGTGGGAGATTGTTAGGATTAGTATGCCCTAAAAGCTCACTTGTACATGACATTTTGGATATGAAACAATGTATAATCATTTTTTTTGTTGTTAAATGGCATTGTGAGTTTCTTACATATTATCTCTATTATGTTTTTATTGATGCCTATATGAAGGTCCCTTGACTTGAACTAATGACTTGGGTGCGTAATGAGGCTGGACGCACAATAGGTCCAAGTCTAGATTTAGTCACGTCATGAATTGAATCCATAACCAAATAGTAGTGTTAGGCACTCTACTGGGATAAGGTTATATTGAGCAAGTCTCCTCTTTGAGGGTGATCTACCTAGGTCATTGGAGGACTTTCTCGATTTGTCTCAATAATACGTGTGTCACGTATTGGATAGGACCATTGTGAGTATGTTTTCTAGACATGTACTATCAAAGAAAGAAAACAAGGCACTCAATGCTACTAAATGATCATTGCTCTTAATCTTGAGTAGATGTGGATTAACTAATGAAGTTAGGGTTTAGTACTTTGATTCACTGTGGGTGAGATCTTATTTTATTAGGATCAACAACCTTGTCCAGTGAGTGCTAAGTTTTAATTAATTAGAACGTGCATATGCAAAATGGAATCTATGTGCCCCCTTTGGGATTGTCCAAATTTATTATCTGAATCTAGATCTAGTGATACTACCTTTATAGGTGTATCGGTCATATGGCTTGAGGGTCGCTCCCGAGATTAAGAGATTCCATGACCAAGAATGGTTGGCAATTGGACAAGAAACCCAACGGAAAAAGATACAGCTAAGGAGGTGATAGTACACAGGCCAAAGGACTGGTCCTAGCTGTTGGTATACATAGAGGGGCATTATGGTCGATTATTTAGTAGGTCAAAGACAAAGTTCACATTCTTTTGTGATAAGCTTTTGGGTAATGGCAATTATTCTTGGAGTGCAACTTTGATCTTATGGTGGAATAGATCGGAGTTAAAAATAATTATTATGTCGCATTGATCGGACAAGGACATTTTAATTATTTTTGGAAGCCAAGGTTAATTGTGTCTTCTTGGTCCCTTCCCTAGTTGAAATGACTTTGAGAAAGTAATCTTGAAAGAGCAAATTCCATGTCGTGGTAATAGCCTTATTGGGCCAAAGCTTGGAATTGGGTTTGGGCTTTCTTTAGAGTCCAAGATAACCTAATTGGGCTAGAATGGTTTTCTATTGGGCGTAGGCCTCCACATGGATTATGGACTATGTATTAGCCTTGGATAATGGGCTTGGCCTAAGTCTTCCAAGACAAGTGGACCTTGCAAATTACTACAAAAACAAGTGGACAACTTGCACAAGTCTTCCAAGACAAGCTAACAAATTGCATAAAGGAAATACTACATGGAAATTTTCTCCCACATTGAAAGTTTAGCAACACTGGGTGCCAAGGTTCTCTCTATAAATAGACAAGACCCTACACCTTTTATGCAATCCACTTTGTAGTTGATTTCTTCCTTTTTGGCAAGAAAATACTACAACACATAGTACACACTTATTGTGTGATTTTTGCTCTAGTTTTTCAAGAGCATGTTACTTTGTTTCTTCTCACACAAGAGGCTATTCTCTCAAGTTAAGTCTCTTTAATCATAGGGAAGAAGACTAGAGAGTTGCTTATTGCAACACCCTTATAGTAAATGTTTGGTGGCCTTGTTCGTGAACGGGAACAAAGCTCATGACCGGTTTTAGCTTCATCAAAGGCCCCACACTTCAAAAGGTTAGCTTTATATATTTTTGCAAGTACTAGTTATATTCTATATGTTCTTAAGCATGTTCTTGTGTGTGTAATGTGGTATTTTATTTTCCTAGCATGTTTTCTTAGTTATAATTTACAAAATATGGACTAGGATACACCACACTTAATAATATCGATCCTACAACACCTTGGCCTAGAACATTTATAAATGTGCTAACAAAGTCGAATCCCACTGCAGTGATCTTAGAATGATGGCACGTAATTTAAGGCTAGCCTAGGTTTAGTCTCTTTTAGCTTTAAATCCAGCCAATAGGTTTCCGGCTAGGTTTAGTCGACTCTAGCGACACTAGGTCTTGGCTTCAAATCTAGCTAATGGTTTAGGTACTAAGGTAGGTTCATTCTAAGTCACCAGGGAAGCTTGTTTGTCACTCTTAAGGCCCTAGGTCATAAAGACCACACTGTAGCTCTAGGAGGCGCCGTCTAAGGACAGACTCGCACCGAGTCCTAGGGCAAAATTAGGACACTAATTAGAAACCTAGTTAAGAGCAATCACCATAATAAGCTGTCATCCTTTAATCCCATAGCATCTAAGTACAGAATCACCCATTCATAAGTCAAAGTCACCCTAACTCCTTTTCATTTGCTAGTTCTCTCTAGACTAGCTTGTTTCCTTGCTTTCCATTCTCATAGTTTAGTTTTATTTTCTTACTCTCAAGCTCTTATTAATCCAAAATCCCAAAAATATGCTTAGTAGAGGTTTTTATTTTTAGCACCTTTAGGACATATGAGCACAAGATCTACTCTACCAACTAGTCTCCCTGTGATTTGACACCCATTCTTGCACACACTCTACTACACCGATTTGTGTGCTTATGGGTCTTTAGAGCTTGTACTCAGGAGATGACACCAGTAATGCAATGCTAACTTAAACGAAGCATAAAACAAGAAGAAAGTCTCCCACATTGCCAAACTAAAACCTATTACAAACTCACTGCGTAATATAGAAGAAACTAATTCTCAAAATAGAAAGGTTTCTTCAACCAATGATACTTATCATCGGCACCTATGCTTGGGACATATTAGTCTAAAGCAAATGCGGAGATTAGTCGAGGATGGGCATCTTAGCTCATTGGATCTCGAACATCTACCTCCTTATGAATCTTGTCTCAAATGGAAGATGACTAAACGGTCATTTTCTTCTAAAAGAGAAAGGGCCAAAGAAGTATTGGAATTGGTTCACATAGATGTGTGTGGTCCTATGAGCAAACTAGCACGAGGAGGTTTTGAGTATTTCATTACTTTTATTGATGATTACTCTAGGTATGGATATGTATATCTGACACGACACAAGTCTGAATCCTTTGAGAAATTCAAAGAGTTCAAAGCTAAGGCAGAGCAGAAAATAGATAAACATATCAAAGCCCTTTGATCTGATTGAGATGGTGAATACCTCTCTGGTAAGTTCAAAGACTATCTTACAGAAGAAGGGATAATGCCTCAGTTGACTACACCAAGGACTCATCAGCAAAATAGTGTAGCAGAGAGAAGAAATCATACTCTATTTGATATGGTTAGGTCAATGATGAGTCATGTATCATTACCTTTATCTTTTTGGGGGTATGCCCTTGAAACAACAGCATACATCTTGAACTTGGTACTATCTCAATCAGTACCTAGGACATCTCAAGAAATGTGGACTAGGCGTAAGCCTAGTTGAAATCATCTCCATATTTGAGGCTATCCAGCTTATGTACTTAATAATATGCTTCAAAATTGGAACCAAGATCCAAGTTATGCTATTTTATTGGATATCTTAAGGGAACCAGAGATGGGATCTTTTATAATCCTAAGGAGCAAAAGGTGCTTATAAGCACCCATGCTAGATTCTTAGAGAATGATGAAATGGTCCAGAAAACACCAAATTCTAAAGTTGTTCTAGATGAGATGTCACAAGAATCTCCAATAACACCTGTGGTACCTGTGAATGGAAAAGAAAATCATATTACACCTAATATATCAGAGCCTCGTCGTAGTGGAAGGATATCCAGGCCTATCGATAGATATGAAGGAGAGTCCTTTCAGACTTCTTCAGAGAATTAAGTGGTAGATCCTACAAGTTATGATGAAGTAGTTTCCGACAAAGATGCCAACCAATGGCATAAGGCAATGGATTCAGAGTTAGAATCTATGTATTCTTGCAAAGACTGGGATCTTGTAGTTGCACCTGAAGGGGTAAAACCTTTAGGGTGCAAATGGGTCTACAAGAGGAAAAGAGGAGTTGATGAAAAAGTTGAAACCTTTAAAGCAAGGTTTGTGGCGAAAGGTTATACTCAGAAATAAGGGATTGATTATGAGGAAACTTTCTCACCAGTAGCTATGCTTAAATCCATCAGGATGCTTCTTGCCATCGTATGTCATTATGACTACAAGATTTGGCGTATAGACATCAAGATAGCTTTTCTTAATGGAGAGCTTGACGAGACCATTTACATGACACAACCAGATGGATATGTTGCTAAAGGCCTGGAACATAAGGTTTGTAAGTTAAAAAAGTCTATTTATGGACTAAAGCCGACATCTAGAGCATATAACATCAAATTTGATCGGGCAATTAAATCTTATGGTTTTGATCAAAATATTGGTGAACCTGGCGTGTATAAGAGGCGTAATGGAAATGCTGTAGCTTTTTTGGTTCTATATGTGGATGATATTCTACTAATTGGAAATAATGTGGGGATGTTATCATCCATCAAGGTTTGGCTTTCTACACAATTTCAAATGAAGGATTTAAGAGACGCTAGTTATGTTCTAGGCATCAAGCTTATGCGAGATCATAAGAACAAAAGTCTAGCCTTATCTCAAGCTTCATTTATTGAGAAGATATTGGTTAAGTTTAACATGCAAAACTCTAAGAAGGCCTCATTACCTTCTAGACATGGTGTTTATCTATCTTGCGATCAATGTCCTAAAGCACCTGAGGAAATAGAGAGCACGAAGCGAGTTCCTTATGCTGAAGCGATTGGAAGCCTCATGTATGCTATGTTATGTACTAGATCAGATATTTGCTTTGCTATTGGCATGGTTAGTAGATATCAGTCAAACCCTGGACCAGCACATTGGGTCAGCACATTGGGTCGTGGTTAAGCATATATTCAAGTTCCTGCAAGGAACTAAGGATTATGTGCTAGAATACTGTGCAGATGATCTAACGCCATTAGCCTATACAGACTCAAATTTCCAATTTGACAGAGATTCTGGGAAGTCTACTTCTGGATATGTTTTCACTCAATTAGGAGGAGCTATTTCATGAAAAAGTGTGAAGCAAAATTGAATTGCTGACTTTACCATAGAGGCCGAGTATGTAGCAGCATTTGAGGCTGCAAAAAAGGTAGTATGGCTAAGAAAGTTCCTTTTAGACCTAGAGGTTGTGTCGACTACTCACAGACTGATAACGTTATATTGCAACAACAATGATGTTGTTTCACAGTGCAAAGAGCCCAAGAATCACAAAAAGGGTAAACACATTGAACAAAAACATCATTTGATCTATGAGTTTATCCAGAGAGGAGATGTAGTAGTTGAAAAGATAGCTTCAGTGGAAAACCTGGCGGACCTATTAACAAAGACTATTCCAAAGAAAATTTTTACCACACATTTAGAGACCATGGGTATTAGGTTGTGCAAAAGTGATCTTTAGTGCAAGTGGGAGATTGTTAGGATTCGTATGCCCTAAAGCTCACTTGTACATGACATTTTGGATGTTAAACAATGTATAATCATGTTTTTATTAAATGGCATTATGAGTTTCTTACATATTATCTCTGTTATGTTTTATTGATACATGTATAAAGGTCCTTTGACTTGAACTAATGACTTGGGTGCACAGTGAGGCTGGACACACAATAGGTCCAAGTCTAGATTTAGTC
Organism: Cordia subcordata; assembly: GCA_028554755.1. Lineage (NCBI taxonomy): Eukaryota > Viridiplantae > Streptophyta > Magnoliopsida > Boraginales > Cordiaceae > Cordia > Cordia subcordata. The sequence continues at coordinate 17,647,775 of JAPTOF010000008.1, forward strand.
ATGTCATAAATAGAATCCATAACTGAATAGTAGTGTTGGGCACTCTACTGGGATAAGGTTATATTGAGCAAGTCTTCTCTTTGAGGGTGATCTACCCAGGTCATTGGAGGACTTTCCAAATTTGTCTCAATAGTACATGTGTCATGCATTGGACAGGACCATTGTGAGTATGTTTTCTAGAGACGCACTATCAAAGAAAGAAAACAAGACACTCACTACTATTAAATGATCATTGCTCTTAATCTTGAGTATATGTGGATGAACTAATAAAGTTATGGTTTGGTACTTTGATTCAGTGTGGGTAAGATCTTTCTATATTAAGATCAATAGCCTTGTACATTTTGTGCTAAGTTCTAATTAATTGGAACATGCATATGCAATATGGAATCTATGTGCCCTCTTTGGGATTGTCCAAATTTATCATCTGAATCTAGATCTAGTGGTACTACCTTTATAGGTGTATCGGTTATATGGCTTGAGGGTCACTTCCAAGATCTAGAGATTCCATGACCAAGGATGGTTGGCAATAGGACAAGAAACCCAATGGAAAAAGACACAGCTAAGGAGGTAATAGTACATAGTCCAAAAGACAGGTCTTAGTTGTAGGTATACATAGACAAGCATTATGGTCAATTATTTAGTAGGTCAAAGACAAAGTTTACATTCTTTTATGATAAGCTTCTAGGTAATAGCAATTATTATGTTGCCTAAATCGGGCAAGGGCATTTTTAATTATTTTTGAAAGCCAAGGTTAATTGTGTCTTCTTGCTCCCTTCCCCAGTTGAAATGACTTCGAGAGAGTAATCTTGAAAGACCAAATTTTATATTGTGATAGTAGCCTTATTGGGCCAAAGCTTGGAATTGGGTTTGGGCTTTCTTTAAAGTCCAAGATAACCTAATTGGGCTAGAATGGTTTCCTACTGGGCTTAGGCCTGTACATGGATTATGGACTATGAGTTGGGCTTGGATGGTGGGCTTGGCCTAAGTCTTCCAAGACAAGTGGACAACTTGTAAAAGACTACAAAAACAAATGGACAACTTGCATAAGTCTTCCAAGGACAACTTGCAAAAGACTACAAAAACAAGTGGACAACTTGCATAAGTCTTCCAAGACAAGTGGACAAGTTGCATAAAGGAAATTACTACATGAAAATTTTCTTCCACATGGAAAGGTTAGCAACTTGGGGTGCCAAGGTTCTCTCTATAAATAGATAGGACCGTACACCTTTTATGCAATCCACTTTGTAGTTAATTTCTTCCTCTTTGTAGTTAATTTCTTCCTCTTTGGTAAGAAAATACTACAACATATAGTACACACTTATTGTGTGATTTTTGCTATAGTTTTTACGAGCATATTACTTTGCTTCTTCCTATACAAGAGGCTATTCTCTCAAGATAAGTCTCTTCAATCATAGGAAAGAAGACTAGGGAGTTACCTATTGCGACACCCTTATAGTAAATGTTTGGTAGCCTTGTTCGTGAGTAAAACAAAGCTCGTGATGGTTATAGCTACATTAAAGGTCCCACGCTTCAAGAGGTTAGCTTTACATATTTTGCAAATACTAGTTATATTCTATATGTTCTTAAGCAAGTTCTTGTGTATGCTATGTGGATATATTGTTTTCCTAGCATGTTTTCTTAGTTAAATTTTTAAAAATATGGACTAGGATACATTACACTTAAAAATATCGATCCTACAAAACGTGCTTTCTTACCCTAGATGAAAATATTCTATGCATGAAGGCACGAATGTGAGCTATAAAGAAGGAGACTCAATGGCATGGGAAAGGGGGCTTGAAATGACTCTCGGAGAAGGAAGGGCAAGGGTAAGGGAAGATGAAGTACTATACGTTTCCTCTCCACAAGATATAACATGTTCAAGCCTAGGTTGTTCTAATTCTTCACGAGGGGTGGATTCAATTTTAATGGGCTCTATTTCCATCAATGATTCATCAAATATCTAAAGAGACCCATAGATCATTCTTCCAAGCACACCAATTTCTTTCTTATATGTCTTCTTAGAGTTGCTATTCTTCTCAACACCATGATTCTTAACCCCAAGAGACTTATCATCTAAAACCTCTGAAATTGATGTCTTGTTTCCCCTAATGGATAACTTTAAACCTTCACTAGCTAAAGTCTCTGTAAATTCAACAATACATTCATCACTAGCGGGTGTCATCTCACCATCATACTCATCATTGAGAACCAAATTGTCATTAAACTCATCCTTATCACATGATATTTTCGCTCCATCAACCTCTCTTTCTAATTGTCTTTCCAATACATCATCTTTTTCACCCCTAGTCACCTCAATGTTAGGTCTCATCTTTATCCTGTCAACTTGTTCTAAAGGTATTTCAACATTCTCGCTCATGAGTTGCACACTCTCAACCATTCTTTTCAAGTTCTCACCTAAAGATTTGGTGTCTCTCTTTAAACTTTCTAGTTCCTCTTGATTGGATCAGAGGAGAGATTGGGATTGCTCAAGCATTTGATCCAATTGCTCCAAAAATGAAGACATAACAGAAGAAGGCTCAACTGAGTGAAAATGGTAAATATCTTGATTGGGGTCACTATAAGCCCAACTATTATAAAACACAGAGGAAATTTGGGTGGAAAATGATGGTACAAGAGATGGACTTTCAAAGCAATAAGGTGGAAAATATGAAGAGTCATCTTGATCCCAATATAAAATGCATTATGTTGCTCACTAGAATCATAATAATAGGATGAAGATGCATGCATGGGCATATGATTGCTAGGGACATAGGGCGTAGCATGCAATCGGGGATAAGGGTGGAAGGTAGGGCAAGTATTGGAATCAAGAGCATGGTTTCCACATAGATTGCTAAGAAGAATATGCATCCCTGTAGTCAGGATTACTAAATGAAGATGCATGAGATGATGCATGACTATGGGGGTCATAGTTAGCACCAGTCTTAAATGGGGAATTGTCATGGGAACAGAAAACAGTTGGATGCATGAAACTTCCACAAATGTGACATGCAATGGGAACATGTTTGGGTGGTGGGGAAGAGGATACAAGTGACCACTATGACGCATTAGGATCATTCATGATTAATTGACACAAGTAAATCTCTTCACAATGCTCAACAAATTTTTTTAATTTTTTTAATTAATCAAAATAAAGAAAATATGAAAAGAAAAAATAGAACAACACGTAACAAGTTAAGATACACAAAAAGAAAGAAACCAATAACCGTTGCCTCCCTGGCAACGGCACCAAGAACTTGATCGCTATCTCGCGGCACAAGCCTAAATAGCCCACAAGCACACAAGTCATGTATAGTACGGTGTGTACGAGTATGGGATGGAATCTATGGGAAGGCCTAATATATATAGTGTTCTAAGCTAAGTCCATCCTAAAGAGCTACGTATTGGGGTCCTAACTATAATCTTTTTGGTGTTTTTGGTTTAAGGAGAGCTTGGGAAAGATAAATCTAAGCTATAGGCAAGAAAATAGAAAGGTGGTGTATATATGTGTGTGATGAGGGAATCAAGCGATCTATGGGCATGCTAACATGTGGAAATGGGGAATAGGGTGATTACGTCTTGTAAATGGGTGATTACTACTTCTTGTTAGGGTTGCTTGATGGATTAAACTTGGTTGCTCTTGCTTGATGGATTAAACTTGGTTGCCCTTGTCTAGTCTCCTAATTAACCTCTTAATTACACCTTAAGCCTCAGTGTGAGTTCATTCCTAGGAGTCGACCCCTAGAGTCACAGCATATGGTCTTTATGACTTAGGGCCATAGGGCTAGCTAGTTAGGATTCTAGATGACTTAGATCGATCTAACCCTAGCATCTAAACTATTGATTGGATTTAAAGCCAAGATCTAGTTCGTCTAAGGTCGGCTAACCTACCCTGAAACCCATTAACTAGATTTGAAGCTAGGCGAGACTCGACCTAGGCTAGCCATTAGTTATGCACCACCGATCATCATCACAATAGTGGAAATTGACATTAAAGTGAAAATCTTACACATCAAGGGCATGGCATTCGAGAATATCCAATGCTAAAATCAAGCCCTATTTGTAGTCGACAGCGATTTTACCGGTCAACGCCGATAACAAGGGGGTTGGGTGGTATTTTTCTCTATTCTCTGAAATAAACAGTTGATTGGTAGTATGCTCAACGGTACAGCTATTCTTCTCTGGATCTGCTAGTTGACCTTACCAGTCAGTCGATTCTTTAAGAGATTTGACTGATTCAGTCAATTGCTTCAAAAATCCATCTTTTTTGCTTCTGGCCTTTGCTGCAACTTGTACACCTTTTATCTTCATTGCCCATTGTCTAGCAAGCACAGTTTCACCCTATCACTCACCTATGACACAAAATTAAACTTTTAGTGTAGCATTTAACCTAGAAACTCACTATACATACATTTGCATTCTTATGTGCAAAAATATAATATAAACTCTACACTACAGCTATCTAATAAGCTCAAAAACACCTTTTGGTAGATATATAAATACAATACAAATACACACACAAAACCAACACATCATAAAGATAGGGTGTTTTCTTCCTATGGCCGATTGCACCCCATCTACGTTTAGTCAACTGGCCCAGTTTCTGACCTAGATTAGAGAGCTCCACAATTTTAGCCAGAATCACATAAATTTAGGTCAGATGATTGACCTGACGACGTGACTTTTGTAGCAAAAAGGCTATATTTAAGGACTTTGGCTCATGTTCAGAGGAGGAACTTCAATTTTCTTCAAACCCATTTCATTCTAACCCTAATACCATTCAATAAACACCTCTATACATCATTTAAACACCATAAGACACTAGGACTAAATCATCTAGCAAGAATTTGAAGGGCTTGTACAGATTTGGAAGCAAGATTTAGGGTAGCTCTTGTTCTCTTTCTATTCTGGTAAATATATGGCTAGATTAGGCTGGATATTTAGGTGTTGTTGATATATATTAGATTAGGGCTTTGAATAAAGAATTTGTGTTTATCTTTGGATTTTAATACATGCTTCTTTACATTGATTGATGGCATGAATCAATATGTCTATGGAAAGCAAACATCCTTCCAAGCAATTTTTGCACCTGTGTCCCGCCATAAGAAAGCCTTGAATTTTGATTCAAGGGTTGAGATAATACCTTTTAGGAGTAAGAGAATTCCAGCCCAGTAGGAACAAATTTGGGTAAGGGTTGTTTTAATGAGAAGCAATCTACCCGCATATGAGAGCCATTTCGTGGACCAATTATCAAGTTTACTAACAATTTTCTCCAAGAGAGGTGCAAAATCGGCTCTTCTAAGTTTTCTTGAAATAAGAGGGATGCCCAAATACCAGATTGGAAGAGATCCTTCTTTGAAACCCACTTTAGAGAGGATGGCAAGTTTTTCATCATTTGGGATTCCTCCAAGAAAAATATCACTCTTAGTGCTGCTAACTTTAAGTCCCAAAAGGGCATGAAACTTTTCAAGGATTTCCATGATGCATTCCACCGAACTCAAATTCCCCTTACAAAAGATGAAAAGATCGTCGGCAAAGCAAAGATGATTATGCTTCAATTTGGCGCACTTAGGGTGGAAGTCAAAGCCGTTATCATTTTCCAAATTGTTTAGCATACAAGTGAGGACTTCCATACATAAAAGAAAAAGATAAGGAGAGAGGGGATCACCTTGTCTAACACCATTTGCTCCTTTGAAGAAGCCTTGAAAACTACCATTGATAGCAACAGTAAAGCAAGGAGAGGAGACACATGCCATGATCCAAGCAACAAATTTTCCAAATCCAAATGCCAAGAGAGCATTTTCAATAAAACTCCAACTAAGAGAGTCAAAAGCCTTCATGATGTCAATCTTGAGAGCACATCTAGGAGAAATATGGCTTCTTGAATATCCCCTTAGGACTTCATGTGCAACAAGAATATTTTCATTGATAAGTCTATCCCTGATAAAAGCAGATTGATTCCATGAAATAATCTTTGGAAGACATGCCTTGAGTCTCTTTGCAAGTAATTTGGAAATGCACTTATAGATGGTGTTGCAGCAAGAGATTGGCCTAAAATCTTTTACCATAGAAGGGTTTGAGACTTTTGGCACTAAGGCAATGTAAGTGGCATTTACTTCATTAAGGAGCTTTGTGGAGTCAAAGAAAGAGCTAATGGCTTCCAAAACATCATCTCCAACAATCCTCCATGCGGCCATATAAAAAAGAGATGTATAACCATCCGGCCCTAGGCTTTTGTTCGGATTGAGAGAAAAAAGAGTGTTCTTGATTTCCTCATGGGTAAAAGGTGCCACCAGCAAATTGATGCAATCCTCATCAATAGATTTCCCAACGATAGCTTTGATGGAGTCAATATTTGCACAAGTCCGGAAGGGGGTACCAAGAAGGTTTTTGAAGAATGAAATGAATTCCTCCTTAATACCTTCATTTGAAGAAATAAGGGTACCATTCAGATCTTGGATAGCATGAATAGTGTTCTTCCTCTTCCTTCCCTGAATAGTGCTATGAAAAAACTTTGTGTTTGCATCACCATCTTTAATACAATTGAGCCGAGATTTCTGGTGCAGCATATGATTGAAAGTGGACTCAAGAGCTTCAATTTTAGCCAAAATATCTTTCTCCATATCAAGAATTTCATCATTGAGAAGGCCATTCATCAAATCGGATTGCACATTACAAAGCATCTCCTTGAGTGCGTGAATCTTTTGAGGAATGCAAGAGAAGTGCTCTTAATCAAACTTCCTTAAAGCAAACTTGAGGCGTTTTTTCTTTTGATACAAGATGAACATTGGAGTGGCAAAGACCTGTGCACTCCAATGATCTTCCACAATATGCAAGAATTGATCTTGTGAAACCCAAGCATTATAGAATTTGAATGGCTTTGGAGAGGATGGATTGGGCTTACAAGTGTGAAGGATGAGCGGGCAATGATCAGAGATTCCCGGACTCCGAACCAAAAGAAAAGAGTCCTCCATACAATTCATCCAACATTGATTCATCAAAGCTCTATCTATCTTGCTTGCACGGAGGTTGCCATTTGAGTTCCTATTTGTCCAAGTAAAATGTGGACCAATATGGTTGAATTCAAGGAGGCTTACTTTATGGATACAATCCTTGAAATCCCAAGCACTAAAGGGGATAGACAAAGTGGAAGATTTGTCCCCACTGTGAAGAACTTCATTGAAATCCCCAAGAATACAAAGAGGGTCATCTTTGCACCAAAAACTCCATTTTTCAATATGCTGCCAAAGTGATTTCCTTTTTTGGGGGGCATTTCAGCCATAAACAAAAATTACAAAAAAAGGATCAAGAGGTGGGCAAGCAAAATGGCAAAGCATACCTTGATCAAAAGAATCAATAATAGTAGTCTTGAGATGGTTTTTCCAAAAGAGCCAAAGACGACCAGTAACATTTTCATCAACATGATTATCAAACCCCAAACAACTAAAATAAGTGGCAATGCAATTTTCTTCTTGGCCGGTTTTTGTTTCCAAAACACAAACACAATCGAGGTTATGCTTGCCAATAAGCAACTTTATTTCCTTGCGTTTTTTAGGGGAATTAAGACCCCTAACATTCCAAGAGCAAAAAAGGATGAGGGTGGAAGAGAAAGGGGATCCTCTTGATGTGTGCTTTGAGCTAAGCTTGGTTCAGCAACAAATTTTCCTTCCTCGGGGATATTTGGTGGAGCTTTGATCTCCTAACTATCATCTTCAAGGACTTGAAATTGATTTTGGTGTTGGGGCTTTTGAAATGATCCATTTGCATTTCTGATTTGTTTTGGAGAGCTTGGCCTAATGGGATCAGCCATCTTGCTTGAAGAATTTGTGTTGCTTGCTTTCTCAAAGTTTGGTGCATTTCTATCATTTGTTGAAGGTTTTTTCCCAATGACTTGCCAATCCACTTGCTTCTTTTTCTTAGGTTTTCAAATCAATGGTTGATCATGAGAGTGTTGATCAGCCGGCTTCATGGGACATTTATCCACCATATGGCCCACCATTTTACAATGTGAGCATTTTGAAGGCTTCCAAGCATATTCAACCTCAACTTGGGCTCGGGAACCATCTCTAAGCTTAGGGAAAACAACATCTGGGAGACTTTCTTCCAAATTTACCTCAATGCAAACTCTTGCAAATTCAAGATTTCTTTTTGATTCAGTCAAGGCATCCATTTGAATAGGCTTACCAATGAAGGAAGCAACATAGTTTAATCCTCTCTTTGACCAAAGACTCATTGGAATATTCCATAACTTAACCCATAATGGGACTTTGTTACAATTCAGATTAACGTACCCAAGATTTGGCTTCCATTTCCTTAGAAGCAAAGGCCTATGGTTCGTATGCCATAGTTGTTGCGAAACCTTTTGACAATGTTCTTCTTTATCAAATTTGAAGACATACAGCCCTTTCCCTTTATGATAGATGTCAACATTGCCAAACCTTCTCCAAGCAAAGTCAACCATGTTTTTTATAAGAAAGTAAGGTGGTGGGGCGCCAATAAATTGGCCAACTAAACAATGGGTCCAAAGTTTGTCCCCTTCATCGTATAAATCATCCGGGGGGTTGACCACATCCCTAACTCTATTAATGATTTTAACTTCCATTTCATCACCAAATTGAAGATTTGTGCTAATATATTCAGCAAAGTCCTTCCCCCAATCAAGAGATGGTGTTTTAGAAGTAGGTTCAAACCTGATTTTTGGTGGCTTTTTCCAAGCATTTTGTTGTGCATTTTGTTGAACATTTTGATGTGAGACCCTTTTATTTTCAAGTGCACTCTTCTCCTCCCAATCCTCATTTTTGAAAGGCGCATATGTTGGTTGAGTGGTGCAAACACGAGCTGCTTCTTCATGTGGAGGAGGGGGCTGAGTTGGTGTGCTTGCTGAAGTGTCCTTATAAAATGACATGGCTGCCATGTCATTTCGGTTGTGGACCCCTTTTTCCTTTGTTGAAAGTGAGCTATTAAGTGGAGGGAAATTTCCCTCAAAAGAGCCGAAATCTTGTGAAAGACAAAATGCACCAACCTTTTGCTTTGGATCTTGGGAATGAGCTTTCAACTTTTGGGGAGTTTAGGCTTTTGATTCGCTTAGTTGGGATTTTATTGAAGTTCACTCTCTATGCATTTGGTTTCCCCGACATCTTTGTAAAGTGGATTATGGCTTGTATCACAACTCCTAGCTTCTCCATCTCAATTAATGGAAGCCTTGAAGGATACTTTAAAGGAGCAAGTGGCATTAGACAAGGTGACCCCCTCTCATCTTATATATTTGTCTTATGTATGGAAGTTCTCTCATCATTACTTAATGGCTTGGAATATCATATGATTTGAGGGGTTTTAGGATGTATCTTTACAAATTTGGGCAATCTAACTTTCTTACCTCGCACAAAAAAAAAAAAAAACCCGAAATTCAGCTACCATCCTAAATGTGTAAAACTCAAGCTAAATCATATTTGCTTTGCCGATGATCTTTTCATTTTTTGCAAAGGTAACTTGGAGTCAATTACATGTATCATGGAGACATTGGAAAAGTTTTATGATATTCGGGACTCAAGGTGAATAGTAGCAAAAGTGATGTTTTCCTTGGGAATATTTCACAAAATGAAAGAAAGTTAATTCTTTAAAAACTTGACTTCAAAGAGGGATTACTTCCAATTAGATACCTTGGGGTTCCATTGGTCACTAAAAAGCTTCGCAAAGGAGATTGTGGGCCACTTTTGGAGAAAATCAATGGAAGGATTGAACAATGGACTAGACAAAGTCTCTCATATGCTGGAAGACTTATGCTCATAAAGTCAACACTTTCACAAATTTGTGCATATTGGGCAAGCTCACTTCTTCTTCCGAAATGCATTATTAAGGAAATTAAGTCAAAGTTTTTTCCCTTTCTTTGGAGAGATATGGGTGCAAAGATTGCTTGGAGTAATATATGTGTACCTTTAAATGAAGGAGGATTGGGAATTAGATCTTTGGAGGACATCAACAATACTTTCTTCATCAAAGTTTTTTGGAGAATGTATGCATTTTGGGACACACTTTGGAGCAAATGGATGCATTCAAACTACATCAAAAATGAGTCAATCTGGACTATTTCTTGTTCAAATGATTCGAGTTGGATCTTAAAAAAGCTTCTCAAGTGTCGAGTCTCAATAAGAAATCATATTATGCACATTATTAGAGATGGAAGAAGCACACACTTTTGGCTTGATAAATGGCATAACAATGGTACTCTTCTTGAGCATTGAAGTGACACCTTTAATCACCCACCTCTTCATGCAAAGGTATGAGAAATTAACTCAAATGGTTCTTGGAATTGGCCCATTTAGCTTGTTCATATTCCCATTCCAAATGCTGCCCTTGTTGAGAATACCCCAGGATACTTTTTTTTTTTTTGCGGGGCAAGTAAGGTATTATATTTCATCAATTCAAAGTGAAACATGTACAAAAAGTGTGGAGGGAAGGTAAAGAGAACCTATATAATGATATCTTCTAATCTCCACAATTTACATAATGCTTTGTTTAAAAGTGAAGACTGAAATTTTCTACCATCAGAGAGTTTTACTCTAACATCATTGAAGATAGTATCAAAAATAAGCTCCTCGGTTCTTGCTTGATTTTGAAGATACGTTGATTCCTTTCCATCCAAATATTGTAGATGGCTGCCCCAAAAAGGTGTTTGATAATAGTGGCCTTCAAGTTCTTCTCAAGGGCAAAGGGAGTGATGTAATTAATAATCTCATGCCAAGAAATCAGATTTTTTGGAACAAAAGAGAGTTGCAAACCCTTTCTCCAAATCCTTCGAGTGAAACAACATTCAAAGAAGAGATGTTCTCTTGTTTCACAACCCATGTGACGAAAAATACAAGTTGGATTGATAATTATCCCCCAATGCAAAATTCTCAATTTTGTACTAAGGCGATGAAGGTAAGCAAGCCATGCAATGAAGCTATGTTTTGGATTATGCCTTTTGTGCCAAATGAAATTATAGCCTTCAAAGAGATTTCCTTTCCTTCTAATACATTCCCAAGTGTGTTTAAATGTGAAGTCTCCACATGGGGAAAGAATCCATGTAATCAAATCATTTGTGTTTTCATTGAGGACCAAATCTGGAACTTCAACTTGAGAAAGATGTAATGGCCAATTCCAAGTACTATCAATGTAAATTTCACTTACCTTTACAAGGAGTGGAGGATTTGGGATGGTATTTGTCCAATGCTTAAAGAGAGAACCATCTTTGTGCAAATTGTCAATCCAAAAGAAAGTGTTTGTGCCATTACCAATTTCGTGATGGATGTATCTTTTAGCAATCTCATGGCAACCAAGAAGCATTTTAAAGACCCAACTTGTATCCTTAGGAATTTGAATCACCCAAATGGAGGATTCTTTGACATAGTTTGCTTGAACCCATTGACTCCAAAGTGTTTCTTTTGTTGCATACATCCTCCGAAAGATTTTTAGCATGAAGGTCAAGTTGATCTCTTCAATGCTACGAATGCCAAGTCCCTATTCCTTCAAGGGAAGGCAAATTTCCTTCCAAGCCACCTTAGGACCAGTCCCTCTCCACAAAAAGCCTTTGAACTTTAAATGGGTCTTCACTAAAGTGGGAAAAACTTTCTCTCTCCAGCTAGAATGCTCTCTCTACTCTCTACATCCAATCCACTCATCCTCTTCTCTTCTTTCTTTTAATTTCAATCTTTCATCATGCCTAAGAAGAAGAATCATCTTTCTTCTAGAAAAAGTGCAAGAATCAAAGCCATTAATGCCAAGCTTAAAGAGACTTATGAAGAAATTCCACAAAAATGTTGCTGGATTGGATGCCAATTTCACCAACGAAACAAACTCTAGCTCCCATTATGAAGTTGAAAACTCCACTTTTCTTGAAGAATCAAACAAAGATCAATCAACTCCAAGCAATGAACATAACTTACACTATGGATTTCAAGCTAGCTCACGTGCTGAAAAGATTGGTTCTTGCACGCCTTGTTCAAAATCCGAATTGGAACAAAACTTAGAAGAAGCAAAAAAAGTTGCTTATCCATAGCTTATCTCGAGGAACCTATGATAATCAAGCTTATTGTTCAAGCAACCAAGCTTTGGAAGTTCAGCTTCTCGAATCTGAAATGGGTGTTAACGTAAATGCATGCTCTTTCTCTCAACGCAAATGTTCTTCTCCTACCATGCAAATCGGTAAGCAAACTAACCCTTGGCACTTGGAGAGAAACTTTTTGGTATCAAAATGTGATTTTTAGCAAGCAAAAATGCAAGATATGGACTCTTTTTCAAGCTCTAGCAAATCGGGTTTCTTTGGAGAAGAAAGTGACACACTCCTAAATCAGGCTTGAATCTCTCTCTCTCTACCATGAAAATCCTCCTCCTTCTCTCTAGATTTCTTGCAACCAGCCACCTTCAAACCACCTTTTGCCACCCTCAAATCTCCTCCATCTACCATTAACCCCAAACACTTTCCCTTTTCTTTTCACCTTTCACGTCCTCTTGCCACCACTTGATTCATGGGAAAGAAAAAGAGAAACTCTCCTCCTACTCGTACTAGCACTCGGCTCAAGGCAAAGGAGAAGAAGAAAGAAGTTGCTGCATACTCTCTTGCTTGCTCAGGTTCTTCCTCCAAAGCTGAGGTTGATTCGGCCTCTTCATCTCACTCAAATGAAAATGCTCAATCAACCTCAAGTTTGCTTTTCAAAGAGGTCTATGATGCACTTGAAGATGGCCATCCATTTGAGGGTGAAGAAGTTGATGTCTTTAACAAAACTGAAGTCGAAATGGAGAGTTCTCATGCTGCCAACACAAAATCATACTTCTCTATTTCTCCAAATGTTTCAGCCGCTAGAAATGGAGGAAAAAGAGTTGAGGAAGAAAGGTTATTGTCCAAAGGAAACACTGAGATGCAAGAACCGGTTAGAACTTTTACTCATGGGTTCGACCACCTCTCTCCTAATCACTTCAGCACTATTTCAGACTTTTCTAAGGAAAACTTGACAACTCAAAAAGTGGGTCAGCTTTTAAAATCTGATTCCAACACTTTGTATGCTGGCCCACTTGATAATGCTGAGAATTTCCCTCCACTTGCTCATGTTTCAAATGGGAAAACCATGCCAAATCAGAAGACTAAAGAAAATGATGTGGCAGCCAACTTTGCAAGCAAGACGCCATGTCAGCCGGTTACAAATCTGAAGATTTCTACCTCATCAAAGCTTGGGTTTCAAGTTCATGCTCAAACAAATGATGGGGATGTCGTCCAAGGCAGCACTTCATTCAATGATGTCTTGAAGAGACAGCATGAAGAAAACTTCCAAAAAGCTCAAGGAGTCAACATGCAAAACAAAGCTCAAGCACAAAATAAGCAAAATGCTTGGCGCAAACCACTTAAATTCAGGTATGTACCTTCCCCAAGTGATCCTTCACCCGATTGGGGAGGTGTTTTTGCTGAGCATATCAATACAAATCTTAAATTTGATGAAGAGCATGCTTATAATATTGTGGAGGGAAAGAGGGAAGTTGATGATCCTCCGGATGATCTTTATGAAGAGGGTGATAAATTTTGGAGTCATTGCTTAGTTGGGCAGTTTTTAGGAGCTCCACCACCTTTTTTCTTAATCAAAAATATGGTGGAATTTGCTTGGAAGAAATTTGGTAAAATGGACATACATACTAAAGGAAAAGGTCTTTTCCTTTTCAAATTTGAAAATGAAGAAATTTGCCAAAAGATCCTTCAACAACTTTGGCATGTTAACCATAGACTGCTGTTGCTTAGAAAATGGGAACCCAACCTCGAGTTTGTGAACCTATCATGTAATGAAGTTCCAATTTGGATTAAGCTTTGGGATGTTCTATTGAGTCTATACTCCAAAAGAGGGCTTGGTTACATTGCCTCCTTCATTGGTAAGCCTATTCAAATGGATGCACTTACGGATTCTAGAAGGAACTTGGAGTTTGCTAAGGTTTGCATTGAAGTGGATCTTGAAGGAAACCTCCCGGATGTTGTGTTTCCAAAACTCAAGAATGGTACAAGAGCAAAAGTTGAGGTTGAATATGCTTGGAAGCCAAGCAAATGCATACATTGTAAAATGGTTGGGCATGTTGAGGAGAATTGCCCCTTGAAGCCGAAAACACAACAAAATCCTCAAACTACTCATTTTGGGCAGCAAGCAAAAACTCGCCAAGAATGGCAAGTTGTGGGCAAAAAGCAAGCTCCATTGAAGAATCATGAGGGTTTGAGCAATGAAATTTCCACTCCAAATAAGGAAATGAAGTCTACCAGGCCAAATTCTCCTAAGGTTACAATTGACTCAACTTTAAATCATCAAAATTGCTTTGAAGTCCTTGGCCAGGAGGATGAGCATAATGAAGAAACTTTGAATATTGAAGATGAAGTTGGGATGAAAGTTGAAAGGAAACTTGATTTCTTTGGACACAAGGAAGAAGGGGAGATCCTCAACCAAGCAAATGAAGAAGAAGATGATGATCCAATTGCGGAGCAAGAAAATTCATGGAAAGATGATAGAGGGAGGCTGGTCACCACTCATACCCCTAAATGATTTTGTGTGCATGGAACATTAGGGGTTTCAATTCCCCTAAAAAGCATAAAGAAATGAAGAATCTAATAAACAAGCATAGGCTTGATTGTTTTTGTGTTTTGGAGACCAAAGTGGACAATGATACTCTCATTGCTTCATATTTTAACACTTTGGGTTTTGCAAACTACATCGATGATAATATGGCTGGCAAAATTTGGGTTTTTTGGAAGTAACACATCAAGGCTACAATAATTGACACTATGGATCAAGGAATCCTTTGCCATTTGGAGAGTTCATTCCAAGTTCCTATTTTTGTGGCTTTTGTGTATGGTAGGAATGATCCTTTAAGAAGATAGCACCTTTGGGCAAAAATTGAAAGTTGGAGTGTAAGGTGTTATAACGGGCCACTTTGTATTCTTGGAGACTTTAATGAGGTTCTGAATTGTGGAGATAGATCTTCCTTTACCACCATTGCTCCAAGTGCTTTGGATTTCAAGAATTGCATTTCTCAAGCTAGACTCTTTGAGATTAAGACTATTAGGCCTCATTTCACTTGGACCAACCGGAGCTCCAAAGGCAATCTTATTACAAGTAAGTTGGATAGAGCTCTTGTCAACACCTTTTGGATGGACCACTTTGATCACTCTTCTCTCTTAGTGGATAGCCCAGGTATTTCGGACCATTGTCCTCTTGTGGTTCATACTTGCATCATCAAGCCTTCTTCACCAAAGCCTTTCAAGTTCTACAATGCTTGGACAACTCATCCTCTTTTCTTGCATGAGGTGGAAAAACATTGGAATGCATGGGTTTTTGGCACTCCAATGTTTATTCTTTTTCAAAAACAAAAAGCACTCAAAAGAGTGCTCAAGGATTTCGACAAGAATTACTTCTCTTGCATCCCAAATCAAGTTGAGGATCTTAAAAGAACCCTTTCGGATGTCCAACTTGCCATGCTGAATAGGTACCTTAATGAAGAGGCTCTTAACAAAGAAAAGGAGATTATGAGGAATATTAAAGAGCTTGAAGACACCTACAAAAAGATGCTCCACCAAAAGGCTCGCATTAATTGGATTAAAGATGGAGATGCTAATACAAAGTTCTTCCACAATAAGATTCGTGAAAGAAAAAACATAAACTCCATCTTTGCCATCAACGACAGTGAGGGGAATCTCATCACTTCAAAGGAGGAGATAAAGGCTGAATTTATCTCCTATTTCAAAAATCTCTTTGGCACCCCCTTACATTCAACTGCTAGTGTGGAGACCATCAAAAGATTTTAGGGAAAACCATTGAGGAAAGTTGCTTGGCAAAGCTTGCTGCTCCCATTTCCTTTGAGGAAATCAAAACAACTCTTTTCTCCATTAATCCAAACAAGAGCCCGGGGCCAGATGGCTATACTTCACACTTCTACAAGACGGCTTGGGAGGTTGTTAGGGAAGATGTGCACAAAGCAATAAAGTCTTTTTTCCACTCCTCAAAGTTGCTCCAAGAGGTAAATGCTACTTATATTGCCCTTATTCCCAAAGTCCAAAACCCATCTTGGGTAAAAGATTTTAGGCCTATTTCTTGCTGCAACACCATTTATAAATGCATATCCAAGATTCTTGCAAATAGGCTCAAAGAGTGTTTACCTTCTATCATCTCTTGGAATCAATCGACTTTTATTAAAGGGAGGCTTATCAATGAGAATATACTTGCTGCACATGATATCCTTAGAGGCTATACAAGAACTCATATTTCTCCTCGATGTGCACTCAAAGTTGATATCATGAAGGCTTTTGATTCATTCAATTGGAATTTTATTGAATGTACTCTTCATGCGTTTGGCTTCCCAAGTTTCTTTGTGAAATGGATCATGTCTTGTATCACATCAACAAGTTTCTCTGTGGCAATCAATGGAAGTTTAGAGGGGTATTTTAAAAGAGCAAATGGGATAAGGCAAGGGGATCCCCTCTCACCATAGATTTTTCTTATTTGCATGGAAGTATTATCATGCATGCTCAACAAGTTGGAACAAGATCAAAAGTTTGGGTTTCATCCAAAATGTGCAAAGTTGAGGTTGAACCATCTTTGTTTTGCTGATGACCTTTTTATCTTTTGCAAAGGAAATATCAAATCAATTGAGTGCATTATGGATGTCTTGGAGAACTTTTGCTCTCTCTCGGGTCTTAAAGCAAACCCTTCCAACAGTAATATTTTCTTTGGTGGTGTTCCTCATGAAACAAAGCTGGCCATTCTTTGCAAAATGAACTTCAAAGAAGGTAATCTTCCTATAAGATATTTGGGTGTTCCTCTTGTGTCAAGGAAGCTCCGTAGGGCTGATTGTTTACCTCTTTTGGAGAAAATCAATAGAAGGCTTGAAAGCTGGACCAATCATTGGCTTTCCTACATGGGTAGATTAACCCTTATCAAATCCACACTCTTGCAAATTTGTTCCTTTTGGGCTGGTGCATTTCTTTTTCCCAAAAGTATCATTCAAAAAATTGAATCCAAATTTTGTGCTTTCCTTTGGAAGAATACTGGGGCTAAGATTGCATGGAAAGACATTTGTCTCCCTCTTGATGAAGGTGGACTTGGTATCCGGAAGATTGAAGACATCAACAGCACTTTTCTCCTTAAATCCTTTTGGAGAATGTATACTTGTAGGGATTCTCTTTGGAGCAATTGGATGCAAATTAACTACATCAAGGACAAATTGATTTGGACTCTCACCACTTCTAAGGATGATAGTTGGGTTCTCAAAAACCTCCTCAAAATTCGAAACTTTGCAAGAGCCCATATCTCTCATGTACTGCAATGGAAAGCACACGCACTTTTGGCATGACAAATGGCACACACATGGGGTACTTAGCAATTTTTGGAGCAGCACTCTCAACAATCCACCATACTATGCTAAGGTGTGTGACATTTTCGTTTTTGGTAATTGGATTTGGCCTATTCATCTCATGCATTTTGATCCACCTTGCACCAATCTTGTGGAAGAAAATCTTGATGCTTTTACTTGGAACCTTTCTCCAAATGGTGAATTCACTTTCTCGCACACTTGGGAGGAAATCAGAAGGAAGAAGAATAAAGTTGATTGGCACTATATTGTTTGGTTCAAAGGGCATACACCAAGACATGCATTTTTTACTTGGCTTGCTATTCATGATCGACTTTCCACAAAATTCAGATTGCTTTATTGGGGTAGGGAGCTGAATCCCACTTGCATTTTTTGCAACTTTGGGTGTGAAACTAGAGACCATCTTTTCTTTAATTGTTGTTTCACTAGAAGGATCTGGAGGAAAGGACTTCATCTTACTATGATCCAAGAAACATTGATCGATTGGGGAGACATTATTGCTTTTTTTTCACCATATGCACTCGAAAATAATCTTAAAGCTACTATCTTGAAGAACTTTTTAGAGGCAGCAATCTACTTTATTTGGATTGAGAGGAATCATCGTGAATTTCACAAGAGCTTCAAGACGGAGGAGCAAATCTTTTCATCCATCTTTAATCATGTTAGACTTAAATGCATTGTTGGAAAACATTTCACTACTTCTAGTATGAATAGGAAAATTTGTAAATTGTGGGGGATGGAAGAAATCCTCCTTTGATCAGTTTGTACTTGTTATTTTGTTTCTTTCTTGAATGAAATTTCTTACTTTTCTCGCAAAAAAAGTGACACACTCCAGTCTTTGTCCAAAGGTCGTTCGGCTAGTGAAGTAAAAGTGCAATCAAATTTGTCATCTCCTTTTTCTGGTCAAAAGACCAACTTTTCAGGCCAAGCAAATCATATTTCGACAACTCACCACTCTTATCCCAAAGAGGAATCACAACCGTTCATTCAAAATGCATTTTTGATGGGAAATAGAGATGATTTCCCTCCTTTAAAATCTCACTCGGCTGAAAAGATTTCCTCTCCACGTGGCTGCCAACCTTCTTTTGATGTGGATGCCAACTCATCAAAGGATGCCACCTCATCAAAACACTTGAATCAGCAACAAGAAGCAGAGAATGGTGCATTTTTTACTTTAGCTCTAAGTGACAATTCTTTTAGCACCCAAAGAACTTCTTTTCCTTCAAGAAATTATGCAAATCAATTTTTCAATGGAAATTACTCACACTTAGAGCATGTCTAGCAGCAAACCTTAAAGCAAAATGGATATACTCATCAATATGAAAGAAGAAACCTTCCTCCTAATGTATGGAAAAGGCCACTTAGACCAAGGTATGTGCCTATATTAAATGTTCTTACTCCAAATTGAGGAGCCACTTTTGCTGAATGTTGTAGTGATAAATTGAAGATTGAAAAGCATGAAGCATTTATTGTGAATGGTAAAAGAGATGTTAAAGATCCTCCCTTGGACATTTATGAAGAAGGAGATAGTTATTGGTCCCATTGCCTTGTAAGTCAATTCTTGGGAGCCCCTCCCCTTTTTTTTCTCATTAGGAACATGGTTAATTTTGCTTGGAGACAATTTGGAAGAGTTGAAATCAAGACAAAAGGCCAAGGACTTTTTGTCTTTAAGTTTGAAAATGAGGAATATTGCCAAAAAGTGCTTGAACAACTTTGGCATGTTAATCATAGACCACTTCTTCTTAGAAAGTGGGAATCCAACCTACAATTTGTTAACTTAAGGTGTGATAAAGTTCCCATTTAGGTTAAACTTAGGGATGTTCCTCTATGCCTTTGGTCAAGAAGAGGGCTCGGGTAGCCTCCGATCATTGCCCTCTCATTATGCAAATTTGTAAGGCTTGGTTTTCTTCTCCTAAGCCTTTTAAAATCTATAATGTTTGGACTTCTCGCCATGGATTCTTGAAGCTTGTTAATGAGTATTGGAGTACATGGTTCTTTGGTACTCCAATGTTCATCCTTTACCAAAAGCAAAAAAATCTCAAGAAAGCATTCAAGTCTTTTGACAAGGAACACTTTGCTTGCATTCCTTTTGCCATTAAGAAGCTTCGTGAGGAAATTGGTCTTTTGCAATGTGCCATTTATAATGGAATGAACAATTTAGCCCTTTTAGATAAGGAAATGGGACTTATGGTAAAGTTGGAAGAGCTTGAATCCTCTTATAAAGCTATACTCTACCAAAAATCTTGGCTCTCTTGGATTAAAGAAGGTGATTCTAATTCTACCTTCTTTTTCAAAGCGGTGAAAGGGAGAAGGCTTAAAAACACTATTAAAGCTATCAAGAATGAAAGTGGCTAGCTTCTTGTAGAAGATTTTGAAGTGATGGTCAAGTTAGAGAGATGTGAGAGCAGTTGTTTCTAAAGAGAGAAACTATGTATACTTTAATGAGGTTCTTGATTGTGGTGATAAGTCAAACTCTTTCTCCATTCCTAAGAGGGCAAAGGACTTCAAGAATTGCATTGCAAAATCCAACCTTCATAAAATCCATGTTTTTGGGCCAAATTATACGTGGAGCAACCGAAGTAAAAGTGAGCACTTTATGGCCAGCAAATTAGATAGAGCTTTTGGAAACCAAAATTGGATGCAACTTATGGAGGACTCTTTTCTCTTTTTGCGGATTGAGTAAGTTTATTAAAATCACAATTTGTAACATGTACAACCCAAAACCTCTCAAGCCAAAGATACAATAGGATAAAGAAAATCACGGCTTGAGGGGCAAGTACAAAACATAAAAAACATCAAGGAAACATCTATGTGACAAGGGTAACAAAATCTCAAAAAGAACAAAATGTACAACAAATTGAAAGTGTTGCAAGGGCTGAAGCTTCTTTTTTATTTCTGCCCATCCAAAACAACAACCAAGTCAAGTGTAAGGCTGGTCTTCATTTCTGAGTGGGTGAACAACCCTTGTGCCATCAATCTTTTCCCCTTATTCCTTATCCACATTGGTGGCTGTGTGATTCAAGCAAGCTTCATCCAACTTGACATCTTGATTGGCAGCTACATTGTCTTCCTCTTTTTCAATAATCACTTCATTCTCTTTCTCATTCATGGCCAAATTTTCCACTTCAATTGAAACATCATCATTTGCTTTAAGGGCTACAAATCGATTGCCATCCAATTAGGTGTTTGTTGATGGGGCCGAGCCATTAGATTTGATGACAACACCTGCAAATGGAGTAGGGTTCACATTTGTTTTTTTCCTCCACATTTTTTTTGATTTGGAATTCATCCACTCCTTCTCTTTCCTTTCAACTCTAGAGGGTTGTTGGGGAGCATTGACTTTAGGGGCATTTGGCAAGAAGAAAGGTTATGCCCAACAATTTTACATTAAGAACACACGACGGGCTTCCAAGCATATTCGACTTCAATCAATCTCCATTCCTAAGCTTCACAAAAGTAAAGTCCGAGAGATTCTTTGAGAGATCCATCTCCACACAAACTCAGGTAAATCCAATAAAGGTGCGGGATTCCGTCAATTTGTCCATTTGAATGGGATTGCCAAGAGTGCTTGCCACATAACTAAGTCCTCTTCTAGTGATAAGGGAAAATGGGACATTATGAAGCTTAACCCAAAGTGGGACTTTCTCCTAACTAAAATGCATAAGCTGGGCATTTGAATCCCATCTTTTAAGCAAAAGGGGGCGATGATTCACATGATACATTTGCTCAAGGACTTGCTCACAATAGTTTTCATTTTCAAATTTGAATACAAAGAGCCCATTTTCAAGGGATTTAATTTCAACCTTTCCATATATTCTCCAATGGACATCAACCATTCTTCTAAGGAGGAAAAATGGAGGGGGTTCATCAAGGAATTGACCAATAAGACAATGCTTGTAATAATCGTCACCTTTAAGATACACATCCTCGGGAGGAATAGCCCCAATAAAACCATTTTCTTCATAAGGTTCAATGAAATTAAGCTTTTTTTTTTGCGGGTTAAGAAAAGTTTATTTCAATGAAAAGTTGTACAAGTACAATTTCATGACCCCTCAATCCAAAAGATCAAACAATAAATAACAAAAGCTTCACGGGTTGAGGGGTATGTATAAAAGAACAAAAATCCATCAGCAAAAGACAAGAAAAACATGAAAAAGGACAAGGAAAAAGCAAAGAACCAAGAAGGTTGAGAAGATGGCTAACAACCAACATCTTCCACTCTTCTCTCTTCAACAAGGTCATCCTTCAAAAAATCTTCACTTTGCTCTTTAAGGTGACACTCGGCTGATTCATCCTTGATCGTCTCATCAAGAGGACAAAAATCCTCAACTTTCTTTTCTTCATCACAAGGGCTGAGTGCTTCAAAACAGTTGACTCCCAACTTATTTTTTGGTGTAGTGACCGAATGCTTATTTCCATCTTTAGATACTTGAATGGTGCTAGGAAGCATGGCACTTGAAAAAGGCTTAGGGTCAACCATATAAACTCTTTTCCAAACTTTCTTTGTCTTGATACCTTTCTATTCTCCTTATCTTTTCCTATCACCTTGGGGAAATTTAGTCATATTTGGGTTGATTGAATTAGGACATAAAGAGAGCGAATGACCCACAATCTGGCAATTTGAACATACAAGAGGCTTCCAAGCATACTCAACCTCAATCCTAGCCCAACTACCATCCCTAAGCTTCACAAAGGTGTGATCCGGCAACTCTTTAGAGAGGTCCATTTCAATACAAACTCTTGCAAAGCCCACAAAAGTTCGTGATTCAGTGAGTTTATCCATTTGTAAAGGATAACCTAATGTACTAGCAATATAACTTAACTCTCTTCTTGTAATTAGAGAACAAGGTACATTTCTTAACTTGACCCAAAGGGGGACTTTATCCCAACTGAAACTAATTAATTGGGCATTTGGATCCCATCTTCTAAGCAAGAGGGGTTGGTGATTTACAAGCCACATTTGCTCCATAGCAAGATCACAAAATTCATCATTAACAAACTTGAAAATAAAGAAACCATTTTCTACTGATTTTATTTCAACATTCCCAAACATCTTCCATTGTGTATCAACCATCTTATGAATGAGAAAAAAAGGAGGGGGATTACCAATAAATTGACCAATCAAGCAACTTCTCCAATGCTCATCTCCCTCCTCAAAAACTTCAATACGTGGTGCAGCTCCTATAAAACCATTTTCATAAGTGGGATTGTGAAAATCAAGTTCACGAGAATTACCAAGCTTTTCCAAGAATGCATCTTTCCAATTTTTCTCAATATTCCAAACTGATTGAGGCACTTTAGTTTGAGAAGAAGACTGATTTTCTCTTTGAGGATTGACTCCATTTTCACCATGAACTTCTTGAGAATGGTGGGAGAGTGAGGAACTTTGAAAATTTGCATTTGAATGCTCATGTTGGACATCACCGTTTCCATAAGAGAGAGGTGAGGAAACTTTTGCATACATGGCTGCCACGTTATTTTGCTTTGTTGATTTGGACAAGGAGTTTGCTGACCTAGCTTGAAGAGGAGGAAAAAGTTCTTCCAAGGGTGCTGGTTCCTTTCCAAAGCCATCTAATTGGGTTTGGGGGGGAAAACACGTGCACAAATTTGCAAATTTGAATTTGGCTTGCCAAAGTTGTTTCTGATAAGGTGTGTTGTCATCCTTTGATTGATGATGGCAGCATAAGTACACTTTTGGTCAGAAAAGGGGGCTGCAAGAGGAACTTGCTCAATCAATTGCATGCTGGTCGCAAGCGTATTATCCATTGGTCCATCAGCAACCAAAATTAAACCTCTATGGCCATAATTCGAAGCTTTTTCAAGCTCAATCCGAGATGGCATATTATGAAAACTTGCAGCCATTTTGTTCTCCATCTCGTGAGGATTTTTATGAGTACCATTTAGGTAAGAAGTAGATGCATTTATCGTTGAGCTTTTTGCACCAGCCATGTTGTGTTTATTTGCCATGGCCGAGCTTGAGAGAAACTCCATTCTTGGATCATCAATATTTTGACCATGAGTGCTAAGAGAGGATGGGGAAACTTGGAAATCAGAAAGTCCAAGTTCATTATGATCATTCAATCGAGCCAATCCAAGCTTTTGAATCCCACCAGCTATATTGCACGAGTTTGTGGAGTTCTCACTTGCATTTGACTTTGAGGAAAAAGCGCCCTTTCTAGCCAAACTTTGCACGAGTAGTCTTTTTGCATCATTAAGATTTTGCTAGAGTTTATGCATGCAAGAAGAGGGTGCTTTTTCAGCCGAGCTAGATGAAGCTTTGTTAATGGCGTCACAAGCATCCTTGAGTTCCCTAAAAGACTCCAAGGAATAGTCTTCTTCATCTTCAAAGTAGCTTTGGTCATATTTTGAAGCTAACCTTGCACTCTTTCTAGTTTTTAAAGCACAAGACCTCTTCTTTTTCCCCATAAAGAAGAAGAAGATGGTGGCTGGAAAGTTAAAAAGAGGTGGTCAATGGTGGTGGAAGATGGTCAAGTTAAAGAGATATGAGAGCATTTGTTTCTAGAGAGAGAAAACTTTTCCTTGTTAATGTTCTCCTCAGTTTTTTATTCAATGAAATTAAGCTTAGTAGAAAGGGAAAGATTACCTACAAATGTGCCTTGCCAATCCTTTGTGGAGTTCCATACAAGTGTAGGAGGAGAGCTTGTATTTCTTTTCTCAAGAGATGGTTGAGGAAAAAGCCTTGGAATACCATGATTTAAATGTGGAGATGCATTCTCTTGGCTTGGATTAACTCGTGATAGAAAGGGGAACTCATCAAAAAATGCTTGTGCTTGTGCATTCTTCTTTGGAGAATTAATTCCATCTTGGCCGAGTTCCTTGGAGCAAATATTTTTTGAGGATGAGCTGTTGTTCGTCCATGCATTATGGGGCAAAATAGGGGCTGAAAAATGAGCTTTTGAGGTGGCAATTGGGCTGCTGATCATGGGTGACTTGGCAGCCAAATTAGCACCATTAGATGAGTTGGCCGGAAAGAGAGGAGACCCAGCAAAATCACATGATTTTGGGGGAAATTCAGCAACATAATTTTTAAGATTTGAAATATGTTGAACTTGTGGGCTGACCAAGGCTGAAAGGGGGGGCTTAGCTATCAAATTTGGACTGATTTGACTAGCAAAAAGACTTCCATTTTCAGCAAAAGGGGCTGACCATCAGGTGCAAAACATTGTCCAATGGGTAAAGACCTCAATTCAGCTTTATCTCTTTCAGCTTCATTTTGCAAATTCGAACCATACTTAGCTGATTTGAAGCTTCTCTCCAACGAATTAATGAGCTTAAAATTAGATTTTGAAGCTGAATATGTGTTCTCCATAATATGAGGATTTAGATGAGTACCATTTCTCATTGGGGATTTTGGTGCTTCATGAAGCGAGCTAGTAAAGGCAACCATGGAAGCATTTCTCTCAAGCTCCAAAAGTAGTGATTTGGCTCCTTTTTCATCACTTTTCCTTAGATTTTTCAAGGGTGGCACTTCAAGATTAGCAAAATCTTGATTAGAAGAAGGAGAAGAGAGATTGGTAGCCATTGACGAGCAAGAGAGGTATTTGACAAGTTGAGCTTTAGAGACATTGTATTTCTCTTCCAAAAGCTTGCCCAAGTAAACCGAATTTGTGCATTCCTTCTTAGGTCGTTCTATTTTCTCTTCCAAAGAGAGATACAAATAATCATCATGAGCTTGTGGGGATGGAGATGAAGGATTAAATCCCATATTCCTAGCTGAATCGCATGCCATGGACCTCATGCTTGAGTTGATTGAGTAATCTTCTTCTTCCAAGAAAGCTGAAGATGAGTGTTCAACCAAGGGAAGTGAGCTTTTGGTATTTTTAGCAAAAATTTCTTCAATTTCAGCATGTTTTGCTTCAAAATCAGCAGCACCATGTGTTATTTCTTCATAAGAGTCCATAAGCTAAGCTTTTATGGCTTTGATTCTAGCACCCTTACGAGAAGATGTGTGATTCTTCTTCTTTGGCATGATTGAAGTTGAGTTTATGAAGATGAATTTTGGTGGGAAAGTGGAGAAATTCTAGAGAGAAGGCAGAGCATTTTCTAGAGAGAGAAAGCTTCTTCGTTGATCTTTTTTTTTCTCATTTTCGAAGGACTCTTTTCTCTTGGTGGATACTTCGAGCATTTCTGATCATTGTCCACTTATCCTCCATACATGTAAGGTTTGGTCTCCTTCTCCAAAGCCTTTCAAATTCTTCAATATATGGACCAAACATGATTAATACTTACATGTTGTTCATAATAATTGGAGTGCACGGGTTTTTGGCACTCCAATGTATATTCTCTTTCAAAAACAAAAAAAGCTTAAGATTGTGCTCAAGAGGTTAAATGAAGATCATTTTGCTAAAATCCCAAACACAATCAAGATTCTTAAAGGGAAGCTTGAGATGATTCAGCATGCTATTCTTAATGGAAGTTTCAGTGAGAGCCTTATTGAAAAGGAGAAAGAAACTCTTGTCCAATTGGAAAATCTTGAAACTACCCAGAAAGCAATCCTTCTCCAAAAGTCTAGGTTGTCTTGGCTTAAGGAAGGTGATGCAACCACGAAGTTTTTTCACAATGCCATCAAGGGGAGACTTGCCAAGAACACTATTTGTTTTATCAAAAAAGAGAATGGCGAGCTTCTTGTCAAGGAGGGAGATGTCAAAGAGGAAATTATTTGCTACTTCAAAAACCTTCTCTGCACACCTATTTATACTTCAGCAAATGTTGATTTTCTTTTGCGGGTTAAGAAAGTCTTTATTTCAATGCAATTTTGGTACATCCAAACGTTACCTCTCAAACCTAATCAAACACAAAAATACAAAGTGAACACTAAGTTAGAGGGGTAAAGCAAAAGAAAAAAGAGGGTTACAACCCTACAAATGAATTTTCCTAGCATAGAAGGAGTGGCATAAAACTATCACTTTTTTTCACACCTTTTCTGATTCTTTTTCTTTTTCACCACTTCTCCATCTTCTTTGCCATCTTGTTGTCTTCTCATGGGGAAAAAGAAAAGATCTTCTCCCCCGGTGAGGTCTAGTGCACGTCTTAATGCAAAAGCTCAACCTATTGAAAGACTTTTTCCAAACTTACCTAAAAGTGTTTCTCTTATGGAGGTTGAATCAACCTCTTCACCCCTTGGAAGTGAAGATACCCATTCAACCACTAGTAAAGAGCTTAAAGAGGTCTTTGATGCTATTGAATCTGGTTAGTCCTTCAAGCATTTCAAGTAGAAGAAGGAAAATGCTAAAAAGGATTTGGTTAAAAGCCTCATAAAGAAATCTCGGCCTCACTCTCCTCCAAGCCATGGAACAAGGAGCGCAAATGATAGTTGTAAGATTCAAGCCAGTCTTGATATAGCAAAAAAAATCTTTACTTCTCGTACAAGATTTCAATCAACTATGGAGCCATTTTGTGCTAATGCTGAAAAAAGTGTTGCCTCAAATGCTTATAGGAAGCTTGAAACTGATCTTACAAATGGAGAAGATGAAGCTTTAACCATTGGGCATAAATCGAGGGACAATGGAAGTACAAAAGTACCTGAAGATTCAGATTCATTTCAGGAAAAGACTTGTACTTTTTAGCCACCTACCAGCCCCATTTTGTCTCCTAAGACAAGTAAGCTTGAAAGTCAAGGGGTCCCACCAATTTCAAATGTTAACTTGACTACAAATGATACTTCTTTCCCTCCTCTACCATCCCGGTAGAAAGATGAAGTCTCTAGCATGGCAGCCAACTCATCACATAATGGCTTGCCAAATAAGCTTATTAACACTCAAGCAACCCAAACTCATGGTGGAAATGACAAAACTTCTCAAGCAGCATATAACTACCCTCGGCACATACTCTATGGAGACAATAAAGAGCAACACGTCGGGAAGATAGAAGGGAATGAACAGCAAAATGCTTGCAGGAAACCCCCAAGAATAATGTATGAACCTTCAACTAATGAGCCATCACTTAATTGGGAAGGAGAATTTGCTCAATTTATTAGCTCGAATTTACAACTTGAAGAGCACAAAGTTAGAATTGTCAATGGAGTTAGAGAAGTTGAAGACCCCCTTGAAGAAATTTATAAGCATGGGGAAAAGTTTTGGACTAATTGCCTTGTTGGCCAATTCTTGGGGGCACCTCCCCCTTTCTTTCTTGTAAAGAATATGGTTGAATTTGCTTGGAAAAGATTTGGACATGTTGACATATACACAAAAGCGCAGGGATTATTTGTGTTTAAATTTGAGAAGGAAGAAGCAAGTCAAAAAGTTCTTCAACAATTGTGGCATGTTAATCATAGACCACTCCTACTTAGGAAATAGGAACCTAACCTCCAATTTGTGAATCTGAAATCAAATAAAATTCCCATTTGGGTTAAGCTTCAGGAAGTCCCACTTAGCCTTTGGTCTAAGAGGGGACTTAGTTACATTGCTTCATTTATTGGGAAGCCCCTTTAAATGGATGCACACACGGAATCAAGGAGAAATCTTGAGTTTGCAAGAGTATGTATTGAGGTTGATCTTGAAGGCCACTTACCGGAAGAAGTCTTTATTAAATTAAAAGATGGTACAAAGAGCAAAGTGGAAGTTCAATATGCTTGGCGTCACCAAAACGTGCTTTATGCAAAATGGTGGGTCATAATGAAAACTATTGCCCTTTAAGTCAAAAGCAATCAAATCAGCCACCGAAGGGTCAATTTGTTACACAACAACAGAGGCAAAAAGTCTACTATAATGCTAGATGTGCTTCTCCAAATGATGAATGGCAA
Source organism: Cordia subcordata (assembly GCA_028554755.1). Classification (NCBI taxonomy): domain Eukaryota; kingdom Viridiplantae; phylum Streptophyta; class Magnoliopsida; order Boraginales; family Cordiaceae; genus Cordia; species Cordia subcordata. The sequence goes on from JAPTOF010000008.1 coordinate 17,675,904, forward strand.
GTGGTTGGAAAAAAGCAAGCTAATCTTGAGAAAATAGTTCCCAACCAAGAAGAAGAAAAGGTTAAAGATAAAACTCTTCAAGACCCTCCAAAGAAAGTCAAACAAGGGCCAAACTGTTTTAAAGCTCTTGATGTTGTGGAGGAGGGTGAGATCATTGAAAGGCTTGAGGATTTTGATTGTAATTTGGCAATTAAGGCCAAAGAAAATGAAAATTCAAATCAACAAATTGCTAGAAGTGAAGAGAATTTGAGCAAGTTTGCTCGTACTCCTCCTTCCAAATGATTTTTGGATCTTGGAACATTAGGGGTTTTAATACCCCTAACAAGCAAAGGGAAGTTAACTTTTGGACCTCTAAACATAAGATTGATCGTTTTGCATTTTTGAAACAAAGGTTGTTAAGGATACTTCTTTTGCTACTATTACAACCTATTCTGAAAGATTGGGCTTCAAAAATCATGTGGAGGATAATATGATTGGTAGACTTTGGTTTTTTGATGAAGGAGTCAATTAACTTTACTTTTGTGGATTCCATTGATCAAGGAGCTCTCTATCATATCAGCCTTGCCAATAAAAGTTGTGTTTGTGTGGCTTTTGTTTATGCTAGAAATGATCCCAAAGGTAGAAGCATATTATGGAGAAAGCTTAAGGAATGGAGCTCATTGTGTGAAGATAGCCTATTTTGTGTGATTGGGGATTTTAATGAATCCTCCATTATGGGGGTAGGTCCTCTTGCAATTCCATCCCCTCTAGTGATTGGGATTTTAAGAAATGCATTAGCAAATCTGGTTTATTTGAGCGTAAAGTGTTTGGTCCGCATTTCACTTGGACTAACAAGGGTTCTCCTAGCAACTTCATGGCAAGTAAACTTGATAGGGCATTTGTCAACTCCCAATGGTTGGAGTACTTGGAAAGCTCTTTTCTTTTGGTTGATAACTCGGGTGTTTCTGATCATTGTTCACTTGTCATGCACACATGCAAATCCAATTCATCCCCTCCAAAGCCTTTCAAATTTTTCAATGCGTGGACCTCTCATGAAGATTTCCTCAAGGTGGTTGAAGATGTTTGGAAGAAAAGGTTTTTTGGGACACCAATGTTTGTCCTCACACGAAAGCAAAAGATTCTCAAACAAGCTCTTAAGGAATTTGACAAGAAGCATTTTTCTTCTATTGCTCGCCAAATTCGAGAGCTCAAGAAAGACCGTGATAAGGTGCAGAGTGAAATTCTTAATGGTTATTGCAATGAAAAGGTGACTGAGAGGGAAGGGGAAATTTTGAGAGACATTGAGACTCTTGAAGCTTCATATAGGAAAATTCTTCATCAAAAAGCTCGCATTCAATGGATCAAGGAAGGGGATGCAAATACCAAGTTCTTCCATAATGTGGTCAAAAGTAGAAGGATCAAGGACACCGTCAATGCAATTCATGATAAAAATGGCAACTTACTCACAAAGGCCGAAGAGGTGAAAGACCAATTTCTTTCTTTCTACAAGGAACTTCTTGGAACAAGATCCAACTCAAATGCCAATGTCCTAAGCATTAAATCCATTCTTGGCAAAACAATTGAAGGAAAATGGAAGGAAATGCTTGCTGCCCCCATCTCTAACGAGGAAATTAAAGAGTCTCTTCTCTCTTAATCCTAACAAGAGTTCGGGACCCGATGGTTATACATCAAAGTTTTACATGGCAGCTAGGGAAATCATTGGTGAGGAAGTGATACATGCTATCAAGTCTTTCTTCTCATCCAACAATCTCCTTAAAGAGGTAAATGTCACTATCATTACCCTTGTTCCTAAAGTTCAAAACCCTACAAAGGTCAAAGATTTTCGGCCTATCTCTTGTTGCAACACTATATACAAGTGTATCTCCTAGATCCTTGCCAATAGACTCAAAAAATGCATCCCATTTATCATCTCAAACAACCAATCAGCTTTCATTGAAGGTAGACTCATTAATGAGAACATCCTTATTGCTCATAAGCTTATTAGAGGATACTCTAGAAACCATATATCTTCAAGATGTGCACTCAAAATTGATATCAGGAAGGCTTTTGACACATTGAATTGGCACTTCATTGAGTGCACCCTTATTGCTTTTGATTTCCCAAAAAATTTTGTTGATTGGTTGATGGCTTATATTACCTCCCCCAGCTTCTCTATTGCTATTAATGGTGGCCTTGAAGGTTTCTTTAAAGGAGCAAATGGCATAAGGCAAGGTTATCCCCTTTCTCCATATATCTTTGTGATTTGCATGGAAGTCCTTACTAGTGTGCTTAACAATTTGGATAAGGAAGAAAGGTCTCATTTTCATCCCAAATGTGGAAAATTGAAGCTTTAACCACCTTCGTTTTGTGGATGACCTCCTTATCTTTTGCAAAGGAGATATCAATTCTCTTGAATGCATTATGAATACACTTGAAGCTTATCATTCTTCGGGCTTAAAATCAGCAAAGATAAGAGTTAAGCATTCTTTGAAGGGGTTCCTTTGGAAAGGAAAAATGATATCTTGGAAAAGCTTGGAATTAAGGAAGGCAATTTACCTTTTCATTACTTGGGAGTCCCTCTTGTTATAAGGAAACTTCGTAAGGCCGATTGCTGTCCTCTTTTGGAAAAGATCACAAAGAAGATTGAGCATTGGACAACAAAATGGTTATCTTTTGCTGGAAGGTTGCTTCTCATTAAGTCCACTCTTACCCAAATTTGCTCATTTTGGGCTGGAGTCTTTCTCATACCTAAGGGGCTCATTGCAACTATTGGGAAAAAGTTTAAAGCTTTCCTTTGGAGAGACACTGGAGCTAAAGTTGCTTGGAAAGATATTTGTTTGACGCAAGATGAAGGGAGTCTTGGAATTAGAAGACTGCAGGATATTAATGACACCTACATGCTTAAAATCTTTTGGAGACTGTATGCATTCAGAGAATCACTTTGGAGCTCTTGGGTTCATGAAAACTACGTCAAAGAGGGTTTCATTTGGACATTCACCATCACAAAGGACCTTAGTTGGACTATGAGAAGTTTATTCAAATGCCTTGAGATTGCTCGAGGAAGCATTTAGCATATTGTTGGGAATGGCAAGAATACTCATTTTTGGCTAGACACTTGGCATCTGGAGGGTAATCTTGGTTTATCTTGGCAAAACATTTTTCTCCACCCTCCACTTTTTGCAAAGGTTAGTGATATCTACACTCAAAATAGATGGAATTGGCCTCCTTACCTCTCCTAATTCAATGCTCCTAGCTTCCATCTTGATGAAGGAAAATCTGATTCTTTTAGTTGGATTTTATCCCCAAATGGAGCTTTCTCTTTTAAGCATACATGGGAGTTTATTAGAGTCAAAGGAGTTACGGTTAAATGGCACAATGTTGTTTGGTTCAAAGGACATTCTCCTAGGTATGCTTTTATTTACTGGCTTGCCTTCTTGGATAGACTTAACACAAAATATAGAATTCTTCATTGGGGAATCAATATTAATCCTACTTGCTCTTTTTGCAACTTGGGTTGTGAGACTAGAGACCACCTTTTCTTTGAGTGTAGTTTCACAAGAAGAATTTGGAAGATTGGCTTACAACTCATGCTTGTCAAAGAACCGTTGTTTGAATGGGAAAAGATTGTGGATTTCTTCACTCCATTCTCGCTTGAGAATCATTTGAAAGCAACGATTATGAAACACTATTTGGTAGCTACCATCTACCATATATGGAAGGAAAGGAATTGTTGAGTGTTTTGCATGGGTACAAAAAATGAAGACCAAATCTTCTCTAACATTTACAATGAAGTCCGAGTTAAGTGCATTTTTGGCAAAAAGTTCACTTCCAATAGTTTAAACAAAGAAATTTGTAAATCATGGAAACTTGAAGAAATTCTAGTTTAGGACCTTTGTAAATTCTATTTGTAAATTTGCTCCTTAATGAAATACTTACTTACTTCTCAAAAAAAGAAGTGACAAAAAACCAAGCAAGGAAACAAAGAAGAAACAAGGAAAAGTAAGAACAAATCAAGTACTCGAGTGGGAAGGTGGTGAATCCAAAACACCCGAGGGATCACCATCCCTAAGGTCTTCAAATAAACCTAAATTCCCATCCTCAAGTCCATCTTTCTCAACATGTTCAATCGAATCAGCAACTTCATCCCCAATATTCTCAAATTGCGTGGCCTTCATATCCACCTCCATTTTTCCTTCATTATGGGCAGCAAGCTCAAAATCTTCACTTGAGATACCATCATCTTTCCTCAATGGCATATTTCCTTCTTCAACAATGGGTACTTCATTTGGAGAAAGGGCAGCAAATTAGTTTTCCTCCATAGGACTCTTTGTTGCGGGATCTTGAATCACATTTGAAGCTTTATTAACCATAACTTTGGTGTCTTGAAAGGGGGTGGTAGATGAAACTCTTTTCCAAACTTTTTTAGACCGTGCATTTTCCTAACCATCCCATTTCTTCTCAAATTTTTTCTCATTCCTTGGTTGGTGAATTTTTTTTTTTTGCGAAGCAAGAAAGTAATTGTATTTCACGTATCAAAAGTATTTACATAAAAATATAAAAGAGTGGAGGAAAAGTGGGAAGCACTGAGAAGTGATATCATCAAGCCTCTATGATTTACAAAGCAATTTGTTCAAGGGAGAGGGGTAAATTTTCTACAGCAAGAAAGTTTTACTCTAACTTCATTGAAAATAACATTGAAGATGTACTCCTCGGTTTTGGCTTCATTTCGGAAGATACGCTGATTTCTTTCCTTTTAAATGTGGTAAATGGTGGCTCCAAAAAGATGCTTGATGATGGTAGCCTTCAAGTGCTTTTCATGTGCAAAAGGAGTGATGTAAGTAATGATTTATCCAACAAATCAGATTCTCCGGGGCAAGAGAAAAGTGAAGACCTTTTCTCCAAATTCTTCTAGTAAAGCAACATTTAAAGAAGAGGTGATCTCTCGTTTCACAACCCATAAAGCAAAAGATACATGTAGGATTGATGTCAAATCCCCAATGTAGCATTCTGAATTTAGTGTTAAGACGATCAAGAAATGCAAGCCAAACAATGAAACTATGTCTTAGGTTATGCTTCTTGTGCCAAATAATGTTATGACCCTCAAAGTTGTCTCCCTTCCTTCTAATGTATTCCCAAGTGTGCTTGAAGGTGAAAACCTTATTAGGTGAGAGAATCCAACCAATCTTATCCAAAGTAGCTTCATTAGTAACAAAGTTTGGGTTTTCAATATGAGAAAGTTGATTTGGCCAACTCCATCTACCATTGGTAAAGAGCTCACTAACCTTTGCGAGAAGGGGCAGGTTTGGGAAAGTATTGCTCCAAAAATCCAAAAGAGAGCCTTCCTTATGCCAATTGTCAATCCAAAAGAGAGTATTTTCTCCATTTCCAATGTTGTGTCTAATGAATTTCTTTGCATCAACTCGGCATTTCAGAAGTGCCTTAATGATCCAACTAGTATCCTTGGGGGCTTGCATGATCCAAATGGAGTAGTTTTTGATATAATTTGAGTGAATCCATTAGCTCCAAAGTGTGCTCTTTTCCGCATACATCCTCCAAAAAATTTTTAGCAAGTAGACTTTGTTTATCTCATCAATTCTACGAATCCCAAGTCCACCTTCTTGTAATGGAAGGCAAAGATCCCTCCAAGCCACTTTAGGACTAGTTCCTCTCCATAAAAATGCTTTGAATTCTGATTCAATGGATGACAACACATTTTTGGGGAGAAGGATGGCACTTGCCCAAAACGCACAAATTTGAATGAGAGTGGATTTGATCAAGACAAGTAGTCCCGCAAAAAGAGAGCCAATTATTGCACCAAGAATCAATTCTTGCTGAAATTCTCTCAAAAAGGGGCAAGCAATAAGCTTTTCTAAGCCTTCTTGAGACAAGGGGAATGCCCAAATAGTGTATTGGAAGCTCACCTTCTTGAAAACTAACCCGCTCCAAAATAGCCAATTTAGTATCATTAGCCACTCCACCAAGGAAAATCACACTTTTTGAATTGTTGATTTTCAGCCCAGAGAGATTTGAGAAAGTTTCCAAGGTACCCATAATGCATTCAATGGAGCTTAAATTCCCTTTGCAAAAGATAAAAACATCATTCACAAAACAAAGGTGATTAAGCTTTAAGCGCCCACATTTTGGATGAAATTAGAAGCCCATATTGCTGTCCAACCTATTAAGAAGACAAGAAAGAACCTCCATGCGAAGAACAAAAATGGAGAGATGGGGTCACCTTGTCTAATACCATTTGCACCAAAGGAGAAGCCTTCCATCCCACCATTAATAGCAATGGAGAAGCTAGGAGTTGTAACACATACCATAATCCAATCAACAAATTTCCTTGGGAAACCAAAAGCAAGAAGAGTGGACTCAATGAAATTCCAATTTAGTGAGTCAAAGGCTTTGAGTGCAAGCTTGAGGGATTTTTGCTTTTGGTAAAGTGTAAACATTGGAGTACCAAAAGCCTGTGTACTTTAATGTTTATCAACAATCTTCAAAAAGACAAGTGAGTCGTCACCATCATAACCCATTTTTTCTTGAAGCCCCAACTTTTGACACTTAAACACTTCTCCATACCCGTCCCTTTACTCCTTCAATCTTGTCATTCATGGGAAAGAAGAAGAAACCTCATCTCCAACTAGAACTAGTGCAAGGCTAAATGCAAGAAAGCAAAGCATGGATTCTATTTCAAATGCTCAAGCTGGTTCATCTTCAACACAAAATGAGGTTGACTCGGCCTCTTCACCCCTTGCAAGTGGAGATGCTCACTCAACCTCAAGTTTGGTTCTCAAAGAAGTTTATGAAGCTCTTGAAGCTGGAACTTCCTTGAAAAAGCATGTTGATAAGCAAAACAAAGCCAAAGCCGACTTGGTCCGAAGCTTAACTAGTTAATCAAGAACTCGATCTCCTCCATCTCCAAAAGAAAAAATGGATGTTGGACCTTTTACGAAGCAATCGAAAATGGCATTATCAAAGCTTCTATTCCTTTCACCTTACCAAAGCTCTTCTTGTTCAAGTCCTTGTAGTCCGAATGGACATGTTTAGCAAGAAAATAATGTTGCTAATCTTGCATTTGATGCTTCAACCGAAGGATATGGAAATGAAGAAGAAAGGTTAATAGCTGATGGACAAAAGCTAGCTCATTCTATTAACCTCGGGTTGAAACACCTTCCACCTAAAATTGTAAGTAACTTTTCTGGTCAAACAAGGCATATTTTGACAACACAAAAAGGTCATGTCAACTTGCAACCTGATTCACTTAATTTAAATGATGGCCCACGAAAAATTCAAGAAGATTTCCCTCTACTTGCAAGCCCCATAGCCGGTCAAACTTGGCCAAATTAGCAACTTACTCATGATGATGTTGATGCCACTTATAACAAAAATGCCATGCTTTCAAAAGATGAAAATCAGAGAACATCTCCAATTGAAGAGCATCGGGCAAAACCTTCCTCCATGGGCAAGGAGTACTCTCAAGGTAACTTTTGCTCTTCTTATTCTAGTGATGAAGCAAAGAAGCTTATTAATGGAAACTCCAGCCAGCCTTTATATAATGCTCTCCCGAAAGCTCAAGAAAATGCTAGGCAAAATCAAGCTCAAACAAACAACCACTATAATGCTTGGAAGAAACCACTTAGGTTAAGATTTGAGCCTAGTTCTAATGACCCTTTTCCTGATTGGGGTGGCGTTTTTGCTGAACATTTGGATACAAATCTTAAATTTGATGAAGAGCATGTTTTTAACTTGGTTAATGGCAATAGAGAGGTGGCTAACCCCCCAGAGGATTTGTATGAAGATGGTGACAAATTTTGGAATCATTGTCTTGTTGGGCAGTTCTTAGGTGCTCCCCCACCTTTCTTCCTTAGCAAAAACATGGCCGAATTTGTTTGGAAGAAATATGGCAAGGTTGAAATTCATACTAAAGGAAAGGGTCTCTTCATATTCAGATTTGAAAAAGAAGAGTTTTGCCAAAAGATTCTTCAACAACTATGGCATGTTAATCATAGGCCACTATTGTTGAGGAAATGGGATCCAAATCTTGAGTTTGTTAACTTATCTGGCAAAAAAGTCCCTATTTGGGTCAAACTTTGGGATGTTCCAATGAGCCTACACTCTAAAAAAGGACTTGGATATATTGCCTCCTTCATCGGGAAGCCAATCCAAATGGACGCTCTTACAGATTCAAGAAAGAATTTGGAGTTTGCAAGAGTATGTATTGAAGTTGATTTGGAAGAAAACCTTCTGGATGTGGTTTATCCAAAACTTAGAAATGGTTCAAAGGCAAAGGTTATGGTGCAATATGCTTGGAAGCCAACAAAATGCTTACATTGTAATATGGTTGGCCATGTGGAGGATAATTGCCCACTTAAACCTAAAGCTCAATCTCAAAAACAGCCTACAAAACAAGCCACAAAAACTCACTATGAGTGGCAAGCCGTGAGCAAGAAAACCACATTGAAGACAAGTAATGCTCCAAATGAATCCCATGGTGAAGGAATTTCTTCAAAGGCTAAGGAAACTTCTCCAAGGCAATCCAATGCTAGGGTCCCTCTTGATCCCTCAAGCTCTAAAATAATGCACTCTAACTACTTTAAGGTCCTTGGTCATGTGGGAGAAATTGCAGATGAAAATCAAAGGCATCTTGGATAGCAAAGAAGGGAAGAAGATTTGAGTAATGATGACTCACCAAATGCAAAAAGCAATCATGAAATTGAGACTAGTGCTCCTCCTTTACCTCCTCAATGAATTTTTGCTCATAGAATATTATGGGGCTCAATTCCCCCAATAAGCAAAAAGAAGCAAAGTTGCTGATCAATAAACATCACTTGGACATTCTTTGCCTTTTGGAGAACAAAGTGGTAAGTGATGTAAATATCAAACTTATTAGTTCTCGTTTTGATAAAGTTGGATTTTCAAGTTACATTGATGATATTATTAAGAGGCGGATTTGGCTTTTTTGGAAGAAAGGTATTAAAGCAACTCGGATTGACCCTTGTGACCAAGCCTTGCTCTTTAATTTTGATGATCAAATTCATAAGCCTTTCTTTGTTGCATTCATCTATGGCCACAATGAAGCATCAAAAAGATATGAACTTTGGAGAAAACTTGAACTTTGGTGTGCATGGTGTGAAGAAAGTGACCTTTGTCTCTTGGGGGATTTCAATGAGGTTTTGCATAGTAGTGACAAATCAAACACTTCTATTCCAAAAAGTGCCGGAGCTTTCAAAAACTTTGTGGCAAATGCAAAGTTGTATGAAGCTAATGCACATGGACCACACTTTACTTGGACAAATAGGAGTCATGAAGAAAACTACTTGGCTATCAAGTTTGATAGAGCTTTCATCAATGGAAATTGGCTGCACAACTATCAACAATCTTTTCTTTTGATTGCTAGCCCCGGAGTCTCCGATCATTGCCCTCTCATCATGCAAACATGTAAGTCTTGGAAATCCTTACCAAAACCCTTCAAATTTTACAATGTGTGGACCACTCATTTGGATTTCTTAAAACTTGTTGAAGACCATTGGTGTACACAGGTCTTTGGTACACCAATGTACATTCTCTATCAAAAGCAAAAAGCGTTAAAACATGCTCTCAAATCTTTTGACAAAAAGCATTTTGCTGCCATCCCTTTTTCCATAAAAAATCTTAGGGAGGAACTTGATAATGTTCAATACTTTTTACTTAATGGTGAGCAAAATAGCTCTCTCATTGATAAGGAGAAAAGCATCTTGAGCAAATTGGAGGAACTTGATGCAAAGCATAAAGCCATGCTTTACCAAAAATCAAGACTCACTTGGATCAAAGAAGGAGATTCGAATTCAAAATTTTTCCACAATGTTGTCAAAGGTAGGAAGCTCAAAAATACTATCCATGCTATCAAGAATGATAATGGTCATATTCTTCTTGAAGATGATGAAATGAAAGATGAATTCATTGGCTATTTCAAGAAGCTTCTTGGTGCTGAATCTTCCACAAGCATCAATGTTGATCTTTTGAAGAATATTATTGACAAGCAAATTGATCATGATTTTGCTGCTAACACCATTGCTCCTATCACAAATGATGAAATCAAGGAAGCACTCTTTTCACTCAACCCAAACAAAAGCCTGGTTCCGAATGGTTTTATATCTCATTTCTACAAGTTTTCGTGGAAGATTATGGGGAAGGATTTCTTAAATGCAATCAAGTCTTTTTTTGAATCAAGCAAGCTCCTCAAAGAGGTAAATGCCACTATTATTGCTCTTGTGCCTAAAACTCCAAATCCTTCAATGGTCAAGGACTATAGGCCAATTTCTTGTTGCAATACAATTTACAAGTGCATTTCCAAGATCATTGCTAAAAGGATAAAAGTTTGTTTGTCTCACATCATTTCATGGAACCAATCATCCTTGATTAAGGGTAGACTTATCCATGAAAATATCCTCATAGCACATGATATCATGAGAGGTTATCAAAGGAGACATATTTCTACTAGATGTGCATTCAAAGTTGATATTATGAAAGCTTTTGACTCTTTGAATTGGAGATTCATTGAATGCACACTTCTTGCTTTTGGCTTTCCCAAAAAGTTTGTGGATTGGATCATGGCATGTATTAAAACTCATAGCGTCACCATTTCCCTAAATGGAGGTTTGGAAGGCTATTTCTTTGGCGCAAATGGCATTAGACAAGGAGATCCTATTTCTCCTTATCTCTTTGTCCTTTGTATGGAGGTGCTTACATGTATGCTTAACAATTTGGCAAACAACCCAAGATTCCATTTTCATCCAAAATGTGGAAGCATAAAGCTTAATCACCTTTGTTTTGTGGATGATCTACTTATCTTTTGTAAAGGAGACATGAATTCAATTGATTGCATCATGGATACATTGAAGACTTTTTCAATTTACTCAGGGCTGATTTTAAACAAAGCTAAGAGTGTTATATTCCTTGGTGGGGTTTCAAATAAGGAGAAAAGAGAAAATACGACAACAACTTTCTCTCTCTGGAACCGAAATGCTCTCCTTTCTCTCTACACATTTTGCACTCGGCCTTCCTTTAACCACATACACCACCTCTCTCGTCCTTCCTCTTTCTTACTTACTTCTTTACTAAGCACCTTTTCATCTCAATTTCCATGGCAAAGAAGAAGAAAGGATCATCTCCATCAAGGCATAGTGCACGTATCTCAGCAAAGATTCAAGCTAAGAAATGTTCATCTTCGGTAAAAAACACAAAAGTCATTCTTGAGGAGGTTGATTCAGTGTCTTTTATTCCTCCTCTTGAGAACGAGAATGAAGAAGCTTCATCAACCTCAAGCAAGGAACTCCGTGAAGCCTTTGTTGCTTTTGAGTCGGGGAAAACTTTCAAAGCTCTACAAATGGAGAAAGACAAAGAAAAGCTTGAGCTCGTGAAATCTCTTTCAAGGAAAGCTCGATCACTGTCTCCTCCTAGCAAGGGCTCCATTTCCTCTTCAAAAGAAAATCTTGAGGTTGAGGATTATTCACAAAAGCATCTCGGTTCACCAACAAAGTTTCAAGCATCCTCTAGCCCTAGGGTCCTCTCAAAGTTTCAAAAGGGTTCTAAAAACACTCATGCAAGCAACTTAGAAGCTTCGGGCTTGAAGGAAGAAGAGGTTGAAGATGGGGTTTTACACGCTGGTCAGAACAAATATGCTTTGGATATTAACCCTGGGGGAAAAGAGGGGCATGCATTTTCTAATTTTGACAGCCACTTTGCAGCCCAAACTCCCCAAAAGTTGGCAGCTCATTCCCAAGATCCAAAGCAAAAGGTTGGTGCATTTTGTCTTTCACAAGATTTCGGCTCTTTTGAGGGAAATTTCCCTCCACTTAATAGCTCACTTTCAGCAAAGGAAAAAGGGGTCCACAACCAAAATGACATGGCAGCCATGTCATTTTATAAGGACACTTCAGCAAGCACACCAACTCAGCCCCCTCTTCCAAATGAAGAAGCAGCTCGTGTTTGCACCACTCAGCCAACATATGCGCCTTTCAAAAATGAGGATTGGGAAGAGAAGAGTGCACTTGAAAATAAAAGAGCCTCACATCAAAATGTTCAACAAAATGCACAACAAAATGCTTGGAAAAAGCCACCAAAAATCAGGTTTGAACCTACTTCTAAAACACCATCTCTTGATTGAGGAAAGGACTTTGCTGAATATATTAGCACAAATCTTCAATTTGATGATGAAATGGAAGTTAAAATCATCAATGGAGTTAGGGATGTGGTCGACCCCCCGGATGATTTATATGATGTAGGGGACAAACTTTGGACCCATTGTTTAGTTGGCCAATTTATTGGCGCCCCACCACCTTACTTTCTTATCAAAAACATGGTTGACTTTGCTTGGAGAAGGTTTGGCAATGTTGACATCTATCATAAAGGGAAAGGGCTGTATGTCTTCAAATTTGATAAAGAAGAACATTGTCAAAAGGTTTTTCAACAACTATGGCATGTGAACCATAGGCCTTTGCTTCTAAGGAAATGGAAGCCAAATCTTGAGTACATTAATCTGAATTGTAACAAAGTCCCATTATGGGTTAATTTATGGAATATTCCAATGAGTCTTTGGTCAAAGAGAGGATTAAACTATGTTGCTTCCTTCATTGGTAAGCCTATTCAAATGGATGCCTTGACTGAATCAAAAAGAAATCTTGAATTTGCAAGAGTTTGCATTGAGGTAAATTTGGAAGAAAGTCTCCTGGATGCTATTTTCCCTAAGCTTAGAGATGGTTCCCGAGCCTAAGTTGAGGTTGAATATGCTTGGAAGCCTTCAAAATGCTCACATTGTAAAATGGTGGGCCATATGGTGGATAAATGTCCCATGAAGCCGGCTGATCAACACTCTCATGATCAACCATTGATTTCAAAACCTAAGCAAAAAAAGCAAGAGGATTGGCAAGTCATTGGGGAAAAAACCTTCAACAAATGATAGAAATGCACCAAACTTTGAGAAAGCAAGCAACACAAATTCTTCAAGCAAGATGGCTGATCCCATTAGGCCAAGCTCTCCAAAACAAATCAGAAATGCAAATGGATCATTTCAAAAGCCCCAACATCAAAATCAATTTCAAGTCCTTGAAGATGATAGTGAGGAGATCAAAGCTCCACCAAATATCCCCAAGGAAGGAGAATTCGTTGCTGAACCAAGCTCAGCTCAAAGCACACATCAATAGGATGCCCTTCCTCTTCCACCCTTATGATTTTTTGCTCTTGAAATGTTAGGGGTCTTAATTCCCCTAAAAAACGCAAGGAAATAAAGTTGCTTATTGGCAAGCATAACCTCGATTGTGTTTGTGTTTTGGAAACAAAAACCGGCCAAGAAGAAAATTGCATCGCCACTTATTTTAGTTGTTTGGGGTTTGATAATCATCTTGATGAAAATGTTGATGGTCGTCTTTGGCTCTTTTGGAAAAACCATCTCAAGACTACTATTATTGATTCTTTTGATCAAGGTATGCTTTGCCATTTTGCTTGCCCACCTCTTGATCCTTTTTTTGTTATTTTTGTTTATGGCTGAAATGCCCCCCAAAAAAGGAAATCACTTTGGCAGCATATTGAAAAATGGAGTTTTTGGTGCAAAGATGACCCTCTTTTTATTCTTGGGGATTTCAATGAAGTTCTTCACAGTGGGGACAAATCTTCCACTTTGTCTATCCCCTCTAGTGCTTGGGATTTCAAGGATTGTATCCATAAAGCAAGCCTCCTTGAATTCAACCATATTGGTCCACATTTTACTTGGACAAATAGGAACTCAAATGGCAACCTCCGTGCAAGCAAGATAGATAGAGCTTTGATGAATCAATGTTGGATGAATTGTATGGAGGACTCTTTTCTTTTGGTTGGGAGTCCGGGAATCTCTGATCATTGCCTGCTCATCCTTCACACTTGTAAGCCCAATCCGTCCTCTCCATTCAAATTCTATAATGCTTGGGTTTCACATGATCAATTCTTGCATATTGTGGAAGATCATTGGAGTGCACGGGTCTTTGGCACTCCAATGTTCATCTTGTATCAAAAGCAAAAATGCCTCAAGTTTGCTTTAAGGAAGTTTGATAAAGAGCACTTCTCTTGCATTCCTCAAAAGATTCACGCACTCAAGGAGATGCTTTGTAATGTGCAATCCGATTTGATGAATGGCCTTCTCAATGATGAAATTCTTGATATGGAGAAAGATATTTTGGCTAAAATTGAAGCTCTTGAGTCCACTTTCAATCATATGCTGCACCAGAAATCTCGGCTCAATTGGATTAAAGATGGTGATGCAAACACAAAGTTTTTTCATAGCACTATTCAGGGAAGGAAGAGGAAGAACACTATTCATGCTATCCAAGATCTGAATGGTACCCTTATTTCTTCAAATGAAGGTATTAAGGAGGAATTCATTTCATTCTTCAAAAACCTTCTTGGTACCCCCTTCCGGACTTGTGAAAATATTGACTCCATCAAAGCTATCGTTGGGAAATCTATTGATGAGGATTGCATCAATTTGCTGGTGGCACCTTTTACCCATGAGGAAATCAAGAACACTCTTTTTTCTCTCAATCCGAACAAAAACCCAGGGCCGGATGGTTATATCTCTCTTTTTTATATGGCTGCATGGAGGATTGTTGGAGATGATGTTTTGGAAGCCATTAGCTCTTTCTTTGACTCCACAAAGCTCCTTAATGAGGTAAATGCCACTTACATTACCTTAGTGCCAAAAGTCTCAAACCCTTCTATGGTAAAAGATTTTAGGCCAATCTCTTGCTGCAACACCATCTACAAGTGCATTTCCAAATTACTTGCAAATAGACTCAAGGCATGTCTTCCAAAGATTATTTCATTGAATCAATCTGCTTTTATCAAGGATAGACTTATCAATGAAAATATTCTTGTTGCACATGAAGTCCTAAGGGGATATTCAAGAAGCCGTATTTCTCCTAGATGTGCTCTCAAGATTGACATCATGAAGGCTTTTGACTCTCTTAGTTGGAGTTTTATTGAAAATGCTCTCTTGGCATTTGGATTTTTGGGAAAATTTGTTGCTTGGATCATGGCATGTGTCTCCTCTCCTTGCTTTACTGTTGCTATCAATGGTAGTTTTCAAGGCTTCTTCAAAGGAGCAAATGGTGTTAGACAAGGTGATCCCCTTTCTCCTTATCTTTTTGTGTTATGTATGGAAGTCCTCACTTGTATGCTAAACAATTTGGAAAATGATAGCGGCTTTGACTTCCACCCTAAGTGCGCCAAATTGAAGCTTAATCATCTTTGCTTTGCCGATCTTTTCATCTTTTGTAAAGGGAATTTGAGTTCGTGGAATGCATCATGGAAATCCTTGAAAAGTTTCATGCCCTTTCAGGACTTAAAGTCAAGAGACTAAGAGTGATATTTTTCTTGGAGGAATCCCAAATGATGAAAAACTTGCCATTCTCTCTAAAGTGGGTTTCAAAGAAGGATCTCTTCCAATCCGGTATTTGGGCATCCCTCTTATTTCAAGAAAACTTAGAAGAGCCGATTTTGCACCTCTCTTGGAGAAAATTGTTAGTAAACTTGATAATTGGTCCACAAAATGGCTCTCATATGCGGGTAGATTGCTTCTCATTAAAACAACCCTTACCCAAATTTGTTCCTACTAGGCTGGAATTCTCTTACTCCCAAAAGGTATTATCTTAACCCTTGAATCAAAATTCAAGGCTTTCTTATGGCGGGACACAGGTGCAAAAATTGCTTGGAAAGATGTTTGCTTTCCATTTGAGGAGGGGGGGCTAAATGTTCGAAAAATTGAGGACTTAAATACCATCTCACTTCTTAAGAGTTTTTGGAGAACGTATTTGCGGAGGGAATCAATTTGGAGCAAATGGGTTCATTTGAATTATATCAAGAATAAATCAATTTGGACCATCACCACTCCAAAAGATGCTAGTTGGATTCTTAAAATGCTGATTAGATGCCATGACATTGCAAGGAATCTTATCACCGATTCCGTGGGAGAAGGGAAAAACACTCTTTTTTGGCACGATAAATGGCATTCGAGGGGAATTCTTGACAGCCATTAGAGCTCCATTTTCCCTTCACCACATTACTTTGCAAAGGTTAGTGATGTTTTTCATCGCCACACTTGGAGTTGGCCTTTTCATCTTTTGCATGTCGATCTTCCCCCCCTTCTCCTTAATGAGGAAAATGCTGATTCTTACATTTGGGATCTCTCCCCAAACGGCACTTTTAGTTTCAAGCATACTTGGGAGCATTTCAGAGGAAAAAAAGAAAAGGCAAAATGGCACAATCTCATTTGGTTCAAGGGACACACCCCATAACATGCTTTCATTTGCTGGCTTGCTTGTTGGGATAGGCTCAACACAAAATTTAGATCATTATCTTGGGGGAAAGATATCAATCCTACTTGTATCTTTTGCAACATGGGAAGTGAAACTCGAAATCATCTTTTCTTTGATTATTGCTTCACCAAAAGAATCTGGAAGCGGGGACTTCAACTCACTTTGGTTCACACAAATTTGACAAATTGGGATGATATCTTGGCAGACATTACACCCTTTGCTCTTGAAAAGAGTCTTAAAGCAACTATCTTGAAGCACTTGGTGGGAGCCACAATTTATCACATTTGGATTGAAAGGAACAACAGAGAATTCAGCAAAGTATTTAAAACTGAAGAGCATATTTTCTCATCCATTGTAAATCATATTAGGCTAAAATGTTCCATGGGAAGGAAATTTACTTCCTCTTGTATTAACAAATCTCTTTGCAAATCTTGGAGGCTTGAAGATATTCTTGTACAGGGCTGCCTCCTTGGCCTCTTTTGTATCGTACTTCCTTTTATCTTAATCTCACTTTCTTCGCGAAAAAAAAAATAAGGAGAAAAGAACTATCATGGATAAAATTGGGTTTCAAGAAGAGGAGCTTCCAATCCATTATTTGGGCATACCACTTGTATCTAGAAAGCTTAGGAAGAATGATTGCTGTTCTCTCTTGGAAAAATAAAATTTAAGCTTGATTCATGGTGTAACAATTGGCTCTCTTTTGCGGGAAGACTTGTGCTCATTAAATCCGTTCTTACTCAGATTTGTGCTTATTGGGCAAATGCATTCCTTTTGCCTAAAGGAGTTTTGACTGCCATTGAGTCAAAATTCAAGGCTTTTTTGTGGAGAGGGACGGTCCTAAAGTAGCATGGAAGGATATTTGTCTTCCATTGAAGGAAAGGGGTCTTGGTATCCAGAGCATTGAGGAGGTTAACTTAACATACATGCTGAAAATTTTTTGGAGGATGTATGCAACAAAAGAAACGCTTTGGAGTCAATGGGTTCAAGCAAACTATATCAAAGATTCTTCTATTTGGATGTTACAAACACCTAAGGATGCAAGTTGGGTCTTTAAAACACTTCTTGGCTGCCGTGTTATTGCAAAAAGATTTATCCAACACAAAGTTGGCAATAGAGCAAATACTTTCTTTTGGACTGATAATTGGCACAAGGAAGGTTCTCTCTTTGAGCATTGGACTAATACCATTCCACATCCCCTACTTCATGCAAAGGCACGTGAGATTTTCATTGATGGTACTTGGAATTGGCCATTGCACCTCTCCCGAGTTGAAGTTCTAGATTTTAGTCTTAACGAAGGCACAATGGATAAAATTTCATGGAATCTTTCCCTTTGTGATGGCTTCACTTTCAACCACACTTGGGAAAGTATTAGAAGAAAAGGCACTCATTTTGAAGGATATAATCTCATTTGGCACAAACGGCATAATCCAAAACATAGCTTCATTGTTTGGCTTGCTTTTCATGATCGCCTTAGCACAAAATTCAGAATCTTGCATTGGGGGCTTAATATCAACCCAACGTGTATTTTTTGTTACATGGGTTGTGAGACTAGGGAGCATCTCTTCTTTGAATGTTGTTTCACTAGGAGGATATGGAGAAAGGGTTTGCAACTCACTCTTGTTCTGAAAAATCTGATTTGTTGGCATGAAATTATTGAATACATCACTCCCTTTGCCCTGGAAAAAGCATTTGAAGGCCACAATTCTCAAGCATCTTTTCGGGGCAGCCATCTACAATATTTGGATTGAAACGAATCAGCGCATTTACAAAAATCAAGCTAGAACCGAGGAGTTTATTTTTAACACTATCTTTAATGATGTTAGAGTTAAACTTTCAAATGGGCGAAAATTTCAGTCTTCTTATTTGAACAAAGCTTTATGTAATTTGTGGAGATTAGAAGATATTTCTTTTGATTTTATGAAATATAACTAGTCTTTCTTGCACCGCCAAAAAAAAATTTAGTGAGTCAAATGCCTTCATAATATCAACTTTGATGGAGCACCTTGGTGAAATATGCCTCCTTGAGTAACCTCTCAAAATGTCATGAGCAATAAGCATGTTTTCATGGATGAGTCTATTTTTGATGAATGTTGATTGGTTCCATGAAATGATTTGTGGCAAGCAAATTTTAAGTCTATTTGCAATGATCTTAGAGATGCATTTATAGATGGTATTGCAACAAGAGATGGGTCTAAAGTCTTTGACAATAGAAGGATTGGAAACTTTAGGCACAAGAGTGATGATGGTAGAGTTTACCTCCTTGAGAAGCTTGCTGGAATCAAAGAAAGAGCTGATTGCACTTATTACATCTTCTCCAACAATCTCCCAAACAACCTTATAAAAATGAGAAGTGTAGCCATCGGGTCCCGGGCTTTTATTGGGATTTAGGGAGAAGAGTATGGATTTGATTTCCTCTCTAGAGATAGGTGCAATGGTGGTGGCAGCAAAATCTTCATCGATATGTCTTTCAATGATCTTCTTTAAAAAATCCATATGCAAATGAGAAGTAGATTTTGTGCCAAGAAGATTTTTATAATAGCCAATGAACTCCTTTTTCACTTCATAATCCTCCAAAAGAAGTTGCCCATTCTCATTCTTGATTGCTTTGATCGAAGTTTTGTACCTCCGTTGCCTCACCATATTGTAGAAAAATTTCGAATTTGTATCCCCTTCTTTGATCCAATCAAGTCTAGACTTTTGGTTGGTGAGTTTGAGCCATTAGAAGGCAAGTATTCGTGGGATGACCAACAACCTTGCAATGAGAGCAAACAAGTGGCTTCCATGCATATTCGATATCAATCTTTGCCCATTCTCCATTTCTAAGCTGACGTGTGTGAAGTCGGGTAATTTTTTTGAAAGGTGCATCTCTACACAAATACATGCAAACCTCACAAAGGTACAGGATTCCGTAAGTTTGTCCATTTGAAGAGGGACCCCAAGAGTGCTCCCAATGTAACTTAAACCCCTCTGAGTGATAAGTGAGCAAGGGACATTATGGAGTTTAACTCATAAAGGCACTTTATCCCAAGCAAATTTTGGATTTGAGCATTTGAGTCCCATTTTCTAAGCAATAAAGGCCTATGATTCACATGCCAAAGTTGCTCCATAACCGTATTACAAATCTCATCATTCTTAAACTTGAAAACAAAGAAACTGGTTTCGGAAGATTTAATTTCAATATGACCAAATTGCTTCCAATGAACGTCCACCATTTTCCGAATGAGGAAAAAGGGAGGAGAATTTCCAACAAATTGCCCTATTAAGCAACAATTCCAATGACTATCTCCCTCAATAAAAACTTCTTCTAGAGGAATAGCACCCACAAATTCATTTTCAACAAAGGGAGCAAAGAAATCAAGCTTAGTGGCATTTTCAAGATTCCCAACATAAATGCGTTTCCAATCCTTCTTATTTTCCCAAGCATTCCTAGGAGCATTTTCTTGAGTGGAAGCATGAGCTAATTGATTTTTGAGGTGCTAGACATTGTTTGCATACTTATGAGGATTAAAATTATGGGAAGGAAACTCAACAAAAGGAGTGCCTTGAGTAGTGCCGAAATGAGAAATATTCTAGATGTGCATGTTACTATTCTCCAAATTGGGCTAGAAGGAAAGTTAAGCTTACTTGGTAATTTTGCTGATGTGGAGGAGAGAGGTGGAAAAGCATCCACATCAGCAAGAGGTGAAAAGGACCATTGTAACTTGCCACAAAGTTCTGTTTCTTGCAAGGAAGAAATGTGGCCCTCATGTGCAAGGTCTGGTGGAGTACTCACATGTGTAATATTTGGCACCAAAGTTTGACCAAAATTTTCTTAATTTAGAACTAAAACTTGAACAAAGTGGTGCTGGTCCGAAAAAGGTCCAACTCTTTGTGATTTCATTCCAGCTAGCTTCATCTGATTTGGTATGCACTTTGCAGTAATTTTTTAATAAGAATCACGTGCATCTCCCATGTTTAAGTGATGTGCTATCAATTGTCTATTGGTTTGACTAAAAAGCATGCTGCCATGGGCTGGAAACATGTCCTTTTCAGCTGAAAATCCAGCAGGCAAACATAAAGGACCATTGTGCAAAACCCGACTTGAAGTATCTTCTCTGTCCACCTTGTTACAACTCAAATCTAAGAAATTCTCCATGGATTTAACGTTCTTCAAACCAAGATTTGAAGCTTGGAGATCTTGTCCAAGGCCATGAGAAGCGAAATGAGCTCCATTTTGCTCTTGCAAATCAGCAAAATCAGATCGAGAGACCAAAAGATTTCCCATTTCAGCATGTCTATTTCCATTTTGCTTAAGCTCAAACTTGGATTTTTTGATATTTTGCTAAAGCTCAGAGTCGGGTTTTCCAACATACTTATTTTCGCTATAAGGAATAGGAGAAAAACCTTCATTTCCATAAGATTTTTGACAAAAATCAGATTGTGCAACCAAAAGTGAAGGGTTATTTGTGAAGCTCTCACTTGCATTTGCCTTTGAGGAAGAAGCTCCCTTTCTAGTTAAGCTTTGCACGAGTTGCTTCTTTGCATCATCTAGATTTTTTTCAAGCTTATGCATGCAAGAAGAAGGAGTATATTCAGCCAAATTAGATGAAGCTTTGTTAATGGTGTCGCAAGCATCCTTGAGCTCTATAAAAGACTCCATAGTGTAGTCTTCCTCATCTTTTTTTTTTTTTGCGGATTAAATAAGTTTATTAAAATCGCAATTTGTAACATGTACAACCCAAAACCCCTCAAGCCAAAGATACAACAAGATAAAGAAAATCACAACTTGAGGGGTAAGTACAAAACATAAAAACATCAAGGAAAACATCCATGCAACAAGAGGTAACAAAATCTCAAAGAGAACAAAATGCAACAACAAAATTGAAAGTGTTGCAAAGCAACCTTGGTCATACTTGGATGCAATTCGAGCACTCTTCCTAGTTTTGGATAAGCTAGATCTTTTCTTTTTACTCATGTAGGAGAAGAAGAAGGTGGAAGAAATGGTGGCCAATGGATGAAGATGGAAGACAACTTAGGGAGAGAGCTAAAGCAATGTTCTTTGGGTGTAGTAACTCCAGAGAAAAGGGAGAGCATGATTTCTAGAGAGAGAAAATATCGAATTTGTCCCAAGCTCTCTATTTAGCAAATGTTGATTTGCTTAAGAGCATCGTTGAAAAGCACATCCAAGAAGATGCTATTGATGCTCTTGTTGCTCCTATTAAAAATAAGGAAGTTAAAAACACTCTTCTCATTAAATCCAAACAAAAGCTCGGCACCTGATGGGTATACATCACATTTTTACATGGCTGCTTGGAACATTGTGGGGGATGATGTCACTAAAGCAATTACCTCTTTCTTCAATGATTGCAATCTTCTCAAGGAGGTAAACAACACTATCATTGCTCTTGTGCCTAAAGTTAGAAACCCCCTCATGGTTAAGGACTTTAGGCCACTTTCATGCTGCAACACTATTTACAAATGCATTTCCAAATTGCTTGCAAATAGACTCAAGAATTGTATGAAGGATATAATCTCACGGAACCAATCTGCTTTCATGCAAGATAGACTCAATGATGAAAATATTCTTATTGCACATGATATTTTGAGGGGCTATACAAGAAGACATATCTCTCCACGATGTGCACTTAAGATTGATATTATGAAGGCTTTTGATACTCTCAATTGGAATTTCATCAAGATGGCTCTCATTGCTTTTGACATCCCCAAAAAATTTGTTGACTGGATCCTGGCTTGTATTACTACCCCGAGCTTCTCCATCTCTGTCAATGGTAGTCTTAAGGGTTTCTTCCAAGGAGAAAATGGAATCAGGCAACGTGAACCCTTATCCCCATATCTCTTCATCATTTGCATGGAAATCCTCACTTGTATGCTAAATAAACTCAGCTCAAATGAAGAATTCAGCTTCCATCCGAAATGTACATCACTCAAGCTCAACCATTTATGTTTTACGGATGATCTCTTCATTTTTTTTTTTGGCAAAGAAAGTGAGATTAAATTAAGGAACCATGTACAACACAAGAGAAAAGAGGGCCAGCCCTATACAAGAATATTTTCAAGGCCCCAAGATTTACAAATGGATTTGTTCATACAAGAAGAATTGAATTTCCTTCCAATGGAGCATTTAAGCCTAACATCATTAAGGATGGATGAGAGAATGTGCTCTTCAGTCTTGAATCCAAAGTTGAATTCACGGTTGTTTCTTTCCATGCAAATATGATAAGTAGTGGCTCCCAAAAGATGCTTCAAAATGGTTGCACGAAGATTCTTTTCAAGGGCAAGAGAAGTAATAAAAGCCAAGATATCATCCCAATTTGTCAAAGATGTGTAAATTAAAGTAAGATGAAGTCCCTGATTCCAAATTCTTCTGGTGAAGCAACATTCAAAGAAGAGGTGATTTCTAGTTTCACATCCTATGTTGCAAAAAATGCATGTTGGATTGACATCTTTTCCTCAAGATAATAATCTGAATTTTGTATTAAGCCTATCCCAACAAGCAAGCCAGCAAATGAAAGCATGCCTTGGAGTGTGTCCCTTGAACCAAACAAGATTGTGCCAATTTATCTTATCTTTTCTTGTTCGAAAGTGCTCCCATGTGTGCTTGAAACTAAAGGATCCTTGAGGAGATAGATCCCAAGTAAAGGAATCAGCAATTTCCTCATTTAAGTAGAAATTTGGAACATCAATATGCATCAAATGGTTAGGGAAAATCCAAGAGTTTTTTTGGAAAACATCTTTAACCTTTGCATAAAGTGGTGGAGAGGAGAAGGTGGAGCTCCAATTACTGTAGAGAATTCCTTTTGAGTGCCATTTATCAAGTCAAAAATGTGTGCCAGTACCATTTCCAACTGAATGGGTGGTGAAGTTCCTTGCAATATCTCGGCACTTAATCAACATTTTTAGAATCCAACTAGCATCTTTTGGAATGGAGAAAGTCCAAATAGATTCATTCTTGATATAATTCACATGCACCCATTTGCTCCAAAGCGAGTCCTTTTGAGAATGCATTCTCCAAAAGATTTTAAGAAGGAAAATGGAGTTAATGTCCTCAATTTTTTGAATATTCAGCCCCCCTTCATCAAAAGGAGTACAAATATCCTTCCAAGCAATTTTTGCACCCGTTTCCCGTCAAAGAAAAGCCTTAAACTTTGATTCAAGAGTAGCAATAACACCTCTAGGAATCAAGAGAATTCCAGCCCAAAAGGAGCAAATTTGAGTAAGAGTTGATTTGATAAGCAACAACCTACTCGCATAAGAAAGCCATTTAGTGGTCCAATTATCAATTTTGTTCACAACTTTCTCCAAGAGAGGTGCATAATCAGCCCTTCTAAGCTTTCTTGAGATAAGAGGAATGCCCAAATACCAGATTGGAAGAGAGCCTTCTTTGAAATCCACTTTGGAGAGAATAGCAAGCTTTTCATCATTCAGGATACCTCTAAAGAAAATATCACTTTTTGTGTTGCTGACTTTTAAACCCGAGAATGATTGGAAACTCTTTAAGACATCCATAATGCAATCAATAGATTCCAAATTGCCTTTACAGAAAATGAAGAGATCATCGGCAAAGCAAAGATGGTTAAGCTTCAACTTGGTGCACTTTGGGTGGAAAGCAAATCTACCATCATTTTCCAAATTATTGAGCATACATGTGAGCACTTCCATGCATAACACAAAGAGATAAGGGGAGAGGGGATCACCTTGTCTAATCCCATTTGCTCCCTTGAAAAAACCTTCAAAGCTACCATTCAAAGCAAAAGTGAAACAAGGAGAAATAGCACAAACCATAATCCAAGCAACAAACTTTTGAGGGAAACCAAAAGCAATAAGGGTGCACTCAATGAAGTCCCAACTAAGAGAGTCAAACGCCTTCATGATGTCAACTTTGAGAGCACATCTAGGTGAAATATGGCTTCTTGAATATCCTCTAAGAATCTCATGAGCAATAAGAATATTTTCATTTATGAGTCTATCTTTGATGAATGTAGATTGGTTCCACACCAAAAGATGCTAGTTGGATCCTTAAATTGCTGATTAAATGCCGAAACATTGCAAGGAACTTTATCACCTATTCCGTGGGAAATGGAAAAAACACTCATTTTTGGCTTGATAAATGGCATCCAAATGGGCTTCTTGGCAGCCATTGGAGCTCCACTTTCCCCACTCCACATTACTTTGCAAAGGTTAGTAATGCTTTCCAAAACAACACTTTGAGTTGGCCTATCCATCTTTTGCATGTTGATGTTCCCCCTCTCCTTTTAAATGAGGAAAATGCTGATACTTTCATATGGGATCTCTCCCCAAATGGAACTTTTAGTTTCAAGCACACATAGGAGCATTTTAGAACAAGAAAAGAAAAGACAAAATGGCACAACCTTGTTTGGTTCAAGGGACATACCCCAAGACATGCTTTCATTTGTTGGCTTGCTTGTTAGGATAGGCTTAATACAAAATTCAGATTATTATCTTGGGGGAAGGATATCAACCCAACATGTATTTTTTGCAACATGGGTAGTGAAACCCGAAATCATCTTTTCTTTGATTGTTGTTTCACAAAAAGAATCTGGAAGCAGCAACTTCAACTCACGATGGTTTGCACAAATTTGACAAATTGGGATGATATCTTGGCATACATTACTCCTTTTGCTCTTGAAAAGAGTCTCAAAGCAACTATTTTGAATCACTTGGAGGAAGCCACTATTTACCACATTTGGATTGAAAGGAACAACAGAGAATTCAGCAAAGTGTATAAGACTAAAGAGCATATTTTCTCATCCATTATAAATGATGTTAGGCTTAAATGTTCCATGGGAAGGAAATGCACTTCCTCTTGTATTAACAAATCTCTTTGCAAATCTTGGAGGCTTGAAGATATTCTTGTATAGGGCTGCCTCCTTGGTTTCTTTTGTGTTGTACATTGTTTATTAATATTATCTCACTTGCTTCGCGAAAAAAAGCAATGTATGTAGCATTTACCTCACTAAGAAGCTTTGTAGAATCAAAGAAGGAACTAATGGCATTCAAAACATCATCACCCACAAAGCTCCAATCTGCCTTATAAAAAAGAGATGTAAATCCATCTGGGCCTGGGCTTTTGTTTGGATTGAGAGAGAAAAGAGTGCTTTTTATTTCTTCATGGGTGAAAGGTGCAGCAAGCATATTAATGCAATCTTCATCAATTGATTTACCAATGGTAGCCTTAATGATGTCCACATTTGCACAAGTGAGAGTAGGGGTACGAAGGAGGCCTTTGTAGAAAGTAATGAATTCAGCTTTGATTCCCTCATTTGAAGTAATAAGCTTTACATTCAAATCATGAATAGCATTGATTGTATTTTTGCTCTTTCTTCCTCATATAACACTATGAAAGAACTTCGTGTTTGCATCACCATCTTTTATCCAATTGAGCCGAGATTTTTGGTGTAACATATGATTGTAAGTAGACTCAAGAGTTTCAATTTCAATCAGCATTTCCTTTTCCTTATTAAGCATCCCTTCATTTAGACATCCATTCATAAGATCAGCTTGCACTCTACTAAGCATCTCGTTTAAAGTGTGAATTTTTTGGGGAATGCATGAGAAGTGCTCCTTATCAAACATCCTCAAAGCTTGCTTGATGCACTTTTGTTTTTGACACAAAATGAACATTGAAGTGCCAAAAACCTGCGTACTCCAATGTTCCTCCACAATATGCAAGAAAAGCTCATGCACAACCCAAGCATTATAGAATTTGAATGGCTTTGAAGAAAGAGGTTTGAACTTACAAGAATGAAGGATAAGTGGATAATGATTCAAGATTCCCAGAGCATCCACCAAGAGAAAAGATTCCACCATGCTTTCTAGCCAACAAGGATTCATTAAAGCTCTATCAATTTTGCTCCCAATGAGGTTGCCATTTAAGTTTCTACTTGTCCAAGTAAAGTGTGGACCAATGGGCTTAAATTCCAAGAGGCTTGCTTTTCCCACACAATATTTGAAATCCCAAGCACTTGAGGGGATAGAAAAGGAAGAGGATCTATCTCCACTATGGAGGACTTCATTAAAATCCCCAAGAATGCACAAAGTGTCTTTATTGCACCAAATGCTCCATTTCTCAATTTGCTTCCAAAGAGCTTTCTTTCTAAACGGGTCATTTCGACCATAAACAAAACTCACAAAGAAAGGATCATGATTAGGGGCAGCAAAATGACAAAGAATACCTTGATCAAAGGTATCAATGATGGTAGCCTTGAGATGCTTTCTCCAAAAGAGCCAAAGACGACCAGCAATGCTAACATCCACATAGTTGTCAAAACCCAAGATAAATGAGGAGAACATTAATAAGGAAAAAGAGATTATGGTGAAGATTGATGAGCTTGAAAGCATCCATAAACACATGCTCTACCAAAAATCTAGGCTCCAATGGATTCAACATGGTGATACAAATTCAAGTTTTTTCACAATGTTATTAAAGGTAGGAGAGGAAAGAGTACCATCAATGCCATTATGAATGATAATGGCAATCTCCTAACTTCTTATAAGGATATCGAGGCTGAATTTATTTCCTATTTCAAGCATCTCCTTGGTACTCCAAACTCTTCACATGCCAATGTTGACACCATTAAGGTATACTTTGAAATTGAGAAGGATCTCTCGTCCAACCTTGTTGCTCCTATCACTTTGGATAAGATCAAGAACAATCTTTTCTCCATTAACCCCAACAAAAGCCCTGGCCCGGATGGATTTACCTCACATTTCTACATGAATGCTTGGAATATTGTGGGTGGTGATGTTCTCAATGCTATCATCTCCTTTTTCACCTCCAAGAAGCTCCTTAAAGAGGTAAATGCAACATACACTGCTCTAGTACCTAAAGTCCATAATCCTACAAAGGTTAAAGACTTTAGGCCTATTTCTTGTTGCAATACCATCTACAAATGTATTTCCAAGATCCTTGCAAATAGAATTAAACCTTGTCTTCCATCCATTATATCTTGGAATCAATCTGCTTTTATTGAAGGAAGACTCATTAATGAGAACATTCTTGTTGCTCATGACATTTTTAGAGGCTATTCTAGAGCCCATATCTCCCCAAGATGTGCATTGAAAGTTGATATCATGAAAGCTTCTGACTCTCTTAGTTGGGATTTCATTGAAGCGACACTCCATGCTTTTGGCTTTCCAAGCATTTTTGTTGAATAGATTATGGCATGTATTACAACTCCTAGCTTCTCCATCTCCATTAATGGAAGTCTTGAAGGGTTTTTCAAAGGGGCAAATGGTATTAGACAAGGTGACCCCCTCTCCCCCTATATCTTTGTTATTTGCATGGAAGTTCTTTCATCCATGCTTAACAAGCTTGAGCATAACCCAAGTTTTGGATATCATCCCAAATGTGCAAAATTGAAGCTAAACCACATTTTCTTTGCGGATGATCTTTTTATCTTTTGTAAGGGAAACTTGGAGTCCATAAATTGCTTTTTGAAGATTTTGGAGGAGTACCATGGGTTCTCGGGACTTAAGGTAAATAGCAGCAAGAGTGATGCATTCTTTGGGGAAGTTTCACAAAATGTTAAACAACTCATCTTTGGAAAACTTGACTTTCATGAAGGTCAATTGCCTATAAGGTATTTGGGAGTGCCTTTGGTCACCCACAAATTTCGAAAAGGAGATTGTGGACCTCTCTTGGAAAAAATTAATGGGAGAATTGAGCAATGGACAACTAAATGGCTTTCTTATGCGGGAAGAGTTCTCCTCATCAAATCCACTCTTCAACAAATTTGTGCATATTGGGCTGGAAACTTACTTATTCCTAAATGCATCATCAAGGAGATTGAGTCAAAGTTTAGTGCATTCCTTTATAGAGACACGGGTGCTAGGATTGCATGGAGCAACATATGTATGCCACAAGATGAGGGAAGCTTGGGTGTTAGATCTATTGAAGAAATGAATCACACTTATTTCATCAAGATATTTTGGAGAATGTATGCTCATCGAGACACACTTTGGAGTAAATGGATGCATATGAACTACATTAAAGATCAATCCATTTGGACCATCTCTTGCCCCAAAGATTCAAGTTAGATTCTCAAGAAATTGCTTAGTTGCCGAGCCATTGCTTGGAATTTCATTACTCATTCCATTGGTGATGGTAGAAGCACTCATTTTTGGCTCGATAAATGGCATAAAGCAGGAGTCCTTTTTGAACACTGGAGTAATGCTTTCAGCCATCCACATCTTTATGCAAAGGTTAGTCAACTTTTCTCTAATGGGATTTGGAATTGGCCTATTCAACTTGCGCATATTGAAGCACCAAATTTTGGCATAAGTAAGGATATATCGGATTCTTTCTCTTGGGACTTATCCAAAAATGGATGCTTTTTATTTAAGCATACATGGAATCAGATTCGAAAAAGAAAAGAAAAAGTTGAATGGCACAATACAATTTGGCATAAAAATCATACTCCTCATCATGCTTTCGTCACATGGCTTGCAATGCATGATAGGCTCACCACAAAGTTCAGAATGCTCTCTTGGGGAATTGAAATTAATACAAATTGCATTTTTTTTAATTTGGCTTGTGAGACAAGGGATCATCTTTTCTTCCAATGTAGCTTCACAAAAAGAATCTAGAAATGTGGGCTGAATTTAATTTGTATGAAGAATGCACCTTTTGCTTGGGAGGACATCATTGCTTACATCACACCATATGCACTTGATAACAATCTCAAAGCAATCATTATAAAGCATCTCCTTGGAGCAACAATTTATTTTGTTTGGCTGGAGACGAACAACCGAGAATTCAACAAAGGAGCCAAGACGAAGGAACAAATTTTCTCATCCATTTTCAATCTTGTTAGGCTCAACTGTTCGGTTGGGAAGAAATTCACTTCTTCTTGTATAAACAAAGACATTTGTAAACTTTGGGGGCTTGAAGATATTCTTGTATAGGCTGCCCTTTTTTTTTACTCTCTTTTTGTAAAAATTCATTACTAATACAAATATCACTTTCCACGCGAAAAAAAAATAAGAAGCAATAACTGTGGCTTCTTAAGTGGTCTTTGTTTCCAAAACACAAACACAATCAAGATTATGCTTTCCAATGAGCAACTTTATTACCCCGCAAAAAAAAATGAGCAACTTTATTTCTCTATGCTTTTTAGGGGAATTGAAACCCCTAAGATTCCAAGAGCATAAAATCATGAAGGATGGAGAGGAGTGAGATCCTCTTGATGTGTGCTTTGAGCAATGATTGGTTCAGCAACAAATTCCCCTTCCTCAAGTATGTTTGAAGGATTTAGGATTCCCTCATCAACATTCTCTAAAACCTTGAAGTGATTTGAGTTTTGAATCTTTTTTTTTGCGAGTTGAGTTTTGAATCTTTTGGCAAAGCTCATTAGCTTCATTCCTTTGGCTTGGAGCAATTGGCCAATTTGGAGCACTTATTTTGCTTGGAGTACTTGAATCATTTATTTTCTCAAAATTGGGAGCATTTCTATCATTTGTTGGAAGCTTTTTCCCAATGACTTGCCAATCTTCTTATAACCATTGTTTGGGCTTATAGGCTAATGGATGACTTTGAGCTTGCTGAGTTTTCAGCCTCATGGGACATTGATCAACTATATGTCCCACCATTTTGCAATGAGAGCATTTAGAGGGCTTCCATGCATGTTCAACATCAACTTGAGCTCGGGAGCCATCTCTAAGCTTTGGAAAGATTGCATCCAGGAGGTTTTCCTCCAAATTAACTTCTATACAAACCCTTGCAAATTCAAGATTTCTCCTTGATTCAGTCAATGTATCCATTTGGATAGGCCGCCCAATGAAAGAGGCAACATAATTTAATCCTCTTTTTAACCAAAGACTTATTGGAACATTCCAAAGCTTAACCCACAAAGGAACTTTGCTGCTATTGAGGTTGATGTATTCAAGATTTGGTTTCCATTTTATTAAAAGCAAAGGCCTATGATTAACATGCCAAAGTTGTTGTAACACTTGTTGACAATGTTCTTCTTTCTCAAATTTGAAAACATACAGCCCCTTTCCTTTATGAAAAATATCCACATTTCCAAATCTTTTCCAAGCAAAATCAACCATGTTTTTAATAAGAAAGAAGGGTGGAGGGGCGCCTATGAATTGACCTACCAAACAATGTGTCCATAATTTATCCCCATCATCATATGAATCCTCTGGGGGATCAGCAAGTTCCCTAACTCCATTCACCACTTTCACCTCAATTTCATCATCAAATTGAAGATTTGTACTAATGAATTCAGCAAACTCTTTACCCCAATCAAGAGATGGTGTTTTTGAAGAAGGTTCAAACCTGAGTTTTGGAGGCTTCTCCAAGCATTTGTCCAAGTATTTTGTTGAGGAAAATCATTGCTTTCATTTGCATTCCTTTCTTCTCGGTTTCCATAATGCACTTTGTAGGGCTGATTAGTGTATCCTTGCTCTTTAACATCCTGAGAAAAGAGACGTTGACTTGGAATGGTGGTTGATGTGGATTTTCTTGGTGATATGGCAGCCATGTCATTTTGTGTGTAGGCCTCCTTTGACTTTGTTGAAAATGTGTTTTCGAGTGGGGAGAAATTTTCCTCAAGATAATCAGATTTTTGAGTCTGATTTTGAGATTTGAAATTTTGCATAGAGCCTTGAGCATGAGTTGTCAATTTTTTAGAAGTTTGAGCTAAAAAGGGGCTACCAAAATCAGGAAAAATACCATCCATCTTAGCCCCAAGGGTATCCAAAATGAGCTTGTTTTGTCTATCGGTTATAAGCTCTTTTTCTTCTTCCTCCTCCCTCAAACCCAAAATAGCAAATGGATTGATTTTAGCATTTTCAGCTTGATATGCAAGTTTTGAAGAGTATCTCGGGCTGGTGGAAGTTTGATATTTATTTGAAGAGCCAAGGGGTTTTTGAATAGAGACCGAGCCTTCATGGAGAGCTTTTGAAGAAGATAAAAACCCTTTGCTAGGAGGTGATAACGATCGAGCATTTCTTCACAACCTCTTCACGAGCTCAAACTTTTCCTTTTCTTTCTCTTCTTGCAAAGTTTTGAATGATTTCCCAGATTCAAAAGCAAAGAAAGCTTCATAAAGTTCCTTACTCGAGGTTGATGAAACTTCTTCATTCTCAAGAGGAGAAATAAAAGATGTTGAATCAACCTCATCAATACTTTTCGAGCTATTCACCTTTGAAGGACAATCTTTTGCTTGATTTTTTGCTGAAATGCGAGCACTTTGCCTTGAAGGAGAAGCACCTTTCTTCTTCTTTGCCATGAAAACCAAATGATGGAGCAAAAGGACGGGAATGGAGATGTGTTTAGGTTAAGTGTTTGATGGTTTTTAATATAAGATGGTGATATGGTGGTGGCGTGTAGAGGAGAGGTGGTGGCTAGTTGCAAAAGTTCTAGAGAGAAGGGAGAGAATTTTCATGGTAGAGAGAGAAAGTTTTCGACTTTAAAAAATATGATCTCTTCATTTTTTGCAAAGGTAACATCAATTCCATAAATTGCATCTTGGATACCTTACATACTTTCTCCTCTTTCTCTAGGCTTAAAATAAACACCTCAAAAAGTGGTATCTTCTTTGGTGAAGTCACAAATAGTGAGAAGATTGCAATTTTGGACAAATTGGATTTCAAGGAAGGGTCTTTTGCCTTTGAGATATTTGGGTATTTCTCTTGTTACAAGGAAATTGAGGAAATTTCATTTTCAACCCCTCTTGGACAAAATTAAGGGTAAAATTGATCATTGGGCAAATACTTGGCTTTCTTATACGGGTAGACTTCTCCTCATCAAATCTACACTCATACAAATTTTTGCTTTTTGGGCAAGTGTTGTTCCCATTCCCCAAAGTATTGTTGCAGCCATTGAATCAAAATTCAAAGCTTTTCTTTGGAGAAATACAGGGCCAAAAGTTGCTTGGAAAGACATTTGCTTGCCCGTCCAAGAAGGTGGTCTTGGAGTTAGAAAGCTTGTTGATATCAACATGGTTTACAAGCTTAAGATCTTTCGGAGAATGTATTCTTGCAAGGACTCTCTTTGGAGCTGTTGGGTGCACTCAAATTATCTCAAGGGGGAACCAATTTGGAGCATTACTTGCCCTAATGATGCAAGTTGGACACTCAAACGCCTTTTTCCAATTCGGACGGAGGCAAAAAATCACATCAAGCATATCCTTGGAAATGGCTGCAACACTTTCTTTTGGCATGACTGTTGGCATAATGATGGGTACCTTATGCAACATTGGAGCAATATTCTTCCAAGCCCCCCTTTCTTGGCTAAGGTTAGCTCTTTGTTCCACCATGATTCTTGGAATTGGCCTCTTCATTTGTCCCACATCAGCCCCCTAAATCTTAGTCTCGAAAATGATAGAATGGATAAGATTATTTGGACTCTTTCACCAGATGGTTGTTTCTCCTTCAAGCATACTTGGGAGCATATTCGAAGCAAAGGAGAAAATTTCTATGGAAAGAGCATGATTTGGTTCAAAGGACATAATTCGAGGTATGGATTCATCACTTGGCTTGCTTTCAAGGATAAACTTAATACCAAATTCAGAATACTTCATTTGGGTTCTGAAATTGACCCCCTTTGTAATTTTTGTCGCTTGGCTTGTGAAACAAGGGATCACCTCTTCTTCTCATGTTGCTTCACAAGAAGAATTTGGAGGAAAGGTCTTTGCCTCACAAAAGTTTCGGAGCATATCATTGAATGGGAGGATATTATTACTTACCTTACCCCTTGGGCATTAGAGAAGAATATTAAAGCAAATATCCTCAAGCACTTGCTTGGAGCTTCTATTTATCACATTTGGGCTGAAAGAAATAGAAGAATCTTTTTTTTTTTTTTTGCAGAGCAAGTAAGAAAATTCATTACCACAAAATCAGAATTTGTACAAGTACAATGGTGGTGTAAACACCAAACCTAAACTAGGATATCTTCAAGTCTCCACAATTTACTAAGAGTTTTGCTCAAATGTGTCGAAGGAAACTTCCTACTACAAGAAATTTTAACTCTAACATCATTGAAAATAGCATTACAAACAAAATCCTCTATCTTGACTTCATTCTTGAAAATTCTTCTATTTCTTTCCATCCAAATGTGATAAACAACAGCGCCAAAGTGGTGCTTGAGAATTGATGCTTTCAAATGCTTCTCATGAGCAAATGGAGTGATGTAGTTAATGATTTCTTGCCAACAAATAAGGCTCTCCGGGACAAGAGAAAGAGATAAGCCAAATCTCCAAATACATCTAGTAAAACTACTTTCAAAGAAGAGATGATCTCTAGTCTCACATCCCATATAGCAAAAAATGCATGAGGTATTGATGTTAAGCCCCCAATGTGATAATCTGAATCTTGTGCTAAGGCAATCATGATATGCAAGCCAAACAATAAAACCATGTCTTGGGTTGTGTCCTTTATGCCAAATGATGTTATGGCCAATGAAGTGGTTTCCTTTAATTCTAATATATTCCCATGTATGCTTAAAAGAAAACCCGCCATTAGGGGAAAGAGTCTAAACAAAAGTATCTTGTGAATTCTCCTCAAGTGTAAAGCTAGGTACATCAATAAAGAAAAGTTGCAAAGGCCAACTCCAAGAACTATTAAGACAAATATCACTAACCTTTGCATAGATGGAAGGGGCAGGGAAAATATTGCTCCAAGAGTGGTCCATCTCTATGCCAATTGTCAATCCAAAAGTAAGAATTCAAACCATTTCCAATGTTGTGCTTGATAATATTTCTTGCATAGCCACGGCGAGCAAGAATAGCTTTGAAGATCCAACTAAAGTCTTGAGATGTTTTCATCATCCAAATAGAAAAATCCTTAATATAATTGCAATGAATCCATTGGCTCCAAAGTGATTCTTTAATGGCATACATCCTCCAAAAAATTTTGAGCATAAAAACTTTGTTGATTTCTTCAATTCTTCTAATGCCAAGGTCACCTTCATTGAATGGCAAGCAAAGGTCCTTCCAAGCAACTTTGGGGCCCGTTCCTCTCCAAAGGAAAGTTTTAAATTTTGATTCAATGGCTGCCAAGAGACCTTTTGGAAGAAGAATAGCATTAGCCCAATATGCGCATATTTGAATAAGAGTGGACTTGATAAGAACAAGTCTACCCACAAAAGAAAGGCAATTATTGCACCAGGTATCAAGTCTTGCATTAATCTTCTCTAAGAGTGGGTAGCAATCCGACTTTCTAAGCTTTCTAGAGACAAGTGGGATGCCTAAATACCGAATAGGAAGTTTTTTTTTGCGGACTAAGTAAGAAAATTCATTACCACAAAATCAGAATTTGTACAATTGCAATGGTGGTGTAAACACCAAACCTAGACAAGGATATCTTCAAGTCTCCATAATTTACAAAGAGTTTTGTTCAAATGTGTTGAAGGGAACTTCCTACTACAAGAGATTTTAACTCTAACATCATTGAAAATAATGTTACAAACAAACTCCTCCGTCTTTGCTTCATTCTTGAAAATTCTTCTATTTCTTTTCATCCAAATGTGATTGACTGTAGTGCCAAAGAGGTGCTTGAGGATTGATGCTTTCAAATGCTTCTCATGAGCAAATGGAGTGATGTAGTTGATAATTTCTTGCCAACAAGTAAGGCTTTCTGGGAAAAGAGAAAGAGATAAGCCAAATCTCCAAATACGCCTAGTAAAACTACATTCAAAGAAGAGATGATCTCTAGTCTCGCATCCCATATAGCAAAAAATGAATGAGGTATTGATATTAAGCCCCCAATATGATATTCTGAATCTTGTGCTAAGGCGATCATGATATGCAAGCCAAACAATAAAACCATGCCTTGGGTTGTGACCTTTATGCAAAATAATGTTATGGCCAATGAAGCAGTTACCTTTAATTCTAATATGCTCCCATGTATGTTTAAAAGAAAACCCTCCATTAGGGGAAAGAGTCCAAACAAAAGTATCTTGTGAATTCTCATCAAGCATAAAGCTTGGTGCATCAATAGACGAAAGATGCAAAAGCCAACTCCAAAGACCACTATGACAAATATCACTAACCTTTGCATAGATGGAGGGGGAAGGGAAAATATGTTAGGATTAGTATGCCCTAAAGCTCACTTGTACATGACATTTTGGACGCTAAACAATGTACAATCAATTTTATTATATGGCATTTTGAGTTTCTTACATATTATCTCTGTTATGTTTTATTGATGCATGTGTAAAGGCCCCTTTTTTTTGCGTGAAAAGTGCTATATTAATTACAAAAGATATACATGAGAGTCAAAAATAGTACAAAAGAAGGGGAAGAACTAATCCAAAATAGCCTCAATTCCCCATTTCTTACAAATGATTTTGTTGATACAAGAAGAAGTAAAATGCTTCCCTATTGAACATTTAACTCAAACATGGTTGAAGATGGATGAGAAGATTTGCTCCTTCCTTTTTGCTCCATTGCTAAATTGCCTATTATTCCTTTCCAACCAAATGAAACAGATTGTTGCTCCCAAAATATGCTTGATAAGTGTTGCTTTGAGATTGCCTTCAAGTACATACGGGGTAAAGAAGGTGAGCATCTTATCCCACAAGATTGGCGGATCCTTGATGCATGTTAACTCTAGTCCCCTTTGCCATATTCTTCTTGTGAAGCTACAATGAAAGAAGAGATGATCCCTTGTTTCGCAAGCAAAATTGCAAAAGACGCAATTTGAGTTGATTTCAATACCCCAAGTAAGCATTCTGAATTTTGTTGTGAGCCGATTATGCATTGCAAGCCAAGTGATAAAAGCATGCTTTGGTGTGTGATTTTTAAACCAAATGATATTGTGCCATTCAATTTTGCTTTTTCGCCTACGCAAGTGTTCCCAAGTGTGCTTAAAAGAGAACTTCCCATCATTTGAGAGACTCCAAGAGTAGGTATCCAAATTATTCTCAACAAGGGCAGCACTTGGAATGGGAATATGAACAAGCTGAATGGGCCAATTCCAAGAGCCATTTGAGAAAATTTCTCATACCTTTGCATGAAGAGGTGGGTGGTTGAAGGTGTCACTCCAATGCTCAAGAAGAGTACCATTGCTATGCCATTTATCAAGCCAAAAGTGTGTGTTTCTTCCATCTCCAAGAATGTGTGTAATATGACTCCTAATTGAGGTACGGCATTTGAGAAGCTTTTTTAAGATCCAACTTGAGTCTATTGGGCATGAAATTGTCCAGATTGACTCATTCTTGATGTAGTTTGAATGCACCCATTTGCTCCAAAGTGTGTCCGAAATGCATACATTCTCCAAAAAACTTTTATGAAGAAAGTGTTGTTGATGTCCTCCAAAGACCTAATTCCCAATCCTCCTTCATTCAAAGGAACACAAATATTGCTCCAAGCAATCTTTGCACCCGTATCTCTCCAAAGAAAAGCACAAAACTTTGACTCAATTTCCTTGATAATGCACTTCGGAAGTAGAAGTGCGCTTGCCCAATATGCACAAATTTGTGTAAGTGTTGACTTTATGAGCATAACTCTTCCAGCATATGAGAGACATTGTGTAGTCCAATGTTCAATCCTTCCATTGATTTTCTCTAAGAGTGGCCTACAATCTCCTTTGCGAAGTTTTCTAGTCACCAATGGAACCCCAAGGTATCTCATTGGAAGTAACCCCTCCTTAAAGTCGAGTTTTTCAAGAATTAGCTTCCTTTCATTTTAGGAAATGCCTCCAAGGAACACATCACTTTTGCTGCAACTAACTTTGAGTCCCGAATATTCATACAACTTTTCCAATGTCTCCATCATGCAAGCAATTGACTCCAAGTTGCCTTTGCAAAAAATTGAGAGATCATCCGCAAAGCAAATATGATTCAGCTTGAGTTTAGTACATTTTGGGTGGTAGCTGAATTTTGGGTGATGTTCCAAGCCATTAAATAATGATGAGAGGACTTCCATGCATAAGACAAAAATATAAGGAGAGATGGGGTTACTTTGTCTTATGCCACTTGTACCTTTAAAATATCCTTCAAGACTTCCATTGATTGAGATAGTGAAGCTAGAAGTTGTGATACATGCCATAATCCACTAAACAAAGATGTCGGGAAAACCAAATGCATAAAGTGTGACTTTAATAAAATCCCAACTAAGTGAGTCAAATGCCTTCATGATGTCAACTTTAAGGGCACATCTTGGAGAGATATGAGTTCTAGAATATCCTCTAAAAATATCATGTGCAACAAGAATGTTTTCATTGATAAGTCTTCCTTCAATGAATGCAGATTGGTTCCATGATATAATGGAAGGCAAGCAAACTTTCATCCTATTAGCAAGGATTTTGGAAATGCACTTATAAATTGTGTTGCAACAAGAGATGGCCTAAAGTCTTTTACCATGGTTGGATTTTGGACTTTAGGAACAAGAGCAATATAAGTGGCATTTACCTCCTTGAGCATCTTCCCGGATTCAAAGAAGAAGCTAATAGCCTTGAGTACATCTTCTCCCACAGTGTTCCATGCACTTTTGTAAGGAGTGATGTGTATCCGTCCAGCCCTAGGCTTTTTTTGGGGTTGAGAGAAAAAAGAGTATTCATAATCTCTTCCCGTGTAATAGGAGCAACCAAATCAGCCAAGTATTCCTCTTTGATGGTTTTGCCAAGAATGCTTTTGATGCTGTCTCCATTAGCTTGGGTGCTTTTCGGAGTTCCAATCAACTTCATGAAAAAGGAGATAAACTCTTCCTTTATGCCATCATAAGAAGTAATAGTGTTCCCATCATTATCCTTAGTGGCATTGATTGTGTTTTTCCTTCTTCTTTCTTTGCCAACATTGTGAAAGAAATTTGAGTTTGTGTCGCCATACTTGATCCATTGAAGCTAGATTTTTGGTGAAACATATGCCTTTGAATGCTGTCAAGTTCCTCAATTTTTGCAAGAATATCTTTTTCCTTGTTAAGAATTTCCTCATTGATAATCCCATTAAGAATGTCAACTTGCACTTCTTTGAGATCATCCTTATGTTGACCAATTTGGTACTTAATGCAAGAGAAATACTCCTTGTCAAAATCCATCAATGCTTTTTTAAGGAGCTTTTGCTTTTGATAGAGCATAAACATTGGGGTACCAAAAACCCGTGCACTCTAATGTCTATTTATAAAGTGAGGAAATTCAGCATGTGTGGTCCAAGCATTATAGAACTTGAATGGCTTTCGTGAGGAGTGCTTGATTGGCATCACACTTAAAATAAGAGGGCAATGGTCAGAAATGCTTGGATTATCCAGCAAGAGGAAGGAATTCTCCATATGCTTCTCCCAGTATAAGTTGATGAGAGCCCTATCAATTTTACTTGCAATAAAGTTTCCTTGAGTGCTTCTATTAGACCAAGTAAAGTGTAGACCAAAAGTTTTGATTTCGTGTAAATCCGCTTGGCAAACACAATGTTTAAAGTCTCTTGCACTAGTGGGAATACTCCAAGAAGTAGATCTTTTACCACAATGAAGAATTTCATTGAAATCACCCATAATGCAAATCGGCCCATTCAAACACCATTCACTCCACAATTTGATTTTCCTCCAAAGAAGCTTCCTACATGTTGGGGAGTTCTTGCCATAGACAAACCCAATGAAGAAAGGCTGACATCTTGGAAGAGAAATATGACAAAGAATACCTTGCTCCATGCTATCAATGATGCTGATTTTGATGTGGTTTTGCCAAAAAAGCCATAATCTTCCTTCCATCTTCTTATCCATGTGATTATCAAAACCCAATGTGCTGAAATCATTAGTGATGGAATTCTCCCTATTCACTTTAGTTTCCAAGAGACAAAAACAATCAATATTGTATTTGTTGATCAAAGGTTTCACTTCTTTTTGTTTGTTTGGGGAATATAATCCCCTAATGTTCCAAGTGCAAATCATTCCATTGGTAAAGATGTGGACGTTCGGCCCAAAGCGTTATTACCATGCAAATGCTGATTCTTCTCACGTTCTCCATCAACCCATTGTGGATCAAGTTCTCCCTCTTCCCAATCTTCAATAACTTCAAGAGTTTTGTAGGAGTTTCCAACTTTAGTCTCCATTTTTACAAATGGGCAAAAAGAAGAGGTTTAGTGCATCAAAAACTAGGAAAAGTGCTAGGCTTGCATCCAAACTTGATCAAAGCTACTATGAAGATGAAGAAGACTGCACCATGGAGTCCATCATGGAGCTCAAAGAAACTTGCGATTCCTTCAACAAAACTCCATCATGCTCGGGTGAGAAATCTACTTTTAATATACTCAAGCTCGAGCAAAATCTTGACAATGCAAAAGCGGGAGCTTGTACGTAGTCTAACTAGAAATGCATCTTCTTCAAAGTCAAGGGTAAATTCTTCAAACTCAAATCTTTTGGCTAATGGAGAGCCTAAGTCTCTTGATGGTACTCTGTTTACCAAGCATGATACTTACATTTTATTGCCCTGTAACTCGTATTATGAAGGCTCCTTTTTTGGTCATCACAATAAGCTCAATGGTACTCCTTCCTTGGCTGCCGAGGCTTCAAGTTCATGCAAAAGTGGTTCAACCCCTATGCAAAATGGCAGTCAAACCAATCCTAATCACATGTAGAACAAAGGAATAGCTCTCATCTCTTCATGCAAGATTGCTGAATCAAGAAAAAACCCTCAAGTTCCCGGCTATGGAGTCTCGGATGCGGATTCCTTGCATAACTAGTTCGTGCCAATTTCCATTGTGCAAAAGGTGAATCCAATAAATGTGGATGTCAGTTCAGAAAAAGAAGTTCTTTTAGCTAGTCAAACTTTGCCTTTTTCTAGACTTTTCACCCCTCGGCCGATAGGACAACTTACAAATGACAAAGCCACTTCTCATACGTTGACAGCACTTGATAAACCAATGGGTAAGAGCTTATGTCCAGCATATAATGCACCCCCTCACGTAGTAAATTTTGATGCCCAAACTTTTTCTATCCCATCTTGTGACTTAATTGCCAAATCAGCACCACACTCCTCCTATTTACATGTTGCTAAAGCAAATGCTTGCATGGCTGCCAACGTGGAGAGCCCTCATGCATTTCTGCCAGCTCATCAAAGCCCATCCTACCTGGCTGCCAAAAATTTAAATCAAGAATCCCTCCATCCAGGTCCTCTTGCCTTTGTTCTTGAAGGAACAAATGCTAATGGAGCATACTCTTTCCAAAAAAATTCTTACTTAGAGGATTTTCCATCACTTACTCATGCAAATTCAAGGGGAATGATTGCACATGCTCAACACACTTTGAAAGTCAACAATAGAGAAGAGCCGATTCTACCTAATGGAAATAGTGCTCATCAAGTCGAAACAACAAATCAGCCACAAGAAAATGCTTGGAGTTTGGACAAAGATTGGAAACTCTCTTGCTTAGGTAAGCTTGGTAACTCTCGTAAGCTTGAATTTCATGTTCCTTTTAAAGATAATGGCTTCATTGATGCCACTCCCCCACATGATGTATTTGAAGAAGGTGATGAACATTGGAGAAATTGCTTAATTGGTTAGTGTGTAGGCAGCCCTCCCCCGTATTTCCTCTTACGTAAAATGGTTGACATGCATTGGAAATCTTATGGAAATGTTGACATAAAATCAATGGAAAATGGTCTGTTTGTTTTCAAATTCGAAAATAATGATGCTTGTGATCTCGTCATAGAGCAACTTTGGCATGTAAATCATAGACCCTTACTTCTTAGAAAGTGGGATGCTAGTGCACAATTAATCAATTTTTGTTGGAAAAAGTACCTCTTTGGGTTAAACTCCGAAATGTCCCATGTTCCCTAATCACTCGAAGGGGTTTGAACTACATTGGGAGTAAACTTGGAGTTCCATTACAAATGGATAAACTTACGGAGGCACGTACTTTTGTGGGTTTTGCACGCATTTGCATTGAAATGGATCTTTCTAGGCCCCTTCCTGAGCACACTTTTGTGAAACTTAGAAATGGAGAATGGGCTAAAATTGATGTTGAATATACTTGGAAGCCTCCCGTTTGTTCTGCTTGTGAAGTGGCTGGTCACACTCTCTCCTCATGCCCAAGGGTACCCAAATCAAATGCTCAAAGACAAATGCCAAAGGCTGAAAAGTATGAGGAAGTTTGGAAGAACACAAAGACAAAGAAGATTTGGAGAAAGACGAATGTGAATCCTACACCATTTGCTAATGTCGTCCTTGAGTCTCAAGCAATCAAAAACTCCATGGATTCAGACCCAAAGTATTCTATGAATGAAAATCGTTTTTCGATCCTTGATGAAGGAGATTGTAAGCCCAATACAAACGGATGTGAAGTGAATGGAATGGCCCAAGATAAAGAAGAAGATACCCAAGTTAATGACAAAAATCTAAATGATGTGATTGTTGAACAAAATTTTGAAGAGGATATTAGGGATGCTAATGGGATGATTGATGCTGAAAGGAAAGGCACAAAGGAAGTTGCTTCCTCAGGTTTTGAAGGTTTCCCTCCTTGATTTTGTGATTTTCTTTGATCTTTTTGGTTCTTGCCTTATTCTATTTTCGTTTTTGTCTTTCTTACTCCCTAAGCCTAGTTTTGTTTTTTTTTTTTTTTGCGAGAAAAGTAAGTTGCTTTGCATTCATGAAAGAAAATTACAAAGATTGTCAAAACTGATCAAAGGAGGATTTCTTCCATCCCCCATAATTTACAATTTTTCCTATTCAAACTAGAAGGAGTGAAATGCTTGCCAACAATGCATTTAAATCTAACATGATTATAGATGGATGAGAAGAGTTGCTCCTCCATCTTGAAGCTGTTGTGAAATTCACGATGATTCTTTTCAATCCAAATGAAGTAGATAGCCGCCTCCAACAAGTGCTTCAAGATAGTAGCTTTGAGATTTTTCTCAAGTGCAAGAGGTGTAATTAAAGCAAAAATATCTTCCCAATCAATCAATGCATCTTGGATCATAGTAAGGTGAAGTCCTTTGCTACAAATTCTTCTAGTGAAACTACAATTGAAGAAAAGATGGTCTCTAGTTTCACACCCAAAGTTGCAAAAAATGCAAGTGGGATTCATCTCCTTTCCCCAAGATAACAATCTGAATTTAGTGCTAAGACAATCATGAATAGCAAGCCAAGTAATAAATGCATGTCTTGGTGTATGCCCTTTGAACCAAACAATGTTATCCCAATCAACTTTATTCTTCTTCATTCTGATTTTCTCCCAAGTGTGTGAGAAAGCGAAGTCACCATTTGGAGAAAGATCCCAAGTAATTTTATCAAGATTTTCCTCCACAAGATTGGTACTAGATGGTTCAAATTGCAAGAGGTGAATAGGCCAATTCTAATTTCCATAAGTGTAAATGTCACAAACCTTAGCATAGTATGGTGGATTGTTGAATGTGCTGCTCCAAAAGTTACTAAGAATACCATGAATGTGCCATTTGTCATGCCAAAAGAGTGTTTGCTTCCCATTGCCGACAGCATGAGAAATGTGTGCTCTTGTAATATCACGAAATTTGAGGAGATTTTTGAGTACCCAACTATCATTCTTAGATGTGGTGAGTGTCCAAATCGATTTTTCCTTGATGTACTTACTTTGCATCCATTTGCTCCAAAGAGAATCCCATAAACATACATTCTCCAAAAGGATTTTAGGAGAAAAGTGTTGTTGATGTCCTCAATCTTCCGGATTCCAAGTCCACCTTCATCAAGAGGGACACAAATGTCTTTCCAAGCAATTTTAGCCCCGGTATCCTTCTAAAGGAAAGCACAAAATTTGGATTCAATTTTTTGTATGATACTCTTAGGGAGAAGCAATGCACCAGCCCAAAAGGAACAAATTTGCAAGAGTGTAGATTTGATAAGGGTTAATCTACCCATGTAAGAGAGCCAATGATTGGTCCAACTTTCAAACCTTCTATTGATTTTCTCCAAAAGAGGTAAGCAATCAGCCTTTCTTAGCTTCCTTGACACAAGGGGAACTCCCAAGTATCTTATAGGAAGATTGCCTTCCTTAAAGTTCATTTTGCTAAGCATGGCAAGCTTTGTCTCATGAAGAACCCCACCAAAGAAAATATCACTCTTGGAAGAATTCACTTTAAGACCCGAGAGAGAGAAGAAATTTTCCAAAACATCCATAATGCACTCAAGTGAATTAATATTTCCTTTGCAAAAGATAAAGAGGTCATCAGCAAAGCATAGATGGTTCAACCTCAATTTTGCACATTTTGGATGAAACCCAAACTTTTGATCTTGTTCCATCTTATTGAGCATGCATGATAACACTTCCATGCAAATAACAAAAATGTATGGTGAAAGAGGATCCCCTTGCCTTATTCCATTTGCCCCTTTAAAATAACCTTCAAGACTTCCATTGATTGTAATAGAGAAACTTGTTGAGGTAATACAAGTCATGATCCAAGCCTAGTTTTGTTTTGTTTTGTTTTGTTGTATCCTTGACTTGGGGAGTATGCATGGTTATACACCAAATTTTGCGTTTAATAAATTCTTACTTAATCTACAAAAAAAAAAAAAAAACTTTAGTCTCTTTTTTGTTTGTTGCCTTTGGAGAGCCTTTTCACCTTTGGTATTTGTTGCTGTAGACAAATCCATCTCATTTTGCTTTTCAAA
This sequence comes from Cordia subcordata, assembly GCA_028554755.1. Classification (NCBI taxonomy): domain Eukaryota; kingdom Viridiplantae; phylum Streptophyta; class Magnoliopsida; order Boraginales; family Cordiaceae; genus Cordia; species Cordia subcordata. The sequence continues at coordinate 17,719,740 of JAPTOF010000008.1, forward strand.
ATTTGGATCATCCCTTTCTTGAGAGCTCTTTTTCTTTCCAACAACTTTCCAAGTGTCATTGTTCTTTGATGAGTTGGCCTTATTTGCTTCAAGGGTCTTCGGAGTACTATCCTTCGGCCTTGAAGGCCAATGATCCACTAAGTGCCCCACCATTTTATAATGGGTACAAATATTTGGCTTCCAAGCATATTCAACACTAACCGAGTTCTTGATCCATCTCTAAGCTTTGGGTAGATTTCATTTGGTAATTCCTCTTCAAGATTAACTTCGATGCAAACTCTTGCAAATTCAAGATTCCTCCTTGATTCCATAAGAGCATCAATTTGTATTGGCTTTCCAATAAATGAAGCAAGGTAGTTGAACCCTCTTTTTGACCACAAGCTAAAAGGGACATTTTTCATTTTGACCCAAATTGGAACTTTGTTACAAGAGAAGTTAATGAATTCAAGTTGTGGCTGCCATTTTCTCAAAAGCAATGGTCTATTGCTAACATGCCAAAGTTGTTGAAGCACTTTTTGACAATATTCTTCTTTCTCAAATTTGAACATGAATAGGCCCCTTCCTTTTGGATATAAATCAATTCTTCCAAATTTCCACCAAGCATTATAGATCATGTTTTTAATGAGATAAAGAGGAGGTAGAGCACCAAGAAATTGTCCTATAAGGCAATGAGACCAAAAACTTTCTCCTTCATCATACAAATCTTGTGGTGGATCAACAACCTCTCTAATTCCTTCATTAGTTAAAACTTGAAATTCATCTTTCAAATAAAGATTTGTTTCCAGAAATTCACCAAAATCTTGCTTCCAATCCATGGTGGGGGTTTTGGGAGAAGGTTCATACCTTAAGAGAGGCCTTTTGCTCCATGCATTTTGCTTGCTGCCTTTATTTTTCTTGGAGCCGAGTGAAGCATCTTGAGTGGAGTTTGCTGAGGTGTAAATGAATTGTGATGTGGAGGCCATGTGTAAAGGTCCCTTGACTTGAACTAATAACTTGGGTGCGCAGTGAGGCTGGACGCACATTATGAGTATGTTTTCTAGAGACGTACTATCAAAGAAAGAAAATAAGATACTCACTACTATTAAATGATCATTGCTCTTAATCTTGAGTATATGTGGATGAACTAATGAAGTTAGGGTTTGGTCCTTTGATTCACTGTGGGTAAGATCTTACTTTATTAGGATCACTAGCCTTGTGCATTGAGTACTATGTTTTAATTAATTGGAACATGCATATGCAAAAATGGAATCTATGTGCCCCCTTGGGATGGTTCAAATTTACATCCGAATCTAGATCTAGTGATACTACCTTTATAGGTATGTCGGTCATATGGCTTGAAGGTCGCTTCCAAGATCAAGAGATTCCATGACCGAAGATGGTTGGCAATAGGACAAGAAACCCAACGGAAAAAGATACAGCTAAGGAGGTGATAGTACACAGGCCAAAGGACCGGTCTTAGCTGTGGGTATACATAGAGGGGCATTATGGTCGATTATTTAGTAGGTCAAAGACAAAGTTCACATTCTTTTGTGATAAGCTTCTGGATAATAGCAATTACTCTTGGATTGCAACTTTGATCTTATGGTGGAATAGATCGGAGTTAAAAATAATTATTATGTTGCTTAAATTGGGTAAGTACATTTTTAATTATTTTTGGAAGCCAAGGTTAATTGTGTTCTTGGTCCCTTCCCTAGTTGAAATGACTTTGAGAGACTAATCTTGAAAGAGCAAATTCCATATTGTGGTAGTAGCCTTATTAGGCCAAAGTTTGGAATTGGGTTTGGGCTTTCTTTAGAGTCCAAGATAACCTAATTGGGCTAGGACGGTTTCCTATTGGGCTTGGGCCTCCACATGGGTTATGGACTATGTGTTGGGCTTAAATTGTGGGCTTGGTCCAATCTTCCACGACATGTGGCAAACTTTTACTACTAGGAAAAAGTTTCCTACATGGAAAGTTTACAAAGTTTAGGTGCCAAACTTTTTCTATAAATAGGCAAGACCTTAAACCATTTCATGTATCCAAAATTTTGTAGTTGATCTCTTCCATTTTGGCAAGAGAATACTACAACACATAGTACACACTTATTGTGTATTTTTGCTCTAGTTTTTCAAGAGCATATTACTTTGTTTCTTCCCACACAAGAGGCTATTCTCTCAAGATAAGTCTCTTTAATCATAGGGAAGAATACTAGGGAATTGCTTATTGCGACACCCTTATAGTAAATTTTTGGTGGCCTTGTTTGTGAATGAAAATAAAGCTCGTGACGGTTTTAGCTTTATCAAAGGCCCCACACTTCAAGAGGTTAGCTTTATATATTTTTGCAAGTACTAGTTATATTCTATATATTCTTAAGCATGTTCTTGTGTGTGTTATATGGTTATTTCATTTTCCTAGTATGTTTTCTTGATAGAATTTTTGAAAATATGGACTAAGATACACCACACTTAATAATATCGATCCTACAATTGGTATTAGAGCTTAGGCTCACACACAATATGCTTAGACTATGCAAGAATATTGTATTTGCATAGATATATTATTAATCTTGTGAGTGGCAAGATTAGGAAATCTTGTGTTGCATATACCTGTAGTTTTATGCTTGTATGTGCAGGTGATATAAAAGAAATCCCTTTGATGGTTCGTACGTATGCATAAACAGAGTTTCGTGTACGGTCAACAAAGCTTGGCCATATGCGATTTTATGTATAAAATATTTATGGTTATTGCTTTTAGTTTCATTTAAAAGAAGCATAGGATGTTTTGATATCCTTGTAATGTTTCTTTATGAAGCTTGTATTAGCAATAACAAAGTGTATTATTGTAATCTTTGAAGATCAAGGGGAAAAAAAAAAGAAAACAGCATAGAAGAATATTCTGCTAGGTAAGCAAGCCGGACAACCGGCTAGACCTAACCGGTCGACTGGTAGGGAGTCCGGCTAGGTCGACCGACTACTTCAGAGAGCAAAGATTCCTGAAGCAATTGGAATCGGTCGACCGGTTGAGGTAGAGAAGCTACTATATGTGTTGTTTTTGTTGAAGATTGCAGGGAGCCATCAAAGAGAGGTTCTAACATATTTTGGTGGATGTTTATAATGCATTGATATATGTTTTTAACATATTTGCATTAGCATGATTGCCACCTAGAAATATGTCCACTCATTAGAATTTATATATCAGTCATATCCATGAATTGATTCTCAAAGATAGTTAATTTTATGAGAATGACTTAGACAAGATAATTATAATTGGCTTTGTCTAAAGATGCCATGAGATCTCATGACAACATTAAAAGAACTTAACTTGAGATTTACATATATATCAACCTAAGGGTCTATGCACCCAGATTTAGGTAAGAGATTTATTATGACATTGCAATGTTTTAGTAACACAAAGGGGATTTACAAAAATCCAAAATGTGTTTAGATCTAAAACAAAGCAAAAATATCAAAGGAAACCCTTAAGTTAAAATATTGAGTGGGAAAGGGGACTGGAAATACCCCACAGCTTTCCATATCTGATTCACGTTAGTGATAAATGTCATTAACTTCCCTAACGGAAGAAGACACTTTGTCTAGATTTAACAAGGTGAAACATAAAATGTTTATTCAAAAAGGTGTTAGTAAGATCGGCCATCCCATCGGTGGAGTTCTTCACTAAAGATCACCTTACGCAACATTGATTAAAGTCACTACCTTATCAGAGGGCTTAAATCAAGAATGTTATGGGAATAAACATTAGGAATGGGTATACACTCAACTTAAATGGTAGGTTCGACTATCCTATCGATAGAGTTCGCTACTGGATTTAAGAAGCCAAACAAAACAATGATTGAATTATTCAATTGGATCATATCCAGACAATTGTTAATTCAAATAAGTGGTAGCACTTAACTTAACGTTCATAAGTTCGGCCATCCCATCAATGGAGTTCTTATGAGGACGTTGAGACACTGTTACATCTAGTAGTTTAAAGGGTTGATCTACTCAAAGGCAAATAATGTGGAAGTACTCGTATGTTTTATTTCCAAAGATAGCATACATATTATACATGCATCAATTCTATACTCATAAATTAATTATGATTATAGTCCACTAGCTACAATTCTCACAGAGCACAAGCTCACTGGACCGAATTTTGTAGACTGGGAACGAAACTTGGACATAGTACTCATTGCAGAAGAGTACAAATATGTCCTAACAACTCCTTGTCCTATTGTGAGAGCTAACTCTTCTGAAGCCCAAAAAGATGCTGAGGCAAAATGGCAGAAAGCCAATAGTATGGCCAAGTGCTATATGATGGCTTCTATGTCAGATATTTTACAGAGCAAGCATCATCATATGAAAACTGCAAAAGAAATCATGACCTCATTATCTCATATGTTTGCTAATAAGAGCAGGCCCGCAAGGCAAGGTGCTCTTACAGAAATTATAAATCAAAGGATGGCAGAAGGAGCATCTGTCAGGGAGCATATGCTTAAAATGATGGATTGCTTCAATACTAACGAGATCCTAGGAGCAAACATAGATGAACAGTTAAAGGTAGACATGATTTTGGAGACTCTACCGTTATCCTATACTCAGTTCAAGCTTAATTATAATATGAGCAAGATGAATATGGATATGACGAAATTAATGAAAGAGCTCCTAGCTGCAGAAGCCATAATGAAAAATAAAGGCCACATAAATATGGTTCAAGCATCCACTTCTAGACTTAACCCGAAAGAGAGAAAGTTCAAAGGAAAGGGGAAGCAAAAACGTGGTCAAGGGAAAAAGAAGAGAAATGGTGAACAGCCCAGGCAGTTAACAGGTGAAAAGCCCAAGGGAAAATGCTTTAAATGTGGCCTAAAAGGACACTGGAAAAAGGATTGCCTGAAGTACTTGGCACGAGGCCAGATAGGTACACCTCTTTTGTCCTACATTGAAACCTACTTAGTGGTTAATTCTACTAATTCTTGGATTGTAGACTCAAGAGCCACTAACCATATTTGTAATTCTTTGCATTGGTTTCAAGGAATGAAGGAACTAGCTAAAGGGGAGTTTGCTCTGAGAGTGGGTAATGGAGCAAAAGTATGGGCTGTTGCAGTGGGAGGAATGTGCTTAAATTTTCCATGCAATTGGAAGTTATTTTTGAACAATGTTTATTATGTTCTGGATGTATGTAAAAACCTTATTTCTGTTTCACAATTAATATTAGATGGTTTTTGCATTAATTTCCATTCTGGTGTTGATATCAGTAGAAATGGAAATATTATTTGTTCCGGTAGCATGCATGATAACTTGTTCTATATAAAATCTATTACAAACTCACTGCATAATATAGAACAAACTAATTCCCAAAAAATGAAGTTTTCTTTGACCAATGATACTTATCTTTGGCACCTACGCTTAGGACATATCAGTCTAAAGCGGATTCGGAGATTAGTCGAGGATGGGCATCTTAGCTCATTAGATCTTGAAGATCTACCTCCGTGTGAATCTTGTCTCAAAGGAAAGATGACTAAACGGTCATTTTCTTCTAAAGGAGAAAGTGCCAAAGTAGTATTGGAATTGATTCACACTGATGTGTGTGGTCCTATGAGCAAACCAGCACGAGGAGGTTATGAGTATTTCATTACTTTTACTGATGATTACTCTAGGTATGGATATGTATATATCTAATGCGACGCAAGTCTGAATCCTTTGAAAAATTCAAAGAGTTCAAAGCTAAGGCAGAGTTGAAATTAGATAAACATATCAAAGCCCTTCGGTCTGATCTAGGTGGCGAATACCTGTCGAGTGAGTTCAAAGACTATCTTACACAAGAAGGGATAGTGTCTCAGTTGACTGCACCAGGGACTCCTAAGCAAAAATGGTGTAGCAGAGAGAAGAAATCATACCCTATTAGATATGGTTAGGTCAATAATGAGTCATGCATCATTACCTTTATCTTTTTGGGGGTATGCCCTTGAAACAGTAGCATACATCTTGAACTTAGTACCATCTAAATCAGTACCTAGGAGACCTCAAGAAATGTGGATAGGGCGTAAGCCTAGTTTAAATCATCTCCACATTTGGGGTTGTCCAGCTTACGTACTTAATAGTAATGTTTCAAAATTAGAACAAGATCTGAGTTATGCTATTTCCTTGGATATCCTAAGGGAACCAGAGGTAGGATCTTTTATAATCCTAAGGAACAAAAGGTGTTTATAAGCACCCATGCTAGATACTTAGAGAATGATGAAATGGTCCAGAAAACACCAGATTCTGAAGTTGTTCTAGATGAGATTTCATAAGAATCTCTAGTAACACCTATGGTAACTGTGAATGGAAAAGAACAGCATATTACACCTAATATATCAGAGCATCATCGTAGTGGGAGGATATCCAAGCCTCCTGATAGACACTATGGAGAGTCTTTTCAGACTTCTTCAGAGAATCAGGTGATGGATCCCACAAGTTATGATGAAGCAATTTCCGACATAGATGCCGACCAATGGCATAAGGTAATGGATTCAGACTTAGAATCTATGTATTCTAACAAAGTCTGGGATCTTGTAGTTGCACCTGAAGGGGTAAAACCTATAGGGTGCAAAGGGGCAGACCGCTTTCTCTCTCTAGCTGAGATGCTCTCACCTCTCTCTAAACATCCACCACTCGACCACCTTCACATCTTCAATCTTCATCAATTCTCAACCTCTCACCACTACTAATTCTCTTTTCTTTTTCTTTTTCTCTTCTTTTTCATCCTTTCTTGTTGTCATGGCAAACAAAAAGAAGAAAACTTCTCCTTCTAGATCTAGTGCTTGCATTAGTACTCAAAAAACTAAAAAAGAGATAGCTCAAAGACTCACTCTAAAAAGCAAGAATTTAGAGGAGGTTGAATCAGCCGCTTCACCCACTTTAAGTGAAGGTGCTTCTTCAACCTCCTTGGAGCTCAAAGAAGTTTTTCATGCTATTGAATCTGGCCATTCTTTTGAAGATTATGAAGAATTGCAAAACAAAGCAAAAGCCTCACTTGTTCAAAGCATTATTCAAGACATGAAGGTTTCTAAAAGAGCTACCATGGTCAGTGCTCCTGAACTACAATCGGGTAAGCTTAGGGAAGAATATGACACATTTTGGGTTTTAACTTGTGGACAAAACTTTACTCCACCGGTTAAAGAAAATGATGTCTAAGAGGTTTTAACTAAGAAACAATGTTCCTTGGACCAACAGTCAAAACTCATATGCACATTGGATAAAAATGTGGCCAAGGAAAACACGTGCACTTATGAAGAAAAAGAACATAATTTGGCTGCCAAGGTTACTTTTGAGTCGATAACTCAATTCTCCTCTCCCAAGAATGCACAAGTGCCAATTCAAATGGAATTGAATTTCCCTCCACTTCCAGTCAAGCAAGTCTCCTTTGATAAAAGAACAAATTCTGATCCACACTTTGCTAAGGTGGCTGCCACATCACAATTCAATCAGCCAAGCTTTAGTGGATAGCAAAATGGAAATGGAAAGATATCCATTCTCGGCCACAAGAAAAAAAAAGAAGGGAAGGAAAATGCTTGGAACAAAAAGCCTTACTTGAGGTATGAACCTTCTCCTAATGATTCTACCATTGATTGGAGGCATGATTTTACTGAACATCTTGAAACAAATCTGAATCTTAAAGAAGAATTTAAAGTTAACACCATTGATGGAGTTAGGGAAGTTGAAGACCCTCCACAAGCCCTATATGATGAAGGAGAAAGTTTTTTTTTTTTTTTGCGGATCAAGTAAGAAAATTCATTGCAGCAAATCAGATTTGTACAAGTACAATGGTGGTGTAAACACCACCATTGTTTTCTCCTTGAGCACTTGTTCTCCTTTAATGGCATTGGAGAAGAAAATAACATTTGAGCAATGTTGAGCTCTTCAACATCCTTTGGTGAAGATGATTCCTTCCCTTTTCTTGAAGCTGAACTCGTTTTTGAGCTATTAAGAAGATATTTAACAAGATTTGCTTTAGTAAGATTTTGCTCATCTAAGAATTCCTTGAAAGTTTTACCCGATTATAGAGCAACAAAAGCATCTTTTAGTTCCTTTGAGGTTGAGAAGGCATCTTCACTTTCAACAAGAGAAAAGGAAGAAGCCAACTCAACCTCCTCCAAACAATCAGATTTATTTTGTTGAGCTTTAAAAAGGAGCTATGCAAACTTTATTTTTTCGCATTGAGCCTTGCGCTTGATTTAGCAGGAGAAGATCTTTTCTTCTTTGCCATGAATCTCGAAATGTTGGGGCTTGGGGATGGGTTTGAAAGGAGTGTTTAGGTTAGTGTTTGAGGGTTAAGAATGGAAGATGGTTGTTTAAAGGTGGTGGGTAGTGGTGAGGTGGTGGCTGGTTGCAATAGGTTTAGAGAAAAGAAGGAGAGATTTCATGGTAGAGAGAGAAGTGAAATCCAACGACCAGCACTTTAATTATACCCTTAGGAATAATTAAAGCAGCAGCCCAATAAGAACAAATTTGCAAGAGAGTAGATTTAATAAGAATTAATTTACCTACATAGAAAAGCCATTGAGTGGTCCAATCTTCAAGTCTTCTAGTGATTTTCTCCAAAAGTATAAGACAATCACTCTTTCTAAGCTTCCTAGAAATAAAGGGAACCCCCAAGTATCTAATGGGAAGATTTCCCTCCTTGAAATCCACAATTTTAAGAATAGCAAGCTTTTCCTCATAAGAAACACTCCCCAAAAAGATATCACTCTTTGCATTATTCACATTCAAACCCAAAAGGGAGGAACTTTCCTAGATAAGCTTCTCACAAGGTCGGCCTTTGCTTTGTCTTGCTCATCAAAATGCTCCTTAAAAGTCTTGCCTAATTCTTAAGCCTCAAAAGCTTCATGAAGTTCTTTGCTAGAGGTTTTTTTTTTTTGGCTAAGTAAGATTTTCATTAGAAGATAAAAACAAGTACAAGAATCAAAATCAAAGTGGATGCCCTATACAAGGATTTCATCTAATTTCAACAATTTACATAAGGCAATATTCAGCCCACTAGAAGTAAATTTCCTACCAAAAATAATCCGAGTTCTAACTTCATTGAAAATAGTATTTGAGATGTATTCCTCAGTCTTTGCTTCTTGCATGAAAATATGCCGATTTCTCTCAAGCCAAATGTGATAAACGGATGCTCCAAGAAGATGCTTGAGGATAGTAGCTTTCAAGTTTTTTTTTCAAGTGCAAAAGGTGTGAGGTAGGCGCTGATTTCATCCCAACAAATCAACTTCTCTGAAACAAGAGAAAGTGCAAGACCATGCCTCCAAATTCTGCGAGTGAAGCTACATTTGGAAAAAAGGTGATCTTTTGTTTCACAACCCATGCGACAAAAGACACAAAGTGGATTAATATTCAGTCCCCAACTTAATAATTTTTGTTGTGTTGAAAGCTGATCAAGGAAAGCAAGCCAACAAATGAAACCATGTGTAGGGTTATGTCCTTTGTGCCAAACCAAATGATGCCAATTAATGATTTCACCTTTCTTGCGTAAATGATCCCAAGTAAGCTTAAAAGAAAATTCTCCATTATTTTATGGCAGCCAAAGATTAGAGTCTTGGGCTTTTCCATCAAGATTTATAAGTGGGATCTAAACATGGAGAAGATTTAAAGGCCAATTCCATTGACCATGAAGATGGATGTCACTAACCTTAGCAAGCAAAGGAGGTGTAGGAAAAGTAGGGCTCCAATGGTTGAGACGAGGACCTTCTTGATGCCAATTGTCCAGCCAAAAATATGTATTTGAGCCGTTGCCAAGTTTGTGTAGAATGAATTTCCTTGCGTGTTGAAGAAACCTCTTCGTTCTCAAAAGGAGAACTAGAAGATGTTGAATCAACCTCCTCCAACACACTATGAGCTTGATTTGAAGAAGAGCAAACTTCTTTGGTAAGCTTTCTAGCTGATACTCTTGCACTAGCACGCACGGGAGAGTGAGCTCCTTTGTTCTTTTTAGCCATGAAACCCTAAGTGATGTGGCTTAGGGACAGGTGTGGAAGAGTGTTTAGGCTTAATGTTTGGGCTTTTGATGGATGAAGGTTGTTTGATGGTGGCATGTGGTGGTAGGGTAGTGGCTGGTTGCAAGAAGGTTAGAGAGAAGGAATCTAAATTTGATCTTGCAAACAATCTCTTCATCCTTTCACCTAAAGAAAAGGCCGTGGATGGTACTTGCAACGCAAACAAGCTTAAGATTTAGGATGTTGAAGATAATGGTTCTTTCCATGACAGTCATTTTTTGAAGGAGGAAGATAAGGAAGACAAGTTATTACCCGATGGACACATGTTCCATTCCCCGGGCAAAGACCAAGGCTACTTTTTGGACAGCTCCCAAGGTGCAAATGGCAGCCACTTTTCGGCCAATCCCAAGCAAAACTCGACACCTCACACTTAAGATCCTTGGAAAGTACATGAGTCACATGGACTAGGTCAACATCAAATTGAAATTGTCAATGAAAGTTCTTTCCCTCCACTAGGCCCAAGTTTGAATGCTGAATTGGGAAAAGATAAGAATGACATGGCTACCAAATCACTTAAAAGCTCCACATCATCATCCAAACAAGCCAATCATTCCAGCAACCAAGAGGGCTCAGCCTTGCATGAAGAAAGTCAAAAAGAAAAGTTTTTTTTGCGGAGCAAGTAAGAAATTCATTTCCACAAAATCAAAATATGTACAAGTACAATGGTGGTGTAAACACCAATCCTAAACAAGGATATCATCAAGTCTCCACAATTTACAAAGAGTTTTGTTCAAGTGTGTAGAAGGAAACTTCCTAGTATAAGGAATTTTAACTGTAACATCATTGATAATAGCATTACAAACGAAATCTTCCATTTTTGCCTCATTCTGGAAAATTCTTTTTTTGCAAGGCAAGTAAGATTAGTTATATTTCATCAAATCAAAAGTATACATGTACAAAAGATGTGGAGAGAGACAAGTACCTATACAATAATATCTTCTAATCTCCACAATTTACATAAAGCTTTGTTCAAATGAGAAGGCTAAAATTTTCTACCATTTGAAAGTTTAACTCTAACATCATTAAAGATAGTGTCAAAAATAAACTCCTCAGTTCTAGCTTGATTTTTGTAAATACGCTGATTCCTTTCAATCCAAATGTTGTAGATGGCTACCCCAAAAAGATGCTTGAAAATTGTGGCCTTCAAATGCTTTTCAAGGGCAAAGGGAGTGAAGTAATCAATAATTTCATGCCAACAAATCAGATTTTTTGGAACAAGAGTGAGTTGTAAACCCTTTCTCCAAATCCTCCTAGTGAAACAACATTCAAAGAAATGCTCCCTAGTCTGACAACCCATGTAACAAAAAACACATGTTGGGTTGATATTAAGCCCCCAAAGCAAGATTCTGCATTTTGTGCTAAGGCGATCATGAAAAGCAAGCCAAACAATGAAGCTATGTTTTTGATTATGCCTCTTGTGCCAAATGAAATTAAATCCTTCAAAATGAGTACCTTTTCTTCTAATACTTTCCCAAGTGTGATTGAATGTAAAGCCTCCACATGGGGAAACATTCCATGAAATTTTATCCATTGTGCCTTCATTTAGACCAAAATCTGGAACATCAACTTGGGAGAGGTGCACTGGCCAAGTCCAAGTACCATCAATGAAAATCTCACATACCTTTGCATGAAGTGGGGGATGTGAACGACATTAGTCCAATGCTCAAAGAGAGAACCATCCCTGTGCCAATGATCAATCCAAAAGAAAGTGTTTGCTCCATTCCCAACCTTGTGTTGGATAAATCTTTTTGCAATAACATGGCAGCCAAGAAGTGTTTTAAAAACCCAACTTGTATCCTTGGGAATTTGTAACATCCAAATAGAAGAGTCTTTGATATAGTTTGCTTGAACCCATTGACTCCAAAGTGTTTCTTTTGTTGCATACATCGTCCAAAAAATTTTCAGCATGTATGTTAAGTTAACCTCCTCAATGCTCCGGATACAAGTCCCCCCTCCTTTACTGGGAGACAAATATCCTTCCATGCCACCTTAGGACCAATCCCTCTCCACAAAAAGGCTTTGAATTTTGTCTCAATGGTAGCCATAACTCCTTTAGGCAAAAGAAATGCATTTGCCCAATAAGCACAAATCTGAGTAAGAACGGATTTGATGAGCACAAGTCTTCCCGCAAAAGAGAGCCAATTTTTGCACCATGAATCAAGCTTAAAATTTATTTTTTCCAAGAGAGGACATCAATCATTCTTCCTAAGCTTTCTTGAAATAGGTGGGATGCTCATCAAGACCTGAGGAGCTTGCTTGATTCAAAAAAAGACCTGATTGCATTTAAGACATCCTTCCCCACAATCTCCCAAGCGACCTTGAAAAAATGAGATGTGTAGCCATCCGGACCCAGGCTTTTGTTTGGGTTGAGAGAAAAGAGCGCATCCTTGATTTCATCATTTGTGATAGGGGCAATAGTGGTGGTAGCAACATCTTGATCAATTTGCTTGTCAATAATATTTTTCAAAAGATCAACATTAATGCTTGTGGAAAATTTAGCACCAAGAAGCTTCTTGAAATGGCCAATGAATTCATCTTTCACTTCATCATCTTCAATAAGAATATGACCATTCTCATTCTTGATAGCATGGATAGTGTTTTTGAGCTTCCTACCTTTAACAACATTATGGAAAAAATTTGTATTTGAATCTCCTTATTTGATCCAAGTGAGTCTTGATTTTTGGTAGAGCATGGCTTTATGCTTTGCATCAAGCTCCTCTAATTTGCTCAAAATGCATTTCTCCTTATCAATGAGAGAGTTATTTTGCTCACCATTAAGAAGAAAGTATTGAACATTATCAAGCTCCTCCCGAAGATTTTTGATGGCAAATGGGATGGCAGCAAAATGCTCTTTGTCAAAAGATTTAAGAGCAAGTTTTAATGCTTTTTGCTTTTGGTAGAGAATGTACATTGGTGTACCAAAGACCCGTGTACACCAATGGTTTTCAACAAGATTTAGGAAATCCAAATGAGAGGTCCACACATTATAAAATTTGAAGGGCTTTGGTGAGCATTTCCAAGACTTACATGTTTGCATGATGAGAGGGCAATGATCGGAGACATCGGGGCTAGCAACCAAAAGAAAAGAATGTTGATAATTGTGCAGCCAATTTCCATTAATGAAAGCTCTATCAAGCTTGCTAGCCAAGTAATTTTCATCATGGCTCTTATTTGTCCAAGTAAAGCATGGTCCATGTGCATTTACTTCTTGCAACTTTGCATTTGCCACAAAGTTTTTGAAAGCACCAGCACTTTATTTTTTTGCAGATTAAGTAAGATTTAGTTTTAATTGCAATTTGGTACAATCCGCCCATTACCCCCAAGTCCAGGATACAACGTAAAATTCGGTGGCTAGACTTTGGAGGTATGAAACAAACAAAAGAGAAAAACTCAATACACTACAAAAGAAGGAACAACGATGATTACTCAGAGAGCAAAAGAAAGCAAAAAAACAAAGTCAAGTGGGAAGAGGGAGGGAGGAGGCAAAATTCGGCGGGGAATCAGCCCTTGATTCAACAACTTCTTTCCTCCCACAATCATCAAAGGCATCTTCATGGATCCCTTCGTTATGCTTACCCTTCTCAAATTTTTTCCCAACATTCTTTTCAATCAAGGAGGCATTTTCAACTTCATTTGGGGAATCTGCTTTCTTGGCTGCCCCATCAATATCATTTTCATTTTCATTTCCAACCTCAACCAAATTTCTATCATTATCCTCTTCAATATTCGCAAACTGATTTGAGCAAGAAGTTTTTTCCACATTTGAAATCGGAACTATTGTTCCTCAGAAAGGTGACACACTTGTAATAGGCTTCCATATTTTCTTAGTACGAGTATTCTTCCACTCATTTCTTCCTCTTTCATTCTTAACCTCATTACGAGGAACTTGTTTAGGAACTTGATTTTGTGGCATACGAGGGCAAAAAGATGAATTATGACCAACAATTTTGCAAGTGAAGCAAACAAAGGGTTTCCAAGCATATTCAATATCGACCTTAACCCATTCACCATTCCTCATTTTCACATAGGTAAAATCCAATAGCTCTTTAGAAAGGTCCATCTCAATACATACTCTAACAAAGCCAACAAAAGTCCAAGACTCCGTGAGCTTGTCCATTTGCAATGGATATCCAATTGTGCTCGCGATATAGCTCAAGCCCCTCCTAGTAATCAAAGAACAAGGCACATTTCTAAATTTGACCCAAAGGGGAACCCGATCCCAACTAAAATTAATCAATTGTGCTTCCGCATCCCATTTCCTAAGAAGAAGTGGTCTATGATTCACATGCCAAAGTTGCTCCATGACTTGCTCACAATATTCTTCATTCTCAAATCTAAACACAAAGAACCCATGCTCCGAAGACTTAATTTCAATATGACCATATTGTTTCCATTGTGTTTCAACCATTCTTTTGATAAGGAAAAAAAGAGGTGGTCTATCAATGAATTGGCCAATAAGGCAATGATGCCAAAGTTCATCACCCTCAACAAAAACATCATTGGTCCTCTTGCAATTCCATCCCCTCTAGTGCTTGGGATTTTAAGAAATGCATTAGCAATGTGCTCCGAAACTTTTGTGAGGCAAAGGCCTTTCCTCCAAATTCTTCTTGTGAAATAGCAAGAGAAAAATTCAAAAGGAAACTTATTCAACGTCAACTTAAATTTTCTCTCTCTAGATATTATGCTCTCCCTTCTCTCTAGAGTTACTACACTCAACTACCAAACTCTTTCTTCTTAAATTCATCTTTCAATCATGCCTAAGAAGAAAAATCTTACTTCTTCACGTAAAAGTGTTAGGATCAAAGCTATCAAGGAAAAACTTAAAGAATCCTATGAAAATATCTCTCAAAATGTTGATGAACATGGAGGAAATGGGCTGAATTTTCTGAAACTTCACAAGCCATGGCTGAACATTCATCTTCATCTTTTTTGGAAGAAGAGGAGTTTTCGTCCAACTCTTGCATGGAGAAGAAGCTTGAACAAAACTTGGATGATGCTAAACGAGAGCTTGTTCAAAGCTTGATTAGGAAAAATTGTCAAAAAGAAGCAAATACAAATATGGGCTTCAACATTTCCTCCATGGCTGCCGACTCTGCAAGCTCTTATTTGCTACAAGATAAAACCCAAGATCAGTTTGGTTTGGAGGATTTTCAGGCCTCACCCTCTTCCTCGAGCTCCCATCGTAAAAAAATTTGAAGAAAGAAGAAGATTTGAGCTTGCAAAAGAAAATAGCAATCAACGCATGGAAGATATGGCTACTGAAACTCTTATTCCCAAAAGAAATGTTGAAACCCCCATGCTTATTGGGTCTCAAAATGATCCTCACGAAAGGGGGAAACAAGATGAAGTAAGTTCTTTTGCAAATGATCAAGCTTTTGCATTAAAATCAGATGGGAAATATTGCTCGAACACTTCAAAAATGGAAGAAAGAGAAGCCTGTTTATTGTCCAGTGGTTACTCGACTGGAAATGCTAGACAAATCAGCCACTCTTCAGGTACTTTTGATCACTTTTTGACAACACATCAAACTTTTTCAGACCTTGGCAACCAGTACATTTTGAATAATAATAGTTCATGTCATAATTTGAAAGTTCAACCAGCTGGGAACGTTAATTTGTCATCCTTTCCTATTGCATTGGGAACAACTCATGGTACAACTTTTGCAAACAAATCTAATTTCCCTCCACTTCAGCCAAGCAATTACAAGGCTAGTTTTGTTTCAACAAGCTCCAATTTTTAGAAAAACATTTCAGCTCCAAATCAGCAAATTAGCTCTCCTCCACATGCCCACGTGGAGAACTCAAATGGCCCACCTTCCAGCATGGATTTTAATCCTACTTGGCAGCCACTTCATACTTTAAATCCCTCTCTATCTGGGAAAAATGCTACTAAACAAAATGCTACTCAATTTTGACAATAGAGGGATAAATTCTCATGTTCAGCAAAATACTTTATCGACGTCCCAGCTAGCAAGCTCATCAATTCACACTTCTTTACAACATTTGGCATGGGCATCAAAATTTGATTGGAAGAAACATCATGTAGGTAATCTCTTGCACTCTCTTAAGCTTGAATTCCATGAACCAATTATTGAAAATGGTAGAATAGGTGCTGCTCCACCTAGTGATGTTTTTGAAGAGGGAGATAACCATTGGAAATGTTGCCTCGTTGGCCAATTCTTAGATAGGCCTCCCCCATTTTTTCTCCTTAGGAAAATGGTTGACACATATTGGAGAAAGTATGGCAAAGTTGAGATTAAATCAGCCAAGAATGGATTTTTTGTGTTTAAATTTGAAAATGATGAGTATTGCAATCAAGTTATGGAGCAACTTTGGCACGTTAATCACCGACCTCTCTTATTAAGAAAGTGGGATGCAAATGCACAAATGATAAACTTTGGATGGGAAAAGGTGCGACTTTGGGTTAAACTTAGAAATGTTCCATGCTCGCTTATCACCCAAAGAGGTCTTAGCTACATTGCTGGTACATTTGGCATTCCATTGCAAATGGATAAGCTAACGAAATCACGTACCTTTGTTGGTTTTGCAAGAGTGTGTGTTGAAATGGATCTCTCAAAAGCTCTTCCAAATCATACCTTTGTGAAATTGAGAAATGGGGATTGGGCCAAAATTGACATTGAATATGAATGGAAACCACTTATGTGCCCTTCATGTAAGATTGTGGGGCACTCTCTTGCTATGTGTCAAAATGCTCCATCAACAAATGTTAGGCAATCAGCTCATGTGGTTGAAAAGAAGAATGATGATTGGAAAAAGGCAAAAAATAGGAGAGTTTGGAAGAGAGTCGAGAACATAAATCCTACCCCTTTCACTAATGTAATGATTGATTCAGATCAAGCTCCCAATTTGGCAAAGAATTCAGCCCCTTCAATTGAAGTAAATTCAGAAAATAATCAATTTGTGGTTCTAAATGCAAATGAAGGCACATCAAATGAAGTGGATGACTTGACAAAGAATGAGAAACAAAATGATGTAATCCAAGCAAATGATGTTGATCTCGCTGATTTGGATGTCCACCAAGTTGAAAATGAAGATTGGATTGATAATGATGAAGTGCAAATCAAGGACCCCGGTAATGAAGTTCCTGAGCAGCCGCATGTTTTTGATCCTTGACCTTTCTCTTCTTTTTTTTTTTTTGCGGGGCAAGAAAGAAAAGATTGTATTCTGCAATGTCAAAAGAAAATTTGTACAGGTACAAAAGAAAAGGTAAAAGTGGAGAGCGACCTATACAAGGATGTCATCTAGCCTCCACATTTTACATAAGCTTTTGTTGAATAGAGAGGAAGAGAATTTTCTTCCATTAGAGATTTTAACTCTTACATCATTGAAAATAGTATTGAAGATGTTTTCTTCAGCTTGATGTATGCGCTGATTTCTTTCCAACCAAATGTGATAAATGGAAGCTCCAAGGAGATGCTTGATGATGGTGGCCTTCAAGTGCTTCTCATGTGCAAAAGGAGTGATAAAATTTATAACATCCTTCTAGCAAATCATTTTGTCCGAAATTGATGTAAGGCGAAGACCATTTTGCCAAATTCTTCTAGTGAAGCTACATTCAAAGAAAATATGATCTCTTGTTTCGCAACCAAAATAACAAAAAATGAATGATGGATTAATGTTGAGACCCCATTGTAAGATTCTGAATTTTGTGTTGAGCCGATCAAAAAAAGCAAGCCATGCGATAAAGCTATGTCTCGAATTGTGATTCTTGTGCCAAAGAATTTTAAAACTAGCAAACTGATTTCCTTTCCTCCTAATATGTTCCCAAGTTTGTTTGAAGACAAAATCTCCATTTGGGGATGCTTTCCAAACAATTTCATCCATTGTGTTTTCATTAAGTACAAAGTTTGGACAATCAACATGGAGGAGCTGAATAGGCCAATTCCAATTACCATCGATAAAAACTTCACTAACCTTTGCATGGAGAGATGGACTTGGGAAAGTGTTACTCCAATGCTCCAAAAGGGAACTCTCCTTGTACCAATTATCAATCCAAACGAAAGTATGTGATCCATTAGCAAGATTGTGCTTGATGAGGGGCTTTGCTACACCTCGGCAATTCAAAAGTGCTTTAATAATCCAACTTACATCCTTAGGAGCTTGCCTCACACAAATGGAAAAGTCCTTAGCATAGTTCATGTGAATCCATTAACTCCAAAGTGTGTTCTTCTTTGCATACATTCTGCAGAAAAGCTTGAGCAAATAAATCCTATTAATCTCCTCAATGTTTTTAAGACTAGGCCTACATTCACAAAAGGGGAGACATATATTAGAGGATTCAAATGTTGTTGGGGAGGAATAGTAGGATACTTTCTCTCTCTAGAGCCGAAATGCTCTCTCTTCTCTCTACACACATTGCACTCGGCCACCCTTGCACAACCACTTCCACCACCTCTCTCCTCCTCTTCTCTTTTTCTTTTTCTTTCGTACTTCATTACTAAGCACTCCAAATCAGTTTTGATTTCTTCTTGCACTCGTTGTTTATGGCCAACAACAAGAAGAAAAAGTCTTCCCCTCCAAGATCAAGTGCAAGGCTTAATGCACAAAAGTACTCGAAGCCTACTCCTTCAAAGTTGAATTCAAAAAAGAAGAATTTGGAGCATGGGGAGGTTGAACCAGCCTCTTCGCCCACTTTGAGTGAAGATGCTTCTTCAACCTCTTTGGAGTTTAAGGAAGTGTATGAGGCCATCAATTCCGGGAAGACTTTTAGCGACTATGAAGAAAAGCAAAACAAGACAAAAGCTAGCCTTGTTCAAAGCCTTATTCTTGAAGCAAATACTAACTCATCCATGGAAGAAGCTAAAAGCTTCAAGATACCTTCGGCCATGATGGAAAGAGTTGAAAGAGAAGGAGATCCAAAGGGGTTAATGTCTAATGAGCAAAGCTTTTGTCCTACGGGTAAAGAAGGTTGTACCCAAGAGATATTGCATTCCTCTTTACCTCTTGGAAATTGCATGATGGACAAAGAGGGCTCTTGTACTTTTGCTGAAAAGATGCCACAAAATACCACACAAGAGCCGACAACTCACCAACCATTTTCCAAGAATGCTCAAGATACAAAATTTCAAATGCATTCTGATTTCCCTTCTTTGCTGGCCACTCGTAAGCTTCAAAGAGAAGGTCAAATGCCAAATAAGTCAAAGGATGACATGGACTCCACTTCACAACCTATTTACACCTCAGCAAACTCCACTCAAGAAGCTTCTCTCGGCTCCAAGAAACTTGAAGGCAACAAACAAAATGCATGGAACAAAAGGCCTCTCTTAAGGTATGAACCTTCTTCAAAACCCCCCACCATGGATTGGAAGCAAGATTTTGGTGAATTTCTGGAAACAAATCTTTATTTGAAAGATGAATTTCAAGTTTTAACTGATGAAGGAATTAGACAGGTTGTTGATCCACCACAAGATTTGTATGATGAAGGAGAAAGCTTTTGGTCTCATTGCCTTATTGGACAATTTCTTGGTGCTCCACCACCACTTTATCTCATTAAAAACATGATCTATAATGCTTGGTGGAAATTTGAAAGAGTTGATTTATATCCAAAAGGAAAAGGCCTATTTATGTTCAAATTTGAGAAAGAAGAATATTGTCAAAAAGTGCTTCAGCAACTTTGGCATGTTAGTAATAGACCATTGCTTTTGAGAAAATGGCAGCCACAACTTGAATTCATTAACTTCTCTTGTAACAAAGTTCCAATATGGGTGAAAATGAAAGATGTTCCTCTTAGCTTGTGGTCAAAAAGAGGGTTCAGCTACCTTGCTTCATTTATTGGAAAGCCAATACAAATAGATGCTCTTACGAAATCAAGGAGGAATCTTGAATTTGCAAGAGTTTGCATAGAAGTCAACCTTGAAGAGAATTTACCAAATGAAATCTACCCAAAGCTTAGAGATGGATCAAGAGCTCGGGTTAGTGTTGAATATGCTTGGAAGCCAAATATTTGTACTCATTGCAAAATGGTAGGGCACCTTGTGGATCATTGCCCTTCAAGGCCGAAGATAGGTGCTCAAAAGACACTTGAAGCAAATAAGGCCAACTCATCAAAGATCAATGACACTTGGAAAGTTGTTGGAAAGAAAAAGAGCTCTCAAGAAAGCGATGATCCAAATTTTGAAAAGCAAAACGAGCTGGATATGCCTTCATCAACAAATATCAAGGGAGACAAGGCATTAAGCTCTCCAAAAGCAACAAGCAAATTGGATACTAAAGTTGGAAACTCATTCAAATCCCTTGAAGTTATTGAAGATTGGGAAGAAAGAGAACTTGATCCACAATGGATTGATGAAGTACAAGAGAAAAACCAACATATGGATGGTAATGATGCCTTGGGCCGAGGGTCCACATCTTTACCAATGGAATGATTTGCACTTGGAACATTAAGGGATTGAATTCCCCAAATAAGCAAGAAGAAGTGAAAGCTTTGATCAACAAGTACAATGTTGATTGTTTTTGTCTTTTGGAAACTAAAGTGAATAATGAGAATTCCACCACTAATGATTTCAGCACATTGGGTTTTGATAATTACATGGATGAGAAGATGGAAAGAAGATTATGGCTTTTTTGGCGAAACCACATCAAAATCAGCATCATTGATAGCATGGAGCAAGGCATTCTTTGTCATATCTCTATACCAAGATGCCAACCTTTTTTTATTGGGTTTGTCTATGGCAAGAACTCCTCAACTTGTAGGAAATTTCTTTGGAAGAAAATCAGATTGTGGAGTGAAAGGTGCTGGAATGGGCCGTTTTGCATTATGGGTGATTTCAATGAAATTCTTCATTGTGGAGAAAGATCCACTTCTTGGAGTATACCTACAAGTGCAAGAGATTTTAAACATTGTGTTTGTCAAGCGGATTTGCATGAAATCAAAACATTTGGTCCACACTTTACTTGGTCTAATAGAAGCACCCAAGGAAACTTCATTGCAAGTAAAATTGATAGGGCTCTCATCAACCTTTATTGGGAGAAGCATATGGAGAATTCCTTCCTTTTGGTGGAGAATCCAAGCATTTCTAACCATTGCCCTCTTATTTTAAATGTGATGCCGCTCAAGTCCTCCTCACCAAAGCCATTCAAGTTTTATAATGCTTGGGCCACACATGCTGAATTTCCCCATTTTATTAATAGACATTGGAGTGCACGGGTTTTTGGCACTCCAATGTTTATACTTTACCAAAAGCAAAAGCTCCTTAAAAAAGCATTGAAGAATTTTGATAAGGAACACTTCTCTTGCATTAAGCATCAAATCGGTCAGCTTAAGGATAATCTCCAAGAAGTGCAAGTTTACATTCTCAATGGGATTATCAATGAGGAAATTCTCAACAAGGAAAAAGATATTCTAGAAAAAATTGAGGAACTTGACAACATTCAATGGCATATGCTCCACCAAAAGTATAGGCTTCAATGGATCAAGTATGGGGACACAAATTCAAATTTCTTTCATACTGTTGTCAAAGGGAGAAGAAGGAAAAACACTATCAATGCCATTAAGGATAAAGATGGGAACACAATTACTTCTTATGATGGCATTAAGGAAGAGTTTATATCCTTTTTCATGAAGTTAATTGGAACTCCGAAAAGCACCCAAGCTAATGAACACAACATCAAAAGCATTCTTGGAAAAACCATCAAGGAGGAATACTTGGCTGATTTGGTTGCTCCTATCACTCGGGAAGAGATTATGAGTACTCTTTTTTCTCTCAACCCCAACAAAAGCCCAGGGCCGGATGGATACACTTCACTCTTTTACAAAAATGCATGGAACAAAGTGGGAGAAGATGTACTCAAGGCCATCAGCTCCTTCTTTGAATCCGGGAAGATGCTCAAGAAGGTAAATGCTACTTATATTGCTCTTGTCCCTAAAGTCCAAAATCCAACCATGGTAAAGGACTTTAGACCCATTTCTTGTTGCAACACGATTTATAAGTGCATTTCCAAAATCCTTGCAAATAGGATGAAAGTTTGCTTACCTTCCATCATTTCGTGGAACCAATCTGCATTCATTGAAGGAAGACTTATTAATGAGAACATTCTTGTTGCACATGATATTTTTAGAGGATATTCTAGAACTCATATCTCACCAAGATGTGCCCTTAAAGTTGATATCATGAAGGCTTTTGACTCACTTAGTTGGGACTTTATTAAAGTTACACTTTATGCATTTGGTTTTCCCGACACCTTTGTTAAGTGGATTATGGCTAGTATCACAACTCCTAGCTTCACCATTTCAATCAATGGAAGTTTTGAAGGATACTTTAAAGCAGCAAGTGGCATAAGACAAGGTGACTCCATCTCTCTTTATATTTTTGTCTTATGCATGGAAGTCCTCTCATCATTATTTAATGGCTTGGAACATCACCCAAAATTCAGCTACCACCCAAAATGTGCTAAACTCAAGCTGAATCATATATGCTTTGCGGATGATCTCTTTATTTTTTGAAAAGGCAACTTGAAGTCAATTGCTTGTATCACGGAGACATTAGAGAAATTCTATGAGTTTTCGGGACTCAAAATTAATTGCAGCAAAAGTGATGTTTTCCTTGGAGGCATTTCCCAAAATGAAAAGAAGCCTATCCTTGAAAAACTTGGTTTCAAAGAGGGGTTACTTCCAATTAGATACCTTGGGGTTCCATTGGTGACGAGAAAGCTTCGCAAAGGAGATTGTGGGCCACTTTTGGAGAAAATCAACGGAAAGATTGAGCATTGGACTACACAAAGTCTCTCATATGCTGGAAGAGTTATGCTCATTAAGTCAACACTCACACAAATTTGTGCATATTGGGCAAGTTCACTTCTACTCCCGAAGGGCATTATCAAGGAAATTGAGTTAAAGTTTTGTGCATTTCTTTGTAGAGAAACGGGTGCAAAGATAGCATGGAACAATGTTTGTGTTCCTTTGGATGAAGGAGGATTGGGAATTAGGTCTTTGGAGGACATCAACAACACTTTCTTCATAAAAGTTTTTTGGAGAATGTATGCATTTCGGGACACTCTTTGGAGCAAATGGGTGCATTCAAACTACATTATGAATGAGTCAATCTGGACAATTTCATGCCCAATTGACTCACGGTGGATCTTAAAGAAGCTTCCCAATTGCCGAGCTTCAATTAGGAGTCATATCTTTTGATTGAGGCTATATTGGGGAATTGAGGCTATATTGGATTTAGCTTCCCCTTCTTTTGACTCTCATGTACATCTTTTGTAATTAATATAGTGCTTTTCACTTTTCATGCAAAAAAAAAGGGGAGACGTATATCCTTCCAAGCAACCTTGGGGCCGGTCCCCCTCCAAAGAAAAGCTTTAAATTTTGTTTTGATGGCTGCCAACACACTTTTGGGGAGGCAAATTGCACTTGCCCAATAAGCGAAGATTTGGTAAAGCGTGGATTTTAGCAAAACAAGTCGACCAGCAAAAGAAAGCCAAGTGTTGCACCAATTTTCAAGCTTAATATTGATTCTTTCCAAAAGAGGAAAACAATCAGCCATTCTAAGCTTTCTAGAAACAAGTGGGATACCCAAATACCGAATAGGAAGCTCACCTTCTTGAAAACCAACTCTATCTAATATAGTCCTTTTTTCATGAATTGAAACCCCACCAAAGAAGATGGCACTCTTTGATTTGTTGATATTCAGCTCGGGGAAGGTGGAAAATTTCTTCAAGGTCTCCATGTTGCATTCAATAGAGCTTATGTTTCCCTTACAAAAGATAAAAAGATCATCCGTGAAACAAAGGTGGTTAAGCTTCAAATGAGTACATTTTGGATAAAAATGGAAGCCCGGGTGCTCATTTAATTTGTTAAGCATACAAGAGAGAACCTCCATGCACATGACAAAAAGGTAGGGAGAAATGGGATTTTAATAAACTTACTTAATCTGCAAAAAAAAAAAAATCTTGTTTGGTTCAAGGGACACACTCCAAGGAATGCTTTCATTTGCTGGCTTGCTTGTTAGGATAGGCTTAATACAAAATTCAGATTATTATCTTGGGGAAAAGATATCAATCCAACATGCATTTTTTGCAACATGGGATGTGAAACTAGAAATCACCTTTTCTTTGAATGTTGCTTCACCAGAAGAATTTGGAATCAGGGACTTCATCTTACTTTGATTTACACATCTTTGACAAATTGGGATGATATCTTGGGTTTTATTACTCCTTTTGCCCTTGAAAAGAATCTTCGTGCAACCATTTTGAAGCATCTTTTGGGAGCCACTATTTATCATATTTGGTCGGAAAGAAACAACCGTGAATTCAACTTTGGATTCAAGACTAAAGAGCACATTCTCTCATCTATCCTTAATGATGTTAGGCTTAAATGCTCCATTGGAAGGAAATTCAATTCTTCTTGTATAAACAAATCCATTTGTAAATCTTGGGGCCTTGAAAGTATTCTTGTATAGGGCTGGCCCTCTTTTCTCTTGTGTTGTACATGGTTTCTTAATTTAATCTCACTTTCTTCGTGAAAAAAAAGAAGATATCTGTCGGCCATAAGACCAAAAGGCGACAAGGGCATCACATGACACTTACTAGCTCAAAAAATCCTTTTGGGTTACTTGAAGAAATGGATATCAATGAAGAAGGGGAATGTACTGTGGATGTCCAAGATCCTCCTCTATTGGCTGCCCAATGAAATAATAGAACTCAACACAATGCAAATAGCACTTTGTCATCGGGGGTGATGCCCCTAACAGCCCTTCCTCTATGATCATTTTCTCTTGGAACATTAGGGGCTTCAATTCCCCTAATAAGCAAAAAGAAATGAAAGGTTTGATCAAAAAACACAACTTGGACATCTTTTGCATTTTGGAATCAAAAGTGGTCAATAAGGATTGTATCCGAACTATTTGCTCCTCTTTTGATAGTTTGGGCTTTGCTAATCATCTTGATGATCATGTTTGAGGTAGACTTTGGCTCTTTTGGGGAAGAAGCATCAAAGCAACATTCATTGACTCTTTTGATCAAGGAATTCTCTTTTGTTTTGAAGATGCAAATAATACCTTTCTTGGGGGTTTTGTTTATGGTCAAAACGACCATTCCTTGAGAAGGAAACTTTGGACAAAGATTAGCAAATGGTGGAAGTGGTGTAAAGATGAGTTTGTTCGCATTCTTGGAGACTTCCATGAAATATTAAATTGTGGAGATAGATCCTCTACTATTACTACTCTGAATAGTGCTAAGGAGTTCAAAAGTTGCATTGCCTCCTTAAACCTTCATGAAATCAATGGACTTGGCTCTCATTTCACTTGGACCAACAAAAGTTCTTCAAACACTTTTTTGGCCAGTAAGCTTGATAAAGCCTTGGTGAATTCAGCATGGATGGAAGGCTTGCTTGAGACTTTTCTTATTGTCGATAATCCCAGCATTTCAGACCATTGTCCACTCATCTTACATACTTGTAAGTCTTGGTCTTCTCCTCCAAAGCCATTTAAATTTTACAATGCTTGGACTTCTAATGATGGCTTTTTGAAGATTGTTCGACAAACATGGAGTGCACGAGTTTTTGGCACTCCAATATTCATTCTCAATCAAAAGCAAAAAGCACTTAAGCAAGCTCTTAAGAAATTTGATAAGAAATTCTTCTCATGCATTCCTTACAAGTTAAAGGATCTCCGAGCTAAACTTTGTGAATTTTTTTTGTTTTGGTGGAATAAGTGAGTATGAATTTCATTAAAGGAGATTGCATGTACATGTACAAAAGTGGAGAAACAAAAGGACCTATACTAAGATATTTTCTAATCTCCACATCTTGCATAAAGTTTTGTTCAAAGAAGAAGAAGGAAATTTTTTACAATTTGAGAGTTTAACTCTAAGATCATTAAATTGCCATTTGAACTTCACTAAACTTTGTGAAGTTCAAATGGCAATTTATCATGGCAATCATAAAGATAATGTTATTGACAAGGAGAAATCTCTCATGATCCAAATTGAATCACTTGACTTGACATATAAATCCATCCTTCGCCAAAAGACAAGGCTCCAATGGATTAAAGAGGGAGATGCAAACACTAGATTCTTCAACAATGTTATCAAAGGAAGATGACACGTGAACTTTATTCATGCCATCAAAAACAATTCTTGGTCTCTCCTTACCTCTGAAGGTGATATCAAAGCGGAAATTGTTGGCTTCTTTAAACAACTCCTTGGCACCCCAACATACAGTAGTGCAAGTCTTAGAGAGATAAAGAACATTCTTGGGAAGACTATCACTAGGAAGATGGTTGAAAAACTTCTTGCTCCAATCACCAAAGAAGAAATCAAGAATACTCTCTTTTCCCTTATTCCCAACAAAAGCTAGGGCCCGAATGGATTCTCCTCACACTTTTATATGGCTGCTTAGGAGATTGTTGGAGAAGATGTTACAAATGGCATTGGCTCCTATGTCAACTCTTACAAATTGCTCAAGGAGGTAAATGCTACAATCATTGCTTTTGTTCCCAAAATCAATTGTCCCTCCATGGTAAAAGATTTTAGGCCTATCACTTTTTTTTTTGCAAGGTAAGTGAGTTTTATTTTCATTTGCAAAAAGTACAAGTCCAATTCAAACCCTTCAATCTACTTACAATAGGCATACATAACAAAGATTGAGGAGCCAAAAAACAAAAAAAAAAGAACAAGGTGGGAGTACCCAAAACAAGAAATCATAAAAACAAGCACACAGTAAGGAAATAAGAGAACAAAAAAGCCCAAACATATTCCACAAAGTGCAAGCACTTTCACCCCAACGGTGAATTGAGAAGTCCCGAGGAGTCTCGATCTCGGTCTTTAGCATTCTCCTTTTCTTTTTCAACGAAATCAGCCAGTGCTAAGTGTGATTGCATTCCATTTTGATCCGAGGCTTCATTGTTAAAAACTTCAAAAGGATTGCTTTGTTGCATTTTAGGGGTAGAGACCCTTGATTGAGTTGCCTTCTTTGGTGATGGGGACCGGGAGGTCAATTTAACTTGTGAGGATGATTCAGTATTCTACTTTACATGGGAAGCACGCTTATTCTCAACAACAATCCACTCTTCATGTAGCTTGGGCTTATGAGCATCATGGTCAACTTTGGGTTACAAGGGTTAGGGCTTCGGCTCCATGAGACAAAAGTCTTTGACATGGCCAACCATCTTGCAATACTATTTATAAATGCATTACAAAGCTGCTTGCAAATAGGCTTAAACCGTGCCTTTCAGAAATCATTTCTTGGAACCCATGTGCTTTTATCAAGGGTAGACTTATCAATGAGAATATCCTTATTGCTCACGATATTATGAGGGGCTATACTAAAAGTCATATCTCACCAAGGTGTGCTCTCAAAGTGAATATCATGAAAGCTTTTGACTCCTTGAATTAAGACTTCATTGAGATTGCCTTGATTGCTTCTGGCTTTCCTAGAGACTTTGTTGATTGGATTTTGGCATGCATCAAAACTCTTAGCTACTCAATTGCCATCAATGGAGGCTTGGAAGGCTATTTCGAGGGTGCAAATGGGGTGAGGCAAGGAGAACCACTTTCCCCTTGTATATTTGTCATTTGTGTAAAGGTTCTCTCTTGCATGTTTTTTTTTTTTTTGCTAGTTAAGTAAGAATTTATTAAGACGCAAATTTGGTACAAAACCATCCTAACCCCTCAAGCCATGGATATAACAAAACAAAACTAAAACTAGGTTTGAGGGGAGAGTAAAGACAAAATGGGAAATCCAAATAAACAAAATGAAAACAAAAGAACAAAGGAAAGCAAAGTTCAAGTGCCCACATGACATGCCAAACCTGGCAGATCATCAACCATTCTCTCTTCATGATCATTCTTTCCAACGATATCCATATGTTCCACAACCTTATCAACAAAACCAAATTCTCCTCGGGTGGAATCAGCAACACAATTTGGCTCTTCAACAACTTAGAAGAGATTTTTTTGCTGGGCAAGAAAGAAAAGAGTATATTCTGCAATGTCAAAAGAAAATTTGTACAAGTACAAAAGAAAAGGTAAAAGTGGAGAGCAACCTATACAAGGATGTCATCTAGCCTCCACAGTTTACATAAGCTTTTGTTCAATGGAGAGGAAGAGAATTTTCTTCCATTAGAGATTTTAACTCGTACATCATTGAAAATAGAATTGAAGATGTTTTCTTCAATTTTTGCTTCATTTTGATGTATGCGCTGATCTCTTTCCAACCAAATGTGGTAAATGGAAGCTCCAAGGAGATGCTTGATGATGGTGGCCTTCAGGTGCTTCTCATGTGCAAAAGGAGTGATAAAATTAAAACATCCTTCCAGCAAATGATTTTCTCTGAAATTGATGTAAGGCGAAGACCATTTTGCCAAATTCTTCTAGTGAAGCTACGTTCAAAGAAAAGATGATCTCTTGTTTCGCAACCAAAATAACAAAAAATGCATGATGGATTGATGTTGAGACCCCATTGTAAGATTTTGAATTTTGTGTTGAGCCGATCAAGAAAAGAAAGCCATGCGATGAAGCTATGTCTCGGATTGTGTTTCTTGTGCCAAAGAATATTAAAACCAGCAAACTGATTTCCTTTCCTCCTAATATGTTCCCAAGTTTGTTTGAAGACAAAATCTCCATTTGGGGATGCTTTCCAAACAATTTCATCCATTGTGTTTTCATTAAGTATAAAGTTTGGACAATCAACATGGAGGAGCTGAATAGGCCAATTCCAATTACCATCGATGAAAACTTCACTAACCTTTGCATGGAGAGATGGACTTGGGAAAGTGTTACTCCAATGCTCCAAAAGGGAACTCTCCTTGTACCAATTATCAATCCAAAAGAAAGTATGTGATCCATTACCAAGATTGTGTTTGATGAGGGGCTTTGCTACTCCTCGGCAATTCAAAAGTGCTTTAAGAATCCAACTTGCATCCTTAGGAGCTTGCATCACCCAAATGGAAGAGTCCTTAACATAGTTCATGTGAATCCATTAACTCCAAAGTGTGTTCTTCTTTGCATACATTCTCCAGAAAAGCTTGAGCAAATAAACCTTATTAATCTCCTCAATGTTTTTAAGACCAAGCCCACCTTCACAAAAGGGGAGACATATATCCTTCCAAGCAACCTTGGGGCTGGTCCCCCTTCAAAGAAAAGCTTTGAATTTTGTTTCGATGGCTGCCACCACACTTTTGGAGAGAAGAATTACACTTGCCCAATAAGCGAATATTTGGTAAAGCGTGGATATTAGCAAAACAAGTCGACCAGCAAAAGAAAGCCAAGTGTTGCACCAATTTTCAAGCTTAGTGTTGATTCTTTCCAAAAGAGGAAAATAATCGGCCTTTCTAAGCTTTCTAGAAACAAGTGGGATACCCAAATAGCGAATAGGAAGTTCACCTTCTTGAAACCAACTCTATCCAAGATAGTCCTTTTGTCATGAATTGAAACCCCTCCAAAGAAAATGGCACTCTTTGATTTGTTGATATTCAGCTTGGAGAAGGAGGAAAATTTCTTCAAGGTCTCCATGATGCATTCAATAGAGCTTAAGTTTCCCTTGCAAAAATGAAAAAAACTTGAAAGCTAAAGCTTTCTCTCTCTAGTAGCCGAAATGCTCTCTCTTCTCTCCAAACTCATTGCAATCGGCCACCTTTGCATATCCATCACCACCACCATTCTCTACTTCTTTTCTCCTACTTTGTTATCTTCATTTTAAGCACTTCAGGCCAATCTTTGGTTCCTTCTTTCTTTCGTTTTTATGGCTAACAACAAGAAGAAAAGATCTTCTCCTTCAAGATCTAGCGCAAGGTTAAATGCTGAACAAAACACAAAGCCTACTCCTTCAAAGCTGAATTCGAAAAAGAAGAATTTGGAGCATGGGGAGGTTGAACCAGCCACTTCACCCACTTTGAGTGAAGATGCTTCTTCAACCTCTTTGGAGTTCAAGGAAGTGTATGATGCCATAAATTCCGGGAAGACTTTTGGTGACTATGAAGAAGAGCAAAACAATTCAAAAGCTGCTCTTATTCAAAGCCTTATTCTAGAAGCAAATGCAAAGTCATCTATGGAATAAGCAAAAACTTGGAAATGCCTTCGGCCATGATTGAAAGAGAAGGGAGGGAAGAAGATCCAAAGGGGTTATTGTCTAATGAGCAAATCTTTTGTCCAACGGGTAATGAAGTTTCTGCCCAAAAGGTTTTGCAATCCTCTTTACCTCTTGGAAATTGTATGATGGACAAAATTGACTCTTGTAATTTTGCTGATGAGATGCCACAACTAGCCACACAAGGGCCGACAACACATCAACCATTCTCTAAGAAAGCTCAGGAAACAAATTTTCAAATGCAATCTGATTTCCATCCTTAGCCGGCCACTTTTAAGTTTGATAAAGAAATTCAAATGCCAAATAAGACAAAGGATGACATGGCCTCCACATCACAAACCATTTACACCTCAGCAAACTCCACTAAAGATGCTCCATTCGGCCCCAAAAAACTCGATGGCAGCAAGCAAAATGCATGGAGCAAAAGGCCTCTCCTAAGGTATGAACCTTCTTCTAAAACTCCCACCATGGATTGGAAGCAAGATTTTGGTAAATTCTTGGAAACAAATCTTTATTTGAAAGATGAATTTCAAGTTTCAACTAATGAAGGAATTAGAGAGGTTGTTGATCCACCACAAGATTTGTATGATGAAGGAGAAAGTTTCTAGTCTCATTGCCTTATTGGCCGATTTCTTGGGGCTCCACCTCCTCTTTATCTCATCAAAAACATGATCTATAATGCTTGGTGGAAATTTGGAAGAGTTGATGTTTAAGTTTGAGAAAGAAGAATATTGTCAAAAAGTGCTTCAACAACTTTGGCATGTTAGCAATAGACCATTGCTTTTGAGAAAATGGCAGCCACAACTTGAATTCATAAACTTCTCTTGCAACAAAGTTCCAATTTGGGTTAAAATGAAAGATGTCCCTCTTAGCTTATGGTCAAAAGAGGGTTCAGCTACCTTGCTTCTTTTATTGGAAAGCCAATACAAATAGATGCTCTTACAGAATCAAGGACGAATATTGAATTTGCAAGAGTTTGCATTGAAGTTAACCTTGAAGAGAAATTACCGAATGAAATCTATCCAAAGCTTAGAGATGGATCAAGAACTCGGGTTAGTGTTGAATATGCTTAGAAGTCAAATATTTGTACCCATTGCAAAATGGTGGGGCACTTAATGGATCATTGTCCCTTAAGGCCGAAGGTTAGTGCCCTAAAGATCCAAGAAGCAAATAAGGCCAACTCATCAAAGAACAATGACACTTGGAAGGTTGTTGGAAAGAAAAAGAGCTCTCAAGAAAGGGATGATCCAAATTTTGAAAAGCAAATGGAGAGGAATATGTCTACAGTAGCAAATGACAAAGATGAAAAGGCATTAAACTCTCCAAAGGCAATAAACAAAATGGAGACTAAAGTTGGAAACTCCTACAAAACTCTTGAAGTTATTGAAGATTGGGAAGAGGGAGAATTTGATCCACAATGGGTTGATGGAGGACAATAGAAGAATCAACATTTGCATGGTAATGATGCTTTGTGCCGAGGGTCCACATCTTTACCAATGGAATGATTTGCTCTTGGAACATTAGGGGATTAAATTCCCCAAATAAACAAAAGGAAGTGAGAATCACTTTGGAGCTCTTGGGTTCATGAAAACTATATCAAAGAGGGTTCCATTTGGACATTCACCATCACAAAGGACATTAATTGAATTATGAGAAGTTTATTTAAATGCCGTGAGATTAATCGACAAAACATAAAACATATTGTTGGGAATGGCAAGAATACTCTCTTTTGGCTGGACACTTGGCACCCGGAGGGCAATCTTGGTTTATCTCGGCAAAACGTTTTTCTTCACCCTTCACTTCTTGCAAAGGTTAGTGATATCTACAACCAAAATGGATGGGATTGGCCTCCTTACCTTTCCCAATTCAATGCTCCTAGCTTTCATCTTGATGAAGAAAAATCTGATTCTTTTTGTTGGATCTGTCCCCAAATGGAGATTTCTTTTTTAAGCATACATGGAAGTTTATTAGAGTCAAGGGAGATAAAGTTAAATAGCATAATGTTGTTTGGTTCAAAGGACATTCTCCTAGGCATGCTTTTATTTGCTGGCTTACCTTCTTGGATCGGCTCAACACAAAATATAGAATTCTTCATTGGGGAATCAATATCAATCCCACTTGCTCTTTTTGCAACTTGGGTTGTGAGACTAGGGACCACCTTTTCTTTGAGTGTTGCTTCACAAGAAGAATTTGAAAGATTGGCTTACAACTCTTGCTTGTAAAAGAACTGTTGTTTGAATGGGGAAAAATTGTGGATTACTTCACTCCTTTCTCAGTTGAGAATCATTTGAAGGCAACGATTATGAAACACCATTTGGGAGCTACCATCCACCATATTTGGAAGGAAAGGAATTGCCGAGTGTTTTGCATGGGTGCAAAAAATGAAGACCAAATCTTCTCCAACATTTTCAATGAAGTCCGAGTTAAGTATATCTTTGGCAAAAAGTTCGCTTCAAATAGTTTAAATAAAGAAATTTGTAAATTATGGAAGCTCGAAAAAATCCTTGTCTAGGACCTTTGTACTCTCTTTGTATTTTCACAACTTAGTGAATCACTCATTTACTTCTCAAAAAAAAAAAAAAAACAAAAGGAAGTGAAAGCTTTGATCAACAAACACAATGTTGATTGTTTTTGTCTTTTGGAAACTAAAGTGAATAAGGAGAAGACCATCACCAATGATTTTAGCACATTGGGATTTGATAATCACATGGATAAGAAGATGGAAGGAAGATTATAGCTTTTTTGGCAAAAACACATCAAAATCAGCATTATTGATAGCATGGACCAAGGTATACTTTGTCATATTTCTATACCAAGATGTCAAACTTTTTTCATTGGGTTTGTCTATGGAAAGAACTCCCCAACTTGTAGGAAACTTCTTTGGAGAAAAATCAGATTATGGAGTGAATGGTGTTTGAATGAGCCGATTTGCATTATGGGTGATTTCAATGAAATTCTTCATTGTGGAGAGAGATCTACTTCTTGGAATATTGCCACTAGTGTAAGAGATTTTAAACATTGTGTTTGCCAAGCAAATTTACATGAAATCAAAACTTTTGGTCCACGCTTTACTTGGTCTAATAGAAGCACGCAAGGAAACTTCATTGCAAGTAAAATTGATAGAGCTCTCATCAACTTAACTTGGGAGAAGCACATGGAGAATTCTTTCCTCTTGGTGGATAATCCAAGAATTTCTGACCATTGCCCTCTTATTTTAAGTGTGATGCCAATCAAGCACTCCTCACCAAAGCCATTCAAGTTCTATAATGCTTGGACCACACATGCTGAATTCCCTCACTTTATAAATAGACATTGGAGTGCACGGGTTTTTGGCACTCCAATGTTTATGCTCTGCCAAAGGCAAAAGCTCCTTAAAAAAGCATTGAAGGATTTTGACAAGGAGTACTTCTCTTGCATTAAACACCAAATTGGTCAACTTAAGGATGACAAGGAAGTGCAAGATGACATACTCAATGGGATTATCAATGAGGAAATTCTCAATAAGGAAAAAGATATTCTTGGGAAAATTGAGGAACTTGACAGCATTCAAAGGCATATGCTTCACCAAAAGTCTAGGCTTCAATGGATCAAGTATGGGGACACCAACACAAATTTCTTTCACAATGTTGTAAAAGGGAGAAAAAGGAAAAATACTATCAATGCCATTAAAGATTATGATGGGAACATTATTACTTCTTATGATGGCGACAAGGAAGAGTTTATCTCCATTTTCATGAAGTTGACTGGCACCCCAAAAAGCGCCCAAGCAAATGGAGACAACATCAAAAGCATTCTTGGCAAAACCATCAAAGAGGAACACTTGGCTGATTTGGTTGCTCCTATTACACGGGAAGAGATTATGAATATTCTTTTTTCCCTCAAACCCAACAAAAGCCGAGGGCCGGATGGATACACATCACTCTTTTACAAAAGTGCGTGGAACACTGTGGGAGAAGCGGTAATCAAGGTTTTTTTTTTTTTTGCTGAGTAAGTAAGATTTCATAAAAGAAACGTTCAAGTACAAGAATCAGAAAAAAGAATGGAGAAACCTAACCAAGTATCTCATCTAATTTCCACAATTTACATAAGGCAATATTCAGCGCATTTGAAGGAAATTTCCTACCAAAGATAATACGAGTTCTTACTTGATTGAAGATAGTACTTGTGATTTGATCCTCCGTTTTTGCTTCTTACTTGAAAATAGTTATCTTATATTGCTCCTTTTTTGAATCCGGGAAGATGCTTAAGGAGGTAAATGCCTCTTATATTGCTCTTGTTCCTAATGTTCAAAATCTGACCATGGTAAAGGACTTTAGACCCATCTCTTGTTGCAACACGATTTATAAGTGCATTTCTAAAATCCTTGCAAATAGGATGAAAGTTTGCTTGCCTTCCATTATTTCTTGGAACCAATCAGCATTCATTGAAGGAAGACTTATCAATGAAAACATTCTTGTTGCACATGATATTTTTGGAGGATATTCTAGAACTCATATTTCTCCAAGATGTGCCCTTAAAGTTCATATCATGAAGGCATTTGACTCACTAAGTTGAGATTTTATTAAAGTCACACTTTATGCATTTGGTTTTCCCGACATCTTTGTTAAGTGGATTATGGCTTGTATCACGACTACTAGCTTCACCATATCAATCAATGGAAGTCTTGAAGGATACTTTAAAGGAGCAAGTGGCATAAGACAAGGTGACCCCATCTCTCCTTATATTTTTGTTTTATGCATGGAAGTCCTCTTATCATTATTTAATGACTTGGAACATCACCCAAAATTCAGCTACCACCTAAAATGTGTTAAACTCAAGCTGAATCATATTTGCTTTGCAGATGATCTCTTCATTTTTTCCAAAGGCAACTTGGAGTCAATTGCTTGCATCATGGAGACATTGGACAAGTTTTATGAATATTCGGGACTCAAAGTTAATTGCAGCAAAAGTGATGTGTTTCTTGGAGGCATTTCCCAAAATGAAAAGAAACTAATTCTTGAGAAACTTGGGTTCAAAGAGGGGCTACTCCCAAATAGATACCTTGGGGTTCCATTGGTGACTAGAAAGCTATGAAAAGGTGATTGTGGGCCACTTTTGGAGAAAGTCGAAGGAAGGATTGAACATTGGACTACACAAAGTCTCTCATATGCTGGAAGACTTATGCTCATAAAGTCTACACTCACACAAATTTGTGCTTATTAGGCAAGCTCACTCCTTTCGAAATGCATTATCAAGGAAATTGAGTCAAAGTTTTGTGCTTTTCTTTGGAGAGATACAGGTGCAAAGATTGCTTGGAGCAATATTTGTGTGCCTTTGAATAAAGGAGGATTGGGAATTAGGTCTTTGGAGGATATCAACAACACTTTCTTCACAAAAGTCGTTTGGAGAATGTATGCATTTCGGGACACACTTTGGAGCAAATGGGTGCATTCAAACTACATCAATAATGAGTCAATCTGGACAATTTCTTGCCCAATAGACTCAAGTTGGATCTTAAAAAAGCTTCTCAATTGCCGAGCCTCAATTAGGAGTCATATTACACACACTCTTAGGGATGGAAGAAACACACATTTTTGGCTTGATAAATGGCATAACAACAGTACTCTTCTTGAACATTGGAGTGACACCTTCAACCACCCACCTCTTCATGCAAAGGTACGAGAAATCTACTCAAATGGCTCTTGGAATTGGCCTATTCAGCTTGTTCATATTCCCATTCCAAGTGCTGCCCTTGTTGAGAATAATTCGGATTCTTACTCTTGGAGTCTATCAAATGATGGGAAGTTCTCTTTTAAGCACACTTTGGAACACTTGCGTAGGCGAAAAAGAAAAATTGAATGGCACAATATCATTTGGTTTAAAAATCACACACCAAAGCATACGTTTATCACTTGGCTTGCAATGCATGATCAGCTCACAACAAAATTTAGAATGATTACTTGGGGCTCTGAAATCAAGTCAAATTGCATCTTTTGCAATTTTGCTTGTGAAACAAGGGATCATCTCCTCTTCCAATGTAGCTTCACAAGAAGAATATGGCAAAGGGGGCTTGAGTTAACATGCATCAAGGATCCGCCAAGCTTGTGGGATGAGATTTTCACCTTCCTTACCTCGTATGTTCTTGAAGGCAATCTCAAAGCAACAATCATTAAGCATATCTTGGGAGCAACAATCTATTTCATTTGGTTGGAAAGAAACAATAGGCAATTCAGCAAAGGAGCAAAAATGGAGGAGCAAATCTTTTTTTTTTTTTGGGGTAAGTAAGATTTTTTATTACACGCAAATTTGTAGAAGTACATCTCAAAACCCCTCTAACCATTTGATGCAACAATCCAATCCAAGACTAGGTTTGAGGGGTATGAATCAAAAGGAAAACAAAAACAACCAAAGCAAGTGAAAAACATCAAGTGCATAAAAAAGACAACAAAAGCAAGGAAAATCAAAATCAAGTGCAAGATGAGACATGAGATCTGCTGATCTTTCTCTCTCTACCATGAAAATCCTCTCCCTTCTCTCTAAAACTTTGGAAATCAGCCACCTCTCCACCACCACACGCCACCCCAAGATCACCTTCACCCATCTTTAAACCTTCCATACACATAACCTAAACACTTCTTCCAACCCGTCCCATAGCCCCTCCCCTTGGATTCATGGGAAAGAAAAAGAAGAGCTCATCTCCGTCTCGACAAAGTGCAAGAATCCTTGCAAAAAAACAAGTGCTGGATAGTTCTTCAAAAGCTCCTTCAGTCAAGAGTTTCAATGAGGAGGTGGATATAGCCTCTTCTTCTTCTTCTTTTGAGAGAGAAGATGCCTCATCCACCTCTAGCAAGGAATTCAAAGAAGTTTTTGAAGCACTTGAATCAGGTCACTCTTATAAGGAACATCTTGAAGCTCAAAATAGAACAAAGGCCGAGTTGGTTTGTAGTCTCACCCATAAGTCTCGATCACGCTCCCCTCCCATTCCTTGTTCAAGAAAAGGTTCAAGCCATTGCTCAACTGAAATGGACCTTGAAGCATCAGCCGAGCTGGAGATCGAATCGAGCAAAAAGGTCAACTCTATTGCACACGAGATTATAGCCGAAAAGGAGCTTGGAGAGGATGAGCAGTCTTTACTCGATGGTCTTAGGGCAGTGCATGGACCGGTTAATAGGCTTGTGTCTGAAAATGCTGACCCTTTTACTGTGCATGGCTCTTTACTTGGATTTGGATCCTTTAATGGACTTTGCTTCTTGCCCACAACTTGCCATTCGTTATGGATCTTAAGGTTGTGCCATATGGTATGCATTTGGGGCTGGTTGCTAGTATGCAATTTAGTCTTCAAGGGACAATTCCCTTCAACATGCCCAACCATTTTGCAATGGGTGCATTTGCTTGGCTTCCATGCATATTCAACATCCACCCTTGCCCTTGAGCCATTTCGAAGTTTTGGGAAAATAACATTTGGAAGGTTTCCTTCCAAGTCAACTTCAATACAAATTCTAGCAAATTCTAAATTCCTTCTTGAGTCGGTGAGGGCATCCATTTGAATTGGGTTTCCAATGAATGAAGCAACATAACCAAGTCCTCTTTTGGAGTAGAGACTCATTGGAACATTCCAAAGCTTCACCCAAATGGGAACTTTATTGCTGGCCAAATTGATGAATTCAAGATTAGGTTCCCATTTTCTCAACAAAAGTGGTCTATGATTAACATGCCAAAGTTGTTGGAGGACTTTTTGACAGAATTCCTCTTTCTCAAATTTGAAAACAAATAGGCCCTTTCCTTTGGTGTGGATATCAATTTTGCCAAATTTCTTCCATGCAAACTCAACCATGTTTTTTATGAGGAAGAATGGTGGGGGGCACCTAAGAATTGTCCCACAAGACAATGTGACCAAAAACAATCTCCTTCATCATAAAGATCCTCCGGGGGGTCGGCAACTTCTCTTTTTCCATCAATAATATTAAACTCATGCATTTCATCAAATTTGAGATTGGTAGCATATGTTCAGCAAACACACCTCCCCAATCAAGAGTAGGGCTATTTGTGGAGGGTTCATACCTTAGTTTAGGTGCCTTTGTCCAAGCATTTTGGTGGCTGGGAGCCCTTGATTTGGGAGGAGCATTGTTTCCTTGAGCATTTTGTTGAGGTACGTTAGCTTTGCTATAGTTTTGCTTGCCAAGATCAGTACACAAAGATTGAGAATTGTTAGAGAAGTGGTCGTCCTTGGCAAGGGAAGCTTCTGACTGTGGAAGATTTGGGTTGAGGTGTGAGAGGTGCTGACTTGTACTCCTTGTTTGTGTGGCATTTTCAGCTTTGTTGGCAGCCACGTCATTTTGAATATGATTTGGCAGCCCTAATTTACATGTGAATCATGATCCGGGGATTGATGATCCTCCCCCTACTTCTCTATGAATTTTTGCTCTTGGAATATTAGGGGTCTCAATTCCCCTAATAAACAAAAAGAAGTTAAGTTGCTGATCACAAAACACCACTTGGATTTCTTTTGCCTTTTGAAGAATAAAGTTGTGGGAAATGATAGCATCAACCATATTAATTCCCATTTTGACAATCTTGGCTTTGATAATTATTTGGATGATATGATCAAAGGGAGAATTTGGCTATTTTGGAGGAAGAACATCCAAGCTACTTTCATTGATTCTTGTGAACAAGGCATTCTTTTAAATTTTGATGACCATCTTCACAAGTCTATCTTTGTTGCCTTTGTCTATGGTAGTAATGAAGCCTCTAAAAGAAGCATTATTTGGAGCAAGCTTGAACTTTGGTGCTCTTGGTGTTTAAATAGTGACTTTTGCATTATGGGCGATTTCAATGAAGTCTTGCAAAATGGAGACAAATCTAGCACATCAGCCATTCTAAGAAGTGCTAAAGACTTTATTAGATTGGTGGCTAAAGCAAACTTGCAAGAAGCTAAAACTCATGGCCCCCACTTCACTTGGACAAATAAGGGTAATGAATTAAACTTCTTGGCAAGCAAAATTGATAGGGCATTGGTGAACGCAAATTGGATTCAAAACTATCAACATTCTCTCCTTTTGGTGGATAATCCGGGCATATCCGACCATTGCCCTCTTATTCATGCACTCTTGTAAGTCTTGGGAATCTTCTCCTAAACCTTTTAAATTCTACAATGCATGGACTTCTCATTCGGATTTCTTGAAGATTGTGGATGAACATTGGAGTACACGGGTTTTTGGTACCTCAATGTTCAAGCTCTTTCAAAAGCAAAAACTTCTCAAGAAAGCTCTCAAATTGTTTGATAAAAGACATTTTGCTTGTATTCCGAACACCATCAAGGAGCTTCGGGAGGAGCTAAGTGCCGTCCAAAATGCCCTCTACAATGGTGAACACAACAACTATATTTTGGACAAGGAAAGAAGCATTTTGACCAAATTGGAAGATCTTGAAACCTCCTATAAATCCATGCTCATACAAAAGTCCAGACTTGATTGGATCAAAGAAGGTGATACAAACTCAAAATTTTTCCACAATTTGGTTCGGCAACGTAGGTACAAAAACTCCATCAAAGCACTCAAGAATGAGAATGGGCAACTTCTTTTAGAGGATTTTGAAGTGAAAGAGGAAGTCATTGGTTACTATAAAAATCTCCTCGGCACAAGATCCTCCTCTCATGTTCATGTGGATTTTTTAAAGGAGATCATTGGAAGACATATTGATGATGAATTTGCTGCCAGCACTGTTGCACCTATCACAAGAGAGGAAATCAAATCCACACTCTTCTCCCTTAATCCCAACAAAAGCCCGAGTCCCGATGGCTACACTTCCCAATTCTATGAGGTTGCTTGGGAGATTGTTGGAGAAGATGTTATTAGCGCAATAAGTTCTTTCTTTGATTCTTGCAAGCTTCTTAAGGAGGTAAACTCTACCATCATTACTTTTGTGCCTAAATTTCCAACCCTTCCATGGTCAAAGATTTTAGACCCATCTCTTGCTGCAATACAATCTATAAATGCATTTCCAAGATCATTGCAAATAGACTTAAACATTGCTTGCCACAAATCATTTCATGGAACCAATCAGCATTCATCAAAAATAGACTTATCCATGAAAACATTCTTATTGCTCATGATATTTTGAGAGGTTACTCAAGGAGGCATATTTCACCAAGGTGCTCCATCAAAGTTGATATCATGAAAGCTTTTGATTCACTTAATTGGAACTTCATCAAGTCCACTCTCCTTGCTTTTGGCTTCCCAAGAAAATTTGTTGACTGGATTATGGTTTGTGTTACTACCCCAAGCTTCTCAGTTGCTATTAATAGTGGGTTGGAAGGCTTCTTCTTTGGTGCAAATGGTATTAGACAAGGTGACCCCATCTCTCCATATATTTTTGTTCTTTGCATGGAGGTTCTTTCTTGTCTTCTTAATGGGTTGGACAACAAGCTTGGCTTTCATTTTCATCCAAAATGTGGGTGCCTAAAGATTAATCATCTTTGTTTTGCGGATGATCTTTTTATCTTTTGCAAAGGGAACTTAAGATCCATTGAATGCATTATGGGTACATTGGAAACTTTCTCAAGTCTTTCTGGGCTGAAAATCAACAACTCAAAAAGTGTGATCTTCTTTGATGGGGTGAGCAATGATACTAAACTCGCTATCTTGGAGCGGGTTGGGTTTAAAGAAGGTGAGCTACCAATACGTTACTTGGGCATCCCCCTTGTCTCAAGAAAGCTTAGAAAAGCTGATTGCTTACCTCTTTTTGAGAAAATTTCAGCTAGAATTGATACTTGGTGAAATAATTGGCTCTTTTTTGCGGGAAGACTTGTCTTGATCAAATCCACTCTCATCCAAATTTGTGTTTTTTGGGCAAGTGCCACCCTCCTTCCCAAAAGTGTTGTGTCATCCATTGAATCAAAATTCAAGGCATTTTTATGGAGAGGAACTGGTTCTAAAGTAGCTTGGAGGGATCTTTGCCTCCCATTTCATGAAGGTGGACTTGGGATTCGTAAAATTGATGAAATCAACAAAGTTTGCTTGCTGAAAACTTTTTGGAGGATGTATGCTGAAGAGAGCACACTTTGAAGCCAATGGATTCACTCAAATTATATCAAAAACTCCTCAATTTGGACCATGCAAGCCCCCAAGGATGCTAGTTGGATTATTAAGGCACTCCTAAATTGCTGAGTTGAGGCAAAGAAATTCATTAAACATAACATTGGCAATGGAGTGAATACACTCTTTTGGATTGATAATTGGCATAAGGAGGGCTCCTTCTTGGAATTTTGGAGCAATACACTCCCAAACCCGCCCCTCCTTGCAAAGGTTAGTGATCTCTTCACAAATGGTAGATGGAATTGGCCAATTCACCTCTCTCATATTGAAAGCCCTAGCTTTGTTATTAATGACACTAGCTTGGATAAGATTGGCTGGAATCTCTCACCTAATGAGGAGTTCACCTTCAAGCACACTTGGGAGCACATTAGAAGGAAGGGAGACAGCTTTGAGGGCCATAACATTATTTGGCACAAAAAGCATAATCCAAGACATAGTTTCATCGTTTGGCTTGCATTCCTTGATCGTTTCAATACAAAATTCAGATTGCTACATTGGGGATTTAACATCAATCCCACATGCATCTTCTGCTTTATGGGTTGTGAAACGAGAGACCATCTCTTCTTTGAATGTTGCTTTTACTAAGAGAATTTGGAGAAAAGGCCTTTGCATCTCTCTTGTCCCGGAGAATTTGATTTCTTGGAACGAAATCATTATTTATATCACTCCTTTTGCACATGAAAAGCACTTGAAGGGTACCATCATCAAGCACCTATTTAGAGCAACCATCTATCACATTTGGAAGGAAAGGAATCAGCGTCTCTTCCAAAATGAAGCCAAGATCGAGGAGTACATTTTTAATACTATTTTTAATGAAGTTAGAGTTAAACTTTCTTGCTGTAGAAAATTTACTCCCTCTCCCTAGAACATTTCGCTTTGTAAATTGTGGAGGCTCGATGAGATTATTTCTTAGCGCCTCCTCCTTTCCCCCACTGTTTTGTATGTACTTGTACATTCTTTTTGATTTGTGAAATACAATTACTTTCTTGCTCCGTAAAAAAAAAATGAGACATGAGATCTATCAAATCCATTTACAAGATTGTCAAGCTTAACTGGTTCCAACATGTTAACACCATCAACTTGTGTCTCCACATGGTCAACGCTGGTTATGTTCTTTTCCATCTCATCTCGATCTTCCTTTGAGGCCAAATCATCATTTTCTTCATCTCTAAGAGTGGCAAATCTATTGTAATCCAATGTTTTTTTGGTGATTTGGGCCGAGAGGCCATTGCTTTCATTTAGTGCATTCTCCTTCATGGCTTTGAGATTTACACTAGCAAAAGGAGTAGGATTCGCATTTGACACCTTCCTCCAAATTTTCTTTGGCTTTGCATTCCTCCAATCATCCACTTTTTTTTCTGTCCTAGTAGCTTGTTGAGGCACATTATCCTTAGAGGTAGAAGGACAAGTAGAAAGATTATGACCCACAATTTTGCATGTAGAGCAAACCAAGGGCTTCCAAGCATATTCAACATCGATCTTTGCCCATTCACCATTTCTAAGTTTCAGAAAAGTATGATCCGGTAGATTTTTTGAGAGATCCATCTCAATACATACTCTAGCAAAGCCAACAAAAGTACAAGACTCCGTTAATTTGTCCATATAAAGTGGATTACCAAGAGTGCTTGCAATGTAGCTCAAACCTCGTTGAGTGATTAAAGAACATGGTACATTATGAAGCTTGACCCAAAGTGGAACTCTATCCCAACTAAAACGCATAATTTGTGCATTAGGATCCCAATGCCTAAGGAGCAACGGTCTATGATTTATGTGCCACATTTGCTCCAAAACTTTGTCACAAAATTCTTGATTTTCAAACTTGAAGAAAAAAAAGCCATTCTCAGTGGATTTGATTTCAACCATCCCAAATTTCTTCCAATGATAGTCAACCATCCTTCTAATAAGGAAAAAAGGGGGAGGGTTACCCAAAAATTGACCAATGAGGCAATTTTGCTAATGACTATCTCCCTCTAAAAAGACCTCTTCAGGTGGAGTGGCACCAATAAAATCATTCTCAATAAAAGGCTCAATGAAATCAAGTTTAGAAGTTTGAGAAAGTTTACCCACATAAGTGCCATGCCAATCCTTATTGCCATTCCAAACTTGATGTGGAGCATTAGGCTGATTTTCTTGCTCAAGAGTTTTCCTTTGATTTGCATCACCATGGCTCATTCCCCATGCATTAGAGCTATCTTGTTCCAAATATATTTGCTGACCTTGATAAAAATTTGCTGGTGTTTTGTGTCCATAATTCGTTGAAGATAACAAGGGGAAATCCTCAACATTTCCTTGGTTAGAATCCAAGCTAATTGGAGGAGTTGGCCGAGAGGTGCAAATGGAGTATCTCTGGAAGCAAACGTTATTTCCAGCAATGAAGGGGGAATTTTGCTGATTTGGAGAGTGAGTTGGATGGGAATCCATGTTGGCAAGTGGGTTCGAGTTAAATGTTCAATTGGGAAGCATTTCACTTCTTCTTGTATCAACAAAATCATTTGTAAGAATTGAGGAATTGAGGCTATATTGGATTAGAACTTCCCCTTCTGTTGTACTCGTATTGACTCTCATGTACATCTTTTGTAATTCATGCAACACTTTTCATGCAAAAAAAAAGTTTCCCTTGCAAAAGATAAAAAGATCATTTGCGAAACAAAGGTAGTTAAGCTTCAAATGAGTACATTTTGGATGAAAATGGAAGCCCGGTTGCTCATTTAATTTGTTAAGCATACAAGAGAGAACCTCCATGCACATGATAAAAAGGTAAGGAGAAATGGGATCTCCTTGTCTTATTCCATTTGCTCCATAAAAATAACCTTCCAAGCCTCCATTGAGAGCAATAGAAAAGCTAGGAGTAGTGACACACTCCATAATCCATTCAACAAATAATTGTGGAAAACCAAAAGCAAGGACTCCCGGATCAAATCTTTCCAAAGCTTAGCGATGGCTCCCAAGCACAAGTTGATGTTGAATATGCATAGAAGC
Source organism: Cordia subcordata (assembly GCA_028554755.1). NCBI lineage: Eukaryota > Viridiplantae > Streptophyta > Magnoliopsida > Boraginales > Cordiaceae > Cordia > Cordia subcordata. The sequence continues at coordinate 17,763,847 of JAPTOF010000008.1, forward strand.
CTCTAAATGCTCTCATTGCAAAATGGTGGGACATATAGTTGATCAATGTCCCATGAGGCCGAAAACTCAGCAAGCTCAAAGTCACCCATTAGCCTATAAGCCCAAACAACGGTTACGAGAAGATTGGCAAGTCATTGGGAAAAAGCTTCCAACAAATGATAGAAATGCTTCCAATTTTGAGAAAACAAATGATTCAAGTACTCCAAGCAAAATAAGTGCTCCAAATCGGCCAATTTCTCCAAGCCAAAGGAATGAAGCTAATGAGCTTTGCCAAAAGATTCAAAACTCAAATCTCTTTAAGGCTTTAGAGAATGTTGATGAGGGAATCCTAAATCCTCCAAACATACTTGAGGAAGGGGAATTTGTTACTGAACCAATCATTACTCAAAGCACACATCAAGAGGATCTCACTTCTCTCCATCCTTCATGATTTTATGCTCTTGGAATATTAGGGGTTTCAATTCCCCTAAAAAGCATGGAGAAATAAAGTTGCTCATTGGAAAGCATAATCTTGATTTTTTTTGTGTTTTGGAAACAAAGACCACTCAAGAAGCCACGGTTATTACTTCTTATTTTTGCAACTTGGGTTTTGACAACTATGTGGATGTTAACATTGTTGGTTGTCTTTGGCTCTTTTGGAGAAAGCATCTCAAGGTTACCATCATTGATACCATTGATCAAGGTATTCTTTGCCATTTGCTGCCCCTAATCATGATCCTTTCTTTGTGAGTTTTGTTTATGGTCGAAATGACCCGTTTAGAAGGAAAGCTCTTTGGAAGCAAATTGAGAAATAGAGCATTTGGTGCAATGAAGACCCTTTGTGCATTCTTAGGGATTTTAATGAAGTCCTCCATAGTGGAGATAGATCCTCTTTCTTTTCTATCCCCTCAAGTGCTTGGGATTTCAAATATTGTGTGGGAAAAGCAAGCCTCTCGGAATTTAATCCCATTGGTCCACACTTTACTTGGACAAATAGAAACTTAAATGGCAACCTCATTGGGAGCAAAATTGATAGAGCTTTAATGAATCCTTGTTGGCTGGAAAGCATGGTGGAATCTTTCCTCTTGGTGGATACTCCGGGAATCTCAGATCATTGTCCCCTTATCCTTCATTCTTGTAAGTTCAAACCTCCTCCAAAGCCATTCAAATTCTATAATGCTTGGGTTGCATATGAGCTTTTCTTGCATATTGTGGAGGAACATTAGAGTGCATGGGTTTTTGGCACTCCAATGTTCATTTTGTGTCAAAAACAAAAGCGCATCAAGCAAGCTTTGAGGATGTTTGATAAGGAGCACTTCTCATGCATTCCCCAAAAAATTCACACTTTAAAGGGGATGCTTAGTAGAGTGCAAGCTGATCTTATGAATGGATGTCTAAATGAAGGAATGCTTAATAAGGAAAAGGAAATGCTGATTGAAATTGAAGCTCTTGAGTCTACTTACAATCATATGTTACACCAAAAACCTCGGCTCAATTGGATAAAAGATGGTGATGCAAACACGAAGTTCTTTCATAGTGTTATCCGAGGAAGAAAGAGCAAAAATACAATCAATGCTATTCATGATTTGAATGGAAAGCTTATTACTTCAAATAAGGGAATCAAAGCTGAATTCATTACTTTCTTCAAAGGCCTCCTTGGTACCCCTACTCTCACTTGTGCAAATGTGAACATCATTAAGGCTACCATTGGTAAATCAATTGATGAAGATTGCATTAATATGCTTGCTGCACCTTTCACCCATGAAGAAATAAAAAACACTCTTTTCTCTCTCAATCCAAACAAAAGCCCGGGCCCGGATGGTTTCACATCTCTTTTCTACAAGGCAGCTTGGAGCTTTTTTTTTTGGAGAAGTAAGTAAGTATTTCATTAAGGAGCGAATTTACAAATAGAATTTACAAAGGTCCTAAACTAGAATTTCTTCAAGTTTCCATGATTTACAAATTTCTTTGTTTAAACTGTTGGAAGTGAACAGGAGCTTTCTCTCTCTACCATGAAAATTCTCCTTCTTTCTAGAACTTTTGCAATCAGCACCTTCTTCTCCACCACACGCCACACCCAAACAACCATCATCCATCAAAAACCTAAACACTTAGCCTAAACACAATCTTTCAAACCCGTCCCTTCATCTCAACACTTGGTTTCATGGCTAGAAAGAAGAAAAGCTCAAGCTCTTCATCTTGGTGTAGTGCAAGGATTACTGCTTTAAAACAATCCAAGGTTTGTGAGTCTAATAATAAATCTGATCTCCTTCTTATCTCAAATGAAGAGGTTGATTCAGCCTCTATACTCTCACCTTTAGAGAGTGAAGATGCCTTATCAACCTCAAAAGAGCTCAAGGAAGTCTTTGATGCTATTGATTCCGGGAAAACTTTTGAGCAATTTGAAGAGGAGCAAAATGTTCTAGGGGGTGATCTTGTTAAAGCTAATCTTGTTAAGCGCCTCATTCAAAGCTCAAAAACATCATCATTTTCTTCTCCAATGGACATGGCTAATCCGAACTCAACTAAAAAGCTTGCTGAGAAGGACATTGCTCTAAATCTTTTTACTTCTCCAGCGGAAACTCCAACCTTGAAGCTTGTAAGGAATTCATCTATGGAGCTCGTTTGTTCTCCTAAGCATGGTAATCTTTGTAAACATGCTGATTCTTTTGCTCATGGTAGTTCCAGCTCAAGGGAAAGTGACAAGCCTTGCATTCTTTTAACCAATGGGCAAAAAGATCTTGAACCGGGTAACAAGGTAGAGGCTGACAAGTTTAGCACTTTTCTTTTTTTTTTTTTGCGAGAATAGTAAGTAGCTTTGTATTCATGAAGAAATTTTGTACAAAGATCAACAAAAACTGATCAAAGGAGGATTTCTTCCATCCCCCATAATTTACAAATTTTCCTATTCAAACTAGAAGGAGTGAAATGTTTTCCAACAATGCATTTTAGTCTAACATGATTATAGATGGATGAGAAGAGTTGCTCCTCTGTCTTGAAACTCTTGTGAAATTCACGATGATTCCTTTCAATCCAAATATAGTAGATTGCCGCCTCCAACAAGAGCTTTAGGATAGTAGCTTTAAGATTTTTCTCAAGTGCATGAGGTGTAATAAAAGCAAATATATCTTCCCAATCAATCAATGCATCTTGGATCATAGTAACGTGAAGTCCTTTGTACCAAATTCTTCTAGTGAAAGTACAATTTAAGAAAAGATGGTCTCTAGTTTCACACCAAAAGTTGCAAAAAATGCAAGTGGGATTCACCTCCTTTCCCCAAGATAACAATCTGAATTTAGTGCTAAAATGATCGAGAATAGCAAGCCAAGTAACAAATACATGTCTTGGAGTATACCCTTCGAACCAAACAATGTTATGCCAATCAACTTTATTCTTCTTCATTTTGATTTCCTCCCAAGTGTGTGAGAAAGTAAAGTCACCATTTGGAGAAAGATCCCAAGTAATTACATCAAGACTTTCCTCCACAAGATTGGTACTAGGTGGATCAAAATGCAAGAGTTGAATAGGCCAATTACAATTACCATAAGAGTATATGTCACAAACCTTAGCATAGTATGGTGGATTGTTGAATGTGTTGCTCCAAAAGTTGCTAAGAATACCATGAATGTGCCATTTGTCATGCCAAAACAGTGTTTGCTTCCCATTGCCGAGAACATGAGAGATGTGTGCTTTTGCAATATCACGATATTTGAGGAGATTTTTAAGTACCCAACTATCATCCTTAGATGTGGTGAGTGTCCAAATCGATTTGTCCTTGATGTAATTACTTTGCATCCATTTGCTCCAAAGAGAATCCCTATAAACATATTAGGAGAAAAGTGTTGATGTCCTCAATCTTCCGGATACCAAGTCCACCTTTATCAAGAGGAACACAAATGTCTTTCCAAGCTATTTTAGCCATAGTATCCTCCTAAAGGAAAGCACAAAATTTGGATTCAATTTTTTGAATGATACTCTTAGGGAGAAGCAATGCACCAGCCCAAAAAGAACAAATTTGCAAGAGTGTGGATTTGATACGGGTTAATCTACCCATGTAGGAGAGCCAATGATTGGTCCAACTTTCAAGCCTTCTATTGATTTTCTCCAAAAGAGGCAAGCAATCAGCTTTTCTAAGCTTCCTGGCACAAGGGGAACCCCCAAGTATCTTATAGGTAGTTTGCCTTCCTTAAAGTTCATTTTGCTAAGAATGGCAAGCTTTGTCTCATTAAGAACACCACCAAAGAAAATATCACTCTTGAAAGAATTCACTTTAAGACCCGAGAGAGAGAAGAAATTTTCCAAAATATCCATGATGCACTCAAGTGAATTAATAGTACCTCTTTGAGCAACTTTGATGAGTAGAAGAAAGACTTTATTGCTTTAATCACATCCTCTCCAACAACCTCCCAAGCCATCTTGTAGAAATGTGAAGTGTAGCCATCCGGCCCCGGGCTCTTGTTAGGATTAATGGAAAAAAGAGTTGTTTTGATTTCCTCCAAAGTGATAGGGGTAGCAAGCTTTTCTAAGCAACTTTCCTCAATGGTTTTTCCAATAATGCTTTTGATGATCTCCATACTAGCGGTTGAATGAGGAGTGCCAATGAGTTTTTTGAAAAAGGAAATAAATTCAGCCTTTATCTCCTCCTTTGAAGTGATGAGATTCCCTTCATTGTCATTGATGGCAAAGATGGAATTGATGTTTTTCCTTTCTCGGATCTTATTATGGAAGAACTTTGTGTTAGCATCCCCATCCTTTATCCAATTTACCCAAGCCTCTTGATGGAGCATATTTTTGTAGGTTTCTTCAAACTCTTCAATTTTCCTCATGATCTCCCTTTCCTTGTTAAGTACCTCATCATTTAGACATCTATTCAGCATAGTGAGTTGGACATCCGAAGGAGCTTTCTTAAGATCCTCAACATGACTTGGAATGCTAGAGAAATATTTCTTATCAAAATCCTTGAGCACTCTTTTGAGAGCTTTTTGTTTTTGAAAAAGAATAAACATTGGTGTGCCAAAAACGCGTGCAGTCCAATGTTTTTCCACCTCAAGCAAGAAAAGAGAATGAGTTGTCCAAGCATTGTAGAACTTGAATGGCTTTGGTGAAGAAAGCTTTGTGATGCAAGTATGTACCACAAGAGGGAAATGATCCGAAATACCGGGGCTATCAATTAAGAGAGAAGTGTGATCCATCCAAAATGTGTTCCAACTTACTTGCAACAAGATTGCCTTTTGAGTTTTGGTTGGTCCAAGTAAAATGAGGACCATAAACCCTAGCTTGAGAGATGCAATTCTTGAAATCCAAAGCACTTGGAGCAATAGTGGTAGAGGATGATCTATCTCACCAATTTAAAACCTCATTGAAGTCTCCAAGTATACAAAGTGGCCCATCATTGCACAATGAGCTCCAATTTTTTTTTTTTGCCCAAAGATGTTGTCTTCTTGAAGAATCATTTCTACCGTAGACAAAAGCCACAAAAATAGGTACTTGAGATGGACACTCCAAATGGCAAAGGATACCTTGATCCATAGTATCAATGATAGTAGCCTTGATGTGTCGCTTCCAAAATAACCAAATTCTACCAGCCATATTCCCATCCATGTAGTTTGCAAAACCCAAAGTGTTGAAATAGGAAGCAATGAAAGTATCTTTGTCCACTTTGGTCTCCAAAAGACAAAAACAATCAAGCCTATGCTTGTTTATTAAATTCTTCATTTCTTTATGCTTTTTAGGGGAATTAAAACCCCTATTAACCATGTCCACATAAGCATGAGAGGTAGTCGGATTTCCAAGGAGATTTTTGAAGTAGTAGATGAACTCTTTCTTCACTTCAAAATCTTCTAAAAGAAGCTGTCCATTTTCATTCTTGATTGCTTTAATGGTGTTTTTGAGCCTCCTTCCATTCACAGCTTTGAAAAAGAAAGTAGAGTTGGAATCACCCTCTTTAATCCAAGAAAGCCTTGATTTTTGATAAAGCATAGCTTTATAAGAGGATTCAAGCTCTTCCAAGTTAACCAAAAGCTTCTTTTCCTTATCAAGAAGGGCTGAATTGTTCATTCCATTATGAATGGCACATTGTAAGAGACCAAGTTCCTCTCAAGTCTTCTTGATAGCAAAAGGGATGCAAGCAAAGTGTTCCTTGTCAAAAGACTTGAGAGCTTTCTTGAGGATTTTTTGCTTTTGATAGAGGATGAACATTGGAGTACCAAAAACCCGTGTACTCCAATATTCACTAACAAGCTTCAAGAAACCATAGTGTGAAGTCCAAACATTAAAGAATTTAAATGATTTTGGAGAAGAAAGCCAAGCCTTACAAATTTGCATAATAAGAGGGCAATGGTCAGAGACTCCAGGAGGGTCCACCAAAAGAAAGGAATCTTGATAGGTATGGATCCAATTTGCATTAACCAAAGCTCTATCAATCTTGCTGGCCAAGAAGTTATTTTCGTTTCCCTTGTTTGTCCAAGTGAAGTGCGGTCCATGTGATTTTGCTTCATGAAGTCCAGTCTTTGCAACAAATCTTTGAAAGCTCCAAGCACTTTTTGGAATTGAGTGGGAGAAAGATTTATCTCCATAATGCAACACTTCATTAAAATCTCCCATGATACAAAGATCACAATCATTGCACCAAGTGCACCATTCCTCAAGTTTACTCCAAAGTTTGTTTCTTTTGGAAGCATCATTATGACCATAGACAAAAGCCATAAAGAAGGACCTGTGGATGTGATCATCAAAATTAAAAAGAAGGGCTTGCTCACAAGAGTCAACAAAAGTGGCAAGAATATTCTTCTTCCAAAAGAGCCAACACGCCCGTTCACCTTGTCATCCATGTGGTTGTAAAAACCCATATTCCAAAAGGTGGTGCTGATTTGATTAAAGTGATCAAGGGAAACCACTTTATTTTCCAAAATGCAAATGACATCCAAGCAATGCTTATTAATCAGCACTTTGGTTTCCCTTTGCTTATTTGGGGAGTTAAAACCCCTAATATTCCAAGTGCAAAATTTCATTTGGAATGTGGAGGGGGAGCACTAGGCCCCGGGTCACCATAGCCTTTTGCAATTGGACTTTCAAAAACCTTGGTAGTCTCTTCAATCTTGTTGTTAAGTAGTTCCCCTTCCTCAACATCCCCCATAGTATCAAGTGCTTCAAATAACGATTTTGAGCATGTGGGATCTTGAAAACACTTTTTAGGAGAAGAAAGCCGAGAGGAAAGGTTTTCCTTTATAGTGGGCTGAACCTCCTCTTTAGTAGTCTTAGTTGCATCTTGGATCTTCAAAGAAGAATGTTTTTTTTCCACAACTTGCCACTCATTATAGACTTTAGGTGCTTGCTTCTGAAAATTCTTTTGTGGAAGGGGGGCATTTGGCTTTCTTGGACATTTTCCTTCAACATGACCAACCACCTTGCAATGACCACATTTGATTGGTCTCCATGCATATTCAACATCAATTTTTGATTGAGTACCATTTCTTAATTTAGGGAAAATAGCATCCGACAGCTTGTCATCCAAATCAACCTCTATGAAACCCTAGCAAATTCAAGATTTCTCCTTGATTCGGTTAGGGCATCCATTTGAATTGGTTTTCCAATGAAAGAAGCAACATAACCCAATCCTCTTTTAGAGTAAAGACTCATTGGGACATTCCAAAGTTTAACCCAAAGAGGACTTTCTTGCATGATAAGTTCACAAATTCAAGATTTGGTTCCCATTTCCTCAAAAGGAATGGCCTATGATTAACATGCCAAAGTCTGCAAAACTTTTTGGCAATACTCCTCCTTCTCAAATTTGAAAATAATAAGACCCTTTCCTTTTGTGAAGATTTCAACCTTGCCAAACTTCCACCAAGCAAAATTAACCATATTTCTAATTAAGAAAAGTGGGGAGGGGGGGAGCTCCTAAGAATTGCCCAACTAAGCAATGAGTCCAAAAACTATCCCCATCTTCATAAACGTCCTCCGGGGGGTCTTGCACAATTCTATTTCCTTCCACAAAGTTAATGACATGCTCTTCTTCAAACTTAAGATTAGTTTCCATAAATTCAGTAAAAACACCTCCCCAATCAGAATTAGGCTTATTAGGAGTTGGTTCAAACCTAACCTTTGGCGGCTTATTCCATGCATTATGGCGGATCGAGGGTTTTCCTTCTTTAGCATGGCCCTTGCATGGATAATGTTCTCCTTGCCTTCTCGGATTAGCTTCCACGAATTGCTGCATGTTGGAGCTTTGTTTTGCAAGATATGAGTGTGTTTCTGCCCGTTGGGAATGCTGTTGAGTGGATTGTGCTTGTGTGGCTTCATTTGCTTTGTTGGCATCCACTCTAGCATCCATGTCATAAAGAAGTGGGCCTAAGTTTTGCTTTATAGGTCCGGCCGAAACATTTGAATTCAGCCCCTCAAGAGGAGGGAAATCTTCCACTAAATCACGTGCTTGAAGAACTTTAGCAAGTGGGTCTGATTTTGACCTCTCTATGGATGCGTGAGTTGTCAAATTTTGATTTGGTGGGGCTGACAAGTGCCTGCCATGAAGTTGACCCCCTTGCAAGATCCCTTGGGCAAAACCTTTGTCCCTGCCGAGTGAGCATCCATTGGGTAAAGAGCTGCTGCCCAATCTAACTTCTTCCTCATTCATTTCGCCATGGGTGGCCGAGAAAGCTTCAATGTAAGGATGAGGGGAACCATTAGCTTTAGATAGATAAGCTTCAGGCGTAGGCTGCTTCGCAAATTCCTCCAAGTTCACCCTAGAAGCTGAAAATGGAACTCGAGAGCTTGATTTAAGAGATAAGCTTTTAACCAAATCAGCCTTAGCTTTACTTTGGACTTCAGCGTGCTCTTTGAGGTAGGAACTCGCTTCCAAGGCTTCGAAAACTTCTTTAAAGACAAGACTTGAGGTTGATTGAGCATCTCCACTAGCAAGTGGTGAAGAGGCCAAATCAACCTCATTATATGAGGAGGAAGAATCAGATTTGGCAACCGATAAATCATTCAAAGATTGCTTCTTACCATTGAGTCGAGCACTAGATCTCACCGGAGAAGAAACCTTCTTTTTCTTACCCATGAAAACCAAAAGATTGAGGACGGGTTTTGAAAATGTGTTTTTTGCTTAATGGATGACCACTAAATGGCTTTCTTATGCGGGTAGGTTGTTGCTTATCAAATCAACACTTACTCAAATTTGCTCCTTTTAGGCTAGAATTCTCTTACTCCCTCGAGGTGTTATTGCTACTCTTGAATCAAAGTTTAAGGCTTTTCTTTGGCGGGAAACGGGTGCAAAAATTGCTTGGAAGGATATTTGTACTCCTTTTGATGAAGAGGGGCTGAATATTCGAAAAATTGAGGACATTAACTCCATTTTCCTTCTTAAAATCTTTTGGAGAATGCATTCTCAAAGGGACTCGCATTGGAGCAAATGGGTGCATGTGAATTATATCAAGAATGAATCTATTTGGACTCTCTCCTTTGCAAAAGATGCTAGTTGGATTCTAAAAATGCTAATTAAGTGCCGAGATATTGCAAGGAACTTCATCACCCATTCGGTTGGAAATGGTACTAGCACACATTTTTGGCTTGATAAATGGCACTCAAAAGGAATTCTCTACAATAATTGGAGCTCCACCTTCTCCTCTTCACCACTTTATGCAAAGGTTAGAGATGTTTTCCAAAACAACTCTTGGATTTGGCCTAACCATTTGATGCATATTGATGTTCCAAATTTCTGCTTAAATGAGGAAATTGCTGATTCCTTTACTTGGGATCTATCTCCTCAAGGATCCTTTAGTTTCAAGCACACATGGGAGCACTTTTGAACAAGAAAAGATAAGATAAATTGGCACAATCTTGTTTAGTTCAAGCATTCCTTAACTTTCTCTCTCTAGAAAAATGCTCTGCCTTCTCTCTAGAATTTCTCCACTTTCCCACCAAAATTCATCTTCATAAACTCAACTTCAATCATGCCAAAGAAGAAGAATCACACATCTTTTAGGAACAGAGCTAGAATCAAAGCAATCAAAGCTAAGCTTATGGACTCTTATGAAGAAATAACACATGGTGCTGCTGATTTTGAAGGAAAACATGCTGAAATTGAAGAAAATTTTGCTGAAAATACCAAAAGCTCACTTCCATTGGTTGAACACTCATTGTCAACTTTCTTGGAAGAAGAAGATTACTCAATCAACTCAAGCATAAGGTCCATGGCATGCAATTCAGCTAGGAATATGGGATTTAATCCTTCATCTCCATCCCCAGAAGCTCATGATGATTATTTGTATCTCTCTTTGGAAGAGAAAATAGAACGAGCTTATTAATGAGAACATTCTTGTTGCACATGATATTTTTAGAGGATATTCTAGAACTCATATCTCACCAAGATGTGCCCTTAAAGTTGATATCATGAAGGCTTTTGACTCACTTAGTTGGGACTTTATTGAAGTTACACTTTATGCATTTGGTTTTCCTGACACCTTTGTTTTTTTTTTTTTTTTTGCAGAGCAAGTAAGGTATTATATTACTTCAAGTTAAAGTGACCATGTACAAAAAGATGTGGAGGGAAGGAAGTGGATATATACAATGATATCTTCTAGTCTCCATATTTTACATAAAGCTTTGTTCAAAAGAGAAGACTGAAATTTTCCACCATTAGAGAGTTTAACTCTAACATCATTAAAGATAATATCAAAAATAGACTCCTCGGTTCTTGCTTGATTTTTGAAGATTCGTTGATTTCTTTCAATCCAAATGTTGTAGATGGGTGCCCCAAGAAGATGCTTGAGAATTGTGGCCTTCAAATGTTTTTCAAGGGCAAAGGGGGTGATGTAATAAATAATTTCATGCCAACAAATTAGATTTTCCAGAACAAGAGTTAGTTGCAAACCCTTTCTCCAAATCCTCCTTGTGAAACAACATTCAAAGAAGAGATGCTCTCTAGTCTCACAACCCATGTTACAAAAGATACATGATGGATTGATATTAAGCCCCCAATGCAAGATTCTGAATTTTGTGCTAAGGCAATCACGGAATGCAAGCCAAACGATGAAGCTATGCTTTGGATTATACCTCTTGTGCCAAATGAGATTAAAACCTTCAAAATGAGTGCCTTTTCTTTGAATATTTTCCCAAGTGTGACTGAATGTAAAGCTTCCACTTGGGGAAAGATTCGATGAAATTTTATCCATTGTGTTTTCATTAAGCCTAAAATCTGGAACATCAACTCGGGAGAGATGCATTGGCCAATTCCAAGAACCATCAATGAAAATCTCACATACCTTTGCATAAAGTGGGGGATGTGGAATGGCATTAGTCCAATGCTCAATAAGAGAACCATCCTTATGCCAATTATCACTCCAAAAGAAAGTGTTTGCTCTGTTGCCAACCTTGTGTTGAATAAATCTTTTTGCAATAGAACGGCAGCCAAGAAGTGTTTTAAAAACCAAACTTGCATCCTTGGGAATTTGTGAAATCCAAATAGAAGAGTCTTTGATATAATTTGCTTGAATCCATTGACTTCAAAGTGTTTATTTAATTGCATACATCCTCCAAAAAATTTTCAGCATGTATGTTAAGTTAACCTCCTCAATGCTTCGGATACCAAGACCCCCTCCTTAAATGGGAGACAAATATCCTTCCATGCCACCTTAGGACCAGTCCCTCTCCACAAAAAGGCTTTGAATTTTGTTTCAATGGCAGCCATAACTCCTTTAGGTAAAAGAAAAGTGTTTGCCCAATAAGCACAAATCTGAGTAAGAACAGATTTGATAAGCACAAGTCTCCCGACAAAGGAGAGCCAATTGTTGCACCATGAGCCAAGCTTTAAATTGATTTTTTCCAAGAGAGGACAGCAATCATTCTTTCTAAGCTTTCTTGAAACAAGTGGGATGCCCAAATAATGGATTGGATGCTCACCTTCTTGGAACTCAATTCTATCCATGATCGCTCTTTTCTCCTCATTTGGAACCCCACCAAAGAAGATAACACTCTTCGCATTGTTGATAATCAGCCCTGAGTAAGTTGAAAAAGTCTTCAAAGTATCCATGATGCAATCAATAGAATTCATGTCACCTTTACAAAAGATAAGAAGATCATCCGCAAAACAAAGATGATTAAGCTTTATGCTTCCACATTTTGGGTGAAAATGAAATCTCGGGTTGTTTGCCAAGTTGTTTAGCATACACGTAAGAACGTCCATACAAAGGACAAAGAGAAAAGGGGAGATAGGATCTCCTTTCCTAATACCATTTGCACCAGAGAAGTAACCTTCCAAACCTCCATTGAGGGCAATGGTGAAGCTAGGAGTTTTTATACAATCCATAATCCAATCCACAAACTTTTTGGGAAAACCAAAAGCAAGAAGTGTGCATTCAATGAATCTCCAATTCAAGGAGTCAAAAGCTTTCATAATATCAACTTTAAAAGCACATCTTGTGGAAATATGTCTCCTTTGATAACCTCTCATGATGTCATGTGCAATGAGGATATTTTCATGGATGAGTCTACCCTTCATGAACGCTGATTGGTTCCAAGAGATGATATGGGATAAACATACCTTTATCCTATTTCCAATGATCTTAGAGATGCACTTGTAGATGGTGTTACAACATGAAATTGGCCTATAATCCTTGACCATGGAAGGATTTGGAGTTTTAGGCACAAGAGCAATAATAGTGGCATTTACCTCTTTGAGGAGCTTGCTCGATTCAAAAAAAGACTTGATTGCATTTAAGACATCCTTCCCCACAATCTCCCATGCAACCTTGTAAAAATGGGAAGTGTAGCCATCCGGACCCGGGCTTTTGTTTGGGTTGAGAGAAAAAAGCGCATTCTTGATTTCATCATTTGTGATAGGAGCAATGGTGGTGGCAGCAACATCATGATCAATTTGCTTGTCAATAATATTTTTCAAAAGATCAACATTTATGCTTGAGAAAGATTCAGCACCAAGAAGCTTCTTGAAAAAGCCAATGAATTCCTCTTTCACTTCATCATCTTCAAAAAGAGTATGACCATTCTCATTCTTGATAGCATGGATAGTGTTTTTGAGCTTCCTACCTTTAACCACATTATGGAAGAATTTTGTATTTGTATCTCCTTCTTTGATCCAAGTAAGTCTTGATTTTTGGTAAAGCATGGCTTTTTGCTTTGCATCAAGCTCCTCCAATTTGCTCAAAATGCATTTCTCCTTATCAATGAGAGAGTTATTTTGCTCGCCATTGAGGATAGAAAATTGAACATTTTCCTGACACCTTTGTTAAGTGGATTATGGCTTGTATCACAACTCCTAGCTTCACCATTTCAATCAATGGAAGTTTTTAGAGGAGCAAGTGGCATAAGACAAGGTGACCCTATCTCTCCTTATATTTTTGTCTTATGCATGGAAGTCCTCTCATCATTATTTAATGGCTTGGAACATCACCCAAAATTCAGCTACCACCCAAAATGTGCTAAACTCAAGCTGAATCATATATGCTTTGCGGATGATCTCTTTATTTTTTGAAAAGGCAACTTGAAGTCAATTGCTTGTATCATGGAGACGTTAGAGAAATTCTATGAGTTTTCGGGACTCAAGGTTAATTGCAGCAAAAGTGATGTTTTCCTTGGAGGCATTTCCCAAAATGAAAAGAAGCTTATCCTTGAAAAACTTGGTTTCAAAGAGGGGTTACTTCCAATTAGATACCTTGGGGTTCCATTGGTGACTAGAAAGCTTCGCAAAGGAGATTGTGGGCCACTTTTGGAGAAAATCAATGGAAGGATTGAGCATTGGACTACACAAAGTCTCTCATATGCTGGAAGAGTTATGCTCATTAAGTCAACACTCACACAAATTTGTGCATATTGGGCAAGTTCACTTCTACTCCCGAAGGGCATTATCAAGGAAATTGAGTCAAAGTTTTATGCATTTCTTTAGAGAGATACGGGTGCAAAGATAGCATGGAGCAACGTTTGTGTTCCTTTGGATGAAGGAGGATTGGGAATTAGGTCTTTGGAGGACATCAACAATACTTTCTTCATAAAAGTTTTTTGGAGAATGTATGCATTTTGGGACACTCTTTGGAGCAAATGGGTGCATTCAAACTACATTAAGAATGAGTCAATCTGGACAATTTCATGCCCAATTGACTCAAGTTGGATCTTAAAGAAGCTTCTCAATTGCCGAGCTTCAATTTGGAGTCATATCTCATATATTCTTGGAGATGGAAGAAACACAGACTTTTGGCTTGATAAATGGCATAACAATGGTGCTCTCCTTGAGCATTCGAATGGCACCTTCAACCATTCACCTCTTCATGCAAAGGTACGAGAAATCTTCTCAAATGGCTCTTCTAATTGGCCAATTCAGCTTATGCATATTCGCATCCCAAATGCTGCCATTGTTGAGAATAATATGGATTCTTACTCTTGGAGTCTCTCAAATGATGGGAAATTCTCTTTTAAGCACACTTGGGAGCACTTGCGTAGGCGAAAAAGCAAGATTGAATGGCACAACGTTATTTGGTTTAAAAACCACACACCAAAGCATGCTTTTATCACTTGGATTGCAATGCATGATAGGCTCACAACAAAATTCAGAATTCTTACTTGGGGTATTGAAATCAATTCGAATTGCATCTTTTGCAACTTTGCTTGTGAAACAAGGGATCATCTCTTCTTCCATTGTAGCTTTACAAGAAGAATATGGCAAAAGGGACTTGAGTTAACATGCATCAAAGATCCACCAATCTTGTGGAATGAGATTTTCACTTTCCTTACTCCGTATGTTCTTGAAGGCAATCTCAAAGCAATAGTCATCAAGCATATCTTTGGAGCAACAATTTATTTCATTTGGTTGGAAAGGAACAATAGGCAATTCAGCAAAGGTGCAAAAACGGAAGAGCAAATCTTTTCATCCATCTTCAACCATGTTCGAATTAAGTGTTCAATTGGGAAGCATTTCACTTCTTCTTGTATCAACAAAATCATTTGTAAGAATTGGGGAATTGAGGCTATATTGGATTGAGCTTCCCCTTCTTTTGACTCTCATGTACATCTTTTGTAATTAATATAGTGCTTTTCACTTTTCACGCAAAAAAAAAAAGAAAATAGAACGAGCTAAGAAGGAATGCACAAATTCGGTTTACTTGGGCAAGCTTTTGGAAGAGAAATACAATGTCTCTAAAGCTCAACTTGTCAAATACCTCTCTTGCTTGTCAATGGCTTCCAATCTCTCTTCTCCTTCTTCTAATCAAGATTTTGCTAATCTTGAAGTGCCACCCTTGAAGAATCTAGGGAAAAGTGATGAAAAAGGACCCAAATCACTAGTTTTGGAGCTTGAGAAGAATGCTTCCATGGCTGCCTTTACCAGCTCGCTTCATGAAGTACCAAAATCCCCCATGAGAAATGGTACTCATATAAATCCTCATATCATGGAGAACACACATTCAGCTTCAAAATCTGACTTTAAGCTCATTAATTTGTTGGAGAGAAGCTTCAAATCAGCTGAGTATGGTTCGAATTTGCAAAATGAAGCTGGAAGAGATAAAGCTGAATTGAGGTCTTTACCCATTGGACAATGTTTTGCTCCTGATGGGTCAACTCCTTTTGGTGAAAATGAAAGTCTTTTTGCTCGTCAAATCAGTCCAAATTTGACAGCTAAGCCCTCCCTTTCAGCCTTGGTCAGCCCGTAAGTTCAACATATTTCAGATCTCAAAAATTATGTTGCTGAATTCCCCCCAAAATCATGTGATTTTGTTGGTTCTCCTCTCTTTCCGACCAACTCATCTATTGGTGCTGATTTGGCTACCAAGTCACCCATGATCAGCAGCCCAATTGCCACCTCAAAAGCTCATTTTTCAGCCCCTATTTTGCCCCATAATGCATGGAGGAACAACAGATCATCCTCAAAAAATATTTGCTCCAAGGAACTCGGCCAAGATGGAATTAATTCTCCAAACAAATGCACAAGCACAAGCATTTTTTTATGAGTTCCCCTCTCTATCACGAGTTAATCCAAGCCAAGAGAATGCATCTCCTCATTTAAATCATGGTATTCCAAGGCTTTTCCTCAACCATCTCTTGAGCAAGGAAATACAAGCTCTCCTCCTACACTTGCATGGAACTCCCCAAAGGATTGGCAAGGCACATTTGTAGGTAATCTTTCCCTTTCTACTAAGCTTAATTTCATTGAACCTTATGAAGAAAATGGTTTTATTGGGGCTATTCCTCCCGAGGATGTGTATCTTGAAGGTGACGATTATTACAAGTATTGTCTTATTGGTCAATTCCTTGACAAACCCCCTCTCTTTTTCCTCCTTAGAAGAATGGTTGATGTCCATTGGAGAATATATGGAAAGGTTGAAATTAAATCCACTGAAAATGGGCTCTTTGTGTTCAAATTTGAAAATGAAAACTATTGTGAGCAAGTCCTTGAGCAAATGTGGCACGTGAATCATCACCCCCTTTTGCTTAGAAGATAGGATTCAAATGCCCAACTTATGCATTTTAGTTGGGAGAAAGTCCCACTTTGGGTTAAGCGTCATAATGTCCCATGTTCCCTTATCACTAGAAGAGGACTTAGTTATGTGGCAAGCACTCTTGGCAATCCCATCCAAATGGACAAATTGACAGAATCTCACACCTTTATTGGATTTGCCCGAGTTTGTGTGGAGATGGATCTCTCAAAGAATCTCCCGAACTTTACTTTTGTGAAGCTTAGGAATGGAGATTGGGCCAAGATTGAAGTTGAATATGCTTGGAAGCTCGTTGTGTGTTCTTCATGTAAAATTGTTGGGCATAACCTTTCTTCTTGCCCAAATGCCTCTAAAGTCAATGCTCCCCAACAACCCTCTAGAGTTGAAAGGAAAGAGAAGGAGTGGATCAATTCCAAATCAAAAAAAGTGTGGAGGAAAAAAACAAATGTGAACCCTACTCCATTTGCTAGTGTTTTCATCAAATCTAATGGCTCGGCCCCATCAACAAATGCCCAATTGGATGGCAATCGATTTGCAGCCCTTAAAGCAGATGATGATGTTTCAATTGAAGTGGAAAACTTGGCCATGAATGAGAAAGAGAATGAAGTGATTATTGAAAAAGAGGATGACAATGTTGCTACCAATCAAGATGTCAATTTAGAAGAAGCTTGCTTGAATCACGCAGCCACCAATGTGGATAAGGAAGAAGGGGAAAAGATTGATGGCACAAGGGTTGTTCACCCACTCGGAAATGAAGACCAGCCTTACACTTGACTTTGGTTGCTGTTTTTGGATGTGCTGAAATAAAGAAAAACTTCAGCCCTTGCAACATTTTCAATTTCGTTGTTGCATTTTGTTCTCTTTGAGATTTTGTTACCTCTTATTGCTTGGATGTTTTCCTTGATGTTTTTATGTTTTGTACTTGCCCCTCAAGCCGTGATTTTCTTTATCTTGTTGCATTTTTGGCTTGAGGGGTTTTGGGTTGTACATGTTACAAATTGCGATTTTAATAAACTCACTTAATCCGCAAAAAAAAAAAAACTTGTTTGGTTCAAGGGACACACTCCAAGGCATGCTTTCATTTGCTGGCTTTTTTTTTTTTTGCGTGAAAAGTGAAAAGCACTATATTAATTACAAAAGATGTACATGAGAGTCAAAAGAGGGGGAAGCTCAATCCAAAATAGCCTCAATTCCCCAATTCTTACAAATGATTTTGTTGATACAAGAAGAAGTGAAATGCTGCCCAATTGAACACTTAATTCGAACATGGTTGAAGATGGATGAAAAGATTTGCTCTTCCGTTTTTGCACCTTTGCTGAATTGCCTATTGTTCCTTTCCAGCCAAATGAAATAAATTGTTGCTCCGAAGATATGCTTGATGAGTGTTGCTTTGAGATTGCCTTCAAGAACATACGGAGTAAGGAAAGTGAAAATCTCATTCCACAAGATTGGTGGATCTTTGATGCATGTTAACTCAAGTCCCCTTTGCCATATTCTTCTTGTAAAGCTACAATGGAAGAAGAGATGGTCCCTTGTTTCACAAGCAAAGTTGCAAAAGATGCAATTTGATTTGATTTCGATACCCCAAGTAAGCATTCTGAATTTTGTTGTGAGCCTATCATGCATTGCAATCCAAGTGATAAAAGCATGCTTTGGTGTGTGGTTTTTAAACCAAATAATGTTGTGCCATTCAATCTTGTTTTTTCGCCTACGCAAGTGCTCCCATGTGTGCTTAAAAGAGAATTTCCCATCATTTGAGAGACTCCAAGAGTAAGAATTCATATTATTCTCAACAATGGCAGCGTTTGGGATGGGAATATGCATAAGCTGAATTGGCTAATTCCAAGAGCCATTTGAGAAGATTTCTCGTACCTTTGCATGAAGAGGTGGATGGTTGAAGGTGCCATTCCAATGCTCAAGGAGAGTACCATTGTTATGCCATTTATCAAGCCAAAAGTGTGTGTTTCTTCCATCTTCAAGAATATGTGATATATGACTCCTAATTGAAGCTCAGCAATAGAGAAGCTTCTTTAAGGTCCAACTTGAGTCAATTGGGCAAGAAATTGTCCAGATTGACTCATTCTTAATGTAGTTTGAATGCACCCATTTGCTCCAAAGAGTGTCTTGAAATGCATACATTCTCCAAAAAACTTTTATGAAGAAAGTATTGTTGATGTCCTCCAAAGACCTAATTCCCAATCCTCCTTCATCCAAAGGAACACAAATGTTGCTCCATGCTATCTTTGCACCCGTATCTCTCCAAAGAAATGCACAAAACTTTGACTCAATTTCCTTGATAATGCCCTTCGGAAGTAGAAGTGAACTTGCCCAATATGCACAAATTTGTGTGGGTGTTGACTTAATGAGCATAACTCTTCCAGCATATGAGACTTTTTGTAGTCCAATGCTCAATCCTTCCATTGATTTTCTCCAAAAGTGGCCCACAATCTCCTTTGCAAAGCTTTCTAGTCACCAATGGAACCCCAAGGTATCTAATTGGAAGTAACCCCTCTTTGAAACCAAGTTTTTCAAGGATAAGCATCTTTTCATTTTGAGAAATGCCTCCAAGGAAAACATCACTTTTGCTGCAATTAACTTTGAGTCCCGAATACTCATAGAATTTCTCTAATGTCTCCATGATACAAGTAATTGACTTCAAGTTGCCTTTGAAAAAATAAAGAGATCATCCGCAAAGTATATATGATTCAGCTTGAGTTTAGCACATTTTGGGTGATGTTCCAAGCCATTAAATAATGATGAGAAGACTTCCATGTATAAGACAAAAATATAAGGAGAGATGGGGTCACCTTGTTTTATGCCACTTGCTCCTTTAAAGTATCCTTCAAAACTTCCATTGATTGAAATGGTGATGCTAGGAGTTGTGATATAGGCCATAATCCACTTAACAAAGGTGTCGGGAAAACCAAATGCATAAAGTGTAACTTTAATAAAGTTCCAACTAAGTGAGTCAAAAGCCTTCATGATATCAACTTTAAGGGCACATCTTGGTGAGATATGAGTTCTAGAATATCCTCTAAAAATATCATGAGCAACAAGAATGTTCTCATTAATAAGTCTTCCTTCAATGAATGCGGATTGGTTCCATGAAATGATGGAAGGTAAGCAAACTTTCATCCTATTTGCAAGGATTTTGGAAATGCACTTATAAATCGTGTTGCAACAAGAAATGGGTCTAAAGTCCTTTACCATGGTTGGATTTTGGACTTTAGGGACAAGAGCAATATAAGTGGCAATTACCTCCTTGAGCATCTTCCCGGATTCAAAGAAGGAGCTGATGGCTTTGAGTACATCTTCTCCCACTTTGTTCCATGCATTTTCGTAGAAGAGTGAAGTATATCCATCCGGCCTTGGGCTTTTGTTGGGGTTGAGAGAAAAAAGAGTACTCATAATCTCTTCTTGAGTGAAAGGAGCAACCAAATCAGCCAAGTATTCCTCCTTGATGGTTTTGCCAAGAATGCTTTTGATGTTGTCTTCATTAGCTTGGGTGCTTTTCGGAGTTCCAATAAACTTCATGAAAAAGGATATAAACTCTTCCTTAATGCCATCATAAGAAGTAATAGTGTTCCCATCTTTATCCTTAATGGCATTGATAGTGTTTTTCCTTCTTCTCCCTTTGACAACATTGTGAAAGAAATTTGAATTTGTGTCCCCATACTTGATCCATTGAAGCTTAGACTTTTGGTGGAGCATATGCCTTTGAATGTTGTCAAGTTCCTCAATTTTTTCAAGAATATCTTTTTCCTTGTTGAGAATTTCCTCATTGATAATCCCATTGAGAATGTCAACTTGCACTTCTTGGAGATTATCCTTAAGTTGATCGATTTGATGCTTGATGCAAGAGAAGTGTTCCTTATCAAAATTCTTCAATGCTTTTTTAAGGAGCTTTTGCTTTTGGTAAAGTATAAACATTGGAGTGCCAAAAACCCGTGCACTCCAATGTCTATTAATAAAATGGGGAAATTCAGCATGTGTGGCCCAAGCATTATAGGACTTGAATGGCTTTGGTGAGGAGGGCTTGAGCGGCATCACATTTAAAATAAGAGGGCAATGGTTAGAAATGCTTGGATTCTCCACCAAAAGGAAGGAATTCTCCATATGCTTCAATGAAGGAATTCTCAACATCAATCAACCTAAAAGTAATATTTTCTTTGGGGGAGTTCCGGATGACATAAAGCAAACAATCCTTCAACAATTGGAATTCAAAGAAGGTATTCTTCCCATCCGCTACCTTGGCATTCCTCTTGTCTCAAGGAAACTTAGGAAAGCTGATTGCATGCCTCTCCTTGAAAAGATCAATGAAAAGCTTGAAAATTGGGCAAACAAATGGCTCTCCTTTGCTGGAAGACTTGTTCTCATTAAATCCATTCTTATGCAAATTTTTTCCTTTTGGGCAAGTGCTTTCCTCCTCACAAAAGGTACAATGGCAGCAATTGAATCAAAATTCAGATCCTTTCTTTGGAGAGGTACCGGGCCCAAAATTGCTTGGAAAGATGTTTGCTTACCATACCTTGAAGGGGGTCTTGGAATTCGAAGATTGAGTGAGATCAATGTCACTTACTTACTCAAAATCTTTTAGAGAATGTATGCCACCCAAGACATTCTTTGGAGCAAGTGGATCCATGCAAATTATATCAAGAATAGCTCCATTTGGGCCATACAAATTCCTCATGATGCAAGCTGGATCATAAAATCTCTTTTGCAAATCCGTGGGGTTGCAAGGAATTTCATCCAACATAAACTTGGCAATGGCACAAATACTTTTTTTTGGCTGGACAATTGGCATCAAGAAGGTCCTCTTCTCGACCATTGGAGCTCAACCTTCCCTTCACCTCCTTTGCTTGCCAAGGTTTGCGACATCTATATTAATGGTCAATGGACTTGGCCTTTAAATCTTCTCCATGTCCAGATTCCACTTGTCAATCTCGATGAAAATGTCCATGATTCTTCTCTTTGGCTACCTTTAAAGAACGGTAATTTTTCATTTAAGCTTACTTGGGATCATATTTGTAAGAAGGGTCATACAGTTAACTAGCACAATTTGGTTTGGCACAAAGGTCATAACCCTAGACATGGTTTCATTTGCTGGCTTGTTTTTCATGATCGGCTTTCAACTCTTCAAAAATTATTAAGTTGGGGACTGATTGCTAACCCACTTTGTATCTTTTGTCGCATAGGTTGTGAAACAAGAGAGCACCTTTTTTTTGAATGTAGCTTCACACGCAGAATTTGGAGGCATGGTCTTGCAATCTCCCTTGTTCCAGAGAAGTTGATTTGTTGGGATGAAATTTGTGCCTATCTCACACCTTTTGCTCTTGAAAATAACTTGAAAGCTACTATCCTTAAGCATCTTCTTGGAGCATCCGTTTACCACATTTGGGTTGAGAGAAATCAGCGTATTTTCAGGCAAGAAGCAAAAACGGAGGATCAAATCACAAGTACTATCTTTAATGAAGTTAGAACTCGTATTATCTTTGGTAGGAAATTTCCTTCAAATGTGCTGAATATTGCCTTATGTAAATTGTGGAAATTAGATGAGATACTTGGTTAGGTTTCTCCATTCTTTTTTTTTATTCTTGTACTTGAACGTTTCTTTTATGAAATCTTACTCAGCAAAAAAAATCTCCATATGCTTCTCCCAATAAAGGTTGATGAGAGCCCTATCAATTTTACTTGCAATGAAGTTTCCTTGAGTGGTTCTATTAGACCAAGTGAAGTGTGGACCAAATGTTTTGATTTCATGCAAATCCGCTTGACAAACACAATGTTTAAAATCTCTTGCACTTGGAGGAATACTCCAGGAAGTGGATCTTTCTCCACAATGAAGAATTTCATTGAAATCACCCAAAATGCAAAACGGCCCATTCCAGCACCATTCACTCCACAATCTGATTTTCTTCCAAAGAAATTTCCTATGAGTTGACGAGTTCTTGCCATAGACAAACCCAATAAAAAAAGGTTGGCATCTTGGTATAAAGATATGATAAAGAATACCTTGCTCCATGCTATCAATGATGCTGATTTTGATGTGGTTTTGCCAAAAAAGCCATAATGTTCTTTCCATCTTCTCATCCATGTAATTATCAAAACCCAATGTGCTGAAATCATTGGTGGTGGAATTCCCCTTATTCACTTTAGTTTCAAAAAGACAAAAACAATCAACATTGTACTTGTTGATCAAAGCTTTCACTTCTTCTTGCTTATTTGGGAAATTCAATCCCCTAATGTTCCAAGTGCAAATCATTCCATTGGTGAAGATGTGGACCCTCGGCCCATGGCATCATTACCATCCATATGTTGGTTTTTCTCTTGTACTTCATCAATCCATTGTGATCAAGTTCTCCCTCTTCCCAATCTTCAATAACTTCAAGGGATTTGTATGAGTTTCCAACTTTAGTATCCAATTTTCTTGTTTCTTTTGGAGAGCTTGATGCCTTTTCTCCCTTGGTATTTGTTGCTGAAGGCATATCCAGCCCATTTTGCTTTTCAAAATTTGGATCATCGCTTTCTTGAGAGCTCTTTTTCTTTCCAACAACTTTCCAAGTGTCATTGATCTTTGATGAGTTGGCCTTATTTGCTTCAAGTGTCTTTTGAGCACCTATCTTTGGCCTTGAAGGGCAATGATCCACAAGCTGCCCTACCATTTTGCAATGAGTACAAATATTTGGTTTCCAAGCATATTCAACACTAACCCGAGCTCTTGATCCATCTCTAAGCTTTGGGTAGATTTCATTTGGTAAATTCTCTTCAAGGTTGACTTCTATGCAAACTCTTGCAAATTCAAGATTCCCCCTTGATTCCGTAAGAGCATCTATTTGTATTGGCTTTCCAATAAATGAAGCAAGGTAGCTGAACCCTCTTTTTGACCACAAGCTAAGACGAACATCTTTCATTTTCACCCATATTGGAACTTTGTTACAAGAGAAGTTAATGAATTCAAGTTGTGGCTGCCATTTTCTCAAAAGCAATGGTCTATTACTAGCATGCCAAAGTTGCTGAAGCACTTTTTGACAATATTCTTCTTTCTCAAATTTGAACATAAATAGGCCTTTTCCTTTTGGATATAGATCAACTCTTCCAAATTTCCACAAAGCATTATAGATCATGTTTTTAATGAGATAAAGTGGCGGTGGAGCACCAAGAAATTGTCCAATAAGGCAATGAGACCAAAAGCTTTCTCCTTCATCATACAAATCTTGTGGTGGATCAACAACCTCTCTAATTCCTTCATTACTTAAAACTTGAAATTCATCTTTCAAATAAAGATTTGTTTCCAGAAATTCACCAAAATCTTGCTTCCAATCCATGGTGGGGGTTTTTGAAGAAGGTTCATACCTTAGGAGAGGCCTTTTGTTCCATGGATTTTGTTTGCTGCCTTCAAGTTTCTTGGAGCCGAGAGAAGCTTCTTGAGTGGAGTTTGCTGAGGTGTAAATAGGTTGTGAAGTGGATTCCATGTCATCCTTTGATTTATTTGGCGTTTGACCTTCTCTTTGAAGCTTATGAGTAGCCGGCAAAGGAGGGAAATCAAAATGCATTTGAATTTTTGTATCTTGAGGATTCTTTGAAAATGGTTGATGAGTTGTCGGCTCTTGTGTGGAGTTTTGTGGCATCTTTTCAGCAAAGGTACAAGAGCCCTCTTTGTCCATCATGCAATTTCCAAGAGGTAAAGTGGAATGCAATATCTCTTGGGTACAACCTTCTTTACCCGTCGGATAAAAGCTTTGCTCATTAGACATTAACCCCTTTGGATCTCCTTCTCTTTCAACTCTTTCCATCATGGCCGAAGGTATCTTCAAGCTTTTAGTTTCTTCCATGGATGAGTTTGTATTTGCTCCAAGAAAAAGGCTTTGAACAAGGGTGGCTTTTGTCTTGTTTTGCTCTTCCTCATAGTCGCCAAAAGTCTTTCCTGAAGTGATGGCATCATACACTTCCTTAAACTCCAAAGAAGTTGAAGAAGCACCTTCACTCAAAGTAGGCGAAGAGGCTGGTTCAACGTCCCCATGCTCTAAATTCTTCTTTTTTTTTGAATTCAGCTTTGAAGGAGTAGACTTCGGGAACTTTTGTGCATTAAGCCTTGCGCTAGATCTAGGAGGGGAAGACTTTTTCTTCTTGTTGTTAGCCATAAACAACGAGTGCAAGAAGAAATCAAAACTGATTTGGAGTGCTTAGTAATGAAGTAAGAAACAAAAAGAAAAAGGGAAGAGGAGGAGAGAGGTGGTGGAAGTGGATGTGCAAGGGTGGCCGAGTGCAATGTGTGTAAAGAGAAGAGAGAGCATTTCGGCTCTAGAGAGAGAAAGCTTTTGGACCATCTTTCATTTGCTTGCTTGCTTGTTGGGATAGGCTTAATACAAAATTCAGATTATTATCTTGGGGAAAAGATATCAATCCAACATACATTTTTTGCAACATGGGATGTGAAACTAGAAATCACCTTTTCTTTGAATGTTGTTTCACCAGAAGAATTTGGAATCAGGGACTTCATCTTACTTTGATTTACACATCTTTGACAAATTGGGATGATATCTTGGCTTTTATTACTCCTCTTGCCCTTGAAAAGAATCTTCGTGCAACCATTTTGAAGCATCTGTTGGGAGCCACTATTTATCATATTTGGTTGGAAAGAAACAACCGTGAATTCAACTTTGGATTCAAGACTGAAGAGCGCATTCTCTCATCCATCCTTAATGATGTTAGGCATAAATGCTCCATTGGAAGGAAATTCAATTCTTCTTGTATGAACAAATCCATTTGTAAATCTTGGGGCCTTGAAAATATTCTTGTATAGGGCTGGCCCTCTTTTCTCTTGTGTTGTACATGGTTTCTTAATTTAATCTCACTTTCTTCGCGAAAAAAGGAAGATAGCTCTCAGCCACAAGACCAAAAGGAGACAAGGGCGTCACATGACCCTTCTAGCTCAAAAAATCCTTTTGGGTTACATGAAGAAATGGATATCAATGAAGAAGGGGAATGTAATGTGGATG
Source organism: Cordia subcordata (assembly GCA_028554755.1). Lineage (NCBI taxonomy): Eukaryota > Viridiplantae > Streptophyta > Magnoliopsida > Boraginales > Cordiaceae > Cordia > Cordia subcordata. Next base: position 17,789,261 of record JAPTOF010000008.1, read on the forward strand.
TCCAAGATCCTCCTCTATTGGCTGCCCAAGGAAACAATGGAACTCAACACAATGCAAATAGCGCTTTGTCATCGGGAGTGATCCCCTAACAGCCCTTCCTCTATGATCATTTGCTCTTGGAACGTTAGGGGCTTCAATTCCCCTAATAAGCAAAAAGAAATGAAAGGTTTGATCAAAAAACACAACTTGGACATCTTTTGCGTTTGGGAATCAAAAGTGGTCAATAAGGATTGTATCCGAACTATTTGCTCCTCTTTTGATAGTTTGGGCTTTGCTAATCATCTTGATGATCATGTTTGTGGTAGACTTTGGCTCTTTTGGAGAAGAAGCATCAAAGCAACATTCATTGACTCTTTTGGTCAAGGAATTCTCTTTTGTTTTGAAGATGCAAATAATACCTTTCTTGTGGGTTTTCTTTATGGTCGAAACAACCATTTCTTGAGAAGGAAACTTTGGACAAAGATTAGCAAATCGTGCAAGTGGTGTAAAGATGAGTTTCTTTGCATTCTTGGAGACTTCAATGAAATATTAAATTGTGGAGATAGATCCTCTACTATTACTACTCCGAATAGTGCTAAGGAGTTCAAAAGTTGCATTGCCTCCTTAAACCTTCATGAAATCAATGGACTTGGCTTTCATTTCACTTGGACCAACAAAAGTTCTTCAAACACTTTTTTGGCAAGTAAGCTTGATAAACCCTTGGTGAATTCAGCATGGATGAAAAGCTTGCTTAAGACTTTTCTTATTATGGATAATCCCATCATTTCAGACCATTGTCCACTCATCTTACATACTTGTAAGTCTTGGTCTTCTCCTCCAAAGCCATTTAAATTTTACAATGCTTGGACTTCTAATGATGGCTTTTTGAAGATTGTTCAACAAACATGGAGTGCACGGGTTTTTGGCACTCCAATATGCATTCTCTATCAAAAGCAAAAAGCACTCAAGCAAGCTCTTAAGAAATTTGATAAGAAATTCTTCTCATGCATTCTTTACAAGTTAAAGGATCTCCGAGCTAAACTTTGTGAAGTTCAAATGGCAATTTATGATGGCAATCACAAAGATAATGCTATTGACAAGGAGAAATCTCTCATGATCCAAATTGAATCACTTGACTTGACGTACAAATCCATCCTTCACCAAAAGACAAGGCTCTAATGGATTAAAGAGGGAGATGAAAACACTAGATTCTTCAACAATGTTATCAAAGGAAGACGACACATGAACTTTATTCATGCCATCAAAAACAATTCTAGGTCTCTCCTTACCTCTGAAGGTGATGTCAAAGCGGAAATTGTTGGCTTCTTAAACAACTCCTTGGCACCCCAACATACACTAGTGCAAGTCTTTTTTTTTTTGCGGGGCAAGTAAGATGGGATATATTCCAATAATCAAAAAATTACATGAACAAAGGATGTGGAGAGGTACAAGAACCTATACAACAACATCATCTAATCTCCACAATTTACATAAAGTTTTGTTCAAAGAAGAAGACTGGAATTTTCTATCATTTGTAAGTTTAACTCTAACATCATTAAAGATAGTATCAAATATAAATTCCTCGGTTCTAGCTTGGTTTTTGAAGATACGTTGATTCCTTTCAATCCAAATGTAGTAAATGGCTGCCCCAAGGAGATGCTTGAAAATTGTGGCCTTCAAATGCTTTTCAAGAGCAAAAGGTGTGGAGTACTCGATAATATCATGCCAACAAATCAGATTTTCCGGAACGAGAGTGAGTTGCAAGCCCTTTCTCCAAATCCTCCTGGTGAAACAATATTCAAAGAAAAGATGCTCCCTAGTTTCACAACCCATGTAACAAAAAATACACGTTGGATTAATATGCACTAGTGCAAGTCTTAGAGAGACAAAGAACATTCTTGGGAAGACTATCCCTAGGGAGATGGTTGAAAAACTTCTTGCTCCAATCACCAAAGAAGAAATCAAGAATACTCTCTTCTCCCTTAATCCCAACAAAAGCCCGGGCCCGAATGGATTCTCCTTGCACTTTTATATGGCTACTTGGGAGATTGTTGGAGAAGATGTTACAAATGGCATTGGTTCCTTTGTCAACTCTTGCAAATTGCTCAAGATGGTAAATGCTACAATCATTGCTTTTGTTCTGAAAATCAATTGTCCCTCCATGGTTAAAGATTTTAGGCCTATCACTTTTTTTTTTGCGAGGTAAGTGAGTTTTATTTTCATTCGCAAAAAGTACAAGTCCAATTCAAACCCCTCAATCTACTTACAATAGGCATACATAACAAAGATTGAGGAGCCAAAAAACAAAAAAAAAAAAACAAGGTGGGAGTACCCAAAACAAGAAATCATAAAAACAAACACACAGTAAGGAAATAAGAGAACAAAAAAGCCTAAACATATTCCACAAAGTGCAAGCACTTTCACCCCAACGATGAATTGAGAAGTCCCAGGGAGTCTCGATCTCGGTCTTTAGCATTCTCCTTTTCTTTTTCAACGAAATTAGCCGGTGCTAAGTGTGATTGCATTCCATTTTGATCCGAGGCTTCATTGTTAAAAACTTCAAAAGGATTGCTTTGTTGCATTTTAGGGGTAGAGACCCTTGATTGAGTTGCCTTCTTTGGTGATGGGGACCGGGAGGTCAATTTAACTTGTGAGAATGATTCAATATTCGGCTTTACATGGGAAGCATGCTTATTCTCAATAACAATCCACTCTTCATGTAGCTTGGGCTTATGAGCATCACGGTCAACTTTGGGTTGCAAGGGTTGGGGCTTCGGCTCCATGGGACAAAAGTCTTTGACATGGCCAACCATCTTGCAATACTATTTATAAATGCATTACAAAGCTGCTTGCAAATAGGCTTAAATCGTGCCTTCCAGAAATCATTTCTTAGAAGCAATGTGCTTTTATCAAGGGTAGACTTATCAATGAGAATATCCTTATTACTCATGATATTATGAGGGGCTATACTAGAAGTCATATCTCACCAAGGTGTGCTCTCAAAGTGGATATCATGAAAGCTTTTGACTCCTTGAATTGGGGCTTCATTGAGATTGCCTTGATTGCTTTTGGCTTCCCTAGAGACTTTGTTGATTGGATTTTGGCATGCATCAAAACTCTTAGTTACTCAATTGCCATCAATGGAGGCTTGGAAGGCTACTTCGAGGGTGCAAATGGGGTGAGGCAAGGAGAACCACTTTCCCCTTGCATCTTTGTCATTTGTGTAGAGGTTCTCTCTTTCATGTTTTTTTTTTTGCGAGTTAAGTAAGAATTTATTAAGACGCAATTTTGGTACAAAACCATCCTAACCCCTCAAGCCATGGATATAACAAAACAAAACTAAAACTAGGTTTGAGGGGAGAGTAAAGACAAAATGGGAAATCCAAATAAACAAAATGAAAACAAAAGAACAAAGGAAAGCAAAGTTCAAGTGCCCACATGACAAGCCAAACCTTGCGGATCATCAACCATTCTCTCTTCATGATCATTCTTTCCAACGACATCCATATGTTCCACAACCTTATCAACAAAACCAAATTCTCCTCGGGTGGAATCAGCAACACAATTTGGCTCTTCAACAACTTAGAAGAGATTTTTTTGTGGGGCAAGAAAGAAAAGAGTATAATTCTCTCTCTAGCATGAAAACTCTCTCCCTTCTCTCTACCTCCTTGCAACCCGCCACCACTCTACCACCACACGGCACTACACAACACCTCTCTTCCATCAAAACCCCAAATGTTTAGCCTAAACACTTTTCCACACCCGTCCCCTAGCCACTTCTTTTAAGATTTCTTTGCCATCTTGCTGTCTTTATGGGGAAAAAGAAAAGATCTTCTCCCCCAGTGAGGTCTAGTGCACGTCTTAATGCAAAAGCTCAACATGTTGAAAGCCTTTCTCCGAGCTTACCTAAAAGTGATTCTCTTTTAGAGGTCTAGTGCACGTCTTAATGCAAAAGCTCAACATGTTGAAAGCCTTTCTCCGAGCTTACCTAAAAGTGATTCTCTTTTAGAGGTTGAATCAGCCTCTTCGCCTCTTGGAAGTGAAGATGCCCATTCAATCACTAGCAAAGAGCTTAAAGAGGTCTTTGATGCTTTTGAACTGGTCAATCCATTAATCATTTCGAAGAGAAGAAGGAAAATGCTAAAAAGGGTTTAGTTAAAAGGCTCATAAAGAACTCTCGGTCTCACTCTCCTCCAAGCCACAGAAAGAGGGGTGCAAATGATAGTTGTAAGATTCAAGCCGGTCTTGAAATAGCAAAAAAAATCTTTGCTTCTCCGACAAGATCTCAATCAACTATGGAGCCATTTTTTGCTAACGCTGGAAAGAATGCTTCTTCACATGATTTTAGGAAGCTTGAAACTGATCTTACAAATGGAGAAGAAGAAGCTACAACCATTGCGCAGAAACTGAGGGATAATGGAAGTACAAAAGTAGCTGAAAATGTAGATTCATTTCAGGAAAAGACTTGTACTTTTCAGCCACCTTCCAGCCCCATTTTGTCTCCTATGACAAATAAGTTTGAAAGTCAAGGGGTCCCACCAATTTCAAATATTAACTTGACTACAAATGATACTTCTTTCCTTCCTCTACCATCTCGGTAGAAAGAAGAAGATTCCAGCGTGGCAGCCAACTCATTGCATAATGGCTTGCCAAATAAACTTTTTAACAATCAAAAACTTCAAACTCATGGTGAAAATGGGAAAACTTCTCAAGTGGCATATAACCAACCTCGACACACACTCTATGGAGACAGCAAAGAGTAACATGTGGGGAAGATAAAAGGGAATGAACAGCAAAATGCTTGGAAGAAACCCCCAAGAATAAGGTATGAACCTTCAACTAATGAGCCATCACTTAATTGGGAAGGAGAATTTGCTCAATTTATTAGCTCGAATTTACAACTTAAAGAGCAAAAAGTTAAAATTGTCAATGGAGTTAGAGAAGTTGAGGATCCCCTTGAAGAAATTTATGAGGATGGGAAAAAATTCTGGACTAATTACCTTGTTGGCCAATTCTTAGGTGCCCCTCCCCCTTTCTTTCTTATAAAGAATATGGTTGAATTTGCTTGGAAAAGATTTGGACATGTTGATATATACACAAAAGGGCAGGGATTATTTGTGTTTAAATTTGAGAAGGAAGAAGCAAGTCAAAAAGTTCTTCAACAATTGTGGCATGTTAATCATAGACCACTCATCCTTAGGAAATGGGAACCTAACCTCCAATTTGTGAATCTGAAATCAAATAAAGTTCCCATTTAGGTCAAGCTTCGAGAAGTCCCACTTAGCCTTTGGTCTAGGAGAGGTCTTAGCTACATTGCTTCATTTATTGGGAAGCCCTTACAAATGGATGCACACACGGAATCAAGGAGAAATCTTGAGTTTGCAAGAGTTTGTATCGAGGTTGATCTTGAAGGCCACTTACCGGAAGAAATCTTTGTCAAATTAAGGGATGGAACAAAGAGCAAAGTTGAAGTTGAATATGCTTGGCGTCCATCAAAATGTGGTTTATGCAAAATGGTGGGCCATAATGAAAACTATTGCCCTTTAAGTCAAAAGCAAGCAAATCAGCCAACCAAGGGTCAACTTGCTTCACAACAACAAAGGCAAAAAGTCTACTATAATGCTAGGCATGCTTCTCCAAATGATGAATGGCAAGAGGTGGGGAAAAAGCAAACTAATGTTGAGAAATTGGGTTCCAACCGAGAGGAAGATAAGGTCAATGAGGTTACTCAACAAGACCCTCCAAAGATAGTTGATCAAGGGTCAAACCATTTTAAAGCTCTTGATGTTGTGGAGGAGGGTGAGATCATTGAAAGACTTGAGGATTATGATTGTAATTTGGCAAGAAAGACCGGAGAGAATGATAATACAAATCAACAAGTTACTGGAAGTAAAGAGAATTTGGGCAAGTTTGCTCATACTCTTCCTTCCAAATGATTTTTGGTTCGTGGAATATTAGGGGTTTTAATACCCCTAATAAGCAAGGGAAGTGAACTTTTGGATCTCTAAACATAAGATTGATTGTTTTTGCATTTTGGAAACAAAGGTTGTTAAGGATACTTCTTTTACTAAAATTGCAGCCTATTTTGAAAGATTGGGCTTAAAAAATCATGTGGAGGATAACATGATTGGAAGAATTTGGTTTTTTGGGAAGGAACCAATTAACTTTACATTTGTTGATTCAATTGATCAAGGAGCTCTCTATCATATCAGCCTTGCCAATAAGAGCTGTATTTGCGTGGCTTTTGTTTATGCTCGAAATGATTCAAAAGGTAGAAATTTTTCATGGAGAAAGCTTGAGGAATGGAGTTCATGGTGTGAAGACAGTTCGTTTTGTGTGATGGGAGATTTTAATGAAATCCTCCATAATGGGGATAGGTCACCTTGCAATCCTATTCCTTCCAGTGCCTGGGATTTTAAGAAATGCATTAGCAATTCTGGTTTATTTGAACATGAAGTGTTTGGTCGACATTTCACTTGGATAAACAAGGGTTCTCCTAGCAATTTCATGGAAAGTAAACTTGATAGGGCACTTGTCAATTCCCAATGGTTAGAGTATTTGGATAGCTCGTTCCTTTTGGTTGATAACCCGGGAGTTTCAGATCATTATTCACTTGTCATGCACACATGTAAATCCAATTTTTCTCCACCAAAGCCTTTCAAATTTTTCAATGCATGGACCTCTCATGTTGAATTCCTCAAGGTGGTTGAAGATGTTTGGAAGAAAAGATTTTTTGGGACACCAATGTTTGTTCTCACGTGGAAGCAAAAGACTCTCAAACAAGCTCTTAGGGAATTTGACAAGAAGCATTTTTCTTCTATTCCTCATCAACTCCGAGAACTCAAGAAAGATCTTGATAAGGTGCAAGGTGAAATTCTTAATGGATATTGCAACGAAGAGGTGATTGAGAAGGAGGGGGAAATTTTGAAAGACATTGAAACTCTTGAAGCTTCATATAGGAGTTCCCTCCATCAAAAAGCTCGAATTCAATGGATCAAGGAAGGGGATGCAAATACCAAGTTCTTCCATAATGTGATCAAGAGTAGAAGGATTAAGAATACCATCAATGCAATTCTTGATCAAAATGGCATCTTACTCACAAAGGCCGAAGAGGTAAAAGACCAATTTCTTTCTTTCTACAAGGAACTTCTTGGAACAAGATCCAACTCAATTGCCAATGTTCAAAGCATCAAATCCATTCTTGGTAAAACAATTGAAGGAAAATCGAAGGAAATGCTTGCAGCCCTCATCTATAATGAGGAAATTAAAGAGAGTCTCTTCTCTCTCAATCCTAACAAAAGTCCGGACCCGATGGTTACACATCAAAGTTTTACATGGCAACTTGGGAAATCATTGGCGAGGACGTAATACATGCTATCAAGTCTTTCTTCTCATCCAACAATCTCCTTAAAGAGGTAAATGCGACAATCATTACCCTTGTTCCTAAAGTTCAAAATCCTACCAAGGTCAAAGATTTTCGGCCTATTTCTTGTTGCAATACTATTTATAAGTGTATCTCCAAGATCCTTGCCAATAGACTCAAAAAATGCATTCCATTTATCATCTCAAACAACTAATCAGCTTTCATTAAAGGTAGACTCATTAATGAGAATATCTTTATTGCTCATGAGCTTATTAGAGGATACTCTAAAAGCCATATTTCTTCAAGATGTGCACTCAAAATTGATATCATGAAGGATTTTGACACATTGAATTGGCACTTCATTGAATGCACTCTCATTGCTCTTGATTTCCTAAAAAACTTTGTTGATTGGTTGATGGCATGTATTACTTCCCTAAGCTTCTCTATTGCTATCAATGGTGGCCTTGAAGGTTTCTTTAAAGGGCCAAATGGCATAAGGCAAGGTGATCCCCTTTCTCCATATATCTTTGTGATTTGCATGGAAGTCCTTACTTGTTTGCTTAACAATTTGGAGAAGGAAGAAAGGTTTCATTTTCATCCCAAATGTGGAAAATTGAAGCTCAACCACATTTGTTTTGCGGATGACCTCCTTATCTTTTGCAAAGGAGATATCAATTCTATTGAAAGCATTATGAATACACTTGAGGATTTCCATTCTCTCTCGGGCTTAAAAATCAGCAAGGACAAAAGTGAAGTTTTCTTTGGAGGGGTTCCTTTGGAAAAGAAAAATGATATCTTGGAGAAGATTGGAATTAAGGAAGGTAACTTACCTTTTCGTTACTTGGGTGTCCCTCTTGTTACGAGGAAACTTCGTAAGGCCGATTGCCTTCCTCTTTTGGAAAAGATCACAAAGAAAATTGAGCATTGGACAACGAAATGGCTTTCTTTTGCTGGAAGGTTGCTTCTTATTAAGTCCATTCTTACTCAAATTTGCTCATTTTGGACTGGAGTCTTTCTCATTCCTAAGGGGGTCATTGAAACTATTAGGAAAAAGTTTAAAGCATTCCTTTGGAGAGATACTGGAGCTAAAGTTGCTTGGAAAGATATTTGCTTGACACAAGAGGAAAGGGGTCTTGGAATTAGAAGACTTCAGGATATAAATGACACCTACATGTTTAAAATCTTCTGGAGAATGTATGCATTCAGAGACTCACTTTGGAGCTCTTGGGTTCATGAAAACTACATCAAAGAGGGTTCTATTTGGACATTCACCATCACAAAGGACATTAGTTGGATTATGAGAAGTTTATTTAAAAGCCGTGAGGTTGCTCGACAAAGCATTAAGCATATTGTTGGGAATGGCAAGAATACTCTTTTTTGGCTGGACACTTGGCACCCAGAGGGCAATCTTGGTTTATCTTGGTATAACATTTTTCTTCACCCTCCACTTCTTGCAAAGGTTAGTGATATCTACAACTAAAGTGGATGGAATTGGCCTCCTTACCTCTTTTTTGTGGATTAAGTAAGTTTATTAAATCGCAAAAGTGAGTACAATGACAATACAATACAAAAACCAATCCCCTCAAGCTTGATTCAAACAATACAACCAAAAGATTTGACTTGAGAGGAGGAGTGACCAAAGATATAATCAGCAATGAAAAATCAACAAAACTCACAACAAAGTGATCTAGTGTAATCAAGGGTGTGTGAGGAACCAGCCCTCTTCCCATCAAAATTCCCTTCTTCCACTTCATGAATTTGCTCAACAATTTCTTCATCTTGGATTTTAATATTTGCTTGAGCAGCTTCTTTGTTAACTTGGTCTGAACCATCTTCTTCTTTGCAATTTGCATTAGGTTTACTTCCGTTGTCGTCAAGGATTGAAAATCGATTTCTATCCATAGGACTCACTGGAGCTGAAGCTACGAATTCTTTGCTGGATTTAGGTTCAGGAACCACATTTGCAAATGGTATAGGGTCAACATTAACTTTTCTCCAAACCTTCTTTGTTTTTTGCATTCTTCCAAACATTTTCATTCTTTTCATTCTTTTCCACTCTTGGCACTTAATAGGAATTAGGACAAGAAGAAAGAGAATGACCAACAATCTTGCAATTAGAGCATACAGGGGGTTTCCATGCATATTCCACATCAATTTTCGCCCAATCACCATTTCTAAGTTTCACAAAAGTGTGATCCGGGAGGTTTATGGAAAGATCCATTTCAATGCAAATTCGTGCAAAACCCACAAATGTACGTGCTTCCGTTAATTTATCCATTTGTAATGGAACCCCAAGAGTACTCTCGATATAGCTTAAACCTCTTCTAGTAATAAGGGAACAAGGGACATTCCGAAGCTTAACCCAAAGAGGAACTTTTTTCCAACTAAAATTAAGGAGTTGAGCACTTGCATCCCATTTCCTAAGCAATAAGGGTCTATGATTAACATGCCAAAGCTGCTCCATGACAAGTTCACAAGCTTCATTGCTATCAAATTTAAAAACAAAAAGCCCATTCTCCGCTGATTTGATGTCAACTTTCCCAAAAGATTTCCAATGTGTATTAACCATTTTGCGTATGAGGAAAAAGAGGGGAGGATTACCAAAAAATTGGCCAATTAAACAATTTTTCCAATGTTCATCTCCTTCCTCAAAAACATCATTAAGGGGAGTGGCACCAATGAAACCATCATCTTCAAAGGGGGCATGAAATTCAAGTTTACGAGAATTTTCAAGATTACCTAAGTAAGAGAGCTTCCAATCTTTGTCCATGTTCCAAGCATTCTGAAATTCTTGTGGCTGAATTGGAAACCTTCCAGCAGAGTTAAGAAGTGAAGTGCCATTTTGGTTATCATTCTGTAAAGAGCAAGGCTGAAATGGATGGAGAGATGATGTGGCATCATTAATTGATGTGGCAGCCATGTCATTTTGCCTTGCTGATTTGGTAAGAGAGCTTGCTGACCTAGCTTGGAGGGGAGGGAAATGAACATCCAAAGATGTTGGTCCCATTCCAATTGCATCTAATTGATTTTGGGGGGAAAAAACTTGTGCACATGCTTGCAAATTTGAAATTGGGCTACCAAGACTATTCCCAATAGTATGAGTTGTCATCCTTTGGTTGATTATGGCAGCAAAAGTAGGCTGCTATTTAGAAAAAGGGGCTGCACATTGTACTTGCTCAGTCAAATGCATGCTGGTCGCTAGCGCATTATCCATTGGTCCATCGGCATTGAACAATGAACCACCATGGCCAGAATTTGGAGCTTTTTCACCCTCAATCGAAGATGGAATATCATGATAAATTGTTGCCATTTTATTCTCCATCTCATGAGGATTCCGACAAGCACCATTAAGAATAGGAGTGGATGCCACATTCTTTGAGTTTTTTGCACTAGCCATGTTGAGTTGGTTAGCCATAGCCGAGCTAGCAAAATGCTCCATATTTGGATCACCATTGCAATGACCTTGAATACAAAGAGAGGAGGGAGAAACTTGAAGATCTCTAGGTTCAGGTTCATATGCCATAGAGTTACCCTGAGAAAGATAAAGATCCGAGCGGGAGGAACTATGGCAACTAGGAGAAGGAGAACTTTTCCTTATCAAGCTTTGAACGAGTTCCCTTTTTGCTTCATCTAAATTCTTTTCAAGCTTTTGAACACTACGGGGAGAAGAAGTAAGTGCACCCGAGCAAGATATGGAATCATTTATGGTGTCACAAGCCTTTCTGAGTTCCATGTACGAATCCAAGGAGTATTCATCATCATCATCTTCATAGTTGCCATGATTGAATTTTGATGCAAGTCTTGCACTCTTCCTAGTTTTTGATGCACTTGATCTTTTCTTTTTTCCCATGGACGAAGAAAAAGGTGGAAGAAATGGTGGTCAAACTTCTAGTTTTTGGCCTCCTTACCTCTCCCATTTCAATGCTCCTAGCTTTCATCTTGATGAAGAAAAATCTGATTCTTTTTGTTGGATTTTGTCCCCAAACGGAGTTTTCTCTTTTAAGCATACACGGGAGTTTATTAGAATCAAGGGAGTTAAAGTTAAATGGCATAAGGTTGTTTGGTTCAAAGGACACTCTCCTAGGCATGCTTTTATTTGCTGGCTTGCCTTCTTGGATGGACTCAACACAAAATATAGAATTCTTCATTGGGGAATCAATATCAATCCCAATTGCTCCTTTTGCGACTTGGGTTGTGAGACTAGAGACCACCTTTTCTTCGAGTGTTGCTTCACAAGAAGAATTTGGAAGATTGGCTTACAACTCTTGCTTGTTAAAGAACCGTTGTTTGAATGAGAAAAGACCATGGATTTCTTCACTCCTCTCTCACTTGAGAACCATTTGAAGGCAACGATTATGAAACACTACTTTGAAGCTACCATTTACCATATTTGGAAGGAAAGGAATTGCCGAGTGTTTTGCGTGGGTATCAAAAATGAAGACCAAATCTTCTCAGTATGTGTGGAGATGTATCTTTCAAAGTCTCTCCTGAATCATACGTATGTGAAATTAAGAAATGGCGATTGGGCCAAAATCGACATTGAATATGCATGGAAACCACTTGTTTGCCCTTCTTGCAAGATTGTTGGACATTCCCTTTCTATGTGTCACCAAAAAATGCTCCTAGGCAAGCACCTAATGTGATTGAAAAGAAGAATGAAAATTGGAAAATGGCAAAGAATAAGAGACTGTGGAAGAAAGTGGAGAATTTTAATCCCACCCCATTCTCCAATGTGGAGGTAAATTCGGTTCAATCTCCATGTTGGCAAAGAATTCAGCCCCTATTGTTGAAGAAACTTTGGATAATAATCGCTTTGCGGTCCTTAATGCAAAGGAAGGCACATTAAAAGAAGAGGAAGAATTGATAAAGAAAGATGAAGAAAATGTCATGAACCAAGAAAATGAAGCAAATGTTGCTGATTTGGACGCCCAACAACATGAAGATCAAAATGAAGAGCAATTTAAAGAAGAAAATTTGAGTGTTGAGCAAGATAAATGGGAAGGGAATGTTGAGAACACACTTGAAGGCTCTCGAACCAGACTTGAAGATCCCACTCCCATTTGATGATTTGAGATTTGATTGGTTCTTTCTTTTGTTGTTTTTAATTTTTGGGATTTTCCCTTTGTTTTGATTTGTATACCCTCAAACTTGACTGGCTTTGTAATGTTGTATCATTTGTTTTGACGGTTTTGGATGGTTTTGTACTGAATTTTTGCGCTAATAAAAACTTTCTTAATCCGCAAAAAAAGCCAAGTGTTGCACCAATTTTCAAGCTTAGTGTTGATTCTTTCCAAAAGAGGAAAACAATCGGCCTTTCTAAGCTTTCTAGAAACAAGTGGGATACCCAAATAGCGAATAGGAAGCTCACCTTCTTGAAAACCAACTCTATCCAAGATAGTCCTTCTGTCATGAATTGAAACCCCACCAAAGAAAATGGAACTCTTTGATTTGTTGATATTTATCCCGGAGAAGGAGGAAAGTTTCTTCAAGGTCTCTATGATGCATTCAATAGAGCTTAAGTTTCCCTTGCAAAAGATAAAAAGATCATCCGCGAAACAAAGGTGGTTAAGTTTCAAATGAGTACATTTTGGATGAAAATGGAAGCCCGGGTGCTCATTTAATTTGTTAAGCATACAAGAGAGAACCTCCATGCACATGACAAAAAGGTAAGAAGAAATGGGATCTCCTTGTCTGATTCCATTTGCTCCATAAAAATAACCTTCCAAGCCTCCATTGAGAGCAATAGAAAAGCTAGGAGTAGTGACACACTCCATAATCCATTCAACAAATAATTGTGGAAAACCAAAAGCAAAGAGAGTGCACTCAATGAAGCCCCAATTTAAAGAGTCAAATGCCTTCATAATGTCAACTTTAAGGGAGCATCTAGGGGAGATATGACTTCTAGTATAACCTCTCATAACATCATGTGCAATAAGAATATTTTCTTGTATAAGCCTATTCTTGAGGAATGATGATTGGTTCCAAGAAATGATGTGAGGCAAACAAATTTTAAGCCTATTTGCAATAATCTTTGAAATGCATTTATAGATGGTGTTGCAACATGAGATAGGCCTAAAATCTTTGACCATGGAAGGATTTGGGACCTTTGGCACCAGTGCAATAATTTTAGAATTTACCTCTTTAAGAAGCTTCTTTGATTCAAAGAAAGAGCTTATTGCTTTGATAACATCCTCTCCAACAATTTCCCAAGCAATCATGAAAAAATGTGATGTAAATCCATCCGGACCCGGGCTTTTTTTAGGATTGACAGAAAAAAAGAGCATTCTTAATCTCATCTCTTGAAATAGGAGCAATGGTGGTGGCAGCAAGAGACACATCAATTTTTCTCCCAATAATAGTCTTTAAATCATTCACATTGACATAAGAAGGCTTTTTAGCACTAAGGAGACCTTTGAAGAAGCCAATGAACTCATTTTTAACATCATAGTCCTCTAAGAGGAGATGTCCTTCCTCATTCTTGATTCCATGGATAGTGTTCTTGAACCTCCTACTTCTCACAGCATTATGGAAGAATTTTGTATTTGAATCCCCCTCTTTGATCCATGAAAGACTTGATTTTTGAATAAGCATGGCTTTGTAAGTAGCTTCAATCTCTTCCAATTTAGCAAGAATGCACTTTTGCTTATTAATAAGCTTAGCACTAAGCTCTCCATTATATATTGCTTGCTGAACTCCATTAAGCTCCTCACGAAGATTGTTGATAGTGTTTGGAAGATAAGCAAAATGCATCCTATCAAAGCTTTTGAGGGCTTCCTTGATCAATTTTTGCTTTTGATAAAGAGTGAACATTGGAGTACCAAAAACCCGTGTACTCCAATGATCTTCCACAAGCTTCAAGAAATCCGAATGATTTGACCAAGCATTATAAAATTTAAAAGGTTTTGGTGAAGTTTTCCAAGACTTACAAGTTTGCAAGATAAGTGGGCAATGATTGGAGATGCCGGGGCTTCCAACCAAAAGAAAGGAGTGGTGATAGTTTTTAGCCCAATTTTTATTCACCAACGCTCTATCAAGTTTACTTGCCAAGAAGTTACCTTCCTTACTTTTATTTGACCAAGTAAAGTGAGGTCCATAAACATTAACTTCTTGCATTTTTGCATTCTCAACAAAAGTTTTGAAGTCCAAAGCACTTTTTGGTATGGAGGAGGTGCTGGATTTATCTCCTTCATGCAAAACTTCATTGAAATCCCCCAAAATGCAAAAATCACTTTCAAGACACCAATTGCACCAAAGGTTGAGCTGGCTCCAAAGTTCCTTCCTTTTAGCTGCCACATTATGCCCATAGATGAAGGAAACAAAAATAGATTTGGGGAAGAGATTATCAAAGTTGAAGAGGAGGGCTTGATCACAAGAGTCAATAAAAGTAGCTTTAATATTTTTCCTCCAAAACAGCCAAATCCTTCCCTTGACCAAATCATCAAAATGATTCTCAAAACCAAGCTTTTCAAATTTTGTGCTAATGAAGCTAATGCTATCATTGCAATACACTTTATTTTCCAAATGGCAAAAGAAATCCAATTTGTGCTTATTAATCAGCAAGATAACTTCTTTTTGCTTTTTAGGGGAATTGAAGCCCCTAATATTCTAAGAGCAAAAAATCATTTAGAAGCTAAAGGAGGATCATCCGTATCCAAATCTTGGGAGCCAAAAGCTATGAAGTTATCTTCAATTTTATTCTCAACTTTTGACCCAAGCTCATCATCAATGTTGAAAGAATCTTCCCTATGCTCATCCTCCCGAAAGAGGACTTCAAATCAATTTGGACATTTTATTTTTGAGTCAAGTGCAGCCTTAGGAGAGATTGGCTGAGTAGTTTTCTTTTCCATATTTGGAATTGCTACTTCATTGCTCAAAGCCTCGGAATTCTTCATTAGAGCTTGCTTTTTACCTACAACTTGCCATTCATGGTGTATTTTTGGTTGCTGCCTAGAGTGAATTGTTTGAGGATTTTGTTGAGCTTTTGGTTTTAGGGGACAATTTTCCTCAACATGCCCAACCACTTTACAATGATTGCACTTGCTTGGCTTCCTAGCATATTCAACCTCAACTTTTGCTTTTGTGCCATTTCTAAGCTCTGGAAAGATAACATTGGGAAGGTTTTCTTCCAAGTCCACTTCTATGCAAATTCCAAATTCCTTCTAGATTCAGTAAGTGCATCCATTTGGATTGGGGTTCCAATGAAAGAAGCAATGTAGCCAAGTCCCCTATTGGAATAGAGGCTCATTGGAACATCCCATAGCTTAACCCAAATGGGGACTTTTTTACAAGACAAGTTCACAAATTCAAGGTTTGGTTCCCATTTTCTCAATAAAAGTGGTCTACGATTGACATGCCAAAGTTGTTGAAGGACTTCTTGGCAAAATTCTTCCCTTTCAAATTTAAAGATAAAGAGTCCCTTCCCTTTGGTATGAATATCCACCTTGCCAAATTTTTTCCAAGCAAATTCAGTCATGTTTTTTTTTTTCCTGAGTAAGTAAGATTTCATAAAAGAAACGTTCAAGTACAAGAATCAGAAAAAGGAATGGAGAAACCTAACCAAGTATCTCATCTAATTTCCACAATTTACATAAGGCAATATTCAGCGCATTTGAAGGAAATTTCCTACCAAAGATAATACGAGTTCTAACTTCATTGAAGGTAGTACTTGTGATTTGATCCTTCGTTTTTGCTTCTTGCTTGAAAATACGCTGGTTTCTTTCAACCCAAATGTGGTAAACGGATGCTCCAAGAAGATGCTTAAGGATAGTAGCTTTCAAGTTATTTTCAAGAGCAAAAGGTGTGAGATAGGCACAAATTTCATCCCAACAAATCAACTTCTCTGGAACAAGGGAGATTGCAAGACCATGTCTCCAAATTCTGCGTGTGAAGCTACATTCGAAAAAAAGGTGCTCTCTTGTTTCACAACCCATGCGACAAAAGATACAAAGTGGGTTTGCAATCAATCCCCAACTTAATAATTTTTGAAGAGTTGAAAGCCGATCATGAAAAACAAGCCAGCAAATGAAACCATGTCTAGGGTTATGACCTTTGTGCCAAACCAAATTGTGCCAGTTAACTGTATGACCCTTCTTACGAATATGATCCCAAGTAAGCTTAAAAGAAAAATTATCGTTCTTTGAAGGTAGCCAAAGAGAAGAATCATGGACATTTTCATCAAGATTGACAAGTGGAATCTGGACATGGAGAAGATTTAAAGGCCAAGTCCATTGACCATTAATATAGATGTCGCAAACCTTGGCAAGTAAAGGAGGTGAAGGGAAGGTTGAGCTCCAATGGTCGAGAAGAGGACCTTCTTGATGCCAATTGTCTAGCCAAAAAAAAGTATTTGTGCCATTGCCAAGTTTATGTTGGATGAAATTCCTTGCAACCCCACGGATTTGCAAAAGAGACTTTATGATCCAGCTTGCATCATGAGGAATTTGTATGGCCCAAATGGAGCTATTCTTGATATAATTTGCATGGATCCACTTGCTCCAAAGAATGTCTTTGGTGGCATACATTCTCCAAAAGATTTTGAGTAAGTAAGTGATATTGATCTCACTCAATCTTCGAATTCCAAGACCCCCTTCAAGGTATGGTAAGCAAACATCTTTCCAAGCAATTTTTGGTCCGGTACCTCTCCAAAGGAAGGATCTGAATTTTGATTCAATTGCTGCCATTGTACCTTTTGTGAGGAGGAAAGCACTTGCCCAAAAGGAACAAATTTGCATAAGAATGGATTTGATGAGAACAAGTCTTCCAGCAAAGGAGAGCCATTTGTTTGCCCAATTTTCAAGCTTTGCATTGATCTTTTCAAGGAGAGGCATGCAATCAGCTTTCCTTAGTTTTCTTGAGACAAGAGGAATACCAAGGTAGCGGATGGGAAGAATACCTTCTTTGAATTCCAATTGTTGAAGTATTGTTTGCTTTATGTCATCCGGAACTCCCCCAAAGAAAATATTACTTTTAGCTTGATTGATGTTGAGCCCTGAATAAGTGGAGAAAATTCAGTCATGTTCTTTATGAGAAAATAAGGTGGAGGTGCACCTAAGAATTGCCCCACTAAACAATGAGACCAAAAGTTATCACCATCCACATATAAGTCTTCCGGGGGTTCATCAACTTTTCTAATTCCATCAACAATCTTACTTTCATGCACTTCATCAAATTTTAAGCTAGTGGCCATATATTTAGCAAAAACCCCACCCCAATCAGAAGAAGGGTTGGTTGAGGAGGGTTCATACCTTAGCCTTGGTGGCCTTTTCCAAGCATTTTGCTGATTTGTAGAAGGTGCAAGATGAGAGGAGCTCTTCCGTTGAGCATTGATGAGAATCATAACCCTTGCTATCAAGATACTTACCAATTGCGGGCTCAAGATGAGTTGAGTTTCCTTTATAATGACTTCCATCATCAAAAAGCTCTTTGTAGGATGAACCCGATTCCAAAGGGTCATAAACTTCTTTGAAGATTTTGCTAGAGGTTGAATGAGCATCTCCACTAACAAGTGATGAAGAGGCTGAATCAACCTCTTTACATGAGAAAGAAGAATCTGATTTTGCACATGAAGAGCTTTTCTTTTTCATTCCCATGAAAACCAAGAGAAGGGACAAAGGGACGGATTTGATTGAAGTGTTTAGGTATGGATTAAGGGTTAAGTGTTTGGGTTTTTTATGGAAGAAGGTTCTTTTGGTGGTGGCGTGAGGTGAAGAGGTGGTGGCTGGTTGCAAGAGTTTTAGAGAGAAGGAGTAGAATTTTCATGGTAGAGAGAGAAAAAGATTTTTATTGAGCAACAACTTAGAAGAGATGCATAAGGCTTTCTCTCTCTACCATGAAATCTCTTCTTGTTCTCTCTAAACCTTTTGCAACCAGCCACCACCTCTCCTCCACACGCCACCACCATACAAACCTTCTTCCATCAAAACCCAAACACTAAACCCTAAACACTCTTCCATACTTGTCCTTTTGCCTCCTCCGATTTCTGATTTCATGGGAAAGAAGAAGAAAGTTTCGACTTCTTCAAGGCAAAGTGCAAGAATTCTTGTAAAAAAGCAAACGTTTGATAGCTCTCCAAAAGCCATTTCCTCTAAGGATACTTTCAATGAGGTGGATTCGGCCACTTCTTCTTCTCCCCTTGAGAGGGAAGATGTTTCATCCACCTCTAGCAAAGAATTTAAGGAGGTGTTTAAAGCACTTGAATCTGGTCATACATACAAAGAACACCTCGATGCTTAATCCAAAGCTAAGGATGATTTGATTCGAAAGCTTTCTTGCACATCTCACTCAAGATTCTCTCCCTCTCCTACATCTAAAATTGATATTGGTCCGCACAAAACAAAAAGTGGAAATGGAGCTCACACAGCACCTCTTTCACTCCCCAACTTCTTGTCATTCTTCCTTTATCGACCATGGTGTTTTGAACAAGGAAGAAGAAGACTTGTCTGATTACTCTTTACCCGCTGGTCAACAACTCCCGGTTAATAGTAATGTTCCCGATGTATTACCTAGAACAAAGAAGCTTGGCAGCACCTTTTCAGCCCACTCCAAACAAATCTTGACAACTCATCCAAGTCAAGCTCACTCAAAATCTGATCCATGTGGAATTGCTATCTCAACACAAGTCAAAGAGAGTTTCTCTCACTAAGAGTAATACGCTCTCACTTCTCACTAAATTGACCACCACCTTCCACCATTGACCACCACTTTTCCACCACCATCCGCATTTCTTTTCCTCTTTCACGGGCAGAAAAAAACGATCCAGTGCATCCAAAACTAGAAAGAGTGCAAGACTTGCTGCAAAATCTGAACTTTGCAATTATTAAGAAAAAGAAGATTACACTTCGGATTCTATTATGGAGCTAAAAAATTCTTGTGACGCCATTAACAAAGTCATGTCAAGCTCTAACGAAAGGCATTCTAGTTCGGGTAAGCTCCCTTCCTCTTCTAGTGTTCACGAGCTTGAAAGAAACCTTGATAATGCAAAACGTGAACTAGTGCAAAGCTTAGCTCGTAAGAACACTCCCATTTCTAAATCTAGAGCTTCTGTTTGTGGTAGTTCAGCAAGTTTGGGTTTTGGCACTAAAAATTTGTTTACTAGTAATGATTTCCTTCCTAATAAGGTGTGTGATAAGCTTGATGATCCTTTGCTTCAAGAACTTGAACACCAATTAGCAATGGCTGCTCCTACGCCATCTTCCTTTTGTCTCAATGATAAAACTCTATCTTTGGGTCACACTTACTTCGAAGCAAAAATGGTGAATATGGTACTCATAATGATCCTTGTGGCATGGAGAAGAATGTTTTTGCATCCTCATTTGATAATCAGCCATCAAATATCCAAGGATCAGTTCCAAAATCACATTTGGATGGCTTGGTTTTGGAAGAAATGGCTAGTCAAACACTACAGCAGTCCATGCTCTTTTTCAGCGGGTAATAACCATATGGCGATTCTTTTTCAGCTCAAAAGTACTCCTATTCAGCCTCTAAAGCTCAAGTCGACAACTCATCACAAGGCATTAATTGGGGATGCTGCCCCTTGGTCCAAGTGAAGGATAATGTAGTCTGGGAAAAGCTTTATCCACCAAATAACTTGGTCCAGATGCTTGAGGAAGCAAATATTAAAAATGGTAGTGATTTTGAATCTCATTTCCCTCCCTTGCTTGCTCAGTCATGCCCTACATATTTGAGTCAACCTTCCAATACACTATCCCCTTATGATTTGGAAGCCAAGTCAGATTCTAAAGCCAGGTCAGCCCCCTCTCATTTTTATTTTAACGGGAATTTACCTCCAGAAGGTCAACACTTTGCTCATCTCCAACAAGCTAATCCCACACTAGATCCTACTAATGATGAGCCACAACAAGCTTGTAATTCCCAATCTACAGCAAATATGGCAAGGAATTTGGACAACAATTGGAAACAAAAATGCTTTGGAGACTCTTCTCATGGCAATAGGGCAAATTGGAATATTGGTAACCAAGTGCAGCCAAATCAAAATGCTTTTCAACAGCAAGCTTGGAAATCAAATAAGGATTGGCAAGGCACTTTCGTTGGTAATCTTTCTCACTCTACTAAGCTCGATTTTGTTGAACCTCTCATTGAGAATGATTTCATTAGAGCCATCCCACCAGATGAGGTTTACCTTGAAGGGGATGATTACTACAAACATTGCCTTATAGGCCAATTCCTTGAAAAACCCCCACCTTTCTTCCTTATTCAGAGAATGGTAGATGTCCATTGGAAATTGTTTGGTAGAGTTGAAATCAAATCTACTGAAAATGGGCTTTTTGTGTTTAAATTTGAAAATGAAAACTTTTGTGAGCTAGTTCTAGAGCAAATGTGGCATGTAAATCACCGTCCCCTCTTGCTTAGACGATGGGATTCAAATGCTCAACTCATGCACTTTAGTTGGGAAAAAGTTCCTCTTTAGGTGAAGCTCCATAATGTCCCTTGCTCCTTGATCACTAGAAGGGGACTTAGTTATGTGGCTAGTACGCTTGGCATTCCTATTCAAATGGACAAGTTAACGGAATCCCGAACCTTCGTGGGATTTGCTCGTGTTTGCATTGAGATGGATTTATCCAAGAGCCTCCCGGATTTTACATTTGTAAAACTTAGGAATGGAGAATGGGCTAGGATTGAAGTGGAGTACGCATGGAAACCCGTGGTTTGTCCTTCGTGCAAGATTGTTGGTCATAGTCTTTCTTCATGTCCAAATGCCACTCAAGTTAATGTATCCCAACAAAATTCTCGATTTGTTAAGAAAGAGGGTGAATGGAAGAATCCCAAGTCAAAGACAATATGGAGGAAAGTCACGAATGTGAATCATACACCATTTGCTAGTGTCGTCATCAAGTCTAAAGTTGTTAATGAAGCAAATGAGAAAAACGACTTTCCGAGCACCATGGAAGGAAATAGTTTTGCTGCCCTTAACGCATATGAAAATGGTAATGAAGTTGCCTCACTTGAGACTCAAGTTGATGAGGATAACTTGAACAAGAACGAGATTGGAAATAAAGTAACTAAAGGAGATGATTTTGATGTTGCTGATTTGGATGTTCAAATTCTTGATAAAGCCAATGAAGTTCATTTGAATGAAGAACAATGGAACGTTGAGCAAGGCAATAGGGTGGGAACAATTTCCAGCCATATTTGATCACACTTGGTTTGTTCTCATTGTACTTTCTTTTTGGAACTTGTTTGTTTGTTTTTGATTAACTTTTGTTGGTTTGGGAGACTCTCCCTTCTTTGTGTTTTCTTGCCTCTCAAGCCTTGATTTGATTGAATTGCTGTATCCATGGCTTGAGGGTTTTAAATGGCTTGTGTCCATATTTGTGATTAATAAAAAACTTACTTAATCCGCAAAAAAAAAAAATATCTGATCCATGTGACATTGGGCATGAAGCATGTGAGTCACTTGAAGTTTTTCCTCCTCTTGAAAACTCAACTTTCAAACGCTTGGCTGACCTACTAATGCCAAGTCAGCCCTCTTCATTAAATGACATGGCTGCCATGCAAGCAAACCCCCCCTCCAAAACATGCCCAAGGCAAAAACACTTCCAAGCTATGCAAAGCAAGAACACAACTCCAAGGCAAGCAATGTTCAAGGCCGGGTCTTCCACCAAACATCCAGCCAATCCAATGCTTGGAAAAAAACCTCTAAAACTAATGTATGTTCCTTCTCCAAGTGAACCTTCCTCTGATTAGGGTGGAGTATTTGCAGAGCATATGCATACCAATTTAAAATTTGAAGAAGAACATGCTTTTAATGTGGTTGATGGTATTAGAGAAGTTGCTAATCCGCCTGAGGACTTATATGATGATGGGGATAAATTTTGGAACCATTGCTTAGTTGGACAATTTTTAGGTGCCCCCCCATCTTACTTCCTAATCAAGAACATGGTTGATTTTGCTTGGAAGAAGTTTGGCAAAGTTGATATTCATACTAAAGGAAAAGGTCTTTTTATCTTTAAATTTGAAAAGGAGGAATTTTGCAAAAAGGTTCTCCAACAACTTTGGCATGTTAATCACAGGCCTCTTCTTTTGAGAAAGTGGGAACCAAATCTGGAATTTGTTAATCTCTCATGCAAAAAAGTCCCTATTTGGGTTAAATTATGGGATGTCCCGATATGCCTTTACTCCAAAAGAGGACTTGGTTATATAGCATCCTTCATTGGGAAACCACTCCAAATGGATGCACTTACGGATTCAAGGAGAAACTTAGAGTTTGCTAGAGTGTGCATTGAAGTTGATTTGGAGAGTAATCTTCTAGATGTCATCTTCCCAAAATTAAGAAATGACTCTAAAGCAAAGGTTAGAGTTGAGTATGCATGGAAACTAAAGAAGTGCTCCTTATGCAAAATGGTTGGTCATATTGAAGAATCTTGCCCTTTAAAGCCTCAACCCCAAAAGCAAGCTTCCAAGCAACACCCTAAAGTTCACTATGAATGGCAAATTGTTGGCAACAAACAAGACCTCTTGGAGAACACCTCTAAGGAGCCTGTGGTTGCTGATTTGTCTTCTAAAAACAAGGACATTTCTTCCCAGCCTCTTCCTCCTTCTCCCAAGATTATGATTGACCCCTCAAGCTCCAAAATGGTTCATTTTAATCTTTTTGAGGTTCTTGATCAAGGGAAGAATTTTGAAGATGGTGCATTGCAACATGCTGAAAAGTCAACTTTGGATGAGAAGTTGGTTGTTCTAGCACTCCAAATGCAAATGGTAATCAAAATTTGGGGCAATCAACTCCTTCCCCTCCCACCCAATGAAGATTTGCTCTTGGAATATTAGGGGACTTAATTCCTCTAATAAGCAAAAAGAAGTGTTGAAGCTAATTAACAAACATCACTTAGACATTTTTTGTCTTTCGGAAAACAAAGTGGTTTGCAAGGAAAGAGTCAATCTCATTGGTTCTCGTTTTGGAAAACTTGGCTTTTCATATCATTTGGATGATGAAGTTAAAGATCGGACATGGCTATTTTGGAAGAATAACATTCAAGCAACTTTTATTGACTCTTGTGATCAAGCTCTTCTCTATCACTTTGTTGACTCCTTTAATCAACCATTCCTGGTTGCTTTTACCTATGGCCGAAATGAAGCTTCAAATACAAGAAAGCTTTGGAATAAACTTGCAAGCTAGTCCTTTTGGTGTGAAGAATATAGTCTTTGCATTTTGGGTGATTTTAATGAGGTCTTGCATAATGGGGATAAGTCTAACTCTTCAACAATTCCCAAAAGTGCTTGGGACTTTAAATCTTTTATGGCCAAAGCAAATGTGCATGAAGCAAAAGCGCATGGACCTCACTTTACTTGGACAAACAAAGGGGATATTGGCAACTTTTTGGCAAGCAAACTTGATAGAGCATTTCTGAATTCAAATTGGCTCCACAACTTTCAAAACTCATTTCTTTTGGTGGATTGCCCCAGAGTCTCGGATCATTGCCCTCTTATTTTGCATACTTGTAAGGCATGGAAATCTTCGCCAAAGCCATTTAAATTTAATAATGCTTGGACTTCTCATTTGGACTTCTTGAAGCTTGTGGAGGAACATTAGAGTGCACGGGTCTTTGGTACTCCAATGTTCATTCTCTGTCAAAAGTAAAAAATTCTTAAACAAGCTCTCAAATCCTTTGATAAAAATCATTTTTCTTGTATCCCAAATGCTATCAAAGATCTTTATGGGGAACTTGATGCCACCCAATATGCACTTCTTAATGGTGGATATAGTGCTGCTCTTCTTAACAAGGAAAAGGACATTTTGGCTAACTTGGAAAGGCTTGAAACTATCTATGAAGCTATGCTTATCCAAAAATCTAGATTATCTTGGATCAATGAGGGGGATTCAAATACCAATTTCTTCCATAATGTTGTGAAAGGAAGAAAAATCAGAAATACTATCCATGCAATCAAGAATGAGAATGGGCATCTTCTCTTGGAGGACTTTGAGGTGAAAAATGAATTCATTGGCTACTACAAAAAGCTTCTTGGCTCAAAAAGTTCTACACATGTCAATGTGGACATCTTGAAGAGCATTCCTGGACAAACAATTGATGATAATTTTGCTGCCACCATTATTGCACCTATCTCAAGGCATGAAATTAAGGAAACACTTTTTTCTCTTAATCCCAACAAAAGTCCGGGCCCAGACGACTTCGCATCTCATTTTTACAAGGTTGCTTGGGATATTGTTGGTGAAGATGTTACTAATGCAATTAGCTCCTTCTTTGAATCAAGCAAGCTTCTTAGGGAGGTAAATTCCACCATTATTGCACTTGTTCCTAAAATCCCAAATCCCTCTATGGTTAAAGATTTTAGGCCAATCTCTTGTTGCAATACTATTTACAAGTGTATCTCCAAGATTATTGCTAATATACTCAAAGCTTGCTTGCATTATCTTATCTCATGGAACCAATCAGCCTTTATTAAGGACCGACTTATTCATGAGAACATGCTTCTTGCACATGATATTTTGGAGGATATTCTAGAAGCCACATCTCCCCAAGATGTGCTATCAAAGTTGATCTTATGAAGGCTTTTGGCACTCTAAATTGGAGCTTTATTTAATGCACTCTTCTTGCATTTGGCTTTCCTCAAAAGTTTGTGGAATGGATTAGGGCATGTATTACAACTCCTAGCTTCTCTATTGCCCTTAATGGTGGTTTGGAAGGTTACTTTCTCGGAGCAAATGGAATTCGGCAAGGTGACCCTATCTCTCCTTATCTTTTTGTTCTTAGTATGGAAGTTCTTTCTTGCATGCTAAACAAATTGAAGAATAGCACAAACTTTCATTTCCATCCAAAATGTTCTCAATTTTTTTTTTTTTGCTAAGTAAGTGAGAAATTTCATTAAAGCAAAAAATGTACAAGTACATGAATAAGGGAGTACAAAAGGAGATTTGCCTATTCTAGGATTTCATCTAATCTCCACAATTTACAAAGAGAGATGTTAATATTATTTGATTTAAATTTCCTACCCAAAGAAAGTCGAATTCTAACATCATTAAAGATTGCAAGAGTGATATACTCTTTGGTCTTAGCTTCATAATTGAAAAGACACCTATTTTTTTCAAGCCAGATATGGTAAATGGATGCTCCCAGCAAATGCTTTAGAATGATGGCTTTAAAATGATTCTCAAGAGCATAAGGTGTGAGATATGTGATGATATCATCCCATTCAATCAAGCTTTTTGGAGCCTTTGTGTTAGCAAGCCCATACCTCCAAATCCTACGCGTGAATGAACATTCAAAGAAAAGTTGATTTCTTGTCTCACATTCCATGCGACAGAAATTGCAAAGTGGATTTGTAATAAGCCCCCAATTAAGAAGTCTGAACTTTGTGGAGAGCCGATCTTGAAAAGCAAGCCAACAAATGAACCCATGCCTAGGGTTAAATCCCTTATGCCATACTAAGTGATGCCAATAAGTAGGTTGACCTCTTTCACAGATATGCTCCCAAGTGAGTTTGAAAGAGAAATCACCATAAGTTGATAAAAGCCAACTAATAGCATCCTGGGCATTTTCCTCAAGTCTGAAATGAGGGGTTTGAACATGTAAAAATTGATCGGCCAAGTCCAATGACCATCATTGAAGACTTCACTAACCTTGGTATATAAAGGTGGATTTTGAAATGTAGAGCTCCAGTGTCTCAGGAGAGGCCTCTCCGAATGCCAATTGTCAAACCAAGAGAAAGTATTAGTGCCATTCCCAACTTTGTGTTGAATTAATTCCTTTGCAATCTCTCGGCAATTCAAGAGAACTTTGATGATCCAGCTTGCATCATGTGGTGGTTGCATAACCCATATGAAGTTATTTTTTATGTAAGTAGTGTGCATCCAATTGCTCCAAAGGGTGCTTTTTGCTGCATACATTCTCCAGAATACTTTGAGCACAAAAGTTTTGTTAATCTCACCAATTTTCTTGATGCCAAGTCCACCTTCATTGTAAGGAAGACAAACTTTTTTCCAACAAAGAAACACCTTGAACTTAGTTTCAATGGCTGCCAATGTACCTTTAGCGAGAAGGATGGAGCTAGCCCAATAGGAACAAATTTGCATGAGGGTGGATTTGATAAGAACAAGTCGCCCCGCAAAGGAAAGCCATTTATTAGTCCAAAAGTTGAGTTTAACATTGAGCTTCTCAATAAGAGGAATGCAATCTGATTTGCGAAGCTTTCTTGAGAC
The DNA here is from genome assembly GCA_028554755.1 of Cordia subcordata. Classification (NCBI taxonomy): domain Eukaryota; kingdom Viridiplantae; phylum Streptophyta; class Magnoliopsida; order Boraginales; family Cordiaceae; genus Cordia; species Cordia subcordata. Next base: position 17,815,777 of record JAPTOF010000008.1, read on the forward strand.
AAGAGGAATGCCCAAGTACCTAATTGGTAAATCACCTTCTTTGAAGTCAACAAGATTAAGAATGGCTTGCTTTTCTTCAATCGAAACCCCACCAAAGAAAATATTGATTTTAGCATGGTTGATATTGAGACCAGAACAAGTGGAGAATTCATTCAAAACCTCCATAATGCAAGTAATTACTTTAAGACTTCCTTTGCAAAAGATGAAGAGGTCATCCGCAAAACAAAGATGATTGAGCTTAAGAGTGGAGCATTTTGGATGATAATTGAAGTCCGGGTTGGAATCAAGCTTGTTGAGCATGCATGTAAGAACCTCCATACGAATAACAAAGATGTAGGGGGAGATAGGGTCGCTTTGCCTTATGCCATTTGCTCCTTGGAAATAACCCTCCAAGCCACCATTGATAGCAATTGAGAAACTGGGAGTTGTGATGCAAGCCATGATACAATGTACAAACTTAAGAGGAAAACCGAAAGCAAGAAAAGACACTTCAATGAAGTTCCAATTGAGTGAATCAAAGGCCTTCATAATATCAACTTTGATAGCACACCTTGGAGAGATATGGGTTCTAGTATAGCCCTTCATTAGTTCATACGCAATGAGGATATTTTCATTAATGAGCCTATTTTGAAGGAAGGCTGATTGGTTCCAAGAAATAGTATGAGGAAGGCATTTTTTAACTTTATTTGCAAGAATCTTGGAAATACATTTGTAGATGGTGTTACAGCAAGAGATAGGCCTATAATCTTTGACTTTTGAAGGGTTATGCATTTTAGGAACAAAGGCAATAATCGTTGAGTTTACCTCCTTGAGAAGTTTGTTTGATTGGAAAAAGGAGGAAACGGCTTTAAGAACAGCATCACCAATGATCTCCCAAGCAGCCATGTAGAATTGTGATGTGTAACCATTCGGACCAGGGCTTTTATTGGGGTTGAGTGAAAGGAATGTCTTTTTGATCTCATCATTTGTGATAGGGGCTAAGAGAGCATTTGCATTATCATCGTCAATGGTCTTCCCAACAATATTCTTGATTAAATCAATGGTGGCACAGAAGATTGAGGAAGAGCCAAGAAGCTTTTTAAAAAACTCCACAAATTCAGCCTTGACTTCATGCTCGTTGAAAAGAACTTGATTATCTTCATTATGGATGGCAAAAATGGAGTTAATGTGCTTCCTTCCCTTGATGGCATTCTGAAAGAACTTAGAATTTGCATCCCCATCTTTGATCCAATGTATTCTGGCCTTTGACAAAGCATGGAATTATGAACGGCTTCAAGTTCCTCAATGTGCTTTAAGATATTCTTCTCCTTATCAATCAAATCAGCTTCAAATTGGCCATTGAGGATATTAATTTGGACTTCTTTGACCTCGGCTTGGAGCATCTTGATGGAATATGGAATGGTAGTGAAGTGCTCTTTGTTAAAGGATTTAAGTGCTTGCTTGAGCATTTTTTGCTTGTGATAAAGAGAGAACATAGGGGTGCCAAAAACTTGTGTACTCCAATTGTCCTTCACAATCTTCAAGAAATCTTCATGCTTAGACCAAGCATTGTAAAATTTGAAGGGTTAAGGAGAAGAGTTCCAAGGCTTACTAGTATGCACAACAAGAGGGCAATGATCAGAGACACCAGGGCTATCCACAATGAGGAAGGAGTCATGCTTGTTTTGGATCCAATGCTCATTCACCAAGGCTTTGTCAAGTTTGCTTGCAACAAAGTTCCCATAAGTGCCTTTGTTCGTCCATGTGAAATGGGGGCCGAATGTCTTCATCTCAAGTAAGCTTGTTTTCTCAACACAATTTGCAAAATCCTTTGCACTAGATGGAAAAGAATGAGTGTTGGATCTATCACCACTTTGGATCACTTTGTTGAAATCTCCTAAGAAACAAATTTCACCGTTACCACAAATAGAAATCCATTCTTCAAGTTTTCTCCAAACATGTTTCCTTCTAGTAAAATCATTTTGGCCATACACAAAAGCAACAAGGACTGGTTGCATGTACATGTTGTCAATGATACATAGAATTCCTTGATCAAAAGAGTCCACGATATGGGTTTTGAGTTCTTTTCACCAAAAATACCAAATCCGGCTTTTGGTGTATTCATCAACATAGTTTGAGAAACCCATATTTCCAAAAGACAAATCAATATGCTTAATTTTGTCATCATTAAATACCTTTGTTTCCAAAATACAAAAGAAATCCAACTTATGCTTGGTGATCAAAAATTTCACTTCCTTTGCTTTCTAGGGGAATTAAAACCCCAAGTGTTCCATGAACAAAAGATCATTTACAAGGAGAAGGAGGGGGAGATAAATACTCCCTAAGGTTGTTACCTTGTGCATTTGGTGGAGGAGCTTCACTCTTATTTGGATCATCATGGTTTTGATTATCCTCTTTATAACCATCACTCATTCCAAGGATATCAAAGGAGTTCTCGTTCCTCATCGGCCTTGAATCTTTAATTGGACTAGAAGATCTTGGCTTGCTCATGTTTGCTGCAAGAGCTTTATCATTAGCATCTTCACTTGATAGAGCAAGGGACTTCTAATAGTTTGGCGCATTTTTATCCAATGTTGAAGTCTTTTTCCCCACAACTTGCCGTTCTTCATTCAATTTAGGCTTAAGCTCGACATGGGCTGATTTTTGTTGTCGGGGAAGTAAAGGGCAGAACTTATCAACATGGCCAACCATTTTGCAATGCTCACATTTTGACGGCTTCCAAGCATACTCAACATGAACCATCTCTAAGCTTCAGGTGAATTTCCTCCGGTAATTGACCATCAAGATCCACTTCAATGCACACCCTAGCAAACTCCAAGTTCCTTCTTGATTCTGTTAGAGTATCCATTTGTAGAGGCCTTCCAATAAAGGATGCAATATAACTTAAACCTTCTCTTGACCATAAGCTCAAAGGGACTTCTCTAAGCTTCACCCAAATTGGAATTTTGTTGCACTTCAAGTTAACAAATTGCAAGTTTGGCTCCCATTTTCTAAGGAGTAGAGGCCTATGGTTAACATGCCAAAGTTGCTCAAGAACTCTTTGGCAATATTCCTCTTTTTCAAACTTGAAGACATAAAGTCCCTTTCCTTTAGTGTATATATCAACTCGTCCAAACTTTTTCCATGCAAAATCAACCATATTTTTTATAAGAAAGTAAGGTGGAGGGGCTCCAAGGAATTGGCCGACTAGGCAATGGGTCCAAAACATTTCTCCATGGTCATAAATTTCATTAGGTGGATCATTAACTTCACGGATTCCATTTATGACCTTAGTTTCATGTTCATCAAGTTTGAGTTTTGAGTCAACAAATTCAGCAAAATCTTTTTTCCAATCAAGAGAGGGTTCATTTGAAGTAGGCTCAAACCTTAGTTTTGGAGGCCTTTTCCAGGCGTTGTGCTGATTTTGGAGTGCACCATTCCAAATCCTTTTAGCTTGTAATTCTTCTTCATTCCTCTTAGAAGTATCCACGTTGAGTTGCTGATTTTTCTTCTCGTTATACCAAGCAAATGAGTTGGCAGGAGTATGTGAGTTGGCAAGACTAGTTAGCTGAATAGTTTGCTGACTTGGCAATGGATTTTCAGCTAAAAATTGACTTTTCAGCTGAGTAGTAAGTGGAGGGAAAAAGTCCATTTTTCCAATTGGAACATCAATTGAAATTTGTGGGCCATAGGAAGGAGTAGGTTCTGATCTATTAGGAGACAAGATTTGACCTGATTTGTTGAGAAAAGTACAACACTTTTGCTGAGATGTAGCTGCCAAATTAGGTGGGCCGTGATCCTCTACACCATTGCATTTTAGTCCATCGAGTTTATCTTCTTCGTTCACTGACTCATTGAGGCAGCCATGAATGGTGAGCTTAGGTAGAGTATTTTGTTGTTTTGGATTGCCAGAGTCCGAGGATCGCATGTTGCTAAGAGAAGAAGTAAACAAGTGTTGTGCAATTGCCTTTTCAGTTATAGTCTTACCATGTGAAGTAGTTGGTGGCCTATCAAGAGGAGATTGAGAACGGGAGCCATTTAAAATGCTTTGAACCATATCTTTCTTCTTTTGAAGTAGAAGATGTTGGTGCTGTTGAAAGGAATGACCAGATTCCAATGCTTCAAAGACTTCCTTAAATTCTTTACTTGAGGTTGAGGAGACATCTTCACTCTCAAACAAGGGAGAAGAGGCCGAACCAACCTCCAATGAAGAGCAAGGAGTGTTTTTAGCAAAAGCATGAACATTATCTTTGAGTTGCAATTTGGCAGAAAGACAATCACTAAGCCTAGTTGAGGAGAGCTTTTTCTTCTTTTTTTTTGCGGGGCAAGAAAGTAATGATTCTATTCCTCATTGTCAAAAGAAAATGTACAAGTACAAAAAAGGTGGTAAAAGTGGAAAGCAAGCCTATACAAGAATGGAAATTTGAAAATGAAAAAAGTGAAAGAATTAACTTCTCTCTCTAGCTAGAATGCTCTCCCTTCTCTTTAGAAATTTCATCATCTTGAACCTTACTTCCTCCTCTTTTTTCCTTTTTTCCCATCATGCCTAAAAAGAAAAATCACATCTCAGCTAGGAAAAGTGCAAGAATCAAAGCTATTAATGAAAAGCTCAAAGAGTCCTATGTTGAACTCCCTCAAAATGATTTTGAAAATCTTAAGCATGGTGAAATCGTTCCTCCCTCTATGTGTGAAAAATCCTCATCTTTGCTGATTGTTGAAGATGAATCCGTCACAAACTCAAGCCTTGAATTCAAACTTGCTTATGATGCTTGCTGTAACATGGGTTTCTCACCCTTGAAATCTTCCTCTCCAAAGTCAATGAACTCCAAGCTTGACTCTTCACCATTTACGGATCATTCTGATACCCCTCCAATGAGCTCAAGCTTGCAAAGGATTGAACAAAACCATGAGGATGGCAAAATACCTCTTGGGCAAAGCTCAACATGCAAGGGTCGAACAAGGCTTGGAACTACCTTGGAGAATAAAGGCCGAGAGGATTTTCTTGGAAGAAAGCAAGAAGATTTAACAATGGTTGCAATCTCACACTCACCTTCAAGAAATTCATCTTCACCCAAGCAATATGGGTCTTTTTTTGACCCCCCTAATATGAAGAACAATCTTTTATCACAATTTGCTGATTTGCAGCAGCCAAATTCAATGGAAAATGGTGGCATTTTGCTTGGGAATGGGTCGTGCATTGAGACGGAGGAAGAAAGAGAAAAGTGGTCTTTAACCAATGGTCACTCGGGTAAAGTACAGAACTTTTTAGAAAATGAAATGCACTTTCCAGATGCTTTTGCTGGTCAAAATGACAAGTTTTCAGCAAGTCCTCACACTTTTTTGACAGCTCATCTCTCAAATTACAAGGACAAATCTCATCCATTCACTCAAAAATCGATTGATTTTGAAAATTTTGGAGATTTCCCTCCACTTTGCAATCAACCAAATAGTAGCCATTTTCTTGCACCTGAGATGGCAGCCAACTCACCTCATCTTGCCACCTCATCTTTTAATGTTTACAATAGCAATTTTGGGAGCTTTGATGCAAACCCAAAATCTACCAATCAGAATCAAGATGGAGGGCAAGCAAGGCGTGCATTTGTTCAAGGAAGAAGAGAATACCCCCTAAATGCTTGGAAAAAACCTTTTAGGCCAAGGTATGAACCTACTACTACTTCACCAAATTCTGATTAGGGTGCCCTTTTTGCTCAACATTGCACTTCTGATTTTAAGCTTCAAGGACATATTACAAAAATTGTCAATGGTATTAGAGAGGTTGATGACCCTGCAATTCTGGCAAGTTAACCAAAGACCACTTCTTTTGAGAAAATGGGAGCCAAATCTTGAATTTGTTAATCTTACATGTAACAAAATACCAATTTGGATCAAATTGAGAGATGTTCCCTTGAGCTTGTGGTTTAGAAGAGGCCTTGGTTATGTTGCATCTTTTATAGGAAATCCACTTCAAATGGATGCATTGACGGCATCAAGAAGAAATCTTGAATTTGCAAGAGTTTGTGTTGAAGTGAATTTGGAAGAAAAGCTACGGAGGAAATCTTTGTGAAACTAAGGGATGGCTCTAGGGCTAGAGTTGAAGTTGAATATGCTTGGAAAACTTCCAAGTGTGATCATTGCAAGATGGTGGGGCATGTTGAAGACCATTACCCATTGAAACCAAAACCCCATCCAATGCAACCTCTTGCTGCCCAAAATGCTCCCAAGCCTAATGCCAAGGAAGTTTGGATTGAAGTTGGCAAAAAACAAGTCTCTCGGGGTCAAAATGGTTCTTTGATAAATGCAGCAAGCTCTCCAAAAAAGACGTTGGAAACAAATCGACAAGTTCAAAGAGATACGTGGCCTCGTTCTCCTAGTAGGCCTCCCCCCATTCAAAATGCTTCTTGCCCGATTATGAAGATTGACAATCAATTTGAAGTTCTTGAAGATTCTATTGTCAAAAAGGATGAAGGACCAATGCTTGGAAATGATGGAGAAAATCAAGAATTCCAAGAAAAGGCTCAATTTGAAGGAGTACATGAAGGAACCGGGGCCAATGATGAATCGGAGATTTCCTTCCCTCCAAATTGATTGTTGAGACTACTTTGTTTTGTTGCTTGCTGATTTGCTTGCTTTATCATTGATGTATGCTTTGTTTTTCTTTTACTCTTCCCCTCAAGCAAAATTTGATTGTTTTTTTTGTATTCTAGCTTGAGGGGATTTGTAGTTGTTGTACTCATTTTGCGATTTATATATTCTTACTTAATCCGCAAAAAAAAAAAGCCTATACAAGAATGACATCTAACCTCCACAATTTACATAATCTTTTGTTCAAAAGAGAGGAAGAGAATTTTCTTCCCGTAGAGATTTTAACTCTTACATCATTGTAAATAGAATTGAAAATATTTTCTTCAGTTTTTGCTATATTTCGGTAAATGCGTTGATTCCTTTCCAACCAAATGTGATAAATAGAAGCTTCAAGGAGATGCTTAATGATAGTGGACTTCAAGTGCTTCTCATATGCAAAAGGAGTGATAAAAGCAATAATATCCTTCCAGCAAATTAATTTCTCTGAAATTGATGAAAGGCTAAGTCCTTTTTGCCATATTCTTCTAGTGAAGCTACATTCAAAGAAAAGATGATCTCTTGTTTCGCAACCAAAATAACAAGAAGTGCATGATGGATTGATGTTGAGACCCCAATGTAAAATTCTGAATTTTGCAAGAAAAGCAAGCCAAGCAATGAAGCTATGTCTCGGATTGTGTTTCTTGTGCCAAAGAATGTTAAAACCAGCGAAATGATTTCATTTCCTCCTAATGTGTTCCCAAGTTTGTTTGAAAGCAAAATCTCCATTTGTGGATGTTTTCCAAACAATTTCATCCATTGTGCTATCATTAAGAACATAATTTGGACACTCAACATGTAAGAGCTGAATAGGCCAATTCCAATTACCATTGATGTAAACATCACTAACCTTTGCAAGGAGAGATGGATTTGAGAAAGTGCTACTCCAATGCTCCAAAAGGGAATTTTCCTTGTACCAATTATCAATCCAAAAGAAAGTTTGTGATCCATTACCAAGAGTGTGTTTGATGAGAGGCTTTGCTACTCCACGACAATTCAAAAGAGCTTTAAATATCCAACTTGCATCCTTAGGAGCTTGCATCACCCAAATGGAAGAACCCTTGATATAGTTCATGTGAATCCATTTACTCCAAAGTGTGTCCTTTTTTGCATACATTCTCCAGAAAAGCTTGAGTAAAAAAACTCTATTAATCTCTTCAATGTTTCTAATACCAAGCCCACTTTCACAAAAGGATTAGGAAGAAGAGAGCTTCTTCTTCTTACCCATGAAAACCAAGAAAAAGAGAGAAAGAGAGGAGATTAGGAGAAAGAAAGAGGAAGAGAATGGTGAGTGGTGAAGAGGAGGCGGCGGCTGGAAGCAAGAATGTTACAGAGAGGAGAGAGTGTTTTCATGGTAGAGAGAGAATCGGCTTTCCCTAAAATGTTCTCACTTGAAGCTGAATCATCTTTGTTTTGCGGATGATCTCTTCATTTTTAGCAAAAGAAGACTTAAGCTCTATTGATTATGTTATGAATACTTTAAAGACCTTCTCTTCGTATTCTAGGCTGAAAATCAATAAAGCTAAAAGTGACATTTTCTTTGGTGGGGTCCATTGTGAAACTAGAATGGCTATTATTGAAAGAGTTGGTTTTAATGAAGGTGAACTTCCAATTCGATACTTGGGCATTCGACTTGTCTCTAGAAAGCTTAGGAAAGCTAATTGCTATCCTCTTTTGGAAAAAATTAATGCGAGAATTGATTCTTGGTGCAATAATTGGCTCTCTTTTGCGGGAAGACTTGTGCTTATCAAATCCATTCTTATTCAACTCCTTGCATATTGGGAAATGCTCTTCTTATTCCTAAAGGTGTCTTGGTTGCCATTGAATCAAAGTTTAAGGCTTTTTTGTGGAGAGGTACAGGGCCTAAAGTTGTTTGGAGGGAAGTTTGTCTTTCCATGCATGAAGGGGGAGTTGGTATTAGGAATATTAAGGAAGTCAATTTGGTTTGCATGCTAAAAGTTTTCTGGAGAATGTATTCAGCAAAGGAAATGCTTTGGAGTCAATGGGTACATACAAACTACATCAAAGATTCTTCCATTTGGGTGTTGCATACTCCTAGGGATGCTAGTTGGATCTTGAAGATGCTTTTAAGATACCGAGGACTTGCAAAGAATTTCATTCAGCATAATATTGGGAGTGGTACAAATACCTTCTTTCGGATTGATAATTGGCACAAAGATGGTTCAATTTTGGAACATTAGTCAAGTACATTTCCAACCCTTCCTCTCCTCTCTAAGGTTAGTGACATCTTCACTAATGGCACTTGGAATCGGCCAACTTATCTTCTTTTTTTGGCGAAGAAAGTGAGATTAAATTAAGAAACCATATACAACACAAGAGAAAAGAGGGCCAGCCCTATACAAGAATATTTTCAAGGCCCCAAGATTTACAAATGGATTTGTTCATACAAGAAGAATTGAATTTCCTTCCAATGGAGCATTTAAGCCTAACATCATTAAGGATGGATGAGAGAATGCGCTCTTCAGTCTTGAATCCAAAGTTGAATTCACGGTTGTTTCTTTCCATCCAAATATGATAAATAGTGGCTCCCAAAAGATGCTTCAAAATGGTTGCACAAAGATTCTTTTCAAGGGCAAGAGGAGTAATAAAAGCCAAGATATCATCCCAATTTGTCAAAGATGTGTAAATCAAAGTAAGATGAAGTCCCTGATTCCAAATTCTTCTGGTGAAGCAACATTCAAAGAAGAGATGATTTCTAGTTTCACATCCCATGTTGCAAAAAAATGCATGTTGGATTGATATCTTTTCCCCAAGATAATAATCTGAATTTTGTATTAAGCCTATCCCAACAAGCAAGCCAGCAAATGAAAGCATGCCTTGGAGTGTGTGCCTTGAACCAAACAAGATTGTGCCAATTTATCTTATCTTTTCTTGTTCGAAAGTGCTCCCATGTGTGCTTGAAACTAAAGGATCCTTGAGGAGATAGATCCCAAGTAAAGGAAGCAGCAATTTCCTCATTTAAGCAGAAATTTGGAACATCAATATGCATCAAATGGTTAGGCCAAATCCAAGAGTTGTTTTGGAAAACATCTCTAACCTTTGCATAAAGTGGTGGAGAGGAGAAGGTGGAGCTCCAATTATTGTAGAGAATTCCTTTTGAGTGCCATTTGTCAACCCAAAAATGTGTGCTAGTACCATTTCCAACTGAATGGGTGATGAAGTTCCTTGCAATATCTCGACACTTAATCAGCATTTTTAGAATCCAACTAGCATCTTTTGGAATGGAGAGAGTCCAAATAGATTCATTCTTGATATAATTCACATGCACTCATTTGCTTCAAAGCGAGTCCCTTTGAGCATTCTCCAAAAGATTTTAAGAAGGAAAATGGAGTTAACGTTTTCATTACACTTTCATAAAAATTTCTCTCTCTGGAAATATGCTCTCCCTTCTCTCTAGAGTTACTACACTCAATTTCCAAACTTTATCTTCTTAAATTCATCTTTCAACCATGCCTAAGAAGAAAAATCACACTTCTTCCCGTAAAAGTGCTAGGATCAAGGCTATCAAGGAAAAACTTAAAGAATCCTATGAAGAAATCTCTCAAAATTTTAATGAACAAGTAGGAAATGGGGCTGGATTTTTTGAAACTTCACATGCCATGGCTGAACATTCATCTTCATCTTTAATGGAGGAAGAGGAGTTTTCAACCAACTCTTGCATGGATCTCAACCAAAAAAGCAACATGGGATTTTCGGCCTCATCTTTTAAGCAAAATGAGCAATCAGCTGCGGCAAGTAAGCATTCATCTCCTCAAGCTCAAGTTTATTTTGAAGATTTGGATAAGAAAATTGAAGAAGCTAGAAAAATTTGCCCTCCCTCAATTGGTTTGGGAAAATTCCTTGAGGAAAAATACAATATCTCCAAGAAGGAACTTGTCCAAAGTTTGTCCAGAAAAAGTCGTGAAAGATTAGTGCCAAAAGAAAATGATGATTTGCATTCTCATCTTCAAAATGTGGAGAACATTTCTCATGCTTCAAAATCTGATTTCCATCATTCTAAGATGAACGAAAATGAACTTCAAATCAGCAAAAACACTTCGGCGTCTATTTGTGCTGAAATGCATCTTGCAAACGAGCTTGTCTCTTCTCCAACTCAAAATGCAATTTCTCATGGTCAAAACCATGCTATTTTGCTTGAAAATTTCATTGCAAATGCCCAAAATTTTAGCCATGGAAGTTCTGGTACGATTGAAGAAGATGGAAAAGCAAACTGGTTAATACCCAATGGTTTCTCAGTTGGTAAGGTACATGACAAAGCTGATTTTGCAGCTACTTTTTTCAGGCCAAAAGGACCTCTTTTCTACCTCCCCACACCATAAAATGACAGCACATCTCTCAAATTCCAATGTGGGAGGCCCACCACTCAATTTGAATCACACTTTTGATGCTAACCTAGAAGAATTTCCCCCTTTGTGTAATCAGCCAAGTGGCAAATCTGCTGGTCCATGTGGCTTTGAACATGGCACATATGTGGCTGCCACATCATTTAATGATGCCAATTCACCTATGCAAACAAATCAGCAAAGCTCTTCCCAGAATCAATACCGAAATGGCTCCTCTTTTGGCCAACAAAAGCATTCAGCCTCTTCGTCCATGTCAGCTCCTTCTTTTGACATGGCTGCCACTTATGACTCTTTAAAAAATACTTGTCATTCTCCACAAGTTCCAAATGGAAATGACCTCCAGCAAACTGCTCAGCGTTTAATCAACCAAAATCATGTCCTCTCCCATGGACATCTCCATGCAATTTCAATTGGTCAAGAGCATCATTTTCAAGGAAATCATTACACCTCAACTCTTCTCTTTTCTCAAGGAATTCATGAAGCAAATGGAGGAAGTTTTTGTGACCAACTTCAGCAAAATACTTTTCTACATCCCAGCCAGCAAGCACATCATTTCAAGCTCCTTCAACACTCGGCATGGGCATCAAATTTGGATTGGAAGGACCATCTCGTAGGTAACCTCATGCATTCTCTTAAACTTGATTTTCATGAGCCTCTTGTTGAAAATGGAAGAATAGGGGCTGCCCCACCAAGTGATGTCTTTGAAGAAGGTGATGGGCATTGGAAACATTGCCTCATTGGTCAATTCTTAGATAGGCCTCCTCCATTTTTTCTCCTTAGGAAAATGGTTGATAATCATTGGAAAAAATTTGGCAAGGTAGAGATTAAATTGGCTGAGAATGGGTTCTTTGTTTTTAAGTTTGAAAATGATGAGTATTGCAATCAAGTTATGGAACAACTTTGGCACGTTAATCACCGACCTCTCTTATTAAGAAAGTGGGATGCTAATGCACAAATGATAAACTTTGGATGGGAAAAAGTGCCACTTTGGGTCAAACTTAGAAATGTTCCATGCTCACTTATTACTCGAAGAGGTCTTAGCTACATTGCAAGTACTATTGGCATACCATTACAAATGGATAAGCTTACAGAATCACGTACCTTTGTTGGTTTTGCAAGAGTGTGGGTGGAAATCGATCTTTCAAAGTCTCTCCCTAATCACACCTATGTGAAATTAAGAAATGGGGATTGGGCCAAAATTGACATTGAATATGCATGGAAGCCTCTTGTTTGCCCTTCTTGCAAGATTGTTGGACACTCCCTTTCTATGTGTCAAAATGGTCCCCCAAAAAATGCTCCTAGGCAAGCACCTAAAGTGATTGAAAAGAAGAATGATAATTGGAAAATGGCAAAGAATAGAAAAGTGTGGAAGAAAGTTGAGAATTTTAATCCTACCCCATTCTCCAATGTGGTGGTTAATTCTGTTCAAGCTCCAAGTTTGGCAAAGAATCCAGCCCCTATTGTTGAAGAAAAGTTGGAAAATAATCGTTTTGCGGTCCTTAATGCAAATGAAGGCACATCAAAAGTAAAGGATGATTTGATAAAGAGTGATGAAGAAAATGTCATGATCCAAGAAAATGACACAAATGTTGCTGATTTGGACACCCAACAACATGAAAATCAAAATGAAGTGCAATTGATTGAAGATAACTTGAGTGTTGAGCAAGATAGATGGGAAGGGAATATTGGGAACACACTTGAAGGCTCTTGGACCAGACTTGAACATCCTAATCCTACCCCCATTTGATGCGTTTCGAGACTTGATTGGATCTCTCTTTATTGTTTTTCTTCTTAGGATTTCCCTTTTGTTTTGATTTGCTTACCCTCAAACTTGTCTTGCTTTGTAATGTTGTATCATTTAGTTTGAGGTTTTGGATGGTGTTGTACCGAATTTTGCGCTTTATAAAAATCTTACTTAATCCACAAAAAAAAAGAAGGAAAATGGAGTTAATGTCCTCCATTGTCTGAATATTCAGCCCCCTTCATCAAAAGAAGTACAAATATCCTTCCAAGCAATTTTTGCACCCGTTTCCCACCAAAGAAAAGCCTTAAACTTTGATTCAAGAGTAGTAATAACACCTTTAGGGAGCAAGAGAATTTCAGCCAATAAGGAGCAAATTTGAGTAAGAGTTGATTTGATAAGCAACAACCTACCCGCATAAGAAAGCCATTTAGTGGTCCAATTATCAATTTTGTTCACAACTTTCTCCAAGAGAGGTGCATAATTAGCCTTTCTAAGCTTTCTTGAGATAAGAGGAATGCCCAAATACCGGATTGGAAGAGAGCCTTCTTTGAAATCCACTTTGGAGAGAATAGCAAGCTTTCGTCATTCGGGATACATCCAAAGAAAATATCACTTTTTGTGTTGCTGACTTTTAAACCTGAGAATGATTGGAAACTCTTTAAGACATCCATAATGCAATCAATAGATTCCAAATTGCCTTTACAAAAAATGAAGAGATCATCGACAAAGCAAAGATGCTTGAGCTTCAACTTGGTGCACTTTGGGTGGAAATCAAATCTACCATCATTTTCCAAATTATTGAGCATACATGTGAGCACTTCCATGCATAACACAAAGAGATAAGGGAAAAGGGGATCACCTTGTCTAATCCATTTGCTCCCTTGAAAAAACCTTCAAAGCTACCATTCAAAGTAATAGTGAAACAAGGAGAAGTAACACAAGCCATAATCCAACCAACAAACTTTTGAGGGAAACCAAAAGCAATAAGGGTGCAGTCAATTGGCCAACTCATCTTCTTCATATTGATGTCCCAAATTTTATTCCTCATGAAGACAACATTTTTTTTTTGCGTGAAAAGTGAAAAGCACTATATTAATTACAAAAGATGTACATGAGAGTCAAAAGAAGGGGAAGCTCAATCCAAAATAGCCTCAATTCCCCAATTCTTACAAATGATTTTGTTGATACAAGAAGAAGTGAAATGCTTCCCAATTGAACACTTAATTCGAACATGGTTGAAGATGGATGAAAAGATTTGCTCTTCCGTTTTTGCATCTTTCCTGAATTGCCTATTGTTCCTTTCCAACCAAATGAAATAAATTGTTGCTCCGAAGATATGCTTGACGAGTGTTGCTTTGAGATTGCCTTCAAGAACATACGGACTAAGGAAAGTGAAAATCTCATTCCGCAAGATTGGTGGATCTTTGATGCATGTTAACTCAAGTCCCCTTTGCCGTATTCTTCTTGTAAAGCTACAATGGAAGAAGAGATGATCCCTTGTTTCACAAGCAAAGTTGAAAAGATGCAATTCGAATTGATTTCAATACCCCAAGTAAGCATTCTGAATTTTATTGTGAGCCTATCATGCATGGCAATCCAAGTGATAAAAGCATGCTTTGGTGTGTGGTTTTTAAATCAAATAACGTTGTGCCATTCAATCTTGCTTTTTCGCCTACGCAAGTGCTCCCAAGCCAAAATCTACCAATCAGAATCAAGATGGAGGGCAAGCAAGGCGTGCACTTGTTCAAGGAAGAAGAGAATACCCCCTAAATGCTTGGAAAAAACCTTTTAGACCAAGGTATGAACCTACTACTACTTCACCAAATTCTGATTGGGGTGGCCTTTTTGCTCAACATTGCACTTCTGATTTTAAGCTTCAAGGACATATTACAAAAATTGTCAATGGTATTAGAGAGGTTGATGACCCTCCAATCGATATCTATGAAGATGGAGAAAACTTTTTGCAACATTGCCTTGTTGGGCAATTTCTTGGTGCTCCACCTCCTTTCTTCTTGATTAGAAACATGGTTGAACATGTTTGGAGAAGTTTTGGCATAATTGAAATCTTTTCAAGGGGGAAAGGGTTATTTGTTTTCAAATTTGAGAGTGAGGAAAATTGCCAAAAAGTATTGGAGCAATTGTGGCATGTTAACCATAGACCACTTCTTTTGAGAAAATGGGAGCCAAATCTTGAATTTGTTAATCTTACATGTAACAAAATACCAATTTGGGTCAAATTGAGAGATGTTCCCTTGAGCTTGTGGTCTAGAAGAGGCCTTGGTTATGTTGCATCTTTTATAGGAAATCCACTTCAAATGGATGCATTGACGGCATCAAGAAGAAATCTTGAATTTGCAAGAGTTTGTGTTGAAGTGAATTTGGAAGAAAAGCTACTGGAGGAAATCTTTGTGAAACTAAGGGATGGCTCTAGGGCTAGAGTTGAAGTTGAATATGCTTGGAAACCTTCCAAGTGTGATCATTGCAAGATGGTGGGGCATGTTGAAGACCATTACCCATTGAAACCAAAACCCCATCCAATGCAACCTCTTGCTGCCCAAAATGCTCCCAAGCCTAATGCCAAGGAAGTTTGGATTGAAGTTGGCAAAAAACAAGTCTCTCGGGGTCAAAATGGTTCTTTGATAAATGCAGCAAGCTCTCCAAAAAAGACGTTGGAAACAAATCGACAAGTTCAAAGAGATACGCGGCCTCGTTCTCCTAGTAGGCCTCCCCCCATTCAAAATGCTTCTTGCCCGATTATGAAGATTGACAATCAATTTGAAGTTCTTGAAGATTCTATTGTCGAAAAGGATGAAGGACCAATTCTTGGAAATGATGGAGAAAATCAAGAATTCCAAGAAAAGGCTCAATTTAAAGGAGTACATGAAGGAACTGGGGCCAATGATGAATCGGAGATTTCCTTCCCTCCAAATTGATTGTTGAGACAACTTTGTTTTGTTGCTTGCTGATTTGCTTGCTTTATCATTGATGTATGCTTTGTTTTTCTTTTACTCTTCCCCTCAAGCAAAATTTGATTATTTTCTTTTTCGTATTGTAGCTTGAGGGGATTTGTAGTTGTTGTACTCATTTTGCGATTTATATATTCTTACTTAATCTGCAAAAAAAAGTGCTCCCAAGTGTGCTTAAAAGAGAATTTCCCATCATTTGAGAGACTCCAAGAGTAAGAATCCATATTATTCTCAACAATGGCAACATTTGGGATGGGAATATGCATAAGCTGAATTGGCCAATTCCAAGAGCCATTTGAGAAGATTTCTCGTACCTTTGCATGAAGAGGTGGATGGTTGAAGGTGCCATTCCAATGCTTAAGGAGAGTACCATTGTTATGCCATTTATCAAGCCAAAAGTGTGTGTTTTTGCCATCTCCAAGAATATGTGAGATATGACTCCTAATTGATGCTCGGCAATTGAGAAGCTTCTTTAAGATCCAACTTGAGTCAATTGGGCAAGAAATTGTCCAAATTGACTCATTCTTAATGTAGTTTGAATGCACCCATTTGCTCCAAAGAGTGTCCCAAAATGCATACATTCTCCAAAAAACTTTTATGAAGAAAGTATTGTTGATGTCCTCCAAAGGCCTAATTCCCAATCCTCCTTCATCTAAAGGAACACAAACATTGCTCCATGCTATCTTTGCACCCGTATCTTTCCAAAGAAATGCACAAAACTTTGACTCAATTTCCTTGATAATGCCCTTCGGAGGTAGAAGTGAACTTGCCCAATATGCAGAAATTTGTGTGAGTGTTGACTTAATGAGCGTAACTCTTCCAGCATATGAGAGACTTTGTGTAGTTCAACGCTCAATCCTTCCATTGATTTTCTCCAAAAGTGGCCCACAATCTCCTTTGTGAAGCTTTCTAGTCACCAATGGAACCCCAAGGTATCTAATTGGAAGTAACCCCTCTTTGAAACCAAGTTTTTCAAAGATAAGCTTCTTTTCATTTTGGGAAACGCCTCCAAGGAAAACATCACTTTTGCTGTAATTAACTTTGAGTCCCGAAAACTCATAGAATTTCTCTAATGTCTCCATGGTACAAGCAATTGACTTCAAGTTGCCTTTGCAAAACATAAAGAGATCATCCGCAAAGCATATATGATTCAGCTTGAGTTTAGCACATTTTGGGTGGTAGCTGAATTTTGGGTGATGTTCCAAGCCATTAAATAATGATGAGAGGACTTCCATGCATAAGACAAAAATATAAGGAGAGATGGGGTCACCTTGTCTTATGCCACTTGCTCCTTTAAAGTATCCTTCAAAACTTCCATTGATTGAAATGGTGAAGCTGCGAGTTGTGATACAAGCCATAATCCACTTAACAAAGGTGTCGGGAAAACCAAATGCATAAACTGTAACTTTAATAAAGTCCCAACTAAGTGAGTCAAAAGCCTTCATGATATCAACTTTTAGGGCACATCTTGGTGAGATATGAGTTCTAGAATATCCTCTAAAAATATCATGTGCAATAGGAATGTTCTCATTAATAAGTCTTCCTTCAATGAATGCGGATTGGTTCCATGAAATGATGGAAGGTAAGCAAACTTTCATCCTATTTGCAAGGATTTTGGAAATACACTTATAAATCGTGTTGCAACAAGAAATGGGTCTAAAGTCCTTTACCATGGTTGGATTTTGGACTTTAGGGACAAGAGCAATATAAGTGGCATTTACCTCCTTGAGCATCTTCCCAGATTCAAAGAAGGAGCTGATGGCCTTGAGTACATCTTCTCGCACTTTGTTCCATGCATTTTTGTAAAAGAGTGAAGTGTATCCACTGGCCCTGGGCTTTTGTTGGGGTTGAGAGAAAAAAGAGTACTCATAATCTCTTCTCGAGTGATAGGAGCAACCAAATCAGCCAAGTATTCCTCCTTGATGGTTTTGCCAAGAATGCTTTTGATGTTGTCTTCATTAGCTTGGGTGCTTTCGGAGTTCAATTAACTTCATGAAAAAGGATATAAACTCTTCCTTAATGCCATCATAAGAAGTAATAGTGTTCCCATCTTTATCCTTAATGTCATTGCTAGTGTTTTTCCTTCTTCTCACTTTGACAACATTGTGAAAGAAATTTGAATTTGTGTCCCCATACTTGATCCATTGAAGCCTAGACTTTTGGTGGAGCATATGCCTTTGAATGCTGTCAAGTTCCTCAATTTTTCAGGATATTTTCCTTGTTGAGAATTTCCTCATTGATAATCCCATTGAGAATGTTAACTTGCACTTCTTGGAGATTATCCTTAACCTGACCGATTTGATGCTTAATGCAAGAGAAGTGTTCCTTATCAAAATTCGTCAATGCTTTTTTAAGGAGTTTTTGCTTTTGGTAAAGTATAAACATTGGAGTGCCAAAAACCCGTGCACTCCAATGTCTATTAATAAAATAGGGAAATTCAGCATGTGTGGCCCAAGCATTATAAAACTTGAATGGTTTGGTGAGGAGGGCTTGAGCGGCATCACATTTAAAATAAGAGGGCAATGGTCAGAAATGCTTGGATTCTCTACCAAAAGGAAGGAATTCTCCATATGCTTCTCCCAATAAAGGTTGATGAGAGCCCTATCAATTTTACTTGCAATGAAGTTTCCTTGGGTGCTTCTATTAGACTAGTAAAGTGTGGACCAAATGTTTTGATTTCATGCAAATCCGCTTGACAAACACAATGTTTAAAATCTCTTGCACTTGTGGGTATACTCCAAGAAGTGGATCTTTCTCCACAATGAAGAATTTCATTGAAATCACCCATAATGCAAAACGACCCATTCCAGCACCATTCACTCCACAATCTGATTTTCTTCCAAAGAAATTTCCTACAAGTTGAGGAGTTCTTGCCATAGACAAACCCAATAAAAAAAGGTTGGCATCTTGGTATAGAGAAATGACAAAGAATACCTTGCTCCATGCTATCAATGATGTTGATTTTGATGTAGTTTCGCCAAAAAAGCCATAATCTTCTTTCCATCTTCTCATCCATGTAATTATCAAAACCCAATGTGCTGAAATCATTGGTGGTGGAATTCTCCTTATTCACTTTAGTTTCCAAAAGACAAAAACAATCAACATTGTACTTGTTGATCGAAGCTTTCACTTCTTCTTACTTATTTGGGGAATTCAATCCCCTAATGTTCCAAGTGCAAATCATTCCATTGGTAAAGATGTGGACCCTCAGCCCAAGGCATCATTACCATCCATATGTTGGTTTTTCTCTTGTACTCCATCAATTCATTGCAGATCAAGTTCTCCCTCTTCCCAATCTTCAATAACTTCAAGGGATTTGTATGAGTTTCCAACTTTAGTATCTAATTTGCTAGTTGCTTTTGGAGAGCTTAATGTCTTTTCTCCCTTGGTATTTGTTGCTGAAGGCATATCCAGCCCGTTTTGCTTTTCAAAATTTGGATCATCCCTTTCTTGAGAGCTTTTTTTCTTTCCAACAACTTTCCAAGTGTCATTGATCTTTGATGAGTTGGCCTTAGTTGCTTCAAGTGTCTTTTTAGCACCTATCTTTGGCCTTGAAGGGCAATGATCCACAAGGTGCCCTACCATTTTGCAATGAGTACAAATATTTGGTTTCCAAGGATATTCAACACTAACCCGAGCTCTTGATCCATCTGTAAGCTTTGGGTAGATTTCATTTGGTAAATTCTCTTCAAGGTTGACTTCTATGCAAACTCTTGCAAATTCAAGATTCCTCCTTGATTTCGTAAAAGCATCTATTTGTATTGGCTTTCCAATAAATGAAGCAAGGTAGCTGAACCCTCTTTTTTACTACAAGCTAAGAGGAACATCTTTCATTTTCACCCATATTGGAACTTTGTTACAAGAGAAGTTAATGAATTCAAGTTGTGGCTGCCATTTTCTCAAAAGCAATGGTCTATTACTAACATGCCAAAGTTGCTGAAGCACTTTTTGACAATATTCTTCTTTCTCAAATTTGAACATAAATAGGCCTTTTCCTTTTGGATATAAATCAACTCTTCGAAATTTCCACCAAGCATTATAGATCATGTTTTTAATGAGATAAAGTGGTGGTGGAGCACCAAGAAATTGTCCAATAAGGCAATAAGACCAAAAGCTTTCTCCTTCATCATACAAATCTTGTGGTGGATCAACAACCTCTCTAATTCCTTCATTAGTTAAAACTTGAAATTCATCTTCCAAATAAAGATTTGTTTCCAGAAATTCACCAAAATCTTGCTTCCAATCCATGGTGGGGTTTTGAATAAGGTTCATACCTTAAGAGAGGCCTTTTGTTCCATGCATTTTGTTTGCTGCCTTCAAGTTTCTTGGAGCCGAGAGAAGCTTCTTGAGTGGAGTTTGCTGAGGTGTAAATAGGTTGTGAAGTGGAGTCCATGTCATCCTTTGACTTATTTGGCATTTGACCTTCTCTTTGAAGCTTATGAGTGGCCGGCAAAGGAGGGAAATCAGAATGCATTTGAAATTTTGTATCTTGAGCATTCTTGGAAAATGGTTGATGAGTTGTCGACTCTTGTGTGGTATTTTGTGGCATCTTTTCAGCATAAGTACAAGAGCCCTCTTTGTCCATCTTGCAATTTCCAAGGGATAAAGAGGAATGCAATATCTCTTGAGTACAACCTTCTTTAGCCGTAGGACAAAAGCTTTGCTCATTAGACATTAACCCCTTTGGATCTCCTTCTCTTTCAACTCTTTCCATCAATTTTTTTTGCGGGGCAAGAAAGATAAGTTATATTTCAAATCAAAATTACATGTACAAAAGATGTGGAGAGAGTCAAGGACCTATACAATAATATCTTCTAATCTCCACAAATTACATAAAACTTTGTTCAAATGGGAAGACTGAAATTTTCGTCCATTTGAAATTTTAACTCTAACATCATTGAAAATAGTGTCAAAAATAAACTCCTCAGTTCTAGCTTGATTTTTGTAAATGCGCTGATTCCTTTCAATCCAAATATTGTAAATGGCTGCCTCGAAAAGATGCTTGAGAATTGTGGCCTTCAAATGCTTCTTAAGGACAAAGGGAGTGATGTATTCAATAATTTCATGCCAACAAATCAGATTTTTTGAAACAAGAGTGAGTTGCAAACCCTTTCTCCATATCCTCCAAGTGAAATAACATTCAAAGAAGAGGTGCTCCTAGTCTCACAACCCATGTAACAAAAATACACGTTGGATTGATATTAAGCCCCAATGCAAGATTTTGAATTTTGTGCTAAGGCGATCATGAAAAGCAAGCCAAACAATGAAGCTATGTTTTGGATTATGCTATTTGTGCCAAATGAGATTATATCCTTCAAAATGAGTGCCTTTTCTTCTAATACTTTCCCAAGTGTGGCTGAAAGTGAAGTCTCCACAAGGGGAAAGATTCCATGAAATTTTATCCATTGTGCCTTCATTAAGACAAAAATCTGGAACTTCAACTCGGGAGAGGTGAAATGGCCAATTCCAAGTAATATCAATGAAAATCTCACATACCTTTGCATGAAGTGGGGGATGTGGAAGAGCATTGGTCCAATGTTCAAAGAGTCAACCATCCTTGTGCCAATTATCAGTCCAAAAGAAAGTGTGTGCTCCATTACCAACTTTGTGTTGGATAAATCTTTTTGCAATAACACGGCAACCAAGAAGTGCTTTAAAGACCCAACTTGCATCCTTAGGTTTTTGTAGCATCCAAATAGAAGAGTCTTTGATGTAGTTTGCTTGAACCCATTGACTCCAAAGTGTTTCTTTTGTTGCATACATCCTCCAAAACATTTTTAGCATGTATGTTTAGTTAACCTCCTCAATGCTCCGAATACCAAGACCCCCCTCCTTCAATGGAAGACAAGTATCCTTCCATGCTACTTTAGGACCAGTCCCCCTCCACAAAAAAGCCTTAAATTTTGACTCAATGGCAGCCAAAATTCCTTTAGACAAAAGGAATGCATTTGCCCAATAAGCACAAATCTGAGTAAGAACAGATTTAATGAGCACAAGTCTTCCCGCAAAAGAGAGCCAATTGTTACACCATGAGTCAAGTTTAAAATTTATTTTTTCCAAGAGATGACAGCAATCATTCTTTCTAAGCTTTCTAGAATCAAGTGGTATGCCCAAATAATGGATTGGGAGCTCCCCTTCTTGAAACCCAATTTTATCTATGATAGTTCTTTTCTCCTCATTTGAAGCCCCACCAAGAAAGATAACACTCTTAGCTTTGTTGATAATCAGCCCTGAGTAAGTTGAAAAAGTTTTCAATGTGTCCATGATGCAATCAATTGAATTCATGTCCCCTTTACAAAAGATAAGAAGATCATCCACAAAACAAAGGTGATTAAGCTTTATGCTTCCACATTTTCGATGAAAATGGAATCTTGGGTTGTTTGCCAAGTTGTTAAGCATACATGTAAGCACCTCCATACAAAGGACAAAGAGATAAGGAGAAAGAGGATCTCCTTGTCTAATGCCATTTGCTCCAAAGAAATAACCTTCCAAACCTCCATTAAGGGCAATGGTGAAGCTAGGAGTTTTAATACATGCCATGATCCAATCCACAAATTTTTTGGGAAAGCCAAAAGTAAGAAGTGTGCATTCAATGAATCTCCAATTCAAAGAGTCAAAAGCTTTCATAATATCAACTTTGAATGCACATCTAGTAGAAATATGTCTCCTTTGATAGCCTCTCATGATGTCATGTGCCATAAGGATATTTTCATGAATAAGTCTACCTTTAATGAAGGCTGATTGGTTCCATGAAATGATATGAGACAAACAACCCTTAATCCTATTAGTAATGATCTCGAAAATGCACTTGTAAATGGTATTGCAACAAGAAATCGGCCTATAGTCCTTGACCATTGAAGGATTAGGAGTTTTAGGCACAAGAGTAATAATAGTGGCATTTACCTCTTTAAGGAGCTTGCTTGACTCAAAAAAAGACTTGATTGCATTTAAGACATCCTTCCCCACAATCTCCCAAGCAAACTTGTAAAAATGTGAAGTAAAACCATCCGGACC
Source organism: Cordia subcordata (assembly GCA_028554755.1). NCBI lineage: Eukaryota > Viridiplantae > Streptophyta > Magnoliopsida > Boraginales > Cordiaceae > Cordia > Cordia subcordata. The sequence continues at coordinate 17,838,462 of JAPTOF010000008.1, forward strand.
CGGGCTTTTGTTTGGGTTGAGTGAAAAGAGTGCTTCCTTGATTTCATCATTTATGATAGGAGCAATGGTGTTGGCAGCAAAATCATGATCAATTTGCTTGTCAATAATATTCTTCAAAAGATCAACATTAGTGCTTGTGGAGGATTCAACACCAAGAAGCTTCTTGAAGTAGCCAATAAATTCATCTTTCATTTCCTCATCTTTCGAAGGTATCTTCAAGCTTTTAGCTTCTTCCATGGATGAGTTAGTATTTGCTTCAAGAATAAGGCTTTGAACAAGGGTAGCTTTTGTCTTGTTTTGCTCTTCCTCATAGTCGCCAAAAGTCTTCCGGGAATTGATGGCATCATACAACTCCTTAAACTCCAAAGAGGTTGAAGAAGCACCTTCACTCAAAGTGGGCGAAGAGGCTGGTTCAACCTCCCATGCTCCAAATTCTTCTTTTTTGAATTCAGCTTTGAAGGAGTAGACTTCGGGTACTTTTGTGCATTAAGCCTTGCACTAGATCTTGGAGGGGAAGACTTTTTCTTCTTGTTGTTGGCCATAAACAATGAGTGCAAGAAGAAATCAAAACTGATTTGGAGTGCTTAGTATTGAACTAAGAAAGAAAAAGAAAAAGAGAAAGAGGAGGAGAGAGGTGGTGGAAGTGGTTGAGCAAGGGTGGCCGAGTGCTATATGTGTAGAGAGAAGAGAGAGCATTTCGGCTCTAGAGAGAGAAAGTTCTTTTGTGACCTTTTCCTCATGAAGACAACATTGATAAAATGATTAGGACTCTTCCTCCCAATGGAGACTTCTCTTTCAAGCACACTTGGGAAGGATATTTGTCTCCTTTTTTGTGAAGATAGGCTTGGTATTAGAAGCATTGAACAGATTAATAGGGTTTTTATGCTCAAGCGTTTTTGGAGAATGTATGCAAAGAAGGGCACACTTTGGAGTCAATGGATACACGAACTATATCAAGGGCTTTTCCATTTGGGTGATACAAGCTCCTAAGGATGCTAGTTGGATTCTTAAAGCACTTTTGAATTGTTGAGATGTTGCAAAGCCCCTCATCAAACACAATCTTGGTAATGGATCACACACTTTCTTTTGGATTGATAATTGGTACAAAGAGAGTTCCCTTTTGGAGCATTGGAGTAACACCTTCCCAAATCCATCTCTCATCGCTAAGGTTAGTGAAGTTTCGTCAATAGTAATTGGAATTGGCCTATTCAGCTCCTCCATGTTAATTGTCCAAACTTTGCTCGAAATGAAAACACTATGGATGAAATTGTTTGGAAAATCTCCCCAAGTGGAGATTTCATTTTCAAACAAACTTTTTTTTTTTTTGTTTTGCGGGGCAAGTAAGATTGATTATATTTCATCAAATCAAAAGTATACATGTACAAAAGATGTGGAGAGAGACAAGTACCTATACAATAATATCTTTTAATCTCCACAATTTACATAAAACTTTGTTTAAAAGAGAAGGCTGAAATTTTCTACCATTTGTAAGTTTAACTCTAACATCATTAAAGATAGTGTCAAAAATAAACTCCTTGGTTCTAGCTTGATTTTTGTATATACGTTGATTCCTTTCAATCCAAAAGTTGTAGATGGCTACCCCAAAAAGATGCTTGAAAATTGTGGCCTTTAAATGCTTTTCAAGGGCAAAGGGAGTGATGTAATCAATAATTTCATGCCTACAAATCAGATTTTCTAGGACAAGAGTGAGTTGCAAACCCTTTCTCCAAATCCTCCTAGTGAAACAACATTCAAAGAAGAGATGCTCTCTAGTCTCACAACCCATGTAACAAAAAATACACGTTGGGTTAATATTAATCTCCCAATGCAAGATTCTGAATTTTGTGCTAAGGTGATCATGAAAAGAAAGCCAAACAATGAAGCTATGTTTAGGATTATGCCTCTTGTGCCAAATGAAATTGAATCCTTCAAAATGAGTGCCTTTTCTTCTAATACTTTCCCAAGTGTGATTGAATGTGAAGCTTCCACATGGAGAAAGATTCCACGAAATTTTATCCATTGTGCCTTCAATTAGATCAAAATCTGGAACATCAACTTGGGAGAGGTGCATTGGCCAATTCCAAGTACCATCAATGAATATCTCACATACCTTTGTATGGAGTGGGGATGTGGAATGGCATTAGTCCAATGCTCAAAGAGAGAACCATCCTTGTGCCAATTATCAATCCAAAAGAAAGTGTTTGCTCCATTGCCAACCTTATGTTGAATAAATCTTTTTGCAATAACACGACAGCCAAGAAGTGTTTTAAAAACCCAACTTGCATCCTTGGGAATTTGTAACATCCAAATAGAAGAGTCTTTGATATAGTTTGCTTGAACCCATTGACTCCAAAGCATTTCTTTTGATGCATATATCCTCCAAAAAATTTTCAGCATGTATGTTAAGTTTACCTCCTCAATGCTCCGGATACCAAGTCCCCCTTCCTCTAATGGTAGACAAATATCCTTCCATGCCACCTTAGGACCAGTCCCTCTCCACAAAAAGGCTTTGAATTTTGTCTCAATGGCAGCCATAACTCCTTTAGGCAAAAGAAATGCATTTGCCCAAGAAACATATGATTAGCAAAAACTTTCTCTCTCTACCATGAAAATCCTCTCCCTTGTCTCTTGAATTTTTGCTTCCAGCCACCACCTCTCCTCTACACGCCACCACCATATCACCATCTTCTATTAATCAAACACTACCTTAACACATCTCATTCTCTTCCTTTTGCTACAACATTTGGTTTCATGGCAAAGAAGAAGAAAGGTGCTTCTCCTTCTAGAACTAGCACTCGGCTCAAGGAAAAGAAGCAAGATATTGGATCTAGCTCTCTTCTATGTTTGGGTTCTTCCTCCTCCAAAGCTGAGGTTGATTCGGCCTCTTCATCTCACTCCAATGGAGATGCTCAATCAACCTCAAGTTCGTTTTCAAAGAGGTCTATGATGCACTTGAAGATGGCCATTCTTACAAGGAGCATGTTGATGTCCATAACAAAGCTAAGGCTGAACTTGTGAGATCCCTCACTATCAACACTAAATCACGCTCTCCTCCTTCTCCAAGCTCTAGATTTGATCACTCAAAGCTTCATGATTGCTCTCCATTGCAAAACCCTCCAAAATCTGGTTCTTCTAGTCCCTTAAAACTTGAAAGCTCAAAGTTGAAGAATCCTTTCTTCTTGGTTCAGCCGAAGAGAATAGAGGAAAGGAGGAAAGGCTTTTACCCAATGGTAACGCTGAAGTGCAAGGACCGAACAAAGCTTTTACACTAAGGTCTGACCATCTCTCTCCTAATCACTTCAACACTTTTTCAGACCTTTCAAAGCAGAATTTGACAACTCAAAAAGGTAGAAAACTTTTAAGTTCAGATTTCAAAAATTTGTATGTTGGCCCACGTGAAAGTCTAGAGGATTTCCCTCCACTTGCTAATATTTCAAATGGAAAAGACATGCCAAATCAGCAACTTTATAAAGATGACGTGGAAGCCAACATTGCAAGTGAAGTGCCAATTCATCTTGTTATAAATCAGCAATTATCTTCCTCACCAAAAGATGGTCTACGGGTTCAAATTCAACCCAATGGTGGTGACGTTTTCAAGGCAGCCTGTTCTTTGAAGGATGGTTTGAAGAGGCAACATGATGATAACAATGCTCACGCCATCCCTCTTCAAAAAACACAAGGAATCAACATACAAAACAAAGCACAAGTGTCAAATCAGCAAAATGCTTGGCGCAAACCTCTCAAATTTAGGTATGTTCCATCCTCAAATGAGCCTTCCCCCAATTAGGGAGGTGTTTTTGTTGAGCATATGAATACAAATCTAAAATTTGATGAAGAGCATGCTTACAATATTGTGGAAAGAAAAAGGGAAGTAGTTGATCCTCCGGATGACTTATATAAAGATGGTGAAGTTTTGGAGTCATTGCTTAGTTGGGCAGTTTTTAGGTGCTCCACCACCTTTTTTCTTAATCAAAAACATGGTTGAGTTTGCATGCAAGAGATTTGGTACGGTTGACATACATACTAAAGGAAAAGGCCTCTTTCTTTTCAAGTTTGAAAATGAAGAAATTTGCCAAAAAGTCCTTCAACAACTATGGCATGTAAACCATAGGCCACTATTATTAAGGAAATGGAAGCCCAATCTTGAGTTTGTGAACTTATCATGTAACAAAGTTCCAATTTGGATTAAGCTTTGGGATGTACCAATGAGTCTTTACTCCAAAAAGGGGCTTGGTTATATTGCTTCTTTTATTGGAAAGCCTATTCAAATGGATGCACTTAAGGACTCTGAAAGAAATTTGGAGTTTGCTAGGGTGTGTATTGAAGTGGACTTAGAGGGTAATCTTCCGGATGTTGTCTTTCCAAAACTTAAGAATGGTACTAGAGCAAAAGTTGAGGTTGAATATGCTTGAAAGCCAAGCAAATGCACTCATTGTAAAATGGTAGGGCACGTTGAGGAAAATTGCCCATTAAAGCCGAAAGCACAACAAAATCCTCAAACAATTCATCATGGACAGCAACCTAAAATACGTCAAGAATGGAAAGTTGTGGGAAAAAGGAAAACTCCATTGAAGAATTCTGAGGTTTTGAGCAATGATGAAGCCACTTCAAATAAGGAGAAGACTTCTCGGCCAATGTCTCCTAAGGTTGCATTTGACTCAAAAATTGATAGTCAAAATTGCTTTGAAGTTTTAGTCCAGAAGGATGAAAATAGAGAAGATACTTTGAACTTTGAAGATAATCATGGGACAAAAATAGAGAAGAATATAGAAGAAGACTCCATTGTTTTTGGCTCCCAAGATCTGGGTATAAGTGATCCTCCTTTAACTTCTAAATGAATTTACGCAAAATTCCCCTAAGAAGCAAAAAGAAGTTATTTTGCTTATCAAAAAGCACAAATTGGATTTCTTTTGTCTCTTGGAGAATAAAGTGTATTGCAATGATAGCATTAGCTTCATTAGCACGAAATTTGAAAGGCTTGGTTTTGAGAATTATTTTGATCATTTGATTAAAGGAACGATTTGGCTGTTTTGGAGGAAAAATGTTAAAGCCACTTTTATTGACTCTTGTGATCAAGCCCTCCTCTTCAACTTTGATAATCATTTCCACAAATCCATTTTTGTTGCTTTTATTTATGGGCATAATGTGGCAGCAAGAAGGAAGGAACTTTGGAGCAAACTCAATCTTTGGTGCAATTGGTGTCTTCAGTGATCTTTGCATTTTGGGGGATTTTAATGAAGTTTTGCATGAAGGTGACAAATCCAGCACCTCTTCCATACCTAAAAGTGCATTGGACTTCAAAACTTTTGTTGAGAATACAAAAATGCAAGAAGTTGATGTCTTTGGCCCTCACTTTACTTGGTCAAATAAAAGTGAGGAAGGCAATTTCTTAGCAAGTAAACTTGATAGACCTTTGGTGAATGAAATTTGGTCTCAAAGCTATCACCACTCTTTTCTTTTGGTTGGTAGCCCTGGTATCTCCGATCATTGCCCACTTATCTTGCAAACTTGCAAATCTTGGAAGTCTTCACCAAAACCTTTCAAATTTTATAATGCTTGGTCAAATCATTCGGATTTCTTGAAGCTTGTGGATGAACATTGGAGTACAGGTTTTTGGTACTCCAATGTTCATTCTTTATCAAAAGCAAAAATTGATCAAGGAAGCCCTCAAATGCTTTGATAGGATGCATTTTGCTTACCTTCCAAACACTATCAATAATCTACGTGAGGAGCTTGATGGAGTTTAGCAAGCTATCTATAATGGAGACCTTAGTGCCGAGATCATCGACAAGCAAAAGTGCATTCTCACTAAATTGGATGAGGTTGAAGCTACTTACAAGGCCATGCTTATTCAAAAATCAAGACTTTTGTGGATCAAAGAAGGGGATTCAAACACTAAATTCTTCCAAAATGCTGTGAGGAGTAGGAGGTTTAAGAACACAATTCATGCAATCAAGAATGAGGAAGGACATCTGTTATTGGAGGATTATGATGTTAAAAATGAATTTATTGGTTCCTTCAAAAATCTCCTTGGAACTTAAAAGCCTTCACATGCCAATGTGTATGATTTAAAGGCTATTATTGGGAAATCTATTGATGAATCTCTTGCTGCCACCATTATTGCTCCTATTACAAGAGATGAGATCAAGAATGCTCTTTTTTCTCTCAATCCTAACAAAAGCCCGGGGCCAGATGGTTTTACATCTCATTTCTACATGGTTGCTTGGGATATTATTGGGGAGGATGTTATAAATCCTATCAGCTCTTTCTTTGAATCAAAGAAGTTTCTTAAAGAGGTAAATTCTACTATTATTGCACTTGTGCCAAAGGGTCAAAATCCTTCCATGGTCAAAGATTTTAGGCATATTTCTTGTTGTAATACCATCTACAAATGCATTTCAAAGATCATTGCTAATAGGCTTAAAGTTTGCTTGCCTCACATCATTTCTTGGAACCAAACAGCATTCATCAAGAATAGGCTCATCCAAGAAAATATTCTTATTGCACATGATGTTATGAGAGGTTATACTAAAAGTCATATCTCCCCAAGATGCTCCCTTAAAGTTGACATTATGAAGGCTTTTGACTCTTTAAATTGGGGCTTCATTAAATGCACTCTCCTTGCATTTGGTCTTCCACATTTATTTGTTGAATGGATTTTGGAGTGTGTCACTACCCCTAGTTTTTCTATTGCACTCAATGGAGGATTGGAAAGACACTTTTAAGGAGCAAATGGAATAAGACAAGGAGATCCCATCTCACCTTATCTTTTTGTCATGTGCATGGAGGTACTATCTTGTATGCTTAACAATTATATAAGCATCCGGGCTTTCAATTTCATCCAAAATGGTCACATTTGAAGCTTAACCACCTTTGTTTTGAGGATGATTTTTTATCTTTTGCAAAAGAAATTTAAGCTCTATTGAAAGCATCATGGACACCTTGAAGAGATTCTCCTCCTTCTCCGGGCTGAATATCAACAAATCAAAGAGTGCCATTTTCTTTGGAGGGATTTCAATTCATGACAAAAGAACCATCTTGGATTGTGTTGGTTTTCAAGAAGGCAACTTCCTATTCGATACTTGGGTATCCCACTTGTTTCTAGAAAGTTAAGAAAAACTGATTGCTTCCCCCTCTTGGAAATAATTAATACAAAACTTGAAAATTGGTGCAATTCTTGGCTTTCTTTTGATGGTCGACTTGTTTTGCTAAAATCAACACTTTTTCAAATCTTTGCTTATTGGGCAAGTGCAATTCTTCTTCCCAAAAGTGTGATGGCAGCCATTGAAATAAAATTTAAAGCTTTTCTTTGGAGGGGGACCGGCCCCAAGGTTGCTTGGAAGGATATATGTCTTCCCTTTTGTGAAGATGGACTTGGTATTCAAAACATTGAGGAGATTAATAGAGTTTTTTTACTCAAGCATTTCTGGAGAATGTATGCAAAGAAGGACACACTTTGGAGTCAATGGATTCACATGAATTATATTAAGGGCTCTTCCATTTGGGTGATGCAAGCTCCTAAGGATGCAAGTTGGATTCTAAAAGCTCTTATGAATTGTTGACAACAGCAAAGCCTCTCATCAATCACATTCTTGGTAATGGATCTCATACCTTCTTTTGGATTGATAATTGGTACAAGGAAAGTTCTCTTTTGGAGCATTGGAGTGGTATTTTCTCTAGTCCTCCTCTCCTCGCTAAGGTTAGTGATATTCACATTAATGGTAATTGGAATTAGCTTATTCAGCTCCCACATGTTGAGTGTCTAAACTTTGTTCTTTTTTTTTTTTTGCGTGAAAAGTGAAAAGCACTATATTAATTACAAAAGATGTACATAAGAGTCAAAAGAAGGGGAAGCTCAATCCAATATAGCCTCAATTCCCCAATTCTTACAAATGATTTTGTTGATACAAGAAGAAGTGAAATGCTTCGCAATTGAACACTTAATTCGAACATGGTTGAAGATGGATGAAAAGATTTGCTCTTCCATTTTTGCACCATTGCTAAATTGCCTATTGTTCCTTTTCAACCAAATGAAATAAATTGTTGCTCCGAAGATATGCTTGATGAGTGTTGCTTTGAGATTGCCTTCAAGAACATACGGAGTAAGGAAAGTGAAAATCTCATTCCACAAGATTGGTGGATCTTTGATGCATGTTAACTCAAGTCCCCTTTGCCATATTCTTCTTGTAAAGCTACAATGGAAGAAGAGATGATCCCTTGTTTCACAAGCAAAGTTGCAAAAGATGCAATTTGAATTGATTTCAATACCCCAAGTAAGCGTTCTGAATTTTGTTGTGAGCCTATCATGCCTTGCAATCCAAGTGATAAAAGCATGCTTTGGTGTGTGGTTTTTAAACCAAATAATGTTGTGCCATTCAATCTTTCTTTTTCGCTTATGCAAGTGCTCCCAAGTGTGCTTAAAAGAGAATTTCCCATCGTTTGAGAGACTCCAAGAGTAAGAATCCATATTATTCTCAACAGTGGCAGCGTTTGGGATGGGGATATGCATAAGCTGAATTGGCCAATTCCAAGAGCCATTTGAGAAGATTTCTCGTACCTTTGCATGAAGTGGTGGATGGTTGAAAGTGCCATTCCAATGCTCAAGGAGAGTACCATTGTTATGCCATTTATCAAGCCAAAAGTGTGTGTCTCTTCCATCTCCAAGAATATGTGTAATATGACTCCTAGTTGAAGTTCGGCAATTGAGAAGCTTATTTAAGATCCAGCTTGAGTCAATTGGGCAAGAAATTGTCCAAATTGATTCATTCTTAATGTAGTTTGAATGTACCCATTTGCTCCAAAGAGAATCACGAAATGCATACATTCTCCAAAAAACTTTTATGAAAAAAGTATTTTTGATGTCTTCCAAAGACCTAATTCCCAATCCTCCTTCATGGATGCTCAAATCTTTAATTTTGAATGGGATAAAATCCCTCTTTGGGCGAAATTAAGAAATGTTCCATGTAGTTTGATGACTAAAAGGGGGCTTAGTTATATTGCTAGCACAATTGGAACACCTCTTCAAATGGATTCTCTCACACAATCACGTACTTTTGTTGGATTTGCTCGAGTTTGTATTGAAGTTAACCTTGAAAAAGATTTGCGGAATACACCTTTGTCCGACTTAGAGATGGCTCTTGGGCAAAGATTGATATTGAATATGCTTGGAAACCTCTAAAATGCACTAGTTGCAAAGTGATTGGACACAATCTTGCATCTTGCCCAAAAAATTCAATGGGGATTCAAAAGCCGTTTGATAAGAAGAAAGCAAATGAAGCTAGGAACCCCCGTTCTCAATATGAATGGAAAATGGTCGAGGATAAAAGACGACAGTGAATTGCCGCCATGTCTACCATTGGACATGCACATTCCCTTAACCAATTTGAAGCTCTTAGGGCTGATGAAGGAAATGCAAATATTAACCAAGTCAACATATCATATGGAGAGTGCATTGGCAAGGAAAATAATAAGACAAGCATTGCAAATGAAGAGTCAAATTGTGTTGTTGAAGAAAGAAATATGCCATTGAGGAAAGATGATGGTGTCTCAAGTAAAGATCTTGAGCTTGCTGCCCATAATGAAGGAAATATAGAGGTGGATTTGAAGACCACACAATTTGAGAATATTGGGGCTGAAGTTGCTGATTTGGTAGAACATGTTGAGAAAGATGGACTTGAGGATGGGAATTTTGGTTTATTTGAAGATCTTAGGGATGGTGGTCCCTCAGGTGCTTTGGATTCACCACTTTCCCACCCGAGTACTTGATTGGTTCTTTCTTTTCCTTGTTTCTTCTTTGTTTCCTTGCTTGGTTTTTGTCACTTCTTTTATGCGAGGAAAATTCATTTGTAATGGGTTGTAACCCCCTTTTTCTTTTGCTCTACCCCTCAAACTTTGTGCTTTTCTTTGTATTGTTGTATTTGATTAGGTTTGAGGGGTAACATTTGGATGTACCAAAATTGCGTTGAAATAAAAACTTTCTTAAGCCGCAAAAAAAAAAAAAAGCTGATTGGTTGTTTGAGATGATAAATGGAATGCATTTTTTGAGTCTATTGGCAAGGATCTTGGAGATACACTTGTAAATAGTATTGCAACAAGAAATAGGCCGAAAATCTTTGACCCTGGTAGGATTTTGAACTTTAGGAATAAGGGTAATGATTGTGGCATTTACCTCTTTAAGGAGATTGTTGGATGAGAAAAAACACTTGATAGCATGTATTACTTCCTCGCCAATGATTTCCCAAGCTGCCATGTAAAACTTTGATGTGTAACCATCGGGTCCCGGACTTTTGTTAGGATTGAGAGAGAAGAGACTCTCTTTAATTTCCTCATTACAGATGGTGGCTGCAAGCATTTCCTTCCATTTTCCTTCAATTGTTTTGGCAAGAATGGATTTGATGCTTCGAACATTGGCAATTGAGTTGGATCTTGTTCCAAGAAGTTCCTTGTAGAAAGAAAGAAATTCAAATTGGGGTGGTGTGTTTGCTGAACATTTGAATACAAGTCTTAAATTTGATGAGGAGCATGCTATCAACTTGGTAAATGGCAATAGAGAAGTGGCTGACCCCCCGGATGATATATATGAAGATGGGAATAATTTCTGGAATCATTGCCTTGTTGGGCAATTTTTAGGTACTCCACCACCCTTCTTTCTTATCAAAAACATGGTGGAACTTGTTTGGAAGAAATTTGGTAGGGTGGATATTCATACGAAAGGAAAGTGTCTCTACATTTTCAGATTTGAAAAAGAAGAGTTTTGCCAAAAAATACTTCAACAACTTTGGCATGTTAATCATAGACAACTTTTGTTGAGAAAATGGGAACCAAATCTGGAGTTTATAAACCTATCTTGCAAGAAAATGCCTATTTGGGTTAAACTTTGGGATGTTCCAATGAGCCACTACTCCAAAAGAGGACTTGGATATATAGCCTCCTTCATTGGGAAACCAATCCAAATGGATGCTCTCACTGAATCTAGAAGGAACTTGGAGTTTGCAAGAGTTTGCATTGAAGTTGATTTGGAAGAAAGTCTTCCGAATGCTGTTTTTCCAAAGCTTAGAAATGGTTCAAAGGCAAAAGTCATGGTGGAATATGCATGGAAGACAACAAAATGTTCACAATGCAAAGTGGTCGGCCATATGGAGGATCATTGCCCTCTTAAACTTAAAGCTCACCCTCAAAAGCAACTTGCAAAACAGCCCCCAAAAACTCATTATGAGTGGCAGCCCGTGAGCCAAAAAGCCCCATTAAAGACAAACTATGCACCATTTGAATCTCAAGGTGATGGATCCCCTTCAAAAGCTACGGTATCATCTCCGAAGCATACCATCACTAGGGTTCCTCTTGACCCCTCAAGCTCCAAAATGATGCACACAAATCATTTTGAAGCTCTTGGATTTGTGGAAGATGGTGAAGATGGAAATCAAAGACCCCTTGACCAGAATTATAAGGGAGATGGCTTGAGAAATGATGGCACGCCAAATGCAAAATGCAGCCATGATATTGAGCCTAATGCTCCTCCTATACCCCCTCAATGAAATTTTGCTCGTGGAATATTCGGGGGTTAAATTCCCCCAATAAGCAAAAGGAAGCAAAGTTGCTGATCAATAAACACCACTTGGACATTCTTTGCCTTTTGGAAAACAAGGTGGTAAATGCTGAAAATATCAAACTCATTTGTTCTCGTTTTGAAAATTTTGGTTTTTCAAGCTATATGGATGATCTTACCAAGGGACGGATCTAGCTTTTGTGGAAGAAAGGTATTCAAGCTACTTGGATTGACTCATGTGACCAAGCCTTACTCTGCAATTTTGATGATCATATTCATAAATCCTTTTTTGTTGCCTTCATCTATGGCCACAACGAAGCATCAAAAAGAGTTGATCTCTGGAGGAAACTCGAGAATTGGTGTGCTTGGTGTGAAGATTGTGATCTTTGCCTCATGGGGGATTTTAATGAGGTTTTACATTGTGGCGACAAATCAAACACCTTATCTATTCCTAAAAGTGCTGGTGCATTCAAAAACTTTGTAGCAAAAGCAAAGTTGCAAGAAATCAATACTCATGGACCACGCTTTACTTGGAGAAATAAAAGCCATGGTCAAAGTTACTTGGCTTCCAAGCTGGATAGAGCTCTCATTAATGGAAATTGGTTGCACAATTATCAACACTCTTTCCTTTTGGTTGCTAGCCCCGGAGTCTCCGACCATTGCCCTCTTATCATGCAAACATGTAAGTCTTGGAAATCTTCACCAAAACCCTTCAAATTTTACAATGTTTGGACCTCTCATTTGGATTTCCTCAAACTTGTTGAAGACCATTGGTGTACACGGGTTTTTGGTACACCAATGTACATTCTTTATCAAAAGCAAAAAGCCTTAAAAATTGCTCTCAAATCTTTTGATAAGGAGCATTTCGCTGCCATTCCTTTTGCCATCAAAAATCTTCGGGAGGAGCTTGATGGAGTCCAATACTTGCTCCTTAATGGTGAGCGAGATAGCTTCCTCATTGATAAAGAAAAATGCATTTTGAGCACATTGGAGGAACTTGATGCAAAACATAAAGCCATTCTCTACAAAAAATCAAGACTCAATTGGATCAAGGATGGTGATGCAAATACAAAATTTTTCCACAATGTTGTGAAAGGTCGGAGGCTCAAAAATACTATCCATGCTATCAAGAATGAGGAGGGTCTCTTTCTTGAAGAAGCTGAAGTTAAGGATGAATTTATTGGCTATTTCAAAAACTTCTTGGAGCTGAATCTCCCACAAACACCAATGTTGGTCTTTTGAGAAACATGATTGACAAGCATATTGATCAAGATCTGCTGCCACCACTATAGCCCCTATTACAAATGATGAAATCAAGGATGCGCTCTTCTCACTCAACCCTAACAAAAGCCGGGCCGGATGGCTACACATCTCATTTCTACAAGGCTGCTTGGGGATTGTTGGCAACGATGTTCTTAATGCAATCAAATCCTTTTTCGATTCAACAAGCTCCTTAAAGAGGTAAATGCCACTATTATTGCTCTTGTGCCTAAATCCTCAAATCCTACCATGGTCAAGGATTATAGGCCAATTTCTTGCTGTAATACTATCTACAAGTGCATTTCAAAGATCATTGCAAATAGGATAAAAGCTTGCTTATCCCACATTATTTCATGGAACCAATCAGCCTTCATGAAGGGTAGGCTCATCCATGAAAATGTACTTATTGCACATGACATTTTGAGAGGTTATCAAAGGAGACATATCACTCCAAGATGTGCTTTTAAAGTTGACATCATGAAAGCTTTTGATTCCTTAAATTAGAGATTCATTGAATGCACACTTTTTGCATTTGGCTTCCCCAAAAAGTTCATGGGCTGGATTATGGCATGCATTAAAACTCCTAGTTTCAGCATTGCCTTAAATGGAGGCTTGGAAGGATATTTCTTCGGTGCAAATGGCATTTGGCAAGAAGATGCCATCTCCCCTTACATTTTTGTTCTTTGTATGGAAGTGCTCACATGCATGCTTAACAACTTGGCATATAACCCGAGGTTTCACTTCCACCCAAAGTGTGGAAGCATTAAGCTTAATCATCTTTGTTTTGCGGATGATCTTCTTATCTTTTGTAGAGGGGATATGCATTCGATTGATTGCATCATGAACACATTGAAGACTTTCTCAACTTACTCAGGGCTGGTTGTTAATAATACAAAGAGTGTGTTATTCCTTGGAGGGGTTTCTAATGAAGAAAGAAGAGCAATTATGAATAGAATTGGGTTTCAAGAGGGTCAGCTTCCAATCCGTTACTTGGGCATCCCACTTGTTTCAAGAAAGCTTAGGAAGAATGATTGCTGTCCACTCTTGGAAAAAATCAACTCTAAGCTTGATTCATGGTGCAATAATTGGCTTTCTTTTGCGGGAAGACTAGTGCTCATCAAATCCGTCCTTTCTCAGATTTGTGCTTATTGGGCAAATGCTTTTCTTTTACAAAAAGGCGTTATGGCAGGCATTGAATCAAAATTCAAAGCCTTTTTGTGGAGAGGGACTGGTCCAAAAGTGGCATGGAAGGATGTTTGTCTCCCATTTCAAGAGGGTGGACTTGGTATTTGGAGCATTGAAGAGGTTAATCTTACAAACATGCTAAAAACTTTTTGGAGGAGTTATGCTAAAAAAGATTCACTTTGGAGTCAATAGGTTCATGCCAACTATTTCAAAGACTCTTCAATTTGGATGTTACAAATTCCCAAGGATGTTAGTTGGGTTTTCAAAACTCTCCTTGGCTGCCGTGTTTTGGCAAAGAGATATATCCAACACAAGATTGGCAATGGAGCAAGCACCTTCTTTTGGGTTGACAATTGGCACAAGGACGACCCCCTACTTGAGCATTGGACTAACACAATTCCGTATCCCCCACTTCACTCAAAGGTTAGTGATATTTTCATTGATGGCGTTTGGAATTGGCCTATCCACCTCTCCCAAGTTGATGTTCCAGATTTCGAACTTATAGAGGGAGCTGAAGATAAAATTTCATGGAACCTCTCTCCTTGTGGAGGCTTCTCTTTCTTCCACACTTGGGATAGTATTAGAAGAAAGGGCACTCATTTTGAAGGTTATTATCACATCTGGCATAGGAGGCATAATCCTCAACATAGCTTCATTGTTTGGCTTGCTTTTCATGATCGCCTTAGCACAAAATTCAGGATCTTGCATTGGGGACTCCATATAACCCCAACGTGTATTTTTTGTTACATGGGTTGTGAAACTAGGGAGCATCTATTTTTTGAATGTTGTTTCACCAGGAGGATTTGGAGAAGGGGTTTGCAACTCACTCTCGTTCCGGAAAATCTGATTTGTTGGCATGATATTATTGAGTACTCCACACCTTTTGCTCTTGAAAAGCATTTGAAGGCCACAATTTTCAAGCATCTCTTTGGGGCAGCCATCTACAACATTTGGATTGAAAGGAATCAACGTATCTTCAAAAACCAAGCTAGAACTGAGGAGTTTATTTTCGATGTTATCTTTAATGATGTTAAAGTTAAACTTACAAATGGTAGAAAGTTTCAGTCTTCTTCTTTGAACAAAACTTTATGTAGATTGTGGAGATTAAAAGATGTTGTTATTTAGGTTCATGTTCTCCACATCTTTTGTACATGTAAACTTTTGATCTTTGGAATTTATCCAATGTTACTTGCCCCGCAAAAAAAAAAAAAAAAACTTTGTACATTTTGTTATTAATTCAAAGTCTTACTTAGTTCTCAAAAAAAAAAAAGTTGATTGGCATAACATTGTTTGGTTCAAAGGGCATACTCCAAGACATGCATTTGTTACTTGGCTTGCTATTCATGATCATCTTAGCACTAAATTCATATTGTTATCTTGGGGAAAGGAGGTGAATCCCACTTGCATTTTTTGCAACTTTGGGTGTGAAACTAGAGACCATCTTTTCTTCAATTATAGTTTCACTAGAAGAATTTGGTGCAAAAGACTTCGCCTTACTATGATCCAAGATGCATTGATTGATTGGGAAGATATATTTGCTTTTATTACACCTCATGCACTTGAGAAAAATCTTAAAGCTACTATCCTGAAGCACTTGTTGGAGGTGGCAATCTACTATATTTGGATTGAAAGGAATCATCGTGAATTTCACAAGAGTTTCAAGACAGAGGAGCAACTCTTCTCATCCATCTATAATCATGTTAGACTAAAATGCATTGTTGGAAAACATTTCACTCCTTCTAGTTTGAATAGGAAAATTTGTAAATTATGGGGGATGGAAGAAATCCTCCTTTGATCAGTTTTTGTTGATCTTTGTACAGAATTTCTTCATGAATACAAAGCTACTTACTATTCTCGCAAAAAAAAAAAAAGAAGACTACTCATCCAAATCCATCTTGGAGCTTCACAAAGCGTGCAACATTGTAAGCAAAAATCTCGCTAATCACTCCTCTCCATCTTTCTTTGATGAAGACGAATCTAGATCTTTTATGCCTTTCTCTAAAGAACCTGGTCCCTCTTGTTGCCATACTTTAAACGAGCTTAAACTCAAAGAGAGCTTGGATAACGCAAAGATGGAGCTTGTCAAAAGTCTTATTGAAAGAAGTCATGGTCTTCAGGGCGATAATCTTAGAAGCTTTCAAGAGATTCAAACCGAGGATGGAGATGATGATGGTTTGGACGCTGATTTGTGTATCACTTCTCCACTTCGGCAAAAAGCATTTGAACCCCAACAATATGGTACTCAAAATAGTCTTCTCGCCTTGGAGAATCAATCTAATGCTTCAAAGAATGTGTTCCATGGAGATTTTACCATGAAAATGCACTTGAAAATTGGGTGGAAGAAGAAGCAAGTACAATCAAGCACAAGCTTTTATCCACTGGTTCTTCAGCTAAGGAAATGTTGTGCAATAACCAAGCTACCATTTCATTTTTTCAAGGTATTTTTTCAAGACATGTTGAGTACTCCTCAACCTCTCAGCCGACAACACATCACCACCCATTGGATAACTCCCCAAAGCCGACAACACACCTTTCCCCAATGGAAAATTCCTCGGCTGCTGGTCAATGCCAAACAAATTCAAATACTCTTTGTCCAAATGGTCCCTACCCGCCAAAGAAAGGTATCAGCCCTCCTTTCATTACTCCAAATTCGGTGGATTTCCCCCCTTTGTCACGTGAGCTTTTTAGGAAAAATAACTTAGCAGCCAACTCATCTTCTCCTCATGATGTGGATGCCAAATCATTTGAGAATTTAAAATCCTATGCCAAGTCAACGCCCACCACTCCAGCCCTTTCTTCTTCCCAACGCACTTCACACTTTTTTGGGCATGGAATAAGTTGTCAAGATGATCATGGAGCTTCCAAACAAGAGGAACAAATTGCTGTCAAATTCAGCCACACTCATCAAGCTCCAAGCCAACATGCATGGAACTCTTGCAAAGATTGGCAAGGCACTTACTTGGGTAATCTCTCAAACCCTACTAAGCTTGATTTCCATGAACCTATCTTAATGGAAAATGGCATATTAGGGGCTGAACCACATGAAGAAGTTTTCAGGGAAGGTGATGATCATTGGAAACATTGTTTGATTGGACAATTCCTTGATCAACCCCCTCCTTTTTTCCTAATTAGGAGAATGGTGGATTTGCATTGGAAAAACTTTGGAAAAATTGAAATTAAATCAGCAAAAAATGGATTCTTTGTTTTCAAGCTTGAAAATGATCATTATTGTGACCAAATTTTGGAACAAATGTGGCTTGTTAATCATAGACTTCTTTTATTAAGAAGATGGGATCCTAATGCACAATTATTGCACTTTAGTTGGGAGAAAGTTCCTTTGTGGGTCAAACTAAGAAATGTGCCATGTTCTTTGATTACAAGGAGTGGTCTTAGCTATATTGCAAGCACACTTGGCTACCCAATACAAATGGATCGATAGACGGAATCTAGAACATTTGTTGGTTTTGCTAGAGTTTGTATTGAGTTGGACCTTTCCAAAGAACTTCCCGATCATACTGTTGTTAAGTTAAGAAATGGGGAATGGGCTAAAATTGATGTGGAATATGCATGGAAACCACTTGTTTGCTCGTCTTGCAAGATTGTTGGTCACTTTATTAAAACATGTCCCAATATGTCACATGCAATTGCCCCCCCCGTCAAGTGCAAAAATTTGAAATGAGAGAAGGAGGTTGGAAAAACTATAAGACTAAAAAAGTGTGAAAGAAGGTGCAAGATATAAACCCTACTCCTTTTGCAAATGTTATTCTTCCTCCCAAATCAGCAAAGGAGCCATCCCTTGGCAAATGTGTCTATTGAATCTTCAACATGTAATAGATTTGCCTTACTTGATGAAAATGTGAACACCACAAATGATAAGGTAAACAAGGAGGAAAGCAAATGGGCAGCCATGTTAATGAAAATTGAAAATAAAGTGGGCAGCCAAGTGAAGGAAAGTTTTCATGCTGAGCCATTTTCACTTGGGAAGGAACTTCAAGAAACGAATGGAGTAAATCAAACACACGAGCTTGGAAGGCAAAAGGAAGTCCTAGGTTTTCCAACTACTCTCTCATAGAGTTTGGCTCACTTTACCCTAAACACATTTCCATACCCGTCCTTTTGCCTCATCCATTTTGCTTGATTTCATGGGAAAGAAGAAGAAAGTTTCGGCTTCTTCAAGGCAAAGTGCTAGAATTCTTGCAAAGAAGCAATCTTTTGAGGGCTCCCCAAAAGCTATTTCCTTTAAGGATTCTCCAAATGAGGTGGATTAGGCCTCTTCCTCTTCTTTCCTTGTTAGGGAAGATGCTTCATCCACTTCTAGCAAAGAATTTCAGGAAGTTTTTAATGCACTTGAATCTGGTCATACGTACAAAGAACACCTTGATGCTCAATCCAAAGCCAAGGTTGATTTGATTCGTAAGCTCTTTTGCACATCTCGCTCAAGCTCTTCTCCTTCATCTAAGATTGAAGTTGGCTTGCACAAAAAGAATATGGAAATGGAGCTTGCACAACACCTCTTTCACTCCCCAACTTCTTGTCACTCTTCCTCCTTCGGCCATGGTGATTTGAATAAGGAAGAAGAAGACTTGGATGACCACACTTTAACCAATGGTCTTCTACCACCGGTTAATAGCAATATACTTGGTACAATGCATGGAACAAAGGAACATGGCAGCACCTTTTTAGCCCACTCTAAGCAAACTTTGACAACTCATCCAAGTCAAGCTCACTCAATTTCTAATCCGTGTGACATTGGGGATGAGGCACGTGATTCAACTAAAGTTTTCCCTCCACTTGAACACTCAAATTACAAAAGTAATTCAGCTGACCCACTTGTGCCAAGTCAGCCAACTTCATTAACTGACATGGCTGCCATGCAAGTTGATCTCTCTCTCCAAAATGATCCCAAGGTTGAAACATTCCCAAGCTATGCAAAGCAAGATTTTAACTCCAAGGCAAGCAACATTCAAGGCCGGGTCTTGCATCATGCAACCAGCCAACCCAATGCTTGGAAAAAACCTCTTAAACTAAGGTATGTTCCTTCTTCAAGTGAGCCTTCTTCAGATTGGGGTGGAGCTTTTGCAGAGCATTTGCATACCAATTTGAAATTTGAAGAAGAGGATGTTTTTAATGTGGTTGATGGCATTAGAGAAGTTGCTAATCCCCCCGAGGATTTATATGATGATGGGGATAAATTTTGGAACCATAGCTTAGTTGGACAATTTCTTGGCGCCCCCCCCACCTTACTTTCTAATCAAGAACATGGTTGATTTTGCTTGGAAAAAGTTTGGCAAAGTTGATATTCATACAAAAGGGAAAGGCCTTTTTATTTTCAAATTTGAAAAGGAGGAGTTTTGCCAAAAGGTTCTCCAACAACTATGGCATGTGAACCATAGACCTCTTCTTTTGAGAAATTGGAACCAAATCTGGAATTTGTTAGACCTCTTCTTTTGAGAAAGTGGGAACCAAATCTGGAATTTGTTAATCTCTCATGCAAAAAAGTCCCTATTTGGGTTAAATTATGGGATGTCCCTATGTAACTTTACTCCAAAAGAGGACTTGGATATATAGCATCCTTCATTGGGAAACCAATCCAAATGGATGCACTTATGGATTCAAGGAGAAACCTTGAGTTTGCTAGAGTGTGCAATGAAGTTGATTTGGAAAGCAATCTTCCGGATGTCATCCTTTTTTTTTTTTTGCGGGATAAGTGAGAATTTTCATAAAAATGTGATAAAAATACGAGTACAAGATGGAGAAGGTACAAAAAGAACCTAAACAAAAGAATTTTCTAATCTCCAATCTTTGCATAATGATTTGTTTAAAGGTGAAGAATGAAACTTTTAACAATTTGAGAGTTTAACTCTAACATCATTAAAAATAGCATGGAAGATGGACTCCTCGGTTTTGGCTTTGTCTTTGAAGATGCGCTGATTCCTTTCAATCCAAATGTGGTACACGGCTGCACAAAAGAAATGTTTGATAATGGTTGCTTTCAAATGCTTTTCAAGGGAAAAAGGAGTGATATAAGTGATAATGTCTTCCCAAGAGATCAAGCTTTCCGGAATTTTGGTGAGAAGAAGACCCTTTCTCCAAATCCTTCGAGTGAAACTACATTCGAAAAAAAGATGGTCCCTCGTTTCACAACCCATTCTACAAAAGATGCAACATGGGTTAATATTGAGCCCCCAATGAAGAATTCTGAACCTTGTACTCAATTGATCAAGGAATGCAAGCCAAACAATAAAGCTATGCCTTGTATTATGCCCGTTGTGCGAAATGAGGTTATAACCCTTGAAGTGGCTGCCCTTCCTTCGAAAATGCTCCCAAGTGTGTTTGAAAGACAAGTCTCCATTTGGAGAAAGAGTCCAAATCATTTTATCAATGTTGTCTCCATGAAGAATAAAATTTGGAACATCAATATGTTGAAGGTGAGTTGGCCAATTCCATGTTCCATTAGAGAAGATTTCACATACCTTTGAGAGGAGAGGAGGGGCTGGAAATGTACTCGACCAATGTTCCAAGAGTGAACCATCTTTGAACCAATTATCAATCCAAAAGAATGTGTTTGTACCATTCCCAATTCTAGGCTGAATGTAATTCTTTGCAAGACCTCGGCATTTAAGAAGAATCTTTAAAATCCAACTAGCATCCTTAGGAGTATGCAACACCCAAATGGAAGAATCTTTGATGTAATTTGTATGTATCCATTGACTCCATAGTGTTTCCTTGGCTGAATACATTCTCCAGAAGACTTTAAGCATGCAAACCAAATTGACTTCCTCTAACTTTCTAATTCCAAGTCCTCCTTCATGCATGGGGAGGCAAACTTCCTTCCAAGCAACTTTGGGCCCTGTGTCTCTCCACAAAAATGCTTTGAACTTTGATTCAATGGCAACCAAGACACCTTTAGGAATAAGAAGAGCATTTTCCCAATATGCAAAGTGTTGAATAAGAATGGATTTGATAAGCACAAGTCTTCCCACAAAGGAGAGCCAATTGTTGCACCATGAATCAATTCTTGCATTAATTTTTTCCAAGAGAGGATAGCAATCAGCTTTCCTTAGTTTTCTAGAAACAAGTGGAATGCCCAAGTATCGAATTGGAAGATCACCTTCATTGAAACCAACTCTTTCAAGGATAGCCATTTTAGTTTCATAAGAGACCCCTCCAAAGAAAATGTCACTCTTAGCTTCATTGATTTTCAGACCAGAATAAAAGGAGAAGTTCTTCAAAGTATTCAAAATACAATCAATACAGCTCAAGTCTCCTTTACAAAAAATGAAGAGATCATCCGCAAAACAAAGATGGTTCAGCTTCAAGTGAGAACATTTTGGATGGAAACGAAAGCTTGAACAATTCTCCAATTTGTTAAGCATGCAAGAAAGCACTTCCATACAAAGAACAAAAAGATAGGGAGAGATGGGGTCACCTTGTCGAATTCCATTTGCTCCAATAAAATAGCCTTCCAAACCACAATTAAGAGCAATAGAGAAGCTAGGAGTTGTAATGCATACTTTAATCCATTCAACAAACTTTTGAGGAAAACCAAATGCAAGAAGAGTGCATTCAATGAAGCTCCAATTAAGAGTGTCAAAAGCTTTCATAAGATCAACTTTGATGGCACATCTTGGGGAGATATGGCTTCTAGAATAACATCTTAAAATAGCATGTGCAAGAAGGATATTCTCATTGATAAGTCGGTCCTTTAAAAGGCTGATTGATTCCATGAAATTAAGTGATGCAAGCAACCTTTGATCCTATTAGCAATAATCTTCAAAATGCACTTGTAAATAGTATTGCAACAAGATATTGGCCTAAAATCTTTAACCATGGAGGGGTTAGGAATTTTAGGTACAAGTGCAATAATGGTAGAATTTGCCTCCCTAAGAAGCTTGCTTGATTCAAAGAAGGTGCTGATAGCATTATTAACATCCTCACCAACAATATCCCAAGCAACCATATAGAAATGAGATGTGAAGCCATCCGGACACGGACTTTTGTTGGGATTAAGGGAAAAAAGAGTTTCCTTGATTTCATTCCTTGTGATAGGTGCACAAATGGTGGCAGCAAAATTAACATCAATTGCTTTCCCAATAATACTCTTCAAGATATCCACATTAACATGAGTAACAGCTTTTGAACCAAGAAGCTTTTTGTAGTAGCCAATGAATTCATTTTTGACCTCAAAGTCCTCAAGAAGAAGATTCCCATTTTCGTTCTTGATTGCTTGGATGGTGTTTCTGATTTTTCTTTCTTTCACAACATTATGAAAGAACTTGGTGTTTGAATCCCCCTCGTTGATCCAAGATAATCTAGCTTTTTGGATAAGCATAGCCTTGTAAGTTGATTCAAGCCTTTCCAAGTTAGCTAAAATGTCCTTTTCCTTGTCAAGAAGGGCAGCACAATATCCAACATTAAGAAGAGCACAATATCCAACATTAAGAAGAGCACATTGGGTGGCTTCAAGCTCCCCATAAAGATCTTTGATAGCATTAGGAATACAAGCAAAATGAGTTTTATCAAAGGACTTGAGAGCTTGCTTGAGAATTTTTTGCTTTTGAAAGAGGATGAACATTGGAGTACCAAAGACCCGTGTACTCCAATGCTCCTCCACAATCTTCAAGAAATCCAGATGAGAAGTCCAAGCATTATAAAATTTGAATGGTTTCGGTGAAGAATTCCATGCCTTACATGTATGCAAAATAAAGGGGCAATGATCCGAAGCACCCGGGCATTCCACCAAAAGAAAAGAGAGATGAAAATTGTGATGCCAAATAGAATTCAGAAATGCCCTATCAAGTTTGCTTGCCAAAAAGTTGCTAACATCACCTTTGTTGGTCCAAGTGAAATGAGGTCCATGCATTTTCGCTTCGTGCACATTTGTTTTAGCAACAAAAGATTTAAAGTCCCAAGCACTTTTAGGGATAGTAGAAGAGTTTGATTTATCCCCACATTGCAAGACCTCATTAAAGTCACCCAAAATCCAATGATTATGAGCTTTACACCAAAAAGTCCAGCTTGCAAGTTTATTCCAAAGCTTTTTCCTATTTGTAGCTTCATTCCTGCCATAGACAAAAGCAACAAGGAATGGTGGATTATAGGAGTCAACAAAGTGAAAGAGGAGAGCTTGATCACAAGAATCAATAAAAGTTGCTTGAATGTTGCTCCTCCAAAATAGCCAAATCCGACCTTTAACCTCATCATCCATATGGTGTGAAAATCCAAGCTTCCAAAAATGAGAACCAATGAGATTGACTTTATCTTTGCAAGTCACTTTATTTTCCAAAAGACAAATAATGTCTAATTGATGTTTATTGATTAGCTTCAATACTTCTTTTTGCTTATTTGGGGAATTAAATCCCCTTATATTCCAAGAGCAAATCCTCATTGGCCGATTAGGGGAGGAACTGATTGCTCCAAAATTTGATTACCATTGGCATTGAGATTGCTAGAGCAATCCAACTTCTCATCCAAGCTTGACTTTTCAGTGTGTTGCAATGTATCATCTTTAACATTCCTTCCTTGATCAAGAACCTCAAATTGATTAGCATGTACCATTTTGGAGCTTGAAGGGTCATTGGTAATCTTGGGACAAGGAGTAGAAGGCCGAGAAGTAGAGAGCTTCTTATTAAGAGACAAATCAGCAACCATAGGCTCTTTGGTAGTGTTCTACATGTGGTCTTGCTTCTTGCCAACAATTTGCCATTCATAGTGAACTTTGGCCTGTTGCTTAGGAGCTTGCTTTTGAGGTTGAGGCTTTGAAGGGCAAGAATCTTCAATGTGACCAACCATTTTGCAAAAGGAGCACTTTTTTGGTTTCCATGCATACTCAACTCCAACTTTTGCTTTAGAGCCATTTCTTAGCTTTGGGAATATAGCATCCGGAAGGTTATTCTCAAAATCAACTTCAATGCACACTCTAGCAAACTCTAAGTTTCTTCTTGAATCTGTAAGTGCATCCATTTGAAGTGGTTTCCCAATGAAGGAAGCAATATAACCAAGTCCTCTTTTGGAGTAGAGGCACATCGGAACATCCCATAATTTAACCCAAATAGGAACTTTTTTGCATGAAAGATTAACAAATTCCAGATTTGGCTCCCATTTTCTCAAAAGAAGAGGCCTATGATTAACATGCCATAGTTGTTGGAGAACCTTTTGACAAATTTCACTTTTTCAAATTTAAAGATAAAGAGACCTTTTCCTTTAGTATGAATGTCAACCTTGCCAAACTTCTTCCAAGCAAAATCAACCATGTTCTTTATTAGGAAGTAGGGGGGGCACCTAAAAATTGCCCAACTAAGCAATGGCTCCAAAAATTGTCCCCATCATCATATAAATCCTCAGGAGGATCAGCAACTTCTCTAATACCATCAACCACATTATAAACATGCTCTTCCTCAAATTTCAGATTTGTATGCATATGCTCCGCAAAAACCCCACACCAATCAGAAGTAGGTTCATTTGTTGAAGGCACATACCTTAGTTTAAGAGGCTTTTTCCAAGCATTAGGTTGGCTGAAAGTATGGTGCAAGTCTCGGCCTTTATCATAGCTTGCTTTAGTGTTGTGCTCTTGCTTTCCAAAGCTTGCAAATGTTTCTGCCTTGGGGTCGTTTTTGAGAGGAGGATTTGATGACATGGCTGCCATGTCATTTAATGAAGAGGGCTGACTTGGCTTAAGTGGGTCAGCCAAGCTCTTGAGATTTGAGTTTCCAAGAGGAGGGAAAAGTTCCAATGGCTCACGTGTTTCAAGCATAGTGTCACATGGATTAGATTTTGAGTGAGTTTGACTTGAGTGAGTCGTCAAGTCTTGTTTGGAGTGGGCTGAAAAGGTGCTGCCAATCTCCTTTTCTCCATGCATTACCTTGGGAATAATGCTATTATCTGGAAGTTGTTGACCAATGGGTAAAGTATGGGCATCCAAATCTTCATCTTCTTCGTTGAAGACACCATGGCTGAAACAAGGAGTTTGGGAATGAAAAAGGTGCTGTGCAAGCTCTTTTTCCACTTTCCTTTTTTGCGGACTAACAAAAGTGTTAGATTTAGAAGAGGAAGAGTTTCTTGAGTGAGGAGTACAAGAGAGCTTATGAATCAAATCAACCTTAGCTTTGGATTGTGCATCAAGGTGTTCCTGTTAGGATTAGTATGCCCTAAAGCTCACTTGTACATGACATTTTGGATATGAAACAATGAATAATCATATTTTTGTTAAATGGAATTATGAGTTTCTTACATATAATCTCTATTATGTTTTATCGATGTATGTATGAAGGTCCTTTGACTTGCACTAATGACTTGGGTTCGCAGTGAGGCTGGACGCACAGTAGGTCCAAGTCTAGATTTAGTCACGTCATAAATTGAATCCATAACCAAATAGTAGTGTTGGGCACTCTACTGGGATAAGGTTATATTGAGCAAGTCTTCTCTTTGAGGGTGATCTACCTAGGTCATTGGAGGACTGTCTGGATTTGTCTCAATAGTACGTGTGTCACGTATTTGATAGGACCATTGTGAGTATGTTTTCTAGAGACGTACTATCAAAGAAAGAAAACAAGACACTCACTGCTACTAAATGATCATTGCTTTTAATCTTGAGTATATGTGGATGAACTAATGAAGTTAGGGTTTAGTACTTTGATTCACTGTGGGTGAGATCTTATTTTATTAGGATCAACAGCCTTGTGCATTGAGTGCTAAGTTCTAATTAATTAAAACATGCATATGCAAAATGGAATCTATGTGCCCCCTTTGGGATTGTCCAAATTTATCATCTGAATCTAGATCTAGTGATACTACCTTTATAGGTGTGTCTGTCATATGGCTTGAGGGTCGCTCCCGAGATCAAGAGATTCCATGACCAAGGATGGTTGGCAATTGGACAAGAAACCCAACGGAAAAAGATACAGCTAAGGAGGTGATAGTACACAGGCTAAAGGACCGGTCTTAGGTGTGGGTATACATAAAGGAGCATTATGGTCGGTTATCTAGTAGGTCAAAGACAAAGTTCACATTCTTTTGTGATAAGCTTTTGGGTAATGACAATTATTCTTGGAGTGCAACTTTGATCTTATGGTGGAATAGATCGGAGTTAAAAATAATTATTATGTCACCTAGATTGGGCAAGGATATTTTTAATTATTTTTGGAAGCCAATGATAATTGTGTCTTCTTGGTCCCTTCCCTAGTTGAAATGACTTTGAGAGAGTAATTTTGAAAGAGCAAATTCCATATTGTGGTAGTAGCCTTATTGGGCCAAAGCTTGAAATTGGGTTTGGGCTTTCTTTAGAGTCCAAAATAACCTAATTAGGCTAGGATGGTTTCTTATTGGGCTTGGGCCTCCACATGGATTATGGACTATGTGTTGGGGATAATGGGCTTGGCCTAAGTCTTCCAAGACAAGTGGACAACTTGCACAAGTCTTCCAAGACAAGATTGACAAGTTACATAAAGGAAATACTACATGGAAATTTCTCCCACATTGAAAGTTTAGCAACTTTTGGTGCCAAGGTTCTCTCTATAAATAGACAAGGCCCTACACCTTTTATGCATTCCACTTTGTAGTTGATTTCTTCCT
The DNA here is from genome assembly GCA_028554755.1 of Cordia subcordata. Classification (NCBI taxonomy): domain Eukaryota; kingdom Viridiplantae; phylum Streptophyta; class Magnoliopsida; order Boraginales; family Cordiaceae; genus Cordia; species Cordia subcordata. The sequence goes on from JAPTOF010000008.1 coordinate 17,865,022, forward strand.
TTTTGGCAAGAAAATACTACAACACATAGTACACACTTATTGTGTGATTTTTGCTCTAGTTTTTGAAAAGCATATTACTTTGCTTCTTTCCATACAAGAGACTATTCTCTCAAGATAAGTCTCTTTAACCATAGGGAAACAAGACTGGGGAGTTGCTTATTGCAACACCCTTGTAGTAAATTTTTGGTGGCCTTGTTCGTGAACGGGAACAAAGCTTGTAACCGGTTTTAGCTTCATCAAAGGCCCCATGCTTCAAGAGGTTAGCTTTATATATTTTTTGCAAGCACTAGTTATATTCTATATGTTCTTTAGCATGTTCTTGTGTGTGTAATGTGGTTATTTTATTATCCTCGCATGTTTTCTTAGTTATAATTTAGAAAATATGGACTAGGATACCCCACACTTAATAATATCGATCCTACAATTGGTATCAGAGCTTAGGCTCACACACAACATGCTTAGACTATGCAAGAATATTGTATTTGCATAAATATATTAGTCATCTTGTGAGTGGCAAGATTAGGAAATCTTGTGTTGCATATACTTGTGGTTTTATGCTTGTATGTGCAGGTAATATAAAATCCCCTTGATGGTTCGTATGTATGCATGATAAATTTTCATGTACGGTTAACAAAGCTTGGCCATAGGCGATTTCATGTATAAAATATTTCTGGTTATTGCTTTTTTTTTTGCGGGTTAAGTAAGAATATATAAATCGCAAAATGAGTACAACAACTACAAATCCCCTCAAGCTAGAATACAAATAAAACAATCAAATTTTGCTTGAGGGGAAGAGTAAAAGAAAAACAAAGCATACATCAATGAGAAAGCAAGCAAATCAGCAAGCAACAGAAGAAAGTAGTCTCAACAATCAAATTAGAGGGAAGGAAATCTCCGATTCATCATTGGCCCCGGTTTCTTCATGTACTCCTTCAAATTGAGCCTTTTCTTGGAATTCTTGATTTTCTCCATCATTTCCAAGAATTGGTCCTTCATTCTTTTCGACAATAGAATCTTCAAGAACTTCAAATTGATTGTCAATCTTCATAATCGAGCAAGAAGCATTTTGAATGGGGGGAGACCTACTAGGAGAACGAGGCCGTGTATCTCTTTGAACTTGTGGGTTTGTTTCCAACATCTTTTTTGGAGAGCTTGCTGCATTTATCAAAGAACCATTTTGACCCCGAGAGACTTGTTTTTGCCAACTTCAATCCAAACTTCCTTGGCATTAGGCTTGGGAGCATTTTGGGCAGCAAGAGGTTGCATTGGATGGGGTTTTGGTTTCAATGGGCAATGGTCTTCAACATGCCCCACCATCTTGCAATGATCACACTTGGAAGGTTTCCAAGCATATTCAACTTCAACTCTAGCCCTAGAGCCATCCCTTAGTTTCACAAAGATTTCCTCCAGTAGCTTTTCTTCCAAATTCACTTCAACACAAACTCTTGCAAATTCAAGATTTCTTCTTGATGCCGTCAATGCATCCATTTGAAGTGGATTTCCTATAAAAGATGCAACATAACCAAGGCCTCTTCTAGACCACAAGCTCAAGGGAAGATCTCTCAATTTGACCCAAATTGGTATTTTGTTACATGTAAGATTAACAAATTCAAGATTTGGCTCATATTTTCTCAAAAAAAGTGGTCTATGGTTAACATGCCACAATTGCTCCAATACTTTTTGGCAATTTTCCTCACTCTCAAATTTGAAAACAAATAACCCTTTCCCCCTTGAAAAGATTTCAATTCTGCCAAAACTTCTTCAAACATGTTCAACCATGTTTCTAATCAAGAAGAAAGGAGGTGGAGCACCAAGAAATTGCCCAACAAGGCAATGTTGCCAAAAGTTTTCTCCATCTTCATAGATATCGATTGGAGGGTCATCAACCTCTCTAATACCATTGACAATTTTTGTAATATGTCCTGGAAGCTTAAAATCAGAAGTGCAATGTTGAGCAAAAAGGCCACCCCAATCAGAATTTGGTGAAGTAGTAGTAGGTTCATACCTTGGTCTAAAAGGTTTTTTCCAAGCATTTAGGGGTTATTCTCTTCTTCCTTGAACAAATGCACGCCTTGCTTGCCCTCCATCTTGATTCTGATTGGTAGATTTTGGGTTTGCATCAAAGCTCCCAAAATTGCTATTGTAAAAATTATCTTGCGCAAATTTTCGTTGTTGAGCCTTGTGGAGGAAAGCTTGCTGATTTCCATTAAAAGATGAGGTGGCAAGATGAGGTGAGTTGGCTGCCATCTCAGGCCCAACATGGTAATCACGTGCAAGAAAATGGCTACTATTCGACTGATTGCAAAGTGGAGGGAAATCTCCAAAATTTTCAAAATCAATCAATTTTTGAGTGAATGGCTGAGATTTGTCCTTGTTCTTTGAGAGATGAGCTATCGAAAAAGTGTGAGGATTTGCTGAAAACTTGTCATTTTGACCAGCAAAAGCATCTGGAAAGTGCATTTCATTTTCTGAAAAGTTTTGTACTTTACCCGAGTGACCATTGGTTAAAGACCACCTTTCTCTTTCTTCCTCCTTCTCAATGCACGACCCATTCCCAAGCAAAATGCCACCATTTTCCAATGTATTTGGCTGCTGCAAATCAGCAAATTGTGATAAAAGATTGTTCTTCATGTTAGGGGGGTCAAAAAAAGACCCATATTGCTTGGGTGCAGATGAATTTCTTGAAGGCGAGTGTGAGATTGCAGCCATTGTTAACTTTCTTCCAAGAAAATCCTCTCGGCCTTTATTCTCCAAGGTAGTTCCAAGCCTTGTTAGACCCTTGCATGTTGAGCTTTGCCCAAGAGGTATTTTGCCATCCTCATGGTTTTGTTCAATCCTTTGCAAGCTTGAGCTCGTTGGAGGGGTATCAGAATGATCCGTAAATGGTGAAGAATCAAGCTTGGAGTTCATTGACTTTGGAGAGGAAGATTTCAAGGGTGAGAAACCCATGTTACAGCAAGCATCATAAGCAAGTTTGAATTCAAGGCTTGAGTTTGTGACGAATTCATCTTCAATAATCAGCAAAGATGAGGATTTTTCACACATAGAGGGAGGAACGATTTCACCATGCTTAAGATTTTCAAAATCATTTTGAGGGAGTTCAACATAGGACTCTTTGAGCTTTTCATTAATAGCTTTGATTCTTGCACTTTTCCTAGCTGAGATGTGATTTTTCTTTTTAGGCATGATGGGAAAAAAGGAAAAAAGAGGAGGAAGTAAGGTTCAAGATGATGAAATTTCTAGAGAGAAGGGAGAGCATTCTAGCTAGAGAGAGAAGTTCCTTCCTAGGAGAGATGTTGCATTACCTGGTTATTGCTTTTAGTTTCATTTAAAAGAAGCATAGGATGTTTTGATATCCTTGTGAAGCTTGTACTAGCAATAGCAAAGTGTATTATTGTAATCTTTGAAGACCAAGGAGAAAAAACAAAAAAACAGCATAAAGGAATACTCTACCTGGTAAGCAAGCCGGACGACCGGCTGGACGGTCGACCAGCTACTCCAGAGAGCAAAAAATTCCTGAAGCAATTGGAGCCGGTCGACCGGCTCTTATTGACGGTCGACCGGCTGAGGCAGAAAAAGCTACTATGTGTGCTGTTTTTGTTGAAGATTACAGGGAGCCATCAAAGAGGGATTCTAACATATTTTGGTGGATGTTTATAACGCATTGATATATGTTTTAACATATATGCATTAGCATGATTTCCACCTAGAAATATGTCCACTCATTAGGGTTTATAAAAATTAGTCATACCTATGAGTTGATTCTCAAAGATAGTTAAGTATATGAGAATGGCTTAGACAAGAGAATTATAAGTGGCTATGTCTAAAGATGCCATGAGATCTCATGACAACATTAAAAGAACTTAACTTGAGATTTACATGTATATATATCAACCTAAGGGTCTATGCACCCAGATTTAGGTAAGAGATCTATTGTGATATTGCAATGTTTTAGTAACACAAAGGGGATTTACATAAATCCAAAATGTGTTTAGATCTAAAACAAAGCAAGAATATCAAAGGAAACCCTTAAGTTAAAATATTGAGTGGAAGAGGGGACGAAAAATACCCCACAGCTTTCCATATCCGATTCACGTTAATGATAAATGTCATTAACTTCCCCAACGAAAAGTGACATTTTGTCTAGATTTAACAAGGTGAAACATAAAATGTTTATTCAAAAGGGTGTTAGTGAGTTCGGCCATCCCATCGATGGAGTTCTTAACTAAAGATCGCCTTACGTAACATTGATTAAAGTCACTACCCTATCGGAGGGCTTAAATCAAGAATGTTTCGGGGAATAAACATTAGGAATGAGTGTACACTCAACTTAAATGGTAGGTTTGGCTATCCTATCGATAGAGTTCGCTATCGGATTTAAGAAGCCAAACAAAACAGTGATTGAATTATTCAATTGGATCATATCCAGACAATTGTTAATTCAAATAAGTGGTGGAACTTAACTTAACATTCATAAGTTCGCCATCCCATCGGTGGAGTTCTTATGAGGTCGTTGAGACACTATTACATCGAGTAGTTTAAAGGGTTGATCTACTCAAAGGCAAATGATGTAAAAAGTACTTGTATGTTTTATTTCCAAAGATAGCATACATATTATATATGCATCAATTCTATACTCATAAAATAATTGTGATTATATTGTTGTATTTAGAAAAATGTCTTCGTTCAGTCCACTAGCTACAATTCTCAAAGAGCACAAGCTCACTAGATCGAATTTTGTGGACTGGGAACAAAACTTGGACATAGTACTCACCGCAGAAGAGTACAAGTATGTCCTAACAACTCCTTGTCCTGTTGTGAGGGCTAACTCTTCTGAAACCCAGAAAGATGCTGAGGCAAAATGGCAGAAAGCCAATAGTATGGCCAAGTGCTATATGATGGCTTCTATGTCAGATATTTTGCAGAGCAAGCATCATCATATGGAAACTGCAAAAGAAATCATGACCTCACTGTCTCGTATGTTTGCTGATAAAAGCAAGCCTGCAAGGCAAGGTGCTCTTAGAGAAATTATGAATCAAAGGATGGCAGAAGGAGCATCTGTCAGGGAGCATATGCTCAAAATGATGGATTGCTTCAATACTGCTGAGATCCTAGGAGCAAACATAGATGAACAGTCAAAGGTAGACATGATTTTGGAGACTCTACTGTCATCCTATACCCATTCAAGCTTAATTATAATATGAGCAAGATGAACATGGATATGATGGAATTAATGAAAGAGCTCCTAGCTGCAGAAGCAATAATGAAAAATAAAGGTCACATAAATATGGTTCAAGCATCCACTTCTAGACTTAACCCGAAAGGGAGAAAGTTCAAAGGAAAGGGGAAGCAAAAACGTGGTCAAGGGAAAAAGAAGAGAAATGGTGAACAGCCCAGGCAGTTAACAGGTGAAAAGCCCAAGGGCAAATGCTTTAAATGTGGCCTAAAAGGACACTGGAAAAAGGATTGCCCGAAGTACTTGGCTCGAGGCCAGATAGGTACACCTCTTTTGTTCTACATTGAAACCTGCTTAGTGGTTGATTCTACTGATTCTTGGATTGTAGACTCTGGAGCCACTAACCATATTTGCAATTCTTTGCATTGGTTTCAGGAAATGAAAGAACTAGCTAAAGGGGAGTTTGCTCTGAGGTTGGGTAATCGAGTAAAAGTATGGGCTACTGCAGTGGGAGGAATGTACTTAAATTTTTCATGTAATAGGAAGATATTTTTGAACAATGTTTATTATGTTCTTAATGTACGTAAAAACCTTATCTCTGTTTAGCAATTGATATTAGATGGTTTTGCATTAATTTCCATTCTCGTGTTGATATCAGTAGAGATGGAAATATTATTTGTTCCGGTAGCATGCATGATAACTTGTTCTATATAAAACCTATTACAAACTCATTGTATAATATAGAACAAACTAATTCCCGGAAAATGAAGGTTTCTTCGACCAATGATACATATCTTTGGCACCTACGCTTAGGACATATCAGTCTAAAGTGAATTCGGAGATTAGTCGAGGATGGGCATCTTAGCTCATTATATCTCGAAGATCTACCTCCGTGTGAATCTTGTCTCAAAGGGAAGATGACTAAACGGTCATTTTCTTCTAAAGGAGAAAGGGCCAAAGAAGTATTGGAATTGGTTCACACTGATGTGTGTGGTCCTATGAACAAACCAGCACGAGGAGGTTATGAGTATTTCATTACTTTTACTGATGATTACTCTAGGTATGGATACGTATATCTAATGCGACACAAGTCTGAATCCTTTGAGAAATTCAAAGAGTTCAAAGCTGAGGCAGAGCAAAAATTAGATAAACATATCAAAGGCCTTCGGTCTGATCGAGGTGGCGAATACCTCTTGGGTGAGTTCAGAGACTATCTTACACAAGAAGGGATAGTGTCTCGATTGGATCGCACGAGGACTCTCAACAAAATGGTGTAGCAGAAAGAAGAAATCGTACCCTATTGGATATGGTTAGGTCAATGATGAGTCATGCATCATTACCTTTATCTTTTTGGGGGTATGCCATTGAAACAGCGGCATACATCTTGAACTTGGTACCATCTAAATCAGTACCTAGGACACCTCAAGAAATGTGGACTGGGCGTAAGCCTAGTCTAAATCATCTCTACATTTGGGGTTGTCCAGCTTATGTACTTAATAGTAATGCTTCAAAATTGGAACCAAGATCCGAGTTATGCTATTTCATTGGATATCCTAAGGGAACCAGAGGTGGGATCTTTTATAATCCTAAGGAGTAAAAGGTGTTTATAAGCACCCATGCTAGATACTTAGAAAATGATGAAATGGTCAGAAAACACGATTCTGAAATTGTTCTAGATGAGATTTCACAAGAATCTCCAGAACACACGTGGTAAATCAAATGAAAAAGAACAGCATATTACACCTAATATATCGAAGCATCGTCGTAGTGGGAGGATATCCAAGCCTCCTGATAGATACTATGGAGAGTCCTTTCAGACTTCTTCAGAGAATCAGGTGATGGATCCCGTAAGTTATGATGAAGCAGTTTCCGACATCGATGCCGACAAATGGCATAAGGCAATGGATTCAGAGTTAGAATCTATGTATTCTAACAAAGTCCGATCTTGTAGTTGCACTGAAGGGTAAAACCTATAGGGTGCAAATGGGTCTACAAGAGAAAAAGAGGAGTTGATGGAAAAGTTGAAACCTTTAAAGCAAGGTTGGTGGCGAAAGGTTATACTCGTAAAGAAGGGATCGATTATGAGGAAACTTTCTCACCAAGAGCCATGCTTAAATCCATCAGATACTTCTTGCCATCGCTTGTCATTATGACTACGAGATATGACAAATGGATGTCAAGACACCTTTACGAATGGGGAACTTGATGAGACCATTTACATGACACAACCAGATGGATACATTGCTAAAGGCCAGAACATATGGTTTGTAAATTAAAAAAGTCCATTTATGGATTAAACAGGCATCTAGAGCATGGAACATCAAATTTGATTGGGCAATTAAATCTTATGGTTTTGATCAAAATATTGATGAACCTTGCGTGTATAAAAGGTGTAATGGAAATGCTGTAGCTTTTTTGGTTCTGTATGTGGATGATATCCTACTAATTGGAAAAGATGTGGCGATGTTATCATCCATCAAGGTTTGGCTTTCTACTCAATTTCAAATGAAGGATTTAGGAGAAGCTAGTTATGTTCTAGGCATCAAGTTTATGCGAGATCGTAAGAACAGAAGGCTAGCCTTATCTCAAGCTTCATTTATTGAGAAGATATTAGTCAGGTTTAACATGCAAAACTCTAAGAAGGCCTTGTTACCTTATAGACATGGAGTTTATCTATCTTGGGATCAATGTCCTAAAACACCTGAGGAGATAGAGAGCATGAAGCGAGTTCCTTATGCTCCAGCAGTTGGAAGTCTCATATATGTCATGTTATGTACTAGACTAGATATCTGCTTTGCTGTTGGCATGGTTAGTAGATATCAGTCAAACCCTGGACCGGCACATTGGGTCGTGGTTAAGCATATATTCAAATTCCTGCAAGGAACAAAGGATTATGTGCTAGAATACCATGCAGATGATCTAACACTATTAGCCTATACAGACTCAGATTTCCAATTCGACAGAGATTCCAGGAAGTCTACTTCTGGATATGTTTTCACTCTGTCAGGAGGAGCTATTTCATGGAGAAGTATGAAGCAAAATTGTATTGCTGACTCTACCATGGAGGCCGAGTATGTAGCAGCATCTGAGGCTGCAAAAGAGGCAGTATGGCTAAGAAAGTTCCTGTTAGACCTAGAGGTTGTGTCGGCAGCTCACAGACCAATAACGTTGTATTGCGGCAACAACGGTGCTGTTTCATAGTGCAAAGAGCCCAGGAATCACAAAAAGGGTAAACACATTGAATGGAAATATCATTTGATCCGTGAGTTTATCCAAAGAGGAGATGTAGTAGTTGACAAGATAGCTTCAGCGGAAAACTGTGAACCCATTTACTAAGACTCTTTCGGAGAAAGTGTTTGCCACACATTTAGAGTCTTTGGGTATTAGGCTTTGCAGAAGTAATCTTTAGTGCAAGTGGGAGATTGTTAGGATTAGTATGCCCTAAAGCTCACTTGTACATGACATTTTGGATATGAAACAATGAATAATCATATTTTTGTTAAATGGCATTATGAGTTTCTTACATATAATCTCTGTTATGTTTTATCGATGTATGTATGAAGGTCCTTTGACTTGCACTAATGACTTGGGTGCGCAGTGAGGCTAGACGCACTGCAGGTCCAAGTCTAGATTTAGTCACATCATAAATTGAATCCATAACCAAATAGTAGTGTTGGGCACTCTACTGGGATAAGGTTATATTGAGCAAGTCTTCTCTTTGAGGGTGATCTACCTAGGTCATTGGAGGGTATGCGGATTTGTCTCAATAGTACATGTCACGTATTGGATAGGACCATTGTGAGTATGTTTTCTAGAGACGTACTATCAAAGAAAGAAAACAAGACACTCACTGCTACTAAATGATCATTGCTCTTAATCTTGAGTATATGTGGATGAACTAATGAAGTTAGGGTTTAGTACTTTGATTCACTGTGGGTGAGATCTTATTTTATTAGGATCAACAGCCTTGTACATTGAGTGCTAAGTTCTAATTAATTAAAACATGCATATGCAAAATGGAATCTATGTGCCTCGTTTGGGATTGTCCAAATTTATCATCCGAATCTAGATCTAGTAATACTACCTTTATAGGTGTGTCTGTCATATGGCTTGAGGGTCGCTCCCGAGATCAAGAGATTCCATGACCAAGGATGGTTGGCAATTGGACAAGAAACCCAACAGAAAAAGATACAGCTAAGGAGGTGATAGTACACAGGCCAAAGGACCGGTCTTAGGTGTGGGTATGCATAGAGGGGCATTATGGTCGGTTATCTAGTAGGTCAAAGACAAAGTTCACATTCTTTTGTGATAAGCTTTTGGGTAATGACAATTATTCTTGGAGTGCAACTTTGATCTTATGGTGGAATAGATCGGAGTTAAAAATAATTATTATGTCGCCTAGATCGGGCAAGGATATTTTTAATTATTTTTGGAAGCCAATGATAATTGTGTCTTTTTGGTCCCTTCCCTAGTTGAAATGACTTTGAGAGAGTAATCTTGAAAGAGAAAATTCCATATTGTGGTAGTAGTCTTATTGGGCCAAAGCTTGAAATTGGGTTTGGGCTTTCTTTAGAGTCCAAAATAACCTAATTAGGCTAGGATGGTTTCTTATTGGGCTTGGGCCTCCACATGGATTATGGACTATGTGTTGGACTTGGATAATGGGCTTGGCTTAAGTCTTCCAAGACAAGTGGACAACTTGCACAAGTCTTCCAAGACAAGATTGACAAGTTACATAAAGGAAATACTACATGAAAAATTTCTCCCACATTGAAAGTTTAGCAACTTTGGGTGCCAAGGTTCTCTCTATAAATAGACAAGACCCTTCACCTTTTATGCATTCCACTTTGTAGTTGATTTCTTCCTTTTTGGCAAGAAAATACTACAACACATAGTACACACTTATTGTGTTATTTTTGCTCTAGTTTTTCAAGAGCATATTACTTTGCTTCTTTCCATACAAGAGGCTATTCTCTCAAGATAAGTCTCTTTAACCATAGGGAAGAAGACTGGGGAGTTGCTTATTGCAACACCCTTGTAGTAAATTTTTGGTGGCCTTGTTCGTGAACGGGAACAAAGCTTGTAACCGATTTTAGCTTCATCAAAAGCCCCATGCTTCAAGAGGTTAGCTTTTTATATTTTTTGCAAGCACTAGTTATATTCTATATGTTCTTGAGCATGTTCTTGTGTGTGTAATGTGGTTATTTTATTATCCTAGCATGTTTTCTTAGTTATAATTTAGAAAATATGGACTAGGATACCCCACACTTAATAATATCGATCCTACAGTTCCTTATATGTGCAACCAGATTCAAGTGTTTTAAACACATCCTGAAATTCTTTACTAGAGGTGGATGAAGCATCTTCTCTCTCAAGGGAAGAAGAAGAAGAGGCTGAAGCCACCTCATTGAAAGTATCTTTAGAAGAAGAAAAAGCTTTTGGACTTTCTAACGTTTGCTTCTTTGCAAGAATTCTTGCACTTTGCCTAGAAGAAGTAGAAATTTTCTTCTTTTTCCCCATGAACAAGCAATTGGGAAGCAAGAGGGGTGTGGAGAAGTGAAGTGTTTGAAGGTTTTTCTTTTTAATGGAAGATGGTGATATGGTGGTGGCGTGTGGAGGAGTGATGGTGGCTGATTGCAAAAGTTCTAGAGAGAAGGGGGAGGAATTTCATGGTAGAGAGAAGGAATAGAAGACTTTTCAACTTCTGGATGCCATCTTCCCAGAACTTAGAAATGGCTCAAAAGCAAAAGTTGGAGTTGAGTATGCATGGAAACCTAAGAAGTGCTCCTTATGCAAAAATGTTGGTCATATTGATGAATCTTGGCCTTCAAAGCCTCATCCACAAAAGCAAGCTCCCAAGCAACAACCCAAAGTCCACTATGAATGGCAAGTTGTGGGCAATAAGCAAGATCCCTTGGAGAACTCCTTTAAGGAGCCTTTAGTTGCTGATGTGTCTACAAAAGACAAGAGCATCCCTTCCCAGCCTCTTTCTCCATCTCCTAAGTTCGTGAATAACCCCTCAAGCACCAATATGGTCCATTCAAATAACTTTGAGGTTCTTGATCAAGGAAGGTTTTTGGAAGATGGTGCATTGCAACATGCTGAAAAGGCAAATTTGGATGAGGAATTAGGTTGTACTAGCACTCCAAATGCTAACGGTAATCAAATTTTGAGGCAATCAGCCCCTCCCCCTCCCACACTATGAAGATATGCTCATGGAATATTAGAGGGCTTAATTCCCCGAATAAACAAAAAGAAGTGATGAAGCTGATTAACAATCATCATTTAGACATTTTTTGTCTTTTGGAAAACAAAGTGGTTAACAAGGATAGTGTTAATCACATTGGTTCTTGTTTTGGGAAACTTGGCTTTGCTTTTCATTTTGATGAAGATGTTAAAGGACGGATGTGGCTGTCTTGGAAGAATAACATTCAAGCTACTTTTATTGACTCTTGTGATCAAGCTCTTCTCTACCACTTTGATGACTCTTTCAATCAACCATTCCTTATTGTTTTTGTCTATGTTCGAAATGAAGCTTCAAAAAGAAGAAAGCTTTGGAAGAAATTAGCTAGCTGGTCCTCTTGGTGTAAGGAGTATAATCTTTGCATTTTGGGTGACTTCAATGAGATACTGCTTAGTGGAGATAAATCTAATACTTCAGCAATTCCCAAAAGTGCTTGGGACTTTAAAACTTTTGTGGCTAAAGCAAATATGCATGAAGCAAAAGCACATGGACCTCATTTTACTTGGACAAACAAAGGGGATGTTGGCAACTTCTTGGCAAGTAAGCTTGATAGAGCTTTTTTGAATTCAAGTTGGCTCCATAATTTTCAAAATTCTTTTCTTTTGGTGGATCATCCTAGAAGCTCGGATCATTGTCCCCTTATTTTGCATACTTGTAAGGCTTGGCAATCCTCTCCTAAACCATTTAAATTCTATAATGCTTGGACTTCTCATATGGACTTCTTGAAGCTTGTGGAGGAACATTGGAGTACACAGGTCTTTGGTACTCCAATGTTCATTCTTTTTCAAAAGCAAAAAATTCTTAAGCAAGCTCTCAAATCCTTTGATAGGAAGCATTTTGCTTGTATCCCAAATGCCATCAAAGATCTTTATAGGGAGCTTGATGCCACTCAATGTGCACTTCTTAATGGTGGGAATAGTGCTGCCCTTCTTGACAAGGAAAAGGACATTTAGGCCAACTTGGAAGCGCTTGAAACTGCCTATAAAGCTATGCTTATTCAAAAATCTAGATTATCTTGGATCAATGAGGGCGATTCCAATACTAGATACTTTCATAATGCTGTTAAAGGAAGAAAAATTAGAAATACTATTCATGCAATCAAGAATGAGAATGGGCATCTTCTCTTGGAGGATTTTGAGGTGAAAATGAATTCATTGGCTACTACAAAAAGCTTCTTGGCTTAAAGACTACTTCACATGTCAATGTGGACATCTTGAAAAGCATTCTTGGTAAAACAATTGAAGATGATTTTGCTGCCAACATTATTGCACCCATCTCAAGGCATGAAATCAAGGAAACGCTTTTTTCTCTTAATCCCAACAAAAGCCCGGGACCGGATGGCTTCATATCTCATTTCTACAAGGTTGCTTGGGATATTGTTGGTGAAGACGTTACAAATGCAATCAGCTCCTTCTTTGAATCAAGCAAGCTTCGTAGGGAGGTAAATTCCACCATTATTACACTTGTTCCTAAAATCCCAAACCCTTCTTTGGTTAAAGATTTTAGGCCAATTTCTTGTTGCAACGCTATTTACAAGTGTATTTCCAAGATTATTGCTAATAGGCTCAAAGCATGCTTGCACCAACTTATCTCATGGAACCAATCAGCCTTTATTAAGGGCCGGCTTATTCATGAGAACATCCTTCTTGCTCATGACATTTTGAGAGGATACTCAAGAAGCCATATCTCTCCAAGATGTGCCATCAAAGTTGATCTCATGAAGGCTTTTGACACACTTAATTGGAGCTTTATTGAATGTACTCTCCTTGCATTTGGTGTTCCTCAAAAATTTGTGGAATGGATTAGGGCATGTATTACAACACCCAGTTTCTCTATTGCCTTTAATGGGGGTTTGGAAGGTTACTTTCTTAGAGCAAATGGAATTTGACAATGTGACCCTATCTCTCCTTACCTTTTTGTTCTTAGTATGGAGGTGCTTTCTTGCATGCTTAACAATTTGGAGAATAGCACAAGCTTTCATTTCCATCCAAAATGTTCTCACTTGAAGTTGAACCATCTTCGTTTTGCGGATGATCTCTTCATCTTTTGCAAAAGGGATTTAAGCTCTATTGATTGTATTATGAATACTTTGAAGATTTTCTCTTCATTTTCTGGGTTGAACATTAATAGAGCTAAAAGTGACATTTTCTTTGGTGGAGTTTCTTGTGAAGCTAGAATGGCTATTATTGAAAGAGTTGGATTTAATGAAGGTGAACTTCCAATCTGTTACTTAGGCATACCACTTGTCTGTAGAAAGCTTAAGAAGGCTGATTGCTATCCACTTTTGGAGAAAATTAATGCAAGAATTGACTCTTGGTGCAATAATTGGCTCTCATTTGCGGGAAGACTTGTGCTTATTAAATCCATTCTTATTCAACTCTTTGCATATTGGGCAAATGCTTTTCTTATTCCTAAAGGTGTCTTGGCTGCCATTGAATCAAAGTTTAAGGCCTTTTTATGGAGAGGTACGGGGCCCAAAGTTGCTTGGAAGAAAGTTTGCTTGCCCCTGCAAGAAGGTGGGCTTGGAATTAGAAAGATTGAGGAAGTCAATTTGTTCTGCATGCTTAGAATTTTTTGGAGAATGTATTCAGCAAAGGAAACACTGTGGAATCAATGGGTTCATACAAACTACATCAAGGATTCTTCCATTTGGGTGTTGCACTCTCCTAAGGATGCTAGTTGGATCTTGAAGATGCTTTTTGGATGCCGAGGACTTGCTAAGAACTACATTCAACATAAGATTGGAAATGGTACCAATACCTTCTTTTGGATTGATAATTGGCACAAAGATGGCTAACTTTTGGAGCATTGGTCAATTACATTTCCAGCCCCTCCTCTTCTCTCTAATGTTAGTGACATCTTCATTAATGACACTTGGAATTGGCCAATTCACCTTCTTTATATTGATGTCCCAAATTTCTCTCCTCATGAAGACAATATTGACAAAGTGATTTGGACTCTTTCTCCCAATGGAGAGTTCTCATTCAAGCACACTTGGGAACACATGAGGGAGAAGGGCAGCCATTTCTTGGGTTTTAATCTTATTTGGCACAAAGGGCATTATCCAAAACATAGCTTTATTGTTTGGCTTGCTTTTCTTGATCGATTAAGCACAAAGTTCAAAATTCTTCATTGGGAGCTCAACATCAACACATATTACATTTTTTGCCACATGGGTTGTGAAACGAGAGATCATCTCTTTTTTGAATGCTCTTTCACTAGGCGCATTTGGAGAATGGGTCTCATTCTCACCCAAATTCCGGAAAACTTGATCTCGTGGGATGATATTATCCTCTACATCACCCCTTTTTCCCTTGAAAAGCACTTGAAGGCAACCAGTGTCAAGCATTTCTTTTGTGCAGCTGTTTAACACATTTGGATTGAACAGAATCATCGCATCTTTAAGGACCAAGCCAATATCGAGGAGTCTATCTTTTTTGCTATTTTTAATGATGTTAGAGTTAAACTCTCAAATTGTAAAAAATTTCCTTCTTCTTCTTTGAACAAAACTTTATGCAAGATGTGGAGATTAGAAAATATCTTTGTATAGGTCCTTTTGTTTCTCCACTTTGTACATGTACATGCAATTTGCTTTAATGAAATTCATACTCACTTATTCCAAAAAAAAAAAAAACTACTCTCTCATAGGGTTTGGAGACTTAATCTCTTTTCTTTGTTCCTTGGATGTTTTTTACTTTTTTGTTTTACATTTGGTCATTGGACCTTTTTTCTGTTTACTTGCCCCTCAAATCTAGATTTGGTTAGTTTTGTTGTATTTTATGATTTGAGGGGTTTTGGATGTATCATTACAAATTTGTGATAATTTTAATCTTACTTACCTCGCAAAAAAAAAAAAGAAATCAGCCTAAATTGTTTAACCATGAGAGGGTTTGCAACCTTAGGAACAAGAGCAATAGTAGTGGTGTTTACCTCCTTGAGAAGTTTACAATCATTGAAGAATGAGGTAATTGCTATAGTAACATCATCTCCCACAATGTTCCATGCAGCCATGTAAAAACGTGATGTATATCCATTGGGTCCCAGACTTTTGCCAGAATTTAAAATAAAGCCATGTCAACCATCATTCCAAATCAGCACCTCTCATCTCAAGGTAAAGAAGAACATGGACACACAAATCAACCCTCTCAAATGCATTTCAAGAATGAAAATCGGGAAGGAAAGATTGCAAGTGAAAGCAAAGGTGTTTCTCGACAAAATGCCAAATGCTTGGAGAAAGCCTCCAAAACTCAGGTTTGAACCTTCTTCAAAAATGCCATCTCTTGATTGGGGTAAGGAATTTTCTGAATTCATTAGTACAAATTTACAATTTGATGATGAAATTGAGGTCACTGTGGTTAATGGAGTTAGGGATGTTGTTGATCCCTCGGAGGATTTATACGATGAAGGGGATAAATTGTGGACACTTTGTTTGGTCGGCTAATTCATAGGCGCCCCACCACCCTTCTTCCTTATCAAAAAAACATGGTTGGCTTTGCTTGGAGAAGATTTGGAAATGTGGATATATTTCATAAGGGAAAGAGGCTGTATGTTTTCAAGTTTGAAAAGGAATAACATTGTCAACAAGTGTTACAACAACTTTGGCATGTAAATCATAGGCCTTTGCTCCTAAGAAAATGGAAACCAAATCTTGAGTACATCAACTTGAATAGCAATAAAGTCCCATTGTGGGTTTAACTTTAGAATGTCCCAATGAGTCTTTGGTCAAAGAGAGGGTTAAATTATGTCGCTTCTTTCATTGGGAGGCCTATCCAAATAGATACATTGACTGAATCAAGGAGAAACCTTGAATTTGCAAGGGTATGTATTGAGGTTAATTTGGAGGAAAGTCTCCCGGATGCAATCTTTCCAAAGTTTAGAGATGGCTCTTGAGCTCAAGTTGATGTTGAATATGCATGGAAGCCTTCTAAATGCTCTCATTGCAAAATGGTGGGACATGTGGTTGATCAATGTCCTATGAAGCTGAAAACTCAACAAGCTCAAGGTCACCCTTTGACTTCTAAACCTAAACAAAAGATGCAAGAGGATTGGCAAGTCATTGGGAAGAAACTTTCAACAAATGATAGAAACGCTCCCAACTTTGAGAAAACGAATGATACAAGTACTACAAGCAAGATGGTTGATCCCACTTGGCCAATTTCTCCAAGACAAAAGAATAATGCTAGTGAGCTTAGCCAAAAGATTCAACACCCAAACCACTTCCAAGCTTTTAAAGATGTTGGTGAAGAAAACCTATATCCTCCAAACAAACTTGAGGAAGGGGAATATGTTACTGAACCAATCATTGCTCAAAGCACACATCGAGAGGATCTCAGTCCTCTCCCTCTATCATAATTTTTGCTCTTGGAATATTAGGGGTTCAAACTCACCTAAAAAACACAAATAAATAAAGTTTTTTTTTTCGCGTGGAAAGTGATGAGAATTGTATTAGTAAAATGAATGTATAAAAAGAGAGTCAAAAAGAGAATGGGGGCAACCTATACAAGAATATCTTCAATCCCTCAAAGTTTACATATGGTTTTGTTATTACAAGAAGAAGTGAATTTCTTCCCAACTGAACATTTAAGTCTAACATGATTGAAAATGGATGAGAAAATTTGCTCCTTCGTTTTGGCTTCTTTGTTGAATTCTCAGTTGTTCCTCTCCAGTCATACAAAATAAATTGTCGCGCCAAAGAGATGCTTGATGATGGTTGCTTTAAGATTATTCTCAAGTGCATATGGCATGATATAAGCAATGATGTCCTCCCATGCAGTAGTTCATACATGTCAATTTAAGCCCACATTTCTAGATTCTTTTTGTGAAACTACAATGAAAGAAAATATGATCCTTTGTCTCACAAGCCAAATTACAAAAAGGGCAATTTGTATTGATTTCAATATCCCATGAGAGCATTCTAAATTTTGTGGTAAGCCCATCATGCATTGTAAGCCAAGTGATGAAAGCATGACGAGAAGTATGATTTTTATGCCAAATGATATTGTGCCATTCAACTTTATCCTTTCTTTTCCAAATATGATCCCATGTGTGCTTAAAAGAAAAACAGCCATTTGTGGACAATTCCCAAGAGAAAGAGTCTGAGATGTGCTCTCTAATGCCAAAATTTGGTGCTCCAATATGTGTAAGTTGAATAGGCCAATTCCAAGTTCCATGTGAAAAAAGTTGACAAACCTTTGCATAGAATGGTGGATGGCTGAAAGTACTACCCCAATGTTCAAAGAGAGCTCCTTCTTTATGCCATTTGTCAAGCCAAAAATGAGTGCTTCTACTATCTCCAATGGAGTGAGAAATGTAATTCCTAACAGTAGCCCGACAATTAAGGAGTTTCTTGATAATCCAACTTGAATCCTTAGTGCAAGAGATGGTCCAAATGGAGTTATCCTTGATGTAGTTCGTGTGCACCCATTTGCTCCTAAGTGTATCTCGGTGGGCATACATTCTCCAAAACACCTTGATGAAATAAGTGTAATTCATTTCTCCAATATATTTAACCCCCAAGCCACCCTCATCCAATGGCATACAAATGTTGTTCCAAGCAATCTTAGCACCCATGTCTCTCCAAAGGAAGACACTAGACTTTGATTCAATTTCCTTGATGTTGCATTTAGGTATAAGTAAATTACTAGCCCAATATGCACAAATTTGTTGAAGAGTGGATTTAATGAGGAGAAGTCTTCCCGCATAGGAAAGCCATTTAGTGGTCCATTGCTCAATTCTCCATTAATTTTTCCAGGAGAGGTCCACAATCTCCTTTTTGAAGCTTACGGGTGATCAAATGGACCCCCAAGTACCGTATAGGCAATTGTCCTTCTTGGAAGTCAAGTTTTCCAAGGGATATGAACCCACGGCTTTCTCTCTCTACCATGATTTCTCTCTTCCTTCTCTCTAACCTTTCGTTCACCACCACCTCTTGCCACCACCACCAAATCAGCCTATCCTCCATCGTTTCCATCCTTCATCTTTGAAGCCAAACACTCTACCCTTAAACACATCCCTTTTCTCCTCCATTCTTGCATTCATGGGAAAGAAGAAGAAGGTCTCTTCACCTACGTGAACAAGTGCAAGGCTAAATGCAAGAAAGCAAACTATGGATTCCGTCCCTTATGCACAAGCTGGTTCATCTACAACTCAAAATGAGGTTGATTCGGCCTCTTCACCTCTTGCTAGTGGAGATGCTCAATCAACCTCAAGTTTGGTTCTCAAAGAAGTCTATGAATCTCTTGAAGCTGGTTCCTCCTTTAAAGAGCATATTGATAAGCAAAACAAAGCCAAAGCTGACTTAGTCCAAAGCCTTGCAAATCATTCCAAAGCTCGAACTCCTCCATCTCCAAAGGATAAAATGGACGTTGGTCCATGCATCAAGCAATCAGAAATGGCGCTCTCAAAGCTTCTCTTTCATTCACCATGCCAAAGCTCTTCTTGCTCAAGCCCTTGTAGTCCGAATGCTTATGGTCAGCAAGAAAATATTTATGGTCAGCAAAAAGATATTAATTGTTTGCCCGCTGAAGCTTCAGCCAAAGGAGGAGGAAATGAAGAAGAAAGGGTTTTACCCGATGGACAAAAACTAAATGATGCTATTAACCTCGGGTTAAAACACCTTCCCCCTGATCTTGTAAGTAGCTTTTCAGGTCAAACTAAGCTTTGTTTGACAGCACAACAAGGATGTGACGCCTTGAAATCAGATTCCACAAACCCTAATGCTGGCCCACCAAAATTTCAAGAGGATTTCCCTCCACTTAAAAGTCCTATTGCTGGTCAAAATAAGCCAACTCAGCTCCCCACTTATGATGAAGTGGACCCCACATGTACCAAGAATGCCATGCTCTCAAATGCTGAAAATCAGAATTCAACACACTTGGAAGAGCAACGAGCAAAACCTTCTTCAAAAGGCATTGACCATGCACAAGGTAACTTTTTCTCTCCTCATTCTAGTGATGAAGAAAGGAAGCTTAATTTTGGAACCACAAATCTGTCTATGTATGCTCCCCCAAAAGCTCAAGAGAATACTAGGCAAAATCAAGCTCATACATCCAGCCTCTATAATGCTTGGAAAAAGCCACTTAGGCTAAGATTTGAGCCTAGTTCCAATGATCCTTCTTCTGATTGGGGTGGAGTGTTTGCTGAACATTTGAATAAAAGTCTTAAATTTGATGAGGAGCATGTTATCAACTTGGTAAATGGCAATAGAGAAGTGGCTGACCCCTTGAAGGACATATATGAAGATGGGAACAATTTCTGGAATCATTGCCTTGTTGGGCAATTCTTAGGTGCTCCCCCACCCTTCTTTCTTATCAAAAATATGGTGGAACTTGTTTGGAAGAAATTTGGCAAGGTTGATATTCATACGAAAGGAAAGGGTCTCTACATTTTCAGATTTGAAAAAGAAGAGTTTTGCCAAAAAATACTTCAACAACTTTGGCATGTTAATCATAGACCACTATTGTTGAGAAAATGGGATCCAAATCTTGAGTTTATTAACCTATCTTGCAAAAAAGTGCCTATTTGGGTTAAACCTTGGGATGTTCCAATGAGCCTCTACTCTAAAAGAGGACTTGGATATATAGCCTCATTCATTGGGAAACCAATCCAAATGGTTGCTCTCACTGATTCTAGAAGGAATTTGGAGTTTGCAAGAGTTTGCATTGAAGTTGACTTGGAAGAAAGCCTTCCGGATGTTGTTTTTCCAAAGCATAGAAATGGTTCAAAGGCAAAAGTCATGGTGGAATATGCATGGAAGCCAACAAAATGTTCACAATGTAAAGTGGTTGGCCATGTGGAGGATCATTGCCCTCTTAAACCTAAAGCACAACCTCAAAAGCAACCTCTAAAATAGCCCACAAAAACTCACTATGAGTGGCAACCCATGAGCAAAAAAGCTCCTTTGAAGACAAGAAACACATCTTTTGAATCTCAAGGTGACGAATCCTCTTCAAAAGCTAAGGATTCATCTCCAAAGCATTCCATTGCTAGGGTTCCTCTTGACCCCTCAAGCTCTAAAATGATGCACCCAAATCATTTTGAAATTCTTGGCTTTGTGGGAGATGGTGAAGATGGAAATCAAAGACTCCTTGACCAGAATTATAGGGGAGATGAATTGAGTAATGATGGCTGGCCAAATGCACAAAGCAACCATGAAATTGAGCCTAGTGCTCCTCCTATACCTCCTCAATGAATTTTTGCTCATGGAATATTAGGGGGTTTAATTCCCCCAATAAGCAAAAGGAAGCAAAGTTGCTGATCAATAAACACCACTTGGACATTCTTTGCCTTTTGGAAAACAAGGTGGTAAATGCTAAAAATATCAAACTCATTTGCGCTCGTTTTGACAAATTTGGTTTTTCAAGCTACATGGATGATTTTACCAAGGGACGGATTTGGCTTTTTTTGAAGAAAGGTATTAAAGCAACTTGGATTGACTCATGTGACCAAGCCTTACTCTTTAATTTTGATGATCATATTCATAAATCCTTCTTTGTTGCCTTCATCTATGGCCACAATGAAGCTTCAAAAGATTTGAACTTTGGAGGAAACTTGAGAATTGGTGTGCTTGGTGTGAAGAAAGTGATCTTTGTCTCATGGGGGATTTCAATGAGGTCTTACATTGTGGTGACAAATCAAACACTTTTACTATTCCAAAAAGTACTGGTGCGTTCAAAAACTTTGTAGCAAATGCAAAGTTGCAAGAAGTAAATGCTCATGGACCACGCTTTACTTGGACAAATAAAAGCCATGATCAAAGCTACTTGGCTAGCAAGCTGGATAGAGCTCTCATCAATGGAAATTGGCTGCACAATTATCAACACTCTTTTCTTCTAGTTGCTAGCCCCGGAGTCTCCGATCATTGCCCTCTTATCATGCAAACATGTAAGTCTTGGAAATCTTCACCAAAACCCTTCAAATTTTACAATGTTTGGACCACTCATTTGGATTTCCTCAAACTTGTTGAAGACCATTGGTATACACGGGTCTTTGGTACACCAATGTACATTCTTTATCAAAAGCAAAAAGCTTTAAAAATTGCTCTCAAATCTTTTGATAAGGAGCATTTTGCTGCCATACTTTTTGCCATAAAAAAATTTCGGGAGGAGCTTGATAGCGTTCAATTCTTACTTCTTAATGGTGAGCGTGATAACTCTCTCATTGATAAGGAAAAATGCATTTTGAGCACATTGGAGGAACTTGATGCAAAACATAAAGCCATTCTCTACCAAAAATCAAGACTCAATTAGATCAAGGATGGTGATTCAAACACAAAATTTTTCCACAATGTTGTAAAAGGTCGGAGGCTCAAAAATACTATCCATGCTATCAAGAATGAGGAGGGTCATATTCTTATTGAAGAAGCTGAAGTTAAGGATGAATTTATTGGCTATTTCAAGAAGCTTCTTGGTGCTGAACTTCCACAAACATCAATGTTGATCTTTTGAGAAATATTATTGACAAGCAAATTGATCAAGATGTTGTTGCCACCACCATTGCCCCTATCACAAATGATGAAATCAAGGATGTGCCCTTTTCTCTCAACCCTAACAAAAGCCCGGGTCTGGATGGCTACACATCTCATTTCTACAAGGTTGCTTGGGAGATTGTGGGCAAGGATGTCTTAAATGCAATCAAATCCTTTTTCGACTCAAGCAAGCTCCTCAAAGAGGTAAATGCCACTATTATTGCTCTTGTGCCCAAAACCTCAAATCCTTCCATGGTCAAGGATTATATGCCAATTTCTTGCTGTAATACTATCTACAAGTGCATTTCAATGATCATTGCAAATAGGATGAAAGTTTGTTTATCCCACATCATTTCATGGAACCAATCAGCCTTCATGAAGGGTAGACTCATCCATGAAAATATTCTTATTGCACATGACATTATGAGAGGTTATCAAAGGAGACATATCTCTTCATGATGTGCTTTTAAAGTTGACATTATGAAAGCTTTTGATTCCTTGAATTGGAGATTCATTGAATGCACACTTTTGGCTTTTGGCTTTCCCAAAAAGTTAGTGGATTGGATTATGGCGTGCATCACAACTCCTAGTTTCAGCATTGCCCTCAATGGAGGGTTGGAAGGTTATTTCTTTGGTGCAAATGGCATAAGGCAAGGAGACCCCATTTCCCCTTACATCTTTGTCCTTTGTATGGAGGTGCTTACATGCATGCTAAACAACTTGGCAAATAACCCGAGGTTTCACTTTCACCCAAAATGTGGGAGCATAAAGCTTAATCATCTTTGTTTTGCGGATGATCTTCTTATCTTTTGCAAAGGGGATATGAATTCAATTGATTGCATCATGAACACATTGAAGACTTTCTCAACTTACTCAGGGCTGATTATTAATAATGCTAAGAGTGTTTTCTTCCTTGGAGGGGTTTTGAATGAGGAGAAAAGAGCAATTATGGATAGAATTGGGTTCCAAGAGGGTGAACGACCAATCCATTACTTGGGCATTCCACTTGTTTCAAGAAAGCTTAGGAAGAATGATTGCTGTCCACTCTTGGAAAAAATCAACTCTAAGCTTGATTCATGGTGCAATAATTGGCTTTCTTTTGCGGGAAGACTTGTGCTCATCAAATCCGTCCTTATTCATGTGCTTATTGGGCAAATGCTTTTCTTTTACCAAAAGGTGTTATGGCAGCCATTGAGACAAAAATTTTTTTTTGCGGAGCAAGAAAGTAATTGTATTTCACAAATCAAAAAGAATGTACAAGTACATATAAAAGAGTGGGGGAAAGGAGGAGGCACTAACAAAATAATCTCATTAAGCCTCCACAATTTACAAAGCGAAATGTTCAAGGGAGAGGAAGCAAATTTTCTACAGCAAGAAAGTTTAACTCTAACTTCATTAAAAATAGTATTAAAAATGTACTCCTCGGTCTTGGCTTCATTTTGGAAGAGACGCTGATTCCTTTCCTTCCAAATGTGATAGATGGTTGCTCCAAAAAGGTGCTTGATGATGGTAGCCTTCAAGTGCTTTTCATGTGCAAAAGGGGTGATATAATTAATGATTTCGTTCCAAGAAATCAGATTCTCCGGGACAAGAGAGATGCAAAGGCCTTTTCTCCAAATTCTCCTAGTAAAGCAACATTCAAAGAAGAGATGGTCTCTCGTTTCACAACCCATAAAGCAGAAGATGCATGTGGGATTGATGTTAAATCCCCAATGTAGCAATCTGAATTTTGTATTGAGACGATCAAGGAGCGCAAGCCAAATGATGAAACTATGTCTTGGACTATGCTTTTTGTGCCAAATAATGTTATGGCCCTCAAAATTGTCTCCCTTCCTTCTAATATGCTCCCAAGTGTGCTTGAAGGTGAACTCCTCATTAGGTGAGAGATTCCAGCCAATCTTATCCAAGCTAGTGTCATTAATAACAAAGCTAGGGCTGTCAATATAAGAGAGGTGAATTGGCCAATTCCATCTACCATTTGTGAAAAGATCACTAACCTTTGCAAGGAGGGGCGGGTTTGGGAGTGTATTGCTCCAAAATTCCAAAAGGGAGCCCTCCTTATGCCAATTATCAATCCAAAAGAGTGTATTAGCTCCATTGCCAATGTTATGTTTAATGAATTTCTTTGCCTCAACTCGGCAATTCAGAAGTGCCTTAATAATCCAACTAGCATCCTTGGGGGCTTGCATGGTCCAAATTGAGGAGTTTTTGATATAATTTGAGTGAATCCATTGGCTCCAAAGTGTGCTCTTTTCAGCATACATCCTCCAAAAAGATTTCAGCAAGCAAACTTTGTTGATTTCATCAATTTTACGAATCCCAAGTCCACCTTCATGAAATGGGAGGCAAAGATCCCTCCAAGCTACTTTAGGACCAGTTTCTCTCCATAAAAATGCCTTGAATTTTGATTCAATGGATGACACAACACTTTTGGGAAGGAGGGTGGCACTTGCCCAAAAGCACAAATTTGGATGAGAGTGGATTTGATCAAGACAAGTCTTCCCAAAAGAGAGCCAATTATTGCACCAAGTATCAATTCTAGCTGAAATTTTCTCAAAAAGAGGTAGGCAATCAGCTTTTCTAAGCTTTCTTGAGACAAGGGGGATGCCCAAGTAACGTGTTGGTAGCTCACCTTCTTTAAACCCAACCCACTCCAAGATAGCGAGTTTAGTATCATTGCTTACCCCACCAAAGAAGATCACACTTTTTGAGTTATTGATTTTCAGCCCAGAAAGACTTGAGAAAGTTTCCAATGTACCCATAATGCATTCAATGGATCTTAAGTTCCCTTTGCAAAAGATAAAAAGATCATCCAAAACAAAGATGATTAAGCTTTAGGCACCCACATTTTGGATGAAAATGAAAGCCAAGCTTGCTGTCCAGCCCATTTAGAAGACAAGAAAGAACCTCCATGCAAAGAACAAAAATATATGGAGAGATGGGGTCACCTTGTCTAATACCATTTGCACCAAAGAAGAAGCCTTCCAACCCACCATTAATAGCAACTGAGAAGCTTGGGGTAGTAACGCAAACCATAATCCAGTCAACAAATTTTCTTGGGAAGCCAAAAGCAAGGAGAGTGGACTCGATGAAGTTCAAATTAAGTGAATCAAAAGCTTTCATGATATCAACTTTGATGGAGCACCTTGGTGAAATATGCCTCCTTGAGTAACCTCTCAAAATATCTTGAGTAACCTCTCAAAATATCATGAGCAATAAGAATGTTTTCATGGATAAGTCTATTTTTGATGAATGCTGATTGGTTCCATGAAATGATTTGTGGCAAGCAATGTTTAAGTCTATTTGCAATGATCTTGGATATGCATTTATAGATTGTGTTGCAGCAAGAGATGGGTCTGAAATCTTTGACCATGGAAGGGTTGGAAACTTTAGGCAAAAGAGTAATGATGGTAGAGTTTACCTCCTTGAGAAGCTTGCAAGAATCAAAGAAAGAACTTATTGCACTAATAACATCTTCTCCAACAATCTCCCAAGCAACCTTATAGAATTGGGAAGTGTAGCCATCGGGACCCAGGCTTTTGTTGGGATTAAGGGAGAAGAGTGTGGATTTGATTTCCTCTCTTGTGATAGGTGCAATAGTGCTGGCAGCAAATTCATCATCGATATGTCTTCCAATGATCTCCTTAAGAAAATCCACATGAACATGAGAGGAGGATCTTGTGTCGAGGAGATTTTTAAAGTAACCAATGACTTCCTCTTTCACTTCAAAATCCTCTAAAAGAAGTTGCCCATTCTCATTCTTGAGTGCTTTGATGGAGTTTTTGTACCTGCGTTGCCGAACCATATTGTGGAAAAATTTTGAGTTTGTATCACCTTCTTTGATCCAATCAAGTCTGGACTTTTGTATGAGCATGGATTTATAGGAGGTTTCAAGATCTTCCAATTTGGTCAAAATGCTTCTTTCCTTGTCCAAAATATAGTTGTTGTGTTCACCATTGTAGAGGACATTTTGGACAGCACTTAGCTGCTCCCGAAGCTCCTTGATGGTGTTCGGAATACAAGCAAAATGTCTTTTATCAAACAATTTGAGGGCTTTCTTGAGAAGTTTTTGCTTTTGAAAGAGCTTGAACATTGGGGTACCAAAAACCCGTGTACTCCAATGTTCATCCACAATTTTCAAGAAATCCGAATGAGAAGTCCATGCATTGTAGAATTTAAAAGGTTTTGGAGAAGATTCCCAAGACTTACAAGAGTGCATGATAAGAGGGCAATGGTCGGATATGCCCGGATTATCCACCAAAAGGAGAGAATGTTGATAGTTTTGAATCCAATTTGCATTCACCAATGCCCTATCAATTTTGCTTGCCAAGAAGTTTAATTCATTACCCTTATTTGTCCAAGTGAAGTGGGGGCCATGAGTTTTAGCTTTTTGCAAGTTTGCTTTAGCTACCAATCTAATAAAGTCTTTAGCACTTCTTGGAATGGCTGATGTGCTAGATTTGTTTCCACTTTGCAAGACTTCATTGAAATCACCCATAATGCAAAAGTCACTATTTAAACACCAAGAGCACCAAAGTTCAAGCTTGCTCCAAATAATGCTTCTTTTAGAGGCTTCATTACTACCATAGACAAAGGCAACAAAGATAGACTTGTGAAGATGGTCATCAAAATTGAAGAGAATGCCTTGTTCACAAGAATCAATGAAAGTAGCTTGGATGTTCTTCCTCCAAAACAGCCAAATTCTCCCTTTGATCATATCATCCAAATAATTTTCAAAGCCAAGATTGCCAAAACTGGAACTAATATGGTTGATGCTATCATTTCCCACGACTTTATTCTCCAAAAGGCAAAAGAAATCCAAGTGGTGTTTTGTGATCAGCAACTTAACTTCTTTTTGTTTATTAGGGGAATTGAGACCCCTAATATTCCAAGAGCAAAAATTCATCGAGAAGTAGGAGGAGGATCATCAATCCCCGGATCATGATTCACATGTAAATTAGGGCTTCTTCTCTTAACCTTATCCCCATTCCCCTCATGCTTAAACTGATTTTGACCCTCATTTACATTTTCCTCATCATGGTTAAGTATCCCAAAAGGATTTGAGTTGACTTTATGGGAGCATGAGGGATCAAGATTAACCTTGGGACTTGAAGGCCGAATGCTGCCTTCCATAGCTTTGGTGACATTATCATTCACGAGAGGCTCTTTACTTGGTTTTGGATTCTTCAATGGACTTTGCTTCTTGCCCACAACTTGCCATTCGTTATGGATCTTAAGGTTGTGCCTTGCGGTATGCATTTGGGGCTGGTTGCTAGTATGTAATTTAGTCTTCAAGGGACAATTCCCTTCAACATGCCCAACCATTTTGCAATGGGTGCATTTGCTTGGCTTCCATGCATATTCAACATCCACCCTTGCCCTTGAACCATTTCGAAGTTTTGGGAAAATAACATTTGGAAGGTTTCCTTCCAAGTCAACTTCAATACAAATTCTAGCAAATTCTAAATTCCTTCTTGAGTCGGTGAGGGCATCCATTTGAATTGGGTTTCCAATGAATGAAGCAACATAACCAAGTCCTCTTTTGGAGTAAAGACTCATTGGAACATTCCAAAGCTTCACCCAAATGGGAACTTTATTCCTGGCCAAATTGATGAATTCAAGATTAGGTTCCCATTTTCTCAACAAAAATGGTCTATGATTAACATGCCAAAGTTGTTGGAGGACTTTTTGAAATTCCTCTTTCTCAAATTTGAAAACAAAAAGGCCCTTTCCTTTGGTGTGGATATCAATTTTGCCAAATTTCTTCCATGCAAACTCAACCATGTTTCTTATGAGGAAGAATGGTAGGGGGGCACCTAAGAATTGTCCCACAAGACAATGTGACCAAAAACAATCTCCTTCATCATAAAGATCCTCCGGGGGGTCAGCAACTTCTCTTTTTCCATCAATAATATTAAACTCATGCATTTCATCAAATTTGAGATTGGTAGCCATATGTTCATAAACACACCTCCCCAATCAAGAGTAGGGCTATTTGTGGAGGGTTCATACCTTAGTTTAGGTGCCTTTGTCCAAGCATTTTGATGGCTAGGAGCCCTTGCTTTGGGAGGAGCATTGTTTCCTTGAGCATTTTGTTGAGGTACGTTAGCTTTGCTATAATTTTGCTTGCCAAGATCAGTACCCAAAGATTGAGAGTTGTTGGAGAAGTGGTCGTCCTTGGCAAGGGAAGCTCGACCGTGGAAGATTTGGGTTGAGGTGTGAGAGTTGCTGACTTGTACTTCTTGTTTGTGTGGCATTTTCAGCTTTGTTGGCAGCCACGTCATTTTGAAAATGATTTGGCAAAAGTGGAGGGAAATCTTCAAGGGTGGGCCGAGTGTTAGCTTTTGAATTCCATGGACTGCTAAGTCTTTGTCGAGATATGATTGGATGAGGCCAAAATATTGCTGCCATGCACAGTAAAAGGGTTAGCATTTTCAGACACAAGCCTATTAACCGGTCCATGCACTGCCCTAAGACCATCGGGTAAAGACTGCTCATCCTCTCCAAGCTCCTTTTCGGCTATAATCTCATGTGCAATAGAGTTGACCTTCTTGCTCAATTCGATCTCCAGCTCGGCTGATGCTTCAAGGTCCATTTTGGTTGAGCAATGGCTTGAACCTTTTCTTGAACAAGGAGTGGGAGGGGAGCGTGATCGAGACTTATGGGTGAGACTACAAACCAACTCGGCCTTTGTTCTATTTTGAGCTTCAAGATGTTCCTTATAAGAATGACCTGATTCAAGTGCTTCAAAAACTTCTTTGAGTTCCTTGCTAGAGGTGGATGAGGCATCTTCTCTCTCAAAAGAAGAAGAAGAAGAGGCTAAATCCACCTCCTCATTGAAACTCTTGACTGAAGGAGCTTTTGAAGAACTATCCAGCACTTGTGTTTTTGCAAGGATTCTTGCACTTTGTCGAGATGGAGATGAGCTCTTCTTTTTCTTTCCCATGAATCCAAGGGGAGGGGCTATGGGACGGGTTGGAAGAAGTGTTTAGGTATGCGTATGGAAGGTTTAAAGATGGGTGAAGATGATCTTGGGGTGGCGTGTGGTGGTGGAGAGGTGGCTGATTTCCAAAGTTTTTGAGAGAAGGGAGAGGATTTTCATGGTAGAGAGAGAAAGTTTGCTTAGGTGGTAGCTCCCAGCACAAGAATCATAACCCTTGCTATCAAGATACT
This sequence comes from Cordia subcordata, assembly GCA_028554755.1. Lineage (NCBI taxonomy): Eukaryota > Viridiplantae > Streptophyta > Magnoliopsida > Boraginales > Cordiaceae > Cordia > Cordia subcordata. The sequence continues at coordinate 17,894,080 of JAPTOF010000008.1, forward strand.
TACCAATTGCGGGCTCAAGATGAGTTGAGTTTCCTTTGTAATGACTTCCATCATCAAAAAGCTCTTTGTAGGATGAACCCAATTCCAAAGCGTCATAAACTTCTTTGAAGATTTTGCTGGAGGTTGAATGAGCATCTCCACTAACAAGTGGTGAAGAGGCTGAATCAACCTCTTTACATGAGAAAGAAGAATCTGATTTTGCACATGAAATAGCTTCCAAAGTTTTCTTCTTAGCATGCAGCCGAGCACTAGTTCTAGTATGAGAAGAGCTTTTCTTTTTCATTCCCATGAAAACCAAGAGAAGGGGCAAAGGGACGGATTTGATTGAAGTGTTTAGGTTATGTGTTTAGGTATGGATTAAGGGTAAAGTGTTTGGGTTTTTTATGGAAGAAGGTTCTTTTGGTGGTGGCGTGAGGTGGAGAGGTGGTGGCTGGTTGCAAGAGTTTTAGAGAGAAGGAGTAGAATTTTCATGGTAGAGAGAGAAAAAGATTTTTACTGAGTAACAACTTAGAAGAGATGCATAAGGGTTTCTCTCTCTACCATGAAATCTCTTCTCCTTCTCTCTAAACTTTTTGCAACCAGCCACCACCTCTCCTCCACACGCCGCCACCATACAAACCTTCTTCCATCAAAACCCAAACACTAAACCCTAAACACTCTTCCATACTTGTCATTTTGCCTTCTCCGATTGCTTGATTTCATGGGAAAGAAGAAGAAAGTTTCGACTTCTTCAAGGCAAAGTGCAAGAATTCTTGTAAAAAAGCAAACGTTTGATAGCTCTCCAAAAGCCATTTCCTCTAAGGATACTCTCAATGAGGTGGATTCGGCCTCTTCTTCTTCTCCCCTTGAGAGGGAAGATGTTTCATCCACCTCTAGCAAAGAATTTAAGGAGGTGTTTAAAGCACTTGAATCTGGTCATACATACAAAGAACACCTCGATGCTAAATCCAAAGCTAAGGATGATTTGATTCGAAAGCTTTCTTGCACATCTCACTCAAGATTCTCTCCCTCTTCTACATCTAAAATTGATATTGGTCCGCACAAAAAAAAAGTGGAAATGGAGCTCACACAGCACCTCTTTCACTCCCCAACTTCTTGTCATTCTTCCTCTATCAACCATGGTGTTTTGAACAAGGAAGAAGAAGACTTGTCTGATTACTCTTTACCCGCTGGTCAACAACTCCCGGTTAATAGTAATGTTCCCGATGTATTACCTAGAACAAAGAAGCTTGGCAGCACCTTTTCAGCCCACTCCAAACAAATCTTGACAACTCATCCAAGTCAAGCTCACTCAAAATCTGATCCATGTGACATTGGGCGTGAAGCATGTGAGTCACTTGAAGTTTTCCCTCCTCTTGAAAACTCAACTTTCAAATGCTTGGCTGACCTACTAATGCCAAGTCAGCCCTCTTCATTAAATGACATGGCTGCCATGCAAGCAAACCCCTCCCTCCAAAACGTGCCCAAGGCAAAAACACTTCCAAGCTATGCAAAGCAAGAACACAACTCCAAGGTAAGCAATGTTCAAGGCCGGGTCTTCCACCAAACATCCAACCAATCCAATGCTAGGAAAAAAACCTCTAAAACTAAGGCATGTTCCTTCTCCAAGTGAATGAACCTTCCTCTAATTAGGGTGGAGTATTTGCAGAGCATATGCATACCAATTTAAAATTTGAAGAAGAGCATGCTTTTACTGTGGTTAATGGTATTAGAGAAGTTGCTAATCCGCCTGAGGACTTATATGATGATGGGGATAAATTTTGGAACCATTGCTTAGTTGGACAATTTTCAGGTGCCCCCCCACCTTACTTCCTAATCAAGAACATGGTTGATTTTGCTTGGAAGAAGTTTGGCAAAGTTGATATTCATACTAAAGGAAAAGGTCTTTTTATCTTTAAATTTGAAAAGGAGGAATTTTGCCAAAAGGTTCTCCAACAACTTTGGCATGTTAATCACAGCCTCTTCTTTTGAGAAAGTGGGAACCAAATCTGGAATTTGTTAATCTCTCATGCAAAAAAGTCCCTATTTGGGTTAAATTATGGGATGTCCCGATATGCCTTTACTGCAAAAGAGGACTTGGTTATATAGCATCCTTCATTGGGAAACCACTCCAAATGGATGCACTTACGGATTTAAGGAGAAACTTAGAGTTTGCTAAAGTGTGCATTGAAGTTGATTTGGAGAGTAATCTTCTAGATGTCATCTTCCCCAAAATTAAGAAATGACTCTAAAGCAAAGGTTGGAGTTGAGTATGCATGGAAACCAAAGAAGTGCTCCTTATGCAAAATGGTTGGTCATATTGAAGAATCTTGCCCTTTAAAGCCTCAACCCCAAAAGCAAGCTTCCAAGCAACACCCCAAAGTTCAGTATGAATGGCAAATTGTTGGCAAGAAACAAGACCCCTTGGAGAACACCTCTAAGGAGCCTATGGTTGCTGATTTGTCTTCTAAAAAGAAGGACATTTCTTCCCAGCCTCTTCCTCCTTCTCCCAAGATTATGATTGACCCCTCAAGCTCCAAAATGGTTCATTCTAATCATTTTGAGGTTCTTGATCAAGGGAAGAATTTTGAAGATGGTGCATTGCAACATGCTGAAAAGTCAACTTTGGATGAGAAGTTAATATCGGAAGGAGTCTCCAAGAGTAGTAAGTAAATACTTTTCTCTCTCTAGAAAAATGCTCTGCCTTCTCTCTAGAATTTCTCCACTTTCCCACCAAAATTCATCTTCATAACTCAACTTCAATCATGCCAAAGAAGAAGAATCACACTTCTTCTCATACGAGTGCTAGAATCAAAGCCATAAAAGCTAAGCTTTTGGAGTCTTATGAAGAAATATCACATGGTGCTGCTGATTTTGAAGGAAAACATGCTGAAATTGAAGGAAATTTTGCTGATATTACCAAAAGCTCAATTCCCTTGGTTGAACACTCATCTTCAGCTTTCTTGGAAGAAGAAGGTTACTCAACCAACTCAAGCATAAGGTCCATGGCATGCGAATCAGCTAGGAATATGGGATTTAATCCTTCATCTCCTTCTCCACAAACTCATAAGGATTATTTGTATCTCTCTTTGAAAGAGAAAATAGAACGAGCTAAGAAGGAATGCACAAATTCGGTTTACTTGGGCAAGCTTTTGGAAGAGAAATACAATGTATCTAAAGCTCAACTTGTCAAATACCTCTCTTGCTCGTCAATGGCTGCCAATCTCTCTTCTCCTTCTTCTAATAAAGACTTTGCTAATCTTGAAATGCCGCCCTTGGAAAATCTAAGGAAGAGTGATGAGAAAGGAGCTAAATCACAACTTTTGGAGCTTGATAGGAATGCTTCCATGGCTGCCTTTATCAGTTCACTTCATGAAGCACCAAAATCCCCCATGAGAAATGCTGGTAGAGATAAAGCTGAATTGAGGTCTTTACCCGCTGGACAATGTTTTGCAACCTATGGGTCAGCTCCTTTTGCTAAAAATAAAAGTCCTTTTGCTTGTCAAATCAGTCCAAATTCAACAGCTAAGCCCCCCCTTTCAGTCTTGGCCAGCCCAAAAGTTCAACATATTTCAAATCTCAAAAATCATGTTGCTGAATTCCCCCCAAAATCACGTGATTTTGCTGGTTCTCCTCTATTTCCAACCAACTCATCTAATGGTGCTGATTTGGCTGCCAAGTCACCCATAGGCCGAATAGACCGAACCGAAATTTTTTCTAATTTTGAAAACCGAACCGAACCGAACCATATTATCTAAAAACCGAATAAGCCGAAACCAAAATATATTTTGGTCTATTCGGTTCGGTTCGGTTAAAATCGAAATTAACCAATAATTTTTTTTTAAAAAAAAGAAATAAAATGGGATAAATTGTTGCAAGAAAAATACAATAAACCTAAAGTAATCACTCTTATTCATTAAATATATCATAAACAATATATAATGAAGCATAATTATATAAACAAATTCTAATAAACAATATATAAATCCTAATTGATGCACAAAATATTAAATATTTTTAATATATAAAAATACAATTCGGTTAATTCGGTCTATTCGGTCATTTTTCATACTAACCAAACTGAACCGAATAGACCGAATTTTTTTTAAGAAAATAACCGAACCGAACCGAATAGATCAAATAACCAAACCGAATAGACCGAACTCAATTCGGTTCGGTTCGATTTTCGGTTCGGTTCGGTTTTTGCTCACCCCTAGTCACCCATGTTCAGCAGCCCAATTGCCATCTCAAAAGATCATTTTTCAGCCCCTTTTTTGCCCCATAATGCATGGACGAACAGCAGCTCTTCCTTAAAAAATATTTGCTCCAAGGAACTCGGCCAAGAAGGAACTAGCTCTCCGAACAAGAATGCACAAGCACAAGCATTTTTTGATGAGTTACCCTCTCTATCACGAGTTAATTCAAGCCAAGAGAATGCATCTCCACATTTAAATCATGGTATTCCAAGGCTTTTTCCTCAACCATCTCTTGAGCTAGGAAATACAAGTCTCCTCCTCCACTTGCATGGAACTCCCCAAAGGATTGGCAAGCCACATTTGTAGGTAATCTGCCCCTTTCTACTAAGCTTAATTTCATTGAACCTTATGAAGAAAATGGTTTTATTGGGGCTATTCCTCCCGAGGATATGTATCTTGAAGGTGACGATTATTACAAGCATTGTCTTATTGGTCAATTCCTTGACAAACCCCCTCCCTTTTTCCTTCTTAGAAGAATGGTTGATGTCCATTGGAGAATATATGGAAAGGTTGAAATTAAATCCACTGAAAACGGGCTCTTTGTGTTCAAATTTGAAAACGAAAACTATTGTGAGCAAGTCCTTGAGCAAATGAGGCACGTGAATCATCGCCCCCTTTTGCTTAGAAGATGGGATTCAAATGCCCAGCTTATGCATTTTAGTTGGGAGAAAGTCCCACTTTGGATTAAGCTTCATAATGTCCCATGTTCCCTTATCACTAGAAGAGAACTTAGTTATGTGGCAAGCACTCTTGGCAATCCCATTCAAATGGACAAACTGACGGAATCCCGCACCTTTATTGGATTTGCCCGAGTTTGTGTGGAGATGGGTCTCTCAAAAATCTCCGGACTTTATTTTTGTGAAACTTAGGAATGGAGATTGGGCAAAGATTGAAGTCGAATATGCTTGGAAGCCCGTTGTGTGTTCTTCATGTAAAATTGTTGGGCATAACCTTTCTTCTTGCACAAATGCATCTAAAGTCAATGCTCCCCAACAACACTCTAGAGTTGAAAGGAAAGAGAAGGAGTGGCTGAATTTCAAATAAAAAAAAGTGTGGAGGGAAAAAACAAATGTGAACCCTACTCCATTTGCAAGTGTTGTCATCAAATCACTTGATTTCATGGGAAAGAAAAAGAGAAACTCTCCTCCTACTTGTACTAGCGCTCGGCTCAAGGCAAAGAAGCAAGATGTTGGTGCATACTCTCTAGCTTGCTCGGGTTCTTCATCCAAAGCTGAGGTTGATTCTGCCTCTTCATCTCACTCAAATGAAGATGCTCAATCAACATCAAGTTTGTTTTTCAAAGAGGTCTATGATGCACTTGAAGATGGCCATTCCTTTGAGGAAGAAGTTGATGTCCATTGCAAAACTAAGGCCGAAATTGTGAGTCCCCTCGCTGCCAACACAAAATCACTTTCCCCTTTTTCTCCAAACTCCCATATTCATGTTTCAGCCGTTGGAAATGGAGGAAAAAGAGAAGAGGAAGAAGGGTTATTGTCCAATGGAAACGCTGAAGTGCAAGGACCGGACAGAACCTTTACACATGGGTCCGACCATCTCTCTCCTAATCACCTCAGCACTATTTCAGACTTCTCCAAAGAAAACTTGACAACTCAAAAAGGTGGTCAGCTTTTAAGTTCAGATTTCAAAACCTTGTATGCTGGCCCACGTGAAAATGCTGAGAATTTCCCTCCACTTGCACACGTTTCAAATGGTAAAACCATGCCAAATCAAAAGCCTAATGGAAAAGACGTGGCAGCCAACATTGCAAGCAAAGCGCCATGTCATTTGGATACAAATCAGAAGGTTTCTTCCTCGTCAAAGTAGGGGTTTCAAGTTCATACTCAAACAAATGATGGGGATGTCGTTCAAGGCAGCTCTTCATCTTTGAATGATGTCTTGAAGAGGCAGCATGGAGAAAACATAGCTCGCTCCAATTCTATCCAAAAAGCACAAGGAGTCAACATGCAAAACAAAGCTCAAGCACAAAATCAGCAAAATGCTTGGCGCAAACCACTTAAATTCAGGTATGTACCATCCCCAAATGATCCTTCACCCGATTGGGGAGGTGTTTTTGCTAAGCATATAAATACAAATCTTAAATTTGATGAAGAGCATGCTTACAATATTGTGGAAGGCAAGAGGGAAGTGGTTGATCCTCCGGATGACCTTTATGAAGAGGGTGATAAATTCTAGAGTTATTGCTTAGTTGGGCAGTTTTTAGGAGCTCCACCACCTTTTTTCTTAATCAAAAATATGGTTGAGTTTGCTTGGAAGAGATTTGGTAAGGTGGACATACACACTAAAGGAAAAGGTCTCTTTCTCTTCAAGTTTGAAAATGAAGAAATTTGCCAAAAAGTCCTTCAACAACTTTGGCATGTTAACCATAGGCCGCTGTTTTTAAGGAAATGGGAACCCAATCTCAAGTTTGTGAACCTATCATGTAATAAAGTTCCAATTTGGATTAAGCTTTGGGATGTTCCATTGAGTCTATACTCCAAAAGAGGGCTTGGTTATATTGCTTCTTTTATTGGTAAGCCTATCCAAATGGATGCACTTATGGACTCTAGAAGGAACTTGGAGTTTGCTAGGGTTTGCATTGAAGTGGACCTTGAAGGTAATCTCCCGGATGCTGTCTTTCCAAAACTTAAGAATGGTGCTAGAGCAAAAGTTGAGGTTGAATATGCTTGGAAGCCAAGCAAATGCATACATTGTAAAATGGTGGGGCATGTCGAGGAGAATTGCCCCTTGAAGCCGAAAACACAACAAAATCCTCAAACAAATCATTATGGGCAGCAAGCAAAAATTCGCCAAGAATGGCAAGTTGTGGGCAAAAAGCAAGCTCCATTGAAGAATTCTGAGGTTTTGAGCAATGATATTTCCATTTCAAATAAGGAAAAGAAGACTACTTGGCCAAACTCTCCTAAGGCTACACTTGACTCAAATATAAATCGACAAAATTGCTTTGAAGTCCTTGGCCGAGAGGATGAGCATAGTGAAGATACTTTGAATATTGAAGATGAGTTTGGGATTAAAGTGGAAAGGAAACTTGATTGCTATGGACAAAAGGAAGAAGGGGAGATCCTTATTCAAGTAAATGAAGAGGAAGATGATGATCCAATTGAGGAGCAAAATGATTCACGGAAAGATGATAGAGGGGGGCTGGTTACCACTCCTATCCTTAAATGATTTTGTGTGCATGGAACATTAGGGGTTTTAATTCCCCTAAAAAGCATAAAGAAATGAAGAGTTTAATAAACAAGCATAGGCTTGATTGTTTTTGTGTTTTGGAGACCAAAGTGGACAAAGATACTTTCATTGCTTCATATTTTAACACTGGGTTTTGCAAACTACATCGATGAGAATATGGCCGGTAGAATTTGGTTATTTTGGAAGCAACACATCAAGGCTACAATAATTGACACTATGGATCAAGGAATCCTTTGCCATTTGGAGAGTCCATCCCAAGTTCCTTTTTTTGTGGCTTTTGTGTATGGTAGGAATGATCCTTCAAGAAGGCAACATCTTTGGGCAAAAATTGTATATTGGAGCGTAAGGTGTAATAATGGGCCACTTTGTATTCTTGGAGATTTTAATGAGGTTCTGAATTACGGAGATAGATCTTCCTCTACCACTATTGCACCAAGTGCTTTGGATTTCAAGAATTGCATTTCACGAGCTAGACTATTTGAAATTAAGACTATCGGCCCTCATTTTACTTGGACTAACCGAAGCTCCAAAGGCAATCTTTTTTTTTTTGCGGGGCAAGTAAGATTGGATATATTCCAAAGAACAAAAGTTTACATGTACAAAAGATGTGGGGAGAAACAAGTACCTAAACAATAATATCTTCTAATCTCCACAATCTACATAAAGTTTTGTTCAAACGAGATGGCTGAAATTTTCTACCATTTGTAAGTTTAACTCTAACATCATTAAAAATAGTATAAAAAATAGACTCCTCGGTTCTAGTTTGATTTTTGTAGATACGCTGATTCCTTTCAATCCAAATGTGGTAGATGGCTACCCCAAAAAGATGCTTGAAAATTGTGGCCTTCAAATGCTTTTCAAGTGCAAATGGTGTGGAGTAATCAATAATATCATGCCAACAAATCATATTTTCCGAAACAAGAGTGAGTTGCAATCCCTTTCTCCATATCCTCCTGGTGAAACAACATTCAAAAAAGAGATGCTCCCTAGTCTCACAACCCATGTAACAAAAAATACACATTGGGTTATTATGAAGCCCCCAATGCAAGATCCTGTATTTTGTGCTAAGGTGATCATGAAAAGCAAGCCAAACAATGAAGCTATGTTTAGGATTATGCCTCTTGTGCCAAATGTAATAATAACCATCAAAATGAGTGCCCTTTCTTCTAATACTTTCCCAAGTGTGAGAAAATGTGAAGCCTCCACATGGAGAAAGGTTCCATGAAATTTTATCCATAGTGCCTTCAATAAGATCAAAATCTGGAACATCAACTTGGGAGAGGTGCATTCGCCAATTCCAATAACCATCAATGAAAATATCACTAACCTTTGTATGAAGTGGGGGATAAGGAATGGCATTTGTCCAATGCTCAAAGAGAGAACCGCCCTTGTGCCAATTGTCAATCCAAAAGAAGGTGTTTGCTCCATTACCAATCTTGTGTTGGATAAATCCTTTTGCTAGAACACGGCAGCCAAGAAGTGTTTTAAAAACCCAACTTACATCCTTGGGAATTTATAACATCCAAATAGAAGAGTCCTTGATGTAGTTTGTATGAACCCATTGACTCCAAAGCGATTCTTTTGTTGCATACATCCTCCAAAATATTTTCAGCATATATGTAAGGTTAACCTCTTCAATGCTCTGAATACCAAGTCCTCCCTCCTTTAATGGGACACAAATATCGTTCCATGCCACCTTTGGACCAGTCCCTCTCCACAAAAAGGCTTTAAATTTTGTCTCAATGGCTGCCATAACACCTTTTGGTAAAAGAAAAGCATTTGCCCAATAAGCACAAATCTGAGTAAGGACGGATTTGATGAGCACAAGTCTCCCCGCAAAAGAAAGCCAATTATTGCACCATGAATCAAGCTTAGAATTGATTTTTTCCAATAGAGGACAGCAATCATTCTTTCTAAGCTTTCTTGAAACAAGTGGAATACCCAATCGGGTGAAGGATCATTTGGGGATGGTATATACCTGAATTTAAGTGGTTTGCGCCAAGCATTTTGCAGATTTGTATCATTCTTCCTACTTTTACCAGTCCCTCATTCTTCCTACTTTGACGAGGAAGAAACCTTCTGATTTGTATCCAGATGACGTGGCGCTTTGCTTGCAATGTTGGCTGCCACGTCTTTTCCATTAGGCTTTTGATTTGGCATGGTTTTACCATTTGAAACGTGTGCAAGTGGAGGGAAATTCTCAGCATTTTCACGTGGGCCAGCATACAAGGTTTTGAAATCTGAACTTAAAAGCTGACCACCTTTTTGAGTTGTCAAGTTTTCTTTGGAGAAGTCTGAAATAGTGCTGAGGTGATTAGGAGAGAGATGGTCGGACCCATGTGTAAAGGTTCTGTCCGGTCCTTGCACTTCAGCATTTCCATTGGACAATAACCCTTCTTCCTCTTCTCTTTTTCCTCCATTTCCAACGGCTGAAACATGAATATGGGAGTTTGGAGAAAAAGGGGAAAGTGATTTTGTGTTGGCAGCGAGGGGACTCACAATTTCGGCCTTAGTTTTGCAATGGACATCAACTTCTTCCTCAAAGGAATGGCCATCTTCAAGTGCATCATAGACCTCTTTGAAAAACAAACTTGATGTTGATTGAGCATCTTCATTTGAGTGAGATGAAGAGGCAGAATCAACCTCAGCTTTGGATGAAGAACCAGACCAAGCTAGAGAGTATGCACCAACATCTTGCTTCTTTGCCTTGAGCCGAGCGCTAGTACAAGTAGGAGGAGAGTTTCTCTTTTTCTTTCCCATGAAATCAAGTGATTTGATGACAACACTTGCAAATGGAGTAGGGTTCACATTTGTTTTTTCCCTCCACACTTTTTTTTATTTGAAATTCAGCCACTCCTTCTCTTTCCTTTCAACTCTAGAGTGTTGTTGGGGAGCATTGACTTTAGATGCATTTGGGCAAGAAGAAAGGTTATGCCCAACAATTTTACATGAAGAACACACAACGGGCTTCCAAGCATATTCGACTTCAATCTTTGCCCAATCTCCATTCCTAAGTTTCACAAAAGTAAAGTCCGGGAGATTTTTTGAGAGACCCATCTCCACACAAACTCGGGCAAATCCAATAAAGGTGCGGGATTCCGTCAGTTTGTCCATTTGAATGGGATTGCCAAGAGTGCTTGCCACATAACTAAGTTCTCTTCTAGTGATAAGGGAACATGGGACATTATGAAGCTTAATCCAAAGTGGGACTTTCTCCCAACTAAAATGCATAAGCTGGGCATTTGAATCCCATCTTCTAAGCAAAAGGGGGCGATGATTCACGTGCCTCATTTGCTCAAGGACTTGCTCACAATAGTTTTCGTTTTCAAATTTGAACACAAAGAGCCCGTTTTCAGTGGATTTAATTTCAACCTTTCCATATATTCTCCAATGGACATCAACCATTCTTCTAAGAAGGAAAAAGGGAGGGGGTTTGTCAAGGAATTGACCAATAAGACAATGCTTGTAATAATCGTCACCTTCAAGATACATATCCTCGGGAGGAATAGCCCCAATAAAACCATTTTCTTCATAAGGTTCAATGAAATTAAGCTTAGTAGAAAGGCGATTACCTACAAATGTGGCTTGCCAATCCTTTGGGGAGTTCCATGCAAGTGGAGGAGGAGACTTGTATTTCCTAGCTCAAGAGATGGTTGAGGAAAAAGCCTTGGAATACCATGATTTAAATGTGGAGATGCATTCTCTTGGCTTGAATTAACTCGTGATAGAGAGGGTAACTCATCAAAAAATGCTTGTGCTTGTGCATTCTTGTTCGAGAGCTAGTTCCTTCTTGGCCGAGTTCCTTGGAGCAAATATTTTTTGAGGAAGAGCTGCTGTTCGTCCATGCATTATGGGGCAAAAAAGGGGCTGAAAAATGATCTTTTGAGGTGGCAATTGGGCTGCTGAACATGGGTGACTTGGCAGCCAAATCAGCACCATTAGATGAGTTGGCTGGAAAGAGAGGAGAACCAGCAAAATCACGTGATTTTGGGGGGAATTCAGCAACATGATTTTTGAGATTTGAAATATGTTGAACTTTTGGGCTGGCCAAGACTGAAAGGGGGGGCTTAGCTGTCGAATTTGGATTGATTTGACCAGCAAAAGGACTTTTATTTTCAGCAAAAGGAGCTGACCCATCAGGTGCAAAACATTGTCCAGCGGGTAAAGACCTCAATTCAGCTTTATCTCTACCAGCATTTCTCATGGGGGATTTTGGTGCTTCATGAAGTGAGCTGGTAAAGGCAGCCATGGAAGCATTCCTATCCAGCTCCAAAAGTTGTGATTTAGCTCCTTTCTCATCACTCTTCCTTAGATTTTCCAAGGGCGGCATTTCAAGATTAGCAAAGTCTTTATTAGAAGAAGGAGAAGAGAGATTGGCAGCCATTGACGAGCAAGAGAGGTATTTGACAAGATGAGCTTTAGATACATTGTATTTCTCTTCCAAAAGCTTGCCCAAGTAAACCGAATTTGTGCATTCCTTCTTAGCTCGTTCTATTTTCTCTTCCAAAGAGAGATACAAATAATCCTTATGAGTTTGTGGAGAAGGAGATGAAGGATTAAATCCCATATTCCTAGCTGATTCGCATGCCATGGACCTTATGCTTGAGTTGGTTGAGTAACCTTCTTCTTCCAAGAAAGCTGAAGATGAGTGTTCAACCAAGGGAATTAAGCTTTTGGTAATATCAGCAAAATTTCCTTCAATTTCAGCATGTTTTCCTTCAAAATCAGCAGCACCATGCGATATTTCTTCATAAGACTCCAAAAGCTTAGCTTTTATGGCTTTGATTCTAGCACTCTTACGAGAAGAAGTGTGATTGTTCTTCTTTGTCATGATTGAAGTTGAGTTACGAAGATGAATTTTGGTGGGAAAGTGGAGAAATTCTAGAGAGAAGGCAGAGCATTTTTCTAGAGAGAGAAAAGTATTTACTTACTACTCTTGGAGACTCCTTCCGATATTAACTTCTCATCCAAAGTTGACCTTTCAGCATGTTGCAATGCACTATCTTCAAAATTCTTCCCTTGATCAAGAACCTCAAAATGATTAGAATGAACCATTTTGGAGCTTGAGGGGTCAATCATAATCTTGGGAGAAGGAGGAAGAGGCTGGGAAGAAATGTCCTTGTTTTTAGAAGACAAATCAGCAACCATAGGCTCCTTAGAGGTGTTCTCCAAGGGGTCTTGTTTCTTGCCAACAATTTGCCATTCATAGTGAACTTTGGGGTGTTGCTTGGAAGCTTGCTTTTGGGGTTGAGGCTTTAAAGGGCAAGATTCTTCAATATGACCAACCATTTTGCATAAGGAGCACTTCTTTGGTTTCCATGCATACTCAACTCCAACCTTTGCTTTAGAGTCATTTCTTAATTTTGGGAAGATGACATCTAGAAGATTACTCTCCAAATCAACTGCAATGCACACTCTAGCAAACTCTAAGTTTCTCCTTGAATCCGTAAGTGCATCCATTTGGAGTGGTTTCCCAATGAAGGATGCTATATAACCAAGTCCTCTTTTGGAGTAAAGGCATATCGGGACATCCCATAATTTAACCCAAATAGGGACTTTTTTGCATGAGAGATTAACAAATTCCAGATTTGGTTCCCACTTTCTCAAAAGAAGAGGCACATGATTAACATGCCAAAGTTGTTGGAGAACCTTTTGGCAAAATTCCTCCTTTTCAAATTTAAAGATAAAAAGACCTTTTCCTTTAGTATGAATATCAACTTTGCCAAACTTCTTCCAAGCAAAATCAACCATGTTCTTGATTAGGAAGTAAGGTGGGGGGGGCACCTGAAAATTGTCCAACTAAGCAATGGTTCCAAAATTTATCCCTATCATCATATAAGTCCTCAGGCGGATTAGCAACTTCTCTAATACCATTAACCACATTAAAAGCATGCTCTTCTTCAAATTTTAAATTGGTATGCATATGCTCTGTAAATACTCCACCCTAATCAGAGGAAGGTTCATTCACTTGGAGAAGGAACATACCTTAGTTTTAGAGGTTTTTTTCCTAGCATTGGATTGGTTGGATGTTTGGTGGAAGACCCGGCCTTGAACATTGCTTGCCTTGGAGTTGTGTTCTTGCTTTGCATAGCTTGGAAGTGTTTTTGCCTTGGGCACGTTTTGGAGGGAGGGGTTTGCTTGCATGGCAGCCATGTCATTTAATGAAGAGGGCTGACTTGGCATTAGTAGGTCAGCCAAGCATTTGAAAGTTGAGTTTTCAAGAGGAGGGAAAACTTCAAGTGACTCACATGCTTCACGCCCAATGTCACATGGATTAGATTTTGAGTGAGCTTGACTTGGATGAGTTGTCAAGATTTGTTTGGAGTGGGCTAAAAAGGTGCTGCCAAGCTTCTTTGTTCTAGGTAATACATCGGGAACATTACTATTAACCGGGAGTTGTTGACCAGCGGGTAAAGTGTAATCAGACAAGTCTTCTTCTTCCTTGTTCAAAACACCATGGTCGATAGAGGAAGAATGACAAGAAGTTGGTGAGTGAAAGAGGTGCTGTGTGAGCTCCATTTCCACTTTTTTTTGTGCGGACCAATATCAATTTTAGATGTAGAAGAGGGAGAGAATCTTGAGTGAGATGTGCAAGAAAGCTTTCGAATCAAATCATCCTTAGCTTTGGATTGAGCATCGAGGTGTTCTTTGTATGTATGACCAGATTCAAGTGCATTAAACACCTCCTTAAATTCTTTGCTAGAGGTGGATGAAACATCTTCCCTCTCAAGGGGAGAAGAAGAAGAGGCCGAATCCACCTCATTGAGAGTATCCTTAGAGGAAATGGCTTTTGGAGAGCTATCAAACATTTGCTTTTTTACAAGAATTCTTGCACTTTGCCTTGAAGAAGTCGAAACTTTCTTCTTCTTTCCCATGAAATCAAGCAATCGGAGGAGGCAAAAGGACAAGTATGGAAGAGTGTTTAGGGTTTAGTGTTTGGGTTTTGATGGAAGAAGGTTTGTATGGTGGCGGCGTGTGGAGGAGAGGTGGTGGCTGGTTGCAAAAAGTTTAGAGAGAAGAAGAAGAGATTTCACGGTAGAGAGAGAAACCCTTATGCATCTCTTCTAAGTTGTTACTCAGTAAAAATCTTTTTCTCTCTCTACCATGAAAATTCTACTCCTTCTCTCTAAAACTCTTGCAACCAGCCACCACCTCTCCACCTCACGCCACCACCAAAAGAACCTTCTTCCATAAAAAACCCAAACACTTAACCCTTAATCCATACCTAAACACATAACCTAAACACTTCAATCAAATCCGTCCCTTTGGCCCTTCTCTTGGTTTTCATGGGAATGAAAAAGAAAAGCTCTTCTCATACTAGAACTAGTGCTCAACTGCATGCTAAGAAGAAAACTTTGGAAGCTATTTCATGTGCAAAATCAGATTCTTCTTTCTCATGTAAAGAGGTTGATTCAGCCTCTTCACCACTTGTCAGTGGAGATGCTCATTCAACCTCCAACAAAATCTTCAAAGAAGTTTATGACGCTTTGGAATCGGGTTCATCCTACAAAGAGCTTTTTGATGATGGAAGTCATTACAAAGGAAACTCAACTCATCTTAAGCCCGCAATTGGTAAGTATCTTGATAGCAAGGGTTATGATTCTTGTGCTGGGAGCTACCACCTAAGCAAACTTTCTCTCTCTACCATGAAAATCCTCTCCCTTCTCTCAAAAACTTTGGAAATCAGCCACCTCTCCACCACCACACGCCACCCCAAGATCACCTTCACTCATCTTTAAACCTTCCATACACATACCTAAACACTTCTTCCAACCCGTCCCATAGCCCCTCCCCTTTGATTCATGGGAAAGAAAAAGAAGAGCTCATCTCCATCTCGACAAAGTGCAAGAATCCTTGCAAAAAAACAAGTGCTGGATAGTTCTTCAAAAGCTCCTTCAGTCAAGAGTTTCAATGAGGAGGTGGATTTAGCCTCTTCTTCTTCTTCTTTTGAGAGAGAAGATGCCTCATCTACCTCTAGCAAGGAACTCAAAGAAGTTTTTGAAGCACTTGAATCAGGTCATTCTTATAAGGAACATCTTGAAGCTCAAAATAGAACAAAGGCCAAGTTGGTTTGTAGTCTCACCCATAAGTCTCGATCACGCTCCCCTCCCACTCCTTGTTCAAGAAAAGATTCAAGCCATTGCTCAACCGAAATGGACCTTGAAGCATCAGCTGAGCTGGAGATCGAATTGCGCAAGAAGGTCAACTCTATTGCACACGAGATTATATCCGAAAAGGAGCTTGGAGAGGATGAGCAGTCTTTACCCGATGGTCTTAGGGCAGTGCATGGACCGGTTAATAGGTTTGTGTCTGAAAATGCTGACCCTTTTACTGTGCATGGCAGCAATATTTTGGCCTCATCCAATCATATCTCGACAGCACTTAGCAGCCCATGGAATTCAAAAGCTAACACTCGGCCCACCCTTGAAGATTTCCCTCCACTTTTGGCAAATCATTTTCAAAATGACGTGGCTGCCAACAAAGCTGAAAATGCCACACAAACAAGGAGTACAAGTCAGCAACTCTCACACCTCAACCCAAATCTTCCACTCTTAGAAGCTTCCCTTGCCAAGGACGACCACTTCTCCAACAACGCTCAATCTTTGGGTATTGATCTTAGCAAGCAAAATTATAGCAAAGCTAACGTACCTCAACAAAATGGTCAAGGAAACAATGCTCCTCCCAAAGCAAGGGCTCCCAGCCACCAAAATGCTTGGACAAAGGCACCTAAACTAAGGTATGAACCCTCCACAAATAGCCCTACTCTTGATTGGGGAGGTGTGTTTGCTGAACATATGGCTACCAATCTCAAATTTGATGAAATGCATGAGTTTAATATTATTGATGGAAAAAGAGAAGTTGCTGACCCCCCGGAGGATCTTTATGATGAAGGAGATTGTTTTTGGTCACATTGTCTTGTGGGACAATTCTTAGGTGCCCCCCCCCACCATTCTTCCTCATAAGAAACATGGTTGAGTTTGCATGGAAGAAATTTGGAAAAATTGATATCCACACCAAAGGAAAGGGCCTTTTTGTTTTCAAATTTGAGAAAGAGGAATTCTGTCAAAAAGTCCTCCAACAACTTTGGCATGTTAATCATAGACCCCTTTTGTTGAGAAAATGGGAACCTAATCTTGAATTCATCAATCTGGCCAGCAAAAAAGTTCCCATTTGGGTGAAGCTTTGGAATGTTCCAATGAGTCTCCACTCCAAAAGAGGACTTGGTTATGTTGCTTCATTCATTGGAAACCCAATTCAAATGGATGCCCTCACCGACTCAAGAAGGAATTTAGAATTTTTTTAGAATTTGTATTGAAGTTGACTTGGAAGGAAACCTTCCAAATGTTATTTTCCCAAAACTTCGAAATGGCTCAAGCGCAAGGGTGGATGTTGAATATGCATGGAAGCCAAGCAAATGCACCCATTGCAAAATGGTTGGGCATGTTGAAGGGAATTGTCCCTTGAAGACTAAATTACATACTAGCAACCAGCCCCAAATGCAAACCACATGGCACAACCCTAAGATCCATAACGAATGGCAAGTTGTGGGCAAGAAGCAAAGTCCACTGAAGGATCCAAATCCAAGTAAAGAGCCTCTTGTGAATGATAATGTCACCAAAGCTATGGAAGACAGCATTCGGCCTTCAAGTCCCAAGGTTAATCTTGATCCCTCATGCTCCCATAATGTCAACTCAAATCCTTTTGGGATACTTAACCATGATGAGGAAAATGAAAATGAGCGTCAAAATCAGTTTAAGCATAAGGGGAATGGGGATAAGGTTAAAGGAAGCAGCCCTAATTTA
Organism: Cordia subcordata; assembly: GCA_028554755.1. Lineage (NCBI taxonomy): Eukaryota > Viridiplantae > Streptophyta > Magnoliopsida > Boraginales > Cordiaceae > Cordia > Cordia subcordata. Next base: position 17,911,325 of record JAPTOF010000008.1, read on the forward strand.
CATGTGAATCATGATCTGGGGATTGATGATCCTCCCCCTACTTCTCTATGAATTTTTTCTCTTGGAATATTAGGGGTCTCAATTCCCCTAATAAACAAAAAGAAGTTAAGTTGCTGATCACAAAACACCACTTGGATTTCTTTTGCCTTTTGGAGAATAAAGTTGTGGGAAATGATAGCATCAACCATATTAGTTCCCGTTTTAACAATCTTGACTTTGATAATTATTTGGATGATATGATCAAAGGGAGAATTTGGCTGTTTTGGAGGAAGAACATCCAAGCTACTTTCATTGATTCTTGTGAACAAGGCATTCTTTTCAATTTTGATGACCATCTTCACAAGTCTATGTTTGTTGCCTTTGTCCATGGTAGTAATGAAGCCTCTAAAAGAAGCATTATATGGAGCAAGCCTGAACTTTGGTGCTCTTGGTGTTTAAATTGTGACTTTTGCATTATGGGTGATTTCAATGAAGTCTTGCAAAGTGGAGACAAATCTAGCACATCAGGCATTCCAAGAAGTGCTAAAGACTTTATTAGATTGGTGGCTAAAGCAAACTTGCAAGAAGCTAAAACTCATGGCCCCCACTTCACTTGGACAAATAAGGGTAATGAATTAAACTTCTTGGCAAGCAAAATTGATAGGGCATTGGTGAACGCAAACTGGATTCAAAACTATCAACATTCTCTCCTTTTGGTGGATAATCCTGGCATTTCCGACCATTGCCCTCTTATCATGCACTCTTGTAAGTCTTGGGAATCTTCTCCTAAACCTTTTAAATTCTACAATGCATGGACTTCTCATTCGGATATCTTGAAGATTGTGGATGAACATTGGAGTACACGGGTTTTTGGTACCTCAATGTTCAAACTCTTTCAAAAGCAAAAACTTCTCAAGAAAGCTCTCAAATTGTTTGATAAAAGACATTTTGCTTGTATTCTGAACACCATCAAGGAGCTTCGGGAGGAGCTAAGTGCTGTCCAAAATGCCCTCTACAATGGTGAACACAACAACTATATTTTGGACAAGGAAAGAAGCATTTTGACCAAATTGGAAGATCTTGAAACCTCCTATAAATCCATGCTCATACAAAAGTCCAGACTTGATTGGATCAAAGAAGGTGATACAAACTCAAAATTTTTCCACAATATGGTTCGGCAACGCAGGTACAAAAACTCCATCAAAGCACTCAAGAATGAGAATGGGCAACTTCTTTTAGAGGATTTTGAAGTGAAAGAGGAAGTCATTGGTTACTATAAAAATCTCCTCGGCACAAGATGCTCCTCTCATGTTCATGTGGATTTTTTAAAGGAGATCATTGGAAGACATATTGATGATGAATCTGCTGCCAGCACTATTGCACCTATCACAAGAGAGGAAATCAAATCCACACTCTTCTCCCTAAATCCCAACAAAAGCCCGGGTCCCGATGGCTACACTTCCCAATTCTATAAGGTTGCTTGGGAGATTGTTGGAGAAGATGTTATTAGTGCAATAAGTTCTTTCTTTGATTCTTGCAAGCTTCTCGAGGAGGTAAACTCCACCATCATTACTCTTGTGCCTAAAGTTTCCAACCCTTCCATGGTCAAAGATTTTAGACCCATCTCATGCTGCAATACAATCTATAAATGCATCTCCAAGATCGTTGAAAATAGACTTAAACATTGCTTGCCACAAATCATTTCATGGAACCAATCAGCATTCATCAAAAATAGACTTAACGCTTCGGTGAGATATGGTGCTTGTTCTAATCTTTCACTTGTGGAGAACATAAATATTGCTACAAATTCAGATTCAAAACACCAAGCTTCATTGGAGGAGAGATCAAAAATGGTGGAATTTTAGGGATTTTCTCTCTCTAGAAAAATGATCTCCCTTCTCTCTACACACTTTGAACTCGGCCACCATTGCACCACCACTCCCAACACCTCTTTCTTCTTCCCTTCTCGTTCTTTTTCTTTCCTACTTCATTACTAAGCACACAAAATCAATTTGGTTTCGCTCTTGCACTCGTTGTTATGGCAAACAATAAGAAGAAAAAGTCTTCCCCTCCAAGATCAAGTGCAAGACTCAATGCGCAAAAGGTTTCAAAATCTACTCCACCAAAGCTGAATGCAAAAAAGAAGAATTCTGAATATGGGGGGGTTGAACCAGCCCCTTCGCCCACTTTGTGTGAAGGTGCTTCTTCAACCTCTTTGGAGTTTAAGGAAGTCTTTGATGCCATTAACTCCGGGAAGACTTTTGGCGACTTGGAGGAAGAGCAAAATAACACAAAAGCTGCCTTTGTTCAAAGCCTTATTCATGAAGCAAATGCTAATGCAGCCATGGAAGAAACTAAAAGCTTGAAGATGCTATCGGGTGAAGGAGAAGGAAATGCTAAGGAGCAAATATCTAATGAGCAATGCTATTGTCCTTCGGGTAAAGAAAGCAAGAACCAAGAGACATTGCATCCACCTTTACCACTTGAATATTGCACGATGGACAAAGAGGGTGCTTGTACTTTTGCTGAAAAGATGCCACTAAACTCCACTCAAGAGCCGACAACACACCAACCACTCTCCAAGAATGTCCAAGACACATTTCAAATGCAAGATGATTTCCCTCCTCTGCCGGCCACTCAAAAAATCCAAAAAGAAGGTCAAATGCAAAATAAGTCAAAGGATGACATGGACTCCACCTCACAACCTTTTTACACTTCAGCAAAACCCTCTCAAGAAGCTCCACACGGTCCAAAGAAGCTTGAAGGCAGCAAACAAAATGCATGGAACAAAAGACCTCTCTTAAGGTATGAACCTTCTTCAAATACCCCCACTTTGGATTGGAAGCAAGATTTTGGGGAATTCCTGGAAACAAATCTTTATTTAAAAGATGAATTTCAAGTTTTAACTAATGAAGGGATTAAAGAAGTTATTGATCCACCACAAGATTTGTATGATGAGGGAGAAAGCTTTTGGTCTCATTGCCTTATTGGACAATTTCTTGGTGCTCCACCGCCACTTTATCTTATTAAAAACATGATCTTTAATGCTTGGTGGAAATTTGGAAGAGTGGAGCTATATCCAAAAGGAAAAGGTTTTTATGTTCAAATTTGAGAAAGAAGAATATTGTCAAAAAGTGCTTGACAACTTTGGCATGTTAATGTCGACCATTGCTTTTGAGAAAATGGCAGCCACAACTTGAATTCATTAACTTCTCTTGTAACAAAGTGCCAATTTGGGTGAAAATGAAAGATGTTCCTCTTAGCTTGTGGTCAAAAAGAGGGTTCAGCTACCTTGCATCATTCATTGGAAAGCCAATACAAATTGATGCTCTTACGGAATCAAGGAGGAATCTTGAATTTGCAAGAGTTTGCATTGAAGTTAACGTTGAAGAAAGTTTGCAAAATGAAATCTACCCAAAGCTTAGAGGTGGATCAAGAGCAAGGGTTAGTGTTGAATATGCATGGAAACCAAATATTTGTACTCTTTGCAAAATGGTTGGGCACCTTGTGGATCATTGTCCTTCAATAACGAGCACCCAAAAGGCACTTGATGCAAACAAGGCAAACACATCAAAGATCAATGATACTTGGAAAGTGGTGGGAAAGAAAAAGGGCTCTCAAGAAAGGGATGATCCAAATTTTGAAAAGCAAAATGATTTGGAGAAGCCTTCAGCAACAAATACCAAGGGTGAAAAGGCATTAAGCCCTATCCGAGGAACAAGCAAATTGGACACTAAAGTGGGAAACTCATACAAATCTCTTGAAGTGATTGAAGATTGGGAAGAGGGAGAACTTGATCCAAAATGGATTGATGGAGGTCAAGGAAAAAACCAACATAAGGATGGTAATGATGTCTTGGGCCGAGAGTCCACATCTTTACCATTTGAATGATTTGTGCTTGGAACATTAGGGGATTGAATTCCCCAAATAAGCAAGAAGAGGTGAAAGTTTTGATCAACAAGTACAATGTTGATTGTTTTTGTCTTTTGGAGACTAAGGTAAATAAGGAGAATGCCTCCACCAATGATTTCAGCACATTGGGTTTTGGAAATTACATGGATGAGAAGATGGAAAGAAAACTATGGCTTTTTTGGAGAAACCACATCAATATCAGCATCATTGATAGCATGGAGCAAGGTATTCGTTGTCATATCTCTATACCAAGATGTCAACCATTTTTTCTTGGTTTTGTCTATGGCAAAAACTCCTCAAATTGTAGGAAATATCTTTGGAAGAAAATCAGATTGTGGAGTGAATGGTGCTGGAATGGGCCGCTTTGTATCATGGGGGATTTCAATGAAATACTTCATAGTGGAGATAGATCCACTTCTTGGAGTTTGCCCACAAGTGCAAGAGACTTTAAGCTTTGTGTTTGTCAAGCGGACTTGCTTGAAATCAAAACAATTGGTCCACACTTTACTTGGTCAAATAGAAGCACCCAAGGAAACTTCATTGCAAGCAAAATTGATAGGGCACTCATCAACCTTCATTGGGAGAAGCATATGGAGAATTCTTTCCTTTTGGTGGAGAATCCAAGCATTTCTAACCATAGCCCTCTTATTTTAAATGTGATGCCGCCCAAGCCCTCCTCACCAAAGCCTTTCAAGTTCTATAATGCTTGGGCCACACATGCAGAATTCCCCCATCTTATTAACAGACATTGGAATGCACGGGTTTTTGGCACTCCAATGTTTATTCTCTACCAAAAGCAAAAGCTCCTTAAAAAAGCATTGAAAAAGTTTGATAAGGAGCATTTCTCTTGCATTAAGCATCAAATCGGTCAGCTAAAGGAAAATCTCCATGAAGTGCAAGTTGACATTCTTAATGGGATCATCAATGAGGAAATTCTCAACAAGGAAAAAGATATTCTTGGGAAAATTGAGGAACTTGACAGCATTCATAGGCATATGCTTCACCAAAAGTCAAGGCTTGATGGATAAAGTATGGGGATACAAATTCAAATTTCTTCCACAATGTTATCAAAGGGAGAAGAAGGAAAAACACTATCAATGCTATCCAAGATAAAGATGGGAATACAATTACTTCTTACGAGGGCATTAAGGAAGAGTTTCTTTCCTTTTTCATGAAGTTAATTGGTACTCCGAAAAACACCCAAGCTAATGTTGAAGATGTTAAAAGCATTCTTGGCAAAACCATCAAGGAGGATTATTTGGCTGAATTGATTGCACTTATCACTCGGGAAGAGATAATGAGTACTCTTTTTTCTCTCAACCCCAACAAAAGCCTGGGGCCGGATGGATACACCTCACTTTTCTACAAAAATGCATGGAATGAAATTGGAGAAGATGTCCTCAAAGCTATCAGCTCCTTCTTTGAAACCGGGAAGATGCTCAAGGAGGTAAATGCCACTTATATTGCTCTTATCCCTAAAGTCCAAAACCCATCCATGGTAAAGGACTTCAGACCCATTTCTTGTTGCAACACGATTTATAAGTGCATCTCTAAAATCCTTGCAAATAGGATGAAAGTTTGCTTACCCTCCATCATCTCATGGAACCAATCAGCATTCATTGAAGCAAGACTTATCGATGAGAACATTCTTGTTGCGCACGATATTTTTAAAGGATATTCTAGAACTCATATCTCACCAAGATGTGCCCTTAAAGTTGATATCATGAAGGCTTTTGACTCACTTAGTTGGGATTTTATCAAAGTTGCACTTCTTGCTTTTGGTTTTCCCGACACTTTTGTTAAGTGGATCATGGCTTGCATCACAACTCCTAGTTTCACCATTTCAATCAATGGAAGCTTTGAAGGTTACTTTAAAGGAGCAAGCGGCATAAGACAAGGTGACCCTATCTCTTCTTATATTTTCGTCTTATGCATGGAAGTCCTCTCATCCTTATTTAATCGTTTGGAACATCACCCAAACTTCAGCTATCACCCAAAATGTGCTAAACTCAAGCTGAACCATATTTGCTTTGCGGATGATCTCTTTATTTTTGCAAAGGCAACTTGAAGTCAATTGATTGCATCATGGAGACATTAGAGAAATTCTATGAGTTCTCGTGTCTCAAAGTAAATTGCAACAAAAGTGATGTTTTTCTTGGAGGCATATCCCAAGAGGTTAAGAAGCTTATCCTTGAAAAACTTGGTTTCAAAGAGGGTTACTTCCAATTAGATACCTTGGAGTTCCATTGGTAACTAGGAAGCTTCAAAGGAGATTGTGGGCCACTTTTAGAGAAAATCAATAGAAGAATTGAGCATTGGACTACTAAAAGTCTCTCATATGCTGGAAGAGTATTGCTCATTAAGTCAACACTCACACAAATTTGTGCATTTTGGGCAAGTTCACTTCTTCTTCCGAAGGGCATCATCAAAGAAATTGAGTCAAAGTTTTGTGCATTTCTTTGGAGAGATACGGGAGCAAAAATTGCATGTTTGTGTTCCATTGGATGAAGGAGGATTGGGAATTAGATCTTTGGAAGACATCAACAATACTTTCTTCACAAAATTTTTTTGGAGAATGTATGCTTTTCATGAATCTCTTTGGAGCAAATGGGTTCATTCAAACTACATTAAGAATGAATCAATTTGGACAATCTCCTGCCCAAATGACTCAAGCTGGATCTTAAAGAAGCTTCTCAATTGCCGAGCTTCAACTAGAAGTCATATTTCACATATTTTTGGAGATGGGAGAGACACACACTTTTGGCTTGATAAATGGCATGACAATGGTACTCTCCTTGAACATTGGAATGGCACTTTCAACCATCCACCACTTCATGCAAAGGTACAAGAAATCTTCTCAAATGGCTCTTGGAATTGGCCAATTCAGCTTATGCATATCCCCATCCTAAACGCTGCCATCGTTGAAAATAGGTTGGATTCTTACTCTTGGAGTCTCTCAAATGATGGAAAATTCTCTTTTAAGCATACTTGGGATCACATGAGTGAGAGAAAAAGAAAGATTGAATAGCACAATGCTTTTTTGTTTAAAAACCACACACCAAAGCATGCTTTTATCACTTGGACTGCAATGCATGATAGGCTTACAACAAAATTCAGAATGCTCACTTGGGGTATTGAAATCAACTCCAATTGCATATTTTGCAACTTTGCTTGCGAAACAAGGGACCATCTTTTCTTCCATTGTAGCTTTACAAGAAGAATTTGGCAAAGAGGGCTGGAGTTAACATGCATAAAAGATCCACCAACATCATGGAATGAAATCCTCACTTTCTTTACTCCATACGTTCTTGAAGGCAATCTCAAAGCTACACTCATCAAGCATTTCTTTGGAGCAACAATTTATTTCATTTGGCTGGAAAGGAACAATAGACAATTCAGCAATGGAGCAAAAATGGAAGAGCAAATCTTTTCATCCATCTTCAACCATGTTCGAATTAAATGTTCAATTGGAAAGCTTTTCACTTCTTCTTGTATCAACAAAATCATTTGTAAGAATTGGGGAATCGAGGCTATATTAGAATGAGCTTCCCCTTCTTTTGATTCTCATATACATCTTTTGTAATTAATATAGTGCATTCACTTTTCACGCAAAAAAAAAATGGTGGAATTTTACCCGAAATTGCAAGCTGGAAGTTTCCTGGAAAATTCTTCTTTACCCAAAGATGCAAAAACATAATTCTTGGATGAGGTACATTCGGTCAGCCTCTTTTCAGCCCAAATTTGTACTTTTACTGCCAAGGCTACTAATTGCCCGACAACTCAATGTCCTATCTCTAACCAGGTCAACCCACCTTCAAAAATTCAATCTTCACAAATTGATTTTCCCCCTCAAATTTGAAGCAATGCTGACATGGAAAAAGTGTCTTTTGCAAAGAAATTAAATCGACTTTGTTGTTCCATCTCAACGAGCTATTGATAATGTGGACCATCCCACATGTGCTGAAGATTTTAATTCTCATTTTGCCCCCTTACATACTTGGTCAACAAATCAGCCACTTCGTCCAAGTCAGCTCCTCTTTTTGATGTGGCTGCCACTTACGGCGTTTTTTCTAATATTTGTCATTCTCCACAAGTTCCAGTTGGAATCAACCTCCAGCAAGCTCTTCAAAGTATTCTCGACACAAATGGAGGAAATTTTAGGGACCAACTTCAGCAAAATATTTTTTCTTCATCCCAGCCATCAAACTCATCAATTCAAGCTCCTCTACAACACTCGGCATGGGCATCATATCTAGATTGGAAGGACCATCTTGTTGGTAACCTCATGAACTCTCTTAAACTTGATTTCCATGAGTCTCTTGTTGAAAATGGTAGAATAGGGGCTGCCCCACCAAGGGATGCTTTTGAGCAGGTGATGGCCATTAGAAACATTGCCTCATTGGTCAATTCCTTGATAGGCCTCCCCCATTTTTTCTCCTTAGCAAAATGGTTGATAATCATTGGAGGAAATTTGGCAAGGTGGAGATTAAATCGGCTCAGAATGGGTTCTTCATTTTAAGTTTGAAAATGATGAGTTTTGCAATCAAGTTATGGAACAACTTTGGCACGTTAATCACCGACCTCTCTTATTAAGAAAGTGGGATGCTAATGCACAAATGATAAATTTTGGATGGGATAAAGTGCCACTTTGGGTAAAGCTTAGAAATGTTCCATGTTCTCTTATCACTCGTAGGGTCTTAGCTACATTGCTAGTACTATTGGCATACCATTACAAATGGATAAGCTTACGGAATCACGTACCTTTGTTGGTTTTGCAAGAGTATGTGTGGAAATGTATCTTTCAAAGTCTCTCCTGAATCATACCTATGTGAAATTAAGAAATGGCGATTGGGCCAAAATCGACATTGAATATGCATGGAAACCACTTATTTGCCCTTCTTGCAAGATTGTTGGACATTCCCTTTCTATGTGTCCAAATGGTCCCCAAAAATGCTCCTAGGCAAGCACCTAATGTGATTGAAAAGAAGAATGAAAATTGGAAAATGGCAAAGAATAAGAGACTATGGAAGAAAGTGGAGAATTTTAATCCTACCCCATTCTCCAATGTGGAGGTAAATTCGGTTCAATCTCCATGTTTGGCAAAGAATTCAGCCCCTATTGTTGAAGAAACTTTGGATAATAATCGCTTTGCAGTCCTTAATGCAAAGGAAGGCACATTAAAAGAAGAGGAGGAATTGATAAAAAGAGATGAAGAAAATGTCATGAACCAAGAAAATGATGCAAATGTTGCTGATTTGGACGCCCAACAACATGAAGATCAAAATGAAGAGCAATTTAAAGAAGAAAATTTAAGTGTTGAGCAAGATAAATGGGAAGGGAATGTTGAGAACACACTTGAAGGCTCTCGGACCAGACTTGAAGATCCCACTCCCATTTGATGATTTGAGATTTGATTGGTTCTTTCTTTTGTTGTTTTAAATTTTTGGGATTTTCCCTTTTGTTTTGATTTGCATACCCTCAAACTTGACTTGCTTTGTAATGTTGTATCATTTGGTTTGAGGGTTTTGGATGGTTTTGTACTGAATTTTTGCGCTAATAAAAACTTTCTTAATCCGCAAAAAAAAGCCAAGTGTTGCACCAATTTTCAAGCTTAGTGTTGATTCTTTCCAAAAGAGGAAAACAATCGGCCTTTCTAAGCTTTCTAGAAACAAGTGGGATACCCAAATAGCGAATAGGACGCTCACCTTCTTGAAAACCAACTCTATCCAAGATAGTCCTTTTGTCATGAATTGAAACCCCACCAAAGAAAATGGCACTCTTTGATTTGTTGATATCTAGCCCGGAGAAGGAGGAAAGTTTCTTCAAGGTCTCCATGATGCATTCAATAGAGCTTAAGTTTCCCTTGTAAAAGATAAAAAGATCATCCACGAAACAAAGGTGGTTAAGCTTCAAATGAGTACATTTTGGATGAAAATGAAAGCCCGGGTGCTCATTTAATTTGTTAAGCATACAAGAGAGAACCTCTATGCACATGACAAAAAGGTAAGGAGAAATGGGATCTCCTTGTCTAATTCCATTTGCTCCATAAAAATAACCTTCCAAGCCTCCATTGAGAGCAATAGAAAAGCAAGGAGTAGTGACACGCTCCATAATCCATTCAACAAATAATTGTGGAAAAACCAAAAGCAAGGAGAGTGCACTCAATGAAGCCCCAATTTATAAAGAGTCAAATGCCTTCATAATGTCAACTTTAAGGGAGCATCTTGGGAGATATGACTTCTAGTATAGCCTCTCATAACATCATGTGCACTAAGAATATTTTCTTGTATGAGCCTATTCTTGATGAATGATGATTGGTTCCAAGAAATGATGTGAGGCAAACAAATTTTAAGCCTATTTGCAATAATCTTTGACATGCATTTATAGATGGTGTTGCAACATGAGATAGGCCTAAAATCTTTGACCATGGAAGGATTTGGGACCTTTGGCACCAGTGCAATAATTATAGAATTTACCTCTTTAAGAAGCTTCTTTTTTTTTTTTTTGCGGAGCAAGAAAGTAATTGAATTTCACAAATCAAAAAGAATGTACAAGTACATATAAAAGAGTGGGGGAAAGGAGGAGGCACTAAGAAATAATCTCATTGAGCCTCCACAATTTACAAAGCGAAATGTTCAAGGGAGAGGAAGTAAATTTTCTACAGCAAGAAAGTTTAACTCTAACTTCATTAAAAATAGTATTAAAAATGTACTCCTCAGTCTTGGCTTCATTTTGGAAGAGACGCTGATTCCTTCTCTTTCAAATGTGATAGATGGTTGCTCCAAAAAGGTGCTTGATGATGGTAGCCTTCAAGTGCTTTTCATGTGCAAAAGGAATGATATAATTAATGATTTCGTTCCAAGAAATCAGATTCTCCAGGACAAGAGAGATGCAAAGGCCTTTTCTCCAAATTCTCCTAGTAAAGCAACATTCAAAGAAGAGATGGTCTCACGTTTCACAACCCATAAAGCAGAAGATGCATGTGGGATTGATGTTAAATCCCCAATGTAGCAATCTGAATTTTGTATTGAGACGATCAAGGAACGCAAGCCAAACGATGAAACTACGTCTTGGACTATGCTTTTTGTGCCAAATAATGTTATGGCCCTCAAAATTGTCTCCCTTCCTTCTAATGATGCTCCCAAGTGTGCTTGAAGGTGAACTCCTCATTAGGTGAGAGATTCCAGCCAATCTTATCCAAGCTAGTGTCATTAATAACAAAGCTAGGGCTGTCAATATGAGAGAGGTGAATTGGCCAATTCCATCTACCATTTGTGAAGAGATCACTAACCTTTGCAAGGAGGGGAGGGTTTGGGAGTGTATTGCTTCAAAATTCCAAAAGGGAGCCCTCCTTATGCCAATTATCAATCCAAAAGAGTGTATTAGCTCCATTGCCAATGTTATGTTTAATGAATTTCTTTGCGTCAACTCGGCAATTCAGGAGTGCCTTAATAATCCAACTAGCATCCTTAGGGGCTTGCATGGTCCAAATTGAGGAGTTTTTGATATAATTTGAGTGAATCCATTGGCTCCAAAGTGTGCTCTTTTCAGCATACATCCTCCAAAAAGATTTCAGCAAGCAAACTTTGTTGATTTCATCAATTTTACGAATCCCAAGTCCACCTTCATGAAATGGGAGGCAAAGATCCCTCCAAGCTACTTTAGGACCAGTTCCTCTCCATAAAAATGCCTTGAATTTTGATTCAATGGATGACATAACACTTTTGGGAAGGAGGGTGGCACTTGCCCAAAAAGCACAAATTTGGATGAGAGTGGATTTGATCAAGACAAGTCTTCCCACAAAAGAGAGCCAATTATTGCACCAAGTATCAATTCTAGCTGAAATTTTCTCAAAAAGAGGTAGGCAATCAGCTTTTCTAAGCTTTCTTGAGACAAGGGGGATGCCCAAGTAATGTGTTGGTAGCTCACCTTCTTTAAACCCAACCCGCTTCAAGATAGCGAGTTTAGTATCATTGCTTACCCCACCAAAGAAGATCACACTTTTTGAGTTATTGATTTTCAGCCCAGAAAGACTTGAGAAAGTTTCCAATGTACCCATAATGCATTCAATGGATCTTAAGTTCCTTTGCAAAAGATAAAAAGATCATCTGCAAAACAAAGATGATTAAGCTTTAGGCACCCACATTTTGGATGAAAATGAAAGCCAAGCTTGCTGTCCAGCCCATTTAGAAGACAAGAAAGAACCTCCATGCAAAGAACAAAAATATATGGAGAGATGGGGTCACCTTGTCTAATACCATTTGCACCAAAGAAGAAGCCTTCCAACCCACCATTAATAGCAATTGAGAAGCTTGGGGTAGTAACGCAAACCATAATCCAGTCAACAAATTTTCTTGGGAAGCCAAAAGCAAGGAGAGTGGACTCGATGAAGTTCCAATTAAGTGAATCAAAAGCTTTTATGATATCAACTTTGATGGAGCACCTTGGTGAAATATGCCTCCTTGAGTAACCTCTCAAAATATCATGAGCAATAAGAATGTTTTCATGGATAAGTTTATTTTTGATGAATGTTGATTGGTTCCATGAAATGATTTGTGGCAAGCAATGTTTAAGTCTATTTGCAATGATCTTGGATATGCATTTATAGATTGTGTTGCAGCAAGAGATGGGTCTGAAATCTTTGACCATGGAAGGGTTGGAAACTTTAGGCACAAGAGTAATGATGGTAGAGTTTACCTCCTTGAGAAGCTTGCAAGAATCAAAGAAAGAACTTATTGCACTAATAACATCTTCTCCAACAATCTCCCAAGCAACCTTATAGAATTGGGAAGTGTAGCCATCGGGACCCAGGCTTTTGTTGGGATTTAGGGAGAAGAGTGTGGATTTGATTTCCTCTCTTGTGATAGGTGCAATAGTGCTGGCAGCAAATTCATCATCGATATGTCTTCCAATGATCTCCTTAAGAAAATCCACATGAACATTAGAGGAGGATCTTGTGCCGAGGAGATTTTTAAAGTAACCAATGACTTCCTCTTTCACTTCAAAATCCTCTAAAAGAAGTTGCCCATTCTCATTCTTGAGTGCTTTGATGGAGTTTTTGTACCTGCGTTGCCGAACCATATTGTGGAAAAATTTTGAGTTTGTATCACCTTCTTTGATCCAATCAAGTCTGGACTTTTGTATGAGCATGGATTTATAGGAGGTTTCAAGATCTTCCAATTTGGTCAAAATGCTTCTTTCCTTGTCCAAAATATAGTTGTTGTGTTCACCATTGTAGAGGACATTTTGGACAACACTTAGCTCCTCCCGAAGCTCCTTGATGGTGTTCGAAATACAAGCAAAATGTCTTATCAAACAATTTGAGGGCTTTCTTGAGAAGTTTTTGCTTTTGAAAGAGCTTGAACATTGGGGTACCAAAAACCCGTGTACTCCAATGTTCATCCACAATTTTCAAGAAATCCGAATGAGAAGTCCATGCATTGTAGAATTTAAAAGGTTTAGGAGAAGATTCCCAAGACTTACAAGAGTGCATGATAAGAGGGCAATGGTCGGATATGCCCGGATTATCCACCAAAAGGAGAGAATGTTGATAGTTTTGAATCCAATTTGCGTTCACCATTGCCCTATCAATTTTGCTTGCCAAGAAGTTTAATTCATTACCCTTATTTGTCCAAGTGAAGTGGGGGCCATGAGTTTTAGCTTCTTGCAAGTTTGCTTTAGCTACCAATCTAATAAAGTCTTTAGCACTTCTTGGAATGGCTGATGTGCTAGATTTGTCTCCACTTTGCAAGACTTCATTGAAATCACCCATAATGCAAAAGTCACTATTTAAACACCAAGAGCACCAAAGTTCAAGCTTGCTCCAAATAATGCTTCTTTTAGAGGCTTTATTACTTCCATAGACAAAGGCAACAAAGATAGACTTGTGAAGATGGTCATCAAAATTGAAGAGAATGCCTTGTTCACAAGAATCAATGAAAGTAGCTTGGATGTTCTTCCTCCAAAACAGCCAAATTCTCCCTTTGATCATATCATCCAAATAATTTTCAAAGCCAAGATTGTCAAAACTGGAACTAATATGGTTGATGCTATCATTTCCCACGACTTTATTCTCCAAAAGGCAAAAGAAATCCAAGTGGTGTTTTGTGATCAGCAACTTAACTTCTTTTTGTTTATTAGGGGAATTGAGACCCCTAATATTCCAAGAGAAAAAATTCATCGAGAAGTAGGGGGAGGATCATCAATCCCCGGATCATGATTCACATGTAAATTAGGGCTTCTTCCCTTAACCTTATCCCCATTCCCCTTATGCTTAAACTGATTTTGACCCTCATTTACATTTTCCTCATCATGGTTAACTATCCCAAAAGGATTTGAGTTGACTTTATGGGAGCATGAGGGATCAAGATTAACCTTGGGACTTGAAGGCCGAATGCTGTCTTCCATAGCTTTGGTGACATTATCATTCACGAGAGGCTCTTTACTTGGTTTTGGATCCTTCAATGGACTTTGCTTCTTGCCCACAACCTGCCATTCGTTATGGATCTTAGGGTTGTGCCTTGTGGTATGCATTTGGGCTGGTTGCTAGTATGTAATTTAGTCTTCAAGGGACAATTCCCTTCAACATGCCCAACCATTTTGCAATGGGTGCATTTGCTTGGCTTCCATGCATATTCAACATCCACCCTTGCCCTTGAACCATTTCGAAGTTTTGGGAAAATAACATTTGGAAGGTTTCCTTCCAAGTCAACTTCAATACAAATTCTAGCAAATTCTAAATTCCTTCTTGAGTCGGTGAGGGAATCCATTTGAATTGGGTTTCCAATGAATGAAGCAACATAACCAAGTCCTCTTTTGGAGTAAAGACTCATTGGAACATTCCAAAGCTTCACCCAAATGGGAACTTTATTGCTGGCCAAATTGATGAATTCAAGATTAGGTTCCCATTTTCTCAACAAAAGTGGTCTATGATTAACATGCCAAAGTTGTTGGAGGACTTTTTGACAGAATTCCACTTTCTCAAATTTGAAAAAAAAAAGGCCCTTTCCTTTGGTGTGGATATCAATTTTGCCAAATTTCTTCCATGCAAACTCAACCATGTTTCTTATGAGGAAGAATGGTGGGGGGGCACCTAAGAATTGTCCCACAAGACAATGTGACCAAAAACAATCTCCTTCATCATAAAGATCCTTCGAGGGTCAGCAACTTCTTTTTCCATCAATAATATTAAACTCATGCATTTCATCAAATTTGAGATTGGTAGCCATATGTTCAGCAAACACACCTCCCTAATCAAGAGTAGGGCTATTTGTGGAGGGTTCATACCTTAGTTTAGGTGCCTTTGTCCAAGCATTTTGGTGGCTGGGAGCCCTTGCTTTGGGAGGAGCATTGTTTCCTTGAGCATTTTGTTGAGGTACGTTAGCTTTGCTATAATTTTGCTTGCCAAGATCAGTACCCAAAGATTGAGAGTTGTTGGAGAAGTGGTCGTCCTTGGCAAGGGAAGCTTTTGACCGTGGAAGATTTGGGTTGAGGTGTGAGAGTTGCTGACTTGTACTCCTTGTTTGTGTGGCATTTTCAGCTTTGTTGGCAGCCACGTCATTTTGAAAGTGATTTGGCAAAAGTGGAAGGAAATCTTCAAAGGTGGGCCGAGTGTTAGCTTTGAATTCCATGGGCTGCTAAGTGCTGTCGAGATATGATTGGATGAGGCCAAAATATTGCTGCCACGCACAGTAAAAGGGTCAGCATTTTTAGACACAAGCCTATTAACCGGTCCATGCACTGCCCTAAGACCATCGGGTAAAGACTGCTCATCCTCTCCAAGCTTCTTTTCGGCTATAATCTCGTGTGCAATAGAGTTGACCTTCTTGCTCAATTCGATCTCCAGCTCGGCTGATGCTTCAAGGTCCATTTTGGTTGAGCAATGGCTTAAACCTTTTCTTGAACAAGGAGTGGGAGGGGAGCGTGATCGAGACTTATGGGTGAGACTACATACCAACTCGGCCTTTGTTCTATTTTGAGCTTCAAGATGTTCCTTATAAGAATGACCTGATTCAAGTGCTTCAAAAACTTCTTTGAGTTCCTTGCTAGAGGTAGATGAGGCATCTTCTCTCTCAAAAGAAGAAGAAGAAGAGGCTAAATCCACCTCCTCATTGAAACTCTTGACTGAAGGAGCTTTTGAAGAACTATCCAGCACTTGTTTTTTTGCAAGGATTCTTGCACTTTGTCGAGATGGAGATGAGCTCTTCTTTTTCTTTCCCATGAATCCAAGGGAAGGGGCTATGGGACGGGTTGGAAGAAGTGTTTAGGTATGCGTATGGAAGGTTTAAAGATGGGTGAAGGTGATCTTGGGGTGGCGTGTGGTAGGTGGAGAGGTGGCTGATTTCCAAAGTTTTTGAGAGAAGGGAGAGGATGTTCATGGTAGAGAGAGAAAGTTTGGATTATGGCTTGTGAAATTCAATTAATTTCTTGCTCCGCAAAAAAAAAGGTAAATCATTCCAGCAACTTCATAAGCCAAATATCTTGGAGAAAAAAGAGATGGCTCAAGATTTCTTGAAAAAATCTAGTTCTCCACAAAACTCTTGCTTGCAATATGACAAAAACTTACTTGAGAAAGATCTTGCTCAGCACCTTTTTGTCTCTCCCCAAAAGTGCTCGAGTCCAATCAGCCCGAGTATGCAAGCTAAACACTCAGAATCTTCACATAGCTCATCTAATGGAGAATCACTTTGAGGGATAGAGAAGAAGAAGTTCAAGCTTTACCCGATGGTTAACACCTTTTTTGTTTAGAGGGTAATAGCTTGGCTGAAATGACAGAATCTTTTCAGCAAAAAGGTGTGTCAGCTTTGGAAAAATCAAATCAAAACTTGTCACCAAAAAAGTCAAATATGGACCCAAAGTCTGAACCACTTTTTTCAAAAACCATTGGGCATAAAAATTTTGAGCTTTTCCTCCACTTCCATCTCAGCGAAACAAGTACATCTAGTTAGGAACATACTGCAAACTCAGCAAACAAATCAACAAAACAAAAATGCCACCTCAAATGTTTTCGCCAACTCACCAACTAATGTCAGCAAAGTTCATCTCAACAAGATGTTTCACAAACAAAATCCAATGAACTTCAAGCTCAAGGAGAGAATATCCAAGCTCAACATTCTCTCGGCCAAAGTTCTGGAGAAAATGGAGCTCACCAAAATCAGCATAATGCTTGGAAAAGACCTCCCAAGCTAAGGTACGAACCTTCTCCACACGAGCCTTCACTTGATTGGGAAAAGATTTTGCTGGTCATTGTGGTTCTAAATTGCAACTTATTGAGCATGAAACTAAAATTATTGATGGAGTTAGGGAAGTTATTGACCCCCGGACTGACATTTATGATAAAGGAGAGGAATTCTGGACCCATTGTTTAGTTGGACAATTCCTTGGGGCCCTACCTCCTTTCTTTCTCATTAAAAATACGGTGGATTTTGCATGGAAGAAATATGGATGGGTGGACATTTTTTCGAAAGGAAAAGGCTTATTTGTTTTCAAGTTTGAAAAGGAAGAGTATTGCCAAAAAGTCTTGGAACAACTTTGGCATGTAAATCATAGGCCTCTTTTGCTAAGGAAATGGGAACCAAACTTGCAATTTGTCAACTTAAAATGCAATAAGATTCCATTATGGGTGAAACTTCGGGAAGTGCCTTTAAGCTTATGGTCGAGAGAGGGGCTGAGTTACATTGTTTCCTTTATAGGAGGCCTCTACAAATGGATGCCTTAACTGAATCAAGGAGGAACTTGGAGTTTGCTAGAGTTTGTATAGAAGTTGATCTTGATGGTCATCTTCCAATTGAAATCTACCCCAAGTTAAGAGATGGTACCAAAACCAAAGTTGAAGTGGAGTATGCTTGGAAACCTTCAAAGTGTACAAATTGCAAAATGGTTGGGCATGTGGAAAAATTCTGCCCTCTTCTCCAAAAACCAATAGCTCAACAACAAAGGGCTGCCCCTACTACTACAAAGCTTAAGAAAAGTGAAGAATGGCATGTTGTGGGGAAAAAAGATTCTACATTGGATAAGAATGCTCCAAACTTTGAAAGGAATTCTCCATCTTCGCTGGTTTCCAAAGGAAAAAAGCTCACCCTCAAAAGCAACTTGCAAAATAGCCCCCAAAAACTCATTATCAGTGGCAGCCCGTGAGCAAAAAAGCCCCATTGAAGACAAACAATGCACCATTTGAATCTCAAGGTGATGGATCCCCTTCAAAAGCTAAGGTATCATCTCCAAAGCATACCATTACTAGGGTTTCTCTTGACCCCTCAAGCTCCAAAATGATGCACACAAATCATTTTGAAGCTCTTGGATTTGTGGAAGATGGTGAAGATGGAAATCAAAGACCCCTTGACCAGAATTATAAGGGAGATGGCTTGAGAAATGATGGCACGCCAAATGCAAAATGCAGCCATGATATTGAGCCTAATGCTCCTCCTATACCCCCTCAATGAAATTTTGCTCATGGAATATTCGGGGGTTAAATTCCCCTAATAAGCAAAAGGAAGCAAAGTTGCTGATCAATAAACACCACTTGGACATTCTTTGCCTTTTGGAAAACAAGGTGGTAAATGCTGAAAATATCAAACTCATTTGTTCTCGTTTTGAAAATTTTGGTTTTTCAAGCTATATGGATGATCTTACCAAGGGATGGATCTGGCTTTTGTGGAAGAAAGGTATTCAAGCTACTTGGATTGACTCATGTGACCAAGCCTTACTCTTCAATTTTGATGATCATATTCATAAATCCTTTTTTGTTGCCTTCATCTATGGCCACAACGAAGCATCAAAAAGAGTTGATCTCTGGAGGAAACTCGAGAATTGGTGTGCTTGGTGTGAAGATTGTGATCTTTGCCTCATGGGGGATTTTAATGAGGTTTTACATTGTGGCGACAAATCAAACACCTTATCTATTCCTAAAAGTGCTGGTGCATTCAAAAACTTTGTAGCAAAAGCAAAGTTGCAAGAAATCAATACTCATGGACCACGCTTTACTTGGACAAATAAAAGCCATGGTCAAAGTTACTTGGCTTCCAAGCTGGATAGAGCTCTCATCAATGGAAATTGGCTGCACAATTATCAACACTCTTTCCTTTTGGTTGCTAGCCCCTGAGTCTCCGACCATTGCCCTCTTTTCATGCAAACATGCAAGTCTTGGAAATCTTCACCAAAACCCTTCAAATTTTACAATGTTTGGACCTCTCATTTGGATTTCCTCAAACTTGTTGAAGACCATTAGTGTACACGGGTTTTTGGTACACCAATGTACATTCTTTATCAAAAGCAAAAAGCCTTAAAAATTGGTCTCAAATCTTTTGATAAGGAGCATTTCGCTGCCATTCCTTTTCCCATCAAAAATCTTTGAGAGGAGCTTGATGGAGTCCAATACTTACTCCTTAATGGTGAGCGAGATAGCTCCCTCATTGATAAAGAAAAATGCATTTTGAGCACATTGGAGGAACTTGATGCAAAACATAAAGCCATTCTCTACCAAAAATCAAGACTCAATTGGATCAAGGATGGTGATGCAAATACAAAATTTTTCCACAATGTTGTGAAAGGTTGGAGGCTCAAAAATACTATCCAGGCTCTCACGAATGAGGCGGGTCTCTTTCTTCCTGAAGAAGCTGAAGTTAAGGATGAATTTATTGGCTATTTCAAAAAACTTCTTGGAGCTGAATCTCCCACAAACATCAATGTTGGTCTTTTGAGAAACATGATTGACAAGCATATTGATCAAGATGCTGCTGCCACCACTATAGCCCCTATTACAAATGATGAAATCATGGATGCGTTCTTCTCACTCAACCCTAACAAAAGCCCGGGCCCGGATGGCTACACATCTCATTTCTACAAGGCTGCTTGGGGGATTGTTGGCAACGATGTTCTTAATGCAATCAAATCCTTTTTCGATTCAAGCAAGCTCCTTAAAGAGGTAAATGCCACTATTATTGCTCTTGTGCCTAAATCCTCAAATCCTACCATGGTCAAGGATTATAGGCCAATTTCTTACTGTAATACTATCTACAAGTGCATTTCAAAGATCATTGCAAATAGGATAAAAGCTTGCTTATCCCACATTATTTCATGGAACCAATCAGCCTTCATGAAGGGTAGGCTCATCCATGAAAATGTTCTTATTGCACATGACATTTTGAGAGGTTATCAAAGGAGACATATCACTCCAAGATGTGCTTTTAAAGTTGACATCATGAAAGCTTTTGATTCCTTAAATTGAAGATTCATTGAATGCACACTTTTTGCTTTTGGCTTCCCCAAAAAGTTCATGGGCTGGATTATGGCATGCATTAAAACTCCTAGTTTCAGCATTGCCTTAAATGGAGGGTTGAAAGGATATTTCTTCGGTGCAAATGGCATTCGGCAAGGAGATCCCATCTCCCCTTACATTTTCGTTCTTTGTATGGAAGTGCTCACATGCATGCTTAACAACTTGGCATATAACCCGAGGTTTCACTTCCACCCAAAGTGTGGAAGCATTAAGCTTAATCATCTTTGTTTTGCGAATGATCTTCTTATCTTTTGTAGAGGGGATATGCATTCGATTGATTGCATCATGAACACATTGAAGACTTTCTCAACTTACTCAGGGCTGGTTGTTAATAATACAAAGAGTGTGTTATTCCTTGGAGGGGTTTCTAATGAAGAAAGAAGAGCAATTATGAATAGAATTGAGTTTCAAGAGGGTGAGCTTCCAATCCGTTACTTGGACATCCCACTTGTTTCAAGAAAGCTTAGGAAGAATGATTGCTGTCCACTCTTGGAAAAAATCAACTCTAAGCTTGATTCATGGTGCAATAATTGGCTTTCTTTTGCGGGAAGACTAGTGCTCATCAAATCCGTCCTTTCTCAGATTTGTGCTTATTGGGCAAATGCTTTTCTTTTACCAAAAGGCGTTATGGCAGCCATTGAATCAAAATTCAAAGCCTTTTTGTGGAGAGGGACTGGTCCAAAAGTGGCATGGAATGATGTTTGTCTCCCATTTCAAGAGGGTGGACTTGGTATTCGGAGCATTGAAGAGGTTAATCTTACATACATGCTGAAAACTTTTTGGAGGAGTTATGCTAAAAAAGATTCACTTTGGAGTCAATGGGTTCATGCCAACTATTCAAAGACTCTTCAATTTGGATGTTACAAATTCCCAAGGATGTTAGTTGGGTTTTCAAAACTCTTCTTGGCTGCCATGTTTTGGCAAAGAGATATATCCAACACAAGATTGGCAATGGAGCAAGCACCTTCTTTTGGGTTGATAATTGGCACAAGGACGGCCCCCTACTTGAGCATTGGACTAACACAATTCCGTATCCCCCACTTCACTGAAAGGTTAGTGATATTTTCATTGATGGCGTTTGGAATTGGCCTATCCACCTCTCCCAAGTTGATGTTCCAGATTTTGAACTTATAGAGGGAGCCGAAGATAAAATTTCATGGAACCTCTCTCCTTGTGGAGGCTTCTCTTTCTTCCACACTTGGGATAGTATTAGAAGAAAGGGCACTCATTTTGAAGGTTATTATCACATCTGGCACAAGAGGCATAATCCTAAACATAGCTTCATTGTTTGGCTTGCTTTTCATGATCGCCTTAGCACAAAATTCAGGATCTTGCATTGGGGACTCCATATAAACCCAACGTGTATTTTTTGTTACATGGGTTGTGAAACTAGGGAGCATCTATTTTTTGAATGTTGTTTCACCAGGAGGATTTGGAGAAGGGGTTTGCAACTCACTCTCGTTCCGGAAAATCTAATTTGTTGGCATGATATTATTGAGTACTCCACACCTTTTGCTCTTGAAAAGCATTTGAAGGCCACAATTTTCAAGCATCTCTTTGGGGCAGCCATCTACAACATTTGGATTGAAAGGAATCAACGTATCTTCAAAAACCAAGCTAGAATTGAGGAGTTTATTTTCGATGTTATCTTTAATGATGTTAGAGTTAAACTTACAAATGGTAGAAAGTTTCAGTCTTGTCCTTTGAACAAAACTTTATGTAGATTGTGGAGATTAGAAAATGTTGTTGTTTAGGTTCATGTTCTTCTCCACATCTTTTGTACATGTAAACTTTTGATCTTTGGAATTTATCCAATCTTACTTGCCCCGCAAAAAAAAAATGATGATGTTAGAGCAAACAAAAATAAGACTAGATCTCCTAGCCCTCCTAGAAGATCTAGTCCAAGAAGAAACACCCTTAGCAAAACAAAGAACTCCTTTAATGTTCTTGGGAGTGATATTGATATTGAAGAAGCAAATCAGAATCAAAAAGATCATTTCATGGAAGGAGTCCATCGTCTTTCATTAGTGGAGCCTCATGCTTCCACCTCTCCACCTCAACAATGATTTTTTGCTCTTGGAACATAAGGGGATTCAATTCCCCTAGGAAACAAAAGGAAGTGAAGGTTTTGGTCAATAAACACAAATTAGATTTCTTCTGCATTTTGGAAACTAAAGTTACAAGCGATGATTGTATTAAGAAGATTGGCTCCACTTTTGAAGATTTTGGCTTTTTGAACTATATGAATGATTCCATCAAGGGCCGGCTCTGGTTTTTTTGGGAAAAAAATATCAATATTAGCATTGTGGATTCTTTTGATCAAGGGCTGCTTTGCATTGTTGAAAAGCGCATGGTGCATCCTTTTCTTGTGGCATTTGTCTATGGCCGTAATGATCCTCTTAGGAGAAAAGCTCTCTAGAATAAGATTGAAGAATGGAGCTTCATATGTGGTAATGGGGAACTTTGTGTTTTGGGTGATTTCAATGAAGTCCTTTTCTATGGTGACAAGTCAAACTCCTCTTCTATTTCTCCTAATGCCAAAGATTTTGCAAATTGTTTGATCAAAGCAAATCTAAAGAAGTTAAAAGCACATGGTCCTCATTTCACTTGGACAAATAAAAGCTCTCTTGGGAACTTCTTGGCATGTAAACTTGATAGGGCTTTGGTCAATGCAAATTGGATTCATAATAAGCAAGACTCGTTTCTTTTGGTGGATAGCCCGGGCATATCCGATCATAGTCCTCTCATTGTCCATTCTTGCAAGTCTTGGATCTCCACTCCAAAACCATTTAAATTCTACAATGCTTGGTCAAAACACAAGGATTTCTTGAAGCTTGTCGAGGAACATTAGAGTGTGAGGGTTTTTGGCACTCCTATGTTTTCTCTCTTTCAAAAACAAAAATCTCTTAAGCAAGCACTAAAGTCTTTCAACAAGAAATACTTTACTACCATTCCGAGTTCTCTCTTGAAGCTCCAAAATGACCTCCATGAAGTTCAGATTGAGACTCTCAATGGAAATATTAGGGCTGATTTGATCGAAAAGGAAAAGAATTTGCTGAAGAGTATTGACGAATTGGATAACATTTATAAATCTATGCTTTCTCAAAAAGCACAGGTAAATTGGATCAAAGAAGGGGATGCAAATTCTAAGTTCTTTCACAACACAATCAAAGGTAGAAGGCATAAAAGCTCCATTTGCATGGTCAAGAATGATGAAAATCAGATTCTCACAAATGAGCAAGAAGTCAGGGCTGAATTTGTTGAGTATTTTAAGAAGCTCCTTGGCACTCCTTCAAGCTCTTTTTTTTTTTTTTGCGGGGCAAGTAAGATTGGATATATTCCAAAGAACAAAAGTTTACATGTACAAAAGATGTGGGGAGAAACAAGTACCTAAACAATAATATCTTCTAATCTCCACAATCTACATAAAGTTTTGTTCAAACAAGATGGCTGAAATTTTATACTATTTGTAAGTTTAACTCTAACATCATTAAAAATAGTATCAAAAATAAACTCCTCGGTTCTAGCTTGATTTTTGTAGATACGCTGATTCCTTTCAATCCAAATGTGGTAGATGGCTGCCCCAAAAAGATGCTTGAAAATTGTGGCCTTCAAATGCTTTTCAAGTGCAAATGGTGTGGAGTAATCAATAATATCATGCCAACAAATCAGATTTTCCGGAACAAGAGTGAGTTGCAATCCCTTTCTCGATATCCTCCTGGTGAAACAACATTCAAAAAGAGATGCTCCTAGTCTCACAACCCATGTAACAAAAATACACATTGGGTTAATATGAAGCCCCCAATGCAAGATCCTATATTTTGTGCTAAGGCAATCATGAAAAGCAAGCCAAACAATGAAGCTATGTTTAGGATTATGCCTCTTGTGCCAAATGTAATAATAACCATCAAAATGAGTGCCCTTTCTTCTAATACTTTCCCAAGTGTGAGAAAATGTGAAGCCTCCACATAGAGAAAGGGTCCATGAAATTTTATCCATAGTGCCTTCAATAAGATCAAAATCTGGAACATCAACTTGGGAGAGGTGCATTGGCCAATTCCAATAACCATCAATGAAAATATCACTAACCTTTGCATGAAGTGGGGGATAAGGAATGGCATTTGTCCAATGCTCAAAGAGAGAACCGTCCTTGTGCCAATTGTCAATCCAAAAGAAGGTGTTTGCTCCATTACCAATCTTGTGTTGGATAAATCCTTTTGCTAGAACACGGCAGCCAAGAAGTGTTTTAAAAACCCAACTTGCATCCTTGGGAATTTGTAACATCCAAATAGAAGAGTCCTTGATGTAGTTTGCATGAACCCATTGACTCCAAAACGATTCTTTTGTTGCATACATCCTCCAAAAAATTTTCAGCATATATGTAAGGTTAACCTCTTCAATGCTCCGAATACAAAGTCCTCCCTCCTTTAATGGGAGACAAATATCCTTCCATGCCACCTTTGGACCAGTCCCTCTCCACAAAAAGGCTTTAAATTTTGTCTCAATGGCTGCCATAACACCTTTTGGTAAAAGAAAAGCATTCGCCCAATAAGCACAAATCTGAGTAAGGACGGATTTGATGAGCACAAGTCTCCCCCAAAAGAAAGCCAATTATTGCACCATGAATCAAGCTTAGAATTGATTTTTTCCAATAGAGGACAACAATCATTCTTTCTAAGCTTTCTTGAAAAAAGTGGAATACCCAAATAACGGATTGGTAGCTCACCCTCTTGGAACCCAATTCTATCCATGATTGCTCTTTTCTCCTCTTCCGAAACCCCACCAAGGAAGAAAACACTCTTTGCATTGTTAATAATCAGCCCAGAGTAAGTTGAAAAGGTCTTCAATGTGTTCATGATGCAATCAATTGAATTCATATCCCCTTTACAAAAGATAAGAAGATCATCCGCAAAACAAAGATGATTAAGCTTTAAGCTCCCACATTTTGGGTGAAAATGAAAACTCGGGTTGTTTGCTAAGTTGTTTAGCATACATGTAAGCACCTCCATACAAAGGACAAAGAGGTAAGGGGAGATGGGATCTCTTTGCCTTATGCCATTTGCACCAAAGAAATAACCTTCCAATCCTCCATTGAGGGCAATGCTGAAACTAGGAGTTTTGATGCACGCCATAATCCAATCCACAAACTTTTTGGGAAAGCCAAAAGCAAAAAGTGTGCATTCAATGAATCTCCAATTCAAGGAATCGAAAGCTTTCATAATGTCAACTTTAAATGCACATCTTGAAGAGATATGTCTCCTTTGATAACCTCTCATGATGTCATGTGCAATAAGGATATTTTCATGGATGAGTCTACCCTTAATGAAGGCTGATTGGTTCCATGAAATGATGTGGGGTAAACAAGCTTTTATCCTATTTGCAATGATCTTTGAAATGCACGTGTAGATAGTATTACAGCAAGAAATCAGCCTATAATCCTTGACCATGGAAGGATTTGGGGTTTTGGGCACAAGAGCAATGATAGTGGAATTTACCTCTTTGAGGAGCTTGCTTGAGTCAAAGAAGGATTTGATTGCATTTAAGACATCTTTACCCACAGTCTCCCAAGCAACCTTGTAGAAATGAGATGTGTAGCCAACTGGACCCGGACTTTTATTTGGATTGAGAGAAAAGAGCACATCCTTGATTTCATCATATGTAATAGGGGCATTGGTGGCAGCAGCAACATCTTGATCAATTTGCTTGTCAATAATATTTCTCAAAAGATTCACATTGATGCTTATGGATGATTCAGCTCCAAGAAGCTTCTTGAAAAAGCCAATAAATTCATCCTTAACTTCAGCTTCTTCAAAAAGAATATGACCCTCCTCATTTTTGATAGCATGGATAGTGTTTTTTAGCCTCCTACCTTTAACAACATTGTGGAAAAATTTTGCATTTGAATCACCATCCTTGATCCAATTGAGTCTTGATTTTTGGTATAGAATGGCTTTATGTTTTGCATCAAGTTCCTCCAAAGTGCTCAAAATGATTTTCTCTTATCAATGAGAGAGTTATCTTGCTCACCATTAAGAAGAAGGAATTGAACGCTGTCAAGCTCCTCCCGAAGTTTTTTGATGGCAAAAGGAATGGCAGCAAAATGCTCCTTATCAAAAGATTTGAGAGCAATTTTTAAAGCTTTTTGCTTTTGATAGAGGATGTACATTGGTGTACCAAAGACCCGTGTACACCAATGGTCTTCAACAAGTTTGCGGAAATCCAAATGAGAGGTCCAAACACTGTAAAATTTGAAGGGCTTTGGTGAAGATTTCCAAGACTTACATGTTTGCATGATAAGAGGGCAATGATCGGAGACTCCAGGGCTAGCAATCAAAAGAAACGAATGTTGATAATTGTGCAGCCAATTTCCATTAACGAGAGCTCTATCCAACTTGCTAGCCAAATAGTTTTGATCATGGCTTTTATTTGTCCAAGTAAAGCGTGGTCCATTAGCATTGACTTCTTGCAATTTTGCATTAGCCACAAAGTTTTTGAACACACCAGCACTTTTTGGAATGGAAAAAGTGTTTGATTTGTCACCACAATGCAAGACCTCATTGAAATCCCACATGAGATAAAAATCACTTTCTTCACACCAAGCACACCAAATCTCAAGTTTTCTTCAAAGTTCATATCTTTTTGATGCTTCATTATGGCCATAGATGAAGGCGACAAAGAAGGACTTATGGATATGATCATCAAAGTTAAAGAGTAAAGCCAGGTCACATGAGTCAATCCAAGTTGCTTTAATACCTTTCTTCCAAAGAAGCCAAATTCGTCCCTTAATAAGATCATCCATGTAGCTTGTAAAGCCAACTTTGTCAAAACGAGCACTAATGAGTTTGATATTTTCATCACTTACCACCTTGTTTTCCAAAAGGCAAAGAATGTCCAAGTGGTGTTTATTGATCAGCAGCTTTGCTTCCTTTTGCTTATTGAGGGAATTAAAACCCCTAATGTTCCAAGAGCAAAAATTCATTGAGGTGGTATAGGAGGAGCACTAGGCTCAATTTCATGGTTGCAATTAGCATTTGGCGAGCCATCATTGCCCAATTCTTCTCCCTTACAATTCTGGTCAAGGAGCCTTTGATTTCCATCTTCACCATTTTCCACATGGCCAAGAATTTCAAAATGATTAGGGTGCATCATTTTAGAGCTTGAGGGGTCAAGCGGGACCCTAGCAATGGAATGCCTTGGAGAAGATTTCTTAGCTTTTGAAGGGGATCCGTCACCTTGTGATTCAAGAGATGTATTGCTAGACTTCAATGGAGCTTTTTTGCTCACGGGTTGCCACTTATAGTGAGTTTTTGTGGGCTGTTTTGAAGGTTGCTTTTGAGGTTGAGCTTTAGGTTTAAGCGGGCAATGATCCTCCACATGGCCAACCACTTTGCATTGTGAACATTTTGTTGGCTTCCATGCATATTCCACCATGACTTTAGCTTTGGAACCATTCCTAAGTTTGGAAAAACAACATCCGGAAGGTTTTCTTCCAAGTCAACCTCAATGCATACTCTTGCAAACTCCAAATTCCTTCTAGTATCAGTGAGAGCATCCATTTGAATTGGTTTCCCAATGAAGGAGGCTATGTATCCAAGTCCTCTTTTAGAGTAGAGGCTCATTGGAACATCCCAAAGTTTTACCCAAATAGGCACTTTTTTGCGAGATAAGTTAATAAACTCCAGATTTGGATCCCATTTTCTCAACAATAGTGGTCTATCATTAACATGCAAAGTTGTTGAAGTATTTTTTGGCAAAACTCTTCTTTTTCAAATCTGAAAATGAAAAGCCCCTTTCCTTTCGTATGAATATCAACCTTGCCAAATTTCTTCCAAACAAGTTCCACCATGTTTTTGATAAGAAAGAAGGGTGGGGGAGCACCTAAAAATTGCCCAACAAGACAATGATTCAAGAATTTGTTCCCATCTTCATATATGTCCTCCGGGGGGTCAGCCACTTCTCTATTGCCATTAACCAAGTTGATAACATGCTCCTCATCGAATTTTAGACTTGTATTCAAATGTTCAGCAAACACTCCTCCCCAATCAGGAGAAGGATCGTTAGAACTAGGCTCAAATCTTGGCCTAAGTGGTTTTTTCCAAGCATTGTAGGGGCTGGTTGCATGGGCTTGATTTTGCCTATTATTCTCTTGAGCTTTTGGGAGAGCATATATAGGCGAGTTTGTGGTTCCAAAATTAAGCTTCTTTTCTTCATCACTAGAGTGAGGAGAGACAAAGTTACCTCGAGAATTTGAAGAAGGTTTTGCTCGTTGTTCTGAGTGATTTGTATTTTGATTTTCAGCATTTGAGTGCATGGCATGCTTGGCATATGTGGCGTCCACTTCATCATAAGTGAGGAGCTGATTTGGCTTATTTTGACCAGCAATAGGACTTTCAAGTGGAGGGAAATCTTCTTGAAAATTTAGTGGGCCAGCATTTGAATTGGTGGAATCTGACTTCAAGATGTCACATCCTTTTTGTGCTGTCAAAAAATGCTTTTTTTGACCTGAAAAGCTAATTACAAGTTCAGGAGGAAGGATTTTTAACCCGAGGTTAATAGCATCCTTCAGTTCTTGACCAATGGGCAACGACCTATATTCTTCATTTCCCCATCCTTCGGCTGAAGCATCAGCGAGCATAGGAGCCATGTTTTCTTGCTGACCATAAGCATTCGGACTACAAGGGCTTGAGCAAGAAGAGCTTTGGCAAGGTGAATGGAAAAGAAGCTTTGAAAGCGCCGTTTCTGATTGCTTCATGCATGGACCAACATCCATTATATCTTTTGGAGATAGAGGAGAACGAGCTTTGGAATGATTTGCTAAGCTTCGGACTAAGTCAGCTTTTGCTTTGTTATGCTTATCAACATGCTCTTTATAGGAAGTTCCAGCTTCAAGAGCTTCATACACTTCTTTGAGAACCAAACTTGAGGTTGAGTGAGCATCTTCACTAGCAAGACGTGAAGAGGCTGAATCAACCTCATTTTGAGTTGAAGATGAACCAGCTTGTGCATTTGAGACGGAATCCAAGGCTTGCTTTCTTGCATTTAGCCTAGCACTAGTTCTCGTAGGTGGAGAGGTCTTCTTCTTCTTTTCCATGAATGCACGAATGGAGGAGAAAAGGGACGGGTTTGTGTGAGTGTTAAGGGTTGAGTGTTTGGGTTTCAAAGATGGGAGTTTGTGGTGGTGGAAACGATGGAAGAGGGGCTGATTTGGTGGTGGTGGCAAGTGGTGGTTAACGAAAGGTTAGAGAGAAGGAAGAGAGAAAACATGGTAGAGAGAGAAAGTTGCTCACAACACCTTTGACCATTATTCACATATTCTCCAGAACACTTTGAGCATGAATGTTTTGTTAATCTCACCAATTTTCCTAATGCCAAGTCCACCTTCATTGTAAGGAAGACAAACATTTTTCCAAGCGATTTTAGGCCCCGTACCTCTCCAAAGAAACGCTTTGATCTTGGTTTCAATGGCTGCCAATGTACGTTTAGGGAGAAGGATGGAGCTAGCCCAATAGGAACAAATTTGCATGAGGGTGGATTTGATGAGAACAAGTCGCCCTGCAAAGGAGAGCCATTTATTAGTCCAAAAGTTGAGTTTAGCATTGAGCTTCTCAATAAGAGGAATGCAATCTGATTTGTGAAGCTTTCTTGAGACAAGAGGAATGCCCAAGTACCTAATTGGTAAATCACCTTCTTTGAAGTCAACAAGATTGAGAATGGCTTGCTTTTCTTCAATCGGAACCTCACCAAAGAAAATGTTGCTTTTAGCATGGTTGATATTGAGACCAGAACAAGTGGAGAATTCATTCATTAGAAGAATTTGGCAAAAAAGGTCTCCACCTTACTTCAATTTCAGAGAAAATGATTTGCTGGTATGACATTATTCATTATATCACTCCTTTTGCACATAAGAACCACTTGAAGGCCACTATCATCAAGCATCTTCTTGGAGCATCAATCAACCATATTTGGCTGGAAAGAAATCAGCGTGTGTTTCAAAATGAAGCAAAAACAGAAGAAAACATTTTCAATTCTATTTTCAATGATGTAAGAGTTAAAATCTCTAGTGGAAGGAAATTTGTTTCCTCTTCTATGAACAAAATCTTATGTAAATTGTGGAGACTAGATGATATCCTTGTATAGGCCCTCTCTCCACTTTTACCATAATTTTTGTACTTGTACATACTACTTTTGACACTGCGGAATACATTCATTCTTTCTTGCCCCGCAAAAAAAAAAAAAATCAAACTTCATCTCGAAAAAGTGCTAGAATTAAGGCTATCAAAGAAAAACTCAAAGATTCATACGAAATCATCTCTCAAAATGTGGCTGAAAATTCTGGAAAGTTTGAAATACTCCCCATTTGGCTGAAAATTCCTATTCATCTTTTATGGATGAAGATGACTTTTCCACCAACTCAAGTTTTGAGCTCAAGTTAGCTTATGATTCTATTAGCAACACAGATTTTAAGAATTCTTCACACCCTTGTGTGCAAGAACCAGATTCACCATCTTCCACAAGTGCTTTGGACAAGAAGATTGAAGATGCCAAACTTGAACTTGCTAACTCCTCTTCTCGAGTTTGTTTGGGCAATTATTTGGAAGGAAAATACAATATCTCCAAGGCTGAGCTTGTAAAAATTCTCACACGAAGAAGCAACGAGAGATTTGGCCAAGGTTTTAATGAGAAACTTGAGAAAAATGGTTTAGATTCAAGGAAAACCAAGCTACAACCTGATTCATACCGAAAACCTCATGGTAATGAAGGTTTTTCTCCTCTTTCATCAATTCAAGATCATCCTCGTAAGGTCTCAAGCTCGGTAACTCATGGTATGTATGAAGATAAGCTCACTTCCTCCACATTTATGGCTGCTGGTCCTTAATCTTCTTCCAAGAATCTTGATTCACCATGCAAAAACGGGTTTCCTTCAACCCCTCTTCGCATGGAGAACAACTTAAACACCTTGATTGAGGCTGAATTTGCTTCTGAATTGCAAAAACATAAGAAAGATCTTCCTGGAATCTCCTCTAAAAATTTGCAACATGTTGGTGACGAAGAAAGGTCTTTAACCTCTAGGGAAAAGCTTGATACAAAGGAAAATAATTTGCTGGCACTTTCTTCAGCATTGGATAGTCAAAAAGAGGAGCAAAATTGTCCTTGAGCTGCTGGTTCTAACCTTTTCTTGACAGCACACATGCATACAATGGATGATAGCTGACAACCCAATTACACAGGGGATAATGCACTTGACTCTTCAGCAAATCAGCAAATTCAAAATGAAGCACGTGATACTCCACCCCAAATTTCAGAATTCCCTCCTTTCTCTCGGTCAACATTCGGGAAGTCAAATTTGGGCTAAACTCAAAATTCATTGCTGATGTGGCCACCAATTTTCAGCAACAAAGCTCTTCTTTACAAGCTCTTCAACGTGAGGATGTACTTAGGCATGGAGTCAATGCAAATTCTCTGAATTTTCTGAGTGCAAATAAAGCCCAACTTCCCAATCATCTTGGAGCTTGCAATGACCAACATGTTAACTCTTATCAACAAAATTAGCTAGCTTGGAGCACTAACAAGGATTGGCAAAGTACCTTTGTTGGTAACCTTACACATTCTGCTAAGCTTGATTACATTGATCCTTATGTTCAGAATGATTTCATTGGGGCTATCCCACCTGAGGAAGTTTATATTGAAGGTGATGATCATTACAAACATTGTCTAATTGGTCAATTCATTGAAAAAGCTCCTCCCTTCTTCCTTATTAAAAGAATGGTTGATGTTCATTGGAGAACTTTTGGAAATGTTGAAATTAAGTCAGCTGAAAATGGGCTCTTTGTCTTCAAATTTGAGAATGAAAATTATTGTGAGCAAGTTGTAGAGCAAATGTGGCATGTGAATCATCGCCCCCTTTTGCTTAGAATGTGGGATTCAAACACTCAACTCATGGACTTTAGTTGGGAAAAAGTTCCACTTTGGGTTAAGCTTCATAATGTGCCATGCTCATTAATCACTAGAAGAGGGCGAAATCCCTTTTGCTTAGTTATGTAGCTAGTACCCTTGGCATACCAATTCAAATGGACAAATTAACGAAATCCCGAACTTTTGTGGGATTTGCTCGTGTTTGCATTGAGATGGACCTTTCCAAGAATCTCCCGGATTTTACATTTGTGAAACTTAGGAATGGAGAATGGGCAAAGATTGACGTGGAATATGCTTGGATGCCCGTGGTGTGTTCCTCTTGCAAGATTGTTGGTCATAGTCTTTCTTCATGTCCAAATGCTCCTCGACAAGATCTTCGAGTTAAAAAGAAAGAGAGTGAATGGAAGAATTCCAAGCCAAAGAAAGTTTGGAGGAAAACTTCAAATGTGAATTCAGCACCATTTGCAAGTATTGCTTTCAAGCCTGTGGTTGTTAGTGCCTCAAATGAGACCAATGGCATTTCAGCCTCAATGCGTAAAAGTTCCATATAGGGCAATCATTTTGTTGCCCTTGATGTTAATGAGGATGTCTCTAATGTTATTGAGAGAATGGAAAATCAAATGGCTGATTCGGCCCAAGAGGAAAACAATGAAGAAAATTTTGAAAATCTTGAAGTTATTGCTGCCCATGGAGATATAAACAAGAAAATATTGTTGGGTTTAGGGAAGGCAATGTAATTATGGAGGCAGCATTGCGTGAACATCCGGATGATGATCTCTCACCACCCGTTTGTTAAGGAATCTCTTTCTTTTTTTTTTTTTGCGAGAAAAGTAAGAAGCTTTGCATTCATGAAAAAATTTACAAAGGAAGTCAACCGATCAAAGGAGGATTTCTTCCATCCCCCATAATTTACAAATTTCCTATTTAAACTAGAAGGAGTGAAATGTTTCCCAATCATGCATTTAAGTCTAACATGATTATAGATGGATGAGAAGAGTTGCTCCTCCATCTTGAAGTTCTTGTGAAATTCACGATGATTCCTTTCAATCCAAACATAGTAGATTGCCGCCTCCAACAAGTGCTTCAAGATAGTAGCTTTGAGATTTTTCTCAAGTGCAAGAGGTGTAATAAAAGCAAAAATGTCTTCCCAATTGGTCAATGCATCTTGGATCATAGTAAGTTGAAGTCCTTCACTCCAGATTCTTCTAGTAAAACTACAATTGAAGAAGAGATGATCTCTAGTTTCACACCCAAAGTTGCAAAAAATGCAAGTGGGATTCAACTCCTTTCCCCAAGCAAGCAATCTGAATTTAGTGCTCAGACGATCATGAATAGCAAGTCAAGTAATAAAAGCATGTCTTGGTGTATGCCCTTTGAACCAAACCATGTTATGCCAATCAACTTTATTCTTCTTCATTCTAATTTCCTCCCAAGTGTGTTAGAAGGTGAAATCACCATTTGGAGAAAGATCCCAATTAATTACATCAAGATTTTCCTCCACAAGATTGGTACAAGGTGGACCAAAATGCAAGAGAAGAAAAGGCCAATTCCAATTATCATACAAGTAAATGTCACAAACCTTAGCAAAGTATGGTGGATTGTTGAATGTGCTGCTCCAAAAGTTGCTAAGAATACCATGAATGTGCCATTTGTCATGCCAAAAGAGTGTTTGCTTCCCATTGCCGAGAACATGAGAAATGTGTGTTCTTGCAATATCACGAATTTTGAGGAGATTTTTGAGTACCCAACTATCATCCTTTGCTGTGGTGAGTGTCCAAATCGATTTGTCCTTGATGTAATTACATTGCATCCATTTGCTCCAAAGAGAATCCCGAAAAGCATACATTCTCCAAAAGGATTTTAGGAGATAAATGTTGTTGATATCCTCAATCTTCTGAATACCAAGTCCACCTTCATCAAGAGGGACACAAATGTCTTTCCAAGCAATTTTAGCCCCGGTATCCTTCCAAAGGAAAGCACAAAATTTGGATTCAATTTTTTGAATGATACTTTTAGGGAGAAGCAATGCACCAGCCTAGAAAAAAACAAATTTGCAAGAGTGTGGATTTGATAAGGGTTAATCTACCCATGTGGGAGAGCCAATGATTGGTCCAACTTTCAAGCCTTCTATTGATTTTCTCCAAAAGAGGTAAGCAATCATTAAGACATCCATTCAGCATAGTGAGTTGGACATCTGAAAGAGCTTTCTTGAGATCCTCAACACGACTTGGAATGCAAGAGAAATATTTCTTATCAAAATCCTTGAGCACTCGCTTGAGGGCTTTTTTGTTTTTGAAAAAGAGGAAACATTGGTGTGCCAAAAACCCGTGCACCCGCGCACTCCAATGTTTCTCCACAACATTCAAGAAAAGGGAATGAGTTGTCCAAGCATTGTAGAACTTGAATGGCGTTGGTGAAGAAGGCTTGATGATGCAAGTATGAACCACTAGAAGGCAATGATCCGAAATACCTGGGAATAAGCTTTGCGAGGTCCCGGGTTCGATTCTCGCTGCTAGCATTCCTTGGGGCCACCCACCTGGCTTTGCCAGTCTTACGCGGTGCATAGGTCTTGTGGGGTGGTTCATGTACCCAAAGGTTTTCCAACTAGTGGTCGGGCTCTGCCGGTTTTCGGTGGTCGGGCTCCGCTCAGTTGGCTTCCTCCGTTATCAAAAAAATGATCTGAAATACCTGGGCTATCAATTAAGAGAGAAGTGTGATCCAAGTGGTCCATCCAAAACCTATTAACTAGAGCTCTATCCAACTTGCTTGCAATAAGATTGCCTTTTGAGCTTCGGTTGGTCCAAGTAAAATGAGGACCAAAAGACTTTAATTCAAAAACTCTAGCTTGAGAGATGCAATTCTTGAAATCTAAAGCACTTTGAGCAATAGTGGTAGAGGAAGATCTATCTCCACAATTTAAAACTTCATTAAAATCTCCAAAGATACAAAGTGGCCCGCTACCATGTTATTAAGCTGATTTTTCTCTCTCTACCATGATTTTTCTCTCACTTCTCTCTAAACTTCAGCCAACACGCCACCACACCACCGCCACTTATCACCACCAAAACATTCAACCTCCATTAAAAACCACCACACTCCATCACAACCAAATCTTTCTTCCACCATTTTACCTTTCCTCCACTCTTGCACCATGGGAAAGAAGAAGAAAGCTTCATCTCCAACTCGAACTAGCGCTCGGCTGCATGCAAAAAAGCATAACTTAGCTTCTTCTTCAAATGCTCAAGCTGATTCTTCTTCTCCACAAAAAGAGGTTGATTCGGCTTCTTCACCTCTTGCAAGTGGAGATGCCCACTCAACCTCTAGTTTGGTTTTTAAGGAAGTTTTTGAAGCTCTTGAGGCAGGTACTCCTTACAATGAACACGTTGAAAAGCAAAACAAAGCTAAGACTGAATTGGTCCGAAGCTTATCTTGCAAATCTAGAGCTCGTTCTCCTCCTTCCCCTCGAACAAGCATGGATGTCGGCCCTTGCACAAAACAATCTGAACTTGCGTTATCCAAGCTTCTTTTCCATTCTCCATGCCAAAGCTCTACATGCTCAGGCCTGAATAGCCCTATTGGACGTGGTCAGCTAGGCTACAATGGTGTTTTACAAGAGTTTGAAGCTTCGGTTGAAGGTAGAGGGGAGATGGAAGATAAGTTATTATCCGTTGGACAAAACCTTGAGGACGCTATTACCCACGGGTTAAAACACCTCCCTCCTGAAATTGTTGGTAGCTTTTCAGGTCAACCCAACCAAACCTTGATAGCAAAAAAGGGATGTGACACTTTGCATGCTGCACTTCAAATTTCAAAAGCTGGCCCACGTGAAAATCGAGAAGAGTTCCCTCCACTCCCAAGTCCATTAGCTGGTCAAAGTTGGCCATATCAGCCCCCACACTTTGAAGATGTGGCAGCCACGTTTGGAAAAAAAAATGCCACGCTGTCAAACAACAAAAGTCAGATTATTTCTTCCATGGGAGAACAACGTGAAGTGCCAATTTCCAAAGGCAAGGAACACTTCCAAGGTAACTTTGCTCCTCAAATTTGTGATGAAGCAAGAAAGTTTTATTCTAGAAAATCAAATCAGCC
This sequence comes from Cordia subcordata, assembly GCA_028554755.1. NCBI lineage: Eukaryota > Viridiplantae > Streptophyta > Magnoliopsida > Boraginales > Cordiaceae > Cordia > Cordia subcordata. The sequence continues at coordinate 17,947,494 of JAPTOF010000008.1, forward strand.
TAATTACAATGCCATTCCAAAAGCATATGAGCATGTTAAGCGACATCAAACACAAGCTTCCAGCCACTTTAATGCATGGAAGAAACCACTTAGGCTTAGATTTGAGCCTAGTCCAAAGGATCCTTCACCTGATTGGGGGGGTATCTTTGCTGAAAACTTGGATAAAACTCTCAAATTTGAGGAAGAGCATGTTGTTGAATTAGTAAATGGTAATAGAGAAGTGGTTGATCCTCCGGAAGACTTGTATGAAGAAGGGATTAATTTTTGGAAGCATTGTCTTGTGGGACAATTCTTAGGAGCTCCCCCACCCTTCTTTCTTATTAAAAATATGGTTGAGTTAGTTTGGAAGAAATTTGGCAAGGTTGAAATACATTCAAAAGGAAAGGGTCTCTTTATTTTCAGATTTGAAAAAGAAGGATTTTGTCAAAAGATTCTCCAACAACTTTGGCATGTTAACCATAGGCCACTCTTGTTGAGGAAATGGGAACCAAATCTGGAGTTTGTTAACTTATCATGCAAAAAAGTTCCCATTTGGGTGAAGCTTTGGGAGGTCCCAATGAGCCTCTACTCTAAAAGAGGACTTGGATATATTGCCTCTTTCATTGGAAAGCCAATCCAAATGGATGCCCTCACAGATTCAAGAAGAAATTTGGATTTTGCAAGAGTATGTATTGAAGTGGATTTGGAAGAAAACCTTCCGGATGTGGTTTATCCAAAACTTAGCAATGGTTCAAAGGCTAAAGTTATGGTAGAATATGCTTGGAAACCATCTAAGTGCTCTCATTGCAAGATGGTTGGACATGTGAAGGAGCAATGCCCACTTAAGCCAAAAATTCAACCACTAAGGCCAATTGCAAATCAGGCCACTAAGACTCATTTTGAATGGCAAGCCATGAGTAAGAAAGCCCCATTGAAGTCAAGTAATGCTCCAAACAACTACCATGGTGAAGGTTCTTCTTCAAAGGAAAAGGCGACTTCTCCAAGGCATTCTTTAGTTAGGGTTCCTCTTGACCCCTCAAGCTCTAAAATTTCGCACTCCAATCACTTTGAGATACTTGGTCATGAGGGAGAAATTGGAGATGAAGATACAAGACTTCTTGACCAGAATAGTAAGGAGGAAGAATTGGGTAATTTTGGCACTCCAAATGCAAAAAGCAACCAGGTATCCGAGCCAAGTGCTCCTCCTTTACCTCCTCAATGAATTTTTGCTCATGGAATATTAGGGGGCTAAACTCCCCAAAGAAACAAAAGGAGCTGCATTTTTTATCAATAAACACCACTTGGACATCTTGTGTCTTTTGGAAAACAAAGTGGTTAGTGATAAAAATATCAAAGCTATTAGTACTCTTTTTGAGAAAGTTGGTTTTTTTGGCTACTTTGATGATCTTACCAAGGGGCGGATTTGGCTTTTTTGGAAGAAAGGCATTAAAGCTACTTGGATTGACTCTTGTGATCAAGCTTTGCTTTTTCATTTTGATGATCACATTCATACGCCTTTCTTTGTTGCCTTCATTTATGGACACAATGAAGCTTCAAAAAGAATTTAACTTTGGAGTAAACTTGAGCTTTGGTGTACTTGGTGTGAAGAAAGTGTGCTTTGTCTCTTGGGGGATTTCAATGAGGTTTTGCAAAGTGGTGACAAATCAAATACTTATGCCACTCCAAAAAGTGCTGGTGCCTTTCAAAACTTTGTGGCAAAAGCAAAGTTGGAAGAGGTTAATACACATGGACCACGCTTCACTGGGTCAAATAAGAGCAATAATGAAAATTACTTGGCTAGCAAGCTTGATAGAGCCTTCATCAACGAATATTGGATGCATCATTACCATCTCTCCTTTCTTTTGGTTGGTAGTCCTGGTGTTTCCGATCATTGCCCACTTATCATGCATACTTGTAAGTCTTGGAAATCCTCACCTAAACCCTTCAAGTTCTATAATGTGTGGACTTCTCATATGGATTTCCTTAAGCTTGTTGAAGAACATTGGTGTACACGGGTCTTTGGTACACCAATGTACATCCTCTACCAAAAGCAAAAGCATTAAAACTTGCTCTTAAATCTTTTGATAAAGAGCATTTTGCTGCCATTCCGTATGCCATCAAAAATCTTAGGAAGAGCTTGAAATTGTTCAATACTCTATCCTTAATGGTCAGCAAAATTATTCTCTCATTGACATGGAGAAATCCATTTTGAGCAAATTGGAGGAGCTTGAAGGAAAGCAAAAAGCCATGCTTTTCCAGAAGTCAAGACTAAATTGGATCAAGGAAGGTGATGCCAATACAAAATTCTTCCATAATGTGGTTAAAGGAAGGAAGCTTAAAAACACCATCCATGCTATCAAGAATGAGAATGGTCACACTCTCCTTGAAGAAGATGAAGTGAAAGAGGAATTCATTGGCTATTTTAAGAAGCTTCTTGGTGTTGAATCCCCCTCAAGCATTAATGTCGATCTTTTGAAAAATATTATTGACAAGCAAATTGATCATGAAGTTGCTGCCACAATCATTGCTCCTATCACCGATGATGAAATCAAGAATGCACTTTTCTCTCAACCCAAACAAAAGCCCGGGCCGGATGGCTTCACATCCCATTTTACAAGATTGCATAGGAGATTGTTGGGAAGGACGTCCTTGGAGCAATCAGATCCTTTTTTGATTCAAGCAAGCTTCTTAAAGAGGTAAATGCCACAATTATCACTCTTGTGCCTAAAAATCCAAATCCTTCTATGGTCAAGGACTATAGGCCAATTTCTTGCTGCAACACCATTTATAAATGCATCTCCAAGATCATTGCAAATAGGTTTAAGGGTTGCTTACCTCATATTATTTCTTGGAACCAATCAGCATTCTTGAAAGGTAGACTCATCCATGAGAATATCCTCATTGCACATGACATCATGAGAGGCTATCAAAGAAGACATATTTCCACAAGATGTGCATTTAAAATTGATATTATGAAAGCTTTTGACTCCTTGAACTGGGCTTTCATTGAATGCACACTTCTTGCTTTTGGTTTCCCCAAAAAGTTTGTGGATTGGATCATGGCTTGTGTTAAAACTCCTAGCTTCACAATTGCCATTAATGGAGGTTTGGAAGGTTTCTTCTCAGGTGCAAATGGCATTAGGCAAGGAGATCTTATCTCCCCTTATCTCTTTGTCCTTTGTATGGAGGTTCTTACGTGCATGCTTAACAACTTGGCAAACAATCCGAGATTTCAATTCCACCCAAAATGCGGAAGCATCAAGCTTAATCATCTTTGCTTTGGATGACCTCCTTATCTTTTGTAAAGGGGACATAAATTCTATTGATTGCATCATGGATACTTTGAAGGCTTTTTCTACTTACTCCGGGCTGAATATTAGCAAGGCTAAGAGTGTTATCTTCCTTGGTGGAGTTCCAAATGAGGAGAAACGAGTGATCATGGATAGAATTGAGTTCCAAGAAGGTGAGCTACCAATCCGATATTTGGGCATCCCACTTGTTTCAAGAAAGCTAAGAAGAAGTGATTGCTGTACTCTCTTGGAAAAAATCAATCTAAAGCTTCACTCTTGGTGCAACAATTGGCTTTCCTTTGCTGGAAGACTTGTGCTTATCAAATCGGTCCTTACCCAAATTTGTGCTTATTGGGCAAACACATTCCTTATGCCTAAAGGAGTTATGGCAGCCATTGAGACAAAATTCAAAGCCTTTTTATGGAGAGAAACTGGTCCTAAGGTGGCTTGGAAGGACATTTGTCTTCCCTTCAAGGAGGGAGGTCTTGGAATCCGAAACATTAAGGAGGTTAACTTAACCTACATGCTGAAAGTCTTTTGGAGGATGTATGCAATTAAAGAAACACTTTGGAGTCAATGGGTTCAAGCAAATTATATTAAAGACTCTTCTATTTGGAATGTACAAATTCCCAAGGATGCAAGTTGGATTTTCAAAGCACTACTTGGCTGCCGACCTTTTGCAAGTCGATTCCTCAAGCACAAAGTTGGAAATGGAGCAAACACTTTCTTTTGGAGTGATAATTGGCACAAGGATGGTTCTCTCTTGGAGCATTGGACCAATGCCATTCCACATCCACATCTTCATGCTAAGGTATGTGAGATCTTCATTGAAGGTTCTTGGAATTGGCCAATGCATCTTTCCCATGTTGATATTCCAGATTTTTGTCTTGATGAAAACGCTATGGATAGAATCTCAGGGAATCTCTCCCCAAGTGGTTGCTTTTCTTTCAAACACACTTGGGAAAGTATTCGAAGAAAGGGTTCTTATTTTGAAGGGTCCAATCTCATTTGGCACAAGAAGCATAATCCAAAGCATAGCTTCATTGTTTGGCTTGCAGTCCACGATCGTCTTAACACAAAATTCAGACTCTTGCATTGGGGGCTTCTCATTAATCCATCATGTATCTTTTGTAATTTGGGTTGTGAGACCAGAGAGCATCTCTTCTTTGAATGTTGTTTCACAAGGAGGATTTGGAGAAAGGGCCTGAAACTTACCCTTGTTCCGGAAAATCTGATTTGTTGGCAAGATATTACTAATTTTCTCACTCCTTTCGCCCTTGAAAAGCATTTGAAGGCCACAATTCTCAAGCATCTTCTTGGGGGCAGCCATCTACCACATTTGGATTGAAAGGAATCAACGTATCTTCAAAAATCAAGCAAGAACCGAGGAGTCCATCTTTGATACTCTCTTTAATGATGTTAGAGTAGAACTCTCAAGTGGTGGCAAAATTCAATCTTCTCCATTGAACAAAACATTATGTAAAATGTGGAGACTTGAAGATATCATTGTTTAGGTTGTCTTTTTTTCCTTCATAATTTTTGTACATGTACATTTTTTCTTGAAGTAATCCAAATTCCTTACTTACTCCGCAAAAAAGGATACAAAGTGGCCCATCATTACACCATGAGCTCCAATTTACAATTTTTGCCCAAAGATGATGCCTTCTTGAAGGTTCATTCCTACCATAGACAAAAGCCACAAAAATAGGTGCTTGAGTTGGACATTCCAAATGGCAAAGGATACCTTGATCCATAGTATCAATTATGGTAGTCTTGATGTGTTGCTTCCAAAATAACCAAATTCTACCGGCCATGTTCCCATCAATGTAGTTTCCAAAACCCAAAGTGTTAAAATATGAAGCAATGAAAGTGTCTTTGTCCACTTTGGTCTTCAAAACACAAAAACAATCAAGCCTATGCTTGTTTATTAAATCCTTCATTTCTTTATGTTTTTTAGGGGAATTAAAACCCCTAATGTTCCATGCACACAAAATCATTAAAGGATAGGTGTAGTAACCAGCCCCCCTCTTTCATCTTTGCATATATCATCTTTTTTTTTGCGAGAAAAGTAAGAAATTTCATTCAAGAAAGAAACAAAATTACAAGTACAAACTGATCAAAGGAGGATTTCTTCCATCCCCCACAATTTACAAATTTTCCTATTCAAACTAGAAGTAGTGAAATGTTTTCCAACAATGCATTTAAGTCTAACATGATTAAAGATGGATGAAAAGATTTGCTCCTCCGTCTTGAAGCTCTTGTGAAATTCACGATGATTCCTCTCAATCCAAATAAAGTAGATTGCTGCCTCCAAAAAGTGCTTCAAGATAGTAGCTTTAAGATTATTTTCGAGTACAAAAGGTGAAATAAAAGCAATAATGTCTCCCCAATTGATCAATGTTTCTTGGATCATAGTAAGATGAAGTCCTTTCCTCCAGATCCTTCTAGTGAAACAACAATTAAAGAAAAGATGGTCTCTAGTTTCACACCCAAAGTTGCAAAAATGCAAGTGGGATTCAGCTCCTACCCCAATAAAGCAATCTGAATTTTGTGGAAAGTCGATCATGAATAGCAAGCCAAGTAAAAAATGCATGTCTTGGTGTATGCCCTTTGAACCAAACAATATAGTGCCAATCAACTTTATTCTTCTTCCTTCTGATTTCCTCCCAAGTGTGTGAGAAAGTGAATTCACCATTTGGAGAAAGGTTCCAAGTAAAAGCATCAAGATTTTCTTCCACAAGATTGGTGCAAGGTAGATCAAAATGCATGAGATTAATAGGCTAAATCCAATTACCAAAAACAAAAATGTCACACACCTTAGCATAGTATGGTGGATTGTTGAGAGTGCTGCTCCAAAAATTGCTAAGTACCCCATGTGTGTGCCATTTGTCATGCCAAAAGTGCGTGTGCTTTCCATTCCCGAGTACATGAGAGATATGGGCTCTTGCAAAGTTTCGAATTTTGAGGAGGTTTTTGAGAACCAAACTATCATCCTTAGAAGTGGTGAGAGTCCAAATCGATTTTTCCTTGATGTAGTTAATTTGCATCCAATTGCTCCAAAGAGAATCCCTACAAGTATACATTCTCCAAAAGGATTTAAGGAGAAAAGTGCTGTTGATGTCTTCAATCTTCCGGATACCAAGTCCACCTTCATCAAGAGGAGACAAATGTCTTTCCATGCAATCTTAGCCCCAGTATTCTTCCAAAGGAAAGCACAAAATTTGGATTCAATTTTTGAATGATACTTTTGGGAAGAAGAAATGCACCAGCCCAAAAGGAACAAATTTGCAAGAGTGTGGATTTGATAAGGGTTAATCTACCCATGTAGGAAAGCCAATGATTGGTCCAGCTTTCAAGCCTTCTATTGATTTTCTCCAAAAGAGGTAAACAATCAGCCCTACGGAGCTTCCTTGACACAAGAGGAACACCCAAATATCTTATAGGAAGATTACCTTCTTTGAAGTTCATTTTGCAAAGAATGGCCAGCTTTGTTTCATGAGGAACACCACCAAAGAAAATATTACTCTTGGAAGGGTTTGCTTTAAGACCCGAGAGAGAGCAAAAGTTCTCCAAGACATCCATAATGCACTCAATTGATTTGATATTTCCTTTGCAAAAGATAAAAAGGTCATCAGCAAAACAAAGATGGTTCAACCTCAACTTTGCACATTTTGGATGAAACCCAAACTTTTGATCTTGTTCCAACTTGTTGAGCATGCATGATAATACTTCCATGCAAATAACAAAAATGTATGGTGAGAAGGGATCCCCTTGCCTTATCCCATTTGCTCGTTTAAAATACCCCTCTAAACTTCCATTGATTGCCACAGAGAAACTTGTTGATGTGATACAAGACATGATCCATTTCACAAAGAAACTTGGGAAGCCAAACGCATGAAGAGTACATTCAATAAAATTCCAATGGAGTGAATCAAAAGCCTTCATGATATCAACTTTGAGTGCTCTTCAAATGGAGCTTCACCTTCTTCTTTATTTTCTTGAATAAGGATCTCCCCTTCTTCCTTTTCTTCATTGCTATCGAGTTTTCTCTCAACTTTTGTCCCAAACTCATCTTTAATGTTCAAAATATCTTCTCCGTGCTCATCCTCCTGGTCTAGGACTTCAAAGCAATTTTGACTATTTTTATTTGAGTCAAGTGCAACCTTAGAAGAGGTTGGCTGAGTGGTCTTCTTTTCCTCATTTGAAATGGCTTTACCATTGCTTGAACCCTCTGAATTCTTCAATGGAGCTTGCTTTTTACCCACCACTTGCCATTCTAGACGAATTTTTGGTTGCTGCCCATGATGAATCGTTTGAGTATTTTGTTGTGCTTTCGGCTTCAAGGGGCAACTTTCCTCAACATGTCCAACCATTTTACAATGTGTGCATTTGCTTGGCTTCCAAGCATATTCAACCTCAACTTTTTCTCTTGCACCATTCTTAAGTTTTGGAAAGACAACATCCGGGAGATTACCCTCTAAGTCCACTTCAATACACACCCTAGCAAACTCCAAATTTCTTCTAGAGTCCGTAAGTGCATCCATTTGAATAGGCTTACCAATGAAAGAAGCAATATAGCCAAGCCCTCTTTTGGAGTATAGACTCATTGGGACATCCCAAAGCTTAATCCAAATTGGAACTTTGTTACATGATAGGTTCACAAACTCAAGATTGGGCTCCCATTTCCTTAATAACAGCGGCCTATGGTTAACATGCCAAAGTTGTTGAAGGACTTTTTGGCAAATTTCTTCATTTTCAAACTTGAAGAGAAAAAGGCCTTTTCCTTTAGTGTGAATGTTGACCATGCCAAATCTTCTCCATGCAAATTCAACCATATTTTTTATTAAGAAAAAAGGAGGTGGAGCACCTAAAAACTGCCCAACTAAGCAATGACTCCAAACTTATCACCATCTTCATATAAGTCATCCGGAGGATCAACAACTTCCCTTTTTCCTTCCACGATATTTTAAGCATGTTCTTCATCGAATTTTAAATTTGTATTCATATGCTCAGCAAAGACACCTCCCCAATCAGGGGAAGGTTCATTTGAGGATGGAACATACCTGAATTTGAGGGGTTTGCGCCAAGCATTTTGCTGATTTGACATATGTGCTTTTATTTCATACCTTCCAAGTCTTGTCATTGATTTTTTATGTTGTATCTTTGACTTGGAAAATTATGGATGGGTTGTACCGATTTGTGATTGAAATAAATATTTCTCACTTGCCCCACGAAAAAAAGGAGAGATTTGGCCAAGGTTTTAATGAGAAACTTGAGAAAAATGGTTCAGATTCAAGGAAAACCAAGCTACAATCTGATTCATACCAAAAACCTCATGGTAATGAAGGTTTTTCTCCTCTTTCATTAATTCAAGATCATCCTCGAAAGGTCTCAAGCTCGACAACTCACATAAGCTCACTTCTCCCACATATGTGGCTGCTGGTCCTTAATCTTTTTCCAAGAATCTTGATTCACCTTGCCAAAATGGGTCTCCTTCAACCCCTCTTCGCATGAAGAACAACTTAAACTCCTTGATTGAGGCTGAATTTGCTTCTAAATTGCAAAAACATTAGAAAGATCTTGCTGGAATTTCCTTTGAAAATTTGCAACGTGTTGGTGAGCAATAAAGGTCTTTAACCTCTGGGGAAAACCTTGTTACAAAGGAAAATAATTTGCTGGCACTTTCTTCAGCATTGGATAGTCAAAAAGATGAGTAAAATTGTCCTTTAGCTGCTGGTTCTAACCTTTTCTTGACAGCACACATGCATACAATGGATACTAGTCGACAACCCAATTACACACGGGATAATGCACTTTTTTTTGGCGAGAAAAGTCAGTAGCTTTGTATTCATGCAAGAAATTTTGTACAAAGATCGTCAAAAACTGATCAAAGGAGGATTTCTTCCATCCCCCATAATTTATAAATTTTCCTATTCAAACAAGGAGTGAAATGTTTCCCAACAATGCATTTTAGTCTAACATGATTATAGATGGATGAGAAGAGTTGCTCCTCCATCTTAAAACTCTTGTGAAATTCATGATGATTCCTTTCAATCCAAATATAGTAGATTGCCACCTCCAACAAGTGCTTGAGGATAGTAGCTTTAAGATTTTTCTTAAGTGCATGAGGTGTAATAAAAGCAAATATATCTTCCCAATCAATCAATGCATCTTGGATCATAGTAAGGTGAAGTCCTTTGCACCAAATTCTTCTAGTGAAACTACAATTGAAGAAAAGATGGTCTCTAGTTTCACACCCAAAGTTGCAAAAAAAGCAAGTGGGATTCACCTCCTTTCCCCAAGATAACAATCTGAATTTAGTGCTAAGACGATCATGAATAGCAAGCCAAGTAACAAATGCATGTCTTGGAGTATGCCGTTTGAACCAAACAATGTTATGCCAATCAACTTTATTCTTCTTCATTCTGATTTCCTCCCAAGTGTGTGAGAAAGTGAAGGCACCATTTGGAGAAAGATTCCAAGTAATTACATCAAGACTTTCCTCCACAAGATTGGTACTAGATGGATCAAGATGCAAGAGATGAATAGGCCAATTCCAATTACCATAAGAGTAAATGTTACAAACCTTATCATAGTATGGTGGATTGTTAAATGTGCTGCTCCAGTAGTTGCTAAGAATACCATGAATGTGCCATTTGTCATGCCAAAAGAGTGTTTGCTTCCCATTGCCGAGAACATGAGAGATGTGCGCTCTTGCAATATCACGATATTTGAAGATATTTTTTAAGTACACAACTATTATCCTTAGATGTGGTGAGTGTCCAAATCGATTTGTCCTTGATGTAATTACATTGCATCCATTTGCTCCAAAGAGAATCCCTATAAGCATACATTCTCCAAAAAGATTTTAGGAGAAAAGTGTTGTTAACGTCCTCAATCTTCTGGATACCAAGTCCACCTTCATCAAGAGGAACACAAATGTCTTTCCAAGCAATTTTAGCCCCGGTATCCTTCCAAAGGAAAGCACAAAATTTGGATTCAATTTTTTGAATGATACTCTTAGGGAGAAGCAATGCACCAGCCCGAAAAGAACAAATTTGCAAGAGTGTGGATTTGACAAGGGTTAATCTACCCATGTAAGAGAGCCAATGATTGGTCCAACTTTCAAGCCTTCTATTGATTTTCTCCAAAAGCGGCACGCAATCAGCCTTTCTAAGCTTTCTTGACACAAGGGGAACCCCCAAGTATCTTTTTCTTGATTGCATGAATAGTATTTCTGATTTTTCTTCCTTTAACAGCATTATGAAAGTATCTAGTATTGGAATCGCCCTCATTGATCCAAGATAATCTAGATTTTTGAATAAGCATAGCTTTATAGGTAGTTTCAAGCCCTTCCAAGTTGGCCAAAATGTCCTTTTCCTTGTCAAGAAGGGCAGCACTATTCCCACCATTAAGAAGTGTACATTGAGTGGCATCAAGCTCCCTATAAAGATCTTTGATGGAATTTGGGATACAAGCAAAATGCTTCCTATCAAAGGATTTGAGAGCTTGCTTAAGAATTTTTTGCTTTTGAAAAAGAATGAACATTGGAGTACCAAAGACCCGTGTACTCCAATGTTCCTCCACAAGCTTCAAGAAGTCCATATGAGAAGTCCAAGCGTTATAGAATTTAAATGGTTTAGGAGAGGATTTCCAAGCCTTACAAGTATGCAAAATAAAGGGACAATGATCCGAGATTCTAGGATGATCCACCAAAAGAAAAGAATTTTGAAAATTATGGAGCCAACTTGAATTCAAAAAAGCTCTATCAAGCTTACTTGCCAAGAAGTTGCCAACATCCCCTTTGTTTGTCCAAGTAAAATGAGGTCCATGTGCTTTTGCTTCATGCATATTTGCTTTAGCCACAAAAGTTTTAAAGTCCCAAGCACTTTTGGGAATTGCTGAAGTATTAGATTTATCTCCACTAAGCAGTGTCTCATTGAAGTCACCCAAAATGCAAAGATTATACTCCTTACACCAAGAGGACCAGCTAGCTAATTTCTTCCAAAGCTTTCTTCTTTTTGAAGCTTCATTTCGACCATAGACAAAAGCAACAAGGAATGGTTGATTGAAGGAGTCATCAAAGTGGTAGAGAAGAGCTTGATCACAAGAGTCAATAAAAGTAGCTTCAATGTTATTCTTCCAAAACAGCCACATCTGTCCTTTAACATCTTCATCAAAATGAAAAGCAAAGCCAAGTTTCCCAAAACAAGAACCAATGTGATTAACACTATCCTTGTTAACCACTTTGTTTTCCAAAAGACAAAAAATGTCCAAATGATGATTGTTAATCAGCTTCATCACTTATTTTTGTTTATTCGGGGAATTAAGCCCCCTAATATTCCATGAGCATATCTTCATAGTGTGGGAGGGGGAGGGGCTGATTGCCTCAAAATTTGATTACCATTACCATTTGGAGTGCTAGTACAACCTAATTCCTCATCCAAATTTGGCTTTTCAGCATGTTGCAATGCACCATCTTCCAAAAACCTTCCTTGATCAAGAACCTCAAAGTTATTTGAATGGACCATATTGGTGCTTGAGGGGTTATTCACGAACTTAGGAGATGGAGAAAGAGGCCGGGAAGGGATGCTCTTATCTTTTGTAGACACATCAGCAACTAAAGGCTCCTTAGAGGAGTTCTCCAAGGGATCTTGCTTCTTGCCCACAACTTGCCATTCATAGTGGACTTTGGGTTGTTGCTTGGGAGGTTGCTTTTGTGGATGAGGCTTTGAAGGGCATGATTCATCAATATGACCAACATTTTTGCTTAAGGAGCACTTCTTAGGTTTCCATGCATACTCAACTCCAACTTTTGCTTTTGAGCCATTTCTAAGTTTTGGGAAGATGACATCCGGAAGTTGAAAAGTCTTCTATTCCTTCTCTCTCTACCATGAAATTCCTCCCCCTTCTCTCTAGAACTTTTGCAATCAGCCACCATCACTCCTCCACATGCCACCACCATATCACCATCTTCCATTAAAAAAAAAACCTTCAAACACTTCACTTCTCCACACCCCTCTTGCTTCCCGATTGCTTGTTCATGGGGAAAAAGAAGAAAGTTTCTACTTCTTCTAGGCAAAGTGCAAGAATTCTTGCAAAGAAGCAAACGTTAGAAAGTCCAAAAGCTTTTTCTTCTTATAAAGATACTTTCAATGAGGTGGCTTCAGCCTCTTCTTCTTCTTCCTTTGAGAGAGAAGATGCTTCATCCACCTCTAGTAAAGAATTTCAAGATGTGTTTAAAACACTTGAATCTGGTTGCACATATAAGGAACACCTTGATGCACAATCCAAAGCTAAGGTTGATTTGATTCATAAGCTCTCTTGTACTCCTCACTCAAGAAACTCTTCCTCTTCTAAATCTAACACTTTTGTTAGTCCGCAAAAAAAGAAAGTGGACAAAGAGCTTGCACATCACCTTTTTCATTCCCAAACTCCTTGTTCCGGCCATGGTGTCTTCAACGAAGAAGATGAAGATTTGGATGCCCATACTTTACCCATTGGTCAACAACTTCCGGATAATAGCATTATTCCCGAGGTAATGCATGGAGAAAAGGAGATTGGCAGCACCTTTTCAGCCTACTCCAAACAAGACTTGACAACTCACTCAAGTCAAACTCACTCAAAATCTAGTCCATGTGACACTATGCTTGAAACACGTGAGCCATTGGAACTTTTCCCTCCTCTTGGAAACTCAAATCTCAAGAGCTTGGCTGACCCACTTAAGCCAAGTCAGCCCTCTTCATTAAATGACATGGCAGCCATGTCATCAAATCCTCCTCTCAAAAACGACCCCAAGGCAGAAACATTTGCAAGCTTTGGAAAGCAAGAGCACAACACTAAAGCAAGTTTATGATAAAGGCCGAGACTTGCACCATACTTTCAGCCAACCTAATGCTTGGAAAAAGCCTCTTAAACTAAGGTATGTTCCTTCAACAAATGAACCTACTTCTGATTGGGGTGGGGTTTTTGCGGAGCATATGCATACAAATCTGAAATTTGAGGAAGAGCATGTTTATAATGTGGTTGATGGTATTAGAGAAGTTACTGATCCTCCTGAGGATTTATATGATGATGGGGACAATTTTTGGAGCCATTGCTTAGTTGGGCAATTTTTAGGTGCCCTCCCACCCTATTTCCTAATAAAGAACATGGTTGATTTTGCTTGGAAGAAGTTTGGCAAGGTTGACATTCATACTAAAGGAAAAGGTCTCTTTATCTTTAAATTTGAAAAAGTGAAATTTGTCAAAAGGTTCTCCAAAAACTATGGCATGTTAATCATAGGCCTCTTCTTTTGAGAAAATGGGAGCCAAATCTGGAATTTGTTAATCTTTCATGCAAAAAAGTTCCTATTTGGGTTAAATTATGGGATGTTCCAATGTGCCTCTACTCCAAAAGAGGGCTTGGTTATATTGCTTCCTTCATTGGGAAACCACTTCAAATGGATGCACTTATGGATTCAAGAAGAAACTTAGAGTTTGCTAGAGTGTGCATTGAAGTTGATTTGGAGAATAACCTTCCGGATGCTATATTCCCAAAGCTAAGAAATGGCTCTAAAGCAAAAGTTGAAGTTGAGTATGCATGGAAACCAAAAAAGTGCTCCTTTTGCAAAATGGTTGGTCACATTGAAGATTCTTGGCCTTCAAAGCCTCAACCTCAAAAGCAAGCTCCTAAGCAACAACCCAAAGTTCACTATGAATGGCAAATTGTTGGCAAGAAGCAAGACCACATGGAGAACACTACCAAAGAGCCCATGGTTGCTGATTTGTCTCTTAATAAGAAGCACTCTACTTCTCGGCCTTCTACTCCTTGTCCCAAGATTACCAATGACCCCTCAAGCTCCAAAATGGTACATGCTAATCAATTTGAGGTTCTTGATCAAGGAAGGAATGTTAAAGATGATACATTGCAACACATTGAAAAGTCAAGCTTGGATGAGAAGTTGGATTGCTCTAGCAATCTCAATGCCAATGGTAATCAAATTTTGGAGCAATCAGTTCCTCCCCCAATCGGCCAATGAGGATTTGCTCTTGGAATATAAGGGGATTTAATTCCCCAAATAAGCAAAAAGAAGTATTGAAGCTGATCAATAAACATCAATTAGACATTATTTGTCTTTTGGAAAACAAAGTGACTTGCAAAGATAAAGTCAATCTCATTGGTTCTCATTTTTGGAAGCTTGGATTTTCACACCATATGGATGATGAGGTTAAAGGTCAGATTTGGCTGTTTTGGAGGAGCAACATTCAAGCAACTTTTATTGATTCTTGTGATCAAGCTCTCCTTTTTCACTTTGTTGACTCCTATAATCCACCATTCCTTGTTGCTTTTGTCTATGGCAAGAATGAAGCTACAAATAGGAAAAAGCTTTGGAATAAACTTGCAAGTTGGACTTTTTGGTGTAAAGCTCATAATCTTTGCATTTTGGGTGACTTTAATGAGGTCTTGCAATGTGGGGATAAATCAAACTCTTCTACTATCCCCAAAAGTGCTTGGGACTTTAAATCTTTTGTTGCTAAAACAAATGTGCATGAAGCGAAAGTGCATGGACCTCATTTCACTTGGACCAACAAAGGTGATGTTAGCAACTTTTTGGCAAGCAAACTTGATAGGGCATTTCTGAATTCTATTTGGCTTCGCAATTTTCATCTCTCTTTTCTTTTGGTGGAATGCCCGGGTGCTTCGGATCATTGCCCCCTTATTTTGCATACATGTAAGGCATGGAATTCTTCACCAAAACCATTCAAATTTTATAATGCTTGGACTTCTCATCTGGATTTCTTGAAGATTGTGGAGGAGCATTGGAGTAAACAGGTCTTTGGTAGTCATCCATTGAATCAAAATTCAAGGCATTTTTATGGAGAGGAACTGGTCCTAAAGTAGCTTGGAGGGATCTTTGCCTCCCATTTCATGAAGGTGGACTTGGGATTCGTAAAATTGATGAAATCAACAAAGTTTGCTTGCTGAAATCTTTTTGGAGGATGTATGCTGAAAAGAGCACACTTTGGAGCCAATGGATTCACTCAAATTATATCAAAAACTCCTCAATTTGGACCATGCAAGCCCCCAAGGATGCTAGTTGGATTATTAAGGCACTCCTGAATTGCCGAGTTGAGGCAAAGAAATTCATTAAACATAACATTGGCAATGGAGCTAATACACTCTTTTGGATTGATAATTGGCATAAGGAGGGCTCCCTTTTGGAATTTTGGAGCAATACACTCCCAAACCCGCCCCTCCTTGCAAAGGTTAGTGATCTCTTCACAAATGGTATATGGAATTGGCCAATTCACCTCTCTCATATTGACAGCCCTAGCTCTGTTATTAATGACACTAGCTTGGATAAGATTGGCTGGAATCTCTCACCTAATGAGGAGTTCACCTTCAAGCACACTTGGGAGCACATTAGAAGGAAGGGAGACAATTTTGAGGGCCATAACATTATTTGGCAGCAAAAGCATAGTCCAAGACATAGTTTCATCGTTTGGCTTGCGTTCCTTGATCGTCTCAATACAAAATTCAGATTGCTACATTGGGGATTTAACATCAATCCCACATGCATCTTCTGCTTTATGGGTTGTGAAACGAGAGACCATCTCTTCTTTGAATGTTGCTTTACTAGGAGAATTTGGAGAAAAGGCCTTTGCATCTCTCTTGTCCCGGAGAATCTGATTTCTTGGAACGAAATCATTAATTATATCACTCCTTTTGCACATGAAAAGCACTTGAAGGCTACCATCATCAAGTACCTTTTTGGAGCAACCATCTATCACATTTGGAAGGAAAGGAATCAGCGTCTCTTCCAAAATGAAGCCAAGACCGAGGAGTACATTTTTAATACTATTTTTAATGAAGTTAGAGTTAAACTTTCTTGCTGTAGAAAATTTACTTCCTCTCCCTTGAACATTTTGCTTTGTAAATTGTGGAGGCTCAATGAGATTATTTCTTAGTGCCTCCTCCTTTCCCCCACTCTTTTATATGTACTTGTAAATTCTTTTTGATTTGTGAAATACAATTACTTTCTTGCTCCGCAAAAAAAAAAAAAAAAACGGGTCTTTGGTACTCCAATGTTCATCCTCTTTCAAAAGCAAAAAATTCTCAAGCAAGCTCTCAAGTCCTTTGATAAAACTCATTTTGCTTGTATTCCTAATGCTATCAAAGATCTTTATGGGGAGCTTGAAGCCACCCAATGTGCTCTTCTTAATGGTGGATATTGTGCTGCCCTTCTTGACAAGGAAAAGGACATTTAGGAAGGAACTTCTCTCTCTAGCTAGAATGCTCTCCCTTCTCTCTAGAAATTTCATCATCTTGAACCTTACTTCTTCCTCTTTTTTCCTTTTTTCCCATCATGCCTAAAAAGAAAAATCACATCTCAGCTAGGAAAAGTGCAAGAATCAAAGCTATTAATGAAAAGCTCAAAGAGTCCTATGTTGAACTCCCTCAAAATGATTTTGAAAATCTTAAGCATGGTGAAATCGTTCCTCCCTCTATGTGTGAAAAATCCTCATCTTTGCTGATTGTTGAAGATGAATCCGTCACAAACTCAAGCCTTGAATTCAAACTTGCTTATGATGCTTGTTGTAACATGGGTTTCTCACCCTTGAAATCTTCCTCTCCAAAGTCAATGAACTCCAAGCTTGATTCTTCACCATTTACGAATCATTCTAATACCCCTCCAACGAGATCAAGCTTGCAAAGGATTGAACAAAACCATGAGGATGGCAAAATACCTCTTGGGCAAAGCTCAACATGCAAGGGTCTAACAAGGCTTGGAACTACCTTGGAGAATAAAGGCCGAGAGGATTTTCTTGGAAGAAAGTTAACAATGGCTGCAATCTCACACTCGCCTTCAAGAATTTCATCTTCACCCAAGCAATATGGGTCTTTTTTTGACCCCCCTAACATGAAGAACAATCTTTTATCACAATTTGCTGATTTGCAGCAGCCAAATACAATGGAAAATGGTGGCATTTTGCTTGGGAATTGGTCGTGCATTGAGAAGGAGGAAGAAAGAGAAAGGTGGTCTTTAACCAATGGTCACTCGGGTAAAGTACAAAACTTTTCAGAAAATGAAATGCACTTTCCAGATGCTTTTGCTGGTCAAAATGACAAGTTTTCAGCAAGTCCTCACACTTTTTGACAGCTCATCTCTCAAATAACAAGGACAAATCTCAGCCATTCACTCAAAAATCGATTGATTTTGAAAATTTTGGAGATTTCCTCCACTTTGCAATCAGCCGAATAGTAGCCATTTTCTTGCACGTGATTACCATGTTGGGCCTGAGATGGCAGCCAACTCACCTCATCTTGCCACCTCATCTTTTAATGGAAATCAGCAAGCTTTCCTCCACAAGGCTCAACAACGAAAATTTGCACAAGATAATTTTTACAATAGCAATTTTGGGAGCTTTGATGCAAACCCAAAATCTACCAATCAGAATCAAGATGGAGGGCAAGCAAGGTGTGCATTTGTTCAAGGAAGAAGAGAATACCCCCTAAATGCTTGGAAAAAACCTTTTAGACCAAGGTATGAACCTACTACTACTTCACCAAATTCTGATTGGGGTGGCCTTTTTGCTCAACATTGCACTTGATTTTAAGCTTCAAGGACATATTACAAAAATTGTCAATGGTATTAGAGAGGTTGATGACCCTTCAATCGATATCTATGAAGATGGAGAAAACTTTTGGCAACATTGCCTTGTTGGGCAATTTCTTGGTGCTCCACCTCCTTTCTTCTTGATTAGAAACATGGTTGAACTTGTTTGGAGAAGTTTTGGCAGAATTGAAATCTTTTCAAGGGGGAAAGGGTTATTTGTTTTCAAATTTGAGAGTGAGGAAAATTGCCAAAAGTATTGGAGCAATTGTGGCATGTTAACCATAGACCACTTCTTTTGAGAAAATGGGAGCCAAATCTTGAATTTGTTAATCTTACATGTAACAAAATACCAATTTGGGTCAAATTGAGAGATGTTCCCTTGAGCTTGTGGTCTAGAAGAGGCCTTGGTTATGTTGCATCTTTTATAGGAAATCCACTTCAAATGGATGCATTGACGGCATCAAGAAGAAATCTTGAATTTGCAAGAGTTTGTGTTGAAGTGAATTTGGAAGAAAAGCTACCGGAGGAAATCTTTGTGAAACTAAGGGATGGCTCTAGGGCTAGAGTTGAAGTTGAATATGCTTGGAAACCTTCCAAGTGTGATCATTGCAAGATGGTGGGGCATGTTGAAGACCATTGCCCATTGAAACCAAAACCATCCAATGCAACCTCTTGCTGCCCAAAATGCTCCCAAGCCTAATAACAAGGAAGTTTGGATTGAAGTTGGCAAAAAACAAGTCTCTCGGGGTCAAAATGGTTCTTTGATAAATGCAGCAAGCTCTCCAAAAAAGATGTTGGAAACAAACCCACAAGTTCAAAGAGATACGCGGCCTCGTTCTCCTAGTAGGTCTCCCCCCATTCAAAATGCTTCTTGCCCAATTATGAAGATTGACAATCAATTTGAAGTTCTTGAAGATTCTATTGTCGAAAAGGATGAAGGACCAATTCTTGGAAATGATGGAGAAAATCAAGAATTCCAAGAAAAGGCTCAATTTGAAGGAGTACATGAAGGAACCGAGGGCAATGATGAATCGGAGATTTCCTTCCCTCCAAATTGATTGTTGAGACTGCTTTGTTTTGTTGCTTGCTGATTTGCTTGCTTTCTCATTGATGTATGCTTTGTTTTTCTTTTACTCTTCCCCTCAAGCAAAATTTGATTGTTTTATTTGTATTCCAGCTTGAGGGGATTTGTAGTTGTTGTACTCATTTTGCGATTTATATATTCTTACTTAACCCGCAAAAAAAAAAGGAAAAGGACATTTTAGCTAACTTGGAAAGGCTTGAATCAACTTACAAGGCTATGCTTATCCAAAAAGCTAGATTATCTTGGATCAATGAGGGGGATTCAAACACCAAGTTTTTTTTTTGCAAAGTAAGGAATTTGGATTACTTCAAGAAAAAATGTACATGTACAAAAATAATGAAGGAAAAAAAGACAACCTAAACAATGATATCTTCAAGTCTCCACATTTTACATAATGTTTTGTTCAATGGAGAAGATTGAATTTTGCCACCACTTGAGAGTTTTACTCTAACATCATTAAAGAGAGTATCAAAGATGGACTCCTCGGTTCTTGCTTGATTTTTGAAGATGCGTTGATTCCTTTCAATCCAAATGTGGTAGATGGCTGCCCCAAGAAGATGCTTGAGAATTGTGGCCTTCAAATGCTTTTCAAGGGCGAAAGGAGTGAGAAAATCAGTAATATCTTGCCAACAAATCAGATTTTCCGGAACAAGGGTAAGTTTCAAGCCCTTTCTCCAAATCCTCCTTGTGAAACAACATTCAAAGAAGAGATGCTCTCTGGTCTCACAACCCAAATTACAAAAGATACATGATGGATTAATGAGAAGCCCCCAATGCAAGAGTCTGAATTTTGTGTTAAGACGATCATGGAATGCATTCCAAACAATTATGCTTTTCTTTGTATTATGCTTCTTGTGCCAAATGAGATTTGACCCTTCAAAATAAGAACCTTTTCTTCGAATACTTTCCCAAGTGTGTTTGAAAGAAAAGCAACCACTTGGGGAGAGATTCCATGAGATTCTATCCATAGCGTTTTCATCAAGACAAAAATCTGGAATATCAACATGGGAAAGATGCATTGGCCAATTCCAAGAACCTTCAATGAAGATCTCACATACCTTAGCATGAAGATGTGGATGTGGAATGGCATTGGTCCAATGCTCCAAGAGAGAACCATCCTTGTGCCAATTATCACTCCAAAAGAAAGTGTTTGCTCCATTTCCAACTTTGTGCTTGAGGAATCGACTTGCAAAAGGTCGGCAGCCAAGTAGTTCTTTGAAAATCCAACTTGCATCCTTGGGAATTTGTACATTCCAAATAGAAGAGTCTTTAATATAATTTGCTTGAACCCATTGACTCCAAAGTGTTTCTTTAATTGCATACATCCTCCAAAAGACTTTCAGCATGTAGGTTAAGTTAACCTCCTTAATGTTTCGGACTCCAAGACCTCCCTCCTTGAAGGGAAGACAAATGTCCTTCCAAGCCACCTTAGGACCAGTTCCTCTCCATAAAAAGGCTTTGAATTTTGTCTCAATGGCTGCCATAACTCCTTTAGGCATAAGGAATGCGTTTGCCCAATAAGCACAAATTTGGGTAAGGACCGATTTGATAAGCACAAGTCTTCCAGCAAAGGAAAGCCAATTGTTGCACCAAGAGTGAAGCTTTAGATTGATTTTTTCCAAGAGAGTACAGCAATCACTCCTTCTTAGCTTTCTTGAAACAAGTGGGATGCCCAAATATCGGATTGGTAGCTCACCTTCTTGGAACTCAATTCTATCCATGATCACTCGTTTCTCCTCATTTGGAACTCCACCAAGGAAGATAACACTCTTAGCCTTGCTAATATTCAGCTGGAGTAAGTAGAATAAGCCTTCAAAGTATCCATGATGCAATCAATAGAATTTATGTCCCCTTTACAAAAGATAAGGAGGTCATCCGCAAAGCAAAGATGATTAAGCTTGATGCTTCCGCATTTTGGGTGGAATTGAAATCTCGGATTGTTTGCCAAGTTGTTAAGCATACACGTAAGAACCTCCATACAAAGAACAAAGAGATAAGGGGAGATAGGATCTCCTTGCCTAATGCCATTTGCACCCGAGAAGAAACCTTCCAAACCTCCATTAACGGCAATGGTGAAGCTAGGAGTTTTAACACAAGCCATGATCCAATCCACAAACTTTTTGGGGAAACCAAAAGCAAGAAGTGTGCATTCAATGAAAACCCAGTTCAAGGAGTCAAAAGCTTTCATAATATCAATTTTAAATGCACATCTTGTGGAAATATGTCTTCTTTGATAGCCTCTCATGATGTCATGTGCAATGAGGATATTCTCATGAATGAGTCTACCTTTCAAGAATGCTGATTGGTTCCAAGAAATAATACGAGGTAAGCAACCCTTAAACCTATTTGCAATGATCTTGGAGATGCATTTATAAATGGTGTTGCAGCAAGAAATTGGCCTATAGTCCTTGACCATAGAAGGATTTGGATTTTTAGGCACAAGAGTGATAATTGTGGCATTTACCTCTTTAAGAAGCTTGCTTGAATCAAAAAAGGATCTGATTGCTCCAAGGACGTCCTTCCCAACAATCTCCCATGCAATCTTGTAAAAATGGGATGTGAAGCCATCCGGCCCCGGGCTTTTGTTTGGGTTGCGAGAGAAAAGTGCATTCTTGATTTCATCATCGGTGATAGGAGCAATGATTGTGGCAGCAACTTCATGATCAATTTGCTTGTCAATAATATTTTTCAAAAGATCGACATTAATGCTTAAGGGGGATTCAACACCAAGATGCTTCTTAAAATAGCCAATGAATTCCTCTTTCACTTCATCTTCTTCAAGGAGAATGTGACCATTCTCATTCTTGATAGCATGGATGGTGTTTTTAAGCTTCCTTCCTTTAACCACATTATGGAAGAATTTTGTATTGGCATCTCCTTCCTTGATCCAATTTAGTCTTGACTTCTGGAAAAGCATGGCTTTTTGCTTTCCTTCAAGCTCCTCCAATTTGCTCAAAATGGATTTCTCCATGTCAATAAGAGAATAATTTTGCTGACCATTAAGGATAGAGTATTGAACAATTTCAAGCTCTTCCCTAAGATTTTTGATGGCATACGGAATGGCAGCAAAATGCTCTTTATCAAAAGATTTAAGAGCAAGTCTTAATGCTTTTTGCTGTTGGTAGAGGATGTACATTGGTGTACCAAAGACCCATGTACACCAATGTTCTTCAACAAGCTTAAGGAAATCCATATGAGAAGTCCACACATTATAGAACTTGAAGGGTTTAGGTGAGGATTTCCAAGACTTACAAGTATGCATGATAAGTGGGCAATGATAAGTTTAGGTGAGGATCAGCCACTTCTCTATTACCATTTACTAATTCAACAACATGCTCTTCCTCAAATTTGAGAGTTTTATCCAAGTTTTCAGCAAAGATAGCCCCCCAATTAGGTGAAGGATCCTTTGGACTAGGCTCAAATCTAAGCCTAAGTGGTTTCTTCCATGCATTAAAGTGGCTGGAAGCTTGTGTTTGATGTCGCTTAACATGCTCATATGCTTTTGGAATGGCATTGTAATTAGGCTGATTTGATTTTCCAGAATAAAACTTTCTTGCTTCATCACAAATTTGAGGAGCAAAGTTACCTTGGAAGTGTTCCTTGCCTTTGGAAATTGGCACTTCACGTTGTTCTCCCATGGAAGAAATAATCTGACTTATGTTGTTTGACAGCGTGGCATTTTTTTTCCCAAACGTGGCTGCCACATCTTCAAAGTGTGGGGGCTGATATGGCCGACTTTGACCAGCTAATGGACTTGGGAGTGGAGGGAACTTCTCTTGATTTTCATGTGGGCCAGCTTTTGAAATTTGAAGTGCAGCATGCAAAGTGTCACATCCCTTTTTTGCTATCAAGGTTTGGTTGGGTTGACCTGAAAAGCTACCAACAATTTCAGGAGGGAGGTGTTTTAACCCGTGGGTAATAGCGTCCTCAAGGTTTTGTCCAACGGATAATAACTTATCTTCCATCTCCTCTACCTTCAACCAAGCTTCAAACTCTTGTAAAACACCATTGTAGCCTAGTGACCACGTCCAATAGGGCTATTCGGGCTTGAGCATGTAGAGCTTTGGCATGGAGAATGGAAAAGAAGCTTGGATAACGCAAGTTCAGATTGTTTTGTGCAAGGGCCAACATTCATGCTTGTTCGAGGGGAAGGAGGAAAACGAGCTCTAGATTTGCTAGATAAGCTTCGGACCAATTCAGCCTTAGCTTTGTTTTGCTTTTCAACGTGTTCATTGTAGGGAGTACCTGCCTCAAGAGCTTCAAAAACTTCCTTAAAAACCAAACTAGAGGTTGAGTGGGCATCTCCACTTGCAAGAGGTGAAGAAGCCGAATCAACCTCTTTTTATGGAGAAGAAGAATCAGCTTGAGCATTTGAAGAAGAAGCTAAGTTATGCTTCTTTGCATGCAGCCGAGCGCTAGTTCGAGTTGGAGATGAAGCTTTCTTCTTCTTTCCCATGGTGCAAGAGTGGAGGAAAGGTAAAAAGGTGGAAGAAAGATTTGGTGGTGATGGAGTGTGGTGGTTTTTAATGGAGGTTGAATGTTTGGTGGTGCTGAGTGGCGGTGGTGTGGTGGTGTGTTGGCTGAAGTTTAGAGAGAAGTGAGAGAAAAATCATGGTAGAGAGAGAAAGTTGCCTTGATTCAAACACCAAGTTCTTTCATAATGTTGTGAAAGGAAGAAAAATTAGAAACACCATTCAAGCAATCAAGAACGAAAATGGGAATCTTCTTCTTGAGGACTTTGAGGTAAAAAATGAATTCATTGGCTACTACAAAAAGCTTCTTGGTTCAAAAGCTGTTACTCATGTTAATGTGGATATCTTGAAGAGTATTATTGGGAAAGCAATTGATGTTAATTTTGCTGCCACCATTTGTGCACCTATCACAAGGAATGAAATCAAGGAAACTCTTTTTTCCCTTAATCCCAACAAAAGTCCGGGTCCGGATGGCATCACATCTCATTTCTATATGGTTGCTTGGGATATTGTTGGTGAGGATGTTACTAATGCTATCAGCTCCTTCTTTGAATCAAGCAAGCTTCTTAGGGAGGTAAATTCCACCATTATTGCACTTATACCTAAAATTCCTAACCCCTCCATGGTTAAAGATTTAAGGCTAATACCTTGTTGCAATACTATTTACAAGTGCATTTCGAAGATTATTGCTAATAGGATCAAAGGTTGCTTGCATCACTTAATTTCATGGAATCAATCAGCCTTTTTAAAGGACCGACTTATCAATGAGAATATCCTTCTTGCACATGATATTTTAAGATGTTATTCTAGAAGCCATATCTCCCCAAGATGTGCCATCAAAGTTGATCTTATGAAAGCTTTTGACACTCTTAATTGGAGCTTTATTGAATGCACTCTTCTTGCATTTGGTTTTCCTCAAAAGTTTGTTGAATGGATTAAAGTATGCATTACAACTCCTAGCTTCTCTATTGCTCTTAATGGTGGTTTGGAAGGCTATTTTATTGGAGCAAATGGAATTCGACAAGGTGACCCCATCTCTCCCTATCTTTTTGTTCTTTGTATGGAAGTGCTTTCTTGCATGCTTAACAAATTAGAGAATTGTTCAAGCTTTCGTTTCCATCCAAAATGTTCTCACTTGAAGCTGAACCACCTTTGTTTTGCGGATGATCTCTTCATTTTCTGTAAAGGAGACTTGAGCGCTATTGATTGTATTTTGAATACTTTGAAGAACTTCTTCTTTTATTCTGGTCTAAAAATCAATGAAGCTAAGAGTGACATTTTCTTTGGAGGGGTCTCTTATGAAACTAAAATGGCTATCCTTGAAAGAGTTGGTTTCAATGAAGGTGATCTTCCAATTCGATACTTGGGCATTCCACTTGTTTCTAGAAAACTAAGGAAAGCCGATTGCTATCCTCTCTTGGAAAAAATTAATGCAAGAATTGATTCATGGTGCAACAATTGGCTCTCCTTTGTGGGAAGACTTGTGCTTATCAAATCCATTCTTATTCAACACTTTGCATATTGGGTAAATGCTCTTCTTATTCCTAAAGGTGTCTTGGCTGCCATTGAATTAAAGTTCAAAGCAATTTTGTGGAGAGACACAGGGCCCAAAGTTGCTTGGAAGGAAGTTTGCCTCCCCATGCATGAAGGAGGACTTGGAATTAGAAAGTTAAAGGAAGTCAATTTGGTTTGCATGCTTAAAGTCTTCTGGAGAATGTATTCAGCCAAGGAAACACTATGGAGTCAATGGATACATACAAATTACATCAAAGATTCTTCCATTTGGGTGTTGCATACTCCTAAGGATGCTAGTTGGATTTTCAAGATTCTTCTTAAATGCCGAGGTCTTGCAAAGAATTACATTCAACATAGAATTGGGAATGGTACAAACACATTCTTTTGGATTGATAATTGGTTCAAAGATGGTTCACTCTTGGAACATTGGTCAAGTACATTTCCAGCCCCTCCTCTCCTCTCAAAGGTATGTGACATCTTCTCTAATGGAACATGGAATTGGCCAACTCACCTTCAACATATTGATGTTCCAAATTTTATTCTTCATGGAGACAACATTGATAAAATGATTTGGACTCTTTCTCCAAATGGAGACTTGTCTTTCAAACACACTTGGGAGCATTTTCGAAGGAAGGGCAGCCACTTCAAGGGTTATAACCTCATTTGGCACAAGGGGCATAATCCAAGGCATAGCTTTATTGTTTGGCTTGCATTCCTTGACCGATTGAGTACAAGGTTCAGAATTCTTCATTGGGGGCTCAATGTTAACCCATGTTGCATCTTTTGTAGAATGGGTTGTCAAATGAGGGACCATCTTTTTTTCGAATGTAGTTTCACTCGAAGGATTTGGAGAAAGGGTATTCTTCTCACCAAAATTCCGGAAAGCTTGATCTCTTGGGAAGACATTATCACTTATATCACTCCTTTTTCCCTTGAAAAGCATTTGAAAGCAACCATTATCAAACATTTCTTTTGTGCATCCGTGTACCACATTTGGATTAAAAGGAATCAGTGCATCTTCAAAGACAAAGCCAAAACCGAGGAGTCCATCTTCCATGCTATTTTTAATGATGTTAGAGTTAAACTCTCAAATTGTTAAAATTTTCCTTCTTCACCTTTAAACAAATCATTATGCAAAGATTGGAGTTAGAAAATTCTTTTGTTTAGGTTCTTTTTGTACCTTCTCCACCTTGTACTCGTATTTTTAACACATTTTTATGAAAATTCTCACTTATCCCGCAAAACAAAAAGATGACATCCGGAAGATTGCTCTCCAAATCAACTTCATTGCACACTCTAGCAAACTCAAGGTTTCTCCTTGAATCCGTAAGTGCATCCATTTGGATTGGTTTCCCAATGAAGGATGCTATATATCCAAGTCCTCTTTTGGAGTAAAGGCACATAGGGACATCCCATAATTTAACCCAAATTGGGACTTCTTTGCATGAGAGATTAACAAATTCCAGATTTGGTTCCCACTTTCTCAAAAGAAGAGGTCTATGGTTCACATGCCATAGTTGTTGGAGAACCTTTTGGCAAAACTCCTCCTTTTCAAATTTGAAAATAAAAAGACCTTTCCCTTTTGTATGAATATCAACTTTGCTAAACTTTTTCCAAGCAAAATCAACCATGTTCTTAATTAGAAAGTAAGGTGGGGGGGGCCTAGAAATTGTCCAACTAAGCTATGGTTCCAAAATTTATCCCCATCATCATATAAATCCTTGGGGGGATCAGCAACTTCTCTAATGCCATCAACCACATTAAAAACTCCTCTTCTATTTCTCCTAATACCAAAGATTTTGCAAATTGTTTGATCAAAGCAAATCTAAAGGAGTTAAAAGCACATGGTCCTCATTTCACTTGGACAAATAAGAGCTCTCTTGGGAACTTCTTGGCATGTAAACTTGATAGGGCTTTGGTCAATGCAAATTGGATTCATAATAAGCAAGACTCGTTTCTTTTGGTGGATAGCCCGGGCATATCCGATCATAGTCCTCTCATTGTCCATTCTTGCAAATCTTGGATCTCCACTCCAAAACCATTTAAATTCTACAATGCTTGGTCAAAACACAAGGATTTCTTGAAGCTTGTCGAGGAACATTGGAGTGTGAGGGTTTTTGGCACTCCTATGTTTTCTCTCTTTCAAAAACAAAAATCTCTCAAGCAAGCACTAAAGTCTTTCAACAAGAAATACTTTACTACCATTCCGAGTTCTCTCTTGAAGCTCCAAAATGACCTCCATGAAGTTGAGATTGAGACTCTCAATGGAAATATTAGGGCTGATTTGATCGAAAAGGAAAAGAATTTGCTGAAGAGTATTGATGAATTGGATAACATTTATAAATCTATGCTTTCTCAAAAAGCACGGGTAAATTGGATCAAAGAAGGGGATGCAAATTCTAAGTTCTTTCACAACACAATCAAAGGTAGAAGGCATAAAAGCTCCATTTGCATGGTCAAGAATGATGAAAATCAGATTCTCACAAATGAGCAAGAAGTCAAGGCTGAATTTGTTGAGTATTTTAAGAAGCTCCTTGGCACTCCTTCAAGCTCTCTTGCTACTATTGAATTGATCAAAAATATTATCGGTAAGACAATTAAAGTTGAAGAAGAAAACTCTCTTTTGGCTCCTATCACTCATGATGAGATCAAGAGTACACTTTTTTCACTCAATCCAAACAAAAGTCCGGGTCCGGATGGCTTTACTTCTCATTTCTACATGGCCACTTGGGAAATTATTGGTGAGGATGTTTTGAAGGCTATTACCTCCTTCTTTCAATCATGCAATCTTCTTAAGGAGGTAAATACAACTATCATTACTCTTGTGCCTAAAATGCAAAATCCATACATGGTAAAAGACTATAGGCCGATTTCTTGCTGCAATACTATATACAAATGTATCTCCAAGATTCTTGCAAATAAAATAAAAAATTGCTTGCCTCACATCATCTCTTGGAACCAATCAACATTTCTCAAGAATAGACTCATAAATGAAAACATCCTCATTGCTCATGAACTTATGAGAGGCTATGCAAGAAATCACATCTCCTCTAGATGTGCTCTCAAAGTGGACATCATGAAAGCTTTTGATTCTCTCAATTGGAAATTCATTGAAGTCTCCCTTGTTGCTTTTGGCTTCCCTACAAAGTTTGTGAATTGGATTATGGCTTGCATCACCACAACTGGTTTCTCTATTGCTATTAATGGTGGATTGGAGGGCTTTTTTCAAGGAGCTAATGGAATTCGACAAGGTGATCCATTATCACCCTATATCTTTGTCATTTGTATGGAGGTCCTCACATGCATGCTAAATAAGTTTGAAAGCAGCCCGTATTTTGACTACCACCCAAAGTGCTCATCTTTGAAGCTAAATCACCTTTGCTTTGCGGATGATCTTTTCATTTTTTGCAAAGGAAATCTTCAATCTATTACAAGCATCAAGGAAGTTTTGGACCTCTTCTCCACTTATTCAGGGCTCAACATCAATCAAGCTAAAAGTAATATTTTCTTTGGGGGAGTTCCGGATGACATAAAGCAAACAATCCTTCAACAATTGGAATTCAAAGAAGGTATTCTTCCCATCCGCTACCTTGGTATTCCTCTTGTCTCAAGGAAACTTAGGAAAGCTGATTGCATGCCTCTCCTTGAAAAGATCAATGCAAAGCTTGAAAATTGGGCAAACAAATGGCTCTCCTTTGCTGGAAGACTTGTTCTCATTAAATCCATTCTTATGCAAATTTGTTCCTTTTGGGCAAGTGCTTTCCTCCTCACAAAAGGTACAATGGCAGCAATTGAATCAAAATTCAGATCCTTTCTTTGGAGAGGTACTGGGCCAAAAATTGCTTGGAAAGATGTTTGCTTACCATACCTTGAAGGGGGTCTTGGAATTCGAAGATTGAGTGAGATCAATATCACTTACTTACTCAAAATCTTTTGGAGAATGTATGCCACCAAAGACACTCTTTCGAGCAAGTGGATCCATGCAAATTATATCAAGAATAGCTCCATTTGGGCCATACAAATTCCTCATGATGCAAGCTGGATCATAAAATCTCTTTTGCAAATCCGTGGGGTTGCAAGGAATTTCATCCAACATAAACTTGGCAATGGCACAAATACTTTTTTTTGGCTAGACAATTGGCATCAAGAAGGTCCTCTTCTTGACCATTGGAGCTCAACCTTCCCTTCACCTCCTTTGCTTGCCAAGGTTTGCGACATCTATATTAATGGTCAATGGACTTGGCCTTTAAATCTTCTCCATGTCCAGATTCCACTTGTCAATCTCGATGAAAATGTCCATGATTCTTCTCTTTGGCTGCCTTCAAAGAACGGTAATTTTTCATTTAAGCTTACTTGGGATCATATTCGTAAGAAGGGTCATACAGTTAACTGGCACAATTTGTTTGGCACAAAGGTCATAACCCTAGACATGGTTTCATTTGCTGGCTTGTTTTTCATGATCGGCTTTCAACTCTTCAAAAATTATTAAGTTGGGGACTGATTGCTAACCCACTTTGTATCTTTTGTCGCATGGGTTGTGAAACAAGAGATCACCTTTTTTTCGAATGTAGCTTCACACGCAGAATTTGGAGGCATGGTCTTGCAATCTCCCTTGTTCCAGAGAAGTTGATTTGTTGGGATGAAATTTGTGCCTATCTCACACCTTTTGCTCTTGAAAATAACTTGAAAGCTACTATCCTTAAGCATCTTCTTGGAGCATCCATTTACCACATTTGGGTTGAGAGAAATCAGCGTATTTTCAAGCAAGAAGCAAAAACGGAGGATCAAATCACAAGTACTATCTTCAATGAAGTTAGAACTCATATTATCTTTGGTAGGAAATTTCCTTCAAATGCGCTGAATATTGCCTTATGTAAATTGTGGAAATTAGATGAGATACTTGGTTATGTTTCTCCATTCTTTTTTCTAATTCTTGTACTTGAACGTTTCTTTTATGAAATCTTACTTACTCAGCAAAAAAAAAACATCCTCTTCTTCAAATTTCAAATTGGGATGCAAATGCTCTGCAAAAACTCCATCCCAATCTGAAGAAGGCTCACTTGAAGAAGGAACATACCTTGGTTTAAGAGGTTTTTTCCAAGCATTGGGTTGGCTGGTTGCATGATGCAAGACCCGGCCTTGAATATTGCTTGCCTTGGAGTTAAAATCTTGCTTTGCATAGCTTGGGAACGTTTCAACGTTGGGATCATTTTGGAGAGAGAGATCAGCTTGCATGGCAGAAATGTCACTTAATGAAGTTGGCTGACTTGGCACAAGTGGGTCAGCCGAATTACTTTTGTAATTTGAGTGTTCAAGTGGAGGGAAAACTTTAGTTGAATCACGTGCCTCATCCCCAATGTCACATGGATCAGAAATTGAGTGAGCTTGACTTGGATGAGTTGTCAAAGTTTGCTTGGAGTGGGCTGAAAAGGTGTTGCCATGTTCCTTTGTTCCATGCATTGTACCAAGTATATTGCTATTAACCGGTGGTAGAAGACCATTGGTTAAAGTGTGGTCAGCCAAGTCTTCTTCTTCCTTATTCAAATCACCATGGCCAAAGGAGGAAGAGTGACAAGAAGTTGGGGAGTGAAAGAGGTGCTGTGCAAGCTCCATTTCCATATTCTTTTTGTGCAAACCAACTTCAATCTTAGATGAAGGAGAAGAGCTTGAGCAAGATGTGCAAAAGAGCTTACGAATCAAATTCAACCTTGGCTTTGGATTGAGCACCAAGGTGTTCTTTGTAAGTATGACCAGATTCAAGTGCATTAAAAACTTCCTGAAATTCTTTGCTAGAGGTGGATGAAGCATCTTCCCTAACAAGGAAAGAAGAGGAAGAGGCCGAATCCACCTCATTTGGAGAATCCTTAGAGGAAATAGCTTTCGGGGAGCCCTCAAAAGATTGCTTCTTTGCAAGAATTCTAGCACTTTGCCTTGAAGAAGCCGAAACTTTCTTCTTCTTTCCCATGAAATCAAGCAAATGGATGAGGCAAAAGGACGGGTATGGAAATGTGTTTAGGGTAAAGTAAGCCAAACTCTATGAGAGAGTATTTGGAAAACCCGAGACTTCCTTTTGCCTTACAAGCTCGTGTGTTTGATTTACTCCATTCGTTTCTTGAAGTTCCTTCCCAAGTGAAAATGGCTCAGCATGAAAACTTTCCTTCACTTGGCTGCCCACTTTATTTTCAATTTTCATTAACATGGCTGCCCATTTTGCTTTCCTCCTCGTTTACCTTATCATTTGTGGTGTTCACATTTTCATCAAGTAAGGCAAATCTATTACATGTTGAAGATTCAAAAGACACATTTGCCAAGGGAGGGCTCCTTTGCTGATTTGGGAGGAAGAATAGCGTTTGCAAAAGGAGTAGGGTTTATATATTGCACCTTCTTCCACACTTTTTTAGTCTTATAGTTTTTCCAACCTCCTTCTCTCATTTCAAATTTTTGCACTTGACGGGGGGCAATTGCATGTGACATATTGGGACATGTTTTAATAGAGTGACCAACAATCCCGCAAGACGAGCAAACAAGTGGTTTCCATGCATATTCCACATCAATTTTAGCCCATTCCCCATTTCTTAACTTAACAACAGTATGATCGGGAAGTTCTTTGGAAAGGTCCAACTCAATACAAACTCTAGCAAAACCAACAAATGTTCTAGATTCCGTCAATCGATCCATTTGTATTGGGTAGCCAAGTGTGCTTGCAATATAGCTAAGACCACTCCTTGTAATCAAAGAACATGGCACATTTCTTAGCTTGACCCATAAAGGAACTTTCTCCCAACTAAAGTGCAATAATTGTGCATTAGGATCCCATCTTCTTAATAAAAGAGGTCTATGATTAACATGCCACATTTGTTCCAAAATTTTTTTTTTGCGGATTAAGAAAGTTTTTATTAACGCAAATTTGGTACAAACCATGCCAAAAAACCCCCAATCCATAAAAATTTGCATCTTAACCAAGGCTTTAGGGGTAAGGATATCAAAGTACAACGAGTAAACTAGCATTACAAAAAAAACAATTTCCACAAATGGTAAAATGAAAGAAAGAAAATCAAAATCCTTCAACAATTTGGAAGTGGATGGCAAGAGTCTTCCCGATCCCTAGAAATCCTGTGATCATCTTCTTCTCCATCTTTATCTCCAGGTTCAATATCATGGGCTGCACCAACTTCATAATATTCAACATTTCCTTCATCATTAACCACTTGGGCCGAATTAGTCATATGGTTGTCCACCTTCCCAACAATATTTGAGTCCTCAACATTAGTGTCAAGAACATCGAATCTATTACTTTTCTCGGTAATTTTTGGTGAAGAGGCCAGAATGCCACTTATACCGTTTGGGGCATCTTCTAATTTAGAATTTAGGACAACACTTGCAAATGGTGTAGGATTCACACTAGAAATTTTCCTCCAAACTTTTTTAGTTTTGAACTTCTTCCATTCACCCTCTTTCTTCTCAACTCTAGGGATTTCTCGGGATGCATTTGCTTGATGAGCATTCGGGCATGAAGAAATATTATGACCAACTATCTTGCAAATAGAGCAAACCATAGGTTTCCAAGCATATTCCACATCGATTTTTGCCCATTCTCCATTCCTAAGCTTCACAAAAGTGTGATCTGGGAGAGTCTTGGACAAATCCATTTCAATACAAACACGTGCAAATCCAACAAAAGTTCTGGATTCCGTTAATTTGTCCATTTGAATTGGTGTGCCAAGTGTGCTAGCCACATAACTAAGCCCTCTTCTAGTGATCAAAGAGCATGGAACATTATGGAGCTTGACCCAAAGTGGAACTTTTTCCCAACTAAAATGGAAGAGTTGTGCATTAGAATCCCATCTTCTAAGCAATAAGAGACGATGATTTACATGCCACATTTGCTCAAGGACTTGTTCACTAAAATTTTCATTTTCAAATTTGAAAACAAAGAGCCCATTTTCAGCGGATTTGATTTCAACCCTCCCAAACATTTTCCAATGGACATCAACCATTCTCCTAATGAGGAAAAAAGTGGGAGGCTTATCAAGAAATTGGCCAATAAGGCAATGTTTGAAGTGATCATCTCCTTCTAAATAAACCTCCTCGGGTGGCATTGCCCCAATAAAATGATTATCAATAAAGGGTTCAATGAAATCAAGCTTTCTAGAGCAAGTAAGCATTCCAACAAAGGTACCTTGCCAATCCTTATTTGCGTGCCAAGCTTGCTGATTTTGGTTCTGAGAATTTCGCGCAATGTCATCTTCATTAAAATGATTTGGCATCTGGTTTGGCTTCCATAAAGAGGTGTCTTCCACGTTGGATGGAGCATGGTGAGTTGGAGTAGATAGAGAGTTAGGTGGCCTTTTAATTTCAGCCAATTTTCGTGAAAGAGGAGGGAAATCAGCAATATTCAGACTTGGAAAAGAGGTGTTTTTGTGCTGTAAGCTACAAGAAGAACTTTGAAGATTGTGAGTTGTCGAAATCTGATTGGTTGGGCTCTCAAAAATACAACCAAAGTCAGAAAAGTGAGCAGCCATGTTTGGAGAAAGTACATCAGCGTTTTTTTTTTTTTTTTGCGGGGCAAGTAAGATGGGATATATTCCAATAATCAAAAAATTACATGAACAAAGGATGTGGAGAGGTACAAGAACCTAAACAACAACATCATCTAATCTCCACAATTTACATAAAGTTTTGTTCAAAGAAGAAGACTGGAATTTTCTACCATTTGTAAGTTTAACTCTAACATCATTAAAGATAGTATCAAATATAAATTCCTCAGTTCTAGCTTGGTTTTTGAAGATACGTTGATTCCTTTCAATCCAAATGTAGTAAATGGCTGCCCCAAGGAGATGCTTGAAAATTGTGGCCTTCAAATGCTTTTCAAGAGCAAAAGGTGTGGAGTACTCGATAATATCATGCCAACAAATCAGATTTTCCGGAACGAGAGTGAGTTGCAAGCCCTTTCTCCAAATCCTCCTGGTGAAACAACATTCAAAGAAAAGATGCTCCCTAGTTTCACAACCCATGTAACAAAAAATACACGTTGGGTTAATATGGAGTCCCCCATGCAAGATTCTGAATTTTGTGCTAAGGCGATCACGGAAAGCAAGCCAAACAATGAAGCTATGTTTAGGATTATGCCTCTTGTGCCAGATGTAATGATAACCTTCAAAATGAGTGCCCTTCCTTCTAATACAATCCCAAGTGTGGAAGAAAGAGAAGCTTTCACTAGGAGAAAGGTTCCATAAAATTTTATCCATGGCTCATTCAATAGGTTCAAAATCTGGAACATCAACTTGGGACAGGTGAATTGGCCAATTCCAAACACCATTTGTGAAAATATCACTAAGCTTTGAATGAAGTGGGGGATATGGAATTGTGTTAGTCCAATGCTCAAGAAGAAGGCCGTCCTTGTGCCAATTGTCAATCCAAAAGAAGGTGCTTGCTCCATTGCAAATCTTGTGTTGGATATATCTCTTTGCCAAAACACGGCAGCCAAGAAGAGTTTTGAAAACCCAACTAACATCCTTGGGAATATGTAACATCCAAATTGAAGAGTCTTTGATATAGTACATCAGCGTTGGAAGAACCAGGGTTAAAAGGCATGAGTTTCCAACAATATTTTGCTGAATTGAAAAAGGCTCGGTTGGAATTTGGGAAGTAACATTGACAAAGTCATGTGGTGCTTGATGAGTTGTTGAATGGGGAGCTAAAGGGCCAGAAAAGGACCTGACTTGTTCAGCAAAAGTACCTTTCAAAAGGTAATGACCAGCGGATTGTATTTGAGGACCATCGGGTATTGCCTTCTTCAAGTTTTCTTCTTCAGCCGAGTATTCTCCTCCAATTTGAGTATGAAGCAATCTTGATTTTCCAGCCGACACATGCTTAGAATTCTGATTTGAGGCAAGAATATTAGTCCCCAAGCTTGGAGAAATAGATGAAGCTCCATTTTGCACGGCGAGCTCACCTTCCTTAAGTGAGGAAATTTCATGATTTTGCTGCAGCTTGGGATCTCCATTCCAAGATTTACTCTTTCTTATCAAACTTTGGACAAGTTCACGCTTTGCTTTGTCATAGTTATCTTCAAGATTTTGCATGTTTGAGTGTGAATTTGTGGCTGAGTAAGGAGGAGAGTTGTCATTTGCCTCTGCCAAGGAGGGACCCGAATCACTTTGGTGATGTTCCTTGAGTAATAAAGAGCCTTCAACATCATCTCCATCAGATCCCACAAAGATATCAGCATTACTTTTTGAAGAAGAGCACTTCGCAAGGTTTTGATTCAAAGTATTGCAAGTATTTTTAAGTTCCAAGAAAGATTCAGCCGAGTATTCCTCTTCATCAACCAAGTTTTTTAATGCAATCCGAGCACTCTTCCGAGTCTTGGTTGCACTTGATCTCTTTTTCTTGCCCATGGGAAGTGGATTCAGAAAGAAGAATGAAGAAAGAGTAAGGGAGAGAAGGGAGATGAAGAATGGTGAATGGGTGAAGTTACTAGAGAGAAGGGAGAGCATATTTCTAGAGAGAGAAATAATTGGCATCTGATGCCCACATTGTTCCAAAATTTGGTAGCAATAATGATCATTTTCAAGCTTGAAAATAAAGAATCCATTTTTTGCTGATATAATTTGAACTTTTCCAAAGTTTTTCCAATGCAAATCCACCATTCTCCTAATTAGGAAAAAAGGAGGGGGTTGATCAAGGAATTGTCCAATCAAACAATGTTTCCAATGTTCATCACCTTCCCTGAAAACTTCTTCATGTGGTTCAGCCCCTAATATGCCATTTTCCATTAAGATAGGTTTGTGGAAATCAAGCTTAGTAGGGTTTGAGAGATTACCCAAGTAAGTGCCTTGCCAATCTTTGCAAGAGTTCCATGCATGTTGGCTTGGAGCTTGATGAGTGTGGCTGCATTTGACAGCAATTTGTTCCTCTTGTTTGGAAGCTCCATGATCATCTTGACAACCTATTCCATGCCCAAAAAAGTGTGAAGTGCGTTGGGAAGAAGAAGGGGCTGGAGTGGTGGGCGTTGACTTGGCATAGGATTTTAAATTCTCAAATGATTTGGCATCCACATCATGAGGAGAAGATGAGTTGGCTGCTAAGTTATTTTTCCTAAAAAGCTCACGTGACAAAGGGGGGAAATCCACCGAATTTGGAGTAATGAAAAGAGGGCTGATACCTTTCTTTGGCGGGTAGGGACCATTTTGGACAAAGAGTATTTGAATTTGTTTGGCATTGACCAGCAGCCGAGGAATTATCCATTGGGGAAAGGTGTGTTGTCGGCTGAGAGGTTGAGGAGTACTCAACATGTCTTGAAAAAATACCTTGAAAAAATGAAATGGCAGCTTGGTTATTGCACAACATTTCCTTAGCTGAAGAACCAGTGGATAAAAGCTTGTGCTTGATTGTACTTGCTTCTTCTTCCACCCGATTTTCAAGTGCATTTTCATGGTAAAATCTCCATGGAACCCATTCTTTGAAGCATTAGATTGGTTCTCCAAGGTGAGAAG
The DNA here is from genome assembly GCA_028554755.1 of Cordia subcordata. Lineage (NCBI taxonomy): Eukaryota > Viridiplantae > Streptophyta > Magnoliopsida > Boraginales > Cordiaceae > Cordia > Cordia subcordata. Next base: position 17,983,931 of record JAPTOF010000008.1, read on the forward strand.
ACTATTTTGAGTACCATATTGTTGGGGTTCAAATGCTTTTTCCCGAAGTGGAGAAGTGATACACAAATCAGCATCCAAACCATCATCATCTCCATTCTCGGTTTGAATCTCTTGAAAGCTTCTAAGATTATCACCCTGAAGACCATGACTTCTTTCAATAAGACTTTTGACAAGCTCCATCTTTGCGTTATCCAAGCTCTCTTTGAGTTTAAGCTCGTTTAAAGTATGGCAACAAGAGGGACCAGGTTCTTTAGAGAAAGGCATAGAAGATCTAGATTCGTCTTCATCAAAGAAAGATGGAGAGGAGTGATTAGCGAGATTTTTGCTTACAATGTTGCACGCTTTGTGAAGCTCCAAGATGGATTTGGATGAGTAGTCTTCTTTTTTTTTTTTTTTTGCGAGAATAGTAAGTAGCTTTGTATTCATGAAGAAATTCTGTACAAAGATCAACAAAAACTGATCAAAGGAGGATTTCTTCCATCCCACATAATTTACAAATTTTCCTATTCAAACTAGAAGGAGTGAAATGTTTTCCAACAATGCATTTTAGTCTAACATGATTATATATGGATGAGAAGAGTTGCTCCTCTGTCTTGAAACTCTTGTGAAATTCACGATGATTCCTTTCAATCCAAATATAGTAGATTGCCGCCTCCAACAAGTGCTTCAGGATAGTAGCTTTAAGATTTTTCTCAAGTGCATGAGGTGTAATAAAAGCAAATATATCTTCCCAATCAATCAATGCATCTTGGATCATAGTAAGGTGAAGTCCTTTGCACCAAATTCTTCTAGTGAAACTATAATTAAAGAAAAGATGGTCTCTAGTTTCACACCCAAAGTTGCAAAAAATGCAAGTGGGATTCATCTCCTTTCCCCAGGATAACAATCTGAATTTAGTGCTAAGACGATCATGAATAGCAAGCCAAGTAACAAATGCATGCCTTGGAGTATGCCCTTTGAACCAAACAATGTTATGCCAAGCAACTTTTTTTTTTTTTGAGAACTAAGTAAGACTTTGAATTAATAACAAAATGTACAAAGTTGAAAGGGCATAAGCTAGCCCATTAAACCCTTAAGTTTCCAAAATTTACAAATGCTAAAGTTAGCTTTCATATGCTGAAAATTTATACAAAGAAAAAGCCTACATCTAACATCATTAAAAATGGAACAGAATAAAGATTCCTCGGTTCTTGCCTCATTGCAAAAGATTCTTCTATTTCTTTCAGCCCAAATATGATAAATAGAAGCTCCAAGAAGGTGTTTGAGGATGATTGCTTTAATGTTCTTCCCCAAAGCCCAAGGGGTAATGTAGGCAATGATATCCTCCCATTCAATGATGTGCTACGGAACTTTTGTGAGGCAAAGGCCTTTCCTCCAGATTCTTCTTATGAAAGAACAAGAGAAAAAGAGGTGATCTCTTGCTTCACAATTCAAGCGACAAAAAATGCAAAGGGGATCGATACAAAAAGCCCAATGAAGCATTCTGAATTTGGTATTGAGTTTATCCTTGAAAGCAAGCCAAGTGATGAATGCATACCTCGGATTATGTCCTTTGAACCAACTCATGTTTTTTCCCAAGAAATCCTCTCCTTTACTTCGAATATGCTCCCAAGTATGCTTGAAGGAGAAACAACCATCCGGTGAAAGAGTCCAAATAATCTTATCCATTCGATCATTTTCAAGACGAAAATTTGGGGGCCTTATGTGAGACAAGTGAGGAGGCCAAATCCAAGAACCATGGTGGAATAAATCTCTAACCTTTGCCAAAAAAAGGGGGCTTGGGAGAATGTTGCTCCAATGTTGTGATAAATACCCATCATAATGCCAACAATCATGCCAAAAGAAAGTATTACAGCCATTCCCTAGAATATGTTTGATATGATTTTTTGCCTCCATCCGAATAGAAAAAAGAGTTTTGAGAATCCAACTTGCATCCTTAGGGCAAGTAATGCTCCAAATTGATTCCCCTTTGATATAGTTCAAATGCACCCAACAGCTCCAAAGAGAGTCCTTACAAAAATACATTCTCCAAAAGATTTTAAGCTTGTAGACCTTGTTGATATCAATAAGCCTCCTAACTCCAAGACCACCTTCATTATATGGCAAACAAATGTCTTTCCAAGCAACTTTTGGCCCCGTATTCCTCAATAGAAAAGCTTAGAATTTTGATTCAATGGGAACAACAATGTTAATGGGGATGGGAACAACACTTGCCCAAAAAGAAAAAATTTGCATGTGTAGATTTGATGAGGAGAAGTCTACCCACATATGAAAGCCAAGTGTTTGCCCAATGATCAATTCTTCCTTTAACTTTGTCCAAAAGAGGTTGAAAATCAGACTTCCTCAATTTCCTTGTAATAAGAGGAATACCTAAATAGGCTTTGTTTCAAGATAAGGTAACAATGGCATAAGAAAGCTCTTTCTCTCTCTACCATGAAAATCCTCTCCCTTCTCTCTAAAACTTTGCAAAACAGCCACCTTACCACCACCACACGCCACCCCTTCACCCACCTCTAAACCTTCTTTTCACACATCCCAACCCATCCCTTTGCCCTTCCCCTTGGATCCATGGGAAAGAAAAAGAAGAGCTCATCTCCGTCAAGGCAAAGTGCAAGAATACTTGCAAAAAAACAAGTGCTGGATGGTTCTTCAAAAGCTCCTTCGGGCAAGAATCTCAATGAGGAGGTGGATTTAGCCTCTTCTTCCTCTTCTTTTGAGAGAGAAGATGCCTCATCCACCTCTAGCAAGGAATTCAAAGAAGTTTTTGAAGCACTTGAATCAGGCTACACTTATAAAGATCATATAAAAGCTCAAAATAGAGCAAAGGCCGAGTTGGTTTGTAGTCTCACCCATAAATCTCGATCTCGCTCCCCTCCCACTCCTTGTTCAAGAATGGGTTCAAGCCATTGTTCTACCGAAATGGATCTTGAAGCATCAACCGAGCTGGAGTTCGAACCTAGCAAGAAGGAAAACTCTATAGCATGTGAGATTTCAGCCGAAAAGGAGGATGGAAAAAACGAGCAATCTTTACCCGATGGTCCTAGGGCATTGCATGGACCGGTTAATAGGCTTATGTCTGAAAATGCTGAACCATTTATCGTGCATGGCAGCAATGCTTTGGCCTCATCCAACCACATTTCGACAAAGACATAACAGCCCTTGGATTTCAAAAGATAACACTCGGCCCACAGAGGATTTCCCTCCACTTCTGCCAAGTAAGCAAAATGACGTGGCTACCAACTTAGAAGGAAATCCCACTCAGCCAAGGAGCACAAGTCAGCACCTCTCACACTTCAACTCAAATGTTCCACAATCTGAAGCTTCCCTTGCCAAGGACAACTATTTCTCTTTGGGTACTGATCTTGGCAAGCAAAATAATAGCAAAGCCAACGTGTTCCAACAAAAAGCAAGGGCTCCCAACCACCAAAATGCATGGACAAAGGCACCTAAACTAAGGTATGAACCCTCCACAAATTCCCCTACTCTTGATTGGGGAGGTGTTTTTGCTGAACATATGGCTACCAATCTCAAATTTGATGAAATGCCTGAGTTTAATATTATTGATGGAAAAAGAGAAGTTGCTGACCCCCCGGAAGATCTTTATGATGAAGGAGATTGTTTTTGGTCACAATGTCTTGTGGGACAATTCTTAGGTGCCCCCCCACCATTCTTTCTCATTAGAAACATGGTTGAGTTTGCAAGGAAGAAATTTTCCAAAATTGATACTCACACCAAAGGAAAGGGCCTTTTTGTTTTCAAATTTGAGAAAGAGGAATTTTGTCAAAAAGTCCTCCAACAACTATGGCATGTTAATCATAGACCACTTTTGTTGAGGAAATGGGAACCTAATCTTGAATTCATCAATGTGGCCAGCAATAAAGTTCCCATTTGGGTGAAACTTTGGAACGTTCCAATGAGCCTCTACTCCAAAAGAGGACTTGGTTATGTTGCTTCATTCATTGGTAACCCAATCCAAATGGATGCTCTTCGACTCAAGAAGGAACCTTGAATTTGCTCGAATTTGTGTTGAAGTTGACTTGGAAGGTAGCCTTCCAAATGTCATTTTCCCAAAACTTCGAAATGGCTCAAGAGCAAGGGTGGATGTTGAATATGCATGGAAACCAAGCAAGTGCGCCCATTGCAAAATGGTTGGGCATGTTGAAGGGAATTGCCCTTTGAAGACTAATTTACATTCCAGCAAGCAACCCCAAATGCATTCCACTAGGCACAATCCAAAGATCCATAATGAATGGCAAGTTGTGGGCAAGAAACAAAGTCCATTGAAGGACCCAAAGCCAAGTAAAGAGCCGCTTGAGAACGACAATGTCACCAAAGCTATGGAAGACAGCATTCGGCCTTCAAGTCCCAAGGTTAACCTTGATCCATCATGCTCCCATAATGTCAACTCTAATCCTTTTGGAATACTTGACCCTGCTGATGGAAATGAAAATAAGGGTCAAAATCAACTTAAGCATGAGGGGAATGGGGATAAGGTTGAAGGAAGCAGCCCTAATTCACAAGTAAATCAATATCCGGGGATTGATGATCCCCTACTTCCTTATGAATTTTTCTCGTGGAACATTAGGGTCTCAATTCCCTAATAAACAAAAAGAAGTTAGGTTGCTGATCACAAAACATCACTTGGATTTCTTTTGCCTTTTGGAGAATAAAGTTGTGGGAAATGATAGCATCAACCATATTAGTTCCCGCTTTGACAATCTTGGCTTTGAAAATTATTTGGATGAGTTGACCAAAGGGAGAATTTGGCTGTTTTGGAGGAAGAACATCCAAGCTACTTATATTGATTCTTGTGAACAAGGCCTTCTTTTCAATTTTGATGACCACCTTCACAAGTCTATTTTTGTTGCCTTTGTCTATGGTAGCAATGAAGCCTCTAAAAGAAGCATTCTTTGGAGCAAGCTTGAACTTTGGTGCTCTTGGTGTCTTAATAGTGATTTTTGCATTATAGGTGATTTCAATGAAGTCTTGCAAAGTGGAGACAAATCTAGCACATCAGCCATTCCAAGAAGTGCTAAAGACTTTATTAGATTGGTAGCTAAAGCAAACTTGCAAGAAGCTAAAACTCATGGTCCCCACTTCACTTGGACAAACAAGAGTAATGAATTTAAACTTCTTGGCAAGCAAGATCGATAGGGCATTGGTGAACGCAAACTGGATTCAAAACTATCAACACTCTCTTCTTTTGGTGGATAATCCGGGCATTTCCGACCATTGCCCTCTTATCATGCACTCTTGTAAGTCTTGGGAATCTTCCCCTAAACCTTTTAAATTCTACAATGCATGGACTTCTCATTCGGATTTCTTGAAGATTGTGGATGAACATTGGAGTACACGGGTTTTGGTACCCCAATGTTCAAACTCTTTCAAAAGCAAAAACTTCTCAAGAAAGCTCTCAAATTGTTTGATAAAAGACATTTTGCTTGTATTCCGAACACCATCAAGGAGCTTCGGGAGGAGCTTTGTGCTGTCCAAAATGCCCTCTATAATGGTGAACACAACAACTATATTTTGGACAAGGAAAGAAACATTTTGACCAAATTGGAAGAGCTTGAAAGCTCATTTAAATCCATGCTCATTCAAAAATCTAGAATTGATTGGATCAAAGAAGGTGATTCAAACTCAAAATTTTTCCACAATATGGTACGGCAACGTAGGTACAAAAACTCCATCAAAGCACTCAAAAATGAGAATGGGCAACTTCTTTTGGAGGATTATGAAGTGAAAGAGGAAATCATTGGTTACTATAAAAATCTCCTTGGCACTAGATCCTACTCTCATGTTCATGTGGATTTTTTAAAGGAGATCATTGGAAGACAAATTGATGAAGAATTTGCTGCCAGCACTATTGCACCCATCACAAGAGAGGAAATCAAATCCACACTTTTCTCCCTTAATCCCAACAAAAGCCCGGGTCCCGATGGCTACACTTCCCATTTCTATAAGGTTGCTTGGGAGATTGTTTGAGAAGATGTTACTAGTGCAATCAACTCTTTCTTTGAATTTTGCAAGCTTCTCAAGGAGGTAAACTCTACCATCATCACCCTTGTGCTTAAAGTCCCCAACCCCGCTATGGTCAAAGACTTTAGACCCATTTCTTGTTGCAATAAAATCTATAAATGCATTTCCAAGATCATTGCAAATAGACTTAAACTTTGCTTGCCACAAATTATTTCATGGAACCAATCAGCATTCATAAAAAATAGACTTATCCATGAAAACATTCTTATTGCTCATGACATTTTGAGAGGTTACTCAAGAAGGCATATTTCACCGAGATGCTCCATCAAAGTGGATATCATGAAAGCTTTTGATTCTCTTAATTGGAACTTCATAGAATCCACTCTCCTTGCTTTTGGCTTCCCAAGAAGATTGGTTGACTGGATTATGGTTTGTGTTTCTACCCCAAGCTTCTCTGTTGCTATTAATGGTGGGTTGGAAGGCTTCTTCTTTGGTGCAAATGGTATTAGACAAGGTGACCCCATCTCTCCATATATATTTGTTCTTTGCATGGAGGTTCTTTCTTGTCTTCTTAATGGGCTGGACAGCAAGCTTGGCTTTCATTTTCATCCAAAATGTAGGGGCTTAAAGCTTAACCATCTTTGCTTTGCGGATGACCTTTTATCTTTTGCAAAGGGACTTTAAATCCATTGAATGCATTATGGGTATTTTGGAAACTTTCTCAAGTATTTCTGGGCTGAAAATCAACAACTCAAAAAGTGTGATCTTCTTTGGTGGAGTTAGCAATGATATTAAACTCGCTATCTTGGAGCGAGTTGGGTTTCAAGAAGGTGAGCTACCAATACGTTACTTGGGCATCCCTCTTGTCTCAAGAAAGCTTAGAAAAGCTGATTGCTTACCTCTTTTTGAGAAAATTTCAGCAAGGATTAATACTTGGTGCAATTATTGGCTCTCTTTTGCGGGAAGACTTGTCTTGATCAAATCCACACTCACTCAAATTTGTGCTTTCTGGGCAAGTGCCACCCTCCTCCCCAAAAGCGTTGTGTCATCCATTGAATCAAAATTCAAAGCATTTTTATGGAGAGGAACTGGTCCTAAAGTTGCTTGGAGGGATCTTTGCCTCCCATTTCATGAAGGGGGACTTGGGATTCGTAAAATTGATGAAATCAACAAAGTTTTCTTGCTGAAAACTTTTTGGAGGATGTATGCTGAAAAGAGCACACTTTGGAGCCAATGGATTCACTCAAATTATATCAAAAACTCCTCAATTTGGACCATGCAAGCCCCCAAGGATGCTGGTTGGATTATTAAGGCACTTCTGAATTGCCGGGCTGAGGCAAAGAGATTCATTCAACACAACATTGGCAATGGAGCTAATACTTTCTTTTGGATTGATAATTGGCATAAGGAGGGCTCCCTCTTACAATTTTGGAGCAACACACTCCCAAATCCGCCCCTCCTTGCAAAGGTTAGTGATATTTTCACAAATGGTAGATGGAATTAGCCAATTCACCTTTCTCATGTTGAAAGCCCAAGCTTTGTAATAAATGACACTAGCTTGGATAAGATTGGCTAGAATCTCTCACCCAATGAGGAGTTCACCTTCAAGCACACTTGGGAGCACATTAGAAGGAAGGGAGACAACTTTGAGGGCCATAACATTATTTGGCACAAAAGCACACTCCAAGACATAGTTTCATCGTTTGGCTTGCTTTCCTTGATCGTCTGAATACAAAATTCAGATTGCTTCATTGGGGATTTAACATCAACCCTACATGCATCTTTTGCTTTATGGGTTGTGAAACGAGAGACCATCTCTTCTTTGAATGTTGCTTTACTAGGAGAATTTGGAGAAAAGGCCTTCGCATCTCTCTTGTCTCAGAGAATCTGATTTCTTGGAATGAAATCACTTCTTATATCACTCCTTTTGCACATGAAAAGCATTTGAAGGCTACCATCATAAAGCACCTATTTGGAGCAGCCATCTATCACATTTGGAAGGAAAGGAATCAGCGATTCTTTCAAAATGAAGCCAAGATCGAGAAGTACATTTTTAGTTCTATCTTTAATGAAGTTAGAGTTAAGCTTACTTGCTGTAGAAAATTTACTCCCTCCCCCTTGAACAAAACACTTTGTAAATTGTGGAGGCTTGATTCTTAGAGCCTCCTCCTTTCCCCCACTCTTTTGTTTGTACTTGTACATTCTCTTTGATTTGTGAAATACAATTACTTTCTTGCTCCGCAAAAAAAAGAGGAATACTCAAATATCTCAAAGGCGAAGGTCCTTCCTTAAACTCCAATTTATCCAAAATTGCTAACTTCTCACAATTTGTGACTCTACCAAAGAAGGTATCACTTTTTGAAGTGTTTATTTTAACCCCAGAGAAAGAAGAGAAAGTATGCAAAGTATCCAAAATGCAGCAAATGGATTTTAAGTTACCTTTGCAAAAAATGAAGAGATCATCCGCAAAACAAAGATGGTTGAGCTTAAGTGATGAACATTTCGGATGATAGCTGAAATCTTCATTGGAGCCAAGTTTATTAAGCATGCAAGTGAGGATTTCCATGCAAATGATGAAGAGGTAAGGAGATAGAGGGTCACCTTGCCTGATTCCATTTTTCCCTTTGAAGAAACCCTCAAGACTACCATTGATAGAAATGGAGAAGCTCGGGGTGGTGATACAAGCCATGATCCAGTCAACAAATCTTTTGGGGACGCCAAAAGCAAGGACAGCCGACTTGATGAAATTCCAACTAAGGGTATCAAATGCCTTCATAATATCAATCTTGAGTGCACATCTAGGAGAAATGTGTCTTCTTGTGTAGCCCCTCAAACTATCATGTGCAATAAGAATATTTTCATTAATGAGCCTATCTTGCATGAAAGCGGATTGATTCCATGAGATAATATCCTTCATACAATATTTGAGTCTATTTGCAGGCAATTTGGAAATGCATTTGTAGATAGTGTTGCAACATGAAATTGGCCTAAAATCCTTAACCATGAGTGGGTTTGTAACTTTAGGCACAAGAGTAATGATAATTGAGTATACTCCTTAAGAAGTTTGCAATCATTGAAAAAAGAGGTAATAGCTCTAGTGACATCTTCCCCAACAATGCTCCAAGCTGCCATATAAAAATGTGAAGTATACCCATCAGGTCCCGGGCTTTTATTTGGATTTAATGAGAAAAGAGTATTCTTAACTTCCTCATGAGTAATAGGAGCAACAAGAGCATCAATGTTTTCCTCATGGATTTGCTTTCCAATAATGCTTTTAAGCATATCAACATTTGCTGGAGTGCAAGTAGATGTGCCGAGAAGTTTTTTGAAATAGCAAACAATTTCCTCTTTGACAACATCCTCCTTATCAAGAAGCTCACCATTTTCTTTCTTGATAAACCGAATATTGTTTTTTGCAAGTCTCCCCTTGATGGCATTGTGAAAAAACTTGGTGTTTGCATCCCCTTCCTTAAGCCAAGTCAACCTAGACTTTTGGAGGAGAATTTCTTTGTGAGTAGTTTCCAAATTCTCCAATTGGACAAGTGTGACTTTTTCCTCCTCAACAAGACTCTCTCCAAAATTCCCATTAAGAATAGCTTGCTGAATCATCGTAAGCTTCCCTTTAAGAATCATAATAGCTTTTGGAATTCCAGCAAAGTGATCATCATTTAACCTCTTAAGTGCAACTTTAATCTTTTTTTGCTTTTGAAAGAGGATATACATTCGAGTGCCAAAGACCCGTGCACCCCAATTATTATGAACAACTCGCAAGAAAAGATCATGCTTGGTCCAAACATTTATTATGCCAATCAACTTTATTCTTCTTCATTCTGATTTCCTCCCAAGTGTGTGAGAAAGTAAAGTCACCATTTGGAGAAAGATCCCAAGTAATTACATCAAGACTTTCCTCCACAAGATTGGTACTAGGTGGATCAAAATGCAAGAGTTGAATAGGCCAATTCCAATTACCATAAGAGTATATGTCACAAACCTTAGCATAGTATGGTGGATTGTTGAATGTGCTGCTCCAAAAGTTGCTAAGAATACCATGAATGTGCCATTTGTCATGCCAAAAGAGTGTTTGCTTCCCATTGCCGAGAACATGAGAGATGTGTGCTCTTGCAATATCACGATATTTGAGGAGATTTTTAAGTACCCAACTATCATCCTTAGATGTGGTGAGTGTCCAAATCGATTTGTCCTTGATGTAATTACTTTGCATCCATTTGCTCCAAAGAGAATACCTATAAGGATACATTCTCCAAAAAGATTTTAGGAGAAAAGTGTTGTTGATGTCCTCAATCTTCCGGACACCAAGTCCACCTTCATCAAGAGGAACACAAATGTTGGCAACGATGTTCTTAATGCAATCAAATCCTTTTTCGATTCAAGCAAGCTCCTTAAAGAGCTAAATGCCACTATTATTGCTCTTGTGCCTAAATCCTCAAATCCTACCATGGTCAAGGATTATAGGCCAATTTCTTGCTGTAATACTATCTACAAATGCATTTCAAAGATCATTGCAAATAGGATAAAAGCTTTCTTATCCCACATTATTTCATGGAACCAATCAGCCTTCATGAAGGGTAGGCTCATCCATGAAAATGTACTTATTGCACATGACATTTTGAGAGGTTATCAAAGGAGACATATCACTCCAAGATGTGCTTTTAAAGTTGACATCATGAAAGCTTTTGATTCCTTAAATTGGAGATTCATTGAATGCACACTTTTTGCTTTTGGCTTCCCCAAAAAGTTCGTGGGCTGGATTATGGCATGCATTAAAACTCCTAGTTTCAGCATTGTCTTAAATGGAGGGTTGGAAGGATATTTCTTCGGAGCAAATGCCATTCGGCAAGGAGATCCCATCTCCCCTTACATTTTTGTTCTTTGTATGGAAGTGCTCACATGCATGCTTAACAACTTGGCATATAACCCGAGGTTTCACTTCCATCCAAAGTGTGGAAGCATTAAGCTCAATCATCTTTGTTTTGCGGATGATCTTCTTATCTTTTGTAGAGGGGATATGCATTCGATTGATTGCATCATGAACACATTGAAGACTTTCTCAACTTACTCAGGGCTGGTTGTTAATAATACAAAGAGTGTGTTATTCCTTGGAGGGGTTTCTAATGAAGAAAGAAGAGCAATTATGAATAGAATTGGGTTTCAAGAGGGTGAGCTTCAATCCGTTACTTGGGCATCCCACTTGTTTCAAGAAAGCTTAGGAAGAATGATTGCTGTCCACTCTTGGATAAAATCAACTCTAAGCTTGATTCATGGTGCAATAATTGGCTTTCTTTGGGAAGACTAGTGCTCATCAAATCCGCCCTTTCTCAAATTTGTGCTTATTGGGCAAATGCTTTTCTTTTACCAAAAGGCGTTATGGCAGCCATTGAATCAAAATTCAAAGCCTTTTTGTGGAGAGGGACTGGTCCAAAAGTGGCATGGAAGGATGTTTGTCTCCCATTTCAAGAGGGTGGACTTGGTATTCGGAGCATTGAAGAGGTTAATCTTACATACATGCTGAAAACTTTTTGGAGGAGTTATGCTAAAAAAGATTCACTTTGGAGTTAATGGGTTCATGCCAACTATTTCAAAGACTCTTCAATTTGGATGTTACAAATTCCCAAGGATGTTAGTTGGGTTTTCAAAACTCTTCTTGGCTGTCGTGTTTTGGCAAAGAGATATATCCAACACAAGATTGGCAATGGAGCAAGCACCTTCTTTTGGGTTGATAATTGGCACAAGGACGGCCCCCTACTTGAGCATTGGACTAACACAATTCCGTATCCCCCACTTCACTCAAAGGTTAGTGATATTTTCATTGATGGCGTTTGGAATTGGCCTATCCACCTCTCCCAAGTTGATGTTCCAGATTTCGAACTTATAGAGGGAGCTGAAGATAAAATTTCATGGAACCTCTCTCCTTGTGGAGGCTTCTCTTTCTTCCATGCTTGGGATAGTATTAGAAGAAAGGGCACTCATTTTGAAGGTTATTATCACATATGGCATAAGAGGCATAATCCTAAACATAGCTTCATTGTTTGGCTTGCTTTTCATGATCGCCTTAGCACAAAATTCAGGATCTTGCATTGGGGACTCCATATAAACCCAACGTGTATTTTTTGTTACATGGGTTGTGAAACTAGGGAGCATCTATTTTTTTAATGTTGTTTCACCAGGAGGATTTGGCGAAGGGGTTTGCAACTCACTCTCGTTCCGGAAAATCTGATTTGTTGGCATGATATTATTGAGTACTCCACACCTTTTGCTCTTGAAAAGCATTTGAAGGCCACAATTTTCAAGCATCTCTTTGGGGCAGCCATTTACAACATTTGGATTGAAAGGAATCAACGTATCTTCAAAAACCAAGCTAGAACTAAGGAGTTTATTTTCGATGTTATCTTTAATGATGTTAGAGTTAAACTTACAAATGGTAGAAAGTTTCAGTCTTCTCCTTTGAACAAAACTTTATGTAGATTGTGGAGATTAGAAGATGTTGTTGTTTAGGTTCATGCACTTCTCCACATCTTTTGTACATGTAAACTTTTCATCTTTGGAATCTATCCAATCTTACTTGCCCTGCAAAAAAAAAAAGAGGAACACAAATGTCTTTCCAAGCTATTTTAGCCCTAGTATCCTTCCAAAGGAAAGCACAAAATTTGGATTCAATTTTTTGAATAATACTCTTAGGGGGAAGCAATGCACCAGCCCAAAAAGAACAAATTTGCAAGAGTGTGGATTTGATAAGGGTTAATCTACCCATGTAGAAGAGCCAATGATTGGTCCAACTTTCAAGCCTTCTAGTGATTTTATCCAAAAGAGGCAAGCAATCAGCTTTTCTAAGCTTCCTTGACACAAGGGGAACCCCCAAGTATCTTATAGGTAGTTTGCCTTCCTTAAAGTTCATTTTGCTAAGAATGGCAAGCTTTGTCTCATTAAGAACACCACCAAAGAAAATATCACTCTTGGAAGAATTCACTTTAAGACCCGAGAGAGAGAATAAATTTTCCAAAATATCCATGATGCACTCAAGTGAATTAATATTACCTTTGCAAAAGATAAAGAGGTCATCAGCAAAGCATAGATGGTTCAAAGTCAATTTTGCACATTTTGGATGAAACCCAAACTTTTGATCATGTTCCATCTTGTTGAGCATGCATGATAACACTTCCATACAAATAACAAAAATGTATGGTGAGAGAGGATCCCCTTGTCTTATTCCATTTGTCCCTTTAAAATAGCCTTCAAGACTTCCATTAATTGCTATAGAGAAACTTGTTGAGGTAATACAAGTCATGATCCATTTCACAAAGAAATTTGGGAAGCCAAAAGCATGTAGAGTGCATTCAATAAATTTCCAATTGAGAGAATCAAAAGCCTTCATGTTATCAACTTTGAGTGCACATCTAGGAGAGATATGAGATCTAGTATAACCTCTAAGAATATCATGTGCAACAAGTATATTCTCATTGATAAGTCTCCCTTTAATAAAAGCCTATTGGATGCACTTGATCTTTTCTTTTTGCCCATGGAAGTTACAGAAGAAGGTGAAAAAGGAAGTAAAAATGGTGGTCAATGGTTGAAGACGGAAGTCAATGTAGAGAGTGGTAAGAGCATTTTGTTTCTAGAGAGAGAAACAATTTCTTTGATGGTAATGAAGTTTTGGCCAATTCTAGGCCGATTTCTTGCTGCAACACTATTTACAAAAGCATCTCAAATTGCTTGCAAATAGGCTTAAGCATTGCACAAAGAATATCGTCTTGTGGAATCAATTGGCTTTCATGCAAGATAGACTCATCAATGAAAACATACTTATTACACATGATATATTGAGTGGCTATACGAGAAGATATATTTCTCCTAGATGTGCAATCAAGATTGATATCATGAAGAAAACCCGTTTCTCTCTCTACCATGAAATCTCTCCTCCTTCTCTCTAAACTTTTTGCAACCAGCCACCACCTCTCCTCCACACGCCACCACCATACCAACCTTCTTCCATCAATACTCAAACACTAAACCCTAAACACTCTTCCATACCCGTCCTTTTGCCGCTTCCGATTGCTTGATTTCATGGGAAAGAAGAAGAAAATTTTGACTTCTTCAAGGCAAAGTGCTAGAATACTAGTAAAGAAGCAAACTTTTGATAGCTCTCCAAAAGCCATTTCCTCTAAGGATACTCTCAATGAGGTGCATTCGGCCTGTTCCTCTTCTCCCCTTGTGAGGGAGATGCTTCATCCACCTCTAGCAAAGAGTTTCAGGAAGTTTTTAAAGCGCTTGAATCTGGTCATACTTACAAAGAACACCTCGATGCTCAATCTTTGCTAAGGTTGAATTGATTCGCAAGCTTTCTTGCACATCTCAGTCAAGCCCTCTTTTACATCTAAGATTGATGTTGGTTCACACAAAAAGAAAATGGAAATGGAACTCATACAGGACCTCTTTCACTCCCCAACTTCTTATCATTCTTCCTCTTTCGGCCATGGTGTTTTGAACAAGGAAGAAGAAGACTTGGCTGATTACTCTTTAACCAATGGTCAACATCCTCTGGTTAATAGCAATATACCCGAAATATTGCCTGGAACAAAGGAACATGGCAGCACCTTTTCAGCCCACTCCAAGCAAAATTTGACAACTCATCCAAGTTAAGTTCACTCAAAATCTGATCCATGTGACATTGGGCATGAGGCACGTGAGTCACTTGATGTTTTCCCTCCTCTTAAAAACTCAAATTACAAATACAATTTGACTGACCCACAAATACCAAGTCAGCCCACTTCATTAAATGACATGGATGCCATGCAAGCTAAACCCTTCCTCCAAAACATGCTCAAGGCAGAAACATTTCCAAGCTATGCAAAGCAAGAACACAACTCCAAGGCAAGCAATGTTCAAGGCCGGGTCTTGCATCAAACATCCAGCCAATCCAATGCTTGGAAAAAACCTCTAAAAGTAAGGTATGTTCCTTCTCCTAACTGGGATGGAGTATTTGCGGAGCATATGCATACCAATTTAAAATTTGAAGAAGAGCATGTTTTTAATGTGGTTGATGGCATTAGAGAAGTTGCTGATCCTCCTGAGGATTTATATGATGATGGGGATAAATTTTGGAGCCATTTCTTAGTTGGACAATTTTTAGGCGCCCCCCACCTTACTTTTTAGTCAAGAATATGGCTGATTTTGTTTGGAAGAAGTTTGGCAAAGTTGATATTCATACAAAAGGGAAAGGCCTTTTTATTTTCAAATTTGAAAAGGAGGAGTTTTGCCAAAAGGTTCTCCAACAACTTTGGCATATTAACCATAGGCCTCTTCTTTTGAGAAAGTGGGAACCAAATCTGGAATTTGTTAATCTCTCATGCAAAAAAGTCCCTATTTGGGTTAAATTATGGGATGTCCCTATGTGCCTTTACTTCAAAAGAAGACTTGGTTATATAGCATCCTTCATTGGAAAACCACTCCAAATGGGTACACTTACGGATTCAAGGAGAAACCTTGAGTTTGCTAGAGTGTGCATTGAAGTTGATTTGGAGAGTAATCTTCCGGATGTCATCTTCCCAAAACTATGAAATGGCTCTAAAGCAAAGGTTGGAGTTGAGTATGCATGGAAACCTAAGAAGTGCCCCTTATGCAAAATGGTTGGTCATATTGATGAATCTTGCCCTTTAAAGCCTCAACCCTAAAAGCAAGCTCCCAAGCAACAACCTAAAGTCCACTATGAATGGCAAATTGTTGGCAAGAAACAAGATCCCTTGGAGAACACCTCTACGGAGCCTATAGTTGCTGATGTGTCTACCAAAAACAAGGACATTTCCAAAAACAATTGAAGGAAAATGGAAGGAAATGCTTGCAGCCTCCATCTGTAATGAGGAAATTAAAGAGAGTCTCTTCTCTCTCAATCCTAACAAAAGTCCAGGACCCGATGGTTACACATCAAAGTTTTACATGGCAGCTTGGGAAATCATTGGTGAGGAAGTGATACACGCTATCAAGTCTTTCTTCTCATCCAACAATCTCCTTAAAGAGGTAAATGCCACAATCATTACCCTTGTTCCTAAAGTTCAAAATCCTTCCAAGGTCAAAGATTTTCGGCCTATTTCTTGTTGCAATACTATTTACAAGTGTATCTCCAAGATCCTTGCCAATAGACTCAAAAAATGCATTCCATTTATCATCTCAAACAACCAATCAGCTTTCATTAAAGGTAGACTCATTAATGAGAATATCCTTATTGCTCATGAGCTTATTAGAAGATACTTTAGAAGCCATATTTCCTCAAGATGTGCACTCAAAATTGATATCATGAAGGCTTTTGACACATTGAATTGGCACTTCATTGAATGCACTCTCATTGCTCTTGATTTCCCAAAAAACTTTGTTGATTGGTTGATGGCATGTATTACTTCCCCAAGCTTCTCTATTGCTATCAATGGTGGCCTTGAAGGTTTCTTTAAAGGGGCAAATGGCATAAGGCAAGGTGATCCCCTTTCTCCATATATCTTTGTGATTTGCATGGAAGCCCTTACTTGTTTGCTTAACAATTTGGAGAAGGAAGAAAGGTTTCATTTTCATCCCAAATGTGGAAAATTGAAGCTCAACCACCTTTGTTTTGCGGATGACCTCCTTATCTTTTGCAAAGGAGATATCAATTCTATTGAAAGCATTATGAATACACTTGAGGATTTCCATTCTCTCTCGGGCTTAAAAATCAGCAAGGACAAAAGTGAAGTTTTCTTTGGAGGGGTTCCTTTGGAAAAGAAAAATGATATCTTGGAGGGGTTCCTTTTTGGATGGATCACTTGGATCACACTTCTCTCTTAATTGATAGCCCCAGTATTTCGGATCATTGCCCTCTTGTGGTACATACTTGCATCACAAAGCTTTCTTCACCAAAGCCATTCAAGTTCTACAATGCTTGGACAACTCATTCTCTTTTCTTGCTTGAGGTGGAAAAACATTGGAGTGCACGGGTTTTCGGCACACCAATGTTTATTCTTTTTCAAAAACAAAAAGCTCTCAAAAGAGTGCTCAAGGATTTTGATAAGAAATATTTCTCTAGCATTCCAAGTCATATTGAGGATCTTAAGAAAGCTCTTTCGGATGTCCAACTCACTCTGCTGAATGGATGTCTAAATGATGAGGTACTTAACAAGGAAAGGGAGATCATAAGGAAAATTGAAGAGTTTGAAGAAACCTACAAAAATTTGCTCCATCAAAAGGCTCGGGTAAATTGGATAAAGGATGGGGATGCTAACACAAAGTACTTCCATAATAAGATCCGAGAAAGGAAAAACATCAATTCCATCTTTGCCATCAATGACAATGAAGGGAATCTCATCACTTCAAATGAGGAGATAAAGGCTGAATTTATTTCCTTTTTCAAAAAACTCATTGGCACTCCTCCTCATTCAACCGCTAGTGTGGAGATCATCAAAAGCATTATTGGAAAAACCATTGAGGAAAGTTGCTTAGAAAAGCTTGCTGCCCCTATCATTTTGGAGGAAATCAAAACAACTCTTTTTTCCATTAATCCTAACAAGAGCCCGGGGCCGGATGGCTACACTTCACATTTCTACAAGATGGCTTGGGAGGTTGTTGGAGAGGATGTGATTAAAGCAATAAAGTCTTTCTTCTACTCGTCAAAGTTGCTCAAAGAGGTAATATTAATTCACTTGAGTGCATCATGGATATTTTGGAAAATTTCTTCTCTCTCTCGGGTCTTAAAGTGAATTCTTCCAAGAGTGATATTTTCTTTGGTGGTGTTCTTAATGAGACAAAGTTTGCCATTCTTAGCAAAATGAACTTTAAGGAAGGCAAACTACCTATAAGATACTTGGGGGTTCCCCTTGTGTCAAGGAAGCTTAGAAAAGCTGATTGCTTGCCTCTTTTGGAGAAAATCAATAGAAGGCTTGAAAGTTGGACCAATCATTGGCTCTCCTACATAGGTAGATTAACGCTTATCAAATCCACACTCTTGCAAATTTGTTCTTTTTGGGCTGGTGCATTGCTTCTCTCTAAGAGTATCATTCAAAAAATTGAATCCAAATTTTGTGCTTTCCTTTGAAAGGATACCGGGGCTAAAATAGCTTGGAAAGACATTTGTGTTCCTCTTGATGAAGGTGGACTTGGTATCCAGAAGATTGAGGACATCATCAACACTTTTCTCTTAAAATCTTTTTGGAGAATGTATGCTTATAGGGATTCTCTTTGGAGCAAATGGATGCAAAGTAATTACATCAAGGACAAATCGATTTGGACACTCACCACATCTAAGGATGATAGTTGGGTACTTAAAAATCTCCTCAAATATCGTGATATTGCAAGAGCACACATCTCTCATGTTCTCGGCAATGGGAAGCAAACACTCTTTTGGCATGACAAATGGCACATTCATGGTATTCTTAGCAACTTTTGGAGCAGCACATTCAACAATCCACCATACTATGCTAAGGTTTGTGACATATACTCTTATGGTAATTGGAATTGGCCTATTCAACTCTTGCATTTTGATCCACCTAGTACCAATCTTATGGAGGAAAGTCTTGATGTAATTACTTGGGATCTTTCTCCAAATGGTGACTTTACTTTCTCACACACTTGGGAGGAAATCAAAATGAAGAAGAATAAAGTTGATTGGCATAACATTGTTTGGTTTAAAGGGCATACTCCAAGACATGCATTTGTTACTTCGCTTGCTATTCATGATCGTCTTAGCATTAAATTCAGATTGTTATCTTGGGGAAAGGAGATGAATCCCACTTGCATTTTTTGCAACTTTGGGTGTGAAACTAGAGACCATCTTTTCTTCAATTGTAGTTTCACTGGAAGAATTTGGTGCAAAGGACTTCACCTTACTATGATCCAAGATGCATTGATTGATTGGGAAGATATATTTTTGCTTTTATTACACCTCATGCACTTGAGAAAAATGTTAAAGCTATTATCCTGAAGCACTTGTTGGAGGCGGCAATCTACTATATTTGGATTGAAAGGAATCATCGTGAATTTCACAAGAGTTTCAAGATGGAGGAGCAACTCTTTATATCCATCTATAATCATGCTAGACTAAAATGCATTGTTGGAAAACATTTCACTCCTTCTAGTTCGAATAGGAAAATTTGTAAATTATGGGGGATGGAAGAAATCCTCCTTTGAACCCTAAGGGGTTGGTCTAGTGGTGCGGACCTGGGAATAAGTTTAGCGAGGTCCTGGGTTCGATTCTCGCTGCTATCCATTCCTTGGGGCCACCCACCTGGCTTTGACAGTCTTGCCCGGTGCATGGGTCTTGTGGGGTGGTTCATGTACCCGAAGGTTTTCCAACTAGTGGTCGGGCTCCGCCGATTTTCGGTGGTCGGGCTCCGCTCAGTTGGGTTCCTCCGTCACCAAAAAAAAAAAATCCTCCTTTGATCAATTTTTGTTGATCTTTGTACAAAATTTCTTCATGAATACAAAGCTACTTACTATTCTCGCAAAAAAAAAAAACTATTGGAAGTGAACTTTTTGCCAAAAATGCACTTAACTCGGACTTCATTGTAAATGAGGCAGCTTGGAGCTTTGTGGGTGATAATGTTTTGAATGCCATTAGTTCCTTCTTTGATTCTACAAAGCTTCTTAGTGAGGTAAATGCTACATACATTGCTTTAGTGCCAAAAGTCCCAAACCCTTCAATGGTAAAGGATTTTAGGCCCATCTCTTGTTGCAACACCATTTACAAGTGCATTTCTAAAATGCTTGCAAATAGACTCAAGGCTTGCCTCCCAAAGATCATTTCTTGGAACCAATCTGCATTCATCAAAGATAGACTCATAAATGAAAATATTCTTATTGCTCATGAGATTCTTAGAGGATATTCAAGAAGCCATATTTCACCTAGATGTGCTCTCAAAGTTGACATCATGAAGGCGTTTGACTCTCTTAGTTGGGACTTCATTGAGTGCACCCCTATTGCTTTTGGTTTCCCTCAAAAGTTTGTTGCTTGGATTATGGCTTGTGTTACTTCTCCTTGTTTCACTATTGCTTTGAATGGTAGCTTTGAAGGTTTTTTCAAGGGAGCAAATGGGATTAGACAAGGTGATCCCCTCCCCCCTTATCTCTTTGTGTTATGCATGGAAGTGCTCACATGTATGCTCAATAATTTGGAAAATGATGGTAGATTTGCTTTCTACCCAAAGTGCACCAAGTTGAAGCTTAACCATCTTTGCTTTGCCGATGATCTCTTCATTTTCTGTAAAGGCAATTTGGAATCTATTGATTGCACTATGGATGTCTTAAAGAGTTTCCAATCATTTTCGGGTTTAAAAGTCAGCAACACAAAAAGTGATATTTTCTTTGAAGGTATCCCGAATGATGAAAAGCTTGCTATTCTCTCCAAAGTGGATTTCAAAGAAGGCTCTCTTCCAATCTCATATTTGGGCATTCCTCTTATCTCAAGAAAGCTTAGAAGGGCTGATTATGCACCTCTCTTGGAGAAAGTTGTGAACAAAATTGATAATTGGACCACTAAATGGCTTTCTTATGCGGGTAGGTTGTTGCTTATCAAATCAACTCTTACTCAAATTTGCTCCTTTTGGGCTAGAATTCTCTTACTCCCTAGAGGTGTTATTGCTACTCCTGAATCAAAGTTTAAGGCTTTTCTTTTCTTTTCTTTTCTTTTTTTTTGCGGATTAAGTAAGAATCAAAGTTTAAGGCTTTTCTTTGGTGGGAAACGGGTGCAAAAATTGCTTGGAAGGATATTTGTACTCCTTTTGATGAAGAGGGGCTGAATATTCGGAAAATTGAGGACATTAACTCCATTTTCCTTCTTAAAATCTTTTGGAGAATGCATTCTCAAAGGGACTCGCATTGGAGCAAATGGGTGCATGTGAATTATATCAAGAATGAATCTATTTGGACTCTCTCCTTTGCAAAAGATGCTAGTTGGATTCTGAAAATGCTAATTAAGTGCCAAGATATTGCAAGGAACTTCATCACCCATTCGGTTGGCAATGGTACTAGCACACATTTTTGGCTTGATAAATGGCACTCAAAAGGAATTCTCTACAGTAATTGGAGCTCTACCTTCTCCTCTTCACCACTTTATGCAAAGGTTAGAGATGTTTTCCAAAACAACTCTTGGATTTGGCCTAACCATTTGATGCATATTGATGTTCCAAATTTCTGCTTAAATGAGGAAATTGCTGATTCCTTTACTTGGGATCTATCTCCTCAAGGATCCTTTAGTTTCAAGCACACATGGGAGCACTTTCGAACAAGAAAAGATAAGATAAATTGGCACAATCTTGTTTGGTTCAAGCATTCCTTAACTTTCTCTCTCTAGAAAAATGCTCTGCCTTCTCTCTAGAATTTCTCCACTTTCCCACCAAAATTCATCTTCATAAACTCAACTTCAATCATGCCAAAGAAGAAGAATCACACATCTTCTCGGAAGAGAGCTAGAATCAAAGCAATTAAAGCTAAGCTTATGGACTCTTATCAAGAAATAACAGATGGTGCTGCTGATTTTGAAGGAAAACATGCTGAAATTGAAGAAAATTTTGCTGAAAATACCAAAAGCTCACTTCCCTTGGTTGAACACTCATCTTCAACTTTCTTGGAAGAAGAAGATTACTCAAGCATGAGGTCCATGGTATGCAATTCAGCTAGGAATATGGGATTTAATCCTTCATCTCCATCCCCAGAAGCTCATGATGATTATTTGTATCTCTCTTTGGAAGAGAAAATAGAATAAGCTTATTAATGAGAACATTCTTGTTGCACATGATATTTTTAGAGGATATTCTAAAACTCATATCTCACCAAGATGTGCCCTTAAAGTTGATATCATGAAGGCTTTTGACTCACTTAGTTGGGACTTTATTAAAGTTACACTTTATGCATTTGGTTTTCCTGACACCTTTGTTAAGTGGATTATGGCTTGTATCACAACTCCTAGCTTCACCATTTCAATCAATGGAAGTTTTTAAAGGAGTAAGTGGCATAAGACAAGGTGACCCCATCTCTCCTTATATTTTTGTCTTATGCATGGAAGTCCTCTCATCATTATTTAACGGCTTGGAACATCACCCAAAATTCAGCTACCACCCAAAATGTGCTAAACTCAAGCTGAATCATATATGCTTTGCGGATGATCTCTTTATTTTTTGAAAAGACAGCTTGAAGTCAATTGCTTGTATCATGGAGACAATAGAGAAATTCTATGAGTTTTTGGGACTCAAAGTTAATTGCAACAAAAGTGATGTTTTCCTTGGAGGCATTTCCCAAAATGAAAAGAAGCTTATCCTTGAAAAACTTGGTTTCAAAGAGGGGTTACTTCCAATTAGATACCTTGGGGTTCCATTGGTGACTAGAAAGCTTCGCAAAGGAGATTGTGGGCCACTTTTGAAGAAAATCAATGAAAGGATTGAGCATTGGACTACACAAAGTCTCTCATATGCTGGAAGAGTTATGCTCATTAAGTCAACACTCACACAAATTTGTGCATATTGGGCAAGTTCACTTCTACTCCCAAAGGGCATTATCAAGGAAATTGAGTAAAAGTTTTATGCATTTCTTTGGAGAGATAGGGGTGCAAAGATACCATGGGGCAATGTTTGTGTTCCTTTGGATGAAGGAGAATTAGGTCTTTGGAGGACATCAACAATACTTTCTTCATAAAAGTTTTTTGGAGAATATATGCATTTCGGGACACTCTTTGGAGCAAATGGATGCATTCAAACTACATTAAGAATGAGTCAGCCTGGACAATTTCATGCCCAATTGACTCAAGTAAGATCTTAAAGAAGTTTCTCAATTGCCGAGCTTCAATTTGGAGTCATATCTCACATATTCTTGGAGATGGAAGAAACACACACTTTTGGCTTGATAAATGGCATAACAATGGTGCTCTCCTTGAGCATTGGAATGGCACCTTCAACCATCCACCTCTTCATGCAAAGGTACGAGAAATCTTCTCAAATGGCTCTTGGAATTGGCCAATTCAGCTTATGCATATTCCCATCCCAAACGCTGCCATTGTTGAGAATAATATGGATTCTTACTCTTGGAGTCTCTCAAATGATGGGAAATTCTCTTTTAAGCACACTTGAGAGCACTTGCGTAGGTGAAAAAGCAAGCTTGAACGGCACAACGTTATTTGGTTTAAAAACCACACACCAAAGCATGCTTTTATCACTTGGATTGCAATGCATGATAGGCTCACAACAAAATTCAGAATGCTTACTTGGGGTATTGAAATCAATTCGAATTGCGTATTTTGCAACTTTGCTTGTGAAACAAGGGATCATCTCTTCTTCCATTGTAGCTTTACAAGAAGAATATGGCAAAAGGGACTTGAGTTAACATGCATCAAAGATCCACCAATCTTGTGGAATGAGATTTTCACTTTCCTTTCTCCGTATGTTCTTGAAGGCAATCTCAAAGCAACACTCATCAAGCATATCTTCGGAGCAACAATTTATTTCATTTGGTTGGAAAGGAACAATAGGCAATTCAGCAAAGGTGCAAAAATGGAAGACCAAATCTTTTCATCCATCTTCAACCATGTTCGAATTAAGTGTTCAATTGGGAAGCATTTCACTTCTTCTTGTATCAACAAAATCATTTGTAAGAATTGGGGAATTGAGGCTATATTGGATTGAGCTTCCCCTTCTTTTGACTCTCATGTACATCTTTTGTAATTAATATAATGCTTTTCACTTTTCACGCAAAAAAAAAGAAAATAGAACGAGCTAAGAAGGAATGCACAAATTCGGTTTACTTGGGCAAGCTTTTGGAAGAGAAATACAATGTCTCTATAGCTCAACTTGTCAAATACCTCTCTTGCTTGTCAATGGCTGCCAATCTCTCTTTTCCTTCTTCTAATCAAGAATTTGCTAATCTTGAAGTGCCACCCTTGAAGAATCTAAGGAAAAGTGATGAAAAAGGACCCAAATCACTAGTTTTGGAGCTTGAGAAGAATGCTTCCATGGCTACCTTTACCAGCTCGCTTCATGAAGCACCAAAATCCCCCATGAGAAATGGTACTCATCTAAATCCTCATATCGTGGAGAACACATATTCAGCTTCAAAATCTGATTTTAAGCTCATTAATTTGTTGGAGAGAAGCTTCAAATCAGCTGAGTATGGTTCGAATTTGAAAAATGAAGCTGGAAGAGATAAAGCTGAATTGAGGTCTTTACCCATTGGACAATGTTTTGCTCCTGATGGGTCAGCTCCTTTTGCTGAATATGAAAGTCTTTTTGCTCGACAAATCAGTCCAAATTTGACAGCTAAGACCCCCCTTTCAGCCTTGGTCAGCCCGTAAGTTCAACATATTTCAGATCTCAAAAATTATGTTGCTGAATTCCCCCCAAAATCATGTGATTTTGCTGGTTCTCCTCTCTTTCCGGCCAACTCATTTAATGGTGCTGATTTGGCTGCCAAGTCACCCATGATCAGCAGCCTAATTGCCACCTCAAAAGCTCATTTTTCAGCCCCTATTTTGCCCCATAATGCATGGACGAACAGCAGATCATCCTCAAAAAATATTTGCTCCAAGGAACTTGGCCAAGATGGAATTAATTCTCCAAACAAGAATGCACAAGCACAAGCACAAGCACAAGCATTTTTTTATGAGTTCCCCTCTCTATCACGAGTTAATCCAAGCCAAGAGAATGCATCTCCTCATTTAAATCATGGTATTCCAAGGCTTTTTCCTCAACCATCTCTTGAGCAAGGAAATACAAGCTCTCCTCCTACACTTGCATGGAACTCCCCAAAGGATTGGTGAGGCACATTTGTAGGTAATCTTTCCCTTTCTACTAAGCTTAATTTCATTGAACCTTATGAAGAAAATGGTTTTATTGGGGCTATTCCTCCCGAGGATGTGTATCTTGAAGGTGACGATTATTACAAGTATTGTCTTATTGGTCAATTCCTTGACAAACCCCCTCCCTTTTTCCTCCTTAGAAGAATGGTTGATGTCCATTGGAGAATATACAGAAAGGTTGAAATTAAATCCATTGAAAATGGGCTCTTTGTATTCAAATTTGAAAACAAAAACTGCACAAGCTTATAATGATGAATTGAGTTTCTCTCTCTAGAAACTTAATGCTCTCACCACTCTCTACTTTGACCACCAACCTTCTACCATTGACCACCATTATCACCATCACTTTCTTCCTCTTCCTCATCTTACATGGGCAAAAAGAAAAGATCTAATGCTTCAAAAGCTAGGAAGAGTGCAAGACTTGCATCAAAATACAACCATGGCTACTTTGAAGATGATGATGAGGAATACACAAAAGATTCGTACATGGAGCTCAAAAAGACTTGTGATTCCATCAATAATGCTATGTCAAGCTCAGCTGGTTCTTCCCTCTCTTCTTGCATGAAAACGCTTGGTAAAAATCTTGATGAGGCAAAGAGGCAGCTCCTGCTAAGCTTGACAAAAAATGGAGCTTCTTCTTCAAGGGTGATTTCTTATTATTCTCCCATGGTACCTAGCCATCTTCATGAAGATCTTGCTGCTTCCAGCCATGAAGACTCGATCTCAAAGTGGGTTAATGCTCAAGATTCGCATGGCATAGGTAAACCCGAAAGCTCTCCTTTCTCAAGCAAAAATAGCCAAGAACTTGATGTTTCTTCCTTGGCAAAAGTCACTCCAGTTCATATCAGTAAAGTTTCTCCCATGCAATATGGTACTTGCTCTCATCCTCATAGCATGGAGAAAAATATTTTGGCTTCAAATCAGATTCATCCTCCTGCTTTGGATGGAAATTCCAGAAATTATCATGCTAAAGATGCTATTTCTCTCTGCCGTGGTTGGAGAAGGAAAAGTACAAGAGGTACAAGACAATCTTTTAACCAATGGACAAATTGTTTTGCCTAGGGGATCCACACCAAATGCTGAAAAAGCTGATTTTATTGCTGGTCAAAATAGCTCTTCTCTTGAACAAATGCATGCCAGCCATCCCTCTCTCTCTCTCCTTGCATTGAAAACTCGACAACACAGCATTGCCTTCTAGATAAAAGCCATGTTCATGTGAAGTCTCTTTCTCGGGCAGAAAACTCTAGTCCATTAGCTCAAAGTTATTCAAATATTGTGCAAAAAAGGGCTGCCAACGTGGACCATTCCCCTACCCCACTTGCCAACATGGATTCCCATCCAACTCACTCTCCAAATCAGCAAAATTCCCCCTTCATTGCTGGAAATAACATTTGCTTCCAGAGATACTCCATTTGCACCTCTCGGCCAACTCCTCCAATTAGCTTGGATTCTAACCAAGGAAATGTTGAGGATTTCCCCTTGTTATCTTCAACGAATTATGGACACAAAACACTAGCAAATTTTAATCAAGGTCAGCAAATATATTTGGAACAAGATAGCTCTAATGCATGGGGATTGAGCCATGGTGATGCAAATCAAAGGAAAACTCTTGAGCAAGAAAATCAGCCAAATGCTCCACATCAAGTTTGGAATGGCAATAAGGATTGGCATGGCATGGCATGACACTTTTATGATTTATTAATTCTTACTTAATCCGTGAAAAAAAAGGATTGGCATGGCACTTATGTGGGTAAACTTTCTCAAACTTCTAAACTTGATTTCATTGAGCCTTTTATTGAGAATGATTTTATTGGTGCCACTCCACCCGAAGAGGTCTTTTTAGAGGGAGATAGTCATTGGCAAAATTGCCTCATTGGTCAATTTTTGGGTAACCCTCCCCCCTTTTTCCTTATTAGAAGGATGGTTGACTATCATTGGAAGAAATTTGGGATGGTTGAAATCAAATCCGCTGAGAATGGCTTTTTTGTCTTCAAGTTTGAAATCAAGAATTTTGTGACAAAGTTTTGGAGCAAATGTGGCACATAAATCATAGACCGTTGCTCCTTAGGCATTGGGATCCTAATGCACAAATTATGCATTTAGTTGGGATAGAGTTCCACTTTGGGTCAAGCTTCATAATGTACCATGTTCTTTAATCATTCAACGAGGTTTGAGCTACATAGCAAGCACTCTTGGTAATCCACTTTATATGGACAAATTAACAGAGTCTCGTACTTTTGTTGGCTTTGCTAGAGTATGTATTGAGATGGATCTCTCAAAAAATCTACCGGATCATACTTTTGTGAAACTTAGAAATGGTGAATGGGCAAAGATTGATGTTTAATATGCTTGGAAGCCCTTGGTTTGCTCTACATGCAAAATTGTGGGTCATAATCTTTCTACTTGTCCTTCTACCTCTAAGGATAATGTGCCTCAACAAGCTACTAGGACAGAAAGAAAAGTGGATGATTGGAGGAATGCAAAGCCAAAGAAAATTTGGAGGAAGGTGTCAAATGCGAATCCTACTCCTTTTGCTAGTGTAAATCTCAAAGCCATGAAGGAGAATGCACTAAATGAAAGCAATGGCCTCTCGGCCCAAATCACCAAAAAAACATTGGATTACAATAGATTTACCACTCTTAGAGATGAAGAAAATGATGATTTGGCCTCAAAGGAATATCGAGATAAGATGGAAAAGAACATAACCAGCGTTGACCATGTGGAGACACAAGTTGATGGTGTTAACATGTTGGAACCGGTTAAGCTTGACAATCTCGTAAATGGATTTGATAGATCTCATGTCTCATCTTGCACTTGATTTTGATTTTCCTTGCTTTTGTTGTCTTTTTGATGCACTTGATGTTTTTCACTTGCTTTGGTTGTTTTTGTTTTCCTTTTGATTCATACCCCTCAAACCTAGTCTTGGATTGGATTGTTGTATCAAATGGTTAGAGGGGTTTTGAGATGTACTTCTACAAATTTACGTGTAATAAAAAAAGATCTTACTTACCCCGCAAAAAAAAAAATTTGAAAACGAAAACTATTGTGAGCAAATCCTTGAGCAAATGTGGCACGTGAATCATCGCCCCTTTTTGCTTAGAAGATATGATTCAAATGCCCAGCTTATGCATTTTAGTTGGGAGAAAGTCCCACTTTGGGTTAAGCTTCATAATGTCCCATGTTTTTTTTTGCGGATTAAGTAAGTATTTCATTTCGCAAATTGTAAGTACAACCCAATACCCCTCTAGCCAAAGATACAACAAAATAAGCAAATCACGGCTTGAGGGGCAAGATCAAAACAAAAAGAATACATGGAAAAACCATACAACAAAGTAACAGCAATCTTAAAGAGAGTACAAAATGAACACCAAGGAAAGACAAGAAACAAGAGCTCGTGGATGCTCGGGGAAGAAGCTTCAACTTCATTTCCGGAGTCCATGGTCTTCAAATCCCACCCTATTTCCTTGCTCAACGTTCCATTGTTCTACATTCAAATGAACTTCATTGGCGTTACCAAGTATTTGATCCTCCAAATCAGCAGATCAAAGTTAGTAACTTTATTTCCAATGTTGTTCTTGTTCAAGTTATCCTTATCAACTCGAGCCTCATGTGGAGCATCTTCATTACCATTTTCATATGTATTAAGGGCAGCAAACCTATTTCCTTCCATGGAGCTCGGAGAGGCGTTTTCCTCATTTGCTTGATTAACAACTTTTGACTTGATGGCAACACTAGCAAATGGTGTATGATTCACATTCGTGACTTTCCTCCATATTGTCTTTGACTTGGGATTTTTCCAATCACCCTCTTTCTTAACAAAGCGAGAATTTTGTTGGGAACCATTAACTTGAGTGGCATTTGGACAAGAAGAAAGATTATGACCAACAATCTTGCACGATGGACAAACCACGGGTTTCCATGCGTACTCCACTTCAATCCTAGCCCATTCTCCATTCCTGAGTTTAACAAATGTAAAATCCGGAAGGCTCTTGGAGAGATCCATCTCAATGCAAACACGAGCAAATCCCACGAAGGTTCGGGATTCCGTTAACTTGTCCATTTGAATAGGAATGCCAAGTGTGCTAGCCACATAACTAAGACCCCTTCTAGTGATCAAGGAGCAAGGAACATTATGGAGTTTCACCCAAAGAGGACTTTTTCCCAACTAAAGTGCATGAGTTGAGCATTTGAATCCCAGCGTCTAAGCAATAGGGGACGGTGATTTACATGCCACATTTGCTCAAGAACAAGCTCACAAAAGTTTTCATTTTCAAATTTAAAAACAAATAGCCCATTTTCAGCAGATTTGATTTCAACTCTACCAAACAATATCCAATAGACATCAACCATTTTCCAAATAAGGAAGAAGGGTGGGGGTTTTCCAATGAATTGGCCTATAAGGCAATGTTTGAAGTAAACATCACCTTCAAGGTAAACTTCATCGGGTGGGATGGCTCCTATGAAATCATTCTTAATAAAAGGTTCAACAAAATCAAGCTTTGTAGAGTGAGAAAGATTACCAACAAAAGTGCCTTGCCAATCCTTATTTGATTTCCATGCTTGCTGAAGAGAAGAATTTTGATTTGGCTGCACAAGGTTATCAAAGTTCCCATTTGCCCTTTTACCTTGAGAAGAAGGTTGTTGTGGCTTTTCATTTGCATGAGCTTGTGTGGGGTTAGCTTGCTGGAGGTGAGCAAAGTGACCTTCTGAAGGTAATTTCCCGTCGGAATAAAAATGAGAAGGGGCTGACCTGGCTTTAGATTCTGACTTGGCTGCCATGTCATGTTTGGAAGGTTGACTCAAAAAAGTAAGGCATGACCGGGCGAGCAAGGGAGGGAAATTTGAATCAAAATCACTTCCAATGATATTTTCTTCGTCATGCATCTGGTCCAAGTTATATGGTGGATAAATCTTTTCCCAGACAACGTAATTCTTCGGCTTGGACCAAGGGGCAGCTGCGTTCCCATTTAATGCCTTGTGGTGAGTTGTCGACATCTGAGCTTTAGAGGCTGGATAGGTGTACTTTTGAACTGAAAAGGAATCGCCATATGGTTATTACCCGCTGAAAAAGAACATGGACTGCCAGAAGTGTTTGACTAGCCATTTCTTCTAAAGCCAAGCCATCCGAATGAAATTTTGGAGCTGAACCTTGGATATTTAATGGCTGATTATCAAAAGAGGATGGAAAAACATTCTTCTCCATGCCACAAGGATCATTTTGAGTACCATATTCACCATTTTTTGCTTCGAAATAAGTGATACCTAAAGATGGAGTATTATCATTGAGGCAAAAGGAAGATGGCGTATGGACAGCCATTGCAGATTTGTGTTCAAGCTCTTGAAGCAAAGGATCCTCAAGCTTTTCACACACTTCAAATGGAAGGAAGTCATTGCTTGCAAGCGAATTTTTTGAGCCAAAACCCGAACTTGCTAAACTACCACAACCAGAAGCTCTAGGTTTTGAAATGTTCTTACGAGCTAAGCTTTGCACCAGCTCATGTTTTGCATTATCAAGGTTTATTTCAAGCTCGTGAACGCTAGGAGGGGAAGAGAGCTTACCCGTACTAGAAAGCCTTTCATTGGAGCTTGACATGACTTTGTTAATGGTGTCACAAGAATTTTTTAGCTGCATGATAGAATCCAAAGTGTAATCTTCTTCTTCTTCATAATTGCAAAGTTTAGATTTTGCAGCAAGTCTTGCACTCTTACGAGTTTTGGATGCAATGGATCGTTTCTTTTTGCCCATGGAATTTACGGTCAATGGGTGAAGTTGCTAGAGAGAAGGGAGAGCATTAAAACTTGAATACTTTGAGCCTATTACATATGAAAATACATTCATAATGTCCCATGTTCCCTTATCACTAGAAGAGGACTTAGTTATGTGGCAAGCACTCTTGGCAATCCCATCCAAATGGACAAATTGACAAAATCTCACACCTTTATTGGATTTGCCCGAGTTTGTGTGGAGATGGATCTCTCAAAGAATCTCCCGTACTTTACTTTTGTGAAGCTTAGGAGTGGAGATTGGGCCAAGATTGAAGTCGAATATGCTTGGAAGCTCGTTGTGTTCTTCATGTAAAATTGTTGGGCATAACCTTTCTTCTTGCCCAAATGGCCCTAAAGTCAATGCTCCCCAACAACCCTCTAGAGTTGAAAGGAAAAAGAAGGAGTGGATGAATTCCAAATCAAAAAAAGTGTGGAGGAAAAAAACAAATGTGAACCCTACTCCATTTGCAAGTGTTGTCATCAAATCTAATGGCTCGGTCCCATCAACAAAAAACCAATTGGATGGCAATCAATTTGCAACCCTTAAAGCAAATGATGATGTTTCAATTGAAGAGGAAAATTTGGCCATGAATGAGAAAGAGAATGAAGTGATTATTGAAAAAGAGGAAGACAATGTTGCTACTAATCAAGATGTCAATTTGGATGAAGCTTGCTTGAATCACGCAGCCACCAATGTGGATAACAAAGAAGGGGAAAAGATTGATGGCACAAGGGTTGTTCACGTACTCAGAAATGAAGACCAGCCTTACACTTGACTTGGTTGTTTTTTTGGATGTGCTGAAATAAAGAAGAAGCTTCAACCCTTGCAACACTTTCAATTTTGTTGTACATTTTGTTCTCTTTGAGATTTTGTTACCTCTTGTCACATAGATGTTTTCCTCGATGTTTTTATGTTTTGTACTTGCCTCTCAAGCCATGGTTTTCTTTATGTTGTTGTATCTTTGGCTTGAGGGGTTTTGGGTTGTACATGTTACAAATTGCGATTTTAATAAACTTACTTAATCCGCAAAAAAAAAAATCTTGTTTGGTTCAAGGGACACACTCCAAGGCATGCTTTCATTTGCTGGCTTTTTTTTTTTTTGCGTGAAAAGTGAAAAGCACTATATTAATTACAAAAGATGTACATAAGAGTCAAAAGAAGGGGAAGCTCAATCCAAAATAGCCTCAATTCCCCAATTCTTACAAATGATTTTGTTGATACAAGAAGAAGTGAAATGCTTCCCGATTGAACACTTAATTCAAACATGGTTGAAGATGGATGAAAAGATTTGCTCTTCCATTTTTGCACCTTTGCTGAATTGCCTATTGTTCCTTTCCATCCAAATGAAATAAATTGTTGCTCCGAAGATATGCTTGATGAGTGTTGCTTTGAGATTGCCTTCAAGAACATACGGAGTAAGGAAAGTGAAAAT
Organism: Cordia subcordata; assembly: GCA_028554755.1. Lineage (NCBI taxonomy): Eukaryota > Viridiplantae > Streptophyta > Magnoliopsida > Boraginales > Cordiaceae > Cordia > Cordia subcordata. Next base: position 18,015,917 of record JAPTOF010000008.1, read on the forward strand.
CTCATTCCACAAGATTGGTGGATCTTTGATGCATGTTAACTCAAGTCCCTTTGCCATATTCTTTTTTTTTTTTTTTGCGGGGCAAGTAAGATGGGATATATTCCAATAATCAAAAAATTACATGAACAAAGGATGTGGAGAGGTACAAGAACCTAAACAACAACATCATCTAATCTCCACAATTTACATAAACTTTTGTTCAAAGAAGAAGACTAGAATTTTCTACCATTTGTAAGTTTAACTCTAACATCATTAAAGATAGTATCAAATATAAATTCCTCAGTTCTAGCTTGGTTTTTGAAGATACGTTGATTCCTTTCAATCCAAATGTAGTAAATGGCTGCCCCAAGGAGATGCTTGAAAATTGTGGCCTTCAAATGCTTTTCAAGAGCAAAAGGTGTGGAGTACTCGATAATATCATGCCAACAAATCAGATTTTCCGGAACGAGAGTGAGTTGCAAGCCCTTTGCCATATTCTTCTTGTAAAGCTACAATGGAAGAAGAGATGGTCCCTTGTTTCATAAGCAAAGTTGCAAAAGATGCAATTTGATTTGATTTCGATAACCCAAGTAAGCATTCTGAATTTTGTTGTGAGCCTATCATGCATTGCAATCCAAGTGATAAAAGCATGCTTTGGTGTGTGGTTTTTAAACCAAAAAACGTTGTGCCATTCAATCTTGCTTTTTCGCCTACGCAAGTGCTCCCAAGTGTGCTTAAAAGAGAATTTCCCATCATTTGAGAGACTCCAAGAGTAAGAATCCATATTATTCTCAACAATGGCAGCGTTTGGGATGGGAATATGCATAAGCTGAATTGGCCAATTTCAAGAGCCATTTGAGAAGATTTCTCGTACCTTTGCATGAAGAGGTGGATGGTTGAAGGTGCCATTCCAATGCTCAAGGAGAGTATCATTGTTATGCCATTTATCAAGCCAAAAGTGTGTGTTTCTTCCATCCCCAAGAATATGTGAGATATGACTCCTAATTGAAGCTCGGCAATTGAGAAGCTTCTTTAAGATCCAACTTGAGTCAATTGGGCAAGAAATTGTCCAGATTGACTCATTCTTAATGTAGTTTGAATGCACCCATTTGCTCCAAAGAGTGTCCCAAAATGCATACATTCTCCAAAAAACTTTTTTTTTTTTTTTTTGCTGAGTAAGTAAGATTTCATAAAAGAAACGTTCAAGTACAAGAATCAGAAAAAGGAATGGAGAAACCTAACCAAGTATCTCATCTAATTTCCACAATTTACATAAGGCAATATTCAGCGCATTTGAAGGAAATTTCCTACCAAAGATAATACGAGTTCTAACTTCATTGAAGATAGTACTTGTGATTTGATCCTCCGTTTTTGCTTCTTGCTTGAAAATACGCTGGTTTCTTTCAACCCAAATGTGGTAAACGGATGCTCCAAGAAGATGCTTAAGGATAGGAGCTTTCAAGTTATTTTCAAGAGCAAAAGGTGTGAGATAGGCACAAATTTCATCCCGACAAATCAACTTCTCTGGAACAAGGGAGATTGCAAGACCATGTCTCCAAATTCTGCGTGTGAAGCTACATTCGAAAAAAAGGTGATCTCTTGTTTCACAACCCATGCGACAAAAGATACAAAGTGGGTTTGCAATCAGTCCCCAACTTAATAATTTTTGAAGAGTTGAAAGCCGATCATGAAAAACAAGCCAGCAAATGAAACCATGTCTAGGGTTATGACCTTTGTGCCAAACCAAATTGTGCCAGTTAACTGTATGACCCTTCTTACAAATATGATCCCAAGTAAGCTTAAATGAAAAATTACCGTTCTTTGAAGGTAGCCAAAGAGAAGAATCATGGACATTTTCATCAAGATTGACAAGTGGAATCTGGACATGGAGAAGATTTAAAGGTCAAGTCCATTGCCCATTAATATAGATGTCACAAAACCTTGGCAAGAAGAGGTGAAGGGAAGGTTGAGCTCCAATGGTCGAGAAGAGGACCTTCTTGATGCCAATTGTCCAGCCAAAAAAAAGTATTTGTGCCATTGCCAAGTTTATGTTGGATGAAATTCCTTGCAACCCCACGGATTTGCAAAAGAGACTTTATGATCCAGCTTACATCATGAGGAATTTGTATGGCCCAAATGGAGCTATTCTTGATATAATTTGCATGGATCCACTTGCTCCAAAGAGTGTCTTTGGTGGCATACATTCTCCAAAAGATTTTGAGTAAGTAAGTGATATTGATCTCACTCAATCTTCGAATTCCAAGACCCCCTTCAAGGTATGGTAAGCAAACATCTTTCCAAGCAATTTTTGGTCCGGTAACTCTCCAAAGGAAGGATCTGAATTTTGATTCAATTGCTGCCATTGTACCTTTTGTGAGGAGGAAAGCACTTGCCCAAAAGGAACAAATTTGCATAAGAATGGATTTGATGAGAACAAGTCTTCCAGCAAAGGAGAGCCATTTGTTTGCCCAATTTTCAAGCTTTGCATTGATCTTTTCAAGGAGAGGCATGCAATCAGCTTTCCTTAGTTTTCTTGAGACAAGAGGAATACCAAGGTAGCAGATGGGAAGAATACCTTCTTTGAATTCCAATTGTTGAAGGATTGTTTGCTTTATGTCATCCGGAACTCCCCCTAATAAAATATTACTTTTAGCTTGATTGATGTTGAGCCCTGAATAAGTGGAGAAGAGGTCCAAAACTTCCTTGATGCTTGTAATAGATTGAAGATTTCCTTTGCAAAAAATGAAAAGATCATCCGCAAAGTAAAGGTGATTTAGCTTCAAAGATGAGCACTTTGGGTGGTAGTCAAAATACGGGCTACTTTCAAGCTTATTTAGCATGCATGTGAGGACCTCCATACAAATGACAAAGATATAGGGTGATAAAGGATCACCTTGTCGAATTCCATTAGCTCCTTGAAAAAAGCCCTCCAGTCCAGCATTAATTGCAATAGAGAAACTAGTGGTGGTGATGCAAACCATAATCCAATTCACAAACTTTGTAGGGAAGCCAAAAGCAACAAGGGAGACTTCAATGAATTTCCAATTGAGAGAATCAAAAGCTTTCATGATGTCCACTTTGAGAGCACATCTAGAGGAGATGTGATTTCTTGCATAGCCTCTCATAAGTTCATGAGCAATGAGGATGTTTTCATTAATGAGTCTATTCTTGAGAAATGCTGATTGGTTCCAAGAGATGATGTGAGGCAAGCAATTTTTTATTCTATTTGCAAGAATCTTGGAGATACATTTGTATATAGTATTGCAGCAAGAAATCGGCCTATAGTCTTTAACCATGTATGGATTTTGCATTTTAGGCACAAGAGTAATGATAGTTGTATTTATCTCCTTAAGAAGATTGCAAGATTGAAAGAAGGAGGTAATAGCCTTCAAAACATCCTCACCAATAATTTCCCAAGAGGCCATGTAGAAATGAGAAGTAAAGCCATCCGGACCTGGACTTTTGTTTGGATTGAGTGAAAAAAGTGTACTCTTAATCTCATCATGAGTGATAGGAGCCAAAAGAGAGTTTGCTTCTTCAACTTTAATTGTCTTACCGACAATATTTTTGATCAATTCAGTAGTAGCAAGAGAGCTTGAAGGACTGCCAAGGAGCTTCTTAAAATACTCAACAAATTCAGCCTTAACTTCTTGCTCATTTGTGAGAATCTGATTTTCATCATTCTTGACCATGCAAATGGAGCTTTTATGCCTTCTACCTTTGATTGTGTTGTGAAAGAACTTAGAATTTGCATCCCCTTCTTTGGTCCAATTTACCCGTGCTTTTTGAGAAAGCATAGATTTATAAATGTTATCCAATTCATCAATACTCTTCAGCAAATTCTTTTCCTTTTCGATCAAATCAGCCCTAATATTTCCATTGAGAGTCTCAATCTGAACTTCATGGAGGATATTTTGGAGCTTCAAGAGAGAACTCGGAATGGTAGTAAAGTATTTCTTGTTGAAAGACTTTAGTGCTTGCTTGAGAGATTTTTGTTTTTGAAAGAGAGAAAACATAGGAGTGCCAAAAACCCTCACTCTCCAATGTTCCTCAACAAGCTTCAAGAAATCCTTATGTTTTGACCAAGCATTGTAGAATTTAAATGGTTTTGGAGTGGAGATCCAAGACTTGCAAGAATGGACAATGAGAGGACTATGATCGGATATGCCCGGGCTATCCACCAAAAGAAACGAGTCTTGCTTATTATGAATCCAATTTGCATTGACCAAAGCCCTATCAAGTTTACATGCCAAGAAGTTCCCAAGAGAGCTCTTATTTGTCCAAGCGAAATGTGGACCGTGTGCTTTTAACTCCTTCAGATTTGCTTTGATCAAGCAATTTGCAAAATCTTTGGCATTAGGAGAAATAGAAGAGGAGTTTGACTTGTCACCACAGAAAAGGACTTCATTGAAATCACCCAAAATGCAAAGTTCCCCATTGCCACATATGAAACTCCATTCTTCAATCTTATTCCAGAGAGCTTTTCTCCTAAAAGGATCATTGCGGCCATAGACAAATGCCACAAGAAAAGGATGCACCATGCGCTTTTCAACAATGCAAAGCAGCCCTTGATCAAAAGAATCCACAATGCTAGTATTGATATTTTTTTCCCAAAAAAACCAGAGCCGCCCTTGATGGAATCATTCACATAGTTCAAAAAGCCAAAATCTTCAAATGTGGAGCCAATCTTCTTAATACAATCATCGCTTGTAACTTTAGTTTCCAAAATGCAGAAGAAATCTAATTTGTGTTTATTGACCAAAACCTTCACTTCCTTTTGTTTCCTAGGGAATTGAATCCTTATGTTCCAAGAGCAAAAATCATTGTTGAGGTGGAGAGGTGGAAGCATGAGGCTCCACTAATGAAAGACGATGGGCTCCTTCCATGAAAAGATCTTTTGATTCTGATTTGCTTCTTCAATATCAACATCACTCCCAAGAACATTAAAGGAGTTCTTTGTTTCGCTAAGGGAGTTTCTTCTTGGACTAGATCTTCTAGGAGGGCTAGGAGATCTAGTCTTATTTTTGTTTGCTCTAACATCATCATTTCCTTTGGAAACCAGCGAAGATGGAGAATGCCTTTCAAAGTTAGGAGCATTCTTATCCAATGTAGAATCTTTTTTCCCCACAACATGCCATTCTTCACTTTTCTTAAGCTTTGTAGTAGTGGGGGCAGCCCTTTGTTGTTGAGCTATTGGTTTTTGAAGAAGAGGGTAGAATTTTTCCACATGCCCAACCATTTTGCAATTTGTACACTTTGAAGGTTTCCAAGCATACTCCACTTCAACTTTGGTTTTAGTACCATCTCTTAACTTGGGGTAGATTTCAATTGGAAGATGACCATCAAGATCAACTTCTATACAAACTCTAGCAAACTCCAAGTTCCTCCTCGATTCAGTTAAGGCATCCATTTGTAGAGGCCTCCCTATAAAGGAAGCAATGTAACTCAGCCCCTCTCTCGACCATAAGCTTAAAGGCACTTCCCGAAGTTTCACCCATAATGGAATCTTATTGCATTTTAAGTTGACAAATTGCAAGTTTGGTTCCCATTTCCTTAGCAAAAGAGGCCTATGATTGACATGCGAGTTGTTCCAAGACTTTTTGGCAATACTCTTCCTTTTCAAACTTGAAAACAAATAAGCCTTTTCCTTTCGAAAAAATGTCCACCCATCCATATTTCTTCCATGCAAAATCCACCATATTTTTAATGAGAAAGAAAGGAGAGGGGGCCCCAAGGAATTGTCCAACTAAACAATGGGTCCAGAATTCCTCTCCTTTATCATAAATGTCAGCCGGGGGTCAATAACTTCCCTAACTCCATCAATAATTTTAGTTTCATTCTCAATAAGTTTCAATTTAGAACCACAATGACCAGCAAAATCTTTTTCCCAATCAAGTGAAGGCTCGTGTGGAGAAGGTTCGTACCTTAGCTTGGGAGGTCTTTTCCAAGCATTATGCTGATTTTGGTGAGCTCCATTTTCTCCATAACTTTGGCCGAAAGAATGTTGAGCTTGGATATTCTCTCCTTGAGCTTGAAGTTCATTGGATTTTGTTTGTGAAACATGCTTGGTGAGATGAACTTTGCTGACATTAGTTGGTGAGTTGGCGAAAACATTTGAGGTGGCATTTTCGTTTTGTTGATTTGTTTGCTGAGTTTGCAGTATGTTCCCAACAAGATGAACTTGTTTCGGCTGAGATGGAAGTGGAGGGAAAAGCTCAACATTTTTATGCCCAATGGTTTTTGAAAAAAGTGGTTCAGACTTTGGATCCATAGTTGACTTTTTAGGTGACAAGTTTTGATTTGATTTTTCCAAAGCTGACACACCTTTTTGCTGAAAAGATTCTGTCTTTTCAGCCAAGCTATTACCCTCTAAACAAAAAAGGTGTTGACCATCGGGTAAAGCTTGAACTTCTTCTTCTCTATCCCTCAAAGTCGATTCTCCATTAGAAGAGCTATGAGAAAATTCTGAGTGTTTAGCTTGAATACTCGGGCTGATTGGACTCGAGCTCTTTTGGGGAGAGACAAAAAGGTGCTGAGCAAGATCTTTCTCAAGTAAGTTTTTGTCATATTGCAAGCAAGAGTTTTGTGGAGAACTAGATTTTTGCAAGAAATCTTGAACCATCTCTTTTTTCTCCAAGATATTTGGCTTATGAAGTTGCTGGAATGATTTACCTGATTCAAGGGCATCATAGACTTCTCTAAAAACTTTGCTAGAGGTTGAGGAGACATCTTCACTCTCAAGAAAAGAGGCCGAATCAACCTCTAAAGAAGGAGCATGGCTGGGCTTTGCCATGGATTTAGATTTACTAACTTTAGATTTTTTACTTTCTGAAATCCTTGCACTATGACGTGAAGGAGAAGAAGTTTTCTTCTTTCTACCCATGAAAAAGAAAAGGGAGAAAAGGCAAGAGAAAACAGCAAGGGGGAGAAGAAAAGAAGGAGGAAAAGAAGAAAAAGAAGAAAGATTTCAAAGGAGAAGGAGAAGGTGGCGGATGGTGGTAGGGGGTGGCTGAAAGTTTTAGAGAGAAGGAAGAGGAGTTTCATGGTAGAGAGAGAAATGCTTTTTTGTTCTTCTCCAAAAAACTTTTATGAAGAAAGTATTGTTGATGTCCTCCAAAGACCTAATTCCCAATCCTCCTTCATCCAAAGGAACACAAACATTGCTCCATGCTATCTTAGCACCCGTATCTCTTCAAAGAAATGCACAAAACTTTGACTCAATTTCCTTGATAATGCCCTTCGGAAGTAGAAGTGAACTTGCCCAATATGCACAAATTTGTGTGAGTGTTGACTTAATGAGCATTACTCTTCCAGCATATGAGAGACTTTTTGTAGTCCAATGCTCAATCCTTCCATTGATTTTCTCCGAAAGTGGCCCACAATCTCCTTTGCGAAGCTTTCTAGTCACCAATGGAACCCCAAGGTATCTAATTGGAAGTAACCCCTCTTTGAAACCAAGTTTTTCAAGGATAAGCATCTTTTCATTTTGAGAAATGCCTCCAAGGAAAACATCACTTTTGCTGCAATTAACTTTGAGTCCTGAATACTCATAGAATTTCTCTAATGTCTCCATGATACAAGCAATTGACTTCAAGTTGCCTTTGCAAAAAATAAAGAGATCATCCGCAAAGCATATATGATTCAGCTTGAGTTTAGCACATGTTGGGTGATGTTCCAAGCCATTAAATAATGATGAGAGGACTTCCATGTATAAGACAAAAATATAAGGAGAGATGGGGTCACCTTGTCTTATGCCACTTGCTCCTTTAAAGTATCCTTCAAAACTTCCATTGATTGAAATGGTGATGCTAGGAGTTGTGATACAGGCCATATTCCACTTAACAAAGGTGTCGGGAAAACCAAATGCATAAAGTGTAACTTTAATAAAGTCCCAACTAAGTGAGTCAAAAGCCTTCATGATATCAACTTTAAAGGCACATCTTGGTAATATATGAGTTCTAGAATATCCTTTAAAAATATCATGAGCAACAAGAATGTTCTCATTAATAAGTCTTCCTTCAATGAATGCGGATTGGTTACATGAAATGATGGAAGGTAAGCAAACTTTCATCCTATTTGCAAGGATTTTGGAAATGCACTTATAAATCGTGTTGCAACAAGAAATGGGTCTAAAGTCCTTTACCATGGTTGGATTTTGGACTTTAGGGACAAGAGCAATATAAGTGGCATTTACCTCCTTGAGCATCTTCCCGGATTCAAAGAAGGAGCTGATGGCTTTGAGTACATCTTCTCCCACTTTGTTCCATGCATTTTTGTAGAAGAGTGAAGTGTATCCATCCGGCCCTGGGCTTTTGTTGGGGTTGAGAGAAAAAAGAGTACTCATAATCTCTTCCCGAGTGAAAGGAGCAACCAAATCAGCCAAGTATTCCTCCTAGATTTATCCAACACAAGATTGGCAATGGAGCAAACACCTTCTTTTGGATTGACAATTGGCACAAGAACGGTTCTCTCTTTGAGCATTGGACTAATGCCATTCCATATCCCCCGCTTCATACAAAGGTTAGTGAGATTTTCATTGATGGTATTTGGAATTGGCCAATGCACCTCTCCCATGTTGATGTTCCAGATTTTGATCTTATTGAAGGCACTATGGATAAAATTTCATGGAACCTTTCTTCATGTGGAGGCTTCACATTTTTCCACACTTGGGAAAGTATTAGAAGAAAGGGCACTCATTTTGAAGGTTATTATTACATTTGGCACAAGAGGCATAATCCTAAACATAGCTTCATTGTTTGGCTTGCTTTTCATGATCGCCTTAGCACAAAATACAGGATCTTGCATTGGGGGCTTCATATTAACCCAATGTGCATTTTTTGTTACATGGGTTGTGAGACTAGGGAGCATCTCTTTTTTGAATGTTGTTTCACCAGGAGGATATGGAGAAAGGGTTTGCAACTCACTCTTGTTCCAGAAAATCTGATTTGTTGGCATGAAATTATTGATTACTCCACTCCATTTGCCCTTGAAAAGCATTTGAAGGCCACAATTTTCAAGCATCTTTTTGGGACAGCCATCTACAACATTTGGATTGAAAGGAATCAACGTATCTACAAAAATCAAGCAAGAACCGAGGAGTCTATTTTTGATACTATCTTTAATGATGTTAGAGTTAAACTTACAAATGGTAGAAAATTTCAGCCTTCTCGTTTGAACAAAACTTTATGTAGATTGTGGAGATTAGAAGATATTATTGTATAGGTTCTTGTCCTTCTTCACATCTTTTGTACATGTAAACTTTTGATCTTTGAAATATATCCAATCTTACTTGCCCCGAAAAAAGTATTCCTCCTTGATGGTTTTGCCAAGAATGCTTTTGATGTTGTCTTCATTAGCTTGGGTGCTTTTCGGAGTTCCAATAAACTTCATGAAAAAGGATATAAACTCTTCCTTAATGCCATCATAAGAAGTAATAATGTTCCCATCTTTATCCTTAATGGCATTGATAGTGTTTTTCCTTCTTCTCCCTTTGACAACATTGTGAAAGAAATTTGAATTTGTGTCCCCATACTTGATCCATTGAAGCCTAGACTTTTGGTGGAGCATATGCCTTTGAATGCTGTCAAGTTCCTCAATTTTTTCAAGAATATCTTTTTCCTTGTTGAGAATTTCCTCATTGATAATCCCATTGAGAATGTCAACTTGCACTTCTTGGAGATTATCCTTAAGCTGACCGATTTGATGCTTGATGCAAGAGAAGTGTTCCTTATCAAAATTCTTCAATGCTTTTTTAAGGAGCTTTTGCTTTTGGTAAAGTATAAACATTGGAGTGCCAAAAACCCGTGCACTCCAATGTCTATTAATAAAATGGGGAAATTCAGCATGTGTGGCCCAAGCATTATAGAACTTGAATGGCTTTGGTGAGGAGGGCTTGAGCGGCATCACATTTAAAATAAGAGGGCAATGTTTAGAAATGCTTGGATTCTCCACCAAAAGGAAGGAATTCTCCATATGCTTCTCCCAATAAAGGTTGATGAGAGCCCTATCAATTTTACTTGCAATGAAGTTTCCTTGAGTGCTTCTATTAGACCAAGTGAAGTGTGGACCAAATGTTTTGATTTCATGCAAATCCACTTGACAAACACAATGTTTAAAATCTCTTGCACTTGGAGGAATACTCCAGGAAGTGGATCTTTCTCCACAATGAAGAATTTCATTGAAATCACCCAAAATGCAAAACAGCCCATTCCAGCACCATTCACTCCACAATCTGATTTTCTTCCAAAGAAATTTCCTACAAGTTGACGAGTTCTTGCCATAGACAAACCCAATAAAAAAAGGTTGGTGATTCCACCAAACCGCACGTGAATAGCAAAGCTGAATTTGACGAGCAAGGGCGAACTTTCAATGGGATAGGCAGCAAGGATTCTAAAGCTCCTCCTAATGCATGGGCCAACAATATAAATTGGAGAATCAATTACCTTGGTAAGATTGAGAACCCTCTTAAACTTGAATACTTTGAACCTATTGCATATGAAAATACTTGGGGTGCTGTTCCACTTGAAGAAGTTTTTGAGGAAGGTGATAATTGTTGGAAGCATTGCCTACTTGGTCAATTTCTTGAAAGACCCCCTCCATTCTTCTTGATACGGAAATTTGTTGATTACCACTGGAAAACGTTTGGTCATGTTGAGATTAAGACTTGCTTGAATGGTCTATTTATCTTTCAATTTGAAAATGAGGAAGCTTGTGACAAAGCCCTTGAGCAATTATGGCACGTTAATTTCAGACCCTTGTTGCTTGAAAATGGAACTTGAATGCTCAAATTTTTAACTTTGAATGGGATAAAATCCTCTTTGGGTGAAATTGAGAAATATCCCATGTAGCTTGATGACTAGAAGGGGGCTTAGTTATATTGCTAGCACTATTGGTACTCCTCTCCAAATGGATTCTCTCACTCAATCACGTACTTTTATTGGATTTGCTCGTGTTTGTATTGAAGTTAATCTTGAAAAAGATTTACCGGAATTCACCTTTGTCCGGCTTAGAGATGGCACTTGGGCAAAGATTGATATTGAATATGCATGGAAGCCTCTAAAATGCAATAGTTGCAAAGTGATTGGGCACAACCTTGACTCGTGCCCAAAAAACTCAATGGGGATTCAAAAGCAACTTGAGAGGAAGAAAGCAAATGAAGCTAGGAAACCCCGCTATCAAAATGAGTGGAAGGTGATTAAGGATAAAAGGGGGTAGCAAAATGACACCAAGTTTATCAATGCACAAGCACTTTCTCCTAACCGTTTTGAAGCTCTTGGGGTTGATGAAGGAAATGCCGACGCAAATCATGGTAGCATATCAAATGAAGATCGCGTTGGAAAGGAAAATAATGAGACATGCATTGCTTTTAAAGAACCAAATTATGTTGCTGATCCCACCCAAAAAGATTTTGATTTTGTTGTTGGAAAGAACTATCTTGAGAAGGAAAATGTTGATGTTTCAAAAGGCTTGGCTTGTCATAAGGATGGTGGAATTGTAGATTATGCGATTGGAGAAGCTAGGGAGAGTAGGCAAGAGATTGACCATGCTAGGAGATCTTCCACTTCTATTGGTCAAGGCACTTGAGTTGCTCTTCCTTCGGTTCTCCTTGCTTTCTCTTGTCCTTTCATTGTTTTTCGTTTTTTTTGTCTTGCTTAATCCCTAAGTCTAGTTATGTTTAGATTGTTGTATCCTTGGCTTGGGGGTTTTGGATGGTTGTACACCAAATTTGCGTTTAATAAATTCTTACTTGATCAGCAAAAAAAAAGATATGACAAAGAATACCTTGCTCCATGCTATCAATGATCCTGATTTTGATGTGGTTTCGCCAAAAAAGCCATAATCTTCTTTCCATCTTCTCATCCATGTAATTATCAAAACCCAATGTGTTGAAATCATTGGTGGTGGAATTCTCCTTATTCACTTTAGTTTCCAAAAGACAAAAACAATCAACATTGTACTTGTTGATCAAAGCTTTCACTTTTTCTTGCTTATTTGGGAAATTCAATCCCCTAATGTTCCAAGTGCAAATCATTCCATTGGTGAAGATGTGGACCCTCGGCCCATGGCATCATTACCATCCATATGTTGGTTTTTCTCTTGTACTCCATCAATCCATTGTGGATCAAGTTCTCCCTCTTCCCAATCTTTAATAACTTCAAGGGATTTGTATGAGTTTCCAACTTTAGTATCCAATTTTCTTGTTTCTTTTGGAGAGCTTAATGCCTTTTCTCCCTTGGTATTTGTTGCTGAAGGCATATCCAGCCCGGTTTGCTTTTCAAAATTTGGATCATCCCTTTCTTGAGAGCTCTTTTTCTTTCCAACAACTTTCCAAGTGTCATTGATCTTTGATGAGTTGGCCTTATTTGCTTCAAGTGTCTTTTGAGCACCTATCTTTGGCCTTGAAGGGCAATGATCCACAAGGTGCCCTACCATTTTGCAATGAGTACCAATATTTGGTTTCCAAGCATATTCAACACTAACCCGAGCTCTTGATCCATCTCTAAGCTTTGGGTAGATTTCATTTGGTAAATTCTCTTCAAGGTTGACTTCTATGCAAACTCTTGCAAATTCAAGATTCCTCCTTGATTCCATAAAAGCATCTATTTGTATTGGCTTTCCAATAAATGAAGCAAGGTAGCTGAACCCTCTTTTTGACCGCAAGCTAAGAGGAACATCTTTCATTTTCACCCATATTGGAACTTTGTTACAAGAGAAGTTAATGAATTCAAGTTGTGGCTTCCATTTTCTCAAAAGCAATGGTCTATTACTAACATGCCAAAGTTGCTGAAGCACTTTTTGACAATATTCTTCTTTCTCAAATTTGAACATAAATAGGCCTTTTCCTTTTGGATATAGATCAACTCTTCCAAATTTCCACCGAGCATTATAGATCATGTTTTCAATGAGATAAAGTGGCGGTGGAGCACCAAGAAATTGTCCAATAAGGCAATGAGACCAAAATCTTTCTCCTTCATCATACAAATCTTGTGGTGGATCAACAACCTCTCTAATTCCTTCATTAGTTAAAACTTGAAATTCATCTTTCAAATAAAGATTTGTTTCCAGAAATTCACCAAAATCTTGCTTCCAATCCATGATCGGGGTTTTTGAAGAAGGTTCATACCTTAAGAGAGGCCTTTTGTTCCATGGATTTTGTTTGCTGCCTTCAAGTTTCTTGGAGCCGAGAGAAGCTTCTTAAGTGGAGTTTGCTGAGGTGGAAATAGGTTGTGAAGTGGAGTCGATGTCATCCTTTGACTTATTTGGCATTTGACCTTCTCTTTGAAGCTTATGAGTGGCCGGCAAAAAGAGGGAAATCAGAATGCATTTGAATTTTTGTATCTTGAGCATTCTTTGAAAATGGTTGATGAGTTTTTTTTGCGGGGCAAGTAAGATTTGATATATTCCAAAAATCAAATGTTTACATGTACAAAAGATGTGAAGAAGTACAAGAACCTATACAATAACATCTTCTAATCTCCACAATCTACATAAAGTTTTGTTCAAAAGAGAAGGCTGAAATTTTCTACCATTTGTAAGCTTAACTCTAACATCATTAAAGATAGTATCAAAAATAGACTCCTCGGTTCTAGCTTGGTTTTTGAAGATAAGTTGATTCCTTTCAATCCAAATGTTGTAGATGGCTGCCCCAAAAAGATGCTTGAATATTGTGGCCTTCAAATGCTTTTTAAGGGCAAAAGGAGTGGAGTACTCAATAATATCATGCCAACAAATCAGATTTTTCGGAACGAGAGTGAGTTGCAAACCCTTTCTCCAAATCCTCCTGGTGAAACAACATTCAAAAAAGAGATGCTCCCTAGTTTCACAACCCATGTAACAAAAAATACACATTGGGTTAATATGGAGTCCCCAATGCAAGATCCTGAATTTTGTGCTAAGGCGATCATGAAAAGCAAGCCAAACAATGAAGCTATGTTTAGGATTATGCCTCTTGTGCCAAATGTAATAATAACCTTCAAAATGAGTGCCCTTTCTTCTAATACTTTCCCAAGTGTGGAAAAAGGTGAAGCCTCCACAAGGAGAAAGGTTCCATGAAATTTTATCCATGGTGCCTTCAATAAGATCAAAATCTGGAACATCAACTTGGGAGAGGTGAATTGGCCAATTCCAAAAGCCATCAATGAAAATATCACTGACCTTTGAATGATGTGGGGAATACGGAATTGCATTAGTCCAATGCTCAAGTAGTGGGCCGTCCTTGTGCCAATTGTCAACCCAAAAGAAGGTGCTTGCTCCATTGCCAATCTTGTGTTGGATATATCTCTTTGCCAAAACACGGCAGCCAAGAAGAGTTTTGAAAACCCAACTTGCATCCTTGGGAATTTGTAACATCCAAATAGAAGAGTCTTTGATATAGTTTGCATGAACCCATTGACTCCAAAGCGAATCTTTTATTGCATATATCCTCCAAAAAATTTTCAGCATGTATGTAAGATTAACCTCTTCAATGCTCCAAATACCAAGTCCTCCCTCCTTTAATGGGAGACAAATATCCTTCCATGCTACCTTTGGACCAGTCCCTTTCCACAAAAAGGCTTTGAATTTTGTCTCAATGGCTGCCATAACACCTTTTGGTAAAAGAAAAGCATTTGCCCAATAAGCACAAATCTGAGTAAGGACGGATTTGATGAGCACAAGTCTTCCCGCAAAAGAAAGCCAATTATTGCACCAAGAATCAAGCTTAGAGTTGATTTTTTCCAAGAGTGGACAGCAATCATTCTTCCTAAGCTTTCTTGAAACAAGTGGAATGCCCAAGTAACGGATTGGTAGCTCACCCTCTTGGAACCCAATTCTATTCATAATTTCTCTTTTCTCCTCATTCGAAACCCCACCAAGGAAGAACACACTCTTAGCATTATTAATAACCAGCCCTGAGTAAGTTGAGAAAGTCTTCAATGTGTTCATGATGCAATCAATTGAATTCATATCCCCTTTACAAAAGATAAGAAGATCATCCGCAAAACAAAGATGATTAAGCTTTATGCTCCCACATTTTGGGTGAAAGTGAAACCTCGGGTTATTGGCCAAGTTGTTTAGCATGCATGTAAGCACCTCCATACAAAGGACAAAGATGTAATGGGAGATGGGATCTCCTTGCCTTATGCCATTTGCACCAAAGAAATAACCTTCCAACCCTCCATTGAGGGCAATGCTGAAACTAGGAGTTTTGATGCACACCATAATCCAATCCACAAACTTTTTGGGAAAGCCAAAACCAAAAAGTGTGCATTCAATGAATCTCCAATTCAAGGAATCAAAATCTTTCATAATGTCAACTTTAAAAGCACATCGTGAAGAGATATGTCTCCTTTGATAACCTCTCATAATGTCATGTGCAATAAGAATATTTTCATGGATGAGTCTACCCTTCATGAAGGCTGATTGGTTCCATGAAATGATGTGGGATAAACAAGCTTTTATCCTATTTGCAATGATCTTTGAAATGCACTTGTAGATAGTATTACAGCAAGAAATTGGCCTATAATCCTTGACCATGGAAGGATTTGAGGTTTTGGGCACAAGAGCAATAATAGTAGCATTTACCTCTTTGAGGAGCTTGCTTGAGTCGAAAAAGGATTTGATTGCATTTAAGACATCCTTGCCCACAATCTCCCAAGCAACCTTGTAGAAATGAGATGTGTAGCCATCCAGACCCGGGCTTTTGTTAGGGTTGAGAGAAAAGAGCACATCCTTGATTTCATCATTTGTAATAGGGGCAATGGTGGTGGCAGCAACATCTTGATCAATTTGCTTGTCAATAATATTTCTCAAAAGTTCAACATTGATGTTTGTGGAAGATTCAGCTCCAAGAAGCTTCTTGAAATAGCCAAAAAATTCATCCTTAACTTCAGCTTCTTCAATAAGAATATGACCCTCCTCATTCTTGATAGCATGGATAGTATTTTTGAGCCTCCGACCTTTTACAACATTGTGGAAAAATTTTGTGTTTGAATCACCATCCTTGATCCAATTGAGTCTTGATTTTTGGTAGAGAATGGCTTTATGTTTTTTTGCGGATCAGGTAGTAAATTTTATTGCTGCAAATCAGATTTGTACAAGTACAAAGATGGTGAAAAACCATCAAAACCTAAACAAGTAAATCATCAAGTTTCCACAATTTACAAAGGGATTTGTTCAAATGCGTTGAAGGAAACTTCCTATTACAAGAAATTTTGACTCTAACATCATTGAAAATTGTGTTACAAACAAATTCCTCTGTCTTTTCTTCATTCTTGAAGATTCTTCTATTTCTTTCCATCCAAATTTGATAGACAGTAGCGCCCAAGAGATGCTTGAGGATTGATGCTTTCAAGTGTTTCTCATGAGCAAATGGAGTGATATAGTTGAAGATGTCTTGCCAACAAATAAGGCTTTCCGGAACAAGAGTTAAAGACAAGCCAAATCTCCAAATACGTCTAGTAAAACTACATTCAAAAAAGAGATGATCTCTAGTTTCACATCCCATATAGCAAAAGATGCAAGTGGTGCTATTGTTAAGCCCCCAAAATGAAATTCTGAATCTTGTAACAAGGCGATCATGATGTGCAAGCCAAATAATAAAACTATGCTTTGGGTTGTGACCCTTGTGCCAAATGATATTATGACCGCTGAAATGATTTCCTTTGATTCTAATATGCTCCTTTGCATCAAGTTCCTCCAATGTGCTCAAAATGCATTTTTCCTTATCAATGAGAGAGTTATTTCGCTCACCATTAAGGAGTAAGAATTGAACGCTATCAAGCTCCTCCTGAAGTTTTTTGATGGCAAAAGGTATGGCTGCAAAATGCTCCTTATCAAAAGATTTGAGAGCAATTTTTAAAGCTTTTTGCTTTTGATAAAGAATGTACATTGGTGTACCAAAGACCCGTGTACACCAATGGTCTTCAACAAGTTTGAGGAAATCCAAATGAGAGGTCCAAACATTGTAAAATTTGAAGGGTTTTGGTGAAGATCTCCAAGACTTACATGTTTGCATGATAAGAGGGCAATGATCGGAGACTCCGGGGCTAGCAACCAAAAGAAAAGAGTGTTGATAATTGTGCAGCCAATTTCCATTGATGAGAGCTCTATCCAGCTTGCTAGCCAAGTAGCTTTGATCATGGCTTTTATTTGTCCAAGTAAAGCGTGGTCCATGAGCATTGACTTCTTGCAACTTTGCATTTGCTACAAAGTTTTTGAACGCACCAGCACTTTTTGGAATAGAAAAAGTGTTTGATTTGTCACCACAATGTAAGACCTCATTGAAATCCCCCATGAGACAAAGATCACTTTCTTCACACCAAGCACACCAATTCTCGAGTTTCCTCCAAAGATCAACTCTTTTTGATGCTTCATTGTGGCCATAGATGAAGGCAACAAAGAAGGATTTATGAATATGATCATCAAAATTAAAGAGTAAGGCTTGGTCACATGAGTCAATCCAAGTTGCTTTAATACCTTTCTTCCAAAAAAGCCAAATCCGTCCCTTGGTAAAATCATCCATGTAGCTTGAAAAACCAAATTTGTCAAAACGAGCAAAAATGAGTTTGATATTTTCAGCACTTACCACCTTGTTTTCCAAAAGGCAAAGAATGTCCACGTGGTGTTTATTGATCAGCAACTTTGCTTCCTTTTGCTTATTGGGGGAATTAAACCCCCTAATATTCCATGAGCAAAAATTCATTGAGGAGGTATAGGAGGAGCACTAGGCTCAATTTCATGGTTGCTTTTTGCATTTGGCGAGCCATCATTACTCAATTCATCTCCCCTATAATTCTGGTCAAGGAGTCTTTGATTTCCATCTTCACCATCTCCCACATAGCCAAGAATTTCGAAATAATTAGGGTGCATCATTTTAGAGCTTGAGGGCTCAAGTGGAACCCTAGCAATGGAATGCTTCGGAGATGATTCCTTAGCTTTTGAAGAGGATCCGTCACCTTGAGATTCAAAAGATGTGTTGCTTGTCTTCAGTGGAGCTTTTTTGCTCACGGGTTGCCACTCATAGTGAGTTTTTATGGCCTGTTTTGGAGGTTGTGCTTTAGGTTTAAGAGGGCAATGATCCTCCACATGGCCAACCACTTTACATTGTGAACATTTTGTTGGCTTCCATGCATATTCCACCATGACTTTTGCCTTTGAACCGTTTCTAAGCTTTGGGAAAACAACATCCGGAAGGCTTTCTTCCAAGTCAACTTCAATGCAAACTCTTGCAAACTTCAAATTCCTTCTAGAATCAGTGAGAGCATCCATTTGGATTGGTTTCCCAATGAAAGAGGCTATATATCCAAGTCCTCTTTTAGAGTAGAGGCTCATTGGAACATCCCAAAGTTTAACCCAAATAGGCACTTTTTTGCAAGATAGGTTAATAAACTCAAGATTTGGATCCCATTTCCTCAACAAAAGTGGTCTATGATTAACATGCCAAAGTTGTTGAAGTATTTTTTGGCAAAACTCTTCTTTTTCAAATCTGAAAATGTAGAGACCCTTTCCTTTCGTATGAATATCAACCTTGCCAAATTTCTTCCAAACAAGTTCCACCATGTTTTTGATAAGAAAGAAGGGTGGGGGAGCACCTAAGAATTGCCCAACAAGGCAATGATTCCAGAAATTGTTCCCATCTTCATATATGTCCTCCGGGGGGTTAGCCACTTCTCTATTGCCATTTACCAAGTTGATAACATGCTCCTCATCAAATTTAAGACTTGTATTCAAATGTTCAGCAAACACACCACCCCAATCAGAAGAAGGATTATTAGAACTAGGCTCAAATCTTAGCCTAAGTGGCTTTTTCCAAGCATTATAGAGGCTGGATGTATGAGCTTGATTTTGCCTAGTATTCTCTTGAGCTTTTGGGGGAGCATATAAAGACGGATTTGTGGATCCAAAATTAAGCTTCCTTTCTTCATCACTAGAATGAGGAGAGATAAAGTTACCTTGTGCATGATTAATGCCTTTCGAAGAAGGTTTTGCTCGTTGCTCTTCCAAGTGTGTTGAATTCTGATTTTCAGCATTTGAGAGCATGGCATTCTTGGCATATGTAGCGTCCACTTCATCATAAGTGAGGAGCTGAGTTGGTTTATTTTGACCAGCAATAGGACTTTTATGTGGAGGGAAATCCTCTTGAAAATTTAGTGGGCCAGCATTAGGATTTGTGGAATCTGGTTGCAAGGCGTCACATCCTTGTTGTGCTGTCAAACAAAGCTTAGTTTAACCTAAAAAGCTACTTACAAGATCAGGAGGGAGGTGTTTTAACCTGAGGTTAATAGCATCATTCAGTTTTTGTCCATCGGGTAAAACCCTTTCTTCTTCATTTCCTCCTCCTTCGGTTGGAGCTTCAGCGAGCAAACAAGCTAAATTTTCTTGCTGACCATAAGCATTCAGACTACAAGGGCTTGAGCAAGACGAGCTTTGGCAAGGTGAATGAAAGAGAAGCTTTGAAAGCACCATTTCTGATTTCTTGATGCATGGACCAATGTCCATTTTATCCTTTGGAGATGGAGGAGTTCGAGCTTTGGAATGATTTGCAAGGCTTCGGACTAAGTCAGCTTTGGCTTTGTTTTGCTCATCAACATGCTCTTTAAAGGAGGTTCCAGCTTCAAGAGCTTCATAGACTTCTTTGAAGACCAAACTTGAGGTTGATTGAGCATCTCCACTAGCAAGAGGTGAAGAGGCCGAATCAACCTTATTTTGAGTTGAAGATGAACCAGCTTGTGTAAAAGAGACAGAATCCATAGTTTGCTTTCTTGCATTTAGCCTTGCACTAGTACGCGTAGGTGAAGAGACCTTCTTCTTCTTTCCCATGAATGCAAGAATGGAGGAGAAAGGGGATGTGATTAGGGGTCGAGTGTTTGGTTTCAAAGATGGAAATATGTGGTGGTGGAAACAATGGAGGATGGGCTGATTTGGTGGTGGAGGCAAGTGGTGGTGGTGAACGTAGGGTTAGAGAGAAGGAAGAGAGAGTTCATGGTAGAGAGAGAATAACCTCTTTAACAACTTTGGCATGTTATCTCAAAAAATGGTTGATGAGTTGTCGGCTCTTGTGTGGAGTTTTGTGGCATCATTTCAGCAAAGGTACAAGAGCCCTCTTTGTCCATCATGCAATTTCCAAGAGGTAAAGTGGAATGCAATATCTCTTGGGTACAACCTTCTTTACCCGTAGGATAAAAGCTTTGCTCATTAGACATTAACCCTTTTGGATCTCCTTCTCTTTCAACTCTTTCCATCATGGCCGAAGGTATCTTCAAGCTTTTAGTTTCTTCCATGGATGAGTTTGTATTTGCTTCAAGAATAAGGCTTTGAACAAGGGTGTCTTTTGTCTTGTTTTGCTCTTCCTCATAGTCGCCAAAAGTCTTCCCTGAATTGATGGCATCATACACTTCCTTAAACTCCAAAGAGGTTGAAGAAGCACCTTCACTCAAAGTGGGCGAAGAGGATGGTTCAACGTCTCCATGCTCCAAATTCTTCCTTTTTTTTGAATTCAGCTTTGAAGGAGTAGACTTCGGGAACTTTTGTGCATTAAGCCTTGCACTAGATCTAGGAGGGGAAGACTTTTTCTTCTTGTTGTTGGCCATAAACAACGAGTGCAAGAAGAAATCAAAACTGATTTGGAGTGCCTGGTAATGAAGTAAGAAAGAAAAAGAAAAAGGGAAGAGGAGGAGATAGGTGGTGGAAGTGGATGTGCAAGGGTGGCCGAGTGCAATGTGTGTAGAGAGAAGAGAGAGCATTTCGGCTCTAGAGAGAGAAAGCTTTTGGACCATCTTTCATTTGCTGGCTTGCTTGTTGGGATAGGCTTAATACAAAATTCAGATTATTATCTTGGGGAAAAGATATCAATCCAACATACATTTTTTGCAACATGGGATGTGAAACTAGAAATCACCTTTTCTTTGAATGTTGCTTCACCAGAAGAATTTGGAATCAGGGACTTCATCTTACTTTGATTTACACATCTTTGACAAATTGGGATGATATCTTGGCTTTTATTACTCCTCTTGCCCTTGAAAAGAATCTTCGTGCAACCATTTTGAAGCATCTTTTGGGAGGCACTATTTATCATATTTGGTTGGAAAGAAACAACCGTGAATTCAACTTTGGATTCAAGACTGAAGAGCACATTCTCTCATCCATCCTTAATGATGTTAGGCTTAAATGCTCCATTGGAAGGAAATTCAATTCTTCTTGTATGAACAAATCCATTTGTAAATCTTGGGGCCTTGAAAATATTCTTGTATAGGGCTGGCCCTCTTTTCTCTTGTGATGTACATGGTTTCTTAATTTAATCTCACTTTCTTCGCGAAAAAAAGAAGATAGCTCTCAGCCACAAGACCAAAAGGAGACAAGGGCGTCACATGACCCTTCTAGCTCAAAAAATCCTTTTGGGTTACTTGAAGAAATGGATATCAATGAAGAAGGGGAATGTAATGTGGATGTCCAAGATCCTCCTCCATTGGCTGCCCAAGGAAACAATGGAACTCAACACAATGCAAATAGCACTTTGTCATCGAGAGTGATCCCCTAACAGCCCTTCCTCTATGATCATTTGCTCTTGGAACATTAGGGGCTTCAATTCCCCTAATAAGCAAAAAGAAATGAAAGGTTTGATCAAAAAACACAACTTGGACATCTTTTGCGTTTTGGAATCAAAAGTGGTCAATAAGGATTGTATCCGAACTATTTGCTCCTCTTTTGATAGTTTGGGCTTTGCTAATCATCTTGATGATCATGTTTGTGGTAGACTTTGGCTCTTTTGGAGAAGAAGCATCAAAGCAACATTCATTGACTCTTTTGATCAAGGAATTCTCTTTTGTTTTGAAGATGCAAATAATACCTTTCTTGTGGGTTTTCTTTATGGTCGAAACGACCATTCCTTGAGAAGGAAACTTTGGACAAAGATTAGCAAATGGTGCAAGTGGTGTAAAGATGAGTTTCTTTGCATTCTTGGAGACTTCAATGAAATATTAAATTGTGGAGATAGATCCTCTACTATTACTACTCCAAATAGTGCTAAGGAGTTCAAAAGTTGCATTGCCTCCTCAAACCTTCATGAAATCAATGGACTTGGCTCTCATTTCACTTGGACCAACAAAAGTTCTTCAAACACTTTTTTGGCAAGTAAGCTTGATAAACCCTTGGTGAATTCAGCATGGATGGAAGGCTTGCTTAAGACTTTTCTTATTATGGATAATCCCAGCATTTCAGACCATTGTCCACTCATCTTACATACTTGTAAGTCTTGGTCTTCTCCTCCAAAGCCATTTAAATTTTACAATGCTTGGACTTCTAATGATGGCTTTTTAAAGATTGTTCAACAAACATGGAGTGCACGGGTTTTTGGCACTCCAATATGCATTCTCTATCAAAAGCAAAAAGCACTCAAGCAAGCTCTTAAGAAATTTGATAACAAAATCTTCCCATGCATTCTTTACAAGTTAAAGGATCTCCGAGCTAAACTTTGTGAAGTTCAAATGGCAATTTATGATGGCAATCACAAAGATGATGCTATTGACAAGGAGAAATCTCTCATGATCCAAATTGAATCACTTGACTTGACGTACAAATCCATCCTTCACCAAAAGACAAGGCTCCAATGGATTAAAGAGGGAGATGAAAACACTAGATTCTTCAACAATGTTATCAAAGGAAGACGACACATGAACTTTATTCATGCCATCAAAAACAATTCTAGGTCTCTCCTTACCTCTGAAGGTGATGTCAAAGCGGAAATTGTTGGCTTCTTAAACAACTCCTTGGCACCCTAACATACACTAGTGCAAGTCTTAGAGAGATAAAGAACATTCTTGGGAAGACTATCACTAGGGAGATGGTTGAAAAACTTTTTGCTCCAATCACTAAAGAAGAAATCAAGAATACTCTCTTCTCCCTTAATCCCAACAAAAGCCCGGGCCCGAATGGATTCTCCTCACACTTTTATATGGCTGCTTGGGAGATTGTTGGAGAAGATGTTACAAATGGCATTGGTTCCTTTGTCAACTCTTGCAAATTGCTCAAGGAGGTAAATGCTACAATCATTGCTTTTGTTCCGAAAATCAATTGTCCCTCCATGGTTAAAGATTTTAGGCCTATCACTTTTTTTTTTGCGAGGTAAGTGAGTTTTATTTTCATTCGCAAAAAGTACAAGTCCAATTCAAACCCCTCAATCTACTTACAATAGGCATACATAACAAAGATTGAGGAGGGAAAAAAGAAAAAAAAAACTAGGTGGGAGTGCCCAAAACAAGAAATCAACCAACCATCATAAAAACAAACACACAGTAAGGAAATAAGAGAACAAAAAAGACCAAACATATTCCACAAAGTGTAAGCACTTTCACCCCAACGATGAATTAAGAAGTCCCGGGGAGTCTCGATCTCGGTCTTTAGCATTCTCCTTTTCTTTTTCAACAAAATCAGCTGGTGCTAAGTGTGATTGCATTCCATTTTGATCCGAGGCTTCATTGTTAAAAACTTCAAAAGGATTGCTTTGTTGCATTTTAGGGGTAGAGACCCTTAATTGAGTTGCCTTCTTTGGTGATGGGGACCGGGAGGTCAATTTAACTTGTGAGAATGATTCAATATTCTGCTTTACATGGGAAGCATGCTTATTCTCAATAACAATCCACTCTTCATGTAGCTTGGGTTTATGAGCATCACGGTCAACTTTGGGTTGCAAGGGTTGGGGCTTCGGCTCCATGGGACAAAAGTCTTTGACATGGCCAACCATCTTGCAATACTATTTATAAATGCATTACAAAGCTGCTTGCAAATAGGCTTAAATCGTGCCTTCCAAAAATCATTTCTTAGAACCAATGTGCTTTTATCAAGGGTAGACTTATCAATGAGAATATCCTTATTGCTCATGATATTATGAGCACCAAGGTGTGCTCTCAAAGTGGATATCATGAAAGCTTTTGACTCCTTGAATTGGGACTTCATTGAGATTGCCTTGATTGCTTTTGGCTTCCCTAGAGACTTTGTTGATTGGATTTTGGCATGCATCAAAACTCTTAGCTACTCAATTGCCATCAATGGAGGCTTGGAAGGCTACTTCGAGGGTGCAAATGGGGTGAGGCAAGGAGAACCACTTTCCCCTTGTATCTTTGTCATTTGTGTAGAGGTTCTCTCTTGCATGTTTTTTTTTTGCGAGTTAAGTAAGAATTTATTAAGATGCAAATTTGGTACAAAACCATCCTAACCCCTCAAGCCATGGATATAACAAAACAAAACTAAAGGTTTGAGGGGAGAGTAAAGACAAAATGTGAAATCCAAATAAACAAAATGAAAACAAAAGAACAAAGGAAAGCAAAGTTCAAGTACCCACATGACAAGCCAAACCTTGCGGATCATCAACCATTCTCTCTTCATGATCATTCTTTCCAACGACATCCATATGTTCCACAACCTTATCGACAAAACCAAATTCTCCTCAGGTGGAATCAGCAACACAATTTGGCTCTTCAACAACTTAGAAGAGATTTTTTTGTGGGGCAAGAAAGAAAAGAGTATAATTCTCTCTCTAGCATGAAAACTCTCTCCCTTCTCTCTACCTCCTTGCAACCCACCACCACTCTACCACCACACGCCACTACACAACACCTCTCTTCCATCAAAACCCCAAACATTTAGCCTAAACACTTTTCCACACCCGTCCCCTAGCCACTTCTTTTCAGATTTCTTTGCCATCTTGCTGTCTTTATGGGGAAAAAGAAAAGATCTTCTCCCCCAGTGAGGTCTAGTGCACGTCTTAATGCAAAAGCTCAACATGTTGAAAGCCTTTCTCCGAACTTACCTAAAAGTGATTCTCTTTTGGAGGTTGAATCAGCCTCTTCGCCCCTTGGAAGTGAAGATGCCCATTCAACCACTAGCAAAGAGCTTAAAAAGGTCTTTGATGCTTTTGAATCTGGTCAATCCTTTAATCATTTCGAAGAGAAGAAGGAAAATGCTAAAAAGGGTTTAGTTAAAAGGCTCATAAAGAACTCTCGGTCTCACTCTCCTTCAAGCCACGGAAAGAGGGGTGCAAATGATAGTTGTAAGGTTCAAGCTGGTCTTGAAATAGCAAAAAAAATCTTTGCTTCTCCTACAAGATCTCAATCAACTATGGAGCCATTTTATGCTAACGCTGGAAAGAGTGCTTCTTCACATGATTTTAGGAAGCTTGAAACTGATCTTACAAATGGAGAAGAAGAAGCTACAGCCATTGGGCAGAAACTGAGGGATAATGGAAGTACAAAAGTTGCTGAAAATGCAGATTCATTTCAGGAAAAGACTTGTACTTTTCAGCCACCTTCCAACCCCATTTTGTCTCCTATGACAAGTAAGTTTGAAAGTCAAGGGGTCACACCAATTACGAATATTAACTTGACTACAAATGATACTTCTTTCCCTCCTCTACCATCTTGACAAAACGAAGAAGATTCCAGCGTGGCAGCCAACTCATTGCATAATGGCTTATCAAATAAGCTTTTTAACAATCAAAAACTTCAAACTCATGGTGAAAATGGGAAAACTTCTCAAGTGGCATATAACCAACCTCGACACACACTCTATGGAGACAGCAAAGAGCAACATGTGGGGAAGATAAAAGGGAATGAACAGCAAAATGCTTGGAAGAAACCCCCAAGAATAAGGTATGAACCTTCAACTAATGAGCCATCACTTAATTGGGAAGGAGAATTTGCTCAATTTATTAGCTCAAATTTACAACTTGAAGAGCACAAAGTTAAAATTGTCAATGGAGTTAGAGAAGTCGAGGATCCCCTTAAAGAAATTTATGAGGATGGGGAAAAATTCTGGACTAATTGCCTTGTTGGCCAATTCTTGGGTGCCCCTCCCCCTTTCTTTCTTATAAAGAATATGGTTGAATTTGCTTGGAAAAGATTTGGACATGTTGATGTATACACAAAAGGGCAGGGATTATTTGTGTTTAAATTTGAGAAGGAAGAAGCAAGTCAAAAAGTTCTTCAACAATTGTGGCATGTTAATCATAGACCACTCCTCCTTATGAAATGGGAACCTAACCTCCAATTTGTGAATCTGAAATCAAATAAAGTTCCCATTTGCGTCAAGCTTCGGGAAGTCCCACTTAGCCTTTGGTCTAGGAGAGGTCTTAGTTACATTGCTTCATTTATTGGGAAGCCCTTACAAATGGATGCACACACGGAATCAAGGAGAAATCTTGAGTTTGCAAGAGTTTGTATCGAGGTTGATCTTGAAGGCCACTTACCGGAAGAAATCTTTGTCAATTTAAGGGATGGAACAAAGAGCAAAGTTGAAGTTGAATATGCTTGGCGTCCACCAAAATGTGCTTTATGCAAAATGGTGGGCCATAATGAAAACTATTGCCCTTTAAGTCAAAAGCAAGCAAATCAGCCAACCAAGGGTCAACTTGCTTCACAACAAAGGCAAAAAGTCTACTATAATGTTGCGCTAGATCTTTTCTTTTTGCCCATGAAGGATGAAAAGGAAGGTGGAAACCTTGTAGAAATGAGATGTGTAGCCAAGCACAGAAATATGCTCTCCCTTCTCTCTAGAGTTTCTTCACCCAACTACCAAACTTTATCTTCTTAAATCCATCTTTCAATCATGCCTAAGAAGAAAAATCACACTTCTTCCCGTAAAAGTGTTAGGATCAAAGCTATCAAGGAAAAACTTAAAGAATCCTATGAAGAAATCTCCCAAAATGTTGAGGAACAAGAAGGAAATGGGGCTGGATTTTTTGAAGCTCCACACACTATGGCTGAACATTCATCTTCGTCTTTAATAGAGGAAGAGGAGTTTTCAACCAACTCTTGCATGGAACTCAAAATGGCCTCTAATCCCTTTGCAATATGGGTCTTTCGTCCTCAACCTTTGAGCAAAATAAGAAATCAGCCATGGCTCTTGCTTCTTCTCCCTTGAGCTCACCCACCAAAACCTTCTCTTCCTTGGATGAATTGGATGCAAAAATTGATCAAGCAAGGAATGAATGTCCTCCTTCCAAGGGTCTCGGTCAATTCCTTGAAGAGAAATATAATATTTCAAAGCAGCAACTCGTCCAAAGCCTAACTCGAACTACTCGTGCTAAACTTGCTACAAATTCGAGCATGCAATTAGATTCAAGAGTTGCCAAGAGTTCGTCCCCAAATACAACTTCCTTTATGCATAAAGAAGCTTTTGCCCCTGAAAATGACGATTTTCTTGAAGAAAATTTGAAGTTGCAGCAGCTTACACTCAATAGATGTGAAGTGATGGCTGGAAGTTCAAGCTCCAATTTGCATCGAGTTTTTGACTCGTCACCTTTGGAATATGGATCTCATTCTAATCCTCCTTCTTTGGAGAATAATGTTCCTTCCTCAAACCTAAATTCCAAGCAAGATCGAATGTGTTTGCAGCCATGTCGAAGTGAAGAAGTTAGAGCAAAAATGATTTCCACAAAGCCAAAGGATGCTGAAGATACTCCACGGTTATTACCCAAGGGACAATTGTTTTCTTCTTCTGGTCAATTGGCTGAAAAGGACTCTTTTCTTACACATGGCAGCACCTTTTCAGGTTCAGCCAATCAGAATTCGACAACACATTCTCCTTCCTTTGATGCTACACTTGGTTCAAAAATTGCTTCAGCCGAAATGCATATACAAAGTCAACATTTTCTTGCTTTCCCTCCAATTTTTCGTGAAAAATCAGGTACTCCACCTCATTCGGCCAACTCATTAAAATATGCTGATATGGATGCCAAGTCACCCACTATGTGCAGCCCTTATGCCATCTCAAAAGCTCAATTTTCAGCCCCAAATTTTTCTCAAAATTCATGTGCGGCCAGAAGTTCCCCTCCAAAAATAACACACCCAAGCTCCCCCAACCATGAGGATTTTGTTGCTCCTAACAAAGACACTATCGCACAAGCTTATAATGATGAATTTCCATCACTCTCACAAGCTAATTATGGCAAAAACATTCATCTAAGCCAGCCTATTGCACACCAAGGTCATGCTCCCTCAAATGCATGGAGAAACAGCGAAGATGGGCAAGGATCTCATGGTGAAAATGGAGACAACCCATTATCAGCCACAACTAAATACAATATGGAATTTGGATGAGAATTGGAAGCAAAAATATTTAGGTAAGCTCCAAAACTCCCGTAAGCTTGATTTTCATGATCCTA
This sequence comes from Cordia subcordata, assembly GCA_028554755.1. Taxonomy (NCBI): domain Eukaryota; kingdom Viridiplantae; phylum Streptophyta; class Magnoliopsida; order Boraginales; family Cordiaceae; genus Cordia; species Cordia subcordata. The sequence goes on from JAPTOF010000008.1 coordinate 18,044,028, forward strand.
TTGTTGAAAATGGTTTCATTGGTGCTTCTCCACCTAATGATGTCTTTGAAGAAGGAGATGATCATTGGAGGAATTGTTTGATTGGTCAATTCATTAGAAATCCCCCTCCCTTCTTCTTTATTCGTAAAATGGTGGATTGGCATTGGAAAATGTTTGGTAAAGTTGACATTAAGACCGCTGAAAACAGGCTTTATGTTTTCAAATTCGAAAAGGATGACTTTTGCGACCTTGTTATGGAACAAATGTGGCATGTAAACCATCGCCCCCTCTTGCTAAGAAGATGGGATCCCAATGCACAATTGATAAATTTTGGTTGGGACAAAGTTCCTCTTTGGGTAAAACTTAGAAATGTTCCATGCTCACTTATTACTAGAAGAGGATTGAGCTATATAGCTAGCACTTTGTGCATGCCTCTTCAAATGGATAAACTCACGGAGTCAAGAGCTTTTGTTGGGTTTGCAAGAGTTTGCATTGAAATGGACCTCTCTAAGGAGTTGCCGGACCACACTTTTGTGAGATTAAGGAATGAGGAGTGGGCAAGAATTGAGGTGGAATATGCTTGGAAACCTCTAGTGTGCACTTTTTGCAAAATTGTCGGCCATTCTCAATCTTCATGCCCGAATGCACCTTCCCAAAATGTCTCAAAGGAATTGCCTCAAGTTGATAGGAGGAAGGAGGGAGAATGGAAAAAATATAGGCCCAAAAAGATTTGGAAGAAACTCACAAATGTGAACCCTATGCCTTTTTCAAGTGTGGCCCTCCCTAGGGTCAACCGAGATTCAATGTTAGCAAATGCAACTTCGGAAGCATCTCCAAGAAACACTTCAACATCAAATCAGTTTGCATCGCTTGAAGACACTTCAAATGAAGTTGAAAATGATTCCGTGACTGAGAAAAATGAAGAACCAAATCTTGAAAATGTGGAACATAATAAAGAGGACATGAGGAAGATGAATGGGATGGTCTCCTTGGTCGAAAATGAGTTGGCTGGTCATAGGGAAGAAGGTGTGAACTTAGAGGAAGATTCGAGGGCTTGTGCACCCCTGGGTGATATCGTACCCCTTTTCTCCCCCCTACTTGATGATCCCTTTGTATTTTTCTTTTTTCTTTTTGTTTGCTGGTTGGTTTGTTTGTAATTTCTTTGTTTTTTAACTCTTCCCCTTAAGCCGATTCTTGGCTTATTTGTTTATCTAAGCTTGAGGGGAATGATGACGTCTTTGTACTCATTTGCGATTAATAAATCTTACTTAATCCGCAAAAAAAAAAAGTCTACTATAATGCTAGGTATGCTTCTCCAAATGATGAATGGCAAGAGGTGGGGAAAAAGCAAACTAATGTTGAGAAATTGGGTTCCAACCGAGAGGAAGATAAGGTCAATGAGGTTACTCAACAAGACCCTCCAAAGATAGTTGATCAAGGGTCAAACCGTTTTAAAGCTCCTGATGTTGTGGAGAAGGGTGAGATCATTGAAAGGCTTGAGGATTATGATTGTAATTTGCAAGAAAGACCGGAGAGAATGATAATACAAATCAACAAGTTACTGGAAGTAAAGAGAATTTGGGCAAGTTTGCTCATACTCCTCCTTCCAAATGATTTTTGGTTCGTGGAATATTAGGGGTTTTAATACCCCTAATAAGGAAGGGAAGTGAACTTTTGGATCTCTAAACATAAGATTGATTGTTTTTGCATTTTGGAAACAAAGGTTGTTAAGGATACTTCTTTTACTAAAATTGCAGCCTATTTTGAAAGATTGGGCTTCAAAAATCATGTGGAGGATAACATGATTGGAAGAATTTGTTTTTTTGGGAAGGAACCAATTAACTTTACATTTGTTGATTCAATTGATCAAGGAGCTCTCTATCATATCAGCCTTGCCAATAAGAGCTATATTTGCGTGGCTTTTGTTTATGCTCGAAATGATTCAAAAGGTAGAAGTTTTTTTATGGAGAAAGCTTGAGGAATGGAGTTCATGGTGTGAAGACAATCCATTTTGTGTGATGGGAGATTTTAATGAAATCCTTCATAATGGGGATAGGTCACCTTGCAATCCTATTCCTTCCAATGCCTAGGATTTTAAGAAATGCATTAGCAATTCTGGTTTATTTGAACATAAAGTGTTTGGTCCACATTTCACTTGGACAAACAAGGGTTCTCCTAGCAATTTCACGGCAAGTAAACTTGATAGGGCACTTGTCAATTCCCAATGGTTGGAGTATTTGGATAGCTCGCTCCTTTTGGTTGATAACCCGGGAGTTTCAGATCATTGTTCACTTGTCATGCACACATGTAAATCCAATTCTTCTTTACCAAAGCCTTTCAAATTTTTCAATGAATGGACCTCTCATGTTGAATTCCTCAAGGTGGTTGAAGATGTTTGGAAGAAAAGATTTTTTGGGACACTAATGTTTGTTCTCACGCGGAAGCAAAAGACTCTCAAACAAGCTCTTAGGGAATTTGACAAGAAGCACTTTTCTTCTATTCCTCATCAACTCTGAGAACTCAAGAAAGATCTTGTTAAGGTGCAAGGTGAAATTCTTAATGGATATTGCAACGAAGAGGTGATTGAGAAGGAGAGGGAAATTTTGAAAGACATTGAAACTCTTGAAGCTTCATATAGGAGTTCCCTCCATCAAAAAGCTCGAATTCAATAGATCAAGGAAGGGGATACAAATACCAAGTTCTTCCATAATGTGATCAAGAGTAGAAGGATTAAGAACACCATCAACGCAATTCTTGATCAAAATGGCATCTTACTCACAAAGGCCGAAGAGTTGAAAGACCAATTTCTTTCTTTCTACAAGGAACTTCTTGGAACAAGATCCAACTCAATTGCCAATGTTCAAAGCATCAAATCCATTCTTGCCAAAACAATTGAAGGAAAATGGAAGGAAATGCTTGCAGCCACCATCTGTAATGAGGAAATTAAAGAGTCTCTTCTCTCTCAATCCTAACAAAAGTCTGGGACCCGATGGTTACACATCAAAGTTTTACATGGCAGCTTGGGAAATCATTGGCGAGGAAGTCATACATGCTATCAAGTGTTTCTTCTCATCCAACAATCTCCTTAAAGAGGTAAATGCCACAATCATTACCCTTGTTCCTAAAGTTCAAAATCCTACCAGGGTCAAAGATTTTTGGCCTATTTCTTGTTGCAATACTATTTACAAGTGTATCTCCAAGATCCTTGCCAATAGACTCAAAAAATGCATTCCATTTATCATCTCAAACAACCAATTAGCTTTTTTTTTTTTTTTGCGGCTTGAGAAAGTTTTTATTTCAATGCAATTTTGGTACATCCAAATGTTACCCCTCAAACCTAATCAAATACAACAATACAAAGAAAAGCACAAAGTTTGAGGGGTAGAGCAAAAGAAAAAGGGGGTTACAACCCATTACAAATGAATTTTCCTAGCATAAAAGAAGTGACAAAAACCAAGCAAGGAAACAAAGAAGAAACAAGGAAAAGAAAGAACCAATCAAGTACTCGGGTGAGGAAGTGGTGAATCCAAAGCACCCGAGGGACCACCATCCCTAAGATCTTCAAATAAACCAAAATTCCCATCCTCAAGTCCATCTTTCTCAACATGTTCTACCGAATCAGCAACTTCAGCCCCAATATTCTCAAATTGTGTGGTCTTCAAATCCACCTCTATATTTCCTTCATTATGGGCAGCAAGCTCAAGATCTTTACTTGAGACACCATCATCTTTCCTCAATGGCATATTTCTTTCTTCAACAACACAATTTGACTCTTCATTTGCAATGCTTGTCTCATTATTTTCCTTGCCAATGCACTCTCCATATGATATGTGGACTTGGTTAATATTTGCATTTCCTTCATCAGCCCTAAGAGCTTCAAATTGGTTAAGGGAATGTGCATGTGCAATGGTAGACATGGCGCCAATTCACTGTCGTCTTTTATCCTCGACCATTTTCCATTCATATTGAGAACGGGGGTTCCTAGCTTCATTTGCTTTCTTCTTATCAAACGGCTTTTGAATCCCCATTGAATTTTTTGGGCAAGATGCAAGATTGTGTCCAATCACTTTGCAACTAGTGCATTTTAGAGGCTTCCAAGCGTATTCAATATCAATCTTTGCCCAAGAGCCATCTCTAAGTCGGACAAAGGTGTATTCTGGCAAATCTTTTTCAAGGTTAACTTCAATACAAACTCGAGCAAATCCAACAAAAGTACGTGATTGTGTGAGAGAATCCATTTGAAGAGGTGTTCCAATTGTGCTAGCAATATAACTAAGCCCCCTTCTAGTCATCAAACTACATGGAACATTTCTTAATTTCGCCCAAAGAGGGATTTTATCCCATTCAAAATTAAAGATTTGAGCATCCATGAAGGAGGATTGGGAATTAGGTCTTTGGAAGACATCAATAATACTTTTTTCATAAAAGTTTTTTGGAGAATGTATGCATTTCGTGATTCTCTTTGGAGCAAATGGGTACATTCAAACTACATTAAGAATGAATCAATTTGGACAATTTCTTGCCCAATTGACTCAAGCTGGATCTTAAAGAAGCTTCTCAATTGCCGAACTTCAACTAGGAGTCATATTACACATATTCTTGGAGATGGAAGAGACACACACTTTTGGCTTGATAAATGGCATAACAATGGTACTCTCCTTGAGCATTGGAATGGCACTTTCAACCATCCACCACTTCATGCAAAGGTACGAGAAATCTTCTCAAATGGCTCTTGGAATTGGCCAATTCAGCTTATGCATATCCCCATCCCAAACGCTGCCATTGTTGAGAATAAGTTGGATTCTTACTCTTGGAGTCTCTCAAATGATGGGAAATTCTCTTTTAAGCACACTTGGGAGCACTTGCATAAGCAAAAAAGAAAGATTGAATGGCACAATGTTATTTGGTTTAAAACCACACACCAAAGCATGCTTTTATCACTTGGATTGCAATGCATGATAGGCTCACAACAAAATTCAGAATGCTTACTTGGGGCATTGAAATCAACTCAAATTGCATCTTTTGCAACTTTGCTTGTGAAACAAAGGACCATCTCTTCTTTCATTGTAGCTTTACAAGAAGAATATGGCAAAGAGGACTTGAGTTAACATGCATAAAAGATCCACCAACATCATGGAATGAAATCATCACTTTCATTACTCCGTACGTTCTTGAAGGCAATCTCAAAGCTACAATCATCAAGCATATCTTTGGAGCAACAATTTATTTCATTTGGCTAGAAAGGAACAATAGGCAATTCAACAAAGGAGCAAAAATGGAAAAGCAAATCTTTTCATCCATCTTCAACCATGTTCGAATTAAGTGTTCAATTGGAAAGCATTTCACTTCTTCTTGTATCAACAAAATCATTTGTAAGAATTGGGGAATTGAGGCTATTTTAGAATGAGCTTCCCCTTCTTTTAACTCTCATGTACATTTTTTGTTATTAATATAGTGCATTTCACTTTTCACGCAAAAAAAAAAAAGATTTGAGCATCCAAGTTCCATTTTCGAAGCAACAAAGGCCTAAAATTAACGTGCCATAATTGTTCAAGGGCTTTGTCACAAGCTTCTTCACTTTCGAATTGAAAGATGAAGAGACCATTCAAGCAAGTCTTAATCTCAACATGACCAAATACTTTCCAATGGTTATCAGCAAACTTCCTAATTAAGAAGAAAGGAGGGGGTCTTTCAAGAAATTGACCAAGTAAACAATGCTTCCAACAACTATCTCCTTCCTCAAAAGCATCTTCAGGTGGAATAGCACCCCATGTATTCTCATATGCAATAGGCTCAAAATATTCAAGTTTAAGAGGATTCTCAATCTTACCAAGGTAATTTAGTCTCCAATTAATATTGCTGGCCCAAGCATTTGGAGGGGTTTTGGAATTTATTTGTGGCTGATCACGAGTTGAGCCTCCATTTTCACCATGAGGATCTTGCCCATCCTTGTTATTTCTCCATGCATTTGAAGAAGCATGACCTTGGTGTGCAATAGGCTGGTTTTGATGACTGGGAATGTTTTTACCATAAAAAGCTTGTGAGAGTGGTGGAAACTCTTCATTAAAAGCTTGTGTAAAAGTGTCCTTATTAGGTGCAATAGAAACCTCATGGTTGAGGGGGCTTGGGTGTGTAATTTTTGGAGAGGAGCTTCTGGCCGCCCATGGATTTTGGGATAAATTTGGGCCTGGAAAATGAGTTTTTGAGGTGGCATAAGGGCTGCACAAATTGGGTGACTTGGCTGCCAAATCAGCATATTTAAGGGAGTTGGCCGAGTAAGGTGGTGTGCCAGCATTTTCATGAAATGTAGGAGGGAAAATAGCAACTTTATTGTTAAAATTTGAATTTTGTTGGTGTTGACTACTGACCAAGGCTGAAAAAGGGGGATGAGTTGTCGGATTTTGGTTGCAATGGTTAGTAAAAGTACCAGTTCCCTTGAGCTTGTGGTCTAGAAGAGGCCTTGGTTATGTTGCATCTTTTATAGGAAATCCACTTCAAATGGATGCATTGACGGCATCAAGAAGAAATCTTGAATTTGCAAGAGTTTGTGTTGAAGTGAATTTGGAAGAAAAGCTATCGGAGGAAATCTTTGTGAAACTAAGGGATGGCTCTAGGTCTAAAGTTGAAGTTGAATATGCTTGGAAACCTTCCAAGTGTGATCATTGCAAGATGGTGGGGTATGTTGAAGACCATTGCCCATTGAAACCAAAACCCCATCCAATGCAACCTCTTGCTGCCCAAAATGCTCCCAAGCCTAATGCCAAGGAAGTTTGGATTGAAGTTGGCAAAAAACAAGTCTTTCGGGGTCAAAATGGTTCTTTGATAAATGCAACAAGCTCTCCAAAAAAGATGTTGGAAACAAACCCACAAGTTCAAAGAGATAGCGGCCTCGTTCTCCTAGTAGGTCTCCCCCCATTCAAAATGCTTCTTGCCCGATTATGAAGATTGACAATCAATTTGAAGTTCTTGAAGATTCTTTTGTCGAAAAGGATGAAGGACCAATTCTTGGAAATGATGGAGAAAATCAAGAATTCCAAGAAAAGGCTCAATTTGAAGGAGTACATGAAGGAACCGGGGCCAATGATGAATCGGAGATTTCCTTCCCTCCAAATTGATTGTTGAGACTACTTTGTTTTGTTGCTTGCTGATTTGCTTACTTTATCATTGATGTATGCTTTGTTTTTCTTTTACTCTTCCCCTCAAGCAAAATTTGATTGTTTTTTTTTTTTTGTATTCTAGCTTGAGGGAATTTGTAGTTGTTGTACTCATTTTGCGATTTATATATTCTTACTTAATTCGCAAAAAAAAAAGTACCAGCTCCATCAGCAAGAAGTGAGGACCCATCAGTCACGTCCTTTTGTCCACTGGATAATAACTCAGCATTAGCAACTTCTTCATCTTCTTCGGCTGAGTTACCTATGACTTTTTTAGCACAGAAATTGCTCAAGTTTGAATCCTTAGCATGTTGGACATCCATTTTGGATGCAAACAAAATGTTCTCCATGGAAGAAGAAAGAGGATGAGCTCCACATTGCTTAGGAGTTGCCAATCCAACACGAGTAACACCATCTTCGGCAATGGGTGCAGCCATAGTTTTTGAGTATATATCTTCAAGTGTCTGGTCATGAGCATTTGAGGGGGTGGAAGGGACTTGAAAATCACCAAGACCAAGAATTTCGTGGGAGGGAGTCCGAGCCAAATTGGAGTTTGAAGTGCCAGCAGCCATGTAATCCGAGATCTTACCTTACCTTGCCTTACTTCTTCTTCCAAGAGATTGAACAAGTTGAGCCTTAGAGATATTATATTTTTCCTCAAGAATGTTGCCCAAACAAACTGATTTTGTTGAAGAGGAAAGTTCTTTTTCAACTTCTTCAATCTTTTTATCAACAATCCAAGAAGGAGAAGAGGAGAAGTCTTCAAGAGCATGAGAAGAAGTTGAGAAAGAACTTACCTCCATGTTACAAACTGACTCGTAAGCCTTTTTGAGTTCCAAACTAGAGTTTGTTGACAAATCATCTTCCTCCAAGAATGAAGAAGATGAATGCTCAACCAAGAGAGGAGATGAAGCAAGATTGCTCAAATTTCCAGCCTTATTTTGTGAAATTTCCTCATAAGATTCTCTGAGTTTTTCATTTATTGCTTTAATTCCTGAACTTTTCCTTGAAGATAAGGCTGGTTTTTTCTTTGTAGGCATGGTGAAAGAAAGCACGTGAGTGTGGAGATTTTAGAGAGAAGAGAGAGCAAAAGTTTCAAGAGGGAGAAACATAAGAATACCTTGTTCCACCAATCAGCTTTCATTAAAGGTAGACTCATTAATGAGAATATCTTTATTGCTCATGAGCTTATTAGAGGATACTATAGAAGCCATATTTCTTCAAGATGTGCACTCAAAATTGATATCATGAAGGTTTTTGACACATTGAATTGGCACTTCATTGAATGCACTCTCATTGCTCTTGATTTCCTAAAAAACTTTATTGATTGGTTGATGGCATGTATTACTTCCCCAAGCTTCTCTATTGCTATCAATGGTGGCCTTGAAGGTTTCTTTAAAGGGCCAAATGGCATAAGGCAAGGTGATCCCCTTTCTCCATATATCTTTGTGATTTGTATGGAAGTCCTTACTTGTTTGCTTAACAATTTGGAGAAGGAAGAAAGGTTTCATTTTCATCCCAAATGTGGAAAATTGAAGTTCAACCACCTTTGTTTTGCGAATGACCTGCTTATCTTTTGCAAAGGAGATATCAATTCTATTGAAAGCATTATGAATACACTTGAGGATTTCCATTCTCTCTCGGCTTAAAAATCAGCAAGGACAAAAGTGAAGTTTTCTTTGGAGGGGTTCCTTTAAAAATGATATCTTGGAGAAGATTGGAATTAAGAAAGGTAACTTACGTTTTCGTTACTTGGGTGTCCCTCTTGTTACGAGGAAACTTCGTAAGGCCGATTGCCTTCCTCTTTTGGAAAAGATCACGAAGAAAATTGAGCATTGGACAATGAAATGGCTTTCTTTTGCTGGAAGGTTGCTTCTCATTAAGTCCACTCTTACTCAAATTTGCTTATTTTGGACTGGAGTCTTTCTCATTCCTAAGGGGGTCATTGAAACTATTGGGAAAAAGTTTAAAGCATTCCTTTGGAGAGATACTGGAGCTAAAGTTGCTTGGAAAGATATTTGCTTGACGCAAGAGGAAGGGGGTCTTGGAATTAGAAGACTTCAGGATATAAATGACACCTACATGCTTAAAATCTTCTGGAGAATGTATGCATTCAGAGACTCACTTTGGAGCTCTTGGGTTCATGAAAACTACATCAAAGAGGGTTCCATTTGGACATTCACCATCACAAAGGACCTTAGTTGGATTATGAGAAGTTTATTTAAAATCCGTGAGGTTGCTCGAAAAAGCATTAAGCATATTGTTGGGAATGGCAAGAATACTCTTTTTTGGCTGGACACTTGGCACCCGGAGGGCAATCTTGGTTTATCTTGGTATAACATTTTTCTTCACCCTCCACTTCTTGCAAAGGTTAGTGATATCTACAACCAAAATGGATGGAATTGGCCTCCTTACCTCTCCCATTTCAATGCTCCTAGCTTTCATCTTGATGAAGAAAAATCTAATTCTTTTTGTTGGATTTTGTCCCCAAATGGAGTTTTCTCTTTTAAGCATACATGGGAGTTTATTAGAATCAAGGGAGTTAGAGTTAAATGGCATAAGGTTGTTTGGTTCAAAGGACACTCTCCTAGGCATGCTTTTATTTGCTGGCTTGCCTTCTTGGATAGGCTCAACACAAAATATAGAATTCTTCATTGGGGAATCAATATCAATCCCAATTGCTCCTTTTGCAACTTGGGTTGTGAGACTAGAGACCACCTTTTCTTTGAGTGTTGCTTCACATGAAGAATTTGGAAGATTGGCTTACAACTCTTGCTTGTTAAAGAACCGCTGTTTGAATGGGAAAAGATCGTGGATTTCTTCACTCCTCTCTCACTTGAGAACCATTTGAAGGCAACGATTATGAAACACTACTTGGGAGCTACCATTTACCATATTTGGAAGGAAAGGAATTGCCGAGTGTTTTGCGTGGGTATCAAAAATGAAGACCAAATCTTCTCCAACATTTTCAATGAAGTCCGAGTAAAGTGCATCTTTGGCAAAAAATTCGCTTCCAATAGTTTAAACAAAGAAATTTGTAAATCATGGAAACTTGAAGAAATTCTTGTATAGGACCTTTGTCCTCTTTTTGTAATTTTGCAACTTAATGAAACACTCACTTCTCAAAAAAAAAAAAAGAAAGAAAAGAGTATATTCCGCAATGTCAAAAGAAAATTTGTACAAGTACAAAAGAAAAGGTAAAAGTGGAGAGCAACCTATACAAGGATGTTATCTAGCCTCCACATTTTACATAAGCTTTTTTTCAATGGAGAGGAAGAGAATTTTCTTCCATTAGAGATTTTAACTCTTACATCATTGAAAATAGAATTGAAGATGTTTTCTTCAATTTTTGCTTCATTTTGATGTATGCGCTAATTTCTTTCCAACCAAATGTGGTAAATGGAAGCTCCAAGGAGATGCTTGATGATGGTGGCCTTCAAGTGCTTCTCATGTGCAAAAGGAGTGATAAAATTAATAACATCCTTCTAGCAAATCATTTTCTTCGAAATTGATGTAAGGCGAAGACCATTTTGCAAATTCTTCTAGTGAAGCTACATTCAAAGAAAAGATGATCTCTTGTTTCGCAACCAAAACAACAAAAAATGCATGATGGATTGATGTTGAGACCCCATTGTAAGATTCTGAATTTTGTGTTGAGCTGATCAAGAAAAGCAAGCCATGCAATGAAGCTATGTCTCGGATTTTGTTTCTTGTGCCAAAGAATATTAAAACCAGCAAATTGATTTCCTTTCCTCCTAATATGTTCCCAAGTTTGTTTGAAGACAAAATCTCCATTTGGGGATGCTTTCCAAACAATTTCATCCATTATGTTTTCATTAAGTACAAAGTTTGGACAATCAACATGGAGGAGCTGAATAGGTCAATTCCAATTACCATTGATGAAAACTTCACTAACCTTTGCATGGAGAGATGGACTTGGGAAAGTGTTACTCCAATGCTCCAAAAGGAAACTCTCCTTGTACCAATTATCCATCCAAAAGAAAGTATATGATCCATTACCAAGATTGTGTTTGATGAGGGGCTTTGCTACTCCTCGGCAATTCAAAAGTGCTTTAAGAATCCAACTTGCATCCTTAGGAGCTTGCATCACCCAAATGGAAGAGTCCTTAGCATAGTTCATTTGAATCCATTGACTCCAAAGTGTGTTCTTCTTTGCATACATTCTCCATAAAAGCTTGAGCAAATAAACCCTATTAATCTCCTCAATGTTTTTAAGACCTAGCCCACCTTCACAAAAAGGGAGACATATATCCTTCCAAGCAACCTTGGGGCCGGTCCCCCTCCAAAGAAAAGCTTTGAATTTTGTTTCGATGGCTGCCAACACACTTTTGGGGAGAAGAATTGCACTTGCCCAATAAGCGAATATTTGGCAAAGCGTGGATTTTAGCAAAACAAGTCGACCAGCAAAAGAAAGCCAAGTGTTGCACAATTGAGATATGTTATGATGTTTCTCTCTCTAGAAACAAATGCTCTCACATCTCTCTAATTTGAACGCCATTTACCACCATCCTCCATCTTCCTCCACCATTACCTCTTCCACTCATGGGCAAAAAGAAGAGATCTAGTGCTTCCAAAACACGAAAGAGTGCAAGATTGGCAGCAAGGTATGATCATGGCATCTATGAAGATGAGGAAGACTATACTTTGGAGTCTTACATGGAGCTCAAGGAAGCATGTGACTCCATTAACAACAAACATTCAAGCTCGGCAAATAAAACTTCTCCTAGTTCGGCTGGGAATACTCCCACTTCTTGCATGCATTGGCTTGAGCAAAACTTGGATAATGCTAAAAAAAAGCTGGTACAAAGTTTAGCCAAAATTGGTCCTTCATCTTCAAAGTTAATGGAGAGTGATTCTCGTTCTTCAAATGCTGAAATGGTTGAAGCTATCTCATCCCCTAATCTCCATGCGAACTTGTCTCTTAATAAATCTAGACATGGTGCACGAAAGCTGGGGTTTGAAGGAAACGCATCATCACTTAACGCTTCAGTGAGATATGGTGCTTGTTCTAATCTTTCGCTTGTGGAGAACATAAATATTGCTACAAATTCAGATTCAAAACACCAAGCTTTATCGGAGGAGAGATCAAAAATGGTGGAATTTTACCCGAAATTGCAAGCTGGAAGTTTCCTGGAAAATTCTTCTTTACCCAGCATGTAAAAACATAATTCTTCAGATGAAGTACATTCAGTCCGACAACATAATTCTTTTCAGCCCAAATTTGTACTTTTACTGCCAAGGCTACTAATTGCCCGACAACTCAATGTCCTATCTCTAACCGGGTCAGCCCACTTTCAAAAATTCAATCTTCACAAATTGATTTTCCCCCTCAAATTCGAAGCAATGCTGCTAACATGGAAAAAGTGTCTTTTGCAAAGAAATTAAATCCTGACTTTGTTGTTCCATCTCAACGAGCTATTGATAATGTGGACCATCCCACATGTGCTGAAGATTTTAATTCTCATTTTCCCCCCTTACATACTTGGTCAACAAATCAGCCACTTCGTCCAAGTCAGCTCCTCTTTTTGATGTGGCTGCCACTTATGGCGCTTTTTCTAATATTTGTCATTCTCCACAAGTTCCAGTCGGAATCAACCTCCAACAAGCTCCTCAAAGTATTCTCGACACAAATGGAGGAAATTTTAAGGACCAACTTCAGCAAAATATTTTTTCTTCATCCCAGCCATCAAACTCATCAATTCAAGCTCCTCTACAACACTCGGCATGGGCATCATATCTGGATTGGAAGGACCATCTTGTTGGTAACCTCATGAACTCTCTTAAACTTGATTTCCATGAGCCTCTTGTTGAAAATGGTAGAATAGGGGCTGCCCCACCAAGGGATGCTTTTGAAGAAGGTGATGGGCATTAGAAACATTGCCTCATTGGCCAATTCCTTGATAGGCCTCCCCCATTTTTTCTCCTTAGCAAAATGGTTGATAATCATTGGAGGAAATTTGGCAAGGTGGAGATTAAATCGGCTCAGAATGGGTTCTTCATTTTTAAGTTTGAAAATGATGAGTTTTGCAATCAAGTTATGGAACAACTTTGGCACGTTAATCACCGACCTCTCTTATTAAGAAAGTGGGATGCTAATGCACAAATGATAAATTTTGGATGGGATAAAGTGCCACTTTGGGTAAAGCTTAGAAATGTTCCATGTTCTCTTATCACTCGTAGGGGTCTTAGCTACATTGCTAGTACTATTGGCATACCATTACAAATGGATAAGCTTACGGAATCACGTACCTTTGTTGGTTTTGCAAGAGTATGTGTGGAAATGTATCTTTCAAAGTCTCTCCTGAATCATACCTATGTGAAATTAAGAAATGGCGATTGGGCCAAAATCGACATTGAATATGCATGGAAACCACTTGTTTGCCCTTCTTGCAAGATTGTTGGACATTCCCTTTCTATGTGTCCAAATGGTCCCCCAAAAAATGCTCCTAGGCAAGCACCTAATGTGATTGAAAAGAAGAATGAAAATTGGAAAATGGCAAAGAATAAGAGACTGGAAGAAAGTGGAGAATTTTAATCCTACCCCATTCTCCAATGTGGAGGTAAATTCGGTTCAATCTCCATGTTTGGCAAAGAATTCAGCCCCTATTGTTGAAGAAACTTTGGATAATAATTGCTTTGCGGTCCTTAATGCAAAGGAAGGCACATTAAAAGAAGAGGAAGAATTGATAAAGAGAGATGAAGAAAATGTCATGAACCAAGAAAATGAAGCAAATGTTGCTGATTTGGACGCCCAACAACATGAAGATCAAAATGAAGAGCAATTTAAAGAAGAAAATTTGAGTGTTGAGCAAGATAAATGGGAAGGGAATGTTGAGAACACACTTGAAGGCTCTCGGACCAAGAAACAAGTGGGATACCCAAATAGCGAATAGGACGCTCACCTTCTTGAAAACCAACTCTATCCAAGATAGTCCTTTTGTCATGAATTGAAACCCCACCAAAGAAAATGGCACTCTTTGATTTGTTGATATTTAGCCCGGAGAAGGAGGAAAGTTTCTTCAAGGTCTCCATGATGCATTCAATAGAGCTTAAGTTTCCCTTGTAAAAGATAAAAAGATCATCCACGAAACAAAGGTGGTTAAGCTTCAAATGAGTACACTTTGGATGAAAATGGAAGCCCGGGTGCTCATTTAATTTGTTAAGCATACAAGAGAGAACCTCCATGCACATGACAAAAAGGTAAGGAGAAATGGGATCTCCTTGTCTGATTCCATTTGCTCCATAAAAATAACCTTCCAAGCCTCCATTGAGAGCAATAGAAAAGCTAGGAGTAGTGACACACTCCATAATCCATTCAACAAATAATTGTGGAAAAACCAAAAGCAAGGAGAGTGCACTCAATGAAGCCCCAATTTAAAGAGTCAAATGCCTTCATAATGTCAACTTTAAGGGAGCATCTTGGGGAGATATGACTTCTAGTATAGCCTCTCATAACATCATGTGCACTAAGAATATTTTCTTGTATGAGTCTATTCTTAATGAATGATGATTGGTTCCAAGAAATGATGTGAGGCAAACAAATTTTAAGCCTATTTGCAATAATCTTTGAAAAGCATTTATAGATGGTGTTGCAACATGAGATAGGCCTAAAATCTTTGACCATGGAAGGATTTGGGACTTTGGCACCAGTGCAATAATTGTAGAATTTACCTCTTTAAGAAGCTTCTTTGATTCAAAGAAAGAGCTCATTTCTTTGATAACATCCTCTCCAACAATTTCCCATGCAATCATGAAAAAATATGATGTAAATCCATCCGGACCCGGGCTTTTGTTAGGATTGAGAGAAAAAAGGGCATTCTTAATCTCATCTCTTGAAATAGGAGCAATGGTGGTGGCAGCAAGAGACACATCAATTTTTCTCCCAATAATAGTCTTTAAATCATTCACATTGACATAAGAAGGCTTTTTAGCACCAAGGAGACCTTTGAAGAAGCCAATGAACTCATTTTTAACATCATAGTCCTCTAAGAGGAGATGTCCTTCCTCATTCTTGATTGCATGGATAGTGTTCTTGAACCTCCTACTTCTCACAGCATTATGGAAGAATTTTGTATTTGAATCCCCCTCTTTGATCCATGAAAGTCTTGATTTTTGAATAAGCATGGCTTTGTAAGTAGCTTCAATCTCTTCCAATTTAGCAAGAATGCACTTTTGCTTATCAATAAGCTCAGCACTAAGCTCTCCATTATATATTGCTTGCTGAACTCCATTAAGCTCCTCATGAAGATTGTTGATAGTGTTTGAAAGATAAGCAAAATGCATCCTATCAAAGCTTTTGAGGGCTTCCTTGATCAATTTTTGCTTTTGATGAAGAGTGAACATTGGAGTACCAAAAACCCGTGTACTCCAATGATCTTCCACAAGATTCAAGAAATCCGAATGATTTGACCAAGCATTATAAAATTTAAAAGGTTTTGGTGAAGTTTTCCAAGACTTACAAGTTTGCAAGATAAGTGGGCAATGATCGGAGATGCCGGGGCTTCCAACCAAAAGAAAGGAGTGGTGATAGTTTTGAGCCCAAATTTCATTCACCAACGCTCTATCAAGTTTACTTGCTAAGAAGTTACCTTCCTTACTTCTATTTAACCAAGTAAAGTAAGGTCCATAAACATTAACTTCTTGCATTTTTGCATTCTCAACAAAAGTTTTGAAGTCCAAAGCACTTTTTGGTATGGAGGAGGTGCTGGATTTATCTCCTTCATGCAAAACTTCATTGAAATCCCCCAAAATGCAAAAATCACTTTCAAGACACCAATTGCACCAAAGGTTGAGCTTGCTCCAAAGTTCCTTCCTTTTAGCTGCCACATTATGCCCATAGATGAAGGCAACAAAAATAGATTTGTGGAAAAGATTATCAAAGTTGAAAAGGAGGGCTTGATCACAAGAGTCAATAAAAGTAGCTTTAATATTTTTCCTCCAAAACAGCCAAATCCTTCGCTTGACCAAATCATCAAAATGATTCTCAAAACCAAGCTTTTCAAATTTTGTGCTAATGAAGCTAATGCTATCATTGCAATACACTTTATTTTCCAAAAGGCAAAAGAAATCCAATTTGTGCTTATTAATCAGCAAGATAACTTCTTTTTGCTTTTTAGGGGAATTGAAGCCCCTAATATTCCAAGAGCAAAAAATCATTTAGAAGCTAAAGGAGGATCATCCATATCCAGATCTTGGGAGCCAAAAGCTGTGAAGTTATCTTCAATTTTCTTCTCAACTTTTGACCCAAGCTCATCATCAATGTTCAAAGAATCTTCCCTATGCTCATCCTCCCGAACGAGGACTTCAAATCAATTTGGACTTTTTATTTTTGAGTCAAGTGCAGCCTTAGGAGAGATTGGCTGAGTAGTCTTCTTTTCCATATTTGGAATTGCTACTTCATTGCTCAAATCCTCGGAATTCTTCATTAGAGCTTGCTTTTTACCCACAACTTGCCATTCATGGCGTATTTTTGGTTGCTGCCTAAAGTGAATTGTTTGAGGATTTTGTTGAGCTTTTGGTTTCAAGGGACAATTTTCCTCAACATGCCCAACCACTTTACAATGATTGCATTTGCTTGGCTTCCAAGCATATTCAACCTCAACTTTTGCTTTTGTGCCATTTCTAAGCTTTGGAAAGATAACATTGGGAAGGTCTTCTTCCAAGTCCACTTCTATGCAAACTCTTGCAAATTCCAAATTCCTTCTAGATTCAATAAGTGCATCCATTTGGATTGGGGTTCCAATGAAAGAAGCAATGTAGCCAAGTCCCCTTTTGGAATAGAGGCTCATTGGAACATCCCATAGCTTAACCCAAATGGGGACTTTTTTACAAGACAAGTTCACAAATTCAAGGTTTGGTTCCCATTTTCTCAACAAAAGTGGTCTACGATTGACATGCCAAAGTTGTTGAAGGACTTCTTGGCAAAATTCTTCCCTTTCAAATTTAAAGATAAAGAGTCCCTTCCCTTTGGTATGAATATCCACCTTGCCAAATTTTTTCCAAGCAAATTCAGTCATGTTCTTTATGAGAAAGTAAGGTGGAGGTGCACCTAAGAATTGCCCCACTAAACAATGAGACCAAAAGTTATCACCGTCCACATATAAGTCTTCCGGGGGTTCATCAACTTTTCTAATTCCATCAACAATCTTACTTTCATGCACTTCATCAAATTTTAAGCTAGTGGCCATATATTTAGCAAAAACCCCACCGCAATCAGAAGAAGGGTTGGTTGAGGAGGGCTCATACCTTAGCCTTGGTGGCCTTTTCCAAGCATTTTGCTGATTTGTAGAAGGTGCAAGATGAGAGGAGCTCTTCCTCTGAGCATTTTGATGAGAATCATAACCCTTGCTATCAAGATACTTACCAATTGCATTTGAAGGCCACAATTCTCAAGCATCTTCTTGGGGCAGCCATCTACCACATTTGGATTGAAAGGAATCAACGCATCTTCAAAAATCAAGCAAGAACCGAGGAGTCCATCTTTGATACTCTCTTTAATGATGTTAGAGTAAAACTCTCAAGTGGTGGCAAAATTCAATCTTCTCCATTGAGCAAAACATTATGTAAAATCTGGAGACTTGAAGATATCATTGTTTAGGTTGTCTTTTTTTCCTTCATAATTTTTGTACATGTACATTTTTTCTTGAAGTAATCCAAATTCCTTACTTACTCTGCAAAAAAAAAAAAAGATACTTGCCAATTGCGGGCTCAAGATGAGTTGAGTTTCCTTTGTAATGACTTCCATCATCAAAAAGCTCTTTGTAGGATGAACCCAATTCCAAAGTGTCATAAACTTCTTTGAAGATTTTGCTAGAGGTTGAATGAGCATCTCCACTAACAAGTGGTGAAGAGGCTGAATCAACCTCTTTACATGAGAAAGAAGAATCTGATTTTGCACATGAAATAGCTTCCAAAGTTTTCTTCTTAGCATGCAGCTGAGCACTAGTTCTAGTAGGAGAAGAGCTTTTCTTTTTCATTCCCATGAAAACCAAGAGAAGGGGCAAAGGGACGGATTTGATTGAAGTGTTTAGGTTATGTGTTTAGGTATGGATTAAGGGTTAAGTGTTTGGGTTTTTTATGGAAGAAGGTTCTTTTGTTGGTGGCATGAGGTGGAGAGGTGGTGGCTGGTTGCAAGAGTTTTTTTTTTTTTTTTTTTGCGTGAAAAGTGAATGCACTATATTAATTACAAAAGATGTACATGAGAATCAAAAGAAGGGGAAGCTCATTCTAATATAGCCTCGATTCCCCAATTCTTACAAATGATTTTGTTGATACAAGAAGAAGTGAAAAGCTTTCCAATTGAACATTTAATTCGAACATGGTTGAAGATGGATGAAAAGATTTGCTCTTCCGTTTTTGCTCCGTTGCTGAATTGTCTATTGTTCCTTTCCAGCCAAATGAAATAAATTGTTGCTCCGAAGAAATGCTTGATGAGTGTAGCTTTGAGATTGCCTTCAAGAACGTATGGAGTAAAGAAAGTGAGGATTTCATTCCATGATGTTGGTGGATCTTTTATGCATGTTAACTCCAGCCCTCTTTGCCAAATTCTTCTTGTAAAGCTACAATGGAAGAAAAGATGGTCCCTTGTTTCGCAAGCAAAGTTGCAAAATATGCAATTGGAGTTGATTTCAATACCCCAAGTGAGCATTCTGAATTTTGTTGTGAGCCTATCATGCATTGCAGTCCAAGTGATAAAAGTATGCTTTGGTGTGTGGTTTTTAAACCAAACAACATTGTGCCATTCAATCTTTCTTTTTCGCTTACGCAAGTGCTCCCAAGTATGCTTAAAAGAGAATTTCCCATCATTTGAGAGACTCCAAGAGTAAGAATCCAACCTATTTTCAACGATGGCAGCGTTTGGGATGGGGATATGCATAAGCTGAATTGGCCAATTCCAAGAGCCATTTGAGAAGATTTCTTGTACCTTTGCATGAAGTGGTGGATGGTTGAAAGTGCCATTCCAATGTTCAAGGAGAGTACCATTGTCATGCCATTTATCAAGCCAAAAGTGTGTCTCTCCCATCTCCAAGAATATGTGAAATATGACTTCTAGTTGAAGCTTGGCAATTGAGAAGCTTCTTTAAGATCCATCTTGAGTCATTTGGGTAAGAGATTGTCCAAATTGATTCATTCTTAATGTAGTTTGAATAAACCCATTTGCTCCAAAGAGATTCACGAAAAGCATACATTCTCCAAAAAATTTTTGTGAAGAAAGTATTGTTGATGTCTTCCAAAGATCTAATTCCCAATCCTCCTTCATCCAATGGAACACAAACATTGCTCCATGCAATTTTTGCTCAGATCTCTCCAAAGAAATGCACAAAACTTTGACTCAATTTCTTTGATGATGCCCTTCGGAAGAAGAAGTGAACTTGCCCAAAATGCACAAATTTGTGTGAGTGTTGACTTAATGAGCAATACTCTTCCAGCATATGAGAGACTTTTAGTAGTCCAATGCTCAATTCTTCTATTGATTTTCTCTAAAAGCAGCCCACAATCTCCTTTGCGAAGCTTCCTAGTTACCAATGGAACTCCAAGGTATCTAATTGGAAGTAACCCCGCTTTGAAACCAAGTTTTTCAAGGATAAGCTTCTTAATCTCTTGGGATATGCCTCCAAGAAAAACATCACTTTTGTTGCAATTTACTTTGAGACCCGAGAACTCATAGAATTTCTCTAATGTCTCCATGATGCAATCAATTGACTTCAAGTTGCCTTTGCAAAAAATAAAGAGATCATCCGCAAAGCAAATATGGTTCAGCTTGAGTTTAGCACATTTTGGGTGATAGCTGAAGTTTGGGTGATGTTCCAAATGATTAAATAAGGATGAGAGGACTTCCATGCATAAGACAAAAATATAAGGAGAGATGGGGTCACCTTGTCTTATGCCGCTTGCTCCTTTAAAGTAACCTTCAAAGCTTCCATTGATTGAAATGGTGAAACTAGGAGTTGTGATGCAAGCCATGATCCACTTAACAAAAGTGTCGGGAAAACCAAAAGCAAGAAGTGCAACTTTGATAAAATCCCAACTAAGTGAGTCAAAAGCCTTCATGATATCAACTTTAAGGGCACATCTTGGTGAGATATGAGTTCTAGAATATCCTCTAAAGATATCATGCGCAACAAGAATGTTCTCATTGATAAGCCTTCCTTCAATGAATGCTGATTGGTTCCATGAGATGATGGAGGGTAAGCAAACTTTCATCCTATTTGCAAGGATTTTAGAGATGCACTTATAAATCGTGTTGCAACAAGAAATGGGTCTAAAGTCCTTTACCATGGATGGGTTTTGGACTTTAGGGACAAGAGCAATATAAGTGGCATTTCCCTCCTTGAGCATCTTCCCAGTTTCAAAGAAGGAGCTGATGGCTTTGAGGACATCTTCTCCAATTTCATTCCATGCATTTTTGTAGACAAGTGAGGTGTATCCATCCGGCCCTGGGCTTTTGTTGGGGTTGAGAGAAAAAAGTGTACTCATTATCTCTTCCCGAGTGATAGGTGCAATCAATTCAGCCAAATAATCCTCCTTGATGGTTTTGCCAAGAATGCTTTTAACATCTTCAACATTAGCTTGGGTGTTTTTCGGAGTATCAATTAACTTCATGAAAAAGGAAAGAAACTCTTCCTTTATGCCCTCGTAAGAAGTAATTGTATTCCCATCTTTGTCTTGGATAGCATTGATAGTGTTTTTCCTTCTTCTCCCTTGATAACATTGTGGAAGAAATTTGAATTTGTGTCCCCATACTTTATCCGTTGAAGCCTTGACTTTTGGTGAAGCATATGCCTATGAATGCTGTCAAGTTCCTCAATTTTCCCAAGAATATCTTTTTCCTTGTTGAGAATTTCCTCATTGATGATCCCATTAAGAATGTCAACTTGCACTTCATGGAGATTTTCCTTAAGTTGACCGATTTGATGCTTAATGCAAGAGAAGTGCTCCTTATCAAACTTTTTCAATGCTTTTTTAAGGAGCTTTTGCTTTTGGTAAAGAATAAACATTGGAGTGCCAAAAACCCGTGCATTCCAATATCTATTAATAAGATGGGTGAATTATGCAAGTGTGGCACAAGAATTATAGAACTTGAAAGGCTTTGGTGAGGAGGGCTTGGCGGCATCACATTTAAAATAAGAGGGCAATGGTTAGAAATGCTTGGATTCTCCACCAAAAGGAAAGAATTCTCCATATGCTTCTCCCAATGAAGGTTGATGAGTGCCCTATCAATTTTGCTTGCAATGAAGTTTCCTTGGGTGCTTCTATTTGACCAAGTAAAGTGTGGACCAAATGTTTTGATTTCAAGCAAGTCCGCTTGACAAACACAAAGCTTAAAGTCTCTTGCACTTGTGGGCAAACTCCAAGAAGTGGATCTATCTCCACTATGAAGTATTTCATTGAAATCCCCCATGATACAAAGAGGCCCATTCCAGCACCATTCACTCCACAATCTGATTTTCTTCCAAAGATATTTCCTACAATTTGAGGAGTTTTTGCCATAGACAAAACCAAGAAAAAACGGTTGACATCTTGGTATAGAGATATGACAAAGAATACCTTGCTCCATGCTATCAATGATGCTGATATTGATGTGGTTTCTCCAAAAAAGCCATAGTCTTCTTTCCATCTTCTCATCCATGTAATTTCCAAAACCCAATGTGCTGAAATCATTGGTGGAGGCATTCTCCTTATTTACCTTAGTCTCCAAAAGACAAAAACAATCAACGTTGTACTTGTTGATCAAAACTTTCACCCCTTCTTGCTTATTTGGGGAATTCAATCCCCTAATGTTCCAAGCACAAATCATTCAAATGGTAAAGATGTGGACTCTCGGCCCAAGACATCATTACCATCCTTATGTTGGTTTTTTCCTTGACCTCCATCAATCCATTTTGGATCAAGTTCTCCTCTTCCCAATCTTCAATCACTTCAAGAGATTTGTATGAGTTTCCAACTTTAGTGTCCAATTTGCTTGTTCCTCGGATAGGGCTTAATGCCTTTTCACCCTTGGTATTTGTTGCTGAAGGCTTCTCCAAATCATTTTGCTTTTCAAAATTTGGATCATCCCTTTCTTGAGAGCCCTTTTTCTTTCCCACCACTTTCCAAGTATCATTGATCTTTGATGTGTTTGCCTTGTTTGCATCAAGTGCCTTTTGGGTACTCGTTTTCGGCCTTGAAGGGCAGTGATCCACAAGGTGCCCAACCATTTTGCAAAGAGTACAAATATTTGGTTTCCATGCATATTCAACACTAACCCTTGCTCTTGATCCATCTCTAAGTTTTGGGTATATTTCATTTGGCAAACTTTCTTCAAGGTTGACTTCAATGCAAACGCTTGCAAATTCAAGATTCCTCCTTGGTTCCGTAAGAGCATCAATTTGTATTGGCTTTCCAATGAATGATGCAAGGTAGCTGAACCCTCTTTTTGACCACAAGCTAAGAGGAACATCTTTCATTTTCACCCAAATTGGCACTTTGTTACAAGAGAAGTTAATGAATTCAAGTTGTGGCTGCCATTTTCTCAAAAGCAATGGTCGACATTAACGTGCCAAAGTTGCTGAAGCACTTTTTGACAATATTCTTCTTTCTCAAATTTTAACATAAAAAGACCTTTTCCTTTTGGATATAGCTCCACTCTTCCAAATTTCCACCAAGCATTAAAGATCATGTTTTTAATAAGATAAAGTGGCGGTGGAGCACCAAGAAATTGTCCAATAAGGCAATGAGACCAAAAGCTTTCTCCCTTCATACAAATCTTGTGGTGGATCAATAACTTCTCTAATCCCTTCATTAGTTAAAACTTGAAATTCATCTTTTAAATAAAGATTTGTTTCCAGGAATTCCCCAAAATCTTGCTTCCAATCCAAAGTGGGGGTATTTGAAGAAGGTTCATACCTTAAAAGAGGTCTTTTGTTCCATGCATTTTATTTGCTGCCTTCAAGCTTCTTTGGACCGTGTGGAGCTTCTTGAGAGGGTTTTGCTGAAGTGTAAAAAGGTTGTGAGGTGGAGTCCATGTCATCCTTTGACTTATTTTGCATTTGACCTTCTTTTTGGATTTTTTGAGTGGCAGCAGAGGAGGGAAATCATCTTGCATTTGAAATGTGTCTTGGACATTCTTGGAGAGTGGTTGGTGTGTTGTCGGCTCTTGAGTGGAGTTTAGTGGCATCTTTTCAGCAAAAGTACAAGCACCCTCTTTGTCCATCGTGCAATATTCAAGTGGTAAAGGTGGATGCAATGTCTCTTGGTTCTGCTTTCTTTACCCGAAGGACAATAGCATTGCTCATTAGATATTTGCTCCTTAGCGTTTCCTTCTCCTTCACCCGATAGCATCTTCAAGCTTTTAGTTTCTTCCATGGCTGCATTAGCATTTGCTTCATGAATAAGGCTTTGAACAAAGGTAGCTTTTGTGTTATTTTGCTCTTCCTCCAAGTCGCCAAAAGTCTTCCCGGAGTTAATGGCATCAAAGACTTCCTTAAACTCCAAAGAGGTTGAAGAAGCACCTTCACTCAAAGTGGGCGAAGGGGCTGGTTCAACCCCCCCATGTTCAGAATTCTTCTTTTTTGCATTCAGCTTTGGTGGAGTAGATTTTGAAACCTTTTGCGCATTGAGTCTTGCACTTGATCTTGGAGGGGAAGACTTTTTCTTGTTGTTGTTTGCCATAACAACAAGTGCAAGAGCGAAACCAAACTGATTTTGTGTGCTTAGAAATGAAGTAGGAAAGAAAAAGAAGGAGAGGGGAAGAAGAGAGAGGTGTTGGGAGTGGTGGTGCAATGGTGGCCGAGTTCAAAGTGTGTAGAGAGAAGGGAGAGCATTTCGGCTCGCCTGGCTAGTTGGAAGAGTTTTAGAGAGAAGGAGTAGAATTTTCATGGTAGAGAGAGAAAAAGATTTTTATTGAGTAACAACTTAGGAGAGATGCATAAGGCTTTCTCTCTCTACCATGAAATCTCTTCTCCTTCTCTCTAAACTTTTTGCAGCCAGCCACTACCTCTCTTCCACATGCCACCACCATACAAACCTTCTTCCATCAAAACCCAAACACTAAACCCTAAACACTCTTCCATACTTGTCCTTTTGCCTCCTCCGATTGCTTGATTTCATGGGAAAGAAGAAGAAAGTTTCGACTTCTTCAAGGCAAAGTGCAAGAATTCTTGAAAAAAAGCAAACGTTTGATAGCTCTCCAAAAGCCATTTCCTCTAAGGATACTCTCAATGAGGTGGATTCGGCCTTTTCTTCTTCTCCCCTTGAGAGGGAAGATGTTACATCCACCTCTAGCAAAGAATTTAAGGAGGTGTTTAAAGCACTTGAATCTGGTCATACATACAAAGAACACCTCGATGCTCAATCCAAAGTTAAGGATGATTTGATTCGAAAGCTTTCTTGCACATCTCACTCAAGATTCTCTCCCTCTCCTACATCTAAAATTGATATTGGTCTGCACAAAAAAAAAGTGGAAATGGAGCTCACACTGCACCTCTTTCACTCCCCAAATTCTTGTCATTCTTCCTCTATCGACCATGGTGTTTTGAACAAGGAAGAAGAAGACTTGTCTGATTACTCTTTACCCGCTGGTCAACAACTCCCGGTTAATAGTAATGTTCCCGATGTATTACCTAGAACAAAGAAGCTTGGCAGCACCTTTTCAGCCCACTCCAAACAAATCTTGACAACTCATCCAAGTCAAGCTCACTCAAAATCTGATCCATGTGACATTGGGCATGAAGCATGTGAGTCACTTGAAGTTGTCCCTCCTCTTGAAAACTCAACTTTCAAATGCTTGGTTGACCTGCTAATGCCAAGTCAGCCCTCTTCATTAAATGACATGGCTGCCATGCAAGCAAACCCCTCCCTCCAAAACGTGCCCTAGGCAAAAACACTTCCAAGCTATGCAAAGCAAGAACACAACTCCAAGGCAAGCAATGTTCAAGGCCGGGTCTTCCACCAAACATCCAGCCAATCCAATGCTAGGAAAAAAACCTCTAAAACTAAGGTATGTTCCTTCTCCAAGTGAATGAACCTTCCTCTGATGAGGGTGGAGTATTTGCAGAGCATATGCATACCAATTTAAAATTTGAAGAAGAGTATGCTTTTAATGTGGTTGATGGTATTAAAGAACTTGCTAATCCGCCTGAGGACTTATATGATGATGGGGATAAATTTTGGAACCATTGCTTAGTTGGACAATTTTCAGGTGCCCCCCTACCTTACTTCCTAATCAAGAACATGGTTGATTTTGCTTGGAAGAAGTTTGGAAAAGTTGATATTCATACTAAAGGAAAAGGTCGTTTTATCTTTAAATTTGAAAAGGAGGAATTTTGCCAAAAGGTTCTCCAACAACTTTGGCATGTTAATCACAGGCCTCTTCTTTTGAGAAAGTGGGAACCAAATCTGGAATTTGTTAATCTCTCATGCAAAAAAGTCCCTATTTGGGTTAAATTATGGGATGTCTCGATATGCCTTTACTCTAAAAGAGGACCTGGTTATATAGCATCCTTCATTGGGAAACCACTCCAAATGGATGCACTTATGGATTCAAGGAGAAACTTAGAGTTTGCTAGAGTGTGCATTGAAGTTGATTTGGAGAGTAATCTTCTAGATGTCATCTTCCCAAAATTAAGAAATGACTCTAAAGCAAAGGTTGGAGTTGAGTATGCATGGAAACCAAAGAAGTGCTTCTTATGCAAAATGGTTGGTCATATTGAAGAATCTTGCCCTTTAAAGCCTCAACCCCAAAAGCAAGCTTCCAAGCAACACCCCAAAGTTCACTATGAATGGCAAATTGTTGGCAAGAAATGAGACCCCTTGGAGAACACCTCTAAGGAGCCAACGGTTGCTGATTTGTCTTCTAAAAACAAGGACATTTCTTCCCAGCCTCTTCCTCCTTCTCCCAAGATTATGATTGACCCCTCAAGCTCCAAAATGGTTCATTCTAATCATTTTGAGGTTCTTGATCAAGGGAAGAATTTTGAAGATGGTGCATTGCAACATGCTGAAAAGTCAACCTTGGATGAGAAGTTAATATCGGAAGGAGTCTCCAAGAGTAGTAAGTAAATACTTTTCTCTCTCTAGAAAAATGCTCTGCCTTCTCTCTAGAATTTCTCCACTTTCCCACCAAAATTCATCTTCATAACTCAACTTCAATCATGCTAAAGAAGAAGAATCACACTTCTTCTCGTAAGAGTGCTAGAATCAAAGCCATAAAAGCTAAGCTTTTGGAGTCTTATGAAGAAATATCGCATGGAAACATGCTGATTTTGAAGGAAACATGCTGAAATTGAAGGAAATTTTGCTGATATTACCAAAAGCTCAATTCCCTTGGTTGAACACTCATCTTCAGCTTTCTTGGAAGAAGAAGGTTACTCAACCAACTCAAGCATAAGGTCCATGGCATGCGAATCAGCTAGGAATATGGGATTTAATCCTTCATCTCCTTCTCCACAAACTCATAAGGATTATTTGTATCTCTCTTTGGAAGAGAAAATAGAACGAGCTAAGAAGGAATGCACAAATTCGATTTACTTGGGCAAGCTTTTGGAAGAGAAATACAATGTATCTAAAGCTCAACTTGTCAAATACCTCTCTTTTTTTTTTGCGGAGCAAGAAAGTAATTGTATTTCACAAATCAAAGAGAATGTACAAGTACAAACAAAAGAGTGGGGGAAAGAAGGAGGCTCTAGGAATCAAGCCTCCACAATTTACAAAGTGTTTTGTTCAAGGGGGAGGGAGTAAATTTTCTACAGCAAGTAAGCTTAACTCTAACTTCATTAAAGATAGAACTAAAAATGTACTCCTTGGTCTTGGCTTCATTTTGAAAGAGTCGCTGATTCCTTTCCTTCCAAATGTGATAGATGGCCGCTCCAAATAGGTGCTTTATGATGGTAGCCTTCAAATGCTTTTCATGTGCAAAAGGAGTGATATAAGAAGTGATTTCATTCCAAGAAATCAGATTCTCCGGGACAAGAGAGAGGCGAAGGCCTTTTCTCCAAATTCTCCTAGTAAAGCAACATTCAAAGAAGAGATGGTCTCTCGTTTCACAACCCATAAAGCAAAAGATGCATGTAGGGTTGATGTTAAATCCCCAATGAAGCAGTCTGAATTTTGTATTCAGACGATCGAGGAAAGCAAGCCAAATGATGAAACTATGTCTTGGAGTGTGCTTTTTGTGCCAAATAATGTTATGGCCCTCAAAGTTGTCTCCCTTCCTTCTAATGTGCTCCCAAGTGTGCTTGAAGGTGAACTCCTCATTGGGTGAGAGATTCCAGCCAATCTTATCCAAGCTAGTGTCATTTATTACAAAGCTTGGGCTTTCAACATGAGAAAGGTGAATTGGCCAATTCCATCTACCATTTGTGAAAATATCACTGACCTTTGCAAGGAGCGGCGGATTTGGGAGTGTGTTGCTCCAAAATTGTAAGAGGGAGCCCTCCTTATGCCAATTATCAATCCAAAAGAAAGTATTAGCTCCATTGCCAATGTTGTGTTGAATGAATCTCTTTGCCTCAGCCCGGCAATTCAGAAGTGCCTTAATAATCCAACCAGCATCCTTGGGGGCTTGCATGGTCCAAATTGAGGAGTTTTTGATATAATTTGAGTGAATCCATTGGCTCCAAAGTGTGCTCTTTTCAGCATACATCCTCCAAAAAGTTTTCAGCAAGAAAACTTTGTTGATTTCATCAATTTTACGAATCCCAAGTCCCCTTCATGAAATGGGAGGCAAAGATCCCTCCAAGCAACTTTAGGACCGGTTCCTCTCCATAAAAATGCTTTGAATTTTGATTCAATGGATGACACAACGCTTTTGGGGAGGAGGGTGGCACTTGCCCAGAAAGCACAAATTTGAGTGAGTGTGGATTTGATCAAGACAAGTCTTCCTGCAAAAGAGAGCCAATAATTGCACCAAGTATTAATCCTTGCTGAAATTTTCTCAAAAAGAGGTAAGCAATCAGCTTTTCTAAGCTTTCTTGAGACAAGAGGATGCCCAAGTAACGTATTGGTAGCTCACCTTCTTGAAACCCAACTCGCTCCAAGATAGCGAGTTTAATATCATTGCTAACTCCACCAAAGAAGATCACACTTTTGAGTTGTTGATTTTCAGCCCAGAAATACTTGAGAAAGTTTCCAAAATACCCATAATGCATTCAATGGATTTAAAGTCCCCTTTGCAAAAGATAAAAAGGTCATCCGCAAAGCAAAGATGGTTAAGCTTTAAGCCCCCACATTTTGGATGAAAATGAAAGCCAAGCTTGCTGTCCAGCCCATTAAGAAGACAAGAAAGAACCTCCATGCAAAGAACAAATATATATGGAGTGATGGGGTCACCTTGTCTAATACCATTTGCACCAAAGAAGAAGCCTTCCAACCCACCATTAATAGCAACAGAGAAGCTTGGGGTAGAAACACAAACCATAATCCAGTCAACCAATCTTCTTGGGAAGCCAAAAGCAAGGAGAGTGGATTCTATGAAGTTCCAATTA
This sequence comes from Cordia subcordata, assembly GCA_028554755.1. Lineage (NCBI taxonomy): Eukaryota > Viridiplantae > Streptophyta > Magnoliopsida > Boraginales > Cordiaceae > Cordia > Cordia subcordata. Next base: position 18,072,643 of record JAPTOF010000008.1, read on the forward strand.
AGAGAATCAAAAGCTTTCATGATATCCACTTTGATGGAGCATCTCGATGAAATATGCCTTCTTGAGTAACCTCTCAAAATGTCATGAGCAATAAGAATGTTTTCATGGATAAATCTATTTTTGATGAATGCTGATTGGTTCCATGAAATAATTTGTGGCAAGCAAAGTTTAAGTCTATTTGCAATGATCTTGGAGATGCATTTATAGATTGTATTGCAACAAGAAATGGGTCTAAAGTCTTTGACCATAGCGGGGTTGGGGACTTTAGGCATAAGGGTGATGATGGTAGAGTTTACCTCCTTGAGAAGCTTGCAAAATTCAAAGAAAGACCTGATTGCACTAATAACATCTTCTCCAACAATCTCCCAAGCAACCTTATAGAAATGGGAAGTGTAGCCATCGGGACCCGGGCTTTTGTTGGGATTAAAGGAGAAGAGTGTGGATTTGATTTCCTCTCTTGTGATGGGTGCAATAGTGCTGGCAGCAAATTCTTCATCAATTTGTCTTCCAATGATCTCCTTTAAAAAATCCACATGAACATGAGAGTAGGATCTAGTGCCAAGGAGATTTTTATAGTAACCAATGATTTCCTCTTTCACTTCATAATCCTCCAAAAGAAGTTGCCCATTCTCATTTTTGAGTGCTTTGATGGAGTTTTTGTACCTGCGTTGCCATACCATATTGTGGAAAAATTTTGAGTTTGAATCACCTTCTTTGATCCAATCAATTCTGGATTTTTGAATGAGCATGGATTTAAATGAGCTTTCAAGCTCTTCCAATTTGGTCAAAATGCTTCTTTCCTTGTCCAAAATATAGTTGTTGTGTTCACCATTATAGAGGGCATTTTGGACAGCACAAAGCTCCTGCCGAAGCTCCTTGATGGTGTTCAGAATACAAGCAAAATGTCTTTTATCAAACAATTTGAGAGCTTTCTTGAGAAGTTTTTACTTTTGAAAGAGTTTGAACATTGGGGTACCAAAAACCCGTGTACTCCAATGTTCATCCACAATCTTCGAGAAATCCGAATGAGAAGTCCATGCATTGTAGAATTTAAAAGGTTTAGGGGAAGATTCCCAAGACTTACAAGAGTGCATGATGAGAGGGCAATGGTCGGAAATGCCCGGATTATCCACCAAAAGGAGAGAGTGTTGATAGTTTTGAATCCGGTTGCGTTCACCAATGCCCTATCGATCTTGCTTGCCAAGAAGTTTAATTCATTACTCTTGTTTGTCCAAGTGAAGTGGGGACCATGAGTTTTAGCTTCTTGCAAGTTTGCTTTAGCTACCAATCTAATAAAGTCTTTAGCACTTCTTGGAATGGCTGATGTGCTAGATTTGTCTCCACTTTGCAAGACTTCATTGAAATCACCTATAATGCAAAAATCACTATTAAGACACCAAGAGCACCAAAGTTCAAGCTTGCTCCAAAGAATGCTTCTCTTAGAGGCTTCATTGCTACCATAGACAAAGGCAACAAAAATAGACTTGTGAAGGTGGTCATCAAATTTGAAAAGAAGGCCTTGTTCACAAGAGTCAATATAAGTAGCTTGGATGTTCTTCCTCCAAAACAGCCAAATTCTCCCTTTGGTCAACTCATCCAAATAATTTTCAAAGCCAAGATTGTCAAAACGGGAACTAATATGGTTGATGCTATCATTTCCCACAACTTTATTCTCCAAAAGGCAAAAGAAATCCAAGTGATGTTTTGTGATCAGCAACCTAACTTCTTTTTGTTTATTAGGGGAATTGAGACCCCTAATGTTCCACGAGCAAAAATTCATAAGGATGTAGGGGGGGATCATCAATCCCCAGATATTGATTTACTTGTGAATTAGGGTTGCTTCCTTCAACCTTATCCCCATTCCCCTCATGCTTAAGTTGATTTTGACCCTCATTTTCATTTCCATCAGCATGGTCAAGTATTCCAAAAGGATTAGAGTTGACATTATGGGAGCATGATGGATCAAGGTTAACCTTGGGACTTGAAGGCGAATGCTGTCTTCCATAGCTTTGGTGACATTGTCGTTCTCAAGCGGCTCTTTACTTGGCTTTGGGTCCTTCAATGGACTTTGTTTCTTGCCCACAACTTTCCATTCATTATGGATCTTTGGATTGTGCCTAGTGGAATGCATTTGGGGCTGCTTGCTGGAATGTAAATTAGTCTTCAAAGGGCAATTCCCTTCAACATGCCCAACCATTTTGCAATGGGCGCACTTGCTTGGTTTCCATGCATATTCAACATCCACCCTTGCTCTTGAGCCATTTCGGAGTTTTGGGAAAATGACATTTGGAAGGCTACCTTCCAAGTCAACTTCAACACAAATTTGAGCAAATTCAAGGTTCCTTCTTGAGTCGGTAAGAGCATCCATTTGGATTGGGTTACCAATGAATGAAGCAACATAACCAAGTCCTCTTTTGGAGTAGAGGCTCATTGGAACGTTCCAAAGTTTCACCCAAATGGGAACTTTATTGCTGGCCACATTGATGAATTCAAGATTAGATTCCCATTTCCTCAACAAAAGTGGTCTATGATTAACATGCCATAGTTGTTGGAGGACTTTTTGACAAAATTCCTCTTTCTCAAATTTGAAAACAAAAAGGCCCTTTCCTTTGGTGTGAATATCAATTTTGCCAAATTTCTTCCATGCAAACTCAATCATGTTTCTAATGAGGAAGAATGGTGGGGGGGCACCTAAGAATTGTCCCACAAGACAATGTGACCAAAAACAATCTCCTTCATCATAAAGATCTTCCGGGGGGTCAGCAACCTCTCTTTTCCCATCAACAATGTTAAACTCATGCATTTCATCAAATTTGAGATTGGTAGCCATATGTTCAGCAAAAACACCTCCCCAATCAAGAGTAGGGGAATTTGTGGAGGGTTCATACCTTAGTTTAGGTGCCTTTGTCCATGCATTTTGGTGGTTGGGAGCCCTTGCTTTTTGTTGGAGCATGTTGGCTTTGCTATTATTTTGCTTGCAAGATCAGTACCCAAAGAGAAATGGTTGTCCTTGGTAAGGGAAGCTTCAGATCGTGGAACATTTGAGTTGAAGTGTGAGAGGTGCTGACTTGTGCTCCTTGGCTGAGTGGGATTTCCTTCTAAGTTGGCAGCCACGTCATTTTGCTTACTTGGCGTAGTGGAGGAAATCCTCTAAGTGGGCGAGTGTTATCTTTTGAAATCCAAGGGCTGTTATGTCTTTGTCGAAATGTGGTTGGATGAGGCCAAAGCATTGCTGCCATGCACAGTAAATGGTTCAGCATTTTCAGACATAAGCCTATTAACCGGTCCATGCAATGCCCTAGGACCATCGGGTAAAGATTGCTCGTTTTTCCATCCTCCTTTCGGCTGAAATCTCACATGCTATAGAGTTTTCCTTCCTGCTAGGTTCGAACTCCAGCTCGGTTGATGCTTCAAGATCCATTTCGGTAGAACAATGGCTTGAACCCATTCTTGAACAAGGAGTGGGAGGGGAGCGAGATCGAGATTTGTGGGTGAGACTACAAACCAACTCAGCCTTTGCTCTATTTTGAGCTTTTATATGATCTTTATAAGTGCAGCCTGATTCAAGTGCTTCAAAAACTTCTTTGAATTCCTTGCTAGAGGTGGATGAGGCATCTTCTCTCTCAAAAGAAGAGGAAGAAGAGGCTAAATCCACCTCCTCATTGAGATTCTTGCCCAAAGGAGCTTTTGAAGAACCATCCAGCACCTTTTTTTTGCAAGTATTCTTGCACTTTGCCTTGACGGAGATGAGCTCTTCTTTTTCTTTCCCATGGATCCAAGGGGAAGGGCAAAGGGATGGGTTGGGATGTGTGAATCAAATACCTCTCTTGCTCGTCAATGGCTGCCAATCTCTCTTCTCCTTCTTCTAATAAAGACTTTGCTAATCTTGAAATGCCGCCCTTGGAAAATCTAAGGACAAATGATGAGAAAGGAGCTAAATCACAACTTTTGGAGCTTGAGAGGAATGCTTCCATGGCTGCCTTTACCAGCTCATTTCATGAAGCACCAAAATCCCCCATGAGAAATGCTGGTAGAGATAAAGCTGAATTGAGGTCTTTACCCGCTGGACAATGTTTTGCACCTGATGGGTCAGCTCCTTTTGCTGAAAATGAAAGTCCTTTTGCTGGTCAAATCAGTCCAAATTCGACAGCTAAGCCCCCCCTTTCAGCCTTGGCCAGCCCAAAAGTTCAACATATTTCAAATCTCAAAAATCATGTTGCTGAATTCCCCCCAAAATCACGTGATTTTGCTGGTTCTCCTCTCTTTCCGGCCAACTCATCTAATGGTGCTGATTTGGCTGCCAAGTCACCCATGTTCAGCAGCCCAATTGCCACCTCAAAAAATCATTTTTCAGCCCCTTTTTTGCCCCATAATGCATGGACGAACAGCAGCTCTTCCTCAAAAAATATTTGCTCCAAGGAACTCGGCCAAGAAGGAACTAGCTCTCCGAACAAGAATGCACAAGCACAAGCCTTTTTTGATGAGTTACCCTTTCTATCACGAGTTAATTCAAGCCAAGAGAATGCATCTCCACATTTAAATCATGGTATTCCAAGGCTTTTTCCTCAACCATCTCTTGAGATAGGAAATACAGGTCTCCTCCTCCACTTGCATGGAACTCCCCAAAGGATTGGCAAGCCACATTTGTAGGTAATCTGCCCCTTTCTACTAAGCTTAATTTCATTGAACCTTATGAAGAAAATGGTTTTATTGGGGCTATTCCTCCAGAGGATGTGTATCTTGAAGGTGACGATTATTACAAGCATTGGCTTATTGGTCAATTCCTTGACAAACCCCCTCCCTTTTTCCTTCTTAGAAGAATGGTTGATGTCCATTGGAGAATATATGGAAAGGTTGAAATTAAATCCACTGAAAATGGGCTCTTTGTGTTCAAATTTGAAAACGAAAACTATTGTGAGCAAGTCCTTGAGCAAATGTGGCACGTGAATCATCGCCCCCTTTTGCTTAGAAGATGGGATTCAAATGCCCAGCTTATGCATTTTAGTTGGGAGAAAGTCCCACTTTGGATTAAGCTTCATAATGTCCCATGTTCCCTTATCACGAGAAGAGGACTTAGTTATGTGGCAAGCACTCTTGGCAATCCCATTCAAATGGACAAACTGACGGAATCCCGCACCTTTATTGGATTTGCCCGAGTTTGTGTGGAGATGGATCTCTCAAAGAATCTCCCGGACTTTACTTTTGTGAAACTTAGGAATGGAGATTGGGCAAAGATTGAAGTCGAATATGCTTGGAAGCCCGTTGTGTGTTCTTCATGTAAAATTGTTGGGCATAACCTTTCTTCTTGCCCAAATGCATCTAAAGTCAATGCTCCCCAACAACACTCTAGAGTTGAAAGGAAAGAGGAGTGGCTGAATTTCAAATCAAAAAAAGTGTGGAGGGAAAAAACAAATGTGAAACCTACTCCATTTGCAAGTGTTGTCATCAAATCACTTGATTTCATGGGAAAGAAAAAGAGAAACTCTCCTCCTACTCGTACTAGCGCTCGGCTCAAGGCAAAGAAGCAAGATGTTGGTGCATACTCTCTAGCTTGCTCGGGTTCTTCATCCAAAGCTGAGGTTGATTTGGCCTCTTCATCTCACTCAAATGAAGATGCTCAATCAACATCAAGTTTGTTTTTCAAGAGGTCTATGATGCACTTGAAGATGGCCATTCCTTTGAGGAAGAAGTTGATGTCCATTGCAAAACTAAGGCTGAAATTGTGTGTCCCCTCGCTGCCAACCCAAAATCACTTTCCCCTATTTCTCCAAACTCCCATATTCATGTTTCAGCCGTTGGAAATGGAGGAAAAAGAGAAGAGGAAGAAGGGTTATTGTCTAATGGAAACGCTGAAGTGCAAGGACCGGATAGAACCTTTACACATGGGTCTGACCATCTCTCTCCTAATCACCCCAGCACTATTTCAGACTTCTCTAAAGAAAACTTGACAACTCAAAAAGGTGGTCAGCTTTTAAGTTCAGATTTCAAAACCTTGTATGCTAGCCCACGTGAAAATGCTGAGAATTTCCCTCCACTTGCACACGTTTCAAATGGTAAAACCATGCCAAATCAGAAGCCTAATGGAAAAGACGTGGCAGCCAACATTGCAAGCAAAGCGCCATGTCATCTGGATACAAATCAGAAGCTTTCTTCCTCACCAAAGCTGAGGTTTCAAGTTCATACTCAAACAAATGGTGGGGATGTCATTCATGGTAGCTCTTCATCTTTGAATGATGTCTTGAAGAGGCAGCATGGAGAAAACATAGGTCGCTCCAATTCTATCCAAAAAGCACAAGGAGTCAACATGCAAAACAAAGCTCAAGCACAAAAACAGCAAAATGCTTGGCGCAAACCACTTAAATTCAGGTATGTACCATCCCCAAATGATCCTTCACCCGATTAAGGAGGTGTTTTTGCTGAGCATATAAATACAAATCTTAAATTTGATGAAGAGCATGCTTACAATATTGTGGAAGGCAAGAGGGAAGTGGTTGATCCTCCGGATGACCTTTATGAAGAGGGTGATAAATTCTGGAGTTATTGCTTAGTTGGGCAGTTTTTAGGAGCTCCACCACCTTTTTTCTTAATAAAAAATATGGTTGAGTTTGCTTGGAAAAGATTTGGTAAGGTGGACATACACACTAAAGGAAAAGGTCTCTTTCTCTTCAAGTTTGAAAATAAAGAAATTTGCCAAAAAGTCCTTCAACAACTTTGGCATGTTAACCATAGGCATTGTTGTTAAGGAAATGGGAACCCAATCTCGAGTTTGTGAACCTATCATGTAATAAAGTTCCAATTTGGATTAAGCTTTGGGATGTTCCATTGAGTCTATACTCCAAAAGAGGGCTTGGTTATATTGCTTCTTTTATTGGTAAGCCTATTCAAATGGATGCACTTACGGACTCTAGAAGGAACTTGGAGTTTGCTAGGGTTTGCATTGAAGTGGACCTTGAAGGCAATCTCCCGGATGCTGTCTTTCCAAAACTTAAGAATGGTGCTAGAGCAAAAGTTGAGGTTGAATATGCTTGGAAGCCAAGCAAATGCATACATTGTAAAATGGTGGGGCATGTTGAGGAGAATTGCCCCTTGAAGCCGAAAACACAACAAAATCCTCAAACAAATCATTATGGGCAGCAAGCAAAAATTCGCCAAGAATGGCAAGTTGTGGGCAAAAAGCAAGCTTCATTGAAGAATTCTGAGGTTTTGAGCAATGATATTTCCATTCCAAATAAGGAAAAGAAGACTACTCGGCCAAACTCTCCTAAGGCTACACTTGACTCAAATATAAATCGACAAAATTGCTTTGAAGTCTTTGGCCGAGAGGATGAGCATAGTGAAGATACTTTGAATATTGAAGATGAGTTTGGGATTAAAGTGGAAAGGAAACTTGATTGCTATGGACAAAAGTAAGAAGGGGAGATCCTTATTCAAGTAAATGAAGAGGAATTCACTTGATTGGGAAAAAGATTTTGCTGGTCATTGTGGTTCTAAATTTTTTTTTTTTTTTTGCGGAGTAAGTAAGGAATTTGGATTACTTCAAGAAAAAATGTACATGTACAAAAAAAGAAGGAAAAAAAGACAACCTAAACAATGATATCTTCAAGTCTCCACATTTATTGAGCATGAAACTAAAATTATTGATGGAGTTAGGGAAGTTATTGACCCCCCGGCTGACATTTATGATAAAGGAGAGGAATTCTGGACCCATTGTTTAGTTGGACAATTCCTTGGGCCCCCCCCTCCTTTCTTTCTCATTAAAAATATGGTGGATTTTGCATGGAAGAAATATGGATGGGTGGACATATTTTCGAAAGGAAAAGGCTTATTTGTTTTCAAGTTTGAAAAGGAAGAGTATTGCCAAAAAGTATTGGAACAACTTTGGCATGTCAATCATAGGCCTCTTTTGCTAAGGAAATGGGAACCAAACTTGCAATTTGTCAACTTAATATGCAATAAGATTCCATTATGGGTGAAACTTCGAGAAATGCCTTTAAGCTTATGGTCGAGAGAGGGGCTGAGTTACATTGCTTCCTTTATAGGGAGGCCTCTACAAATGGATGCCTTAACTGAATCAAGGAGGAACTTGGAGTTTGCTGGAGTTTGTATAGAAGTTGATCTTGATGGTCATCTACCAATTGAAATCTACCCCAAGTTAAGAGATGGTACCAAAACCAAAGTTGAAGTGGAGTATGCTTGGAAACCTTCAAAGTGTACAAATTGCAAAATGGTTGGGCATGTGGAAAAATTCTGCCCTCTTCTCCAAAAACCAATAGCTCAACAACAAAGGGCTGCCCCTACTACTACAAAGCTTAAGAAAAGTGAAGAATGGCATGTTGTGGGAAAAAAGATTCTACATTGGATAAGAATGCTCCAAACTTTGAAAGGCATTCTCCATCTTCGCTGGTTTCCAAAGGAAATGATGATGTTAGAGCAAACAAAAATAAGACTAGATCTCCTAGCCCTCCTAGAAGATCTACTCCAAGAAGAAACACCCTTAGCGAAACAAAGAACTCCTTTAATGTTCTTGGGAGTGATGTTGATATTGAAGAAGCAAATCAGAATCAAAAAGATCATTTCATGGAAGGAGTCCATCGTCTTTTATTAGTGGAGCCTCATGCTTCCACCTCTCCACCTCAACAATGATTTTTTGCTCTTGGAACATAAGGGGATTCAATTCCCCTAGGAAACAAAAAGAAGTGAAGGTTTTGGTCAATAAACACAAATTAGATTTCTTCTGCATATTGGAAACTAAAGTTACAAGCGATGATTGTATTAAGAAGATTGGCTCCACATTTGAAGATTTTGGCTTTTTGAACTATGTGAATGATTCCATCAAGGGTCGGCTCTGGTTTTTTTGGGGAAAAAATATCAATATTAGCATTGTGGATTCTTTTGATCAAGGGCTGCTTTGCATTGTTGAAAAGCGCATGGTGCATCCTTTTCTTGTGGCATTTGTCTATGGCCGTAATGATCCTCTTAGGAGAAAAGCTCTCTGGAATAAGATTGAAGAATGGAGTTTCATATGTGGTAATGGGGAACTTTGCGTTTTGGGTGATTTCAATGAAGTCCTTTTCTGTGGTGACAAGTCAAACTCCTCTTCTATTTCTCCTAATGCCAAAGATTTTGCAAATTGTTTGATCAAAGCAAATCTAAAGGAGTTAAAAGCACATGGTCCTCATTTCACTTGGACAAATAAGAGCTCTCTTAGGAACTTCTTGGCATGTAAACTTGATAGGGCTTTGGTCAATGCAAATTGGATTCATAATAAGCAAGACTCGTTTCTTTTGGTGGATAGCCCGGGCATATCCGATCATAGTCCTTTCATTGTCCATTCTTGCAAATCTTGGATCTCCACTCCAAAACCATTTAAATTCTACAATGCTTGGTCAAAACACAAGGATTTCTTGAAGCTTGTCGAGGAACATTGGAGTGTGAGGGTTTTTGGCACTCCTATGTTTTCTCTCTTTCAAAAACAAAAATCTCTCAAGCAAGCACTAAAGTCTTTCAACAAGAAATACTTTACTACCATTCCGAGTTCTCTCTTGAAGCTCCAAAATATCCTCCATGAAGTTCAGATTGAGACTCTCAATGGAAATATTAGGGCTGATTTGATCAAAAAGGAAAAGAATTTGCTGAAGAGTATTGATGAATTGGATAACATTTATAGATCTATGCTTTCTCAAAAAGCACGGGTAAATTGGATCAAAGAAGGGGATGCAAATTCTAAGTTCTTTCACAACACAATCAAAGGTAGAAGGCATAAAAGCTCCATTTGCATGGTCAAGAATGATGAAAATCAGATTCTCACAAGTGAGCAAGAAATCAAGGCTGAATTTGTTGAGTATTTTAAGAAGCTCCTTGGCACTCCTTCAACCTCTCTTGCTACTACTGAATTGATCAAAAATATTGTCGGTAAGACAATTAAAGTTGAAGAAGCAAACTCTCTTTTGGCTCCTATCACTCATGATGAGATCAAGAGTACACTTTTTTCACTCAATCCAAACAAAAGTCCGGGTCCGGATGGCTTTACTTCTCATTTCTACATGGCCACTTGGGAAATTATTGGTGAGGATGTTTTGAAGGCTATTACCTCCTTCTTTCAATCATGCAATCTTCTTCAGGAGGTAAATACAACTATCATTACTCTTGTGCCTAAAATGCAAAATCCATACATGGTAAAAGACTATAGGCCGATTTCTTGCTGCAATACTATATACAAATGTATCTCCAAGATTCTTGCAAATAGAATAAAAAATTGCTTGCCTCACATCATCTCTTGGAACCAATCAGCATTTCTCAAGAATAGACTCATAAATGAAAACATTCTCATTGCTCAAGAACTTATGAGAGGCTATGCAAGAAATCACATCTCCTCTAGATGTGCTCTCAAAGTGGACATCATGAAAGCTTTTGATTCTCTCAATTGGAAATTCATTGAAGTCTCCCTTGTTGCTTTTGGCTTACCTACAAAGTTTGTGAATTGGATTATGGCTTGCATCACCACCACTAGTTTCTCTATTGCTATTAATGGTGGATTGGAGGGCTTTTTTCAAGGAGCTAATGGAATTCGACAAGGTGATCCATTATCACCCTATATCTTTGTCATTGGTATGGAGGTCCTTACGTGCTTGCTAAATAAGCTTGAAAGTAGCCCGTATTTTGACTACCACCCAAAGTGCTCATCTTTGAAGCTAAATCACCTTTGCTTTGCGGATGATCTTTTCATTTTTTGCAAAGGAAATCTTCAATCTATTACAAGCATCAAGGAAGTTTTGGACCTCTTCTCCACTTATTCAGGGCTCAACATCAATCAAGCTAAAAGTAATATTTTCTTTGGGGGAGTTCCGGATGACATAAAGCAAACAATCCTTCAACAATTGGAATTCAAAGAAGGTATTCTTCCCAGCCACTACCTTGGTATTCCTCGTCTCAAGGAAACTTAGGAAAGCTGATTGCATGCCTCTCCTTGGAAAGATCAATGCAAAGCTTGAAAATTGGGCAAACAAATGGCTCTCCTTTGCTGGAAGACTTGTTCTCATTAAATCCATTCTTATGCAAATTTGTTCCTTTTGGGCAAGTGCTTTCCTCCTCACAAAAGGTACAATGGCAGCAATTGAATCAAAATTCAGATCCTTTCTTTGGAGAGGTACCAGGCCAAAAATTGCTTGGAAAGATGTTTGCTTACCATACCTTGAAGGGGGTCTTGGAATTCGAAGATTGAGTGAGATCAATGTCACTTACTCAAAATCTTTTGGAGAATGTATGCCACCAAAGACACTCCTTGGAGCAAGTGGATCCATGCAAATTATATCAGGAATAGCTCCATTTGGGCCATACAAATTCCTCATGATCCAAGCTGGATCATAAAATCTCTTTTGCAAATCCGTGGGGTTGCAAGGAATTTCATCCAACATAAACTTGGCAATGGCACAAATACTTTTTTTTGGCTGGACAATTGGCATCAAGAAGGTCCTCTTCTCGACCATTGGAGCTCAACCTTCCCTTCACCTCCTTTGCTTGCCAAGGTTTGTGACAACTATATTAATGGTCAATGGACTTGGCCTTTAAATCTTCTCCATGTCCAGATTCCACTTGTCAATCTCGATGAAAATGTCCATGATTCTTCTCTTTGGCTGCCTTCAAAGAATAGTAATTTTTCATTTAATCTTACTTGGGATCATATTCGTAAGAAGGGTCATACAGTTAACTGGCACAATTTGGTTTGGCACAAAGGTCATAACCCTAGACATGGTTTCATTTGCTGCTTGTTTTTCATGATCGGCTTTCAACTCTTCAAAAATTATTAAGTTGGAGACTGATTACTAACCCACTTTGTATCTTTTGTCGCATGGGTTGTGAAACAAGAGATCACCTTTTTTTCGAATGTAGCTTCACACGCAGAATTTGGAGGCATGGTCTTGCAATCTCCCTTGTTCCAGAGAAGTTGATTTGTTGGGATGAAATTTGTGCCAATCTCACACCTTTTGCTCTTGAAAATAACTTGAAAGCTACTATCCTTAAGCATCTTCTTGGAGCATCCGTTTACCACATTTGGGTTGAGAGAAATCAGCGTATTTTCAAGCAAGAAGCAAAAACGGAGGATCAAATCACAAGTACTATCTTCAATGAAGTTAGAACTCGTATTATCTTTGGTAGGAAATTTCCTTCAAATGTGCTGAATATTGCCTTATGTAAATTGTGGAAATTAGATGAGATACTTGGTTAGGTTTCTCCATTCTTTTTTCTAATTCTTGTACTTGAACGTTTCTTTTATGAAATCTTACTTACTCAGCAAAAAAAAAAAAAAAAAAGATGATGATCCAATTGAGGAGCAAAATGATTCACGAAAATATGATAGAGGGGGGCTGGTTACCACTCCTATCCTTAAATGATTTTGTGTGCATGGAACATTAGGGGTTTTAATTCCCCTAAAGAGCATAAAGAAATGAAAAGTTTAATAAACAAGCATAGGCTTGATTGTTTTTGTGTTTTGGAGACCAAAGTGGACAAAGATACTTTCATTGCTTCATATTTTAACACTTTGGGTTTTGCAAACTACATCGATGAGAATATGGTGTGAATTTTGTTATTTTGGAAGCAACACATCAAGGCTACAATAATTGACACTATGGATCAAGGAATCCTTTGCCATTTGGAGAGTCCATCCCAAGTTCCTTTTTTTGTGGCTTTTGTCTATGGTAGGAATGATCCTTCAAGAAGGCAACATCTTTGGGCAAAAATTGTATATTGGAGCGTAAGGTGTAATAATGGGCCACTTTGTATTCTTGGAGATTTTAATGAGGTTCTGAATTATGGAGATAGATCTTCCTCTACCACTATTGCACCAAGTGCTTTGGATTTCAAGAATTGCATTTCACAAGCTAGACTATTTGAAATTAAGACTACTGGCCCTCATTTTACTTGGACTAACCGAAGCTCCAAAGGCAACCTTATTGCAAGTAAGCTGGATAGAGCTTTGGTTAACAGCTTTTGGATGGACCACTTGGATCACTCTTCTCTCTTAATTGATAACCCAGGTATTTCAGACCATTGCCCTCTTGTGGTTCATACTTGCATCATCAAGCCTTCTTCACCAAAGCCATTCAAGTTCTACAATGCTTGGAAAACTCATTCTCTTTTCTTGCATGAGGTGGAAAAACATTGGAGTGCACGGGTTTTTGGCACACTAATGTTCATTCTTTTTCAAAACAAAAGCTCTCAAAATAGTGCTCAAGGATTTTGATAAGAAATATTTCTCTTGCATTCCAAGTCAAGTTGAGGATCTCAAGAGAACTCTTTCGGAAGTCCAACTCGCTATGCTGAATGGGTATCTTAATGAAGAGGCACTTAACAAAGAAAAGGAGATTATGAGGAATATTGAAGAGCTTGAAGACACCTACAAAAAGATGCTCCACCAAAAGGCTCGAGTAAATTGGATTAAAGATGGAAATGCTAATACAAAGTTCTTCCACAATAAGATCTGTAAAAGGAAAAACATCAACTCCATCTTTGCCATCAATGACAATGAAGGGAATCTCATCACTTCAAAGGAAGAGATAAAGGCTGAATTTATCTCCTACTTCAAAAATCTCTTTGGCACTCCCTCACATTCAACTGCTAGTGTGGAGATCATCAAAGGCATTATTGGAAAAACCATTGAGGAAAGTTGCTTGGCAAAGCTTGCTGCCCCTATCACCTTAGAGGAAATCAAAACAACTCTTTTCTCCATAAATCCAAACAAGAGCCCGGGGCCGAATGGCTACACTTCACACTTCTACAAGATGGCTTGGGAGGTTGTTGGAGAAGATGTGCACAAAGCAATAAAGTCTTTTTTCTACTCTTTAAAGCTGCTCCAAGAGGTAAATGCTACTTATATTGCCCTTGTTCCCAAAGTCCAAAACCTATCTTCGGTAAAAGACTTTAGACCAATTTCTTGCTGCAACACCATTTATAAATGCATATCTAAGATACTTGCAAATAGGCTCAAAGAGTGTTTACCTTCTACCATCTCTTGGAATCAATCGGCTTTTGTTAAAGGGAGGCTTATCAATGAGAATATTCTTGTTGCACATGATATTCTTAGAGGCTACACTCGAACTCATATTTCTCCTAGATGTGCACTCAAAGTTGATATCATGAAGGCTTTTGACTCACTCAATTGGAAATTTATTGAATGCACTCTACATGCATTTGGCTTCCCAAATTTCTTTGTTAAATGGATCATGTCTTGTATTACATCAACAAGTTTCCCTGTCAGTTTCTTTACATCTCTCTAACTTGACCATCTTCCACCACCATTGACCACCTCTTGTGACCACCATTTTTCCACCACCATCAGCTTTTCTTTTCCACTTTCATGGGTAAAAAGAAACGATCTAGTGCATCCAAATCTAGGAGGAGTGCTAGACTTGCTGCAAAAGCTGAACTTTGCAATTACGAAGAAGAAGAAGATTACACTTTAGAGTCTTTCATGGAACTCAAGGAAGCTTGTGACTCCATTAACAACAAACTTTCAAGCTCGGATGCTGGTTCTCCCTCCACTAGCTTGAATAAACTTGAGCATAATCTCAATGAAGCAAAAAGGCAGCTCGTGCAAAGCTTGACCAAGAAAGGAGCTTCTTCCTTAAAGTCCATTCCTTATGATAATGCACAAGTTGAGCTCGGTAAAGTTTCAGCTAGGGTTGGCTTTGATTCTCCCACGCTATATGGATCTTGTTCTCACCATAATAATGTGAAGAGCAACACGGAAGTATCACAATGTGATTTTCTGCAAGCGAAAATGCAAGGTCTGGACTCCTTTTCAAGCTCCAGAAATCGGGTTTCTTTGGAGAAGAAAGTGACTCACTCCAGTCTTTGTCCAAAGATCCTTGGCTAGTAAAGTACAAGTGCAATCAGATTTGTCATCTCCTTTTTCTGGTCAAAAGACCAACTTTTCTGCCAAGCAAATCATTTTTTGACAACTCACCACTCTTATCCCAAAGAGGAATCACAACCATTCATCCAAAATGCATTTTCGGTGGGAAATAAAGATGATTTCCCCCCTTTAAACTCACAATCGGCTGAAAAGATTTCCTCCCCATATGGTTGCCAACCTTCTTTTGACATGGATGCCAACTCATCAAAGGATGCCACCTCATCAAAACACATGAATCAGCAACAAGAAGCAAAGAATGGTGCGTTTTTTACTTCAACTCCAGGATCTTGCAAATCTCGAAGATTTTCCCACTCTTTCCCCAGCAAATTATGGGCGAAAATTGGATGCACAAGCTATGCATGGTCAGACACAATTTTCAACTTTAAATGCTTTGGGCAGTAGCTTTGGTGATTCCACCAAACCGCACGTGAATAGCAAAGCTGAATTTGACGAGCATGGGCGAATTTTCAATGGGATAGGCAGCAAGGATTCTAAAGCTCCTCCTAATGCATGGGCCAACAATATAAATTGGAGAATCAATTACCTTGGTAAGATTGAGAACCCTCTTAAACTTGAATACTTTGAACCTATTGCATATGAAAATACTTGGGGTCTGTTCCACCAAGAAGTTTTTGAGGAAGGTGATAATTGTTGGAAGCATTGCCTACTTGGTCAATTTCTTGAAAGACCCCCTCCATTCTTCTTCATACGGAAATTTGTTGATTACCACTGGAAAACGTTTGGTCATGTTGAGATTAAGACTCGCTTGAATGGTCTATTTATCTTTCAATTTGAAAATGAGGAAGCTTGTGACAAAGCCCTTGAGCAATTATGGCACGTTAATTTCAGACCCTTGTTGCTTCGAAAATTGAACTTGGATGCTCAAATTTTTAACTTTGAATGGGATAAAATCCCTCTTTGGGTGAAATTGAGAAATATCCCATGTAGCTTGATGACTAGAAGGGGGCTTAGTTATATTGCTAGCACTATTGGTACTCCTCGCCAAATGGATTCTCTCACTCAATCACGTACTTTTATTGGGTTGCTCGTGTTTGTATTGAAGTTAATCTTGAAAAAGATTTACCGGAATTCACCTTTGTCCGGCTTAGAGATGGCACTTGGGCAAAGATTGATATTGAATATGCATGGAAGCCTCTAAAATGCAATAGTTGCAAAGTGATTGGGCACAACCTTGACTCGTGCCCAAAAAACTCAATGGGGATTCAAAAGCAACTTGAGAGGAAGAAAGCAAATGAAGCTAGGAAACCCGCTATCAAAATGAGTGGAAGGTGATTAAGGATAAAAGGGGCAGCAAAATGACACCAAGTTTATCAATGCACCAGCACTTTCTCCTAACCGTTTTGAAGCTCTTGGGGTTGATGAAGGAAATGCCGACGCAAATCATGGTAGCATATCAAATGAAGATCGCGTTGGAAAGGAAAATAATGAGACATGCATTGCTTTTAAAGAACCAAATTATGTTGTTGATCCCATCCAAAAAGATTTTGATTTTGTTGTTGGAAAGAACTATCTTGAGAAGGAAAATGTTGATGTACCAAAAGGCTTGGCTTGTCATAAGGATGGCGGAATTGTAGATTATGCGATTGGAGAAGCTAGGGAGAGTAGGCAAGAGATTGACCATGCTAGGAGATCTTCTACTCCTATTGGTCAAGGCACTTAAGTTGCTCTTCCTTCGGTTTTCCTTGCTTTCTCTTGTCCTTTCATTGTTTTTCGTTTTTTTTTTTTTTTGTCTTGCTTAATCCCCAAGTCTAGTTATGTTTAGATTGTTGTATCCTTGGCTTGGGGGTTTTGGATGGTTGTACACCAAATTTGAGTTTAATAAATTCTTACTTGATCCGCAAAAAAAAAAAAAAAAAGTTTCTCTGTTACAATCAATGGAAGTTTAGAGGGGTTTTTCAAAGGGGCAAATGGAATAAGGCAAGGGGATCCTCTCTCACCATACATTTTTGTTATTTGCATGGAAGTGTTATCATGCATGCTCAACAAGTTGGAACAAGATCAAAAGTTTGGATTTCATCCAAAATGTGCAAAGTTGAAGTTGAACCATCTTTGTTTTGCTGATGACCTATTTATCTTTTGCAAAGGAAATATTATTTCACTTGAGTGCATCATGGATGTCTTGGAACATTTTTACTCTCTCTCGTGTCTTAAAGTAAATCCTTCCAAGAGTAATATTTTCTTTGGTGGTGTCCCTCATGAAACAAGGCTGGCCATACTTTGCAAAATGAACTTTAAAGAAGGCAATCTACCTATAAGATATTTGGGAGTCCCTCTTGTGTCAAGGAAGCTTCGAAGGGCCGATTGTTTACCTCTTTTGGAGAAAATCAATAGAAGGCTTGGAAGCTGGACCAATCTTTGGCTCTCTTACATGGGTAGATTAACCCTTATCAAATCCACACTTTTGCAAATTTGTCCTTTTGGGCTGGTGCATTACTTATTCCCAAAAGTATCATTCAAATAATTGAATCCAAATTTTGTGCTTTCCTTTGGAAGGATACTGGGGCAAAGATTGCTTGGAAAGACATTTGTGTCCCTCTTGATGAAGGTGGACTTGGGTATCCGGAAGATTGAAGACATCGACAGCACTTTTCTTCTAAAATCCTTTTCGAGAATGTAGACTTATAGGGATTCTCTTTGGAGCAATTGGATGCAAAGTAACTACATCAAAGACAAATCGATTTAGACACTCACCACATCTAAGGATGATAGTTGGGTTCTCAAAAATCTCCTCAAATTTCGAAATTTTGCAAGAGCCCACATCTCACATGTCCTCGACAATGGAAAGCACACGCACTTTTGGCATGATAAATGGCACACTCATGTTATTCTTAGCAACTTTTGGAGCGGCACTCTCAACAATCCACCATACTATGCTAAGGTTTGTGACATTTACACTTTTGGTAATTGGATTTGGCCTATTCATCTTTTGCATTTTGATCCACCTAGCATCAATCTTGTGGAAGAAAATTTGGATGTTATTACTTGGGATCTTTCTCCAAATGGTGACTTCACATTCTCGCACACTTGGGAGGAAATCAGAAGGAAGAAGAATAAGGTTGATTGGCACTATATTGTTTGGTTCAAAGGGCATACACCAAGACATGCATTTTTTACTTGGCTTGCTATTCAAGATCGGCTTTCCACTAAATTCAGATTGCTAACTTGGGGAAAGGAGCTGAATCCCACTTGCATTTTTTGCAACTTTGGGTGTGAAACTAGAGACCATCTTTTCTTTAACTGTAGTTTCACTAGAAGGATTTGGAGAAAAGGACTTCATCTTACTTTGATCCAAGATACTTTGATTGATTGGGGAGACATTATTGCTTTTATTACACCTTATGCACTCGAGAAAAATCTCAAAGCTACTATCTTGAAGCACTTATTGGAGGCAGCAATCTATTTTATTTGGATTGAAAGGAATCATTGTGAATTTCACAAGAGCTGCAGAACAGAGGAGCAAATCTTCTCATCCATCTTTAATCATGTTAGACTAAAATGCATTGTTGGAAAACATTTCACTCCTTCTAGCATGAATAGGAAAATTTGTAAATTATGGAGGATGGAGGAAATCCTCTTTTGATCAGTTTTGTATTTGTAAATTTGTTGTTTCTTTCATGAATGAATTTCCTTACTTTTCTCGCAAAAAAAAAAAAAAAGTGTTGTCATCAAATCTAATGGCTGGGCCCCATCAACAAATGCCCAATTGGATGGCAATCGATTTGCAGCCCTTAAAGCAAATGATGATGTTTCAATTGAAGTGGAAAACTTGGCCATGAATGAGAAAGAGAAAGAAGTGATTATTGAAAAAAAGGATGACAATGTTGCTACCAATCAAGATGTCAATTTAGAAGAAGCTTGCTTGAATCACGCAGCCACCAATGTGGATAAGGAAGAAGGGGAAAAGATTGATGGCACAAGGGTAGTTCACCCACTCGGAAATGAAGACCAGCCTTACACTTGACTTTGGTTGCTGTTTTTGGATGTGCTGAAAAAAAGAAAAACTTCAGCCCTTGCAACACTTTCAATTTCGTTGTTGCATTTTGTTCTCTTTGAGATTTTGTTACCTCTTGTTGCTTGGATGTTTTCCTTGATGTTTTTATGTTTTGTACTTGCCCCTCAAGCCGTGATTTTCTTTATCTTGTTGTATTTTTGGCTTGAGGGGTTTTGGGTTGTACATGTTACAAATTGCGATTTTAATAAACTCACTTAATCCGCAAAAAAAAAAAAACTTTGGATGAGAAGTTGGGTTGTTCTAGCACTCCAAATGCAAATGGTAATGAAAATTTGGGGCAATCAGCTCCTTCCCCTCCCACCCAATGAAGATTTGCTCTTGGAATATTAGGGGACTTAATTCCTCTAATAAGCAAAAAGAAGTGTTGAAGCTAATTAACAAACATCACTTAGACATTTTTTGTCTTTTGGAAAACAAAGTGGTTTGCAAGGATAGACTCAATCTCATTGGTTCTCGTTTTGGAAAACTTGGCTTTTCATATCATTTGGATGATGAAGTTAAAGGTCGGATATGGCTATTTTGGAAGAATAACATTCAAGCAACTTTTATTGACTCTTGTGATCAAGCTCTTCTCTATCACTTTGTTGACTCCTTTAATGAACCATTCCTGGTTGCTTTTACCTATGGCCGAAATGAAGCTTCAAATAGAAGAAAGCTTTGGAATAAACTTGCAAGCTAGTCCTTTTGGTGTGAAGAATATAGTCTTTGCATTTTGGGTGATTTTAATGAGGTCTTGCATAGTGGGGATAAGTCTAACTCTTCAACAATTCCCAAAAGTGCTTGGGACTTTAAATCTTTTGTGGCCAAAGCAAATGTGCATGAAGCAAAAGCGCATGGACCTCACTTTACTTGGACAAACAAAGGGGATATTGGCAACTTTTTGGCAAGCAAACTTGATAGAGCATTTCTGAATTCAAATTGGCTCCACAACTTTCAAAACTCATTTCTTTTGGTGGATTGCCCCAGAGTCTCGGATCATTGCCCTCTTATTTTGCATACTTGTAAGGCATGGCAATCTTCTCCAAAGCCATTTAAATTTAATAATTCTTGGACTTCTCATTTGGACTTCTTGAAGCTTGTGGAGGAACATTGGAGTGCACGGGTCTTTGGTACTCCAATGTTCATTCTCCTTCAAAAGCAAAAGATTCTTAAACAAGCTCTCAAATCCTTTGATAAAAAGCATTTTGCTTGTATCCCAAATGCTATCAAAGATCTTTATGGGGAACTTGATGCCACCCAATATGCACTTCTTAATGGTGGATATAGTGCTGCTCTTCTTAACAAGGAAAAGGACATTTTGGCTAACTTGGAAGAGCTTGAAACTATCTATGAAGCTATGCTTATAAAAAAATCTAGATTATCTTGGATCAATGAGAGGGATTCAAATACCAATTTCTTCCATATTGTTGTGAAAGGAAGAAAAATCAGAAATACTATCCATGCAATCAAGAATGAGAATGTGCATCTTCCCTTGGAGGACTTTGTGGTGAAAAATGAATTCATTGGCTACTACAAAAAGCTTCTTGGCTCAAAAAGTTCTACACATGTCAATGTGGACATCTTGAAGAGCATTCTTGGAAAAACAATTGATGATAATTTTGCTGCCACCATTATTGCACCTATCTCAAGGCATGAAATTAAGGAAACACTTTTTTCTCTTAATCCCAACAAAAGTCCGGGCCCGGACGACTTCGCATCTCATTTTTACAAGGTTGCTCGGGATATTATTGGTGAAGATGTTACTAATGCAATTAGCTCCTTCTTTGAATCAAGCAAGCTTCTTAGGGAGGTAAATTCCACCATTATTGCACTTGTACCTAAAATCCCAAATCCCTCTATGGTTAAAGATTTTAGGCCAATCTCTTCTTGCAATACTATTTACAAGTGTATCTCCAAGATTATTGCTAATATACTCAAAGCTTGCTTGCATCATCTTATCTCATGGAACAAATCAGCCTTTATTAAGGACCAACTTATTCCTGAGAACATGCTTCTTGCACATGATATTTTGGAGGATATTCTAGAAGCCATATCTCCCCAAGATGTGCTATCAAAGTTGATCTTATGAAGGCTTTTGACACTCTAAATTGGAGCTTTATTTAATGCACTCTCCTTGTATTTGGCTTTCCTCAAAAGTTTGTGGAATGGATTAGGGCATGTATTACAACTCCTAGCTTCTCTATTGCCCTTAATGGTGGTTTGGAAGGTTACTTTCTCGGAGCAAATGGAATTCGGCAAGGTGACCCTATCTCTCCTTATCTTTTTGTTCTTAGTATGGAAGTTCTTTCTTGCATGCTAAACAAATTGAAGAATAGCACAAACTTTCATTTCCATCCAAAATGTTCTCACTTTTTTTTTTTTGCTGAGTAAGTGAGAAATTTCGTTAAAGCAAAAAATGTACAAGTACATGAACAAGGGAGTACAAAAGGAGATTTGGCCTATTCTAGGATTTCATCTAATCTCCACAATTTACAAAGAGAGATGTTAATATTATTTGATTTAAATTTCCTACCCAAAGAAAGACGAATTCTAACATCATTAAAGATTGCAAGAATGATATATTCTTTGGTCTTAGCTTCATAATTGAAAAGACGCCTATTTTTTTCAAGCCAGATATGGTAAATGGATGCTCCCAGCAAATGCTTTAGAATGGTGGCTTTAAAATGATTCTCAAGAGCATAAGGTGTGAGATATGTGATGATATCATCCCATTCAATCAAGCTTTTTGAAGCCTTTGTGTTAGCAAGCCCATACCTCCAAATCCTACACGTGAATGAACATTCAAAGAAAAGTTGATTTCTTGTCTCACATCCCATGTGACAGAAATTGCAAAGTGGATTTGTAATAAGCCCCCAATTAAGAAGTCTGAACTTTGTGGAGAGCCAGTCTTGAAAAGCAAGCCAACAAATGAACCCATGCCTAGGGTTAAATCCCTTATGCCATACCAAGTGATGCCAATGAGTAGGTTGACCTCTTTCATGGATATGCTCCCAAGTGAGTTTGAAAGAGAAATCACCATAAGTTGATAGAAGCCAAGTAATAGCATCCTCGGCATTTTCCTCAAGTCTGAAATGAGGGGTTTGAACATGTAAAAGATTGATCGGCCAAGTCCAATGACCATCATTGAAGACTTCACTAACCTTGGTATACAAAGGTGGATTTTGAAATGTAGAGCTCCAATGTCTCAAGAGAGGCCCCTCCGAATGCCAATTGTCAAACCAAAAGAAAGTATTAGTGCCATTCCCAACTTTGTGTTGAATTAATTCCTTTGCAATCTCTCGGCAATTCAAGAGAACTTTGATGATCCAGCTTGCATCATGTGGTGGTTGCATAACCCATATGGAGTTATTTTTTATGTAATTAGTGTGCATCCAATTGCTCCAAAGGGTGCTTTTTGCTAGAGTTTCTCTCTCTAGAAACTTTTGCTCTCTCTTCTCTCTAAAATCTCCACACTCACGTGCTATCTTTCACCATGCCTAAAAAGAAAAAACCAACCTTATCTTCAAGGAAAAGTTCAAGAATCAAAGCAATAAATGAAAAACTCAGAGAATCTTATGAGGAAATTTCACAAAATAAGGCTGGAAATTTGAGCAATCTTGCTTCATCTCCTCTCTTGGTTGAGCATTCATCTTCTTTATTCTTGGAGGAAGATGATTTGTCAACAAACTCTAGTTTGGAACTCAAAAAGGTTTACGAGTTAGTTTGTAACACGGAGGTAAATTCTTTCTCAACTTCTTCTCGTGCTCATGAAGACTTCTCCTCTCTCCTTCTTGGATTGTTGATAAAAAGATTGAAGAGGTTGAAAAAGAACTTTCCTCTTCAACAAAATCAGTTTGTTTGGGCAAAACATTCTAGAGGAAAAATAGAATATCTCTAAGGCTCAACTTGTTCAATCTCTTGGAAGAAGGAGTAAGGCAAGGCAAGGTAAGATCTCGGATTCCATGGCTGCTGGCACTTCAAACTCCATTTTGGCTCAGACTCCCTCCCACGAAATTCTTGGTCTTGGAGATTTTCAAGTCCCTTCCACCCCCTCAAATGTTCATGATCAGACACTTGAAGATATATTCTCAAAAGCCATGGTTGCACCCATTGCCGAAGATGGTGTTACTCGTGTTAGATTGGAAACTTCTAAGCAATGTGGAGCTCATCCTCTTTCTTCTTCCATGGAGAACACTTTGATTGCATCCAAAATGGATGTCCAACATGCTAAGGATTCAAACTTGAGCAATTTTTATGCTAAAAAAGTCAAAGGTAACTCAACCGAAGAAGATGAAGAAGTTGCTAATGCTGAGTTATTATCCAGTGGACAAAAGGACATGACTGATGGGTCCTCACTTCTTGCTGATGGAGCTGGTACTTCTACTGACCATTGCAACCAAAATCCGACAACTCACCCCCCATTTTCAGACTTGGTCAGTAGTCAACACCAACAAAATTCAAATTTTAACAATAAAGTTGCTGTTTTCCCTCTTAACATTTAGTGAAAATGCTGGCACACCACCTCACTCGGCCAACTCCCTTAAATATGCTGATTTGGTAGCCAAGTCACCCAATTTGCGCAGCCCTTATGCCACCTCAAAAACTCATTTTCCAGCCCAAATTTATCCCAAAATCCATGGGCGGCCAGAAGCTCCTCTCCAAATATTTCACACCCAAGCCCCCTCAACCATGAGGTTTTTGTTGCACCTAATAAGGACACTATTACACAAGCTTTTAATGAAGAGTTTCCACCACTCTCACAAGCTTTTTTTTTTTTTTTGCGGAGCAAGAAAGTAATTGTATTTCACAAATAAAAAAGAATGTACAAGTACATATAAAAGAGTGGGGGAAAAGAGGAGGCACTAAGAAATAATCTCATTGAGCCTCCACAATTTACAAAGCGAAATGTTCAAGGGAGAGGAAGTAAATTTTTTACAGCAAGAAAGTTTAACTCTAACTTCATTAAAAATAGTATTAAAAATGTACTCCTCGGTCTTGGCTTCATTTTGGAAGAGACGCTGATTCCTTTCCTTCCAAATGTGATAGATGGTTGCTCCAAAAAGGTGCTTGATGATGGTAGCCTTCAAGTGCTTTTCATGTGCAAAAGGAGTGATATAATTAATGATTTCGTTCCAAGAAATCAGATTCTCCGGGACAAGAGAGATGCAAAGGCCTTTTCTCCAAATTCTCCTAGTAAAGCAACATTCAAAGAAGAGATGGTCTCTCGTTTCACAACCCATAAAGCAGAAGATGCATGTGGGATTGATGTTAAATCCCCAATGTAGAAATCTGAATTTTGTATTGAGACGATCAAGGACAGCAAGCCAAACGATGAAACTATGTCTGGGACTATGCTTTTTGTGCCAAATAATGTTGTGGCCCTCAAAATTGTCTCCCTTCCTTCTAATGTGCTCCCAAGTGTGCTTGAAGGTGAACTCCTCATTAGGTGAGAGATTCCAGCCAATCTTATCCAAGCTAGTGTCATTAATAACAAAGCTAGGGCTGTCAATATGAGAGAGGTGAATTTGCCAATTCCATCTACCATTTGTGAAGAGATCACTAACCTTTGCAAGGAGGGGCGGGTTTGGGAGTGTATTGCTCCAAAATTCCAAAAGGGAGCCCTCCTTATGCCAATTATCAATCCAAAAGAGTGTATTAGCTCCATTGCCAATGTTACGTTTAATGAATTTCTTTGCCTCAACTCGGCAATTCAGGAGTGCCTTAATAATCCAACTAGCATCCTTGGGGGCTTGTATGGTCCAAATTGAGGAGTTTTTGATATAATTTGAGTGAATCCATTGGCTCCAAAGTGTGCTCTTTTCAGCATACATCCTCCAAAAAGATTTCAGCAAGCAAACTTTGTTGATTTCATCAATTTTACGAATCCCAAGTCCACCTTCATGAAATGGGAGGCAAAGATCCCTCCAAGCTACTTTAGGACCAGTTCCTAATCCCTTGAATTTTGATTCAATGGACGACACAACACTTTTGGGAAGGAGGGTGGCACTCTCACAAGCTTTTTATGGCAAAAACATTCTCAGTCATCAAAACCAGCCTATTGCACACCAAGGTCATGCTACTTCAAATGCATGGAGAAATAATAAGGATGGGCAAGATTCTCATGGTGAAAATGGAGGCTCAACTCATGATCAGCCACAAATAAATTCCAGAACCCCTCCAAATGCTTGGGCCAGCAATATTAATTGGAGACTAAATTACCTTGGTAAGATTGAAAATCCTCTTAAACTTGAATATTTTGAGCCTATTGCATATGAGAATACATGGGGTGTTATTCCACCTGAAGATGTTTTTGAGGAAGGAGATAGTTGTTGGAAG
This sequence comes from Cordia subcordata, assembly GCA_028554755.1. Taxonomy (NCBI): domain Eukaryota; kingdom Viridiplantae; phylum Streptophyta; class Magnoliopsida; order Boraginales; family Cordiaceae; genus Cordia; species Cordia subcordata. The sequence goes on from JAPTOF010000008.1 coordinate 18,097,905, forward strand.
CATTGTTTACTTGGTCAATTTCTTGAAAGACCCCCTCCTTTCTTCTTGATTCGGAAGTTTGTTGATTACCATTGGAAAGTATTTGGTCATGTTGAGATTAAGACTTGCTTGAATGGTCTCTTCATCTTTCAATTCGAAAGTGAAGAAGCTTGTGACAAAGCCCTTGAACAATTATGGCACGTTAATTTTAGGCCTTTGTTGCTTCGAAAATGGAACTTGGATGCTCAAATCTTTAATTTTGAATGGGATAAAATCCCTCTTTGGGTGAAATTAAGAAATGTTCCATGTAGTTTGATGACTAGAAGGGGCTTAGTTATATTGCTAGCACAATTGGAACACCTCTTCAAATGGATTCACTCACTTAATCACGTACTTTTGTTGGATTTGCTCAAGTTTGTGTTGAAGTTAACCTTGAAAAAGATTTTTCGGAATACACCTTTGTCCGACTTAGAGATGGCTCTTGGGCAAAGATTGATATTGAATACGCTTGGAAGCCTCTAAAATGCACTAGTTGCAAAGTGATTGGACACAATCTTGCATCTTGCCCAAAAAATTCAATGGGGATTCAAAAGCTGTTTGATAAGAAGAAAGCAAATGAAGCTAGGAACCCCATTATCAATATGAGTGGAAAGTGGTCGAGGATAAAAGAGTGCAGCGAATTGGTGCCATGTCTACCATTGCACATGCACATTCCCCTAACCAATTTGAAGCTCTTAGGGCTGATGTAGGAAATGCAAATATTAACCAAGTCAACATATCAAATGGAGATTGCATTGGCAAGGAAAATAATGAGACATGCATTGCAAATGAAGAGCCAAATTGTGTTGTTGATTCCACCCAAGAAGAATTTGGTTTTGTTGATAAGCTTGTGGAACATACGGATGTCGTTGGAAAGAATGATCATGAGAAGATAATGGTTGATGACCCAAAAAACTTGGATTGTCATGTAGGCACTTGAATTTTGTGCCGAAATAAAGTTCTTTTTGAAGACCTTGCAGCCAAAGATGTTTTGGATTTTGAAGATAATGGAAAGTTACATGGAGAGGAAGACTTGCACATATTGAACCCGAGGATCACCCCCTCGGGATTGATTACTCCCCCCCCCTTGATCTTTTGATTTCTTTGATCTTTTGTTGTCATTGCTCCTTTTCATTTGCTGGTTTGTTTGATTGTCCCTTGTTTTTCTTTTAAACCTCTCAAGCTTAGCTTTGGTTAGTATTGTTGTATCTTTAGCTTGAGAGGTTTTGATGGTTTTGTACAAATTTGCGCTTAATAAACTTACTTAATCCGCAAAAAAAAAAAAAGGGTGCTTTTTGCTGCATACATTCTCCATAATACTTTGAGCAAGAAAGTTTTGTTAATCTCACCAATTTTCCTGATGCCAAGTCCACCTTCATTGTAAGGAAGACAAACTTTTTTCCAAGTGATTTTAGGCCCCGTACCTCTCCAAAGAAACACCTTGAACTTAGTTTCAATGGCTACCAATGTACCTTTAGCGAGAAGGATGGAGCTAGCCCAATAGGAACAAATTTGCATGAGGGTGGATTTGATGAGAACAAGTCAGCCCGCAAAGGAAAGCCATTTATTAGTCCAAAAGTTGAGTTTAACATTGAGCTTCTCAATAAGAGGAATGCAATCTGATTTGCGAAGCTTTCTTGAGACGAGGAATGCCCAAGTACCTAATTGGTAAATCACCTTCTTTGAAGTCAACAAGATTGAGAATGGCTTGCTTTTCTTCAATCGGAACCCCACCAAAGAAAATATTGATTTTAGCATGGTTGATATTGAGACCAGAACAAGTGGAGAATTCATTCAAAACCTCCATAATGCAAGTAATTACTTTAAGACTTCCTTTGCAAAAGATGAAGAGGTCATCCGCAAAACAAAGATGATTGAGCTTAAGAGTGGAGCATTTTGGATGATAATTGAAGTTCGGGTTGGAATCAAGCTTGTTGAGCATGCATGTAAGAACCTTCATACGAATAACAAAGATGTAGGGTGAGAGAGGGTCGCCTTGCCTTATGCCGTTTGCCCCTTGGAAATAACCCTCCAAGCCACCATTGATAGCAATTGAGAAACTGGGAGTTGTGATGCAAGCCATGATCCAATGTACAAACTTAAGAGGAAAACCGAAAGCAAGAAGAGACACTTCAATGAAGTTCCAATTGAGTGAATCAAAGGCCTTCATAATATCAACTTTGATAGCACACCTTGGAGAGATATGAGTTCTAGTATAGCCCTTCATAAGTTCATGCGCAATGAGGATATTTTCATTAATGAGCCTATTTTGAAGGAAGGCTAATTGGTTCCAAGAAATAATATGAGGAAGGCATTTTTTAACTTTATTTGCAAGAATCTTGGAAATACATTTGTAGATGGTGTTACAGCAAGAGATAGGCCTATAATCTTTGACTTTTGAAGGGTTATACATTTTAGGAACAAGGGCAATAATCGTTGAGTTTACCTTCTTGAGAAGTTTGTTTGATTGGAAAAAGGAGGAAACGGCTTTAAGAACAGCATCACCAATGATCTCCCAAGCAGCCATGTAGAATTGTGATGTGTAACCATCCGGACCGGGGCTTTTATTGGGGTTGAGTGAAAGGAGTGTCTTTTTGATCTCATCATTTGTGATAGGGGCTAACAGAGCATTTGCATTATCATCGTCAATGGTCTTCCCAACAATATTCTTGATTAAATCAATGGTGGCACAGAAGCTTGAGGAAGAGCCAAGAAGCTTTTTAAAAACCTCCACAAATTCAGCCTTGACTTTATGCTCGTTGAAAAGAACTTGATTATCTTCATTATGGATGCCAAAAATGGAGTTAATGTGCTTCCTTCCGTTGATGGCATTCTGAAAGAACTTAGAATTTGCATCCCCATCTTTGATCCAATGTATTCTGGCCTTTTGACAAAGCATGGAATTATGAACGGCATCAAGTTCCTCAATGTGCTTTAAGATATTCTTCTCCTTATCAATCAAATCAGCTTCAAATTGGCCATTGAGGATATTAATTTGGACTTCTTTGACCTCAGCTTGGAGCATCTTGATGGAATATGGAATGGTAGTGAAGTGCTCTTTGTTAAAGGATTTAAGTGCTTGCTTGAGCATTTTTTGCTTGTGATAAAGAGAGAACATAGGGGTGCCAAAAACTTGTGTACTCCGATTGTCCTTCACAATCTTCAAGAAATCTTCATGCTTAGACCAAGCATTGTAAAATTGAAGGGCTTAGGAGAAGAGTTTCAAGGCTTACTAGTATGCACAACAAGAGGGCAATGATCAGAGACACCAGGGCTATCCACAATGAGGAAGGAGTCATGCTCGTTTTGGATCCAATGCTCATTCACCAAGGCTCTGTCAAGTTTGCTTGCAACAAAGTTCCCATAAGTGCCTTTGTTCGTCCATGTGAAATGGGGGCCGAATGTCTTCATCTCAAGTAAGCTTGTTTTCTCAACACAATTTGCAAAATCCTTTGCACTAGATGGAAAAGAATGAGTGTTGGATCTATCACCACTTTGGATCACTTCGTTGAAATCTCCTTAGACACAAATTTCACCATTACCACAAATAGAAATCCATTCTTCGAGTTTTCTCCAAAGATGTTTCCTTCTAGTAGAATCATTTTGGCCATACACAAAAGCAACAAGGACTGGTTGCATGTACATGTTGTCAATGATGCATAGAATTCCTTGATCAAAAGAGTCCATGATGTGGGTTTTGAGTTCTCTTCACCAAAAAAACCAAATCCGGCCTTTGGTGTATTCATCAACATAGTTTGAGAAACCCATATTTCCGAAAGACAAATCAATATGCTTAATTTTGTCATCATTAAATACCTTTGTTTCCAAAATACAAAAGAAATCCAACTTATGCTTGGTGATAAAAAATTTCACTTCCTTTTGCTTGCTAGGGGAAATAAAACCCCTAGTGTTCCATGAACAAAAGATCATTTACAAGGAGAAGGAGGGGGAGATAAATACTCCCTAAGGTTGTTACCTTGTGCATTTGGTGGAGGAGCTTCACTCTTATTTGGATCATCATGGTTTTGATTATCCTCTTTATAACCATCACTCATTCCAAGGATATCAGAGGAGTTCTCGTTCCTCATCGGCCTTGAATCTTTAATTGGACTAGAAGATCTTGGCTTGCTCATGTTTGCTGCAAGAGCTTTATCATTAGCATCTTCACTTGATGGAGCAAGGGACTTCTAATAGTTTGGCCCATTTTTATCCAATGTTGAAGTCTTTTTCCCCACAACTTGCCGTTCTTCATTCAATTTAGGCTTAAGCTCGACATGGGCTGATTTTTGTTGTCGGGGAAGTAAAGGGCAGAACTTATCAACATGGCCAACCATTTTGCAATGCTCACATTTTGACGGCTTCCAAGCATACTCAACATTGACCAAAGCTCTTGAACCATCTCTAAGCTTCGGGTGAATTTCCTCCGGTAATTGACCATCAAGATCCACTTCAATGCATACCCTAGCAAACTCCAAGTTCCTCCTTGATTCTGTTAGAGTATCCATTTGTAGAGGCCTTCCAATAAAGGATGCAATATAACTTAAACCTTCTCTTGACCATAAGCTCAAAGGGACTTCCCTAAGCTTCACCCAAATTGGAATTTTGTTGCACTTCAAGTTAACAAATTGCAAGTTTGGCTCCCATTTTCTAAGGAGTAGAGGCCTATGGTTAACATGCCAAAGTTGCTCAAGAACTCTTTGGCAATATTCCTCTTTTTCAAACTTGAAGACATAAAGTCCCTTTCCTTTAGTGTATATATCAACTCCTCCAAAATTTTTCCATGCAAAATCAACCATATTTTTGATAAGAAAGTTAGGTGGAGGGGCTCCAAGGAATTGGCTGACTAGGCAATGGGTCCAAAACTTTTCTCCATGGTCATAAATTTCATTAGGTGGATCATTAACTTCACGGATTTCATTTATGACCTTAGTTTCATGTTCATCAAGTTTGAGTTTTGAGTCAACAAATTCAGCAAAATCTTTTTTCCAATCAAGAAAGGGTTCATTTGAAGTACGCTCAAACCTTAGTTTTGGAGGCCTTTTCTAGGCGTTGTGCTGATTTTGGAGTGCACCATTCCAAATCCTTTTAGCTTGTAATTCTTCTTCATTCCTCTTAGAAGTATCCCTGTTGAGTTGCTGATTTTTCTTCTCGTTATACCAAGCAAATGAGTTGGCAGGAGTATGTGAGTTGGCAAGACTAGTTAGCTGAATAGTTTGCTGACTTGGTAATAGATTTTCAGCTAAAAATTGACTTTTCAGCTGAGTAGTAAGTGGAGGGAAAAAGTCTATTTTTCCAATTGGAACATTAATTGAAATTTGTGGGCCATAGGAAGAAGTAGGTTCTGATCTATTAGGAGACAAGATTTGACCTGATTTGTTGAGAAAAGTACAACACTTTTGCTGAGATGTAGCTGCCAAATCAGGTGGGCCGTGATCCTCTACACCATTGCATTTTAGTCCATCGAGTTCATCTTCTTTGTTCACTGACTCATTGAGGCAGCCATGAATGGTGAGCTCAAGTAGAGTATTTTGTTGTTTTGGATTGCCAGAGTCCGAGGATCGCATGTTGCTAAGAGGAGAAGTAAACAAGTGTTGTGCAATTGCCCTTTCAGTTATAGTCTTACCATGTGAAGTAGCTGGTGGCCTATCAAGAGGAGATTGAGACCGGGAGCCATTTAAAATGCTTTGAACCATATCTTTCTTCTTTTGAAGTAGAAGATGTTGGTGCTGTTGAAAGGAATGACCAGATTCCAATGCTTCAAAGACTTCCTTAAATTCTTTACTTGAGGTTGAGGAGACATCGTCACTCTCAAACAAGGGAGAAGAGGCCGAACCAACCTCCAATGAAGAGCAAGGAGTGTTTTTAGCAAAAGCATGAACATTATCTTTGAGTTGCAATTTGGGCAGAAAGACGAGCACTATGCCTAGTTGAGGAGAGCTTCTTCTTCTTCTTTTTTGCGGGGCAAGAAAGTAATGATTGTATTCCTCAATGTCAAAAGAAAATGTACAAGTACAAAAAGGGTGGTAAAAGTGGAGAGCAAGCCTATACAAGAATGTCATCTAACCTCCACAATTTACATAATCTTTTGTTCAAAAGAGAGGAAGAGAATTTTCTTCCTGTAGAGATTTTAACTCTTACATCATTGTAAATAGAATTGAAAATATTTTCTTCAGTTTTTGCTGTATTTCGGTAAATGCGTTGATTCTTTTCCAACCAAATGTGGTAAATGGAAGCTCCAAGGAGATGCTTAATGATAGTGGCCTTCAAGTGCTTCTCATATGCAAAAGGAGTGATAAAAGCAATAATATCCTTCCAGCAAATTAATTTCTCTGAAATTGATGAAAGGCTAAGTCCTTTTTGCCATATTCTTCTAGTGAAGCTACATTCAAAGAAAAGATGATCTCTTGTTTCACAACCAAAATAACAAAAAGTGCCTGATGGATTGATGTTGAGACCCCAATGTAAAATTCTGAATTTTGCAAAAAAAGTAAGCCAAGCAATGAAGCTATGTCTCGGATTGTGTTTCTTGTGCTAAAGAATGTTAAAACCAGCGAAATGATTTCATTTCCTCCTAATGTGTTCCCAAGTTTGTTTGAAAACGAAATCTCCATTTGGGGATGTTTTCCAAACAATTTCATCCATTGTGCTATCATTAAGAACGTAATTTGGACACTCAACATGTAAGAGCTGAATAGGCCAATTCCAATTACCATTGATGTAAATGATCACTAACCTTTGCAAGGAGAGATGGATTTGAGAAAGTGCTATTCCAATGCTCCAAAAGGGAACTTTCCTTGTACCAATTATCAATCCAAAAGAAAGTTTGTGATCCATTACCAAGAGTGTGTTTGATGAGAGGCTTTACTACTCCACGGCAATCCAAAAGAGCTTTAAATATCCAACTTGCATCCTTAGGAGCTTGCATCACCCAAATGGAAGAACCCTTGATATAGTTCATGTGAATCCATTTACTCCAAAGTGTGTCCTTCTCTGCATACATTCTCCAGAAAAGCTTGAGTAAAAAACTCTGTTAATCTCTTCAATGTTTCTAATACCAAGCCCACCTTCACAAAAGGATTAGGAAGAAGAGAGCTTCTTCTTCTTACCCATGAAAACCAAGAAAAAGAGAGAAAGAGAAGAGATTAGGAGAAAGAAAGAGGAAGAGGATGGTGAGTGGTGAAGAGGAGATGGCGGCTGGAAGCAAGAATGTTAGAGAGAGGAGAGAGTGTTTTCATGGTAGAGAGAGAATCGGCTTTCCCTAAAATGTTCTCACTTGAAGCTGAATCATCTTTGTTTTGCGGATGATCTCTTCATTTTTAGCAAAAGAAGACTTAAGCTCTATTGATTGTATTATGAATACTTTAAAGACCTTCTCTTCGTATTCTGGGCTGAAAATCAATAAAGCTAAAAGTGATATTTTCTTTGGTGGGGTCCATTGTGAAACTAGAATGGCTATTATTGAAAGAGTTGGTTTTAATGAAGGTGAACTTCCAATTCAATACTTGGGCATTCCACTTGTCTCTAGAAAGCTTAGGAAACTGATTGCTATCCTCTTTTTTTTTTGCGTGAAAAGTGAAATGCACTATATTAATTACAAAAAATGTACATGAGAGTCAAAAGAAGGGGAAGCTCATTCTAAAATAGCCTCAATTCCCCAATTCTTACAAATGATTTTGTTGATACAAGAAGAAGTGAAATGCTTTCCAATTGAACACTTAATTCGAACATGGTTGAAGATGGATGAAAAGATTTGCTCTTCCGTTTTTGCTCCTTTGCTGAATTGCCTATTGTTCCTTTCCAGCCAAATGAAATAAATTGTTGCTCCAAAGATATGCTTGATAAGTGTAGCTTTGAGATTGTCTTCAAGAACGTATGGAGTAATGAAAGTGATGATTTCATTCCATGATGTTGGTGGATCTTTTATGCATGTTAACTCAAGTCCTCTTTGCCATATTCTTCTTATAAAGCTACAATGGAAGAAGAGATGGTCCCTTGTTTCACAAGCAAAGTTGTAAAAGATGCAATTTGAGTTGATTTCAATGCCCCAAGTAAGCATTCTGAATTTTGTTGTGAGCCTATCATGCATTGCAATCCAAGTGATAAAAGCATGCTTTGGTGTGCGGTTTTTAAACCAAATAACGTTGTGCCATTCAATCTTTCTTTTTCGCTTACGCAAGTGCTCCCAAGTGTGGAGACTTGAAGATATCAATGTACATGATGTTAGAGTAAAACTCTCAAGTGGTGGCAAAATTCAATCTTCTCCATTGAACAAAACATTATGTAAAATGTGGAGACTTGAAGATATCATTGTTTAGGTTGTCTTTTTTTCCTTCATAATTTTTGTACATGTACATTTTTTCTTGAAGTAATCCAAATTCCTTACTTACTCCGCAAAAAAAAGTGCTCCCAAGTGTGCTTAAAAGAGAATTTCCTATCATTTGAGAGACTCCAAGAGTAAGAATCCAACTTATTCTCAACAATGGCAGCGTTTGGGATGGGGATATACATAAGCTGAATTGGCCAATTCCAAGAGCCATTTGAGAAGATTCTCGTACCTTTGCATGAAGTGGTGGATGGTTGAAAGTGCCATTCCAATGCTCAAGGAGAGTACCATTGTTATGCCATTTATCAAGCCAAAAGTGTGTGTCTATTCCATCTCCAAGAATATGTGTAATATGACTCCTAGTTGAAGTTCGGCAATTGAGAAGCTTCTTTAAGATCCAGCTTGAGTCAATTGGGCAAGAAATTGTCCAAATTGATTCATTCTTAATGTAGTTTGAATGTACCCATTTGCTCCAAAGAGAATCACGAAATGCATACATTCTCCAAAAAACTTTTATGAAAAAAGTATTATTGATATCTTCCAGAGACCTAATTCCCAATCCTCCTTCATCCAAAGGAACAAAAACATTGCTCCATGCAATTTTTGCACCCATATCTCTCCAAAGAAATGCACAAAACTTTGACTCAATTTCCTTAATAATGCCTTTCGGAAGAAGTGAACTTGCCCAAAATGCACAAATTTGTGTGTGTTGACTTAATGAGCATAACTCTTCCAGCATATGAGAGACTTTTAGTAGTCCAATGCTCAATTCTTCTATTGATTTTCTCCAAAAGTGGCCCACAATCTCCTTTGCGAAGCTTTCTAGTCACCAATGGAACTCCAAGGTATCTAATTGGAAGTAACCCTTCTTTGAAACCAAGTTTTTCAAGGATAAGCTTCTTATCATTTTGGGATATGCCTCCAAGGAAAACATCACTTTTGCTGCAATTTACTTTGAGACCCAAGAACTCATAGAATTTCTCTAATGTCTCCATGATGCAATCAATTGACTTCAAGTTGCCTTTGCAAAAAATAAAGAGATCATCCATAAAGCAAATATGATTCAGCTTGAGTTTAGCACATTTTGGGTGGTAGCTGAAGTTTGGGTGATGTTCCAATCTATTAAATAATGATGAGAGAACTTCCATGCATAAGACAAAAATATAAGGAGAGATGGGGTCACCTTGTCTTATGCCGCTTGCTCCTTTAAAGTATCCTTCAAAGCTTCCATTGATTGAAATGGTGAAACTAGGAGTTGTGATACAAGCTATAATCCACTTAACAAAAGTGTCGAGAAAACCAAATGCAAGAAGTGCAACTTTGATAAAATCCCAACTAAGTGAGTCAAAAGCCTTCATGATATCAACTTTAAGGGCACATCTTGGTGAGATATGAGTTCTAGAATATCCTCTAAAAATATCATGCGCAACAAGAATGTTCTCATTGATAAGTCTTCCTTCAATGAATGCTGATTGGTTCCATGAGATAATGGAGGGTAAGCAAACTTTCATCCTATTTGCAAGGATTTTGGAAATGCACTTATAAATCGTGTTGCAACAAGAGATGGGCCTAAAGTCCTTTACCATGGATGGATTTTGGACTTTAGGGACAAGAGCAATATAAGTGGCATTTACCTCCTTGAGCATCTTCCCGGTTTCAAAGAAGGAGCTGATGGCTTTGAGAACATCTTCTCCAATTAAAGAGCATTTTGCTGCAATTGAATTTCACAAGCCATAATCCAAACTTTCTCTCTCTACCATGAAAATCCTCTCCCTTCTCTCAAAAACTTTGGAAATCAGCCACCTCTCCACCACCACACGCCACCCCAAGATCACCTTCACCCATCTTTAAACCTTTCATACACATACCTAAACACTTCTTCCAATTCGTCCCATAGCCCCTCCCCTTGGATTCATGGGAAAGAAAAAGAAGAGCTCATCTCCATCTCGACAAAGTGCAAGAATCCTTGCAAAAAAACAAGTGCTGGATAGTTCTTCAAAAGCTCCTTCAGTCAAGAGTTTCAATGAGGAGGTGGATTTAGCCTCTTCTTCTTCTTCTTTTGAGAGAGAAGATGCCTCATCCACCTCTAGCAAGGAACTCAAAGAAGTTTTTGAAGCACTTGAATCAGGTCATTCTTATAAGGAACATCTTGAAGCTCAAAATAGAACAAAGGCCGAGTTGGTTTGTAGTCTCACCCATAAGTCTCGATCACGCTCCTCTCCCACTCCTTATTCAAGAAAAGGTTCAAGCCATTGCTCAACCGAAATGGACCTTGAAGCATCAGCCGAGTTGGAGATCGAATTGAGCAAGAAGGTCAACTCTATTGCACACGAGATTATAGCCAAAAAGGAGCTTGGAGAGGATGAGCAGTCTTTACCCGATGGTCTTAGGGCAGTGCATGGACCGGTTAATAGGCTTGTGTCTGAAAATGCTGACCCTTTTCGTGCATGGCAGCAATATTTTGGCCTCATCCAATCATATCTCGACAAAGACTTAGCAGCCCATGGAATTCAAAAGCTAACACTCGGCCCACCCTTGAAGATTTCCCTCCACTTTTGCCAAATCATTTTCAAAATGACGTGGCTGCCAACAAAGCTGAAAATGCCACACAAACAAGGAGTACAAGTCAGCAACTCTCACACCTCAACCCAAATCTTCCACGGTCAGAAGCTTCCCTTGCCAAGGACGACCACTTCTCCAACAACTCTCAATCTTTGGGTACTGATCTTGGCAAGCAAAATTATTGATCACATGCTCTCAAGCAAAATTATTACGGTCAGCAACTCTCAAGCTAACGTACCTCAACAAAATGCTCAAGGAAACAATGCTCCTCCCAAAGCAAGGGCTCCCAGCCACCAAAATGCTTGGACAAAGGCACCTAAACTAAGGTATGAACCCTCCACAAATAGCCCTACTCTTGATTGGGGAGGTGTGTTCATATGGCTACTAATCTCAAATTTGATGAAATGCATGAGTTTAATATTATTGATGGAAAAAGAGAAGTTGCTGACCCCCCGGAGGATCTAAGGAGATTCTTTTTGGTCACATTGTCTTGTGGGACAATTCTTAGGCGCCCCCCCCCACCATTCTTCCTCATAAGAAACATGGTTGAGTTTACATGGAAGAAATTTGGCAAAATTGATATCCACACCAAAGGAAAGGGCCTTTTTGTTTTCAAATTTGAGAAAGAGGAATTTCACAAAAGTCCTCCAACAACTTTGGCATGTTAATCATAGACCACTTTTGTTGAGAAAATGGGAACCTAATCTTGAATTCATCAATTTGGCCAGCAATAAAGTTCCCATTTGGGTGAAGCTTTGGAATGTTCCAATGAGTCTTTACTCCAAAAGAGGACTTGGTTATGTTGCTTCATTCATTGGAAACCCAATTCAGATGGATGCCCTCACCGACTCAAGAAGGAATTTAGAATTTGCTAGAATTTGTATTGAAGTTGACTTGGAAGGAAACCTTCCAAATGTTATTTTCCCAAAACTTCGAAATGGTTCAAGGGCAAGGGTGGATGTTGAATATGCATGGAAGCCAAGCAAATGCACCCATTGCAAAATGGTTGGGCATGTTGAAGGAATTGTCCCTTGAAGACTAAATTACATACTAGCAACCAGCCCCAAATGCATACCACAAGGCACAACCCTAAGATCCATAACGAATGGCAAGTTGTGGGCAAGAAGCAAAGTCCATTGAAGGATCCAAAACCAAGTAAAGAGCCTCTCGTGAATGATAATGTCACCAAAGCTATGGAAGACAGCATTCGGCCTTCAAGTCCCAAGGTTAATCTTGATCCCTCATGCTCCCATAAGTCAATTTAAATCCTTTTGGGATACTTAACCATGATGAGTAAAATGTAAATGAGGGTCAAAATCAGTTTAAGCATGAGGGGAATGGGGATAAGGTTAAGGGAAGAAGCCTAATTTACATGTGAATCATGATCCGGGGATTGATGATCCTCCCCCTACTTCTCGATGAATTTTTGCTCTTGGAATATTAGGGGTCTCAATTCCCCTAATAAACAAAAAGAAGTTAAGTTGCTGATCACAAAACACCACTTGGATTTCTTTTGCCTTTTGGAGAATAAAGTCGTGGGAAAGATAGCATCAACCATATTAGTTCCAGTTTTGACAATCTTGGCTTTGAAAATTATTTGGATGATATGATCAAAGGGAGAATTTGGCTGTTTTGGAGGAAGAACATCCAAGCTACTTTCATTGATTCTTGTGAACAAGGCATTCTCTTCAATTTTGATGACCATCTTCACAAGTCTATCTTTGTTGCCTTTGTCTATGGTAGTAATGAAGCCTCTAAAAGAAGCATTATTTGGAGCAAGCTTGAACTTTGGTGCTCTTGGTGTTTAAATAGTGACTTTTGCATTATGGGTGATTTCAATGAAGTCTTGCAAAGTGGAGACAAATCTAGCACATCAGCCATTCCAAGAAGTGCTAAAGACTTTATTAGATTGGTAGCTAAAGCAAACTTGCAAGAAGCTAAAACTCATGGCCCCCACTTCACTTGGACAAATAAGGGTAATGGATTAAACTTCTTGGCAAGCAAAATTGATAGGGCATTGGTGAACGCAAATTGGATTCAAAACTATCAACATTCTCTCCTTTTGGTGGATAATCCGGGCATATCCGACCATTGCCCTCTTATCATGCACTCTTGTAAGTCTTGGGAATCTTCTCCTAAACCTTTTAAATTCTACAATGCATGGACTTCTCATTCGGATTTCTTGAAAATTGTGGATGAACATTGGAGTTTACGGGTTTTTGGTACCCCAATGTTCAAGCTCTTTCAAAAGCAAAAACTTCTCAAGAAAGCCTTCAAATTGTTTGATAAAAGACATTTTGCTTGTATTCCGAACACCATCAAGGAGCTTCGGGAGGAGCTAAGTGCTGTCCAAAATGTCCTCTACAATGGTGAACACAACAACTATATTTTGGACAAGGAAAGAAGCATTTTGACCAAATTGGAAGATCTTGAAACCTCCTATAAATCCATGCTCATACAAAAGTCCAGACTTGATTGGATCAAAGAAGATGATACAAACTCAAAATTTTTCCACAATATGGTTCGGCAACGCAGGTACAAAAACTCCATCAAAGCACTCAAGAATGAGAATGGGCAACTTCTTTTAGAGGATTTTGAAGTGAAAGAGGAAGTCATTGGTTACTTTAAAAATCTCCTCGGCATAAGATCCTCCTCTCATGTTCATGTGGATTTTCTTAAGGAGATCATTGGAAGACATATCGATGATGAATTTGCTGCCAGCACTATTGCACCTATCACAAGAGAGGAAATCAAATCCACACTCTTCTCCCTAAATCCCAATAAAAGCCCGGGTCCCGATGGCTACACTTCCCAATTCTATAAGGTTGCTTGGGAGATTGTTGGAGAAGATGTTATTAGTGCAATAAGTTCTTTCTTTGATTCTTGCAAGCTTCTCAAGGAGGTAAACTCTACCATCATTACTCTTGTGCCTAAAGTTTCCAACCCTTCCATGGTCAAAGATTTCAGACCCATCTCTTGCTGCAACACAATCTATAGATGCATATCCAAGATCATTGCAAATAGACTTAAACATTGCTTGCCACAAATCATTTCATGGAACCAATCAGCATTCATCAAAAATAGACTTATCCATGAAACATTCTTATTGCTCATGATATTTTGAGAGGTTACTCAAGGAGGCATATTTCACCAAGGTGCTCCATCAAAGTTGATATCATGAAAGCTTTTGATTCACTTAATTGGAACTTCATCGAGTCCACTCTCCTTGCCTTTGGCTTCCCAAGAAAATTTGTTGACTGGATTATGGTTTGCGTTACTACCCCAAGCTTCTCAGTTGCTATTAATGGTGGGTTGGAAGGCTTCTTCTTTGGTGCAAATGGTATTAGATAAGGTGACCTCATCTCTCCATATATTTTTGTTCTTTGCATGGAGGTTCTTTCTTGTCTTCTAAATGGGCTGGACAGCAAGCTTGGCTTTCATTTTCATCCAAAATGTGGGTGCCTAAAGCTTAATCATCTTTGTTTTGCGGATGATCTTTTTATCTTTTGCAAAGGGAACTTAAGATCCATTGAATGCATTATGGGTACATTGGAAACTTTCTCAATTCTTTCTGGGCTGAAAATCAATAACTCAAAAAAGTGTGATCTTCTTTGGTGGGGTAAGCAATGATACTAAACTCGCTATCTTGGAGCGGGTTCGGTTTAACGAAGGTGAGCTACCAACACGTTACTTGGGCACCCCCCTTGTCTCAAGAAAGCTTAGAAAAGCTGATTGCCTACCTCTTTTTGAGAAAATTTCAGATAGAATTGATACTTGGTGCAATAATTGGCTCTCTTTTGCGGGAAGACTTGTCTTGATCAAATCCACTCTCATCCAAATTTGTGCTTTTTGGGCAAGTGCCACCCTCCTTCCCAAAAGTGTTGTGTCATCCATTGAATCAAAATTCAAGGCATTTTTATGGAGAGGAACTGGTCCTAAAGTAGCTTGGAGGGATCTTTGCCTCCCATTTCATGAAGGTGGACTTGGGATTCGTAAAATTGATGAAATCAACAAAGTTTGCTTGCTGAAATCTTTTTGGAGGATGTATGCTGAAAAGAGCACACTTTGGAGCCAATGGATTCACTCAAATTATATCAAAACCTCCTCAATTTGGACCATGCAAGCCCCCAAGGATGCGGTTGGATTATTAAGGCACTCCTGAATTGCCAAGTTGAGGCAAAGAAATTCATTAAACATAACATTGGCAATGGAGCTAATACACTCTTTTGGATCGATAATTGGCATAAGGAGGGCTCCCTTTTGGAATTTTGGAGCAATACACTCCCAAAAACGCCACTCCTTGAAAAGGTTAGTGATCTCTTCACAAATGGTAGATGGAATTGGCCAATTCACCTCTCTCATATTGACAGCCCTAGCTTTGTTATTAATGACACTAGCTTGGATAAGATTGGCTGGAATCTCTCACCTAATGAGGAGTTCACCTTCAAGCACACTTGGGAGCACATTAGAAGGAAGGGAGACAATTTTGAGGGCCATAACATTATTTGGCACAAAAAGCATAGTCCAAGACATTGTTTCATCGTTTGGCTTGCGTTCGTTGATCATCTCAATACAAAATTCAGATTGCTACATTGGGGATTTAAATCCCACATGCATCTTCTGCTTTATGGGTTGTGAAACGAGAGACCATCTCTTCTTTGAATGTTGCTTTACTAGGAGAATTTGGAGAAAAGGCCTTTGCATCTCTCTTGTCCTGGAGAATCTGATTTCTTGGAACAAAATCATTAATTATATCACTCCTTTTGCACATAAAAAGCACTTGAAGGCTACCATCATCAAGCACCTTTTTGGAGCAACCATCTATCACATTTGGAAGGAAAGGAATCAGTGTCTCTTCCAAAATGAAGCCAAGACCGAGAAGTGCATTTTTAATACTATTTTTAATGAAGTTAGAGTTAAACTTTCTTGCTATAGAAAATTTACTTCCTCTCCCTTGAACATTTCGCTTTGTAAATTGTGGAGGCTCAATGAGATTATTTCTTAGTGTCTCCTCCTTTCCCCCACTCTTTTATATGTACTTGTACATTCTTGTTGATTTGTGAAATTCAATTACTTTCTTGCTCTGCAAAAAAAAAACTTCTCTAATTTCGTTCCATGCATTTTTGTAGAAAAGTGAGGTGTATCCATCCGGCCCCGGGCTTTTGTTGGGGTTGAGAGAAAAAAGAGTACTCATAATCTCTTCCCGAGTGATAGGAGCAATCAAATCAGCCAAGTATTCCTCCTTGATGGTTTTGCCAAGAATGCTTTTGACATCTTCAACATTAGCTTGGGTGCTTTTCGGAGTTCCAATTAACTTCATGAAAAAGGATAGAAACTCTTCCTTAATGCCATCATAAGAAGTTATTGTGTTCCCATCTTTATCTTTGATGGCATTGATAGTGTTTTTCCTTCTTCTCCCTTTGATAACATTGTGAAAGAAATTTGAATTTGCGTCCCCATACTTTATCCATTGAAGCCTTGACTTTTGGTGAAGCATATGCCTATAAATGCTGTCAAGTTCCTCAATTTTTCCAAGGATATCTTTTTCCTTGTTGAGAATTTCCTCGTTGATGATCCCATTAAGAATGTCAACTTGCACTTCATGGAGATTATCCTTAAGCTGACCGATTTGATGCTTAATGCAAGAGAAGTGCTCCTTATTAAAAATTTTCAATGCTTTTTTAAGGAGCTTTTGCTTTTGGTAAAGAATAAACATGGGAGTGCCAAAAACCTGTGCACTCCAATGTCTATTAATAAAATGGGGAAATTCAGCATGTGTGGCCCAAGCATTATCGAACTTGAATGGCTTTGGCGAGGAGGGCTTGGGCGGCATCACATTTAAAATAAGAGGGCAATGGTCAGAAATGCTTGGATTCTCCACCAAAAGGAAAGAATTCTCCATATGCTTCTCCCAATAAAGGTTGATGAGTGCCCTATCAATTTTGCTTGCAGTGAAGTTTCCTTGGGTGCTTCTATTAAACCAAGTAAAGTGTGGACCAAAAGTTTTGATTTCAAGCAAGTCCGCTTGACAAACACAAAGTTTAAAGTCTCTAGCACTTGTGGGTAAACTCCAAGAAGTGGATCTATCTCCACTATGAAGAATTTCATTGAAATCACCCATAATACAAAGCGGCCCATTCCAGCACCATTCACTTCACAATCTGATTTTCTTCCAAAGATATTTCCTACAATTTGAGGAGTTTTTGCCATAGACAAACCCGAGAAAAAAAGATTGACATCTTGGCATAGAGAAATGACAAAGAATACCTTGCTCCATGCTATCAATGATGCTGATTTTGATTTGGTTTCTCCAAAAAAGCCATAATCTTCTTTCCATCTTCTCATCCATGTAATTTTCAAAACCCAATGTGCTGAAATCATTGGTGGTGGAATTCTCCTTATTCACCTTAGTCTCCAAAAGACAAAAACAATCAACATTGTACTTGTTGATCAAAACTTTCACCTCTTCTTGCTTATTTGGGGAATTCAATCCCCTAATGTTCCAAGCACAAATCATTCAATTAGTAAAGATGTGGACCCTCGACCCAAGGCATCATTACCATCCTTATGTTGGTTTTTTCCTTGTACTCCATCAATCCATTGTGGATCAAGTTCTCCCTCTTCCCAATCTTCAATAACTTCAAGAGATTTGTATGAGTTTCCAACTTTAGTATCCAATTTGCTTGTTGCTTGAATAGGGCTTAATGCCTTTTCACCCTTGGTATTTGTTGCTGAAGGCTTTTCCAATCCATTTTGCTTGTCAAAATTTGGATCATCCCTTTCTTGAGAGGCCTTTTTCTTTCCCACAACTTTCCGAGTATCATTGATCTTTGATGTGTTGGCCTTGTTTGCATCAAGTGTCTTTTGAGTACTTGTTTTTGGCTTTGAAGGGCAATGATCCACAAGGTGCCCAACCATTTTGCAAAGAGTACAAATATTTGGTTTCCATGCATATTCAACACTAACCCGTGCTCTTGATCCATCTCTAAGCTTTGGGTAGATTTCGTTTGGTAAATTCTCTTCAAGGTTGACTTCAATGCACACTCTTGCGAATTCAAGATTCCTCCTTGATTCCGTAAGAGCATCAATTTGTATTGGTTTTCCAATGAATGAAGCAAGGTAGCTGAACCCTCTTTTTGACCACAAGCAAAGAGGAACATCTTTCATTTTCACCCATATTGGAACTTTGTTACAAGAGAAGTTAATGAATTCAAGTTGTGGCTGCCATTTTCTCAAAAGCAATGGTCTATTACTAACATGCCAAAGTTGTCAAGCACTTTTTGACAATATTCTTCTTTCTCAAATTTGAACATAAATAGACCTTTTCCTTTTGGATATAGATCAACTCTTCCAAATTTCCACCAAGCATTATAGATTATGTTTTTAATGAGATAAAGTGGCGGTGGAGCACCAAGAAATTGTCCAATAAGGCAATGAGACCAAAAGCTTTCTCCTTCATCATACAAATCTTGTGATGGATCAACAACCTCTCTAATTCCTTCATTAGTTAAAACTTGAAATTCATCTTTCAAATAAAGATTTGGTTCCAGGAATTCACCAAAATCTTGCTTCCAATCCAAAGTGGGGGTACTTGAAGAAGGTTCATACCTTAAGAGAGGCCTTTTGTTCCATGCATTTTGTTTGCTGCCTTCAAGCTTCTTGGAGCCGTGTGAAGCTTCTTGAGTGGGTTTTGCTGAGGTGTAAATAGGTTGTGAAGTGGAGTCCATGTCATCCTTTGACTTATTTTGCACTTGACCTTCTCTTTGAATTTTATGAGTGGCAGAGGAGGGAAATCAGAATGCATTTGAAGTTTTGTGTCTTGAACATTCTTGGGAAGTGGTTGGTGAGTTGTCGGCTATTGAGTGGAGTTTTGTGGCATCATTTCAGAAAAAGTACAATCACCCTCTTTGTACATCATGCAATATTCAATTGGTAAAGATGGATGCAATGTCTCTTGGTTCTGACTTTCTTTACCCGTAGGACAAAAGCATTATTCGTTAGATATAAGCTCCTTAGGATCTCCTTCTCCTTCACCCGATGGCATCTTCAAGCTTTAGTTTCTTCCATGGCTGCATTAGTATTTGCTTCAAGAATAAGGCTTTGAACAATGGTAGCTTTTGTCTTGTTTTGCTCTTCCTCCAAGTCGCCAAAAGTCTTCCCGGAGTTAATGGCATCATAAACTTCCTTAAACTCCAAAGAGGTTGAAGAAGCACCTTCACTCAAAGTGGGCGAAGAGGCTGGTTCAACCCCCCCATGCTCAAAATTCTTCTTTTTTCAATTCAGCTTTGGTGGAGTAGATTTTGGAACCTTTTGTGCATTGAGTCTTGCACTAGATCTTGGAGGGGAAGACTTTTTCTTCTTGTTGTTGGCCATAACAACGAGTGCAAGAACAAAACCAAACTGATTTGTATTGTTTAGTAATGAAGTAGGAAAGTAAAAGAAAGAGAGGGGAAGAGGAGAGATGCGTTAGGGATGGTTGTGCAATGGTGGCCGAGTGCAATGTGTGTAGAGAGAAGGGAGAGCATTTTGGCTCTAGAGAGAGAAGGCCATTTACCACAATGGAGTATTTGATTGCTATCCTCTTTTGGAAAAAATTAATGCGAGAATTGATTCTTGGTGCAATAATTGGCTCTCTTTTGCGGGAAGACTTGTGCTTATCAAATCCATTCTTATTCAACTCCTTGCATTTTGGGAAATGCTCTTCTTATTCGTAAAGGTGTCTTGGCTGCCATTGAATCAAAGTTTAAGGCTTTTTTGTGGAGAGGTACAGGGCCTAAAGTTGTTTGGAGGGAAGTTTGTCTTCCCATGCATGAAGGGGGAGTTGGTATTAGGAATATTAAGGAAGTCAATTTGGTTTGCATGCTAAAAGTTTTATGGAGAATGTATTTAGCAAAGGAAACGCTTTGGAGTCAATGGGTACATACAAACTACATCAAAGATTCTTCCATTTGGGTGTTGCATACTCCTAGGGATGCTAGTTGGATCTTGAATATGCTTTTAAGATACCGAGGACTTGCAAAGAATTTCATTCAGCATAATATAGGGAGTGGTACAAATACCTTCTTTCGGATTGATAATTGGCACAAAGATGGTTCACTTTTGGAACATTAGTCAAGTACATTTCCAACCCTTCCTCTCCTCTCTAAGGTTAGTGACATCTTCACTAATGGCACTTGGAATCGACCAACTTATCTTCTTTTTTTCGCGAAGAAAGTGAGATTAAATTAAGAAACCATATAAAACACAAGAGAAAAGAGGGCCAGCCCTATATTGTTAGGATTAGTATGCCCTAAAGCTCACTTGTACATGACATTTTGGATATGAAACAATGAATAATCATATTTTTGTTAAATGGCATTATGAGTTTCTTACATATAATCTCTGTTATGTTTTATCGATGCATGTATGAAGGTCCTTTGACTTGCACTAATGACTTGGGTGCACAGTGAGGCTGGACGCACAGTAGGTCTAAGTCTAAATTTAGTCACGTCATAAATTGAATCCATAACCAAATAGTAGTGTTGGGCACTCTACTGGGATAAGGTTATATTGAGCAAGTCTCCTCTTTGAGGGTGATCTACCTAGGTCATTGGAGGACTATCTGGATTTGTCTCAATAGTACGTGTGTCACGTATTGGATAGGACCATTATGAGTATGTTTTCTAGAGACGTACTATCAAAGAAAGAAAACAAGACACTCACTGCTACTAAATGATCATTGCTCTTAATCTTGAGTATATGTGGATGAACTAATGAAGTTAGGGTTTAGTACTTTGATTCACTGTGGGTGAGATCTTATTTTATTAGGATCAACAGCCTTGTGCATTGAGTGCTATGTTCTAATTAATTAAAACATGCATATGCAAAATGGAATCTATGTGCCCCCTTTGGGATTGTCCAAACTTATCATCCGAATCTAGATCTAGTGGTACTACCTTTATAGGTGTGTCTGTCATATGGCTTGAGGGTCGCTCCCGAGATCAAGAGATTCCATGACCAAGGATGGTTGGCAATTGGACAAGAAACCCAACGGAAAAAGATACAGCTAAGGAGGTGATAGTACACAGGCCAAAGGACCGGTCTTAGCTGTGGGTATACATAGAGGGGCATTATGGTCGGTTATCTAGTAGGTTAAAGACAAAGTTCACATTCTTTTGTGATAAGCTTTTGGGTAATGACAATTATTCTTGGAGTGCAACTTTGATCTTATGGTGGAATAGATCGGAGTTAAAAATAATTATTATGTCGCCTAGATCGGGCAAGGATATTTTTAATTATTTTTGGAAGCCAATGATAATTGTGTCTTCTTGGTCCCTTCCCTAGTTGAAATGACTTTGAGAGAGTAATCTTGAAACAGCAAATTCCATATTGTGGTAGTAGCCTTATTGGGCCAAAGCTTGAAATTGGGTTTGGGCTTTCTTTAGAGTCCAAAATAACCTAATTAGGCTAGGATGGTTTCTTATTGGGCTTGGGCCTCCACATGGATTATGGACTATGTGTTGGACTTGGATAATGGGCTTGGCCTAAGTCTTCCAAGACAAGTGGACAACTTGCACAAGTCTTCCAAGACAGGATTGACAAGTTACATAAAGGAAATACTACATGGAAATTTTCTCCCACATTTAAAGTTTAGCAACTTTGGGTGCCAAGGTTCTCTCTATAAATAGACAAGACCCTACACCTTTTATGCATTCCACTTTATAGTTGATTTCTTCCTTTTTGGCAAGAAAATACTACAACACATAGTACACACTTATTGTGTGATTTTTGCTCTAGTTTTTCAAGAGCATATTACTTTGCTTCTTTCCATACAAGAGGCTATTCTCTCAAGATAAGTCTCTTTAACCATAGGGAAGAAGAGTGGGGAGTTTCTTATTGCAACACCCTTGTAGTAAATTTTTGGTGGCCTTGTTCGTGAACGGGAACAAAGCTTGTAACCGATTTTAGCTTCATCAAAGGCCCCACGCTTAAAGAGGTTAGCTGTATATATTTTTTGCAAGCACTAGTTATATTCTATATGTTCTTGAGGATGTTCTTGTTTGTGTAATGTGGTTATTTTATTATCCTAGCATGTTTTCTTAGTTCTAATTTAGAAAATATGGACTAGGATACCCCACACTTAATAATATCGATCCTACAATTGGTATCAGAGCTTAGGCTCACACACAACATGCTTAGACTATGCAAGAATATTGTATTTGCATAAATATATTAGTCATCTTGTGAGTGGCAAGATTAGGAAATCTTGTGTTGCATATACTTGTGGTTTTATGCTTGTATGTGCAGGTAATATAAAATCCCCTTGATGGTTCGTATGTATGCATGATAAATTTTCGTGTACGGTCGACAAAGCTTGGCCATTGGCGATTTCATGTATAAAATATTTTTGGTTATTGCTTTTAGTTTCATTTAAAAGAAGCATAGGATGTTTTGATATCCTTGTGAAGCTTGTACTAGCAATAGCAAAGTGTATTATTGTAATCTTTGAAGACCAAGGAGAAAAAACAAAAAAACAGCATAAAGGAATACTCTACCTGGTAAGCAAGCCGGACGACCGGCTGGACTTAACCGGTCGATCGGCTAGGTCGACCGACTACTCCAGAGAGCAAAAAATTCCTGAAGCAATTGGAGCCGGTCGACCGGCTCTTATTGACGGTCGACCGGCTGAGGCAGAAAAGGCTACTATGTGTGTTGTTTTTGTTGAAGATTACAGGGAGCCATCAAAGAGGGATTCTAATATATTTTGGTGGATGTTTATAATGCATTGATATATGTTTTAACATATTTGCATTAGCATGATTGCCACCTAGAAATATGTCCACTCATTAGGGTTTATAAAAATTAGTCATACCTATGAGTTGATTCTCAAAGATAGTTAAGTATATGAGAATGGCTTAGACAAGAGAATTATAAGCAGCTATGTCTAAAGATGCCATGAGATCTCATGACAACATTAAAAGAACTTAACTTGAGATTTACATGCATATATATCAACCTAAGGGTCTATGCACCCAGATTTAGGTAAGAGATCTATTGTGATATTGCAATGTTTTAGTAACACAAAGGGGATTTACATAAATCCAAAATGTGTTTAGATCTAAAACAAAGCAAGAATATCAAAGGAAACCCTTAAGTTAAAATATTGAGTGGGAGAGGGGACTGGAAATACCCCACAGCTTTCCATATCCGATTCACGTTAATGATAAATGTCATTAACTTCCCAACGGAAGGTGACATTTTGTCTAGATTTAACAAGGTGAAACATAAAATGTTTATTCAAAAGGGTGTTAGTGGGTTCGGCCATCCCATCGATGGAGTTCTTAACTAAAGATCGCCTTACGTAACATTGATTAAAGTCACTACCCTATCGGAGGGCTTAAATCAAGAATGTTTTGGGGAATAAACATTAGGAATGGGTGTACACTCAACTTAAATGGTAGGTTCGGCTATCCTATCGATAGAGTTCGCTATCGGATTTAAGAAGCCAAACAAAACAGTGATTGAATTATTCAATTGGATCATATCCAGACAATTGTTAATTCAAATAAGTGGTGGAACTTAACTTAACATTCATAAGTTCGGCCATCCCATCGGTGGAGTTCTTATGAGGACGTTGAGACACTGTTACATCGAGTAGTTTAAAGGGTTGATCTACTCAAAGGCAAATGATGTAAAAAGTACTTGTATGTTTTATTTCCAAAGATAGCATACATATTATATATGCATCAATTCTATACTCATAAAATAATTGTGATTATATTGTTGTATTCAGAAAAATGTCTTCGTTCAGTCCACTAGCTACAATTCTCAAAGAGCACAAGCTCACTGGACCGAATTTTGTGGACTGGGAATGAAACTTGGACATAGTACTCACCGCAAAGAGTACAAGTATGTCTTAACAACTCCTTGTCCTGTTGTGAGGGCTAACTCTTCTGAAACCCAGAAAGATGCTGAGGCAAAATGGCAGAAAGCCAATAGTATGGCCAAGTTCTATATGATGGCTTCTATGTCAGATATTTTGCAGAGCAAGCATCATCATATGGAAACTGCAAAAGAAATCATGACCTCACTGTCTCATATGTTTGCTAATAAAAGTAGGCCCGCAAGGCAAGGTGCTCTTAGAGAAATTGTGAATCAAAGGATGGCAGAAGGAGCATATGTCAGGGAGCATATGCTCAAAATGATGGATTGCTTCAATACTGCTGAGATCCTAGGAGCAAACATAGATGAACAGTCAAAGGTAGACATGATTTTGGAGACTCTACCGTCATCCTATACCTAGTTCAAACTTAATTATAATATGAGCAAGATGAACATAGATATGACGGAATTAATGAAAGAGCTCCTAGCTACAGAAGCCATAATGAAAAATAAAGGTCACATATATATGGTTCAAGCATCCACTTCTGGACTTAACCCGAAAGGGAGAAAGTTCAAAGGAAAGGGGAAGCAAAAACGTGGTCAAGGGAAAAAGAAGAGAAATGGTGAACAGCCCAGGCAGTTAACAGGTGAAAAGCCCAAGGGCAAATGCTTTAAATGTGGCCTAAAAGGACACTGGAAAAAGGATTGCCCGAAGTACTTGGCTCGAGGCCAGATAGGTACACCTCTTTTGTTCTACATTGAAACCTGCTTAGTGGTTGATTCTACTGATTCTTGGATTGTAGACTCTGGAGCCACTAACCATATTTGCAATTCTTTGCATTGGTTTTAGGAAATGAAAGAACTAGCTAAAGGGGAGCTTGCTCTGAGGTTGGGTAATGGAGCAAAAGTATGGGCTGCTGCAGTGGGAGGAATGTACTTAAATTTTCCATGTAATAGGAAGATATTTTTGAACAATGTTTATTATGTTCCGGATGTACGTAAAAACCTTATCTCTGTTTCGCAATTGATATTAGATGGTTTTTGCATTAATTTCCATTCTGGTGTTGATATCAGTAGAGATGGAAATATTATTTGTTCCGGTAGCATGCATGATAACTTGTTCTATATAAAACCTATTACAAACTCACTGCATAATATAGAACAAACTAATTCCCGGAAAAGGAAGGTTTCTTCGACCAATGATACATATTTTTGGCACCTACGCTTAGGACATATCAGTCTAAAGCGAATTCGAAGATTAGTCGAGGATGGGCATCTTAGCTCATTATATCTCGAAGATCTACCTCTGTGTGAATCTTGTCTCAAAGGGAAGATGACTAAACGGTCATTTTCTTCTAAAGGAGAAAGGGCCAAAGAAGTATTGGAATTGGTTCACACTGATGTGTGTGGTCCTATGAGCAAACCAACACGAGGAGGTTATGAGTATTTAATTACTTTTACTGATGATTACTCTAGGTATGGATATGTATATCTAATGCGACGCAAGTCTGAATCCTTTGAGAAATTCAAATTGAGAAATTCAAAGAGTTTAAAGCTGAGGCAGAGCGGAAATTAGATAAACATATCAAAGCCCTTCGGTCTGATCGAGGTGGCGAATACCTCTCGGGTGAGTTCAGAGACTATCTTACACAAGAAGGGATAGTGTCTCAGTTGACTGCACCAGGGACTCCTCAGCAAAATGGTGTAGCAGAAAGAAGAAATCGTACCCTATTGGATATGGTTAGGTCAATGATGAGTCATGCATCATTACCTTTATCTTTTTGGGGGTATGCCATTGAAACAACAGCATACATCTTGAACTTGGTACCATCTAAATAAGTACCTAGGACACCTCAAGAAATGTGGATGGCGTAAGCCTAGTCTAAATCATCTCCACATTTGGGGCTATCCAGCTTATGTACTTAATAGTAATGCTTCAAAATTGGAACCAAGATCCGAGTTATGCTATTTCATTGGATATCCTAAGGGAACTAGAGGTGGGATCTTTTATAATCCTAAGGAGCAAAAGGTGTTTATAGCACCCATGCTAGATACTTAGAAAATGATGAAATGGTCCAGAAAACACCAGATTCTGAAATTGTTCTAGATGAGATTTCACAAGAATCTCTAGTAGCACCTGTGGTAACTGTAAATGAAAAAGAACAGCATATTACACCTAATATATCGGAGCATCGTCGTAGTGGGAGGATATCCAAGCCTCCTGATAGATACTATGGAGAGTCCTTTTAGACTTCTTCAGAGAATCAGGTGATGGATCCCGTAAGTTATGATGAAGCGCTTCGACATAGATGTGACAAATGGCATAAGGCAATGGATTCAGAGTTAGAATCTATGTATTCTAACAAAGTCCGATCTTGTAGTTGCACTGAAAGGGTAAAACCTATAGGGTGCAAATGGGTCTACAAGAGAAAAGAGGAGTTGATGGAAAAGTTGAAACCTTTAAAGCAAGGTTGGTGGCGAAAGGTTATACCTGTAAAGAAGGGATCGATTATGAGGAAACTTTCTCACCAGAGCCATGCTTAAATCCATCAGATACTTCTTGCCATCGCTTGTCATTATGACTACGAGATATGGCAAATGGACATCAAGACAGCCTTTCTGAATGGGGAACTTGATGAGACCATTTACATGACACAACCAGATGGATACATTGCTAAAGGCCAGGAACATATGGTTTGTAAATTAAAAAAGTCCATTTATGGATTAAAATAGGCATCTAGAGCATGGAACATCAAATTTGATCGGGCAATTAAATCTTATGGTTTTGATCAAAATATTGATGAACCTTGCGTGTATAAAAGGTGTAATGGAAATGCTGTAGCTTTTTTGGTTCTGTATGTGGATGATATCCCACTAATTGGAAATGATGTGGGGATGTTATCATCCATCAAGGTTTGGCTTTCTACTCAATTTCAAATGAAGGATTTAGGAGAAGCTAGTTATGTTCTAGGCATCAAGCTTATGCGAGATCGTAAGAAATGTAAGGCTAGCCCTATCTCAAGCTTCATTTATTGAGAAGATATTAGTCGTTTAACATGCAAAACTCTAAGAAGGCCTTGTTACCTTCTAGACATGGAGTTTATCTATCTCGGATCAATGTCCTAAAACACCTGAGGAGATAGAGAGCATGAAGCGAGTTCCTTATGCTTCAGCAGTTGGAAGTCTCATGTATGCCATGTTATGTACTAGACCGGATATCGCTTTCTGTTGGCATGGTTAGTAGATATCACCAACCCTGGACCGGCACATTGGGTCGCGGTTAAGCACATATTCAAATTCCTGCAAGGAACAAAGGATTATGTGCTAGAATACCATGCAGATGATCTAACACCATTAGCCTATACAGACTCGGATTTCCAGTCCGACAGAGATTCCAGGAAGTCTACTTCTGGATATGTTTTCACTCTGTCAGGAGGAGCCATTTCATGGAGAAGTGTGAAGCAAAATTGTATTACTGACTCTACCATGGAGGCCGAGTATGTAGCAGCATCTGAGCCTGCGAAAGAGGCAGTATGGCTAAGAAAGTTTCTATTAGACCTAGAGGTTGTGCCGGCAGCTCACAGACCAATAAC
The DNA here is from genome assembly GCA_028554755.1 of Cordia subcordata. Classification (NCBI taxonomy): domain Eukaryota; kingdom Viridiplantae; phylum Streptophyta; class Magnoliopsida; order Boraginales; family Cordiaceae; genus Cordia; species Cordia subcordata. The sequence continues at coordinate 18,125,262 of JAPTOF010000008.1, forward strand.
ATTGTGTTGCGACAACAACAGTGCTGTTTCACAGTGCAAAGAGCCCAGGAATCATAAAAAGGGTAAACACATTGAACGGAAATATCATTTGATCCGTGAGTTTATCCAAAGTGGAGATGTAGTAGTTGACAAGATAGCTTCAGCGGAAAACCTGGCAGACCCATTTACTAAGACTCTTTCAGAGAAAATGTTTGCCACACATTTAGAGTCTCTAGGTATTAGGCTTTGCAGAAGTAATCTTTAGTGCAAGTGGGAGATTGTTAGGATTAGTATGCCCTAAAGCTCACTTGTACATGACATTTTGGATATGAAACAATGAATAATCATATTTTTGTTAAATGGCATTATGAGTTTCTTACATATAATCTCTGTTATGTTTTATCGATGCATGTATGAAGGTCCTTTGACTTGCACTAATGACTTGGGTGCGCAGTGAGGCTGGACGCACAGTAGGTCCAAGTCTAGATTTAGTCACGTCATAAATTGAATCCATAACCAAATAGTAGTGTTGGGCACTCTATTGGGATAAGGTTATATTGAGCACGTCTCCTCTTTTAGGGTAATCTACCTAGGTCATTGGAGGACTGTCTGGATTTGTCTCAATAGTACGTGTGTCACGTATTGGATAGGACCATTGTGAGTATGTTTTCTAGAGACGTACTATCAAAGAAAGAAAACAAGACACTCACTGCTACTAAATGATCATTGCTCTTAATCTTGAGTATATGTGGATGAACTAATGAAGTTAGGGTTTAGTACTTTGATTCACTGTGGGTGAGATCTGATTTTATTAGGATCAACAGCCTTTTGCATTGAGTGCTAAGTTCTAATTAATTAAAACATGCATATGCAAAATGGAATCTATGTGCCCCCTTTGGGATTGTCCAAACTTATCATCCAAATCTAGATCTAGTGGTACTACCTTTATAGGTGTGTCTGTCATATGGCTTGAGGGTCGCTCCCGAGATCAAGAGATTCCATGACCAAGGATGGTTGGCAATTGGACAAGAAACCCAACGGAAAAAGATACAGCTAAGGAGGTGATAGTACACAGGCCAAAGGACCGGTCTTAGCTGTGGGTATACATAGAGGGGCATTATGGTCGGTTATCTAGTAGGTTAAAGACAAAGTTCACATTCTTTTGTGATAAGCTTTTGGGTAATGACAATTATTCTTGGAGTGCAACTTTGATCTTATGGTGGAATAGATCGGAGTTAAAAATAATTATTATGTCGCCTAGATCGGGCAAGGATATTTTTAATTATTTTTGGAAGCCAATGATAATTGTGTCTTCTTGGTCCCTTCCCTAGTTGAAATGACTTTGAGAGAGTAATCTTGAAACAGCAAATTCCATATTGTGGTAGTAACCTTATTGGGCCAAAGCTTGAAATTGGGTTTGCGCTTTCTTTAGAGTCCAAAATAACCTAATTAGGCTAGGATGGTTTCTTATTAGGCTTGGGCCTCCACATGGATTATGGACTATGTGTTGGACTTGGATAATGGTCTTGGCCTAAGTCTTCCAAGACAAGTGGACAACTTGCACAAGTCTTCCAAGACAAGATTAACAAGTTACATAAAGGAAATACTACATGGAAATTTTCTCCCACATTGAAAGTTTAGCAACTTTGGGTGCCAAGGTTCTCTCTATAAATAGACAAGACCCTACACCTTTTATGTATTCCACTTTGTAGTTGATTTCTTCCTTTTTGGCAAGAAAATACTACAACACATAGTACACACTTATTGTGTGATTTTTGCTCTAGTTTTTCAAGAGCATATTACTTTGCTTCTTTCCATACAAGAGGCTATTCTCTCAAGATAAGTCTCTTTAACCATAGGGAAGAAGAGTGGGGAGTTTCTTATTGCAACACCCTTGTAGTAAATTTTTGGTGGCCTTGTTCGTGAACGGGAACAAAGCTTGTAACCAGTTTTAGCTTCATCAAAGGCCCCACGCTTCAAGAGGTTAGCTTTGTATATTTTTTGCAAGCACTAGTTATATTCTATATGTTCTTGAGCATGTTCTTGTGTGTGTAATGTGGTTATTTTATTATCCTAGCATGTTTTCTTAGTTATAATTTAGAAAATATGGACTAGGATACCCCACACTTAATAATATCGATCCTACATATACAAGAATATTTTCAAGGCCCCAAGATTTACAAATGGATTTGTTCATACAAGAAGAATTGAATTTCCTTCCAATGGAGCATTTAAGCCTAACATCATTAAGGATGGATGAGAGAATGTGCTCTTCAGTCTTGAATCCAAAGTTGAATTCACGGTTGTTTCTTTCCATCCAAATATGATAAATAGTGGCTCCCAAAAGATGCTTCAAAATGGTTGCACGAAGATTCTTTTCAAGGGCAAGAGGAGTAATAAAAGCCAAGATATCATCCCAATTTGTCAAAGATGTGTAAAACAAAGTAAGATGAAGTCCCTGATTCCAAATTCTTCTGGTGAAGCAACATTCAAAGAAGAGATGATTTCTAGTTTCACATCCCATGTTGCAAAAAAAATGCATGTTGGATTGATATCTTTTCCCCAAGATAATAATCTGAATTTTGTATTAAGCCTATCCCAACAAGCAAGCCAGCAAATGAAAGCATGCCTTGGAGTGTGTCCCTTGAACCAAACAAGATTGTGCCAATTTATCTTTTCTTTTCTTGTTCGAAAGTGCTCCCATGTGTGCTTGAAACTAAAGGATCCTTGAGGAGATAAATCCCATGTAAAGGAATCAACAATTTCCTCATTTAAGCAGAAATTTGGAACATCAATATGCATCAAATGGTTAGGCCAAATCCAAGAGTTGTTTTGGAAAACATCTCTAACCTTTGCATAAAGTGGTGGAGAGGAGAAGGCGGAGCTCCAATTATTGTAGAGAATTCCTTTTGAGTGCCATTTATCAAGCCAAAAATGTGTGCTAGTACCATTTCCAACTGAATAGGTGATGAAGTTTCTTGCAATATCTCGGCACTTAATCAGCATTTTTAGAATCCAACTAGCATCTTTTGGAATGGAGAGAGTCCAAATAGATTCATTCTTGATATAATTCACATGCACCCATTTGCTTCAAAGTGAGTCCCTTTGAGAATGCATTCTCCAAAAGATTTTAAGAAGGAAAATGGAGTTAATGTCCTCCATTGTCTGAATATTCAGCCCCCTTCATCAAAAGGAGTAGAAATATCCTTCCAAGCAATTTTTGGACCCGTTTCCCACCAAAGAAAAGCCTTAAACTTTGATTCAAGAGTAGTAATAACATTTTTAGGGAGCAAGAGAATTCCAGCCAATAAGGAGCAAATTTGAGTAAGAGTTGATTTGATAAGCAACAACCTACCCGCATAAGAAAGCCATTTAGTGGTCCAATTATCAATTTTGTTCACAACTTTCTCCAAGAGAGGTACATAATTAGCTCTTCTAAGCTTTCTTGAGATAAGAGGAATGCCCAAATACCGGATTGGAAGAGAGCCTTCTTTGAAATCCACGTTGGAGAGAATAGCAAGCTTTTCATCATTCGGGATACCTCCAAAGAAAATATCACTTTTTGTGTTGCTGACTTTTAAACCTGAGAATGATTGGAAACTCTTTAAGACCTCCATAATGCAATCAATAGATTCCAAATTGCCTTTACAGAAAATGAAGAGATCATCGACAAAGCAAAGATGGTTGAGCTTCAACTTGGTGCACTTTGGGTGGAAAGCAAATCTACCATCATTTTCCAAATTATTGAGCATACATGTGAGCACTTCCATGCATATCACAAAGAGATAAGGGGAGAGGGGATCACCTTGTCTAATCCCATATGCTCCCTTGAAAAAACCTTCAAAGCTACCATCCAAAGCAATAGTGAAACAAGGAGAAGTAACACAAGCCATAATCCAACCAACAAACTTTTGAGGGAAACCAAAAGCAATAAGGGTGCAGTCAATTGGCCAACTCATCTTCTTCATATTGATGTCCCAAATTTTATTCCTCATGAAGACAACAATTTTTTTTTTTGCGTGAAAAGTGAAAAGCACTATATTAATTACAAAAGATGTACATGAGAGTCAAAAGAAGGGGAAGCTCAATCCAAAATAGCCTCAATTCCCCAATTCTTACAAATGATTTTGTTGATACAAGAAGAAGTGAAATGCTTCCCAATTGAACACTTAATTCGAACATGGTTGAAGATGGATGAAAAGATTTGCTCTTCTGTTTTTGCACCTTTGCTGAATTACCTATTGTTCCTTTCCAACCAAATGAAATAAATTGTTGCTCCGAAGATATGCTTGACGAGTGTTGCTTTGAGATTGCCTTCAAGAACATACGGAGTAAGGAAAGTGAAAATCTCATTCCACACCCCTTTGTCATATTCTTCTTGTAAAGCTACAATGGAAGAAGAGATGATCCCTTGTTTCACAAGCAAAGTTGCAAAAGATGCAATTCAAATTGATTTCAATACCCCAAGTAAGCATTCTGAATTTTGTTGTGAGCCTATCATGCATTGCAATCCAAGTGATAAAAGCATGTTTTGGTGTGTGGTTTTTAAACCAAATAACGTTGTGCCATTCAATCTTGCTTTTTCGCGCAAGTGCTCCCAAGTGTGCTTAAAAGAGAATTTCCCATCATTTGAGAGACTCCAAGAGTAAGAATCCATATTATTCTCAACAATGGCAGCATTTGGGATGGGAATATGCATAAGCTGAATTGGCCAATTTCAAGAGCCATTTGAGAAGATTTCTCGTACCTTTGCATGAAGAGGTGGATGGTTGAAGGTGCCATTCCAATGCTCAAGGAGAGTACCATTGTTATGCCATTTATCAAGCCAAAAGTGTGTGTTTCTGCCATCTCCAAGAATATGTGAGATATGACTCCTAATTGAAGCTCGGCAATTGAGAAGCTTCTTTAAGATCCAACTTGAGTCAATTGGGCAAGAAATTGTCTAGATTGACTCATTCTTAATGTAGTTTGAATGCACCCATTTGCTCCAAAGAGTGTCCCAAAATGCATACATTCTTCAAAAAACTTTTATGAAGAAAGTATTGTTGATGTCCTCCAAAGACCTAATTCCCAATCCTCCTTCATCTAAAGGAACACAAACATTGCTCCATGCTATCTTTGCACCCGTATCTTTCCAAAGAAATGCACAAAACTTTGACTCAATTTCCTTGATAATGCCCTTCGGGAGTAGAAGTGAACTTGCCCAATATGCACAAATTTGTGTGAGTGTTGACTTAATGAGCGTAACTCTTCCAGCATATGTGAGACTTTGTGTAGTCCAATGCTCAATCCTTCCATTGATTTTCTCCAAAAGTGGCCCAAAATCTCCTTTGCAAAGCTTTCTAGTCACCAATGGAACCCCAAGGTATCTAATTGGAAGTAACCCCTCTTTGAAACCAAGTTTTTCAAGGATAAGCTTCTTTTCATTTTGGGAAATGCCTCCAAGGAAAACATCACTTTTGCTGCAATTAACTTTGAGTGCTGAAAACTCATAGAATTTCTCTAATGTCTCCATGGTACAAGCAATTGACTTCAAGTTGCCTTTGCAAAACATAAAGAGATCATCCGCAAAGCATATATGATTCAGCTTGAGTTTAACACATTTTGGGTGGTAGCTGAATTTTGGGTGATGTTCCAAGCCATTAAATAATGATGAGAGAACTTCCATGCATAAGACAAAAATATAAGGAGAGATGGGGTCACCTTGTCTTTTGCCACTTGCTCCTTTAAAGTATCCTTCAAAACTTCCATTGATTGAAATGGTGAAGTCATGAGTTGTGATACAAGCCATAATCCACTTAACAAAGGTGTCAGGAAAACCAAATGCATAAACTGTAACTTTAATAAAGTCCCAACTAAGTGAGTCAAAAGCCTTCATGATATCAACTTTAAGGGCACATCTTGGTGAGATATGAGTTCTAGAATATCCTCTAAAAATATCATGTGCAACAGGAATGTTCTCATTAATAAGTCTTCCTTCAATGAATGCGGATTGGTTCCATGAAATGATGGAAGGTAAGCAAACTTTCATCCTATTTGCAAGGATTTTGGAAATGCACTTATAAATCGTGTTGCAACAAGAAATGGGTCTAACGTCCTTTACCATGGTTGGATTTTGGACTTTAGGGACAAGAGCAATATAAGTGGCATTTACCTCCTTGAGCATCTTCCCGGATTCAAAGAAGGAGCTGATGGCCTTGAGTACATCTTCTCCCACTTTGTTCCATGCATTTTTGTAAAAGAGTGAAGTGTATCCACCGGCCCTGGGCTTTTGTTGGGGTTGAGAGAAAAAAGAGTACTCATAATCTCTTCTCGAGTGATAGGAGCAACCAAATCAGCCAAGTATTCCTCCTTGATGGTTTTGCCAAGAATGCTTTTGATGTTGTCTTCATTGGCTTGGGTGCTTTTCGGAGTTCCAATTAACTTCATGAAAAAGGATATAAACTCTTCCTTAATGCCATCATAAGAAGTAATAGTGTTCCCATCTTTATCCTTAATGGCATTGATAGTGTTTTTCCTTCTTCTCCCTTTGACAACATTGTGAAAGAAATTTGAATTTGTGTCCCCATACTTGATCCATTGAAGCCTAGACTTTTGGTGGAGCATATGCCTTTGAATGCTGTCAAGTTCCTCAATTTTTTTGGGAGTATCTTTTTCCTTGTTGAGAATTTCCTCATTGATAATCCCATTGAGAATGTCAACTTGCACTTCTTGGAGATTATCCTTAAGCTGACCGATTTGATGCTTAATGCAAGAGAAGTGTTCCTTATAAAAATTCTTCAATGCTTTTTTAAGGAGTTTTTGCTTTTGGTAAAGTATAAACATTGGAGTGCCAAAAACCCGTGCACTCCAATGTCTATTAATAAAATAGGGAAATTCAGCATGTGTGGCCCAAGCATTATAAAACTTGAATGGCTTTGGTGAGGAGGGCTTGAGCGGCATCACATTTAAAATAAGAGGGCAATGGTCAGAAATGCTTGGATTCTCCACCAAAAGGAAGGAATTCTCCATATGCTTCTCCCAATAAAGGTTGATGAGAGCCCTATCAATTTTACTTGCAATGAAGTTTCCTTGGGTGCTTCTATTAGACTAGTAAAGTGTGGACCAAATGTTTTGATTTCATGCAAATCCGCTTAACAAACACAATGTTTAAAATCTCTTGCACTTGTGGGTATACTCCAAGAAGTGGATCTTTCTCCACAATGAAGAATTTCATTGAAATCACCCATAATGCAAAACGGCCCATTCCAGCACCATTCACTCCACAATCTGATTTTCTTCCAAAGAAATTTCCTACAAGTTGAGGAGTTCTTGCCATAGACAAACCCAATAAAAAAAGGTTGGCATCTTGGTATAGAGAAATGACAAAGAATACCTTGCTCCATGCTATCCTGATCATACATTTGTCAAGATGAGAAATGGGGAATGGGCCAAAATTGATGTTGATTATACTTGGAAACCGCTTGTTTGCCCTTCTTGCAAAATTGTCGGTCACTCACAAAGAACATGCCCAAATATGCCTCATGCAAATAGCATTCATCAAGTACATAGTATTGAAAAGAAAGAGGGGGAATGGAGAAATTACAAGACAAAGAAAGTGTGGAAAAAAGTGCCCACTATTAATCCCACTCCATTTGCAAATGTGGTTCTTGAATCCAAGGCATCTAAAGAGCCCCTTGCTGATTTGCCTTCCTATTCTTCAACATGCAATAGATTTGCTGCCCTTGATGGGAATGAGGCAACCACAAATGTTGATGGTAAGGAAGAAGTAAACAAGATTAATTGTTGTGATAAAGAAGAAGATCAAGTTGTTGAGGCCTCAACCCAGGGGGTTATAAAGAATACTAAAGTTAATGCCACGAACCGAGGAAATGAAGCAAATGTTGCTGATTTAGGCATCCATCAACATGCAAATCAAAATGAAGCACAGTTGGATGAAGAAAACTTGAGTGTTGAGCAAGATAAATGGAAAGGGAACGTAGGGAACACATTTGAAGGCTCTCGGACCAGATTTGAAGATCGCTCTTCCGATCCCATATGATGTGTTTGATTTTGATTGGATTTTTCTTTTGATGTCTTTTTTGTGGGATTATCCCTTTTGTCTTGATTTACTTACCCCTCAAAACCCTTGCTTTGTATTGTTGTATCATATGGTTTGAGGGGTTTGGATGGTTTTTATACCAAACTTTGCGATCAATAAAATCTTACTTAATCCGCAAAAAAAAAAATGATGCTAATTTTGATGTGGTTTCGCCAAAAAAGCCATAATCTTCTTTCCATCTTCTCATCCATGTAATTATCAAAACCCAATGTGCTGAAATCATTGGTGGTGGAATTCTCCTTATTCACTTTAGTTTCCAAAAGACAAAAACAATCAACATTGTACTTGTTGATAAAAGCTTTCACTTCTTCTTGCTATTTGGGGAATTCAATCCCCTAATGTTCCAAGTGCAAATCATTCCATTGGTAAAGATGTGGACCCTCGGCCCTAGGCATCATTACCATCCATATGTTGGTTTATCTCTTGTACTCCATCAATTCATTGCCGATCAAGTTCTCCCTCTTCCCAATCTTCAATAACTTCAAGGGATTTGTATGAGTTTCCAACTTTAGTATCCAATTTGCTTGTTGCTTTTGGAGAGCTTAATGTCTTTTCTCCCTGGGTATTTGTTGCTGAAGGCATATCCTGCCCGTTTTGCTTTTCAAAATTTGGATCATCCCTTTCGTGAGAACTCTTTTTCTTTCCAACAACTTTCCAAGTGTCATTGATCTTTGATGAGTTGACCTTATTTGCTTCAAGTGTCTTTTCAGCACCTATCTTCGGCCTTGAAGGGTAATGATCCACAAGGTGCCCTACCATTTTGCAATGAGTACAAATATTTGGTTTCCAAGCATATTCAACACTAACCCGAGCTCTTGATCCATCTCTAAGCTTTGGGTAGATTTCATTTGGTAAATTCTCTTCAAGGTTGACTTCTATGTAAACTCTTGCAAATTCAAGACTCCTCCTTGATTCCATAAAAGCATCTATTCGTATTGGCTTTCCAATAAATGAAGCAAGGTAGCTGAACCCTCTTTTTGACCACAAGCTAAGAGGAACATCTTTCATTTTCACCCATATTGGAACTTTGTTACAGGAGAAGTTAATGAATTCAAGTTGTGGCTGCCATTTTCTCAAAAGCAATGGTCTATTACTAACATGCCAAAGTTGCTGAAGCACTTTTGACAATATTCTTCTTTCTCAAATTTGAACATAAATAGGCCTTTTCCTTTTGGATATAAATCAACTCTTCCCAATTTCCACCAAGCATTATAGATCATGTTTTTAATGAGATAAAGTGGCGGTGGAGCACCAAGAAATTGTCCAATAAGGCAATGAGACCAAAAGCTTTCTCCTTCATCATACAAATCTTGTGGTGGATCAACAACCTCTCTAATTCCTTCATTAGTTAAAACTTGAAATTCATCTTCCAAATAAAGATTTGTTTCCAGAAATTCACCAAAATCTTGCTTCCAATCCATGGTGGGGGTTTTTGAATAAGTTTTTTTTTTTTTTGCGGATTAAGTAAGAATTAATAAATCGCAAAATGAGTACAACAACTACAAATCCCCTCAAACTAGAATACAAATAATACAATCAAATTTTGCTTGAGGGGAAGAGTAAAAGAAAAACAAAGCATACATCAATGAGAAAGCAAGCAAATCCGCAAGCAACAAAACAAAGTAGTCTCAACAATCAATTTAGAGGGAAGGAAATCTCCGATTCACCATTGCCCCCGGTTCCTTCATGTACTCCTTCAAATTGAGCCTTTTCTTGGAATTCTTGATTTTCACCTTCATGTCCATCATTTCCAAGAATTGGTCCTTCATCCTTTTCAAGAATAGAATCTTCAAGAACTTCAAATTGATTGTCAATCTTCATAATCGGGCAAGAAGCATTTTGAATGGGGGGAGACCTACTAGGAGAATGAGGTCGCATATCTCTTTTAACTTGTGGGTTTGTTTCCAACATCTATTTTGGAGAGCTTGCTGCATTTATCAAAGAACCATTTTAACCCCGAGAGACTTGTTTTTTGCCAACTTCAATCCAAACTTCCTTGGCATTAGGCTTGGGAGCATTTTGGGTAGCAAGAGGTTGCATTGGATGGGGTTTTGGTTTCAATGGGCAATGGTCTTCAACATGCCCCACCATCTTGCAATGATCACACTTGGAAGGTTTACAAGCATATTCAACTTCAACTCTAGCCCTAGATCCATCCCTTAGTTTCACAAAGATTTCCTCCGTAGCTTTTCTTCCAAATTCACTTCAACACAAACTCTTGCAAATTCAAGATTTCTTCTTGATGCCGTCAATGCATCCATTTGAAGTGGATTTCCTATAAAAGATGCAACATAACCAAGGCCTCTTCTAGACCACAAGCTCAAGGGAACATCTCTCAATTTGACCCAAATTGGTATTTTGTTACATGTAAGATTAACAAATTCAAGATTTGGCTCCCATTTTCTCAAAAGAAGTGGTCTATGGTTAACATGCCACAATTGCTCCAATACTTTTTGGCAATTTTCCTCACTCTCAAATTTGAAAACAAATAACCCTTTCCCCCTTGAAAAGATTTCAATTCGCCAAAACTTCTCCAAACATGTTCAACCATGTTTCTAATCAAGAAGAAAGGAGGTGGAGCACCAAGAAATTGCCCAACAAGGCAATGTTGCCAAAAGTTTTCTCCATCTTCATAGATATCGATTGGAGGGTCATCAACCTCTCTAATACCATTGACAATTTTTGTAATATGTCCTTGAAGCTTAAAATCACAAGTGCAATGTTGAGCAAAAAGGCCACCCCAATCAGAATTTGGTGAAGTAGTAGTAGGTTCATACCTTGGTCTAAAAGGTTTTTTCCAAGCATTTAGGGGGTATTCTCTTCTTCCTTGAACAAATGCACGCCTTGCTTGCCCTCCATCTTGATTCTGATTGGTAGATTTTGGGTTTGCATCAAAGCTCCCAAAATTGTGATTGTAAAAATTATCTTGTGCAAATTTTCGCTGTTGAGCCTTGTGGAGAAAAGCTTGCTGATTTCCATTAAAAGATGAGGTGGCAAGATAAGGTGAGTTGGCTGCCATCTCAGGCCCAACATGGTAATCACGTGCAAGAAAATGGCTACTATTCGGCTGATTGCAAAGTGGAGGGAAATCTCCAAAATTTTCAAAATCAATCAATTTTTGAGTGAATGGCTGAGATTTGTCCTTGTTATTTGAGAGATGAGCTGTCGAAATAGTGTGAGGACTTGCTGAAAACTTGTCATTTTGACAAGCAAAAGCATCTGGAAAGTGCATTTCATTTTCTGAAAAGTTTTGTACTTTACCCAAGTGACCATTAGTTAAAGACCACCTTTCTCTTTCTTCCTCCTTCTCAATGCATGACCCATTCCCAAGCAAAATGCCACCATTTTCCATTGAATTTGGCTGCTGCAAATCAGCAAATTGTGATAAAAGATTGTTCTTCATGTTAGGGGGGTCAAAAAAAGACCCATATTGCTTGGGTGAAGATGAATTTCTTGAAGGTGAGTGTGAGATTGCAGCCATTGTTAAATCTTCTTGCTTTCTTCCAAGCAGATCCTCTCGGCCTTTATTCTCCAAGGTAGTTCCAAGCCTTGTTAGACCCTTGCATGTTGAGCTTTGCCCAAGAGGTATTTTGCCATCCTCATGGTTTTGTTCAATCCTTTGCAAGCTTGAGCTCATTGGAAGGGTATCAGAATGATCCGTAAATGGTGACGAATCAAGCTTGGAGTTCATTGACTTTGGAGAGGAAGATTTCAAGGGTGAGAAACCCATGTTACAGCAAGCATCATAAGCAAGTTTGAATTCATGGCTTGAGTTTGTGATGGATTCATCTTCAACAATTAGCAAAGATGAGGATTTTTCACACATAGAGGGAGGAACGATTTCACCATGCTTAAGATTTTCAAAATCATTTTGAGGGAGTTCAACATAGGACTCTTTGAGCTTTTCATTAATAGCTTTGATTCTTGCACTTTTCCTAGCTGAGATGTGATTTGTCTTTTTAGGCATGATGGGAAAGACGGAAAAAAGAAGAGGAAGTAAGGTTCGAGATGATGAAACTTCTAGAGAGAAGAGAGAGCATTCTAGCTAGAGAGAGAAAGTGCTTTGAAGTTTTTTTTTTGTGGATCAAGTAAGAAATTTTCATTGTAGCAAATCAGATTTGTACAAGTACAATGATGGTGAAACCACCAAACCTAGACAAGAATATCTTTAAGTTTCCACAATTTACAAAGGGTTTTGTTCATATGTGTTGAAGGAAACTTCCTACTACAAGAGATTTTAACTCTAACATCATTGAAAATTGTATTACAAACAAACTCCTCTGTCTTTGCTTCATTCTTAAAAATTCTTCTATTTCTTTCCATCCAGATGTGATAAACCGTTGCGCCCAAGAGATGCTTGAGGATTGATGCTTTCAAATGCTTCTCACGGGCAAATGGAGTGATGTAGTTGAAGATTTCTGCCAACAAATAGGGCTTTCCGGAACAAGAGTTAACGATAAGCCAAATCTCCAAATACGCCTAGTAAAACTACATTCAAAAAAGAGATGATCTCTAGTCTCGCATCCCATATAGCAAAAGATGCATGTGGTGTTGTTGTTAAGCCCCCAATGTGAAATTCTAAATCTTGTGCTAAGGCGATCATGATGTGCAAGCCAAACAATAAAACCATGCCTTGGGTTGTGACCTTTATGCCAAATGATGTTATGTCCATCAAGTAATTACCTTTAATTCTAATATGCTCCCAAGTATGTTTGAAAGAAAACCCTCCATTAGGGGAAAGAGTCCAAGCAAAAGAATCATGTGAATTCTCATCAAGTGTAAAGCTTGGTACTTCAATAGCAGAAAGTTGCAAAGGCCAACTCCAAGAACCATTGAGATAAATATCACTAACCTTTGCATAGATGGATGGGGTAGGGAAGATATTGCTCCAATGCTCCATGAGTGGTCCATCATTATGCCAATTGTCAATCCAAAAGTGTGTATTCCTACCATTCCCAATGTTGTGCTTTATAATATTTCTTGCATCGCCACGGCACGCAAGGATGGCTTTGAAGATCCAACTAATATCTTGAGATGTTTGCATAATCCAAATGGAAGAATCCTTGATATAATTGCAATGAATCCAGTGGCTCCAAAGTGATTCTTTAATTGCATACATCCTCCAAAACATTTTGAGCATAAAGACTTTGTTGATTTCTTCAATTCTTCTAATGCCAAGACCACCTTCATTGAATGGCAAGCAAAGATCTTTCCATGCAACTTTTGGGCCCGTTCCTCTCCAAAGGAAAGCTTTAAACTTTGATTCAATGGCTGCCAAGAGACCTTTTGGAAGAAGGATAGCATTAGCCCAATATGCACAAATTTGAATGAGAGTGGACTTGATAAGAACAAGTCTACCCGCAAAGGAGAGCCAATTGTTGCACCAAGCATCAAGTCGTGCATTAATCTTCTCCAAGAGTGGGTAGTAATCCGACTTTCTAAGCTTCCTAGAGACAGGTGGAATGCCTAGATACCGGATAGGAAGTTCACCCTCATGGAAACGCACTTTTCTAATAATGGCAGCTTTGTTTTCATTTGAAATTCCCCCAAAGAAAATGTCACTCTCGGAAGGGTTAATGTTCAGCCCGGATAAAGTTGCAAAGGTCTTCAATGTGTCCATAATGCAATCAATGGAAGATAGATCACCTTTGCAAAAAAATGAAGAGATCATCCGCAAAACAACGATGATTAAGCTTTAATCTTGTGCATTTAGGATGAAAATGAAATCTTGGGTTATCTTCCAATTTATTCATCAAACAAGAAAGCACCTCCATACAGATGACAAAAAGGTAAGGTGAAATGGGATCCCCTTGCCTTATGCCATTAGCACCAAAAAAATAACCTTCCAAACCACCATTAATTGCAATAGAGAAGCTAGGTGTAGTAACACAATCCATAATCCACTTCACAAAGCCATGAGGAAACCCAAAAGCAAGAAGAGTGCATTCGAGAAAATTCCAATTCAAAGAATCAAAAGCTTTCATGATATCCACCTTGAGAGCACATCTAGGTGAGATATGATTTCTTGAATAACCCCTCAAAAGATCATGAGCAATGAGAATATTCTCGATAATATGTCTATTATGGATAAAGGCTGATTTGTTCCAAGAAATGATGTGAGGCAAGCATCCTTTGAGCCTATTTGCAATGATTTTAGATATGCACTTGTAAATGGTATTGCAATAAGAAATCGGCCTAAAATCTCTAACCAAAGAAGGGTTTGGGATTTTAGGTATGAGGGTAATAATTGTTGCATTTACCTCCTTGAGAAGCATGCTTGACTCAAAGAAAGATTTGATGGCATTTGTCACATCTTCCTTCACAATCTCCCAAGCCACCATATAAAAATGAGAGGTATAGCCATCCGGTCCCGGGCTCTTGTTAGGATGAAGAGAGAAGATAGCTTCCTTGATTTCTTGATTTGTAATGGGTGCACAAAGATTGGCAGCAAGCTCATTATCAATAGCCTTCCCAATAATGCTTTTAACCAAGTCCATACAAGCATGAGAGGTAGTCGGAGTTCCGAGGAGTTTTTTGAAGTAGTAAATGAACTCTTTCTTCACTTCAAAATCCTCTAAAAGAAGCTGGCCATTTTCATTCTTGATTGCTTTGATGGTGTTTTTAAGCCTTCTCCCATTCACAGCTTTGAAAAGAAAGTAGAATTAGAATCACCTTCTTTAATCCAAGAAAGCCTAGATTTTTGATAGAGCATAGCTTTATAAGAGGATTCAAGCTCTTCCAAATTGACCATAAGTTCCTTTTCCTTGTCAAGAAGGGCTGTATTGTTCATTCCATTATGAATGGCACATTGCAAAAGACCAATTTCCTGACGAATCTTCTTGATGGTAAAAGGAATGCAAGCAAAGTGCTCCTTGTCAAAAGACTTGAGTGCTTTCTTGAGAATTTTTTGCTTTTGGTAAAGGATGAACATTGGAGTACCAAAGACCCGTGTACTCCAATATTCATGAACAAGCTTCAAGAAATCATGGTGAGAAGTCCAAACATTATAAAACTTAAAAGGCTTAGGAGAAGAAAGCCAAGCCTTACAGATTTGCATAATAAGAGGGCAATGGTCAGAGGCTCCGGGAGGGTCCACCAAGAGAAAAGAATCTTGAAAGGTATGAATCCAATTTGCATTAACCAAAGCCCTATCAATCTTGCTAGCCAAGAAATTATTTTCATTTCCCTTGTTAGTCCAAGTGAAGTGCAGTCCATGCGATTTTGCTTCATGAAGCCCAGTCTTGGCAACAAATCTTTGAAAGTTCCAAGCACTCTTTGGAATTGAATGGGAGGACTTATCACCATAATGCAGCACTTCATTAAAATCTCCCATGATACAAAGTTCACTTCCATTACATCAAATGCACCATTCCTCAAGTTTACTCCAAAGTTTGTTTCTTTTGGAAGCATCATTATGACCATAGACAAAAGCCACAAAGATAGATTTGTGGATATGATCATCAAAATTAAAAAGAAGAGCTTGCTCACAAGAGTCAACAAAAGTGGCAAGAATGCTGTTTTTCCAAAAGAGCCATATACGTCCTTTCACCATGTCATCAATGTAGTTGTTAAAACCCATATTCCAAAAAGCGGTGCTGATTTGATTAAAGTGATCAAGGGAAACCACTTTATTCTCCAAAATACAAATAACATCCAAGCAATGTTTATTAATCAGCACTTTGGCTTCCTTTTGCTTATTTGGGGGATTAAAGCCCCTAATATTCCAAGTGCAAAGTTTCATTGGGAAGAGGAGAAGAAGTACTAGGCCTCGGGCTACCATAACCTTTTGCATTTGGATTTTCTAATTCCTTGGTTGCTCTTCAATCTTGCTGAATTGTAATTCCCCTTCCTCAGCATCCCCCACAGTATCAAGTGCTTCAAAAAGATTTGTAGATTTTGAGCATGTGGGATCTTGAAAAACCTTAGAGGGAGGAGATGGCCGAGAGATGAGATTTTCCTTAAAAGATGGCTGACCATCCTCCTTAGTATCCTTAGTTGCATCTTGAATCTTCAAAAAGAAGAATGTTTTCTTTCCACAACTTGCCACTGATTATGGACTTTAGGAGCTTGCTTCGGAAAATTCCTTAGCGGAGGAGGGGCATTAGGCTTTCTTGGACATTTTTCTTCAACATGGCCAACCACTTTGCAATGGCTACATTTGATTGGTCTCCAAGCATATTCAACATCAACTTTTGATTGAGTACCATTTCTAAGTTTAGGGAAAATAGCATCCTGCAGCTTGTCATCCAAATCAACCTCAATGCAAACTCTAGCAAATTCAAGGTTTCTCCTTGATTCGGTAAGGGCATCCATTTGAATTGGTTTTCCAATTAATGAAGCAACATAACCTAATCCCCTTTTAGAGTAAAGACTCATTGGTACATTCCATAATTTAACCCATAGAGGAACTTTCTTGCATGATAAGTTCACAAATTCAAGATTTGGCTCCCATTTTCTCAAAAGGAGTGGCCTATGATTTACATGCCATAGTTGCTGCAACACTTTTTGGCAATACTCCTCTTTCTCAAATTTAAAGATAATAAGTCCCTTTCCTTTTGTGAAGATTTCGACCTTGCCAAACTTCCACCAAGCAAAATTAACCATATTTCTAATTAAGAAAAGTGGAGGGGGAGCTCCTAAGAATTGCCCAACTAAGCAATGAGTCCAATATCTATCCCCATTTTCATAAAAGTCCTCCGGGGGATCTTGCACAATTCTACTTCCTTCAACAATGTTAATAACATGCTCTTCTTCAAACTTAAGATTAGTTTCCATATATTCAGCAAAAACACCTCCCTAATCAGAATAAGGCTCATTAGGAGTTGGTTCATACCTAACCTTTGGTGGCTTTTTCCATGCATTATGACGGGTTGAGGGATGATCTCCTTCTAAATGGCCTTTGTGCACATTTTGATCTCCTTGCCTTCTCGGGTTTGTTCCCAAGGATTGCCTTGTGTTAAAGCTTTGCTTAGCATAACGAAAGTGAGGTTCAGCCAATGAGATTTTTGTTGAGTGGCTTGTGCTTGTGTGGCATTATTAGCTTTGTTGCATCCACTCTAGCATCCACCTCATTAAGTAGTGGGCCTGAGGTTTGTTTAGTGGGTCCAGCCGAGCTATATAATTTCAATCCCTCAAGTGGAGGGAAATCTTCTAATGGAGCACGTGCTTCAAGTTCCTTAGCAAGTGAATCTGAATTTGAATGCTCTTTAGAGGTGTGTGTTGTCAAAGTTTGATTGGATGGGGCTGAAAAGGAGCTGTCATGGTGCTGAACCCCTTGCAATATCCCTTGGGTAATACCTTTGTTCATGCCAACTAAGTGACCATCGGGTAAAAGACTACTACCCAATCTACCTTCTTCTTCAGCCATTGCACCATGGGAGGTCGAGAAAGCTTCATTACAAGGGTGAAAATGGCCATTAGCTTCGGGTTGATAAGCTTCAAGAGAGGATTGCTTCACAAGTTCCATTTCCGGATGCTTATAACAAGAGTCCAACTCCATTCTCGGAGAAGATGGTGGAATCCGAGAGCTTGTTTTAAGTGTTAAGCTCTTAACCAAATCAGCCTTAGCTTTACTTTGAACTTCAACATGCTCTTTGTAGGAGGAACCCGCTTCTAAAGCTTCAAAAACTTCTTTAAAAACTTGACTTGAGGTTGATTGAGCATCTTCACTAGCGAGTGGTGAAGAGGCCGAATCAACCTCATTGTTTGAGGATGAAGAGCCTGATTTGGCAACTGAAAAAGCATCCAAAGTTTGCTTCTTACCATTAAGCCGAGCAATAGATCTCACCGGAGAAGAAACCTTCTTCTTCTTGCCCATGAAGACCAATGAAAGAGGCTACGTGAATTGGGATGTGTTGTGTAAGAGAAGTGTTTGATGAATGGATGATGGTGGAGGAGATAAGGTGGTGGTGGCGTGTGAAGGAGAGGTGGTGGCTGGAAGCAAAAATTTTAGAGAGAAGGGAGAGTATTTTCATGGTAGAGAGAGATGCAGAAGAAAAAACCATGAAGTACTTTGAAGTTTTTTGAAGAAGGTTCATACCTTAAGAGAGGCCTTTTGTTCCATGCATTTTGTTTGATGCCTTCAAGTTTCTTGGAGCCGAGAGAAGCTTCTTGAGTGGAGTTTGCTGAGGTGTAAATAGGTTGTGAAGTGGAGTCCATGTCATCCTTTGACTTATTTGGCATTTGACCTTCTCTTTGAAGCTTATGAGTGGCCGGCAAAGGAGGGAAATCAGAATGCATTTGAAATTTTGTATCTTGAGCATTCTTGGAAAATGGTTGATGAGTTGTCGGCTCTTGTGTGGTATTTTGTGGCATCTTTTCAGCATAAGTACAAGAGCCCTCTTTGTCCATCATGCAATTTCCAAGGGGTAAAGAGGAATGCAATATCTCTTGGGTACAACCTTCTTTACCCGTAGGACAAAAGCTTTGCTCATTAGACATTAACCCCTTTGGATCTCCTTCTCTTTCAACTCTTTCCATCATTTTTTTTACGGGGCAAGAAAGATAAGTTATATTTCAAATCAAAAGTACATGTACAAAAGATGTGGAGAGAGTCAAGGACCTATACAATAATATCTTCTAATCTCCACAAATTACATAAAACTTTGTTCAAATGGGAAGACTGAAATTTTCGTCCATTTGAAATTTTAACTCTAACATCATTGAAAATAGTGTCAAAAATAAACTCCTCAGTTCTAGCTTGATTTTTGTAAATGCGCTGATTCCTTTCAATCCAAATGTTGTAAATGGCTGCCCTGAAAAGATGCTTGAGAATTGTGGCCTTCAAATGCTTCTCAAGGACAAAGGGAGTGATGTATTCAATAATTTCATGCCAACAAATCAGATTTTCTGAAACAAGAGTGAGTTGCAAACCCTTTCTCCATATCCTCCAAGTGAAACAACATTCAAAGAAGAGGTGCTCCCTAGTCTCACAACCCATGTAACAAAAAATACACGTTGGATCGATATTAAGCCCCCAATGCAAGATTCTGAATTTTGTGCTAAGGCGATCATGAAAAGCAAGCCAAACAATGAAGCTACGTTTTGGATTATGCTGTTTGTGCCAAATGAGATTATATCCTTCAAAATAAGTGCCTTTTCTTCTAATACTTTCCCAAGTGTGGCTGAAAGTGAAGTCTCCACAAGGGGAAAGATTCCATGAAATTTTATCCATTGTGCCTTCATTAAGACAAAAATCTGGAACTTTAACTCGGGAGAGGTGAAATGGCCAATTCCAAGTACTATCAATGAAAATCTCACATACCTTTGCATGAAGTGGGGGATGTGGAAGAGCATTGGTCCAATGCTCAAAGAGTGAACCATCCTTGTGCCAATTATTAGTCCAAAAGAAGGTGTTTGCTCCATTGCCAACTTTGTGTTGGATAAAACTTTTTGCAATAACACGGCAACCAAGAAGTGCTTTAAAGACCCGACTTGCATCCTTAGGTGTTTGTAGCATCCAAATAGAAGAGTCTTTGATGTAGTTTGCTTGAACCCATTGACTCCAAAGTGTTTCTTTTGTTGCATACATCCTCCAAAACATTTTCAGCATGTATGTTAAGTTAACCTCCTCAATGCTCCAAATACCAAGACCCCCTCCTTCAATGGAAGACAAGTGTCCTTCCATGCTACTTTAGGACCAGTCCCCCTCCACAAAAAAGCCTTAAATTTTGACTCAATGGCAGCCAAAATTCCTTTAGACAAAAGGAATGCATTTGCCCAATAAGCACAAATCTGAGTAAGAACATATTTAATGAGCACAAGTCTTCCCGCAAAAGAGAGCCAATTGTTACACCATGAGTCAAGTTTAAAATTTATTTTTTCCAAGAGATGACAGCAACTGTTCTTTCTAAGCTTTCTAGAAACAAGTGGTATGCCCAAATAATGGATTGGGAGCTCCCCTTCTTGAAACCCAATTTTATCTATGATAGTTCTTTTCTCCTCATTTGAAGCCCCACCAAGAAAGATAACACTCTTAGCTTTGTTGATAAGCAGCCCTGAGTAAGTTGAAAAAGTCTTCAATGTGTCCATGATGCAATCAATTGAATTCATGTCCCCTTTACAAAAGATAAGAAGATCATCCACAAAACAAAGGTGATTAAGCTTTATGCTTTCACATTTTGGATGAAAATGGAATCTTGGGTTGTTTGCCAAGTTGTTAAGCATACATGTAAGCACCTCCATACAAAGGACAAAGAGATAAGGAAAAAGAGGATCTTGTTGTCTAATGCCATTTGCTCCAAAGAAATAACCTTCCAAACCACTATTAAGGGCAATGGTGACGCTAGGAGTTTTAATACATGCCATGATCCAATCCACAAATTTTTTGGGAAAGCCAAAAGCAAGAAGTGTGCATTCAATGAATCTCCAATTCAAAGAGTCAAGAGCTTTCATAATATCAACTTTGAATGCACATCTAGTAGAAATATGTCTCCTTTGATAGCCTCTCATGATGTCATGTGCCATAAGGATATTTTCATGAATAAGTCTACCTTTAATGAAGGCTGATTGGTTCCATGAAGTGATGTGAGACAAACAACCCTTAATCCTATTAGCAATGATCTTGGAAATGCACTTGTAAATGGTATTGCAACAAGAAATCGGCCTATAGTCCTTGACCATTGAAGGATTAGGAGTTTTAGGCACAGGAGTAATAATAGTGGCATTTACCTCTTTTAGGAGGTTGCTTGACTCAAAAAAAGACTTGATTGCATTTAAGACATCCTTCCCCACAATCTCCCAAGCAAACTTGTAAAAATGTGAAGTAAAACCATCCGGACCCGGGCTTTTGTTTGGGTTGAGTGAAAAGAGTGCTTCCTTGATTTCATCATTTGTGATAGAAGCAATGGTGTTGGCAACAAAATCATGATCAATTTGCTTGTCAATAATATTCTTCAAAAGATCAACATTAGTGCTTGTGGAGGATTCAGCACCAAGAAGCTTCTTGAAGTAGCCAATAAATTCATCTTTCACTTCCTCATCTTCTGAAGGCATCTTCAAGCTTTTAGCTTCTTCCATGGATGAGTTAGTATTTGCTTCAAGAATAAGGCTTTGAACAAGGGTAGCTTTTGTCTTGTTTTGCTCTTCCTCATAGTCGCCAAAAGTCTTCCCAGAATTGATGGCATCATACGGTTCCTTAATCTCCAAAGAGGTTTAAGAAGCACCTTCACTCAAAGTGGGTGAAGAGGCTGGTTCAACCTCCCCATGCTCCAAATTCTTCTTGCTTGAATTCAGCTTTGAAGTAGACTTCGGGTACTTTTGTGCATTAAGCCTTGCACTAGATCTTGGAGGGGAAGACTTTTTCTTCTTGTTGTTGGCCATAAACAACGAGTGCAAGAAGAAATCAAAACTGATTTGGAGTGCTTAGTAATGAAGTAAGAAAGAAAAAGAAAAAGAGAAGAGGAGGAGAGAGGTGGTGGAAGTGGTTGAGCAAGGGTGGCCGAGTGCTATGTGTGTAGAGAGAAGAGAAAGCATTTCGGCTCTAGAGAGAGAAAGTTCTTTTGTCACCTTTTCCTTTTTTTCGCGAAGAAAATGAGATTAAATTAAAATGTACAATACAAAAGAGGCCAAGGAGGCAGCCCTACACAAGAATATCACAAGATTTGTCACCTTTTCCTCATGAAGACAACATTGATAAAATGATTAGGACTCTTTCTCCCAATGGAGACTTCTCTTTCAAGCACACTTGGGAAGGATATTTGTCTCCCTTTTTGTGAAGATAGGCTTGGTATTAGAAGCATTGAAGAGATTAATAGGGTTTTTTGCTCAAGCTTTTTTGGAGAATGTATGCAAAGAAGGGCACACTTTGGAGTCAATGGATACACGAACCATATCAAGGGCTTTTCCATTTGGGTGATACAAGCTCCTAAGGATGCTAGTTGGATTCTTAAAGCACTTTTGAATTGTTGAGATGTTGCAAAGCCCCTCATCAA
Source organism: Cordia subcordata (assembly GCA_028554755.1). Lineage (NCBI taxonomy): Eukaryota > Viridiplantae > Streptophyta > Magnoliopsida > Boraginales > Cordiaceae > Cordia > Cordia subcordata. Next base: position 18,147,273 of record JAPTOF010000008.1, read on the forward strand.
ACACAATCTTGGTAATGGATCACACACTTTCTTTTGGATTGATAATTGGTACAAAGAGAGTTCCCTTTTGGAGCATTGGAGTAACACCTTCCCAAATCCATCTCTCCTCGCTAAAGTTAGTGAAGTTTCATCAATGGTAATTGGAATTGGCCTATTCAGCTCCTCCATGTTAATTGTCCAAACTTTGCTCTAAATGAAAACACTATGGATGAAATTGTTTGGAAAATCTCCCCAAGTGCAGATTTGATTTTCAAACAAACTTTTTTTTTTGTTTTGCGGGGCAAGTAAGATTGGTTATATTTCATCAAATCAAAAGTATACATGTACAAAAGATGTGGAGAGAGACAAGTACCTATATAATAATATCTTCTAATCTCCACAATTTACATAAAGCTTTGTTTAAAAGAGAAGGCTGAAATTTTCTACCATTTGTAAGTTTAACTCTAACATCATTAAAGATAGAGTCAAAAATAAACTCCTCGATTCTAGCTTGATTTTTGTATATACGTTGATTCCTTTCAATCCAAATGTTGTAGATGGCTACCCCAAAAAGATGCTTGAAAATTGTGGCCTTCAAATGCTTTTCAAGGGTAAAGGGAGTGATGTAATCAATAATTTTTTTTTTTGCGGATTAAGTGAGTTTATTAAAATCGCAATTTGTAACATGTACAACCCAAAACCCTCAAGCCAAAGATACAGCAAGATAAGGAAAATCACGGCTTGAGGGGCAAGTACAAAACATAAAAACATCAAGGAAAACATCCAAGCAACAAGAGGTAACAAATCTCAAAGAGAACAAAATGCAACAACGAAATTGAAAGTGTTGCAAGGGCTGAAGTTTTTCTTTATTTCAGCACATCCAAAAACAGCAACCAAAGTCAAGTGTAAGGCTGGTCTTCATTTCCGAGTGGGTGAACAACCCTTGTGCCATCAATCTTTTCCTCTTCTTCCTTATCCACATTGGTGGCTGCGTGATTCAAGCAAGCTTCTTCTAAATTGACATCTTGATTGGCAGCAACATTGTCATCCTCTTTTTCAATAATCACTTCATTCTCTTTCTCATTCATGGCCAAGTTTTCCACTTCAATTGAAACATCATCATTTGCTTTAAGGGCTGCAAATCGATTGCCATCCAATTGGGCATTTGTTGATGGGGCGAGCCATTAGATTTGATGACAACACTTGCAAATGGAGTAGGGTTCACATTTGTTTTTTCCTCCACACTTTTTGATTTGGAATTCAGCCACTCCTTCTTTTTCCTTTCAACTCTAGAGTGTTGTTGGGGATCATTGACTTTAGATGCATTTGGGCAAGAAGAAAGGTTATGCCCAACAATTTTACATGAAGAACACACAACGGGCTTCCAAGCATATTCGACTTCAATCTTTGCCCAATCTCCATTCCTAAGTTTCACAAAAGTAGAGTCCGGGAGATTCTTTGAGAGATCCATCTCCACACAAACTCGGGCAAATCCAATAAAGGTGCAGGATTCCGTCAGTTTGTCCATTTGAATGGGATAGCCAAGAGTGCTTGCCACATAACTAAGTCCTCTTCTAGTGATAAGGGAACATGGGACATTATGAAGCTTAATCCAAAGTGGGACTTTCTCCCAACTAAAATGCATAAGCTGGGCATTTGAATCCCATCTTCTAAGCAAAAGGGGGCGATGATTCACGTGCCACATTTGCTCAAGGACTTGCTCACAATAGTTTTCGTTTTCAAATTTGAACACAAAGAGCCCATTTTCAGTGGATTTAATTTCGACCTTTCCATATATTCTCCAATGGACATCAACCATTCTTCTAAGAAGGAAAAAAGGGAGGGGGTTTGTCAAGGAATTGACCAATAAGACAATGCTTGTAATAATCGTCACCTTCAAGATACACATCCTCGGGAGGAATAGCTCCAATAAAACCATTTTCTTCATAAGGTTCAATGAAATTAAGCTTAGTAGAAAGGGGCAGATTACCTACAAATATGGCTTGCCAATCCTTTGGGGAGTTCCATGCAAGTGGAGGAGGAGAGCTTGTATTTCCTAGCTCAAGAGATGGTTGAGGAAAAAGCCTTGGAATACCATGATTTAAATGTGGAGATGCATTCTCTTGGATTGAATTAACTCGTGATAGAGAGGGTAACTCATCAAAAAATGCTTGTGCTTGTGCATTCTTGTTCGGAGAGCTAGTTCCTTCTTGGCCGAGTTCCTTGGAGCAAATATTTTTTGAGGAAGAGCTGCGGTTCGTCCATGCATTACGGGGAAAAAAAGGGGCTGAAAAATGATCTTTTGAGTTGGCAATTGGGCTGCTGAACATGGGTGACTTGGCAGCCAAATCAGCACCATTAGATGAGTTGGCCGGAAAGAGAGGAGAACCAGCAAAATCACGTGATTTTGGGGGGAATTTAGCAACATGATTTTTGAGATTTGAAATATGTTGAAATTTTGGGCTGGCCAAGGCTGAAAGGGGGGGCTTAGCTGTCGAATTTGGACTGATTTGACCAGCAAAAAGACTTTCATTTTCAGCAAAAGGAGCTGACCCATCAAGTGCAAAACATTGTCCAGCGGGTAAAGATCTCAATTCAGCTTTATCTCTACCAGCTTCATTTTGCAAATTCGAACCATACTCAGCTGATTTGAAGCTTCTCTCCAACGAGTTAATGAGCTTAAAATCAAATTTAGAAGCTGAAAATGTGTTCTCTACAATATAATGATTTAGAAGAGTACCATTTCTCATGGGGGATTTTGGTGCTTCATGAAGTGAGTTGGTAAAGGCAGCCATGGAAGCATTCCTCTCAAGCTCCAAAAGTTGTGATTTAGCTCCTTTCTCATCACTTTTCCTTAGATTTTCCAAGGGCGGCTTTTCAAGATTAGCAAAGTCTTTATTAGAAGAAGGAGAAGAGAGATTGGCAGCCATTGACGAGCAAGAGAGGTATTTGACAAGTTGAGCTTTAGATACATTGTATTTCTCTTCCAAAAGCTTGCCCAAGTAAACCGAATTTGTGCATTCCTTCTTAGCTCGTTCTATTTTCTCTTCCAAAGAGAGATACAAATAATCCTCATGAATTTGTGGAGAAGGAGATGAAGGATTAAATCCCATATTCCTAGCTGATTCGCATGCCATGGACCTTATGCTTGAGTTGGTTGAGTAACCTTCTTCTTCCAAGAAAGCTGAAGATGAGTGTTTTTTTTTTTTTGCGGATTAAGTAAGTTTTTATTAATTGCAAATATGGACACAAGCCATTTAAAACCCACAAGCCATGGATACAGCAATTCAATCAAATCAAGGCTTGAGAGGCAAGAAAATACAAAGAGGGGAGAGTCTCCCAAACCAACAAAAGTTAATCAAAAACAAACAAACAAGTTCCAAAAAGAAAGTACAATGAGAACAAACCAAGTGTGATCAAATATGGCTGGAAATTGTTCCCAACCTATTGCCTTGCTCAACGTTCCATTGTTCTTCATTGGCTTTATCAAGAATTTGAACATCCAAATCAGCAACATCAAAATCATCTCCTTTAGTCACTTTATTTCCAATCTCGTTCTTGTTCAAGTTATCCTCATCAACTCGAGTCTCAAGTGAAGCAACTTCATTACCATTTTCTTATGCGTTAAGGGAAGCAAAACTATTTCCTTCCATGGTGCTCGGAAAGTCGTTTTTCTCATTTGCTTCATTAACAACTTTAGACTTGATGACGACACTAGCAAATGGTGTATGATTCACATTCGTGACTTTCCTCCATATTGTCTTTGACTTGGGATTCTTCCATTCACCCTCTTTCTTAACAAATCGAGAATTTTGTTGGGATACATTAACTTGAGTGGCATTTGGACATGAAGAAAGACTATGACCAACAATCTTGCACGAAGGACAAACCACGGGTTTCCATGCCTACTCCACTTCAATCCTAGCCCATTCTCCATTCCTAAGTTTTACAAATGTAAAATCCAGGAGGCTCTTGGATAAATCCATCTCAATGCAAACACGAGCAAATCCCACGAAGGTTCGGGATTCCATTAACTTGTCCATTTGAATAGGAATGCCAAGTGTGCTGGCCACATAACTAAGTCCCCTTCTAGTGATGAAGGAGCAAGGGACATTATGGAGCTTCACCCAAAGAGGAACTTTTTCCCAACTAAAGTGCATGAGTTGAGAATTTGAATCCCATCGTCTAAGCAAGAGGGGACGGTGATTTACATGCCACATTTGCTCAAGAACAAGCTCACAAAAGTTTTTCATTTTCAAATTTAAACACAAAAGCCCATTTTCAGCTGATTTGATTTCAACTCTACCAAACAATTTCCAATGGACATCTACCATTCTCCGAATAAGGAAGAAGGGTGGGGGTTTTTCAAGGAATTGGCCTATAAGGCAATGTTTGTAGTAATCATCCCCTTCAAGGTAAACCTCATCGGGTGGGATGGCTCCAATGAAATCATTCTCAATGAAAGGTTCAACAAAATCGAGCTTAGTAGAGTGAGAAAGATTTCCAACAAAAGTGCCTTGCCAATCATTATTTGATTTCCAAGCTTGCTGCTGAAAAGCAGTTTGATTTGGCTGCACTTGGTTACCAATATTCCAATTTGCCCTATTGCCATGAGAAGAGTCTCCTAAGCATTTTTGTTTCCAATTGTTGTCCAAATTCCTTGCCATATTTGCTATAGATTGGGAATTACAAGCTTGTTGTGGCTCATCATTAGTAGGAGCTAGTGTGGGATTAGCTTGTTGGAGATGAGCAAAGTGTTGACCTTCTGGAGGTAAATTCCCATCAAAATAAAAATGAGAGGGGGCTGACCTGGCTTTAGAATCTGACTTAGCTTCCATATCATGAGGGGAAAGTGTATTGGAAGGTTGACTCAAATATGTAGGGCATGACTGAGCAAGCAAGGGAGGGAAATGAGATTCAAAATCACTTCCATTTTTATTATTTGCTTTGTCAAGCATCTGGACCAAGTTATTTGGTGGATAAAGCTTTTCCCCGACAGCTACATTATCCTTCGGCTTGGACCAAGGGGCAGCAGCGTCCCCAATTAATGCCTTGTGATGAGTTGTCGACTTCTGAGCTTTAGAGGCTGAATAGGAGTACCTTTGAGCTGAAAAAGAATCTGCCATATGGTTATTACCCGTTGAAAAAGAGCATGGACTAGCCATTTCTTCCAAAACCAAGCCATCTGTATGTGATTTTGGAACTGATCCTTGGATATTTGTTGGCTGATTATCAAATGAGGATGCAAAAACATTCTTCTCCATGCCACAAGGATCATTATGAGTACCATATTCACCATTTTTTGCTTCGAAGTAAGTGTGACCCAAAGATAGAGTTTTATCATTGAGACAAAAGGAAGATGGCGTAGGAACAGCCATTGCTGATTGGTGGTCAAGTTCTTGAAGCAAAGGATCATCAAGCTTATCACACACCTCATTAGGAAGGAAATCATTATTAGCAAGCAAATTTTTAGTGCCAAAACCCGAACTTGCTGAACTACCACAAACAGAAGCTCTTAGATTTAGAAATGGGAGTGTTCTTACGAGCTAAGCTTTGCACTAATTCACGTTTTGCATTATCAAGGTTTCTTTCAAGCTCGTGAACACTAGAAGGGGAAGAAAGCTTACCCGAACTAGAATGCCTTTCATTAGAGCATGACATGACTTTGTTAATGGTGTCACAAGAATTTTTGAGCTCCATAATAGAATCCGAAGTGTAATCTTCTTCTTCTTCTTCATAATTGCAAAGTTCAGATTTTGCAGCAAGTCTTGCACTCTTTCTAGTTTTGGATGCACTGGATCGTTTCTTTTTGCCCATGAAAGAGGAAAAGAAATGCGGATGGTGGTGGAAAAGTGGTGGTCAATGGTGGAAGGTGGTGGTCAAGTTAGTGAGAAGTGAGAGCATTTTACTCTAGTGAGAGAAAAATATCATTGTCCCTCAGCTTCATGATTGCTCTCCATTGCAAAACCCTCCAAAATCTGGTTCTTCTAGTCCCTTAAAACTTGAAAGCTCAAAGCTTGAAGAATCCTTTCTTCTTGGTTCAGCCGAAGAGAATAGAGGAAAGGAGGAAAGGCTTTTACCCAATGGTAACGCTGAAGTGCAAGGACCGAACAAAGCTTTTACACTTAGGTCTGACCATCTCTCTCCTAATCACTTCAACACTTTTTCAGACCTTTCAAAGCAGAATTTGACAACTAAAAAAGGTAGAAAACTTTTAAGTTCAGATTTCAAAAATTTGTATGTTGGCCCACGTGAAAGTCTAGAGGATTTCCCTCCACTTGCTAATATTTCAAATGGAAAAGACATGCCAAATCAGCAACTTTATAAAGATGACGTGGAAGCCAACATTGCAAGTGAAGTGCCAACTCATCTTGTTATAAATCAGCAATTATCTACCTCACCAAAAGATGGTCTACAAGTTCAAATTCAACCCAATGGTGGTGACGTTTTTCAAGGCAGCCCCTCTTCTTTGAAGGATGGTTTGAAGAGGCAGCATGATGATAACAATGCTCATGCCATCCCTCCGGATGACTTATATGAAGATGGTAATAAGTTTTGGAGTCATTGCTTAGTTGGGCTGTTTTTAGGTGCTCCATCACCTTTTTTCTTAATCAAAAACATGGTTGAGTTTGCATGGAAGAGATTTGGTACGGTTGACATACATACTAAAGGAAAAGGCCTCTTTCTCTTCAAGTTTAAAAATGAAGAAATTTGCCAAAAAGTCCTTCAACAACTATGGCATGTAAACCATAGGCCGCTGTTATTAAGGAAATGGAAGCCCAATCTTGAGTTTGTGAACTTATCATGTAACAAAGTTCTAATTTGGATTAAGCTTTGGGATGTACCAATGAGTCTTTACTCCAAAAAGGGGCCTGGTTATATTGCTTCTTTTATTGGAAAGCCTATTCAAATGGATGCACTTACGGACTCTAAAAGAAATTTGGAGTTTGCTAGGGTGTGTATTGAAGTGGACTTAGAGGGTAATCTTCCGGATGTTGTCTTTCCAAAACTTAAGAATGGTACTAGAGCAAAAGTTGAGGTTGAATATGCTTGGAAGCCAAGCAAATGCACTCATTGTAAAATGGTAGGGCACGTTGAGGAAAATTACCCATTGAAGCCGAAAGCAGCACAAAATCCTCAAACAATTCATCATGGACAGCAACCTAAATACGTCAAGAATGGCAAGTTGTGGGAAAAAAGAAAACTCCATTGAAGAATTCCAAGGTTTTGAGCAATGATGAAGCCACTTCAAATAAGGAGAAGAAGACTTCTCAGCCAATCTCTCCTTAGGTTGCATTTGACTCAAAAATTGATAGTCAAAATTGCTTTGAAGTTTTAGTCCGGGAGGATGAAAATAGAGAAGATACTTTGAACTTTGAAGATGATCTTGGGACAAAAATAGAGAAGAATATAGAAGAAGACTCCATTGTTTTTGGCTCCCAAGATCCGGGTATAAATGATCCTCCTTTAAATTCTAAATGAATTTCTGCAAAATTCCCCTAAGAAGCAAAAAGAAGTTATTTTGCTTATCAAAAAGCACAAATTGGATTTCTTTTGTCTCTTGGAGAATAAAGTGTATTGCAATGATAGCATTAGCTTCATTAGCACTAAATTTGAAAGGCTTGGTTTTGAGGATTATTTTGATCATTTGATTAAAGGAAGGATTTGGCTGTTTTGGAGGAAAAATGTTAAAGCCACTTTTATTGACTCTTGTGATCAAGCCCTCCTCTTCAACTTTGATAATCATTTCCACAAATCCATTTTTGTTGCTTTTATTTATGGGCATAATGTGGCAGCAAGAAGGAAGGAACTTTGGAGCAAACTCAATCTTTGGTGCAATTGGTGTCTTGAGAGTGATCTTTGCATTTTGGGGGATTTTAATGAAGTTTTGCATGAAGGTGACAAATCCAGCACCTCTTCCATACCTAAAAATGCATTGGACTTCAAAACTTTTGTTGAGAATACAAAAATGCAAGAAGTTAATGTCTTTGGCCCTCACTTTACTTGGTCAAATAAAAGTGAGGAAGGCAATTTCTTAGCAAGTAAACTTGATAGACCTTTGGTGAATGAAATTTGGTCTCAAAACTATCACCACTCTTTTCTTTTGGTTGGTAGCCCTGGTATCTCCGATCATTGCCCGCTTATCTTGCAAACTTGCAAATCTTGGAAGTCTTCACCAAAACCTTTCAAATTTTATAATGCTTGGTCAAATCATTCGGATTTCTTGAAGCTTGTGGATGAACATTGGAGTACACAGGTTTTTGGTACTCCAATGTTCATTCTTTATCAAAAGCAAAAATTGATCAAGGAAGCCCTCAAATGCTTTGATAGGATGCATTTTGCTTACCCTCCAAACACTATCAATAATCTACGTGAGGAGCTTAATGGAGTTCAGCAAGCTATCTATAGCGGAGAGCTTAGTGCCGAGATCATTGACAAGCAAAAGTGCATTCTCACTAAATTGGATGAGGTCAATAAATTCATCTTTCACTTCATCATCTCAATAAGAATATGACCATTCTCATTCTTGATAGCATGGATAGTGCTTTTGAGCTTCCTACCTTTAACAACATTATGGAAAAATTTTGTATTTGAATCTCCATCTTTGATCCAAGTGAGTCTTGATTTTTGGTAGGGCATTGCTTTATGCTTTGCATCAAGCTCCTCCAATTTGCTCAAAATGCATTTCTCCTTATCAATGAGAAAGTAATCTTGCTCACCATTAAGAAGAAAGTATTGAACGCTATCAAGCTCCTCCCGAGCTTTTTTGATGGCAAATGGAATGGCAGCAAAATGCTCTTTGTCAAAAGATTTAAGAGCAAGTTTTAATGCTTTTTCCTTTTGGTAGAGAATGTCCATTGGTGTACCAAAGACCCGTGTACACCAATGGTCTTCAACAAGTTTTAGGAAATCCAAATGAGAGGTCCACACATTATAAAATTTGAAGGGCTTTGGTGAGGATTTCCAAGACTTACATGTTTGCATGATGAGAGGGCGATGATCGGAGACTCGAGGGCTAGCAACCAAAAGAAAAGATTGTTGATAATTATGTAGCCAATTTCCATTGATGAAAGCTCTATCAAGCTTGCTAGCCAAGTAGTTTTCATCATGGCTCTTATTTGTCCAAGTAAAGCGTGGTCTATGTGCATTTACTTCTTGCAACTTTGCATTAGCCACAAAGTTTTTGAAAGCACCAGTACTTTTTGGAATGGAAAAAGTGTTAGATTTGTCACCACAATGCAAAACCTCATTGAAATCCCCCATGAGACAAAAATCACTTTCTTCACACCATGCACACCAAAGCTCAAGTTTCCTCCAAAGTTCATATCTTTTTGATGCTTCATTGTGGCCATAGATGAAGGCAACAAAGAAAGACTTATGAATATGATCATCAAAATTAAAAAAGCAAGGCTTGATCAAATGAGTCAATCCAAGTTGGTTTAATACCTTTCTTCCAAAAAAGCAATATCTGCCTCTTAATAAAATCATCAATGTAGCTTGTAAATCCAACTTTATCAAATCGAGCACAAATTAGTTTGATATTTTCATCACTTGCCACCTTGTTCTCCAAAAGGCAAAGAATGTCCAAGTGGTGTTTATTGATCAGCAACTTTGCTTTCTTTTGCTTATTGGGGGAATTTAGCCCCCTAATATTCCATGAGCAAAAATTCATTGAGGAGGTAAAGGAGGAGCACTAGGCTCAATTTCATGGTTGCGTTTTGCATTCGGTGAGCCGTCATTACCCAATTCTTCTTCCCTACTATGCTGGCCAAGAAGCCTTTGATTTCCATCTTCAATTTCTCCCACATGACCAAGAATTTCAAAATGATTAGAGTGCATCATTTTAGAGCTTGAGGGGTCAAGAGGAACCCTAGCAATGGAATGCCTTAGAGATGTTTCCTTAGCCTTTGAAGAAATTCCTTCACCATGGGATTCATTAAGTTCATTACTTGTCTTCAATGGAGCTTTCTTGCTCACGGCTTGCCACTCATAATGAGTTTTTGTGGGCTGTTTTGTAGGTTGCTTTTGGTTGAGCTTTAGGCATAAGTGGGCAATGATCCTCCACATGGCCAACCATCTTACAATGTGAGCATTTTGTTGGCTTCCAAGCATATTCCACTATAACCTTTGCCTTTAAACCATTTCTAAGTTTTGGATAAACCACATCCAAAAGAGCTTGAATGAGCATCTCCACTAACAAGTGGTGAAAAGGCTTAATCAACCTCTTTACATGAGAAAGAAGAATCTGATTTTGCACATGAAATAGCTTCCAAAGTTTTCTTCTTAGCATGCAGCCGAGCACTAGTTCTAGTAAGAGAAGAGCTTTTCTTTTTCATTCCCATGAAAACCAAGAGAAGGGGCAAAGGGATGGATTTGATTGAAGTGTTTAGGTTATGTGTTTAGGTATGGATTAAGGGTTAAGTGTTTGGGTTTTTCATGGAAGAAGGTTTGTATGGTGGTGGCGTGAGGTGGAGAGGTGGTGGCTGGTTGCAAGAGTTTTAGAGAGAAGGAGTAGAATTTTCATGGTAGAGAGAGAAAAAGATTTTTATTGAGTAAAACTTAGAAGAGATGCATAAGGCTTTCTCTCTCTACCATGAAATCTCTTCTCCTTCTCTCTAAACTTTTTGCAACCAGCCACCACCTCTCCTCCACACGCCACCACCATACAAACCTTCTTCCATCAAAACCCAAACACTAAACCTTAAACACTCTTCCATACACTAAACCCTTTAAGTCAAAAGCAAGCAAATCAGCCAACCATGGGTCAACTTGCTTCACAACAACAAAGGCAAAAAGTCTACTATAATGCTAGGTATGCTTCTCCAAATGATGAATGGCAAGAGGTGGGGAAAAAGCAAACTAATGTTGAGAAATTGGGTTCCAACCGAGAGGAAGATAAGGTCAATGAGGTTACTCAACAAGACCCTCCAAAGATAGTTGATCAAGGGTCAAACCGTTTTAAAGCTCCTGATGTTGTGGAGGTGGGTGAGATCATTGAAAGGCTTGAGGATTATGATTGTAATTTGGCAAGAAAGACCGGAGAGAATGATAATACAAATCAACAAGTTACTGGAAGTAAAGACAATTTGGGCAAGTTTGCTCATACTCCTCCTTTCAAATGATTTTTGGTTCGTGGAATATTAGGGGTTTTAATACCCCTAATAAGCAAGGGAAGTGAACTTTTGGATCTCTAAACATAAGATTGATTGTTTTTGCATTTTGGAAACAAAGGTTGTTAAGGATACTTCTTTTACTAAAATTGCAGCCTATTTTGAAAGATTGGGCTTCAAAAATCATGTGGAGGATAACATGATTGGAAGAATTTGGTTTTTTGGGAAGGAACCAATTAACTTTACATTTGTTGATTCAATTGATCAAGGAGTTCTCTATCATATCAGCCTTGCCAATAAGAATTGTATTTGCGTGGCTTTTGTTTATGCTCGAAATGATTTAAAAGGTAGAAGTTTTTTATGAAGAAAGCTTGAGGAATGGAGTTCATGGTGTGAAGATAGTCCGTTTTGTGTGATGGGAGATTTTAATGAAATCCTTCATAATGGGGATAGGTCACCTTGCAATCCTATTCCTTCCAGTGCCTGGGATTTTAAGAAATGCATTAGCAATTCTAGTTTATTTGAACATAAAGTGTTTGGTCCACATTTCACTTGGACAAACAAGGGTTCTCCTAGCAATTTCATGGCAAGTAAACTTGATAGGGCACTTGTCAATTCCCAATGGTTAGAGTATTTGGATAGCTCGTTCCTTTTGGTTGATAACCCGGGAGTTTCAGATCATTGTTCACTTGTCATGCACACATGTAAATCCAATTCTTCTCTACCAAAGCCTTTCAAATTTTTCAATGCATGGACCTCTCATGTTGAATTCCTCAAGGTGGTTGAAGATGTTTGGAAGAAAAGATTTTTTGGGACACTAATGTTTGTTCTCACGTGGAAGCAAAAGACTCTCAAACAAGCTCTTAGGGAATTTGACAAGAAGCACTTTTCTTCTATTCCTCATCAACTCCGAGAACTCAAGAAAGATCTTGATAAGGTGCAAGGTGAAATTCTTAATGGATATTGCAACGAAGAGGTGATTGAGAAAGAGGGGGAAATTTTGAAAGACATTGAAACTCTTGAAGCTTCATATAGGAGTTCCCTCCATCAAAAAGCTCGAATTCAATGGATCAAGGAAGGGGATGCAAATACCAAGTTCTTCCATAATGTGATCAAGAGTAGAAGGATTAAGAACACCATCAACGCAATTCTTGATCAAAATGGCATCTTACTCACAAAGGCTGAAGAGATGAAAGACCAATTTCTTTCTTTCTACAAGAACTTCTTGGAACAAGATCCAACTCAATTGCCAATGTTCAAAGCATCAAATCCATTCTTGGCAAAACAATTGAAGGAAAATGGAAGGAAATGCTTGCAGCCCCCATCTGTAACGAGGAAATTAAAGAGAGTCTCTTCTCTCTCAATCCTAACAAAAGTCCGGGACCCGATGGTTACACATCAAAGTTTTACATGGCAGCTTGGAAAATCATTGGCGAGGAAGTAATACATGCTATCAAGTCTTTCTTCTCATCCAACAATCTCCTTAAAGAGGTAAATGCCACAATCATTACCCTTGTTCCTAAAGTTCAAAATCCTACCTGGGTCAAAGATTTTCGGCCTATTTCTTGTTGCAATACTATTTACAAGTGTATCTCCAAGATCCTTGCCAATAGACTCAAAAAATGCATTCCATTTATCATCTCAAACAACCAATCAGCTTTCATTAAAGGTAGACTCATTAATGAGAATATCTTTATTGCTCATGAGCTTATTAGAGGATACTCTAGAAGCCATATTTCTTCAAGATGTGCACTCAAAATTGATATCATGAAGGTTTTTGACACATTGAATTGGCACTTCATTGAATGCACTCTCATTGCTCTTGATTTCCTAAAAAACTTTGTTGATTGGTTGATGGCATGTATTACTTCCCCAAGCTTCTCTATTGCTATCAATCGTGGCCTTGAAGGTTTCTTTAAAGGGCCAAATGGCATAAGGCAAGGTGATCCCCTTTCTCCATATATCTTTGTGATTTGGATGGAAGTCCTTACTTGTTTGCTTAACAATTTGGAGAAGGAAGAAAGGTTTCATTTTCATCCCAAATGTGGAAAATTGAAGCTCAACCACTTTTGTTTTGTGGATGACCTGCTTATCTTTTGCAAAGGAGATATCAATTCTATTGAAAGCATTATGAATACACTTGAGGATTTCCATTCTCTCTCGGGCTTAAAAATCAGCAAGGACAAAAGTGAAGTTTTCTTTGGAGGGGTTCCTTTGGAAAAGAAAAATGATATCTTGGAGAAGATTGGAATTAAGGAAGGTAACTTACCTTTTCGTTACTTGGGTGTCCCTCTTATTACGAGGAAACTTTGTAAGGCTGATTGCCTTCCTCTTTTGGAAAAGATCACGAAGAAAATTGAGCATTGGACAACGAAATGGCTTTCTTTTGCTGGAAGGTAGCTTCTCATTAAGTCCACTCTTACTCTAACCTTCATTAGCAGATTCATTTTCTGTGGTTTCCCTGATCAAACTAGAAGTTACCAAGGAACCATGCATAGCACTAAATAGGGAGCCGCCGAATACCCCAGCTACGCCTAACATGTGAAATGGGTGCATAAGGATGTTGTGGTCAACCTGGAATACAATCATAAAGTTGAAAGTACCAGAGATTCCTAGAGGCATACCGTCAGAAAAACTTCCTTGACCAATTGGGTAGATCAAGAAAACAGTAGTAGCAGCTGCAACAGGAGCTGAATATGCAACAGCAGTCCAAGGTCGCATACCCAGACGGAAACTAAGTTCCCACTCACGACCCATGTAACAAGCTACACCAAGTAAGAAGTGTAGAACAATTAGTTCATAAGGACCACCGTTGTATAACCATTCATCAACGGACGCCGCTTCCCATATTGGGTAAAAGTGCAAACCTATAGCTGCAGAAGTAGGAAAATTTGCTCATTTTGGACTGGAGTCTTTCTCATTCCTAAGGGGGTCATTGAAACTATTGGGAAAAAGTTTAAAGCATTCATTTGGAGAGATACTGGAGCTAAAGTTGCTTGGAAAGATATTTGCTTGACGCAAGAGGAAGGGGATCTTGGAATTAGAAGACTTCAGGATATAAATGACACCTACATGCTTAAAATCTTCTGGAGAATGTATGCATTCAGAGACTCACTTTGGAGCTCTTGGGTTCACGAAAACTACATCAAAGAGGGTTCCATTTGGACATTCACCATTACAAAGGACCTTAGTTGGATTATGAGAAGTTTATTTAAAAGCCGTGAGGTTGCTCGACAAAGCATTAAGCATATTGTTGGGAATAGCAAGAATACTCTTTTTTGGCTGGACACTTGGCACCCGGAGGGCAATCTTGGTATAACATTTTTCTTCACCCTCCACTTCTTGCAAAGGTTAGTGATATCTACAACCAAAATGGATGGAATTGGCCTCCTTACCTCTCCCATTTCAATGCTCCTAGCTTTCATCTTGATGAAGAAAAATCTGATTCTTTTTGTTGGATTTTGTCCCCAAATGGAGTTTTCTCTTTTAAGCATACACGGGAGTTTATTAGAATCAAGGGAGTTAGAGTTAAATGGCATAAGGTTGTTTGGTTCAAAGGACACTCTCCTAGGCATGCTTTTATTTGCTGGCTTGCCTTCTTGGATAGACTCAACACAAAATATAGAATTCTTCATTGGGGAATCAATATCAATCCCAATTGCTCCTTTTGCAACTTGGGTTGTGAGACGGTTGGGCATGTTAAAGGGAATTGTCCCTTGAAGACTAAATTACATACTAGCAACCAGCCCCAAATGCATACCACATGGCACAACCCTAAGATCCATAACGAATGGCAAGTTGTGGGCAAGAAGCAAAGTCCACTGAAGGATCCAAATCCAAGTAAAGCCTCTTGTGAATGATAATGTCACCAAAGCTATGGAAGACAACATTCGGCCTTCAAGTCCCAAGGTTAATCTTTTTTTTTTTGCAGATTAAGTAACTTTTTATTAATCGCAAATATGGACACAATCCATTTAAAACCCTCAAGCCATGGACACAGCAATTCAATCAAATCAAGGCTTGAGAGGCAAGAAAATACAAAGAGGGGAGAGTCTCCCAAACCAACAAAAGTTAATCAAAAACAAACAAACAAGTTCCAAAAACAATGAGAACAAACCAAGTGTGATCAAATATGGCTGGAAATTGTTCCCACCCTATTACCTTGCTCAACGTTCCATTGTTCTTCATTCAAATGAACTTCATTGGCTTTATCAAGAATTTGAACATCCAAGTCAGCAACATCAAAATCATCTCCTTTAGTCACTTTATTTCCAATCTCGTTCTTGTTCAAGTTATCCTCATCAACTCGAGTCTCAAGTGAAGCAACTTCATTACCATTTTCATATGCGTTAAGGGCAGCAAAACTATTTCCTTCCATGGTGCTCGGAAAGTCGTTTTTCTCATTTGCTTCATTAACAACTTTAGACTTGATGACGACACTAGCAAATGGTGTATGATTCACATTTGTGACTTTCCTCCATATTGTCTTTGACTTGGGATTCTTCCATTCACCCTCTTTCTTAACAAATCAAGAATTTTGTTGGGATACATTAACTTGAGTGGCATTTGGACATGAAGAAAGACTATGACCAACAATCTTGCCCAAAGGACAAACCACGGGTTTCCATGCGTACTCCACTTCAATCCTAGCCCATTCTCCATTCCTAAGTTTTACAAATGTAAAATCCGGGAGGCTCTTGGATAAATCCATCTAAATGCAAACACGAGCAAATCCCACGAAGGTTCGGGATTCCATTAACTTGTCCATTTGAATAGGAATGCCAAGCGTGCTGGCCATATAACTAAGTCCCCTTCTAGTGATCAAGGAGCAAGGGACATTATGGAGCTCCACCCAAAGAGGAACTTTTTCCCAACTAAAGTGCATGAGTTGAGAATTTGAATCCCATCGTCTAAGCAAGAGGGGACGGTGATTTACATGCCACATTTACTCAAGAACAAGCTCACAAAAGTTTTCGTTTTCAAATTTAAACACAAAAAGCCCATTTTCAGCTGATTTGATTTCAACTCTACCAAACAATTTCCAATGGACATCTACCATTCTCCGAATAAGGAAGAAGGGTGGGGGTTTTTCAAGGAATTGGCCTATAAGGCAATGTTTGTAGTAATCGTCCCCTTCAAGGTAAACATCATCGGGTGGGATGGCTCCATTGAAATCATTCTCAATGAAAGGTTCAACAAAATCGAGCTTAGTAGAGTGAGAAAGATTACCAACAAAAGTGCCTTGACAATCCTTATTTGATTTCCAAGCTTGCTGTTGAAAAGCATTTTGATTTGGATGCACTTGGTTACCAATATTCCAATTGGCCCTATTGCCATGAGAAGAGTCTCCAAAGCATTTTTGTTTCCAATTGTTGTCCAAATTCCTTGCCATATTTGCTGTAGATTGGGAATTACAAGCTTGTTGTGGCTCATCATTAGTAGGAGCTAGTGTGGGATTAGCTTGTTGGAGATGAGCAAAGTGTTGACCTTTTGGAGGTAAATTCCCGTCAAAATAAAAATGAGAGGGGGCTGACCTGGCTTTAGAATCTGACTTGGCTTCCATATCATGAGGGGATAGTGTATTTGAAGGTTGACTCAAATATGTAGGGCATGACCGAGCAAGCAAGGGAGGGAAATGAGATTCAAAGTCACTACCATTTTTAATATTTGCTTCGTCAAGCATCTGGACCAAGTTATTTGGTGGATAAAGCTTTTCCCCGGCAGCTACATTATCCTTCGGCTTGGACCAAGGGGCAGCAGCGTCCCCAATTAATGCCTTGTGATGAGTTGTCGACTTTTAGAGGCTGAATAGGAGTACTTTTGAGCTGAAAAAGAATCTGCCATATGGTTATTACCCGCTGAAAAAGAGCATGGACTAGCCATTTCTTCCAAAACCAAGCCATCCGTATGTGATTTTGGAACTGATCCTTGGATATTTGTTGGCTGATTATCAAATGAGGATGCAAAAACATTCTTCTCCATGCCACAAGGATCATTATGAGTACCATATTCACCATTTTTTGTTTCGAAGTAAGTGTGACCCAAAGATAGAGTTTTATCATTGAGACAAAAGGAAGATGGCGCAGGAACAGCCATTGCTGATTGGTGGTCAAGTTCTTGAAGCAAAGGATCATCAAGCTTATCACACACCTCATTAGGAAGGAAATCATTACTAGCAAGCAAATTTTTAGTGCCAAAACCTGAACTTGCTGAACTACCACAAACAGAAGCTCTAGATTTAGAAATGGGAGTGTTCTTACGAGCTAAGCTTTGCACTAATTCATGTTTTACATTATCAAGGTTTCTTTTAAGCTCGTGAACACTAGAAGGGGAAGAGAGCTTACCCGAACTAGAATGCCTTTCATTAGAGCATGACATGACTTTGTTAATGGTGTCACAAGAATTTTTGAGCTCCATAATAGAATCTGAAGTGTAATCTTCTTCTTCTTCATAATTGCAAAGTTCAGATTTTGCAGCAAGTCTTGCACTCTTTCTAGTTTTGGATACACTGGATCGTTTCTTTTTGCCCATGAAAGAGGAAAAGAAATGCGGATGGTGGTGGAAAAGTGGTGGTCAATGGTGGAAGGTGGTAGTCCAGTTAGTGAGAAGTGAGAGCATTTTACTCTAGTGAGAGAAAAATATCATTGTCCCTCGAAAGTTTCTCACCGTCCCAAGGTTAATCTTGATCCCTCATGCTCCCATAATGTCAACTCAAATCCATTTAGAATACTTAACCATGATGAGGAAAATGAAAATGAGGGTCAAAATCAGTTTAAGCGTAAGGGGAATGGGGATAAGGTTAAAGGAAGCAGCCCTAATTTACATGTGAATCATGATCCGGGGATTGATGATCCTCCCCCTACTTCTCTATGAATTTTTGCTCTTGGAATATTAGGGGTCTCAATTCCCCTAATAAACAAAAAGAAGTTAAGTTGCTGATCACAAAACACCACTTGGATTTTTTTTTTTGCATGAAAAGTGAAATGCACTATATTAATTACAAAAAATGTACATGAGAGTCGAAAGAAGGGGAAGCTCTAAAATAGCCTCAATTCCCCAATTCTTACAAATGATTTTGTTGATACAAGAAGAAGTGAAATGCTTTCCAATTGAACACTTAATTCGAACATGGTTGAAGATGGATGAAAAGATTTGCTCTTCCGTTTTTGCTCCTTTGCTGAATTGCCTATTGTTCCTTTCCAACCAAATGAAATAAATTGTTGCTCCAAAGATATGCTTGATGAGTGTAGCTTTGAGATTGCCTTCAAGAACGTACGAAGTAATGAAAGTGATGATTTCATTCCATGATATTGGTGGATCTTTTATGCATGTTAACTCAAGTCCTCTTTGCCATATTCTTCTTGTAAAGCTACAATGGAAGAAGAGATGGTCCCTTGTTTCACAAGCAAAGTTGCAAAAGATGCAATTTGAGTTGATTTCAATGCCCCAAGTAAGCATTCTGAATTTTGTTGTGAGCCTATCATGCATTGCAATCCAAGTGATAAAAGCATGCTTTGGTGTGTGGTTTTTAAACCAAATAATGTTGTGCCATTCAATCTTTCTTTTTCGCTTACGCAAGTGCTCCCAAGTGTGCTTAAAAGAGAATTTCCCATCATTTGAGAGACTCCAAGAGTAAGAATCCAACTTATTCTCAACAATGGCAGCGTTTGGGATGGGGATATGCAGAAGCTAAATTGGCCAATTCCAAGAGCCATTTGAGAAGATTTCTCGTACCTTTGCATGAAGTAGTGGATGGTTGAAAGTGCCATTCCAATGCTCAAGGAGAGTACCATTGTTATGCCATTTATCAAGCCAAAAGTGTGTGTCTCTTCCATCTCCAAGAATATGTGTAATATGACTCCTAGTTGAAGTTCGGCAATTGAGAAGCTTCTTTAAGATCCAGCTTGAGTCAATTGGGCAAGAAATTGTCCAAATTGATTCATTCTTAATGTAGTTTGAATGTACCCATTTGCTCCAAAGAGAATCACGAAATGCATACATTCTCCAAAAAACTTTTATGAAAAAAGTATTATTGATGTCTTCCAAAGACCTAATTCCCAATCCTCCTTCATCCAAAGGAACACAAACATTGCTCCATACAATTTTTGCACCCGTATCTCTCCAAAGAAATGCACAAAACTTTGACTCAATTACCTCAGCTCTTTCTCTCTCTACCATGAAAATCCTCTCCCTTCTCTCTAAAACTTTGCAAAACAGCCACCTTACCACCACCACACGCCACCCTTCACCCACCTCTAAACCTCTTTTCACACATCCCAACCCATCCCTTTGCCCTTCCCCTTGGATCCATGGGAAAGAAAAAGAAAAGCTCATCTCCGTCAAGGCAAAGTGCAAGAATACTTGCAAAAAAACAAGTGCTGGATGGTTCTTCAAAAGCTCCTTCGGGCAAGAATCTCAATGAGGAGGTGGATTTAGCCTCTTCTTCCTCTTCTTTTGAGAGAGAAGATGCCTCATCCACCTCTAGCAAGGAATTCAAAGAAGTTTTTGAAGCACTTGAATCAGGCTGCACTTATAAAGATCATATAAAAGCTCAAAATAGAGCAAAGGCCGAGGTGGTTTGTAGTCTCACCCATAAATCTCGATCTCGCTCCCCTCCCACTCCTTGTTCAAGAATGGGTTCAAGCCATTGTTCTACCGAAATGGATCTTGAAGCATCAACCGAGCTGGAGTTCGAACCTAGCAAGAAGGAAAACTCTATAGCATGTGAGATTTCAGCCGAAAAGGAGGATGGAAAAAACTAGCAGTCTTTACCCGATGGTCCTAGGGCATTGCATGGACTGGTTAATAGGCTTATGTCTGAAAATGCTGAACCATTTACTGTGCATGGCAGCAATGCTTTGGCCTCATCCAACCACATTTCGACAGCACATAACAGCCCTTGGATTTCAAAAGATAACACTGCCCACTTAGAGGATTTCCTCCACTTACGCCAAGTAAGCAAAATGACGTGGCTGCCAACTTAGAAGGAAATCCCACTCAACCAAGGAGCACAAGTCAGCACCTCTCACACTTCAACTCAAATGTTCCACGATCTGAAGCTTCCCTTGCCAAGGACAACCATTTCTCTTTGGGTACTGATCTTGGCAAGCAAAATAATAGCAAAGCCAACGTGCTCCAACAAAAGCAAGGGCTCCCAACCACCAAAATGCATGGACAAAGGCACCTAAACTAAGGTATGAACCCTCCACAAATTCCCTACTCTTGATTGGGGAGGTGTTTTTGCTGAACATATGGCTACCAATCTCAAATTTGATGAAATGCACGAGTTTAACATTGTTGATGGGAAAAGAGAGGTTGCTGACCCCCCGGAAGATCTTTATGATGAAGGAGATTGTTTTTGGTCACATTGTTTTGTGGGACAATTCTTAGGTGCCCCCCCACCATTCTTCCTCATTAGAAACATGGTTGAGTTTGCATGGAAGAAATTTGGCAAAATTGATATTCACACCAAAGGAAAGGGCCTTTTTGTTTTCAAATTTGAGAAAGAGGAATTTTGTCAAAAAGTCCTCCAACAACTATGGCATGTTAATCATAGACCACTTTTGTTGAGGAAATGGGAACCTAATCTTGAATTCATCAATGTGGCCAGCAATAAAGTTCCCATATGGGTGAAACTTTGGAACGTTCCAATGAGCCTCTACTCCAAAAGAGGACTTGGTTATGTTGCTTCATTCATTGGCAACCCAATCCAAATGGATGCTCTTACCGACTCAAGAAGGAACCTTGAATTTGCTCGAATTTGTGTTGAAGTTGACTTGGAAGGTAGCCTTCCAAATGTCATTTTCCCAAAACTCTGAAATGGCTCAAGAGCAAGGGTGGATGTTGAATATGCATGGAAACCAAGCAAGTGCGCCCATTGCAAAATGGTTGGGCATGTTGAAGGGAATTGCCCTTTGAAGACTAATTTACATTCCAGCAAGCAGCCCCAAATGCATTCCACTAGGCACAATCCAAAGATCCATAATGAATGGCAAGTTGTGGGCAAGAAACAAAGTCCATTGAAGGACCCAAAGCCAAGTAAAGAGCCGCTTGAGAACGACAATGTCACCAAAGCTATGGAAGACAGCATTCGCCTTCAAGTCCCAAGGTTAACCTTGATCCATCATGCTCCCATAATGTCAACTCTAATCCTTTTGGAATACTTGACCATGCTGATGGAAATGAAAATGAGGGTCAAAATCAACTTAAGCATGAGGGCAATGGGGATAAGGTTGAAGGAAGCAGCCCTAATTCACAAGTAAATCAATATCCAGGGATTAATGATCCCCCCCCCCTACTTCCTTATGAAATTTTGCTCATGGAACATTAGGGGTCTCAATTCCCCTAATAAACAAAAAGAAGTTAGGTTGCTGATCACAAAACATCACTTGGATTTCTTTTGCCTTTTGGAGAATAAAGTTGTGGGAAATGATAGCATCAACCATATTAGTTCCCGTTTTGACAATCTAGGCTTTGAAAATTATTTGGATGAGTTGACCAAAGGGAGAATTTGGGTGTTTTGGAGGAAGAACATCCAAGCTACTTATATTGATTCTTGTGAACAAGGCCTTCTTTTCAATTTTGATGACCACCTTCACAAGTCTATTTTTGTTGCCTTTGTCTATGGTAGCAATGAAACCTCTAAAAGAAGCATTCTTTGGAGCAAGCTTGAACTTTGGTGCTCTTGGTGTCTTAATAGTGATTTTTGCATTATAGGTGATTTCAATGAAGTCTTGCAAAGTGGAGACAAATCTAGCACATCAGCCATTCCAAGAAGTGCTAAAGACTTTATTAGATTGGTAGCTAAAGCAAACTTGCGAGAAGCTAAAACTCATGGTCCCCACTTCACTTGGACAAACAAGATTAATGAATTAAACTTCTTGGCAAGCAAGATCGATAGGGCATTGGTGAACGCAAACTGGATTCAAAACTATCAACACTCTCTCCTTTTGGTGGATAATCTAGGCATTTCCGACCATTGCCCTCTCATTATGCACTCTTGTAAGTCTTGGGAATCTTCCCCTAAACCTTTTAAATTCTACAATGCATGGACTTCTCATTCGGATTTCTTGAAGATTATGGATGAACATTGGAGTACACGGGTTTTTGGTACCCCAATGTTCAAACTCTTTCAAAAGCAAAAACTTCTCAAGAAAGCTCTCAAATTGTTTGATAAAAGACATTTTGCTTGTATTCCGAACACCATCAAGGAGCTTCGGGAGGAGCTTTGTGCTGTCCAAAATGTCCTCTATAATGGTGAACACAACAACTATATTTTGGACAAGGAAAGAAGCATTGTGACCAAATTGGAAGAGCTTGAAAGCTCATTTAAATCCATGCTCATTCAAAAATCCAGAATTGATTGGATCAAAGAAGGTGATTCAAACTCAAAATTTTTCCACAATATGGTACGGCAACGCAGGTACAAAAACTCCATCAAAGCACTCCAAAATGAGAATGGGCAACTTCTTTTGGAGGATTATGAAGTGAAAGAGGAAATCATTGGTTACTATAAAAATCTCCTTGGCACTAGATCCTACTCTCATGTTCATGTGGATTTTTTAAAGGAGATCATTGGAAGACAAATTGATGAAGAATTTGCTGCCAGCACTATTGCACCCATCACAAGAGAGGAAATCAAATCCACACTCTTCTCCCTTAATCCCAACAAAAGCCCGGGTCCCGATGGCTACACTTCCCATTTCTATAAGGTTGCTTGGGAGATTGTTGGAGAAGATGTTATTAGTGCAATCAGCTCTTTCTTTGAATCTTGCAAGCTTCTCAAGGAGGTAAACTCTACCATCATCACCCTTGTGCCTAAAGTCCCCAACCCCGCTATGGTCAAAGACTTTAGACCCATTTCTTGTTGCAATACAATCTATAAATGCATCTCCAAGATCATTGCAAATAGACTTAAACTTTGCTTGCCACAAATTATTTCATGGAACCAATCAGCATTCATCAAAAATAGACTTATCCACGAAAACATTCTTATTACTCATGACATTTTGAGAGGTTACTCAAGAAGGCATATTTCACCGAGATGCTCCATCAAAGTGGATATCATGAAAGCTTTTGATTCTCTTAATTGGAACTTCATTGAATCCACTCTCCTTGCTTTTGGCTTCCCAAGAAGATTGGTTGACTGGATTATGGTTTGTGTTTCTACCCCAAGCTTCTCTGTTGCTATTAATGGTGGGTTGGAAGGCTTCTTCTTTGGTGCAAATGGTATTAGACAAGGTGACCCCATCTCTCCATATATATTTGTTCTTTGCATGGAGGTTCTTTCTTGTCTTCTTAATGGGCTGGACAGCAAGCTTGGCTTTCATTTTCATCCAAAATGTAGGGGCTTAAAGCTTAACCATCTTTGCTTTGCGGATGACCTTTTTATCTTTTGCAAAGGGGACTTTAAATCCATTGAATGCATTATGGGTATTTTGGAAACTTTCTCAAGTATTTCTGGGCTGAAAATCAACAACTCAAAAAGTGTGATCTTCTTTGGTGGAGTTAGCAATGATAATAAACTCGCTATCTTGGAGCGAGTTGGGTTTCAAGAAGGTGAGCTACCAATACGTTACTTGGGCATCCCTCTTGTCTCAAGAAAGCTTAGAAAAGCTGATTGCTTACCTCTTTTTGAGAAAATTTCAGCAAGGATTAATACTTGGTGCAATTATTGGCTCTCTTTTGCGGGAAGACTTGTCTTGATCAAATCCACACTCACTCAAATTTGTGCTTTGGGCAAGTGCCACCCTCCTCCCCAAAAGCGTTGTGTCATCCATTGAATCAAAATTCAAAGCATTTTTATGGAGAGGAACTGGTCCTAAAGTTGCTTGGAGGATCTTTGCCTCCCATTTCATGAAGGGGACTTGGGATTCGTAAAATTGATGAAATCAACAAAGTTTTCTTGCTGAAAACTTTTGGAGGATGTATGCTGAAAAGAGCACACTTTGGAGCCAATGGATTCACTCAAATTATATCAAAAACTCCTCAATTTGGACCATGCAAGCCCCCAAGGATGCTGGTTGGATTATTAAGGCACTTCTGAATTGTCGGGCTGAGGCAAAGAGATTCATTCAACACAACATTGGCAATGGAGCTAATAATTTCTTTTGGATTGAGAATTGGCATAAGGAGGGCTCCCTCTTACAATTTTGGAGCAACACACTCCCAAATCCGCCCCTCCTTGCAAAGGTTAGTGATATTTTCACAAATGGTAGATGGAATTGGCCAATTGACCTTTCTCATGTTGAAAGCCCAAGCTTTGTAATAAATGACACTAGCTTGGATAAGATTGGCTGGAATCTCTCACCCAATGAGGAGTTCACCTTCAAGCACACTTGGGAGCACATTAGAAGGAAGGGAGACAACTTTGAGGGCCATAACATTATTTGGCACAAAAAGCACACTCCAAGACATAGTTTCATCGTTTGGCTTGCTTTCCTCGATCGTCTGAATACAAAATTCAGATTGCTTCATTGGGGATTTAACATCAACCCTACATGCATCTTTTGCTTTATGGGTTGTGAAACGAGAGACCATCTCTTCTTTGAATGTTGCTTTACTATGAGAATTTGGAGAAAAGGCCTTCGCATCTCTCTTGTCCCGGAGAATCTGATTTCTTGGAATGAAATCACTTCTTATATCACTCCTTTTGCACATGAAAAGCATTTGAAGGCTACCATCATAAAGCACCTATTTAGAGCAGCCATCTATCACATTTGGAAGGAAATGAATCAGCGACTCTTTCAAAATGAAGCCAAGACCGAGGAGTACATTTTTTGTTCTATCTTTAATGAAGTTAGAGTTAAGCTTACTTGCTGTAGAAAATTTACTCCCTCCCCCTTGAACAAAACACTTTGTAAATTGTGGAGGCTTGATTCCTAGAGCCTCCTCCTTTCCCCCACTCTTTTGTTTGTACTTGTACATTCTCTTTGATTTGTGAAATACAATTACTTTCTTGCTCCACAAAAAAAAAAAAACTTTGACTCAATTTCCTTAATAATGCCTTTCGGAAGAAGAAGTGAACTTGCCCAAAATGCACAAATTTGTGTGAGTGTTGACTTAATGAGCATAACTCTTCCAGCATATGAGAAACTTTTAGTAGTCCAATGCTCAATTCTTCTATTGATTTTCTCCAAAAGTGGCCCATAATCTACTTTGCGAAGCTTTCTAGTCACCAATGGAACTCCAAGGTATCTAATTGGAAGTAACCCCTCTTTGAAACCAAGTTTTTCAAGGAAAAGCTTCTTATCATTTTGGGATATGCCTCCAAGGAAAACGTCACTTTTGCTGCAATTTACTTTGAGACCCAAGAACTCATAGAATTTCTCTAATGTCTCAATGATGCAATCAATTGACTTCAAGTTGCCTTTGCAAAAAATAAAGAGATCATCCGCAAAGCAAATATGATTCAGCTTGAGTTTAGCACATTTTGGGTGGTAGCTGAAGTTTGGGTGATGTTCCAATCTATTAAATAATGATGAGAGAACTTCCATGCATAAGACAAAAATATAAGGAGAGATGGGGTCACCTTGTCTTATGCCGCTTGCTCCTTTAAAGTATCCTTCAAAGCTTCCATTGATTGAAATGGTGAAACTAGGAGTTGTGATACAAGCTATAATCCACTTAACAAAAGTGTCGAGAAAACCAAATGCAAGAAGTGCAACTTTGATAAAATCCCAACTAAGTGAGTCAAAAGCCTTCATGATATCAACTTTAAGGGCACATCTTGGTGAGATATGAGTTCTAGAATATCCTCTAAAAATATCATGCGCAACAAGAATGTTCTCATTGATAAGTCTTCCTTCAATGAATGCTGATTGGTTCCATGAGATGATGGAGGGTAAGCAAACTTTCATCCTATTTGCAAGGATTTTGGAAATGCACTTATAAATCGTGTTGCAACAAGAGATGGGTCTAAAGTCCTTTACCATGGATAGATTTTGGACTTTAGGGACAAGAGCAATATAAGTGGCATTTACCTCCTTGAGCATCATCCGGTTTCAAAGAAGGAGCTGATGGCTTTGAGAACATCTTCTCCAATTTCGTTCCATGCATTTTTGTAGAAAAGTGAGGTGTATCCATCTGGCCCCGGGCTTTTGTTGGGGTTGAGAGAAAAAAGAGTACACATAATCTCTTCCCGAGTGATAGGAGCAATCAAATCAGCCAAGTATTCCTCCTTGATGGTTTTGCCAAGAATGCTTTTGACATCTTCAACATTAGCTTAAAAGTGCGTTTGAGTTCCAATTAACTTCATGAAAAAGGATAGAAACTCTTCCTTAATGCCATCATAAGAAGTTATTGTGTTCCCATCTTTATCTTTGATGGCATTGATAGTGTTTTTCCTTCTTCTTCCTTTGATAACATTGTGAAAGAAATTTGAATTTGCGTCCCCATACTTTATCCATTGAAGCCTTGACTTTTGGTGAAGCATATGCCTATGAATGCTGTCAAGTTCCTCAATTTTTCCAAGGATATCTTTTTCCTTGTTGAGAATTTCCTCGTTGATGATCCCATTAAGAATGTCAACTTGCACTTCATGGAGATTATCCTTACGCTGACCGATTTGATGCTTAATGCAAGAGAAGTGCTCCTTCTCAAAATTTTTCAATGCTTTTTTAAGGAGCTTTTGCTTTTGGTAAAGAATAAACATTGGAGTGCCAAAAACCCGTGCACTCCAATGTCTATTAATAAAATGGGGAAATTCAACATGTTTGGCCCAAGCATTATAGAACTTGAATGGCTTTGGTAAGGAGGGCTTGGGCGGCATCACATTTAAAATAAGAGGGCAATGGTTAGAAATGCTTGGATTCTCCACCAAAAGGAAAGAATTCTCCATATGCTTCTCCCAATAAAGGTTGATGAGTGCCCTATCAATTTTGCTTGCAATGAAGTTTCCTTGGGTGCTTCTATTAGACCAAGTAAAGTGTGGACCAAAAGTTTTGATTTCAAGCAAGTCCGCTTGACAAACACAAAGTTTAAAGTCTCTTGCACTTGTGGGTAAACTCCAAGAAGTGGATCTATCTCCACTATGAAGAATTTCATTGAAATCACCCATAATACAAAGCGGCCCATTCCAGCACCATTGACATCTTGGCATAGAGAAATGACAAAGAATACCTTGCTCCATGCTATCAATGATGCTGATTTTGATGTGGTTTCTCCAAAAAAGCCATAAGCTTCTTTCCATCTTCTCATCCATGTAATTTTCAAAACCCAATGTGCTGAAATCATTGGTGGTGGAATTCTCCTTATTCACCTTAGTCTCCAAAAGACAAAAACAATCAACATTGTACTTGTTGATCAAAACTTTCACCTCTTCTTGCTTATTTGGGGAATTCAATCCCCTAATGTTCCAAGCACAAATCATTTAGTTGGTAAAGATGTGGACCCTCGGCCCAAGGCATCATTACCATCCTTATGTTGGTTTTTTCCTTGTACTCCATCAATCCATTATGGATCAAGTTCTCCCTCTTCCCAATCTTCAATAACTTCAAGAGATTTGTATGAGTTTCCAACTTTAGTATCCAATTTTCTTGTTGCTTGAATAGGGCTTAATGCCTTTTCACCCTTGGTATTTGTTGCTGAAGGCTTTTCCAATCCATTTCGCTTTTCAAAATTTGGATCATCCCTTTCTTGAGAGCCCTTTTTCTTTCCCACAACTTTCCAAGTATCATTGATCTTTGATGTGTTGGCCTTGTTTGCATCAAGTGTCTTTTGAGTACTTGTTTTTGGCTTTGAAGGGCAATGATCCACAAGGTGCCCAACCATTTTGAAAAGAGTACAAATATTTGGTTTCCATGCATATTCAACACTAACCCGTGCTCTTGATCCATCTCTAAGCTTTGGGTAGATTTCGTTTGGTAAACTCTCTTCAAGGTTGACTTCAATGCACACTCTTGCGAATTCAAGATTCCTCCTTGATTCCGTAAGAGCATCAATTTGTATTGGTTTTCCAATGAATGAAGCAAGGTAGCTGAACCCTCTTTTTGACCACAAGCAAAAAGGAACATCTTTCATTTTCACCCATATTGGAACTTTGTTACGAGAGAAGTTAATGAATTCAAGTTGTGGCTGCCATTTTCTCAAAATTAATGGTCTATTACTAACATGCCAAAGTTTCTGAAGCACTTTTTTACAATATTCTTCTTCCTCAAATTTGAACATAAATAGACCTTTTCCTTTTGGATATAGATCAACTCTTCCAAATTTCCACCAAGCATTATAGATCATGTTTTTAATGAGATAAAGTGGCGATGGAGCACCAAGAAATTGTCCAATAAGGCAATGAGACCAAAAGCTTTCTCCTTCATCATACAAATCTTGTGGTGGATCAACAACCTCTCTAATTCCTTCATTAGTTAAAACTTGAAATTCATCTTTCAAATAAAGATTTGTTTCCAGGAATTCACCAAAATCTTGCTTCCAATCCAAAGTAGGGGTACTTGAAGAAGGTTCATACCTTAAGAGAGGCCTTTTGTTCCATGCATTTTGTTTGCTGCCTTCAAGCTTCTTGGAGCCGTGTGAAGCTTCTTGAGTGGGTTTTGCTGAGGTGTAAATAGGTTGTGAAGTGGAGTCCATGTCATCCTTTCACTTATTTTGCATTTGACCTTCTCTTTGAATTTTATGAGTGGCCGACAGAGGAGGGAAATCAGAATGCATTTGAAGTTTTGTGTCTTGAACATTCTTGGGAAATGGTTGGTGAGTTGTCGGCTCTTGAGTGGAGTTTTGTGGCATCTTTTCAGCAAAAGTACAAGCATCCTCTTTGTCCATCATGCAATGTTCAAGTGGTAAAGATGGATGCAATGTCTCTTGGGTACAGCTTTCTTTACCCGTAGGACAAAAGCATTGCTCGTTAGATATAAGCTCCTTAGGATCTCCTTCTCCTTCACCCGATGGCATCTTCAAGCTTTTAGTTTCTTCCATGGCTGCATTAGTATTTTCTTCAAGAATAAGGCTTTGAACAATGGTAGCTTTTGTCTTGTTTTGCTCTTCCTCCAAGTCGCCAAAAGTCTTCCCGGAGTTAATGGCATCATAAACTTCCTTAAACTCCAAAGAGGTTGAAGAAGCACCTTCACTCAAAGTGGGCGAAGAGGCTCGTTCAACCCCCCCCCCCCATGCTCAAAATTCTTCTTTTTTGAATTCAGCTTTGGTGGAGTAGATTTTGGAACCTTTTGTGCATTGAGTCTTGCACTAGATCTTGGAGGGGAAGACTTTTTCTTCTTGTTGTTGGCCATAACAACGAGTGCAAGAACGAAACCAAACTGATTTGTATTGTTTAGTAATGAAGTAGGAAAGTAAAAGAAAGAGAGGGGAAGAGGAGAGATGCGTTGGGGATGGTTGTGCAATGGTGGCTGAGTGCAATGTGTGTAGAGAGAAGGGAGAGCATTTTGGCTCTAGAGAGAGAAGGAGTATTTGGTTGAGTCCCTCCTCATCAACACCACTTGGATTTCTTTTGCCTTTTGGAGAATAAAGTTGTGGGAAATGATAGCATCAACCATATTAGTTCCCGTTTTGACAATCTTGACTTTGATAATTATTTGGCTGTTTTGGAGGAAGAACATCCAAGCTACTTTCATTGATTCTTGTGAACAAGGCATTCTTTTCAATTTTGATGACCATCTTCACAAGTCTATCTTTGGTGCCTTTGTCTATGGTAGTAATGAAGCCTCTAAAAGAAGCATTATTTGGAGCAAGCTTGAACTTTGGTGCTCTTGGTGTTTAAATAGTGACTTTTGCATTATGGGTGATTTCAATGAAGTCATGCAAAGTGGAGACAAATCTAGCACATCAGCCATTCCAAGAAGTGCTAAAGACTTTATTAGATTGGTGGCTAAAGCAAACTTGCAAGAAGCTAACACTCATGGCCCCCACTTCACTTGGACAAATAAGGGTAATGAATTAAACTTCTTGGCAAGCAAAATTGATAGGGCATTGGTGAACACAAATTGGATTCAAAACTATCAACATTCTCTCCTTTTGGTGGATAATCCGAGCATTTCCGACCATTGCCCTCTTATCATGCATTCTTGTAAGTCTTGGGAATCTTCTCCTAAACCTTTTAAATTCTACAATGCATGGACTTCTCATTCGGATTTCTTGAAGATTGTGGATGAACATTGGAGTACACGGGTTTGTGGTACCCCAATGTTCAAACTCTTTCAAAAGGAAAAACTTCTGAAGAAAGCTCTCAAATTGTTTGATAAAAGACATTTTGCTTGTATTCCGAACACCATCAAGGAGCTTCGGGAGGAGCTAAGTGCTGTCCAAAATGCCCTCTACAATGGTGAACACAACAACTATATTTTGGACAAGGAAAGAAGCATTTTGACCAAATTGGAGGATCTTGAAACCTCCTATAAATCCATGCTCATACAAAAGTCCAGACTTGATTGGATCAAAGAAGGTGATACAAACTCAAAATTTTTCCACAATATGGTTCGGCAACGCAGGTACAAAAACTCCATCAAAGCACTCAAGAATGAGAATGGGCAACTTCTTTTAGAGGATTTTGAAGTGAAAGAGGAAGTCATTGGTTACTATAAAAATCTCCTCGACACAAGATCCTCCTCTCATGTTCATGTGGATTTTTTAAAGGAGATCATTGGAAGACATATTGATGATGAATCTGCTGCTAGCACTATTGCACCTATCACAAGAGAGGAAATCAAATCCACACTCTTCTCCCTTAATCCCAACAAAAGCCCGGGTCCCGATGGCTACACTTCCAAATTCTATAAGGTTGCTTGGGAGATTGTTGGAGAAGATGTTATTAGTTATATTCTATATAACTAATATAGAATATATTAGTGGGGAGTTGCTTATTGCAACACCCTTGTAGTAAATTTTTGGTGGCCTTGTTCGTGAACGGGAACAAAGCTTGTAACCAGTTTTAGCTTCATCAAAGGCCCCACGCTTCAAGAGGTTAGCTTTATATATTTTTTGCAAGCACTAGTTATATTCTACATGTTCTTGAGCATGTTTTTGTGTGTGTAATGTGGTTATTTTATTATCCTAGCATGTTTTCTTAGTTATAATTTAGAAAATATGGACTAGGATACCCCACACTTAATAATATCGATCCTACATATACAAGAATATTTTCAAGGCCCCAAGATTTACAAATGGATTTGTTCATACAAGAAGAATTGAATTTCCTTCCAATGGAGCATTTAAGCCTAACATCATTAAGGATGGACGAGAGAATGTGCTCTTCAGTCTTGAATCCAAAGTTGAATTCACGGTTGTTTCTTTCCATCCAAATATGATAAATAGTGGCTCCCAAAAGATGCTTCAAAATGGTTGCACGAAGATTCTTTTCAAGGGCAAGAGGAGTAATAAAAGCCAAGATATCATCCCAATTTGTCAAAGATGTGTAAAACAAAGTAAGATGAAGTCCCTGATTCCAAATTCTTCTGGTGAAGCAACATTCAAAGAAGAGATGATTTCTAGTTTCACATCCCATGTTGCAAAAAAATGCATGTTGGATTGATATCTTTTCCCCAAGATAATAATCTGAATTTTGTATTAAGCCTATCCCAACAAGCAAGCCAGCAAATGAAAGCATGCCTTGGAGTGTGTCCCTTGAACCAAACAAGATTGTGCCAATTTATCTTTTCTTTTCTTGTTCGAAAGTGCTCCCATGTGTGCTTGAAACTAAAGGATCCTTGAGGAGATAAATCCCATGTAAAGGAATCAACAATTTCCTCATTTAAGCAGAAATTTGGAACATCAATATGCATCAAATGGTTAGGCCAAATCCAAGAGTTGTTTTGGAAAACATCTCTAACCTTTGATAAAGTGGTGGAGAGGAGAAGGCGGAGCTCCAATTATTGTAGAGAATTCCTTTTGAGTGCCATTTATCAAGCCAAAAATGTGTGCTAGTACCATTTCCAACTGAATAGGTGATGAAGTTTCTTGCAATATCTCGGCACTTAATCAGCATTTTTAGAATCCAACTAGCATCTTTTGGAATGGAGAGAGTCCAAATAGATTCATTCTTGATATAATTCACATGCACCCATTTGCTTCAAAGCGAGTCCCTTTGAGAATGCATTCTCCAAAAGATTTTAAGAAGGAAAATGGAGTTAATGTCCTCCATTGTCTGAATATTCAGCCCCCTTCATCAAAAGGAGTAGAAATATCCTTCCAAGCAATTTTTGCACCCGTTTCCCACCAAAGAAAAGCCTTAAACTTTGATTCAAGAGTAGTAATAACATTTTTAGGAGCAAGAGAATTCCAGCCAATAAGGAGCAAATTTGAGTAAGAGTTGATTTGATAAGCAACAACCTACCCGCATAAGAAAGCCATTTAGTGGTCCAATTATCAATTTTGTTCACAACTTTCTCCAAGAGAGGTGCATAATTAGCCCTTCTAAGCTTTCTTGAGTTAAGAGGAATGCCCAAATACCGGATTGGAAGAGAGCCTTCTTTGAAATCCACGTTGGAGAGAATAGCAAGCTTTTCATCATTCGGGATACCTCCAAAGAAAATATCACTTTTTGTGTTGCTGACTTTTAAACCTGAGAATGATTGGAAACTCTTTAAGACCTCCATAATGCAATCAATAGATTCCAAATTGCCTTTACAGAAAATGAAGAGATCATCGACAAAGCAAAGATGGTTGAGCTTCAACTTGGTGCACTTTGGGTGGAAAGCAAATCTACCATCATTTTCCAAATTATTGAGCATACATGTGAGCACTTCCATGCATATCACAAAGAGATAAGGGGAGAGGGGATCACCTTGTCTAATCCCATATGCTCCCTTGAAAAAACCTTCAAAGCTACCATTCAAAGCAATAGTGAAACAAGGAGAAGTAACACACGCCATAATCCAACCAACAAACTTTTGAGGGAAACCAAAAGCAATAAGGGTGCAGTCAATTGGCCAACTCATCTTCTTCATATTGATGTCCCAAATTTTATTCCTCATGAAGACAACATTTTTTTGCGTGAAAAGTGAAAAGCACTATATTAATTACAAAAGATGTACATGAGAGTCAAAAGAAGGAAGCTCAATCCAAAATAGCCTCAATTCCCCAATTCTTACAAATGATTTTGTTGATACAAGAAGAAGTGAAATGCTTCCCAATTGAACACTTAATTCGAACATGGTTGAAGATGGATGAAAAGATTTGCTCTTCTATTTTTGCACCTTTGCTGAATTACCTATTGTTCCTTTCCAACCAAATGAAATAAATTGTTGCTCCGAAGATATGCTTGACGAGTGTTGCTTTGAGATTGCCTTCAAGAACATACGGAGTAAGGAAAGTGAAAATCTCATTCCACACCCCTTTGTCATATTCTTCTTGTAAAGCTACAATGGAAGAAGAGATGATCCCTTGTTTCACAAGCAAAGTTACAAAAGATGCAATTCAAATTGATTTCAATACCCCAAGTAAGCATTCTGAATTTTGTTGTGAGCCTATCATGCATTGCAATCCAAGTGATAAAAGCATGTTTTGGTGTGTGGTTTTTAAACCAAATAACGTTGTGCCATTCAATCTTGCTTTTTCGCCTACGCAAGTGCTCCCAAGTGTGCTTAAAAGAGAATTTCCCATCATTTGAGAGACTCCAAGAGTAAGAATCCATATTATTCTCAACAATGGCAGCATTTGGGATGGGAATATGCATAAGCTGAATTGGCCAATTCCAAGAGCCATTTGAGAAGATTTCGTACCTTTGCATGAAGAGGTGGATGGTTGAAGGTGCCATTCCAATGCTCAAGGAGAGTACCATTGTTATGCCATTTATCAAGCCAAAAGTGTGTGTTTCTGCCATCTCCAAGAATATGTGAGATATGACTCCTAATTGAAGCTCGGCAATTGAGAAGCTTCTTTAAGATCCAACTTGAGTCAATTGGGAAAGAAATTGTCTAGATTGACTCATTCTTAATGTAGTTTGAATGCACCCATTTGCTCCAAAGAGTGTCCCAAAATGCATACATTCTCCAAAAAACTTTTATGAAGAAAGTATTGTTGATGTCCTCCAAAGACCTAATTCCCAATCCTCCTTCATCTAAAGGAACACAAACATTGCTCCATGCTATCTTTGCACCCGTATCTTTCCAAAGAAATGCACAAAACTTTGACTCAATTTCCTTGATAATGCCCTTCGGGAGTAGAAGTGAACTTGCCCAATATGCACAAATTTGTGTGAGTGTTGACTTAATGAGCGTAACTCTTCCAGCATATGAGAGACTTTGTGTAGTCCAATGCTCAATCCTTCCATTGATTTTCTCCAAAAGTGGCCCACAATCTCCTTTGCAAAGCTTTCTAGTCACCAATGGAACCCCAAGGTATCTAATTGGAAGTAACCCCTCTTTGAAACCAAGTTTTTCAAGGATAAGCTTCTTTTCATTTTGGGAAATGCCTCCAAGGAAAACATCACTTTTGCTGCAATTAACTTTGAGTCCTGAAAACTCATAGAATTTCTCTAATGTCTCCATGGTACAAGCAATTGACTTCAAGTTGCCTTTGCAAAACATAAAGAGATCATCCGCAAAGCATATATGATTCAGCTTGAGTTTAACACATTTTGGGTGGTACCTGAATTTTGGGTGATGTTCCAAGCCATTAAATAATGATGAGAGAACTTCCATGCATAAGACAAAAATATAAGGAGAGATGGGGTCACCTTGTCTTTTGCCACTTGCTCCTTTAAAGTATCCTTCAAAACTTCCATTGATTGAAATGGTGAAGCTACGAGTTGTGATACAAGCCATAATCCACATAACAAAGGTGTCGGGAAAACCAAATGCATAAACTGTAACTTTAATAAAGTCCCAACTAAGTGAGTCAAAAGCCTTCATGATATCAACTTTAAGGGCACATCTTGGTGAGATATGAGTTCTAGAATATCCTCTAAAAATATCATGTGCAACAGAATGTTCTCATTAATAAGTCTTCCTTCAATGAATGCGGATTGGTTCCATGAAATGATGGAAGGTAAGCAAACTTTCATCCTATTTGCAAGGATTTTGGAAATGCACTTATAAATCGTGTTGCAACAAGAAATGGGTCTAACGTCCTTTACCATGGTTGGATTTTGGACTTTAGGGACAAGAGCAATATAAGTGGCATTTACCTCCTTGAGCATCTTCCCGGATTCAAAGAAGGAGCTGATGGCCTTGAGTACATCTTCTCCCACTTTGTTCCATGCATTTTTGTAAAAGAGTGAAGTGTATCCACCGGCCCTCGGCTTTTGTTGGGGTTGAGAGAAAAAAGAGTACTCATAATCTCTTCTCGAGTGATAGGAGCAACCAAATCAGCCAAGTATTCCTCCTTGGGTGCTTTTCGGAGTTCCAATTAACTTCATGAAAAAGGATATAAACTCTTCCTTAATGCCATCATAAGAAGTAATAGTGTTCCCATCTTTATCCTTAATGGCATTGATAGTGTTTTTCCTTCTTCTCCCTTTGACAACATTGTGAAAGAAATTTGAATTTGTGTCCCCATACTTGATCCATTGAAGCCTAGACTTTTGGTGGAGCATATGCCTTTGAATGCTGTCAAGTTCCTTTTTCAAGAGTATCTTTTTCCTTGTTGAGAATTTCCTCATTGATAATCCCATTGAGAATGTCAACTTGCACTTCTTGGAGATTATCCTTAAGCTGACCGATTTGATGCTTAATGCAAGAGAAGTGTTCCTTATAAAAATTCTTCAATGCTTTTTTTAGGAGTTTTTGCTTTTGGTAAAGTATAAACATTGGAGTGCCAAAAACCCATGCACTCCAATGTCTATTAATAAAATAGGGAAATTCAGCATGTGTGGCCCAAGCATTATAAAACTTGAATGGCTTTGGTGAGGAGGGCTTGAGCGGCATCACATTTAAAATAAGAGGGCAATGGTCAGAAATGCTTGGATTCTCCACCAAAAGGAAGGAATTCTCCATATGCTTCTCCCAATAAAGGTTGATGAGAGCCTTATCAATTTTACTTGCAATGAAGTTTCCTTGGGTGCTTCTATTAGACTAGTAAAGTGTGGACCAAATGTTTTGATTTCATGCAAATCCGCTTAACAAACACAATGTTTAAAATCTCTTGCACTTGTGGGTATACTCCAAGAAGTGGATCTTTCTCCACAATGAAGAATTTCATTGAAATCACCCATAATGCAAAATGGCCCATTCCAGCACAATTCACTCCACAATCTGATTTTCTTCCAAAGAAATTTCCTACAAGTTGAGGAGTTCTTGTCATAGACAAACCCAATAAAAAAAGGTTGGCATCTTGGTATAGAGAAATGACAAAGAATACCTTGCTCCATGCTATCCTGATCATACATTTGTCAAGATGAGAAACGGGGAATGGGCCAAAATTGATGTTGATTATACTTGGAAACCGCTTGTTTGCCCTTCTTGCAAAATTGTCGGTCACTCACAAAGAACATGCCCAAATATGCCTCATGCAAATAGCATTCATCAAGTACATAGTATTGAAAAGAAAGAGGGGAAATGGAGAAATTACAAGACAAAGAAAGTGTGGAAAAAAGTGCCCACTATTAATCCCACTCCATTTGCAAATGTGGTTCTTGAATCCAAGGCATCTAAAGAGCCCCTTGCTGATTTGCCTTCCTATTCTTCAACATGCAATAGATTTGCTGCCCTTGATGAGAATGAGGCAACCACAAATGTTGATGGTAAGGAAGAAGTAAACAAGATTAATTGTTGTGATAAAGAAGAAGATCAAGTTGTTGAGGCCTCAACCTAGGGGGTTATAAAGAATACTAAAGTTAATGCCACGAACCGAGGAAATGAAGCAAATGTTGCTGATTTAGGCATCCATCAACATGCAAATCAAAATGAAGCACAGTTGGATGAAGAAAACTTGAGTGTTGAGCAAGATAAATGGAAAGGGAACGTAGGGAACACATTTGAAGGCTCTCGGACCAGATTTGAAGATCGCTTTTCCGATCCCATATGATGTGTTTGATTTTGATTGGATTTTTCTTTTGATGTCTTTTTTGTGGGATTATCCCTTTTGTCTTGATTTACTTACCCCTCAAAACCCTTGCTTTGTATTGTTGTATCATATGGTTTGAGGGGTTTGGATGGTTTTTATACCAAACTTTGCGATCAATAAAATCTTACTTAATCCGCAAAAAAAAAAAATGATGCTAATTTTGATGTGGTTTCGCCAAAAAAGCCATAATCTTCTTTCCATCTTCTCATCCATGTAATTATCAAAACCCAATGTGCTGAAATCATTGGTGGTGGAATTCTCCTTATTCACTTTAGTTTCCAAAAGACAAAAACAATCAACATTGTACTTGTTGATAAAAGCTTTCACTTCTTCTTGCTATTTGGGGAATTCAATCCCCTAATGTTCCAAGTGCAAATCATTCCATTGGTAAAGATGTGGACCCTCGGCCCAAGGCATCATTACCATCCATATGTTGGTTTTTCTCTTGTACTCCATCAATTCATTGCCGATCAAGTTCTCCCTCTTCCCAATCTTCAATAACTTCAAGGGATTTGTATGAGTTTCCAACTTTAGTATCCAATTTGCTTGTTGCTTTTGGAGAGCTTAATGTCTTTTCTCCCTTGGTATTTGTTGCTGAAGGCATATCCTGCCCGTTTTGCTTTTCAAAATTTGGATCATCCCTTTTGTGAGAACTCTTTTTCTTTCCAACAACTTTCCAAGTGTCATTGATCTTTGATGAGTTGGCCTTATTTGCTTCAAGTGTCTTTTCAGCACCTATCTTCGGCCTTGAAGGGTAATGATCCACAAGGTGCCCTACCATTTTGCAATGAGTACCAATATTTGGTTTCCAAGCATATTCAACACTAACCCGAGCTCTTGATCCATCTCTAAGCTTTGGGTAGATTTCATTTGGTAAATTCTCTTCAAGGTTGACTTCTATGCAAACTCTTGCAAATTCAAGATTCCTCCTTGATTCCATAAAAGCATCTATTTGTATTGGCTTTCCAATAAATGAAGCAAGGTAGCTGAACCCTCTTTTTGACCACAAGCTAAGAGGAACATCTTTCATTTTCACCCATATTGGAACTTTGTTACAAGAGAAGTTAATGAATTCAAGTTGTGGCTGCCATTTTCTCAAAAGCAATGGTCTATTACTAACATGCCAAAGTTGCTGAAGCACTTTTTGACAATATTCTTCTTTCTCAAATTTGAACATAAATAGGCCTTTTCCTTTTGGATATAAATCAACTCTTCCCAATTTCCACCAAGCATTATAGATCATGTTTTTAATGAGATAAAGTGGCGGTGGAGCACCAAGAAATTGTCCAATAAGGCAATGAGACCAAAAGCTTTCTCCTTCATCATATAAATCTTGTGGTGGATCAACAACCTCTCTAATTCCTTCATTAGTTAAAACTTGAAATTCATCTTCCAAATAAAGATTTGTTTCCAGAAATTCACCAAAATCTTGCTTCCAATCCATGGTGGGGGTTTTTGAATAAGGTTTTTTTTTTTTGCCGGATTAAGTAAGAATTAATAAATCGCAAAATGAGTACAACAACTACAAATCCCCTCAAACTAGAATACAAATAATACAATCAAATTTTGCTTGAGGGGAAGAGTAAAAGAAAAACAAAGCATACATCAATGAGAAAGCAAGCAAATCAGCAAGCAACAAAACAAAGTAGTCTCAACAATCAATTTAGAGGGAAGGAAATCTCCGATTCATCATTGCCCCCGGTTCCTTCATGTACTCCTTCAAATTGAGCCTTTTCTTGGAATTCTTGATTTTCACCTTCATGTCCATCATTTCCAAGAATTGGTCCTTCATCCTTTTCGAGAATAGAATCTTCAAGAACTTCAAATTGATTGTCAATCTTCATAATCGGGCAAGAAGCATTTTGAATGGGGGGAGACCTACTAGGAGAATGAGGCCGCATATCTCTTTGAACTTGTGGGTTTGTTTCCAAAATCTATTTTGGAGAGCTTGCTGCATTTATCAAAGAACCATTTTAACCCCGAGAGACTTGTTTTTTGCCAACTTCAATCCAAACTTCCTTGGCATTAGGCTTGGGAGCATTTTGGGTAGCAAGAGGTTGCATTGGATGGGGTTTTGGTTTCAATGGGCAATGGTCTTCAACATGCCCCACCATCTTGCAATGATCACACTTGGAAGGTTTCCAAGCATATTCAACTTCAACTCTAGCCCTAGATCCATCCCTTAGTTTCACAAAGATTTCCTCCGGTAGCTTTTCTTCCAAATTCACTTCAACACAAACTCTTGCAAATTCAAGATTTCTTCTTGATGCCGTCAATGCATCCATTTGAAGTGGATT
Organism: Cordia subcordata; assembly: GCA_028554755.1. Taxonomy (NCBI): domain Eukaryota; kingdom Viridiplantae; phylum Streptophyta; class Magnoliopsida; order Boraginales; family Cordiaceae; genus Cordia; species Cordia subcordata. The sequence continues at coordinate 18,186,622 of JAPTOF010000008.1, forward strand.
TCCTATAAAAGATGCAACATAACCAAGGCCTCTTCTAGACCACAAGCTCAAGGGAACATCTCTCAATTTGACCCAAATTGGTATTTTGTTACATGTAAGATTAACAAATTCAAGATTTGGCTCCCATTTTCTCAAAAGAAGTGGTCTATGGTTAACATGCCACAATTGCTCCAATACTTTTTGGCAATTTTCTTCACTCTCATATTTGAAAACAAATAACCCTTTCCCCATTGAAAAGATTTCAATTCTGCTAAAACTTCTCCAAACATGTTCAACCATGTTTCTAATCAAGAAGAAAGGAGGTGGAGCACCAAGAAATTGCCCAACAAGGCAATGTTGCCAAAAGTTTTCTCCATCTTCATAGATATCGATTGGAGGGTCATCAACCTCTCTAATACCATTGACAATTTTTGTAATATGTCGTTGAAGCTTAAAATCAAGTGCAATGTTGAGCAAAAGGCCACCCCAATCAGAATTTGGTGAAGTAGTAGTAGGTTCATACCTTGGTCTAAAGGTTTTTCCAAGCATTTAGGGGGTATTCTCTTCTTCCTTGAACAAATGCACGCCTTGCTTGCCCTCCATCTTGATTCTGATTGGTAGATTTTGGGTTTGCATCAAAGCTCCCAAAATTGTGATTGTAAAAATTATCTTGTGCAAATTTTCGCTGTTGAGCCTTGTGGAGGAAAGCTTGCTGATTTCCATTAAAAGATGAGGTGGCAAGATAAGGTGAGTTGGCTGCCATCTCAGGCCCAACATGGTAATCACGTGCAAGAAAATGGCTACTATTCGGCTGATTGCAAAGTGGAGGGAAATCTCCAAAATTTTCAAAATCAATCCATTTTTGAGTGAATGGCTGAGATTTGTCCTTGTTATTTGAGAGATGAGCTGTCGAAATAGTGTGAGGACTTGCTGAAAACTTGTCATTTTGACAAGCAAAAGCATCTGGAAAGTGCATTTCATTTTCTGAAAAGTTTTGTACTTTACCCAAGTGACCATTAGTTAAAGACCACCTTTCTCTTTCTTCCTCCTTCTCAATGCATGACCCATTCCCAAGTAAAATGCCACCATTTTCCATTGAATTCGGCTGCTGCAAATCAGCAAATTGTGATAAAAGATTGTTCTTCATGTTAGGGGGGTCAAAAAAAGACCCATATTGCTTGGGTGAAGATGAATTTCTTGAAGGCGAGTGTGAGATTGCAGCCATTGTTAAATCTTCTTGCTTTCTTCCAAGCAGATCCTCTCGGCCTTTATTCTCCAAGGTAGTTCCAAGCCTTGTTAGACCCTTGCATGTTGAGCTTTGCCCAAGAGGTATTTTGCCATCCTCATGGTTTTGTTCAATCCTTTGCAAGCTTGAGCTCGTTGGAGGGGTATCAGAATGATCCGTAAATGGTGAAGAATCAAGCTTGGAGTTCATTGACTTTGGAGAGGAAGATTTCAAGGGTGAGAAACCCATGTTACAGCAAGCATCATAAGCAAGTTTGAATTCATGGCTTGAGTTTGTGATGGATTCATCTTCAATAATTAGCAAAGATGAGGATTTTTCACACATAGAGGGAGGAACGATTTCACCATGCTTAAGATTTTCAAAATCATTTTGAGGGAGCTCAACATAGGACTCTTTGAGCTTTTCATTAATAGCTTTGATTCTTGCACTTTTCCTAGCTGAGATGTGATTTGTCTTTTTAGGCATGATGGGAAAGACGGAAAAAAGAAGAGGAAGTAAGGTTCGAGATGATGAAACTTCTAGAGAGAAGAGAGAGCATTCTAGCTAGAGAGAGAAAGTGCTTTGAAGTTTTTTTTTTTGTGGATCAAGTAAGAAATTTTCATTGTAGCAAATCAGATTTGTACAAGTACAATGATGGTGAAACCACCAAACCTAGACAAGAATATCTTTAAGTTTCCACAATTTACAAAGGGTTTTGTTCATATGTGTTGAAGGAAACTTCCTACTACAAGAGATTTTAACTCTAACATCATTGAAAATTGTATTACAAACAAACTCCTCTGTCTTTGCTTCATTCTTAAAAATTCTTCTATTTCTTTCCATCCAGATGTGATAAACCGTTGCGCCCAAGAGATGCTTGAGGATTGATACTTTCAAATGCTTCTCACGGGCAAATGGAGTGATGTAGTTGAAGATTTCTGCCAACAAATAGGGCTTTCCAGAACAAGAGTTAGCGATAAGCCAAATCTCCAAATACACCTAGTAAAACTACATTCAAAAAAGAGATGATCTCTAGTCTCGCATCCCATATAGCAAAAGATGCATGTGGTGTTGTTGTTAAGCCCCCAATGTGAAATTCTGAATCTTGTGCTAAGGCGATCATGATGTGCAAGCCAAACAATAAAACCATGCCTTGGGTTGTGACCTTTATGCCAAATGATGTTATGTCCACTGAAGTAATTACCTTTAATTCTAATATGCTCCCAAGTATGTTTGAAAGAAAACCCTCCATTAGGGGAAAGAGTCCAAGCAAAAGAATCATGTGAATTCTCATCAAGTGTAAAGCTTGGTACTTCAATAGCGGAAAGTTGCAAAGGCCAACTCCAAGAACCATTGAGATAAATATCACTAACCTTTGCATAGATGGATGGGGTAGGGAAGATATTGCTCCAATGCTCCATGAGTGGTCCATCAATATGCCAATTGTCAATCCAAAAGTGTGTATTCCTACCATTCCCAATGTTGTGCTTTATAATATTTCTTGCATCGCCACGGCACGCAAGGATGGCTTTGAAGATCCAACTAATATCTTGAGATGTTTGCATAATCCAAATGGAAGAATCCTTGATATAATTGCAATGAATCCATTGGCTCCAAAGTGATTCCTTAATTGCATACATCCTCCAGAACATTTTGAGCATAAAGACTTTGTTGATTTCTTCAATTCTTCTAATGCCAAGACCACCTTCATTGAATGGCAAGCAAAGATCTTTCCATGCAACTTTTGGGCCCGTTCCTCTCCAAAGGAAAGCTTTAAACTTTGATTCAATGGCTGCCAAGAGACCTTTTGGAAGAAGGATAGCATTAGCCCAATATGCACAAATTTGAATAATAGTGGACTTGATAAGAACAAGTCTACCCGCAAAGGAGAGCCAATTGTTGCACCAAGCATCAAGTCGTGCATTAATCTTCTCCAAGAGTGGGTAGCAATCCGACTTTCTAAGCTTCCTAGAGACAAGTGGAATGCCTAGATACCGGATAGGAAGTTCACCCTCATGGAAACCCACTTTTCTAATAATGGCAGCTTTGTTTTCATTTGAAATTCCCCCAAAGAAAATGTCACTCTTGGAAGGGTTAATGTTCAGCCCGGATAAAGTTGCAAAGGTCTTCAATGTGTCCATAATGCAATCAATGGAAGATAAATCATCTTTGCAAAAAATGAAGAGATCATCCGCAAAACAAAGATGATTAAGCTTTAATCTTGTGCATTTAGGATGAAAATCAAATCTTGGGTTATCTTCCAATTTATTCATCAAACAAGAAAGCACTTCCATACAGATGACAAAAAGGTAAGGTGAAATGGGATCCCCTTGCCTTATGCCATTAGCACCAAAAAAATAACCTTCCAAACCACCATTAATTGCAATAGAGAAGCTAGGTGTAGTAACACAATCCATAATCCACTTCACAAAGCCATGAGGAAACCCAAAAGCAAGAAGAGTGCATTCGAGAAAATTCCAATTCAAAGAATCAAAAGCTTTCATGATATCCACCTTGAGAGCACATCTAGGTGAGATATGATTTCTTGAATAACCCCTCAAAAGATCATGAGCAATGAGAATATTCTCGATAATATGTCTATTATGGATAAAGGCTGATTGGTTCCAAGAAATGATGTGAGGCAAGCATCCTTTGAGCCTATTTGCAATGATTTTAGATATGCACTTGTAAATGGTATTGCAATAAGAAATTGGCCTAAAATCTCTAACCAAAGAAGGGTTTGGGATTTTAGGTATGAGGGTAATAATTGTTGCATTTACCTCCTTGAGAAGCATGCTTGACTCAAAGAAAGATTTGATGGCATTTGTCACATCTTCCTTCACAATCTCCCAAGCCACCATATAAAAATGAGAGGTATAGCCATCCGGTCCCAGGCTCTTGTTAGGATGAAGAGAGAAGATAGCTTCCTTGATTTCTTGATTTGTAATGGGTGCACAAAGATTGGCAGCAAGCTCATTATCAATAGCCTTCCCAATAATGCTTTTAACCAAGTCCATACAAGCATGAGAGGTAGTCGGAGTTCGAGGAGTTTTGAAGTAGTAAATGAACACTTTCTTCACTTCAAAATCCTCTAAAAGAAGCTGGCCATTTTCATTCTTGATTGCTTTGATGGTGTTTTTAAGCCTTCTCCCATTCACACTTTGAAAAAGAAAGTAGAATTAGAATCACCTTCTTTAATCCAAGAAAGCCTAGATTTTTGATAGAGCATAGCTTTATAAGAGGATTCAAGCTCTTCCAAATTGACCATAAGTTCCTTTTCCTTGTCAAGAAGGGCTGTATTGTTCATTCCATTATGAATGGCACATTGCAAAAGACCAATTTCCTGACGAATCTTCTTGATGGTAAAAGGAATGCAAGCAAAGTGCTTCTTGTCAAAAGACTTGAGTGCTTTCTTGAGAATTTTTTGCTTTTGGTAAAGGATGAACATTGGAGTACCAAAGACCCGTGTACTCCAATATTCATGAACAAGCTTCAAGAAATCATGGTGAGAAGTCCAAATATTATAAAACTTAAAAGGCTTAGGAGAAGAAAGCCAAGCCTTACAGATTTGCATAATAAGAGGGCAATGGTCAGAGGCTCCGGGAGGGTCCACCAAGAGAAAAGAATCTTGAAAGGTATGAATCCAATTTGCATTAACCAAAGCCCTATCAATCTTGCTGGCCAAGAAATTATTTTCATTTCCCTTGTTAGTCCAAGTGAAGTGCAGTCCATGCGATTTTGCTTCATGAAGCCAGTCTTGGCAACAAATCTTTGAAAGTTCAAGCACTCTTTGGAATTGAATGGGAGGACTTATCACCATAATGCAGCACTTCATTAAAATCTCCCATGATACAAAGTTCACTTCCATTACATCAAATGCACCATTCCTCAAGTTTACTCCAAAGTTTGTTTCTTTTGGAAGCATCATTATGACCATAGACAAAAGCCACAAAGATAGATTTGTGGATATGATCATCAAAATTAAAAGAAGAGCTTGCTCACAAGAGTCAACAAAAGTGGCAAGAATGCTGTTTTTCCAAAAGAGCCATATACGTCCTTTCACCATGTCATCAATGTAGTTGTTAAAACCCATATTCCAAAAAGCGGTGCTGATTTGATTAAAGTGATCAAGGAAAACCACTTTATTCTCCAAAATACAAATAACATCCAAGCAATGTTTATTAATCAGCACTTTGGCTTCCCTTTGCTTATTTGGGGGATTAAAGCCCCTAATATTCCAAGTGCAAAGTTTCATTGGGAAGAGGAGAAGAAGTACTAGGCCCCGGGCTACCATAACCTTTTGCATTTGGATTTTCTAATTCCTTGGTTGCTCTTCAATCTTGCTAAATTGTAATTCCCCTTCCTCAGCATCCCCCACAGTATCAAGTGCTTCAAAAAGATTTGTAGATTTTGAGCATGTGGGATCTTGAAAAACCTTAGAGGGAGGAGATGGCCGAGAGATGAGATTTTCCTTAAAAGATGGCTGAACATCCTCCTTAGTATCCTTAGTTGCATCTTGAATCTTCAAAAAGAAGAATGTTTTCTTTCCACAACTTGCCACTGATTATGGACTTTAGGAGCTTGCTTCGGAAAATTCCTTAGCGGAGGAGGGCATTAGGCTTTCTTGGACATTTTTCTTCAACATGGCCAACCACTTTGCAATGGCTACATTTGATTGGTCTCAAGCATATTCAACATCAACTTTTGATTGAGTACCATTTCTAAGTTTAGGAAAATAGCATCCGCAGCTTGTCATCCAAATCAACCTCAATGCAAACTCTAGCAAATTCAAGGTTTCTCCTTGATTCGGTGAGGCATCCATTTGAATTGGTTTTCCAATGAATGAAGCAACATAACCTAATCCCCTTTTAGAGTAAAGACTCATTGGTACATTCCATAATTTAACCCATAGAGGAACTTTCTTGCATGATAAGTTCACAAATTCAAGATTTGGCTCCCATTTTCTCAAAAGGAGTGGCCTATGATTTACATGCCATAGTTACTGCAACACTTTTTGGCAATACTCCTCTTTCTCAAATTTAAAGATAATAAGTCCCTTTCCTTTTGTGAAGATTTCGACCTTGCCAAACTTCCACCAAGCAAAATTAACCATATTTCTAATTAAGAAAAGTGGAGGGGGAGCTCCTAAGAATTGCCCAACTAAGCAATGAGTCCAATATCTATCCCCATCTTCATAAAAGTCCTCCGGGGGATCTTGCACAATTCTACTTCCTTCAACAATGTTAATAACATGCTCTTCTTCAAACTTAAGATTAGTTTCCATATATTCAGCAAAAACACCTCCCTAATCAGAATAAGGCTCATTAGGAGTTGGTTCATACCTAACCTTTGGTGGCTTTTTCCATGCATTATGACGGGTTGAGGGATGATCTCCTTCTAAATGGCCTTTGTGCACATTTTGATCTCCTTGCCTTCTCGGGTTTGTTCCCAAGGATTGCCTTGTGTTAAAGCTTTGCTTAGCATAACGAAAGTGAGGTTCAGCCCAATGAGATTTTTGTTGAGTGGCTTGTGCTTGCGTGGCATTATTAGCTTTGTTGGCATCCACTCTAGCATCCACCTCATTAAGTAGTGGGCCTAAGGTTTGTTTAGTGGGTCCAGCCGAGCTATATAATTTCAATCCCTCAAGTGGAGGGAAATCTTCTAATGGGGCACGTGCTTCAAGTTCCTTAGCAAGTGAATCTGAATTTGAATGCTCTTTAGAGGTGTGTGTTGTCAAAGTTTGATTGGATGGGGCTGAAAAGGAGCTGTCATGGTGCTGAACCCCTTGCAATATCCCTTGGGAAATACCTTTGTCCATGCCAACTAAGTGACCATCGGGTAAAAGACTACCACCCAATCTACCTTCTTCTTCAGCCATTGCACCATGGGAGGTCGAAAGCTTCATTACAAGGGTGAAAATGGCCATTAGCTTCGGGTTGATAAGCTTCAAGAGAGGATTGCTTCACAAGTTCCATTTCCGGATGCTTATAACAAGAGTCCAACTCCATTCTCGGAGAAGATGGTGGAATCCGAGAGCTTGTTTTAAGTGTTAAGCTCTTAACCAAATCAGCCTTATCTTTACTTTGAACTTCAACATGCTCTTTGTAGGAGGAACCCGCTTCTAAAGCTTCAAAAACTTCTTTAAAAACTTGACTTGAGGTTGATTGAGCATCTTCACTAGCGAGTGGTGAAGAGGCCGAATCAACCTCATTGTTTGAGGATGAAGAGCCTGATTTGGCAACTGAAAAAGCATCCAAAGTTTGCTTCTTACCATTAAGCCGAGCAATAGATCTCACCGGAGAAGAAACCTTCTTCTTCTTGCCCATGAAGACCAATGAAAGAGGCTACGTGAATTGGGATGTGTTGTGTAAGAGAAGTGTTTGATTAATGGATGATGGTGGAGGAGATAAGGTGGTGGTGGCGTGTGAAGGAGAGGTGGTGGCTGGAAGCAAAAATTTTAGAGAGAAGGGAGAGTATTTTCATGGTAGAGAGAGATGCAGAAGAAAAAACCATGAAGTGCTTTGAAGTTTTTTGAAGAAGGTTCATACCTTAAGAGAGGCCTTTTGTTACATGCATTTTGTTTGCTGCCTTCAAGTTTCTTGGAGCCGAGAGAAGCTTCTTGAGTGGAGTTTGCTGAGGTGTAAATAGGTTGTGAAGTGGAGTCCATGTCATCCTTTGACTTATTTGGCATTTGACCTTCTCTTTGAAGCTTATGAGTGGCCGGCAAAGGAGGGAAATCAGAATGCATTTGAAATTTTGTATCTTGAGCATTCTTGGAAAATGGTTGATGAGTTGTCGGCTCTTGTGTGGTATTTTGTGGCATCTTTTCAGCATAAGTACAAGAGCCCTCTTTGTCCATCATGCAATTTCCAAGGGTAAAGAGGAATGCAATATCTCTTGGGTACAACCTTCTTTACCCGTAGGACAAAAGCTTTGCTCATTAGACATTAACCCCTTTGGATCTCCTTCTCTTTCAACTCTTTCCATCATTTTTTTACGGGGCAAGAAAGATAAGTTATATTTCAAATCAAAAGTACATGTACAAAAGATGTGGAGAGAGTCAAGGACCTATACAATAATATCTTCTAATCTCCACAAATTACATAAAACTTTGTTCAAATGGGAAGACCGAAATTTTCGTCCATTTGAAATTTTAACTCTAACATCATTGAAAATAGTGTCAAAAATAAACTCCTCAGTTCTAGCTTGATTTTTGTAAATGCGCTGATTCCTTTCAATCCAAATGTTGTAAATGGCTGCCCTGAAAAGATGCTTGAGAATTGTGGCCTTCAAATGCTTCTCAAGGACAAAGGGAGTGATGTATTCAATAATTTCATGCCAACAAATCAGATTTTCTGAAACAAGAGTGAGTTGCAAACCCTTTCTCCATATCCTCCAAGTGAAACAACATTCAAAGAAGAGGTGCTCCCTAGTCCCACCACCCATGTAACAAAAAATACACGTTGGATCAATATTAAGCCCCCAATGCAAGATTCTGAATTTTGTGCTAAGGCGATCATGAAAAGCAAGCCAAACAATGAAGCTACGTTTTGGATTATGCTATTTGTGCCAAATGAGATTATATCCTTCAAAATGAGTGCCTTTTCTTCTAATACTTTCCCAAGTGTGGCTGAAAGTGAAGTCTCCACAAGGGGAAAGATTCCATGAAATTTTATCCATTGTGCCTTCATTAAGACAAAAATCTGGAACTTCAACTCGGGAGAGGTGAAATGGCCAATTCCAAGTACTATCAATGAAAATCTCACATACCTTTGCATGAAGTGGGGGACGTGGAAGAGCATTGGTCCAATGCTCAAAGAGTGAACCATCCTTGTGCCAATTATTAGTCCAAAAGAAGGTGTTTGCTCCATTGCCAACTTTGTGTTGGATAAAACTTTTTGCAATAACACGGCAACCAAGAAGTGCTTTAAAGACCCGACTTGCATCCTTAGGTGTTTGTAGCATCCAAATAGAAGAGTCTTTGATGTAGTTTGCTTGAACCCATTGACTCCAAAGTGTTTCTTTTGTTGCATACATCCTCCAAAACATTTTCAGCATGTATGTTAAGTTAACCTCCTCAATGCTCCAAATACCAAGACCCCCCTCCTTCAATGGAAGACAAGTGTCCTTCCATGCTACTTTAGGACCAGTCCCCCTCCACAAAAAAGCCTTAAATTTTGACTCAATGGCAGCCAAAATTCCTTTAGACAAAAGGAATGCATTTGCCCAATAAGCACAAATCTGAGTAAGAACATATTTAATGAGCACAAGTCTTCCCGTAAAAGAGAGCCAATTGTTACACCATGAGTCAAGTTTAAAATTTATTTTTTCCAAGAGATGACAGCAATTGTTCTTTCTAAGCTTTCTAGAAACAAGTGGTATGCCCAAATAATGGATTGGGAGCTCCCCTTCTTGAAACCCAATTTTATCTATGATAGTTCTTTTCTCCTCATTTGAAGCCCCACCAAGAAAGATAACACTCTTAGCTTTGTTGATAAGCATACTGAGTAAGTTGAAAAAGTCTTCAATGTGTCCATGATGCAATCAATTGAATTCATGTCCCCTTTACAAAAGATAAGAAGATCATCCACAAAACAAAGGTGATTAAGCTTTATGCTTTCACATTTTGGATGAAAATGGAATCTTGGGTTGTTTGCCAAGTTGTTAAGCATACATGTAAGCACCTCCATACAAAGGACAAAGAGATAAGGAAAAAGAGGATCTCGTTGTCTAATGCCATTTGCTCCAAAGAAATAACCTTCCAAACCTCTATTAAGGGCAATGGTGACGCTAGGAGTTTTAATACATGCCATGATCCAATCCACAAATTTTTTGGGAAAGCCAAAAGCAAGAAGTGTGCATTCAATGAATCTCCAATTCAAAGAGTCAAGAGCTTTCATAATATCAACTTTGAATGCACATCTAGTAGAAATATGTCTCCTTTGATAGCCTCTCATGATGTCATGTGCCATAAGGATATTTTCATGAATAAGTCTACCTTTAATGAAGGCTGATTGGTTCCATGAAGTGATGTGAGACAAACAACCCTTAATCCTATTAGCAATGATCTTGGAAATGCACTTGTAAATGGTATTGCAACAAGAAATCGGCCTATAGTCCTTGACCATTGAAGGATTAGGAGTTTTAGGCACAAGAGTAATAATAGTGGCATTTACCTCTTTGAGGAGCTTGCTTGACTCAAAAAAAGACTTGATTGCATTTAAGACATCCTTCCCCACAATCTCCCAAGCAAACTTGTAAAAATGTGAAGTAAAACCATCCGGACCCGGGCTTTTGTTTGGGTTGAGTGAAAAGAGTGCTTCCTTGATTTCATCATTTGTGATAGGAGCAATGGTGTTGGCAACAAAATCATGATCAATTTGCTTGTCAATAATATTCTTCAAAAGATCAACATTAGTGCTTGTGGAGGATTCAGCACCAAGAAGCTTCTTGAAGTAGCCAATAAATTCATCTTTCACTTCCTCATCTTCTGAAGGCATCTTCAAGCTTTTAGCTTCTTCCATGGATGAGTTAGTATTTGCTTCAAGAATAAACTTTGAACAAGGGTAGCTTTTGTCTTGTTTTGCTCTTCCTCATAGTCGCCAAAAGTCTTCCCGGAATTGATGGCATCATACGGTTCCTTAATCTCCAAAGAGGTTTAAGAAGCACCTTCACTCAAAGTGGGTGAAGAGGCTGGTTCAACCTCCCCATGCTCCAAATTCTTCTTGCTTGAATTCAGCTTTGAAGTAGACTTAGGGTACTTTTGTGCATTAAGCCTTACACTAGATCTTGGAGGGGAAGACTTTTTCTTCTTGTTGTTGGCCATAAACAACGAGTGCAAGAAGAAATCAAAACTGATTTGGAGTGCTTAGTAATGAAGTAAGAAAGAAAAAGAAAAAGAGAAGAGGAGGAGAGAGGTGGTGGAAGTGGTTGAGCAAGGGTGGCCGAGTGCTATGTGTGTAGAGAGAAGAGAGAGCATTTCGGCTCTAGAGAGAGAAAGTTCTTTTGTCACCTTTTCCTTTTTTTTCGCGAAGAAAATGAGATTAAATTAAAATGTACAATACAAAAGAGGCCAAGGAGGCAGCCCTACACAAGAATATCACAAGATTTGTCACCTTTTCCTCATGAAGACAACATTGATAAAATGATTAGGACTCTTTCTCCCAATGGAGACTTCTCTTTCAAGCACACTTGGGAAGGATATTTGTCTCCTTTTTGTGAAGATAGGCTTGGTATTAGAAGCATTGAAGAGATTAATAGGGTTTTTTGCTCAAGCTTTTTTGGAGAATGTATGCAAAGAAGGGCACACTTTGGAGTCAATGGATACACGAACCATATCAAGGGCTTTTCCATTTGGGTGATACAAGCTCCTAAGGATGCTAGTTGGATTCTTAAAGCACTTTTGAATTGTTGAGATGTTGCAAAGCCCCTCATCAAACACAATCTTGGTAATGGATCACACACTTTCTTTTGGATTGATAATTGGTACAAAGAGAGTTCCCTTTTGGAGCATTGGAGTAACACCTTCCCAAATCCATCTCTCCTCGCTAAGGTTAGTGAAGTTTCATCAATGGTAATTGGAATTGGCCTATTCAGCTCCTCCATGTTAATTGTCCAAACTTTGCTCTAAATGAAAACACTATGGATGAAATTGTTTGGAAAATCTCCCCAAGTGCAGATTTCATTTTCAAACAAACTTTTTTTTTTGTTTTGCGGGGCAAGTAAGATTGGTTATATTTCATCAAATCAAAAGTATACATGTACAAAAGATGTGGAGAGAGACAAGTACCTATATAATAATATCTTCTAATCTCCACAATTTACATAAAGCTTTGTTTAAAAGAGAACGCTGAAATTTTCTACCATTTGTAAGTTTAACTCTAACATCATTAAAGATAGTGTCAAAAATAAACTCCTCGATTCTAGCTTGATTTTTGTATATACGTTGATTCCTTTCAATCCAAATGTTGTAGATGGCTACCCCAAAAAGATGCTTGAAAATTGTGGCCTTCAAATGCTTTTCAAGGGCAAAGGGAGTGATGTAATCAATAATTTTTTTTTTTGCGGATTAAGTGAGTTTATTAAAATCGCAATTTGTAACATGTACAACCCAAAACCCCTCAAGCCAAAGATACAGCAAGATAAGGAAAATCACGGCTTGAGGGGCAAGTACAAAACATAAAAACATCAAGGAAAACATCCAAGCAACAAGAGGTAACAAATCTCAAAGAGAACAAAATGCAACAACGAAATTGAAAGTGTTGCAAGGGCTGAAGTTTTTCTTTATTTCAGCACATCCAAAAACAGCAACCAAAGTCAAGTGTAAGGCTGGTCTTCATTTCCGAGTGGGTGAACAACCCTTGTGCCATCAATCTTTTCCCCTTCTTCCTTATCCACATTGGTGGCTGCGTGATTCAAGCAAGCTTCTTCTAAATTGACATCTTGATTGGCAGCAACATTGTCATCCTCTTTTTCAATAATCACTTCATTCTCTTTCTCATTCATGGCCAAGTTTTCCACTTCAATTGAAACATCATCATTTGCTTTAAGGGCTGCAAATCGATTGCCATCCAATTGGGCATTTGTTGATGGGGCCGAGCCATTAGATTTGATGACAACACTTGCAAATGGAGTAGGGTTCACATTTGTTTTTTCCCTCCACACTTTTTTTGATTTGGAATTCAGCCACTCCTTCTTTTTCCTTTCAACTCTAGAGTGTTGTTGGGGATCATTGACTTTAGATGCATTTGGGCAAGAAGAAAGGTTATGCCCAACAATTTTACATGAAGAACACACAACGGGCTTCCAAGCATATTCGACTTCAATCTTTGCCCAATCTCCATTCCTAAGTTTCACAAAAGTAGAGTCCGGGAGATTCTTTGAGAGATCCATCTCCACACAAACTCGGGCAAATCCAATAAAGGTGCGGGATTCCGTCAGTTTGTCCATTTGAATGGGATAGCCAAGAGTGCTTGCCACATAACTAAGTCCTCTTCTAGTGATAAGGGAACATGGGACATTATGAAGCTTAATCCAAAGTGGGACTTTCTCCCAACTAAAATGCATAAGCTGGGCATTTGAATCCCATCTTCTAAGCAAAAGGGGGCGATGATTCACGTGCCACATTTGCTCAAGGACTTGCTCACAATAGTTTTCGTTTTCAAATTTGAACACAAAGAGCCCATTTTCAGTGGATTTAATTTCGACCTTTCCATATATTCTCCAATGGACATCAACCATTCTTCTAAGAAGGAAAAAAGGGAGGGGGTTTGTCAAGGAATTGACCAATAAGACAATGCTTGTAATAATCGTCACCTTCAAGATACACATCCTCAGGAGGAATAGCTCCAATAAAACCATTTTCTTCATAAGGTTCAATGAAATTAAGCTTAGTAGAAAGGGGCAGATTACCTACAAATGTGGCTTGCCAATCCTTTGGGGAGTTCCATGCAAGTGGAGGAGGAGAGCTTGTATTTCCTAGCTCAAGAGATGGTTGAGGAAAAAGCCTTGGAATATCATGATTTAAATGTGGAGATGCATTCTCTTGGCTTGAATTAACTCGTGATAGAGAGGGTAACTCATCAAAAAATGCTTGTGCTTGTGCATTCTTGTTCGGAGAGCTAGTTCCTTCTTGGCCGAGTTCCTTGGAGCAAATATTTTTTGAGGAAGAGCTGCTGTTCATCCATGCATTATGGGGCAAAAAAGGGGCTGAAAAATGATCTTTTGAGGTGGCAATTGGGCTGCTGAACATGGGTGACTTGGCAGCCAAATCAGCACCATTAGATGAGTTGGCCGGAAAGAGAGGAGAACCAGCAAAATCACGTGATTTTGGGGGGAATTCTGCAGCATGCTTTTTGAGATTTGAAATACGTTGAAATTTTGGGCTGGCCAAGGCTGAAAGGGGGGGCTTAGCTGTCGAATTTGGACTGATTTGACCAGCAAAAAGACTTTCATTTTCAGCAAAAGGAGCTGACCCATCAAGTGCAAAACATTGTCCAGCGGGTAAAGACCTCAATTCAGCTTTATCTCTACCAGCTTCATTTTGCAAATTTGAACCATACTCAGCTTATTTGAAGCTTCTCTCCAACGAGTTAATGAGCTTAAAATCAAATTTAGAAGCTGAAAATGTGTTCTCTACAATATAAGGATTTAGAAGAGTACCATTTCTCATGGGGGATTTTGGTGCTTCATGAAGTGAGTTGGTAAAGGCAGCCATGGAAGCATTCCTCTCAAGCTCCAAAAGTTGTGATTTAGCTCCTTTCTCATCACTTTTCCTTAGATTTTCCAAGGGCGGCATTTCAAGATTAGCAAAGTCTTTATTAGAAGAAGGAGAAGAGAGATTGGCAGCCATTGACGAGCAAGAGAGGTATTTTGACAAGTTGAGCTTTAGATACATTGTATTTCTCTTCCAAAAGCTTGCCCAAGTAAACCGAATTTGTGCATTCCTTCTTAGCTCGTTCTATTTTCTCTTCCAAAGAGAGATACAAATAATCCTTATGAGTTTGTGGAGAAGGAGATGAAGGATTAAATCCCATATTCCTAGCTGATTCGCATGCCATGGACCTTATGCTTGAGTTGGTTGAGTAACCTTCTTCTTCCAAGAAAGCTGAAGATGAGTGTTTTTTTTTTTTTTGCGGATTAAGTAAGTTTTTATTAATCGCAAATATGGACACAAGCCATTTAAAACCCTCAAGCCATGGATACAGCAATTCAATCAAATCAAGGCTTGAGAGGCAAGAAAATACAAAGAGGGGAGAGTCTCCCAAACCAACAAAAGTTAATCAAAAACAAACAAACAAGTTCCAAAAAGAAAGTACAATGAGAACAAACCAAGTGTGATCAAATATGGCCGGAAATTGTTCCCACCCTATTGCCTTGCTCAACGTTCCATTGTTCTTCATTGGCTTTATCAAGAATTTGAACATCCAAATCAGCAACATCAAAATCATGTCCTTTAGTCACTTTATTTCCAATCTCGTTCTTGTTCAAGTTATCCTCATCAACTCCAGTCTCAAGTGAAGCAACTTCATTACCATTTTCATATGCGTTAAGGGAAGCAAAACTATTTCCTTCCATGGTGCTCGGAAAGTCGTTTTTCTCATTTGCTTCATTAACAACTTTAGACTTGATGACGACACTAGCAAATGGTGTATGATTCACATTCGTGACTTTCCTCCATATTGTCTTTGACTTGGGATTCTTCCATTCACCCTCTTTCTTAACAAATCGAGAATTTTGTTGGGATACATTAACTTGAGTGGCATTTGGACATGAAGAAAGACCATGACCAACAATCTTGCACGAAGGACAAACCACGGGTTTCCATGCGTACTCCACTTCAATCCTAGCCCATTCTCCATTCCTAAGTTTTACAAATGTAAAATCCAGGAGGCTCTTGGATAAATCCATCTCAATGCAAACACGAGCAAATCCCACGAAGGTTCGGGATTCCATTAACTTGTCCATTTGAATAGGAATGCCAAGTGTGCTGGCCACATAACTAAGTCCCCTTCTAGTGATCAAGGAGCAAGGGACATTATGGAGCTTCACCCAAAGAGGAACTTTTTCCCAACTAAAGTGCATGAGTTGAGAATTTGAATCCCATCATCTAAGCAAGAGGGGACGGTGATTTACATGCCACATTTGCTCAAGAACAAGCTCACAAAAGTTTTCATTTTCAAATTTAAACACAAAAGCCCATTTTCAGCTGATTTGATTTCAACTCTACCAAACAATTTCCAATGGACATCTACCATTCTCCGAATAAGGAAGAAGGGTGGGGGTTTTTCAAGGAATTGGCCTATAAGGCAATGTTTGTAGTAATCATCCCCTTCAAGGTAAACCTCATCGGGTGGGATGGCTCCAATGAAATCATTCTCAATGAAAGGTTCAACAAAATCGAGCTTAGTAGAGTGAGAAAGATTTCCAACAAAAGTGCCTTGCCAATCATTATTTGATTTCCAAGCTTGCTGCTGAAAAGCAGTTTGATTTGGCTGCACTTGGTTACCAATATTCCAATTTGCCCTATTGCCATGAGAAGAGTCTCCTAAGCATTTTTGTTTCCAATTGTTGTCCAAATTCCTTGCCATATTTGCTGTAGATTGGGAATTACAAGCTTGTTGTGGCTCATCATTAGTAGGAGCTAGTGTGGGATTAGCTTGTTGGAGATGAGCAAAGTGTTGACCTTACGGAGGTAAATTCCCATCAAAATAAAAATGAGAGGGGCTGACCTGGCTTTAGAATCGACTTAGCTTCCATATCATGAGGAAAGTGTATTGGAAGGTTGACTCAAATATGTAGGGCATGACTGAGCAAGCAAGGGAGGGAAATGAGATTCAAAATCACTTCCATTTTTATTATTTGCTTTGTCAAGCATCTGGACCAAGTTATTTGGTGGATAAAGCTTTTCCCCGACAGCTGCATTATCCTTCGGCTTGGACCAAGGGGC
Source organism: Cordia subcordata (assembly GCA_028554755.1). Lineage (NCBI taxonomy): Eukaryota > Viridiplantae > Streptophyta > Magnoliopsida > Boraginales > Cordiaceae > Cordia > Cordia subcordata. The sequence goes on from JAPTOF010000008.1 coordinate 18,203,274, forward strand.
AGCAGCGTCCCCAATTAATGCCTTGTGATGAGTTGTTGACTTCTGAGCTTTAGAGGCTGAATAGGAGTACCTTTGAGCTGAAAAATAATCTGCCATATGGTTATTACCCGTTGAAAAAGAGCATGGACTAGCCATTTCTTCCAAAACCAAGCCATCCGTATGTGATTTTGGAACTGATCCTTGGATATTTGTTGGCTGATTATCAAATGAGGATGCAAAAACATTCTTCTCCATGCCACAAGGATCATTATGAGTACCATATTCACCATTTTTTGCTTCGAAGTAAGTGTGACCCAAAGATAGAGTTTTATCATTGAGACAAAAGGAAGATGGCGTAGGAACAGCCATTGCTGATTGGTGGTCAAGTTCTTGAAGCAAAGGATCATCAAGTTATCACACACCTCATTAGGAAGGAAATCATTACTAGCAAGCAAATTTTTAGTGCCAAAACCCGAACTTGCTGAACTACCACAAACAGAAGCTCTAGATTTAGAAATGGGAGTGTTCTTACGAGCTAAGCTTTGCACTAATTCACGTTTTGCATTATCAAGGTTTCTTTCAAGCTCGTGAACACTAGAAGGGGAAGAAAGCTTACCCGAACTAGAATGCCTTTCATTAGAGCATGACATGACTTTGTTAATGGTGTCACAAGAATTTTTGAGCTCCATAATAGAATCCGAAGTGTAATCTTCTTCTTCTTCTTCATAATTGCAAAGTTCAGATTTTGCAGCAAATCTTGCACTCTTTCTAGTTTTGGATGCACTGGATCATTTCTGTTTGCCCATGAAAGAGGAAAAGAAATGCGGATGGTGGTGGAAAAGTGGTGGTCAATGGTGGAAGGTGGTGGTCAAGTTAGTGAGAAGTGAGAGCATTTTACTCTAGTGAGAGAAAAATATCATTGTCCCTCAGCTTCATGATTGCTCTCCATTGCAAAACCCTCCAAAATCTGGTTCTTCTAGAAGGGGAAGCTCATTCTAAAATAGCCTCAATTCCCCAATTCTTACAAATGATTTTGTTGATACAAGAAGAAGTGAAATGCTTTCCAATTGAACACTTAATTCGAACATGGTTAAAGATGGATGAAAAGATTTGCTCTTCCATTTTTGCTCCTTTGCTGAATTGCCTATTGTTCCTTTCCAGCCAAATGAAATAAATTGTTGCTCCAAAGATATGCTTGATGAGTGTAGCTTTGAGATTGCCTTCAAGAACGTACGAAGTAATGAAAGTGATGATTTCATTCCATGATGTTGGTGGATCTTTTATGCATGTTAACTCAAGTCCTCTTTGCCATATTCTTCTTGTAAAGCTACAATGGAAGAAGAGATGGTCCCTTGTTTCACAAGCAAAGTTGCAAAAGATGCAATTTGAGTTGATTTCAATGCCCCAAGTAAGCATTCTGAATTTTGTTGTGAGCCTATCATGCATTGCAATCCAAGTGATAAAAGCATGCTTTGGTGTGTGGTTTTAAACCAAATAATGTTGTGCCATTCAATCTTTCTTTTTCACGCAAGTGCTCCCAAGTGTGCTTAAAAGAGAATTTCCCATCATTTGAGAGACTCCAAGAGTAAGAATCCAACTTATTCTCAACAATGGCAGCGTTTGGGATGGGGATATGCAGAAGCTAAATTGGCCAATTCCAAGAGCCATTTGAGAAGATTTCGTACCTTTGCATGAAGTAGTGGATGGTTGAAAGTGCCATTCCAATGCTCAAGGAGAGTACCATTGTTATGCCATTTATCAAGCCAAAAGTGTGTGTCTCTTCCATCTCCAAGAATATGTGTAATATGACTCCTAGTTGAAGTTCGGCAATTGAGAAGCTTCTTTAAGATCCAGCTTGAGTCAATTGGGCAAGAAATTGTCCAAATTGATTCATTCTTAATGTAGTTTGAATGTACCCATTTGCTCCAAAGAGAATCACGAAATGCATACATTCTCCAAAAAACTTTTATGAAAAAAGTATTATTGATGTCTTCCAAAGACCTAATTCCCAATCCTCCTTCATCCAAAGGAACACAAACATTGCTCCATGCAATTTTTGCACCCGTATCTCTCCAAAGAAATGCACAAAACTTTGACTCAATTACCTCAGCTCTTTCTCTCTCTACCATGAAAATCCTCTCCCTTCTCTCTAAAACTTTGCAAAACAGCCACCTTACCACCACCACACGCCACCCCTTCACCCACCTCTAAACCTCTTTTTCACACATCCCAACCCATCCCTTTGCCCTTCCCCTTGGATCCATGGGAAAGAAAAAGAAAAGCTCATCTCCGTCAAGGCAAAGTGCAAGAATACTTGCAAAAAAACAAGTGCTGGATGGTTCTTCAAAAGCTCCTTCGGGCAAGAATCTCAATGAGGAGGTGGATTTAGCCTCTTCTTCCTCTTCTTTTGAGAGAGAAGATGCCTCATCCACCTCTAGCAAGGAATTCAAAGAAGTTTTTGAAGCACTTGAATCAGGCTGCACTTATAAAGATCATATAAAAGCTCAAAATAGAGCAAAGGCCGAGGTGGTTTGTAGTCTCACCCATAAATCTCGATCTCGCTCCCCTCCCACTCCTTGTTCAAGAATGGGTTCAAGCCATTGTTCTACCGAAATGGATCTTGAAGCATCAACCAAGCTACAGTTCGAACCTAGCAAGAAGGAAAACTCTATAGCATGTGAGATTTCAGCCGAAAAGGAGGATGGAAAAAACTAGCAGTCTTTACCCGATGGTCCTAGGGCATTGCATGGACCGGTTAATAGGCTTATGTCTGAAAATGCTGAACCATTTACTGTGCATGGCAGCAATGCTTTGGCCTCATCCAACCACATTTCGACAGCACATAACAGCCCTTGGATTTCAAAAGATAACACTCGGCCCGACAGAGGATTTCCCTCCACTACGCCAAGTAAGCAAAATGACGTGGCTGCCAACTTAGAAGGAAATCCCACTCAGCCAAGGAGCACAAGTCAGCACCTCTCACACTTCAACTCAAATGTTCCACGATCTGAAGCTTCCCTTGCCAAGGACAACCATTTCTCTTTGGGTACTGATCTTGGCAAGCAAAATAATAGCAAAGCCAACGTGCTCCAACAAAAAGCAAGGGCTCCCAACCACCAAAATGCATGGACAAAGGCACCTAAACTAAGGTATGAACCCTCCACAAATTCCCCTACTCTTGATTGGGGAGGTGTTTTTGCTGAACATATGGCTACCAATCTCAAATTTGATGAAATGGACGAGTTTAACATTGTTGATGGGAAAAGAGAGGTTGCTGACCCCCCGGAAGATCTTTATGATGAAGGAGATTGTTTTTGGTCACATTGTCTTGTGGGACAATTCTTAGGTGCCCCCCACCATTCTTCCTCATTAGAAACATGGTTGAGTTTGCATGGAAGAAATTTGGCAAAATTGATATTCACACCAAAGGAAAGGGCCTTTTGTTTTCAAATTTGAGAAAGAGGAATTTTGTCAAAAAGTCCTCCAACAACTATGGCATGTTAATCATAGACCACTTTTGTTGAGGAAATGGGAACCTAATCTTGAATTCATCAATGTGGCTAGCAATAAAGTTCCCATATGGGTGAAACTTTGGAACGTTCCAATGAGCCTCTACTCCAAAAGAGGACTTGGTTATGTTGCTTCATTCATTGGTAACCCAATCCAAATGGATGCTCTTACCGACTCAAGAAGGAACCTTGAATTTGCTCGAATTTGTGTTGAAGTTGACTTGGAAGGTAGCCTTCCAAATGTCATTTTCCCAAAACTTCGAAATGGCTCAAGAGCAAGGGTGGGCGTTGAATATGCATGGAAACCAAGCAAGTGCGCCCATTGCAAAATGGTTGGGCATGTTGAAGGAATTGCCCTTTGAAGACTAATTTACATTCCAGCAAGCAGCCCCAAATGCATTCCACTAGGCACAATCCAAAGATCCATAATGAATGGCAAGTTGTGGGCAAGAAACAAAGTCCATTGAAGGACCCAAAGCCAAGTAAAGAGCCGCTTGAGAACGACAATGTCACCAAAGCTATGGAAGACAGCATTCGGCCTTCAAGTCCCAAGGTTAACCTTGATCCATCATGCTCCCATAATGTCAACTCTAATCCTTTTGGAATACTTGACCATGCTGATGGAAATGAAAATGAGGGTCAAAATCAACTTAAGCATGAGGGCAATGGGGATAAGGTTGAAGGAAGCAGCCCTAATTCACAAGTAAATCAATATCCAGGGATTGATGACCCCCCCTACTTCCTTCTGAATTTTTGCTCGTGGAACATTAGGGGTCTCAATTCCCCTAATAAACAAAAAGAAGTTAGGTTGCTGATCACAAAACATCACTTGGATTTCTTTTGCCTTTTGCAGAATAAAGTTGTGGGAAATGATAGCATCAACCATATTAGTTCCCGTTTTGACAATCTAGGCTTTGAAAATTATTTGGATGAGTTGACCAAAGGGAGAATTTGGGTGTTTTGGAGGAAGAACATCCAAGCTACTTATATTGATTCTTGTGAACAAGGCCTTCTTTTCAATTTTGATGACCACCTTCACAAGTCTATTTTTGTTGCCTTTGTCTATGGTAGCAATGAAGCCTCTAAAAGAAGCATTCTTTGGAGCAAGCTTGAACTTTGGTGCTCTTGGTGTCTTAATAGTGATTTTTGCATTATAGGTGATTTCAATGAAGTCTTGCAAAGTGGAGACAAATCTAGCACATCAGCCATTCCAAGAAGTGCTAAAGACTTTATTAGATTGGTAGCTAAAGCAAACTTGCAAGAAGCTAAAACTCATGGTCCCCACTTCACTTGGACAAACAAGAGTAATGAATTAAACTTCTTGGCAAGCAAGATCGATAGGGCATTGGTGAACGCAAACTAGATTCAAAACTATCAACACTCTCTCCTTTTGGTGGATAATCCGGGCATTTCCGACCATTGCCCTCTCATTATGCACTGTTGTAAGTCTTGGGAATCTTCCCCTAAACCTTTTAAATTCTACAATGCATGGACTTCTCATTCGGATTTCTTGAAGATTGTGGATGAACATTGGAGTACACGGGTTTTTGGTACCCCAATGTTCAAACTCTTTCAAAAGCAAAAACTTCTCAAGAAAGCTCTCAAATTGTTTGATAAAAGACATTTTACTTGTATTCCGAACACCATCAAGGAGCTTCGGGAGGAGCTTTGTGCTGTCCAAAATGCCCTCTATAATGGTGAACACAACAACTATATTTTGGACAAGGAAAGAAGCATTGTGACCAAATTGGAAGAGCTTGAAAGCTCATTTAAATCCATGCTCATTCAAAAATCCAGAATTGATTGGATCAAAGAAGGTGATTCAAACTCAAAATTTTTCCACAATATGGTACGGCAACGCAGGTACAAAAACTCCATCAAAGCACTCAAAAATGAGAATGGGCAACTTCTTTTGGAGGATTATGAAGTGAAAGAGGAAATCATTGGTTACTATAAAAATCTCCTTGGCACTAGATCCTACTCTCATGTTCATGTGGATTTTTTAAAGGAGATCATTGGAAGACAAATTGATGAAGAATTTGCTGCCAGCACTATTGCACCCATCACAAGAGAGGAAATCAAATCCACACTCTTCTCCCTTAATCCCAACAAAAGCCCGGGTCCCGATGGCTACACTTCCCATTTCTATAAGGTTGCTTGGGAGATTGTTGGAGAAGATGTTATTAGTGCAATCAGCTCTTTCTTTGAATCTTGCAAGCTTCTCAAGGAGGTAAACTCTACCATCATCACCCTTGTGCCTAAAGTCCCCAACCCCGCTATGGTCAAAGACTTTAGACCCATTTCTTGTTGCAATACAATCTATAAATGCATCTCCAATATCATTGCAAATAGACTTAAACTTTGCTTGCCACAAATTATTTCATGGAACCAATCAGCATTCATCAAAAATAGACTTATCCACGAAAACATTCTTATTACTCATGACATTTTGAGAGGTTACTCAAGAAGGCATATTTCACGAGATGCTCCATCAAAGTGGATATCATGAAAGCTTTTGATTCTCTTAATTGGAACTTCATTGAATCCACTCTCCTTGCTTTTGGCTTCCCAAGAAGATTGGTTGACTGGATTATGGTTTGTGTTTCTACCCCAAGCTTCTCTGTTGCTATTAATGGTGGGTTGGAAGGCTTCTTCTTTGGTGCAAATGGTATTAGACAAGGTGACCCCATCTCTCCATATATATTTGTTCTTTGCATGGAGGTTCTTTCTTGTCTTCTTAATGGGCTGGACAGCAAGCTTGGCTTTCATTTTCATCCAAAATGTGGGGCTTAAAGCTTAACCATCTTTGCTTTATGGATGACCTTTTATCTTTTGCAAAGGGACTTTAAATCCATTGAATGCATTATGGGTATTTTGGAAACTTTCTCAAGTATTTCTGGGCTGAAAATCAACAACTCAAAAGTGTGATCTTCTTTGGTGGAGTTAGCAATGATATTAAACTCGCTATCTTGGAGTGAGTTGGGTTTCAAGAAGGTGAGCTACCAATACGTTACTTGGGCATCCTCTTGTCTCAAGAAAGCTTAGAAAAGCTGATTGCTTACCTCTTTTGAGAAAATTTCAGCAAGGATTAATACTTGGTGCAATTATTGGCTCTCTTTTGGGAAGACTTGTCTTGATCAAATCCACACTCACTCAAATTTGTGCTTTCTGGGCAAGTGCCACCCTCCTCCCCAAAAGCGCTGTGTCATCCATTGAATCAAAATTCAAAGCATTTTTATGGAGAGGAACTGGTCCTAAAGTTGCTTGGAGGAATCTTTGCCTCCCATTTCATGAAGGGGGACTTGGGATTCGTAAAATTGATGAAATCAACAAAGTTTTCTTGCTGAAAACTTTTGGAGGATGTATGCTGAAAAGAGCACACTTTGGAGCCAATGGATTCACTCAAATTATATCAAAACTCCTCAATTTGGACCATGCAAGCCCCCAAGGATGCTGGTTGGATTATTAAGGCACTTCTGAATTGCCGGGCTGAGGCAAAGAGATTCATTCAACACAACATTGGCAATGGAGCTAATACTTTCTTTTGGATTGATAATTGGCATAAGGAGGGCTCCTCTTACAATTTTGGAGCAACACACTCCCAAATCCGCCTCCTTGCAAAGGTTAGTGATATTTTCACAAATGGTAGATGGAATTGGCCGATTCACCTTTCTCATGTTGAAAGCCCAAGCTTTGTAATAAATGACACTAGCTTGGATAAGATTGGCTGGAATCTCTCACCCAATGAGGAGTTCACCTTCAAGCACACTTGGGAGCACATTAGAAGGAAGGGAGACAACTTTGAGGGCCATAACATTATTTGGCACAAAAAGCACACTCCAAGACATAGTTTCATCGTTTTGCTTGCTTTCCTCGATCGTCTGAATACAAAATTCAGATTGCTTCATTGGGGATTTAACATCAACCCTACATGCATCTTTTGCTTTATGGGTTGTGAAACGAGACCATCTCTTCTTTGAATGTTGCTTTACTATGAGAATTTGGAGAAAAGGCCTTCGCATCTCTCTTGTCCCGGAGAATCTGATTTCTTGGAATGAAATCACTTCTTATATCACTCCTTTTGCACATGAAAAGCATTGGAAGGCTACCATCATAAAGCACCTATTTGGAGCAGCCATCTATCACATTTGGAAGGAAAGGAATCAGCGACTCTTTCAAAATGAAGCCAAGACCGAGGAGTACATTTTTTGTTCTATCTTTAATGAAGTTAGAGTTAAGCTTACTTGCTGTAGAAAATTTACTCCGTCCCCCTTGAACAAAACACTTTGTAAATTGTCGAGGCTTGATTCCTAGAGCCTCCTCCTTTCCCCCACTCTTTTGTTTGTACTTGTACATTCTCTTTGATTTGTGAAATACAATTACTTTCTTGCTCCACAAAAAAAAAAAAACTTTGACTCAATTTCCTTAATAATGCCTTTCGGAAGAAGAAGTGAACTTGCCCAAAATGCACAAATTTGTGTGAGTGTTGACTTAATGAGCATAACTCTTCCAGCATATGAGAAACTTTTAGTAGTCCAATGCTCAATTCTTCTATTGATTTTCTCCAAAAGTGGCCCATAATCTACTTTGCGAAGCTTTCTAGTCACCAATGGAACTCCAAGGTATCTAATTGGAAGTAACCCCTCTTTGAAACCAAGTTTTTCAAGGAAAAGCTTCTTATCATTTTGGGATATGCCTCCAAGGAAAACATCACTTTTGCTGCAATTTACTTTGAGACCCGAGAACTCATAGAATTTCTCTAATGTCTCAATGATGCAATCAATTGACTTCAAGTTGCCTTTGCAAAAAATAAAGAGATCATCCGCAAAGCAAATATGATTCAGCTTGAGTTTAGCACATTTTGGGTGGTAGCTGAAGTTTGGGTGATGTTCCAATCTATTAAATAATGATGAGAGAACTTCCATGCATAAGAAAAAAATATAAGGAGAGATGGGGTCACCTTGTCTTATGCCGCTTGCTCCTTTAAAGTATCCTTCAAAGCTTCCATTGATTGAAATGGTGAAACTAGGAGTTGTGATACAAGCTATAATCCACTTAACAAAAGTGTCGAGAAAACCAAATGCAAGAAGTGCAACTTTGATAAAATCCCAACTAAGTGAGTCAAAAGCCTTCATGATATCAACTTTAAGGGCACATCTTGGTGAGATATGAGTTCTAGAATATCCTCTAAAAATATCATGCGCAACAAGAATGTTCTCATTGATAAGTCTTCCTTCAATGAATGCTGATTGGTTCCATGAGATGATGGAGGGTAAGCAAACTTTCATCCTATTTGCAAGGATTTTGGAAATGCACTTATAAATCGTGTTGCAACAAGAGATGGGTCTAAAGTCCTTTACCATGGATAGATTTTGGACTTTAGGGACAAGAGCAATATAAGTGGCATTTACCTCCTTGAGCATCTTCCCGGTTTCAAAGAAGGAGCTGATGGCTTTGAGAACATCTTCTCCAATTTCGTTCCATGCATTTTTGTAGAAAAGTGAGGTGTATCCATCTGGCCCCGGGCTTTTGTTGGGGTTGAGAGAAAAAAGAGTACTCATAATCTCTTCCCGAGTGATAGGAGCAATCAAATCAGCCAAGTATTCCTCCTTGATGGTTTTGCCAAGAATGCTTTTGACATCTTCAACATTAGCTTGGGTGCTTTTCGGAGTTCCAATTAACTTCATGAAAAGGATGGAAACTCTTCCTTAATGCCATCATAAGAAGTTATTGTGTTCCCATCTTTATCTTTGATGGCATTGATAGTGTTTTTCCTTCTTCTCCCTTTGATAACATTGTGAAAGAAATTTGAATTTGCGTCCCCATACTTTATCCATTGAAGCCTTGACTTTTGGTGAAGCATATGCCTATGAATGCTGTCAAGTTCCTCAATTTTTCCGAGGATATCTTTTTCCTTGTTGAGAATTTCCTCATTGATGATCCCATTAAGAATGTCAACTTGCACTTCATGGAGATTATCCTTAAGCTGACCGATTTGATGCTTAATGCAAGAGAAGTGCTCCTTCTCAAAATTTTTCAATGCTTTTTTAAGGAGCTTTTGCTTTTGGTAAAGAATAAACATTGGAGTGCCAAAAACCCGTGCACTCCAATGTTTATTAATAAAATGGGGAAATTCAACATGTCTGGCCCAAGCATTATAGAACTTGAATGGCTTTGGTAAGGAGGGCTTGGGCGGCATCACATTTAAAATAAGAGGGCAATGGTCAGAAATGCTTGGATTCTCCACCAAAAGGAAAGAATTCTCCATATGCTTCTCCCAATAAAGGTTGATGAGTGCCCTATCAATTTTGCTTGCAATGAAGTTTCCTTGGGTGCTTCTATTAGACCAAGTAAAGTGTGGACCAAAAGTTTTGATTTCAAGCAAGTCCGCTTGACAAACACAATGTTTAAAGTCTCTTGCACTTGTGGGTAAACTCCAAGAAGTGGATCTATCTCCACTATGAAGAATTTCATTGAAATCACCCATAATACAAAGCGGCCCATTCCAGCACCATTCACTCCACAATCTGATTTTCTTCCAAAGATATTTCCTACAATTTGAGGAGTTTTTGCCGTAGACAAACCCGAGAAAAAAAGATTGACATCTTGGCATAGAGAAATGATAAAGAATACCTTGCTCCATGCTATCAATGATGCTGATTTTGATGTGGTTTCTCCAAAAAAGCCATAAGCTTCTTTCCATCTTCTCATCCATGTAATTTTCAAAACCCAATGTGCTGAAATCATTGGTGGTGGAATTCTCCTTATTCACCTTAGTCTCCAAAAGACAAAAACAATCAACATTGTACTTGTTGATCAAAACTTTCACCTCTTCTTGCTTATTTGGGGAATTCAATCCCCTAATGTTCCAAGCACAAATCATTTAGTTGGTAAAGATGTGGACCCTCGGCCCAAGGCATCATTACCATCCTTATGTTGGTTTTTTCCTTGTACTCCATCAATCCATTGTGGATCAAGTTCTCCCTCTTCCCAATCTTCAATAACTTCAAGAGATTTGTATGAGTTTCCAACTTTAGTATCCAATTTTCTTGTTGCTTGAATAGGGCTTAATGCCTTTTCACCCTTGGTATTTGTTGCTGAAGGCTTTTCCAATCCATTTTGCTTTTCAAAATTTGGATCATCCCTTTCTTGAGAGGCCTTTTTCTTTCCCACAACTTTCCAAGTATCATTGATCTTTGATGTGTTGGCCTTGTTTGCATCAAGTGTCTTTTGAGTACTTGTTTTCGGCTTTGAAGGGCAATGATCCACAAGGTGCCCAACCATTTTGAAAAGAGTACAAATATTTGGTTTCCATGCATATTCAACACTAACCCGTGCTCTTGATCCATCTCTAAGCTTTGGGTAGATTTCGTTTGGTAAACTCTCTTCAAGGTTGACTTCAATGCACACTCTTGCGAATTCAAGATTCCTCCTTGATTCCGTAAGAGCATCAATTTGTATTGGTTTTCCAATGAATGAAGCAAGGTAGCTGAACCCTCTTTTTGACCACAAGCAAAAAGGAACATCTTTCATTTTCACCCATATTGGAACTTTGTTACGAGAGAAGTTAATGAATTCAAGTTGTGGCTGCCATTTTCTCAAAATTAATGGTCTATTACTAACATGCCAAAGTTTCTGAAGCACATTTTTACAATATTCTTCTTCCTCAAATTTGAACATAAATAGACCTTTTCCTTTTGGATATAGATCAACTCTTCCAAATTTCCACCAAGCATTATAGATCATGTTTTTAATGAGATAAAGTGGCGATGGAGCACCAAGAAATTGTCCAATAAGGCAATGAGACCAAAAGCTTTCTCCTTCATCATACAAATCTTGTGGTGGATCAACAACCTCTCTAATTCCTTCATTAGTTAAAACTTGAAATTCATCTTTCAAATAAAGATTTGTTTCCAGGAATTCACCAAAATCTTGCTTCCAATCCAAAGTAGGGGTACTTGAAGAAGGTTCATACCTTAAGAGAGGCCTTTTGTTCCATGCATTTTGTTTGCTGCCTTCAAGCTTCTTGGAGCCGTGTGAAGCTTCTTGAGTGGGTTTTGCTGAGGTGTAAATAGGTTGTGAAGTGGAGTCCATGTCATCCTTTGACTTATTTTGCATTTGACCTTCTCTTTGAATTTTATGAGTGGCCGGCAGAGGAGGGAAATCAGAATGCATTTGAAGTTTTGTGTCTTGAACATTCTTGGGAAGTGGTTGGTGAGTTGTCGGCTCTTGAGTGGAGTTTTGTGGCATCTTTTCAGCAAAAGTACAAGCATCCTCTTTGTCCATCATGCAATGTTCAAGTGGCAAAGATGGATGCAATGTCTCTTGGGTACAGCTTTCTTTACCCGTAGGACAAAAGCATTGCTCGTTAGATATAAGCTCCTTAGGATCTCCTTCTCCTTCACCCGATGGCATCTTCAAGCTTTTAGTTTCTTCCATGGCTGCATTAGTATTTGCTTCAAGAATAAGGCTTTGAACAATGGTAGCTTTTGTCTTGTTTTGCTCTTCCTCCAAGTCGCCAAAAGTCTTCCCGGAGTTAATGGCATCATAAACTTCCTTAAACTCCAAAGAGGTTGAAGAAGCACCTTCACTCAAAGTGGGCGAAGAGGCTGGTTCAACCCCCCCATGCTCAAAATTCTTCTTTTTTGAATTCAGCTTTGGTGGAGTAGATTTTGGAACCTTTTGTGCATTGAGTCTTGCACTAGATCTTGGAGGGGAAGACTTTTTCTTCTTGTTGTTGGCCATAACAACGAGTGCAAGAACGAAACCAAACTGATTTGTATTGTTTAGTAATGAAGTAGGAAAGTAAAAGAAAGAGAGGGGAAGAGAAGAGATGCGTTGGGGATGGTTGTGCAATGGTGGCCGAGTGCAATGTGTGTAGAGAGAAGGGAGAGCATTTTGGCTCTAGAGAGAGAAGGAGTATTTGGTTGAGTCCCTCCTCATCAACACCACTTGGATTTCTTTTGCCTTTTGGAGAATAAAGTTGTGGGAAATGATAGCATCAACCATATTAGTTCCCGTTTTGACAATCTTGACTTTGATAATTATTTGGCTGTTTTGGAGAAAGAACATCCAAGCTACTTTCATTGATTCTTGTGAACAAGGCATTCTTTTCAATTTTGATGACCATCTTCACAAGTCTATCTTTGTTGCCTTTGTCTATGGTAGTAATGAAGCCTCTAAAAGAAGCATTATTTGGAGCAAGCTTGAACTTTGGTGCTCTTGGTGTTTAAATAGTGACTTTTGCATTATGGGTGATTTCAATGAAGTCGTGCAAAGTGGAGACAAATCTAGCACATCAGCCATTCCAAGAAGTGCTAAAGACTTTATTAGATTGGTGGCTAAAGCAAACTTGCAAGAAGCTAACACTCATGGCCCCACTTCACTTGGACAAATAAGGGTAATGAATTAAACTTCTTGGCAAGCAAAATTGATAGGGCATTGGTGAACACAAATTGGATTCAAAACTATCAACATTCTCTCCTTTTGGTGGATAATCCGAGCATTTCCGACCATTGCCCTCTTATCATGCATTCTTGTAAGTCTTGGGAATCTTCTCCTAAACCTTTTAAATTCTACAATGCATGGACTTCTCATTTGGATTTCTTGAAGATTGTGGATGAACATTGGAGTACACGGGTTTGTGGTACCCCAATGTTCAAACTCTTTCAAAAGCAAAAACTTCTCAAGAAAGCTCTCAAATTGTTTGATAAAAGACATTTTGCTTGTATTCCGAACACCATCAAGGAGCTTCGGGAGGAGCTAAGTGCTGTCCAAAATGCCCTCTACAATGGTGAACACAACAACTATATTTTGGACAAGGAAAGAAGCATTTTGACCAAATTGGAAGATCTTGAAACCTCCTATAAATCCATGCTCATACAAAAGTCCAGACTTGATTGGATCAAAGAAGGTGATACAAACTCAAAATTTTTCCACAATATGGTTCGCAACACAGGTACAAAAACTCCATCAAAGCACTCAAGAATGAGAATGGGCAACTTCTTTTAGAGGATTTTGAAGTGAAAGAGGAAGTCATTGGTTACTATAAAAATCTCCTCGGCACAAGATCTTCCTCTCATGTTCATGTGGATTTTTTAAAGGAGATCATTGGAAGACATATTGATGATGAATCTGCTGCCAGCACTATTGCACCTATCACAAGAGAGGAAATCAAATCCACACTCTTCTCCCTTAATCCCAACAAAAGCCCGGGTCCCGATGGCTACACTTCCAAATTCTATAAGGTTGCTTGGGAGATTGTTGGAGAAGATGTTATTAGTGCAATAAGTTCTTTCTTTGATTCTTGCAAGCTTCTCAAGGAGGTAAACTCTACCATCATTACTATTTTTTTTGCGAATTAAGTAAGTTAGATTAAATGCAAATTTGGTACAAACCATGCCTACTACCATCATTACTCTTGTGCCTAAAGTTTCCAACCCTTCCATGGTCAAAGATTTTAGACCCATCTCATGCTGCAATACAATCTATAAATGCATCTCCAAGATCATTGCAAATAGACTTAAACATTGATTGCCACAAATCATTTCATGGAACCAATCAGCATTCATCAAAAATAGACTTATCCATGAAAACATTCTTATTGCTCATGATATTTTGAGAGGTTACTCAAGGAGGCATATTTCACCAAGGTGCTCCATCAAAGTTGATATCATGAAAGCTTTTGATTCACTTAATTGGAACTTCATCGAGTCCACTCTCCTTGCTTTTGGCTTCCCAAGAAAATTTGTTGACTGGATTATGGTTTGCGTTACTACCCCAAGCTTCTCAGTTGCTATTAATGGTGGGTTGGAAGGCTTCTTCTTTGGTGCAAATGGTATTAGATAAGGTGACCCCATCTCTCCATATATTTTTGTTCTTTGCATGGAGGTTCTTTCTTGTCTTCTTAATGGGCTGGACAGCAAGCTTGGCTTTCATTTTCATCCAAAATGTGGGTGCCTAAAGCTTAATCATCTTTGTTTTGCGGATGATCTTTTTATCTTTTGCAAAGGGAACTTAAGATCCATTGAATGCATTATGGGTACATTGGAAACTTTCTCAAGTCTTTCTAGGCTGAAAATCAACAACTCAAAAAGTGTGATCTTCTTTGGTGGGGTGAGCAATGATACTAAACTCGCTATCTTGGAGCGGGTTGGGTTTAAAGAAGGTGAGCTACCAATACGTTACTTGGGCATCCCCTTTGTCTCAAGAAAGCTTAGAAAAGCTGATTGCTTACCTCTTTTTGAGAAAATTTCAGCTAGAATTGATAATTGGTGCAATAATTGGCTCTCTTTTGCGGGAAGACTTGTCTTGATCAAATCCACTCTCATCCAAATTTGTGCTTTTTGGGCAAGTGCACCCTCCTTCCCAAAAGTGTTGTGTCATCCATTGAATCAAAATTCAAGGCATTTTTATGGAGAGGAACTGGTCCTAAAGTAGCTTGGAGGGATCTTTGCCTCCCATTTCATGAAGGTGGACTTGGGATTCGTAAAATTGATGAAATCAACAAAGTTTGTTTGTTGAAAACTTTTTGGAGGATGTATGCTGAAAAGAGCACACTTTGGAGCCAATGGATTCACTCAAATTATATCAAAAACTCCTCAATTTGGACCATGCAAGCCCCCAAGGATGCTAGTTGGATTATTAAGGCACTCCTGAATTGCCGAGTTGAGGCAAAGAAATTCATTAAACATAACATTGGCAATGGAGCTAATACACTCTTTTGGATTGATAATTGGCATAAGGAGGGCTCCCTCTTGGAATTTTGGAGCAATACACTCCCAAACCCACCCCTCCTTGCAAAGGTTAGTGATCTCTTCACAAATGGTAGATGGAATTGGCCAATTCACCTCTCTCATATTGAAAGCCCTAGCTTTGTTATTAATGACACTAGCTTGGATAAGATTGGCTGGAATCTCTCACCTAATGAGGGGTTCACCTTCAAGCACACTTGGGAGCACATTAGAAGGAAGGGAGACAACTTTGAGGGCCATAATATTATTTGGCAGAAAAAGCATAGTCCAAGACATAGTTTCATCGTTTGGCTTGCATTCCTTGATCGTCTCAATACAAAATTCAGATTGCTACATTGGGGATTTAACATCAATCCCACATGCATCTTCTGCTTTATGGGTTGTGAAACGAGAGACCATCTCTTCTTTGAATGTTGCTTTACTAGGAGAATTTGGAGAAAAGGCCTTTGCATCTCTCTTGTCCCGGAGAATCTGATTTCTTAGAACAAAATCATTACTTATATCACTCCTTTTGCACATGAAAAGCACTTGAAGGCTACCATCATCAAGCACCTATTTGGAACAACCATCTATCACATTTGGAAGGAAAGGAATCAGCGTCTCTTCCAAAATGAAGCCAAGACCGAGGAGTACATTTTTAATACTATTTTTAATGAAGTTAGAGTTAAACTTTCTTGCTGTAGAAAATTTACTCCCTCCTTGAACATTTCGCTTTGTAAATTGTGGAGGCTCGATGAGATTATTTCTTAGTGCCTCCTCCTTTCCCCCACTCTTTTGTATGTACTTGTACTTTCTTTTTGATTTGTGAAATTCAATTACTTTCTTGCTCCGCAAAAAAAAAAAAAGAATGAGGAAGGACTTCTCCTCTTAGAGGACTATGATGTTAAAAATGAGTTCATTGGCTTCTTCAAAGGTCTCCTTGGTGCTAAAATGCCTTCTTATGTCAATGTGAATGATTTAAAGACTATTATTGGGAGAAAAATTGATGTGTCTCTTGCTGCCACCACCATTGCTCCTATTTCAAGAGATGAGATTAAGAATGCTCTTTTTTCTCTCAATCCTAACAAAAGCCCGGGTCCGGATGGATTTACATCACATTTTTTCATGATTGCTTGGGAAATTGTTGGAGAGGATGTTATCAAAGCAATAAGCTCTTTCTTTGAATCAAAGAAGCTTCTAGCTGGAATGATTTACCTGATTCAAGGGCATCATAGACTTCTCTAAAAACTTTGCTAGAGGTTGAGGAGACATCTTCACTCTCAAGAAAAGAGGCCGAATCAACCTCTAAGGAAGGAGCATGGCTGGGCTTTGCCATGGATTTAGATTAACTAACTTTAGATTTTTTACTTTCTAAAATCCTTGCACTATGACATGAAGGAGAAGAAGTTTTCTTCTTTCTACCCATGAAAAGAAAAGGGAGAAAAGGCAAGAGAAAACAGCAAGGGGGAGAAGAAAAGAAGAAGGAGGAAAAGAGAAAAAGAAGAAAGATTTCAAAGGAGAAGCAGAAGGTGGCGGATGGTGGTGGGGAGGTGGCTGAAAGTTTTAGAGAGAAGGAAGAGGAGTTTCACGGTAGAGAGAAGTGTTTTGTATGTGTTTAAATTTGACAAGGAAGAACATTGTCAAAAGGTCTTGCAACAACTTTGGCATGTTAATCATAGACCTTTGCTTCTAAGGAAATGAAAGCCAAATCTTGAGTATATAAATCTGAATTGTAATAAAGTCCCATTGTGGGTTTTTTTTTTTTTTTTGCGGATCAAGTAAGAAATTTTCATTGCAGCAAATCAGATTTGTACAAGTACAATAATGGTGTGACCACCAAACCTAGACAAGAATATCATCAAGTTTCCACAATTTACAAAGGGTTTTGTTCATATGTGTTGAAGAAAACTTCCTACTACAAGAGATTTTAACTCTAACATCATTGAAAATTGTATTACAAACAAACCCCTCTGTCTTTGCTTCATTCTTGAAAATTCTTCTATTTCTTTCCATCCAGATGTGATAAATCAGAGCGCCAAGAGATGCTTGAGGATTGATGCTTTCAAATGCTTCTCATGGGCAAATGGAGTGATGTAGTTGAAAATTTCTTGCCAACAAATAAGGCTCTCCGGAACAAGAGTTAAAGATAAGCCAAATCTCCAAATACACCTAGTAAAACTACATTAAAAAATGAGATGATCTCTAGTCTCACATCTCATATAGCAAAAGATGCATGTGGTGTTGATGTTAAGCCCCCAATGTGAAATTCTGAATCTTGTGCTAAGGCGATCATGATGTGCAAGCCAAATAATAAAACCATGCCTTGGGTTGTGACCTTTATGCCAAATGATGTTATGTCCGCTGAAGTGATTACCTTTAATTCTAATACGCTCCCATGTATGTTTGAAAGAAAACCCCCCATTAGGGGAAAGAGTCCAAGCAAAAGAATCATGTGAATTCTCATCAAGTGTACAGCTTGGTGCTTCAATAGACGAAAGTTGCAAAGGCCAACTCCAAGAACCATTGAGATAAATATCACTAACCTTTGCATAGATGGATGGGGTAGGAAGATATTGCTCCAATGCTCCATGAGTGGTCCATCATTATGCCACTTGTCAATCCAAAAGTGTGTATTCATACCATTCCCAATGTTGTGCTTTATAATATTTCTTGCATAGCCACAAAGACGCAAGGATAGCCTTGAAGATCCAACTAATATCTTGAGATGTTTGCATAATCCAAATGGAAGAATCCTTGATATAATTGCAATGAATCCATTGGCTCCAAAGTGATTCTTTAATGGCATACATCCTCTAGAAAATTTTGAGCATAAAGACTTTGTTGATTTCTTCAATTCTTCTAATGCCAAGACCACCTTCATTGAATGGCAAGCAAAGATCTTTCCATGCAACTTTGGGGCCCATTCCTCTCCAAAGGAAAGCTTTAAACTTTGATTCAATAGCTGCCAAGAGACCTTTTGGAAGAGGCATAGCATTAGCCCAATATGCACAAATTTGTATGAGAGTGGACTTGATAAGAACAAGTCTACTCGCAAAGGAAAGCCAATTATTGCACCAAGCATCAAGTCTTGAATTAATCTTCTCCAAGAGTGGGTAGCAATCTGACTTTCAAAGCTTTCTAGAGGCAAGTGGAATGCCTAAATACCGGATAGGAAGTTCACCCTCATGGAAACCCACTTTTCTAATAATGGCAGCTTTGTTTTCATTTGAAATTCCCCCAAAGAAAATGTCATCATGGAAGGATTAATGTTCAGCCCGGATAAAGTAGCAAATGTCTTCAATGTGTCCATAATGCAATCAATGGAAGATAAATCACCTTTGCAAAAAATGAAGAGATCATCCACAAAACAAAGATGATTAAGCTTTAATCTTGTGCATTTAGGATGAAAATGAAATCTTGGGTTATCTTCCAACTTATTCATCAAACAAGAGCGCACCTCCATACAAATGACAAAAAGGTAAGGTGAAATGGGATCCCCTTGCCTTATGCCATTAGCACCAAAAATAACCTTCCAAACCACCATTAATTGCAATAGAGAAACTAGGTGTAATGTGAAGCCATAATCCACTTCACAAAGCCATGAGGAAACCCAAAAGCAAGAAGAGTGCATTCGAGAAAATTCCAATTCAAAGAATCAAAAGCTTTCATGATATCCACCTTGAGAGCACATCTAGTGAGATATGTCTTCTAGAATAACCCGTCAAAAGATCATGAGCAATGAGAATATTCTCAATAATATGTCTATTATGGATAAAGGCTGATTGGTTCCAAGAAATGATGTGAGGCAAGCATCCTTTGAGCCTATTTGCAATGATTTTGGAAATGCACCTGTAAATGGTATTGCAACAAGAAATCGGCCTAAAATCTTTAACCAAAGAAGGGTTTGGGATTTTAGGTACAAGGGTAATAATTGTTGCAATTACCTCCTTGAGAAGCATGTTTGACTCAAAGAAAGATTTGATGGCATTTGTCACATCTTCCTTCACAATCTCCCAAGCCACCATATAAAAATGAGAGGTATAGCCATTCGGTCCCGGGCTCTTGTTAGGATGAAGAGAGAAGATAGGGTTGAGGTAAAAAATGAATTCATTGGCTACTACAAAAAGCTTCTTGGTTCAAAAGCTGTTACTCATGTTAATGTGGATATCTTGAAGAGTATTATTGGGAAAGCAATTGATGTTAATTTTGCTGCCACCATTTGTGCACCTATCACAAGGAATGAAATCAAGGAAACTCTTTTTTCCCTTAATCCCAACAAAAGTCCGGGTCCGGATGGCTTCACATCTCATTTCTATATGGTTGCTTGGGATATTGTTGGTGAGGATGTTACTAATGCTATCAGCTCCTTCTTTGAAACAAGCAAGCTTCTTAGGGAGGTAAATTCTACCATTATTGCACTTGTACCTAAAATTCCTAACCCCTCCATGGTTAAAGATTTTAGGCCAATATCTTGTTGCAATACTATTTACAAGTGCATTTCGAAGATTATTGCTAATAGGATCAAAGGTTGCTTGCATCACTTAATTTCATGGAATCAATCAGCCTTTTTAAAGGACTGACTTATCAATGAGAATATCCTTCTTGCACATGATATTTTATGAGGTTATTCTAGAAGCCATATCTCCCCAAGATGCGCCATCAAAGTTGATCTTATGAAAGCTTTTGACACTCTTAATTGGAGCTTTATTGAATGCACTTTGCTTGCATTTGGTTTTCCTCAAAAGTTTGTTGAATGGATTAAAGTATGCATTACAACTCCTAGCTTCTCTATTGCTCTTAATGGTGGTTTGGAAGGCTATTTTATTGGAGCAAATGGAATTCGACAAGGTGACCCCATCTCTCCCTATCTTTTGTTCTTTGTATAGAAGTGCTTTCTTGCATGCTTAACAAATTGGAGAATTGTTCAAGCTTTCATTTCCATCCAAAATGTTCTCACTTGAAGCTGAACCACCTTTGTTTTATGGATGATCTCTTCATTTTTGGTAAAGGAGACTTGAGCTCTATTATTGTATTTTGAATACTTTGAAGAACTTCTCCTTTTATTCTGGTCTGAAAATCAATGAAGCTAAGAGTGACATTTTCTTTGGAGGGGTCTCTTATGAAACTAAAATGGCTATCCTTGAAAGAGTTGGTTTCAATGAAGGTGATCTTCCAATTCGATACTTGGGCATTCCACTTGTTTCTAGAAAACAAAGGAAAGCCGATTGCTATCCTCTCTTGGAAAAAATTAATGCAAGAATTGATTCATGGTGCAACAATTAGCTCTCCATTACGGGAAGACTTATGCTTATCAAATCCATTCTTATTCAACACTTTGCATATTAGGCAAATGCTCTTCTTATTCCTAAAGGTGTCTTGGCTGCCATTGAATCAAAGTTCAAAGCATTTTTGTGGAGAGACACAGGGCCCAAAGTTGCTCGGAAGGAAGTTTGCCTCCCATGCATGAAGGAGGACTTGGAATCAGAAAGTTAGAGGAAGTCAATTTGGTTTGCATGCTTAAAGTCTTCTGGAGAATGTATTCAGCCAAGGAAACACTATGGAGTCAATGGATACATACAAATTACATCAAAGATTCTTCCATTTGGGTGTTGCATACTCCTAAGGATGCTAGTTGGATTTTGAAGATTCTTCTTAAATGTCGAGGTCTTGCAAAGAATTACATTCAGCATAGAATTGGGAATGGTACAAACACATTCTTTTGGATTGATAATTGGTTCAAAGATGGTTCACTCTTGGAACATTGGTCAAGTACATTTCCAGCCCCTCCTCTCCTCTCAAAGGTATGTAACATCTTCTCTAATGGAACATGGAATTGGCCAACTCACCTTCAACATATTGATGTTCCAAATTTTATTCTTCATCGAGACAACATTGATAAAATGATTTGGACTCTTTCTCCAAGTGGAGACTTCTCTTTCAAACACACTTGGGAGTATTTTCGAAGGAAGGGAAGCCACTTCAAGGGTTATAACCTCATTTGGCACAAGGGGCATAATCCAAGGCATAGCTTTATTGTTTGGCTTGCATTCCTTGACTGATTGAGTACAAGGTTCAGAATTCTTCATTGGGGGCTCAATATTAACCCATGTTGCATCTTTTGTAGAATGGGTTGTGAAACGAGGGACCATCTTTTTTTCGAATGTAGTTTCACTTGAAGGATTTGGAGAAAGGGTCTTCTTCTCACCAAAATTCTGGAAAGCTTGATCTCTTGGGAAGACATTATCACTTATATCACTCCTTTTTCCCTTGAAAAGCATTTGAAAAGATTCATGCACTCAAGGAGATGCTTTATAGAGTACAATCTGATTTGATGAGTGGCCTTCTCAATGATGAAATTCTTGATATGGAGAAAGATATTTTGGCTAAGATTGAAGCTCTTGAGTCCACCTACAATCATATGCTGCACCAGAAATCTCGGCTCAATTGGGTTAAAGATGGTGACGCAAACACAAAGTTTTTTCATAGTACTATTCAGGGAAGGAAAAGGAAAAACACTATTAATGCTATCCAATAATTGAATGGTACTCTTGTTTCATCAAGTGAAGGCATTAAGGCGAAATTCATATTGTTCTTCAAAGGCCTACTTGGCACTCCCTTTTGGACTTGTGCAAATATTGACATTATCAAAGCTATCGCTAGAAAATCTATTGATGAGGATTGCATTAATTTGCTGGTGGCACCTTTTACCCATGAGGAAATCAAAAACACTCTCTTCTCTCTCAATCCAAACAAAAGCCCGGGGCCGGATGGTTTTACATCTCTTTTTTACATGGCTGCTTGGAGCATTGTTGGTGATGATGTTTTGAAGGCCATTAGTTCCTTCTTTGATTCCACAAAGCTTCTTAATGAGGTAACTGCCACTTACATTGCTTTAGTGCCAAAAGTCTCAAATCCTTCTATGGTTAAAAGACTATAGGCCTATTGCTTGTCGCAACACCATTTACAAGTGTATATCCAAGATGCTTGCAAATAGACTCAAGGCTTGTCTTCCAAGGATTATTTCATGGAATCAATCTACTTTCATCAAAGATAGACTCATCAATGAAAATATTCTTGTTGCTCATGAGGTTCTTAGGGGATATTCAAGAAACCATATTTCTCCTAGATGTGCTCTTAAGGTTGACATCATGAAGGGTTTTTTTTTTTTTTTTGGCGGGATAAGTGAGAATTTTCATAAAAATGTGTTAAATGTACAAGTACAAGATGGAGAAGGTACAAAAAGAATCTAAACAAAAATATTTTCTAATCTCCAATTTTGCATAATGATTTGTTCAAAGGTGAAGAAGGAAACTTTTTACAATTTGAGAGTTTAACTCTAACATCATTAAAAATAGCATGAAAGATGTGCTCATAAGGTTCTTATTGCTCATCAATGAAAAAAGATAGACTCATCAATGAAAATATTCTTGTTGCTCATGAGGTTCTTAGGGGATATTCAAGAAACCATATTTCTCCTAGATGTGCTCTTAAGGTTGACATCATGAAGGCTTTTTTTTTTTTTGCGGGATACGTGAGAATTTTCATAAAAATGTGTTAAATGTACAAGTGCAAGATGGAGAAGGTACAAAAAGAACCTAAACAAAAATATTTTCTAATCTCCAATCTTTGCATAATGATTTGTTCAAAGGTGAAGAAGGAAACCTTTTACAATTTGAGAGTTTAACTCTAACATCATTAAAAATAGCATGGAAGATGAACTCCTCGGTTTTAGCTTTGTCTTTGAAGATGCACTGATTCCTTTCAATCCAAATGTGGTACACGGCTACACAAAAGAAATGTTTGATGATGGTTGCTTTCAAATGCTTTTCAAGGGAAAAAGGAGTGATATAAGTGATAATGTCTTCCCAAGAGATCAAGCTTTCTGGAATTTTGGTGAGAAGAATCTTTCTCCAAATCCTTCGAGTGAAACTACATTCGAAAAAAAGATGGTCCCTCGTTTCACAACCCATTCTACAAAAGATGCAACATGGGTTAATATTGAGCCCCCAATGAAGAATTCTGAACCTTGTACTCAATTGGTCAAGGAATGCAAGCCAAACAATAAAGCTATGCCTTGGATTATGCTCCTTGTGCCAAATGAGGTTGTAACCCTTGAAGTGGCTGCCCTTCCTTCGAAAATGCTCCCAAGTGTGTTTGAAAGAGAAGTCTCCATTGCATTTCCAAAGTACTTTCTCTCTCTACCATGAATTCTCTCTTCTTTCTCTCTAACCCTACCTAAACTGCCACCTTTCACCACCTTCCTCCACCACCAAATCAACACCTCTTCCATCGTTCCACCAACACAACTTCCATTTTTGAAGCCCCAACCATTGACACCTAAACACTCTTCCAAACCGTCCCTCAACTCCTCCATTCTTGCATTCATGGGAAAGAAGAAGAAGGCCTCTTCTCCGACTAGATTTAGTGCAAGGCTAAATGCAAGAAAGCAAAACATGGATTCTATTTCTAATGCTCAAGTTGGTTCATCTACACCACAAAATGAGGTTGATTCGGCCTCTTCACCTCTTGCTAGTGGAGATGCTCACTCAACCTCAAGTTTGGTTCTCAAAGAAGTCTATGAAGCTCTTGAAGCTGGAACTTCCTTTAAAGAGCATGTTGATAAGCAAAACAAAGCCAAAGCCGACTTGGTCCGAAGCTTAGCTAGTCAATCCAAAGCTCGATCTTCTCCAAGAGCTAAAATGGATGTTGGTCCTTGTACTAAGCAATCGGAAATGGCACTTTCAAAGCTTCTTTTTTTTTTTGCGGATTAAAAAAAAAAAAGCTTTCAAAGCTTCTTTTTCATTCACCTTGCCAAAGCTCTTCTTGCTTAAGCCCTTGTAGTCCAAATGGGCATGGCCAGCAAGGAAATAATGCTTCTACTCTTGCATTTGATGCTTCAGCCGAAGGATGGGGAAATGAAGAAGAAAGGTTATTACCCGCTGGACAAAAACTAGATGATGCTATTAACCTTGGGTTAAAACACCTTCCACCTGAACTTGTAAGTAACTTTTCAGGTCAAACCAAGCATATTTTGACAACACAAAAGGGACATGACCCCTTGCAATCAGATTCTACTAATTCAAATGCTGGCCCACGAAAAATTCAAGAAGATTTCCCTCCACTTGCAAGTCCTATAGCCGGTCCAACTAGGCCAAGTCAGCTCCTCACTTATGATGATGTGGATGCCATATATGACAAGAATGCCATGCTTTCAAATGCTAAAAATCAGAGAACAACTTCTATGGGAGAGCATCGAGCAAAACCTTCTTCCAAAGGCAAGGAACACTCTCAAGGTAACTTTATGTCTCCTCATTCTAGTGATGAAGCAAGGAAGTTTAATATTGGTACCTCAAATCCGCCTTTATATAATGCTCTCCCAAAAGCTCAAGAGAATGCTAGGCAAAATCAAGCTCAAACAACCAGCCACTATAATGCTTGGAAGAAACCACTAAGGCTAAGATTTGAGCCTAGTTCTAATGATCCTTCTCCTGATTGGGGTGGTGTGTTTGCTGAACATTTGGATACAAATCTTAAATTTGATGAAGAGCATGTTTTTAACTTGGTAAATGGCAATAGAGAGGTGGTTGATCCCCCGGAGGACTTGTATGAAGATGGGAACAAATTTTGGAATCATTGTCTTGTTGGGCAATTCTTAGGTGCTCCCCCACCTTTCTTCCTTATCAAAAACATGGTGGAGTTTGTTTGGAAGAAATTTGGCAAGGTTGATATTCATACTAAAGGAAAGGGTCTCTTCATTTTCAGATTTGAAAAAGAAGAGTTTTGCCAAAAGATTCTTCAACAACTATGGCATGTCAACCATAGGCCACATTTGTTGAGGAAATGGGATCAAAATCTTGAGTTTGTTAACTTATCTTGCAAAAAAGTCCCTATTTGGGTTAAGCTTTGGGATGTTCCAATGAGCGACTTGGATATATTGCCTCTTTCATTGGAAAGCCAATCCAAATGGATGCTCTCACCGATTCAAGAAGGAATTTGGTTTGCAAGAGTTTGTATTGAAGTTGATTTGGAAGAAAATCTTCCGAATGTGGTTTATCCAAAACTTAGAAATGGTTCAAAGGCAAAGGTTATGGTGGAATATGCTTGGAAGCCAACAAAATGCTCACATTGTAAGATGGTTGGACATGTGGAGGATCATTGCCCACTTAAGCCTAAAGCACAACCTTAAAAGCAAATTACAAAACAGCCCACAAAAACTCATTATGAGTGGCAAGCTGTGAGCAAGAAAGCTCCATTGAAGTCAAGTAATGCTCCTAATGAATCCCATGGTGAAGGAATTTCTTCAAAGGCTAAGGAAACATCTTCAAGGCATTCCATTGCTAGGGTTCCTCTTGACCCCTCAAGCTCTAAAATAATGCACTTTAATCACTTTGAGATTCTTGGTCATGCGGGAGAAATTGAAGATGAAAATCAAAGACGTCTTGACCAGCATAGTAGGGAAGAAGAATTGGGTAATAGTGGCTCACCGAATGCAAAAAGCAACCATGAAATTGAGCCTAGTGCTCCTCCTTTACCTCCTCAATGAATTTTTGCTCATGGAATATTAGGGGACTAAATTCCCCTAATAAGCAAAAGGAAGCAACATTGATGATCAATAAACACCACTTGGACATTCTTTGCCTTTTAGAGAACAAAGTGGTTAGTGATGAAAATATCAAACTCATTAGTGCTCGTTTTGAGAAAGTTGGTTTTACAAGCTACTTCGATGATTTTACTAAGGGGTGGATTTGGCTTTTTTGGAAGAAAGGTATTAAAGCAACTTGGATTGACTCTTGTGATCAAGCTTTGCTCTTTAATTTTGATGATCAAATTCATACGCCTTTCTTTGTTGCCTTCATCTATGGCCACAATGAAGCTTCAAAAAGATATGAACTTTGGAGAAAACTTGAGCTTTGGTGTGCATGGTGTGAAGAAAGTGATTTTTGTCTCATGGGGGATTTCAATGAGGTTTTGCATTGTGGTGACAAATCTAACACTGTTGCCATTCCAAAAAGTGCTGGTGCTTTCCAAAACTTTGTGGCAAATGCAAAGTTGCAAGAAGTTAATGCACATGGACCACGCTTCACTTGGACAAATAAGAGCCATGATGAAAACTACTTGGCTAGCAAGCTTGATAGAGCTTTCATCAATGGAAATTGGCTGCACAATTATCAACATTCTTTTCTTTTGGTTGCTAGCCCCGGTGTCTCTGATCATTGCCCTCTCATCATGCATACATGTAAGTCTTGGAAATCCTCACTAAAGCCCTTCAAATTTTATAATGTGTGGACATCTCATTTGGATTTCCTAAAACTTGTTGAAGACCATTGGTGTACACGGGTCTTTGGTACACCAATGTACATTCTCTACCAAAAGCAAAAAGCATTAAAACTTGCTCTTAGATCTTTTGACAAAGAGAATTTTGCTGCCATCCCATTTGCCATCAAAAATCTTCGGGAGGAGCTTGAAAATGTTCAATACTTTCTCCTTAATGGTGAGCAAAATAACTCTCTCATTGATAAGGAGAAATGCATTTTGAGCAAATTGGAGGAGCTTGATGCAAAGCAGAAAGCCATGCTTTACCAAAAATCGAGACTTACTTGGATCAAAGAAGGAGATACAAATACAAAATTTTTCCATAATGTTGTTAAAGGTAGGAAGCTCAAAAACACTATCCATGCTATCAAGAATGAGAATGGTCATACTCTTTTTGAAGATGATGAAGTGAAAGAGGAATTCATTGGCTATTTCAAGAAGCTTCTTGGTGTTGAATCTTCCACAAGCATTAATGTTGATCTTTTGAAAAATATTATTGACAAGCAAATTGATCATGATTTTGTTGCCACCACCATTGCCCCTTATCACAAATGATGAAATCAAGGATGCGCTCTTTTCTCTCAACCCAAACAAAAGCCCGGGTCCGGATGGCTACACTTCTCATTTTTATAAGGTTGCTTGGGAGATTGTGGGGAAGGATGTCTAAAATGCAATCAGGTCTTTTTTTGAATCGAGCAAGCTCCTCAAAGAGGTAAATGCCACTATTATTGCTCTTGTGCCTAAAACTCCAAATCCTTCCATGGTCAAGGATTATAGGCCAATTTCATGTTGTAATACCATCTACAAGTGCATCTCTAAGATCATTGCAAATAGGATAAAAGTTTGTTTATCCCATATCATCTCATGGAACCAATCAGCATTCATAAAGGGTAGACTCATCCATGAAAATATCCTCATTGCACATGACATCATGAGAGGTTATCAAAGGAGACATATTTCCACAAGATGTGCATTTAAAGTTGACATTATGAAAGCCTTTGACTCCTTGAATTGGAGATTCATTGATTGCACACTTCTTGCTTTTGGCTTTCCCAAAAAGTTTGTGGATTGGATTATGGCCTGTATTAAAACTCCTAGCTTCACCATTGCCCTCAATGGAGGTTTGGAAGGTTATTTCTTTGGTGCAAATGGCATTAGGCAAGGAGATCCTATCTCCCCTTATCTCTTTGTCCTTTGTATGGAGGTTCTTACATGTATGCTAAACAACTTGGCAAACAACTCGAGATTTCATTTTCACCCAACATGTGGAAGCATAAAAAGCTTAATCATCTTTGTTTTGCGGATAATCTACTTATCTTTTGTAAAGAGGACATGAATTCAATTGATTGCATCATGGATACATTGAAGACTTTTTCAACTTACTCAGGGCTGATTATTAACAATGCTAAGAGTGTTATCTTCCTTGGTGGGGTTCCAAATGAGGAGAAAAGAGCGATCATGGATAGAATTGGGTTCCAAGAAGATGAGCTTCCAATCCATTATTTGGGCATCCCACTTGTTTCAAGAAAGCTTAGAAAGAATGATTGCTGTCCTCTCTTGGAAAAAATCAATTTTAAGCTTGACTCATGGTGCAACAATTGGCTCTCTTTTGCTGGGAGACTTGTGCTTATCAAATCCATTCTTACTTAGATTTGTGCTTATTGGGCAAATGCATTTCTTTTGCCTAAAGGAGTTACGGTTGCCATTGAGACAAAATTCAAAGCCTTTTTGTGGAGAGGGACTGGTCCTAAGATGGCATGGAAGGATACTTATCTCCCATTAAAGGAGGGGGGACTTGGTATCCAAAGCATTGAGGAGGTTAACTTAACATACATGCTGAAAATTTTTTGGAGGATGTATGTAATAAAAGAAACACTTTGGAGTCAATGGGTTCAAGCAAACTATATCAAAGGCTCTTCTATTTGGATATTACAAATTCCCAAGGATGCAAGTTGGGTTTTTAAAACACTTCTTGGCTTCCGTATTATTGCAAAAAGGTTTATCCAACACAAGGTTGGCAATGGAGCAAACACTTTCTTTTGGAGTGATAATTGGCACAAGGATGGTTCTCTTTTTGAGCATTGGATTAATGCCATTCCACATCCCCTACTTCATGCAAACGTATGTGAGATTTTCATTGATGGTACTTGGAATTGGCCAATGCATCTCTCCCGAGTTGATGTTCCAGATTTTGGTCTTAATGAAAGCACAATGGAAAAAATTTCATGGAATCTTTCCCCATGTGGAGGCTTTTCATTCAATCATACTTGGGAAAATATAAGAAGAAAAGGCACTCATTTTGAAGGATTTAATTTCATTTGGCACAAGAGGCATAATCCAAAACATAGCTTCATTGTTTGGCTTGCTTTTCTTGATCGCCTTAGCACAAAATTCAGAATCTTGCATTGGGGCCTTAATATCAATCCAACATGTATCTTTTGTTACATGGGTTGTGAGACTAGAGAGCATCTCTTCTTTGAATGTTATTTCACAAGGAGGATTTGGAGAAAGGGTTTGCAACTCACTCTTGTTCTGGAGAATCTGATTTGTTGGCATGAAATTATTGATTACATCACTCCCTTTGCCCTTGAAAAACATTTGAAGGCCACAATTTTCAAGCATCTTTTTGGGGCAGCCATCTACAACATTTGGATTGAAAGGAATCAACATTTCTACAAAAATCAAGCAAGAATCGTGGAGTTTATTTTTGATACTATCTTTAATGATGTTAGAGTTAAACTCTCTAATGGTAGAAAATTTCAGTCTTCTCTTTTGAACAAAGCTTTATGTAAAATGTGGAGATTAGAAGATATCATTGTATAGGTTCACTTTTCCTTCCCTCCACATCATTTTGTACATGTACACCTTAACTTGATGAAATATAATTAATCTTACTTGCCCCTCAAAAAAAAAGAGAAGTCTTCATTTGGAGAAAGAGTCCAAATCATTTTATCAATGTTGTCTCCATGAAGAATAAAATTTGGAACATCAATATGTTGAAGGTGAGTTGGCCAATTCCATGTTCCGTTAGAGAAGATGTCACATCCCTTTGAGAGGTGAGGTGGGGCTGGAAATGTACTTGACCAATGCTCCAAGAGTGAACCATCTTTGTACCAATTATCAATCCAAAAGAATGTGTTTGTACCATTCCCAATTCTATGCTGAATGTAATTCTTTGCAAGACCTCGGCATTTAAGAAGAATCTTCAAAATCCAACTAGCTTCCTTAGGAGTATGCAGCGCCCAAATGGAAGAATCTTTGATGTAATTTGTATGTACCCATTGACTCCATAGTGTTTCCTTGGCTGAATACATTCTCCAGAAGACTTTAAACATGCAAACCAAATTAACTTCCTCTAACTTTCTAATTCCAAGTCCTCCTTCATGCATGGGGAGGCAAACTTCCTTCCAAGCAACTTTGGGCCCTGTGTCTCTCCACAAAAATGCTTTGAACTTTGATTCAATGGCAGCTAAGACACCTTTAGGAATAAGAAGAGCATTTGCCCAATATGCAAAGTGTTGAATAAGAATGGATTTGATAAGCACAAGTCTTCCCGCAAAGGAGAGCCAATTGTTGCATCATGAATCAATTCTTGCATTAATTTTTTCCAAGAGAGGATAGCAATCGGCTTTCCTTAGTTTTCTAGAAACAAGTGGAATGCCCAAGTATCGAATTGGAAGATCACTTTCATTGAAACCAACTCTTTCAAGGATAGCCATTTTAGTTTCATAAGAGACCCCTCCAAAGAAAATGTCACTCTTAGCTTCATTGATTTTCAGACCAGAATAAAAAGAGAAGTTCTTCAAAGTATTCAAAATACAATCAACAAAGCTCAAGTCTCCTTTACAAAAATGAAGAGATCATTCGCAAAACAAAGGTGGTTTTTTTTCGCGGAGCAAGAAAGTAATTGTATTTCACTAATCAATAAAAATGTACAAGTACATACAAAAAAGTGGGGGAAAGTAGGAGGCACTAAGAAATGATCTCATCAAGCCTCCACAATTTACAAAGCAATTTGTTCAAGGGAGAGGGAGTAAATTTTCTACAGCAAGAAAGTTTTTTTTTTGCGGGGCAAGTAAGATTGGATAAATTCCAAATATCAAAAGTTTAAATGTACAAAAGTTGTGAAGTAGTACAAGAACCTATACAATAACATCTTCTAATCTCCACAATCTACATAAAGTTTTGTTCAAAGAAGAAGACTGAAATTTTCTACCATTTGTAAGTTTAACTCTAACATCATTAAAGATAGTATCAAAAATAGACTCCTCGGTTCTAGCTTGGTTTTTGAAGATACGTTGATTCCTTTCAATCCAAATGTTGTAGATGGCTGCCCCAAAAAGATGCTTGAATATTGTGGCCTTCAAATGCTTTTTAAGGGCAAAAGGAGTGGAGTACTCAATAATATCATGCCAACAAATCAGATTTTCCGGAACGAGAGTGAGTGGCAAACCCTTTCTCCAAATCCTCCTGGTGAAACAACATTCAAAAAAGAGATGCTCCCTAGTTTCACAACCCATGTAAAAAAAAATACACATTGGATTAATATGGAGCCCCCAATGCAAGATCCTGAATTTTATGCTAAGGCGATCATGAAAAGCAAGCCAAACAATGAAGCTATGTTTAGGATTATGCCTCTTGTGCCAAATGTAATAATAACCTTCAAAATGAGTGCCCTTTCTTCTAATACTTTCCCAAGTGTGGAAAAATGTGAAGCCTTCACAAGGAGAAAGGTTCCATGAAATTTTATCCATGGTGCCTTCAATAAGATCAAAACCGGGAACATCAACTTGGGAGAGGTAAATTGGCCAATTCCAAAAGCCATCAATGAAAATATCACTAACCTTTGAGTGAAGTGGGGGATACAGAATTGCATTAGTCCAATGCTCAAGTAAAGGGCCGTCCTTGTGCCAATTGTCAATCCAAAAGAAGGTGCTTGCTCCATTGCCAATCTTGTGTTGGATATATCTTTTTGCCAAAACTCGGCAGCCAAGAAGAGTTTTGAAAACCCAACTTGCATCCTTGGGAGTTTGTAACATCCAAATAGAAGAGTCTTTGATATAGTTTGCATGAACCCATTGACTCCAAAGCGAATCTTTAGTTGCATATATCCTCCAAAAAATTTTCAGCATGTATGTAAGATTAACCTCTTCAATGCTCCGAATACCAAGTCCTCCCTCCTTTAATGGGAGACAAATATCCTTCCATGCCACCTTTGGACCAGTCCCTCTCCACAAAAAGGCTTTGAATTTTGTCTCAATGGCTGCCATAACACCTTTTGGTAAAAGAAAAGCATTTGCCCAATAAGCACAGATCTGAATAAGGACGGATTTGATGAACACAAGTCTTCCTGCAAAAGAAAGCCAATTATTGCACCATGAATCAAGCTTAGAGTTGATTTTTTCCAAGAGTGGACAGCAATCATTCTTCCTAAACTTTCTTGAAACAAGTGGAATGCCCAAGTAACGAATTGGTAGCTCACCCTCTTGGAACCCAATTCTATCCATAATTGCTCTTTTCTCCTCATTCGAAACCCCTCCAAGGAAGAAAACACTCTTAGCATTATTAATAATCAGCCCTGAGTAAGTTGAGAAAGTCTTCAATGTGTTCATGATGCAATCAATTGAATTCATATCCCCTTTGCAAAAGATAAGAAGATCATTCACAAAACAAAGATGATTAAGTTTTATGCTCCCACATTTTGGGTGAAAGTGAAACCTCGGGTTATTTGCCAAGTTGTTTAGCATGCATGTAAGCACCTCCATACAAAGGACAAAGATGTAAGGGGAGATGGGGTCTCCTTGCCTTATGCCATTTGCACCAAAGAAATAACCTTCCAACCCTCCATTGAGGGCAATGCTAAAACTAGGAGTTGTGATGCACGCCATAATCCAATCCACAAACTTTTTGGGAAAGCCAAAAGCCAAAAGTGTGCATTCAATGAATCTCCAATTCAAGGAATCAAAAGCTTTCATAATGTCAACTTTAAAAGCACATCTTGAAGAGATATGTCTCCTTTGATAACCTGTCATAATGTCATGTGCAATAAGAATATTTTCATGGATGAGTCTACCCTTCATGAAGGCTGATTGGTTCCATGAAATGATGTGGGATAAACAAGCTTTCATCCTATTTGCAATTATAATTGAAATGCACTTGTAGATAGTATTACAGCAAGAAATTGGCCTATAATCCTTGACCATGGAAGGATTTGAGGTTTTGGGCACAAGAGCAATAATAGTGGCATTTACCTCTTTGAGGAGCTTGCTTGAGTCGAAAAAGGATTTGATTGCATTTAAGACATCCTTGCCCACAATCTCCCAAGCAACCTTGTAGAAATGAGATGTGTAGCCATCCGGACCCGGGCTTTTGTTAGGGTTGAGAGAAAAGAGCACATCCTTAATTTCATCATTTGTGATAGGGGCAATGGTGGTGGCAGCAACATCTTGATCAATTTGCTTGTCAATAATATTTCTCAAAAGATCAACATTGATGTTTGTGGAAGATTCAGCACCAAGAAGCTTCTTGAAATAGCCAATAAATTCATCCTTAACTTCAGCTTCTTCAATAAGAATATGACCCTCCTCATTCTTGACAGCATGGATAGTATTTTTGAGCCTCCGACCTTTTACAACATTGTGGAAAAATTTTGTGTTTGAATCACCATCCTTGATCCAATTGAGTCTTGATTTTTGGTACAGAATGGCTTTATGTTTTGCATCAAGTTCCTCCAATGTGCTCAAAATGCATTTTTGCTTATCAATGAGAGAGTTATCACGCTCACCATTAAGAAGTAAGAATTGAACGCTATCAAGCTCCTCCCGAAGTTTTTGATGGCAAAAGGTATGGCAGCAAAATGCTCCTTATCAAAAGATTTGAGAGCAATTTTTAAAGCTTTTTGCTTTTGATAAAGAATGTACATTGGTGTACCAAAGACCCGTGTACACCAATGGTCTTCAACAAGTTTGAGGAAATCCAAATGAGTGGTCCAAACATTGTAAAATTTGAAGGGTTTTGGTGAAGATTTCCAAGACTTACATGTTTGCATGATAAGAGGGCAATGATCGGAGACTCCAGGGCTAGCAACCAAAAGAAAAGAGTGTTGATAATTGTGCAGCCAATTTCCATTGATGAGAGCTCTATCTAGCTTGCTAGCCAAGTAGCTTTGATCATGGCTTTAATTTGTCCAAGTAAAGCGTGGTCCATGAGCATTTACTTCTTGCAACTTTGCATTTGCTACAAAGTTTTTGAACGCACCAGCACTTTTTAGAATAGTAAAAGTGTTTGATTTGTCACCACAATGTAAGACCTCATTGAAATCCCCCATGAGACAAAGATCACTTTCTTCACACCAAGCACACCAATTCTCAAGTTTCCTCCAAAGTTCAAATCTTTTTGAAGCTTCATTGTGGCCATAGATGAAGGCAACAAAGAAGGATTTATGTATATGATCATCAAAATTAAAGAGTAAGGCTTGGTCACATGAGTCAATCCAAGTTGCTTTAATACATTTCTTCCAAAAAAGCCAGATCCGTCCCTTGGTAAAATCATCCATGTAGCTTGAAAAACCAAATTTGTCAAAACGAGCGCAAATGAGTTTGATATTTTCAGCATTTACCACCTTGTTTTCCAAAAGGCAAAGAATGTCCAAGTGGTGTTTATTGATCAGCAACTTTGCTTCCTTTTGCTTATTTGGGGAATTAAACCCCCTAATATTCCATGAGCAAAAATTCATTGAGGAGGTATAGGAGGAGCACTAGGCTCAATTTCATGGTTGCTTTGTGCATTTGGTGAGCCATCATTACTCAATTCATCTCCCCTATAATTCTGGTCAAGGAGTCTTTGATTTCCATCTTCACCATCTCCCACAAAGCCAAGAATTTCAAAATGATTTGGGTGCATCATTTTAGAGCTTGAGGGGTCAAGAGGAACCCTAGCAATGGAATGCTTCGGAGATGAATCCTTAGCTTTTGAAGAGGATCCGTCACCTTGAGATTCAAAAGATGTGTTGCTTGTCTTCAAAGGAGCTTTTTGGCTCACGGGTTGCCACTCATAGTGAGTTTTTGTGGGCTGTTTGGGAGGTTGCTTTTGAGGTTGTGCTTTAGGTTTAAGAGGGCAATGATCCTCCACATGGCCAACCACTTTACATTGTGAACATTTTGTTGGCTTCCATGCATATTCCACCATGACTTTTGCCTTTGAACCATTTCTAAGCTTTGGAAAAACAACATCCGGAAGGCTTTCTTCCAAGTCAACTTCAACGCAAACTCTTGCAAACTCCAAATTCCTTCTAGAATCAGTGAGAGCATCCATTTGGATTGGTTTCCCAATGAATGAGGCTATATATCCAAGTCCTCTTTTAGAGTAGAGGCTCATTGGAACATCCCAAAGTTTAACCCAAATAGGCACTTTTTTGCAAGATAGGTTAATAAACTCAAGATTTGGATCCCATTTTCTCAACAATAGTGGTCTATGATTAACATGCCAAAGTTGTTGAAGTATTTTTTGGCAAAACTCTTCTTTTTCAAATTTGAAAATGTAGAGACCCTTTCCTTTCGTATGAATATCAACCTTGCCAAATTTCTTCCAAACAAGTTCCACCATGTTTTTGATAAGAAAGAAGGGTGGGGGAGCACCTAAGAATTGCCCAACAAGGCAATGATTCCAGAAATTGTTCCTATCTTCATATATGTCCTCCAGGGGGTCAGCCACTTCTCTATTGCCATTTACCAAGTTGATAACATGCTCCTCATCAAATTTAAGACTTGTATTCAAATGTTCAGCAAACACTCCACCCCAATCAGAAGAAGGATCATTAGAACTAGGCTCAAATCTTAGCCTAAGTGGCTTTTTCCAAGCATTATAGAGGCTGGATGTATGAGCTTGATTTTGCCTAGTATTCTCTTGAGCTTTTGGGGGAGCATACATAGACGGATTTGTGGTTCCAAATTTAAGCTTCCTTTCTTCATCACTAGAATGAGGAGAGAAAAAGTTACCTTGTGCATGGTCAATGCCTTTTGAAGAAGGTTTTGCTCGTTGCTCTTCCAAGTGTGTTGAATTCTGATTTTCAGCATTTGAGAGCATGGCATTCTTGGCATATGTGGCATCCACTTCATCATAAGTGAGGAGCTGAGTTGGCTTTTTTTTACCAGCAATAGGACTTTTAAGTGGAGGGAAATCCTCTTGAAATTTTAGTGGGCCAGCATTAGGGTTTGTGGAATCTGATTTCAAGGTGTCACATCCTTGTTGTGCTGTCAAACAAAGCTTTGTTTGACCTAAAAAGCTACTTACAAGATCAGGGGGAAGGTGTTTTAACCCAAGGTTAATAGCACCATTTAGTTTTTGTCCATCGGGTAAAACCCTTTCTTCTTCATTTCCTCCTCCTTCGGCTGAAGCTTCAGTGAGCAAACAATCAATATCTTCTTGCTGACCATAAATATTTTCTTGCTGACCATAAGCATTCGGACTACAAGGGCTTGAGCAAGAAGAGCTTTGGCATGGTGAATGAAAGAGAAGCTTTGAGAGCGCCATTTCTGATTGCTTGATGCATGGACCAACGTCCATTTTATCCTTTGGAGATGGAGGAGTTCGAGCTTTGGAATGATTTGCTAGGCTTCAGACTAAGTCAGCTTTGGCTTTGTTTTGCTTATCAACATGCTCTTTAAAGGAGGTACCAGCTTCAAGAGCTTCATAGACTTCTTTGAGAACCAAACTTGAGGTTGATTGAGCATCTCCACTAGCAAGAGGTGAAGAGGCCGAATCAACCTCATTTTGAGTTGTAGATGAACCAGCTTGTGCATAAGAGACGGAATCCATAGTTTGCTTTCTTGCATTTAGCCTTGCACTTGTTCGCGTAGGTGAAGAGACCTTCTTCTTCTTTCCCATGAATGCAAGAATGGAGGAGAAAAGGGATGTGTTTAAGGGTAGAGTGTTTGGCTTCAAAGATGAAGGATGGAAACGATGGAGGATGGGCTGATTTGGTGGTGGTGGCAAAAGGTGGTGGTGAACGAAAGGTTAGAGAGAAGGAAGAGAGAAATCATGGTAGAGAGAGAAAGCCATTACAGCAAGAAAGTTTTACTCTAACTTCATTAAAAATAGTATTAAAAATGTACTCCTCGGTCTTGGCTTCATTTTGGAAGAAACGCTGATTTCTTTCCTTCCAAATGTGATAGATGGTTGCTCCAAATAGGTGCTTGATGACGGTAGCCTTCAAGTGCTTTTCATGTGCAAAAGGAGTGATGTAAGTAATGATTTCGTTCCAAGAAACCAGCTTCTCCGGGACAAAAGAAATGCAAAGGCCTTTTCTCCAAATTCTCCTAGTAAAGCAACATTCAAAGAAGAGATGGTCTCTCGTTTCACAACCCATAAAGCAAAAGATGCATGTGGGATTGATGTTAAATCCCCAATGTAGCAATCTGAATTTTGTATTAAGACGATCAAGGAATGCAAGCCAAACGATGAAACTATGTCTTGGGCTATGCTTTTTGTGCCAAATAATGTAATGACCCTCAAAGTTGTCTCCCTTCGTTCTTATGTGCGCCCAAGTGTGCTTGAAGGTGAACTCCCCATTAGGTGAGAGAACCCAACCAATCTTATCCAAAGTGTGCTCTTTTCAGCATACATCCTCCAAAAAGTTTTCAGCAAGTAGACTTTGTTGATTTCATCAATTTTACGAACCCCAAGTCCACCTTCATGCAATGGGAGGCAAAGATCCCTCCAAGCAACTTTAGGACCAGTTCCTCTCCATAAAAATGCTTTGAATTTTGATTCAATGGATGACACAACACTTTTGGGGAGAAGGATGGCACTTGCCGAAAAAGCACAAATTTGAATGAGAGTGGATTTGATCAAGACAAGTCTTCCCGCAACAGAGAGCCAATTATTGCACCAAGTATCAATTCTTGCTGAAATTCTCTCAAAAAGAGGCAAGCAATCAGATTTTCTAAGCTTTCTTGAGACAAGGGGGATGCCCAAGTAACGTATTGGAAGCTCACCTTCTTAAAACCTAACCCGCTCCAAAATAGCAAATTTAGTATCATTGCTCACCCCACCAAAGAAGATCACACTTTTTGAGTTGTTGATTTTCAGCCCAGAAAGATTTGAGAAAGTTTCCATTGTACCCATAATGCATTCAATGGATCTTAAGTTCCCTTTGCAAAAGATCAAAAGATCATCTGCAAAACAAAGGTAATTAAGCTTTAGGCACCCACATTTTGGATGAAAATGGAAGCCTAAGTTGCTGTCCAACCCATTAAGAAGACAAGAAAGAACCTCCATGCAAAGAACAAAAAGATATGGAGAGATGGGGTCACCTTGTCTAATACCATTTGCACCAAAGAAGAAGCCTTCCAACCCACCATTAATAGCAATAGAGAAGCTAGGGGTAGACTTATCCATGAAAACATTCTTATTGCTCATGATATTTTGAGAGGTTACTCAAGGAGGCATATTTCACCAAGGTGCTCCATCAAAGTTCATATCATGAAACCTTTTGATTCACTTAATTGGAACTTCATTGAGTGCACTCTCCTTGCTTTTGGCTTCCCAAGAAAATTTGTTGACTGGATTATGGTTTGCGTTACTACCCCAAGCTTCTCAGTTGCTATTAATGGTGGGTTGGAAGGCTTCTTCTTTGGTGCAAATGGTATTAGACAAGGTGACCCCATCTCTCCATATATTTTTGTTCTTTGCATGGAGGTTCTTTCTTGTCTTCTTAATAGGCTGGACAGCAAGCTTGGCTTTCATTTTTATCCAAAATGTGGGTGCCTAAAGCTTAATCATCTTTGTTTTGCGGATGATCTTTTTATCTTTTGCAAAGGGAACTTAAGATCCATTGAATGCATTATGGGTACATTGGAAACTTTCTCAAGTCTTTCTGGGCTAAAAATCAACAACTCAAAAAGTGTGATCTTCTTTGGTGGGGTGAGCAATGATACTAAACTCGCTATCTTGGAGTGGGTTGGGTTTAAAGAAGGTGAGCTACCAATACGTTACTTGGGCATCCCCCTTGTCTCAAGAAAGCTTAGAAAAGCTGATTGCTTACCTTTTTTTGAGAAAATTTCAGCTAGAATTGATACTTGGTGCAATAATTGGCTCTCTTTTGCGGGAAGACTTGTCTTGATCAAATCCACTCTCATCCAAATTTGTGCTTTTTGGGCAAGTGCCACCCTCCTTCCCAAAAGTGTTGTGTCATCCATTGAATCAAAATTCAAGGCATTTTTATGGAGAGGAACTGGTCCTAAAGTAGCTTGGAGGGATCTTTGCCTCCCATTTCATGAAGGTGGACTTGGGATTCGTAAA
Source organism: Cordia subcordata (assembly GCA_028554755.1). Taxonomy (NCBI): domain Eukaryota; kingdom Viridiplantae; phylum Streptophyta; class Magnoliopsida; order Boraginales; family Cordiaceae; genus Cordia; species Cordia subcordata. Next base: position 18,242,107 of record JAPTOF010000008.1, read on the forward strand.
ATTGATGAAATCAACAAAGTTTGCTTCCTGAAAACTTTTTGGAGGATGTATGCTGAAAAGAGCACACTTTGGAGCCAATGGATTCACTCAAATTATATCAAAAACTCCTCAATTTGGACCATGCAAGCCCCCAAGGATACTAGTTGGATTATTAAGGCACTCCTGAATTGCTGAGTTGAGGCAAAGAAATTCATTAAACATAACATTGGCAATGGAGCTAATACACTCTTTTGGATTGATAATTGGCATAAGGAGGGCTCCCTCTTGGAATTTTGGAGCAATACACTCCCAAACCCGAAAATAATTGCAAAGGTTAGTGATCTCTTCACAAATGGTAGATGGAATTGGCCAATTCACCTCTCTCATATTGAAAGCCCTAGCTTTGTTATTAATGACACTAGCTTGGATAAGATTGGCTGGAATCTCTCACCTAATGAGGAGTTCACCTTCAAGCACACTTGGGAGCACATTAGAAGGAAGGGAGACAACTTTGAGGCCATAACATTATTTGGCACAAAAAGCATAGTCCAAGACATAGTTTCATCGTTTGGCTTGCATTCCTTGATCGTCTCAATACAAAATTCAGATTGCTACATTGGGGATTTAACATCAATCCCACATGCATCTTCTACTTTATGGGTTGTGAAACGAGAGACCATCTCTTCTTTGAAAGTTGCTTTACTAGGAGAATTTGGAGAAAAGGCCTTTAAATCTCTCTTGTCCCGGAGAATCTGATTTCTTGGAATGAAATCATTACTTATATCACTCTTTTTGCACATGAAAAGCACTTGAAGGCTACCATCATCAAGCACCTATTTGGAGCAACCATCTATCACATTTGGAAGGAAAGGAATCAGCGTCTCTTCCAAAATGAAGCCAAGACCGAGGAGTACATTTTTAATACTAATTTCAATGAAGTTAGAGTTAAACTTTCTTGCTGTAGAAAATTTACTCCCTCTCCCTTGAACATTTCGCTTTGTAACAGAGAAAAATGCTCTGCCTTCTCTCTAGAATTTCTCCACTTTCCTACCAAAATTCAACTTCATAAACTCAACTTCAATCATGCCAAAGAAGAAGAATCACACTTCTTCTCGTAAGAGTGCTAGAATCAAAGCCATGAAAGCTAAGCTTTTGGAGTCTTATGAAGAAATATCACATGGTGCTGCTGATTTTGAAGGAAAATATGCTGAAATTGAAGGAAATTTTGCTGATAATACCAAAAGCTCAATTCCCTTGGTTGAACACTCATCTTCAGTCTTGGAAGAAGAAGGTCACTCAACCAACTCAAGCATAAGGTCCATGGCATGCGATTCAGCTAGGAATATGGGATTTAATCCTTCATCTCCTTCTCCACAAACTCATGAGGGTTATTTGTATCTCTCTTTGGAAGAGAAAATAGAACGAGCTAAGAAGGAATGCACAAATTCGGTTTACTTGGGCAAGCTTTTGGAAGAGAAATACAATGTATCTAAAGCTCAACTTGTCAAATACCTCTCTTGCTCTTCAATGGCTGCCAATCTCTCTTCTCCTTCTTCTAATAAAGACTTTGCTAATCTTGAAATGCCGCCCTTGGAAAATCTAAGGAAAAGTGATGAGAAAGGAGCTAAATCACAACTTTTGGAGCTTGAGAGGAATGCTTCCATGGCTGCCTTTACCAGCTCACTTCATGAAGTACCAAAATCCCCCATGAGAAATGGTACTCTTCTAAATCCTTATATTGTAGAGAACACATTTTCAGCTTCTAAATCTGATTTTAAGCTCATTAACTCGTTGGAGAGAAGCTTCAAATCAGCTGAGTATGGTTCGAATTTGCAAAATGAAGCTGGTAGAGATAAAGCTGAATTGAGGTCTTTACCCGCTGGACAATGCTTTGCACCTGATGGGTCAGCTCCTTTTGCTGAAAATGAAAGTCCTTTTGCTGGTCAAATCAGTCCAAATTCAACAGCTAAGCCCCCCCTTTCAGCCTTGGCCAGCCCAAAAGTTCAACATATTTCAAATCTCAAAAATCATGTTGCTGAATTCCCCCCAAAATCACGTGATTTTGCTGGTTCTCCTCTCTTTCCGGCCAACTCATCTAATGGTGCTGATTTGGCTGCCAAGTCACCCATGTTCAGCAGCCCAATTGCCACCTCAAAAGATCATTTTTCAGCCCCTTTTTTGCCCCATAATGCATGGACGAACAGCAGCTCTTCCTCAAAAATATTTGCTCCAAGGAACTCGGCCAAGAAGGAACTAGCTCTCCAAACAAGAATGCACAAGCACAAGCATTTTTTGATGAGTTCCCCTCTCTATCACGAGTTAATTCAAGCCAAGAGAATGCATCTCCACATTTAAATCATGGTATTCCAAGGCTTTTTCCTCAACCATCCCTTGAGCTAGGAAATACAAGCTCTCCTCCTCCACTTGCATGGAACTCCCCAAAGGATTGGCAAGCCACATTTGTAGGTAATCTGCCCCTTTCTACTAAGCTTAATTTCATTGAACCTTATGAAGAAAATGGTTTTATTGGGGCTATTCCTCCCGAGGAAGTGTATCTTGAAGGTGATGATTATTACAAGCATTGTCTTATTGGTCAATTCCTTGACAAACCCCCTCCCTTTTTCCTTCCTAGAAGAATGGTTGATGTCCATTGGAGAATATATGGAAAGGTTGAAACTAAATCCACTGAAAATGGGCTCTTTGTGTTCAAATTTGAAAACGAAAACTATTGTGAGCAAGTCCTTGAGCAAATGTGGCACGTGAATCATCGCCCCCTTTTGCTTAGAAGATGGGATTCAAATGCCCAGCTTATGCATTTTAGTTGGGAGAAAGTCCCACTTTGGATTAAGCTTCATAATGTCCCATGTTCCCTTATCACTAGAAGAGGACTTAGTTATGTGGCAAGCACTCTTGGCAATCCCATTCAAATGGACAAACTGACGGAATCCAGCACCTTTATTGGATTTGCCCGAGTTTGTGTGGAGATGGATCTCTCAAAAAATCTCCCGGACTTTACTTTTGTGAAACTTAGGAATGGAGATTGGGCAAAGATTGAAGTCGAATATGCTCGGAAGCCCGTTGTGTGTTCTTCATGTAAAATTGTTGGGCATAACCTTTCTTCTTGCCTAAATGCATCTAAAGTCAATGCTCCCCAACAACACTCTAGAGTTGAAAGGAAAGAGAAGGAGTGGCTGAATTCCAAATCAAAAAAAGTGTGGAGGGAAAAAACAAATGTGAACCCTACTCCATTTGCAAGTGTTGTCATCAAATCTAATGGCTCGGCCCCATCAACAAACGCCCAATTGGATGGCAATCGATTTGCAGCCCTTAAAGCAAATGATGATGTTTCAATTGAAGTGGAAAACGTGGCCATGAATGAGAAAGAGAATGAAGTGATTGTTGAAAAAGAGGATGACAATGTTGCTGCCAATCAAGATGTCAATTTAGAAGAAGCTTGCTTGAATCACGCAGCCACCAATGTGGATAAGGAAGAAGGGGAAAAGATTGGTGGCACAAGGGTTATTCACCCACTCGGAAATGAAGACCAGCCTTACACTTGACTTTGGTTGCTGTTTTTGGATGTGCTGAAATAAAGAAAAACTTCAGCCCTTGCAACACTTTCAATTTCATTGTTGCATTTTGTTCTCTTTGAGATTTTGTTACCTCTTGTTGCTTGGATGTTTTCCTTGATGTTTTTATGTTTTGTACTTGCCCCTCAAGCCGTGATTTTCGTTATCTTGTTGTATCTTTGGCTTGAGGGGTTTTGGGTTGTACATGTTACAAATTGCGATTTTAATAAACTCACTTAATCCGCAAAAAAAAACATTTCGCTTTGTAAATTGTGGAGGCTCGATGAGATTATTTCTTAGTGCCTCCTCCTTTCCCCCACTCTTTTGTATGTACTTGTACATTCTTTTTGATTTGTGAAATACAATTACTTTCTTGCTCCGCAAAAAAAAAAAAAACACAAACCATAATCCAAACAACAATTTCCTTGGGAAGCCACATGCAAGGAGAGTGGACTCGATGAAATTCCAATTAAGTGAGTCAAATGCTTTCATGATATCAACTTTGATGGAGCACCTTGGTGAAATATGCCTCCTTGAGTAACCTCTCAAAATATCATGAGCAATAAGTATGTTTTCATGGATAAGTCTATTTTTGATGAATGTTGATTGGTTCCAAGAAATGATTTGTGGCAAGCAATGTTTAAGTCTATTTGCAATGATCTTGGAGATGCATTTATAGATTGTATTGCAACAAGAGATGGGTCTAAAGTCTTTGACCATGGAAGGGTTGGAAACTTTAGGCACAAGAGTAATGATGGTAGAGTTTACCTCCTTGAGAAGTTTGCAAGAATCGAAGAAAGAGCTTATTGCACTAATAACATCTTCTCCAACAATCTCCCAAGCAACCTTATAGAATTGGGAAATGTAGCCATCGGGTCCCGGGCTTTTATTGGGATTAAGGGAGAAGAGTGTGGATTTGATTTCCTCTCTAGAGATAGGTGCAATAGTGCTGGCAGCAAAGTCTTCATTAATATGTCTCCCAATGATCTCCTTTAAAAAATCCACATGCACATGAGAAGAAGAATTTGTGCCAAGGAGATTTTTATAGTATCCAATGAATTCCTCTTTCACTTCAAAATCCTCCAAAAGAAGTTGCCCATTCTCATTCTTGATTGCTTTGATGGAGTTTTTGTACCTGCGTTGCCTTACCATATTGTGGAAAAATTTTGAGTTTGAATCACCTTCTTTGATCCAATCAAGTCTAGACTTTTGTATGAGCATGGATTTGTAGGTGATTTCAAGATCTTCCAATTTGGTCAAAATGCTCCTTTCCTTGTCCAAAATATAGTTGTTATGCTCACCATTATAGAGGGAATTTTGGACAGCACTTAGCTCCTCCCGAAGCTCCTTGATGGTGTTCGGAATACGAGCAAAATGTCTTTTATCAAACAATTTGAGAGCTTTCTTGAGACGTTTTTGCTTTTGAAAGAGTTTGAACATTGGGGTACCATAAACCCGTGTACTCCAATGTTCATCCACAATCTTCAAGAAGTCCATGCATTGTAAAATTTAAAAGGTTTAGGAGAAGATTCCCAAGACTTACAAGAGTGCATGATAAGAGGGCAATGGTCGGATATGCCCAGATTATCCACCAAAAGAAGAGAATGTTGATAGTTTTGAATCCAATTTGCGTTCACCAAGGCCCTGTCAATTTTATTTGCCAAGAAGTTTGTTTCATTACTCTTATTTGTCCAAGTAAAGTGGGGGCCATGAGTTTTAGCCTCTTGCAAGTTTGCTTTAGCCACCAATCTAATAAAGTCTTTAGCACTTCTTGGAATGGCTGATGTGCTAGATTTATCTCCACTTTGCAAGACTTCATTGAAATCACCCATAATGCAAAAGTCACTATTAAGACACCAAGAGCACCAAAGTTCAAGCTTGCTCCAAAGAATGCTTCTTTTAGAGGCTTCGTTGCTACCATAGACAAAGGCAACAAAGAGAGACTTGTGAAGATGGTCATCAAAATTGAAAAGAAGGCCCTGTTCACAAGAATCAATGAAAGTAGCTTGGATGCTTTTCCTCCAAAACAGCCAAATTCTCCCTTTGATCATATCATCCAAATGATTATCAAAGCCAAGTTTGTCAAAACAGGAACTAATATGGTTGATGCTATCATTTCCCACAACTTTATTCTCCAAAAGGCAAAAGAAATCCAAGTGATGTTTTTTGATCAGCAACTTAACCTCTTTTTGTTTATTAGGTGAATTGAAACCCCTAATATTCCAAGAGCAAAAATTCATAGAGAAGTAGGAGGAGGATCATCAATCCCCGGGTCATGATTCTCATGTAATTTAGGGCTGCTTTCCTTAATCTTATCCCCATTCCCATCATGCTTAAACTGATTTTGACCCTCATTTTCATTTTCCTCGACATGGTCAAGGACTTCAAAAGGATTAGGATTTACATTATAAGAGCAAGAGGGATCAAGATTAACCTTGGGACTTGAAGGCCGAGTGTTTTCTTCCATAGCTTTGGTGACATTGTTATTCACAAGAGGCTCTTTACTTGGATTTGAATCCTTCAATGGACTTTGTTTCTGGCCCACAACTTGCCATTCATTATGGACTTTAGGGTTGTGCCGCATGGTATGCATTTAGGGCTGGTTGCTAGAATGTAATTTAGTCTTCAAGGGACAATTCCCTTCAACATGGCCAACCATTTTGCAATGGGTGCATTTGCTTGGCTTCCATGCATATTCCACATCCACCCTTGCCCTTGAGCCATTTCGAAGTTTTGGAAATATGACATTTGGAAGGTTTCCTTCCAAATCAACTTCAATAATTCTAGCAAATTCTAAATTCCTTCTTGAATCGGTGAGGGCATCCATTTGAATTGGGTTTCCAATGAATGAAGCAACATAACCAAGTCCTCTTTTGGAGTAGAGACTCATTGGAACATTCCAAAGCTTGACCCAAATGGGAACTTTATTGCTGGCCAAATTGATGAATTCAAGATTGGGTTCCCATTTTCTCAACAAAAGTGGTCTATGGTTAACATGCCAAAGTTGTTGGAGAACTTTTTGACAAAATTCCTCTTTCTCAAATTTGAAAACAAATAGGCCCTTTCCTTTGGTGCGAATATCTATTTTGCCAAATTTCTTCCATGCAAATTCAACCATGTTTCTTATGAGAAAGAATGGTGGGGGGGGGGGCATCTAAGAATTGTCCCACAAGACAATGAGACCAAAAACAATCTCCTTCATCATAAAGATCCTCCGGGGGGTCAGCAACCTCTCTTTTTCCATCAATAATATTAAACTCATGCATTTCATCAAATTTGAGGTTGGTAGCCATATGATCAGCAAAAACACCTCCCCAATCAAGAGTAGGGCTATTTGTGGAAGGTTCATACCTTAGTTTAGGTGCCTTTGTCCATGCATTTTGGTGGCTGGAAGCCCTTGCTTTGGGTGGAGCATTATTTCCTTGAGCATTTTGTTGAGGTAAGTTTGCTTTGCCATAATTTTGCTTGCCAAGATCAATACCCATAGTGTGAGAGTTGTTGAAGAAATGGTCATCCTTCACGAGGGAAGCTTCTGGCCGAGAATAATTTGGGTTGAGGTGTGAGAGATGCTGAATTGTGCTTCTTGATTGCGTGGCATTATCAGCTTGTTGGCAGCCACGTCCTTTTGAATCTGATTTGGCAAAAGTGGAGGGAAATCTTCGAGGGTGGGCCAAGAGTTTGCTTTTGAATTCCAAGGGCTGCTATGTGTTGTCGAGATATGTATGGATGAGGCCAAAATATTGCTGCCATGCACAGTAGAAGGGTCAACAAATTCAGATGCAAGCCTATTAACCGGTCCATGCACAACCCTTAGTCCATCGGGTAAAGACCGCTCATCCTCTCCAAGCTCCTTTTCGGCTAAAATCTTGTGTGCAATAGAGTCGTCCCTTTTGCTCAAGCTCTTGTGACTAACATGCAATGGCTCAAGATCCTTTTCAATCTCCAACTCGGCTGAAGCCTCAAGGTCCATTTCAGTTGAGTTTATGCAATGGCTTGAACCTTTTCTTGAACAAGGAGTGGAAGGGGAGCGAGAACAAGACTTATGAGTGAGGCTACAAACCAACTCGGCCTTTGTTCTATTTTGAGCTTCAAGGTGTTCCTTATAAGTGTGACCCGATTCAAGTGCTTCATAAACTTCTTTGAATTCCTTGCTAGAGGTGGATAAGGCATCTTCCCTCTCAAAAGAAGAAGAAGAAGAGGCTAAATCCACCTCCTCATTAAGACTCTTGGCCGAGAAAGCTTTTGAAGAACTATCCAACACTTGTTTTTTTGCAAGGATTCTTGCACTTTGCCTAGACGGAGATGAGCTCTTCTTTTTCTTACCCATGAATCCAAGGGAAGGGGCTAAGGGACGGGTTGGAAGAAGTGTTTAGGTTAAAAAAAACAAAGGTGGTTCAGCTTCAAGTGAGAACATTTTGGATGGAAACGAAAGCTTGAACAATTCTCCAATTTGTTAAGCATGAAAGAAAGCACTTCCATACAAAGAACAAAAAGTTAAATGGCATAAGGTTGTTTGGTTCAAAGGACACTCTCCTAGGCATGCTTTTATTTGCTGGCTGGCCTTCTTGGACAAACTCAACACAAAATATAGAATTCTTCATTGGGGAATCAATATCAATCCCAATTGCTCCTTTTGCAACTTGGGTTGTGAGACTAGAGGCCACCTTTTCTTTGAGTGTTGCTTCACAAGAAGAATTTGGAAGATTGGCTTACAACTCTTGCTTGTTAAAGAACCGTTGTTTGAATGGGAAAAGATCGTGGATTTCTTCACTCCTCTCTCACTTGAGAACCATTTGAAGGCAACGATTATGAAACACTACTTGGGAGCTACCATTTACCATATTTAGAAGGAAAGGAATTGCCGAGTGTTTTGCATGGGTATCAAAAATGAAGACCAAATCTTCTCCAACATTTTCAATGAAGTCCGAGTAAAGTGCATCTTTGGCAAAAAGTTCACTTCCAATAGTTTAAACAAAGAAATTTGTAAATCATGGAAACTTGAAGAAATTCTTGTATAGAACCTTTGTCCTCTTTTTGTAATTTCACAACTTAATGAAACACTCACTTACTTCTCAAAAAAAAAAAACAAAAAGATAGGGAGAGATGGGGTCACCTTGTCGAATTCCATTTGCTCCAATAAAATAGCCTTCCAAACCACCATTAAGAGCAATAGAGAAACTAGGAGTTGTAATGCATACTTTAATCCATTCAACAAACTTTTGAGGAAAACCAAATGCAAGAAGAGTGCATTCAATAAAGCTCCAATTAAGAGTGTCAAAAGCTTTCATAAGATCAACTTTGATGGCACATCTTGGGGAGATATGGCTTCTAGAATAACCTCTTAAAATATCATGTGCAAGAAGGATATTCTCATTGCTAAGCCGGTCCTTTAAAAAGGCTGATTGGTTCCATGAAATTAAGTGATGCAAGCAAGCTTTGATCCTATTAGCAATAATCTTCGAAATGCACTTGTATATAGTATTGCAACAAGATATTGGCCTAAAATCTTTAGCCATGGAGGGATTTGGAATTTTAGGTACAAGTGCAATAATGCTGGAATTTACCTCCCTAAGAAGCTTGCTTGATTCAAAGAAGGAGCTGATAGCATTAGTAACATCCTCACCAACAATATCCCAAGCAACCATGTAGAAATGAGATGTGAAGCCATCCGGACCCGGACTTTTGTTGGGATTAAGGGAAAAAAGAGTTTCCTTGATTTCATTCCTTGTGATAGGTGCACAAATGGTGGCAGCAAAATTATCATCAATTGCTTTCCCAATAATACTCTTCAAGATATCCACATTAACATGAGTAGCAGCTTTTGAACCAAGAAGCCTTTTGTAGTAGCCAATGAATTCATTTTTCACCTCAAAGTCCTCAAGAAGAAGATTCCCATTTTCATTCTTGATTGCTTGAATGGTGTTTCTGATTTTTCTTCCTTTCACAACATTATGAAAGAACTTGGTGTTTGAATCCCCCTCATTGATCCAAGATAATCTAGCTTTGTGGATAAGCAAAGCCTTGTAAGTTGATTCAAGCCTTTCCAAATATGGTTTTGGACTCATTGCTTAGTGGGCCAATTCCTTGGAGCTCCTCTCTCCTACTTTCTCATAAAAAATATGGTTGATTTTGCATGGAAAAAGTTTGAAGAGGTTGATATTTTCACAAAAGGAAAGGGACTATATGTTTTCAAGTTTGAAAATAAGGAATATTGTCAAAAGGTGCTTGAGCAACTTTGGCATGTAAATCATAGGCCACTTCTCCTTAGAAAATGGGAACCAAACTTGCATTTTGTAAACTTGAAATGCAACAAAATTCCAATATTGGTGAAGCTTAGAGAAGTGCCTTTGAGCTTATGGTCAAGAGAAGGTTTAAGTTACATTGCTTCCTTTATTGGAAGGCCTTTACAAATGTATTCCCTCACCAAATCAAGAAAGAACTTGGAATTTGCTAGGGTATGCATAGAAGTAGACCTTGATGGCCATTTACCGGAGGAAATTCATCCAAAATTTAGGGATGGATCAAGAGCCAAAGCAGATGTTGAGTATTTTTGGAAACCCTCAAAATGTGAGCATTGCAAGATGGTTAACCACATTGCTAAGTTCTACCCTTTGTTACCTCAGCAACAAAAGGTAGCCCCTACTGAGCCTAAGCCAAAATTAAATGAAGAATGGCATGTTGTGGGGAAAAAGCATTCTACCTTGGATAGAAATGCACCAAACTAGGAGAAGCACCAATCTCCCTCAATTGAAGCTACAAATGAAGAGGCTATTGAAGCAAAAAAGAACAAACCAAGGCCTTCTAGCCCTTTTAGAAATACAAGCCCGAAGAGGAACCAGAACCATTTTGATGTTCTTGGAATTGTAGAAGACCTCAATGAGGAAAATCAGGTTTGTGGGGATCCAAATAAAAATGAAGCCTCCTCACCAGCCTCCTCAACAATCAGCTTGGAATATTGATGAAAAATGGAAGCATGTATGCTTAGGTACACTCCAAAACTCAAGAAAACTTGAATTTTATGATCCTATTGTGGAAAATGGAGTCATGGGAACAGCCCCTCCTTGTGATGTCTTTGAGGAAGGAGATGTTCATTGGAGAAATTGTTTGATTGTCCAATTCATTGGTAATCCTCCTCCTTTCTTCCTTATTCGTAGAATGGTTGAAATGCATTGGAAAACTTTTGGTAATGTTGGATTACTTCAAGAAAAAATGTACATGTACAAAAAATGAAGGAAAAAAAGACAACCTAAACAATGATATCTTCAAGTCTCCACATTTTACATAATGTTTTGTTCAATGGAGAAGATTGAATTTTGCCACCACTTGAGAGTTTTACTCTAACATCATTAAAGAGAGTATCAAAGATGGACTCCTCGGTTCTTGCTTGATTTTTGAAGATGCGTTGATTCCTTTCAATCTAAATGTGGTAGATGGCTGCCCCAAAAAGATGCTTGAGAATTGTGGCCTTCAAATGCTTTTCAAGGGCGAAAGGAGTGAGAAAATCAGTAATATCTTGCCAACAAATCAGATTTTCCGGAACAAGGATAAGTTTCAGGCCCTTTCTCCAAATCCTCCTTGTGAAACAACATTCAAAGAAGAGATGCTCTCTGGTCTCACAACCCAAATTACAAAAGATACATGATGGATTAATGAGAAGCCCCAATGCAAGAGTCTGAATTTTGTGTTAAGACGATCATGGAATGCAAGCCAAACAATGAAGCTATGCTTTGGATTATGCTTCTTGTGCCAAATGAGATTTGACCCTTCAAAATAAGAACCTTTTCTTCGAATACTTTCCCAAGTGTGTTTGAAAGAGAAGCAACCACTTGGGGAGAGATTCCATGAGATTCTATCCATAGCGTTTTCATCAAGACAAAAATCTGGAATATCAACATGGGAAAGATGCATTGGCCAATTCCAAGAACCTTCAATGAAGATCTCACATACCTTAGCATAAAGATGTGGATGTGGAATGGCATTGGTCCAATGCTCCAAGAGAGAACCATCCTTGTGCCAATTATCACTCCAAAAGAAAGTGTTCCTTACTTACTCCGCAAAAAAAAAAAAAAACTTTTGGTAATGTTGGCATTAGAATGGCTGAAAATGGATTTTATGTTTTTAAGTTTGAGAATGATGAATATTGTGACCTTGTTTTGACCTTGTTTTGGAACAAATGTGGCATGTTAATCACCGTCCTCTCTTGCTTAGAAGATGGGATGCAAATGCACAATTGGTACATTTTAGTTGGGACAAAGTTCCTCTTTGGGTGAAGCTTAGAAACGTCCCTTGTTCACTTATCACTAGAAGAGGATTAAGTTACATCGCTAGTAATCTGGGCATGCTGTTACATATGGATAAATTTACAGAATCAAGAACTTTTGTTGGCTTTGCAAGAGTTTGTATTGAAATGGATATTTCAAAAGAATTGCCGGATCACACTTTTGTGAACTTAGGAATGGTGATTGGCAAGAATTGAGGTTGAGTATCCTTGGAAGCCTCTTGTTTGCTTAAGGTGCAAAATTGTTGGTCATTCCCCTGCCATGTGTGCAAATGCAACCATTCAAAATGCCCAAAAGTTTATCCCTCAAGGTGAAAGAAAGAAAGTTGATGAATGGAAGGGTGTCAAAACAAAGAAAACAAAGGAAATATGGAAAAGAAAACACAATGTGGATGAAACACCTTTTTCAAGTGTAGTGCTCACTCCAAGCACCAATCAAGTTTCCATTCTGGAAATCATGCCTTCGGCCTCATCACAACAAATTCTGGAAATCAAGCCTTCGGCCTCATCATAACAAATTCCGTTGGAAAATAACCGATTTGTTGCCCTTAATCCCATTGAGGAAGATAGAATGAAGTTGAAAATATGCCTATAGCTGAGAAAGACGAAGATCAAATGCCTACCTACAACCTTGAAGAAAAAAATGAAGAACCTGTTGGAATGGAACTTTTTGAAAGAAGAAGTTATAAAGATCGGTTAAAGATTGTTGATGCACCCTCACTTCCTCATTGATATGCTTTTGTTGTTTTTATGATTTTGTTTTTTTGTTGACTTTTGTGTTTTGGATTTTTTTTAACTCCTTGATTGTATTTTTTCTTACCCCTCAAACCTCGTCTTGGTGTGCAATGTTGTATCCTTAGTTTGAGGGGTTTTGAATGGTTTGTACCATATTTGCAATTAATCTAAACTTTCTTAATTTGCAAAAAAAAAAATGTTAAGGCTCCCCCCTCTACTTCTTGTCAATGATCTTTTGCTCATGGAACGCTAGGGGTCTAAAATCCCTTAGCAAGCAAAGGGAAGTAAAATTTTTTATCACTAAGCATAAATTGGATTTCTTTTGTCTTTTGGAAACTAAGGTGATAAATAATGATAGCATTAAGAATATTGGCTTAACTTTTGGAAATCTTGGCTTCTTAAATTATGTAAATGATTACACCAAAGGCTGGATTTGGTTCTTTTGGCGAAGAGAACTTCAAAGTCACATTGTGGATTCTTTTGATCAAGGGTTGCTTTGCATCATTGACAACGTGCACATGCAACTGGTCCTTGTGGCATTTGTGTATGGCCGAAGTGATCCTACTAGAAGAAAACATCTTTGGAGCAAACTTGAAGAATGGAGTTTTATTTGTGAAAATGGTGATCTTTGTGTTTTGGGAGATTTCAATGAAGTTCTCAAATGTGGTGATAGGTCCAACACTCACTTTATCCTATCAAGTGCAAGGGATTTTGCAAATTGTGTTGAAAAAGCAAGCTTACAAGAATTAAGAGCTCATGGCCCCAATTTCACATAGACAAACAAAGGCACAAATGGAAATTTTGTGGCAAGCAAACTTGATGGGGCCTTGATGAATGAGCATTGGATCCAAAATAAGCATGACTCGTTTCTCATGGTGGATAGCCCTGAAATCTCCGACCATTGTCCTCTCATTGTTCATTCATGCATGCCTTGGAACTCTACTCCAAAGCCTTTCAAATTCTACAATGTTTAGACTAAGCATGAAGATTTCTTGGAGACTGTGGAGAAGAATTGGAGTGCACGGGTTTTTGGCACTCCTATGTTCTCTCTTTATCACAAGCAAAAAACTCTTAAACAAGCACTTAATTCCTTCAACAAAAGGCACTTCACTAGCATACCAAATTCCATTAGGGTGCTCTAAATTGATCTCAAAGAAGTTCAACTTAACATCATCAATGGTCAATATGGGGCTGAGTTTCACATTGAAGAACTTGAAGCCGTTTACAATTCCATGCTTTGCCAAAAAGCGCGAGTGCATTAGATCAAAGAAGGGGACACAAATTCAAAGCTCTTCCACAACACTATCAAGGGAAGGAAACACAAAACTCCATCTTTGCCATAAAAAATGAAGAAAATCAGATTCTTTCCAATGAGCTAGAAGTCAAGGCTGAATTTATCGGGTTCTTTAAAAAGCTTCTAGGCACTTCCTCAAACTCTATTGCCACCATTGATTTAATCAAGGAGGCAGTTGGGAAGACCATTGGAGATGATGATGTGTATTCTCTCTTGGCCCCTATCACACATGATGAGATCAAGAGGACTCTCTTTTCTTTCAACCCCAACAAAAACCCTGATCCAGATGGATACACTTCCCATTTTTATATGGCTGCTTGGGAGATCATTGAAGATGATGTGCTTAAAGTTGTTTCCTCCTTCTTTCAATCAAGCAAACTTCTTAAGGAGGTAAACTCAACAATAATTGCTTTTGTGCCTAAAATGCAAAACTCCTCAATGGTCAGAGATTATAGGCCTATCTCTTGTTGCAACACTATCTACAAATACATCTCCAAGATCCTTGCAAATAGAATAAAAAGTTGCTTGCCTCATATTATCTCTTGGAATCAATTATCTTTTCTTCAAAATAAGCTCATTAATGAAAATATCCTCATTGCTCATGAACTGTTAAATGGTTATGCTAGAAATCATATAACCCCAAGATGTGTTACAAGGTGGACATTATGTAGGCCTTTGGTTCACTCAACTAGAATTTCATTAAAGCTTCTCTCTTTGCATTTGGATTCCCCCAAAAATTTGTAAAATGGATTATGGGTTGCATCACCACACCCGATTTTTCAATTGCAATTAATGGTGGCTTAGGGGCTATTTTCAAGAAGCAAATGGCATAAGACAAGGTGACCCCATTTCACCTTACATTTTTGTTATTTGCATAGAGGTACTCACTTTTTTTTGCAAGGTAAGTAGAGATAAATTATCGTAAATTTGTAAAGCACATCCCAAACCCCTCAAATCTAAAGATACAACAATCCTAAACCAATCCAGATTTGAGGGGCAAGAAAAAGAAAACAGCAAGGAAAATTCAAAAGATACATGAAGAAAACCAAAATTACAAGTCACAAATCAAATTGAGGAAACAAGCTAAATGTCCATGTGACTAGACAAGAAATGTGGATTATCAACAAACAAGAGCAAGCCAAGATCTTCTAGTCCCATTAAAATGACACGCCTGATGAGGAACAAGAACTCCTTTGATATCCTTGGAATGAATGAAGGCCACAATAAGGATAATCAGATTTGTGGTGATCCAAATAAGAGCGAAGCTCCTCCACCAAATGCACAAGGTAACAATCTTTGGGAGTCCAAATCTCCCACTTCTTGTCCTTGTAAATGATCTTTTGTTCTTGGAACATAGGGGTCTTAATTCCCCTAGCAAGCAAAAGGAAGTAAAATTTTTTATCACTAAGCATAAGTTGGATTTCTTTTGTCTTTTGGAAACTAAGGTGATTAATGATGGCAACATTAAGAATATTGGTTTGTCTTTTGAAAATCTTGGTTTCTCACACTATGTTGATTTTTGCGGGATAAGTAAGAAATTTAAATTACTTCATGAAAGCTGTACATGTACAAAAGTTGTGGAGGGACCTATACAATGATGTCTTCAAGTCTCCAAATTTTACATAGAGCTTTGTTCAAAGATGAAGACTGAAATTTTCTACCAAAAGAGAGTTTAACTCTAACATCATTAAAAATAGTATCAAAAATAAATTCCTCGGTTCTTGCTTGATTCTTGAAGATTCGTTGATTCCTTTCAACCCAAATGTTGTAGATGGCTGCCCCAAGAAGATGCTTGAGAATTGTGGCTTTCAAATGTTTTTCAAGGGCAAAGGGAGTGAGGAAATCAATAATATCATGCCAACAAATCAGATTTTCCGAAACAAGAGTAAGTTGCAAACCCTTTCTCCAAATCCTCTTTGTGAAGCAACATTCAAAGAAGAGATGCTCTCTAGTCTCACAACCCATGTTGCAAAAGATACATGAAGGATTGATATTAAGCCCCCAATGTAAGATTCTGAATTTTGTGCTAAGGCGGTCACGGAATGCAAGCCAAGCAATGAAGCTATGCTTTGGGTTATGCCTCTTTTGCCAAATTAGATTGAAACCTTCAAAATGAGTGCCTTTTCTTCGAATACTATCCCAAGTGTGATTGAAAGTAAAGCTTCCACTTGGGGAAAGATTCCATGAAATTCTATCCATTGTGTTTTTGTTAAGACTAAATTCTAGAACATCAACATGGGAGAGATGCATTGGCCAATTCCAAGAACCATCAATGAAAATCTCACATACCTTTGCATGAATTGGGGGATGTGAAATGGCATTTGTCCATTGCTCAAAGAGAGAACCATCTTTGTGCCAATTATCGCTCTAAAATAAGGTGTTTTCTCCATTTCCAACCTTGTGCTTAAGGAATCTTTTTGCAATGGGACGGCAGCCAAGAAGTGTTTTAAAAACCCAACTTGCCTCCTTGGGAACTTGTGAATTCCAAATAGAAGAGTCTTTGATATAATTTGCTTGAACCCATTGACTCCAAAGTGTTTCTTTAATTGCATACATCCTCCAAAAAATTTTCAGCATGTATGTTAAGTTTACCTCCTCAATGCTTCGGATACCAAGCTCCCCCTCCTTAAATGGGAGACAAATGTCCTTCCAAGCCACCTTAGGACCAGTCCCTCTCCACAAAAAGGCTTTGAATTTTGTTTCAATGGCAGCCATAACTCCTTTAGGTAAAAGGAAAGCGTTCGCCCAATAAGCACACATCTGAAGGAGAACCGATTTGATAAGCACAAGTCTCCCGGCAAAGGAGAGCCAATTGTTGCACCATGAGTCAAGCTTTGAAGTGATTTTTTCCAAGAGAGGACAGCAATCAAGTTTTCTAAGCTTTTTTGAAACAAGTGGGATGCCCAAATAACGGATTGGAAGCTCACCTTCTTGGAACTCAATTCTATCCGTGATAGCTCTTTTCTCCTCATTTGGAACTCCACCAAAGAAGATAACACTCTTAGCATTATTGATAATCAGCCCTGAGTAAGTTGAAAAAGTTCTCAAAGTATCCATGATGCAATCAATAGAATTCATGTCCCCTTTACAAAAGATAAGAAGATCATCCGCAAAACAAAGATGATTAAGCTTTATGCTTCCACATTTTGGGTGAAAATGAAACTTCGGGTTGTTTGCCAAGTTGTTAAGCATGCACAAAAGAACCTTCATACATAGGACAAAGAGATAAGGAGAGATAGGATCTCCTTGCCTAATGCCATTTGCACCCGAGAAGTAACCTTCCAAACCTCCATTGAGGGCAATGCAGAAGCTAGGAGTTTTAATACAAGCCATAATCCAATCCACAAACTTTTTGGGAAATCCAAAAGCAAGAAGAGTGCATTCAATGAATCTCCAATTCAAGGAGTCAAAAGCTTTCATAATATCAACTTTAAATGCACATCTTGTGGAAATATGTCTCCTTTGATAACCTCTCATGATGTCATGAGCAATAAGGATATTTTCATGGATGAGCCTACCCTTAATGAATGCTGATTGATTCCAAGAGATGAAGTTGGGTAAGCATACCTTTATCCTATTTGCAATGATCTTTAAGATGCACTTGTAGATGGTGTTACAACATGATATTGGCCTATAATCCTTGACCATGGAGGGATTTGAAGTTTTTGGCACAAGAGCAATAATTGTGGCATTTACCTCTTTGAGGAGATTGCTTGATTCAAAAAAAGACCTGATTGCATTCAATACATCCTTCCCCACAATCTCCCACGCAACCTTGTAAAAATGGGAAGTGTAGCCATTTGGACCCGGGCTTTTGTTTGGGTTGAGAGAAAAAAGCGCATTCTTGATTTCATCATCAGTTAGAGAACCAATGGTGGTGGCAGCAAATTCATGATCAATTTGCTTGCCAATAATATTTTTCAAAAGATCAACATTTATGCTTGTGGAGGATTCAGCACCAAGAAGCTTCTTGAAATAGCCAATGAATTCCTCTTTCACTTCATCATCTTCAAGGAGAGTATGACCATTCTCATTCTTGATAGCATGGATAGTGTTATTGAGCTTCCTTCCTTTAACCACATTATGGAAGAATTTTGTATTTGCATCTCCTTCTTTGATCCAAGAAAGTCTTGACTTTTGGTAAAGCATGGCCTTTGCTTTGCATCAAGCTCCTCCAATTTGCTCAAAATGCTTTTCTCCTTATCAATGAGAGAGTAATTATGCTCACCATTGAGGATAGAAAATTGAACACTTTCAAGCTCTTCCCTAAGATTTTTGATGACTAACGGAATGGCAGCAAAATGCTCTTTGTCGAAGGATTTTAGAGCAAGTTTCAATGCTTTTTGCTTTTGGTAAAGAATATACATTGGTGTACCAAAAACCCGTGTACACCAACAATCTTCAACAAGCTTAAGGAAATCCACATGAGACGTCCAAATATTGTAAAATTTGAAGGGTTTTGGTGAGGATTTCCAAGACTTACATGTTTGCATGATGAGCGGGCAATGATCGGAGACTCCGGGGCTAGCAGCCAAAAGAAAAGATTGTTGGTAATTGTGCAGCCAATTTCCATTGATGAAAGCTCTATCAAGCTTGCTAGCCAAGTAGTTTTCATCATGGCCCTTATTTGACCAAGTGAAACGTGGCCCATATGCATTAACTTCTTGCAACTTTGCCTTTGCCACAAAGTTTTGGAAAGCTCCAGCACTTTTGGAATGGCAAAAGTGTTGGATTTGTCACCACATTGCAAAACCTCATTTAAATACCCCAAGAGACAAAACACACTTTCTTCACACCATGCACACCAAAGCTCAAGTTTTTTCCAAAGTTCAATTCTTTTTGAAGCTTCATTGTGGCCATAGATGAAGGCAACAAAGAAAGGCGTATGAATGTGATCATCAAAATTAAAGAGTAAAGCTTGATCACAAGAGTCAATCCAAGTTGCTTTAATGCCTTTCTTCCAAAAAATCCAAATCCGCCCCTTGGTGAAATCATCAAAGTAGTTTGAAAAACCAACTTTCTCAAAACGAGTACTAATGGCTTTGATATTTTCATCACTAACCACTTTGTTCTCCAAAAGACAAAGAATGTCCAAGTGGTGTTTATTGATCATCAACGCTGCTTCTTTTTGTTTATTTGGGGAGTTTAGCCCCCTAATATTCCATGAGCAAAAATTCGTTGAGGAGGTAATGGAGGAGCACTCGGCTCTATTTCATGATGGCAATTTGCATTCGGAAGGTCAAAATTACCCAATTCTTCTTCCCTACTATTCTGGTCAAGGTGCCTTTGATCTTCATTTTCACCTTCCCCCACATGACCAAGAATCTCAAAGTGATTTGAGTGCATAATTTTAGAGCTTGAGGGGTCAAGAGGGACCCTAGCTATGGGATGCTTTAGAGATGATTCCTTAGCCTTTGAAGAAGATCCTTCACCTCGGTAGTCATTAGGTGCATTACTACTCTTCAATGGAGCTTTCTTGCTCACGGCTTGCCACTCATAACGAGTTTTTGTGGCCTGGCTTGCTATTTGCTTTTGAGGTTGAGCTTTCGGCTTAAGTGGGCATTGATCCTCCACATGGCCGACCATCTTGCAATGAGAGCATTTTGTTGGCTTCAAGCATATTCCACCATAACCTTAGCCCTTGAACCATTGCTAAGTTTTGGAAAAACCACATCCGGAAGGTTTTCTTCCAAATCAACTTCAATACAAACTCTAGCAAAATCCAAATTCTTTCTTGAATCGGTGAGGGCATCCATTTGGATTGGCTTCCCAATGAAAGAGACAATATAACCAAGTCCTCTTTTAGAATAAAGGCTCAATGGAACATCCCAAAGCTTAACCCAAATAGGGACTTTTTTGCAAGATAAGTTGACAAACTCGAGATTTGGGTCCCATTTCCTCAACAAAAGTGGCCTATGGTTGACATGCCATAGTTGTTGGAGAACCTTTTGACAATACTCTTCTTTTTCAAATCTGAAAATGAAGAGACCCTTTCCTTTAGAATGAATATCAACCTTGCCAAATTTCTTCCAAACAAATTCCACCATGTTTTTGATAAGGAAGAAAGGTGGGGGAGCACCTAAGAATTGCCCAACAAGACAATGATTCCAAAATTTGTTCCCATCTTCATACAAGTCCTCCGGGGGATCAGCCACCTCTCTATTGCCATTAACCAATTTAAAGACATGCTTTTCATCAAATTTGAGATTTGAATCCAAATTTTCAGCGAAGACTTCACCCCAATCAGGAGAAGGATCATTAGAACTAGGCTCAAATCTTAGCCTAAGTGGTTTCTTCCATGCATCAAAGTTGCTGGTTGTTTGAGCTTGATTTTGCCTATTATTCTCTTGAGCTTTTGAGTGAGCATGTATAGACGGGTTAGTGGTTCCAAAATTAAGCTTCCTATCTTCATCAAATGAGTGAGGGGAAACCATGTTACCTTGAGTATGGACTAAGCCTTTTGAAGTAGATTTTGCTCATTGTTCTCCCGAGTGAGTAATATTCTGATTTTCAGCATAGGAGTGCATGGAATGCTTGGCATATGTGGCGTCCACCTCATCATAAGTGGGGAGCTGATTTGGCTTATTTTGACCATCAATTGGACTTTTTAGTTGATAAAAATCCTCTTGAAAATTTAGTGGGCCAGCGTTTGAATTGGAGGAATCTGACTTCAAGATGTCACATCCATTTTGTGCTGTCAAAAAATGCTTTGTTTGACCTGAAAAGCTACTTACAAGTTCAGGAGGAAGGTGCTTTAACCCGTGGTCAATAGCATCCCTTAGTTCTTGTCCAATGGGCAAGGACCTTTCTTCTTCATTTCCCCCACCTTCGGCTGAAGCTCCAGCGAGCATAGGGGCCATATTTTCTTGCTGTCCACATGCTATCGGACTACTAGGGCTGGAGCAAGAAGAGCTATGGCAAGGAGAAAGAAAGAGAAGCTTTGAAAGCGCCATTTCTGACTGTTTTGTGCATGGACCAACATCCATTTTATCATTTGGAGATGGAGGAGAACGATCTTTGGAATGATTTGTTAAGCTTCGGACTAAGTCAGCTTTTGCTTTGCTATGCTTATCAACATGCTCTTTATAGGAAGTTCCAGCTTCAAGCGTTTCATACACTTCTTTGAGAACCAAACTTGAGGTTGAGTGAGCATCTTCACTTGCAAGAGGTGAAGAGGCCGATTCAACCTCATTTTGAGTTGAAGATGAACCAGCTTGTGCATTTGAGACGGAATCCATGGTTTGCTTTCTTGCATTTAGCCTAGCACTAGTTCTCATTGGTGGAGAGGTCTTCTTCTTCTTTCCCATGATTGCTCAAATGGAGGAGACGGGATTAGTGAGAGTGTTTAGGGTTTGAGTGTTTTGGAAGGGGGTGTGTGATGGTGGAAAAGGTGGAAGAGGGGCTGAATATGTGAAAAAGGGATGTGTTTAAGGGTAGAGTGTTTGGCTTCAAAGATGAAGGTGATTATACCAAAGGTCGGATTTGGTTTTTTTGGCGAAGAGAACTCCAAACCCATATTGTGGACTCTTTTGATCCAGGAATTCTTTGCATCATTGACAACATGTACATGCAACCAGTCCTTGTTGCATTTGTGTATGGCCGAAATGATCCTACTAGAAGGAAACATCTTTGGAGGAAACTTGAAGATTGGATTTCTATTTGTGATAATGGTGATCTTTGTGTTTTGGGAGATTTCAATGAAGTTCTCAAAAGTGGTGATAGATCTAGCGCTCATTCTTTTCCACCTAGTGCAAGGGACTTTGCAAATTGTGTTGAAAAAGCAAGCTTACTTGAGTTGAGAACTCACGGCCCCCATTACACATGAACGAACAAAGGCACTAATGGAAACTTTGTTGCAAGCAAACTTGATAGAGCCTTGGTGAATGAGCATTGGATCCAAAACAAACATGACTCCTTCCTCATTGTGGATAGCCTCGGCATCTCTGATCATTGCCCTCTTGTTGTGCATACTTGCAAGCGTTGGAACTTCTCCCCTAAGCCCTTCAAATTTTACAATGCTTTGTCTAAGCATGAGGATTTCTTGAAGATTGTGGAGGACAATTGGAGCATACAGGTTTTTGGCACTCCTATGTTCTCTCTTTATCACAAGCAAAAAACATTTAAGCATGCTCTTAAATCCTTCAACAAAGAGCACTTCACTAGCATTCCATATTCCATCAAGATGCTCTAAACCAAGGTCAAAGAAGTTCAACTTAAAAACCTCAATGGCCAATTTGAAGCCGAATTAATTGATAAGAAGAAGAATATTTTGAAGCACATTGAAGAACTTGAAGCTGTCCATAATTCCATGCTTTGTCAAAAAGCCAAAGTGGATTGGATCAAAGATGGGGATGCAAATTCTAAGTTCTTTCACAATGCCATCAAGGGAAGGAAACACATTAACTCCATTTTTGCCATTCATAATGAAGCAAATCAGATTATATTCAATGAGCATGAAGTCAAGACTGAATTTGTGGGGTTCTTTAGGAAGCTACTTGGCTCTCCCTCAAGCTCTTATGCCACCATTAATTTAATCAAGGATGTTGTTAGGAAGACCACTGAAGATGATAATGTTAATTCTCTCTTGGCCCGTATCACGAATGATAAGACCAAAAAGACTCTCTTTTCTCTCAACCTCAATTAGAGCCCTGGCCCGGATGGTTACACATCACAATTTTGCATGGCCGCTTAAGAGATCATTGGTGATAATGTTTTTAAAGCTGTTTCCTCCTTCCAATCAAGTAAACTTCTCAAGGAGGTAAACTCAACGATTATTGCCCTTGTTCCTAAAATGCAAAACCCCTCAATGGTCAAAGATTATAGGCCTATCTCTTGTTGCAACACCATTTACAAATGCATTTCCAAGATTCTTACAAATACAGTTAAAAATTGCTTGCCTCATATTATTTCTTAGAATCAATCAGCTTTCCTTCAAGATAGGCTCATTAACAAAAATATCCTCATAGCTCATGAACTTTTGAAGGGTTATTCTAGAAATCATATCTCTCTAAGGTGTGCTATCAAGGTTGACATTATGAAGGCCTTTGATTTACTCAACTGGAATTTCATTGAAGTATCTCTCCTTGCTTTTGGTTTTCCTCAAAAGTTTGTTCATTGGATCATGGCTTGTATCACCACTCCCAATTTCTGAATTGCAATCAATGGAGGCTTGGAGGGATATTTCCAAGGAGCAAACGGCATAAGGCAAGGTGACCCCATCTCTCTTTACATCTTTGTTATTTGCATGGAGGTTCTTACATGTATGCTTAACAAGCTTGATTCCAATCCAAACTTCAATTATCATCCAAAATGCTCCTCTTTAAAGCTCAATCATCTTTGTTTTGCAGATGACCTCTTTATAAAGCAAAGGAAGTCTCAAAGCAATTGCCAACATGATAGAGGTCTTGAACATTTTCTCCAGTCATTCTGGTCTCAAAATCAACCATGCAAAAAGCAACATTTTCTTTGGAGGGGTTCCAATTGAAGAAAAGCAAGCCATCCTTGAACTTGTTGACTTTAAAGAAGGTGAATTACCGATTAGGTATTTGGGTATTCCTCTTGTCTCCAAAAAACTCTGCAAATCTGATTGTATTCCTCTTATTGAAAAACTTAATGTAAAGCTCAACTTTTGGGCTAATAAATGGCTCTCATTTGTGGGGCGACTTGTTCTCATCAAATCTACTCTCATGCAAATTTGTTCCTATTGGGCCAGCTCTATCCTTCTCCCTAAAGGAACATTGGCAGCCATTGAATCCAAGTTTAAAGCGTTTCTTTGGAGAGGTATGGGGCCTAAAGTTGCTTGGAAAGATATATGCCTCGCTTACAATGAAGGTGGACTTGGCATACGGAAAATTTGGGAGATTAATAAGACATTCATGCTCAAAGTGTTTTGGAGAATGTATGCTGCAAAAAACACCCTTTAGATACTTGGATGCACACAAATTATATCAAAAATAACTCCATATGGGTTATGCAACCACCACATGATGCAAGCTGGATCATCAAAACTCTTTTGCAATACTGAGAGAAAGCAAAGGAATTAATCCAACACAAAGTGGGGAATGGCTCAAATACTTTCTTTTGGTTCAACGATTGGCATTTAGAGGGGCCACTCTTGAGACATTGGAGTTCCACATTTCAAAGTCCACCTTTCTACACCAAGGTCAGTGAAGTCTTCCATGATGGACATTAGATTTGGCCGATCAATCTTTTACATATTCAAACCCCATATTTCAGCCTTGAAGAAAATACCCAAGTTGCTTTTACTTGGCTTCCGTCAACTAATGGAGATTTCTCTTTCAAACTCGCTTGGGAGCATATCCGAGAAAGAGGCCAACCTACTTGTTGGTGTCACTTAGTTTGGCATAAAGGATTCAATCCTAGGCACGGGTTCATTTGTTGGCTTGCTTTTCAAGACCGGCTTTCCACAAATTTCAGACTTCTTAATTGGAGGCTTATTACAAATCCACTTTGCAATTTCTGTCACATGGGATGTGAGACAAGGAATCACCTATTCTTTGAATGCTCATTCACGCGTAGGATTTGGAGGTATGGGCTTACTAATACTCTGGTTCCAGGAAGCTTGATCGGCTGGGATGATGTTATTGCATACCTTACACCTTTTTCTCTTGAGAATCATTTAAAAGCCACCATTTTGAAGCATTTACTTGGAGCATCCATTTACCGTATCTGGCTTGAAAGAAACAGACGTATTTTTAATCATGAAGCAAAGACTGAAAAGTATATTGCACTTGCAATCTTTAATGATGTTAGAATTAGTCTTTCTTTGGGTAAGAAATTTAAAACAAATAATGTTAACATCACCTTATGTAAATTGTGCAGATTAGATGAAATCCTTGGATAGGCCATTTTCTTTTTGTACTTCCTTATTCCATGTACTTTTTTTTTTACGGGGCAAGTAAGATTGGATAAATTCCAAAGATCAAAAGTTTACATGTACAAAAGATGTGGAGAAGAACATGAACCTATACAACAACATCTTCTATTCTCCACAATCTACATAAAGTTTTGTTCAAAGGAGAAGGCTGAAACTTTCTACCATTTGTAAGTTTAACTCGAACATCATTAAAGATAACATCGAAAATAAACTCCTCAGTTCTAGCTTGGTTTTTGAAGATACGTTGATTCTTTTCAATCCAAATGTTGTAGATGGCTGCCCCAAAGAGATGCTTGAAAATTGTGGCCTTCAAATGCTTTTCAAGAGCAAAAGGTGTGGAGTACTCAATAATATCATGCCAACAAATCAGATTTTCCGGAACGAGAGTGAGTTGCAAACCCCTTCTCCAAATCCTCCTGGTGAAACAACATTCAAAAAATAGATGCTCCCTAGTTTCACAACCCATGTAACAAAATATACACGTTGGGTTTATATGGAGTCCCCAATGCAAGATCCTGAATTTTGTGCTAAGGCGATCATGAAAAGCAAGCCAAACAATGAAGCTATGTTTAGGATTATGCCTCTTGTGCCAGATGTGATAATAACCTTCAAAATGAGTGCCCTTTCTTCTAATACTATCCCAAGTGTGGAAGAAAGAGAAGCCTCCACAAGGAGAGAGGTTCCATGAAATTTTATCTTCGGCTCCCTCTATAAGTTCGAAATCTGGAACATCAACTTGGGAGAGGTGGATAGGCCAATTCCAAACACCATCAATGAAAATATCACTAACCTTTGAGTGAAGTGGGGGATACGGAATTGTGTTAGTCCAATGCTCAAGTAGGGAGCCGTCCTTGTGCCAAATATCAACCCAAAAGAGGGTGCTTGCTCCATTGCCAATCTTGTGTTGGATATATCTCTTTGCCAAAACACGGCAGCCAAGAAGAGTTTTGAAAACCCAACTAACATCCTTGGGAATTTGTAACATCCAAATTGAAGAGTCTTTGACATAGTTGGCATGAACCCATTGACTCCAAAGTGAATCTTTTTTAGCATAACTCCTCCAAAAAGTTTTCAGCATGTATGTAAGATTAACCTCTTCAATGCTCCGAATACCAAGTCCGCCCTCTTGAAATGGGAGACAAACATCCTTCCATGCCACTTTTGGACCAGTCCCTCTCCACAAAAAGGCTTTGAATTTTGATTCAATGGCTGCCATAATGCCTTTTGGTAAAAGAAAAGCATTTGCCCAATAAGCACAAATCTGAGAAAGGACGAAGTTGATGAGCACTAGTCTTCCCGCAAAAGAAAGCCAATTATTGCACCATGAATCAAGCTTAAAAGAATTTTTTGAGAAGCAACTTTCTCTCTCTACCATGATTTTTCTCTCACTTCTCTCTAAACTTCAGCCAACACGCCACCACACCACCGCCACTCAGCACCACCAAACATTCAACCTCCATTAAAAACCACCACACTCCATCACCACCAAATCTTTCTTCCACCATTTTACCTTTCCTCCACTCTTGCACCATGGGAAAGAAGAAGAAAGCTTCATCTCCAACTCGAACTAGCGCTCAGCTGCATGCAAAGAAACACAACTTAGCTTCTTCTTCAAATGCTCAAGCTGATTCTTCCTCTCCAGAAAAAGAGGTTGATTCGGCTTCTTCACCTCTTGCAAGTGGAGATCCCCACTCAACCTCTAGTTTGGTTTTTAAGGAAGTTTTTGAAGCTCTTGAGGCAGGTACTCCCTACAATGAACACGTTGAAAAGCAAAACAAAGCTAAGGCTAAATTGGTCCGAAGCTTATCTAGCAAATCTAGAGCTCGTTCTCCTCCTTCCCCTCGAACAAGCATGGATGTTGGCCCTTGCACAAAACAATCTGAACTTGCGTTATCCAAGCTTCTTTTCCATTCTCCATGCCAAAGCTCTACATGCTCAAGCCCGAATAGCCCTATTGGACGTGGTAGCTAGGCTACAATGGTGTTTTACAAGAGTTTGAAGCTTCGGTTGAGGATAGAGGGGAGATGGAAGATAAGTTATTATCCGTTGGACAAAACCTTGAGGACGCTATTACCCACGGGTTAAAACACCTCCCTCCTGAAATTGCTGGTAGCTTTTCAGGTCAACCCAACCAAACCTTGATAGCAAAAAAGGGATGTGACACTTTGCATGCTGCACTTCAAATTTCAAAAGCTGGCCCACGTGAAAATCAAGAGGAGTTCCTCCACTCCCAAGTCCATTAGCTGGTCAAAGTCGGCCATATCAGCCCCACACTTTGAAGATGTGGCAGCCACGTTTGGGAAAAAAAATGCCACGCTGTCAAACAACAAAAGTCAGATTATTTCTTCCATGGGAGAACAACGTGAAGTGCCAATTTCCAAAGGCAAGGAACACTTCCAAGGTAACTTTGCTCCTCAAATTTGTGATGAAGCAAGAAAGTTTTATTCTGGAAAATCAAATCAGCCTAATTACAATGCCATTCCAAAAGCATATGAGCATGTTAAGCGACATCAAACACAAGCTTCCAGCCACTTTAATGCATGGAAGAAACCACTTAGGCTTAGATTTGAGCCTAGTCCAAAGGATCCTTCACCTGATTGGGGGGTATCTTTGCTGAAAACTTGGATAAAACTCTCAAATTTGAGGAAAAGCATGTTGTTGAATTAGTAAATGGTAATAGAGAAGTGGCTGATCCTCCGGAAGACTTGTACGAAGAAGGGATAAATTTTTGGAAGCATTGTCTTGTGGGACAATTCTTAGGAGCTCCCCCACCCTTCTTTCTTATTAAAAATATGGTTGAGTTAGTTTGGAAGAAATTTGGCAAGGTTGAAATACATTCAAAAGGAAAGGGTCTCTTTATTTTCAGATTTGAAAAAGAAGAATTTTGTCAAAAGATTCTCCAACAACTTTGGCATGTCAACCATAGGCCACTCTTGTTGAGGAAATGGGAACCAAATCTGAGTTTGTTAACTTATCATGCAAAAAAGTTCCCATTTGGGTGAAGCTTTGGGAGCTCCCAATGAGCCTCTACTCTAAAAGAGGACTTGGATATATTGCCTCTTTCATTGGAAAGCCAATCCAAATGGATGCCCTCACGGATTGAAGAAGAAATTTGGATTTTGCAAGAGTATGTATTGAAGTTGATTTGGAAGAGAACCTTCCGGATGTGGTTTATCCAAAACTCAGCAATGGTTCAAAGGCTAAAGTTATGGTAGAATATGCTTGGAAACCATCTAAGTGCTCTCATTGCAAGATGGTTGCACATGTGGAGGAGCAATGCCCACTTAAGCCAAAAATTCAACCACTAAGGCCAATTGCAAATCAGGCCACTAAGACTCATTTTGAATGGCAAGCCGTGAGTAAGAAAGCCCCATTGAAGTCAAGTAATGCTCCAAACAACTTCCATGGTGAAGGTTCTTCTTCAAAGGAGAAGGCGATGTCTCCAAGGCATTCTTTAGTTAGGGTTCCTCTTGACCCCTCAAGCTCTAAAATTTCGCACTCCAATCACTTTGAGATACTTGGTCATGAGGGAGAAATTGGAGATGAAGATACAAGACTTCTTGACCAGAATAGTAAGGAGGAAGAATTGGGTAATTTTGGCACTCCAAATGCAAAAAGCAACCAGGTATCCGAGCCAAGTGCTCCTCCTTTACCTCCTCAATGAATTTTTGCTCATGGAATATTAGGGGGCTAAACTCCCCAAAGAAACAAAAGGAAGCTGCATTTTTTATCAATAAACACCACTTGGACATCTTGTGTCTTTTGGAAAACAAAGTGGTTAGTGATAAAAATATCAAAGCTATTAGTACTCTTTTTGAGAAAGTTGGTTTTTTTGGCTACTTTGATGATCTTACTAAGGGGCAGATTTGGCTTTTTTGGAAGAAAGGCATTAAAGCTACTTGGATTGACTCTTGTGATCAAGCTTTGCTCTTTCATTTTGATGATCACATTCATACGCCTTTCTTTGTTGCCTTCATTTACGGACACAATGAAGCTTCAAAAAGAATTGAACTTTGGAGAAAACTTGAGCTTTGGTGTACTTGGTGTGAAGAAAGTGTGCTTTGTCTCTTGGGGGATTTCAATGAGGTTTTGCAAAGTGGTGACAAATCAAATACTTATGCCACTCCAAAAAGTGCTGGTGCCTTTCAAAACTTTGTGGCAAAGGCAAAGTTGCAAGAGGTTAATACACATGGACCACGCTTCACTTGGTCAAATAAGAGCAATGATGAAAATTACTTGGCTAGCAAGCTTGATAGAGCCTTCATCAACAAATATTGGATGCATCATTACCATCTCTCCTTTCTTTTGGTTGCTAGTCCCGATGTTTCCGATCATTGCCCACTTATCATGCATACTTGTAAGTCTTGGAAATCCTCACCTAAACCCTTCAAGTTCTATAATGTGTGAACTTCTCATATGGATTTCCTTAAGCTTGTTGAAGAACATTGGTGTACACGGGTCTTTGGTACACCAATGTACATCCTCTACCAAAAGCAAAAAGCATTAAAACTTGCTCTTAAATCTTTTGATAAAGAGCATTTTGCTGCCATTCCGTATGCCATCAAAAATCTTAGGGAAGAGCTTGAAATTGTTCAATACTCTATCCTTAATGGTCAGCAAAATTATTCTCTTATTGACATGGAGAAATCCATTTTGAGCAAATTGGAGGAGCTTGAAGGAAAGCAAAAAGCCATGCTTTTCCAGAAGTCAAGACTAAATTGGATCAAGGAAGGAGATGCCAATACAAAATTCTTCCATAATGTGGTTAAAGGAATGAAGCTTAAAAACACCATCCATGCTATCAAGAATGAGAATGGTCACATTCTCCTTGAAGAAGATGAAGTGAAAGAGGAATTCATTGGCTATTTTAAGAAGCTTCTTGGTGTTGAATCCCCCTCAAGCATTAATGTTGATCTTTTGAAAAATATTATTGACAAGCAAATTGATCATGAAGTTGCTGCCACAATCATTGCTCCTATCACCGATGATGAATCAAGAATGCACTTTTCTCTCTCAACCCAAACAAAAGCCCGGGGCCGGATGGCTTCACATCCCATTTTTACAAGATTGCATGGGAGATTGTTGGGAAGGACGTCCTTGGAGCAATCAGATCCTTTTTTGATTCAAGCAAGCTTCTTAAAGAGGTAAATGCCACAATTATCACTCTTGTGCCTAAAAATCCAAATCCTTCTATGGTCAAGGACTATAGGCCAATTTCTTGCTGCAACACCATTTATAAATGCATCTCCAAGATCATTGCAAATAGGTTTAAGGGTTGCTTATCTCATATTATTTCTTGGAACCAATCAGCGTTCTTGAAAGGTAGACTCATCCATGAGAATATCCTCATTGCACATGACATCATGAGAGGCTATCAAAGAAGACATATTTCCACAAGATGTGCATTTAAAATTGATATTATGAAAGCTTTTGACTCCTTGAACTGGGTTTTCACTGAATGCACACTTCTTGCTTTTGGTTTCCCCAAAAAGTTTGTGGATTGGATCATGGCTTGTGTTAAAACTCCTAGCTTCACCATTGCCATTAATGGAGGTTTGGAAGGTTTCTTCTCGGGTGCAAATGGCATTAGGCAAGGAGATCCTATCTCCCCTTATCTCTTTGTCCTTTGTATGGAGGTTCTTACGTGCATGCTTAACAACTTGGCAAACAATCCGAGATTTCAATTCCACCCAAAATGCGGAAGCATCAAGCTTAATCATCTTTGCTTTGCGGATGACCTCCTTATCTTTTGTAAAGGGGACATAAATTCTATTGATTGCATCATGGATACTTTGAAGGCTTATTCTACTTACTCCGGGCTGAATATTAGCAAGGCTAAGAGTGTTATCTTCCTTGGTGGAGTTCCAAATGAGGAGAAACGAGTGATCATGGATAGAATTGAGTTCCAAGAAGGTGAGCTACCAATCCGATATTTGGGCATCCCACTTGTTTCAAGAAAGCTAAGAAGGAGTGATTGCTGTACTCTCTTGGAAAAAATCAATCTAAAGCTTCACTCTTGGTGCAACAATTGGCTTTCCTTTGCTGGAAGACTTGTGCTTATCAAATCGGTCCTTACCCAAATTTGTGCTTATTGGGCAAACGCATTCCTTATGCCTAAAGGAGTTATGGCAGCCATTGAGACAAAATTCAAAGCCTTTTTATGGAGAGGAACTGGTCCTAAGGTGGCTTGGAAGGACATTTGTCTTCCCTTCAAGGAGGGAGGTCTTGGAGTCCGAAACATTAAGGAGGTTAACTTAACCTACATGCTGAAAGTCTTTTGGAGGATGTATGCAATTAAAGAAACACTTTGGAGCCAATGGGTTCAAGCAAATTATATTAAAGACTCTTCTATTTGGAATGTACAAATTCCCAAGGATGCAAGTTGGATTTTCAAAGCACTACTTGGCTGCCGACCTTTCGCGAGTCGATTCCTCAAGCATAAAGTTGGAAATAGAGCAAACACTTTCTTTTGGAGTGATAATTGGCACAAGGATGGTTCTCTCTTGGAGCATTGGACCAATGCCATTCCACATCCACATCTTCATGCTAAGGTATGTGAGATCTTCATTGAAGGTTCTTGGAATTGGCCAATGCATCTTTCCCATGTTGATATTCCAGATTTTTGTCTTGATGAAAACGCTATGGATAGAATCTCATGGAATCTCTCCCCAAGTGGTTGCTTTTCTTTCAAACACACTTGGGAAAGTATTCGAAGAAAAGGTTCTTATTTTGAAGGGTCAAATCTCATTTGGCACAAGAAGCATAATCCAAAGCATAGCTTCATTGTTTGGCTTGCATTCCATGATCGTCTTAACACAAAATTCAAACTCTTGCATTGGGGGCTTCTCATTAATCCATCATGTATCTTTTGTAATTTGGGTTGTGAGACCAAAGAGCATCTCTTCTTTGAATGTTGTTTCACAAGGAGGATTTGGAGAAAGGGCTTGAAACTTATCCTTGTTCCGGAAAATCTGATTTGTTGGCAAGATATTACTGATTTTCTCACTCCTTTCGCCCTTGAAAAGCATTTGAAGGCCACAATTCTCAAGCATCTTCTTGGGGCAGCCATCTACCACATTTGGATTGAAAGGAATCAACGCATCTTCAAAAATCCAGCAAGAACCGAGGAGTCCA
The DNA here is from genome assembly GCA_028554755.1 of Cordia subcordata. Taxonomy (NCBI): domain Eukaryota; kingdom Viridiplantae; phylum Streptophyta; class Magnoliopsida; order Boraginales; family Cordiaceae; genus Cordia; species Cordia subcordata. Next base: position 18,273,993 of record JAPTOF010000008.1, read on the forward strand.
TCTTTGATACTCTCTTTAATGATGTTAGAGTAAAACTCTCAAGTGGTGGCAAAATTCAATCTTCTCCATTGAACAAAACATTATGTAAAATGTGGAGACTTGAAGATATCATTGTTTAGGTTGTCTTTTTTTCCTTCATTTTTTGTGCATGTACATTTTTTCTTGAAGTAATCCAAATTCCTTACTTACTCCGCAAAAAAAAAGCATGAATCAAGCTTAGAGTTGATTTTTTCCAAGAGTGGACAGCAATCATTCTTCCTAAGCTTTCTTGAAACAAGTGGGATGCCCAAGTAATGGATTGGAAGCTCACCCTCTTGAAACCCAATTCTATTCATAATTGCTCTTCTTTCTTCATTAGAAACCCCTCCAAGGAATAACACACTCTTTGTATTATTAACAACCAGCCCTGAGTAAGTTGAGAAAGTCTTCAATGTGTTCATGATGCAATCAAGCGAATGCATATCCCCTCTACAAAAGATAAGAAGATCATCCGCAAAACGAAGATGATTAAGCTTAATGCTTCCACACTTTGGGTGGAAGTGAAACCTCGGGTTATATGCCAAGTTGTTAATCATGCGTGTGAGCACTTCCATACAAAGAACAAAAATGTAAGGGGAGATGGGATCTCCTTGCCGAATGCCATTTGCATCGAAGAAATATCCTTCCAACCCTCCATTTAAGGCAATGCTAAAACTAGGAGTTTTAATGCATGCCATAATCCAGCCCACGAACTTTTTGGGGAAGCCAAAAGCAAAAAGTGTGCATTCAATGAATCTCCAATTTAAGGAATCAAAAGCTTTCATGATGTCAACTTTAAAAGCACATCTTGGAGTGATATGTCTCCTTTGATAACCTCTCAAAATGTCATGTGCAATAAGTACATTTTCATGGATGAGCCTACCCTTCATGAAGCTGATTGGTTCCATGAAATAATGTGGGATAAGCAAGCTTTTATCCTATTTGCAATGATCTTTGAAATGCACTTGTAGATAGTATTACAGCAAGAAATTAGCCTATAATCCTTGACCATGGTAGGATTTGAGGATTTAGGCACAAGAGCAATAATAGTGGCATTTACCTCTTTAAGGAGCTTGCTTGAATCGAAAAAGGATTTGATTGCATTAAGAACATCGTTGCCAACAATCCCCTAAGCAGCCTTGTAGAAATGAGATGTGTAGCCATCCGGGCCCGGGCTTTTGTTAGGGTTGAGCGAGAAGAGCTCATCCTTGATTTCATCATTTGTAATAGGGGCTATAGTGGTGGCAGCAGCATCTTGATCAATATGCTTGTCAATCATGTTTCTCAAAAGACCAACATTGATGTTTGTGGGAGATTCGGCTCCAAGAAGTTTTTTGAAATAGCCAATAAATTCATCCTTAACTTCAGCTTCTTCAGTAAGAAAGAGACCCTCCTCATTCTTGATAGCATGGATAGTATTTTTGAGCCTCCGACCTTTCACAACATTGTGGAAAAATTTTGTATTTGCATCACCATCCTTGATCCAATTGAGTCTTGATTTTTGGTAGAGAATGGCTTTATGTTTTGCATCAAGTTCCTCCAATGTGCTCAAAATGCATTTTTCTTTATCAATGAGGGAGCTATCTCGCTCACCATTAAGGAGTAAGTATTGGACTCCATCAAGCTCCTCCCGAAGATTTTTGATGGCAAAAGGAATGGCAGCGAAATGCTCCTTATCAAAAGATTTGATGGCAATTTTTAAGGCTTTTTGCTTTTGATAAAGAATGTACATTGGTGTACCAAAAACCTGTGTACACCAATGGTCTTCAACAAGTTTGAGGAAATCCAAATGAGAGGTCCAAACATTGTAAAATTTGAAGGGTTTTGGTGAAGATTTCCAAGACTTACATGTTTGCATGATAAGAGGGCAATGGTCGGAGACTCCGGGGCTGGCAACCAAAAGGAAAGAGTGTTGATAATTGTGCAGCCAATTTCCATTAATGAGAGCTCTATCCAGCTTGGAAGCCAAGTAACTTTGACCATGGCTTTTATTTGTCCAAGTAAAGCGTGGTCCATGAGTATTGATTTCTTGCAACTTTGCTTTTGCTACAAAGTTTTTGAATGCACCAGCACTTTTAGGAATAGATAAGGTGTTTGATTTGTCGCCACAATGTAAAACCTCATTAAAATCCCCCATGAGGCAAAGATCACAATCTTCACACCAAGCACACCAATTCTTGAGTTTCCTCCAGAGATCAACTCTTTTTGATGCTTCGTTGTGGCCATAGATGAAGGCAACAAAAAAGGATTTATGAATATGATCATCAAAATTGACGAGTAAGGCTTGGTCACATGAGTCAATCCAAGTAGCTTGAATACCTTTCTTCCACAAAAGCCAAATCCGTCCCTTGGTAAGATCATCCATATAGCTTGAAAAACCAAAATTTTCAAAATGAGAACAAATGAGTTTGATATTTTCAGCATTTACCACCTTGTTTTCCAAAAGGCAAAGAATGTCCAAGTGGTGTTTATTGATCAGCAACTTTGCTTCCTTTTGCTTATTGGGGGAATTTAACCCCCGAATATTCCATGAGCAAAATTTCATTGAGGGGGTATAGGAGGAGCATTAGGCTCAATATCATGGCTGCATTTTGCATTTGGCGTGCCATCATTTCTCAAGCCATCTCCCTTATAATTCTGGTCAAGGGGTCTTTGATTTCCATCTTCACCATCTTCTGCAAATCCAAGAGCTTCAAAATGATTTGTGTGCATCATTTTGGAGCTTGAGGGGTCAAGAGGAACCCTAGTAATGGTATGCTTCGGAGATGATACCTTAGCTATTGAAGGGGATCCATCACCTTCAGATTCAAATGGTGCATTGTTTGTCTTCAATGGGGCTTTTTTGCTCACGGGCTGCCACTCATAATGAGTTTTTGGGGGCTGTTTTGCAAGTTGCTTTTGAGGGTGAGCTTTAAGTTTAAGAGGGCAATGATCCTCCATATGGCCGACCACTTTGCATTGTGAACATTTTGTTGGCTTCCATGCATATTCCACCATGACTTTTGCCTTTGAACCGTTTCTAAGCTTTGGAAAAACAGCATCCGGAAGACTTTCTTCCAAATCAACTTCAATGCAAACTCTTGCAAACTCCAAGTTCATTCTAGATTCAGTGAGAACATCTATTTGGATTGGTTTCCCAATGAAGGAGGCTATATATCCAAGTCCTTCTACTTGGAGTAGAGGCTCATTGGAACATCCCAAAGTTTAACCCAAATAGGCACTTTCTTGCAAGATAGGTTTATAAACTCCAGATTTGGTTCCCATTTTCTCAACAAAAGTGGTCTATGATTAACATGCCAAAGTTGTTGAAGTATTTTTTGGCAAAACTCTTCTTTTTCAAATCTGAAAATGTAGAGACCCTTTCCTTTCATATGAATATCCACCCTACCAAATTTCTTCCAAACAAGTTCCACCATGTTTTTGATAAGAAAGAAGGGTGGTGGAGCACCTAAAAATTGCCCAACAAGGCAATGATTCCAGAAATTATTCCCATCTTCATATATATCATCCCGGGGGTCAGCCACTTCTCTATTGCCATTTACCAAGTTGATAGCATACTCCTCATCAAATTTAAGACTTGTATTCAAATGTTCAGCAAACACACCACCCCAATTTGAGGAAGGATCATTTGAACTAGGCTCAAATTTAAGCTTAAGTGACTTTTTCCAAGCATTATAGTGGCTGGATGAAGGAGCTTGATTATGCCTAGTATTCTCTTGAGCGTTTGGGGGAGCATCAATGGACGAATTTGTGGGTTCAAAATTAATCTTCATTTCTTCATCACAAAAATGAGGAGAAACAAGGTTACCTTGTGCATGGTGGATGCCTTTTGAAGAAGTTTAACGTGTTGCTCTTCCAAGTGTATAGTATTCTGATTTTCAGCATTTGAGTGCATGAAATTCCTTGCATATGTGGCGTCCACTTCATCATAAGTGAGGTGCTGAGTTGGCTTATTTTGACCAGCAATAGGACTTTTAAGAGGAGGGAAATCCTTTTTGAAAATTTGTGGGCCAGCATTAGGGTTTGTAAATTTTGATTGCATGCTGTCACGTCCATGTTGTGCTGTCAAGCAAAGATTAGTTTGATCTGAAAAGCTGCTAACAAAATCAGGAGGGAGGTGCTTTAACCCGAGGTTAATAGCATCATTCAAAATTTTCTTTTGTCCATCGGTTAAAACTCTTTCTTCTTCAACTCCTCCTCCTTCGGCTGAAGCTTCAGCGTGCAAGCAATCCAAGTTATCTTGCTGACCAATAAAATTTTCTTGCTGTCCATAAGTTTTCAGACTACAAGGGCTTGAGCAAGAAGAGCTTTGGCATGGTGAATGAAAGAGAAGCTTCGAAAGCGCCATTTCTGATTTTTTGATGCAAGGTCCAACGTCCATTTGATCCTTTGGAGATGGAGGAGTTTGAGCTTTGGAATTACTTGCAAGGCTTCGAACTAAATCAGCTTTGGCTTTGTTTTGCTTATCAACATGCTCTTTATAGGAGGATCCAGCTTCAAGACCTTCATAGACTCCTTTGAAAACTAAACTAGAGGTTGATTGAGCATCTCCACTAGCAAGAGGTGAAGAAGCCGAATCAACCTCATTTTGAGTAAAAGATGAACCAGCTTGTGCAAAGGTGACGGAATCCATAGCTTGTTTCCTTGCATTTAGCCTTGCACTAGTTCACGTAGGTGAAGAGACCTTCTTCTTCTTTCCCATGAATGCAAGAATGGAGGAGAAAGGGGGTGTGAAAAGGTTTGAGTGTTTGGTTTCAAAGGTGAAAGATGGTGGAAATGATGGAGGATGGGCTGATTTGGTGGAACGTTGGGTTAGAGAGAAGGAAGAGAGAGTTCATGGTAGAGAGAGAAGCTTCTTCCACAATTATTTGTTGAATACTTTCCTACTCCTTATTCCATGTACTTGTACATTCTTCATTTTAATGAAATCACTCACTTCCTCAGCAAAAAAAAAACTGTGGATTATCAAGTTTCTTCCTCCCATGCCCTTCCTCACTAGTTTTGGCCACATGTACCTCTTCATTTGCCATTAAAACATCCCTCTTAAGATCATCATGTTTCTAAATATGGCGGAAGTCAACTGAAACATTAGCGTTTGCTTCCTCAAAAGGACAAAAATCCTCATCTTTCTTTTCTTCATCACCATGGTTGAGTGCCTCAAATCGATTTACACCCAAGTGGATTTTTGGAGATGCAACTGGTTGTGCATTATCATCTTTGGAAACTTGAGTGGTGTTTAAAGGCATGGCACTAGAAAAAGGCATAGGATCAACATTTTGAATTTTCCTCCAAACTTTCTTTATCCTAGCAGTACCCTTCCAATCTCCATCATTTTTCTTATCACCTTGAGGAATTTTAGGCTCACTAGAAATCTTTTGGAGATGAGATTGAACCATTTGAGGACAAGCTTTAGTCGAACGACTAACAACCTTACAATGAGAGCAAACAAGTGGCTTCCATGCATATTCAATATCAATCCTTGCCCATTCCCCATTCCTAAGCTTAACATAAGTGGCTTCGGGTAATTCTTTTGATAAATCCATTTCAATGCAAATATGAGCAAAACCCACAAAGGCGCGTGACTCTGTGAGTTTATCCATTTGAAGTGGAACCCCGATTGTGCATCCAATATAGCTCAAGCCCCTCCGAGTGATGAGAGAGCATGGGACATTATGAAGCTTAATCCATAATGGTACTTTATCCCAAGAGAAATTTGTATTTGGGCATTAGGATCCCATTTTATAAGCAATAGAGGCCTATGATTAACATGCCATAACTTGTCCATGACTCTATTGCATATTTCATTGCTCTTAAATTTAAATACAAGGAGTCCATTTGCTGAAGATTTAATTTCCAATTAATTTCATTGGAAAACCAATTCAAATGGATGCCCTCACTGAATCAAGGAGAAATCTTGAATTTGCTAGAGTTTTCATTGAGGTTGATTTGGATGACAAGCTACCGGATGTCATTTTTCCTAAACTTAGAAATGACACTAAAGCAAAAGTTGATGTTGAATATGCTTGGAGGCCCATCAAATGTAGTCATTGCAAGATGGTTGGTCATGTTGAAGAAATATGTCCAAGAAAGCCTAATGCCCCCCCCTCCACAAAGGAATTTTCCGAAGCAAGCTCCTAAGGTCCATAATGAGTGGCAAGTTATGGAAAGAAAGCATTCTTCTTCGAAGATTCAAGATGCATCTAAGGCTACTAAAGAGGATGTTCAATCTTCTTTTAAAGAGAATCCCACCTCTTGGCCATCTTCTCCCTCTAAGGTTATCCAAGACCCCTCATGCTCAAAATCCATGAACACTAATCTTTTGAAGTACTTGATACTCTGGGGGATGTTGAGGAAGGGGAGTTATAATTCAGCAAGATTAAAGAAGCTACCAGGGAATTGATGAGTAAAGAAAGTTCAAATGCAAAAAGCTATAGTAGCCCGGGGCCTGGTGCTTCTTCTCCTTCCTCCAAATGATATTTTTCTCTTGGAATATTAGGGGCTTTAATTCCCCAAATAAACAAAGGGAAGCCAAAGTTCTGATTAATAAGCATAGCTTGGATATTTTTTGTATTTTGGAGAACAAAGTGGTTTCCCTTGATCACTTTAATCAAATCAGCACCACTTGTTGGAATATGGGTTTTAATAACCACATTGATGATATGGTTAAAGGGCGTATTTGGCTCTTTTGGAGGAAGAGCTTTTGTTGACTCTTGTGAACAAGCTCTTCTTTTTAATTTTGATGATCATATGCACAAGTCTATCTTTGTGGCTTTTGTCTATGGTCATAATGATGCTTCCAAAAGAAACAAACTTTGGCGTAAACTTGAGGAATGGTGTGCTTGGTGTAATGAAAGTGAACTTTGTATCATGGGAGACTTTAATGAAGTGTTGCATTGTGGAGACAAGTCTTACTCCCCTTCAATTCTGAAGAGTGCTTGGAGCTTTCAAAGGTTTGTTGCTAAGGCTGGACTTTATGAAGCTAAACCACATGGGCCGCACTTCACTTGGACTAACAAGGATAATGAAACTAATTTCTTGGCCAGCAAGATTGATAGGGCATTGGTTAATGCAAATTGGATTCAAACCTATCAAGATTCTTTTCTCTTGGTGGACCCCCTAGAGCCTCTGATCATTGCCCTCTCATTATGCAAATTTGTAAGGCTTGGCTTTCTTCCCCTAAGCCTTTTAAATTCTATAATGTTTGGACTTCTCACCATGGATTCTTGAACTTGTTAATGAGTATTAGAGTACATGGGTCTTTGGTACTCCAATGTTCATCCTTTACCAAAAGCAAAAAATTCTTAAGAAAGCACTCAAGTCTTTTGACAAGGAACACTTTGCTTGCATTCCTTTTGCCATCAAGAAGCTTCATGAGGAAATCGGTCTTTTGCAATGTGCCATTTATAATGGACTGAACAATTCAACCCTTTTTGATAAGGAAATGGGACTTATGGTTAAGTTGGAAGAGCTTGAATCCTCTTATAAAGCCATGCTCTACCAAAAATCTAGGCTCTCTTGGATTAAAGAAGGTGATTATAATTCTACCTTCTTTTTCAAAGCAGTGAAAGGGAGAAGGCTTAAAAACACTATTAAAGCTATCAACAATGAAAGTGGCCAACTTCTTTTAGAAGATTATGAGGTGAAGAATGAGTTCATCACCTACTACAAAAAGTTCCTTAGAACTCCGACTACCTCTCATGCTTGTGTAAATGTTGTTAAAAGCATTGTTGGGAAGGCTATTGATAATGAGCGTGCTACCACTCTTTGCACACCCATTACAAATCATGAAATCAAGGAAGCTATTTTCTCTCTACATCCTAACAAGAGTCCTGGCCTGGATGGCTATAGCTCTCACTTTTATATGGTGGCATGGGAGATTGTGAAGGATGATATGACAACTGCCATCAAATCTTTCTTTGAGTCAAGCATGCTTCTCAAAGAGATAAATGCAACAATTATTACCCTTGTGCCTAAAGTCCCAAACCCTTCTTTGGTTAAAGACTTTAGGCCAATTTCTTGTTGCAATACCATTTACAAGTGCAATTCCAAAATCATTGCAAATAGGCTCAAAGTATGCTTGCCTCACATCATTTCTTGGAACCAATCAGCCTTCATCCATAATAGGCATATTATTGAGAATATTCTTATTGCTCATGATCTTTTGAGGGGTTATTCTAGAAGACATATCTCACCTAGATGTGCACTTAAAGTGGATATCATGAAAGCTTTTGATTCTTTGAATTGGAATTTCCTTGAATGCACTCTTCTTGCTTTTGGGTTTCCTTATGCCTTTGTGAAGTGGATTATGGCTTGTGTTACTACACCTACCTTCTCTATTGCACTCAATGGTGGTTTAGAAGGTTAGTGCTAATGGCATAAGGCAAGGAGATCCCATTTCACCTTACCTTTTTGTCATTTGTATGGAGGTGCTCTCTTGGATGATGAATAAGTTGGATGATAACCCGAGCTTTCATTTTCATCCTAAATGCACTCACTTAAAGCTTAATCACCTTTGTTTTATGGATGATCTCTTCATTTTTTGCAAAGGTGATATGTCTTTCATTAATTGCATTATGGACACCTTGAAGACTTTTGCTACCTTTTCTGGGCTGAATATCAATCATTCTAAGAGTGACATTTTCTTTGGGGGAATTTCAAATGAGAATAAAACTGCCATTATTAAGAAAGTGGGCTTTCATGAGGGTGAACTTCCTATCCGGTACTTAGGCATACCACTTGTCTCTAGGAAGCTTAGAAAGTCGGATTGCTACCCACTCTTGGAGAAGATTAATGCAAGACTTGATACTTGGTGCAATAATTGGCTTTCTTTTGCGAGTAGACTTGTTCTTATCAAGTCCACTCTCATTCAAATTTGTGCATATTGGGCTAATGCTATCCTTCTTTCAAAAGGTCTCTTGGCAGCCATTGAATCAAAATTTAAAGTTTTTCTTTGGAGAGGAATGGGCCCCAAAGTTGCTTGGAAGGACCTTTGCTTGCCATTCAATGAAGATGGTCTTGGCATTAGAAGAATTGAAGAAATTAACAAAGTTTTTACGCTCAAAATTTTCTGAAGGATGTATGCCATTAAAGAATCACTTTGGAGCCAATGGAGTCATTGCAATTATATTAAGGATTATTCCATTTGGATGATGCAAACATCTCAAGACTTTAGTTGGATCTTCAAGGATATTCTTGCGTGTCGTGGCTGTGCAAGAAATATTATCAAGCACAACATCAGGAATGGTATGAATACTCACTTTTGGATTGATAATTAGCATAGAGATGGACCACTCTTGGAGCATTGGAGCAGTATCTTCCCTACCTCCTCCATCTATGCAAAGGTTAGTGATATTTGTCACAATGGTTCTTGGAGTTGGCCTTTGCAACTTTCCTCTATTGATGCACCAAGCTTTACGCTTGATGAGAATTCACAAGATACTTTTGTTTGGAGTCTTTCCCCTAATGGTGGGTTTTCTTTTAAACATACATGGGAGCATATCAGAATTAAAGGTAACCGCTTCATTGGCCATAACATCATTTGGCATAAAGGTCACAACGCAAGGCATGGTTTTATTGTTTGGCTTGTATATCATGATTGCCTTAGCACAAGATACAGAATATCACATTAGGGACTTAACATCAATACCTCATGCATTTTTTGCTATATGGGATGCGAGACTGGAGATCATCTCTTCTTTGAATGTAGTTTTACTAGGTGTATTTGGAGATTTGGCTTATCTCTTTCTCTTGTCCCGGAGAGCCTTACTTGTTGGCATGAAATTATCAACTACATCACTCCATTTGCCCATGAGAAGCATTTGAAAGCATCAATCCTCAAGCACCTTTTTGGCGCTGCAGTTTATCACATTTGGATGGAAAGAAATAGAAGAATTTTCAAGAATGAAGCAAAGACGGAGAAGTTTGTTTGTAATACTATTTTCAATGATGTTAGAGTTAAAATCTCTTATAGTAGGAAATTCCCTTCAACACATTTGAACAAAACTCTTTGTAAATTGTGGAGACTTGAAGATATCCTGGTCTAGGTTTGGTGTTTACACCATCATTGTACTTGTACAAATTCTGATTTTGTGGTAATGAATTTTCTTACTTGCTCTGCAAAAAAAAAAAAAATTGTTTCCAATGAACATCAACCATTTTCCTAATCAAGAAAAAAGGAAGGGGGTTTCCTACAAATTGTCCAATTAAGCAACAATCCCAATGTTTATCACTTTCAATGAAGACCTCTTCTGGAGGAATAGCTCTAATAAAATCATTTTCCACAAAGGGTTCATAAAAATCAAGCTTAGTAGCATCCTCAAGGCTACCAATATAAGTTTGTTGCCAATCTTTATTTGCTTTCCAAACATTTCCAAGGGTAGTATTTGGAGTTGGAGCATGGGGGGATTTAAAATTAACTTGCTAGTCTTGCTCAAATTGATGAGAGAGTTCGTCTTGATGATTATCTTATAAGGAGCTAGCATAATAAACATTCTAGACGTTTGCAAAGTTTACTACCGAGTGAGTAAATTGCCAAGTAGTAGGAGTCTCCAAGTTGTCGGGTGGGCCATGCCTCCTAATTTACTGAGTTGGAGATGAGAGAGGTTGTTTCATTTTGTTTGACAAAACATTTTTCTTTGATTTAAAGTTTCCCGGGCAAAGAGGGGGAAAATCCATTGTGTTTTCATTTGAAATGGTTGGAACATTACCCCACGAAGAGAGAGAAGGTTGAGTTGATGTCTGAAGACATGTTTTGTCGGTGAAGCATGTGATGGGATTGGAATTGGGAGTGGATTTGTTTGGGTAATAACCAGCTGAGGAGAAGACACAAAAGGCGGATGGCTATTACCCGAAGAACAAAAAGGTGTTGTCTCCTTAGCAGCCTCCACTTCTGAATTTTCTTATACTATTCCAGCTGAAGAACCCTTAGATAATGACCAACATGCTTCCCTATCTTCTCCCATCAAACTCGAGCTGTCATCGCTAGAATTCATGGTTTTTTCTTGCAAAAAATGGAAGTTTAAAATCAGACTTTGATGCAATAATTTTGTTCTCCAAGCCATAAGGAGCAATTTGACTACCACTTTGCCTCACAAGAATGGAATTTTCTTGAACTGATTCTGTGTTGGCTGCCATAGTAGCACTCTTAACATGATTAAGCTGCTGCATTTCTTGATAATGAGGGCTCGAACTAACAAGGAGGTGAGCATATGAGCGAGAAGGACTAATGCTTTGTACCTCGGTAGCCATGGAAGATGCTACTTCAAGTTTATTCGTAGCAAAAAGATGAGTTCTATGGCCATGTGAGCTTCTCAATAAGAGGAATGCAATCTGATTTGCGAAGCTTTCTTGAGACAGGAGGAATGCCCAAGTACCTAATTGGTAAATCACCTTCTTTGAAGTCAACAAGATTGAGAATGGCTTGCTTTTCTTCAATCAGAACCCCACCAAAGAAAATATTGATTTTAGCATGGTTGATATTGAGGCCAGAACAAGTGGAGAATTCATTCAAAACCTCCATAATGCAAGTAATTACTTTAAGACTTCTTTTGCAAAAGATGAAGAGGTCATCCGCAAAACAAAGATGATTGAGCTTAAGAGTGGAGCATTTTGGATGATAATTGAAGTCCGGGTTGGAATCAAGCTTGTTGAGCATGCATGTAAGAACCTCCATACGAATAACAAAGATGTAGGGTGAGATAGGGTCGCCTTGCCTTATGCCGTTTGCTCCTTGGAAATAACCCTCCAAGCCACCATTGATAGCAATTGAGAAACTGGGAGTTGTGATGCAAGCCATGATCCAATGTACAAACTTAAGAGGAAAACCGAAAGCAAGAAGAGACACTTCAATGACGTTCCAATTGAGTGAATCAAAGGCCTTCATAATATCAACTTTGATAGCACACCTTGGAGAGATATGAGTTCTAGTATAGCCCTTCATAAGTTCATGCGCAATGAGGATATTTTCATTAATGAGCCTATTTTGAAGGAAGGCTGATTGGTTCCAAGAAATAATATGAGGAAGGCATTTTTTAACTTTATTTGCAAGAATCTTGGAAATACATTTGTAGATGGTGTTACAGCAAGAGATAGGCCTATAATCTTTGACTTTTGAAGGGTTATGCATTTTAGGAACAAGGGCAATAATCATTGAGTTTACCTCCTTGAGAAGTTTGTTTGATTGGAAAAAGGAGGAAACGGCTTTAAGAACAGCATCACCAATGATCTCCCAAGCAGCCATGTAGAATTGTGATGTGTAACCATCCGGACCGGGGCTTTAATTGGGGTTAAGTGAAAGGAGTGTCTTTTTGATCTCATCATTTGTGATTGGGGCTAAGAGAGCACTTGCATTATCATCGTCAATGGTCTTCCCAACAATATACTTGATTAAATCAATGGTGGCACAGAAGCTTGAGGAAGAGCCAAGAAGCTTTTTAAAAAACTCCACAAATTCAGCCTTGACTTCATGCTCGTTGAAAAGAACTTGATTATCTTCATTATGGATGGCAAAAATGGAGTTAATGTGCTTCCTTCCCTTGATGGCATTCTGAAAGAACTTAGAATTTGCATCCCCATCTTTGATCCAATGTATTCTGGCCTTTTGACAAAGCATGGAATTATGAACGGCTTCAAGTTCCTCAATGTGCTTTAAGATATTCTTCTCCTTATCAATCAAATCAGCTTCAAATTGGCCATTGAGGATATTAATTTGGACTTCTTTGACCTAGGCTTGGAGCATCTTGATGGAATATGGAATGGTAGTGAAGTGCTCTTTGTTAAAGGATTTAAGTGCTTGCTTGAGCATTTTTCGCTTGTGATAAAGAGATAGGGGTGCCAAAAACTTGTGTACTCCAATTGTCCTTCACAATATTCAAGAAATCTTCATGCTTAGACCAAGCATTGTAAAATTTGAAGGGCTTAGGAGAAGAGTTCCAAGGCTTACTAGTATGCACAACAAGAGGGCAATGATCAGAGACACCAGGGCTATCCACAATGAGGAAGGAGTCATTCTTGTTTTGGATCCAATGCTCATTCACCAAGGCTTTGTCAAGTTTGCTTGCAACAAAGTTCCCATAAGTGCCTTTGTTCTTCCATGTGAAATGGGGGCCGAATGTCTTCATCTCAAGTAAGCTTGTTTTCTCAACACAATTTGCAAAATCCTTTGCACTAGATGGAAAAGAATGAGTGTTGGATCTATCACCACTTTGGATCACTTCGTTGAAATCTCCTAAGACACACATTTCACCATTACCACAAATAGAAATCCATTCTTCAAGTTTTCTCCAAAGATGTTTCCTTCTAGTAGAATCATTTTGGCCATATACAAAAGCAACAAGGACTAGTTGCATGTACATGTTGTCAATGATGCATAGAATTCCTTGATCAAAAGAGTCCACGATGTGGGTTTTGAGTTCTCTTCACCAAAAAAACCAAATTCGGCCTTTGGTGTATTCATCAACATAGTTTGAGAAACCCATATTTCCAAAAGACAAATCAATATGCTTAATTTTGTCATCATTAAATACCTTTGTTTCCAAAATACAAAAGAAATCCAACTTATGCTTGGTGATAAAAAATTTCACTTCCTTTTGCTTGCTATGGGAATTAAAACCCCTAGTGTTCCATGAACAAAAGATCATTTACAAGAAGAAGGAGGGGGAGATAAATACTCCCTAAGGTTGTTACCTTGTGCATTTGGTGAAGGAGCTTCACTCTTATTTGGATCATCATGGTTTTGATTATCCTCTTTATAAACATCACTCATTCCAAGGATATCAAAGGAGTTCTCATTCCTCATCGGCCTTGAATCTTTAATTGGACTAGAAGATCTTGGCTTGCTCATGTTTGCTGCAAGAGCTTTATCATTAGCATCTTCACTTGATGGAGCAAGGGACTTCTAATAGTTTGGCGCATTTTTATCCAATGTTGAAGTCTTTTTCCCCACAACTTGCCGTTCTTCATTCAATTTAGGCTTAAGCTCGACATGGGCTGATTTTTGTTGTCGGGGAAGTAAAGGGCAGAACTTATCAACATGGCCAACCATTTTGCAATGCTCACATTTTGACGACTTCCAAGCATACTCAACATTGACTAAAGCTCTTGAACCATCTCTAAGCTTTGGGTGAATTTCCTCTGGTAATTGACCATCAAGATCCACTTCAATGCACACCCTAGCAAACTCCAAGTTCCTCCTTGATTCTGTTAGAGTATCCATTTGTAGAGGCCTTCCAATAAAGGATGCAATATAACTTAAACCTTCTCTTGACCATAAGCTCAAAGGGACTTCTCTAAGCTTCACCCAAATTGGAATTTTGTTGCACTTCAAGTTAACAAATTGCAAGTTTGGCTCCCATTTTCTAAGGAGTAGAGGCCTATGGTTAACATGCCAAAGTTGCTCAAGATCTCTTTGGCAATATTCCTCTTTTTCAAACTTTAAGACATAAAGTCCCTTTCCTTTAGTGTATATATCAACTCCTCCAAACTTTTTCCATGCAAAATCAACCATATTTTTGATAAGAAAGTAAGGTGGAGGGGCTCCAAGGAATTGGCCGACTAGGCAATGGGTCCAAAACTTTTCTCCATGGTCATAAATTTCATTAGGTGGATCATTAACTTCACGGATTCCATTTATGACCTTAGTTTAATGTTCATCAAGTTTGAGTTTTGAGTCAACAAATTCAGCAAAATCTTTTTTCCAATCAAGAGAGGGTTCATTTGAAGTGGGCTCAAACCTTAGTTTTGGAGGCCTTTTCCAGGCGTTGTGCTGATTTTGGAGTGCACCATTCCAAATCCTTTTAGCTTGTAATTCTTCTTCATTCCTCTTAGAAGTATCCATGTTGAGTTGCTGATTTTTCTTCTCGTTATACCAAGCAAATGAGTTGGCAGGAGTATGTGAGTTGGCAAGACTAGTTAGCTGAATAGTTTGCTGACTTGGCAATGGATTTTCAGCTAAAAATTGACTTTTTAGCTGAGTAGTAAGTGGAGGGAAAAAGTCCATTTTTCCAATTAGAACATCAATTGAAATTTGTGGGCCATCAGAAGGAGTAGGTTCTGATCTATTAGGAGACAAGATTTGACCTGATTTGTTGAGAAAAGTACAACACTTTTGCTGAGATGTAGCTGCCAAATCAGGTGGGCCGTGATCCTCTACAGCATTGCATTTTAGTCCATCAGGTTCATCTTCTTCGTTCACTGACTCATTGAGGTAGCCATGAATGGTGAGCTCAGGTAGGGTATTTTGTTGTTTTGGATTGCCAGAGTCCGAGGATCGCATGTTGCTAAGAGGAGAAGTAAACAAGTGTTGTGCAATTGCCCTTTCAGTTATAGTCTTACCATGTGAAGTAGCTGGTGGCCTATCAAGAGGAGATTGAGACCGGGAGCCATTTAAAATGCTTTGAACCATATCTTTCTTCTTTTGAAGTAGAAGATGTTGGTGCTGTTGAAAGGAATGACCAGATTCCAATGCTTCAAAGACTTCCTTAAATTCTTTACTTGAGGTTGAGGAGACATCTTCACTCTCAAACAAGGGAGAAGAGGCCGAACCAACCTCCAATGAAGAGCAAGGAGTGTTTTTAGCAAAAGCATGAACATTATCTTTGAGTTGCAATTTGGCAGAAAGACGAGCACTATGCCTAGTTTTTTTTTTTTTTTTGCGAGAAAAGTAAGAAGCTTTGCATTCATGAAAGAAAATTTACAAAGAATGTCAACTGATCAAAGGAGGATTTCTTCCATCCCCCATAATTTACAAATTTTCCTATTCAAACTAGAAGGAGTGAAATGTTTCCCAACCATGCATTTAAGTCTAACATGATTATAGATGGATGAGAAGAGTTGCTCCTCCGTCTTGAAGTTCTTGTGAAATTCACGATGATTCCTTTCAATCCAAATATAGTAGGTTGCCGCCTCCAACAAGTGCTTCAAGATAGTAGCTTTGAGATTTTTCTCAAGTGCAAGAGGTGTAATAAAAGCAAAAATATCTTCCCAATTGGTCAATGCATCTTGGATCATAGTAAGTTGAAGTCCTTTGCTCCAAATTCTTCTAGTGAAACTACAATTGAAGAAAAGATGGTCTCTAGTTTCACACCCAAAGTTGCAAAAATGCAAGTGGGATTCAACTCCTTTCCCCAAGATAGCAATCTGAATTTAGTGCTAAGACGATCATGAATAGCAAGCCAAGTAATAAATGCATGTCTTGGTGTATGCCCTTTGAACCAAACAATGTTATGCCAATCAACTTTATGATTCTTCATTCTGATTTCCTCCCAAGTGTGTGAGAAGGTGAAGTCACCGTTTGGAGAAAGATCCCAAGTAATTACATCAAGATTTTCCTCCACAAGATTGGTACAAGGTGGATCAAAATGCAAGAGATGAAAAGGCCAATTCCAATTACCATAAGTGTAAATGTCACAAACCTTAGCAAAGTATGGTGGGTTGTTGAAAGTGCTGCTCCAAAAGTTGCTAAGAATACCATGAATGTGCCATTTGTCATGCCAAAAGAGTGTATGCTTCCCATTGCCGAGAACATGAGAAATGTGTGTTCTTGCAATATCACGAAATTTGAGGAGATTTTTGAGCACCCAACTATCATCCTTAGCTGTGGTGAGTGTCCAAATCGATTTGTCCTTGATGTAATTACTTTGCATCCATTTGCTCTAAAGAGAATCCCTAAAAGCATACATTCTCCAAAAGGATTTAAGGAGAAAAGTGTTGTTGATATCCTCAATCTTCCGAATACCAAGTCCACCTTCATCAAGAGGGACACAAATGTCTTTCCAAGCTATTTTAGCCTCGGTATCCTTCCAAAGGAAAGCACAAAATTTGGATTCAATTTTTTGAATGATACTTTTAGGGAGAAGCAATGCACCAGCCTAGAAGGAACAAATTTGCAAGAGTGTGGATTTGATAAGGGTTAATCTACCCATGTAGGAGAGCCAATGATTGGTCCAACTTTCAAGCTTTCTATTGATTTTCTCTAAAAGAGGTAAGCAATCAGTCTTTCTTAGCTTCCTTGACACAAGGGGAACTCCCAAGTATCTTATAGGTAGATTGCCTTCCTTAAAGTTCATTTTGCTAAGTATGGCAAGCATGAGGAACACCACCAAAGAAAATATCACTCTTGGAAGAATTCACTTTAAGACCCAAGAGAGAGAAGAAATTTTCCAAGACATCCATAATGCACTCGAGTGAATTAATATTTCCTTTGCAAAAGATAAAAAGGTCATCAGCAAAACACAGATGGTTCAACCTCAATTTTGCACATTTTGGATGAAACCCAAACTTTTGATCTTGTTCCATCTTGTTGAGCATGCATGATAACACTTGCATGCAAATAACAAAAATGTATGGTGAGAGAGGATCCTCTTGCCTTATACCATTTGCCTCTTTAAAATAACCTTCAAGACTTCCATTGGTTGCAATAGAGAAACTTGTTCAGGTAATACACGTCATGATCCATTTCACAAAGAAATTTGGGAAGCCAAAAGCATGAAGAGCGCATTCAATAAATTTCCAATTGAGTGAGTCAAAAGCCTTCATGATATCAACTTTGAGTGCACATCTAGGAGAAATATGAGTTCTAGAATAACCTCTAAGAATATCATGTGCAACAAGTATATTCTCATTGATAAGTCTCCCTTTGATAAAAGCCGATTGATTCCAAGAGATAATAGAAGGCAAACACTCTTTGAGCCTATTTGCAAGTATCTTGGATATGCATTTATAAATGGTGTTGCAGCAAGAAATTGGTCTAAAGTCTTTTACCCAAGATAGGTTTTGGACTTTGGGAACAAGGGCAATGTAGGTAGCATTTACCTCTTGGAGCAACTTTGAAGAGTAGAAGAAAAACTTTATTGCTTTGAGCACATCCTCTCCAACAACCTCCCAAGCCATCTTGTAGAAATGTGAAGTGTAGCCATCCGGGCCTGGGCTCTTGTTAGGATTAATGGAAAAAAGAGTTGTTTTGATTTCCTCCAAAGTGATAGGGGCAGCAAGCTTTTCTAAGCAACTTTCCTCAATGGTTTTTCCAATAATGCTTTTGATGATCTCCACACTTGCGATTGAATGTGAGGGAGTGCCAATGAGTTTTTTGAAGTATGAAATAAATTCAGCCTTTATCTCCTCCTTTGAAGTGATGAGATTCCCTTCAGTGTCATTGATGGCGAAGATGGAGTTGATGTTTTTCCTTTCTCAGATCTTATTATGGAAGAACTTTGTGTTAGCATCTCCATCCTTTATCCAAATAACCCGAGCCTTTTGATGAAGCATCTTTTTGTAGGTTTCTTCAACCTCTTCAATTTTCCTCATAATCTCCCTTTCCTTGTTAAGTACCCCATCATTAAGACATCCATTCAGCATAGTGAGTTGGACATCCGAAAGAGCTTTCTTGAGATCCTCAACACGACTTGGAATGCAAGAGAAATATTTCTTATCAAAATCCTTGAGCACTCGTTTGAGGGCTTTTTGTTTTTGAAAAAGAATAAACATTGGTGTGCCAAAAACCCGTGCATTCCAATGTTTTTCCACCTCGTGCAAGAAAAGAGAATGAGTTGTCCAAGCATTGTAGAACTTGAATGGCTTTGGCAAAGAAGGCTTAATGAAGCAAGTATGAACCACAAGAGGGCAATGGTCCGAAATACCTGGGCTATCAATTAAGAGAGAAGTGTGATCCAAGTGGTCTATCCAAAAACTGTTAACTAGAGCTCTATCCAACTTGCTTGCAATAAGATTGCCTTTTGAGCTTCGGTTGGTCCAAGTAAAATAAGGACCAAAAGACTTTGATTCAAAACTCTAGCTTGAGAGATGCAGTTCTTGAAATCCAAAGCACTTGGAGCAATAGTGGTAGAGGAAGATCTATCTCCACAGTTTAAAACCTCATTAAAATCTCCAAGAATACAGAGTGGCCCATCATTACACCATGAGCTCCAATTTTCAATTTTTAATTTTTGCCCAAAGATGATGTCTTCTTGAAGGTTCATTCCTACCATAGACAAAAGCCACAAAAATAGGTGTTTGAGTTAGACATTCCAAATGGCAAAGGATACCTTGATCCATAGTATCAATTATGGTAGTCTTGATGTGTTGCTTCCAAAATAACCAAATTCTACCAGCCATGTTCCCATCAATGTAGTTTGCAAAACCCAAAGTGTTAAAATATGAAGCAATGAAAGTATCTTTGTCAACTTTGGTCTCCAAAACACAAAAACAATCAAGCCTATGCTTGTTTATTAAATCCTTCATTTCTTTATGCTTTTTAGGGGAATTAAAACCCCTAATGTTCCATGCACACAAAATCATTAAAGGATAGGAGTAGTATCCAGGCCCCGTCTTTCATGTTTGCATGAATTATCTTGTTCTTCAATTGGAGCTTCATCTTCCTCTTCTTTTTCTTGAATAAGGATCTCCCCTTCTTCCTTTCCTTCATAGCTATCAAGTTTCCTCTCAACTTTTGTCCCAACCTCATCTTCAATGTTCAAAATATCTTCTCTATGCTCATCCTCCCGGACAAGGACTTCAAAGCAATTTTGACTATTTTTATTTGAGTCAAGTGCAACCTTAGGAGGGGTTGGCCGAGTAGTCTCCTTTTCCTTATTTGAAATGGCTTTACCATTGCTTGAAGCCTCGGAATTCTTCAATGGAGCTTTCTTTTTACCCACCACTTGCCATTCTTGACGAATTTTTGGTTGCTGACCATAATGAAGCGTTTGAGTATTTTGTTGTGCTTTCGGCTTCAAGGGGCAATTTTCCTCAACATGCCCTACCATTTTACAATGTGTGCATTTGCTTGGCTTCCAAGCATATTCAACCTCAACTTTTGCTCTAGCACCATTCTTAAGTTTAGGAAAGACAACATCCGGGAGGTTACCCTCTAAGTCAACTTCAATACACACCCTAGCAAACTCCAAATTTCTTCTAGAGTCCGTAAGTGCGTCCATTTGAATAGGCTTACCAATAAAAGAAGCAATATAACCAAACCCTCTTTTGGAGTATAGACTCATTGGGACATCCCAAAGCTTAATCCAAATTGGAACTTTGTTACATGATAGGTTCACAAATTAGAGATTGGGATCCCATTTCCTTAATAATAGCGGCCTATGGTTAACATGCCAAAGTTGTTGAAGGACTTTTTGGCAAATTTCTTCATTTTCAAACTTGAAGAGAAAAAGGCCTTTTCCTTTAGTATGAATGTCAACCGTGCCAAATCTTTTCCATGCAAATTCAACCATATTTTTTATTAAGAAAAAAGGTGGTGGAGCACCTAAAAATTGCCCAACTAAGCAATGACTCCAAAACTTATCACCATCTTCATATAAGTCATCCAGAGGATCAACAACTTCCCTTTTTCCTTCCACAATATTATAAGCATGTTCTTCATCGAATTTTAAATTTGTATTCATATGCTCAGCAAAGACACCTCCCCAATCAGGGGAAGGCTCATTTGAGGATGGAACATACCTAAATTTGAGGGGTTTGCGCCAAGCATTTTGCTGAATTGACATATGTGCTTTGCTTTGATTGTTGATGCCTTGTGCTTTATGAAGAGAGATGGCGTTAGCATTGTTATCATCATGCTGCCTCTTCAACCCATCCTTCAAAGAAGAGGGGCTGCCATGAAAAACGTCACCACCATTGGGTTGTAGCTGGATCCTTAGTCCATGTTTTGGTGAGGAAGATAATTGCTGATTTGTAACAAGATGAGTTGGCACTCCACTAGCAATGTTGGCTTCCACATCATCTTTTTGAAGTTGCTGATATGGCATGTCTTTTCCGTATGAGATATTTGCAAGGAGAGAGCACTATGCCTAGTTGAGGAGAGCTTCTTCTTCTTTTTTTTTGCAGGGCAAGAAAGTAATGATTTTATTCCTCAATGTCAAAAGAAAATGTACAAGTACAAAAAAGGTGGTAAAAGTGGAGAGCAAGCCTATACAAGAATGTCATCTAACCTCCACAATTTACATAATCTTTTGTTCAAAAGAGAGGAAGAGAATTTTCTTCCCATAGAGATTTTAACTCTTACATCATTGTAAATAGAATTGAAAATATTTTCTTTAGTTTTTGCTGTATTTCGGTAAATGCGTTGATTCCTTTCCAACCAAATGTGGTAAATGGAAGCTCCAAGGAGATGCTTAATGATAGTGGCCTTCAAGTGCTTCTCATATGCAAAAGGAGTGATAAAAGCAAAAATATCCTTCCAGCAAATTAATTTCTCTGAAATTGATGAAAGGCTAAGTCCTTTTTGCCATATTCTTCTAGTGAAGCTACATTCAAAGAAAAGATGATCTCTTGTTTCGCAACCAAAATAATGAAAAGTGCATGATGGATTGATGTTGAGACCTCAATTTAAAATTCTGAATTTTGCAAGAAAAGCAAGCCAAGCAATGAAGCTATGTCTTGGATTGTGTTTCTTGTGCCAAAGAATGTTAAAACCAGTGAAATGATTTCATTTCCTCCTAATATGTTCCCAAGTTTGTTTGAAAACGAAATCTCCATTTGGGGATGTTTTCCAAACAATTTCATCCATTGTGCTATCATTAAGAACATAATTTGGACACTCAAGATGTAAGAGCTGAATAGGCCAATTCCAATTACCATTGATTTAAACATCACTAACCTTTGCAAGGAGAGATGGATTTGAGAAAGTGCTACTCCAACGCTCCAAAAGGGAACTTTCCTTGTACCAATTATCAATCCAAAAGAAAGTTTGTGATCCATTACCAAGAGTGTGTTTGATGAGAGGCTTTGCTACTCCACGGCAATTCAAAAGAGCTTTAAATATCCAACTTGCATCCTTAGGAGCTTGCATCACCCAAATGGAAGAACCCTTGATATAGTTCATGTGAATCCATTTACTCCAAAGTGTGTCCTTCTTTGCATACATTCTCCAGAAAAGCTTGAGTAAAAAAACTCTGTTAATCTCTTCAATGCTTCTAATACCAAGCCCACCTTCACAAAAGGATTAGGAAGAAGAGTGCTTCTTTTTCTTACCTATGAAAACCAAGAAAAAGAGAGAAAGAGAAGAGATTAGGAGAAAGAAAGAGGAAGAGGATGGTGAGTGGTGAAGAGGAGGTGGCGGCTGGAAGCAAGAATGTTAGAGACAGGAGAGAGTGTTTTCATGGTAGAGAGAGAATCAGCTTTCCCTAAAATGTTCTCACTTGAAGCTGAATCATCTTTGTTTTGCGGATGATCTCTTCATTTTTAGCAAAAGAAGACTTAAGCTCTATTGATTGTATTATGAATACTTTAAAGACCTTCTCTTCGTATTCTGGGCTGAAAATCAATAAAGCTAAAAGTGACATTTTCTTTGGTGGGGTCCATTGTGAAACTAGAATGGCTATTATTGAAAGAGTTGGTTTTAATGAAGGTGAACTTCCAATTCGATACTTGGGCATTCCACTTGTCTCTAGAAAGCTTAGGAAAGCTGATTGCTATCCTCTTTTGGAAAAAATTAATGCGAGAATTGATTCTTGGTGCAATAATTGGCTCTCTTTTGCGGGAAGACTTGTGCTTATCAAATCCATTCTTATTCAACTCCTTGCATATTGGGAAATGCTCTTCTTATTCCTAAAGGTGTCTTGGCTGCCATTGAATAAAAGCTTAAGGCTTTTTTGTGGAGAGGTACAAGGCTAAAGTTGTTTGGAGGGAAGTTTGTCTTCCCATGCATGAAGGGGGAGTTGGTATTAGGAATATTAAGGAAGTCAATTTGGTTTGCATGCTAAAAGTTTTCTGGAGAATGTATTCAGCAAAGGAAACGCTTTGGAGTCAATGGGTACATACAAACTACATCAAAGATTCTTCCATTTGGGTGTTGCATACTCCTAGGGATGCTAGTTGGATCTTGAAGATGCTTTTAAGATACCGAGGACTTGCAAAGAATTTCATTCAGCATAATATTGGGAGTGGTACAAATACCTTCTTTCGGATTGATAATTGGCACAAAGATGGTTCACTTTTGGAACATTAGTCAAGTACATTTCCAACCCTTCCTCTCCTCTCTAAGGTTAGTGACATCTTCACTAATGGCACTTGGAATTGGC
This sequence comes from Cordia subcordata, assembly GCA_028554755.1. NCBI lineage: Eukaryota > Viridiplantae > Streptophyta > Magnoliopsida > Boraginales > Cordiaceae > Cordia > Cordia subcordata. Next base: position 18,297,038 of record JAPTOF010000008.1, read on the forward strand.
CAACTTATCTACTTTTTTTCGCGAGGAAAGTGAGATTAAATTAAGAAACCATATACAACACAAGAGAAAAGAGGGCCAGCCCTATACAAGAATATTTTCGAGGCCCCAAGATTTACAAATGGATTTGTTCATACAAGAAGAATTGAATTTCCTTCCAATGGAGCATTTAAGCCTAACATCATTAAGGATGGATGAGAGAATGTGCTCTTCAGTCTTGAATCCAAAGTTGAATTCACGGTTGTTTCTTTCCATCCAAATATGATAAATAGTGGCTCCCAAAAGATGCTTCAAAATGGTTGCACGAAGGTTCTTTTCAAGGGCATGAGGAGTAATAAAAGCCAAGATATCATCCCAATTTGTCAAAGATGTGTAAATCAAAGTAAGATGAAGTCCCTGATTCCAAATTCTTCTGGTGAAGCAACATTCAAAGAAGAGATGATTTCTAGTTTCACATCCCATGTTGCAAAAAAATGCATGTTGGATTGATATCTTTTCCCCAAGATAATAATCTGAATTTTGTATTAAGCCTATCCCAACAAGCAAGCCAGCAAATGAAAGCATGCCTTGGAGTGTGTTCCTTGAACCAAACAAGATTGTGCCAATTTATCTTATCTTTTCTTGTTCGAAAGTGCTCCCATGTGTGCTTGAAACTAAAGGATCCTTGAGGAGATAGATCCCAAGTAAAGGAATCAGCAATTTCCTCATTTAGCAGAAATTTGGAACATCAATATGCATCAAATGATTAGGCCAAATCCAAGAGTTGTTTTGGAAAACATCTCTAACCTTTGCATAAAGTGGTGGAGAGGAGAAGGTGGAGCTCCAATTATTGTAGAGAATTCCTTTTGAGTGCCAGAGTTGTTTTGGAAAACATCTCTAACCTTTGCATAAAGTGGTGGAGAGGAGAAGGTGGAGCTCCAATTATTGTAGAGAATTCCTTTTGAGTGCCATTTATCAAGCCAAAAATGTGTGCTAGTACCATTTCCAACTGAATAGGTGATGAAGTTCCTTGCAATATCTCGGCACTTAATCAGCATTTTTAGAATCCAACTAGCATCTTTTAGAATGGAGAGATTCCAAATAGATTCATTCTTGATATAATTCACATGCACCCATTTGCTTCAAAGCGAGTCCCTTTGAGAATGCATTCTCCAAAAGATTTTAAGAAGGAAAATGGAGTTAATGTCCTCCATTGTCTGAATATTCAGCCCCCTTCATCAAAAGGAGTACAAATATCCTTCCAAGCAATTTTTGCACCCGTTTCCCGCCAAAGAAAAGCCTTAAACTTTGATTCAAGAGTAGCAATAACACCTTTAGGGAGCAAGAGAATTCCAGCCAATAACGAGCAAATTTGAGTAAGAGTTGATTTGATAAGCAACAACCTACCCGCATAAGAAAGCCATTTAGCGGTCCAATTATCAATTTTGTCCACAACTTTCTCCAAGAGAGGTGCATAATTAGCCCTTCTAAGCTTTCTTGAGATAAGAGGAATGCCCAAATATTGGATTGGAAGAGAGCCTTCTTTGAAATCCACTTTGGAGAGAATATCAAGCTTTTCATCATTCGGGATACCTCCAAAGAAAATATCACTTTTTGTGTTGCTGACTTTTAAACCTGAGAATGATTGGAAACTCTTTAAGACATCCATAATGCAATCAATAGATTCCAAATTGCCTTTACAGAAAATGAAGAGATCATCGACAAAGCAAAGATGGTTGAGCTTCAACTTGGTGCACTTTGGGTGGAAAGCAAATCTACCATCATTTTCCAAATTATTGAGCATACATGTGAGCACTTCCATGGATAACACAAAGAGATAAGGGGAGAGGGGATCACCTTGTCTAATCCCATTTGCTCCCTTGAAAAAACCTTCAAAGCTACCATTCAAAGCAATAGTGAAACAAGGAGAAGTAACACAAGCCATAATCCAACCAACAAACTTTTGAGGGAAACCAAAAGCAATAAGGGTGCAGTCAATTGGCCAACTCATCTTCTTCATATTGATGTCCCAAATTTTATTCCTCATGAAGACAACATTTTTTTGCGTGAAAAGTGAAAAGCACTATATTAATTACAAAAGATGTACATGAGAGTCAAACGAAGGGGAAGCTCAATCCAAAATAGCCTCAATTCCCCAATTCTTACAAATGATTTTGTTGATACAAGAAGAAGTGAAATGCTTCCCAATTGAACACTTAATTCGAACATGGTTGAAGATGGATGAAAAGATTTGCTCTTCCATGTTTACACCTTTGTTGAATTGCCTATTGTTCCTTTCCAACCAAATGAAATAAATTGTTGCTCCGAAGATATGCTTGACGAGTGTTGCTTTGAGATTGCCTTCAAGAACATAAGGAGTAAGGAAAGTGAAAATCTCATTCCACAAGATTGGTGGATCTTTGATGCATGTTAACTCAAGTCCCCTTTGCCATATTTTTCTTGTAAAGCTACAATGGAAGAAGAGATGATCCCTTGTTTCACAAGCAAAGTTGCAAAAGATGCAATTCGAATTGATTTCAATACCCCAAGTAAGCATTCTAAATTTTGTTGTGAGCCTATCATGCATTGTAATCCAAGTGATAAAAGCATGTTTGGTGTGTGGTTTTTAAACTAAATAACGTTGTGCCATTCAATCTTGCTTTTTCGCCTACGCAAGTGCTCCCAAGTGTGCTTAAAAGAGAATTTCCCATCATTTGAGAGACTCCAAGAGTAAGAATCCATATTATTCTCAACAACAGCATTTAGGATGGGAATATGCATAAGCTGAATTGGCCAATTCCAAGATCCATTTGAGAAGATTTCTCATACCTTTGCATGAAGAGATGGATGGTTGAAGCTAGAATGCTCTCCCTTCTCTCTAGAAATTTCATCATCTTGAACCTTACTTCCTCCTCTTTTTTCCTTTTTTCCCATCATGCCTAAAAAGAAAAATCACATCTCTGCTAGGAAAAGTGCAAGAATCAAAGCTATTAATGAAAAGCTCAAAGAGTCCTATGTTGAACTCCCTCAAAATGATTTTGAAAATCTTAAGCATGGTGAAATCGTTCCTCCCTCTATGTGTGAAATATCCTCATCTTTGCTGATTGTTGAAGATGAATCCGTCACAAACTCAAGCCTTGAATTCAAACTTGCTTATGATGCTTGCTGTAACATGGGTTTCTCACCCTTGAAATCTTCCTCTCCAAAGTCAATGAACTCCAAGCTTGATTCTTCACCATTTACGGATCATTCTGATACCCCTCCAACGAGCTCAAGCTTGCAAAGGATTGAACAAAACCATGAGGATGGCAAAATACCTCTTGGGCAAAGCTCAACATGCAAGGGTCTAACAAGGCTTGGAACTACCTTGGAGAATAAAGGCCGAGAGGATTTTCTTGGAAGAAAATTAACAATGGCTGCAATCTCACACTCGCCTTCAAGAAATTCATCTTCACCCAAGCAATATGGGTCTTTTTTTGACCCCCCTAACATGAAGAACAATCTTTTATCACAATTTGCTGATTTGCAGCAGCCAAATACAATGGAAAATGGTGGCATTTTGCTTGGGAATGGGTCGTGCATTGAGAAGGAGGAAGAAAGAGAAAGGTGGTCTTTAACCAATGGTCACTCGGGTAAAGTACAAAACTTTTCAGAAAATGAAATGCACTTTCCAGATGCTTTTGCTGGTCAAAATGACAAGTTTTCAGCAAGTCCTCACACTTTTTCGACAGCTCATCTCTCAAATAACAAGGACAAATCTCAGACATTCACTCAAAAATCGATTGATTTTGAAAATTTTGGAGATTTCCCTCCACTTTGCAATCAGCCGAATAGTAGCCATTTTCTTGCACGTGATTACCATGTTGGGCCTGAGATGGCAGCCAACTCACCTCATCTTGCCACCTCATTTTTAATGGAAATCAGCAAGCTTTCCTCCACAAGGCTCAACAACGAAAATTTGCACAAGATAATTTTTACAATAGCAATTTTGGGAGCTTTGATGCAAACCCAAAATCTACCAATCAGAATCAAGATGGAGGCCAAGCAAGGCGTGCATTTGTTCAAGGAAGAAGAGAACACCCCCTAAATGCTTGGAAAAAACCTTTTAGACCAAGGTATGAACCTACTACTACTTCACCAAATTCTGATTGGGGTGGCCTTTTTGCTCAACATTGCACTTGATTTTAAGCTTCAAGGACATATTACAAAAATTGTCAATGGTATTAGAGAGGTTGATGACCCTCCAATCGATATCTATGAAGATGGAGAAAACTTTTGGAAACATTGCCTTGTTGGGCAATTTCTTGGTGCTCCACCTCCTTTCTTCTTGATTAGAAACATGGTTGAACATGTTTGGAGAAGTTTTGGCAAAATTGAAATCTTTTCAAGGGGGAAAGGGTTATTTGTTTTCAAATTTGAGAGTGAGGAAAATTGCCAAAAAGTATTGGAGCAATTGTGACATGTTAACCATAGACCACTTCTTTTGAGAAAATGGGAGCCAAATCTTGAATTTGTTAATCTTACATGTAACAAAATACCAATTTGGGTCAAATTGAGAGATGTTCCCTTGAGGTTGTGGTCTACAAGAGGCCTTGGTTATGTTGCATCTTTTATAGGAAATCCACTTCAAATGGATGCATTGACGGCATCAAGAAGAAATCTTGAATTTGCAAGAGTTTGTGTTGAAGTGAATTTGGAAGAAAAGCTACCGGAGGAAATCTTTGTGAAACTAAGGGATGGCTCTAGGGCTAGAGTTGAAGTTGAATATGCTTGGAAACCTTCCAAGTGTGATCATTGCAAGATGGTGGGGCATGTTGAAGACCATTGCCCATTGAAACCAAAACCCCATCCAATGCAACCTCTTGCTGCCCAAAATGCTCCCAAGCCTAATGCCAAGGAAGTTTGGATTGAAGTTGGCAAAAAACAAGTCTCTCGGGGTCAAAATGGTTCTTTGATAAATGCAGCAAGCTCTCCAAAAAAGATGTTGGAAAGAAACCCGCAAGTTCAAAGAGATACGCGGCCTCGTTCTCCTAGTAGGTCTCCTCCCATTCAAAATGCTTCTTGCCCGATTATGAAGATTGACAACCAATTTGAAGTTCTTGAAGATTCTATTGTCGAAAAGGATGAAGGACCAATTCTTGGAAATGATGGAGAAAATCAAGAATTCCAAGAAAAGGCTCAATTTGAAGGAGTACATGAAGGAACCGGGGGCAATGATGAATCGGAGATTTCCTTCCCTCCAAATTGATTGTTGAGACTACTTTGTTTTGTTGCTTGCTGATTTGCTTGCTTTCTTATTGATGTATGCTTTGTTTTTCTTTTACTCTTCCCCTCAAGCAAAATTTGATTGTTTTATTTGTATTCTAGCTTGAGGGGATTTGTAGTTGTTGTACTCATTTTGCGATTTATATATTCTTAACCCGCAAAAAAAAAAAAAGATGGATGGTTGAAGGTGCCATTCCAATGCTCAAGGAGAGTACCATTGTTATGCCATTTATCAAGCCAAAAGTGTGTGTTTCTACCATCTCCAAGAATATGTGAGATATGACTCCTAATTGAAGCTCGGCAATTGAGAAGCTTCTTTAAGATCCAACTTGAGTCAATTGGGCAAGAAATTGTCCAGATTGACTCATTCTTAATGTAGTTTGAATGCACCCATTTGCTCCTAAGAGTGTCCCAAAATGCATACATTCTCCAAAAAACTTTTATGAAGAAAGTATTGTTGATGTCCTCCAAAGACCTAATTCCCAATCCTCCTTCATCTAAAGGAACACAAACATTGCTCCATGCTATCTTTGCACCCGTATCTTTCCAAAGAAATGCACAAAACTTTGACTCAATTTCCTTGATAATGCCCTTCGGGAGTAGAAGTGAACTTGCCCAATATGCACAAATTTGTGTGAGTGTTGACTTAATGAGCGTAACTCTCCCATAGAAGTTGTTCTCTGATTTTCAGCATTTGAAAGCATGGTATTCTTGTCATATATGGTGTCCACATCATCATAAGTGAGAAGCTGACTTGGCCTAGTTTGACCGCGTATAGGACTTGCAAGTGGAGGGAAATCTTCTTGAATTTTTCGTGGGCCAGCATTTGAATTAATAGAATCTGATTGCAAGGTGGCATGGCCCTTTTGTGTTGTCAAAATATGCTTTGTTTGACCTGAAAAGTTACTTACAAGTTCAAGTGGAAGGTGTTTTAACCCGAGGTTAATAGCATCAACTACCTTTTGTCCAACGGGTAATAACCTTTCTTTTTCATTTCCCAATCCTTTGGCTGAAGCATCATATGCAAGACTAGAAGCATTATTTCCTTGCTAGCCATGCCCATTCAGACTACAAGGGCTTGAGCAAGAAGAGCTTTGGCAAGGTGAATGAAAAAGAACACGTGGGAACATTTTAGAAGAAAAGGAGACATTTATCCTTGGAAGAATCTTGTTTGGCATAAAGGACACAATCCTAGGCACAGCTCCCTTCTTTGGCTTGCAATGAAAGATAGGCTTAGCACAATTTTTTTTTTTTTGCGTGAAAAGTGCTGTATTAATTACAAAAGATGTACATGAGAGTCAATATGAGTACAAAGGAAGGGGAAGTTCTAATCCAATATAGCCTCAATTCCCCAATTCTTACAAATGATTTTATTGATACAAGAAGTAAAATGCTTCCCAATTGAACATTTAACTTGAACATGGTTGAAGAAGGATGAAAAGATTTGCCCCTCTGTTTTTGCTCCTTTGCTGAATTGCCTATTGTTTCTTTCCAACCAAATGAAATAGATTGTTGCTCCCAAGATATGCTTAATGATTGTTGCTTTGGGATTGCCTTCAAGAACATACGGGGTAAGGAAGGTGAAAATCTCATCCCACAAGATTGGTGGATCCTCGATGCATGTTAACTTAAGTCCCCTTTGCCATATTCTTCTTGTGAAGCTACAATGGAAGAAGAGATGTTCCCTTGTTTCGCAAGCAAAATTGCAAAAGATGCAATTTGAATTGATTTCAAAACCCCAAGTAATCATTCTAAATTTTTTGTGAGCCGATCATGCATTGCAAGCCAAGTGATAAACGCATGCTTTGGTGTGTGACTTTTAAACCAAATGATATTGTGCCATTCAATTTTTCTTTTTCATCTAGGCAAGTGTTCCCAAGTGTGCTTAAAAGAGAACTTCCCATCATTTGATAGACTCCAAGAGTAAGAATCTGAATCATTCTCAACAAGGGCAGCACTTGGAATGGGAATATGAACAAGCTGAATGGGCCAATTCCAAGAGCCATTTGAGAAGATTTCTCATACCTTTGCATGAAGAGGTGGGTGGTTGAAGGTGTCATTCCAATGTTCAAGAAAAGTACCATTGTTATGCCATTTATCAAGCCAAAAGTGTGTGTTTCTTCCATCTCCAAGAGTGTGTGTAATATGACTCCTAATTGAGGCTCGGCAATTGAGAAGCTTTTTTAAGATCCAACTTGAGTCGATTGGGCATGAAATTTCCAGATTGACTCATTCTTGATGTAGTTTGAATGCACCCATTTGCTCCAAAGTGTGTCCCGAAATGCATATATTCTCCAAAAAACTTTTGTGAAGAAAGTGTTGTTGATATCCTCCAAAGACCTTATTCCCAATCCTCCTTCATTCAAAGGAACACAAATATTGCTCCAAGAAATCTATCTCTCCAAAGAAAAGCACAAAACCTTGACTCAATTTCCTTGATAATGCATTTCGGAAGGAGTGAGCTTGCCCAATAAGCACAAATTTGTGTGAGTGTTGACTTTATGAGCATAAGTCTTCCAGCATATAAGAGACTTTGTGTAGTCCACTATTCAATTCTTCCTTTGACTCTCTCCAAAAGTGGCCCACAATCACCTTTTCGTAGCTTTCTAGTCACCAACGGAACCCCAAGGCATGTACTTGGGAGTAGCCCCTCTTTGAAGCAAGTTTCTCAAGGATAAGCTTATTTTCATTTTGGGAAATGCCTCCAAGGAACACATCACTTTTGTTGCAATTTACTTTGAGTCCCGAATATTCATAAAACTTGTCCAATGTCTCCATGATGCAAGCAATTGACTCCAAGTTGCCTTTGCAAAAAATGAAGAGATCATCCACAAAGCAAATATGATTCAGCTTGAGTTTAACACATTTTGGGTGGTAGCTGAATTTTGGGTGATGTTCCAAGCCATTAAATAATGATGAGAGGACTTGGAGTCATCTCTCCTAATGAGCCGAAATGCTCTCCCTTCTCTCTACACACTTTGAACTCGGCCACCATTGCACCACCACTCCCAACACCTCTCTCTTCTTCCCCTTTCCTTCTTTTTCTTTCCTACTTCATTACTAAGCACACAAAATCAGTTTGGTTTCGCTCTTGCACTCGTTGTAATGGCAAACAACAAGAAGAAAAAGTCTTCCCCTCCAAGATCAAGTGCAAGACTCAATGCGCAAAAGGTTTCAAAATCTACTCCACCAAAGCTGAATGCAAAAAAGAAGAATTCTGAACATGGGGGGGTTGAACCAGCCCTTCGCCCACTTTGAGTGAAGGTGCTTCTTCAACCTCTTTGGAGTTTAAGGAAGTCTTTGATGCCATTAACTCCGGGAAGACTTTTGGCGACTTGGAGGAAGAGCAAAATAACACAAAAGCTACCTTTGTTCAAAGCCTTATTCATGAAGCAAATGCTAATGCAGCCATGGAAGAAACTAAAAGCTTGAAGATGCTATCGGGTGAAGGAGAAGGAAACGCTAAGGAGCAAATATCTAATGAGCAATGATATTGTCCTTCGGGTAAAGAAAGCAAGAACCAAGAGACATTGCATCCACCTTTACCACTTGAATATTGCACGATGGACAAAGAGGGTGCTTGTACTTTTGCTGAAAAGATGCCACTAAACTCCACTCAAGAGCCGACAACACACCAACCACTCTCCAAGAATGTCCAAGACACATTTCAAATGCAAGATGATTTCCCTCCTCTGCCGGCCACTCAAAAATTCCAAAAAGAAGGTCAAATGCAAAATAAGTCAAAGGATGACATGGACTCCACCTTACAACCTTTTTACACTTCAGCAAAACTCTCTCAAGAAGCTCCACACGGTCCAAAGAAGCTTGAAGGCAGCAAACAAAATGCATGGAACAAAAGACCTCTCTTAAGGTATGAACCTTCTTCAAATACCCCCACTTTGGATTGGAAGCAAGATTTTGGGGAATTCCTAGAAACAAATCTTTATTTAAAAGATGAATTTCAAGTTTTAACTAATGAAGGGATTAGAGAAGTTATTGATCCACCACAAGATTTGTATGATGAGGGAGAAAGCTTTTGGTCTCATTGCCTTATTGGACAATTTCTTGGTGCTCCACTGCCACTTTATCTTATTAAAAACATGATCTTTAATGCTTGGTGGAAATTTGGAAGAGTGGAGCTATATCCAAAAGGAAAAGGTCTTTTTATGTTCAAATTTGAGAAAGAAGAATATTGTCAAAAAGTGCTTCAGCAACTTTGGCATGTTAATGTCGACCATTGCTTTTGAGAAAATGGCAGCCACAACTTGAATTCATTAACTTCTCTTGTAACAAAGTGCCAATTTGGGTGAAAATGAAAGATGTTCCTCTTAGCTTGTGGTCAAAAAGAGGGTTCAGCTACCTTGCATCATTCATTGGAAAGCCAATACAAATTGATGCTCTTACGGAATCAAGGAGGAATCTTGAATTTGCAAGAGTTTGAATTGAAGTCAACCTTGAAGAAAGTTTGCCAAATGAAATCTACCCAAAGCTTAGAGATGGATCAAGAGCAAGGGTTAGTGTTGAATATGCATGGAAACCAAATATTTGTACTCTTTGCAAAATGGTTGGGCACCTTGTGGATCACGCCCTTCAAGGCCGAAAATGAGCACCCAAAAGGCACTTGATGCAAACAAGGCAAACACATCAAAGATCAATGATACTTGGAAAGTGGTGGGAAAGAAAAAGGGCTCTCAAGAAAGGGATGATCCAAATTTTGAAAAGCAAAATGATTTGGAGAAGCCTTCAGCAACAAATACCAAGGGTGAAAAGGCATTAAGCCCTATTCGAGGAACAAGCAAATTGGACACTAAAGTTGGAAACTCATACAAATCTCTTGAAGTGATTGAAGATTGGGAAGAGGGAGAACTTGATCCAAAATGGATTGATGGAGGTCAAGGAAAAAACCAACATAAGGATGGTAATGATGTCTTGGGCCGAGAGTCCACATCTTTACCATTTGAATGATTTGTGCTTGGAACATTAGGGGATTGAATTCCCCAAATAAGCAAGAAGAGGTGAAAGTTTTTATCAACAAGTACAATGTTGATTGTTTTTGTCTTTTGGAGACAAAGGTAAATAAGGAGAATGCATCCACCAATGATTTCAGCACATTGGGTTTTGGAAATTAGATGGATGAGAAGATGGAAAGAAGACTATGGCTTTTTTGGAGAAACCACATCAATATCAGCATCATTGATAGCATGGAGCAAGGTATTCTTTGTCATATCTCTATACCAAGATGTCAACCGTTTTTTCTTGGTTTTTTCGATGGCAAAAACTCTTCAAATTGTAGGAAATATCTTTGGAAGAAAATCAGATTGTGGAGTGAATGGTGCTGGAATGGGCCGCTTTGTATCATGGGGGATTTCAATGAAATACTTCATAGTGGAGATAGATCCACTTCTTGGAGTTTGCCCACAAATGCAAGAGACTTTAAGCTTTGTGTTTGTCAAGCGGACTTGCTTGAAATCAAAACATTTGGTCCACACTTGGTCAAATAGAAGCACCCAAGGAAACTTCATTGCAAGCAAAATTGATAGGGCACTCATCAACCTTCATTGGGAGAAGCATATAGAGAATTCTTTCCTTGTGGTGGAGAATCCAAGCATTTCTGACCATTGCCCTCTTATTTTAAATGTGATGCCGCCCAAGCCCTCCTCACCAAAGCCTTTAAAGTTCTATAATGCTTGGGCCACACATGCAGAATTCCCCCATCTTATTAATAGACATTGGAATGCATGGACATTGGAATGCACGGGTTTTTGGCACTCCAATGTTTATTCTTTACCAAAAGCAAAAGCTCCTTAAAAAAGCATTGAAAAAGTTTGATAAGGAGCACTTCTCTTGCATTAAGCATCAAATCGGTCAGCTTAAGGAAAATCTCCATGAAGTGCAAGTTGACATTCTTAATGGGATCATCAATGAGGAAATTCTCAACAAGGAAAAAGATATTCTTGGGAAAATTGAGGAACTTGACAGCATTCATAGGCATATGCTTCACCAAAAGTCAAGGCTTGATGGATAAAGTATGGGGACACAAATTCAAATTTCTTCCACAATGTTATCAAAGGAGAAGAAGGAAAAACACTATCAATGCTATCCAAGATAAAGAGGGGAATACAATTACTTCTTACGAGGGCATTAAGGAAGAGTTTCTTTCCTTTTTCATGAAGTTAATTGGTACTCCGAAAAACACCCAAGCTAATGTTGAAGATGTTAAAAGCATTCTTGGCAAAACCATCAAGGAGGATTATTTGGCTGAATTGATTGCACCTATCACTCGGGAAGAGATAAGGAGTACTCTTTTTTCTCTCAACCCCAACAAAAGCCCGGGCCCGGATGGATACACCTCACTTTTCTACAAAAATGCATGGAATGAAATTGGAGAAGATGTCCTCAAAGCCATTAGCTCCTTCTTTGAAACCGGGAAGATGCTCAAGGAGGTAAATGCCACTTATATTGCTCTTGTCCCTAAAGTCCAAAACCTATCCATGGTAAAGGACTTTAGACCCATTTCTTGTTGCAACACGATTTATAAGTGCATCTCTAAAATCCTTGCAAATAGGATGAAAGTTTGCTTACCCTCCATCATCTCATGGAACCAATCAGCATTCATTGAAGGAAGACTTATCAATGAGAACATTCTTGTTGCGCATGATATTTTTAGAGGATATTCTAGAACTCATATCTCACCAAGATGTGCCCTTAAAGTTGATATCATGAAGGCTTTTGACTCACTTAGTTGGGATTTTATCAAAGTTGCACTTCTTGCTTTTGGTTTTCCCGACACTTTTGTTAAGTGGATCATGGCTTGCATCACAACTCCTAGTTTCACCATTTCAATCAATGGAAGCTTTGAAGGTTACTTTAAAGGAGCAAGCGGCATAAGACAAGGTGACCCTATCTCTCCTTATATTTTCGTCTTATGCATGGAAGTCCTCTCATCCTTATTTAATCGTTTGGAACATCTCCCAAACTTCAGCTATCACCCAAAATGTGCTAAACTCAAGCTGAACCATATTTTCTTTGCGGATGATCTCTTTATTTTTTGCAAAGGCAACTTGAAGTCAATTGATTGCATCATGGAGACATTAGAGAAATTCTATGAGTTCTCGGGTCTCAAAGTAAATTGCAACAAAAGTGATGTTTTTCTTGGAGGCATATCCCAAGAGGTTAAGAAGCTTATCCTTGAAAAACTTGGTTTCAAAGAGGGTTACTTCCAATTAGATACCTTGGAGTTCCATTGGTAACTAGGAAGCTTCAAAGGAGATTGTGGGCCACTTTTAGAGAAAATCAATAGAAGAATTGAGCATTGGACTACTAAAAGTCTCTCATATGCTGGAAGAGTATTGCTCATTAAGTCAACACTCACACAAATTTGTGCATTTTGGGCAAGTTCACTTCTTCTTCCGAAGGGCATCATCAAAGAAATTGAGTCAAAGTTTTGTGCATTTCTTTGGAGAGATACGGGAGCAAAAATTGCATGGAGCAATGTTTGTGTTCCATTGGATGAAGGAGGATTGGGAATTAGATCTTTGGAAGACATCAACAATACTTTCTTCACAAAAATTTTTTGGAGAATGTATGCTTTTCGTGAATCTCTTTGGAGCAAATGGGTTCATTCAAACTACATTAAGAATGAATCAATTTGGACAATCTCTTGCCCAAATGACTCAAGCTAGATCTTAAAGAAGCTTCTCAATTGCCGAGCTTCAACTAGAAGTCATATTTCACATATTCTTGGAGATGGGAGAGACACACACTTTTGGCTTGATAAATGGCATGACAATGGTACTCTCCTTGAACATTGGAATGGCACTTTCAACCATCCACCACTTCATGCAAAGGTACAAGAAATCTTCTCAAATGGCTCTTGGAATTGGCCAATTCAGCTTATGCATATCCCCATCCCAAACGCTGCCATCGTTGAAAATTGGTTGGATTCTTACTCTTGGAGTCTCTCAAATGATGGGAAATTCTCTTTTAAGCATATTTGGGAGCACTTGCGTAAGTGAAAAAGAAAGATTGAATGGCACAATGCTGTTTGGTTTAAAAACCACACACCAAAGCATGCTTTTATCACTTGGACTGCAATGCATGATAGGCTCACAACAAAATTCAGAATGCTCACTTGGGGTATTGAAATGAACTCCAATTGCATATTTTGCAACTTTGCTTGCGAAACAAGGGACCATCTTTTCTTCCATTGTAGCTTTACAAGAAGAATTTGGCAAAGAGGGCTGGAGTTAACATGCATAAAAGATCCACCAACATCATGGAATGAAGTCCTCACTTTCTTTACTCCATACGTTCTTGAAGGCAATCTCAAAGCTACACTCATCAAGCATTTCTTTGGAGAAACAATTTATTTCATTTGGCTGGAAAGGAACAATAGACAATTCAGCAACGGAGCAAAAACGGAAGAGCAAATCTTTTCATCCATCTTCAACCATGTTCGAATTAAATGTTCAATTGGAAAGCTTTTCACTTCTTCTTGTATCAACAAAATCATTTGTAAGAATTGGGGAATCGAGGCTATTTTAGAATGAGCTTCCCCTTCTTTTGATTCTCATGTACATCTTTTGTAATTAATATAGTGCATTCACTTTTCACGCAAAAAAAATGATGAGAGGACTTCCATGCATAAGACAAAAATATAAGGAAAGAGGGGGCCACCTTGTCTTATGCCACTTGCTCCTTTAAAGTATCCTTCAAGACTTCCATTGATTGAGATGGTGAAGCTAGTAGTTGTGATATAAGCCATAATCCACTTAACAAAGATGTCAGGAAAACCAAATGCATAAAGTCTGATTTTAATAAAATCCCAACTTAGTGAGTCAAATGCCTTCATGATATCAACTTTAAGGGCACATCTTGGAGAGATATGAGTTCTAGAATATCCTCTAAAGATATCATGTGCAACAAGAATGTTTTCATTGATACGTCTTCCTTCAATGAATGCTCATTGGTTCCAAGAAATAATGGAAGGCAAGCAAACTTTCATCCTATTTGCAAGGATTTTGGAAATGCACTTAGAAATCGTGTTGCAACAAGAGATGGGTCTAAAGTCCTTTACCATGGTCGGATTTTGAACTTTAGGAACAAGAGCAATATAAGTGGCATTTACCTCCTTAAGCATCTTCCCGGATTCAAAGAAGGACCTGATAGCCTTGATTACATCTTCTCCCACAGTGTTCCATGCACTTTTGTAAAAGAGTGATGTGTATCCATCCAGCCCTGGGCTCTTGTTGGGGTTGAGAGAAAAAAGAGTATTCATAATCTCTTCCTGTGTAATAGGAGCAACCAAATCAGCCAAGTGTTCCTCTTTGATGGTTTTGCCAAGGATGCTTTTGATGTTGTCTCCATTTGCTTGGGTGCTTTTTGGAGTGCCAATCAACTTCATGAAAAAGGAGATAAACTCTTCCTTGATGCCATCATAAGAAGTAATAATGTTCCCATCATTATCTTTAATGGCATTGATAGTATTTTTTCCTTCTTCTCCCTTTGACAACATTGTGACAGAAATTTGTGTTGGTGTCCCCATGCTTGATCCATTGAAGCCTAGACTTTTGGTGAAGCATATGCCTTTGAATGCTGTCAAGTTCCTCTATTTTTCCAAGAATATCTTTTTCCTTGTTGAGAATTTCCTCATTGATAATCCCATTGAGTATGTCATCTTGCACTTCATTGAGATCATCCTTAAGTTGACCAATTTGGTGTTTAATGCAAGAGAAGTGCTCCTTGTCAAAATCCTTCAATCCTTCAATGCTTTTTTTTATGTCTTTGGTAGAGCATAAACATTGGGGTGCCAAAAACCAGTGCACTCCAATGTCTATTTATAAAGTGAGGGAATTCAGCATGTGTGGTCCAAGCATTATAGAATTGGAATGGCTTTGGTGAGGAGTGCTTGATTGGCATCACACTTAAAATAAGAGGGCAATGGTCAGAAATGCTTGGGTTATCCGCCAAGAGGAAGGAATTCTCCATGTGCTTCTCCCAAGTTAAGTTGATGAGAGCTCTATCAATTTTACTTGCAATGAAGTTTCCTTGAGTGCTTCTATTGGACCAAGTAAAGCATGACCAAAAGTTTTGATTTCATGTAAATCCGCTTGGCAAACACAATGTTTAAAATCTCTTGCACTAGTGGGAATATTCCAAGAAGTAGATCTTTCTCCACAATAAAGAATTTCATTGAAATCACCCATAATGCAAATCGGCCCATTCAAACACCATTCACTCCACAATCTGATTTTTCTCCAAAGAAGTTTCCTACAAGTTGGGGAGTTCTTTCCATAGACAAACCCAATGAAAAATGGTTGACATCGCGGTATAGAAATATGACAAAGTATACCTTGGTCCATGCTATCAATAATGCTGATTTTGATGTGTTTTTGCCAAAAAAGCCATAATCTTCCTTCCATCTTCTCATCCATGTGATTATCAAAACCCAATGTGCTGAAATCATTGGTGATAGACTTTTCCTTATTCACTTTAGTTTCCAAAAGACAAAAACAATCAACATTGTGTTTGTTGATCAAAGCTTTCACATCCTTTTGTTTATTTGGGGAATTTAATCCCCTAATGTTCCAAGAGCAAATCATTTCATTGGTAAAGATATGGACCCTCGACCCAAAGCATTATTACCATGCAAATGTTGATTCTTCTCATGTCCTCCATCAACCCATTGTGGATCAAGTTCACCCTCTTCCCAATCTTCAATAACTTCAAGAGTTTTGTAGGAGTTTCCATCTTTAGTCTCCATTTTGTTTATTGCTTTTGGAGAGCTCAATGCCTTTTCACCTTTGGTATTTGTTACTGTAGACATATCCATCTCATTTTGCTTTTCAAATTTTGGATCATCCCTTTCTTGAGAGCTCTTTTTCTTTCCAACAACTTTCCAAGTGTCATTGTTCTTTGATGAGCTGGCCTTATTTGCTTCTTGGATCTTTGGAGCACTAACCTTCGGCCTTAAAGGGCAATGATCCACTAAGTGCCCTACCATTTTGCAATGGGCACAAATATTGGCTTCCAAGCATATTCAACACTAACCCGAGTTCTTGATCCATCTCTAAGCTTTGGGTGGATTTCATTTGGTAATTTCTCTTCAAGGCTAACTTCAATGCAAACTCTTGCAAATTCTAGATTCCTCCTTGATTCTGTAAGTGCATCTATTTGTATTGGCTTTCCAATAAATGAAGCAAGGTAGCTGAAACCTCTTTTTGACCACAAGCTAAGAGGGACATCTTTCATTTTAACCCAAATTGGAACTTTGTTGCAAGAGAAGTTAATGAATTCAAGTTGTGGCTGCCATTTTCTCAAAAGCAATGGTCTATTGCTAACATGCCAAAGTTGTTGAAGAACTTTTTGACAATATTCCTCTTTCTCAAATTTAAACAAGAATAGGCCCTTTCCTTTTGGGTATAAATGAACTCTTCCAAATTTCCACCAAGCATTATAGATCATGTTTTTGATGAGATAAAGAGGAGGTGGAGCACCAAGAAATTGTCCTATAAGGCAATGAGACCAGAAATTTTCTCCTTCATCATACAAATCTTGTGGTGGATCGACAACCTCTCTAATTCCTTCATTAGTTAAAACTTGAAATTCACCAAAATCTTTCAAATAAAGATTTATTTCTAGAAATTCACCAAAATCTTGCTTCCAATCCATGGTGGGAGTTTTAGAAGAAGGTTCATACCTTAAGAGAGGCCTTTTGCTCCAAGCATTTTGTTTGCTGGCTTCAAGTTTCTTGGGGCCGAGTGGAGCTTCTTTAGTGGAGTTTGCTGAGGTGTAAATGGGTTGTGATGTGGAGGCCATGTCATCCTTTGTCTTATTTGGCCTTTGACTTTCTTTATCAAACTTATGAGTGGCTGGCAAAGGAGGGAAATCAGCATGCATTTGAAAATTTGTTTCTTGAGCATTCTTGGAAAATGGTTGATGTGTTGTCGGCTCTTGTGTGGCATGTTGTGGCAACTTATCAGCAAAAGTACAAGAGTCATTTTTGTCCATTATGCAATTTCCAAGAGGTAAAGAGGAATGCAAAACCTCTTGGGTAAAAACTTCATTACCCGTGGGACAACAACTTTGCTCATTAAACAATAACCCCCTTGTGTTTTCTTCCCTTTCTTCTCTTTCAATCATGGCTGAAGATAGCTTCAAGTCTTTAGCTTCTTCCATGGATGTGTTTGTATTTGCTTCAAGAATGAGGCTTTGAACAAGGGAAGCTTTTGATTTGTTTTGCTCTTCTTCATAGTCGCCAAAAGTCTTTCCGGAATTGATGGCATCAAACACTTCCTAGAACTCCAAAGAGTTTGAAGAAGCTCCTTCACTCAAAGTGGGTGAAGCGGCTGGGTCAACCTCCCCATGCTCCAAAATCTTCTTTTTTGAATTCAGCTTTGAAGGAGTAGTCTTCGGGTTCTTTTGAGCATTTAACCTTGCACTAGATCTTGGGGGAGAAGACCTTTTCTTCTTGTTGTTAGCCATAAACAAATGAAAGAAAGAAGAAATTAAAAACTGATTGAAGTGCTTAAAAAGAAGGTAAAAAAATAGAAGAGAAGAGGTGGAGTAATATGGTGGTGATGGTTGTGCAAGAGTGGCCGAGTGCAAAGTGTTCCATGCACAAATTCAGATTGCTTTCTTGGGGAATTCCTCTCAACCCTCTTTGTACATTTTGTCACATGGGAAGTGAAACATGTGATCACCTCTACTTTGAATGTAGTTTCACAAGAAGAATTTGGAGGCACAGACTTAAAATGACCATGGCACCTGAAAGCTTAATTGTTTGGGATGACATTTTGGAGTACATTACCCCTCTTGCTCTTGTTAAAAACTTGAAGGCAACCATCCTTAGACACTTGTTTGCAGCTTCTATCTATCACATTTGGCTGGAACGCAACAACCGCATCCATAATCAGCAAGCACATACGGAAGAAAGCATTTTTCTTACCATTTATAATGATGTACAAATCAAAGTTTCTTGTTGTAAACATTTCCCACTTTCTACCACAAATATTGCCCTTGGTAAGATGTGGAAGATAGATGACATTTTTGTTTAGGACTTTCAACACTTGGGGTTTTGTTTGATCTTCTTGATCATGTTCATTGACTTTTGTACATTTTCAGTAATGCACATTCTTACTTTCTTCGCAAAAAAAAAGGTGAATGAAAAAGAAGCTTTGAAAGTGCCATTTCTGATTGCTTAGTACAAGGTCCAACATCCATTTTTGCTTTTGGAGATGGAGGAGATCGAGCTCTGGATTGATTAGTTAAGCTTCGGACCAAGTCGGCTTTGGCTTTGTTTTGCTTATCAACATGCTCTTTAAAGGAAGTTCCAACTTCAAGAGCTTTATAGACTTCTTTGAGAACCAAACTTGAGGTTGAGTGAGCATCTCCACTAGCAAGAGGTGAACAGGCCGAATCAACCTCATTTTGAGATGTAGATGAACCAGCTTGAGCAATAGAAATAGAATCCATGTTTTGCTTTCTTGCATTTAGCCTCGCACTAGATCTAGTTGGAGAAGAGGCCTTCTTCTTCTTTCCCATGAATGCAAGAAAGGAGGAGTAGAGGGACGGGTTTGGAAGAGTGTTTAGGTGTCAAACGTTGGCGCTTCAAAAAATGGAAGTTTGTGTTGGTGGAACAATGGAAGAGGTGCTAATTTGGTGGTGGTGGAAGGTGGTGGAAGGTGGCGGTTTAGGTAGGGTTAGAGAGAAGGAAGAGAGAATTCATGGTAGAGAGAGAAAGTCACGATCATTTTGGAATGATACTTAAAAAAGTTCCATTTTCAAACAAACTTGGGAACATATTAGGAGGAAAGGAAATCTTTTTGCTGGTTTTAACATTATATAGCACAAGAAGCACAATCCGAGACATAGCTTCATCGCATGGCTTGCTTTTCTTGACCGAGTCAACACAAAATTTAGAATCTTACACTGGGGTCTGAACATCAATCCATCATGCATTTTTTGTTATTTTGGTTGCAAAACAAGAGATCATCTCTTCTTCGAATGTAGCTTCACTAGAAGAATTTGGCAAAAAGATCTTCGCCTTACATCAATTTCGGAGAAAATGATTTGCTGAAGGATATTATTGATTATATCACTCCTTTTGCACTTGAGAAGCACTTGAAGGCCACTATCATCAAGCATCCCTTTGGAGCTTCCATTTACCACATTTGGTTGGAAAGAAATCAGCATATTTATCACAATGAAGCAAAAACCAAAGAAAACATTTTCAATTCTATTTTCAATGATGTAAGAGTTAAAATCTCTAGTGGAAGGAAATTCATTTCCTCTCCTTTTAACAAATCTTATGTAATTTGTGGAGACTAGATGACATTCTTGTATAGGCCCACTCTCCACTTTTACCACATTTTTTGTACTTGTACATATTTCCTTTGACATTGCGGAATACATTCATACTTTTCTTGCCTTGCAAAAAAAAGCCAGCCATTTCAAGGGTTACAACCTTTTTTTTTTTTTTTGCGGGGCAAGTAAGATAGGGTTACAACCTCATTTGGCATAAAGGGCATAATCCAAGACATAGCTTTATTGTTTGGCTTACATTTCTTGACCGATTGAGCACAAGGTTCAGAATTCTAAAAATGCATCCACTGATTCTCTCTCTACCATGAAACTCCTCTTCCTTCTCTGTAAAACTTTCAGCCACCCCTCCCACCACCATCCGCCACCTTCTCCTTCTCCTTTGAAATATTTCTTCTTTTTCTTCTTTTCCTCCTTCTTCTTTTCTTCTCCCCCTTGCTGTTTTCTCTTGCCTTTTCTCCCTTTTATTTTTCATGGGTAGAAAGAAGAAAACTTCTTCTCCTTCACGTCATAGTGCAAGGATTTTAGAAAGTAAAAAATCTAAATCCATGGCAAAGCCCAGCCATGCTCCTTCCTTAGAGGTTTATTTGGCCTCTTTTCTTGAGAGTGAAGATGTCTCCTCAACCTCTAGCAAAGTTTTTAGAGAAGTCTATGATGCCCTTGAATCAGGTAAATCATTCCAGCAACTTCATAAGCCAAATATCTTGGAGAAAAAAGAGATGGTTCAAGATTTCTTGCAAAAATCTAGTTCTCCACAAAACTCTTGCTTGCAATATGACAAAAACTTACTTGAGAAAGATCTTGCTCAGCACCTTTTTGTCTCTCCCCAAAAGAGCTCGAGTCCAATCAGCCCGAGTATGCAAGCTAAACACTCAGAATTTTCACATAGCTCCTCTAATGGAGAATCGAATTTGAGGGATAGAGAAGAAGAAGTTCAAGCTTTACCCGATCGTCAACACCTTTTTTGTTTAGAGGGTAATAGCTTGGCTGCAATGACAGAATCTTTTTAGCAAAAAGGTGTGTCAGCTTTGGAAAAATCAAATCAAAACTTGTCACCAAAAAAGTCAAATATGGACCCAAAGTCTGAACCACTTTTTTAAAAAACCATTGGGCATAAAAATTTTGAGCTTTTCCCTCCACTTCCATCTCAGCCGAAACAAGTACATCTAGTTGGGAACATACTGCAAACTCAGCAAACAAATCAACAAAACGAAAATGCCACCTCAAATGTTTTCGCCAACTCACCAACTAATGTCAGCAAAGTTCATCTCAGTCAGCATGTTTCACAAACAAAATCCAATGAACTTCAAGCTCAAGGAGAGAATATCCAAGCTCAACATTCTCTCGGCCAAAGTTATGGAGAAAATGGAGCTCACCAAAATCAGCATAATGCTTGGAAAAGACCTTCCAAGCTAAGGTACGAACCTTCTCCACACGAGCCTTCACTTGATTGGGAAAAAGATTTTGCTGGTCATTGTGGTTCTAAATTGCAACTTATTGAGCATGAAACTAAAATTATTGATGGAGTTAGGAAAGTTATTGACCCCCCGGCTGACATTTATGATAAAGGAGAGGAATTCTGGACCCATTGTTTAGTTGCACAATTCCTTAGGGCCCTCCCTCCTTTCTTTCTCATTAAAAATATGGTGGATTTTGCACGGAAGAAATATGGATGGGTGGATATTTTTTCGAAAGGAAAAGGCTTATTTGTTTTCAAGTTTGAAAAGGAAGAGTATTGCCAAAAAGTCTTGGAACAACTTTGGCATGTCAATCACAGGCCTCTTTTGCTAAGGAAATGGGAACCAAACTTGCAATTTGTCAACTTAATATGCAATAAGATTCCATTATGGGTGAAACTTCGGGAAGTGCCTTTAAGCTTATTGTCGAGAGAGGGGCTGAGTTACATTGCTTCCTTTATAGGGAGGCCTCTACAAATGGATGCCTTAACTGAATCAAGGAGGAACTTGGAGTTTGCTAGAGTTTGTATAGAAGTTGATCTTGATGGTCATCTTCCAATTGAAATCTACCCCAAGTTAAGAGATGGTACCAAAACCAAAGTTGAAGTGGAGTATGCTTGGAAACCTTCAAAGTGTACAAATTGCAAAATGGTTGGGCATGTGGAAAAATTCTGCCCTCCTAGAAGATCTAGTCCAAGAAGAAACACCCTTAGCGAAACAAAGAACTCCTTTAATGTTCTTGGGAGTGATGTTGATATTGAAGAAGCAAATCAGAATCAAAAAGATCATTTCATGGAAGGAGTCCATCATCTTTCATTAGTGGAGCCTCATTCTTCCACCTCTCTACCTCAACAATGATTTTTTGCTCTTGGAACATAAGGGGATTCAATTCCCCTAGGAAACAAAAGGAAGTGAAGGTTTTGGTCAATAAACACAAATTAGATTTCTTCTGCATATTGGAAACTAAAGTTACAAGCGATGATTGTATTAAGAAGATTGGCTCCACATTTGAAGATTTTGGCTTTTTGAACTATGTGAATGATTCCATCAAGGGCCGGCTCTGGTTTTTTTGGGAAAAAAATATCAATATTAGCATTGTGGATTCTTTTGATCAAGGGCTGCTTTGCATTGTTGAAAAGCACATGGTGCATCCTTTTCTTGTGGCATTTGTCTATGGCCGTAATGATCCTCTAAGGAGAAAAGCTCTCTAGAATAAGATTGAAGAATGGAGTTTCGTATGTGGTAATGGGGAACTTTGCGTTTTGGGTGATTTCAATGAAGTCCTTTTCTGTGGTGACAAGTCAAACTCCTCTTCTATTTCTCCTAATGCCAAAGATTTTGCAAATTGTTTGATCAAAGCAAATCTAAAGGAGTTAAAAGCACATGGTCCTCATTTCACTTGGACAAATAAGAGCTCTCTTGGGGACTTCTTGGCATGTAAACTTGATAGGGCTTTGGTCAATGCAAATTGGATTCATAATAAGCAAGACTCATTTCTTTTGTTGGATAGCCCGGGCATATCCGATCATAGTCCTCTCATTGTCCATTCTTGCAAGTCTTGGATCTCCACTCCAAAACCATTTAAATTCTACAATGCTTGGTCAAAACACAAGGATTTCTTGAAGCTTGTCGAGGAACATTGGAGTGTGAGGGTTTTGGCACTCCTATGTTTTCTCTCTTTCAAAAACAAAAATCTCTCAAGCAAGCACTAAAGTCTTTCAACAAGAAATACTTTACTACCATTCCGAGTTCTCTCTTGAAGCTCCAAAATGACCTCCATGAAGTTCAGATTGAGACTCTCAATGGAAATATTAGGGCTGATTTGATCGAAAAGGAAAAGAATTTGCTGAAGAGTATTGATGAATTGGATAACATTTATAAATCTATGCTTTCTCAAAAAGCACGGGTAAATTGGATCAAAGAAGGGGATGCAAATTCTAAGTTCTTTCACAACACAATTAAAGATAGAAGGCATAAAAGCTCCATTTGCATGGTCAAGAATGATGAAAATCAGATTCTCACAAATGAGCAAGAAGTCAAGGCTGAATTTGTTAAGTATTTTAAGAAGCTCCTTGGCACTCCTTCAAGCTCTCTTGCTACTACTGAATTGATCAAAAATATTGTCGGTAAGACAATTAAAGTTGAAGAAGCAAACTCTCTTTTGGCTCCTATCACTCATGATGAGATCAAGAGTACACTTTTTTCACTCAATCCAAACAAAAGTCCGGGTCCGGATGGCTTTACTTCTCATTTCTACATGGCCACTTGGGAAATTATTGGTGAGGATGTTTTGAAGGCTATTACCTCCTTCTTTCAATCATGCAATCTTCTTAAGGAGGTAAATACAACTATCATTACTCTTGTGCCTAAAATGCAAAATCCATACATGGTAAAAGACTATAGGCCGATTTCTTGCTGCAATACTATATACAAATGTATCTCCAAGATTCTTGCAAATAGAATAAAAAATTGCTTGCCTCACATCATCTCTTGGAACCAATCAGCATTTCTCAAGAATAGACTCATAAATGAAAACATCCTCATTGCTCATGAACTTATGAGAGGCTATGCAAGAAATCACATCTCCTCTAGATGTGCTCTCAAAGTGGACATCATGAAAGCTTTTGATTCTCTCAATTGGAAATTCATTGAAATCTCCCTTGTTGCTTTTGGCTTCCCTACAAAGTTTGTGAATTGGATTATGGCTTGCATCACCACCACTAGTTTCTCTATTGCTATTAATGGTGGATTGGAGGGCTTTTTTCAAGGAGCTAATGGAATTCGACAAGGTGATCCATTATCACCCTATATCTTTGTCATTTGTATGGAGGTCCTCACGTGCATGCTAAATAAGCTTGAAAGCAGCCCGTATTTTGATTACCACCCAAAGTGCTCATCTTTGAAGCTAAATCACCTTTGCTTTGAGGATGATCTTTTCATTTTTTGCAAAGGAAATCTTCAATCTATTACAAGCATCAAGGAAGTTTTGGACCTCTTCTCCACTTATTCAGGGCTCAACATCAATCAAGCTAAAAGTAATATTTTCTTTGGGGGAGTTCCGGATGACATAAAGCAAACAATCCTTCAACAATTAATGAGGGGAATCTCAAAGTCAGAGAGATGTTTCTCTCACTAGAAAATTTGCTCTCTCCTCTCTCTTGATTTCCTCTCCTTTGATTCTTTTTTTTTCTTCTTTTCCTTTCACTCAATCATGCCAAAAAAGAAGAATCATCATACTTCACTTCGGAAAAGTGCTAGAATCAAGGCTATCAAAGAAAAGCTCAATGAGTCTTATGAAGAGATTTCGCATTTTGTTGCTGGAAAAAATGAATTTGAGGCTGGTTTACCCGATGCTTCTCCCTCCATGGTTGAATACTCTTCACCATCCTTTTTAGATGATGAAGAATACTCAACCAACTCAAGTTTGCTTAAGATTGTGGCTGGGAACGAAGAACAAACCCTTGTTGACTTGGATAGGAAAATTGAAGAAGCAAGGAAGCTTTGTCCTCCTTCTATTGGCCTTGGAAATTTTTCGGAGGAGAATTATAATATCTCCAAGAAAGAGCTTATACAAAGTTTAACTAGAAGTAGCCGAGCTAAGCAAGATGGTCTTTTGAGCATGGAAAACACTTCTTTTAGAGTGCAAGATAGCTCCTCTAGCTCGGATCTTCATCCTTCTCAAGGTTTAAGGGAACCATTGGGTGTTACAACAACCAAAAATGATGATGAAGCTAAAAGAGCCCTTGTCCAAAGCCTTACCAAGAAAAGCCGTAATCTCCATGATGAAAACACAAAGGAAGTTGATGTGCAACACGCAAAAGAAATTCTCTCGGCTGATCCGCCTCCTTGCAAATTATTTGATGCTTGCAACACCAGGCTTAATGGTACTCATAATGCTCCATCCACCCTTGAGAACATTGTTCCAGCATCATTTAATGATGTGCTACACCTTAAATCCATGGAATACAGCTCAAATTTTTCGGGAAAGCATGTTGAAGAAGTAAGGTTATTATCCGATAGTCCCTTGCTTGCACCCGCTGGACAAAGGTCACTTGGCTGCTCCTTTTCAGATTTGGCAGAGCCTTATAATGGTCTTTGTAGTATATCTAAAGTCCAAGCCAATCCCAACTCGACAACTCACGTTCTTGGTAACATCTTAGATAGTTCCCATGTCACTTCAAATGCAATTCCAGCTCAAAATAATTCAGATTTCCCTCCACTTGCACATGAAAATTATCGGGCAAGTCTTAATTTAAATTTGGGCTCACATCCTAGCCCTCCCAAGCATTCCAACATGGAGGACAACTTGGCAAAGTCTTCTTGGCCCACAATTAAGTCAACATCCACTTATGAAGAGTCAAATTCCCAATTGGGCAGAAGCCCACCTTCAGGTAAAAGGACTCCTTTTCAAGCTGATTTTAATGCAAATTCTTCTCAATTTGCTGCTGCTACCAACCAAGATAATGGATTTGCACCTCACAAAAACACATCCCGGAAAATGCTTGGAATGTTGATTTGAATTGGAAACACACTTGCTTAGGTAATCTTTCTCATTCTCGCAAGCTTGAATTCCATAATCCTATTCTTGAGAATGGTATCTTTGGTGCTACCCCACCTATTGAAATCTTTGAGGAGGGGATGAACATTGGAGACATAGCTTGATTGGTCAATTTATTGGACATCCTCCCCCTTTCTTCCTCATACGCAAAATGGTTGATGTTCATTGGAAGAATTATGGTAAAGTTGATATTAAATCTGCTGAGAATGGTCTTTATGTTTTCAAATTTGAAAATGATGATGCTTGTGATCATGTTATGAAGCAAATTTGGCATGTAAATCATAGGCCTCTTTTACTTAGAAAATGGGACCCGAATGCACAATTTTTCAATCTTAGTTGGGATAGGGTCCCTCTTTGGATCAAACTCAGAAATGTGCCTTGCTCACTTATAACTAGACGTGGTTTGAGCTATATTGCTAGCACATTGGGCTATCCTTTGCAAATGGACAAGCTCACAGAATCTAGAACTTTTGTTGGTTTTGCAAGAGTTTGTATTGAAATGGATCTCTCCAAAGATTTGCCGGATCATACTTTCGTGAAGCTTAGAAATGGTGATTGGGCTAGAATTGAGGTTGAATATGCTTGGAAACCTCTTGTTTGTTCCACATGTAAAATTGTAGGGCATTCTCTTTCTTCATGTCCAAATGAAATCAAGCAAAATGCCTCATGGAACTCTTCTCAAGGGGATAGAAGGAAAGATGATGATTGGAAAGGAAAAAAGACAAAGAAAGTATGGAGAAGGACTCATATTGTGGATCCAAAACCTTTCTCAAGCGTTGAAATCTCTCCTAGCATTATTCAGGCGAAATGTTTGGATAATATGCCTTCTTGCTCAAATCGGTTTGCCAACCTTGATAATGAAGATGCAAAGGAAAGTGAAGAAAATATGGCTGGAATTGGAAAAGAAAATGATAATGAAATGCCCTTGAAGATTGATTACCCAAATGAAATTAAAAATAAGCCTGAGAATGGAAAGAATGGAGAAGAAAAGATTGGAAATTTTATGCAAGTTGAAGCAGTACAAGTTGAAACCTTAGAAGATCGGGGAAGAGAAGAAAGAGTTAGCCCTTCGCATTTGCACTCGCCTTCTCCTGCTTAGTTTTTTTTGCACAATGTTGTTTCTTGTTTTACTTTGAGTTTTCTCATTCTTGTACTCTTTTGTGCAATCTTTGTTGCTTATCCCCAAGTCTTGTCACTGAATGATATGTTGCATCTTTGACTTGGGGGTAACGGATGGCATGTACCAAATTGCGTTTTAATAAATTCTCACTTAACTCGCAAAAAAAACAATCCTTCAACAATTGGAATTCAAAGAAGATATTCTTCCCATCCGCTACCTTGGTATTCCTCTTGTCTCAAGGAAACTTAGGAAAGCTGATTGCATGCGTCTCCTTGAAAAGATCAATGCAAAGCTTGAAAATTGGGCAAACAAATGGCTCTCCTTTGCTAGAAGACTTGTGCTCATCAAATCCATTCTTATGTAAAATTGTTCCTTTTGGGCAAGTGCTTTCCTCCTCACAAAAGGTACAATGGCAGCAATTGAATCAAAATTCAGATCCTTTCTTTGGAGAGGTACTGGCCAAAAATTGCTTGGAAAGATGTTTGCTTACCATACCTTGAAGGGTCTTGGAATTCGAAGATTGAGTGAGATCAATGTCACTTACTTACTCAAAATCTTTTGGAGAATGTATGCCACCAAAGACACTCTTTGGAGCAAGTGGATCCATGCAAATTATATCAAGAATAGCTCCATTTGGGCCATACAAATTCCTCATGATGCAAGCTGGATCATAAAATCTCTTTTGCAAATCCGTGGGGTTGCAAGGAATTTCATCCAACATGAACTTGGCAATGGCACAAATACTTTTTTTTTTGGCTGGACAATTGGCATCAAGAAGGTCCTCTTCTCGACCATTGGAGCTCAACCTTCCCTTCACCTCCTTTGCTTGCCAAGGTTTGCGACATCTATATTAATGGTCAATGGACTTGTTTGCGACATCTATATTAATGGTCAATGGACTTGGCCTTTAAATCTTCTCCATGTCCAGGTTCCACTTGTCAATCTTGATGAAAATGTCCATGATTCTTCTCTTTGGCTGCCCTCAAAGAACGGTAATTTTTCATTTAAGCTTCCTTGGGATCATATCCGTAAGAAGGGTCATACAGTTAACTGGTACAATTTGGTTTGGCACAAAGGTCATAACCCTAGACATGGTTTCATTTGCTGGCTTGTTTTTCATGATCGGCTTTCAACTCTTCCAAAATTATTAAGTTGGGGACTGATTGCTAACCCACTTTGTATCTTTTGTTGCATGGGTTGTGAAACAAGAGATCACCTTTTTTTTGAATGTAGCTTCACACGCAGAATTTGGAGGCATGGTCTTGCAATCTCCCTTGTTCCAGAGAAGTTGATTTGTTGGGATGAAATTTGTGCCTATCTCACACCTTTTGCTCTTGAAAATAACTTGAAAGCTACTATCCTTAAGCATCTTCTTGGAGCATCCGTTTACCAAATTTGGGTTGAGAGAAATCAGCGTATTTTCAAGCAAGAAGCAAAAACGGAGGATCAAATCACAAGTACTATCTTCAATGAAGTTAGAACTCGTATTATCTTTGGTAGGAAATTTCCTTCAAATGCGCTGAATATTGCCTTATGTAAATTGTGGAAATTAGATGAGACACTTGGTTAGGTTTCTCCTTTCTTTTTTCTGATTCTTGTACTTGAACGTTTCTTTTATGAAATCTTACTTACTCAGCCAAAAAAAAAGGTTCAGAATTCTTCATTGGGGGCTCAATATCAACCTATGTTGCATTTTTTGTCGAATGGGTTGTGAAACGAGGGATCATCTCTTTTTTGAGTGTAGTTTCACTAGACGGATTTGGAGAAAGGGTCTTCTTCTCACCTAAATTCCAGAAAGCTTGATCTCTTGGGAAGACATTATCATTTACATCACTCCTTTTCCTTGAAAAGCACTTGAAAGCATCCATTGTCAAACATTTCTTTTGTGTAGTTGTGTACCACATTTGGATTGAAAGGAATCATCGCATCTTCAAGGACCAAGCCAAAACCAAGGAGTTCATCTTCCATCCTATTTTTAATGATGTTAGAGTTAAGCTCTCAAATTGTAACAAATTTCCTCCTCCTTTGAACAAATCTTTATGCAAGGTGTGGAGATTAGAAAATATTTTTGTATAGGTTCTTTTGTATCTTCTCCACTTTGTACTTGTACATACAACACGCTTTAATGGAATTTACTCACTTATCCCGCAAAAAACCACAATTTGGCTCTTCATGATCATCAACCATTCTCTTGAATGTTAAATTAGCTTGCAAACTCCTCGGCTTTTAAATATCATCCAAAATGTGCAAATTTGAAAATCAACCATCTTTTTGCGGATGACCTCTTCATTTTTCCCAAGGGCAATATGGAGTCTATTGATTGCATCCTTGAAACCCTTGACACATTTACCTTTCTATCGGGGCTGTCCATAAATAAGGCAAAAGTGACATCTTCCTTGGTGGTCTCTCACATGAGGAAAAAGTTGAAATCATACACAAGGTGGGGTTCAAAGAAGGTACATATCCTATCCGTTATTTGGGCATTCCTCTTGTTATAAGAAAGCTTAGGAAATCTGATTCCATGCCACTTTTGGAAAAAATTAATGGCAAACTAGAGGGATAGGTCAACAAATCACTCTCATTTGCTGGTAGACTCCTCCTTATCAAGTCCACACTCATTCAAATTTGTGCATTTTGGGCTCGTCCCCAAAGATGGAAGTGATTATGAATCTCAATTTCCTCCCTTGCTTGCTCGGTCAGGCCCTTCAAATTTGATTCAACCTTCCAACTCACCATTCCCTCATGAAACGATAGCCAAGTCAGACTCTAGAGCCACGTCAGCCCTCTCATTTTAATTCGGCGAGAACATTCCTCCAAAAGGTCAATGCTTGACACATCTCCAGAATGTAAATCCCACACAAGCTCCTACTAATATGGCATGGAATTTAGACAACAATTGGAAGCAAAAATGCTTTGAAGGCTCTTCTCATGGCAATAAGGCAAATTGGAATATTGAAAACCAAGTGCAGCAAAATCAAAATGCTTCTCAACAGCAAGCTTGAAAATCAAATGAGGATTGGCGAGACACTTTTGTTGGTAATCTTTCTCACTCTACTTAGCTTGAATTTGTTGAAACTTTCATTGAGAATGATTTCATTGGAGCCATCCCACCTGAAGAGGTTTACCTTGAAGGGGATGATTACTACAAACATTGCCTTATAGGCCAATTCCTTGAAAAACCCCCACTATCCTTCCTTATTCGGAGAATGGTCGATGTCCATTGGAGAATATTTGGTAGAGTTGAAATCAAATCTGCTAAAAATGGGCTTTTTGTTTTTAAATTTGGAAATGAAAACTTTTGTGAGCAAGTTCTTAAGCAAATGTGGCATGTAAATCACCGTCCCCTCTTGCTTAGACGAGGGATTCAAATGCTCAACTTATGCACTTTAGTTGGGAAAAAGTTCCACTTTGGGTGAAGCTCCATAATGTTTTTTTTTGAGAAGTAAGTATTTCATTAAGGAGCGAATTTACAACTAGAATTTACAAAGGTCCTAAACTAGAATTTCTTCAAGTTTCCATGATTTACAAAATTTCTTTGTTTAAACTATTGGAAGTGAACTTTTTGCCAAAAATGCACTTAACTCGAACTTCATTGTAAATGTTGGAGAAGATTTGGTCTTCATTTTTTGCACCCATGTAAAACATTCGGCAATTCCTTTCCTTCCATATATGGTAGATGGTAGCTCCCAAATAGTGTTTCATAATCATTGCCTTCAAATGATTCTCAAGCGAGAATGGAGTGAAGAAATCCACAATCTTTTCCCATTCAAACAACGGTTCTTTGACAAGCATGAGTTGTAAGCCAATCTTCCAAATTCTTCTTGTGAAACTACACTCAAAGAAAAGGTGGTCTCTAGTCTCACAACTCAAGTTGCAAAAAGAGCAAGTAGGATTAATATTGATTTCCCAGTGAAGAATTCTATATTTTGTGTTGAGTCTATCCAAGAAGGCAAGCCAGCAAATAAAAACATGCCTAGGAGAATGTCCTTTGAACCAAACAACATTGTGCCATTTAACCATAACTCCCTTGACTCTAATAAACTCCCATGTGTGCTTAAAAGAGAAAGCTCCATTTGGGGATAAAATCCAACAAAAAGAATCAGATTTTCCTTCATCAAGATGGAAGCTAGGAGCATTGAATTGGGAGAGGTAAGGAGGCCAATTCAATCTATTTTGAGTATAGATATCACTAACCTTTGCAAAAAGTGGAGGGTGGAGAAAAATGTTTTGCCAAGATAAACCAAGATTACCCTCCGAATGCCAAGTGTCTAGCCAAAAATGAGTATTCTTGCCATTCCCAACAATATGCTTAATGCTTCCTCGAGCAATCTCACTTCTCATAGTCCAACTAAGGTCCTTTGTGATGGTGAATGTCCAAATGGAACCCTCTTTGATGTAGTTTTCATGAACCCAAGAGCTCCAAAGTGATTCTCTAAATGCATACATTCTCCAAAAGATTTTAAGCATGTAGGTGTCATTAATATTCTGAAGTCTTCTAATTCCAAGACCCCCTTCATCTTGCGTCAAACAAATATCTTTCCAAGCAACTTTTGCTCCAGTGTCTCTCCAAAGGAAAGCTTTAAACTTTTTCCCAATAGTTGCAATGACCCCCTTAGGTATGAGAAAGACTCAAGCCCAAAATGAGCAAATTTGGGTAAGAGTGGACTTAATGAGAAGCAACCTTCCAACAAAAGATAACCATTTTGTTGTCCAATGCTCAATCTTCTTTGTGATCTTTTCCAAAAGAGGAAAGCAATCGGCCTTACGAAGTTTCCTTATAACTCGAGGACTCCCAAGTAACGAAAAGGTAAATTGCCTTCCTTAATTCCAAGCTTTTCCAAGATATCATTTTTCCTTTCCAAAGGAACCCTCCAAAGAATGCTTCACTCTTATCTTTGCTGATTTTTAAGCCTGAGAGAGAATGATAAGCTTCAAGTGTATTCATAATGCATTCAAGAGAATTGATATCTCCTTTGCAAAAGATAAGGAGGTCATCCGCAAAACAAAGGTGGTTAAGCTTCAATTTTCCACATTTGGGATGAAAATGAAACCTTTCTTCCTTATCCAAATTGTTAAGCATACTAGTAAGGACTTCCATGCAAATCACAAAGATATATGGATAAAGTGGATCGCCTTTACCTTATGCCATTTGCCCCTTTAAAGAAACCTTCAAGGCCACCATTAATTGCAATAGAGAAGCTCGGGGAGGTAATACAAACCATCAACCAATCAACAAAATTTTTCGGGAACTTAGTTATGTGGCTAGCACGCTTGGCATTCCTATTCAAATGGACAAGTTAACGGAATCCCGAACCTTTGTGGGATTTGCTCGTGTTTGCATTGAGATGGATTTATCCAAGAGTCTCCCGGATTTTACATTTGTGAAACTTAGGAATGGAGAATGGGGTAGGATTGAAGTGGAGTACGCATGGAAACCCGTGGTTTGTCCTTCATGCAAGATTGTTGGTCATAGTCTTTCTTCATGTCCAAATGCCACTCAAGCTAAAGTCTCCCAACAAAATGTAAAGAAAGAGGGTGAATGGAAGAATTCCAAGTCAAAGAAAGTATGGAGGAAAGTCACGAATGTGAATCATACACCATTTGCTAGTGTCGTCTTCAAGCCTAAAGTTGCAAATGAGACAAATGCTTTTCGAGCACCATGAAGGGAAATAGTTTTGCTGCCCTAAATGCATATGAAAATGGTAATGAAGATGCTTCACATGAGGCTCGAGTTGATGAGGACAATTTAAACAAGAATGAGATTGGAAACAAAGTGACTAAAGGAGATGATCTTGATGTTGCTGATTTGGATGTCCAAATACCCAAGAATCCTAATGAAGTTCATTTGAATGAAGAACAATGGAATGTTGAGCAAGGAAAGGGGATGGGAACTAGCTCCAGCTATATTTGATTGCACATGGTTTGTTCTCATTGTACTTTCTTTTGTGGTCTTGTTTGTTTGATTGATTACTTTTGTATGATTTGGGGGACTTCCCTTTCTTTGTTTTTTCTTGCCCCTCAAGCCTTGATTTGATTTAAATTGCTATATCCATGGCTTGAGGGGTTTCAATGGTTTGTTCCATATTTGCCATTAATCAAAAACTTAATCCGCAAAAAAAAATTCTCCTCCCCCAAGGAATTATGGCAGCCATTGAAGCTAAATTTAAAGCTTTCCTTTGGAGGGATACAGGGCCTAAGGGAGGAGTTGGAGTTAGGAAGCTTAATGAAATCAACACAACATTCCTATTGAAAAGCTTTTGGAGAATGTACTCAATATGGGACTCACTTTGGAGTAAATGGATTCAAGAAAACTACATCAAAGATGACACTATTTGGACACTCCCTTGTCCAAAAGATGCCAGTTGGGTTTTGAAAAATCTTTTTTCCATTCGGGACCTTGCTAGACAACATATCCATCACATTGTTGGAAGTGGAGTACACACCTCTTTTTGGCATGACAAGTGGCATCCCAAGGGTATTCTTGTGCATCATTGGAGCTGAATCATTCCTTTACCCCCATACAATGCTAAAGTGGCCTATATTTAGCATATTGTGGCATCCCAATGATCACTTCTTGCATATTGTGGAAGATCATTGGAGTGCACGGGTCTTTGGCACTCCAATGTTCATTTTGTATCAAAAACAAAAACGCCTCAAGCTTGTTTTAAGGAAGTTTGATAAAGAGCACTACTCTTGCATTCCTTTAAAGATTCATGCACTCAAGGAGATGCTTTGTAATGTGCAATCTGATTTAATGAATGGCCTTCTCAATGATGAAATTCTTGATATGGAGAAAGATATTTTGGCTAAAATTGAAGCTCTTGAGTCCACATTCAATCATATGCTGCACCAGAAATCTCGGCTCAATTGGATTAAAGATGGTGATGCAAACACAGTTTTTTCATAGTACTATTTAGGGAAGGAAAAGGAAAAACACTATTCATGCTATCCAAGATTTGAATGGTACCCTCATTTCATCAAGTGAAGGCATTAAGGCGGAATTCATTTCTTTCTTCAAAGACCTTCTTGGTACTCCCTTTGGACTTGTGCAAATATTGACAATATCAAAGCTATCGTTGGAAAATCTATTGATGAGGATTGCATTAATTTGCTGGTGGCACCTTTTACCCATGAGGAAATCAAGAACACTCTTTTCTCTCTCAATCCGAACAAAAGCCAGTGGCCGGATGGTTACACATCTCTTTTTTACATGGCTGCTTGGAGGATTGTTGGTGATGATGTTTTGAAGGCTATTAGCTCTTTCTTTGACTCCACAAAGCTTCTTAATGAGGTAAATGCTACTTACATTGCTTTAGTGCCAAAAGTCTCAAATCCTTCTATGGTCAAAGACTATAGGCCTATCTCTTCTTTGCAACACCATTTACAAGTGTATCTCCAAATTGCTTACAAATAGACTCAAGGCTTGTCTTCCAAAGATTATTTCATGGAATCAATCTGCTTTTTTTTTTTGCTGAGTAAGTAAGATTTCATAAAAGAAACGTTCAAGTACAAGAATCAGAAAAAAGAAAGGAGAAACCTAACCAAGTATCTCATATAATTTCCACAATTTACATAAGGCAATATTCAGCGCATTTGAAGGAAATTTCCTACCAAAGATAATACGAGTTCTAACTTCATTGAAGATAGTACTTGTGATTTTATCCTCCGTTTTTGCTTCTTGCTTGAAAATACGCTGATTTCTCTCAACCCAAATGTGGTAAACGGATGCTCCAAGAAGATGCTTAAGGATAGTAGCTTTCAAGTTATTTTCAAGAGCAAAAGGTGTAAGATAGGCACAAATTTCATCCCAACAAATCAACTTCTGGAACAAGGAGATTGCAAGACCATGCCTCCAAATTCGTGTGTGAAGCTACATTCGAAAAAAAGGTGATCTCTTGTTTCACAACCCATGCGACAAAAGATACAAAGTGGGTTAGCAATCAGTCCCCAACTTAATAATTTTTGAAGAGTTGAAAGCCGATCATGAAAAACAAGCTAGCAAATGAAACCATGTCTAGGGTTATGACATTTGTGCCAAACCAAATTGTACCAGTTAACTGTATGACCCTTCTTACGGATATGATCCCAAGTAAGCTTAAATGAAAAATTACCGTTCTTTGAAGGCAGCCAAAGAGAAGAATCATGGACATTTTCATCGAGATTGACAAGTGGAATCTGGACATGGAGAAGATTTAAAGGCCAAGTCCATTGACCATTAATAAAGATGTCGTAAACCTTGGCAAGCAAAGGAGGTGAAGGGAAGGTTGAGCTCCAATGGTCGAGAAGAGGACCTTCTTGATGCCAATTGTCCAGCCAAGAAAAAGTATTTGTGCCATTGCCAAGTTTATGTTGGATGAAATTCCTTGCAACCCCACGGATTTGCAAAAGAGATTTTATGATCCAGCTTGCATAATGAGGAATTTGTATGGCCCAAATGGAGCTATTCTTGATATAATTTGCATGGATCCACTTGCTCCAAAGAGTGTCTTTGGTGGCATACATTCTCCAAAAGATTTTGAGTAAGTAAGTGACATTGATCTCACTCAATCTTCGAATTCCAAGACCCCCTACAAGGTATGGAAAGCAAACATCTTTCCAAGCAATTTTTGGCCCGGTACCTCTCCAAAGAAAGGATCTGAATTTTGATTCAATTGCTGCCATTGTACCTTTTGTGAGGAGGAAAGCACTTGCCCAAAAGGAACAAATTTGCATAAGAATGGATTTGATGAGCACAAGTCTTCCAGCAAAGGAGAGCCATTTGTTTGCCCAATTTCAAGCTTTGCATTGATCTTTTCAAGGAGAGGCATGCAATCAGCTTTCCTAAGTTTCCTTGAGACAAGGGAATACCAAGGTAGTGGATGGGAAGAATACCTTCTTTGAATTCCAATTGTTGAAGGATTGTTTGCTTTATGTCATCCGGAACTCCCCCAAAGAAAATATTACTTTTAGCTTGATTGATGTTGAGCCCTGAATAAGTGGAGAAGAGGTCCAAAACTTCCTTGATGCTTGTAATAGATTGAAGATTTCCTTTGCAGAAAATGAAAAGATCATCCGCAAAGCAAAGGTGATTTAGCTTCAAAGATGAGCACTTTGGGTGGTAATCAAAATACGGGCTGCTTTCAAGCTTATTTAGCATGCACGTGAGGACCTCCATACAAATGACAAAGATATAGGGTGATAATGGATCACCTTGTCGAATTCCATTAGCTCCTTGAAAAAAGCCCTCTAATCCACCATTAATAGCAATAGAGAAACTAGTGGTGGTGATGCAAGCCATAATCCAATTCACAAACTTTGTAGGGAAGCCAAAAGCAACAAGGGAGATTTCAATGAATTTCCAATTGAGAGAATCAAAAGCTTTCATGATGTCCACTTTAAGAGCACATCTAGAGGAGATGTGATTTCTTGCATAGCCTCTCATAAGTTCATGAGCAATGAGGATGTTTTAGAGAGAAGAAAGAGGAGTTTCATGGTAGAGAGAGAATCAATTTTTTAACCAAACACTTTTTGTTAGGAGAAAGTTTGGAATCAATCTGCTTTTATCAAGGATAGACTTATCAATGAAAATATTCTTGTTGCTCATGAAGTCCTGAGGATATTCAAGAAACCATATTTCTCCTAGATGTGCTCTTAAGGTTGACATCATGAAGGCTTTTGAGTCTCTTAGTTGGAGCTTTATTGAAAACGCTCTCTTGGCATTTGGATTTCCAGAAAAATTTGTTGCTTGGACCATGGCATGTGTCTCCGCTCCTAGCTTTATTGTTGCCATCAATGGTAGTTTTCAAGGCTTCTTTTTTTTTTTTTTGCGGATTAAGTAAGTTTTTATTAATCGCAAATATGGACACAAGCCATTTAAAACCCTCAAGCCATGGATACAGCAATTCAATCAAATCAAGGCTTGAGAGGCAAGAAAATACAAAGAGGGGAGAGTCTCCCAAACCAACAAAAGTTAATCAAAAACAAACAAATAAGTTCCAAAAAGAAAGTACAATGAGAACAAACCAAGTGTGATCAAATATGGCCGGAAATTGTTCCCACCCTATTGCCTTGCTCAACGTTCCATTGTTCTTCATTCAAATGAACTTCATTGGCTTTATCAAGAATTTGAACATCCAAATCAGCAACATCAAAATCATCTCCTTTAGTCACTTTATTTCCAATCTCGTTCTTGTTCAAGTTATCCTCATCAACTCGAGTCTCAAGTGAAGCAACTTCATTACCATTTTCATATGCGTTAAGGGCAGCAAAACTATTTCCTTCCATGGTGCTCGGAAAGTCGTTTTTCTCATTTGCTTCATTAACAACTTTAGACTTGATGACGACACTAGCAAATGGTGTATGATTCACATTCGTGACTTTCCTCCATATTGTCTTTGACTTGGGATTCTTCCATTCACCCTCTTTCTTAACAAATCAAGAATTTTGTTGGGATACATTAACTTGAGTGGCATTTGGACATGAAGAAAGACTATGACCAACAATCTTGCACGAAGGACAAACCACGGGTTTCCATGCGTACTCCACTTCAATCCTAGCCCATTCTCCATTCCTAAGTTTTACAAATGTAAAATCCAGGAGGCTCTTGGATCAATCCATCTCAATGCAAACACGAGCAAATCCCATGAAGGTTCGGGATTCCGTTAACTTGTCCATTTGAATAGGA
This sequence comes from Cordia subcordata, assembly GCA_028554755.1. Lineage (NCBI taxonomy): Eukaryota > Viridiplantae > Streptophyta > Magnoliopsida > Boraginales > Cordiaceae > Cordia > Cordia subcordata. Next base: position 18,334,396 of record JAPTOF010000008.1, read on the forward strand.
ATGCCAAGCGTGCTGGCCACATAACTAAGTCCCCTTCTAGTGATCAAGGAGCAAGGGACATTATGGAGCTTCACCCAAAGAGGAACTTTTTCCCAACTAAAGTGCATGAGTTGAGCATTTGAATCCCATCGTCTAAGCAAGAGGGGACGGTGATTTACATGCCACATTTGCTCAAGAACAAGCTCACAAAAGTTTTTATTTTCAAATTTAAACACAAAAAGCCCATTTTCAGCTGATTTGATTTCAACTCTACCAAACAATTTCCAATGGACATCTACCATTCTTCGAATAAGGAAGAAGGGTGGGGGTTTTTCAAGGAATTGGCCTATAAGGCAATGTTTGTAGTAATCATCCCCTTCAAGGTAAACCTCATCGGGTGGGATGGCTCCAATGAAATCATTCTCAATGAAAGGTTCAACAAAATCGAGCTTAGTAGAGTGAGAAAGATAACCAACAAAAGTGCCTTGCCAATCCTTATTTGATTTCCAAGCTTGCTGTTGAAAAGCATTTTGATTTGGCTGCACTTGGTTACCAATATTCCAATTTGCCCTATTGCCATGAGAAGAGTCTCCAAAGCATTTTTGTTTCCAATTGGTGTCCAAATTCCTTGCCATATTTGCTGTAGATTGGGAATTACAAGCTTGTTGTGGCTCATCATTAGTAGGAGCTAGTGTGGGATTAGCTTGTTGGAGATGAGCAAAGTGTTGACCTTCTGGAGGTAAATTCCGTCAAAATAAAAATGAGAGGGGCTGACCTGGCTTTAGAATCGACTTGGCTTCCATATCATGAGAGGAAAGTGTATTGGAAGGTTGACTCAAATATGTAGGGCATGACCGAGCAAGCAAGGGAGGGAAATGAGATTCAAAATCACTACCATATTTATTATTTGCTTCAAGCATTTGGACCAAGTTATTTGGTGGATAAAGCTTTTCCCGGCAGCTACATTATCCTTCGGCTTGGACCAAGGGGCAGCAACGTCCCCAATTAATGCCTTGTGATGAGTTGTCGACTTCGAGCTTTAGAGGCTGAATAGGATTACTTTTGAGCTGAAAAAGAATCGCCATATGGTTATTACCAGCTGAAAAAGAGCATGGACTGCGGGTAGTGTTTGACTAGCCATTTCTTCCAAAACCAAGCCATCTGTATGTGATTTTGGAACTGATCCTTGGATATTTGATGGCTGATTATCAAATGAGGATGCAAAAACATTCTTCTCCATGCCACAAGGATCATTATGAGTACCATATTCACCATTTTTTGCTTCGAAGTAAGTGTGACCCAAAGATAGAGTTTTATCATTGAGACAAAAGGAAGATGGCGTAGGAACAGCCATTGCTGATTGGTGTTCAAGTTCTTGAAGCAAAGGATCATCAAGCTTATCACACACCTCATTAGGAAGGAAATCATTACTAGCAAGCAAATTTTTAGTGCCAAAACCCGAGCTTGCTGAACTACCACAAACAGAAGCTCTAGATTTAGAAATGGGAGTGTTCTACGAGCTAAGCTTTGCACTAAATCACATTTTGCATTATCAAGGTTTCTTTCAAGCTCGTGAACACTAGAAGGGGAAGAGAGCTTACCCGAACTAGAATGCCTTTCATTAGAGCATGACATGACTTTGTTAATGGTGTCACAAGAATTTTTTAGCTCCATAATAGAATCCGAAGTGTAATCTTCTTCTTCTTCATAATTGCAAAGTTCAGATTTTGCAGCAAGTCTTGCACTCTTTCTAGTTTGGATGCACTGGATCGTTTCTTTTGCCCATGAAAGAGGAAAAGAAATGCGGATGGTGGTGGAAAAGTGGTGGTCAATGGTGGAAGGTGGTAGTTTTCAAGGCTTCTTCAAAGGTGCAAATGGTGTAAGACAAGGTGACCCCCTCTCTCCTTATCTTTTTGTGTTATGTATGGAAGTCCTCACATGTATGCTCAACAAATTGGAAAATGATAGTGGCTTCGACTTCCACCCAAAGTGTGCCAAATTGAAGCTTAATCATCTTTGTTTTGCCGATGATCTTTTCATCTTTTGTAAAGGAAATTTGAGTTCGGTTGATTGCATCATGGAAATCCTTGAAAGGTTTCATACCCTTTCAGGACTTAAAGTTAGCAGCACTAAGAGTGATATTTTCCTTGGAGGAGTTCCAAATGATGAAAAACTTGCCATTCTCTCTAAAGTGGGTTTCAAAGAAGGATCTCTGCCAATCCGGTATTTGGGCATCCCTCTTATTTCAAGAAAACTTAGAAGAGCTGATTTTGCACCTCTCTTGGAGAAAAATGTTAGTAAACTTGAAAATTGGTCCACGAAATGGCTCTCATATGCGGGTAGGTTGCTTCTCATTAAAACAACCCTTACCCAAATTTGTTCCTACTGGGCTGGAATTCTTTTACTCCCAAAAGGTATTATCTCAACTCTTTTTTTTTTTTGCGGAGTAAGTAAGGAATTTGGATTACTTCAAGAAAAAATGTACATGTACAAAAATAATGAAGGAAAAAAAAGACAACCTAAACAATGATATCTTCAAGTCTCCACATTTTACATAATGTTTTGTTCAATGGAGAAGATTGAATTTTGCCACCACTTGAGAGTTTTACTCTAACATCATTAAAGAGAGTATCAAAGATGGACTCCTCGGTTCTTGCTTGATTTTTGAAGATGCGTTGATTCCTTTCAATCCAAATGTGGTAGATGGCTGCCCCAAAAAGATGCTTGAGAATTGTGGCCTTCAAATGTTTTTCAAGGGCGAAAGGAGTAAGAAAATCAGTAATATCTTGCCAACAAATCAGATTTTCCGGAACAAGGGTAAGTTTCAGGCCCTTTCTCCAAATCAGTATTATCTCAACTCTTGAATCAAAATTCAAGGCTTTCTTATGGCGGGACACGGGTGCAAAAATTGCTTGGAAGGATATTTGCTTTCCACTTGAGGAGGGGGGGCTGAATGTTCGGAAAATTGAGGATTTAAATACCATCTCACTTCTTAAGAGTTTTTGGAGAATGTATTCGCAGAGGGAATCAATTTGGAGCAAATGGGTACATTTGAATTATATTAAGAATGAATCAATTTGGACCATCACCACTCCAAAAGATGCTAGTTGGATTCTTAAAATGCTGATTAAATGCCGTGACATTGCAAGGAATCTTATCACCCATTTCGTGGGAGATGGGAAAAATACTCTTTTTTGGCATGATAAATGGCATCCGAATGGGATTCTTGACAGCCATTGGAGCTCCACTTTCCCTACTCCACATTACTTCGCAAAGGTTAGTGATGTTTTCCATCATCACACTTGGAGTTGGCCTTTTCTTCTTTTGCATGTTGATGTTCCCCCTCTACTTTTAAATGAGGAAAATGCTGATACTTACATTTGGGATCTCTCCCCAAACGGTACTTTTAGCTTCAAGCATACATGGGAGCATTTTAGAACAAGAAAAGAAAAGGAAAAATGGCACAATCTTGTTTGGTTCAAGGGACACACCCCAAAACATGCTTTCATTTGTTGGCTTGCTTATTGGGATAGGCTTAATACAAAATTCAGATAATTATCTTGGGGGAAAGATATCAATCCAACATGTATCTTTTGCAACATGGGAAGTGAAACTCGAAATCATCTTTTCTTTGATTGTTGCTTCACAAAAAGAATCTGGAAGCGGGGACTTCAACTCACAATGGTTCACACAAATTTGACAAATTGGGATGATATCTTGGCATACATTACTCCCTTTGCTCTTGAAAAGAGTCTCAAAGCAACTATCTTGAAGCACTTGGTGGGAGCCACCATTTATCACATTTGGATTGAAAGGAACAATAGAGAATTCAGCAAAGTGTTTAAAACTGAAAAGCATATTTTCTCGTCCATTGTAAATGATATTAGGCTTAAATGTTCCATGGGAAGGAAATTTACTTCCTCTTGTATTAACAGATCCCTTTGCAAATCTTGGAGGCTTGAAGATATTCTTGTATAGGGCCGCCTCCTTGGCCTCTTTTGTATTGTACATTTTAATTTAATCTCACTTTCTTCGCAAAAAAGAAAAGTGTGATCTAGGAGGTTTATGGAAAGATCCATTTCAATGCAAATTCGTGCAAAACCCACAAATGTACGTGCTTCCGTTAATTTATCCATTTGTAATAGAACCCCAAGAGTACTCCCAATGTAGCTTAAACCTCTTCTAGTAATAAGGGAACAAGGGACATTCCGAAGCTTAACCCAAAGAGGAACTTTTTTCCAACTAAAATTTTGGAGTTGAGCACTTGCATCCCATTTCCTAAGCAATAAGGGTCTATGATTAACATGCCAAAGCTGCTCCATGACACGTTCACAAGCTTCAATGCTATCAAATTTAAAAACAAAAAGCCCATTCTCCACTAATTTGATGTCAACTTTCCCAAAAGATTTCCAATGTGTATCAACCATTTTGGGTATGAGGAAAAAGGGGGGGAGGATTACCAACAAATTGGCCAATTAAACAATTTTTCCAATATTCATCTCCTTCCTCAAAAACATCATTAGGGGGAGTAGCACCAATGAAACCATCATCTTTAAAGGGAGCATGAAATTCAAGCTTACGAGAATTTTCAAGATTACCTAAGTAAGAGAGCTTCCAATCTTTGTCCATGTTCTAAGCATTCTGAAATTCTTGTGGCTGAATTGTTGAATTCAAAGCATCATGAGATTGAGTTTGAGTTTGTTCCCTTGCTCCCAAGGACCCATGTAGGTGTGAAATAATTTTGTTTGAGGAGCTAAGAGGTTTGGGCGACAATTCAACAAGTGGAAACCTTCCAGCCGAATTGAGGAGAGACGTGCCATTTTGGTTAGCATTCTTTAAAGAGCTAGGCTGAATTGGATGGAGGATGATGTGGCATCATTAATTGATGTGGCAGCCATGTTTTTTTTTTTTTTCGCGAAGAAAGTGAGATTAAGATAAAAGAAAGTACGATACAAAAGAGGCCAAGGAGGCAGCCCTATACAAGAATATCTTCAGGCCTCCAAGATTTGGAAAGATATTTATTAATACAAGAGGAAGTAAATTTCCTTCCCATGGAACATTTTAGCCTAATATGATTTACAATGGACGAGAAAATATGCTCTTCAGTTTTAAATAGTTTGCTGAATTCTCTGTTGTTCCTTTCAATCCAAATGTGATAAATTATGGCTCCTTCAAGATAGTTGCTTTGAGACTCTTTACAAGAGCAAAGGGTGTAATGTATGCCAAGATATCATCCCAATTTGTCAAATTTGTGTGAACCATAGTGAGTTGAAGTCCCCGCTTCCAGATTCTTTTGGTGAAGCAACAATCAAAGAAAAGATGATTTTGAGTTTCACTTCCCATGTTGCAAAAGATACAAGTAGGATTGATATCTTTCCCCCAAGATAATAATCTGAATTTTGTGTTGAGCCTATCCCAACAAGCAAGCCAGCAAATGAAAGCATGTTTTGGAGTGTGTCCCTTGAACCAAACGAGATTGTGCCATTTTGCCTTTTCTTTTTTTGCTCTAAAATGCTCCCAAGTATGCTTGAAACTAAAAGTGCCGTTTGGAGAGAGATCCCAAATATAAGAATCAGCATTTTCCTCATTAAGGAGAAGGGGGGGAAGATCGACATGCAAAAGATGAATAGGCCAACTCCAAGTGTGGTGATGAAAAACATCACTAACCTTTGCAAAGTAATGTGGTGAAGGGAAAATGGAGCTCCAATGGGTGTCAAGAATTCCCCTCGGATGACATTTATCATGCCAAAAAGAGTGTTTTTCCCATCTCCCACGGAATGGGTGATAAGATTCCTTGCAATGTCACGGCATCTAATCAGCATTTTAAGTATCCAACTAGCATCTTTTGGAGTGGTGATGGTCCAAATTGATTTATTCTTGATATAATTCAAATGAACCCATTTGCTCCAAATTGATTCCCTCCGCGAATACATTCTCCAAAAAACTCTTAAGAAGTGAGATGGTATTTAAGTCCTCAATTTTCCGAACATTTAGCCCCCCCTCCTCAAATGGAAAGCAAACATCCTTCCAAGCAATTTTTGCACCTGTGTCCCGCCATTAGAAAGCCTTGAATTTTGATTCAAGGGTTGAGATAATACCTTTGGGAGTAAGAGAATTCCAACCCAGAGGAACAAATTTGGGTAAGGGTTGTTTTAATGAGAAGCAATCTACCCGCATATGAGAGCCATTTCGTGGACCAATTATCAAGTTTACTAACAATTTTCTCCATGAGAGGTGCAAAATCGGCTCTTCTAAGTTTTCTTGAAATAAGAGGGATGCCCAAATACCAGATTGGAAGAGATCCTTCTTTGAAACCCACTTTAGAGAGGATGGCAAGTTTTTCATCATTTGGGACTCCTCCAAGAAATATATCACTCTTAGTGCTGCTGACTTTAAGTCCCGAAAGGGCATGAAACTTTTCAAGGATTTCCATGATGCATTCCATCGAACTCAAATTCCCCTTACAAAAGATGAAAAGATCGTCGGCAAAGCAAAGATGATTAAGCTTCAATTTGGTGCACTTAGGGTGGAAGTCAAAGCCGCTATCATTTTCCAAATTGTTTAGCATACAAGTGAGGACTTCCATACATAACACAAAAAGATAAGGAGAGAGGGGATCACCTTGTCTAACACCATTTGCTCCTTTGAAGAAGCCTTGAAAACTACCATTGATCGCAACAGTAAAGCAAGGAGAGGAGACACATGCCATGATCAAAGCAACAAATTTTCCCGAAAATCCAAATGCCAAGAGAGCATTTTCAATAAAAGTCCAACTAAGAGAGTCAAAAGCCTTCATGATGTCAATCTTGAGAGCACATCTAGGAGAAATATGGCTTCTTGAATATCCCCTCAGGACTTCATGTGCAACAAGAATATTTTCATTGATAAGTCTATCCTTGATAAAAGCAGATTGATTCCATGAAATAATCTTTGGAAGACATGCCTTGAGTCTATTTGCAAGTAATTTGGAAATGCACTTGTAGATGGTGTTTTTTTGCGGATCAAGTAGGAATTTATTAAACGCAAATTTGGTGTACAACCATCCAAAACCCCCAAGCCAAAGATACAACAATCTAAACATAACTAGACTTGGGGATTAAGCAAGACAAAAAAAAATGAAAAACAATGAAAGGACAAGAGAAAGCAAGGAAAACCGAAGGAAGAGCAACTCAAGTGCCTTGACCAATAGGAGTGGAAGATCTCCTAGCATGGTCAATCTCTTGCCTACTCTCCTAGCTTCTCCAATCGCATAATCTACAATTCCACCATCCTTATGACAAGCCAAGCCTTTTGGAACATCAACATTTTCCTTCTCAAGATAGTTCTTTCCAACAACAAAATCAAAATCTTTTTGGGTGGGATCAGCAACATAATTTGGTTCTTTAAAAGCAATGCATGTCTCATTATTTTCCTTTCCAACGCGATCTTCATTTGATATGCTACCATGATTTGCGTCGGCATTTCCTTCATCAACCCCAAGAGCTTCAAAACGGTTAGGAGAAAGTGCTTGTGCATTGATAAACTTGGTGTCATTTTGCTGCCCCGTTTTATCCTTAATCACCTTCCACTCATTTTGATAGCAGGGTTTCCTAGCTTCATTTGCTTTCTTCCTCTCAAGTTGCTTTTGAATCCCCATTGAGTTTTTTGGGCACGAGTTAGGGTTGTGCCCAATCACTTTGCAACTATTGCATTTTAGAGGCTTCCATGCATATTCAATATCAATCTTTGCCCAAGTGCCATCTCTAAGCCGGACAAAGGTGAATTCCGGTAAATCTTTTTCAAGATTAACTTCAATACAAACACGAGCAAACCCAATAAAAGTACGTGATTGAGTGAGAGAATCCATTTGGAGAGAAGTACCAATAGTGCTAGCAATATAACTAAGCCCCCTTCTAGTCATCAAGCTACATGGGATATTTCTCAATTTCACCCAAAGAGGGATTTTATCCCATTCAAAGTTAAAAATTTGAGCATCCAAGTTCCATTTTCGAAGCAACAAGGGTCTGAAATTAACGTGCCATAATTGCTTAAGGGCTTTGTCACAAGCTTCCTCATTTTCAAATTGAAAGATAAATAGACCATTCAAGCAAGTCTTAATCTCAACATAACCAAACGTTTTCCAGTGGTAATCAACAAATTTCCGTATCAAGAAGAATGGAGGGGGTCTTTCAAGAAATTGACCAAGTAGGCAATGCTTCCAACAATTATCACCTTCCTCAAAAACTTCTTCAGGTGGAACAGCACCCCAAGTATTTTCATATGCAATAGGTTCAAAGTATTCAAGTTTAAGAGGGTTCTCAATCTTACCAAGGTAATTGATTCTCCAATTTATATTGTTGGCCCATGCATTAGGAGGAGCTTTAGAATCCTTGCTGCCTATCCCATTGAAAGTTCGCCCATGCTCGTCAAATTCAGCTTTGCTATTCACGTGCGGTTTGGTGGAATCACCAAAGCTACTGCCCAAAGCATTTAAAGTTGAAAATTGTGGCTGACCATGCATAGCTTGTGCATCCAATTTCCGCCCATAATTTGCTGGGAAAGAGTGGGAAAATCTTGAGATTTGCAAGATTTTTTCCTGGAGTTGAAGTAAAAAACGCACCATTCTTTGCTTCTTGTTGCTGATTCATGTGTTTTGATGAGGTGGCATCCTTTGATGAGTTGGCCTCCATGTCAAAAGAAGGTTGGCAGCCACATGGGGAGGAAATCTTTTCAGCTGATTGTGAGTTTAAAGGGGGGAAATCATCTTTATTTCCCACCGAAAATGCATTTTGGATGAATGGTTGTGATTCCTCTTTGGGATAAGAGTGGTGAGTTGTCAAAAAATGATTTGCTTGGCCAGAAAAGTTGGTCTTTTGACCAAAAAATGGAGATGACAAATCTGATTGCACTTGTACTTTACTAGCCAAGGACCTTTGGACAAAGACTGGAGTGAGTCACTTTCTTCTCCAAAGAAACCCGATTTGCTGGAGCTTGAAAAGGAGTCCATACCTTGCATTTTCGCTGCTAAAAATCACATTGTGATACTTCCATGTTGCTCTTCACATTATTATGGTGAGAACAAGATCCATATAGCGTGGGAGAATCAAAGCCAACCCTAGCTGAAACTTTACCGAGCTCAACTTGTGCATTATCATAAGGAATGGACTTTGAGGAAGAAGCTCCTTTCTTGGTCAAGCTTTGCACGAGCTGCCTTTTTGCTTCATCGAGATTATGCTCAAATTTATGCAAGCTAGTGGAGGGAGAACCAGCATCCAAGCTTGAAAGTTTGTTGTTAATGGAGTCACAAGCTTCCTTGAGTTCCATGAAAGACTCTAAAGTGTAATCTTCTTCTTCTTCATAATTGCAAAGTTCAGCTTTTGCAGCAAGTCTAGCACTCCTCCTAGATTTGGATGCACTAGATCATTTCTTTTTACCCATGAAAGTGGAAAAGAAAGGCTGATGGTGGTGGAAAAATGGTGGTCACAAGAGGTGGTCAATGGTGGTGGAAGATGGTCAAGTTAGAGAGATGTGAGAGCATTTGTTTCTAGAGAGAGAAACATTTGTAAATCAAGGTTGGTTAGTGAGCCCACTTGTAGATGGTGTTGCAGCAAGAGATTGGCCTAAAATCTTTTACCATAGAAAGGTTTGAGACTTTTGGCACTAAGGCAATGTAAGTGGCATTTACCTCATTAAGGAGCTTTGTGGAGTCAAAGAAAGAGCTAATGGCTTCCAAAACATCATCTCCAACAATCCTCCATGCAGCCATATAAAAAAGAGATGTATAACCATTCGGCCCTGGGCTTTTGTTCGAATTGAGAGAGAAAAGAGTGTTCTTGATTTCCTCATGGGTAAAAGGTGCCACCAGCAAATTGATGCAATCCTCATCAATAGATTTCCCAACGATAGCTTTGATGGAGTCAATATTTGCACAAGTCCGGAAGGGGGTACCAAGAAGGTTTTTGAAGAATGAAATGAATTCCTCCTTAATACCTGCATTTGAAGAAATAAGGGTACCATTCAAATCCCAGATCACACCTATGTGAGATTAAGAAATGGGGATTGGGCAAAAATTGACATCGAATATGCATGGAAGCCACTTGTTTGCTCTTCTTGCAAGATAGTTGGACACTCCCTTGCTACGTGTCCAAATGGTCCTACAAAAAATGCTCGAAGGAAAGCACCTAATGTGATTGGAAAGAAGAATGATAATTGGAAGATTGCAAAGAATAGGAGAGTATGGAAGAAAATGGAGAATATTAATCCTACCCTACTCTCCAACGTGGTGGTTGATTCAGATTTGGCAAAGAATTCAGCCACTATTGTTGAAGAAACATTGGAAAATAATCATTTTGCGGCCCTAAATGCAAATGAAGGCACATCAAAAGAAGAGAATGAATTGACAAAGAGTGATGAAGTTAATGCCACGATCCAAGAAAATGAAGCAAATGTTGCTGATTTGGGCACTCACCAACATGAAATCAAAATGAAATGCAATTAGATGATGAGAATTTGAGGGCTGAGCAAGATAAATGGAAAAGGAATGTTGGGAACACAATTGATCGGACCAGATTTGAAGATCCCTCTCCCGATCCCATTTGATGCGTCTTTAAATTTTCCTTTGATGTCTTTCTTTTTGGGTTTTTCACTTTTGTCTTGATTATCTTGCCCCTCAAGCTGTGATTTTCTTTATCTTGTTGTATCTTTGGCTTGAGGGGTTTTGGGTTGTACATGTTACAAATTGTGATTTTAATAAACTCACTTAATCTGCAAAAAAAAAAAAGGGTACCATTCAGATCTTGGATAGCATGAATAGTGTTCTTCCTCTTCCTTCCCTGAATAGTGCTATGAAAAAACTTTGTGTTTGCATCACCATCTTTAATCCAATTGAGCCGAGATTTCTGGTGCAGCATATGATTGAAAGTGGACTCAAGAGCTTCAATTTTAGCCAAAATATCTTTCTCCATATCAAGAATTTCATCATTGAGAAGGCCATTCATCAAATCGGATTGCACATTACAAAGCATCTCCTTGAGTGCGTGAATCTTTTGAGGAATGCAAGAGAAGTGCTCTTTATCAAACTTCCTTAAAGCAAACTTGAGGCGTTTTTGCTTTTGATACAAGATGAACATTGGAGTGCCAAAGACCCGTGCACTCCAATGATCTTCCACAATATGCAAGAATTGATCATGTGAAACCTAAGCATTATAGAATTTGAATGGCTTTGGAGAGGACGGATTGGGCTTACAAGTGTGAAGGATGAGTGGGCAATGATTAGAGATTCCCGGACTCCCAACCAAAAGAAAAGAGTCCTCCATACAGTTCATCCAACATTGATTCATCAAAGCTCTATCTATCTTGCTTGCACGGAGGTTGCCATTTGAGTTCCTATTTGTCCAAGTAAAATGTGGACCAATATGGTTGAATTCAAGGAGGCTTGCTTTATGGATACAATCCTTGAAATCCCAAGCACTAGAGGGGATAGACAAAGTGGAAGATTTGTCCCCACTGTGAAGAACTTCAATGAAATCCCCAAGAATACAAAGAGGGTCATCTTTGCACCAAAAACTCCATTTTTCAATATGCTGCCAAAGTGATTTCCTTTTTTGGGGGGCATTTCGGCCATAAACAAAAATAACAAAAAAAGGATCAAGAGGTGGGCAAGCAAAATGGCAAAGCATACCTTGATCAAAAGAATCAATAATAGTAGTCTTGAGATGGTTTTTCCAAAAGAGCCAAAGACGACCAGCAACATTTTCATCAACATGATTATCAAACCCCAAACAACTAAAATAAGTGGCGATGCAATTTTCTTCTTGGCCGGTTTTTGTTTCCAAAACACAAACACAATCGAGGTTATGCTTGCCAATAAGCAACTTTATTTCCTTGCGTTTTTTAGGGGAATTAAGACCCCTAACATTCCAAGAGCAAAAAATCATGAGGGTGAAAGAGGAAGGGGATCCTCTTGATGTGTACTTTGAGCTAAGCTTGGTTCAGCAACGAATTCTCCTTCCTTGGGGATATTTGGTGGAGCTTTGATCTCCTCACTATCATCTTCAAGGACTTGAAATTGATTTTGATGTTGGGGCTTTTGAAATGATCCATTTGCATTTCTGATTTGTTTTGGAGAGCTTGGCCTAATGGGATCAGCCATCTTGCTTGAAGAATTTTGCTTGCTTTCTCAAAGTTTGGTGCATTTCTATCATTTGTTGAAGGTTTTTTCCCAATGACTTGCCAATCCTCTTGCTTCTTTTGCTTAGGTTTTGAAATCAATGGTTGATCATGAGAGTGTTGATCAGCTAGCTTCATGGGACATTTATCCACCATATGGCCCACCATTTTACAATGTGAGCATTTTGAAGGCTTCCAAGCATATTCAACCTCAACTTGGGCTCGGGAACCATCTCTAAGCTTAGGGAAAACAGCATCCGGGAGACTTTCTTCCAAATTTACCTCAATGCAAACTCTTGCAAATTCAAGATTTCTTTTTGATTCAGTCAAGGCATCCATTTGAATAGGCTTACCAATGAAGGAAGCAACATAGTTTAATCCTCTCTTTGACCAAAGACTCATTGGAATATTCCATAACTTAACCCATAATGGGACTTTGTTACAATTCAGATTAATGTACTCAAGATTTGGCTTCCATTTCCTTAGAAGCAAAGGCCTATGGTTCACATGCCATAGTTGTTGCAAAACCTTTTGACAATGTTCTTCTTTATCAAATTTGAAGACATACAGCCCTTTCCCTTTATGATAGATGTCAACATTGCCAAACCTTCTCCAAGCAAAGTCAACCATGTTTTTGATAAGAAAGTAAGGTGGTGGGGCGCCAATAAATTGGCCAACTAAACAATGGGTCCAAAGTTTGTCCCCTTCATCATATAAATCATCCGGGGGGTCGACCACATCCCTAACTCCATTGATGATTTTGACTTCCATTTCATCATCAAATTGAAGATTTGTGCTAATAAATTCAGCAAAGTCCCTTCCCCAATCAAGAGATGGTGTTTTAGAAGTAGGTTCAAACCTGATTTTTGGTGGCTTTTTCCAAGCATTTTGTTGTGCACATTTTGTTGAACATTTTGATGTGTGCTTTGCATCAAGCTCCTCCAATTTGCTCAAAATGCTTTTCTCCTTATCAATGAGAGAGTAATTTTGCTCACCATTGAGGATAGAAAATTGAACACTTTCAAGCTCTTCCCTAAGATTTTTGATGACTAACGGAATGGCAGCAAAATGCTCTTTGTCGAAGGATTTTAGAGCAAGTTTCAATGCTTTTTGCTTTTGGTAAAGAATATACATTGGTGTACCAAAAACCCGTGTACACCAACAATCTTCAACAAGCTTAAGGAAATCCACATGAGACGTCCAAATATTGTAAAATTTGAAGGGTTTTGGTGAGGATTTCAAGACTTACATGTTTGCATGATGAGCGGGCAATGATCGGAGACTCGGGCTAGCAGCCAAAAGAAAAGATTGTTGGTAATTGTGCAGCCAATTTCCATTGATGAAAGCTCTATCAAGCTTGCTAGCCAAGTAGTTTTCATCATGGCCCTTATTTGACCAAGTGAAGCGTGGCCCATATGCATTAACTTCTTGCAACTTTGCCTTTGCCACAAAGTTTTGGAAAGCTCCAGCACTTTTGGAATGGCAAAAGTGTTGGATTTGTCACCACATTGCAAAACCTCATTGAAATCCCCAAGAGACAAAACACACTTTCTTCACACCATGCACACCAAAGCTCAAGTTTTTCCAAAGTTCAATTCTTTTGAAGCTTCATTGTGGCCATAGATGAAGGCAACAAAGAAAGGCGTATGAATGTGATCATCAAAATTAAAGAGTAAAGCTTGATCACAAGAGTCAATCCAAGTTGCTTTAATGCCTTTCTTCCAAAAAATCCAAATCCGCCCCTTGGTGAAATCATCAAAGTAGTTTGAAAAACCAACTTTCTCAAAACGAGTACTAATGGCTTTGATATTTTCATCACTAACCACTTTGTTCTCCAAAAGACAAAGAATGTCCAAGTGGTGTTTATTGATCATCAACGCTGCTTCTTTTTGTTTATTTGGGGAGTTTAGCCCCCTAATATTCCATGAGCAAAAATTCATTGAGGAGGTAATGGAAGAGCACTCGGCTCTATTTCATGATGGCAATTTGCATTCGGAAGGTCAAAATTACCCAATTCTTCTTTCCTACTATTCTGGTCAAGGTGCCTTTGATCTTCATTTTCACCTTCCCCCACATGACCAAGAATCTCAAAGTGATTTGAGTGCATAATTTTAAAGCTTGAGGGGTCAAGAGGGACCCTAGCTATGGGATGCTTTAGAGATGATTCCTTAGCCTTTGAAGAAGATCCTTCACCTTGGTAGTCATTAGGTGCATTACTACTCTTCAATGGAGCTTTCTTGCTCATGGCTTGCCACTCATAACGAGTTTTTGTGGCCTGGCTTGCTATTTGCTTTTGAGGTTGAGCTTTCGGCTTAAGTGGGCATTGATCCTCCACGTGGCCAACCATCTTGCAATGAGAGCATTTTGTTGGCTTCCAAGCATATTCCAACATAACCTTAGCCCTTGAACCATTGCTAAGTTTTGGAAAAACCACATCCGGAAGGTTTTCTTCCAAATCAACTTCAATACAAACTCTAGCAAAATCCAAATTCTTTCTTGAATCGGTGAGGGCATCCATTTGGATTGGCTTCCCAATGAAAGAGGCAATATAACCAAGTCCTCTTTTAGAATAAAGGCTCAATGGAACATCCCAAAGCTTAACCCAAATAGGGACTTTTTTGCAAGATAAGTTGACAAACTCGAGATTTGGGTCCCATTTCCTCAACAAAAGTGGCCTATGGTTGACATGCCATAGTTGTTGGAGAACCTTTTGACAATACTCTTCTTTTTCAAATCTGAAAATGAAGAGACCCTTTCCTTTAGAATGAATATCAACCTTGCCAAATTTCTTCCAAACAAATTCCACCATGTTTTTGATAAGGAAGAAAGGTGGGGGAGCACCTAAGAATTGCCCAACAAGACAATGATTCCAAAATTTGTTCCCATCTTCATACAAGTCCTCCGGGGGATCAGCCACCTCTCTATTGCCATTAACCAATTTAAAGACATGCTCTTCATCAAATTTGAGATTTGAATCCAAATTTTCAGCGAAGACTTCACCCCAATCAGGAGAAGGATAATTAGAACGAGGCTCAAATCTTAGCCTAAGTGGTTTCTTCCATGCATTAAAGTTGCTGGTTGTTTGAGCTTGATTTTGCCTATTATTCTCTTGAGCTTTTGAGTGAGCATGTATAGGCGGGTTAGTGGTTCCAAAATTAAGCTTCCTATCTTCATCAAATGAGTGAGGGGAAACCATGTTACCTTGAGTATGGACTAAGCCTTTTGAAGTAGATTTTGCTCATTGTTCTCCCGAGTGAGTAATATTCTGATTTTCAGCATAGGAGTGCATGGAATGCTTGGCATATGTGGCGTCCACCTCATCATAAGTGGGGAGCTGATTTGGCTTATTTTGACCAGCAATTGGACTTTTTAGTGGAGGGAAATCCTCTTGAAAATTTAGTGGGCCAGCGTTTGAATTGGAGGAATCTGACTTCAAGATGTCACATCCATTTTGTGCTGTCAAAAAATGCTTTGTTTGACCTGAAAAGCTACTTACAAGTTCAGGAGGAAGGTGCTTTAACCCGTGGTCAATAGCATCCCTTAGTTCTTGTCCAATGGGCAAGGACCTTTCTTCTTCATTTCCCCCCACCTTCGGCTGAAGCTCCAGCGAGCATAGGGGCCATATTTTCTTGCTGTCCACATGCTATCGGACTACTAGGGCTGGAGCAAGAAGAGCTATGGCAAGGAGAAAGAAAGAGAAGCTTTGAAAGCGCCATTTCTGATTGTTTTGTGCATGGACCAACATCCATTTTATCATTTGGAGATGGAGGAGAACGATCTTTGGAATGATTTGTTAAGCTTCGGACTAAGTCAGCTTTTGCTTTGCTATGCTTATCAACATGCTCTTTATAGGAAGTTCCAGCTTCAAGCGCTTCATACACTTCTTTGAGAACCAAACTTGAGGTTGAGTGAGCATCTTCACTTGCAAGAGGTGAAGAGGCCGATTCAACCTCATTTTGAGTTGAGGATGAACCAGCTTGTGCATTTGAGACGGAATCCATGGTTTGCTTTCTTGCATTTAGCCTAGCACTAGTTCTTGTTGATGGAGAGGTCTTCTTCTTCTTTCCCATGATTGCTCAAATGGAGGAGACGGGATTAGTGAGAGTGTTTAGGGTTTGAGTGTTTTGGTTTCAAAAAAGGGGGTGTGTGATGGTGGAAAAGGTGGAAGAGGGGCTGAAAATGTGAAAAAGGGATGTGTTTAAGGGTAGAGTGTTTGGCTTCAAAGATGAAGGATGGTGGCAAGAGGTGGTGGTGAACGAAAGGTTAGAGAGAAGGAAGAGAGAAATCATGGTAGAGAGAGAAAGCCTAGTGAAGATCCATTTAACATCTGAAAATAAATGGATAACCTTGCGAAGTGCTCTTCTTCAAGAAGTAATGCTGATCTCTTTGAGGGATCTGATGGAGATGATGTTGAAGGCTCTTTCTTGCTCAAGGAACATCACCAAAGTGCTTTGGGCCCTTCCTTGGCAACAGCAAATGAAAACTCCCCTTCTTCCTCGGCCACGAACTCGCAAATACAATATTCTTGCATAGTCTAAGCATGTTGTGTGTGAACCTAAGCTCTGATACCAATTGTAGGATCGATATTATTAAGTGTGGGGTATCCTAGTCCATATTTTCTAAATTATAACTAAGAAAACATGCTAGGAAAATAAAATAACCACATTACACACACAAGAACATGCTCAAGAACATATAGAATATAACTAGTGCTTGCAAAAAATATATAAAGCTAACCTCTTGAAGCGTGGGGCCTTTGATGAATCTAAAACCAGTTACAAGCTTTGTTCCCGTTCACGAACAAGGCCACCAAAAATTTACTACAAGGGTGTCGCAATAAGCAACTCCCTAGTCTTCTTCCCTATGGTTAAAGAGACTTATCTTGAGAGAATAGCCTCTTGTGTGGGAAGAAGCAAAGTAATATGCTCTTGAAAAACTAGAGCAAAAATCACACAATAAGTGTGTACTATGTGTTGTAGTATTTTCTTGCCAAAAAGGAAGAAATCAACTACAAAGTGGAATGCATAAAAGGTGTAGGGTCTTGTCTATTTATAGAGAGAACCTTGGCACCCAAAGTTGCTAAACTTTCAATGTGGGAGAAAATTTCCATGTAGTATTTCCTTTATGTAACTTGTCAATCTTGTCTTGGAAGACTTGTGCAAGTTGTCCACTTGTCTTGGAAGACTTAGGCCAAGCCCATTATCCAAGTCCAACACATAGTCCATAATCCATGTGGAGGCCCAAGCCCAATAAGAAACCATCCTAGCCTAATTAGGTTATTTTGGACTCTAAAGAAAGCCCAAACCCAATTTCAAGCTTTGGCCCAATAAGGCTACTACCACAATATGGAATTTGCTCTTTCAAGAATACTCTCTTAAAGTCATTTCAACTAGGGAAGGGACCAAGAAGACACAATTATCATTGGCTTCCAAAAAATAATTAGAAATATCCTTGCCCGATCTAGGTGACATAATAATTACTTTTAACTCTGATCTATTCCACCATAAGATCAAAGTTGCACTCCAAGAATAATTGTCATTACCCAAAAGCTTATCACAAAAGAATGTGAACTTTGTCTTTGACCTACTAGATAACCGACCATAATGCCCCTCTATGTATACCCACAGCTAAGACCGGTTCTTTGGCCTGTGTACTATCACCTCCTTAGTTGTATCTTTTTCCATTGGGTTTCTTGTCCAATTGCCAACCATCCTTGGTCATGGAATCTCTTGATCTCGGGAGCGACCCTCAAGCCATATGACAGACACACCTATAAAGGTAGTATCACTAGATCTAGATTCGGATGATAAATTTGGACAATCCCAAAGGGGGCACATAGATTCCATTTTGCATATGCATGTTCTAATTAATTAGAACTTAGCACTCAATGCACAAGGCTGTTGATCCTAATAAAATAAGATCTCTCACCCACAGTGAATCAAAGTACTAAACCCTAACTTCATTAGTTCATCCACATATACTCAAGATTAAGAGCAATGATCATTTAGTAGCAGTGAGTGTCTTGTTTTCTTTCTTTGATAGTACGTCTCTAGAAAACATACTCACAATGGTCCTATCCAATACGTGACACACGTACTATTGAGACAAATCTAGAAAGTCCTCCAATGACCTAGGTAGATCACCCTCAAAGAGGAGACTTGCTCAATATAACCTTATCCCAGTAGAGTGCCCAACACTACTATTTGGTTATGGATTCAATTTATGACGTGACTAAATCTAGACTTGGACCTCATCGTCCGGCCTCATCACGCACTCCAAGTCATTAGTGCAAGTCAAAGGACCTTCATACATGCATCGATAAAACATAACAGAGATTATATGTAAGAGACTCATAATGCCATTTAACAAAAATATGATTATACATTGTTTCATATCCAAAATGTCATGTATAAGTGAGCTTTAGGGCATACTAATCCTAACAAGGGCTTTGGTTAATGCAAATTGGATTCAAACCTATCAAGATTCTTTTCTCTTGGTGGACCCCCGTAGAACCTCCGACCATTGCCCTCTCATTATGCAAATTTGTAAGGCTTGGCTTTCTTCCCCTGAGCCTTTTAAATTCTATAATGTTTGGACTTCTCACCATGGATTCTTGAAGCTTGTTAACGAGTGTAGGAGTACACGGTTCTTTAGTACTCCAATGTTCATCCTTTACCAAAAGCAAAAAATTCTCAAGAAAGCACTCAAGTCTTTTGATAAGGAACACTTTGCTTGCATTCCTTTTGCCATCAAGAAGCTTCTTGAGGAAATTGGTCTTTTGCAATGTGCCATTTATAATGGAATGAACAATTTAGCCCTTTTTGATAAGGAAATGGGACTTATGGTTAAGTTGGAAGAGCTTGAATCCTCTTATAAAGCTATGCTCTACCAAAAATCTAGGCTCTCTTGGATTAAAGAAGGAGACTCTAATTCTAACTTCTTTTTCAAAGCGGTGAAAGGGAGAAGGCTTAAAAACACTATTAAAGCTATTAAGAATGAAACCCCAAGGGGTTGGTCTAGTGGTGCGGACCTGGGAATAAGCTTTGCGAGGTCCTGGGTTCGATTCTCGATGCTAGCATTCCTTGGGGCCACCCACCTGGCTTTGCCAGTCTTACCCGATGCATGGGTCTTGTGGGGTGGTTCATGTACCCGAAGGTTTTCCAACTAGTGGTCGGGCTCCACCGGTTTCTGGTGGTCGGGCTCCGCTCAGTTGGCTTCCTCCATTATCAAAAAAAAAAAAAAAAAGCTATCAAGAATGAAAGTGGCCAACTTCTTTTAGAAGATTATGAGGTGAAGAATGAGTTCATCAACTACTACAAGAAACTCCTTGGAACTCTAACTACCTCTCATGCTTGTGTGGATGTTGTTAAAAGCATTGTTGGGAAGGTTATTGATAATGAGCTTGCTACCACTCTTTGTGCATCTGTTACAAATCATGAAATCAAGGAGGCTATTTTCTCTCTTCATCCTAACAAGAGTCCTGGGTCGGATGGCTATACCTCTCACTTTTATATGGTGGCTTCGGAGATTGTCAAGGAAGATGTGACAAATGCCATCAAATCTTTCTTTGAGTCAAGCATGCTTCTCAAAGAGGTAAATGCAACAATTATTACCCTTGTGCCTAAAGGCCCAAACCCTTCTTTGGTTAAAGATTTTAGGCCGATTTCCTCTTTTTTTTTTGTGGATTAAGTAAGAATTAATAAATCGCAAAATGAGTACAACAACTACAAATAACATCAAGCTAGAATACAAATAATACAATCAAATTTGCTTGAGGGGAAGAGTAAAAGAAAACAAAGCATACATCAATGAGAAAGCAAGCAAATCAGCAAGCAACAAAACAAAGTAGTCTCAACAATTAATTTGGAGGGGAGGAAATCCCCGATTCATCATTGCCCCCGATTCCTTCATGTACTCCTTCAAATTGAGCCTTTTCTTGGAATTCTTGATTTTCACCTTCATGTCCATCATTTCCAAGAATTGGTCTTTCATCCTTTTCGAGAATAGAATCTTCAAGAACTTCAAATTGATTGTCAATCTTCATAATCGGGCAAGAAGCATTTTGAACAGGGGGAGACCTACTAGGAGAACGAGGCGCAGATCTCTTTGAACTTGTGGGTTTGTTTCCAACATCTTTTTGGAGAGCTTGCTGCATTTATCAAAGAACCATTTTGACCCCGAGAGACTTGTTTTTTGCCAACTTCAATCCAAACTTCCTTAGCATTAGGCTTGGGAGCATTTTGGGCAGCAAGAGGTTGCATTGGATGGGGTTTTGGTTTCAATGGGCAATGGTCTTCAACATGCCCCACTATCTTGCAATGATCACACTTGGAAGGTTTCCAAGCATATTCAACTTCAACTCTAGCCCTAGAGCCATCCCTTAGTTTCACAAAGATTTCCTCCGTAGCTTTTCTTCCAAATTCACTTCAACACAAACTCTTGCAAATTCAAGATTTCTTCTTGATGCCGTCAATGCATCCATTTGAAGTGGCTTTCCTATGAAAGATGCAACATAACCAAGGCCTCTTCTAGACCACAAGCTCAAGGGAACATCTCTCAATTTGACCCAAATTGGTATTTTGTTACATGTAAGATTAACAAATTCAAGATTTGGCTCCCATTTTCTCAAAAGAAGTGGTCTATGGTTAACATGCCACAATTGCTCCAATACTTTTGGCAATTTTCCTCACTCTCAATTTTGAAAAAAATTATCCCTTTCCCCCTTGAAAAGATTTCAATTTTGCCAAAACTTCTCCAAACATGTTCAACCATGTTTCTAATCAAGAAGAAAGGAGGTGGAGCACCAAGAAATTGCCCAACAAGGCAATGTTGCCAAAAGTTTTCTCCATCTTCATAGATATCGATTGGAGGGTCATCAACCTCTCTAATACCATTGACAATTTTTGTAATATGTCCTTGAAGCTTAAAATCAGAAGTGCAATGTTGAGCAAAAAGGCCACCCCAATCAAAATTTGGTGAAGTAGTAGAAGGTTCATACCTTGGTCTAAAAGGTTTTTTCCAAGCATTTAGGGGGTATTCTCTTCTTCCTTGAACAAATGCACGCCTTGCTTACCCGCCATCTTAATTCTGATTGGTAGATTTTGGGTTTGCATCAAAGCTCCCAAAATTGCTGTTGTAAAAATTATCTTGTGCAAATTTTCGTTGTTGAGCCTTGTGGAGGAAAGCTTGCTGATTTCCATTAAAAGATGAGGTGGCAAGATAAGGTGAGTTGGCTGCCATCTCAGGCCCAACATGGTAATCACGTGCAAGAAAATGGCTACTATTCGGCTTATTGCAAAGTGGAGGGAAATCTCCAAAATTTTCAAAATCAATCGATTTTTGAGTGAATGGCTGAGATTTGTCCTTGTTATTTGAGAGATGAGCTGTCGAAATAGGGTGAGGACTTGCTGAAAACTTGTCATTTTGACCAGCAAAAGCATCTGGAAAGTGCATTTCATTTTCTGAAAAGTTTTGTACTTTACCCGAGTGACCATTGGTTAAAGACCACCTTTCTCTTTCTTCCTCCTTCTCAATGCATGACCCATTCCCAAGCAAAATGCCACCATTTTCCATTGAATTTGGCTGCTGCAAATCAGAAAATTGTGATAAAAGATTGTTCTTCATGTTAGGGGGGTCAAAAAAAACCCATATTGCTTGGGTGAAGATGAATTTCTTGAAGGCGAGTATGAGATTGCAGCCATTGTTAAATCTTCTTGCTTTCTTCCAAGCAGATCCTCTCGGCTTTTATTCTCCAAGGCAGTTCAAGCCTTGTTAGACCCTTGCATGTTGAGCTTTGCCCAAGAGGTATTTTTCTATCCTCATGGTTTTGCTCAATCATTTGCAAGCTTGAGCTCGTTGGAGGGGAATCAGAATGATCCGTAAATGGTGAAGAATCAAGCTTGGAGTTCATTGACTTTGGAGAGGAAGATTTCAAGGGTGAGAAACCCATGTTACAGCAAGCATCATAAGCAAGTTTGAATTCAAGGCTTGAGTTTGTGACGGGTTCATCTTCCACAATCAGCAAAGATGAGGATTTTTCACACATAGAGAGAGGAACGATTTCACCATGCTTAAGATTTTCAAAATCATTTTGAGGGAGTTCAACATAGGACTCTATGAGCTTTTCATTAATAGCTTTGATTCTTGCACTTTTCCTAGCTGAGATATGATTTTTCTTTTTAGGCATGATGGGAAAAGAGGAAAAAAGAGGTGGAAGTAAGGTTCAAGATGATGAAATTTCTAGAGAGAAGAGAGAGCATTCTTCCTCAGGCCGATTTCCTATTGCAATACCATTTACAAGTGCATTTCCAAAATCATTGCAAATAGGCTCAAAGTATGCTTGCCCCACATCATTTCTTGGAACCAATCAGCCTTCATCCATAATAGGCATATTATTGAGAATATTCTCATTGCTCATGATCTTTTGAGGGGTTATTCTAGAAGATATATCTCACCTAGATGTGCACTCAAGGTGGATATCATGAAAGCTTTTGATTCTTTGAATTGGAATTTCCTTGAATGCACTCTTCTTGCTTTTGGGTTTCCTCATGCCTTTGTGAAGTGGATTATGGCATGTGGTACTACACCTAGCTTCTTTATTGCACTCAATGGTGGTTTGGAAGGTTACTTTTATGGTGCTAATGGCATAAGACAAGGAGATCCCATTTCACCTTACCTTTTTGTCATTTGTATGGAGCTACTCTCTTGTATGATGAATAAGTTGAAAGATTACCCGAGCTTTCATTTTCATCCTAAATGCACTCGTTTAAAGCTTAATCACCTTTGTTTTGCGGATGATCTCTTTATTTTTTGCAAAGGTGATATGTCTTCCATTGATTGCATTATGGACACCTTGAAGACTTTTGCTACCTTTTCTGGGCTGAACATCAATCATTCTAAGAGTGACATTTTCTTTGGGGGAATTTCAAATGAGAATAAAGCTGCCATTATTAAGAAAGTGGGCTTTCATGAGGGTGAACTTCCTATCCGGTACTTAGGCATACCACTTGTCTCTAGGAAGCTTAGAAAGTCGAATTGCTACCCACTCTTGGAGAAGATTAATGCAAGACTTGATACTTGGTGCAATAATTGGCTTTCTTTTGTGGGTAGACTTGTTCTTATCAAGTCCACTCTCATTCAAATTTGTGCCTATTGGGCTAATGCTATCCTTCTTCCAAAAGGTCTCTTGGCAGCCATTGAATCAAAATTTAAAGCTTCCCTTTGGAGAGGAACAGGCCCCAAAGTTGCATGGAAGAACCTTTTCTTGCCAGTCAATGAAGGTGGTCTTGGCATTAGAAGAATTGAAGAAATCAACAAAGTTTTTATGCTCAAAATTTTTTGGAGGATGTATGCCATTAAAGAATCACTTTGGAGCCAATGGATTCATTGCAATTATATTAAGGATTCTTCCATTTGGATGATGCAAACATCTCAAGACTTTAGTTGGATCTTCAAGGCTAATCTTACGTGCCGTGGCTATGCAAGAAATATTATCAAGCACAACATCGGGAATGGTATGAATACTCACTTTTGGATAGACAATTGGCTTAGAGATGCACCACTCTTGGAGCATTGAAGCAATATTTTCCCTTCCCCCTCCATCTATGCAAAGGTTAGTGATATTTGTCACAATGGTTCTTGGAGTTGGCCTTTGCATCTTTCCTCTATTGATGCACCAAGCTTTACGCTTGATGAGAATTCACAAGATACTTTTGTTTGGACTCTTTCCCTTAATGGACGGTTTTCTTTTAAACATACATGGGAGCATATTAGAATTAAAGGTAACCGCTTCATTGGCCATAACATCATTTGGCATAAAGGTCACAACCTAAGGCATGGTTTTATTGTTTGGCTTGCATATCATGATTGCCTTAGCACAAGATTTAGAATATCACATTGGGGCTTAATATCAATACCTCATGCATTTTTGCTATATGGGATGTGAGACTAGAGGTCATCTCTTCTTTGAATGTAGTTTTACTAGGCGTATTTGGAGATTTGGCTTATCTCTTTCTCTTGTCCCGAGAGCCTTACTTGTTGGCAAGAAATTATCAACTACATCACTCCATTTGCTCATGAGAAGAATTTGAAAGCATCTATCCTCAAGAAACTATTCTGCGCTGCAGTCTATCACATTTGGATGGAAAGAAATAGAAGAATTTTCAAGAATGAAGCAAAGATGGAGGAGTTTGTTTGTAGATGGTTCTCTCTTTGAGCAATGGACAAATGCCATTCCACATCCCCCAATTCATGCAAAGGTATGTGAGATTTTCACTGATGGTTCTTGGAATTGGCCAATGCATCTCTCCCATGTTGATGTTCCAGAATTTAGTCTTAACGAAAACACAATGGATAGAATTTCATGGAATCTTTCCCCAAGTGGAAGCTTTACTTTCAATCACACTTGGAATAGTATTCGAAGAAAAGGCACTCATTTTGAAGGTTTCAATCTCATTTGGCACAAGACGCATAACCCAAAGCATAGCTTCATTGCTTGGCTTGCATTCCGTGACCGCCTTAGCACAAAATTCAGAATCTTACATTGGGGGCTTAATATCAATCCTTCATGTATCTTTTGCAACATGGGTTGTGAGACTAGAAAGCATCTCTTCTTTGAATGTTGCTTCACAAGGAGGATTTGGAGAAAGGGTTTGCAACTTACTCTTGTTCCGGAAAATCTGATTTGTTGGCATGATATTATTGATTTCCTCACTCCTTTGCCCTTGAAAAACATTTGAAAGCCACAATTCTCAAGCATCTTCTTGAGGCAGCCATCTACAACATTTGGGTTGAAAGGAATCAACAAATCTTCAAGAATCAAGCAAGAATCGAGGAATTTATTTTTGATACTATTTTTAATGATGTTAGAGTTAAACTCTCTTTTGGTAGAAAATTTCAGTCTTCATCTTTGAACAAAGCTCTATGTAAAATGTGGAGACTTGAAGATATCATTGTATAGGTCCCTCCACAACTTTTGTACATGTACAGCTTTCATGAAGTAATTTAAATTTCTTACTTATCCTGCAAAAAAAGAACACTATTTTCAGTGATGTTAGAGTTAAAATCTCTTGTACTAGGAAGTTCCCTTCAACACATTTGAATAAAACTCTTTGTAAATTGTGGAGACTTAAAGATATCCTTGTCTAGGTTTGGTGTTTACACCACCATTGTAATTGTACAAATTCTGATTTTGTGGTAATGAATTTTCTTACTTGCTCCGCCAAGAAAAAAAAAAAGAACATCATTTGGCATAAAGGGCACAATCCAAGGCATGGATTTATTATTTGGCTTGCATATCTTGATCGCCTAAGTAAAAGGTTCAGAATCTCACATTGGGGACTCAACATCAATACTTCAGGCATTTTTTGTTATATGGGATGTGAGACTAGAGATCATCTCTTCTTTGAATGTAGTTTTACTAGAAAAGTTTGGAGATTTGGTTTATTTCTTTCCTTTATCTCGGAGAATCTCATTTGCTGGAAAGATATTATTGGTTACATTACTCCATTTGCCCTGAGAAGCATTTGAAAGCCTCAATTCTTAAGCACCTCTTGGAGCCACTGTTTATCACATTTGGATGGAAAGAAATAGAAGAATATTCAAGAATGAAGCAAAAACGGAGGAGTACATTTTGCATTAGGCTGACTTTCTCTCTCTAGAGCCGAAATGCTCTCTCTTCTCTTTACACACATAGCACTCGGCCACCCTTGCGCAACCACTTCCACCACCTCTCTCCTCCTCTTCTCTTTTTCTTTTTCTTTCTTACTTCATTACTCAGCACTCCAAATCAGTTTTGATTTCTTCTTGCACTCGTTGTTTATGGCCAACAACAAGAAGAAAAAGTCTTCCCCTCCAAGATCTAGTGCAAGGCTTAATGCACAAAAGTACCCGAAGTCTACTCCTTCAAAGCTGAATTCAAAAAAGAAGAATTTGGAGCATGGGGAGGTTGAACCAACCTCTTCACCCACTTTGAGTGAAGGTGCTTCTTCAACCTCTTTGGAATTTAAGGAAGTGTATGATGCCATCAATTCCGGGAAGACTTTTGGCAACTATGAGGAAGAGCAAAACAAGACAAAAGCTACCCTTGTTCAAAACCTTATTCTTGAAGCAAATACTAACTCATCCATGGAAGAAGCTAAAAGCTTGAAGATACCTTCGCCATGATGGAAAGAGTTGAAAGAGAAGGAGATCCAAAGGGGTTAATGTCTAATGAGCAAAGCTTTTGCCCTATGGGTAAAGAAGGTTGTACCCAAGAGATATTGCATTCCTCTTTACCTCTTGGAAATTGCATGATGGACAAAGAGGGCTCTTGTACTTTTGCTGAAAAGATGCCACAAAATACCACACAAGAGCCAACAACTCATCAACCATTTTCCAAGAATGCTCAAGATACAAAATTTCAAATGCATTCTGATTTCCCTCCTTTGCCGGCCACTCATAAGCTTCAAAGAGAAGGTCAAATGCCAAATAAGTCAAAGGATGACATGGACTCCACTTCCCAACCTATTTACACCTCAGCAAACTCCACTCAAGAAGCTTCTCTTGGCTCCAAGAAACTTGAAGGCAGCAAACAAAATGCATGGAACAAAAGGCCTCTCTTAAGGTATGAACCTTCTTCAAAAACCCCCACCATGGATTGGAAGCAAGATTTTGGTGAATTTCTGGAAACAAATCTTTATTTGAAAGATGAATTTCAAGTTTTAACTAATGAAGGAATTAGAGAGGTTGTTGATCCACCACAAGATTTACATGATGAAAGAGAAAGCTTTTGGTCTCATTGCCTTATTGGACAATTTCTTGGTGCTCCACCGCCACTTTATCTCATTAAAAACATGATCTATAATGCTTGGTGGAAATTTGGAAGAGTTGATTATATCCAAAAGGAAAAGGCCTATTTATGTTCAAATTTGAGAAAGAAGAATATTGTCAAAAAGTGCTTCAGCAACTTTGGCATGTTAGTAATAGACCATTGCTTTTGAGAAAATGGCAGCCACAACTTGAATTCATTAACTTCTCTTGTAACAAAGTTCAAATATGGGTGAAAATGAAAGATGTTCCTCTTAGCTTGTGGTCAAAAAGAGGGTTCAGCTACCTTGCTTCATTTATTGGAAAGCCAATACAAATAGATGCTCTTACGGAATCAAGGAGGAATCTTGAATTTGCAAGAGTTTGCATAGAAGTCAACCTTGAAGAGAATTTACTAAATGAAATCTACCCAAAGCTTAAAGATGGATCAAGAGCTTGGGTTAGTGTTGAATATGCTTGAAACCAAATATTTGTACTCATTGCAAAATGGTAGGGCACCTTGTGGATCATTGCCCTTTAAGGCTGAAGATAGGTGCTCAAAAGACACTTGAAGCAAATAAGGCCAACTCATCAAAGATCAATGACCCTTGGAAAGTTGTTGGAAAGAAAAAGAGCTCTCAAGAAAGGGATGATCCAAATTTTGAAAAGCAAAACGAGCTGGATATGCCTTCAGCAACAAATACCAAGGAGAAAAGGCATTAAGCTCTCCAAAAGCAACAAGGAAATTGGATACTAAAGTTGGAAACTCATACAAATCCCTTGAAGTTATTGAAGATTGGGAAGAGGGAGAACTTGATCCACAATGGATTGATGGAGTACAAGAGAAAAACCAACATATGGATGGTAATGATGCCTTGGGCCGAGGGTCCACATCTTTACCAATGGAATGATTTGCACTTGGAACATTAGGGGATTGAATTCCCCAAATAAGCAAGAAGAAGTGAAAGCTTTGATCAACAAGTACAATGTTGATTGTTTTTGTCTTTCGGAAACTAAAGTGAATAAGGAGAATTCCACCACCAATGATTTCAGCACATTGGGTTTTGATAATTACATGGATGAGAAGATGGAAAGAAGATTATGGCTTTTTTGGCGAAACCACATTAAAATCAGCATCATTGATAGCATGGAGCAAGGTATTCTTTGTCATATCTCTATACCAAGATGCCAACCTTTTTTTATTGGGTTTGTCTATGGCAAGAACTCTTCAACTTGTAGGAAATTTCTTTGGAAGAAAATCAGATTGTGGAGTGAATGGTGCTGGAATGGGCCATTTTGCATTATGGGTGATTTCAATGAAATTCTTCATTGTGGAGAAAGATCCACTTCTTGGAGTATACCCACAAGTGCAAGAGATTTTAAACATTGTGTTTGTCAAGCGGATTTGCATGAAATCAAAACATTTGGTCCACACTTTACTTGGTCTAATAGAAGCACCCAAGGAAACTTCATTGCAAGTAAAATTGATAGGGCTCTCATCAACCTTTATTGGGAGAAGCATATGGAGAATTCCTTCCTTTTGGTGGAGAATCCAAGCATTTCTGACCATTGCCATCTTATTTTAAATGTGATGCCGCTCAAGCCTTCCTCACCAAAGCCATTCAGGTTTTATAATGCTTGGGCCACACATGCTGAATTTCCCCATTTTGTTAATAGACATTGGAGTGCACGGGTCTTGGTACTCCAATGTTTATACTTTACCAAAAGCAAAAACTCCTTAAAAAGCATTGAAGAATTTTGATAAGGAACACTTCTCTTGCATTAAGCATCAAATCGGTCAACTTAAGGATAATCTCCAAGAAGTGCAAGTTGACATTCTCAATGGGATTATCAATGAGGAAATTCTCAACAAGGAAAAAGATATTCTTGAAAAAATTGAGGAACTTGACAGCATTCAAAGGCATATGCTCCACCAAAAGTCTAGGCTTCAATGGATCAAGTATGGGGACACAAATTCAAATTTCTTTCACAATGTTGTCAAAGGGAAAAGAAGGAAAAACACTATCAATGCCATTAAGGATAAAGATGGGAACACTATTACTTCTTATGATGGCATTAAGGAAGAGTTTATATCCTTTTTCATGAAGTTAATTGGAACTCCGAAAAGCACCCAAGCTAATGAAGACAACATCAAAAGCATTCTTGGCAAAACCATCAAGGAGGAATACTTGGCTGATTTGGTTGCTCCTATCACTCGGGAAGAGATTATGAGTACTCTTTGTTCTCTCAACCCCAACAAAAGCCCAGGGCCGAATGGTTACTCTTCACTCTTTTACAAAAATGCATGGAACAAAGTGGGAGAAGATGTACTCAAGGCCATCAGCTCCTTCTTTGAATCCGGGAAGATGCTCAAGGAGGTAAATGCCACTTATATTGCTCTTGTCCCTAAAGTCCAAAATCCAACCATGGTAAAGGACTTTAGACCCATTTCTTATTGCAACACGATTTATAAGTGCATTTCCAAAATCCTTGCAAATAGGATGAAAGTTTGCTTACCTTCCATCATTTCATGGAACCAATCCGCATTCATTGAAGGCTTATTAATGAGAACATTCTTGTTGCACATGATATTTTTAAAGGATATTCTAGAACTCATATCTCACCAAGATGTGCCCTTAAAGTTGATATCATGAAGGCTTTGACTCACTTAGTTGGGACTTTATTAAAGTTACACTTTATGCATTTGGTTTTCCCGACACTTTTGTTAAGTGGATTATGGCTTGTATCACAACTCCTAGCTTCACCATTTCAATCAATGGAAGTTTTGAAGGATACTTTAAAGGAGCAAGTGGCATAAGACAAGGTGACCCCATCTCTCCTTATATTTTTGTCTTATGCATGGAAGTCCTCTCATCATTATTTAATGGCTTGGAACATCACCCAAAATTCAGCTACCACCCAAAATGTGCTAAACTCAAGTTGAATCATATATGCTTTGCGGATGATCTCTTTATTTTTTGCAAAGGCAACTTGAAGTCAATTGCTTGTATCATGGAGACATTAGAGAAATTCTATGAGTTTTTGGGACTCAAAGTTAATTGCAGCAAAAGTGATGTTTTCCTTGGAGGCATTTCCCAAAATGAAAAGAAGCTTATCCTTAAAAACTTGGTTTCAAAGAGGGGTTACTTCCAATTAGATACCTTGGGGTTCCATTGGTGACTAGAAAGCTTCGCAAAGGAGATTGTGGGCCACTTTTGGAGAAAATCAATGGAAGGATTGAGCATTGGACTACACAAAGTCTCTCATATGCTGGAAGAGTTATGCTCATTAAGTCAACACACACACAAATTTGTGCATATTGGGCAAGTTCACTTCTACTCCCGAAGGGCATTATCAAGGAAATTGAGTCAAAGTTTTGTGCATTTCTTTGGAGAGATACTTGTGCAAAGGTAGCATGGAGCAATGTTTGTGTTCCTTTAGATGAAGAAGGATTGGGAATTATGTCTTTGGAGGACATCAACAATACTTTCTTCATAAAAGTTTTTTGGAGAATGTATGCATTTCGGGACACTCTTTGGAGCAAATGGGTGCATTCAAACTACATTAAGAATGAGTCAATCTGGACAAATTCTTGACCAAATGACTCAATTTTGATCTCACATATTTTTGGAGATGGAAGAAACACACACTTTTGGCTTGATAAATGACATAACAATGGTACTCTCCTTGAGCATTGGAATGGCACCTTCAACCATCCACCTCTTCATGCAAAGGTACGAGAAATCTTCTCAAATGGCTCTTGGAATTGGCCAATTCAGCTTATGCATATTCCCATCCCAAACGCTGCCATTGTTGAGAATAATATGGATTCTTACTCTTGGAGTCTCTCAAATGAAGGGAAATTCTCTTTTAAGCACACTTGG
Source organism: Cordia subcordata (assembly GCA_028554755.1). Classification (NCBI taxonomy): domain Eukaryota; kingdom Viridiplantae; phylum Streptophyta; class Magnoliopsida; order Boraginales; family Cordiaceae; genus Cordia; species Cordia subcordata. The sequence goes on from JAPTOF010000008.1 coordinate 18,365,190, forward strand.
GAGCATTTGAGTAGGCGAAAAAGCAAGATTGAATGGCACAACATTATTTGGTTTAAAAACCACATACCAAAGCATGCTTTTATCACTTGGATTGCAATGCATGATAGGCTCACAACAAAATTCAGAATGCTTACTTGGGGTATTGAAATCAATTCAAATTGCATCTTTTGCAACTTTGCTTATAAACAAGGGATCATCTCTTCTTCCATTGTAGCTTTACAAGAAGAATATGGCAAAGGGGACTTGAGTTAACATGCATCAAAGATCCACCAATCTTGTGGAATGAGATTTTCACTTTCCTTACTCCGTATGTTCTTGAAGGCAATCTCAAAGCAACACTCGTCAAGCATATCTTTGGAGCAACAATTTATTTCATTTGGTTGGAAAGGAACAATAGGCAATTCAGCAAAGGTACAAAAATGGAAGAGCAAATTTTTTCATCCATCTTCAACCACGTTCGAATTAAGTGTTCAATTGGGAAGCATTTCACTTCTTCTTGTATCAAAAAAATCATTTGTAAGAATTGGGGAATTGAGGCGATTTTGGATTGAACTTCCTAGTCTTTTGACTCTCATGTACATCTTTTGTAATTAATATAGTGCTTTTCACTTTTCACGGAAAAAAACTTTCAGCCCTGAAACATATGATTAGCAAAAACTCTCTCTCTACCATGAAAATCCTCTCCCTTCTCTTTAGAATTTTTGCTTCCAGCCACCACCTCTCCTCCACACGCCACCACCATATCACCATCTTCCATTAATCAAACACTACCTTAACACATCTCATTCCCGACCTTTTGCTCCAACATTTGGTTTCATGGCAAAGAAGAAGAAAGGTGCTTCTCCTTCTAGAACTAGTGCTCAGCTCAAGGCAAAGAAGCAAGATATTGGATCTAGCTCTCTTGTTCGTTCGGGTTCTTCCTCCTCCAAAGCTGAGGTTGATTCGACCTCTTCATCTCACTCCAATGGAGATGCTCAATCAACTCAAGTTCGTTTTTCAAAGAGGTCTATGATGCACTTGAAGATGGCCATTCTTACAAGGAGCATGTTGATGTCCATAACAAAGCTAAGGCTGAACTTGTGAGATCCCTCACTATCAACACTAAATCACGCTCTCCTCCTTCTCCAAGCTCTAGATTTGATCACTCAAAGCTTTGTGATTGCTCTCCATTGCAAAACCCTCCAAAATCTGGTTCTTCTAGTCCCTTAAAACTTGAAAGCTCAAAGCTTGAAGAATCCTTTCTTCTTGGTTCAGCCAAAAGAGAATAGAGGAAAGGAGGAAAGGCTTTTACCCAATGGTAACGCTGAAGTGCAAGGACCGGACAAAGCTTTTACACTCAGGTCTAACCATCTCTCTCCTAATCACTTCAACACTTTTTCAGACCTTTCAAAGCAGAATTTGACAACTCAAAAGGTAGAAAACTTTTAAGTTCAGATTTCAAAAATTTGTATGTTGGCCCACGTGAAAGTCTGGAGGATTTCCCTCCCCTTGCTAATATTTCAAATGGAAAAGACATGCCAAATCAGCAACTTTATAAAGATGACGTGGAAGCCAACATTGCAAGTGAAGTGCCAACTCATCTTGTTATAAATCAGCAATTATCTTCCTCACCAAAAGATGGTCTACGGGTTTAGATTCAACCCAATGGTGGTGACGTTTTTCAAGGCAGCCCCACTTATTTGAAGGATGGTTTGAAGAGGCAGCATGATGATAACAATGCTCACGCCATCCCTCTTCAAAAAGCACAAGGAATCAACATACAAAACAAAGCACAAGTGTCAAATCAGCAAAATGCTTGGCACAAACCTCTCAAATTTAGGTATGTTCCATCCTCAAATGAGCCTTCCCCTGATTGGGGAGGTGTTTTTGCTAAGCATATGAATACAAATCTAAAATTTGATGAAGAGGATGCTTATAATATTGTGGAAGGAAAAAGGAAGTAGTTGATCCTCCGGATGACTTAGAGGGTAATCTTCCGGATGTTGTCTTTCCAAAACTTAAGAATGGTACTAGGGCAAAAGTTGAGGTTGAATATGCTTGGAAGCCAAGCAAATGCACTCATTGTAAAACGGTAGGGCACGTTAAGGAAAATTGCCTATTGAAGCCGAAAGCACAACAAAATCCTCAAACAATTCATCATAGACAGCAACCTAAAATATGTCAAGAATGGCAAGTTGTGGGAAAAAAGAAAACTCCATTGAAGAATTCCGAGATTTTGAGCAATGATGAAGCCACTTCAAATAAGGAGAAGAAGACTTCTCGGCCAATCTCTCCTAAGGTTGCATTTGACTCAAAAATTGATACTCAAAATTGCTTTGAAGTTTTAGTCCAGGAAGATGAAAATAGAGAAGATACCTTGAACTTTGAAGATGATCTTGGGACAAAAATAGAGAAGAATATAGAAGAAGACTCCATTGTTTTTGGCTCCCAAGATCTGGGTATAAATGATCCTCCTTTAACTTCTAAATGAATTTTTGCACTTGGAATGTTAAGGGTCACAATTCCCCTAAGAAGCAAAAAGAAGTTATTTTGCTGATCAAAAAGCACAAAATGGATTTCTTTTGTCTCTTGGAGAATAAAGTGTATTGCAATGATAGCATTAGCTTCATTAGCACTAAATTTGAAAGGCTTGGTTTTGAGAATTATTTTGATGATTTGATTAAAGGAATGATTTGGCTGTTTTGGAGGAAAAATGTTAAAGCCACTTTTATTGACTCTTGTGATCAAGCCCTCCTCTTCAACTTTGATAATCATTTCCACAAATCCATTTTTGTTGCTTTCATTTATGGGCATAATGTGGCAGCAAGAAGGAAGGAACTTTGGAGCAAACTCAATCTTTGGTGCAATTGGTGTCTTGAGAGTGATCTTTGCATTTTGGGGGATTTTAATGAAGTTTTGCATGAAGGTGACAAATCCAAGACCTCTTCCATACCTAAAAGTGCATTGGACTTCAAAACTTTTGTTGAGAATACAAAAATGCAAGAAGTTAATGTCTTTGGCCACTTACTTTACTTGGTCAAATAAAAGTGAGGAAGGCAATTTCTTAGCAAGTAAACTTGATAGACCTTTGGTGAATGAAATTTGGTCTCAAAACTATCACCACTCTTTTCTTTTGGTTGGTAGCCTGGTATCTCCGATCATTGCCCGCTTATCTTGCAAACTTGCAAATCTTGGAAGTCTTCACCAAAACCTTTCAAATTTTATAATGCTTGGTCAAATCATTCGGATTTCTTGAAGCTTGTGGATGAACATTGGAGTACACGGGTTTTGGTACTCCAATGTTTTTTTTTTTTCATTCTTTATCAAAAGCGAAAATTGATAAAGGAAGCCCTCAAATGCTTTGATAGGATGCATTTTGCTTACCTTCCAAACACTCTCAATAATCTACGTGAGGAGCTTGATGGAGTTCAGCAAGCTATCTATAATGGAGAGCTTAGTGCCGAGATCATTGACAAGCAAAAGTGCATTCTCACTAAATTGGATGAGGTTGAAGCTACTTACAAGGCCATGCTTATTCAAAAATCAAGACTTTTGTGGATCAAAGAAGGGGATTCAAACACTAAATTCTTCCACAATGCTGTGAGGAGTAGGTGGTTTAAGAACACAATTCATGCAATCAAGAATGAGGAAGGACATCTCTTATTGGAGGATTATGATGTTAAAAATGAATTTATTGCTTCCTTCAAAATCTCCTTGGTATTAAAGAGCCTTCACATGCCAATGTGTATGATTTAAAGGCTATTATTGGGAAATCTATTGATGAATCTCTTGCTGCCACCATTATTGCTCCTATTACAAGAGATGAGATCAAGAATGCTCTTTTTTCTCTCAATCCTAACAAAAGCTCAGGGCCGGATGGTTTTACACCTCATTTCTACATGGTTGCTTGGGATATTATTGGGGAGGATGTTATAAATGCTATCAGCTCTTTTTTTTTTGCGGGTTAAGAAAGTTTTTATTTCAACGCAATTTTAGTACATCCAAATGTTACCCCTCAAACCTAATCAAATACAACAATACAAAGAAAAGCACAAAGTTTAAGGGGTAGAGCAAAAGAAAAAGGGGGTTACAACCCATTACAAATGAATTTTCCTAGCATAAAAGAAGTGACAAAAACCAAGCAAGGAAACAAAGAAGAAACAAGGAAAAGAAAGAACCAATCAAGTACTCGGGTGGGAAAGTGGTGAATCCAAAGCACCCGAGGGACCATCATCCCTAAGATCTTCAAATAAACCAAAATTCCCATCCTCAAGTCCATCTTTCTCAACATGTTCTACCGAATCAGCAACTTCAGCCCCAATATTCTCAAATTGTGTGGTCTTCAAATCCACCTCTATATTTTCTTCATTATGGGCAGCAAGCTCAAAATCTTTACTTGAGACACCATCAATGCTATAAGCTCTTTCTTTGAATCAAAGAAGCTTCTTAAAGAGGTAAATTCTACTATTATTGCACTTGTGCCAAAGGTTCAAAATCCTTCCATGGTCAAAGATTTTTGGCCTATTTCTTGTTGCAATACCATCTACAAATGCATTTCAAAGATCATTGCTAATAGGCTTAAAGTTTGCTTGCCTCACATCATTTCTTGGAACCAAACAGCATTCATCAAGAATAGGCTCATCCAAGAAAATATTCTTATTGCACAAGATATTATGAGAGGGTATACTAGAAGACATATCTCCCCAAGATGCTCCCTTAAAGTTGATATTTTGAAGGCTTTTGATTCATTAAATTGGGGCTTGATTGAATGCACTCTCCTTGCATTTGGTCTTCCACATTTGTTTGTTGAATGGATTATGGAATGTGTCACTACCGCTAGTTTTTCTATTGTTCTCAATGGAGGATTGGAAGGATACTTTTATGGAGCAAATGGAATTAGACAAGGATCCCATCTCTCCCTATCTTTTTGTCATGTGCATGGGGGTACTCTCTTGTATGCTTAACAAATTATATGAGCATCCGGGGTTTCATTTTCATCCAAAATGTGCACATTTGAAGCTTAACCACCTTTGTTTCGCGGATGATCTTTTTATCTTTTGCAAAGGAAGTTTAAGCTCTATTGAGAGCATCATGGACACCTTGAAGAAATTCTCCTCCTTTTCTGGGCTGAATATCAACAAATCAAAGAGTGCCATTTTCTTTGGAGGATTTCAATTCATGACAAAAGAACCACTTGGATTGTGTTGGTTTTCAAGAAGGCAAGCTTTCCATTCGATACTTGGGTATCCCACTTGTTTCTAGAAAGTTAAGAAAGACTGATTGCTTCCCCCTCTTGGAAAGAATTAATGCAAAACTTGAAAATTGGTGCAATTCTTGGCTTTCTTTTGCTGGTCAACTTGTTTTGCTAAAATCAACACTTTTTCAAATCTTTGCTTATTGGGCAAGTGCAATTCTTCTTCCCAAAAGTGTGATGGCAGCTATTGAAACAAAATTTAAAGCTTTTCTTTGGAGGACCGGCCCCAAGGTTGCTTGGAAGGATATATGTCTTCCCTTTTGTGAAGGTGGACTTGGTATTCAAATATTGAGGAGATTAATAGAGTTTTTTACTCAAGCTTTTCTAGAGAATGTATGCAAAGAAGGACATACTTTGGAGTCAATGGATTCACATGAATTATATTAAGGGCTCTTCCATTTGGGTGATGCAAGCTCCTAAGGATGCAAGTTGGATTCTAAAAGCTCTTCCGAGTTGTCGACAAACAGCAAAGCCTCTCATCAATCACATTCTTGGTAATGGATCTCATACCTTCTTTTGGATTGATAATTGGTACAAGGAAAGTTCTCTTTTGGAGCATTGGAGTGGCACTTTCTCTAGTCCTCCTCTCTGGCTAAGGTTAGTGATATTCACATTAATGGTAATTGGAATTGGCCTATTCAGCTCCAACATGTTGAGTGTCCAAACTTTGTTCTTAATGATAGCACAATGGACAAAATTGTTTGGAAAGCATCTCAAAATGGAGATTTTGTTTTCAAACAAACTTGGGAACATATAAGGAGGAAGGGAAACCAATTCGCTGGTTTTAACATCCTTTGGCACAAAAATCATAATCCGAGACATAGCTTCATTGCTTGACTTGCTTTTCTTGACCGACTCAACACAAAATTCAGAATATTACATTGGGGTCTTGACATCAATCCATCATGCATTTTTTGTTATTTTGGTTGCGAAACAGAGATCAACTTTTCTTTGAATGTAGCTTCACTAGAAGAATTTGGCAAAAAGGTCTTCGCCTTACATCAATTTCAGAGAAAATGATTTGCTGGAAGGACATTATTGCTTTTATCACTCCTTTTGCAAATGAGAAGCACTTGAAGGCCACTATCATCAAGCATCTCCTTGGAGCATCCATTTACCACATTTGGTTAGAACGGAATCAGCGCATTTTTCATAATGATGCAAAAAATGAAGAAAGCATTTTCAATTCTATTTACAATGATGTAAGAGTTAAAATCTCTACTAGAAGAAAATTCCCTTCCTCTCTTTTGAACAAAATATTATGTAATTTGTGGAGGCTAGATGACATTCTTGTATAGGCCTGCTCTCCACTTTTACTTCCTCTTTTGTACTTGTACATTTTTCTTTTGACTTTTAGGAATACACACAAACTTTCTCACCCAAAAAAAACTTTCAGCCCTGAAAAGTATGGAACTTTCTAAGGACTTCCATGATGCATTCAATCGAATCCAAATTTCCTTTACTAAATATGAAGAGATCATTGGCAAAACAAAGTGATTAAGCTTCAATTTGGCACACTTGGGATGGAAGTCAAAGCCACTATCATTTTCCAATTTGTTGAGCATATATGTGAGAACTTCCATACATAACACAAAGAGATATGGAGAGAAGGGGTCACCTTGTCTAATACCATTTGCACCCTTGAAATAACCTTGAAATCTACCATTGATTGCAATAGTAAAACTTGGAGATGAAACACATGCCATAATCCATGTAACAAGCATGCAAGGGAACCCAAAAGCCAAAAGGGTGTTCTCAATAAAGCCCCAACTAAGTGAGTCAAAAGCCTTCATGATGTCAACCTTAAGAGCACATCTAGGAGAAATATGGTTTCTTGAATAACCTCTAAGAACCTCATGAGCAACAAGAATGTTTTCATTGATGAGTCTATCTTTGATGAAAGCAGATTGATTCCAAGAAATAATCTTTGGAAGGCAAGCCTTGAGTCTATTTGCAAGCATCTTGGAAATGCACTTGTAAATGGTGTTGCAACAACAGATAGGCCTATAATCTTTAACCATGGATGGATTTGAGACTTTTGGCACTAAAGCAATGTAAGTAGCATTTACCTCATTAAGGAGCTTGGTGGAATCAAAGAAGGAACCAATGGCTTTCACAACATCATCATCAACAGTGCTCCAAGCAGCCATGTAGAAAAGAGATGTAAAACCATCAGACCCCGGGCTTTTGTTTGGATTGAGAGAGAAGAGAGTGCTTTTGATTTCCTTATGGGTAATCGGTGCCACCAGCATATTAATGCATTCCTCATCAATAGATTTTCCAATGGCAGCTTTGATAATGTCAATATTTGCACAAGTCCGAATGGGTGTGCCAAGGAGATCTTTGAAGAAGGAGATGAATTCCACCTTTATGCCTTCACTAGATGAAGTAAGTGTACCATTCAAATCTTGGATAGCATTTATAGTGTTTTTTCTTTTCCTTCCCTGAATCGTACTATGAAAAAACTTGGTGTTTGCATCACCTTCTTTAATCCAATTGAGCCGAGATTTCTGGTGGAGCATGTGATTGTATGTGGACTCAAGAGCTTCAATCTTAATCAAAATATCTTTCTCCATATCAAGAATTTCATCATTGAGAAAGCCATTCATCAAATCAGATTGTACTCTACAAAGCTTCTCCTTGAGTACATCAAATCAGATTGTACTCTACAAAGCTTCTCCTTGAGTACATGAATCTCTTGAGGAATGCAAGAGTAGTGCTCTTTATCAAACTTCTTTAAAGCAAGCTTGAGGCGTTTTTGCTTTTGATACAAAATGAACATTGGAGTGCCAAAGACCCGTGCACTCCAATGATCCTCCACAAAATGCAAGAAATGATCATGTGTTGTCCAAGCATTGTAGAATTTGAATGGCTTTAGAGAGGGGGGCTTGAGCTTACAAGTGTGAAGGATAAGCGGGCAATGATCAGAAATTCCCGGACTATCCACCAAAAGAAAAGAATCTCCCATGCTATCCATCCAACAAGGATTCATCAAAGCTCTATCAATCTTGCTTGTAAGGCGGTTGCCATTTAAGTTCCTATTTGTCCAAGTAAAGTGTGAACCAATAGGGTTGAATTCTTGAAGACTTGCTTTATAAATACAATCTTTGAAATCCCAAGCACTAGAGGGGATAGACAAAGAGGAGGATTTATCTCCATTATGAAGAACTTCATTGAAATCCCCAAGGATGCATAATGGATCTTCTTTGCACAAAAACTCCACTTTTCAATATGCTGCCAAAGTCATTTCCTTTTTTTGGGGGCATTTTGGCCATAAACAACAAAGACAAAGAAAGGATCATGAGGTGGGGATGCAAAATGGCAAAGCATACCTTGGTCAAAGGTATCAATGATGGTAGGCTTGAGATGATTCTTCCAAAAGAGCCAAAGGCGGCCAGCAATGTTCTCATCAACATAATTGTCAAAACCCAAGCTACAAAAATAATCAGCAGTGTAATTTGCTTCTTGGGTGGTTTTTGTTTCCAAAACGCAAAAACAATCGAGATTATGTTTGCCAATGAGCAATTTTATTTCCTTGTGTTTTTTAGGGGAATTTAAACCCCTAACATTCCAAGAGCAAAAAATCATGGAGGTGGGAGAGGAAAGAGATCCTCTTGATGTGTACTTTGAGCAATGATTGGTTCAGCAACAAATTCACCTTCCTCGGGTTTGTTTAGAGGTGCTTGGTTCTCCTCATTATCATCTTCAAGAACTTGGAATTTATTTTGATGTTGAGTCTTTTGGCTAGGCCTACTTGCATTGATCATTTGTTTTGGAGAGCTTGGCCGAGTAGAATTAGCCATCTTGCTTGTAGAACTTACGTTGCTTGCTTTCTCAAAGTTTGGTGCATTTCTATCATTTGTTGAACGTTTCTTCCCAACAACTTGCCAATCCTCTTGTTTCTTTTGCTTAGGTCTTGAACTCAATGGTTGACCATGAGCTTGTTGAGTAGCCGGCTTCATGGAACAATTATCCACCAAATGTCCTACCATTTTGCAATGTGAGCATTTTGAAGGCTTCCATGCATATTCAACATCAACTTGCGCTCAGGAGCTATCTTTAAGCTTTGGGAGGATAACATCCGGAAGACTTTCCTCTAAATTAACCTCAATAAAAACCCTTGCAAATTCAAGATTTCTTTTTGATTCAGTCAATGCATCCATTTGAATAGGTCTCCCTATGAAAGAAGCAACATAATTTAACCCTCTTTTTGAACAAAGACTCATTGGAACATTCCAAAGTTCAACCCACAATGGGACTTGTGATGTGGCAAAGCATGCTCTTCATCCTCTCTCTACCATGAAAATCTTCTCCCTTCTCTCTAAATTCTTTGCAACCAGCCACCCTATCTTCACACGCCACTACCAAACAACCTTCATCCATTAAGCATCAAAACACTAACCTAAACACTCTTTCCAAAGCCGTCCTCAAGCCTCTTTCATTGGTTTTCATGGGCAAAAAGAAGAAGGTTTCTTCTCCAGTGAGATCTAGTGCTCGGCTCAATGGTAAGAAGCAAACTTTGGATGCTTTTTCAGTTGCCAAATCTGGTTCTTCTTCCTCAAATAATGAGGTTTTTTTTTGCGGGATAAGTGAGAATTTTCATAAAAGTGTGTTAAAAATACAAGTACAAGATGGAGAAGGTACAAAACGAACCTATACAAAAATATTTTCTAATCTCCAATCTTTGCATAATGATTTGTTCAAAGGTGAGGAAGGAAACTTTTTACAATTTGAGATTTTAACTCTAACATCATTAAAAATAGCATGGAAGATGAACTCCTCGGTTTTAGCTTTGTCATTGAAGATGCGCTGATTCTTTTTAATCCAAATGTGGTACACGGCTGCACAAAAGAAATGTTTGATAATGGTTGCTTTCAAATGCTTTTCAAGGGAAAAAGGAGTGATAAAAGTGATAATGTCTTCCCAAGAGATCAAGCTTTCCGGAATTTTGGCGAGCAGAAGACCATTTCTCCAAATCCTTCGAGTGAAACTACATTTGAAAAAAAGATGGTCCCTCGTTTCACAACCCATTCTACAAAAGATGCAACATGGGTTAATATTGAGCCCCAAATGAAGAATTCTGAACCTTGTGCTCAAACAGTCAAGGAATGCAAGCAAAACAATAAAGCTATGCCTTGGATTGTGCCCCTTGTGCCAAATGAGGTTATAACCCTTGAAGTGGCTGCCCTTCCTTCGAAAATGCTCCCAAGTGTGTTTGAAAGAGAAGTCTCCATTTGGAGAAAGAGTCCAAACCATTTTATCAATGTTGTCACCATGAAGAATAAAATTTGGAACATCAATATGTTGAAGGTGAGTTGGCCAATTCCATGTTCCATTAGAGAAGATGTCACATACCTTTGAGAGGAGAGGAGGGGCTGGAAATGTACTTGACCAATGTTCGAAGAGTGAACCATCTTTGTACCAATTATCAATCCAAAAGAATGTGTTTGAACCATTCCCAATTCTATGCTAAATGTAATTCTTTGCAAGACCTCGGATTTAAGAAGAATCTTCAAAATCCAACTAGCATCCTTAGGAGTATGCAACACCCAAATGGAAGAATCTTTGATGTAATTTGTATGAATCCATTGACTCCATATTGTTTCCTTGGCTGAATATATTCTCCAAAAGACTTTAAGCATGCAAACCAAATTGACTTCCTCTAACTTTCTAATTCCAAGTCCTCCTTCATGCATGGGAGGCAAACTTCCTTCCATGCAACTTTGGCCCTGGGTCTCTCCACAAAAATGCTTTGAATTTTGATTCAATGGCAGCCAAGACACCTTTAGGAATAAGAAGGGCATTTGCCCAATATGCAAAGTGTTGAATAAGAATGGATTTGATAAGCACAAGTCTTCCTGCAAAGGAGAGCCAATTGTTGCACCATGAATCAATTCTTGCATTAATTTTTTCCAAGAGAGGATAGCAATCGGCTTTCCTTAGTTTTCTAGAAACAAGTGGAATGCCCAAGTATTGAATTGGAAGATCACCTTCATTGAAACCAACTCTTTCAAGGATAGCCATTTTAGTTTCATAAGAGACCCCTCCAAAGAAAATGTCACTCTTAGCTTCATTGATTTTCAGACCAGAATAAAAAGAGAAGTTCTTGAGTATTCAAAATACAATCTATAGAGCTCAAGTCTCCTTTACAAAAATGAAGAGATCATCCAAAACAAAAGTGGTTCAGCTTCAAGAGAGAACATTTTGGATGGAAACGAAAGCTTGAACAATTCTCCAATTTGTTAAGCATGCAAGAAAGCACTTCCATACAAAGAACAAAAGATAGGGAGAGATGGGGTCACCTTGTCGAATTCCATTTGCTCCAATGAAATAGCCTTCCAAACCACCATTAAGAGCAATAGAGAAGCTAGGAGTTGTAATGCATACTTTAATCCATTCAACAAACTTTTGAGGAAAACCAAATGCAAGTAGAGTGCATTCAATAAAGCTCCAATTAAGAGTGTCAAAAGCTTTCATAAGATCAACTTTGATGGCACATCTTGGGGAGATATGGCTTCTAGAATAACCTCTTAATATATCTTGTGCAAGAAGGATATTCTCATTGATAAGCCGCCCTTTAAAAAGGCTGATTGGTTCCATGAAATTAAGTGATGCAAGCAAGCTTTGATCCTATTGGCAATAATCTTCGAAATGCACTTGTAAATAGTGTTGCAACAAGATATTGGCCTAAAATCTTTAACCATGGAGGGATTTGGAATTTTAGGTACAAGTGCAATAATGGTGGAATTTACCTCCTAAGCAGCTTGCTTGATTCAAAGAAGGAGCTGATAGCATTAGTAACATCCTCTCCAACAATATCCCAAGCAACCATATAGAAATGAGATGTGAAGCCATCCGGACCGGACTTTTGTTGGGATTAAGGGAAAAAAGAGTTTCCTTGATTTCATTCCTTGTGATAGGTGCACAAATGGTGGCAGCAAGATTATCATCAATTGCTTTCCCAATAATACTCTTTAAGATATCCACATTAACATGAGTATCAGCTTTTGAACCAAGAAGCTTTTGTAATAGCCAATGAATTCATTTTTCACCTCAAAGTCCTCAAGAAGAAGATTCCCATTTTCATTCTTGATTGCTTGAATGGTGTTTCTGATTTTTCTTCCTTTCACAACATTATGAAAGAACTTGGTGTTTGAATCCCCCTCATTGATCCAAGATAATCTAGCTTTTTGGATAAGCATAGCCTTGTAAGTTGATTCAAGCCTTTCCAAATTAGCTAAAATGTCCTTTTCCTTGTCAAGAAGGGTAGCACTATAACCACCGTTAAGAAGAGCATATTGGGTGGCTTCAAGCTCCCCATAAAGATCTTTGATAGCATTAGGAATACAAGCAAAATGGGTTTTATCAAAGGACTTGAGAGCTTGCTTGAGAATTTTTTGCTTTTGAAAGAGGATGAACATTGGAGTACCAAAGACCCGTGTACTCCAATGCTCCTCCACAAGCTTCAAGAAATCCGAATGAGAAGTCCAAGCATTATAGAATTTGAATGGTTTTGGAGAAGATTTCCATGCCTTACATGTATGCAAAATAAGGGGGCAATGATCCGAAGCACCCGGGCATTCCACCAAAAGAAAAGAGAGATGAAAATTGTGAAGCCAAATAGAATTCAGAAATGCCCTATCAAGTTTGCTTGCCAAAAAGTTGCTAACATCACCTTTGTTAGTCCAAGTGAAATGAGGTCCATGTCCTTTTGCTTCGTGCACATTTGTTTTAGCAACAAAAGATTTAAAGTCCCAAGCACTTTTGGGGATAGAAGAAGAGCTTGATTTATCCCCACAGTGCAAGACCTCATTAAAGTCACCCAAAATGCAAAGATTATAAGCTTTACACCAAAAAGTCCAGCTTGCAAGTTTATTCCAAAGCTTTTTCCTATTTGTAGCTTCATTCCTTTTTTTGCGGGGCAAGTAAGATTGGATAGATTCCAAAGATCAAAAGTTTACATGTACAAAAGATGTGGAGAAGTGCATGAACCTAAACAACAACATCTTCTAATCTCCACAATCTACATAAAGTTTTGTTCAAAGGAGAAGACTGAAACTTTCTACCATTTGTAAGTTTAACTCTAACATCATTAAAGATAACATCGAAAATAAACTCCTCAGTTCTAGCTTGGTTTTTGAAGATACGTTGATTCCTTTCAATCCAAATGTTGTAAATGGCTGCCCCAAAGAGATGCTTGAAAATTGTGGCCTTCAAATGCTTTTCAAGAGCAAAAGGTGTAGAGTACTCAATAATATCATGCCAACAAATCAGATTTTCCGGAACGAGAGTGAGTTGCAAACCCCTTCTCCAAATCCTCCTGGTGAAACAACATTCAAAAATAGATGCTCCTAGTTTCACAACCCATGTAACAAAAATACACGTTGGGTTTATATGGAGTCCCCAATGCAAGATCCTGAATTTTGTGCTAAGGCGATCATGAAAAGCAAGCCAAACAATGAAGCTATGTTTAGGATTATGCCTCTTGTGCCATATGTGAGAATAACCTTCAAAATGAGTGCCCTTTCTTCTAATACTATCCCAAGTGTGGAAGAAAGAGAAGCCTCCACAAGGAGAGAGGTTCCATGAAATTTTATCTTCAACTCCTCTATAAGTTCAAATCTGGAACATCAACTTGGGAGAGGTGGATAGGCCAATTCCAAACGCCATCAATGAAAATATCACTAACCTTTGAGTGAAGTGGGGGATACGGAATTGTGTTAGTCCAATGCTCAAGTAGGGGGCCGTCCTTGTGCCAATTATCAACCCAAAAGAAAGTGCTTGCTCCATTGCCAATCTTGTGTTGGATATATCTCTTTGCCAAAACACGGCAGCCAAGAAGAGTTTTGAAAACCCAACTAACATCCTTTGGAATTTGTAACATCCAAATTGAAGAGTCTTTGAAATAGTTGGCATGAACCCATTGACTCCAAAGTGAATCTTTTTTAGCATAACTCCTCCGACAAGTTTTCAGCATGTATGTCAGATTAACCTCTTAAATGCTTCGAATACCAAGTCCACCCTCTTGAAATGGGAGACAAACATCCTTCCATGCCACTTTTGGACCAGTCCTCTCCACAAAAAGGCTTTGAATTTTGATTCAATGGCTGCCATAACGCCTTTGGTAAAAGAAAAGCATTTGCCCAATAAGCACAAATCTGAGAAAGGACGGATTTGATGAGCACTAGTCTTCCCGCAAAAGAAAGCCAATTATTGCACCATGAATCAAGCTTAGAGTTGATTTTATCCAAGAGTGGACAGCAATCATTCTTCCTAAGCTTTCTTGAAACAAGTGGGATGCCCAAGTAACAGATTGGAAGCTCACCCTCTTGAAACCCAATTCTATTCATAATTGCTCTTCTTTCTTCATTAGAAACCCCTCCAAGGAATAACACACTCTTTGTATTATTAACAACCAGCCCTGAGTAAGTTGAGAAAGTCTTCAATGTGTTCATGATGCAATCAATCAAATGCATATCCCCTCTACAAAAGATAAGAAGATCATCCGCAAAACAAAGATGATTGAGCTTAATGCTTCCACACTTTGGATGGAAGTGAAACCTCGGGTTATATGCCAAGTTGTTAAGCATGCATGTGAGCACTTCCATACAAAGAACAAAAATGTAAGGGGAGATGGGATCTGCTTGCCGAATGCCATTTGCTCCGAAGAAATATCCTTCCAACCCTCCATTTAAGGCAATGCTGAAACTAGGAGTTATAATGCATGCCATAATCCAGCCCACGAACTTTTTGGGGAAGCCAAAAGCAAAAAGTGTGCATTCAATGAATCTCCAATTTAAGGAATCAAAAGCTTTCATGATGTCAACTTTAAAAGCACATCTTGGAGTGATATGTCTCCTTTGATAACCTCTCAAAATGTCATGTGCAATAAGTACATTTTCATGGATGAGCCTACCCTTCATGAAGGCTGATTGGTTCCATGAAATAATGTGGGATAAGCAAGCTTTTATCCTATTTGCAATGATCTTTGAAATGCACTTGTAGATAGTATTACAGCAAGAAATTGGCCTATAATCCTTGACCATGGTAGGATTTGAGGATTTAGGCACAAGAGCAATAATAGTGGCATTTACCTCTTTAAGGAGCTTGCTTGAATCGAAAAAGGATTTGATTGCATTAAGAACATCGTTGCCAACAATCCCCCAAGCAGCCTTGCAGAAATGTGATGTGTAGCCATCCGGGCCCGGGCTTTTGTTAGGGTTGAGTGAGAAGAGCGCATCCTTGATTTCATCATTTGTAATAGGGGCTATAGTGGTGGCAGCAGCATCTTGATCAATATGCTTGTCAATCATGTTTCTCAAAAGACCAACATTGATGTTTGTGGGAGATTCGGCTCAAGAAGTTTTTGAAATAGCCAATAAATTCATCCTTAACTTCAGCTTCTTCAGTAAGAAAGAGACCCTCCTCATTCTTGATAGCATGGATAGTATTTTTGAGCCTCCGACCTTTCACAACATTGTGGAAAAACTTTGTATTTGCATCACCATCCTTGATCCAATTGAGTCTTGATTTTTGGTAGAGAATGGCTTTATGTTTTGCATCAAGTTCCTCCAATGTGCTCAAAATGCATTTTCTTTATCAATGAGGGAGCTATCTCGCTCACCATTAAGGAGTAAGTATTGGACTCCATCAAGCTCCTCCCGAAGATTTTTGATGGCAAAAGGAATGGCAGCGAAATGCTCCTTATCAAAAGATTTGAGAGCAATTTTTAAGGCTTTTTGCTTTTGATAAAGCATGTACATTGGTGTACCAAAAACCAGTGTACACCAATGGTCTTCAACAAGTTTGAGGAAATCCAAATGAGAGGTCCAAACATTGTAAAATTTGAAGGGTTTTGGTGAAGATTTCCAAGACTTACATGTTTGCATGATAAGAGGGCAATGGTCGGATACTCGGGCTAGCAACCAAAAGGAAAGAGTGTTGATAATTGTGCAGCCAATTTCCATTAATGAGAGCTCTATCCAGCTTGGAAGCCAAGTAACTTTGACCATGGCTTTTATTTGTCCAAGTAAAGCGTGGTCCATGAGTATTGATTTCTTGCAACTTTGCTTTTGCTACAAAGTTTTTGAATGCACCAGCACTTTTAGGAATAGATAAGGTGTTTGATTTGTCGCCACAATGTAAAACCTCATTGAAATCCCCCATGAGGCAAAGATCACAATCTTCACACCAAGCACACCAATTCTCGAGTTTCCTCCAGAGATCAACTCTTTTGATGCTTCGTTGTGGCCATAGATGAAGGCAACAAAAAAGGATTTATGAATATGATCATCAAAATTGAAGAGTAAGGCTTGGTCACATGAGTCAATCCAAGTAGCTTGAATACCTTTCTTCCACAAAAGCCAGATCCGTCCCTTGGTAAGATCATCCATATAGCTTGAAAAACCAAAATTTTCAAAACGAGAACAAATGAGTTTGATATTTTCAGCATTTACCACCTTGTTTTCCAAAAGGCAAAGAATGTCCAATTGGTGTTTATTGATCAGCAACTTTGCTTCCTTTTGCTTATTGGGGGAATTTAACCCCCGAATATTCAAAATTTCATTGAGGGGTATATGAGGAGCATTAGGCTCAATACCATGGCTGCATTTTGCATTTGGCGTGCCATCATTTCTCAAGCCATCTCCCTTAAAGTTTTGGTCAAGGGGTCTTTGATTTCCATCTTCACCATCTTCCACAAATCCAAGAGCTTCAAAATGATTTGTGTGCATCATTTTGGAGCTTGAGAGGTCAAGAGGAACCCTAGTAATGGTATGCTTGAGATGATACCTTAGCTTTTGAAGGGGATCCATCACCTTGACATTCAAATGGTGCATTGTTTGTCTTCAATGGGGCTATTTTGCTCACGGGCTGCCACTCATAATGAGTTTTTAGGGGCTATTTTGCAAGTTGCTTTTGAGGGTGAGCTTTAAGTTTAAGAGGGCAATGATCCTCCATATGGCCGACCACTTTGCATTGTGAACATTTTGTTGGCTTCCATGCATAGTCCACCATGACTTTTGCCTTTGAACCGTTTCTAAGCTTTGGAAAAACAGCATCCGGAAGACTTTCTTCCAAATCAACTTCAATGCAAACTCTTGCAAACTCCAAGTTCCTTCTAGATTCAGTGAGAGCATCCATTTGGATTGGTTTCCCAATGAAGGAGGCTATATATCCAAGTCCTCTTTTGGAGTAGAGGCTCATTGGAACATCCCAAAGTTTAACCCAAATAGGCACTTTCTTGCAAGATAGGTTTATAAACTCCAGATTTGGTTCCCATTTTCTCAACAAAAGTGGTCTATGATTAACATGCCAAAGTTGTTGAAGTATTTTTTGGCAAAACTCTTCTTTTTCAAATCTGAAAATGTAGAGACCCTTTCCTTTCGTATGAATATCCACCCTACCAAATTTCTTCCAAACAAGTTCCACCATGTTTTTGATAAGAAAGAAGGGTGGTGGAGCACCTAAAAATTACCCAACAAGGCAATGATTCCAGAAATTATTCCCATCTTCATATATATCATCCGGGGGGTCAGCCACTTCTCTATTGCCATTTACCAAGTTGATAGCATGCTCCTCATCAAATTTAAGACTTGTATTCAAATGTTCAGCAAACACACCACCCCAATTTGAGGAAGGATCATTTGAACTAGGCTCAAATTTAAGCTTAAGTGGCTTTTTCCAAGCATTATAGTGGCTGGATGAAGGAGCTTGATTATGCCTAGTATTCTCTTGAGCGTTTGGGGGAGCATCAATGGACGAATTTGTGGGTTCAGAATTAATCTTCATTTCTTCATCGCAAAATGAGGAGAAACAAGGTTACCTTGTGCATGGTGGATGCCTTTTGAAGAAGTTTTAGCGTGTTGCTCTTCCAAGTGTATAGTATTCTGATTTTCAGCATTTGAGTGCATGGCATTCCTTGCATATGTGGCGTCCACTTCATCATAAGTGAGGTGCTGAGTTGGCGTATTTTGACCAACAATAGGACTTTTAAGAGGAGGGAAATCCTCTTTGAAAATTGGTGGGCCAGCATTAGGGTTTGTAAATTCTGATTGCATGCTGTCACGTCCATGTTGTGCTGTCAAGCAAAGATTAGTTTGACCTGAAAAGCTGCTAACAAAATCAGGAGGAGGTGCTTTAACCCGAGGTTAATAGCATCATTCAAAATTTTCTTTTGTCCATCGGTTAAAACTCTTTCTTCTTCAACTCCTCCTCCTTCGGCTGAAGCTTCAGCGTGCAAGCAATCCAAGTTACCTTGCTGACCAATAAAATTTTCTTGCTGTCCATAAGTTTTCGGACTACAAGGGCTTGAGCAAGAAGAGCTTTGGCATGGTGAATGAAAGAGAAGCTTCGAAAGCGCCATTTCTGATTCTTTGATGCAAGGTCCAACGTCCATTTGATCCTTTGGAGATGGAGGAGTTCGAGCTTTGGAATGACTTGCAAGGCTTCGAACTAAATCAACTTTGGCTTTGTTTTGCTTATCAACATGCTCTTTATAGGAGGATCCAGCTTCAAGAGCTTCATAGACTTCTTTGAAAACTAAACTAGAGGTTGATTGAGCATCTCCACTAGCAAGAGGTGAAGAGGCCGAATCAACCTCATTTTGAGTAGAAGATGAACCAGCTTGTGCAAAGGTGACAGAATCCATAGCTTGTTTCCTTGCATTTAGCCTTGCACTAGTTCGTAGGTGAAGAGACCTTCTTCTTCTTTCCCATGAATGCAAGAATGGAGGAGAAAGGGGTGTGAAAAGGTTTGAGTGTTTGGTTTCAAAGGTGAAAGATGGTGGAAATGATGGAGGATGGGCTGATTTGGTAGTGGTGGCTGGTGGAGGTGAACGTTGGGTTAGAGAGAAGGAAGAGAGAGTTCATGGTAGAGAGAGAAGGTTCATTTTCCAATGACTTCTTGTAGCTTCATTCCTGCCATAGACAAAAGCAACAAGGAATGGTGGATTATAGGAGTCAACAAAGTGAAAGAGGAGAGCTTGATCACAAGAATCAATAAAAGTTGCTTGAATGTTGCTCCTCCAAAATAGCCAAATCCGACCTTTAACCTTATCATCCATATGGTGTGAAAATCCAAGCTTCCAAAAATGAGAACCAATGAGATTGACTTTATCTTTGCAAGTCACTTTGTTTTCCAAAAGACAAATAATGTCTAATTGATGTTTATTGATCAGCTTTAACACTTCTTTTTGCTTATTTGGGGAATTAAATCCCCTTATATTCCAAGAGCAAATCTTCATTTGCAGATTGGGGGAGGAGCTGATTGCTCCAAAATTTGATTATCATTGGCATTGAGATTGCTAGAGCAATCCAACTTCTTATCTAAGTTTGACTTTTCAGTGTGTTGCAATGTATCATCTTTAACATTCCTTCCTTGATCAAGAACCTCAAATTGATTAGCATGTACCATCTTGGAGCTTGAGGGATCATTGATAATCTTGGGACAAGGAGTGGAAGGCGAGAAGCAGAGTGCTTCTTATTAAGAGACAAATCAGCAATCATGGGCTCTTTGGTAGTGTTCTCCATGTGGTCTTGCTTCTTGCCAACAATTTGCCATTCATAGCGAACTTTAGGTTGTTGCTTAGGAGCTTGCTTTTGAGGTTGAGGCTTTGAAGGGCAAGAATCTTCAATGTGACCAACCATTTTGCAAAAGGAGCACTTTTTTGGTTTCCATGCATACTCAACTCCAACTTTTGCTTTAGAGCCGTTTCTTAGCTTTGGGAATATAGCATCCGGAAGGTTATTCTCCAAATCAACTTCAATGCACACTCTAGCAAACTCTAAGTTTCTTCTTGAATCCGTAAGTGCATCCATTTGAAGTGGTTTCCCAATGAAGGAAGCAATATAACCAAGTCCTCTTTTGGAGTAGAGGCACATCGGAACATCCCATAGTTTAACCCAAATAGGGACTTTTTTGCATGAAAGATTAACAAATTCCAGATTTGGCTCCCACTTTCTCAAAAGAAGAGGCCTATGATTAACATGCCATAGTTGTTGGAGAACCTTTTGACAAAATTCATCTTTTTCAAATTTAAAGATAAAGTGACCTTTTCCTTTAGTATGAATGTCAACCTTGCCAAACTTCTTCCAAGCAAAATCAACCATGTTCTTGATTAGGAGTAGGGTGGGGGGCACCTAAAAATTGTCCAACTAAGCAATGGCTCCAAAAATTGTCCCCATCATCATATAAATCCTCAGGAGGATCAGCAACTTCTCTAATACCATCAACCACATTATAAACATGCTCTTCCTCAAATAATGAGGTTGATTTGGCCTCTTCACCACTAGCTAGTGAAGATGCTCAATCAACCTCAAGTCAAGTTTTTAAAGAAGTTTTTGAAGCTTTAGAAGTGGGTTCCTCCTACAAAGAGCATGTTGAAGTTCAAAGTAAAGCTAAGGCTGATTTGGTTAAGAGCTTAACACTTAAAACAAGCTCTCGGATTCCACCATCTTCTTCGAGAATGGATTTGGACTCTTGTTATAAGCATTCGGAAATGGAACTTGCAAAGCAATCTTCACTTGTAGCTTATCAACCCGAAGGTAATGGCCATTTTCACCCTTGTAATAAAGCTTTCTCGGCCTCCCATGGTGCAATGGCTGAAGACGAAGGTAGATTGGGTTGTAGTCTTTTACCCGATGGTCACTTAATTGGCATGGACAAAGGTATTACCCAAGGGATATTGCAAGGGGTTCAGCACCATGGCAGCTCCTTTATAGCCCCATCAAATCAAACTTTAACAACACACACCTCCAAACAGCAATCAAATTCAGATTCAGTTGCTAAGGAACTTGAAGCACGTGATCCATTAGAAGATTTCCCTCCACTTGAGGGATTGAAATTAAATAGCTCGGCTGGACCCACAAAACAAACCTCAGGCCCACTACTTAATGAGGTGGATGCTAAAGTGGATGCCAACAAAGCAAATAATGCCACACAAGCACAAGCCACTCAACAAAAATCTCATCGGGCAGAATCTCACTTTCGTTATGCTAAACAAAGCTTTAACACAAGGCAATCCTTGGGAACAAATTCGAGAAGACAAGGAGATCAAAATGTGCACAAAGGCCATTTAGAAGGAGATCATCCCCCAACCCGTCATAATGCATGGAATAAGCCACCAAAGGTTAGGTATGAACCAACTCCTAATGAGCCTTATTCTGATTGGGGAGGTGTTTTTGCTGAATATATGGAAACTAATCTTAAGTTTGAAGAAGAGCATGTTATTAACATTGTTGAAGGAAGTAGAATTGTGCAAGATCCCTCGGAGGACCTTTATGAAGATGGGGATAGTTATTGGACTCATTGCTTAGTTGGGCACTTCTTAGAGCTCCTCCCCCCCACTTTTCTTAATTAGAAATATGGTTAATTTTGCTTGGTGGAAGTTTGGCAAGGTTGAAATCTTCACTAAAGGAAAGGGACTTATTATCTTTAAATTTGAGAAAGAGGAGTATTGCCAAAAAGTTTTGTAGCAACTATGGCATGTAAATCATAGGCCACTCCTTTTGAGAAAATGGGAGCCAAATCTTGAATTTGTGAACTTATCATGCAAGAAAGTTCCTCAATGGGTTAAATTATGGAACGTCCCAATGAGTCTCTACTCTAAAAGGGGATTAGGTTATGTTGCTTCATTCATTGGAAAACCAATTCAAATGGATGCCCTCACTGAATCAAGGAGACATCTTGAATTTGCTAGAGTTTGCATTGAGGTTGATTTGGATGACTAGCTGCCGGATGCTATTTTTCCTAAACTTAGAATGGTACTCAATCAAAAGTTGATGTTAAATATGCTTGGAGACCAATCAAATGTAGCCATTGCAAAGTGGTTGGCCATGTTGAAGAAAAATGTCCAAGAAAGCCTAATGCCTCTCCTCCACTAAGGAATTTTCCGAAGCAAGCTCCTAAAGTCCATAATGAGTGGCAAGTTGTGGAAAGAAAACATTCTTCTTTGAAGATTCAAGATGCAACTAAGGATACTAAAGAGGATGTTCAGCCTTCTTTTAAGGAAAATTTCACCTCTCGGCCATCTTCTCCCTCTAAGGTTTTTCAAGATCCCACATGCTCAAAATCCATAAACACTAATCTTTTTGAAGCACTTGATATTATGGGGGATGTTGAGGAAGGGGAACTACAATTCAGCAAGATTGAAGAGGCAACCAAGGAATTAGAAAGTCCAAATGCAAAAGGCAATGGTAGCCCAGGGCCTAGTACTTCTTCTCCTTCTTCCAAATGAAACTTTGCACTTGGAATATTAGGGGCTTTAATTCCCCAAATAAGCAAAGGGAAGCCAAAGTGCTGATTAATAAGTATTGCTTGGATGTTGTTTGTATTCTGGAGAATAAAGTGGTTTCCCTTGATCACTTTAATCAAATCAGCACCACTTTTTGGAATATGGGTTTTAACAACTACATTGATGATATGGTGAAAGGGCGATTTGGCTCTTTTGGAAAAAAAGCATTCTTGCCACTTTTGTTGACTCTTGTGAGCAAGCTCTTCTTTTTAATTTGGATGATCATATCCACAAATCTATCTTTGTGGCTTTTGTCTATGGTCATAAGGATGCTTCCAAAAGAAACAAACTTTGGAGTAAACTTGAGGAATGGTGCACTTGGTGTAATGGAAGTGAACTTTGTATCATGGGAGATTTTAATGAAGTGTTGCATTATGGAGATAAGACCTACTCGCATTCAATTCCAAAGAGTGCTTGGAGCTTTCAAAGATTTGTTGCCAAGGCTGGAGGATGGACCGCACTTCACTTGGACTAACAAGGGAAATGAAAATAATTTCTTGGCCAACAAGATTGATAGGGCTTTGGTTAATGCAAATTGGATTCATACCTTTCAAGATTCTTTTCTCCTGGTGGACCCTCCCGGAGCCTCTAACCATTACCCCCTCATTATGCAAATTTGTAAGGCTTGGCTTTCTTCTCCTAAGCCTTTTAAATTTTATAATGTTTGGACTTCTCACCATGGTTTCTTGAAGCTTGTTCATGAATATTGGAGTACACGGGTCTTTGGTACTCCAATGTTCATCCTTTATCAAAAGCAAAAAATTCTCAAGAAAGCACTCAAGTCTTTTGACAAGGAACACTTTGCTTGCATTCCTTTGCCATCGAGAAGATTCGTGAGGAAATTGGTCTTTTGCAATGTGCCATTCATAATGGAATGAACAATTCAGCCCTTCTTGATGAGGAAAAGGAACTTATGGTCAATTTGGAAGAGCTTGAATCCTCTTATAAAGTGTGATCTATCAAAAATCTAGGCTTTCTTGGATTAAAGAAGGTGATTCTAATTCTACCTTCTTTTTCAAAGCTATGAATGGGAGAAGGCTTAAAAACACCATTAAAGCAATCAAGAATGAAAATGGCCACCTTCTTTTAGAGGATTTTGAAGTGAAGAAAGAGTTCATTTACTACTTCAAAAAACTCCTCGGAACTCCGACTACCTCTCATGCTTGTGTGGATATTGTTAAAAGCATTATTGGGAAGGCTATTGATAATGAGCTTGCTGCTAATCTTTGTGCACCCATTACAAATCAAGAAATCAAGGAAGCTATCTTTTTTTCTTTTTATGGATAAGTGAGAATTTTCATAAAAATGTGTTAAAAATACAAGTACAAGATGGAGAAGGCACAAAAGAACCTATACAAAAGAATTTTCTAATCTCCAATCTTTGCATAATGATTTGTTTAAAGGTGAAGAAGGAAACTTTTTACAATTTGAGAGTTTAACTCTAACATCATCAAAAATAGCATGGAAGATGGACTCCTCGGTTTTGGCTTTGTCTTTGAAGATGCGCTGATTCCTTTCAATCCAAATGTGGTACACGGTTGCACAAAAGAAATGTTTGATAATGGTTGTTTTCGAGGAATGCAAGAGTAGTGCTCTTTATCAAACTTCCTTAAAGCAAGCTTGAGGTGTTTTTGCTTTTGAAACAAAATGAACATTGGAGTGCCAAAGACCCGTGCACTCCAATGATCCTCCACAATATGCAAGAAATGTTCATGTGTTGCCCAAGCATTGAAGAATTTGAATGGCTTTGGAGGGGGGGGCTTGAGCTTACAAGTGTGAAGAATAAGCGGGCAATGATCAGAAATTCCCAGACTACCAACCAAAAGAAATGAATCCCCCATACAATCCATCCAACAAGGATTCATCAAAGCTCTATCGATCTTGCTTGCACGGAGGTTGCCATTTAAGTTCCTATTCGTCCAAGTAAAATGTGGTCCAATAGGGTTGAATTCTTGGAGACTTGCTTTACAAATACAATCTTTGAAATCCCAAGCACTAGAGGGGATAGACAAAGTGGAAGATTTATCTCCACTATGAAGGACTTCATTGAAGTCCCCAAGGATGCATAAAGGATCTTCTTTGCACCAAAAACTCCATTTAACAATTAGCTGCCACAGTGAAAACCGTAGTTGGGGGGCATTTCGACCATAAACAAAAACCACAAAGAAAGGATCATAAGGTGGGGATGCAAAATGGCAAAGTATACCTTGATCAAATGTATCAATGATGGTAGCCTTGAGATGATTTTTCCAAAAGAGCCAAAGACGGCCAGCAATGTTTTCATCAACATAGTTGTCAAACCCCAAGCTACAAAAATGTGGCAATGCTATTTGCGTCTTGGCCGGTCTTTGTCTCCAAAACACAAAAACAATCAAGATTATGTTTGCTAATGAGCAATTTTATTTCCTTGTGTTTTTTAGGGGAATTAAAACCCCTAACATTCCAAGAGCCAAAAATCATGAGGGTGGAAGAGGAAAGAGATCCCCTTGATGTGTACTTTGAGCAATGATTGGTTCAGCAACAAATTCACCTTCCTTGAATTTGTTTAGAGGTGTTTTGTTCTCCTGACTATCATCTTCAGGAACTTGAAATTGATTTTGATGTTGGGACTTTTGGTTAGGCCTACTAGCATTGCTCATTTGTTTTGGAGAGCTTGGCCTAGTGGGATCAGCCATCTTGCTTGTAGAACTTATGTTGCTTGCTTTCTCAAAGTTTGGTGCATTTCTATCATTTGTTGAAAGTTTCTTCCCAACAATCCTCTTGCTTCTTTTGCTTAGGCTTTCAAATCAATGGGTGACCATGAATTTGTTGATCAGCCAGCTTCATGGGACATTTATCCACCATATGTCCCACCATTTTGCAATGTGAGCATTTTGAAGGCTTCCAAGCATATTCAACCTCAACTTGGGCCCGGGAGCCATCTCTAAGCTTTGGGAAGATAACATCCAAGAGACTTTCCCTCCAAATTAACCTCAATACAAACTCCTGCAAATTCAAGATTTCTTTTTGATTCAGTCAAAGCATCCATTTGAATAGGCTTCCTAATGAAAGAAGCAACATAATTTAACCCTCTTTTTGACCAAAGACTCATTGGAACATTCCATAGCTTAACCCACAATGGGACTTTGTTACAATTCAGATTTATGTACTCAAGATTTGGCTTGCATTTCCTTAGAAGCAAAGGTCTATGATTAACATGCCAAAGTTGTTGCAAGACTTTTTGACAATGTTCTTCTTTATCAAATTTGAAAACATATAGCCCTTTCCCTTTATGGAAGATATCCACATTGCCAAACCTTCTCCAAGCAAAGTCAACCATGTTTTTTATAAGAAAGTAAGGTGGTGGGGCGCCTATAAATTGGCCAACCAAACAATGAGTCCATAGTTTGTCCCCGTCATCATATAAATCCTCCGGGGGGTCAACCAATTCAGCCTTTACTTTGTCTTGATCATCAAATTGCTCCTTAAAAGTCTTGCCTAATTCTAAAGCCTCAAAAGCTTCATGAAGTTCTTTGCTAGAGGTTGAAGAAACCTCTTCGTTCTCAAAAGGAGAACTAGAAGATGTTGAGTCAACCTCCTCCAATACACTATGAGCTTGTTTTGGAGAAGAGTAATCTTCTTTAGCAGGCTTTCTAGTCGATAATCTCATTGGTAACCTAAGTAGTTTCTCTCTCTAGAAACTAATGCTCCTACCACTCTCTACATTGATCATAATCCACCACCTTTGACCACTATTTCTTCCTCCTTTTTCTACCTTCTTTTTCTTCGTTCATGGGAAAAAAGAAAAGATCAAGTGCATTAAAGGCTAGGAAGAGTGCAAGACTTGCATCAAAATACAACCATGGCAACTATACATGGAACTCAAAAAGGCTTGTGACACCATAAATGATTCCATATCTTGCTCGGGTGCATTTACTTCTTCTCCCTAAAGTGTTCAAAAGCTTGAGAAGAATTTAGATGAAGCAAAAAGGGAACTCGTTCAAAGCTTGATAAGGAAAAGTTCTCCTTTTCCTAGTTGCCATAGTTCCTTCCGCTCGGATCTTCATCTTTCTCAGGGTAACTCTATGGCATTTGACCTGAACGTAGAGATCTTTGAGTTTCTCACTCCTCTCTTAGTATTCAAGGTCATTGCAATGGTGATCCAAATATGGAGCATTTTTCTAGCTCGGCTATGGCTAACCAACATGGCTAGTGCAAAAAACTCAAAGAATGCGGCATCTACTCCTATTCTTAATGGTGCTTGTCGGAATCCTCATGAGATGGAGAATAAAATGGCAGCAATATATCATGAAGTTCCATCTTCGATTGAGGGTGAAAAGGCTCCAAATTCTGGCCATGGTGATTCATTGTTCAATGCCGATGGACCAATGGATAATGTGCTAGCGACCAGCATGCATTTGACTGAGCAAGTACAATGTGCAGGCCCTTTTTCTAACCAGCAGCGTACTTTTGCTGCCAAATCAACCAAAGGATGACAACTCATACTATTGGGAATAGTCTTGGCAGCCCAATTTCAAATTTGCAAGCACGTGCACAAGTTTTCCCAAAATCAATTAGATGCAATTGGAATGGGGCCAACATCATTGGACGTTCATTTCCATCCTCCAAACTAGGTCAGCAAGCTCTCTTACCAAATCAGCAAGGCAAAATGACATGGCTGCCACATCAATTAATGATGCCACATCATCTCTCCATCCAATTCAGCCTTGCTCTTTACAGAATGCTAACCAAAATGGCACGTCTCTCCTCAATTCGGCTGGAAGGTTCCACTTGCTGAATTGTTGCCCAAACCTCTTAGCTCCTCAAACAAAATTATTTCACACCTACATGGGTCCTTGGGAGCAAGGGAACAAACTCAAACTCAATCTCATGATGCTTTGAATTCAACAATTCAGCCACAAGAATTTCAGAATGCTTGGAACATGGACAAAGATTGGAAGCTCTCTTACTTAGGTAATCTTGAAAATTCTCCTAAGCTTGAATTTCATGCTCCCTTTAAAGATGATGGTTTCATTGGTGCTACTCCCCCTAATGATGTTTTTGAGGAAGGAGATGAATATTGGAAAAATTGTTTAATTGGCCAATTTGTTGGTAATCCTCCCCCTTTTTTCCTCATACGCAAAATGGTTGATACACATTAGAAATCTTTTGGGAAAGTTGACATCAAATTAGCGGAGAATGGGCTTTTTGTTTTTAAATTTGATAGCATTGAAGATTGTGAACGTGTCATGGAGCAGCTTTGGCATGTTAATCATAGACCCTTATTGCTTAGGAAATGGGATGCAAGTGCTCAACTCCAAAATTTTAGTTGAAAAAGTTCCTCTTTGGGTTAAGCTTCGGAATGTCCCTTATTCCCTTATTACTAGAAGAGGTTTAAGCTACATTGGGAGTACTCTTGGGGTTCTATTACAAATGGATAAATTAACGGAAGCACGTACATTCGTGGGTTTTGCATGAATTTGCATTGAAATGGATCTTTCCATAAACTTCCTAGATCACACTTTTGTGAAACTTAGAAATGGTGATTGGGCAAAAATTGATGTGGAATATACATGGAAACCCCCCGTATGCTCAAATTGCAAGATAGTTGGTCATTCTCTTTCTTCTTATCCTAATTCACCTATTGCAAATGCTCAAAGTCAAGTGCCAAGAGTAGAAAAGAATGAAAAGAATGAAAATATTTGGAAGAATATAAAACCAAAGAAGGCTTGGAGAAAAGTAAATGTTGATCCTACACCATTTACAAATGTGGTTCTTGAACCTAAATCTAGCAAAGGATTTGCAGCTTCAACTCCAATGAGCCCTATGGATAGAAATCGATTTTCAATCCTTGACGAGGACGGAAGTAAACCTAATGCAAAAAAAAGCTTTCTAGCCGATAATCTTGCACTAGCACGAAGGGGAGAGTGAGCTCCTTTCTTCTTTTTAGCCATGAAAATCGAAAAAGATATGGCTTAGGGACGGGTGTGGAAGAGTGTTTAGGCTAAAAGTTTGGGGTTTTGATGAATGAAGATTGTTTGGTGGTGGCGTGTGGTGGTAGGGTGGCGGCCAGTTGCAAGAAGGTTAGAGAGAAGGAAGAGAATTTTCATGCTAGAGAGAGAAGTTATAGACGGTATTGGAGAAGATTCTTGGTGGAGGTGATTTGGCCATTGCCAATTACCATCGTTGTAAATATAGGCCATTTTAGCATTGTATGGGGGTAAAGGAATGATTGAGCTCCAATGATGCACAAGAATACCCTCGGGATGCCACTTGTCATGCCAAAAAGAGGTGTGTACTCCACTTCCAACAATGTGATGGATATGTTGTCTAGTAAGGTCCCGAATGGAAAAAAGATTTTTCAAAACCCAACTGGCATCTTTTGGACAAGGGAGTGTCCAAATAGTGTCATCTTTAATGTAGCTTTCTTGAATCCATTTACTCCAAAATGAGTCCCATATTGAGTACATTCTCCAAAAGCTTTTCAATAGGAATGTTGTGTTGATTTCATTAAGCTTCCTAACTCCAACTCCTCCCTTAGGCCCTATATCCCTCCAAAGGAAAGCTTTAAATTTAGCTTCAATGGCTGCCATAATTCCTTTGGGGAGGAGAATTTTTTTTTTGCGGATTAAGTTTTTGATTAATGGCAAATATGGAACAAACCATTGAAACCCCTCAAGCCGTGGATACAACAATTTAAATCAAATCAAGGCTTGAGGGGCAAGAAAAAACAAAGAAAGGGAAGTCCCCCAAAGCATACAAAAGTAATCAATCAAACAAACAAGACCATAAAAGAAAGTACAATGAGAACAAACCATGCGCAATCAAATATAGCTGGAGCTAGTTCCCATCCCCTTTCCTTGCTCAACATTCCATTGTTCTTCATTCAAATGAACTTCATTAGGATTCTCGGGTATTTGGACATCCAAATCAGCAACATCAAGATCATCTCCTTTAGTCACTTTGTTTCCAATCTCATTCTTGTTTAAATTGTCCTCATCAACTCGAGCCTCATGTGAAGCATCTTCATTACCATTTTCATATGCATTTAGGGCAGCAAAACTATTTCCCTTCATGGTGCTCGAAAAAGCATTTGTCTCATTTGCAACTTTAGGCTTGAAGACGACACTACCAAATGGTGTATGATTCACATTCGTGACTTTCCTCCATACTTTCTTTGACTTGGAATTCTTCCATTCACCCTCTTTCTTTACATTTTGTTGGGAGACTTTAGCTTGAGTGGCATTTGGACATGAAGAAAGACTATGACCAACAATCTTGCACGAAGGACAAACCACGGGTTTCCATGCGTACTCCACTTCAATCCTACCCCATTCTCCATTCCTAAGTTTCACAAATGTAAAATCCGGGAGACTCTTGGATAAATCCATCTCAATGCAAACACGAGCAAATCCCACGAAGGTTCGGGATTCCGTTAACTTGTCCATTTGAATAGGAATGCCAAGTGTGCTAGCCACATAACTAAGTTCCCAAAAAATTTTGTTGATTGGTTGATGGCTTGTATTACCTCCCCGAGCTTCTCTATTGCAATTAATGGTGGCCTTGAAGGTTTATTTAAAGGGGCAAATGGCATAAGGCAAGGTGATCCACTTTATCCATATATCTTTGTGATTTGCATGGAAGTCCTTACTAGTATGCTTAACAATTTGGATAAGGAAGAAAGGTTTCATTTTCATCCCAAATGTGGAAAATTGAAGCTTAACCATCTTTGTTTTGCGGATGACCTCCTTATCTTTTGCAAAGGAGATATCGATTCTCTTGAATGCATTATGAATACACTTGAAGCTTATCGTTCTCTCGGCTTAAAAATCAGCAAAGATAAGAGTGAAGCATTCTTTGAAGGGGTTCCTTTGGAAAGGAAAAATGATATCTTGGAAAAGCTTGGAATTAAGGAAGACAATTTACCTTTTCGTTACTTGGGAGTCCCTCTTGTTATGAGGAAACTTCGTAAGGCCGATTGCTTTCCTCTTTTGGAAAAGATCACAAAGAAGATTGAGCATTGGACAACAAAATGGTTATCTTTTGTTGGAAGGTTGCTTCTCATTAAGTCCACTCTTACCCAAATTTGCTCATTTTGGGCTTGAGTCTTTCTCATACCTAAGGGGTCATTGCAACTATTGGGAAAAAGGTTAAAGCTTTCCTTTGGAGAGACACTGGAGCTAAAGTTGCTTGGAAAGATATTTGTTTGACGCAAGATGAAGGGGGTCTTGGAATTAGAAGACTTCAGGATATTAACGACACCTACATGCTTAAAATCTTTTGGAGAATGTATGCATTCAGAGAATCACTTTGGAGCTCTTGGGGTCATGAAAACTACATCAAAGAGGGTTCCATTTGGACATTCACCATCACAAAGGACCTTAGTTGGACTATGAGAAGTTTATTCAAATGCCGTGAGATTGCTCGAGGAAGCATTAAGCATATTGTTGGGAATGGCAAGAATACTCATTTTTGGCTAGACACTTGGCATTCGGAGGGTAATCTTGGTTTATCTTGGCAAAACATTTTTCTCCACCCTCCACTTTTTGCAAAGGTTAGTGATATCTACACTCAAAATAGATGGAATTGGCCTCCTTACCTCTCCCAATTCAATTTTCCTAGCTTCCATCGTGATGAAGGAAAATCTGATTCTTTTTGTTGGATTTTATCCCCAAATAGAGTTTCTCTTTTAAGCATACATGGGAGTTTTTTTGCGGGGCAAGTAAGATGGGATATATTCCAATAATCAAAAAATTACATGAACAAAGGATGTGGAGAGGTACAAGAACCTATACAACAACATCATCTAATCTCCACAATTTACATAAAGTTTTGTTCAAAGAAGAAGACTGGAATTTTCTACCATTTGTAAGTTTAACTCTAACATCATTAAAGATAGTATCAAATATAAATTCCTCGGTTCTAGCTTGGTTTTTGAAGATACGTTGATTCCTTTCAATCCAAATGTAGTAAATGGCTGCCCCAAGGAGATGCTTGAAAATTGTGGCCTTCAAATGCTTTTCAAGAGCAAAAGGTGTGGAGTACTCGATAATATCATGCCAACAAATCAGATTTTCTGGAACGAGAGTGAGTTGCAAGCCCTTTCTCCAAATCCTCCTGGTGAAACAACATTCAAAGAAAAGATGCTCCCTAGTTTCACAACCCATGTAACAAAAAATACATGTTGGGTTAATATGGAGTCCCCAATGCAAGATTCTGAATTTTGTGCTAAGGCGATCACGGAAAGCAAGCCAAACAATGAAGCTATGTTTAGGATTATGCCTCTTGTGCTAGATGTAATGATAACCTTCAAAATGAGTGCCCTTCCTTCTAATACAATCCCAAGTGTGGAAGAAAGAGAAGCTTCCACTAGGAGAAAGGTTCCATAAAATTTTATCCGTGGCTCGTTCAATAGGTTCAAAATCTGGAACATCAACTTGGGAGAGGTGAATTGGCCAATTCCAAACACCATTTGTGAAAAAATCACTAACCTTTGAATGAAGTAGGGGATATGGAATTGTGTTAGTCCAATGCTCAAGAAGAAGGCCGTCCTTGTGCCAATTGTCAATCCAAAAGAAGGTGCTTGCTCCATTGCCAATCTTGTGTTGGATATATCTTTTGCCAAAACACGGCAGCCAAGAAGAGTTTTGAAAACCCAACTAACATCCTTGGGAATATGTAACATCCAAATTGAAGAGTCTTTGATATAGTTGGCATGAACCCATTGACTCCAAAGTGAATCTTTAATAGCATAACTCCTCCAAAAAATTTTCAGCATGTATGTAAGATTAACCTCTTCAATGCTCCGAATACCAAGTCCACCCTCTTGAAAAGGGAGACAAACTTCCTTCCACGCCACCTTTGGACCAGTTCCTCTCCACAAAAAAGCTTTAAATTTTGACTCAATGGCTGCCACAACACCTTTTGGTAAGAGAAAAGCATTTGCCCAATAAGCACAAATTTGGAGGAGGACGGATTTGATGAGCACTAGTCTTCCAAAAGAAAGCCAATTATTACTCCATGAATCAAGCTTAGAGTTGATTTTTTCCAAGAGTGGACAGCAATCATTCTTCCTAAGCTTTCTTGAAACAAGTGGAATGCCCAAGTAACGGATTGAAGCTCACCCTCTTGAAACCCAATTCTATTCATAATTGCTCTTTTCTCTTCATTTGAGGCCCCTCCAAGGAAGAACACACTCTTTGCATTATTTACAACCAGCCCTGAATAAGTTGAGAAAGTCTTCAATGTGCTCATGATACAATCAATTGAATACATATCCCCTCTACAAAAGATAAAAAGATCATCCGCAAAACAAAGATGATTAAGCTTGATGCTCCCACACTTTGGGTGGAAGTGAAACCTCGGATTAGAAGCCAAGTTGTTTAGCATGCATGTAAGCACCTCCATACAAAGAACAAAAATGTAAGGGGAGATGGGATCTCCTTGCCGAATGCCATTTGCACCAAAGAAATATCCTTCCAATCCTCCATTTAGGGCAATGCAAAAACTAGGAGTTTTAATGCACTCCATAATCCAGCCCACAAACTTTTTAGGGAAGCCAAAAGCAAAAAGGGTGCATTCAATGAATCTCCAATTTAAGGAATCAAAAGCTTTCATGATGTCGACTTTAAAAGCACATCTTGAAGTGATATGTCTCCTTTGATAACCTCTCAAAATGTCATGTGCCATAAGAATATTTTCATGGATGAGTCTACCCTTCATGAAGGCTGATTGATTCCATGAGATAATGTGTGATAAGCAAGCTTTTAACCTATTTGCAATGATCTTAGAAATGCATTTGTAGATAGTATTACAGCAAGAAATAGGCCTATAATCCTTGACCATGGAAGGATTTGAGGTTTTGGGCACAAGAGCAATGATAGTGGCATTTACCTCTTTAAGTAGCTTGCTAGAGTCAAAGAAAGATTTGATTGCATTTAGGACATCATTACCCACAATCTCCCAAGCAGCCTAGTAGAAATGAGATGTATATCCATCCGGACCGGCTTTTGTTTGGGTTGAGTGAAAAAAGTGCCTCCTTGATTTCTTCATTTGTGATAGGTGCAATGGTGGTGGCAGCAACATCTTGATCAATTTGCTTGTCAAAGATATTTCTCAAAAGATCCACATTGATGGTTGTGGAAGAAGAAGCTTTTTGAAATAGCCAATGAATTCATCCTTAACTTCAGCTTCTTCAATAAGAATATGACCCTCCTCATTCTTGATGGCATGGATAGTATTTTTGAGCCTCCTACCTTTAACAACATTATGGAAAAACTTTGTGTTTGCGTCTCCATCCTTGATCCAATTAAGTCTCGATTTTTGAAAGAGGATGGATTTATGTTTTGCTTCAAGTTCCTCCAATGTGCTCAAAATGCGTTTTCCTTATCAATGAGAGAAAATCTCGCTCACCATTAAGGAGAAAAGTTGCACACTATCCAGCTCTTCCTTAAGCTATTTGATGGCAAAAGGTATGGCAGCAAAGTGCTCCTTATCAAAGGATTTGAGAGCTATTTTTAAAGCTTTTTGCTTTTGATAAAGGATGTACATTGGTGTACCAAAGACCCGTGTACACCAATTTTCTTCAACAAGTTTGAGGAAATCCAAATGAGAGGTCCAAACATTATAAAATTTGAAAGGCTTTGGTGAGGATTTCCAAGACTTACATGTTTGCATGATAAGGGGGCAATGATCAGAGAGTCCGGGGCTAGCAATCAAAAGAAAAGAGTGTTGGTAATTGTGTAGCCAAGTTCCATTGATAAGAGCTCTATCCAGCTTGCTAGCCAAGTAGTTTTGATTATGGCTTTTATTTGACCAAGTAAAACGTGGACCATGAGCATTTGCTTCTTGTAACTTTGCATTAGCAACAAAGTTCTTGAACGCACCAGCACTCTTTGGGATAGATAAAGTGTTTGATTTTTCTCCACAATGTAAGACCTCATTGAAATCCCCCATGAGACATAGGTCATGTTCATCACACCAAGTACACCAATACTCAAGCTTCCTCCAAAGTTCATATCTTTTTGAAGCTTCATTGTGACCATAGATGAAGGCAACAAGGAAGGATTTATGAACATGATCATCAAAATTAAAGAGCAAAGCTTGGTCACATGAGTCAATCCAAGTTGCTTTAATCCCTTTCTTCCAAAAAAGCCAAATCCGCCCCTTGATAATATCATCCATGTAGTTTGAAAAACCAAAATTTTCAAAATGAGCACTAATGAGATTGATATTTTCAGCACTAACCACCTTGTTCTCCAAAAGGCAAAGAATATCCAAGTGGTATTTATTGATCAGCAACTTTGCTTCCTTTTGCTTATTGGGGGAGTTAAATCCCCTAATATTCCATGAGCAAAAATTCATTGAGGGGGTATAGGAGGAGCACTAGGCTCAAAATCATGGTTGCTATTTGCATTTGACAAACCATCTTTTCCCAATTCATCAACACAATAATTCTGAACAAGGTGATTTTGATTCCCAATTTCGGCTTCTCCCACATGGCCGAGGACTTCAAAAATATTTGGGTGCTTCATTTTCGAGCTTGAGCGGTCAAGAGGAACCCTTGCAAAAGAATGATTAGAAGAAGATTCCTTAGCTTTTGGAGAGGGTCCATCTTCTTGAGAGATCTTAAGAGGAGCTTTTTTGCTCACGGGTTGCCATTCATAGTGAGTTTTTGATGGTTGTTTTGGAGGTTGCTTTTGAGATTGTGCTTTAGGTTTTAAGGGGCAATGATCCTCCACATGGCCAACAACTTTACATTGAGAACATTTTGTTGGCTTCCATGCATATTCCACCATGACTTTTGCCTTTGATCCGTTCATAAGCTTTGGGAAGACAACATCCGGAAGACTTTCCTCCAAGTCAACTTCAATGCAGACTCTTGCAAACTCCAAATTTCTTCTTGAGTCAGTGAGAGCATCCATTTGGATTGGTTTTCCAATGAAGGAGGCAATATACCCGAGTCCTCTTTTTGAGTAGAGGCTCATTGGAACATCCCAAAGTTTAACCCATAAAGGCACTCTTTTGCAAGAAAGGTTAACAAATTCAAGGTTAGGTTCCCATTTCCTTAACAAAAGAGGCCTATGATTAACATGCCAAAGTTGTAGAAGAATTTTTTGGCAAAACTCTTCTTTTTCAAATCTGAAAATGTAGAGACCCTTTCCTTTTGTATGAATATCAACCTTGCCAAATTTCTTCCAAACAAGTTCCACCATGTTTTTGATGAGAAAGAAGGGTGGGGGGGGGCACCTAAGAATTGTCCAACAAGGCAATGATTCCAGAATTTATTCCCCTCTTCATAAATATCCTCCGGGGGGTCGGCCACTTCTCTATTTCCATTAACCAAATTGAAAACATGCTCTTCATCAAATTTAAGATTAGTATTGAGATGTTCAGCAAACACACCACCCCAATCAGAAGAAGGATTATTTGCACTAGGCTCAAATCTTGGTCTAAGTGGTTTTTTCCAAGCATTATAGTGGCTGGATGTATGAACTTGATTATGCCTAGCAATAAAAGACGGGTTTTTTCCTTCATCATAGATCTTCCTTTCTTCATCATTTGAATTTGGAAAGTTGAAATTACCTTGTGCATGGTCAGCGCCTCTTGAAGGTGGTTTTGCTCTTTGCTCTTCCAAATATGTGGAGCTTTGTTTTTCAGCGTTTGAAAGCTTTGTAGTCATGGCTTGTGTGGCGCCCACTTTAGCAAAAATAAGTTGCTGATTTGGCATATTTTGACCAGTATTTTGACTTTTAAGTGGAGGGAAATCAGCTTGCAAATCACGTGGGCAGCATTTGGGATGGTGGGATCTGATTGCAATGTGTCACATCCATGTTGTGCTGTCAAAAAGAGCTTTGTTTGACCTGAAAAGTCACTAACAAGATCAGGGGGGAGGTGTTTTAACCCGTGGATAATAGCATCATTCAGTGTTTGTCCATCGGGTAAAACCCTATTTTCAACTTTTCTCCCATCTTCGGCTGAAGCATTTTCAAGCAAAAGAGCTGAAGTTTCTTGCTGCCCATGGAAGTTACTTTGCTGACCATATGCAATCGGGCTACTAGGGCTAGAACAAGAGGAGCTTTGACATGGTGAGTGAAAGAGAAGTTTTGAGGGCGCCATTTCAGATTGCTTTGTGCATGGACCAACATCCATATTATCCTTTGGAGATGGAGGAGATCGTGCTTTTGAATGATTTGCAAGACTTTTTACTAAGTCAGCCTTTGCTTTGTTTTGTTTATCAACATGCTCTTTAAAAGATGAACCAGCTTCAAGGGCTTCATAGACTTCTTTGAAAACCAAACTTGAGGTTGATTGAGCATCTCCACTAGCAAGAGGTGAAGAGGCCGAGTCAACCTCATTTTGAGAAGAAGATGAACTAGCTTGTGCTTTAGAGATGGACTCCTTAGCTTGCTTTTTTGCATGTAGCCTAGCACTAGAATGTGTAGGTGAAGAGACTTTCTTCTTCTTACCCATGATTTGAAAAGATGGAGGAGAGAAAGGAAGAGTGTTTAGGTTTAAAGATGGAGAATATTGAAGGTGGAAACAATGGAGGATGGGCTGTTTTGGTGGTGGCAGCAAGAGAAGGTGGTGGACGAAAAGTTAGAGAGAAGGAAGAGAGAAATCATGGTAGAGAGAGAAAAATGATATTTTTATTAGCATACATTGGAGTTTATTAGAGTCAAGGGAGTTATGGTTAAATGCCACAATGTTGTTTGGTTCAAAGGACATTCTCCTAGGCATGCTTTTATTTGCTAGCTTGCCTTCTTGGATAGACTCAACACAAAATATAGAATTCTTCACTGGGGAATCAATATTAATCCTACTTACTCTTTTTGCAACTTGAGTTGTGAGACTAGAGACCACCTTTTCTTTGAGTGTAGTTTCACAAGAAGAATTTGGAAGATTGGCTTACAGCTCATGCTTGTCAAAGCACCGTTGTTTGAATGGGAAAAGATTGTGGATTTGTTCACTCCATTCTCGCTTGAGAATAATTTGAAGGCAATGATTATGAAACACTATTTGGGAGCTACCATCTACCATATATGGAAGGAAAGGAATTGTCGAGTGTTTTGCATGGGTGCAAAAAATGAAGACCAAATCTTCTCCAACATTTACAATGAAGTTCGAGTTAAAGTGCATTTTTGGCAAAAAGTTCACTTCCAATAGTTTAAACAAAGAAATTTTGTAAATCATGGAAACTTGAAGAAATTCTAGTTTAGGACCTTTGTAAATTCTATTTGTAAATTCGCTCCTTAATGAAATACTTACTTACTTCTAAAAAAAAAACATTATGGAGCTTCACCCAAAGTGGAACTTTTCCCAACTAAAGTGCATAAGTTGAGCATTTGAATCCCTCGTCTAAGCAAGAGGGGACGGTGATTTACATGCCACATTTGCTCAAGAACTTGCTCACAAAAGTTTTCATTTCCAAATTTAAACACAAAAGCCCATTTTCAGCAGATTTGATTTCAACCCTACCAAACATTCTCCAATGGACATCGACCATTCTCCGAATAAGGAAGGATAGTGGGGGTTTTTCAAGGAATTGGCCTATAAGGCAATATTTGTAGTAATCATCCCCTTCAAGGTAAACCTCTTAGGGTGGGATGGCTCCAATGAAATCATTCTCAATGAAAGGTTCAACAAATTCAAGCTTAGTAGAGTGAGAAAGATTACCAACAAAAGTGTCTTGCCAATCCTCATTTGATTTCCAAGCTTGCTGTTGAGAAGCATTTTGATTTTGCTGCACTTGGTTTTCAATATTCCAATTTGCCTCATTGCCATGAGAAGAGCCTCCAAAGCATTTTTGCTTCCAATTGTTGTCTAAATTCCATGCCATATTAGTAGGAGCTTGTGTGGGATTTACATTCGGAGATGTGTCAAGCATTAACCTTTTGGAGGAATGTTCTCGTCGAATTAAAATGAGAGGGCTGACGTGGCTCTAGAGTCCGACTTGGCTGCCGCTTTCATGAGGGAATGGTGAGTTGGAAGGTTGACTCAAATTTGAAGGGCCTGACCGGCAAGCAAGGGAGGAAATTGAGATTCATAATCACTTCCATCTTTGGGGACGAATTGCATTAGCCCAAAATGCACAAATTTGAATGAGTGTGGACTTGATAAGGAGGAGTCTACCTGCAAATGAGAGTGATTTGTTGACCTATCCCTCTAGTTTGCCATTGATTTTTTCCAAAAGTGGCATGGAATCAGATTTCCTAAGCTTTCTTATAACAAGAGGAATGCCCAAATAACGGATAGGATATGTACCTTCTTTGAACCCCAGCTTGTGTATGATTTCAACTTTTTCCTCATGTGAGAGACCACCAAGGAAGATGTCACTTTTTGCCTTATTTATGGACAGCCCCGATAGAAAGGTGAATGTGTCAAGGGTTTCAAGGATGCAATCAATAGACTCCATATTGCCCTTGCGAAAAATGAAGAGGTCATCCGCAAAAAGATAGTTGATTTTCAAATTTGCACATTTTGGGTGATATTTAAAAGCCGAGGAGTTTGCAAGCTAATTTAACATGCAAGAGAATGGTTGATGATCATGAAGAGCCAAATTGTGTTTTTGCGGGATAAGTGAGTAAATTCCATTAAAGCGTGTTGTATGTACAAGTACAAAGTAGAGAAGATACAAAAGAACCTATACAAAAATATTTTCTAATCTCCACACCTTGCATAAAGATTTGTTCAAAGGAGAAGGAGGAAATTTGTTACAATTTGAGAGTTTAACTCTAACATCATTAAAAATAGCATGGAAGATAAACTCCTCGGTTTTGGCTTGGTCCTTGAAGATGCGATGATTCCGTTCAATCCAAATGTGGTACACAACTACACAAAAGAAATGTTTGACAATGGATGCTTTCAAGTGCTTTTCAAGGGAAAAGGAGTGATGTAAATGATAATGTCTTCCCAAGAGATCAAGCTTTCTGGAATTTAGGTGAGAAGAAGACCCTTTCTCCAAATCCGTCTAGTGAAACTGCACTCAAAAAAGAGATGATCCCTCATTTCACAATCCATTTGACAAAAAATGCAACATAGGTTGATATTGAGCCCCCAATGAAGAATTCTGAACCTTGTGCTCAATCGGTCAAGAAATGCAAGCCAAACAATAAAGCTATGTCTTGGATTATGCCCTTTGTGCCAAATGAGGTTGTAACCCTTGAAATGGCTGGCCTTTTTTTTGCAGGGCAAGAAAAGTATGAATGTATTCCGCAATGTCAAAGGAAATATGTACAAGTACAAAAATGTGGTAAAAGTGGAGAGTGGGCCTATACAAGAATGTCATCTAGTCTCCACAAATTACATAAGATTTGTTCAAAGGAGAGGAAATGAATTTCCTTCCACTAGAGATTTTAACTCTTACATCATTGAAAATAGAATTGAAAATGTTTTCTTTGGTTTTTGCTTCATTGTGATAAATATGCTGATTTCTTTCCAACCAAATGTGGTAAATGGAAGCTCCAAAGAGATGCTTGATAATAGTGGCCTTCAAGTGCTTCTCAAGTGCAAAAGGAGTGATATAATCAATAATATCCTTCAGCAAATCATTTTCTCCAAAATTGATGTAAGGCGAAGATCTTTTTGCCAAATTCTTCTAGTGAAGCTACATTCGAAGAAGAGATGATCTTTTGTTTTGCAACCAAAATAACAAAAAATGCATGATGGATTGATGTTCAGACCCCAGTGTAAGATTCTAAATTTTGTGTTGACTCGATCAACAAAAGCAAGCCATGCGATGAAGCTATGTCTCGGATTGTGCTTCTTGTGCCATATAATGTTAAAACCAGCAAAAAAATTTCCTTTCCTCCTAATATGTTCCCAAGTTTGTTTGAAAATGGAACTTTTTTAGGTATCATTCCAAAATGATCGTGACTTTCTCTCTCTACCATGAATTCTCTCTTCCTTCTCTCTAACCCTACCTAAACCGCCACCTTCCACCACCTTCCACCACTACCAAATTAGCACCTCTTCCATTGTTCCACCAACACAAACTTCCATTTTTTGAAGCCCCAACGTTTGACACCTAAACACTCTTCCAAACCCGTCCCTCTACTCCTCCTTTCTTGCATTCATGGGAAAGAAGAAGAAGGCCTCTTCTCCAACTAGATCTAGTGCAAGGCTAAATGCAAGAAAGCAAAACATGGATTCTATTTCTAATGCTCAAGCTGGTTCATCTACATCTCAAAATGAGGTTGATTCGGCCTCTTCACCTCTTGCTAGTGGAGATGCTCACTCAACCTCAAGTTTGGTTCTCAAAGAAGTCTATAAAGCTCTTGAAGTTGGAACTTCCTTTAAAGAGTATGTTGATAAGCAAAACAAAGCCAAAGCTGACTTAGTCCAAGCTTAACTAGTCAATCCAGAGCTCGATCTCCTCCATCTGCAAAAGCAAAAATGGATGTTGGACCTTGTACTAAGCAATCAGAAATGGCACTTTCAAAGCTTCTTTTTCATTCACCTTTTTTTTTGCGAAGCAAGTAAGAATGTGCATTACTAAAAATGTACAAAAGTCAATGAACATGATCAAGAAGCTCAAACAAAACCCGTATTCTTAGCAACTTTTGGAGCAGCACATTCAACAATCCACCATACTTTGCTAAGGTTTGTGACATTTACTTGTATGATAATTGGAATTGGCCTTTTTATCTCTTGCATTTTGGTCCACCTTGTACCAATCTTGTGGAGGAAAATCTTGATGTAATTAATTGGGATCTTTCTCCAAATGGTGATTTCACCTTCTCACACACTTGGGAGGAAATCAGAATGAAGAAGAATAAAGTTGATTGGCATAACATGGTTTGGTTCAAAGGGCATACACCAAGACATGCTTTTATTACTTGGCTTGCTATTCATGATCGTCTTACCACTAAATTCAGATTGCTTTCTTGGGGAAAGGAGTTGAATCCCACTTGCATTTTTTGCAACTTTGGGTGTGAAACTAGAGATCATCTCTTCTTCAATTGTAGTTTTACTAGAAGAATCTGGAGCAAAGGACTTCAACTTACTATGATCCAAGAAAGCAAACAAGAAAGATGATTTTCATTATAAATGGTAAGAAAAATGCTTTCTTCCGTATGTGCTTGCTGATTATGGATGCGGTTGTTGCGTTCCAGCCAAATGTGATAGATAGAAGCTGCAAACAAGTGTTTAAGGATGGTTGCCTTCAAGTTTTTAACAAGAACAAGAGGGGTAATGTACTCCAAAATGTCATCCCAAACAATTAAGCTTTCAGGTGCCATGGTCATTTTAAGTCTGTGCCTCCAAATTCTTCTTGTGAAACTACATTCAAAGTAGAGGTGATCACATGTTTCACTTCCCATGTGACAAAATGTACAAAGAGGGTTGAGAGGAATTCCCAAGAAAGCAATCTGAATTTTGTGCATGGAACACTTTGCACTCGGCCACTCTTGCGCAACCATCACCACCACATTACTCCACCTCTTCTCTTCTATTTTATTTTTACCTTCTTTTTAAGCACTTCAATCAGTTTTTAATTTCTTCTTTCTTTCATTTGTTTATGGCTAACAACAAGAAGAAAAGGCCTTCTCCCCAAGATCTAGTGCAAGGTTAAATGCTCAAAAGAACCCAAAGACTACTCCTTCAAAGGTGAATTCAAAAAAGAAGATTTTGGAGCATGGGGAGGTTGAACCAGCCGCTTCACCCACTTTGAGTGAAGGAGCTTCTTCAAACTCTTTGGAGTTCAAGGAAGTGTTTGATGCCATCAATTCCGGGAAGACTTTTGGCGACTATGAAGAAGAGCAAAACAAATCAAAAGCTTCCCTTGTTCAAAGCCCCATTCTTGAAGCAAATACAAACACATCCATGGAAGAAGCTAAAGACTTGAAGCTATCTTCGGCCATGATTGAAAGAGAAGAAAGGGAAGAAAACACAAGGGGGTTATTGTTTAATGAGCAAAGTTGTCCCACGGGTAATGAAGTTTTTACCCAAGAGGTTTTGCATTCCTCTTTACCTCTTGGAAATTGCATAATGGACAAAAATGACTCTTGTACTTTTGCTGATAAGTTGCCACAACATGCCACACAAGAGCCGACAACACATCAACCATTTTCCAAGAATGCACAAGAAACAAATTTTCAAATGCATGCTGATTTCCCTCCTTTACCAGCCACTCATAAGTTTGATAAAGAAAGTCAAAGGCCAAATAAGACAAAGGATGACATGGCCTCCACATCACAACCAATTTACACCTCAGCAAACTCCACTAAAGAAGCTCCACTGCCCCAAGAAACTTGAAGGCAGCAAACAAAATGCTTGGAGCAAAAGGCCTCTCTTAAGGTATGAACCTTCTTCTAAAACTCCCACCATGGATTGGAAGCAAGATTTTGGTGAATTTCTAGAAACAAATCTTTATTTGAAAGATGAATTTCAAGTTTTAACTAATGAAGGAATTAGAGAGGTTGTTGATCCACCACAAGATTTGTATGATGAAGGAGAAAATTTCTGGTCTCATTGCCTTATAGGACAATTTCTTGGTGCTCCACCTCCTCTTTATCTCATCAAAAACATGATCTATAATGCTTGGTGGAAATTTGGAAGAGTTGATTTATACCCAAAAGGAAAGGGCCTATTCATGTTTAAATTTGAGAAAGAGGAATATTGTCAAAAAGTTCTTCAACAACTTTGGCATGTTAGCAATAGACCATTGCTTTTGAGAAAATGGCAGCCACAACTTGAATTCATTAACTTCTCTTGGAACAAAGTTCCAATTTGGGTTAAAATGAAAGATGTCCTCTGAGCTTGTGGTCAAAAAGAGGTTTCAGCTACCTTGCTTCATTTATTGGAAAGCCAATACAAATAGATGCACTTACAAAATCAAGGAGGAATCTAGAATTTGTAAGAGTTTGCATTGAAGTTAGCCTTGAAGAGAAATTACCAAATGAAATCTACCCAAAGCTTAGAGATGGATCAAGAACTCGGGTTAGTGTTGAATATGCTTGGAAGCCAATATTTGTGCCCATTGTAAAATGGTAGGGCACTTAGTGGATCATTGCCCTTTAAGGCCGAAG
This sequence comes from Cordia subcordata, assembly GCA_028554755.1. Classification (NCBI taxonomy): domain Eukaryota; kingdom Viridiplantae; phylum Streptophyta; class Magnoliopsida; order Boraginales; family Cordiaceae; genus Cordia; species Cordia subcordata. Next base: position 18,408,718 of record JAPTOF010000008.1, read on the forward strand.
GTTAGTGCTCCAAAGATTCAAGAAGCAAATAAGGCCAACTCATCAAAGAACAATGACACTTGGAAAGTTGTTGGAAAGAAAAAGAGCTCTCAAGAAAGGGATGATCCAAATTTTGAAAAGCAAAATGAGATGGATATGTCTACAGTAACAAATACCAAAGGTGAAAAGGCATTGAGCTCTCCAAAAGCAATAAACAAAATGGAGACTAAAGATGGAAACTCCTACAAAACTCTTGAAGTTATTGAAGATTGGGAAGAGGGAGAACTTGATCCACAATGGGTTGATGGAGGGCATGAGAAGAATCAACATTTGCATGGTAATAATGCTTTGGGTCAAGGATCCGCATCTTTACTAATGAAATGATTTGCTTTTGGAACATTAGGGGATTAAATTCCCCAAATAAACAAAAGGAAGTGAAAGCTTTGATCAACAAACACAATGTTGATTGTTTTTGTCTTTTGGAAACTAAAGTGAATAAGGAAAAGTCCATCACCAATGATTTCAGCACATTGGGTTTTGATAATCACATGGATGAGAAGATGGAAGGAAGATTATGGCTTTTTTTGGCAAAAACACATCAAAATCAGCATTATTGATAGCATGGACCAAGGTATACTTTGTCATATTTCTATACCGCGATGTCAACCTTTTTTCATTGGGTTTGTCTATGGAAAGAACTCCCCAACTTGTAGGAAACTTCTTTGGAGAAAAATCAGATTGTGGACTGAATGGTGTTTGAATGGGCCAATTTGCATTATGGGTGATTTCAATGAAATTCTTCATTGTGGAGAAAAATCTACTTCTTGGAATATTCCCACTAGTGCAAGAGATTTTAAACATTGTGTTTGCCAAGCGGATTTACATGAAATCAAAACTTTTGGTCATGCTTTACTTGGTCCAATAGAAGCACTCAAGGAAACTTCATTGCAAGTAAAATTGATAGAGCTCTCATCAACTTAACTTGGGAGAAGCACATGGAGAATTCCTTCCTCTTGGTGGATAACCCAAGCATTTCTGACCATTGCCCTCTTATTTTAAGTGTGATGCCAATCAAGCACTCCTCACCAAAGCCATTCCAGTTCTATAATGCTTGGACCACACATGCTGAATTCCCTCACTTTATAAATAGACATTGGAGTGCACGGGTTTTGGCACCCCAATGTTTATGCTCTACCAAAGACAAAAGCTCCTTAAAAAAGCATTGAAGGATTTTGAAAAGGAGCACTTCTCTTGCATTAAACACCAAATTGGTCAACTTAAGGATGATCTCAATGAAGTGCAAGATGACATACTCAATGGGATTATCAATGAGGAAATTCTCAACAAGGAAAAAGATATTCTTGGAAAAATAGAGGAACTTGATAGCATTCAAAGGCATATGCTTCACCAAAAGTCTAGGCTTCAATGGATCAAGTATGGGGACACCAACACAAATTTCTTTCACAATGTTGTCAAAGGGAGAAGAAGGAAAAATACTATCAATGCCATTAAAGATAATGATGGGAACATTATTACTGCTTATGATGGCGTCAAGGAAGAGTTTATCTCCTTTTTCATGAAGTTGATTGGCACTCCAAAAAGCACCCAAGCAAATGGAGACAACATCAAAAGCATTCTTGGCAAAACCATCAAAGAGGAACACTTGGCTGATTTGGTTGCTCCTATTACACGGGAAGAGATTGTGAATACTCTTTTTTTCTCTCAACCCCAACAAGAGCCCAGGGCTGGATGGATACACATCACTCTTTTACAAAAGTGCATGGAACGCTGTGGGAGAAGATGTAATCAAGGCTATCAGGTCCTTCTTTGAATCCGGGAAGATGCTTAAGGAGGTAAATGCCACTTATATTGCTCTTGTTCCTATAGTTCAAAATCCGACCATGGTAAAGGACTTTAGACTCATCTCTTGTTGCAACATGATTTCTATGTGCATTTCCAAAATCCTTGCAAATAGGATGAAAGTTTGCTTGCCTTCCATTATTTCTTGGAACCAATTAGCATTCATTGAAGGAAGACTTATTAATGAAAACATTCTTGTTGCACATGATATCTTTAGAGGATATTCTAGAACTCATATCTCTCCAAGATGTGCCCTTAAAGTTGATATCACGAAGGCATTTGACTCACTAAGTTGGGATTTTATTAAAATCACACTTTATGCATTTGGTTTTCCTGACATCTTTGTTAAGTGGATTATGGCTTGTATCACAACTACTAGCTTCACCATCTCAATCAATGGAAGTCTTGAAGGATACTTTAAAGGAGCAAGTGGTATAAGACAAGGTGACCCCATCTCTCCTTATATTTTTATCTTATGCATGGAAGTCCTCTCATCATTATTTAATGGCTTGGAACATCACCCAAAATTCAGCTACCACCCAAAATGTGTTAAACTCAAGCTGAATCATATTTGCTTTACGGATGATCTCTTCATTTTTTGCAAAGGCAACTTGGAGTCAATTGCTTGCATCATGGAGACATTGGACAAGTTTTATGAATATTCGGGACTCAAAGTAAATTGCAGCAAAAGTGATGTGTTCCTTGGAGGCATTTCCCAAAATGAAAAGAAGCTTATCCTTGAGAAACTTGGATTCAAAGAGGGGCTACTCCCAATTATATGCCTTGGAGTTCTGTTGGTGACTAGAAAGCTACGAAATGGTGATTGTGGGCCACTTTTGGAGAGAGTCAAAGGAAGAATTGAACAGTGGACTACACAAAGTCTCTTATATGCTGGACGACTTATGCTCATAAAGTCAACACTCACACAAATTTGTGCTTATTGGGCAAGCTCACTCCTTCTTCCGAAATGCATTATCAAGGAAATTGAGTCAAGGTTTTGCGCTTTTCTTTGGAGAGATATAGGTGCAAAGATTGCTTGGAGCAATATTTGTGTTCCTTTGAATGAAGAAGGATTGGGAATAAGGTCTTTGGAGGATATCAACAACACTTTCTTCACAAAAGTTTTTTGGAGAATGTATGCATTTCGGGACAGACTTTGGAGCAAATGGGTGCATTCAAACTACATCAAGAATGAGTCAATCTAGACAATTTCATGCCCAATCGACTCAAGTTGGATCTTAAAAAAGCTTCTCAATTGCCGAGCCTCAATTAGGAGTCAATTACACACACTCTTGGAGATGGAAGAAACACACACTTTTGGCTTGATAAATGGCATAACAATGGTACTCTTCTTGAACATTGGAATGACACCTTCAACCACCCACCTCTTCATGCAAAGGTACGAGAAATCTTCTCAAATGGCTCTTGAATTGGCCCATTCAGCTTCTTCATATTCCCATTCCAAGTGCTGCCCTTGTTGAGAATAATTCAGATTCTTACTCTTGGAGTCTATCAAATGATAGGAAGTTCTCTTTTAAGCACACTTGGGAACACTTTTTTTGCGGATCAAGTAAGAATTTATTAAACACAAATTTGGTGTACAACCATCCAAAACCCCCAAGCCAAAGATACAACAATCTAAACATAACTAGACTTGGGGATTAAGCAAGACAAAAAAAAAAGAAAAACAATGAAAGGACAAGAGAAAGCAAGGAAAACCGAAGGAAGAGCAACTCAAGTGCCTTGACCAATAGGAGTGGAAGATCTCCTAGCATGGTCAATCTCTTGCCTACTCTCCCTAGCTTCTCCAATCGCATAATCTACAATTCCACCATCCTTATGACAAGCCAAGCCTTTTGGAACATCAACATTTTCCTTCTCAAGATAGTTCTTTCCAACAACAAAATCAAAATCTTTTTGGGTGGGATCAGCAACATAATTTGGTTCTTTAAAAGCAATGCATGTCTCATTATTTTCCTTTCCAACGCGATCTTCATTTGATATGCTACCATGATTTGCGTCGGCATTTCCTTCATCAACCCCAAGAGCTTCAAAATGGTTAGGAGAAAGTGCTTGTGCATTGATAAACTTGGTGTCATTTTGCTGCCCCCGTTTATCCTTAATCACCTTCCACTCATTTTGATAGCAGGGTTTCCTAGCTTCATTTGCTTTCTTCCTCTCAAGTTGCTTTTGAATCCCCATTGAGTTTTTTGGGCACGAGTCAAGGTTGTGCCCAATCACTTTGCAACTATTGCATTTTAGAGGCTTCCATGCATATTCAATATCAATCTTTGCCCAAGTGCCATCTCTAAGCCGGACAAAGGTGAATTCGGTAAATCTTTTCAAGGTTAACTTCAATACAAACACTATCAAACCCAATAAAAGTACTTGATTGAGTGAGAGAATCCATTTGGAGAGGAGTACCAATAGTGCTATCAATATAACTAAGCCCCTTCTAGTCATCAAGCTACATGGGATATTTCTCAATTTCACCCAAAGAGGATTTTATCCCATTCAAAGTTAAAAATTTGAGCATCCAAGTTCCATTTTCAAGCAACAAGGGTCTGAAATTAACGTGCCATAATTGCTCAAGGGCTTTGTCACAAGCTTCCTCATTTTCAAATTGAAAGATAAATAGACCATTCAAGCAAGTCTTAATCTCAACATGACCAAACGTTTTCCAGTGGTAATCAACAAATTTCCGTATCAAGAAGAATGTAGAAATTCTTACAAGAAATTGACCAAGTAGGCAATGCTTCCAACAATTATCACCTTCCTCAAAAACTTCTTCAGGTGGAACAGCACCCCAAGTATTTTCATATGCAATAGGTTCAAAGTATTCAAGTTTAAGAGGGTTCTCAATCTTACCAAGGTAATTGATTCTCCAATTTATATTGTTGGCCCATGCATTAGGAGGAGCTTTAGAATCCTTGCTGCCTATCCCATTGAAAGTTCGCCCATGCTCGTCAAATTCAGCTTTGCTATTCACGTGCGGTTTGGTGGAATCACCAAAGCTACTGCCCAAAGCATTGAAAGTTGAAAATTGTGGCTGACCATGCATAGCTTGTGCATCCAATTTCCGCCCATAATTTGCTGGGGAAAGAGTGGGAAAATCTTCGAGATTTGCAAGATTTTTTCCTGGAGTTGAAGTAAAAAACGCACCATTCTTTGCTTCTTGTTGCTGATTCATGTGTTTTGATGAGGTGGCATCCTTTGATGAGTTGGCCTCCATGTCAAAAGAAGGTTGGCAGCCACATGGGGAGGAAATCTTTTCAGCCGATTGTGAGTTTAAAGGGGGGAAATCATCTTTATTTCCCACCGAAAATGCATTTTGGATGAATGGTTGTGATTCCTCTTTGGGATAAGAGTGGTGAGTTGTCAAAAAATGATTTGCTTGGCCAGAAAAGTTGGTCTTTTGACCAAAAAAAGGAGATGACAAATCTGATTGCACTTGTACTTTACTAGCCGAAGGACCTTTGGACAAAGACTGGAGTGAGTCACTTTCTTCTCCAAAGAAACCCGATTTACTGGAGCTTGAAAAGGAGTCCATACCTTGCATTTTCGCTTGCTGAAAATCACATTGTGATACTTCCATGTTGCTCTTCACATTATTATGGTGAGAACAAGATCCATATAGCGTGGGAGAATCAAAGTCAACCCTAGCTGAAACTTTTCCGAGCTCAACTTGTGCATTATCATAAGGAATGGACTTTGAGGAAGAAGCTCCTTTCTTGGTCAAGCTTTGCACGAGCTGCCTTTTGCTTCATCGAGATTATGCTCAAATTTATGCAAGCTAGTGGAGGGAGAACCAGCATCCGAGCTTGAAAGTTTGTTGTTAATGGAGTCACAAGCTTCCTTGAGTTCCATGAAAGACTCTAAAGTGCAATCTTCTTCTTCTTCATAATTGCAAAGTTCAGCTTTTGCAGCAAGTCTAGCACTCCTCCTAGATTTGGATGCACTAGATCGTTTCTTTTTACCCATGAAAGTGGAAAAGAAAGGCTGATGGTGGTGGAAAAATGGTGGTCACAAGAGGTTGTCAATGGTGGTGGAAGATGGTCAAGTTAGAGAGATGTGAGAGCATTTGTTTCTAGAGAGAGAACAATGGCTTTTGTTGGGATTCCACACTTGGGAACACTTGCCTAGATGAAAAAGGAAAATTGAATGGCACAATATCATTTGGTTTAAAAATCACACACCAAAGCATGCGTTTATCACTTGGCTTGCAATGCATGATCGGCTCACAAAAAAATTTAGAATGATTGCTTTGGGTTTTGAAATAAATTCAAATTGCATCTTTTGCAATTTTGCTTGCAAAACAAGGTAACATCTCTTCTTCCATTGTAGCTTCACAAGAAGAATATGGCAAAGGGGACTTGAGTTAACATGCATCAAGGATCCACCAATCTTGTGGGATGAGATTTTCACCTTCCTTACCCTGTATGTTCTTGAAGGCAATCTCAAAGCAACAATCATTAAGCATATCTTGGGAGCAACAATCTATTTCATTTGGTTGGAAAGAAACAATAGGCAATTCAGCAAAGGAGCAAAACAGAGGGGCAAATCTTTTCATCCATCTTCAACCATGTTCAAGTTAAATGTTCAATTGGGAAGCATTTCACTTCTTGTATCAATAAAATCATTTGTAAGAATTGGGGAATTGAGGCTATATTGGATTAGAACTTCCATTTCCTTTGTACTCATATTGACTCTCATGTACATCTTTTGTAATTAATACAGCACTTTTCACGCAAAAAAAAAAATTGTGCTACCTATCTTTCATTGCAAGCCAAAGAAGGGAGCTGTGCCTAGGATTGTGTCCTTTATGCCAAACAAGATTCTTCCAAGGATAAATGTCTCCTTTTCTTCTAAAATGTTCCCACGTGTTCTTTTTCATTCACCTTGCCAAAGCTCTTCTTGCTCAAGCCCTTGTAGTCCGAATGGGCATGGCGAAGGAAATAATGCTTCTAGTCTTGCATATGATGCTTCAGCCAAAGGATTGGGAAATGAAAAAGAAAGGTTATTACCCGTTGGACAAAAGCTAGCTGATGCTATTAACCTCGGTTAAAACACCTTCCACTTGAACTTGTAAGTAACTTTTCAGGTCAAACAAAGCATATTTTGACAACACAAAAGGGCCATGCCACCTTGCAATTAGATTCTATTAATTCAAATGCTGCCCCACGAAAAATTCAAGAAGATTTCCCTCCACTTGCAAGTCCTATAGGCGGTCAAACTAGGCCAAGTCAGCTTCTCACTTATGATGATGTGGACACCATATATGACAAGAATACCATGCTTTCAAATGCTGAAAATCAGAGAACAACTTCTATTGAGAGCATCAGGTAAAACCTTCTTCCAAAGGCAAGGAACACCCTTAAGGTAACTTTATCTCTCCGCATTCTAGTGATGAAGCAAGGAAGCTTAATATTGGAACCTCAAATCAGCCTTTATATAATGTTCTCCCAAAAGCTCAAGAGAATGCTAGGCAAAATCAAGCTCAAACAACCAGCCACTATAATGCTTGGAAAAAAACCACTTAGGCTAAGATTTGAGCCTAGTTCTAATGATCCTTCTCTTGATTGGGGTGGCGTGTTTGCTGAACATTTGGATACAAATCTTAAATTTGATAAGGAGCATGTTTTTAACTTGGTTAATGGCAATAGAGAGGTGGTTGACCCCCTGGAGGACTTGTATGAAGATAGGAACAAATTTTGGAATCATTGTCTTGTTGGGCAATTCTTAGGTGCTCCCCCACCTTTCTTCCTTATCAAAAACATGGTGGAGTTTGTTTGGAAGAAATTTGGCAAGGTTGATATTCATACTAAAGGAAAGGGTCTCTTCATTTTCAGATTTGAAAAAGAAGAGTTTTGCCAAAAGATTCTTCAACAACTATGGCATGTCAACCATAGACCACTTTTGTTGAGGAAATGGGATCCAAATCTTGAATTTGTTAACTTATCTTGCAAAAAAGTGCCTATTTGGGTTAAACTTTGGGATGTTCTGATGAGCCTCTACTTTAAAAGAGGACTTGGATATATCGCCTCCGTCATTGGGAAGCCAATCCAAATGGATGCTCTCACTGATTCAAGAAAGAATTTGGAATTTGCAAGAGTTTGCGTTGAAGTTGATTTGGAAGAAAATCTTTCGGATGTGGTTTATCCAAAACTTAGAAATGGTTTAAAGGCAAAGGTTATAGTGGAATATGCTTGGAAGCCAACAAAATGCTCATATTGTAAGATGGTTGGCCATGTGGAGGATCATTGCCCACTTATGCCTAAAGCTCAACCTCAAAAGCAACCTACAAAACAGCCCACAAAAACTCATTATGAGTGGCAAGCCGTGAGCAAGAAAGCTCCATTGAAGACAAGTAATGCACTTAATGAATTCCATGGTGAAGGAATTTCTTCAAAGGCTAAGGAAACATCTCTAAGGCATTCCATTGCTAGGGTTCCTCTTGACCCCTCAAGCTCTAAAATGATGCATTCTAATCATTTTGAAATTCTTGGTCATGTGGGAGAAATTGAAGATGGAAATCAAAGGCTTCTTGGCCAGTATAGTAGGGAAGAAGAATTGGGTAATGATGGCTCACCGAATGCAAACAGCAACCATGAAATTGAGCCTAGTGCTCCTCCTTTACCTCCTCAATGAATTTTTGCTCATGGAATATTAGGGGGCTAAATTCCCCCAATAAGCAAAAGAAAGCAAAGTTGCTGATCAATAAACACCACTTGGACATTCTTTGCCTTTTGGAGAACAAGGTGGTAAGTGATGAAAATATCAAACTAATTAGTGCTCGTTTTGATAAAGTTGGATTTACAAGCTACATTGATGATTTTATTAAGGGGCAGATATGGCTTTTTTTGAAGAAAGGTATTAAAGCAACTTGGATTGACTCATTTGATCAAGCCTTGCTTTTTTAATTTTGATGATCATATTCATAAGTCTTTCTTTGTTGCCTTCATCTATGGCCACAATGAAGCATCAAAAAGATATGAACTTTGGAGGAAACTTGAGCTTTGGTGTGCATGGTGTGAAGAAAGTGATTTTTGTCTCATGGGGGATTTCAATGAGGTTTTGCATTGTGGTGACAAATCTAACACTTTTTCCATTCCAAAAGTACTGGTGCTTTCAAAAACTTTGTGGCTAATGCAAAGTTGCAAGAAGTAAATGCACAAAGACCACGCTTTACTTGGACAAATAAGAGCCATGATGAAAACTACTTGGCTCGCAAGCTTGATAGAGCTTTCATCAATGGAAATTGGCTACATAATTATCAACATTCTTTTCTTTTGGTTGCTAGCCCTGGAGGATCATCGCCCTCTCATCATGCAAACATTAAAGTCTTGGAAATCCTCACCAAAGCCCTTCAAATTTTATAATGTGTGGACTTCTCATTTGGATTTCCTAAAACTTGTTGAAGACCATTGGTGTACACGGGTCTTTGGTACACCAATGGACATTCTCTACCAAAAGGAAAAAGCATTAAAACTTGCTCTTAAATCTTTTGACAAAGAGCATTTTGCTGCCATTCCATTTGCCATAAAAATTTCGAGTGGAGCTTGATAGCGTTCAATACTTTCTTATTAATGGTGAGCAAGATTACTTTCTCACCGATAAGGAGAAATGCATTTTGAGCAAATTGGAGGAGCTTGATGCAAAGCATAAAGCAATGCCCTACCAAAAATCAAGACTCACTTGGATCAAAGATGGAGATTCAAATACAAAATTTTTCCATAATGTTGTTAAAGGTGGGAAGCTCAAAAGCACTATCCATGCTATCAAGAATGAGAATGGTCATATTCTTATTGAGATGATGAAGTGAAAGATGAATTTATTGGCTGTTTCAAGAAGCTTCTTGGTGCTGAATCTTCCACAAGCATTAATGTTGATCTTTTGAGAAATATTATTGACAAGCAAATTGATCAAGAAATTGCTGCCACCACCATTGCCCCTATTACAAATGAGGAAATCAAGGATGCGCTCTTTTCTCTCAACCCAAACAAAAGCCCGGTCCAGATAGCTACACATCTCATTTCTACAAGGTTGCTTGGGAGATTGTGAGGAAGGATGTCTCAAATGCAATCAGGTCCTTTTTCAAATCAAGCAAGCTCCTCAAAGAGGTAAATGCCACTATTATTGCTCTTGTGCCTAAAACTCCAAATCCTTCCATGGTCAAGGATTATAGGCTAATTTCTTATTGTAATACCATTTACAAGTGCATCTCCAAGATCATTGCAAATAGGATAAAAGTTTGTTTATCCCACATCATCTCATGGAACCAATCAGCCTTCATAAAGGGTAGACTCATCCATGAAAATATCCTCATTGCACATGACATCATGAGAGGTTATCAAAGGAGACATATTTCTACAAGATGTGCATTTAAAGTTGACATTACGAAAGCATTTGACTCCTTGAATTGGAGATTCATTGAATGCACACTTCTTGCTTTTGGCTTTCCCAAAAAGTTTGTGGATTGGATTATGGCTTGCATCAAAACTCCTAGCTTCACTATTGCTCTCAATGGAGGTTTGGAAGGTTATTTCTTTGGTGCAAATGGCATTAGGCAAGGAGATCCCATCTCCCCTTATCTCTTTGTCCTTTGTATGGAGGTGCTTACATTTATGCTAAACAACTTGGCAAACAACCCGAGATTTCATTTTCACCCAAAATGTGGAAGCATAAAGCTTAATCACCTTTGTTTTACGGATGATCTTCTTATCTTTTATAAAGGAGACATGAATTCAATTGATTGCATCATGGATACATTGAAGACTTTTTCAACTTACTCAGGGCTGATTATTTTTTTTTTGTGAAGCAAGAAAGTAATTGTATTTCACATATCAAAAATATGTACATACAAATACAAAAGAGTGGAGGAAAAGTGGGAAGCACTAAGAAGTGATATCATCAAGCCTCCACAATTTACAAAGCAATTTGTTGAAGGGAGAGGGGGTAAATTTTCTACAGCAAGAAAGTTTTACTCTAACTTCATTGAAAATAACATTGAAGATGTACTCCTCGGTTTTGGCTTCATTTCGAAAGATACACTGATTTCTTTCCTTCCAAATGTGGTAAATAGTGGCTCCAAAAAGATGCTTAATGATGGTAGCCTTCAAGTGCTTTTCATGTGCAAAAGGAGTGATATAAGTAATGATTTTTGTTCGACAAATCAGATTCTCTGGGGCAAGAGAAAGGTTAAAACCTTTTCTCCAAATTCTTCTAGTAAAGCAACATTCAAAGAAGAGATGATCTCTCGTTTCACAACCTATAAAGTAAAAGATACATGTAGGATTGATGTCAAATCCCCAATGTAGCATTCTCAGTTTAGTGTTAAGACGATCAAGAAATGCAAGCCAAATAATAAAACTATGTCTTGGGTTATGCTTCTTATGCCAAATAATGTTATGACCCTCAAAGTTGTCTCCCTTCCTTCTAATGTTTCGCAAGTGTGCTTGAAGGTGAAATCCTCATTAGGCGAGAGAACCCAACCAATCTTATCCAAATTAGCTTTATTAGTAACAAAGTTTGGGTTTTCAATATGAGAAAGTTGAATTGGCCAACTCCATCTACCATTGGTAAAGAGCTCACTAACCTTTGCACGGAGGGGTAGGTTTGGGAAAGTATTGCTCCAAAAATCCAAAAGAGAGCCTTCCTTATGCCAATTGTCAATCCAAAAGAGAGTATTTTCTCCATTGCCAATGTTGTGTCTAATGAATTTCTTTGCATCCAGTCGGCATTTCAGAAGTGCCTTAATGATCCAACTAGCATCCTTGGGAGCTTGCAAGATCCAAATGGATGAGTTTTTGATATAATTTGAGTGAATCCATTGGCTCCAAAGTGTGCTCTTTTCCGCATACATCCTCCAAAAAAAATTTAGCAAGTAGACTTTGTTTATCTCATCAATTCTACAAATCCCAAGTCCACCTTATTCAACAAAATCAGTTTGTTTGGGCAACATTCTTGAGGAAAAATATAATATCTCTAAGGCTCAACTTGTTCAATCTCTTGGAAGAAGGAGTAAGGCAAGGCAAGGTAAGATCTTGGATTCCATGGCTGCTGGCACTTCAAACTCCATTTTGGCTCGGACTCCCTCCCACGAAATTCTTTGTCTTGGTGATTTTCAAGTCCCTTCCACCCCCTCAAATGTTCATGACCAGACACTTGAAGATATATATATATTTTTTTGCTGAGTAAGTAAGATTTCATAAAAGAAACGTTCAAGTACAAGAATCAGAAAAAAGAAAGTATCTCATCTAATTTCCACAATTTACATAAGGCAATATTCAGCGCATTTGAAGGAAATTTCCTACCAAAGATAATACGAGTTCTAACTTCATTGAAGATAGTACTTGTGATTTGATCCTCTGTTTTGCTTCTTGCTTGAAAATACGCTGATTTCTCTCAACCCAAATGTGGTAAACGGATGCTCCAAGAAGATGCTTAAGGATAGTAGCTTTCAAGTTATTTTCAAGAGCAAAAGGTGTGAGATAGGCACAAATTTCATCCCAACAAATCAACTTCCCTGGAACAAGGGAGATTGCAAGACCATGCCTCCAAATTTTGCGTGTGAAGCTACATTCGAAAAAAAGGTGATCTCTTGTTTCACAACCCATGCGACAAAAGATATAAAGTGGGTTAGCAATCAGTCCCCAACTTAATAATTTTTGAAGAGTTGAAAGCCGATCATGAAAAACAAGCCAGCAAATGAAACCATGTCTAGGGTTATGACCTTTGTGCCAAACCAAATTGTACCAGTTAACTGTATAACCCTTCTTACGGATATGATCCCAAGTAAGCTTAAATGAAAAATTACCGTTCTTTGAAGGCAGCCAAAGAAAAGAATCATGGACATTTTCATCGAGATTGACAAGTGGAATCTGGACATAGAGAAGATTTAAAGGCCAAGTCCATTGACCATTAATATAGATGTCGCAAACCTTGGCAAGCAAAGGAGGTGAAGGGAAGGTTGAGCTCCAATGGTCGAGAAGAGGGCCTTCTTGATGCCAATTGTCCAGCCAAAAAGCATTTGTGCCATTGCCAAGTTTATGTTGGATGAAATTCCTTGCAACCCCACAGATTTGCAAAAGAGGTTTTATGATCCAGCTTGCATCATGAGGAATTTGTATGGCCCAAATGGAGCTATTCTTGATATAATTTGCATGGATCCACTTGCTCCAAAGAGTGTCTTTGGTGCCATACATTCTCCAAAAGATTTTGAGTAAGTAAGTGACATTGATCTCACTCAATCTTCGAATTCCAAGACCCCTTCAAGGTATGGTAAGCAAACATCTTTCCAAGCAATTTTTGGCCCGGTACCTCTCCAAAGAAAGGATCTGAATTTTGATTCAATTGCTGCCATTGTACCTTTTGTGAGGAGGAAAGCACTTGCCCAAAAGGAACAAATTTGTATAAGAATGGATTTGATGAGCACAAGTCTTCCAAAGAAAGGAGAGCCATTTGTTTGCCCAATTTTCAAGCTTTGCATTGATCTTTTCAAGGAGAGGCATGCAATCAGCTTTCCTAAGTTTCCTTGAGACAAGAGGAATACCAAGGTAGCGGATGGGAAGAATACCTTCTTTGAATTCCAATTGTTGAAGGATTGTTTGCTTTATGTCATCCGGAACTCCCCCAAAGAAAATATTACTTTTAGCTTGATTGATGTTGAGCCCTGAATAAGTGGAGAAGAGGTCCAAAACTTCCTTGATGCTTGTAATAGATTGAAGATTTCCTTTGCAAAAAATGAAAAGATCATCCGCAAAGCAAAGGTGATTTAGCTTCAAAGATGAGCACTTTGGGTGGTAATCAATATACGGGCTGCTTTCAAGCTTATTTAGCATGCACGTGAGGACCTCCATACAAATGACAAAGATATAGGGTGATAATGGATCACCTTATCGAATTCCATTAGCTCCTTGAAAAAAGCCCTCCAATCCACCATTAATAGCAATAGAGAAACTAGTGGTGGTGATGCAAGCCATAATCCAATTCACAAACTTTGTAGGGAAGCCAAAAGCAACAAGGGAGATTTCAATGAATTTCCAATTGAGAGAATCAAAAGCTTTCATGATGTCCACTTTGAGAGCACATCTAGAGGAGATGTGATTTCTTGCATAGCCTCTCATAAGTTCATGAGCAATAAGGATGTTTTCATTTATGAGTCTATTCTTGAGAAATGCTGATTAGTTCCAAGAGATGATGTGAGGCAAGCAATTTGTTATTCTATTTGCAAGAATCTTGGAGATACATTTGTATATAGTATTGCTGCAAGAAATCGGCCTATAGTCTTTTACCATGTATGGATTTTGCATTTTAGGCACAAGAGTAATGATAGTTGTATTTACCTCCTTAAGAAGATTGCATGATTGAAAGAAGGAGGTAATAGCCTTCAAAACATCCTTACCAATAATTTCCCAAGTGGCCATGTAGAAATGAGAAGTAAAGCCATCCGGACCCGGACTTTTGTTTGGATTGAGTGAAAAAAGTGTACTCTTGATCTCATCATGAGTGATAGGAGCCAAAAGAGAGTTTGCTTCTTCAACTTTAATTGTCTTACTGACAATATTTTTGATCAATTCAGTAGTAGCAAGAGAGCTTGAAGGAGTGCCAAGGAGCTTCTTAAAATACTCAACAAATTCAGCCTTGACTTCTTGCTCATTTGTGAGAATTTGATTTTCATCATTCTTGACCATGCAAATGGAGCTTTTATGCCTTCTACCTTTGATTGTGTTGTGAAAGAACTTAGAATTTGCATCCCCTTCTTTGATCCAATTTACCCTTGCTTTTTGAGAAAGCATAGATTTATAAATGTTATCCAATTCATCAATACTCTTCACCAAATTCTTTTCCTTTTCGATCAAATCAGCCCTAATATTTCCATTGAGAGTCTCAATCTGAACTTCATGGAGGTCATTTTTGGAGCTTCAAGAGAGAACTCGGAATGGTAGTAAAGTATTTCTTGTTGAAAGACTTTAGTGCTTGCTTGAGAGATTTTTGTTTTTGAAAGAGAGAAAACATAGGAGTGCCAAAAACCCTCACACTCCAATGTTCCTCGACAAGCTTCAAGAAATCCTTGTGTTTTGACCAAGCATTGTAGAATTTAAATGGTTTTGGAGTGGAGATCCAAGACTTGCAAGAATGGACAATGAGAGGACTATGATCGGATATGCCCGGGCTATCCACCAAAAGAAACGAGTCTTGCTTATTATGAATCCAATTTGCATTGATCAAAGCCCTATCAAGTTTACATGCCAAGAAGTTCGCAAGAGAGAGGACCATGTGCTTTTAACTCCTTTAGATTTGCTTTGATCAAACAATTTGCAAAATCTTTGGCATTAGGAGAAATAGAAGAGGAGTTTGACTTGAAGATATATTCTCAAAAGCCATGGCTGCACCCATTGCCGAAGATGGTGTTACTCGTGTTGGATTGGAAACTCCAAAGCAATGTGGAGCTCATCCTCTTTCTTCTTCCATGGAGAACACTTTGTTTGCATCCAAAATGGATGTCCAACATGCTAAGGATTCAAACTTGAGCAATTTTTGTGCTAAAAAAGTCAAAGGTAACTCAGTCGAAGAAGATGAAGAAGTTGCTAATGCTGAGTTATTATCCAGTGGACAAAAGGACGTGACTGATGGGTCCTCACTTCTTGCTGATGGAGCTGGTACTTTTACTAACCATTGCAACCAAAATCCGACAACTCACCCCCCATTTTCAGACTTGGTCAGTAGTCAACACCAACAAAATTCAAATTTTAACAATAAAGTTGCTATTTTCCTCTAACATTTCGTGAATATGCTGGCACACCACCTCACTCGGCCAACTCCCTTAAATATGCTGATTTGGCAGCCAAGTCACCCAATTTGCGCAACCCTTATGCCACCTCAAAAACTCATTTTCCAGCCCCAAATTTATCCCAAAATCCATGGGCGGCCAGAAGCTCCTCTCCAAATGTTTCACACCCAAGCCCCCTCAACCATGAGGTTTTTGTTGCCCCTAATAAGGACACTATTACACAAGCTTTTAATGAAGAGTTTCCACCACTCTCACAAGCTTTTATGGAAAAAACATTCTCAGTCATCAAAACCAGGCTATTGCACACCAAGGTCATGCTACTTCAAATGCATGGAGAAATAACAAGGATGGGCAAGATTCTCATGGTGAAAATGGAGGCTCAACTCATGATCAGCCACAAATAAATTCCAAAGCCCTCCAAATGCTTGGGCCAGCAATATTAATTGGAGACTAAATTACCTTGGTAAGATTGAAAATACTCTTAAACTTGAATATTTTGAGCCTATTGCATATGAGAATACATGGGGTGCTATTCCACCTGAAGATGTTTTTGAGGAAGGAGATAGTTGTTGGAAGCATTGTTTACTTGGTCAATTTCTTGAAAGACCCCCTCCTTTCTTCTTGATTCGGAAGTTTGTTGATTACCATTGGAAAGTATTTGGTCATGTTGAGATTAAGACTTGCTTGAATGGTCTCTTCATCTTTCAATTCGAAAGTGAAGAAGCTTGTGACAAAGCCCTTGAACAATTATGGCACGTTAATTTTAGGCCTTTGTTGCTTCGAAAATGGAACTTGGATACTCAAATCTTTAATTTTGAATGGGATAAAATCCCTCTTTGGGTGAAATTAAGAAATGTTCCATCATTACTCTTGTGCCTAAAGTTTCCAACCCTTCCATGGTCAAAGATTTTAGACCCATCTCTTGCTGCAATACAATCTATAAATGCATCTCCAAGATCATTGCAAATAGACTTAAACATTGCTTGCCACAAATCATTTCATGGAACCAATCAGCATTCATCAAAAATAGACTTATCCATGAAAACATTCTTATTGCTCATGATATTTTGAGAGGTTACTCAAGGAGGCATATTTCACCAAGGTGCTCCATCAAAGTTGATATCATGAAAGCTTTTGATTCACTTAATTGGAACTTCATCGAGTCCACTCTCCTTACTTTTGGCTTCCCAAGAAAATTTGTTGACTGGATTATGGTTTGCGTTACTACCCCAAGCTTCTCAGTTGCTATTAATGGTGGGTTGGAAGGCTTCTTCTTTGGTGCAAATGGTATTAGACAAGGTGACCCCATCTCTCCATATATTTTTGTTCTTTGCATGGAGGTTCTTTCTTGTCTTCTTAATGGGCTGGACAGCAAGCTTAGCTTTCATTTTCATCCAAAATGTGGGTGCCTAAAGCTTAATCATCTTTGTTTTGCGGATGATCTTTTTATCTTTTGCAAAGGGAACTTAAGATCCATTGAATGCATTATGGGTACATTGGAAACTTTCTCAAGTCTTTCTGGGCTGAAAATCAACAACTCAAAAAGTGTGATTTTCTTTGGTGGGGTGAGCAATGATACTAAACTCGCTATCTTGGAGTGGGTTGGGTTTAAAGAAGGTGAGCTACCAATACGTTACTTGGGCATCCCCCTTGTCTCAAGAAAGCTTAGAAAAGCTGGTTGCTTACCTCTTTTTGAGAAAATTTCAGTTAGAATTGATACTTGGTGCAATAATTGGCTCTCTTTTGCGGGAAGACTTGTCTTGATCAAATCCACTCTCATCCAAATTTGTGCTTTTTGGGCAAGTGCCACCCTCCTTCCCAAAAGTGTTGTGTCATCCATTGAATCAAAATTCAAGGCATTTTTATGGAGAAGAACTGGTCCTAAAGTAGCTTGGAGGGATCTTTGCCTCCCATTTGATGAAGGTGGACTTGGGATTCGTAAAATTGATGAAATCAACAAAGTTTGCTTGCTGAAAACTTTTTGGAGGATGTATGCTGAAAAGAGCACACTTTGGAGCCAATGGATTCACTCAAATTATATCAAAACTCCTCAATTTGGACCATGCAAGCCCCCAAGGATGCTAGTTGGATTATTAAGGCACTCCTGAATTGCCGAATTGAGGCAAAGAAATTCATTAAACATAACATTGGCAATGGAGCTAATACACTCTTTTGGATTGATAATTGGCATAAGGAGGGCTCCCTCTTGGAATTTTGGAGCAATACACTCCCAAACCCGCCTCCTTGCAAAGGTTAGTGATCTCTTCACAAATGGTAGATGGAATTGGCCAATTCACCTCTCTCATATTGAAAGCCCTAGCTTTGTTATTAATGACACTAGCTTGGATAAGATTGGCTGGAATCTCTCACTTAATGAGGAGTTCACCTTCAAGCACACTTGGGAGCACATTAGAAGGAAGGGAGACAACTTTGAGCGCCATAACATTATTTGGCACAAATCTCAAATTGTAAAAAGTTTCCTTCCTCACCTTTGAACAAATCATTATGCAAAGATTGGAGATTAGAAAATATTTTTGTATAGGTTCGTTTTGTACCTTCTCCATCTTGTACTTGTATTTTTAACACACTTTTATGAAAATTCTCACTTATCCCGCAAAAAAAAAAAAAAAACATTATTTGGCACAAAAAGCATAGTCCAAGACATAGTTTCATCGTTTGGCTTGCATTCCTTGATCGTCTCAATACAAAATTCAGATTGCTACATTGGGGATTTAACATCAATCCCACATGCATCTTCTGCTTTATGGGTTGTGAAACGAGAGACCATCTCTTCTTTGAATGTTGCTTTACTAGGAGAATTTGGAGAAAAGGCCTTTGCATCTCTCTTGTCCCAGAGAATCTGATTTCTTGGAACGAAATCATTACTTATATCACTCCTTTTGCACATGAAAAGCACTTGAAGGCTACCATCATCAAGCACCTATTTGGAGCAACCATCTATCACATTTGGAAGGAAAGGAATCAGCGTCTCTTCCAAAATGAAGCCAAGACCGAGCAGTACATTTTTAATACTATTTTTAATGAAGCTAGAGTTAAACTTTCTTGCTGTAGAAAATTTACTCTCTCTCCGTTGAACATTTCGCTTTGTAAATTGTGGAGGCTCAATGAGATTATTTCTTAGTGCCTCCTCCTTTCCCCCACTCTTTTGTATGTACTTGTACATTCTTTTTGATTTGTGAAATACAATTACTTTCTTGCTCCGCAAAAAAAAAAAAAAAGAAATGTTCCATGTAGTTTGATGACTAGAAGGGGGCTTAGTTATATTGGTACACAATTGGAACACCTCTTCAAATGGATTCA
Organism: Cordia subcordata; assembly: GCA_028554755.1. Taxonomy (NCBI): domain Eukaryota; kingdom Viridiplantae; phylum Streptophyta; class Magnoliopsida; order Boraginales; family Cordiaceae; genus Cordia; species Cordia subcordata. The sequence goes on from JAPTOF010000008.1 coordinate 18,427,670, forward strand.
CTCACTCAATCACGTACTTTTGTTGGATTTGCTCGAGTTTGTATTGAAGTTGACCTTGAAAAAGATTTGCTGGAATACACCTTTGTCCGACTTAGAGATGGCTCTTGGGCAAAGATTGATATTGAATACGCTTGGAAGCCTCTAAAATGCACTAGTTGCAAAGTGATTGGACACAATCTTGCATCTTGCCCAAAAAATTCAATGGGGATTCAAAAGCCGTTTGATAAGAAGAAAGCAAATGAAGCTAGGAACCCCCATTATCAATATGTGTGGAAAGTGGTCGAGGATAAAAGAGTGCAGCGAATTGGCGCCATGTCTACCATTGCACATGCACATTCCCCTAATCAATTTGAAGCTCTTAGGGCTGACGTAGGAAATGCAAATATTAACCAAGTCAACATATCAAATGGAGATTGCATTGGCAAGGAAAATAATGAGACATGCATTGCAAATGAAGAGCCAAATTGTGTTGTTGATTCCACCCAAGAAGAATTTGGTTTTGTTGATAAGATTGTGGAACATACGGATGTCGTTGGAAAGAATGATCATGAGAAGATAATGGTTGATGACCCAAAAAACTTGGATTGTCATGTAGGCACTTGAATTTTGTGCGAAATAAAGTTCTTTTTGAAGACCTTGCAGCAAAAGATGTTTCTGATTTTTAAGATAATGGAAAGTTACATGGAGAGGAAGACTTGCACATATTGAACCCGAGGATCACCCCCTCGGGATTGATTACTCCCCCCCCCTTGATCTTTTGATTTCTTTGATCTTTTGTTGTCATTGCTCCTTTTCATTTGCTGGTTTGTTTGATTGTCCCTTGTTTTTCTTTTAAACCTCTAAAGCTTAGCTTTGGTTAGTATTGTTGTATCTTTAGCTTGAGAGGTTTTGATGGTTTTGTACAAATTTGCGCTTAATAAACTTACTTAATCTGCAAAAAAAAAAGTCCACCTTCTTGCAATGGAAGGCAAAGATCCCTCCAAGCCACTTTAGGACCAATTCCTTTCCATAAAAATGTTTTGAATTTTGATTCAATGGATGACAACACATTTTTTTTTTTTTGGGGGGCAAGTAAGAATGTTTTTCATTAAATTTCCAAATGACAACACATTTTTGGGGAGAAAGATGGCGCTTGCCCAAAAAGCATAAATTTGAATGAGAGTGGATTTGATCAAGACAAGTCTTCCCGCAAAAGAGAGCCAATTATTGCACCAAGAATCAATTCTTGCTGAAATTCTCTCAAAAAGAGGCAAGCAATTAGCTTTTCTAAGCCTTCTTGAGACAAGGGGAATGCCCAAATAGCGTATTGGAAGCTCACCTTCTTGAAAACTAACCCGCTCCAAAATAGCCAATTTAGTATCATTAGTCACTCCACCAAGGAAAATCACACTTTTTGAATTGTTGATTTTCAGCCAAGAGAGATTTGAGAAAGTGTCCAAGGTACCCATAATGCATTCAATGGAGCTTAAATTCCCTTTGCAAAAGATAAAAAGATCACCCGCAAAACAAAGGTGATTAAGCTTTAAGCGCCCACATTTTGGATGAAATTGGAAGCCCATATTGCTGTCCAACCTATTAAGAAGACAAGAAAGAACCTCCATGCAAAGAACAAAAAGATATGGAGAGGTGGGGTCACCTTGTCTAATACCATTTGCACCAAAGAAGAAGCCTTCCAACAACTGGATCTCTTTTGGGGGAAGACTTGTGCTCATCAAATCCGTCCTTACTCAGATTTGTGCTTATTGGGCAAATGCATTTTTTTTTGCGGGGTAAGAAAGTTTGTGTGTATTCCTAAAAGTCAAAAGAAAAATGTACAAGTACAAAAGAGGAAGTAAAAGTGGAGAGCAGGCCTATACAAGAATGTCATCTAGCCTCCACAAATTACATAATATTTTGTTCAAAAGAGAGGAAGGAATTTTCTTCCAGTAGAGATTTTGACTCTTACATCATTGTAAATAGAATTGAAAATGCTTTCTTCATTTTTTGCATCATTATGAAAAATGCGATGATTCCGTTCTAACCAAATGTGGTAAATGGATACTCCAAGGAGATGCTTGATGATAGTGGCCTTCAAGTGCTTCTCATTTGCAAAAGGAGTGATAAAAGCAATAATATCCTTCCAGCAAATCATTTTCTCTGAAATTGATGCAAGGCGAAGACCTTTTTGCCAAATTCTTCCAGTGAAGCTACATTCAAAGAAAAGATGATCTCTTGTTTCGCAACCAAAATAACAAAAAATGCATGATGGATTGATGTCGAGACCCCAATGTAATATTCTGAATTTTGTGTTGAGTCGGTCAAGAAAAGCAAGCCAAGCAATGAAGCTATGTCTAGGATTATGATTTTTGTGCCAAAGGATGTTAAAACCAGCGAATTGGTTTCCCTTCCTCCTTATATGTTCCCAAGTTTGTTTGAAAACAAAATCTCCATTTGAGATGCTTTCCAAACAATTTCGTCCATTGTGCTATCATTAAGAACAAAGTTTGGACATTAAGTCTCTCATATGCTGGAAGAGTTATGCTCATTAAGTCAACACTCACACAAATTTGTGCATATTGGGCAAGTTCACTTCTACTCCCGAAGGGCATTATCAAGGAAATTGAGTCAAAGTTTTGTGCATTTCTTTGGAGAGATACGGGTGCAAAGATAGCATGGAGCAATGTTTGTGTTCCTTTGGATGAAGGAGGATTGGGAATTAGGTCTTTGGAGGACATCAACAATACTTTCTTAATAAAAGTTTTTTGGAGAATGTATGCATTTTGGGATACTCTTTGGAGCAAATGGGTGCATTCAAACTACATTAAGAATGAGTCAATCTGGACAATTTCTTGCCCAATTGACTCAAGTTGGATCTTAAAGAAGCTTCTCAATTGCTGAGCTTCAATTAGGAGTCATATCTCACATATTCTTGGAGATGGAAGAAACATACACTTTTGGCTTGATAAATGGCATAACAATGGTACTCTCCTTGAGCATTGGAATGGCACCTTCAACCATCCACCTCTTCATGCAAAGGTATGAGAAATCTTCTCAAATGGCTCTTGGAATTGGCCAATTCAGCTTATGCATATTCCCATCCCAAACGCTGCCATTGTTGAGAATAATATGGATTCTTACTCTTGGAGTCTCTCAAATGATGGGAAATTCTCTTTCAAGCACACTTGGGAGCACTTGCGTAGGCGAAAAAGCAAGATTGAATGGCACAACGTTATTTGGTTTAAAAACCACACACCAAAGCATGCTTTTATCACTTGGATTGCAAGGCATGATAGGCTCACAACAAAATTCAGAACGCTTACTTGGGGTATTGAAATCAATTCAAATTGCATCTTTTGCAACTTTGCTTGTGAAACAAGGGATCATCTCTTCTTCCATTGTAGCTTTACAAGAAGAATATGGCAAAGGGGACTTGAGTTAACATGCATCAAAGATCCACCAATCTTGTGGAATGAGATTTTCACTTTCCTTACTCCGTATGTTCTTGAAGGCAATCTCAAAGCAACACTCATCAAGCATATCTTCGGAGCAACAATTTATTTCATTTGGTTGAAAAGGAACAATAGGCAATTTAGCAATGGTGCAAAAATGGAAGAGCAAATCTTTTCATCCATCTTCAACCATGTTCGAATTAAGTGTTCAATTGGGAAGCATTTCACTTCTTCTTGTATCAACAAAATCATTTGTAAGAATTGGGGAATTGAGGCTATATTGGATTGAGCTTCCCCTTCTTTTGACTCTTATGTACATCTTTTGTAATTAATATAGTGCTTTTCACTTTTCACGCAAAAAAAAAAAAAGAACAAAGTTTGGACACTCAACATGTGGGAGCTGAATAGGCTAATTCCAATTACCATTAATGTGAATATCACTAACCTTAGCGAGGAGAGGAGGACTAGAGAAAATACCACTCCAATGCTCCAAAAGAGAACTTTCCTTGTACCAATTATCAATCCAAAAGAAGGTATGAGATCCATTACCAAGAATGTGATTGATGAGAGGCTTTGCTGTTGTCAACAATTTAGAAGAGCTTTTAGAATCCAACTTGCATCCTTAGGAGCTTGCATCACCCAAATGGAAGAGCCCTTAATATAATTCATGTGAATCCATTGACTCCAAAGTGTGTCCTTCTTTGCATACATTCTCCAGAAATGCTTGAGTAAAAAAACTCTATTAATCTCCTCAATGTTTGAATACCAAGTCCATCTTCACAAAAGGGAAGACATATATCCTTCCAAGCAACCTTGGGGCGGTCCTCCAAAGAAAAGCTTTAAATTTTATTTCAATGGCTGCCATCACACTTTTGGGAAGAAGAATTGCACTTGCCCAATAAGCAAAGATTTGAAAAAGTGTTGATTTTAGCAAAACAAGTCGACCATCAAAAGAAAGCCAAGAATTGCACCAATTTTCAAGTTTTGCATTAATTATTTCCAAGAGGGGGAAGCAATCAGTCTTTCTTAACTTTCTAGAAACAAGTGGGATACCCAAGTATCAAATAGGAAGTTGCCTTCTTGAAAACCAACACAATCCAAGATGGTTCTTTTGTCATGAATTGAAATCCCTCCAAAGAAAATGGCACTCTTTGATTTGTTGATATTCAGCCCGGAGAAGGAGGAGAATCTCTTCAAGGTGTCCATGATGCTTTCAATAGAGCTTAAATTTCCTTTGCAAAAGATAAAAAATTCATCCATAAAACAAAGGTGGTTAAGCTTCAAATGTGCACATTTTGGATGAAATTGAAAGCCGGATGCTTATATAATTGTTAAGCATACAAGATAGTACCTCCATGCACATGACAAAAAGATAAGGTGAGATGGGATCTCCTTGTCTTATTCCATTTGCTCCTTAAAAGTATCCTTCCAATCCTCCATTGAGTGCAATAGAAAAACTAAGGGTAGTGACACACTCCAAAATCCATTCAACAAATAAATGTGGAAGACCAAATGCAAGGAGAGTGCATTTAATGAAGCCCCAATTTAAAGAGTCAAAAGCCTTCATAATGTCAACTTTAAGGAGCATCTTGGGAGATATGACTTTTAGTATAACCTCTCATAACATCATGTGCAATAAGAATATTTTCTTGGATGAGCCTATTCTTGATGAATGCTGTTTGGTTCCAAGAAATGATGTGAGGCAAGCAAACTTTAAGCCTATTAGCAATGATCTTTGAAATGCATTTGTAGATGGTATTGCAACAAGAAATATGCCTAAAATCTTTGACCATGGAAGGATTTTGACCGTTTGGCACAAGTGCAATAATAGTAGAATTTACCTCTTTAAGAAACTTCTTTGATTCAAAGAAAGAGCTGATAGCATTTATAACATCCTCCCCAATAATATCCCAAGCAACCATGTAGAAATGAGATGTAAAACCATCTGGCCCTGGGCTTTTGTTAGGATTGAGAGAAAAAAGAGCATTCTTGATCTCATCTCTTGTAATAGGAGCAATAATGGTGGCAGCAAGAGATTCATCAATAGATTTCCCAATAATAGCCTTTAAATCATACACATTGGCATGTGAAGGCTTTTAAGTACCAAGGAGATTTTTGAAGGAACCAATAAATTCATTTTTAACATCATAATCCTCCAATAACAGATGTCCTTCCTCATTCTTGATTGCATGAATTGTGTTCTTAAACCTCCTACTCCTCACAGCATTGTGGAAGAATTTAGTGTTTGAATCCCCTTCTTTGATCCACAAAAGTCTTGATTTTTGAATAAGCATGGCCTTGTAAGTAGCTTCAACCTCATCCAATTTAGTGAGAATGCACTTTTGCTTGTCGATGATCTCGGCACTAAGGTCTCCATTATAGATAGCTTGCTGAACTCCATCAAGCTCCTCACGTAGATTATTGATAGTGTTTGGAAGGTAAGCAAAATGCATCCTATCAAAGCATTTGAGGGCTTCCTTGATCAATTTTGCTTTTGATAAAGAATGAACATTGGAGTACCAAAAACCTGTGTACTCCAATGTTCATCCACAAGCTTCAAGAAATCCGAATGATTTGACCAAGCATTATAAAATTTGAAAGGTTTTGGTGAAGACTTCCAAGATTTGCAAGTTTGCAAGATAAGTGGGCAATGATCGGAGATACCAGGGCTACCAACCAAAAGAAAAGAGTGGTGATAGTTTTGAGACCAAATTTCATTCACCAAAGGTCTATCAAGTTTACTTGCTAAGAAATTGCCTTCCTCACTTTTATTTGACCAAGTAAAGTGAGGGCCAAAGACATTAACTTCTTGCATTTTTGTATTCTCAACAAAAGTTTTGAAGTCCAATGCACTTTTAGGTATGGAAGAGGTGCTGGATTTGTCACCTTCATGCAAAACTTCATTAAAATCCCCCAAAATGCAAAGATCACTCTGAAGACACCAATTGCACCAAAGATTGAGTTTGCTCCAAAGTTTCTTCCTTCTTGCTGCCACATTATGCCCATAAATAAAAGCAACAAAAATGGATTTGTGGAAATGATTATCAAAGTTGAAGAGGAAGGCTTGATCACAAGAGTCAATAAAAGTGGCTTTAACATTTTTCCTCCAAAACAGCCAAATCCTTCCTTTAATCAAATGATCAAAATAATTCTCAAAACCAAGCCTTTCAAATTTCGTGCTAATGAAGCTAATGCTATCATTGCAATACACTTTATTCTCCAAGAGACAAAAGAAATCCAATTTGTGCTTTTTGATAAGCAAAATAACTTCTTTTTGCTTCTTAGGGGAATTTTGCAGAAATTCATTTAGAAGTTAAAAGAGGATCACTTATACCCAGATCTTGGGAGCCAAAAACAATGGAGTCTTCTTCTATATTCTTCTCTATTTTTGTCCCATGATTATCTTCAAAGTTCAAAGTATCTTCTCTATTTTCATCCTTCCGGACTAAAACTTCAAAGCAATTTTGACTATCAATTTTTGAGTCAAATGCAACCTTAGGAGACATTGGCCGAGAAGTCTTCTTCTCCTTATTTGAAGTGGCTTCATCATTGCTCAAAACAATTCTTCAATGGAGTTTTCCTTTTTCCCACAACTTTCCATTCTTGACTTATTTTAGGTTGCTGTCCATGATGAATTGTTTGAGGATTTTGTTGTGCTTTCGGCTTCAATGGGCAATTTTCCTCAACGTGCCCTACCATTTTACAATGAGTGCATTTGCTTGGCTTCCAAGCATATTCAACCTCAACTTTTGCTCTAGTACCATTCTTAAGTTTTGGAAAGACAACATCCGGAAGATTACCCTCTAAGTCCACTTCAATACACACCCTAGCAAACTCCAAATTTCTTCCAGTCCGTAAGTGCATCCATTTGAATAGGCTTTCCAATAAAAGAAGCAATATAACCAAGCCCCTTTTTGGAGTAAAGACTCATTGGTACATCCCAAAGCTTAATCCAAATTGGAACTTTGTTACATGATAAGTTCACAAACTCAAGATTGGGCTTCCATATCCTTAATAACAGTGGCCTATGGTTTACATGCCATAGTTGTTGAAGGACTTTTTGGCAAATTTCTTCATTTTCAAACTTGAAAAGAAAGAGGCCTTTTCCTTTAGTATGTATGTCAACCATACCAAATCTCTTGCATGCAAACTCAACCATGTTTTTGATTAAGAAAAAAGGTGGTGGAGCACCTAAAAACTGCCCAACTAAGCAATGACTCCAAAACTTATCACCATCTTTATATAAGTCATCCGGAGGATCAACTACTTCCCTTTTTCTTTCCACAATATTGTAAGCATGCTCTTCATCAAATTTTAGATTTGTATTCATATGCTCAACAAAAACACCTCCCTAATTGGGGGAAGGCTCATTTGAGGATGGAACATACCTAAATTTGAGAGGTTTGCGCCAAGCATTTTGCTGATTTGACACTTGTGCTTTGTTTTGTATGTTGATTCCTTGTGTTTTTTGAAGAGGGATGGCGTGAGCATTGTTATCATCATGTTGCCTCTTCAAACCATCCTTCAAAGAAGAGGGCTGCCTTGAAAAACGTCACCACCATTGGGTTGAATTTGAACCCGTAGACCATCTTTTGGTGAGGAAGATAATTGCTGATTTATAACAAGATGAGTTGGCACTTCACTTGCAATGTTGGCTTCCACGTCATCTTTATAAAGTTGCTGATTTGGCATGTCTTTTCCATTTGAAATATTAGCAAGTGGAGGAAATCCTCCAGACTTTCACGTGGGCCAACATACAAATTTTTGAAATCTGAACTTAAAAGTTTTCTACCTTTTGAGTTGTCAAATTCTGCTTTGAAAGGTCTGAAAAAGTGTTGAAGTGATTAGGAGAGAGATGGTCAGACCTGAGTGTAAAAGCTTTGTTCGGTCCTTGCACTTCAGCGTTACCATTGGGTAAAAGCCTTTCCTCCTTTCCTCTATTCTCTTGGCTGAACCAAGAAGAAAGGATTCTTCAAGCTTTGAGCTTTCAAGTTTTAAGGGACTAGAAGAACCAGATTTTGGAGGGTCTTGCAATGGAGAGCAATCATGAAGCTTTGAGTGATCAAATCTAGAGCTTGGAGAAGGAGGAGAGCGTGATTTAGTGTTGATAGTGAGGGATCTCACAAGTTCAGCCTTAGCTTTGTTATGGACATCAACATGCTCCTTGTAAGAATGGCCATCTTCAAGTGCATCATAGACCTCTTTGAAAAACGAACTTGAGGTTGATTGAGCATCTCCATTGGAGTGAGATGAAGAGGCCGAATCAACCTCAGCTTTGGAGGAGGAAGAACCCAAACATAGAAGAGAGCTAGATCCAATATCTTGCTTCTTTTCCTTGAGCCGAGCGCTAGTTCTAGAAGGAGAAGCACCTTTCTTCTTCTTTGCCATGAAACCAAATGTTGGAGCAATAGGACGAGAATGAGATGTGTTAAGGTAGTGTTTGATTAATAGAAGATGGTGATATGGTGGTGGCGTGTAGAGGAGAGGTGGTGGCTGGAAGCAAAAATTCTAGAGACAAGGGAGAGGATTTTCATGGTAGAGAGAAAGTTTTTGCTAATCATATGTTTCTTGGGCAAATGCATTTCTTTTGCCTAAAGGAGTTATGGCTGCCATTGAGACAAAATTCAAAGCCTTTTTGTGGAGAGGGACTGGTCCTAAGGTGGCATGGAAGGATATTTGTCTACCATTAGAGGAGGAGGACTTGGTATCCGGAGCATTGAGGAGGTAAACTTAACATACATGCTGAAAATTTTTTGGAGGATATATGCATCAAAAGAAATGCTTTGGAGTCAATGGGTTCAAGCAAACTATATCAAAGACTCTTCTATTTGGATGTTACAAATTCCCAAGGATGCAAGTTGGGTCTTTAAAGCACTTCTTGGCTGCCGTGTTATTGCAAAAGATTTATTCAACACAAGGTTGGTAATGGAGCAAACACTTTCTTTTGGATTGATAATTGGCACAAGGATGGTTGACTCTTTGAACATTGGACCAATGCCATTCCACATCCCCACTTCATACAAAGGTATGTGAGATATTCATTGATGGTACTTGAATTGGCCAATGCACCTCTCCCAAGTTGAAGTTCCAGATTTTTGTCTTAATGAAGGCACAATGGATAAAATTTCATGGAATCTTTCTCCATGTGGAAGCTTCACTTTCAATCACACTTGGGAAAGTATTAGAAGAAAAGGCACTCATTTTGAAGGATATAATCTCATTTGGCACAAATAGCATAATCCAAAACATAGCTTCATTGTTTGGCTTGCTTTTCATGATCACCTTAGCACAAAATTCAGAATCTTGCATTGGGAGATTAATATCAATCCAACGTGTATTTTTGTTACATGGGTTGTGAGACTAGAGAGCATCTCTTCTTTGAATGTTATTTCACTTGGAGGATGTGGAGAAAGGGTTTGCAACTCACTCTTGTTTCAAAAAATCTGATTTGTTGGCATGAAATTATTGAATACATCACTCCCTTTGTCCATAAGAAGCATTTGAAGGCCACAATTCTCAAGCATCTTTTCGAGGCAGCCATTTACAATATTTGGATTGAAAGGAATCAGCGCATTTACAAAAATCAAGCTAGAACTGAGGAGTTTATTTTTGACACTATTTTCAATGATGTTAGAGTTAAAATTTCAAATGGTCGGAAATTTAAGTATTACCATTTGTAAAAAGTTTTTTGTAATTTGTGGAGATTAGAAGATATTATTGTATAGGTCCTTGACTCTCTCCACATCTTTTGTACATGTAATTTTGATTTGAAATATAACTTATCTTTCTTGCCCGCAAAAAAAAATGATGGAAAGAGTTGAAAGAGAAGGAGATCCAAAGGGGTTAATGTCTAATGAGCAAAGCTTTTGTCCTACGGGTAAAGAAGGTTGTACCCAAGAGATATTGCATTCCTCTTTATCCCTTGGAAATTGCAAGATGGACAAAGAGGGCTCTTGTACTTATGCTGAAAAGATGCCACAAAATACCACACAAGAGCCGACAACTCATCAACCATTTTCCAAGAATGCTCAAGATACAAAATTTCAAATGCATTCTGATTTCCCTCCTTTGCCGGCCACTCATAAGCTTCAAAGAGAAGGTCAAATGCCAAATAAGTCAAAGGATGACATGGACTCCACTTCACAACCTATTTACACCTCAGCAAACTCCACTCAAGAAGCTTCTCTCGGCTCCAAGAAACTTGAAGGCAGCAAACAAAATGCATGGAACAAAAGGCCTCTCTTAAGGTATGCACCTTTTCAAAAACCCCACCATGGATTGGAAGCAAGATTTTGGTGAATTTCTGAAACAAATCTTTATTTGGAAGATGAATTTCAAGTTTTAACTAATGAAGGAATTAGAGAGGTTGTTGATCCACCACAAGATTTGTATGATGAAGGAGAAAGCTTTTGGTCTCATTGCCTTATTGGACAATTTCTTGGTGCTCCACAGCCACTTTATCTCATTAAAAACATGATCTATAATGCTTGGTGGAAATTTGGAAGAGTTGATTTATATCCAAAAGGAAAAGGCCTATTTATGTTCAAATTTGAGAAAGAAGAATATTGTCAAAAAGTGCTTCAGCAACTTTGGCATGTTAGTAATAGACCATTGCTTTTGAGAAAATGGCAGCCACAACTTGAATTCATTAACTTCTCTTGTAACAAAGTTCCAATATGGGTGAAAATGAAAGATGTTCCTCTTAGCTTGTAGTCAAAAAGAGGGTTCAGCTACCTTGCTTCATTTATTGGAAAGCCAATACAAATAGATGCTTTACGGAATCAAGGAGGAATCTTGAATTTGCAAGAGTTTGCATAGAAGTCAACCTTGAAGAGAATTTACCAAATGAAATCTACCCAAAGCTTACAGATGGATCAAGAGCTCGGGTTAGTGTTGAATATGCTTGAAACCAAATATTTGTACTCATTGCAAAATGGTAGGGCACCTTGTGGATCATTGCCCTTCAAGGCCAAAGATAGGTGCTGAAAAGACACTTGAAGCAAATAAGGCCAACTCATCAAAGATCAATGACACTTGGAAAGTTGTTGGAAAGAAAAGAGCTCTCAAGAAAGGGATGATCCAAATTTTGAAAAGCAAAACGGGCTGGATATGCCTTCAGCAACAAATACCAAGGGAGAAAAGACATTAAGCTCTCCAAAAGCAACTAGCAAATTAGATACTAAAGTTGGAAACTCATACAAATCCCTTGAAGTTATTGAAGATTGGGAAGAGGGAGAACTTGATCTGCAATGAATTGATGGAGTACAAGAGAAAACCAACATATGGATGGTAATGATGCCTTGGGCCGAGGGTCCACATCTTTACCAATGGAATGATTTGCACTTGGAACATTAGGGGATTGAATTCCCCAAATAAGCAAGAAGAAGTGAAAGCTTTGATCAACAAGTACAATGTTGATTGTTTTTGTCTTTTGGAAACTAAAGTGAATAAGGAGAATTCCACCACCAATGATTTCAGCACATTGGGTTTTGATAATTACATGGATGAGAAGATGGAAGAAGATTATGGCTTTTTTGGCGAAACCACATCAAAATCAGCATCATTGATAGCATGGAGCAAGGTATTCTTTGTCATTTCTCTATACCAAGATGCCAACCTTTTTTTATTGGGTTTGTCTATGGCAAGAACTCCTCAACTTGTAGGAAATTTCTTTGGAAGAAAATCAGATTGTGGAGTGAATGGTGCTGGAATGGGCCGTTTTGCATTATGGGTGATTTCAATGAAATTCTTCATTGTGGAGAAAGATCCACTTCTTGGAGTATACCCACAAGTGCAAGAGATTTTAAACATTGTGTTTGTCAAGCGGATTTGCATGAAATCCAAACATTTGGTCCACACTTTACTAGTCTAATAGAAGCACCTAAGGAAACTTCATTGCAAGTAAAATTGATTGGGCTCTCATCAACCTTTATTGGGAGAAGCATATGGAGAATTCCTTCCTTTTGGTAGAGAATCCAAGCATTTCTGACCATTGCCCTCTTATTTTAAATGTGATGCCGCTCAAGCCCTCCTCACCAAAGCCATTCAAGTTTTATAATGCTTGGGCCACACATGCTGAATTTCCCTATTTTATTAATAGACATTGGAGTGCACGGGTTTTTGGCACTCCAATGTTTATACTTTACCAAAAGCAAAAACTCCTTAAAAAAGCATTGACAAATTTTGATATGGAACACTTCTCTTGCATTAAGCATCAAATCGGTCAGGTTAAGGATAATCTCCAAGAAGTGCAAGTTAACATTCTCAATTGGATTATCAATGAGGAAATTCTCAACAAAGAAAATATCCTGAAAAAATTGAGGAACTTGACAGCATTCAAAGGCATATGCTCCACCAAAAGTCTAGGCTTCAATGGATCAAGTATGGGGACACAAATTCAAATTTCTTTCACAATGTTGTCAAAGGGAGAAGAAGGAAAAACACTATCAATGCCATCAAGGATAAAGATGGGAACACTATTACTTCTTATGATGGCATTAAGGAAGAGTTTATATCCTTTTTCATGAAGTTAATTGGAACTCTGAAAGCACCCAAGCTAATGAAGACAACATCAAAAGCATTCTTGGCAAAACCATCAAGGAGGAATACTTGGCTGATTTGGTTGCTCCTATCACTCGAGAAGAGATTATGAGTACTCTTTTCTCTCAACCCCAACAAAAGCCCAGGGCCAGTGGATACACTTCACTCTTTTACAAAAATGCATGGAACAAAGTGGGAGAAGATGTACTCAAGGCCATCAGCTCCTTCTTTGAATCCGGGAAGATGCTCAAGGAGGTAAATGCCACTTATATTGCTCTTGTCCCTAAAGTCCAAAATCCAACCATGGTAAAGGACTTTAGACCCATTTCTTGTTGCAACACGATTTATAAGTGTATTTCCAAAATCCTTGCAAATAGGATGAAAGTTTGCTTACCTTCCATCATTTCATGGAACCAATCCGCATTCATTGAAGGAAGACTTATTAATGAGAACAGTCCTGTTGCACATGATATTTTTAGAGGATATTCTAGAACTCATATCTCACCAAGATGTGCCCTTAAAGTTGATATCATGAAGGCTTTTGACTCACTTAGTTGGGACTCTATTAAAGTTATAGTTTATGCATTTGGTTTTCCTGACACCTTTGTTAAGTGGATTATGGCTTGAATCACAACTCGTAGCTTCACCATTTCAATCAATGGAAGTTTTGAAGGATACTTTAAAGGAGCAAGTGGCATAAGACAAGGTGACCCCATCTCTCCTTATATTTTTGTCTTATGCATGGAAGTCCTCTCATCATTATTTAATGGCTTGGAACATCACCCAAAATTCAGCTACCACCCAAAATGTGCTAAACTCAAGCTGAATCATATATGCTTTGCGGATGATCTCTTTATGTTTTGCAAAGGCAACTTGAAGTCAATTGCTTGTACCATGGAGACATTAGAGAAATTCTATGAGTTTTCGGGACTCAAAGTTAATTACAGCAAAGTGATGTTTTCCTTGGAGGCATTTCCCAAAATGAAAAGAAGCTTATCCTTGAAAAACTTGGTTTCAAAGAGGGATTACTTCCAATTAGATACCTTGGGGTTCCATTGGTGACTAGAAAGCTTCACAAAGAGGATTGTGGGCCACTTTTGGAGAAAATCAATGGAAGGATTGAGCGTTGAACTACACAAAGTCTCTCATATGCTGGAAGAGTTACGCTCATTAAGTCAACACTCACACAAATTTGTGCATATTGGGCAAGTTCACTTCTACCTCTGAAGGGCATTATCAAGGAAATTGAGTCAAAGTTTTGTGCATTTCTTTGGAAAGATACGGGTGCAAAGATAGCATGGAGCAATGTTTGTGTTCCTTTAGATGAAGGAGGATTGGGAATTAAGTCTTTGGAGGACATCAACAATACTTTCTTCATAAAAGTTTTTTGGAGAATGTATGCATTTTGGGACACTCTTTGGAGCAAATGGGTGCATTCAAACTACATTAAGAATGAGTCAATTTGGACAATTTCTTGCCCAATTGACTCAAGTTGGATCTTAAAGAAGCTTCTCAATTGCCAAGCATCAATTAGGAGTCATGTCTCACATATTCTTGGAGATGGCGAGAAACACACACTTTTGGCTTGATAAATGGCATAACAATGGTACTCTCCTTGAGCATTGGAATGGCACCTTCAACCATCCACCTCTTCATGCAAAGGTACGAAATCTTCTCAAATGGCTCTTGAATTGGCCAATTCTAGCTTGTGCATATTCCCATCCCAAATGTTGCCATTGTTGAGAATAATATGGATTCTTACTCTTGGAGTCTCTCAAATGATGGGAAATTCTTTTAAGCACACTTGGGAGCACTTTTTTTTGCAGATTAAGTAAGAATATATAAATCGCAAAATGAGTACAACAACTACAAATCCCCTCAAGCTACAATACGAAAAAAAAAACAATCAAATTTTGCTTGAGGGGAAGAGTAAAAGAAAAACAAAGCATACATCAATGATAAAGCAAGCAAATCAGCAATCAACAAAACAAAGTAGTCTCAACAATCAATTTGGACAATAGAAACAAACCAAAAAAAAAGAAGGTTTCTCTCTACCATGAAAACACTCTCCCTTCTCTCTAGAATTTTTGCTTCCACCACCACCTCCTCCACACGCCACCACCAGCATATCTCCATTTTCCATTAAAAACACCTCTCTCTCAAATTTTTCTTTTTCTGATTCATGGGAAAGAAAAGAGAAACTCTCCCCTACTGCATTTACTAGCACTGGCTCAAGGCAAAGGAGAAGAAGAATGATGTTGCTGCACACACTCTTGCTTGCTCGGTTCTTCCTCCAAAGTTGAGGTTGATTCGGCCTCTTCTTCTAACTCAAATGATGATGCTCAATCAACCTCAAGCTTGCTTTTCAAAGAGGTCTATGATGCACTTGAAGATGGCCATCCTTATGAGAGCGAAGAAGTTGATGTCTTTAACAAAACAAGTCGAAATGGCGAGTTCCCTTGCTCCAAACGCTTTCACCGCTGGAAATGGAGGAAAAGAGTTGAGGAAGAAAGGTTATTGTCCAAAGGAAACGCTGAAATGCAAGGACCGGTTAAAACTTTTACACATGGGTCCGACCACCTCTCCTAATCACTTCAGACTATTTCAGACTTTTCTAAGGAAAACTTGACAACTCAAAAGTTGGTCACTTTTAAAATCTGATTCCAACACTTTGTATGTCGGGCCACGTGATAATGCTGAGAATTTCTCCACTTGCTCATGTTTCAAACGGGAAACCATGC